>CM072819.1:119648742-124950929 GCA_036937905.1 Salvia rosmarinus | reverse complement strand
CATAATTTAATTTGAATATATAAAATTATTATATTAATATTTATAATTAAATCAATGTTGAATATATTAATTAGGGATGATTACAATGCGTGTCTATAAGTTTCACAAATTTTAAAAATGTCCATAACGTAAATTTATAAATTAAATGCATCCGACTTTGATGAAATTTTAAAAAATGTTCTCATACAAAGATTCTAGCGACGAAATATTGAGTTACCCCACGAACTTTCGCGTTGATCATAGTTTAAATGAAGTGGATTTTTTTTTGCTCCAAAAATTCATTTTTTTTCGAATCTGAGGCCAAATTTCAAACATCGACCTTGTGCACTTGTTACCTCTTGGATGATGAGGAATCCTATATGTTAAGCAGGTATGTAAGGATTGTGGGTTTTTCGTATGGTACGAAGAACCATACACTAGGAAGGCTGGGGATGTACTATTAGAAGTTGTAGTGAAAAATGGAACAATTTGAGAAAGAGAAGAAGAATGCTAAAACTCAACACAAGATGTTGGTCGAAAGTTACATGGAAGAAAAATCAACTTCGGGGTCAACGAATGAAATTGCGATTCAAGAATCTAAAATTGAATCTGGAATCGAGTCGACATAAGTTCAAATTTTATGCTTTATGGTTTATTGTTCTTCTTCTTATAACTGTTAGTCTTGAATGAGAGAGTGTTAACCCCTGAAATTGTGGTAGCAAAGTGATGTATCTATTTTTAAAAATATTTTGAAAGATAGAGATATTCTTCATAATCTCATCAAAAGTTGAAATATTTTTTAAAATCTCGTCAAAATTGAACATATTTCCGAAATATTGTGAAATTGAGAATACAAGCGATACTTATTCCTATAAGTTATCTAATTAACTTTATTTTATTTTAAGAAAAAAGATGAATTTTAAGTTAGCCACACACAATACTCGCCTCAACTCCACTCAATTATATCCTTAGTCAAAGGGTGAGATTTTAGGATTCAAACTAACCCCACCACCCTAATCTCGCCTCGATTACAAATAATAATAAGTGGTATGCATTTCAATTACCTCTAACTCTAACATTGTGTAGCAACAAATTAACTAGGATACCTTTTTCCTGAACTAGGATGGTTATATTACTAATTATAATACTTCTTTATGATAATTCGATTATCATTATCTCTTTTATAGATTGTGTCCATCATGAATGTTTGAATAAATTTTATTTACCTCAAAAATATAGAATATGCACTTACTTGCTTCTTGAAAATGCCATTTATTTAGACTTATAAATCTTACATACCCACAAACTCATACACCAGAAATGACTGGAAACCCCGACTTGCTGGTTAGAAAAGAAACGTTTTACTAAGCGAGTTGTGGTTGGTTTTCTGGAAATGCCATTTTATATTCCATGCCATCAATGGAATTAAAGTAAAAAATGGTTACATTTAAAAAATACATAAAATTGTTAGACTAACTTTGTCTATGATTTTCCGACAAATGAGGCAATGTGGTCGTATATACTTAAAAACATTAGTTTCTATATTGGTAAAATCTTAATGATCCACGGTTCGATGCATATTTTGGGTAAAATTATAAAAAGTTGAGATATGATTATAGCATATGTAATGAGCTTTTCAACTCGTAAGTTAATTATGTATTGTTTATTCAACTTTACTTAATTATACTATATGTAATGAGCTTTTCAAAGTCTTAAATCAAATACGCATATGATGGAGCCCTTGGCTATTTGAGTGCGCGCACTTAATTATGTTGGGGAAGATCTTTTGAAACCAGTTACTTTTCAGTATAGCTTTATTTAAAATTAATATTAATTATATGATAGTCACTTTTCAGTATAGATGGATCGTTATAAAATAGGGAGTAGCTAGCCGAAGAAATTCACACTCATGCGCAAGATCCCACCGTAGTTCATTTGTTTTCTTGATTCTTTTGGGGTGGCAAATTAATTAAGTCCATAAATCTTGATCACGACTTCATGCATGTACTATAAACTGTGAAATGGGGAGAAGTCCTTGTTGTGAGAAAATAGGGCTCAACAGAGGCAAATGGAGTGCTGAGGAAGATGATAAATTGGTTAAGTACATCAAGGCCAACGGCGAAGGCTCTTGGAGATCACTACCCAAGAATGCAGGTCTCTCTCCCTCTCCCTCTCCACTGCTCCCAATGTGTGTTTATTATATTAATCTTAATTTAGTTTCTTAATTAATTAAGGTTTGTTGAGATGTGGGAAGAGTTGCAGACTGAGGTGGATTAACTACTTGAGAGCAGATGTGAAGAGAGGGAACTTTACTCAACACGAAGAGGAGACCATTGTGAAGCTGCATAAGACTCTGGGGAATAAGTAAATATACATACCTCCTTTCCTCATAATATTTTTCTGTTAACACTTAACACAATGTGTCTGCTACGTAATTACCGTTTTGGACCCTGCTTATACTAATCTCTCGTCTTTAATTATGATATAATCTCATGCCCCTATGTATATAATATTGTGCGTTAAATGCATAAAAATAAAAGGAAAAAATTTGAAGCTCAACTACTGTAGTTGGTGAAGGCCTACCACGTGCCCAAATCGCGCAACGAAGTGACCAAAAGGCAATAGAGTTTTCTGGAATTGACTCTACGGAAATGAGTCCAATAATGAATAGAATAGAAGGAATTTTACCAAGTATAATATGGACTATGGAGTAATAATTAGGGTAAAAGTGTTTAGAGGATATTACCTAATCTAATATAATAATTAATTCCAATCATTTGAATAGTTTATGGTAGAAGAGGTTTAATTAGTCGAACCAGTAGCAATTAGCAAACTCCCGAACCTGCAAAATTTTGTATTTTAATTACACTTTGTGAAACCGAGATACTTGCTATCAATGATGGAACTGAAGCCCTCACTTTCAATTATGACATATTTTATGCATATACTTGTTTCTAGTGAGGCTACTAACTACCAGACTTAGTTATTTTTACTTTTTGACCGATTCATGTGATTTATTTCAGAATTCAGATCTTTTGAAAAGGCCACTGTTTTCTGTCCGTCCTTCACACTGCCTCTTTTTTGTACTTATGCTCTTTTTTGTCCTCTTATTATGGGGATTTATGTGTATTATTTTTAGATATTATAAATACTATGAATAAAGTGATTGAGAATGACCAAGACTAGTGAAGTAGTAATATACTGTACTATATAAAGAAGTCGATACACTTATGGAAAATCTTTAGGCAGTCCCGTTGTTTTTTTATTGATAGGGAAAGTTGCTCGAGCCATGGCAATATCGCCGCGCCCCACCACCGGATAAGAAGAAAAAAAAGAATTTAAATTCAACAAAGAATTGCGAACTTAAAAGATTTCATCTTAATTTTGCCAACAAATATTGACGTTTAAGTTTTACTGAATGTAGGTGGTCATTGATTGCAAGGCATCTACCAGGAAGAACAGACAATGAGATCAAAAACTATTGGAACTCTCATTTGAGCAGGACAATATACAGATATAGGTTCATTGGTGAAGCCCCAGCAGACATGATCGAGACGACAACCAAGAAGAAATTAGGTCCCACATCTGGCAAAAAGAATGCAGCTGACGCTGTGTTGGTCGGTGTCGGTTTAGAACCTTCTGGAAGGAACGACGAGGGAAAGCTGAGTGATACCTCTAGTCCAAAGGATGCATTCATGCTGTCACCTGATGATGCCCAAGGAATGGAGATGGATGATGATATATTAATGCATCTCAACTACTTTCTACAAGATGGGCCGACGGACCAATCTCACAACGGATTGATGGAAATGGATTCTGGTGGTGGTTCGAGTTCAGATTTAGACCTGTATGCTTGTTTATCACCAGTCGTTTCGTATTTCACTGACGACGTGCTGCAGTGTTTATCACCAGTCGTTTCGTATTTCACCGACGACGTGCTACAGTGGGATCACAACGGGGCTGGGGGAGAGCTCGATCTGTGGACGGAAGGAGACGACATCTTGATTTGGTCATAGAAAGTGTGGATAGCTAGCATGAAGAATCAAAAACTAGATGCTAGAAATAGATCAAGTCTTAGTTAGTGTGGATAGTCAGTGTCTTTTCATTTTCTTGATCTTAGTGCCTTTTCATTCATGAACAATGTGCATTTTGAATAAAGAAGCATGATTGCAATGAGGCAAATATTTACATTGGAAAGAATATTAACCAATTAAAACAAAAGGGATAAAAGAAGAATAACTTAGTTGAAGGTACGATTTCAGTTTACGGTTGCTAAAGCATCAAGATATCAGCTACCGCTTCATCTATCAAAGAATTAAGAATGCGAGTCTGAATCTGCGTCCCGAGTTCAGATCCTTCTACATCAAAGTCGAGCCATCTGCCATATTGATTGCTCATGTCCTTATCTACAAGTTCATCAATCATGGAATCTCCAATGTTTGCATTCCAATCCGAGATTTCTCTGTAGACCTCTTGAGCTAGTATCTCCTCTCTTCTGACCCATGATAGACCCTTAGCCAAAGATCTGTATCCCCCGCCAACATACTGTCTGCATCTTAGATCTAAGCATTCGCTAACACAGTCGAAAATAATTCTTTGGTCTATCATGGGAATGTCTCCACCAGTACTCGAGAACTGATTGCAAGTTTCTAGCTGATTAAAAAGATGAGGGTCTACAATGCCTTCGGTTCTGCCTATGGCATAGCCCTTGAACATCAGCTCTATATTGGATACCATCTCCTTCACATACTGAATTCCCACATTCTAGAACTCGCGTTGTCAGTTAAGGTTAAAATAGTCTCACGCCTTTTGGCACAGTTCCAATAGAAGTTGATGAAGCCGAGTCTGATAACTCGGCATCCGGTTCGACTGCAAGATACGTCTTCATGGAATAAGAATCAAGCTCTTTCATAGTTTGGATTGATGAACACTGCTTGCTACCTGCAAATGAAAAGGCAAAACTGAGTTAATCGCTGTAATGATGCAAAAAGACAATAGTCGCCTTAGACTCTTACCTCCGGTACTATTACTGTCTGCAGTATTTGACGAACTGCAACTGTAAGAACGTTCAAGAACTGAAACTGGACTAGGATGCCGGCAGTCAAGTAACTTTCTGGCTCGAGATAAGTTGCTATCGCTCGTGCTGGTTTCTTCTAGCCCCACCTATGTATAACATTGGGATTTATATGATTAGCTTAACACAAATTCTACAGTCAATATATATCCTGGAAAGTTGGAATCTAAAACAATAAATTAGAGTTAGGTTGGGTACTGTACTAACTGTGTGCATCCCATCTCTGGCTTTACATGATTCTGGCATGCTTGAGCTCGTTGAGGACTCGAGACTAGACACCATATTATTAGAATCTTTTCCGGATTGTTGTTGGGAGAACCCTACCTTATCAGCCAATTCTTTTAGTTTTTGCTCCAAAAGAGTGCTCAATGCATCACCTCCCTCAACATTATGTCTGCAGACAGAAAATCTCGAACCACTCATGCCATCAGGGCTTATGAGTGATCTCTTACTTTGATAGCCCGCTGACAAGATCTTACAAGTTTCCCCAGCCTCTCTGGGCCTCACAGAACCTGATCCCAATAGTGTCATTGGAGACGTGAAAGTAAAAGAAATGACATCTGTCCCACTATCTTGATCCCAACTACTCTGCCTATCAGTAATATCCCTAGACTGAATGCCTTTCCCATTTCTATCCATCTGCAAGTTTTGAACAGCTTGATTTTTCCCTGAATGGTAACTCCCATCTACAGACCGTTTCTTGCTAGTAACACTTTCTTTGCAATAAGACAAGGCTTCTCGTTTGTCATCTTTGACCTCTGAGCTAAACTTCCTCGCATTTACTCTAGAGGTGCTAGACACTTTGCTAGAATTTCGTAGCCTAATCGAAGAAGATTCTCCACTGAGTTTTTTTCCTCCTTTTGAGCTGCATTTTGAAGACAACTTTCCTCTCTCAACAATGCAGTTTTGCTTCTGATTGTTCTGTCGGAGCACACTTGAACCGTTTTGTACAGATTGTTTCTTTGCTGTACTCTTCTCTGTAGTCGACTGGCTTATGAAGGGATCATTAGGACTGAGCTCACAGGATTCCTTCTGGCTGATGATGTTCCTGTTGCCATTCACAGTTAGGCCCCCTCTCTTCTGAACATTGGCCTTTGCCTGTAGAGCAAGTGAAATAGACTTCCCTTCACTTTTCACACCATTAGATGACTCATCCGAATCTGGCATTGCCCTTACTGGGGTTGCATCAACTGATCCATTCCAGCTCTTATCCGTAGAGTTTCCCCTAAGATTCTTGACAGTATGGGATTCAGCTTTTCTTCGAGAACCTTCAAAATCTTTGATGGTTTTGTGCTGATTCAGCCTTCTCTTTCAAATCTCGAACTCTTAAAGGGACCGAAGAGGACCCGACTGGAGGCAGCTTCCGTCTTTGTACTCACCTGAAATGGGCCCGGCTCAATAATCCTGGCTGCTGCTTCCATTATGTGAGCAGCATCCTTAGGTGGGATGAATTGAGCACTCTTTATAGGAGATAGAAGTTTATGGTGGGTGATTGGAATCGATTTAGCTGATTTAGGTGGCAAGATTTCTGTTTGAAATTTCTCAATTGGCTTGTGTATCACCTCGGATAGTTCAGCTCCATTTCGTTCCGGCTGTATAAACCCTGCAAACTCCCGGAGTGCACCACTCGATCCTGACAGTATTCCTGGTTTTTGGTCTGGTAATAAGCATCACGAAGCGAGCAAGAACTTAAAAGTGGAGTGGAGTATGGCTCAGTCATGCTGGATTTTGGCAAGGAATCCAACCCCATGAGCCTAGCAACAACTCCAGGCGCCTTCATTCCACTAAAGTCTTCATCAACGAGTGATGAAGCATAGCTGTGATCACTGCTTCTTCTTACACTTGATCCAGCAGTGTTTTCATCAACGTCCAGCTAAATACATGAAAAGAAAAAACTTAACTCCTAAATCGAATACATAAAATCAATCCATCATTGTCAACATCCTTACCATGGCAAGACTGGTCATTGGCAAATTTCCATCACATCTTTTCTTCTGTTTGGATTGCTCTGCATCAATCAGACCACAGCATTTAGATCATTTCAAGTCAAGAATGAACGAATTCTACACATCCATACACAACAGAGGAAAAGTTGTCAGTTTTAGGAATCTTGAAACTCGAAACATCCATCTTACCAGGTACTTCTGACTTGCTCGAAAACAACTTCTTTCGAGATCTAGCATTCCAATCAAACCTCTGGAGGAAACCACCAACATAATTCCCACCTTTGGAGCCTTGTTTCTCAATCCCCATACTGGCAAGTCAAATCACATCATAAAAGGTGAAAACTAGGTTAGCAACGACAAGAATAAGCAGTATTCATATTTAATCAAGAGATAAAGCTTGAAGAAAAAAAAAGAAGCTCACATCATCAGATTCTGGAATGTCATGATTCTAGTTAAATCATACACAAAATATTATTTACAATATATGGACAGTGATGCATTCACTCCTGAAAACTGGTATAACAAATTATTACCACCAACAATTTGCACATGGTAACATATATCGAATCATAGTAAGCAATATTAAGCATATGATATTGCAAGAATTGGAAAACCATTATCATCCTACAGCCATTTAACCAGCAGTCAAATACAAAATAATCATATGAAAACAGCTGTAGTTTGTAGACATGCCTTAGATGTACAAAAGGATCCTATAACCTAAAACAGAGTTGACAAAAGCGGCATCTTTGAGGTACAAAACAAAGTAAACTTTACAAGAGTGCTCATAATCTCATTATATGTTGTATGATCAATGAACAAAAATTATATGCATGTATTTAGAATTTGTTTTACTAATTAACATTCCCTCTTGGAATTATGAACTCTATTGGCTTAATATATTCAAATCTATCTAGCAAGATCCACCTTCTTCCCAAAAGTCATATTAGTCCCTGAAAAAGTATGTGCTTAATGCAATAGTGCTATGCAATCATGAGGTGTTGAACTCAAAGTTCATATTTATGCATTTTCTGAATATTTATATTTATGTTTTTACATTTTCTAAATCTTTTCTAATAGGAAGATAATCCATTGTTGGAAATATTGAAGAAGAAATTATTGATCAACCATCTTCTGTTAAAGAATCTAATGGTGTTGAAGGCAAAGTGTCATCAGGTCATTTGATTCATCCTATTCAACAAAGCTTTAATCTAGATGGAAAGAGTTGCAGACACAACAACAATGAGATGTTATCTGCTGAACAAATGGAGCTCGTGTACTCACTTGCTGTTGAATAACTTTGTTTCTTGTTCATTCACAGGAGACAAGTTTGTTGGGGATTTGCTTTATTCAGATTGTACTAGAATTGCATTTATTATCCTTGCAACATATTAGGGCTAAGCTGTCTATTATTGCTTTATCTAGAATAGTCTTAGATCTAGTATATATAGCTTGTCTTTCTTGTGTTGAACCTATGGAATGAATAAAATAACATGACAGAGTTCAAAGCTTAAAGCTACGTATTCCTTTACTACAAATATTTTATCTATTATGTTCAATTTCTTTCATCCACCAGACACAGCTGGATCCACATGGTCATCATTACCAGCCAAAAGATTACCCTTTAAAGAGAAAAAATTGTCCATTGAAATGATCTAATATCCATATTCCAAACTGAAATACTATCTTAACAACTAATAAATAGCTCTTAGAGAAACACGCAAGTAGCTACAGTTGCATTGACCATTAAAATGAAAAGAAGAAAAAAACTTTGTTTTTCAGCTGAATTTGGTCGCAATTAAAATGCAAGAACCAGCAAAAAAATGTTTGCAATGTGGTGAAGTATTTCAAATTCATTTCATTTACGCTGTTTCAGATCACACACCAGTTCAGCATAAAACACAGATCACATATTGATTAGCTAAAAATGGAGCTGTAATACAATTATATAAAATAAAAATACAATTCAACCTAATATTATGCTAAGGATCACGAGCACCCAGAAAAAAATAAAATAAAAACCAGACCTTTTCAACATAAATTCAGAAAGGGCAATGTGAAATCAAGAAAACTCACACGACCCACTCCAAAAAAATCAGGACTTGATGAGCTCCCTCTTATTGCATAAAATCATGAGCATCAAACGTATTGTAGAGCTTCAGAGAGACTGAAGTTGAGAGCCTTCGAAAGAGAAAACGAATGTTCTTGGTCAGAGAGAGAGGAATGAGTTAGAGCTGTCTTTCAAGAGTGCTGAGTGGTGGAATGGTTTGAGCAATAAATGAGGAGACAGTGGAAATTGGATTTGAATAGAAAATAAAGGCAAAAGAATAGGCGGAATATATATATATATATATATATATATATATATATATATATATATATATATATATATATATATATCCACATTTTCAAAAATTTATATATTTTGGAAACATAAAATAACAGTATAGCTACAGAAAAGGTTAAAATCTTGTAACGTCTCTTTTGGTTAGGGAGGAGAGATTTCAAATTCCAAATCAGAAGTTTTGTGGGCCTACTTTGTGATTGGGAGATTATTGCCTGTTTCTCGATGCATAGTTAGAATCTTGGGAGATTTGGAGATTGTGGGGTATGGAGGAATTGGTTGAATCAATATTCAAACTACTCTTTCTTTTTTGTCAATTATGCTTATTGCTTAAACTATTTAGTTATTATATATTTTTGTTTAATTTGTGACGCAGAATAGATTCTTATTTCTCTTTTCACATATACTAAATTGTGTATATCACTATCATTTTGAAAACATAAGCACATAAATTATCTATTATATTCTTATTTACTTATTTAAAAATAATATAGCTTATTAATTACTTCTTTTATTTAAAATAATAATAAAGTAAGTGTGGCTTTTAAATAAAGTTGTCAATTTAAGTCCGATCTAGCTCGTAGGAAACTCGATTCCGGCCAAGTTGAGATATCAAACGATAGATCTGATAAATTTTTAGGTTGGACTTGAGCAGTTTGGCCTGCGTAAGACCTGCCTAATGACTTTGATAACTCAATTTTTTAACAAATCCATTTTTAAAAGATTTTAAATTATAGCAGCCATATTTGTTTAAAATTTTCGCAACAATTCTTTCGATGTTTGGACCGGCTTTGCACTTGGACCTGCCTATGAGGACATGAGTCAAATCGTCTAACATGAGACTTTCCCTTTTATTATGTATAATATGTATTTCCTTATAAATTTATAATATATCAATGGGAAGAGGAAACAAACACAAATTTGATTATGCAATGATTTTTTATAGTGGAACATCGTAAAATAATGTGATATCATGTGAATATATAGAAATGCTAACAAAATTTATATCTCAACTCAAAACTATAACTAACATATGTTCCAAAGATTCCAACCACCTAAAAAAATAGAATATGATAAAGATTTGTCATCAACCACTAATTACATCAATTTATCACAAAGCAAAGAAAGAATAATGTTTGTGAAAGTAAAACCACGAACCGCGGAGAAAGAATAATTAAATTATATAAAAGCTCTTATTTTCAAGATTTGGAAATCTTATGCTTTGTTTTATTTGATCATATCACATCATTATACAACAAATAATTAAGACAATTGAGAATGATTAGCATTGACACTCCAAGATTTAACTACTACCTATGTTTTTTAAGTAATGTTCTAAATATTATATGTCATCTCAGGTCAAGCAGTCACCTCATTTTATAAGTATGGGAGTAGGATTTGTTCTCGAATTATATTCTCTTGTTATCTTATAATTGTCTTAGCTAGCAGTATAATTAGGAAGTAAAATTCCACAGGGTAGATCTTAGCACAACTGAGCCCTTCTTTAGAAATTCCAATTTGACAAATTAAGTTTTATTAGTGAATTGAAATAGTACTGTAAAATAGATTGCTAAAAATTAAGAAGTTTGAATTCGATAAATCTAGATCCTCAGATTAAAATTCTGTACGTCTCCATAAGTTATAACTTACCTGCTATAGTTAATTACTGAATTAATTCAATACACGAATTAATTGTAGAATCTCAATTCGACAATTTGTACGCGAGCATTCGGACGGTTCAGTTCAAAACCGAAACGAACCCATAAAACCGAAAACCGATTTTTTTAAATCCAAATCTAATCGCACCGTATTACATATCCGAATCGAACCGAAACCGAACCGAATGTTTCGGTTCGGTTCGGTTTGATTTGGATATAACCGATTTTAAATTATAATTAATATAAATTTTCTTCAGATAAAATACAACGAAGCTGTAACATTACCCAAATCGATTAAGATATATTCCAAAAAAGAATCATCAAAATTACTTACAACAAGATCACACATTCATAATAATCTAAGCCTTTTTCCGAATTGGATCAGAGTGAATATACCATATTGCCACAAATCTATCTCGAGTCATTCTCAAATGAGTACATAAGAAATCGTCATATTTTTTCCCACAAACGCAGATAACGACTTTGCACACCACCTGTTTTGAGGTGTTGTCACTTGTCACAATGAATCAGGAAAATCAGCTGTCACAATTTCCTACAATCACCTAACCCTAAAGCAACCAAAATTTAGCAAGTACGCTTTGCATACCATGCCCATTTTCTTCAACCACATGACGATAGACCTGAATGATCCAAAGTGTTGTTTCCCACGTTCTGAATTTGAAACAAATGAAGTACAGGAATAGTTCTATGCAAGAAAGGTGCAGGCGCAATACAGGTTACACCTATAGCTCACGGGCGTTGATCACGAATTGTCAGCTTCAGCGACTATGTACAGTAATTGCGCAGGCTAAACTGGAAGATTATCCAGTTGGTATTCGTCAAAGCCAAACTCGTTTTCCACTGGCGCCAAGCCTTCTTGTTGCTGCACGTAAGAAATCATCTTACTATAGAGTTACCATTTCATGACATAATCGCATTTAGATTTGTGAAATACGACGTTTACCTGCTTGAGAAGCGCGCTCATGAGGTCCTCCTGGCCGAACTGATCAGGAAAGAGGTTGTTTTCGAAGCCCATGTCGGGTAGTCTTTCCGTCTTGATTCTTAAAGAACTATCGGCATGTGATGGCGTGAGCTGCTGCCCGAGGTGTGTGCTGTTGCCAAGTCCCGTAGCTGCTGAGAAAGCTGCTTTATTGACTGATGTAGGCCGGATAAGTCCACTCCTATGATCAGAAGCGAATCCCGGTTGAACTAAAACGGATGGTGCAACATCCAGATGGCCTTGAACATTCGAATGTTGAGGAGTTTCATAGGTTGATCCAACATTTTGCAAGCCCCAATCCTCAGTTCTGTTCTGGTTGAGCTCATTGAACGCATCAAAGTTTACCGGTAGAAAGCCTCTCGATCCTTTGATTTCAGAGTTCACATCTTCTTGGTGCATACCTTTAGAGGTAGAACTTGGGAAACCTGAGTTACTACTGAGTGGAATCGAATTCCCAGACAACTCCATGCCCTGACTTCTTGAAAAATCCACTACAGACGAGGGCTGGGAAAGAGATGTGTATGCCGCAGCACGAACATTATCATATCCATACCGGCTAAAGACTGATCCGGGAATCGCCTGAGACAAACCGGGTGGTCCTACAGATGATGGAAGATTCAGGACCTGGTTACTACCAACATCATTTAACATTTGTGTCCTAGACTGTGGTTGAACCAGCTGCGTGATTAAAGAATTGCTTTGGCCCGACTGGGAGTGGACGTTCATTTGCATATTACCAAAGGGTTGCGCGGACTGGTGCAAAGCAGCAAGCTGTTTCGAATCCATATTCGTCGGGATTCCATGGAGTAGATTCACTTGCTTACCATTGTTATGGTGTTGCTGCCCATCTAGAAACCTGATGTTTGGATTGTCGAAGCTGAAAATGTTACGTTGATCAACAAGGGGCACGGATATACCAGATTTGTTGGTTACCCTACCAAGTGCTGCAGCTTGGATTGTTGCAAGACTTTGAGCCGGGATTTGACCAGAAGAAGCAAGAGCTTGAAGATCGAGGCCATTGAGTGAACTTATCGAGCCAAAACCTGCATCCTGGGGTCCAAGAAACGAGCTCCCGAGTCCATTTTGGGGCTGTCCACTAAGCCTTCTAAGATAAAGACGATATTTCTGCATCGTTCAGTTGTCAAATTCAGCATGAATTACGAGGAGGCTCTGGTAAATGATTACTAAAGAATACAAGTTCAAAGAAAGCAAAAATCGAGCAAGGTTTCTGATTTCAACCAACCTGAAGGTGGCTTGCAACATTCTCTCTTGTGAGGCCTGGGACATTCATTAATTCCAAGATTTTTTTTGGTACAGCCTCTGTGTTCGTGGACAGAATTGGAGCACAATAAATACAAGGATGTAAATCATCCGTGCAGAAAAACTAAATCATCTCAGACACTTTCTCAAATAAATTCCATTGAAACAAGAATATATGATTGCAGAAGTAACAAATATCATATTTCATAAACTGCAAGAACTAAAGTTATAATTGGAGTTTCATTTGTTTGGCTGTAACTTTAGCATTAAAAAGTAGAAGCTATTGGAGTCATGTTGCGACCATCAACTCAATAGAAAAATAAAATTAGCTCACTGGGATGTTTGCACTTCTCTGTTCCCCAATCTCTTCATGGTTATCAGTAGATTTCAATCGATATTATCATATTTAATTTTTGCTTTTTTCCTGGCTTGTGATATCTATCAGACATTTAGTAGAACCCAAAACCAGAAACATCACATATAAGAGATGCAGAAAGAGAGGGCGTAGAGACATACTGTCGATCCCAAGTTGATTAACGGCGGTTACAAATTGCTGGTGCAGCTCAACAGACCAAACAACACGCGGTTTCTTCAACGTAGATGAATCATCCTTGTCATCACCATCCTCCTCCTCCTCTTTCCTTTTCCTTGAACTTCTCCAATTCCCTTCGTTAGCTGAAGAAGAGTAATCAGCATCATCTGAAGGCTTTTGCTGCCGTTCTCCATCTTCCACACTTCCCGATTGTTCCATATCCTTTTCCTTCCACTCATACTTCTTCTTACGAACCACGTGCTGCCATATGTTCTTCAATGCCTCCATCCGAACTGGTTTTATCAGATAGTCACAAGCACCATGAGTGATGCCCTTCATCACGACACTTTTGCTATCATCTGCCGACATCACTAAACAACCACAAAAGATCAAGAACCAGAAAACCAAAAGAGTCAAGTAGCATACCAATTACTAATTATAGATAAAAATGATAAAATACAAAATGATCAAAGAAGCCACTACATACTGATGACTGGCAGATCCATCTCCAATCCAATGTGCTCCAAAAGCTTAAAACCATCCATGTCCGGCATGTGGACATCGCTTATAACAACATCGAATCCATCCTTATTATCCCTAAGTAACTTCAACGCGACCTCAGCTCGACTGCATTTGGTAACTGAAACCTCAAAAGCAAGAGATCACTAACCTAAACAACGAACTAGCCTACTGAAAGGGAGTTAAAGAACAAGATTCCATGATATAGTTAGCTAAAGCAATGAAACAGCAAGCTCCACTACATTTAGATTCCCTCACAAGATCTACAAATCAACTCTCTCTCTAGGTTTCTGGTTCCAAACATCTACTTCTTTTCTCTCCAAAATAAGAATCCTAATCAATCCCACAATAAAAACTCCAAATCTAAAGCTCACACACTAAACTGCTAGAATACACCTTCTTCTGCTATAAGATCTGTAATTCATCCACTAAGATCTGTAATTCATCCACACTCATCAAAACACAAGACAATAAAAGGCATAGATATTTGAGCTTTATAAGCAACAACATAAACCACATGAAATCAAACACAACCAGCAAAAATCAATCAACAGTTATTCAAAAATAAACTCCACATAAACATGCTTGATTTCAGACATATTTACCTTCATAGAGGCAATTCCTCAGCATCTTTTCCAAGATCCTAAGACAAGTGGGGTCATCGTCCACGACGAGAACTCTCAAACCCGCCGGAAACTGGTCGGAAACTCCATCGCCGGCGCCAGACTTCCAAGAAGCACTTGAAGTAGTTAAAGACATGGAATTGACTCCAAGATTCATTTTTATTTTTATTTTGCTAAATTCAACAAAACAACTGAATTGTTCCACCAAATTCACACAACACGCATGATATATGCTGAAAATCACATGTTTCGAGCTATTTTAGCATAATACATATGCAGTCATTGAAAATTCAAGCACCCACGTAATAGAATAAAGAGAAAATATAAGGGGTGTCTTCAAGATTGGATTTTGTTTTTGTATAAAGAGAAGAAGTGAGAGAAGAGGAGCATAAGAAAACTTGCTGCTTTTATATGTGTGTGTTGCGAGAATGAGGAATTGAAGTTTTTTTTTCTCTTGATTTTGGGAATTTACTCCATTTATTTATTTATATTTTGTATTTGGTATAATTCATCTCTATTTTCTTGGTATTTTCATTTTGATAGTGGGTCACTTCGTTTGTGGATCCAGCTCACCTGTGAGTCTAACTAACCCCACGCCAGCCAAAATATTTAGATAAAATAATATTTATTTTCTTCGTTGTTTGTAAAATTGGTAAAAGATTGTTGTTGAAACTAAACTTTATTTCTATTATGGTAAATTTTTGGGCTGGGGGTTTTTCTTACAGAACAATATTGGCCGAAAATAAGAGAGTTAATATAGAATTTAGTTACCATATATCAGAAGATTTCTTGACTTACTAAAGTATAGATTTAAATACAATTTAGTCTCCATAAAGCTAGAGATTTTCTTTCCTCGACAATTTAATTAGAGAGTTAGATATACAAATTATTTGTCATAAATCAATGGATTTTCTTACCTTAAATCAAATTAATTACCAAGTTAAATCATGACCTATTGAGTTTCTTAAAAAACTTTTTCAAAAATTAGTTAATTATGAAAATATTAGTTTGTGTTATAGCTTATAGGAAAATTTCAAAAGCGATTCAATATTATTTCCTTCGTGTCCAAACTCATACATTCTTATTATAAGGATTAACAGAAAAGAAAAAATCATGCTAGTGAGGATATAATAATCCAAGAGCCAGGATTATCCATTAACAAATTTGACATCTTAATCTTAATTAAGTTGATTGGTTGAGCAACTAAAGTCAAAACCGAGAATGGAGTGAGAACCAGGATACATGTTAAGGAACTATCTCAATTTAATTTGGAATTAATAATTTTAAATGGAATATTAATAGTTTAGATGAAATGATATTATATTATATAACATGGTTTGTGTGCTTATTTTTATTTCAAAAGAAAAAGAAAGTTAATCATTTTGTTTTCAATCATCGATAAATCTTGTGTGTGCAGATTTATGAAAGCGATAAAAAGAACAGAGAACTTTTACGTGGTTCGATCAAAAGAAAGATCTACGTCACGGAGGTGATTCCTCAATACTTTCACTATAAGCGATTACAATGAGTGTATCTAAAAGCTCGAGTATTCAAATAGTTGTCAACCCTTCTACCTTTAATCTAGCCTCTATTTATACATGTTGTGGATCACTACTGATTACTATGTAATCCAATCTCGAAGATAGATTCGATCCTGAATATCTCCTCCAATATCTCATTCCATATCGATAGGATATGGTTGATCTGAATAGGGTTTAGGTGTTGGGCTTTTGGCCAAACCGTGTGGCCAGAATTTAGGCTGCACCCAGGTTCACGTGGGCTCTTTGTTGGCTTTAGCGTTTAGGCCATATCCCATCAATCACATACAAAGTTAATTACTTGTTAAAAATCTCACCTCCTTCACTCGTAGTCATTTATTTATAAAATCCATAAATACCTTATAGTATCTTTATTTTTATTTTTATTTTTATTTTGGGGTGGGGAGAATTATAGTTTGGATAATTTATATTACCAAAGGAACAACTTAGTGCTACAAATTCCTTTTTCACCTTATGTTGCATGGCTACAGTGATGAGGAGAAGTCATAAAAAGAAATTGTTTTTTTATAATAAAATTCTACAAAAACCAGATTTGCAGAAAGAAAAGAAAATCTGGTCGGAAAAAAATTCAAGTAAGTACAAAAATATTTAATTGCAGAATAGGTTGAATTATTAAAATGAGAGTTGCCAAGTTAACAAGTGGCTATTGAGGTGTTAAGCACATGGTATAATGGATTAATGAGATTTGCTAGCAAAAATGTTGCAATTTTATTTGCATGACATGTGCATTTATTGCAATACCTCTTACTACTGTCCACCCCTTTTCTCCCACTTTCTAGGTTGGTGATAGGGAGGGTAAAGTTGGCCACTACACTTTTTTATTCCAATATTCTTGGATCTTTACTAATATTCAACTATATATTATTTATTGTTTAATGATTTTGATGTCAATAAATCAAGTTTAAATGAGATCCCAAAGCTTAATAACAATACAAATGAGGTGAAGTTTGTATGTCTGAATTAGCTTCTAACTTAATTTGAGCCCCTTTTTTTTCCAATGTTAGAAAAATATATAAAATTGTGATACGATCTCAAATTGCATTTATATTGAAAAAAAAGTTTTATTTACGCACAAAGTAAGGAAATGTGATTTTTGAAGAAAACGAGAGCTAAAAATACTTTTTTTTTTTATTTCTCAAAACTGATTGGCTAATTCTTTTTAATTATTTGTTTTAATTAATCACTAAAAGTAAACAAATGCAAGTAAATTTGACATCCGTTCAAGGCTGTTTCGACTTTCTGTGCACGACCTTCATAGCACATTACGGTGCCGTTCTAGGCAGTTTGTTAACTTATTTTTTTGCAGCAAACTAGTGATCACTTTTTCTTTATTTTATGTTGAATAATTTTAATTTGCTTCCCCACTGAACTTTACTTTAATCATCTTAAATTATAATGCTTACTAATAATTCTTGGAATCCAGAATTAATAGTTCTGGATATATTATATGATCGTTGTCATCATCATATTTTAGAAAAAAGCTTAACTAATTTCACTACCTTTATGGTTGTATACTTCATGTTTTCAATCTTGTAAATATTGCTATATTATATTACCTTTCATCATTCATAAACATTCATAAGTTGATGGATGGGTTTGCACAAAAGACGCTCGTATAGTGCAAACAAATTTCTCTTCAACATCTAATAAATATTTTAGTGCAAGCGATATATATGTTGGAAGATAGGGACATGTTTTCCATATATACAATCATGTGTTTCGTACAATCGTGTTTTATGTATTACAGATGTTTTAATTTTATTTTATAATGACGGTAAATCATATAAACACCAAAGATGCAGATCTCATATATATAAATAAATATATATATATATAGGGAGGGTTAACGTAAGAACCATTTTATTGTGAGAGCGTGAGAACCAAAAAATGATGAATTCGGTGTGAAACTTGATGAATCATTGGAAAGATTCTTGAATCCAAAAAAATGGAATTTTCGCCTCTCATGGGATTCGAACCCGGGTGAAAATTCAATTTTGGATTGATAACTTTCCCACAGATTCATTAACTTTCATAGCAAATTCATTTTGTTTGTAAAAAATTTCAGTTGTTCTTAGTTCTCACGTTAAAATTGGTTTTTATTTGAACCTCACTCTATATGAGGGTTAACGTGATAACTATTTTTATCGTAAGAACGTGAGAACAAAAAAATGATGAATTCGAGGTAAAAGTTGGTGAATACGCTGAAAATGTTACTAAACCAAAAAAATAGAATTTTCGCCCCCTATGGGATTCGAACCCTGGTGAAAATTCCAAATTTTTGAATTCAGTAATTTTTTCACTGCGAATGCGCTAACTATCATAGCGAATTCATTTTGTTCACAACGATTTTTCGTGGTTCTTAATTTCACATTAAAATAGTTTTTATTTGAACCTCACTATATAGAATTTTCACCAGGGTTCGAATCCCATGAGAGACGAAAATTCTATTTTTTTGGATTTAGTAACTTTCCCAGCGGATTCATCAAGTTTTACACCGAATTCATCATTTTTTGGTTCCCACGTTTTCACAATAAAAAAAGTTCTCATATTAACCCACCCCTATATATAGTTAGGTTCAAATGAGAATCATTTTTATCCTAAAAACTAAGAACCAAATGAATTTGTTATGAAAGTTGATGAATCCGTTGAGAAAGTTATTGAATTCAAAAATTTAAAAAAATTCACCCAGGTTCGAATCCCATGAGGGGCGAAAATGTTATTTTTTTGGATTCAGTAACTTTCCCAACGGATTCATCAATTTTCACAATGAATTTATCATTTTTTAGTTCTCACGATAAAAATATATGGTTGGGTTCCGTTAGAATCTTGTCCTTAGGTAGAATGTAATATCAAATTTCGATCACATATTTTTAAAATGTAAACGTCGACGATCAGAATTTGACATTTGATAGCCAATTTTTAGATTATTATTTTAATTGCGTAGGAAAAAAAATGGTAAGGGTACCTAGCGGGTGCTACAATAAAACACACATGCATATAAAATAAAAGACTCATGCATGTAATATAATATAAACGCATGTTGGCCAACGAGCGTTGGACATGCGAGAGCGCGCTAGATGCATGTTGGGGATATGCGTGAGCGCGCACTGGATGTGCGAGCACGAGTTGTCGCCATCTTGTCTTACCAAAGCGAAACATGCATATGAAAAAATATAGTAGTGCATGTAACAAAACAAAAACTTGCGTTCAGGAATACACAAGCGCCAGCTAGGCGCACACTTTCGTCATACTTTAAAATAGAAACTCATATGCATGTCTATGTATGATTACATACATATTTGTATTCAACCGTATGTATATATAGATTTAATAATATGCATAATCTTTTTTATGTATCACATAACAAATCAAATTATGATTCTACCCCTACTATAGTCTATGAAATCAACGAAAAATAACTTTAAAAATCCAAAAAAATTATCCACCATAAAATCTATGAAATGAAAGAATGTAATTGAGTATTATATATTATCTAAGATTTGTACTATATGATCCTTCTATATATATACACACACGTAGGAGGTGATGTTGTGAACTCCACTTGAAAAGCATAGGGGTTTCCAATTCCATAACTTCTCCCTAAATTGACAAGTGTCCCTCATCATTAGGAGCTTGAGAGTTTTTCTTTAGTACAAATCGATCTCTGTCTTTGTATTTCGTCCTTATATGGGTAGTAGAATTGTTTTATATCATTATACAACATTATCCAAACAATTTCTAGAATTGTTTTATATCAGTATATAACATTATCAGAATTGTTTTATATCAGTATATAACATTATCCAAACAATTTCACAAATTTTTGGGTCAATAAAAATCATGGCATCTTGTTATGCTTCCACCCTCTTTTAGTAAACCGCTATGGAAGTCACTTTCACTAGTGTTTGTATTTTATTTATATCTTTATAACCCTTTTTTTTGTGAAGAAAACGCTTTCAACTATAACACGAAAGCTATAATTATAACTATAGAGTTTGAAGAAATAATAGTATGTTTAAATTAAACAAAATCTTTGCACCGCACCAATAAGAGCTTTATGGTCAAAACCACTAATTAGTTGTTTGACAATCTTTTATATTTGGATTGATTGAGACTTGTGGAATTAAGTTCGAAATGAGATCATTTGTAAAATTTATCAATTTCAGTCTTATTCTTTTACGAATTCATGTTATATTTCATTTTCAGATGAAGTTTTTCGTCCTTACAATGAGATTGATGATATTTAATAATCTCTAACATTTATGTATTATGGTTGAATTTAATAGGGAAATTGAACTCCAGACGTCCAGATAACTACACGATTTCTAGCCATAGAAGGCAGCAGTATCCAATTCCAGTTTCATGTCACGCGGCCCTAAGCACCAACAATTTTGGGCAAAATTGTCTTATTAATCCAGAAAATAACTTTAACCTTTTCTTTTATAAATTTAACCATTTACTTTCTTTACTTTTGACTATATTAATCAAATGTTCGTTTTCAACTTTTCATATAAAAAGAGGGATTGGCTAATACTTAAAAATATAATTTGTTGAAAGCTTTTCAAGAATGAGATGCTTATATAACGGAGTATTGCATCGTACACGAGTTGAAAGTATTTACTCATAATTCTATGTTTATAGTTGTATCTAGGGATGTCAACGGGCGGTTTTTACCCGGACCGATCCGGAACCGTTCAAAGCCCATTAAATTTTAAAGCAACGGTTCCGGTTCCGGTTCCGGTTCCGGTTCTAGAACCGCTTGGACCCGGACCAGTTCAGACCCGGCCCATTTTGTCCGGTTCCGGTCCGACCCGGTCAGTTTTTTTTTTTTTTTAAATTTCTATATAAATATATAACAATTACAAATTTAATTCTTAATCCAGTGGACTAGAGAATTTAATGAAGTTGCTAAATTTGGTGCCTACATATGCATAACATAAATGCCAAGTCAGAGGCTACTGTAAACAAATATTAACAGTTTATTTTATTTTTTGCAATACATTATGTGAGATTCATTTATTAGATAATAAATTTCTATAAAAAAATCGCAAGATACGTTTGCAAGCTATGTGAGATTCATCTTTTTTTCCACTTGAGATCATTTGCAATTTGTAGGTCTCCTCCGAAATTTATGAATGCAACATTTATTTTCCACAAATACATGTATATCCATATAAATGTGAAAATATTATAGAAAAAAAGTCCTTCATTTACGTAGTTGAACTCTCTCGTTTATTATTCGCTTATTGACGTCATTGATTAATGAGTAAATTAATCCATGTTGAATATTTAAAGATAAGTTTTAAAAGTAAAAAAAAAAAAACCACGAACTTCCATAGGTGAAAATAGACAGCATATGATCCGCTAATTAAAAATGAGAAGAGGTGTGATTCTTAATTCAGTGAACTATAGAATTTAATTAAGGTAGCCAATAGTTACATTTGGCACAATGGGTAACAGGTTAGCGAATGGTAATACCCGATCCGAACCATAACTTGATGGTGCGGATCCGGTGTTTCTTGGGCGATTCGAACCGAACCAATCTTAATTTATTGGTTACGGTAAAGAAAGTTCGCCGATTGACATCCCTAGTTGTATCGATCATCTAAAGATGCCAAATCTCGAGCAATAAATATAAGATCAACGGTCAAATACTTTGCCCATGTGATATATAATTTACATGAGCGATCAAGTTATTATTAATTATTGTTGATTGATTGTAACCAAAAAAGATTACACCCTTTTAGAATATGGTCAAGTTATTAAAATAAATAATTTTACGTGAATTAGAATATGGATGAAGATGGTTATGTACATTGAATATAAGAATCAAGAAGTGCGCAGTGGACTTGGGTATATTCTTTGATTAAATTAATAAATGTTTAATGGGGTTCTTTTTCAACCAAATCTTATGATATCTTTCAAATATATATAGGAGGGATCATATAGTATATGAGCTTGAGATAATATGTATTATTCAATCTCATTCATTTATCTTATAGATCATATGATGGATATTTTTTTTGGATTTTTAAGCTTATTTTTGCTAATTTCACTACGGTGATGGTAGATTAGTAATTTGATTTGTTATGTGATTGAAAAAAATAAATCATGCATATAGTTGAACTTAATATAAGTAAAGACAAAAATGCATGTATGTTGGAAGCGCGCGTTTGTACTCGCGCGTCACACTAGTGTGCGCTCGCGTGCCTCTTAGCGCCCGTTGGCAAACATACATTTTTATGTTTTGGTATATGCACGAACATGTTTTATTACATGCATGAATGTGTTTTATCTGCACATTTGTGTTTTGTGGCCAACATGCAGGTTTATGATTTGTTATATGCATGAACGTGTTTTCTCATATGCATGAACGTGTTTCGTGCCAACATACAGCTTTATGTTTTGTTATATACATTAGTATATTTTTCGACAACAAATCTCCGTCAATTCTGCTGTCTCTTTCCCCGATTACTGACGAATTTCACCGTAAATCACCGTTATAGCTACAATCTATCATGATTCTTCAATCTTCTATCAAATTCATCTTCTATTTTTTCCTCAAAATCAATCAATTTTTTTCTCAAATTTTTTTCTTTCAAAATCTATTATTTGTTGTTGTTCGTGTGTCTTTGTCGCCGATGTCCGTCTCGTCGTAGTCCGCTCTGCAGCTTGTAAAAAAATTAAAGAAGAAAAGATTGGTTTGCTTTCTTCCTCATTTGCCCTTGCGAAGATTAAGAAAATAAATAAATGAAAAGGGCGCCACGTGACGAATTGTAGTGCGACCACATGTTTAAAATGTGTAATTTAGATATATATTACATACTACCCGAGGATCGGAGACTATGAGAACTCAATCATATATATATATATATATATATATATATATATATATATATATATATATATAGGAGGGTTAACGTGAGAACCACTTTTATTGTGAGCGTGAGAGCAAAAAATGATGAATTCATTGTCAAAATTGATGAATCTGCTGAGAAAATTACTGAATCTAAAAAAATAGAAATTTCGCTCGTCATGAGATTCGAACCCGGGTGAAAATTTCTGAGTTTTTAAATTCATTGACTTTTCCAACGGATTCATCAATTTTCATAATAAATTCATTTGATTATTAGTTTTTAGGATAAAAATGGTTCTTATTTGAACCTAACCCTATATATGTGTGTGTGCGCTTTGTGTTGCCAAGTCCGTTCTTTCTTTTCTTATATTTAAGATAATTCCACAACAAATGTCTAGGGTGCATATACATAGTTCGTATTTATACGAGAAATATAATCTTGCTAGAGGTGTCAAAATGGGTCCGGTTCAATGGGTCGGTCCGGCCTGCCTCAGTTTTGAGCGAGGTTGGATTCACTAAAGCTAGACTCGATTGAGAATCAAGCAGGGTCGGGCCTGTCCATAACAAGCCAAAGCCCGATAAGTCGCTCGGTTTGGTTCGATCCGAAAATTTGTATTGAAAATACTATTTCCAACTTGGTATGAGCTCAATTTTTCGACTGACGTGATCCACTTTTGAAAAAGCCGGATGAACCGCGCCTTCTGATCGCCCATTTACCGCTTTACTTGTTCCACAAAATTTGTGTATCTAATAAAGCTGCGCAAATTCCATGCACGTTTTTTTCGCCGTAATAGATACTCCCTCCGTCCCCATATTCCTTCCTAGTATTCCTTTTGGGACGTCCCCAATTCTTTCCTATCTATTTATGAAACTATCTTTCCAACTCTACCTCAATAATATTCTTTATTTACACCTTTACCACCTATGGCCCACCACTATTTCTCTTTTCTACCCCAACAACCTATTTATTTACAATTTTACCATCTATGGCCCACCACTAACTAATTTAATATTACATTAATGTGGGACCCATATTCCACTCACAATACACCAACAACTTTATTAAGCACCCCATATTCCTAGGAAGGAATATGGGGATGAGGAGTATTGTTTTAGTCATTTATCACTGTGATCTGACTATATTCAATTGTGCAGAAAAAGAAAAGAAAAGAAAAGAAAAAGCAAAGTAAACAGAAAAGGATAATACTAGGTAAAAATAAAGACAACATTCCTAACTAGTTAAGGAAAACTAAAAGGGCAGAATCTGTATTAATATTTAATATTTTGATAGAGAATAAAGTTATGTTCGAAAATTTAGACCCACATCCAACTCTTTGTTGACCTTTAAATTTGACGCAAAGTACACGTAGTACTAGGTTGCAAGAGTTTATGTCTTATATGCTTTATTATAAAGCTATATATATATATATATATATATATATATATATATATATATATATATAGATAGGGATCAAATAGACCGTTGAGGATAGTATGTATCTCAATCTCATCCACTCATCTCATAGATCCTATGGTTCGAAATTTTCGGACTTTTAAGCTTAATTTACCGATTTTCGCGTCATTAAGGGTAGATTAGTAATTTGATTTGTTATGTGATTGCGAAAAACAAAAAATGCATTTAGTTGAACTGGATAATGCATTTAAATGAACAAAAAATGCATGCAGTTGAAGAGAATAATGCATGTGATTGGAAGCTCGCGTCTAGCGTCAGGGCGGCCATGATGGGCTCACGCCAGTAGCGTAAACACGCCAGCGTCTTGCCGTGCTAGCAGCGTCGCTCGGCGCTCATTCGTTCAGCGCTCGTTCGCGCATTTTACGTTTTGTTAAATGCATGAACATGTTTTGTTAAATGCATTGTCATGTTTTAATCAATGCATGGACGTGCTAAGTTAAATGCATGTTTTGTTTCGTGGGAACATGCAGTTTTATGTTTTGTTCAATGCGGTTTCATGTTTTGTTCAATGATTTTCATGTTTTGTTCAATGATTTTATGGTTTCGATATCAAATCTCTCATCCATCATTATCTAACAATTCCTTCGTCTCTTTCATCGATTATCGCCGAATTGGCGTGAATCACCATCATAACCACCATCTTTCTCGATTCTTCAATCATCTATCAAATTCATCTTCTATTTTTCTCAAAATCCATCAATTTTGTTCCTCAAATTTTCTTCTTCTTTTCTTTCTTTAAAATCATTGTTTGTGTATCTTGTTGCCGTTGTTCGCGGTGTTGCCGTCACCGCTGCTGCGTCTGTCTTCGTTGCCGCCGTCGTCACCTCCGGCGTCGTCCGTTGCCGTCAAGGAGAGAAGAAGAAGGTTGATTTATTTCTTCCCATTTTGCCCTGCGAAAATTAAAAAGAAAGAAAGAAGGAGGCTATGCGTGTCGAACGTGGTGTGTACGTGTTCAAAATGTGTGGTCAGATTGGGTCTACATACTATCGGGATAAGATCTACTTTAACCCAACCTATATATATATATATATATATATATATATATATATATATATATATATATATAGTTTATGTATATATTTGCAGATAAATGATATGTCGCACATCTACCTTAACACCTTGTAACTACCGTTCACGTTAAGCCATATTAACATTTTTCTTATTTTACCTATTTATTTATATCCTAATACTTCAAAAAATTAATATCATTAATTTCACAAATTACATAAAAATCAAAACTGGATTTGATCTTTTTATTCATTTATTTGATGTTAAAGGAAAAATCACAAATTGAAGTTTGACTTTTATTTAATATGTGAAATTAATGATACCAATAGTAATTTTAATATATTAAAATAAAAAGAATAATGCTACCATAACTTAAACGTGAACGATGCTCTGAGAAAATGAACGGCATATTGTTCCATTATATTTGTAATGTCATTTCATATATATAATATATAGCCGATAGTTTTTTTTTTCTTTTTTCTATTTTCGACGCAATATATATAAGTTAGATTTGATATAGATATTCTCTTACATCTTGATCAGTTTAAATTTTGAATTCCTTAAAAGCCCCTTTTCTTAGATGTATATATATTCCTCTCTATATGTTTTTCTTTATATTATGTATTTTAATCCTTGTTTTAAAATCCAAAAATCGCAATATCATCAGGGAATTCCACTGGAATATTATATTGTGTCACTGTGGCAAAGTAGATAAGATTTGCTGAGTTCAATTTGATGGTTAAGTATGGAAAAAGATATATAGTTTTTGGCTGGTTAAAATAAATATCACTAAAATGGTAAGGAACAGAACCCCTTATAATTCGGATGTAAAGTGTTTTTTACTCTTAAATTATGGTGTAACTCATCGAGTTTCGTCGAAAAATCCTTTTACGTTGCAATATGTAATTAACTATGGTTGTACACATGTTTTGGCTACATTAGAACAAAGCAAACATTTTTTATATCAAAGTGATGAGTGTAGATTTGATATATAAGTTGTATATCCATCGAGTTTCGAAGGAGAATAACTTTATAGCATAATCTATAAGTAGAAACTTTTAAACAACTTAGTCACCCTCAATAATTTACCGCAGTGGAGAATGAGGATGAAGCGAAATAATGAGACTACTCATTTATTTGTTAATTTTTGTAATACGCCCAAGTAAATAAATTTTATAGCACAATGGAACAAGGTCGAGTCTAGGGGTGAGAATTTGGGACCGGGACTCGGGAAATTCCCGTCCCGACCCGAGTCCCGACGGATTCGGGACCGAGTCCCGAAATTTACGGGTTGGGACCGGAAATTTTGATTTTGGTATCGGAAGCCCGAGTCCCGTTAAAATCAAGTCCGATTTAAATATATCTAATTTTAATTTGGACTTCGGGACTTTCGGGACATTTTCGGATAATTTCGGGACTTCGGGACGTCGGGACTTCGGGACTTCGGGACATTTTCGGGTAATTTTGGGATATTTTCGGGTAATTTTGGGACTTTCGGGTAATTTCGGGTAATTTCGTGACTTCGGGACTTTCGGGACATTTTCGGGAAATTTCAATTCGGGACCGGGACCGGGACTAAAAATTATAAATTTTCGGGACCGGGAGTCCCGAAGTCCCGATCGGGACCGGGATCGAAAAATTGCAAAATTTTGGGACTTCGGGACTCGGGACTTGGGACGGGTACCCGGTCCCGACCCGATTCTCACCCCTAGTCGAGTCCACATGGACTGAGAATACAACGAATGATTACTACTCTAAGTTGTTATCCTCTATATAGACTTTTGAATTAAAAAGGTGATGTTATATCTAAAGCATTCAATATAAATAAAATATAGAGCTTCATAGATAATATATAGAGCTTCATAGATGATAAAGCATTAAAAAGATTCAAATATGAGAAAGAGTATCATAGAGCTTGAGATCTGATGGACTTAAGTAATCAAATTAGTTCAAATCGATCAATAACAATTATATAAATAGAATAAATCTACTCTCGTGGTGAATAACTCGTGGATTATATATATGCAAAACTTTTGTCTACAAATCGTTAGTTAAATATGCAACTCCTAACAATTTTATTAGATTATTAATTCTCACACTAATCTCAAGTAATCTTAGCAAATATTGAAAATCATGTTTCATGTTCCAATTCAAGTGTTAATTAGCTTTTCTTGATCTCAAAATAACACAATTAATCAGGCAAAATTGATAGCCAATCAATCATGCAAATAATCAAACCAAGAACATAAAAAGGAAAAAGAAGTTACAATCAATCAATAAAAACATGTTCAAAACCCATAATCAAACTCGTCCCTAAATCCAGGATAAACAAAAATTAGTCACACATAGACATATAAACTAGTAAACTAAAACCAAAATAATAAATAAAATCATATACAAGCAAAACTTATGGATAAAACCTTAGGTCTTGAGCCTTCAACTTGATCTTCATTCATCTTCTGTTCTCTTCTCCAAAAGCTCTAAGGAAAATATATGTAACAGTTGGAAAATCTTATATAAGATGGAAAAATGGAGTGTGAGATCTTTGAAGATATCTTGATTGTTGAAGAAGTCATCTTCAAATAGGACTCCAAAAGGCCTAATTCTAGACATTCATGCGGCCAAAACATAGTCACCATGCAGTCACGACATGCGAAGTGACTGTGGGCACTATAGCTTTCGTGAAACATTTTTGTTCGGGCCCATATTCTCTCTCATTTATGGTCTGATTTATGATTTGTTTTTGTTTACGAACTCGTATCGAAATGAACTTTGTTAGTATGCTAAATCTCTTTGGTTTTGGTCCAATATTTATGCAAACTTGATCGAACATCAAGCAAATAATGATATCTACACAATAAACTAAATTAAGCTCAAATTAGTAAACAAATACTAATTTCCTACAAAATTGATATTATGTTGACCTTAGAAACATGTAAATATGTGTTTATCAACCACCTAGAGTCGTTGATTGGAATGAAGCAAGGAGATGGATCGAAATGATGATGCTAAAGTTCAACCACTTGTATCCATCTAGAATATATGTACTTGTATCTGTTCCATACCGGATTATTTTCGAATTTTACTACTTGCTCTTGTCTTCAAACTTGTATACTGACACCTATAATTACTTTAACTCATTTAAGCTTTTAAATATAAGTTGTTACAATAATTGATTATATGTCTCAACAAAAATTTGAATATTGCAAAACAAATACTAATAATAAACAATATAAATAACAACGATTCTAAAATCGAGAAAATTCCACTTAGACGCATCGATAAATGATTGGAGCTATTTAAAATTTATCTACCCTTTTTAATATGGGATAAATATGCACCAAGTCAAGAACACCTCTAATTAATGAGAAAATATCATCATACATGCTTTGTATGACAAAACTCATATGCCAAAATATGTGTGACTGAACTCACACAGTAGAACTTTCATGACATAGCCTGCATGGTAGAACTCATGCAACCGAATGAGACTCAACTTCACTCTTCAAGGACATAGTTGTCATCTCTGATAGCCTCAACAGGTCTACATTTCATAGTTGTCAATGCCTAACTTTTCTCAAGCTAATATTTAAATAGCTCTGCTCATCTCAAACCAAAGTTGCCCTTAAGGCAGAGCTGGCTCATGTCTCTTACCTATAACTATCCAACATGTCCATGTACGATTGAGGACCATCCACGTGTCCTATCTATAATGGCTCAAGTATGAATATTTTAACAAACTTGCAGGCTACACTATGCCTACTAGTTTGTCATGACATGTGCACCTAAAACGTGTCCTCTCGCAAAAAGTATACTTCTACCCTTCCTTTAAGGTAATAAGTCCTAAATACGTTATGTTCATGACATTGTATAAATATCCCACCCCTTCACTTATAGGGTGGTACGCTCATACACTCGCACGCAAATTATTTTGCTCTCAATACTCACTTATACTTTGAAACTCATTTCCTTGATTTGGAAACTAACTTGAGCGTATGAGTCGCTTTTCGAGAATCCCTCCAGCTCGTTTCCGTTTCGACCAAGCTTACTGTATTCACGCTCTTGACGTTCCAAGACCTTAACAACCTTTTTCCTTCAACAAGCTCACTCCTATTACATTCAACTTAAGGTAACTAGCTTCTTTATTTTTATTAGATCTTCAATCTGAATCTAAAATTTACCTTTTCAATTTTGGGCCTAAAATTCCTACTGCACGAGTAAAATTTGATTATTTCCCTAGCTAATTCACGTTAACTTACTTACTATAATTATATATATATATATATATATATATATTAATAATACAAAAAATAAGGATTTAAGATACTTAGGAATAGAAAATATAAGAGGTGTTACTTAGGCTGATGAGTTGAAGTGGTTTCTTCAATACCTAAACTCATTATATATTAGATTATTGAATTCACTTGTCTATATATCAATAGGACAATAGCACCTAAATAGGAATTATCATAAAACACCACCAATAATTTTATTTTATTTTCAAATTCGAGGTGATCTGAGTGATAAAATATATGAGACTGCGATTAAAAAGCTAAGAATCCAAATTCTATCTCAATAATTTCTATTAACATTAATATAAAAGAAATGTGATTCGCCCAAAGTACACATACCAATCATGACCTCCTCAGTACAAAACAAGCTAAACTAAAATAAAACAATCAATAATTAAAAATATAAAAATAGGTGCAAGGCCCATAACCTCTTCATAGGTAATTTAGGCTTAAATATAAATGTATATCCCAGAACGGGGCCCACAAGTCCATTATATTGTTATTTGAAGCCAACATGGTACGGAATTAATGGGCCAGCGGGGAGAAGTATTTGGGTCGGTCGGTGGCTCCTATTTATTAGTGGGCCCATCCTACTCTCACTTCTAGCCCAAGTCCCTTTCAGCAGGGAGCTCATTTTTCCTTTTATAAATAATATTATTTTTAAAATTTTATGAAACATTTTTCCTTGAGTTGGGCATCAAACTGGGTCTTAACGCCTATACAGATAAGAAATATCACCAAACTATTTTTATAGAGCAATCTTATTTGCTTATATTTATTGTGGCCTTTCTGTAAAAATTATATTAACTACAAAGTTTCTTATTTCGAATAGTCTATTAATTCCGTTTCAAGAATTATATTTTTTTCTTTCTAAGTTCATTTAAATTATGTGTTTTTCTAACTTAGCCATTTCAATAACTTTGCTAATATTAATATTGTACTTGATAATCAATCACACAAGTATACACTGATTTGAGACGAGCTTAATTTAAATTATTTGAAGAATACATGTCGGACACAAGCTAGCCAGGTTATAGAATAGATGACAGCAAGAGGAATTGGCGGCCATTCACGAATCACGGATACTAACTTAAGCCATCGCCGATTACTTCTGAATCTTCGGGTTTTTTTTTTTTCAAAGGTACAGGAATAAATAGTTTCCTCACATTTAAAACATTATTTCAAATTGTTTTCGTAAAAATTTACTAGTTGAACTTCAATAATAATTTTGACCAAAAACAGATGTTTGCAGTTAGTGTCTCCTCCTCCATTGGCTGGAGACGGTTACAGAAGTGGAGGTATGTGTTGTTACAGAAACCTATGGTCGATGGAGAAGACGAAGAAGGCATCACAGGTTGTGAACAAACTTTCCATCTTCTATATCCTCAACGAACAATGTGTGCACAAACCTAAAAACAAAGGAATTACTCAAAATCCACTAACACAAAGACACACAATCAAATGAAAGAACATTTTGATATTCTCTCAGTTCTTGAAACCCGATCGATCATGTGTTTCCTCTCAGCTAAAGAATAAAATAGTTCCAACTTCTAGTTAATCAATCGTGCTGGGATATAATTTTTGTAGCTTATGTTATTTTCAGGATTAGTAGGGAGGTGAATCACATGTGTGGAGTCTTAGAGATGAAGTTGTTCAATCAAAAAAATTAGTTGGGAACCTGAGCACACCACCATACTGGCTGCACCAACATGCACAATTTTGGACCAAACAGAGTTCAAATATCTTGTTCGGCCGTTTTCTTTTGTTTAAAAATGAATAAAGCAAGTTAAATGCAAATAATGTCTCCAAATTCAAAGCCTTTTGTGTTTGCCTCTTGGGTTATCGGCGGCGCTCTCCGCCGCCAGCTTCTATATTGTTTGAGAGATAAATTGAAGTAAAAGAAAAAACACAAAAAGCCAATTTCAGTAATTATTATTATTTCTTAATTTCTTAATTATTTGGTAGTCTCAAATTTTATTTTATTTTTTGTTTATTACATCATTTCAGCTATACGATAAGTTTTACAAACAATATTAATAATAATAGTAATATTGTTAAAAAAGGGCTTGAATTAAACACAAAAGAAAAATGAGAAGAAGTGGAAAAAAAAATGTTTGATGGGCCTTAATTTTGAGCGTATTGGGTCTAATTATTGGTAGCCCAATTTCCTGTAAGCCCAAGAGCCCATCTATAGATAGTGAGAAAAATTCTTTGTGCCGTTCGAATTCGCAGACAGCAGACGTTGAGCTCAAACAGTATCAATGGCGGCGAACCCACAACAGAAGAAGAGCAGCGGCTCGATGAAGAGGAAGAGTAACCCAAACCAGAAACCGGAGGGTCCAGTTTCGAATTTCAAAAAACCTAAATTATCTTCGAATCCGAAAAAATCCAAGTTTAATCCGACCAATGCTCAAAATAAAGCCGGGAAGCAGTCATCAAATTTTCCTAAAAAAGAATACAACAAGTCTAATGGGGAGAAAGGTGTAGTGGAGGACTCCAAGAAACTAGCTCGTTTGCGCTCAAAGGTTCGACCTTTTCTTAGTTTCTTGTCTTTGGTTTCTTTGTTCGTTGTGAAATTATTTTAGTGTAGTGTTGGTATTGAGGGCGTGCGAGGTCTGACATGAAGGATTTATTATCAAGTTGTTTATAGTGTCATGTTGAATTTATATGATATTAAATTGATAAATTTAGACGATTTTGCTAATTCGTTGATTAACTTTTTATTTACTTTCCCCTGTTTCTGCAGGAGTTAACTGAAGCAAGGAAAAAGATCAGGAAGAAGCATTACACACTGGAACAAGTATTTCTGTCTTCTTTTACTTGCCTGCCAGTTTCCCGCTTCCATTTTCTGTTGCTTTCTCGCGATAATACTTGTAAGATGTGAATAGTTCATTCTTATCTAGACGAAATGTGTAAATTCTAATAAACTGATGCTAGTCATGTACGTTCATTTCGAAAAACGGCAATGTTGAAGCCATATGTTGTATTTTATATTGGCTCTATTTATGGTTGATAGAGATGTCATTTTATGGTTCTGTGATTGCAACTTTTTGTGCATTGTTAGCTGCATGAGGACACTATATGCCATTTTCCTACCCTTTTTTACATTGGAGGATGCTTTAATAAAGCTTAATTATCCGGTTTTCTCATTTTCTTGAGTTTTCTAAATTCTAAGTGCCTTTGCTAAATTACTGGCCTACTTATCTGGTCCGTCTTATTACTTAGGAACTTGCTTTGCTCTGGGAGAAGATGAGACGACGTAATATTTCCAAAGAAGATAGATCAAGGTGTTTATTTTGTTGTTAGTTTTAACAGTTGGATTCTCAGAGAAACTTGCTCCTTTCATCTCCTTTGATAGAATAAAGGACACCTGTTAATTTAGTGTCACCACAATCTTTGTGGGACAATATTCTTTTTGGGTGTGTCTTAGGTTGGTAAGCGAAGCCCTCAAAAAGATGCAAGGGAAGATTTCTGAAATTGCAAGGTCTCACATTGCATCTCGTGTTCTTCAGGTTATCATGCTTACCTCCTCCCATAGTTTAGCCTACTGTTTGCACCTTCTTATCTATTTCAAAAGTTTGAAGCTCCTCTGTTTTATGGGCATTTATCATCTGTCCTTTCCTTTGAACTACAGACTTGTGTTAAACATTGTACACAAGATGAAAGAAATGCTGTCTTCACGGAGCTTCGGCCACATTTTATTTCTCTCGCAAGCAATACTTATGCAGTTCGTCTTGTTACTAAGTTGTTAGACCTAGGTATGTCTCACGTGGGAAAGTCCTTTAATATGATATTTGAGACAGAACTGCTTTCATTTACTTACCTTGTTCTTAATGGACTTATAGCTATGTGAGTCTTGTTCTCAGTGTAGTACTTTAAATATTTCTTCTTCAGCATCCAAGGAACAATTGGCAGAATTTATATCGTCTCTCCATGGTCATGTTGCATCTCTTCTTCGGCAAATGGTTGGCTCACTAGGTACAAATGGCACATCTGAACTTCAATATATGGGATGGGTTTTATTCTATCAGAAGCTGGCTACTAGATTTCCTGTTGTAATTTTGTCACAGTGGTATAATCTCTAAGGTTTGTTTCCTTTGAGAGATTAAATCAAGTTGTGTCTCGTAGAACCTGGTTTGAGCTCATAGACTCTTGTTTAAGAACTTAAACTGTTTTTGCGTTCTACTTGTTTAGAATGCAAGTGCAACTTGCTTATGTACAGAAGTCTTATTTATCTTGTATTACCTTCTTAATTGCTTAAACAGTTAAATGTATCTAGCATAATTTTTGCAGTTATCGAACATGCATATTGCCTGGGAAATTCAAGTCAGAAGCAAGCTCTTCTTATGGAACTATATTCGCCAGAACTTCAGTTATTCAAGGATTTGGTTATGATGAAAGAGAACAGGTGATGCGCCCATTTGAGTTACATCACTTTGGTCTACAATATATCTGCTGGGTGGCTGTAGTTGGCAAATGACAACTTATTGTTTTCCGATCAGCCATTGGTCGGATGTGTTATCCTTGTGCATGATGAGTATTTTCTATATTGATAATTCTTAATATTGCTTCCTCTTGCTGTTTCATATATTTTCTTTATGTTAATCATCACAGATTGGAAGATATCATTTCAAAGCTGCAGTTACAGAAGTCGTCAGTCTCGCGTCACATGACATCTGTTCTTCAACCTATTTTAGAGAAAGGGATCTTAGACCATTCGATTGTCCACAGAGCATTGCTGGAATACTTGGCCATTGCAGATAAGGTACTTTGGTGATTATTAAAGAGTAATGTTTGATTTTTTACCCTTAATGTCAATCTATCTGATTGAAATTTTGTGAAGTTTTCTGCCGCAGATGTTATTCAACAGTTGTCAGGTCCATCTTTTGTTCGGATTATTGCAAGTAAGGATGGATCCAGGCTAGGTATGCTCTGTATCAGACATGGGAGCGCAAAGGTACCATAAAGTTCTCTGTTGCAGGCAATATCTTTGTTTTAGGATTAGTTATGTAAATATTTAATGCCTTGTTGAAGACTTCTTCCGAAAATTCTCTTTAATGATTATTATTCATTCAGGACCGGAAGAAAATCATCAAAGGGATGAAAGGCAATGTTGAAAAAATAGCTAGCGACAGATTTGGGAGTTTGGTATGGCTCTTTATATTTTTACTCATGTCCTCAAGTTTACAATCTGTTTTTAGTTTTTAATATTCAACAGAAGTTGTAATAATTCATTCATTGGCTCGATTTTTATGTCATTTTGATAATGTTTTAGCCTTCTGACTTAGTTTAACTTCATATGTTGTATTTTCTAACTTCCCATTTTATTTCAGGTACTTGTCTGCATACTTTCAGTTGTTGATGACACAAAACTTGTGTCGAAGGTCTGGTTTTTATATCTTTGGTTCTGCAGTTCCTTAGTTGAGGAGATGCTGCCTTCTGACTCTTTTCATTTCTTTCTTGCAGATTATCATTCGCGAGCTTGAAAAGAAACTTAAGGAGCTTATTTTAGATCAGGTTGATTAACTCTATGATTATGTTATGCCCTCCATATTGTGTCCGATCCTGATATTCCTTTTAGAGATAGATGATGTTTGTATGGGATTCTTACTCAGTTCCAATGTTGTTACAATGTCATGTCTGACCTTCATGTTCGTCAAAGCCTTGGCAACTCGGCAAATTGTTCAGATACTAATCAAATCTGTAGTACTTCTATTTGCAGAATACACGACGCCCTTTTATGCAGCTTCTTCATCCGGATTGTTCCCGATATTTCAATCCTGATGACTTGGCATCGCTGGACCTATCTATTCCATCCCTAAAAGTTAATGCAAGTCTTCCTCCTTGCCTCTCTTATGTTCCCTTGTAGCATTGAACTGCCTTTGGAATGTCGAATAGTTGAACACTACACGCTCTATCCATTATTTCAGGGTGAAACAGATGGTAAAGAAGCTGTTGAAGAAGACAAAGATGGAGATAGTGATGGAAATGTACAGCTGAATGAGGGTGGTAAGAAGGATTCTTTTAAGCGGAGGCAGGAGTTGCTGGTTGACAGTGGGCTCGCTGAGGTTTGTCCTTTTTGTGCTCGGGATTGCGATTGATACAATTTCTGCGCTCAATATATATAGACCCTCTTGTCCTGTTCTGCTATATGCATTGATGTAGTGGTTGGATTTATAATGTACATACGTTAATTGGGTTGCTCTTAAATGCTTCAAATTTCATTTTTGCAGAAACTCATCGATACATGTTCTGAGATGGCAGAAGTTTTACTAAAATCGAAATATGGGAGAGAGGTCATGTATGAGGTAGTTTTCTTGTTTCAAATTCAAACTGTAACTTATATATTGGTTATTTTGGTGGCATAAGTCTGTAAATCTGTCAGTTTATACTCTTACCGTATACTGGAAAATGCACATAGGTTGCTACTGGAGGCAGCGATGGAGTACTCCATCCAACTTTGGATGAAAAGTTGCTCGAGTTGTACGAAGCTATAGCATCTATTGCTGCTCAACCTAAGGTTGAAGCAGAAGAGCATATTTTGGAACAGTTCCATTCAAGCAGGACCATCAGGAAACTCGTTCTCGACTGCCCTTCATTCGCTACCATACTATGGGAAAAAGCTTTAAAAGGAAACTGTGCAGTCTGGGCCAAAGGTCACAGGTTAGTAAACATTTATCAAGTCATCCTTCCACGTATTGGTGAGCTTGGGGTTTCTTATGATCTCGAGTCATTAGTTTTCTGATATCTTCATGATATTCTCAGTTCAAAGGTGATCAATGCCTTCTTTGAAACCTCAAACTCTGGCGTAAAGAAGTTGGCAGAAAAGGAGATGAAGCCCTTGATAAAGAGTGGTGACCTAAGTTTGCCGAAGCCCAACGAGTAATCCGATATTATGGGGATAAACTGGGAGATCCATTCCTCAAAAAATTTCCTCTCTAGGCTATGGTCTGGACCATCATCTTTCACGTTTATCTAGTTCTCCGGTTAAATGTGCTTGCAGAAGATGAAAAATTTTGTAGCTCAAGGCTTATATGCTCTGATCTTCATCTGACTATGAAGCAAAATAGTTGTTTCCTGTTTTTATTCAAATTCTTAAAATGCCATCTCTCTCTGTGTTTTGTGTGGATTATTCAACGATCTCTGGTACTAGCACATCTAGACAGAGAAGAAACTCGCTCAGTTCTACACTGAAATGTTGGGTAGTCTTGATTTGCTGCATTGTGCAAGCTTCTGTTTCCCATTTTGAGGCTGCTCTTAAATCTTAGAGCCCCTTGTGGCTGGCCTTCCGGTGATGAGGATAGCTCTAGTGGTGGTGGTCCAACAGGTCGAAAAAGGGGATTCTTTTTGTGTTCCGTGGGTTGTAGCAGGTTCTCTCCTTGATGCAGCCTTGGCCATCAAGCACTTCTCTATGATGACGGATTCTCCGCGAGTTTGGCACAAAGCTCTCGTATGCGGGTCTGGAGTCTGACTGTTTCTTGACATTTTTGAGGCTTTGCATGTGTTGGTGTGAGGGTCAGTTTTTTTGCAAGTGTTTGGGTTGAATTTGATGCAAGAAATGGTCTTCCTCTCTGTATCAAATGCTCTTCTTCTCCTGCTATGAGATAAGCAGAAGTATGCCTGTGCCATGCAGAAGAGATTGTCACCTGATGAGACTGTGCGTGTTTGTGTCTCTCTCTGTGTGTATGTGTGAGGGGGGAGGGAGAGAGAGAGAGATAGAGAGGGGCTCAAACAATGTTTGATTTCATGTTACAGTTGGTAATAATGAACTGCGAAATGTAACATGAAACCTCGTAGCTCAACGTAACAAATCCAAGAGAGAGTGAATGAACATAAGCCCACCTTAGATACAAGTTTGAATGCAGTTTCAGCCATGTAGTTGCCGTTTTTATCAGGATGCAACTGCATATCAACATAACCACTACACGACGCAGTAAATTTTTACTATCGATCAGCAAAATTACAATCCATATTTCTAGAACGAACATCTGAAAAATCCAAATCATTTCATAATTCAATAAAACCTTATGTCATGTTTTACCACCAATAAACATTTTATCGAATAAAAGAAAAAAGGTGCAAGTTTAACTATGTAGTCTCAAATATATGTCTTACCTTCTGCTCTTCCTCTTTTTTAGCATTTGTGACACTTACATAACCCCTGTTTTACTTGCCCAAGTCATATAAATAAAATAGCATAATCATTTGAATTAAATTTGAATTTACGACCAAATCTAATCCATAAAGGAAACATGAACAAAGATCAAATAAGTTTCATTGGAATCTCGAACACTGACAATAAATAAACTACACAATTTTCAAAGAAATAGATAATCTCGTGAGCGGCTGACAACAAGAGTTCAGAAATAACATCACAGCTTTTATACTTAAGATTACAATCACTTGTCCAAAAAGATACTGACATTCTTGATCATAAATGTATTTTCTTTAGATCTTGAAATACACACGCGCACACACACATAGAAGGACAACAAACACAAACGCACATAAGTATACTTGATCATAAATAAAGATCAAGTGATTTTCTTTAGATCTTGAAATACTGACAACAAAAGAACTGTGCAGCAAGGTAAGAAACATCTCTGGTTGACCTCCTATTTGCTCTAAAGTACTCTGCTAAGAAGGTTCTGTAAGAAAATAAGCCGATTTCTGACATTCTTAGCAGTCAGACAGAGATAACAATAATCCTCATATTTCATGCTATTTGGTCCTTTGGATAAGAATGTTGCACATGTTGAAAAATGCCTTTCCTCGACTATAGCCAAATACAGACTCGGAAGACACGTTCACGAGTGGTTTATATCAACCTCCATAGCGATGTTTTAGATCTTCTGGGGGCTCCTCTTCCATTATGCCCGATCCTGAGCTTGTTAAGTATTCACGGATAGTTGTTCTACGATCACCAAGAAATGTATGATCGAGGAAGTTATCATAAGCCACATCACTAAGGTTCTTTGCTGCCAATACGCTGCAGAATGCATTCAAAATATTTGTCAGCTCACTTGTGGTGGCAATGCCAATAGAGTTGCACAAGGGTGCTTTGATTTTGATAAAAAGCACCATGGGTGTAAAATGATATAAAAAACTCGTATTTGTGATCAATTATTGATAAGTGGAAAAGCTTGATACATTGAAGAACTCACCATTGGCGCAGATAAGCACGACAAGGTAAGATGTCATCCATCCAAATCTTGGTTATGCCATAACTCCCATACCGTTGAAACAAGATATCCTCACTCCCTGATACCATATGTTGAGAAAATTAGTAACACATATAGTTGTTGATTGAATTTATCATTCCCTGCCATCCGATGTCGAGAAAAATATAACACAGAGAGTTATTGTATTGAATTTATAAAGAAAAGGAAGATCCAAATTGTTCATCCACGAATACGAGACAATCCTACCCTTTATTATCATAACTATGGGTGCAAAATATACAATATTCATGCTAGATATGAAGTCCAAAAACGACCTTTACATCTGTTCTGAATGTACTCTTCATCACTATAACGAGCACATAATACCTGCATAAATTAAAAAAAGTTTGAGATGCAACCATTAGAAAAAATGTTGTCAGTCAGGAAACTGACAAAGGAATTAGTCTATCTTGCTCACCGCTGGAGCTGTGTAAAATAACCCGTTAAGTGTTTCAGGAGTCACCTAAACCGAAAAACAAATGTTTTAAGTTATAACAATTGAAAGAAGGAATTTCTGCTACTAAGTTAAATATATTTACTAAACAACTCACAGCTAGAAACCGGAATTCATGTTCTCTTTCAATAAAAGAAGGTATCTGCATTTTCACCAAGCAAAGTCCCCAGTTAGGATCTGTTTCTCAAGCTCAGACTTATAGTGACATACATAGCAGACAATCATATATACCTCCGATCTCTGAATCTCAAAAGTGGTGATGATAAGTGTTTCAGTTTCACAAGGTTCCACGCTTAAACTTGAAATCTCCTGTTATGGGAAAAACAAGGATTGCATCATAACTAAAACTAAACGAATTCTTGTATAGCTCCTTTTATCAAGTCCTCGTGCTCGTTTTGTGGGGAAAAAAGAAAACGGATATTTGGTAGTACAACTACTAATCAAACACAATAACTCGGAACTTTTCACAGATTAAGTTTCATTCTCCAATTTCAGTTCAAAAGCCAAGAGTTCTAATTGATGAAGGCATGAAGCAATGCCACAAACCTCAACTAATTTAATACTTCTTTTTTCTGCAATAAATGCTGCCGATTCTATAACTGACAATATCCATCATAATAAGCGAAACAAACGCGGCCAGATTTATATAAGTAAGCAGCTCAGTTGGTAAGACGAATTCACATGTTCAGCTTTTGCAAAAACAATAGCTTTTGACAGGGAAAAAAAGAAAAGAAACAAAGTATAAAAACAAAAAACCACCTTGGTTTCAGGCTTAGCTATGCCACATCCAAAGAAAATAGGAGCCGCGTGTGCAAACACTCTCCGAAATCCATTCAATTTTGCAATTCTAAAGTTGATCAAATCCGGAAATGTGCTCCTCGCACTTCTCTCTGCAGAATCATCCATACCATTCCATCAGAACTTGAATTAAGAAAAAGAATATTGATTTTTTGCAACTTTATGCTTTCAATTAAACCCTTCTTTTTTTACTTCACCAGCAAAACTCTAAATCAAGAAAACTCTAATTATTCAGTTCTTTTCCTTTGAGTAATTTCATCGAACAGAGCGTCGTCACGAACCGGAGAGAAGAGAGCCGAAGCCGCAGATAGTAACGAGTTCGTCGGAGGAGACGATTTGATCAAAATCGGACTCGTCTTTCAGCTCGAAAGGCAATGAACTCTGCAGCCGAGGAGGCGTCGGATAATCGCCGATCGGCATGGCTGAGACGCGAGGTGGCGAGCGGTGGGAATGAGAAAGGGCGAGGGGGAGTGAGGGAGAGACAATGAAGAGAGGCACGTGGAAAATGCGGAGGAATTGTTGATGTTAGTGGAATCATTTCGCGGAAGTTAACAAGACAGCTGAGACTGCTCTTTCATTCAATGTGCAGACATTATTTGAAGCACGTGCAACATGTCTTGTATGATTTTAAATATTCGTGGTTAAGTGTGTACAGGATTTATGTATCGTCCGTTATTTATTCACTATGTATGACACGCAACTTTATTTCTATCCCCAGGGAGGTGTTGAAACTATGCAATTATTATCTAAATTATTCAATTATTTAATTTCTAATATTCAATTTTTTTATTCCTTCCACACCATTACTATTCCTCTCAATTCAACTACATCTATTTTTTGTAGTGTATCAAATCAAAAGATAATTGCAAAGTTCAGGGGGAAAATCCAAGTTCTAATTACATAGCGACAGAAATATCTATAATTAAGTCAAGTGTCTTAGAATGTCATAAATCATAGTCGCTAAAAAATGGAAATTCGATTGCCTTACCTCAACGTCCTTAGGGGTGGGAAAAATACCGAAAATCGATATATCGGACTTACCGTGTCGAAAAATAACGAAAAATATAGAGTTTTGATATACCATATTGTACCGTTAATTTTCGGTACGGTAACGGTATCAATTTTTCGAATATCGCGGTATATAACGAAAATTTCAATATATTTTGGTATATACCGATACCGTGGTACAAATCCGAAAAATTCAGTATACCGAAACTCAGTATGAATTCCGGTACGGTATACCATATGCCGTACCGAAATATAATACTTATTTATATATGTAATTAGTATTAACTTTAAAATATATATTTATTCATAATTAATGATAAATTAAAAAATATGTTATTATTGATAATTAAAAATGAATAAGAACTTTTATACTCAATAAAATTATAATTATAAACTAAGTCACATCTATGTTGTATGACTAATTTACGACGAGTTTAAAATAATTATAACTTTTAAGTAGACTTTTAAAAGTAAATAAATGGAATAAATATAAATTATATAATAGATTGTGTTAAATAGTATATTCAATTTATAGTATAGTCTATATTACTATTACATAATAAAATAACTTATGTTTTACATATATTTTAAACTTTTGATAACAATTATATAATCTTTTTAATCAAATCCTAATATATAGTTTTATGTATATTATGGTGTAAATAAAAAATAAGAATTAATGCAATGAGATCTTGATTGGTTAAACTCAAAAATAATTAAATGATCTACTAAGTTATTATTTGAAACTATAATATCAATATAAATATTTATAAAATTAAATATATAAGTACTAGTTATATAGTTATATTTATATATCTATAATTATAATAGTAAATAAGTTACGTCTAAATTATATAACTAATTTACAATGAGATACGAATAATTATAATTCATAAGTAGACTTTGAAAAATAAATGCGATAAATATAATCAAATGATATTAAATATAATATTTAATTCATACATTTTGTATAGATGATATTATTAGTACGTAATGAAAAATACATATGTTCGATATATACTTTAAATTTTCAATAACTATATATGTATTTTATATTTTAATCAAACCTTAATATATATTTTCATATATATTATAATATCAATATAGTTAGTTAATGATACTAGATTAGAACAATATAATATCATCATAGTTAATTATAAAACTTGAGAAACAATTACATGATTTACTAATTGTTTTTTTTTAAATTAGAATATCAATATAGTTAATTATAATAAAGTATATATAAATATACAAGTACGAGTCATATAGTCATATTTATACATATATATTACAATTAAGTAATTTTTGATAATTTCGAGAATTTTTGATAATTTCGGTAACTTTTGACAACTTCGGTAATTTTCAGCAATTTCGGTAATACAGAAGTCCGGTATGGTATATCATAAAAATCAATACGATAATAGTATAATATTTTATCATACCGTAATCTTCGATACACCGAATTTCTACATTTCAAACTATTTACGGTATCAATATGAAAATTTTCATACTGTTTCGATACGATAAACGGTACGGTGAAAAAAATTCGGTATACCGTACCGATCTACCCATCCTAATCGAGGTGATATTCAACCTTAAACAAAATATATCCACTTACCTTGGGAAATACCAACAAAAAGTAATAAAAAGGAAAAAAAGAAGAAGGGGAAAGTTAGGCTATTAGTCAAAAACTGCAAAAAAGATGCATCAACCTAAGTCGATTTCACACATAATGCACTAAACACAATGAACACGGCAAGTAATATATTTCACAGTATTTACTATTTAGTATCATGACTACAGCTGGCAAAGTCAGTTGGACCAAACCAGCCCTCGTACAACCTTTTAATACTGTAATTTTATAGGATCATACGAGCTAGCCCGAGCCCACCAGGCTAAAGGCATTTCTGACTAGGCTGGTCCAATAATCTGCCTGGCCTATTTTTCTTGAATCTAGTCTGACCTGAAACCAGGCCAGGCCGTGAAGCCGGGCATAATTTGCCAGCTCATGAACCCCCCCCTCCCCCCCCAAAAAAAAGAACAACAAAAAAAGTTCGCAACCCTCTTCAACAAAAGCACTTGGGAATTATACATGAACAAAGAATCAATTATCTAGATCACAAAATAGAGATGTACAATACATTAAGAGTTTTGCAATGGGGGACAAAATATGTCCATGAATAATTAAACAAGACTCCATCATTATTGGAGCTATCAAATACATGGATGAGACCTTTATTATCTGCTGCAACTATAAATAATCCCCTTTACTGCTAATATACAAGTTACAACAATCGGCTTGTGCAGAACTGCCAGTGTGCGGCTACCAGATGACAAGAATTTGTACCTATTGGAAAGAGTATACGGCAGCCCTTGCCTCATCCCAGTAGATGGAGTTTGGTTAATCTCAATGGAAAACCTGAGGTGAAGCATAGTATTCGCTCTCATTGAAAACGGGCCTCAGATCTTCCTTGGACATGAATTCCAGAGGAAATGAAACAAGGTGTCCCTTTAAAGATTTCAATCTTTCCATGGGGTCTGTGTTTTTGGCGTCCCCACTTTCTAGCTTGTTTGGGGCTATCCCTAAATCAGTAGTCGTGTGGCCAATTTTTGCCTTCCATGAGATCATGCATTGTCGAAGGGAAATCCTGCGTTGAACTTGAATGAATGAGCAAGCAACAGACAAGCAAAAGGGAAACTGTTTGGACGAGACATGATCAGACGCACCTTGTGTTTATCAGATCATTTGGTAAACAGGAAAAGACATCTTGATATATCATTGTATTTGTCTGTCAATAGAAGAATTGAAAACAAACTGGTTGAATACGGATTATGGTAAACCGGTGGTAACGCAGAAACATTAATGCAAATGCAGTACCGATTATGACATGGCATCAGTTCCAAACATTAATGCAAATGCAGTACCGATTATGACATGGCATCAGTTCCAAACATCAGAATTGGAGATAATTGCGTATGTTTTCAAGGGAAACAACCTATCTCATAAGGAAATTTTGAGACGGAACTACTAATGCCGTAATTCTCACCTTTGCCGTTGCCATCCATATATTCTTATAGGTTGAATCGATCACCGGATCTCTTATTTTACTAACCTAAATAGCGACAAAAAGCAGGCATGTTAAAGCACAAGAAAGAACTCGACTTCCATTTATTTTCTTTCACATCTTAGCTATTCATTCGTGAAATACAATTTAGTTGTGAAGAAAATAAAACAAACCTCTCCTGCATGAAGACCAAGGTGTTCACACCATAGTGAAAGGCGAAGACTCAATGCGAATTTCCCAGCTTTCCAAGATTTGCCTCCCATCAATGAATCAACAAATTCATTGTCCTCGATTAGTGCTCCAATCTGAAAATTATTCATTCATTTACAGATGGTGAATCAACAATATGTTTCCTTGAAACCACCCAGACAGCCTAAGGTGAAACGCACAGGCATTCTTATTGTTTGCTGAATCGAGGATGTGGTTTTATCATTTAGAAGTTTCAGTGACCAATTTAGATCATACCTCAGAATCTCTAGATCCAAGCAGACTTCTATCATTGATATTAGCAGATCCAATCAATGTATAGCGATCATCAACAATCATTATCTTGCTATGAACATATACCTGAAATATATAAAATTGTAAGAAATTGTCAGCAGTCACTCAAAACTCCAAAATTTAGTACACTGCCTAAAGGATTGATATTGATAAGGATCAAGACATGTACTAAAATATATAATTCTTAAGTAGATATTAGAGGCATATACACTCTCCAGAATTCTGATGTAATAGTTTACCACAGCAAACTCAATAAGTCAAAGACATTGGAAAAAAAAACCCTCAGAACAGAATTAGAAAAGCTTAATGAGAGACTGCTATGCTTGACGAACTCTGTGATCAAGGAACATGCATGCCTAGGTTATCAAAAAGAAAACTACATATGTACCTGACTAGTGGCAATTGGCCCACCATCAAAAAGTCTGCCATACGCTCTCAGACCAAAAAAAGATATATACTCATGCGTTTTAGGTCCAAGAAGTTCATATAGATTATGCAGTATTGACTTGTGTCCTCTGCATATTGTCCGATATTGCCAGTGCATAATGGCTCTCACAGATGCAGCACCAGAATCATCCACACCACCCTATTACAAATTGACAAGGTGAAAAATCAAAGAAGAATAAGTTACAGAAAATAGAATGGTTCTTAAGAATATAATTACCTGAAACCCGGAAGAAGAGGTATGACAACAATAACCCTGAAACACTTCTTCTCATCGTGAGCTCGTACAATACGCCTATATAATGCTTCCAACACACGATTTTGAATAGTTTCATCACCTGATAGACCAGAGATGAAGAATTGATTCTGGACAGAAATTTCATCAAAAGCATGTCAGATAATATTGAATACAGAGATACTGAAAGACTACTTCCCCCAAAAATCTCTTGATTTAGATATATGCATTAACTGAAAATTTAAATTAGAGATTAAAGCTAGTTAAACCTCAATGTAAACAATATGTTCTGCTCTTTCAATAAGTGAACAGTATGCTTTGTGAATACTTTCTTCGATCTGGCTTGTGCCGGCTGACCATTGGCTGACACTCCGTATAATCTGAGAATCACAGACCATAAGGCTAAGGGAGAATTCAATATTGAAAACACATATTAATCTTCAGAAACAACTATGCTGAAAAAAGTACATATATCAGTAGGAATGTCAGGACTTGATATTGATGTTTTGATGAGATATAGTGGGAGAAAGAAGGTTCATGGGGCTACAAGATTGATGAAACAGGCTATTTGATGGATTCATTATACTAGACATTTGGCAGGCCACTTTGAAAATTTCCCTAAGTCACTATTAAAATGATATGGAGTCATTCAGCATATCCATACCAAAGCAATGACAGGAAGAATCTTCTCTTGATGATGCACACATTTAAGGAAATTGAGGTAACTATCCTTAAACAGTATTACTGTATTAGCAAACATAGAACTAGCAGCAGAGAGTATGCGCTTCATGTGTAAACACTCAATAGCATGTGAAGTCTTAAACTAAATGGGTAGCATAAACACATGATATCTATGTACAGTGCAGATGAATAAGCATTTTGATGATCTTAACCCTATTATTAGGAGATTGAAGCTCACCTGACAGCGACACGAAACACGAGGACCGACCTGCCCAATTTCATCAGAAGAAACAACTTGATCACCTCGTTCCTGTGCTTCCCACCATTCCATCTCTGAAACTTCTGAGCCAGACTTCTTCACATGGGAAGAGAACTCACTCTGGAAATCCAGGGAGTCACGATCATCCACAAAACCCCTCATGGGCAAATCTGGGATTAGTGGTTCGACTTTAGATTTACGGAAGCAGAAAGAACTCTTGGTACTCCTGCTTGGCTGACCATGAAGATCGTTCTGTGCATTAAATCCATTGAGTTTAGGTTCAATCTTTACATCATCTATCCCAGTAGCCTCTTGAGGCATAAGCAATGGGACATCTTGATACGATGAGGAGAAGGAGTCATTTCTTTTCATTTGTTTATTGTTTCTGTAGTTATCCTCATTTTCAATCTCTATTTCTGTGCTTTTTCCCATGTAATGAGGGATAACCATGTGGTGCTGAGGCAAAAGCAGTGGAATTGCTTGTTCATTTGGAGCCTTATTTCTCTGGCAGATCATGAAGAAAAGTAAGTACGAAGAAATTCTCATGGTGTATATAACTTGAAACTGAAGTGAAAAGATTTAACCTTTGCATAGTTCCATCTCTGTACAAAATGTCTAGCTATGTCACGGCAGGGTGGCCCCCAGAGAGCACAGTGGACATCATGCCAAGGCATGCGTGGATATTTGAATCGATCTAATTCATCCTTCATTGTGTCTTCCCAGGAATTAGGTTCAGATTCCCTGAGATAGCATATCAAGTCAGCAATTTGCTTGTGTTGAACATGACTATTGAAATCCAAGTCTGGACTCTGGAATAATGGACATGTCAAAGAAGCAAATACTGTAGTTGCATTTCAACAAAAATAGTCAAAAGGTCGTAATGATAGTACATAGAGCAATGAAAAAGCAAGCAATAATTTTCAGAAGATATCAACAACATTCGCATAATCATGTTATGGTGATTACTCAACTTGCCAGACCAGAAAGAGCACCAAACAAAAACTTAACAACTCAACCGTTTAATTACAAGTGATAGCTAACTGATGAAAAACTTAATGAGGATCAGCTACTAAAGCTTCCAGATTTCACAAATGAATTTTTCATTTTTATTCTTGGACTTTCAAAATTAGTGTCACGCAGCAGTAGTATGAAAACTAATAGACTTTAAATATACCGTCTTCAACCACTACAAGTTAGAATATACCTTGGATTGTAATAATCTTTGCCAGGCCAAATTTGAGATGGGTAATCACCCACTTGATGCTCACCAGAATCATAACGGCCAAAGCACAGATCAAGTCCTCCAACAAAACATATTTGGTGGTCCACAATAACAATCTTTTCATGGTGGGACCTACACAAGACATGCAATTTGTGTATAGAACACCGGCTTGAATATGGAAAGCTATCAGTCAAAAACCGTGATGTGAACATACTTATCACTTATGATGGAAGCATACCATAAATAGACACCAGAAGAAAAATGGTCAGGATACCGAAGTACTCTGATATTCTCATGAATGCCAAGAAGCTTTTTCTTGCTATAGACACTGTTAATTTTCAGAGCTAGGGCAACCTCTTTGTATAGAAGAATGTATACCTATACAAAAATAGATAAATACAAATCATCAAGCATTCAAGTGAATCAGAAACAAACAAATAAAGGAATATTAACCCAAGCAATTTTTATGCTGACAACTAAAGACTCAAGTAAGGTAAAATACATAGAGCAGTTTCTGAAGTTCTTTTGAATACAACTAAAGACTATTTAGAGATGATTCAGCACCAAAAGAATCCTCAATTCAATAATGTTCATCTACCAGCCTTTTACATATTTACAAAATTCATTCAGGCAAGGTATTTAAAAACTTCATTTTTACACCAATTGAGTGCCCACTGCCCACATTTGATATTGTTTCTTATCATTCTTGAAGTTTTATTTACTTAATTATTTACTTTTTGATAGGGGAACATCATCCTTAGAGTTCATTTGACCTCATCCGTATTAACTTCTAGGAACCAAAGACCTAAAATTGAATGCAATCAGATGAATAGCTAGCTCTTATATACTTCTAGACATTTAGTTTCATGGACCAAGTAAAAAAAACCTAGTAATTTAGAAAAGACTTCTGTAGAATATTGATCGATATTATTTAAATATTCGACTACCTGAACACCTTGCTTGGCTTTAGATTCCAGTAAAGAATCAAGCCTAGAGGATGCATTAGCACGAAATGGACGCCGTAGGAATAGTTCTGGGCACATCCACCACCCACATATGAAAATCTGCATCAAATACCCAGTAATTTATCACAAGAACAGAAAATAGTCAGCAGTTTATGACATAAAAAAGACAAATCAAAGGTTACAGGACAAAAACCTCTGATTTAGCTTCCTCAATGGCTGAAGCAATAGCTTCAAATGCAGCACGTCCATCCACAAACCACTGAGCTTGACTACTATCTTCAGTCAGACCCCGGGGTGGGGCAAAAGATCCAAATCGATGGGGGTGACACCAACCTTCAGGTGGTCGAATAGCAGCATCATTGATTGCAGCCACCCAATCTTTAACTTTTTCGTTGCTTTTTGTTCTAAGCTTTATGCTCCTAGTCCCACAAGTCACCTAACATAGAATTCAATGAACTTCTAAAAGACAAGCTAACTATGAAAGCTCATTGCAGAAATATTTCTAGTTAACTCAAGGAAACAAAGAACTTGGTTAAAACACAGCTATATACTAGAAATTTCTTGCTTGATACTTGTAAAACTACATGAACTGTGTATAATCACTTAGTCATAATATCTGAGTAGGCTACTAAATCAGCTGAAACAAAACTTTGGGAAATACCAAAACATGAACTGGTCATCAGCATAAACAACAATGTTATGAAATATTTGAGCTTCAGTGAAGCAGGGTACCCAGTAAAGCCCAGTGTACATTTAATTCCTAGTAGGTCAAAGAAGGTATCAAAATGGTTGCTGAGGAAAAAAGATATCTAAAATAGAAATGCTTCAAGAAAACAAATGATTAATACATGACTTACCCTGAAATAATGGCGTAATGGATTGTGATCGTTAACTTCTTTTGCCAAGGATACTCGGCTGTCTCCATTGCTATCTGAGGCTGGTAGAACATCAAAAACTACAATGTCTATGGGCTTGGGATCAAAAGGATCTTTAAGGAAGGCCAGGAATCCAGGTTTTAGCACCGCCCATACCTGAAGATTATCCAAATTATTTAGAAAGCTAACCTCTAAATTACACGAATTAACAGATGTGGACCGGGTGGTCATTAGCCTTCGCGAATTGAGATGCAGGAAGCATAAGAGAAAGGAGAAAGAACTGAATCACAGGAAATGGGACGGAACTCAATAGTTGCCTATAAGGCTATAGGCTAAAAATGCTCATATAGCAATAGCACAATGTAAACTGGAAATCAAATTTCAACAAATGGCAAGTTTAATAGACATCACTGAACATCTAAAAATAGCTAGCAGCCAGATACAATATATAGGTACACTTACTTTGGAAAATAAATTCCTATCTGCATTAAATCAGAGGGTGTAGATCGACCAAGGAAAAACAAATACAACTGTCTCCATACATGTGAAAGAGCAAGTCCTTATATGCTTTAATGCATGAGTCAAAAACTAAACAGAAATTTTATAACAAGAAAACCAAAGTTCACAAGTATTCAGAGTCACTATTGAGCTCACCACTAAGTAATACACAAATGAAAATCCATTAAGGCAATTCGAGAGGACAAAATATTCAAATTGAACTAATCAAATTAGCTCATGGCAATCACTAAGGAAAGATCAAACCTTCTGCCAATTATCTCTGCAACAACAGAGCCATGAACATGAACAACATTTTAAGTCATCGTCGTTGTCAAAAATCTTTGGTAAATGCTTGACCATAATGTAATCTTCCTTTAGCTTAGGACCATACTCTGGTGAGAAAGACAGCTTGGAAACTTCCAAAAACTTGCAAACCTACAATGTACAGAAATTGAACAGATTATAGCATGCAAAAGGAGTCGGGAAGAATGGGCCATTTAGTTAGGGAGTAATAATGCATATACATCAGTCTGTGGAGAAACGAGGTAAGCTAAAGTTTTATAAGGGGTTAGTATCAGTATGATATACTGTTGACCAAATCATTATATATATTATAGCCAATGACATATTGCATGATCATCATTTTGCTTCCTGAGACATAGCTAGTAAGTGTCCGAGTATAAATTTCACATAGGAAGTCGTTTACTAACTTTGCCTTATGGGAAGTCAAGTGCCCTTGGTTCCACAAGACAAAAAGGTGATGGTCATATGTTTGTGGCATCGAGCATTCCCACCCGTTACCCCCGAGTTAAATCCTTGTAGCCCCCATCACAAAGTCAATTTCCTGTCTTTTACCAGTAAATGCAGATATTCTTATTAAAAAATGTTTAGATCAACATAGATTTCCTAGAAGCAAATACAAATAAACTAACGTTTAGAAGACTCACCTCCTGGGAATTTACTATATCTATGTTGCTTAAAAAGTGATTTAAGTATCCCTGCATTGCTCCTCTTGCTCGGTCGGACATTGAATGCTGCCTTAAAAGCGCCGGCCGAATAATTGGAAGTGCAGCACTTGATGGAACATCTCTGTACAAAAAACGACCTGTAAGATTTATAATTAACAACAGAAATCAGTGTATTCACTCTTTTTTATATCTAAATCCGCCACAGTTGACTAAGAAGCACCTGTTTTTAGCAATCTCGTCACTACGTGAAGGAACAACCTCATCATCTGCCTCCTCCTCATCTTGAATAACTGTTGCATGGTCTCCTATTCCTAGATTTTGAAGCCATTCTTTGACCTTAAAAATTTAGGAACCAAATTAGATTATTTGATAAATAATTATAAAAATAAAAACAAGTATGAGAGAAAAATTGAATTGAATACATTATCAAAAGGAGAATAAAAAACTGAGGAACTTCAATCATGTATAAATGATTACGTCTATGTTTCCACCAGGATAGTTGATGTAATACTTAAAACAAATGATCACTTGGATGTCTGATAAATATTCTAGAGTGTAGTAGTACCTGCTCTTGTTTTTCGTGAATCTCCTCAATAAATTTTCGCTTCTTCAATGCAAAGTGTAAATAAAAAACCTGTGAAGCTTTCTTCACTAACTGCCACTTGAACTGTAGTAGAATTGAATAATAATTAGCACTTTCAGAAAATAAAGTGGTCCTTAGTTGATAAACTGGAGGAGAAAGAAAGGAGCTGCTACATAAAATGTGGTGAAAACAAACTAGTAAACGCCCAGATATTTACAGATGTCCATCCATATCCACAAGCTCAGTTTCTACAAAGAAATAGCTCCCGCACATGCAAAAACACAACCTATTTCTAAATAAACATAGCTTTTAAGGGCAAAGTCATGATGCATTGACGCGTAAAAGGTATAAAAATTTGCTTTGCTGTCATATAAATACTTTGTAGCCAACCTGCTCAAGCGTACATTTAAGACCTTCCCATAGTTTCTTATCTTCTTGCAAATACAACAACAATAGTCAATATAAACTTGAAAATACTTGGAGCTTCAGTTTTGTTTAAAGATAAATACAGACACAACGAAGGAAGCTACTACTATGAGAAGCAGATTATTCTATTTATATAACTATTTATTGATTTACTATTCCATCCATTTTACCTTTTCTCTCTTTCCTTTTTTTTTTTTTTAAATTCTACTTTTTTACCAAAGAAGTTCCCAATACTCAGCTCTAACCATAACTTCTAGAGTGTGATGCTTATTTTTTCTGAAGCTTGAGGGGGATCCAGTTTTCTTCTGAATTTACATCATCACTTTCCTTTCCACGAATAAGTAACTTTCACTCGACCGAAACACAATTCCACATTTGATGAGAGCACATAAGCTTATCCCAATTCTTCATGAATTCAAAAGCCATTCCAATCAAGAAGACTTTTGAGTCAGAACGTCAAAACTTTTTCCCAAAACTCAGCTCCACAAGCTATAGGAAAAAAAAATTGACCTTTCAAACAAGTTCCATCAAACAAACTAAAAATTCACATCGCAAACTATAATATATTCAGAATTCACTCGACCATGAAATCACAGAAATCAAATTGATCGATTCACTATCCCCATCCCCCGCGATCTTCATAGATGAGACAGAATACGATCAGAACAAACTCAACAAATCTCATCCTCCACACCTCATCGGGATAATAAATTCACAATCAGAAACTGACGGCGCACCTGTTTGTATTGGAATTCAATCGTGTATGTCAGTTGCATGGGACTTATATCACCAGCATCCGGCCGCGAAACTTGAATAATCATAGCTTTAGGCAGCTCGTAAAAAATCCGAGCCGGCTCGCCACCGGGAAGATAATGTTGATGGAACGAATAAAACGACGATGCCATTGACGTAAAATCCGTCTCCGCTTGCATTTGGACGTACTTCGCCCCACTGCCGCCGCCGCCGCCGCCGCCGCCGCCGCCGCTCATCAATTGCTCCGTCGACGACATCTCTCTCCCTCTGTTCTCTCTCCTCCTCGTAAATATATGTATGTCTGTATATATGGAAAAATCAAAAATCCGAATGGAGAAATCAAAATTTGAATGCAAGCGTATGGAGATCTAAATTGTAATGGATATTTGAGGAGGTTAAAACTGAAGGAAAGAAGGTAAGAAACGGAATTTCATGATATTTGTTTGTGTTTTTATTTATTTATTCTTATTTAATTTTGACCTTTTGTTTCTCCAATTTTTGTTTAATTTTGATGGTTGGTGTATTAACTTTATGTAGTTAGTTTTTAAATGTGGAAAATGGGCTATAGCCTATTGGCATGGTGATGGCTGCTTATAGTCCGGATTGACATTTTTGAAGGAATTAATATAATGATTGTTGAGAATATTATTATGAGTATATAAATTTAATTAATTCAATTACAGAGTTTAATATCAATACGATACGCTTTTGTAAAGCATTATTTATTTAAGATTGTTTCATTTATAAATATTCTTATATACTCAATTTAAATATTTGTTTGAATGTTATTGTGTATATGGTTGAATTATAGCTTGTACTTTTCTCTACTTATAAAAAAGTTAATTCCTGGATTCCTCTCTCAGACCGTAACACGTGTCATCGTTTGTACTCATAATACAAATTGTATATGTTGTCTGTCGAACGATAAAGTTATCTTGCTTTAAAATTTATTTGGCATATAAATTATAGGCATTTAATTGATATCTAAATCTGATGTAAACTATTAAATTATACATACAGAGATTCAGACATGTTCCAAGCTTTATAGAGTTTCCTAAAACGTGTTCCTAGCTGGTCAGCAATTTGAATAATCTTGTTTGATACAAATTACAAAGTGCCATTTTTGCCATAGACTTTAATGTGATCTTCACATTTATTGATGCATAACACAATAATCTAATTATTATATTTTTGCATAAATGGCTCGAATTAAATCGCAGAATCCCAATAATATAATGACTGGCCGGCCAAGAACATTTCACAACTGAAATATCCTATTAATAAATCAAGAATCCTTAATTTCAAAAGATACAACTGAAAAAACTCATCACGAATCTTAATAATTGATGATGAAGTTATAAATCGTATGAAACGAAAATAGACTACATGATCAATGAGTAGAGTACAGTACAGGAGATCACGTAATATGAACTTGAAAAAAAAAAGTTTACAAGCTTTGGTTTAAGGGACTATATAGTTAACAGTGATTCAGCTGAGACAGATTTCAGAGGGTAAAAAGAAATAAGAAAACTCAACAATAGTTCAAACACTCTTACGTTAAAACCGTGAAAAATGCATCCGACGTACTCTTTCAAATATGACCAATGTGACAAAGTGAAATATGAGATACAACAAAAAGCCCTCTAACCCGCCATCTTGGTGAGGCGATGGATGGTGCTTCTTGCAACTCTATTACTGGGATCTAGATTCATGACAGTTCTGAGATCTTCAGCTCCAAGCTTGTATTTCTCCATGCTCTCATATAGAAGGGCACGCTGGACTAGAACGGTACATTCTTGCCATCACGTTCAAGAACCTGCACAAGATGACACAACTCTCTCAAGCTATCTATGTCGCGATATGCAATTCAATATTTTGATTGAACGTCCGAGAATGTAATGTCTCAAAGTTATTTGAAAGGGTACTGTGTGGTTTAGCCACTGCAAGGTGGCATTCCATCTACATTCAGCGTAGGCAACTTGGGAACCCGTTAAAGATGCATGATTTTAAGGTAAATACAACATAGCAAATTGCAAACAGGTAAAAAAACAGAACAAAGATAAAGAAAGTAACATTTACAATGGAAGGAAAAATGAAACTGTAAACAAAAGGCACCTACGAAAGACCAGATGACGTATGAATCTTTACATATATGCAAAATTTATTGCTGGATTGAAGTGTCGTTGCTGCAAATATCAGTTTGACATACATACTCGATTATATCATAAGCCTGCTCTAACATTCATCAATGTTGGCTATCATCCGGAGAGAGGGGGCAATTAATGATCAATATGCAGCAAGTAATCATAGTGCTCAAGTGAGACCAATTGGTACATTATAACATATACAATAAATGCACTACTTACAGCGGCCAAGCCCTTAATTACATATTTCACCGATTCCACAATTAGAGAACAGAGAATTTCATGTCTATTCCTTCAAATTTTGTTATTATAACTGAAGAATAAGGATCCGGACTACCGATAACTACACAACATTGAAAAATATATAAATCATGAAATATTTTAGAGAATAAACTAGTACCTTTGTACAGTCAGCTACAGCCTTCTTATACTCTCCGACTTCCTTGTAACACGAAGCCCTGTTGATTAACACATCCGTCGTCCCATCATCATCACCGGCCTTCTCAAGTAGAACAATGGCCCAAGATAACCATTTTATAGCATCAGCAAACTGGCCCTGCTTGTAATTATCCATACCCTTATTCTTTGCAGCGGAAGCAGAAACACCTGCAGGGGGAGGAGGAAGGCCTTCAAGCTCAGTCGTTCCCCTTGTATCGTCTCCTGTAAACTCTGCATTCATCCCCAATCATTACCCTCCGAGAACTGCTGGCTAGTAAATCCTTCAGCCCCTCCTGTTCCTCCACCAGCAGTGGAAGAAAATAATGCATCAAAGCCATTAGCCCCTGAGGATTGTTTTTGAGGCTGACTTTGACTGGTAGATACACTACTAGAAAACCCAAAATCACCCAGTGGATCATTGTTACTTGTGGAAAAAGAACCCGATGAAAATGAGGATCCACCAGTTTCTGAAGTGGCGTTCTGAAAATTTCCAAATGAATCGCCCAATGGATCACTGTTATTAGCGGAAAAGGGATCCGATGAAAATGAAGTTCTACTCGTTTTTGAAGTGGCATTTTGGAAATTGCCAAATGGATCATTGTTACTTGTAGGAAAAGCAGCAACTGATGAATTTGAAGTGGCATTTTGAAAGCCACCAAACAATCCATCCCCAAAACCACTCTTCTCACTTGCTTTACTTGCGGACTTCACACCAGCAGACTTAGACCCGAAATCAACCAAAGATCCAAAGGGGTCCTTATTCAAACCCATCCCGACACCTCCTACTCCACTCCCCCCCATACTTTTCATTGATGGACCCCCAATATTTGGGTTTCTAACGCTACCACCACCCAAATTCACATTGTTACCACCAAGACTCGAACTTTTGTTATAACTGCCGCTATAATTCACATTTCCACCACTACTACTGACAGTAGATCCTGCAGCTCCGCCAACTGAATAACTAGTTTTTGGCAACGAATTCGCCACAGACCCCATCCCGAACGTGTTCTGGCTCGCAACAGGGGCCGTGTTTTTCAGTGGCACATTGTTGCTACTCTTGTTCCCGCCAATAGCCGAGTTCACCAAATCACTAAACAGATTCGGGTTCTTACCATTCACAACGCCAACAACGGATGCACTGGAACTCGGAGGGGCAGGGGAGTTCCAGCTCTTCCCAAAAATATCTCCCACCATAGACGTCGGGCCCGGTTGAACCGGCAATACGGGCTTATGGGTCCAGGACGATGAAGCATTCGGGTTCTGTTGAGCTGATGAATATGCGTACGTAGTTGATGAATACGACGACGTCTGATTCCTCTTATCATTCATAGGTCGCGAACGGCCCGAACCCAGCCCGAGATCGAAATCGAAGGCGTTTACCGAACCCGATTTGTTGTTCGATTTCCCGTAGCTCGAATTCATGATTTATTCTTCTTCTCGATAAACGATCCAACAATTGAAATGACACAGAAACAAGATCGGATTCAAACGAAGACTAAATCACCGATCATACTAAACCAAGCGAAAAAATATATTCTGAGTTTGCAAATCAGAATGAATGAAATGAGATCAAGGGAAATAGAAGAACCTAAATGAGATATGATCTGTGGATTTATCTGTGTTCAAAGAGGAGATGAAGATGGATTCGAGAAAACCTGCACAGTGGCGGCGCCGTCGTGAGCGGTGGAGCTGGAATTATGCTGTGATCGGAGCTTTACTATTAAAGCTGGGATTTGGGGAATCAGAAATAAAAAGGAAGACTCGTTTGGAAATTGGAAAGTGTAGGAGGGTAGTTCGGGGAATCCAGAAGCAAACGCTAGGACAACTACTGTATAGATCTTATGATTTTTTTGTATTTTTCAAACATTTTGAAAGTGTAAATTAATTTTTTATAATAAAATATTGTTCATGTTGATGAGGATTGACTCGCTCCCGCAAATTGAATTACTCTTCCCCTAACATCGGAATTTTGGTGTTTTACTCAATAAAAGAAAATTCATTACTTGTGCAATTCAAAACCCCTTGTTAAGTTCTACTTCATCCGTCTTTTGAGCACATATATTTAGAAGCAATGTACAAAGTAGTTAAAGTGATAAAAATGGATTATGGCATATACTTTTAAGGGAGAAGTTTATAAGTAACCAAAAGAAATAGTGGGAGAAGTTTTATATCCACACTCATAAAAACATGAGTTTTATACCATTTTTATTAAAAAGACAAAATTTTCCCTGGGACCACCATTTAAAATAATAAGTCTCCTATCTCCTCTCTCTCTCTCTGAAAAGAAGGTAAACATTAATTGAATGTTTACCAAATTGAATGCTTTCTCTCTCTCTCTCTCGAAATGTTTACCAAATTGAATGCTTTCTCTGCCACAAAATTGAATGGAATTAAATTAAAGTTGGTAAACATTAATTGTAAAAAAAAGGTTGGTAAACATTAATTTGAAAGAAACGCAGGTAGACATTGAATTCAAATCACAAACGAATTCATTTGTAACATTACAATTTCAAAGAGAGGAAGAGAGGCGAAAATAATTAATAGAAGAAATTGTTACCTGCGTTTTTTTCAATCAAACAATGGAAATCGAGCATTGCTAATGGATTAAGGTAAATTAAATCAGATTGAATTTTTTTACGTGTTCTCGAGTACACGGTTGTACTGTTGATGATTTACAACAGAAATATGTTTTTAATACTTTTATATTCTTGGAATGATAAATTTCATGTTTCAAGAAAACAAAATGTGTTCTTGAGTACACGGTTGTACACGGTAGAAGTATTATGCATCACATATGTCATTTGTGTTGATTTTATGTTAATAAAGTGATTAATTTAATATTTAGGATCATTTAATAAGTTAAATTTAAAAATATGAGATGTTAACATCGAAGCAGGTATGCGACACACCGCTATATAAGCGCAGACCGTATACGGTGCACAAAATTCAAACCGTGCACAAAATTCATCGGTGCACGGTCGTGAACTGCATGCAGTGCAGTGCACTATGCACGAAGGCAGCACGGTGCACGCACCGTGCACGGCCGTGCATGTACGGTCACAGCATCCTGCACGGTGCGTGCGGCCGTGCATCCGTGTACGACCGTGCATGGCGTGCATCCTATGTATCCGTGCATCCTATGTATATGATTGTTATCTTTATATCTTATTTTGCAATGATGTCTTGCAACGCCTTATTATACGTCATGGTGGTAGTTGGGACAGAGCGAGTATATAGGCGGCGACGAGGTTCTCGTATACATGGTCAGAATGATTTCACGTGCTAATTTGCTAAGAGAGATTCATGAGCAAGTAGGCAACAATGGTGGATCGGATTATATGCTTTTCTATACGATTTAGCGCTAGTGATGGAAGAAGAATAAAAGTATCGTTGAAAACCGACACCGATTTGTTCCGATTGATTGTGGAACAAAGGATGATCCATTGTGTATGTGATTGAAAAGGGCAAGCAGTCTGCAACCACGGTACACACAGAGACACCGGTATTATATGGTTCACAACGATCTACGATCTTGCCCGAGTCTAATGCAAGATGTCTTGGTTCACTATACACGAAGATGAGCCGTTGTCTTGAATGAGGAGGAAGGCGAGCTGGTGTATTCGAGATGAAGAGGAAGACACGAACCGACGTAGAGATATATTTGATTCATTGGCTCTCGAATTTGGTGCTTGGATTCGACAACCGGGACATCTTGATAAGGTTATCGGACAACAGAACTTCACTTCCGAACAGAAGCATGATGGTGAGGCTCATGCTACAACTTCACGAACCGTAGATGATGATACAACGCATGAGTTACGCAATCGGGTTATTCCATTACTTGATTGTGACGGTGCATTGCCATTAGATTGGGTTGAACTTGTGGACCCCATACCGACCAATTATGCGTTGATTCGATATTTAAGACGAAGATGACTTGGCGATAGCCGGGATTGTACCACTTGGAGAATCATGTAGAGTACGTGGTCGATCGGTCAAGTAAAACACGTTTGGGGTATGTTTGCAAGCATGGCAACGGTTGTCCTTTAAGCTACGAGCCGTCCGGAGGGCAACGATATGGAGAGTAATTAAGTTGAACAACAATCATACTTGTCACTTGATTTGAATCGCACCGCCCACGACGGTGCTCGCTAAGATTGTTGGCAAGTATTTTGCACGAAATTGGTCGATGAAGGTGTGGTGCGTCGAAAGAGATGATTGGAGAGATGCATCGACAATTTGGCATTGAGATGGATTACGCTTTGCTCTCCGAGCAAGAAACGTCGCTATAGAGATGACATATGGCGATTTCGAACGGTCCTATCAATTGCTTCCATCATATTTGCATCCGTTGAGAGAATCAAACCCCGGACACTATATGATATTGAGACGGCTCATGATGGCGAATTTCGATATTTGTTTCTTGCTCTTGGACGGTGTTTGTATGCTTTCAAGCATTACCTACGGCCGGTCGTCGTTGTAGACGGACTCATCTTAAGGGAAAGAACAAAGGAATTTGTTTTGTCGTTATTACGAAGGATGGAAATGAAGGAATCTTCCGATTGCTATTGGGTTAGGTCCGATTGAGGATGAAGAGTCATGGACTTGGTTTTATCTCATTTGCGTTCGTGCATTGGTCATCCCGATGATCTCTTAGTTGTGTCGATCAACATAAGGGCATCGAAAAAGTTGTGGAGTCCGTATCCGAACGTCGCACATGTGTTGTGCTTTACCATTTGCGTAAGAATATGGCGAGATTTGGATCGCATGTTTGTACGATTATCAAGTCACCGCATATGCCTATCGATCGAGGATTTCGAGATTTTTTCGCGTGGATGTTCTAAAACCGACAGCCCACCATCATCTACTTTCCATTGGCGAGCATAGGTGGTCTAGGTTGAAGTGTCCCGTACGAAGATATAGTTTCATGACTTCGAACGCGGCCGAGAGTTTCAATAGTCGGTTGTTGTGGGCTCGACGTCTCACCGTTTGCTCGTTGCTTGAGACTTTTCGATCTATTACGGAGAAATGGTTTGACGTACGACGAGCTAGTGCAGCAGCAAGGTCTGATGAGTTGACTGAAGTAGCCGCGTCGAAGCTACATGCCTCGTCGAAAAGGCGCCGCTGGTTGTTCGTTCAACGACGACACACATGTTTAAAGTCGAAGAGGAAAACACATCATACGTGGTTGATTTGCGAGAATGGGACATGTGAATGTCGTGAGTTCGATTTGGACGAGATCCTTGTTGTCACGCTTGTCGCTATTAGGTACGGTATTTATCTAAACGTCAAGTCCAACTCATATGTTGTGGTTAATTTATTTTGTGATTAATTTCTTTTTTTAGCGTCTTTGGTTTACAAGTCACCGACTTTGTGGCTCAAGATATCGACGATCTGCTTTTTGCGGCGACTTATTCTTATCGAATGGATCGTATCACATCCCGGTGCATGGATTGTACCGCACTCAGATCGACTTACATTATTCGACCTCCAATCATCACACGTCAGTCAAGGCCCTAGATTGAGTAGGATGCAATCGGTTGTTGAGGGTTCGCCAAGATCACGTCGTCAAATATGCACACGTTGCGGTCAAGGCCACAACAAACGCCATGCACAACATTTATTGCCATTAGTGATGAAACATGTGGAAAGGACACGACGAGGAAAAATGTAGTATTTGTCGAAGTGAAGAGCATACAATGAATTTGTGTCCTCAACGGCCTCGTGAGTAAGGATATTTGTTATATGCGATGATATTCGTTGTTTTGGATTTTGTTGAATTATGTTGGATTCAGTTGGATTGTTGTTGGTTTTTGTTGGATTGTTGTTGGTTTTTGTTGGATTATGTTGGTTTTTGTTGAATTAGGGGGATTCAGTTGGATTGTTGTTGGTTTTTGTTGGATTATGTTGGTTTTTGTTGAATTAGGGGGATTCAGTTGGATTGTTGTTGGTTTTTGTTGGATTATGTTGGTTTTTGTTGAATTAGGGGGATTCAGTTGGATTGTTGTTGGTTTTTGTTGGATTATGTTGGTTTTTGTTGGATTATGTTGGTTCAATTGGATTCACGAGGGTACACGGGCGTGCACGAGGGTACACGGGCGTGCACGGGGGTACACGGGAGTGCACGATCGTGCACGACGTGCACGATCGTGCACGGCGTGTACCCCGCGCACAGGGTACACCGCGCGCGCGAGGAACACGCCAAATGCACGATCGTGCAAGTCGTGCACCACCGCATCGCGTGCATGATCGTGTGCCGCACGATCGCGTGACAAGACGATCGCCGCCGCGACGACGCACGATCGCGCACGCGTACCGTACCGCCGCCTGCGTGTACCGCGTGCACGATCGCACGCCGTGCACGATCGTGTACCATGCACGATCGTACACGCCTGCAATCCCCTAATCCAACAAATTCGGTTAATTGCAAATTCGGTTAATCAATCCAATTCAATCCCCTATTCGTTAATTGCAAATTCGACAAAACTATTAAACTTACAAACTATATATACATGTAAAAACGGCAAGATAACCTCTAAAATATGGATAAGCCAACCGCACTCAACAAATAGCCAACAACAAGCAATAGCCAAAGAGGTCACACCTCCACAACATATACATAGAGGTCACACCTCCAATACAAACAAAATATCACTAACACGTATAAAATTCTACAATATCCGTTATAAATACAAAAAGTCAAGGAAACTAATCAAAACGAGACAATGTCCATATCCTACGAGCTATCACTGTACGCTGAATCTGTATGTAACGCCGACTATGATGTAACCTCCGAGGTATACCTGTGATGAGGCGATACATATAGAGGCATGCAAAGACACCGCAACTCACTGAGTCTTTCTGCCTGAACTGCTGATCATGGGGCACCTCCGCCAATGTCAGATGCTCATTGTGTGGCGTCCTCAATGGATTGTTGTTCCAAAATCCAGCTACCCTCATCAGTCGAGGGAAAAGCCGAATAATGGGCAACATCTGGTAACGTCTCAACGCCTGAGAGTCAGGGTTGTACGACAGCGAGTCGTACACCTCAAGAGTCCACTCAACAGTAGATATGCGAACTGTGACCCAGTGATTGCCCCCGGCGTTACAGATGGCTAGTATCTGCAACATTGATAATTTTAAAGTTTACATTCAATTGGATAGAAAAAATAGAAATGAGGTAATAAATTTACCAGATCAACAAGACAACCACGGTGCGCTATGCTCGCATCGCCCTCGCACCATCGCTAACAAGTCATGGTGTACTTGCCATCGTGGATATGTGGTGTTTGATACCACCCTAAAGCCCATAGGATCATCCGGATGAAGCCGGGTGAACTCACGCAAAAGCGCTTCGCATAAATGAATAAATTTAGTCGGGAATAATTTAAGGACATTTCAAACTCCATAAGGACATTTAGTCGATCATCGGATAAGGACATTTCAAACTTACATAAAATCCAATCGGTGCTACAACGCATCGAGCTTCATCGATCGAGGCAATAATACATCGCCGAGGATGATGTCGGTTGATTATTTTCCAATGTATATACAAAGTGTACAACTCCATAATCTAACACACATAAAAAAGAACACCATTAATTGAATTATAAATATATAAACAAAATTTGAATAAATGTTGTAATAAAGTACTCGCCCGTGAACTCGAATCTGGTCGGTGATATGATCGAACAGTTTTGAGTCGCGACATGTCGATTCAAATTAGCCACGACAAAAACATCTCGGCCCGCCGCTAAAGACCTCGAAGGCCCTTGGTCGCGCCTCGGGGTACCATACTCACGGAGCCGCATGTGGGGTCTCCGATGCGGCATCATCCCCACCATCGACGATCCATCACCTCGAGCACGATCGCTCTCGAGCTGCCGATCTCCGTGGTGGTGGCGTGACTAGACTCGACGACCCGATCGTCGGTGGCTAATCTTGGGCCCTCCTCCGGATCGACCGCCGTGAAGCGGATCGTCGGTGGCTAATGTGAGGCACCTCCTCCGGATCGACCGCCGTGGAAGCGGATCGTCGGTGGCTAATGTGAGGCACCTCCGGATCGACCGCCGTGAAGCGCATCGCCGGTGGCTAATGTGGGGCATCCTCCGGATCGACCGCCGTGTAGCAGATCGTCGGTGGCTAGTGCGGCCCCTCCTCATGCCGGGAGACCGAGCGCCGATCGATATGCTCAATAGCCGCGAGCTCCCATGTGCGCAGATATAGGGTACGAGATCTACGCCTCAAGATCTGCGCTCAAGAACTCCGTCAATCGCCGAACACACGCCGAGCCACTCGAGCTACGAGGCCCTCCGAATCGTCGTCCACAATGGCACGACGGACGCCTCGATCAGCAGAAATGGAGGCCTCGTCTGGTCGAACACTCTGGCGTGTTCGCAGACACGTGGTCGGCTCGCGCCTCATGTCTCACGACGCCGATCGCGATCGAGATGCGCCAGTCGACTCGGCTCAAAACCCGAGATGTATCTCGCACTTCATCTTCCCAGCCCGCCGCCACTCGCCGCATGATCGGGACATGCTCACGCCACCCTGCGGGCACTCTCTCACGCATGTGCACTCGCCGTGGCTGCGGCAGTGCGTCATGTGCGCCCGCATGCCGCCCCAGCACAAACCGAATAGCCATCGGATCGCCTCGATAGGCTCAAGTAGTATGCCTCGACAACTCGGTCTCGGCGGCTCCAAGACACGATGACATAAACGCTACAAAAACACATACACATTATTGATTATAATGTATTTAATAAATATATAGCAAATACTAAACATGAGATTAAAATTACATGCTCGTCAAAAATCCAAGATATTGGGTGGGGACTTCCATGTAGTCCACATCAAGCATCTCGAATCAGATCTCACTGTCTCGGCATCCACACATGCGCCCTAAGTCGGGATGGCCTCATACGACCAAATCTGTAAGGCCCAAACAGGACCATAGAAATGGTACGTCTTCCTCAAGTCGCCACCGCCGGGTGCCTCTTCAAGACATCAATCCCGTGACAGAGGACCGGAATGAATAGGAGCCCCAAGGAAAACTCGCCACATATCAAAATCCTCACCAACGCCCAAACCCATGGCTCGATGGCTTCCTATCGCGCAAAGGACGATGAGGTAAGCTACTAATATGAAAGCCGCTTCAAGTAGTCTGCGGCATCATCACCCACCGTTGTTTGATGAATCGGTGCATGAGCTCAAATAGTAGTCCTCCCACCCCAAACAACCTATGGAACATCTTGGTCGAGGAATCTCGTGCCTCAAGTTCGGATCAGGAAGACGGCCCAAAGCGCAATCCGGAGACCGTGGCAAACTCAATCATCCCAATCAGATATCGGTTCCACATACGTGAAACCAAATCTCGAACTCCAAAACTAGGATCCACAATGTCGGGCCATCGATTGTGCGGCGATTATTAGCGCTTTCCTCTCCGAGATGAAGAAGATGCCCAGCGCCTGTCTAAATATCGTCGATACATCCGCCGCTCTGACATGTCCTCACTTTCGCTAATACATCAATTCGGATGTATTGGTTGACGCGTCCGCGTAGCTCTTGCATATGCGGTCGTAACCACCTATAACGAGGTCAGTAAATGCACAAGATTAATCAGTATACACTAAACGAAGTTCTAACAGCGTAATACACGTTCAAATCTGTACACGGTGCTAGTGATCAAGCAGCATCGTTCTTCAAGACACGGTGCTAACAGGTGTCTTGAATCGATACGGTTAGCAGGTGTATCGAAGAACCGTCTGCACGGTTAGCACCGTGTTCGACCAACCGCTCATCGTTCTTCAAGACACGGTGCTAACTGTGTATCAAGATCTGCATACCTGTTAGCGCCAGCTGTAACAACCGCACGGTTGGTCGGGACACGTGCTACCGTGTCTGATCTTCAAGACACCTGTGAGAACCGTGTCTTTACGAACCAATCTAATTTTAACGAATTTCAACAACATAGCAACGATTTTAATTTATAAGTTTCTAAACACACAAACTATCGAAATTTCATCACTATCGTGTCATACATGAAAATTATCGTGTCAAACATGAAAACTATCGTGCATAGTAAAACCAATTTTAAATGCATGATTACTCACCGGAGGCGTGGTGCTCCTAAATCGGTGCGGAAGTTCGTCGACCCAAGCGGATGGTCGACGGCGTGTTTGTGTGTGGTGGTGATCGCCCCAGAGAAGCTTCTTCCGCCGTGGAGGCTCTCTCCTTGCCGCCGCTTGCTCGGCCGCATCCGGGGAATCAGTGGATCTGTATCCAGTATCACCATGTTGTGGGTTTTGCGTGAGTCGTGAGAGAGAGCAGGTGAGTCGAGAGTGCACGGTTAGTCGAGAGAATGCACGGTGAGTTCTTTTTTTACAGTGAGTGAGTCCGTGAGAGAGAGAAAGAGTGAGTGAGTCAGAGAGAGAGAGAGAGAGAGAGAGAGAGAGAGAGAGAGAGAGAATTGTATCCGTTTGAGAGAGAGAGTAGGACGGCTGAGAGGGAGAGAGAGAGAACATTTTTTTTTAATTTTTTTCAGGGATATTTTGGTCTTTTTAAACCAAAATGGTTATAAAACTCATGTTTTTATGGACTAGGCCATAAAACTCATATTCCTATTTTTTTTGGCTACTTACATATATTAGCACTACTTTTAAAGGGATAATTACTTCTTAAAATGGAATTGGACATTTATAATAGGACAATTCAAAAAAGAAAGTGAGATATTTTAAATGGGACAGATAGAGTATTTGTTTGTCTAAATCAGTTGAACATTATGGCCATAAAACTATACTAAGTTGACTTGACATTTTCTTAAAAGTTGAGCAAAATCAAAGCACATTGAGGTTTCCAACCCAACACAGAAGAATTATATAGTTTCAAGTGGAAGAGGAGAGGAGAGACAGATCACAGCATAATTCCAGCTTTACTCTTCTTCATCACTTACAATTCACAGATTAGATATAATGATTTGAACAAATTCTGCTACTCTTCTTTGTGACAATTAAACATAAAAAACATAGACAGAACTTCAGTCCAAATTTCATACATAACATAAAACAGTGCTGAAACCTTCAAGTCAGACACACTCAAACCTCTACATCACTACATGATCACAACCTTAACTACTACAAGAACAAGCAAGCTCAGGCTAAAAAAGCAGGCAAATTCTAGTGTTTAAACGACAAAATCTAACAAGCCATAGCTACAGATTTCCTCTTGGAGTAGTCCAAGATTGATGATCCATCAACAAACTGCACTGCCTCACAGATGTTCATCAAATTCTCACTCCCAAAAACTGGCTTCACCTGAAATATCTGAGCTTGCTGCGAATGATACTGATACACACATTCGAGTCGAAGGCTGTCTGAAGCAGCTCTAACACTAGTACTCTTTTTCTCTTTGTGTTCATCCACAAATGGAAAGAACTTCATGTTTAATGTGATGATGAGAAATATAATAAGGGATTTTGTTTTTGTTGAAGGAAAAACTATAAAGGGTTTGCTCCTTTTTTATACAGAGATGAAGTCTTGTTTCAAGTGGAAAGGAATTGAGATTCGCCACTAGCTAGTTGTGATTCTTTTAGATAACCATTGCTTCCTTTTATGGATAGAAGAGGTATAAATTCAAGATACTTTATATTTTCTGATCATATTCCTTTTGACAGAAGTTGAAAATTAAGCTCATGTTAATTTAGATATGAGACAAATTTTTAGGTATCAAATCAGCTAGTTCACGCAGACCGGACTCAATCAGTGTTATAAATTCGTATATTTTATTCTAATACGACATCAAACGAGATACATATAAGGTGCAGTTGTGAAATGAAACACAATGATATCGCGTGCATGGGCACATTATAGCTTACTCTGACATATGGGAATGCGATTCTGCTATCTAGATTCATTCAAGATTATATCTCCACAACAAAACTCATCAAAATCTCCAAATCAATTTCCAAGAGAGGGCCAGAAACACAGCTCACAAAACTGATGAAAACACTCAATCAAAGTCCATTATTCATGTTTTTACATTTGTGCATCTAAAAATGCAGAACCTGCCATTGGAGGAATCCCCTGCTGATTCCTAAAAACATTAAAAGGATCGATCTTTGTCTTCGCTCTTACAAGCCTATCATAGTTTTTCAAGAAGTACTTCTCACCCCAAGTTCTTGCAACCTCAACAGCATCATCTACCTCAACACTGCTGTTCAGCATGCCTTCGAAACCAAGATCAAGATCCATGTAGTTGACATAGGCTGCCCTCGGCTCAGACGAGACAAAGGGTGCCATCGCGTTGTAAAAGCCCCTTATCCAAGATATGTAATCTTGGCTTTTACCATTGTCAACTTCATTCCATTCAACAAGATATTGGATTGTGAAAATGTTGCCTTTCCTGTGAGGGAAAGCTATGGATCCACTGCTTATTTTGTGCATGGCTCCACCATAAGGGTCTAAAATAACATACCCTTTTGCCTCTTTCAGCAGAATTTTGATTGCAGATTTGATTCCATTGATGGGAATCGGAGCTCTCACATAATCTGATTTTGCCTTGAAATAGTTCTTGCTCTTCAGAAATCTATCTTTCAGACCCGAAATCGAGCTCCCGTTTTCGAGCCCCGAGAAGTAGAGGATGGACTCAATCCAGTTCATTTCCTTGCATTCTCCCTCCAAGATTTCCAACTCAGGAAATTTTTCCTTCAGGATCTTCAGAGTTTCCCCTTTTGGTCCCAAGTAGAATCCCTTGAATGTAGCTGTGATCCCCGAGGCTTTAGCCTCAGGCAGCGAGGCCCCCAGGAAGGACGACAGGTAAAACCCGTCGTCCAACTCCGGGGCCACATGTTGCCACCTATTGACCAGGTCTAACATGCGACCTTCAGATCCAGCCCTTGACACAATAAACCCTGTGACGAGCTCCGGCACCCTCACCAGCTTGATTTTCCAGGCGTACACCACGCCCCAGTTCCCTCCCCCACCTCCGCGGATGGCCCAGAACACCTCCTCCCCCATCCCTGCCCTGTCCAGCATGCGCCCCTCCGCATCTATCAGGAGAGCGTCCACCACATTGTCCGCGGCCAGGCCGTACTTCCTCGACAGCAGGCCGAACCCGCCCCCTGCGACGTGGCCTCCTATCCCCACCGTGGGGCAGGATCCCGCCGAAAACCCGTGCAACAGACTCGACTCGGCAATAACAGAGTACGTCTGGCCCAGAGTGGCACCACCTTCGACCCAAGCAGCCTCTGCTTCCAAATCCACAGAGACACCATCTAGATTCATCATATCGATCAACACGAACATCCGCCCGTCTCCTGCCATATACGACGCGCCCTCGTAGCTATGGCCGCCGCTCCTCACCCTAATCTCCCACGACCCCAACCGGCAGCACATGACAGCAGCCACCAGCTGTCGCCTGCTCTTCGGCATGACGATGGCCGCTGGCTTGGGGGTCGAGGCCCCTGCAAACCGGAGGTTCTGAATGGAGAAATCCAGCAAGCTCAAGTAAGTGGTCGGATCGTTTCCTGAATTTGGGTACAGAGAGAAGTTAAACACACTGTGATCAACCAAACATGATTCGAGAACATCTACACTCTCATGACAGAATGCACGAACAAGAATCTGCATGCAAATGATCAAAGGAAACAACATATTTGTCGGAAGATTCTTCATTTCAACAAACGCCGTTTTGTGTCAATTTTTTACAAGATGCTAATTATGCAGAAATGAAAGCAAGACTAACATTTAAAGGCAAAAATTAGAGAATCATTTCGCCATTAGAGGACGAAAGGATGGAGAGAACAATGCAGAAGGCCGGCCTTGATTCGGACATGAACATAAACAGACAAAGAAAATACAAAAATATTTAGTTTTTTAAGGATTAATGTACTGAAACCAGACAAATGCATGGAAACAAGGCCTGCCTTTGTTTCTTCATATTTTGTGTAGTTATTTTACAGTGAAGAGTTGGCCGCAAAACTCAAGCCACCATTTTTATTATTATAAAGAATGGTAGCAGACTTTTATTGAAGAAAATTATCATTTTTTTAAAATTAAATTTCTATGTTTCAAGGTTGCCTTTTATGTCCAAAATCGGTAGCTAAGAATATTCAGCAGCTGTGGAATATTAAATTTCCCTTGCTATAGCTATTCAAGATTCATGTTCATGGCATGGAGTGAGAAGTCTTGCTTATGTCGAACAGTTGTTTGTCTCAAGAAATGAATTATATACATATGGATGTGCAACCTTAGCCTGCAATTGCAAACACCCAAATAAACCTAAGCGCTTCTCTTCCTGAGTACGATCTTTATTCTAGGTAATGTCTTGTGTATTAATGAGATGGTCCCACACAAATTATCGTGATTTTTAATTGAAATAGTAAAGATAGTCTCATTTTTTCCAACTTAAAATGGATATATATATTTTAGAGAATATGTTTGAAACATTTTATAATGCTTACATATATTGTCATAAACCTTGGCTCTAAGAGATTTGAAGTAAACAACCATAGAGGATCCTTCCAAACGATAATTTGCAAAATACAAAAACTCTATTAAGTTGATTTTACTTGCAAATATTTTTATATGTGTTCTGCATAAGCTTCACATATGATTAATCGAAAGCTTATACCCACCACCTATATATGAGGGAATGCAAGGCACATATGTAGATATTTACGATCTGATCAGAATATAATTGAAAGTGTTGCTTCTTCTAACCACAGAACTGTTGTGTAGACTGTTATCTACACACAGAGTAAAACAACGAAATTAAAAACTTGAAGAACACCGAAGTAACTTTTCTACAGATTAAAATTATAATCTTTAGATGCCAAGTAAAATATTTACTATAAAATGTACAGTTAACTTTACAAAAACTCACTACTTTATCACAAGATAAAGTCGAACACGTTGAGTATAAACCTAATTATGAAAATGTATGAAAATATTAAACATTTCCTCACACCACTCGTGTACTAAAAGGGACAAACTTCTAAAACAATCAGAAGCTAAAACACTCGTATGTTATTGAAAATGTTATGAAAACAGACTCAACGACAGAAACAAATCTTTAGATAAATCTTCAAGGATTGCGTATCTTCTGCTGTCGATTTACCTCTCCTTATATAGGAGTTGAGAGACATTCGACTGCACGTCTTCTGGCCCACTAGGATGTAAGTTAGTCGTGGCAGTTAGTCGCTCAACTTGCTTCTGAAAAACAGGAACCGAATACCTGACTTTTTTCATCCTTATCTCTTTTGATTTGATTCTCATGTTATTCGATGTATTATCATCGCATCCAGTGTAATACCAACCCTAACTCCATATAATGAGGAGATTCGATTAGAATTAAACCAACTCTAACAATAATTATTCGCAAAAACCAACAAATAGAAAAATGGATAACGTAGGATACTAGGATTGACTTTCCATCCAAAATGTGATTTTCCTTATTTACCCGCAATTAATGTATATCTTTTTTCAAATTGGACTGATAGTGAGTCATTGACCATTTTAAAACAATAATAAATACTTGGTTCATCAATAAATACTTATCTTGTTATTAACTTAATTGATTAAAAAACTAATAAATTTGGAGTAAGTGAGAATTGAGAAACCAATAAAATGATTAGTAAAATATAAATCAATATTCATTATTGCTTTCTAGAATAGGCCGCGGATATTGAGTTTGAGTAAAATAGACCGAATAGATTATGTATCTCAAATTATTATTCTATTTATCCAGGATAAGTGTATGATAATTGTTTTATTTGATGTTCACAAAAGTATATCATTTTTATTTTTAGGATATTATTTTTTATTATTCAATCTCTCAACCACTTGTTATTTACCAAAAATAATTCGTGCTACTAACAACCTAACATATGTGAGATATTTTCTCCACTTAAACAACAACCACCAATAATTTTATTAAGACTCGTGCCGTCCACTAGCGATACATTTATTGTGAATGGAGAGAATACAGTTTGTAAATTATATTTTTATTATTGATTTTGATTAATTAATATTTTGATTAAAATGTATATAAATATATACATTATATATATATATTGAAACAATTTTTGCACTATCCAATAGGATCATAGGGAATTTCGGCCGCTACGGCAAAAAGTCATGTCCGAAAATCTCTGGACAAATTTTTGTTTCATTGACAGTGGGAGTCTAATAATACACCCTTATCCAATTTTTATCACTTTCACTGTTTTATAGAAGTTTCGTCTGCAGTCAGCATATATATAACATAACCCAATTATATACCTTCTGATTCGGGCCGACATCATTGGTAAATCCGACCACAAAACAACTTTTTAGATTTACGAAAAACAGAAAAACAAATTGTTTCTTTATAGTCCCATTCTTGAAAATTATCGAAACGAATTGAGATCTATCGGGCTAGAAACAGCTGAAAAATGGCGACCCGGACATCGGAACTCGTGGGTCAGGTCAACCCGGCTCAGAGCTTCGATTCTGAAGCTCTTCTCCGATATGCAATTGCGAATGTTAATGGGTTTCCTCAGCGTCCTTCACAGTTCACTGTTTCTCAGGTTCTGTTTTTTTTATTAAAAAAATTCTTGAGAGTTTATTGCTTGTTTAGTGAGAAACTGATTATACTGGAGTAGGATTTGATGAATTTTGTTCTGAAAGACTTGATCATCCACAATTGAATTTGTGAGCAGCTAAAACGTTTTGATCTTTTGCTTCTTCTTCTTTCTTTTTTTAATTGCGAATGTGTGTTGATATTGTGGTTGGGTTAAGAGTTGATGATAGTTGTAACTTTGTAGTTTCTGCAAAACTTAGAGCACTGATTATTGTGGTTTTACTTCAAAAGTTGCGAATTCTTTGTGTTTAGCAGTAACGAAATTATGAAATTCGCAGAAGAAGAAAGGTCTTTACTTTGGAAAACTGAGCTAGTTGAAAAGATAAAGGATAGGGGCATTCATGACATATTTACATTCAGTATTTTCAGATTTTTAATCTGATAAAAGTGAGAAAGTAGTTTGGCATAGCCAGATTCATGGTGTGAGTTAATTGAGTGCTCAATCAAGCATGCTGTAAATTTGTAAATGAGCATAGTAGTTTTGGTCTCTGTCATGATTGTCTACAATCACATATATACATAACCTAAAGGTTGTTCCATTGAAATACTTTTTCATGGGGAAGTTGATATGCAGTATCGATTTTGTTCGCATTGTAGCTATTTTCCCAGCTATCTATGGGAAGTTGATGTGTTGAAATGGTTCCATTTATAAATTTATGTCTGGAGAGCTTATTTCAAGTGTACTTTTTTCTACTTTGTATTTCAAAATCAGTTTGGGCATGGTCAATCGAATCCTACATTCCTCCTGGAAGTTCACAGCGGACATTTGAAGAAGCAATACGTGTTGAGGAAAAAACCCCCAGGAAAATTACTTGAATCTGCGCATGCTGTTGAGAGAGAGTTTCAGGTTCTATTCCATTTTTTCTCTCTCCATTGCAGATGTTGTTACTAGCTTCAAATATTTCAAATGTTTTTCCTTCGAATCGGCCCTTCTTAATTTGACGTGCTATTTGGAACGCTGCAGGTGTTACATGCCTTAGGTACTAACACGTTGGTTCCAGTGCCTAAAGTTTACTGCTTGTGTACTGACCCAAGTGTTATTGGGACCACGTTTTACATTATGGAGTATCTGGAAGGACGTATATTTATCGAGCCCATGCTCCCGGTATGAGTTTTGCTCTTTCTGATACCTTCTTTCTGGTTATCTTGTTGTAAACTAAGGCAATTCAATTAGGAAGATCTAATTATTTTGTTACTCATAGAACCTAGAACCTAGGCAAAGGCGCGGCATATATCATGCTACTGCTAAAGCTTTGGCGTCACTTCATTCTGTTGATGTGAATGCCATCGGTCTGCATAGCTATGGGAAACCAAACAATTACTGTAAACGGCAGGTATGCAATTTGTTTCTCAAGCAGATATTCAGTCATCTACTTTCATGCTGTATTGTTAATTTTGTAGATGACTTTCGTGTGCCGTTGAACTTCCTTAGGTGGAGAGATGGGCCAGACAGTATCTTGTTTCTACTGGTGAAGGAAAGTCTAACAGAAATCCCAGAATGTTAGAACTCTCGGATTGGTTGCGTCATCATATTCCTCCTGAAGATTCTTCGGGAGCAGCTGGAGGTTTGGTCCATGGCGACTTTCGCATTGACAATCTCGTCTTCCATCCCACCGAGGTCAGTATTTACTAAAACTTTCTAGCTGTAAGTACTTGATTCTTGATATAATTCGGAAGTTCAGTTTTTCTTGAAACAATTCTGAGATCATTTTGCTTCTTCTTATCTCAGGATAGAGTGATTGGCATCCTCGACTGGGAACTGTCCACTCTAGGCAATCAAATGTGCGATGTTGCATACAGCTGCTTGGTAATCATATCTATTTGCGTCCCTTATGGTTCCTTTCTGTATCTGCTATTCGACCTTTTGAAACTCGGCTTTCTGTTAGAACAGGATTTTAATACTTAGGTCTTACAGATAACTGCACTTCTTTACTGCTTATTTCTTCTGTGCCATGTTAGCATTACGTTGTGGATATTTCTTTGGACAAAGTAGAAAAGAATGATGGCCTTGAATTTACTGGATTACCAGAAGGGGTTCCTATGCTGGCGGAGTATCTGGCAGAATATTGTGCTGTTACTGTAAGGACTACTTGATGAAATTTCTACTTTGCTTACAATAGTCAAATATAAACGGCTGAACAATTTCTTGTTTAGTTTATAATCAATTCTTTAAAGTAACTTCAGAGAGGCTTGTGCCTTAATGGGAACGAACAAGTAAAGCAAAATCTATTGGTTCCTGGGAATTGATGTATTTAGAAATTTTCTTGGCATCATAATCTGCTTTACACTTATCTGGTAAAAGATAGTGATTGGATAAGAAAATCTTGTCGTATTCGACTGAATAAATAGGTGAAGTAGAAAAATGGTGGATTTCATATATTAGGTTTTCTTCTTTTTAGTTCATTATGTTTAAGTAATCTGATTACTCACCTTTAAACTGTGGGTTATCTTATGCATTTTTTGTGATAGAATAAAAGAATCAACAAGGAAACTTTAGTTTGGAATGAGTCAAACAAGGGAACACCGTTAGCACTTAAAAATGTCAATTTTATTGAATTTACTTCAACTTTATTTTGGTGACTGTACAAACACTGGATTTCATGGTTGAGGGCTCTTAACTCCGGTTATTGATTGCAATTCAGGGGAAACCATGGCCTGCCTCTCAGTGGAAGTTTTATATCGCCTTTTCTTTGTTCCGTGGAGCATCTATCTATGCTGGAGTACATTCTCGATGGATCATGGTATCGACTATTGAACTTATCTGCTAGATGGTTTGCTTGCCCGTTAGTTAGGAACTTACTATTTATACATATTTCCATAACATGCTTTATAGGGAAATGCTTCAGGAGGAGAGCGTGCCCGCCATGCTGGACAGAAGGCTGATGCCATGATTGAGATTGCGTGGGCATTTATTCGGAGGGAATCTGTTCTTCCCACTAACCCTCCACAGGGTAACCTCGATTTCTGACATATACGATTGTCTTTTGAGTTCACTTCCACTTTGCTTATTGAATAGTGTTAACTGAGTTTCTTACTCCCAATATATTCACGTTGCTGCTTCGATTTCCTTATTTCAGAGTTAATTCCCGAGAACATGCACAATCACTTGGAAAAGAAAGCAGAGATAGCCTCTATTTAAGTGGAGGTAAATTTGTTCCAAATCAAAAGGTTCAGGACTTGAGAAACAGGTTGATCAAGTTTATGGAGGATCGCATATATACAATGGAAAACGAGTTCTATAAACTTGCTCAGTCGAGCAGGCGTTGGTCTGTTCACCCTGAAGAGGAGAGGCTAAAGGAGCTAGCAAAAGAAAGAAGGCCTATGGAACTTATGGATTCCTGTATGTGCAGTTTGCTTCTCATTTTGTTTAATATGTTAAGCTCAGTTCCTTAAAATAATATATCCATGTTTTTATGCAGTTTGATAGTGCTGCTAGAGTTAAGGAAGTTATTTCCGGCCAAGGAAAAGATGGTCAAATTGACAACGCATTTGATAAAATACTCGGTGCCGGTCTGTCAAACCTTGAGTATGGATACCTTTGCGAGATCATGGGCCGTTCTGTGTGGGCCCCGCAGGTGTTTAATTGTGGAGCACCGGATACTGGAAATATGGAGGTTTGAAAAGCAACTTCGGTTAGTTGTGCTTAAGCACGTTATATTGTATTATATGGTACCTTATACTTGTCTTCTGCTTGGGGTGGCCTTTCTTGTAGGTGTTAATGCGCTACGGAGATGCTGAACAGATGCGCCAATGGCTTGTCCCCTTGCTCGAAGGAAATATCCGGTCTGGATTTGCAATGACTGAGCCACAAGTGGCATCTTCCGACGCTACCAATATAGAGTGCTCTATAACAAGGTACATTGCTGCAACCTTGCCATGCCCTCTGATCTTCAATTTGGATACTTCAAGTCGTGTTCATGCTTCCGGAAACGCAAGTTTGATTGATTTCTCTTAACTTATTGGCTAGGCATGAAGATTCATACATTATAAACGGACGAAAGTGGTGGACGAGCGGAGCCATGGATCCTAGGTGCAAAGTTCTAATTGTCATGGTTTGATTTGCTAATTCATATGTTTCAAGATAATGTTTGGAAATCGATATTCCAAGTTCTAACTCGAGAAATATGTAGGGAAAGACTGATTTCGCAGCCCCCAAGCATAAACAGCAGTCCATGATCTTGGTCGACATCGATACTCCCGGTGTAAACATAAAGAGGCCGTTGACGGTGTTTGGCTTCGATGATGCGCCTCATGGACATGCAGAAATATCATTCGAGAATGTACGGGTACCTGCCAAGAACATCCTGCTCGGTGAGGGTCGTGGATTTGAAATCGCACAGGTGGGGTTTCTTTCCGTTTACGCTTTTTCATGATTTACGCTCTCGAATGCAGCTATTCTCACTTTTGCTTCCACTCTACACCAGGGTAGGCTCGGCCCCGGAAGGTTGCACCACTGCATGAGGCTGATCGGCGCTGCTGAGCGCGGCATGCAGTTAATGATTCAACGAGCGATCAGCAGGAGAGCGTTTGACAAGTTGATAGCCGAGCACGGCTCGTTCCTTTCGGATGTTGCAAAGGTTTGTTTGCTTTCGTACTTGCTGTGAAAGTTAACAATGGCTTGATCTCCCGTCTCTTGGGACCAGTCATCGGGGCCAAAGAGCTAGTCTTTGTCTCTGGACGTGCTCGTTTGTTTCCTCATGCATCCAGCATTGGCGGCTAATTTAGGGGTGCAGTTATTTAGCATCCCTCGTAGCTGAAATTTTCGATTTTGCTGCCCTAAACTATTTTCCTGCATCCGCCCTTGTCTAGCATTGAGCTTTTCTCATGGTGCAGTGCCGGGTAGACCTAGAGAGGACTAGATTGCTGGTTCTGGAGGCCGCAGACGAGCTCGACCACCTCGGGAACAAGAAGGCACGCGGGACCATCGCCATGGCCAAGGTACAAATAAAGCCAAAATGTGCTCAAAGTTTGAATTCAATGTCTATCCCTGTTCTTTTCGTAACCTAATCGCTCGGTCAGGTTGCCGCTCCGAACATGGCACTGAAAGTGCTCGACACGGCGATGCAAGTGCACGGCGCGGCAGGTTTATCCGGCGACACTGTTCTCGCTCACCTTTGGGCTACCGCACGAACGCTGAGAATTGCAGATGGTCCTGATGAAGTCCATTTGGAAACTATTGCAAAACTAGAGCTTAGAAGAGCTAAGCTTTGAAAGACTTCCCGACCGAAAATTCTCCGGTGTTGTTTTGAGTGAGCTATTCAAAGCACACTACAAATCGTGGCTGCGGGCAGTCAGAGAAAAATTTCCCATGATGGGATAATAATGTTGTAGAATTACTTGTTATATACGACGTCGACGATAGAATGAAATCTATTAGTTATGGACTTCCAAATTGATCTCATTCCTAGATTCTTTCTAATAAGCCCTCGGTGATTGAATGCTCGTAATTTAGCATGTAATTACGACGACAACTCGTTCGGATAAGATATTGATCCTATTATTTATATATGTTAAGATTATGAATGACTATTTGTATAAAGTTCATTACTAATAAAAGAATTCGCGAAATTATAGCTTAGTTGTGAACACCATACTTCGATCGTTTGTGTTTTTTTCTTCAAAAAATAAAAGGTTACTCATCATGTTTTTGCGCCTTGGACATAATTTCATCAACTATTTTTTATTCATCAACTATTTTTTACTCATCAACTATTTTTTATTAACTCTGTTTCTTTAAAGTGATTTTCTCGGCCATAACTAATAGATTGAGCAAATTATTCTACTAATTTCAATAAAAAAATTACTAATATATTAATTTCTGGACCTCATATTTGCATGCATGGGTCACCATTGTTTCCGCTTCCGACATCCTGGAATAGCCATAATTTTCCCTAAAACATTCTTACTAAAATTAGTAATTCAATCACCGAATCTCAAATCTCATACATTCTTAACATCTATAAATACCATTTCTCCTAAACACAGTCCACGATCATTAGAGTTCAAAAGGGTTTGCAAGAATAGGTCTAAAATTTCCCTTAGAACTCACAAATATATCACTGAAGAAATCAAAACAAAAAATTCGGAAAAAAATACACATTGGTGAATCTGTAAAACAAAATGGGGGACGCGGACGGGGGCTCTAATAAGAAGGCCATCATCGCCGCCGTGGCCTCCGTTCTCTTGGTGGCTGCCATCATTGCCGTTGCGGTCACCACCACCCGAAACGGGGCCGGCTCACCGGAGGTAGTATCCACCACTAAAGCGGTGGAGGCCATCTGCTCCCCGACCCAGTACAAGGACATGTGTCTGCAGAGCCTCTCCGAGGCCAACACCACCGACCCCCGGAAGCTCATCGAGACCGCGATAGATGTCGCGGTCGGCAGCGTCCGCGATGTCCTCACGAGCTCGACCGTCCTGGAGGAGGCGGCGAACGATCCCATGACGAAGGGGGCGTTTACCGTCTGCCAGGACGTGCTCGAGAAGGCCGTCGACGACCTGCAGCGGTCCGTCGGGAAAGTCGGCGTGTTCGACGCTGCCAGGGCGAAGGAGTACGTTGCCGACCTCCGGACGTGGCTGAGTGCTGTCGTCACCAACCAGGAGACATGCGTCGATGCCTTCGAGAACACCACCGGCGACACCGGCGAGAGGATGAAGAAGCTGTTGAAAACCGCCAGGGAGCTGTCGAGTAACGGCCTTGCTATGGTCACCGATCTGTCGGAGGTCGTCGCCTCGCTGCAACTCGAGAACGTGGAGGCCAGCCGGAAGCTCGCGACGGAGGAGGGCAGCACGTTCGTAGGCAGACGGCTGACTGCCACGGCATCGTTGAAGCCGACGATCGTGGTGGCAAAGGACGCTAGCGGCCAATTCAAGACCATCAACGACGCCCTCGCTTCGTTGCCGAAGAAGAACAACGATTCATTCGTGGTGATCCATATCAAGGCCGGCATCTACAACGAGAATGTTGACATCCCCAAAGGCCTCAACAAAATCGTTTTCGTCGGCGACGGTCCTCGCACCACCATACTTACAGGGAAGAGAAGCGTGGCCGGAGGTCATCAGACCTACTACACCGCCACGCTCGGTAAGTCATATAATAAAATCTTTATAAATTAATATACGGTAAAATTAATAACTATTATAGTAACATACTTATTTTTGTAGTTATTAATACTAGGAGAGTAATAAAGCCTAAGACTAGTTGATTAGTACTCGACTCGATTAATATTGAATCAATTCTATATATTTTTCTAAGTCATTTTAACTCGTGATTCACACATACATTAATTAATTATCAATATATACCGAAAATTTATATAGATAGATGTCCTTTGAAAGTGACAGTGAAGAAATAATAAATGAGTCGTCGTTAAAGATCATGAGTTCGAATTTAAAACGTGTTTAATCTAATTATCCTCTTGCAGCTATAAGCGGGGAGGATTTCTTGGCCAAGGACCTCGGCGTCGAGAACACGGCAGGGCCCGAAGGCTACCAAGCCCTCGCCGTGCGTGTCTCCGGCGACAGGAGCATCTTGTACAATGTCCACATGGACGGTTTTCAAGACACCCTCTGTGCCGACACCCATCGCCAGTACTACCGGAATTGTACCATCACCGGCACCATCGACTACGTCTTCGGAAACGGCCTCGCCCTCTTCCAGGATTGCACGTTCGTCACGCGCAAGCCTGGCCCGAAGCAAGAGTGTGTGGTGACTGCTCAGGGCCGGTGCGATCCCAACAGCAACAGCGCCATCATAATCCAGAATAGCCGGTTCACCGCCGAGCCAGCGTTCCTCGCCGTGAAGCCGAAGATCGCGTCGTACCTCGGCCGGCCGTGGAAGGAGCTGTCGCGGACCATCATCATGCAATCCGACATCGGGGGCTTCATCGAGCCGTCGGGCTGGGCCCCGTGGATCGGAACCTTCGGGCTTGACACGTGCTACTACGTCGAATACGAGAACCGAGGCCCCGGGGCGAATACAACGGGTCGGGTCACGTGGAAGGGCATTCACACTTTGAAGGCGGAGCAAATTAATAGCTGGGCCGGCGGAGTTGTATTCGGCGGCGATGCGTGGATCAAGGATTCCGGAGTCCCGTACGTTCCGACGATGATGCAAGTTAAGAGATATTAATTTGATTAACAGGAGTCTGCATTTTGAGTTTTGTGATGGTTTTAATTCATTTCTAGTCATTTTTTGTATGTTTGCTTCAGTGAAGAAATTAGTATATACTTTTTTGGGGGAAATATGTTATCTCGTCCGAATCATGATTGTTATCTTACAATTCAAATGTTAAATTTTACAAAAGAAAAAGGAAAAAGAAGCAGAATTGGGGCGCTTTTGTTTGAGCCTAATTTATTGGGTGTCTAACGGTTCGGTTTGGTAATCGAACCAATTTCTCCGAAAAAGTGGGCAAACCGAACCGTTTTAAATTTTCGGTTAACCAAAACCGATCGGTTCGTGGTTCGGTTTTTGATTAAAAAACCGAATTAAAATTAATTATTAATAAAACAAATAAAATAATAATAAAACAAATAAAATAATAATTAAAATAAATAAAATAATAATTAAAAACTGAAACTTATTAAAATAGATAAAATATTTAACAATAATTAATAAAGTAATAATTAAAATTAATTTTCATAATTTTAATTAATTAATTAATAATTGAAATAATAATTAAAAATAAAAACGGTTTTCGGTTTTGGTTCCAAACTGTTCGGTTATCGGTTAACCAATAACCGATTTTTTTTCAACTCGAACCAAACCGAACCGATAACCAAATTTGTCGGTTTTGTTAACCGAATTTGTCGGTTTCGGTTCGGTTCGGTTCTAACCGAAAACCGAAAACCGTTTAGACACCCTAATTTACACACACTATAACTCTTCCAGTTTTATTTTCTTCAGTTTCTTGTCTTTTGATTTAATTTTACAATTCGTAATTAAGGTTGATCATATAATATGTATCCAATTATGTTTTTTAGTTTTAAATTTAATGATAATAGTAAGTTTATTCTTAATTAATTACTACCTAAATATTATTACTCCAATTATGTTAAGTATAAAAAATATATACATTAATCAAACCATAATTAATCTCATCTGGAAATATGCAGCCTCTTACATTAATTAGTGAGCTATTAATTAACCATCATCCAACGAACATGCGATGCGAAATGCAAATAAAATAGTTATAGTTTTTGGAATTAATACAATCTCTAATTAAAGAATTAGAACAAAATGGATATCTTTTTTATTATTTTATTTATTAAATTCTAATTCGAGTATCAAATTACGTCTATTTAAATTAGATTATGCAACAATTTCTAAGTTTTTCCTTACATTTTATTTTATAAACAAATCGTACAAGCACACATATGTACGATGACATGGCAAATTCAATAAATTGTTGATAATTTCTGAAATTAGGGATTAACTTTGACTCAAATTGAACTGTTAATTAGCGTGCATGTGTGATTGATTGAAACAAAGTAATATAATATCATTAAATTATGAGGGTGTCTGGTTGACCTTATGAAGCTCTCCAAAATAATTTATAAATGATATTTGTACGCTTCTTTTTACCTGCATTATATAAATGAGGACGTCAATCTCAACTAGTTTTCTTTATTATTAAATACTATAAAAGGTTACATTGAATACTTTTTCCCAATAATGTCATGCTTTTTTTTTCAGATAGTTACATTAGGTTTTAATATTTTTTCACTAGTTTATCGAGATCGATGCTCGATATGATGTAAAAATATGTTATTGCCACACATTCTCATAAAAAAAATTCATTTATAAGATGCGGAGAGGGTATATATTTGACGTCACATTCAGACGAACATTTAAATATTCCGATGCTTGAAAATTGATCTTGTAATAGTATTGATGAAACTTTGACACATTATATTCTAATTTGATAGAAATAATTGACATTGTGACAATATTGAAAATATATATGTAAAAACATTGTGTACTAATTTGATTTAAAAAAGCGAGACATTGAAAGAAAAAGAAAATCAACGTTGCAAGATTTCAAATTTTCCTTATTTTTATATCGATCATATTATGGACGAATTAGTCAAAACTAATTAGCTAATAATATATGTGGATGATTTAAAATAAATATTATTTTGAGGTCAACCTTATTTGACTCCACGAATTTCTACTTGTATATTTGGAAATTTCTTAAAGCGTCCATTCCTTCCATTTTGATATTCACAAATCCGAAAGCATAAATTAATGTCTACTCCATAGTTTTCTGACCAACCCCTTATAGGGCTCGGTATTTACACAAAACGTCATCCGAGCTCGAATAAAATAAACTCAAACATAAAAAATGCCAGGGGAGGAATCTAAGAAAAAGCTTGCCGTCGCCGGGCTAACCTCCATCCTCCTGGTGGCGGCGGTGATCGCCGTGGCTGTCGGCTCCTCCAAGAACGGAGTAGACATATCTACCAGTGGAGGCGACGACGACACCGGCGGCCGTGGCGTCGGCGTCACCGCCACGACCAAAGCCGTGCAGGCCATCTGCTCCCCGACGCTGTATAAAGAGACGTGCGAGGAGAGCCTAGCCGACGCCAACACGACGGACACGCGACAACTCGTCGAGGCTGCCATAAACGTCACCGTCGCCAACGTCCGCGAGGCTCTGAAGAACTCCACGCTGCTGCAGGAAGCGGCGAGGGATCCGGCCACGAAGGAGGCATTCAAAGTTTGCGAGGACGTTTTAGACAGAGCCGCCGCCGATCTGAGGCGCACGGTCGTAAAAATCGCTGACTTTGACTACATGAAGACCGATACATTCGTGGCCGACCTCCGCACATGGCTGAGCGCCGTCGTGACGAACCAGGAGACGTGCGTCGACGCCTTCGCGAACACCACTGGCGACACAGGCGAGAAGATGAAGAAGCTGTTGGAGACCGCCACTGAGCTGGCGAGCAACGGCCTCGCCATGGTCACCGAGCTCGCGACGGTGCTCAGCTCGTTCAACCTCGGCGACATCTTCGGCGGCAGCCGGCGGTTGCTGACAGGGGCGGAGGAGGAGGATGCTTTTGTTAATAGGCGGATGGCTCAGGAGAATAAGACGCTGGTGCCGGATATTGTGGTGGCGCAGGATGGCAGCGGGCAGTTCAAGACGATCAACGAGGCCATCGCGGCGGTGAAGAGCGACAGCGAGAGTTCCACGGTGATCCATGTAAAGGCGGGCGTATACAATGAGTATGTATCGATTCCGAAGGGGAAGAACAAAGTTGTGGTGATCGGAGACGGGGCGGAGGCGACTAAAATCACCGGCAATAAAAGCATTGCCGGTGGTGTTCCGACCTATTACACCGCCACAGTTGGTAATTTTAGAAGGAAAAAAACTCTTAACTATTAATTAATGGCGAAATTCACACACACACATACATATATATCTTTGAATAATTCATAAAGAAAAATAGCTTTTAAGTGTATAATTTTTTTTAGTCTAAATAAATATTTCTTAGCTTTAATTGATCATTTGTATGATTTAAGCAGATGTGAACTCAGAAGATTTCATGGCCAAGGACATTGGCTTTGAAAATACCGCGGGGCCCGATGGATATCAAGCCCTTGCCCTGCGCGTCTCCGGTGACAGGGCCATCTTTTACAATGTTAAGGTCGATGGCTATCAAAATAGCCTATGTGCCGACATCTACCGCCAATTCTACGGCAACTGCACCATCACTGGCACCATTGATTTCGTCTTCGGCGACGCCCTCGCCCTTTTCCAGAATTGCACGTTCATAGCCCGTAAGCCCGACCCGAACCAAGAATGCGTGGTTGTCGCGCAAGGCCGCAACGACTCCAATAGCAATAGTGCTTTTGTCATCCAAAACGGGCGCATAACGGCTGAACCGGCCTTGCTCGAAGCCCAACCGCCAGTCCAATCGTACCTCGGTCGGCCGTGGAAACCCTTCTCCCGAACAATCATCGTGCACACCCAAATCGACAACTTCATCAACCCGAGCGGCTGGTCGACATGGATTGGCAAAGTCGGGCTTGACACGTGTTACTACGGTGAGTACCATAATAGCGGACCCGGTTCGGAGACGAAGAACCGAGTTACATGGCCAGGAATCCGTACAATCACACCAGAAATAGCAAAGTCTTGGACTGGGTCGATAATGTACGCTAGTGATGCGTGGATCACAGAAACCGGAGTTCAATACGATCCTAACCTAAACCACCCTTAAATGTAATACTCTTTCTTGCTTTTTAATTCATTTTTTTAATTATTAGTGCCAGATTAGGTAGATAGGGTCGGATAAGTTTTTAAAAAATTTATGGTTGTGAAAACTCATGGGCTCGTTCAATTAATTAACGCTAATTATGTCAGTTAAGTAGTTTTCTATTCGCCTTTTTTTTACTTCTTTTAGTTTATTGTTCAACTATATGATGTATATTTGTCCACTATAAATTACTAATTTTATTTTCGACACCACTATAAATAAACCAAATATAAAAAACTAACGGCATGTTTGGTTGGCAGAGAAATAATGTTAATCGGAAATATTATTTTTAGGAAAATGATTTCCGGGAAACTGAATCTAATAGATTCCTTATACTGTGTTAGGAAAATAACAAAAAAAATTGTTAGCATTCTAAATTTGTATTGATTAATGAAATATAATAACTAAACTGTAATTAACAATCATAAAAAAAATCATAATCGCTTTTCTAGTAAGGACAATGTACTTCATTAAGGTACATACTAAATGATTCGTAATTATAAAGTTAAATTTGTTCTTAAAGACAAATTATTGATTGATAATAATAATAACAACAATAATAATAATAATAATAATAATAATAATAATAATAATAATGAAACGTAAAACACTATTAAATAAAATTATAGTTTTATTTTAATAAAATTACTATTAAATAAAAATTATAGTTTGTATTTTAATAAAATAATAAAAATAATATTAAATATATAACTATGTAAAATTCATGAGAATGAAGAAAAAGAATATCTAAAGAAAATTGGGGAATAATCATGAAAAGTTAGTATTTTTATATTTTATAAAAATTCAACAAAATACATAAATTTAAAATTCTGAAATTGAATTATTTTCACAAAGCAAAATCAATGCCAAACAAACAAACGAGCCCCAAAATATATTATTTTTCTCACAATTCAAGATAACAAAGTAACCAATTTCATGAGCTCATTGGGCCAATGTTAAGCCCAATTTTTATAGACTTTAACCCGTCTCTTTCTCTCTCTCTCTCTCTCTCTCTCTCTCTCTCTCACACACACACACACACACACACGGGCAACAAAACACTGATGTAGAGCGGGAAAAGATTTCGTATAAAAATTTCAAATCTCTCTCTCTCTCTCTCTCTCTCTCTCTCTCTCTCTCACACACACACACAAAACAGAGAAGCAGACTACATCAAGGGAATTTGCTCGCACATCACAATCCCTAGTTTTGTTGACCCTAGATTTCCTGCAATGGCCGTATCTTGCTGAATAGAACTAATGGAAGGGTTAGAGTTTATATGCAGAAGATGAATGCCGATTGGGAAAGCACCGAATCTTCCTCCGAGAGATTTCTGCAGACAGTGCGGCCTCTCCGCGACCTCGAGACGAATTGGACCGTCGATTTGGCGAAAAATTTGGAGGAATACTTGCTCAACATTTGCTCAGGGCAGATCTCTGGCGAACAAGATGCCAAATTATCCGTGAATTTCGCTGAAGGTAGCCAAAAGAAAAAATATTTTTAATGAGGCCTTCTTCTTTATTGGGCATATTTTTGAATTATTTTTCGTTGGGTGGAAATTCTGCAGCTGCTTTGCTGCTTCAGGGATCAGTGCAGGTGTATAGTAGGAAAGTGGAGTATTTGTATTCATTGGTTCTCCATGCGTTGGATTTCATTTCAAAGAAAAGGTTAGATTTTTTGTATTGTTTTCCTTAAATTAGGATATGGTTTGAGAGGGTTTTGTGCGTGTAGCACTCATTTAATTGAAGTTCATGGAGAGTTGTGAAGGAATTTTAGCATCTAGTGCAATGCTTTACTTGGGAAAATTAGGGATGATTTTGTAGTACTTAGGAAAAGTTTTGTGCTTTTCTAGGCTTCTAGCAGGATTTTTAGTGTTGTAACGTGTCGTCTAGGCATGATATTTTGGTTCTGAATAAGTAGTGGCATGAGTTTTGACATTTGGGTTAAGTGTTGTAGAAGGCTAGAAGCACAAGGTCATTTTGGTTCATAGTTAGTATGTTTTTCTTCACCTTAGGGGGCGAATGCGGGAGAGCAGATGGTAGCAGGTGATTCATTTTTGTTAACTTTCAGAAAAAAATCCGGGCTGTGTCAAAATAGAAAATTGAGATATCATGATAGGGTTTGGTAGCCATGACTTTCAAAGGGAGGTTAACTTTGGTAGGAATGTTTTGTAAGAATATTTATTTCAGCAAATATGAATTCTGCTGGGTGCAGGAGGTTTGATTGCTAAAAGCCTAAAACATTTTGAAGGAGTAACAAACAAATAACTTTCATGTTGGAAATTTATAGGTTAATATGTTTGTTTTAACAGTCAAGAAGATCAAGAAGAGGGTCCATCTACTCGACCAGATTCAACTGGTGCACATAGTACAAAAGAAGAAGGAGACGATCCTTTTTGGGGTTTAGATGATATAACTGGTAGGTTGTTTATGTTTTTATTTTTTATGCCTTGCAATCGCGAAAGTATATGTAATTAACTAGTTTTAACACATGTGGCTAATTTATATTGCAGTTGATGCAAAGAACTTGCTGGATAATGCAACCTGTAGAGATGTACCACCTAGTCATTTTGTGCGTCCCCCTGCAAACATAGTCGTGCTTGAAGGTGAATGCTTGGATGCTGGTGGCGATGCTGGAGAGCTAGAGTCGTATCTGGTAGAGTAATGTTACTTGTTTTGATATTGTTGGACTAATTCTTGACACCTAAATCCAAAAATAATGGATAATTTTATTGTTACAGTTAGCCAGATGTGATCTTTACCGGGATTTCATTCTGCTGGACTCTTGTGATGCCATTGCTGTTGACAATTTTCTTGATTCTAATGATGGTGAAGGGCCAAGTAATGTGTATAAGGCGAGCTCTGTAACTTCTAAGGGCCACAAGAGCTTTCAGTCGCCATCAAAACAATTTGGGGAAACTGCACAAAAGCTGTCTGCTAAAAAGAAAAACGATGCAAATGTGTTCCATTCACCTGGTGTTGATCAAAGATTTGAATCTAAAGACTGCAATATTGGGCGTACCCCTCCTGCTTGTGATTTTGCAGATCATGATGATGTATTTGGAATGGGAGATGCTTATTCACAAGCTGGAGACTTCAATGACTCTGATGATGATGATGATCCATGGATGCCTTTGAATCCTCATGAACCAGGAAACTTAAAAGTCAGACCTCACATAAAAGGTTTTCTGGATTTTCCACTTTAATCTGATGTGTATGTAAATTGATATGGAAGATGAATTTCTGATCTCATTCTTTGTTAATTGTTATGCAGTGAAAGCTAAAAAGAGGCTAAATGTTGCTTCAAGGAAGCATCAATCTCTAACTGTGGAATTCCCTCTTGCGAAACCTGGCAGTCTCGTTAGCCCCGAACAAAATAAAGTTTGGGAAGAAACATTACATGCCTCTGAAAAACTTGGAAGATCAGAATCTCTTCCCCTATATGAGAAGGTTGCTGCTTTGATGATTATTGTTTTCAAGTTAACTTTCTTTAGTTTCATAAACTAACTCCTCTCTGCAGCTGCGACAATCACTAGTTCTGGGGGAGAAAAGAACGAATGGTACCTCCTGTAACCCTGAAAATAATACTCACGATAAGAGATATGAAGAAAACGGATACGAGAGTGGAGATCCAGATATTGGGCCATCATATTTGGATGTGTCGGATAAAACATTCAATCATGAAGATGTACCTCCTTACCAAGAAAAGGTTTGGTTGATTTTATGTTGGTTTTGCTCAATGCACTGAGAACAGAATCTTGCAGGGTGCCTTTTAAGCCTCTCATACTTATGCAGGAAAATCTGGATGCTCATGCAAACCTGGAAGACCTTTGCCGCTGTCACTTGGTGAGGACTTTTTTCCAGCCTCCCTCCATTGAAATGATACTTATTGCTGTTTTGGGGAACTTTTGCTATTGGCTTGAATAATTTGATGTTGTTTTCTGGAGAGAATAGTTGTGGTCTATTATCATACAATAGGAATGTCCAAATCATTAGAGCAACGTTGAATTCCTTTTGATGTTTCACCCTAGTCAACCTGTCATTGTAGGATTCCCTTCTCGAAACCCTTGCTGAAAACGAGAAGCAGACTGAATTGGCTACTCGAGTTTCTTCATGGAAGCAAAGAATTGAGCAGAATCTGGAAGAGCAAGTAAACAAACTTACTAAAATTATGTTTGCTTGTGTGTGTGTGTTGCATATCAGTGAAAAGTAGCCATTTATGCTTTATGCCATCTTCAGGATGCACGCCCACCATTCGACATTCACGAATATGGTGATAGAGTTCTTGAGAAGCTATCCGTGGAAGGAGATGCCAGAAACGTCTTGTCATTTGGTGATGTAGTCAAAGGCCAAAAGAAGCATGATGTTGCTAGAACCTTTTCAGCTCTTCTGCAACTGGTAAAAACAAACAGCCTTACTATGTTTATAGTTAGGAGATAAGTTCTGACTGCAGTCTCCACTTCTCAGGTGAACAACGGAGACGTTGATCTAGTGAAAAGCAGCCAAGCTAGCACGTTGACTTGCCACACAGGTGAAAATCCATTCCATCTCCGACTGCTGAAGAATGGGAGGAAAAAGGGAATATTTCTTCAGTCACCAAAAAAGAGAGCTAAATCTCATATAGTAAAAGGACATGCCAAAGTCAATAACAAGGGGAAGGAAAACTGCGTCCCACCAGATTCATCACCTCAGGGGTTTTCCTCAAGCTGCAGATTCTCCACAAGCATAGGAAAATCTAGTGGAGCACGATGCACCCCTGAAGGCAAGAGGAGACGAAAATCGCGTGTCGTTGCACCATTGGACATGACCTTCATGGGATGATGACTCTACCAAGTAGACAGATGCAACTCTGTATCCTCTACCAGAAATCTGGGCAGACAATGCGTTTATATACTCTCAGGAAGTGGAGGTGGAAGAGAGATGAATACATTGCATCGTTAATTTAGGATATATTGACTTAACCAAGTTAGAGGCACATTGTATTATTGTATCCAGGAGATCAGCACACTGTAACATTTGTCTTTGTATAATTGTGACCGGACATGTTGTATTATTTCACACCTAGTGAAGGTGCTTTTTGCTTATTTTTAGGTTTCTTTTATGAAACAAATGCTGCCAGAATCACATTTTGAAGTAAGCTGGAGTAATATCTTAACAACAATCAACAGACAATAGCAATTATGATGATCAGCAAGCTTCATTAAATTTCACACTGCATAGTCTGTAGGCTTCAAAAGAGCAATTTTCATTTCATGGTGGGATAAGTTCTAGGGGCTTTTCGAACTTGGAGAAGAAGACGAGCAAATGCAACCTGGGGCATCTTTAACTGCTACAGGAATGAATGTATTTGGCTCATCAATAAATCACTCTACTGCGTCTTTCAACATCAAAATGAATGTCCAGTAAGCCAGTTATTCCAGCTTCAATTTTTTGACCTATCTTGACAGGGCCAACACCTTTAGGAGTCCCTGCATAGGAAAGTATGATACCGCAGACCAAATGAGATTACAAGTAACACAATGCTTCTGCTATATGGCAACTCTTTGAGAGAGTGAGAGAGAGAGAGAGAGAACAAAATAAACAAAAATATGGACATTATGTAAGTAAACAGCACCTGCTGTTTCATGTATTGAAACATACCCGTCAAAATTACATCGCCTTCAAGAAGAGTAAAGAGAGAGCTGATGTGGCTAATCAAGAATGGGATCTTAAATATCATATCACTAGTTGATCCGTTTTGCCGAATTTCTCCATCAACCTACAAACAGAGGTTTTATTGACGGAAGCAATAGAATTGGAGTAGGTTAAGCCTTAAGAATAAAGAGTTAATGTACTTAAGAAAAAGTAGTACCTTTAACCAGAGTTCTACGTTGTGAGGGTCTGGCAACATGGATTTAGGCAACTGTGCAGATATAGTTGAAAAACTTAGGTGTAAAGCTTTTACGACAAATAAGTTCTTATAAATATATGACTCCATAAATCGAAATTTATTACAGAAATTGCTGCACATAATTATAAAGCCAATTCATTCTTCAACCTCTTACGGCCTTTGAAAGGAAACCACAACAATTGGTTCAATTTAGAAACCCGGAAGCACACAGCACTGTTAAATCAAGAAATGGAAGACAAAATAATGATTTCTTACAATAGAGCTAATCGGGGTGAAGGTATCTTGCCCTTTAGCTGCAGACCATGGAAGACCTGCAGACTTTAGCACATAATTATATCAGTGAAAAATACAAATGCACTTAAAAAGGACAGAAACAAGAATGGAACTCCAAAATCTAATTACTCGTGTGCACAAAAAAGAACCTAAGGTAGATTTGTAAATTTAAAAGGAAGACAAACACACACTTCTAATGACAGTTTTGAGCACATTATATTAAAAGTAACATTGCACAAACCTTAGCAACAGATTGAATCTCTCTTGCAGTCATATCCAAAGCAAGAGCATAACCTGAAACACAAGAGTGTCAGTATGAAGAACATAATCATACAATAATTACTCACCACCATGATCAAGCACAATAACACCTAAATTTAAGATGCAGAATCAACAGAGAATGCAAGATAATGCTTTTCCCTAGTCTTTCCGTTTGTTGTAGCAAGAATGCAAGAACAAGATGTGGGAGCCATCCATTTGGAAACTGAAGCGACCCATGCTTAGTCTCAACATGAATTTTGCATCTATAACCCAATTTGCAAAGATTTCTACTTTACATACCCATCACACGTGATCTAGACAAGCATACCATTCTCACAGATATACATGTACAGCAAGAATTGGAAAACGAAAACATGAAGACCATGTAACACCTCAATAAATGCATCTCAATAGCTTCAAGATGTTGAATTGAGTGCATCCAGAATCCTCACCACCATTCAAACTCTGATCACGAGCCACTGGTAGAACAGCTCTACAAACATAAATCCCAATTCTCCCAAGGAGAATAATCCCAAATGAGATAATCTCTTCCATACTGTATATCATCTATATCTCCCATATTACCGCCAAATTCCGCACGAACAAGTTAAATTGACATCACCAATATACGTGTGCGCATTCGTCATTTTAGAACAGCAGGTATAAATACGCTTTGCAATAGATGAATTCTATCTTCCGAATAGCAATAAGCTCAATTTGGATCACAATAATACCTCCAACGTAGTCCATGGCCGTGGCCTCCGGCACGTCGCGAGCGCGTTGACCGATGACCACCGCCAGCTCGACTTCATGATCCAGCGCCTCCAGCGGCTCCGGTACCTCAATTTTCCCGCCATTCTCCAGATACGACGTCGTCGGCTTCAGAAACAGTACCGGCTCCTTCAAACAAGCACAAAGTCGGATCACACACAATTTGGAAAAATTAAAAAACAAAAAAAAGGAACACAAGTGCAGCTAAATCTGGACAAAAAGAAAACCTTAGGCACGGCGTTTCCAAGTTCCTTCGCATGCGCGGCGTAGTTGCGGCCGACGCCTATGATTTTGGTTCCGACGGTCAGAAGCTTTTGAATCCCTGACGCTGACGTGGCCATATTCCGGTGTCTTATCTTTGTTTTCGTAGTTTTACTTCTCCAGAAGAGAGCGTTACTCGACAGCGGCGATAATCTGAGGATCGAAGCAGACATTTATAGGCCTTTTACGGAGTATCAGTGGATGTTTAGGTGAGAGAGAGATTGTACCATTCGCCAGACAACTTGTACGTTCCATTAAAATAGCTTTTTGAGAATTTTACTGAAAGGTAAAAATAGAAATTGGTTGTAAAATTGTAACTTTGCAAAATTGCCCATTGTTAATTTCTTATCCTACTTTATCAATTTCAATTTCGTGCAATATAAAATTAAATTATATTTGTAACCAAAGGCATTTTGGTCACGTGGCTTCAAATGTGACAAAGTCACAAAAATGAAGTCGCATTTATTTTTGTTGGTGAAATGAATTAATGTACACACATAGATTGATTATTCTAGCAAATAGTAATCCAAAAGGGAAGACAATAATTTTTGAAAAAAATTAGTGTTTATTATTAATTTACGTAGCATACCCATTTATATCTTATCTTTTTAAAAACAAAATATTCTTAATAATACCTTAGACTCATGAGTTGTGACCACTTGACCAATCTAATAATATATATATATATATATATATATATATATATAATTGAACAAAGAATTAAATACCTAAATTTCATCGTAAACTTAGATATGTTCTATATTATTATTATTTAGAGGTTGTGAATTTTCGAATTTTCGACATTTGATATATTTAAAAACTGATAATTTATCCTTCATTCGGACGGATATACATAAATTTTATATATTATTTTTGAAAGAAAACTCAACAAATTATATATCTCAAAATAAACTACTTTCCACCCAAGAAGGTATTTAAATAAATAACGAAAAGTGAACCCTGGATTATGGTACGCCGCTCCTTCTCTCTTCAAAAATTTCTCCTTTTTCTTCTTACACAGATAGATTCTCCACACACAATCTGTAGAATTTCGCAACCCTGTTTCGTGAACCCACAATTGCGCATATACATACATAATATACATATATAGATATACACACACGTATATACGCAAGGATATTGCTGAGGCTGGGCGTTCTCGAACAATTTTTGTTGCCTAATTTTTTGTTGGAATTAGTAATGGCGACAAGGTTGGCTCTGAAATTCACAAGCAATTGCTCTTTGAATAGGAATGTTAGGCCCAGCAATGTTCCGAGGCATTATTTTTGCAGCGAAGCTTCAGCTGGTTCTGCTCCATCTCCAACTCGCCACAAAGTTCCACACTTTCCGAAAAAGGTAATTGTGTTTGCTTATGTTTTGCTATTTTGTGTATATTTAGCTTGTAAATATGTAACGTTTGATGATATGAGCTGCTCAGATAGAAAAGGGAGTTGAGACAATTTGTTTTTTACCATTTGTTATCTTGATGTTATGTAAAAGTTGTTTTTTAATGGGCTAATGCAATCTTCTGAAGGAAATAAATTAAAGGAGTTGGATCTCGTGTTTAGCTTTTGCTATCTTGATCTTATTTTAAAATTGTCTTGTTAAGAAATTTTGAAAGGGCTTATGTGAAAGCAAGTCAATGAGCTCGCTTTTCAGTTTTGTTTCCAAGAATGGAATATACAAAATTTGGCTTTTCAAGTCGACTTGATGTGGTGATTACTGGTGCGGGTCGTGGCAGAATGTGCACTTGATCGAATGCACTTGATCGAGTACCATTTCTCCTTCCATATTCAGTTTATTTGAGCCTGATATATTTGATATTGCAATTCCAAACTGTTTTAGTATGTTTTAGTTGCATTGAACTTCTCTATTTGTTTCAAAATTCTTAGTGTGCATTGAAACTGCAGGGTAGGTTATTTACAGCAGGTGGTATAGGTCTACTTATAGGTGGAGGTGCATATGCAAGTACTGTGGATGAAGCAACTTTCTGGTAAATGAACGACCTTTTTCTTGAACTCGGGTTTGTATTCTTCAGATTTTGCAAATATTTGATAAGGTTTCTGATTGTCCATTGGGATATGTTAATCTCGTAAGTTGTGTTTGTATACTTAGGTTGATGCTCATAAGAATCCACAGGTTGATGCTCAAAAGAATCCACTTGCTTTCTGTATAGAATTACCACCGTCTAATTTTATGTTAAATGGTTTTTAAGGGTCAAAGAGAATAGGAAGAAAGAATAGTTTAACAACAAAATGGAACTATTGTTGTATTTGGATTTTGGAAACATGTGAGGCTAAAGGTCGAGTTACTGTTACATGATTGATAGTAATGATCTTGTGGGATGAGGCTACAGCCTATATGAAACACCAGATTTGAGATGACTTTACTAATTTCACTAGGAAAACAAGGAAGGTTATGGTTGGAATAGAGATTATTGAGCGACTTTGAGATATGCAGATGTTCTGTTTTGAATGGAACAGTGTTTATGAACCTTTTCTATATGTTTAATTTGATGGGAATATCACATCTTGAACATGCAGTGGCTGGCTATTCTCTGCAACAAAGATAGTCAATCCTTTCTTTGCATTCCTGGATCCAGAGGCCGCCCACCGGCTGGCAGTTACTGCTGCAGCACGAGGGTGGGTCCCAGTAGAGAAGAGGCCAGATCCAACAATGTTGGAAATTGGAGTATGGGGAAAGAGGTTCTCCAATCCAGTTGGTCTTGCTGCTGGTTTTGACAAAAACGCTGAGGCTGTTGAGGGCTTACTTGGGTTAGGATTTGGTTTTGTGGAGGTTGGATCAGTCACTCCAGTTCCACAGGAGGGTAATCCAAAGCCCCGTATATTTAGATTACCGAACGAAGGGTAAGATTGTATGTTCTAACCGACATCCATGGGATTTCGTAACCTTTATAAGTACATGTGAAATGGAATCCTCCAATTTAACTATTTGAGAATTTGTTGCAGTGCTATCATCAACAGATGTGGCTTCAATAGCGAAGGAATTGTTGCCGTTGCAAAGCGGCTGGGTGCCCAACATGGTAAAAGGAAGTTGGAAACATCCAGCAGTACGTCTCTATCAGGAGATGATGTTGTACAAGGAGGGAAAGCTGGGCCGGGATTCTTGGAGTTAACCTTGGAAAGAATAAGACCAGTGAAGATGCAGCATCTGATTACGTACAAGGAGTCCATACATTATCTCAGTATGCTGACTATTTGGTATATAATTTAATTTGTTCCTCTTAATGGTAATCATATAATATCGGTACATTTTTTGAGCACGTAATGTTTCTATTTTAGTAACTCTGACGTTATGTAAGCTTAAAAATGGAACCTGCTTAAACATAATTTAAAAAAATTCGCCTATTTTTTTTTCCTTCTTCCTTGATATATAACGGTGGCTGTTATTATATAGAATTAAAGGGTAAGTGATCTTGGCCAACCAATATAGGGCAGATCTTAGTGGTGACCTTCTATTAAGGGAAGGGTGAGGTTGCTAAAAAGTGGCTTATCGGTATTCTGGTGGAAAATCTTTGTATGCTTTTTCTATCTGTTCCGGTTTTCTATGCGATATCTCACCTTCAAAATATCTGATCCTTCAATATCGTTGTTGAATAACTATTTTTCTGATAATATAATAGAAAGTTGTCATCATGTAGGTTATCAATATTTCATCCCCTAATACTCCCGGACTGCGACAGCTTCAGGGGAGAAAACAGTTGAAAGACCTTGTCAAGAAGGTAATAGTCCTCCTTGTTAATCTGATTGACTGATCTAGACTCGAGCCATACATACCGATCAAGCTCATATACAGTTTTAATATTTAAATTTGGCCAGGTTCAAGCAGCTCGTGATGAAATGCAATGGGCTGAGGATGGGCCACCTCCGTTGCTTGTGAAAATTGCACCCGACTTGTCTAAACAGGATCTTGAAGATATTGCAGCGGTATGCACATATTTAACTTCTCAGTAGTGTTTTTTGTTCAACAGGCTATTGAAGATTTGATCTCTTGTGTTTAGGTTGCTCTTGCTCTTCGAGTAGATGGATTGGTACGTTTTTCCTAATCTCTGTAGTGTCTCTCTAATCCATTTCTTCATCTCATTCTATAGAATGTTTCGGATCATTCTTATAGAAATATTCTTGGCTTAAAATCTGCTCTCGAAATCCATGATCATTCTTCTGTTTCTTAATTTTGTGTGTGAAGATCATATCAAATACAACCATTCAAAGGCCGGAAGCCATTAGAGGTAATCCTGTTGCTGAAGAAACTGGCGGCTTGAGTGGGAAGCCGCTCTTCAGTTTATCCACTGACATACTCAAGGACATGTATATTCTTACAAAGGTATTGAGCTTCAAAATGCTTTCCATCTGCTTATTGAAGAGATCATTTTCTTATCTGCTATTTGATATCGTTCCTATTAACCTTGATTGATGCCACTCATCTTTCTTATTGTAGGGAAGGATTCCTTTGATTGGCTGTGGAGGTATCAGCAGGTAGAGGAAGTCTAACCTTTGTTAGCATTTTTTTTTGTTTCATCGTACATAAACTTACCCGATAAACTGTACAGTGGAGAGGATGCGTACAAGAAAATACGAGCTGGAGCAACTCTTGTTCAGCTGTATACTGCATTTGCATACGGCGGGCCTGCCCTCATACCTAAGATAAAGGTACGAATGTCGCCCCTAATGTTAATGGCATATCAAAGATAAACTTGCTGAATATTATTCTTTAGAGGAAAGAATTTTTATGCTAATTTCGTCAAGTCTGCGTTGTTTTGATGGTATTTGTAGGCTGAACTTGCTGAATGCTTAGAGAAGGATGGTTTCAAGTCTATTTATGAGGCTGTTGGAGCTGACTGCAGATAGCACCAATGCTGAAATCTACTTAATTTTTAACTACAATGTATATCCTCAAAATTTTGCCAAATTTTGACTTGCAGTGGATTAATTTTTTTTTTTTATTTTTTCACTTCAATTATAAACTTTTCTGTTTTTGCCGTTTTACACTCTTAGGAGGAAATTTTGTATCACTAATTATTTGGTAGGTTTATCACGTGTCTACCAATAACATGATTTGGTTCTATATGAACTGCTATTCAAATATGAATATGAAAAAGAAGACATGGAAAAGTAAATCTTTGCTTTGTGTAAATTATGTAGGGACACGTAGTTCTATATATTAATGAATGCATTTACATCAATTGACTTCAGAGTATGAGCATATCAGAAATACAAATGATGGTATATCATGGTGTTGTATGAAAATAAATCGATATTATCAAAAGAGCAAAAAATAATGACTTTAATAAACTTACAACTAAATAAATCTGATTTTTATTTTTGGAAGTCTTAACATTTCTTTTATCGTGACAGAATATTTTGTAAAATAAAGAAAAGAAAAAAAAGGAAAACCCAAGTTCTAGATTTTTATTCAAAATATATTAATTGTTTCATAAGATTTTATAGTTAGGCAATACTGATCATTGTGTTGATTTCTCAAAAGGTTATCAAAGTACATAGTTTGTATCAAAATAGGTACTAAACGTTCATTTTCATTCAAAGAAGGTATTTATCTCTTTTTCACCCGTATGAATGTCTTGAAAATTGTTCATTCTACATTTTTTACAAGATAGAGTTACAATAAATTAATAAAACAATAATTTATAAATTCTTAAAAATAATAAACTCTTTAAAATAAATTTAACCGACACTCACGAAGACGAAGTTAGGGATATGGACGAGGGCCAGTTCAAATTTTAGTTGTTTGAACAATTGACTTCCTATGAATGTAAAATCTTTAATGTCTGAGATTAAATATTTCGAATTCAAGTTCATCATGACGTGATCTTTAAATCTCTATATTTAATTAAAAAAAATTATATATAAAATTATTGGGAGCCGCTTTATGAGCAAGTGGAATATTTTGTTTATACTAATTTGTAATAATTATATTATGAGGTGGAGAAAACAATTCACCTTCTTGAAATGTGTGGACGTGGATAATAAAGAGCACTTGTTCCCATACCTCTTCGAGCATCAGCATAAGTCAATTTTAAAATGTATCCAGAATAATTAATAGTAATTTAATAAGCAAGGAAAATATCTGTAGTTGCTGGGCCTAGAGTAGTCTTTGGACATGCCCAATCATTTATCGACACGTCATCATATTTTAAAATGGGCTAATTGTAAATGGTTAGATGGTAGGTAGTTCACAAACACAGCTTGGGCCCAAATCTCAACTACGGTCATTATTGTCAAAATTCGTATAGCAGAAAACATAAGCAATTTTACTTTTTCTGTAGCCATTTATTGCATTCAAATTGAAAAAAATAAAATAAAAAACTACACCCATGACAAGGATAAAATATAGAAAATTCGACAATATTGTAATATGTATTTCCAAATGAAACACTTTTGAAAATAAAATTGATCTCATATTCGAGAATAAGTGGCACGTGAAAGTAGTCGGTAATGACCTTATTAGTTCAAACAGTAAAGATTTAATTAAGGTAGTTGTTACTTGTTATAGGTTCAAAAAATTAGAAAAGAAAAATAACGGGTTAATAATACGAAGCTGCTAGTTATTACTCCATCTGTCCCATTATTATTGATTCGTTTTTTTTGTCCCATTAAATTGACTCGTTTCCAAAAAAGAAAACAATTTTACACTGAAAAGTACCTCGAATTTCGTATAACACACTACTTTACATATAAAATACAACTGTTCTTAATCTATGTGAAAAAATGATTCATGATTCATGAGACGGAGGGAGTAGTTATTAGGAGTACAAATATTATATTCCCAACTTTTAATGTACGGAAAAAGACTATTACAAATATGTCAAAATTTTATGATTTATTTCGTCCAGATCTAGTGAAGTTTAACAAATATGTCATCACAATAGCGACAAAATCATCCTTCAATTTCCTCTTAAAAATGAAAGAACTAACAATCCCTTATCTTCCCAAGAAAAGAATTTACCATCCCTATAATAATATTGTATTAGTAGCCGTATAAAATTCACACACTGTGCGTGTATACGTATACGCACACAATATATACGTATAGCAAGCTTATCTCTATCTTGATTCACAATCCAAACCGCATTTCAACGTCACTGTCCACACACTCCCGGGCACGACACCTCCATCTACCTTGTTTCTTGGCCCAATAAATACCCTTGGATATTACCTCAAAAAGATCCCATTTTTCTCTATTCAGACAATTTGAGGAACATTCAATAAAAAGAAAATGAGCAGTTCCAGCGGAAGAACGACTCTTGATGTGGGAGCTGATGGGGTTGGTATCATCACAATCATCAACCCCCGTCAATTCTCTTTCATTTGATGGTATGGTTGTTCTGAATTCCGTGGATTATCAAGAATTCAGATCTTTTATTTTTCATGATTTTCATTTTTCTTTGATCTGTTTTTTTTTTTTTTGGGGGGTAGTGAATAGTGCTTTGAATTTAGCTTCTTGTTGGTTCATTTGATTTGTGTGGATGGGGGTTTAGGTTTCTGCAAATATGTCCACTTTAAGTGTATTCTATTGTGGGATTGACTTTGAATTGATCACTAGTTCTTGGGTTTTTTTCCTGTGCCCACTTTTAGCTTTTGCTAAAAATTGTGACAATTATCTGCATATATTGATTTCAGATATCATAGTGATTTCAGTGTAGATATGTTGGCTGATATTCTAGGAGATTTATTATTTTTGCCTTTTCTTGGTCTGGTTGACATGGCTTTGCGCATTCAAGTGCATTTTCTTTGTATTGTCATTATCAGTTGTTAATAACGGCGGAGCGCTGATCTTTTAATGATATATGTGTGTTTTTACATGTCTGAAGATGAATGCTTTAAAGGTTTTGATAAATTTGAGAGAGAGGTCAAGTGCTATGCTGTTTGTACTAATTTCTTGATTAAGGGCCTATGTGAGGGTCTGCCGGGAAGAAAAAGGCGTCTAAAATTGGAACTTTGGGCTCCTGGTAGATATTTTGAACAAAGAGATAAACTTGAGTATTAGATATTAAATGTGTCGTAAATTACAAGTATCTTTATGCACGTATTTCCCTCCCCTTTCTTCTTCAAAACCGTTGATCAATTGATAGAATTTTGACATATTTATCTTCAGGCACCAAGATTAAGGCACAACACGTACTTGTTTTGTGTGTGAAGTAAATTTTAAGTTATTGAAACTCTTTTAGCTGAAAATCATGGAAGAGCTTGCTAATAGCTTCAAAGTTGTTCTCCAGACTGAACCCAAAAAGGTGACTGTAGAATAAAGATATGTTTCTGTAAATTTAGTGAGGGTGAAATGTGCTTATTTAGTATACTAAGATGAGTCCAATGATAATAGTTTGGTGCTTATCCTGACGACTTGTGTCTCGTTTCGTCTAACTCGGTAGACATGACCATAATTGATTCATTTGAGATCTTTACTTAGAGCTGTACGGCTAAATGAAATTCTTTTTCAGCCCATTGATTAAATGCTTACTTCTCCTCTCTGTTCTTCCGTATAGTGTTGTACAGCTTAAAAGACACCTGTGAGCAGGCGCTGGGAAGACAGGATGTGAAGGCAATTGTTATTACAGGTACAAAAATTTCATATGTTACTGCTCTTGATGTTGAACACCAAGGATAACTGATGTCTTGGGTGGTTCTTTTCATTACGAGCAGGTGCTAAAGGAAAGTTTTCTGGTGGTTTTGATATCAGCGCGTTTACGAAAATTCAGAATAAAAGCAGTAAGTGTGGCTGTGTATATCTTACTTTTGTTCTGTTGGTTGGGTATCTCATCTGAGCTCGTTTGCTTTCTAATCGCAGTCCAACCTCCGAAACCTGGTTTTGTATCACTGGAGATCCTCAGTGATGTTGTTGCAGGTATATTTAAGGACCTACAATCATATAGGATACATTATTCTTTTGTTTATGAGGTGAATTTATTATTGCTTAAAAAATTGGTATCAGCTGCAAGGAAACCGTTTGTGGCTGCTGTTGATGGTCTTGCCTTGGGTGGAGGATTAGAAGTTGCAATGGTAAGTACTATAACTAATTCCAGTTCCATAGGAAAAGTTAAGAAAATTGATGATACGATTATTTTTTGCTTTGCTACAGGCCTGTCATGCACGTATATCTACACCTACTGCTCAGTTAGGATTGCCCGAGCTGCAGCTCGGAATAATTCCTGGATTTGGCGGTAATATATAGTTCTTTTTTATTGGAAAATATCATTCATATCTTTTTTGGCTTTCGGTTTTCTCATGAAGATGAAGTTTAGTTAACATTTTTCTTGTTTTATAATGTTCTGGTGGTAATGAAAGCTATGTGCAGCATCAAAACTTATTTACTTTTTGTTATGTATTTCAGGAACGCAGATGCTTCCACGCCTTGTGGGTATAGCTAAGGCTCTTGAAATGATGCTGGTAAGCTTTAAAACTTGCTAATATATTATTTTCAATTTGTTAGAGTTGGTTAATTTCGGCTTTGAATCTATTCTCCATCTTATATTATCTGCTTCTCTCTCTTCCGTAGACATCAAAGCCTGTAAAAGGGAGGAAGCCTTAAATTTAGGCCTTGTGGATGCTCTTGCTCCACCAAATGAATTGTTGAATACCGCTCGTCGCTGGGCTCTTGATATTTTAGAGTTTAAAAGACCATGGGTTATCAGTTACTACAAGACCGATAAGTTGGAACCTCTAGGTGAAGCAAGGGAGATACTAAAGTTTGCACGAGCTCAGACTCGTAAACGGGCGCCAAACCTCATGCATCCATTGGTTTGCATCGATGTTATCGAGGAGGGTATAGTTTCTGGTGCTCGTGCTGGACTTTGGAAGGTTCAACAATGCTCAATTCTTAAGTCCTTAAGTTTTGATTACAAAAATCTCTTTAAATATGTGAAATACTTTTCTTTCTTTTAATTAATTCAGGAAGCTACTGCATTTCAATCTCTGCTGGAGTCAGATACTTGCAAGAGCTTGGTGCATTTTTTCTTCGCCCAGCGTGGTACCACAAAGGTTGAAAATATGTTCTTTGTTACAATCAATTTACAACCCATTTAATAGTAGTGACCAGCATGATTTTCCATATCAATACAGATGTTTACTTCGCTTTTCTCAATGCTAACAGGTTCCTGGAGTCTCGGATCTAGGGTTGAAACCAAGGAATATAAAAAAGGTCGCTATACTTGGTGGCGGGCTCATGGGCTCTGGAATAGCGACGGCTCTGATTCTCGCCAATTATGAAGTTATCCTGAAAGAAGTGAACGATAAGTTCTTGCAATCTGGAATTGATCGAGTGAAAGGTGAGACTTGCCGATCGCTTGTGTTTCATTACCAACTATACGGAGTTAAACGTACATCTATTTGACTCATATTTATTCCTTTCAGCAAACTTGAAAAGTCGCGTTAAGAAAGGGCAAATGAGTCAAGATAAGTTTGAAAAAACGCTTACTCTGCTCAAAGGCGCTCTTGATTATGAAAGCTTTAGAGACGTAGACATGGTGATTGAGGTAATGTAAAAAAAATGATCAACTCATGTTTGTTCCGACTCTGTGCTCTCTTTGGCCAACTTTGAAGTTCTTCGTTTCCCCAACATGTAATAGGCCGTCATCGAGAACGTATCTTTGAAGCAGCAGATTTTCTCCGACCTTGAGAAATTCTGCCCTCCACACTGTATTCTTGCTAGCAACACTTCTACCATTGACCTTAATTTAATCGGGGAGAAGACTAGGTCTCACGATCGCATCATCGGAGCTCATTTTTTCAGGTAAAATCGTTGCAGTCGCTGAATTACATCCTTCTGCATATTATATCTGATGTAAAACCGCTTCCGTATTTACTGCAGCCCTGCCCATGTGATGCCACTTTTAGAAATCGTTCGTACTCCAAAGACGTCTCCTCAGGTTATTGTTGACTTGCTTGATGTTGGGAAGAAGATAAAGAAGACGCCGGTTGTGGTAGGAAATTGCACGGGCTTTGCTGTCAACCGAATGTTCTTTCCTTACACTCAAGCCGCTCTTCTACTTGTGGAACATGGTACAGATGTCTACAAGATAGATAAGGCGATTACCAAATTTGGCATGCCGATGGGTCCGTTCAGGTAGTCTGTCGCTCGTTTCTACCTTTGCTTCTAGCAAAAACTATCAAGATTTTGACATAATGGTTATGTTATATGCTCATAGACTGTGTGACCTCGTTGGTTTTGGAGTGGCGATCGCTACTGGGGGACAGTTCGTCTTGAACTTCCCGGAAAGAACTTACAAGTCGATGCTGATACCCCTCATGCAAGAGGATAAGAGAGCAGGTAAATCTTCAATTCAACCTAAAAGATATTAGAGTTGGCAATTCTCAAACTTAAATGACAAAAACTTGTTACATTCTGATGCTTGGCGCATCCACGCAAATTAGGGTTCACCGATCCCCATTTAGGGTTTATTAATCCCTAATTAGGATATATTAATCACAATTAGGGTGGATGCAGGTGTGCCTTAACTTAAAATACCTTTTATTTGAAACTCTAGGTGAAACTACTCGTCGAGGTTTCTACGTTTACGACGACAAGCGCAGGGCCAACCCCGACCCCGAAATCAAGAAGTACATCGAGAAAGCCAGGGAGATGTCTGGTGCTATCATCGACCCAAAGGTTACTGTCTCATCTCTTTCTATAGTTTTTGACTGTGATTCTCGTAATGCATCCATTCGATTAACTTGTGGTATTGAAATCACGTCTAGTTGGCAAAATTGTCGGATAAGGATATTGTGGAAATGATATTCTTCCCCGTGGTAAACGAGGCGTGCCGTGTGTTGGATGAAGGAATTGCTGTCAAAGCAGCTGATCTCGACGTGTCTGCTGTCATGGGCATGGGATTCCCCCCCTACAGGTATGCTTAAGCTGTCAATGTTGGGGGAAACTCGTTATACTTTATGTCATTTTTACATGTAATTTTGCATATTGAACAGGGGAGGACTCATATTCTGGGCTGATTCTCTCGGATCCAAATATATCTGCTCACGGTTGGAAGATTGGTCTAATTCATATGGAGGATTTTTCAAGCCCTGCGCTTATTTGGCTGAACGAGCTGCAAAGGGCGTGCCTCTGGTAAGAACTCAGAAACTCGATTTTGTCTATGTTATTGACTCGTGGTGAGTTTATCTCTGGGTTCTGATACGTGTATTTTCTGTTTATGTAGAGTCAAACTGTGAATCCTGCAAAGTCTCGCCTGTGACTGGACGTGTGGCTTGTTGGCTATTGCATCCTAGTTCGTATGCTCTCCATTCGTTGTTCATTTCGTGGTTGCATGAAGGGAGCAAAAATAATGGATAAATGAAGTAGAATAATAAATTGTTATTGCAAGAGTTCAAAGAGACTATACAACTTTATTACAGGTTGTTTGGTGAAATTGTGCTTCATATTTCCCACTTATGCAAAGGTTTATCAGTTGGTGAAATTAGTTTTTTGGATTGGAATCTCACTCGCGCCTTTTAGGTTAATAAATTACAAGCAACGTGTGATGAAAATTACATAGATTATTAGGATCAATCGTGTAAGCAAATGGTGATAATTGAAAAGTGAATGATAATTGAAAAGTGAATATTATTTGAGGAAAAAAGAATGTTTGAAGAGAAAATTCAGGTATAGTGGTAGAGGGAAATCCAACCAAACCCAACAATTACTCGATCCAATGTTATGTTTCTATTTCTATTTGCTAATAATAATCATTTAGATTTCTGGGTTTGACTAAAAGGTGTTCTTATTCAAAAAGAAAAAAAATATCTATATATTCAGATTTCAAGAACTATTTCTTTTGTCCAATGGAAAAGACAAAACTCAGATCCCTATCTTCACGTGTGGCTTATTTTTCTTTTCCCGTGGTTGAAGATAACACACCACGAAGCACTTAATAATAATGATCAAGATTCTGTTGTTACAGTTTAATTAATTACTTGCATTTTGGTGGCTGTTATGCACTTGGGACAATAAGATGGGAGTTTCTCTGCTATTTATAAGGCATAATTCTAACATCGTTGATTTTTCGTATTGATTTTGTTATAAAATCATGGAACTTTATGTTAGGAACAGCATCTTATGTCGGAGGTAACAATGTAATTTAAACTATACATTTTTTGACAACAGGAAATACTTATATAGAATATTAGGACTTAAGATTAAAGTGAAAGAGGATTGATTGAGTTTTATTTAATTTTATCGCTGATCCCCTTTTATAACTTTTGATTCTTTTGAAGCAAAAAGGGCTAAAATAGGATAACATTTATTATCTCTGCACGGAGCAGAAAGAGACCAACTTTTCTTCATCTTCAAATAATCAGGTCATTTAGGGTGCTGTAATTGTGAATCTCTCTCTCTCACTCACACACACACACACACACAAACAAACAGACATCATGTTTTTCCATAGAAATTCAACAAATTTTATTACAATGTAGAAATATAATCTTGCATGCCAATGAAAGTTGAGAAAGAAATTTATTAGATATAAGATTCGTTCTCTAGTTCGTATAATTCACGAAATGAGATAAAACATGTAACACCTATGGTTTATAATATCTAGATTTTACTATTTTTTTCTCAATCATGGATAAGCTCGTTTCAAATCTGTTACGAAACTATTTTTGTGGATGGGGATAATACTAATAAAGAAAAAGATAAATAAAATAGACTGAAAAACCAACCAGAGATTGGTTGTCATATTCGTTATTAAATTTTTTACTATAGATATATTCGTTTGTAATTTATTTTTTGATATATATTCATTAATTTGTAAATTTTAATTGCTAGAGTTGTCTGGTTTGCACGTGCTCATGGGACTCTCATCTGCCCATTCGCCATTAACCACTTTGCTTCAACCTCATTCTTCACAATAAATCACATACCCCTTTGACTCCCTCTCTCTCTCTCTCTCTCTCTCTCATCGAATACTACTGTCTCTCTCACCCATTTTCTTGCGCGGAAGCAGCACCTTCACTGTTCTAAAGAAAAAAGAGAAAATCAAAGATCCCACATAACAAGATTCGATTTTCACCATCCGGGCTCTAAAATCTCGATTAAAAACCTCAATCTTCGCTTCTGGGCCACCAAAATTTCTAGAGAGAGAAAGATGGAACCGGTGCATGAAGACGGAGGAGACAGCAGCATGCAGTGCGCGCGCCACCCTTTCAAAAACAGCACCCCGGCCGGCGGCATCTGCGCCTTCTGCCTCCAAGAAAAGCTAGGCAAACTCGTTTCCTCCTCCTACGCCGTCGCCGTATTCCCCTCCTCTTCCTCCTCCTCCCCTTCTTCTAGATCTACATACGCCGCCTCCGCCTCGTCCGCCGCCGGCCAGAGCGATGGCGGCAATGCCCACCACCACCACTCTCGGAAGTCGAGGCCGCCGTTCGTCTCGAAGAAGAAAATCAAGGAAGAGAGGAGTTCGGACATGGTGTTCAAGCGAAGCAAGTCTACCGCAACTCCGAGGAGAGGCATCCATTTCTTCGACGACAAATATGTCGAAGACTACAGCCCTAACAAAAGAAGGTTCTGGAAGTTTCTCCACTTATCCAAACACCCCGCATCAAGAAAGAGCGAAAACATGTTAAAAATCTCAACTTTTCATCTCCCAGCGGTGCAGAATCAAGAGAGGGAGAGAGAAAGAGGGAGGATTTGATGGAGGCCACATTGGATAGGAAAGTTTCACGATCCAGATCTGTTGGCTGTGGGAGCAGGAGCTTCTCAGGTGATTTCTTCGAGAAGATTTCGACAGGCTTTGGCGATTGTACCTTGCGCAGAGTTGAGTCTCAGAGAGAAGGGAAGCCAAAGATGCAATCTTTACGTGGCGGGGAGGATTGCAGTAGGCAGAGGGTTAGATGTGGTGGGATTTTTGGTGGGTTTGGGTTGACTTCATCGTCATGGTCATCGTCTTCACATCTGATTGCAGCTTCTGACAGTAGTAATGGAAATGGAGGTGGGAAATCAATGCATCTCTCTCATGGGAGGAGTAAGAGTTGGGTTTGGGCCTTGGCTAGTCCGATGAGGGCATTTGGTAAGAATTCTGCAGCGAAAAGTGGTGATGGTTCAGCCAAGAATGCAGCTCCTAACTTGGCTGCTATTCCCTCTCTCTTGGCTGTGGGTGGTTGAGAGAGAGAGAGAGAGGGGTTAGGTTTGATGAGTATGTTAGACGATGGTATAAATTATTAAATTCTTCCTTCATGTTTGGTCATTAATATGTTTTCATCCATGGTTTTCAGATATTTGGATCATTGTTGCTTTGATTATTATAGTTTTGCATTTTGGTTATGTGCTGTAGGTAATGTGGCTGGTGAATTATTTGGGAATAAATAAATAAATACTATATTATATTTACCTTCTTTTTTTTGGCTTCATTATTTGACCTCTCTCCAAAACATGGTTCACTTGTCGAAAATGGTAAAAGCAAAAACACACATACACACACTGATTTTATAATTCTTTGATTTGGACATTGAATCAAGAATTTGGAGATCGGAGTTGAATTTGTCTTTTTCTTTTGTTTATTAACCCTGTCTATCAGCTGTTGGAGTTAATTGGAAAGTTCAAAAGTTAATAGGCTGATATATACTTTAAAGAAGTATTTTCTTTTTGTTGATTAATGATTTCATGGTCTTATAGTTACTTTTCGTGCAAAAGAGACTTTTCTGGGATTTGGTGTTTGATACCACTTTATGTCTCCATGAAGGAGTCTGTCTAGTGTTTTTGTAGATGGCTAAAATATTTGAAAAAATAAAATAAAATTAGAAGACCATTTTTGAGGCCATATGTTTTGGGGACCCACTATTGAATGTGTGAAATGATTCTGAAAGAAAGAAAGGAAAATAAGAAGATGACGAGATACAAAATTTAGGTCATAAGATTTGCACATGATTTTGGTAGATAAGGACACATTTGACAGGCCTTAATTAGATCTAGTGGAATCTAAGCTCATAAAGTAGCACCTTAATTTGGTTAGAATATAGTAAATAATATGCAATGTATCACTTATAAGAATATTCGTCATTTATAACGCAAGGAGAACTTTTTTTACTTTATAATCAATTATTCATCGAGTTGAACTTTCATATCTCAATAATGAGCTCGATGTTTTTAGACAATATTTATTTTGTAGAGTCGAAATTATTCGTGACTTCTTATCTAGAGGAAACATGATTTTCGATAAATAATTAAAAGAAAAATATGGATAAAGATTTGGTAGTCACAAAACTCTTGAGAAAACCTTTCGTAATTCGTTGCATAGAACCATAACCTTATCTTTTTCTCGATCTAAACTAAGAATTCTAGCACTTTCTCAACAATAATTGGCAACAATGTCAACAATGCAATTAAGTGTAAATTGACAAGAAAACACATTTGTTGCTTGGGATCTCTCTTCTTGCATATCCTATCCTCATCCTATTCAAATATTAACCATTTCATTTCCAAGACAAGAAGCATGCTTAGTGCTCCCTCTAATTGCACAACATTGAAAATAGTGTTAAAATAGTCAATAATTAGTACTCCCTTCATCCAAACATTATTGACTCCTTTTTTTTATACGTAAATTAAGTAGAATTATGTTTTATGTGTAAAGTAATGTGTGACACAAAATTCGATGGATTTTTAGTATAAAATTGTTTACTTTTTTGGAATGAACCAATAATAGTGGGACAACCCAAAAAAAAAAATGGACCAACAATAATAAGATGTAATGAGTATGACAGAATATCATCACACCATATAATAAACTAAAATAAAATAAATATACACATTTATGAACCCCTACGGCTACAAGTTTGCTGCTAAATTATAAAAGCTATCCACCAAAAAAAATATTGTGTTGGGAAATTTTGATTATGGTGGAGCATATGATTATTACACGACATGAGTTTCAAAAGGGACATGTAGAACCCACAATAGTTGGATATGGGGAACTTGTGAGATATTTCAAAGTTTTGGGAGGTCCTCGAATTTTTGGGTTGTTTTTTATTGTGACACAGTTTAATTTGTTCATATAATTGTAATATATTGCATCTTAAGCATGACGTGTAGGATAAGGAGAATAGTAAATATATTAAATAAGAGAACAAGCCATAGATGGATTTATTTTCCTTTAAGAGATTTTGAAGCATGGGAGACAATCATATTTTATACTCCCTAGTCCATCCGTCCCATTCAAAATGATATATATTCCTTTTTGAGTTGTCTCATCTAAGATGACATATTTTCCTTTTAGGAAATAATTATCTCTTCAAAAGTGGTGAAACCTACATATTTTTTATTACTTTAATCACTTTATACCATTTTCCTAAATAACCGTCTTGAAAAAATAGACCGTCTTGGATGGGACGGACTGACGGAGGGAGTATGTTTTTCTAATTATGATCGAAGGCTAATGATTATGAATAACATCGATATTTTCTTAGAGGTGTTTGGTGAGCTTAAGTTCTCCAAAAAGCATTATAAGTTGTTTTTCAGTTTATAAGCTCCAAACACTAGTTGAGCTCATCGCTCTCGACTGCAGAAAGAGAGAAGTTTATATTTAATTAATATATTTATAATTTTGCGTAACACTCCTTCATGCTAATAACATAACCATACTTTATTTTCTACGCATTTATTAAATCATTGTCGAAGCATATTATTCTTGATGTAGATAGTTGGGGATGGTAGAATTATGTCCCACGATAAGAGGAAAATGGAATTTCAAGGTTCAAACTTCTATAAACACTAAAAGTACATCGTGAATAATAAATCGGATGTATATGAAGATGATGATAAAATAAATATGTAGGCAAAATACATATATATTTTTCCTTACAAAATATTACATAAAATTTTAATTCAACTTAAAAATCAAAACCCACTAAAGAAAGCAAGAAGATAACTAATAGATGGGAGATTATTTATGCAAAATTGTCACGTGGTAGGGGTAGCTTATCTTCATCCCATGTCAGATCAAATATCTTCTTGTATCTTGCGACTTCAATTCAGATATTGTATCCTTATTTAATTTCTTCATGTCTCTTTTTTCAGATTACTTTGTTCCATTAAGACACGGAAGATATGTAGTTTGATATCAAAAAAATTAAAAAATATTATATATTTTATTACGCTAATAAATTTTGAGATACAGAAAGTTAGGAATATAGGTAAGGGGAGTATTCCTAAAGAGAAAGAAAACATATAACTATCAACTTTAGCAAGTCTTTAGCAAGTAAGACTGCAGATAGTTAAAAATAAGAATTAATTAGTTTAAAATACATCAACTTTAGCTCGATTTTGATCTTTCCCGATAGAAGATCATAGCCAAGTTATATCCTTAGTAAAAATTATCTCACTATCTCCAGACTTATATATCTCATATCAATATCTAAAAATGAACATGTCATCTTGGGTGGGACAGCCCGAAAAGGAATACATGACATTTTCTTGAGTAATTATGAGAATAAGAGTGAAGGTGCTTATACACGTGGATCGACTCAATGTACATGAGTTAAGAATGTCGTGATTCAATTTATTCCAAGTGACAGGAGACACAAATGGAAACCAGAGATGGCTGCAATGGAAGAGATCAGCAATGGCAAGACCTTAACTACTATGCTGCACTTGCAAAGTGGAAGAGTGGGAAGATTACAAGATACGATATGATTAATAACTATACGAGTTTCTATAAACTAATAAAGATTCTAACAACACTAATTATGCTCTATTCAGCAGCACCTGAAGAAGAAATGTTGTTACAACTTACAATGATCAATTCAAGAAGTATTCATTTCTAACATAAAAAAGTGAAAGACATGATTGCAATATTCAAAAGCACCAACTTCGTTTCACGTTTAAATGTCTACTCTGGAATACTTGTGCCAGCAAATACTTCAGAATTAGTCGTTGAACAAAGCCAACATCATAGCTATAGTTGAGTAGGTGTACTACATATTATATTATCATGTGAGAGGAGATGTAGTATACCTACATATTCTATGGAAATTCCTTTTGATATACTGTTTTATCATTACAACTCTAGGTGTTCTTGCTACCAATTATGCATCAAGATTCATCTTTTTATACTATCAAGATCTCTTTTTGATACTCTTGTTGATTTTGATCAAAATTTCTCAATCAACAAGCATACCTCTACTTTCAAAACACAAGCATAACAACAAAATAGTAGCCTAGCCGTTATAAGGTGGCCTAGTTGATGGAGTGGTGATACAAAGGCGACAGATTTCAACTCCCACAAACACATTTTGGGTCGGAGATATTTTGTGCACACTCCACATGTAGCAGCTCTAGGTGGTTCAGCAGTTAGACTAGTACAGGCACATGTATTATTGAGACATTTCTCCGAATTCAGACCACAGATTGGCAACATATGCAAGAATTGCTCGAATGGAGCAGAAAATATTCATTTAATCAGTACTTGAATACTACTTATGCAACAAGAAACAGAGTCCCATTTTGCCTTAGTTACTATTTTTTTTTAACCAAACGAATTCAAGGGGAAAAAAAGAGTATAGTGAGAGATGAAATGGACCTTGCATGAATGATCTTACCGCTGGTTTTCATATTTGGTTGAGACCAATTGTAAGCCATAGAACCCACAATCCCACTTGCCCACAACGCTCCTTCAAACAAGAAACAGAAAAAAGGGAAAAATCTTAGCAATTCTGAATCCAAATATTTTTGTTGTGTGTTTGAGAGAGGGAGAGTTACCAACAGTGCGGAGCTTGTGCTCGACGATCCATTCCCTGATTGACTGAAGCTAGCTGCCCCTTTTCTTCTCCCATTCTCTCTTCTTCCTTTTTCTGGGTCTTTTTTCCTTTCTTTCTTCTCTGATTCCTTTTCTCGTCAGTAATCAGAATTTGGGTTGGTCGAGTTTAAGGTTTAAATGACAACTGAAGTATTCCTCGAGACAAAGAAAAAAGAGAGAGAGAGAGAGATGACTCAATAAAATCTGTTGGTTCACAAGACCTTATTGGGCCCAAACATAGAGGAGTTTATGGGCTTTCTTGTGAACGTAGGTAACCCACATTCAGCCCAATTGACTATTGCTAAAGTATGTATGTGTTTGTGGGAATGTGGTTCCAATTCTATTATATACCAACTTTACTTTGCGTTTCGATTTTCCTCTACTCGGATTTTGGCGATGTGCTAAATTTGAATGATTGAGCTTTTAGTGATTTAAAATAAATTATCGGTATTTCGTTTTAATTGAATGATTAAAATAAAATTTTGATGGAATATCCAAATTGCCCTTTAGGAGAAATGTAGCTAATGCTAAAGTTGTCATCCTCCACTCGAACTGGTTGTTGTATTAATTGAATTCTACCACCCATCTATGAATCTCACATTTCACTAAATCTTTGAATATTTATTTGAAAAAAAAATCATTGGAATAACTATATCAAAACACCACTAAAAGTCAGCTTGTACAAAAGATATGATCCACGCAGGTATTTCTCACAAAAATAAGAAGTTAAAAATACTGATACTTTCACAGTGAATTCAAATATTTACACGGTGAGTTTTTATTTTTCTGAATTCAAACACTTATACTGTGAATTCCAATACTTTCACGGTTAATTCAGAAGATTTCATGAATTTATAGTGATGAATTTTTACAATAACCAATCCTTATAATATAATCTATCTCTTATATACATACAACTATTATACATGAAAATGATATATAGAAAGCATATAATCAAATAGCAACTGCAGCTTTCGTCGCCAGCGATTTATTAGCGTTTCACGTCAGCCAACCGCTCAACTCATTTCATATTCACACCAAAATATCCAAAACACACACAAACACACACACTAAAAACAAGAAGCACCGATCGAGCCGAAATGATAGAAGAGCGCCGCGGCGGTCCGCCCCACGGCGCCGTTATCGCAGCCGTCGTGGTGTTGGTGATGGTGTTGCCGACACTCATCGGAGATCAATACAACACCGTAACGGGCTTCGTAACCGAGCTGCTCAGCCCCCTCGGCCTCCTCCTCCTCCCCATAAGCCTCATCCTCGCCATCCGGTTTCTGTCCTCCGACGGCGGAACTCCCAACTCCATACACCGCGGCGCCACCGGTGGTGGTGCCGGCTCCACTGCCGGCGTGATGGTGTTCCTATTGCTGGTGCTGCTGCTTCTCTATAGTAGAATCTCCATCTTTAGCGGCGACGACAATTCTGAATGAAGTTAATGTTGTCTCGACTTATAAGACGTTTGTAAGATTCGCATTAATAAAAGTTCATCGGTCACTACTTGTGATTTTTCGTGATGATAATAAAAGTTCCTCTTGAGTGTCTTAAACTTTTAATTTTCTCGATGGTAATTTTTTTTAGTCACTACTTGTGATTTTTTTCCAATTGTTATAGCAGACAACAAATAAAAGAAGAAAAAGAAATGTCGGTGACACGATATTAATTTTTTAATAAAAAGCATTAAATAAGTCTTACCTAGAACTTAATTAATCTAGTACAAGACCACGCCATATAGTTATCGTCACATGTTGTGCACATTATTTGATGGTAACATAATAAAATTTAGTCGATATCAAAGTACAAAATTAGAACCAATATATCATAATTCAGTGAGTTTAGTACATCCAACAATTTTTGAGGCGATATATTTATGAGTTAAATCGTCTGTACTTCAAAAGTATCACTTTTATTTAAAATTGTTTCAGAAAATTATTATACTATTATAGCAAGAAAGGAGTACATGCTGCATGTTGCACCTAAATATAGTATTTTATAGAAGCAAAACATGATTTCGACTAACGTTAACTTCTCAATGTTTTAACCTGTTGCACCTAAAATACAAATATTAATTCATAAAAGAAGAAACATGCAATTACTATTAGGACATGCGAAAGTGAATTGAAGTGAGAATTCAACACAAACCAAGAAGATAAACAGACAAGATCGAGTGAAGATGCTCTGGTCCACAATCGTGCAGCAAATAGTTCCCGAAGTATCTTTCCTCAAAGAGGGGGCAGATGACAGAGTGATTCAGACTACTCATCAGGCATTGCAAACATAGAACAACAACTCAAAATACAAGAAGACTGTCAAGGACACGGCCTCTATTTCCAGCTTCAGAACCCAAACAACGCGTTAATTAATTACAATATTTCTTACAAGTCTGTAACAGCTCCAAGATTCATGTATTTAAGAAGATCGAGACGATCATGACAAGAAATTGAGAGAGAGATTAACATGGTATGCGAACTTGAGCTGATGCAACAAGTAGTGTAAATGTGATATAGTTTTCATTTATAAACAATGCACATTAACCTAGTAATTTTATAGAATCGCGTATTCTCTCCCATTGCACGAGTCAACAGCTAGTCCGGGGCGCCGCCCAGTATAGGTTTAGCTTAGTACTATATATATGGTCTTTGAGAGCTGTAATCAGAACACCTGAAACCCTAGCCGCTAAAAACTTGAGCCAGTGAAAGTACTTATATGGCAGAGTCTGTGTAGCTAAGAGTTCATATCTTTAATCCTAGTGCAATATCTATCGACTTAAGAGTTCATATCTTCAATCCTAGTGCAATATCTATCGACTATGTCAAGAAAGCACGGTGAAATGCACAAAAACCAAATACCACAATAACCCTGTTCTGATATACGCAGAGTTATTTCAAAAGAATTGTAATGATTTTCACCATAAATCAAGACGAAACTTACTATCCATAGATCATCCCCGCTGATCACAAATGTGCAAGTGCAACCATACTTTGCAACACATCAAGTTTCTCGTGCATCAACAGATTTGAGCAAAGCAAATGATGAACAGGAAAGTGACTCGAACGAGCACATACACGTGCACTGCAGCAAAGATGCAGCCACACGTTGCAGATCAAATGTTTATCAGCACCAAACCTACAAACACGAATACAGAGGGAACCCCAACTACAACCTAATGGAAAGTTATAACAAGATAACATGACAACAAGAAATTATCCTATCCATTTACATTGACAATCGCCTTAAACGTTGAAATACAGAAACCTGCTCAAATGGGAGTAAGATTTCACAGTAGAAATGGCATAAATAAAGGAATGGAGCAAGCAGGACAATGAGCCCTCATAATGGACAATTATAGAATACAAATCAACATGTACTATACGAATAAAATCGAAGAAGATCAACAAAAACTCATGAGCTAAAAGTGGCATCACAATTTCTAGTTCTGATCTGATCCATCACATATATCCCCTTCTGCGAGTACTCAACAAGATTACACCTTCACAGCTTTGAATGCAGGGTGCAGCAACCCAAGCTCATCCCTCACCGCAAGAGGATTGCTCGTCTCATTCCTTATCCTCCTAACTCTCCTACTCCCAAGAGAGTTATGAGTGAAACCATACATCTGCAGAATCTGGTTATCCCCAAAGTTGAATGCTCGATCCATCTGTTTCAAGCAGCGCTCAACGGGATAATCCCCGAACTTCCCACAAGGCTTGCATCCCACAAAATGTGTCACAAGAGGCCACCTATGATCACCATAACCGGGGTGGTAACTCTCGATCATCTCCTCGTACCTATCCACCAAAATCCCCCAATACCCGTGCAGATAATATGCATTTTCTAGATAAACCTTGTCACCCCACTTCTCCTTCTGCGTGGCTAAAATATACACCATTGCAGACTGATCATCGGCCTCAAACACCGGCCTATCCTTGAGCTCCCTCGTCAAGACCTTCCCGGCCTCCTCCCTAACCTTCCCCTTCGGCCCCATTGGTGCCCACGTGTCAAGAATGTCCAAAGACCACTGGCAATTCCTCAGCAAGAAACTACCAGTGTTCAATCCAATCCAATTTTTCTGATCATAGATCATCTCATTCCAACCGTGCATCACCAAATTCATGTCTTTATACCTCTCCCATGGCAGCTCAAACGCCATATCAGTAAACATGGCGTCACTATCCATCCACCATAAAAACTCTACCTCAGGGTGAGACAGCAAGAGCTTCCTAATCAATGGCAGTTTAGCCCAAAAACCAGCCATTTCAGCATCCAGCAATGCCATATTGTAGAATATCTCAATCCCATGAAGCCTGCAGTAATCAATCTTGTTCTTGATCGACTTCAACAAGTAATGATCCCCCACCGGATTCTCACACGGCTTAGGCGACGAACCTGTGACCAGCAGAACCCTAGGCTTATTCTGAGCTATGAAATTTGGGAATTTAGGGTTTCTTTCCAGCCACTCGCCCCGCTGCTCGTCCCAATTCGATATTTTCGGGCCGAGGCTATACGGCCGCGACGGATCACGCTTGAATTCCTCGACGCCATCATCCTCATCCCTCAAAATCTTACTAATGTCAAAATCGGCGTAATTGTTGCTCCCAGCTGCCGCATTATCGGCCGCTTCCAGCTCCCCTTGAGCCGCCATTAAAGCTTCTTCGAGAACCCGCCGCGGCTCGGCCCGTTTGCGGATGTAGGAGAGGGTTTCGCGGATGTCGTCGAGATCCTTTTCCGGCGTCCCGAATCTTCCGGCGCCCAAATATCCGCGAAACATTATCACGGTAAGGAAAAGGCAGAAAATTGTGAGCTTACCATTGCGCACAAACCGCTGAAGCTGGCGGGCCCGGCGCGGACCGAGCAGCCGACCTATCATGGCGGATTATGGGCGTCACGAGCTGAAAAAAATTGTACCGGAGAAGCCCGGTTTCCAGAATTGGGGAGGTTTCTTCTGAGCAAATTTCTCAATAAATGGATTAATGGGTCTGGAAAAGGGGTTGGAATTGCGGTTTTTGCTTCATCTGGGGCCTGGGGCGTGATTCGTGAAGAAATATTGATTAAAAATGGGATCCTGGATGAAATTTGAGATGGGTTTTACGAAACGGGGGAATGATTTTGTGTCGGTGGAGAGTGGGAGAGTTGAATGGAATTGGAAAGGGGAATTTGAGAATGAACATTGGGGTTCAGAATTCAGACAATAATTTATTTTTATTTTTTTGGGGCTTTTTGTTTTGTAAGAAAGTTTGATGTCCGAACTCGTTTTTAGGTCTTTTCGATTTATAAGTTTATTGCATGCAATGAAATAAGCCGATTATTTAAAATAAAAATATACAATTTTAACCTGGTAAATTAATTTTATGATAATTTTAACTTAATAAATCAATAATACTTCAATTAAGTCTAATGGATTGATTTTGTGATAATTTTAGTTCCGTAAGTGATTTTTTGCATCAAATACACAATTGTCATCGGGAAATGATATATAGAAATCACAAGTTATTAACGTAGTTGGAAATGATTTACGGAGTTACTTGTAATTTTCGATGTCCATTATACTTTTTGATGCGAAAAAATCATTTACGGATTAAAATTGTCACAAAATCAATTTATTATGTTAAAATTGTGTATTTTACTATTAACTGGATTTTGATAGGGTAATTTTGTTAAGAAATCTTGATAATGTGGAATCAATTTGCATTACATTTGATATTATTATTACCATATGTGTCATAATGTTGATCTACATGTGAACGAGCACGATTTATTAAATTATAAACATTTGATTGAGCAATTTAATCAATGGACAAATAAAAAAACTCAATATATTCATATATTGTTTTCTTTGTACGATAAGGTACATTTTTCATTCTACTTATAAATTTTAAACATTCATTTTAATGTTATTGCCCGAAAATTACGGAAACATTATTGTTTTGATAATTCATATTAGAGTGAAAAAACATCAATATATTTGCCTATATGAAAAATAATTTCAAGAAATAAGTGAGTATGGCATGTTTTAATTATTTTATCTAGATATAGTTATATCGAAGATTGAATTAAATGTTGTAAAGACAAACGATGTACATTATTATGGGAAGTGATGAGTCAACATCAGAATTATATTACAAATAATTTCAGCCTCTATGAGTTAACATAAAACTATTACAGCTGTCACAATACTAAGCAACATAGCCATGGTGTCAAGACAGATTAAATGGGCTTTTGAGCCTTTGAATGCGGGCTGGGTCCATTGAATTCTGAGCCCACTTAAATATTTGTTGATTTGCCTCTGTTATATTTCAAATTTAAATTCAACAAATTATACAATCTCACAAAAGTATTTGGTCCAATTTCTCTCGCCAGCTCAAACCAGCTCTGAAATCTCTCCCCAAACATGGTAATCTGCCTTTTTCCGACTATTTTGTTTCACAGATTTTCTTTGAATCGTTGTGTATTCAAGTTTGTTCGATCCATTTTGTACGCTTTCTGTTGAAATTTAGGGATTTGCATTTTCCAGTTCTGCTCTAACTATTCGTTGATTATGCGCTTCTTTTTCGTTTTTTTTTTTGTTTAATGTTTGAATAATTGAATTTTTGAGGTTTTTCGTTTTGTAGCATTTTTTTCCTTTTCCCTGCCGGTAACTTTTTGCTGAAACAATATGAACTAGAGGAAGTTAAATTTATTGTTGAAATGAGTGATTGAAAATATTAATATATTAAATCTACGTAAATGTGTAAAATCGTTTTTTTTCTAATAGAGGGGTGAACATGGGAGAATAGCTTGGTTTTAGTGTATTATTGGATCATTTTCTGATGTAGTAGACTAGTAGTTTTGAGCACGAATAGGTGCTATGACAGTTCAAAGTTTTGCTGGTTTACTGTTTTGTAATCAAGGTATGATTTATTACTAATTTATTTTATCACAATGTATTAGAAAATTTAAAGCATGTATGTGTTTCTGGCTTGTATTTGTGCTGCTTCACTGAATTATGAAAATTTGATCAAGCATCGAGGTTTGTTTAGAAAGAATGCTATTTGTTCACTTCACTTTGGTGAGCTCATCGAATAACTTTGCATTCAGAAATTGTACTAATGGTTACATGGTTTTGTTTTTCCGTCGATAGTATGCTAGCATGTTGGATTCGTTAAATTGATATATATTATTAACTCTGGGAAGTTAACACAATGTCTTAATCATAAGCCTTCTTCTTTTGGTGTTCTTGCTTCATTTGCAATGTTATATTGATCTGTTGGAGTGTGTAGATGCTTGTTTTTAATGGTTCTGTTGCGTGCATTTTGTTGTTCTTTGAAATATCTATTTTGTAATGATTATCCTGCCTTTGCTTGCAGGATGGCCATGATGCAGACAGTTCTAAACAAAGTACGGGTGATATGACTGCATTCGTAAGTCAGTTCTTATCGTATTTTTGCAAGTCCTTCCTTTTCTGGTGGGAGGATTGATTGTATTACTAACGATCATCATTTTGCGGAACCCTTTCTATTATGCAGGTGCAGAACCTTCTCCAGCAAATGGTAACTAATATTAACTCATGATTTGGTGTATAATTTGCAGTTTGCATCTTTACTAATGCATCTCTCTCTTTGCAGCAATCTCGGTTCCAAACAATGTCGGAGTCCATCATTTCTAAGAATATCCTTCAAAGTAGTATTTATCCGCTTGTCTTATCCTATATAACAACATCAGATAGATTCTCTTGTTGAATAATTCTTGTTTATGCATCATTACCTCTGGAATATACATTGCTCAGCATATTTAGGTATGTTCATTAGTTATTACTGCATTTTATTTGATGAATGCAAATTATTTCTCAGATACTAGAAATTCGACACACACAATTGGTATTGCAAAGTATGTTCATGAGTAAGTACTGGTATGTTTGTCTTTCAATTCCTTAACTGTGTTCTACTTGATGAGATGGGAAACCGCGTTGATGAGTTAGAGCAGAGCATCAACGACCTAAGAACGGAGATGGGTCAAGATGGTGCTCCATCACCTTCAGAAGATCCAAAGTCGGTTGAAGATAGTTAATAAACTTGAGTGCTTCTACAAAACTGCTGCAGCTCAGATTGTTATTTTCCTGATCTCAATTGGTAATTTTTCCCATGTTTTATTGTGTGCTGGGATCATCCCTCGTATTTCTTGAGAGGAAATTAGTTTGCTTAAGATATGGTGTGTTATGTGTGTATGTGGATTTGTAATTTGCTCGGTTCACGATGTAGTCGAGCTCGGAAATCGGAATGAGTAAGCTATGGTGTTTGTTCAACGGAGGATTATGAGTTAACTGTGGTATTAGTGTGTGTTCAGCCATCATATCGAAGTATGCTTTTTATTTATTTGTGGGAAGACCACATCCACAACCACATCTTAAAATCTTGACATTAAATTATCAAGTTGGAGATTTCAAATAGAACAAGGAAAAAGGCCTTGCGCAACGGGATCGTAACACGAGTCGAAAATTACTCTCTAAATTCAATCACCCAAACGAATTGAAGTCTTATTTAATCCGTAGAATAGAATACCTTAATACTTTTCAGCCATACTATTCATTTTGAAAAACACCTAATAAAAGTCATAACCACAAAAACTCACCCCTGCAAAGTGGAAGAAGAAGCACACGCGCACACACAGTTGCAGAGCAGTAATGGCAGAAAATCTAAGCCCAACAAAACTAGATTACTTTGATGACATGTTCAAACTCCAATCTTCTTCCACCCTCGTCTCCTTCTTCCTGGTCAGCTCTCTCTCTCTCTCTCTCTCTCTCACACACACACACACACACACACGCACACACACTATTACGTAATTAAGAGCCTCTGCTATCTGACTGAATTTTCTTGATGAATTCTTGGAAAAGAGTGATGATGGTCGACAGACTTTGGTGCTGGACTCCACTATTTTCCACCCACAAGGCGGCGGCCAACCTTCAGACAAGGGTTCCATCTCCAGCGGGCAGATCAGCTTCATTGTCGAGGACGTCCGATCCAAGGATAAGATTGTCTGTCTTTCTCTTCGATCATAATATACTACAATATTTTTCGGGTCATTTTGTGCTTTTATTTTCACAATTTTCTCTGTTATAGGTGTATCACTATGGCCGCTTCTTGAATTCGAAAGATGGGAATTTTGAGAAAGGCGCTCAAGTTTTCTTGAGCGTCGATGAAGATAGACGTAGACTTAATTCGAGGTATGAATATTGAATTTGTGATCTTTCAGTCATGAAATCGCTCTATTCGTCTACCGTTTGGACATGATTGCGATTTTGAGTTGCGAAATTTGTTGTCAGAATTTCAAGTAATTGATCTTTTCCTAATTCCAAGTGATTTAGACCTAATTGTTTGAATATTGGAAAATTTTAGCCTTTTTATGCAATTTGTTCTTCATTAGCCACATACCAATACTACTATACTATCTATTCAGAGTTAGAGCAGTGTTATTCCACAGTTGTGATTTTCTCTCACTGCTAGTTGTTTGAGTTCTTGAAAATTCGTAGCTTTTAACATTGACTAATTTGTGCAAGTTTTTCTTCAATTAGATTAAACATATTGAAGCTGCTATAATATATGAGTGGGAGCAATATTGTTTCACATTTTGTGATTTTGACACAGCTGGTTGTTTGAGTTGTTGGAAGTTTTTTAGCTTTGAGCTTCTACTAGTATGTGTGCAAGCTTTCCTTCGACTAGACACACATCAGTAGTACTATACTATATCGAGTAGAAGCAATTTTATTTCATATTTTGAAATTTTCAGCTTTTAGCTTCGACTAGTGTATGTTGTTGAAATTTTCAGCTTTTAGCTTCTACTTGTGTATGAAATATTTTCTTCGATTAGCCAAATATTGATACTACTGTACTATAGTAGGAGCCATGTCATTTAACATTTGTGATTTCCTTGGAAATCCTTAGTTTTTTGCTTCGACTAACTAGTTTGTGCGAGCTTCTCTTCAATCCAATGCTGCTATACTAAACAAACAAAACAAGCAATGTAATGTTCTTGCAGGCTACACTCGGCCGGGCATTTGCTCGATTTGTGTGTGAGAAATGTTGGATGGGGGCACTTGGAGCCTTCAAAAGGATACCACTTCCCAGATGGGTATGCTATTTTACTAGTTATATTAAGAATTACTCGCTACTAGATCAACTTCGTTTTCCAACAATTAGATTCTTTACATTGAGAAATCAGTGTAATTTGGATTCTGGTCTGATTCTGTTGCAGATATATACCTTCTTTAATATGAAAAAATAAAATAAAATAAATCCAATGGATTGACAGCTGATCTATCCTGGTGTCGAGTTTGATTTTATAAAACGTCTTCTAGACCGAGTAGAAAGCAGAAGTCCATGTAATCAACCTGAATAGTTTAGTTTGAGCTACTTGGTTTTGTCAGTTTGAGTTACTCGGTTATCGTGTTGTTTGCAGGCCGTACGTAGAATATAAAGGTGCAGTTCCACAGGATGAACTGCAGAGCAAACAGAATGAGCTACAAGCAGAAGCTAGCAGTTTAATCACAAAAGGAGGGAAAGTATGCATCATGATAAACTCTCGCTCTAATTTCTTCTCTCTTTTTGTAGTTGGATTTGAACTCATCGAATTATGTCGTGTTGTTACCCTATTCCATCCGTGCTTCATCCAGGTCTCCGTCTCCATCTTACCCTACGACAAAGCTTCTGAACTCTGCGGTGGATCCCTCCCAGATTACATACCCAAGGTCAGAGTAGAGTACGGTTTGTCTCTCCCGTTTGTAACTTGTGCCCAAGAGGGAATATTTACTTAGCAAGTATCGACTGCTAGGGCAAAGTTTACATGCCATGAAGTATATGATTGTTCAAATCTTGCAAATGTTCCTGAAACTACTTTCTCTGGCCGTCAAACTTTTCAGGACAGCATGCCCCGGATTGTGCAGCTTGGCCAAACCCTAGGATGCCCGTGCGGTGGCACACACGTAGGAGACATTAGTGAGATCTCGAGCCTAAAGGTATTCGATTTATTTCCTTGGAATTATAAATTGGATGAACTAATTGCCCTTTTATCTTTATGAGAAAATGTTCTTCCTTCCTTAGCTTGCGTTTCCTATATTTATATGAGATTAACACAATGTAGTTTGTGAAGCATCTAATATTTTCCCTTTTGATCACTTTTCCTCAACTCTCAGGTTTCTCAAATTCGGACAAAAAAGGGACTGACAAAAGTTTTTTACAACGTTGGATGATGTGTGTATCCGTGATCGTGTTAAGAGCATAAACGAGCATAATGTAATCCAACTTATATATTTTTTTTATGAACTTAGTTTGAGGTTTATCCTAGCTTTGAACTTTGTGGTAGGCATGAATATTTTTGTTGGATCGAACCAAACTCTCTATATTTATTTCCACGAATCTGTTATAAATTTTACGAAAAAAATGGATTTATTTATTTAATTGTAGTTGGAACAAAATGCACTATGTTTATATTTGGACACCAAACTCAAATATCATTTCAATGCATCTAACGTAGACCAAGTCAACTAATTTTACATTGGCTTAGTCCCACTGTAATGAAATGGTAACACAACTAAAACTGATTAAGATTTTTTTTGATTGAATTTATTTTTTGACTATTATTATTATTATTGCCTAGGAACTAGAAAACGAGTAGCAGGAAAATAATTGTTCATTAGACTTTTGAGTTCTAATCAAGAAAAAGGAACACATTCAACTTATTATCGTGTTTTTGTATCCAAATAAAATTAGTCATCTATCTAACTTGCATTGTGACTTCCACCAATTTTTCTTGACTGATTCAATGGTTAATAATGTCTTAGGTTAATTTGCAACATAATAGTGTCATACCACCCAATCTTTTAAATATGCAAATGAAATGATATTTTAACTATTTTTCAATAGTAAAACTTTAATAATATTACTGATAGTCAGACATGATGCGACGTTTGTGCGAAAGTTCTTTTGAGATAGAAAATGTCACGAGTAACTTCCAATGAATCCATTCTTAATTTCCCTAGAAATTAAACAAATCATCTAAAACAAAATAAAATTAAACAAATATAATTATTCCAACAAGAAATACAAAAAAGGAAAATCAAAATCCGCTGCATCGCGTATCATATCTCCAATCAACAATCCACCAATCCGGAGCTAGCTGCATCACCGGCGGCGAATGTCCAAAATACCCCTGCGGCGTTAAAACACTACACGGTGGCGGCAGCGGTGGCGGAGGATACCATTCTGGTTTGATCATGCTACCACCTGGAAGGTACAACGGCCGTGGTGGATACTGTCCTCCACAAACCTCCGGCGACACCGCCACCGGCTGCGGTGGAGCACTTGGCGGATATATTCCCAACGCCGCCGGCGGATATGGCGAAGCGGGTTCGATGTACACTTCCTCCACCGCCGCATTCTCCGGTGGAAAAGGTGAATAGCCTCCCGCCGCCGTCAGCAGATATGGTGAGATGGACTCCACCACCGGGTACGTGATCGTGGAATTCCCGTGTGCCTCCGGCGGCGGCTGCGCGACTGAGACGGCGGATTTTCCGCGGAATTGATACGAGAAGGTGAATTTTCCTTTCGGCCTTCCTCCGGGCTTCTTAACTTGGTAGCTGACGAAATTCTTGGGGGTGGTGGTGATTTTGGCGCCGCCTCGACCCTTGGCCGGAAAATCAAGAAGCTCCTTAACGGGCACGTGAACTTCCCCGATGACTCTGTCGCCTAAAGCCCTCTTGCATTTGATCTCGAAGTCCAGCATGAGGCGGTTCTGCAGCAGCGCCGCCTCCTCCAGCGTGAACAGCATCGGGAAACTCCATGTGGGGTTGGCGTCGCCGCCGTGATTCACCGGTGTTTTAGTCTTCTGCTTGGAGCTTTCATCCCCTCCGGAGATGGAAACGACGACGTATACGTCCATTTTGGAAATGAAAGTTACCTTGTTCAAATCCTCGGCGTATTGAACCATGATTTCTAGAGTTGGGTAATCCATTCTTTTGATCTCAAATCTAAGATTTATAGAGAGAATATTTTCAATGTTCAACAAGAACCTCTGAATTATATTGCGTGTGTGTGTATATATATAAATAAAAATCATTCTTGGGATGGTTAAGGTGGATTCTATAATGGTTAAAGTGGATCGAACCCTGTATGGTTTCAGATGTTATTATATGGAAACGTGACGTTTTATCTAATGCTTGCACCCAAGATAATACATGCACGGTCCCAAAAAAAAAAAAAAAAGTCATTTTCTATAGTATCTAACTTGAAGCTGGATGTGTCGCGTAAAATCCGTAGATTAATGAGGTCAATTTTTGGTTGACTTAGTGTTGAAAAGACGACCCTTCCGAGAAAGTTCTATGCTTCACTAAATCTAGGATTCATATTATATATCTCAAGACTAGGGGAAAAGAAAACGGTGTTCTGATCTTTGGTACAAATGGACTATGTTTTAATAAAACAGCCCTTATAGTTATTTTATTCACTATAATTTCTAATTTAAGAAAAATAAAATTATATATAAATGTACTATATCTTCCATATCCCACAAATTAAATTCCTAATAAATTATTTATCATCTCAATTGCAATTATACACTACACCTAGCATAAAATAATAAAAACTAAAACCCAATAAACAATACAAGACTCGAGCCCAATAGGAAGAAAAGTAAGCAACTAATTCTTCCTCAAAGAAATTTGCAGAAAACAACTTTTTCTTTTATTCTAAGGAATTGTTGGACAATTCACGCTAATCTGCCAGTCTCTTTCTATCTCCTTTCTCTCGCAATTTACAAAGCCAGAAACAAGTCTCAATGATTTCTCCGACGGCCGACTTTTCGCGTTACGTCATTTTCCGTCGTTGATCGCGCAAATATTTGTAGTGTATTCTTTGAATCTCCGACGGCAGTAGTCGTTGATCGCGCAAATATTTGTAGTGTATTCTTTGAATCTCCGACGACTAACTGCCGATGTTAGTCCTCTCCTTCCGAGTCCCTCTCTATTACAAAATGCATTTTTTCCAACATTTTTTACAGTACTATTTCCAACAAGCAAGAATATATAGAAGCACAATATTACAAAATTCTGTAGAAAAAAAATCCCTATCAAGTAACACTGCAACATTCACCTAGTACAATTTGCAATTCTCACCTCTAGAAGATCCATTCCTCGTTACAAAATTAATCAAAACTTCATCAATGAAGCTCTTGGAACAAAAAGTGATCTTCTTGATTATTTTTCTTTTTACTATCATCCTCTGGAGGAAGAGATACAAACTGGAGAATATTTTGAACCTGTGCAACATTGATACGGAACCTTTCGGCAATTTGGGCAGCATCCATGGGACCATCATGTTCGTCTGACTTGCCTTCGTGCAAGAGAATGATTTGGCGCAGCTGTGCTATCTTCAGTGTTCCAGGTGGCACAGACCGGTCCTCATACCTGCCAGATTCTGGTTTTGTGTTTCTTAGTTTTGGTAAAGGCCTTTTGTAACTCTCCACCACAGATGCCTGTCAAAACAGTCCGCAAATAGAGTATAGTCAGGCAATTATTAAAACTTCACAGAGTATAACGAAGGATTGTGAAAGCAGAAGAATTTTAAGAAGAATATAACTCATGTGATGAAGGCCGTTCCTAAAAGAGGAGCGAAAGTAGGACGAGAGAAGGTTAGCTCATAAATGGGGTTCATTTTAGACAGAAGTAAGATGGTCTGTCCTTGTCCTGTTAAAATTAACAACGATGTAACATCACTCAAAGCAGATTGTACTACATAAGTTATATTGGTTTATATGTAATAAACAATATCATTTGGAAAAGAATTATAAGTGGACGAGAGATCTCACTCAACATTAACAAAATTTAAGATTGTAAACTTGCTGTTCAAGCATGCAATCTTAGTTTAATAAGAAAATTAATGATGTAATAAACAAGAGTATGTGTATCTAGTTCTGATCCTTACCTCGCCCATCTCAAGCTTCCCTCCAGGCTTTGCTTGAATTCTACCCACCATTTGGCTGAGCATGGAATCATATTGCGGGTCTCGATCCTCAAGGACATTTTCTGTGTTTACTCTTGACGTACCCTCTTAAGTGTTGATAAAATGAAAACATAAGTTAGTGCCGAATAGTTGAAAGACAATTATGACGATATCTAAGTTAAGAATGCTGACAAAGTCAGAAGTTGGATTCTGCTTCTATTTTCCCATTTGCAAGGCCCTTCCCAAATGGAAGAAGAAAAGAAAAAGGATTCTCCAGGCTATTATCTACCACTATATATATGTGTTTACTGGTAACAACTTTACTTTCACGACCAGATGCTCTTATCTAAGTCATAACGCTGATGAAGCAGGAAGTTGCATTCCATCGTATTATCCATTTGCAAGGAAAAGACTCTCTAACCTCCTATTTTAACAATACATATATGTATCAGAAGGATCAAATTTACTTCACAAGAATCACAACAAGATTCCACAAAAGCAATATATCTACCATGAATTTTTTTTACTCGAAGTAAATTTACTTGCTTTCTTATATTGGTAATCCGTTATCTAGCTGCAAAGAATCACGGTGGATACAGCAGCCATTTTTTAAACCTTTAGCTTATTATTTCAACTGAAATGCAATGATTCTCCTATCTGAATTCACTGTCAATGCATTTGCTTCTTACCTAAGTTAATCTCTTGTTCTTGAAGAAATAATATGTTGAAAATCTTGGCACTAATTCATCTAAAACCACAACTAGAATAAAAAATTCACATATAATCTTTCGTTCGCCTCGTAATTTGCATATCATTCATTCTGATTTCCTTGCTCAAGCTACGACACGCAGATAGTAATTTGTTCGCAACATATTGAGAAATACTAGGCATTTCTACTTGATCCCACAAATAATAAAATCATCAAACATCACAATAAATTCGAAATTCTATGACCAATTTTTTTTTTTAAAAATTAAAGAAGGTGATCCGAAATTTTGAAACTGCACTTTTACAAATCAAATAAATTAAAAAATAATAATAACCAGAACCTTGAGTGATGTCAGCTGCGGGCTGTTTGTCAACGGGAATCGAAGAAGAAGAAGAATGTGGCGGAGCCGTCTTCCGCTCAATGGGTTTCCGGAGCTGCGGCGTTACATCGACTGCGGAGCTGCCAATCCTTCCAGTTGCACGACGAAATGCCTGACCCATTTTAACCAAAAACAATTCAAAAAAGACGATTCTATATTTGTTTAGTCTGAATTTCGTGGGTAGCCCAGAAATGATATCCTCTCTCTAAACGTATCTCGATCAAAAACTGAAATGCAAATCAGAGAAATCGGTGTTATTTTTTTCAGTAATTTCAGAAATATTCGAGTTTGGTAGCTGGTGTGAGAATGGAGCCTCCACGTATACTTTCTTATTGGGCCTTTCCTTAATGGGTTTTCTATATATGGATTTAATGGGATAATCCGCTGCAGGCCCATGACCTATCCAAATAGTTTTGGTATTCCGTCTAAACATTCGGACATGATATACACTAAATTGCGGAGTTACCTAAGAGTAAATAAGATCTTGGTCAATTAATGTAAATTTGGAAATAAAAACTTAATGTAAATGATATGTAGTCCTGTCCAGCAAAAATAAATACTAAATGAATTTCTTAAAAAAAATTGTATAAATAAATGAGATTAAACAAAAGGAATTTCATCTCATGTGAAGACTCTCGCATTGCATGCATGAATGCATTGAATCTGGACGTAAATTTTATCCACGCAAAGCATCATATAATGCAAACCCATTGAGAATCCAACAAATGCAATTTGATAAGCATAACAATGCTATCACTATTAACACTACCATCATTTATTACTATGCAACAAGATGTAATTTATTGATTAATACTCTCATAACAGATTTCTAGTTAACAGTAATATTATCAATACTGCTCCTCTAAAGAAAATGAAAAAGAAATATGTAGAAAACACTGCAACTATCAACTATCATTATCATATGATCATTAATAACAGCAAAGACTCAAACAATGAGGGGAAGAAGAAGAAGAAGAAGAAGAAAAAAATCTGTTAATCACATCCCTAGTGAGTAGTGACTATGATTCCTCGAGGGCTCGTCCATATCCGACTCTTCAGCAATCCTCGTGCATCCATTCGTATTCGTCTCCTCAGATCATCCCCGTTCACCTCATCAAGAACTGTTTCTGTTGTCTATAATGCTGAAGGTAGCATGTATCATCAGCAAAAACTATCTCTGATCATCAAGAGTCGCTACCTACCTACGTTTCACCCGATCTTTGTTAAGGAGAACAGCAAGAATTGTACCACATTTCCTGTTTCTGGCGTTCCAGACATCAGCTGCCAAAATCTCATTGTGGAACTGTGATCTCACTGTCTGGGAGCTGGTTCGTCTTGATTAGCTTCTGGTGGATCGTCATTTTTATGTCTGCATTCGAGGTGCCACTCGTACTTGCACCTCTGTCAGCTTCCGCGATCTGGGAAGAAGAAGCTTCTCCAATCTGGGAAGGGGAAGCCATGGAACTGCTCGGAGATTCACTTGGACCAGGCCCGACACGGGGTTGCTGTGAAGGTCGTGGTGGTTGTGCATCCAGCGAGCTCGCATCCCTACCCTTCCTCCGCCGGCTTATACTCAGATATCCACCTGCTACGGCCTCCAAAGCCCGTGTTGTGGGAGGACGATACCTCGTGCTTAGCCTCCGTGTGTTCGCAACAGATTGCTGCTCGGAACTAGCCTCAACAGGTGTTGGTGCTGGCAAACCATGGCTATCTGGCTGGACCAGCTGGTTATCCGGTTCGTTTGGCAGATTTGGAGCGAGGCCGTTGTTCTCGATTTCTGGGGGCACATTCAGATCAATCAACAGCTGAGGTTGAGAGAATTCGGTGCTCTCGCTCGGACTGCCTCTCGATGAGCTGGTGCACGACACCTTATCCTGCCACGAGCTAACTTGAGTCATCTCGTTAGACTCGTGCACGCCCGAGGAGCTGCAAGACACCCCGTTTTCCAATCTAGGCGCGGTGGAGGTGGAGTGAGGATGGAGAAGCACTCCATCTCTAGCTTCTTCATTAGCGTTGTCGGTTAACTTCCTGCAACGTTTGCTAGTGGGAGTGATATTATCGACGTAGCCTTGCTTCTGCTTCCGGACTGGTATGGGTTTCGAGACCTTCCGAGGTTTCTGGTTGTCATTTGGATCCTTCTTTCTCTTCGGATGGGCCGATGATTTGCCAACATCATGATGAACATCATGACTCGGGGCATTGTCATCACGGTTTTTCCTGCTAGCAACCTTCTTCGGTCCAGATTTACCCATCGTATCAGATTCAGCCATGTTTTCCTCTTCAGGAGCGCCGAGAGAGATCAACACGCTCGAGATTTCCCGAGGAAGAGTCCTCAGCTCTCTTATTTTGCCATCGGAGAGGCACGTGTCCACCACGGTGAATTTTATGGCGTCCATGCTGCGATTGGGAGTCCGAGGCTGCAAATACGAATGCCGCTGCCTTGAAGGAGGATGACTCTCATCTTCCACCGTCTTCACGTCACTGGTCCACTCATCTGTCTCCGTGTTCTGGTCGCCATTGGGTTCCTCGCTGTCGAGCTCAATCAGGCCGGGATCTTTCACAACTTTACTCAGCACGTCGGTCACTGAGTCGAAGTAGTGATCGCCCTTCACCAGCTTCCTTCTTGAAAATTTCTTTACACCGGGAAGAAGGAAAACCAAACACTTTGAACCGGCAACGTAACCCTGGTTTTGGGGCTGCTCCGAATGCCAGCCTCGTGCCAGCAAACGTGGCCAGACGGCCTCCCAAAATAGGTCGTTGGAACGAGCTTTGCTCAGCCTGTAATCTCCGCTCAGGAATTTGATGATTTCGGCAGTTGTCAGCGCGGAGCATGCTTTTCCTGCTGGTATCTCCGACCGGGTCACATGATTCGACCTCAGAGGCTCCAACATCCCCGTAAGGTCTTGTTTGCCCGAACCAATGGCAACAGCTTCTACGATGAGATCCATCCCCACTGTGGCCTTCAGAGAAGAGACATAGTCGACTAATGATATTTTGTCTTCTGCAAACGTCTTAGAGACCTATGAACGAATCAAGAACCAAACTTCAGCAGAATTCAAACACTAAGGGCGCTTACTTTGGATAATAGTTTAGATAGATAAAAGTAATGTAGGTGTACCCTTCAAATACTCAATCCTATATATAGAAAATCCAATCTATCAACCAAAGTAAACGCCCCAAATAAGCATTATAGAACCACCACAGCCTTATTTGAATCAATCAAGATTATCCATTCAATAAACTTCTTTACTTAATGTCATCTTGATTTTATTTTTCTGTTGAAGAAATAAAGAACACTAAATTTGGCAGCATTCCACACATCCAAGCCTCCGAAAAATAAAGAAATACGATTTTCACGATAAGTAAAATAAAATCCAAAGAATTTACCTCGAGTAAAGCACTTTTGCATTCTTCAGAGACTCTAGCGAGCAATCTAGACAAGAATTCTTGCTGCCTCAAGCCAGAGAATATCCTCTGCCCGTAAACACATTTCTTGCTCCTTGTCTTCCGACCTTCTGACCATCTACAGTATGCATCAGAACCGTAAAATTCCCCGTAATAGAACGATAGTATAGCACCCATATCTTTACATCCAACAAACCGCCTCACTTCAACAAAATTCTTCTCAAATATGTACAAGGCGAGAAGGAAACTAGCCTTCTCAGCTTCGTTCCATCTTTCACTGAGTGATCCGGGAACCAGACGATGACCTTCATCAATGCACATTCGTATTTTCTCAGTAGCTGGTAAACTCTTCATTTCCTCACTATCACCATTGCACAAAGTCTCCATTTCAATCACATTCTTGTAATGTGGATGTCTGGAGCCTAGGACGGTTTGAGGGCTCTCACTTTTCCCGCTCTCACTTTTCCCACATTCGATCCAAATTAGTGGTATTGGCAGCCCAACAAAGAAATCTTGGAGGGAATGGTGTCCAATTTCAGTGTAGGGCATGTGATTGGGCTCTCTAATAAGTGGAGGAAGCTCGACCTGATACTCATCTCCCATACGGGGAAGAATCTCAGGCTCCCCAAATTCCTCAACCGCATCATAACAGTCTGATTGAATTTGAGGAAAGGCGTTGGCTTCTGCAGAGTCATCATACTCATTAATGGAAATACCATCAACACAATCTCCATTCTGATGTCGAGCAAGTGAAGACATCTGCCAACGAAATCAACATTGTTTTTATTAGGGCTTGAGCATTAGTTCCTTTACACAAGTCCATTAAATTGACTATGCAAAAAAGGCATCAACAAAGACATGTTTAAAGAACCGTAAACTCAAATCTCTGCAGCAAAAAGAAGTATGGAAAAGGCAGCATCTTTCCTACTAAGATAAGGCCTAAAACCAGTAGAAATGAGGTGAAAAACAAAATGCAAATAGACGTAAGTCTACCAAACCGAGTAGGAAAATGGAAAGACTAGAAAGCAGATTAACAGTTTCACAACTGAAATAGGCAACATGAGTCTCCAACAACAACACATACTGCCTTCGGATAAAAAGGTTTTACCTTTCAATATGTATAATGAACAATAGATGCAAGACGAGATTCTTGATATTCAGAAAATATTGACTCGATTTTCACTATCTCAGCTGAACTCGATAGCGACTGGAAGCAGCTTCATCCCTATTAATTTCTCATCACCTGCTTATCAAAAATAGAAACTCTCATTGATGCATAAGTATAACAATGAAAAAATAGAAGCATAGCACAAAAGATGCTTCCTTCTGCACGGCCTCGATACTGAAGATTCTCAAAACCACAAAGAAATAGCCTTTCGACTAAAGGGCAAAACTTCAAAATCTTGGAAAGAAAATGAAAGGAACACGGATATAACAACATGTCAATCCACAGTCATAAAATAAATTTCTTTCAGAAGCTGAAGCTATGGAAAAACAAATCAAATTATGAGCAAACTCAAGCATAAGTCATCGAGCACCAAATAAAAGACACAACAGATCGTATTTTTCTATCTAAATTGAACCACATTTCGCCACGAACTATATTTCACAATAAATGCATAACCAAAAACCACGAAAAAACGAAGCCAAATAATCCCAAACCGATACACCAGCTGAAACCAAATCCCAAATAACAAAACGACATCAAAAACTTTTATTTCACCAATTTTTTATCTATATGAGCAAGTCCCCCGAAAACCCGAAAACCAAATATACAATATATACAAATATATATATGCATAAAACATAAATCATGCAAAAAACTCCAACTCAGAGAAGAACAAACTAACAACTTTAGAGACAATTCCAATGTGATCCCACCAAATTAGACACTTTCAAGAATTCACAACTCACGTATTCCCACAATCCCATCAGATTTCTTGAGCATAAACCGATATCCAAACAGCAAGAGAATACACGCGCAAATACATACACATAGAGAGAGAGATGTATAAGTTTTGCATGTATATGCGAGGAGGAAACTCACAGAGGGCAACGTGTGGAGCGGCTGCAGGAGTCGTGGGTTCAGATGTGGAGCAGGAAAAAGAAAATAAAATGAGAAATACAAAACCAAGTAACAAAAAATACATATACATAGAAAATAACAATAGTTTATAAATCTAACATATATGCATAGGAGAGGGGTGTGTGTGTGTGTGCGTGTGTGGAGAAGAGGGAGGAGGAGAGGGAGAACCTTGTTGTCGTCTATGTGAGCAGAGTTCTCATGGGGGTAAATTAAATCGAAGTGAGAGAGAGAGAGAGAGAGAGTCTTTTGCTTGCTGCTTAGAGAGAGAGAGCGATTGCTTTGTTGCTATTTCTTAATTCTTTTTCTTTCATATATAATGGTATTAGAGAGAAAAGGATGAAGGTGAAAATGACCATTTTAAAGAACGGATGAGAGAGAGCCCAATCGCGGGGTAGTGCGTGGAGAGGACGCGTCCTTCATGTAATATACTATACATATTAAAGTTGTATTTAGTATTTTGTTTTTTATATAGGAAAAAAGTTTTTTTTTTAAGTTCACTAAAATAATAAATTAGTGTATTTTTAGAGTAGATAAATCTTCAACTGTAGCTAATAAACTGATTCAGGTATGCAATTTCAAGATATCATACTATAATATTTTATTATTTATTTTTAGACTTTTTGATTATATATTATCTTGATCGTGATTAATATATTGAAATATTCAAACATGATTCTTTTAAGGTAGTTCCTGCATCATTATTATTTTGATTTCTTTCTTGGGGTAATTTATTGCTTGCAATTTACTAATACAAATTATAATATATTATAACTAAGTTATATTTATAAAAAATATATATATACTTATTGATGTGTAGACATAAGCCATTAGTAAATTATTGAGATTTTTTAACATGATTCGATATATCGTGTTTTATTGCTATTAGGACATAATATACGTACTGAATAGCATATTATTATATTGAAAAATATCGCAAATATATAATTTACTGATGGATTGAGACATTTTATAACATTTTAACAAATTAATGGATTGAATTGAAAAATTACCAGCTTAATAAAATTAATAATTATGTATTATTAGATTGCTATAATACTTAAAAATCACTACTACAAAGATATACGGATAAGAATATATTGTGTTACATCTCGTATCTAATACACGCTATGTTTATTGGTATCATATTATCGTATTGATAACCTCATAAAATATACACATTGGGTGTATTGTTATAGTGAAGCACAAAAGATAACTTGTAAATCAAGTTGCAAATTATTAACTTAATAATAGGCTCCTTTTTAAAGAAAAAAGGATAATAATTTTTTTATAGATTTCATCGATTCAATCATCAAATAATAAGTTTAACACATGATGATGTAACCTATTAATTAAAATGGAAATTTTAATTCAATGAATTTAATCGACAAATATTGTGGAATTATCATAATATTGCAAGAATACTCGGAAAACAAGAGTTACATAACTTTATGCGTGATGGTATGTTGTATTCGTCTAGTGTGAAATAATGCTATTGTCCATATAAAGAAAAGTGCATACTGCACACGGTTGTTCTTTATATATATGTATATATGAAAACTAAAATCTTCATAGATTTCATCGATTCAATCAGTCACCGATAATTTAATGAAATACGGTGAATTTCATTTATTGTCTCATGAATTCGATTTTTGTTTTTACTCAATAAAAAATATAGTGACAGATAAGATTACACGCACGCTATATCCTAACACGCTTATTAGCGCGTGTTACCCACGTTCTTATTTAAATAATATATCGCCTATATTTCAAATTGAATTTGTTTATTTGCTTACTAACATTCAATTTTGTGTAAATATATCCATATATGTTAACTAACTAGATCGAAAGAAACTAAACTTATGACAATTACTTTAATTTTATGAGTAAAAATTTATTATATTTTTTGTCAATATGGAATAGATCTAAACCTCCCATAAAACTTGTGTCGAGCAATTATATATTTTGTGCATGTATATGTTCTATTATTGATGGTCTTGCTTCACTTTAGCCTAAAATTATTTATTAACACTTTATCTATTACACAATGAATAATTTGTTCGATTAAATTAGTTGGTGTTCGATAAAAATACGTCGATTGTATTATTTATCTTGTTTGTTCGTGTATATATATGTTTAAGCATGTAAAAATAAATATGATAATATTATTTAAATGATGCCTTAAAGGTTTACATTAAGCTAGTTAAATTTATTTACCTTTTAAAGAAGATATGTTGCCTAAAATGTCATACATTGTTTTCAAACAGGCCGGAAACATAATTTCCTATTTAAATATAATATTTTTACAAATTCCTTGACATATTTAATTTATAATCACAATAAACGTTTAGAGCTGGAAACAAAAAAAAATGTATTTTTTAAAATAGAATTGATAATTTATAATATAAACTATATACATTTAGTTTTTTAGTGATGCTCTGCACCGTGTTAAAAGATGAAGAGAATGGAAAAACAACGCTTGCACAGCACGCGCTGCTACTGCAAGTGGGCACAAATTTTCAACTTTTTTTTTTAATTTAATTTTCTGGTTTTCGATCTTAGCTCTTTTTTTTAGGACATTTATTTATTTGTTATTTTGAAAACAAGACGTATTTAAAAATAATTTTGTATTTGCTAAATGCAATTCATTCCGAAATACCATATTGGCCCAATATTTGATGGATAATACCATCAGTCTCAAATTTATATCATGTCTACATGCAAATTATTATTATAAAAATGAAGATGGAACTTTCTTTTTACATTTTAATATAATAAAAATTGATACTGATGATGATTTCGTAAAAAGATCACTACAAATAAGATGAAAATTTCCATACTACTTTTAAATGCAAATACTACAAATTAAAATGTACTTTTTAGTTGGCTTAATAAGATAGGTTGTACAACTTTGAATTGACACGATGGTTAAGGTGGGTTCGCATAGGTCATGGTTCAACCCCACCAAACGCCTCTATGGGTTGAGTCATCACACACCTGGTTTCAAGTGTGGTTTCATGTCTGTGTGGTTTGCGTTTTGCAGATGACCGTGGGGTTTACGGTCTAATACAAAGTAGAAATCATGCGGGTCCCATGATATCAAAAAAAAAAAAAAAAAAAAAAAAAATTACAACATTGGTTTTTTATTTATTTTTAACAATTAAATAATCAACCAGAATTTGTCTGTATAACATATCCAAATCATCTGGTAAAACAATGTTGTTTGAGTAGATTTTACCCAACAAGTTGAATCCATTTTACCATCAAAATGAGTGATGTTCTAGTAATTGTGAATGATTAAAAATTAGTAATCGTTCGTAAAAATTAAAATAAAAAGAAAAATTATCCTTTCAATCGAAATGCCTTTTCAATTATGTGTCGGGCTTGGGTTTGGTAAGGATGCTGGGAAATTATCATGTAATGGATCCGAAATGATTTAAGTTTGAAATCAGATATAAAGAGAGACTCAATTTAATTTATTAATTATGTTTTCACTATTATTTTTACTAGCGGTGAGAGGCGGATCCATGCTGGCTGCGGTGACTTCCATTTGTCAACAAACTTTTTTTTCTCTTTAATTCATGAAAACCCGCAAAAATTATTTTTGATGCACACTGGGTAAATCTCGCGTTCCTATGTAATAATCTGCAAATCATACAGGACAATAAATCACATTTGAAAAAACGGGTATAACAGGTTCAAACGTATAGATGTGTTAGTAAGATTCAAACCTATGACTTTTTAGCCATAATAACTAATTTACCGCTAGATTGTCCCAAATAGATTATTTATTTATTAGTAAAGCACAGTTTACGAAAATCACAGATTGGTGAAATGGATTGATTTACAATCAAGTTGATAATCACAAGTAGGGGCTTAAAATCGTGATGGTCCGGCCTCATCGTGGATCGAATGTGGTGACGTTTTTACACTCAGTAATTCAGTAAATATTCGAAATTTGTATAATTTTTTACTAATTCGAATTCTCTATTTGATTTGATGGACTCAAACATATAGATGCACTTGTTGCTAATTAGCACCCTAAATACATATCAATTACGTGTAAACGTGGGTTTACCCACGACTGCGGGTTCCCATGATAAAAAAAAATTACGTGTAAACGATACACGTGAGATAAACTATTGCTTTCATTTGATTTGATTGAATCTTTAGAATTTTTTTATATACTCAATTAATCATATTAATGAATACCCATGATTCGATACAATCACAATTGGATGTAAATTTTAAGCACCCAATGATTATTGTAACACTCAAAATATGACTGCGTAAAATTTGATGAATAAATTAAATCGACCAAATGTTCAAAAATTCAATTATAAAAAATGTGAATATTAACAATGGGTTACACAAATAATAAACTTTGTATTGGACCAATAGAAACCCCATATTATTTGACTACTACCAATCGAAGTGGGCAATGCCCATTACCATTTCTGGACCTTATACGGGTTTTAGTTGGGCCCAAATATTATCTTTTTTTGAATTAATTAAGAAACTACAAATTCAAAATTTGAAACATGCTTTATTTCCTAATATCATACGGGCGTGTTCGGTTTAGTGGATTAGATATGATGAATCTCATTATATGTTGTTCGGTTAGATGGACTTGGCCCAATACTTAGTCTTGAGATAATATCACATATAATTAGTACTAACTTATGAGTCTTGGCTCCCCCTATAACAAAATTGATCTTGGGTATACTCGGACCAATTCAATTTCGGAGAAATTTAATCTCAAGTAATCGACACCCTCTACATCTAAATACAAAAAAAGAGAGTATTTTTTTTCAAAATTTATACTAAATAATATATCAAATCGGGCACATGTAGAAAACTTTGATGTGTATATATATAAGTTTGAGATGATAATACCTGAGGGAAATAAATGGTTTATTAATATTTTACTACTTAGACTAACTTACCAAAAAATACTTTAATTTTTCAATCAATAAATATAAAGTGTTTATTTTGAAATTGAAATTTGAATTTAATATGGCACCTTAAAATATAAACACCATTTATTTTCAAAGTGCCAACGACCCACACAATCGATTAATAAGCACAATAACTCAAAACTTGATAAATCTGCGCTAGATATAGAGAGAATAATGTTCAAACAAGAACCATGTTTAATATGAGAACCAAGATTCATAAAAAATTGCTATGAACAAAATGAAAAATGAATAATTATGAAAGTTTTAATCGAATTTTCTATCAAGGGAAAGAGAAACAAAAATTGAATTCAACGAAATCAAAATTTCACATTGAATTCATTTCACGATCTCATGTTCGAATCATCTTTTGAGAACATGATGAAACGATAATTCAATAAAATTTTTGGATTCAACAAAAACATTCTAAAATTTTGCGAACAAAATAATTTTAGAAACTGATTCATCAAATTTCACATTGAATTCATCATTTTGATTCTCACGTATGTATATGTATATACATATCATTAAATATCCATCATGACTTAAAAACAATAATTATAATAATTTCACGACGTGCAAAGATGTAGTGATGCACAAATGCAATAAAAAGAAATGACCATTCCATGCCTACATTTTAGATTCACGAGCTCATTTCAACTACAATTTTTTTCTCCATTTCGTCCAATCAAAATTCGAAACCACAAAAAATCTCATTCATACTCTTCTCGCCCATAAACACATTGCTCTTATTTCCAATAAAATCTCTCTCTCTCTCTCTCTCTCACACACACACACACACACACACACACACACACACACACACACAAGCACCCTATATATAAATTAACGTTCCCATCTCTATATCATGCATAAACCCTAGTCCAAGAAAAAGAAAAAAAGCAATTGCAAGGCAATTTTTTTTCCCCACAATGTTTAAACAAATCATCTCGTTGACCGATGAAGATATATTGAAACTACAGCCTGTTTCACTCTTTTCACCAAACAATCCCACGCCAATAGAAACAATCTTCCTATCAAACATTGATCAAACAGTAACTTTCCCAGTGGAAACAGTCTTCTTCTACGAAGCACCACCATCTTCATCCACAGTTGGAGTTGCAGAAATGGTGAAAAAAGCAGTGGAAAATATGCTGCTGATCCCATACTATTTCATGGCTGGGAGGCTCAAGTTCAACGATGAGAGCAAGAGATTGGAGCTCGTGTGCAACAATGGGGGTGTCTTGTTTGTGACTGCAACATCAAGATTCTCTCTCGAGGATCTTGGCGATCTTTCCCATCCTAATCCCACATTCCATCGCTTCGTTCATCGCCCCGGCATATATAAAAGCCTACTGGAAACCGCGGTATTCACTGTTCAGGCAAGTACTTGGTACTTGTACTTGGTGTATTAAAGACTCAAAGTTATTTAATATAGACCAACGGCCTCGTAAATTGTGACTTAACTTTGATTATATCATGTGTTCGGTTTGATTGATAAAATAATTTTACTATATCACGTGTTTGGTTTGTATAATTAAGCCCATTATTGGTAATTCAATCTGTGCTCCAATCTCTATTTGGATGATAATTTAATTATAACCCCAAATTTGGGTCACTCCACAATGCAATATTCAAAAACATTCTCACCAAAACTATTTTTGGTCATCTTTGTATTGACCTTTTGCATTTTTATTATACCACAAGGGTAATTTTGATATTTTATAACATTTTTGTCATAATCCTTTAATTTATCATACATCTCAATCAATCAATCCAAACATAAGACTACATAATCCAAATAATCTCATCCTAAATCCCATCCACCAAAACAAACATCCCTAGTACTATTATAAGTTTTTCCTTTGAATCTAGGAGCATTCGAGGTAAATTAAATTACTACAAAATTCTTATAAAATCTTCATGCAAATTACTACATTATTTTAAAATTTTCTTCTATCTATATATTTTATAATTCAAGTGAAGTGCTTTGGTGTCTAGCTACTTCATTTCGGGTTTTTCTGAGTTTGATTTATCTACGACTCCTATAAAATCTTGGTTCGGTCACTAATACCACAGGGTACGCATACCATTAATTTGTTGCATGGAGTGGTGATAAAAACGTTCCAAATACTAATCAAATGATGACAATCTTTTCATATTTTGTTTTGATAATTAATTTTAACAGGTGACAAGATTTGCATGTGGTGGATTCGCACTAGGTTTCGTGACAAACCATGCCATTCTCGATGGCAAATCAGCCAGCCAAATGTTCAACACTCTTGCTTCAATCTGCAGAGGAGAAGAAACCCTAAAAACTATACAAAACACATTAATCAACAACGATCGCACCTGCATCCAATCACGAACACCGCCACAGATTCACTTCCCACATCGAGAATACATCAAACTCGCCAAATCTTCGTCTACTGCCTCATCTTTCACCTCCCTGGTACGAAAATCGCCTTCCTCGTTGATCTTCTCCGACAAGTACACACACGAGCTCTTCACCTTCACCTCGGAGATGCTCAAGATCTTGAAGAAGAAGGCCGGGATAAAGTGCTCAACGTTCGAGGCGGTCGTGGCCCATATTTGGCGCGCGAGAACTAGGGCTTATTTCGATGATCATGATCAAGATCGAGAATCGATGGTCCTCTTCGCCGTTGACATAAGGGAGAGAGCGTCGCCGCGGTTGCCTGGCTCATTTGTGGGCAACGCCGTGATCACGGCGTTTGCTAGGGCTAGCGCCCGCGATTTGGTTGGGAAGCCAGCGTGGTTCGGGGTGGAGATGGTGAGGAGGGGGACGGAGAGGGTGACGCCGAAGTATATTAGGTCGGTGATCGATTGGTTGGAGGTGTATAAGGGGATTCCGGCCACGGGCCCCGGCGGTTTCTACGTGTCTGCGTGGTGGAAGCTGCCGTTTGGGGAAGTGGATTTAGGGTTTGGGATGCCTAAGCATGCTGGGCCGGTTGTGAGTGGGAATGACGAGTTTGTTCTCTTGTTGGGGAGTGGAGATGGTGAGGGGATCAATGTGTGGATAGGGTTGGAGAAGGATAAGATGGAGAAATTCGTGTCTTGTGTTTTTGAGATGTGATGATGGTGGCCGAGGTTAGGGTTTTTAAGACTGTACGTATTATATATGTAGATATACGTAGGATTTTGTAATAAAGATTAATGGTATACGCAAAGTCTTTGGTCATACATTTAAGAATGTTCTTTCTTGTTTCGTCTGTGATGTTATCTTAAGCCCACTTATGCCTAAAGATTGTGAGCAAACAAAAAAGTGTTTATTGAGAATTATAAACTCACCTAAAAAAACAGTTTATAAGTTGTTTTTGGGAGATTATAAACTGCTTTTAGTGAAATTATGTTTCACCAAACACCCTCTTAGTAACTTGGTATGAACGCGAGAACTGTGAAATCTTCTATCTTCGGTTATGTTTTAGCTTCATGTTTCTTTTATTAGAGGACAACAAAAGCCGGTATATTTTAAGCAAGCACCCCTTTTAAATATGCCCGGCTTAATTAATATTTATAACTTATAAGGATCGATTAGTCTATACAACTAATACATGCATTGTGTTAAGTAGGAAAATATTCTAAAATATTTCAAATATGTCTTTAGTCTAAACACTCCCTCTACATCTAGATATGACCTTAGCTTATAAACCCACCCTATGGTGGTCGTAGTAGTATGTAACTCAAGAACTCGAGCCAGTGAATAATTCTTGTGTCTGCAAGTGGAGCAGTTTAGTAGTTTTATAGAGTGCTTCATTGGTTGGTCCATCAAAATAAAATATAAAGAAACAAAACTCACTTAGCAAGTAATTTGCCTTCTCAAACAAATACTAATAAATTTTATAGAAAATTAATAAAAACTCATGGGATAGACAAGGCATAAACTTTAATTTACCACTTTTGATTGACAAATCTCGCTCAAAAGTTCAAGGACCTTATTTCTTAACTTAGAAAAGGGTAATTTGTTCATATTCCATATTTTGTAAAAGCTTGTTAAGTTATGAATCTTTTGCATATTCAATATAAAGCACATGATTATTTATTTCTCTTGATAAAGAGTAGCAATCACAAATTACTCTCCTATCCCTTTCACATGTGATGTAAGTGGTCACACCATTAATATTTATATGTATTGCTATATATATTAATGTTGTGATCATTTACATCACATGTCTCACACGTGAAGGGGTAGGAGACTAATTTTTGTGATTGCTACTCTTTATCAAAGAGAAATAAGACTAATCATGTGTGAACTTTTTCTATTTGGTGATTTATATTTATGCATCGATTTTATACCTCTACAAATTAGTTTCATGTTGACATGCATCCGTGTTACTTTTTTATTTATAAATATACGAAAATTTTACGACATGTTGACGCCGCCGATAAACCGTTGTGCCAGGTTGCTCAAACCATTCACAATTGTCTCTGTGGCTCGACTTCTCGAGTTGGAAAGCCGAGAATAATATATCCGAGAAAGGTTTTGATCAAATAATGTAACTCATGAAAGAGGATGGTAATCTTGTAGACTTCTACAAAGACGAAGAAATTGTTTGGCGTGGGATCGCTCTGGCACAAGATAGATTGTTGTCCACATAATTGCATGATTTATCGGCGACAAGATTCGAATTGACGAGATGTAAAGTTTGTGAGCATCCACGCTTCAAGAGCAATAATCGAGCATCCAAACTCGAAAGAAATCACAAATTCCATGTAAGAAGATGTATTATTTTCCTCTTACCCTCGACTACGAGGTTGTATGCATCCGAGGCTACGGAGAATATGCGCTGGCATGCATCGTCGACGATGATGGGGTCATGCGCCATCCGGCAGACACACCGCATGGAAGCATTTGAACATGAAGTTTCCTTTGTTTCAATCGAGATTCGTAATGTTAGATTGGGTCTTTCGATCGATGGTTTTTTGGTCAATCAGACAACAATATTCTTCATGGCCTCGTTATAGATTAATGGAATACAATATATGTTTCTCATTATTCTAAAGTGTGCCACGTAATCCAAAAGAAAAGATTGATGTGTTCTTGCAACCATTAATTTCGAGTTAGTAGATTTGTGCAAGCAGTGTCCTACCTATGATGTCTCATTGAAACAAAATTTTCAGATGCGTTGCGATTGCTTTGGACAATTAGTGACTTTCGCAGCACTCTATGTTGTTCGGATGGAGTACAATTGAAGGTTAGCTTGTCCACATTGCATGGAGGATATCAAGCATTTACTTTACCAAAAAGTGGTAAACAAGTCATGGTTTGATAATCATCGAAAGTTTTAAATCCCGATCACCAATTCGAAGGGATAGAAGAGGATTCGAGAAGAATACGGTGATTACTAGTAGTAAGTACGTACAGATACTCCCGATCGCATTTCGAGAACTTCTCCCACCTAATGTTTGGAAAGCAGAACGAATTAAATTTATTTTTCAAAGATTTGACCTCTCAAACATCAAACTTGAGGACATGTGCAAACTTCAAGAAAATATTCCACCATTTTATGCAAGCTCGAGTATATTCCTCCTAGTTTCTTCGATTCAATGGAACATCTACCACCATCTAGCGAGATGAAGCTCGTATTCGGACCCGCTCAATACCGATGGATGTATCCATCGAAAGGTAAACGCTCACTTTAATAATTGTTGTCCATATGTATAAATATACATATAACTATTAATCTTTTATATACATCGACAGATACTTACGTAAGTTGAAAACAACGTGAGAAATAAAGCTCGAGTATACATGAAGACTTCAATTGGATATGCTTTCAATATTACTTTTGGAAAAAATGTCAAGAGATATCTAGATTCGAAGTATGGTTTTGGTTCTCATTGATAATTCTATTATTATTATTGGATTATGGCATTATGCTATCGAATTCACTTGACTTTTGTAACTTAAGTAATATATGTTGAAGTAAGTATTTGAACACGATTCATCATTTAATTTAATTTCACTATATTCCTAGAATTTCAATTAATATATATAATTTTTTGAAAAAGGAACATAAATGTATTTAGACTATCAAGTCCCTAATATGTATTTTAAATTAAACTTATAAATAGTATTGTGAAAGGAGGAGAATAAATTAGTGATAGTTTTGGTTACATAATTTTAGATCAATTCAATATTCCTATGCTTTTAGCTTGATGAGTTATTTGAACATAAAAAATTCTGCCGAGGATGGCTTAATTGGTGGAGTAAACGATATCATAATTTAAATATTGAGAATTCGGAGTGTGTCCGCACCTTTTAGATTGAGGTACTTAGAATATATATTTGAGTAGTAACTACGAGTAGTTCTAAAATAATTAAAGATGTATATTAATTTATAGATATAACATGTGCATCTATAAAATAAAAATTTAAAAATATTAAGGCATTATAATCGAGAAGTGGAGTGTATGATTTGAGGTGTGAAGAAATGTCGGCCCAATAGCATTCGAATAGCCCATAAACTTTTTTTTTAGCTTGAAGTAGGACTTTTGGGCTTAAGTTAAAAGCCCAATAACGCCAATGACCAAAACCGAAATGTTAATGCCCAATATTTCACCTTATTCTTTCCAACTTATTCATAATTTATTATTTGGATAAGGATAAGAATATTATCATACACTAATAATAATTAATTTAATTTATTATCGTGTTTTGTTCCACTAGTACACATCATGTATATATTTGTGATAATATGTATATTGGTTATCGATATATGTGATGTTTTGTAATTCAAAATATATATGAATGTGCATTTCAAATGTATCATTTTCAAATTTATGCTTAATTATTTCTGCACTGACGCGACGCTTTGTCATCAAGTAGTTCATCTGCATGGTGCCAAAAGGCGGCGGTGAGATATAAGGATTGATTATTGGAATCGGTCTTGAGGTGCGTGACTAAGGCGTAAAAGCTAGGAGGTAGAGAGAGATGACAGAGCCGGATGGTGAGGGACGGATCGAATCATCTAGTTCGATGGGTGGCTGCCCCGATGTGCTTTAGATTATGCTACCAAGATTGTAAGTATTTAGTTTTTCGAATTCAATTTAGGTTTTAATGTTGTTTCGCTTTCATTACCACATATATCATAATCTGTTAATTGCTAAGTTATTAGACGCCACAAACTAAATGGATTAAAACATCATTAATGAAGCTTGTTTAATTTTCTTATTTTAAGTAGCAATAGTATTCTATTATATGCACACAAATACTTATAATTTACCCACGAAGTTCAGATTTTGACTCGAGCAGCAGATGAGAGCCCGTAGAGATAGGACTCGGATCCCAAGCGGTATCCCTGAGGCGCCGCATCGAAGAAAAAGAGATTGTTTGGTGCCGGGTTCTCTCACGTACATTCATGGAGAGCGACTCTAGTTCCGGCCTCGCAATGACTTCTCGTATGGAGTCTCCCGGATATCGAGCAGATTGACGGAGATGGAGGAGCGATGCAGATGTTGTAGAGAGAAAGATGGTCGAGCAACTACGGTGGAGAAAGAGACGCGTGAGGCATCGAGGCGAGGATTCACAACAGAGTGAGCATGCAGATGCTTCAACGCCTTCAAGCTCGATGGAAGCTCAACAGAGGCATTCCAATGATTCCTATCGGGCTCGAGCAGCAGATCGACCTCGACCACCCTCCACCATTTTGATTCCTATCTTTACGCTTTTACTTCATTTATGGATATGTTGAATTGTTGTTGTTGGATTGGATTGTTGAATTGTTGAATTTGATTTGGATTTATAACTCCGTGATCGAATAGTTGTTGTGAATTATCGATTGTGGATGTATTGAATAATTGTGGATGGATTGTGGATTTGTGATTTGGATTGTGGATTTGTGATGATTTGGATTGTGGATTTGTGATGATTTGGATTGTGATTGGATGGATTGTGGATGGATTGTGATGATTGTGGATGTTGTTGGATTTGGATTTGGATTGTGATGATTGTGGATGATTGTGGATGTATGAATGTAAAAACACGGGTAAAACATAATCAAACAGTCGTTCAAATATTTTAAGTATAGCGACGGAATAGAGACGGAATTAAGTCCGAACTGCGACGGCCTCGAGGCGAGACAGTAATCTAATTGGTCGTGGTGTACAAATGACGGATCTACGACGGACCCTTTTAGCGACGGAAACAATCCGTCGCAGACATTAACAGATTGACGACGACATATTAGATGATAATTAACAATACACCGATTTTAGATCAAATTGATTTTTTGTAAACTTATAAATTAATATTAAATAAAAGTATTAAATATATCTATGCAAATATACAAATAGATTTTTTTTCCAGAAATCATTACTAATCATGAACCGTTAATATATATAGAGATTTATAATAACATATTTAATATTAACATAAATCAATCAACCAATATCAATATATTAAATGATAAGTGATCAAATAAGGAACTTGTGGAATTTTAGAAAAATAAAATAAAAATTTATTTAAATGCTATATAGAATTCTAGATAAATGTGATATCTCGAATATATGATAAATTTATATATTAATAGGTTCTCAAAATCCCAACATGACCGAAAAAGCTAATTTCTTGGTTTTCCTTTTCCACTTTATACTTACATGGGCAAAACTGTAAGAGAATAACGTTTTGACAAAAACTTGGATGAGACAAAACTTTTCACCTCATCTCGAAATTTCAATTGTTTTTGTTAAAATAATTATATATTAATTATGGTGAGTAATGATAATTAAATTTTGTTAATTTATAATTAAATTATTAATTTTTAATTCAAAATTAGAATTTATTAATTCATAGTTATGGTTTATTAATTCACAAGTAAGGTTTATTAATTTATAATTAGGGTTTATTAATTAATAATTAGGGTTTATTAATTCAAATTAAGGTTTATTATTCAAAATTAGGGTTTATTGATTCCAATTAGGATTTATTAATTCAAAATTAAGGTTTATTATTCAAATTAGGGTTTATTATTTAAAATTATTATTTATTAATTCATAATTATGATTTTATTAATTTATTAAATTAATTATTTTTAATTAAAATTAATTTAATAATTAATTACTTAAGTGATCTCCTGTGCGCGGCTGCACCAATGTTTTTCTGGCCTAAAAGGCATTAGGCAAACTCTGGTTGAGTACTTGAATAACAATAAAAAGCACATAAAATATATGTTGAGAAAAAAGGAAGGGAAACAGAGACGAGAGTGAGATATTTCATCACATCCTGCTCAAGATTTCTTTCTCCATTTCAGGTGTTTTCTCTTTCTCTCTAAAGAATTTGTATTCGATACATGCTGTGTTTCATGCTTTCAGGTGGGCTTATTGTGCGTATTACTAGGCTCTGTACGTATATATAAATCCGATTATTGTTCTGCCATCCGTAAATGAAATTGCTAGAATTCTTTTCAATCATGGGACCAGAGTTAGATGATTGTTGCCATTTTAGCTTGAGTTTAGCTTCGAGCTCAGTTGAAGGAGTTTTGACTATGTTTAGTTGTTTTGCTGTGATTTAGGGATTCTTTAGGGTTTTAATTTGCAGTCTTCTGTGGGGTTTGTTATGCGGGTTATTCGGTTAGATTCGTCTGCCTCCTTTGTGGTTTCCCTGGGGATTTTTGGTAGTGCAGTATTGGCTTGGTAATTAATTCTTAGCTTGTGTGTGTGTATGTGTGTGCGTGTGTGTGGGGGTGTGGGTGTCGTAACTTTCTCTAACATTGTACAGTGACGAGGCTCTTGAGGAGCTTTTAATAGATACTTCGAAGCCTGGCATACATTGTTTAATCTAAGGTAGTGATTTGTGTTATGTTCAATTTTGTGCTTTCAGTCATTTACTTATTTATGGATCATCAAATCATTCTATATTCATGATCAGCATGTCGTGCCCAGTTGATTTCGTTTTCTTAAAATTGAGATTATTCTCTAGTTGTCTCTCCCTCTCTTTGAGTTGCTTTACTAACATGTAATACTCATTTACTTTGTTACTGTGTTTTTATATTGAACTCATGTTCTGATTCATTTTAGTTTCATCTAATTGATGACTCTCAATGATCTTCAGATTTAATTTCTCGTCTGTTGAAGCTATGGCATTTTGATCGGGGATCAAATTTTGGCTCTACATTGATCTTGGGCTGGTAATAAGATGACGATGAACCAACGGAATACGATTGATCTAGAACAAGGATGGGACTTTATGCAAAAAGGGATTATAAAACTGAAAAATATTCTTGAAGGACTGCCGGAGCCACAATTCAGTTCCGAAGACTACATGATGCTTTACACGTATTATTTCAATATTATGTGTTGTAAATATATGATTTTCCTTTGTGGTTTTATCAATACATCATGAGTTTCTTTTATTCATATTACAGGACAATATACAACATGTGTACTCAGAAGCCACCTCATGATTATTCCCAGCAGCTTTATGACAAGTATCGGGAGTCTTTTGAAGAGTATATAACATCGACGGTGAGGATATGTCTATATTTTCTGGCGTGACACTGTAAAATGTTTATTATCTTCATACATGTCCTGTTAAGTACCTGATATTTTTTAGGGTCCCAAATTTTGGAGTTGGTGAAAGTTAACGTGGATGGTTGATTTACATTTGTTTATCTGCCACTCATCAGATGTCACTAAGTTGCTCTTGCATTAGTATCTTCATTGACAGTATTTCAGGTGCATGCTAGATCTGTCTTCAAGTTGCTTGTCTCAATTGTGCACTACAAACTCAAGGGTGACCTGGAAATTTGGATTGGAATCTAATTACCCTCAAAATAAATTTAGGAACACAACAAAATTTTACCACATCTTACAAGCACTTGTCTGTTGACTCTGTTCATAAAGTTCATTGAAATCAATTTATTACTTCTCAGTTCTCACACCCATTTATTCAGAATTTTCCGTCTCTGGTTTAGGTTCTGCCTTCTTTGAGGGAGAAGCATGATGAGTTCATGTTAAGGGAGCTGGTAAAAAGGTGGTTGAATCATAAAATCATGGTACGATGGCTTTCAAGATTCTTTTACTATCTTGACCGGTACTTCATAGCTAGAAGGTCGCTTCCGCCATTGCAAGAAGTTGGTTTGACGTGCTTCCGCGACCTGGTAACTCTTGGCTGATTTCTGGTTGAGCTTCCTTAAATTTTTTCAAAAGCCAAAGTCCATGCTTTCTGGAAAAATAAGATTGTCCTGAGTTCTTTCCATTCCCCAAAATATTTTTATCCTTTCTTTTCACCTTTCCTCTTCAGTTTTGGAAATTTAAGAACCTATATTATAATTTCAGGTGTACCAGGAGTTGCATGTGAAAGCAAGGGATGCTGTCATATCTCTGGTACATCCGTGTTGGTTTTCTTTCTATACCATACAATGTTTATATTCTCTAATGAGTGGTCCTTTTTTTTTGTGTGCGTGTAATTTCTCTTGACCAGGTCGATCAAGAGCGGGAAGGAGAGCAAATAGATCGAGCTTTGTTGAAGAATGTGTTGGATATTTTTGTTGAAATTGGAATGGGGCAGATGGATTATTATGACAATGACTTTGAAGCAGCTATGCTGAAGGACACAGCTGCCTATTATTCCCGGAAGGCTTCTAATTGGATCTTAGACGACTCGTGCCCTGACTATATGCTGAAGGTATATATATGTATGTCAGATCCAGAGTGCCACCTCTGTCCACTGAGAACAAAACATACACCATGGCGCCAAGATGTGGATTATGTTGGCCAAAATATCTTTACTGAAATTACTTTTCTCATGCTTTATAAGAGACTTTTTGTATATGCAGGCTGAGGAATGTTTGAAACGAGAGAAAGACAGAGTAGCTCACTATCTTCATTCAAGTAGTGAAGTAAAGTTGCTTGAGGTATGCTCTTGCTCTTGATACTAGAAGTGGGATATTGACTGACATTACAAGTATCTTCAGGGGTTTTCCATGGCTTAAATATTCTGATTCAGTTAGCCCGTTATCTTGTGTTATAATAGTTAATCAATCAATTTTGATAACTGTTCTATTTTTTTGGTTAGAAAGTACAACATGAGTTATTATCTGTATATGCGACCCAACTCCTGGAGAAGGAGCACTCAGGCTGTCATGCATTACTTAGGGATGACAAGGTACCTATACTAAAGCATCTTATATGTACTTAGCCAGTTCGTTTAATTCTCTTTGAAGCTGAATCTCAGCCTATGTCCTTTAGGTAGAGGATTTGTCAAGGATGTATAGACTCTTTTCTAAAATACCTCGAGGTCTGGAACCCGTGGCTAATATTTTTAAGCAGGTTTGTGATTCTATTGGTCCTCCCTTGTTAAAATTACTATTGTTTCTGCATTTTGAGCTGCACCTTTTCACTTAGCTCATGTGTACTAATGCGTGATGTACTCCCATCCCAGCATGTTACTGCTGAAGGTAGCGCATTGGTTAAACATGCTGAAGATGCTGCAAGTAACAAGAAGGTCTGTTCATTTTCTAGGAAGATTGTTAGTGATATTCTTTGATCCTATGAAATTACACGCTAATAAATTTACTTCACGGGATAAAAAGAGTTGCCAGTACAGTTTGTTTGTTCTTGTGCATTTATAGAATTTGTATGTTGGATCAATAATCAATCCATGCCTGTCATGATCTATTTGCATTCCTAATAGCATGCTGGTAATATTTCCCAGCAAGACGTTAATTTTAATAAAGTGGTTGAAAATGCGGCTAAATGTTGCAGCGGAATGTACTAAGTGAATGTCTAATTCGTTTCCCTTTTGTAATTAATTATTATTGCACATCTTCTACAGGCAGAAAAGAAAGATGTTGTTGGGTTGCAGGAACAGGTAACTTGTTTTGAACTTTCTTAATGTTTATCATGTTTTCACCCACTGAAATTACTTGTGTTTGGAATCCAGGTTTTCGTCAGAAAAGTAATTGAGCTCCATGACAAATTCATGGCATATGTGAATGACTGTTTTCTAAATCACACGCTCTTTCACAAGGTTAGAGTAATCTGGATAGCATCCTATTCATTTTCCCCTGCCTTCAACTCTAGTATTAGTATGACTAATTTTCTCTGTCCAATTACTAGGCTCTCAAAGAGGCATTTGAAGTCTTTTGCAACAAGGGTGTTGCTGGTAGTTCTAGTGCAGAACTTCTAGCCACCTTTTGTGATAACATTCTGAAAAAGGGTGGGAGTGAAAAGTTGAGTGATGAAGCTATTGAGGAAACACTGGAAAAGGTGCCGATTTTGTGTGTATTTCAAATTCGATTAAATATTGATTATGATCACATTTAAGGGCTATAATTGGGTTTGGAATGTCCTTTAGGTTGTAAAACTTCTTGCCTATATCAGTGATAAGGATCTATTTGCTGAGTTTTATAGGTGAGTTTCCAATCTATTCCAGTTATTGCTTCCTTCTATTGAACAAATCATTATAATTATACTTTCTGCTGTTGTTGACAGGAAAAAGCTTGCTCGTCGCTTGTTATTTGACAAAAGTGCCAATGATGAACATGAGAGAAGTATCCTGACAAAGTTGAAGCAGCAATGCGGTGGCCAATTTACATCAAAAATGGAGGGGATGGTCGGTTCTCTTATTATTACATTCTGAATTAGCAAAGCTTTATATGTAATATTTTAATACCCTTTTCGTCTATTTCAGGTCACAGATTTGACACTAGCCAGGGAAAATCAAGCCAGCTTTGAGGAATATCTTAGTAATAAACCGGATGCAAATCCTGGGATTGACTTAACAGTGACTGTCCTGACAACTGGTTTCTGGCCAAGTTACAAATCTTTTGATCTTAACCTTCCAGCTGAGATGGTAATGTTTGCACGCATTGAAATTTAAGATCAATTACAAAGCTACCCTTGAGAACTTCAAGGATACTTTTCATTTGCAAACTGATATTCTCACTAATTACATGGAATTTTCTTCTAGGTCAAGTGTGTAGAAGTATTTAGAGAGTTCTACCAAACAAAAACAAAGCACCGAAAACTTACATGGATATATTCGTTGGGAACTTGCAACATCAATGGTAAATTCGAACCAAAGACAATAGAGCTCATTGTGACAACCTATCAGGTGAAGTGCAGAACACGATGATGACTCATCTATATGTCCTCTAATTGATATTTAAGTGACTAAAGCTCTTGTGATCGATTTTTCAGGCTGCTGGTCTGTTGCTGTTTAATGCCGCTGATAGATTAAGCTATCAGGAAATCATGACTCAGTTGAACCTGTCTGATGATGATGTTGTTAGGTTGCTTCATTCACTTTCATGTGCCAAGTACAAGATTCTGAACAAGGAACCAAGCACCAAAACAATCTCTCCGACTGACGTTTTCGAGTTCAATTCAAAGTTCACCGACAAAATGAGAAGGATCAAGGTACTAATTTCACCCACCATGTGTTTCCTGTCTATTCATGGCGTAGGATAGGGCATAATTAACACTTGTATTGATTCTTTTATTAAACCTATTCTTGGGAATGAAGATACCTCTCCCTCCTGTGGATGAGAAGAAGAAGGTCATCGAGGATGTCGACAAGGACAGAAGGTACGCCATTGATGCCTCAATTGTCCGTATCATGAAGAGCAGGAAAGTCTTGGGCTACCAGCAATTGGTCATGGAATGCGTTGAGCAATTGGGTCGAATGTTCAAGGTAGCCTTACCGATGTATTTAAGTATTATCATTGACATTTCCTATCTATAATGAAAGCTATCATCACTGAGTTTCAACTCTGCATCATGTAGCCTGATGTTAAAGCAATCAAGAAGAGGATTGAAGATTTGATCACTCGTGACTATCTTGAACGCGACAAGGATAACCCCAACTTGTTCAAATACTTGGCATAAACGTTTAACCCTTTTGGCTGCTTCACGACGCTGCAAAAAGATTTTGGACCCACACAGAGGATTTTAAACCACTGTAAGTGCTGCCTAAGGCCTTCAATGACTCGATTTCGTTGGTGGAGGGGATTGAGAATTCTTGTACATTCTGACCTAAAATCTGTTTCAAGACCATTTACAGAGATTGATAGCATCGAGGCAAGACGAGTAGTAGTTTACAGTTATGAGCAGTGAGAGAAAATCTGGCTTCCTTTCATTTCTTAGCGCCCCAAACTCCTGCATTTTGACTCTTAATTGTCTAATATTATCTATCTTTTATTTTTTGATTGGCTTTTCCATGAACTTTATGTAAAGATTGTATAAGAGTAGTCTTTTAAATTTGCTTTTGAGTCCCTTTTGTTTGTTATGATCCTAGTTTTTCTCAAACATCAGTTGTTCATGCTGGGTGTTTTGAAACGCTGTTGTCTTCTGAAGAGAGAGAGAGAGAGAGAGAGAGAGAGAGAGGGAGGGAGTTGGCAAAGATACTTCAAACTCACAGTAGTTTTAATTCGGAGAAAGTCATGGAATTGGCTATCTAACGATATCAATGCCCGAAATCAATGAACTGTCAGGAGAGTCTTGTGTGTTATGTAGTCTAATACACAATTCACCGTGAGATCAATTAATATTTGAATTCAAATTTATTTATGATTGTGTACTTGTAATTGTAAATATTAACAAAATAAAAAAATATACTCCTGTCTACAAAGAGTTTAAGGCTTATGGTAGTGTAGTATTTTGTCATGGTAAGAGTTTTAATAAATGTTTGGTAGATATTTTTTGTGTAGAGAAAAAGTCCTATTATATTGTGAGGTTGGAGAAAGGGTCTATTATATTTTTGGTAAATAATTAGTAGTTGTAAAGTTGAATTATAATGATTGAATTTTGGGTATTGTACCTAAAAGAAGATGTGTCACTATTTATGGATATTGAAAACGATAATTATGTTGCGTCTTAGTGGACAGAATAAATAATATTGAAGTATTAAATTTGGATTTCAATTTTGACAATAAGATGATATGATTTGGTCTCATATTAGTTTTAATGTCAACCTTAAATTTTGTAATGATAAATAATGGTTTTTACAAAGTGCAGCAACTCGAGATCTCCTCATCGGTCATTATAAATAAAAGAATATTTTATTCTCTTAAAGAAATAAGATGAATAAAACAAATTAAATAATAATTTTAGTTTCCTTTAATCAGAACATAATGTCCACTTTTAGTCAAATAATCATATGTTAATATACCGAGCTTGGGTACAGAGAATAACATTTGAAAGATATTAATGGTAATAAATAAATAAAAGTAAATTTCCGATTTTTGACAAACTTTTATAAACCAATAATGCGCCAACAAAAAATAAGTCTATAACAAGCTCACCTCACGACCTCAGCAATGAGTTGCTGACTTGGCCAGTGAATGGGATCTCAGAAAATGCGGCCATGTAATAATTTCTTCCAATTAAAATATAATGTTATATATATAATGAAAATGTCCGTTTTCCAAATAAAAATATTCAAAACTGGGTTAGGAAATTATTCTTTCTCCCAATATTCTCATTGAATTTTATGTCTAAATATCCTCTCCTCTCTCGTCTTGTCGAAAATTTTCCATTTTGATGCTCTCTGCTTTGCGTTTTCCGCCCAATTTTCCTTTTTAGGGTTTTGAATTATTTCGCTCTTAGCTTTGATTATTAGCTTTTATAGATTCAAGAAGTTGAGTGTTTCCATCTAATTATGGTTTTGGAAGTAATTTAGGTAAATATTCATTCAAATTCTGCGTGTTTTATCTGAATGGGTTACTGGGTTTTCGCAATTATCGCTTTATTTCGTTGATGCTGTTTAGTTGTGATCACGCGTATGCTTGGATTTTTCCTGGGGAAGTCTTCTTTCGGGAAAATTTAAAACCTTTAAGGAGTGAATGTACCCTCTTGATATGGATTATTCCCGCGAAACTGGAATGGTGTTGATTCCAACGCGATTTGTGTGGCGTTACGGTGGGAGAATTGTGTGTATTAGTGGCTCTTTTACCGGGTTAGTCGATTTGCGATTATTTTTTGTGTACTTTGTTCTTTGTAGGATTAGCTTTTGATTTGAGCTGTGCTTATGCTAACTCTTATTATTGTTGTTAATGGCGGTTTTAATTGATTTATTTTTATTTTTAAAGGTGGACACAATGGCCAATGACCCCGGTTGAGGGTTGTCCTACAGTATTTCAAACAATTTGCAGTCTTCCACCCGGTTATCACCAGGTGGGTTGTTCATGTCCTGGAGCTTACTAGGGTGAAGAATTGCCCGATTGTTCGAAGTGGTCAAGCGAGAAGGCAAATTTAGTTACTTGGGGTTGATCCGAATTTGACTGGAAATAACCATCTAATTAGTCGATGACATTTGATTAGCAGCTAATTTGGTGTTTCCGTGGATGTGGTATATGTGTTATGACATGTGCATTTGGTCATGTTACTTATTTGGTATATTCTGCGTCATTAATTACTCAATCACGTGATCAAGGAGTCTACATCATCTTTAGCTAGGAACAGTTATGGCTTTTTTGCCTTTTGCCGGTGTTGTTGCCTCCTTTTCTTATCCCAATTTTTACTCCATTTTGTGATGCTGCTTAACTGTGAACAAGCTGGGAAAGTTGCTGACTTTTAACACATTCGTAATTAAAGATATCGGTCCTTTTGCCTAGTTAGTATCTAGGAATAAAAATTTTGGTTCAAGAATGGAAAAATGTCCTAGACTCTACTCTAGACACTATCTTGATTGTGGGTTAACGGTTATTATAAGTAAATAGTACTCCCTCCATCCTTGAAAATTATTCTTTGATTTTAGCGGCAAGGGTTTTAATAAATGTAATGAGCGTAAAGTAAGTGGAGAGTAGGACCCACATTGTAAGATTTATTATGTGAGTGGAAATGGTGGGCCATGGGTGGTTTTCTGTAAATAAAAGTTGATTGTGGGTAAAAGCAATGTTGTAAAAATCGCTCGAGGCGTGCCTTGAGGCGAGGCAATAGGAAATAGCCTCAGGGAGCACGCCTTTGTGGGTGAGTTTGAGGCTTAAGCCTCACGGAATGAGGCAGCCACCTCAAGGCACTGAGGTGGCGAGGCGGTGGTGAGGCGTTTATGTGTATTTAAATAAGGTTTTTCGCGGACAGAATCCGACGGCGAGTAGACGAGGGCGGCGATTATCATCGCCGGGAACACTACATCCTTTGCCAGCGCCGCCAGCTTGGTGACCAACGACTGTCCTCACATCACCATCTTCTTCAACTTCTGCTCTCTTTTAGAATTATGGAGAGAGAAATCTTCTGTGCATTTTAGGGATTTTTAGCGGCTACTGTTCATTTTAGGATTTCTGGTGGCTACTGTTCATTTTAGGGTTCTGGGAGGCTACTGTTCATTTAAGGGATCTGGGTAGGGTTTTTGGGCGGCCAGGCCTAATTTTTGGACCCAAACTTAATTAAAACTAAAGGGCCAATTTGTTTACACTTTTTAAATAAAGCCTAGTCAGTTTTTTAAAGATCTAAACCCTAACAAATTAATTTGTTAATTTTTATGAATTCTTTGTCTTCATTCCGAGGCTTATGCCTCGGACCGCCTCGAGCCTATCACCTCACCTTGTCGTGACAAAACGCCTCAAGTACGCTTTAGGCATTTTACAACATTGGGTAAATGTTATGAGTTTTATGTGGGGACCATATCCAAAATTGAAAAGTGAATATTTTTTGTGGACGGGCCAAAACGGAATTAAGTGAACATTTTCAAGGATGGAGGGAGTATGACTTTTGCATGACACGTGTCAAGAATTTGTTTGAATACATTGGAGAATTAAGTATTACTGACTAAGTGCAATTGCCAGTGTATTGCCCTTTTCAGCTAGTTTTGAAGTTTTAGGTGGTATTGAGATGATTGGGTAGATAATTGAAGAGAGATAAGTCACAGCTGTATCCATATGTCGCTTCTGCCAAACTAACAGCTTCTCGACCTTGATTTGATAAGAATTAGTAGTGGCAGCTTTATTGTAGCTGGCTGGAACCTGGAGGAGTAATATTATTAAAATAGACCTGACACTCTCGTTGTTTGGAAAGGACTAGTTGTTCTAAAAACATGAATCTTGATTGAAGATACTAGTGTTGTTTCTGTTAAAGCTAGCTTTGGAGTTATGTATCATTTTCAATTCAAAAACTGCTTCTCTTTGTCTGTAGTACAAATTTGTGGTTGACGGTGAATGGAGACATGATGAGCACCAGCCTTCTGTCAATAGTAACATTGGAACAGTGAACACTATCCTTTTAACTACAGAAGCTGATTACCTTACTGCAATGCTGAGCCCACAAGCACCTTCCTCTGGTCATCGTTCAAGCATGGATGTTGATAATGAGGGCTTCCAGCGTGTGGTATGATAGTACTGTACTCATCTTTACTTCTCTTGCCATACCCTTAATTGTCCCATAGCATGTTTTATCAGAAGAAAAAATTTATGGGTACTTATTCAATTATAATGGAGTAATTTATCTTATAGGTCATCTTGGTTACAGGTTCGGCTGACAGATAGTACGTCTCCTGAGCCCTTCCCGACAATATCAGAGGCCGATGTAGATGTCTCCCAGCATCGTATAGCTGTATTCTTGTCAGCTCACAAGGCATATGAGTTGCTCCCTGAATCTGGGAAGGTCTGGATGATCCTCATTTGTCCCAACATTGTTCCCACCTATGATCCTTTTTTATTTGGTTGATTTACTTGGATTATTTTTCAGGTTATTGCTTTGGATGTTGAACTCCCTGTAAAGCAAGCATTTCATATATTGCATGAACAGGTATCTTTAATTGTTAAGTCCACTGTTTAGTGTTACTGCCTACCAGATCAGGGTCACTATAACTTAACATGCCTCTAGCAAGATGGTGTATTAGATGTATTTGCTGTCTGTTCTTGATCCTTTGTTTAGCCTACTTTATTTTGCTAAATTTACAAACTCATAAGAATAAAAACATTCATTTCAGGGGATCTCTATGTCGCCCTTGTGGGACTTCTCGAAGGCAAAATTTGTTGGAGTTCTTAGTGCAATGGATTTTATCTTGATTATGAGAGAGGTAGAGCATTTTGTGATATTTTATACTGAATATTATCTATCTTGAATCTGCTCCTTCCCCCTTAGGCATAGCCTCTCTTCTCCTCCTTGTGCATTCCAGGTGTAGTAACCTAATTTGTCCCTAGTGTTTCTTTATTATGAAGTTGATCCAACCTTCATACAGAATTTGCATTTTAAAGTTGATCCAACCTTCACACAGAACCCTGTCGATGGATCTTTTGCAAAAATAGAGACCATTTTCTCTCATATTTGACTGGTGTATGAACTGCGAAATCTTAAAGATATCCTTGTGATCTTTGCAATGTGTGTTGGCAGCTTGGCAGACATGGGTCAAATTTGACGGAGGAAGAGCTCGAGACACATACCATATCTGCTTGGAAAGAAGCAAAGTCTTATCTAAATAATCAAATTAATGGGCAAGGAGCAATATTTCCAAGACAACTTGTACAAGTAAGTGTTCATACTGATGTAGTGATGCTCTAAATGCCACCTTGTACCCATCATTTTAAACACAGGTCAGATGGATGGACGATTTGTATATTAGTTCTATCCTTATACATATATCTGTCTGCATATTTGATACTGATGCTGATCAAACTATAAGTGGAATACCTGCCTTTTGTGCCCTTACTTTGATTAAAACTTTTCACCATATTAGAAACACCCTCGTTTGTTCTTGTTTTTGGCATGATCTAGTTCATTCCTGAATGTCATTGATTTCTTTATATGCTAGATAGTTCCTCAAAAGTTTTGTGTTAAGTTGCAAAGAAAATTCTTCTATTATACACATATAGGATGCTCTTTTATGTTAACTTGATGAAGCTTCCAGGCTGGGCCAGATGACGCTTTGAAGGAAGTTGCTCTGAAGATTTTGCAAAGTGGTGTAGCAACAGTTCCCATCATTCATTCGTCGTCAGCAGATTCCCCGAACAAAAGTCTATTACATCTTGCTTCACTTTCCGGGATACTTAAATGTCAGTATTGTGAACCAGCCACTAATGCTTTCAGTGTGTTTGAACTATTTTCCGAGGGTAGTAGTAATTAAACATTTAGCTTTGCAGGTATATGCCGGTTTTTTAGGCATTCGCCTGGTTCATTACCTGTACTTCAATTGCCAATTTGTTCAATTCCTTTGGGCACTTGGGTTCCTAAGATTGGAGAGCCAAATCGCAGGCCATTGGCAATGTTGAGACCCAGTGCTTCTCTTAGTGCAGCATTAAATTTATTAATTCAAGGTATCAAGAAACAAACTGGAAATGGGAGACTCTTAGAGCAGTCACATCTCTGTTTCATCAGCGTCATTTCAGATCTACTTTATATATAATATATCACTCTTCGTCTAACATGTTTCATCCCTTTGCAGCACAAGTTAGCTCAATTCCTATCGTCGATGATAATGACTCTTTACTGGATGTATATTCTCGAAGGTTAGAAACATGCATTGATGTTTGTTTAATCATATGTGAATCAATTTCCCACAGTTCATTTTTTGCAGTGACATAACTAGTTTGGCCCGAGACAAAATCTATACACACATTAATCTCGAAGAAACTACTATTCATCAGGTAAAGACACCTATCCTATTAGCATTCGTGCTATAATCGCTGTTATCTGTGAATATTTATTGGATGGTGTCAGTGTGTATGACAATCTCAGTGCCATGTCACAGTAGAAAAATCCCAGTTTTTATTATAGTTTGAAATTTCTTATCTTCTCCGTATCTGAATTGCAGGCATTGCAGTACAGAGATGACCCATTTTCAGCATATGGCTCCAACATCCAAAGATGTTTTATGTGCTTGCGTACAGATCCTCTCCATAAAGTTTTGGAGAGGTTATCTCAACCAGGTCAGCTTTCCTTCTCTTTCATTCTTAAGACGTTTCTCAGCACTTCCCGGGTCATATTTGTCATTCCCTTCAACAGACTATGTATATATATGTACAGATACATACATGTATAGCTTTTCTTGTAACTCACAGTATGCATTGCTGTTGATCTCAGGTGTGAGGCGTCTTGTTGTCATTGAAGCTGGAAGCAAGCACGTAGAAGGTATCGTTTCGTTGAGGGACGCGTTCCGATTTCTCATGGGCCGTTAAGCAATTGCATACAATGGATGGTTCCTCTCTCATTCTTCTTTGCCTGGTTGAGTTAAAAGGCTAAACGATGAGAAATGTAAGTGAATGTGGTGGTCGTTGCTCAATATGTGTCTCTAGCATCTCAATTTTTTTTTAGAAATAGGCAAAAAGTTCCTGCTTATTCTGCTATGGAAATTGGAGGAAAAATAAGAAAAATGAAATGAGATGATTTTTCTTTCTTTTTCAGTTTAATTTATGTATAATTCTTGCCATTGTTTGGCCTCTTATCTGGTCACCCTTTTGTGGTGATGCTATTTTTTGCTACAATTGAAAGGAAAATTGAAGAAAATTTCAACTGCATTGTTTTTGTTGATCAGTTCATCAAATCAATATCTGATTTGGGCCCATGAGTTCTGGAGCCTGTTTGACTTGGTCAATTGTTCGTTCATATACAAATTTAAAAATTCAATTCTAAAATTAACTTCGTAATTGGACCTAATGTATTCAATCTGATTTGAATGATAATATATTGTATTCAGTTTTAAATGATTTAAATGTGGCGCTATACAATCGTCTTCAAAAGCAAGTGCAGATGTGTAGTTCTCATTCAGGATGAATTACTTTCTCAAATCACGGATCTTATTCTTTTGTTACACAGTTTTTAAATCGTATGAATTTGAACAAAAGGCGCGGCTAAAATTATAGATTTATGTAAAAGTCATTATTTCAGTAGTTATTACACTTTATATTTATAGAAAGAAAAATACGCCTTCTGCCTACGAAAAATAAAATTAGCACATAAAGCAGCAAACTCTTTAACCAAATTCACTTAAAGATGATTAATTATAGGGACTAATTCGAGTCTAAAATTAATTTGAGAAAATTGCAAATGGTATCCTTATCCAACATTCAAGTTCAAAGCTAATTAGCAAACAGAGAATGGCTCAGAGTTCATTTTCTTCATTCAATGTTAACAAAGAACGAAAGCTAAGATAATCATGAAAATGAAAAATTTACATTATCAGCTGACAGCAGCGTTACGTCGGTATCAGCGCCATTATTTGGTTCCTAATTATGCCCATGCACTTCTGTATTTCAGTGTAAACGGGAAGATTTTGTGAACTGCATGGCTGCAAGCTTGTGACGGCGGAATCCAGAATCTGTGCCACATCAGACGGAGGGAACTGCCGTTGCGTGCACTTCTGCAATGACACACAAATTGGCAATGGTCAGGTGATCGAAGCACTAAGACATCTAACCATCACTTTCACATAAAGACCAAGAATCTGAATGAATACTCTGTGTGTGTGAGCATGTGTTTCTTCATTTCAATTTACCTGAATCATGAGCAAAGTTGCGACGCATTTGGAAATCAGTTCAAGAGGAATTTGAGACTCTGTGTCGGATGCACTCGTAGCTTTAGGATTAGGTTCCTGCGAAAAATCTCAGTCATCAATGGATCTTGATTTAATGCAGAACCATGAGCTAAATATTCGAGTGGGAAAAACATTACCAGAGGCACGCTGGAATCATCAGAGGGAAGTCGGTCATTAACATAATCTATAGCTTCCTCGATTTTCTCAGTAGTGTCCTCCTTACACTTGAGAGACGACATCGCCTACAAAATATAGTAACCTTTTGTAATTGATCTAACAAGGGAGGGTTCTTTTTAATGGATGAAACTGGAGAACGTATGGTGAAATTCTTGAAATAAATGATGGCAGGTCGTTGTCGTCGCATAGCATTATCCTAGGATTGGCTTATGATACTATGAAGGAGCATAGCTATATGTACCTGCATGGCTGCATCCACCATTGCCCGTGCTTTTGTTCTTGAACTATCGATGATCTCGTTCACATGGGGTCCGGATTCAGTAGTTTGACATGCGAAACGGTCGAAGGAAAATTCACCGCCAGGATCAGCTAAATTGGTGCCTGGCCTGGACCATAAAAGTGGCATGCTTCCTTGATATGTATTCCTCTGTCTCAAGCAATATAAAGCAGAAGAAACCTGCTCCAAGAAAAAAATTGTGTTTCTAGTATATGAAATTAAGAAAAAAATTGCTTACAAAAAACCCAAATAATTAGAAAATACAGCTTTTCAGTTTCCTGTATGGAGACCTATACCTGTTCATTGGCTTCATTCAACTGTACAAGTACTGCAGCATATTGCTTTTTAAATGGCTCAGAGTCCTTCAAAGAGCTATCGCCCTCAATCTGATATCTGGACACATCGTCGTTCATGCGCCTCAACTCCAGAACAACAGCTTCCTATACATAAAGAAACAGAGATGAGCCGATCAATGCGATGAATTCTGATAAGCAGCTAGAAAGTCGGACAACTGAACATGCACCATTAACAGGAGAGAAAAGATGCTGATTTTCTACAGTTGAATGTGATTGTAAAGCGGCTTTATAAGCAAGAAACATCAGACATGAGAAACAATACAAGCAACGATTTGCTAGTAAATGCTGAATACCTTTTTCTCAATTGCACGAGTCAGCTCAGCGAGAGCTTGAACATCAGCTTCCTTAGCCTGGATCTGAACCAGTGCACCAGGCTGAGAATATGCTGTTTGTTGGTAATTGGCAGTTCCAGCAGATCCAATCCTCATTTGCAAATTAGCTTTTGCAGACGAGACCTGGTCAAAAGGATAAACCTGAGATGCTTTTACTATGAATATAATCTTCTCAGTGTACGAACCAAAATATGAACCAATGCAATCAAAACTGCATATATAAAATCCCAGTTAAGAAATAGTCTGACATATATTAAAAGCGATAAACCAAATACTGATGAGAATGATCATTGAAAAAATGTGGCATGAAAAGTTGGGGAAAGATTTCATGCCTTTGTCTGATTCAACAAATTTGCATGATCAGCTGACAGTGACAAGTGGGAGATATCATCAGTGGCATCAACTTTGTCAACAGGACAAAGCTTCAGGTACTCTTGTATTTGTCCACCTAATTTTAGGTTGTTGAAATTTTCAAAAAACTTATCAGTAGATATCGTTTGTTTCCAAAGCATTGCAGGCAGATTCTCGAGAGGGTTCAAAGGCATGCAGTCGATGTCCTGCCACAACATAGCAACAAATACTCAGACTGAGAAACAAGAACAATTAGTAGAATGGGGCACAAGTCAGAAAGTAGATTACCATGACAAATTCAACTCCTAGCTCATGACGGTCAAATTGGACCCGACACCTAGAATTATCAACAGTCAGCACACTTCCATCATGGACCTCTCTTGTTTTCGGATGGATGGCAATGACACGTTGTCCAACCGATAAAGGCCTCGCGAGATCAGTCGGCAGTCCTTCCCGAACACCTTCACGAAGCTCAGTGTAATGTTTTCTAACGGAATCCCTATACTGATTAAGCTTCTCTTTCTCTTCCTTTAGGAACTGCTCTGAAAATCGCCGTGGTTTACCAAGAGAACTGCTTGAATATCAACATCATTTACATTATTATCAGGTAATATGGTGAACAGCAAAAGATTGATCTTATCAAAAGAAGACGTATACCTTCTAATGACACCCCACTCTACACGAGTTAATCTTGGCACATGACCCAATCCAACATGATACAGATATTCAACAAACTCCCTCTTAGCAAACCAAGGATAATCAATGGCACTGTAGAACCATTCATAAGTACACCATCTTCTCAGATGAGGATTTGACAAGCAAATGGACATATTTTCCTGTATGACAAAGGATGTTAAGGTTCGGCCTATTCAACTTCCATACTAAAAAAATGGCAGAGCACCAAACCTTCAAATTCAGTGCTCTGCTGTGGACTGAAGCATTAGACAGATCACTTTGGTCATTTGAGGTGTTATCAAGAATTTTTTGTTGTTTCTTGAGGTCCATTTTACGTCTGCTCCTGACTTTAGTTGGTAAGTTGACCTGATTAATCACAGAAACCTGTGCAGCTAATTGTGCTGGCTCACTTGATTCTTTTCGTATGTCAGCAATGGAACAATTCTCAGAGTTTCTTAATAAATGTGGTAGGCCACTTTGAAAAGATTTTTTACTTCTATTCATTAACTTCTTCCCAGGATCTCCCTCCTAAAGAAAAGAAATGTCATAAATCTGAGAGCTCTCAACCAGAGAAGGAAATTCCTCATTTTCGGCAAAGTTATAATCTTAACAGAAGAAAAGAGAGAGGCTATAGAGCATTAAGTAAAGTACCTCAATCTGAGGAGATAGATGAATTTCTGGATCAGCTTCAGGTTTTAGAATCTGCAATAGCTTGTTTGTGTAAAACCTAACCATAGAAGAAATCTGGCTGACAACATTAAGAGAAATAATATGTCTGCCTCACCTTAGATGCTTGCATCTTTTGTTTTCTTCGTGGTGTTTTGGTGATAGATTGTTGAAGATCCTGATCTTCTTCAGGAACAGAACTAACAACTGAAGCTTTTCCAGGTTCCGAGGTTTTACTGGCTGCAACTTCAGAACTTGATATTAGCTTGTGCCCTTTCATTCTTACCCCCGAGTATCTACGTTTTCCTTTTTTCTGGTTCATTGGCAGAGATTCTGTAGACAGCAACTCATCAACAGGATCATCACATTCGTCTTTATATTGCAGCCTTGAATCTAAAGAATGAGAAACTAAGTGGACATTTATGAATGCTAATGAGTTAAGAAAAACATAATGGTATCATTTGATGATGGTATAATTCTTAAATTACACAATTTTATCATATGGGCTCTTCAAAATGCTTTTCTACATCAAGAAAATAAAAGATATAAAAGCATTTATTGCTTGCAAGTCAGGCAAATATAACCCTGACTCCAATTGATTGAAAATAAACAAGTTTCACATCTTACAACAATACAGGATGAAGAAAGAAATTTGAAGATCAACGGATCCTAGGCAATTTCAGGAATAATATCATCAATAGATCCAAATAATTGAGGAAACATGGTTTATTCAGCCATTATTTATGCAGAAGAGGAAAAAGTGGATGTTAGATAACTTACCATCTTCATCTCCTGTTGGCATCATCAGTGACAAATCAGCCAGTGTTTGTAGGGCATCAAAGGCTGAAGCCTCATCTAAAAAGGAACAAGTGTAGATTAAGCTGAAGCCAATTGCTCATAAAACAGCATCTGCTATTAAATTACTATTCCTTAAGACCAAATAAATATGTGCTATACAATGAGATGCCTAGCCTCTTGAGAGCCAGAAGACTGATGAAAGTGAGGTATGCAACATCTCAACAATCAACACACTGTTCGATCTGTGCATTGATCTACCAGTAATGATTCTCTTATATTACAAAGGTAATGATAGAACCTTATAGTTGGTGCAAGACCCCCAAAGAAAGAGAACTACACCTTTTAATGAGCTACAGAACATAAATAAAAACCACAAGTTCTATATGTTTATCTTTCAACATCTAAGCCGTATAGTTCAGATTTCAACATCTGTAAATTGCAAAAATTTAGCAAGGGGCAAATATTCATGGCCACATTTGGATAGTGACATACAAGATAATAATTCAGAGACGAACAATGCTTGCGTACCTTTTCCAAAGAGAACCTTTTTGCTCTTCTTTCTCTGACTTTGCCCAGAGGACCTTGAAATCTTGGCATCCGTGACCTCCACATGAAACTTGCCTCTCATTGCTCCAAACCTGTGACCTTCTTCTGTACCACTACATTCTTCCTTGATGTCATCCAAGAGATGCTCGCCATTATTACCAATTTCATAATTCTTGCCTTTGAGTTTTGTCTTCCCTTTCACTGTACTGAGACTCCTAGATTGCATCACAGAAGATTTGCACCTAGACAACTCACCAGTGTCAGCCTCTGTGCTTCCTTCTAATTCTTCTTCATCCAAGGCAGCATTGTGGGGGCTGGTCATTTCTGCTAGAGAATGCTGTTACCAAGTTTGGGCAAATAAGTTGGGTATAAAATATACATTGATTCTAGAGAAAAGGTCAAACCATTACCTTTCTCTGAGCAGATCTAACAGGTGATGACATAACACTTTCAGCTATTTTACTTGGTGTTCGTGAAACCTTGGAAGAGCCACCTTTTTGTGATGCCTCTGCCAAAGCAATGGCTATCTCCTGAGCTACTTCGTCATCATTGGCATTAGCCTTTAGTTTCAAGCCTGGCCTTCTGGGAGAAACATTATTTTCCCTATTAAACTTTTCACTTGGAAATGAAACGGGGAACCTTGGTGTCCTTTTCCCAACAGGACAAGGTCGGCTTCCTGAAGAAAACTCAAATATAAACAGGTAAAAATCTTATGGTCAGCTGAGGATTAAGGACTGAAACATAAACGTATAGACCAGCTGAGGAGAAAAGCTGAGGGGTATCCAGGGAATATCATGTACAAAAAAAGAATGTCCACATACAAATTAATAATTCAGTTCAGGCATGTAAACATTCTGGATTATGTAGCATACATCATGCAGTTTGATGTTTTTAGTACTTGTATGGACCCTTCTCTGACACCTATATGGTCTAGAAGTAACTGTTATATGGTCCATCCAGCCAAGAAATGTAGAGCAAACAAGTTCAGCATGGATAGGGGAATTTATGAATGCCGCACAACCACTCTTATTCCAAGACTGTATATAAAATAAAACGATGCTTTACCTCCAGAGCGTTTCTTCTTCAACAGTGATAGGAAACCATAATCTGGTAGAATGACCTGGGAATGTGAAACAAATTGATCATCAGATGCTTTAGATGTAGTAGGCTGGACTTTGCAACAGTCGAGCTTCTGAGTCTTTCTAGATGATCCAGTCCCGTCATTGCTTTCCAGGTCACTGTCACTTCCTGCCTGTCAAGCCAAGATCAACTTAACTTAGTAGAGCCATCAAAAGAAAGCAGTAATAAAATAGCAATAAACTTATTAATATCAAATGACAAACAAAAATATATTAGGCATATGAATTTCGACACAGGAAAGCTTAAGATTTGTGAGTTTAACACCAAACACTGTCTTGTAATTCAAACTCCAAATACAAAGGTACTTGGCTACAGTTGTCGTCAAATGGGATCTGTTACCATTATTTAAGTCATTCCCCGCTAAATGAAAAGCCACTTTTATTTAAGAAAAACAGATAAAAACATGCATGCGGGGACATCCAGGAGGACAGGTGTGGAAAATGATGCACCAAAAAAAAACTATCTCAACAATCTGACTACCATGGTTTTCTTTGTAGATGTTCAAGTTTGGCAGAACTATTTTCTTTGTAGATGTTCAGCTAGCTAACTGAATTAAAGAAGTCTCACCAAATTGCAGTAATGATCAGTCATCATAGCAATCAACCCATCTGAAGAGGCAGTTCCATGTGGAAGTGATAAGTACGCCTGAAATTGAAGAACTCAGAATGGTTACAACACTTGTGAATCCTCACTGCAGGAGACATAAATCAAAAACCAATTTACCCTATTCATTGTGTAAAGGGCCTCCACCATCTCAGGAGATCGACTTCTCACAGCACTTGCAATCTGTACATGCAAAACAGCAAAAAACAGCCACAGCAATCAAATTGAGTAACTCATAAAGAAAAACAGACCCTAATTAGTCTATGTCACGAATAACAAAAATTGCAATTTTGCTTCTGATTTCTTTCTCTCTCTTTTTTTTTCTCTTGCCTTTTTATTATATTTCTGAGATATAGAATCCACATCAGTTCCTTAGATATCAGATTACAAGAGAGCACAATTTTTATTAACAAATTAATATCACTCTAGCAAGTGGCTCATCATAATGAATCCAATATAAAGACTAACCTTTTTCCAATCTTTGTTATACTTGCGGTAAGCATCATAAAAACGAGATAGCTCTTCAGTGGTCCATCGAGGCCCAAGCATGTCAGACAACTTTCTTTTCTGAAAAATAAAAATAAAAAATAAAAAATAGATAGAACGTCTCAATTTAAAAATAAATCAATCCCAGTTCTCCAAGTTACTTTAGTGTTTCGAGCAAAACTAGAGTTGCTAAAACAAAGATCAAAACAACAAACAAGAAGACATCATGCAAATGGACCGTTCCTTTAATCTAACTTCAAGAACTTTCTACTATAATACATTGGCAAATCCATCTGAACAGATGGAGAACAATGGACCCCAAAAAAAGACTACTATCTCAGTATCTATATAAGGTTAATAATACAAAAACAGTTTGAGAATGCATATAAATGTCGAGAGTTCAAAACATAAATTTCTATTTTGATAATTTCCTCAGGTGAATTATACATGAGAATCACAAAACCCACATAACTGACATGAAGATAACCATTAAGGATACATTTTACTCGAAAAATGGTTGATATAGACAATTTAATTACAACAGGAAACTGAAGTAGACCATAATTCTCACCCTGCCACTGCTTCTTTTGGTAATATCATCATCTTTGCTGGGAGAATCTTCGTGGGTATACCGCCTGTTCACACTTCTAGATTTTCTTGTTGGCCCCATCATTCGCTAATAACTAATGCACATGTTCAGACAAAAATAGAAAACTATTATCAATGTTATATTATTGGCATTCCCTATAACTAATAATAGACCAACAAGTATGCATTGTACTTTCCCTCCAAATATCATTCTTGTTGTGCCACTGGAGTAATTATCTAAATGCAAGAGTGTTTAAGGCACCAAATAAATTACACCAGTAGTGTTCTATTACAACTATTGAATAGCAGACTGGGTACAGTAGAAGAACACACCATCAATGGGACCACTTCCACGTCAACATTTAGCTTCAAGACTCAGGTTTAACCAGGTTCAAATCACAAAGTCTGACTGACATGCAATTTCAATGGAAAAGCCTAAATCTAATCACCAAAGTGAACTTTATGCACAAACGACTTAAATCACAGAGCTAGAAAAGTAATCAATTTATCAGAATAACAAGAAACAGAAATCACCACGCCTTCCAATCTTTAAATTTCAAAGGTGGAGTAGATGATAGCTCCAATTTTGCACTCAATAGCATTGTTGCTACATACAAACACTCAAAACATGCAAACACACAGACACGCACCATAGCTCATTGAGAATAACGCAGCTAAGAGATCTCCAAAATCAAAATTAAGCATACTTCAAATCCTCAAACAGAAATTCGGCAAAATCAAGCGGAGTGAGATGGGTTTTCAACTAACTCGTCAAATTCAGTCAGATGCAGAACAGAGCATTTCCATAGCTGAAAAGAAAATTAAAGAACGAAATTTTAAAATATCTTCGACAAAACCACACAATTGATCGACGAAAATCGGGACAAATTCAGCAGAAAAAACAGTAACAGAAAACCATTTACTGGCAAAACGAACAGCTCAAAACTCAAATTCAAATCGTTATACGAATTTAAGAACAAAACACCCCAAAAAAAGCATGCCTTTTTCACCTCGTCTACCTCCCCAATAAATTCAATTCACCACATTGCAGAAAGCTCTCAGATTCGAATTCACATGCGATTGTTAGTGGAAGGAAAAGGATAACGACAATTTGCGGGCGTTTAGAGAGAGAAAATGAGTGTGTTTTAGAGAGAGGAAGGTTTGAAGAAGAAAGAATGTATTTCTTTTTTCCCTTTTTTGTGGGGGTTAATAACCGCGAAAATCTTTTCTCTTTGCAATTTGTATTTGCGTTCAGATTTTGGATTTTTAAAGGGACGTTTAATTTGAGTTCAGCCCCAATAGTTTAGAGTTTTTCAAATGAGTCCTCATGTTTTTGGTTTGCTCGCATTCAGCTCATTTACTTTTGAATTCGTGTATATTTGGTCCGAAATTGACTTTTGCTTATGTACGAACTTTAATAAACAGTTTAAATTTCAGAAAATGTTAAAATGCATTTAAAACTATGACGTGGATAAACGTAAATATATATGTATGCATTAGAAGAATTAAATTGAAAGAGTGCATAAGACAAAGAAAATGTTAGGTTGTGCTCTAATTAATCAATATTGAATTTGAGCAATTTATAGCACTCTAATCAATAATTATTAAAATGTATCGAATTAAATACTCCCTCCGTCCCATGAATCATTGCTCCTTTCTTTTTACACGTAGATTAATGAGAGTTGTATTTTATGTGTAAAGTGGTGTGTGGCACAAAATTCGGACACTTTTTAGTGTAAAATTATTTCTTTTTGAAACGAACCAACTTAATGGGATAGTCCAAAAAGGAAAACGAGCCAACAATAATGAGACATATGGAGTATTTCATAACTCAGAACAAAATTTAATCAGTAAAGTTGCTCTATTTTTTCAGATTGCACTTTAGTACTTTGCCAAATAATGGCCCAACAGATTGATTTGAACTTTGAGGCCCATAACCTTGTTATAAGCCTTACAAAATATCATCTTTTAAGTTGAAATTTTTATTTGCTATTTTCTTATATTAGTTTTTATTTATTTAGAGTTTTACAAGTAGGCTTCTTATCAATTTGGGATCTAAAAGATGAAAACTATAAATTCAGGAGCTGAACGATTGAAACTATCAATCTAATACTAAAAAAATCATGTAATTCGGTTTATTTAAAAAATAATTTTATGTTGATTTTTAACAAAAAATCCTTCTTGATCAATTAAATTGAATAAATAATTTCCTGAAAAATAATCGAAAGCAAAAAAAAATCTAAATACATGATTGTGAATGTTAGATTGACAATTTCAATCAGTCACGTACTAACAAAATAATTTTCATATTTAGGTCTTGGATCGTTTTTTAACCAACCTTTCTTATCCTAAATCGATAAATTTTAGGTCTTTGATCAATTGTTAACCAACCTTTCTTATCCTAAATCGATAAATTACAATGATCCATTCTATCAAGTAATATTGTGTATAAAACTATAACCTAAGTTGTAAGTTTAAGCTGTCCTCAAATAATAAATTTTACATCAAATACAAATAATTATATTTAAGATTAATCAGTGAAATCATGTCGAGTCCAGATTAGATTGATAGATTGAATTGGAGATTGTAAGGTGGTGGCTAAGTATGCATGAATAAAATTAGATATGAATGGAATAGAATAAATATATGATTCATATAGCTGATACGTACAAGAAATGGACGAATAATAATAATAATTATTATTATTATTATTATTATTATTTCGTTATTATATTTATTTATTATTATCATTATTAACTATATTATTATTATTATTTTATAATTATTTGTTGTTAATAGTTATTATTTATTTTATAAGAAAATAGATAAATAAAAATATCTAATCTCATATTCATTGAATAAGCATTCATTAAATAATGGTGATTCATACTTTAAAAATCTTATTAGTCATAGAATTGAGAATTAATTCAAGAATCATCATTCAATTCTCATTCCATTCCTACGTACCAGCCATCATCTCACATTATCACTCATACTACATATAATGTTTGAAAATATGAATCTACAAATTGATATTTTGAATATTCAATTATGACATAATGTTAAGTCCAAAAGCCATCACACCAAACAAAAGTTGAAAAATTCAATAGTAGAAATTCCAAAAGTTGGATAATCTATTTGATGAATATTCTTATATAATTTAAGTCATTTATTATTATTCTTAGAAGAGACAAAACGCTAATTTCGAACATAGGACATCAAAACATAATCACTACAATCCCTATTTCGACTTTCGTTTGATTTGATAAAATAAATTCACTTTTTCTTCACCATGTGTTTTTGTTAAAAAATAAATAGTGAGTGGTCCAAGTTCGTGGAGGGACCAAATCTGAATAAAAAGTAATAGTAATGTGTTTGGTAGTACCCTACCAAAAAGAGAGGAAAATAGCATATTTTTTAGCGTTTTGAGTTTTCTTACTTAATAATTTGACGCTATTTAACTTTTATTAAATTGGTATGCAATATTTAAATAATGTTATAAGACTTAAATTGTAGCATCGTAAGTCCACATGACACTGACAAAATATTATAATATTGTGTATTAATTTGATAACAAAATTATAAACAATGACAATATTGAAAAAAAAATCAAACATTATGACGTAGACGTGGTCTCCTATAAAGACATTATCACATAAAGACGCTTCCAAAGTCAAGACCATATTAGGATTCCACATAGGGACAAACATTTTAGTTGTGATTAAGGTGCAATCTACACAGTACACACGTAATCACATAAGGATGTTCTCATATGAAATCTTGTATATAACCAAATATAGCATTAAAAAAGTTGGGGTTGTAGAATTTAGGATGGAAGTTGTTGTTTTTAATTCATGAGGAATACCAACAATTATTTTCGATGCGGACTGAGTAAACCTCACGTTCATATACAATAACTTATAGATTTTAGGATAGAAGTTATGTCTTTCTTTTGAAATTCATGGGAAATCTCGCAGGCGCTACTTTCGGTGCGTACTGAGTAAATCTCAGGTTCTTGTGCAATAACCTACAAACCACATAAGACGGGTAAACCATACTTGAAAAATCTGGACGGATAAACCATACTTGAAAAATCTGGTGTGATATGTTAAGATCGAGACGTTAGTGGGAATCGAACATGTAATATTTTTTACCATAAAAATCCACTTTATCACTAGGTAATCCAAAGATACATAAAGTTATTTTTTTGTCAATTAATTACAGAAACTCGAATCTGAGATATTTAATCTCGGATATTAACTACTCTATCACTAGATTAATATATGCACACAAAAATATGCTTCTATTATTTATACTTTTGGTGGAATTATTAATACCTAGAAGTGGGACCGTTGGTATTTGTAGAAACAATAATAGTAACAAAAGTCTATGATGCGCCGACGCAGGGTTGAGGGGACGGACGCAGTCGCATGCAGCCAAAATCATTTAATTTTCTCTCCCTCGAATCACACTCTTCACACGCTCAAAACTCAGAAAGATTCACGCTTTAGTAGATTTTGGCATGGAATTTTGATAATCCAAATTTTGAGGTCGGTAACAATCATGGACAAGTATTTTCCAAATTTTATAATTACAATTCATATTATCTAATCTTCTCCCATCTTCACAAAACTATTTACGATTGAACTCAAAAATTTAATGCAATATCCTGAAATCTTGAAAAAGAAAAATTACAATTTCATGCTACACTACTATGAGGGTGTTTGGTGAATTTAAGTTTTCCTAAAACAATTTTATAAACTGCTTTTTAACTTAAAAACATATGTTTCACCAAACACCCTCTATGTCTTCTTCCTTGTCTACACTTCCCACGATCGCCGCCTACCTCCACTCGGCTGATAATTACAAACCAAAAAAAAAAAACAATTTTTGTGTACATTAACTGAATCGACTGAAACCTATTGGTGCAATGTTGTTTTTGAGTTTTTGACAGTTAAGGATCATTAGATAATATTAATAAATGTGAGATGTGATAACTACATTACACTATAAGTACAATCAAGTTTAAGTGAGCTCATAAACATGTGTTAAGACATTTCACAATTAACCACTAGGTCGGAAATTTGAATAACCCAGTATGTGTAAGTGTGAGTTATAACTATAAAAAATGTATTTCAAATATATAACCACTTAATTTCATTTATCTTCACAATATTATTATATTATGTTTGGGCTCTGTTTAATAAAGATCATGGTTTATTTATATAAATACAATACATTAATAGTCATAGATATCATACTACAATAACCAATTTGAATATAAATTTCCTTGAATAAACTATTATCACGTTCTATGTAAACTTGGTACATGGGAGTATATTTATATCTTCACATACAAAACTCATATATTAAGTGTTAATTATAATACTCGCTCTGTCCCGTTAATATTGACTCATTAACTATTTTTAGACATGTGGATTAAAATGAGTTGTGTAAAATAATGTGACATGAAATTCAAAATATTTTTTAATATAAAATTCTTTCATTTTTTAATATAATCCAATAATAATAAAACAATCCAAAATAATATACGAGTCAACATTAACGAAACAGTTCACTTATTTTTTGCCCTCTAATTTTGAAGGAAAACTTTCCGCAAACAAATGCATTTATTTGTGGACCGAACACCAACCCACCTGTTCATTCGCCATCGTTTTGGACAGCGACATCTGCTAAATCACAGCCGTTAGTTTTGACCCAATCAGAACCGTTGGGTTTCTTTAAATTACATGCACAACAGAATTCAACTGAAAAAACCTCCATTGTGATGGTCAATCACTCATGTTATACTTTATTTAAACTAATGAAATAATTCCCACGCTCACTTTGATTCTGACTTTTGTAGAGCACCTTTTTAAAAAAAGAAAAATCATTTAGTTTTACAAAATTAAAACTACTTTTTCTATATGAGATAATCAATTTTTTGTTCTATATGAGTATTAGGGTAACTCCAATATTAAAAACTAAAATCCAACTTCTTTACTGCCACATAAGTGTCACATCAGTTTTTAATATTCACCAACTTCTTTCTATATTTTTCTCCAATTATATACATAGAAAATCAACTTTTATATGGACCCCACTATATATATATATATATATATATATATATATATATATTCACTTAAAAGTGGAAAAAGCGGTTGAAGAAAGAAAGAAATGCACAATTATTATTTTTTATAGATTTTTGTTGCAAAAAGTCAACTTTCTTAGTAAAAAGTTTGAATGTACGGTCATTATTTTACAATATATAAAAGCTGATAAAAGCCAATTTTTTCAATTGATAAAAGTTGACAAAAGCCAACGTTGAGTTGCCCTTAGTCAAAGTTGAAATCAGAAGAACCTCACAAATATGATGTGATAGTAAAGTATATTGTGAACAAAAACAAATTATTCTAGTGAGAAATCATACAGAAAGCATGTTTTGACTCAACTACCAAACATTCACTCAATTAATTTTCCTCGTAAATTAATATGAATAAAAAATGCATGTAAATGCATGAGAATGTGGGTGTCACGTGAATTGTAAATTTAACATTAAAATGGTTTTAAAATAGATATAGAACATGTAAATATTTGTAGGTATCAATCTAAATAAAATGATAAAATTACGTTGATGTACGAAAAAAAGGTGTTGACTGAATTGCAGATGCTAGTGTGAAAATTAAATAACATTGATTGGTATTATAATCTAAGAGGGTGTTTGGCTAAGCTTATTTTAAAGAGCTTATAAGATGTTTCAAGAGTTTATAAAATATAATTTTCAAGAGCTTATAAGTTGTCAAAGTGTTTGGATAATTTAAACATAAATGTTAAAGAAAGAATCGTGGGTTAGAGAGAAAATCATAGTTATAGCGAGGAAACCGACGAGAGGTGTTCGATAGTATATATGTAGATTATAACGAATCATAGTAAGGTTATTTTGGTAAATTCATCATTCTTTGCAAACTTATGAAAAAATAAGTTGGGATTAAGCTACTTATTTTAAGGAGATTATATGTTTATTGAGTTTTATTTTAACAACTTATAAACTGTTTATAAACTTATTTTTCAAAAACTTATATGATCAAACATCTTATAATGTTTTATAAACTGCTTTAAAAAGCTTATGTTTAGCAAACACTCTAAATTGATTTTCTATAGATACTACATGTTTGATCAGGCGCCAAAAAATATTAGTGGGCCCTGTCAAAGTACAGAATTTGTGACTTTTTTGTGGGCTTCGTCGGGGACGTGTTTCATTTTGATTGGTTGGTAGGATGACTTTGTGAATTTTTTCTGTTTTTATATTGTCATTTTCTGTTTACAAAATAAACACGTGCTAGCTAACAAATCGTAAAATCTGATTGATTATTCTAAAGGGTTTGGTCATAAACAGGAAAATCATGATGAAATTTCAATATAAATGAAAATTTGTTTCTTTCTATGGATCGATAATTTATATACGCAAGCGAGTATGTAAAGCTTCTTATGGAAATAAATTATAGATTTTACTAATATTCCAACACATATTAATAGGATGATAAATTAAGGTGTACTGACTATTGTAGGTTATCATCTAGAAAATGGCCAACACCAATTGGACGTGAAAAAAAAGTGGTTAATAGATTAGGAGGTCAATTTTGTCATATAATTTTAAAAACTATATGTAATCCCCAAATAAAGAAAATTTTATTCATCACCACGTAAGACTACTTTATACTAATTAATATATTGTACAACAAGATGCCTTTTTCTCGTGTGCGTGTTGGCCTAGTGGTAGAGTGGTTAATATCCGAAACTAAATGTTTCGGAATCGAGTCTATCGTGACACGATTTTTAAATTTATGTATTTAATTGACAAAGAAAGATGCCTCTTCTATATAAATCCACAACCATTTGCATACATATTTGTAAAGGGGGATGGGGATCGAATTGTACAACCTACAAAAATTATGATGTCGAACATAAATTAAAATCACCTAATAATTTAGTCATATTCGCCGTTAAGTTAGTTCAAGTGAGGAAAAACTCATAACAATAAATGCATTAAAAGTTTGAAGAAAATACGATTAGAGTTGTTAAATTCGAAAATGTGGTTGGGTTATGCTTATTATCCGAATTGGCTTAGATGGAGCCGATCAAGTTAGGAAATTTAAGTAATCGTCTCGTGGGATAGTTCGTATTTGGATTAGATTAGTTGTATTTAGATTTCAAAATTAAATGACCCATCCGATTCATCAAAACAAATTTATCGTCACTCAGTCAACCACTTCATCATTTTCTCACTAGACCACTTTAACAACTCCACACACGATATACTACTTCTCATATAGTATAATTATATTTACTTAGTATTTAAATAGAAATCAAATAATATTTTGTTCCACCGACACCAAGCGCTGGGGCTAGTCCCTGGCGCGCTTATTTGGTGCGTAATAAAAGAAGAGAACAATGGGTGAAAATATGAATAAAATCTGACGTGAAGAGATCACGAAAAAAAAAGTCAAAGAAACCAAACAGCCCCTAAGAGATAAAGGGAAAAGAAAAGAAAAATTCATTAAAAAAAGAGACGATTTAAAAGTGCACAAAAAAAAACAAAATAAAAGAAAAAATTACACACAGAAACACACACAGTGAGTGTGGAGTATATAAGAGGTTGCTGTGTTGAAAAAAGGGGAAAAAACAATTCTCTCTCTAAAACCACCAAACCCCCTCTTGATCAAACCACCTCCGTTTCACACAATCAGACACACAGCTTAGTTTTTGGGTATATAGACACGTTATATATATATATATATCGTATGTATACGCGTACTGGTGGATTGCCTCGGTAAATATCATTATACAGACAAACTACGTGTATATATTTAGAGAGTGAGAGAGGGGAAAGAGTCTGTACATGGAGAGGTATACCGCGACGCAGGCAATGGAGCCGAGGTCGGTGGATCCGGCGGCACAATGGACAGGGCCGGGAAGCGAAACCAGACTGGAAGGCGAGTTACATGTGAATTTCATTTAAATTTCGCTTCAATTTGACTCAAATTTACTGGCTTTAGCTCTGAGCTTGGGTAATGCTGATTGATTTGAGGTTTGATTTTGTTAATGCAGAGCCTATGTGGCGATTGGGCCTCGGCGAAGGGCCCGAATCTTACCCCGAGAGGCCCGATGAGCCCGACTGTATCTATTACTTGAGAACTGGATTCTGTGGCTATGGCAATCGGTGCCGTTTCAATCATCCCCGCGACCGTAGTGCGGTAAAAACCCTAAACTTTTAGCCTTGGAGTTGAATTGTAACATTTTTGTTTGATCATGATGTTAAAGAGGGGAATTTGGTGGGCTTGTTTATTCATTTGTTTTTCAATATGAGACTAGTATCAACGAGGATATACACTTTCTTATTCCCTTTTTTTGGGTGGGTTGGTTTAGTGGTTTGATGTAATAGAAACAGAATAATTGGAAGAAATTTGATGATCACATCAAATGGACAAGGATGCATTGAGCTGAATTCGTGGTGATAGCACCATGGATGAAAAAGGTAACTGGACCAAAAACACGCCTTTCTTGTTTTAGTGGAATTTCTGATGGTTCGGATAAAAGTGAAGTGCTTTAGGTTGGGAAAAAACATATTGATTCCGATTACTGCATCAAATTGGTGCATGCGCACTGAATAGAATCAAGGGGTTTTTGTATGAATCTGATAGCAACTAGGGCCAAGCGGAATCTTTCCCTTTTTGAAGCGTATAAATGTTTTAATAAAATAGGCTGACGAATTTTATTTATGGTGTTGGGTGATTTTGTAAACATGCATCAAGTAAGTGCGCTGTTTTCACATTATTATAGGCAATGGGAGCTCTAAGGGCTACTGGAGGTGAATACCCGGAACGCCCTGGCGAACCAGTCTGTCAGGTATACAATTGCATATTATCTTGAGACTGCCCTGATGATCTACCCACAATTTATGCTTAGTGCAAAAGATATCTAGTATAGGGGCAAGATGCCTCTACCTAAATATAGTGCAATATCCATAAAATTTAATTGCAGTGTATTTTTTTCTCACTACACTAATTGATTACTTAATGTCTTGGGAAGTGGAAATACTTAATTCTTAGAATGCTACAGTCTAATCATAAACTCGCTTGCTTATTGGCTTCTGGAAAGGCAAGTTTCTGATGGTTGACTGTGTTTTGTCTTGTACGTTTCATGTGGTTTATAGAACTGCTTGGTTACTGAATATGTAAAATTCTTTTAGTCAATTCTCGATACAGATGAAAATCATTTTCTCTGTATCATTTTGACTGTATCATTGCTGTTTTCTCTCTGTTTAGTACAGGTTCAAATCTTGTTCGGACTGGCATTATTAAATTTGCTAGATCTCGCTCCTAAAGCGATTTGCCTTTTTCCTAGTTGACACTGAAATATCTTTTGTTTAGTGTTGATCCATGGTGTTGCGGCTGCTTATTGTCTGATATGATACATAGATTATGTTCTTGCTGCATAGCCTAGATTCTGTTCTAGAACTCCACATACTGGATTTTATACCCTCCAGTTTAAGCAAAAAATCCCATCAATCTAATTGTTTATCAGAACTCTCATTATTATCAATTTTTGCCAATTTGTCTAATTCTTGATCTGCAAAGTTTATGCTATCTATTGAGATCATGTTTTTGTGCTAAACTTGTAGTACTACAGGCGGACGGGAATGTGTAAATTTGGTGCCTCTTGCAAATATCACCACCCAAAGCATGGAGCTGGATCTTCATCTCCAATAACACTCAATTTTTATGGTTATCCATTGCGACAGGTCTTCTGTTCAATAACTTCGATGCCTCCTTAGACTCTTCAATGCATTCTTTTTATATTTTCACTTAGATGTTATTCTTGGACAACTCAGTTGGCTCATAGGGTGTTGCTTGTTGCAGGGAGAAAAGGAGTGCTCATATTATATCAAAACAGGGCAATGCAAGTTTGGTGTAACATGTAAATTTCATCATCCACAGCCCGCTGGGATACAGATGCCTGCCCCTGGCGCTGGCCCCGGGCCTTTGGCTGGTCCAGCAGCGATGCCCCACCTACACTTTATCCAACTGTGCAGTCTCCTTCTGTTCAATCTTCTCAACAATATGGGGTCCTTCATGGAAACTGGCCAGTTTCTAGACCAACCATGCTTCCAGGTTCATATGTTCCTGGAAGTTATGGTCCTATGCTTCTTGCACCCGGTGTTGTTCCAGTTCCTGGTTGGAATCCATATTCGGTAGGTTGCAGTTGAAGCCTTTTCTTCTACTTGCAGATTCTTGCAGGAGATGGTCTACTGTGGGGACGTCCTCATGTGAGGAGGCATGGGGACCACATTCAGTTAGGAAATTAGACCACACTCAAATAGGAAATGTGGAGACCACCTTATTGAGAACGGTCCCCAGACGTCTTCATGTGAGGATGTCCTCACAGGAGACTTTGTCTTCTTGCAGATATGTAATGGTCTTTTACTAAATTGTTGAAATAAATTATATAGGCACAAGTTAGCCCTGGCGCTCTGCAAAGTACTCAACCTACCGTTGGTGCAGGCCCAATTTATGGGATAACACAGTTACCTCCTTCGTCGACTACATACACGGGTGCATATCTTTCCAGTACTTCTTTGGCTGGTCCCTCAAGCAGCAGCCAAAAGGAACATGCTTTTCCTGACAGACCTGATCAACCAGAATGCCAGTATTATTTGAGGACTGGGGATTGTAAATTCGGTGCTACGTGTAAATATCATCATCCACCAGAGTGGAGTACACAAAAATCGATTGTTTTACTCAGTCCCATGGGCCTTCCTATGCGCCCTGTAAGTGTTGAATCCTCTTTGCATCTCAATAATGATTATAGTTACCATATTTGCTCATAGAATAATAAGATCAACCATATACTAATCATTGCATATATGTTAATTTGGGGTACAAATAACAGATACTACACCGTCTCATTTCGGAAATGCATGTTCTTATGTTGGGCTCGTGTCATACTGCATTCTGTTGTGTCCTCGTACATTATCTTTCTCAAAATTTCTTTGATTTGTTCGTAGGGCGCACCACTTTGCTCCTACTATGCTCAAAACGGAGTATGCAAATTTGGGCCCTCGTGCAAATTTGATCACCCAATGAGAGCTCTGAGTTACAGTACATCTGCATCTTCTCTGACCGATATGCCAGTAGCTCCTTACCCTGTGGGTTCTACTAATGCGACTTTGGCCCCATCATCATTGTCTTCCTTGGACTTGAGGCCTGAACTTCTCTCGGGTTTCAGCAAAGATGCCTTCTCAGCAAATATGTCATCCACGAATAGCTCAAGTGCTTCAATTGGTTCAACCTTCTCTAGAAGTGGGCCGATTCCTGAATTTGGCGTTCAGCATTCTGGGCAGGGCACTACCTCTTCAACCGGTGGTAGTAGCTCTAACCAGGAGGTGATGTCAAAATCTCAAGTTGAATAAAATTGGATATATCCTATCCCGTAATTACTGTTCGGGCAACTTCCATAAAACAGACAGTCCGATTCTGGATAACCACCCAACTGGCTCCCCCCTCTAGGTAATTCTTGTCACTGCTCAAATTTTGGAACATGCTGTGTCTATTCGTGCAGCTTTTTTTGGGAACTCTCGTTTCCCGGGAAAATATGCGATGCCCCCGTTCTCCACCAGATTCTGTTGTACTCACACCTCTTTGTCATTCCATGATCAGGAAGGAACCATACCAATTTGGCTGTGGAATGAATAATAATTATGAGGGTGATCTTGCTCTCCCCCTTTTTTTTTGTCTTGGGGCTTTTTGGTGGAAGAATTTGATATTTATCAGATTCATTAAGGGGGCAAATGTATACTGCATTTTCATATAAAGATCTGTAGTTATGTTAAACGCTGGATGCTTCTTTGCTTAAATTGTCATCTACACAACCAATAAATATTGAAGAAGCTGTTTCTATTATTCATCTTGTTTTTTTATTGTCTAGTTTAAATATCAAATTGTTCTTTTCATTTTTCCAAAATCAAGAGAAACAAAATGCAAGTGAGATTCTTGATCATTTCCTAGTACAGATTTTTGTCAGCTGTTTTGCTATTTCATCAACCGCGTCTTCTCCCTCCTTTTGCATCTTCTCACTCATCTCTTTCGCTCTACTCCTGAATCTCTCTCCACTCCCCTCCACAAGCACCTCTTTCACAGCATCCGCCACTCCGTTCCCATCGAACCCCCCGTCCTCATCCCTTGCCACCTCCATGCCGACCCCGGCCTCCACCACCAGCCTAGCATTCATCGGCTGATCGAGCTTCAGGGGCAGTGCCAGCACGGGCACCCCGAAATACAAGCTCTCTGTGATAGAGCTCCACCCACAGTGGGTCATGAAACCGCCCACGCCAGGGTGTGCCAGGATCGTGGCCTGTGGGGCCCACCCCCGCACGACCAGCCCTCTCTTCTTCGCCCTTTCAAGAAAACCTTCAGGTACTGCATCTTCTATGGAAACCTCACTCCCAGCAGGCTCTCTAGCAACCCATATGAAATTGACATCAGTTAGCTCTAACCCTTTTGCTATCTCCCCCATTTGCTCCTTGGACAAGTAATTCTCACTCCCAAATGAAATGTAGAGAGTTGATCCTTCCTCTCTCTCTCGAAGCCACTCCATGATCTCTGAACCACTAGTTTCTTGATTGTCAGCAAATGTGATCAATGGACCAGCAGTCACAATCTTTCTCTTACATGAGGTAGAGAGGTAATCCACATACTTCCCCTCTAAACATGTGCAGCTTTTCATCAAAACGACGTCGTTAGATAGATGGAAGACCCCAAAGACAAAGCCCTCATCTGCATCTCTAACTTGAATGGTTTTACCTGCAGCTCCCATTCCCCTTTTCTCATAATCTTTAAGCCAGATTGCCTCATGAGGGAAATTTTCCCAACTCTTGTGTGTGTAGAAATGATGGGCGAATGCGAAAGTTGTGGCACCCGTCGTGGAAAAGAAGACAGGCGGGACGCCCTGGGACGCAGCAGCCTTTGCGGCCCAAGGCTGCATCACGTCGTAAATAAGCAAGTCGGGCTTGAGCTTAGCGATGATGTCGGAGAAGGCGGGCCCTGACATCTGGAAGGCCTTAAAGAGGGTGGGCATGAGATGGGGTGGTATGTTCTTGGTGGTGTGGTAGTGTGGAGGGAGCTCCGGCAGAGATGGGAGATGGAGCTCAACTAGCTCGATCGAGACATGATCATCATTGTTGTTGTTGCTGTAAGAGGAATGTTTGTTCAGACTGTTTTTGATGGAGTCGAGGTTGATGGCTGTGGAGCAGAAGTATATGTGGAAGTTTTTCTTGGCTAGGCCTTTAGCTAGTTCAAGAAAGGGAAAAACATGGCCATGAGCCAACCATGGGAACATCAAAACCCTCAAACCACTTTGTTTTGCTTCCATGATTGCTACAACTCTCTCTCTCTCTCTCTCTCTAGATATTAAAAGGGAGTTTTACATATAAAGACGATGGAGAGGTCGTCGTGGTGTTGTATTTGGTGATGACAGGTAAAGTTAATGAACGACAGTAACAAAGAAAGTCTAGGTCATGATTTTCTTTTTATCTTTTTAATATTCCCATATTAATAAAGGACAAATAAGACTACATAGGAAAAAACAGATGCAGCATTTCTTACTTTTTTAAGTTTCCTCGTCGGCAGTAGGCGGCACCACCACAAAAGTTTGTGCACTATAAGCCTAAAATTAGTGAAATTTATTGTTCATTAAAAAAATAAGGATAGTGACAGGTAGTCCAAGTATGAACGTGTTGAGATTTTCCACCACATCTAGAATGCCCAACAAGATCAATAGTTTTGACTGCAGAATTTTGTGAATTATTGTTGCAATAAATACAACACATAGTGATATTTTTTCTAAAAGAAAATTCTTTTGACTAGAGAAAGATGAGTCGTCAAGTTTGAATCCTAGACCTCGAAGGTCTTCACCAAATTATGAGAGATTTCTAGACTAACGTTTTCTGGTTTTTTACTTAAATTTTCTTTGTAAAAATTTATTCTCACATTGTAAGACTCTCGCATCATATTGATATTATTGATTTGGGCCCTTTTTTAGTACAAATTTTTGACAGCTTTGCCACAATAACTTAATTAGAGTAGACATGAGAAAATGCTCATTTATTCATACAAATTCTTAAACATCTCTTCCATAATAACCTTATCAATAACATTCGAAAATCGAACTTTGAGTCGTTCGTTCCACCGACCTGCGACGAAAACACTTATTTCTTCATACAAATTCTTGACAACTCCACCACCACTTCATCAATGGCTCCATCTTCTTCCATCCTCATCTTCTCCCCCAACTCCCTCGCCCTCCTCCTCATCCCTTCTCCCCCCTCCACCACCGCTCCACACACGGCCCTCGCCACCGCCTCGCCATCAAACCGCCCCTCCTCATCCCTCTCCACCTCCACCCCGGCCCCGGCCCCACCACCAGCCTCGCATTCGTCGGCTGATCAATCTTCAACGGCAGCGCCACCACCGGAACCCCAAAATACAAACTCTCCGTGATCGAACTCCACCCACAGTGGCTCATAAAACCCCCCACGCTCGGATGCGCCAAGATCGCTGCCTGCGGCGCCCATCTCTCCACCACCATCCCCCTCCCCCTCACCCTCTCCACAAAATCCTCCGGCACCGCCGCCGCCGCGTCCCCGCCCGGCGGCCTAGCAACCCATATAAACCCAACATCAATCATCTCCAACCCTTTTGAAATCTCCACCATCTCCTTCTCGCTCAAGAAATTCTCACTCCCAAATGAAATATACAAAGTCGACCCTCTCTCTCTCATGCTCAACCACTCCATTATTTCTCGATCACCACCGCCGTCGCCGCTACCGCCATGCGTGATCAAAGGGCCGGTAGGGACGAGCTTTCTCTCACATAACCTAGAAAGATAATCCATGTACTTCCCTTCAATCCCTCTGCAGCTCTTGATCAACGCAATATCACAAGAAAGCTCGAAAACCCCAAATGCAAACCCTTCTTCAAGATCCTTCACTTTCACAAACTGCTTGCTAGCAATCAAACCCTTCTTCTCATGCTCTTTCAAACTCAATTCTTCAAAAGGGAAATCGTCGAAGCTCTTATGGGAATGCCAGTGATGCAAGAACGAGCCGGCTGCTGCTCCGCCGGTGAAGAAATGGACGGCCGGGATTCCTTCTGCTGCGGCGGTCTTGGCCGACCACGGCTGGAAAAGATCGTATATCAGCAAATCCGGCTTCAAGCTCGATAGCAAATTCGACAAGCTTGAGCTCGAGTCTTGAAAAGCCTGCATCAGAAGCGGCCGGAGATGGGGTGGGATGTTCTTTGTAGTATGATATTTTGGAGGGAGTTGAGGGAGAGATGGGAGATGCAGCTCGACCAGTTCGATCGAGACATGATTGCCATTGTCGTTGGTGTTGTACGAGGAATCTTGATTGAGGGTGTTTTTGATGAAGTCGAGGTTGATTGAAGTGGAGCAGAAGTAGATGTGGAAGTTTCTGGACGAAAGCTTCTTGGCCAGTTCGAGAAAGGGGAAGATGTGTCCATGGGCTAAGAATGGAAACATTAGAACTTTTAAAGTTTTGGAATCCATTTGTTTGTTTCTTCTGGGGTAAAGTTAGGGTTCTTGATCTTGTTGATCAAGATTGATCGATTGGAGCTTTGGTGTCGCTATATCTTTGCAGAAATTAATGTTATATAGAGAACGGTGATATAATGAAGAGAAGTTTGGAGGAAGATGGGAAAGACATAAATTAAGACCATTTAGTCAAGGATAAGATTTTGTAGCTTTCAATTCGTACATTATAATACTTCTATAGGGAGCGCGTTAAGTGGCAAATAATTATTGTCTGATGTTGGTCAAATTTACATGTTTGCATCGATATATCTAGAACATTTTTTTTTAATCTTAATCAATTTTCGCGGTAAGACAATATCACACGGCACTTTCTTATTTTAATTTCACTTTTTGCAATCTCTATACCGAGATATATATATAATTCAGTAAGGAATATAAATATTGGTAAAAAATGAGAAAAATTGTATTGAATGTATAAAGTTGTAGTATTAAATATATAAATTTATTGTATCAAATTCGATGTAACAACTTTATATTTAGTGTTACACTTTATGTGTTGAATTTGGTACAATAAATTTATACGTTTAGTGTAACAACTTTATACGTTCAGTGGAGCTTTCCTATTTCTTACCAATATTTACATTCCTACATAATCCATCATATATATATATATATATATATAGAGAGAGAGAGAGAGAGAGATGGATCAAATAGTACACGAATGTGAGGTAGTATGTAGTACTCAATCTCATCCACTCATCTCATATATTCTATGGTGGATATTTTTTTGGATTTTAAAACCATTCGGTCTTGATTTCATTCTGATGAGGTAGATTAGTAATTTGGTTTTATGTGATAAAAAATCATGCATATTTTAAAAAGAAAACGCATATGTTTGAACATAAACTGCATACGTGATTGACAAAAAAATGCATGAGATTTATTTCTCCATAAACTACATGCATATTGTTATACAGAAAACTACATACGATTGAACATAAAACTGCATAATGTTGAACACAAAATGCATATGAGATTGATTTCTTCAAAATTTATTCTCACGTTTAGATTGATTACTTCTAACTTCATAATGCGAAAGAAAATATATGATCAACAATAAAGAAAACAAAGGATCAACAAGATAAGTGTTTGTGTATATTGGAGAAAAAATAAAGAGAGATATCGTGAATGAGAAACCTATGATTTTCAAATTATTATAACCACCATGTCTCTCAATCCTTCAAATTTCACATCTCTTTTTTTTCACAAAATCTCTCAAATTTCTTCTCAAAATCTTATTTTTCCTCTCTTTTATCTTTCAAAATCTATTGTCTTATGCTTCACACCACTGATGTCACACCACCACCGACGCTGCTGTCACACCGCAACCTCCGCTGCCCGTCATCGCCCTAAAAAATCGAAGAAGATGAAGAAAATCGGAGGAGATGAGAAGAAGAATAAGAAGAAGAAAGCTAAGTTTTTTTTTACCCAATATACCCTTGTGAAAATTAAAAAGATAAATAAATGAAAAATGGATTGCCACGTGTCGGCTTGTGGTGCGGCCACATGTTCAAAATATGTGATATAGATTAGTCTATATTATCTGGGATGATACTAACCCAATATATATATATATATATATAGAATGGATCAAATGATAACTATATTTTTTTTGAAAACTTGAAAATTATATATAAGACATGTATAATTGATGCACAAAATATATAAAGTTGTAAAAATATTTTAAAACTATTATGTTGTGCAATAATTTTATAATGTTTTCATTGTGTACAACTTTATAAATTTTGTTCATTAACTTTATATGTATTTTATATAAATTTTAAGTTTTTTTAAAAAAATATAATTCTCACTGGATTCAAATATATGTAAGGAAACATGTGTACGTAGTTGCTAATTAGTAAGACTAACAATGTGGTCGAACGCCACATTGCAAATTCAAAAAAAAGAAATTATTACAAAATTAATTATAATGTTTATTTAATAAAATAAAACAATAATATAAAATATTATGGTAATATGATTTGGTGGTCATTGATAAATCATAAAAAATAAATATTGTTGGATTGAGAGAAAAAATGAGATATGAAAAAGAGGGAAAAATTAATTAAATATTGAAGAAATTGAATGATTAGATTTTTATATGTTTGCTCGTAGTAATAATAGCATAAGGGTACATATATTTAGGATTTTTTTGGAAAATTTTTATAATGACGTACTCTCCCCATTCACAAAGAGTGTGTCATAATTCTTATTTGATGTCCATAACTAATATGCCACTTTTCTTTTTAGGACTCTACGTTACATTTAACTTTTATTATTAAAATCTCACAACTATTTATTATTTACCAAAAAATCACACTATCTAACAATCATCTTTTATTATTCAACCTTGTAATTATTCATTATTTATAAAAAAAATTACTATTTCTCCGCTCAAAAATAATTTATCATACTTTATTAAACTCGAATTGTCCACCAACTAATATATTTTTGGTGGACGAAGATAGAATTATGTTATAGATTTGAACAATAAGAATTTGGAAACCCGTTTAATTCAAACACAGTTTTACTTTTGCAGTTATTCTGGTAAGCAGCGTGGCCAAAAGGTCTTTGGAGTAGATCGAGTTTGGTTTTGTGAACTGTCTGTGTTGCTTTCGAGGGCAATATAAAACAAGAAAAGTAAAAAAAAAGTCAATTAAAAATCGAAGCTTCCAAGATGAGGGAGACATTTGGTAATAAACTTGGCCGTAAATAATTCACAAAAATTTGTATGAGCTTTTTTCCATTGTGCTCTTAGAAAAGTGGTAATTTTTGTGAATAAAAATATTAGTTGTTATGAATAAAATTAAAAATTTAAAAATAATTATAAATAAAACAATTGTTATGAATAAAGTGATAATTCATATGAGACGGCATGGGGAAACAAAGCTCATAGATGCGTGCCTCCAAATTATTACATACTAAAAAAAACGCAAAATTACTGACTGATTTACCGACGAACAAAACACCATCGGTAATTACCGACGGATTAGCGACTGTGTTAAACGTTAGAAACATACCGACGTCTTACTGACGGATGGATCCCGTCGGTAAATTTTTACCGACTTCGATTTCAGCGATTGTCTTTGTCCATCGGTAATTTCATGTTTTTTTTTTGTAGTGACAGTTTGTTAGAACGCATTAAAAACAAAATGGAAATTAGAGTTGGATATAGATGGTTTTATTTGACAACATTATGCAAACTTTTTCTTTTTGTAAATAGTTAAATATACTCTAAATTAGGATTATTTTTAATCTTATTTTGAACTATTGATTTTGATCAACGCAAAAATTATATAGATCTATCTCTAAACAAATTTTTTAATAACTGAAATTTGAGTATAGAATCGTCGAAATGAGGCTTGATGTAAAATAATTTTTATATATGTATTTTCATGTCAAGTCATGTTAATTTTCTTATGATTATACTAAATTTTTAGGTATTAGAAAATTTTGTCTGGACATAGATTTGCATAATTTTTTGTAATTTGAGATATAATAAATCTAAGTCTATAGTTCATGAGAGATTTTAAAAAATAAATTAAATAGATTGAGACTCTTTATTCTTTTTTTCTCAACGACAAAAGGAAATCCACGGGAGGTGAAGCTAATAAAAGTTGAAGAATTTGAATATTATCGAAATATTTAAAGGATGGTATCAGAATTTCAAAGTAAGTCAAAAATAAAGTAAATTATCCCAAATTTAATCGTAATAAAATTTTCCTTTTACTCTACTATGTTGAACTAATCACTGGTTTACAATTTGGAGAATATAGTTTTAAAATTTATATCTTGAAATATAAAGTATACGAAGATTGAAGTGAGATAATTGATTAATCAGCAATAAAAAAAAGAATAGAGATTAAATACTTACTTATACGGAGGCGGTTCTCACTTTCTCAGCAACCATCATCGGGGAATATATTATTCTTCTCATTAAAAATGATAAAAAAATATCTTCTTTATAAAATAAACATAAAAATATATAAATCCCACTGCTTCAATTTTTTATTATTATTTTATAATATAGTTTATATTCTGTCAAAAATCTTGTGCTAGATTGCCGAATTATCTGATTGTTTTCTGACGAGATAGCATGGAATCGAATCAGGATCGAACTTTCGGCCCTTCTTAACAGGAGAAAGAATATTACTAGTCCTATTATTGTCATAAAAATACTTTTTATTTTATACTATTATGTTCAATGCATATATCTATTACAATTATAAAAGTTTTTATTCTTACAAAATTTGACATACTTATATTATATTCTTACTACTTTAATTTATAAGAATAATTGAATATATATTTTATATATATATATATATATATATAATTTATTTTAATATGAAATAAGAATAATTTTGCCTCTATTTTTTTTTCTTCAAAATCATGATTAAAATATAATCTATTTTTAATATATCTATATAATATTATGTAAATCCGTAACTTTTGTGTGTGTTCCACGTACCATGTAGTTAGTAATAGTACTAGTTATCTTTCTTTCTGAATACTAAGCAAAGTATTTTAAATCTAAGGGTTATTTCTCTTAAACCAACATGTACTAATTCAGCAAACATATGTAATCCTTATGTGACAATAATTGATCTCACACACAATTATCAATGAGAAAACAAATAAATTAAATTTCTTGTGATAATTCTCAAAGCAATCCAACTTAAACACAATAAGAGACGTTTTTGATCAAATAATAGTTAGCATGTTACCTATTTAGAGCATGACAGCATCTATTCTTGATATCAAGGAATTTTGACCTTTTCCAAAATGCCTCAAAATCCAAATTTCTGAATTAAACAATTCAAACTCAAACTTTTCCCACCTCTATATATACACATACACCACCAAAAACCATCATCACCAAACAAACAATCTCAAGATTTTCAAGATATATTGTATACATTTGGAAAATACAATTAGTTTAACTTCAACAACATTCATTTTTCTTGTACCTCTTTTGATCAAGAAATGGAGTCAAATGTGGTAAAACTTGCTGCACAGAATGCTGTGGTGATATTCAGCAAGAGCACATGCTGCATGTGCCATGCCATCAAACGGCTCTTCTACGAGCAAGGTGTGAATCCAATGGTGTACGAGCTAGACGAGCAGAAGCATGGGAGAGAGATGGAGCAGGCCCTCAAGAGGCTAGGCTGCACTCCATCTGTTCCAGCAGTTTTTGTTGGTGGGAAGTTAGTTGGATCGGCTCATGACGTGCTGACTCTTCACCTCGATGGAACGCTCAAGAAGATGCTCAAAGATGCAGGAGCTCTCTGGCTTTGATCTTAGCTATGTGTTGATAAAAGAAAGCATCAATGTTGGATCAAACAAGGCCAACTGTGTGAACTGTGTGAAACTGTACTTATTTGTAGTTTTTTTCTTAAGCATGAGTTTGAATGGTGAAGCATAGAGCTCAGTTTTATTCATGAGCTTGATGTAATGTAGCTTCACTTGACTCATCACTTTGTAACTTTTTACCTCAATGGGATGCTGTCTTTGTAAATTTTCTTGTGTTACATTCTATCATTTGTTTCTTATTATGGTCAGTGCAACGTGTGGAATCAAATGAAACGCGTCTCAAAACTCATATCGGATTTGAGGCCTTTTGTGATCTTATCAGTATCTACATTCTAGAACCAATCAACTGATTGATAATCATGTTTTTGTGGTTTTACCATGTGATTAAATGAAGTAAAACTAAGACTATGTTGTTTAAGAGTTTTTATTTGTTTGTTTGTTTGTTTGAGAAATGGATTCAAATTAGGATGGCATACAATAAACATTTTACAGCAGCAGGGAGTTCTGTTTACTAGTCTTTTTCATTGTCTTAATCACAAAAATATAGATATATGAATTAAACTGATCTTCATCCTCAAGAATCTGTAGAATCAAAATGAAACTCGTCCGCAAACTTGTGTTCTAATGCAGGTTTGAGGCATTTTATGAGCTTATCAGTATCTACATTCTTGTTTCCTCAAAAAATGCTTGAAATATTCAACTGATTAATAATGGCCATGTTTTGTGGATTTAAGTAAAACCAAAACTAGAACTATGTTGTTCAAGAGGTGTTTCTTGATTAAGAAATGGATTCAAATGAGTTAATTAGTCTTTTTGATTGTGCAAATCACAAATATATTTGAATATTGCTAGGATTCTCTGCCACAGATGAATTACACTGAGCAGCACAAGTGGCAGAATATGTGATGAAAAGGAATAACTTTTTGGAGATTTCATGTCATCACAGGAGCCAGTGGTTTCTGCTGATAAGAATGAATTTTCTAACTGATTTTGGCCCCGTTTCAAAACATGAAGAGCAAGATTGAAAGAATTCAAACGTCAAGAACAGATTCTGTTCTCAGCCTCTAGCTAAACCCCCATCACCTCCCTAATGTGGTGATGACCGATAATCGAGGCTAGATTCAAGTGGATAGCATGCTCAGTAGGACAGTATTCTCCACATTTGATTCTTCTTTGCTGTCATCTCACATCAAACAGATAATTTCTGTTACAAGTTAGTGTGCGTGTGTGTAAGTTTCTGATATCATGAACAGCAGCAAACTCCTCTGCAAATTGAAAAAGTTGAGGATTCTGTCTATCCACAACTACTTTTCTAATACATATAACGTGGTCCAAACATTCCTCATTTTTTCACTCCAAAATATTGCAGACAGCACAACACATGTAGGATGTTCTATCCACTCGTAAAAGCATGTTCGTCGCTTCTCACCATCAGCTGATGCAAGAAACCTCTCCACATCCCTTGCACATATTGAGATTCTCTCCTATCTACCACAGTTGACATTCTCACATAATCGCGATTGCAGCACACTATCCACACAAAAGATGAAAAATAGAGCTGCTTATAGTTGTGCCATCTTATAGCTGTGAATCTGCTTTAGCTAAAGTCAGAATTCTTGGTGATCTGCATAGTTTTAGGCCTCAAGAGATTCCAAGAATAATAATGAAACTAAAATATGCAATTTAACCACAAATGTCATTTCAGACTATTAGCATCTATCCAAATATCTGCCAGAATTATCATCTTTTGTAATAATTATACAATCAAACCTCATATCATCTCCCTCTATAAATACAAAGCCTAACAGCAATAGAAGAACAACAAGAAAAGAAACTTACATTTTCACATCAAGAAACAACAACACTTAGTTCATTCAACTACTGGATTGTCCATTAAAAACTTGATTCATGGATTGTGTAGCTAACATTTCTTCACAGAGGGCGGTGGTGATATTCAGCAAGAGCACATGCTGTATGTGCCACGCCATCAAGAGACTATTCTACGAGCAAGGTGTGAGCCCTCTAATCCACGAGCTCGATGAGGACTCGAGAGGGAAGGAAATAGAGTGGGCTCTGACGAAGCTTGGCTGCAGCCCCCCTGTACCTGCAGTGTTCGTTGGGGGCAAGCTCGTTGGCTCTGCAAACACCGTGATGACTCTGCAGCTCAACGGCTCTCTCAAGAAGATGCTCAAGGATGCAGGGGCCTTGTGGCTATAGAAATCACTCAGAAACATGAACAACAAAAGGCTGCGATTTTTAATAAGGCCTAATCCAGCTCTACTCATCTTGTCTAGTTTTTTCTTTTTTCCTTTTTTAGTTTTATCTTTAGTTAGACGGCGCGGATTTTGTATCAGAAATGTATGGAGGTTGTAAATAGACTTTCTCTAATGTAAATAGACCATTTCGAAGCTCATAAACTTTTGCTGCAATCTGCAATAAGTTACTATTTCAGCAAACTTTTTAAACCTTTTTTTTTCTTTATTTCATGTATTAAGCATGAATATCAAGATAAAAATATAATATTTTCCTAGTGATTGCATCCCTCTAAAAGTAGGTCTGTTTCCACAGCAGACGAAGTGTTTTTGACAAGAACACGATCAAGAACAAGAACACTTGATGGTGCTAGAATCTGAGTGAATGTGGATATATTCTTCTGCATTAAGTGTTGTCCATATGCAGTGTGTGTGGCCTTTCAAGACTCTTAGGGCAAAATATTTGTTATGATAAATATTTTCTAATAAGCTCTTTTAATTCCACAAAATAGAACAGTTTTGCTCTTTTGATTCTCTAAATAAAAATGGTGATTACTCAAAGCAGAAAGATGAAGGCTCAGCAAAGTTTATGCCAAAAACACCAGATTCCAACACCTCTTCTGGTTTTGTTATTTATTATTCAGTGGCCCTATCATGAAAAAAGATTTATTCTTTGATCACTACGAGTGTCTGTCTTTTGAGATGATTGGAAAAAGTTGTCCGACGATAAATAAAGTGTATAGGGCATTGATTAGAAAGTCGGATGTACGATATATCCACCTCCACCGTCTCACGCGATATATATGAGGTGGTTTCTTTGGTGAGCCTCAATAGGACAGGTTATCCGGTTCGGTTCGGTTAACCGAATTTACACTTTTGATACTTACCGACAACCGAACCGATTGGTTATTCGGTTAACCAAATTTCTACATAAATACGATTATTTATGTAGAAATGGCCAAATGGGTGGTAATTAGCTGCTAATATACTGAATTTGCTTGGCATTAATTACAACTTTTGTAATTTGCCGTGATTTTGCTCTGTGCTTGCTGATATTAATTGAGCTTTTCTTAAATAGTTGCTCCAATTCTCATTTATTTGTAGTGATTGGTGATAGTTTTGATTCAAAATTTCCTAATAAATCTTGGAATTTGGTGATGTTGTTGCTGCATTGAATTGCTGAAATTCGTGGAAACTTGCTGTATACTCTCTGGCTGTCACTTGAAATATACATATATATATACAATAGGGTGGATGAATGAGAATTGCATAATTTTTAAGAATCTGATCACGATGAAAAACGATAACATTCTAAAGTTGGTGCATAACGATAACAATTTATGCATATATTCATTGTGCAATAACTTTATATGTTATATGCATATTTTTCAGGTTATAAAAAGATGTAGTTCACATTGAATAAAACACACACACACACACATATATATATATATATATATATATATATATATATATATATATATATAAAGCAAGCTTCAAATAATAACCATTTTCAATCGTGGATACATCCCAAGTTTAGCCTTACACTGTTATGCAAACATGCTGGTTTTGGCCTTGAGCCGAATTCTTACACATTCCTTTTCTTCTCAAATCTGCACGAGGCTCCCAACAACGGATGCAGGAAAGCAAGTTCACAGACAGGTACTTAAATTCGGGCTCATATACGCGCATACTTCGCTTATTAACATGTATGCTCAACATGGGGTTTTGAATGATGCAAGAATGGTGTTTGATAAGAGTGGTTACAGGGATGCAGTGTCGTTTACAGCCTTGATTACTGGGTATGCCTTGAGAGGCTGCGTAAGCTGTTTGATGCTATCCCTATCAGAGCATGGAACGCCATGATGTCAGGTTACTCCCAAACCGGCCGATTTAATGAGGCGCTGAGCTTGTTTCGTGAGATGAGGAAACAGAGAGTTAGCCCTAATGCCACCACAATGTTAAGCATTCTCTCCGCCTGCGCTCACCAAGGTGATTTGAAAACGGGAGACGTGGTTCGATCTTGGATTGAGGAACATGGGCACGGCTCAAATCTCATGCTTCTCAATCCATGATTGAAATGTATGCCAAGTGTGGAGATTCGGACATGGCCCGGAGCATCTTCGATTCTATCCAAGAAAAGGATCTCGTCTCGTGGAATGTTATGATTGGCGGCTATGCTCAATATGAGCAAGTATAAGGAGGCGTTGCAGGTGTTTCGCCTAATGCTGCTGAACAATGTGGAGCCTAACGATGTGACTTTCTTGAACATTATCCCTGCCTGCGCGCATTTGAATAACAATAATTAAAAAAAATAGTTGAATAGCTCAAGATTTTCAATAAATTATTAATCTCTGTAAGAAATTACAGTATTTAATTTAAATATCTTGGACTTAAATATATACATAGTACGGAGGGAATAACAAATTATATCATTTAATGGTTACATTCCACAGTTCCAAGAAGATTATGCGGATAAGATTCACCTAATTTCGCAATTACAGAATTTAATTGAAACTTCCTTTTTTTACTGAAAAGATAAATCCTACTTTTTTGACTTTCACCATCACAAAATTCTTTATTTTCACATGTAAAAACCACACACACACACACTTCGAGCAGCAGAGAAAATAATTCTTGCACATTATTTATTTGATCTTCCTTTTTCTTCTTCTTCGAATTCAGCTTTTTTTATGTTAATTTTTTATTTATTTTCCTCCTCTTCCTTCACCCTACTTTTCAAGAATCAAATATTTTCTTCGATCAAAACAAGCAGTGTGCTGATCCCAATCTTGAGCTAATTGGGATAATTGATCATATCTTCACGGTTGAAAATCCCCCCAAAAAAATTCTAATTGGATTTTTATGAATGGACTGCTTTGAAATGTCGGAAACAGACATTATTGGTTTTGGAATTTCGTGTGTATTTGTGGATGTGTGTATGTAATTTTATAAAGAGAGTATTTTTGACGTTGAGTTGATATGGGTGGGTGTGTTCCCTGCTTTGGATCATCAAATAAGGAAGGAAATGGTAATAATTGTGACAATGGAGTGAAAGAAATGGGGAAAGAGGAGTCTTTCAAAGAAGGTTCAGCTGCTCATTCTAATAGGCATGCTAATAGAGTGAGCTCAGGTATGTATATAGTTTAGCATTTTACTTATTTTTGTTTTTGGTTTATTTCATTCTCAGTTTGGTGGATATATGTGGTTGAATGTGTTGAATTTGGATAGATGTTTGGTTGGTTTGTGTTTTTCGTGATGGCATGATAGGGAGATCTATTCTTCTTCTTGATCTGTGTTTTTACAATTTTGATGATTTTGATGAATTTGAGTTAATATTGTTGTTTCCTAGTCCGGATAAAAGAGGAAATGTTGGTTGATGGTGTTTTCTTATTGTTTTTGCTTCCTATTGTGGGAGGTAAGTATGATAATATAGCAATTCATAGTTAATTTTTAACATTTTTTTTTTAGAATTTCCAGTGTTGAACCTGGCTTTAGTTAGAGGTCATGAGAGTGTGATATCATATTCGGGCTAGTAAATGTAACCAAGATTCTTTTAGGAATCATGCAACTGATTGCAAGATATTCGTGTTGATCTGCAATTACTTTAGTTTTCATCATCTAAAAGAAATGTAGTTAGAGTGGTTAGATGGTTTAGATGGTTGGAGGCTTGGAGAGCAGAAGGTTTTAGTATGCATCTCTCCATCGTTGCACGAGTAGGGGCGCTAATGCATTACAGATATAGAATGTAAATGCTATGAGATATTGTTGGTGTGTAGAATGCAGAGTGAGGATGTAAAGGGGGAAAGTGTTATGAGTACAACTGATTGTTTCCCTTTTCCAACTGTGTTTGATGTATTGAATTTTACTTTCCTCGGATCTTAATGAAATAACCAGTATTTTTCACTCTATGCATGCAATCGTTATTTTTCCAGATAAATCAAAACCTCGAAATAGTAGTGATTCTAAGAAGGAACAAGGAATTCCAAAAGAGCCAACAGCCCACATTGCTGCACAGACATTCACGTTTTGGGACCTCGCTGCAGCGACAAAGAATTTCAGACCAGAATGCTTACTTGGTGAAGGAGGGTTTGGACGTGTTTACAAAGGCAAGCTGGAGTCGGGACAGGTATTGATTCCTCGTAACTCAAATAACCAAATTATTACATTAACGTCTCTCACCCCTATGGGAATGGTTTGGAACTCATGGTCTAAAAATTGTTTTCTTAAGCAGGTGGTCGCAGTTAAACAACTTGACCGGAATGGTCTTCAAGGGAATAGAGAATTTTTAGTGGAGGTTCTCTTGCTAAGCCTGTTACACCATCCAAATCTTGTCAACTTGATAGGATATTGTGCTGATGGCGACCAGCGTCTTCTTGTTTACGAGTACATGCCATTGGGATCTCTGGAAGATCATTTACATGGTTAGTTGTGCCATTAAATTGCCGGTCAATATTTTCTTCTTCTGAGTTCTTCATATTCTTCTATTAAATAGCTTTACAAAAACCAAATAGACCCTACTGCATAGCTCTTGCAGGACCTCTCATGAACAATTTATGTTGGCTTTCATAAATGCTTGTTAATATAAGTTAGGCTAACTTTAGTTTTAGGGGATAATGGTATGATCTAAGATTTGAATGATATTAGAAGTAGAGATCTTATATGATGTGGTGACCCTCTCATATAGAATCAGAACAAACCATTAACCAACTTATGAAGATGGGTAAGATTTTCTTGTAACCAATGGATCTGTTGTGCCAGTGATCAGTAGTCTATAATACAATTATAGGTTTGCATTTGGCTGGCTGTGGAGGCGACATTGGTTAGAAATGGGGTTGGTAGTCGTTCCAAAGCAATCTGTTAGAGAGGGTTTTGCTTTACACCAGAGTTGTCAGACTTTTCATGACCACTCTGTGCTGTTCAATCAATCGTTTCACTGGCCTGTTTATGCTATTTCATGATACTTGCTGCATCATTTGATCTGTTTTTTTACCATAACTAAAGGTGCTGAATTTGTACTCGACTGTTCATATTGCGTGTAAGAGAGATGTTTGTTTGAATGGATTTAGTTGCAGTTTCTCGAAGTTGTTCCTTTCCTTTCAATAATTGCACTGCACGTCTTCTTTCGTCTACCTTTGAATATATCTTGGTCATTCTGCAGATCTTCCACCCGATAAACAACATTTGGACTGGAATACGAGGATGAAAATCGCTGCTGGGGCGGCCAAGGGACTAGAATACTTGCACGACAAAGCCAATCCACCAGTCATATACCGAGATCTGAAATCTTCCAATATCCTTCTTGATGTGGAATATTTTCCTAAATTGTCGGATTTTGGGCTTGCAAAGTTGGGTCCTGTTGGCGATAAAACTCACGTCTCAACAAGAGTGATGGGCACCTATGGCTATTGTGCTCCAGAATATGCCATGACGGGTCAACTGACATTGAAATCTGATGTTTACAGTTTTGGAGTCGTCTTCCTCGAACTCATCACTGGTCGAAAGGCCATCGACAATAATAGAGGTGCAGGGGAGCATAATCTTGTTGCTTGGGTACGTGGCGCTCTCCTTCCATTTCTGTGCTTGTTGTACTATATGTATATATATGATACACGGTTCCATGGATTTAGGCAAGGCCGCTTTTCAAGGATCGAAGAAAGTTCCCCAAAATGGCCGATCCTGAGTTACAAGGCCAGTACCCGATCCGTGGGCTGTATCAAGCGTTAGCAGTGGCTGCCATGTGCTTGCAAGAGCAAGCTGCCACAAGACCTCTAATCGGGGATGTGGTGACTGCCTTGACATATCTGGCGTCCCAAACTTACGACCCTAACTCGCCTTCTGTGCAGAGCAACAAAACCGGCTCATCCACTCCGAGGCACAGGGACGAGAGGAGAAGTGCATCCAATGGAACGGACAGCCTTGATGATGCAGGGCGTGGCGACCTCCATCGCTCCTCTTCCTCCCACAAGAACTTGCCCGACTCAAGGAGGAGAGACTCTCCCGACTCTCAACGAGACAGCCCGGCCAGTACCGGTAGAGCGAGAGAGAGTTCGAGGAATCGAGATCTAGAGAGAGAACGCGCCGTTGCGCTGGCCAAGGTGTGGGGTGAGAACTGGAGGGAGAGAAAGAGGACAACTGCAATGGGTAGCTTCGATGGCAATGAATGAATGAATGAACTCACACCATATTATCACATATATGAATTATGATCTTCTCGGGTCAAGATGGAGAGAGGTAGGAAGTCCACAGATGCTGCCTCTTCTACAATCGGGTACGGCAGCTCGTCTCGACTTTCGTACCACTCAAGCAGTCGTAAAATCTTTGTTGTGATTCAGCAAGGGGCTGGATGTTTCTGTTAGTCGATTATGGAAGGATAGATAACTGAGGTGGGAACAGATTGGGCTTAGAGCATGCCCTTTTCAGGCATCTCTGCTATTAGATGGGAGAAATGATAAATCCGTGTACGTAGGCTTGGTGTTGTAAAGAAATTTGTGAATGTATGAACTTTTATTGGCTCCAAATACGGTTTTGCATGTTGAAATATTTACTTGTACAATCTTATGCAGCCTCACAACCCCTACCAAAATTTGGAAGACTACTTAGAGCAAAATTATTGAACTTGTTTAGGAGATTGTAAAGTTTTGTTACGACTTTTCTGTGTAAAATGAGAGAGGTCTTGGATTAGTAAATAAAAATCTTAGTAAATTCAAGAATACGAACTCAATTCGAAGAATACTAAATATTGCAGAACCAGTTAGTATAATTCATTTACGATTGGAGCATAGCATAGTTTCATGGATTCAAGTGAGCGGAAATGCCTAGTATTATATATATATATATATATATGTACGAACCACATAGCTACCAATGTCTATATCAAGTTTACCCCAACCAAGATATATTCTGGTCTTAGGCAGCACACAAGCGTTGGTATCATTTTCTTCTCCTTGCCTGCCATAATAAATGAATAGATGGATTAGATCTGATTTATTTCTAGTTGGAATAAAGCAGCCAAGAGAAGTTTTAGATGATTATGCATTGGCAACATACCGAACTCCCGTTGCCGTTGCCATCCATCGAGAATTTACTGCGCTTCTTCAGAGTTGAAGGAGGGCTCTCTGCAGCACGTCTTGAAGATGCGCGCTTAGGTGGGGTCATATTCTAAAGGCACAGTCGATGGACACCGTTTAAATGCTTAGTTGTTTATAGAAGATAAATAAGAGTATCGGCATACCTTAGCTAGCTTTTTCTCTCTGCGGGCCTGTCTCTCCCTCTCATCATGTTCCTGGTTTTCCCTCTCCACCAATCGGATAAGTGTGTCACATCTCCTTGCAAGTTCTTGAGTGGTTCGAGACTTGACAAACCAATCAAATCGAAATAATGGCGAAGTACGGAAGGCTGACTTGAGCTCATCCCAGTTCCCATACCCAAGCTTGTGTACCATGCATATCTGAGAGGGAATAATTAATAGTTTGAACAAGAAGTTCATAACTGAATTAAGATATAATTAAAAAGAGATATAATTATTAATGACTATAAGAAACCTCACCATGAAACGGTCACATTCTTCATTGTATAACTTCCCTTTGTTCTGGCCATAATGGATTTTCAATTCTAGCCACGGGTTCTTGTAACGATCCAGTTTCTTCCCAATGGCTTTCATAATCTCATCTTTCCTTGAAATTCTTGCCTCTCCTCTTTCAATGTTTTTTATTATTCTATCATATTCTGGAAATACAATAAGGATTGATTAATATCACGCTTTGCATGCAGAGAAAGACCTAAAGAGCATGTCGTAAAATTACAAAAAATTAACATCCTCCAGTCAGAAACTACCCACTGCAATGTACAATCAATGGAAAATCTATATTCGACAACCTAAGCCGTTTCATCTTCCTCCTCCAAATCATAATAAATCAGTTAAACAAACTAAATCGTTTCATCTACCTCCTCTAAATCAAATATTCATAAACAAGAACATCAAAGGAAAAAGAAAAATGGAAGGGATGAAATCTCTTAAAATAGCAAGCAATCAACTACAGGCTAACTTCATATTACTTACCGTTCAATTCTTTATATCTTTCCTTGAAAACTGTTGCATATCTTTCGACCTCTTCCTCTGTTTTCCCTTCCATTTCAGAGGCAATACTCCTATGATCATCTCTACCATACTTTTCACAGGCCCTAATGAAACTGTTGAAGTCGCGTCTGCTCCATGTTGAAAATCCCTTTACATATAATAAAAAATATCAGGGGACCCAAAGTAGAGAAGTTGAAGTGAGATTGAAGGTTAAAGAAGTATACTTCTTCCAGCAGTTGCTCTTTCTCTTCCTGCTCCTCAGCAGTCAAAGGGTCTTCGACATCTGGGTCAACGACCATGCTTCAAGAGAATGTCCGATGATATAAAGACCACTTAAAGAAGCCATAAAAGAGGAAATACCTTCACGTTCATCTACCTCTATGGCATCTTTAGCTTGACTCTTCTGATTTGACTGCTGAGGCACAAAATAAATAAATAAATATATTTATACTTTAAGCAGATTAAGCTAAGAGTGGCTGAGGTACCCACCATAAGATGGCGGACTTCTTTTTCAAACAATTCACTGAGACGTTGCGTATTGAAGAATTGGAAATCATGCCTTGTCAAGATCAAAAAATGTTAGGATGTAGAAATCAACAAGTAGAACAGTCTGATCAAGCATAATTGCTTACAACTGTGGCATGCGAGGAATTCGAGGTTCTTTTGGTTTTGCAGGACCAGCTTGGCGCAGTGTCTGCTTAAAGTACTCCGATTCACAGTAACTAAAAAAAACACATCATTTCACTGACTAAATGTAAATCTAGACATAATTTCTGCAATTGAAGAAACATACTTGCGCTTCCTCTCTCTTTTTGGAGGTTCCGTCCAGTTATCACTGACAATTTTCTTGATATCAAATTTATTTTCATCCTTTACCAACAAGGAAATATGAGGTCAAAATAAGAATTAAATAATAAATCACAATAGTTATCCATAAGTATACTATCTACCTTCTCATCGTCGAAATTATACAAGTCGGCATCTGCAGACATTTACACAAGTGTCAACTGCCAAGAATGTCTAAATAATGAATAAAACAGAAGCATCTCGAGTATTAATTCAGTAGCTAGAAGCTTACTATCATCCATCTTAAATTTGATGGCATCTTCAGTAAATTTTTTCATCTTGGCATCGAGTTCAGCTGTAATCTCTTCTCCCTTGGCAATAATTCTGTCGATATCTTCATCTGTTATTGTGCTATCTTTGGAACTGAAAACCATTTCCGCACCAAATCTCACCATTTGCAACAGCTCATCTTTATTCACAGCTGCATGAAATAAATAAGTTGGATGTTAGTATTTTACATAGTAGCAACAAACTTCAGTAATAGAAGACAAACAGTGACAAGATAGTCTCACTCTTTTGTTCAGCTAGCCGCCCCTGTTGAATAACCAAAGCATCAAGAGCAAGCTTTTTATAGGCCCTCTCAATCACCTTTTCCTCAATGGTATACTGTCAAACATCACCAGACTAGATTATGAATATATTGTTCTGTTCTGCCAGGAAGGTCAACTAGAATTCCATAAATATGAGAATGTGAAAACCTCAGTGCAGAATCGAAAAACTTGGACTTCCTTCTTTTGTCCAATTCTGTGAGCACGATCCTGAGCCTGTAGGTCAGCCTGTGGATTCCTGCAGGGGAAGCCATTTAAGACACACTATCTTCAAGTCCAAGTCGACTGAAAGTGTCATCAAACAGAACCCTCACCAATCACTGTCGTAAATAATGACAACATCAGCAGTAGCAAGGTTGATACCAAGTCCTCCTGCTCTAGTAGACAGCAGAAAGACAAATTTCTCACTTCCTGGCTTGTTGAAAGCTTCAATAGAAGCATCACGATCTTCACCACCAGTATTTCCATCAATCCTGCAGTAATAATATCCACGGAAGATCAAGTAGTCTTCAAGAATGTCCAGCAGCCTTGTCATCTGTCCATAAAATGAAAAGGTTCATCAAGTGGGATTAATCTCATAAAAGAGAACTGGAAGAAGTAAATATATTAATTTAGAGAAGATGTCATAATAATATGGTTTTCAGAAAGAGGGAGTCTGAAAAGAACACATGGTCCAGATAACCAACCTGTGAAAATATCAGAACCCTGGAATCACGCTCTTTTAGTTTTGGAAGCAGCTTGTCAAGAAGAACCATCTTGCCTGTATTCCATGATGCCATATTTTAAAAAATCAAAGATAGGTTGAGCAGGAAAAGTAATCATCATTATCCCCTTGACATCAAAGAAAGAGCATACCAGCATTTTCTATTATATGTTCTCCAGTAGTATAAGGTGGACCGGGCTCAGCACCTTGGAATAAATATGGATGATTGCAACACTTCCTTAGTTGCATGGCTACATTGAGGAGACGTTTGCGTTCTCCACCAGCATTTACAACCTCAAGATCTTTCTGTAGCAATGCCCTATAGTACTGCTTTTGCATCTGAGACATACCAACCTTAAGTATTGTCTCTTTCTTTGGAGGCAAACCTTTCTCAACATCAGATTTCAGCCTTCTTAGAAGGAAGGGCCGAAGAACCTGTTAATCAATAAAGAAAGAGCAGAGTCAACCAGAGAAGAAACTACTAAGGCAAAATCAGACCAACTAACTCATCTTTTCTGTGCCCCAGCAATAAACCATAGGCAATAAAATAATATTGCTAGCCTCACTAATCTAATACTAAATGCATTTACAGTAAACCAGCTCATGGGAACAGATAACTCTCGCATAATGCCTAGCGGTTTTACCATATTGACTATCGGTAGTAGATAGGATCTAAAAGCAATGCACATATTCAGGAATAAAGGCGCAAAACAATCTGAAAAGGGCATTGTCACATGCAGTTTTGTTCATCATACTAACAATTTAAGAGACTTTTAATATAATAAAGAAAGTATAATAGTAGATACTATTATATTTCAGTCAAGCTCAAATACATCTTCGGAAGTTCTAAATTCTTCTTCGGTGTTTGGAATCATGATTATCCCACCAAGGAGAGATCAATTTACCATGCAGAAAAGCATCTTGGAAAACAAGCATTACCTTGTGAAGTTGCTGCACAACTTCCTGTTCATCATTTTCTCCAGAGATTTGAAACCATTCATCAAAAGTCTCAGAAGAGCTAAATATCTCGGGAAGCAAAAAGTTAAGGAGGGACCAGAGCTCATGAAGATTATTCTGCAAAATAAAACCGAGTCATGATCACAACACAAGTACACACACTTATAGCTGCAGAAAATACACTCCAGAAGATGATGGTTATGGCAACCAAAAGAGAAGCTTTTGCAAATTATAGCCTCACATCATACCATGTCATAGCATTGTAGGAAAATCACATTACTAGTGGATTCAAATAATAGTATCTGGTTACTAAAAAGCTAAGTACAACAAATATAACTATCAATAGGCAAATGCCACTAGAAGCTATTAATTATTGCAACAATACCTGAAGTGGTGTTCCTGTAATTAGAAGTCTGTAGTTAGTATTAAAAAGTCTCATTGTTTTTGAGAGAAGAGAGTTCTCATTCTTGATCCGATGAGCTTCATCAATGATGATGTAGCGCCAACTGAATTTGTGCAAGACAGTCTTCTCCTTTATGGCCATTTCAAAACTTGTCACACAAACATCAAACTTGCCAGCAACAAGTAATTCCTCACGTATATATCTCTGGAGGATCAAGTGACTGGGAGGTTAGACAACAAGTAGGATAAGGTTAGTGAAGCAATGACAACTATTGCAACAGGCTTACTCTTTCATCAGGATTTCCAAGAAACTTAACAGCACGCAAAATAGGACAAAACCGTTTGATTTCATTCATCCAATTCCCAAGTGTAGATTTTGGAGCAACAACCATGTGAGGGCCCATAATCCCTCTGAACTCATGCAAATAGCCCAGCAATGATATGGTTTGCAATGTTTTACCAAGCCCCTAAAAATTAGAAACAGCAATTCCATTATCCCCATTCAAATATGCAATTAGTATAAACAAATACCACTCTCTTTCCAACTCTTCATACCATTTCATCAGCAAGTATTCCATTAATGCCATTCTCATAGATCCGTATAAGCCAGTTTAAACCAGCAAGTTGGTAATCCCTCATCTTTCCTTGAATACCTGTCAGACAAAAGTCAAAGGTAAAGCATCATACCTCCTGATAACAAATAGAAGATACCAACCAACGTTCTTTCAGACTTAGCCATAATACTTTGCAGCAAAAAATTGATTTATACAAGACATCATTGGGTTACAAAACCACATGTATGCCTACGATTATAGCATAGTATTCATCACCAAACTGTGACCAAAAATGCAAATGTCAATAAAGACCATCGATGTTGAACAAAAGAATGACGAGGTACTTAAAATAGTGAGGGAGACGGAATCATCTTACAAGATGGTTGTGCCACTAGTCTTGTACCTCCAGCACCAGCAAGGACTTCTTCTTCTTCCTTCAGATATTCTGCATCTTCTTCCTCTTCAGTTAACTTAGATGCATGCCTACCTCTGGAAACATACATTGGAAAGTACAAGACACATTAGATTGAATCACAAAGTACAAAATCACTTGGCTAGATAAGATCAATTGTCTAACATAAGATGACTTTGGTGAAATAGAGAAAAAATATAATTTACAATGTATAGTTTCCTGAATTTGGTATACCCTCTATCTTAACCAAGTCCAGTTCTGCTCCTTACAACTACTCAACTAGTATATCTCCTTTGCACTGCCTTATCAACCCCATTCACTCCCTTGCTCAACGGTACACATCTCTACTGATCATGGCAGAAAAACGGAAGAAACAAAAGATAGCAGAGAGAATATCTCAAAAAAGAAAGATGTATCAAATGAGCTGTCTAACGATTGAATTATCAAGAAAGTTTTAACACCTGTTTTAATACATAAGCCTACATGTACAGTGTATTTATGTAGTGGATTCAGTGTCCAAAATCCTTTCAATACACTGCCATAAAAATTGATGTAAATACGGACAATATAATGACTGAGTTATTGATTAGAGTGACCACCAGCAATCGAAAGTAAAACCCACTCCCAAGTACGTTGGTTGTCACTCAGTACAATGGGAAAGACTAGATCTACCTGGTCTAAGGTAGGGGTAGGGTGTCTAGAGCTGCATTTATTTCTTTCTTCTAACTTTAATGAACAAAAGATGTCGTTTTGATCTAAATTTTCCCTTTTTATAATTAGTTGAAGCAAATTATGTCATTTCAGGGTCTGCTTTTATTTTTGAATAAAAAGACACATTTTATATGATGGTTGGCTTGTTACATGTTTTTCCCAATTCCCATTGATTTGCTTATTTGGATAAGATAATAAACATTGAATGATGCATCTATTTAAGTATATATCAATGTTTCAGGTTTATGAGAATACGCAGCGCCTTGGCTCTCCCTTGGCACCTAGTCGATGAATACTACAACCTTGTTAAACTAAGAAACAAAACAGAAGTGGGAAATTTGGGAGTCATTTACTTTCATTGGTTGGTGTATTAGTGCCTGTGAAATGTACATGTCCTTAATCAATGAACATTGAAAGGCCTAACTAAAAGTATACAACTAAAATACCCTTGGTCACAAATTATTTATTTCCCTTATTTTCTTGAATGTGTAGTAATTTTTTTGCTTTTGCTTGTCTTCGTTATTCTTAATTCTTCCACCCTAGCTTCCCAAAGTAAATACTTCATTTATTCTATTATTATAGGAATTTAAGTCTCTCTTTTTATTCCATTGCAAGCCTATGAAGTTTCAATTCCTTTTGTGCCTCTTGCTCTCGATCATAAAAATTTCTTGCATTCAGTTCCTTGCTTAAAGTCATCTTAGTGACACATACATCATTGGCTACGTATAGAAAGTTTAATTCAATTATATGCCCACTATAGACTCGACGTAAGGCATGACCTTGAAAACTATATGTAGATAATTAAGGAATGTGAAGTTGATAGAAAAGAAAACACGAAGGCCTCAGTTACTTCCGTAGAACAATATGGATGTGTGATATATAAATATGAATGACAAGATGGATGTGTAACATATAAAATAATTTATTTACTCTTGTCTTATTAATTGTCACCGTTTACTTTGATCAATCCTCGTTAACATATATCATGCAAAATACCTTGTGAAATATTTGTTTATTCTCTTTCTCAAGATGGTTCTTTCTTTCTCCCTCTTTTCCCTCCCTTTTCTTTTTGCCCATTCTTTTTTCTCCATTACAAACTTACATGCTGGAGTAGGCCACTATTACATATAAACAAACATGTTAACTATATTATAAAACTCATTATTTAGGTCATGTTGAGTCACCAAAAGAAAAGAACACCACAAAGCTCCTAAAGTGCTATTGTCAATGCTGCATATTTTAGTTTCCACACTAACAAGGTAATTACATATTTACATATGAAACATCGAGAGAAACCAATTCTAGAGAAATATCAAGCCATGCAGCTATACTGCAAGAATACTTACCAAGAATTAACAACGCTCCCTCATCCCCCAACCCAACCCCAACAAATATAAAAAGTAAATATATTGCTGACCTTCCTTTTGCCTTCTTCTGGGACGCAGACTGGCTGCCTTTTGCAAAATGAGCAAATAACTCTGTCTGCTGCAATAGATAATTCAAACGGCCCTTTCCTTTCTTGTTCTGCCCATTATAACCAGTTCAAACGTCAAATCTACTTGGGCAGCATGATAGAGCTATAATGTCAAGTAATAACTTCTAATGGATAAATCACCATATCAGCATCAATAACAGCGTTCTGAGCATCGAGTATTTCTTGTATCTTCTGATTTTTCATCCTCTGCATTTCCTTGAGCCTGGCTTTTTCATGCTTGGAAACTTCAGTTCTGACAGCATCATCAACCTGCAAATCAACCCAAAGAATCAATCACAAAATAATGATCAATTCAAGTATAACTCAACTTAGCTAAAATAAGAAATAACAAAGTAACACTTTGAATTCACATCTTCCACAGCCCAAGAGATTCAAAAGCATAGAACAATTAGAGCCCACTCCTTATAAATACTCCAAAATCCAAGAAAAGAAAACAGAAATTAATTGAAATCCATGCCCACCTTTCTTTCAAGTTATCCAGTCGTCTGAGACACTCAAACCCCGAACAATATAAACACATGCACCAGCTGAATCCGACAAAACAAACCACTAACTTCCTAATAACAAAAGCCATTTTTCTCGAATGTACGCAAAACAATAACATGCAAAGTGAAATTAGCACCAAATTCAACTGACCAAAAACTCGCCGAACGTCAACTCCGTCAAAACAAAACTTGATGATCAGCGAAAAACACACATCCATCATGCTACAGTACCCCAAAAAACGAAACGCAATAAACATTCAAACGAAAATAGCAATCTCCGACGCGACGTCGAGCAGCGAAGCCCTAAATTCACACATGCAGACACCGCCACGACGTCTCCGCCTGTCAGACCGTAAAGCACACCAAGCAATAGCAAACAAACAACCGCACAGCTAGTTAACACATTCTCACAGGCGCAAAACCCAGATCTCACACAAACAAACCTCATTGTCCTCCTCGTCGTCTCCGGAGGCTCCGGTCATCTCCTCCTCCACCTCCTCGTCGGCGGAATCGTCGGCGGGCCGCGCGACGGTTTCCAGCTCCTCGTCGTCCACGTCGTCGGGTTGATCCCTGACCTCCTCTTCCGCCGAGGATGAATTCGACATGTAGTCGTCGGAAGAGTCAACAGCTTGCGACGATTTCGCCATTGGCGCTGGTTTTCGTCCGATTCGAAGAGAAAAATGCAGTGATCGATCGAAAAAGGAAAATAAATTAAAGTAAGAGAAGAAAGCAACGTGCTGTTTTGAGTTGTCAGCAGTCGAAGCTATGAAATAGTATGAATCATAAATGGGCCTCGGGTCGGTCATGAATTCGGGTTGGGCTCATTGGCAAGTTGATGATTTTATTTTTGATCTTAGGCGTCTTTTTCAAAACTATGTCCAATAGTCTTCTCGTTGATTTATTCTTTCAATTATTAGTTTTTATAACGGTTCGATTCGAACTCGTGGTGATAACTGTAAATCTATAAATTCTATCTAGCAAAACATATTGGAGGAACCATATTCACCATCAATCCTACGTGGAATTACAATAATTTTTTATTCTTAATTTTCTAAATTCTTCATTTCATGCCTTCTAATCACTCTAAAATCCCACATTTATTTTTTATGAAACATAACCAAATGAGAACCTGAGGAACCACATTCACCATCAATCCTATGTGGAATTACAACAATTTTTTATTCTTAATTTTCTAAATTCTTCATTTCATGCCTTCTAATCACTATAAAATCCCACATTAATTTTTTATGAAACATAACCAAATGAAAACCTCTATAAAAAGATATTTATATTCTTTAAGTCTCAATCAAATTTTCATTTTTAATTGGTGGATTGATTGATATTATATAAATATCAATCAAACTACAACACCAATAGTTTATTTAATTTGAATTGACCAAATTAATAATTTTTAATTTAATTAGAAACATATTTATTTTCAAAATTCTTCATTTTAAACCTTCTAATCACTCTATAATCCCACATTGTTTTTTTATGAAACATAGCCAAATGAGAACCTCTATAAAAGAATATTTATATTATTTAAGTCTCAATCAAATTTTCATTTTTAATTGGTGGAGTGATTGATATTATATTAATATCAATCAAACTACAATACTAATAGTTTATTTAATTTAATTTGACCAAATTAATAGTTTTTAATTTAATTTAGAAACATATTTGTTTTCAAAATTCTTCATTTTATGCCTTCTAATCACTTTTTAATCCCACATTGATTTTTTATGAAACATAGCCAAATGATAACCTCTATAAAATTATATTTATATTCTTTAAGTCTCAACCAAATTAATATTTTTAATTGGTGGAGTGATTGATATTAATATCAATCAAACTAAAACACTAATAGTTTATTTAATTTAATTTGACCAAATTAATAGTTTTTAATTTAATTTATAAATATATTTGTTTTGTAAATTCTTCATTTTATGCCTTCTAATCACTCTTTAATTCCACATTGATTTTTTATGAAACATAGCCAAATGAGAACCTCTATAAAATGATATTTATATTCTTTAAGTCTCAACCAAATTTTTATTTGTAATTGATGGAGTGATTGATATTAATATCAATCAAACTACAACACTAATAGTTTATTTAATTTAATTTCATCAAATAAATAGTTTTTAATTTAATTTATAAACATATTTGTTTTCTAAATTCTTCATTTTATGCCTTCTAATCACTCTTTAATCCCACAATATTGATTTTTTATGAAACATAGTCAAAATTCTTCATTTTATGCCTTCTAATCACTCTTTAATCTCACATTGATTTTTTATGAAACATAGCCAAATGAGAACCTCTATAAAATTATATTTACATTCTTTAAGTCTCAACCAAATTAATATTTTTAATTGGTGGAGTGATTGATATTAATATCAATCAAACTACAACACTAATAGTTTATTTAATTTAATTTGACCAAATTAATAGTTTTTAATTTAATTTAGAAATATATTTATTTTGTAAACTCTTCATTTTATGCCTCCTAATCACTCTTTAATTCCACATTGATTTTTTATGAAACATAGCCAAATGAGAACCTCTATAAAATGATATTTATATTCTTTAAGTCTCAACCAAATTTTTATTTGTAATTGATGGAGTGATTGATATTAATATCAATCAAACTACAACACTAATAGTTTATTTAGTTTAATTTCATCAAATAAATAGTTTTTAATTTTATTTAGAAACATATTTGTTTTCTAAATTCTTCATTTTATGCCCTCTAATCACTCTTTAATCCCACAATATTGATTTTTATGAAACATAGTCGATGAGAACCTCTATAAAATGATATTTGTATTCTTTAAGTCTCAACCAAATTTTCATTTTTAATCGATGGAGTGATTGATATTAATATTAATCAAAATACAACACTAATAGTTTATTTAATTTAATTTGACCAAATAAATATTTTTGATTTAACTTATACCATTTAGTTTGGTCAAATTAACAGTTTATTAATAAGATAAATATTGAAGATACATTATATAAAAATATGAACATGAATAGATACATATTTACTAAGAAAAACTATAATCTCAAAAACCAAAATATAAAAATAAATTTAGGTTTTGAATATGTGAAGTCTTATAAAAATTAATGTGAGATTCAAGTATTTTATTTATTTATTTATTTTTGTTTTGAATGGATTTAGGTTATAAAATTTTATATAGCAAAACATGTTAAAGGCATCACATTGATCCTCAATCCTATATTAATATCAATCAAACTACAACAATAATAGTTTATTTAATTCAATTTGACTAAATAAATAGTTTTTTATTTAACTGAGACTGTTTAATTTTGTCAAATTAATAGTTTATTTACTGCACTATTTAATAAGATAAATATTTTGGATACATTATATAAAAATATTCAGATTACATTCATTTATTGTGATATGGATATAATTATAATGGATTATAGTATTTCTTTCCCCTTTCCACATAATTTAAGAAAAAAAATCTAATATAATTGTAGTCTTAAATATAATTAAATGTGGTATATCAACAAAAACAGGAATCAATACATATTTACTAAGAAAAACTATAATCTTAAAAACCAAAATATAAAAATAGATTTAGATTTAGGTTTTGAATATGTGAAGTCTTATAAAAATTAATATGGGATTCAAGTATTTTATTTTATTTATTTATTTGGGGTTTCTATGGATTTAGGTTTTGAAATTATGGAGGCACCTAAAAAAATAATGTGAGATTTAAGTATTATTTATTTATTTGTTTGTTAATGTTACTTTATAATATTAAGATTTATTAAGATATATAATCAATTATTGTAATAGTTTATATTTAACTATTTAAATATATTAGATTTAGGTAATTAGTAGGTCTTGTACTATTCATTAGTTATGTTACTTTATACTATTCGGACTTTATTAAGATATATAACCAATTATTGTAATAATTTATATTTAATTATTTAGATATATTGTAAAACTATTTGAGTAATTAATATGTATTACTATAAGAGTTTGAGATAATAATGGATAAGAAAAATATTTTAGAAAAAATTAATGTGGAATTCAAGTATGTGTAATTTATTATTAATCTTTGTACTACATGTTTAATTAAGATAGATAAAATTAATGTGGAATATATTAAAAATAAATTTGAGTAATTAGTATGAACTACTATACGAGTTTGAGATAAGAATGGATAAGAAAAATATTTTAGAAAAAATTAATGTGAAATTCAAGTATGTGGAATTTATTATTAATCTGTGTACTATATGTTTAATTAAGATAGATAACCAATTATCGTATTAATTTATGTTCAACTATTTAGATATATTATAAATAAATTTAGGTAATTAGCAGGATTAAGATTAGTAAAAGTGACATGATTTCATTAGCTAGCTCAACTAAAATAAATCCATACATATTTACTAAGAAAATCTACAATCTTTGAAATAAAATAGAAAATAATCCGTTGCGGTGAAAATAAAAAGATAAAAATAAATTTGTCATCTTAAATATAATTAAATATGGAATATCAACAAAAAAAAAGAATCGGTACATATTTAATAAAAAAAAAATCAATAATCTTAAAATAAACTAGAAATATTCCGTTGCGATGGAAATAAAAACAAAAAATATAAAAATAGATTTAGGTTCTGAATATGTGAAGTCTTATAAAAATTAGTGGGATTCAAGTATTTTATTTATTAACTTATTTTTGGTTGTGAATGGATTTGGATTTAGGTTTTGAAATTATGAAATCTCATAAAGTGATTTTCCATCAAATTTATTATTGAAACAACTTATATTTAACTATTCAGGTATTTTATATGAGATTAGATAATTAAGTGATATTATTACATTCAGACGATAATCAATTTTTAAAATCAAGTTTGTGACATGTATGAATATATAAATTATATACAAGTAGTTTCTCTAACTTTTTTTAATCTTTTGTTATTTATTCTAATTTATTATTAATATACTTTGTAATGTTTTAATTATTACTACGATAAATAACCAATTATTACAAAAAGTTATATTTATAATTTTAAACAGATTCTGGTGATCAACAAATATGATTATAAATTACGATATAAATTTATTTCCCGTTGAATTTCGACGAGTTATACACTAGTGTGAAATTATTTTATCACAATTTCTTCACCTTTATCTATAAATTTCTATCACATTGATTTCGAAAAAAAATCTATCACATTGTAATTTCAACTATTAAAGTTTATACTGTAATATCAATTTAAAGTATTTTAATTATATATAAGATATATATTATTATTGTCCCATCCGTTTGAGGTGCATTTGGTCTCTTCTCACGCCGGCCCATCATCGGAAGACCGACAACCCGGTTCAGGTCGGACCTTGGAATTTGACGCCGGCAATCCTCTTCTGGTCATACGACGGCGTTTCGCGTATGTTATTCAGCTCGAATTTCTCAAAGATTGTATTACTTGTCAATTTAGGTTATTACATTTTGTTGATTAATTTTGGGTTTATGGTGAACGCTGTCAGGTATGGAAAAGAGGGCTTTGTTGATTGTAGGAGTATTTATTTGTCTATTTGCAGTTACATCTTGCAGAGGTATCGTATCGGTTTGTAAATCTCTGGTCTTGATGATTATTGAAACCTTTGATCACGTGAATGTTATTATGATTTTATTTTTTGAGTTTCTTGAGGAATTTTACTGATTATTGCTTCTTGATTGACCAAATATGTGATGTATTACTGGGGAGCTCAAGCACCCCCAGTTTTATATATATAATTATACTTTATAATTTATATTTTTTCAAAAAAAAAACGAGTTCAGCACCCTTGTAGCCGAAATCTGTATTTCTGGCTCTGCCCTGGATATACACGCAGGTTTGGTGCTACTGCAATGAATTTATGGTAAAAAGAGTCATCAATATATTGGAAAAAATAAAAGGAAGATTATTTGATTTTTCAAACCCATGTGAAGTTTTTTGTGTTCACTTTTCGTTGCAGAGGTGAAGGTGAAACACAAGCATCATGATGAGTTGGCTCCTTACAATCACACAGTTGCAAGAATTGTTGTGCAATATGCTTCTGCAGTAAGTTTAGTTTGAACCACATTACGTTTGGTTATCGACTAGAAAGAAATGACATGCATCTATGTCAAGAAATATACTGGTATAGTTAACTCTTTTTAGTGCCTGGTCCTGAGAGAGATGTGAAGTTATAAGTGGATCGTGATATAACCAAGCTGTCTAGCTAACCTTTTCTGGCCAAATTAGTAACGAGTTGCAGTTTTCTACGTTTTGGTCAAGCTCAGTTCAGTCGTGCTATTAGTCTCATTGATGGTTGGTTATGATGTGGCCGTGCTGAAGATTTTTGATTTGTTGGATAATGATAAGTCTCGAGTCTTGATTCAAATGTCAACTGAAGGGGTTTGCACTTGCAGGTATATTTGTCGGACTTGACCAAGTTATTTACATGGACTTGCTCAAGGTGTGATGGTTTAATTGAGGTGAAGTAATACAACGTGGTGCTATTATTAACATTAGATGAGGGTATATGGTCTCGTCGTTCATTGCCAGATAGGCATTGATTCCGTTTCTTTTTTTTGGATTCCCAGGGTTTTGATATCATAGAGCTAATTGTTGATGTTAAACACTGCTTACAGGTTTGGGGTTTTGATCATAATGTGTTTCTTTGAGGAATTCATCTCGTTATATATCTCTCTTTTTAAATCTAGTGGATCATAATATATAATAGACTGTATGTGTCTGGTATAGGCATTTGTTGGGGTTGCAACAGATCTAAATGCCACCGTAATTGCATTCAGAGGAACTCAAGAAACCAGGTTGGTCTTGTTACCTCCATGATCAGTGACTTGACCTTAACTTTTCTAGTTTTGAAATGTGATTCTATATGCTACTCTATGATTTTGTTGACCGTGAGTTATAACCCATTTTCGGGTGTTGTCTGTGCAGCTCTGTCAATCTCATCATGTTCACTTTGCCGTTTTGGTTGCAGCATGCAGAACTGGGTTGAAGATTTGTTCTGGAAGCAGCTAGATACAAGTTACCCTGGAGTTGAAGATGCAAAGGTAAGCAGATCAATCGTTCTTTTTTGTTTCTCTTGAAAGTACTTTGGCCTGTTGTTTGCATTCATGCTATCTTCATCTTTCATTCAGGTGCATCGTGGTTTCTATTCGGCTTACCACAACACAACATTACGACCTGGAATTGTAAGTGCCATTAAAAAAGTGAAGGCCTTATATGGAGACATCAAGGTTATTGTAACTGGGCACTCGATGGGAGGGGCAATGGCTTCTTTTTGTGGACTCGATCTCCGTGTAATTGTCTACCGATTAACAATGCTGTTAAAATAGTTTCTTCAAAATATTCCGACTTCTGCGCTCATTTACTTGTCATATTTTCAGCTCAGCCTTGGCGAGCAGAATGTTCAGGTAATGACATTCGGGCAGCCACGGATTGGAAATGCTGCATTTGCATCCTACTACAGCCAAGTGATTCCGAACACCATTCGAGTCACAAATGGACATGACGTTGTACCACATTTGCCCCCTTACTATCATTATTTTCCGCAGAAGACATACCACCACTTCCCGACAGAGGTAATGCTTTTTGGTAGCTTCTATAACATCTGCTCGTGCCATCCATATCTATGGCTTTGAATTTTAAGTAGCTACCAACTTTTCTTATCTAGCTTGAGTCATCTCGCTCCTCTGATGTTATCCGTAGTTGTTAACAAGGTCTGATGCAGACGATCGTTCCCGTGCTTCTTGTTTATTGAATTATGAGATTGTCTCGTCGCAGGTCTGGCTTAACGGTGAAGATGGAAGTATGGTTGAGAAGGTTTGTGATGGTTCCGGTGAAGATCCAACCTGTAGCAGGCAAGCATATACCTCCAAGCTCACGAATGTCTTTAGCTTCAATTATTTTCTGGATTTTATACCAAATAGCATTTTCATGTGGCCTAGATATGCTGCATGCTACTTCTATGATGAGTCTATAATCTATATCATCACAAAGGGGTGTTTACTTTTAGTGATAGCTTAGATATATGAAAATAAACACCACATACTTTGATGGATTGAACAATTTTGAACTCAACTACTCAATCTTATGTACTGTCAAAACCATTTGCAGATCAGTGAGTGGTAGAAGTATCTCCGATCACTTGACATACTACGATGTCCACATGGGATGTGATTCGCCTAGTGGCTGCAAGATCGTGACAGATCCTCGCCTCGTTGCTTATGGTAGAATGGATGATGATGGGAACCTAGTCTTTTCTAGGGACCCTTCGACGACGTCTATCTTCAAACTCAATACATATCAAGGCGATCGAGTTACCTCTTTTTAGATATGCAGAAGGAACAGTGGCAGAATCTCCAAGAAATTGAAAAGGAAGATGATTGTGCGTGCTCATTCATGGCTGTGCTTGTATCTGTGAAATTTTCATCGTTTGCGCTTTTAGCTCATCTGTAAGTGTATATATTATGTTTTCAATGGTGTATATAGATACTACAATTCCTTAGCTGCCTCTTCTATATAAAATTATAGTTTGTATCCTAAACTATATTGGTTATCAAACAAAAATATCACGAACTGAATTATTGATAATTATAATAAAATACATGAATTTTATGGAAATCAATAAAAATATGTCGTTGTTTGAGTTATCGTGAATTACTTCAAACTGTTCAAAAACTCGACATTTCATCTACTTTATAATATATATGCCAAATGGTAGAATTAAAAATCCATTGTCGAAAATCGAACAAATATATGGTACTTTTTGTGTATTTTATTGTAATTATTAATAGTTTGATTTTTATTTTTATTTTTTGAAGGGAGCTAAAATATTTTTGCTAGTTCAAACAGTTCATGATATATTTTTCCATAGTATTTTCTTGCATAGAGAAAATAAGATTTAATTTAGTAAGTGTTCATTGCATTAAATTTAAAATAGCTTTATACTAGCTGAACTAGCACATGCAATAGAAGTATCAGAATTAAATCGGGGTACTTCCATGTTGAAGTTGGAATGTTGAACAAAAAAATGTGGGGTGGTTAATCCATATTTTTTAGGAAGCATGATCTTTACTAACATTTCGAGACCGATCAAGTTGCAATTTTTACAGAGGTTTATAGTGATTGTAGAAAGGCTATTCACATAGGAAGTTGATAAACTGACCACAAGATGCACGATTACAAAAACTATGAGATACCTCATTCACGTGCTCGGATTTTTGAGTACATTTTCAAATAAAATATCTTGGTGGTCGATCAACCATCTATTTCATGCTACAGATTAGAATCAATAGTTTCAAGAATGGCTTAACATGAGGAAACATTAGGCGTTGTCCCATAAAGGTTGACCACGAGGTTGCTAGGCGAGCATGGTTAGGGATTGAAGCTTAGGCGTCTTACTTGTGGAGCATGTTGTTTTCTTCAATCAACATCAATATTTTTTTAATTTTTTTGTGTTGTAATATTCAGTTTGCAGCATATAGATTATGTAAAATTATGTAAACTTGTCCTAAGCGGTAGGACAATCCGTAGATAGATCACCATGAAATCTGAATATTGTAAACTATACAAGTGTTAAACATAGTTGTTGGCTATGAGGCACCCACAAATTATTTATAGCATATGAAAAAAGTACCATGTATGTTCTTAACTTTCTGTAGCATGTTATTTGTGATTGGTGTTAACATCGCTAGTAACATTTATCTTCTAACATCACAATTTACTTTTATTTTATAATTCAAAACACTGATTCTTTCCTTACTAAGGAAGATGAAAGGATTATGAGATTATGAGATTTGAATAAATTTTAATTAAAGTTGGAATTAAATTATCATTGAGCTAATTTATGAGGCTAAACAGATGTAATTTCTTTATTAAGGTGAAGGGAAAGGATTAATTACTATTAATCCTGGCCCAATCTTCCTGAGCAAGCCCATGCCCAAGCCCACCTTGTAACCCAAAATCTTTACTTCTAAATTTTATGTGAAATGGTTTGGTTAATAGATAATTGAATTGAATATTAGTAAATAAGAGTTAAAAATAAATGAGAAAAAAGCAGCAGTAACTCAAAAATCGCATTCCATTCATATTTTTCCATCTGAAAATTGTATTCGTAGTAGAGATTTTACAGTTTTAGCTTTTAGAAAAAAAAATTGGTCTCTAAGTTTTAAAATTTCTGTCTGTTTTCTTCCACAACAGCCGTGAGAAATCGCCCCATTTTTGATTCAACGCAGTTGTGGAATCAGCTCTTTGCTCAATGTATGAGAAAATGCAAGCTATTGGATTGTTAACGCGAAGGTCGGCTAGGGTTTTGAGAAACCCTACGCCGAGTTTGTTCAACCCAGTGTCGACGGAACGAGTCTACTCGTGTAGTGAATTCAGCTCACTGCGCCGCGGCTTTCACTCCGCTGCGTTTTTCTCTGGTATGAGCTCTCCACAGTGAACTAAATTTAGAATAGAACAGTTCACATGTGAAGTCCAATTTTCTGAAAATGAAGATTGGAGCTGATTTATTTTTTATTTTTTATTATTGAATGATTTCTGGCGTGGTATGCACTATCTGAATCTGAAAGAAAAATATGCTAGGCATTGGAACCGTTAATGTTTTTCCCCGATTCTCTGTTACGTAATGTTGAACCCTTGAATTAGGTGATAGATTAGAAATTTATTAGGCAAGTTGTTCTTTTTCCTCTCTCAAATTAATATAATATGGATGTCACTATTGCAAAATAATTATCTCATGTGCTATGATAAAATTTTGCAGGGAATATGCACGGAGGTTTTTCAAATGTTGAATTATATAATCAGAAAGATAAAATTCAAATCCTACCATCATCATTGGTGGCACCAAGCAGATTAATTTCTTCAGAAGCAGCAGGGAGTGGATATGATCCTGCTGCAGATGGTTATACTTATACTAGTTTGCTTTACTTTTATGAGTTAAGAAAATTGTTTTTGAAGCTTATTTAGATTGCCAACCCGTCCGTTATTTTTGGCGCAGAGATAGTAAAGGACATATACAATAAGATGCTGGACAGTGTTGTAGAGAAAAGAACTGCACCTCCAAATGCCTGGCTGTGGTCGCTCATTGCTAAATGCTCTACCACTGAAGATATTAAGCTCTTGTTTGATATTCTGCCAAAACTTCGTACTTTTGTCAGTAGTTACTGATTTTGGCACTCAGACTTGGCTTTGTGGTTTTATTTGTTTATATTTCCTTTTGTTTTATGGGTTGCAGAGACTCTCCAATCTTAGGATACCTGATGACTTTAACAGCGCACTTTGTAGGGCAGTTATGAAGGCTTGTGTTCGTGCAGGAGCTATTGACTTTGGTAAGAGTCATATTTTTTTATTAGGACAAGGTGTTTTTTCCTTTTTTTTCTTTCTTCTCTTTCTTCATAGTTCATTCACACACACACCTGTTGCTCTACATGTAAGTATATGCATATATATGTATAGTTACCATTTTTATTGTGCCCGACATGAACTAAGATGTCTAGAATATCATTTCCTACATTTTCTAACACAAAATTGAACAAATGGCCCTTTGTAAGCCTGTGCTGCTGAGGACATACTCCCCTGTTTGGTTGATAAATATGGATTTAGAAGAATGCGTTCTTTCCAGAAAATGAGAAAATGAAGGAGGAGAATAATTGTGTTACTAGTGATTGTCGTCAACTTATCATACATTATCTTGTCTATTTTTAGTATGAAAAAAAGTACTATTAGTTTTACCATGGTCAGCTATTTCCTATTGCGACAGTCAATCAACTCTGCGTAATTTATTATTTTCTTCTTTCTACTTGTATTTATAACATAATTATTTGGAAAGGTCCAATCTCTTCGATGATCTGTCATTTATGGTCCTCATTTTTGCTTAGCAGTATGAAATATTAGCAGTGTTATATTCAAACAGGGATGAAGGCACTGTGGAAGCACAACTTATATGGATTGACTCCTGAAGTTGGCTGCGCTCACCAGCTCTTGGTACGTAACTGTTCTATTAATTGTCTTTTCTTTTTTTTGTATTTGCAAGCTTTTGTAGACATGGGACATAGTGCTTCTTTCGTGGATGCAGTTACACGCTAAGCAGCATAATGATGTGAAACTGATGGTCAAAGTAATGAAAGTTATGATGAAAAATGATTTACCTTTGCAACCCGGCACCGCAGATTTAGTTTTCAGGTATATGTCAACTAACAAACCCAACCAATATTTATTAGTGATTCTTATCGATGTAAGTTCCAACTATCTCGTTATTTTGTTTGCTTTGTTGTTTTCTTTCTCCCGTCCGTAGCCTTTCTTTTCAAACGAAATTTGTGACAAGACATGCGTTACCTAGCTAGAGTCATGATGGGGAAATGATTAGGTTTCTCTATGTTGCAGAAAAAATTATAGCAGCTTTGATCTGGACTTAGCGGTTCTGATTTTTTTAAATCTTCTTTTACTGATTGGAATATCTTTTTTTCCTCATTTTGCTCCACATGTTTCACTTGTATCTTTACATTTGCCTACTGGATTTTGTGTATTGCAGCATTTGTTGTAATGGGGACAGATGGGATCTGATATGTAAATATGGGAAAAGGCTCGTCAAATCAGGAGTAAGCCTCAGACCATCATCCTTTGACATGTGGATGGAATTTGCTGCCAAAAAAGGTCCCATTCTGTTTCTTTGCTGATCAGAGTCCACTTTCTGGATATTGTTTTCCCCCGTTGTTTCAAATGATTGGCTTAGTACGAGTATTTGACCCTATACTGACGGGATTTTTATTCTTCCCATTATTGCATGCTTTTGATCTTAACTTGGGGAAGAAACGGTGAACTAGTTCATTAACGCTTATTCTTGCAGGAGATGTTGAATCGTTATGGAAGATTGAGAACTGGAGATCACAGGCTATGAAGCAGCATAGTGTTTTGACTGGATTTTCCTGTGCAAAGGTAATGTATTGGTTCTGCATTGGCTTGCCTGTGCTGTTGAGAATTGTGAGGATTTTGATCCGACCCCTTATAAGATTAGTCGTTCATTCTTCATCACTTCATGTTTTAATGCATATCACTTGTTTGTTTATTTTCAGTAAGATTCTAGTTTCTTTCTATAAATGACTTGCCATTCTTTTCCTCAAGATAATTGTTAATTGCAACATTCTAATAGTAAACACTAAACAGATTGAACTCATTGGAAGGAGTAGTTACAATTAAGCCGAAATTTAATTGTCCAACTTGAAATCTGTCTTATGATAGCAGCTATATATTATTTGTAAAGCATGCTTGCATAGTTGTCAGCGCATAAAGCTTGACCTCTATGTTGTGTCCAGGGTTTCCTTCTCGAGCATAAGCCTGAAAGTGCTGCTGCTATCATTCAAGTATTGTATCAGGTAAAACATTAGGTTGATATAAATGATTAAGCCCACACATGTTATCGAGGATTTTGAAGCGAGTTTTTTTCATATGCCCAGACTGTGTCTGATGCAAAAAGGCCAACTATTGCGGTTGAACTTCAGAAGCTAGTTAGTGAATGGCCTTTAGATGTTATAAAGAGTCAAAACGACGACAAGAGAAAGGTATTATCTGTTTCTTTTCTTTCAATTTTTTTTTTTTACTTTGAGGACTTTATTGTCTCTTTTCAACTTGTGAATGATATGAAACCGATCATCTTGGCCTACAATAATTCTTGGTAACTAGTCAAGTTCTTAGGTGAAATTTAGCTTTTCAAAGAATAGCTAGAGCTGTTGCACGTGAGAAAACTCATATCGTGTTTGTTCTGCCAGGCGTTTGCTGAAGCACTACAAACAGATATCGCGGAGCTGAAGAGTGTTTTACCAAGCTTTGGCGTGAGAGAAAATGTCACCATGATACAGTTTAGCGAAAACGAAGCCATCTCTTTTTGATAGCCCTGATTTTTGCTCCCAAATGGTGAAGCAGCGGTTTTTCTACGAGACAGGCTAGTCTGTCGGATACTAACTATGCTCTGTTCCAGCAAGAGTATTTTGACAGTACCCTTACAAATTCAATCGCTGTTTAGTTTAACAATTTTAGCATATCTGCAAATCCGAAAGTGAATTATCTTTTGCTCGTTCTTTAAATTTGTACGATCACATAAAATAGCCATTATGCTTCTTGAAATTTAAAACTGTGAAGTGATGAAAAGGGCTTGAGATTTTTCGTGATCTGCGATTTGTTCTGTCGAAAATTTAGTTTGCTCGCCTTCTCATGAATCTAGTTGTTAGCCCAAGAGTAGGGGTGTAATCAAATTGAGTCCGATGAAAGAGTGTCGGTGTTCAAGTTTATTTACTGGACACTGGTCTTTGTGATGCATGGGAACATTTTACGTTTAGTTTATATATAAAATAAATATTAACATAATTTGGAGAGTATTACATTGAGCAAATATTCTGGAAAATGCCGAAATGCTATTTTTGCCATGCGTCTTAGGTTCCATGAATCGGTAACGTTAGAAAATACTAGCATTTATTTGGACATATATCAAAGATTTTCATTTTATTTTATCATTTTGATTGTATTAATGGGTTAAACTACAGGTCGTAAGTATATTCACATTGTTTCAATTTTGGTTTAAATGATAAACGATATAAGAAATGATAGATAAAAGGGTAATTAATCGTATAGTTTGAATTAAGATTAAATATTAATCACTCTGATGTGTAGACTTGGTGTGTAGCCCGTCATACTTAATTTGCTCAACACAATTTGTTTCGCAGATATAACTTGTCCGTGATTCCGTGAGAAAAAAAATTCAAGTTGGGAAAATCCTAAGTTAATTGGATTATAATTTTTTATTGGGCTTCATGCTTAATAATATCAGCCCATTTTGGGCTTTGCAAACTGACCTTCTTACAGTAGACGCAAGGGTATTGGTAATTTTAATAATCTATTTTATTCAAGAAAGTTTCTTAATAAGTCGAAAATCTAATGTAACGATGTATTAATTAATCTGAGAATTTCTTAATAATACGGGTTACATGTATTAAATATCATGTTGTTTACGTAATTATATTAACAAATGATATCACATGTATGATAATATTCAAACCTAATAAATGTAACACGAAATTGTAATAAGAAAATCGAGACGCATCAAGGTCCAAATCCTTGAACATTTTAATTTGGAATAAAAATTTATTTAGAAATTCACTAAAGCCTCGAATAAACAAACTAATCATAAATAAAATAAAACGAACCATTACTTCTTTGCTCCAACTCTACTAACTCTTGCTCCAAGCTCCATCGACTGAACCATCATTTCTTGCCACCACATACCCTCGACAACTCCCTAACAAGTTCATCAATGGCTCCATCTTCCTCCATCTCCATCTTCTTCCTCCATTCCCCGACCCTCCTCCTAAACCCCTCCCCTCCCTCCCCCATCACTTCCCCCACGGCCTTCGCCACTGCCTCGCCGTCCAACTCCCCGTTCCCGCCCCTCACCACCTCCACCCCGACCCCGGCCTCCACCGCCACCCTTGCGTTCACCGTCTGATCGAACTTCAACGGCAGCCCCACCACCGGGACCCCGAACCAAACACTCTCCGAAATCGAGCTCCACCCACAGTGCGTCATGAACCCTCCCACACTATCATGCGCCAAAATGGCCGCCTGTGGAGCCCACTTCCGCACCACCACCCCCCTCCCTCTCATCCTCTCCTCAAACCCCTCCGGCAACGCTGCGGCGCCGCCTTCCCCCGCCGGCGTCCGCGCCACCCATATGAAATTAACATCAATCTTCTCCAATCCTTTCGCTATCTCCATCATTTGCTCTTTAGATAGATAATTCTCACTCCCAAACGAAATGTAGAGAGTCGAGCGTTGCTTTCTCTCTTGAAGTCATTTCATGATCTCCAAACCTTCATTCTCTTGATCGCATGGGTTCGCAACCAACACACCAGTAAACAAAACCTTTCTCTCACTTAATTTAGAGAGATAATCTGCATATTTCTCCTCAATCCCTCTGCAGCTCTTGATCAGAACAATCTCACAAGATAATTTCATAACCCCAAAAGCAAACCCTTCATCCGTATCTTGAACTTGCTCCATATACTTGCTCTGCTCAATCAAATCCCTCATTTCATAATCTCTTAACCTAATAGCATCATGAGGGAAACTTCCAGGGTTTTTATGCGTATGCATATGGTGGAAGAATGCCAACGATGGCGAATTCGCTGTCGAGAAGAACACGGCGGGGATGCCGTGGGCGGCGGCGGCTTTGGCCGCCCAAGGCTGGAATCCGTCGTAAATGAGCAAGTCAGGCTTGAGCTTAGCAATGATGTCGGCGAAGGTGGGGGCAGACATCTGGAAGGCTTGCAGTAGGAGGGGCATGAGGTGGGGTGGGACGTTTTTGTTTGTGTGGTAGTGCGGTGGGAGCTCGGGCAGTGATGGGAGATTCAGTTGGACGAGTTCGATGGAATCTTTGTTGTTGAGGTTGTTTTTGATGGATTCGAGGTTGATAGGTGTGGAGCAGAAGTGGATGTGGAAGTTTCTGGAAGAGAGCTTCTTGGCTAGTTCGAGAAAGGGGAACAGGTGGCCGTGGGCTAGCCATGGGAACATTAGGATTCTCGAATTACCTGGTTTTGCAGCCATGCTTATTCGTGTTTGGAGAAGACTATGAAAGATGAGAAGAGGTTCTGTATTTATTAATGTGTTTCAATGGCTTATCTTTTCCTGATTTATGCAATTTTAGATCCCAAAATTTTCGCCTTTATTAACTGCATATCTTTGGGAATAAGTTTGTAGATTTTTTTCATATTATTTTTTGAAAATAATGTTGCGGTGAATGTGAAAACAAAATTTTCGTTATTTTCATCCAATTTGTATTGGTAAAATAGTCCCTAATGATTATTATATATGGCAACTAATAGTATTTTTCATATTATTATTTTTTATAATAGTAATTGATTTTGTAATTTAGATTCATCTTTTGTTTAAACACAAAGAGAACATAAATTACAAGCCAAAAATTATAGGAAACAGAATCATAAGTTTCCGGAATTGATTATTGTCGGATAGTTGAATTAATTGGTTATATATATACATATACATATCTATGTATGTACATAATGAGGGTTTTTAGTCATTTTCTATCAAATTCGAAATTGTAGTAACTAATTTATTTATTTGAATTTGTAATTTACTATAGGAGTAAATATATTCAAATCCCTTAATTTTTGGAGATATGATATATTAAAATTCCTTAATTTTCGAAAACATGATATATACACGATTTATTTCCAAAATTATCTATAAAAACTAGATCGAGCTCAAAAGGATTCGAACTTGGGACATATCCTTTAAAATCCAAATCCTTTACCACTTTGTCTAGCAATGACAACTATATGTATTTTGGCCGAGCTATTCGCTGGGAAGCCTATCATGACCGGAAGAACAGAGGTACAGTTTCGTCTAATATCTATGCACAATTATCTGAGAATTTATTCTGTCATCTTCACTTATCGATCTTCTAATACATCTGTCAATGACAACGATGATCTTAGGCTTTCTAATCTAGGTGTTTCTGATACAATGTTCGTTTCGACTAGCATAAATATATTCTTTTCTTGGTCTGTCTCGTTCCTGGATTGACAGTTTGGGATGGGAGTATCTGAGTTAATGAGAAGTCTTATACTGGTTTCACAAGTTATTTCATCTAGGGTTCGTCGTGTTTGAGATGAAATTCTTGAATTTGCATTAGCAAATTTGTTCGGCATCTGGTTTTATAGCACAAACTGAATTCTATTGTTGGTGCTTAGGTGGAACAGCTGCATAGGGTTTTCAAGCTATGCGGTTCCCCGTCGGAAGAGTACTGGAAAAGGCAAAGCTTCTACGATTGCTCGCTTCGACATATTCTTATGATTTAGCCCTCGACAAAACAGAGACGACGTCTGATCAGTCATGCGAATGCAAAGAGCAAGAGCGAGAAGTTTCCTCCTCCGCACCAGGACGTAGGGCTGGGTTTCCCTCTGGGCGCATCTCACCACATCGATCCAAGCTTTGATCCTCCTGACGTGCCATTCAGTTCCATGAACTTCTCATACGCCAAGGACCCGATCCAGACCTGGTCGGGCCCGTTGGTCAACCCTTCCACTTTTGCAGCTCCGCGGATAAAATCTAAGCCATCAAAGAAGGAGCATCGTAGAGATAAGAACTCCACCAGAGATAACGATGTAGACACGGTAACATAGCATTGTCTATACTTGATCAACACATGGAGGTGCAGATGCTTCAAATTTGTGTGTTATGTCTGCCCAAGAAACGGTGAACTGTTTCGAGAGGTAACGAGATCTTCTGGTCTGCAATTCGTGTTTTTGTTGCCTAATCAAGGTTTAATGTCATTGTCTCTTAAACCATTTCATGGCTTGGTCTAGAGTCGGCAAACCTATTAATTTTAACTTATTTCTAAATATTCAATTTTCCTCCTATAGCTAGAATCTCCGAACCACAAGAATCCTTAGTTAGAATGGAACGAGATCACTGTTTTAGTAAATGATGCAGAAAAGGATAGTGATATTGATCCACAAGAAGCTCAGGAAACTAGCATAAGCTAGTTTGGATTTTTTGTTCTGCTTTAAACGATTCCCGTCTCTGGATATTGGTGTAGCAGGCAAGCTTGTGACTGAAAGTTATGGGTTCGGATCCCACCAACGCCTTCTATGTCGAAGCTTATCCGAGTAATGATCCCTTGATTGGTTGCTAGAATAGGAAGAGGACAATGTTAGGTGCTGCATCTGCATGTATTAATGCATTTAACTTGGTCTATACTATAATTTACTCAAACTGTAGTTATTATTTTTCACTAAATATCTGAATTTTTGCTGTTTTCATAATTTTTCTAGATATTGTTGTTTTTCTGTAGGTTTTATTTTTTTCAGTGAACTGGGTGATGAAATATTCTAGTAATTAAATTACTTTTTACTAAGCATTTTCACTTTTGTTCTTAATTATGCTAATTATATACCCATAAAAAATGTGAATGGAAGAGATAGTGGCGAAATGCAAAAACTTTGTCGGGTGTGCGTATGTTGGTCTAGTGGTAGAGTAGTTAATGTCCGATGCCAAAGTCTCAGATTCGAGTCTACCGACGCGACCTTTAAATTTCTGTATTAAATTGAAAAAAAAAAAAAAAACTTTGTCGGAATCATTCTCCACCAGCCAATAAAAACCATGAATTATTTTGTGACATCTCATAAACTTCCAATATTGGTGGCCAAATATTTTGGGCTTGACTATAACATTAAACAAATAGGTAGAAATTAGTCGTATATTCTGTATTTGGGGTTTTGTGCTAGTCGACGCCGACGTCGATGGGGTAACATTTTAATTGGTTGAGATCTTTATATATTTATAGATACATAAACATACACGTAGAGCAAATATCATCGTCATAAAATTTTATATATATAGACTTTTAATAATGTTATACTAACTTCTTCTAATTCGGTTTTGTTAATTAGGATAAATCTAGTTAGCAACTTATTATATGGATCATTTCTGTCTCTTCAAAACATAAAAAAATCTCCTATTTTAGTCCTTGAACGTGTAATATATTAAATCATTTTTAATCCAATGTGATTCCGCAAACTATATAATTTATAGAAGTTCAACAGTAAGAATCTAAAAAGGGGTGGTCTCCTGTTCAACAGTAAGAAGTTCACTCCATTACTTGTTCGGTCGCGAGGAGAATAATTTAATTACTTTCTCCGTTCACTAAACACATTCATTTAATTCTATTTTAGTCGTCCATAAAAAATACTCACTTTTCTTTTTTGAAAATATCAATTTCACATTTTTACTCTAAACTTATATTCACTTATTTATACAAAATTACTAATGATCTATTTTTTTACACCCATTATCTATTAATATATTTATTTATTATCCTTATTTACTTTACACTCATTACAATTTATTAAGATTTGTAGTAACGATTTTGATGGACGAAGAGAGAACCAAATATAATTTGAGCAACGACAAGTAACACTCAAAACCTTATCCACAGTCATTTACAGCTCAGATTTTGAGGCTTGTGCAATCTTCCAAAATTTTTAAGGATATGCACTTTCCATATTTTCCATCACAGAATCAAAATGTGTGGGAAGTGAGTCAGCAATTAGTCATCTTGCATCTTGGCCTGCCACGTGTCGGGTGAATGTTATTTCTCAAATCTAAAACAAACAATTATTAAATGTTTTTGCCATTACATGTCACCGGTGTCTCCACGTTTTCTTATCCACAAAAATATCCTGTGATCCCAAATTGATTGGGAGTCTGCATGTCGGGAAAGGGTACTGGAAATAATCAAACTCATTTGTATATTGAAAAAATAATTAAATCTTATTTATACTACAGTACAAATAAAGAAAATAGAAGGCCTATCAAAAAAACAAAATTGCTTTTTTGGTCGACTAAATTATCGAATTTTAAAATTAATAATTTTTTCTCCTTGCATTTGTGATGTGGTCCTAAATATTTCTGCCGTTTTCTATAATCATCCAAAAAATATTTCATTCTAATTCTATAAAACGCACACTAACTTCTCGCAATCTCCACTTTATTCATTTTTCTCTCTCAGATTTTCAATCCAAATTCGGGTCCTTCTCCCCAGTGTTGGCTTGAATCGAATCAAGATTTTGAGATCCATAACACCAGAAACTAAATCCATTTCGTCGAAGAAGACCCTCAAAGATTTGAAGCTCAAGATTCAAATTTTTGGGGCTTGTCAAATAACTTTTTTCATCTGGGTTTTATGCAAATATGGAGATCTCCGTGATTCGAAGCTCCCAGGTGAATTTGGGAAGAAGTTGTGATGCTGGGCTGCTTAGTTTTAGCAAGAATTTGGGTGCTAAAATCTGTAATTTGAAGAACAGTAATTCGAAGGCTTGCCGCTTCGTTCAAAATCAGAGCTTGAAATGGCGTTCAAAATCTGCTGTGGGTTTCACTCGCAGAGCCTCTGCTGCTGCTCAAACTGCAGATACAGTCAATTCTGAAAAAGCTCCAATAATTTCAAGAACCAAGCATGTAAGTTTTTTCTCTCTCTCGATCTCGATTTTGTGTTAAGGCCTGCTTTTTCCTGAGGATCTCTATATGTTGCATTTGAAGTGATGAGAAATGGAAATTTATACTGTGTTTTTTGTGTGTTATCTTTTGTTTTAAACAAATTGTCGACTTAAGGTTGAAATCTTCTTGACATTGATTAAATGTTTCGCATTGTTTAGAGAACTGGCAAAATGAAGAAAAATCTGTACGCACTTTGCTGTTCATGGACTGTTGGTGAAATTTAGAATCAGGATTTATCTTTAAGTTTTTGTGGTTGCACTGGTCGGTGCTAGAAATCCATTTTAGTTTATCTACCATAAGATCCGATGTAAGGTCTTAAATTTACTAAAATAAGCTAAAGACAAAAATTTGGTCTTGTAGAATATATTGTTGAACCTTTTCTGTTCGATCGAAGTTCTCCTTCGAAAGCTGAAGTAACTGCTTACAAACTCATGCTTGTGGCCGTGGGTGACATCGTTCTTAGTATTTCATGTTCTTCCTGTCGGTTTTGAGCTTGATACAATGTAAATGTTCATCTCTCTAGATGGTTTTCTGCATTTAAAAATTGTAAAAAAAGATATATGATAGGCTTTATTGCCATTGATTGCAGGTTGATGGGATCAAGCTATTTGTTGGCCTGCCTCTTGATACTGTCTCCAAATCCAATAAGATAAACCGTGCACGAGCAATTGCTGCAGGGCTGAAGGCTTTAAAAGTATTGGGTGTAAACGGCATTGAGCTCCCGATTTGGTGGGGAATAGCTGAAAAGGAAGCTATGGGAAAATATGATTGGACAAGCTACCTTGCTGTTGTGGAAATGGTCCAAAACTTGGGCCTTGAGCTTAGTGTCTCGCTCTGTTTCCATGCTTCGGAAGAATGCAGGATTCGTCTCCCAGAATGGGTTTCTCGAATTGGTGAAAGTGATCCCGACATTTATTTTGCAGATAGGTCGGGACAGCAGTACAAAGATTGTCTTTCATTCGCCTTGGATGATGTTCCTGCTCTGGATGGAAAGACTCCGGTCCAAGTGTATAAAGAGTTCTGCGATGACTTCAAAGCTACTTTCTCACCTTTCTTGGGTTCTACAATCACGGTAAGGTTTTCTTGCTCGATGGACTAGTTTGCTATAGGATAATGATGTGTTTTTTGAGCTTGCAACTCTGGTTTTGCTGATTGTAGTTGCATTTCATTTTGATCGATCAGTTGAATAAGACGGTCTAAGGGGGTCAAGATTTGTCAGACGTGTCATGATCCGGATCCAAACACTATGAAACACCAATGGCATGACTTGAATCCGTGTATTTGACCCGTCTATACATCTTGACCCATTTGGCCGTCTTACACAAGTTTTTGTGATCGAATAATGTAGGTCATTCGAACTAGCAACACTAGATTTTGCTGATTCTAGTTGCTTTTTCTTGAATTCAACAGAGTGTATCAATCGGACTCGGACCGGATGGCGAGCTTCGATATCCGTCTCACTATCAGCCCAATGACCAAAGCAGGCGCGGAGCGGGAGAATTCCAGTGTTATGACGGTTACATGCTGAGAAATCTGAAGCAGCACGCCGAAACAAACGGAAGTCCTATGTGGGGTCTTGGTGGGCCCCATGATGCCCCCGGCAACGACCGATCTCCGCTCTCTGGTGGCTTCTTTGCCGAAAATGGTGGATCTTGGGAGACGCCATACGGTGATTTCTTCCTCTCGTGGTATTCGAGCCAGCTATTATCTCACGGCGACCGCATCTTGTCCCTTGCCGCTTCGACCTTTGAAGATGCCGGCATTGCCGTGTCCGGTAGAGTCCCTCTTGTCCACTCGTGGTGCCGGACCCGTTCCCGCCCTGCCGAGCTTACTTCCGGGTTCTACAACGCTGCCGGCCGGGATGGTTACGGCAAAGTTGCGAAGATCTTCTCGAGAAATGGCTGTAGCATGATTCTCCCCGGGATGGACCTTATCGATGAGCACCAGCCAGCCGAGTCTCGCTCCAGCCCACAGTCGCTACTCGAGGAGATAACATCTTCGTGCAGAGAGCACGGTGTGACGTTGTCTGGCCAGAACTCGTTGCCCTCCGGAGTATCCGGGGGCTTCGATCAGATCAAGAAGACGGTGCTGGACGCAAACTCGTTGGTGGACACGTTCACTTACCAAAGAATGGGAGCTTCTTTCTTCTCCCCTGACCATTTTTCTCCGTTTGCGCAGTTTGTCCGGTGCCTGAACCGGCCAGTCCGGAGATCGAACGACGTAGCGTCAAAAGATGGCCGCGACGACGAGTCTGTTCTAGATTCATGTCGCCTGCAAACTGCATAAGATGAAAAGTTACATATATAATATCGATATATATGATTTAGATAGAAATAGTGTAGTTAATTAAATTACGATGCATTAAAATTATAAGAGAGTAACTACTGAGGCAAATTTGAAACTGTTGTGCAGTGAGGTTTTTCTTCCTTTTCTGCAAACGTTTCGGCCCCCGTTAGGCTGTTTCTGTAAGCTTGAACCCCATTCAGTAATGAGAAGAAGCTTATATATATTTATTGTATTTACTGTCGTGTGGTTTGCGCTATAGACAGACCAGTTTACTTTATACAAGTCTTGACTTAAGGTGGCTGCGGGTTTCATGATCAAAAAAAAGAAAAAAAAAAGCTTATAAGTCGAGTTATGCAGAAGAAGAAATTTTGATGAGGTTGTATGTTTGAGACGCGAAATGTTAATAATAATAATAATAATAATAATATGGCCGCATGGTATTTTTAAAGATATATTCTTCATAATCAAACATAAATAATTGCAACGTATCATTAATAATTAGTGACACACGAGGAATTTTTTGATCAATTAATACAGAAATTTTAGAGGCAGCCGCGTGATGATGGATTCGAACGTGAGACATTTGATTTCAGGCATTAATCATTAGTGACACACGAGGGCCCTTATTTATCCATGTTATTAAATTCATTAATCATGTTATGTCACGTAACCTTTCATGGTTACCAGTGTTACAATCTATACCCGACATAAATCCGATTCATATTTATCCTAATCCACCCCATTAAAATTGAGTAAACACGGATATTAGTGAAAATCTAATCCGCTATCATTCCTAAGATATCGTATATTAATTTTTCATTCAATATTTATTATGTTCACGGTTTCATAATAATGAGTGACAGTATTCATATTATTTCTATCTACGAATAATTTAGAAGAAAACTTGTGAGCATACGTTTGCAAAACTTAATTAGTTACTTAAAGATTAATTAGGTGTTTATTAGAGTTTTAGTAATTTACAGTTAAGATTTAATTAGTATACAATTTACAATTTTGGATTTGAATGTACCAAATATGACTTCGAAGTATAAATTCAATGCTATTGATAGGATGTTATCTTAAGTTCGTTTGGTTTCATCAATGCAACATGTAACAAAATATTAATAGTTTAATATTATGCATCATTAAATAATATTTATATTTTTCAAACTTTACCTAATGGATCAAAATCTCGCCAATCATTTGATGTGAACCTAACTTATTTATTTTGAGATCGACACTTTTTTTTGGGAAATATTTGTGTCCTTTTATTTCGTAAAATAATGTAATATATTACTAGAAAATCAATAATGTAAAATAGAATCATACCCATAATTGACAAAAATTCTACAATTAAAAAAAAAAGAGTTTATGCCAAATATTGCAGCAAAATTCCCCAAAATAAATAAATAAATAAATAGAACACTTCTAACATTTGCTTTCTCATAATTAACCATAACCACTAGCTAAAAACAGTTAAAAAAAACTAAATTTCACAAAATTTAAAATACTTTGTTCGTCCACCAAAAACTTATACTCCCTCCGTCCACCAAATTCATGCATTTAATTCCATGTTGGTCCGTCCACTAAAAATGTTCATTTTTTTTTTTTTTAGAAACATCAACTTTACATTTTTACCCTAAACTTATCCATTTATTTACAAAAACACACTCATTGCCCACATTTTTACGCTTATTATTCATTAATATATTCATTTATTATCTCAATGACACACATTTTTATACACATTTACTTTACACTCAATTATAGTTTATTAAAACCCGTGCCACCAAAATCGATGAACTATTTTGGTGGACGGATGGAGTATTATTTTTTGTGGTATGAGTTTTAATAAATTTTAATGAGTCTTAAAGTGATTCCACATTATAAGTATAAAAATATATCTAAAAAGAGTAAAAAATAGATCGAAAATGAATTAAATATAAATTTTTGATGAATAAAGTGAGTATCACTAATTACTCGTAAATCCATAGTTCATTGTTCCACCATTTAAGAAAACACATTGTATTTTCAATTTAAATTTGTCAAAACATAGACTGAAATAATCTGATATAAAAGTTTCAACACGAGAACTCAAATGTGTTTTTCAGCCGTTGGATTCCAGGAGCAAAAAAGGGCATCTTCAACTCTATGGAAATCGGACGGTCAGAATTATCGCTATGAAAATTGCGAGCTCCTAGGGTCATCCGTGGCACCACGTGTCCTTTTTTAATTATTACTCCTTTTCTCTTTCTCGCGGGATATAGAAGATATAAAAGTTAAAGTGTAAAAAGTGAACAGACTTTTCCAAAGTAGAATGAGACATTTGTTTGGACAACCCAAAAGATATTTTAAATGGGAAAGAGGAGTAATTTTTGCTATGTTTAGATATAAAAAGAAAAAAAAAACAGCAGACTCCAGTCGTTTTCACTCTCAGATATATGTTGCGTATATATATATTTCCATAAACAGAATCTCCATTTGCCCGTCGATTTTCCCTCTCTTTCACACACAACACACACTTCCACAGTTTTCTGCATAGATTTTTTCCTTTTCTTTTTCCTTTCCAATTTAAGCGTCATCAATGTAGAGAAGATCTTTGACAGAAACTTTTTAAAAGCTGCGCGAAAATCCGTGATTCAATATGGGAGCTCTTCTGGAATTTTCAATTTCCTCGCTGTATTTGAAGGAGAAAAAAGGCTGATTTTCGTGGCTAGAAATTTCTCGATTTCTGTTTTTTTTCGTCGCGCAAGTTTGAGAAGAAAAGCTCGGTTTTGCTACATTAACAATTCTCACGCCCTTCAGCTGGTTTGGCGTCGATTCGCCGCGTCCTGAGAGGAAAAGTAGTTCGAAATATACGAAGTCCTGATTCGCGTTTGGAATCCGAAAGCTGAGATCGCTCGCGGGCGGTGTTCGGAGTTCAATATTGATATAGTTTTTTTTGTCTCTAACTACGCAGGTAATATTGGTTTGTTCGGAATGTAGTTACGACGAAAAAGTTGGTGGTTTTGTGTTCGTTTGCGAGAACATGTAACCGTATTTGCGTGGTTTTTTTATTTAATGAATTAATGATGTGGATATGCATGAGTTTTTGTGTAGTTATTGCGTTTCATCTGTTTTTGAGGTTGTGCCGTGTGTTCGTGCCGTTCGGATTCCCTCTCTTCAGAAATAAATGTGCTGATAGTGCTGGCTATTTCTTTCAAATTAATATCATTTAGAAATGAATAATTTACAACAGAAACTATGCAGTCTTTCTAAAAGAATTCTGATGTGGAAAAGGTAGTATGATGTCATTTGATTGATTTGTTAGTTTCATAAATGCATGCTCGTGAAATCTATGTGGTTTTGTTGAATTCAGTTCATGGTAATTAATTGCAAGAGGCGTACAAGATAATCTAAAGTTATTGCCTTTGCTTTAATCTTGCCAACATTGTGTGGTAAAATTCAATGTAGGAAGCAATGGGGATCGATTTGAGAGCTGTGCGGGAGACGGTGAGAAGTCTATCAACCTCTGACCATGCTTCAGTGGTCTCGATTACCTTGTTTGTCACACTCCTCTGCGCGTGTATTGTGATTGGTCATCTACTGGAGGAGAGTCGTTGGATGAATGAATCGATCACTGCCCTTATAATTGTGAGTGTTTATGTTCTGTGCATTTGCTTTGTGCTTCTGATGGCGACTATCTGTCATTTGGATGGTTTAGTTTTAGTCATTATGTGTATCTTTGATCCTTTAAGTGATTACTGCCAATTAAAAATGACAGGGTGTGGGAACCGGAGTTATGATTTTACTTATAAGTGGAGGGAAAAGCTCACACCTTTTTGTGTTCAGTGAAGATCTTTTCTTCATTTATCTCCTTCCTCCAATCATCTTCAATGCTGGGTAAGATTTTTCTACTATTGACACCCAAGTTTGCTTATTGTGTGCCTCTTTAGTTTTTGAGTCACATTGCTTTGACAGTTTAGTTTAAAATTCCCTATTTTTTAATAAAATGTGTGGCGTTGTATAAAAAAATAGTGGTTACTTCGCAGTCCTGGAATTATCATCTTTTGCCTTATTGTGATGTGTGTGTTTTTCATTAATATCGTGAAAAAACTATGTCAAGACAATACAATTCAGCAGAAGAAACAAATTTGCACTTGGAAACAGTTACTCTTAACCAGGATTTGACTGAGAACATAGTACGAGGATTAAGAAGTCATTTTGATTTGGGATATTGTAATTGACATTGAGTCTCCTCATGTTTCAATTATGCTAATTCTGGCTTCTATAGATCCTTCTTTTTCTTAGTGACCTTTAAGATACTACTATATGGTCATTTGAGTTTTTTTTTCATGGCTCATTTTAAAAATCAGGTTCCAGGTTAAGAAGAAACAGTTCTTCCGCAACTTTGCAACTATAATGATGTTTGGAGCACTTGGTACATTGGTATCCTTCACAATTATATCACTAGGTATTGAAATCTACATTGTTTAATACATTTCAGGTATGGTTATTATCTAGCGCTGTGAAGGTGATTCTTGTCTATTGACATATCATTCTTTGCTGTCCTGTATTTCTCAAGATTCACATTGTTGTGTAGCTTCTACTTGTTCTTTTTGTTGATATGGTTTGAACTGAATTTCTTTAATGTGAAAATGGAAGACTCTGTGTGAGCTGTTTGATGCAGTGCTCTTCCTTGTGAAGGAGATTCTACATCAGCTGTTTCATTGAAATTTCTACATTGTATTTCTGACCTTATTGTCAGCTTTCACCCTTAACTAGAAGTGGAAAAGCTTGAGAGAAATAGCACTCTGCTAAAATTGTTATCAATCTGCTTCCATTGTGAGCTTATATTTATAAGGTTGTAAGATCATGTTACAAGAACCTAATGATGCTATCGGATGAAAATCATGCATAGAATACCAACTTATTGAAATCAGATCACATACTTGTTTTTATATTATATATCTCGAGTGATGATTCTGTTTTGTGTGACGAAACTTACAAAATGGTGAGAGACTTCGAAGGAGGAGGGAGAATGGGACTAGTTTACGTTGGAAAAATGGAATATTATGTTCTTAATAGTGTTCTCCTTTTTTTTATGTGTAGAAATGTAAATTGACTGTGGTGTTACTCTAATCTTCTAATATTATGGCAGGTGCTATTGCCATCTTTGAGAAAATGGATCTTGGTCTTGTAATTGGGGATTATCTTGGTAAAAATCCATCTTTCTTTTCTCTCTTGCATGTCCAAACACTCACGTTCAAATATTTTCATGCATCTCTGCTTCTAACTACCCTTCTCTATTTCCAGCAATTGGAGCTATATTTGCTGCAACAGATTCTGTTTGTACATTGCAGGTTCATTTTGTGGCCTTGTTTGTTTGCTGTTGAAATTCTCATTGGAAAACTTCTTTATGGGCTGATGCACCCTACCTGTAATGTTACAGGTGCTAAGTCAAGATGAGACTCCTCTACTTTATAGTCTAGTGTTTGGAGAAGGCGTTGTAAATGATGCAACATCAGTGGTGCTTTTTAACGCAATCCAGGATTTTGACCTTTCTCGTATCAATTCACGTATAGCTTTGCAGCTGCTTGGGAATTTTATATATCTATTCATCTCAAGCACTGTATTGGGAGTTGTTGTGAGTTTCCTTTTCCTCTTTTTGGGGGTGAGGGGTGTGAATATATATTAGCTGATGAAATGCTTATCACTACATGCTACTGAACATCTTCTATTTACTGCAGCTTGGACTGCTCAGCGCATATATCATAAAGAAGCTTTATTTTGGAAGGTTGGTGACAATAACCATAGCATGTCTTTGTCTCGTATCAATTATATCAACTGAAAATTGCTACTTCACAAGAGCTTACATAATTTACCAAAGACATCTTAGAGATAGAACTTGCCAAGCTGATTTGCTATTGCTGAACCACTTGATGCATCATGAAATTATTGTTTGATAATCTTATATGGAAGAAGTAAAAACTTACAGCTTAAGTACTCTGATCAATTGCAGGCACTCAACTGATCGTGAAGTTGCGATCATGATGCTCATGGCTTACCTATCTTACATGTTGGCAGAAGTAAGTATTTTACTACTTATATGATTCAACTTGGCATCTCATCTCTTTAACAACTGTATTGAGTTCTAGATCCTACCATTATGGGACTCTGTCTAATGCTAGAGGCATCTTGCAGTTATTCTATTTAAGCGGGATCCTCACTGTCTTCTTTTGTGGGATTGTAATGTCACATTACACCTGGCATAATGTGACACAGAACTCGAGAGTTACAACCAAGTACAATATAATCTTAAATTCTCAGACCATTCAATCAAGTTCATTCTTTTGCTGCTCCATATATCTTGCTTCATGTTACTTCTGATCAAAGTATATCTTCAACCATAATGCAGACACACCTTTGCAGCATTGTCATTTGTTGCTGAGACATTTATATTTCTATATGTTGGCATGGATGCTCTGGACATTGAGAAGTGGAGTGTTGCAAGCGACAGGTACATAGTGTACAGATGAGTATTACACATTGTACCATTTTGTGATCCATGAATTTTCTTTATTATTTACTTCATCATGTTTCGTGATCCATGAGTTCTGTATTATTTACTTCATCCGTTCCATTTTTCAGCCCGAAAACCTCAATTGAAGTCAGTGCAATTCTACTTGGACTGGTCTTGCTTGGAAGAGCAGCCTTTGTTTTTCCCTTGTCATTCTTGTCCAACTTCCAGAAGTCCCCACACAAGAAAATTGACTTCAAGCAGCAAGTACGAACCCTATTATCTTCATTTCCAAGTGTATCTACTTGCCTCTGCATAGTTTCACCTACCATGATTTGCAGATTACCATATGGTGGGCCGGACTTATGCGAGGCGCTGTATCCATGGCTCTTGCTTACAACCAGGTAAAATTCTTGTGCTCTATTCACTTGAGTGTTTGTGATTTTGCTGGTGTTGTATAGTGTATGGATCCCAGTCATCACCTGACTGTCTTACATAAGACGGATACCAATCCATGTGTATTAACCTGACTTTCTTTTCTTTCTCATGCAGTTCACGAGGGCAGGTCACACCCAGTTACGAGGCAATGCCATCTTGATCACCAGTACCATTACAGTCGTGCTCTTCAGCACTGTGGTAAGACATCTTAAAAAAACTCCTGGTCTCCTTTTACTACTTAAGTAGCACTGCAACGAATCCTCATCATCTCTTGAAAGATGGCTGACGCAGAAAATAATCTCGTGAGGGCTATGTTCTTTAAATTTCGTTCATTGATGGGAAATTTGGATAACAATATGCACAAAATTCGGATAATCTGAAGATCAATGGCTGCATATCAATGATCCTTTACGCTGATGCAGGTTTGTGGTCTGATCACGAAACCATTGGTGAGATTCTTGATGCCCTCTTCGAAACAGCTCAACCGATCAATGTCTTCAGAGCCTGGCACACCTAAGTCCTTCACCATGCCTCTTCTTGGCAGTCAGGATTCAGATTCAGAACTCTTCAGCGGGAATGGGCAGGCATCCAGCGCTCATGGAGACGAGCGGCCTGTAGTCCACCCGAGCAGCTTACGCATGCTTCTCACAACCCCTACTCGCACCGTTCACTACTACTGGAGGAAATTCGACAATGCCTTCATGCGCCCCGTCTTTGGTGGCCGCGGCTTCGTCCCCTACGTGCCGGGCTCCCCGACCGAACAAAGCGTGCATCAATGGCCTGCAGAAGAAGCCAAGGACTAATCATGCAGCTGCTCTTCACTCACAGGTTTTCTACATTCCTGTTTTCATTAAGCTTATATTATTTTGCCATCGAGTGTGGTGAGTTGGTGATCGGCCTCTAGATTAGTGTAGAATTCAGACTGATTAATGTTTGTGTTCAAAGTCTATTAGCTCTTAACCAATTGAACTAAGTCCATGGGGGCAACAGATTAATATTCTGTTTTTATGATAACTAAGCTGCCATGTAACCAAAAGAGAGAGACAGAGAGATAGAGAGAGTAGTTTCGCAGAAACACCAGTTTTGGTGTGTATTTTTGTTAGCAAGCCTGCCTCTGTGCATGTGGTCTTGCAATTAACTTGTTATGGATAGTCATCTTGTAATTATTATCTTTCTTTATTATTTGTACTCCGGGTATGGATTTGGGAAATGTTTAATGGGTGAGTACTCGACTCCTTATCATTCTAAATCCTATGTTTACCTTTTATTATTATTATTATTATTAAAACTAGGATGAGACATAGATCATGCAAATCCCCCAAAAATCCGAAATAATTGTAAATCTTAGGTTATTTATAAGTCTTGAATGCTAGATTGCTATGATCCAAATGTCAAGTAAGTTAAAATAGGCACATGTTAAACGGTTACCGGTGAAGCAATATGTGAAACAGATTAGTAGAGACAGCTAAACTTTTCAACACATTTTCTATCCATTTAGTTGGGGCAGTTGATTTCATAAATATTTAGGCCCCAGTACATGTCTAGGCTATGGGGCCCCAAATATTAAAATCCTATGTTCATTTCACCTACGTTTATATAATATAATATTGAAAATATAATGCAAGTTCATGTGTGATATAAATGTAATCGTTTAGAAACACCAGAAACATATCCAAATAAATCCGACAACCATTGTCAGACGTGTCAGTTAAAATATTCATGATGCAACAACTCATGGTTATTTAGAACAACATCATTTGAACGAATATGAAATTCCCAAATTTCATTCAAAAGATTGGAAGTTCAACCATCTTCAATTTTAATCAAATGCCTATCCCTAATTTCAATTTTGCCAAAAGAATTGGGTCGTGTCGTAAATTACAAACTGACCTAACGATTGTGAGATTTGGAACTAATCCTTATTACAAAGTTTACCAGAAAAGTGCCACTTGACAATTGCAGCCATCAAAATAAAAATTGCTGCAAAATTTAGTTATTGAGATTTCTACATCTATTATGCTTTCCGCTTTTTAAAACATGTGGGGAGAGAGAGTGCAATAACAAATAGAAATGGATTGAATAAGAGGGTGTTTGGCTAAGCATATTTTAAAGAGCTTATAAGATGTTTCAAGAGCTTATAAGATATAATGTTTGAAAAACTTATAAGTTGTCAAAGTGTTTGGATAATTTAGCATATAAGTTAAAGAAAGAATCGTGAGTTAGAGAGAGAAGATTAACGAGAGGTGAAGTCGATAGTATATATATAGATTATAACGAATCATAGTAAAGTTATTTTGGTAAATTCATTGTTACTTGCAAGCTTATGAAAAAATAAGTTGGGTTGAGCTACTTATTTTAAGGAGCTTATAATTCATTGGAACTTATTTTCATTTTATGTTTGTTAGAACTTATTTTGTCAAACACTTTGCATGAGTTTATAAGCTCCTAAACAGCTTATAAGCTATTTTGAAGAGCTTATAAGCTTAGTTAAACACCCTCTAAATTATAGACGAAATTTTTAGAATCCAGCCCTTCGAACCTAATTGTATCAACTGATGTTTATGAACTAAAAGATTCTTAGAAACATTATGACTATATAACGAATGTGACTAATATAATTTAGACAAATCAGATTCAGCCTTAAATCTTTTATGGGCTTAATGGCAGAAGGAATTCTCTCTTATATAAGAATTAAGAACCAATAATCACCGTTAGATTGAACATGATCGAACGATTCATAATTATTTAATGATAAAAATAGTCAAATCCTTAAAATTTCGTTATTTGGATATTTCACATTCTATTTTTCGCTGTTTGTGGAATTCATGTTGTTGTTCATGTAATCATAGTTTTTGTACATGCTATCACATTCTCATTCATTGTTATGTTCATGTTTTTGTGCATATAATCGTAGTGATTATGCATATGAGAATAATTATCGAATAAAAAATATATAAAATCCCTTGATTATAGGGATAAAATAGTTCCATTAAAATATGAGGATAATAAGCAATTTATAATTAATTTTGACTATTAGATTATAAAAAATGGATGGACCATCTATATATATATATATATATATTCAGTAATTATACATAAGGGTATTTTTACAACCCCTCATTTTTCTTGAACAGTAATTTAAGCAATCAATAGTAGGCATTAAATACTTATTAAGATTTTATTTCTAATTTATATGAATTTGTTATAATCCGTACTGTGATCAAGTTATTTTTTCTCGATTTTACACCCGTAACGATAAATTTAATAAATAGTTGCATCTTAGTATAAATCATGTACAATATTTTAGAATTTTTAAATATAATTATTAAAGACTCAACTAAACGATATATATATATATAAAATATGGGTTGAATTATAATAAAGTATATATTTTTAAGAATTTACGATTCAATCCATTTTACATACAAAATTAATATATTTTACGTAAAAAGTTATGCAATATTTATTGTTCACCAATATTATTGTAATACATCATATAAAGTGCAATGATTCATACTTTTTTTATAAAATAAATTTGTATTTTTTAAAATATAAAGCGACTAATTCGAACACTTCCATAATAAAATCAAGACACGCCACACGTACAAAAAAAAGACAAAAAATAACCAACTTATATGTTTACTTCAATTAATTAAAAACTAACATATATAAAAAAAAAAATCACTTTCAAAGATTCCACTAAACCAACACCCAAACACACCTCTTTTTCGATACGAGCGATGAAAAGTTATAACAATAATAAACAAAAACTCAAGAATAAAAGTGCCTATATAAGAGCAGCTGGTCTCTTACCCTCTCTCTCTCCTCCCGCTCTACTTCACACTCTTCGTGCTCTCCGCCACCTTCTCTTCTTCCCCTTCCTTCTCAAATTTTCAGATCCATTTATTTTTTTCTGTTCCTTTTGATCCCATCAGATATGGCTTCTTTCTCTGCATCCTCAGTTTCTCTCTCCTCCGGTTTTTGCTCGTTCAAGCAGAACCAGGTTTGTTTCTTAATGTGTTTGTAGTTTTGCTATTTTGGGGATTTTTAAAATTTATTGGGTTTTTGTAATTTTAGGAATCGTGTTTCGGTTTAAATCTTTGTGATATGTCATATAGTATGATCTCTAGTTATGATTTCGTGCTAAAAAAATTTGAATTTTGATTTCCCCCACTTAAGCATGGTTTTGCGAGGCTTTTTATTTAAGGGTTTTAGTCATAACAATTTTAATTAAAAATTGAATTGCTTGTTAAAATTTTCATCTATTTAAACGGATCGTGAGTTACGAAGTTCTTTCTATGTTTAAATCTATATTGTTGATTTTTTTCCTTCCGTATTTGTTTATTATGTGTTAAAAATTGAATTTTTTTCATCAGGTCACAGGATTCTTTAGCTCAGATTTTAATCCTTATGATTTAATATATATAAACTTCATCTGCTGATTATTGTTGAAGTTGCGTAGTGGGTTTCTCCAAATCAGAAACGAATATAATAAATCCTTTTGATTTCATTTATTCAAAAAATTTAAATACCGAGTTCACTCCCGCCACCAACTAAATGTAGTATATTTTGTATATTGGGTCTATGATGCATTTTCTCTCACCAAATTTTGATTAATCAAGGTTGATCTTTGTATGTGACTAATCAAGGTTGATTTTGATTAAAATCAAGTAGTTTAAAATGGGGAAGTCTCGAAAGAATGATACATAGTTGTAATTTGCAGCTGCATTTTTCGTTTTAGATTCTTGAATCCAACCTAAAAAATTGTTTATCCTACTGATGTGTTTTTCAACTGAAGCGGGCTTCTAATTTGAGGAAGGCATCAGTTTCCTTCAGTGGAAAGAGCTTCCCTTCTCACAGGGTTCCGTTGCGTCGTTTCCAAGTTTCCTGTGCGGTACGATTATTTTAGCATCGTCCACTTATCTACATTGGTTCAAGTTCTCCGATCATGCTTCATCTTTTAGTATGCTTGTGATGAAGAAATACGGAATGTTCACAAATTAGAGTTTGAGGGATCTTGATGATAATTCTTTGATTGTTACGTTAAGCAGGCCAAACCGGAGACAGTCAATAAAGTGGTTGAGATTGTGAAGAAGCAATTGGCTCTTCCAGATGATCGAGAGGTCTCTGGAGACTCGAAGTTTCAAGTACTTGGTGCTGATTCTCTTGACACGGTAATATTACTCCCATTATGGCCATATTGTGGTATCCTTTGTGTTTACCTTTTTCATACTCGTATAGCAGCATGCTAAATTTGGATTGTTAAACAGCATCGTTACTTGATTACTGCTATAATTTAGTGACGTGTAAGTGTAATTGAGCAACATATATCTCTCGTGTTTATCTATTTTAGGAAGGAAATCTATTTATGTCTCTATACTTTCGAGTTTTTTTCTCAATTGAGTCTTTATACTTTACTTTTGGACTTTTTTTTGTAAGTAAAATCTAAGTTTTTGTATAAAAGAGTTTAGTTTTTAAGATACTTTACATAAATGATAAGAATAGGGATTCAAATTTGATACAAGAATCCAGTTTTTAAGATGCTTAAATTATAGGGATGTATTATGCATTTCTCGTTTATTTGCTATTCCTTTCGTTTGAATATGAAGGCCTTTTACGGGTATGGCTTGTCTAAATCTAACGTAAAACATAGTTCGTTGTGCAGTTACAAATCATAAAAATGTTATAATCTTGCAATATCTTTTGCTTGATAAATCTCTCGCCTTTGATAAATAATGTTTCGCCATATAGGTCGAGATTGTGATGGGACTCGAGGAGGAGTTTGGGATATGTGTTGAGGAGGAGAGTGCACAGAGCATCACAACTGTTCAAGAAGCAGCAGATCTCATCGAGGAGCTCTTGGAGAAGAAATGAGAATGACAGGTTCATCTCTTTTAGGTTTGTGCTTGGCACGAAGTACTTTGTTAGAAAGAAAAAAAACACGATACCTTATCCTGCTATTACCGTGCTTGCTTTATTACATCGAAGGAACTAGCTCGTTTTAGTTTGCAGTGTCCCTGTCAGACATGAATGCGTTAATTTTTGTTTCTTTTTTACTTGCTTCGGACGGAACGATGTTTAGTATCATCTGAATGCAATATTATTATGGGGAAAGAACCATTTTTCTCTTCTCTCATTTCTGAACATACTGTCAGCATAAGGTGATGTTCTCGTCAGAAAATTTGATGCTACCTTTGGAAATACTCTGTTCTCGATTTTACAATTATAACAGATGTGAAACTGAATGGAAGTAATTTCCGGTTTCTAATTTCCTCATCGAACCTGTCAACCGAACCTCTTTGGCACAGTTCGGATATGCTCATCCCTATCCCTAGATTGTTATGTTTGAGGAACTCCTCTGTCGACTGAATCCTTTTGGTTCGGTTCGATTTTTTAGTTCCAGTTTGGTTATGTTTACACCTTATATCTCTATGCAATACAGAAAAGAATGTATGTAGAGAGAAGCATTTCTTGTGTTGGTTTGTTCCTCCTATGCATGAATGTGCCTTTTTTCTATCAGCAGTCGACTATAATTCTAAAACCGAATAGTGTCCTCAGAGGTAGCATCGAAAAATGCTAGTCAAGAACTCAACCTTCAACTTCATTAAATGCTGCACTCAAGAAGACTGAAAAGCTCTTGAATGTAACAAAATTGGTTAGTGACACTGGCTAGTCTGGCCTTAACAGTTAATGTCAGATTTGCATTAATTTCCACGCTATCTTTTCACATCCAAAGACTTTTTAATTCATTCACCTTGAATTATATAGTTTTTGCACAAACTTTAGAAGTGGATAATTTTCATATGTACTTCATTTCTACGGGTAAATTTTAATTTTCACTCCTAATGAGTTGTAAATTTGTAATTATACAACTACAGAAAATGATATTGCAATTATAGCTGATGAGGTCATATTTTGTAAAATCAAATGACAAGATATTCTGATATTTGGAATTCATTTGCCTGAAGCGATTAATACCGAAATAAATACCATTTGTCCATTTATCATACGATTGGTGAAACCGTGAAAGTAATTATTGAATGTACAAAATTATTTTCCTAAAGATTCCCTTATTTGAAATTATCCCTTTTGAAACAATTACTTTTGTTCGTACTCTAGAGCGCAATTATGTCAAGGCAACAAAAGTAGGTTATCAACAACTCCGGGAAAAATGTGAAAAGGAAAACCAAGTTTTTTCGTCACTTACTGCAAATTTTTAATGCACCTAACTTTATCTGATTTCAAATGATTGATTATTTAGCAGATTTATTTCTATCTTTTGTTGCATCTTTTTCATTTCCCGTTCGAAGAATTTCCATAAAATATGTAGGTGTATTTCATTATATATGATAATATTTTATTAATATAATTATATTAATAAAATATTATCATATAGAAGATACTCTATTTCATTATGTAATTTTCGTTCCATAGATCATTTGATAAGCCAATGTTTTTTCCCATCCATTTACTATTTTTTCCTGTTAACTTTGAATTGAAAAAGGCATCTCTCTCTCTCTCTCATACTGACTTTTAGCAGAATCACTTATGTGGGACCAAATAAAAATAAGGATGCTAGAAGAAAGGTGTTGAATTCAACACATACCATTATGATACAAAATGTAATAGTAAGTAAAACAGTAATTAGAAAAAATAAATTAAAAGGCATAAATGAACTCTCACCATATCTCTGCTAGTAATAAGAACCACTTTGCTTTCTGTAAAGATGAACATCAACTGTTAGTCCGAGGTAAAACCTCTACGTAATCGATAACAAGTTTGCAAGACAACATACGTGATGACTACGAACCTCTGCAGCTGGAAGCTAGCAATGGACCCTCTGCAACTCCTGTACTACTTGAGCAGAGGCATTGGCAATACCTTTTGTGCTAGAGTCCTTGAGACTAGAAACAATTGCTTCCGTTTTCACCAACTCTGACGCACAGATGGATAGTATCATCGAGTGTAACATGTATTGTCGACAAGAGAAACCAAGAGCATGCAGAATTCGCTCCACCACCAGCTCGGAGATGCTGCCATGTAGCCCGGCCTCGAGTAATGCAGAGGCTTCGGAGAGGCTCATGAAGAAGTTCATGGTTGCTTCTCTTGGAGCTGCCTTGAACAGCAAGACCAAACACTCAGACGCTAAATCTGCAACGATGGCCTCGGAGGATTTACTCAGTTCGAGGAGGGCTCCTACATTGCTGGCAAAGTCTGTTATATCTTTTATGCAGTCAGCATTGCTCTCATTTGAACCATCATATAAGAGTGCAGGCTGTTTTGAGTAGATGAACCCCGGCCTGAAGTTTACAGAGCGTAAGAGGAATGCCCTGCACAGACCAAGTGTTGGCTCGATGAAATCTTCCATCTCCTTGGCTAATATGAATTCCAAAAGATTCCCAATCTTTCTCACAACTTTTAATTGGGAGATCACCTTCCTTTCTAGTTCTGGGGCGGATGCTAGAGCCAGACACAGCATCACGTTGCTCACGTTTATAGTTGTGAAATCACCCAGCAGAGATTCGAAGCATTGAGAGATGGCTTTCATGTGAATAATGTCGCGGATTTTTATGTAGTTGGACTCGATGAGCATCACAAGCAGCTTCTGAGCATACATGGGAATAGGGTCTTCATCCTCAATCAGAGACGGGTATAGTGGGAGGAAGTGAACATTAGATACAGACTTTAAATCGTCCGCCCTTTGTTCATCCTCCAATGTTTCACTCAGGAAAAGGACCATCACATCAAAGAATATCTTCAAGCATAGAAACCGAGCATCTCCGTCTTTGTTTCCCTTGTACAGAGCAGCCAGGCTAGGAAGGATCTGGCGGATGAAGACGACCGGGTTATCGTTGATTGCTGTTAGCTCCTCTGATGTTGATTCCAAGACTCGCAGAAGAGTTATTTGGAAGTCGTCCCTACCCTGAAATCAATAATGAAAAATAAGACATGGCTACAGAACATGTAATTCATGGAATTTCACAATACATTATCTCAAATGATGCATGACTTTTTCATAGTTTCTTCTGATGACAACATGTTCGCCAATAACCAAAAATATGACAAGTCGATGCCAAATTAAAAGCAATGTAGGTGACATGAAAGGGGAGAAGTTGATTTTCAGAAAAACAACATCATCATTTTTCAGTTGTATACCTGGAAAGGCAATTCCGCCAATTTAAGCAGATTTGCAACCGGTAGCAAAACCTGTGGAGTGATTACTGAATTCCTGAATGAAGAGCTCCCTAGAAGATGGAGAAGCACAGGAAAGAAATGAATACTGTTTTTGGGAGAACCTCGACTGTTGAGAGCAGGAATCATCCCTTGCCGTCTGCCTCCCATAAGATGTTGAATATCCACTGTTATTGTTTCAAGCAAACCTGGTAAAGTTGATACCACAACATGCACAAATGCCTCCAGACAATGCTGCACATATTTATCTTTCTCTTTTCCAAGTCTATCTATAGCTGAAAGCAACCTTGCATTGCAAAAAAAGATTGGGAGACATCTCTTGCCATGCTTACAAAGTAGAGCCACAAAGAGGAGTCCCTTTCCCTTCAGAACTTCATTTCCCTGCTCCATAAGAGACAAAAGGTTTGAAACGATATTTTTGTCTTCCATTAAGGGAAGAAGGAGACGCCCTATACTTGTCAGAAACTGGCTACCAAACATAGCCATGTGTAGAAGATTTAAGCAGATTTGCTGCTCGCGTTGATTTCCCTTGAAAAGGCTAGAACTAATATCTTTGAGCGGAATTTTCTCAATAACCTGTTGAATACTGGGTGGGCTGAAGCGAGCCAGACGTACCAAACATGACCCAGCAGTAAGCTTCATAGTTTCTTGTTTTCCTGGAGCCTTATACATATAACAGAGGTTGCTAATTACATCTTGGCTGTTGAAACGAGTGGCCCAATATCCTCCATGACTCGAGATGTTTTCTATTGTTCTTAAAGCATAAAGCTGGGTAAGATCATCCTCTCCTTTCCGTAAGACAGATGAGACCAAAGATATTAAAGAATTTGGAACCTGAATAACATTGGAAAGGCATCTTACAATGAAAATCATAGCAGGTTAATATGTTCCAAAAGCCACGGAAAAATATTGAAAGAAGCTAACCTGCCAGCTAGAAGGCGGTCTGCTGTCTTTTGATGGAGATTCCTGTGGATTATTGTCCTTAGTAGGATCACTTAGAGTCGATATGTAAAATAGCAACTCGCCCAGAGCAGCCATGGAAAACCTCCTTACTTTTTCCTGTCTATCTCTCAAGCCATCTGTTAGAGCAGCTAGGATTCCAGAATTTGCCAAATCATCTCCAATGAATGTGGAATGGCGAATCAACAATCCTATAAGTGAAGACAGCTGTACCCGCAAGGCCAAAGCCTTAGACTGCCTTAGCATTTTCAGAAGAACTAACATTATTGGCCCATTGGTCAAAATATTGGCAGCATCAGCATTAGTGCTCAACATCTCGAGGTACCTAAGCACACGTTGCTTCTCACCGTTGACATTCCCATTCATGATACTTATAATCCTGTTATACATAACATCCAACTTATCCTTGGGCACTTTTGTAAAATCAGTTGGGGGAATAGCATGGAAGGGAAGGGAAGGCATTACATCTGACCCTTTATCAAATTTTCTGCTAGGCATTACTGGCCTAACAGAGAGATCAGATGGGTGCCACAGCACCTCGGAGAGTTCTGAAGTTGATTTGGCTGCATCAAAATCAAGGACACGCCCAGAAACATCTTTAATCCTTGGAGTCTTCAGATGAGGACTAGCACTGGTTGGTGTGGATACTGCTGGGCTCACGTCCATGTCTGAAGATGATTCTTGCTCTTCTGCTCTTGAGTTATCAGGCAAAGGAGTGTCAACAACAGTTGATCCTTCAGACTGAATTATCATCTTGTCTGTCTCTTCACCTTTCCCCTCATGCTTTCGAGGAGTTGATAAATTATCTTCAGTGGTGGACAATTCATTTTCAGATACATCAGCTTCATCATGTCCATCATCTTCTGTGCTCTCATCAAAATCAAGCTCCATGTCATTGTTTTCGATTTTGATTTCTTCATTCTTAGAGCTATTAGGTAATGGCCTTCGGTAATTCTCTTTCTCATTTTCTCTGTGCAGGTTAGATCTTGCAATTCTTGAAAGACGCAGAAGATTCACGCCACCTATATTATTTGAACCATCTTTCTGCTTCGCATCAAGTATTTTTCCAGAAGGTTTGGCTTGAGCTTTACTGCCACTGTATATACCTTTGCTTGGTGTCTCTTCTCCTTTCGTACCAGCACTGAAATTCTCATCTTGCTCACTAGGCATTCTAGAATCTTTTCCACAAGTTGTTGTTGGAGTCTTGTTTCGGAGAGGTCTATCTCCATTGCGCTCTGTAAGACGTGGTTTAGAAGAGAGCTCAAGCATGTTAGCAAAAGCAGGCTGAGGTGGTAATGAAAATGAAACAAATTTTGTCTTCCAAAAAGCATGATTGCAGAGTTCAGGCCACTGTATTCTTTCAGCTGGATCTTTGATCAAGAGAGAATTTATCAAATTTACAAATGGACATGTTGGAGTTCCAGGAAGAGGAGGATGTGCCTCCAAAAGAATCGATTTTGCCAATTGAGTGAATTCCTTGTCAATAAATGGAGGCCTGCCAGTATAACACTCATATAGCACACAACCAAGAGCCCAGAAATCAGAAGCGTATGAATGAACCCCTCCATCTTGGAACAATTCAGGAGACATGTAGCAAGGAGTTCCTCGTTTTGCTTGGGGTAGCTAGGCATCCAATGAAGGCATAATCAAATAATCGAGTAGGGAAACAGGAATCAACTTCATTCAGTTAATCAAGTCACAAGTCAGCTAACCATACCCCCAATTTGCAAAAAAAGTATTAACCGGATAACCCACCTGGGATGTCATGGATATGTCACTCAGTTTTCTTGCTAATCCAAAGTCGCACAGCTGAGCATAAAAACATTAAATGAGATCTTTTTAGAATTATTCGAGTCGAGGCACTAACAAAGATCTACATGGGGAAAGGGGGGAATAATACCTTCGTCTGTCCGTTTTCATCCAAAAGAATGTTTGATGGTTTTAAGTCGCAGTAAATGATTCCCTTTGAATGCAAGTACCTGACGCCAGAAATATTTCAAAAACAATGTAGTTGCCATAATTAACAATGCAAATTTAGGTAAATTTGATTCTTACTGCAGAGCTCCTACAAGGCCATAAGCCAAGTCATGTATAGACTCTTCAGGAAGCTTGCCATCCTGCCACGAAACATAGTTGTTAAGTGGATGAGAGACAAAGGCTTAAAGGAATAATTTATAGTTGATAAGTGAGAATTAACACAAAGAAAGTCCAATACATAAGATGTGACACCAAACCACATAGGTAAGTTGATCAATGTTCAGAACATTATGTGAGAGAACAAACCAAAGTTTTAGCTTTTGTTGCTTTTGTTCAGCACAGGACAAATAAAAGCTTAGGCTCATGAGATGATCCGTTTAAATACAGAAAAGTACCAAGGCAAGGCTCGAGTGAGACACACATGTGATAAAGCATCTCTTGTTAACAACCTATATTAGACCCTATATGTGAAATTTACTGAACAGGTGTCAAGATTTTAGCTGCTGTCACCTGGCACAAGATGATCCTTTTCAATCAATATCTGAACCTGCTTCTATCCAAATTCCTTCCTAAGAAAACCAATATCTCCCACACTTTCAAGAGGACATCCCACTTGTTATTGTATTGTAAAATTAGCAAGGATAAAGAATTAAGAAACAGCGAATGAGACTTTATTCACAGTAATCTGGCAAGCTTAACATATAGAGGTCCTAATGTAACAACAAAATATTGTCATGCATCTTGATGCAGGCAACTAGTTGATAGACACGGATAGTTACAAAGATCACCTGTTGCAATAAAGTCATCAGATCTCCTCCAACGCAATACTCCAGAACTAACCACAAATGAGCTGATGTTTCGTACCTACGATGTCAGTTGACAAGAGAAAGGAGTAAATATGAAGTTAAAACTATGTCTCCTACTGTACTAATCGATGAAGCTCATTAGCAAGTGAACGAAGATTCTAAGTTCTCACTGGAAAAACTTACCATGAGTAGAACTTTAGCACATTAGAATGATCTAGAGTGTGAAGAATCCTCACCTGTAAGAAGAAAATAACAGCAGAACTAAATAATACAGAAATCGGTGCTGAATACTAACTAAAGTAGCATGCACATTCATCACTGAGTTTTTCCAACAATTCAAATGTCTCTGCGGTAGATCCCTCAACGAAAAAAATCCACCGCCATTTGGGACCTTCTATGCTCTAGAATCTAGATCATGTGGCAATTCAATACATCCAATTGAGTATAACATGATGATTCTTCAGAAATAAAGTCTTAAATAAACCCATTCAATAGAGGTTACGATTCGCGGGCGCCACAATAAATCTACAGCGTTATGGTACTGAAAGCATAAACCAGGCCATGAAAACAATTCAAATCACCCGTAATTGAATAAAAATCGGAGAAACAAAAGGATTGGTGGAAATGCTTACTTCCTGAAGAACCTTACTCCGATGAGATTTTTCGACGCTCTTAATGGCGAAATACTCAATAGTCTTCTTCTTTCTTCCCTTGTATACAGTCTGCAATACAGAAATACAATTCCGATGTGAAACAAACGCCTACAAATGGATTTTTTTTCTTCCATCGCAGCTGCTGTTACAGTTGAATTAGGATTACCGAATATTTGCCGCGGCCGATGGCTTCGTAAATGTGGTAGTGATTCATGCTTGGCCTTCTTCAAATCAACGTTTCTGTGTGAGGGGTGTGTGTGTGTGTGAGAGAGAGAGAGGAGAGAGAGAGGGGAGGGAGCGGGTTAAGAGAGTTGCTGAAATTCAAAATTTGGGGAAATAGAAAAATGTATGGGCTTTAGCCAAACAGTGCCTACAGATTAAAATGTTTGAATTTTTTCTTATTTTATTTCCTTTTCTTATAAATATTCTTAAATTCTTATATGATTCATCTTTAAAAAATCAAATTTGATTATTATTCTGAATTCTGTATTATTTCATCAGTGAACTTTCAAGTTTTCGTTTCATTCGATTAGTTTCCACTATTTACTTTTTATATAATTGAATTAAACCATATATAGGAATTCGATAATATAATACATGAACATATAAGTTTTAGAATTTGATTGAACAAAGTGAAATACAAAAAAATAGAGGACTTAATAATATGAGATCTAAAAATTTGCAGAATCAATTAAAAAAAATAGCCGATTTGGCCTTTTAGTAGAAACACACGTTCTTGTGTGTATTGGAAAATTTATGTTTATTTGAAATAACTTACAAACGAGTAAACCACACTCATTGAGTGGAATTCAAATCTATGATTTTTTTTATCATGAACTCATTTTAGTATTAGGTTGTCTCAGATGCACGATAAAAAGGTTGTTTTGACAAATAATTAAGTAAACCTCATTATTTGTTTATATATTTGTAACAAAACTCCATTGTTACGTTGTAAATGACAATATGTATACTTCGACAGTTGCAAACCTTTTATTGTATTTTTTATTAAATTTGATTATTTTTTTGGGAAATACTTGTCTTCGAGTTTTATTTGTATAATTTAGAGTGAAATTAATTCTTGCCCCGCATTTGGAATATTTTTAAAAAGATTATGATGTTTGAAAGATTCGAAAATGGTTTATATATATAATTTAGGTAGAGATGATTAAGGTTTCTTGATTGATTCTCATAGTAAAACCACGAAGAGGTACAATTTCAAGATGCATGTGCTGATGAAATATGGCATCTGATACGACCATGCCGGCTGCGAGGTACGCACTGCGTACTTTAAGTTATGACTGACAATTTTTGACACGATACGAACTCGCACGAAACTTACGGGTTAGTGTTCAATTTTATCGTGTTCGTGTCATTATCGTGTCAACACGATAAAGACATGATAATTTCGTGTCGTATTCGTGTAACATGATAATTTTCGTATTAAATTCGTGTTCGTGCGGATCGTGTCGTTTTCGTATAATTAGATAATATTTATATATATTTAATATTAATTTAATTATATTTTATATTTCTTTTATTAATTTATTTTCTAATTTTGATCTGAATTTATCGTTTCGTGTCGTGTGAACACAAAAAAATCGTATGATATTCGTATTCGTGTCAGTACATTTCGTGTCGTGTCAAACATATCTTTAACGAATCATGTTCGTGCTTGATCTTATCGTGGCGTGTCGTTATCGTATCGACATGACACGCATGAATCATCAGCTCTACTTTATATCGTAGATTATTTAATTAATTGTTTGTTGAGAAAAATTAGTTGGACTCGATGTTCGAAATACTTTCTTTGACAAACACTTTACTTTAAATCATTTTATTATAAAGGACGATGATTTTAAAAGATATAATAAATTGATAACATATAATTGAATATATATATATCTATATATATATATATATATGGGAGGGTTAACGTGAGAACCATTTTTATTGTGAGAACGTAAGAATCAAAAATTGATGAATTCACAGTGAAAGTTGATGAATCCATTGGGAAAATTACTGAATCCACAAAAATAGAATTTCGCCTATCATGGGATTTGAACCCGGGTGAAAAATTCTGAATTTTTGAATTCATTAACTTTCTCAACGGATTCATCAACTTTCATAACAAATTCATTTGGTTCTTAGTTTTTAGGATAAGAATGGTTCTTATTTGAACCAAACTATATATATATATATATATTATTTTTCCAACTCAAAACAATCACACTTGAGCACACTTAAGACTGCGTTTAGTTGTTTAGAGAAAAGTACTAATATAATAATAGTTTTAAATAGACAGACCCTAGTTTACAAGGAATTCCAAACAAACAAATATTTAACTAATAAATAAAGAAAGTGCAAAATTAGCCCAAACGAGTGTTTAATTAATAAAAGCATCGAACTTGTTAAATCACCAGCACGTGTCAATGTTTTCTAAAAGATCAGAACAAAAAAAATAAAAACTACTTTTAAACCCCAACTTCTAGTAAGCATTATTCACAACTAGAATTTTCTACATTCTCACTCTCAGCAAACGGTACAGGGGTGCTCGAGGTATTTTTTCCTCTCTTTAAATGGCTAATTCAAATAATTTTCATAAACTTGCTCGACTCATTGTGACGATATTTGTTTTCCTATATTTATTTGTGGTTTGATCGGATAAATTGATATTTTAGTTGGCCTTTTTCTGACGATTGGGTTTATTTTAGGTGATTTTTGAGCTGGCTGTTAATCTTTCATATAGGATTCTTTACTTGATTGAATTTTTAATGTTTGTAGTGGTTAAGGTTTATTGAAGTTAAGAGTTGGTTTCAAGTGTGGCTGCATGTCTGTCTCTTAGAGTGAAATTTGCGCCCCTTTTTGAAGTGTTGAATCGTTTTTATAATGATGAGCTGAATAAATGGGATTTAGTCAGACTTTTCCATTCTTTCTTACTTTCTGGGAAAATCAGTTGCCTTTTAGTTGTTGTACATTATCATTTTGATTCATTGGTTGTAATTGACTAGTAAGGTTCTTTCGTTGTGGATTTTTCAGAACACACGAAACCATGGCGAAGGCTGTTGCAGTGCTCAGTAGTAGTGAGGGTGTCAAGGGCAACATCTACTTCACACAGGAAGGAGATGGTATTTTTCATCAAATAATCTTGTAGTAAATAATTGCTTATGAATTTCATAAGTGCTTTTGCTATTGATTCCTTCGTGCTACAGGCCCCACGAACGTAACTGGAAATATTTCTGGCCTTAAGCCCGGGCTTCATGGCTTTCATGTACACGCCCTTGGCGACACCACCAATGGTTGCATGTCAACTGGTAGTTTATCTGGCTTTCTTTTATTTAGGGAGTCCGACTCTAATGTGTTTGCGAAATATTTGTTGACAAATATTTGTGTAACTTTTCAATCTATAGGGCCTCATTTCAATCCAACTGGCAAAGACCATGGTGCTCCTGATGATGAGATTCGACATGCTGGTGATCTTGGCAACATCACAGCTGGAGACGACGGTAATTAGATTTGTCATTCTTAAAAAGTTATCGAGAGTACTTTTTCTAACAGTTAACTTGTTAACTTGTAAAGATCATCCTCTCTGGCTAAATTAACAATTATGCCCTAATGTTTGTCGATCCTGCTTTTAATGCTCCAGGTACCGCTACTTTCACCATTATTGACAAGCAGGTTGGTTTTTCTCTGTCCGTTCCTAGTGTTCTTGAATTGGTTTTATGGCTTGACTATCAGAAATCTCTGAATTTTTTTGCAGATACCACTTTCAGGACCACATTCCATTGTTGGGAGAGCTGTAGTTGTTCATGCTGATCCTGATGATCTTGGAAGGGGTGAGTTGCCTCTATTTCGTGACCTAATTAAACTAGCATTAGTGCTTCAATTTTTAAGTTAAAAACTATTGATCTCTGGTTTCTTAGTTCAAAACTGTTTTAGTGAACTGTACAAGGGTGACATCAGCAGGACTGAGTAACAGGATAAGAAAGATATTATAACGGTTCAGGTTGTGCTAATCCTTCAATTCGAAATAGGATTATGTATTGCAGATATTTTTCCCAAGTAAACTAGCCCTATTGCTTTCATTATGTAATCATAAACTATTGATATCAGGTTTTCTTGGTTTTATAAAACTATTTTAGATATGGCTAATAGGTGACACTATGAGAATTCAGATCTCTCTCTCTCTATCTAATCACTCATTTGTTTTTGTTTTTGTTTTTTGTTTTTGTTTTTGTTTTTGTGAAGTCATCATGGTGTTGAAACTAATGTGTGAAATCACTTGCCCACATCTAGTGAACACATTTTTTTTGCTACAGGTGGACATGAACTTAGCAAAACCACTGGAAATGCTGGTGGAAGAGTTGCTTGTGGTAAGGAAAACATTATTCTGATATTTTATAATGCTATTCAGACATGTTGATGATGACAAGTTTCTCAACAATATTGACATGCAAACATGATAATTAATATATAGCCTAAGGTTCACGTATTCCCTTGATCCTTGCCATATGAATACCTCTAATCTTCTACCGTTTTCATCTCCAGCGAAGTGCCAAGAAAATTGTTAATCCATTAATGGAATATTAGACTCTTAATAACTAATCAAAGGCCTCAGTTTTTGGCCATCTTAAATAAGAATAGTTCTTATACGAAACATTTGCTGTGTCACAGAAGACAACTACGATTCTTCCTTTGCCTTTCTTGAACCACCCTCGACTTTTGCTACATACTATGTATTTAGGTTATCATTTTGACATTATAAGATAGCTACATCCACTTCCTACTTACAGCTATAGCCATGTTATGCAGGTATCATCGGCCTCCAAGGCTGAATACATCTGTGCGGGGTTTAAATACACCAGTTGTGTGCACTACTTCACTATGAATTATATCCTTGACCCGGTTTCTTGTGAGTAGGGACTCTAGTTTGCTACCTAGGGTGTTCTTAGAATCTTAATAAAAGCTTGTTGGAAGGGTTTTATGTGTTTCAATCGTGACAGTTGTACTTATATATTTTCCAAATATCTCATCATCATCGTTGTCGGCATTATCTTAATTTTGTGTTTGATCATCGAAGCGTATATGCATTACATTTTAAGCCCATGCAATTTATGATGGTTGAATATTCTTAAAATTGTCTTAAATCATAAAGTTTTCCATGTATGTTTTTATTTTATAAAGTTATATTTTATTAAATTGTTACGTCTTCCCATGGGATTCGTTTTTGTTTATCATGCTTTTTTCTTGTGAAAAAAAGTTGGGATCTTACTTTTTTTGAGAAGAACTTATAAATTCAGCATCTTATTATTTTTGTGTGTGCATTATTTTTTGCACAAGTAAATGGTTTTTTATTTCAATCCCAGTATCATCATCATCTCTGGAACAATGCAATATCTGATATGAGATAAATTCTGGATATTACAAGAAATCGTAACCTCCATTGCTAGTAAGAGTATGTATTACTTTTCATTATTATAAGAGAAATTATAAATTTTGTATATGACTATTTTATGTGTGGTCTCATATGGTCGATATGGTTGAAATTCTTTTGTCTCTCAAATTATTCAAACTCAATAATATATATCCAGTTTTTTCATATGTATTTATTAGTCAGATTTAATATTTTTATGTGCTACTAGCAGAATGAATGGTGGAGCTAAGCCATACTAGAGGAGTAAAGCCTTGACAAAGATAATCCTTGCGATAATCTTGACATAATCTAGATCGAAAAGTATGTATGCACCCACATAGTCGTAATATGAGTACATAAGTAATTGTTACGAAAAACACAAATCACAACTACGTTAGAAAATAAAGAACACGAGAATTGTTTATCTAGTTCGTCTTGTGATTACATCTTGTGGTGATGTCAGTAGAGATTTCAATATGAATTTAGGATTTATATTATATGGAGAAGCGGCTATTAAATAGATAATAACTTCACCCCAACCCCAAGTATATTAAGGTTCCGCCTATGTCCAAAAAACATTAGTCCAAAAATTTGGATCGTCAGAATTGTGTTTGAGTGTACAGTCTATCGTATATAAGAATTTTTATGCACCCACATAGTCGCATTATGAGTACAAAATCCAGTATATAAAAATTGGTATCTCACAAACACGGTCAAAATATTGAGGGGACACGAAAATGTTAACTACCAATGTCTATTGGGATGAAGTTTTATTGGGATTAAAGTACATTTCGAATCGCTCATAAAATAGTAGAGCTAGTACTAAGATAGCACAAAATACAGAAATTAATTAGAGTATCGGACTTGGGGGGATGATGGAAAAGCCTAAGGTGGAATTTCAAAGACGGAAAAAAAAGCTCATGGTCCTAACAAGATGTTTAACTGGTGAAACGAACAATCACGTAATTAGAAGATATTATTCCTTCTGTCTATCAAAAGTTTGTATTATGTTTGGTAATATATATTTTAATAAATTGTACTGATTGGATAAGAGGTTTTATATTATTAGTGGCAAAAGATGTGAAAAAGAGAAAATGTGAGCTTTTGACTAGTGAATTGAAAAAAAAAATACAAACTTTTGGAAGATACGAGTGATACTATTTTTTTATAGTTCATCAATATTTTGCTAGTTCGAATTTTCGTGTGCGCATCCACTTTGTAAAGACTACGACATAAAAATAACATATTTAGAAAGCGGCAAGTAGAGCACTGGTGGTCCCTGGCAGCTGTAGACCATGACCCAAGAATCTGAGATTCGGACATTTGTTAAGCTGGATCTGAAAACGGGTAAATGGGTCAACCCAGATTTGGCAACGCCTTTCACCAACGAAGGATGCCAGTGCCACCATTTTGCAACCCAACAACCCAATCCCAGCAGTCGCCACACACGCATCACAATTCTTGCTTGCGTTCAACTCCAAAAAAAAAGAAAGTAATTGCTTGCATTATTATTATAGATACAAAAAAGTATTCGTTTCTCACTAACCTCTGCCGTAAGTTGGGCCTTTAGTCCCTGTTGGAAAGAGCGCATGGAATTTGTAAGCACTTCTTATTTTCCCTTATTTGGTTGAATTTCGAACTTTGTGTATCTTTCTTTGGAATGTATTTTAATACCCTTTCGGCGGCAGCGGGGGTGGACTTTCCTGGTTGTTCGAATCTCGACGATTTTTGAATTTTAGTTAGTTTGCTTGGGTAGTTGGGTTCTCTTCAAAATCAGACCTTTTTTGTTTTCTTGAGGTGATATATAGAGGCCCAAGTATGGTTTTTATTGATTGATTTGAAAAATTGCAAGATGTGAGAAATTCAAGATCGTGCTCTTAACATTTAGGACTTCTCAGGCTGTGGAATCTCGTGTGAGACCCATGGAGGTTGGTGTGGGGACGAACAAGAATCCAACTATGATATGTGCACCTATAATGGCTGGCACGGTGGGTCAAATGGTGGAGTTGATGCACAAGGCCAAGTTTAAGGGAGCTGATATTGTGGAGGTTAGATTGGATCATATGAAGAGCCTGGACCCTCGTCCCGATATCCAGATGTTGATCAGAGAGTGCCCTCTGCCCACTCTCTTTACTTACAGGTTGATGATCAGCTGCCCTTTTGTGAATGTATGTGTTTTTGATGTAATGCCAAATTGGGCGGTATCTGTGAAAAGGGACATGACTGTTTGTGAAAAGCAAATTTCTTGATTTGATGAAGTTTCACTGTTTCATTGCTTGAATGCTTGAGTTGGATGAGCAGGGCATGTTTGAGTCGTTTGATTACTTAATTGGGAGGATAAAGTGGGATGAACTTCTAAGAAGAGAATCCATAGGGAGGGTTGGGTGTGTTTTTTTTTTTTTGGGGAGTAACACTTCGTTTTAGAATGTAATGTACGTAGACTATTTGGAGTTCATTTTGTATTTTTTCTGCTGAGATTGAATGTGTTCTAGTGAGACATGAACTTACTACAGCTACTGACTGTTGAAAGCCGATATGGGGGTTTCTTTGAGGTCCTCTCTTGAAATCACCGTACAGTTCATCCGGTTCTCCTCTTTGGGTAGCTTTCTTACATTTTTAAGAGTTGTACGACTTCTCTTCTCCCAGAAAAGAAAGTAGATTATTTAAGCTGTTACTTGAGAACAATTTTCTTGCTCGTGAATGATCATGATATAGTGGTTCTAAGCTCAGCCAGGTTCAGTGATTTTTGAAAGAACTTGGCACTTCCACTCGTATTTTGGGAATTATGTATATCATGCCTATTTTCATAGTCAACTATTTTATATAACATATTACTCTTTCGGCTACAAAAGGTATATATAGTTTGAGCACATGATTCATGCTTTCCTTGTAGGCCTATATGGGAGGGTGGAGAGTATAATGGCGATGAAAGCTCCCGTTTCGAAGCACTTCAACTTGCCATGGAGTTGGGAGCCGATCACATTGATATTGAGCTCAAGGTATTTTTTTCACTGTGAGTTTCAAATCGTGGAAGGAGTGCTCTACTATATAATTTGAAAAAAGATCTCATGGAAGCCACACTAGTTAGTCAAACTAAACTGAAAAATGCATTAAACAAATCTGTTTTAGTTCATAGCCAAAAACGTTGCAGGATAAATTACCTTGAAAATATTTCTTCACTATCTTTATTTGCCCGTCATGAATAAAAGAATATTTTGCCTCATTGAAAGTTTATCTCAGTCGATTTTCTGCCCAAGACTTTATTTTCTTGGTGGTGTGTATTCTACGTGAGTTCTAATATTATCTTGTACTAACTTAACTCATCCCTTAAAGGCTGCACATGAGTTCATGAATTTCACGCGTGGACACAAACCTGAAAAGTGCAAACTTATAGTTTCCTCTCACAATTATGAGTACACTCCTTCGTCCGAGGAGCTGGGGAATCTCGTGGCCAGAATACAAGCAGCCGGAGCCGACATAGTTAAATTTGCTACAACTGCACAAGATATCACGGATGTAGCGAGTGTTTCAAATAACCATCCATTCTCAGGTAAGTGCATAAGCCTCACAACGAGCTTCTGAGACATCCTCTCTCGTATGCAACCTTCTCACTGTCAATTCTAGGTGCATGTCACTTCAACAAATTTAGTATAATAGAATGCAACCTTCTATGTTTCTGCGTTTTGTTTTGTTTTTTTTTGTGACAAACTATGTTTGTTTCTTAACCATGTCTGCAAATTCATAGGCATGCTTTAGTTCCCTTTTCTGTACCTCTTTGCCTCATTGTTCCTATATTCCGTTTTCCTTCAAGAGTTTGATGGTATGTATGGCAGATTCTCAGTCTTTATCATTTAGTCTGTTAATCATCAGGTACCAATCATTGCCATGGTTATGGGAGAGAGAGGAATCATGTCAAGGCTACTCTGCCCTAAATTTGGCGTATATCTGACATTCGGTACTCTGGAAGAAGGGAAGGTGTCCGCCCCCGGACAGCCAACGATTGATGAGTTGATTAGCTTATACAATTTTAGATCTATTGACACTGACACCAAGGTGTTCGGGATCATGGGAAGCCAGTCAGTCATAGCAAATCACCCAAACTGTATAATGGAGCATTCAAAGCAGCTGGGATTAATGGAGTCTATGTACATTTGTTGGTGGACGACGTTAAAAAGTTCTTTGAGACGTACTCCTCTCCCGATTTTTCTGGTTTCAGGTGAAGTCCTTGACCTATTTATGGTTGGTTTCATTTGAACGCTCATCTTTTACAGAATTCTTAACTGTTGCAGCTGTACCATTCCTCATAAAGAAGTAGCACTTGCCTGTTGTGATGAAGTCGATCCCATTGCAAAGGTAGTTAATCAATGTTTTGAAGGCTTGTACGTTTCTATTGTTTCGTCTAACATCAATTCTTGAACGTTTCCAGTTGATAGGGGCGGTCAATTGCCTCACCAGACGACCCGATGGAAAGCTGTTTGGATGTAACACAGACTACATTGGTGCAATTTCTTCGATTGAGATCGGCCTACGAGGTTTCTTCTCTTGTTGATTGGACCCATTTACAAGAATTGAAGTTGTGGAGGTCTGATGCCTGTTTTATTTTGCAGAGTCTCAAAACGGTGCCTCTCAAATCGGGTCACCCTTGGCTGGTAAACTGTTTGTAGTCATTGGTGCTGGTGGAGCAGGCAAGGCACTTGCCTATGGAGCCAAAAAGAAGGGGGCAAGGGTGGTGATTGCTAATCGGAGCTATGGTTAGACTTCTCTGCCCTACACCCCCATCGTCTCGTTAGTTTTGAATGATTTTGTCTCATCTTACCTCTCGTATCTTTCTCCTTTCTGCAAGATCGAGCTAGGAATCTCGCTGAGCTCGTTGGAGGCCAGGCTTTGACTCTGGCTGAGCTGAACAGCTTCAGTCCGGAGACTGGAATGATACTTGCAAACACGACTTCAATCGGGATGCAACCAAACATTGAAGAGACTCCCGTATCCAAGGTTCGTTTCTCCTCCTTCCTAGCGTCTCTCGTATCTCAAGAAACGAGCCATTACCATTTGCTTTGAATAAGTCATGAACAATCCAGTTATAAGGATGTTTTTTGCTATAATTTATTGACAGGATGTTTTAAGATACTATGAGCTCGTCTTCGACGCTATCTACACTCCCAAAATCACGCGACTCCTACGGGAAGCTCAAGAAGCGGGCTCCAAGATCGTGACAGGAGTCGAGATGTTCATCGGGCAGGCGTATGAGCAATATGAGAGGTTCACAGGACTCCCAGGTAATGAAGAAATTCACACTAACACTCATTTTTTTTCAAGAACTGTCGGGAAAGTCTCGTGTAAGACAGTCTGATGGGTCAAAATCTTGATCCAAACACCATAAAACACCAAAATTACAAATATGCCACCAAATATTGACCTATGTGACAGTTAAGACAAGTTTTTGTGAGAATTTGTACCGTTTTAGCTCATTTGTCGCTGTATGATCGCAGCCCCGAAGCAACTGTTTAGAGATATCATGGCAGACTACTGACGAATGCGCTCTTGTCGCCCGTTCGTCAATCATCTGATCTTCTTCTTCATCATTCTTCTGGTAATGGGATCAAAAACTATTCTTGTGTCGATGTTTTTAACCTCCGTGAGATGGAATTCGACGATTCGATCGTACACGTGTTGTTGAAACTCATAATTTTGTAATAAGAGGGCAAAGTTATTGTATAATTCTTCTTCTTCTTCTGCTGTAATATTTACCAGAAAATTGTACCATAGTGGTTGATTTATTTTTGATGAAATTTGTGAGATTTGTGTTGCTAAAACTGTGCATGCCTGAACACAGCATTTGCAATACAGTGATGGAATTGCATTGGGTTTGTATGTTAAAAATGGAATTTTGAATCCTAAAAAGAAATATAGTGTAGCATTTCACTTTTGAATTCAATATGAAAAATGGAAAAATAATTAATATAATTAGGATTTGGATTCCGAAAACTTCTAATCTGTACAAGATACTCTGTTTTGATTCACATAGCCGCCTCATTAACTAAAGCCTATTTCTCCATATGCCCAAAAAAACAAGTGACAGGTTTTATAAATAAAATTTACAATATATAAATAAAAGTATAGTTGTTATTGTAAAGATTATCAAGATCCAATCTCAATGTTTTGTATTTGCGATAATGATAAACAAGAAGAGATTTTACGTGGTTCGATCAAGAATGATCTACATCCACGGATGAGGAGCTGTTTTACTATGATCAAGAATGAGGTTACAGATACAAGCTTCACAAGCTAACAATACAAGGAAAGATGCACAGCTCTCAAGCCCTTTACAATGACTAAAACTGCTCTATCTCTCTTCCCTTTCTCTGTAGATTTTTATCAAGAATTGTACACTTCTAAGAACTTTCTTATGCGTAAGAAAAAACCTCTCTGTGAATATACATCTATCTACCCTTTTATATAGCTGAAAGAATAGAGATAATATTCTAACTTTTTCCCAAGTATTAACCGTTGTTTAGTTAGTCTGTTGTAACTAACTTAGCTAACGGATATATCCATGCAGAAGTGACTTTCAGACTTCTTGGTTTTCCACGCACAAGATAAGCTCTTCCACTTATTGTTTATATGCAGGCACACATATAACAATTCTCCACCTTGACTGCAAAGAAACAACAAGCTCCTCACCTTCTCCAACTTCTCATATTAATCAGAAAAATATGTACTCTTCTTCACGAGCACAACCCAACTAATTTGCGTGATGATTCAAATTTGTTCGTAGGTAGAGATTTTGTCGACATATCAGTGCATTATCTTGATTGGAACTTTGACTACCTTCATGATCCTTTCTCCACAATATCTCTAACAAAATGTAACCTCACATCAATGTGTTTACTTCTTTTGTGAAACACTTGATGTTTTACCAAGTGTATAAGCACTTTGACTATCACACAAAATTGTGTGATATCTTGTATAATGTTCAACTCTTCTAGCATTCCCTTGAGCCAAATGCCTTCTTTGTGACTTCCGTAATGACCATATATTTTGACTCGATCGTGGAAAGAGCTACAACAGATTGCAACATAGATTTCCACTCACGGTGATCGAACAAGTTAAACACATATCACGATTGTGACTTTCTCGAGTCTATGTTTCCAGCATAATTAGCATCCACAAATCCTAGAAGTTTATCTTTTCCTTCTCCTTCTTTACGCTGAAACATAATTCCAATATCATTTGTAGACTTAAGATACCTTAGAATCCCTTTCAAAACCTCCCAATGAAGCTTTCCTGGATTCGACATATATCTGCTGGTTACACTAATTGCATGCGCCAAATCCGGCCTTGTACAGATCATGGAATACATGATGCTTCCTACCACATTTGCATATGGTATTTTACTCATCTCCACCTGTTCTTTGTGAGTTGATGGACTCTGATCTGTAGTTAACCTAACATGCTGTGCTAAAGGCACTTTAACTCCTTTAGCCTCATTCATGTTAAACTTTCTGAGGAGCTTCTTGATGTAATCAGTTTGAACCAAGAACAGCTTGCCTTCTTCCCTTCTTCTGTGGATATCCATTCCAAGAATTCTCCTTGCTTCACCGAGGTCCTTCATATCAAACTCCTTGCTCAATGCAGTTTTAACTTTATCAACCTCAGTTTTTGATTTGCTTGCCACAAGCATATCATCAACATACAGCAGTAGGTAAACCAATGTTGAATCTTCAGTCAGTTTCAAATATACACATCTATCATGTAATGACCTCTTGAAACCAATGTTCAGCATAAACTCATCAAACCTTTTGTTCCATTGCCTTGGACTTTGTTTTAATCCATATAAGGATTTCTGGAGCAGACAGACCTGAGATTCCTTACCAACAACTTCAAAACCTTCTGGTTGAATCATATATATATCCTCCTCCAGTTCTCCATTCAAGAATGCTGTTTTAACATCCAACTGATGCAATTCGAGATCCCATTGAGCTGTTATAGCAAGCGAATTACGATAGAGCAGTGTTTGACTACAGGAGAGAATATCTCATTGAAGTCTATACCCTCCTTTTGAGTAAATCCTCTAGCTACAAGTCTAGCTTTGTATCTTATAACCTCCTGACCTCCTATAACCTCCAGCTTCTTCTTGTAGAGCCATTTACAGCTTACACACTTTTGTGTTTTAGGTTTAGGAACCAGTTTCCAGGTGTTATTTTTAAGAAGAGAATCCATTTCTTCCTTCATGGCTTTAATCCATAACTGACTTTCTGCACAGTTAATAGCTTCTTGGTAATTCCTTGGCTCTTGATAACTGATTTTCTCTGCTATGTGTAGAGCATATGAAACACTATCAGCATGACCATATCGATTTGGAGCTTTTATAGGTCTTCTTATTCTGTCTCTAGCTAATTGATATTCGGATAACTCATTATCTGAAGTTGAGACATCAGTAGTATCTTCAGATTTTACTTCAATATCAGATCCCACTTTCTCTTTTTCTTTTCTCTTTTCTGGATCAGAAAATTCTACCTCAAAATCAGTATTCTTCATTGCATCAGGACCTTTAAGATATGGCATTACCTCTTCCTTGAACACTACGTCCCTGCTTATAATAGGTTTTCCCTTTCCTGACTCAATACACCATAATCTATATCCTTTTACTCCATTAGGATATCCAAGCATGACACATTTAATAGCTCTAGGCTCCAGTTTATCTTGCTTTATATGAGAATAGACTAGGCAGCCAAAAGTTCTCAGATATGAATAGTTTTGTGACTTACCACTCCATTTTTCATCAGGGGTTTGGAACTCAATGGCTGCAGATGGACATTTATTGATTAAGTGAGCTGCAGTGACCACTGCCTCTCCCCAAAACTTTCCAGGTAATCCGGATCCTAGTAACATGCATCTAACCCTTTCAAGAAGGGTTCTATTCATCCTTTCCACTACTCCATTTTGTTGTGGATTTCCAGGCACAGTCTTGTGTCTTTTAATTCCATTTGCCTTGCAGTAGTTTTGGAACTTCTCGGATAGGAACTCCAATCCGTTGTCGGTTCTTAAGCACTTGACCGCAATTAGATTCATTTTCTACTTCCTACACCACTCAACAAACTTATCAAAGGCATCGGTTTATGTTTAATCACATAAACCCACACTTTTCTTGAAAATCATCAATTATAGATATGAAATAATTTGCTCCACCAAGAGAAGTAACTTTAGTAGGCCCCCATAGGTCACTATGTATGTATTGCAAAGGTGCAGAGGATGTATGCTTTCCTACAGGGTAAGGGAGTTTCTTACTTTTTCCTAAAATGCATTCCTCACAGTTTTCAACTTTAGCCGTATGGGATAGGTGTAGGTTACCTTTTTTCTGAAGCTCACTGAGGCCTTTTTCACCTATATGACCAAGTCTAGCATGCCATAATCTTGATTCATTTACAGCAACATGATCAAGTTTACCAATAATGGTTCTTCCTCTTAGGTGATAAAGACTTTTAATTCTATCTCCCCTAAGATATACTTTAGACCCCTTAAAGACTTGTAAACTATCTCCTGAGGATTTGAAATCAAAACCTTTGTTCTGTAGCCATCCAAGAGATAACAGATTTTCGTTTTAAGCTTGGAATGTACCTTACTTCAGTGAGAGTTCTTACAGATCCATCATGGAGCTTTAGCTTGACTGAACCCATGCCTTTCACAGGGCATACTTCATCATTTCCAAGAATAACAGAACCATAATCCTGTTCGTGCGGTTCACGAACCATGATTTATTTGGACACATATGAAAAGAGCACCACGTGTCCATGATCCGATCATCTCCAAGTTTTGAGAAGATAATGTTTAAAGCTTGCTTCTCGGAATTGTTCGGTGATATCGCAGTATCTCCTGCGTTTGAGTTGTTCGAGCTGCTTCCTTTTCCAACTATAGCGATCTTTTACGATATGCCCGGACTTCTGCAATAGTGGCATTTCGATCTCCTTATAGTCTTCCTCTTCATTTAGAGTTCATAAATTTCTTGGGTTCTTTCCATGGTTTCTTGAACTTTCCTTTTATGAATCTTCCTTTACATTTAAACTTTCATTTCCACTACCGACTTTAATTCAATAACCTTCGTAACTCCTTGGTCTTAAGGCATTGAGAACTTCTTCAAGGGTAATAGAGGTTTCTCTCCCATAGATCATAGCATCCTTTAAATGATCATATGTTTTGGGAAGAGCATTTAATAGCAGGATAGCTTTATCTTCATCTTCAAGACTGACCTCAATGTCTTCAAGATCATCAACAGCTTTGTTAAACTCATCTAGTTGATCAAGAATACCTTTATCTTCAGTGATTCTGTAGGCATATAGTTTCTGTTTCATATATAGTCTATTAGCCAAAGACTTTGTCATATACAGATGCTCTAATTTCTTCCATACTCCTGCAGCTGTTTCTTCTTTTGCAACCTCTCGTAAAACTTTGTCACCAAGACATAAAATAATGGTGCTATGGGCCTTTTGCATTATCTCTCGATGCTTCTCTTTATCTTCTTCTGTTTTTAGTGGTTTGCTGTTGTCGAGAGCATCTGCAAGTCCTTGTTGCACAAGGATAGCCTTCATCTTTAGCCTCCATAGCGCAAAATCATTCTTGCCCGTAAATTTTTCTGATTCGAATTTTGCCGATGCCATTGATCTTGATATCAACCTTTTCCTTTTAGATTCTTATCAAAACTTAAATCTGCATCAACGTCGTAGCCAACAGATCTCCTCTTGTTCGATTCCCACAGACGGCGCCACTTGTAAAGATTATCAAGATCCAATCTCAATGTTTTGTATTTGCGATAATGATAAACAAGAAGAGATTTTACGTGGTTCGATCAAGAATGATCTACATCCACGGATGAGGGCTGTTTACTATGATCAAGAATGAGGTTACTGATACAAGCTTCACAAGCTAACAATACAAGGAAAGATGCACGACTCTCAAGCCCTTTACAATGACTAAAAGCGCTCTATCTCTTCCCTTTCTCTGTAGATTTTTATCAAGAATTGTACACTTCTAAGAACTTTCTTATGCGTAAGAAAAAACCTCTCTGTGAATATACATCTATCTACCCTTTTATATAGCTGAAAGAATAGAGATAATATTCTAACTTTTTCCCAAGTATTAACCGTTGTTTAGTTAGTCTGTTGTAACTAACTTAGCTAACGGATATATCCATGCCGAAGTGACTTTCAGACTTCTTGGTTTTCCACGCACAAGATAAGCTCTTCCACTTATTGTTTATATGCAGGCACACATATAACAGTTATGAATAAAAGTGATAATTGCTATATGAATAAAAGTAACAAAAATGACAATTCTTGTAAGTTTTTATGAATAAAAGTGGTAATTTTTGTAAGAGTGGTAGCTCTGTTTCGATAGGATAATAAAGTTATCATGGATAATACGTCTGTTTGGTAGCCTATATTAATATCCTTACGGCCCGTGTTTTAGGATTTGTAACCCACAAAAGTGATGGGTTACAAAACCCATTTGAACATTACATTTTAATTAGACGAAACCTATTAGACGAAACCTAACTAACCTACCAAATGTGGCCTTAATATCCTCTAAATATGTCTGATTTCACATTATATATATGTATTTGGACAAATTTATTCAAAAACGCATTCTCAAATATAATTCAATAAAAATAGTGTCATCAATTAGCGTGACACTATCATCTTACATTTAGAAAAACCCTAATCACATAGCAATTATGCACATTAAAATCGACAGTTAAGTGATAAATTCGCCACACATTCATATAAATCATATTTACATATATAATATATAATATCTACCTGTAATCTCCACTTTCCTAACAAACTTCATGAATATCCATAAATATAATCTAGGGCCCTATTTTTAAATCCTTTCCAACAAAAAGGTTTCTCAATGCATGGAAAGCTGGAAATAGTCCCCGTATTTTCAACAGTCAAAATTCCTTTTTTCAATAACCAGAAACCCTTGAGATTCCTTCGGAACTAAAAAACCCTTAAGATTTTCATCGTATCAAATAGTACTACTTCGAAACTCCACATCTCCGCCGCAGAAAAAGCAACAAGTACTTGATGGAACCGGAAAAGACGGCGGCGGCAGTCGAGGCGAAGGAAGCGGCCCTCGAAAAGATGAGAAACGGAGACTTCTCCGGTGCCCGTGAACTCGCCGTCGAAGCGCAGAACATCTACCCCGGCATGGAGGGTTTTGATCAGATGATTATCGTCTGCAACGTGCATTGCGCCGCCGCCGACGGCAAGGACTGGTACAAGATTCTTGATCTCTCCGCCGAGGCCGACGAGGCCGAGGTGAGGCAGCAGTGCAGCAGGATGGCTGTGGCCCTCCACCCCGACGAAAACGGGTTTCCGGGGGCGGCCGACGCCTTCCAGTTGATCGTTGAAGCGAAGGCCGTGCTCGGAGATAGTGAGAGGAGGAGGCTATATGATAGCGCGTGTAGGGCTAAGGCCATGGGAGAGCAATGGGGCTTCGGTTTTGTAAGGTTTCGGGATAATGAAGAAAGTAATGGTTTTGCAAGGTTTCGAGGGATTAGTAGTGAGAATGGGCCTATTGGGGGCGTGGGGTCGGAGGCGATCGACCTGAGCAGTGTCAAGCTTGTAGCATCGGGAGACGATGCTAGTAAAGTTTTGGATGAGGATGAAGTTGAGATTTTGGATTTTGGGTTTTCAAGATTTTTGAATGATCAGATATTTGAAATTGGCAGCAATGGTTTGGTTGATAATGGAGGGCCTAATTGCGAGAATGGTTTTTCACCGTTACAAAATGGTGGTCGCGGTCGTGGTCGTGGTCGTGGTCGAGGTCGGGGTCGGGGCAGGGGTAGAGGGTCAAAGCTAAACGAGCCGAGGAGTATCAAGCCTAATGTTTTAGATGGTGGAGATCAACCTAAGAGGCCTCGAGGTAGGCCTCGAGGCACAGGGTCGAAGCAGAACAAGCCGAGTAGTGACAAGCTAGTAGCATCACAAGAGGATGCTACTAAAGTTTTAGATGATGAAATCGAAATTTCGGATTTTGGTTTTCCAAAATTACTAAATGATCAAAAACTTCAAATGAGCAGCAATAGTTGTGGAGGGCCTAATTGGGAGAATGGCTTTTCAACATTACAAAATCGAGGCAGAGGCAGAGGCAGAGGGTCAAAGCTAAACGAGCCAAGTAGTATCAAGGAAAACATGGTAGCATCAGAAGATGCTACCACTAATGTTTTAGATGGTCATGAAGTAGATAAAACTAAGAGGCCTCGAGGTAGGCCTCCAGGCAGAGGTCGTGGTCAAGGCCGAGGCAGAGGGTCGAGCAAAAACGTGGAAAGTTTAAGCCACGACGGAGGGGAGATTGCTAAAAGACCGAAAAACAGTGAACCTCGCACAACATCTGCACGCGAAGCTGACAAAAACAGCAAAAGGGGGGCTTGTCCAATAAGGCCAGGCTCAGAGCTTCTCGAATACACAGATGCAGAATTCAACGATTTTGAGCAAGAAAGGAGCAGAGAATGCTTCAAAACAGGGCAGATATGGGCCGTTTACGACACACTCGACGCAATGCCAAGATTCTACGCCATGATCAACGGCATCCTAGATGATCACAAGCTGCAGATCACATGGCTGGAGCCTCTGCCCGAAGATGAAGACGAGAAGAAGTGGCTTTATCAAGGGCTGCCAGCGAGTTCGGGGAGGTTCAAGCAGGGATACAGTGAGGTGATTCAAGATTATGCGGTGTTCTCACATCTAGTGAAGTGGAAGAGGGACGCCGTTTTGAGGAAGATATACGCGATCCGGCCTCAAAAGGGCGAGACTTGGGCCGTATTCAAGAATTGGGACACGATCAGATCGCAGTGCGTTGGTTTTGGGGAGTTTGAGTGCGAGGTTGTGGAGATCATGTCGGATTATTTTACTGAGTTTGGTGTGAGTGTGGGGTTGTTGAATAGGGTTGAGGGGTTTGGGTGTGTTTTTGGGAGGAAGAAGGGGATTGGGTGGTGATTGGGGTGAAGGATAGGTTGAGGTTTTCACATCGGATTCCTTCTTTCTCGGTGTGTATTGGTGGTGTTGAGAGCTTCTTCGAGCTCGATCCGGCTGCGCTGCCGAAGCTACGCGAAGGGTGTTGATAGATTCTGGGCTCGGTGTAGTTTGTACGTACTTGTGTCCGCACAGGAGACCATCCTTTTGTCAAGAGCTGTGATCTTGAAATGCTTTTGCACCTTTTGCTGTGACAACGTACGCTATTTACTGTTATGAAGAAATTTTTTTTTGGTTAATTAATACATAAATTTTAAACAACGTACGCTATTAACCACTCTAACACTGTAGCCACACACACACGTTATGAAGAATTTTATTGACTGATTATGGCATCTCTTCTTTTACTTATTTATTATATACCATTTTAAGAATATTTATATTGGCTGACTTGGCTAAAGATCAAACTAAAATCTTAATTATGATCAATCACAAATATATGTGTATATGTTTTGAAAATGTTTGTGACAACAAACATACTAGATATATTAGATTAGATCTTTTGGTATCAAACGATAGGATAACAAAGTTATCATAAAGAATCTCTGTTTGGTGGTTTCGTATTAATATCATATCTAGTGTTTCCTATGGACTTGGTGGATTTTACTATTTTTAAGATTTGTAACCCACAAAATTGGTGGGTTATTAAACACATTGGAGACATTTTAACTCTCGAAACTCTCTGTCCCGTAAGTATTTGAAGTATGAGACAGAGAATAGGGGAAAGTTTTGAAGAAAGAGAATTCGATTTGTAATTAGACAATGATTAAGAAATTGCATATATCTCAGTATAATTTTGGTGGGCTTTTATTTTCGATGTGAAGATACTTGGGCCTACTATCGATACTCAACTTGTTCGTGGATCGTGGTCATGGGCTTCTTAACAAGTCGTTAAGGGTTTATTTAATTGTACTATGGTAAAGTAATCTAATTCTCAATTATTATATTTTGTGTTTGGTTTAATTATGTAAAAAAATAAGTAATACTTTAAAATATATATATAATGGAATTATTCTATATACATATAGATAAATTGAGATTTGTAGTCATATTTCTTAACCCATTTTTTAAAATGTTTCCAAAAAATTATTCCAGTATTAAAGTTCCCTAAGAATAAAACAAAACTAGAAAATATAACTCAATGCGCAAGACCCCCAAAAAAAGAAAGAGAAAGACATGTATAAAAATTATATTTCGCAAACCTAATAAAACTATATATATATAGAGAGAGAGAGTTTGGTTCAAATAAGAACCATTTTTATCCTAAAAACTAAGAACCAAATGAATACGTTATTAAAGTTGATGAATCCGTTAAGAAAGTTAATGAATTCAAAATTCAGATTTTTCACCCGGTTCGAATCCCATGAGGCGAAAATCTATTTTTAGATTCAACTTTAACTGGATTCATCAACTTTCTAATTCATCATTTTTGGTTCTCACGTTCTCAAGATAAAATGGTTATCACGTTAACCTCCCATATTTATATATATAAAAGGCGAGTATTTCACTAAACTATTGATATTAAAAGATTAAAAGATAAAATTCCAATAAATTTCAAATTATTGATTATTTGGAACATAAACTAGAGTTCCAACCATTATTACTCACGCTTATAGTAAAAATCAATATATTTACTATATTCTAATTTATAAGCTTTGATAATCTAAAACATTTTTGATAAGCAAGCACTACCAAATAAGAATAATATATTGGAATAAATAATTAAATAAACCGCGAGTGAAACAGACCCCACATCAAAAATTAGGGCTCGGATTTTTCCCTCCAAAATCGTCAATTTTGTCCACAATTCTCACATCCCAACCCTAACGTGCGCCATTCACGTGTGAATGTGTCCTTCTTCAATCAGTTCCACCATCGCAATCACTCCCCATTTTCGTTTCCACCGAATTCTTAATTGATTATTCCAGAGTATTATGTAAGTTTAATTTCATTCCATTTATGTTATTGCGTGATTTCCCCACACTTCCCTTTTCTGATTAATGATACTTTTTTAGTTTTATTGATACAATATTATGTTAACGAATTTGTAGATGAATTGATATGGGGACTGTTAAAGGAAGCATCAACCACAGTGATTCCAACCAGAAAAACTCGTTTGTCGATTCAAGCGACGCCGCAGCTCATCAAATTGACAGTCAATTTTCTCCAGGTATATATGTTTTGCGGTTTATTAAAACTTGACATGGATTTTCTTCTTTTTTAGAATAATAATTATACATGCACTTCTTTAAAGTTTGAAAAAAAATTGGTTTCTGATTTTCGGTAACTGGATATTATATTCAATTTAGGAAGCTTAAGGTTTGTGACCAAGATTTATTCTTTTCGAGAAAGATGATGTTTGAATTGCAGGGTTAATTTTATTTATTTAGTCAATGTGGCATTATACACTCAAATGCGTATCTATGTATGAAAGAAGACACCTTTTTGATGAATGGAAGAGCATTATTTAAGTAGTTGATGCCTTGATGATTGATGGTTTATGTACTGAGTTTTTGGATAATGAGCAGAGCAACCAGCTCTGATTATTTAGCTTCTATAGTTATTCAATGAATTAATTTATGGAAGGGTGCATTTTCGTTGGTGGCTGAATGAGGGTTCTCTGTTGGCATAAATTTTGTTGGCCAAGCAACTATGTATAGTGATTTTTGTTCACTATTAAGTTTTTAATCAAGAAAAATAATCAAATTAAGAAAACGTTATTGCAGTTAGGAATACTTGGATTGGTTGCATTTCTTTAATGAATCGCTTGGATCTTCTTGTTTCCATGGCAGGTGGCCCTTTAGAAGGTGACAGGGATGATGATTTCCTAAACATCATGAATATGCCTTTTGATGATACTTATCTATTGGAAGATGAATTTGAAACCCAAATGGCGAATCTTGCTGAAGAAACCCAAATGGTGGATTTTCCAGGGGAAACCCAAATGGTGGATTTTGCCAGCGAAACCCAAATGGTGGATTTTGCCGACGAAACACAAATTGTGGATCTTAATGAGGAAACACAAATTGTGGATCTTAATGGGGAAACCCAAGTGGTGGATCTTCCAGGTGAAACTCATGTCTTGGATGAGTTTAATGCCGAACTCAATCTTGCTGAATGTAGGCAAACAAATAAAACTTATGTCACATGTGAGACCCAAAGACTATCAGAGGATGACTCTGCTAAAATTGATGGCAGTGTCTCAGTTGAATTGGAGAGCACAGTGGATAAGTATCCTCCCAAGGAAGGTGAATATTTGAACATTGTCAAGCTATCTTTGTGTTCAGTTAATATTTCCATTTCTTCTCTATATCCCTATGATTCTAGCATTGTTCAGGATACCCATTTCGCATATCACCTCTTTTTCTTTATTTCAGTATTAACCTGTACAATGGATTCTTCCCGTGCATAAGATATAATGTAGAAGAGTTTCTGCTAACTTTACAGAACTTTTGGAGATTGCGATAGTGTTCTTGCCTAATCTTTGTGCCAGTTTCGCCTCTGCATTTTTTTGTTTATCCTTGTTTTGGCTTTAAGATTGCTTAGTTCAGAATATATATGCATTTATTGATATGCATCTGTTCCTTTTGTTGGTGTGGCTGTATAACGTGTTGTTTCAGAATCACCTTGCACAGGATTTACCTCAATACGTGCTGCATCAGTTAGGGCTTCTGGTTTGGCAGCTCGTGCCCGAGGAGCTAGTCGTGGTTTGTCTACCACTAGTACCGATGTATCTCCTCTGGAACAACAGACATCTGAACTAGATGGTTCATCTCTTGTTGGACATGTGTCACAGTGTGCGGGAAAAGTGATGGAGATTTTCCTGAGAATAACGACAAAAGTGAAAGTGAGAGGAATTCAAACAAATACAAGATTGGTAGTACAGCTGTGCGGAAGCTTTTTGGAGAGGATCAAGATGCAGAAGTTGATAAATCAGAAACTGAAATCAACCAGACAGGTGATAATCTTGATATGCCCGAGCTGCTTCCTTCTGCAGATAGCTTGGTGGGTTTAAGCTACATCGATTCTCAGGAACCTGGGGAGCTGACACAGGCACATGCACTTGAGGTTGTAGACAGGTTTCTTGATATTGGTTTCGTAGAATATGATGAAGGCTTTGGCAAGAAAGTTCAAAAATTGGATAAACCAATAGGTGTCTCTGCTGCAAAAGGTTCTCGAGACTTGGCCAAAAGGTCTACTCTCCAAAATACAGTTGGAGAACGTGGGATTTATGATTGGGATGATGCTCGTGAAGATGATGGTGGGGGAGAGTTTTTCCTGAAGAAAAAAGAACTTTTTTTTGACAATGAAGGTCCAAAGTCGAGATGCCTCACTGAACCTCGTAAAGCCAAGCCTGCTAGAGATAGTGATAAGAAAGAGAAACTGTGCACTAAGACTAAACAAGGAGATTTAGTGTACTCAGATCCAGGGTTGTTACATAAAACGAGATCAAGGAAAAAATCACTTCATGGAGAAGAGGTGCTGCTGAAGAATATTATAAAGAATTTGGAAGAACAGTTACACGAGGTTTCTACACCTGAGTTGTCAGATAATGGTGCAGACAATTCTACGCCTGAGTTGTCAGATAATGGTGCAGACAAGGACATTCCAGATATAAGAGATATAGGTCCTGATACTCAAATGGCTGCTGAAGCCATGGAAGATTTGTGTTTTGAAGTGCACTTGCCCGACAATAATAAAGGTGGTGATAAAGGTATTAGGAGCACCGGAAAAGCTGCTGCACGAAATAAGTTGAGAAATAGTGCTGTTAATTCAGAAGAACACTTACCATATCCTGCTTTTGGAGTTGTCACTAGACAAGCCAAGCGAACAAAGAGGATCACCACCAGAAACAGTAGCAAATCCTCTCTTTCGCCAAATCAATGCAGAACAACAAAGCAGAGAGACGATAGGGTGCCAGGGGAAGCGCAAGAAAGGAGGTTGGCAGCTGAATATGTTTCCAGATATGATGCAACCGAATTAACTGGTCAAAGGTTGGAGAAGTCTTACATGGAGGACCAACTTGATTTTTCCATACCTGTGGCTCATCGAACTCGGAAATCCACAAAGTCAAACTGTCCCAAAGTGCCTGCTAATCCGGTTAATGCTAAGGATGTGGTACATGATCCGATGAGTGCACGTGCATGTAGGAAAAGGAAAAATGCTGTCACTATGACCATAGAGGAAGTTAGAAAGGTTGGATTAACTCGGTTAAAGCAATCAAACAAAACATGTCTTGATAAATCTAGTGCTTCTGATATTAAGGTAGTAGGTAATCTACAAGGAAAAAGTTCTAGAAAAGAAACATTGGCTGACACGCAGAATAGTGAAAGATTAAAAGGATCGAGTGAGGTTGCCGCAAGTATTCATATAAATTCAGACAAAGATCATTCAGATCACGTGTCACCTTGCTTAGATTCAGAATCCAGAAAAATAAACCTAAGGAAAACTGTTAATGCTAGAAATTTAAGGAATAATGCTGCTCTATCTGGTTCTGACTGCCATATTAAGAAACCAATTCCAGATGATGCTGTTAGCACGAGCACATCTAAGCAAGGTGAAGAGACACCCGCTGGAGGTGCAGAAAGAAATGGCAGGCGAGAAGTGTCACCAAGATGTGGAATTTCATATTCAACTTGTGCTACACCTACTACTCATATGACACTGAGACACGATGTATCTCCTATATGCATGGGGGATGAATATCACAAACAGTCCTGCAGAAAGAACCTTTCTGCAATATCTTTAATGAAAGAACTTGATGATCTATGTACTGGTTCACAAGAGCCATATAGTGGAATGAGAGGATCGAGGAAGAGGAAGGATATCACAACTACAAGAGTCCTGTTTAGCCAGCACCTGGATGTGGATGTTGTCAAGCAGCAGAAAAAGGTATCCTTTGTTCATATCTGGTCATCTTGAGCAACTTTTTATGTTAAGCAAGTTATTTATCTACAATTTCTTCTTACAGATATTGGCTCGGCTGGGGGGTGCTGTTGCATCCTCTATGTTTGACGCCACACATTTTGTCGCGGATGAGTTTGTCCGCACGAGGAATATGCTAGAAGCAATTGCTTCTGGGAAACCTGTGGTTACTCGCTTGTGGATTGAAAGTTGTGGACAAGCTAGTTGTCTTATCGACGAGAAAAATTACATACTTAGAGATGCGAAAAAGGAAAAGGAGTTTGGCTTCTGTTTGCCAGTCTCTCTGGCAAGGGCGTCCCAGCATCCACTTTTACAGGTAAAAACCTGACCTTTACAATGATGAGATTATGTAAATGTACAGTGTTCTCACGGTCATAATGCAGGGACATAAGGTCTTTGTTACCCCAAATACGAAGCCTGGTAAAGACATCTTAGTCAACTTAGTCAAGGCAGTTCATGGATTGGTAAGATATCGCCCTTTTCCCCTATGCATGGTTTCATCCTGCTTATCCCCCCTTTTTTTGTTATAGAGCTATCAAACATTTAGTTGAAAGCTTCAAATGTTTAGGCCTGTTCTCTTTTGAACTATTTCAAGATATGTATATGCACTATGAGTCGAAGAGCCAGTTTGCAGAAGTGCAATACTCATATTAATTCTTGATCCTCTCTGCTGTCAATAACTCCTTTGTTCACATTCCCCCCACCCCACCCCTGCGCGCACGCGTTTGGTGAGCTGCCACAAAGGATCTGTGAGGCTTGGATTTGATCCTGTGTTAAACCCCTAAACTGTTCCTTCAAGTAGTCATGTGTTTCCTTCAAAGCTGTTCGAATATGGAAAATACTGATTCTTGCTGCATTGCTCATCAGCCCGTTGAGAGACTTGGCAGATCTGTATTTAAGGACGAGCAACTTCCAGACGATCTGTTGATTCTATCTTGTGAAGAGGATTATGATGCTTGTGTTCCTTTTCTTGAGAAATGTCGGTAGTTCCTCCCTTGTACCATAATTGCCACCCTAAACTAAACGAACAAGCTTCTCATGAGACGTTCATTGCAGGTGGCACTATCTATAGCTCAGAGCTGCTGTTGAATGGCATAGTTAAACAGAAGCTAGAATATGAAAGGTGTGTCCCTATTCTTGATTTTTTATAAAGACCAATTCATCTCTCGGTCGAGTTGCAGCTATATGTGTTTTATACCCGTTCTTTGTTGGCAGGCATGGCCTCTTTGCTGATCATGTCAAGAGGACTAGATCAACAATATGGTTGAAGAAGACAAACAAGTTTCTTCCTGTAATAAAATGAGGTAGCTTTCAGGGCCGACTAGTTGTTCGCACCGTGTGTAGTGTAGATAATGTAGTCTCGAAGTTTGTCTGACAGTTACACATGAGAGATGGATTCTGTTTTCTCAATGAAAGCAACCCTGTTGATATCGCCTGGTTACTGATCAATATATTATCTTCCTCTTTTTGCTTTTATTTTCTTTTCCACATTAATTGGTTTTATTTGAGTTGGATTATTTGCTATGACAATCTAAAGTCGCAAACGGATCCGTCAAATTCAAATTGACCGTTTTAGGTTCAGAAAAATGCGAAAAATGATTTCTTTGAGCAAAATTACGCTTTTAACCTCAATCTCAGCAGGTTCGACAATCACCAATTCACCATCAAAATGGTATAAATTCAGGTAGTAATGTTGATTTACAATCTATATATTTAAATAAAAAAGAAACGATATGATGGAATTTAATCTGAGTAATTAAAACACTCATAAGACTCAGACTTGAGCCTAAAAGAACTTTAATTCGAATAATTAACTTCAGCATTTTGTTAAAAATCATTAGAGCATATAGTAAATCACCACAAAAATTCCCCTACAAAGAAAAGACAATCACCACAAAACTACAAGAAATTCCATTAACCATCAGTTTTCATAGTCAAGCTCAAGCATGTGCAGTACAGTGTCAAGGCAACATGTTTTCAGATCTCTCACTGGATGCTTAAACTACAACACTCTGCGCTCAGCACAATCTGTACGTTCTTGAATAATACTCTAGCCTGCAAGAAAACCGAGAATGCCAATCCCGTTAGACCACACATATGAACATAGAGATTGAATCCCACAACAATCAATGTTTTCAAATTTTATCTATAGACTAATTCTTTAGTGGAAGTTCACTATCTGCACAAACTCATTGAATTCAGGTGACATGTAGCTTAAAAGGGCTCAAATCCAAGTTCGTTTTCTTCTAAGTACATTCTTTACCTTGCCTACTCATTTACCTATCTTTTCTAAAACCATGAAGAAACACCCAAATAGATTATCATGCAAGATGTAAATGTGAAACTCATGTGAGTTCGTTCTTTCCAGACGACCTTTTCTTTAAAACTAAAAATTATCGAGAAATGGAACTGGTAACCACAAGCGCAAAACATTTAGCGGGCATACCGTGGCTAGTAAACTAATGACTGGTTTGAGAATACTGAGGATAAGAATAGCCACTGACAGGTGCAGAAGCAGCAGAAGTTCCTGGGGGATTAACATTGTACATTTGAGTAGCATTAGGTGGCGGTGGCAAACTGCTAGAGCTTGGGGTTGGCCTCCTCCTGGAACTGGTGACGGGGTACTCGTACTTGGTGGAGGTGGAAGCCCACTGGTTTGTGGAGGCAATGAAGGAGCAGGTGGAGGCTGCATTGGCGCCATTGAAGAATTGCCATAACCTAATAAGTAATAGCAATCACTGCATTAAATTGAATACATCCAAGATTTGTTTATCACATCCTATTTATCAGTTTATTCCAAATTCCCATTTTTAATCCCCCATGATATTAGACAGCAAGGACAAGGCAGAGAGATATTTCAGGATCTAGAAAGGCCAACACGATTCTATCGACTATCTCGCCAAAAAAGACTACCAGAATTCCCCTGAGATCATTATCTCATCACAGCACGACAAGCTAATAACAGACTATGACATAATAGATGAATAGCATGAGTAATTGGTTTACCGGGAGCACCAGGAACGGGTATAGGCAAAATTGGAGGCCTCATACCAGGGACCATCTGAGGGGGTCCCGGAAACATAGGAGGCGGCATGACAGGTAGGCGTGGCCTTGCTCCGGGGAAAGCAGCAAGATGTTGGTTATAAGCTGCACCAATCTGTTGGTATACTACTGTCTGCCCAAGATGCTCCTTGATCTTCTGATCAATCAAAATCTGAGTTTGTTGTTCCTCAAACTTTTGGTAGTAGGATCTAATGTTTGCCTGAACACCACATATATTAATTGCCAGCAAAATTGAAGATGAAGTAAATAACTGAAGACGGTTATAACATCAAATACTCTCCTACATTGTCGAGAGGTATACCTTATGTTTGTAGCCAGCATTATGCTGCTTTCTGACAGAAGGCTGAAAAAAAACGAAGAACAAGAAGAAAAGGAAAACTAGTTATTACCAGCAAAACACAGACAACCAACCAGGCTATAAACTTTCTAAAATTTAAATAGAACGAATGCAACAACAATTCGATAAAGAACTTGAATAAAAATCATTAGATTAGACGCAAATTCCAGAACATGCATAACTTATTAGATCCGAATCAGAAAATCCGGCAATCCTTAAAAAATCGATTTTTGCAACGCAGTTGATGACAGATAAGATAAAATCTTTGTGAAACTAGCTACAACACATTCATGATTTAGAAAGCGCATCCTGGACCCAAAAAATTTGATTTTTCGTTTGTTAGGGCTTTGCCAGTCACTACCATACCAAGAAATTAATTGAGCTAACATAAAAACTGAACACACTCACACACAATAAAAACAGAAAAATTTAGAATAAACTTACGGAATCATGAGTCAAGTAAGTGTCGCAATAATCACAGTAGTACCTACGACACAAAAAAAAAGAAAGATAATTCAGCAACCGGGAACACTAGTCCAATACTCTACAGAATGAACCACGAAGAAGAAGACGAATACCGCGGCATTAGCGAGAAAATTTCTGATAATATCCAAAAATATTCAAATCGATGAACGAAAGTAAATCCAATTGTGATTCGAGAGGGTATTGGGGTGGGACCGTGGGGAGAATTATAGGGTTTATTGCTCAGGAAAGAGCGAGAGAGAGAGAGATGGTACGAGAAAAATAGGTTCGAGTGATTGACGAGTCGGGTCCAACCCGCCTCCTCCAACTTGGATCAGTCCAGTCCGACAGCAGTAATAATTGGGTTTGGACAGTGAAGCCCATCTGTAGAGTAATCAAAATTGTATTGATTCCATACAACATGATAGTTTTTAGATTTATCATGTCCCTATTATTATCACGTTAAATTATTAAAACCATATGTCGTTAACTATGTATGAATTTTGTAGCATTTTGGAAGCTTTTGTAATCTTTGCATACGTTACTTGCCTCTCGAATATACTCTATGAGGATGACTCGTATTCCATTTGAAATCTCATTTTCGTTTTGAAATAATTATCTCTTCAAAAGTTATGAATCCTACCTCTTTTTATCACTTTAACCACTTTATCTCTTCTCCTAAATAATAGAAAGAAATGAAATTGTCTTCGGAGACGGAGGAGTATCATATATGTCGTGTAGACACAAAATAACATGTTTGCAAGTGATTTAATTAGCTTTGTTCGCCACAAATGGAAAGTTTTTTCTTGCATGAAAACCTTATTTTATATTCTATACGTATATGTGGATGTAGGCTATATGGTGATTTCGCTTGTCTTGACTAGCTCGACCTAGAAGACGAGGTACAAACTACACAGCTTACAAACTGGGAAAAATGCACGAAAATGTCACTTTATATAGCTCTGATTTCTGGACATGATCTCTAGAGCTTCTCTGGGTTTCCAACTCCCGAGTATATCGAAGACCGTCGCCACAATGCACGACGGCGTTAGCCCTGCTTGCGTCAGCTGATCGGCCGGCGATCCATGGTCGATGTATCGATCGGGAAGAACTAGTGGCCTCCACTGCAAAGGTAAGTTTCATAAAGAAAGTGAATATTTGCCGGAAATAATATAATATTTATTCAAATTTGCAATTTTCATAGCATCCTCAATATTTTTCAATGAAGATTATCTGGTATGTGCCATATAAATGACTTCGTTTATCGATGAAACAAGGTAGTTTTTGTGTGTGTGTTGGCCTAGTGGTAGAGTGGTTAATGCCCGAGGCCAAAGGTCTCGGGTTCGAGTCCACCGTGACGCAGCCTTTAAAATTTATGTATTAATTGATCCAAAAAAAAAAAAAAAAAACAAGGTAGTTTTATTGCTGATAAAAAATGGGCATATTATTGTGAATGCAAATAAATTAAAAGGTAGTCTTGTAATAGCAACATTTTTTAAAAATCGTGTGGAAATTGCAAATTCAGGTAAACGTTGTGTTATTTCTGAAAATTAATGACCGCCGATAAAATTTGACCAAGAATTTAGAACTCCTTTACCTTCAACTTGCCATCAAGAAGTCCATCTAGTGCCAAGAACTGAGCAACGTGTGATCCGAAGCCACCAACCGATCCTTCCTCGACCGTGATCAGGGCGTTGTGCGTCCTAGCCAAGCTCCGGATGAGGGCATGGTCGAGCGGCTTGCAGAAACGGGCATCCGCAACCGTCAACCGCAGGCCATGGGGCTCAACCAGCGCAGCTGCAGCTAAACAGCTCTGAACAGCTGCTCCGTAGCCCAAGAGTGCGACTCTCTCGCCTTCAATAAGGACCCGGCCCCTACCAACCTAACCGAACACACGAAAAACGTGTTAGTTCTTGCACGATAAGGCCAGTTTCTCGTTTCTACGAGACTACAAGTGAGAGAATACCTCGAGGGGAACACCTTTGTTTCCCAGTGGCACCTCCACGCCCACCCCGTTGCCCCTAGGGTAACGGAAACAGCAGGGCCGGTCATCTATGGCAGCAGCAGTCGCGACCATATGGCATAGCTCAGCCTCATCCGAAGGAGCCATGATCACCATGTTTGGCAAGCAAGCCATGAAAGTGACATCAAACGCCCCACAATGTGTCGGGCCGTCTGCTCCAACCAAACCAGCCCGATCCATTGCAAACCTCACAGGCAACTTCTGCAGATCCACATCGTGCACCACCTGGACACGGAGCCAAAAGGGCATTGTCACTACAACATTTGGGAACACGACTATTGCACGGAGGCGAAAAGAAACACATTTTCTTGCCTGATCATAAGCCCTTTGCATGAAAGATGAGTAGATTGCACAGAATGGCTTGATGCCCTCACAAGCCAAACCTGCAGCAAAAGTCACAGCATGCTGCTCGGCTATCCCAACGTCGAAACACCTAGTCGGAAACCTGTGATTGAAGAGGTTTAACCCCGTCCCCCCTCCCATTGCAGCATGGATAGCAACCACATCCTCGTCTGCTTCGGCTTCTGCTATCAAGGCCTCTGCAAAGTACGTTGTGTAGGGCTGTGTCGGAGCAGTGGCCTTAAACTGCATCCCCGTTGCTGGATCAAACATGCTCACACCTACAAAACAGAAAAGCTAACAAAATCCGTATCTTCGTTCATTCCAACAATTGTCGTCTGAGAACTCACTGTGATACTTGTCTGCAGCTCGTTCTGCATACGGATATCCCCTGCCTTTCTCGGTGACAACATGGATCAGCACCGCACCCGTGATCTTATTATTCTTGACTTCTGCAAGAAGTTCTGTCAAATCATCTATATTGTGGCCATCAATGGGGCCGATGTAGTAAAGCCCGAGCTCTTCAAACAGTGTGGAACCGGAGCCACTGACGAGGCCACAAGCGTACTCATCCACCTTAGCTGCAAGCTCATGCATAGGCCCACCGAGCTGCTTAGTAACTCCCTGTAACAATCCAAAACGATGTTACATGAAAGATTCGTGACAAATGAATAAACGTTTTTGCAGTTCTTGATTGATGACATGACAGTAACCTTGGCAACTTCTCTTAGCTCTCTGAGAGGTCGATTGGACTGCAACCTGCTCAAAGCGCGACTCAGTCCTCCAACGGGAGGGCTAGGCCCGTCTAAATTTGCAGTTGGTAAAGAGACTTGCTTGTTGTCGTTGAGGATTACAATCATATCCGAGTCAAGATAGCCAGCATTGTTCATTGCTTCGTATGCCTGGCCTGCCGTCATGGCCCCATCGCCTATCACAGCAATTACATAATTTTTTCTTCCTTTCAGATCCCTCCCTACAGCCATTCCTATTCAGACGACAAATTGAAGACATCAAAGAAATGAATCCTCGGCTTTTCTATAGCATTACCATCAAAATGATCAAGGCAACAACTTGATCATAAGGCACGACACACAAAAATCCAATCTCTTCATTAGCAAAGCATAGCATATTTCAACATTCCTTTTCAATTCCATGAATATTACAAATCACTATTTCAATTTCAAATTACCAATATTCATATCAAATAAACACAGCCTAGCAATCTTACCACCACATTTATAGTGTTCTTAAATAAAAAGCAAAATAAACAATTTCTCATGATTCTTGATCCACATAGTACCTCAAGAAATTCATTTAACTGTGTAAGATTGTACCTAATCCGGCAGAGATTGTCGTAGAACTATGACCAGCACCAAAGCAATCGTACTCACTCTCAGACTGCTTAGTGAAGCCAGAGAGACCGTCTGTCTGTCTCAAAGTAGGCATTCTGTCTCTTCGTCCAGTCAAAATCTTGTGAGGATAAGACTGCAGCAATACAAGAACACAACAAAGACAATCACTACAGTAATCCACAAGTTCGTATGCCATGCTGGAATACAAAAGAAAACACCACCTGGTGACCAACATCCCAAAGTATTCGATCTTGAGGGGCTTCAAAGACATAATGAAGAGCCACGGTGAGCTCAATGACACCGAGGCCAGAGCCAAGATGGCCCCCCGTTTTGGAGACATTGAAAATAAGATCAGATCTCAGTTCATCCGCGAGTTGTTGCAGCTCCTACATAAATCAAGTCGAGTATTCATAGAAAGTCGAGATCCTAAGATGAAATGAAGATTTTGGTGACAATGTAGAGGTTTTTTATACTTTTGGTGAGAGATTTTTGATGTGAACTGGATAGTTGATAGTGTCCAAAAGAGGAGTTGGAGGCTTCTCAGAGAAATACTCCCCTTTTTCGGAAGATGATGCACAAACCCCACTTAACCTTCTCTTTGCCTTTCAAGGTCAATATCACAAACACAACAAAAAACACACACATGTCAATCAACTATAACAATTATTGGAAAGCAGCTTGAGAAAGATGTTAATCCTAGTATGCACAAACACGATAACACATGCCGAAACAAAGTTACCGAGTTCACAACAAATGTTAATTTTGGGATGCACAAGATTACAGCATAAGATGAACAAAAATCACAGCGGGACACAGTGTTACCAGCAACCATGAGAAAAATTACAACTTTGGGAAACTTAATTTTATTTCCTCAAGAATCCCGATGTCAGTGTTGCTTATGATGAGAAATAGGGGCAGATTTCAGACCTTGCAAGAAAAGTGAGAGCGTTGATCCACCCCATGCAGCCAGTTGTTGGGCCTTTGAGCATCTAAGCCCACTCCCTTGCTCAAACTCTCAGAAAAGGAGAGTGTGCTAAGAGCCATTAGAGAGAGGAGGAAGAGTAAGAGGAGGAGGAGGAGGAGGAGGAGAGAGAGAGAGAGAGAGAGAGAGAGAGAGAGAGAGAGAGGAAGGCGGGAGAGTTTTATACGAGCCAAAATGACAGAAAGCTAAGCAAAGATTATGGATATAAACTCGCTACTTTCTTAAAAAAAGGTTGCAACTTTATTATTTAATCACACACAAATGTGTTCATCAGATGATTTTTCAGTAGCAATGCCCAAAATCTGATATGGGTTAATTGCATTTAGAGGAAATTCCACTGGAATACTGGTAACTCTGAGTGTGAGAGAGAGAGAGAGGAGTAGTTTCAAGGATTCTTGAAGAATCAAGAATTGGTCGGATGCTTTCTTTTCTAATGGCCTTCTTGCACAGCACTGAAAAAAGCTGACAACGTAGTATCAAATTCACTTACCTGTTCGAGGATTTATATTGTGATGGTGAGAAGCAATTAGTGAGTTGCCGCCCTCTCATCTGGGCACGTCAGCAGCCGCCACAATTTGGATTCATACACAATTACTGTACGTATAGTTCGAGGGGGAATGTTGGTGTCAAACGAGATTTATCAAACGATGTTGACGCTGCTATGTTCTTCGACAATGATTGAATTGTCTTTTAGGGGTGTGCTTTGGAAAGAGTTAAGACTTTTGGGGTTGAAACTGTGAATAATGACATTGGTGATGTGTTTCATACTCAACCAAAAACCGTTTTTCTTGTTTTCAAGAATATGGGTTGGTTGAATTTTCTAATATTATGAACACATTTATTGCAAAAGTAGTTGTGGAGATTTTTGGGTGGGTAAAATACTCATTAATCACATTGTGTGTAATGAATTTCGTTGAAAGATTTAATTGATATTTCTTGGAAAATATGAGTAGATTATAGTTTGTGTGGATTATGGGGTAATCGCAGACTCTCAAAGTGAAAAAGTTAGCATAGTAAATGTGTAATATTATATCATTATGCATTTTACAAATATTTCAAGATTACATTAGATTCTTATGTATGTATTGTGCTTCCTACGATCTTGTTGTGCATATTTTTCGTGAACGAAAAAAGAAAAACAAGTGAATAAATTATAAATCTCGTGGCAATTGATTTATTAATTTTTCAATCTAATTTTGGACCAAATCGAGTGAATACTCACCTGTAATCTAAGTAATGAAATTTTCTTTTATATACCATACTAAAGTTCTTCATGAAAATACAAAAAAATTCATTTTCTTTGAAGAAAACGAAGATTTTGGTTTTCACAATAGCGTGTTGTCACTCACGATCACACAAGCCAAAAAAGGAAAAAGAGAACCTGAAATTTACTGACACAATGAAAATCCAAAAACCACAGTGATTCCATATCAGGTCTAGCAAAATATAGTCAATATTAAACATACAAACTAGCAAACTGACGTACTCGGATCTTCCCTCCAGGCTTTCATTAACATGTTCATTGTCGATAACCTACACGACGATGCCATGCTCAAAACCTCCGCAAAACGCTAAGAAAACCTTACTCTCGACAAAAGAAAAACCGAAGGGGTCCTCAGCGACCGCTGCACAGCAGGGGGGTGGGGAATTTAGAAATTTGAAGCAACGGCAAAAAACAATATGTTATCTTCATCTTCAAAATCAAATAATGTGATTTTTGACAGATGAAGATGATTAGATTCGTTTTGAATTCTCCAAGAAAACCAAGCAAAGAAATTAAAATTAAAGATAAAACACACCTGTTTGGACTCATAGAGTTTCTTCTAGGACTCAGGGATCTGCTCCCTGCATAGCCAGCATGTCCATTGTCTCTAGGACTTGGGGAATGAAGGTTCGGCAGATGATTTTTCTCATCATGTGGAGAAATGGATCGAGAAATAGGTCTGGAACGCCTCTCACGGGACCTGTAACTTCTGTCAGCCTCAGGAGAAACTGATCTAGACATAGATCTCGACCGGCGTCCAGCATAGCGACCATCACTGGCTCTATAGGCCCTATCTCTGTTAAACACAAAGGGCAATAAGCAAAAAATTAGTGAACTAATAAACATTTATACCCAGCATTTTACGTAAATATAACAACACAAGATGGTAAACATGTCATGAATCACTTGGCCCATTCTCTGATTCTCTAACAACATATACCTGTGCAATCATTATATTTGACAAACCCCACAATTTAATTTAAACAGCCAGTAGTGAAAATTTTAAGAGCGACCCTTACAGTATGATGAAACAAGATAACCTCCTCCGGAATATCTAATGATTGAAGACATGACCTTTACCTGCATCTTTTCCCGAATTTCTGAAAAACTATAAACTTTGATCCACTCATTGTCTAAGGCTTTATAGCAGTGGTTCATCAGCAACTCAAAACTTCCAAGCTGTCCTTGTCCCGACATTTAGAAACCTCATCTTATCTTTTTCATTGGCAATTTCACCACACTTCAATCATAAAAACTTTGAAGGCTTTGCTTCTTTGCAGATGAGTTCTTTCTTGGACAACTATGTGTGCAACATTAGGAAATCAATCTTAAAAGCTAAACAACAAATTAAAGAGGATCTCTAGTCCTGGAATTATTTCACACATTGATCATACCAAGTCAGCTTGCTATCCGACGCAAGGTAAAGCCTTACAAGCCCAAAGGCATAAACAAATATAATTCCGTGGATTTTGAAGGTTATCCATGATGAATTTGCAATTAGAAACTTCTGGAGACGCATGGACAATAATGTAAGCTTTGACTTAAAGATATTAGTCTCGTGTTCTTTATACAGCTCTTTGTCAATTAAGATCTGCATAGATAAGGCCATCAGCAGACTTTGTCATTCATATCCAGTGAAAGACATTCAACTTAAGAGATATTCAGATACAGCTCCAAGAAAGTATAGTGACGAGATCAGACTTAAGTCCCTGGAAGTGGAAGGAACTAAGAATGATTCTGCACAAATCCTTCATAAAAAAATTAAATTGTGAAGTAGAATGTCCTAATTTGAAAATAAAATGTTTTACATTTAGCTACAAGCCAACATATTTGATGATGTCATATATCTTAATTGATCAATAAAACCCCATGAATACTTTGAAATACAAAATTATAACACAAACAAACTTATCTTTCAGATCTATGGACGACTAGGATTTAAACAAACTTAGGTTTAAAGGAAATGTGAAGATGCTGGCAAAATGTAGAACTTAAAAGCAAAATACATCCAACCTTTTTGCATCTTAACCCCAAAAGGAAAAAGCAAGAGAATCAACTCAATGCTATAACAAAGCATTCTTCAAAATAACTACTATGTCTAGATGGCCTGGGTATTTGGCTGACGTTGTAGCATGTGTATGGTGCCTCAGAAAAATATATCCAATCAGCTAAAAGATATTCCCATCAGATGATATGAATGGCTAGATGTGACATCATCCAAAACTAAAGTAGTAATCACATATGACTACCACAAACAATCACATTCAAGTTGGTGTTCCTGTAGACATTCAAAATGAAAAATTGAAGGCGAGACTTAAAAAACAGACCTTGGATCGTGGTGTCTTGCTGGAGAAGGGGAGTGTGATCGAGCTGCCATTTATGAAACCACAACGACTCAGAAAGACAAATAAAACATCAAAATTCATGCCTACCAATGTTCTAATATGCCAAAATAGCAGTTATTTACATGTACAGTCTGTACATACTGAGACTAAAAGATACATGCCATGTTTCAACATGTTCAAGATTAGATACCCAGTGGGAGTTATACTAACAGTGATATCGCCTTCTAGGGGAATATGATGGACTCCGTCTCCTATGGCTTCCTCGAGAGCTTCAAATTCAGAACAAAGTAAAAAAGATCAATAAAACTGTAAAACTTAAAATATGTTATCACAACTCCCTGAAAAGATTATTAAAAAAGAGTTAGTGGAACCACAGAGGGAGCACGCTGCAACACAAACACAACCTTGTGCGAGTGACTCTACGCATTTCTTGAGGAGTTTTCCTGTTTTCTTCAGCAAACACAATTCTTATTTCACGGCCACCAATAACTGTGCGATCCATGTGACTTTTTGCTTCAGCTGCATCTTCAGGATAACGGAACTTGATGAATCCAAAGCCACGAGCTTCCCTACATTTTTGTCATCAGAAAATAAACTTCAAAAGCAACAACTAAACCACTAAAATGTCCTTGTAAAAAACATGAAGCGTACCCTGTATAGTAATTTTTCGGCAAATAAACATCCTTTACCGGACCAAATCGTTCAAAGGGAACCCTCAGGTCTTCAGGCCTTCAAGAAAAGTAAATTATGAAAATATGATCATCATTCACCTTAACATATTCTATGAAGCCAGGACAAAGCAAGCGGAAATAACTTGGCATTAAGAGATATTTGAAACTCAACAAGTTGCTAAATTATGGCAATCTAACTATTACTAGGTGAAGTTTAATGGAACCACCAGGATTCTAAATATAAAAAGAAAAATATTAAAATAAGAATTTGTACTTACTGCTTATATACCAAGAATAAATTGTTTTATTTCAGATTATTTATTTCTTGGCCTATGCTACCCAAAATCCTAGCTATGCTGGAAGGGGAAATACAGCGGATACATCATACATGAAAAGGCCACCAAACCCGTGGTAATTCTCCGTTAATTCAAGTATCTACTGGAACTTCAGAAGCTTTTCAATTCAGATTATCACATTAAAGAAATCGGTTCATAGATTCATCCAGTCGGAATCCTAAAATTCAAGCGCAATACAATTATTCATCATAATTTAGTTCCAAATGAAATCATCTACACAAATAATACAACGCATTCCTAATAGTTCCAAAATTTCAAGAACGCGGTATCATAAGCCACTTCCCCCTTTCTCCACCCTTACACCACACAAAAGCGTAAATTCGACTCTCATTTTCCCGCATAAATTTTAAATCAAAATACAAACACATTCCATAACATTACAAACGTGGAAATTCTACACTATTAAACGCCTTTTTCGAAAAGGAAAAAAAACCTGGAGCTGAGAGAAATGTTTCGAACGAGGAGGCCGGAAGGATCCGGCGAGCGACGATCACGCCTGCGGTCGCGCGGCTCGTCGTACAGCTTTCTTCTAGCCGGACTACGGCTGCGGCTTCTGCTTCTGCTTCGATGCCTCGCCATAAACTCAGCTTCTGGTCACCTACCTAAGCCGCAATTCCTGGTTTCAAAACCCTAATTCGATACAGAATGGGAAAATCAGAAACCCTAAATAAGAAATCAAGTGGCGTCGGTTTCGTTGTGTTTCATTTCTTCGCCTTTATCTAATGCGTGAGATAAGTTTTGGAGGGAGAGAAGGAAATTGCATGATTTCCCCTTCATACTTTTCTATTTACATATTTCCCCCCTCTAGTTTTGTGTATGACTAGTTAGGTGGGCTTATTGTAATGGGCTGAAATTTTGGGCTTTTTGGCCCTTAACCATTAACTAGTTTAGTTTCACTAGAATTACACTTATAAATTGCATTTCAATTTAATTATAAACTTATAGGATTAATATTTATAAGGCACAATAACTGATTTTTTTTTCAAAAAATTATAAATTACAGTATTAAAATATCAGTTTTCATTCTAATAAAAAAATATTATAAGTATGTATGACGGTATGTGTCAGATCTTCTGTCAGTATAGAAATTATCACGTTGCGTCATTTATTTTCATTGCCTGGAAATTTTAAAAAACTTATACTATATTACTCCCTCGGTCCACTATATTCTTTATTTGATTTTGCACGAGTTTTAATATATTGTAATAATTGTAAAGTAAGTGAGGATAATAAATGAATATATTAATGGATAGTGAGATCAAAATGTGGGCCATAGAAATGATAAATGAATATATTAATAGATAATGTGATTAAAAGGGTGGTCATGAGTGATTTTTTTGTAAATAAGTGGGTAGATGTATAATAAAAATTATGGAGTTATGTTTTCAAAAAATGAAAGTAATTTTTTTTGTAAACGGACCAAAACGGAATGAAGTAAACATATTTGGTTGACGGATGATGTATAATATATTGATATAAAATTATTATTGCAATAATTTAGAAAACATGTTGAAAGTAAAAATTTGGTCAAAATTCATGAAATTTTGAACAATGAACCAGCTGCATACATAGAATTAGGGGTGGCTAACCGGGTGTCGGGTGATCGGACTGACATCCGGACCGAAAATTATCGGGATAGTAGATTCGATTACCGAAAATCGGGTCTCGGGGTCGGGTTCGGGTATTCCTCAAGTTATGTTCTCGGGTATCGGGTATACCCGTCGGGTAATCGGATATACCCGAATACCCGAGAATTTCTAATTGCACCCTAATTTCTCTAACTTATTCTATCTTCTCTGTCTTCTTCTCGTTCTCTCTCATTTCATTTCTCAAGTCTCAAGACTCTCAAGAGTCAACACAAGTACACAACACAGCAACAGCCGCAACACCACCACTCCAGTCTGGCAGTCCCTCTCTCTCTGTCTCTCGGTCTCGACGTCTCCCCCTCTCACGATTTGCTCCCTTACGCCAGCGGAGACGGCGGTGATTTCAGCTATGTATAGATTAAAACTAAGAAATTTGGGAAGATGATTAGGTTTTGGTGTTCACATTCCTATGGATCTGAATCTGCTTTCGTCCGATTTATCCGTTCTCAACGAATTTTGTCTCTTCGATTTGATTTTTAGTTTATTCTTCAGGTTTGTGTGAATGTTTCAATTCATTTTTTCCGGAAGATTGAATCTCTCTCTATCTCTCTCCCCGTACTTTTCTTTTTTTCTTTTTGCAGTGTGGGTTTAGTTTATGATTTTTGTTACTACTCTGGATTATTTTCAAGATTGGAGTTTGGGTTTATACAAATATTTGCTCGAAAGTTCGTGAATCTGAAGAATTAGGAAATTAGAGGTTTAAAATTTCTATCTTGTAGCTGAATGAACGCACACTAATAATTATTGAGTAAATATAATTCTTTTTTTTTGTATGTTGAATTGAAATTCTGAAATTTTAATCTTTAGGTTCATTGATTCATAAGGTGGAAAATATGATTTCTTTTGTCTGTGTATCTCCCTTTGAAACTTCTTCTTCAATACAGATTGTTTAGTAATATATGTGTTTATGGGATTTGAGCTAGAAATAATTGTCTCGGATCTGTAAGTAAGTCTGATAGAACGAATTAGAGCTAAGCATGGAGATGAATTGGGATTCTGTTTGTACTAAGAACATATAGTTGAGCTGGAGCTTTCTCGAATCGAAGAAGTTATTTATATATTATATAAGTTTCAATAATAATCGGGTATTCGGGTACCCGAGTAAAATTTTCGGGTCGGGGTCGGGTGGCCATTTCTCTTCTAAACCGGGGTCGGGTACCCGATTTTTTCGGGTAGGGTACCCGACCCGACCCGATTAGCCACCCCTGCATAGAATACAAGATTAACATTCAACTCAATTCACGAAATAAATTTAAAACGTAAGAGTTCCATATTTCAATTGGAAAGATTAAAATATTAAAGACAATCATCATGATTACAAGTTAATTATATTTAAAAAAGTTTAGCTGATAAAAGGGAGGAAATCACTTGAAATATTAAGATAGTGGATATTATAACGTATAGTTTACATAATTCAGACACGTACTTGAAAACTCTATTGACAAACAAATCGTGGGACCAGCCTCCATTGACTAATACATACAATAATGTGTATTTTTTATTTTTTATTATGTATGATTTTTTATTTTATTTTTAATCGTGTCGTCGTGGCATCAATTATACTCTTAGTTGCAATAATATTAATTTATCTTCATTTATATTTACTATCGGTACAAACAAACCCATTTAATTTATGTCTTATATTCATTTATGTTTATTACCCAACTTTATTTATTCATTTTTTCAGCTAAGATGACTGACTGAAAAATATAATAACGCAAAAGTAAGCGATTCAATTGTAAATATAGCAGGCAAAAAAGTCAGCCGCAAAACATGATTAATGTTGGTTGATGTTGATTAAGGGGTACTTAGAATCTAATTAAGTTTTTAATTCTAATTTAGTAATTAATATAATTATTACAAAATATTTGAAAAAAAAAAGAGCAAGTGAGCCGCACCCTCATCCTATAATCGCAACAAAAGCACTAAAATTAATTCATTCTTGAATTAGGTGCTTTTCTTTCTATAAAAAAATAAAAATAAAAAATAAAAAAAATCCACAAACCTGTGTATGTAGACGCATACTTACTCCTCTATTTTTACATATGTTACTTGCTATTGCATGAGATAAATGTTTTGCAATGGTTGATTCATTGACTATTATGGGAGCATGTAAATTAAAGAGGATATTTGGCTGAGCTTATAAGTTCTTTAAAACAACTTATAAGTTAGTTTTGTTATTTATTTTAAATTTTATATTTTATTTATTAATTCACTTACGGGTTTATTAATTCAAAATTAGTTTTTGTTATTTATTTTATTATTTTATATTTTGTTTATTAATTCATAATTAGTGTTTATTAATTCATAATTAGGGTTTATTAATTCAAAATTAGGGTTTATTAATTCATAATTAGTGTTTATTAATTCAAAGTTATGGTTTATTAATTCAAAGTTAGGGTTTATTAATTCATAATTAGGTTTATTATTCAAAATTATGATTTATTATTTAAAATTAGGGTTTATTAATTCAAAATTAGGGTTTATTAATTTATAATTAGGCTTTATTATTCAAAATTAGAATTTATTAATTCAAAATTAAGATATATTAATTTAAAATTATATTTATTACTTTAAAATTAAATTTTATTAAATTAATTAATTTTAATTATATTTAATTTAATTAATTAATTAAGATTAATTAACTACTTAAGATATTAACTAATTAATTAAATAAGGTGGTCTCACCGTGCATGTGCAAGCAGTGAGACCACCTCATAAGTTATTTAGGTACTTATAAGTTATTGCAAAGTTTTTGACAAAATAAGCTCATAAACATCTTATAAGCTGTGAAAATAAGCTCCAACCGCTTATAAGATCCCCTAAAAATAAGTTGGTCAACCCTAACTTATTTTTTCATAAACTTATAAGCAATTATGAATTTATCAAAATAACCTTATTATAGTTCGTTATTTTCTACAAATACATTATCAATTTCACCTCTCATCAATTTTAACTCTTTAATTATGATTTTTTCTCTCTAACTCACGATTCTTTATGTAGCTTATAAGATCAATTATACAAACACTTTAACAACTTATAAGCACTTGATACATTAACTCTTATAAACTCTTGAAACATCTTATAAGCTCTTCTTGGCTATCTGTTTTCGGCGGTCAATCCTCCCTTCCCATCTGTTTTCGGCGGCCAACCCGCGGTCAACCCATTTTTCGACGACCAACCCATTTTCTTTTCAATTTTTCGACGGCTAACCATTTTGTTTTAATTTTCCTGCGAGGGAGAGGGTTGGCCTCCTGTAGAGGAGAGGGAGGGATGGTTGGCCGCCGAGATGATTGGCCGCCGTGCATTTGAATCAGTGTGATTTTTTATATTTAAGGATAAAATTGTACAAATGGTTAAAAATGATAGCAACTTAACATATGTGATAAAAAGAATAACAAACTTAATATAAAGGCTATATAAGATTTTCGCCCAATTACCGTTCAAAAGGTACATACCGAAAAATAAAATAAAATAAAAAAGACAACATAAATATGTGAGGACAATAATGTTGGATGCCCTATGTACGATCGAAATCTAGATTCATTTGGTCACCTGTTCCTTTCACTTCGCTATACAGAATTTTGGTGTCGACATTTTTACTCTCTCTCACACACAAACATGTATATATATTTGACCTTTTGCAATATAATAATTTGTGTAGTAAAATAAATCAGAATAAAATATATGTAGTATACATGCATGACGAAATTTGCTTATTAATAATTTGTTGTGTTCGATTTCAAGGGTGTTTGGCTAAACTTATTTTAACGAGCTTATAAGATATAATGTTTGAAGAGCGTATAAGTTGTCAACGTGTTTAGATAACTGAGCTTATAAGCTAGAGAAAGAATCATGAGTTAGAGAGAAAAAATTGACGAGATGTGAAATTGACAGTGTATATGTAGAAAATAATAAATCATAATAAGATTATTTTGATAAATTCACTATTACTTATAAGTGTATGAGCAAATAAATTGAGGTTGAACTACTTATTTTTAAAATAGCTTATAAGTTGTTGGAACTTATTTTTACAACTTATAAATTATTTAAGAGCTTATTTTATCAAATATTTTATATGAACTTATAAGCTCGTAAACAACTTATAAGTTGTTTTTTAAGAGTATAAACTTAGCCAAACATCATCTTCATCCGTTCCTTTCACTTCGCTTTCGCTATAGAGAATTTAGGTGTCGCCATTTTTACTCCATCTCTCTCACATACCCACACACCCAGATTTCGACCCCCTGTAATATTCTATTTTATATAATAAATTATTAAGAAGAAAATACGTATTGCTTGTAATTAAATTAACCTTATATGCTCTACTACAAAGGGAGTTGTTAATATTTCATTTAATTTATAAATTTAGATGCATAATGTAAGTCAAACCGTTGCCCACCTAATTTAGTTGAAAAAGCTTCATATTACATTATAATAGTCGCCATTTTAACATGGGATTTTTGCCTTATTGATAAATTTTAACACTCGAAAATCAGTTTAATGCATAAAAAGTTTCGAGCATCACCAATTTCTACTTGGCAGTAGAAATTGTATATGTGTGTGTTGACCTAATGGTAGAGTGGTTAATGCTCGAGACCAAAGGTCTCGGGTTCGAGTCCACCGTGACGCTCCGGATCTATAGATCGATCTAAACTAGTTGTTTGTTACAAAAGACACAAAAATTAATGAATTAATATTAGTGAATTTGTTAGTTAATAAATTCATTCGAGGTTTGTCCCGTAATCCATTTGGGAATTCAGTTGATTTTTCTCAAATTATAATATTTTTAATTTTCAAACTAAAAAACGAGGCCATTTTGAGCTAACATGAAATGAGAAAGTTCCACGTAATTTTGAGTATGCAACCATGAAATTAATACACATCAAATTTTGATGGAAAATGTTTGATGCCATTTTTTTCGCTAAATACTCAAAACGTCAGAACAATATCACGTTTATGGGAGGTGGGTCAATTTATTTTATACCTTATATATTCATTTATATATTTGTAATATTATAAAAATACTAACTATTGTTCCACTAAAAAGGTAAAATAAATGGAGGGAAAAATAAAACTAAATCAAGACAAAATAGATATTGTGCATCCGTTGTTATATAAGTTAATTAAACTTGCATTTGCTTTACTTGTACTAATTACAATTGTAGAAAGTATTTTTTCTTTTTCTTTTTTTTGTCAATTTTAATACAGAAATTTAAAGTCCACGTCACGGTCAGTGGCGGACCCAGGATTTTGTGTTTGGGGGTACGATAAATATTATATGACAATATACGCAAAAAATATAATATTAAAAATAATACATCTCATAACATTGATGAATATCAAAGTCATACAATTCAAAATACAAAAGAAAATTACATAACAAATTAATCTATTATTCGACGAGTCTTATTTCCTTTCTCTTTTAAACTTGTTTTTTCAATTTTTATTATACTTATTTGCAATTTGATCCATAACTTTTCTAAAAATTAAGGAGTACAAATAAAATTAATTTACTAATACATAATATATAATAATATTTTTTTTTTTAATTTTGGGGGTACAGTTGTACCCCCATGTCCCCTTCGGTCCACATCGATCACGGTGACTCGAACCCAAACTTGATGCCGGACATTAACCATTCTATCACTAGGCTAACATACGCACACATAAAGTATTTTTTTCTGTTATGTAGATTGTGAAAAGTTAACTTCGAAATGATACGAGAGATTGTTCCATAAATGAAATGTTGAGAACGAAATTTTGTAGACGATTGATAATGAGCAACCGCTTTTAATATATGAATAGTAATAGATAATTATTATCAAAATATTTTATTATACAATTATCATAAAGATTTTTTTTTGCTCTTCGCCTTTTGTCCCCTTTGTCTTTAGGGGCCTGGGTCGCCACAAAAGATATCCTATTACACTTCCCAGCTCAGCACCCAAGTAGCATAAACGTGACAAGTTTTAAAAAGTAATTATAAAATATTTGAAAAAGAATCATATACAAATACAAGTGCTTTTAGATTTAGACTATATAATTACGTAAGACACTGTTCATGCATTTTCAGAGCAGAAAATAAATTATCCAAAATGCATCAATATTTTAAAAATAAAATCAACATATTAGTATAGTATAATATTTAGGTAATAAAACAATAAAAGAGACTCGTTCTTAAAATCAAGCGAAGAGCCATTTACAAGAAATATTATCCAAAGTAAAAAAATTAAACGAGGACGTTTTCTGCCCCCAAAAAAAATAATGCATCCGTCCATTAAATTCGTGCATTTAATTCCATTTAGGTTCATCCATAAAAAAATGTTCACTTTCATTTTTTAGAAAAATCAACTTTACATTTTTACCCTAAACCTATCTACTTATTTACAAAAAAACAAATTACACTCACAATCTATTAATATATTCATTTATTATCGCAATGATATACCTTTTTATATTCACTTAATTTACATTCATTATAATTTATTAAAATTCGTGACATCAAAATTTTGGTGGACAGAGATAGAAAGTTGGACCCAAAAAATATAGAACAACAGAAGAAACTAAAGACAAAATAAAAGTAATAATAATAAAAAAGAATTTGATTCTTCTCCACATCAATCAAGTTGTTCAAAAGCAGACGCAGACTCACTCCAGTCTCCACCCACGCCCACATCCTAATCGTGTCGCCACCTAACGACACCCATCTCTCACACACACACACACACACAGAGGGGAAGACTTTTCTTACACCTAAATCCTCTGTCCTCTTCTCCAAACTCTCCCATTTTCTCGGCCACCCTCCAATAATGCAGCAAAATTCATCGCACCCAATCCCAACTCCACCAATCGAAACCGCAATTCCGGTGACCCCACAAATTCCGGCCGACGACCCCACCACATCTTCCCTCTTCGACTGGTCCGATTTCCTCGACTTCAACCTCGATGAGGGCCTCCACGCCGCGTTGTCGCTTCCCCCAGCCGAGCAGGAGCAGGAGCAGCCCGGGGGGTTTGACCCGGCCCAACCGAAGCCCGGCACGGTCAGGAAGAGGGACCCCAGATTGCTCTGCTCCAATTTCTTGGCTCGGGTCCCTTGCGCATGCCCCGAATTGGATGCGAAGCTGGCTGAGGAGGAGCGCGAGCTTCCCGGTAAGAAACGGACCCGGATAGCCAGGGGCCCCGGGGGCCCGGCCCGGTGCCAGGTGCCCGTCTGCGAGGTTGATATTAGTGAGCTGAAAGGGTATCATAGGCGGCACCGTGTTTGTCTGCGCTGTGCGAATGCGGGCTCTGTGGTTCTTGATGGGGAGAGCAAGAGATATTGCCAGCAGTGTGGGAAGTATGATTTGAATCCCTAACGTTTTCACGAATTAATTATTGATTTGATTGGCTGCCAGTCTGCGGAGAGTTTTTTTTTTTTCTTGCATTTGAGTTGATGATGGATTTATGACGATGTGGAAAGTTGGTTCTTGATGCATATTGTGTTTGTTATCTGGAAAATCTTAAAAGATGAATTGAGTTTAGTCGGCCAATCCGTATTTAATGCTCTTATAAAGGTGATTTCATGTTGATGACGAGCTATGCTTATGTGGTCCTCTTCTGGACCGGTGAAATCAAGGTGTAATTTTTGCTTGTGTGATGGTTACTGCATTTTGTGTTGATGATGAAATGTTTCTTGATATGCTGGGAAGGGATTGAAGTCGCCGTGGTGTCATTTTTGCGTTGTTTGTTGTTTGATGCCGGATTATGTGCTTCGATGCTATTTCTTTGGATGCCGAAATGTAGCATTTGCCTATCAGGTGGATTTTGTGAAAGAATGTAGTGTATGTATTTTCATGTTTAGTTCTAATTTTGGTTTTAATGATTTGGTATCTAAAAGCTTCTAGATATATGGCATGGTGTAAGTTTGCATTTTTTCGACTTTCTGCCTTACGATAATCCCATAGTGATGATTAGGTCCTTGCTATCTCATCTTTCAATCAGTAAAAACTATACTTTCAATTTTATATCTGGAGATAGGGGCATTTGCTTATGAGTCTTAGAGGAGTAGTGGTAGTGAATGGACATAGCGGTATATGTAGTTTCTGGTCATGGGAAATCAACTGCCCACCCCACTCCACCCCCACCACAAACCCACACATTTATCATGTTGGCCCTTTCAAAAGAAAACCGTGCTTTTATGCATTAAATTTTGCAGATGAAGTTGTTTTGAGAAATTAATTGATATTGAAAGCTACTTTTGCAGGTTCCATATCTTGTCAGATTTTGATGAGGGAAAACGAAGTTGTAGGAGGAAACTAGAACGTCACAATAACAGACGTAGAAGAAAACCGAATGATTCTAAAGAAGGCGCAGAGAAGGAATCTCAACTCATAATCTTGGCTGATGATCTCAGCGGCGATGATGATGCTGGAAAAGGTATGCTGCAGTTACCTTCCAACATACCAATTTTTATTTCATTCACTTAGACAATTGATATTACTCTCGATCTTTACTGAATGATCAGCATGTAGAGTTAGCAGAATCTGAAACAAAATCTTTCTCGACTCCAACTTTTAGGGTGATTGGGTATACTAATCTGTTTTTCTTGTCCAGATGGAGTAAGTTTGAATGGTCCGATTGAAGATAGGGAGCTTTTGTTGGAGTCGGATGGACAGGTCTCTGCTCGAGGTTCACAGAATCTCCAAAGCGATGGTGTTGTATCGTTATCCACCTCAGGCGAACCTCACGTCGAAGCTGATAAACAGAATCCGAAATTCAAGCAGTCACCACCCTACTGTGACAACAAGAGTAGTTTTTCCTCTGCGGTATGGTCATATCTTTATTTTCTCTTTCAGTAGAATCTTGGTTTGATTAATCTTCATTTGTTTGATATTTCTTGCAGTGCCCTGCAGGTAGGATCTCGTTCAAGCTCTACGATTGGAATCCAGCTGAATTTCCTCGACGGCTTCGACTACAAGTATTCTAATTGTTACAGTTCAGTTTACTTGAACTGCTTCTTCTTGTTCAATACGTGAAGAATTGTTATTGATATGCCGGTACCTATGTTCATAGATATTCCAATGGTTGGCTAGCATGCCTGTTGAGTTGGAGGGGTATATCCGTCCGGGTTGTACAATCTTGACTGCTTTTATTGCAATGCCAAAGCCAGCATGGTGCAAGGTACTTATAGATGTCATTCTCGTATTTATGCGTACCACTATAAAATATTAGAAGTTGCATCGCTATCTTACCTATTCGGTGTCTAAATATTTTGATTGGCATCTAATTAATAATTTTGCATTGATCAGTTATTGGAGGAGCCGGCTTTATGCATAAAAGAGCTCATCTCCTCACCAGGGAGCCTTTTGTCGGGAAGAGGCTCAATGCATGTTTATCTAAATGACATGATTTTCCGAATCACAAAAGGTCTGTTGGCAGCAGAGCCGTTGTTTTATTCGAAAATTATTGAATAGCCTTTCTTTATGGTAATAAATTTTGGGAATCTTGTGAAAACAGACGCAACTTTTGTACGAGAGGTTAAAGAAAAGGTTCGAGCTCCAAAGCTTCATTACATTTATCCAAATTGCTTCGAGGCTGGCAGGCCAATGGAATTTGTGGCCTGTGGAAACCATCTGCTTCAACCAAACTTCCGGTAAGATTTGATGCATTACTTGGAAAAAATATATGTGGTGAAATCCTCATTCTTAGTTTTCAAGTTTGGCTTGACGTTAGATTACTCTTTTTCTAATTGATAGTGAATATCTCTGTTATCTTGCATGATTAGTTGTCTGATACGTTGCATGGCAGGTTTCTAATTTCATTTGCTGGACAGTACCTAGCGTATAAAATTCGTGTTTCATCTCCGAGTGAGAAAGGCAATGCCAAAAGTACCGACCATCAGTTGTTGAAGATATATGTCCCTCAAATTGATGTTTCTCTCTCTGGCCCTGCTTTTGTCGAGGCGAGTATACCTGCTAATGTCCCTTATCCCTTTTACTCTATCTACTTATCTTGTTCTGCCATTTTGCACAACACTTTGGACCTTATTGAGGCTCGTTTTTAAATTAACATTTTTGCATCAAATACTTGCTTTTCTTGGCATTAGCTCAAGCTAACGTCTGTCAACTACCAAAAACTTATGCTCGACCAACATGCTTTGGTGTTATAAACCAAAAGAGTCATCGATTTTATAATTGATATAGAATCGAATGATACTTGAGTCGAGAATTAACTACTGTCGTTGCTGTTGCACGTCTTTCTTACATATACGACCCGCCTCTGCAGGTCGAAAACCAGTCTGGCTTGTCCAACTTCATCACGGTCCTCGTTGGTGACAAAGAAACTTGTGCAGAAATGGAGATCTTGCAACAAAAGTTCACCATGCCTTCCTCCCCAAAACGAGAACATTCGTCTCCACAGCCTGCATGTGAAGTTCTTGCTTCACGACTAGCGGAGTTCTCAGATCTCGTCGTAGACGTGGCATGGTTGCTGAGGAAACCGGAGCAAAAACTGGCATCTTCCCAAATTCAAAGATTGAACTGTTTATTCAAGTATTTGATAGCAAAAGACTCTACTGTCATTCTGAAGCGACTGTGTTGCTCGTTAAGATCTGCGATGGACAACAATTTGGTCCATGGCGATCCCAATTCCAACTCCCATGTGAAGTTGTTACAGAAAAATATGGACACTGCACAAAGAAGGCTTGCTACGAGATTACAAGAAAAAGTGTTCTCGTATATGCCCACACCAAGTGGAAACCGTTACAGCCACAACTCGGAAAATGATTGTATGTCTCTTGTCACGTCTACTAATCAGGTACATCAAGCGCCTCAACGTTGTCTACACCTTTCAACGAGTACTCTTGTATATAATCGCATTGGTTTGTTAATGATTATAAATTTATAATGTGTAGAAATTAATCTCTCAGGGTCTGCAGAGAACAGTAAAGAATCTGCTGGGGCTCGTTAGGGCGTCGCCCTCTCTAGAAGGAGACGCGACAGTTCCTCTTTTGAAAGATGAAGTGATCATGAACGTCGATACTCAGGAAAGGCCGAGAAGGTCTTGGAGTCGTTTGTTGTCGAGAACACTTTCTACTTCCCGGCTCCTCATAATGGTGGTGATGGCCGTTGGTGCTTGTTTTGGAGTATGTGCAGTCGTCCTCCACCCTCAACGGGTTGGCCAGATCACGTCGACCATACACAGCTGTGTGTTCGACACATCTCGACGCTAACCAATCTTTCCGGCCCTAGCAGATACCCTTTCCATCTGTAAATTTACTCCGTCGCTGCAAACACACCGTTTAGTAGTTTCCCGGGAAAAATCTACTCTCTCATTTCACTATGTTGAGGGTCGACATCTCCCCTTGGTGGAAGCTTCTAAACTTTCTTCACAGAAGTGTACACAATCATTTGTTCTTTTTCTTTGTACAATTTTCTTCATGATGATATGATGTACTAGTAATTTTTTTTTTTGGAAAAAGGGTATTTTGATTAGGAATCATAAAATTGTTTGTACTAGGATGTTGTTTTGTAATGACAAATTTTAGCCATCTGTCTTTTCCTCTCTTTGTAAGCACTGTTGAGTAACAATACATACATATATCTTCGCGCTTCCATCAGAATTCTTTCAATATTGAAATGATGACTAACATCGCAATCATTTAAAAGTAAAACTCAATATCCATACAAAGCCACAATCATTCTCAACCAGATATGAATTCCCACATTGAGAAATCACTAATGATCTTAAAAATATTTTCACAACCTTAAACTTATCAAAAATAGATTAAAAGAGGTCCCCCCCCTGCATTTGCTTCAGCAGAATTCGTTCAAAATGGGAATGGCTCCACCAGCTGCCACAATCTGTTGCTCCAACTGCAACAAAGAAGCAGTATAATCACAATCTTGGGTCACAACACGTCTCCCAAGATGATTCTGACACCATGTGTGTCAGAAACACAATTGGAAACGTGCCTTTCATTCGTATTTAAACGAATGACAAGTTTCAATATCGTAAACAGATTTTGGTGTGTGTGAGTTGGCCAGTGGTAGAGTGGTTAATTCGTGTTTCCGGGTTCGAGTGACACGCCTTTTCAATATTGACAAAAAAAAAAAAAAAAACAGATTTTGATTAAGAAAGTTGCAAGTGCTAACCCGTAGAAGCGCCTCGAGCTTGGTCTTGACTAGCAAGTATTCTTGCTTCATTTGCTGCAAGCATCTCAGACACCTGAAAATTCAAGCAAAAATGATCACAACCCCCTTCAAACAGAATACACCTCCACAATCTTGAATTTTTCGAAGAACGAAGAAGCGAAAAACTTGAAGAAAACGCCTTACCCGTCGACGTTCTCTTCTACACAGAAGTTGCGGAAAGCAATGCAAGTGTTCTTAACTCTCTGTGCACCAATGCTGTCACAGCCAAAGAAGTTCTATTACAAGAAAGAGCAAACGTATTGATATTCCCCATCTATATGACAGTCAATAAAAGTGTCAAAATCAACCTGACCCGACCTATCCCCATTTTAGGGTTGGGGTGGCCTACATTGGAGACCGGCCAAAATCAGTCTGTCCAACTATACCCGTTGGGGCCTGCCCCAAATCGCCCATTTGACAGCTCTAACAATTTAATCTCTTTATATATTTTGCAATATGTGATCTTTTGTGAAAATAGTCCCCATTTATCTTCTATGTCTGTTCCAAACTTATAGCCATACAAGTTTTAATATTTCATTTAGTAGAAAAAAAAGTGTAAGTTCCTGCTTACCTAGAGCTACTGCCTTTGAACTGGTGAACATGAGCATCAATCTTCTTGAAGTCCACATTCTGCTGATCTCTGCATCAAACATGTACATCTGATATAGAGAGAGAGAGAGAGAGAGAGAGAGAGAGAGAGAGAGAGAGAAGGCTCACAAAGCTAGAGAGAGATCATGGAGGAGTCTCTCAGAATCCTCAAAGAAAAGAGAAACAACTTCAAACACAAAATCTGGATTGTTTTCATCTTGAAGCAGCTGCAGCTGACTAAACTGACCATCCAAGAATCCCTTCAACAAAAATCAAAATAGTAGAATCCCAAACAAAAATATATCACTAAATATAAGAAATTTTATCATCAACTACACCCAAAAAAATTGTCAAAAAACAGAATATTTTCCATTTATTATGTTACCTCACGAAACAGACCGCTTGTGTACTCAATGAAGCTTCTCTGCAGCTGCTCCACCTCCATGCCTCTCTCTCTCTCTCTAAAGAAAAGCCTTTTGCTAAGTTTGTATGACAGATCTTGAGGAATGATGAAACAATCAAAGGGAATTTAATGCTTGAAAAATGGGAATTTAATGCATTGCGTGCAGACTGCAGCAGAGAGAAAGATCCAAGATTTCCTTTTTAGATTATTCGAGGTGGAAATCAGTGTGCAATCAATTTATCTACATTCTATATTTACAGCCACCATCTTTTTTTTATGTTCAATACGCATCATTTTATTCCAACACTCACATTATTTGAATTAATCTTTTAATATATTTGTAGAGTTTTTCTTCCTTTTATTTTCTACCACTACTATATTGACATGAAAAAGGAACATTTTTTATAATTATCAAGATCAAAAGAAAAATAAAAAATAAAAAGAAAGAAGATAAAACGCACATTCAAGATGCCCACTATAGTAAAAAAGGTATTGATTCGATTCTCATTAATCAAAATGTTTGCTTCAAATTCCACACGTTCCTTACTTGCTCCTATAAAATCTTTTACAAAAGTATTTTAATACTTGTACACATACATGGTCGGTGGAATTGAAATTCACGATATCGTTGCTTTGGTAGGATTACATATATTATCAAATCAAAACATCAAAACCTCCATTTCATGTAGTAATAGTATCAACAAATCACACTCCCATAATGTAATAACATTTTTATGATAGGCAATCATATTTGAAATATTAATGATCCATTTTTCTACATTGTTGCATGCCATATCATGTCTGTATCCACAGAAATGAGCCAGGACTAGAACCTGTTCTAATACATTGAAGGATCCTGTTGGGTCGTGGCGGGCTGCTACCGTAGGCTCGATTTGGGGGTGGGGTGGGGTGGGGTGGGGGTACGGAACCTAAAGCTCGAGCTCTAAGCAATCTTGGATCGTGTCTTCTCACGGTTCTTCCAATGCTCCATTCGAATATTCATGACCAGTATTTCCAGAGCTTTCATTAGCCAAACGGCCCGTGTTGGAAATAGGGCTCCCTCGAGAGTACCGGGTATGTGCAGCAGTCGTGCTCCTAGTCGACTTGAGACGTGCCTTTCTACCCTGCAAACCAAACCATTTCAAGAAGAGCCAGCAACACAACGTAACCACAACTTTCAAGATCCAATTTTTATCATATCTCAAACAGAAAACGGCTGTGAATTTGCCTAAGTGCTACTTCATTAGGTTTGATTTCAAATATAAGTTTAATTTGGAGTCGATTTTTTACCTTTCCCATGCACTTTTCCAAGTGGGGAGCAAATCTTCCAGCCACAATAGATCTGCTGCAGTTCATGCACTCGAATATTTCATTAGCAATTGCAGGGTGAGTTTGCCCGAATATGTCAACGACGTATTTGCCATTGGCTTCGCTACTATGGCTTGGGTCGGATGCCCTTGCTCGTGCCTCAGCGGACAGCCTCAACTCCTCCTCCTCCTCGTCCAAATGACAGTCAAGCCCTAGCCTAGCTATTCGGTGTGACTCTGATGCAACATCAACAATAATACAATCAAGAAGTTCTTCGAAAATGTCTGATAAGAGCTGCACATCAAATCCAAGAACAAGTGAATCTCAATCAAGTTTCTCACAGTAGAGAGTCCAATGTTCACCAAACTGTTGCCACTCTTTGTTAATGGACAAAGAAAGGGGCAGAAATTCGCAAGAAAAGAAGCACACAAGAAACGAGCATCTACTAAACCTAGTTGGCAAAGTTTAAAAACTAGCTTCCACAAAACATGCAGGCAAGGAGCTGTATAACTAAATGTCTGAAACTAAGAAATGCAAATATGAAAACAACAACATACAAATAATCCTCAAAATCGAATAACCCGAAGAAACAATAGGATCATTAGTTACCTCGGAACTGAAGAGCATGTCATCCTCTTTTGGAACTGACATGAGTAGAACAGCACGACCACAATGGAGGTAATCCTCTCCTAACAAACCAATCAACTGCGAAAATATTGAAAATAAAATTATGAGCTAGTAACAAATGCCAAAAATCTAATTGGATTGAATGCATACACCTCACAATTATAAAGTATTAAGCCCTGAATTTATTCAAATTAAACTAGCGTTTACAAATCCTTGGGCCTTAAACATAAATGGGTATTAATCTAACTATAATTACAAAACTGCTTATCCACAAAAGCAGCAGTCTTGGACGGGAAAGTTCAAATAATTCGTAAATGTAAACTAGAGGTAACGGGAGAATGTCATGATCTAAATGCAACACGAAGCACAAAATAGAACCTCAATTTTCAGAAAAGCTGCAGATTTGCCTATGAATCTTTCAAAAAATGAAAATTGGGATTAAAAAAAAAGTCTTGAAACTCGCTGAAGCAATAAAATCAACCAAGAATACACACAGTGACACAGTCGATGATAAAAAATAATAATTAAAAAGCCCAATTTAATTTTTCGACAATTGGGAAACACAAACCCAAAACCCTACTAATAGAGATGCACTCCAAAAATAAACACGAACAAATACCTGAAATTGGAGAGCTCAACTGTGTCGCGTAGATCAGTGAAGAACAAAGAGAATAAACTTGGGAAAATACAATCAGTTCCCTACGTGAGATTTCGAATTGGTAAAAGCGACTTAAGTTGAGAAGACGAGAAAGCCAAAACTATTTTGGAAATTGAAAAAAAAAAAACTGACTTTAGAAAATAGAAATTGTAGAAAACGTCTTTAGAAAATAGAAATTGTAGAAAACGTTCTTTCGTTTTTCACATAAAATACTCTAAAAAATTGTTGGAGTATTAAACAAATTATTAAATTAACCTTACTATTGATAATGTAAGGTTAATTTTGTCTCTTCAACCACAAATGAGTAATTTTAATAGCAGTTTTAACAATGTTGGTATATTGAGTACTCTAATTATATTTATGATTAATTTTTATTATTAACAATTGTTTTTTTGTTTTTTTTTGAGAGCATGCGAAGATAGATTTTATTATAAACAGTTTTGGGATTAGATATTTGGACGAAATTTTGGGTGATAAATTTATTTTATTATAATATATATCAATAGTAATTTTGAATATTAACGTATAATAAAAAGTTATCACTCACTTTTTGAAAACTTATATATCAATAGTAATTTTGAATATTAACGTATAATAAAAAGTTATCACTCACTTTTTGAAAACTTTTATATAGAGTAAAATTAGTAAATAACAATTTTAATGTTCAAAGTAATTTTATTTACCAACTATTCTGTTTAGTGTATTATTAGAGATCCGAGTATAGCATTTGAGTAGACTAAATAATATTCATTCTAATATTCCACGTGGCATGATGATAAGACGAAGAAGCGACGGACGAATAGACGGTGTCAGGTGAACCTAACGTTGACTATGAGACGCTGTTGGAATCAACTAGTAAGCGGCCCCACGAGGCGACCAGGTCCAGTCAACTACGACAGCTCCATTTATTTTATTCTTTATAAATTGTAAGTTTCTTACATCCTTCTTAAAAGCTAAAATATATTTAAAAGAAAAAAAGAAAAGCTAAAAGTAGGTTCTCTCAAATTTTATTTTTTATTTTATTTCCAGTCGATAACGCGTAAGCAGCGACCGACTTACGCAGAAATTGCGTACTAGTACCATCATTTAGGAGATTTAGCACGTTCGGCACAATAGTTTGTAATATATTTAGGGCATGTTTGATAGACATGTTAAGATATATCAATATAGATATGAAACAATATATGTATCGTAGATTATGTGAGATTGTTATCTATCTTGTTGTTTGGTAAATAAGATATAAAACGTAGATAGCATAGATTACTTGTTTGATACATTAATTTAAAATCTAGATTAAGCAACAAATTACAATTTTAACCTTTTGACAAATTAAAAATTACAAATACATCCCAAATAGGAGTTAGGGTATTTTTGTCATCTTGAAAATTAATCTGGAACACTATTGAAATGTTGCTATGTATCCAAGGGGGTTGCAGGTTTCATAAGCTAAAAAGGAACAGTAGTTTTAAACGAGCTCAACCTTCAACCCGGGCCGGATAGATTATTAGTAAAGGTTACCAAACAGTTGGATAAACCCAGTTAAATTAGCTATCAAGGCCTCTAATCTACCAAACAAGGCTAAGTCGAACGAGGTCCAGATTAATAAGATTGTGAGCTTTTAAAGTAAAAATTAAATAAATCTGTGCTTAGAAAAGAGTATATAAATATACATTTTTATAAAATTCTTCTATAATCAAGATGTCCCATCATATTATTCTCTATTCTCAATCTCAATATATAGTAAACTTAATTCATTAAATTTAAAATTTCGTGATGAATGCATTATACAACCATTGTCTGCCTTCTTAAAAAATAAAATAATATACATACGTATAAAAAACTTATAGGGATTCTAGTTTTTTCTAGAGATTGGAGTGGCTACTTCAATGATCACACGAACGTTTTGATCTTAATCAAACAACATATTTTAATACTCTCTCCGTTCCTCAATTTTCTTCATAGTTTTTTTTTGGGATGTCCCCTAATTTTTTCATATCCGTTTATGATAACTATTTCCCCAATTTTACCATCAATAATATTATTTATTTACATTTTTACCATCCATGGTCTACCATTATTTCTCTTTTTACCCTCGACAAACCATGTATTCACAACTTTACCATCTATTGTCCACCACTAACTAATTTAATATTATACTATTATGAGATCGCTACTTCACTTATAATAAATTTAACAATTTTTATCAAAACCCGAATCGAAGATTCCTAGGAGTAGATATGGGGAACGGAAGGAGTATGATATTTTATCAAATCAATAAGGCGTTGTTGTTTCATTATACTCTCAATTATATTAGATATAACATGTGACATAATATCGTCTAATATATTGATAATGTATGAGTCTATAGTAAATCGTGATAACTTCAAATTATAGATTATTATTTTCAATAATAAAAAAGATTATTTCATTTGATGCAAAACTAGTTCACTTAGACCGAAAACTAGGTGAAAATATAGTTTGATTTATTTTGAAAAACAATTAAAAAAAGTAAATTGAAATACAAAATGACATGATATATTTTATTTTTATTTTGTATCGTATGTAACCCGCATGCTACCTTAAGTAAGTCTTGCTTGGATAAACCACACGTTCATGCGATAGCGCGCAAACCACATGACGTATAACCATACTTGAAAACAGGATGTGATGACTCAAACCCATAGGCGTTTGGTGGGGTTCGACTCAGAACCTCTACCACATTAACCTATGACATGATATATTCTATTGTGTGATATAATCTCATAAATTCATAATTACATAATAATAAGGGTGCAAAGTGATATTATAAGAATTAGCGTTTCCGATACCGAATAGAAGAAGGCAATGTGACAACTCTCTGTAGTTTCCTACATATAGCGGTCAAACCTTATCCAACTCTCACAAAGCATCTTGCGCAAGAGGGAATTTATAGGAAAAGAGAGGTCTCCTCGATACAGAGGAACCATTTCCAGGTCTCTCAATTTTTCCACAAACCCTAATTTCATTCTTCTCAATCATATATTTCTGAATTCCCCTTTCATCCAAGGTTATCCAATTTCAAGAATATAAATTCTGCTCAATTCAAGATGGCGACGGAGGTTCTGCGGTCGAAAGATGTGTTGAATCAGCGGTTCCGCGTCCACACCACGTCGTGTCCCCGCGGGAGAAATGTCCAGGCGAACGGCTCATCCAAGAGTTCGGCCGCGAAGCAGAATCAGCAGCGGAGGCCTTCCACCAAGCACGAGAAGAAGCGATCCAACGCCGCCGCGGCGGAGACGAAGAAACCGAATCAGGCGGCAATCCACGGCGGAGGAGCGAGATCGGCGGCGCCGCGCTCGCTGTCGGGAAGGTAACCCTACTGAGACGTGGCGAATCGCTGAATTCGCTCGCTACCAAAATCGGAGGCTCAAACCCTGTAAATTCGGTCACGGAAGATCCAGCGGCGATCCGCGCCCGGTCCGACTCGGAACTAGCGGTGCCGAGGAAGGTCCGCAAGGCGGCGTCCCCGCCGCCGAAGGTGGACGTATACGCCGGAGCGGCGTTTGAATCGTCGCCGTCGCCGCGATGCCTCCCGCAGCCTACCTTCTTCAACAAGAGAGGCGATGCAACCGAGGCGTTCGAAGATGGCGCGACGAGATCTCTGCGGCGTATGCTTCGTTTAGAATGATCCATGGTGATTGTTGATTGATTTGCTTTATTGGGCTCGGATTTTCTTGGATTCTTCATTCTTGATTTCCATCCATATCTAATTCTTTTGGAGATTATGGATGGCACATGGGAGTGTTGTACGAGATTTTGGGGATTTCTGAAGAAACTGGAAGTCGATTTATTAGAATTTTTTTTTCTGTATTTAAAATCACAAGATTTGTGTTTGATTTTAGTTAGTATAGTAGCACATAATTTGGCTAATTATGTAGTTTTTTAGATTGTTGGAAAGGCTGCAGAAATTTATTAGGGATTTGTAATTTATCAGTGAAAAGTATTTACTTAGTTCTGATGTTTATATCAATAATTCATAGATGAATTTTCATCATTTGGATACCTCATCGCCACTGACATACCACACTAAATGTTAATTAGTTCAGATTCAACTAATTTTTATTAATATTCATGATATTTCAACGCATTATGATAATTTTAAGTTTAGCATATGACTAAGTGAGATTAGACCAAGTAGGTTATTGACATTATCGGGAGGGTTGGTCAGAATGCACCCAAGTCTGAAGTCGACGGATAGGCCCGAGTATGATGAATATCTAATACACCAATAGCCTCTTTTTGATTGTCGTCTAATCCAAGGCAATTATGATAGTATAACATCTTGTTCCAAGTCTGCAAGCTCTTAACCAATTGAGCTACGTCCGTAGGGGTGATAGTATAACACGTAATCTTATGACGGATGGGCTTTTGGACTATTGAAGTTCTATTCAATTAATTTTCTAATCTTATGAGAATAAAGCAATTATACTTCTTGCCTTGGCTTAATCCATTCTCTTTTACTTGCAAGTAACTCCTAAAATCCTAAACACTAAATAAAATACAATAGGAATTCAGTGCAACAGAGACAGTCCAGCAAAAAACTCTTAAAAAACGTACACACACTGCCAAAATGTCTTCAACTCAAATTCTAACACAATCAAGCCTCTCTGGCATAGGCAGCCTCATCAAACTCCTTCCAACAGGAGCAATTTTCTTGTTCCAATTCCTCAACCCTCTCCTCACCAATAATGGCCATTGCTATCCCATCCCGGCATCTTGATCGCCGCATGCGGCTTGTCCTACTGCTTTGCCTCCTTCAACGATAGCTACATCAAGCCCGAGGGGGTCACACACTACGGCATCACGACGAGCAGCGGCCACCCGTCGTAGTCCTTTTGGACCCCAACTCTGTCGCAAGATTTGTCGTTGTATAGATTTCAGGTTGGGGATTTTGTGCACGCGTTTTGTGCGTTAGTAGTTTTTATTGTCGTAGTCCTTTTGGACCCCAACTCTGTCCAATGCTACTACCCGTCGTTTGACTCGACCCATAAAGTGTTGTTGATTGTTTTGCCGCCGATTGTCGGGGCAGTTATCGGCTAGATCTTTGTCTTGTTCCCTAACAACCACCATGAAATCGGGTACCCTTCCCACCCGACCCTGACGCCGACCCCAACCTCTACTTCAGCCCGAGGGCATATGCGGGGAGGGACGGAGCCAGGATCAACCATACTTGCAAAATTAAATATATTCAGCTAGAGGACTAACAAAGTCAGCACAGTTGTTAATGAACTGACAATATGTATATGCTATGAAGCACGGGGACGGGGACGAAATACGGGGACGATACGATACGGGGACGAAAATACGTCAATTTTCCAAAAATGAAGATACGATCGTCAAAAATACGTTTTATATTTTATATTTAATATATATTTTATATATAATAAATATCAATAATTTATCAAAAAATATGCAAATACAATAAAACTAAGCATATAGCAAATAAAAAGATGTGTTAATACATTAATAAATCTCTTCACGTATCTCCAAAAGGGTTTTTTAAAATCATTCAATGTATGAAGTACTCATACTTGTGTGCGCAGAAGATGAAACTGACCGGCCGGTGGCGAGGGGAGGTGACGGCGAGAGGCGAGGCGGCGAAGCGAGCGAGGCGGTGAGGGGACGCGGCGGCTGCAGAGACGGCGTGAGCAAAGCAGAGGCGACGCGACGGCGAACCCAATCGACCCAACGCGAACCCAATCGACCCTCGCGCGAACCCAATCGACCCTTCAAACGCGGACCCAAGCGACGCGAACCCAGGCGACGCGCGACGCGGACCCAATCGAACCTTCGAACGCGGACCCTCCGGCGACGGCGACGGCGCGGCGAACCCAGAGGCGGCGACCCAGGCAGAGGCGACACAGGCTACGGCGATTAGGTCGAATTTGTGAGGCCAAGACAGGCTGAGGCAAGTTTTGTTCCATTCCAAATTAGGGTTTGACGTATTTTTTGCAATAGGACGTATTTTTGAACGTATTTTTTTTTAAAAAAGTCAAAATACGTATTTTCTTAGTCAAACGTCCCCGGGGACGTATTTCCGGCGTATTTCGCCGTCCCCGTCCCCGGGACGTCCCCGGGACGAGTACGCTGCCTGCCCAGGCGTACCCGTGCTTTAGAGTGTATATGTACAAAATAACTCCTGCGTCAAAAATTTAAGTTCAGACTGCAAGAAATTATAAATTCCAAACACTATAAATCCTGTGTTTAGCATACTAAAACATATGAATAATTTGCTACACAGCCCTTACTGTTAGGGAAAATCTCATCAAATATCTCGATCTTCACCTCTTAACAACTTGATATTTGAAAATTGAAATTTTACAAATGAAACAGAAAAAGTTATGCATTCTTTAGACAGTTGTCTGGTATTTGGTAGTGCCTACAAAATCTCATTCAACCTCTACTACAAAAACAAAGTGCAATCCAGAGCACGTAGATGCTGGAAGAACCTTGAAATTGGCCATTTCTGATGTTCCTTTGTTATGAATCGAACAAAGAATCCAAAAGGTTGGAAGGATTTTCATTGCTTCCACACTCAGAAAAGAAACCAGCTGCAGCACTTTCCTTTTTCAATTTTCGTTCCTCTGCTATGGATTCGGCGGTTTCTGCACAGAATTTCCTTCCGGTCTGGTTTGCAGGTCTTTCGGCAACAATAAACTTGTTCCCTTCGCGAGTTCTTTCAGAGAATCCTGCCCAAACTGGAATATTTTTCTTCAAAATCAGTTGTAGGGCAATTAGCTAAATCACCACAAACCAAAAACTGATATTTAGATCAACTTCTATAGAGAATTAAGTTTGAACTCGTTATACTTTGAGAAGGATGACACAAACTTCAATCTATAAAAGTACAAATATGTAGAAGTGACAAAATAGAAAACACCATAAGAATACAAATATATCTTCCAATAATATATGCAATTTTACCACACTATATATCAGGATGATAAACAAAAAAAAAGTGTTCTTAATTAGATGGTTCGATTTTCAATTTGCAAGTGCTTATTGTTTAAGCTATACAATATTCTACACGAAATCGTAAAACACCTAGTCTGATAAGATTGACAGAGTAAGTATACCTGCAAAATGTTGAAGGACAATGGAAGCCGCAACAGTTACATTTAAAGAAGCAGTGCCACCACCATATTGTGGAATATAAACAAAAAAGTCGCACATCTCACACTCTTTTGGAGAAAGCCCTGTTCCCTACAGAATACCCACATTTCATACTCAGAATCGAGTTATATAATTCACCCTCGACTCAATGATAGCATTCTTGTCAGAAGAAACTGGATTAACAACGTAGTCTGAACATACCAAACATGAAGGCAAACATACTACAACCAGTTTACTGAAATCACAATAAAGCTTGACTTTATATTTTCTTTAGTACATCATTGGCCATGGTTAGCCAATGATTTTAAGGTTAATGGTTGAAATTTAAGATGCAAGAATCGGAATAGCATCCAACCTCGTTGCCCACGAGAAAAGCAGTGCTCTTCCTGAAAGGATGCACGTTCACTGGCATAGCATTATCTGTAATCTCCACTCCACATATGTCACAGTCCCTCTCCTAATCAATGAGAAAAATCACAAGAAATCCATATTAGAACAGTAATAAAATTCACATTGCACATACATTCAAGAAAGACCAAAATATTAAGAAAAAATCATATCAAGAAAGACCAATACTCTTTCAGCAGAGATCCACTTGTTTTCTTTCAAATCTAAATGGAGTGGATCACATCAAATGCAGATCTTCATCACACCCACACACACAGTTTCTATATGTGAATCCACATAGCTCAAATCAAAGCAAAAGGTGAAATCTTAACTTAGTGTAAACTATTCAGAAGCAAAATTTCAGCTCAAATTGCATTCAACATATCCAGGTAAATCCAAAATCCAATCATAAACGCGAATTATAATTCGAAAGCGTATACATTTAACATATATGATACATGTAAGAGAGAAATGTGACCTTGAGAAAGGCACGGGCAAGAGAGAGAGAGTGAAAATGACGGAAACGGAGGTGCGAGGTGGAGCCGTGGCTTCCGAAGGCGTTGAAGTCGCGCCGCCCGACCAAAATCAGCTCCACCACCCCGAAAGCGGTGGCGCTGCGCGCGAGCGTCCCGACGTTGTGCCGCTTCGCTATGTTGTGGACAACCACGTAGCTCTCGTATTTTTCCGTCTTCTTCTCATCCTCGTTCTCCATGTCTACAACGGTTTCGTGCTACAAGAACCGCCGGGGATTCAGCGGCGCCGGCGAGGCGGCGGATGTGAAGAGTTTTAGGGGAAAGCTTGCTGTCGCGGCTTTCGCCTATCTCATGTTCGACAGACCAAATTCGGCGTCGTTTGGTACTTTGAATTATATAAAAAAAAAAAAAAAGTTGCTAGCTGGTCCCTTTGGAATGGGTGCTATATTCATTATTTAGTCCCCAACATTTTCTATATTCTTTATTTAGTCCTCAACATTTTAGAAAATCACTATAGCTTCTGCTAACAAATTTATGATTCATACAAGGACTAATTTAGAGGGTGTTTGACTGAGCTTATAAGCTCTTTAAAACAACTTATAAGCTGTTACAAAATGTTTGACAAAATAAGCTTCTAAACAGCTTATAAGCTGTGAAAATAAGTTCCAACAGCTTATAAGCTCCCCTAAAAATAAATTGGTCAACCTTAACTTATTTTTTCATAAACTTATAAACAACCATAAAATTTACCAAAATAACCTTATTATAGTTCGTTATTTCTTACATATATACTATCAATTTCACCTCTCGTCAATTTTATTTATCTAATTATGATTTTCTCTCTCTAACTCACGATTCTTTCTCTAGCTTATAAGATCTATTATCCAAATACTTTAACAACTTATAAGCACTTGAGACATTACCTTTTATAAGCTCTTGAAATATCTTATAAGTTCTTGGAACTTATAATTAAAATTAAAAATTCGAATAAAGATATCAAGTTTTCTTTTCCAAGACTAATTTTAATAGTGTTTCTAGAACTTGGAGTTTTTGGGCTCCTGCTCAAAAACTAATTTGTCACCTTTTATTTATTTTCTCGCACAAGTTACAATCGTTTTTCACAAATTAGGATGGTTTTATTTTAATGGCAATTTAAAAGTTAATTTATTATATAATTTAATTTACTGAATAATTTGAAACTTCTACAATTATACTTCCTTGGATACTCGATCATATATGTTGTTAATCTATACTCGAGTAACTGGTGTAGTTCAATTTTCTCATTTTTAGTGGGAATTAAATTATATTATATTATTTTGCTCATTCCAAAAAATGAATCATGTTTACACATAAAAATATCTCGAATACCGTAAACCACATTACTTTATGCATACAACTAATTATTTTTAATCTACGTGTTTAAAAGTTTTGAACCAAGAATATTAGAATGGTGGGGCCGGGGTATACTAGATCGTTGATCTTACTATTTTATTATAGGTTGGCATGTAATGTACACTTATTTTTTATAATTATTTCACATGTCACATAACACATTTTTTAGTGAAATGACTAGGGTTGCTTATTGGATAACTTTCCTCAAATTCAATACAAATATCGAAACCGATCGGTTATTCAATTAACCGATCGGTTAGTCGTTCGGTTATTGGATAACCGAAATTATTCAAATTAAATTTCTTTATTTACCTAATTAAACTTATTTTGAACTTAATAATAATAAATTAATACTTATTATAATTTCAGTTATTCGGGTATATCCATTTCTGTTATAATTTCTTTACTATAACTTTAGAATATAATGTCAAGTAGTTTCTTAAACTTTTTAATTATCAACTATAACATCAAATGATTCTTGAAATTCAACGGGTTATACGTAAGTTATAATAAATAATAAATAAACAAAAACTAGGAGTCGCGTGTTAGTTCATCATGACATTCTTTAACTCCAAATATAACGAATAGTGTTGATTCATCATGACATTCTTTAACTCCAGATATTATGAAGAACTGAAGTCTTATTATAACTTTTTTTTTTGATATAATGGGAACCCATGATACCTTCCTTGCAAGACCCAGAAACCCCAGTTCCTGCAGAATAGCGCATAAACCACACAGGACGTTCTTGTGCAACACCACATAGGACAAGTAAACCACACTTGAGTTCCTGTGCAATAGCCTGCAAACCACATAGGATAGGTAAACCACACTTGGAAAACCAGGTATGACAGGCTCAAACCCATAGAGGCGTTTGGTGGGGTTCGAACTTATGACCTCTCGGTCAAAGGAACCCACCTTAATCATTGGACAAATATGAAGAACTGAAGTCTTATTATAACTTTCTTTTGTATATATATTTTATGGACAAATCAACTCCACATTCACCCTCGTCATCATCCAATGTAGTGACATAAATTGGCATGCATGTATATTTAATAATTTAATTTCCTAACAATGGAAAACCAAGAAGAAGAAATTAAACTAAAAAGATAGAAAAAGATTTTCAAAAAAATGGACCTAAATTCTAAAACATTCCCACTAAGTACTCTCCACTCGCCATGCATGCACAACTTTACTCTTTTACACATATTGGGCATGTCTACCTCCACCACCTCCGCCGCCGCCGTCAGCCCTACTCCCGGCGAGTGCTGAACGTCTGAAAAACCACGGTCCCGGCATTGGGGAACTCATCCGCCACGCAACTCGTCAAGCCCAACCCTAGCGGCTCGAGCGCTGCTGCCACGCCCCTCCACGCCTCCTCCCCAGCGGAGCCCGTCGTCGCCATCGACAGCTCAGTTGGTCGGAAAATCTTCGCCACCTTCCCCAACGCCTCGAGAATCTCCTCCCTGCCGCCGTTGGTGGGGAAAACGCACTCGAAGCTGGCGTAGCTGAAACCTTCCTCCGGCGTCACGTGCACTGTCGAGTAACGGTTTCCGTCCACCCCGTTCATCGAGTAGCCGCATGGATCAAACGCGTAGTCGCAGATGAGCGCGTTCCCGTTGACGCCGTCAATCCCCGTCGCCACCGTCATCTCCCGCCCGGCCGAGTCACCGGTTTTCACATCACCGAACGGGCGGAAGAACTTCCCCGCCCGTACCCGGTCCAGCTCTGTCATGCAAATCTCGACCGTACAAAAATCATCCTCTACGCGCGCCCCAACCGGACTCCCCATGAACCCCTCATCACACGCTGTGAAAACATGCCATTTGTGACAAAATCTTGAATTCATGATCGAATTCTTCTTGATTGAAAGATTTTTAGGCAAATTTTCATCCAAATAAGAAACTTCTTCTTCGAAATTCGTGTGCGGGTGGGGCTGGGCGTCGGGGAAGATGAAGCTGCCGCGGGTGTACCTGCAACCGCAAAGGGTGAGGCCGATCATCATGCCGAAGTCGACAAATGGACGGACGGATTTGAGCAGCTGGGTGGTCCCACAAGTCTTGATGATGATTTTGTGGGGTAGACGAAAAGGCTCGATTCAGACAGCACGTAAGCGTCGAAGAATTTGTTGCCCACAGCGGAGACTACGGTGCACTGCACCGCATGCAGCACTTTCTCCAGCAAGAAAAAGTCCAGCTGCCGGAGGCCCTTTCCGGTGGCGGGATCGTCGCCGGAGAAGCGGAGTTCGATCCTTTTCTCGAATCCTTCGAACCCGGAAACCGCCATTGATGAACAAACTTGCAAAACAAGTGGAAATTTTGGGAATTAAATTGTAGAGTTTATTGTTTAGTGTGTATTAATTGTATGAACAAGTTGAAGTGTGTATGTGTATATATATGTATAGTTGGGGGGCGGGGGTAGGGGTGGGGTGGGGTGGGGTCGGGTCAAGCAAGAAAGAAGGATTGGAGGCAGAATGAGTGTAAGATGATGGTGATTTTTGTGCTTTGTAAGATCTTTTGGAAGACAAAAACATGAATCTAAGTTCATGCCTCTGAATTTTATTGATTATCCTATTTGTGAAAGGAAAGATCTTCTTGAATATTATGGTTTTGCATCTACAATAGTTTTTCTGGGGTTTGGAACTAATTATGTTTAGGCAAGCGGTCGGACATCCAAATTTTGTTTGAACAATGCGCTAATGACAATGATTAGATTGGGATTACGTAGTGAAATATATATAGGGAAAAGATCAAATCAGTAATTGCAAATAAGTGATGTTTTTTTTCATTTTCATTTTCATTTTCATTTTCTTGGAAAAAAACGTAATGTGCTAATGACAATGATACTAATATAAGTTTTGGTCCCTTCTGTATGGATTCGTCCAATTTTAGTCCAAAAATGGATGGTGGAAAATTATATATATGAGCTTCAAATTTAGATGATCAAAATGTTATGTAGTATATATGCGATCGTATTGTTTATCAATCCATGTATACCATTTGTGCCTAATTAGTCTAAGTGGGTGTTGGCTAAGCTTATTTTAGAGAGCTTATAAGCTCCAAGAGCTTATAAGAGGTAATGTCTCAAGTGCTTATAATTTGTTAAAGTGTTTAGATAATTGATCTTAGAGGCTAGAGAAAGAATCGTGAGTTAGAGATAGAAAATCATAGTTAGAGAGATAAAATTGACGAGATGTGAAATTGATAGTGTACGTGTAGGAAATAACGAACTATAATAAAGTTATTTTGGTAAATTCATGATTGCTTATAAGTTTATGAAAAAATAAGTTAGGATTGACCAACTTATTTTTAGGGGAGCTTATAAACTATTGGAGCTTATTTTCACAACTTATAAACTGTTTAGGAGCTTATTTTGCCAAACACTTTGCAACAACTTATAAGCCCCCTAAACAACTTATAAGTTGTTTTAAAGAGCTTATAAGCTCAGCCAAACACCCTCTAAGTGAGACTGTGAGATCACTAATTATAAGATAGTCAATTTAATTGGCATGCATGTGGTAGCCTAATTGATAGAAGAAGTAGAAAACATAATTATGTGTTTAGATGCTTCAATGCATGACAACAATTATTAGAATTCCTAAGGAGAAGCAGCCTGATTTAACTTCCATGTGTAGGGGTCCATTTCCATACATGATTTGAAAGAAAAAGTATTATATATTATTAAATACGAAAAAAATACGAACATTAATTTATGTATATACATGTATTTTGTTTTGCTTGTTATTGTATTTCTCTACCAAAAACTATTTTTCTCTTTTATGGACACGCAACACTACTCTAATACTATAAAATTTATAACTTTTTTTAAAAAAAAAATACAATAATTTTTACTTTGAAATTTAAATATAATATATGGAGAAATCGAATTGGGGTGTATGGAAAGGAGTAAAAATCAATTAGTGAGTGAAAACAACTGGCTGAAAGGGACAACAATATGCTTTTAGAGAAATTAGCAAGTGTGCATAAAGAATGCTAGTCGTGCCCTAAAATCATCGATTGTTCCCATTTTCTTTTTCAAGAATTTCCTTTTCAAAATCTACATTGGGGAATCAGGCGTGGCATCTAAAATAATTAGAATATCCATGCTCATTTCCCATAAATCAGAAAAATACTTTATTTAGCCCATATAAATTTTTAATTATTATACCAAACTCTTGGATGTATATGTACTACAGTCCTTTTATTTTTCTCCAAAAACTAGGATGATTAGGGCTCACGATATATGCACATTTTAATATTTCCAGACCCGTTCAGGTCCGATCCAGACCAAAAGCTCTTGGATGTATATATACCAAACTTATTCTCCAAAAAAGAATAAGGTGAATGATACATATGTATAAGTTAAAGTAATATATATCTCTAGTGAGTATGTATATGATGGAGAAGTTAGTAAAAAGAAAGATGGAAAGTGAAAGTGTATGCACATCAAGAATGGGTAAAAGAGTTGGAATGATGATCATTCCAAATTCTCATCTTTAAAATCAAGATTTTGCAGTTTCCATTTAAAAGAGGGCAAAAATTTAATACTGATAATGTATGTTGGCACACTCACATTATTAATTACCAAATTCTCCTCCTCATTTGCTGCACGCCCCACCAAACTTCCTCTCACACACACATACATGTGGGTATGTGTGTTATTAGGTCTAAAAGATTGGCAAACTTTAATTTTGAGTATAAGAACACAATTTTATCTATTTTTCGCCGTATGCATTCATTAATACTCCATTTGTCCCATAAATGTTCACCTGTTTGTTTTTTGCCGCTCCATAATTGTTATCTCATTTCTGAAAGGAAAATCATTTTTACATATAAAAATCTTTCGAATTTCGTGAATCACACTACTTTACTACTATAAAAATGTTAATCCACCTCTTCGTATATAGCCTGGCAAATCGAATCAAATCAGTCAATTCATAATTAATTCTAAATTTCTAATATGAGTTCGTACATTATCACGAGTTAAAATGGTCAAATTAAAACAAAGAAAAAAAGCCTTTATCATGTAACTATGTATTGTCATGAACAAAACTTTCATTAATGAAATATCAGTTAAAATTTAAATTTAGTATGGAGTAGAAAATTTCATCAAAACGCTACAAAAGTTACATATAAATATATAATATAAGCATGTACCCTATGATCTCAAGGGCAAGGATGGCCCATATGTCTAATTTAAAACACATTAGTGGGACAACTTGAGAGGGGTTAAAAGCAATTTTAGCCCAAATTTTGATTTCATAATGATATTTTATTCCAAACTTACAAATATTACAAATATGATAAATATTTATTTTCATTCTTTACTTAATAGCCCGAATCAAAATTTTTGGTCAACTAAAACTCGCTTGTATTGCCTAAGCCGATTTTTATGATGTTATTTTCTTTTTCTTTTATAATGTCAATTCAATTAACAACGATTTTTTTTACTCGGGTTATTAAGTTAACAACAAAGATAAATACATACCATATTTGTAAGTTCATATTAAAAAATCACAATGAGATCAAAGTTCAAACTATTATTTAAGAGTATCTCATTTTTGAATTATATGGTGTAAATGAATGAATAATGCATGCAGTTGATTGACATCATTTGACAATAGGCAAAAATATATGGTGGTCTCCTGTGCGCGCCCGCACAGTGAGACCCACCCTTATTAGTTATTAGTTAATTAAGTTTAATTAAGCTTAATTAATTAATCTTAATTAATTAATTGATTCTAATTAAAATTAATTAGTTTAATATGCTTTAATTATAAATTAATAAATAATAATTTTGAATTAATAAACTCTAATTGTGAATTAATAATCCATAATTTTGAATAATAAACTCTAATATGAGTTAATAAACCATAATTTTGAATTAATAAACCCTATTTAGAATTAATAAACCCTAATTTTGAATAATAAACCCTAATTGGGAATTAATAAACCCTAATTGGAAATAATAAACCCTAATTTTGAATAATAAACCCTAATTATGGATTAATAAACCCTAACTTTGAATTAATAAACCCTAAGTATGAATTAATAAAGCCTAATTATGAATTAATAAACCATAATTATGAATTAATAAATTCTAATTGAAATTAATAAATCCTAATTAGAATTAGTAAACTTTAATTTTGAATTAATAAATATCAATTTTAAATTAATAAAACCTAATTGAAAATAATAAATTTTAACTAAAATAATAATTATAATTGATAATTAATACATCTTAATTAATAATTAATAAACTAAATTATCCTTAATTATCTAATTAATATTATATTAAAGCATTTTAACGTGAGCGCGCATGGTGAGCGCGCGCTCACGGGAGTTCTTGTCAAAATATATTAAGATATATCTATTTATCGATCAATTAGTCCATAGACAATTTTTCTAATCCTTATCACCATCTACACTAGTTCACTAATTGCTGTGTTTCTTCACTAATTGCTGTCTTAGAAAGAGAAGACATCTCTCTCTCTCTCACACACACAACCATATATAGATTTGTACAAATCTATTTTGGGAGACCCCATAAGCTAATGATGGCTCATAAGGTTGGGGAATCGGATATTGACTAATACTGTAATGAGTCGAAGCGCGCCATGTTCGATTAACCGAGCACTGCATATTCTATCAACAGTTCGATTCGTGATAAGATGTATTGGATTTTTAGATTTTTTTTAAATCGTAACCAAATCGTTAAAAATCGATTTTTTAAAAAAATTTGCAAGTTGTTAAGTTTGTATCTTATCTATCTCATCTCGTTTCTCCCTATTCTCTCTTACTGACTCTCTCCCTCCCAGCCCCATTGTCGATCTTCCGTTATTTGGATTTATTTCATATTTTTGGATTTTTTTTCAAAAATAAAAAAACTTTTATTTTAATTATTTTTTTATTTTTTGACTTCTTATCACCGAACCGCATTAACCGATACGATGTTGGGTTAGCACAGTTCTATTGCAGCTTTTGTATTTGAAGAATTTTCGATTCAATTAACTGTACCTGCACCGGTTCCTAATCCTATATATCTATGTCTCGTAGTTGGAAGGTATCATGCATTCATCTAATACTTGAATCAAACGAGACATGCATGTTAGTAGACTTTCAAGTGCTTATGAATTATAATCCTTCCACACTTTCACAGACAAAGACACACACACACATTCACATGTGTATCTGTGTGTGTATATATATATATGTCTGTATATAATCACTAAGTAGTACTCATAATGTTTCTCGAGCCCCGCAATAAGCAAATGTTGTGGAATTGGATGAAATTCTCACACGCTCCATCATTATCTCTCATGCACTTGTATCACTCACCCGTATTTTTTTCTTTTTTTTTGATATCATTAACCCGTTTTATCTTTTCAAGACCTGGATAAACCTGTTTTTCATTAGCATTAGTAATAAAACCACCGTATGATAAACCATTAGTTGAAAATCGGATGTGATCTTCAAACCCATAGAGGCATTTGGTGGGATTCAACCTCTGACCTCTAGGATTGCAAGAACCTACTATTCAGTGTATTGCATTATTTATTTTATCTTTTTTCTTTTCAAAAATATTTTTGTTGTTTTTCATTAGTTATTAGTAATAAGCGAGACCGTATATATTATTTATTTATTAGTTGATAAAATTTGGATTGGTATTGTACGTGTACTTATAAATGATAAAATTCACATATGGATCTTCCACTTTTAATTTTCTGGATCATGCTAATTTCGTCTACTATATAATTATCCGCAATAAATTAAGAAAATGAAGATTTTAGGTGTTATATTGGACTGCATTTAACAAAATATATTGGCAAGTTACATACGATTTTATATGGTAGTGATGTAGGTAGTAATCGGTAGCAATTGTGCAAGGACTATAGTTGAATGTGAACAAAAATTATAAATGAACTACTCCTTCCGTCCACCAAAATCGTTCATCGATTTTGGTGACACGAGTTTTAATAAACTGTAATGAGTGTAAAGTAAATGTGTATAAAAATGTGTGTCATTGGGATAGTAAATGAATATATTAATGGATAGTGGGTGTAAAAATGTGGGCCATGAGTGTTTTTTTGTAAATAAATGGATAAGTTGAGGGTAAAAATGTAAAGTTGACGTTTCTAAAAAAGGAAAGTGAACATTTTTAGTGGACGGATCAAAATGGAATTAAATACACGAATTTGGTGGACGGATGGAGTATTAAATTTTGTGGCATACTAGTAATTTACGACTCCAAACAAAATGCTAGAATTTATTAAAAGAACTTGGATTTTGATAACCTACAAAATAAAATAGAGGTGTGCATAATCGAAACGAACCAGTCAGTTTCGATCCGTTTAGGATGTGATTTAGGTTCTGTTCGGTTACAAAATCAAGAATCGAAACCTATTTCTATCGATTGACGGTTTGGTCAAAGTGAGATTCCGTTTGATTCGGTTAAAATCGACTGAAATAGTACATGATTAATACTATATATATTTCGGTCAGTCGATTGTTTGAACTACTTGCATTTCGGTCGATTTTGGTTCAGTCAAAGGCACAAGATCGATTAGGTTCGATCAAATCTTTTAATACAATTCGATTATCGATGTAATCGATTTGGTTCGATTTCTGACTGAAACCGACCGTTGCACACCCCTACTCAAATATAAGGACCCATATAGGCCCATATTTTTCTTTATCAGTTTTCGCGGCCTCAAACTTTTAGTTGGATTTCTGAGCCCAGTGAAGCCGTAGCCTTTTATTTTTGGGCCGAAGGCCTACTAGATATTGCTCGAATATTCTAATTCACAGATTTTTAGTTCAATATTTTAATTAAGTTAGTATTTAGGACTCGTTTAAAATTCATAAATTATATTTTAATAATCTCTTACAAAATAGTGGATTTTGCGAATTACCCGAACATCGATCTAGGGAGATAATTAAATGGTTTAAACAATATGAAAAACAGTAAATCCAACTTGTAAGAATATAAATATATGTACACACATATAAATGTAATTGACTATCCACAATTGAGATACTTTGTGCTAGTTAACAAGTAGTGAATTTGGATATTTTGCTCGTCCATCGCGATAACTTTTAAATTTTTGTATTAAATTGATAAAAAAAGAATTTGGATATTTTAATAATTGGTATATTTTTCGGATAAGTGAATACATTTTATTAAAATAAAGATAATATATAAAGTAATAATTTTCATATACAAAACAATTTTAGTCGTATTCAAAATAAGGAGTGTGACAATTTTAATTTTAACATACCCTATAATTATGTAGTGCATATATATGCACGTGCAAATATATTATCAATATTAAAGAATTTTAAACGTAATACGACAAAGATATAGTAATGTTATCAAATAATTCTTTCAGATATTGATATGTGCTTTAAAAAAAATAAAAATAGGGAGAGGGCGTACCGAAGTTTCCATAGACCTCCGTACCACAGTATAGAAACTCTGACGCCCATTTCCAACGACCGTGAAAAGCCGAAACGTACTGAAAATCCTCCCCAGCTCAGCATCAACCCCATCTCAGCCCACAGAATCCACTGCTCACATTTAAATTGATTTCGAAAAAACAAATCTTTCGGAATTTCGATTATTATTTACTAAACCCGCGTCGATCAATTTTGCGGGTTGAAATGATGTGTTTTTGCCCATTATATTTCAGTTTTGGGGTGTGATTGTTCGCGTTTTTGGGGTTTCTTCAATGCGAGCTGGTTCTGTTGAATTTACCAAAAATTTACTGGGATTTTAGGTGGTAGAAACCCTAGATTTTGGGGATTTTGTCTCAGCTTCAGCGGATATGCGAAAGGTAAAACCCTAGCTCCTTTTGTTTCTCCCTTAGATTTCTTCATTTGTTTCAAGCTTATGCTTTTCGTGTATTTTTGCTTTATCTCGCTACATTTTGTTCTTGTGTTATTATTATTAGTATTATTTTATTTTCTGCCACGGAACTTCAATTGTGCTGGCTGAATGAGAATTTGTGCGTTTGAGCTGAACCCGGACTAGTTTTTGTGTTTGGATATTGATTTGGGGGCGGGTTTGAAGAAGATTAGATTTTTAATTTTGCTTCACGTAATTGCAGGCTATTTTTTTCTTCTTACTTCAAAAACCTATGGGTAAATTGTGATTTGTTACTAAATCTCCCCTTCTATACTATTTCTATTTTCCCAGTTTGAGCTTTGAAGAATTTCATTCTATATGATAATGTATGTGTGCTCTTGGATATGCATGTTTCTCTTATTCACTCCATACCACAACATTGTTTTAGGCCGTAAAAAGCTTATAACGTTCAGGCATGAGTAAAATATGATGAGATGAAGGTAGAATCATGTAATAAGTCTGTGGTAGCTATTTCCTGTTACTGGGTTATAACCTCTGTAACTTGATGCTACCTGCTTCATTGAATAGGAGCTTCTCGAAAGGATTAAGAGTCGATTAGCTTTTACATGGAGTGAGTAGATTTACTTGGGGGGTTTTACTTAAACTACTTTTACTCATAATAATAACTCATAGGCTGTAAATTTTTGTTACGGGAAGTGTCCTTATTCACAAAGAGATGGATCCTTTTGACATATTTCCAGTATTTTCGCTATATGAAAAAAGTTGGTTAAAGCTTGCGGTGTTGCAATATGGTTTCTTTTGATTAACAATGACGAGCTGTGATTAGTTGGCAACTTGCAACTAATTTCCTTTGAGAGGATTTCTGAAAAGTTGCTGCCTAAAAATTGTAAATGGTGGTATGCTGTTTCTCATCACTTAATAAATTGTATCCTGAGAAGGCTACTTGATAGAAGGGTTCAATTTGTACGGAACTAGTATACAAGGGCCATATTGTTCCTCACAAGGAAAAACACTTTCATATCACATATTAACAAAGAAATATCATGAGGGAGCTTGATGAAGACATGAAGGAGAAAAATCTGTTAGGCTCTAAATAGTTGAAGTAGTTCACAATGTAAATTAAGGCATTTTGTGTTTTGGTAACTTTTAATTGTTGGTGTTGAATGCAGATACTGATATGAATAGGGAAGAGTTGGGAAATATTATGACTGTTAGGACAAAACCAGCAGCTCTAGTTATTGCAAAAAGCAATGGCCACCGAGAAGATGTTGGGCAGTCTAAGATGGAACCACATGTGGGATTAGAGTTTGATTCGGCTGAGGAGGCACAGGAGTTTTACAGTTCTTACGCAACCCAAGCGGGTTTCAAGATTAGGATCGGGCAGCTATACAGATCCCGAGTTGATGGTGCTGTTATTTCCCGGAGATTCGTGTGTTCGAAGGAAGGATTTCAGACAAACTCAAGAACTGGTTGTCCAGCTTTCATAAGAGTGCAAAAGGTTGACTCTGGGAAGTGGGTGTTAGCTAATATTAAAAAGGAACACAATCATGAATTTGAAGCATCTGGAGAACTTTGTCCACCTCGGATACAGAGGAAAACTATTCCAACTCCGAGGTCATCATCGGCTGGTGGGGCTAGTCGGACAGGAATCAGATCACATGAGGATGATAGTCCGACTGGTGTAGTTGATATGAAACGTCTAAAAAAGGAAGAGATGGAAGGAATGGTTGGGCCTGTAGCCGAACCACAAAAAGGGCTAGAATTCAATTCGGCCAATGAAGCTTATAAATTCTACTACACTTATGCAGCTAGTGCGGGTTTCAGGATCAGAATAGGTCAGTTATTCCGTTCCAAGCATGATGGGTCGATTACATCTCGAAGATTTGTGTGCTCCAAAGAAGGGCATCAGCATCCCTCAAGAGTCGGCTGTGGGGCATATATGAGAATACAGAGGCAAGAATCGGGAAGGTGGGTGGTTGATCGTCTTCAAAAGGAGCATAATCATGATTTTGAAACTCCTACAGATCTTAGTAGAACTGTGACTGTTGCATCAAAGGGGGGTTACAGAGAGGAAGGAAGCAATATGCTTGAAAACTTGGATTTGGTAGAGACGAACGGAGGTCTGAGCCTTGTTAAACGAGTTTCCGAGAATAACGTCAGTAGTGCTTGGTATAGTTTGCTTCTTGAGTACTTTCAATCTCGGCAAGCTGAAGACACGGGATTCTTTTATGGTGTGGAAACGCGTGAAGGTAAGGCCATGAACATTTTTTGGGCCGATTCACGAGCTAGATTTTCATGCACTCAATTTGGAGACGCCATTGTCTTTGATACGACATACAGAAGAGGTAGTTATTCCGTGCCATTGGCTTCATTTCTTGGCGTTAATCATCACCGTCAACCAGTACTACTTGGTTGCGCATTATTAGCGGATGAGTCTGAGGAGTCGTTTACTTGGATTTTTCAGGCTTGGCTTAGGGCAATGTCGGGGCACCGCCCTGTTTCTATTATAGCCGATATGGACCAAGCTGTTCAACATTCAATTGCTCAGGTTTTCCCAGGGACGCATCACCGGTTTTCTGCATGGCAAATCCTGGCTAAAGAACAGGAGAACTTGGGCCCGTTGCTCTCCATGTATGCCGATTTCAGATACGATTATGAAACTTGCGTCTTCCAGAGTCAGACGGCTAATGAGTTCGATTCTGCTTGGGAAATGCTCATGGAAAAATACAACCTGAGAGAGAATTATTGGTTCAAGGACATGTTCAGAACACGTAAAAGCTGGGTCCCATTGTACGTCAAAGGAACATTCTTTGCCGGCATCCCCGTGGATGGTAGTTTGAAGTCGTATTTTGGCACGCTCTTGACAGCTCAGACACCTCTCAGTGAATTCGTTGTGCGATATGAGAAAGCTCTGGAGCAGCGACGCGAAGAGGAGAGGAAGGAGGATTTCAACTCCTTCAATCTGCAAGCAGTTCTACACACAAAGACCCAATAGAAGAACAATGCAGAAGGCTTTTCACAATCACAATGTTCAAGGTCTTCCAGAAGGAGCTCTTGGAGTGCTACAGCTATGTAGGGATGAAGATTAACGTTGAAGGCGCCATTAGCAGATACATGGTGCAGAAGTGCGGGAACGGCGACGAGAGGAAAACCGTCGCCTTCAACGCATCGAATCTCAACATCAACTGCAGCTGCAAGATGTTCGAGTTTGAAGGTGTTCTCTGCAGGCATGCTCTGAAAGTGCTCCAGATAATGAACATAAGGGAGCTCCCTTCGCGGTATGTCCTGCACCGGTGGAGCAAGAACGCCAAATACGGCATCCTCAGAGATGCTGACTCAGCAGGCGGAGCGCAGGATTTCAAGGCGCTGATGCTGTGGAGTCTGAGAGAGGAGGCGCGAACCTACATCGAGGCGGGCGCCACATCGATCGAGAGATACAAAATGGCGTTCGATATGATGCAGGAAGGTAGGAGGAATCTGTGCTGGCAAAATTAGGGCGTGTATCTGTTAGAAATGTGCACATGTATTTATCTCGGTTCGAGCTCGTACGACTCGGAGGTGAACTCACCTCTGAATCATTTGTAATTCAGGGCTAGCTTTTCATCTGTTTTTCAGCCATGTAATTAGATAGCATCACCCCTTTTTGGTTGCAATCTGTATGCAAAACTCACCAAAAATTGTTGTTATCTGTTTCGTCTCGGCTCGTTACGAGTTAACATGTAGCTTCTAGCGATAGTTTAACCAAAACGAGGATGTTCCGTAACTGGATGCACATCTGAGACAGACTAGTGTTTATGAAATTGTAACATCTACTACTTCAATATACAACTAACCAAGATCAAGACAGCCATTGTATAAAATATATTCTCTGCGAATTCGAATTCAATATCTTAAAGAATAACAAGTATTCTATTTCCGAGTTTAAGAAAAAATCTTAGTTACAGCAACTAGGCAGAGAGTTTTAAGTGTTGTGAGCAAGCTAGAGTCTTGACAATGCGGTAGCACATATGAGGCCGATAAGGCAAGAGCAAGATATGATATTAGCCGTCATTGTAGACGAGCCAGCTGACAGAAAAACTCGATAAGAATTGCAGTCTCCACGGAAGCCCCTGACGATCATTGCCTGCACACATATACACAGCAACGGTTCATGGAAATTTGTCGAAGCCACAACTTTTAGTAGAATACTTGTGGAGGAAACCGTAAAAGAAAAATGTGCGAAGATGGAGCTGAAGGAAAGAAAAAATAGGACTCGGAGAGCTAAGAGAACAATACGAACCTGGCTTATCTGCTCTGCATGGCTATAGATATTCTTGAAGATCCGTCGGATGTATGTGAAGAAAACTGCAGAGAAGGTTTTAGAATAAGCAGGGTTCAGAAATAGAGAATTTAAGTTGGAGAATACCATCCACTGTCTCAAGTGTTGTTAACTGCTCCCATTGAATTCTACGAGATACAATACCCAGGGCCACATTGCGAACCTGTAATGGCATAGAAAATTTAAGAACTACGAAAACTTTCACTACAGGAAAAGATATGGAAAAACGAGGAACTCCATTTACAAGTGTTTTGACATAAACGATTGACTTTTAGAATCAGCTGATTACAAGAGCCTATCTTACCTCATCGAATACCAAATTGATGAATCTCAATGAGAGAAGGAGGGTTAGGATGATTTCAGCCACTGGAACACCACAGTTCTGCAAAGGAAGAATAAACCATTGCAAAGCAAATGCAAGCTGCTCGGATGTCGTGGTTGTCAAGCAAAGGCTAGCACTTTGGAAGATCTTTCAGGAGAAAAATAAACAAAAGAGAAGAGGCCGATAAGATATATGTGGCGTAAAATAAGAGAACTCAGCATTTATCGACCCACTTTAATTCAACAATGTATACAACCAAGTATCTTGCAAATGTGAACGAGTAACTCTACCTAGTCCAAATAGCCAAGGCAAACTTACAGTGAATGTCAAACAAGCTGCTGTAGTAGCAGCTGACAAGCCTTTACTGGTCAGCTGTAATGGTCCAAACTTCATTATTACATATTTATAACCTTCTAAAGACGCTGCAAGGTTTGGTAATCCGGTCACTGAAGATGGCGGGCTTCTCGAGCGTAAAAGGGAAGGTGCGCTGTCAGTACTCAACCCCAACAAAACAAACAAGATACCACATAGCAAAGTCACTCTCCCCAATTGATCCTACAACAATATCGGACATTTAATAAGGCAATCTCCCTGCATAAACAGAAGTACAATTACTACATATATGTCCCAAAAGAGCTGTGTTCATACAAAACACAAAACTTTATCCTCCTCATATATATGTAGAAACAATCACCATCTAAGTTTGTGATCAACCTTACCTTCCACACCTCAGTCGGCTGAACCCACACAGACAACAGGGTTAGATAGATGACTACTCCTACACGCACCGCCATATCAGATTTTGCTGGTAAAACTACAAAAGCGAGCAGCCATGCCTACACGTAAAAGACAATAACATAAGGCAAAAGCTTGTGTGCATTCCTGATGTACGGTGCATCCATCCAAATTAAATCCAATTAGGGCCCATCAATTTAATTAGGATTTAATAATCTAATTTAATCACAATTAGCGGATGTACCTGAGTGTGCCTTAATTTTATACTACATCTTTAGTGGATTCAGTTATGCACAAAGGCTAACTGGATCTGTTACCAATGGCTTTCAACCACCAAAACACTCTTAAAACAAGAATTTACTATAGCAGACATAAATGAAATAAGAAACAAACTCCCACAATTACTCATGAAGGGCTCACAGTGGGCTGAGCTTTTCTAATACAATATATATACATCAATTCTTTAAACATTCACGGAATATATAACTTATAATAAAAATTCATTTCCTTGAATCATAAGACGAAAGGGGTATTATCTTATTTCTATAATCTTTGCCAATACAAAAAGAACACAGAAGGTAATAGAAGCAAAAAAGGGGATATCACCACCGCTCAACCAAAAAAGATCCAATATTTACAGCATTTTCCAACTACATCAAACTCTTGAGAATTTTTTTATAAAAATCAATGAAATATACCATCTTGATTCTGGGGTCCACCCTGTGCAAGAAAGTGGTGGGGGAAGATATGTACTGGGCAATGGGACTGGACGTAGCCCCTGATATTGCTCCAAACACTTTCTCCGCAGCAAACAGATTTTTGGGCAACCATTTTTCCCAGCTATTACTTCCCCCAATTCCATTATTACTGATCGCTGCACATTGAATTAGAGGTTTGAGTGTTACGGAGCGGCGGTGCTGCAGCAAGAATTGTGTATAATTTCTGGCGGAGGGGAGCGAACTAAGCGATGGGACTTTCACAAGAGGTTTAGGGTGTGCGGTGAGGAGCGCCGGATACATCGGTGGCGGCGGCGGCGCAGCCGAGGAGGAGGAAAGAAGCGGAAGGTCGGTTTTTTAGAAGGGGAAGTTCTGTTATTTCCGCTATGGTTTATATCTTATGTTTATTTTCTACACAAACGAGAAATATTATATTGTAAGCCGTTTGTTAATTTTTAATTTTAAATATAGTAGGCAATACTAAATATATATATTCTTAATTTTTAATTTTAATTTTAATTGCATGCAGCTCAAGTTAGGTTTGTGAATTACTCATTCATTAACGTAGACAAGTATAGCTCGAATTTTATTGAATAATAATTTCAAACTAATTATTTCTAAATTGAGGTCAAAATAGCTTGCGTATTACTTAACCCGTCTACAATCCTAACCTTAAATAAATAGCTAACATATTTCTGTTAGTTATTTTCATTTATATTCACATGTAACAATTGAAAAAACTAATTCCACCGCTAAAATATAAAATTATAACATGAAAAAGATTAATTATGATGTATAAGTTCATACATTTTATTTGAAATTGGATGATAATCATTGAAGAGTTATTTTTTTTTCAAAATACAAAATCAACTAATGTCGATTGTGAACATATTTAAACAATTAATCAAAATGTAAATTATATTTTCATATTTAGTATATTTGATACAAAAAACTACAAAGTGTTAACGGGTATATCTACCCACTTTGATGTAGAAAGTCAGCCTCATTTATTCAGAAACAATATGATAAAACTGGTTCCTCCAAAAAAAAATAACGAAAACTGATAAAAAATTAAACCAACTTCTTATTTCAAGACAACAAAGAGCCATTACATTTAAAGTAAAACAAAGTTGGAATCAACCTATTTATAATCAATGCCAACACCTCATGTTGGTTGTTGAGCTTCTTCAAATTTACCCCTTTATTGCTGCTATATATATAATTTATATACCAATGGTGTGTGTCACCACCACCTTTCTTTAGACGTTCAACAAGACCTTGTGCACAGCAAGAGCCTCTGCCTCGAGCGTTGGCTCCCAAAGGAGCGTCGTCTCAGCCAGCAGTCCGGTCACGACGTAGGGATCCATGTTAGAGGCTGGCCGCCTATCTTCCAAGTAGCCTAAAGAAAGAAGCCATTTTATCATAAGATTACCAATGTGGCTGTTTTCATTTTTTTCCTATCTATCATGATGCTCGTGTACTGCGTACCTTTGCCATTCTTTTCAGTGTCTCGTCCCACACGGATGGAGCATCCCCTGTTAGCAACTCCCTGCACACATCAGTTTGAGGTAAGTTAGCAGAAATTAAGGCCATTTTTTAAAGAATTTTGTATTTTTTTTACCCATGAGAAAGTGTTGATGCTGGCTGTTTCGTGCTTCCCAGTCAGCCGCCTCTCGTTCCCTTCCCCGTAGGCGCTGATGTGCTCCTTGTGGCGGAGCGACAGGTTCAATATTGCCTTCTTAATCACATCAAAGCCACCTTCCTCCCTCATGCTCTTTGTGCTGCAAAGAACATAGAAATTTCTTCTTTTGGTAACATTCAATCCATTTACTGTTAATCTAAATAAAAGATTACCTATAGTTGGTGTGGCATCCTGCACCATTCCAATCACCATCTATTGGTTTAGGATCAAGTGTGAGGACAACTCCAGCTTGTTCTGTAATTCTCTACATAATCAAAATAGGTAAATTTTAGAAAGAAAAAAAAGCAACCTTGTGTTGATTTCTTGTCTTAGGTTGCTATCTGAAGCAGTTACCTCGAGCAGGTACCTCGCGCACCAGATGTGATCCCCTGCTTCAATGCCAACGCTTGGACCAACTTGAAATTCCCACTTGAAAAAGAAAAGATTAAGTCACAGATAGAGAAGGGGGATAGACAAAGGGGGAGAGAGAGAGAGAGACCTGTCCTGGCATGACTTCCCCATTAGTACCACTGATGTTGATCCCAGCATATAAGCAAGCCTTGTAGTGAGCATCTGATATATCACGCCCAAATGACTTCTCCGCACCGGCTCCACAGTAGTAAGGCCCTAAAATCACACCAACCATCAACATCAAGTTTTTAAATGAGCAAGAAATGCATTCTTGATAAGCTGAGAGACGAGCACCTGAGGGCCAGGATAGCCTCCAACGGGCCACCCCAATGGCCACTTCACGTTGCTTTGGAGCAATGTGTATTCTTGCTCAATGCCATACCTAATGCAAGTTCATTTTTTAATGTCAAAACAAGGCTACTATGTTTAGCACGACCAAAAAAAAATTGACAGTTATTACCATGGAACCTCTGCAACAACCTTGGGATCACTCAAGATCTCAGCAGCTCTGTAGCGTTTGTTCGTTGGGATTGGCATACCAGCTGGCATGTACGTGTCACATATCACCTGCTCTCGATCATCCAAACAAACGGTTTCAAATTCATCAAAATGCATACTTCAAAAGGCAGCAAAGAAATCAAGATTCTTTAGACTCACCAAGATGTTGTTACCACCGCGAAACGGATCCTTGAAGATTGCTTGAGGGCTACATAGTTTATTCAAGCATGATTCACACTTCAGCATTTTAAATAAACCAAATGTGGATTTTTTTTTTCATTTTTTTGTGGAAAATGTGATGCATTTTTTTGCAGATGATGATCTTACTATAAGATGACTTCACTGTCTTCTCCAGGAGCCTGCCCTGTGCTTGAGCCGTCGTAGTTCCACTTAGGCAGCTCCGAAGGGTGTTCAACGGGCTTCGAAATGGTCTGAAATCATCACAACACAAACAAAATCACCACAAGAAAAGAAAAGGAAAATAAATGAAACTGAACCAGCATTGATCTGTACCCTTGATTTGCTACGAACATCGACTCCTGTCCCTCCGATCCTGCCATACAAGCAGCAAACAGCACAATCTCAATACAACATGTTCATGATGGAACCACTTTCATTGAAAACAAAGAATGTGGAGCCATTGAACAAATAAATTCGGACAAAAACGATCGTACCAAATGTACTCAGCAATGATATTGTCTGTATAGGTTGTCACATCTAAGTTGAGCATCTGCTCCATACGGTCAATGGTGCCGTTTTCAGACTTGATAGCAAGAACTCTGAACTTGGCTGAGTTTCTAACAACTGCACCTTTTTTGTGTTGTTTGATAACGAGAGAGCTAAAATTTGAGCTTAACGGGCTAAAATCTGATGTGTTCTTTGTAATTCTCATTTGCCATTGTGCAGAAGGAGCTAGAATCTGTGCCATTTTTGTAAGTTTCCCACTGTACCTGCATGGGAGATACGAAATATTAAAATGATAAATGATAGGAAAAGAGGTCACGAGAATCTCACCACCACCCTTGTCGAGGAAGTCAATCAAGAGATCACATTAGGTCATTCAATACATTTAGATTGAGATCAGAAAATGGTGAATATTAGACAGCAGGATTTACCTGGATATCAGCTGCAACGAGAGAGAGAGAGAGAGAGAGAGGCAGTGGATAATTAAACAGAATATTTTCAAGAATATAAAGGTTTTATAGCTTTTGCTTAGTAGATAGGGGCAGTGTGTTTTTTGTGGAGGAAAACAGTTTTTGATCTTTCTAAGGTCTTCAAGAAAGTTGACAAATACAGATAAGGCCTCTCTCTCTCTCTCTCTGACATGTGCTGCGTAGTGTGATACAGACAGCAAGTTTTTGAATCAGTTGCTTGTTCATTTCCACAAACTTGATTTCAAAGCTGCTTTAACAATGCTAGATGTTACCCCCACAACACACAACAACAACAACAACAACAAACAACTTCCAAATTCTAGAATCTTGATAGCTCAAAATGACATAAAAAACTGATCTTGGAAAGAAACAATCTATCCATGTATATGCTCCCTAATATTTGCATGTCCGAAATGCAATTTATATGGTCCGCAAATAGATATTCTGTTTAACATTACACGATCATAGTGTTCTAGATAAAGCAATTTGCAACGAATTTGATTATCGAACCAGAAATTCTATGCCACAACAAGACCAGTCATCTGATTTTCATTTTTATCTTTTGAGTTTGAACTATAATTTTGAAGGGAAGAAGAGATAATTTAGGCCTGCATTGAAATAGATTAATGAGAATGATATAGAATAAACATTTTTGTGTATATATACATCCATATCACTTTTTTTAGATTGGCATAGATATGATGAGACGTTGGCATTTTCCTTTCGCTTTTGGGACCATTTGCATTTTGTCCATTTTTTCGTGTAAAATTGACTTTCTAATGACACGAAAACTCAAAACGACATCATTTTGAGGTCAGATTCATTTTAACACTCATATATTCCACGTCAAATTCTCATTCGTCCTACTCAAATTTCAGGTACAAGAAAATTAGTTTGAAAGCTTCTTGAAGTTTTATAATAATAGATCAGAGTCAATAGCTCATGATAAAATTAAAAAATGAGTTGCAGTATGTGATATTTTTTAGTATTTGACCTCTAGATTATTTACACAGTCATTCATTATCAATACCTACGGTCACATACACACGTATACGAACGAGTACACATAAAGTAAGTAGTAGATATAGATGTTACGCCTGATGAAATACGTTGTGTATAGGGTAAAAAACAACAGTATTAGAATTACCCTAGAAGTTCACAGAGCAGCATAAATTAGCAAATACTAACTAGTAAAACTACACAAAGATACAAGCACAGCAAACAAGATCAGTTTCTCATGGCATTCTTTGTTAACTTAAAAGCCTTCCTTCTTCTGCTTCTGCATCTTCATCTTCAATCTGGATCACTAATAGGTATATCATGTGTGCACTTATAGCACCGAAATCCTCTGATCCTAACGACTCGGAAGCATCGATATGAACTGTATTCATACCTGCTAAGCCCATCGATGGCAGTATTGCTGCATTTTGTTGAACGTATCGAGCTCTGGCCGACCAAATTCAGACGAGTTCCGCCATTACCAAGCAGCAGTTCACCTCGGCAACTTGAAACCATTTCCACCTCGCCATTATTGTATCGAGAATTTAGTACCAGAGGCTTCCGGCTCCGCCTTGCGCAGCAGCAACTTTTCTTGCCATGTACAGCTCTTGCTTGCGCTGTAGCCCGTTGGGTCCGTCACCGACAACGCCCTCTCCGTCTTCGGCCTTGCAGGCGGCGTGCTTCCTTGGGTACGAAGGATTGGGAACGATGTATTGAGCGTGCATGGTGGGATTCTTTATTGTTCTGCGCTGTTCGGTCGCTTCTACCGGTGCTGGTGGTGCTGCAGCTCCGTAGTTGTTGTATCGCGGTGCGGGGCCGGTGATCTTCCCCGGCCTTGTAGCTGCCCTTGCTGAGATAAGAGAGCCGGTCGAAACATTATATTTCGTGTTTCACTCTACTAGTGCACGACATGTGTATATTTATGATGTTATCATATAGGATAGTAGAGAATCCGATACACATGAAATCTCACACCGCATCGAAAACGCCGTACCTTGGATATTTTCGGGAACTTGGAGAGGCAATCGCGTCATCGGAATTGCGTACGACCGATCGGCTTGAGGCTTCTCAGCTTCTTTAATCGAGCACTTGGAGAGTTCGTTGGCAACTTCGCTCATATTCGGGTTCGAATTACCCGAATATAGCACAGAAGGCCTGCAACAGTACACACGATTCGGGCGAAAGTTATAGCATGATACGAAGGGTAGACAACGAACCGAAAAAGAATTATGTTTACCTGGGCAAAGACGACGATTGTTGTCTCTCAGCAGGTGGAGCAGGAGCAGCGCCTCCGTTTCTCCAATGTTCCTCAAGAAATGCGAATTGCTTCTTGAATTTGTCGACAGCACTGTGAAGGAGGATGCGATTAAAATACGTCGTATTGTAACAAATATGAATACAGTCTGAAATTTCAAGGGTGAAAAGGGCGAGACCTTGGATACATGAAGCTTGTAGGTTCAGCTCCGTCCAAATGCTCTTTCAACATCTTCGGGTGATATTCAAGAATCTCGCGGTATATAAGCTCTCGAACATCATCCTTTGTAATCCTTCTCCTTTCAAACTCGAATTCCATTTTTGTGACGGGTTGTGCAGAAGGCTCCCTCTCGACTCGAGCCAAGTTCCTGAAGTACGGATCTGCAAGAGCCTGACAGCTCGAAACAATAATTTTCACAAACTCGAACTACAAAAGACAAGCTCCGATTTCTAAAAAGTTCGATAGAGACAAAGGGGATCAAAACCTCTTCTGCACAAGGTCTGTCCTTGGGATCGAAAGCGAGCATTCTTTGCAAGAGACGAAGAGCAAAGGGATCAGCGTTCGGGAACTTGTAGGACAATGGAATCGCCTTCTTCCTTCTCATGCTGCTTAAGTACCTCCGAGCCTTCTCGTTTCTTATCTGTCAAATGAAATTATACAATCGCATAAGCTAACTTGACTTGAGTTCTCAGACTTCCACAACGACCAGAAAAATAATAATAATGGCGCACCCTTGCTATGGTTTCGGGAGGCGGGGTTCCCAACAGATCGGTCATGAGGTCTAATTGATGAACCACGTTTTTCCCGGGGAAGAGAGGCTTTCCAGTCAAAAGTTCTGCAAAAATACAGCCTATGCTCCAAATGTCAATGGCGGGTGTATACTGCAAAAAAAGGGCACATGAAAATAAACATTAGAAAATTAACAGCAATTTCATCACGTTGGGAGTTTGCAGTCATCGTGAATTGCAACGAGTAATAAAGAGCCACCAACTTATACCTTGGAGAAAAAGGATCCACATAATTCAGGAGCTCGATACCACCTCGTTGCAACGTAATCCTACAAGAATATCAAAGATAATAAATTCAGTCGATATGCAAAAGAAATGGCACTCGAGAAAATAAAGAAGAAAGAATACCGTCCAAAATATTGCAGTAGGAGTATCGTTGAAGGCCACTCGTGCAAGGCCAAAATCACAAATTTTTAATTTGCAGTCGGCATTTGCCAAGATGTTTTTAGGCTTCAGGTCACGATGAAACACGTTAGCTGCACGGAGGGATGTAATTCGTCAAAACACATAAAACTTTTAAAGAAAAGATCACATCCTATTTATATGGAAACAAGCCAAAATATTTGGAGATTGTAGCAGTCGTATAACCTGTATGAATGTATTTCATGCCACGAAGAAGCTGATATAGAAAGAACTGGTAATGTTCTGGAGTCAAGTCGTCGTTTGCTTTGATGACCTGGTGCAGATCCGATTCCATTAGTTCAAACACTACGTATATGTCCTTGAACTCTCGTCTAGATGGCGGCAGCAGAATGTGCTTGATCTCCACAATGTCAGGATGTCGAAGAAGTCTAAGAAGCTTAACTTCACGAAGGATACGTGTGGCATCAGAGACGTGTTCAAAGATATCATTTATTTTCTTGATCGCAACCTTTTCCCCTGTACGTGTATCATATGCTGAGCAGACGACACCGTAGCTACCTTTTCCTATTACTTCCTCAATTCTATATCTGCTTCCTTCACCATATTGTGTGAAGAAATCCACATCTACGGGCTGAAATTAAAGATAACAGGGTACTTTATTCAGACATAGAGAAAAGTGAGAATTAGAGAAATGGGGGGATATTGAATGAGGCAGAAACGGACAATTTATTCACAGATAAGTTTTTGATGTTGATAACGAAAAACTTCTAGCAGAATAAAACTAATTAGTATTCAGATAAAACTGACTGCATTGCCATGGATTACGAACTTATGATTGAGTTCTCAAATAAACCAGATCGATATTATATAGGGTAAACTACAATCTCATTAAAAAACTGCAACTAAAATCGTGCAGGAGTTGTTAAAGATAGATCGATGAGAAAAGTTAAAGAACATAAGACTGAAGAGTAGACTACTAAAACATAAAAGATTTAAACTACAGAAAAATAACTTTTTATCAACATGAAATAAACATCGCTAACAATGCCCATCAGTGACTGATCTATTCTTGATAAAACACGAACATTTCACGACCAGCCAACACTGCTAAGTTCTTTATATTTAAAGAAAATCACATACATTAGATCATATCTCACAGTCACAATACAAAGCCCAAGTCTTTTCATTTTCCATTCAAACAGGAACCAACCAAGGAAGCACGCATTTCCAACTTACAATTTCTAGGATAAACTTATTCACCAAATAATCACAATTAACTAGCTGAGGAACGTACATTACCAAGGTGGTGTAGCAAAAGATAAGATCAAGAAATTGATGCAACTCCAATAAAATGCTATATAAACAGAAACTACTTCAACATACAAAATCATCCATAAAAGTCCTAGCATCTCCCATCTTCTTGAACACTTGTAAATCAAATTCCACCACAAACCTCAGAAATTCCAAAATCAAATCTTTATGAAATTGCACATATGCCGAAATCAAACTAGATAGTTCCAACTCAGAATAATCCGTTTAAATAAAAATTTATAACTAAATTACCAGCTGAAACTGAAAGATTTTACCTTTTTCCGCTGATCAGACTGCATATTATCCCAAAATCAGCCGAAATAGAATTTCCAATATTATAGATAAGATAGATTAGATCACAAAGAAACCAAGAAATGTTGACTATTCAGCAAAAGTCTCAAATTGAGTTTGGATCGAAGAATGAAGGGACTTGAGCAAACAAATAAAGGAACAAATTTTGAAGAAATTCCGAATGATATCTCAAGTGAAAACCCTCAAACTTGAAGAAAAGGGGCTAGTTAAGAAGAATTTGAGCATAAAAGTATGATCTTGAAATGTGTTAGCAGAGTTGAAGACTTCCCTTTTTTATTAGGCAAAGCGAGAAATGGATTTTTTGTTTTCGAGGGGCGAAAGCGTGTACGAGGAATGAGAGATATGTAGCTGTATAAATGGAGTTTCCTAGATCGATGGCGATGATCTCTAATGCAAGCATGTAAATATGTGAAAAAGGGGCTTTGCAAATGAGTTGTGAGATGTAAATCTTTAGAGAGAGAGAGAGAGCTGCTGCTGGCAACACGGTGAGAGAGGTAAGTGGAGAATATTATCGTTAATTTTCTTGCTCCAGATTCACTAGTTTTGCTAGGTACATGGAGGCATATCTTTTGTTGTCTGAAATTAATTATCAGTGTATTTATAAATATTACTCTATTCATTCATAAATAGTACTCCACTATAAACATGCATTTAATTCCTTTTCGATCCGTCCACCAAAAATATGCAATTTCTTTTTTTAGAAACACCAACTTTACATTTTTACCCTCAACTTATTTACTTATTTTCAAAAAAACACTCATGCCCCCACCTTTTTACACTCACAATCCATTAATATATTCATTTATTATCCAAATGACACACCTTTTTATACACATTTACTTTACACTAATTACAATTTTTTTAAAACCCGTGACACCAAAACCGATGCACGTTTTTGGTGGACGGAGGGAGTATATCACAATTATTTTATTTAATATTCATAAAAATATGTCATTTTTCTTTTTAGGACACTCAATCTTTATAATTCAACCTCACAATCATTATTATTTATTCAAAAACCACTCCCTAACTCACACTTGATTTTTATAATTCAACCTGAACTACTCATTTCTTGTATGAAAGTACCCGTTTTCATTCAAATAATCTACTAAATATTTTATTAAAATTCATATCGTTCATCAAATAACACACTCTTGATTGGCGGAGAAAGTATATTGTATATTTAATCCAAATATATATATTAAATTATTACGAAAATAATAAAATTAATCAAAATTTAAAAGGTTAATATATAAATTGTTTCGATTTTATTTTTTTATTTTAGTTGGAGAAGGGGGGATTTGGAAACAAATTGCTCTTGTAAAATCAAATTTAGTAATTGAGGCATGATTTCATTAATTAAGGAAAGGGATTAAAATGGATAATTCATGTGTGAATTAAATGCAATATAATTGTTCATTTTAATGCCACGAGAAAGGAAATTTATGTCGGTTTTCGATACGTGTATAAAATAAGAATTAAAAGTATTAAAGAAAGAAAAAAAAATCCCCGATAATGATTAAGACAATTATAAGTTCTTCGAATAATTATTGTTGTTATGGAGGAATTTTCTTATTTGAGTGGTAAAGGAGAATATGTTCTTGTTTATATAGCTCATGAAAAAGATAAAATGTTTCTACATCTTCCCTACAAAATATAGTACATTTTTTTAATTTGAATTGTATTAAAATATTTTTTTATTAAAATAACTTTGTTTAATGTTTGTGAAAAGAATATGTGGAACAATAAATAAGGACAAAATATAAAAACTACATAAATTGCTATAATTTTCAAATAATATTAGATGTATTTTCTTAATCTATGAGAAAAATGAAAGTGGGCTACTTTGATGGAATGGAGTGAGTATATCGTATTAAAGGTATATTTGATACGCACGATAAAAGAATATAAATATTTATTATAATAATTTATTTGCTACAAAAATAAAATCTTAATAAAAAAGAATGGATCTAAACAGATTGTACATCAATGCTTGATTGTAAAATTCACCTTGAATCTACAATATGTAATTTAAAATATAATAAGAGAAACTCTCATCAAGAGACTCAGTCATACTATTCCAAAATACAAACCAATTACAATAAATACAACAAAATTATAAGTACAATATAAAATATGAGTTTGATTTTCTCCACATGCTCTTTTGTATATTCTACAGAAAAACATAATTATAAACATATACCCCTTATTTAGTATTAATAAATATATATAATGTATGTTTATTGCACTTAATGTACATCTGATCTAATCTAGTTAAAATGTGCGTGTGTTTGTGTGTGTATATATTATATGAAATCCTATAAAATTAGCATTTATTATAGCAGCAACAGGTCGGTGCCATGTGCACATCACATGGCTTAGGTGTAACTTGTGAGCCTATCAAAAATATATATTACTTCTAAATTATTTTGGAAAAAGATATTGTCATTATCATTTTATTATATAGAAAAAAACACGTGAACTTCGAAAAGAGTCATTTGGTCTTTGCCTATTTGATGTATTACGGTGACAATACTTTTCTATACACTTTTCACGGAGAAATACTTAGGGTGTTTGGCTAAGCTTATTTTAAAGAACTTATAGTTCAAGAGAACATAAGATGTTCAAATTTTATAAGATGTAATGTTTTAAGAATTTATAAGTTGTTAAAGTGTTTGGATAATTGATCTTATAAGTTAGAGAAGAATCGTGAATTAAAAGATAAAGTTGACGAAATGAAGTTGGTAGTGTATATGGAAAATAATAACTATAATAAGGTTATTTTTTTATAAACATGAAAAATAATTTCACAAATTTTAACATCTTAATTATAATAAGCTCGCCTAAACACCCTCTTACTCTATCTATCATTTTGGTTTTACCAATTTTAATAAATTATAATGAGTATAAAGTGAATGAAAATAATAAATAAATAAATTAATAGGTAATAAAACTAAAATATGTGTCATAAGTATAATAAATAAATATATTAATGGATAATGAATGTAAAAAGATAGATTATGAGTGGATTTTTTTATAAATAAATGAATAGATTTATGATAAAAATATAAAATTAATGTTTCTAAAAGATAAATATTTTTTGTGGACGAGACAAAAGGAATATTTGTTATTTAAAAAGTTGAAGCATCTTATGTGCTAATTGCTATGCATAATCATTCATCAAGTCTTTATCAAACCGAATATAAAGATCAAATATAGTCAACGTACCATAAATATATTTGTCATCAGTTCTTTTTTCGAAAAGTATCTTAATAATCTTAATTCTTTAACAATTACCTTAATAATCTTGAAAATAATAATAAAAAGCTATTTATTATTGGTATTTTTATTGAAAATGACTTTCCAACCTCCTTAAATACATAAATAAATAGAAAAATTAGAACCCACAAACTTCACAGGCCATGCAACAAGACACGCACTCAAGAAAAAACCTAAAAACAAAATCTTGCAGAAAAAAAGGGCAAATTTTTCGATTTCAATTGGAATATTTGGAAGCTACGAAAATGGTCGTTTTATTTGAGCAAAGGGTTTTTGTAGGGTTTTCTCTCTTCCTCTATCTCCCCCTCAAAGAAAAGATATAGATAAGAGAAAACCTCTTCTCTATATACATAATTATTTTCTATTTTTCAATTTCTGGGCTAAGAAAAAATGGGTTCTTTGAGAAAGGAAGAAGCGGAGAGAAGCTTGTTTGAGCAGAAGAAAATTGAAGAAGAAGAAGAAGAAAATGAGGAAGAACCCATTTTGATGGAGCAACCGCAGAGGTTTTGCATGTTTCCTATCAAGTACCCTCAGCTTTGGGAGATGTACAAGAAGGCAGAAGCCAGTTTCTGGACTGGTAGTGTGTGTGTGTGTGTTTCAGATAAACAATTGTGATCGTGGTCAATTTTCTTCTTTTTTTCATTATTTTCGTGAAAAATGATAATCTTTGTGTATGTTACTGGAAATATGTTTATATTTTGTGTGTTATAATCCCATTTATTAAAATTTCCATGCCTTTATACTATGATATTTTTTGGATTGTTTTGTTTGATTAGAGCAAATGCTTATCTTTGTTTTTGGTTTTGAAATCTCGATTGATAATTTGTTCCAAGATTGATGTTATTAGCCTCTTTTGATTCCGAGTACAGTGAAATCTACTTAATGCTCTTGCTTATCTGAAGGGGTTATAGGTGGTAATATGTATTCTAGATTTAATAATTTGTGATCAAACTTATTTCTGAAACTGCACTCTTTTACTCTCTGTTTTGTTGCTCCATATAACATGCATGTTTTTCCACATTATGTTGCTATTATTGTGTTTGACACAAAATCTTGATTTTCAGCTGAGGAGGTTGATCTCTCACAGGATGTTCAGCAGTGGGAAGCTCTGTCTCGATCCGAGAAGCACTTCATAAGTCACGTGCTGGCATTCTTTGCTGCTTCAGATGGGATTGTCTTGGAAAACTTGGCTGCTCGATTCCTCAATGATGTTCAGATTGCAGAGGTGATGAATGATTAGATGAATTATATGTGTAAAAGAATCTCATTACTAAGACGAGATACTTTCGTTTGTGTCTGATAGTGATATGCAAAGTTACCTTATTCATGACATTCTCATGTATTATTTTCATGGAGTTGGTGTTGTTCTGTGTTGGATGATAGAACAATTTTTATTGGATGTCACTATTTTATGCTAAGATACTTGTTTCTCTTGGTATGAAGCTGTTCTGATATATCAGTGCCGACTATTTAGTCTTGTTTTTTCTAACTTGACACTTTTCGAGGATTTGTTAGAGAATTTCTATTGATGATAGTATCGTTCTACATGATGAGGAAAGCAGACTCTAATTTGAGTATATTCATTTATATCTTAGATGGCTGATATTGACTCTTCTGTTTGTTATAGGCTCGGGCGTTTTATGGATTTCAAACTGCTATAGAAAATATTCATTCGGGTAGAGATCTTTCAAGTATCCCAGTGGTATTTTGGTAGCTTTCCGTACTTCATGAAGAGCTGATTCTCAACCTCTCTACTTTTTCATATAGAGATGTATAGCTTGCTCTTGGAAACATATATCAAAGACTCAAAGGAGAAGGACAGATTGTTTAATGCAGTTGAAAACATTCCCTGCGTTGCACAAAAAGCCAACTGGGCTTTGAATTGGATTAAGAGGTATTAATTAATCTCTGAGGGTGTTTTTCGATTTCCTTGATGAGTAACAGTATTGGATCGTAGAGTTCCCTCTTTTAAATTTCCTATTGCTTAACTAAATCTAGAACAATTATGATAACTCCAAGTTGTCCCAATACTATATATTTGGCTTGTGGAGTGGAAATCAAATTTCCTTCTGTTTCTACATCAACGTGTTTTATTCACGATGATATATGTGTTTTATCTCGACCAGCATGCAGTTTCGTGATAACCTATGCTAACATCAATGTGCAGCACGAGCACATTTGCTGAGAGACTCGTTGCTTTTGCTTGTGTTGAAGGCATTTTCTTCTCTGGAAGGTAGAGCCCCACACAGCACCGTTTTTCATCCGTATTTTTCACCTACTGATGATCTAGTTCCCTTTTTCATTCTCAGCTTCTGCTCGATTTTTTGGCTTAAGAAAAGGGGATTGATGCCTGGCTTGACGTTCTCTAACGAACTCATTTCTAGAGACGAGGGTCTGCACTGTGACTTCGCCTGCCTCCTATACAGGTACGTCATCCTTTCCTGCCCCAACGTGCACGGATAGTGGCTATGAGAACGAGGGAGTTGATCCCTTTGTTTTCGATTCTGCAGTTTACTCCGGAAGCAACTGAGTTGGGAAAGGGTCCATCTTATTGTGGAAGAAGCTGTTGAAATCGAGATTGAATTTGTGTGTGATGCTCTCCCCTGTGCTCTCATTGGTATGAATTCCACATTGATGAGCCAGTACATCAAGTTTGTTGCTGATCGACTTCTGGTACCCTTCTCTCTATCGTCACTAGGAAAACTGAATGCACTTCGGGCTCGTTTGTTTGGCCCAGGAATTTATTTATTTTGAATCAAATTACTTTCCCGGGACGGAATCCTTGCCAAACAAGTTTTCATACTTCTATATACACATGATTGTGTTAGATGACATGTTTTGGCTCTACTACATGTCTCCTTTAATATCTCCCTCTCTCTCTCTCAGGTTTCCCTAGGGTGTCCGAAGGCGTACAATGTCGAGAACCCTTTTGAATGGATGGAATTCATATCCTTACAGTTAAGTTTTTATGAAATCAAAGATTGAAACATAATCTTGATATCCACCTACATATATTTATGGCGTAACTACTGTTATTTGAACAGAGGAAAGGCCAACTTCTTCGAGAGGAGGGTTGGCGACTACCAAAAGGCATCCGTCATGTCAAGTTTGCAAGACGGCTCCAAGAATTTCGAGTTCAAGACAGATGAGGACTTCTAGAAGCCACACCGTCTCCCATTCCCTATTGCTAGGTACTACTACTACTACTACTACTACTACTACTACTTGAAGCTGAATCAGGGCATCTGTATTCCGAGAAACACATTTGAATGTAGCATATATCATTGCTCAAATTTTTGACGGAAACAATGAAATTCAGTATGGTGTAAATACCAAATGCTGCATCATCGCAAATCAATCTATCACCATTTATTCTGATTTGATTTCGTATGGAAGGAGATGAACTCCACAAGAATGTTTGAGTTTTTGAGTTCCATATCTGGTAAATGTTGGGTAGAAGTAGCTTAAGATACAGTATTTTTCTGGTAAATGAAATCAGTGGCTAGAGTAGAACCGAGCGAGATATATATCCACCATGGTCAGCGATGATCTCCTTCACAGGGAAGAGCCAGACCCCTGTAAGTCGGTCATCAGGCAAAGAGTGTAAGTTTGTTTTTATATTGACACAAATTGCAGGTTGTCACAGTCACAGACAGCCAGAAGAAGTGGCGAGCAACAAGCAGACGCGATTATGCATCACATATATAGCATATTAGCATTGAATGGTTATAAATCAATATATAAGTTTTTCATTTACAGCAATATGCAATACTTAAGCACCTCTTATCTCACTTAATCACAGACATTATAATCATTCAGACATTTTTCATTTACAATCAACATTTTGCCCTTATTTTTGTGGTAAAGTGGTACTTATGTGCTTCCCCTAACAACTATATCTGTATCCCATCCTAACAACAAGATAGAGCTTCAGGCACTTTTTAAAGTTGATGGAAGAATATCAATATCGATCCTACCGTACTTGAACGACTGAGCTGTATGATGTGGAGGAAAATTTCTCCGACTGTCGTAGTTAAACCTACCTGAAACTCAAGGGTATGCAGTATAGATAGATATAATCACCCCTTCATATCAATAAATTATCTTTAGTGTAGTTTTAATGACTGTAAACCAACAAGAAATCATTTCTTGTACTAGAGAAAATTCGAAGAGGACGTAAAGGAAGAGAAAAATGCATTGAACGCAGACAACTTTCAGGTTTCAGCAGAAACTATTAAGCTGATATGATGCAACTCCAAGAAGAAACACAAACACAGCCAAGCTAAAGCCCAGCTTTAATAAGATACCGGACTTTTACTATTTCCCCAGATTTTTACAGTAAATTTGATTAGTTCTGGCAGTGAAACAATGTACATCAGAGAAGCTAAATATACCAGGAGAGCATTTAAGTTTTGCTTTCCACTTGCTCCTAAGCAAAAGGGGTGGAGAATGATGTTATTTCATCAACTAAAATGAGAAACGAAGTGATTTAGATTAATTTTGCTATGAGATTCTGTGTTAGCTTACAAAGAAGTTATATCAATAACACTAGGTAGCTCAGACGAAAATGCACACTTCACCGTAGAACAAAACGAGCTTTAACATCTCATCAAACTAGGTTAAGATGATAGCCATCAAATAAAAGTGAGGGCGAATCATTTACAGTAGCATTCAGAGAATGTCAACAAATATGAACTAAATTCTATAGAAGAGGGCACAAGCGTTCTAGTGATCCTACTGTAAACAGTATAAATCGCAGGTAGAACTTCAAAGACAGCAAGGCTAGATCATATTCAGCCTCAGATAAACAAGGATAAGCTTTATCGGGCTGATTATGTTCGATCAATTCGACAGCAAACTATGAAACAAGTCTTCACTAAATTGAAAAGGATATCCAACTATGAACAGAACAAGGCTTTCGCAATCTATCAAAGAAATTCAACTAGCAGCACTCTACCAAAGATCCACAATCTACATAATCTAGCATTGTTTCAAACCAATCATTCTAGTCATCACAACATTCTCAAACAAATTCTAACAACAAAGCATAAAATCAAGAAAACCAAGTAGCTACATTATATCATCAAGAACCAAATCGACTTGAAACACAATTCATCATTCAAATTCCAAATTATCATATCATTCTCAAACAAAATTTAACCGAAGAAGTTCACTCACTTCTTGTGGCGGCGGCCGCGCTTAGGGCCCCAACCTTCGAGCTTCGAAGTCGGGCAGCCGCAGTGGAGGCAGAAGAGCAGCACGGCGCGGCCGTTAGGCGGCGCCATCTTCCGCAGCTCGGCGCGGAGGCACTCGTAGTCGGGGTTGTCGTCGCTGCCGCCTTTCCACGGCAGCGAATTGACATCTCTCACCGCCTTGTTGCCGTCCCCAATCCGCAGAAGCTCCTCACCCTGCAGCAGCAAATCGAACTCCATCCCCCTTCTTCAAGCCCCGGCAGCCGGCGCGGCCGCACCGCCGCGAGCGGTGGCCGCAGCAGATCTCGAAGAAGCTGACGAAGGCGAGGAAGGAGGCGGCGAATAGGGCGAAGAAGATGAACTGCGATTGGGGGTCGGAGGCGAGGTGGCAGACGATGGAGGAGAAAGGGGGGACGAGGAGAGAGAGGGACTGGAAGAGGTAGGAGAGATAGGAGGTGATGAGGAAGGCGCCGGAGAAGAGGACGACGACGAAGATGAGGAGGTCGAGGGTGGCGGAGGGGAGTGGCGGCAGAGGAGGGGCAATTTGGAGAATTCGGGGCTGGGGAGAGGGTTTTGGGGCGGCGGCGGGTTTTCGGGTGGCGGAGGGGGGCATGGTGATAGTGGTGGAGGAGAGGAGGTGATGGCGCATGATAGTGGACGACGGTGGCGGGGGTGGTGGAGGAATGGGGGTGGGAGATATTTCAGGTGCGGAAATGGGAAGCGCGTAGGATAGCATGGCGGCGGGGGATGCGCATGTTAGTGTCCTTCCGACGTTTGTACTCTAGAGTACAAGATCTGCAGATTGATAATTGGTTAGTGATTACTAATAAATTTTTATTTTTTTTTAGTGATTACTAATAATTGTTTTTGGATTTGGTTGCCTTTGTGTAGTTTTGTATTTTGATGCTTCTCTTTTTCAATTAAATATATACGTTTTTAAGCATATTAAGTGTAGTTTTTAGTAGAGTTGTAAATAAATCAAACTAATTGTGAACTATTTGGATTCCGATTTGATAAAAATGCATTCAAATTCGTTGGCTAGTTTGAAGTATTAGACTTGTAAGCAAGTTTATCAAGTGATTTAATTTAAATATATAAAATTATTAGTTAAATATATAATTTACATTTTGTACTATAATTAGTAATAATTTTTTAACTCTATAACTATTTATTTTTTATACAGTGACTTTAAATTAAATTCGTAACATAGTTGACTTAAACTCACTCAATGCTGTCTTGTGTTTCAATACAAATTAGTACTCCCTACATCCCGATACTGTTGGCCTTTATTTTTAAACATAGATTAATGAGAGTTATGTTTTATATGTAAAGTAGTGTGTGATACGAAATTTGAAGTACTTTTTAATATAATTTTTTTTTTTGGAACGAACCAACAATAATGGGATAATTCAAAAAGAAAAACGAGTCAATAATAATTGAATGGATAGAGTATTTTCTATTTCGAAACCTTTGTGTTATGTGTTTCTTTTAGTCTTGGGCTTAATTCCTTTCAGCTTCACAACTTATTTGAAAAGAACTCAGCCCGATTCAGCCGTGGACTTGGGTTGGGCCTAACTAGTGTTCCAAATAAATTAGACATAAATAAAAGGAAAACATATTTTGAAATAATGTTCCAAATCTTTTATTTAACTTTATGTAATTGGAATGGCCCAACAAGAAAATGCAATTTGATCAGTAATTATAAGGGGCTTGCTTTAAAAAAGTTAATAAATCAATAGATTATACTCAGTCTATCCAAACAATAGATTTCAAACGAACGAATTCACCTTAAAATTCAATCTTTAACTGAGGAAAAAATAATAACAGATTAATGTCAGAGTTAATTACCATAAATAACATAATACTTATTTGAATTTATAACTTGGTACACGTATTGGCAAACTTAATTTTCTGAAAAAAAATTAGAGATATTACAGTTGCAAAAAAAAAACTGATACTGTAATCGTACCGTTTTACAAAATATCAACAACAGTACATGCACCCCATCCCAAAAAACTTTAGTGTCAACATTTGAACACCCATAGCCACTTCAAAATGGGAATGTTGTGATGGAGGTGTCTCACTTAGTCACATCAATAATGTTTATCACTTTTATCCCATGAATTATTACACTTAATCTCCAATATTTTATCACTTGTAAATTTAATTATATATATATATATATATATATATGATGAATTAACGTGATAATTGGTGATTTTATTAAAAGTTGAGAACTAAAAAATGATGAATTCAAAGTGAAAGTTGATAAATTCCGCTTTTGAAAAGCATTAACTTTCATTCGAATTCAAATAACGGAACTCTCTCTCTCTCTCTCTCTTTTCGCCTCATGAAATTTGAATCATATGAAGATTATAAGGTTTTTGGAACCATTGATTGCTTGAGAACCAAAATTGATGAAGCACGGTGAAATTAACAAAAATAGAATTTTTCATTCGAATTTATCATTTTTTAATTCATCTAATCATTCACAGTTTTAGGATAAAAATGAACCAAACTCTCTCTCTCTCTCTATATATATATATATATATAGGAGATGGACGAAATAGGAATGAATCGGGCCTTTGATTTGCTATATCCCCTACACGGATTATTGTGCAACACACACACACACACACACACACACACACATTAAGAGTTTTCACCATAACTAACCCTATATATATATATATATATATATATATATAAGGTTGGTTATAGAGGAATTACATATTAGATAAGAACTAAGAACCAATAATTAACCACCCTTAGATTGAATAGGATCGGACGATTTGTAATTAATTAATGATAAAAAATGGTCATATGACTCATATCCCTAATTTTTTGCTATTTGGAGATGCATATCTTGAAAATCTCTCATATTTCATTTGGAGATCTTTATCCCGAAAATATTTCACATATCATTCTTCGTTGTTCATATATTTCATATTGTTGTTCATGTAATAGTAGTTGTTGTGCATGTGATACATATGAAATCTATTATATTCCAATTCATTATTTTGTTCATATAATTCATATTATTATTCATGTAAATTGTTTATGTGGGGAATAGTTACTGTAAATAAATTATAAAATCCATTGATTATGAGGATAATAAATGATTAATAATTAATTTTGATCGTTAGATTATAAAAAATAGATGAACCACACTAAGTCTTTATTCTCAAGGAGGTTGAAGCTCTCATTTGATCATATTCTCCCTCTCTTTCCTCTACGTATACGTAATGCAGACGATTGCGACCATTGTTGGATTTAATTTCTTTTCCTCTCCTCTTTGTTTCCTCTTCAATGTTTTCTTGATCATGAGTTGAATATAGGGCATTATTCCATATGTCCCGATGTAGTCAACACAGCCTGACACTTGTGTAGTTGTGATTGGGCAACAACCCATGTTTTGTCCCTAAAATTTGTTATGGACTAAAACTTACAAGAGGGCCATAACTTGTCCTAAACATTAGAGATATTTTTGGTTTTGTGGTGTTTAGGTCCACTCCTTTATCATCTTGTATAGGCGTTTGGTAAATAAAATCTTATCTTTAGTTCTGTTTGCATTAGCTTAAGATAAGATAATGAAATGTTGAATAGAAAAAGGAAAGAAAAAAAAAATCTTCTCTTTGCCCCTCATTTGAATGACAATAGGGGTCATGGAACTTGGTTTTTGATGTAATGTTTGAACTTCCCACTTACATCTACCCTTGATAGATGCAGAGGAATTAACCTCTAGTTAGGGATACTCATTTATTAGAATTATACAATAGAATGAGGCAATTATCTTTCTTATATCAAAATGGTTAGTTCATATATTACTTACTCCCTCCGTCCCATTATTGTTGGCTCGTTTTCCTTTTTGGGTTGTCCATTAAGTTAGTCCGTTTCCAAAAAAGGAAACAATTTTACAATAAAAAGTGCATCGAATTTCGTGACACATACTACTTTACACACAAAACACAACTCTCATTAATCTATGTGCAAAAAGAAAGAAGCTATGAATATTGAGACGGAGAGAGTATTATTTATCATTTATATTTTAAACATATGGTAATTAATTACATTTATGGCTCGATTTTTTGGTTGCAAAATAATTTAATTTTTAAATATGCAAATAAATAAAAGCACTTTGATGATCTGTCTAAATAAATTGCATATATTAGAAGTATGAGGTGGACCATTGGAATTTTTTTTCATGTACCATAATTGAAACTTTTTAAAAATGTCATGAAGTAAGCGATTTCTGCATCTCGACCTAAAGGTGAGGATGTAAAGTATAATTAATTCTAAAAATAGAAAATTCATAAATCCTTTTTCTAATTATCATTAATTAACTCTAGCAACAAAACAAGTATTTGGACAAAAATTGGAGAAATGATTTGAGGCTCATGTTCATTTGTTTGGGTCTCTAGAAAATTCAGCCTTATATCATGGAGATTGTTTTCTTGAATGAAGTGGGACACAAATTTGCATGCTAATTACAACACATATATCACACACACGGTTCTCACAAATTGCAATGATGAGTTGTATTTATAATGTGGATTTAGATAGGGTTAATACACGTGATGTCTGAGGACTTTGAGGCCACATAGTCCCTACAAATGTACCCTCAAAATGTGCATCCAAATTCAAGCTCGAGAGCCCTATAAATTCTTGCACAAGTTCTTGCATGAGTGCTTCAATTAGGGTTTTGAGATCCCAGTATCAATCGATCGAGGCTGAGCAGAAGAAGAAGAAGAAGAAGAAGAAGAAGAAGAAGAAGAAGAAGGTGATGGGGAAGAGGTTTGAGAAGTGGAGGAGAGTGGTGAGACAAGTGAGAGGGAAGCTCTACATTGTGAGAATTTGCATAACTATGCTTCTGTGTAGGGACAAGTATTCTTAGTTTTAAGTTTTTTTTTTGGTAGTGTAGTCTAGTAGGGTTTGTCTTGCTCTAGTTTGCAGATGCAGGTGGTTCCTTGCTTTGTAAATAGTAGTAGTTCGAGATTTTGTTTAGACTCTCTCCTTCCTATCCCCCTACCCCCAATGCAAAGTGCAAATAAATCAGAAAAAAAGGTAGCATTAACTTTTATGGAATATTAACGTGCAATTACAAGCTTAATTTTCCAATTATACATATATATCAAGCTGGTGCTAATTATATATATATAATTAATTACTAACAGTAGTGGTAGTTTGTATGTTTGTTGCACTACTTTAGCCGGCTGCATAGGTGGTGATATATATATATATATATATGTGTGTGTGTGTGTGTGTGTGTGAGAGAGAGAGAGAGAGAGAGTATTAATGTATTATGATTGAGGAAATTGTGTAGGAAGAGACAAGGATATGCAGCAGGAGAAGAAGCAGATAGCATTTAATATAAAAAGAAGCAGTGCAATACAGCGCACTATACCTCATGCATGCACAAAACTACAAGAAAAAAAACACACACTACACAGACTAATTGTCAATCTGATGCTGAAAATCAGTTTATATTTATGAATATTTAAATCCCATTTTCCTGCTACAGAGACAAACAAAAAAAATATATGTTTGATGATTAATTATTAAAATTGAAAGATGCAGTCCTTGTCCATGGAGTTTGGCAGGGAGACAAACTGATGACTCTGCATATTCATTTTTTCCAAACAAAGGGCCCATTTCTCAACTTGGCATATATCACATTAACAAGCTCATAAAACTTTGCCAAAACACAAACACACACATGTGTGTGTATATATATAAAAATTAGCCGACAATATTGTTTATATCTTAGGCGTGCTAGAAAGTTTGCAGAAAAATATGGCTCACTGATCAATCTTGCAGCTAAAGATTACCAAAATCTTGAGGATGATGGGCTCGACTCAAGTGCGGAGGGCGCAGCAGTGGCATAAGTACATGCGCTATGTTCAAGAGCAACGAACTCGTCTCTACATTGTGTGGAGGTGCTCTGTGATTCTTGTGAGATGGAAATTTGAAGGTCGTGATTGAGAGAGAAGGGAAGACTTCTTGCAAAGAATCTGTCTGAAAATATGTTGTTGAAGATGACTAAATGTGGAAACCGAGAAGTGAGAAAAAAGGCAAAGGCAACTTCTTGTTGTCTGATTTTCTTCTTGTTTTTTTGGCATGACTTGCTTTGTGGAGGAAAGCCTGTGTACAAAAGTCTCTCTCTCTCTCTCTCTCTCTCTCTTCATTTCTTGATAATCAGAAAGTAAATTGAGGATAGAGATGCTGATAAGAAACCATGGTAAAAATCAGAGCTATACTCAATATATTGATGTAATTTCGCCATCAAATAAACAAAACAAACTTAGATAACGCTTTCTTGAGTTCAATAACATATCATATTCGTCTTGAGTTAGAAATATATAAAGCACAAAACCAAGAATCTCAACGAATAATAAGTTACAAAAGCCTAAATTTTATAGCACATTGCAAATTTTGGGTGTACATATAAAGCACTGTTGTACGAAGTATTTGGTCTTCATTCCTTTGGCCAAAATCATACTCTCTTAGGCTCTCAATGTTATTTCGCAATTTCACAGAAGTGGTGTCACCGTCGCCCGATTTTTTCGGAGTGAAGAGGATCGTGCTACTAGCGAAGCAACTGCAACTGCTGCTACACGTATCCTGTAGCAAAGAAAAATGTTGCCCCCACAGGCTTAACTCAGTTTGTTAAGAGCAAGCAGATTTGGACCAAAGAAAAATATCGATAATAGCATTCAAATATATATATATATATATATATATATATATATATATAGGGGTTGGATCAGGTGAAAATTCATCTTTTTGAGAACTTGAGAACCATGCATAAGAAGTTGAAGATAATGCACAAAACAATATAAAATTGTATAACGAAAACTTTCTAAAATTGTTGCACAACAAAATAATTTTAGAAAGTTTTCATTATGCACAACTTTATGCCGTTTTGTGCATCATCTTCTACGTCTTATGCATGGTTCAAGGAGTTCGCAAAAAAGATGTGGTTCTCATTTGATCCACTCCTATATATATATATGTGTGTGTGTGTGTGTGTGTGTGTGTGTGTTTATGACATCTATAATCGCCACAAGACGAGCCGATTCTCAAGTACCTTTTATGGACATCAACATACTCATCTGTCTCGTCAACAATTTCCTCCTGCATCAACATAGAAGAGAAATCCATAAACCGTCGATTAATTGCTGACAGAAAGCAATGAGAACCTGTACCTGTAGAAGTTCTTCAAAAACATCTTCTAGGGTGATAATGCCGATGACCTCACCATCTTCGGTGTCATCTGGGGCAACCAACGCATTCAGAACTGCATCACTATATATGGGGTTGGTTTTGGATGGTGGCCTCGAAACCTTTTCAACGTCGACAACAGCAATCTCTGCCTTGTCTTCTTTCTTTGCTAGCAATGGACTAGTCACATCCGAATCCACGTTTGTGGCTTTGTACACTTCGGACTTCTCCAAAATAGACGGAGGCCTTCTGTTTTCGCCTTTGGGCTTCACGACAGCCGCCATATGGCTGCCACCCTTTTGAAACTGATTGAGTATGTCGTAAAGGGGCATGTCTGCAGGAACACTGGAAAGCAACAGTTGAATACACGACGATAATACATATTCTAGACAAGGAAATATGTCATAGGTCAACACATACCGAGGAATTCTTGAATAGAAACAGCATTAACAGGGGTCTCCGAATCCAGTCTCACAGAGAGAAGACTTTTCACCTGATCATAGTTATGCGTGTAAGCATAAAGAATTACTGAAGTTGCTATTTTCAGAATGTTACCAGTAAAATCCCAATAATGTTCCTTGGGTTCCCAGAATAGACAGGAACACGGCTATGACCACGAGCCAGAATCTTATCAATTGATTCCCTGAGATGATGCAAATAAATTCACGCGATGTTTCTCTTAAATCAATAAATGAAAGCGTGTGAGTACTTCTCCTAACAAGAAGAATTATTCAAAATGACTACCATAATCAATGAAAATTCTGCCATTTTATTAAGCATCTATATATGGAATGTAAGACATAATGCGTGCTCTCTTAAATAAGAACAAGGGAAATAAGTCAACAGTTCAGGTCGGCAAGCTTATCATAGCGCTCCATTATTATACATGAAGCCTCCGACTGGAATCTAACGTTTTAAAAAGAAAAAGTTTGCTGGGAAGTTTAATAGACAAATATGATGTGTTTTCTATTGAACCTGACACCCATATCATCTCTTACTTCACTTATAAGGCTACAAAACTAGAGTGGAAGATAAGAAATTGTTGTTCCTATCTAAGCTATGTAAAGAAGTGTATTCTACTAGGCAAGCAATTCTTACCGGTCTATCATAGAATTGATATCCAGTGAAAATGTTGACTCGATTGGCGTCATGGCCTCCTCAGCTGCCTGGTAGAGTTGCAGGTAAACAAAATAATGAGAGAAACGGTAAAAGTAGATGCATCATTATTATGATGGAGCAGCGATCTTGATCTACGATACAGAACTAGCAATAAGTAATCTAGGTCCGAGTTGACAGGTGAACTAAATCAGCCAGGATTAACTATACAAGATTTAGGAATTTAAAGTTCTAAACAGAAGATTTACAGTTATGAATGTTTCGATACTTATAGTTATAGAAAAGGAAATGGGAAGCTGTAAAGGGAAAAAAGCAACAATCCCGTGTTTCGAGCATGAAAGAAGTTCGTGCACATCAAAGAGAAAGTGAAACAATGTTCCTTAGAAGAATGGAGTATCATGTAAGGTGTACAAGCTGCTAACACCATACCTTCTCCGTCAAATCTAATGCTCCACTGATAATTGTTGTCTCGTCATGTGTTAGATCACCGCCTTTTCCTGCCTAAGAATAAAAGAGGACAGTTAATGTCAATCAAGAGGGAAAAAGTTACCAGATGAAACCTGGCAATTTTCAACATACATCTGAAGGACCACAGTATCATCAAATAACGAAAAGTCACGGAAGCTCATCATAATATAAATCAAAAGGCAAATCTACAGTAAAGAATAGAAGACTCCAGCAACTTGCAAGTGTTTTACCGCCTGGCCGTGGATAGAAACAAGAGCCTTCAGCTGAGCTCGTCTAAACAACGCATCATTGTGTCCCAGAACCCAATCCAGAGCCTGAATTTATTGAAAGACCAAAATACATGACAATTCATGGGCAAAAATTGATGACTGCATATTTGCGATCACTTTCACAGAAGAAACGACCAAATTACCTTGCTAATTGGGTAAGCGATTGGGTAGCAAATGACCATCAGAAAACGAACAAGCCACACAAAATTAGCACCCACGGCGAGCCCATATCTAGTGCATATTGCTTGAGGGATGACCTGACAAAAACAAACTCAAACTCATAGGAAAATGAACACCAAAAGTGGGGGAGCACGAAAGATTGAACACATATAAATGAATACCTCTCCAAAGAATAAGACAAAAGTAACTGATAGTATAATGGCAACATATTGATTGAAGATCTTATCTAGGTATAAAGGTAGTGCCTGAAAGTTGCAAACAAAATGAAAGTAACCATTAGCAAGCATGTCCGATGAGGTATGCAATACGAAGCTCTAGAGCGCAATAAAAAGAATATGCAACTTTGCTCATTTTCGGCTTCTTTGATGACTGAGAATAAATCTTTAGAACAAAATTAACAGGGTAATTCATACCTCCATTGCACAGGCATTACATAAAAGCAATGTCACAAGAAGCTGATGCTGCTTCTGAACCACTGGAAAAATTGTAGCTGAAGACAATGGAATTGGTTCAGATCGAAGGGAAATAAGTATAGGAGAGAAGCACTTGTCACAGTCTCCAGATCACAAAAGAGAGAGCAACAGAGCTCCTTCAGAAGCATTATGGTATATCATGCGATCAAGTTTCACCAGACCATCAAAACTATTTGTTAGGCTGCTGAACATTGGCTATGCTTGCAAAGTACAAGTCAAGAAAATTGAGATTCCAATATTTGCTTCTCACACTTCATCTCTATCCTAAAATCATCCCAAATTTACAGTTCAACTGCTAAGTAATAGTGAAGCATCATCAAACTTTCAAGAATAATAATAGAAAAGCAACAATGATTGTGTGCAATAAATGAAGATGACCGGAATGACTCCCTTATCAAAATGATTCCATCTGTTTCCAGTTATCATCAGAACTTCAACCTATTCCAACCAGCAGGGCATCAAACGCCAACCATAAATAAAATCAGCATCATTTCTAAGAATTCCTATTCAATCTTAAACTTATTCTAGTCCAGATAAATACAGAAGATAAAACTAGAACCCTAAAGCAGACTCTTTAACCAATAAAACAAAGCCGCCTCGTGGCCGTACATAGCTCCACTTAAGAGTTATCAGACCAGAAAATGCAATCTAATATATCAACATTTCAAGCAATCCAATCTATTCCCTCCACACCCTCTAACTACGATTCCAATCACCTCGAGAAACAACAATTCAAAAACAACCAAACCTCACTACAGCCATATCCAGAATCAATACCACCACAAAAGTCAATCATAACCAAAAACAAACCACAAAAGTCAACCATAACCAAAAACAAGTTCGAAATCTCTGCTAAAAAAGAAAAAGAAAAATAAGAACGTTTCCGAACCAGCCTGTTTCTTCTCCGTAGGAGTGCCACTGCGCTGGAGGATCTCGAGCTCGACGAGGCCCAACGACATGAGGCCCAGCGTCAGGCCCGACATTACACCCGCGAACACTACCAGAAAGAGAGATACTCCCGCGTACGCGTACCACCACGCGGTGCCGAACTCTATCTCCGATCCTAACATTCCGCCTCCGCCACCGCTCCTGAACGCTGCCGACAGCAGCACCGCCGCATTCACAAAGTGCATAATTGCTCGTTCGCCGAAGTTCCGAGTCTAATCCCGGCCTCCCTTCCCGCGATTCGCTGCGCTTTCGTGGTGATCGCTGGCTGTGAATTAATATCCGCTCCGAGTCAGCGGAGAGAAGAGAGGGCCGTGTTGGTGGTAGACACGTGTCCCAAATTCGATTTTAAAGAACTCGGCGCAAACTTCAAATCAGTCCAAGTTTACCAAATACTTGTGTATGTTTTTACTCAAAATAAATACTTACGCGTTCATCTTTTCCTTTTTTTTCTGATGGTGTTTGGCTGAGTTTATAAGTTCTTCAAAACAACATAAGTTATTTTTAAATTTAAAATAAATTATATGTTTATTTTGGAGAAATTATAACTCAACCAAACACCTCTAAATGCAATTAAATTTTAATTGAGACAGAGAGACACCATGAATCTGAATATATTAAAGTGTGGCTCTTTGATGATAAGCAAAGTTGGATTGCACTTATTATTATTATTATTATTATTATCATCATCTTTGCTTACCCCGTTGTGGTGCTAATTTGGGTTTGCATGGCACTTTCTATATTATTCCTTTCATTATCGCGTTGATATATCTTTGTGTGCACTAACACAGCAAAAAATGTGCATGGGTAAGAAACTAACACACTCTCTCCTGTATATAGAGATGATCAAATAAGAATTATATTTTTTGAAAATTATGCCAACATATAAAATTGATACACAAAATGTATAAAATTATATAAAACAAAACATTCTAAAATCATTGTACATATATATATATATATATATATATATATATATATATATATAGGAGTGGATCAATGAGAATACATCTTTTTTGCGACTGCGAACAATGACAAGACGTTGAAGATGACAAAGCGGTATAAAGTTGATAACTAAAACTTTCTAAAATTATTTTGTTGTGCAACAATTTTAGAAAGTTTTCGTTATGCACAACTTTATACTTGTTTTGTGCATTATCTTCAACGCCTATGCATGGTTCTCAAGTTCTCAAAAGATGAGTTCACCTGGATCCAACCCTATATATATATATATATATATATATATATTTCTTGATAATAATATTGGGCTGCTGAGCCATGATTCGAGAAGCTGATAAAAACCATGGTAAAAACCGATGTATACACAAAATATGGATGTAATTTCGCCATGAAATTAACAAAACAAACTAATATAACGCTTTCTCGAGTTCAATGACATCTTGAGTTAGAAATATATAAAGCATAAACGCAAATATCTCAAGTTATAATAATTCATAAATTTTATTCCACATTGCAAAATTTGGATCTACATATAAAGAATGAACACTACTGCAAACCATGGTTGCTTGGCCGGAATTATCATCTCTTAGGCTCACCAACGTTACTTAGTAACTTGACGGAAGTGGTGTCGTCGTCGCCTGGTTTTTTCAGTGTCAGCCCTTGCTTGTACTGTGATCCCTGTGCATCAATCGAGAGTGAGGGAGATTGGATTTCAAAATAAGCTAAAGTTCTTTCCATATCTACTGAGCATTAAATTATGGAAAAGGAAACTTAAGATATATACATGGGTTATTCTTCTTCTTCCTTTTTCTCTTTGGAGGGGAGGAGATAAGAGTGTGTGTTGAGAGACAGGAAATAGAGGCTTGGATATTTCTATATATATAGCATATACTAGTCCAAGTATTTACATACACTTATTTAAGTCATTCGAAGAGTTTACTTACTGCTCCTTTCTGGGCCGTTAGCCTCCGGCTTGAAGGGGCTCGTGCAACTGACGAAGCAGCTGCAGCTGCTGCTACACGTATCCTGCAGAAGAATGTCGAATTTAGAACTCAAACATGTTTATATCACATCTATAATCGCCACAGATACGAGCCAAAGCCCCGATTCTTAAGTACCTTTTATGGACATCAACATACTCATCTGTCTCATCAACAATTTCCTCCTGCATCTTACAAGAGAAAGTCCATAAACCAAATATACAGATGTGATGGATTTAATCTACGAAGAAATCTGTACCTGTAGAAGTTCTTCGAAAACATCTTCTAAGGTGATGATGCCGACAACCTCACCATCTTCGAAGTCATCCGGAGCAACCAACCCGCTCAGAACTGCTTCATTATACGCGAGGTTAGCTTTGGATGGCGGCCTCGAAACCCTCTCAATGTCAACAACAACAGTATCTGCATCTTCTTTCTTTGAGAGCAAGGGAGTAGTTATATCTGAATCCCCGTTTGTGGCCTCTTCCCCTCGAACTTCTCCAAAATCGATGGCCTTTTGCTTTGACCTTTGGGCTTCACAACAGCTGCCATGTGGCTGCTGCCCTTTTGAAACTCGTTGAGTATGTCGTAAAGGGGCATATCTGCAGGAACACTGGAAAGGAAAGGCGTGGATGAAAACTATAAACATTTATAGTCGAATGCACGACGAGAATGTCGATAGTTCAACACCATACCGAGGAATTCTTCGAATAGAAACAGCACTGACAGGGGTCTCTGTTTCTGCTCTCACAGTAAGAAGACTTTTAACCTAATCATCGTTATGTATGTAAGAACCGGGCATTAAGTATAACGAATTAGTGGAGTTGCTATTTCTGGAATCTTACCAGTAGAAGTCCAATAATGTTCCTCGGATTCCCGGAATAGACGGGAACACGGCTATGACCACGAGCAAGAACCTTACCAATTGCTTCCCTGAGATGATGCAAATAAATTTGTGCGACATATCTCTTAAATCGATAATTGAACTTAGGTAGAACGGAAGCACTCAGAACGAGAAAACATGTGTGTGTTTTTCTCTCAATAAATTACCATTCAAAATAATTAAAAAATAATTATTGGCACCATCTTACTTCACTTATAAGGCTAGAAATCGTTGTTCCAATCTGAGCAATGTATTTCCACCGGGCAACAAATCTTACCAGTCTAGCTTTGAGTTAACATCCAGCGAAAATGTCGACTCGATTGGCGTCATGGCCTCCTCGGCAGTCTGGTCGAAGTTACAGACAGAATAACATAATGGAGAAACAGTAAAAGAAGATGAAGATGGTTTCATAACTTTACATAATCGAGATTATTATGATCTTGAATCTGCATTGAAACAGTTATCATTGGTCCTTATGAGCTTAGGCAAAAGGAAACGGGAAAGCTACGAAGGGAAAAGGAATGAATCCCACGTTTCCAGCATGAAAGAAGGTCAGACACATCAAAGAGAGAGTAAATGATAGTATACCTTCTCTGTCAAATCTAACGCTCCACTAATAATTGTTGTCTCGTCGTGTGTTAGTTCACCGCCTTTTCCAGCCTAAAAACGAAAGAGAACAGCTTAATGTCAATCGAGGGGGTAAAAGTTACCAGAAGAAAACTGGCAGTTACAGTATACATCTGACGGATTACAGTATCATCAAATAACCCAAAAGGCGAAAGGTAAATCAACAGTTAAGAATAAAAGACTCGAGCAACTTGCAAGTGTTTTTACCTCCTGGCTGTGGATAGAAACAAGAGCTTTCAGCTGAGCTCGTCTAAACAACGCATCATTGTGTCCCAGAACCAAATCAAGAATCTGAATTCATTGAACAATCAAATCACAAGATTCAGAGTTTCAATCAATTAGGGTAAAATTTTAGCCCAGGAAAGAAAAGGACCATTAGATACAAGACAATTACAGGGCAAATATTGATGAATGTAACTTTGCAATCACTTTGACCGAAGAAAATGCTAGTAAAACACAATGGCAATCACAAATTACCTTGCCAATTGGGTAAGCAATCGGGTAGCAAATGATCATCAGAAAACGAACAAGCCACACAAAATTAGCACCCACGGCGAGCCCATATCTAGTGCATACTGCTTGAGGGATGACCTGAGAAAATAATTAAAAACCCATAGGAGAATGAACACCAAAAGTGGGGTTCGGGGAGCACAAAAGATTGAACACATAAATGAATACCTCTCCGAAAAATAAAACAAAAGTAACTGAAAGTATAATGGCAACATATTGATTGAAGATCTTATCTAGGTATAGAGGAAGGGCCTGCAAGTTGCAAATAAAATGAAAGTAAGCACATATGCAATAAAACGCTCTAGAACTCAATGACCAATTAGTACAAGAATATACAACAAGGTTGCTCATTTACTGCTTCTTTGATGCTGAGAAGTACATATTTAGGGCAAAATTAACAGGGTGATCTATACCTCCATTGCAGCAGCATTACATAAAAGCAATGTCACAAGAAGCTGATGCTGCTTCTGAACCACAGGAAATATCCTAGCTGGAGACAATTGACTTGGTTCAGATTGAAGGGAAAAAAACATAGGAGTGAAGCACTTCTCACAGACGCAAGATCAGAGCGAGAGACAGAGCTCTTTCAAAAGCACTTTACTATGTCATGGGATGAAGTTTAACCAGACCACCAAAACCATGCTCATAAATCCGCATTGGCTAAGGTATTTTCTAGAGCTGCAATCCTAACTATAAGTTAATCGGCTATGCTATTATCATCCCAAATTTACTGTTCAACTGCTAAGTAATAACGATGAAGCATCATCAAAACTTTCAACAATAATAATAGAAAAGCAACAATAATTGTGTACCATAAACAAGACTCCCTTATCAAAAAGATCCACCTTTATCCAGTTTTTATCATCAGAGATTAAACCTATTTCAAGCTGCAGGGAATCAAACACCAACCATAAATTAAACCAGAAAATCTAGGGCGAATGACAGCATCTTTAAGCCATGTCTCCAATCACCATCACTACAAACTGCAAAACTCCATCTTTATCCAATTATCACCAGAAACTCCATCTTTTATCCAATTCCCATAATTTTTATAACTAAAAGTCATCCTAAGCCAACAATTCCAATCACCTCGAAACATGAAAATTCAAAACAACCATACCCAACGAAATCCAAACCTAATCACAGCCATCTCAGAATCAATCATCACAAGACAAAACCATAAACACCATCCACAAAAAATACTAATAACGGAAAACAAGACTCAATTTTGATGGTGGAAAATGGTTTAGTTTTCGAACCAGCCTGTGCCTTCTCGGCGGGGGTGCCGCTGCGCTGGAGGATCTCGAGCTCGACGAGGCCCAGCGACATGAGGCCCAGCGTGAGGCCTGACATTGCCCCCGCAAACACCACCAAGAGGCACGATATTCCGGCGTACGCATACCACCAAAAGGTGCCAAACTCTATCTCCGATCCCAACATCCCGCCTCCGCCTCCGTTCTTCAACGCTATCGACAGCAGCGCCGCCGCATTTACAAAGTGCATAATTGTCCCCTCGCCGTAGTCCGACTCGATTTCGGCCTCCCCTTCCCGTGCTTCGCTGCTCGTTTGTTGTGATCGCTCGCAGCAGTGTGAATACCTCTTTGAGTCAATGTGTGTGTGTGCGCTTGTGTGAGATATTGAGAGAGTGAGAGAGGTCGGTGGGATTTGCAGGGTGCGTCAGAAATGATAATATTTTATATAAGTAGTTAGGACTGGGTATCCGGTTCGATTCGATTAACCGAACTGAATTTTCGGTTACCCGAAACCGATTATTCACTTTGAATACTAACCAATAACCGAATCGATCGGTTATTCGGTTAACCAAATAACCGTTTTTTAAACCCAATTTGTAAACCTGTTGTTCAAGAACAGTAACTTTAGTTCAAGGAGCACAAAGCAGAGATTGCAAGTCATATATTGCATTTCATTTTCACCAAAATTTAATAAAAATATTCTAACTTGAGCTCAAGATTATCTAGATGAGGGATACAATATTGCATTCATTTTCACCAAAATTTAACAAAAAGATTTAAAGTTGAACTCAAGATTAATATTATCAAAACTGAGAAATAGAATGTAGCAGGCTAGCAGCAAGTGTTATGGCAGATTAATATTCACAGATTAATATTTTTTTTAAATATTAATTATAAAATGAAATATATATATATATATATATACTTATAACCGAATTTTCAAAAATCTCATAACCAATACCGAACCGTATCCAATGAAATCGATTATTCGGTTAACCGATATCCATTAATTCGGTTCGGTTATATAAATATCCAAATATCCAATACCAAATACTCACCCCTATAAGTAGTTGGATTAGTTGTAAATTGAATTATGACAAGAATGATATATTGATATTATTGCATATTTTATAAATTGTTACGTAGTAGTTGCATAATATTTTGTACATAGATTAATTAATCAAAACATAACTATATGTACTTTGAACGATATCTTTTGCTAAGTCTCACAATGCTTTTCTTATTATTAAATTAGTTTTTTATTAGCATGGAATAATTATTTGACTGAATTTGTTACTAATAGAAAAATCTATTGAATTTAAAATCGGGTGTCTAAATGAATATTTGTTAGTATCTTTAGTTGAACACTATTTATTTAAACCGACTAATAATATTATTCGTGATTTACCTAGTTATGTTAATATTATACCAGCTAGATGATTTGGACTTTGGAGGGAAATTTCCCTTCTTCACGTCGTTGGCCTGAAAAGGATAATGAAAAAATTTGATTTGTTTCCTTTAAAAAAAAATTTACTTCATATGTCTCATTTAAAAAGTCTCACTCTCATTTTTGGATTGTCCCTCTCATTCCATTTTATGAAATAATTATCCCTTCAAAAGGTATGGATCATACTAATTTTTTAACACTTTAACTATTTTATACATTTATCCTAAATTTCGGTTTGGTCTCACATCTACTAAAAATAATGAAAACTTTAAGCGGGACGGATGAAGTATTATCCATATGCTCCATTAGTTATTACTAATAGTTTGATCACTTAAAATGGCAACAATATACTGCAAAAAATTAATCAAGAAATAAAAATGATACGAATGAATTATAATTAGTGTTTTCTAAAAATGCATGCTCGTTTATTCAAATTTTGAGAATATAAAGAAATCTATGCATTTAATTGTCAAACTTGAAGAAGCTAAGGTAAATTTACGTAACCGATCAAAGTTGATAATTTTATTTACAAAAAAAAATGTCACTATTTAAGTTCGGAAACTCCACTTTATGCAACAGTGAAAATTCAGTATTTGGGTGTGTGAGTGTTGGCCTAGTGGTAGAGTGGTTAATGTCCGAGACTAAAGGTCTCGGGTTCTTGTCCACTGTGACGCAACCTTTAAAATTTCTGTATTAATTGATAAATAAAAAATAAATAAAAAATCAGTAGTTTATATTATCGAAAAAGACTAAATAGATCATTTAAATTAGATTGGCCTTTTCTTTTCTTTAATATTTGTTTTAGATTTCAGGATTGGTAGCTAGCAAGTAGTTATATCGAATTCATGCTAAAATGGGCTACCAATTCCATCTTGGTTGGCCAATAATATACCGACCCAAAGTGCTCAAAGGAGCTTAGCCATCGCCCCTCGCCCTCCGGAAAACCATAGAAGCCACTCAAGCGTCAATCTTCGTTGGGGTCTGCCACCTGCACATCAATATGGTTCTGGGAAAGCGTAGATTCAAATAAAAATCTTTTATCATGATAAATGTAAAAATATATATATTAAACATATAAAGTAATTGTATTACGGAAATGTATTAAACATATAATATTGTCGTAGTATAATTACCTAGATAATTAAGCTTATAAATTAAAAGTAAATAGTTAATATGTATGGTCGGAGACAAATAGTTGTCTAAATAAATTAATACTCCATTGAGATGGTGTAATGTATGTAAGGGATAAAATTGGATCACATGATACGTGTGTGTGGTGTGGACTGGCTGAATATTGAAGAATCGTTCTTATTTTGTTATTTTCTAGATCCGAGGATGTATTGACATGACGCATTTATATGTGTGTATGTGTTTCATTTTTCATGTTTTTTCACCTTTTATATATATATGTATATTATAAAAATCTTTAGAACAATAAATTCTCCATGAAAATTATTGTATTAAACAAAAATATTTAAATTTTCACTTCTCATGAGAATCGAACTTGGGTGGTGCATAATGCATTCATCCAGCAAAGTGATACATCACCGTAAATCTTAACGATCTAATGAATGAAAATGATTGTCACTTTAAATAAGATTTTTATTTGAACATACTCATATATATATATATATATATGCATACGTCAATACATATACAAAGTTATTCTAATTTGCGAAAAGCATGTATTAAAATATGTATGTATGTATGTATGTATGTATGTATATTATTTAATTATCTATACAAAATGAGTAAAATCATATAAATTTGTATACTTATTGAAGTAAGGAAAAAGAATATTTTATTTGTCGCATATCACTAGAATTCTCATGATTTGGACCATATGGTATCATGAGGGACCCGCAACCGCTACCTAAGGTCGTACTGGATAAACCTCACGTTTCTATGCAATAGTCTACAAACCACACATGACAGGTAAACCACACTTGAAAAACCAGGTGTGACCTGCTCAAAACTATAGAGACGTTTGGTGGGGTTCGAACCTGTGACCTCTCATCCACATGAATCCACCTTAATCATTGGATTGTCCATATGGGACCATATTGGACCATATTAATTTTGGTTCGACAATATCAAGCAGGATTGAGTCTAAGAGGGTAATTGACTATGTGGGGCTTCGGGGGAAAGCTTCCATTTTGGAACAAGAGTATTTGATTAAACTTATTTTAGAGAGTTTATAAGATGTTTTAAAAATTTATAAAATATAATGACTCAAGAGTTTATAAGTTGTTAAATTACTTAGATAATTGAGCTTATAAATTAAGAGTAAAGATCGTGGCTAGAGAGAGAAAATCATGATTAAACATATAAAATTGAAAATAAGTAAAGTTTATAAAGTATGCGTTAGAAATAACGAATTATAATAAGATTATTTTAATAAATTCATTATTATTTATAAGCTTAAGAAAAAATAAATTATAATTGAAAAATTATTCTTAGAGAGCTTATAAATTATTGACAATTATTTTTACAATTTATAAGCAATTTAAAAATTTATATTATAATACTTTTCAAGAGTTTGAGAGCTTTGAGTTCTCCAAACACCTTATAAGTACCTAACTATTACAACCCATTTATTGGTGTAAGGAAGTCCAAACTATTTATTGGTCGGCCCATCAAATTAGTGAAATATGTTTAAACATATTTAGTTGCATTAGTAAATTATGTTAATAAATTATTGTCAACAAATTAGGTATTAGATTACCTAATTAAACCTTAATAAACCTAATTAAAAAATAAAATTTTGCCACCGATAAGATTCAATTTTAGATGTTTGAATCCATCTAATAAGATAATGAATTCATTATATATCTTCATAATTGAAAGACCGAAAATAATTCATATTTTAGATCCTTTCTATTTTATCCAATTCCATTATTTGAGCATTCATATCAATAATAATAAATAATAAATTAAATTGGGAGAATAATTACCAAATAAAGGTGCAAAAATATCGTGTTCAAAAGGAAACAAATATTAACAGCAAATAAATTCAAAAAGGGGAAATTTAAGTGTAAAACGCTCTATAGTGAATATGGATCCTTTGAAATTCAATGGAGAATTCTAATATGAATCTCTCGACGCCATCTTCGATCCCCACGCCGCCACAGACGGCGTCATCGGGCACTTCTTGGTTTTCCGGCATTGTCCGCAGCCGCTCCGCCTCGGCCAAGGTGCCCACCAACATCTCAGCGACGACTGGCGACGGCGCCGGCGGTGGGGAAGGACCCATCAACAAGAAGCGTCAATTTCGCGGGGTGATGTTCAAATACGGCACGAAACCAATTCAGGTAAGGGAAATTGAAATGCTTGAGCAGTTGTGAAAATTCTAAAAAAAAGGTATGTGTTTTGCCTTTCTTGGTTTTTATTAAGCTATCTTCTGTAGTAGGGCTTGCTTGTTGAGCTGAGTTTTAGGGTTTTGTTCAAGAAATGATTTTTTGTTGATTTACGTTGTAAATTTTGGAGTAGGTCGCATTCGAAGAAGTAAATTTAGAGAGATCAAGATTTTGAAATGGAACTGCTTTATATTTGTCAATCGTTTGATGGTTTTAGCAACGATACTGGATTTTTCAATCTGAGGTGTGGAGTGCTGATAAAGAATGAATTTCTGTTAGTTTTTATTGGAGAATTAAAAAAAAAAATAAAGAAGATAAATGATGGCAATATGTTGTTTCACAACGATCTGTGATCTTAGATTTTACACTGATAATTGAGTTGTGATGCTTAGAATGAGCTTGTGGATCGATATCGGTCCAAAGGCAGATTGAAATTTAGTAAATTAGGTAGTGGCAATGTAAAGACTTTGAATTTTATTCATTTTTTCTTTCTTGGAGATGTCTAGATTCATGGTTGGAACATAAACATTTTTGGTAAATAACTCATCAATTTCTCACCTGATTTTCAGTAATTAGTGCGTCTCATACACGGATAGCAGATATTTTTCTATTTTCTAGTTTCAACTAGTCAAATCTTGAAAGATCTCTAGGGTGCCTTTGTTGTTCTTACAGTCTCATTGTCAGAAGTGATAGAAGAGATGCTCAAATTATGAAAGACGAAGAAATATGCTAGGTTTCTATGTTTTCTATGATACATCAAGAGCAAGTCCTGTTTCACTCTGTGTACAATAAGAAGTAGACATAAATCTGTATGATTTGATGACTTCAATTCTTTTGAGATGACTGCATGTAGAAGTAGCAACTGTAAACTGATTAGCACTATCAAATTTGTTCCTCATGCTCGTATTTCATATTGATCTTCTGAAGACCACTTTCTTATTCATATCGCCTTCTTTCTTTCTCTCTCTTGGCACAGGTTGCTTTCAAAACAGGTGATTATAAACAGCAAGTTATTTTTATTGGTGGACTGACCGATGGGTTTTTGGCTACAGAGTATGTTAATCTATGCCGGTTTTATTATTATCTTTTCCTTACCCCTGTTTTGCTGATTTGAGGTTTGCACGGCCCTTTCTATTTTCTTCCTTTCATTATCTCGTTAATGTATCAATTCTTGCCAAATCATTTGTTTTTTCATCATCAAATGCTTAAAGCCATGTGTATATGAAATGCTTAAAGCATATTTGTTTAAAGCATATTTTTCATCATCAAATGCTTAAAGCATATTTGTTTTTGGTTAATGTAATGCAGAAAGTTTAAAGGTTGCGTCACGGTGGACTCGAATCCGAGACCTTTGGTCTCGGGCATTAACAAACAAGCATTTTATGACTTATCTAAGGACATTTATTTATTTCATTCTAACATAGATGATTCTCAATTTTCTAGATATTTGGAGCCTTTGGCAATTGCACTGGAGAAAGAGCACTGGTCACTGGTTCAATTCCTGTTCTCGTCATCGTACAGTGGATATGGCATCTCAAGCTTGAAACAAGTAAATTTATTCTCATGATTTATGGTGCCAATAATAGTGAATCTTAGTGCCCTTTTTGACCCTTGTTCGTTGCTGTCATTTTGTTCTTATATATGCTTATTTTCAGAGAGGATTTTCCTGTGTGTTCAACAATGAGTGTTTATCTGTGTTTGCTAAAAAATTTATGGTTGTGTTTCTCTGAAGGACGCCACAGAGCTCGATCAATTGATCAGTTATCTGATAAATAAGGAAGATTCCGAAGGTGTGGTGCTACTTGGACACAGCACTGGGTGCCAGGTAATAGCCGACTTTGTTTTAGTGAACGGTCTTCTAACACTTTTATCGAATTAATGATAGCCCCATGATCGAAGGCATAAAATATGGCTAAGGCCCGTTCAATCTTTTCTAGGATATTGTATATTACTTGCGCACCAATGCAGCATGTTCGAGAGCAGTTCGTGCAGCCATTTTACAGGTAATTTTCTATCACACGATATGGCTTTAATCTTATTGACACTTTTGAATTTAGATGACTTAATATATTTAAGTTTCATCTTGTTGGTCTGATTTTCAGGCTCCGGCTAGTGACCGTGAATATAGAGCTACTCTCCCAGAAACCGCCACCATGATTGACTTAGCTTCAACGATGATAAATGAAGGCCGTGGATCGGAATTGATGCCAAGGGAAGCCAATCCAGATTCTCCCATTACTGCCTACCGGTGAGTAGCTTAACTGTGTGTGAATGAATGTGTGTGTTATAACAGAGAGAGAGAGAGATCTCATTCTGTTTCTGTGTGGTATCCAGATTTCATTCTCTCTGTGCATACAATGGAGATGACGACATGTTCAGCTCTGACTTTAGTGAAGACCAGTTGAGGCAGAAAGTCGGCCACATGTCCAGCACGCCTACCCTGGTAGGTCTTGTTCAAACTTGATGCTCGGTTTATGCTACACTCGAAGTCCTAAATCTCAAACGATTGTAGCTAGAATCATTTTGGCCCTCAGTGTTCAAATCATTTCGTTGTTTTACTTTCTTGTAGGTCATGTTTTCAATGGGAGATGAATACGTGCCAGAATACGTGGACAAGAAAGCTCTGGTCGACAGGCAAGAATACGAACCTTTCCAAACCAGTCCTACCATAAAAACCTTGTACATTAACTCGTTCTTTGTATATCTCTTTAGGCTGTGTACAGCAATGGGCGGTGCAGAGAAGGCTGAAATCGAGTATGGGAACCACTCGCTGTCCAACAGAGCCGAGGAAGCCGTCCAAGCCATAATCGAGTTCATCAAGAGAGATGGCCCTAAAGGATGGGACGACCCGTGGAGCTAGTGCGTCGCCCTCCAACTCGGCGCATTTTTCGACCTCCATCTTCAGGTTCTTAGATATTTTTCAAAAGAAAAGAGAAGAAAAGAAAATCATATAATGTCTGTCTGTACATTACGAGTTCTAAAAATCAGAGTATTACTATATTTTCCTTTCTTTTAGCAGAAATGAGACAATATATACAGTATTTGTTTGTTTAATGTTTTAGTTTAAATTATTAAGTCTTGTCTGAGTTGCCTTGAACATGGAACATGCACTTCATTATTCCTGCAGTTTGAATATTACCTACATTTTCTTGTTAGGTTTTACTTTCCATTCTGTTTTAATTTATTCTCAAATCTTTACAAAGCATAGGGTTAATGGTCGAAAAAATTATCAATTTTGATCCTACAAATGGTTAATTGGAAATTTCCAAGAAACAAATTGTTAAGCAGAGCCATGAGACTTTGGGGTGTGTGTTTTGTCATAAAAAATATGGTTACTATTGACACGTTGTATATAGTGTCTAAAATAAATACGGTTAAAATAAGTGATTTTATTTTCAACAACTAATCCTTAAATTAATTATAGGAAAGGGCTATTTTGTTAAGTTTATTCCCATTTGTATATACAAATAAGAGGAATTATATAGAAATACTGATTTTTTCCAAAAGTGTGTATCATTTATATATATTTTAAAAATTTCTACACTTCATACTCATTTCATCATTTTAATGTATTTTAAGTCAAAAAGTTGAAGAATCTCTTTCCGACGACTGTGGATAGTGTATTGATCGATCGAAAACAGTGTAATAATCTATCGAAAACTTTAAAAATATTAGAATTATTGAGAAAATTTGATATTCCAATGGAAAACCTTTTTATTCAGGGTTCCTATTGGAATTCTGAAAACTTTATTTTCGGTTATGAAAATCTTATCTTTGGTCGTGAAATTGTTGTTTCTAGTCTATCGGAAACAATTATTTTTGTTATCAAAGACAACAATTTTACGATTGGAAACAAGGTCTTTCATTGTAATCTCAATTTTTTATATAGTTCTAATATTTTTGAAATCTCGATCGACCATTATATGTCTTCGATCTCGATCTCGATCATTATAAAAACACAATGATATCGATCGAGACATTATTTTTCATTTCAAACTTCAAAATGCATTTATTTTAATAAAAAAAATACAACGATATTGAAAATCACATCATATTTTACTCAAAAATACATTAAATTAATAAAATAGATATGAAATGTAACAACTTTTGAAATTGATTATAGACTATACATACTTTGATAAAAATAAATATTTAAGTTTTGCTCCCTACAAATAATGTTATTTTAGATCTGTGATTTTATATAAAGTAAGGTCTTGGCCACATATAGGAATTTGTGCCTGTCTCATGCTGCCAACAATGCATAGCCAAATAATTGAAACGCACTTGTCACGTGCTATGTCGTTTCCTCACATGATCTCTGTCGTTTATTAAATGCCGACATTAAATTCAATATCTGACTGTACAAATAATCGACTATATAAACAATTACATTCTTTTTATGGGTCTAATTATTTTCTTTAAAATTGTGTTGTAAATCCAAGATGAGAATATCCATATTAATTTACTAAATGCCGTAATAAATCCTACAGATGAAGAAAACATTTGTATTATTAAAAAATAATTATGTTCCTGTAATATTTTGTATTACTGATGTTCCTTAATCTTTTAAAATTCTAAGGGGTGTTTACTTTACATGATTAGATTAGATAGATAAAATTAATCCAACTTAATCAAGTATTTACTTTTAAGGATTAATATTTGAGGATATCCCAAAGTCCGAGATTGTTTTAATGTTTTGAATTGTTCTCCATTAATTTTAATCCAACCAATATAGGTAGGATTAAAATAATCATCAAAATAAATGAAGAATTATTTATCCCAATTTTAATCATTCACTAATCCTGTATAATAAACAAAGGATTGATAGATAACAATAAGGTCCAGATTCCAAATATCACTACTCACATCTTGTAATCGAATCAGTAGAAGTCGAACACCATCGATTCAAACTTGGTTTGTTTAGTATCGAAGATAGTCTCGAGTTTTTTTATCGAATATTTAATTCACGAACTTATTCGAACTTTAATCGAACCCACACGCTTTCTAAATTTAGATATATGTTTAGAATATTGATTATTTTATTTTAAAATAAATTATTTTATCCATAATAATACAATACATTTATTGATTTCTTAGAACAAATAAAAATAGTTAGAGATTAACACAATAATTACTAATTATAGAAAGAAAATAATTATATATAGTTAATAATTTAATATTTTCAAAGTAAATAAGTTAACAAAACTTGTTGATGTAACATTTTTTTCTTCCTTGGTTTGTTTACAATAAGGTCCTAAATTCTAACGAACTTTTATCACGAATAGTTTGGTTCATTTAATCACATCTAAAAGAATAATAAAACCAAATGATCAAAATAAGTATGTATGAATAATAATTACTTGAAATAATTGTGCGGTAGGTCTAGCGCACTAATTGTTTAGTCCAAAAAGTGGGCAACAGCTTTTGACTTGTACAATTGATTTTCATTATGGGGCTTTATCTTATTTTATTTAATTACTTTAGATTTCCTAAGATTTCCCCCCCTAAATGTCACAATTGTCCTAAAGGTTTTAATTTAGCTAAAAACAAAGATAATATAATCAACGTTTAAACTAAAGAATATAAAGGGATGCAAAGGAAAATGTAATTCAAGATACATAATTAAGAGAAAAATATAAACATTTGATTACTTGGCATGTCTGTCATTAATTTTCTCTATTTTTTATGTAATGTCATAACGTGTAATAATCAATAATTTATAATTGTAATAGCATAAAGTAAAAATAAAATTAAAATTCTGTTAGACAAGCTACGCACGTGACAAACGAAGTACAGCAAACACCATGCAAACGGTGAGGAGTAAAAGACAAAAGTACCCATCGAAGCACCGCGTTCCGCCACAGTTCTAACGCCACCTGTCCGTCGGTGGACGGTGGTAACTAGGAGGGCCATAACGGTCAAATCAGTATTTTCCAAGAATTGATTATGGCAAGTCCTGCTCCATTTCCCCTCCTTTTTTTTCTTCTCATTATTTCAACATTTATCATTTTCCAACTCCAACCACAAACTCTCCACTACAATACTGCGCATTATTCTAGAGAGAGAGAGAGAGGCAGAGGAGGGATTTCCGGCTACATTGAAGGAAAGCAAAAGGGAAGAAGACAACTTGAGCTGGACTGCTATTGGCTGCAATATTGAAGGAAAAAAGGAAAAGAGTGAGTCTTGTAAAATAACATTGTTTTATTCTTTCAAGAAAACATAGCAGAGCACAAATATTTGGCTGGGGATGTTGCTTTTCTGCTACTTCTTTAGTTTAAATAAATGCATTTTGAGGAGTTTTTGTCCGTAATTAATTTGCATTTTTTTTTTGGTTTTCTCTTGGTGTGATGTTGTTCAGATGAGGGAGAAATCTGCGAATTCTGCATGGTTTTTGGGAGCGAACCCCATAGTTCATTCATGGTTCAAGATTTTGATGATGTGTGTGTTTCTTGGAATCTTGATTGTGTGGGGGATTGATGGTTTGAACACGAGCAATTTTCACAATGATTTTATTGTGTTGAAGCTCGACACTGCTGCAGAAACTTTACCTTTTAAAGATTTCAGCTTTAGGAACCGTTCCATTCAGTTTCAGCCCAAATTGGAAAATCATGAGCAGATTGATTTGAACCTCACCAACCAGATTCTAGCTGAAACCCATGAAGATCTTGATAAGATTAGCTCTCATCCCTGAATTCGGTTGGAAATCCAACTCACAATGTGTCGATTTCGAGTCCTAATGTTTCATCTGATTCTAGCAAGATTTTGGCAAAAGCCCATGAATATCTTGATCAGATTAGTCCCCAGCCGCTGAATTTGGTTGCAAATCGAACTCACAATGTGTTGGCTTCGATTCCAAGCCCTAATGTTTCAGCTGATTCTAATCATTCCAGCAAGAGTTGGACTGAGACGAACACTTCTTCAAGCCCTGGTATTCGGTCTTGGATTTTGTCCGAGCTGGAAGTGAATTACTCGACTCGTCTCCTCGCAAACTGGCTGGCTCCGGGAGGTGAGCCGTGTAAGGATTCAAGAACTGTGGATGTTAAGGTTGCTGGATTGGATGGTGATGAGAATGTGGAGTTGATGGCTGGTGAAATCCATGAGTTTGTGTTTCAAGCTGTGGATGAGGCAGGGAAGCCTCGTTGTTTAGGGGGAGATTACTTTGAGACCGATCTTTCGAGTGAGAAATGGAAGTCTAGGCCCCCGGTGAAGGACATGGGCAACGGGACCTACTCGTTTTCCCTCCAAGTCCATCCTGATTTTGCCGGTGATTACAATCTGACTGTAATCCTCTTGTTTAGGCACTACGAGGGTCTCAAGTTTTCGCCTTCTAGGTTGGTGATCGATAGGGTTCTTCGCGTGGTTCCAATCAGGTTTGTTAGGGTTGCGTTGCGTTTGCCCGAGATCGGGCAATGCAGGTGGAGCGATTACACGAGGGCCGTGTGGTCTGGCCGTTGGACACGGCATGCTAGGAACGAGAATTGCGCGATCAGCCATGATGGTAGGTATAGGTGCCAAAGTCCGAGCTTCCCTTGCCAAAAGCCATGGTGTGATGGTCCGTTAGGCACGCTAGAGAGTAACGGGTGGGTGTACTCGGCCCATTGCTCGTTCAAGCTCTACACGAGCCAGGAGGCATGGAGGTGCTTGAGCGGACGCTGGATCTTCTGGTGGGGCGACTCCAATCACTGCGACACCATCCGTAACATCCTGCATTTCATCTTGGATGTGCAAGATGTGCCTACTGTTCCGAGGTTGTTTGATATGAACATCACGAATCCAAAGAACGGGTCTCAGATGGTGCGGTTCACGAGCATCTTCAACGGGCATTGGAATCACACCAGCAACTACCAAGGGCTGAACTCGTTGGTCAACAAAGGGTACCGAGAGACGTTGAAGGCCTACTTCTCTCAAAGTGTGGTTCCCGACACCGTGATTATGAACTCCGGTTTGCACGATGGTATATACTGGTCGACCATCCGAAACTTCATCAAGGGTGCAGACTATGCGGCCAGGTTCTGGGCAGAGGTGATGGAGGGGGTGAGGCGGAGGGGGCTGCGGCCCCCGGAGGTCATATACCGGACCACCGTGGCCACAGGTGGCTACGCGAGGTCGATGGCATTCAACCCTCACAAGATGGAGGTGTTCAATGGGGTTGTGGTGGACAAGTTGAGGCAGTTTGGCTTGCTTGATCGGGTCATCGACGACTTCGACATGACCTACCCGTGGCACTACGACAATCGGTGCAACGATGGGGTGCACTATGGCCGTGCCCCATTGAAGGCCCGATGGCGTGATGGCCAGGTCGGCCACCAGTACTTCGTCGACCTCATGCTCGGGCACGTGCTGCTCAACGCGCTCTGTGTGTGGCCCGATTGGACGACTGTGTGACTGATACGTGTGGTGTGGGCTAGAATTTGGCCTAGGAGCTGTCAGGGGCACAATCTTTTTGGCCATGACATGATCAAGATTGCAGGCTGGAAATATTAGATTTTTATGAGAGGAAATGCAGGTATAGTAGTTGAAATTTGGATATATAATTCTTTTAGCAGATTGATATTTTTTTTATGTAATTCTTTTTGTATGTTGTGATAAATGTGAAATCCCACATGTACCATTGTAAAGTTAATAGATATGGATGTCATTGATTAAAATCATAAATGAAATGATAGAGAGGGTGTCGGACTTGAATTTTATGTTTTAGATCATAAATCTAAGCAAATCATACAATCTGATAAATATAATATTTAAATTTATATGTAAGATTCTTTAATGTTCGACATAAGTTGATGTAAATTTCTATGCCTTGAATATAAAATTAAATTCGAGTTTAACTTGAGTATAAAGAATCATACTCGATAAATATGCTAATATATTATACTTAAATTCTGAGAACATATTTTATGAGTCGATTTGCAAAAAAATCGAGTTCACACTTCAAACAGGTAATCTGTAATTTTTTAAACTTTAAGTTAAATTTACCATTTGAGTAAACAATTATACAGCTTAAATTTCAATTAAATCAAAAATATATGTCTTCTCTTTTCCTAATTTCTTTTACTTTCCTTGTAAGATTAAAGTTCAAAACTGATTTCCGCAAAATGCGTGACGTCACGTGCAAGAAGAGTCAAGGGCATTTTTGAGCTTTTATCGCGGGAATGTTAGCATCTTGTAATACCAGAAAGAAAGCTTTACAATGCCAGCAGCTGAATTACAGGAAAAAGAAAACAGAAAATTAAAGCAAGATATCTTTATTTTGAGCAATAAAATTAAAGCAAAAATTTCCAGAAATTTATTTTACGGATGGCAGAAATACGAGAAGGAGAGAATAGAACACGGGCTAATCCAATCAGAGCTGATTCTCAATCTTTGTAGTATTTTTGCGAGAATCTTCCCCTTTTAGGGTGGTGGAAGATTTTATATTTTGTGGGTTTGTTTTCTGGGTTGTGTTGGGGGAGATTTGATTTAGCTCGCGACATTGAAGGAATAAAAACAGTTACAAAGTTTGTCCCCACATTCAATCAAGATGGCGTTCAATATTACGTGGGCTTCGTTCCTCAGATTTTTCTCGCTTTTGCTGCTGCTCGCTGCTATTGTGATTGCTTGCTTCACTGTCCCTGTTGAAAAGGTTGGATTTTTTCTTCTGGGTCTCTTTCTTGTTTATATTTTATTTTCTTTTTGGATTTTATTTTATTTTGGGTGGGGGTGGGGTTTGTTGCATAGTGCTGTATGGGCGTTCCTTGAATCAATTTTGGGATTGAATGATGTAGTTTTATGTTTTTAGATGGTGGAGTAAATTCGTGGAAGATTGGAAAAACTGTTCCTGGTTTAATTGGATTTTTTTGGGGAAAACAAAATGTTTAATCCAAGTTCTGTTAGAACTAAATTAAAGGTAAAGCATGATTAGCTGGATTAGTGAACTATGATGGCCATTTTAGCAATTTCAATTAGGGTGAAAATGTTGTATGGTTTGTGTTTGAAAGAATATTAAATAGGTCCAAGCTTCGTTCAATATTTAAGACCAAATTGTTGCAATGCATTTGACCAACATTATATTGGATTCTTTTATTTTCTCTGTGGCAGATACTTAGTGATTTCTTGGTATGGGTACAGGAAGATCTTGGTCCTTGGGGTCCTCTTGTGCTGTAAGTACTATTTTAATGTTCTTTCTAATTATTTATACTTAAAAGGTGTAGAGATTGCTGCCAGTTTCTTGTTCAGATGCCAGACGGCCTACATAGAATATTAAATGAATTTACTGCCAACATAGTAAAATTAATATGTTTGGAATACCTGAATTACTCTCAAATTCAAGTTTTTAGTTATATAGCAAATGATGGCGGGTCAGCTATTGGAATTTTTAAATAAAAGATCATTTTGGTCAAAATCATCTACTATCAGTAAACAATCTTATAAAGTCCAATTATGGGATTAGATAAAATTTAATATTCCTCTTCAGTAATCTCTCCACTTCTTACTTCTTATTGGCTTCTTTACCCGCATTATTATTTTGGTTCTATAAATTTTTATATTAAAGCCACACTTTTATAGCTCACTTATTTCTTAGGAATGCATTGCTCTGTCTTAGCTGACTCCAATCTCTATCAGTTGTGTTTGAAGTGTTTAACTTTAATTCTCTCTCTCTCTCTCTCAAGATGTGCGTGTTAGTATATTGCACGCTAAGTTGGATAAGGAATGGCTACAAACTTCATCCCTTTTCGAGTTTCGTAGTAACATGTGGTTTTTGGCCTTTGCAGAGCTGTGGCTTACATTCCTTTAACAATTTTGGCAGTACCAGCTTCAGTACTTACAGTAAGGATTAACTCTTAATCTCTTATCGTCTTCATTCTAATTTCAAGTTATAGTAGTCTTGAGTCTTTTAAAGTCATTTTCACATGTGAGAGGAAAGCTAGAAAGAAATTATCTCATATCCTAATGTTGCATGAGAGGGTCCTTTCAGCTAGGTGGTGGCTATCTTTTTGGCTTGCCAGTGGGTTTCGTTGCCGATTCAGTAGGGGCTACAATAGGCGCTGGTGCTGCGTTTCTTCTTGGCCGAACTGTAAGTGATTTTTGCGTTTATGGAGCAGCATTTGTTTTCTTCGTGATAAGAGCTTGACGTTTGGTTGTTATTGCCTCTATGGCAGCTAGGGAGGTCGTTTGTCATGGCCAAGTTGAAGGACTATCCGCAGTTTCGTGCAGTTGAGATTGCAATCCGGAGGTCTGGATTTAAGGTCAGTATATCCTCTCGCTCTAAATTCGATGTTTTGGTTCTTGATATTGAGGTCTGTTCTGCCTGATTCAATTTTGTTTACGAGTGTATGCTTGTCTATTTTTTGTCTCGGACAGATTGTTTTGTTGCTCCGACTTGTTCCGTTACTTCCATTCAACATGCTGAACTACCTCTTATCCGTGACTTCAGTCCCACTAGTCCCGTATTTGCTGGCATCGTGGTTGGGCATGGTGGTACGCCCCTTATCATTTAAAACTCTCTCTCTCAAATTCTAATTATTAAATTTTTGTCTTTTCACAAATTTGAGAAGGATATATTGATGTGAGTGCCAATTCTTGTTCTTTTTCTGTAGCCAATTACTCTTGCACTGGTATATGTTGGAACAACGTTGAAGGACATATCTGCCGTGACACATGGATGGAGTGGATTTTCCAGAACCCGTTGGGTAAGAGTCTATGGAATCACTAATCTTTAGACTTACTTTCTCTATTTTCACCATTTATATGTTTTTTGAAGTATATTGAATGAAGAAATAGATTATACACCAACTCTTTGGCCATATATTGTTATTATTTTGTTTTAGTTCAATGAGCTCGATCTTTGGTTGGCTCTATTGTTTGGGGTTGCAGGAGACTAGTTATTCGATGTAAAATTTAGAATAAGGAATAACAAGACAATATTTTGTCTTGGTTACTAAATTTGGTTGCAAGAAATGAAATTCAAATGTCTCGTTGTTCTTGTTAAGCTCTGATCGTATTTTCTGATGCTTCGACCATTTACCATATTCTGTATGCGGGGGTTGGACGGCCTCTTACTCTTCTAACTATTCACATTGTTGCCGGTGGCATGTGATTCTGAGCCTAGTTTTCTTCTCTTCTGCAGGCATTTATTGTGTTGAGCCTCATTGCGTCCGGTATGTGCCAATTCTCTTTATAGATTCGATTTTAAATGCCTTTTTTGCTTGTGTTTGGGAAATTCTTGTGTCGAGACTGTCAAACACTACATAAACACTAGCAAAATTATGGATATTTATGCGTCTAACGTTATACATGTGTTTGCTTGCAGTTGTGTTAATGGTCATTGTGACACGAGTAGCAAAAACTGCTCTAGAGAAAGCGTTGGCCGAGAACGAGGATGCTGACAGCGACCCCGGCTCTCCAGAATTACCAGTGGCGGCCAACTCCACGGCGAATCTGCACCAGCCGCTTATAGTCAAGGTTGACAGCCCTCAAGATAATCAATAATAGAAGAGCCCCATTTTATGTGCACATTCCACCACCACCAAGAGATAAGTTTCCCGTTTACTCTCGACCATCATCGGAATATCTTCTGATGCTCCATATTCATCTGTATAGTCGTGATGTCCCAGAACACGTAGTCGTGGTAGCGACGTCGAAATTACTGCTTGTGAAGTTATACTTCTGCATTGGTTAATACAGTACAGTAATATACATACTTTTGGCTTGGATAGTTCATCGGGTGCAGTATCTATCCTCTATTTGAGAACGTGTAGTACTTAGAGGAGTGAATGTTGTACCAGACCTACTACTGTAGGGGGACCATCAGTTAGTGTGTAGCTATTGTATTTCTGCAAAAGAGACTGTTGGTACATAGAGTAAATTGAAGAATTATTTGATTCATTAATGTTGGACATTATATTATTACTCCATCTTGCATTTAATTCATTTTTATAATATTCACTAAAAATTTGTATTTTTATTTTTTGAAAATATTAACTATCTTTGATCTACCATTTATTTATAAAAAACAATACATGAACTATGATAAATCAAGATCGAGTTTCTCCTCGTCGCTAAAATAACATTTTAAAAATTCACAAAACTATTAAGGGTTGGTTGTTGGACATTCTCATTGAATGGACAAAGCACCAAACGAGTTTTAGTATTCTCCCCCTCTATTATGAATTAAAATCTAGATATATTATTATATGCCCACAAACTAGGGCCTTTAATAACACATGGTACTAGTTAGTTTACCTAAACCTACTGCAGTTTCTCCATCACCTCTTCACATTCTCGGCAGTTAGCATTATTTTTTTCCCAGTGCAATAATTTAGTACCCTCAATATTAAATATCAGCAGAGAGAAAAAAAAAACCTCAAAACAAAAAAAATACTAAAATTGTCCCTCTTTCCAATGAAAGAAAAAGAACCCACAAAAGAAATAAAAGGGACTGGAAAAAATACAGTGTTTCTTGAGTAAACAGTAAGCAAAATAAAAAAGATTTATAAAAAAGAAGAAGAGTGAATTTGGTGATTGTCATCTAAAAGCAGCAAAGAATTATTATAGTTAGAATGACAAGTTGTTATGAGGCTTCTTTCCAGCCAGTTCACATTTCCTTTATTGCTCAAAAGGGTCCCTTTGCCCTTTGAGACTACAAAAAATAAAAAATAAAAATCAAACTTTAATTAATTAAAAAAAATTCAAACTAAAATATATACAAGGAAGCCAAGGACAAACCCACAAGGATTTCATCATTGTTTAGCCTTTTAAGGTGAACAACACCACTTATTAGCTTAATATTCCGGTTGATTTATTATTCATTTTAAAAAAACTAACCCTTTTTCTATGGAGAAAAATATCTTCTTTCGATTTTAATAAATATTTCTTCCATATTGTGTTTTACTTTTATATAATATGAAGGGAAGATAAGAGATATGATGGATAAGATATCTATTGAGGAGGACACATTTTATGAATGAGTAATAAAGAAATACTCCCTCCATCCGATTCCATATGGTCTGTATTTTTTTGGGTTGTTCCACCTAAGATGATTTGTTTCTTTTTTAGGAAAGAATTATCTCTTCAAAAGTTATATAACCTACCTATTTTTTAATTACTTTAATCATTTTATATTATTCTTCTAAATAACCGTGTCGAAAAGAAATGAATCGTATTGAATGGACGGAGGGAGTACAATAAAAAATTCATCTGAAGATGGTATGGACCTGTAAAGTTATAAAATTGTTGCTTCTTTTACTTTTTTTTCCTCACTAAATTTTAGTATGATTATGTTTTTTTTCCTTCTAAAGTAGGAATATGAACTTGATTTAAATCACATCATAATCTATGCTATAAGCTTGGTATGAGTCTATTCTTGCCGACAACAATTTGTATTAAGATTATTCATGCGTTGACGAAATGTACAAATACATTTGTAAGCAAGATCTACCGATAATCTACCTTTTTTCACAAGAACCTCAAAATTAAATAACACCCTTTTGTGTTATAAATTTGTCATAAATTTTTAACCATATAATACCTGGAAGGTACTATAATTTAACAATCAAAGGTCAAACCAATAAATTCAAAATTTACAGAATCGACAAACAATTATGAAAAATAAATAATTTAATATGATATCACAAATAAAATGAGAGAGTTTGACTGAAAATGTCCCATCACAAAATCTAGGTGATAACAGATGAAGGGCATTATAGTAAAACCAGGAATTACAAAAAATTTAAAAATTTATTGCGACAACCAACTTTTTTGGAGAGGGTAAAATCTGACTTCAAATCTGACGGTAGTAAATATACAGATATTTCAGCAGGTTTTGCAATTGCGCCCATCTAAATGTAACCACGGTTAAATTAACTAACAAGCTGAGTAAAGCCGCGGCTCCGCAAAGAGCCAAGCCGCAAGCATTAAAGCTCAAAATTATGCCAATATATATGAATGTGGAGGAAAAATAAAAAATAAAATATTTGATTAAAAGGTGGGTTATGTAGTATTCCTCCATCCCGCTTAAAGTGTCCTATTTTTTTTAGGCACGGGTATTTAGAAAAAAATTATAAAGTATTTAAAATATTAAAAAGTGAGTATGGTCCATACTTTTTAAAGGGATAATTATTTTCTAAAATGGAATGTGATATTTATAATAGGACAATTCAAAAAAGAAAATGAGATATTTTAAATGGGATAGAGGAGTAATAATCATCCCCACCACCTGTATTATTGAAAAAAACAATTGAAATTTATAATATTCTTAAAAAAAACAATTGAAAATTTTATAATATTAAAAAAAGGGGCGAACCATAAATAAAGCTCCAAAAGCAAGACAAGTGAGAGTGTTTGTTTTCCTTTGCAACAGTCTCTCTCTCCCTCTCTCCAAAACTCTGAAATAGAGGTAGTCCAGAATTCAGCAGGGGAAGTGTTAATGTGGCTTATGAACAGGGCCTGAATTCCTTTTTTCTCTCTTCTTTTTTCCTCTTTGTGAGTTCTGTGAGGGGACTGCACATTATTTTGTTGAAACTATTTTTCACTTAGATCTACCTCTCTCTCTCACTGCATTACCCTGTTTGCAATTTGCGGTGCTTGTGCTTTGAGGGCCCTGCAAAATGAGTAAAGATGAGTTCTTGAAGATCCAGGTACCTACCTTCTTCTTCTTCTCTCTCTCTCTCTCATTTCTTGATAAATGGTGAGCTCGTGTGTGTTTTTTTGTGTGTGTTCGGAGAGAGAGTGAGGAGAGAGAGGGAGGTTGTATTGCGTGTGCATTCTGGCGTGGTATTTTTTCTTGTTTAGGGACAAGATTTTCAGGCCGTTTCCGACCCCCCTCATGTTTATTGTTAATTTCACTGAAATGGACGTCTTCATTTGGATAAAGTTTTGATTTTGTTTTGTTTCAACGTTAATTTCTTGTTTTCTTGCTCTGATTTTGGCTACCAGGTGTTAAAGTTGCAATCTTTATCCTAATTTAAGTGGCTGTGTCTCTGTCTTAATCTTTGCTTGTACTTGCAGACTTGTGTTCTTAAAGTCAATATACACTGTGATGGCTGCAAGCATAAAGTCAAGAAAATCTTACAGAAGATTGAAGGTATACATAAACATACTTCTATTTCTTGAAAAAAAATTGGCTTAAGTTGTATAGTGTGTGTGAATCTTGAAAAAACAGTTGGGCTTATTAGCGTGGGTTTTGTGGTAGGTGTATACACAACTAAAATAGATTCAGAGCAAGGGAAGGTAACAGTTTCTGGGAATGTTGATCCAAACGCCTTGATTAAGAAGCTAATCAAGAATGGGAAGCATGCTGAGTTATGGGGTGCAAAGCCCACCAACAATACTAATCAAAACCACCTCAACAATCAGTTCAAGAATCTCCAAATCGACCACGGTGGCAAAGGTGGTGGTGGTGGCAATAAAGGACAAGGCCAGAAGGGTGGGGGTAACAATCAGCCGAAGGGCGGTGGAGGTGGCGGCGGCCCCCCTCCCGGGCATAATCCTCAGCTGCAGCAGCAGTTGCAGCATCTGCAGCAGATGAAGGGGCTTCAGGATATGAAGATGCTGCCGCAGTTTATGAAGGATATGAAGATGGCTCCCAACCATGGCAAGGAGCAGAATGCAAAGTCGGTGAAGTTCAAGCTGCCTGAGGAGGACGATATGAGCGATTATGACTATGATGACGATGATTCTGATTATGATGACTTTGATGACGATGAGCTCGATGATGAGATGGATCACGCGCCTCTGAATAAGATGAAGCCGGTAATGGGTGGTGGGGGTGGGCACGGTGGGCCACAGATGCCTCAGGAGATGATGATGCAGAATATGATGAATGGCCAGCTTCCTCAGGAGATGATGAAGAATGGTGGCGGTGGTGGTGGGAATGGGAAGAAAGGCGGGGGTGGGGGTGGGAATGTTCCTGTACAAATGAATCATGGTGGTGGTGGTGGGAAGAAGGGTGGTAATGGCAATGGTGGTGGTGGGAATCAGAATCAAGGTGGTGGTCAAAAGGGTGGAAAGAATGGTGGTGGGGGTGGCAATGCTGGTCAGAGCAAGAACGGGGGTGGCGGTGGAGGAGGCGGGGGACCGGGAAACGGCCACCATTTCATGCCTAATGGAGCCAAGAAAGTGAGTGATGGACCTCATGGCATGCCTAACATGATGGCTATGAGTGGGAGTGGTGGTGGAGGGGGGCATATGGGTAATATGCCAATGGGCCAGATGGGGCATATGGGAAACCTCGCCCCCGTGCAAGGCTTGCCGGCCGCCGCTCATGGTGGTGGTGGGCCAGGGTACTTCCCTGGTGGCGGCCCGCCGCCCAATCAGATGCCGGGCGGCGACCCCTACTACCAGCAGCAGCAGCAGCTAGCGGCGATGATGATGAACCAGCAGAGGGCAAACGGGAACGAGAGGTTCCAGCCGATGATGTATGCGCGGCCGCCGCCAGCCGTGAACTACATGCCGGCGCCGTATCCACCCTACCCATACCCGCCGCCACCTGGCGAGCGGGCCGACCAGTATGCGATGTTCAGCGATGAGAACACCGGTAGTTGTAGTGTGATGTGAGAGAGATGGATGGATGGATGAATCAATGGCTGAATAGTTCATAGTTTCTTGAATTTGCCTAGTCTTGATGCAATAGTACTACACGTGGAAATGTTTTTACTTGAAGTTTGCTTCTCTCTCTCTCTCCCCCTCACTCTTGGGTATTAATTTGTTCCCATTTTGAATACTATGTTTAGATTAGTGTTCCATGATAGGGAGTGTTTGATAGATAATATATGAGAGAAGATGTAAGTGGGGATTGTGGTTTTGTTGTTTATATAATGTTTATATGTTGAAAACCAGAAATAAAAATGAAAAAAGAGGATATGGGATTTGAGCAAAATAGTGCAAAAATGCAGAAATCAAACCCCATTTATCTTCCCGTTTCTCTCTCTATCCCAATTGTCATCTCTCTTTTTTTTTTCTTTTTTTTTTGATATCATGGAACCCGCAGCCTCTATCCCAATTGTCATCTCTCTTTCTGAGTTTATGGTTCACATATCCTTCACGTGATTTTTTTGTCATGGGAATCGTAGTGTTATTTTAGGCCTGCGAAGAAACTTGCGATATACGTAAATTTTATTCAATAGGAACATGTGGGGTGATGCGCTAGAAAATAAAATTGAAGCAGTTGAATATTCGATTCAAAATCTAGTCTTGCAAAATTTAATTTAGGTTGTGACAAGTTAATAATAATTAATGATTATGTATTTTGACTAGGCACTTTTAGTGGAGGATTTAACGTTTAGTGGTGGCCAATTGCATTATGAATTTGTGGGGTATAGGGAGTACAAATTTCATGAAAAAATATTCAGTCCTTTTCACTGATAGACTGTGGCTTCCACACTCAAATTTGTGTATCTATCCACTCACAGGCCAACTCGGGCTCTTTCTTATTTTTAAGAAAATATCTGCAAATCTTTACTTATAGATACTCCACAGTTCGACTTACAAAATATTCATAGTGTTCAAATTCACGGCATTTAGATCATAGATTCGCTAGATCTCCAATTAGGTCATTTTTGAGGCGCTTTCGGGTCGAGTTATTTGATTGTATCTTTTAATATGTGTGTGTGAATTGGTTCATGTATATATAATCATTAACATACATAAATAAGAACAAAACATATCTATTAGATTTGAAAATCTAATGGTTATTTTAAAAGTGCATCTGAATTAGTTATATGTATATTTCTGAATATAATTGTGTATTTGTACATCTATGTCATAATTTATACATTGAATCTGAAGTATCCATATTGATTTATCAAGGGTTGATATATGTCTTTATGTTTAAATTATAAGGAATGTTCATACGATTGGACACTCCTTATAGTTTATGGAGTGATCATCGTGTGGACACTCCTTATAGTTTAAACATAAGGACATATATCACAATCCTTATAATTTAAATATAAGGACAAATATCAATTCTTGATAAATCAATATGAATGTTTCGGATTCAATACACAAATTATGACGCACAGATGCATATATATATATATATATATAGTGGTTATCGTATGGACACTCCTTATAATTTAAACATAATGATAAATATCAATTCTTGATAAATCAATATGAACGCTTCAAATTCAATGTATAAAATTATAACGCATATGCACAAATGTATAATTATATGTAAAAATGTGCATATAACTAATTCAGATGTACACTTCAAAATAACCATTAGATTTTCAAATCTAAAATAACTTATTAAATTTTGAAATATAATGGACAATTGATTTGACATGATTTGTTCTATTTATATATATTAAAGATATATATATATATATATATATATATATATATATATATATGTGTGTGTGTGTGTGTGTGTGTGTTGTGTGTGTGTGTGTGTGTGTGTGTGTGTACCCTCAACTATATAAGAAGTAAAGCTTCATTTAATGATAAGTTGGACGTAGCTTTTTGGAATCGTCTAATTAGTGATGTAGATCGATTTTTTCTTGGGGTTCTTGGATAGTATTGAGTGACCTTAGTGTTATGTGTGTACTTTGAAATTTGGAAAAAATAACATCAATTTCCTGAAAATTTTGTATTATTATTTGGAGATGTAGTAGAATGATAAATCACTATCACAACACAATAGAATCATTTGTCATGCAGGACGATTTTGGAATTTTCTAATCAAAAAATCTTTGCGAATATTATCTGACACCATAATGAACATTTTTATTTTTATTTTGGCAGTAAATTTGCATCCACGAAATTAGTTGATAGCAATAGCTGCGTATAAACAAATTTGTATTCATGAAAATTAGTGAGACTCCACTTTCATTTTTTGTAGTTTTCAATCCTTTTTTCTTCAATTTTAATTTCTTATATTTTACTATAATTTTAAGATTATTATTTAGAATTTACTAATCTATGTTAGTATTTATAATTAATTTTATTTTATTTAGTTTTTTTTTAGTTAAGAAATTATTATTTGGATTGATAATTCAAAGTTATGATATATAATTATAAATTCTAATTTTGTATTGCTCTTTGTTAAAAATTATATAACATTTCTAACATATATATATATATATAAAACACAAATCACCTTTTGGGTGTCCTACTATACTTAGGTGCTTGTGGCAATAAGGTATCAAATTCGATTCTACCAATATTTTTATATCGAGGTTGTTACGAAGGATTTTTCTAACACAAAAACTCATGTATATTTTTATGTACGGTGAAAACAGATAAAAATATCATTTATTATTAAGAAAAAATATTATCTGTATTATAATTAGCAAGCATCATTTATATTGAATAAAAATATCATTCGCATTAAAAAAAGTATCAATGTCCGCACGTAAGAATACTTTTTTTAACACGAATCTTCTTTCTTGTATTGATTTGCATACTAATTCAGCAAAGTAGTGTTTATCCAGACCGTGCCCTAAACATAGCAACTCGAATTTCACTAGTTACAGAAAAATATCTTTAGTGTAATCACAGATACTAGCATTTAATATATTGGTAGTAATGATTAATACATAAAAAAAAAAAAAAAGTTCACGAAAAGTTGAAAGATAATTTATGCTGTTTGTAGTGGGACCTCGGTACATTTGATGTTACTATCAATAGATACATATATTTGTGGTTAGTATGTAAAATTAATTATCTAAGCAGCATGGCCCACAATAATATTGGTATGCGGTTGTGAAATGTGATAGATTATCCTCTTTCTATCGCATTATTGTTGGTTCATTTTTATTTTTGGATTATCACGCTTTTATTGATCAATTCTAAAAAATGAAATAATTTTACATTAAAATATACTTCGAATTTCGTATCACACATTACTTTACATACAAAACACAACTCTCTTTAATTTACATACAAAAATAAATGAGCCAACATTACCGGGACAGATGGAATATATGAGTAAATGTATTAGAATAAACTTTTAAAAAAATGACTTTGAATTTCCAACATAATCATTATTCACTTTTTTTATTAGACATAATCAATTTTTCCTTTTCCTTTAATAAACTCATATTTAATGTTCTATAATATTTTGTTCTCAATTGCTAAATAAGGGTATATTAGAAAGATATTGTACAATTCTATCATTTTAAAGTATTATTAAATACATTTTCTTGATTTATGAAAAGAGAAATGATACTACAATATTTACAAGATGAAATGGAGTTAATACATGTCTGTTACTATCTATAAGTACGCACATATTATTTCTATAAAAAATATTTCAGTAAGGAATCATAATTATAATTTTTCAATCATAATATGGTCTCTTAATCAACTAGACCACTCCAAAACTAAAAGGACAATAATAATTTAGAGTCTTTCAATAAAAACAAACATTAATAAATATAGGAAAATTTATAGATTACATCCAGAATCACTGATCATTCAACAAAATTATTCTAAAATATTGTTGATTAAAATAAAATACACAAACTATTTTAAAATTAAAAAAAATAGCTTGCTGCTTCATTTTTACGACGAATTTCTGACGTATCTCATATAACATTTAATTTTAAGTTTTTTTTTTAAAGTGGCATGATATATTTATTAAAATATAAAAGACGTCTCAGAGTCTTTGATTAACTTGAAATAACTCTTTGGAAATCAAATAACGTTGTATTTTTGTTATTTTTAGATAAAATTTGTGTATTTTATTATGATATCAATAGTTCGAAATTTTTTTATTAGTTTTCGAATTATTAATATATTTTATTATAACTATTAGTAATTCATGATATTTTTGTTAATGATTAATAATACTCCATTCGTCCCAATATTCATGGTATGTTTTTCTTTTTGAGTTGTCCCATTAAGTTGATCTGTTTTAAAAAGAAATATTTTTTATATTAAAAATATCAATTTCATGTCATCCACTATTTTATACAAAAACATAACTTTACTTAATCTAAATATAAAAAAAATATATATGAATATTGGGACGGATGAAGTATAAGATATGTACTATGATTTTCTATAAATCTATCATCATTATAATTTCTCAAGAATTAAGTAAAAAATCAATGCGACGGAGACAATCTAACAACAGCTCGTTAAACGGGTAAATCAAACGTCAAATCTAACGGCGTGGAGACTGCACAAGAATTTTGCAGGATTTTTAGTATAGTCTAATCAAAAAGAGAAGAATAACAATAAATAAATAAATAATAATAAAATAAAAAATTGGAGCATCAAAAGTAGCGATATTCCAGTGCGGGCGACCCCACCGTTGATCTATCAATGTTTCGACATCAGCGGACATACTCCGTGGGGCCCAGCTCATCCGTCTAATCAGACAGTGAATTTCGTGGGCCCGCCTCTCGTACTTTACACCGGCGTACTACCATTTTCTTCTTTATGAGTTGTACGTTTGCTGTTGCCTGTTGGCTTATGAGAACATACGATTTGAACCTTTTTTCCCCCTTTTTTTTGGTATCACTGATAAAAACACATATGATAGGTAAACAATACTTGGAACATACTCAAATCCATAGAGACGATTGGTGGGGTTCGAATATATGACATCTCGATCACATGAATCCACCTTAACTATTGGGCTGTCTCTAGGGGACGAGTTGAACATTTTTCTTGTTTATGATAGGGATAATAATCTGGTTTTCTTGATTGAGTTTTCTGAATTTTCACGAATTTTGTGATTGGATTTTTGGAAAATGAAAACAGAAAAGAGACTTCAATTGAGTCTGAAATATATAATCTTGCAGCTTTAAAAAAAAGTTCTTTATGAAATGCATTTTATAAAAAAAACACATAAAATATATATGAAAATGTTCTTAAAATATTAATTATTTTAACATAAAGTGTCATTTATATTGAAAAAAATTTATTTATTTTCTATCATTCAAATAAAAATTATCATTTATAATGAAGAAAAATATCATTTACATCGTAGACTAATATCAATGTCGGCATTTACGGCATCTTTATTGTTGTCCACCTCTATAAAAAAAATATTACCGACATCAAAATCAATGTCGAGACTGATAACTTTATTCATATCTCAAGCTCATTGAAAAGGATCAAAAGAATCTTGATATACACTATTTAATCATATCTTTAATTTAGTATTTAGTCCAATAATTTGTACGGATCGATTGGATCGGTTTGAAAACTCACTTTTTGATGAGACAGCACTTGAAGATCTGAGATTTCTTTTCTTTAAAGAAATACACAAGACTTTTTAATATGAAATCACCATATAAAAATGGGACTCTCTGTTTTTGTCATCACTCAATTTACAGAATATTTTGACAGAAATAAATATTACTAAAAACATATCACAAATAGTAGTTATGAAAATAAATATTTGAGAGAAATAAAATTACTATAAACATATCACAAATAGAAGTGATAAATTTTCATAGGTAAAACCAAAAAAACATAACTTAATTTTAAATTTAAAGAAATATGGTAAACAAAAGCTGCGAAAATTATTTCAATTTGTTTCACGTGGCATTGGAACAACATGAGAGACACCAATCATGCTTACTAGAATCATTTTTCTATTTATTAAAGTGACGATCTTACAATCCTGTGCATGAATTTAATCATTACATGTCTACCTCCTTTATATTTTTATTTTTATTATTTAATGTCTATTAGTACGGTCTTGTTTTCCCTTTCTTTTTTGAAAAAAAAATGTATAACTAATTCATAATATTCGAATATTTTGTTCAAAATGAAATTTTAAGATAATATTTGATTTTTTGCATTCTTATTGATACATTGAGGGATATAAGTACAATTAATATAAGATTTATTATTAGCCTTGAAGTTCTAGCCTAAGACTTAAAAGAATACCACCGACAACTCTTTCTATATATAGAGACGAGGTTAACATGAGATATATTTTTATTATGAGAACATAAGAAATAAAAATGATGAATTCGATGTGAAAGTTGATGAGTCTACTAGAAAAGTTATTAAATCCAAAAAAAGAATTTTCGCCTCATGGAGATTCGAACCAAGTTGAAAATTTTGAATTTTAGGATTTATTAACTTTCACATCGGATGCATTAACTTTTGTAACAAATTTATTTTGTTCAAAGCAAATTTCCATGGTTTAATTTTCATATTAAAAATGGTTTTTGTTTGAACCTCTCTATATATAATTAACATGCACCTCAATTAATAATAATAATTGGACATCAAAACTATAGCTTGAGAATTGAGATAGATTAATCACCTAGTTGCAGCTCAATCATGGAATTAAATGTTGAACTAAGTTTGTATACCTAAGTGGAGCTATGTTTTTATAAAATCATAGGACCAAATTAATCCCACTTCAATTAAATAAAGCTACTTTTGGGCTAGGTATAACACGCGTTTGAGAGAGAGAGAGAGAGAGGGTGAAACCCGCTTTATCGACATTTGGTAAAAGTGTCAATATAAAATGGATTAAAACATAAAAAAATGTTACTTGATTTGAGGAAGTGGGATGGGTAGACAATCATTGATGCATACCACTTAATTTTTTCTGAATAATAACTTTTAGTTCTCTAAGAAATATTATTTGAATGCATTGGCAAAAACCCTAAAATCTATTCTACACAATTTTCAAAAATTTATATATATTCGAAACAATCTGAGTTGGGACTCAATGTAATTAAGGTGTTATGATTTTTAAATATCAATAAGTTTATCTTTTTAAGTGGTCGTGACTCGTGAGCTTGTGACCAACTATGATCATTTTTCTGAATCGAGTTTGTTGCACGAAATTTAAGTCGGCAATGCAGAGTATGATTGACAAACCATGCTTAAAAATAAATTTAATTTACCTTGAGGACCTGTCACATTTGGTTAATAAGTGTGGTTCTTTATTTTGTCGTGATTGTGGTGTGTGTTTTTTATGACCAACTATTATCATTTTTCTGAATCGAGTTTGTTGCACGAAATTTAAGTCGGCAATGCAGAGTATGATTGACAAACCATGCTTAAAAATAAATTTAACTTACCTTGAGGAACGAGTTAATTTTTCATAATCAAATGAAGAAATTATAAATTACTAGGGTAAGTATAGAGCAAGCACTAACTTTGTCCCCTAATGTTAGGGCAATAAATAAATTTTTTATTTTATAGGGTTAATTAATGCCTCTCATAATCATTTAAAAAAATATACAAGTTTGGCATGAATTTCAATTCGTACAATTACACATGTTAAAGAATCAAATTGATTGTCCCCCAAAATCCTAAATTAGCTAGGGTTCTTGGAATATGTTAAGAACAAGTTGTCCCCTAACACTACTGGTCTAGTAATAACTAAACAATTGATTTGCCAATAACTCATTTTAAAATTGTTAGTTACCAATTACAAATCTTAAGTACATGTTATAAATATTAATTTCTACTGGGGTGTGTACATCATAGGTAAGTCGCCGAGGCTCGAAATTCATGTCAAGATTTTTTTTTTTATCAAAAAAATCTTACAAATTAATATTCAATAAATCAAGACCGACTTACATTATTTTAAAAAAGAACGCGACAAACCAAATTAATATACTTAAAATAATAATTAGCGTACTGGTTAAGAATGAGTCTACTTAGAGGGTGTTTGGTTGAGCTTATAAGCTCTTTAAAATAGCTTTAAGCTGTTTAGGAGCTTCTAAGCTATTACAAAATGTTTGGCAAAATAAGCTCATAAACAGCTTATAAGCTGTGAAAATAAACTCCAACAGCTTATAAGCTCCCCTAAAAATAAGTTGATCAACCCTAACTTATTTTTGCGTAAACTTATAAGCAACCATGAATTTTTACCAAAATAACCTTATTATAGTTCGTTATTTCCTACACATACACTATCAACTTCACATCTCGTCAATTTTCTCTTTCTAACTCACGATTCTTTCTTTAGTTTATAAGATTAATTATCCAAACACTTTAACAACTTATAAGCACTTGAGACATTACTTCTTATAAGCTCTTGAAACATCTTATAAGCTCTCTAAAATAAGCTTAGCCAAACACCCCCTTAATCAATCATTGAACGTTCTACCGAAACTATATAGGATTGATATGTATTTTTCTTTAGTTTGGAATATTATAAATTGAACGTGCATTTTTTATAAACTGAATATATCTAATAAGCAACAAACCTGTCAATTTCTCGAATTGTTACACGTCAAATTTAATAATTATTTTCTTCTTACAATTATTTTTTATTTGAAACGAAGTACTCTCCCTGTCCACAAATAGTGTGGTACTTTGTGGATGACATGAGGTTTAATAACTGTTTGGTACATACTTTTTGAATGGAAAAATAGTTTCACCATAGATGTTTTTTGAGTGAAGAATAGTGATTTTTTTGGTAAATAATGAGTGATTGTGAGATATAATTATAATGTTTGAGTGTGTGATATTATATTTGTCTCAAAAAGGCAATTATTTACACTCTTGGACGGATGAAATAGTATTTTGCGTCGAAGGACTAACAATCCCCTCACCTGATCTGCGATGAAATCATTTTATTTGAAACTCATAATTCATCATTAATAATAGTTTCTTGCTTTCAGATTAAAGAGTTTTTTGGATTGAAGCATCAGTCCCGCGTTTAACAAATTATGAAATCATCAATTTGTCTAAATTCAAGATTTCGGAATATTGATATTGATGTGTTTGTAAATCATAATTGCTTTGTTTAATTAAATTTATTGTTTAATTACAAAGAACATGACTTTTCGACTATATTCGGGGAGTGGATCAATGAGAAGCATCTTTTTTGCGAACTCTGCGAACTGATGCATAAGGCGTTGAAGATGATGCACAAAGCGGTATAAAGTTGTGCATATGAAAACTTTCTAAAATTATTTTGTTGTGCAACAATTTAGAAAGTTTTCGTTATCACAATTTATCTTGTTTGTGCATTATCTTCGACGTCATATCATAGTTCTCAAGTTCTCAAAAGATGAGTTTTCACTGGATCCAACCTCATATCTGGGGTGCTGTCAAATCATAGATTTTTGCACTATAATTTCTTCTTAAGTATTAACAATTTGAAATTTACTACAACTTATAATTAACCTTGTAACAAATTTTTAATAAAAGAAAACGAATTAGTCATTATTGACTTTGTCTCGTAAAATTTCATTAGACATAAAAAATGGGGGAAAAAAGTAAAGGTTTGTTGAGGTTTACTTATATTTTTCAACTTTTCCAAAACAAACTATATGCAATCATAAAAATCTATAGGAAATGGCATATTTAATAAAAATGAGCACCAAAATTGACAAACTTGAAATTATAAACAAACTCCAAATCTAAGGAATTTGAAACTAAAAAATGAGCTTCAAATTTGAGAAATTCGATAATAAATAGATTGCTGTGAAAGAAACAATGGAATAATTACCTTACCATGTTTTTGAACCAAGGCTTAAATTAACTATGAATAAAGAGATTAGGGTGGGAAAAAATTTGGTCACTTCTGCAAAGTGCACTTTAAACAAATCCCGTTCATGTGTAACAAAAAAACGAACCATGTTGTGTGTGTATGTTTGTCTAATGATAAAATGGTTAATGCTCGAAGTCAAAGGTCTCGAGTTTGAGTCTACCGTGATGAGATCTTTAAATTTCTATGTTTATTTGACAAACAAAATTGAATCATGTTATAATTTTTTGAACTTATGATACTTGATCATAATATATCGATATTATATAAAAATCTTTTGATTGGGTTTCCAATCAAACATCAAGAATAACTGTAGAGATTGAAATCTCGTGACTAACTAGGCTTATAAGAAAACAACATTTAACTAATTAAAAAATTATTAAGTGTGTTAGAAGTCAAAAAGAAGTGGGGTTAGGAGGGTTAGTTTCGAGGGAGTTGTTTTTTCAAAGCTCAAACTTCTAGGTATTATTTAGCATAATATCACATGATGGTGGGCGGATCTTAAGATAGATTTAGGGTAATATATATCCTTAAATATTTATTATTCCTTTCGTATAGTAGATGTTATATTTGCTGATTATATATATATATATATCATAAACTTATGTATCTATATACTTTTTTAGAGTTAATTACTGCATAATATAATATCACAAAGTCTTAGTAAAGATGTGTGAAAATTACACTTTAATTTGGATTCTGTTTGGAGACCACATCCTAATTGTGATATAGAATATAGTCTCCGTTTGTTCTGATATAAAGACGTTTATACATGAGACCACCTCTTATAATATTTGTCAGAGTTGCATGCCTTTCAAAATGTTGCATCACAATATCACATTGTAATCTTGGATTTAGCTATAAAACAACGTCACTTTGGTTGTACACATCATACAAACTTAATTGAAAAAAGTTGGAAATATTGTAATTGCAAAAAAATATGATATTGTAACTGTAAGTCTTTAATGTGTTAAAATGGGCGTGAAATTTATAAAATTCGAATAATTTCTTTATTATGTGTTTTCAACGAATGATTGTGGATAATGTCATAATTTCTTTTAACAATAAGTTTGTATTCTGTAATAAGTAAGATTGTATTGCTTTCCGAGTTAAATTTATTCCAGCCATGTTACATAAAACAATATATAATATATTTATATTTGGAATTGATTAATTACAATTAGAAAAATAGTATTAATTAAATCAAGAATTGGTGAGTCCTACCACCCACCCCCACCAGAAAAACTTCACCTTTCCGGCTTTCCCAGGCCCTTAATTTGAGAGTTATATTTTCCCAAAATCATTGGTCGCGAGCTTATAAGCTCTACCTCTTAATTTTCATTGGTCGCGGTTCTTCTTCATTAATTAGTTGAAAGAGAAATTAAAGAAATTTTGCCGATCATTTAATGAAAGAGTTATTAGCATGAAATTCATAAAGCTCCTCAAATTTATTATAAATTTCCTCAAATTAATCGATTATTGGTTTTACAGTTTGAGTGTTTCGATTTAAAATTTCGGCATGCAAAAAGAGTGTTGAGTTAGTATCAGTAATTTACCATCATAATTAACTTTAAATTAAAGTGATTATTTCAAAAAGAAAAAAGTAACACATAGTTTAGCAATAGTCCTTAATTTTTTTAACCCAAGCTAACATTTTAATAAAGTTAAGATATAAGTATTTACATTATCGTCCCCTCCATTAATTAAATCATTTTATTCACATTTTTATTGCAACAGATTTCCTCCATCTTCAAAAAGTATTTCATATGTCAAACTACCAAGAAAGTCGATAATTTTAATCCTTTTACCTTTAATTGTTGTATAAAAACTGAAAATGTGAAAAAGTGAACAATTTGAATTGATGACAAAGATAAAATGAAAAAATTAACACCATATTGTCATGAGATCCCAAAATAAAATACTTATCTGAAGATGAAATTTACTTTAAATAAAACACTTGTTAGGAAATCTATTTTATTCAAAATTGTAAATGTTTTATTGAGAAAAAAAATTGTATTTGTTTATTTATTTTATTTTATTTTATTTGTGGGCTTGACTTTTGTGACCTCAAAACTAGGACAAAAAGGATGCTAGGTGCACGGTGTGAACGTTTTCCCATGCAAATGGCTTATGCAAGAATTTTTCAAACTTAGCGTCGACGGAAAGCAAAACTATTTCCACACTCTACTCTTTACGTTTATGAGAATTTTCCGTATAAATTTTAAAAAATTTAGAATATATTGTGAGTGGAGTAAGAGTTTTATACTATAAAATATTAAATTAATTAATAATAATCTATAAATGATGAAATATTTAAATATATAATATTATTAGGGACAACAAATAGAGAATATTTTATAGGACAATTTCCATCATTGACAAATGAATAAATTTTATTTGGGGAATTTATAAAAAAGAAAAACTATAGACAAATATGAGGGACAAATGAATTATTATTTTTTTATTCTTCTTAAAAGCATGCAATTTATTTAATTTTCTAAAAAGCGATTCAATTATATATGTCTTGCATTTAACATTCGAAATAGAAAATTAGTTATAAATTTAATGCTCATTTAATTTTATATGAAACACTGACACACATACGTATCTAACTAATACACGATATTGTGATATCAATAAATATCAAATAATTAATACTACTTTACAAAAATATTATACGATATTTTTGACATATCAATGATGACTAGATACCATCTATTTCTCAAGATCATAATAAGCAAAAAAAAGGGATCCATAGGACACGTGGTTATTTTTATTCTTTTATTTCTTATTTTATTCAAAAAATATTTGCAAAGAAAAGTACGAATTAAAAATATTTAAAGATTCAAAGTTTAACTATTACTCCAACACCCACACAAAATTCAAAACCTTGTCATGTATCTTTTAATCTATATTTTCCTCTTTTACAAACCTTTTGGTTTTACACATTTTCCATGTTAAATAAAAAAAAACGAAATAAAATAGCAACGATCTACTTAGCCGACAGCCGAGCCGATTAGCCGAAGATACCAATAGTTGATGAGCTGCTCAACAAGGGGTAGTATTGTAAAGAGCGTAACAACGGCTATGATTGTACATCAGCGGCTAGGGATGTGCAACGATCGGTTTCGGTTAAACCGATTAACCTGCAACCATATTAAATGTCAATCTATATAAAGAACAATTTAAGAACTTTTTTCAAAAAACACAAGATTTACTACTAATAAAAAGTAAATCCCAATTTACTATAGTCTGGACTGGTAAAATAGAGTGGTTCCGTTGTTTTGGATTATTTTCCTATCTGAAATATATGTTATAATATCTTTTAATGTAAACAATATACTCCCCTCATCCTATTATTGTTGGTATGTTTTCTTTTTTGGGTTGTCCCATTAAGTTGACTCGTTTCCAAAAAAATAAACACTTTTACATTAAAAAGTGCATCGAATTTCGTGTCACCCACTATTTTACATATAAAAACAACACAAACACGAAATAAATGAAATAATTCTTGAATATTGAGATAATACATTAAATAATGAGAGAGGAGGTAGCAAATGTAATAAAGACTATCACGTACTACTAGTGCTCACGAATTTAATGGAGGGTCCCAAAATTTAGATTTATTATATTTATAGAAGTATACAAATAATGTGCAATGAAAAGCCAAATGGTAATAAGGAGATAACTATAATTCATGTCTCGCGTGAGGAAATAACTTAAATATTCGTCCTCATACTCTCCGAATACCTAACTCATACTCGTATCAATCACTCGTAATTTTACTAATTACAAAATAATTAAGAATAAGTAAGAAAATATTGATATAAATGTAGATAATAATTTGATTAAAACTGTTAAGAAGGTATGTGCAAATGAATTGACAATGAAACAAATTAGGATAAAACCGAGGCAAGAATTAGACTTTTTATCTGTAATATAAAATTATTCCGTTATAATATACGTGGTTCCATGATATTTGTCTCAAAGATACAATACAACGGGTTGACTCAATAGGAATAGTTGCACTACTAGTCGTATTTCTGGACGAAAGTTAGCCACATGCTCAACCGATCCACCATCTGGTCGAGTCCCCTACGTGTCGCCCGAGCCACTTCTAGGTACTATGTTGGAAATTTTTTGGGCATCCAACTGCTCCGCTAGACGATGCACACATGTAAAGCGCCCAATACGACGTGCACGTGCTCGGTCGGATGTCGCACCATCCTCATAGGTATTTGGATTAGTTATAAAATAACTAATTAAAACCCATTAGAGTGCATCATAGTTGGATCACACTTTAAAACTCTTTGTTATTGTGAACTCATTTATATATAGCTTACTACTTCAATATTTTTCTAATGTGGGATACATTAATTTCTCAACCATTAACAATCTATCTTTGTGCATTAATTATTCATTCATCCACATCGAATTTGAACATAAATACACTAAATTATTCTATACTAATTGTAGATTCCAAATCTAAACTCATATACAATATTTTCCAACAAAAAACATAATCCAACAAACCCTTCATAAAAAAGTATGATATTACATAAATACAACATAAAAATATAATGTAATATTCAAAATTTACAAAATCACTATACATGATAATAAAAATTATTATATATAGTATGCGTGTGTAGGTCTAGTGGTAGAGTGGTTTTTCTATATCCATCAGTCATCGACGCGATCTTTAAATTTTCGTGTTTAATTGACCAAAAATAAATGAATTATTATATATAACTGCTCTTACTCATACTTCTATTCGTACCCGTCGTATCTATTAAAAGTATTTCCATCACGAGCAATTTTTGTGGGTATCTATCGAATTTATTAACCCCTTTCTATCCCACGATTTTTGTTTATGAGCACATAAAATATCTCGATTTAATAATTATTGATAGACTTCGATTTGAAAATAAAAATAAAAATAAAAATTAGGGCTAGGAATGAGGTCACGTGGTTGGGATGGTGCCAAATGCGTTCCGGCCATATTATGTCGGTGGGAAAGAGGGCAGTGCGAAAACATAACTTGCATGTTTCTTGTGACTTAATTGTCAAAGTCAAACCCCTTTCTTGTATTATCCATCTACTCCACTTATTTTTGTTAGTGACAAAAACAAAAATTTAAAAATGTTTGTCGCATTTCCATTATTTTCTTTGACTGGTCGGAATTTTTATTTCGAATACCAAGCCCATAAAATTTATTCTTAAGAAAAAGAAAAAAAGAAAAGAAACATTGTGAGTGTATAAGTTGGAAATATGGATGCTTACTGTTAAATTATACTTAAGGAGAAGGATTTTGTATAGAAATAATATTTAATCACTCATGTACATCCATCCGCACATACAGATTTTGATACTTTTCTTCAGTGTAAATGATATTTGATTTTTTTCTTCAATGTAAATAATATTTTTTTTAATATAAATGATATTTTTTTTATAGCAGATAATACTTTTTTTCATCCGCAAGGAACGTATAAATAGCGGTTGCAGAAGTTTTCTGGAGGATTAAAGGAGGCGCAAAGAGGGGTAGAGATGATAATACGGGCTTTGAAGTTGGGCCCAATCTACAACCAACATCAATTGGTGTATTAAAGTGTGAAAACGATGAGCCCAATCATTTATTTAAGTGGGCTACACATCACATTTTATTGTATATTTAAAAATCATGGGAACGGATAGAAAACCAAAATAATATACTCCCTCTGTATGAACGATTTTGATGGCACGAATTTTAATAAACTGTAATGAGTGTAAAGTAAATGTATATAAAAATGTATGTCATTGTGATGATAAATGAATATATTAATGAATAGTGAGTATAAAAAGGTGGGCCATGAGTGTTTTTTTGTAAATAAATGGATAAGTTTAGGATAAAAATATAAAGTTTGTGTTTCTAAAAAAGGAAAGTGAACATCTTTTATGGACGAATTTGGTGTATAACATTATTATTTCGAAAAAAATCAGTTTACCTATATAGTTGGGATGGAAAAAGTAAAATTTTGACTTGGTTGAGCCTTGATTACAGCAAAACTCAACAAATCGAAAATAAAAATTAAAAAATTTAGCTTTGACCTTTTTGGTGTAGAACCATAAACGAGAAACGTATATATCCTATCATTTTACTCTGCAACAGAAAACCAGAGAAAAGAAGAAGAGAAATTGAAGAAAAATTCACAAGGCGAAAATGGCTATGGCTTCATCTTCATTGCTGAAGCGAGCGTCGGTGGTGAAGTCAGTGATCGGCGGTCTCCAAGCATCAAGGGCATTCGCGTCGGTTGCAGTGGGCTCGGACTTGATATCGGCCGCACCCGATGTCTCCCTTCAGAGAGCTCGCTCTTGGGACGACGGCGTTTCTTCCAAATTCGCCACCACTCCACTCAAAGACATTTTCAAGGTCAATTAATTTTATCGACGATAATTGTATTGAATATCGTGCTGTTTCTGAATTCTAATTTGTAGGGTTTTGGAGTTGATTACTTTGAATATTAATTTACCTTTTGCTATTCTGATTTTTTCAGGACAAGAAAGTTGTCATCTTTGGGCTTCCGGTGAGTTAATTGGATTTTATTTTTCGTTTGATTATTCATCTATGATATTGATTTATTCAAAATGAGAATTGTTAATTCCTTTCTTTATTTTAATAATTTAATCGGTGATTAATTTAGTTTATTTGTTGAAATGAATTCTTTGGTTGCATTTCGATGTTGCCATTTACATTTTAATGGGTTTCAAAATTCAGTAAAAATCACTAAAGAAATAGCTCAAATGAGAAGATTCGAAAATTCATCGAGAAACGGTTATATTTGATATCCTTTCCTAAGAATTCTTAGTTTATGCATTCTGCACTTGAATTTTCTATGGATTGTGTGTTGTTAAGTTTCATATAAGCATATTATTATAATTTATAACGATAGAAGTTAAACTAGTTATGAAAACTCTATGAAATATGAATCTATGAAGAAATTGTGTGTACAATCTCTCCTGTCCGAGCTCATTTTAGCCATCACTTTTTTTGTTATTGCTTTGAGAAAAGAGAGTATTTTAATCCGTTCCTCTTCATACTGATTGAATTTGATGCCACATCCTGTAGGGCGCATACACTGGAGTTTGTACGGCACAACACGTCCCTAGCTACATAGAAAACATCGACAAGTTCAAGGCAAAGGGAATTTATTCGGTTATATGTGTAGCTGTCAACGATCCCTATGTAATCAATGGCTGGGCCGAAAAGCTTCAGGCTAAAGAAGCTGTAAGTCGCTCATTTAGTCATTACCGTTCAAAATTTGCTTGAGAAAGATGAGCTTATATACTGATTTGATCTATACGGCCATAATAGAACTGTAGTAACTCATGAAGTCAGTTATCTTGCTCGAGTCACTTTGTTATAGACGTGTAGATTGAGAATGAAGGGTTTTGTCGTTTCGTGGGACAAATGTTTGGTAATGCCGGATAACATTGTTTCTTGAACAATATGTTATTCGCCTTTGCTATCTATTAATCGACCTTATTAGCTATGAATATGATGATATTTAAGTTGCTCTATCATATATATCAAGGGCAGCTGGTATCTCAGTGCTAGAAAACAGCTGCTCCCTCATCTCTTATGCTCATGCTATCGTTTCTTGGATTTTAATTGCATTGGTCTTCATATTGTGTTGTTGCAGATTGAATTTTATGGAGATTTCGATGGGAGCTTCCACAAAAAGCTCGACTTGATGATAGATCTATCTGCTGCACTACTTGGACCTCGATCCCATAGGTATTTTTGCTTTAGTCTTTGCATCGAGTGATTGCTGCGGATTAGGGTGAATATTCGGTCGGTTTTAACCCTAAAAAAAATCGCCAAACGAGATAGCTGAATTGCCTGAAAAATCGACCAAACCGTTTTTCTTTTTAGTTTTCCATTTCTGTAATTTCTATATATATAATTTCTAGCCCTACCGTCAGTCCATGTTCCAGTAACTTCATGCTCGTCGTGTTCTTTACACGCAGGTGGTCGGCTTATGTGGACGACGGCAAGATTAAAGCTCTTAACGTCGAGAAAGCTCCTTCCGAATTCAAGGTTTCCGGCAGCGACGTCATCCTTGGACAGATCTAAGGCATGGTCTTCCTCTCATGCAGTGACTACATCTAGTGTTCTTAATTTTTAGACCTCTGATTTGCCACATATTTTATATTTGTATACTTTCTCATTCTCAATAAGGATGGCAAGTTACGCAATTTGAAAATGCGATGCATTTCTTTTTGCTATAAATGGACTACATTTGCGTATAGTTATTTATGGATGCACTCTGAATAGTTTCAACTTGATACAGTTTTTTCGAAAGATTTTATTTTTCAGATTTTATAAAAGTTTAGGTAGCTAGTCCCTATTTAATATAACTATTGGGCCTTATTAGTCGTATTGGTTGAGCTCAACTGGTTTATTCTCTTAGTACTATATATATGGTCTTTGAGAGCTTTAATTGTAATCTAAAAACCCTAGCCGTCTAATAAAATCCGTTCTCCTTTTCTGTCCGTGGACGTAATCAACTCATTGTTGGTGAATCACGTAAATCTGTGTTTGCTTTACGTTTTCTATTTATTAATTGCTCAATAATCCTAATGTCGTTACAACATCTTGCATATTGTCCAAAATGAAAACAAAGTTTTATTAAATTTTACCATGAGGTTTCCAATTTGTGAATTATCAAATCATACCAACCCCTAAAATTTCCTTAATATAATGTTCTAGTTCCATACACACATATATGTAGTTCTGTCATTATATAATGTGAAACTCGAATATTCAAATTTCAAATATATGTCCTAACGAGTAACGATGTGATTGATGTCTAAAGTTCGATTTTTTTTTTATAACTTCATTCACTTAACTGTGGAGTTGGTAATGTGATGGTGGGGTTTCACCATCCGATTTTATTTTTATAAAAGTTTTCTATTTTTCAGATGTGTTATATAAAAGTTTTTTATTTTTCAGATTTTATTTAGGAAGCTTATTTAATATAACTATATAAGAAAAAAAAAACACCAAAAAGTTAGATCTTGAAAATGACATGCTAACGAAGCCGCATCCGTTTTTTATTTTCCTTTCTCTACCCACTGCGCACAAGCTCAGCTCCAAGTAATCTTCAATGGCGTCTCTCTCCCATCTCCTCTTTCTCTCTCTACTATTCCACTCCGCTCTCATCATCAATTGCGACGGTATGAATTTACAAACTGTTCCTCACTGCTACCGTATTTCTAGATTCTTCCGTAGATAATTATTTCCATTTGCTTTCTCGCATTTGCAATTTTGTTATTAAACCTCTCTAGGTTTTTTCTCTATCTGAAAAGCGAATGTTAGCTAGAGTTTGGTTGGAGATTTGAACTTTGTTTGCTGTTTTCTCCGATTTGTTGGTGGATTATTGGATTTGCATTGTGAGAAGAATTTCTCGCGATCCAGTTATTTCTTTTCTTTTTGGGTAAAGGCTGCACGGTGGATTTGAACCCAAGACTTTTGGTCTCGGACATTAACCAATCTTACTACTAGATCAACACACACACAATTAGTTATTGCTCTTTTGTTGATTATCTCTAGCTCAGACTGATTCTTCTTAGGGAATTTTGATAATAAGAGTGAACCTTTCTCTGTATGTATATAATTAACAACCAAATGGTTGGACCTATTGGTACTATTTGGTGATAATAGTCCCAATAGGGCCAGTAAGTTGGTTATAATTTGATATTTTTATGTTGGTGGCTATAATTTGACATTCCTTAACTTGGATGGCTATATATATGAATTTCCACATTAATAACTTAACTTAAGTACATGTTATAAATATTAATTTCTACATAGGTAAGTCGTCGAGGCTCGAAATTAATGTCAAGATGTTTTTTTGTGCTCAAACTAAAAATAAAATCTTACAAATTATTATTCAATAAATCAAGACCAACATACATTATTTTAAAAAAGAACGCGACACACCAAATTAATATACTTAAAATAATAATTAGCGTACTGGTTAAGAATGAGTCTACTTAATCAATCATTGAACGTTCTACCGAAACCATATAGGATTGATATGTATTTTTCTTTAGTTTGGAATATTATAAATTGAACGTGCATTTTTTATAAACTGAATATATCTAATAAGCAACAAACCTATCAATTTGTCGAATTGTTACACGTCAAATTTAATAATTATTTTCTTCTTATAATTATTTTTTATTTGAAACGAAGTACTCTCCCGTCCACAAAGAGTGTGGTACTTTGTGGATGACACGGGGTATAATAAATGTTTGGTACATACTTTTTAAATGGAGAAATAGGGCCACCATAGATTTTTTTGAGTGGAGAATAATTTTTTGATAAATAATGAGTGATTGTGAGATATAATTATAATGATTGAGTGCGGGATATTATATTTGTCTCAAAAAGCCAATTACGTTACACTCTTGGACGGATGAAATAGTATTTTGCATAGAAGGACTAACAATCCGCTCACCTGATCTGCGACGAAATCATTTTATTTGAAACTCATAATTCATCATGAATAATAGTTTCTTGCTTTCAGATTAAAGAGTTTTTTGGATTGAAGCATCAGTCCCGCGTTTAACAAATTATGAAATCATCAATTTTTCAAAATTCAAGATTTCGGAATATTGATATTGATGTGTTTGTAAATCATAATTGTTTTGTTTAAATAAATTTATTGTTTAATTACAAAAGAACATGACTTTTCGACTATATCTGGGGTGCTGCCAAATCATAGATTTTTGCACTATAATTTCTTCTTTAAGTATTAACAATTTTAAATTTACTACAACTTCTAATTAACCTTGTAACAAATTTTTAACAAAAGAAAACGAATTAGTCATTATTGTCTTTGTCTCGTAAAATTTCATTAGACATAAAAAATGGGGGAAAAAAGTAAAGGTTTGTTGAGGTTTACTTATATTTTTCAACTTTTCCAAAACACAAACTATATGCAATCATAAAAATCTATATGAAATGGTATATTTAATAAAAATGAGCTCCAAAATTGACAAACTTGAAATTATAAACGAACTCAGGCTTAAATTAACGATGAATAAAGAGATTAGGGTGAGAAAATTTGGTCACTTCTGCAAAGTGCACTTTAAACAAATCCCGTTCATGTGTAACAAAAACGAACCATTTTGTGTGTTATGTTTGTCTAATGAAAAGATGTTAATGCTCGAAGTCAAATGTTTTGGGTTTGAGTCCACCGTGATGCGGTAGTTAAATTTTGTATTTATTTGATAAAAAAAATCAAATCATATTATAATTTTTTGAACTTATGATATCTTTTGATTGGGTTTCCAATCAAACATCAAGAATTATTGTAGAGATTGAAATCTCGTGACTAACTAGGATTATAAGAAAACAACATTTAACTAATTAAAAAATTATTAAGTGTGTTAGAAGTCAAAAGAAGTGGGGTTAGGAGGGTTAGTTTCGAGGGAGTTGTTCTTTCAAAGCTCAAACTTCTAGGTATTATTTAGCATAATATCACATGATGGTGGGCGGATACTTAAGATAGATTTAGGGTAATATATATCCTTAAATATTTATTATTCCTTTCGTATAGTAGATGTTATATTTGCTGATTTTTTTTTGTATATATATGTATATCATAAACTTATGTATCTATATACTTTTTTAGAGTTAATTACTGCATAATATAATATCACAAAGTCTTAGTAAAGATGTGTGAAAATTCCACTTTAATTTGGATTCTGTTTGGAGACCACATCCTAATTGTGATTTAGAATATAGTCTCCATGTGTTCTGATATAAAGACGTTTATACATGAGACCACGTCATATAATATTTGTAGAGTTGCATGCCTTTCAAAATGTTGCACTTAATTGAAAAAAGTTGGAAATATTGTAATTGCAAAAAAAAAATGATATTGTAACTGTAAGTCTTTAATGTGTTAAAATGGGCGTGAAATTTATAAAATTCGAATAATTTGTTTATTATGTGTTTTCAACGAATGATTGTGGATAATGTCATAATTTCTTTTAACAATAAGTTTGTATTCTGTAATAAGTGCATTGGATGGAATGTAGTACAAGACAATAAGAATGCAAGATTGTATTGCTTTCCAAGTTAAATTTTATTCCAGCCATGTTACATAAAACAATATATAATATATTTATATGGCGAATTGATTAATTACAATTAGAAATAGTATTAATTAAATCAAGAATTGGTGAGTCCTACCACCCACCCCCACCAGAAAAACTTCACCTTTCCCGCTTTCCCAGGCCCTTAGAGGTGTTTGGTGAAATTATATAAAACCCAAAATAAATTATAAATTTTTTTAAGCTTAGAGCTTATAAGCTCAGCCAAATACCCTCTTAATTTCAGTCATTGGTCGCCGGTTCTTCTTCATTAATTAGTTGAAAGAGAAATTAAAGAAATTTTGCCGATCATTTAATGAAAGAGTTATTAGCATGAAATTCATAAAGCTCCTCAAATTTATTATAAATTTCCTCCACATTTATCTTTACATGTTATTCAAAATTACTCGAGAATAATCGATTATTGGTTTTACAGTTTGAGTGTTTCGATTTAAAATTTCGGCATGCAAAAAGAGTAATTTACCATCATAATTAACTTTAAATTAAAGTGATTCTTTCAAAAAGAAAAAAGTAACACATAGTTTAGCAATAGTCCTTAATTTTTTAACCCAAGCTAACATTTTAATAAAGTGAAGATATAAGTATTTACATTATCGTCCCCTCCATCAATTAAATCATTTTATTCACATTTTTATTGCAATAGATTTCCTCCATCTTCAAATAAGTATTTCATATGTCAAACTACCAAGAAAGTCGATAATTTTAATCCTTTTACCTTTAATTATTGTAAAAAAACTGAAAATATGAAAAAGTGACAATTTGAATTGATGACAAAGTTAAAATGAAAAAATCAACACCATATTGTAATGAGATCCTAAAATAAAATACTTATCTGAAGATGAAATTTACTTTAAATAAATAGGAAATCTATTTTATTCAAAATTGTAAATGTTTTATTGAGAAAAAAAATTTGTATTTGTTTATTTATTTTATTTGTGGGCTTGACTTTTGAGACCTCAAAACTAGGACAAAAAGGATGCTAGGTGCACGGTGTGAACGTTTTCCCATGCAAATGGCTTATGCAAGAATTTTTCAAACTTAGCGTCGACGGAAAGTAAAACTATTTCCACACTCTCTACTCTTTACGTTTATGAGAATTTTCCGTATAAATTTTAAAATTTTTAGAATATATTATGAGTGGAGTAAGAGTTTTGTATTATAAAATATCAAATTAATTAATAATAATCTATAAATGATGAAATATTTAAATATATAATATTATTAGGGACAATAAATAGAGAATATTTTATAGGACAATTTCCATAATTGACAAATGAATAAATTTGGGGAATTTATAAAAAAGAAAAACTATAGACAAATATGAGGGACAAATGAATTATTATTTTTTTATTCTTTTTAAGAGCATGCAATTTATTTAATTTTCTAAAAAGCGATTCAATTATATGAGTGTCTTGCATTTAACATTCGAAATAGTAAATTAGTTATAAATTTAATGCTCATTTAATTTTATATGAAACACTGACACACATACGTATATAAATAATACACGATATTGTGATATCAATATATATCCAATAATTAATACTACTTTACGAAAATATTATACGATATTTTTGACATATCAATGATGACTAGATACCATCTATTTCTCAAGATCATAATAAGCAAAAAAAAAAAAAGGATCCATAGGACACGTGGTTATTTTTATTCTTTTATTTCTTATTTTATTCAAAAAATATTTGCAAAGAAAAGTACGAATTAAAAATATTTAAAGATTCAAAGTTTAACTATTACTCCAACACCCACACAAAATTCAAAACCTTGTCATGTATCTTTTAATCTATATTTTCCTCTTTTACAAACCTTTTGGTTTTACACATTTTCCATGTTAATAAAAAAACGAAATAAAATAGCAACGATCTACTTAGCCGACAGCCGAGCCGATTAGCCGATGATACCAATAGTTGATGAGCTGCTCAACAAGGGGTAGTATTGCAAAGAGCGTAGCAACGGCTATGATTGTACATCAACGATTAGGGTGTGTAACTGTCGGTTTCGGTTATAGCATGCAACCATAGTAAATGTCAAACTATATAAAGAACAATTTAAGAACTTTTTTCAAAAAAACAAAAGATTTACTACTAATAAAAAATAAATCCCAATTTACTATAGTCTGGACTGGTAAAATAGAGTGGTTCGGTTGTTTTGGATTATTTTCCTATCTGAAATACATGTTATTATTATTTTTTTTTGTCAATTAATACAGAAATTTTAAAGGCTGCATCACGATGAACTCGAACCCGAGACATTTAGCCTCGGGCATTAACCACTATACCACTAGACCAACACACAAACCTGAAATACATGTTATAATATCTTTTAATGTAAACAATACATTAAATAATGAGAGAGGAGGTAGCAAATGTAATAAAGACTATCACGTACTACTAGTGCTCACGAATTTAATGGAGGGTCCCAAATTTTAGATTTATTATATTTATAGAAGTATACAAATAATGTGCAATGAAAAGCCAAATGTAATAAGGAGATAACTATAATTCATGTCTCGCGTGAGGAAATAACTTAAATATTCGTCCTCATACTCTCCGAATACCTAACTCATACTCGTATCAATCACTCGTAATTTTACTAATTACAAAATAATTAAGAATAAGTAAGAAAATATTGATATAAATGTAGATAATAATTTGATTAAAACTGTTAAGAAGGTACGTGCAAATGAATTGACAATGAAACAAATTAGGATAAAACCGAGGCAAGAATTATACTTTTTATCCGTAAGACAAAATTATTCCATTATAATATACGCGGTTCCATGATATTTGTCTCAAAGATACAACGGTTTGACTCAATACGAATAGTTGCACTACTAGTCGTATTTCTGGGCGAAAGTCAACCACACGCTCAACTGATCTGCCATCTGGTTGAGTCCCCTACGTGTCGCTCGAGCCATTTCCAGGTGCCATATTGGAATTTTTTTTGCGTCCAACCACTCCGCCAGACGATGTGCACATATGAAGTGCAAAGTACGCCTCTAAAGCGCCCAATGCGACTTGCACGTGTTTGGCCGGATGTCGCACCATCCTCATCGGCATTTGGATTAGTTATAAAATAGCTAATTAAAACCCATTAGAGTGTATCATAGTTGGATCACACTTTAAAACTCTTTGTTATTGTGAACTCATTTATATATAGCTTACTACTTCAATATTTTTCTAATGTGAGATACATTAATTTCTCAACCAGTAAGAATCTATCTTTGTGCATTAATTATTCATTTATCCACATCGAATTTGAACATAAATACACTAAATTATTCTACACTAATTGTAGATTCCAAATCTAAACTTATATACAATATTTTCCAACAGAAAACATAATCCAACAAACCCTTCATAAAAAAATATGATATTACAAAAATACAACATAACAATATAATGTAATCTTAAAAATTTACAAAATCACTATACATGATAATAAAAATTAAGCGAATATTTTCTATATCCATCACGAGCAATTTTTGTGGGTATCTATCGAATTTATTAACCCCTTTCTATCCCTAGATACGATTTTTGTTTTTGAGCACATAAAATATCTCGATTTAATAATTATTGATAGACTTAAAATTAGGGTTAGGAATGAGGTCACGTGGTTGGGATGGTGCCAAATGCGTTCCGGCCATATTATGTCAGTGGGAAAGAGGGCAGTGCGAAAACTTAACTTGCATGTTTCTTGTGACTTAATGGTCAAAGTCAAACCCTGTCTTGTATTATCCATCTACTCCACTTATTTTTGTTAGTGACAAAAACAAAAATTTAAAAATGTTTGTCGCATTTCCATTATTTTCTTTGACTGGTCGGAATTTTTATTTCGAATACCAAGCCCATAAAATTTATTCTTAAGAAAAAGAAAAGAAATATTGTGAGTGTATAAGTTGGAAATATGGATGCTTACTGTTAAATTATACTTAAGGGAAGGATTTTGTATAGAAATAATATTTAATCACTCCAGTACATCCATCCGCACATGCCGATTTTGATACTTTTCTTCAATGTAAATGAGATTTGATTCTTTCTCTTCAATATAAATGATATTTTTCTTTAATATAAATGTTATTTTTTTTTATAATAGATGATACTTTTTTTCATCGACACCGTACATGATTTTTTTTATTAATCATAGGAACGTATAAATAGCGGTTGCAGAATTTTTCTCGAGGATTAAAGGAGGCGCAAAGGGTGAAAGGGGGGTAGAGATGACAATATGGGCTTTGAAGTTGGGCCCAATCTACAAACCAGCATCAAATTTAAAATGTGAAAACGATGAGCCCAATCATTTATTAAGTGGGCTGCACATCACATTTTATTGTATATTTAAATGTTTACATCAACCCTTTCGTATCTCTTATAAGTTACTCCTTCGTCCCATCCAAGATGGTTCGTATTCTATTTTGGGCTATTCCACCTAAGATGATTTATTTCATTTTTAGGAAATAATTATCTCTTCAAAGGTTATAGATCCTACCTATTTTTTATCACTTTAATCATTTTATCTCTTCTTCTAAATAACCGTTAGAAAAAAAATGAATCGTTTTGGACGGGACGGAAAGAGTATAACATTATTATTTTGAAAAAAATCACTTTACCTATATAGTTGGGGAAAAAGTAAAATTTTGACTAGGTTGAGCCTTGATTACAGCAAAAATCAACAAATCGAAAATAAAAATTAAAAAATTTAGCTTTGACATTTTTGGTGTAGAACCATAATCCATAAACGAGAAACGTATATATCCTATCATTTCACTCTGCAACAGAAAACCAGATAAAGAAGAAGAGAAATTGAAGAAAAATTCACAAGGCGAAAATGGCTATGGCTTCCTCTGCATTGCTGAAGCGAGCGTCGGTGGTGAAGTCAGTGATCGGCGGTCTCCAAGCATCAAGGGCATTCGCGTCGGTTGCAGTGGGCTCGGACTTGATATCGGCCGCACCGGATGTTTCCCTTCAGAGAGCTCGCTCTTGGGACGACGGCGTTTCGTCCAAATTCGCCACCACTCCACTCAAAGACATTTTCAAGGTCAATTAATTTTATCGACTATAATTGTATTGAAAATCGTGCTGTTTCTGAATTCTAATTTGTAGGGTTTTGGAGTTGATTACTTGGTATATTAATTTACCTTTTGCTATTCTGATTTTTTTCAGGACAAGAGAGTTGTCATCTTTGGGCTTCCGGTGAGTTATTTGGATTTTGTTTTTTCGTTTGATTATTCATCTGTGATTTTGATTTATTCGAAATGAGAATTGTTAATTCCTGTCTTTATTTTAATAATTTAATCGGTGATTAATTTAGTTTATTTGTTGAAATGAATTCTTTGGTTGCATTTCGATGTTGCCATTTACATTTTAATGGGTTTCAAAATTCAGTAAAAATCACTAAAGAAATAGCTCAAATGAGAAGATTCGAAAATTCATCGAGAAACGGTTATATTTGATATCCTTTCCTAAGAATTCTTAGTTTATGCATTCCGCACTTGAATTTTCTATGGATTGTGTGTTGTTAAGTTTCATATAAGCATATTATTATAATTTATAACGATAGAAGTTAAACTAGTTATGAAAACTCTATGAAATATGAATCTATGAAGAAATTGTGTGTACAATCTCTCCTGTCCGAGCTCATTTTAGCCATCACTTTTTTTGTTATTGCTTTGAGAAAAGAGAGTATTTTAATCCGTTCCTCTTCATACTGATTGAATTTGATGCCACATCCTGTAGGGCGCATACACTGGAGTTTGTACGGCACAACACGTCCCTAGCTACATAGAAAACATCTACAAGTTCAAGGCAAAGGGAATTTATTCGGTTATATGTAGCTGTCAACGATCCCTATGTAATCAATGGCTGGGCGAAAAGCTTCAGGCTAAAGAAGCTGTAAGTCGCTCATTTAGTCATTACCGTTCAAAATTTGCTTGAGAAAGATGAGCTTATATACTGATTTGATCTATACGGCCATAATAGAACTGTAGTAACTCATGAAGTCAGTTATCTTGCTCGAGTCACTTTGTTATAGACGTGTAGATTGAGAATGAAGGGTTTTGTCGTTTCGTGGGACAAATGTTTGGTAATGCCGGATAACATTGTTTCTTGAACAATATGTTATTCGCCTTTGCTATCTATTAATCGACCTTATTAGCTATGAATATGATGATATTTAAGTTGCTCTATCATATATATCAAGGGCAGCTGGTATCTCAGTGCTAGAAAACAGCTGCTCCCTCATCTCTTATGCTCATGCTATCGTTTCTTGGATTTTAATTGCATTGGTCTTCATATTGTGTTGTTGCAGATTGAATTTTATGGAGATTTCGATGGGAGCTTCCACAAAAAGCTCGACTTGATGATAGATCTATCTGCTGCACTACTTGGACCTCGATCCCATAGGTATTTTTGCTTTAGTCTTTGCATCGAGTGATTGCTGCTGATTAGGGTGAATATTCGGTCGGTTTTAACCCTAAAAAAAATCGCCGAAACGAGATAGCTGAATTGCCTGAAAAATCGACCAAACCGTTTTTCTTTTTTAGTTTTTCCATTTCTGTAATTTCTATATATATAATTTCTAGCCCTACCGTCAGTCCATGTTCCAGTAACTTCATGCTCGTCGTGTTCTTTACACGCAGGTGGTCGGCTTATGTGACGACGGCAAGATTAAAGCTCTTAACGTCGAGAAAGCTCCTTCCGAATTCAAGGTTTCCGGCGGAGACGTCATCCTTGGACAGATCTAAGGCATGGTCTTCCTCTCATCCAGTGACTACATCTAGTGTTCTTAATTTTTAGACCTCTGATTTTGCCACATATTTTATATTTGTATACTTTCTCATTCTCAATAAGGATGGCAAGTTACGCAATTTGAAAATGCGATGCATTTCTTTTTGCTATAAATGGACTACATTTGCGTATAGTTATTTATGGATGCACTCTGAATAGTTTCAACTTGATACAGTTTTTCGAAAGATTTTATTTTCAGATTTTATAAAAGTTTAGGTAGCTAGTCCCTATTTAATATAACTATTGGGCCTTATTAGTCGTATTGGTTGAGCTCAACTGGTTTATTCTCTTAGTACTATATATATGGTCTTTGAGAGCTTTAATTGTAATCTAAAAACCCTAGCCGTCTAATAAAATCCGTTCTCCTTTTCTGCCCGTGGACGTAATCAACTCATTGTTGGTGAATCACGTAAATCTGTGTTTGCTTTACGTTTTCTATTTATTAATTGCTCAATAATCTTAATACGTTACAACATCTTGCATATTGTCCAAAATGAAAACAAAGTTTTATTAAATTTTACCATGAGGTTTCCAATTTGTGAATTATCAAATCATACCAACCCCTAAAATTTCCTTAATATAATGTTCTAGTTCCATACACACATATATGTAGTTCTGTCATTATATAATGTGAAACTCGAATATTCAAATTTCAAATATATGTCCTAACGAGTAACGATGTGATTGATGTCTAAAGTTCGATTTTTTTTTTATAACTTCATTCACTTAACTGTGGAGTTGGTAATGTGATGGTGGGGTTTCACCATCCGATTTTATTTTTATAAAAGTTTTCTATTTTTCAGATGTGTTATATAAAAGTTTTTTATTTTTCAGATTTTATTTAGGAAGCTTATTTAATATAACTATATAAGAAAAAAAACACACCAAAAAGTTAGATCTTGAAAATGACATGCTAACGAAGCCGCATCCGTTTTTTATTTTCCTTTCTCTACCCACTGCGCACAAGCTCAGCTCCAAGTAATCTTCAATGGCGTCTCTCTCCCATCTCCTCTTTCTCTCTCTACTATTCCACTCCGCTCTCATCATCAATTGCGACGGTATGAATTTACAAACTGTTCCTCACTGCTACCGTATTTCTAGATTCTTCCTTAGATAATTACTTCCATTTGCTTTCTCGCATTTGCAATTTTGTTATTAAACCTCTCTAGGTTTTTTCTCTATCTGAAAAGCGAATGTTAGCTAGAGTTTGGTTGGAGATTTGAACTTTGTTTGCTGTTTTCTCCGATTTGTTGGTGGGTTATTGGATTTGCATTGTGAGATGAATTTATCGCGATCCAGTTATTGCTTTTCTTTTTGGTGAAGGCTGCATCACGGTGGATTTGAACCCAAGACTTTTGATCTCGTACATTAACCACTCTTACCACTAGATCAACTGACACACAATTAGTTATTGCTCTTTTGTTGATTATCTCTTGCTCAGACTGATTCTTCTTAGGAAATTTTGATAATAAAGAGTGAAATCGTCAGTTCTATTAATTTCCAATATTACTTCATTTTGCTATCGGAAGATCTTAGAGATCTGGATATATCAGTGTTTTTTCTCTCTTCTTAAATTTAATGATAAGATTGTGTTTGTAGACTTGCCTTTGATGTTTGGTATAATTTGTATGCTAGATCTACCATTTATTCTTCCTGATGCAAATGACATCTCTTTTCTTGTTACAATTCCTAATAAAAAATTTGAGTTTGACATCTTATTTTATGGTTGTGGATGAATTTTAAAGGATCAATTCGAACTATTTATTGCGTTTGGAACTGTACATTGAGCTTGTTTGATAGTTTAATTAGTTAATTTGAGGAGAGATTTTATTGAGTCGATCCATATATAATAGAGTAAATACACCATCATACCATATCTTATCTTTCACAATTTTAGATCTGGGAAGAAATTGATGCTTGTAGGTAAGATAGATGTAATATGATAAGAAGAAATTCGTGTTATCTGGTCGATCTCGTGCCGTTTTGCTCAATATATCAAGAAATGTGTAAAGTAGCTAAAACTGTAAGACAGATTGATGAAATCTTGTTAGATGCATGTTTAATTTGTGATGGGATTAAGAGGGTGTTTGGCTGAGCTTATAAGCTCTCCAAAAACAGCTTATAATCTATTTTTTAAGCTTAAAAAACAGCTTATAAGCTGTTTTTGATGAGCTTATAAGCTCAGCCAAACACCCTCTAAGGTTTGCCACTTCTGAATTCTGTTAAAGATGCTCAAATATTGTTTCTATCATCCTAATACGTGTTCAAGTTATTGCTTTCTATGCCTTGTTACTGTATTTTCTTGAAATATAATGATAATTGAGCAGTCTTGATTTAATGTTCATGTTATGCTGTTAAGATGCATAAAACCAATCACCACTCTATTTAATCTCTATGAGTTTGATATGTGGTCAGCGTGCTAAGAGTTCTGGTGTCGTTTCTCAATGCAGACGAGGAAGACAATCTTCTTCAAGGGATCAACCAGTACCGAACATCCCTAAACTTGACGTCCCTAACCAAGAGCGAGCGAGCAGAATGCCTAGCTAGTGAAGTCGCGGATCAGTTCAAGAACCAACCTTGCACCAACACTACGGGCGCCAACACTGTACCTGGAACCGAGCCTCAGATTTCCAGCTTCCCTAACCTTCTAACGAAATGCCATTTGAATGTCACAACCACGAGGGACGGGCAGATACTGCCAGCTTGTGTTCCTAACCTCGACCCAGCCCTTGTTCTGTCCAACTTCACAAAGTCGCTGTACTCGGGGTATCTCAATGACACCAAGTTCAGTGGGGTCGGGATTGGCTCTGAGGACAACTGGATTGTTGTCGTCTTGACTACGAGCACTCCGGAAGGGAACTACTCACCGGGAACTAGCAAGGACAATGACAATGGGGCGGCCGGCCTCAGCCCCGTTGGCACCATGGTGCTTCTACTGCTTGGTTTGTTGATGTTGATGTAAACTAGATTGAAGAAACATACATACACCACGGCATATGTTGTATCTTTTGTTTGAGCGAGACATTCTTTTACGATGTAGTTAACAATATTGAATCCGGTGACCCATGGAATTTCTGACATTGATTGTCTCTTCTTCTTGAGATATCTCGATTCCCTCGACTCGATGATTGTTGGTTTTTGGGTCTCTGACTCTTTGTTGATTTGCATTCACTTAGGTGAAGCATTCCTTAACAATGGATTCATGAATAATGTCTTTTAGAGAAAGTTTTTTTTTTTAATCAATTACGTATAGAAATTTAAAAACCATGTCAAGGTGAATTCGAATTCGAGACTTTTAACTTTGAGCAATAACAATTTTATTACTAGGTCAACATACGCACATATTTAGAGATTTTTTTTTTGTGACGTGTCATGTTTGTTAACTCTTTCTACGAAAGTGCAACATGTTTTATTTCACGAGCCTCGTCCTCCTCGTATTTCGCTTGACTTAACTGCATAAATCACCATTATCTATAACAAAAGAGGAATAATTATCTATGAAAAACAATTTTAAAAAAAATGAAAAATAAAAGTGTGAGAATTTAATAAAGGAAAAGGAAAAGAAAAAAATAAAAAAGTGGGAATTGAACCCGACGTGAATCGAACACGCAACCTTCTGATCTGGAGTCAGACGCGCTACCATTGCGCCACGGATCCACATGAAATATATTCCACCATCAATTTATTTAACGGCATGTTCGAAGCGGCAGCAATGTAAAAGGAAAGACGAACCGCACTGGAAAATTGAATACTACGAATTCGATTCAGAATATGTGGATGGATTTGAATCTTTGGTTATAAGTTGACTCGCTCCACCATTACTCCACCTTCAAGAGGTAATCTCATTCAAACAAGGGCAGTAAACAGCAAGAATCACTCAAATCTACAACATTTACCTCTTCTTGAAGAGGACAATTTTTTTCAATTCAATTCTACTGTAAAATCTAACCATTACTCGGCATATCTAGTTCTTGATCCTGCATTACATACTTATCTGAATCCACTGTGCTTCTGCGCAACTTGCACGACAGGGCTTGAGACGATACTCGTTTCAAGAGCTCTTCAACCGGCTTCTTGTCACAAGGACGAACCTTCTCAGTGCAAGCATCGTGATCCACGTCGATTTTGTGATCTTCTCCTTTATCATCAGAAGCAGTGCTGAACTTAAAACAGTTTTGAGGATTTGGGCCTGCAGACCTTTGAAGAAACCGAGTATCCCTTCCTTTTCCCAGATCGAATGCAGTGCGCCCGACACAGTTTTATGCGATTTGTGTTGAGAATTTTCCTCCTTAGCTTCATCAGACTCAGCTGACTGAATCACCACCTTGCACCTGTCATATGAATGCTCGTTATCAGTAACATAGAGCTGACAAAATTTTTCTTTGGAACGAGAGAGGGGGAGGGTTTTACCTTATAGCAGGGTAGGTTATGCAGGTGGCGATGCATTTTGACACGGCTCCCAGTATGAAGGCGGAGAATGCAGAGAGAGCTTCCGGAGATGGAGATGGAGATGATGCTGCATCGCCTTCCCTTTTCCTCATCTTCTCCTTCAATAGTCGGTTCTTCAACTGATCAAAGGCTGTGTACTGCAGAATTCGATTATATAAAATCAGAATCTTTCGTTTGACATAATATACGAAGTAACAAGTCATCAAACCTGAATGGAAGGATTTGTAGTGAGAAGAAGAGAGATGCCTAGACCCTCAAATGACTCGCCCCATGTGCTCTCCGAGAGGGATTCCCACAGCCCTTTGGATTTTCCAAACTCACATGTTTGCATCTTCGAGGATGCTGTTTCCAGAGGCTGAAGTGAAAAAACAAGATTCATATCTGTGGCAACGAGCAATCACTTAACAACCAAACATAACAACAACGAACTTCACCCTCATCACCAACATTCTATTAGCCCGATTTGGACTATAATAAGCCTTACAATTTTCACATAACAAAGTTTTCCTTCAAATTTTTCAACTCATCCAATGTTTCAAACTGGTAAAATATTTTACATATATCACTAAATGGATCATCATCCATATAATAACTGACTTCATAATCCAAAACGAACTTTTTCAAAGAATTCACGGTTCAAGAAATCATAATGCAGCAGTTGAATTTTTTGCTAACCTGTGTGACTACGACTGTGCAGGCACCAGCAGCGGCTGCTATGACCAAATTGGCTTTCGTCCCAATAGATTTAAACCCACTTTTCTTCAAATAAAGCCTCTTCAAGAAGCTGTATCCATAGAAATAGATGAACTGCGAAATGAAAGACTGGAAATTTTTGTTCCCAATCCCTGGTACAACGAGAGAACTCGACGTGTAGATATTGCCTCCCAGAGGACATCTGAGATATTCCTGTTTAGACAAAAGTAATCCCAACATCTATGTAATCACTACCAAGAAACATGCCATTAAACAAAAAGGGATGATCGAATAATGACACTTGTAGCATAGATAACTCTTAAAGACTTGTGCAAAATTCAGACAGTCGGTTCGTGTTTTCAGAGGTTCGACAATTCAGTGGCAGTTTCAACAGATTTGTGCCCCATAACAACCTTAGTGTCAATATTAACATAGTTAATGCAACATAATTAGGAAGTTAAATCATCTATAGATCCCTAATTGCATCTACTTCTTCATCAACGTGTTATTAGGCAACGAAATCCACCAATAGCAGAAACTTTCACACTCTCCACCTTTCAGACAAGCCTAGAAATGAACATAATAATAAGAACCCTTTTAACATCCAAATTCCCAAATCACACAATTGGTCCAAGTTCATTTACCTCCAATATCCAACTGACATCCACCACCACCAACCTTATCCCACAATTCAATAAAGAAACAACTGATAGAGAAATAGAGATTTGCAATGACAACGTATAATTCTTGCATCTGGTATAATTTCAACTAACATAGAGACCTTATCAAAGCTAAATTAATCCGTCATATCTCAATCTTGCTACATATTCTACAGTAAAAACGAACTAACGACAACAAAAAAGCAGAAGCAGGATTTTTGAAAGAGAGAGAGAGGAAAAGGGTGGAACCTATATTTTTGGTGATGATGGGCTCGATTTTCAGCTTGATACTTAGTCTTGCAAGTATCAAGCGGGTACAAAATGGTGGTGCTGAGCAGTGAACCCACGGCACCTGATGTTGCCTCCACTAAAGACTCCATTTTCAAGATGCTATCAAGATTCCGCCTTTTTTCATGCTATGCAACAACTAAATCTTGAATTGCTGAAACTGGACGAACTGGGCAGCTAAATCAAGAAATGGGCGGCGGCGGCCGGAATCTGGAAGATAGTTGTGTAGGTCCAAGATTTTTGGTCGGAGCAATCGCGTTGGGAAACGCGTGAGGAATGGGCGTTTTGCGGTTGTGTTCTATTACTCTGTTACACGTTGGCTGGTGGTTGGAGTGGGGAATCAAAATTAGTCTACCTAGTTTTAAAATCTTTTCTTATTTATTTATTTATTTTCAGGATTTAATTGACTTCAGTCTCTTTACGTTTTGTTATTCAACAAAATGGGTGTTGTTCGGGAAATGACAATAACTTTTGGACATATCCCTTTTAATTATGTATAGTTAATTAAAATATAGTAATTCATAATTACAACTTATTAATTATGTTTAGTTAGAATTGATCAATTCCTAATTAAATTTTATTAGTTGTAGTTAGAGTTAAGTATAGGGTTTAATAATATATAATTAGTATTTATTAATTTATAATTAAAAATTTGAAGAGCAAAGGAGAATGTAATTGAGTTAGCACTATTTCAAATAGTTAATTAAATTATTATCACATTGTAATTGGCATAACTTCAAAAATACTGCTTACTAGTTTATAAGTTGATGGGCTGAGCCATTTAGCTTTTGATGAGTCAAATTCTTTATGGGCTTGGCCCGATATTCAAACGTGTGGGATTGATTATCCGATCCAATTCTCGATGAATATATAAATGATATGGGCCCCTAGCATGAGAAATTATATATATTTGATTATGCTACATTGCTACTATAGTTTCAAAATAGTTAGAACAAATTTTATTTATTAGGCGTATTGTAATTTCTAATATACTAAGAGGACATTTACTTTTTATAATTAGTATTTTGAAAGATTGTGTATTTAATGGATTAAATGTATGATAGAATAATTTTATTTATCAATCATTTGTTCACATTTCCAAGATTCATAACCTAACTTTTCAATTTCATCCTTTAAATCAAAATATCCAAACATATCGGGATCAAACCCATGTTTCCTACAAAACACCCCTAAGTAAAACAAGAACCCCAACATCTATGAATTTGCCTCCATGATGTATATAGATCGAGAATGTGTTACTGCATTAATTCAATAATAGAAATTCAACAGAAGTTCAACAATATGAATCTTAATTTCAAAAACAATCTCAAAACCCTACCCTAATTTGGTACAGAAGATTCGAACCCTATTTTCACTAAACAACAATAATTAAAAATGATAAGCATTTTCCAACTAATAGCTAAAATACAAAGTGCTATAAGTTAAAAATAAAAATAAAAAGAGCAAAAGCCCTACCTGTCCGCCATTTGCAAGACACGGGTTAAAGCAAGATTCTTCAGAAAGCTCGATTTATTTTGCAAGACACGTCGTGCCTTTCCTCGTCTTTCCCCGCCTTTCCTCGTGCCTTTTCTCGCGCCTTTCCTCTGTTCTTATTATAAATTAAGGATGCCACGTAGACCACCACGTCGATCGCCACTCGATTTATTTTTAGCAACGAATCTCGAATCGTGGAAAAATTGAACACGGGTTAAAGTTTGTGTATTCTGAGAAAAAATTGAAAGTTCATGTTCAAAGCGGTAATGATATAGTTATAAGCCGTCGCCAGAGCCCTCCGTCGCTGGCGGACCCAACCACCGGCGTCGCCACCAAAGACGCCGCTGCCTCCTCACTGCTCTCGCCTGGGCTCCACCTCCCAAGACTCACCAACCCCGCAAAGCTCCCATCCTACTCTACTTCCACAGTGGCCCGGCTTTCAGACGGCCTCGCCTTCTCCCTCCTCGACCACCGCTATCTCCACCTCCTCTCCGCCGCCTCCGCCGCAATAGTCATCTCCGTCGACTACCGCCGCCTCGAGCACCCTCCCTGCGATACATACGACGACTCACCGGCCGCCTCCGTGGTTTCGTCTTCCACCCGCCGAGCACCGGCCTCTAAAGGCGAATGGATCGCCGCCACGGTGATCTCACCAGAGTTTTCATCTCGGTGGCGACAATACGAACATCGCCAACAACCTAGCAATGCGGGTCGGGTCGGATCCTCTACCCGGGAACGTGAAAATCTCAGGCGCCATTCTCTCTCACCCATATTTCTTGGGCTCGGATCCCATCGGATTGGAGCCCAAAGAAAATATTGAGCAGAGCTTACTATGCAGGCTATGGCTCCTTGCCTACCCGGAGGCTGCCGGTGGGATTGATAATACGATGATCAATCCGTTGGTGGCCGGAGCCCCGAGCCTATCCGGACTGGGATGCTCCAAGGTTATGGTTTGTTTGGCAGAAAGAGACCAAAAGGCTAGGGATTTTATTCATCGTATGGCCGCTTTTATTTCCCGATGAGATTCGATCTGTTCTTATATTTAGTGTTGTTCCAGGTGATGTTTGATGTGACTTGTATCTTCTATTTTGCAATAATTAACGTTGATTCATTATTTGCATAGTCTCGATGTGTTGTACAATTTTATATTAAATTAAATTATTAAAAATCTCAAAGTTTATATAAATTATTGAAACACTATTTTTGTTTCTTTCTTTGATCCTCCGTGTCACTCTCTTTTTCTAGTACAATGCTGCCTCGTCGCGCTGCAGCTTGACGATCGTGTCTCTCTCTCACTCTCGAATGGCCGAACGCTCGATCAAACAATCAGATCGAGCGCTTGAGCATCGAGTTGAGTACGCATTGATGCTCGATGCTGGATTAAGCGTTCATTGAGTTTAGTATGTACGGTGGTGGTGATGGTGTTGGTAGATCGGTAAAGTATCTATTGATGCTTGTTGATGCCAAGCACGGTTAAGCGGTTAGTAGAAGATATTTTTATTTCAAATAGTTAATTAAATTATTATCACATTGTAATTGGCATAACATCAAAAATAATGCTTACTAGTTTATAAGTTGATGGGCTGAGCCATTTAGCTTTTGATGAGTCAAATTCTTTATGGGCTTGGCCCGATATTCAAACGGGTGGGATTGATTATCTGATCCAACTCTCGATGAATATATAAATGACATGGGCCCCTAGCATCAGAAATATATATTTGATTATGCTACTATAGTTTCAAAATAGTTAGAACAAATTTTATTTATTAGGCGTATTGTAATTTCTAATATACTAAGAGGACATTTACTTTTTATAATTAGTATTTTGAAAGATTGTGTATTTAATGGATTAAATGTATGATAGAATAATTTTTATTTATCAATCATTTGTTCACTATAAGAGATTAGTAGAAGATATTTTTTTTTGTATGCGTGTGTTGGCCTGGTGATAAAGTGGTTAATGTCCGAGGTTAAAGGTCTCGTGTTCGAGTCCACCGTGACGCGGTCTTTAAAATTTATATATTAAATTGACCCAAAAAGAAGATTAAAATTAGGATATATAACTCTCCATTTGTGTGGAAGATTAATCCAATCCCATCTATATTAACTGGATTAAAATCAATAGAAAACGATCTAAATTATTGAAATAATCTCGAACTTTTGGGTATTTTCAAATATTAATTTTTAAAAATAAACATTGAATTAAACTGAACTAATTTCATTTATCTCGCATAATCAAAATGTCCAATTTTTTTTTTACTAAATAACGATTGCAGCAGACAAACGGTTCAGGTGAGGCGAGACAAGTTAATTCTCTGATGATTTATAAAATGGGATTGTTAATTTTGAAATAAATTAAAAAAAAATAATAGCATTGTAATATTTCAAAATTCATGTCAATGGAGGAAAATTCTGCAGTAATTGACCCTTAGTCCGTAAAGAAACTGTAATTAGCTGACATGTAAGAAAATATATTTGTTGTCTTTAATATACCATCCCATCTATATTTTGTGTTTGTTTATTAGGAAAGATTTGGATGCATACAATTAGAAGAAAAGGATGCGACCATTTCAAAGCGGCCTTCTCGCAGAGGCTACACAAACAGTCACACAGTATTGTTGGTTGGTATGGTTGGTTGCAATTTCAATTCCCATAAAAAATCAAAATGGGCTAATTTTCTCTCTCATCGATCTCTAGTGAGAGAAAACCATCTCAGTAACACTCCGATGGAGAAGGCGATGCGCTTTACCAGCATTTTCACATCGTCATCGGCGTTGGGTATAGCCTTAGTGATTCTTATGCTTTTGCTCGTCCTAATCCTCATCCTCATCGCCTGCAAGTTCCGACTATGGAGCCGCTTCCTCTCCGCCTCCACCGCCGCTGCCGCTCGCCGCCGTGCCCCGGCCTCGATCAGGGTCTGCCTCGGGATTGATCTTATGTGTGTTTTCGGATTTGATTTGCAGCAAGATTTTATTTTTGTTTCTTAATTAGGTTATGGTTGATTGTTAATGGGATTGATCGGTTGGATTTGGATTTAAGGATTTGCGTTTTTTTGCAGAATGCATTGTTTGATTTGATTTCATTAATGATGCCCCATTTTCCTGTGTATTTTATGAATTTATGTTGGTGGTGAAGATTTTAAGTCCACTGCCACAATTTTTAGCTGATTTCACTTTGCTCTTGTAAAGGTTCCCATCTCCATATGAATGTGAGTGTTGAAAATGGATTAAGTAATCGGCTCTGAGTTTAGCATAATTCTATCAGATATTTAAATTATATTGTAGTGAACTTACATGTTTTGGGGGGTTTCACTTTTCTTGTTATCTTGTGTAGTTAACATGATTAAAGTTTTGGCTACACTTTCAACTATTTAGTATGGAGTTGGATTAATAAATTTTGAGTTTTGTACTAGACTTTAAGCAATTTTTTTGAATGAGTCCACTTGCTCTGAAAGTTGAAAATGAATAGTCCTTTTCTATCTGTGGTGCTCCATCTTCGAGCTTGATAGAGATAGCAAGATCGAAACCTTTTAGCTTTTCAGTGACTATGAATTCTGGACCTGATTTTGGTGTTGCTGCTTGGCAAAAGCTATAACAACCAAACACTTTCTCGTAGCTTTTATTTAGCCTGCTGCTATTAGCCTATTGCTAAGGAATTTTTCATGGATTAGGTAAATGGAGTTTTAATTTCCAAACGTATGAGCTAGAAATATACAATCTGCATTTACCTGGAATCTTATGTCCTCCCTTTGATTCTTCAGGATTTGTGGTTTCTGTTCAGTACCCCTCTAACTTCTCTGTTCCAAATGTAGGTTGATGACATCGAGCGACCTCTTGTTTCGGGAGATCTTAGTTCTGTTGAAAGTGATGAGTCTACGTTAAGCCACTCCAACGAGCAGGGTGGTCGGCAAACTCCAGGCAGTTATACTTCAGCACATGCTGTTTCAGCAGCACCAAAACAAAGGCTCCCATCAGCATCTTCCCAGCTGACCCACGGTAAATAGATTACTCTTTTCTTGTTGTTTTTATAGTATCCTGTGAATCTTAGGAGAAGAAAATCTCACTAATTGCTTGTTCCAGATGATATTATTATTCTTGACATTCCAAATACTTCAGAGAATTCTTTGGTGGGTCAGACTCTTCAGCGTCCTCTTGCAACAAGTCTTTTTCCTGAAGATCGGATAATTGAAAAAAGAGGAGATAATTATAGCCACAAATGTGGTCCAAATAAAGACGTTTTCAGAGAGCCTATTCCCAGTCACACTTCAAACCAGGGTAATTTTCTTCTTGTCGATTGCATCAATCTTAGTGTTATTGACATCTGTTGTCTGCTGAATATGTAAAACATGTGATCATTTTGTCCTCTTAGAAGTGCAGGAAGCATTCTCAAGCTGGAGGTTGTCTCCGGCCCTCCTCGTGGGCTTCAGTATTCTGTAAAGTCGACCAATACAACCGAGCTTCCGGTGACTATTGGAAGAGTGTCGCCCAGTGATTTAATACTGAAGGATTCCGAGGTCTCCGGAAAGCATGCGATGATAAATTGGAATGCTAATGTAAGCGCTGCACTTTAATATGTATACTGCATATGTTTATCCTTTATGCTATCTAACTTTGTATTGTTGTAGAAATTAAAGTGGGAGCTCGTTGACATGGGTAGCTTGAACGGCACAATGTTGAACTCCCAGCCAGTCCTTCCCGCTCAAGCAGGAAGCAGACACTGGAGCAACCCAGTCGAGCTCTCTAGCGGCGACACAGTGACATTCGGCACGAGTTCAAAGATTTTGGTACATAAAAGAAACTTTGTGGAATTTCAGTGCACCCAGTGGGTTATTTTACCGTGTGATTACTGTCTGCGCATTTGCCTTTATTGTGGTTATCATGTGAAGTTTTGATTGTTATTCCTTCATCTTATGTGGCAGGTCAATATTACATCTCAAACAGAGTGCATGATCCCTTTCAGGATCGGTATAGCATCGGACCCTATGGCTTTGCGTCGAGGAGGGAAAAAACTGGCCATGGAAGATGTCTGCTATTACCAGTGGCCAATTCATGGAATGGATCAGGTTTGGAAGTGTAATCCTGTCTTAGTTATCTACGTGCATACTTGAGATGCATAATAGGTTTTTGAACTTTCATTTTGCAGTTTGGGATGTTCGGTATATGTGATGGACATGGAGGAGCAGATGCGGCAACATCTGTGAGCAAGTGAGTTTTACACTTCTATTGACCTAAAATGGTCGTTTTATTTTACAAAAGCTGGGATAATGTTGCGTCCTCGAGACCTTGTTTGACTGTCAACGATCAGCACATATGGACCTAGATTTCACTTATAATCATCTCATTCTTCATAATAAATTCCAAAATCTTTTGCCAATTCTTATGTAGTACTTACTCTAGCTCTGTTTACTATCCAGAATAATGCCTGAAGTAATTGCTGGAATCTTGTCAGATTCATTCAGACGAGAGAAAGTTCTGTCTCAGTGTGACGCTTCTGAGGTCCTTAGAGAAGCATTTTACCAGACAGAGGCACGCATTAACCACTACTATGAGGTGTCTACTCAGAAGTCATAATTTGTTTCCTAATTTTGGTTTCTTCATTCAATATGCTGAGTGCTATTATTTATGCTGAATTTTACTAAATAAATTTCGTTGTTTTGGTAGTCTAGTAAAGTTCTGCACAGTTCATTGCAGTAGCAAAATGGCGCTGCACTTATGTTCCTTATATTGTTATACATCACTTTTGATACTTGAAAGATTCACATTCTGTTGTACGATCAATTATCTTTCAGGGCTGTACTGCGACACTGCTTCTGGTGTGGGCTGATGATCATCAAAATTTCTACGCACAATGTGCAAATGTTGGCGACTCAGCTTGTGTTGCCAAGTAGGTGACGATATAAACCATGCTTATTTTTTATTGGAGATCTGCAGCATATCATTCTAAGAAGCTACATAATCATTTCCCAATTGGTGTTTCTAATATTTAGTACTAAACTACTAATTATTATCCTCAATTTTCTTTTTGAAGACTAACTACTGTGCTATAATTCGATGATTTTGTGCAATTTACTATGATATGTCTACATATTATTTTATTTTCTGATTTAGCATAATTTATTTTGTTATCATCTTCGTCTCAAGTGTATACCATGGATTTCCTTAATTTTGCGCTATCACTATTATCTGCATTTGCCTGATTCGAACTATACTTTGGCAGTATTGGGGGAAAGCAGATAAAGATGACCGAAGACCACAGAGTAACTAGTTACTCTGAAAGACAACGTATTCAGGCAATAGGAACGCCTCTGAGAGATGGGGAAACTCGGATATGCGGTAACTAAGTTCAGAGTTCATCTTCGAGATTAATTTTTTCTCAATTCGTGTGCTCATTTGTGGGAAACGGTTTCTGTTCAGGTATTAACCTTGCCCGGATGCTTGGCGATAAATTTTTGAAGGAGCAGGACTCTCGTTTCAGTGCAGAACCTTATATTAGTGAAGTTGTATACATAGACGAATCAAGCGAGGGCTTTGCTCTCTTAGCTAGGTGAGTTTGCTTCTAATGAACTTATATAATGGTTTAACATCAAAAAATCCGAAAGTTTTTGCCAACACTAGCTTTCTTTTATAAAATTTTTGCACGAACTCCTACTTTTTAGAGGGTTAATTGCCTCAAAATAAATAAACCTTGGGCTATTTTTGCTTTTGCATGTGGACTTTAAAACTCACGAACTATACTAGTTTTGGATTTTCTCACAAACCCCAAAATCAAAACGACAATCTTGATTTCCATGTGGTTGCTATGTCTTTTTTTTTATTTGGGATTTGTGAAAAAACCCAATAAAAGAGTAAAGTTCGTGTATTCTGGGACTAGTTTTTAAAGTCCATGTGCAAAACAAAAAAACGACCTAAAGTTCGTGTATTTTGAAGCAATTATCCTTTTTGTTTTTCCATTTCATTTTACGGACAAGAACTCCAATGAAAAATGATGCTAATATTTTTAGTAGAACAAACACCAATGAATATTAAGATCTCATTTCTTGTTCAAAAGAGCCCAAAATCAAATTTCTACCTTTTTCATCTGGAATTTATGTTGCCATATATTCAAAACTTGATTTATACCTACTTCTGTCTGCTAACTTCATAAATTTGTGGATTTTGTATGCAGTGATGGTTTCTGGGATGTTGTTAATATGAAGAAGGCATTTCAGCTTGTGCATCAGGTAAATTTGTGTGCGACTGTGTGAATATTCACCAATGCGGTGCCTCGTTTCTGAATCCCGGATTTCTTTCTTCCGACAGGCAATGGAGAGAAACGCGATGGAGAGAGAGAATTCTGCGGAGAAGATAGCTAACTTTTTGTTGAGTGAGGCGAGAACACTGCGTACAAAAGATAACACATCGATAATTTTCTTAGATTTTACCGTTGGCAGCAGCCATGGCCGATCTTGTAAACCTGATACCTAGAGTTGAATGTTTTTCACCAGCTAGGTTTCAATTTGTACAAACATTCTATTATTTTTGTTTCTATCATTTTGAAGGTCACAGTGCATGTGGGGATTGGTTTCCCTTTTGTTGCTGTTATACTGAATCTCGATGATCATGTATAGAAAAATCTTGCCATGAGCTGATTAATATTAGAATATATTTCTAGTTCTGGTGTTGCTTTTTTTTCAGGAAAATGTGTGTGTTTGTAGTGATGGTGAGGCAATGAGTTGAAGTCAAGTTCCAGAAACTGAATGAAATGTTACTCTTTTAAAGAGATAAACATCCGAATGAATGAGAAGGGATGAAAAGATAGAAAAGGGAGAAAAAGAAAATAACAATATATGTATGAAGGGATGTATCGTGTCGACGGATAAAAAAGTAATAATTACTTTGCATGCTCATTCAATATCATGTTACCAAAATTCGATCTTTGATCATATTTACAAATGACACATATTTGTGTACATTAGGATATATAGTACCTTTCGTTAAACATTTAAATTTATTTATATCAAATGCATCACAGATTAAGTAAAAATTGAAAATTTAAATTCATATTTTTGAAGATCGTGAAGTTTTAAAAATGGAACAAAATAACCAAAGTAATGAATGTTTTTTAACGAACTATTTTAGTCCTAAGGAGGATTTTTGAAGCACAATGTACAACTCAGCATATAAAGCACAGTCACTCCGTCCACAAAAACCCTAATCGAATCGACTTAAAACCCTAATTAACCCAAAAGCCCTCAAACTCAGGAATTGACTGCAAAACACGCTGTGAGAGAGGGGAGATGGGGAAGAAGGAGAAGAAGAGAGAGCGCGCTGAAAACAGAGCAGACTTGGAAACCGGCGTTCCCGAATCTAACGAAAAGCGTTCAAGAAAGAAGAGGAAAAACATTGACATAGTTGAAGAACAGAAAAACGATGACGTGCCGTCGAGAACTGAAATGCCCACCATCACCATTGCACTTCCCGGCTCCATAATCAATAATACTCAATCCCTAGAACTCGCTACTCGTGTACGTTTTATTCTAATTTTTGTTAAAGATTGAAGTTTTGGTTCGAACTTGTTGCTAATGGAGGCTACATAGCCTATTAAGCTTTTGATTATTTGATTAAATGAGGATACCGATGGAGTTAAGAGTAATTAATGCGGGTTCTTTTGGGCTTTGCGAATCCAGTTTTTGATTATTGTATTTCTCTGTTTCCTGTCAGTTGCATTACGTTTATCTGGCCTATGATTATAATTCTAGACGATTTATTTTAATAAAGTGAAAGTGTGAGTTTGAGTAGTGATCTCGTCATGTATCCTCCTTCTGATTTTTATTTTTTTAAACTTCCTTACAGTTGGCTGGGCAGGTTGCGCGTGCTGCTACGATCTTCCGAATTGATGAGGTTGGTGTCTATTTCTGCTTTTGATACAACGGTTGTTTCTCCATAGTCAAACCAAATTATTTTTATGGTCCTTTTTAAAATTTTAGACCTATTTTCTGGACTAGTCTTTGTTGTATGACCTACTCCAACTTCTTCCGTGAGTTGAGTCGGTTCATCGTAATCTAGTTCAGATTTCTGTTAGTTGGAAACAATAATTTGAATCTAGAAATATAGAAGGGGCTCTGGGAAAAACATTGTACCTGCCTGGCCACATTAAAGGAATCGTGGTGAATGCTATTTTTCTCATATTTATGTGGTTTGAACACCGACGTCACCCTTGCTCAGAAATAGCCGCACAGATCTTGAAATGTACTTTCAACTGCAAAAATTGTGTCCTTGCTTTGTTAACAGGTGGTTGTGTTTGATAGCAAGAATACGTCGGAAGATACTTCAACGGAATTAATGGACAAAGATTCAGGGGAGAATGAGAGTGGTGCTGCTTTCCTTATGAGAATCTTGAGGTATCTGGAGACACCACAGTATCTGAGGAAGAGCCTTTTCCCAATGCATAGCAGTTTAAGAGTTGTGGTGGGTATTTGCAAGCATTACGATTTTGAGGGAAACAGTATATCTCTGCTGATGCTTGTGTTTCTGCAGGGTTTGTTGCCCCCACTTGACGCCCCACATCATTTGCGCAAGCACGAATGGGCTTCATACAGGGAAGGTAGCGTGCTAAGCCTCTATTTAAGTTATTTCTTGAGCAATGCTTGCCTGCTCGTGTGATTGGAGTCGTTAATGTTGTTTTGCACTGTTGCTATGTGACTTAAATGGTTTTGAATTATTCTGGTAACTCTTGCTTCTTATGTTATGCTCCTCCCTACTATGTTTGCATTTCGGCTCTTCTAGTCAATGTAGTAAATCATCTGTCTATATACAAATGGTTCGCTTGTGTGGTGCAAAGTTTGGGCATATGATGGCTTACACTTGATCTCTGAAATCTCAGGTAAGTTTCCTGTTGACATCTTCTTGAATTGCTGATGCCCACTACTTTGCACCCGTTTAAGTTGTTTATGATTTGGATGTAAATGACTTGATTGTTCCATGGCCAATAGAAGTTATTATCATCCAATAGAAGTTATTGGTGTTTCTTTGACATGTATTCATCGAGCTACTTTTATACCTTTAGGCATGCCTGTCATTCTTTTTCTTGAAATTTGAGATTTAGTTGGGCAAATGATGGCTTACACTTGATCGCTGAACTTCTGGTAAGTTTTGTGTCGACAATAATTTTCCTGATGCCCTTTGACTTTTTTCCTACCTGGATGTCATTACATCCTTATTGCCTTGTCCCCATTTTTCTCTATGAGTTGCTAAGGATCTTCTGGTAGAAATTTATAGTGCTTAACTGCCTTTGCATATTGTTCTCTTTCACTAGCAGTGCCAAGAATAGCAGTTTTATGTCATTGCAGAAAATGGTTTAGGATCATATATCTGTTAATAATTCATCACTGCACTTCCTGAACATCTATTGCTTGATATGACACTTAATAGTTAAGATTGTTCTTTATATGTTCATCATTTGGCACAAAGGATCTGAAAGTTGTATATCTTTTAACTCGCAAGTGCATTTATATCTTTGTTTTAGGTATCGCACGAGAAAAACTAGATCAAGGTTCTGTGGGGACACTTGTTGACGTGGGTCTCAGCAAGGTATAATCCATATGTTATTAACTCTTCCACCTTTCTTCTTTCCCTATTTCGATTTTCACTCAAAGGAGTATCACTATGATAGTTATTATTCCTATAATTTGAGGCCGCAGTATTCGATCATTTGAATAAATTATAGTCGCGAATCGTACTTTTTTGTCATTTTAATATCTGCTGCGACTACTCTTTTCGCTTCAATAATAGCTTAGTTTGTTGGCTGATTGATCCGTATTGATTGCAATTTAAAGGCCCTATTCTGCAGAATATTAAGGTCGATCAAATTGTTGAACCCGGGACAAGAGTAACTGTAGAGATGGGAATGAACCGTAATCTCGACGCAGGTCAGTGAAACTTTTCTAATGAGGGCAGAATCATGCAAGAACAATGAGTTCTATGGAGCACACACTTTTCAGGTCCGCGGAAAATCGTCCCTTCTTCAAGGCCTCGAGATGAAGGAATGTATTGGGGATATAAAGTGCGATATGCTCCAAACATTAGCTCCGTGTTCAAGAGATGCCCGTACCAGGTTCTATTTTCGAGTTAATCTCCTTTTGGTTTGTTCTAGAGTTGGGCTCACCGAACTTTTCACTCCTTAACAGGGAGGATATGATCATCGGATTGGTACCTCTGAACATGGGTTAGTTATCAATTCTTCAAAGCTTACTCTACCATCATTCAAGCACCTTCTGATCGCCTTTGGTGGACTCGCGGGACTGGAAGAGTGCGTTGAAGAGGATGCGGCTTTGAAGGTATTCCAATTTACAAACTTGTTGATTTTTGAGATCTAGGCTCCATTCTTTACCTTCTTTATACCTTAATTTCACAATTTCAATGAATTGTATTGTAGTCTAAAACGAATTATGCTTTATGATTTTAGGGCAAAACTGTGAGTGACATATTTGATTCCTATCTAAACACTTGCCCTCATCAAGGAAGCCGAACTATCCGGACTGAGGTACGTATGCCCTAACCATTTCCTGTTCCATTCAAGTAAGCCGGCCTCTCGTCTATTATGCCACCACTGAAATTGCTCACCTGAAAGCAGGAAGCGATCCTCATCTCGCTCCAGTATTTTCAAGAGCCGATAAGCCGCGTTTCACAGAAATATCATCAGGGAACCCAATAGTTTTGAACTTGGCCAAGAGTGCAAATGGCATGATGAGGAAGCTTTTCATTATTGAAGTGGCACTGTTCGATATGACAGTGTAGGTGCGTACGAGGTATCTCGATCCAGGACTCGGCCGGACGAACTCATGATCACGAGATCGCACCACTAATTAGGCCTTAAAGATTGTGTTCTTCGTTGTTGTAGCCAAACTAAGAAGAACCTTAAATTTGCTGGAATTATCATCGAAATATTTGTCGGGTATTTTGTTTATTGGAATCTCATGGTAATAATAATCTTTATTATTTATTTTAACTATGTTTCCTTAATATGCCTAATATCCAATCCAACTATATGCATTTCATTAAAATATATATATGAAAAGGTTCAAATAAGAATCTTCTTTAAAATGAGAATGTAAGAAATATTTTCAGCAATTCAATTGTGAAAATTTATGATGAATGCATTATCTAAGTTCGAAAGTTCTATTTTTTAGTGTAGTAACTTTCACGACTAATATATATTTACAGAAAATGCATAAAGTTTTTTTTTAGTTAATTAATACCAAAATTTTAGAGATTGTGTCACAATGGATTAGAATTTGAGATCTTTGGCCTCAGATATTAACTATTCTACAACTAAGCCAACATACGCACACAAAAAATGCATAAACTTTCACGTTTCATGTTTGCACGATAATACAAGTTTTCACAATAAATATATGGGTAAATATCAATTTAAACCCTAAACTATACATGTTTTATCAAAAATATCATGAACTTTCAAAAATATCAATTTAAACCCCAAACTATCATATTTGTATCAAAAATACTCCTGTATTCAGGATAGTTTGTGGTTTAAATTGATACAAATATGATAGTTTGGGGTTTAAATTGATATTTTTGAAAGTTCAGGATATTTTTGATAAAACATGTATAGTTTAGGGTTTAAATTATATTTTTGAAAGTTCAGGATATTTTTGATAAAACATGTATAGTTTAGGGTTTAAATTGATATTTACCCATATATATATATATATAAGTTATTTATAATTTTTTTGGATACTAAAATAATATACTACGCTTAATATATCTAAAATTTTGATATACTTCGGGGTGAGCATATTATCTTTTATCTATATGAATTATTTATACAAATAAAATTTTATATGCCAAATCTATAAAACTAAAGTAACTATTCAAGTACGTATTGATGTTGAAAAACTTTATTATATCATTAAATATTATTCTAAAGTCTTCATTCTCGGTTACGTTAGTTGAACTTTATGGTATTTATGATTTTAGGTAGGACTCTCTAAATGATATTCGATTATCGGATAAAATCGAAGAAAGTCCGAACTGAAGTGGTTCCGATTAATCGAAAAACGAAAATTCGATTCCATTCATAGTTTATACGTTATAGAGGGATTTTACAATAACCACTCCTTATAATAGAAATATGTACAAAAATTATTTATTCTAGAAAAATATACTGCTTTTTCTTCTATTCATCACTTTCTTATTTAGTTAAGGAGGTTTACCAAACAAACGTTTACTGAACGAGATCTGAGTATCACACAAACAACTTGCTAAATTACAACCCTAGATTTGACACATTCTGCTATTTATTTTCTTTACGAATTTATTGAAAGTGATATTAGCTAGGGGCACTCACACTAATAAATATAGAATACAACACACACGTACATAGTATTAGTTTTACATATCCCACCGAGTTAACTCAGTTGGTTAAGAGCTAGCAGATTTGGAACAAGGACCAATGATTGAGTTCTATAGCCGCAGTTTGGGAGTTTCACCTTCTTTAGGGTGATTCCTTGTGGGCACTAAGCAAACTCCTAATAGTTTCTTAATCGCCGAGTCACATTTACATCCTCACATTCACATGAGATTGGGGTGTGGGGGCTTCCGGTGAAAAAACTTCCATTTTGGAACAACAAGTATTAGTTTTACATGAGTTGAAGATAAATTTGCTCATCCAATCGAAGCGTTGCATGAGCAATCACAGGCTTTGCCAATGCCAAGTCATGTCCTGACTCAGCCAAGTCAATACTTGGGAAATCAGGCCACCTAAAACCCTGAACAAGTGTAGCCAAAAGCATGGTGCTCATGGTAGAACCGAGCACAAAACCCGGCATCCTCGTCTCCCCGTACTGAATGACAACATGCGCAAATCGTGATCTACAAGCGCCACTTCCGAGGTTTCATCAACAAGATGGCGCTCCGGCTTGAATCGGAGTGGCTCATCCCAAATCCTAGGGTTCCGCCCCAGGCCCAGACGACTCAGCACCACATGACTTCCCTTTGGAATGAAATAGCCACCCACAACAGTATCCTTGCTCGAGAAGTGAGGGACATTGAAAGGTGCAACTGGATGTAACCTAAATGACTCTTTCACACAAGCCCTCACGTAATTTAGTTTAGGCAAATCCGACTCCTGGACGAGCCTCTTCTTACCTACAACATTGTCCAATTCCCGGCATGCCTCTACAAGAATGTCCGGTTGATTTATCATCTCTGCCAATGCCCACTCAACTGCATTCGACGGATTATCAATAGTCGCAAGCATGATTTCCTGTTAAATCAAAGTTATTCCACAATTAATTAGATCTATTAATTTCTATTATGGGCTAGTATAGCTAGCTATGAAACTAAATTACTTACAAGAATCTGTGCTTTGATTTCTCCAACTGACAAAGTGGGCTCATTTTGTGAGTTCTTGAGGTTAATCAAAACATCAAGAATGTCATCTTCTTCACCTTTGAGCCCAAGCTGCCACATCTCCACTCTCTTATCGATTTCTTCATCTTGGTATTTTCTTACATTCTTGATGGCATTCCTTACAATCCTTTTGTTTCCATCCAAATCCAAAACCTCCAACCACGGTACATAATCAGCAATTGCGAATCCATAGAGACAAGAAAGAATGGTGAACAATCCATCCACATGTTCTCTCTCTTCAAATCCTGGGCCCCATCCACCCTTCCGAGCCCGAAAAACCTCTCACTAAACACCATCTTCCTTATCACATTGCCGCAGTAATGCCGAGCTGCATCTCTCACATTCACACCTCCATTCTGGCACTGGTTGTACACATATCTTACGAGGTGATCGGCTTCCTCGGATCGTTTTGCGTGGAGCCGTCGAAACACATCCGTCGTGAGCACCTCTGACGTCATAATCCTCCTCATTTTCTTCCACTGATCGCCTGAGGGAGAGAGGGCCAGCGCCAGGTATCCATCGCTGGTGAGGCGGGCGGAGGCGATGTCGGGACGGGAGGCGAAGACGGCGTCGTGCGTCTTCAAGAACTCTCTAGAAAGTTCCGGAGAAGTGACGGCAATCACGTGGACGCTACCGAGTTTGATGCAGGCGATTTCTGTGTTGAGTTGTTGCATGAGATTGTGTATCCATCGGAACGCGGGCTTGTTCATCAGCATTTGTAGAAGGCTGCCGACGAAAGGGAAGGCCGTCGGCCCCGGTGGAAGCGGCGGCGCTGCCGCGGCCGTTCTTTTCTTTATAGATACGAGTTTGAAGAAGATTAGTGAAATTAAGCATAATGCTAGGAAGGATCTGAATTCGACGTGGGAGATTATTGCTTCCATTTCAATGGATGTTTTTGGTGTTTGAAAAAAGTTTGAATGGTGATCTAGATTATTATAGTCAATTATAGCTTTAGATATAATAAAGTTACAAGTAAATTATGAATGCATATGAATAGTGTGAATGTATTATTATAAATTTTTTTTGGTATCGTGGGACACCATACCGCTTATTTTCGATCTTGTGTTGGATAAAGCTCCACGTTCGCGTCGATAAATTACAAACAATATAGAACAAGTAAATCATACTTTGAAAACCAGGTATAACAGGCTCAAACCCATAGAGATGTTTGATATGATTCGAACCTGTGACCTTTCGGCCAAAGAATATGATATGTGTACCACCATTATTAACACCTTTTTCGGTATTTAATGCAATTAAGATATTAAATAATGTCACGCAAATGGGGAATTAATAGAGGATCTTAAATGATTTATCTACTATATCTCTGTACCACACTATCCTTACATTAATCCAAAAAATGAACGCAGATCCAAATTGTTTTTTTCTTCTAATCTTTATTTCACTCGAAATAGAAAATTGATGGATAGATCATGGAACCAACTTAATTACCAATTAAAAATTTTAACCGGTCATTTAGTCAAAACCAGCCAATTAGCTGTTTCAAAACAAGCTTTATTGGCCTCATTTAGCTTTGGATTTTATTAATAAGGAATTATATTTACCAATTTTCATGGAAAATGCCAATTCTAAGCAATTATTTTATAGCAAATACCTTAATTTTAAGCTTCAGCATACCTTCCACCTAGGCTTGGTAATTGGGGAATTTTACTTATACCGATCCGAAACCCTTGATAGCTTATTAAGTTCTAAAGCAACAATTTCGATTCCAATTTCAATCCCGGACCAGTTCTGAACCCGACCCGACCTTTTTTTGTTGGTGTACTATGAGCTTATCTAATGTGTCTATTTTTATCAGAATTTTTTAGATATTCTAATTCATTATCATTTTTATTAAGTTATGAAAAAATTCATATAAATTGATAACCATTTTTTATATTGAATAATTTAAGTTCTGTGATTTTTTTCGTACGATATTAAGTTATGTACTATATCTCATAGTCTGATGGTTTAGGTTCGATCTGAACCCATTGTTATTTGATGGTCTGGGTCTGGTCCGAATTTGGTTTTTAGTGGACAGATTCCAGAATCGAAATCAATACTTATTTATTGATTATGATTCGGGTAAAATCTGTTCATTGACAAGCATACTTCCACCAATTAGCATACCTTCATGGATACAATGTTTATTGTTGTAAGCTAATAATAAATATATTAGCATGCTATGATTAGGATTTTATCTATGATCGTTAAATATTTAATTTATATTCTCTTTGTTCCTTTTTAAATGTTCTCTGTCGTTAAATTGTACGAACCAAAAAATTAACTTGATGACGTAACCTTTACCCTCTCTTTTGTTTGATATAATTCTTGACAAAAACTCCCGATTCAATTGCTACCACATAAAATTTTCCGGTTTGATTTATCCTCGTGTCTTTCGTTTGATATAATTCTTGACAAAAACTCCCGAGACGATTATTACCACATAAAAGAGTACTCATGAACCAGCTAGCCACACCACATATTAGATTCAAACACTTAACTAAAAAATATCTTAGATTGCGCACGTGTTGTTGATAGTTTAGTGGTGTAGGAAATTCCTATTTTAAGACCTTTATATATATATATATATATATATATATAGGGGATGGATCGCGTGAGAATCTGAATATTGGTGAGAAATGAGAATCTGACGTTTAACGTATAAAGTTGTTGATTAAATGTATAAATTTGTTGCATCAATTTAACATATAAAGTGTAGACTTAATATAAAGTTGTTGCGAATTTGGTGCAACAAATTTATCATTTAGTCTGAACAACTTTATCGTTAAATGTTGCGTTCATTTCTCACCAATATTTGCATTTCACGTGAAGATCCCCATATATATATATATATATATATATATATATATATATAGTGAAGTTCAAATAAAATCAATTTAACATGAAATATGAGAACCAAATGCATTTGTTGTAAGAGTTGATGAATACTCCGGATTCGAATCTCATATGAGGTGAAAATTTTAATTTTCTGATTTAGTAATTTTTTCGGAGAATTCATCAATTTTCACAACGAATGCATCATTTTTTTTTCTTACGATCTCACGATAAAAATAGTTTTTTTCGTTAACATTCCCTTATATATATTTGGTATGAAAATAATTCATATTTATACTTTAATATTGGTTCATATATATATATATATATATAAAATATTTAGCATAAAATTGACTTTGTGATATTTTTAGTCTAATAAATCGACAATACCTCAACCAAGTCTAAAGAATTAATTTTTATGACAATTTTATCTCGTAAGTAATTTTCGATGTTAGAAAGCATAGTTAACACCAGAAATGACATGTGGGATTCGACACATTAGAAACAACGCTGAAGATAACTTATGGACTACATATCATTTCTGGTGCTAATTATGTTTTCCGACGTCGAAAATTAATTACATACTAAAATTATCATAAAATTTAATTCATTAGACTTGATTGAGGTATTATTAATTTATTAAACTAAAATTATTATAAAGTTGATTTATTAGGCTAAAATTATTTATTTTTACTGATGATTATATCAAAGCAAAATGGAATACCATTTACAATATAAAAATAAAAAATGTCACGCAAGCGGCCTATTATTTCCAAAGCCATTGATTAATACAGTGTATTTAGGTTGCATTAATATAAAGATGTCTTTTTATCCTCAGAAAAGATAAAATCTAGAAGTAGTAAATGATTTATCTGCTATATCTCTGTACCACACTATCCTTACATCAAGCCATAAAATGAATGCAGATCCAAATTGTTCTTTTATTCTAATCTTTAGTTCACTCGAAATAAAAAATTGATGGGTGGATCACGGAACCAACCGACTAATTCATATTAATAATAACAATTAGTACATGTGCGAGCACTTAATTACCAATTAGAAAATTTAACCGGTAATTTAGTCAAAACCAACCAATTAGCTGTTTCAAAACAAGCTTTATTGGCCTCATTTAGCTTCCCATTTTATTAATAAGGAATCATGTATACCAATTTTCATGGAAAATGCCAATTCTAAGCAATTATTTTATAGCAAATACCCTAATTTTAAGCTTCAGCGTACCTTCCACCTAGGCTTTTTAATTGGCGAATTTTACTCATACCAATCCAAAACCATTGATAGCTCATTAATTAAGTTCTAAATCAATAGTTTTTGTTCCAATTTCAAACCCGACCCGATCCTTTTTTTTTGGTATACTATGGGCTTGTCTAATGTGTCTATTTACATAAAAAAAATTAGATATTTTATTACTAATTCATTATCATTTTTATTAAGTTATGAAAAATCCATATAAATTGATAACCATTTTTTATATTGAATAATTTAAGTCTTGTGATTTTTTTGTGTACTATATTAAGTTATCTACTATATCTCATAGTTTTGATTGTCTGGGTTTGATCCAGACCCATAGTTATTTGATGTCAGGGTCCGCTCCTAATTTTTAATTGACCGATTCCAGAACCAAAATTAATACTTATTCATTGATAATGATTCGGGTAAAATTCGTTCATTGACAAACCTACTTCCACCAATTAGCATACCTTCATGGATAGTCAGTGACAGAAGCCAGGAAATTTTTTCTAGGAGCCCAATTAATTATAATTTTACATGATAATAAAATAAAATTATAAAATAATAATAATTTAATAATATAATGAGTTTATTATAATCTTTTTAGAAATTTGATTGGTAATATTAATTCACATATAAAACTTTATTATTTGCATATATATTTTATTTTATCAATATAAAATAAATTATAGAAAAAGAAAAGAAATAGCTTTTTATCAATATAAAACAAATTATAGGAAAAAGATAGAGGAAAGAAAAAGGAAATAAAAGAAAATAAGTATAGAAAAAAGAAAATATGTAATTAAAAGAAATCGAACCAAGATCTCCTAAATGAGAGATAAAAATCATAACTCATTAGATTACAATAGATTTAGTTATTAAATGTTAAATATTTATAGAGAGCACACATGTTTAGCTAAGAATTAATTCACATAGTGTTATTATTTATATACATTTTTTATTTTATCAACATAAAATAAATTATATAAGAAAGAAAAAAGGAAAAAAGATCCAAAAATAAAGAGAAGAAATGGAATAGAGAGAGGGGAAAAAAGCAAAAACCAAAAAGAAAGAAACAGAGGAGGGAAAAAAAGAAGGAAAGAAAGAAGAGAGGAAAAAAAGAAAAAAATAAATGAAAAAAAAAAACAAAGAAGAGAGCCGCCTGTGAGGAGGATCGAACATGGGTTCTCCGAGAAATGGAAGAGAGACCTAACCATCAAGTTAGGACAAACCTTTATAATATTATTTTACATATTAAATATATACCTATTTTTTCAAAAAAAGTTGGGGGCCCATGGACCCCCAGGCCACTATGTGGCTCCGCCTTTGTGGATAGTGTTTATTGTTGTAAGCTAATAATAAATATATTAGCTTGCTATGACGAGGATTTCGTCTATGATCCTTAAATATTTAATTTATACTCTCTTCTGTTCATTATCATCAAATTGCACAAACCAAAAAAATAAGTAAATTTACATTTATAACCTAGCAAACATAATTAGTGTGATTGAACATAACGCTAGATGGGAGTTCGTTGGTGAGGCTTGTGTTGATTTTCATGGAGTTTGGATGGTTTGCAGCTTGAGTTAATGTTGGTGTAGGACCAGTTATAGAGAAAAGTGGGGAAAGAGATTTAGGTAACGTCAACATTAACTTATTTCGGCTTTAGATTGTCCAAAATTTAGTTCGGAATTCGGTGCATGTATTTTGTTGAGAATTTAGTTTGGTTTTAGTGTCTTTCAGTGTATTTTTTGTGCTTAGATGTATAGTTTTGTGTTAGATTGTTCTACTTTGAAAGATATTAAGATTCATGTTCAAATTCATATTGAATGCTATATTTATAATTATAAGTACCAACAAATTATAAATATATATTTTGAATAGGACAATTATTGAATTAAATCTTAAACTATTTGGTTTGTCCCAAAAATGTTCTAAACCTTCAATAATATCAATAAAAGACCAGAATTATCGATATTGTACCAAAAATGTCCTCCTTGATATTTTTGATTAATGGAATGCTAACTGGGATTTCCGCATAGAGAAAATGACGTCGTTTCCAATTGAATAATTTTAAAAAATTTACGATGGCTCTGTTTAGTCATCATTTTTTGTAAACACAAACATATTTGATGTTTATTTTGTTTAGGTTATTATTTGATGACCATCATGTGACGAATTTGATGGAAAGACAATAAACATGAATATATTTGGTATTTTTTTTGGTAATTGTTGGTGAATATCCGATTGCATATGATATCCTTGTAGTTAAGGTTGATGTCTGATAGAATATTAGATTTATATTTCCTAGCTGCATCCATTTTATTAATGTAGAATTTGGATGATTTTTGCTTACTTATTCAAAGCTTTGTGAAGAACCATTATAAAGTCTCATAAATCTACATTTAATAATACCTCTTGAAATTTTTACTAAAAATGAGACTAGTATTTTGGACTTGTTAGTTTATTTGATAACATCATTTCTATTGGTAAAGAAAGTACTTTATAGTTCATTTTATCAGAGGAAATATTGGATTTGATGGAACTAAATGAGAATCGGAGTATTATTTCTACAACAAAAAAATTCAAATGAAATATCATACAATATAAACCTCATTGCTGTATTGTGTTGTGTTATGTCAACAAATTTCTTATCACAATCCTTCAAAATCTTCATGAAAGTCATTACTTAGAAATTCTACATCTTTTTTAGTCCTTCATAAAGTCTCATAAAATAACACTATCATATATTTAACATAAAACTCATTTTTAATAATACTCATTAATCCACTGGAAATATAAGCTCACTTTTGTCACGTGAAACTCTCAGTTAGCATTTCGTTAATAAAAAACATTAGGGATTATATTTTTGATAAAATATCGATAGTTTGGGTATTTTATTGATATTATTAAAATGATATTATTAAAAGTTCTTCATTCAATTAGTTAATGATTAATTCGATAATTGCCCTTTTGAATAAGGTTTTAGATCTGACTCTTCATCTGACTTACGATAAGACGGTAGCACACAAGTTTGGTAGTTTTGGCATATATTATTATTTTGAAGGTGTTTTATGAACACGTGTCTCAACATGTTAAATGGTTTGACATGATATATTTTCAAAATTCTAATGTAATTTGAAATTTTAGTTATGATGCCACGTGTAATCGACAAATGGTTATCAAATTGAAATGTAGAACTGAGAATTGTCTTTTAAATATAATTAACAAGATCAAAAATATGTTTCCTCTTTCGTTATGGTTATCAAATTGAAATGTAGAACTGAGAATTGTCTTTTATATATAATTTATAACAAGGTCAAAAATATGTTTTCTGATTCACTCGATGTAAGCTCTTAACCTCTTTCGTTTGATGTAATTCTTGACAATACTCCCGAGACAATTATTGGTCCCAAAGCAATCCAAACAGATTAAGAGGCCGTACACCATATGTAACACATATTTATTATCAATTAATAAATATGTAAAAAAATTGAGTTAGTCAAACAATTTGTTGGCTACTGATATTATTAGGGTGCCTCCAATGTTAAAAGTTGGAAATCAATTTTTATATTGGTCTCATTATAATATACACGTATTTACATCTATATATGTCAATATTCATTTATTTTTATTTATAATATTTGTATTATATAATCAATTTAAATTCGAATTCCATTTTTTATGATTTTTATGTAGAATGAAAGATCTCTTCGCGATCTTTAATTCAAGATATGTCTTGAATGTATTTTAATGGATTTAAATTGCCTATATTTTTGAAAATAAAATGAAAAAAAAAAAAAAGTAGTGGGACCCAAAGAAAAGCTAAAAAACCAACTTCTTAAATGAGAAGTTGAGAGCCAGTATTTTGTCACATCACTCTCAACTTTTAAAATTAGGAAAGAAGTTGCCATTGGAGGCACCGCCGACATTTTCATAAGCATACGAAGCACGAGGTGGTCATTTTTAAAGAAAAATATTTACTCTAAAATATATAATAGTTTTACTTAAGTTTATCATTTTCTTTTAACAAATAAACTTAATTACACATTTAATAAACTCTTACTAGTTAAGTATCAACAAATCAATTATATTAAATTAATATTTTATAATTTAATCTGATTCACTTAACAAGCTTGTTCACAACTAATGATCCAAGTAGTGCTAATCTCAAGTTTGACCCATTTAGCTATTGAGTTTTACTAGATGAACTCGAAGTTTTTTCTAGATTAGTAATCCAAGTATCTCATGAATAATTTGATTAAATACAACCCTAGATAGAGTTGGCAAATGGACCGGGACGGAGCGGTCCGGCCCGAGCCCATCGGTTTTTTCAAAAATTGGGTCTGACCGGATCATACCAAAAATTTATCATGTCGGATAAATCGTGGCCCAACCAAACCTGAAACACATTTTTAGTATAAATTTTACTGATCGACCCGAATTAGGCCAATCCGACAGACTTTTGATAAATATGGGTCGGGCCGACCCGACTTTAAATTCCCTCGAGCCTTTTGAGCCAAGCCCGTTATTTTTAGTTATCGAGCTTCACTAAACGAACTCGAACAAATATTTTTACTAAATTTGAGATCCAAATATCTCACGGATAATTTAAATAAATACACCAGCTATTTATTTTCTCTACGAAATTCTAGGAATGGGCAGTAGGGGGACTCATGAATGGACTTCATCCTTCTAGGCCCAAAGGTCATTATTTTGCAGGCTAACCTAACACTTTTTGGCCCATTTGATCATTTGAGCAAAAGCTTTTAGGCTCCATGAGTCATAACTAGGCCAATTTAAGTTTGGGCCAACCACAATCATTTTCCACAACATTATAAGTATTTTCTTCTTCCAATATAATTAATGGACGTTTGGTTTTATCATCATTTTTCAGCATTTTGTATTGATTCTTTTGTAAAATAGTATCAATTTTGCATTGATTCTTTTGTAAAAGAGTATCAACCTCTGTGCAATGAGTGATTTGATATTTTAGTATTAGATAAATCGATATTTGGAAATATGTCTTTTTATCATTTTTCCATATTTTTTCGTGAGTCCTTTTTGAATTTATAATTGATATATAAATAGATATTGTAGTAGCTTCGTCATACTCCATATTAATTTAATATTTTAATAATGTTTATTGTAAAAATAAAAATTATAATTCAATGAATTTTAATTAATATTTATTAGTATTAATTTAATATTTTAATTATGTTTATTGTAAAAATAAAAATTATTATACAACGAATTTTAATTAATATTTATTACTAAAAGTTAAAACTTTAAGAATTATATAGATACTCTAACAATCAGTTATGAACTACAATTGTAAATTAAAAATAAAACAATTATAAAATTGTAATTAAAGCACTAAAGTTGAAATTTAAAAACAAAAAATGTAAGAAAAATCAATATCATAACGTGAGAATAATATAGAAGATCCAAATGTCAATTACCACCCACTACATAATTGAGAAAAGTATAAGCAGAAACCATAAATAGCAATGTTACACAACATTTACATAAACTTCTTCAAAATATGGTGTTTGCCGTCCCAAATATTTTCCATTACATAAGATAAAGAAAGTGATCCCTACCAATTTAGTTCGATTTGGGTTCATTTGACGTTATAGTTCTATCCATAGTAGTTTCATTTAAGATGACGTCATGTATAAAGTTTAATTGATCTCAATCGATTGAGATCTACAATTCTTTGATTTTAATGGATTATAATCCATAACTTTCCACATAGCATCATCATCAAAATGGTATGCAATGGCTAGGATTATAATATTACTCAATTTTTTAAGAATTAACATAACATAAAATGTGAGACTCAAACAAGATTCGATCAAAATCAGTTGACAATGTCCGATTCTCAGAGTGCCTGTTTCTTTCCCGCGTTTGTCAAATAAATATTATGATATGATTCTTTATTCGTTGCTCTGTTCCAACTTCATCTCTTTCTTGCTCGATTCACGAAACTTCAGACCCAGTCAATTCCCTCTCATCAGCTCCATCGTCACTCGTACCTTTTCAACTCCTATATCTCTAGAGACCCTCTTTTCTCTCTCATGTCTATGCCTCTTGCCATTATCACAAATGGTAGCCACCTTTTTTCTCCTGCTCTTTGCGCTTCTTCCAATCTGCCTCTGCCAAAATCTCAGAGGTGAGTAATTCAAGAACCAGTGATGATTTAGTCATTAGGTTTTTTTCTTTTTTCTTTTATTTGATTTGTGGTTCTTGATTGATTTTGGACATGGGTTTTGCGGAATCGAGCTAGAATTTGATCTGGGCTTGTGCTTTTCCTGTTAAAAATCGGACCTTTATGCTTTCTCGTAAGGTTTCAACTTTCAAGTGGCTTTTGTATCGATAGGGCATCCTTTCACATAATTGTTTTATTTTTATTTTTGTTACTATGATTTTTCCAATATTTCTCCAATCCAACATTTTCAATGGGATATGAATCAAGTTAAATCAGTTCGAAGGATATAAATTCATCCATCAAAGTAAATAATGAATTAACATATACTATTTTTATTTATCAGGTTAATCCTAAAAAATAAACACCTCGAAAGAATTAATTGTCAATTAATGCATGTATTTTCACCGATTTTGCAATTTTAACACCATTTTTGGAATGTTGCAAAGACGTCACGGTTTGTTGTATAATTTACACTTCCAATTTTTTCGGTTACCGGAAAGTTGATATGGCACGCCTCACTCGAGAGTCGCGTCGCCAAATTGTAGTTGATCCAGCTTCGATATTTTCAACTCGGTCAATATTATTCTGGATATGTCTACTTTCCTGTGACAAAAATATCGAGGGGTGTTAATTATGCAATAGATTAAAAGGAGGTGATATTATTGTAACGTTTCAACTGTTGTGGATTAATTGACAATTAATCCTATCAAAAATTAAAGTTTATTGGATTTATTTATGTATATTTTTTCAGGTGATTTCATTGACTGTGGTGCTGCTGTTGGATCAACGATCAACGGTTTGGAATGGCTGCCGGATTCTGGCTACATATCTGCCGGGAGTTCCAAGATCGTTGCAGCAGAGGGGCTGATCGGGACACTCTCCACCGTCCGGTCATTCCCTCTGCGAAACAATGTTTTCAAGAAGTTCTGCTACGAGGTTCCTGTCTATAGGACGAGGAAATATTTGGTTAGGACAACATATTACTATGGTGGAGTGAATGGCAATGCTAATCCCCCTGTGTTTGATCAGATTGTGGATGGGACATTTTGGAGTGTGGTGAACACAACTGAGGATTATTTGAGAGGGGAACCGAGGTACTACGAAGGCATCTTTATGCCTACGGGGAAGAATCTGAGTGTGTGCGTGGCTGGGAATACGTATACGAATTCGGACCCTTTCATATCTGCACTTGAGGTTGTGCTTTTGTGGGATCAGATGTATAATTCCACAGATTTTAGAGCTAATGCTTTGAGCTTGGTGGCTAGGCACAGCTTTGGATATGATGGACCTGCTTTTGGGTGAGTTCTTGAGATTGTTTCTACATTTGGTTTTCGAGTTCTTGATGTTATCTCTTAATATGATCATTAGCTTAATGTTGAAATGGTCTTTGTGGCTAGTTCTTTGTGTTCTTGAAATATTTGAGGAATCCTTTGAGGTTGCTTATCTTAGTTTGATTGTATATCTTATATCTGATTAAGACATAGTTGAAAACTTGAAGCATTGATTATAATGAACAGATTGAAATATGTAGGTGATGGGTTTTTTTGCAGTAATAGTTTCATAAATTCAAGATTGCTGCATAGTTGGTTTGATTTATTGGTATCCCTTGCTAACCGAATGCATACGAACTCACCAGTTATCCCGATGATCAATTCTATCGCCACTGGGAACCCCTTGGAACAGATGCGTTTCCCCTATCAAATCCACAAGACCTGGCCGTTTCCGGCATCTGGAACCTTCCTCCCCCGAAAGTGTTTCATACACGGCTGTCAAAGAGCCTGGTCGAGCCTCTAACCCTACGCTGGCCCCCGCCCTTTGCCAAGCGGAGCAAACTACTACATTGCTCTCTACTTTGCTGATGATCACGCCCGATTCGAACAGCTCGAGGGCGATGGACATTACCATAAATGGCGTCCCTTATTACAGGAACTTGATCAGAACTCGAGTTGGTCTTGTTGTGTTCGCAAAACAGTGGCCTCTTGCCGGAATCACGAATCTGACCTTGACTCCTGCCCCCGGCTCGACTGTTGGCCCTCTGATCAACGCTGGAGAGGTTTATCAAGTGCTCCCTGCTGGAGGGAAGACTCTCCCTCGCGATGGTATGATCCGATCCTATGCAATAATCTGTATATCAATGCTGTAATATTATTTCATTTAATGAGGCACATTTTGGTGCATCCATCTTAATTAAATCCCAATTAGGGTGGGTGCATGATACATCGGAATGTACACAAGTTTTTGCCTCGATTAATCAAGCATCTTACTAGTGAAACATTTGTATAGTTTTGGCTTTTGTTTTGTAAGTTCTTACACGAAATGTGGCTCTCTATCGCTGATTTCGTATTGCTGCTAGGTACTTATCAACCTGACCTGCCCCACTCCGTTGAGTAAGATTCGGCTTTTGTTTTTCTTGCAGTGATTGCTATGATAGAGTTAAGAATGCGCTTCCACAACCCTCCGGCCGATTGGAGTGGCGATCCGTGTTTGCCAAGTCGATACTCGTGGACTGGAGTCACTTGCTCCGATGGACCTAGAATTCGTGTAGTCTCTTTGTGAGTAGGATCTTACTACATATATATACAATGTTTAGCCCTTTCTCGCTCGTCTCCCTCGACTTCAAACAGTCGACCTTCCACCTTACTCGCCCTTTCCCTGTTTCTGCACAGGAATCTAACGAGCATGGGACTCTCAGGATCGATCTCACCAAGCATTTCTAGGCTAACTGCACTGTCTAGCATGTGAGTGAACGATTATGAGTTCAAACACGCCGTTTCTTTTTCCATCTCCAACGTCTTCTTGTTGTTCGGACATTGATGGCTTCTTGTTTTTCAACAGCTTGCTGGGAAACAACAGCTTGTCAGGAACCATTCCAGACCTCAGTCCACTGAAGGGACTGCAGATTTTGTGAGTGAAACTCAGCACGTTTAGATCATGCTCCTTTTCGGCCCTAACCTTTCCCCCCCATCTAACACGAACCATCTTTGTCTCAGGCATCTGCAGGAAAATCGACTTGGTGGAACGATTCCTCCACCTTTGGGAAACTTGCAGATGCTACGTGAACTGTACGTTTGAATCTCACCAACATCTCGTATAATTTCTTATATCAAATCAAAGAACAGAATCTAATTCTGCTTTTCTGTTGCTCAGCTTCTTGCAAAACAACAATCTAACGGGTCAAGTTCCGGTCAGCCTAACCGGAAAGCAAGGATTGACGCTGAGGTAACCGTCTAGTCAAGCTACTGACTGCCCGTTTCCTTTCCATCGTGCCCCATCTGATTAATCGGCATTTATCTTTTCCTACTCAGGTATACTCCCGGGAACCCTTTGCTGACTCCGCCACCATGAGATCGTTCACCCGACCATCTCTTCAATCGCCTTCGATCAGTCTCACTGTTTCCTTAATGATCGGATCAAACGTGCATCATTGTTTTTTGTACAAAACTTTTTTATCAACCTTGTATTAATCTTACCTTCTCAAGGAGAGTTTTTTTTTTTAACAGTGAGTGAAGGAACAACTTAAATTGTATATTAAATATGTTGGGGGCTCATGTTTTTCCATTTTCAGCTAAGGTCTCACTTATTTTGGATCGAAACGGGAAAAAAGAGTTTCAGCTCTTATCTACGTCGACATCTGCTATTATTATACACGCTGTATATGGTGATCGTATAATAGATGACTTAGTACACAGTCTTAAATGCTCTGTCATATTTGCCGTATAATCAGCTTTATTAAATGAAAAACAATTTATTTAATTTTGATCTATTAAAAATTGGTCTTACATTAAAACTAAGAAATTACAATTTTACACTATCGAATGAAAATTTTAAATTTCAATTTAATAATTTAATAAGAATATGTATTATTTTGTTGGTCGCGTAAACTTTATTGTATTTTATTTTGTTTTAGCTTTGTAATTATTTTTTTAAAAATCAGAATTTTTAATATCTCAGAAGAAGAAGTAACTCCATCATAAGTGGATCGACATTGAATATAATCTCATCAAAAGCAATTATTATTATTTTTCTTAAAGTGTTAAAAATCAGAAGGGTTAATACTCAGAAAATGAATAATTATTTCCATGAAATGGATCGAGATATTTTAAAAAGAATATAATCTCATTAATTAATTAATTAATTAATTAAGAAGATTAATTAGTTTACGACAGAAGATACCCAAAAATTAAATTAAAGTCAGCACCCATCTACATCAACTGTTCAATAGATTAATTAATTTACCTCGTAATAACAATCTAAATAGAACAGTAAAAAATATTAATACATGAAAAAATACAAACCAAAAAAAAAGAAGGGAAAAAACCCTCATGCAAATTAATTTCCTCAGCTAGCTAGCTCTCTAACCTCCCTCCTCTCCTCGCTGGAAAGAGTGGCGGCAGCGCCGTGCTCCTCGCCGCCGTGCAGATGGGGACGTTGATCATCGGCCTAATCCTTATATTCGCCGATCTCGTTCTCTCTAACCCTTTCTTCAATTTGCTCGCCGCCTTATTACCTCCTTTCTTCCTCTCCTCCTCTGCCGACGACGACGACGACGAAGAAGAAGAAGAAGAAGACAGCGACGGCGACAGCGTGGACGACCGCTGCTTCTTCAGCCTGAGCAGCTCCTTCCATAAAACAGTGCATTTCGGGGGGCGAGGGGAGGGGTCGTCGTCGAGGAACCAGCTAATCCTGCGCTGCTCGTCGTCGTTGCTGCTCATTTGCTCGGTGTGCGGCTGCGGCGCGTCGTCGTCGGTGGAATTGACGTTGAGCTTGTGGAGGGGCTGGGTTTTCCAGAAGGGGAGGAGCTTTCCCTCAGAGAAGAGCTCGTCGGCGGTGATCATGTTGGTCTTGACGTCGCCGGAGAGGAACTCGAAGTCCGCTGCTGTTCTAATTGCGGTGGTGGTTTCTCTCTCCTTGGGGCATATGGAGATGAAGTTGCTGTCGTCGAGGAACTCGGCGGAGAAGGAGATCCGGCCGGGGACGTGGCCAGCTTCCGCCGGGAGGGGTTCTAGTGAAGCCATTTTGATGAGAGAGAGAGAGTGTGAGTTTATAAGACAATGTCGATGTGGTTTGCATGAGTTTATAAAGAGTGAACATGGGAAGAGCGACGGCCGTTAACTCATTGTGATGAAGATGATGATGTTTTCTTTAATGTCGCTAATGATCTATAATAATATTATACTCCCTAAATTATATAAATTTTGTATATAAGAGGTAAGAAAATATATTAGAAAATTTTGATGGTAAACTTGATCAGTTACAGATTGATAGAATTTCGTGTGTGTGTTGTAATAGATGGACTTTTATAAATTTTGTATATAAGAGGTAAGAAAATATATTAGAAAATTTTGATGGTAAACTTGATCAACAACATATTGATAGAATTCCAACTCGTGAACTATGCTTAAGAGTTAAGGGCATGCATCTCTATCCTCTACTCTTGCAGAATTTCTATACAGTTCATTTTATTACTTCAATGCAAAAAATATTAGTTGGTGAAAGTTATATTTCATCATTTATAATGTCATTTTTGTAATCTGTACTTGTAGTATTCCAAAATTCATAGCATTTCTAATTTATTTTGTTAATAAAGACTCGAACTTATGATTGTTTCACAGATTCGTTCATTTATTATGAAACCTTGATGGGTCGGACGTGCTTGACCAACAAGTTGTTGGTAGAATTCGAATTCATGATTTTTATCACAATCTCATATATTAGGAAGGAAAACATGATGGGAAGAATTTGACCAACGAGATATTGATAGAATTCAAACTCATAAAATTTAGTATTGATCTATACTATAATTTGAGGATTCTATCACTACATTGTACTAATAATGAGATCGATCAATGGTCTATACTATAATTTGAGTGTTGAAGCTCAGTCATTGTACTAATAAATGAGATCGATCGATGGGTGATTTTGTTATGTTTGTTTAGTTATAATTAATTTACCAAAAAAAAATATTTTCGACAGTGAGAATAAAAAAAGTTGGTGGTCTGCTTAATCAGAAACAAATGAACTGAGGTTGTTTAATGTGTTAGGGACAGCACGTGGACACCTTGAGAGCTACAAGACAAAAACCCTTTCAACGCTCTTTATGTTTATCGATTTCTCTATTGCCCTATAATTTCATCAAATATTGTATCATCGTATTTTTATAATTTTATGTGTTATAGTGGTCATGGTTGTGTAAAATGAAAAATGAGGTCGTCTAAATAAAAGATGAAATCACTGGTTAAAAATAGGGATGTCAATAGGTGGATTTTATTCGGATCAGAACCAATAAATAAGTAATGGTTCCGGTTCTAGAACCAACTCATTAGATACTGGATCCGGACCATCAACTATGGGTCTTAAGCGGTCTGGATCTGAGCGTGTCTTGAACCATAACCGGACCAGAACCAAAACTGGAACCGAAACCGTTGCTTTATAATTTAATGGGTTATGGGTGATTTCGGATCAGTATGGATAAAACAAGCTCATTGACAAGCTTTCTTTAATTTAGGTTTGTCAACAAACGGGTTTTACTCGTACCGGAACCAATAAATAAGTATTGATTCTGGTTTTAGAACCGGATCTAGATCAAATCGAACTATCAAACTATGGATCTAAACGGTCCGAGTCTAAAACGGGTCTAGAATCGAAACGGAACCACTGCTTTAAAATTTAATGAGTTTTGATCGGTTCCAAATATATCCTAATAAAATCCACCTATTAATATCCCTAGTTAAAAATCCACCACCTCATCCTACTAGTTAATTTTATAGATATATTTCATAGGAGTTATAATTAATCATGGCTTTGAATTTACTTTTGTGGTAAAGTACTTCAAATGAAATATATTAGATTGCCGCAAACTTCTTACATCATTATGAATAGCTACTCCATTTGTCCATTAATCCCCTTCCTATGGTTGTCTAGGTTTGCTATATGCCCTCTAAACCTACTTTTCTTCAATTTGACAAAAGTTATTATATATATATATATATTATATATATATATATATATATATAATCAGATATTTGGGAAAGAGTGAAATATACTCAGTAAGATTTCAACGTGCATGACGATAAAGTGACTAAGAGTAATTAATTAGGCCCCACATTGCTATATACAAACTAGACATTATAACTCTACGTTTAGGGCCCCTAATTCTCTTGGCCGGTAATTAAGCTGACAAACTTAAGATTTTTCCTGTTATGATAGTAATGTATCTCGTGCTACAGGTTATAAATTAATTAACTATCTAATTAGGAATACGATAGAAAAAATATTGGAAGCACGAAACAAACACAAATAATTTACTCAATTCACCACAATGTGACTACCTTTTTGGGGAAATGAATTGTTTCATGAAACTATATGATGAAAATGAAATGTCGATGGAAATGTCATACCCGACGTTTCCATCGACACGTTAAAATATGAGATGAAATGTTACTTTGGGATGGAAGATCCGAATTGCGATAGTCGTGCATTTAATAGAATTGTGCTTAGTGGCAAATGAATTATTAGACAAGGATTAGTCAGAGAGACAGAGGGAAAGAGATTAGTCCTCTCTTAATCTAAAAACAGAGATCATAATAACATGGGATGAGTCCTAAGCATGTGATCACATGAAACTAATTACAACCCATGTGAGAACAGTGCATTTCCCAATTTAATTCAACAAATGTCTGTGGAATTACAGCACTGCCCTCCGAAGATTGTAACTCTTGTCACACCACACCGTTGCAGAGGGCATTCTTGTCATTTCATTGAGCCCAAAAGTTGAAGATATCATCTTGTTTTGGACTTGAAAAGCTTGCATTAAGACTTGAACAGTCTTATCTAGTTCCGACAGCTAATCAGAATTTGGTAAATCTTTTTTGATGGTATAAATATTTTGTTGCAGTTGGGATTATTATTTTAATGCACAGCCTAGATTATTGAGAATCTGTGACCCTTCATTAGGTGTATTATTACAAGTGTCGATAATAGTGAAAATGTCCGAATGTGCAACTCTATTATATTTAATATTATAACTCGTTCATAAATATAACTTAATAAAATAAAATAAAATAAAAATAGGGGCCCATAGCATATTTGTAGCCAAACATAAGAATGAGAAAAAGAAAAATGGCAGCAAGTGAAGTTGCATTTAATTTATTTAGTTGTCAAACAATCATACATTTTAAGAATTCTTGATTATGTACGGAAATTGAGTTCGATTAAGATTCGTTGAAATGTCACACTTGATTGATTTTCATAATCCTCCGTCTTATTATTATTGGTTCGTTTTCTTTTTTGGATTATTCCGTTATTGTTGGCCAGTTCCAAAAAAAAATAAATTACACTAAAAAGTATCTCGAATTTCGTATCACACATTATTTCACACATAAAACATAACTCTTTTAATCTACGTATAAAAGAAATGAGCTAATAATATCGGACAAATGAAATAATATCTAGGTACATGTTCCAAACATATGCGTGTCTCCAATGTTTGGCCGGTGCAAACGTCTCAAATTTCCAAATTAGTACGATGTTGTTTACCTTTAAATTTGAGTCCTTAGTATAAATCATGATTCTGCTTTTGGGCTATCCCAAAAAAATTAATCAAGAAATATTAGGTAATGTACCGATGTTTAGCTCGAACGTTTCAACAGTAATAATTTTGTATGCTACATTTATATATAATTGCAATAGAAATGTTTCAATCACATTTTTCTCTTATTTTTTAAAAGTAAATATTCCACTTCCATAATAAAATAACGATGTTGTTCAAAATTAAATGGGATGATCGACCTTCATCCTCGAATTATAGCCGGCTTCTTTCATCCCTAAATTGGTATTTTTTAGTGAAAAACATCTTAATGATCTACAAACAACGAAAATTCCTTGAATTTATGTTGAGATGTTTTTGTTACAAAAAAATTAATACAAAATTGTTACTTTGAAAATTGAGATATCTTTTATATTCCGTCCAAACATTATCTAATATTTTTTTTCGAACTTAATATAATCGACATGTAAGAATCTAAGACCATCTCGACACTTGACTTATGTGGAAATTTGATTTCATAAAGGGGTGATGGGTACTATTGAGAAAAGGACCAAATACAAAAAATAAATAAATAAGTACTAAAAGTTTAAGCTTAAGTGTGGAAAGAGATATTATGGGCACAAGTTAAGAGGAGCAGCAAACAAGGAGAAAAGAACCCAAAAGCAACAAAGTAATCAAAATGTGGTGGAATTGGGGGACCAATTTTAGGTAATGATTGTAAATGAATGTTAATTTTATTTTATTTATTTTTCTTTTTCTCTTCTAATTTTTGCATTTGTTTTTATGGATAGATAGGATATTTGATTGTTTACAACCTGATTTATTTCATGCAAAGTTACGTTGTGTACAAAGTGTCTATTTGTGGCATTCAACTAGCCATATTAATATTATGGCCCTATAAATAAACTTGTGATGAGATATCTAGTTCATGATTTTATAGAATATTATGGTTAATTGTCTATGTATACACGAACTATACCCAAATTCTAGATTTTAACCAAAATATTTTCTTGATTATAAATGCATTAACTTTTAATTTTGAAATGTGGCCAGAAAAATAATTTCGATCACATTAAGATATTAACTTAAGAACTTATTAATCTATTAAAAAGGCTCCAAACCCAACTTATGTGGCCACAAAACTATAAAATAACGATATATTTCTTATTTTCATATTTATTATCCAAACACGCTCTTAATACACCATATCTTATAAGTTCTTAAAACAACAAGTTGTTGGAGCTTATAAACTTTCTAAAATAAGCTTAGCCAAACACCCTCTTAATCCTAGGTGGAAACCGAATTAGTTACGTGGCATTTTAGTCGAGCTTCCACGTAGGGTTATATATGGCTTGAATTCTAATTCGGGACAAATTCCAAAAAGTTTACGGTTCATGTACTTTTTACCAACAAAATAGTTTTGGTTAAAATCAAATTATAATTCCAATATTTTTGATACAAAGAAAATAATTTAAGATTAAAACTGATTATTTAACCTTATGATATGGTCTTCTGTATATCTATCCGAAAATATGAACTTTGATACTTTTTTCATGTAGATGATATTTTTCTTAAATGTAAATGATGCTTAAACAAATGATATTTTTCTTTAATATAACTAATACTTTTCTCAATAACAAATGATATTTTTATCCGTCCGTACGATGCGGATGAATGTACAATTTTTTGTGTAACCTTATTACTATAGATATCTTTATTAACACACAAGTATCTTATAAATTAGCATAAAAATATATTATAATAAAATAGATAATTGGTGGCATAATTCAGCAATTACATCTTCAAAAAATCATTTACATGTGATACACAATCAAAGGATTAAGTCTACCAAAAAGTTAAAGAAAATAAAAAAATCTTCTAATATCTAATGCCTTTAGCAACCTCAAAGAAATGAGCCACATTTTCTTCAGGTGTGCCTACTACAATCCCATGTCCAAGATTCAATATATGCTTCCCTTTCCCAGCTTTCCTAACTGTGTCATTTATCCTCTCAGTGATGAACTTTTCGACCCGAAAAGCACGCCGGGGTCCACGTTCCCTTGCACGGCCACATTAGGGCCAAGGCGCCGCCTCCCTTCAGCCATGTCGACCGTCCAGTCCAAACTGACGACATCCACGCCTGTCAGGGGTAGCCTCTCGATCAAGCCGCCCGAGCCGCTCGCATACAGGATCAGCGGGAGGTTTGGGTGGATGCGCTTCACCGTGTCCACGATCTGCTTCAGGTACGGGAGGCTGAACTCCTCGAAATCCACGGGGCTGAGCTCCGTCGCCCACGAGTCGAAGATCTGGACGGCCTGTGCGCCCTTGTCGGCTTGGTACTGGATGTACTTGGCCATGGAGGTCGCGAACTTTTGAAGTAGCGCGTGAAGGACCTAAGCAAAAACGAAAATGAAAAGATTTGTATTTTATATATACTAGTTGTATGGTATGTGTGATGCAGCGCGTGAAGGACCTAAACAAAAAACGAAAATGAAAAGATTTGTATTTTATATATACTAGTTGTATGGTATGTGTGATGCACGTAAAAGTAATGAAGTTAAATAATATGTATCTGAAAAAAAAATTATCACAATTTTGAAGAATTTATATCAAAATAAATAAAACCTAAATATACACACACATACCTACTAAATTACTAAACTATCTTTAGAAATTAAAATAAGTATGGAAATTATAGTTATATCAAAATTTGTAAAGTATAACACAATTTTATAATAGTAATAGATAAGTGGTGATCTAAGCTTTTAGTTTTACCTTTGGCTCCGAGAAAGCCAACCTCTTTATCTTCGAGAAGTGCTTCGAGGAACCTCCTTCAACAACGTAAGAAGCCAGAGTGAACGGTGCCCCAACAAACCCTAGCACTGCTGCTTCATTGTTCACCTGACAACGATACAAACGTGTCGATGAAACAAGGGCATGAAACTGTTCTTTTAATGTTGGAAACAGATTGTTTAACTAGGATATTGGTAAGGAAATGTGTAGCAGACATGTAAATAATGGCCAAATAGTTGGGAGAAAAACTACAAATCATCGACTTATCTTTTGCTCTACAGCGTGCTACAAAAATAACAATAATTTGAGGTAGGATAAAATCGCACCTCCTTGCGCAAGATTGTCAAAGCTTCTCCAACATACGGGACTGACTCGTCGGGGGTGAACTCTATCACTTTCTCAACATCAGCAGCAGTGCGCATCGGATCAAATATGATAGGACCCTTGCCTTTCACTATGTCAAAAGGTATATTCATACCGGTTAAAGGTGTAAGAATATCAGAAAATAAGATCACCTGCGGAAAAAAAAAGATTATATGAATTTATTAGACAAGATAGTTATTTAGTGTTAAAAACGAGACAAATCTAGAAAGGAGATCGTAAAATTTGTTTCTTCAGAAAGGCATCTCACCCCATCTGGTCTGAAAACTTTCCATGGCTGGAGAGAGATTTCCACCACGAGATCCACGTTTTCTGATCTTTCACGGAAAGACGGATGCTTCTCGCAGAGGGTTTGATAACTCTATCAAAACCAATCAAACATTTGCAATTTCAGTATAACATATAAAGACTACTCAAACAATCATGTAAACAAAATGAAGAAAGAAAATAGCCTGCTTTCGAGACAATCAATTAGAAATGTAAAGGTCGCATCATGCAATACGTGATGGATGCTTCAGTCAGACGATTTTACAGAATGCAAAAGTAATCGACACATCCTTGAATTAACTAATTTTGTCATAAATATGAACTAGTACTAATATATTTAACAAAAGGAGTTAGCTCTTATAACATTTGCATATAGGATAATAGGAATCAAAATTCCAATTCACTTGAGATATCCAACTATAATACTAGAGAATGAGGTAATCATACCAAAAAAAATTAACAGAATCCAAGAAAGGGAAAAGCATATTCACAAGTTTACTACAATGCACGATTTCATTTTAGAACCTATTCAGTTCCTACTCTCACAGAACCTAATCAAACCAAAACAGTAGCCAAAAAGTTCGCTTCAAACTCTAGACGCTACTCATATCGAGAAACAAATTCGAAGTGATAACAACAGCTGACTTCTTAAGAAAGGTGGTGAGAAACAGCAGGAGTTCAATCTGCCATATAAACCTGCCTTCATGTACCTCCCTGCTTGTCTCATAAGCCAAACAGGTGGCCTCTCCACATCTTTCCCCCGTGCAGCATTGAGCAACAAGGGCTCGGTGGCATTCACAGTTTTTGGCTCCGCAACAACACCTACAAACACAGCACACGAACCCGGAAAAAGGGTAAAATTTCCCCTATTCTGAAAAGCATCCACCATTATCATTTATCAAGCAATGCGAGCTCATGATCAAGAACGCAACGCCTCAAGCTATATGGGATTGCCCTCAAATGATCAACTCAAGAATAAGAATACAATGTATGATAAGGAAAAATTAAACCAACTCTGCTATAATTCCATGAGAATCACGTCTACAGTCCAAGAAATTGCAGTGTAATAGAAAAAACAGAACCATCCTTCAAAAATGCAAAAGCAGCAAAACAGCAAGGAGTCCATCATCAACATCAATAAAAGATCCAATTTTTATTAAACTAAGCATGATTTATATTTATAGCATCAATTACTTCGATCGAATTCATCAAAGTTCCTACATTACGAGGAAAATAGAAAACAGCTCAAAAATCACATGTACCCGAATTAAAGCAAAAAACACTAGAAGGGTAAAAAAGATTACCTCCAAGAGAGCAAAAGAACTTGGGTTTGTGATTAGAAAGAGAGGGGAAATTCAATTTAGTGGAAATCGATGAAACCGAGCTGCTATAAATTGAAGTCATCTTTTTTTGAAAGTCTCTCCGAAAAATGGAAAATTTCTGAATATGGATGAGTCTCTGAAAAAAGAAAAAATATGTTCGAACAAAGAAGATGGTTTAACGGAGACATGGAATTGAATTGGCGATAGAGGAAAAGATAAGGGCACGCAATCTGGAAATCTAATCGCGTTTCAAACATCGACGTGCTGTGGGTCCATCTCCTTCGTGCCATTTCTTTTCTAATTTTTACACCTCTAATTTTTACCTTTTTAGATTTTTTTCAGAAAAAACTTAGCGCAGCGGTCGTCGCTAACCTTATTTACTGTGCAGATTGGATATAAATCGAGGGTCAATTGTGAGTTACAAAACCAAACGCTATAATGATTTAATCTGCTGTAATCTTACCTACCAAACAAGGCCGTGTTTTTTCTCCTTTTCTTTTTTACTTTTTTAAAATCTTTGTTTCGGGAACATTATAGATTTTGTGACATTGAAAAATGACATATAGAAAATATAATTAATTAAGATATTATTAATTTATTAAACTAAAATTGTGTGTATTCCCTATTTTAATTGTTGACGAATTGTATGACAATGTTTTAATATCTGTTCTATAAGATTAAATTACAGTATCGAAAAATCTATATAAGACGTCGGATCTTTTGTGGAACCATTCCTACGTAGATGAAATAATAATATTTTTGACATCATACCCAACGTGTCGGAATTTGAATCTTATTATACTATTAAAAAAATATTGAAATATTATATACAATTTATCGAAATTATAACGTGTGATATTTAAAGAAAAAAGACAAAAGTTGCAATAACATATAATTTTCTTCTTTTTTAATAGTTTCTGCAATATAAATTTATTTTATTTATTGTAATGTTGATTCAATTTTGAAGATTGTAGAGATGACACAAAATGAAAGCATCAAAACACAACTTTCAAAAGTTAATATATCTGGGAAACTGAAAGCCTCCTACTTAATAAAATCCTCAAAATTATTTTCTACAAAACTATTTGTTTGTGGGCGCAAAAAAACTCAACTCAATGGCTCGATCTCAATATAGTTTTTTGATTGAGTTTATAAATTCCTAAAAATAGTTTATTAAAATTTTAAAATAAGTTTTTTAATAGTTTATAAACAGTAAAAATAAACTCAATTAATTTATAAATTTTTAAAAGATAAATTTCTCAATTAAATTTTTTTCATAAACTTATAAACAATAAAGAATTTACCAAAATAATTTTAATAGTTTGTTATTTTCAACAACGTATCAGTGAAATTCTTTTTAATATTTTATCACTAATTCTCTATTTCTAACTCACGGTTCTCTCTTTAGCTTATAAGTTTAATTATTCAAACATTTTGATAATTTATAAATTCTTAAGACGTTATATTTTATAAGCTCTTGAAATATCTTATAAATTATTAAAATTTATAAATTCTGTAAAATAATTTTAGCTAATATATTTGAAACAATAATGGACTGAGTCTATACGGTAGGCCCAAAACTTAATAGAATATTAGGGCCTCGAATTAATTTTTTTTAGGCACTTAGATAAAATATGAATTTGATTGACCATTACTACGGTAGTCTAATCTTTTATACGAGCACAAAATTGAGTCTGAGTACGATGCAGATTACTCGTATATTTGTTCAATAAATGCTAGTTCACACTCATTTCATAATTTCCATTAATATAAACGAGATAAGATTAAATGTGACGTTATTTAACTCTTGAGTTTATCATCAACCTAATATTTAGTTTAATTTATATTTTGACTTTTGAGTAGATTAAATCCTAAACTATTTAGTTTGTCATAAAAATACCCTGAACTTTAAATAATATCAATAAAAGATCTGAACTATTGACATTATACCAAAAATATATTCTTTAATATTTTTTATTAATAGAATGTTGACTGAGATTATCATGTGGTAAAAACAACGTCGTTTCCATCAGAATAATTCTAAAAAGTTTATGATGGCTCTGTTTAGTCATCATTTTCTGTAAACACAAACATATTTAATTTTTTAATTTATTTTTTGTTATTACTTGATGACCATTAGATGAAGAATTTGATGGGAAGACGGTAACATGAACACATTTAGTTTGTGTTTTGTTTTTTGGTTTTTTTGCAATTATTGATGAACATCCGATTACATATGATATTTCTTATTTGCGTAGTTAAAGTTGATGTCTGACTGAATATTATATTTATATTTTCTAGTTGCATTTATTTTGTTGATGTAGAATTTGGATTATTTTTGCCTACTTATTCAAAGCTTTGTGAAGAACCATTACGTAGTCTCATATGTCTATAATTGATAATAACATCTTGAAATTTTTATTAAATATAAGATTAGTATTTTGGACTCGTGAAGTTAGTTGATAGCATCATTTCTATTGGTAAATAGAGTACTTCATGACTATTTTATCAAAGAAAATATTGATTTTTGATGGAACTAGAATTATAATTAGAGTATTATTTCTACAACAAAAAATTCAAATGAAGTATTATACGATGTAATCCTCATTAGCAGGTTTTGTATTGTGTCTACAAAATTATTATCACGATCCTTAGAAGTTTTCATGAAAGCTATTACTTAGAAATTATTTGTCCTTTTTTGTTAATAATCTTTTATCAAGTCTCATAAACAATATTATGGTACACTACACAAAAAGATCACTTTTAATAATATTCATTAACCTACGGAAAACATGAGCTAACTTTTACTACGTGGACATCCCAGTCAGCATTCTGTCAATCAAAAATATTAGAGAAGATATTTTTTTGTACAATGTTAATAGTTCGGGTCTTTTATTGATATTATTGAAAGTTCATGACATTTTTTGGGATAAATCAAATAGTTTAGGATGTATTTCGATAATTGTCTTTTGATTAATGATAAGTATATCAGTAATTTAATTACTTTATGTTATAAGTAAGTAATAAATTTCAATAAATCTAATTTTAGGATAAAGTTATTTATTTTCGAAATAATAATAACTTAATTTTACATATATAGATTGAAAAGCTCGTTTACAATTGAATAAGCTCGTGAATTTTAAATGTTCAATAATAAAAAAAACTCAATCTCGAATTGATCATAAATTAATCAAGTTTGATAACACTTAGCCACAAAAAAAGTAGATTTGGAAGAAACTCAACCGCAACACGAAAGTTATATTTATATATATGATAAAATAAAATATTCACTAATATCCTTAAAAGGAAAGCTTAGTCACGTATTTACTTTATATATATAGCCCAGATTTGTTGAGTTTGATGCTTGTGTCAACTCATATTCTTAGTTGAAAAAAATCTCTATACAAAATCCCAAAAGTTAAGTTGAAGTTTGAGCAAGTAAGCAACAAAGTGACACTTGTTGAAAAATTGATTTTCTAGCACCCGTAAGCTAGAAGGTTGTAACGACTGCACGCAGAGAGTAGTCAGGGTCTCCTAGCACCAGCAAGCGTATGAAGGAACGCTAAGTTATACGAGATACTGTAAGATGACCTCGATATCTGGGTTTTTCTCTTGTACCGCCGCAAATAAGACCAATCCCTAGTTAATGGATTGACTGAGCAATCAGTTCGTGGACGTAGGAGTTGATCTCTCCGAACAACGTTAAAATCAATGTACTTTTTACTTTCAATACTGTACTTAAAATCGCATGTTATTGAACTGTCATCATCATCACACACAGTACATAATTGATTTGAACCAATCTTATTAGTATCCTTTTGAGACTGGAAGAGATAACTGAAAACTGACTAATCATTATTTGACTAAGTTTTATGAATCTGTTTTCTAAGGCAAACTAGTAACCACCACATTCATAATAGCATCGATTATCGATCCGTGACCAGGTTGTTCATTGATCGATGGGTTTTCTACCGATATCACTCAACTCAAGACTATCCTTATCTGAGGCGATCGGTGATCTACTATTAATCTTGGACTACGATTCTGACACTACTACTCGTAGCCAGTCAGTCTTGATCAAAAAAAAATTAAATTTATCTTACTGATATATTCTCTCATACATCAGATCATACTCAACGGGATCCATCATGAACATTTTGACATATAAATTGATTAGCATCGTATACTTGTTGATGATAACGACTTCCACCGAAACAATTTAATTCCAACGATTTTTATTAGAATAAATGTCAACTTTTATGTCGTTAGCAAGTATTGGATATCAATCAATACTAAAATCGAACGTAGCAAAACTTAGTGCTAATATTTTCTTGGTTGAACTTTTGCTAACCTTCATAATCATAAAAATTCAAGTGTGATTTACCTGTCATGTGTGGTTTGTAGATTATTACACAGAAACATGGGATTTCTCGGTCGTCTGCTGAAGTAGCGATTGTGGGTTCTCGTAATCTGAAAAAAAAAAATCAAACATTTTGAAAGTCAATTGCCGAAATATATACTCTTAAATATATTTCAATAAAAAATAATTTTGGAAGGGATTGAGAACTATCAAATGTCAAATTCTTATCAAGTTCTAGATTATAGTATATCCGACTTGAAAGATTATACATAATGTACTTATAATTTTTTATATATTATACATAATGTACTTATAAATTCATCATATACACACTATTTAAATTTGTCGCAGGGACATGTACTTATAATTTTAATGTGACTATAAGATTTACTATTTTCTTGATTATATCTTGGATTTGTCGTATATAATTTTTAAATTTTCGAATTCATGCACAAAGCACAATCACTAGGGACCAGGGCAAGTATTTAATTCTTCAAAGAAACATTAATTAAAATGTAACAGAAAAAATCGAATTATAATAATATGACACAGTAAATATCGCGTCCATAGCCAACTGAAAAAGCTGAAAGTACAATTAATACTTGTCTACTCCACGCACGCACATGCAAGATTCCTCTCAAAACTTCAACTACACAATTATCTAAAACCAATTAATTCTTCTTATTTTTTGAGTTCTCTACATGAGTTTTTACAGTGAAAAATCTTTATTATTTCACCTGATTATTTTATTTAATACCAACCATAAAGTTAGCTTTTTACAATTTGATGTGGAAACATAAAATTGTGCTAAATCATCCGTTATAATACCCCCACCATTTTCTTAAAGTATTATGACTGTCTACTTATACATATTTAAAAAAATAAAGAAATTAATTATCTTTGTAACATCATTAATTATCATGATAAATGCATTCATATCATTAATTATCAAATTTCAAGATTATTAAATAAATTAAAATATAAAATATATCATAATTTACTTTCAAATTACAAACTTGAAGACTTATTGAAAAACAAAACAAAGATATCAATGAAACACTTATAGAAAAATGAAGAGAGTACAGTTTTCTCTTATGTTATAATTGTAATCAAATTTCACTAACTAAACCTAAATTCCATTGATACTAAACATTTATTTCGACATAATACAACCCACTGAATTACTCTCTCCGTTTTCTTTAAGTGTCATATTCTCAAATTTTTTATTTTTCTTAATAAGTGTTTAGCTTGCAATTTGAATTTAAAATTATGACGTTCTTCCTATTTTACCCTTATTTAATATTTTTTGAATTTGACAATTAATTGTATGTATATTTTTATTATGATCATTAATAAAGTAAATTTCTTTATGTTTTTAGTACTTTTTAAAGGCTGAGGATGCTTAGAAAGAATAAGGAAGGAGTATAATTTTTTTGTGTAAACTCCTGACCAACTTGACAATTAAAATCGTACACACACTAATATACAAAATATTTTTAAATATATAAAATTAAGCGACAATAATTCAAACTTGATACAAAATAGTAACGGGACCCTGCATAAGGTCAGAATCTCGAAGCCATAGCATTTTAAAAACAAATTAATAAACACTGTCACATTGAATATTTAAACTTTTTTTTCTCAAGAGTCAAACAAGGAGAAAATTCCAAAAACCCAACATTGATTAACAGTCCATAATAAAATTAAATATTTTAATCAGCCAAAGATGTTCATTAGAATATCAGTTCATTCTACAATATAAAACTTACTAAATAATTTTTTCTAATTTATAACAATAAATCGACTCTTTTTTCTTTTCAAATTTCATTACTAACCAAATTCTTGCTTTGAAGCATGGAGTTTTTGCAATGCATAATCGCACCTTGAATCGCATTCTGCAACTCCTCCATCGATGACGTGTCGGAGCTGTAGATTCCAGATCCGGGTCGACCCGTTTGCCCATGCCCGTTTCGGCCGTGGCTCGGCGACGACCCCATCGACGGTGGGCAGCTCGAGAAGCAGCTCCTTCCTCTATTATACAACCTTAAATTACCCGAAAATGAAGAATGTGTGATGGTTGTCTTGATGAACTCTTTTTGGTAGCTTAGTTCTTGCCTCTTGTAGTCTTTCACGACTGCTACATTATTTGTAGAGCTTGAAATTCTTGATGCTTTTTGTTGGTGCGGCGGCTTTTGAGAGAGCTTCTCGTACAAGGGTTTGACTTTTTTGAGGTATTTGCGTATGACTTCGCGCGCGCCGGAGCTTACGCGCTTGACGGCGGATGCGGAGGTGCCGCCGCCGTGGTCCTTGCGGAAGAGTTTGGGGAGGGAGAAGTATTTGGAGGGTTTTTTGGTGGAGGGGGTGGTGAGGTGTTTGAGCTCGTCGTCCGTGGCGGAGCTGGGGCGGGCGGAGTCGGGGTGGACGAGGTCGGCGGAGGAGGAGTCGGTGGAGTCGCGGGAGGCGGTGGTGGTGGTGGTGTCGGAGGAGGAGGATGTGGAGGAGGAGGAGAGGAGGAGGTGCGGACCATGGAGGCGCGGGAGGGGTGGAGGGGAGGAGCTTCCCTTGTAGAATAGGTCGTCGGCGGGACAGAGGTCGGCGGCGGAGGATTTGCGGGGGGAGAGGGAGACGGTGAACTCGAAGTCGGATGAGGCGGCGGAGGAGAAGGAGTGTGTGGGGGAGGAGGGGAGGGTGCAGGACTTGGTGGTTAGGCGGTGGCGGTAGTGGCGCATGGCGGCGGCGGAGTGGTGGCCCGGCTACATCATCGGAGAGTTTTTGTGGAGATAGGGGTTTTGTATTATTATCATGTAGAGGTGGTGGGCTGCATGAATTTATGGGGGTAGGGAGAAATCTAGGTAGTTTATTATTAAATAAATTAACAAATGGTGATTAATTGATTGTTGATGTCACTAATTTTTATAGGTTTGGTCTAGTAATAATGTCTCATTATTAGCTGAATTTTTTAATTTAATGAAGGTAGTTGCTACGGTTATATATGTGGGCGCACAAATTAATTGGAAGTTAATTAGATTTGTACCATTAAGAAATATATATTTCATGGATTGGTGAATTCAAATATACGTACAATCATACGAGATTTTTTTCAGAATTTTTAAATAATTCTTTTATTCTCATGGGATACTAACTGACCTGAGTATGAATAGATTATATTGTATCACATTAAATTAGGGTAGCAGCCCAATAACGTCAAAGAGGGTGTTTGGTTGAGTTTATAAGTTGTTTAAAACAACTTATGTATGCAAAGTGTTTTATATATAAAACACAAGTAAAGTTTATGTTTGTGAAAATAACTCCAACAACTTATAAGCTCCCAAAAATAAGTTCTTCAAACCAACTTATTTTTCATAAAAGTTTATAATGAACCAATGAATTTAATAAAATAATCTTATTATAGTTAGTTATTTCCTACATATACACTGAAACTTTATTTCTCGTCAACTTTGTCTCTTTAACTCACGAAACTTTCTCAACTTATAAGATCGATTATCCAAACACTTTAACAACTTATAAGTTCTTGAAACATTAACTCTTATAAACTCTTTAAAATAAACTTAGCCAAACACCCCTAACTACTTTAGGAAGAGAGATCTTTTTTCATGAAATTTAGGGATGACTTATGAAGAAAAGTCAAATAGTTTGATTTGTTAACATATCCGAAAATATAGTGGCCAATGTTGTAAGAGAAATAGACACGTGTGTCATGGTCGATTTGATCCATATGTCACATTTTCATGATACATTTCATGTTTTACTTCATCAATTAATATTATATGTTGATCTTACTAAGATACAAAACAAAAAATTTATTCGTTAGTTTAAAGAGGAAAAATCTCGAGTTCAATTTCATCACTCCTTTTCTCCAACGAAAATAAATTGAAATATATACCTTAAGCTTATCAAAAAATTATAAAAACAAAACAAAATCACTCTAAAAACAAGAGTTTGAAATGTGAATGGTCCCATCAGAATTCACATGCATGCCTTTACTATTTTCCTTCCATTCAAAACTACGATTTTCGCAGTCACGTGCTCCTGCTCGGCCGTTGCGGTAGGTATCACGTGCTTTAGCCTTCACCGGTTATACATGGAAATTGACGGTATATTTTATTCCGTTTAATTGCACAATATTAATAACACAATCTCTTTTGAATTTTAAGATTTTAATTTATATATATAACTAGGGATGTCAATGGGTGTATTTTACCCGAACCGATCCGGGCAGATTTCAAAACCCATTAAATTTTAAAGCGGCGGTTACGGTTACGGTTGGATTCTTGTTCAGACCGCTTTAGGCCGGGACCGTTTAGATCCATAGTTTGATGGTTCGGTCGGTCCGGATCGGTTCGATTTGAACCGAACCAATCTTATTTATTAGTTACGGTCAAGGTAAAACCCGTCATTGACGAGCCTAAGTTTAAATAGAACTTGTCGATGGTAGTTTATCCATATCGATCTAAAATCACTCATAACATTAAATTATAAAGCAGCGGTTTGGTTCTGGTTACGGTTATTATGCGGTTCTTGTCGATTCTTATGCGGATCGCGAGATCCGGACCGCTTAACCCATAGTTGATGGTCCCGATCCGATCCAATCCGATGTCAATGGGTCGGATCCATAATCAGAATCATTCTTATTTCTTAGTTCGATCCGGATAAAATTCACCATAGATATCCCTATACCACTCATTGATATCCCTATATGTAACCTTTGAAATGTTGTAGTTATAATATTTCTAAATTTTTAATGGTGATGATGCATGGTTTCATCAAGAAACAGCGTCACTTTAGTCTTTAGTAGGATATATTAACAAATGAGCGTGGCGGTTATATAGTCATCCAAGTTAAGAAATGTCAAATTATAGCCACCAACATAAAAATATTAAATTATAGCCAAGTTGTTGGCCCTATTGAGACTATTATCATCAAATAGTACCAATGGGACCAACAAAATAGTTGGTCCAATTAGTCTTATTTGGTGATAATAGTTCAATAGGAGTAACACATTAAGCTATAATTTGGCGTTTTATGTTGGTGGTATAATTAACATTCTAACTTGGATATATATATATTTTCATAACAAATAGTGTTGAAAATTTAAGAGATGGCCAATTTGTAATCGAAACATTTAACCTCATATATTAACCAATTCACTAAACAGATATAATCATTTGTGTGTGCGCGCTCTAATAAATTGGACATGGCCCTAATTCACAGCTGCTTTAAGCTCAAAAGCACGTCTGCTTTTCTGCTGAAATATTTGCACGCTCTGATTCTACATAAATAAATAGGTGATCAAAATATTCGCCATCCAAAATAAATAAATTACTTGAATTTGCGATTATAATTTTATTAGTAATTTTTCCGCACGGTGGATTTTAATTTGTGTGTTATAATATAGGTAAAGTTTGGATACAATCGTATATATATTGGAAAAAAGAAAACAGCTCAATTGTGTGTAGTATGTGTGGAGAATGCAAATACTTATGGTAAATGTTATTTTATTAATATACAATTGAATAGTTACTCTATTTTATATATTATGATTTAATATCATTTCATATACATGTAATTGTCTGAAAAATCTTGAATTGGACATAGTCCTAATTAACATCAAATTTACCGCATTGGATGTAAAGAGGACTGTGGAGAAAAAGGCGTGAATTCAATACGAATATTTGACTTATTTATCAAAATGGAATTCAATAAGATCATCCATACTTTTTCATCATCTTCAATATACAAACAAAAATAGGAAAAATATATAATTCTATCAAATAATAGAAAACGTTAACTTTGCAAAAAAAAAAAAGTAAATATGAGTAGGAGAGCATCACATACACACATACTTATGTATTATTAAGTAATTATTTAATAATAAGAGTAACTTATATACTTTAGAACTAGGTTTTTCTTTTTTTGGGGGGGGGGGCATTTAAATAAATAACAATTGCAAGAATACAAAGAGCATAAAAAATTGCAAAAACAACAAACCCCAGGCTAGGTTTATCGGCAACCATCCAACTTCTTTAATATTTAATTAATTGCTCTCTTTTCATTTCATCACTATTTCATCCAACCCAAAAATATATATTTCTTATGGTTTATCAATGATCACCCAACTATTAATTATAGTTAATTAAAAATAATATAAATAATTATAAATAAAGTTGTGGTTGGATGGTTTGGTGATAATTGATAAACTATAAAAATTAATTGATGTGGTTGGATTGGATGGAATAGTAATGATGTGGAAGAGAGAAAAATTAATTAAATATTGAAAAAGTTGAATGGTTGGTTACTGATAAACATAACCTAAGGGTCTCTACATCCAATTTTCTCATAATTTTTTTTTTAATAAATATTTTCCTAGATAGCGGTCCACCAGAATCAAGCTAGCCCTAAGGCAACCTTTATTTTTCCCCCCCGGAAAAAAAGGTAATAGTAAAAATTGAACTCGGAATATTTCTTATTTACACATAAAATTTTATCATTTGATGCAAAGATAGAGTTAAAGAATATCATAAGGACCCTTTAAATAATATTTATATGTCAATAACCCTTTTAACTCAAGAAAAGGTATTGGCCATTTTAATATTTTGTTACAGCTTAATTACACATGTTTTGCTAATTAAATTTTATGATTTTTGCATTACACGGTACACGTAATGACCTAAGTATGGTGCGGTATAAAATTAAAAATTCCATACGTATTCGATGTGTCGAAAACTGATGCTTATTCCTATACGTAAAGCAAAATCAGAATTACTTATTAGGCAATTTATCCAAATTGTTGGCAGACTGAATAATAGTTTCTCTAAATATAATATCATTCCAAACAATAATTTGAGCTGTAATTATGGTTCACCTGGAAATTTGGTAGGGAATAAATGATCGTAAACCAAGTTTCAAATTCAAAATTAGAAAAATGAAAATAAAAGGAAAAAGAATTAATGGAATATTTAAATGTGGTGGACAAGACTTTTATATGCTTCCGTACGGCTTTACCTAACTCCAAATTCAATTTTATTTAAACGTGGTGGAATATTTTCAATCCAATTAAATGTTGCATATACATCTACGTCCCAATAATGAATATATAGAATAATTTATAGAGTCGGAATATATTTTTTAGTTTTAAAAAAATAATGTTGTAATTAATTTTCTTAAAACGTAATAATCTGCATTTGAGAAGCAAATATAGCATAAACCAAAAAAAAAAAGTATTTAAAAAGGAAAAAAAAAAACCAAACTCACGCAAAATACTAGCCTTCTTTTTTGCTCAAAGAAAAAAGAATTGCTTGTCTCCCTCTCTCTCTTTATTCTTCTCTTTTCTTTCTTCCTCCTCATTCTGCAAGCCCTAATGTCAAAGCAAACAATCCTAAAAATTTAATCATAACTTCAAATTCAGCTGCAATTGTCGCTTTAGATATTTGCGCTACCTTTTCTGTTCAGGTAAATTGAGATTGATTGTATAATTGTCTTAGATTTACGCTGCCAATTGTAGGGGGGCCTTTTTTGGTTTATTTATTTGTTCGTTTTGTGTTTTCACGGTTTAGAAGAGTAGATTTGTGTATTTTGAAAATTATTGCACGGAATCTCATTGGGAGTAGGTTTGCGCGTTCACACGATGCTGAATTTTCTGTTTATCTGATCAAATTGGAGTTATTTTACTGAATTTCACGTTTTGATGAACTATAGTATTAGATTTATTTCAGAGAATTCTGTTGATTTGTTTTGGTTAAGCAGCTAAGCCTTTCTCTTGTGCTGTTTCCTTTGGAACTTGAATTAGTTTTCCTATTGGTTTGTTTTTTCTTTGAGCTAAGTGTGAACATCTACAGCATCTACATCTCTTATTCTGTGCGCATCCAATTGCTGTGCGTTTTCTTACTCCGAGGAATTGGACAGGAATCATGTCTCTTGCACGGCCTCACCTGCCACGAGACGGTCATTTCCGAGGTGATGGTAGGTCATCTTATGGTAGAATGAGAACAACAGCTGCTGCTGCTAACTACGAATGGAGCCACGGTCGCCCCTATGATTCAAACTTTTATATGAAGAATCATGGTTCGACCAGTGACTTCTCTTGGGACTTAATGCTGGATAGGCCCAAGTATGAACATGTCTGGCCTGATGTAATACCACCTCCAAAGAGGAGGAAAGTCTCGGATTTCTCTCATGAAAGCACTGGCAGGCCCTATCAACAATCACTTATTCATGAAAATGGTCTTGAAAATCATGCTGGCATTTGGCAACATGTACCTCCATTATACGCCAATGCTTACTGTAGTGTTCCTTCAGTCTGCAACAATATGTCAGCTACAACTGCTGGAACCAGACCTGATGATGCCAGTGTTTATTCTTCAACTAACCCCAAGCGGGACCGCTCAAAATACGAGGATGATGAAGAAGTGGTTTTTCTGTCAAGAGACGAGATAGAGAGGTTATCTCCCTCAAGGAAAGATGGCATTGATTTGCTGCATGAGACACAGCTGCGATACTCGTACTGTGCCTTCCTTCAGAATCTTGGAGTTCAGCTTGATCTGTAAGCTATATACCACCAAGATATAGATAGAGATCATAGAGTTTGAATGTGAAGTACTGTTGTGCTAGAATTTATTTTTTGTGTTACTATGACAAATATTTTATTTTAATTTTCATTTCCAGGCCGCAGACCACTATCGGAACTGCCATGGTTTTGTGTCATCGTTTTTTTGTCCGTCGCTCTCATGCCTCTCATGATAGATTTGTAAGTTCTGTCCTTTGAACCTGACAATCTTTCTTTTCAAAATGAGGTTAAAAATGCAATGAAGAATTTATCCTGGTTTAAGGAATCTCTTCTGAAACCTGAAGTAACTTCGTGATGCCAACGGAGTATTAGAATTTAATTGGTCAATGATTGAAAAAGCTATTTGGATGATCTTTGTATCTTTCAGTTAATAGCTACTGCTGCACTTTTCCTTGCCTCTAAGTCGGAAGAGACACCACGGCCTCTTAATGATGTACTGAGAGTGTCATGTGAAACTTTCCACAAGCAGGATTTCATTGTGCTCTCTCGCATGTTCCCTGTTGTAAGTATCCTCTCTCTTTATGCTCTATATCTATCGATGTTTTGTTTTCTGCCCTGTATCCAGTAAAATTTCTCATGCAGTTGACTTCATTATATGGTTTGTTTGCTTTGACAGGATTGGTTTGAGCAATATCGAGAACGGATTATAGATGCTGAACAGTTGGTTTTGACAACCTTAAATTTTGAGCTAGGCGTGCAGCATCCTTATGAATCTTTGACATCCACTCTTGAAAAATTAGGTTTCTCACAATCGATTTTGGTGAATCTGGCATTGAGCTTGGTCAGTGAAGGGTAAGTTGACTTCTTGCATTATTTTGAAAGTTCTTGATTGGTAGTTGTCGATCCATTAGACAATCTATAAGTTTTGAGTGCTAGGCTCTCATAATGTTTTAGCTAGCTTTATTAACTATTTTGTTATTCAGATTCAGATTAATGGAATTATATAATATGATCAACCAACTGTAGCCAAAACCTTTAGCAATTGGGGAGTAGGATAAGTCTAATCAAGTTATCACTTTGCTGTTCTTGAACTGCATGGACTTTTTTCTAGAGCTTGTTTTGTCTCCTTTTACTCGTTATCATTATGGTATGTGATATTGATGTTGGATTGGCGTATAATTGCAGGGTCTATAGAGGATTAGCATGCTCACCTTATGATATTAATAGCTGGCGGTTGATGTGCTGTTCATCAAATGTTTTCATTTTTCATCTGAAGTTGAAATAGAGATATCATGTGGATGCCTTTTCCATGCTGACACCTTATTGACATGCTCATTGGCTATAGAAGATCATGGATGAATCAAAACTAATATTTCCATTTGGGCATTCTGAATGGTGTTTGGGAATCTTTATGGGGAGCATATGTTTTCCCATTCACTTTATTTCCACGTAGGATGCCTAAAAACAGTCTCAGGGACTACATGTCTTGCTGCAGTGCTTTTACGGGTTGTCTTCATTTGCAAAATATAGCCTAACTGGCTTTCTTTCATCACTTCTTAAAAGACTTGCTTTCATCACTTCCTAAAAGACTTGCATTCATCTAGACATTGTTCATCTCAAATTTCTCCACCCTTGCAAACATAGATATTCTAGTTTGCTTGAATCTTCTAAACAACCTTCCATACCTTCCATTCCTCTAGGGCTACTTGTTTCAGCTTCAAAGTTTTTGTTTTGAAATTGGTCTGATTCTCTGCAGTTCTAACATTACTGCAGGACATTTATGGTACATGTCCTTTGTATCTAGGCTTCTAAAAGTAAAATCATATGTCATGTACCAGGAAAAGCTTGCTTCAGACCTCTGTCCTTGGCCCGCTGTATTGGAAAAAGAGTCCTAAGTTTTAGCATCTAAAGAAAATGAGGCTGGGGAAGGGGACCAAGTTGATTGAAAATGCCTTTGCTATTTTGCATTTTCAGTCGCATTCAAAACTAATATTAGAAGTCTTATGCATGGTTTTGATTAATATATCTACTTTTCTTAAACCCCTCCTCTTTGAAAATGGTGTGCTGAAAGAGTGAGGAGAGAAGAAGGAATCATTTATATCTTCCTCTTAATTGGAAAGCAGCATCTTGTAATGGTCAATAAACATCTTTTGTTAGCTTTGCCATTGCCACTCTTGTGTGGCATTAACTCATCCTACCCTGTTTGTGTGTTTGGTAATGCAAAACAGTGGAACCTACAGAAACACAGAAATATCTTGGCTGGGAGAAGTAATTGCATGACCCTTCCCATGCTTCAGAAAAAAAAGAGAGGAATATATATATATATATATATATATATATATATATGTCCATGAACAATTACAAGGTCATGACTTGAGAACTTTTTAAAATATTAGTAGAAGGACAATTTTTGACATACTTTTTTTTTTTGTGATGCACTAGTTTTCAATTCATATTTTGTAAAAGAAAGCTGATCTAATTTCTCAAGAGTTTGGTTATAGAATGCAGGATTAAAATGCTTACTAGTACTCTATACCTTTCCACATTATCATTGCCCATCGATGATCTAATTCTGTATGGTAATAATGTTATTCAGTTTGAAATCTTAACTCGATAGGAAATTAGTTGCCACTGAGGAGCTGGATGTGTCAGCCTCGCTTTTAAGTGCTGCATTTAAGTTTTCCTGAGATTATGAAATTTGGCAGTGACACCATCTACAGACGTCATTTAGCAGAATATTTATGTTAGTGATAGGACTTACCTGATATTCTTTGCCAAGTTTTATTATTCTAAATCATGGTGTGTCTATCATAAATGTTTTATATGTGTCAGTCTTTATGTCAATGTAGTGCTGGTCAGATAACCTTCTTGACATCTGACAGCTTATTAGTTTTTTCTTACACATTCATACTACAACATACATGGCACTATTTCATAATTCGGTGCAATTGCTACCTCAGTATGATCATCAGCATTGAATATGTGATATTTCGACATGTGTAGTAAACTTGAGCAATAAAGTATACAGTTTGATATATTTATTCAATCTTAAAAGTTTGCTAGATATTGGGTTCATGAAATTTGTGATGCAAAATAGTCTTTAAAGGGTGCTTGGCTGAGCTCAACTTATAAGAAAATGTTTTATAGTGTATATGCTCCTTTTAAAGTCTTTGGATTGCTAACATCTTAGTTTCCCCCTAAATAAGATGTTAGGAGCTTATTTGCCATTGGCCCATTACTAACATCTTATGAACATAATCATCCAAGCACTCCAACCACTTATTTTGAAAATAATATGTTGCATCGTATAAGGTAAGGAGCTTATGAACTCGATATAATTAGCTTGGCCAAACACCATCTTATTCATTTCTATAGACACTTATTGGAGCTTATCAACATTTTTTTAAGGAATGTGAAATATTAACAACTATTAGAATGTAAAGCACATTTATCAACAGTCACATACTTTATCTCGAAATAATATGAGAAGTGACAGAAATTAGATTGACTTCTGCAAATGTTCCTTTGTTAGGATTAGATTACTGGGCACATGTGTCTGTATTGGTTCTACTGATATCGAGCGTCTTTAGGAGGATTGAATGAAATATTTTGTCTTATTATACAAAGTTACAAACTAAAAGCAATAATATATATATATATATATATATATATATATATATATATATAACACCTAAGAGGCTGAATGATTTCGTGGGCATTCATTTGACAATCAATTTCTATAAATTCTGGCTTTGCTGAGGGGTATTTAGCTTGCTTGAGCATGATCCTGCTTGTATGGCCATTTAAGTCAACATGGTGGGTATATTAGCCAGCAAAGGTGGGACTTGAAGTCAGTATTTCTGTAAAAGGTGTAACAATATGCTATATTAGGATACTCAAATCAACAAATTCCAGAAGAATCTTGGATTTTTCCATCTCAGTTGCAGATTTATTCGTTGGTAAGGGAAATTTGTTTTGGTCCTCTTGTTGGCTTTTTAACTTAAAATGATGTTTATGACATATTTTACATTCCATTCATAACTGTTCTGTAATTGTGGAAGATAAATACAATCAGCATACGGCCGTCTCAGTTAGATCTTGTGTGTTGCTTCAAGCGGTTTGGTTTGCTACTTGCTTTTACTTTGATGTCATTCTGATTTTCTTTCGTCATGTTTCTGAAGTCACGACATTTTTTTGCAGGCTTAGAAGCTCTCTCTGGCTTCAGTTCAAGCCTCATCAGATAGCTGCAGGCGCTGCATACCTTGCTGCCAAATTTCTAAATATGAATCTTGCGTCATGCCATAATGTTTGGCACGAGTTCCACACGCCATCTGTTCTCAGAGGTAAGCATCGTGTCCTTCATGTTGACATCGCCTTTTCTTTTTTCTTTTGCAATATCCATATCTACACTTCAGACTGAAGCCAGCTTTAATGAAGATTGATTTCTAAAGGTGTTATATAGATTTTTTACTTCTCTGATGTGGCTTGTAGATGCGAGCATCTAAGTAGTTTCTGCAAAACCAAACAAGAGCACAATGTAAATGGTGCATAACTCGTGCAACATAAATGATATTCGGTTTGTTCACCTAATGCATGTTGCCATTAAGAGCAACTATAATATTAACACCAGAATCTTCGGGGCTTGTGATATGAGTGAATTTAACCTTCTTTTAGTCATTGGATCACAAACTCGATTTGTTCCATAAGTTGCATAAATTGTTTCCACTTTGCCGTCTGCTTTCTGCTTGTTAGATCTATGAACATTTCGTATTTGGATGATCTTCTGCACTGATAGTTTGTACTTATAATGATATCATTCGTGACGGTTTTGATGCAGATGTTGCCAATCAACTCATGGAACTGTTTTAGAAGATCAAATTTTATAAACTGTAGCATAGCAGTCCATGAAGTCTGCAGTACCTTATCGGTACCCAAAGCTCAATTTTCGTAATTCTAGAGTTGAAACTGTTTGTTCAACCCGAGAGGATGAAGAACAGCAGGCTTCAAATGTTGTAGAGTAAGACGAATTACATGAAAATACTAGGCGTAGATGTATACGATTGCTGCTGTTTGTGGTGAAATATGGCTAATCTTGATAATGGAATATCGACACGTTGAATCTTGTCTTCTGTCTCATGGGTTCTTGCTGCGTATACTCGTCATTCTTACTGTAAGTGGACACATAGGTTTTGGACAGGTAGGTCTGTAAATGAGTCAGAACCGAAGTCTCAAACTTGAGCTCGAATCAAAGTAACTCGATGAGCTCAAGCTCGAGCTCATTGGGTATATATATACTAGTTTCTTTAGCGCATGAAATGGGAAAAGGCTGAGTCGGACTCAAGCTTGAGCTGATGAGAAGGGTGAGTTTATATAAACAAATCGAGTTTGAGTTCATCAAAAGGTTCATGACTATACAATCAAGCTCGCGAGCTAATGATTAGAGTTTGGTTTCAAATTCTTGCTGAGATTGGGTATTAAATGATTGAATTTTAAATGATCCTTTTCAATCGAGATCCATATAGTCCACAAGTTATACTTGGTAACGAATGATTTTAAAAGTAGTCTTTAGTATTGATAGCGTAATGATGGAATAGTCTAAATAGTAGTCTTTAATGTTGAATGCATATTCGCAATGTACTTACGTAGATACTGTATTAATTATAATGTCGCGTCATAATTTAATTTGGTGGTTTGGGCATAATGTAGATCTACGAGCGCCCCACTCACAAACAGTGGTCGACATTGCTTGGATTTTGGTGACGATCGAATTATGCATAGCTACTTGCCTACTTCACCTAGTCATCTAGAATAATACTCACCCCATCCCAATATTGATGGCACATTTTCTTTTTCGGGTTGTCTTATTAAGTTGACCCATTTCTTACACAAAATGCATCGAATTTCGTGTCATCCACTGCTTTACACAAAACACAACTCTCTTTAATTTACATGTAAAAAAGAAACGTGTCATGGATATTGGGACGGAGGAAGGATATCTTTCACGATTTATTTATTCATTTTCGTAATGTAGGCATATAAAACAATAAATGTCCCAAATTAAAATTTCTCAATTTTATATAAAGTTTACTTGACTTTTCAAAAATTGAAACTCCATCTCCTCTCTTTTCAATTAAAAACTAAATGCAATAAATGATTCCATTCAAAAGAAAAGGTAAAAGGAATTTTGATAGTTTAATTAATGGATGTGAGATCTCTACAAGACGGGATTTCATATTCATATTTTTTTATCACTCCATATATTTTATATTTCGTCACATTATTCATGTTGAAATTAGATTTTTAATATTTTACGACAATATTTTGTAGAAATTAAATACAAACCAAGTAACCATCTTTCGTATTCATTCAGTAACAGTTATCTCTCTCGATTTCTCTTGCTCGCGGAGAAAAATAATTTGTTCTTTTGTTTTTCCGAAAGAAAAATTGGCACTCAATAATTCGTTTCTCATAATTCGTGGGAGCTGCAGCATCGCTAAATCTGTATAACTTTAATTGGTCTTTTCAGAATCACATAATTCTTTGGAAACCCTCAGAGATTTCACTCCGGAAACAGTCGAATTCAGTTGGGGTTTTGATTTGATCCGGAAAAGAACTTGATTCCGCGATATTCACGAAGCATTTAGATTTGGAATCCAGTGTTTCTTCTATCTAATTCAAGAATTTCTCCGACATTTAAGAGGGTTTGGGTTTGATCAGATTGGAGCTTACTTACGAATTTCGCTTTATGCTCGTATATTGAGTGTGTGTGTGTGTGTGTGTGTGTGTGTGTGAGAGAGAGGATGCTGTCGAAACATTTGCAGAATGGGATGGAGTCCGCGAAGCTGATCTGGTCACGGCTACCGAACTCGGAGGTGGAAGTAGATGGGCTTACAGCCGGAGATTTCAGCCGCATTAAGAGGGACGAAGGTAGCACCGTCGAAAGCCTCGACTATGAAGTCATTGAAAACTATGCCTACAGAAAAGAACAGGTGCAGAATAACACACTCATGCGTGAAGTTTTGATCCTTTTCAGATTTACTACTTGAATTATGTAGCCTGATTGGTGGATTTTTTATAAACAATTCGGCTTGTGGGTTTAGATGCTGGTTTGGTGACTGATCTTTTTTTGAGTGAGCTGAACTTACTATTTGGTATTTGTTTGATGTATTTTGTAAAAGGAGAACTAAAGAAATGTTTTGGATTAACAGCATTAATGTGGAAAATAGCTTTTTATACTCAAGGTTGTTAACTCAATTTGCCTTTTGCTTCTTCTACATTCAAGTTTATTTTTCTTCGAAGGGATTTTACATTCCATTTTACTAAAAGGCTGTTTATTTTGTTAAGAAAATGAATTTAGGCAATTGTGGAGAGACCAGACGATGCTAGTCAGAAAATTGAATGAAGTATAAGTCAATTTTTGTGTATAAATGATTCGGGATTGGATCATAAATGCATGTCTATGACATTGACGCATTATTTTCTTATTATCGTAATGGTTCAGTTTGTATTTTTATATCACAGGCAAAAAGGGGGAAGGTCTATATGGCATATAGTGTGGTGGTGAAATGGCTTATGGCATTGCTTATTGGGATTGGTAAGTTTACTACCTTTATCTCTGTGTGACCTATCGGTTGATTAGACCTTCTTCGACTCGAAATATACCTCCAGATCCAACAGATGGCCCAGAAAGTAACTTCTTTCCTTGACTGTCTTGCCATTTGCCTTCAGGTACTGCACTAGCTGCCGTGTTTATCAATATTTCTGTTGAGAATTTTGCTGGATGGAAATATTCCTGGACATTCAATCTGATTCAGAAGTCATATTTTGCTGGATTTTTGGTCTATACACTGATCAACTTGGCTCTAGTGTTATCCTCGGTTTATATTGTTACGCAATTTTCACCAGAAGCTGCAGGATCAGGAATCCCTGAAATAAAGGGTTATTTAAACGGTAATTAACTGATGCATTTTTTTAGTTGGTGATTACTTTGCATGCTTTCTTGTTGAATCTCATGCCACTCCTTCTACATGTGCAGGAATCGACACACATGGTATACTTTTGTTCAGGACTTTAGTAGGCAAGGTATGGTACCTGTTCTCTGCATGTCATTTGATACTAAATGATTGTTGTGTGAATGCTTACATTAATTTATGCCATCTATAGATTTTTGGCAGCATAGGATCCGTGGGAGGTGGCTTAGCACTTGGTAAAGAAGGTCCACTTGTGCACATTGGTGCTTGTATAGCTTCTATGCTTGGCCAGGCAAGTATTTAATTGTTTGTTTGAATTTCTTGAGGAACTTGTTTGGATGGTAAAAATTGAGGCCTTCAAATTTCAGTCAGTTTCTTTGCATAGACCAGTCAAATAAAAGATCACATGTTCAAATGCTATTTTATTTATGCTAAGCAACTGCTAAGGGCTGATTAATTGCAATGAACACGAGTTCTTTTCTATATATAATGTGGTGATTCTGGGCCAACTTTTCTTTGTTAACTTCCCTCTTGTTTATTACTACAGGGTGGATCCACAAAGTATCATCTGCGTACGAGATGGCTACAGATCTTTACCAGTGAACGAGATCGACGTGATCTTGTGAGTATGATTTTAATATGGTAGATATACTGGAAGCTGGATTTAATTTAGGACATGCATTATTAGTTTGGGTTCTTTTTCCCCTTTTTGTTTGTGGATACTGAATTGGTCTGAACCTTTTTTGCAACCTATATGGTTGATTTAATGGTTTTAAGAAAGAGTATATCATCATTGTGGTTGAAGAGGTGACGAGACGAGACCTCTCTGGGTTGCTCATTTCGTACTGTTTTAATTTTTTGAACAAGGTCACCTGTGGATGTGCAGCAGGCGTGGCTGCTGCATTTAGAGCTCCAGTTGGTGGTGTATTGTTTGCACTAGAAGAAGTAACATCATGGTATTATGCTCTCTTGCTGTCAGCAAATCACTTGTAGTATGATTTACTTGGATTGGCTCGAGTATGATTGTTGCTTGAATCCGGTGGTTCTTTTTTCATATTTAAGGTGGAGGAGTCAGCTCATGTGGCGTGTCTTTTTTACATCTGCCATTGTGGCTGTGGTTGTAAGGACAGCAATGGCATGGTGTAAGAGTGGAAAATGTGGACATTTTGGTTCTGGAGGCTTCATTATATGGGACATCTCAGGGTGACAATCTGAAAGCTTTACTTGATTATGTCCAGTTTCTTTCTGATCCATCTGTTGACATCCATTCTGACGAAGGTTCTTTTTAGTGGTCAAGAAGATTACTCATTTCAGGAGCTGTTGCCAATGGCAGTTATAGGCGTGATCGGGGGTCTTCTTGGTATGTGTGAATGAGTAACAGATTCATGATAAGTGCTAGAATGATGTTCCTTGGTGATGTAGCCTTGCCTGAATGTTGCCTTTGCAGGTGCACTTTTCAATCAACTTACTTTTCACATAGCTTACTGGCGCAGAAATTTTTTGCATAAGAGAGGGAACCGTGTGAAAGTAAGTTCCTGAAATAAGACTGCTATGCTTTGGCACTATCTTGGTGAACTATATATTGACATTTTCCCTCCTCATATTGTAGGTTATTGAAGTGTGCATTGTCTCTCTGATAACCTCTCTTATTTCGTTTGGATTACCACTTTTTAGAAAATGCACTCCCTGCCCTGAAGCAGATGCTAATTCTGGCATTGAATGTCCACGACGGCCAGGGATGTATGGGAATTATGTCAATGTAAGATCTATTCAGCTGCTTGCCCATCCTTTCTTCTGGAGGGTTTAGTTAGACATAATTGATATTGAATTAGGCTGGTTATATTGTACCTTTTATGTTACAGTTTTATTGCGGTGAGAAGGAATACAACGACCTTGCAACTATATTCTTCAACACTCAGGTGAATTACAAATTCTATGCAGTTCTATCTTTACGATGGTTATAATATGATCTCTGCTAATGATTCATTAATGCTTGCAGGATGATGCAATCAGAAATTTGTTCAGTGCTAAAACAATTCATGAATTTAGTGCACAGAGCCTCCTTACATTTTTGGTATTGCAATACTTTTTAGAATGATGCTTTATTATGAGCAAGAATATAGCATCTCTCTGTATTATAAATGCTAATAACTCTGTGCTCTTGTGCAGGTCATGTTTTACTCTCTGGCGGTAGTCACTTTTGGCACTGCTGTTCCAGCTGGTCAATTTGTTCCCGGCATAATGATTGGCTCTACTTATGGACGTCTTGTTGGCATGTTTGTTGTCAACTTTTACCAGAAGCTGAATATTGAAGAAGGAACGTGAGTGCCCCATCCCACCTAATTGACCAAATTGTCTGCCATTGCTCTCAAAATTGATGGTAACAAGTATCAATAAACTAGAAACTACATTAGCAACTTAAAAAATGTACTACTGGACCCAAATATTCAAGTAATTGCTATTTTAGTAATTATGGGTCATAAACTTTCGCCAGTTGATTGCTGAATTATAAAGAAGTGTTTGAGATTTTCAGTTGAACACGTAAAACGTATTGGTAATATTTTTCCAACTGTCACTTACTTCTCCTTATTTTGAGTTGAAGAGTATTAGTATAACAATGTGATTATTGATCGTAGTTGAGTTGAACATGTAATGGTGATGGTAGTTATAAAGTTTGGAGCTGTCAATGTGGGGATACACCTTTGCAGTTTTGATCACTGATCACTGATTTTCACATAGCCTGTTCAGAAGTCTGAGAAATTTTTGTCTTTCTGGAATTTTAGGTATGCTCTTTTAGGGGCTGCATCTTTTCTTGGAGGCTCGATGAGAATGACTGTATCCCTTTGTGTAATTATGGTTGAGATTTCAAATAACTTGAAATTTCTACCTCTCATCATGTTGGTTCTCCTCATATCAAAGGTACAATCTTCTTGAAAACCTATATAGCTAAGAACTATCTGCTGCTTTGAACAAATATGTTATTTGCTTCTTTCTTTTTTCATTTGTTATCAATCATTCTCACTCACCTCCCGTATGTGTATATATTTATCTAGAATGAAGACCTAGAATCTTGCAGAACATTACTCGTACTCACATGTTTTTTTAGAGAATTAAGCAAAGGCATACCCTGTGTAAAAGACAGTCTCTAGTTGCTTTCTTCCATTCCGTTGTTTAGATTGACAGTGTTGTTTTGTAGGCGGTTGGTGATGCTTTCAATGAAGGCCTGTATGAAGAGCAGGCTCGATTAAGGGGTATTCCCTTACTGGAATCAAGACCAAAATACCAAATGCGGAATATGACAGCGAAGGATGCTTCTGGAAATCAACAGGTTGGTGGTCTTATCCCAATTTATCTTTTATTACTACTTACTATATGGGTTCCATCTCATTGCCTCGAAAGTGTTCGTTTCATTTTTCCTTTCTGTAGGTTGTCTATTTCCCTCGTGTGGTGAAGGTTGTGGATGTACTTTCTATTTTAAGGAGCAACAATCACAATGGGTTTCCTGTAAGTTGGTGCATGATTTTCAGTTCTTAGCCTCTACGAGCTGTATTTAATATATTTTCTTACGTGCCTTTCAGGTCATTGATCACACAAGAAGTGGAGAGACGCTCGTCATCGGCCTCATATTGAGAAGGTGGGGCTTTACAACTTGGTTTTTTAACTTTATAATTTCCTAACTATGTTGCTTATGTGCATAAAAAATAACTTGATGTCAACATCAAATCCTTTTCATTCTTGCAGTCATTTGCTAGTACTTTTACAGTCGAAGGTCGACTTTCAACACAGTCCATTGCCCTTTAATTCCGGAGATGGGCCTGTACCAATCAGGTGGTGGAAAAAAGTTTTCAGTCATCCTATTCAATTCAGTTACGCGAAGAATTTACTAATTTTATTGGTTGGTCATCCACATAGCAGGCACAATCTAACAGAATTCGTCAAGCCTGTTTCCAGTAAGGGGATTTCTATCGATGACATCCACCTAACACCTGATGATCTGGAGATGTACATTGACCTTGCTCCATTTTTGAACCCGTCGCCTTACGTTGTTCCAGAGGATATGTCATTAACTAAGGTGACAAATCTATCACATGTTATCTTACTCTTCTCGTCATTGTACTGATTCGTGTGAAGAATTGAGGTTCAAATAGTTACCACTATGTCACATGATCATATGCAGGTATATACTTTATTCCGGCAATTAGGTTTGAGGCATCTACTCGTCGTTCCACGTGCTTCTCATGTTATTGGAATGATATCGAGGAAGGATTTGTTGATAGAGGTACTTTAGCACACCCCCGTTTTTTGGTTCCCATTGGGTTTACCTTGTTCACAGGTCGACCCCATGGCAGCAAGAAAAGGCGATCTTGTCTCACTCAGTTGTGTGTGATAATGCTTCGTGGTAATCAGAAATATTTGCCCTCCTACTTTGCAGGACCACGAAGATTCAGCAGCCATCGAGCTTCAATCCACTAGTGTAAGGTCTCTAATCTGCTCTTAACTGTATTATTGATTGATAAATGTATGCTTATTATAAAACTGTACGACAAAGGTAGATACATTAGGATATGTTACCATTATCCTTCGTAGCTAGCATGTGTAAAATTTGAATGTCATTAAAATCAGGCAAATATCTTCTTTCCGTGATAGACCTAAAAGTTTGAACACTTACTACAGATTTAGTTGATTGTCTGTTCCTAATTCCTATCAGTCTCTATACTTAAGTTCTCCTTATGGTTCAGCAGGGATCATCAAGATGACAGAAGAGCATCGAGGAGGACAGATGCTGAACAACCTCTGCTTCATGGCCTTCTAATCTAAGTTGCAACGACGCCACTCATGGTGGTTCTTTTGCATCTGTCATTCAAAGACAAGGTTTTTCCGGCTCCCTCCATTCTTTTTATCAAGAGATTTATTTCTTAGTATCTCGAGATTCATTATAGGATAGAACTATGTGTAGTGTGTTTCGTCTGTTCCCAATATATAGAATAAGAGGAAAGTGTCATAAAATAGGAGACGATGACGGTATAAGGGGACAAGGAAAGATACAAGCTGTGGTATGTCATTCTTGATCAACTGTAACACATTGTAATCTGGGAATTGTACGTAGTTATGAGTTTAGTCCTTTGTATATTGCGATAGGAATGCTTACATGTCATATTTCTCCCTTCAATTTTTTTCTTTCATAGAAATTTGGAAGTTCTAATTCTGAGTATTTGATCTAACCGAAAATCAAATTCTTTAATATAAAATTAAAGATACTATTTAAATAATCTTCTAGTCAAAATTATTAACAAGCTTGATATTCATAGAGAAATCGAACTGAAATAAAATAAAATAAAATATAGAGATTCTCTGTTATATTGAGGTGTTGCACTGTTTACACGATAAAATAAAATAAAAATGAAAAATACACCAAAATATAATAGAGAAATCGAACTGAAAAGAAAATCACAAGTCGATATTCAAATTATTTAATCTCAGCATACAGAAGATCGTCACTAGCAAAGCTGAAGTAATCCAAAGACAATGCATGCTAGTTGCAAAAGCAGCATGCATCCCAATTTATGGAGAGGCAGATTTAGAGGTGGGAGAGGGGTTCCACTGCTCGGAGCAGGCGCTCCGGCTGCCAATGGAGGAGCCGGGGAGGCCGAGGCCGATGGACTAGGTGCTACGGAAGGTGCCCGAGGGACGTTGATATCGACTTTTTGGCCCGCTTGGCAGTGCCCTGGTATGCCACATACGAAGAAGTGGTGGCCGTGGGTGTCGATGTTGATGGAGTCGTTGCCCGACGTGTGGGTGGTGATCGGGGACGAGACGTTGCACGCCTTGTACTCCGCGTGTGTGACCCTCAACACATTGTGAAATTGAGGGTTGTATTCGAACACTGAAACATAAGACAAAAATGTTTCAATGTTCGAGTACATGAAGGCAAAAATATCATAGAAAATCTCAAGTTCCATAGTTAAACTTTAACATTTTCTACGTTATACTAAAAAACACATGCAATGTTCCAACTTTGCCCAACAAAGCAAGCATGACATATGATATTTGGGTGATTCGGTTTCTCTGTTATATTACTTGGCAACATCTCATTTTACATCAACAAATTATTGGTGCAAGTGGTTTTCCTGTGACAATATTGCTCTCATCTAGTGTGCAGTATGCACCTCACTGTAATATTTTATCAGCCCATAAATTCTTATAGTGTACTATTCCCTCAGTCCCATGAATCATGACTCTTTTCTTTTTGCACAAGGAGAGTTTTATTTTGTGTGTAAAGTGGTGTGTGGCACGAAATTCGAGGTATTTTTTATTATAAAATTGTTTTCTTTTTTGGAAACGAGTCAACTTAATGGGACAGCCCAAAAAGGAAAACGAGCCAACAATAATGAGACAGATGGAGTATTTAATTATACGACAATATGCACACATACATCATTGAACTATGTTCTGACACGTAGAACCCATGTGTCACGTTGAACTATCATGAAAGATGGGCACCTTCAATAAAGGTGTATACTCAGAAATAAATGTTGAACTAAATTTGGATTCGTCCGACTCACTAATTCAAAAAGAGACATCATGGCCAAAACAGAAATGCGGGACCATTTATTTTCCAACTACTCTAATCCCATCTGCACACACACACACACACATATATTGTCTCTTTTTCCATGACTGTCATGAATAAATATCTGAAAATAAAATTTGTTTCTAACAAGTGTTGTATTTTAGAATTTTATAAAACAAGCTTAAACTTCTTATTTTATCCTAATTCTTAGTGATGTCTGACAGTGGAAAACATCATCATGGAACAGTGAATAAAGGAGCCATTTTCATCAAGATCAATAGCAACAACAAACTGCAGAAAGAAAGAAAGTGTTCTAAATTTCATCTCTTTCAACCAATTTCTTTCAAGATAATCCCCCAAAAGCCCAACCAAATGTAAGAAAACACAGAAAATGGTTACATCAGCAGAACAATTACAAGAAGTTGCATGCAGGCAGAGAGAGAGAGAGAGACACACACTATACCTATAACATCACCAAGTTGAAAGGATTTAGAGATAGCCCACTGCTTGTAATCAACATTGCCAATGGTGGTCCAACCAGCTGAATCTCCCACCTTGTGAACTGCTCCAAATGAAGGCTGAGTTAAAGTTGAGATCAAACATACCAAAACTGCAAGAGCTCTCTTTTCAAGAATTGAATCCATTTTCCCTCTTTTCTTTTTTCCTCTTCAAAGATAAAAACTTTTTTTGAGAACTCAAAAGGGCTCTTTGAATAACTATTGTTGTGCAACTTTTGTGTCGGTTTTTATAGTGAAAAATCATTGGACTTTTGGGATTTTGGAGGTTAGTTTGGAAGTTTTCGTAATGGCCCAATATTCTTAAATAATGACGACTCACAAATATATAAAATAATTGATGAAAGAGTGGGAGCAAAAGGGAAATTTTTGTTATTATTTTCTCAGCTCATATTTGGTTGGGGTGGATAAGGAAAAACAGGCAAATGGGGAAAACTACATTTATTTTCAAGATTAATTAAATGTTGAGTTGCGAGTCTTGTTGCATAATAATTTAATTTGTACGTGTTGTTGAATCGGATTTACATGCATAGAATAACATTTATTTTTAGTTATTTACCGTGACATGAATTTTACAATAATCATCATTTAGTTACATGGTTGAATGTCATTATTGATGAACTTGTAGTACACTCCAATTCTCATTTTAAGAAATTTGAGTCCCAATTAGTTATGAAACTTGTTTTTATCAAAGAATCACGTTTAGGAGTAAATTATGTCGAACATGATATGGTGGTCAATCATGTCTTGTCCCTTCTAACTAATATAATTAAAAATGCAATATCAAGTAAAATACTATAATATTAGTTAAATAATAATAATTAATGCAAGATTAAAAACATATATTGGTGGACACCAATATTTATTTATATTCTTAAATTACTCGGATCCGATACTTCGTGGCTACATATGCACTGTTGGAGTATGAAGTCTGAATGAACTGTATACTCAAGTCTGATTTCGATGATCTCGGGGGTCCAGGGGCAGTAGCCCCAAGCCAAATTTTTGGACTTATGTTTTTTAGTTCATGCGAAACCCTAATAGGCTTAAGGTTTGGGTTTGATTATTGTCTATTTAAGAGTCGTTTCTCCCTGTAATTTGCATCTGAAAAATATAGTGAAATTTATGGCTTGACATCGCCCACAGGTATAGTTGCAAGACGAATTGAGTAAATAATTCTTGTGTTCTTTATTTCCTGTCGTGATTGTGGTGTGTGTTTTTCGCAACATGCAAACCGAACTTCAACTCCACAAATAGATCACGTCGTAATAGTTATATTATTTTGGTAGAGATCTCACATCTTAGCTGTTGGCACTAATTAACATGAGAATAATAATTGAAAAACTTGTAAGCAAAGAATATATCTAAAACTAATTTAGTAGGTTTGTTTGGTGCATTCAAATTATACTTTGTGCTGAAGAAGTCGGCAATTATGACATGCAGTTGTATATTTGCTTTATACAGGCAGACATGATTTTGTTGCACTCAATCTACCTAGGCAAGAGAATTTGAATAATAATAATTATACGTATCAGAATAAAATTTACTACGTATTTAATGTAGAACCTTGTTATACATATTTTTCATTCATCATTGACTACTTATAATCTTTCTAATATAATTTTTAGAATTATATCTTATTATAGGAATTTAATTAACAGAACTGAGTATTCATCATTTAATATCTGTCGTTTAGAACTTACCAGATAATTAACAAATAAAACTATTATAATTTGCGTTTCTTACATGATTTGCAGAATGAATTCATCATCCACATCTTACCAATCCACAATTTATCAAGATTCTAATCCTAAGTTATTCCAAAAAAAGATTCATACAAAGTGAGGCTTAAATCAACTTCATTCAGACACACTTTGAAGCACGAGTCATAAATCATGGTGTCATTGTCTTAAAATCCTGTTGTAAGAAAACAAAAACTCATAGATGAACGAACATAGCCACTAAAATAGTTCACATTCCCAACTTTCATGTTAAATCACTAAAAATGTATTCTTGAATTCCCATAGTTCATCTGTTCCTTTCTAAGCAGTTCAAATGGAGAACTTACGGATGCATTCGCTCGTTCGAAGCAACTGCATACAGTCGTCACCCCGAATTCCGACCCCTAATCCCTAACCAGACAAATAATGCGAGACATAATGTATAATCGGGGTGAAGAATCAAAAAAAAAGGTTCATCTGGAGGAAGAAGTATCAGAGTCATCAGATTGCTTCGACGACTTATTCTTCAGGGCAGCAATTTCCCTGTCGTGTTGCTTCTTCAGATACCGTTGCGCAGTCGCGTTCACAATCTTGACGAAGAAGTTCATCAGCATGAACCAAACCACGGTATTCCAAATAAAAGCAAGAGAGAAGTCCCACTTTTTCCCCTGAGGATGGAACGTGAATTATAAGCAACAGTGATTAAAAACGGACAATACAAGATTGAATGAGACGAACCTTGCTATATGCTTGAGCGTGAGGTTTGGCGGCCAAGTACTTGTCTTTCATCGAATGAAGCTTGGGAATGAGGTTGGATAGGCTGGAGTCAAAGCCGGGTACAAAGCTGAGCACCCAAAGTAGTTCGTTTTCGACCCAGTGAAGAAGTTGGTTGTTGCAGATTGAGATGATGAAAAGTGTCTGCAGATAATCAACATTTGTGTGGATAAAGATTCGGTTTTATAGGAATCAGAAGAGACCGGTGCAAGCCCGAATCGCAAACCTGTATGTGAGTCTTGATTATCGCTTTGCCAATCATCGTTGCCAGAAAAAACTCCCAGAATGGGATTCCGAATTGTCCGCACATTATGCCCGCAAGATCAAACAGAGGATTCGGTACCTACAGAATATATCGACACAAGTCACACAACTCATAAAAACAGACCCCAAAATGGACTAAGAAGTGCGGGGAAATAAGAGGCACTCCGGTGCATCCTGATGCACCATGCATCCGTCATAATTCAATCCTAATTTTGATTAATAAAAGCTAGATAGGGATTACTAAACCCTAATTGGGGTGGATGCACTGTGCATCCAGATGTACACAAGTTTTTTTCAGGAAAATAATTCATAACTTAGAATTGAACCAAACAAGGATATGCTCTTTTGGTCGAAGAATCTCGGCATATGAGCTAGCAATTTATCTCACATAGAGAAGATCATATCAAATTTCAACCAGACATTGACAAAACCAACATCTAAGTAGACGAAGGAACTAACCGAGGCGAGAACCAAAATGGTGAAGAAGTTCATATATTGGGCATGTGAAAGGAACCAGCGCTTCATTTGATTCAGGCGGGAAGAAATGAATCCCTCGTCTCCTATCGAGGAAGCATCCAATTCTTCCATGGCAGACACCGTACTTCCCGGCAAGCTAGCTGTATAAAAAGTAGTATATAGTGTAAGGTCCTCCGTATACAGCAAAATTCTCGTTTTTCATATGTCAATCGATCTAAAATAGTCAGTAAAATTCCCGCTTTTCACATGTCTATCGATCTAAATAACTAACTCCTGTACATAAATGCAAGGAATGCTGAAAAACTTTGTGAATTTACATACCTGCCCTTGAAATGAAATACGGGGGCAGCTCGCCAAGCGCAGTCCCAAGACCCCACAATATTGCTTCTATCTGGACCTGGGGCAAGATGCTGCTGATGGGAATCCGCACACCGTGTGACGACGGAAATAGAGGAGGCCCAAATTCGGAACAATCTTTGCCGAGCCATGAAGGAGTTCTCTTTAGTTGTATTGTGTCATAGATGGCACTTTTTATGTCTACTCGACCACATTCTACTGCTTTTAAAGAGAAGAATGCAATATGGGGTCCTAAATAGAGGACGAACGTGTGCAGTCCAGAACCTACGAAAAAATACAGAACAACTAATGAAGCTCGCATGAGAAAGCATGTGCACTTTTCACACTTTGGTTCGAATGTTAAAAAAGAAAAAGAAGAAACTTAAACATTACGTTTGCTTTGTAGCTTTCCTAGAATTTCTTATCAAAATATTTGCACAATAATTAATCATCCATAAGTCATGAACATTAAGAGTCGAATAGAGAATCTAATTAAGCTAATTTTTCTTACCAAGTCCAATGGAAGATGCTACGCCAAGAGCGACCCACCATAGTCCAAACCGCATATAACGTAAAATTTCCTCAACATGCTGCATTTCAATTAAAATACAAGAAGCATTTTATCATTTATAAACTAATAAATCATAACATAAGGGAACTAAGATTTGCTGAAGAATGGTTGGAAATCTGAATTTAAATGACAAGACATTAACACCAAACTATTGCATAATCACCGAGGCCGCATTAAATAAATTATCTAGTTTACCTTGTCGTGAGGACCATCGATTATAACAAGTAGTATTCCAGCAACACCAATGAGGGCACTAAATAGCATAAGCCAACCACCATGTGACAGAACATATGAGGCCGATCGTCTGACGTATAGTACAACAGCAAAAAGGAACAGCTTTAGTGTCTTGAATGGTTGGGCGGTTAGAGTCAATTTTTCTAGTTCTTGTTGGTGCTTCAGTCGAAGTCCTACAAAAGCAGAAATTTGATAGTAACATATTAATATAAGTTTATAGAGATAATTTACCAAATTATGGAACAGCTACATTCAGTACCAAGAATTTCTAGGTGAGCAAACATAGCTCCACTTTATGCCTTTCATTACTCGACTCTAGACATAGACGCAAGGCTAGAAAAGTGTGATACAACTACCAAAGTTTGTCAATTCAGTTTGAATTCAAATCAATCATACTTGCATCGTTTCTTTCCATCGTGACATTAACATATGGGGTTCTGTAATATCTAACCAGGATGATGTGTTACACCTCTTCCTAGATGGTACTCAGAGTGACAGCCGTTGCTTGACCAATTTCAGATTTTATTTCCCTAAACGCACTAATACAAATGGTTGCGCTTTCTTGCCATTACATAGATACAATGAAGCTATGCATTCTCCAAACATAAGCAAAGTGGAAAACCTCCAACCTAAGAGAGGTACAACACCAGTTGAAAATTTCTCGTTTTACATCACCCTAACATTGTGTGATTACAACAAATTGGATTTTGCGCACAAAAGGTCCTAATCTGCTTGCATCCTATACATTCAATCACATTGAGCAGCAATAAAGGCATGCTTTGACTCCTCAAATTTTATCCTTCATAAGAGTTCTCGACTGATCCGAGCCATTGCAGACATGTACCATGCCATTAGTCCTCACACGGATATATCATCTCAAAAGGCACGCAGACACACACAAACACACCCTTCCATACATACTTACTAACTACTCTATGCACCTGACTATTTGTGGTGGTTTCTTAGTTTACTCCAAAAATCCTAATAGAAAACAACAATAAATAAAAATCCTAATAAAAGCAATGGCAGCATCAATCAAATATACAGAGCATGCATAGCAGAATGTTCCCAATTAGTTAACACCCTTTTAATCTGCACATCACATAAGCTTTATCATCATCCAATCCTAAAATAAGGAAAAACAGAGCCAACAAGTAACATACATCTTACTCAAAGCATGCATACACAAAACTCAAGAATCATTAAATCAGCTGCAAAAAGAATTTTGCTTTTCCACTTCAAGAAGAAGATCTACAAAAACCAACTCCAACATCAAAACTAAACATCCAAATAAAATAAAATAAAATAAAAAATCGAAAACTTGCCTGAGATCGAGAGGCCGCCGTTGCGACGACTACTGTTAGAATTCGATCTCTTCTTCGACCCCATTACCCTATATTCGCATACACGCTATATAAAACGGGCATCACACACACTAACACGTTTCTGTGAGTGTAATAGTTACTGTTAAATTGGAGGGCGAGAGTAAAAGGGGAGGCAAGAATATTGATTCTGCACGAATCAAACGAAAAAAGATCGGATTTTGGAAAGAGATCTGAGTGTTTATAGAAGCGAATGAGTTAGTTGGAAAACCACCTCCTGATTTTGGCGTGCAAGAGCAAATGTTTTGCGGGCTTTATCTCGTTTTCTCTCTCACACACACAATACGCACTCGGAGTTGGAGAATGGATTCCTCCGAGTTGCAGAAAATGGGCAGAATACAGAATTCTGCTCTAGTGAAAATTTGACTACTATTTTGAATTTGTAGATTTTAATAAAAGGGGAAATAAAATCAAGTATTTGATCATAAATACTAAATACTGTAATTTATTTTATTTTATATTTTTAAGTTGATAGAATATTTTGAAAAGAAGTATCTTTTTCAAGATTGATGCTTAGATTGTCGCACCAAACACGTTGGAGATAATATTTGTTGTCCGAAGTCTTACCTCACATTTCGAGAAGCATTGATGTGAAGTTATGTGTGAAATTTAAATTTTGATTCGGATTTTTGATTAATCTCAAAAAATTGAATTTTGTGAGAAGAATTCGAATCGAACCAAATTATCCAACATCTTTATAATCATATTCGAAAATTTTGAATCTAATTTTTTAATTATTATATATATCTTTAGAAATATATAAATAGATTATTACTGTATATATATAGTTTATATTTTCGATTTTTAAAGACTAATTCGATCCAAAAATTTAAAATTTTCGAACCGTACAAAATTTAGTCTTAAGTATTTTTCATATGTTTGATATGCGAAGCAACATTCCATTCTTTAGACAATTTTGTTAAATCGTGGTCTTAAACTCTTATTCGGAACTCATTATTTATCTTGGTTTCCAGAGGGGGCTAAGGAATTAGGATTCATGTGATTGGTTATCTGGTGTAATAAAACATTAGTTGAAATTTCCTATTACAAATTAAACATTAGTTAAGATAATATATCGTCATCATTAAATGTCATCTTACTATTTACAAGAAACACCAAAACAAAATTGATTTCCTAATATGCATTACACTCATTTAAGTATATATATGATACTCAATCTCGTTTATTGATCTTATGTATCTAATGATTGAGATTTTTTTAATTTTTTTTACCTTTTCAATGTCATATGTATATTTGTGTTCAACATTATACATATTTGTATTCAATCATATAAATACTTTTATTTAATAATATATATGTTTTTATGTCTGTATCACATAACAAATCAAATTAGTGATATACTCTTAGTGTAGCGAAATCAGCAAAAATCGGTTCAAAAATCTGAAACAATCTTCACCATGGGATCAGAGAGATGAATGCAATACTCACTCATCCATTTATCTCATTGATCATATGGTAAATATTTTTTCAAAATTTTCTAGTTTGATTTTCAATGATTTCACCACAATAAGGATATATAGAAACATACATACGGTTGAACACAACATACACATTGTTAAACACAAATATGCATATTGCTCCAAATTTTTTCTCATTTAACGTATGCAAGTTTCGGTTTTGTATGCATATGCATATGTTTGCAAATGTTCAAGTTTATGTTTTATAGTATACGTGTTTTGATTTTGTAATATGAATGTTCCTCTTCTCGACAACAAAATCATCCCTTATGTTGCCCTACTAGTTCTGTTGCCTCCTTTTTGATTATAACGGACTTCGTTATAAACCATTGTCATAGCCATACACTCTCGATCTCTCAATCTTTTCTCAAAATCTCTTTCTTTCCCCTCCCTTAAAATTTAGGCAAAAACTCGATGTATTATATGTTGTCTACCGCCGCTGCTATGATAGTATCTCGCTAGAGAAATCGTTTCTCCATTTTTGTACGAAAAGAAGAAGTTGTTCCATCTTTGCTCCTCATGAAAATTAAACAAAAATTGAAAAAAGAAATTTGTCACTTGTCAATTTCTGACGTGTCCACATGATCATGAAATATGGTATAGATTTTGTATTACATACTACTTAATGATATAATAATATCATATTCTAATATATATATATATATATATATATATATATACTTTTCTAATATGCTTTACATTTATTTAATTAATATACGTTATTATTATTAAATTGTAAAACTTGAATGATAAAAAAAATATAACAAACCACGTTTACAATAATATTTATATTAATATTCAATAGTCAATCGTTAGTGCACTCAAAATGATTGCAACTGCCATTGCTACCATCCTTCGTCTTCTATCATCATGATATGAGATTTAAAACAATGTTTTTTTATTAATTTAATTTGGCTAGTGAGCATGATGATGATGTATACATAATTACATAAATATAAAATTAAACCCAGATGGTTTTCCTATTGTGGCTAATCCAAATTCTTATCTAAATAGGCCAGTTGTAAGATTAAATAGGGCCATCAAGCCCATTACTACAACTGAAAAAATGTATAATGATCTTATAACTTGACTCATTAATAATTTTATAAATATTATATATCTTAGATTTAACTATACATTTGTATTTTATCTGCCTTTCAACTTATGCATTCTGATTTTAAGTAGCCTATTAATTTCGACGTTTGCCATTGTATAGTTCACATTTAAAGTGAAACTATAATATATTTTTTTTACCCATATAAATACTCTAAATTTGATTAAAATGCATTTATCAGATAAAAAGAACCTAGATTGCTGAAAACAAACAATTAAAAAATCGTTTGTTAAACATGACAAAATATTCAGTCAGGTTGAAAGCCAAATCTACCACAAGTAAATGTGACGATGAGGCAACATATATGCTCATCAAATAAATCTTCAAACAGTAGTTATAAATGTTATACAATCTCAAATAGAGATGCTCAACTAATATACTGGGTCAGGATCGTGGATCCATCCCGAAAAATAGATTTTTTCAGTATCCTATTAACATTTTTTGGATTTGTTTTCTAACAATCCCTAGATCCATTAGTTCGTAATTTATATATATATAAATTATAATATTTTATAATAATTAGTTCAACTTAAAACCTTTAATGTTTTCAAATTCTCCCAAAATAAATACTCACAATTTCATTTCAAATTCTTACAAGTATCGGATTCACGATCAAGGCTGAATATAACGAGTTGAGTTGTTTATTGTTTACCTTATAGTAAATTCATAACACGTATTTCAATATAGTATTAATGTAGAAATTCTAAATAATTGTTATAGTATTATTTTGTATTTAGATTATTATGTGTTTTGTGAATTATAGTTGATTTAGAATTTGGAAATGACATGCCATGTCACATTATATGACAATGTCAAATTAGAGCTAAATTGCTAACATGAAAATCTTCAAACAGTAGTTATACCACAAATAACACAATATCAAGCAACATTTTTCCTTCTAGGGAAGAAAAAAATGCTAGTATTCAGCAACCTAATCATCAACTTTCAAGAAAATTGTGTTGACTTGACCCAGAAAATGTGATTTATAGACAGGTCAATTTCTTGGTTGAATCTATCATCACCTAATGTATGTAAAAGTGTTTCCTCTTTTGAAACGGACCAACTTAATGGGACAAAAAAATTAAATATGCCATGAATATCGGGAATATAATAATTCTGTTAATAGAACCAAATTAGCAAAGTCGTTCTTCTAAAACGACTGAGGAATCAAGATAAAATTCTCAATGACATGATAAGGCATCCAGTTGGAAAGAGATAGCATTTTCCTACTGGGAAGGAAAAATGCTCAACCTAATTTCCAACTAAGTATCGACTCTAGTTGTTAGTTGAATCTAGAAAAAGCGACTTATAGACAGGTCATGTTCTGGTTGAAACTATCATCAACTAATGTATGAAAGATAAATTACATAATATAAAGAAATTTATCAATTTAATACAGAAATTTAAAGACCGTGACACGATGGACTCGAACCCGAAATCTTTGGCATCGGGCATTAACCACTCTACCACTAGGCCAACACACGCACACTACATAATATAAAGATTCTTGTCAATAAAACTAAATTAACAAAGTTGTTCTTCCAAAAGACCGAGGAATCAAGATTAAATTCTCAATGAAATGACTCAAAGAAACGAACTGAAGCATCATAATACGATTTGCTAGCATCCTATGGTGACAAAATAACAATTCTATATCACAGAAGCAACCGAATTCTCCATCAAAGAATATCAAATGTTAGTGACCAAGGAAGAATCAGTAAATATACCTATTCACTCTTCCAGGCATATAAAACCAGAGAAAATCCAAGACCTTTCGACATGGACTCATTGATACTCTCCGAGCAGCTCCACAAGTAGCCAGACGGATCAGAAACCGAGGGGCTGCTGCTCCACAGCTTCTGCGCTGATAGACTCGTTTGAAACATGAAAACCCCGCTCCCCACACCCGAACCAAACAGCCAGCTATGAACATCCCAAAACACCTCAACCGGCATCTCATCAACCAAGATTGTGCAATTCCCACGAAACTTCCAACGCAAATGCTGAACTTGCATAACCGTTTTTGCATCTACACGAACCACAAGGAACGGATCATCGCTGCCCTTTGTGTCACATTCGATCCTAAGGTCATGAATCGGGCCCTTATCGCAGAATGGGGCCTTGGTAACAAAAACCCTCTTTCCTTGAATATGTTCCCTCTTGGCAACAAGCATTGCACTAGAAACTGAAGCAGATGCCCCAGTTTTCTTGAATCCCTCCTCTGCAAGATCCCCAATGAGAAAAACCATTTCCCCTCTACACACAACTCCCACATAATATGACTCCAACGGCTCCGGCCCGGATCCAAATTTGGCCATAGAAAGATCCCAAAACAACTCAATTTTACAAGAATTCAGCTCCAGACACTTGGAGCCTTTCCTCTTTGAGAACAAGGAGGGCTTAACATCCACTTTACATATAAATTGATGGGATGCATCATCTATTTCAACACTAAGGCATTGCCCCATCAAATTCTTGCTCCACACAATGCTAATCAAGCAAGATTTATCAAACAGCCTACACCTATACATGCAAGTCACAGAATTCTGAGAGGATTTACTCACAATCACACTTGAACACGAAGCATCAGCAACTTGAACTCCACTCTCACCGAAACAAGATGGAAAATCCCTCATTTTCCCACCAAATAGCAGACAAATTCAGAAGAATAAAAAAAAATCCCCAAGTTTCTCTACCTTAATAAAAATCTAATCTTTACGCCCCCCTTTTGAAGAGCACGAAAGCATAGTTGGAGAAATCGATAAGGGCAGGCGAAAACATACCAAAAAGATTGAATCTTTAGAAGGTATAATAGATTCAAGAAATCCAGCTTCTCATTTTATTTCTGTGTGGGGAATTTGAATTGATGGAAATTGGAGCTACTTGAACAAGTTGGGGCAGTGGTGCAAGAAGAATTTGGAGTTAAATGCGGATGAGGAATTGTTCTTTGAGGTACAAGGAATCATCTTTTTTAAGGAAAGGACAACGGAAGCTCTGGATTAGGCCAAAATTTGCGGGGCGTAGGAGCGGAAGCTCTCCCTCTCTTTTTTGGTTTTATCTTGAAAGACCAGCAAAAGGAAAGAGAGAAGAAATCTCTACTCTATGTTAGATCCCTCATTTCAATGCAAGTAAATAAAAGTTGAAATTTTACAAATCTAGTTTTTGCTGTAGGTTTACCTTACCAAGATTATTTGACAAATTTTCCATTGTTAATGATTACACAATCTCTCATTGCCTTTATTACAAAACATACTACAAAACATACATAGAATATAACTAAGCATAAATCTACTTGGATCAAATTGATCGGAACAATAGGGACATTTTAGTTATATTAACAAAACTATAAGACGTGTTTGGTAGGCTGTTTCGATAGGATTGCAAAGTTATGGGTAATGCGTCTTTGGTAGCTCTGTTTCGTATCATTACGATCCGTGTTTTAATGACGGCCATGGGATGCGTCTGTTTGGTAGCTTTTTTGACTATTTTTTAAGATTTGAACCCACAAAATGGTGGGTTACAAAACTCATTGAACGAGACATTTTAACTAGACGAAACCTAATTAACCTACCAAACGTGCCTAAATCTGTTTTGACTAAATTATCCTTATTGAAAATTTAATTCTCAAATATAAAATATTCTCTCTCTTTCTCTTAAATGAATTAGTCTTTTGCTTTTCCCAATAATTCATTCAAACTTCCTTTCTCTATCTTTAGTTCCAACAGGTTTAATATGCTTAGTAATTAATAAAGTACGAAACTTAATTTCTCTACTATCATATGCAATGAAACAAATGAACAATCAATATATAATACTCCCTTCATCCCATTATTATTGGCACGTTTTTCTTTTTGGGTTGTCCCATTGAGTTGGTTCGTTTCCAAAAAAATGAAACACTTTTTATACTAAAAATTACCTCGAATTTCATGTCACCCATTACTTTACACACAAAATGTAACTCTCATTAATCTACATACAAAAAAAGAAAGGAATCATCGTTATTAGGACGAAGGGAGTATTCTTCTATATATATATAGCACATAGCATATAGTAGATATGACAGTTTGGTCAAGCGTGCATTTATGTGGAAAAAGAAATATAATGAATGCTAAATGATGTGCCAACTGAAACTAATAACTTTAGTAATTTAAGGCGCTGAAGTTTATGTAAGAAAATTAATAAAATTATTATTTTATATCATACTTAATGAATTGACAAAATAAGATAAAACTTTAGATTTTTCCCCCCCTAGTTCATAAACTTAAATTATTTTCCTATTTCTTTTCTTTTTATCTCACAAAAAAATCCACGAAATGAAGGGTTAATTGTAAAGTTGATGTGGTGAATTTAAAAATGGAGAAAAGATAAATTAAATGTAGAAGAACCAACATTCTCTTTGTTGATGATTATTATGCGTGTGACTAACACAAAGCAAAAGCGTCAAGGCAACAACATAATGAACAAAAGTATTGCCAATAACAACTTTATTAATAAAGTAGGATCCAAGGAAAAGGATTTGTTTTTGTTTAGGTCTTTGAGTAAAGATGGTATTTATAGAATTTCAAGACTTGCACCAATTGCCCTATTTTTATTTTTATTTTGGGTAATGACGTGGATAATCAACAATAGCTATTCAATCGGGGTGTGCATCAATCGAATCGAACCGAAAAAACCGATCGAAGCGATAATTTTCGATCGGTTCGATTTGGTTTTTAGGAAAGTCAGTTTTCGGTTCGGTTCAAAATTTTAATTAATATCGATTTTCGGTTCTACATTCTAGTTTCGGTCGGTAACCTAACGAACAGAAATTATTATTTTTATATATTTATATATTTAATATAATAATTAATTAATATCTTAATTAAATAATTAGGATAAAAAATATGTTTATTTAGAAAAAATATAAATAAAATTATGTTTCGATCGGTTTTTTTGTCCGATCGACACCGGCAATTTTTTTTTAGTTCGGTTTTCGGTTAGTTCGAAATTATAAGTCGGTTCGATTCGGTTCAAAAAAATACGTTCGATTCGATTTTCAGTTTGGAGAATTTCGGTCGGTCGGTTGGTTCTATTCAAGATGTATATTAGATAAATTTTCGTTCTTATGCTAAAAGCCACATAAAAGAGATAAATCATACTTGAAAAAACATATATAATCCCCATCTAACTTAGAAGACCTCCCTTTATTTTTATTTTTTGATGTTTATCTCCTTGTAATTAGATCTGCACATGTCGTACAAATCTTTTCACTTAGTATTTGTTATTTGTAAATGTAAATAATATAGATACAACAGTTATGACACTGTCACATAATTAATAGACCTTTACCCTTTTTTTCAAATGCCACCGACTCATAGCATAATGTATTAATACAATTCTGCACATATGTACACACCAATTAAATTAAAGGATCTCGTATAACTCTATAGTAAAATAAAATATAGGATTCAAAAATATTATCTAATACAAAATGTTGAGGTAGATGGAGATCTAGGTGGCATTATATACATAAAAATTACTCCATCTGTCCACAAATGTTTATATTTAATTCTTTTTGATTCGTCCAACAAAAATTTGTATTTTCATCTTTTGAATATTTTTTACATTTATAATGTAGTATTTATTCTCCACTCGCTATAATTTATTAAATTTTGTGTTACCAAAAGCAATGTAAATTTGTAATGAATGGAATGTGTATAATTTTTTTCTTTTAAGATCAAAAAGTAGATTTGTAACAGACAAAACATGCCCAAAAAGAAAAAACAATTCTTTAAAGGATTGGTGTAACTAACTTCAATCATGTCGTCATGTATTATAATAGTTTTCATTAAATATTAATGCTTCCTTGGCCAGCCAAAAAATAAAACGAAATGAAAGCTGTTTTGCAATGAAAAGTTAAAAGCTTTACAGCCCTTCTGCCCTGTGATCTTCACCACTTTAAATCTTTATATCAAAATTTTATATTTTTATTTTCCCTTTAAATGGCACTATATTCTGCACCGCTTCTGTCTAAAGGAATAAATATATGCTATATATATATATATATATATATATATATATATATATATATATATATATATGGATTGGTTATGGTGAAAATCTTAACGTACGAAAATAGGAATAGCACTACATCTTTCATATTTATGTTACAACCAATTATTATGTGCATAACATATTTCATTCATTCGTAGACATATCTTAAATATATTAGTTTAACATCTTTCATTCAACACGGAAGGGTTCTAATGCACATTAATCCGCGTATACACGAAATACATTAAATTGCGAAAATTAAATCTTAACCATTGATATAGCAAATCAAAGCTCGATTCATTCCTATTTCCTACAAAATTATCTTTTCATACCGAACCATCTCATATATATATATATATATATATTAATTTTATATCTTTGTGAACAGACCCACATATATGAAAATTAACCATTGGTCCTACACTAATCTTGTTCAACTAGAATAACATCCATGAGATTAATTAGGGCTTGGGATCATGAGTTAAGAAGTAATTTGGTTGGATAAAGTTAAGAACGCTTAATTTTAAGTTGTGGAAAAGATTTGTTTCATGGTAGATTACTATATTGGACTTTAAATAGAAATTAGTTTTTGCTCTCGTGCGATATATAACTAAATTATAAACTATAAATATATATGTCTATATAATTGTATAATATGACAAAACTTTAAAAATTACTCCATCCGTCCCGATATTATTTTTCTTTTTTTACGTAGATTAAAGATAGTTATGCTTTGTGTATAAAAAGGGTGTGGCGTGTAATTCGAAATACTTTTTAATGTAAAATTATTTCATTTTTTGGAACGGATCAATAATAGCGAACAGCCCAAAAAGGAAAACGAGACAATAATAATAGGACCAAGGGAGTATTAAAAATATGTGTTACAAAATAAAATGAATAGTATTTTATAAGTGGGTTTCTAATCTATATACTTGACGCAGATTGTAAATGAGATGAAGGAACTGCAACTGTCTAAAGTAATGGGCCCAGTAATTATGTATTTCTTATCTTAAACAGTACGGAGCATAGTCCAGTTAGAATCCAACTGTCTAAAGAAATGGGCCCAAATATTTAGTTTACCTCAATTAGGCCCAAACAATAGATCATTTGGATCCCAATTTAGGCCCGGCGCATATTTTGCTATAATCAGAGCTATTTGTGCTTTTCTTTTTAACTGTTATGTATAATATCCATATATAGAGAAACTAAGAGAGGGCCGATAGTCGCATAGGGATACCCTAATAGTTAAATTAGATTTATGTAATTCGAATTCCATCAAACACCTCTATGAGTTTGAGTTTGCCACACCTGATTTTCCAACTGTGATTTACATATTCTGTGTGGTTTGCGGTATCGCATGCGAGGCGTGGGGTTTCTTAAGTCGCAAGCGTAGAATATGATTGTGGGTTTCCCATGATACCAAAAAAAAAAAAAGAGGGCCGAGCACATCATTTGTGAGCATCGCTTAAGTTTTCTACATTAGCATTGTTTTTCCCCCTCATACCTTAAAAATTGTGTAAGATTATCAAATTTATAAAATACATAAAAATCAAATCTTCTGTATTATTTTTATCCATGTCCTTTAAGTTAAAGGGGAAGATAATATTCATGTTAAAGAATCTTTTAAGTTAAAAGGGGAAAATAATATTGATGTTAAAGAATATATATAAGAGATGGATCGAGTAGGAAATGATAATTTGGTAGGAAATGAGAATGAATCTACGCTTTTGATTCGTTGGATCAATGAGTTGAGATTTAATTTCGGTTGTGCTACAATTTTGTGTTTTGTGTGGTACGCGCGGATTACTATGCAGCACTAGAACCCTTCTTGTGCTATACTGCAATGAAAGATGTGTTAAACTAATATATTTAGCATATGTGCTACGAATGGATGGAATATGTGCAACATAATAATTCTGATTGTGCTACACAAATATGAAAGATATGCTAGACTTATATATCTATTCCTACATATATATATATATATATATATATATATATATATATATAGGGGTTGGTTATGGTGAGAAAACTCTTTAATGTACGAAAATAAGAATAGTAGACATCTTTCATATTGTGTAGCACAATCGAATTACTATATTGCATATGTTAGTTTAGCACATATTTCATCAATTCAGTAACACATATGCTAAATATATTAGTTTAGCACATATTTCATTCATGATAGCACAAGAAGAGTTATAGTGTTGCACAATAATCCGTGTAGCACACAAAACACAAAGCAGAAGACACCGAAAATTAAATCTCAACCATTGATATAGCAAATCAAAGGCTCGATTCATTCCTATTTCTACCAAATTATCCATTCCTACCGATCCATCTCCTATATATATATATATATATATATATATATATATATATATATATATATATATATATAGGGGTTGGTTATGGTGAAAACTCCTTAATGTCTGAAAATACGAATAGTAGCACATCTTTTATATTTTGTAGCACAATCGAATTACTATATTGCACATGTTAGTTTAGCACATATTTCATCAATTCAGTAGCACATATGCTAAATATATTAGTTTAGCACATCTTTCATTCTTGATATACAAGAAGAGTTATAGTGTTGCATAATAATCCGTATAGCACACAAAACACAAAAGCAGTGTAGAAAATTAAATCTCAATCATTGATATAGCAAATCAGTAGCCAGATTCATTCATATTTCCTACCAAATTATTCATTCCTACCGATCCATCTCCTATATATATATATATATATATATATATATATATATGTGTGTGTGTGTGTGTGTAGTACGATCACGTGGGGTTTCATATGTAACGCCTCAATAAAAGGAATTTCAGAATTATTGTCGACAAGAGACGAAAATAGTGAGTTTTCATGTACATGAACATGAAAACTCACACCAAATAATGCATGGGTTCCCCACCAACCATGAAGAGTCCATCACCACATTTTTTCCTTAATTTCTTGTTTCTTTATTTCACCCTATTTATCTGAAGAACAACCCGAAGAAACAAATAACCCATGTCACAAGTGACAAACTTCTTGAAAAATCGTCATCATGCATATATGTACATTATATTTGTTCATAATGTTAGATGTGTTAGAAACTGGTACGTAGAAATGCGACTATAACGAAAAACAATGTAGGATAAAACCGAAGTAAGAGTTGGACAATTACACCTAAAATCTAGATGCATGCATATCAATCATGAATTTTGCATTTGCTAAGTTAGAAAGAGTATATATAGCAGCAACGAATAACTAACATTATTAAGATAGGTGAATTGTAAATAATGCATATGACACACACACACACACACATATATATATATATATAGGGGAAGGTTAACGTGAGAACCATTTTATTGTGAGCGTGAGAACCAAAAATGATGAATTCACGGTGAAACTTGATGAATCCGTTGGGAAAGTTCTTGAATCCAAAAAATAAAATTTTTGTCCTTCATGGGATTCGAACCGGGTGAAAATTACGAATTGTTGAATTCATTAAGTTTCTCAACGGATTCATCAACTTTCATAATAATTCATTTGGTTCTTAGTTTTAGGATAAAAATGGTTCTTATTTGAACCAAACTCTATATATATATATATATATATATATATATATATATATATATATATATATATATATATCAAATTAAATAAAATCTCAAATTTATCACACAAGGAAAATCAATTTTGAAAATGAAAAAGCTGCAAAGTGAAGAGCAAGCTAAGGAACTCATAAACAACACTTGTTAAAAGCTGCTGCCAGACTCATTGACTGTGCCTTAAAAACAACCTACAAAATTCCAAGTGCCAAACAGTACAAGATTTAACATTATCTAACTATATATATATATGGGATGGATCAAATGAAAACAACATTTTTTTTTTCGAACTCTGCGAACTATGCACAAACGTATAAAGTTGATGAATAAAACCTATAAAGTAGTGCATAACGAAAACTTTCTAAAATTATTTTGTTGTACAACAATTTTAGAATGTTTTCGTTGCACAACTTTATGGTTTTATTCATCAACTTTATCGTTATTATATATTATAAGTTCTCATAAAAGATGAGTTCTCACCTGGATCCAACCCATATATATATATATATTTCATGAAATTAAGTTCTTAGGACAGTTAGATCAAAGGAAGATATGAACAAAATTATTGAACCCTATAGTTTCAAACACACATAGGGATGTCGATAGATGAGTTTTATCTGAACCAGAACCAATAAATAAGCAATGGTTCTGGTTCTGAAACCGACCCATTACTTTCTAAAATTATTTTGTTGTACAACAATTTTAGAATGTTTTCGTTATGCACAACTTTATAGGTTTTATTCATCAACTTTATACGTTTGTGCATAGTTCTTAAGTTCTCATAAAAGATGAGTTCTCACTGGATCCAACCCATATATATATATAATTTCATGAAATTAAGTTCTTAGGACAGTTAGATCAAAGGAAGATATGAACAAAATTATTGAACCCTATAGTTTCAAACACACATAGGGATGTCGATAGATGAGTTTTATCTGAACCAGAACCAATAAATAAGCAATGGTTCTGGTTCTGAAACCGACCCATTAGCTACTGGATCCGGACCGGACCCAGACCATCAACTATGGTTCTTAAGCGGTCCGGATCTGAGCGGGTCCGGAATCAGAACCGGACCAAAGTCAAAACTGGAACTGAAACTGTTCTTTTATAATTTAATGGACTATGAATGATTTCAGATCTATATGGATAAAACTAGCTCATTGACAAACCTACTTAAACTTAGGCTTGTCAATAGACAGGTGTTACTCGGACCAGAATCAATAAATAAGTATTGGTTCTGGTTTTGGAACCTGAACCGGATTCAGATCGGACCGGACCATCAAACTATGGATCTAAATTAACGGTCCGGGTCTAAAGCGGGTCTGGAATCGAAACCGGAACCATAACCGCTGCTTTAAAATTTAATGGGTTTTGAGCGATTTCGGGTCGATCCGAATAAAACCCACCCATTGATATCCCTATACATATATATAGAGCCTTGATAGGCTAAATCACGAAAAAATAGTTAATGAAATACATAGTCTAATTAGTGTAATAGATGAGTTGGAGCTTTAAAATCATATGTGACAAACGAATAACACACACACACATATATACGTGAAATCTACTTCTGCATTTTTAGTCCATATTAACCGACAATAGTCTTTTCCAAATGACTTTTCTCATACAAACAGCAAACAAACTCATGTGTCCTTGATGTTCATCATCTCGACCATGCTGTCATGCATGCTCAAATGCACTGTTTTGAGACAGTCTTTTTAAATCTCAGCTCCAATTATTTAATGCAGATTTTATTTTAATTTTTTCACAGTTTATTTTATTCTAATATACTCAGCTCGTATAAGTATATATATATGAGGATTGATGTTACTGGTATGCATATTAATTGTTTGGTAACGAGGCCAATTTTCTAAACAAAAGACACAATAATATATGAAGTGACAACATATATACATGTGTTGCTTATGGTAAGAAATACATTTTTGTGAGAACGTGAGAACTGAGCACATAATATATAAAGTTGCTGCACAAAACGTATGTTGCACTCAATGTTATTGTTGTGCAGCAACTTTATACGTCATGTTTATCAATTTTATGTATGGTCAAGATCTAATAGTATCATGTTATTAGGTAGTATGTAGTACCAAATCTAGACAATAACTAATAGAGATTTGTTAGGTAATACTAAAATATGAATCTCTTAATAAATAGTTTTATCAAAATCGTTGAGAGACTGAGATGTGAGTGCGTCTGATTTGTGGCGACACAATGGAGATGAGTCCACCTAGAGGAGGCCTCATCTTCGACCTATAAATCATCTCATCGTAGGGCCATCGATAAAACTTTAAGAATGGTACAAATAATTTGCTACTTTTCTGATTGTTCCTCTGAGAAAACAACGATGGCGATTGGAGAAACGAGGGTCTAGGAGTTCTCGTCATCTTTTCCGGCATCGGTGTTGATGGGATGTTGCCACGTGGCTCCCGAACGACTGGAGATGCGAAGGAGAGGGACCGAGCATTTAAAGGCGAAATCTTATGGCCTATAAAAGCATTACTCTCACTCTCCTAATCTCGATCCCGATGTATCTTTTAGCGAAAGATACCATGGTTTCAACGAATCAAAATGATTTGATACCGTGAATGAGAATCTCGACGAAGAGCACGACCCAAATTTCGAGGGGTTGAAGCCTAGCGACTCCCCTCGTGATTCTTCAAAGTCGAGTGACGATACCGTTATCGTTACTGGAGAAAGCTCCACGAACGGTCTCACTCCCTACAAAATAAACACTATCATACATGTGAATGCAATGTGTCACAATTGACCGTTTCCAACTATTTCAAGAATTCTCATTGTAATTCCGAATGAAAAAAGATGACATTTTCAAGATGATGTATACACATCGTTTTTTTAAACGTTCGATTTGTCCACATCAACATTTTGGCCATGTCACGTCTATTTCAATTTGGAAAAAAACAGAAAACATGGTAAAATTACTATAATCTATAAGTTCGTGTATTTATATATTTTTTAAAAAATTATTACGCAAAACCAAAACATATATAAAAACGGTGTATTTATATATCAATAACCTCGAATATTATTTTCACATTTTTGGAAAACAAACGCACACTTTCATCGTACCTTCCAGAGGTAAGTGAAAAGAGAAGGAGGGTCAATAACAAAAGCCTTGTGAAGTCGCCGTGGATAATAATCAGCTATGATTTTGAGACTTGCAACCAGCATGTTCATAAAGGCAGCTGCTGATCTGAAAAGGCCTGAATTCCACATTATTCAACATGAAATTTAATTTAAATATTAGCTCAAAAAAGATAAATTTATTAATTTTCTCAAACAATGGTAACTTTTTTCGAATAAAATTTTAAAGTCAGAGAAAAATTCAAATCCACTGTAGTTGTCAGTTTGAAAAAGGGAATTATGGACACTTTTGCTTTAAAATAATTTGGACATGAAAATGACCTCATATACCCTTACTATCAACAAGCCTGATCGTGACACAGGAGGGGCATTCCGGGCAAATTTATTGATTTTTAATGATATCTTCTTGATTTAGTTAATAAAATATTGGTTATTTTCTGCAGGCGTGGCTTTGGAAAGATTAATGATAGACTAACAAAAGGCATTTTTGTAGGTATTTTGAGATTGGATGTGGAATCCCTAGACAATGGAATGTAATATTAATTAATTACGATTTCCAACTAGGAAATTTTATACTTCACGAGACTTACGCATCCTAAATTTTAATATCTGCATAAATACAAAACACCCGTAAAAACGTAGACGTGTGTAGGATCGATCCAACGATGAATTATGTATGATGCAGCTTTTAAAATTTCTGTATTAATTGACAAAAAAAAAACGATGAATTATTTATTAAGCTACATACAAAATATTAGTTCATAATATAAAGTATTTTAATATATATATATGTATATATATATGATTAATAAATCTTATAGATGTTGTTACTTGTCTGAAAATAATATCTATGAGATGAATGAGCTGACAAAGCAATATATATGCGCTAAAAGCGATGTAAATATCAATGAACATCGATTAAATAGAAAGCAAAGACTTATGGTGCAGAAAATAATTAAAATAATTCAAGTTTTATTTCTCTAAATTAAAATTTTCTGACAAGATTAAAATTGAATTGGCTTACTTGCATCAAAGAGGAGGACAAATTGTTCAACATTTTTGCCATAGTTTGAACTGCCACTTCGAGTGTAAACACTAGCAACCGAGTAAATCTATATAAAAAAAAACTCAAAGACAAAAAACAAATTTAATTTGAGAAAATAGAAGAATGAAATAAGCCCAGTTCCAGAAAGAGATAATTAGACGTACAGTTTCTGTGAATGGAATTTCTGGCAATCTTGCCTGATTCGGAAAATCTGCAAATAGTTATAATAAAATTGAAAAATTACTTGTCTGAAAGAATAGTTATTATAATTAAAAAAAAATGAAAAGAAATATACCATGACAGGCCTTAGTTCATCGTCATGGCCAGCAACATACGCCATTCCTTCAGCAAGCTCAGCAGAGAATTCATCAGCCATCAAATGATCTTCAAATAATTAATTAAGAATCACGTATCAATGAAAAACTTAAAATGATATATTCCCTTGTCTTTATTTACTTACAGTTTATAGCATTTTCAAAAACTTATACCAAAAAAAAAGCAAGATTCTCAGCTGAAAACAAGAAATTATTAGTAGAAGTTGCATGAAATAAGGGAGATGCAGACAAAAGAAAAGGTGGGTATGAAACCTTTTTTTATTTTTTCAAAAATTGAAAAACAGTCAATATGAAATAAGACAATATGTAGATATAGAGAAAAAATAAAGAGAAAAATATACCAACGCCGAAGGAATCTCTCCAAGAAAGGCAGTTTCTGAGATGTTTAGCTGCTTTCTTCACACTTTCACCTTTGGCGTTTAGAAACCTCTCCACGCATGCATTGTTGCAGAATTCCTCCTGCAAATTAATACTGATCAGCAGGGGAGAGAGAGAGAGAGATGATGAGGAAACTACCTGTTTGAGAGAGAGTGGAGAATGTTTCTTGAGCAGTTCAACGACGAATTGAACTCTTTGATTATCTTTCTGGGCTGCTTCCTCTCTCAATCCCATTTTCTTGAAGAAAGATGCTCACTGTGTGTTGTGTGTGTGAAATCAAATGAAATGAATGTCTCTCAAACAAACCACACCACACTTCTTCGACCAAATAATAATTTCAAAAAACAAAATCTCTCTTGCCACCTAATGTTGAGAGAGAGAGAGAGATTGGGTGAATGTTGAAAAGGAGCGTGTTTTTATAGGCGTGAATAAATTAGAGCTCAGGAATTAGGATATTCAACAAAACCGTTAAACCGTCTCAATCGGTCACGTTAAATTAATACTCCCTCCGTCTCGCCCACAATTTCATTCTTTCTAAGCGCGGTTATTTAGGAGAAGGGATAAAGTGGTTAAAGTGATAAAAAGTAGGTAGGTCCCACAACTTTTGAAGAGGTAATTATTTCCAAAAGGAAGCACGTATAAATCTTGGGTGGGACAGCCCAAAAAGGAAAGCGAGCCATTTTGGATGTGACGGAATGAGTAATACTTAATACCCTACACCACTTTTTTAAAACAAAATATGTATACATTTTCTGCCTCAATCTTTTCGTGTTTTTTTGAAAAAATAACTCAATGTAAAGTTAATTGCAACGAGAAAAAACAAATAAAAATATGTGAGTATAAATCGGGTTGTTTTTGTGAAAACGGAAAAATATTGGGATAGAAAATAAATAAAATCACATACATTTTTCTCTCAATTTTGAATAGAAAATAAAACGAAATTCAAATTGCTAATGGGTCTATGTTAGTGGGAGGCATCGAGATTATTTCTGCAGTCCATTTAATGATGTTTGACACTCATGAGTGGATTAGTAGTAAAACTTGAATTGTGCTTTTTATTTGGTTCGGATAAAAACTCGTTGTAAATGGAGCAAATATAGAGAAGAAGAAAAAATAAATTCAATTCCCATTTGAGAAATATAAAATCGTTAATTATACTTATGTTACCTAAATTGGAATACTTAATATAAGAAAAACATTAGCACAAAGAAGCATTATAATTAAAGAAACATTAATGTAAATATATAAACTATTTTTTTCCTATTTTGACATCTCTCTCTCTCTATATATAGGGTAGAGATGTGCTAAAAATCCTTCACATTCTAGAAACTGCAAACAAAACATAATTTTAATATTAAAAATATTATTTTATACTTGAAAAGCACATCTCATTTGAAAAAATCAATCTTGACTATCCATCAATCAAAATCTACGACTAGATTGATTTTTATTTAATAGAATCAGAAGAGTTTTTATTTGAGAAAGCACATCTCATCTGGTAAAAACTCTCCCTATTCTAGGAAATGTGAACCAAACATAATTGTAATAATTAAAAAACATATTTAATGCTTGAAAAATTATAAGAATAGAGAAAATATTATTTTATATGTGAAGAAACATAACTATAGAGAAAGCTTAATTTTAAGCTTAAAAACATTGATGCTACATATTACATGGAACTTGGATACTATATAATTCATCATCTCTCTTGTTCCAAAAGGAAAAGCTCCCCCTCCAAGAGCCCCCACACCCCAATTCCATAAGAATATGATGGGACTCTGCCTAGTGCCACAAGGAGCCACTCTAAAAAGTGTGAAACTCCCACACTGCGACTGCTAAGATTTGATTCTTGTTTCAAATCTGCTAGCTCTTGACTTAATAATATCATATATAATTTAAAGATTGCAAAATTGTTTATCATACTTCTAATGTAGTTGCTCAAGATGCCTCCAAGAATAACGACCATGGTACAATTAATTGATTCCTAAATGTTCTAAATCTAAATAAACAAAATAAAATACTAGATGGAGAAAATGAATTGAACTTACTAAAAAAAAAGTTTGTAACAAAAAAAAATAAAAATTGGATCAATTTAATACAAAAATTTAAAGGCTGCATTACAGTGAACTCGATCCTGAGACCTTTAATTGACATCGGGCATTAACCACTCTACCACTAAGTCAAAACACGCACACTAACAACAAAACAATTTTGTACTCACGAGGATGTCACAAGTCTAACAGTGTGTTCGTCTCGTATTCTTGCGTTATTATCATCACATGTCACCCTTACATATATAGTAAAGGTTTTAATATATAAATAAGCTTAAAATAGTAAATGAAAATACGATAAATCGTGATGGAAAAAATCGAGAGAATATGAAACAGAGAATTGCGAGGAAATGGTAAAACTTAGGAGCAGAGAATAATGGTAGAAGTAGGGCAAATGTGACTGAATTGTAATGATGTTTGTAGAGACCCGTGAACAGATATTTTCGGATTTTTAAACTGCCCACTTTTTGTGTTTTATGAAGATATATTTTTGTACACTTGTTCTCTGTTGTTATTGTAGTTGAATATTGGTTCTGATATCGCAAAATTACAATGAAATAATTAAAATAACTATTACAAATGAGATGTCGAAGAAAACAAGAACTTATCAATAAGTCGCCTGAAGTTGAACTTCGCCCGCAAGGCGAAACGCCGGTAGTGCTCACGATTGGCGGCTCGTCCCCAAAGGTAAACGACTTTCGTCTCATTGTAGTAGCACCACAAACAAGTCGAGCCCGTGAACTGGACGGAAGCGAGAAGGCGAACTCAAGACTAAGAACTATGAGCTAAGAATGCAAGTAGAATGCTTTGCTTTTGCTAGAGAGAATAGAATGTTTTGCTTATACTTCTAACTCTAGAATGATGCACTATATATAGCACTCAAGAGGGATGTTCTAAGGTCACAATTGATGACAAACATCAATATTCCATTAACTCTTAACATCAAGAGTTGGAAATGAAAGGCCAAAGGCCATGAACCTCATTACTAGCAATTCCACTCACAACCCATTAACTTCCAACAATCCCCACATGAGTGAAAATGCCATATAAATGCAAACGCAAAGTTCGGTCCTCAAGAGACGATATTGCATTTGGAAAGGTAGCTTGTGGCCTTGAACCTTCCATAGTCGAAATTATCGAGCATACCGCGGCATAGTGGTTATTTCACCTGAACTAGTCCTCCATGGTGTATCTTGAGACAATAATATTGACACAATATCATCTCAATTTCCATCCGTTCTTACGTTTGTGTCCATTATGGCCTGGAACACCCTTTGGATTCTAAGTGTACCACTTGAAGCGGCCCCACTTCACACTTGCATAGGTGACTATTACAACCAAGTATTCTCGCTATACTTGACCTCCTCGAGGTATCTAAGAGTCATTAAAGTTAAAACTTAACCTCACCACTTGCGACTTACAAACACTCACCGTTCTCGGAGAATAGGCATGTTTGAGTGTTTATCACACGGATTTTATAACCGTTGTCCCTTTTGAACCATGTTCTCGGACAATCCAATCATCATGGTTGGGTTTCCGCTATAATCATCCTTAAGATGTGGATTTAACACCCATTCCTCTAACAGTTTAAACATTTGATCTCGATTAATGCTTTTTGTCGTGGATCCGCTAGATTATCTATTGATTTTACATAATCAATAGTGATAACCCCACTCGTGATCAAATGTCTCACGGTATTGTGTCGTCGACGAATATGTCGAGACTTACCGTTGTAATATATATTTTGTGCCCTTCCTATTGCGATTGACTATCACGGTGAATCAACACGGAAGCGCGGGACTCGCCGACATGGAATATCCTCGAGGAAATTTCTAAGCCATTCGGCTTCTTCACCACCTTATCTAAAGCTATGAATTGATTCCATGGTAGACTTGCTATACAATTGTTTCTTGGACTTCCGAGATACAAAGACCACCTCCAATAGTGAACACGTATCCACTTGTGGAAAGCGAGTCGATTGAGGCAGATATCCAATTAGCATCACTATACCCTTCAAGTACAGCGGGCTCACTAGAATAATGAATCGCATAATTGCGGGTAAACTTTAAGTAACCCAATACGCGTTGAGTGCTTTCCAATGTTCTCTACTTGGATTAGTGTGAAACTACTCAATTTGTTCACGAGCAAGCTAAATCGGTGGCATGCAGTTTGTGAGATACATCAAACTCCCAATAATCTTAGCATATTCATCTTGACTTATAGGTTCACCCTTATTTGAGTCGAATGAACACTCGAGTCCCAAGAGTCTTGGAAATAGGCTTATCCATTGCATTGAATTTCTTCAACACTTTCTCGACATAGTGGGATTGTGTCAAGCAATTCCATTTGGCGTTCTAAGAATTTTAATTCCAAGAATTACATCCATGAACCCATATCTTTCATGCTGAAGTTCTTACTTAGCATTCTTTTTGTTTCTCCAATCACACGAGAGTTACTTCCCATTATCAACATGTCATCTACATAAAGACAAACAATAACAAAATCGTTATTCGAATTCTTTACATAGACACACTTGTCACTCTCGTTGATTTTGAAACCATTTGACAACATAACTTTGTCAAATTTCATATGCCATTCGATGGCGCTTGCTTAAGTCCATACAAAGACTTTTGAAGTTTGCATACCTTGTGCTCTTGCCCAGGTACTACAAAACCTTCCGGCTGTTTCATATAGATCTCATCTTCTAACTCTCCATACAGAAACGCTGTTTTTACATCCATTTGATGAATCTCAAGATTTTGCAAAGCAAAGAATAGCGACGAGATTCTAATAGAAGTATGTTTAGTCACAGGCGAGTAGGTATCGAAGAAGTCATACCCAGCCTTTTGTCTAAACCCTTGAACTACAAGTCTGGCCTTATATTTATCAATAGTGCCATCAGACTTGTATTTCTTCTTTAGGATCCACTTGCATCCTAAAGCTTTACAACCAGGTGGAAGATCTACTAACACCCAGTATGATTCAACATAATAGACTCTATCTCGATGTCTATTGCTTCTCTCCACGAGATCGCATCGGGCACGATAAAGCTTCTTTTACGGTGAACGGTTCATCATTTAACAATAAAACGACATAATCCGGTCCATAAATTTTAGCTTTTCTTACACGATTACCACGTCTAGGTTGCACATCTTGGTGTAGACCTAGGTCGTTTTCTATTAGCGAGGCCATAAAAATTTGCTTAGAACTTGAGGGTTCACTTTCTTCAACAAGTATGAGAATTGGTAGAATCTTCCTCAATTCTTTTACTGAATCGAACTATTCTTATCCTTATTAGGATAGATATTCTCAAAGAATATAGCGTTCCTTGATTCAATTGTTGTTCCACATGAACATCGGTATATCGATTTGTGCACAACAAATCTATAAGCACTACTATTAAGTGCATAACCAATAAAGATACAATCTACCGTTTTAGGTCCAATTGTAACTTGTTTTGGCAATACTTCAACCTTAGCTAAACACCCCACACTTTGAAGTATTTATATGAAGGTTTCCTTCCTTTCCAAAGTTCATAAGGAGTTACATCCTTCCTTTGATAGGAATCTTGTTCAAGATATAGTTGGGTAAGAACGACACCACATATTTCGGGGTAATCCGAACTTATTAATAACGCATTCATCATCTCCTTAAGAGTTCGATTTTGCGTTCAGCAACACCATTTGATTGAGGCGAATAAGAGCGATCGTTTGATGGATTATACCACTTTCGTTGCATAATTCAAATAAACGAGCAACATATTCTCCACCTCGATCACTTCTTACAACCTTAATTTTGCAATTAAGTTGATTTTCGACTTCATTCTTGAAGTTTGAAATGCATCAATTGCTTCATCTTTACTTAATAAATAAAGATAACAATATCTTGTGCAATCGTCGATAAAAGTAATAAAATACTTTTTACCACCTCTAGTTTGTACAAACTTTAAATCACAAACATCGGTGTGAATTAATTCTAGAGGTTTGAGCTTCTTTCAACGGATTTGAAAGCAACTTGGTCATTTTGCTTCAACACAGATTTCACATTTATCTTGTGTTTTAGATACTTCTATTTTAACAAGTTCATGTTAGCGAGTTTCTTTATAGCATTAACATTAACATGACCAAGTCTACAATAGAACACTCAAGCAAGTAGCGAGTAGAAGCATTCTCATTAATTTTTGCAGAATCGCCTTAGAAGGCTTACAAGCTCTAACATCGAGTTTGAAAAGATCTTGAGACATAACCACTGCCGAGAGTCTTTCCAAACTTTCTAACTATTACATATTCTCCACGAAAATCTATATCAAATTTGGCTCTAGTCGACTTGACGCCAGAGATGAGATTCTTGCGGATCGAAGGAGCATGCAAGACATCCTTCGAGTTATTTCCACACGGAGGTAAGTTGAAGTACAACGGTACCAACTCAAGCACCTTGGAAGTATGATCACTTGCCTCGGTCACACACTGTCTTCAACCTCTTTGTAGGTGTAGAACAAATCTCGATGGACACAAATGTGAGCAGAGCACTGTGTCGAGAAACCAAGAAGTAGGGTAGGATTTGTGACTTGGTTTACCTCGATTATCATGGCAACAAAGTCATCTTTGTCCCAGTGTCAAGTCCTTCTCAACATTGTTGTGCGGCCTTTGCCTTTGTCTTTTCTCTTAGGCTTTCGGCAGTCTTTAGCCATGTGCCCAAGCTTATCACAGTTGTAGCACGTTCCAGAAAATCTGGGGTTTGCAGCTACTTCTTTCCCCTTGCCTTTGTTCATCGGACGAGGGCGCTTCCTTGAAGGTCCTCCCTCAGTCAGATTTGCCTTAGCCTCCATCGGACTTTTAGCCTTCAACTCTCGCTCCTTAACTTGAGCTTCAACTTGGAGTCGAGCAACCATGCTTCATGGTCATCTCTTTCGCTTGTGCTTAAGGTAAGATCCGAACCCTTTCCATCCTTCCGCAATTTGTCAATTAAAATTGCAATGGAATATTGTTGAGCAGAGGCATACCTTGGCGTGAACATCGTGCAACAGAGCTTGAAACTCGTGTACTTGAGGCATGATCGGTTTGAATCCACAATCTTGAACTCGGTGAGCACGGTAACCACGAACTTCTTCGTGCTAGCCTCCTCAACCGGATACTTTTGGTTAAGTGCCTCCACAACTCTTTGGCGGTATCTCGATCGCAAATACATTAAATAGGCTATTATCAAGCCCATTTAACACCATATTCCGACACGGATAGTCGGAATGATACCAAGTGTCGTATTTCATACGCACTTACGTCCGCTTCTTCCTCGGAAGGAATAGGCGGCCCGTCTTCACGCAGGAAGCTAGCAAGCCCCATTGTGGTGATGTAAAACATCATCTTATCGCCCCGTTTGAAGTCGGCGGTGAAAATTGACGGTTGTTGAGCCACGGGAATGCGGGGTTGACCTGGAGCCATGGTGGGCACTCATGGCTCCAGCGGATTGAGTGGTGGCGGGCGCTCATTGGATTGGTCGACATCTTCAATTTGCACGATCGGGTAACTGAGCAGAGAGTTGGGCGGACTTTCTCGTCTTGCGATTGTAGTTGAATATTGGTTACAATATCGTGCAAAATTACAATGAAATAATTAAAATAACTATTACAAATGAGATGTCAAGAAAACAAGAACTTATCGATAAGTCGCCAAGTTGAACTTACGCATAAGACGAGAACGCCTCGGTAGTGCTCACGATTGGCGGCTCGTCCCCAAAGGTAAACGACTTTCGTCTCATTGTAGTAGCACCACAAACAAGTCGAGCCCGTGAATCGGACGGAAGAGAGGCGAACTCGAAGACTAAGAACTATGAGCTAAGAATGCAAGTAGAATGCTTTGCTTTTGCTAGAGAGAATAGAATGTTTTTGCTTATACTTCTAACTCTAGAATGATGCACTATATATAGCACTCCAAGAGGGATGTTCTAAGGTCACAATTGATGACAAACATCAATATTCCATTAACTCTTAACATCAAGAGTTGGAAATGAAAGGCCAAAGGCCATGAACCTCATTACTAGCAATTCCCACTCACAACCCATTAACTTCCAACAGTTATTACAGAAATAATGCATGGAATTTTTCTGCTTTTCTGCATCAACTCTTTTGGAGACTCTCTCTCTCTCTCTAAGCTATTTTCTGTTTATAAGAAACTACAGAGAAAAAAATAACTTACATGAATAGTAGGGTGATAATCATATTACATAGAAACTTCATATTGTTATATTGTCAAGATTAGAGAAAAATATTATTACATGGAGGTTATTCTTAAATAGAAAACTGATTTATGATGTTATTTTGTGTTCCTTTCTATGATGCTAAATTAGTTTTCCGCGATGCGCGTCAACTTAGTTGGCCAGAAGCTTTAACTCGGTTTATTAGTAAACAACGAAAATAAATATATGTTATATTTGTAATATTTATAAATTCGTTAGAAAGTCACAATGCAATCAAATTTGGGGCTAAAATTTATGAATAACTATTTTTTAAGTAGGAAACAAATAATTTTAAAGACCGTATGACGCTAGACTCAAATATAGACATCTGGCCCCAGACATTAACTATACCATTACTAGACTAACACACACACACACACTCTCTCTTAAGAATATTTTTTTCTTTTATGATGTCAAATCAATTTTCGGTGATACAAGTCAAGTTAATTGGCTGGAAGTTTTGACTCAATCTATTAAGTGAACAACGAAGATAAGTACATGTTATATTTGTAATGTTTGTAAATTCGTCTAGAAAGTCACCATGCGATCAAAATTGGAGCTAAAATTTGTGAGTAACTATTTTCTTAAGTTGGTAAACAAATGATGATATACTCAAATCTGGAACATATATGGTTTCAGACATTAATCATATTATCACTAGACTAACATACATAGTTAGAATAACCATTTTTTATGTAAGTATCATTTATGTACAACATAGCACATAAATTATATATAAAAAGATGCAAATTGAACAAAGCTCGTATTCTATCCTTTGTCTATATAACTAAGTGGGGAAAGAGATGCTAGGTAACTTACTTTGTATTTATGATTATCAACTTTTATCATTTATTCTATGTCGTACTGTAACCTATATTGCTATTCTTCTAAAACAAACGTATGCAAAATAATTTAACTTTATTAAATATTATTTTTGTTGGCTTCTTTACTTAAACCATAATTCATTACTAATAAAAACAGTTATTTCGTAATGTTAACAGAAAAATTAGAGTTCGAGAGGTATAGGGGCAAAAATGACAACTAAAATATTCTTTATATTTTAATTAATTATATGGGCTATAAAAAGAAAGACATGAGCTGCGCTTAAACCTGCCCGACTCATCACTTTAGTTCGGCCCATTAAAAAAATGGGCCTAAAGTAACCCTCTAAGGCCCATTATCATATTATCATCATAGGCGTAGTGATCCTTATTGCAAAATTTTATCATTTAATCAGCTTCTTTCCTTTTGAGATTTGCATATCGAATCTCCTCTTTTTCTCGAGTTCGATTACCTTTTCCATTATTTAGCTTTTCTAATGTATTTAAGAAACACATACTCACAATGATATTACATATTTACATTTGATAATGTGATGCTCAAACGATCATAAGAGAGAAGACATCGCTCACCTCGGCTCAAAGCTCATATATATATATATTCTTTCTTTTTTTTGTATTATATAATTTTTTTTTTATCAATTAAATACGAAATTTAAAGGTCCTCGTGGTGGTTCAAAGCTCATATGGTGAGCGCTTTGACGCCGAACGATTTAGCTAAACTGGCAAATACATGAACTCAAAGCTCATTTGTAGTGAGCGCTTATGTAGGATAGCCTATTTAATATGATGATTTCATGATAGAAAGTTGATAAAGTCAAATTCTAGATAGAGATACCACATATTGTTTTATGCATCATAGAAAATAGGTTGTGGTATGAAATTATATTTTCTCCTAAAAGGATGTACCACCAATCTTCATCAAAATGAGATCACTCCACACGCACATGTACATATATTATAAGTAATAGACTAATAGTTGTGTTGTGTATAAATGTGTCTTGTTAATAGTTTACTATAGTCGTTTTTTTTGCAGCAGTAAAATTATTTAACTTGTTCATTTCTCAGGCAGGTCCTTTTTTTTTCTTTTCTCCCCAACCATTAATTTGTGAATACTATTTTTTAACTAATTATATTAAAAAGAATATTTTTGGTAGTCTAATATGATGGAATTTGATTATATTTTCTACGTATCTGTTATATTAACATATGCGACTAAATTAATGTTTGAGTTGTACATTTTCTTTTCCTTTATCTGACAACCCTATGATGGTGTTTACTTTGCATGATTAGCATTTTGAAGGATTGACTATTTGATGGATTAAATGTGTGATAAGATAATTTTTATCTATCAATCCTTTGTTTACTACAAAGGATTAGTGAAGGATTAAAATTAGGATAAATAATTCTCCATTTATTTTGATGATTATTTCAATCCTACCTATATTGGTTGGATTAAAATTAGTGAAGAACAATTCAAAGGATTAAAATAATCCCGGGCTTTGGGATATCCTCAAATATTAATCCTTAAAAGTAAACACTTGATTAGGTTGAATTAATTTTATCTATCCAACCTAATCATGCAAAGTAAACACCACCTATATGTATTATACAGGGTTTTCCACTTTCCAGGACTTGAATTGAGAGCTTATAATCTACCTATCTATGTCTAGGAGGGTGAGTTATAAGCTGTTGCCTGTTGCACCTACCTACCTAGCTTGTGAAGTTCCAGAAAATGGTAGAATTATGCAAGGTTCTTTACAATATTCATGACTAGAAGCTCGACTGATAATAGCTACTAATGGACTATAAAAAACTAGGTCATGGCCCATACTAATGTTCATCAACAGGAATTTTAACTACTATAATTTCGATGCGTCTTGAAAATGAAATGAGAAACTGATTTGTCAAGACATAACAAATTTCTCAGGCAGAAACTGTAACTTTTATTCATCTTAAAAATTAGATATTGTGGAATACATGGCTAATAAGTTATGTCCCAATAACAGAACAATGAGAATTTGATTAATCACTAAGGTACTGATTCTACTGAATAAAGGATGCGCGGGGCTGATAAGTGATCCTGTGAGTAGGGATCGATGATACCTTTAAAAGGACATCTCATGATCAGAATGATGCTCGATTGTATGATAAGCGAAGCATCTTGATCCTTCCAGATAAACTGAGACAGGACTAGAAAACTTTAGGAAAACTGAGTAGATAGTTCAAGATTTGTTAATTAAAAGCAAGAAAAACTGCTGTGATGAAAGTACTACAGTTGATGCCACGAAACGACAAGTAAATGCACCCTGATAAATTAAAAAGACTTTCAGATCTTTTAGAAAATGTGAACTTACATCATTACAGTGCTGAAACACCTGGCAACCACTGCTTAAAATAAGCTCGGCTATCCATCTCTGCAAGAGACAAGGCTCCTAGAGGACTGACAGTAATCTGCAATAGAGAAATGGCAAATTACGCATGAACTAGTATTGTTCTAACTTCTAAGAGGGTGTTTGGCTGAGCTTATAAGCTATTCAAAACGGCTTATAAGTTGTTTAAGAGGTGTTTGGCAAAATAAACTCTTAAACAACTTATAAGCTGTCAAAATAAGTTCCAACAGCTTATAAACTCCTCTAAAAATAAGTTGATCAACCCCAATTTATTTTTTCATAAGCTTATAGCAACAATGGATTTACCAAAATAACCTTATGATGGTTTGTTATTTTCTATATATACACACTATCAACTTCACCTCTCATCAATTTTCTCTCTCTAAATATGATTTTTTTTCTCTAAGTCACAATTTTTTCTCTAGCTTATAAGCTCGACTATCCAAACACTCTGACAACTTATAAGCTCTTGAAGCATCTTATAAGCTCCAACTCTAAAATAAGCTTAGCCAAACACCCTCTAACTATCTAGTAACAGCAATTGGGACATACATATCCTTCTCTAAGGGAACAGTAGTCTGTATCACTATCGTCAACCTGTGATCCCTTCACCTGAAAAAGGATGCAGAGATAATTTCTGTTACAACATAAAACAACAACAGGATAATCAACATAACATGTTCTGTAATAGAAGATGGACTATAAACATGTCTGACAATAGAAGGAATTAATAGATAGTTATTTTGAGAAATATAGAATGATAGATAACCGAACGTATCTTACAATGTCACTTTAAATTACTTGATTTTTAAATTCCATAATGTAAATAAGCAGATCGTTAAAGAATCAGAAGCTCACAGCTAAACTTTATCATAGACCATATTAGAAACTTCAGAAAATATTGAAATCTTTATCATGTAATATCATCTAGATAGATGTCTAAGGAAAACTCAAACACCGCAAATTACTTCAGAATATATGGCCATTACACAGATCATAATGAAAATGAAAAAGGCCATTCAGAAATACATTAGACTAACTATAAAAGAATGATTCATACTTCTCTTTTGAACATAAGTTCAGGCTTTAAATTCGGAGACACTGATTCAGAACCCGATGATGAATTTGTCTCCATAGTCATAGTTGACAACATCTTCCCTCCTTCAGATTCAGAAGTGACTTGTCTCCACCCCATTTTCACCATAGTCTTGCCCTGATTCGTTAGTCGATAACCCTGTTCAGGACCAACAAACAAACCATTTAATATACTTCTAATTTTCACTAAAACAAGGCACTGATTCAGAGAAATGGGAGAGGGGAGCATGATCACATAGAAGTAGTACCACCATTCATCAGCAAACTATAAAATTTAAGGATATATGGCCATAACATTTGTCCAGTAACCCAAGTTGGTCAGTATTTCATATATATAGATAAAAACGGTCACAAACATAGTGATTTTAACACCTTGTCAAAGCAGCTCAAGTGACTTGAGCCTACCTGGAAATTACCTTATGATTCACAACATCTGTTGGCACATCTACATTCAGAAAACAATTTTGAGGGTATGTTTTCTTCTTGATTTCAGCCAACATGCCACAAATAATGGGCAAGCACACCTCTGCTGCAAGTTTAAAATCATGCACAGTACTTTTCCCTCCAACCCTGCAAGCTAGAACTAGTGTTAGCAATTTGAAACTCCATTTAGAAGATAAAGAAGCAATACAAGATGGATATTAATATGAAAACTGATTGTAAGACCACCATAAAAAAGTTGTAGTAATTCCTATTAGATTACAGAACTCCATACAGATCCTAAGCAAAACAACATGGAGCAGTGTTTTGAAGAAACATATTTTGTACATACCAATCGTATGATATAGAGATAGAAGCTATTCCATTTAAAAACGCTTCTCGAGCCCCTGCTACAGTCCCGGAATATATACTGCATTCATCAAGAGTCATTGGATTAAGATTACCAGGTAAAAACAGTATAACAACTTCACTGCAAGATTAAACTATATGAATGGGACTTAGAAAGGTTCACATCTCTGTAATAGTTAATGTCATTCCTTATATTCAGATAGCATGTTTAGACATTGCTAAGTGGCAACTTTTTATTTGAAACTTTTATAGTATTCACTTACATACAGGCAGGCATCAAGGCAAAATACCAGTTAATTCACATTACTGTATTTCATACACAATCAAATACAACTACAATGGTTCATTAGGTGCACATTACTGAAGTTCAATATAAAAAAACTACAAGAAAAGAAGTTAGGAGCAATTCTACATCCAAAACAAATCATTGAAAAGGATCTGGAAGTCAGATGTAGAATTGTTACTGACATGTGATAACCACAGTTGCTACCCATATTGATCCCACTGATTACCTGCAAAGAAAAAATATGAATTGAATAAAATTCGAGCAACGTAGTTGCAAAGCACAAAATTCGAGCTACAATATGAAAAGTACAATTGCCAATCTGCTCTATCATTGTGCAGGAGGGACCTGATTTGATAAATAAGAGAACACGATGCAACCAAAGCAACAATTACATACTATGAAAGGTTATTTCAGATACTCGGAAAGTAAGTACCAGATCAGGTACTGAGGGGAACAGAGATTTGGAAATTCCTAAAGATGTACAGTCAGCAGGAGTACCTGCAAGATACAGTATTGAATGAAATAGAGAAAATTAAAAGTATTATCCTCCAGAAAACTACAGAAGAAGGGTGCTAATACATAGTATGTGAGGTTGTTATGGCCTTTTTTACAGTGATACAGCATCAATTTCCACTTATGACTAAGAATACGAAGGGAGGATTATTCTGAGAGTCAGGGAGAATGTATATTTTTCTACCAACATACCCCCTAGCATCCAACCGGAAGTTTTTCACGCATATATGACCAAAGGAAAGTTTTGCATTAAGCATGAACTGATAATGATCCAACCGTAAAATAGATAATAGCCTATGAACCATTTACTGAATTCCTTCAAGATTTGCTTTCAGTTTTGATTCTACAGAGTGACTATCTCCAATAACCATTTGAAAATGTACAAGCGCTTCACCTATAGATACGAAGGATTTTGTAATTTCAGAATTAAGGAAGATATCAAAACCTTAAAGGTCTTTTCCACAAATGTAGGTTAATTAATATAGTTGATTCGTTTGTATCATTCAGTAAAGATATTTCATTCATCCTTCCCACCCTTAAAGAGAGAAAAATAAATTTCACAAAGATATTACATTCTCTCTTTATATTTAATAGATATAATTTCAGAGAACATTGCAACTGACCAGAAACTGCAAAAGCAACTGTTCCGTCAATTTCCACTGGCTTGGCCAAGAGAGCATTTCGCCATGTGATGCTATGACTAACTGCAGACTTTTCTCTGAGAAGTATCAATGTAAGAATTATCAGATGAAATTTATTTTTTCTACACAAAATTGGATGCAAACTCATAATCCATTAGTAGGGGATTCAAAAGATCGTCTACGTGATCAGTACCGTGAAAGGTAACAAAGAAGTAAGAGATCCTGAACTTATTCACTTTTCTCAGTGTTTCCAAATTCATACTCCTCAATAAATTCAATCATGTAAAAATGGAAAAACTACCATAATATTCATGAAACACAACAAAAATTAAAAGAACAGAAAACTTGATCGAATGTAAGAGCAAGTTTCAGTTAAGCTGCATTTCAGTTAACTAAACGGCAAACAACCATGTCTACGACTGAAGTGTGACCTAATGTTCACAAACACGCCTCTCCAAATTAGTGATTTTCGTCTTACAACATCTCGTAGGCATAGTAATAGTGTACTGCAAAAATCTCTTCACCAACGGAGCATATGAAATCAACTCAATTCAATATTGAATATCCAAGTTACTTATGCAAGCTAGCATACTGAATTTTCTAGTTCGAGAACAATCAAGCTGACTATTTCGACGTCTCACTATCTACAGGCATGTATCGCGAATAATATCATTTTCCTCCTTCCACTAATAACATACCATCAGTTTTCAGAATAGAGAGAGAGAGAGAGAGAGAGAGGTGACACTTCTAAACCACATACTAAAAAAAACAGAAATTACAATTTACAGACATAAATTACACTCGGAGAAAAAAGCGAGGCATATCTATACTAAAAAACATACGAATCAGGAGCGCAGACAAAGACGTTGAACCGATTGAAGGAGACGAGAGTATGAACGAGAGCTCGAATTCCTGGAGCATCGATTCCGTCGTCGTTCGTCACCATCACCGTCGGACGATCGCCGGCGCCGCTGCTCATCTTGGCAATTGATTTGACAGTTAGCTCTCTTTTTCTTTTTTCTAGTCGTGCTTTTGCTTTTTGCCGGCCAAAACGTACATTTACAATGCCACTCCAACTACCCAAACTACCCCGGCTCTGAAATTTAATCGTATTTCCACCTCTTATAAGAGTTAGTGACATGGATACGGACTCAATTCCCCTATTTTGTCGCGACTCAAAAAACAAAGCTCCAACTTTACGCTAATCTACTAGATTATGTTCCTCCAAAATCATGTATAATTGCCTTTTCATTTATAGGCAACCTCACATTATTTTAGTAAATTTGATTCACTATATCATCTATTATATTAGTGTAGGTGCGTAGTGTTTTTTTTTTAAATAAAATAAAATTGTGCATCTTTATCCACCTGCATTCAATTTAATACGGCGGGACTTTCATAAATTAGGTCGATTTAATAGTTTGGAACACCAAATTTTATTACGATGGATTTTTCATGAATCGGGTTGAATTCATGGGAATCCGTAATACTTGAAAAAATCAGTGTAATAGACTCAGATCCATAGAGATATTAATGAGGTTTGATCACACGAACTCACTTTATCACTAGACTGTCCTAAAAAAACCCGTTGATTTAATTGTTTGGATGAGAGACAATCCTTATATTTATAAAGAATGACAAAATAATTTCGACATTGGTATTTGTTATAAATACTTTTAGCATTGCAGTGCAAATTGCATGGTTACGATGAGCCAACAACGTCATGTTTATATGTAGAGATGCCAAAATTGATTTGGCCCGATAATTTAACATCTCTATTCAAGCATAATATTTTAAATTTAAAAATACATTTGATCCGTGGAAAAATATCAACCAGATCCATCTCACAAAGCCCATCATGCATAATCAAAGATAAAAACCCATTCGTGGGCCCAACATATTTTAATATCACTAAAATATAATATCTCACATATTTTGAAATTAAAAAAAATAAAAATTCAGCAGCTGGTGTACAGGAAACAAACAAGCATAGGATAATAAATTAAATTAGGTAAATCTCTATAATTCTTTTGGACAAAATGTCCATTTTTCAAGCGTCGTGTTGTGTTCATGTGAGCCCGTATGAGTTTGTATCTTGCATGTGCACACACGAAAAAGAATAGATAACTAAATAATAAATATCAATCTCTAACAATAACACATAAGCGAATTTCGATACCATCATCTAATTTTTCAAAATCGAACACTAAAGTGTGTTTGGTGAAACGACCTTATCAAATACTCAAAAGCACTTTTATAAACGTCCATTTTTTTCAAACTTAAAAGCGAAAATGTATTTTTTATATGAAACTGTTAAAAACACCCTCTAAATTAATTGGCTGAACACAGTCCGACCTTGAAATCAAATATGTAATTATGAAACATAAAAATGATCAAAATTTTGGAACTTGGGTACCAAACATTTGACCACATTTCATTTTGGAATTCAGTGAAAGATCGGATTTGTTTATTTATTTATTTATGTTTCTTGAAAATTGTATTAAAATCAAAACTAAAAGACATGACATAAATTATAATTAATCTTATTTCTAGCAAGACATAACTTAAAGTATAAATATAGATTTTTATCAAATTCGTAATTTGATATTTTTATCTAGCTCGATATGTCATTGACAAGCTAACGAGTCTCAATTAGTAACAAATTTAAGCTTGACTAGTTTATATTAATGAGCCCTATTAAACGAGTAGTTATGAATGTACATACATAAATACAGCAACACCTATCAATATATTAATTTGAGATAACAAGACACTCATTAAATATTATTTACTCTAACAAATTTAAGCCAAATTTAAACTCTTATTGAACGGAAAAGTAAATTCAAATATTTGAGTCGAGTACGAATTATGTAAATCTATTTTTAGCCCTATTTTTCTAGAAGCAAAAACCCGCACGTTGCAAGTGTGGACGGCTGAATCCACAGTCAAATCTATGTCTAATTAATTAAAGGGTTACTGGCATCAAAATAAATGAATTTTAGTTTATTTTGAATATTTTCATAAATTTTAAAAATTATCAATAAATATATGAATTTAACATTATTATGATTTTTCTCATAAATTGAATGATGGTCAAAATTGAAGCTGACATTGCAGTCGACGTAACGCTATATCATCAAACGACGTTGTTTTATTTATATAATAGTATATGTTAATTGGTACCTACATACATGAATTTTTAGTTCATTTTGGTTTTTCTCACCAACTTTAAAAATTGTCAATAAATACACAAACTTAACATTATTGTAATTTTTTTCATACATTTAATGACGATTAAAAACTAAAGCTGATATGACAATTGACGTGACGCCGCTCTATCTAAACGATATCGTTTTACTTATATAAAATGTAATAAAAAAATATTAAATCCATCTTAGCTTAGACCCTCTCTTTCCAACCCTAACCTCACACAGTCCCTCACCCCATCTCTCTTTCTAACCTCAACTTATAATGAGGTTTCGACTGGAGAGAGGTATGGGATGGATTTAAGTTTTTTTAAAATATATATTGTATAAAATATATATTGTATAAGTAAAATGACGTCGCTTTAATGAAGTGACACAACACGATGGTCATATCAGCTTTAATTTTGACTGTCGTCCAATTTGTAGTTAAAAATTACAATAATTTCAATTTTGTGTATTTATTGATAACTTTTAAAGTTCGTGGAAAAAATGAACTAAAAGTCCACGTATTTAGGCGCAATCAATATATATTGTATAAGTAAAACGAGGTAGATCATAATGTAAATTAATGATGACACGTTGCACGTAAATCTACCAAACTTTATCATTTTGTAGATCATATTTAATTTGGGAAGGAAAAATAGTATGGGTTGGGAAATTTAATTATAATCAATAAAACCCAAAACCCCCTTTCAACTCGATTTGGTTGAAAAAATCTGCAGTGGGATCGGTTCGATAATCCCAATTTTAACACACACACACACACACACATATATATATTAACAAAAAAAGTAAATTATAATTTGATTATGCTCATGTCATGAGCTGGATGAAAAGCACATTTCACATTGTTACATAAATTAGTAATTTATCCACCTTAACGGGTGTGGTTGGCATTTACATCGAAATACTTTGTTTACAACTATAAATAATAATTACAAGTATAATTATAAACTTGATATTGCTTGTATTTTAGTTTTGAGTCTGATCGATTTATACCTTGAAAATGATATCATCTATGAATTCAGAACTTGAAAGGAAAAACAATTTAATCACCACATACTAAAAATAATCATATGTTTTGATTCTTATTTATTTCTAAAAATTTATTTTTAAGTTTTTAGTGAATTATCGATCGAAATTCAATAAAGATATTTGGATACTTCTAGTAAGTCAAATTAAATTGATAGATTTTTTTTTCTTTTTATAGAAAAATCTAATTCACAGACAATCTTTATTTTTCAGTACTAAATCAATAAGTAAATACAAAATTTAAAGTCTAAAACAGTCTAATTATAACTAAAATAGTACTCTCAGTTTCATACACACGCAAACAGACTCAAGAAGAAAATATCGAATCCATGATCTAAAAAAATTTGATCAAACAAAAAATAATAAGAAAATCCACTTTTTCCTAAACACAATCTATAGCTAGATAGATAAAGCGACAACGTGCAGAAGCTCAAGTACTAATCCCAATCAAGACTTAATCTGTCTTTTCTTTTTTTTTTTCTTTTTCTTTTTCGTTTTTTGTTGCGAAGCACATATTCATGGAGATGCGAAATTCATTTCCTTAAAATACACACAAATTCCGTAAAAAAATCTGCAATAATTTATGCTCAGCCGCTTGTGTCATTGCCAGATGCCACATGTGCAACAAGGTTAATTTTAAAATACAGTGCTCCATTGTACGTTGTTGGTCCCTTGTAACAAGCTGTTTCAGCCCTGTCTCTCTTGAAAAAATATATGCATAAATTTATATACGTAAATCTATTTATATACATACAAAATTGGCAAGAAAAAGGCGAAGCTGTGTGTCAATCAGTGTGTGGGATTGATAATTTTTTTTCTGTTTTGCTGCTCGTGATGAGATAGAAAGTGATGAAGGAGGAAAGCTAAAAATACACTTGTCTTTTTGTGAGGATTTGGAGAGGTGGGAGTGGAGGGATAGAGTTGCTTGTTGTGGTTGGAAAAAGGGATACTTTTTTACTATTTTTAAAGGCCTAATCTTTCTTAATAATCATTTGCTGAATCTTTGGTTTTTAGCAGCCATTTTAGATCCCTTGTGTTGATTCTTGAATTGGGAATCTTTATCTCTCTTTATAAGTGTTAAGGAATGAATGGTGGTGTTGATCTTGGTTCAGAAGATTCTGAGTTTGTGGAAGTTGATCCTACTGGGAGATATGGAAGGGTATGTATGCTTTCAAATTGTTGAATGTCATTATTTCTTGCTGATTTTCTTGATTTTGTGAGATGGGAATCTTGCATAAAACTAGAATTTGAGTTGTGATTCTATTTCTGATTGCAGTATAATGAGATTCTTGGAAAAGGGGCTTCAAAGACTGTGTATGTATATCATCTATATTAGCCCTTTTCTGCATATATTAGGAACTCAATTAGATTCGTCAATTTCGGTGCTCGTTAGATTTTTATCATTTATTTTGATTTTTGCATTTATGTAATCTGTTGCAGTTATAGAGCTTTTGATGAGTATGAAGGGATAGAGGTAGCATGGAACCAAGTTAAGCTATATGATTTTCTGCAGAGCCCTGAGGATCTTGAGAGGCTGTATTGTGAAATACATCTTCTCAAGACTCTCAAACACAAGAATATCATGAAACTATGCACTTCGTGGGTTGATACGGCTAACAGAAACATCAATTTTGTCACAGAAATGTTCACTTCTGGCACTCTCAGACAGTGAGTGATCTTGTCTTGGGTTGCTTGTCTTCATTGATTGAGCTGTTTAGTTAATGTTTTTTTGTTGATTTTGAAAAATAGGTATAGGTTGAAGCACAAGAGGGTGAATATAAGAGCAATAAAGCATTGGTGCCGGCAGATTTTGCAAGGCCTTCTCTATCTCCATATCCATGATCCTCCGGTGATTCATCGAGACCTCAAGTGCGAAAACATCTTCATCAACGGGAACCAAGGTGAGGTCAAGATAGGCGACCTTGGCCTCGCTGCAATCCTCAGGAAATCTCACGCTGCTTGTTGTGTAGGTAAATTTTTTCCAAGATTCTTGAAAAAATCTTGAAAATCTTGTCTGTAGGTTAAAATTGGTACTTAACTTTCTTGAACTTTAATAGGAACACCAGAGTTTATGGCTTGGTACTTAACTTTCTTGAACTTTAATAGGAACACCAGAGTTTATGGCTCCGGAGGTGTATGAGGAGGAATACAACGAATTAGTCGACATTTACTCGTTTGGAATGTGCATTTTGGAAATGGTGACATTGGAGTATCCATATAGCGAGTGCACTCGCCCGGCCCAAATTTATAAGAAAGTGATCTCTGTGAGGACTCAAAACTTGTGTTGCCGTATTTTGAGTGTTGCCGTATTTTGAATGTTGCCTGCAGCATCATGTGATGAATTTGTCCCTTTTTCACGTTTTTAGGGGAAGAAACCCGATGCTCTAGACCAAGTTAAGGATGGTGAGGTTCGTAGATTTGTAGAGAAATGCCTAGCAACCGTCTCGGACAGGTTGTCTGCGTGGGAGCTTCTCAATGATCCCTTCCTTCAGATAGATGACTACGTTTATGATACGATGCTGCCAACGGGTTACCAGAGGGACTACGACGAGTTGGGCCCAATTTTGAGCCAGCATCTGTTGAGTGCTCATCACAGCACCAATAGCTCTTTAGTCAATGGCTACAACAACTTTCTTGGCTATGAACCGGAGAATGACCTAGACTGCAACTCAGTGGAGTATGAGGGCAACGAGATTGATTTGTTTGCGAGCCAGGAGGACGAGCACTCAGGAAACATGGATGTGGTGATCAAAGGGCGGATGACTGAAGACGACAACATCTTTCTCCGACTGAGGATTGCAGACAAGGAAGGTACAAAAGTAGGGATAAGTATAGTTTATGTCCCGACTTTCACGTTTTTTGAAGAATGTCCTCAACTTACGTTTATTTTTGTTAAAATCTAGAATTTTGAAAAAAGTTTTATCTATGGCCCAAAATTGAAAATCCGGCAATGGGAAGATGAATCACCCAGCCAGATAGTCATGTGGACTTTTTCCCCATCCAAGCATCAAAGCGACTATAGTTTTTGTCTCGAACTTTAGCATTTTCTTTTTGAAAAATTTCCTCAACTTACGTTATTTTTCTGAAATCCCGAATTTTGAAAGTTGTAATTCTGGCCTGAGATCAAGAATCCGACAACGTAAAGATGAATTACCTCACTGAATTCTTGTGATGATGTTGATGTTTGGTGTTTGCGTTGCAGGCCCCGTTCGCAACATTTACTTCCCGTTCGACACTGAGACTGACACGGCCCTGTGTGTGGCGACTGAGATGGTGGCGGAGCTGGACATCACTGACCAAGACGTGACCGAGATTGCCAAGATGATAGACGGTGAGATCACCTCGTTGGTGCCCAAGTGGAAAAGTGGGGTTGGCTTCGAAGAGAGTAGCCCTAACAACAAGGCCATTGATTTCTGTCACATCTGCACAAATGATGGCTCTGATGCAGGCTACTCCTTGCAAGTTCTTCAATGCCCCAAACACGGATGTGGGGCCGTGCACGGCCGTTTTGAGGAGATCACATACCCGTTCGAAGGGGGCGAGCAGCAGCAGCACAGGCCGGAAGTAAGCTCTAATGACTGAAGATCAACAGTGCACAATGACTTTCGCGATGAATACGAAAAACAATTGGCAGTCGAGGGAGCAAGAAAGATCGCGTCCATCACAATTCGCCAGTCGTCTCGACGACGCATGAACGAAGGGAGGGTGATTTTGAGCCTGCATACGAACTCTTGTATTCCAGTGCATCTTTGTCCTGGCCCGTTGCTACCTCAGTGACTCAGTCGAGGCAACGGATGTGTAAAGCTCGTCATGTACATACAGTACTAAGGGATCCTCAGAGGTAGGGCAAGATCTCAAGTTATGCTAGTTTTGTGAGCTTGAGATGAGATGAGTAACATGAGTTCATGTACATTTTTCTAACTAATATATAATAAAAAATATCATGGCTTCAGACATTAACTGGAGTTTGATTTTGATCTATTTGTCTTCGTTATCTTGGTGATATATTTGTAACTTTTGCGATGTTTGGTTGTATTTGGATTTTGGCATGAATGTCGTCTGACAGTGTGCTTCACCTCCGAAGTCATAATATAAACTTAAATAGTAGAGATGGAATAATAAAATCTTGAGAGAAAAGTAATAGACTATATATTTACCGCACAAAATAAATAATTAAATGCAACAGCTTAGATTAGAAAATAAACTATCTGCGTATACTAAATTCTTTTTTTTATATGGGGCAAGGGGAGTGGTTGGGATTGATTCGTAGCCCTTTCTTTTTTTTTTCTTTTTCTTTTTTTTGTATCATTGAGAACCACACTTGGACAGGTAAACCACACTTGGAAAATCAGGTGTGACAGACTCAAACCCATAGAGACGTTTGGTGGGGTTGAGCATCGCGACCTCCGATCATGAGAACTCACCTTAACCATTAAATTTGTCCCATGGACTTTTTTATATAGATGAGGTTCATTGTTTGGATGTCCCGAAGGGACCCCAAATTCTTAAAAATGGTTATTGTTGTCAATTTATACATTAGTCTTTTTTTCTGCAATAAAGATAAATAATGGGAAAAAAATATAGATGGATTGAGTCGGGTTTTTTTCTTCAAGGTCAATATATAATAAAGAGAGATATTTCTAAATTGATATAATGCATGTTGTGATTTTAATTTTTTGTTTGTGTTATGAATCTTGAGTCATGCAGAGACTTTAATACATAGATATCAACTTTCGATGATCCGTACAAAAATACGGCTATCTATATTTATTATTACTGCCACAAATATTAAATAACAGAACATAATATCAATTTATAATTGGAGAATATGTTTGATCAAAATTTATTTCGGTTTCCACTTAAACCCTTGAGTTACTAACCTCGATTGATTTTTCACCACTTTATTGTTCACATTTAACGAGTTAACCTCTACCTCAATTGCTTTCCATATTACTCGGTGCTTCTGACACTCAACTATCCTATTTGATTTTGGATCCAAATTTCAAATTGAACAAACAATTTGTTGAGGCAAAATGTGTTATCTACAATTGTTTATATGTTTCTCCTATATTTACAAAGTTTATAAAAAACAGATTCTCAGCATTTTCCTTCATATTTTGAGGTGGTAGTTCCATAATCTCATTCCCAACGTTATAATTATTTGGTGCACGTTCAAATATATTGAGATTCTCATCTTGAACGATCCTTTTTGAAAGATATTTGGAGTGATATAATTTTTTTATTTGATTTTGTATACCGTAAATTTTTATCTTTAACACCAACATATAATAAGTCTCTCACGCTTCTGGCGTCGAGGAGTATCAACAAATTTATTTCGTCAACAATGAACTTTAATTCTTTGGTGTATATATAACAAATATATGAGATTTTGTCACTCATTTGACAGTCAATGATTTGTTGAACTTCGAGTTCATAGGGTGAATATGTTGGAATGATTAATCGAGAGTATTTCGACATTCTCTCATTCATATCTCATATATCCCCCAATGCCGGAGATAACTAGAACTAGATTATAAGATCAACATACCAATTTATAAATTGACCCCCAATTATTAGCTCTCTCTATATCTATATATATATATATATATATGTTCGACGGATATACATATAATATTTCATAGAGTATATATAGATACGTTGTAGTGGTGATAAAAGAATTAGTCAAATGAAAAATCCTCTTCTTGGTGTATTATAATCACGCACTAATTGTAAAGGGAATAAATCCAAATATTCATCTCTTGATAACTTTGGGTACTTGAATTTGAAATTCATCGCAACATGAAATATGATATATAATTGATTTGATACTCATGGGAGAATCAATTAAAGCTCCTCTAGAGCCGACAATAAGAACATGTCATTTAAAATTATAGCAATCCTTCAGGGATAGTAAGACATTGCAACTCAATTTCAATATTATCCCACAAGTAGTAATTGAGCAAATCAATGTTAATATGATATAAAATTATGTTTTTCCATCATAGATAAACATATATATCTAAAATACGAATTTTTCCTCAAGAACATATAATATTATTCAAGAATATTAATTGTGCTACTTCAAGAGCAACAATTTAATCATTATAATGATAATAGATAAAGCAATTCAATAACAAAATGAATAATAATAAAAACAATCTAAATAAAGCTTAAAAAATTCAATCTTAGTGATTTAATATTCTTCAAGAATATTACTTTTATCTCATGTGTTCATCAGAGGCACATCATATTTAATAAAAATATGATGAGATATCGTTGTGTTTCATCAAGAACTTCAACGATTCATTTTTAATAAGCTTCAAGATTATTAAGAATTGCAAATTCATGTTTCTTCATTAAACTATAAAAACATATTAATGCAATGTATTACATGAATCATTATAAATAATATCAATAATAACAACTCAAAAATAACATAATTATTTTGTAGATCTAACCCATGATATTTCAAAATAATTGACAAAATCAAGCATCGTCTAAATATATCACATACATCATTCCAATGAGTAGAAATTGAAAATGAAGCATCATCTAAGCATTTTGATTTTGCGAAAAATGGCATTAAAATGCCGAATAATTAGAATCAATTATTGTTAAACTTTGCACACTTTTTTTTCCAGCAAAGCCGGTAAACAAAGAGAAAATTTTATAAGAATACTTGGCAATTGAATATTCAAACCACCTACCACATAATATATCAAGCAAATCGAGTAATCACATGAAATCAATAAAATATTTATGTATATATGATCTAGATGAAATTAAACGTGCAATATGCATGATAGACTTGGCGATTTCGGTGAGAAGCATCGAATCCACTACTTTCTCCGACGTATTACAAATGTTTGGATTTAGGGTAAATATCAATTTAAACCCTAAATTATACATGTTTTATCAAAAATATCTTGTACTTTCAAAAATATTAATTTAAATATCAAACTATCATATTTGTATCAATTTAAACCCCAAACTATCCTGAATACATGGGCATTTTTGATACAAATATGATAGTTTGGGGTTTAAATTGATATTTTTAAAAGTTCATGATTTTTTTGATAAAACATGTATAGTTTAGGGTTTAAATTGATATTTACTCTTGAATTTATCACCTCAGCCCTTACCGCCACCAATATTTATGAATTGATTAGAGACTGATGTTGATAACGTGTTATAAAGTGGAGAGAAAGTAGAGAGAATAAATAGAGAGATGAATGAATATCGCTTTATTGGAAACTAACTACTTCCTCCGTCCAACATATTTATTCATTTAATTATCTTTCGGTATATCCAAAAAATTCTTTCACTTTCCTTTTATAGACAATGACACACACAAAAATCAACACTTTTATTCGTACTCAACTCATTTATTTATAAAAAACTACTCATGATCTTTAATACTCACATAACATATTTTATTATGTAGATCCCATTTTTCACTCACTTTACACTCACTACATTTATTAAAATTCTTACCTACGAAAGCTAAGACTATATATCAGGATGGAGGGAGTACAATTTATACAACTCAAAACTCGCAAAAATTACTCACTTCATCTACCAAAAGTTTATATTGTTTTTGGTAGCACATGTTTTAATAAATTATAATGAGTAGAGAAAGAATTCCACATTTTAAGTGTAAAAAAATACCTAAAAGAAAAAAATATAAGCTTTTGATCAAAAGATCAAAAAAATTATATACATGTTTGTAATCGATAGAGAATACAGTTTACATTTATTACATTTTTATAAAAAAAACATATTATTTCCAGAATGCAACAAGACTCTGTAAACTCGTATATAATGATATACATATAAATATACTATAGATATATACCCATGGAAAGCTAATTGCATTCTCTCTCTCTCCCATTCTGTTCTCTATTTTATAATTTCGAGTTTCTATCAATTGCTTAGCCGGAAAAAGATACACAACGTCGAATTCATCTCGCCGCCTACAGACTCCGGATTTCCGGCGAGGTAAGATAATTATTGCTTAATTATCAGTAATTCCTTTGGCCTCAGATCTGTTGAGGCTCGGGAGCAGAATTAAGAACCCTGTTCAATAAATTTTGTTTCTTGGGTAATTTGGGGGCGAATTCTTCTCGAATTCAGCGTAATTTGATTGGAGGTCAAGGGGCTTGGTATGTATCTTATGTAGTTGATGCATGTAATGGAAGGGAGAGTAGGATCAGGAGTGTTGAAGAAGAAGAGCTCGTCTGGTTGTTTGATAATAAAAAAGACTGCCGCGAATAAGAATTCGGGGGGAGGATTGGGGGGTTTGGGTGACAGCAGTAAGGGGAAAAAGAGGGCTAGATTAATTGCCAGTGGATCAGATTCAAGTTCGAGCTCGAGCGGTGATGACGATGAGTCCTTGGAGTTTATGAGAAGAAAAGTGAACGAGAAGAGATTGAAGGGCTCAACGGGGTATAAGAGGAATGAGGGCAATGCTGGGTTTGATGTTAGTGCTGAGAAGAAGAGGAGTAGGTTGGATTTGTTTGAGTTCGACGAGTACGATGAATTTGATGGGAAGAAGATGAGGAATGAGTTTTTGCAGGATAGGTTTAAGAGGGTTGGGAGAGATGATGGTGGGAATTTGAAGGAACCTATTGGTAATTCGAGTAGGAATCTTGTTGTGGATAAGCGGAAGCAAGGTTCGTATTTCAATGGTTCTAGTAGTGGGAGGAGTAAGAATGCAGGGGGCAGTGGAATGAGAAGTAAAGGATTTGGGTCGTCTGATGATGAAGCACACATGCCGATTTCTTTGTTGAAGATGAAACATCAGGAGACCGCTGGTGAGTCGATCAGGCTGCAGGGGAAGAACGGGGTGCTGAAGGTTATGGTTAATAAGAAAAAGAAGATGGATTTTCCTTCTCAACATAAGAATCGCGACCCTTTGGTGAAGGACATATCTGCAGATTTACCAGTTTATCTAGATTCAAAGACTCCTAAAGGTCGAGGGTTGTTAGTCGGCAAGGAAAGAAGTGGTGGGAAAGAGAAAGAGGAGATAAAGTTGGAAAAGGTGAATCCTGTGTCAAATAATCACAGGAAGGATAGAGATTCAGGTGTTGATGAGACTGATACAGTGTTGGCATTGGCAACGCCCAGAGCTAAAGCTTTTAGCTCGAAGAAAGCAGTGAAAAAGGAGGCAAAAAGGTCTCCAAGTACTGAAATTTCTCCTCCTGTTAAAGGCAAAGAAGGTAAAGAAGGCAACTCAAAGCGTGGTGGAAGTACTGAAAAGCAAATGCTGCGTGAGAAGATAAGAGGGATGTTGATTGATGCAGGGTGGAGTATAGATTATAGACCAAGACGAAACAGAGATTACTTAGATGCTGTGTACATTAACCCTAGTGGTACAGCCTACTGGTCGATTATCAAGGCTTATGATGCGTTTAAGAAACACTTGGAGGAAGACAACGATAAAGTAAAAGCAAAGGTTGGTTCCTCCTCATTTGCTCCTCTATCAGAAGATCTGATAAACAAACTCACTAGACAAACCAAGAAAAAAATTGCTGATGAAATGAACAGGAAGAGAAATGAAGATAGCATGAGTAAGAGTGCTAAGAAATCTGCTGTAAAAGATGCTGAAGAGAGCTCAGACAGCGATCAGAGTGAGGAGCAGCTAAGTTCTTATACGAAACAGAATCACAAGTTGCGGGGAAAGTTGTCTAAAGTGGATCAAGATGTCAATGATGATTTGAGTGATGATTCACTCGATAGGAAGCCAAGGAGAGTCAAATTTGAAAAATCTTCTAGTGCTTCCAAGTCTAAGCCCATACAGGGAAGAACGAGTAAAGTAATTGGGAGATGCACCCTTCTGGTCCGTGGTTCTGACCGGGGGGATAACTCGGACTTTGATGGATATGTTCCATACAGGGGAAAAAGGACAGTACTGGCTTGGTTAATTGACTGTGGTATGGCAAAGTTGAGTGAAAAGGTGCAGTATATGAACCGCAGAAGGACAAAGGTTATGTTAGAAGGTTGGATCACGAGAGATGGTATCCACTGTGGTTGCTGCAGTAAAATCCTTACAGTCTCAAAGTTTGAGCTGCATGCTGGCAGCAAGCTGCGCCAGCCGTTCCAGAATATATTTTTGGAGTCTGGATCCTCCCTTTTGCAGTGCCAAAATGATGCGTGGAACAGTCAAGAGGAGTCCTTGCATCGGGATTTCTTCACTGTTGATGTGGATGGAGATGATCCAGATGATGATACATGTGGTATTTGTGGTGATGGAGGGGACTTGATATGTTGTGATAGTTGCCCATCAACTTTTCATCAAATCTGTTTAGGAATACAGGTACTTATTAGATATATCATGGGCTCATGGCACTTTGTTATAGCATTATCATGAAATTTGAATATATTATTATTTCCTTTCCCTTTTATCTGAGAAATTATTATTGTTCTTCCTTGTGCCTTCTGATGTGTAATATACTAGTACTATTGATGTTTTGCTGTCTGGTTAGAAATGATGTAGCCTTCTCTTTAGTGCAAACCACATGTGCAGTTGAATTCCATTTGCATATCTAAATTGTACGACCTCAGAATTTTGCCTTGTTGAATTTCGTAGATAACTGGTGCAATTTGTAAAAGGCTTAAGTCCTGCTCAAACTCTGTGTCTTATGGCATTTAGGCCTGTTTAATGAAATCACATCTACATTTATTTTTCTTTACAGTTAAAGTTCTTTTTACCCTTCTTTATTTCAGATGCTTCCTTCAGGTGATTGGCACTGTCCAAATTGTATATGCAAATATTGCGGGCTTTCGAGTGAAAATATGGATGAAGAAAGTAATAACAATTGCGGTGAACTTAATAAATGCAACTTCTGCGAGAAAAAATGTAAGTTTGTTTCTGTTAGGTCCAAAAAATAAAACATCATGTCTCCAGTATATCAATGCTGAAGTTTCCTTCATATATTACTTTGTACAGATCATAACTCTTGCAGTGAGAGGGCACATCCGCAACCTACAAGTTCATGCAGTGCATCTTTTTGTGGGCTGAAGTGCCAAGAGGTATCAATATATGTTTCTTTTTCAGAATCAATAGCTAGAATCATGACATGATGGTATTCAATATTTCTAGTTGAAATGCGATGGGTTGAAAAAAGCTAACAATAATTTACATCTAGAAGATTCAGTCTCATCATTGGCCCGGAATATGAGGATGTCTGTACTTTAATCTGATTAGAAGATTTCATTATTTGAAGCACTCCTTAATGTTGTTAAAACTAAAAATTATTTACCTTCAGCTTTGTATTCCAAATATGACTATTATGTGATAGAATTCTCATACAGTGATTCCATATCCTGAGCTGTATAGCTTCTGATTGGTCTATCTAATTTACTGCAATTATGTCTGTAGAAAGAAATTTTAAATTTGAAATAGGCATCCTCTATCTTCTTTTTTTAATTATATAATTGCACAAGTTGTAAGGGAAACATATATTCATTGATCTGCACCTGATATTCTTCTCCTTACAAGCATGACTATTTCATGTTTTCATGGAATTTTGCAGGCATTATACTACGCTGTGTTCAATATATTGTTTTGGTGTTTTATATATTATATTGTATGCAATAATGCAATAAAGATATGTTTCCTCGAATTTGCTTTTTATCCATATGGAATAATTATAAGCTTCCTCATATCTTGCCTTTTTTGGTCCTATAGATCTATGATCACTTACAGAAGATTCTTGGAATCAAACATGAACTGGAAGCTGGAATATCATGGTCTATTATTCAACGGTCAGATTCATCTGCTGCATCGCAGCGCGGATTCCCTTCAAGGGTGGAATGCAACTCTAAGTTAGCTGTTGCATTATCTGTAATGGATGAGTGTTTTTTGCCTATCATTGACAGAAGAAGTGGGATAAATATAATACATAATGTGGTCTATAATTGCGGGTAAGCTATTCGTGACCATGCTAATTCAGATGTACACATAAATTACTTCTTTATCATCTCATAATGTTACACTCCAAGTAGTTGATTCTCTTCCCCGTCATCCCTATTCTTTCACATTTTTTGCTCATTTCCTCTCCCCAACCTCCACCTCGAAAAATATTCAATACATCCTATACTTTGTCCTTGGGACCGTGTAAATGATAATATCTCTTATTCTGCAGATCAAATTTTAATCGGCTGAACTATCGTGGATTTTATACAGCAATATTGGAAAGGGGTGATGAAATATTAGCTGCAGCGTCTATAAGGTAAAAGGAACAGCACTTCAGATCTGGACTGTGTCTAGGGTGTTCAAAATAGAAGCATCCAACATTTAACTTACTACTTTTGTCTCCTTGAAATATGTTTACAGACAGGTTTCTTGATTCTCGTGATAATCGGAAATTCACTCTTGGATGACCAATCAATTCACAGAACTTAGCAGCATTATAGTTGAACAAGTAATTTGTTGAGGATAAAGCGAATGGCTTAGTTTTCTCCTCATACGTAACATGCAAGAAAGACCTGGAAACATTGCACTAATAGTACTACCATTTATTCCCATTTATTCTAGGGCTTTTACTCATGTAATCGAAATCTTAGTTTCAACTTTTGGACTTCCGGGTTCTATGCTCGACAATTCATTATGTACAGAGATTTATTTTGATATGACTGTATTAAGTGATCTTTTGCTTGAAGTCTTGTGGTGAATCTTTCCAGTATTGTTTGGTCGTTCCTTGTACGGCTTGTACCAATTGGATTTTTCATGTCTTTGTTAGGCTGCATGGAGATCGTCTTGCTGAGATGCCATTTATTGGGACTCGTGAGATCTATAGGCGTCAAGGAATGTGCCGCCGGCTTTTTTCTTCAATTGAAACTGTAAGGATTATAGACTCACTGTTGCAGTCTATTATGCTCATACTTCGAGTAATGCTTCTCTTTCGTGCTAATATGGGCTGCTAAAATTTTACTTGTAAACTTCAGCTTCACTCGGCACAAACTATTTTCTGCGACTCCTGAATTTCTACTTTATGGGGATCTGTAGTTGTTGCTGAAATACTTGCATCAATTCTTGTGATTCTAGGAACTTGGTTCTCTCAAGGTCAGACAATTGATTATCCCCGCCATATCAGAGCATATGAACACGTGGACAACCGTATTTGGTTTCCACGAACTCGAGGATGTCCTTAAGAAAGAAATCAAGTCCATGAATATGTTGGTGTTTCCGGGAATGGATATGCTGCAGAAACAGTTAGTGAAGCAAGAAAATTCCGATGGTAAACAATTCTGTCTTTTTCTTATGTTTATTCTTCTCTTCCATCTGCACCTAGCAATAATTGAACGATTTTACTCGCCTCAAAACGTGTGTCATCTCTTTGCCTGTAGTTTTTAACTATATTTTTTCTCTAAATAGGTGCCGTGATTTCTGAACCAACTAAGAACCAACCCCAGTCGCCTGCTTTGGTTGATAAATCCGAGGTTAGTTTGTCCGAGGAACGGAATAGTCGGGCGAGCAGTGATTCTGGGGGATGCCCGACGTCCAAGAGCTGTGATGAAGTCGATGCTCTCAATTCGGGTTCTCCAGCACCAGCCATTCCTTCAGATGCTGTTTGTGAAAACAAGCAAAAAGAGTCCTCTGATAATTTGAAGTGCTCTCCCATTCCTGCAGAAGATGGCAAAATCTCCGACAAGGAACACAGGTCGTCAGAACCTCCTGCAGATGATGATTCCATCTCACCGGTGAAGGCCGTCGAAGAAGATGCATGCAAAATCGAAAATTCTAGAACTCTAACTAGCTCGGAGAAGGCTTCCAAAGATGCTCCCCAGTCGAAAATTGTAAGTAACGGTTGCGTTGAATGTGTTCCTGCTTCTGTTTCTGAAGTCCCTGCGGAAGTTAATGATGGAACTTCAAATGCCAACGACAAAGAAAGTTTCGTGCCATCGAAAGCCGACTCGGATCGTGAGGCGCTCGATGCGAGAAACGATGGTGTCGATCCGGGTGTCGTCCAGGACACTCCAGATCTTGCTGAAACTGGTAAACCGGACGGAGATGCAAAAACTGATGGTGTCGATCCAGGGGTCGTCCAGGATACTCCCAATCACGGTCCAACCGATAAACCCGACGGAGATGCAGAAACCGGCGATCCGGGTGTCATCCAGGACACTCCTGATTGCGCAGAAACTGATAAACCCGACGGAGAAAGCAAGATGTCGCCTCAGGAAACTGCAGCGACGAAGAACCATGTCTGGTGATCTTGCCGTTGGAGACGGTTCAGGTCCATATGAAGACGATTATCGTAGCACGAATTTCTATTTCAATGCGGTTTACAGCATTTTTATCTGCATCTGGTGCCATAAAAATAATATATGATGAGAATAATTAGATGATAATAGAGGTTGAAGATTGTGGCCTAACTAATTTTGTGATAGTAGCAGTGGTAGTAGTGTGTGCATATGTGTAGTAGATTTTTTATTATTATTATTATTTTTGGGGTGGGGGGGACCATTTATAAATCAGCAACTAATTTTGAGATACTAGTTTCCTCCTTGTTACATTTTTGTGTTACTTGTCGACTTTTATATAACTTTTCATTAAATAGAAATTAAACGACATATTTTCGTGTTACATTTAATTTGGTTGTCACGAGATATATATATATATATATATATATATATATATATATATATATATATAGGGGTTGGTTATGGTGAGAAAATTTCTTTAATGTACGAAAGTAGGAATAGTAGATATCTTTCATATGTGTAGACAATCGAATTAATGTATTACGCGAAAGTTTACATATTTCATCCATTCGTAGTACATATCTAAATATATTAGTTTAAGACATCTTTCATTGCAACAGATAGACAAGAAGAGTTATAGTGTTGCTTGATAATTAGTGTAGCATACAAACACAAAACTTTGAAAATTAAATCTCAACCATTGATATAGCAAATCAAAGGTCAGGATTCATTCCTATTTCCTACCAAATTATCTATTCCTTCCGATTTATATATATATATATATATATATATATATATATATATATATATATATAGGTGATGGTTCGCGTGAGAATCAATATTGGTGAGAAATGAGAATGCAGATTTAACGTATAAGTTGTTGCATAAATGTATAAATTTGTTGCATCATTTGATGCAACAAATTTATACATTTAATCGCAATAATTTATCGTTAAATTGCGATTCTCATTCTCACGATATTCAGATTCTCATCGATCCATCACCTATATATATATATATGGGATGGATCAAATGAGAACCATATATATTTTAGAAATTAAAAACTAATCATTACCTTTGATTTGATGTGATCTTGTGGTTGACAATACATATCTATCTAAAATATATATTAATTATCGAAAATGTCAAAAGGCTAATTTAGTAAATGATTAATATTTCTTAACGTGAATTGTGTTGATAGTGAAATATCATGCATAAATATCTAACTACGAAATATAACATTGCAGTTTATCAGAAAAAATAGATCAAATAAATACCTCAAAAGGTATGCGAATGTGCTCATTGTATGTCTTCATAGCCAAGTTAAAAATATATTTCACATTTGATATTTTTAACGAAATATATTTATTAAACAAAAATTTATAGGTATAGTATATGATATACAGTAGAAAATGATGCATTATAAAACCTCAAAAAGTAATGTTTGTACCTTTTTTTTTTGTAAACTATTAGTTTAATATTACATCATTACTGGACATGCGACTACAGTTTAAAACAGTAAAACGTTAAGTATACAATATCTATAGCCCTCCCGCCGCGCACCGCCACTCTCCGCCGCTCTCCGCCGTCCATCCTGCTGAGGTTCTCTCCACGTATGGAGCTCTCAATCCCTCACCAATTCCCCATCCATTCCAATTTCTCTCACTCTCGCCCTCGTAACTCGTCAATTCATCTCTCGCAGCGTCTTCTCCTCCCCGCACACCTACCGCAGCGCAAGGTACAACTCCTCTCCACTTACCTCCCATCTTCTTCAATGGATTCCTCGGTCCCTTGCGCGTCCGAAAACAACGGCTCGCTGGCGGTGACTACAGGTCAAGGTTGATTTTTAATTTTGAGCTTGATTTTATGTTCATTTTTCGTTGTGGCGGCGCCGCCTCTGATAATTGTTCGGAAATGCAGGAGGAAGAATTGGAGAGGTTAAGAGGGTTACGAAGGAGACGAATGTGAGCGTGAAGATTAATCTGGATGGCGATGCCGTCGCTGATAATAATACGGGCATTCCTTTTCTCGATCACATGTTGGATGTAAGTTTTCAATGATTATGCAAAAAAAAAAAATCAATTGTTTTTCGTTGAATTTATTATTATGGCAAAAAACTGTTCCATTGTCGTTTAAACTTGAATATGTTTAAGGAGCTCATTATCTGTATTTTAACTCGTTGTTAGTTCAGTTTCAAAACATAATTGTTCAGTAATGTGATTGGTTTGGATTAATTAGAGTGAATTGCTTCAGTTTTACTTTGTCCATCGCCTAAAATAATTTATATTTTTGTATTTTTTTTTGTTTAACTCCAGTATTTGTTGAAGCATTTTGATACTTTTCTGCAACATGTCATTATGGAATTGGTGTTTAGCTTCGATGTTGAGTGTTGATGTGGGCTTTCTTATTGGTTTCAGCAACTTGCTTCACATGGATTATTTGATGTTCACGTGAAGGCTGTTGGCGATATTCATATCGATGACCATCACACAAATGAAGACGTTGCCCTTGCAATTGGGACTGTAAGTTTCCAGCAACAGTTTGAAGTGTTTTCGTTGAAACATTATGGACCTTATGAGAGATTCTTAGACCATGTTCTTTTGTTTCAGTTGATGTTGGTTCAAACTTTTAGAATCCTTTCATTGTTTGCTTGTGTATTTTGGGGTAAAGTTTATGCTAAAGCTCTATCCATTGCATACCGCTTAGATGATGATGCCATGTGGAAAATTGTAGGTCCCAAGCGATTGAGATCAAAGAATTGTGGGTCTCAATCGATTGAGATCAACTAAACTTTACACATGTAATCGTCTTAGATGGGGCTGCGATAGATAGGGCTGTAGCATCAACTTTACCGTATTTTGGTTGGTTGGTTCGGAAAACTAACATCGCTGACACTGAATCACTGATTATTCATGCAGGCTATGCTGCAAGCGCTTGGTGATAGGAAAGGAATCAACCGATTCGGGGACTTCTCTGCTCCTCTTGATGAAGCACTTGTACATGTTTCACTGGTATGTACATATATATAGGAGAATGATCAAATAGAAACCCTTCTAATTATGTTAACTAAAAACCAATTTAGTTCGTAGATCTTAATTGATGGATAGTTAAGATAGTTTTTTTCCAAATAGTATGTGCTTTCTTATGCATAAGATAATACTTTCTCTATCACTATGCCTTTTTACGTATAAAATAATGTTTCTCTATTATTATGTTTTTTTACGTATAAAATAATGCATTTTGAATATTAGAATTATGCTTGGTTCAAAGTTTATATTACCAGATCTGATCCCTATATATATACACATTAAGATTATAACAAGGAAAATAGTCATGATTTTGGACATGTATGGTGTACTGTGGGTACAGGAAAACATCCTTTAGGGGTTGAAAAGTGAATAATAAGTGTTTCGAGATGTATCAAGTGAAAGCTGATCCGGTTTCGTTTCAGACAATGCTAATGCAGTTTTTTTATTATGATATTATAGGCTTTCTGCAATGTTTTCATTTTAAATTGTTTCGTAGGATCTGTCCGGAAGGCCACATTTAGGTTATGATCTGCATATACCGACAGAAAGAGTAGGAACTTATGACACACAGGTACACTTTGCTTTATATGTACTTGAATTCTCCTGGCATTCTATCGTTCTGTTACGCAATCCGATCTTGCCTTAAACCGTTGCTTTGCACAACATAATATGTGCACAATGCCTTGATGTGTTTGATTTTTCTCTGTATATTCACTTGATTCCAATATGTTTTTTCAGCTGGTGGAGCACTTCTTTCAATCCTTGGTCAATACCTCTGGAATGACACTACACATACGACAGGTAATATTCTTCCTAAGTTTTTGTATAACCGGTCTAGTGATTCGAAACGCTAGTGGTACGTTTCACGACATGCTCGCCTGAAAACTGAATGCAATTATGGTAGCTCCTTAGCTTTACTGGATTAACAATGCATATGACATTAGTTTGCTAATCTTGTATGCGAACTGCTATATCGAAGAGCACACCACTAGCTTGCTTATTTCGTGTTTGCTTTTGTTTGAGCCACAAACTATGATATTTTCACATAATTATTCTTCGACCTATAAAGACTATAGGTTTATAATCAACCTATCTTCTTACGAATAAATTCTTTGGACACTCCTCTATATATGAGAATCAGACACGAAGTGACAGAAAACCTATTGACCCTTAGTAATGGTGTTGAGTTTACTTCTAATATTTCAGAATACTGAATTTTGTTTGTACGGTATTAGCTTGCTGGGAAAAATTCCCACCACATCATAGAGGCAACTTTCAAGGCCTTCGCAAGGGCTCTTCGGCAAGCAACAGAATACGATCCTCGCCGTCGTGGAAGTATTCCAAGGTTTGTTTTCAACCCCCCAAATGTAAACTTAAGTCTTGTTGAACCAAAGTTTTTATGAATCAATTATACAACACTTTGTGGGTCAATTTCAAATGTGTCACTATGTTATACTCAACACTTCGTGTTCTCTGTTTGTAGCTCGAAAGGCGTCCTCTCTCGCACGTGATGGTTCATCGATCATGCCAAAAGCTTGATGGAATGTCTAGGTACATGCTCGAATCAATAATCCTCACTTTTTCAGAAAGGAAACTGCTTTAAGGTTTTTGCCCCGTCTACATCTCTATCTCATCTTTCGCAGCCTTTTCTCTTGCATTGCTGTAACGTAAAATCAATATTTTAGCAAAAATATTGAACCCTTGTGTTTTGATTAATACTTATATGTAGATTACTGTTTTTGTTTCAAAAGTTAGCCACTTATTGTAATGTAATGTTTGGGCCTTGAGTTTTGTTGAGTAAATAAGAAAGCAATCATTTGGAGTGAGAAGTTGGTGGAGTTAAATTCAAGTTTAAATTTTAGGATCAAGTTACTGTCAAATATTGAATGATGGTCATATAATGTGGAACCTAAACCAATAAAGAAAAGTCAAAATTGAAAAGCAACAAATTTCACGCTTGGAATTGGTAGATTTAGACGTGAGAGTCGGTCTCAAGTTTGTTGTAATCATAAATGCAAGAAAATACAAGTAGATAATCTTGATTAGTTTCTTTGAAAATTATTTTTGAATATAAATAAAAACATACCTAAATATGTGTGTAGTGAATCGATTTGAATTTAATTCCAGAATCGCTACATTATCTTCAATGTTGGTTTTCCTTTTCTTTTAGTGTGACAAAATTCCAACTAAATTGAATTGTTTTTTTTTTTTTCAATGAAAACAACTAGTTGGGTTTATAATGCTCAAAAGCGAATTAAATTTGGTTTAAACTCAAATGATAGTTCAGTTCAATTTAGTGTTTTCTTTATTTTGGCATCTTGGCTTCTTGTTTTTTCAATTTAGTTTGGGGATTGAGCTGAACGGATGCTCTCTCATAATATATTACCGAATTGCACCGACTATGGTGCAATTCACCTAAGATGGTGTTTGGTTGAGTTTATAAGCTTTTTAAAACACCTTATAAGTTGTTTATGAGCTTATAAATTGTTGCAAAGTGTTTGACAAAATAAGTTCTTAAACAGCTTATAAACTGTGAAATAAGCTCCAACAATAGCTCCTCTAAAAATAAGTTGGTCAACCTTACTTGTTTTTTCATAAACTTATAAGCAACCATGAATTTACTAAAATAACTTTATTATAGTTCGTTAGTTTCTATAAATACACTATCAATTTCATATTTCGTCAATTTTATCTCTCTAACTATGATTTTCTCACGATTCTCTCTAATTTATAAGATCAATTATCCAAACACTTGAACAACTTATAAGCACTTGAGATATTACCTCTTATAAGCTCTTGAAACATCTTATAAGCTCTTGAAACATCTTATAAGTTCTCGCTTTATAAGTTCTCTAAAAATAAGCTTAGTCAAACACCCCTAAATCACCTCGGGAGCATAGATTATTCCCTAATACATAATTTTTTTGTTTCTTGGAATTATTTCTAATATAAATAGTATATAGAGATAATTTTTTAGATACTTAACATTTTATATAGTTAGGCTATATGTGCGTTTGAACTGCAAAAAACTAAAGTAGATTGACCGACATAGACTTGCATTGGCAATTTTTTGTTTTTTTGTGTTCATTGTGACATTGATTTTATGGAAGGCCTATTGCTAAGAAATGGACGTAAAGTTAGAGCAAGATGAAGGGCGGAGAGCTTAGAATAATACGGCTACAAAACAAAATAGTCTCAAAAGTTAGATATTTTAAGATCTGGGGTTGGATCAAATTTATGCAAATAGTGTGTATACTTCCAAAACAATAATGACAATGTTAATGACTCATCTTAAGATAAGATTTTTCATTATTTTTCTTCCTTAATTGTACTTATAGCTTTGCTTTTGTTATAATAGGTTGAATAGGTTGGGTAATTTCATTGTGGAATATCATAATTAGGTTTTGGGTAATTTAATAATGGTATCAAATTTGTTTTCAAATTTCCAAGTTCAGGAGTGCCCATAAGCCTAGTGGGACGTGGCTTGTACGATGCTAGTTCAAAATCTAAATTTAGACATACATTTTTCATAAGTGACAAAATTCCGAATATTTCACGAAATTAATGAGCTAGTGTAGTGTACTCATGTATTTTATTTTTATTTTTTGTGTATTCATGTTAAATGTTGATTCAATTTATAGTTTTGGTGGAACGTTTTACAGCATAATCCCGCTTTATATGAATTATATCCTAGAAAATAAATTTGTGTAATAATTTTTTAAAGTGATGCTCCATAATGTGGCCAGCTATAATCAGTTTTATTTAATTAAAAAATTATTTATTTAATATTTTATCTATTAAAAAATTGGTTTACAATAAAACCATCTTATGGATTACAATTTTACCCCTATCGAATGAAAAATTAAATTTAAATTTAATAAATTTAATACTCTTCAAAATAGATGGAAAAATGATATTTATGTAAAAATGATTAATACATTAATTTAATATTATTATTTTATTAATTAATTATATTAATAATTACTAAAATATCGTGTGTGGTCAGTCATAATATGGTCGCATAGATTTATTGAATTTTTTATTTTATTTGACCATGTCCTTCTCGTATTACGTCGGCGCGACATGTTATATAATTTGTATTTGGGCATATATTCTTATTTTATCATATTTGTGTCCATTTCAAAATTTTATTTGATCATATTCGCAAATTGAGGCCTCTTCTCTCTAGTCATTATCATTGCACCCACCTATAGTGTTGAATTGTAAAAAGTGAGAAAGAAAACAAGATGGGAGATGAGCAAAGCCTGTCCAATTTCCAGTAACTCCTCTAAATTGGATTGGCATCCAATGAAAGATTTTGCCCTTACTAATATCTTTTGACTTTTTTATGTAAATTTTCAATTTTTGAACAATTACAAATACATTTAGCGCTCATTTGGTAGATATATAGATATAAAAATATAGATAGTCAATCTTGTTGTTTGGTACATTAGTTCTAAATATATATTATGAAAATAAAATTAAAAATGAAATTTGCGACCATTAGAGTCTGCAGTGGTCATTAGCGCAGCAAAAGTAACCGCTCGTTAATACAAAATGAAATTTGTGGCGGTCATTAGCATTTCATTCTTTGCAGATTGGATCAAATCGGGGTCGATCATTAATTCTGAAACCAAAAGCGCTACAGATCTTTATATCGGACCTAATCGGGCCTACCAAGCGGGCCTTATTGTTATTTCTGAGTTTTAATCGGAGAATGAACATCATCGTTGGGAGCTTAGCCCATCAGAAGAATGAGTTTCTTTCAAAATAAAACAAACAAAAAAATATCCACAAATTCATATTATTTTAAAAGAAATAATGTGAACACGTGTCTACTATACTTATCCTAATATTTTTAAAATCATAAATGGTTTTAGTTGGTAACAACTTCAGCCTTGACCAGCCAACACTAGCATATAATTTTAGGTTCTAACAATTTCAACTTTCTCATTTTTCTTTATCCATATCTAACAAAGAAACTCCTCTTAGTTTATAGTGCAATATGACCTAACCTTACTTTAATATAGTTTTTTACAGATTATACAAAATAATAGAATAATTGAACAAACATACTGCAGCAACTTTAACGATGAGATTCAATCATCCAAATTCGTGAAATTTAATCACTAAAATTCTACAATTCTTTGTCCATGTCTCAATGAGATAAATACGTCGGTATATTGTATTAAAAAAAATTAGAATTTATTAATTCAAAATTAAGATATATTAATTTAAAATTATATTTATTACTTTAAAATTAAAGTTTATTAAATTAATTAATTTTAATTAAATTTAATTAATTAATTAATATTAATTAACTACTTAATTAACATATTAACTACTTAATTAAATAAAGTGGTCTCACTCTGCGCGGGCGCGCAGGAGACCACCTCATGAGATAAATACGTCGGTATAGTGTCTCCTGCACTAACAATTGAGATAGATTGATACAGAACAATAGAAAGAAAATATGTTTTATAGTTTAATACTATTTTTCATAATTATATCTTAATGCATGAAAACTCACAATAGTATTTTAATTTATACAAAAATAAATAAATTCAAGTCTATTTTTCAATTCGATTTCTAGCAGCTGATTGCTTACTTACCACCCTATAAATTCCTTCGAACAAACCCTATCTCACTTTCCACATGAATCTTCGGCGTATTAAGAGGATGTTTGACTAAGCTTATATTTTAGAGAGCTTATAAAATGTTTCAAAAATTTATAAGAGTTTATAAATTATCAAAGTATTTAGATAATTGAACTTATAGGCTAGAGAAAGAATCGTAAATTATATATAGAAAATCATAATTAGAGAGAGAAAATTAATGAGAGGTGAAGTTAATATGTTATATGCATAAAATAACGAACTATAACAAAGTTATTTTGAAAAATTCATTGTAATTTATAAACTATGAAAAAGTAAGTTGGGTCGAGAAACTTATTTTTGAGGGAGTTTATAAGATGTTGAAACTTATTTTCACAACTTATAAGATATTTATGAACTTATCTTGTCAAACATTTCAAATGAATTTATAAAATATTAATCATCTTATAAGTTCAACCAAATACCCACTAAGTCATCATCCAACTGCACAGAAAAAGAGAGGAATTGTATGGTAGATTTAGAAAAAGAAATGTATGCAATAGAGTATTATTGTCCTCCCTTCATCCCATTTAACTTGATTAGTTTTTTTAATATGTTTATTTAGAAAAATAATATAAAATGGTTAAGAGAATAGAATAGGTATAATCCATATTTTTGATGAGATAATTATTTTTTAAAAAGAAATAGATCAAGTGTAATGAGACACTCCAAAAAAGATTATTGATCAAATTAAATTGACGAATGAAGTGATTTTTTATGTAATTGTAAAACAAATGTAAATGTTGAAATATAAAATAGTATTTCCGTAATATTTCATTCGTCCACTAAATTTGTTTTTAGACTATAGTGGCATAAGTTTTAATAAATTATAATGAATGACGAATTAATAGAGAAATGAACTCATAATTATAGTAATATTAAATGAAATTAAAAAGATAGATCGTATTAATTTTTTTAATAAATAAATAGATAATATAAGAGATAAAATTATGAGAATTATATGGATGAGACGAGAGTAAACTGACCCAAAAATTAATAAGTAAGCGGATTTTGTAATAGAAGGACCAATTATTATTTATAAATATTGGTGGTTTGGATTTTGACACAAGTTGCTAGTCTACCTATGCCGACCTATATATATATAGAGTGATGCTATTCGGCCATAAGGTGGTCGGCCATAATCAATTTTATTAAATGAAAAAATTATTTATTTAATTTTTGATCTATTAAAAAATTGATTTTACATTAAAACCATCTTATGGAATTGTAATTTTGCACCAATCGAATGAAAAATTTAAATTTAATAATTTAATATTTTTCAGAATAGGTGGAAAAAGGGTGCGTGGCCGCGTAGCTTTATTGATATATATATGTATAAGGAGTGTGTGTGTGTGTGCGTGTATCTATAAGGCCGGCAGCGTCTTTACTTTATCTGACTGCAGCCATGTGGTGGTGAGTGGAGGGGTGGGCCACCACTACCGTCACGCCCCCACCACCTCTTTTCCACCTTTTCAGCCTTTTATTACTTTTCCTCTTCGATTTCCGCGAAATCCTTTCATTTTTTAAAACAATGTTTTCCCTCTTGGATTTTTATTTTCGTTTTACTTCTACGCAATTCACTATTATTCGTTATCTAGAAGTTTTTCGTCAAGTTCGTTACCAAAATCGTTCATTGATTTTAGTGATACGAGTTTTAATAAATTGTAATGAATGTAAAATAAATAAATATAAAAAAATGTATTGTAGAGATAATATTGAGTGTAAAAATATGGATCATATATGGATTTTTTTGTAAATAAATAGATAAGTTTAAGGTAAAAATATAAAGTTGATATTTTCAAAAAAAAAAAATTTTTTGACGGACCAAAACGAAATTAAATGCACAAGTTTAATGGACGGATGAAGTATTTTTTTTTTTTGGAGGTAATGTTACCATTTTAAAATTTAAAGCATATATCATAAGTAAATTGGTAGAGAAAGCATATATAAAAATGATTTTACATGTTTTATTTTATAACTTCTTTGGTGCGAGATCAATCATGTAACATTTTTAAATTAATAGTATAGAAATGATGCTTTTTAGTTTTAGACGTAAATCTCAAGTTATGTTTCTGAATCATAAACGCACATGCAAACTCATCCTGATATAGATTTTCATGTAGCAATCTATTGATGTTATATTATTGGTTTGTCTTTTTTTAATTTTAATTAAATATAGCATAATTTAAGAAGAATATAGTAATCATAATATATTTAATAATATGACTTTACAAATAATATCATTTAATTTTTTTGAAGTGTTCAAAGCACCATCTCGTTAATACTTGTTTGTAATTAATTGCCACTATATACGATATTATGCATGTATATATTATATGGGATCTCCATCATCAATTGATTATTAATTATATTATTTTTGTTTACTTTCTAAAATATTATATATCTATTATAATATATTTACTAAATACTAATAGCTATTATTTGTCAGCCTTTTAAATTAACGCTGTTTAGTGCGTTGCAGGAATGATTTATAGGAAATACATGCTAAATGATGATATTATAATATTTTGTTTTACTAAATAATTGAATGTATTTTTGGGTGCGTATAATTTTTTTTAAACAAGTGCAAAACACGTCCATCTTTGTAGCAGGTACAAAAGGCACCTAAAATTGTAACTCAAAATTTATTAAAAAAAACACTTATTTTGAACTTTTTATTACTTGATATTGTGAACTTTATTCCATAATCATATAAAGCAAACTTTGAATATTTTGTTAGTCAACAAATTTGAAATTCCGAATTTAACTTGACGCACCGAAATTACAAATATCGGCGTATTACCGCCAACTTACTTAATTACTCTCTCTCTCTTTCTCCCACTAATATTTATAACGACAAATCAAATACTTCCTTCGTCTCAATATTCATGATCCATTTCTTTTTTGCACGTATATTAAAGAGAATTATATTTTATATGTAAAGTAGTGTGTGATAAGAAATTCGAGGTACTTTTTAGGGTAAAAAGTTTTTTTTTTTTAAACGTGCCAATTTAATGGATCAACCAAAAAGAAAAACGAGTCAATAATAATAGGACGAATGAGGTACTTTCTCCGTTTATTTTTTTTTGATACAGTTATTTAGAAAAATGATATAAAGTCATTGAAGTGATAAAAATAGGTAGGTTCTACATTTTTAAGGAGATAATTATTTTTAAAAATGAAAATAGATCATCTTAGATGAGATAGTCAAAAAATGAATATAGATAATTTTGGATGCGACGAATGAAGTATATTTTATATCAATATATTATAGTTCAACCATTATTTTGACTAAATCGTCTCGTATGACTGGAACAGCTGAACTACAACAAAATCCTTAAAATACAAATATAACACCTTTTAAATCAGAATTATTCTATATATACGACAACTAAGAGAGTAAATTGAGAAAGTGGTTTTTGTTGTTACTTTATTTTATCCGACGAATATAATTGTAACAATAAAAGATAATCCCTTCTTTATATTCTACTATTACATGTGACTGACATTCTTGTCTCGTAGGATGTAATAATATATATATACCAACTACGGATATTTTTAAGCTATTCTTTGGTACACCCTCCCAAATGTCAAATATAGGTACTTTTTTGTCACAATAATTTTTCCAAGTATAGTTGACACTATTTTTTGTTACACCCTCCCAAATGTCAAATATAGGTACTTTTTTGTCCCAATAAAATTTTCAAATATAATTTACCTATCATATATGATTTACAGATTATTGTATAAAATATAAGATTTATCCAATATACAATATTGATAGTAATTATGGGTTCCACATGATACCAAAAAAACAACAAATAAATAAATAAATAAATAAGGTACTTTTCTTATTAGATTAGGTAAATATCATTTTAAATTATATTTATCTTATTAAAAATATTATAAATTTTCAAAAATATTATTTTAAACTCTAAAATTATTAATATTTTATTAAAAATATCATAAACTTTGAGAATTATCACTTTAAACCTCAAACTATTATTTTTAATCAAAATATCATATATTCATTTTAGCTCCCAAAATTGGACGATGAATTTTTTTTTCTCATTCGATGAGCCATATCAGAATTTCAAAAACAAAAAATGGACGCGGGATATATCCGATGAGCTACATCAGAAGATATTCATCGTCCAATTTAAGGAGCTAAAAAATGAATGTAGTATATTTTTGATAAAAAAAATTAATAGTTTGATGTTTAAAGTGATACTTCTAAAAAATTATGATATTTTTGATAAAAGATTAATAATTTAGAGTTTAAAATGATATTTTTTAAAGTTTATGATATTTTTGATAAAATTGATATAATTTGGAGTTTAAAGTTATATTTATCCTATTAGATTTGCATAGTATAACGAAATTTATTCAGGACATACTTATTCGAATAGGGATGGTGATTTTTCTTCATAATAAAAGATAGGTATACTTTTATTGGAAAGAACACGTAAGTACAAAAATATTATTCCCTCTCTCCCAAAAATATTGGTATGTTTAATTTTTTTATCCGTCTCATCATTATTGTTTTATTCTAAAATATGAATTATTTTTACACATAAAAATGTATCGAATTACGTGAGGTATATTATTTACTCGCAAAATACAATTTTCCTTTATTTAGGTACCAATTTTTTTAAAGACAATAACTTTTAAACGGATGAAATATATAATTATTCGATAAAAATTGAATCAAATTAATAATTTTCTTTCTTGAAATGTGGATCGGAACAATAGAAATGCAAGCTTCAAGCGAATTGAAATCAAATCGAATCTCCGGTTCTTATGATCAATTTAACTGTAGTTTTTAATCAGCCAGGACTCAGGAGTGTCCTGGATGATACCTATTGGTTCAAATAAAAATACATTTAAAAACAAGAAATGAGAACAAATTTTCATCATTGATTTTTGTAGATAAGTGATTGTGATTAAATCAAATTAGATTATAATGGTAATTATAGAATATTATGAAAATAACCGTCCCTTAATTATAGGGATTGTAATAACTTAATCTTGAACCATTGATTAATGACAAATGGATGATGGAGATTAATTCTTATTTCTTATTTTAAGGAGTTTTGTATCATAACTCATTCACACACACACACACACACACACACACACACACACACATATATATATATATATATATATATATAGAGTTTAGTTCAAATGATAACCATTCTTATCCTAAAAGCTAATAAAATGAATTAGTTATGAAAGTTGATGAATCAATTGAGAAAGTTAATGAATTCAAAATTTAGAATTTTCACCCAGTTCGAATCATGAGGCGAAAATTCTATTTTTGGATTCATCAACTTTCCCGTGGATTCATCAACTTTCATATAATTCATCATTTTTGATTCTTACGTTTCATGATAAAATGGTTATCGCGTTAACCTCCTATATATATATATATATATGTTACACTAAAATAAATAAAACTGAAGTGGGAAAAGATTATACCCAACATACTTTTCAAATACATACAAGAATAAACTTATAAGAAAACAAAACATTATTCTAAAATTTTGATAGTGTAAAACTATTTTAAATATATATCCACGTCAGTTTCGGCCAATTATTTGAATTACTCGAAAAATCATGTATCAAACATACTCAATTATATAAAAATATTGATTTTTTGGTGTCGATTCGTTCATATACAAACTTCATACTCCTATATTTGAGCAAAAAAAAGATTTGTCTTTAATTTTTTTTATAAAGAACGAATTTGACTCTTCACCTTAAAAAATAGCTACAAAAATATACAAACTTCATACTCCTATATTTGAGCAAAAAAAAGATTTGTCTTTTAATTTTTTTTATAAAGAACGAATTTGACTCTTCACCTTACAAAATAGCTACAAAAATTATATTCATATACTTATTAATATGATATATGCTTTTCACATTTAAAATGGATAATTATCCACATTTACACCCTAAATTATATTCCCAAAAGTATAGTGGAGTAAATTCGGGAAAAAGTGCTGTTTACTCTTACTATATTTTATCCGACAAAGATCATAAAATGCTTGTAATAAACAATTTATCCCTTCCAACATTCTACTGGATGCGGCTGACATTTTATTCCCACAAACCGTAATAATATACTCACCTCTACAATAGAGTAATCCTACACCCACTTCTCACCCCAGCTCACGTTAGCCTTGTTAGTTTTACCCGACAATTTCACACCTGTCTCCCTCACAATCCGCCACGTCATGAATCTCCGTACTCTCTCTCTGTCTCTCTCTTCCTTAACTTTATCTGCCTTACCACCAACACTTTCTCACTCCTCCCCACCTCTCTCTGTGGAATCTCCCAGGGTTTAATTTCGAACCGACTTCTCTGACTCGAGCTCACAAATTGTTTCACGCGCCTCCCTCGCAATGGGCTCGCTACCCGATCCGGGCGAGTTGACTCACCCCCCCGCGCCGCCTCCGAGTTTCGACGATTTCCAGCGGCAGACGTCGCTGATGACGAGCTGCACTCTCCTCTGGAAGGAGCTCTCCGATCACTTCACCTCTCTGGAGCAGGACCTCATCAAAAAATCCGACGCGCTCAAGGCGAAGGTGGAGGCCCTAAATCAGGAAACACAGCAGTCCCTCAAGGCGCTCGACTCGCGCGAGTCGTCCATTTCTCGTTCACTCTCGATCGCCTACGAGACGCTCGAACAGGCGACGAAGATGTCGATCTCCTTCTCCGGTGAGGAGGAGGAGGCGGAGGTCGACGATTCCGAGGGTTTGCTGATGAAATTGAGGGGGTTCTGCCGCAGGATGGCGGCAAAGGAGTTCTGGATCTTCGTGACCTCGCGGAAGAAGGAGCTCGAGCTGTTCCGATCGGAGCTGCCGAAAGCCCTCTCCAGATGCGTCGATCCGCCGCGATTCGTGCTGGAGGCGATCTCGGAGGTTTTCCCCGTGGCAAGCAGCGCGAGCAATAGCTACGATTTGGGGTGGGCGTGCGTGCTGCTGCTGGAGTCGCTGATTCCGGTGATGGTAGATCCGGTGCTGGGGAGGGAGAGGATGCTGGTGACGCCAAGCATTAAGGGGCAGGCGGAGGAGATAGCGGAGGCGTGGAAGAAGAGCCTTGAGGAGAGGGGCGGAATCGAGAATGTGAAGACGCCCGATGTGCATACCTTTTTGCAGCATTTGGTGACGTTCGGGATTGTGAAGGAGGCGGATGTGGACTTGTACAGGAAGCTCGTCGTCGCCTCCGCGTGGAGGAAGCAGATGCCGAAGCTCGCCGTCTCTCTCGGCCTTGGTGATAAGATGCCGGGTAAAATTTTGTTGGTTGACTTGTTCAATCATTTCTTCTTATGTTATGGGTGTTCATTTCATATGAATTTAGTGGTATTTGTGCAGTTAGTGGAATAATTATAGGTTTGAGTATCTGATTTTGATTACTGAAGTTGGATTTTCAAATTGAGTGGCTGTACTAAAACTGGAGATGCTTTGAGTTCTTTCTTCTAGTTGAGTGAATCAGTAAAATGAGAACCTCAGCTCTCTTCTAGATGAGTAAAACTTGAAATGGAAGATGGGGATTTCTGTGAGTTTTTAGGGCTTTCTTGGATATATTTGGGGATGCACAAGCCGTTCTTTGATTTGATGATTTGGCTTTGACGGTGAATATCTGTATTGTGATGACATTTTTTGGTTTACTGGATCTTGGTTACTTCATGTGGCAAGATTTTTTGGCTTAACTTTGAGAAAAATGGTGCTAGTTTCTGAGGATTTGAGTGTTTTGTTAGAGCGAATATATCATAGTCTGTTGGTATCGTATGGAAGGGATATGGTAATACCATACTACTAGTTTGTCTTGTTCCTGTTTGAGAGGGCACAATGAATGTTTAGGAGGACCTCTTAGTTGAGGATGAGTTGTCAGGAGTGTGCCTAAGGGCTGATCTCAAGAAACCAATCTTTGAAAACGGTCGTAACGTTTACTACCAGTGGCCCTGTGACTGTGAGGCTGTCGTGTTTATTATCTGATTTTAATTGTTTGTAGCTGGATGAGCTGAGATTTAGTAAACAGGTAGCAGAACAGCCGAGAATAGCTGGGAACTTGGACGTGGAGAGATTTAATATCGAGTTTTATGGTCCTCTGTTATGATGTATCCATAGCTCCTGCTGCCTAGGCTTCAGCACCAGGATCTTAGTCATGAAATTGTTTGCTCTGTGTATGCCTGTATTTGCATCACTTTTCCATCAAGAACATATTGGCAAACAAAACTATTTTGTCCTTGGTCTACATTGTTTAATATGGTGCTTGACTTCACATTGAAGTTACGTAGGGTTCCTTAGTTTTGCCATCTGGTGTAGTAGAAGTTTGTGAGGAATTGTTCCTACTTGCATCAGATAGGTGGCTCTATTTTCAGTTCATTGGCATATTACTGGTGTTTCATAGTTGAATTTAGAGGTTTACACTCATCTTTGTTTCTTGTGCTATCTGTTATAAGAATGAACACTAGCAATACTTGCTATGTGATCTAATTTCACTGTATGCATGATATACATCTGTAGTGTCTCAGTGCTTTGATAGTTGATACCTCGTGCACAGATATGATTGAAGAATTGATTGGAAGAGGACAACAGGTTGACGCCGTGCACTTCACATACGAAGTCGGCCTAGCTGACAAATTCCCCCCTGTCCCACTGTTGAAGGCATTCCTGAAAGATGCAAAGAAGACAGCCACATCCATCTTGGAGGACCCCAACAATTCAGGCCGTGCATCGGTGAGATTTTATTTAGAATATTCCTGATACACAGATTTGTGCTTTTACGTTGTATTCAAACTGCATTCGCAAAGTAAGACTTGGCCTATCTTCATTAACCCCATTTCTCCTAAACAGCACATGGCTGCCAAGAAAGAGCAATCGGCCATCCGTGCCGTTCTCAAGTGCATCGAAGAATACAAACTCGAGGCTGAGTTCCCACCCCAAGACCTCAAGAAGCGCCTCGAGCAATTAGAGAAGGTCAAGATCGAGAAGAAGAAGCCAGCAAGCCCGGCAGCCAAGAGGACACGGGCCAGCACAGGAGGACCCATGCCTCCAGCCAAGGCTGGCCGCTCAACCAACGCTTACGTATCATCGTTCCCGTCTCCCCCGACATATGTGAGGTCACCTCCGTCACACACCCAGTATTCCCCCGCTGCAGTCCCGGCATACCCAGCAGTGCCCGGTGTCTACGGGCATGGAAACAGAAGCCCCTCGTACGTATACTCCCCAGAGGCTCCCCCTCCGGCCATCGTCGGGTCGTACCCTGTGTCTCCGGTGAGCTTCCCCGCATATGGTGGATACAGCAGCGGGATGGGGCCCGCTTACCAGCAAGCTTACTACTGATCGACATGACTGCGCTCTTTGGGGAAGGTGACTACTGATATGATGATGACAACAATCAATCAATCAAATCCAAATGTTTATTTTGCAAATGGTCTGTAATCACTAACCTTTAATGGTAGCTTTTATCGGTGTGTTAATCCTTTAATTACTGACCTTTGACGGAGGGGCAGGATGTATTAATTTTTCTGATTGTTGAAGAACTTGTAGTTTTAGGTGGTTGTGAAAAGTAATTAAGAAACCAACGGTAACGAGGCTACGGCTACTAATACTAGGAATCGTGTTTTTCTTTATTACATGCATCTTGATAACTTTCTTAAATTCTTGATTGTTTCTATTTGAGTAAACATATTTCAATGGCTGCAACATCTAGTAATGATAAGCAAAGAAAAATATATGAGAATTGGTTGTCAAGTTTGTTTTGGGAGCATGTCGAGTTTCCTAATATATTCATATTTGTTCTTTACTATTAATTAATGTATGAATAAATCAAAGAATTAAATAAAGGTATATTAGTAAATGTGTTAGAAAATATTACTCCTCAAATCCACCAAAAACGCGCATCGTTTTTGGTGTAGACGAAGATTTTAAGAATCAGAATGAGTGTAAAGTAAAGTGTATAAAAGGTGTGTCGTTGGGATAATAAATGAATATATTAATGGAATGTGAGTGTAAAAGGTGGTATGAGTGTTTTTGTAAATAAGTGGATAAGTTGAGGTAAAAATGTAAAGTTGGTGTTTAAAAAGGAAAGTCACATTTTGGTGGGACGGATCGAAAAGGAATTAAATCGCGTTTTGGTGGACGGAGGAGATTATTTATGAAAACAAGCCTATATATTTTGGATATCCAAAAAAGAAAAACAAGCCTATATAATTGGGACGGAGGAGTAGTACTAAGTGATATTATCGATCCAAAGCTGAAAAATTGCTCTTAATTGGTTGCTTATATTTTGTTTAACTAAGAGTTCCGATTTCAATTCAATTACGGTCAAACGGTTAAATGTGTTTGGTTCCTGACCAAAACATATGTTTTTTATTATTATTATTATTATTATTATTATTATTATTAGTAGTAGTAGTAGTAGTTTTGTCTTCATTAATAAAATATGTTTTGTTTATTTTTTAGAATACAATTTTTTAGGTTGAATATTTTTGGGGTATAATTAATAGAGAAAATTGATAAATTATACTCACTCCGTCCCAGCCCAATTGACACATGTTAAAAATGGCAAAAATTAGATCCCTTTATTAGCATTAAATCTTGTGAGACCAACATTCTACATTCTCTCTCTCCAGATTCTATTTCTCTCTCATACTTTATTAGCATTAAATTTTGTGGGACCAACATCATTAAACCCCTTAATCCATTTTTTCTTAATATTTGTGCAAAAATTGATTTTCCAATTTTAGCTTGGGACGGAGGGAGTAGTTTGCCATTCGAACGAAATCAAAACAATCGGTTTGGTCAAGAAGAAGTGAATTTGATCGGTTAACTCGGAATTGTTTGTACAACTCGATCAATCATTTTTCGCAGATAACGTAGTGACCGTATGGTTACTCTTATTTTGAGAAATTAAAATAAAGGAATCTCATTTTGATTGGTTGCAAATTCTATATCCCTGTCTTTTTCCAAAGCAATATACATTGAATAAATTTCATCACAAAAATTTAAGAATATTGATTACAACTTAAAAGATAATGATATCATTTGAATTTATAAAATCGACTAAATAAATATTTTTTAAAAATCGAGTAATTATAAATCAAATGAAAACTATTCACATTATTTTCCCCGAAAGAGAGAGACTATATAAAAAATTCAGCGGGATTTCCCGCCTGTTTGATTGGGTTTATAAATAAAACTGCACATTTTAGGGCTTTCACCCAAATCAGTCTCCGACCATGCTCACTGGGCGCGAAAGCTTGCTCAGAGTCATCGGCAAACGCCGCCGTTTCCTCCCCAGCCGCGGACCAGTTTTCTCCACCGCAGTCGCCTCGGCCTCTCCGGTGCGATACGTTCACAACTGCATCTAATTTCCTTGATTTTTGAAATTTTCAATCGGCCGATGTATCCCTATAAGCATGTGATAAGGTGGAATCTGTCTGAATCATTGCATTGCGATTATTTCCTGCAGAGTTGTTCGAGCATATGGGAGAGAGATGAAAGGGTGAAGAGAGATTCAGCTGAGCAAAGACCCGACGGCGATGGCGATGAATCGGTCCATTGCCCTGTCTGTGGGGTCCGACTTCCCGGTGCTGATAATGCTTTCATCAATTCTCATGTTGGTAAGGTGAAAGTATAGGCTCACAACAAGCTGCTTTGTTTTGTTTCAAATGTTAAATCGTTTGTTCTATCAAAAGCTTGCACAATGTTTCTTTGTGTTTGAACTATGATTTGAGTGATGCTAATTTGATGGTTTCAGATGACTGCCTTGCTCCTAAAGGAGGTAAGAAGCGGAAAATGAGCCAGGTCACCCTTCTTCAGTTGAACTTCTCAAGGTCCAAAGTTATTCCAAACGAGCCCGATGGAATGAGCACTGATGATGCGATTCGTAACTTGAATGGATTGGATGAGTCTGATGACTATGCAAAAGATGGTTCTGCTTATTTGGAAAACAATTCGAATGCAAATCCTGAAGAACATTTTATTTCCAAAGGCACCGCTGGTGATGAGTTTGCCCCACCATTGTTACCATCTGATGTTGAGGAGGGGCGTGAAGATGGCACGTATGAAACTTTGGATGATTACGACATGTCTAAAGTTGTTATTCCAACTCTTATTGTTGGCCGTAGGTATGGTAGCAGAAAGTCAATAGATCCTCAATCAAGGATATGCCTCTCTAGAGACCCTGAGAATGTTAAGGATCGAAATGCTATCAAGGTTTGATTTTTATAGCTTTTGTATTATTTCCTTTTTACTTGATTCACTAGTAAAAGAGTGTTATGCATTGACCAGGTACTCTGTGTAGATTGGGGATCTGATAACATGTTGGGATATATACCACGAGAACTGGCCCAATATCTGTCTCCTCTAATAGAGAAGTTCCACTTGAACTTTGAGGTAAAAAAAAGCTCTATTTTTGTGGGGTATACAATTCAAATATTTGAATCATTTGGTTTGGTTGTTGGCGAGTCTTGTTGGTGGGATCTTACAAGGCACAAAAAGAGGTTTCGGCATCTAAGCATGATTTTGATAAGACTTGATTATCAGGAAACTATTTAATTTCTGTATAATTGAAGTTTCTGAAGGTCTATGTGCCTCTTCCTTCTTTGATGTTTGGCCAAGATGAATTTTTTTGTTCTCTGAACAGCTTCATAGTTATGGTGGGAACTTTACAAAGTTTGATTTTGGTGAAGAAAAGTTGGCACATAATAGATGTGTTTCGTGGAAGTTCTAATTACATCAACAAAAGTGATAGAGACACATAGTTACAGATGTTATTAGAGGATGTAGTAAATGGAACTGTCTCCTTATAGCTGTAGTATTAGGGGGATCCTTATTTTCTCTCTCACGCCATGCTCCACTAAAGATGAAATACACCAACTTCACCAATGAAACCTGAGAAGGCTCCTTTTGATTTTCATCATTATTTTTATTTTTTCACTCTATCTAGAGGTTCGATTGTCATGTAAAGGTTGGTGATCACCTTAAACTTGCAGCTTCTAAGATATATGGTATTCTTGAAATTATCTCTTGATTGTATTGGACGCTCTTTTTGATTCATATGAATATCTACAGGGCAGTATCACTTCTGTACCACAAAATCCTCGAGCTTCTTTTCCAATTCAGATTGTATGCACAAATGTGACAATATGTGACCAAATAGATTGCAATAGCATGCAAGAATTTAAGTCTCTATGGAAACATGCTCTACGTGTTGTTGAACTTGCAAAAACAAATCCATCTGGAATGACCAGGTATCAACGTAACTTGGAATTGCTTATACAAGAGGTGTTAAAGAGTGATCAACATCTTTTTACAGACAGTGAGATGTCTTTCTTAGGTACCTATTAAAGAATTTTGTCTTCGATGAAGTATATATTTTCTCTAACTGTCTGCTACCTTTTCATGTGCTCTTGTGCATTTTCCTTCTACAGAAGCATTTGACTCACTTCCAGATGATAGTAAAAGACTTTTTGCTCGGCTCTATACCCGCAAAGGTTTTATGCCAATCACACAATTTTCTTTCAGTCAAGTATGCTTCTTGGTTCTCTATGAGTGATGTCATGATTGCTTTAGTCATAGCCAAGTAGAAACATCTCATGTTGTTTTTCATTTCTAATTGATTACTGTTCATAATTATTTGAAGCAACAAAATGGGTTTGATAGATGCTATAGTTAGTTCCAGAATTGATGAGTGTTTACTTTTCTTCTTAGATATCAGTGTAATTGCTTTAACTTCCTTCCCCTCCCTTCCTTGCCTATGAGTCTCTCTCTCTCTTTTTAAATGGAAACTTATACTTTTCATGTAAGTATGCTACTTGATAATCTGAGAGATGTTTATACCCCTAGGGCCTTGGTTTCGGATGTCCAGTATGTCATATCCTGAGATAGCTGATCACGACCAAGCAATTAAAGGGCTTGTAGGTAAACATTGGTTTAATATTTGTTTAAATGTTACTAAAGTCCCTTTTTTGAGATTCTTAACCGATCCAATTACTTGATAAAATTGTTCTGAAATCTCATTATAATTACTTTGTTCTTCTCAACAGAAGTTGGGTATTTGTGCTCCTTTTTGCTAAGGAATGAACTAGAAGAGGATGACTTAGAGGAAGCCTTGAACATACTTAACGTTGATGAGCTGCGGGAAGCTCTGCTACTGCATAACAAGGTTTGTACATTGTCATGTTGTTCTAGCGACTTTAATGTTTGCAATGTGTCGTAACATTGAGACAAAAATGTTAATTAATCCTCTGCCCATTATCCGCGGGCTTGTGCCAAATTGTCCAGAAGGGGGACACGGTCACAGCATGTGACCGTGTGCCCGTGACCGCGCACGTCGCCGTTTTCGCCCGAGGCCCACGGTCACGAGCATGCGGTCGCGTGCTCCAGCGTCCGTGCCGCGGCCCCGTTTACCTGCGCGCCTGACCCGACATCCAACATGCCACCTAAGAAGGGATCTAAAGCAAGCAAAAGCAAAAGCAAGCAGAGCTCATCTTCTAAATCCTCAAACATACATCTCAACAAGATCCACCCACCATTTTTGATTCACAATTCTATGGATTTGAGCTACACACAAATGTTGTCCGCGAACGGTGGATCTAACTTGGAGGTTACAACACCGCCAATGCCGGTATCTATGTCCCTACACCTTGCAATAGAGAGTATTATGAATGATGTGTGACATCTTGTTGAGCGGTCAGGATTGCGCCGCGTGTTTACGGGGAACTGATTAGCTTATAAGGGTCTAACTTTGGAGTTCTTGACGTCCTATGATTTGGAGCGCGAAAATGGTATTCCAGTCTGCTTCACCTTCCGATTAGGCGGAGAACGACATGAACTTACCACCAGCCCATATCAAACAAAACCCATCAAACCTTAGACAAAGCCATTTTTCTTTTCTTTTTTTCCTTTTCTCTCATACCTATTTATGCTCACCATATTTTTCTCCATGATAAATCATATTTGATACATTGTGTCAATCTCGGTGCGTCAAATTAGGTGTGGACATGGTCCATTGACAAAGACGCTCACCATATTTTCTCCATGTAACTAGGTTGACCACCGTCGTCAGAGAGGTGTTGGGCAAGTCAAATATGTAGTATGTATCCCTCTCCATCAAAATCTACGCCCATCCTTGCCAGGAGAAATGAAATATTGTTGCTGTATGGAAGCTTTATCCAGAAGGATATCTGTAGAAACTGGGGCTTCAATGATTTGAATCCCAAAGTGTTCGGCGATGGGAGTTATCATAGCGTCGATAGCAATCTTACCGCCTATGGTATTGATCCGAGATTTAGATTGACTTGCAACGAAACAACCTACCAAAATATGCTCGTTAGCCAACAGACATTGCGGAAGAGGAGTTCATCTGAATGCAAATGCTCATATTTTTCGAGATAAGAATGTAAAAACCATGAGCCGTTGGAACATACGATTCCTGATAGAACTGGATTTGCATCACACTTGATTGGTTGTGAAATCATCTTGGCCTAGATAAACACCATCGTCAAAACACCCAAAAATAGTGTCCAACTCGCTGGTGGTAAGCTCACGTGGTTTTCTGCCTAATTGGAAGGCCAGCAGATCGGAGTACCAATTTCGTTCTCCAAATCATAGGACGTCAAGAACTCCAAAGTGAAACCCTTGTAAGCTAACTGGTTCCAGTAAACACGTGGGCGCATTTTGACCGCTCAACGAGATGCCACACATTGTCCATAATACCTATCTGCTGCAAGGTGTGGAGACAGAGATACCGACATTGACGGTGTTGTAAACCGCCAAGTTGGATCCACCGTTCGTGAGCAACATTTGTGTGTAGCTAAAATCCATAGAATCGTGAATAAAAAATGATGGGTGGATCTTGTTGAGATGTCTGTTTTGAGGATTTAGAAGAGGTGTCTACTTGCTTTGGATCCCTTCTTAGGTGGCTTGGATGCATGCAAACAAGGATTATGCATAGTTAGCAATCCTTAAAACAATGTTTCCAACAATGAAAAATTATTGAAAACATCTCTCAAACAACTAAGTTCACCTTTACAGCCACCTAATATAGAAATTTGCATGAATTGACCCTATGTAAAGCACATACATTCATCCTCTATTGACACACAACGACATAGTATATAGCAAAGGAAAACACACACCAAAATCCATTTCCTCAAACACAAGTGGACAATGTGAACAAGCCTAAGTTGCATAAAGTTACTCTAAGCATAGTAATGAACAAATTAGCACAAATCCACCAATGACGATACATGGATGTAGCAAACCCAACATCACATGCATGGTAGAAAGCATCATGGAGCAACAATTTCATCAAATTGGATAATGCAAGAGAAATCCTAAAATTGAGCGCTAATACCATAATTCATGTAAAGCAATCGGTAAAAAGATAGTAATTCATGCTTAGGATTGAAAAAGACAAGAGAAAATGCAAGAATGACATAGCTTAACTTGGATGGAATGAGGAAATTGAGCGAAAAAACTGAAGTGTGGGTGTGTAAATTGCATGGAAAAATGGGAGTTTAAGTGTGCAAACCGGGCGGGGCGCGGGTGCCCACATGCACGACCATGGCGTGGGTCGCGTGGCTATGGCCGTGCATGTTGGGCTTCTGCGTGACCCGTTCTTCGTCCGTTGTTTGATTCTCGATCCGTATGCACTGTCGGATTCACAACGATATATACTTCTAACGTCAATCCCAATTCCACTAGATTAAATCAAAAAAATCTTTAATAAATCATAAACGATCCACGAGTGATATATTCACATACCAAGCTAAAATTATACTCCCTCCGTCCCATTTAAAGTGTCCATTTTTTTGGGCATGGGTATTTAAGAGAAAGGTATAAAGTAGTTAAAGTGATAAAAAGTGGGTAGAGCTCATGCTTTTTGAAGGGATAGTTATTTCCTAAAATGGAATGAACAACCCAAAAAAAAAGTGGGACATTTTAAATGAGACAAGGGAGTAACAATTAAACGAACACATATTTCTCCATAGATTGACTAATAAAATGCTGATGAGAATAAGGGAAAATGCTTGTTTGTCATCCATCCACCAATGCTGATTTTCAATTAATACTATCTTATGGTTTTATATATCTGAAAGTTATATAGACATGAAAGCAAAAGCTGTAACTGGATTGCACTATCTTTGACCTTCAATTCTGGTTTGGAATGATTTGTAGTGGCTTGAGCTGAATCAGCTGATTCTTTCACTGTTAACATAAATGTTCTTATTGCCAAGGAAAATGTTATGTTTATGACAGTGTACCCCTTTCCTTGAGGCAGTGATTATGTTGGTGACTTGAAGATTAACAGAAGCATTTATAATTCTGCCTGTTATTAACATCCATCCACTAATTGCATTTGTCTTAATCTTTCTTACTTTCTTTTTGTGTTCTATACCATCAAATCACATTGCTTTACATCCCAAAGCTTCTTTTTCTAGTTCATTAATGCAATTGTACAGAAGGAGCATAATGGATGGTTCATTATAGATTTGTATGATTCCATAGTTTATGCTCCAAAATTGATATGGCTTCTGATGACTACACAAACAAAGAACTTTGTGTGGACAGATACGGGTCATACATCTCATAATACGGTCCAGCTAACTTATATAGTTTATCAAGCAAAAGATTGTGAGTTTCAAGAAGCATTTTGAGTGTAAAAACCATATGAACATCTAAATGTTACCTTAATCTGTGTCACAAATTTGTTTGTCTAGTCTAAATTTCACTGTCTTTTTTATTTTCGTTTTCTTCATATTGTATATCCTAATACAAAGTGCTTTCCTTGTAAATCAGAACTGTGGAGAACATTCTAACTGTGTCAGGATACCGTAGTATATTTTGGATAGTGGTGTTACCATTTGTTTTCATTAATTTGATTTTGCTTATTTTGCATCACACAAGTTTATTGCATTTTTTTTGTTGGTTGCTTGGAAAGTATCCTTTTTCTCTCAAGCCTTGACCTTTTCAAAGTGACATTCTCTCTGGTAGATTGGTATTGATCAGCTTCTAGGTCATCAAGTATTCCTCCTGGGGTTTCTTTGATTTTCTTAAACTATAGACTATTGCAAATTCTCGAACTGGTAACTGAGGCATCTGAGAGATTCTTCCAACATGAGTTAGTTATGTTGCATCCTTTATGGAGGAAAACACTCTGGTGCTTAGTGCATCTGTTTGAACTTTTATCTTAATCAGAGAATTAGAGTTTTTCTGTAGTCGGCAGATGTCTATGCTTGATGTTTCCTGTTAGTTGCTGATTTTCTTTGTTTCAACTAAAACTCAGAAATGCAATCATGGTACACGAAAGCAAGACATCATTAAATTGCTGCTATCATCAAACACAGATGGTCCTTGGTAAGGTAAACTCGATATACATCATGAGTTTGCCAAATTTCGGCTATATCTCTCACACTATTCTGCAATTTCTTATGCAGTTCTGACCTCCGAAGTTTTGTTCTATCTAAAACTGGTTCCTGTGTAAAAGTATCTAGACTTGCCGAACTTCTAGTATGGCGAGCTGAGGTATTCTCTTCATGTCACTTCAAGTTGGTTAGTTAGTCTAAGAAACTTGTTTGGTACATTTTAATCTAATTTTCCTTCCCCTTGCAGAGGCTTTTCTTCCTTAATGGAGAGCAGGACCTCTCAGCCTTTTTGCTTGTGGACTTGGGTATTGTAAAATATCCTGCCTATAGATGTATAATCTCAGAGCCAGTTTTTCCAAATAGGAGTGACTTGCTATCTTATGAAGAGGTATGTTTAATTTGAGTCCCAGCTGGTAACATCATATTACATTTTCCTTTTACTGAGGGTTAGTTTATGATTCTAGGCTATTGAAATTTCACAAATTATGGTTGAATATCTTGACGGAAACAACTCGGAGTTGGTCTTAAGATGCATAGAGATATGTGTTTCGCGCATGTCAACTTGTTCGAGAGAGAATATATCTTCAACTGGTGGATCAATGAATGCTTTTTTATCCCACTTCTCAGCCTCGTGGGTATACTCTAAGGTGGTCTTATTGGGTGTGTCCTTTTTTGAGTGTGAGAAGAGGTAATGGTGCTTAAATTACAAACTCTTATGCCTGCTCCTTTCCTTTGAGCATTTTTTTTGGCTTTGAACAAGAATTTGAGAAAATTGTATAAAGTGCTTCTAAATAAAGATTCCACTCTCTAGTAGCTTCACATTTTATGTGAATTCTCCCTCCTCTCCCAAGGAATGCAGAAAGATATGGCAACTGGTAACATGCTCCCAAAATTGATTTTCTAGATGGTATATAGTGTATTTGCCGTAGTGTATATTATTTCTGTTCGAAAAATTTTCACATCTTTTATTTGTTACGACAAATTTAGTTATTCTCTTCTAAGTTGGAAAATATGATCTTTGTTAGAAAGTCAATAAAAACCATCAACTTCATAAGAAAGTATTAATGTTACATGCAATAGATATATCACCTAACAAAAAAAAACCCTAACAGAAAAAAAAACAAAACTCCAATTTTGGTATGGTTTTGGTAAACACGCACAAACATCTTTCTTTTCCAAGTGAAATCCCCTAGTATATGAATATGGCAACTTGCTTGCAATGTGGGTTTTGAAGTAGCATTTTGCTTTCACAGGTACATGGATGCCATTGATTTACTCAGGCAACTACTAAATACATTCACTTCTGATAGAAGAAGGGGATATTGGACTTTACGGCTTTCTGTTGATTTGGAACATCTTGGGCGTGTAGATGACAGCTTGCAAGTAGCAGAGGATGGTTTGCTCGATCCATGGGTTCGTGCAGGTTCAAGAGTAGCCCTGCAAAGGAGGGTATTGCGGTTGGGGAAACCACCCAGGCGCTGGAAAACACCCAGTTATTCTAATTCCGTTAACAGGAAGATTTCTCAGGTACAATATTTATGTTCTTATCATGTTATTAGTTCAATAGTGTAATCTCTCTAATTAATTTTGTTGCCATTGGTCTAACGGCGATCAGATTAATGTTCAAGGAAGACCGTTGAATGGTAAAATAGGGGCGAAGAGCATCTTCTATAGTGAAGATGGAGAACGATGTGGAGTAGAAGAGCTTGCACTACAGTATTATGCTGGCGAAGGAGGCGGTTGGCAAGGTGTTCACACAGAGAGTGGCATTTGGCTTACCCTTTTTGGGATCTTGATGTGGGATATCATTTTTGCTGATGTACCGAATGTTTTTCGCACCAGATTTCAGGTTATACATATTTTCAAGAAAAATGTGTGAATCATAAGAATTGTCCCTGGTTATATAGTTGAAAGCACATATATTTTCTTGAGACCTATAATTTTACTTGCAGACTGCACCCTTAGATCTTGAGACCGATAGCTTCTACGAAACCAGAAAGGGCCTCATAGAAGCGCACTTGGAGAAGATCCGAGATGGCATGGCAGAGGAGATGCTCATCACAACGTGGGAATTGCACGTTGGAACAGCCTGTCGAGGGGTGAACTGGGAGAAGCACTCGTTGGCTGATCTTCGAGTTGCTGCAAAATGCATTGGAGGCTCGTGCCTTGCCTCCATCTGCAGACATCTGGCTCAAGGTTACCGGAGCTGGTCCAGTGGTATGCCCGACTTATTGCTGTGGCGTCTCCACGACTGTTATAGAGGCGAAGCAAAGCTCGTGGAAGTGAAGGGCCCCAGGGACCGACTCTCGGAACAGCAGCGCGCTTGGTTGCTTGTCCTCATCGACTGCGGCTTCGACGTCCAGGTCTGCAAGGTAACTCCAAATCCAGTAGCAACAGAATAGTGATGCTATTGGGACTGTTATCTATACAGAAATACGGAGCTAAATTTCTAATTGTTATTGGCATACATAATAGTTGGAGGAATTCCTTCATTGTAATAGTGAAAGAGGACTGTTTTGTGAGGATTGCAATTGGTATAAAGCTATTACAGTTTTATTATTTCTATATGTCAAGCAGTTTTATATATTTCGAGATTCGACAAACGGATAATAATTGTAATATATAGCTTATTTGTAAACCGATGCTGGAAATTTGGCACTTTTGTAAAAATTAGAATAGATTAAATGTCAAAAAAGTCGTAATTTTGGATTATTATAAAAAATTACAAAAGTTTATATTTTTGTGCAATTAGCCAAAAAAAAAACAAAATTTTTTTAAAAAAGAAAAGCTTCAATTATTACTTTATAATGATTTTAGTAATTAAGGTTACACCTCAATCAAATTTCACTAGAAACACAATTTCAGTATTTACGAACTACAGAAAGAAAGAAAATGCTTCCAATTAATTTGCGGTTCTTATCAGCAATGTCGGATCTTTGTTCTTATAACTACTTCCTACTTTCTATCACATGTAAAAAAGAATTTTATCAATTTTAATTATTATCCTATTGATTTATCACTTAAAAAAATGTGTTTTCAATTTTTAAACATATATTTTTATATTATATTGATTTTCAGTAGAATTAGTGCATTTGATCTACCGATAATATTTCCAATCTATTTATTTTTTTCATAGGGCCTGACCGCCTGAGTTTATAAGCACAGATTACATCTCTTCCTACCGACTTCACCATATCACACTATAAACCACGATGGTCACAGAAGCCGACGACGCCGTTTCCCCCAGACTCTCAACCTACGACGTATTGTCACCGATCACCTCAGCCGGCGGCGGCGGCGGCGGCGGCGGCCTTATCATATCAATTACAGATGCGATGCGCTCCTTCCTCACCACATCTTCCACCAATTCACATCTGTCGAACGATCTCAGAGACCTTTCTTCCTCGCTTAGCCTCCAGTCGACCGCACCCTACCAATCCCTAAAATCGATCTGGTTAGGATCCGAATCCGGTTCCAGACCCGATCTATCCTCTCTCCTCGCCGGGTCTAATTTCGTCTTCACCAGCCCCACGCCCCGCCGGAAGGTAGATTCATCTATTCTATGATTATATTGTCTAATTCCAATGTATTTGTGTGTTTGAATTTTAATTTTGGTGGTTAATTCAATAGAGCGAGGAGCTGAAGGCGAGATTGAGAAAGCTGGAGGAAGCAGCTGAGAGGAAGGCGTATGATGAATTAGTGAAGGACATTACTCCGAGGAAGCCTGTGAATGAGCCTTTCTCTTCTTACAAGGATCAATTAGGCTTCGGTAATCATCTTGTTTCTTCTCTTTCGATCTTTTTCTTATGCTATCACCAGTTCAAACTGAAGCTGCTGAACTAGATACAAGGTGTTTGATCAGCGTGTCTAGAGTTAGAAAGTGTATGTTTATAACTAATTTAAGAAAAGAAAATTAGAGATGATGATGATAGCTCCATGAAAGGATTTAGGATGTCTTATTTTTCAATTTTACTTTTCAGCTATCTATTTTAAGTTAATTCGTGTTGTTTCAAATTTTCAATTGAGAAATTTAATGCAAACTGTGGATAAATTGTGGCAAATGCGAACAGATGTTGTATTTTAAGAACAATAAGTGTAAAGAAACACATATATTCTTATGTTTTCATATCTATGTGTGGTGATGTCTAAAAAACACTTTTTTCTTCTCATTTGCCCATGATTTACCTATAATATGCAAATGGGTATCGCCTGAAGGAGTAGCATAGAATTTGTTATGTTATAATTATATATTTACCTGTTCCCTATTTGATTTCTCTGTGTTCTCTGATTTTAATAGTAAAGAAAAGTGAAACAACACTTATTGCCTGATCGTTTTGAAGTTATGATCATTGCAATTATTCTAGCTTGCCTTTTCTTATGTATGAACTCATCTAATTTGTACCCGTTCGTAATCATGAGTTTCAACCCTTCTCACCTTGCCTCTAAAGATTTGAGATCATTTCCTGGGTTCACTGTGGATTGTGAAACTGTAATATTCTTGCAGTTTAGTTATTAATTATGCTTTATCATGACGACCTTACAGGATTACATGTTGTGGTTACAATGTTTACTGGATACTTGGTTGGGTATGCAGCATTCCGAGCCCTGTTTGGCCAAAGTCCTCCCATGGTAGGTTTTGTTCAACAAGTCCTTTATTATTCGTGAAATTTGCAGTCGAATCTAGTTTATGCGTATTCTATGACCGTATACATACTTTATTGATGGCAATTGATGTTGCGTTTCTTTATTGTTCAGAGTGCTGCCGGGGGCATCCTTGGCTTGGTTGGGGCCATGCTAGTTGAGACGCTTCTGTTTATACTCAGATCTTCTGACCTAGGTGGTGAATCCTCCTCATCTTCTACTTCCCGCCCTTCCAATTTGAAGATAAAGAAGAATCAGTAGGTTCGAATTAAGACATTCTTGTACTCACTTTACCTACATGATAGAATGTTATTGTTTTTCTTGGAGATGAAGATTGTGTCTTGGGTAAATAGTTTAGAATGCAGGCTACATTATGTAGATTTTCATAGATTTATTTTGTATGTGAAATGCAAGGCTGGATACTGATAGGTTTCAAAATGTATTTGTATTTGAACATGAAATGCAAGGGGCTTAATGATAGATTTTCAAAACTGTTTTTTGGAAATGACTGTCTCAAATTCATGCTGAAAAATATGAGATATGAAAGGCACATTATGTTTGTTTTGAAGTCGGATGTTGATTTGAAAAGCACATACATTTATCAAATTTAAAGCAGAGCTGTGAAACATGGTACAACCTGATTTTTGGTCGGGTTGGTCATGTTTTTATTGGCCCAAACAAATTGGACTAGCCCGAACCGGTTCGATCAATTTCTGAGTCCAGCCACAGCTCAATTTTCTTCTAGACCCAGTGGGCTTAGGTTGGGCCAGGCCAATGATTTCACAACTCTAGTTACGAGTCTATGAGTCTAAAATGAGAAAGAACTCGACCATTCCTAAACACTTCTGAATTTTTTTATTCACCTAGCATAATATCTTATCTTATAAATATTCATTTAGTTACCGGACATCTCAACCATGCAATTTTAAAAATAAAAATCATACAGAAAGTACAACCAATTTGCAAATAAAGCAGAAAGATATGCATCAAACGATATAAATTGCTACCGAAATATTACATTTTGAAAAGGTGGATCTTAATGTGAAACTGAGTTAAAATTCAATCAAAATATATATTTCAATAATAAGTTTATAATTATAAATACTAACAAAATTTGTCACTAAAATATTGATTTGGATCTATAGTTTAATGCATTTCACAGTGTGTAGCTTCATACAAGTTTTTGTAATTGAAATTATATCCTATTGTCATTCGACTACTTGATCGATCTTGGTGGACAAAATTAAGACATATTTCGTGCCAATGAGGTTGAGAGGTAATAATTTCTTCTCTATTTTCTACACTTATTTATTTATTTATTTAAAAGATGCGTTTAAAAGTCGAATGTTTCTAAATAAATAAAATAATTATGAAATTCAAATAAATATGATTAAAGGGTAGTTGCCGTTAAATCTCAACTAATAAATTTATCATTCCAATTTTAGGTAAAAAAGGAATTGCTAACAAAGAAAAGAAAAATCAAACTAGAAAATTGCGGAAAGGCGTTCAGTAGATTTATTATTTCTGTGCTTGAACCCTCTCCTCCCTCCCCGTTTTACTTCGACTTCACCTCGCCGTCGCCCGCCGCCTCCTTCGCTGCCGTGTTTGGAAATAGTGGGCTAACATCTCGATTTTCAACTCAAGGTATGTTCTTATTATTATTTTATCGATTAACTTTCAGCTCTTTGAAAAGATCGTTACTAGTTATTATGAGTGGGAATGGTGTTTGATGTGTTTTGGAGCTTATTATGAATCGAATAACCGCAAATAGTTTGTAAATCTCCGAGGAAAGTTCTCGACTACTTTATGCTGTAATTTTCTAGAGGGATCAAATGGAAGGAACTATGTGGATTAGGGTATCGCACAGATTTAACTGGAACTTCTAGAAAAGTAGAAATTGAATAACTATTGTATGCTGAAATCTTTTGTGAATGAGAAAAATAGGAATATTATGACCGAGGGAGTGACTTGAGATGAGTTGGGATGAACCTTTAGTATAACAATGAATTTTCTGGAAGTTGTTATTGATGGATAGGAGCATCTGATTCGAATTCAGTTACCATGAAGTGCTGATGAGAATGAAACCTAGATTGTTTGAGTTTTCAAATGCCTGAGTTTTGGGAATGGATGAATATGATGTAATGGATCCTAAGAAATATAAAATTGAGGTTGGGATGAAGTTGGCTTTAGAAGCTCTGACCGACTGAGGTAGAGGCAATAAGCGCCCTAGGCATGAATCTTTTTCATTGACCACGAACCTGAGCCTGGTCAGAAATCAGCTGCCACTTACCTCACTCAAATGTCTGCTTGTTTTATCTTCTTTTTCATGATCTGGTACTTATTGATGCAAGCTAGTAAATGGTCTTGCATGCAATAGTTTATTTTTTGTTTGTGTGGTCGAGGTATAATTTATTGGACTGTTTGGATCTGTTGGCATAATTGATAGCAACCACTATTCCTCTCTTTTCATATCTTGAGAGTTGATAATTATGTTCCTTTTGCTGATTCTATCGAAACATTTAATTTTGTCTTTCTTCAGATTATCACATTTTCAAAACGTTTTGTTTCTGGGACCAAATTAAGGTGATTCTACAATTAAATGTGTCTGTGTGCGCGATGATTTTGGGTAAAGTCCCAACGTCTTTAGTAATCAGTATCATTCATTTACTGAATAGAACCTTTTCATGTTTGCTTGATATGAACCAGTGGTTGTTTTAGTAAAAGACCTTGCCAGAGTTCTTGGCCACATCACACTACAAGTGACCGCACCTTATGGTTGCCATGATGACTACTAGACAATACTGACTCAAAAGTAGCTCATTTTAGTATTGAACTGAGATCACTTTGATTCTTCTTATATTGATTTGATTTTGAGAGGAGGGGGGGTTGTCACCTGAAAAAAATGCTGTCTGTTCCCTCTCCCTATTGATTTGCCCACACGAGTATTTTGGTCAAATTAAATAATTTCATGTTGCTTGTAATTACTAGATGATTCTTTCTCGTCGTCCCTTGAAAAAGTAATAGCTATGTTGAATCATAAGAGAGGGGTTGACTGCATTATCTTCTTGTCCATGTTGAGTGTTCTATATATGCTAGATGATCTTGTGGAAGATCCTGGATTGCTACTGACACTCGTTTAATCTTCAGATCAAAACTATGGCCAGAGCCGAAGGTGATATCAAGGAACCGATGAACGAGCAAGCAATTGCAAATGTATATGCTTCCATGAGGAATGAAATCAACCAATTCTACTCCAAAATCACCGAGCTGGAAATGGAGGTCAGTGAGCACTCCCTCGTGATCAACGCTATAAAACCACTCGATCCATCAAGGCGGTGCTACCGGATGATTGGAGGTGTTCTTGTTGAGAGAACAATCAGAGAAGTTCTGCCGGCTGTGCAGAGAAACAAGGAGGGTCTTGAAGAGGTGATTGCTCGTCTTAATGAAGCATCCGAGAAGAAGAAGAAGGAGCTAGCCGAATTCGAGGCCAAGTACAAAATCAGAATCAGAAAGGGCGATGGTGAAATGAAGGATGAAAGTAAGAAGGAAGGGAACGCGCAGGGCGTTCTCGTCGGCCCTGCCGGTTCTAATTAATAGTAGGTGAAGGTTATATATGTTTCTGTATCATCCTTTTTCTTTTTATATCTATGGTGGCAATCTGAAGCTTTTGTTGGGTTAGGACATGACAACTTTGAACTGATTCTAGTGATTCGAATTTTTGAGTTGATCGTTTTTTCTTGTTTTTTGAACTTTGTGGATGGATCTGTTCACAGGTTGAGTAGTTTATTAAAATTACACTTTTTATTCTTTTTTTTTGGTCAGGTTATTATTGTTTCCAAGGTTTATCAGTTCATCTTCATCTGTTGTGCTGTTGTATCTCACGGACATATTTAGAACCATCATCTAGCTCAAAATTAGTACTCCCATTATTTTCGAATAAGTGCATCTGATATAAAAAATCGTATATTAAGAAAGTGGGTCTATTTATTTTCTTACCATGAGAAATTGAGCAAACAAGAGCTATGTAACTATGAACTATCCCCGCAAACAAGAGCTAACAAAAAAGAAAATAAAAGGAGAAAAAAATTATAAGAAAAAAACACCCAGAAATGAGAAAACCGTGCACCCTTCCGCAGGCGATACAAGCTCTCCCTCTGCATTATCTTGTATCATCAACCAAAGAAATCCTGCACACCTTTTCCGGCAAAAATCGTATCAGAAATCTCGGCTAAAACGGCATTGACAGTGAGCAAAACGACGCTGGAGCCGGCGATGACCCCCAGCACCACCCCCGTCGTCCCCAAAACTTTATTGAAAGCAGGCCACTCGATTTCCCTAATTTCCTCAACCACCCCGCTCACGAATCCCGTCTCCTTCTCCTCTCTCTCCTTCATCGCCTGCTTTATCTCCTTCCCCAATTCCGTCATTTCCTTCGTCTCGGCAATGCTCTCTTCCTCCGCGGCGGCGGCATTTTCGTCATCGGCGGAGGCTCTTGGGATGCCGATGAACTTGCGGCGGGATTGGATGCAAATTGTAAGAATTTAGGGGCGTGTTTGGAGATTACTGCGGGTTTTGATAGGCTGCGGAGGGCGGTGATTGGAGGGGTGGATTTGGGGGAGAAGAAGAAGGGTGGGAATTTGGCGATTGAAACAGCCATCGTGTGAGGTGAGGCTCTGCGGAAGGAGGGGGTGAATTTGTAATTATGAGGAAAATTTATTTTTATTTTTATTTTTAAGGGAAAAAGTTTTGTATATAATTCTGTTTTGATTTTTCTTTGGTAGAGTTGCAATATGGTAGAAAGTGGTAGATGTTGAGACCAAAAATATTTTGGCTGGAGTTCTATATATTTACTCGGTACTTGATATTTGTTCGTTTAATTCTATTTTGATACGTCCACAAAGTTCGTTCATTTTTCTTTTATGGACATAAACCTCACCCAAAAATTATCATTCTTACGCACACTCAATACATTTATTTTAAAAAATTACTCAAGATCCACTTTTTCTATCCACGTAACATATTTTATTATGTGGGCCTCATTCTCCATTCACTTTACCTTCATTGTATTTTTTAAATCTCATGTCAATAAAAACTAAGAATATATATGATGAAAAGACGAAGTATCACTTTTTTATTGGAACATTCATAATACAGTTGATCAAATACTTGGTATTTCCATCTGTGTTTCTTTCCACTCTTAGCACAAGAAAACCCTTTACTCACTGTCAAATATTTGTTCACTTCTAATCAAAATACACACAGCATAATATTTGCCGAGGCATATCCACTGAATCCACCCTAATTACATACTATAATTATAAATTAATAATTTATAATTAAGAATTAATATAATGTAGTTGATTAATAAACTCTATTTAAAGTTATTACATTCTAATTCAACTTTAATTAACTATTAGTTAATCTATTAAATAATGTCCAATTATATGAGCTTTTGCCGTATAACTATATAGATTGAGATTTTAGCGCCCACAGAGATTTGAGTTTTAGAAGGAGGGCTCTTTTGGTGTTCTAAATTTTGGGCTTCTACTTTGTACTTCTTTAAACTATTATTTTAGCACAACCGTTCGTGAGTCTTTTTTTTTTTTTTTCAAATCCATTTTATATTAGGCTAATTTAAGTTATTTCCCAACATAGAGACCATTGTTCAGATGGTATTTTTGTAACACAAAATTTGTGTGAGTTCGGCCCATATTGAGATAGGTCAAGATGTTTAAAATCTAGAGTTCAATGGCATATTTTGTAATATTTATAATTAAAAAACCTATTATTAAATATGATTGGGATCCGGATATTAGCCCGTGTTCACGGTGAGACGGTCTCACACGAAATTTCTCATTTTTGCAATAATTAATGCATGCATTAAGAAAGCTAACTGGAACGATTGAAAATACATTATACATCTATATACAATGAAATTGATTGCACGATATCAAAGATCTCGGGTTTGAGTCCATCGTGATACGACCTTTAAATTTATGTATTTAATTGACAAAAAAAGAAAAAGAAAATGATGTTGCAGTAATGCATACTCTTGCGCATATTATTCATGCTAATGAAACAACAAAATAGTGGAAATAAGAAGGAAGAAGAATAAGGAGAAAGATTTACATTATATATATATATATATAGGATTGGGTTCAAATAAAAACACATTCAAAAATAAGAAATGAGAACAAATTTGAACCATTGATTTTTGAAGATGTGTGGTTGTGATTAAATCAAATTAGGGTATAATGTTAATTACGAATATTACGAAAATAACCGTCCCTTAATTATAGGGAATGTGATAACTTAATCTTTAACCATTGATTAATGGTAAATGGATGATCAAGATGAATTCTTATTTCTTATTTTAAGGGGTTTGTATTATAACCCAACCTATATATATATATATATATATATATATATATATATATATATATATATATATATATATATATAAACTTCTTAGTATAGGAACTATGAATAGTAGCACATCTTTCATATTTATATAGCACAATCAGAATTATTATGTTGCACATGTTAGTTTAGCACATATTTCATCCATTCGTAGCACATATGCTAAATATATTAGTTTAACATATCTTTCATTGCAACGTAGCACAAGAAGTGTTCTAGTGCTGCACAGTAATTCGTGTAGCACCTAAAGCACAAAACTGTAGCACAACCGAAATTAAATCTCAACCATTGATCCAGCAAATCAAAGTCTCAGATTCATTCTCATTTCCTATCAAATTAACATTTCCTACCTGAATTATCTATATATATATATATATATATATATATATAATGAGAATATATATATATATATAATCTAACCATGATTAATTATAAATCTTTTATTTTAATAATAACAATTTAATCCTATAATTAAGGGATTTTATATATTCATTTGCATAATTTTTCTCATATACACAATCACTATGATTACATACACAACATCGTGAATTTCATGAACATAACAATTAATTGGAATGTAATAGCATGCACACCAACATGAATTACATGAACAACGAAGAATTGAATATGATATTCAAATAGCAAAAAATTTAGGGATTTAACTTTTTTCCATTAAATAATCACAAATCGTCCGATCTTATTCAATCTAATGGTGGCTATTGGTTCTTAGTTCTTATTTAACAGGTAGTTTCTTCTATAACCAACTCATATATATATATATATATATATATATATATATTTTTATATATATATATATATATATATATATGATTAAGGTTGTCTTGTATGGTGCATTAAAACGTTCAAGTACAAAAATCAGGACATATAATCATGCAAGTGAAAATTTATATATATATATATTTTGTAACCCTATTATTCGGAAGAGATCAAAAACAAAATATATTTTTCGTAAAATTTTAAAATCAATACACTTTACATACAAAGTTAATGCACTTTATATATAAAGTTATTCTTATTACTATGAAATATTGATCGATTCGATCATGTTCGCGAAATTCGAACATGTTCACGAACATGTTGTGACGTATAAAATAATAAATTATTTATACATATTTAAATAATTAAAATGAATAATAAATTATAAAATATATGTTAATTATCATATATATGAAGTATTGATAATAAATTATTTATATATTTAAATAATTAAAATAAATAATAAATTACAAAATATATATTTTAGTAAAAAATTTCATCTAACTTATATAACTAATTATCATATTTATACTAGTATAATATTTTGAAAAGTAAAGGTAATTGAATGATATCGAATAGTATATTCAGTTTATTTAGTGTGTATATATATATATATATATATATATATATAATCTTAATCAAACCTTAATATATATTTTCATGTGTTATAAAATAAAATCATTAAATGAACAATTAATTAATATAATGAGATATTGATTTGGAAAACTTAAAAATAATAACATGATTTATTAAGTTATCTTATGAACAAAAATATCGATTTAGATAATTATAATGTATAAGTATACAAGTATACTTGAGTTATATAGTTATATTTATATTTCGTAATTATAATTCTAAAAATAAATTACAAATAACTTACATAACTAATTGACTATGAGATAAAATAATAATAATTCATAATTGTAATATAAAGTTCATCTACCTTTATTAAGTAACTATGAGATAAAACAATTATAATTTATAACTCAAAAGATTTTATTATAATCAAACCTTATTGAGTTGTGTGTGTGAACAAGTGAAAAATTATATTAATTGAAGATTTACTTAATTATTTTGTAACCCTATTATTCGACAAAGCAAATAACAGTCGTATCTGCAAAGACAAAACAAAACCTTGGCCATAATGGAATACGAGAGTAGAAATAATTATCATATGCAAGAGACATTTTCTGAGCCTAAACATTGAAATAAGATCAATGAGACTAGAATCAATCTTGAAATTATGCATGAGCACATTGGAAACAATCCATCTTAGTTTAAACTCATCAATCTAATATGATTATTTGTACAAGAAATTAAATTAACAGCTACTGGATTAAATCTAAGAGAGTGTAGAAGCTATGATTTGATTAGAATTTCCATACAATAATACAACAGAAATCATTGGGCTGTTAATTAATCAAAATTCAACGGCATTAATACATAGAAAAATCTCTTATATACACAGACTAACTAAACAGGCCAAGAACGTAAACTGAAGCAAAAGACAAATAAATAAAAGACCTATTAATTTAAATAACAAGTAATTATTAAAATTAATTAATAAATAAGATACTCCTACTTCATTCTCCATCATTTAGAATAGATAGTGTAGTGGATAGACACAAGATGGATCCGTTTGAGTGATTAAACGAGTTATATGTATCTAACTCGTTTAGTCACTCAAAAGAATTATGATAGAAACTCAATTTATGCATCGTCTGTTTAATAAAAAAAAATAGTATATATAGGTAATCTCGAGCAAAACACTTAATCTGCCATAGTAAACGACGAGGCCTGCATGTAATTAACTAGCAAAACAGTCGTTTTAAGCAGTAAATTAGTGCCTAATCCGTAGCACAAGCTCACAACATTTGCTATTAGCCTATTACTTTCACAATCTCAACATGCACTTTACATTCTTCATTAGCTTTGGTCTTGAATTTTAGTCATTAATTATACATAATGCAAACTAAGTTTTGGTGATTGGAGAGAGATTTGATGTCTTTGAAATAATGCATCACCAAGTTAGCTAAGCTTATTTTAAAGAGCTTATAAGATGTTTTAAGAGCTTATAAGATACTCCCTCCGTCCCCCCATTCATGGCTCCTTTCTTTTTGCACGGAGATTAAGGAGAGTTGTGTTTTGTGTGTAAAAAGTAGGTGGCACGAAATTCGAGATACTTTTTAGTGTAAAATTGTTTCCTTTTTTGGAAACGTGCCAACTTGTTGGGATAGCCCAAAAAGGAAACGAGCCAAGAATGGTGGGACGGAGGTAGTATAATGTTGAGCTTATAAGTTATCAAAGTGTTTGGATAATTGAGCTTATAAGCTAGAGAAATAATCATAAGTTAGAGAGTATAAAATTGACGAGATGTGAATTCAATAGTATATATGTAGAAAATAACGAACCATAATAAAGTTATTTAGTAAATTCACTGTTACTTATAAGTTTATGAAAAAATAAGTTGGGATTGAGCTACTTATTTTTAGGAGAACTTATAAGAAGTTGAAACTTATTATTACAGTTATAAGTTGTTTATGAGTTTATTTTGCCAAACACTTTGCATGAGCTTATAAGCTCCTAAACAACTTATAAACTATTTTGAAGAGTTTATAAGTTTAACCAAAGACCCTTTAAAAAACAGAACGAACTAGATGCTGCAGTACTAACATATTATCTATATAGTATATATAACTTATTCGTGCCAATGAAGCCACAAAAAATGGTTTGAAAAAAGAATAAAGATTTTACCAATTGAGGACTCAAATTAAATTTCACTGCAAGAAACACATAAATAGCTTCAACCACAATAACCAACATCTAAACGATTCAAAAATTCACAATTTAGATTAGAAGGGTTTGGTTTGTAAATGAATCAATCACGAATCAAAATAGACTCAAGCAAATGTGTATATTGCAAGTAATTTATATTTATTTTCAAGAATTCATTCATCTAAATGCCTGAGTAAAATTGCAGCTCAGACGCTTCCAAAAAAACATAAACTTAAATAAACATATAAGTTATCGTAGACATAATAAATATATATCAACTCACATGTCTGTAATTTTTCTTCCTTCAAATTCGATCACAATAATCGGCCGAGACGAAGCTCTAAATCGACTTCTTCTTCTTCGTGGTCTTCAACGTGCGTCTGACTCAAATTCCCATCAAAACGATCCTTCAAGCTATCAGGCCTCCAAACAGGAAAAAAGTGGTACTCGTAATTTCCCTTGTGGAGGCCTGCAGGATTCGGTGACGGCATGTAAACCTGACAGTTCACATGCCGCCCTGGACCATAGCCCGCACCCGCTATGTGAGGTAGAAAATCCGACCCGAAACCCTGGACCAACGGATCGGCTTCTAGAATCTTCTTCTTGGCCTTGGCTTTCTCCTTCCTGTGTATGTTCATGTGGCCGCCTAGGGCTTGCGCGTTCGTGAAGCCACGCTTGCAAAAGGCGCAGTCGTATGACCTGGCGCTGGCTGTGGTGGCGCCGCCCTCGTTGCTGTGATCGGTTTCTGCAGTTGATGTGTCGGTTTTTTCTTGCTCCATTTTTCAGCTGGGTTTGCAGACTTGCAGTGAATGGAAGTCTTCTTAGGGTTGAAAATAGAAATTATTATTGTTAGGGTTTGAGAGAGAGAGAGAGAGAGAATGGGACCTTGTCTTTGTCTCTTGTTGTATTAATTTATAAAAATCAGAGACATCTCTTTTACCGTGTGTTTTCTGGCTTAATAATTATTATCTGGCCGGCTTCGAGAAAACCCTCTTATTCTTGGATTTTATTTTATTTTTATAAGAAAATGATTTTATATATTAATTTTCTCCTTTCCTTGAGCTTTCCTTGAGCTGAAATGATTTTACATCAAATATTATTAAGAAGTTTGATTAACCTTTAGCAAGAATTTTCTACCTTGTGACGGTTTTATTTTATTTTTTTATTTTTTTTTGGAAGTGGACGTTTGCAATCCTGTGTTTTCTCTCACTCTATTTCAAATGGATCGGTTTTCAATTTAATCGTGTCAATATATACAATAATATCATCAAATAAATGATTATTTGTATGACTGATACTGCTCAAAGATATGGAAGTAGTAAATTTTCAAAGATTATGGACTAAATTAGATATATGGGCTTTAGTTAATTGATGGATGGACTATTAATTAATTAAAGCAGACTAAAGAATAAAAGCTCATATAAGCTAGGGCTTTAATGGACTGCTATATTTAATATAAATAGAGAGAATTCATTCTTTGGGTTAGACGTTAGCCGTAACACAAAATCATTCTTAGAGAACTACCGTTAATTCATTCAGATATTTCTTGGCTTTCTCTACTTGAATTAATACCGAGTAATTGTTCCTGCATCGGATTTGCATACACGTGGATATCATAGTTGTGGAGACAACCTTGCAGGATTCATTGGAAGCTTGAAAGGTTGAAAATCGTAAGTTCTCTATCTAACGTGTTCATAGGGCTCATCGTATGTTTAATTGTAGATCTAGATTTGTTTCTTGACTGTATTTTCCGTTGTGTATCATTAGATGAGGTCAAGAAATTAAGGTTATATTTTGCAAAAAAAAAATCATTTTTGTCTAGTTAAGAAATAATTAATTAGTTGGATTTATTTCATGAGTCGGATTTAATCTCGAATTGTGATTGCGGTTTTTCGATAATCTGAAAATGAACTAACGAAATTATTATATATATTACAGCTTTTTTAGGAAAAAATCTTATATACCTAAGCATTAATAGATGTAACACAAAGAATTTTAAATAACAACTAATATAAAATTAAACATATGTCTTGTTATGCTTTATGTTTAGCTTCATTAAAAACAAATAGACGGCCAAATTACGCGGTTATGGAAGCTAAAAGTCTCTATTTCTTGACCATTTCTAGTTAACTAATTAGCTAAAAATGCAGTAAAAGATGGCAAAATTTTATTTTTTTCTGCACAAAAATATTAAAGTTTGATGTTTTTTGGACAAAATAACAATGAAAACAACGTAAGTGGCTTTCTTGATACTGCCACCACTGATAATTTGTGACTCTTTCCTTAATAAATTCGTACGTAGGAACAGAATTAGCCCTGTTTAAATCGTAAATAAATAAATATATTACTTTCCAAATGAATGAAACAAACAATCAAAGAAGAATTGAGGTTGTTATAAACGTAGTTGGAAATATTTCGATCTCAAATCAGTGACGGGTCTAGAATTTTACAAAGAAAATTCACAACATTTCTCTTTAGTCTATACCGATTTCTCACTCATCATTGTCTTTTTATATATATAAATATTTTGGTAGTCTTCCAATTTCAAAAAAAGTTATTGGACATTAATATTTTTCTTAAGAAAGAAAATAAAAATTCAAGGAAGGAGCTAAGAGCCTAAGAGGGCTTTACGTGTGTGTATAGGAGCTACTTTCACGACGAATGCATTTAGTGTAGTAATATGAAGTTTCATTATAACCATACTATATATAAGAATATATATATGGATTGGATCCAATGATAACTCATTTTCTTTTAGAACTTGACAACTATGAACAGACGTATAAAGTTGTGCACAACGAAAATATTCTAAAAATGTTGCACGACAAAACAATTTTCCGGTCCGAATTGAAAGTCCGAAAGTCCCAAGACAACTTTATATCGTTATGTGTATCATCTTTATACGTCTTATGCAATTCGTTAAGTTCTCAAAAAAAATGATTTGATACACACCCTATATATATATATACACACACACACACACACAATCAATGTATTCGTCTGCACTAAAAAAATTTGTCCTCCATGAAATTCGAATCCAGGTGATGCATTTATCCAAAATGGTTAAAAATGGTTCTATACTTTAATTTTAATAAGTTCTCATTTAAACGTCTTATATATAACTAATTAATTAATTTGGAATCATTGAGATTAGAAATGGAAAATCATCAGGATAATATATGATAGATATAACCAAGGAATTTTTATTTATTTTTTGGTGTGTAAAAAATAATTTTAGATATATATTTGATCTTGATATTAATAGATCGTATATCTATACAATTTTATGGGAATTATCTTTAATTGGACCGTGTGTAATTCCTTCATCCAACTATAGAATGATTAAACAATTCGTCCACTAATTTAGCCACCAACAATTTATAATTATTTTATTTAATGTACAGCAATGAAATTGAAAGTTTTGTTACAAGGATCCAGCTCTTATCACTCAGGCGCTTTAGTTGACGCAATGAATGTGGTTTTACAAGTGATCGACCCATTTGGAGGCCATGTGATATTTTTTTCAAATTTTATTTTGAAATGTCATCATTTTATTTATTCAGCAAATATAATTGGATGTATATGCATGCTTAGATTTTAAAGTAGTCATTCTTTATTAAGTCATGAATATGAAAGCTTATTTTTTAGGCCTTCAAATTGAATCAAAGAGGTAAACCGGTGATAGAATCTAGTCTTATCAATGGTAATCGGTAATCAAACAATCTACAATTTGTGCTTAAGGGAATTCACGAGAATTGTAATAATTTTCATGTATATTGAATAATTCAAAGTTTTTATGGATAAAAGTAGTTACTCTTTCCGTCCTTCTTTAAGTGGCTCGTTTTTCTTTTTGAGTCGTACCACTAAAAGTGGTTTATTCTAAAAAATGAATCATTTTACATATAAAATAAATTGAATTCCGTGAACTACATTATTTTATATAGAAAATACAATTCTCCATAATCTACGTGCCCCAAAGCAACCATCGATAGAGATGACAATGGATCTCGGATCCGGTCCAGATCTATTTTTCAGGATCTGAATCCTCAAAAATTTGGACCCCATGGATCTGGATCCTACCTCTATTTTCGAATTTGGATCTGGAATTTAGTTTTTGAGACTTGGATCTGATCCAAATCCGCCCCGCAGATCCGTTTTATATATAATTTTTTATAATTAAATACCTAACTCCAACTTAAAACTCTTTAATTTTATTTTTCAAATTCTCCCAAAACAAATATGTTCTCAATTTCATTTCAAATTCTCCCAATTATGTATCAGTCGACATTCAAGGCGGGTCGCACCACTTACACCATCGACGATCGAGTTGTTAGTTGTTTCCTACCTTATAGTAAATTTGTAACTAACGTCTTCCAATATAGTGATAATTGTAAAAATTCTAAATAATTGTTATAGTACTATTGTGTATTTAGATTATTATGGTGTTATTGTGAATTATAGTTGCTTCAGAATTTATTTTAGAAGCGAAAACATATGGATCTGGGTCTAGACCCTGGACTATGCGGATCTTATGGATCTTGACCTAATTTTTTTGGACCCAATAGATCTGGACCGAATTCAAACCCAAGCAAAAAAAATCGAATTTGAATCTGAACCATCATATCCAGTCCAGTTTCGATCCATTATCATTCCTAACCATCGAGACTATGGCAAAATATACCATATTTGGAAGTTTAGATCTACTTTTCATAATTAATGGACTATGAACAAGTCTATGGTAATTAGAGGAGTTGTGATATCCGAATCCAAATACTATCGAACCACAACAAAATTATAATTATGCTATTAGATGCGGGTTTGATCCATATTTTGACCCGTAAAACGGTCTCTCACGATTTTTTATCCTACTAATCTCATCCTGTCTAATTCAACCTTGTTTTCTTTATATGATTTCGTTTCATATTTTTCCTATATTTTACCTTCTTTTGCTACATTCTAAACTTTATGCAAATCGTACAAATTCATGATACATTTTGCTTGTGGGTAAAATTGTTCATCGGCTGAAAACAGACCCAATCCCTCTTTGAGCCCAATACATTTTGGGCCAATGGGATGGCAAATGGCCCATCAAGATTTAATACATGAAAGCTATAAATTACTCCGACAAAAGAAGGAAGATAAATGACAACATTTTATTTTGTTCTGAACAAATTGATGACAATATTATAAAAGAAAAAAAAAATATGTGTGTGTGTGTTGGCCTAGTGGTAGAATGGTTAATCAGGTGTCGAGTTCAATCAATGACGACCTTTAAATTCGTATTATAGACAAAAAAAACTATTTATGTCAATTCAAGTATCAATCAATACTTACACTAAAGCTTTTCAATTTTGTGATTTCTTTTGATCTATGCGTTTTTTAATAGAATCAACTATTCTGTTTTCTTCCATAAAAATAAAACCAAACTTGAAATGAAAATCAAATTTAACTTGAATTCACTTAATTCTTCCTCTAATGTCAATTGACAAGTTTTATTACTTGACATTTGAATATCTAGTTTACAATAACTAATATAATATGAGATGCAAATGTAAGCAGGGTTTAACTCAGTTGGTTATGAGTCAATAAATTTGGGATAAAAATCAGATATGCTGTGGATTTTCTTGATTGACCCATGAATTACTATTAAACCCCTTGTGCACTTATAAATAACACCACGATTATGGAAATTGACTATTTAAAATATGGGCCCAACATATGACCCTTTAAATTCATGTCACATCTCGAATAAATTGACTAATTATTCAAGATTTATGGATAATATTCCTGCTAATTCCGATAATGGAAGATGAATTGACAAATACGAATCATGCATGAATGTTGTCTGTAATAAAAAGAACAAGTTTAAATTCACTTCATCTTTGGAAATTCTGTCTCTGATATTTGAACAAGACAACTACTTTATCTCCAAATTAACACCCCACATCCTACCAAACCAATTCTCGAGTTTTCTTCTAAAAATAAAGCATACTGTGTCCTTTTTAATGTATATTTTGAATTGGATGATTATTTCTTTGGATTTATAGCCAGAAAAGTGATGGGTTACAAAACCCATTGGCACTTTTAATCAGTCGTTGTAATTTTATTTATGCTACAATCATGTCTTTTTTTTAACAATATATAGCACAAAAACAAATTTTAAAATGAATAAAAAGTATAAGGATTCAAATTTTTCAAAAATACATATTTTAACATCAATATAAATATTTCCTTAAAAAAACATAAATATAGATATAAAGGCTAAATTTAACAAATGAAATTAAAAATATCCAATTCAACAAAACATTTTTACAAATATCTAATATTTATATATATATAGAAGACCGATACGTTACTCACTAATTGTGAGCATCTTCTACGAACATAGCTGACATTTATTAGAAGTGAGCATTTTTTTTTTCTTTTAAGTTCGTTTTTAATCATAATACCTCTTGAATTGTCATCAAATCATCAAATTTACAAATTATATAAAGAACAAAGCATGTTTTGTTCTTTTATTCGTCTCTTAAAGTTAAAGAAAAATAATAATAATTCAAGTTTTGATCTTTATATAATTAATTTGTACATTTCAATATTCCAATAATAAATGAGGTATTAGAGTTATCAAATAAAATGTCCAAGAAATATGCTCACAAATATTAATATTACAATATGATGTTCGGGTATAGATGAACTCGATCCGCAACCTAGTTTTGGGATAGTGTCACATAGGGTTAGTCTTGACCTTCTTCCTATAACAAAACTAATATTGGATATTCTAAAATCAATTCAATCTTATATAATCTCGGATTAATTTATTTTTAAGTAACATAAAGAGTATACATATCAATTTTATTTTTCTATCATAATTGGCCCACGTGGACTGTTTGATGGAAAATGAGTGCGATTCAGTGTATTGGCAAGATGAAATTATGGACCAAAATGAATCCCACTAAATCAAAAATAAAAATAAAAATATTGAAAATAGTCTAAGTCGATGGGATTAATGAGTGATTGTGACACGATTTTGAGGTGTGAAAAAAAGTCCAAAACCGTGGGAAGAATTTTGAGTCCGAAAAAGAGAGTTAAAACCCACAGATTTGATAACATAATTGGGAGATTAGGCTGATTAGTCATCTAACCAACGAACATTCCTATTTATGTATATGCCTTTTTGGACCAATTTTACTTCTCTCCAAGAATGCATTTTTGATTAGTTTCTTAATTAGTCAACTATTCTTTTATGACTTATGTCGAGCTTGGTTATATGTTAATTACGAGAAATGTTATATAATACTCATACACGTCTCGTGTGCGTATATATATAGATGTATTTTTAGTATTTGAAATAGGGTAAATATCATTATAAACTCTAAATTATACTACATGTTTTATACAAGTGTCACATACTTTCATAAAACATTTATTTAAATCATCAACTATCAACTTTGTATCAAAAATGTCTTGCATTCATTTTCCACCTTTGGAATCTTGACGTGACTTATCAGATACCACAGTGAATTAGGTTGGTTTTGTATTGGGATGGTGGCTCAAATAATGCCACATAATTCCATGTGTCATCCAATGAGCCACACGAGATTTCGATGGAAGAAAAGTGGACGAGTTTTGATACAAAAATTATAGTCAATAATTTAAATAAATTATTTTGAAAGTTCTAAATATTTTTGATCAAAAGAGTATGATTTTTGGTTTAAAATAATATTTATCCGTTGAAATAAAATGAAATTAAATATTATTTTATGGAAGATTGAGATTTAGTTATGAATTATGAAATTACTATAATATAAGATGAATATTGTTTTATGATAATCATACTAAGAATGTGATATGTTTGCTCCGTCTCAATTTAATTAACTATAATATAAGATGAATATTGTTTTACGATAATCATATTAAGAATTTTTGTTAGGAATCTTGCATCTACATATATGATTATGTATGTGTGTAAATTTTGCTATAATTAGAAAAAGAAGAGACAAGCTTACGCTAGGAAAAGTATTTATGCTTTCTGATTTAAAGAGTCCAAAAATAGTAAGATGTGTTTTATCTTATTTTAAAATATGTGTTTTCTATATGTTTATTACAAAATGTATGATTAATGATGGATATTGAAATGCTCGGTGCACCTTAAATGTATAAGTGTTAATTGATGTCGCGTTTTGTACAAAAATATACGCAAAATGAAAAAGCATTTACCCAATAATAATAATAATAATATACCAACTTATCTAGAAAATATAATTACTTTTACACAAAAATTCATGTGCGGCCATCTTTCAAAACTTAGTTAAATAGCAGGGAATTGGTCATTTGCTAGCTGAATATATTTGCGAGACAATCTAATTGCTGTATACGAGCTAACCTTTTGGGTTTCATCTAAAAATTCCATAAAATGATAGCTTTCTCCAGACGTTAGAATGTTAAAATTAGGGTTATATTGTTCTCAAAAAATAAAACTTAAATTATTTTAATTTATAGAATTCAGCACATAGGAACTCAAAAATCTAAACTAATTGGCTTAAACAAGAAAATAAAATCCTTACAAATCGACTAATCGAGGGCGATTATTTGCTGGATTGACTAAGTTGAATTCGAAGATGCTAATCTCGATATTCGTAATGATCTTTTGACAATTCCGATAATATTCCAATAAAAGTAGTGTGCCAAACACCATGTCAAGAAAAATAAATAATATTTTTTTATTTAATATCTATGGGGCGAAAATAACATTGCGTAGATTTGATTTTCCATAAAGGGGTGGGAGTGGTTGCTTATACATTCCTTAATATGTACACCCCCAAACAATTGACCACTCCATGAGTCATATTCCCACACCAAACAATGGGTGCCCATGTGCATCACATTCTGCAATTCCCTTTGGACGGTAGATTACTTGATAAGGCAAAAAATTTGTATATATATATATATATATATATAATTTTTATTATAATTTATGAATCTTCAATTAAAATTTATAAATCATAATTAAGATATAATTAGAGTTATATTATAAAATAAATAATTAAATAAATAAAAGAGTTGGGGTCGATGCACTATGCGACCTACTGCATCCAATACCAGCTCTTATAATAAAGACTCGGCATATTTTTTTTCGGCTCAATCTAATAACATATTTGTAATTAGAAATATTGTCTCAAGTTAAAATTTGAATTCAAACTCATATCTAATGATATAATTGTAATTATTGATATCGTAGCATTGCGAGATAGGTCAAGATCCGGTTCAGACTCATATAAATTTTGTCTCTCTTTGAAATGGATCAATATTCAAATTGAAATTTAATATTCAATGACATATTTGTAATTATAGATACCAATAAAATTACAAATATACCATTAAAATATGAGTTTGGATCCGATCTTGACTCATCTCACGATTAGACAATATCTTATAACACTCTCAATATTCAAATACATTTGTTTCACTTTTTCTGATTATGCAAAATGTTGTATAGCACATATGACGTTGTATATTTTGTTATTTATTTGTAGATGCACGAACGTCACTCAAAACATTCAATGTAAGTACTTAACGTGATAAAGTTTGGAATTATACAAGTGACATCAATAATATTAGGTGCAAAAATATAATATTCTCTTTTTGACTGGAAATTTATGAGTTTATACGTGAATATTGAACAAGTAATTAGTATATATTATTTTGCTGCATTTGATAAGATAGGTTGAATATGTTATAATAATAGAAAAATATTGATGATATATAAACTATAATATTTTCCTCATGGTATATTACACATCAAATAAGTGTTGATTTTTTATGATTAGCATTTAAAGGTTTGAGTATTTGATGGATTAAATATAGAACGATTAAATATGATAATAGTAAAAAAATATCGATGATATGTAAACTATAATATTTTCTTCATATTATACATTAAATGAGTTTTTACTTTTTATGATTAGCGTTCAAAGGATTAAATATGATAAGATAATATTTTATCTATCAATTATTTGTTTACTATAAAGAATTAGTGGAAGATTAAATTTAGGATAAATAATTTTCTCTTTATTTAAAGTATTTCTACAATCCCACATATATTGGTTGGATTAAAATTAAACAAGATATTAGTTTTTCTTTATATGAAATGTGCCAATTATTGAGAGATTATAGTTGAATGAAATGGTTCCAAAATTTATAATAATAAATATATTCAACTATTTTCGAATAATTCCATGATATATCAAATCATCGTGGATGAAGAGCTCGAAGTGTTCCCCTGAAGGAAATTTATGAATATAAGCCCTACATTATAAAAGCGCATTATTTTCAGACCAAAAAATAATGACACGTAAAAATCAATGCAAGATAGAAAAGGACAGAAAAAATAGAAAATGACAGAGATCGAATGATGCACTAAATGCAATGAACTAAATAGGAAGGAAATAAAAGGGAAAATCCTTAGCCGGTGACGCTAGTAATGATGTATTGCCACGGCATTTTTTATTTAAAAAATTACTCACTCCGTCCTGTCCAAAACGATTCATTTCTTTTCGATACGGTTATTTAAGAGAATTGATAAAGTGGTTAAAATAATAAAAAATAGGTATAACCCACAACTTTTGAAGATATAATTATTTTCTAAAAATGAAACAGATCATCTTGGGTGGTTCAACTCAAAATGAAATACAGGTCATCTTAGATGAGACGGAGGGAGTATAACATAAGATTTCCCAAGTAATATTATTTTATTTTCTTATGTATATAAGCTGACTCATCAAAGGCAGCCATTTTTAAATTATTTTTAATGCTTTGCTTGAAGAATTTGGTCCGAAAATAGGCCCCAAAAGTTATTTTTTGGACAGCCCACGCTATGTGCTATCTACACAAAAATATCTACATATTATAATATATAAAGACGTCACTCTCATAAACATCTTAATATTGGCGATGGTTAAAAAAAATTGATATCTCGATTTTAATAAAAAAATATTGCTGATTTTATTTTAACTAGGTGGATCAATTCATTTAGTTTTGGACCAATTCTAATAATAAGTTGTTGGTTTATTGGTTAAGATCAATAGTGTTAAATTTATTATGAACTTAAAAGTTTTCGATCTTAATCTTTTCTTTTCTCGAATTTATTTATACTAACTTGTTGATATCGAGTTAAATTGACATTTCTAATTTTAAAAGGACATCCATAGTAGAATCAATCGAAATTCATATAATATAACTATATAAGGTAAAGAAGTCGTGGCATTGCTCCATTAGGTTGTCAGCTCCCCCTTTTTTTAACCTTTTCTATCTTTTTTCTTGTTCGTAATCTAATTTTGATTGGCTTCTTGTTCTCATTATTGATTCAGTAAAATCAGATAGAACTAGGGCTGACAATTCGTGCGTGTCGGGTCGTTATCGTGTCGATACGATAACGATACGACCTGATAAGGCCAAACACGAACACGACCCATTGAGGATCTGTCCGACACGATACGAACAAGATACGAAATGCACTAACACGGACACGAGACGAACACGAATATGACACGATTTTTTCGTATTGCCACGACACGACACGAAACAATAAATTTAAATCAAAATTAAAAAATTAAAAAATACAAAAAATATAAAATATAATTAAATTAATATTAAATATATATAAATATTATCGAATTACACGAAAACGACACGATCCGACACTAACACTAATGCAACACGAAAATTATCGGGTTACACGAACACGACACGGATCCGACACGAACATGACACGAAATTATCGTGTCCTTATCGTGTCGACACGATAAGGACACGACACGATAAGGCTGAACACTAATCCGTTAATTTCGTGCGTGTTCGTGTCGTGTCGAAATTGCCAGCCCTAGATAGAACTATATATACGATCTCATATTTTTATGATTTTGAATTCTTGATGCAACTGTTTATCATAAAAAAGTAATTTGTATCTATATTTTCCACGCATTCATACAATTATACAAAAATAAATTATTAAACCCTTGCCGGCCAGCTTTTTGTCCGCGTGTATTATATAATTTATATTACACCAATGCATATTTAGAGACGAATTATTTAATAGAGACAAAAAATTGCACCGAATCCCATGAATTCCCCTAAAAATAAAAATGCACTCGCGTTTTCAATATTGTTTACTATATAGTTTACTTCGTGTTTAAAATAAAATGATTAGCAAAAAAATTTATTATTTCTCGATCTACACTAGCTATATTTTTTTAACAATAAATTACTTAAGTCTTCAGGTTGAAAATAAATAAAAATAGTAATCGACTTATAGCCAGGCGCTTATTACTTGTTAATATACATGTGGTAATTATCTTGTAATATATCCAGCGACATTTGACAGTTTCCTCATCAGTTAATAACTTTGATAAATTATTTCACGCGGATATTTTATATTTATTCATTTATTTATATTGCGTATGTGTGCGTGTTTTTTTCTTTCCTTCACAGTTGAGTGGATCTCAGATCTTAATTAAAGAAAAATATATAATAAAAAAATCATAAGAAAATAATTTAGATCTTATATTCTTTGCTCACTAAAAATAAAATGCAAGTAAGAAAATTATTAGATGCATAAACTGTAAGGAAAAATATATTAAAAAGCATAATTTCAATAATATCCGCCTTTTATTAAGTACAATCTATCTTGCTGATTATCAATTATGTAATTAAAAGACATGGAAATTCTTTTCCCTTTTTATTCATACTGAAATAGAATACATTATTTAAGTTTCTTTTTTGGAGATAACATAGAGGGTGTTTAGCTAAGCTTTTATGCTCTTCAAAACGACTTATAAGCTCATGCAAAGTGTTTGTCAAAATAAAGCTCTTAAACAGTTTATAAACTTATAAGCTCTCCTAAAAATAAGTAGTTAAACCCCAATTTTTTAGATTTTTTAATTACACTTGTATCTAATATCTAATGTTATTAGCCTATTCTTGATCCATTTTTCTCACTCTTCTAAATTCAAGTATGCAACATTTTGTGATGTTGTTAAGCAAATTGGCTTGTAGCAAAGTTTACAAAAAAAATCATGCTTGTTTATGAAAAAGTATCAAATTTAAAACTGCATCGCAACACCTATATATAAATACTTCAGACATCGATAAAGATAAAGAAAAAAAATACTATAACTCAATGTAATGTTTTATTTTAGAATTTCTTAAAAAAAAAATCTCGGAAAATATCAAATGCCATAACATTATGAAGGTTTACTCAAATTTTCATCGAGACGAATATAAAGCACTTATATTTGTATAAAAATAATTGCATCCTTTTTTGTCAATTGCTGCTGTATAAAAATAATTCGAATCCGAGACATTTTAATCGAACATTAACCACTCTACATATTTCAAACACAAATAAAATAATTGCATCCTCGCTCATTAATCATGCCGGTGACATATTTAAAAAAAAAAAAAAAAAAAAAGGAAAAGAAAGCTTGCCAGTGAAACTTTTATGCGGTGAGGAGGCTTGAGTCATAGCGCAAATTTTTATTTTTCTATTTTTTATTCTTGGGTTATTGACTCATATATATCAATTTTGAGTTAATTTTAGTTTTTCACGAATTTTAAATATTATCATAAAATATATAACTTAATGACTTTAATATTTTTACCACGATTTTAAATTTAGACCAAATTAGATTTGATTTGACATCTCAAAAATTTATTATAGACTAAACGATTAATGATATAAAACGACATCGTAGAGAGATGAAATAAAACATCGTCATTCTATCAAAATAAATCAGATTTTTTATTTATATGATTCATCGCGTTAACATTCATTACAAAATCAAGTCGTTTGTTTTATCGTCTGGTTATAGTTGAGATCAAAACAATCGATATCATCACTCTACGATGTCGTTTTACATCACTGACCATTTTATCGATTATAAATTTTTGAGATATCAAATCAAATTTAATTTGACTTAAATTTAAAATCCTAAAAATTATTAAATTTATATATTTTATGATAATTTTTAAGATTTATGAAAAAAACCAAAATTAATTCAAAATTAATATATTTATACTCAAATAACCCTTATTCTTTCGTAATTTCCAATTGGAAAATCAAAAGTGCGTCCAAGTTCGCTTCATGTAACCCCCGCAGGCCCCACCTACTTCTCTCCTCACCCTTCTTTCTCTCTCTACACTTCATCTCTCTTTATTTTTCACCTGCTTTTTTGCATCAGTAGCGCATAGCGGAGCAGCGGCGCTCGCGAATGTCTTTCTAAATTTTCTCTCAGTAAAAACGTCCGAGGACTTGTGTCTGAACACTCGCGCGCTCCGCACTCTCTCTAGGAAGCTTCTTTCTCTGAAACTTGCACGCACTGTGTGAGATGGAGAGGCGAAGAGCTGGAAGAAGCTGGATTAAACTTAACAGATCTCTGCAATCGTAATTAATTTGTCTCCCGCTGTGTCCGCTTATAGATGCGGAAAATGCATATTCTTCAGCTCCGGAGGTACTGTTTGTAGCTGTGGCATGGTGGGGAGATTTTGATGGACGTACGCGTTTCTGAATCTCCGTGGTTGAATTCTGTGAGGGGATTTTCTGTTTAAATGGTTTATCGAGGACGTCCGGGTACTTTGAGGAGCGGTTTGGATTTTTGCATTGGTCGATACCATCAATGCAGTTTTAGATACGCAGATTGAGGAACCGAAATTTGCTGCATGAAATGGAGAGATAAGATCTTACGGCTAGGGGTTTTGCATTTTATGAGGTATTCTATTTCACGACAGATTTCTAATTCTCTTTTAGGGTTTCCTGAAATCTTTTTGTATTTTTGGTTTATTTATTTATTTTTTCGTGTTTTTGGGGGTTGATCGTTTTTTTCATTAGTTAAGTGGGTTGTGTTTAATTGTGGCCTTTTTGGTTAATTTATGTATTCCTGAACAGTGTGAAGTTGAAATTTTCTCCACGTGATTATTTCTATTGTGATATGTATATACATAGCGGAATATATTGTTTGGCCTCTTTGTGAGTTTTTGGCCGGTTGGTGGGTCAGATCCTTTTGGTTTTGAGATTAGTGATTTATTTCATATATATCTTAAGTATGGAGATGGTGTTTGTGTATTGTTGCATTCATATTTATGATATGCATACATCAATATGACGAGATAATTTTTAATTTTAATTGTTGCTGATTTCATTTCTTCTTTTTAACATGTTTTAAACAGAAAAAAGGAATAGCTGGTTGTGGAGTGATATCGTTCTACTGCATTCGTTGCATTAAATAAGATAAATGGACTAGCCGGAAGAAATAGTTTGAAGTTTGCTTAATTGGATGCAATGTCAAAGGCATTAGCATCATTGCTGTTAATTCTGCCGTTGTTTCTTTCCATATCGGCTGCTGATAATGGGTATCCCCGTTGTACTTGTGATGAGGAGGGGTTTTGGAGCATTGAAACTATCATGGAGTGCCAAAGAGTTAGTGATTTTTTGATTGCAGTGGCCTACTTCTCCATCCCTATTGAGCTTCTTTACTTTGTTAGCTGTTCCAATATACCATTTAAATGGGTACTTTTTCAGTTCATTTCGTTCATTGTCCTCTGTGGAATGACTCATTTGCTAAATGGTTGGACGTATGGACCTCATACGTTTCAGCTGATGCTTGCTCTCACAATTTTCAAGTTCCTCACAGCATTAGTTTCTTTTGCCACTGCTATAACCCTTATTACGCTCATCCCTTTACTGCTCAAAGTCAAGGTGAGAGAGATTATGCTGAGGAAGAAGACTTGGGATCTTGGTCGAGAAGTTGGAATTATAAAGAAGCAGGAAGAAGCTGGATGGCATGTTAGGATGCTGACACAAGAAATTCGTAAATCACTGGATAGGCATACTATACTAGATACTACACTGGTTGAGCTATCAAAAGCACTAGATTTGCAGAACTGCGCCATTTGGATGCCAAATACGGGTAAAACGGAAATGATCTTAACTCATGAATTAAAAGGAAGGAATTTCGCTAATAATTTCAGCTCACCTATCCCTACCAGTGACCCTGATGTAAGAGAGGTTAAGGGAAGTGACGGAGTGAAGATACTCAATCATGAGTCGGCCCTTGCTGTGGCAAGCAGTGGAGTATCTGGTGAGCCAGGAGCCGTGGCTGCAATCAGGATGCCAATGCTGAGAGTTTCCAACTTCAAAGGCGGTACACCCGAGATGGTTCCGGCCTGCTATGCTATCCTTGTGTTGGTACTCCCAGGTGGACCGGATAGATCTTGGAGCAATGAGGAACTTGAGATAGTAGAGGTGGTGGCTGACCAAGTTGCTGTGGCTCTTTCCCATGCTTCAGTGCTCGAAGAGTCTCAACTCATGAGAGAAAAATTAGTGGAACAAAATCGAGCATTACAACAAGCAAGACAAGATGCACTAATGGCAAGTCAAGCTCGGAATGCATTTCAGATGGTCATGAGTAATGGGTTAAGAAGACCCATGCACTCAATTCTTGGCCTGCTATCTGTTTTGCAGCATGAAAAGTTAAATGATGAGCAAAGGCTGCTTGTTGATACGATGTTTAAGACTAGTAATGTTCTTTCAACATTAATAACAGATGTAATGGATACTTCATCCAAGGATAGTGGAAGGTTCCTTCTAGAGATGAAGCACTTTGAATTGCATTCTTTGATAAAGGAAGCTGCTTGCCTTTCCAAGTGCCTTTCTTCGTATAGGGGTTATGATTTTGCGGCTGAGGTTGAGAGATCACTGCCAAATCACGTCATAGGTGATGAAAGAAGAGTATTTCAGGTAGTTTTGCATATGGTTAGGAATTTGCTAAGTGGAAGCAAAGGAGGTGGGCGTTTGACTTTACGAGTATATTCAGCCAGTGGAAGTCAAGGATGGAATCAGCAAAAATGGGGCCAGTGGATATCAAACATGTCTGAAGGATACATTTATACCAGGCTTGATGTTGGGATCTGCCGCACTGGATCTCAATCAGATGATATAATACCCTATAGTCCGTATGATGGGCAGAGATACCATGGTTCAGTTGGGGAAAGTTTGAGCTTTAGTGCATGCAAAAAAATAGTTCAGGTATGTTAGTGATCATTATTCGCTCATAATTGACATCTTAAATCTAGCTTCCGATGTTAATGGTCTCATAAGTAGTTCTTTTGCTAGTTGCAATTTTGATTTCTATAATCTTGTATGTTATTGTTGATGGGCAGTTAATGCAAGGAGACATCTGGATGGTACCAAATCCAGAGGGTTTTGACCAAAGCATGGCTCTTGTTTTGCGATTTCAACTCCGGTCATCCATCAGTGTGGGCATTTCGGAATATGGAGAAACTTCTGATCGTGTTCATTCTAATTCACTTTTCAGAGGCCTGAAAGTTATGTTAGCTGATGCAGATGATGTAAATAGAGCTGTAACTAGGAAGTTGCTTGAAAAGCTGGGATGCATTGTGTCTGCTGTCTCATCTGGATTTGAATGCCTCAGTGCTATTGGTCCTGCTGCTTCTTCCTTTCAAATTGTGCTTCTGGATCTTCACTTGCCCGATTTAGATGGCTTTGAAGTCACTATGAGAATCCGAAAATTTCGAAGCCGTAGTTGGCCATTGATTATTGCCTTGACCTCAAACGATGATGGGGATACGAGGGATAGATGTTTGCAGATTGGAATGAATGGTGTTATTCAAAAACCTGGTACATTTCAAGAGATCTCCGAGGAGCTTAAGCAGAGCCTGCTTGCAGCCAATAGTATATTGGCTTGATGGCGGTAGTGCATCCCATTAAGCAACATGAGTGTCTCTTTTTGGGCAGCAATATGCTTTTTTAGAATTAGCGAAGAGAAATGTATGCTGTAAGTAGCTCCTGGGATTAGTTGTCCAACACAGAGATGCGACATACACAACATTGATTGTCAAAGTGATATAGAAAATTTAGCTTCTTTGCACCTTTGATTTTCGTTACGCTTCATATCATCTGATGAACTGTCACAATGGTTTATTATTTAGTTCACTTGAAGCTCACAGTAACTTGCTAATAGGTGCAATGAAATACCTTATGAATTATGGTTTTCGTATTTGTATGTTTCTTTGTGGAGAATTTTGTGTTTCGTTCTTGTCTCGCCAAATAAAGCTGAGATTTGGTCGATACGTGCACTTGATGTGCCAAAGGAGACACTACTTTTGATGAAAGGCAGAAGTCCACCAACGACCGATGGAACCTTACAACCGCTAGACATACCGGAAAATGAAATGATATAGAAATTTTTTATGGTCATCTTTCTCAACAGCTTGTTTAGACAGATGCAGAAGGTGAGACTTCTTATACACACCCCGCAGCACAAAAATGTACCAAGACCTCAAAGAGAAATTTTGGTGGGATGGGATGAAGCGAAATGTGGCTTCATTTGTAGAACGTTGTTTGACGTGCCAACGAATGAGAAGGCAAATGTAGCTGGGAACTCATAGCGCTTTCTGCGCGCTAAAAGCTCGTTCATCTGCGTCGTTCCAGGTATGAGTTTCAGCTTCGAATATCTTGTTTTCTACTTTTCTTGATGTTTATTGGTAAAACAGCAAAGAATCTCTTGATTTCTGAGGAGGATTTGTTTTTATTTTTGTTGTTTTATAACCTTTTTGAAACAATAAAATCGTGCATGAATTTGGGGTACGTGTTTGGGTCACTGTTTCTTCTTTCATCTTGGGTACCAGCATATGTTCTTTCTTTGTGCTTCTCCAACTAAAATAAAAAGTTGTGAAGAGTTGTCACTTCTGTGCTTCTTTTTGCATGATTGCTTCCAATGGTGTTGAATCATCTTCATCTTGATCATCATCAGGATATTTAATAATATCATCCACAATTTTGTCTAAATTTTGAACCTCTGAATTTTCATTATTTTGATAGCCATATCTTTGTTCATGTTCTCAAGCTCGTGATAGCATTCTTCAAAAGTTGTCTCTTAAGTTCCCTGAGGTTGCTTCATCACTTGAATGGATTTTGTTGTGTCGAAAATAATTTGCTGGTCTCTTGAGAAACATTAATCATCTAAGTAATTTGTAGATGCATGGAAATATTTAATTGGATACAATGAATTGATAGATGCATGAAAATATTTAGTTAGTCACAATGAATTAATAGATAAATGATTAAACATAGCATGAATCTATTTAATTTGATCTAAAATTATAGTTCCTGAAATTAAGAGAAAATGCTCTATAAATTACTAAGTTATTAATTTATCAAAATATTAATATCACTCCAAGTCCATATAATTCCAAAGTCCCAATGCTATTAATTATAAAGGCTTTGCTGTATAATTTTACGTTTGCCATCAAATAAATAGTGGATTCCAATGTCACTAATTAAGAAAGCAATAATAAACTTGCAATGTCCACTTGCAAAATGAGATGCCTCTTGCAATTAAAGAAGTGTACGATCAGAAGTTCCAAGAGATCTTTATGGAGATTTAAATAAAGATGACTATCTTTTCAAGGCATAACATTACTTTAAGTATTTTTATGGTTTATTTTACTTCAAATAAAATCAACTTGAAATATAGTAGTAGCATACTTTGAACCCAATCCACAAATTATGGCATTTCTTTTTAACTTTTCTTTCCTTGCAAATGCATGGAGAAAAGGGATTATGTCTGGGAGCTCTGAATCTGTATTTTAATCACTTTATTTTTTGAAGAAATCTATAGAAAGAAGGAGCTAGATATGCTATGTGAAAATTTGAAGGGATTATAGTTTAATAATAATAATAATAATAATAATAATAATAATAATAATAATAATAACAATGATAATAAATAATACTCCCTCCGTCCCAACTAGCTTGAGTCGTATACCTTTTTAAGCCGTCCCAACTAGCTTGAGTCGTTTCTATAAATGGAAATAATTAAGAAAAAATAAGGGATTTTAATTGCAATTAACAGTTAACTAATTGGGCTGATTATTGACTAATTAAATTAAATTAATTTATTTTAATATGCTAATTTTAACTAAAAAATTAAATTAAATTAAAAAAATTATTTAAAAAAAAATTAAATTAAAAAAATTATTTATTTAAAAAAATTAAATTAAATTATTTTAATATGCTAATTTAAAAAAATTAAATTAAATTAAATTAACTAAAAAAATTAAATTAATTTTAATATGCTAATTAAATTAAGGATAATTTAAAATAAATTTATTATGTAAATAAATAAATTTAAATGTAAAATAAAATAAAAAATAAAATATATATACCTAACACATAAACCACTTTATTACCAATACACTTTAAACACTAAACACTCTCTCCTTATTCCCCCAAAAGAAACGCCTCAAGCCAGCCGGGACGGAGGTAGTAATAATAAATTGTCAAATAAAATTGTTTGCAGATAATTATGTACTAACCATTTATATTACAACAATAATGAGTCGACTTTTTAGAGAATGGCCTTTATTGGTGGAAGTTAGTTATACCTGAAAATGAATAACGAATAATATTTTTCTTTATGTATATTAGACTACTTTATTTGGCATCGTGACCAAGACCCAAGACTTAGGTCTTACAGGTCGTAGAATAATTAAAATAAGCAAAGAGGGAAATATTCTAAATAATATGGTGATGGTTACAAGGCAATACAATTAAAGTATTGCTACTTGATACTGAAATTAGGTAAGTATCATGATAGATGGACAAAAGCTTCAAAGTCGTAAAGTGAACTCAATCATTACTATTTTTATAATTACTTAAGCCTAAAATATCTTTAAAAAATTAAAGGAGCCTGCATTCTGGGATTCTACGAGGATTGAATAATCAATCTATTTTTAGAATTTGTTTTCAGTCAAAAATTTTACCAAATTATGGCATTCTCCATAAATATGTTTTTTTTTTCCTGGTACTATATCTATTGTGTATATTTAGTTAGGGGTGTAATCGAACCGAGTCGAGCCGAATATCATCGTGCTCAAGCTTGGTTTGTTTAGTATCGAGTCGAGTCTCGAGTTTTATTTATTGAATATTTCGAGCTCACGAGCTTATTCGAGCTTTAATCGAACCCAAATAAACTTTCTAAATTTAGATATATGTTTAGAATATTGATTATTTTATTTTAAAAATAAATTATTTTTTCCATAATAACATAATATATCTATTGATTTCTTATAACAAATAAAAATAGTTAGAGATTTAATACAATAATTACTAATTATAGAAAGAAAATAATTTTATCTAGTTAATAATTTTATATTTTTAAAGTAAATCAGTTAACGAATTTGTTAACGAGCTAACGAGCCGAATGCTATCATGCTCAAGCTTGGTTTGTTTAGTTAACGAGCTTCACTAAACAAACTCGAACGAACTTTTATCGAGCCGAGTTCCGAGTAGCTCACGAATAGCTTGGCTCATTTACAGTCCCATATTTAGTTGAACTCAAGATAAATATTTATAAGTTTGTGTGACCTTGATTTATATAATTGTCAAAATAAGCAGGTAAATGCTCCCACCGAAGAGTAATATATTTATTTTCTCAAACTCTGTTATAAATCAATAACCCATTAGAGTCTCTATTTTTTTTTGTCAGAAAGATGAACAATACCTCGAAAAAATAAGGAAGTGAAAGTTTTTATAATGTTTCGCGGATATTCGTTCAGTATTTGTCTAATTTATAAAACAATTAACGAATTTAGTATCGATATTTACCAAATAAAAAATATTTTTATTTTTTGACCACAAACTTCGAAAATAAGGTGTGATATCAACAAAAAATATTTTTAGTTTTTGAAAAGAATATCAACAAAATTTCTTAACTTGTTAATCCTTGATTTTAACCAACCACATTCAAAATTAAAGTGGAAATAGATAGGTCCATACAGAAAGGATTTTTTTAATATAAAAAAGGTCTAAAGCTTAATGGGCCTGGACTATTATTAATCACCATTAGGCCCAATCTTCAATAACTGGCTAAAATATTTAAAATTATATTGGTGGTTTTTACTCTTTGAATTTATTGGGCTTTGAAAACATCGAAGGTAATTCTATTTATAGCCCTACTTTAACTTAATATATACTATGATCTAAAATTATAATAAAAGGTTAATGGAATTACTATAGTACACTACAGTCTCCAATTTAAAATTCTAAGAAAATAATACCATCATAGGTAACGCTGTTGTTTGTTGGATTATGGGTTTCTTTGGTTTCCAAATATAGAGGTGGCAAAACGAGTCTGACCTGATCCGTTTTTGGGTCGGGTTTGGTCAATAAAAGTACGTCCTATGGAATTTCGGGTCGGGTTGGACTCGACCATAACCAGCCAAAGTCCGCATAGGCTTGAAAAATTTATACTATAAAACATGTTTTGGGCTTGATTGGGCCTCGATAATTTCGATTCGACCTGGCCTGACCTGACTTTTGGGAAAGCTCGTTGGGCTGGCCGACCTGTCCATTTGCCACCTCTATCTGATCGCACTACAGATTTCCAAAATACAAGCTTTCTACAAAATATATTTATAAGATTTATTTCAAGGAATATATTCAAATCGAGTTTTTGCAGAACTAGATCGAGGCTAATTTTACAACTTCAATTCAAAACCTAGTTTCTGCCCAAACTAATTCATAATATTATTGCAGAATTTAACCTTGTCTCACGATCTCAAAAGAATAGATTTCACCTACTGTAATTTTCTAATCCAATTTACGAAACAAACTTTCTGGCAGAATTTTATTTTTCCATCACATTCATGGTCCACTAATAAATAATAATTCAGTATTAGTCTGCATTGCATAATGGTTTTGCACGCATAAAATTAGAAATAGAAGGCAAATAAATTTTGGGGAGAGTGAAAAAATAAATTGAGAAATTCTGATTTAAAAATGTGGCTACAATGGTAAAATAGAAAATTCCGTTATTAGTTTTATTTAATTTTAAAATGGGGGCTATAATAAATAATTGGAGCCCTATTAGAATTACCCATGTTATATTCAAATTCAAAACATCGAATTTGGGCCCAAATTTGGTCCAATTAACATTGGATGGAACTAGAAACTCTCTTAAAAACTTCAGTCATTCTTTTATGAGATAAATATGTTATTCCAAGAGGAATAACGTGATTGTTTTACAAATTTAAAATTCATATTTAAATCAAAACATAATTATATATTAATAAAGTTATAATAAACTATTTTATTTCATAAGGCCATTTCCATACTCAACACCAACATTTAGCTCTATTTTGCAACAACTGTCCTATCAAACAGTAATTCATCTACAACCTACTAACTCAAAAGAATATTCTTAGTATATTTTTCCTCAGTTAATGGATTAGTTTGAAATTTTCAATTAAAAAAGAAATGCGTTCGTGAACAGTGCAAACTCATTTATGCATTTGAAGGGGAGAGAAAAGTCACAAAACATCAAAATAAATATGCATTTACAGTTACACTGAAGCTATTTATTTACTGCATTTTGAATTTGTAGTTGAGTATTGAAGATGGCCTAACCCACGTCGTATAGCCGCCATCTCTCACCACGTAACAAAAAAAAAACCCAGAAAACATAAAAGGACACATAACACATGGAGGAAAACTATAAATTAAAGAAGCCATTATTATTCTTCACCTTTTCTTTTTTTGCATTTCTTAATTCTTGTCTTGGCCCAATATGTAAGGTTAGTTGAAATACACATTTGAATAACTAGTAAAATGGCTTTCTTAAAATCTATACAGTGAGAGCTATGAAGACGAAATACGAAACTGCAAATGTAATTTTTCCTCTTAATTTTTTTTTTTTGTCAATTGATACAGAAATTTTAAAGGCTGTGTCATGGTGGACTCGAACCCGAGACCTTTGGCCTCAAACATTAACCACTATATCACTAGGCCAACACACACACAATTTCCTCTTAAATATTTAGTGGGTGAATATGTCCAAGAAGTAAATTTCAAAACAAGTCTAAATCCAAATTCCAAATATTTTATTTGGGCCCGAATATAGTTTCCAATATTCGATTCATGCCGCATTCACATTTATTACATTAAACCAAATTAGATTTGTTGTCATTATCAAATGAATAAACGGTAACTAATATTCCAAAAACTAATCAAATATGCAGCGGTCGTTAGTCAATCAAGATCAGAAAAGAGATTAGTGGTTAATTATTTTTCTTAATGACTGTTGCTTATCCCCAGCTACAAGTTAAGATGTGCCCCACACCTTTAACTTGGCCCGACCCATCTCCCAACCACACCTTTTTTTCAACTCGATCAAAAAACAATTTCAATTTAATTTGAATCAAACATGTGTAGTGGTCAAGATTTGCAAAGCACATAATTTTGTCGCCACTAATTTGGTTTTAGAGAATAATTTGATGTGTTATGTTATACCATTTTTAATGTAAAACTGAAAATACGCACATGAAAATCCAACGAACTCATTCAACGTAAGGCAAAATTAGAGCGAGCCGAGCATCATCATGCTCGGGCTTTACTCTCTATCTTTTATTACGGAGTATAACTTGAACTTATATCATTGAATCGGTCCTAAAAAAACTCAATTCAATGCACTCATAACAATTTTACATTTCTTATTTGACTCACAAATCCGACTTGTTAATTAGTCGAGTAGTGTTAAGCTTGAGCTTGACTCATTTATGATAACAAGTGTCATTAAACGAGCTTAAACAAACTTTTATTGAATTAAAATTTTAATATATCACGAATAGCTGGAAACTTTTTACAATCCTAAAATAGCAATATTATATATCCAATTGAAAACTCAATAACAAACTTATCTAAAAAACAGATAACAACACGTAGCACCAGTGGTCTAGTGGTAGAATAGTACCCTGCCACGGTACAGACCCGGGTTCGATTCCCGGCTGGTGCATTTATTTTTTCTGTTGTTGCTATTTTTAGTTTTTCTCATCTACTTTTTTTATTTAAATGTTGCAATTAACTATACCATGAATAATTGATGTACATCAAAGCATTGAAATGAATAATTAACTTTTTTTTATTTAAATGTTATTTTTTCTGTTGTTGCTATTTAAATGTTGTATATTTATTTTAAATAATTGATGTACATCATAGCATTGAAACTTTACGTAATTTAAGTAAATATATATATATATATATATGTGTGTGTGTGTGTGTGTGTGTGTGTGTCATAGTGATACGATATCATAAACTAGGGTTTTCTTCTTGTACTTATAATTTAGTGGATCTTGCTTTACAATGTTATAGTATCTTAATCGATTAAATAAAAGTTTAATATAATATAAATATAGCTGATACTGTAGTGATGCACGTATTGGGAAAAAAGTACATATAAATTATGTGCCAGTCATACAACTCGAAATAACTTTTTGGTTAGTATCTATCTTTTAATTTAGCCTACTTAATTTTAAAATAACTACTGTTGAATACTGTTATCAGCTTAATTAATTAGTATTATAATGACAATGATGATTGCACAATTATTAAATATTCATTAGAACGAAAATAATGGGTTTGAACAAATATAATACACAACCGACGTTTCTAGAAAGTATCAAAATTGACCTTTGAATCAGAATAAGTAGAATTTTCATTAGTACTAACAACTAGTCAAAAATCAAATTTTGAGAAAGATAAAAACCGAACTTTTTTTGTTAAAAAACAACCTATCTTATGTGTAGACAAATTAAAAATTATTAGCAAATAATACCGCGTCACATGTAAATTATGAATTAAATAATTAATTATATGAATGGAATTTATTCCAAAATAAATAGATATATGGTTAATATTTAATATAATCGGCAAATAAGAGAACGACATGTGGCAACGATACCTCAGAGATGAATAACCACTCAAATTGCACCAAATAAGCCTTAATTACCACATACGCCATAAAATGACACATAAGCTCAAACACATGGTTTGGTGACCCAAAAGGGCCTTAAACCCACTAGCTTAAATCTATAAATAGGGGAGTGAAGGTCTTCAGGGGGGGGGAGAGAAGTGAAGATTTGAAGAGCTCATTAAGATACTCGAATAATCATTTGTGAAGTCTTCTCCGGCATTCGAAGTCTTATTCAACATTCAATGCGTTCTTCATGCAAATCGTCGCGTTCTTCTTGCAAATCGTCACGTTCTTCTCTCAAATCATTCCAAAAATGACGTTCAATTAGAAAATACGGTTAAAACCCTGCGCATTGATACTCAGACTTGAAGATCCTCATGGCGTTCTTCAGTATTTCAAATCAAATCAACATCAAATCTGAAAAAAAGACGAAGGTCCTTCAAATTAACATCATCAAATCATAAACCTTGAAGAATATCCGAATATCGCTCAAGAAATCAAATCGAAGAGAAGAATCAGATGATAAATAGAAGATCGAACTCATCTCGAATATATTAAATCCAAATTATATTAGTTTTGCATACAATTTCGTGTTTATAGAATTAAATACGGAAATTTGTGTTACCGTCCATGAACAATCTTTATATTAAATATTCATACATGCACACACATGGATACATATTATAGTCACAATACATGATTGCGCACAAAATATTGAGATATATAGAAGAAATTATATAAGTTCGGACTCATAACTCTTAACTATGAGTCATCTTTCCATTAACTAAATAACCTCAAATAATATTTCATAAAATTCCAAAACCACAAAGTAGGGTTTTCTTGTCTATTAATTAGTTACACACTGATATGATTCAGTCAAAATCATTGATGCAATAAAATATACCGCAATATGTACATACTATACACATCATACTATATTAATATAATATAACGTCAAATCAAATGTACAGAAATCGTGATATGATATGCATTAAACACACTAAGGGGGTGTTTGGCTAATTAAACTTATTTTAGAGAGTTTATAAGATACAAGAGCTTATAAGAGGTAATGTCTCAAGTGCTTATAAGTTGTTAAAGTGTTTGGATAATTGATCTTATAAGCTAAAGAAATCATCGTGAGTTAGAAAGAGAAAATCATAGTTAGAGAGATATAATTGACGAGAGATGAAGTAGTTAGTGTATGTGTAGGAAATAACGAACTATAATAATGTTATTTTGGTAAATTCATGGTTGCTTATAAGTTTATGAAAAAAAAAGTTAGGGTTGACCAACTTATTTTTAAGGGAGCTTATAAACTATTGGAACTTATTTTCACAGCTTATAAACTGTTTAGGAACTTATTTTATCAAACACTTTACAACAGCTTATAAACTCCTAAACAGCTTATAAGCTCACCCAAACACCCTCTAAATTCCACGATGAGGATTGGATTGAAACAAGCAAAGTTAATCATCGTTAAGTTTAGGTGGTTTATATATGTTCATTTGCTTACACAAAATTACATGTACTCCACGATAAAGATATTGTACCTTTCCTATCATCACCAGTATAATTTATATATAAGCATGGACCTAAAAGAAAAGCCAGAGAATATTTCTAGGGTTTACAGATAGTTGCAGAAACTAGTCCCACATATATACAAGTGTTAATATTTTTCAGTACTAGCCCCCACAAATTAATCAAATAATCATATATCTACGTCACAACAATTATTGTTACGGCGTTAATGGGTGGCCTATATTTCATTAAAATTTAATTAAAAGTGTGGTGGATTCTTCTTGGCTATTTAGTGTTTCAAAAGGAAGGATTTGCAAATTGTGACATTTGGAAAGCCAATTGTGTACAAAAGTGAGAATCAAACTTTCTTTTATGTATATATATGATTCGGTCTATTATGTTAATTTAATCGGGAAATTTGAGTAATTATTGACCTAATTGGCAAATTTTCATTGGAGTTCAGTGAATCGGATATTGTGCCCAAGTGGCTAATCAAAATTTGTTTATTACAATTAATTAAACACTAACACGTGAATTCATGTGAAGAGTGGCCCTCTGTGTCATCCTAGTCACCTCTCTTTTTGGTATTTCCTATATTTATTTATTTTGTTTGTTTAAATGATTGGGTCAAGGTAAATAAGGTTTATTTTTTCCTTTTTGCTAATTAGCTCTCACAAATCATAATCCAATGGCTAATTGACATTGTTTTTGTAAAGTAATTTACTTTAATTCAAGTAGTATCCACTCATGACTTAATTTATGCTAAAGTTCTCCTTTCTTTAGTTATATCAGACCAACGATCAAGTCATGTTTCAGTGTATAATAATAATAATAATAATAATAATAATAATAATAATAATAATAATAATAATAATAATCTGAAGATTGCTCGGAGGTATTACCGGAACTATGTACCAATATAGTATTAGAAACTTTTAATGATTAATGACATTTTTAAGGCAACTTAGTAGTGAAATATTCTATCAGTATATTTCATGTATATTATATGTAATAACAAATTAAAAAGGGTGACACAAAATTACAAATGGCATATATTTAGTAAAAAAAATACGAATTAATTTTGGATTATCTACTCATTAATAAGAAAAGCAGTAAATATTTAACATAATTTTTTAGTTTTAATTAATTTGTATCACATGTATACATACATGTATTGAGCCATACAGTAATGCAATATACCTGTAAATTAATTAACTCCACTGCATATCATAATTTTAGATGGACTGGAATTGGGAAATAACTCTGATGTAATATGTAAGAGTACATTTACATTATGCAAATGAAAACTAATTAGTTAAATTAATTATGTAACATATATAATTATGCCTTGATTAAATAATCCAACTCAAGGTGGAATTTTTGTTATCCATTCATTAAATGCAAACATTTCTCAGTAAAAGATATTTACTTTATTTTTCTTTTGAGTAACAAATGATTTTTGAATAACATGTGAATAACATATATATAGTATCATATATATCAAGGTCCTTGACATCTCATTTTATAATTGTGCAGCCAAAAAGAACTAATATATTCATCAATTCATAAGAATTAATTAACCTATTGATCTGTTGAAGAATAAATATTAATAAAGTGAACACACACACACGTGTAAAGCAGAAATCCTACAAATAAGTTCCTAATAAGCTCTTAATAAGTGTTTTGCAAAATAAGTTTTTAAACATCTTATAAGCTGTGAAAATAAATTTCAACAGAACTCTTCAAAAATAAGTTTCTTAATCCCAACTTATTTTTTATAATCTTATAAGCAACAATCAGTTTACAAAAATAACTATATTATAGTTTGATATTTCATATATAAACCCCTTCCAAATTCAATTCTCTTGAATTTTCTCACTCTAATTAAGTCTTTTTCTTTCTAACTCACAATTCTCTCTCGAGCTTATAAACTCAATTAACCAAAATATTACCAACTTATAAACTCTTGAGAACTTACATCTTATAAGCTATTCAAATATCTTATAAACTATTAAAACTTATAAATTTTTAAAATAAACTTAGCCGACCATCCGCATTGTTCATCTCAACTATAAAGCCCGATTACTGATATCTAGTTCCAAAAGTAATAATATAATTACAAAAACATAACCAGTAACTGCAAGACACACATCACGAAGTAATATTGTTTAAGACAGCTAAAAAGACAGTCTTTTTGTGTTTAGGGTAAGATTCCAATTAAGGAAACATACATTAATCGAAACTCTAATCAGAAATATTATTCACCGAATGCCCAAATTAAATTTTCTGCAGATTTTCATGCATAGTTTTAATTAATGTTAGGCCACTTGGTGATCACCTGTGAAATCTAGGTCAAAAAAGACAAATTTGATGATAAAGAGCATTCAGGTTGTTCAAATTGATTTAAAATGGCTCATCGAATTATTAAAGAGTATCTTAACCATCTCCCACTCATTATTTTATCACTTCTTTAATTCTTGAAAATTATTTATCTAATATATTCAATTATATATAGACCACTATAATCGAGCGTATAATGGCAAATACTTTCTTTTCAGTATCATGAAATGGATAAAACTATAAAATAATAATAGATCAAAAGCCACAGAAAATAACAAAATTTGTTTGATTGCAAACCATCAGTTTATTAATCATTCCAAACAGCTGCAGATGACAGGAAAGAGAGCAAAAAAAAAGAAAAAAAAACTGAATTAATATACATAGAATTCCAAGAAAACATTTTACTGATGCAAACATATTTATATATAATAATATCCTCTTTAAACATTCTTCATTAATTTAGATTTTTTTTTCTGAGAAATTTTACCTCATCTCTCAATATGAAGGTCTAGGATGAGCCCAAGCATATGCATCATGATTCAAATGCCCTCCATTTGCCAATAAATTTGGTGTCAAATTATAAATTGGCAAATTTGATGGATCACCCATCCCATGATGATGCTGCTGCGCCATTCCCGGCGGGGAATCGACGGCCCCACCGCCTCCGGCCCCAGCCGCCCCCTGAGCCGAGCCGCCGGCCTCCTCCTCCTCCTCTAAAGGCAATCTCTCATAGGTTGCGTTAGCAAACGTGGCAGCGATGACCATGACCGGCCCTGCGGCCACGAGCGGGCCCACCACGCTGCCCCCGACGACCTGCCCCTGCCCGCCGGCTAAATAAACCGTTAGACCTGTCGCTCCGGGCGGGGCCGGTCCTGGCAGGAAGGCCCCGGTTAGGGAGAGGATCTCGAACCGGCCCTGCAGCACGACCGCGGCGCTTGGGGCGGCCGGCTGGCGGATGGTGACGTTGGCGACGGAGCCGCTGCCGCTGAGCACGCAGACGCCGCGCTGGCGCCGGCGGGCAAAGTGGGCGATGCTCTCGGCCACGTCGGTGCCGCTGGACACCTCCATCACGTGGCTGCGGAGGGCGTTCGGGCTGTCCCGTGTCACAAAGATCGGCGGTTTGGGCTTATTCTTCGAACCGGGGGGTCTGCCTCGGGGGCGGCGCGTGCCGACCTCGACCGCGCCCTCCGTGGGCTCGTCGACGCCGTCCTTATCCTCGTCGTCCTCGCCTCGGCTGCTGCTTCCTCCTCCGCCGCCATCCTTGAGCTCCATCTCGCGCTTGCCGCTCATTAGGGATGCCGGTTCGGACCCCGGCAAACCAACCTGAACGCCGTCCCACCACCGCGTCGCCAGAATTGCTGGTTTTGATCGACCGTTTTTTGCTTCTGACCACAAGAAAAAGGAAAGACCGATATATATTTTTATTATTTTTATTTTTGACCTAAAAAGAAATTCTTTAGAACAAGAGATCGGCAACTCTTAATTTGTAATTATATCGGAATCAAATCAAGATTAGATGACTATGATGATGAAGAAGGTAGGGATTCAAGAAAAGATAAATAAAAATAAAAAAAGTCAAGAAAATTAGGTGCAAGTTGGTGGAATCAAGCAAAGATAAAAATAAGATAGAACTGTGTATATATTATATAGTATGAAATCCGAGGATCATCTTAATTTTACAAGACAATAAGAAATTATATGAAAAAGAAGAGTTGCACAGAACCAGGAATCAAGAACAAGGAGATGATGAGAGAATAAAGAAAAGAGAGAGATTGATAAAACTAATGGTATAAATCACTACTAAAATACCTTTTTTTTGGGGATGAATCACTAGTAAAATACTGAGAGCTGAAAAATATAAAACAAAGTGATGATGTGTTTTCCAATGTTTGATATGCTGAGTTATTGTTTAGGTTTCTTCCATATTTTATAGAGCCCTTTTGTCTTTCTTCTATACTCTGTGTGTATGTATATGTGTATCTAGTGGTCCCTGTGATGAATGTGTGTGTATAGAAATTAGGGTTTTGGTGTGCGTGTGTTGGTCTAGTGGTAGAGTGGTTAATGCCAGCGCCAAGGTGTGGGTTCGAGTCACGTGACGTGACTTTAAATCTGTATTTAATGATAAAAAAAAAGAAATTAGGGTTTTGAATGGTGGGGTCAAGTGCAAGTTGGCAGGTGGCGCACGTCGCTGTCTCAGGCTCCAACATATTGGATTGAAGAAGGAACCTAGCTCGTATTGGATTGAAAAAGGGACCTCAACATTTTGATCGTATTTGGATTGATTGAAGAACTTTAAATATTACTATTTCGTCCCCATATTCCTTCCTAATACGGTGCGCTTTAATAAAAGTTGTTGAGTTATTGTGAGTGGAATAGTATCCCACATTAATATAATATTAAATTAGTTAGTGGTGGCCATAGGTGGTAAAAGTGTAAATAAATAGGTTGTTGAGGGTAGAAAAGAGAAATAGTGGTGGGCCATAGGTGGTAAAGGTGTAATTAAAGAAGATTATTGAGGTAAAGTTGGAAGATAGTTTATAAATAGAATAGGAAGAATTTTGGGACGTCCCAAAATGGAATACTTAGGAAGAATATGGGGACGGAGGAGTATAAAAGAAAAGGAAAGAAAAATGCATATATCTTATCAATTTATCAGAGTCAGTTTTATATTGAAGAAGGAACCTAGCTCGTACATAGATTTGATGAACATAAGTATATTAATTATTATATGGAATATAAATTTGAATCTGAACAATGGATCATACTGTAGAAAACGGTAGTGTATTCAAATTCATGATATGTCTGTTAATTGCGAAAATGCAAATCGAAAAGCGGAATAAATATATTTGCTAAAATATTGTGCATGCCATGTATGGTACTTATATAATAGTATGTATTTGTTTGTGTACATTTCAATATCAACATTCGGCTACATGACTTTTGTGTATCATAAAATACTTTCTTAATATTTATTAATTGTCCTCGTGCATCATATATAGGGACGCACGACATTCGTCCACACAGATTTAACTCAATTGGTTAAGAGTTGGCAGATTTGGAATAAAGACCAAGGATCGAATGCTAGCAGCCACAATATAGGAGTTTCACCCTCTTTATGGTGACTCATTGTGGGTACTAGATAAAGTCCTTCTAACTTTTTAGTCACTAAGATTTACCTTCTCCCATTCTCATTGGGCTGGGGCTGGGGTCTCCCGTGAGGAAGAGTTTTCCCTTTCAGAACAAGATTTATCTCCTCACATTCTCATAGATTGAGGTGTGAGGACTTTCGAGAGGAGAGTTTTCCCCTTTGAAACAAGTGACACGGCACTTGTCCATGAATAATATAATGAGTGGAGGTTCAGATCCCAATTTAAATTCTTATGTGTTTATATTTCATTGCAATTAGATTTTCTAATGTGAATTAATCTATCATAGAGAAAGGGGTTTACTTAACTGCATATTTTTGGATAGTAGAGAGAGAAAAAATAATGTCGTTGCGATTGATAAAATATCTTCCAAGTCTACAGTACTGAGAGATCTAACTAAACCTTAAAATAAAATTAGACACGAAGTTCAAAGCTTTATTCAAAGACAAAAGCTTGTGTATATATAGATATACGGTACATCCACCTTAATTAGGATTTATCAATCTCAATTGGGATTTAGGTTTTATTAATTTCCAATTATAGTTTATTAATCTCAATTAAGGTTTATTAATATCAAATTAGAGTTTATTAATACATAATTATAATTATAGTTAATTAATTATAATTAACATATAATTAAAGTTTATGAATAAATAAATAATCGATAAAAGAATTGGAGGCCTGCCGCACCCAAGACTAAAGGGGTGTTTGGCTAAGCTTTTTTATAGTGCTTATAAGCTCCAAGAGCTTAGAAGATGTTTCAAGAGCTTATAAGAGGTAATGTCTCAAGTGCTTATAAATTGTTAAAGTGATTGGATAATTGATCTTATAAGCTAGAGAAAGAATCGTGAATTAGAGATATAAAATTGACGAGACGTGAAGTTGATAGTGTATGTATAGGAAATAACGAACTATAATAAGGTTATTTGGTAAATTCATGATTGCTTATAAGTTTATGAAAAAATAAGTTAGGGTTGACCAACTTATTTTTATAGGAGCTATATGTTTACGTTGGAGCTTATTTTCACAACTTATAACATCTTATAAGCTTATTTTGCCAAACACTTTATCAACAACTTATAAGTTCATAAAAGTTTATAAGCTTATTTTAAAGAGCTTATAAGCTCAGCCAAACACCCTCTAACTCTTATTCAAAATAATGGGATTATTAAAATATAATACGATTTCAAGCACCCATCATTTATTGAAATGAATACTAATAGTACTAGCTAAAAGTCAGATTGCAGTGTCTTCTCAAGATATATAATTTTCTAATTTAGGGAAGCCTTCTCATTGTATGCATTATTTTATTTTTTATTTTTTGGTATCATGCTGGTCTGTGCAATTTCAGAAACCACAGATAGGTAAACCACACTTGAAAACCAGTGTGATGACTCAAACCCATAGAGGCGTTTGGTGGGGTTCGAACTCGTGACGCCTCTGGCCATGCGAACCACCTTAACCATTGGGCTGTCCCTAGGGGACACATTATTTTATTTATAGTTCTCTTCCTCCTCATGTTCTTATTCTTGTACTCCATATGCGGATTCAAGTTTACATCGAATAACAGATTTATGATACACAACAATTCATATGAGACTATTTCACGAGTCAAAATTTATAATACGGGTCATACTTCAAATCTAAAGCTTGCATCCAGTGATAATAATGTAACTAAGAGTCTTATGTGAAATCGTCTCACTGATCAAAACTTGCAAGACAGCTCAATTCAAACACAATCAAACATTTATAAAATTATAATATGTTTTTAGATACATATAGAATCCAACTTTTGGCTCTGTCTTACGGAATTTGCCCCGTATGACGGTTTCACATGCAAGATTTTGTATTTATAATTTTGTCGTGTTTGATTGTACTTGAATTTGAATCCCGATCTATCTTACAAATTTTGACTTGTACGACAATCTCACACTATACTCTCCTTTTATAACATTATCACTGTCCAAGTGTATTTAAATCCTATTAAACTCCACCCCAAATTTTTTGCCTACGCGCACTCTTACATGTAATATATCGAATAGAGTGCGTGCATATGTACGGACATTGATACTTTTCTTCAGTGCAAATGATTTTTTATTTTGTGTAAAACAAACACTTTCTAATTACTGGATAAATAACAAATGACACTTTTTTAAAATAATTGATACTTTTAGACGTCCGCATCTTCCGCATGATAAGGACGTCTGCACAAGAGTTTTTGTGCGTCAGAGTAACTAATAATTGTAATTTTCTTTTCTCTTACTTATCTAAACCCTCGAGAATTGCAATTTCCATCCTTCGCCAAACAAAAGATTTTTTAAGATTTTGTTATTATCGTTAAGTATAAGTTTGTTTCAGGGAATACTATTTTTTCCTTTGTTGGTATTTTTTTCTCACGAAGTTTTAGTAAGATGGAACCCAATTATTATCAACACGTTATTCACCCCGGTCCTAGAGCTATTTGCTTCTAAAAAGCATCATTGTAAATATATTTTAAAAAATTCTCTAAAATGATCGAAAATAAAACCAAACATAGCGAAATATTTCTTGAAAAAAGCATTAGACAAAAGAGTTAAATCCAATGCTACGACAAAAACAGAAAAGTAAAACAGCATCCGAAAAAGCCATTTTAATCTAAAAATATAATTTTATAAATACTTTAGAGCTCAGTCATGATTTGATTGTGTAAAGTTGGTGAAGTGATCGAGATTTCGGAATTGACAAATAATGCCGAAATGGAGACAATGAGTGGAAACTCCCTCATCCATCAAATATGACTTTTCCACTAAATCCGACACAAGCCACATTCCAACAACACAGAGAGGCACAACTCAAATTCCGAGTTCCACTAATATCAACAAAATACCACCTAATGTTTAGCTTTTCATTCACCCAAAAATTCTCTCAATCTTGTCACAAATAGTGGGACAAAATCCCAGATTTGATAGTTTGAATTTTAATTGAGGAAGCCTCGTGTAAAACTATCTAATGGGGAGATAGGTCGAGATTCAAATCCACAAGTACCAAGAAATTAACAAATGTGTCATTGAATTATGGTGTTTTGATCCGAATATTGACCCATCTCTTACAAGTTTTTGTGATGACCTTATTGTTGATGTCATAAAATGTAGCATTGGATCATAAGGTGACGATGATATGTTTTTCCACCTAACTCCGGATACAAAAAATTCAAGATTACGCCAAAATTGGGGTGTCCGGAATTTGCACAAACGGCGAGCTTTGTAGACTAATGATGCATTTTTTATAAGGACGAGTGACCGGAATTTAATCTATGATTCGCCTCACATAACCTCGACCGGGTATGTTATGTTCCTAATCAACATTTAAGCAGCCACTTTCTTAGAGTTGAGATTTATAGAAATATGAAACAGAAAATAGTAGTAAGGTGTATTAGAATCAGTGGCGGAGCCAGGAAATATTTTTTGGGGGCCCAATTAATAATAATTTTAAAAGATAATAAAATAAAATAATTTAAATAATATAATGAGCTTATTATAATCCTTTTAGAAATTTGATTGATAATATTAATTTACATATAAAATTTTATTATTTGCATATATCTTTTATTTTATCAATATAAAATAAATTATAGAAAAAGAAAAGAAATAGCATTTTATCAACATAAAACAAATTATAGAAAAAAGAAAAATGAAAGAAAGATAAAGGAAAATAAGTATAGGAAAAGAAAAAGAAAAATATGTAGCTAAGAGGTATCGAACCAAAATCTCCTAAATAAGAGATGAAAATAATAACATATTAGACTACAATAGATTTAGTTATTAAATGTTAAATATCTATAGAGAGGGTATACATGTTTAGCTAAGAGTTAATTCACATATATAGCGTTATTATTTATATACATATTTTATTTTATCAATATAAAAAAGGAAAAAAGATCCCAAAATAAAGAGAAGAAATAGAATAGAGAGGGGAAAAAAGGGCACAAACCAAAAAGAAAGAAAGAAGAAAAAAAAAAAAAGGAAAGAAAGAAAGAGAGAAAAAAAAGAAGGAAAGAAAGAGAAAAAAAGAAGGAAACAAAGAACGAAAAAGGAAGGAAAGAAAGAGAGAAAAAAAAGAAGGAAAGAAAGAAGAAAAAAGAAGGAAGGAAGAAACAAAAAAAAGGAAAAACGCCACAGCTGAGTTTCAAAGGAGAGTTCAATCAAATAAAGAAGCCTATCCATCCGACTAAACAAACTTTTTATAAATATTTTTACATATAAAATATATAACTAGTTTTTCAAAAAAGTTTGGGGCCCTCCAGGCCCTTTTTTGGTGTAGCTCCGCCACTGATTAGTATATAGTGTGATAATAATATATTTACACGAGCACTGACAGAAAGTTACCTATGATGCTGATATACCAAAAAAAAACTATATATTCTAAATTAATATGGTTGTACACCTCAAAATGCAGTTCAATTACACCACATAAAAAGAACAGATATGAATTGCCAATACCTGTCCTTAGGCACGACTTCACAGCTTCAGCAGTTACGTAATCGAGATTTTATGGCTCTTGATTCCTCTTTTGGAGTTTGATCGCGAAAAGAACACAAGAACATGTGTACGGCATTGCAATCCCACGTTAACCATACAGGTAATACAAGAGAATCCTGCAAAACAAAGGAGCCTAATCCTTTGATTCTTTATTATTGATAGCATGTAGCAAACTCCAGTGATTTGTGAAGGTGTTATGTGAAGGTGGCGATGTGTGCAGTATCAATTGAAACTCGACAAAATGCACAATTGAACTTCCGTAAGAATACTTGCACCACTGTCACATGAGAGTGCGCCAAGAAGAGGGAAATATTTTCTAAAACATCAGATCACTGTCACATGAGAGTGCACCAAGAAGAGGGAAATATTTTCTAAAACATCAGACCATATGGGCAGGCATGCTTAAATACTTACTTTAAGAGCTTAAGTTATTCTAAGGTGAAAAAATATTTAACTTCTTTCAGTTTTAATGAATAAAAGTATTGCTAAGAATTAGACATGATGAAAGAAATGGTAGATTCAAGAGATAGATGCTCACCTAATCCCATAATACAGCAAAAGAAAGAAATCACAAAATATCCTGCAAGTTTGCAGATTCTCTTATTTGATTTCTTTTCAAACACCTACAGAAGATCATCAAACCAGACTTCAGGAAATCTAAAAACAAAAGGAATCATTGATTAAGAGCAATATTAAGAACTACAAGGATCTATTACGTTCACCATTTTAAAACGATCCATTGTTCCCGACACAACTCCTCTTGATGCACCCATCTCATTCCCCTTATTAACAAAAAAGAAACCAATAAAATAAGGATTATTTTACAACAGAAAAGTGTTCAAAGCTTCATAGACTTACACACCATTCTATCTAGCATACGACTGTGAGTCTCCACCTCCTCATGTATGTCCCCTGTCAACTTCCCCAAGAAAGAGATACTAATGTTAGCCAGACACCCCAAGGATACAGGATAAATAACTCAAATATTCCAATTAACCCTATCACGTTAAGCTGGAATCTTAGTTAAACTTTTCTAGTTCAAAAATAAGAGTTTATTAGCTGAAGAAACTTCGGGTAGCATACAGATATACAAAACATGTGGGTTCTGAATAAAATAGCTTATAATTTTCTTTCTGACGCACATGAACTTGTTGGCATTTCAGGGTTAGGCATGCAAGTTGCTAATTGAGTTATTTCCAGCCTACTAATATTGGAATCCTATATTCTTAAAATATCGTATTGTACATGGCACATAGTACTTGTTACTTGCTTACCCCGCTCAGAATTTGCTTAGTTCAGTCATTGAATTCTCAAGTCTGAGTTCCATTCTTGATTTCACAACTAATTTTTAATCAATTTATATTATATAGTTAAACTGACATGCTAAGATAAGACTGAAGATTCATCACAGGCCAACTATGGATACAACAGCAGCCACCATCTAAGTCCAGTGCGTTTATAAGTCAACTGCTATGCCACAAAAACCACTGGCTGAATCGAACACTTAAATACATACCAATAGGCAATACTAGTAGTTAAATATGAATCCCCATGTAAGACCACTAGTGTAGAGCACAGCTCAAACAGATTGGATCTTATTTTAACTGTTCAGCACATTTTCAGCTGGCTATAGAGGGGTTAACAATGTCATATGATAAGATAGACTACCATCAATGATATTGACCTAGAGTTTCCAAACAATAATGCAACAATGTTTACAAGCCATTGGGATCAAAATGTGCAGATTTACATGACTCTTTGCACTACGATTACATCAAGTAAGTAGAAGAAAAAGTAAAGAAGGACAATATAATGCCACCACCACCAAGTAACATATGTAGTCATACTAATAATGAGAAAAAATTCTTGTTGTTTAGGGAGGTGGTTCTCACTCTTTTCAGAAAGCTGACTCTATCATGCAAACTATCCATAGTTTTCTCGTTATCATGATCATCCATGCCACCTGAATATGATGAAGAGGTCCTGAGTCCACCTGCTTCAAGGGAATCCATGTTATCAAAAAGTGCAGACCTTGAGCCACGATGATCCCTGTGCGAATATAACTTCATGAAAGTCAATGGTACCAAAAATGCAACAAATAAATCAAGCTTTTCGTGTATATTATTGTATGGGCATGTGAGAAAAGCCTCTATATATTATATTAAAGTGGTCTAAGTTCCTCTAACCCATTACAAGCAAAGATCCCATTGGCTGGGGTCATTTGCTCCAAATTAGAGATGAAGATAACAAGTAACTCGTGTGCACATCTCGCACGCCTACAGAATTGGATCAGAAGTAAGAGATAATATCCTATAAGATACTTACTGGCATTATCTAAGTGGCATAATTACCTTCCAAAATTTTGCTATGTTTTCTGCATTGTACTTATATTAGCCTACATATTTCAGCTGAAAGGCAATAACGGTATTACATAAAACATGAGTTAAAGATTAATTACAGCATATACATTTTAACTCCTTTTCAAAAGCAATAACCCAACTGCTTTCTTTTCTGCTTTATTCAAATCCAAAAACGTCTAGCAATTACAAGAATGATCATCACGGCAATTAAAAGAGGCGCATCTTGGCAAAACAAATAGGAATTATAACTTATGCTCCCTCTACTTACGAAATCAAATGTTGTTAACGAACACAAAAGTGAAAATTCAAATTACTTTTAGCAAAAAATAGTTAGTTTATAAGCAATAGATTAGGAGATCAGGGAAACTCCATTAACAAGGCCTCATTTCGAAGAAAACCAAACAATCATAACCCCCGAATTCGTATTGCATCATGTGCGAGCATTTCCAACTACATGTCAATTCATTTAATTTTCCTTCGCTCCAATTTTCGGCACTAATCAAATCCATTGATAAAAATAATTCCAGGTATTGATATGCAAAAAACAACATTTAGTTTCGAAATAATTGCGAATGCATAACTAAACACATTGATGCAGATAATCACACTAACCTCCTGTAACTTCATAATAACTGGGTTTAATAACAGCAAATCGCGCAGCGTGAAAGCTCTAGCTTCACATTCAGCTGCTTGACTGTTCTAGAATCATGGGACGAGTTAGTACCTTCCAGAGCACTGCACCGATGAGGTGCGTTTTTATTTGCTACGGTACAATGCTCTGATGGAGTCTCTCTCCGGCGTATATTGCTGCAATTATATACAGTTCCAGTTGAAGTTGCTATCCTTTCTAACGTAAAAGCTTGACTAGTTATTTTTGCCTTTTCAATCACGACTATAAAACTCTTTCTGATAATCATGGGACGAGTTAGTACCTTCCAGAGCACTGCACCGATGAGGTGCGTTTTTATTTGCTACGGTACAATGCTCTGATGGAGTCTCTCTACGGCGTATATTGCTGCAATTATATACAGTTCCAGTTGAAGTTGCTATCCTTTCTAACGTAAAAGCTTGACTAGTTATTTTTGCCTTTTCAATCACGACTATAAAACTCTTTCTGATAATTTGATTAAGTTAGTAGGAGAATAAAATTGTCAGACAACGAGATTCGAAAACTCATTTTCCTTCCAAATACAAAAATTAAAAAAATGATCCGTGTCATTAATAACTTGATCCTTTTCCAACAATCTCCCAATAAATCATGATAATGACTATGATTTTGTAGTTTTAGTTTTTGGCAAGGAATCCGTGGATTTGAAGCTCAATGAGAGCAACTAGAGCTAGCAAAATAAGTTTAATTTCGAATGGCTTGACGGGTCAGTTTCATTTTTCGATAGATTGACAGCTCTATTTAATAGAGCTATCAATCTATCAAATTTAATATTGAGGCCGGGCCAGGGAGAATTTGGGCCAGCTAGCAGCCTAGCATGGTCCGAAGTCGTTTCGATTTTGATACTTCTACGAATAATTTTAATAGGATTTGAGAATTTTACAAGTTATATGATTAAATGTAGTTTTTTTTTAAATCAGCGCATTCATTTCCAAGATTTTTGGAGGCTGACTATTAACTCAAACTCTGCTTAAAAAAATCAGAATGTATGAAATATGTCATACTAAATTATTATACTATTATTACGAAATTGAAAAGAAGAAAAACAAAAGGATCTCAACCGCAAGTCCGATCAAAAGGGAATTTCAACATGATAATAAACTATAAAACTATGTACCCTCCAAATTCGTTACAATCAAATCACATAAATATACGATATCAACAATGCAAGGACATCTTCAATTTTATGCCCTCATATTCAAACTCCTGCAAATATCATCATCAACACCATCATCTTCATAATCTAAGCTACCATGAACCAGAAAGAAACTTCCCAAACTAACCATAAATATCGTGTAACGAAACCTAAACACTCCAAAAAGAGTCAAGGGTGAAACGAAGCCCGGGCTTGCAGCTGCCACTCCACGCAGTCCTCAAAATCGAAGCTGCTCGCACAGTCCAAGAGCGCGTTCTGCTGCTGCTCGTACCGGCATATGTAATTCAACCCAACGAGCAGTTCGCAGATGGCCTCCTCGGTCCTCGCCCGATCAGCATAGCACAACGTCTGCAGCAGAAGCACGTTAGTCCTCGTCACAATCTGCTGCTGCTCGAAGTTCCTCTCACTCTGCCTCTTGATCGTGTTGTGTGCTAGAGGGCCAAGCCACTTCAGCATCCCCTCGAGCCTCTCCCTCCAGTCGTGGGCCAATGGTGCATCGTAGATGGCCAGATTCTTCGAGTAAGACCTCAATTTGGCCTTCAGAGTCCTTCTTAGGGTCGTCGGGAGCATCTGGTATAGATCGTCCCTAGCTTCCTCGCCTACCAAATGTGGGTAGCAGAGGAGTTTTTCGATGATGATGATCACATTCGCATAGTGTAACCCCAATGCAGAGCCCCCGACCGTGCTGGGAGGTGCCTCCACCGGCAACCGGCTCTTTGGCCTGACGCATTCACCATTGATGGGACGAAGCAAACTACTCAGAGAAGTGGCACCATCACTTCTCGCGACACTTAAAGTGCCTGAAACTCGACTGCTTTGATCATCATAGGTAACACGATCACCATCATCATCAACCTTACAAGCAGAACTGCTCAGGCTCAAACACTCCATGAACATCCTCCCCGGCCCAATCCCACATACAAAGTTGAAATCTTCAGGCCCAAACACGCCCTCGCCCTTCTGCACCCTCACTTTAGCCCTAAATCCATTGCCCCTATTCTCCAACTTCTCATTGACAAATGCCCTAGAATGATTATAGCCAGATTTCACACTCTCCTGCTTCAAACGTCGTGAGCTCCCATTACAACCAGCTCGAGACCCTGCAAGGCCATCCCCGAAAACAAGATGTATCCGAGCATACACTGTACACACCGTCCGTGCCAAGAGCTCCACAGCCTTATCAAACGTCTGGTTCCACAACGAGACATCCTTCAAATGCTTCACATCCTGCCTCTGCCACACCAGCTTCTGCTCAAAGGCCTTCCTACTCTCCTCGAGCTGATTCTCCCGGAACTTCTTGGTGGCGGATTCCAACTCGTTCATCATCTCCATCTCGCTGTACAAGCTCGCCGTCATGCTCACGTACCTCTCCATCTTCCTCATCATCCCCTCCATGTCCTTCACCAAGAAACTCAGCTCCCCAACATCAATCACACCAGAAACCACATCACTATATACATGCTCGAACCCTTGTAATGCAGGGATGCTGCATTTCTTCCCTAACCTCGAAACTACGCCAGCAATTCGACTCAAATCATCGAGTTTTTCCACGAGGACTAGCTCTAGAAGCTGCTTTTCATCATTTGAAACAAGGGTTCTAATCCCATCAGACTTCAAGATTTCGTTTTTGAGCTTAAACACGTCTTGGTCGGACAAAGACTTGTGCAGATTCATAATCTTGGACATCACATTAGCAACTTCAAAAGACAAGATACCGATAGTTTGCTTCTCTTGTGAAGGATTTTGTCTCTTATTCAATGATTTTGTGGAGTTATTATCAGAAGACAAAGCATGCTTTAAATTGCTACTCACCTGATTCCCCATTCTCAAAATCCAAGCCTCAGCCACCATCTCTGAATTCCCAAATGAAGATCTGAAAATGCAGACGCCCCCACTTTAGATCTGGCTAGCAATTCACCATTTAAAGAAATCAAATGAGCTCCAAAACAGAAGGCGAGCCAAAAAATCAAACAACCAAACTCAAAGATTGAATCTTTAGTGCTTAATTGCCGATATAGCAACTAATACGCATCAAAAAGCAAAAGGGTTTTCAAGAATCACGAATGTTTGTCTCAATAAATGTGCAAACGATGAGCCCAGAAGCTAGAAAAAAGGATAAATTGATCGGTGAAAAAATAAAAAACCAGAGTGGAAAAAAGAAAAGAATGGAGGGAAAAAGTATTAAGAAGTGGATTTGATTTCACGAGTTTTCCAATGCGTTTGTGTGTGTTTGTGTGCGTGTGAGGAGATTTGTAGTGCCTTTTTTTTGAAAAATGTGAGAGCAGTTTGGAAAGAAGATGGCCCTCAGTAGTTCAGAGTTTGAGGTCTGCAAGACTGCAACTTTCAGTGTTGCATTAGGTTTTTTTAACTTTCTTCTTTAGGGAAATAAATAATGCCACAAATTCTTGATTTTATTTTATTCTGACTGAGAATTTGTGTGGGTAGATACCCTTTTGACCTATGTGCTTATTTAATTTCTTTTGGGTAAATAAAAAATATTGGAAAGAAAAATTCAGAGTGTAGTCAAAATTTTGGTTGTAAAAATATATTTATGAGCAGTGTACTGGCGGAGCATTTATGAACACATGGATAAATTTGAATGTGAACGGCACATAGCCTAACCCTAGGGTTTTCTTTCTTATTATTTATTTATGACAGTTTTCATTTGTTTTAATTGGGAAACCACACGTGAATTGTAGAAAATCTCATTCGTAATTTTTTTTTAATAATGCTATTCGGTCATAATATAATCGATTATAATCAATTTTATTAAATAAAAAAAATTATTTATTTAATTTTTGATCTATTAAAAAATTGGTTTTACATTAAAACCATCTTATAGAATTATAATTTTGCATCTATCGAATAAAAATTTAAAATTTAAATTTAATAATTTAATATTTTTCAGAATAGGTGGAAAAATGGTGTGTGACCAATCATAATGTGGCCGCATAGCTTTATTGTTTTTTTATTAGTTTTGTTAAATGCTATTAATGTGCTTCTTTACTTGCAGTTTCTTGTTTAAGGCAAAAATCGAAAATAAGTTATGTCCAAAATTATCGGTTATCAATTTAATGGAGTTTCCATTAAATAAAAGATATGCTGGTATTTGTTTTCCACTAAATTCGTTGGAAGAGGCAAATTTTTAATATTATTAAATGATAAAGGGGCTATCTCGGATAATACGGACCAACATAAATTGTTTGACGATTTTTTTATCAATTATTTATGATATAGATAGTTAGATTAATCACTCGTTATCCCCTAGAGACAACCCAATGGTTAAGTTGGGTTCATGTGGCCGAGAGGTCACAGATTCGAACCCCACCAAACGCCTCTATGGGTTTGAGTCTGTCACACCTTATTTTTCAAATGTGGTTTACCTGTCCTGTGTGGTTTGCAGGCTATTGTACAAGAACGTGGGGTTTACTCAGTGCGCACTTAAAGTAACGGCTGCGGGTTTCCTATGATACCAAAAAAAAAATAGATTAATCACTCGTCACACGTTTTGACATATGTTTTTTAAAACTATATATAAGTTCTAACTTACTTTATCAAACTTGTATTATATATTTAGCTAAAACTACATTTTTATTTTTTGAAATCCCACTCTTACATTTTTTAAATTTTTTTTTCAAAAGTCCTATGATGCAGTGGTGACACCTGCAATTTGGATAAAATCCAAAGTACATATGGAGGATACAACCTTACATATTTGTACTAACAAATTTGGGAAGTCAAAATGCAATAATAACCTTGAAAAGTCCTGCATCACACATTCAAATTCATGATGACAATTTTATTTTACTTTATTGAAATTTTCACTTTTGTCTTTAATTATTTCACTGTAAATTTCCTTTTATTTACCTTTGTCTCTTTGGCTTTTGTGTTAATCTAAAGCTTCACTATTCAATTATTTTCCTAATTTGATCAATAGCTATTGAGGATGATGTTGCTGTAAAGCTAATCGATATCACAGAATTATTGTATTATTGAAGTTAGTAATTTCGATAGATCATTACTTTTTAGGGCCTCTACTATAGAAACTTTTTTGTTTATGCTAAGAAGAACAATCAAAAGCAACTTTATGCAACATTAGTTTAATCTTAATTGTGTGGTTTAGTTGGTAGAGTGATTAGAACAAAAAAAGTTATAGGTTCGAACTATAGTAGGTTTATGAACAACCCGTTTCTGACATTTTATAGATTCTAGACAAAATGAAAATTAAAAGGTAATCTTTTTTAATCAATATCAAATTGACAGTCTTTATAGTAGACTACCTCTATCAAATTTAGATTTCTTTCGGTTAGACCAACAAAGACTATTAAATAAAATTTTGAAATTTTATTTTTTGTATAAAAAATAGCTTTTTTTTAATCCTCTCACCTATTATAAGTGTCAGGATTATGGGCGAATATATATAATTAATTTTTGTATGATTATCGGGTAAAGCAAAGTAATATATATAGACTGTTTTGTCGAAGCAACAGAATGTGGAATGAGGAAAAAACAAGATTACTCCACAATGTAAATCTAACTAATACTCCTGTATTCATTTTTTTACTGTCTCGCCCAAGATGACATATTTCATTTTTAAGAAATAATTATCTCTTCAAAAGTTATGGAACCTACCTATTTTTTATCACTTTATTCACTTTATACATTTCTTCTAAACAACTGTGCCGAAAAGAAATGGACCATCTTGGGAGGATGGATGGAGTATTTGTTATAACGTGGATTTAGATTATTTGAGTAATTATTGTTCATAACTTAATATTTTAATGCATCATATATGTCATGTACACAATTCATTACTTTTACAGGTTATAGTGTGAAGAAGAAGACAATTTTGCAGATGGAAACTAATCCAAACGAGTGAAAGTTTGTCAAAAAGTGAGGAAAAATAGTTGGAGTTGGTGACTTTTGTTGTGATAATTGCAAGAACTAATGACAAAAAAGCAAAAACGTGTTAGACCTAAACAACTCCACTTTTAAATTACAAGAGCTTTTCTGCATTATTTATTAAAAGAATTTTCATAATTTCAGGTGCTATGGAGAAGGTGGCTTTGTCTATAACCAACTACACTTGTATAGCCTAGGGTTCTTAGTTTAATTATTTTATTTTTCTGTATGGTTTAGGGCCAACATCATCTCCACAACCACTAAAAAAACAATCTAACAATAATATAACTTATTATAGTATCTTGATTTATTTTGAATCTTTATCTCCTCTTTTGGGGTTTTAATTATTATTTTTATTCGGAACAAATATCACTTTGATTCATAGTAATTGTTACTTTTATTTATAACTGTCAATTTTGTTTGAAACAAATGTCATTTTTATTTATTATAACTACCACTTTTTTTATTTTTATTCGTAACGAATATCACTTTGATTCATAATAATTGTTACTTTTGTTTATAACTGTCAATTTTGTTTGAAACAAATGTCATTTTTATTTATTATAACTACTTTCTGAACGCATGATGAAGAAGGGTTCATGCAAGTTTTTGTCTAGTCATATTTTGTGATTATATTTTTTGCAGGTAGTTAAAAGGAGTTGGAATTAAAGTGGGACGAGTACTTTATAAGTAGTCTATATTTTGTTGAAAAATTCTATAGAACATGTAAGTGTACTACATTCTCTCTCATATGATAATATTTTATTAATATAAATTAAATTAATAAAATATTAGCACGTGAGGTGAGCGTTATGTTCTATGGAAATCCTCTTATTTTGTAATTATATTTCCTTATCGATTTAAGAAGTCTAGTTACGATGTATCCAATGCTAATGTGGATGTGTGTTTACTTCGATAACCGGATCGTATTATCATGGCCAATTAATTCTTCTACTTAAATATATCATGCATTTCTCACTTATCATTTTATTCAATTTGAGACAACTATAAAGGAATGAATAATAAACACAAATATACATGTACCCAAATTTATATTTTATGTTTTTTTTTTCCTTTCTTTTTACAAAATTTTTGAGAATTTTTTTTTTTTTTTACAAATTACAACATACACTAACAACACAAGAACAAAGATACGTGATTGCGGATCTTCAAATTATGCATAATACATATAAAGTTGATGTATAACGATAACATTCTAAAGTTGGTGCACAAGATACCAATTCTAAATCGGATTCGTTGTGCATCAACTTTATACGTTTTGTGCATCAACTTTATACGTGTTGTTCATAGTTCGTAGGTTTGCCAAAAAAATATAGTTCTCATTTGATCAAAGCAAGAAAATCTCAACAATCACACAAACGCATTCAATCGAACTAAGGATGACAATGGATTTTGCTTGAATCCGATATAAATGGTCGGATTTCCATTTTGTTTCTTTTATCTATCAGATCTGGCCCAAGTTGAAAAATAGAAAATATATAGAAAAATAAAAATAATTGATTTATAGAGATAAGAAGATTTGATTGAATACATGATAGGTAAGAGATATAAAGATTTTAAAGTCAGTAGTAAGCCGCGTCATATTTTGAATATTGATACCAATAAAAGTTAAAAGAACCGACTGAAAATGATATAAAGCACCAACAAACAAAATATATATTACACGCCATTTAACTACAACTTTAAAAAATCTACAGAAATTGGACCATTTTTACACGAAAAAGATCAGTCGATGGGCCTTCGGATATTATTATTATTATTATTATTATTATTAGATTTCAAATAATAAACCTGCGGAAAATGTGCATTCTCTATAGTAGAAATTTGCACGGTTTCATTTGACAATTTTTTTATAGAATGTCAATCTTAAGTATTGACATAATTGTTTGAAATTTTTAACAGGAAGCTTCTGGAAACTCCTATGATGGCCTAGCTACTGATATATGCATAATATGCATGGAGATGTATCATTTGATGGATAAAATTAGTTTTATGTCATTAGGATTCTTTTGTTTTTTTTATCATATTTTAATTTTTATATTGTTTAATTAATTACATTTTGTTAAACTTTTCTTGTTATTATCATCAACATAATATCCACAAATTAGCATAATAAAAATATTTATATATATAGAGAGAGAAGTGATGTACCGCCTAGCATTATTCTTTTTTTATTTTATGCTTATTTTGATTATAATACATCGAGAATTGTTATTAACATAATCTTATAAATTACATAAAATTTAATATTAGATTTGTTCTTATTATTCATTTATTTGAAGTTTAAAATTATGTGTTGCTCACCTTCTATTAACACCTTTTACGTTTAGGTAGGGGTGTGCACGAACCGAACCGAATCGAAAAACGACCGAACCTATCGGTTTCGGTCAGTTCGGTTCGATTTTTGAAAATGTCTGTTTTCGGTTCAGTTCAAATTTTGAATTAAATCGGTTTTCAGTTCGGCTTTCGATTTTATATTATAGGTTCGGTCGGTAACCGAACCGAACCGAATCGAAAATATTATTTTTATATATTTATATATTTTATATAATAATTAATTAATATTTTAATAATTAGGATTAAAATATGTTTATTTTAAAAAATATATATATAATATATGTTTCGGTCAGTGTTTCGGTCCGACCGAAACCGATCGGTTTTTTCGGTTCGGTTTTCAATCGGTCCGAAACTATAAATTGGTTCGGTTCGGTTCAAAAAAAATATTTTCGGTTCGATTTTCGGTTTTAAAAATTTCGATCGGTTGATTGAACCGACCGATCGATGCACACCCTACGTTTAGGCAACACTGGCATTATTCTTTTTTGTTTGAGACATTTATTTTCATTCTAAACCACACAAATTAAAAAATTACATAAATAAGCCAATCCTCCACACGGACCATACACAGTCCAGTCCAGATTATATATCAAAAGAATGAAGACTTATCTAAAATATTCAAACTAACTGCTTGTATCTTAAAATATCTTATATTGTCGATGATATCTAAATACACTCATATCTTATATGATAATATTTTATATTTTTTATTAAAAAATAATTTTATTTGATCCAATTTAACATCTTCAAAATAAATTTATTGGTTGGTACAGTGAATCTATAAAAAAAATGAGAAGATATTTCTTTTTCCAATTCCCATCATTGGAATTTTAATTATTTTTCCTCATGTTTCAATATTTGAATATTTTATACTCAAATGTTTAAATGAAAACAACTAAACTGTATAGAGTTCATAGCATATATGAATAGCATTTGAATCCATATAAAATCCTATATCTGTATATTTAGCCCTAATTGATTAGTTATACTTAAGAAGCAAATAATATGTAAAATAAACTACAAACTGTAAAATTAAAAAATGCAGCTCATATTTTCATATAGAATTGGGTTCTACTTAAAATTGAAATATTACATGTTTTTATTCTAAAACGTAACACATAATTAATAAAATACATAATATAATTTATAAATAATAAATAAATTTAATTATTTAACTAGGATTCAAGTGGGCCTGGGCTGGGCTTAAGTAGTCTTGGTTCAGTATCGGGCCTGGGTTTCAACACTAGCCCAAATTGGGCCATCTCAAGTAGGTGTCCCAGCCCAGTAGTGTCAGACTCGGGCCGGTCAATATTGGGCCTGGACCTAGCTGGGCTAGTCGATCCGGCCCAGTTAACATAGTGATTGAATCCTTATTAAAATGTTGTTTTCATGTCTAAAGAAAAATGTTCACTTCGCAATTAATTTTTGAAGAAACTATTTATCTAAATAAAAATGTTCAAGTCGTTTAATGGTTAAAAACTAAAACAGGCTTTTGCTTTTGGTGTGAAGATAATTGGGCCCCATGTTCATAATAAGATTGTTTTTTGGTCTTGGGCTTCTTAACAACTAACAAGTCCCTCTTTTATGTATCTATATTTAAAATATAGCTACTATTCAGTGTTACTCATAATTACTCCCTCCGTTCCACCCAAGACGGTTCATTTCTTTTCGGCACGGTTATTTAGAAGAATGGTATAAAATAAATAAAATGATAAAAAGTAGGTAGGTTCCACAACTTTTGAAGAGATAATTATTTCCTAAAAAGGAAACAGGCCATCTTGGATGGGACAACTCAAAAAAGAAAACGAGCCATCTTGGGTGGGACGGAGTGAGTACTATATAAATAAACTAGTACTAATGTGTAACTAGACAACTTTTGATGGGAAATTATTCTACGTTGTATTTATGATAATAACAAATGAAACAATCTTTATATCATGGTGATGCCTTTGAATCTAATATATATATATTATATATTGTTGAGTTTTGGTAGATACTCACTTTAATTACCTTGTTATTCATAAGTAGATATTTAAAAATTAATTTTATATTTGAGTTAGAGATCAATCAGCCTGAATTATTGATCGTGATGGAATATGGTGATAAAGGGTTAGATAAGGTTATGATTCAACCATTCAAAATTAATGATTGTGGCAGAACACGACAATAAACCGATATGATGAGACTATAATATATTCAAAAGAATCCATTTAAAATGTATATACCATTACCCGTTCTAAATTCATTTAAGAGTTATTTTTGAACCCGTATAATAATGCCGACTAATTACTCAAATTTATTTGAATTTATAAATTGTTACCATAAGCGGTTGTCTGTCACAATAACAGCCTAGACATTACAAAATAAGCATTAATAATAAGTATAATAAATATCAAATGAATAAAAAGGGAAAAAAATCACATAGACATATAAATTAATATTCGCCCCTATTTAGAATTTATAGTCTGATGTTCAGAATTTATAGGCTCGCATTATTATGATGGTAACAATAATAATGAATTATAAAGAATATCAATAAAAGATATAAAATATTGAGACAATAATAAAAATATCTTAAATAACGTTTTTCAAAACGTTGTAATTACATTTTAGACAAATGAGAATTTTGAAAAACAAACACAAGTCCAAAATATCAAAATAACCAAATAACAATCCAGTAAGGATATTGGTGACCAATAAAATCGGCAACAAAATTTATAGGATCGAGCAAAATCAGCAACAAAGGTTTTGTAAATTTGTGGAACTGCATCTTATTTTTCCTAAAGTCATTATTTATTAAAAAAATTCTGGAATTTTGACATATGTCAACACTTCAAATTATTTTTATTACTATCAAAATAATTTTGATCTTATTCTTGATAGTTCAAGATATTTTTATTACTACAACAATAATTGGGGTCTTTGATTGATAATTTCCAAAAATCAAAATGTAAAATTAAGATCAATCGGATTAAATTGATCCAACTATTGTGTATTGGGTACCTGAATAAAATTTTTGGGCATAGGGAAAGAACCAAGAAAATAAAAAGGCAAATTCATATCCAAAAATTTATACAGAAAAAAAATTAAGTATTAAATTTGTTTTCCCACAACGTTTTATTTTCCATTTTTTCCCAATCACATATTGCAAGTTCTGACGATAAGATAAGTCGAATAGAGGGATAACAGCAAATCTTCATATTGACAAAAATGCCCCCCAAAAATGGAGGAAACAGAAAAAAAAAAAAGCAAAAAGACAAATATAAATATTATCGTCTATCTGAGCTTCCTGTACAAACGAAAGGCAAAAATGGCGTCTGCTCGTAACAAAACGGTGCGGCAGGGTGCTGCCACTTCTTCATCACCACCATCGCCGGCTTCTCAGCCGCCGAGGCCACCGAGTCCTTGCCGTTACCTGAACAAGCCTTGATCTCCGCCGTCAGATTGTTGGGCGACTGAACCAGCGGCGATAGAAGCGGTATCGCCACGTTCCACTCCGTGACCGGATTGATCTGAATCGACGCCGGCGCCCTCCGCTGCAGCCGGCTAAGCTGCTGCCGCCGGCCAGAGAGATTTCTGTTCTCCATGTCAGATTAGAAGTTGGGGAAAATCTGGGAATTTTTTTCCGAGAAAAATTAGGGATTTGATTTGGGGGCAGGAATAGTGAAATAGAGCGGTGTGATTGTGAAGTAAGGGAAAGGGGGCGTAGCGTAGGGTTATAAATAAGGAGCACGTGGTGTGCACACGCTTTGCTGGAAACAGAAAGAATCAGATCTGGGTCAAACGTTGTCGTTAGGAATAGGAGGGGAATATAGGATTTTGTGGATGAGGTTTGTTTATTTGACTCGGCTTGGCTTCTTGGATTCTCGAAATAGGTTGAGCTGGTCAGAAAATGTTTTATAATCAACATTATTAGAAAAAAATGTGAATATGTAATTAGATGTATATTTTTGAATTAATATGTAACTATGAGAAATTTGAGTTGTCAAACTATTTCATATAAATATTTATGTTTGTTAGTGATGGGGCAGTTTTGTGTACTCTTTTATTGGGATCCATCCAATTAACCAAGAGCAATAAAATTAATAAAGCTCAAAACTTATTTATTTCTTTAATATGTTAAGTCCCTATTATAATTAAGAAAAAAAATCTCTGACATAGCAAAGACATGACACACATAATGAAATACTAAAAGAGTCAAAACATGTTAGAAATAATAGAATTTGGACTTCAGCCATAAGGCGAAACAATGTGCTTTTTTTTTGTCTCGTCGAGATGTTCCCGAAAATATTTATTGCGCAAAAACAGAATTCATGATTGAAAGTTAGGCTCATTTGGATCATGTCGACGATGGAGCAAGATGAAAATCAGATCTGACAAGCAGAGTCAAATATGAAAGTTCAAATAATATCCAAAAGCGATCAAATATCAGGTCTGAAAGTCAAGCGGAAGAATAAAGCGAAAGCAAGATCTGATAATCTCATGAAAACTGAAGTTAGATTTGACTCAGTCTAAATAAAAGAGTAAAGACATGTTATTTACTAGCGTTCATACCTGAGTATGTCTCGAAAGCCTATCTTAAATCTGAATCTTTTCCAAATTTATATCTAAAGTCATTTCGAATCAATTTAAGGTTGCTTACCAAAGGAATGCATATTTGAAGATATCCTTGAAGATACGAATATATTCATAAGGCTTTGAAGATATCTCTACAATACGAGAATATCTCCAAAGCTACGCTCTTAGCTTCTCTATAAATAGTATAGATGCTCTTGTAACATACGCTAATACAAGCATACACGTCTACACCTTTTCATGCAGTCTCAATACTTGTATAAAGCGTTGCACTCTTTTTCCTTCTATAAGGTTTTATCCCATTGAATTTTTAACAATGTTTTAACGAGATAACGTTAAAGGATACTTTTCCTCGAATATTCAAAATAATACACACATACAAACAACTTCCCTATTACATACTCTTGTGTTATTCGTTGTTCGTTTATTGCCCATGCATCCTTGATTTCATTAATGCATCCTTATTCCACGTTTGTTTGTTATCTCTATTACCGGTTTTTATTCCTTTTCTTATTTATTTATGTTGGAAAATAAATAATCAACTAACAATTGGGAAAATAGTAGTGTGTGAATACCTAAATTACTTAGTCTCCTAATCTCTATGACTTCTCCACTTCGATTCCTTATTTTTTTCACAAAATTTGGTGTAACAGTATCACATGTCAAGATTCATATTATGACACTTATATTCGAATTACTTTTACATTCCAACTATTTTTTTGACAGGAGGAAGGGAGGAAATTGTACAATTTTGAACTCAAAATATTAACTTGTAGCTTCAGCTTTAGATTACATTTTATATATTTACAAACTCCATAAATTTAGCTCAATCCAAATTTAACGTTATGACTCAAGATATTAATTGTAGTTTCAATTTGAGACTATAATTTAGTTATTACAAACTTCATAAATACAACTCATTTAAAATCTTCTCAATTTTATGTGAACCCATTTTTGTAAAGAACTAAAATGTGGTCTACAATTAAAATTACGGTAATACTTTAGATTATATTTACCTTTATGTGGAAAAGCAATTTATCAATTAGTTTTCGGTCTTGCTATAGAAGCCGTCAAGCCATATCTTTGAGTCGGGCCGAGCCGACGAATCCAACTAAGCACATCTACTTTCCAACCGAAAGTCTGGAAATTGCTTTGACCAGAACAAAATCACCAAATTCACGATGTTCCTTTAGAATGGAATATTCGCCGGAGTGATAACGGCGCCCCTTGTTTCTGACGTCAAAAGGCACACGGAAATAGACACCGACGTTAGATTTTGACACGAGCGTTCTGTTAACGATCTAGATCAACGATCCGTATTCTTCCACGCCGCAGATCCTTGTCCTCTCGTGGAAACGAAGCTTGTTGAATTATTGATTATTCCGAGATATATTTTGAAGAAGGAAAATTCAAGAGACGTTGAAGAAATATCACTATATTTTACTCCTTCCGTCACAGTATTGTTGACTCATTTTTTTTTTGGATTATCCCATTAAATTGGTTCGTTTTTAAAAAATAAAATAATTTTATATTAAAAAATATCTCGAATTTCGTATCATACTACTTTATACACAAAATATAATTCTCATTAATCTACGTGTAAAAAAAATGAGTCATGAATATTAGAACGGATGGAGTATTATTTTCTAACAGTTAAATTGTTGTTACGTATATTTAATTTTTTATATTTTCATTATAAATGATTAGAGATAACTAAATATATGTGGCCATTAGATATTGTTCATACTGTATTCTTGTGTTATATTTATTAATTTTTTAATCATTTGCATACTTATTAGTAGGCATCACAACTATTTTATTTATTTTATTAGGTAATGATTATATATACTAGGGATTTAATTAGTAGCTAGCAATATCACATAATTTGCGTGGAATTTATCAAACTTCATGAACAAAAAGTCATATCTAAACGTTCACGATAATGACTGGAATACTATAAGGATGATAGCAATATTTTATTAATGTCTTTTGTATTGAGTTATTCAAAGTACACTTATCAATAATGATAAAATTAATACATTAGAGTTGTATTTGCAACTAGTAAATTAGAATATAATATATATTTTTTAAATTTGATTTTTGTGAATAGAAGAGACTTATTATTATAAGAAAAAAGATAGCTGGTAGAGACAAATTTAAATAATATATATATAGATTTTTATGAACATTGTTAATTTTAATGTTCACGGTCAATTTTTTTGCAACAAGTAAAATATCATATGTAAACAATTTTTAACAATACTGATGTAGTTTAACGAGATTGCTCCACGTCAGTCCTATATAATTATTGAAATTTGCAAAGCTAAAAGGAACATATGGTCCTTATCCTTGTCAATCGATCGAGATATGAACGATAATTTATTTACTACTATTATTATCAAAAGTACCTTTGAAACGAAAAGTTAATTATAGATATTATAATTATCACAAGAGAAAAGAAGTTGATCGCATGTTTCGACCGTCGGAAAAGAATCATATGTTACGATATGACCTAAGCCAAGAAAAGAACTTGGCATCAAATTAAAACTTTTGAAAAGTTCCGAAGACTAAAAAAGTCGAATATAGCTTGTCAAACATAGAGAGAAAGTAGTAAAAGCGGACCCAGACATTTTGTCTAGGGGGTCCAACCTCTTTACTTTTTCTCACGCCTCTCTATTAGATATCCACAAACACACTCCTTTATACTCACTCAAAATCGTCGCTTCCTCTCCTTTAATTTATGGCGCCAGGACCAGATTAAAAAGTCGGGATTCCTGATACCAAGACCACATTAAGAAAATTGGGGCCTTAGGCTATATAGAAAAAAACTATATAAAAAAATATTCCAAAAATCAATTTCAACTTCCGTGCTTTCTCAACGACAAAATTATTTATTAATTTTTGACAATATATTTAATCTATCTTATTACATAGTTGATTTTCTTACGAACTTATTTAACTATCTTTATTATTACCTAAAATGAAACCAAGTGTTCTATTTCATAATCAATTTCATATTGTCTATTATACATATTTTAGTAAAATAATTAAAAAAAATCTTCTAGATAATAATCACAATAACAATATATAATTATATAAAAAATAAAGAGAAGAGTTTTGTTTTGAGAAGATGATGCTTCAACTTAATTTATAGATTTATTTTTAAATTTGTTTTGTATTAATAAGTATAGAGATATGGAAGACAAATTTGATAATAAAAACTAGGTTAAAAAAATTCTGAAAAAATAAAATAGATCTATACAACAAAAGCTAGAAATATATAAATTCTACTACATAACCAATTATAATAAAAAAATAAAATAAAAATAAAAAGACCAATCTTAATTGTGAAAAACTAGTTAAGAACATAAGTCATATAACTAATTAATACAAAAACTTCAAATTATAACAAACAAAGCATTAACTAGGAATTGAACCCAAGACTTTGAAATATAATAAAAGTACATTTACCACTATACCACCATATTCTTTTGTAAGATAAATAGCATATTATATATATATATATATATATATATATATATATATATGAAATTACTAATATAACCCTAATATTTTCTAAAATTTCAGGAGAGTCCAGTGCCCTCACACCCCTCTAGGTCCTCCCCTGCATACAGTGTGTATATAGTATACGCACTATTAAAATCAAATGTGTACATCCGTCTGAATTTTCAAATATATTTTAAAGTATTTTTACGAAACGATAAATTATTTTGAACTTCAAGACTACTCTCTGTTTAAGAACAATTTTTTTTAATGGTTATTTCAATTTTCATAATTCATCGAACCGATTGAACACTCACTCTTACAACTCGTTAGGAGCAATCTATTTTATTTTATTTTTTCTTTGAAAACAAAGTAAATGGAATAACTCCAGCTAAAGACTCCTCACGAAGTATTATAGTTAAGATTCGGAAATCAAACATACAAAACTTTTTTTCTTTTCTCAATTTGTGGATAATCCATAACCGTTATCTTCGGTACGCATTTGATAAACCTCACATGTTCAGACCTATAGAGACGTTAATAGAGTTCGAACATATACCATTTTAGTCACATGAACCCACTTTACCATACTAAAGGAACAACTTACAAAAATTATACGAAGCAATGTGCTTGTTTTATAAATTTACAAGAAAATTGACTAAGCATATGCTAAATGATAATAAAATGGGCATCTAACAAACTTATAATTACTAGGTCAGAAACATTGGTGAACTATTGAAATTACCGATCAAATCTAAGTATATAGCCCAAGAAAAACTCTTGTGAAGAAAACAAATTAAAGGTCCATGACCCAAATCATTCTTCTTGTTATTTTTATATAAAATAAGTTGTTTATATATATATGCCATTATTTATTAATTGATTCCATCGTTTTCTTCCATACTTTTTTCGAAAGACTTATTAGTGTCTTTGATGAGACCATTTCATAAAATTGTAGTCATAGATGACATATATATTCAAGTATCAAATAAATTACAGATAGACTAAAATATACTATTAAAGTAAACCATAAATAAAAACACAGTCACAATCACAGTCATACACACACTACACATAGTCATATATAAACATTGCGCACACAGTCACACATTAACACGTTGTAAAGTTATATATGGCGTTTTGCAATATGACAAAGATGAACGTTTGTGGCACACTGATGATTCTCTTTCCTATTTTTTTTTCCCTTTCTGTGTCACACTAATTTTCCATTTAAATTTACTATTTTGATTGTATTTATTACAAAATTAAAGTTCTTTCTATATTATGAAACTTAATTAATTTATATTAATTTCTTGTGTTGTATGGTTTTCATAATTAAAAACATTATAACAATAGTGCTTACTTAATGATAAGGAAACTTCGTACTCTCTTCATTTTTAAAAATGTTTTCAGCCGTCAAATTACACTAACTAAGAAAATAGAGAAAGTTACATTTGAAACCTTATTAATTATCATGATAAATGTATACATACAACTAATTATCAAATTTCAAAAATATTATATAAGGATAAAATGGAAAGTATATCATAATTTTATTCTTAAATTACGAACTTTGGTACTTATAAAAAAAGTGGAATTATATACAACTACACATTTTTTTTCAGAAGTGTGTAATCCCCATATCCAATCTTTTAAATTGCTACGCTACATGGCCAATTTATTATGTCTGTTTTCGGTCTACCGAAAACAAGGCTTTCTCGACCAGAAACAGACATTAATCGACAGAAAAAAGAGAAATTAGTCTATGTTTTCAATTTATCCACACATTTCCTTGTTTTCGATCGACTAATATATGTTTCCGATCAACCAGATTAGGGATGTCAATCGGGCCAGCCCGCTCGGGTTATCGGGCTATTCGGGTTGACATTTTTTTCGGGATAAAAATGTTCAACCCTAACCCTAAACTATCGGGTTTCGGGCTAACCCATCGGGTCAATCGGGCCAGAAGTTTAAGGAAAAAAATATATATATATATATATATATATATATATTTATTTATTTATTTATTTATAACAAATATTTTATATTAAGTGTTGGAGTAAAAAACAAATAAGTGAAAAATAAATATAATACATTCCACAAGTTCTTTTTTTTAAAAATCTTATTATACTAACTTTGAAGAGCAAACAATGAAAATTAAAAATAATGTTCATGACTATTTTTTTTTTTAAAATGCTTTAATATTCACATTCCATGTAACTAAATGATCTCTAAATAATACTCCATCCGTCCCACTCAAAGATGTCTCGCTTTCCTTTTTGAGCTGTCCCACCCAAAATGGCATGTTTCCTTTTTAGGAAATAATTATCTCTTCAAAAGTTGTGGGACCTACCTACTTTTTATCACTTTATTCACTTTATACCATTCTACTAAATAATGGTGCCGAAAAGAAATGAGCCGTCTTGGTGGGATGGAGGGATTATAATACAATTATAGGGGAGTTAAAACTTATATATAGAAAAATTTTAATACGTTAATTCAATATAATACTATTTAAGTTATATTACAATATCAAAAATAAAAAATAATGCTAACAGCTAAATTATTTTTTTAATATATATGAATATTCATATTTCATAATAGCTAATTCACTATTTAATAAATATTTTATAAGTTAATTCACTATAATACCAATTAAAATTTATAATTTGAAAAAAATTAATAAGTTAATTCACTATAAATAACTAAATAAACAATCAATTTATAATAGCTAAAAAAGTCAAGATAATTAAACATGAAAAGTAAATTTTTGAAATCAAGAATTTTGAATTTCTAACTATTAGATAAAGAGAAAAAAATGAGTTAATTTTTTTTTTATGGCGGCATCAAAATTGACCGAGATCCGACTGCCACCCGATTAACCCGTCAACCCGAATGAGTTGGCCCGAATAGCCCGATTTTATATTCGGGTTATGATTTTATAGCCCAACTCATTAATTTTATCGGGTTATTCGGACCAGCCCATAGGTTTAGACCCGTATTGACATCCCTAAACCAGATAGAAGACTTTCTCGATTAAAAACAAACATTAGTCGACCCAAAACAAGAAAATTAGACTAATTTCCTTGTTTCTGATCGATTAATGTCTGTTTCTGATCAAGAAAGCTTTCTCTCAAGTTGACTAATGTCTGTTTTCTGTCGATCGGAGACAAGGCTTTCTCGATCGAAAATAAGAAATTAGACTTATTTCCTTGTTTCCGGTCGAGAAAGCCTTCTTTCCAGTCGATCGAAAACAAGAAAAGTAGTATTTTTAATGTAATGTGTATAGGGTATAAGAAATTTTGAAAAAAGTTATGGATGATATATATTTTAATAAAAGTGGTTAATTAGGTTTGAATCCCTAAAAATAAATAGTCAAAGATGTCCTATTACAAAAACAGTGAAAGTATATTATATCACAGCATGTTACGCGTAAACGATTGTAAATGCATGTCTTAGACGGGGGTTACCTACCATAGAAAAATCACGAATTAAAGGCTACCTAATTTTCCTTCTTTCTTCAATATCATGGGAATTAAATGGGAACAACCAAAAACAAATAACTCTCAATAATGTAATATAATGCCAGTCTGGAATCCGGGAAATGAAAAGTCATGGTCTATAAACCTAAAAACAGTGTGAAGAAAATATAACAAGACTTCTTTTTTCCAATTCAATGCTAAAAAATAATATTTTAATTAATCTATTCCTCGTCTTTTAAATAATATTTCATCCGTCCCACCTAAGATAACATATATTCCATTTTGGGTTGTTCCACCCAAGATGGCTTGTTCCATTTTTAGAAAATAATTATCTCTTAAAAAATTGTAGATCCTACCTGCTTTTTATCACCTTAACCACTTTATCTCTTCTTCTAAATAACCGTATCGAAAAAAAATGAGCCGTATTGGACGGGACGGAGGAGGGAGTAAAAAACAACCACAAGACCTGTAAATAAACTTATATAATTAACTTCTCATTAATTTATTTTATCAAGGATGTTCATCCAAATCATACGATATTTTCTTATTTTTGAATACGCATCTTCTCGTCACCATTTCTCGTAGTTATAAGTTCACAAATAATCATTTACGATCCATGTAGCAATCTTAAAAATATTACCAAACGCCGCACTCCTGAGCTGTGCGGACTAATGTGTGGAGCGGCTCTCTCGCGTTTTAAGTGCTTACCTTTCTCGAAATCCCCTATTTCGAACAATTAAAACTTGTTCTTATCTCCTAATCCCTCCTCAATCCTAGGGACACCATGTGCACGTTAGAGAAGCGCGGCAGGATCTTCTTCCTCACGCTAACCGGCGCCGCCAAGAAAGACCAGGAGCACCGCCTCAACCCGCCGCTCATCGCCACCATCCGTGCGGCCCTAGCTGAAGTCAGATCACAAGCCGTCCCCGGATCGGCGCTCATCACTCAAGCCGAAGGCCGATTCTTCTCCAACGGTTTCGACCTCCGCCACGCGCAGACCGTCGGCGCGGCTGCCGGATCAGCTGATGCGGCGGGGGCGGAGCTTTTCCGTATGGTGGATCTGTTCCGCGGCGTCGTCGCCGACCTCCTATGCCTCCCTATGCCGACGGTCGCGGCCGTCACCGGCCACGCCGCGGCGGCGGGGCTGATCCTCGCGATGAGCCACGACTACGTCGTGATGACGAAATCGAGGGCGGTGCTGTACCTGAGCGAGCTCGATATCGGCATGAGCCTGCCGGATTACTTCACCGCTCTTATCAAGGGCAAAGTCGGCTCCAGCACGGCGCGGCGGGAGCTGGCGCTCCGCGCGGCGAAGATCGGCGCGGAGGCGGCAGTTCGGATGGGGATTGTGGATGCGGCGTATGATACTGCGGAGGAGGTGGCGGCGGCTGGCGGCGGCGGCGGTGCGGACGGCGGAGGAGCTGGGGAAGAAGGAGTGGAGCGGCGAAGCTTATTCCGAGATTAGGAAGTCTCTGTATCCAGATGTTTGCGGCTTGTTAGGGTTGGAAGAGAAGACCGTCATGCCGTCTAAGCTTTGACAGGGTAAAACAAAAATTATGAACAGAATTCTGTGATTCATTTGGGATTAACAAGATCAATGATTCGGAATTTCTATTAGATTATTGGGGTTTTACACTATTTTCGTCCGTTTCTGCACTTTTTTGGTTTCCCTTTCAAGTTTTTCGTAGTTCTGTTTGTAATACACGCCAGAGTATTTTGAATTAGTGGAACTCATTAGGTTTATACGTGAATAGTAAATTCTCCGTATTTTGAATTAGTGGAACTAATTATGGGTGCTCGAGTGTAATTAGTTGCTTAAATCTCAAAATATCTTCTGAACATGTTTGCCTAATAAGTTCAAAAATTATTTGTCACATGTTGGCTATTATAAGTTGAACAAATAAAATATTAAATACGGTGGGCCTAGATAATATATTTTTCGGATTTCAGCAGAGTTTCATTACACGTTTGTGAAAAATACTTTTTTTTGTCAATTAATACAGAAATTTTTTAAGGCTACGTCACGATGGACTCGAACCCGCATTAACCATTCTATCACTAGACCAACACACACACGTTTGTGAAAAATACTTTGTGTAGGTTCATGCTACTTGTTGATGCATAAATGCATTTAAATTATTTGTTAATAAAAATAAATCTTACACATTATTCTTATTCAGTATCAACAGTGGTATATCTAGTAAATTAGAATAGAGGATAATGAAGAATGAAATTGGTGAATAGATTCTGCTTTAAAAGTATTTGACATAATACGTGTGGCTTGTTTGTGTTAATTAATCATGGGCATAACTAATCTTAAGTCATTTTCCCAAAAAATATATTAACCTTTATCTCAATGTATTAACCCTTTTCAGTAATTATTTCAGGGTGAAAAATATCCGAAACTGAATAATGAATCAACCAAACCGAAAAATCAAATTTGGTTCGGTTAATTGATTTACTTGATTAATCGTTAAATCAATTAAAATTGTAATTCGGTTTTCGGTTGGTTCGAATATTTTAACCGAATAACCGAAACCGAATTATATATATATCTATTATTTATTTATTTAATATTATAATTTTAATATATCAATATCTTTAATCCTATCCATTTCTCTCTCTCCTATTATATCAATATATAATATTTGTAAAATATAATATTATTTATTTATTATTTAATACTATAATTTTTTTGCAAAATACTTTGTATATATATAATATATAAAATGTATTTTATGTATATAATATCAATATATATATATATATATATATATTCATTTGAAAAAATATTTTTCCCTAAAAATAAACCATTTTTTATATATAATATTATTTATTTATTCTTTGAAAAATATTTTTTGCTAAAATTGTTTAACGAAATAACCGAAATATATTTCGGTTATTTGATTCGATCTCGAATAAAATTCGTTCGGTTCGGTTATTTTTTGAAAAATTCGGTTAATTCGGTTCGGTTATTTTTCGTTCGAAACCGACCGAATAACCGAATACTCACCCCTAATTATTTCCTAACATCTTAGGTAGGTTTTTTTCACTAGCTAGTTTATTAATTATTTGCAAATTCATGAAGTTTCGGAACGCGTAATGTCACAATTGTAGCTTGTTATGAGAGGTGAGTTTATTATTGGGCAAGTTATTTTATGACCTAACTTTAGGTCGAGTTTTAAAAAGATCCGACTTTTAAATGTCAAAAAGTACTTCCAACTTTTCGATGTCGAAAAAGTTATTTCGATTAATGGACGAATTTACAAATGTGATACCTCAGCAAAATTTCGAAATAGGATTAGCTCAGCTGTATCACTAGAGTCTAAGAGTTGGTAAGTGGGAGGATCAGGTGGATTTGGGTCTAACTCATTGGGTTTTTTAAAATCACTAGGCTTGTTTGGTCCCATCGAATTGAAAATTTGTAATCCAATCAAGTCTGAATATAAGTTTTAGTACAATTTTTTCGGTTCAAATCAATCCCGACTGGCTTTGGCTAGTTATGGGTGGATCCAACCCGATATTATATTAAGCTTATAATTTTCGAGCGCAATCCCTCCTAAATCATGTCAGATGGAGTTTGTTTTGTCACCTTTAATTAGAGTTCAGTTAATCAAATTTTTGTTAGTAATATTTTACCTCAACTATAAACGATGTTGTTTTGTTCTTCTTGATTTACAATAAATTAATCGGTGTTTTAAAAAATTGGGGCATAGTGAAGTCGTTAGATTTACGAGAAACTAATATATACGCATAAAAACATATTTACGATTTAACTTTTAGTTGCGATATCGAATGACGCATCAGTTTGAATGTGCATGAACGATAAGGGTTGGGTAACGATAACGAGATCTTATCCGAGAATTAAATGTACTGTTTGAATTTGAACCTCAAATAAATCAAACATGAATTCACAATCTTGAAATGAGGGAAAATCGGAATATATCCTTTAATTTGTCCTAATCAAATTAAACTACCACCATCATTGATTAACTAATGAGTAGCTAAAAAGAAGAGAGCTTCTAATTTGTCCTAATTAAAATTGAATAAAAACAATAGCAACTAATTAAAGAAGAGAGAAATTAAAAACTATGAGACGGAGGGTCGGCCATCGAGCCAACCCTGTGGAAGTTCCAGAAATTATGTCGGCCATATGTCTTGATTTCCATACAGCACTAACCGAACTAGGGCTAGCGTGGCATATTTAGCCAACCGACCCTTTTAAGATTACAAGTACATCCGAATTTTTATTTATAGTGGCTTTCAATCCATGCCTTCTATCATGATGCCGATGTGGGATGGAGAGTCTTGCTCTCATGCTACATTAATTACATGATAAAACACCAGAATTAATTATCCATTTTCTTTTTCTAATTTAAAAGATTGGCAACTTTCTATATGTGATTTAGTTTTGAGCTTGGACTTTGGACTTTGGAGGGAGTTGGACATAGATGTATTGATCATTCACAATAATTACGAAAGGAATATCATCGAACTACGATTACAATAACTTCGATTTGTATTTTTTTTGGGTCAATTTAATGCATAAAATTTAAAGGTTGCGTTACGATGGACTCGAATCCGAAACCTTTGATCTCGGACATTAACCACTCTATCACTAGCCAACACACACACACGATTTGTATTCATGTTGCGTCGTTAGTACCCTTGCAGATATGAATAAGTATTTCTTTTAGGATTTGTGTATTTTATCCATGAAGATTTCAGGCTGAATTTTGGTCTGGGAAAATGAGGATTGGTCGAGATTTTCCCTGGAAGGGAAGATGCACACTTTTTCTTTTTTTTTTTTTTTAAGTTTGAAAAAGCAGAATTCTAGGTTTTGAACTGATAATTTTGGACAAATTTATGTTATGACTTTGGGGTGTGACAAAATACTTTGGCCTAAACCAGTGACGTGGACCTTGTAGAAAATAATTTTGAACTATGATTTGGGCTTGAAATTTGATTAAATAAATTCAGGTCTTAAGAGCAAACCAATAATTTGGGCTCAGAAAAAATAATAATAAATGAACATATAACATGTTCGTAAACAGACTAAAAATAATTAATAACATATGTGTGTTGATCTTCTAGTTTAGTAGTATTCCTTGTCAGATAAGACAAAAAAATAAAATGAATACAAGCATGTTTTTTTTTTTTTGATAATTTAGTACAGAAATTTTAAAGGCTGTGTCACGGTGGACTCGAACCCGAGACCTTTGGCCTCGGGCATTAACCACTCTACCACTAAGCCAACACATACACACCAATACAAGCATGTTTTCATTCCAATTAGAGGAACACGTTGGACCAAATATTTGGGCCTTTTTATCAAATTTAAACCATCCCACAGGCCCAAATCTGTTAAGGAAAAAAAAAAACTCCCACGTGGACTCTAATTTTGCGTAGATCATACATGACCAAAATTGCTATTAAGGGTGCTTATATACTCACTATACCTCCCTATTTTAAAAAATACATTTTTTTTTCTATTATTTTCTCAATTGTAGCAGCTATTTGATGAGGTTAAATTTTAGTTTTGTCTGCAATAATTTTTATTTTTTTTTTATTTTCTGTAGGAGTTGGGAGAATGAATATTGGTTTGCTGGGAGTTTTACTTGGGCCTAAGAGGATAAAAAAATATTCTTTTATTTTCAAAATAAGGGGGTACAATAAGTTAAATGAGTGTTATGTATAGAGTCATTCAAATTACTCATTTCTTCTCGTTCTAAGCAGTTCATTGTTTTTAAGACGTAAATTAAGGAGAATTATGTTTTGTGTGTAAATTAGTACGGTTTATGGGCACTTATGTGTGTAAAAATGACTTATTTTTTGGATATGAGCCACTTAAAACAAGACTACCTAAAAAGAAATCTGAATCACTTAGAGTGAGACGGATGAAGTATAATTTTGGTATGATTTTATAACCCTACATATTTAACGAGCTGAATTGCACGATTTTATTATTACATATATATCAAACGAGTCCAAATCGGCTAGATGATAGAGTCAAATCAATAATATTGCATTTAAGATATTCGAAATCGTGTATTAAATAAATTATTAAATCGATTTTGTGAATGATTAAACAATACATATTTCACTAATTTAGGGCTTGAGGAGGTTTCAATCAAAGTTGTAACTCACAAGTAGTGAAAATTGAAAATCCCAATAACGACCACATGCATTCAATTTAAAAATTCCCAACTCATTAACTACATATAATTCACGACATTAAAACCCAAAGTTGCTAAAATGGTATCAACGCTTTCACACCCAATTCAACCAAATTAAATATAAAAATAAACTATCAATATACGTCATAGATTACTTAATCTAAAAATGAAATTTAACATTTAGATGAAACACAATCTCAGATTATAAGAACGCCAAAGGTCTCGGATTAAAGCCTAAGACCAAAAGTTTCGGATTCGAATCCACCGTGATACGACCTTTAAAATTTATATATTTAATGATAAAAAAAAAGGAACACCAACAAAGTAAAAACCCTAAACGGTGCACTACAGCCAATCAGCTCTTACTCTCACAAGTCCAAATATAAAAATTCCAAACAAAAATAATAATAATAATAATTAATTCAAACAAAAAAGCCACATTCCAATTAAAAAGTGATGATATATGTATATCCTAAATATTTATTTAATATTGTAGAGAGAGAGAGAGAGAGGTGGAACTCTTTTCTCCATATGAAATGTTGAATTTAATATTTTTGTGGATCAATTGTCGATATTAATAGTAACATTATTATATGAAAAGCGAAACCCTATTCCAAAATAATATTAAAAACACACACAGGAAAATATATATAAATAAGTAATAAAAATTGCGAGAATTTTATTTCCTCCGCTTCTGCTCTTATTCTGCTGCTGCTGTTTTCTTTTCCCTGCGACCTCTCTAATCTCTCTTGACTACTCATTCGCCTAATTATTGAACAAAGCTTCGTTCTTTCTTAATTAAGGTCTGTTTATGACGCTCGATCTGAATTGCACGATTTTTATTATCTTCTTTTGCGTGTATTTTACTGATTATTTTTGTGGGATTTGGTTTATTTATTTATTGTTTTGGGGATTTTGAATTAGGGTTTGGGGGTACTGATGTGGGTATTAACGGATGTATTGGGTTTCTGAGGTGGGTTGTGAGTTTATTGGGTTTTCAGTTTGAAGTCGAGTATTGCTGGATTCTTTTATTGATTGGTAAAAATCACTAGGGTCTTTAACAATGGATATTGTTTTGGAAGATTTTGGGATGATTCTCGTGTTTCATGTCAATGTTTTTGTTCGGGTTTGGATTGTAGGAATTAGGGTTTATTGGGATTTGCCTCATCTGATTTGTTCTTTTGTTCTCTTTTTGGAGTTTATAAGGATATTAAGGATTGAAATATGTCACGTCGCCCAGTGTAATTTGGTTTGATTCCTTGTATTTATTTGTTTGATTATTGTACTTCTGATATGTCAGATTGATTGCATTATCAAGAATATTAAGGATTGGAATTCGTCACATCGCCCAGTGTAATTTTGGTGTGATTCTTGCATTTGTTTGTTTGATTATTGTACTTTCTGATTGATTGCATTATCAAAAGCTTCATTTTGTCAAGGTAGTCCACATTTCTATAATGTGTATTTAAATCATCACTGTGTTACTTGCCAATTGACGTAATTTTATCATACACACAGCTCTTATCTGTTCTAAATTGAGGTTTAATGTATACTGAAGCAGGTGACGTAGAGGAAGTGCGCTGGGTATTACGGAGCGGGGAAAATGGCTGGAGTTGCAACTGAGGAGGCTGGAGCTGGAAGATCATTTGAAGGGGTTTCAACTGGGCAACAGCAGCCGCGATGTCAGTCTGGAGAAGCATTAGCTGAATGGAGGTCTTCCGAGCAGGTCGAAAATGGGAGTCCATCTACTTCGCCCCCTTACTGGGACAGTGATGATGATGATGATGGAGGTGTGCCATCTTTATCCTTTGTAGATTTCCCTGCTACTGGAAATCATCAACTTTGTTTGTGTGATCTTGGCGATTGATGCACTGCAAATGCATGATATTGGTCGAAGATTGTACATTATGTTTGACATCCCTCTGGAGTATCTCTAAATACCTCCTATTTCTTGCTTCAGAAGTCTATTCTTTTAATGCAGCTCAGGCATTGAAGGAGACCGTTAATGAATCCTTGAGAGAAAATATATCCAATCTAAAGTCACATGATAGATGCAAGAAAGAAGAATCCAAAAGTTTATATAGCCTTCTATAAAAGAGAAATTCCAATATTTGTATTTTTATCCCACTTCCTATTTTCATCCTATGGTAAAAAGAGAGAAAAAAGAACCACAAACATAATATAACCTTCCTTGGGTTGGGATGCAACAATTCTCATTGTGGATCTGGGGATAAACGTATATTTAGTAACTACTCTCCAATTAACATTGTCTCTGTGAGTTAAGGTGGTAGTTCTTTCTCCTATTGCTTTTGAAATGTTTTTGGTTTCTGAGTTTAACTCGACCATGTGTGGAGAAATCTCTTGCTAAAAGGCACGTGACATTCCTTTTGGATTTTGAGGAGGCATTATTTGAGCTGTTTATCTCTGCAATCTATTGAACTTTCATTATTTATTTTGGCTCTCATTGTGCTGCAGGACCAAAGCCGTCTGACTTATACGGAAAGTATACATGGAAGATTGATAAGTTTTCTCAAATTAACAAAAGGGAACTTCGTAGCAATGCATTTGAAGTTGGAGGTTACAAATGGTATGGTCTCCTGTCAATTTTCCTTCTGCCATTGCAGTGCATAAAGATCTCAGTCAGCTGTATTATGTGACCTCTGGACTTCAAAGTCGTTATTATGAGATTATTATTTGAGCTGATTTGTCAACCAGGTTAATTTTAACCTCTAATGCGAAAGAAAATATTTAATTTTCTGCAATACGAATAACAGTAATCCATTATGAGGGCATCTAAACCTTTGTTAATGTAAACTTGATTTGTGTCCTTCATAGACTTGCAGATCTGGTTTGATATATTAAAGTTAATCCAGAGGCTTTGGCAGATATGAGTGTGGGTTTGGTTTGTTCCATCGGTAATGCGCCCAATTTTGTAAAAGCTTAACACGGAACCGACACGTTTTACCTATGCGAGGCGAGGCGGTAAGCCTCGGCAATAAAGAACAAAAAATCATAAAAATTATAAACTAAATATAAAATACTCCCTCCATCCCATTTAAAGTGTCCCATTTCTTTTGGGTCCGGGTATTTAGAGAAAGATATAAAGTAGTTAAAGTGTTAAAAGTGGGTAAGGCCAACACTTTTTGAAGGGATAATTACTTCCTAAAATGGAATGAGATATTTATAATGGGACAACCCAAAAAGGAAAGTAAGACATTTTAAATGGGACAGAGGAAGTAATAGATAGCAAGTCAAATATTAAATTTAAGGGTTAAGTCTTAGAAACATCAAAATAAACTGACCTAGAAAGAAGAAGAAAAAAAATGCCCTTGATGAGGCTAGCGGCTGTCACTGGCGGCGGCGTTAGGTGGCGGCAGAGGAGGATGATGGAGAAGATAGTTGGAGAGAGAGACCGAGAGATGGCAGAGAGAGAACGTGCGCCTGCACTGCCTTTTTTTATTTTTATTTTTAATTTCAGTAATTAGAATGAAGCGCCTCAGTACCGCCTCGCCGCCTCAGCACCTCGAGGCGACCTCCTCAGGCCAGAGAGGCGCACACTCAATGCGCACACCTCAAGGTGGCCGAGTTTTCCGGCTGCCTCTGGCGATTTTTACAACACTGAATGCGCCTTCTGTTCTTCAAATATTAAATATGCATTTACCAATTAAATTGTATCATCTTGGTCCTTAGTAATTATTCCTGTATGTTGCTTATCAACCCATTTAGTTTGCACGATTCCTAGTAAATTACTGTTCATTTAGGAATGTCAGTCCAGCAGATGATCTATTATACTTTTTCTCTGAAACTCTTATTTTCTGTCAATTCATGTAATGCAATGGGCTTCTCGTGATGTGCGCTGCATAGTTAAAACAATGAAATAGTTAAGCATTGAACCTGCTGCTCGTGATTAATGGATTTAGTAAACATTGGTTGATAGGTATATTTTGATTTATCCACAAGGCTGTGATGTGTGCAATCACCTCTCTTTGTTTCTTTGTGTTGCAAATCATGACAAGCTTCTTCCAGGTATGACACATTGCAACTATGATTTGGGTAGAACACTAGTTTGTCGATTTGCAAATTGTATGACTGGGTTTCATCTATCAACAGGGTGGAGTCATTTTGCTCAGTTCACGATCGCTGTTGTGAATAAAGATCCAAAAAAGTCGAAATATTCTGGTATTTATTTGATTATTATCATTGACTTCTTTACCACCACAAACCCGACATTGACATTTGACATGTTTTATTGAAACTTCAAGATACACTGCATCGTTTTTGGAAGAAGGAACATGACTGGGGATGGAAGAAATTTATGGAGCTATCAAAGGTGCTGGATGGGTTTATTGATGCTGATACTTTGATAATTAAAGCTCAAGTTCAGGTTATTAGGTATATTTATATATCTTGTCTGTCGATGTTATTGCATTTTAGATTTTTGATTAATAAGAATTAGAGAGCTGAAAGTCCATCCATTCATGTTCTGTGAATAAGGGCTTTTTTGTGTGATTATTTATATGCTAGTCTTATGAACTTTGCTTCTCTGAAAGCACAAGGATTTGAGTTTCTTCAGGCCAAGTGGAAAATGACATAACACTGTGCATAACTCACTATCCATGTGAACATTTCCTTAGAATGATGTTGCACTCGATGCGTGGCTGGATTCTCCACTAAAGTACGATATCTATATTAAGTTGGATTTGACTGATATTCAAAGACTAGCTAGCTAATCCGTCTTGCTTCTTGGTTTAGCTGTTACTTGAATATTACCAGATATCTTTGTTCCCAATACTAAAGAAAAATAATGAAGAGGATATAGTGCAAAGCCAGTATTTTGTTATTATTTAAAATTTGGACTTATGTAGAAAACATGATTGCTAGCTAGTTGCGTTTATCTGCGTTACTTGATTAATCATTTCCACGTAAACCTTAAATGTTGCTTGCAGGGAGAGAGCAGATCGACCTTTTCGTTGCCTTGATTGTCAGTATCGAAGGGAACTTGTAAGAGTGTATTTGACAAACGTTGAACAGATTTGTCGGCGTTTCGTGGAAGAACGTAGGGCAAAACTTGGAAAGCTACTAGAGGATAAAGCTAGATGGTCTAGGTATTGTGTGCATGTTTCTGACTTAGCTATTTTCCATCATCCTCTTTCTGGGAAAACACTATTTTAAATATTTTTTAAATTAATCTTCTTTTAGTTCAGGAGCAGTATTTGGCATCATTTATGTTGATCATTTTCTAATGGCATCATAGATTTCTGGAATACCTTATTGGTAACTTAAATGATTATTCCTCATCAAATCTCAAAATTTACCAATTCGTGCTTGAGATATATCGTTAGATACTTGCCGATTATTAAAAGTGCAATCTTTGAAAGTAGATGTTTGAAAGGTATAATCATTCAAGATCATGTCCTCTGGAGGACAAATAGCCTCACACAAATGGAAATTAGGCCGTTGAAACAAGTGAATATACTAATTATATTCCCCTGGAGTGAACGAAAGTTTCAGTGACCTTGCAATAATTTCATAGTTTGTTCTGAATTGACATCTCACATCTTGTCCTTTACATGACAATGTCTGCAAGCTATTTTATGTTCACATAATCACTATCTGGTGGTGCAATACCAACTGAGTAGTTACTTCTTCCAATCAATTTGCAGTTTCTGTGCTTTCTGGTTGGGTATGGACCAAAGTTCCCGGCGCCGTATGTCCCGAGAGAAGTCAGAGTCCATTCTAAAAGTTGTTGTGAAGCATTTTTTCATAGAAAAGGAAGTGACATCTACACTTGTCATGGATTCTTTGTACAGTGGGCTGAAAGCTCTTGAAGGCCAGAATAAGGGTAAGAAGAGTAGGGGCAAGTATTTAGAGGCAGAAGAATTACCAGTTCCTATAGTTGGCATTGAGAAAGATGCATTCATTTTGGTGGATGATGTACTGCTACTGCTTGAGCGGGCTGCTATGGAACCTTTGCCCCCAAAGGATGAGAAGGGTCCCCAAAATCGTACTAAGGTCTGCTTTTCTTTTGTTCAACTCTTTGTGCTTTTCCTGATCCATAGCCATGTTCTTAGTTCTTTTAGTGAATTGCATGAAGGAGTGCTGCTGCTATTTTAAATGTTGGAAATGTAAAAATTATGACCACCATCCATGCTCCCGTCAAGTATTTTTCTTTGTTAATTGCTTTTCTCTTCCGCTTCCCTTTGTTTTTTGATTGTTTTGGATAAACATTGTCTGCAACCTCTCTTAATGGGTATATTCTGATTTTGCGATTCTTTTGTTTATAGGATGGGACTGCAGGAGAGGAGTTCAACAAAGATTCTATCGAACGTGATGAGAGGAGACTTACTGAATTGGGTCGCCGAACTATTGAAATATTTGTCTTAGCCCACATCTTCAGGTAAATGATTTTGATTATGTACTGGTCATTCTGCATTATTAAAGATGAGAAGATGTTATGGTTTTGTTGTTAGCTACTATGGAAGTTGGTTACATTATTAAAGATGAGAAAATGTGCCAATGACTTATATTTTGACAACAAAATGTGTGATTGGGGAGGTTGTACCTGGATAGTTTACCATGAGGATATTTTTCCTGCTCCAAGTAGTAAGTTCACCATTTTCTGCTAGTTTTTACTTTTTTATTCCCCAAATTAGATAGTTTGCTATTTTATTCGTTACTTTATATTTGCCAAATGGATAGTTTGCATTTCATCTCCTACTTTTCTCTTTAAGTTTATGCATAGTTTATGTTAATGATCACCCAATATCATCATTTCATTTGACAATTATTTGCTCTTCTTGTTGCTCTAACAGTAAAATTGAAGTGGCATACCAAGAGGCTGTAGCCTTGAAGAAGCAAGAAGAACTCATCCGTGAAGAGGAGGCAGCATGGCTTGCTGAAATTGAGCAAAAATCCAGGCGAGGAGTCGATAAGGAAAAGAAGTCTAAAAAGAAACAGGTTTGTTGAGACTCAGTTATACGTGATGAAATTGAACACACAGAATGATAGATTATTCTCTTTATTGACGATTGAAAATGGTTTTGGATCTTTGTACTGTGCCTCTCTAAACTTTGCTTCATCTATATGCATTGTTCATTCTTGTAATTATATTTTGGCTTAATTTATGTTTTCATGATGCTTCTTGACTTTCATTTCTGCTTTTTTTGTCACCCTCTGAAATGCATGAAAAGGTTGTTTCAATTCTATTTTGGTTTTGCTGGTAGATAATTTGGGATTGTTGGGAGCATGTTAAAGATATTCTAACTTAAGATTGGGGTTTGGAACTGTAACATACTCTCCGTGTCATCAACACATTTTCAGGGAAAACAGAAAAAGAATAATCGAAAAGGAAAGGATAAAGTAAAGGATGACAAAGCCAGCTGCACTATCCAGGACAAGATTGAGCAAGATAGTTCCACAGCTGAAAGAATAGAGATAGCTGCTGAGCCAGAAACTTTACTTGAAACACCTGAGGCGATTGAAGATGCTTCTGATGCATCCGATTCTGTAGATGGTGTTCCTGAAATAGTCCAACCAGATTCTGACGACAGAGATGTCAGTCCTGTCAATTGGGATACAGATACTTCTGAAGTGCACCCTCCCGTAGGAGCCCGAGGCAGTGCAACAAGTGGTCTTTCTGGCGTGCAGAATGGCACAGAAGGAAGAACTCTATCTGCTGTAGATGATAGCTCTTCAACTTGTTCCTCTGACTCCGTGCTTTCTGTTAGAAGTGGGCCACAAAAAGGCAATTCTTGTTATGACAAAAACCAAAAATCTCCTAGCAGGTAAATATTTTTACCTACTCAGTTTCTGTTTTTACTTCTATTGCATTGTGGTAGATGTGGCATTTTCCAATTCGAATTTCCAGAGGGAGGAACAACCACAGCAAGAAGACTTCTGGCACATGTGATTGGGGTAACGAAGAACCTAGGCAACCCTTTGAAGCTGTTCAAGATTCGATGAATACAAACGACACATCTCAAAGTCCGAATGCAGTTGAACATCTGTCTCAGGCTGCTGCTCGGTCTTTGCAGGAGAAGGTGAGAAATGGGCATGGGCAGAAAGCAGGGAAAAAGGTGCATTTCTCACATTATAGTATTCTATATCTTTTCAAGTGAGGATTAAATTATATCTTGTGGATTCCATTTCCAACTCAATTTTAAGTCTGCCCTTGTCTATTCTATCTAAGTGACTAGATAATTGGGTTCATACATATTAATGTGCATTGTTACATGTCTCTAGCTCTCTTACACACATTTTTCTTCATGCTTTGCTACTTCTGGACCATCACATGATGTGTTAATTTTACACTCCCAAGTGATCTGTTGATCTTTTGGTCTTCTTTGTTGTAGGCTGAAGAAACTGGTCCCTTGCATAAAAATTCAAAAACTAAAGACTCTGTTGATGTTGAAGCCTGTGGGGATACTGGTTCACGTGTAACATCGTCGCCCAAGAGCCCTTCAAATGGGACACGGTCAGTTGCTCCAGTGAAGGTGGATACGAAGAACAATGCTTCAGTTGGTCAAGTCCTGGTTAAGAAACCATCTTCAGATAGTCCTAAACAAGCTGGCAACTCTGTGCATTCGGCGAATTCATCTGAAAATACTCCCATATCGAAACCTGTACCTCAGAAGTATGCTACCTTAAGACCCGCTGACAAGCCTGCTGGATATCAAAAGCATGTTGTGAATGAGAAGATTCCAGTGCAGGAAGTGATTGAACCTGCCCCACAAAAGTTTGCAGCCTCAAAACCTGCTGACAAACCCTCTGGATATCAAAAACCTGCTGGAAGCGAAAAGATTCCCTTACATGAAGTGCCAGTCACATCTGACAAGCCCTCCATTCAGCCAATACCTGTTATGTCAAGACCCTTGAGTGCCCCTCTAGTAGCTGGTCCTCGGCCTGCTGTTTCCATGGTTACCATGGTGCAAACAGCACCTGTGCTGGCACGCTCGGTTAGTGCTGCTGGTCGGCTGGGCCCCGAAAGCACTGCATATGGAACACAGAGTTACAATCCCCCACAGTCCTATCGAAATGCAATGATGGGTGGTCCTGTTGCTGGAAGTTCGTCTACCTATTCTCAGAATCATTCTGCCAGTTCAGTGGTAAATCCATCAAATTCGTACTCACAAGCACCCGCGCTTGTATCTGCGCCACTGTTTTTGCCAAACAGCTCCGACAGGATGGATGCTAATCCGATGAAGCCCAGTCTCTCATTCGGGATGCTGAATCATCATGATAATCTGTTGCAGAACGGGTCAGTGTGGATGGATCGCCCGCAAAGGGAGGTGGACGGTAGCAGAAATCTACATGGTGATCATGTTTCTCTAGCGAACGAGCTTCATGGTCTCGATCTTAACGGTCCGATGCAAAGCAGATCTCAGGAACACCTCTCGTCCGAGTATCCAGCTGGCATGTCGGGGCGCCTAAACCACCATGTACTACAGGATGAATTCCCCCATCTCGACATCATCAACGACCTGCTCGATGACGGGCACGGAGTCGGAATTGCATCCAGAGTGAACTCCGACTATCAGATGTTCAGCAGCGCGACCCATCATGTCAACAGGCAGTACACCTTCCCGGGCGACCCCAACATGTTGGGCGGAGCCGGCCCATCAGCGAGCGCGTGCAGGTTCGATAGGATACGAAGTTATCATGATGATGGGTTCCAACACAGCTATGGCGTGCCTGGGAGAAGTTACGACACACTACGGGATATGGTCCCGCCGGGGAGTTCGCGGCCATACTCGAACGGGCAGGTTGATAGTTACATGGCCAGCCAGTGGCAGATGGCAGGTTCCGATCCGCCGTTGTTGAGGAACATGGACAGTGAAGGCTATCCTTACCATTTACCAGATTATCAGAACCTCAGTGTTGGCATCAATGGCTATACAGTATTCAGACCTTCAAATGGACTTTGAATATCCGTCAAATAGAATGTGATGATGGCCTAAAACTCAGGTTGTACTACGAAATAATTTATCCAAGGGAAAGAAAAAAGAAGCGATGATTTTTAGATTTGAAGTTGAGGTTGTAAACCTTTATGGCAAAGATTACATCTTGTAAAGGGTTTTTTCTGCTTTGTTTTTTCTTTCTTATTTTCTCGAATGTTGAGGTTCCTGAATAATGTTGGTCTCAATTTTAGCAATTTCTTGAATTTCAAACTCTTCCATCTCTATGATTTCCTTTGTTGTCTTTGAGGGAGATAAAGAAATGCTTGAAGTGTTTGGAGATCGATCGGATTCCTCTGTTACAAATGGTGTTTCATCTTGTGTTAATGATGTTCTTGCGATATAAGTATTTGGTGCAAGATGATGATATTGGAATAGGAGATGAAATACTATTTCGGTTCGAAAAATTAATTTGTCTTAGGAAAATGTTTGCCATGGTATTTTTATTGCAGATATCTCTTTCTAATAGTTTTATTTTTTTAGTTTTTCATGTTTAATTATCTTAATTTGTAGCTATTATAGATTGTTTATTTAGTTATTTATAGTGAATTAACTTATAAAATATATATAAATAGTGAATTTGCTATTATGGAATATGAATATTCGGATATAAAAAAATAATTTAATTGTGATCATTATTTTCTATTTTGATAATGTAATATACTTTAAATAGTATTATATTGAATTAACTTATTAAAATTTTTAGATATAAGTTTTAATTCGCTATAATTGTATTATATTATTAGAGATTATTTAGTTGTTGACGAATATTAAAGATAAGAAAAAAGAATTTAGTTATGAGCACTATTTTTAAATTCTCTTCAAAATTAGTATAATAAATTAAATTAAAAATAATTATATATATTTTCACTTAATATAATATAAAATATTTATATAAATATATATATAATATATATAGTTTATTTTATTTTCCTTAAGTTTCCGACCCGATGGGATAGCCAAAACGAGAGTTTAGGGTTAGGGTTGAATATTTTAACTTGAAAAAATATCCGAATATCAATAACGATAACCCGAGTGGGTTAGCCCAAACGTGGTGACCGATTGACATCCCTAAATAAGAGATGAAATACTATTTTGGAAAAAAGATTGTCTTAGGAAAATGTTTGCCATGGTATTTTTATCTTTTTCCTTTTTAATTTTAGCTGGGGATTAATACGAGGGAAGATAGTGAGGTTTGAATAATAGATGTTATTTTAATGAATAAAGGTCGTATCATTAAGGTAAATGTTATGGGCAGGTCTTGTACATTACGCAATAGTCAAAATTGGCATTTGTTTATGTTTCTCACGGATTGTAGTGGTGACGTGTATTAATTAGTTTAGCAAATTAATTAGCAGATATTCAACTTTACGTATGGAAAATTCCTAATATACACGTCAGAATGAAAATAAATGAGATTTCAACGTTCATAATGTTTGAATAAATTCTCCCTAATGATATTATTTCCCGAGCATGAATTAGTCTGGTCAATTAAACCTAAGTGGCTTTGTCCATGCAGTTTATCTTGAAATTTTGTTCTTATGAATAAACTACAGCATATTGGTCAAATAAAAACTAATTTATCATTTTCTATGTCACGTTTGTTTTCTAGGTTATGAAATATCATTTCTTTTTTTTTTTTGGTAATTTAATACAAAAATTTTAAAGGCTACGTCACGGTGGACTCGAACCCGAGACCTTTGGCCTCGGGCATTAACCACTAGGCCAACACACACACATATGAAATATCATTTCTTTAACTTAGACTTAATGGTGAAATACAAAAGGGTTTATAGATTAATTTGACTTACTCTTCCAAGTTATTTAAATAGCAGATCAGAATTGACTTGTAATTTGAACCATGACTGTTTCAAACCCCCACTTTTCTCTTGCATCAGATTTTATTTTATTTATTGAAATAAATGCAGGATAGAAACGAGATAGCAATAACCGATAACAAAGTAAAGTCCAAATCCGCAAAAATGAAGTACAATATAAGCGACATAATATGAAAAAGATACAATTTTATTTAGTATATCTGTACATTTTGTCAATGACATACAAGAAGAATATCTAACCACCTAACTTTAATGGTTGCTCCGAGTAAGGAGAATATATAAAAATAAAACAATGAAAAAACGAGGTTGAAATACTCTACTCTATACTTGTTTCATCTCAGTATTTTATTTTAGTGCATGACACATATATAGTACGAGTGTGGCTCAGTTACTATACATGGTATTACACTAGTAAAATAAAATATGAGACTGAAACACGATGAGAAATAGATTAATTCAACGAAAGTATAAGATATGCTACAAAAAAATCTTTTGGAACCCTAACAACAAATGCTCAAGAAGATGAGCCCTTATCCACAGGAGGAGCTGGTGATCCATGGGCTGAGCTGCCACGGAGGCGGCCGGCAAAATGCTTCTCGTTCAACGGGCACGGCGGGCCGCCTTGGCCGGGGATGTACGTGCATGAAGAGCCACCAGAGGGCGGAACGGGGCCACGTGGCAGAGACTCGAGCAATAGGAATTGGCTCTTTAGCCATTGCTCCATTGGTAGAATTCTTGCAGCATTTGCTCCATTTAAAGATATTGATAGTATGCAAAAAATATGAAAAATGAGGAAAATATTGTTTCTGAATGAACCCATGTTTCCGAGAAATGTGATTATGTGAATGAGAAGAGCAAAGAGGGTGCTCGAGTATTTTATAGGCCTATTTTCAAAGAAAATTATTCATGTTTTATTAGAATATTTTGATTTTTGACTTGGCCTAGTTTATGTTCCGTGCGACATACATAGACGTGGTATACTTTTGAATCTATGTGGTCTTGAATTTTTTTCTTTTAAAAACGTGGATTTTGACTGGAATCGAATTATTAAATCATTAAAAAAAGTTGGCAGAAGATCAAATAGTGCTTTACCAAATTCTTTGTACATTGCGTGGTCAAGAAGGGGGGGGGATTGGTTTAATCTTGCATTTTATTTTCGATATATGACCTTGGTAATTGGTATTATGCTTGTAAAAATTTTAGAAATATATAAATTCATATAAATTTAGAATTTAAATTTTTCGAATTTTACCACCATGCATTCGTGAAAATAATCTACATTTAATTGGGTTTAAATACAAAAAGTAAACCACACGTGGATGATATAGTATAGTCTAGATATATTAAAATAACACTTCTTTCTACGGAATTGAAGTTGAATTTTAAATTGAAATATAATGAAACTAAAAGTAGTAAGTCTTGTTGGAAATATGAATAACAATCAAAATTTGAATTGTTTGACGTATGGTATTTTATATTTTTTATTCAGTTCGTTACTCTGTGGGTTGACCATTTCCAAATTCCAACTTAATGAGTGCATATTCTTACTTTTTTTTCTTTTTTTTTTGAGAATGAAAGTAGACCGTAGTGCATATTCTTGGGACATACGGTAAGTTAATAAGGAGTATTTTCATACTTGTACATCACGACAGTATATAGAAAATTGATTCCATTATTATTATATTATATTATATTATATTATATTATATTATATTATATTTTGATATTGCATTTCGTGTAAGATTGTATGTACGTGTTTATGATGCTATACAATGTAATAATAGATATCCATACATGATACACATGATATATGAGTTGATATCAAAACATAAAATGTGATCGAAAATCTCATGCTATCAGTTCGTGATGTCTCTACAAAAGATGTATCATGTCGGGCACCACAAACGCAGGGGTACCTAATAATTTTGTAAATATACACTATCGGTTTGCGCTATGTAAGATTGTATGAAAATGTGAAGTTTATCCATGCTATCAGTTCGTGAGGTAGCGGCTACGGGTTCCCCATGATACAAAACAAAAAATAAAATAAAAAAATATTGTATTACTCAATTTTTGTGCATTATAAGTTTATAACATGTATAACCCAACCCCTACTTAATTACAATTACTGTCCGATCGATTTTCCGGCCAACACTTGCTAACCGAACTTGCCGAATCAAATGTGAAATTTTTAATAACACAAAGAGATTAAGGGGTGTTTAGCTAAGCTTATGAGCCCTTCAAAACAACTTATAAGTTGTTTATAAGATCATGCAAAGTGTTTGGTAAAATAAACTCCTAAACAACTTATTAGCTGTGAAAATAAGCTCCAACAACTTATAAAATCCCCCCAAAAATAAGTAGTTCAACCCCATCTTATTTTTTTTATAAGTTTATAAGTAATAGTGAATTTACCAAAATAACCTCACAATGGCTCGTTATTTTATACATATACACTATCGGCTTCACCTTTCGTCAATTCCCCAAACATTTTGACAACTTATAAGCTCTTCAAAGATTATATCTTATAAACTCTTAAAACATCTTATAAGCTCTTTAAAATAAGCTTAGCCAAACACCTTCTAAGGGGGTGTTTGGCTAAGCTTATTTTAGAGAGCTTATAAGCTCCAAGAGCTTATAAGATGTTTCAAGAGCTTATAAGAGGTAATGTTTCAAGTACTTATAAGTTGTTAAAGTGTTTGGATAATTGATCTTATAAGCTAGAAAAAGAATCATGAATTAGAGAGGGAAAATCATAGTTAGAGAGATATAAAATTGACGAGAGGTGAAGTTGATAGTGTGTGTAGAAAATAACGAACTATAATAAAATTATTTTGGTAAATTCATGATTGCTTATAACTTTATGAAAAATTAAGTTAAGGTTGACCAACTTATTTTTAGGGGAACTTATAAGCTGTTGGAGCTTATTTTTACAGCTTATAAACTGTTTAGGAGCTTATTTTGTCAAACATTTTGCAACAACTTATAAACTACTAAACAACTTATAAGCTGTCTTAAAGAACTTATAAGCTCAGCCAAACACCCTCTAAGTCATTGCTGCATAAGATAAAATGATGTCCTTGTAACTTCTTCGCCAAAAATTTGCAATCTTTTTATGCCTAAAAATCAGTTCTTGCAAAATTTCAGTGTGGAAGTAGGGTTGGATTAGGTGAAGGTTTTGACATTATGATGTTATAAATTTCAATTTGGTGTAAACGTGTAGAATGCTTGTTTTTTTTGTGTCATTTTTTAGGCTGTCCTTTTATCATTTTCAATTTCTTTTTCTGTGTTTTGATCTCAAGATTGACTTTTCCCAAATTTATTGATGGTGGAGTTGGAAGTTGCAGCGGCGTAGTGGAAACAGCGGTGGAAAAGGGAAGTATATAAAGAAGTTAAAACAACATAATTTTTGGCATATATGGCAAGTCACACCTTTTTTTAAAAATTCGATATTATAAATTTGATATGGCTGAGTCCAATTTTTCTCTCCAAAAATACTTTGTCTGCTGCCGTTTTGGAAGAATTTCAGGGCTTGGGATCAAATTTGCTTCAGATTATAAATTTAGCTAGTCAATGGTCGTGTGTTGAATGGAATCAAAAATACTACTCCCTCCGTCCCGTCCCGTCCTATGAATCATGGCTTCTTTCTTTTTATACGTAGATTAAGAAGAGTTGTATTTTGTGTGTAAAGTAATGTGTGACACGAAATTCGAGGTACTTTTTAGTGTAAAATTATTTCTTTTTTTTTGGAAACGAGCCAACTTAATGGAACGGCCCAAAAAGAAAAACGAGCCAACAATAATGGAACAACGAGAGTATTTCACAACCAATATAGAAATATTTAATCCACTACGTACATCTATGTAACCGCAGACATAACTCTTTTTTCATAAACCCTTAGATATCGACTTGTGCGGCTTAAGGCGCGATAAGGAATGCCCAGATATCCGAACAGAGCTTTTAGATCCACGCTAACGACCGGCTATTCTTGAGGGATCCTGCAACAAGATGTGACCTACTGTACTGTATTTATTGAGCGAAATCTTCTTCTTGGTTTCTTTCCAGCCGCTCAACTGTTCGAGCGCGGTTCCGATTCGACAAAGGTAGAATGCCTGGTGGAAGGTCCGGTACAGTAGGTAGCAGGGGAACAATTTTTTTAAAAAAAATAGAGGAACAACTAGAAAATGCAAATCATGATAGAAGATGATTAAAAATCCAATTTCCCAAAGCTAAAACAAGCAACACTAGAAAGTAAATTGGAAACTAAAACCAAAACCTTACTTTAAAAATCTCGATCAAATCCTCCTAGCAATCGATTACTCTTGAACACCAACTCATTAGGATGAATCCATAATTCAGACAATATTTTCTTCCTCGCAAATCTCAAATGTTGCTTCAAATAAGAAAAAGGATTAACATGTCCAACCTAATTAAGAGGGTGTTTGGTGAGCTCCAATCCCGCAAAACATCTTATAAGTTTTGCTTTTTAAACCCTTATAAGTCGATTTCGATTATAAGCTTATAAGTCGATTTCGATTATAACAAAAAAATGCAACGCACATTTTTTGTCAATCACATTGTAAGTCGATTTCGAATTGTAACTCTGCTACTTTTCTCTTTTCACTTCAAACCATCATCTTTATTGTGAATGAGTTTGAACTTGTCAATAATAATAGAAAGCAAACAAGAAAAAAATTCTTTCTTCCATTCAAATAATCTCCCCTCCCCAAATATTTCCTACCCATTTTCAACCAACCAATGAAAGCACGTGTTTACACAAATCACTCCACCACATCGGACCTCTTTGCAACACTCAATTTCTCTTTATTACTTCTGCACACTTCTCCCGTCCCATATTTTGAGATTAACATCTTACACTAGAGTCTTATTAACCAAAAGTTTGCTTTAGTTTGCACAATAATTCTATAATTATATTTCCTGAACTCTAATCTTGATGTAATTATAATTTATAAGGCATTACCTCAAAAAAAAAAAAAGTTACTATAAGGCCCAAATTAAATTGTAGTACTCCCGGATCAGCCAGCCCAATAACCAAAAATATTTAGATGGTCCAATAAATAGGCCCACTACTAGGCCACATCAAGTTAAAATCACACACACACTAACACAAACACGTGTATACCTATAATGTATATGCATATTAGTTTTAGTTTTTTTTTCCAGAGATCTGATACGAATTAGTTAGCGTGTGTTTGGTAGGAGGGATATAGCCAAGATTGCAGACGTATCTTGGCATTACGCCTGTTTGATATCCTATTTTCAAGTCTTGCGAGCCCGTGTTCTAAAAGCCGGCCCGGGGCTAAATCATTGTTTCACCATGCTTATCCATCTCTCGGATTAGTCAAGTTTGGTATCTTGACGCTACAGTATGACTATCTTGCCTAATCCTATCCCTCCTACCAAACAATAATATGGAAGCTCATGTCATGTCATGTGCAACTTATCTACATTTAAAATAGACATCCATTGATAAGTTCGAGTTTGATTTGTGTTAATATACTTAAATTTGATCAACTTGAATTACATTATGAAGTTTCCAAGTATATGATTACATGTCAGATAAAGTGCAGCTCAGTTGGTAAGACGCTTCATCTCCAATCAATAGATCAGAGTTTCGAGTCATTCCGAATGCCTAAGTATAAAGATGCGCGTGAATTGTAATTCTAAAAAAGGATATAATTATATGACTCAGTTTAATAAGCATGCGAAATGGTGAAGTGATTATCTGATGAAATTCAATATAAACTAATACTACTTTCACAGGCTATTACTTAGTTTGATGAAGGATCTTCTAATGATCGAAATATTAAAAACATTATATTCCACCAATACTTTCGATTCAAACATTAGTAGTAGTATATATGGAGTGGATCAAATGAGAACTAGATCTTTTTTGCGAATTATGCATAAGACGTGTAAAGATAATGCACTAGAACGGTATAAAATTTTGTGCAATGAGAACTTTCTAAAATTGTTTTGTTGTGAAACATTTTTAGAATGTTTTCGTTGCACAACTTCATAGATTTTGTTCATAAACTTTATACGTTTATGCATAGTTCTCAAAAAAGATGAATTATCACTGGATCAAACAAAATGGAATTTTTGCTCCTCATGAGATTCAAACTCTGTTTGAATTTTTGGATTTAGTAATTTTTTCAATGAATGTATTAACTTATATAGAGTGGTGTTCATTTTGTTCATAACAAATTTTCGTAATTCTTAATTTTTTTCAAATAGCATGAAGCTCGCACTATGGATGGTCCATTATTGCACTCACAGGATAAGATCCGTTTGAATTTCAAGACTAAAGTCCAATATTCAATAATAATAAAGAGTCAATTACGCGTATTCTCCTTCAAGATCCAGTTGTCCCAACTCTCCTCCCCTAGTATCAGCCTCTGCCTCACCAATAAATTGGTAATAACATATTTCTATGCGACCACAAAGTCATACACCAAATTGTGTCTTCTCTCTTATTAGTACTATAACAATACCTAAATTAACATAAATAATACTCCTCTGTTCCATAATTGTTGGCTCGTTTTCTTTTTTGGGTTGTTCGATTAAGTTGGTCCGTTTCCAAAAAAGAAAATAATTTTACACTAAAAAGTACATCGAATTTCGTACTACATACTACTTTACACACAAAACATAACTCTCTTTAATCTACATACAAAAAGAAAGGAGTCATGAATATTGAGACGGAGAAAGTATACACTATATATGTCTACAGCTTTGCGACTATCAAATTCCACAAACTCTTTAACAAGACCAACCATGTCCAACCTCTCTCTCCTCACCATCCTCTCCATCCTCACCATCTTATCCCAACCCCCACTCTCTCACTCCGTTAGGTGCAACCCTCAAGACAAACAAGTCCTCCTCAAAATCAAACAGGCCTTCAACAACGCCTACCACTTCGCCTCGTGGGACCCCGACACCGACTGCTGCTACTGGTACATCGTCAAGTGTGACCGTAGGACCAATCGGATCATCGACCTCAACGTGATCACCGCCAACATCAGCGGCCAGATCCCCGACGCGGTCGGCGACCTTCCCTACCTCGAATCCCTAACTTTCCACAAAATAACCAATCTCACGGGCACAGTCCCACTAGCCCTAACAAAGTTGACCAACCTCAAGAGCTTAACCATTAGCTGGACTAACATATCAGGTCTTATCCCATCCTACATCAGTCAGCTCCAAAACCTCACATTCCTTGATTTATCGTTCAACGACCTCAGCGGCCCGATCCCTCCGTCCTTGGCCCAGCTCAGGAGCCTGACGGGTCTAAGCCTGGACCGAAACAAGCTCACCGGGAGTATCCCAGACTCGTTCGGGGATCTCCCAGTGAGCCTGCAATACTTGGACCTATCCCACAACCAGCTCTCGGGAACTATCCCGAGGCTCTGGGACGGTGTGAACTTCACAACACTCCAGCTGCAGCGGAACATGATCGAGGGCGACGCATCGGCCTTGTTCGGAAGAAACAAGAGCATACAGAATGCTGACGTGTCGAGGAACATGTTGCAGTTCGATCTGTCGAAGGTTGAGTTTCCCGAAAACTTGAGATACTTGGACATGAACCACAATAGGATCTTTGGCGCCTTGCCGGCGGGGCTGGCGGCGGTGGAGACACTGACGTTTCTGAATGTGAGCTATAACCGGCTGTGCGGCCGGATTCCGGCCGGTGGGGTGCTGCAACAAATGGATTATTCATCGTATTTTCACAATAAGTGTTTGTGTGGAGCACCGTTGCCCGAGTGTAAATGATCCCCTGCAATAAACTAAAGTTATCGTGGATTATCTTTCTACATGAAATCTTGAATTGACCATTTTTTCTTTCTTCTTTTTTGGCTTCTAATTCTTGCGCTTGATATTTTGTTTGAGCAAGAAGTATAAAATTGGTACCTTTGATTAAAACTAATGTTAAAATAATTAATTTGGTCGAAGTCAACTTAAATATTCATATTTAGACAGCAGAAAAGTGAAACTACGATTGAAATTGATACAGGTCTTTATTCTTTAAGCCAATCAAAGAATGATTATACTATCAATTAGTTGATCAGAAATCAAATTATAATTTGGGATAGACAAATATGAAAAATAAATATATCTCAATAGCACGGACGTCATACTAAAAATCACTCGGACATAATAATTCTGTAATTAAATACATTTTGATCATTTCATTTATTTCATACAAGTAAATTGCGGTACCATCTAATTTTCAATTAACCCAATGTACTGTATGCTCTCAACAACCTCCTTAAATGCAATAGTACCGGATTGCTTCAAGTTGCAATAACTTTGGCTTCCTTTTCCTGCGCCACACCAAGCCTCAATAAAAATGTCTACTTTAAGTTTGTCTTGATCTCAAGTCTCAACAAACTGCATGTGTACTAAAAAAAATAAGCAACGTGGCAGATAGAGGCAAATTGGACTACCATATTGTGGTCCAATTCGGCAGTTATTTTTCTAATATCGGCCAAGTTTAAAACTTATGCTACTTGGAATTTTTTTTCTTTATGTGATTTGGGCTACCGAAAATACAAAACAAGGTGGATCACTTTTTGTGATGTTTGGACTACAATTCAAGAAAACCATGTTCAAGTACAAAATCAAATCCAAGTTAAAAAAAAGAAGAAGAAGAAAGAACGAGAACTCCTAAATACGAGTATAAACTGTTTACAAATTCAAATCCAAGTCGAAGAACTCCTAAATACGAGTATAAAATGTTTACAAATTCAAATCCAAATCGATTTGTAAATCCAAGTCGAAGAACTCCTAAATACGAGTATAAAATGTTTACAAATCCAAATCGATTTGTAAATCCAAGTCGAAGAACTCCTAAATATGAGTATAAACTATTTACAAATTCAAATTCAAGAACTCCGAATACGAGTATAAACTATTTACAAATTCAAATTCAAGAACTCCTAAATACGAGTATAAAGCATTTAATTCAAATTGAAGTCAAGAACTTCTAAATACGAGTATAAACTATTTACATATTCAAATTCAAGAACTCCTCGATAAGAGTCTAAACTATCAAAATAAATTTCGAGACTCGTCCACTTCCAAGATAACTCGTCCATGAACAAGTCTCGATGGGAAATTTGTAGACAATTAAAATTGTTAGCAAATAATATCGCATACATATAAAATACAAATTAAATAATTAATTATATTTCTATTTTATTAATGAGATTTATTCCAAAATAAATAGATATATGGTTAATATTTAATTTTATCGACAAATAGGAGAACGACATGTGGCAACGACACCTCGGAGAGAAATAATCACCCAAAAGGCCCATAATCCAAGCTCAAACTCAAGCTCATGGCTTGATGGCCCAAAAGACCCATAAGCCCAAACCCAAGCCCAAGCTCATGGCTTGATGGCCCAAAAGACCCATAAGCTCATAAGTCCACTAGCCTAAATCTATAAATAGGAGTGTTGGAGCTTCATAAATGAGGGGGGAATAAGTGGAAGTGAAGTGAAGTGAAGAAGATGAAGATTCGAAGAATCATTGGCGAAGTCTTCTCCACATTCGAAGTCTTATTCAAGCATTCAAGGCGTTCTTCGTGCAAATCACCACGTTCTTCGCCAAAAATCAAAATCATCCTCCAAATCATTTCAAAGAAGGCGTTCAATTCGGAAATATTGTGAAAACCCTCCACGTTGACGCTCAAACTTGAAGATCTTCAAACATTCTTCAACAAATCAAACCAAATCCGACAGTTGATTTGAAAACAAGACTGACGTCATTTAAATCGACATCATCAAGTTCAATCCTCAAGTTCAAGGAGATCAAGTAACTACATCCCCTTCAACAACTTGAAGAATATCCGAAGAACATTCAAGATATCGAACTCATCTCAAATATATCAAATCCAAATTCAATTGATTTTGTATACAATTTTTTATTTATAAAATTTAAATATAAAAATTTGTGTTACAGTTGAGTTTCCCGACAACTTGAGATACTTGGACATGAACCACAATAGGATCTTTGGCGCCTTGCCGGCGGGGCTGGCGGCGGTGGAGACGCTGACGTTTCTGAATGTGAGCTATAACCGGCTGTGCGGCCGGATTCCGGCTGGTGGGGTGCTGCAACAAATGGATTATTCATCGTATTTTCACAACAATGTTTGTGTGGAGCACTGTTGCCCGAGTGTAAATGATCCCCTGCAATAAACTAAAGTTATCGTGGATTATCTTTCTACATGAAATCTTGAATTAACTTTTTTTCTTTCTTTCTTCTTTTTTGGGTTCTAATTTTTGCGCTTGATATTTTGTTTGAGCAAGAAGTATAAAATTGGTACCTTTGATTAAAACTAATGTTAAAATAATTAATTTGGTCGAAGTCAACTTAAATATTCACATTTAGACAGCAGAAAAGTGAAACTACGATTGAAACTGATACAGGTCTTTATTCTTTAAGCCAATCAAAGAATGATTATACTATCAATTAGTTGATCAGAAATCAAATTATAATTTGGGATAGACAGATATGAAAAATAAATCTATCTCACGTCGTACTAAAAAATCACTCGGACATAATAATTCTGTAATTAAATACATTTTGATCATTTCATTTATTTCATACAAGTAAATTGCGGTACCATCTAATTTTCAATTAACCCAATGTACTGTATGCTCTCAACAACCTCCTTAAATGCAATAGTACCGGATTGCTTCAAGTTGCAATAACTTTGGCTTCCTTTTCCTGCGCCACACCAAGCCTCAATAAAAATGTCTACTTTAAGTTTGTCTTGATCTCAAGTCTCAACAAACTGCATGTGTACTAAAAAAAAATAAGCAACGTGGCAGATAGAGGCAAATTGGACTACCATATTGTGGTCCAATTCGGCAGTTATTTTTCTAATATCGGCCAAGTTTAAAACTTATGCTACTTGGATTTTTTTTTCTTTATGTGATTTGGGCTACCGAAAATACAAAACAAGGTGGATCACTTTTTGTGATGTTTGGACTACAATTCAAGAAAATCCCATTCTTGGAATAATTCAAAATCCATGTTCAAGTCCAAAATCAAATCCAAGTTAAAAAAAGAAGAAGAAGAAAGAACGAGAACTCCTAAATACGAGATAAACTGCTTACAAATTCAAATCCAAAGTCAAGAACTCCTAAATACGAGTATAAAATGTTTACAAATTCAAATCCAAATCGATTTGTAAATCCAAGTCGAAGAACTCCTAAATACGAGTATAAAATGTTTACAAATCCAAATCGATTTGTAAATCCAAGTCGAAGAACTCCTAAATATGAGTATAAACTATTTACAAATTCAAATTCAAGAACTCCTGAATACGAGTATAAACTATTTACAAATTCAAATTCAAGAACTCCTAAATACGAGTATAAACTGTTTACGAATTCAAATTGAAGTCCAAGAACTTCTAAATATGAGTATAAACTATTTACATATTCAAATTCAAGAACTCCTCGATAAGAGTCTAAACTATCAAAATAAATTTCGAGACTCGTCCACTTCCAAGATAACTCGTCCATGAACAAGTCTCGATGGGGAAATTTGTAGACAATTAAAATTGTTAGCAAATAATATCGCGCCACATATAAAATACAAATTAAATAATTAATTATATTTCTATTTTATTAATGAGATTTATTCCAAAATAAATAGATATATGGTTAATATTTAATTTTATCGACAAATAGGAGAACGACATGTGGCAACGACACCTCGGAGAGAAATAATCACCCAAAAGGCCCATAATCCAAGCTCAAACTCAAGCTCATGGCTTGATGGTTTAAAAGACCCATAAGCCCAAACCCAAGCCCAAGCTCATGGCTTGATGGCCCAAAAGACCCATAAGCTCATAAGTCCACTAGCCTAAATCTATAAATAGGAGTGTTGGAGCTTCATAAATGAGGGGGGAATAAGTGGAAGTGAAGTGAAGTGAAGAAGATGAAGATTCGAAGAATCATTGGCGAAGTCTTCTCCACATTCGAAGTCTTATTCAAGCATTCAAGGCGTTCTTCGTGCAAATCACCACGTTCTTCGCCAAAAATCAAAATCATCCTCCAAATCATTTCAAAGAAGGCGTTCAATTCGGAAATATTGTGAAAACCCTCCACGTTGACGCTCAAACTTGAAGATCTTCAAACATTCTTCAACAAATCAAACCAAATCCGACAGTTGATTTGAAAACAAGACTGACGTCATTTAAATCGACATCATCAAGTTCAATCCTCAAGTTCAAGGAGATCAAGTAACTACATCCCCTTCAACAACTTGAAGAATATCCGAAGAACATTCAAGATATCGAACTCATCTCAAATATATCAAATCCAAATTCAATTGATTTTGTATACAATTTTTTATTTATAAAATTTAAATATAAAATTTGTGTTACAGTTGAGTTTCCCGACAACTTGAGATACTTGGACATGAACCACAATAGGATCTTTGGCGCCTTGCCGGCGGGGCTGGCGGCGGTGGAGACGCTGACGTTTCTGAATGTGAGCTATAACCGGCTGTGCGGCCGGATTCCGGCTGGTGGGGTGCTGCAACAAATGGATTATTCATCGTATTTTCACAACAATGTTTGTGTGGAGCACTGTTGCCCGAGTGTAAATGATCCCCTGCAATAAACTAAAGTTATCGTGGATTATCTTTCTACATGAAATCTTGAATTAACTTTTTTTCTTTCTTTCTTCTTTTTTGGGTTCTAATTTTTGCGCTTGATATTTTGTTTGAGCAAGAAGTATAAAATTGGTACCTTTGATTAAAACTAATGTTAAAATAATTAATTTGGTCGAAGTCAACTTAAATATTCATATTTAGACAGCAGAAAAGTGAAACTACGATTGAAATTTATACAGGTCTTTATTCTTTAAGCCAATCAAAGAATGATTATACTATCAATTAGTTGATCAGAAATCAAATTATAATTTGGGATAGACAAATATGAAAAATAAATATATCTCAATAGCACGGACGTCATACTAAAAATCACTCGGACATAATAATTCTGTAATTAAATACATTTTGATCATTTCATTTATTTCATACAAGTAAATTGTGGTACCATCTAATTTTCAATTAACCCAATGTACTCTGATGCTCTCAACAACCTCCTTAAATGCAATAGTACTGGATTGCTTCAAGTTGCAATAACTTTGGCTTCCTTTTCCTGCGCCACACCAAGTCTCATTAAAAATGTCTACTTTAAGTTTGTCTTGATCTCAAATCTCAACAAACTGCATGTGTGTACTAAAAAAAAATAAGCAACGTGACAGATAGAGGCAAATTGGACTACCATATTGTGGTCCAATTCGGCAGTTATTTTTCTAATATCGGCCAAGTTTAAAACTTATGCTATTTGGGTTTTTTTTTCTGTATGTGATTTGGGCTGCCGAAAATACAAAACAAGGTGGATCACATTTTGTGATGTTTGGACTACAATTCAAGAAAATCCCATTCTTGGAATAATTCAAAATCCATGTTCAAGTCCAAAATGTGATTACTCATAAATACGAGTATAAACTGTTTACAAATTCAAATCCAAGTCGAAGAACTCCTAAATACGAGTATAAACTGTTTACAAATTCAAATCCAAATCGATTTGTAAATCCAAGTGGAAGAACTCCTAACTACGAGTATAAAATGTTTACAAATTCAAATCCAAATCGATTTGTAAATCCAAGTTGAAGAACTCCTAAATACGAGTATAAAATTTTTACAAATTCAAATCCAAATCGATTTGTAAATCCAAGTCGAAGAACTCATAAATACGAGTATAAACTATTTATAAATTCAAATTCAAGAACTCCTAAATACGAGTATACACTGTTTACGAATTCAAATTGAAGTCCAAGAACTCCTAAATATGAATATAAACTATTTACATATTCAAATTCAAGAACTCCTCGATAAAAGTCTAAACAATCAAAATAAATTTCGAGACTCGTCCACTTCCAAGATAACTCGTCCATGAACAAGTCTCGATGGAGCAATTTGTAGACAATTAAAATTGTTAGTAAATAATATCGCGCCGCGTGTAAAATACAAATTAAATAATTAATTATATTTCTATTTTATTAATGAGATTTATTCCAAAATAAATAAATATGTGGTTAATATTTAATTTTGTCGGCAAATAGGAGAACGACATGTGGCAACGACACATCGGAGAGAAATAATCACCCAAAAGGCCTATAACCCAAGCTCAAACTCAAACTTATGGTTTGATGGTTTAAGAGGCCCATAAGCCCAAACCCAAACCCCCAAAAGGCCCATAAGACCATAAGCCCACTAGCCTAAATATGTAAATATGAGTGTTGGAGCTTCATAAATGAGGGGAGAAGAAGTGGAAGTGAAGTGAAGTGAAGAAGAAGATGAAGATTCGAAGAGCTCAAGACACTCGAAGAATCATCGTCGAAGTCTTTCCCACATTCGAAATCTTCTTCAAGCATTCAAGACGTTCTTCGTGCAAATCACCACGTTCTTCGCCAAAATCATCCTCCAAATCATTTCAAAGAAGACGTTCAATTCGGAAATATAGTGAAAACCCTCCACGTTGACGCTCAAATTTGAAGATCTTCAAACGTTCTTCAACAAATCAAACCAAATCCGACAGTTGATCTGAAAACAAGACTGAAGTCCTTTAGATCGACATCATCAAGTTCAACCCTCAAGTTCAAGGAGATCAGGGAACTGCATCACCTTCAACAACTTGAAGAATATCCGAAGAACATTCAAGATAGTTCAAGAATCCACATTGAAGAGAAGAATCAGATGATAGATAGAGATCGAACTTATCTCAAATATATTAAATCCAAATTTAATTGATTTTGTATACAATTTTGTATTTATAAAATTTAAATACAAAAATTTGTATTACAGTTGAGTTTCCCTACAACTTGAGATACTTGGACATGAACCACAATAGGATCTTTGGCGCCTTGCCGGCGGGGCTGGCGGCGGTGGAGACGCTGACGTTTCTGAATGTGAGCTATAACCGGCTGTGCGGCCGGATTCCGGCTGGTGGGGTGCTGCAACAAATGGATTATTCATCGTATTTTCACAACAAGTGTTTGTGTGGAGCACCGTTGCCCGAGTATAATTTTCTTGAATAGAAGAGAGTTTTGAGCTTCAGATAGCTGGAAAACGAGAGTACAAATGAGTAGATTGCTTGGACGTAGTTTTGGAAAGTGTGAACCTTAATCTATCCGTGCTTGAATCGATGGAAAAGAAACGATGCAGGGCTGGCTGCTGCAGAATTAGCGCTTGCTGTCGAGAAACATGTGTTAGAATACGGATCAACTGACACTGTCGGGACCGTTGGTGTAGCACATTCTTCATGCCTTGTTATGGACCGTTGCTAGACTTAGATCATGCTCGATGAAATTTACCATTTTTATCTCTTCTAGTTGGGTGGTGTTTACTTTGCATGATTAGATTGGATAGATAAAATTAATTCAAGCTAATCAAGTGTTTATTTTTAAGGATTAATATTTGAGGATATCTCAAAGCTAGATATTATTTTAATCCTTTGAATTGTTCCCCATTGATTTTAATCCAACCAATATATGTATGATTGAAATAATCCTCCAAATAAAGGGAGGATTATTTATCCAATTTTAATCATCCACTAATCCTTTGTTACTACAAAGGATTGATAGATAAAAATTATCTTATCACACATTTAATCCATCAAATAATCAATCATTCAAAATGATAATCATGAAAAGTAAACAATCCCTTACGGTATTGTGTTGTTACATCTTATCTGTTTCTTGAAAAATTGATTAATCTCTTATAACGGTTAATTAACGAAGCTCGAACCCAGCTTTAATATTATTTAAAATAAAAATATGCTCAAAATTATTTTTAAACATTTATTGAAGTGAAATAAGAAATTTTAATTCGTTATATATCGTATATAATTCTCCTACACAACTGTTTCAAAAATTAAATAAAAAACATCCACTATAAATTTTTCGTAGTTCTTTTCATTGAATGGTTAAGCTGACTAATTTATTGAGATTCCACAATGTAAATTAGAGGGTGTTTGGCCGAGCTATAAGCTCCCCAAAAAGCTTAAAAAACGAGCTTATAAGCTCAGCCAAACACCCTCTTAGTACAGGCTTAGCTGCAAAACAACTAACAATTTTTTATTTTCAATTTAATCAGTTACGTCCTCATTTCCAGAAAATAAAACTGAAATTATCCTAAAAATTGACAAACTAATCACAATTCACAAGTGTATCAGTTAGATATCATATTATCATATCACAAATGTCGAAGTCAGAAGGATTTAAAAATTTAGAGCTCCTATAAAATATAGCAACAAATAATTTAAAATTATTAAACTTAAAAAAAATGAAATTAGATCGCAAAAAAATACTCTCTCCTCTCACCTAAGATGACTTGTATTCATTTTTGGGTCGTCCCATCCAAGATGACCTGTTTCATTTTGAGAAATAATTATATCTTCAAAGGTTATGTGATCTACTTACTTTTTATCACTTTAATCACTTTATACACTTCTCCTAAATAACCGTATCGAAAATAAATGAGCTGTATTGGGTGGGACGGAGGGAGTAATAATTATGAATTATTTTGCTATTGATAATCTATTAATAAAGGAAAAGTGTATAATGACAACCGTATTAATTTTCGCCTTTATGCTACAATGTTAGATAGAATCTTGGATAATGGAGATTGGGGCCTATGAGTGCTTCACTTAGGGTTGAAGATTCCATTTCTAGACAAAAAGAAAAAGTAAAGCGAGTCCTATTTGTTTTGTTTAATTTAATCTAATAGATTGGTCATATTTCATTCTTAATTTTCCATCCAATTATAATAATTGTTACGGGTAGGGGTGACTGGTGAGCATTCGGGTGGTTCGGTTCAAAACCGAACTGAACCCGAAAAACCGAATTTTTTTAAAACCCCAAACCGAACCGAACTGTTTACATATCCAAACCGAATCGAAATCGAACCAAAATATTCGGTTTGGTTCGGTTCGTTCGGTTTTAACCGAATTTAAATTATAATTAATATAAATATTGTAATATAATATATATATATATATATATATATAATTATATATTTATATATATATATAATGTTAACAAATTTAAATATTAATAATATAAATAACACACACACGCATATATATATATATATATATATATATATATATATATATATAAAATATAATAATAAAAATTGAGACGGTTCGGTTTGAAACCGATTTTTTTCCCAAATCGAATCGAACGATTAATTTCGGTTTCAAAATTTTGAAACCGAATCGAACTGTTTTTTGATAAACCGAACCAAACTGCTAATTTCGGTTCGGTTCGGTTTTTGCTCTCCCCTAGTTACGGGTCATATATCTCCTACTATATTTTATTAAGATACAGCTGTATATTTACTAATATTATTTTGTCACATTGATAGAAAGAGTATTGGTTAAACATTCTACTAAAGTATTACTTGAAATTAGTGAGAGATGATTTGAAAGCTTAATAATCTTTTTATATTATTTGTGTTGGCGGCTGAAACCTCAACAACTTACCAAAATGTTTTTCTTTATATATTTCCAGGCTAATGGCATATTAGTTAAGCATAGGACAAAGTTACAATAATTAAAGTCGAACAAAATTAGAAACAAATAATTGAGGTGAAACAAAGATCCAAGAAATGTTGAAATCCCTTTATTCCATTGTTCTACCAAATGTTACACTAACTGTATTTGTGTAAATATAATATGTATATAGGTAGAGGTTTTTGGGTTTGGTAAGAAAAGAAGGATTATCCTTTTGATAACCACTTCATAGATAGAATTAAATTAAACACAATAATTAGTTGATGTAGTAGGTCACTATGTTTTAGTTAAGGTGTAGATAGACTTAAAAGGCTAAAATACACTGACAGCAATTTGTTTGTTTGATTTGTTCCTTAACCTTATTTTTAATTTATTACTCCTTCCGTTCCGTCCCATTCAAGACGGATCATTTTTTTTCGCCACAGTTATTTAAGAGAAATGTATAAAATGATTAAAGTGATAAAAAGTAAGTAGATCTCACAACTTTTGAAGATATAATTATTTTATAAAAAGGAAACAGATCATATTGGATGAGACGATCCAAAAAGAAAAACATATCATCTTAAATGAGACGGCAGGAGTACTACCTTTTAAGTTTTGGAAAATAAATATGATTGAGCTCACTTGTCAAAACATCGAATGACATAAAGTGCAATAGCATCAAACTACAAAAATTATCGTAGAATTGTATTGTTAGTATCTGATGGTAAAATTTTGTATTACGAAGAACGGAAAAAAAGTTTCAATATGAGTTAAAATTCACAATCAACTTATATATAAGTCAATTATGTCGAATTGGCTCGCCTAATGTAATTTATCTTTCATGTGTGGTTAGTAAACATTAAACTTGTTTGATAGCTATATATCTTGTGTTTGTACTATTACCACAAAATTCAATAAGACAAAAACTTATGTGCACACGTGCATCATGCGTGCTCTCTGTTTAATTTTAAAAACCATCGTTGGTTAATTGCATGGTCTCGTGTGCGTGTATAGTGCGGCGGAGCGCTTCAGTTACCTATAACTCCAAAAATAACCTCCCATGTTATAAATAGGGTTGGTCTCCTATCTTGCAATGAGACCATTCAATAAATATCAACAAATATTGTGAAAAAATATTTCGTCCCAAAATGCAAACAAACATCAGTTTCGTTACCTATAATTCCAAGAAATAACCTCCTTGGACCCAAAGTTAGCAAATGAAATATAGATGTTACATTTATTTAATATTATAAAGTTGAAAATACTTTATGCTTAGGTTTTATATTAGGCATGTCTGTCGTCTATGTCGTCAAACTTTAGCTAAAGTTTCACTTTCACACCAATAAAATTGCTGCTAAATTAAGGATTAGTCAGCAACTAATAGTTGCATACTTAAAGCGATCGACCAATCTTGGTTGATTGCAAATCGATATTCAAGATATGGAAAAAATGTAAAGTAAATGATTATATTTATATAAGAAAAAGGATAAACTCTTGATCATATATATAAATGGGAAAATAGAGATATTTGGTACACCCTCCGTCCCATTATTGTTGGCCGTTTTTTTTTTTTTGGACTGTTCCGGTATTGTTGGTCCGTTCCAAGAAAGAAAATAATTTTACACTAAAAAGTACATCGAATTCGTATCACACATTACTTTATATACAAAACATAATTATCATTAATCTACGTGCAAAAAGAAATGAGCCAACAATACCGACGAATGAGTATTTGATAAGTTCTTTTCTTTTGTTCCTCCTTTGTACAAAACTTTAGTGATACTTTGATTCGTCCAAACTTTGACCCCAAATTATAATTTTAATTTGATCTTTCAAATGATTCAATAATGTCTCCACTTATATGTGTGGATAGTAGTGTTTTTAGCCATAATTGTAATAAATATGTAAAGTCATTGGTTTTGAGTGGTTGGAAAAATCTATGGATATCTAATTTGCTATAAATTGAAAGATGGGTGATTACAAGATATTTTAAAAATAAATTAAAATTATAAATTGAGTCAAAGTGCATGGGTTATTTGACAATTAAATCTTTTATTTAATATATGAGAATTTAATGAGTGGGTGTGGTAGAACGAAGGAGAAAACGTGTATTTCCAAATTAGAATAATAAATAATATGGTATAAGGGCTTTATCAAAAGGGTTAGCAAATAGTAATCAAGAGATGGGCCCACTCGTGAGCAATAATTATTGGGCCACAATTAGCAAATACTAATCACAATTTGTCGGACAGTTGAGACTTAAACGTCGTTATGACAATCTAACCCCTCATAGTTAGACTGTCAAAATTATCATTAGCTGTAAAAATTGTAATGCTATGCTCTTTCCATTTATTTCAAGAAATAATCATAGTTAGTCTGAATAAATTGAGAATAAGGAAAAGTGTTTGTCCTTTTATCACTGTATATCAAAAATATTTGTTTATTTGATTCTTTAATTTTTATTTTTTCCAGATTACGGTGATTCAAAGGATTAGGGGTGCTTAAACGGGTATCGATTTTCGGTTAATCGAGAATCGAAACCGAAAAAATCGGTTATCGGTTAACTGATAACCGATTTTTTCGGTTTCGGTTCAGGTATCGGTTACTCATTTCAAGTGAATTTCGGTTATCAGGTATAACCGATTAACCGAAATTAAATAATTTATTTATTTATATAATTTAATATTATAATTTCTGTAATATTTGAAACAATCTCGGTTATTTTCGGTTATTTTGTATATTTTGTATATTTTTTTTATAATAAAAAATTAATTTCGATCAACCTCTAACCGAACCGACTAACCGAATCGGTTAATCGGTGGTATCGGTTACGGTTAACTATTTTATGTGATTTCGATTTCGGTTAATCGAAATTTAAGTTTCGTTAATCGAAACCGAACTGAATCTCACCCTACAAAGGATAACTTAATTAGGCCAGATTTACTTCAATATTGTACCTATAATTTGCAGTTTACAAATTCTATACATTTTCTCTTGCAATTTCCTAAATATAATAATGATGTAAAAACTCTACTTCTACCACAAGTAATATTTTCATATGATTGCATTTATATTTTCAACTTCGAGTTAAAACAAAGTTAGTTCTCTCTTATAGTTTTGATTTGTTGTTTTTGCAATTTATAGAATGTACTTTGATCTCAATATAATGTAATAATAAACATCGATATCTCAAAATATTTACTAGTTCAGTATACAAAATTAAGATAATAAGGGCACGTTTGGTAGGTTAGTTTAGTTAGGTTTACGTCAGTTAGGTTTAAATGTCAGTTAAAATCCATCGTTCAAATGAATTTTGTAATTCACCACTTTTGTGGGTTACAAATCCTAAAAAATAGAGAAATGTATATCGCCAAACTCTATCTAACCAAACAGACTATCCACCAAGCCCGTCATTAAAACACACATATAGTAAGGATACTAACTCACATAACTCCTTAATAAAATAAGACGCATTCCCAGTGATAACTTTGCAATTTATCAAAGCAGAGCTACCATTACGTGTTGTCATACATGGTCACTCATGACCTAATCTCATAACATTAAATAAAATCATCATATCGCCATATATACTAATTGTAACTTAACAACAACTATAATTTGAATTATATATTTTTATTATCTAAAAAACTTTATTAATAAGGACCAGATACCATTATGATATCATTTTCAAAAGAGAGATAAAATTACAAACAAATATTAAAAGGCAAGAACAGCCAAATTCAAAATTTTCACAAAACATAAGGAAAAAACATAAAATCATGTAGAAAAAAATTCAAATTTTTTTACCTCCAAACAGGCCCTTGAGTGTCATTTCACACCATCACTTTTATGACAATTCAATTAAGTGCAATTACTTTAATCTCAATTGTATTCCACCCCATTTCAAAATTCTCAACCGCCGTCAACTAACGTCGTTATTTTACTCCAACACCCTCTCTATAACTATTTCAACAGGACAGACAAAGCCCACCGTCACACACTGGAGTTCAAGGAAGCTCTTGATAAGGAAAACCCAGAAGCCGAATTAAGCAAAAAGATTTGATTTTTAGCACACCCGTAAGAAGAATTTCCTACATTCTCTGTTATTTGTTTTTTTGCTCAATCTGTATTGTGCGTGTGTTTGCTGCACAAAACCGTAGCTATCGATCAAATTTCTGGTTTTGTATTTTCTGATTCATGATTTTTTCTAGCAGATCTGATTATGTTAAGAATGTTTGGCGGCTGGAATTTTTCCCGTTTTACGAAAATTTAATTGAATTTCTCTGAATTTGAAATTTATTAGTGTAAATTCTGTAATGAGGATTTTTGGGTGGGTAATACCATCTTCTGATTGATTAGAGATTTTAATTATTTTAATTTTAATATAATGCATTTTTCATTTTATCATGGTACTTTGAATCATCATTTGTTTAGACATTCATTTGTGTTTCCTATTGATAAACCTGTTAAAATGCTAAAGTCGAGTGATTATGATTAGGTTTGTACATTTGGGAAAACGATGCCACCATAAGCAAATGTAATCATAGGTTTTTTTCTATGTTCCAATTCTTGTGTGCTTGATAGCTATGATAGTTCTGTTAGTCGAATTCTTTCGTAGGTTTCTGCAGTTTCATCACGTGGTCCTTGTGTATTGTAAATGCTTCATCGTTAGTTCACTATTCATATTTTGGAGTGGACCTTTAGAATAATGTTTTTTTGAATCATCTCAGTGATATGGAGATAGACGGCAGCGATGTTCACATTGATAAGGAGCCCGATGGTGTCATTATATACGCAAATGGTGTCACCCATGATTCAGGTTATGGAAATGCTTGCCAGCAAGAAGTGGCACAACTTCCTGAAATTATCGACATTGAGCCGCAGCTCGTTGATACATCCGATGAGAATGCTGAAGTACAGGACTGTGTGGTAAAGGAATGCACTAGCAACAAGTCCGAGGAAACAAAACCTTGTCCGCAGGAGACGTCTGAGGAGAGTGTTCCTGAATCGAAGAGTAGAATCGAGAAGGATGATGTGAAATCAGAAGGTCAGAAAATGAGAGATCATGATAAGAAGACACAAGCTTGTGGCAAGAAAGCTACCAAGCCGGCTGTTGGGAACTGTAAAACAAGATGCACAGTTCCACAGCCATTTGCTCTGGCAACTGAAAAACGTGCTTTACATGGAACCCGTCCTAACGGAGCTGAGTGCGAGTATACCACTGGTGGAGAGAAGCCAACCCATATTCGTGTCCCGCTAAGTTCTGTGAAACAGAATCTGGTAAATTCCCAGACCAATTCTTAGAGTTCATGGTGATTTTGATTATAATTTATTATTTATTGATGATTTCTTTCCTTGAGATTATTGGTTCGAATCAGTGGATGTTAATCAAGGTATTACCATAAGTGACGCTTTGAGCATGTGGGTGCAGATAGTCTCACCTATTGTCCAAAAGAAGCCTCTGCAGCCCGATAACAAGAAGCTCGTTGATGAAGATAACTGTTCTGTTACCTCATCATATCCTATACTAGCATAAAGTTGTTTTTGTTGTTGTATTATGCTTATTAATAATATTACTATTATTACCCTATCATCATTATCATTAGTAAAGTAGTAGTAGTAGTAGTCGTAGTGTGCCTGCTTATTCTGATTTGCCTTAATTATCGAAGTACTGTTGCACCAGCGAGAAAGTATAAGATAACAGTTGCCTCAGCCCCAACGTTTAAGAGCAGTGAACGTGCTGAAAGAAGGAGGGAGGTATGTGTAACTATGAAGTCCAATGTGCCATTCTATCTTGTTATTTTAACGAGACTTGTCTGTTTTAGTTTTTCTCGAAATTGGAGGAGAAGCATCAAGCACTTGAAGCCGAGAAAAATCAGTATGAGGCAAGGACTAAGGTATTCACAATTTTGAATTTCTATGATATTTTAGGTTAAATTTAAACCTAGTCACGAGACGTGTCATTGTAATCTTTTTTGGCTTCTTCAATTTGGTAGGAAGAGTCCGAAGCAGCAATTAAGCAACTGAGGAAGAGTTTGAATTTCAAAGCAAGCCCAATGCCGGGCTTCTACCATGACGGACCACCTCCAAAAGTTGAATTGAAAAAGGTGCTGCAGTTTAATCGCAATATCTAATTAAACAAATTGAATTGCATCCGGATGCACAGTGCATCCGTCCTAATTAAATCCTAATTGTGATTAATAAACCCTAATTGTGGATTGGTGAATCCTAATTGGCTAATTGTGGTGGATGCACTGAACATCCGGATGTCACAAGTTTTTGCCTTGTAGTATTTGCTTATTCATTAGTATTTGTGTTGCATCTTAAGTTATTCAATTTAAACGTTTCTGAAAATCAGCCACCTCCAACTCGAGCAAAATCTCCAAAGTTGGGCCGAAGAAAGAGCTTCACTGAATCAAAAGATTTCGATAGAGGGGCAGTGGAAGCTCGCCATGGTTTCCACATTTTCAGAGACAGGTCCACGAACAGGAAAACCGGGACTGATAAACTGAACGGCTGGAAAAGTCGAGAGCAGAGCCACCAAGTGGGAGAGATGGATGAGTCGTATACATCCAACCTGATCGGGGAGAGACACATGGACATTGCTGTTCATTCTTGATGAGCTGCTGTAAGTTATTTTATTTAACTTCGGAACAAGTTAATCTTATTGAGAGATGAGACCATCTTTCTTGTGCCTTGTGATCCATCCACAAACCGTTCAAGTGGCTTGTTTTTATGTTAATGCGTGAAAGTGTAAATTTCTGTAATTTATTCAGATGCATTTGTAAAAACTTTTGCCTGATTATGAATTCCTTTCAGTGTTGCGAATCATATCTAAGTATACAGACTATGTTACTCTGTTTCTTTTCTAAGTTTGAGATTCTTTAGATTGGTGTGTAGTTGGAAATTAATTTTGTCCGCAAATAAGGGTGCTATGTCTTAATTTCATGGTAAAACGATGTAAAACTTCACATTTTATCATTGTCCTAAATGTGAATATTTTTTTTAGTTTTCAATGCAATAATTAGAGGTAAAAAGAGTAAATTTTTTTTTTTTTTGGTAAACGAATTTTGACTGTGTTGATGCTTATTCAATGGCAGAGGAGAGAGTATAAACTTGAGCACTTTTTAAAACCTTAATAAATTGACTTCGTTTCTAAACCTAGGACATTGCCCACTTAGAGGGTGTTTGGCTGAGCTTATAAGATCTTTAAAATAACTTGTTACGAAGTGTTTGGCAAAATAAGCTCCTAAACAACTTATAAGCTGTAAAAATAAGCTCCAACAGCTTATAAGTTTCCTTAAAAATAAGTTGATCAACCATAACTTATTTTTTCATAAACTTATAAGCAATCATGAATTTATCAAAATAATCTTATTATAATTCGTTATTTCCTACACATATACTATTAACTTCATCTCTCGTCAATTTTAACTCTCTAGTTATGGTTTTCTCTCTCTAACTCACGATTCTTTCTCTAGCTTATAATATCAATTATCCACACACTTTATCAACTTATAAGTACTTGAGACATTACCTCTTATAAGCTTTTGAAACATCTTATAAGCTCTCTAATAAATAAGCTTAGCCAAACACCCCCTTAGTTGATGCTGAAAAAAAAGTTGTATTGGCGACCAAGATCTGCGTGGAATTGTACTAAAATATAAGTCCATTGTTTTTCTTTAGATTTTCATATGCCAAGACAACTCTTTGGTATTGGAAAAATGGATCCGTCCTAAATTATTAGATACTAATATGTCAATATAAAAAAAGTGGGATAGTTTTGGAGAAAATGAGCATATTTTGGACTAAAAAATATTTTCTCCTAAGATAGCGGTGCAGGTTCACATGATATCAAAAAATAAAAAAAAATAAATAATAATAATAATAATAATAATAATAATAATAATAATAATAATAATAATAATAATAAATAATGAAAAAGCATGATGTAGGAACTTGTCAAAAGTGTAACTACTTGTCAAAAAAGATAGCCCCTGTCAGTTGTCACCCTGAGTATATAAGGCCCCATGATAAATCAAGTGCATGGCCATTTCTATATCAACAATACTCACTCCTCTCCATCTCTCTCTCTCTCTCTGCTGAGGGGGTTGTTGTCTGGTTCGACGCCGTTTCGATCCGATTCAATCCAAACGACGTCGGACCAGGCTTCATTCCCCTCAGCTTCACAAAGCCCTACCTGCACCACACTCTCGATCAACCTTCATCGTGGTAGTCTCATACGTTTCAACTTTTGTATGTGTGGGTGTGTGTTTATTAATATCATTTGTCTGCCATCTGGATAGCAGAAGAGTTTATTCTTGCAATCTTTGAGGCGTTTTTGAATTTAGAGGAGATTAATAATCGTTTTTATTCGTCGAGATTCTCTCCCTTTTAATATTTTAGTTATTGCATATTTTGTAATGGTTGAGAGAAATTCAAATTAGTATATAATTCTTCATTAAAAAGTATATATATGAGATTTTTTTTGGTGATTTTGTGATTGCTGAGATCAGTGATGATAAAAGATGAAGAACAAGCTATTTGAGGATGTAGATATGGGGGATTTCTTTATAAACTGTAAAGGTGTGTGTGTGTGTGTGTGAAAAATGAGAATAAATCTCTGGAAAGAAAGAAAAAGAAAGAAGGTTTCATCTTTTCAAGGTTGATGCTTACTTGCACAGAGCGACAAAGAATATATAGAATTCAATAATAATAATAATAATAATAATAATAATAATAATAATAATAATAATAATAATAATAATAATAATAACAATAATAATAATAGTTATTATTATTATTATAAGTATTTATGAAGAAGGAATAAACATATAAGTGTAGTGTAGCCCTTCTTCTTCTTTTAATTAATTTGATTTAGTTAAAATTAAAATTCTAAATGATAATGAATCATAATTAGGAGTGTAATTAAATTATAATGACGAATTAAATTGCAAAATTTTAATTAAATCTTAATTAACTAATATTTAATATGTTAATAATAACACTCCACATTAATGAACTCTTTGTCTATAATTATACCCACGTAACGGTACACGGACCGATTATTTTGCAATTATAAATCTCATAATTTAATAGTCAAAAAGAAGAAGGGACAACTTGAGTATGTTGAATGAAAAAAGTAGTCTTAGCCTTAGTAAAGGGATCACAATATGGAAATATTATCTTTCATCAGTATCATTAATTTTATAAATTATGTAAAAATTAAACTTTAATTTATTCTTTTTTCTTTAATTTCAAATAAATTAATAAAAAAAAGCAAATCGACCTTTGCAAATAAAAAATCTCGGTTTTGAGGGTTGATAAAATTTATGTTTTTTAGTAATTTTATCATGAACACTATTTTCTCTCAAATTGAAACTGACCTGATAAGTTAGAATGTTGATGTGGACAAATTAGATATTTAAAAAACTTTGTTGTACATGTCATCTTAAAATATTGTCGTTTTCATTCGAACGGTATACAATTAACAACCAAAATTCTTGAAGTGGTTGAGAAAGAATTAATTTTGCAACATAGTGTATTCGAATATGTGATGCTAGTTTCGACTGCAACATAATTAATCATTTCTCAACCATTTCAAGAGTTTTGATTTTAAATTATATATAATTCGAATGAAAACAATGACTTTTAAGATTATATGTATTATATTATTTTTGAAACGTTAGATTTGTTCACATAAACATTCCGATTTGTCACATTTGTTATATTTGGAGGAAATAAAAAATCATGGTAAAATTATTACAATATATGACTTGATTATTTATATATTCTTTTAAATTTCGCATGTAAAACTAAAATATAGACAAAATCGTGTATTTATATGCCATAACCAAAATCAGAAAAATTAAATGTTAATGTAATTTAATTCAAAATTTTAGATTGTATACAAAATTAGAAAATAGTCAAACGATGTATTTTAGGACAATCAAAAAAATTAAATAACCCATTGACACTCCTCTGACAAAAATAAAATTAACACACTACCATTCGCGTTTGCACCACGGAATATTTCCCACCTGGGCGCGTGTGCTGACGTTTCATTTTCAGGCAGGTTGCGATAAAAAATAACCGTAAAAAATATAAAAAGCTTGACCATCCTAATCGTGCCAGATAATCCAGATTTTATCCACCAACCGGTCCTCTCTTCTCCTGTTCTATCCTCTGCGGTTCCTTGCTGTTACAACTAGCAGCGCTTCCCACAATTCTGTCGGCCAATTCTCACACAATGCTCCAATATTCCAGGGATATTCCTTGTTCCTATATTCGACAGTTTTTTTATTATCAGTAAAAGTAAATCTCGAAAACTATATTTCAATAAACTAATATCTTTCAGTTTATAAAAAGACAAATATTAAGCTCCGAAATAATTCGTATGATCTTCCAAATAATTTATTTCAAAATTTTCCTAACTAATATACAAATTTCTTATAATACTTACTAATTTTGGTCCAGTTATATAAGAATTTATTTATATTTAATTTATTTTTCTTTCCCACATTTTCGTTGAAGATTGTAGACCATAGGCTTCAAAGCAACTGTACGAAACTGTAAAACCCGATTTTATCCGAAACGTAGCATCTGATTAGCCCCTGATAAAATAAAGTTTCCTTGCATCTCTCTCTCTCTCTCTAACAGGACCTAGCCCATGTAGCTGACTCCATTGAAAGCTGCTTGGAACAATAAACCCTCGTTGTTTCGGCAATTTTCAGAAATGGAAGGGGGATGGACGGGATTGAACAATAATGCTATGGAATTCTTCAATAGGACGGGTCTGATGGAGGCGTTCGTCGACGTATTGGTCTGCGCGGTGCCGATTTGGGTGGCGGTGATGATCGGCTTGCTGATCGGGTGGTCGTGGCGGCCGCGGTGGTCCGGATTGGTCTTCCTCGGCCTCCGATCCAAGCTCCGGTACGTTTGGACCCTGCCGCCAGGGCTCGGTGCGAGGCGGTTCTGGCTCGCCTTCACGGCGCTTTCCGCTTTCTCGCTTTGCCGCGGGCTCTGGTTTCGATCCCGTGGAATGAGCCGGAAGATGGAGAAGTCGTCGGCGACGGATTCGGCGTCCAATTTGGCTCCCGCGGCGGCCGCCTCCGGTCAGGAGTCGGTTGATGATGGTATCCGCGGCGATATCAGGTATGAGATTTGTACTTCCTATGCAAATATTTGCATATTGATTATTTTTGTCGGTATGTGGATTTATAATTTGCCTTTTGATTGTATTCAATTTTGAACCTGGTGCTCGACATAAAAGATTTATTGTATTCATATACAGTTAGAGAATGTGCTATAAATTGCAATTAATTGTTTATTTAGTTGTAGTTTGTGTAGTGAGGTTAGTGATTGAGGTGTTTATCACCATGAGGTAGGATAAGCCTTAGGAAAAGTTGATTGCATATAATTTTATTTAGGAATTTAGGCTGACTGGAGATGTGGAATGGAGGGCTTAGAACGCCTTTGGATTCAGGATGAAGAAAATTTATCATCATCGTGATATTACCATATACTTGCGGTTAATAAGTGCGTCTTTCCAATTTGGAGAGATCTCATGTTATGTTTAACAGTTGTTTTATTCAAGAAATTTATGAAAGAACACAGGAATCTAATGTGCCACATTACTTAGTCAGAAGTCTGTGTTTTGAATCGTAAAGGCGTCAGAGAGGAAGACATCCCACATTTACGTCTATCATGAATGATGAAATACATTAATGATATTTGTTGCTTTCATGTCTGGGCTTAGATAAGTGAATGTATCTTCTTTAGTATAATCTGTGGAGTCTTGAAGATTATATCTAAACATTGTTGGCCAAGAATGTTACAGTGACAGGCCGAGTACCCTGCATATCTTATCGGAGGGTTATTGGAATATGTAGAAGGAAACAAAAGATTAAGTCAGTTGGGGGTTGTAGCTGCATTTTCCATTATTTGACATCATTTTTTGGATTACTAAATGCTTTTTAGATGGATTAGTTAGTTTTTCATGCATTCTTGGCTTTCTTTTACAATATGGGTTAAGTTCTGTAATATAGCAATTCAGCAATTTATTTTACCCTTTCTCATAATATTAGTTATACCTTTTTGCTGTGAGTTTTTGATACAATGTAGTAATTCTCTCTTCCCGATTAAGTACTGGTTGTTAATACACAACCAGTTATTCATTAAATTAGTGGGAAACATGTTATCCGGTTGCCTATTACCAGTTATATTCTTGGATGCATTTGATCTCACAAAATCAAATACACTTTCGATTGGATAAGCAGAAAAATATTTTTGTGAATATATATGATGCTCATTGTCAGCTCTGCTCCTTCAGCAGGCCTCTAACTGGAGCTCCAGATAGAGAATCGAATGATGTCACAGAAAAAGACTTGGAACACCTGTTGAAGCTTCTTAATGTGAAAGATGGAGACATGGCATGGCAAAGCATGATGCAGCGCTCCACAACAAACATGCACTACCAAGCTTGGCGCCATGAGCCTACGGTATGAGTAGGTGGTGTAATATGTCGGTCTTGCAGATCCATTAGGTCAAGTTCTCATGGAAACTGTTATTCTATGTTTTCTAATGGAGCAGATTAAAAATATTAATCATGATTTTTTTTGATGATATGTAACCAAACACTTGCTATATTGGTGACTCCGTGTTTTATCATCCTCAAGTGATTTTTATGATTTTTATCTTCTGTATGTCTTGCGTTTGAGAATCACATGAGAATTATATCTAGGTGTCTTGTTATTCTTGTTCAATAGAACTTGCGAAGCATATGAATCCTGATTCATTATTAAATTTTGTTCACAGAATGGGCCAACAGTTTACAGAAGCAAAACCATTTTTGAGGATGCAACTCCGGAGCTTGTCAGAGATTTTTTCTGGGATGATGAGTTTCGGCCTAATTGGGATCCTATGCTCGTATACATCAATATACTGGAAGAATGCCCTAACACAGGGATGATGACTATGCACTGGATTAAGAAGGTTTGTTAAACAGAAGCAGATGTGCCACTTCAATACTTTCACTTTTGCTTTCTTGACGAATTTTCACCTAATGACATCAATTATTCCTGCCTATACAGTTCCCTTTCTTCTGCAGTGATCGAGAATATATCATTGGTAGGAGAATATGGGAACAAGGAAACACATATTATTGTGTGACAAAGGTATGGTATTTGACTCTATGTGACATGTTTTCCCGCTGCCATTTTTGCCTTAAAAGTACTCGCATCCTTGTGAAGTTGAATACCTCCTGTTAGGACTTAGGAGCTTGCATTTTGCTTTTCGAATGCATTCTAGGATATCATTTTGCTCAAGTTTTTTTGTTCAATGAACATGAATCTGCAAATGCTGTGGGTGCAGGGAATACCACATGCAACTTTGCCAAGGCGAGACAAACCTAGGCGTGTCGATCTCTATTTTTCGAGCTGGGTTATCAAGCCTGGTGAGCATTCGTTTCCATATGGCATTAACACCTGCTCTCTCTCTCTCTCTCTCACACACACACACACATTTTGTAACGAAATTCAAAATATGCAGTGCCATCGCATAAAGATGGACAGTCATCAGCATGTGAGGTCGCACTCGTGCACTACGAAGACATGGGGATCCCAAAAGACGTTGCTAAGTTAGGCGTTCGTCATGGAATGTGGGGAACTGTGAAGAAGCTACATGCTGGTTTCAGAGCATACCAGAATGCTAGAAAGCAAGAGTCCTTGTCACTATCCAGATGTGCTATCATGGCGAGAACGACCACCAAAATCCCTTGCAATGAAGGAACTGATCCTAAGGAGCAAGAACCAGAGGAACGAGAGCAAAGTGAGTTGGCAGGAGTAGACAGTCAGCAAGGTGGCGGTGGAATCAATTGGAGGTGGGTGGCGATAGGTGGAGTGGTGGCCGTTGTTTGTGGGCTCCAAACGGGCCTGCTCGGGAGAGCATTGGTGATCGGAGGAGCGGGGCACAGGATTGCCACGAGGCGAGGCAACGGGAGGCGATAATTGGGTGAAAATTGAGGCTTTATTAATGAGTAATGCAGCTAAGAGAGGTGCCCTCTGTCGTTACATATTTGATTGTTGCTCTAGTTTTGGATGTTTCATACCTTTGTCCAGATCCTTCGATGTACTCGTATATTTCTGGCTATAACATTTTGCTTTCAACTTTCTTTTTGGTTCGAAATAGTTAAACTTAACTTTTTATAAATATTAGTATTAGTAAATATATAATAATTATATATTATATTTTTCGTATCTCTAATTAGTTACTATTAGATAAGTGCATTTGCAGGTAAATCTAAACATTAACCTATTACATCCACTTATGTACTGTTGTTTTACTAGGGTAATTTACGTCCACTATATTAGACATATTATGCAAGTTTTGTTCATGTGCAATATCATATAAATCATCGTTCTTTTTTATTTTCTAAATTTAGAATGAATCTATGGAAACAACTTTAAATGTTTTAGATGGATCCAACCCGATTGTCAAAATCATTCAATCTATCTACAACCTTAAGATAATGATATCTATTGTTCTTACACTAAGCTTTTATTTATTGAAACAATTTCTTAATATAAGAAGCTTCAATGAAATTCAAATCCATGACCTTTCAATCACGTGAGAATTCATGTCCTTTTGTGCTCACGTAAAGAGGGCTGCCTTCATTGTTAAGTTATTACTAAAATAAAACAGGGCCTACGTAAGATTTAAGACGCGTATATTGGTATAGCCCAAGATTTGCAATTAGCCAGATCGTCTATTAGTTTGTTAGCCACAGACAGAAGTTGCAACAAATTCCAAGTTCCAACAAACTTGTATTAATTCCATTTTGGTTCATCTACAAAAAAATATTCACTTCCTTTTTTTGAAAATATTAACTTAACATTTTTACTCTAAATCTATCCACTTATTTATAAAAAAAACCACCCATAACCCATATTTTTACACTTATTATCCATTAATATATTTATTTGTTATCATCATGGCTCACCTTTTTAAACTCACTTATTTTACATTTATTACAATTTATTAAAATTTGTGCCATAAAATCAATGAACGAATTTGATAGATGGAGGTAGTAATTTTTATCTCCTCTAAGGGCTGTATACGCGGTCGTACTATACACTTTTTGAAGTCTTGTAGATCCTACAATGGTGTATTGTATGATATATGTTGAATATGATAGATTCGAGTATTTTATATAATATTCCATCCTTTTTTTTTACAAATATCCACATCCTTCAAGTTACACATATTCAGAAAATAAAAAAATTATTTTTATAATTTTATTAATTATCATAATAGATACATATACACAATTAATTATCAAGTTCCAAAAGTATTAAATAAACGTAAACAATAAAGTTGTCATTATTTTACTCTTAAATTGCAAGCTAGAATACTTATCAAAGATCAAGAAAAAAAAGAATATGACACATAAAAAATGTAAGTAATTTTCTTAGTAAACTTGTTAAAATTACAGCTATCTACTTTGTCTCTTCATGATGTATAAAAAACAAACCTAAATAATTATACATCACAAAAATTTTTGTGCGACGGAAAAAGTATTATTTGTTCTTAACAAAAATATCATTTACATTGAAGAAAAGTATTCTTTATTTTTTACACTGTAATTCAAAAATATCATTTAGATTGAAAATAATTATCATTTGTACTGAAGAAATTTATCATTGTCTATGCATGCATGCATCTACACATGAGGCCACCTCATTATACATGTATTATAGGATCATAAGCATGTAAGCATTCATACCTTCTATTGTGGTTTAAATCTCTCTCTCTCTCTCTCTCTCTCTCTCTCTCTCTATATATATATATATATATATATATATATATATATAGGGATTGGTTATGGTGAGAAAGCTCTTAATGTCGAAAATACTGAATAGTAGCACATCTTTCATATTTGTGTAGCATAATCAAAATTACTATATTGCACATGTTAATTTAGCACATATTTCATCCATTCGTAGCACATATGCTAAATATATTAGTTTAACACATCTTTCATCATGCAGTATCACAAGAAGAGTTATAGTGTTGCACAATAATCCGTGTAGCACACAAAACACAAAACTCAGTAGCTTTAGAAAATTAAATCTCAACCATTGATATAGCAAATCAAAGGCCCGATTCATTCATATTTCATACCAAATTATTCATTCCTACCGATCCATCTCATATATATATATATATATATATATATATATATATAGGGGTTGGATCAGAGAACTCATCTTTTTGAGAACTTGAGAACTATGAACAAATGTATAAAATTGATGAATAAACATATAAAGTTGTGCATAACGAAAACATTCTAAAATTGTTACCCAACAAAATAATTTTAGAAAATTTTTCATGCACAACTTTATACTGCTTTTATGCATCATCTTTAACGTCTTATGCATGGTTCGCAGTCATAAAAAGATGTGATTCATTTGCATGTTATATATATATATATATATATATATATATATATATATATATATATATATATATATATATATATATATAATTTTCATCATGCACAACTTTATACCGCTTTTGTGCATCATCTTTAACGTCTTATGCATGGTTGCAGAGTCCGCAAAAAGATGTGGTTCTCATTTGTGCATGTTATATATATATATATATATATATAAGTTGGTTATAGAGAGAACTAACTTTTAGATAATAACTAAGAACCAATAACCAACGTTAGATTGAATAAGATCGGACGATTTATAATTATTTAATGATAAAAATAGCCAAATCCTTAAATTTTCGCTATTTGGATATTTCATATTTTATTCTTCTTTGTTCGTGTAATTCATATTATTGTGTATGTAATCATAGTGATTGTGCATATAAGAATAATTATCATAAATGAATATACAAAATCCATTTATTATAGGGTTAAATAGTTACCATTAAAATTTGATGATAATAAATTATTTATTATTAATCTTGACTGTTATATTATAAAAAATAAATGAACTATATTAGTTCTTAATTCTCAAAAAAGTTAAAATTCTCATTTGATATACACCATATATATTGTTCGAAACTTCATAACCCAAACTAATTGCGTGAGAAATTATAAAGTTGCATTTGGTTGGTCGAGCTCTATAGTGTGTTCAGAGTCATACAATTTTTTTTTTGGGTGAATTAAATTTCATTAATTAAAATGTGTCATGTACAAATACTCAGGATACCTAAAAGAAAACAACTGCAAGCGTTAGGGGTGGGGATAGGACCGCACTTCAGGAGGTCCAACGAAAGAAGCCAAACAAGCGGTAGAAAAGAGAAGGATGATAGAATAAATTCAAGTGATAGATAAATGTCCAATATATCTATAGAACAATACAATACGTGTATATAATTAATCGCTACATTAATTAGCAAAACGAAAGTAGATAAATGATCCATACTGTTAAAGCCTTTATGGTGAAAGCAACCTAAAGTTTGGGTTTATTGCGATTTGCGACAATATGAATGGATGGCTGATGTCTCGTGGGGCTGTCTCCCTGCTTATACACCCTTGATAGCGACTTTAATATTTTTTTCTTTCTTTCTAATTGTCATATTAATTTGAGGTTCTATCTTACTATAAAAATGTCACCATCCATAATTTATTGGGACGGAGGAAGTATAATGTATATATCCACATCGTGATGATAATATATTGTTGACATTGATGGATAAGATAATGTACCGACCGAATGATGTGTAAGTGTTACACAATATTATGATAATTACCTATGTATGGTCAAATAAATTACAACCTTTTATAATAAAAAAAATCAGTTACCTTAAAAAGGAAAGAAAATCAGAAAAAAAATCAGTTACCTTAAAAAGGAAAGTCAGAAGCATGAAAGATAAAGTGAACACCAAATATACATATTACAGGTCGAACCATTTGCTTTTGGTAGATACTATTTAGTGCACAAGTGGGCTCTACTCTGAAGAAAATGAAAAGCTGGAATATAAGTGCAAAAGATTTGGACCATTTCTAGACTTTGATGTAGATTAGTGGTACCACACAGAGCTTGACATAGTATGTGCATTTTATCTTAAATCAGGATGTGTGTGTGATGTTTTATTTGGCATCATGTGTAGATATTTGACACAGTGAAATTGGAGATGTAATAATTAAGATATGATCAAAATGGAGCAGGAAGATGTAGGTATGTAGATGGATAGTAGATACTGGGAATATTATCATGTGAGAGATGGGAATATTATCATGTGAGAGATGATGTAGTACATCTACATGTTTTATGAAAGTTCTCGTAGATACTTCTTTAAGTTGGATGTTGCAATTTAGATTAGGATGATGTCATGGTTAAAGGTGTGGGCTTCCAACAAGTGAGATCAAGTTGATTTATCACATGTCATCGTTTCTAATTGGGATGCAGTGTATAGCGTTGCAACATCAAATGTACCGATGCAATGAAGTGTAGGACGTGGAGGTACCTCAGCCATTAGTGCATGAAACTTAGCATTTCTTGTCTGACGGCTGCAGCTTCACCTCACCGCACCTCAGTTTAGCACTCGGCCACTTCTTGCTGATTCTCTCAATATAATATGTGTGTGTGGGAAGTGTTAATATGATGAATATTTTAATCGTGAGAACAAAAAATAATGAATTAGATGTGAAAGTTGATGAATCCGATACGGAAATTACTGAATTAAAAAAAAAAAATGAAATTTTCATCTATGGGACTCGAACATTGGGTGGAAATTTCGATTTTTTTGATTCAATAACTTTCTCAACCGATTCATTAACTTTCTTAATAAATTCATTTTGTTCGTAACTCTTAATTCTCAAGTTAAAAATGGTCGTTTTCTCTCTCTCTATATAGATGCATGATAAATATAGATTATTCTTTCCTCAAGCATAAACACTGAAGCGCCACAATCACAAGCGAAGAGAGGGAGAGGGGTCTTGGTTTAATTTCGAAACATTAATGCGTCAAACGGTATGTGTGATTTTCATCTCGATTTTGCTTCAACTGACTGTGTGAATTCGCACCTTTAATTTCTTGGACAGCTCGTATTTTAATATTGATTGCTTTGATTGGCTTTTTTGCAATATATTTTAGTTTGATTGTGGAAATTGGGCAAGCATAGCGTTTAAATTTTCTAGATTTTGGGTTTTATAAAGGATGTTTGAAGCTTTGGTGGTGTACTGTGAAATTCAAAGACAACTTGTGTAACTTTTCACCTTAAGATCAGCTAATTTTACTAGTATATGCTGTATCAAGCCAATGATTTTTTTTCCCTGTGTATTCTCGAATTCTTTTCAAATTTTTGGAAGAGTGGGTATAATTTCATTTTCATTTGATGGTTTCAGAGAAGTAAACAGTTGCAATAGTTGTTTCTACTTAGGAATATGCAATGTTTCGTTATGATCAGGAAGTAGATAGTTTTCTACAGGAACTAGAAACTTCGAAATATGTCATTATCGAAAGTGTGAGACATTTCTGAGAAGGCGTGCATATTTTGAGCTCGAAAGTGATAATTACCCTCTAGTTCTCATGGGACGAGATATGATCCGAAATGCTCTGTAATTGCAAAAAGAAAATCCTTCTAAAAGAGAATGAATTACACTGTGAAATTTTTGCTCGTGACACCTTGACTAACTGCCCTATGTAGACTCCATGTATAAGCTCGTTAGATCTCTATGTTCGTTGTGTGCCTGTTTGTTTTGGAACGACGACACCTTGAAAACATCGATAGCTTAGTTGTAGAGAAAGCTTAGGTACACTCATCGAAATATCAATCGAACAGAATTTTCTACTAATGTAGGCCAATATTTCTTTGAATTTCAACATTTATACTAGCTTGATAGGATAGGAATCATCATCTACTTTATACTATATTTGGAAAATCCATGAAATCTAAGTTTGAGCTGTATAAATTTCAACATTATTCAGTCATTTCACCAAATTCTGTCTCTCTTCTGCACAGAATATTTTTGTTTGCATGTTTCCATATTAAAACTTATCTTCCAATATATACTTCTTGGTTATGGTATGTTTGACGCATGTATATCAGGACTATCAACAATCTTGAGACGTAGCAGATGACGAATATAAAGGAGAAGGCTGTCGATTCAGGAGATGGAACGGATTATACAAATTTTAGGATCCGAACAAAATTGCTTAGCACTTCAGGTGCAGGTGTAAATGCAAACTCAAGTGTGAACCTGGCTTTTGCAACAGCTGATCCCCTGTCTGAATTAGTCTGGTTGCCGCACAATGGCTTGAGCCTCAAATGTGCTAATCCGGGGGCGGATGAGAGGAGGCCGTTTCTCCTGTGGAACGTGGGACCGAGCAGCATGCAGGGTTACCTTCCCCCGTTGCAGAGTGGAGGTGACACCGTTGTGGATCAGGGTAACCCGATTGTATCTCAAACAGTGCGTGATGCTGATGACATGATTGATAACGCAGTGTTGGTTAAGGCTTCAGAAAACCACCAAGCTCCCGAATTAGGTCCAAGTCATGGCGATGGCTGTGAGTCATTTCTTGTGTAGCTGATGTGTTTTAGGTTTTTCGTGTTATTGTGCTTATCTGATCATTTCTTGTTTGGTAATTCTGCAGCGGAGAGCGAAAGGAAAATGGAGGAGGAAGCTGAGGACAAGGACGAGGAGGAGGAGAATTGCATGGTCAATAGGGAGGCGGATTCGTGCCATCGGCAAACTGTCGAAACCGATGAATCGAGGAAGGATATTGCTGGTACGAACATGGCTTATGCCTGTTAATATGTTTTTCACACACTTTTTTCCAGTTTGAAAGATGCTATTTTAGATGATTGTCTATGTTTGTGTTTCTTTCATAAAAAATGCAAAAATAACAGATGATTGTCTACACACATTAGTAGTGTTTCTTTCTTTATCTTGATTTGGCCACCATTTTCTTGGATGCACTTCTCAAAATCCTAATCCTAATCCTTCTCACATTATTCTGTTAAACATAATCATCGACATTATAGCTCTTCTTTTAGTGTTCGACTGATTATGTTAGCTGATAAATTGTTGATTGTAGCATTCATGAAAGTAAGAGGATGTTTTCTTGTCAAATAATCAAAAAAACATCACTGAAATTGAGAATTGTAGTATTGAAACATTATAGTAGTATTTGAATTTCCATTTATCCTCTTCCATGTTTGCAGCCATCGTTCCTGCAACCCCGTTCAAGAAAATGGAGTCATCTGCTGAGAATGACTTGCTTCCCTTAACTGAAAAGGGCGGCTGCGGTTTGGGAGGAGTGGAGCTTCTGGTGGAGAACGGTCATCAGGGTGAAGGTTCGTGTATCGGTAGCAGGAGGAAAGGGAAGGCGTTATCAGATGGAGATATCTACAGGAGATCATCGGGCGATCAGGATGACAGCGCGGAGAGTTCTAATAGCACCGGACACTCTTCGAAAGGTATGAAGAGCATAAAGAGAAAGATATGCGATGAAGGGGCGATTCTCGGAAGCAAGAAAATGAAGAAGCAGATTCATGGATCAACATTTGTGATGAAACATGATAGCTCTTTCATGAAATGGATATCGAACATGACAAAGGGGGGTCGTCTGGATCCGAATAAAGAGGATTCTCTATCACCTCTGCCTCTTGCTTGTGCGAATGATGCCTACAAGAGGACTTACAGGGAGAATTTCATCTGCTTCAAACCACTAGGCCCTGCAGCTGCAAGCAGAAATATGGGGTTTCAAGCTGTATTTCAGTCTTTGTACTGTCGAGAAACGGATGAGTCAAGCACGGAAGGGGGGAAGATAGTCGAGTCCGTGGAATTTTCTAGAGAAAACATGGTGAATGATGGAAAATTACCTGAAATTCCACCTGGTTCACCCTCTGCAAATATCGATCACTTAGCCAAAGATACGGCTTCGGATAGGGCGGTCCGAGGTGATGCTCTAGGCAAAGAGATGAAGATCGCTGCAAAAGAAGCATATCCGGATGCGACAGTGGCTCAGAGTGGTGTGGTCGAGAGGAGTAAACCTTATACCAGTTTGTGGATTACTCGTCTTTCGACCAACACTCTTAAATTGGAGAAAGGCAAGGAGATCGCCGAAGAAAACATTGGGTGCTCCACTAATCTTGATAGTCAGGTGTCTTTCGAAGTAAAGCCCGTAAGTGAACTGTGCCCCGTGCTGCCTTCTCAGAGATTTAGTTCAGAGGCAATGGCGTCTGTATTTGCGAGGCGGCTGGACGCTCTCAGGCACATTACAACATCTAAGAAGGGGATACATTTGAACGGCTTACAAGCATGTCTCTTTTGCGGTGGCTGCCACGACGTGCGTGAGTGCCCGAGCGTTACAAAATGCGAGCTCAAGGATCTTTTGTTGAAGTTGAGTACATTTGATTGCAGGGTTGAGGAGTCTTCCTGTTTGTGCATTAGATGTTCTCAGTCAGACCATTGGGCAGTTTCGTGCCCTGTGGCGCCTTCTAGCAGGCAGCGGATATTGGACGAGAAGGCTCCTTTTGGGGTCCGACATTTGCAGCTCGATGCCGGCAGTGGAAGATGTGAAGGGGGAGGAGACCGTAAGCTAGCTGCAGCAGCACGCGCGGATTGCAGCAGCAGGAAGCCACCCGTCGGGTCGTTTCCTATTTATCAGACTTGGAACTTGAAGATCTCCTCGCGTGAACGAACTCCTGCTTCGAGTGAGAGGAGGAGAAGCTCTACGTTGAAGCCGGCAAAAGATGTAGAGGACAATCGAAGCTTCCCATTAAGTGCAATTGCCAACCTGCAGAATACAGTTGCGTGGTCGGAGATGTTTGACGCGATCAGGAACTTGCGGCTCACTCGTGCGGATATCATCAGGTAGGTAACGACTTTCTCATTTCGCTAATCCCGCATATTACTGTCGAGTGGCCTAACCAGAAAAAAAATGTTTTGAGAGCTCCACTGTCTTTCGTATGAATTCTTAGGAATTTCCCAAGTTCTTTTTTTTTCTTTGGGGGTTCAGCCCACCTAGTTCCCGCGCCAGTCCCTTCCACTATCTCGACGATATTTTCTACTATAGACTGATTTTCGTGTATGTTTTGATCTTAGATGGATGGATTCTGACGTTCCTTTATCCCATCTAAACGGTTTTTTCCTGCGCTTGCGGCTTCGAAATCACGAAGCGGGACTAGGGGGAGGTAGTTACTATGTTGCTTGCATAACAGGTACGAGCTTTTGCAATATATGAGGATTGGTGTTTTTAGGTATCATTTTCTTCATTCATCTCGTGTTCTTTTCCATGGCCGGTGCAGGGGATGTAAGAGAAAACAATGGTTGCTCGTCGAGGAAGTCTATATCGGTGGATTTTGGAGGCATGAAATCCTCTGTTGCCACTCGATATGTCTCTAACCATGAATTTTTAGAGGTTAGTAACTCAATACCTATGTACATGCAACTTTTGCTACATTGTGCTATATCAGCATATGCGGTACCGATTGAACTAAACGGTCGTACGCTTTTTTTCTCAGGATGAAATTAAGGCTTGGTGGAGCAGAACCGTAGATAGTGGCTGCAAGATCCCTTCATTAGCCGAGTTGAACTCGAAGTTCAATGAACGACGAACTTTAGGGTTTTAGTCATGTAGAATGGTTTTATTGGAATAATGAGTGTCTATGAAATGATGGGAGTATATTTTGTTTGTGTTTTATTTTACTCGAGGTGAAGACTCTTTGCAATCCATTTTGTTTTGAATAATCATGTTATAATTTGTGTTCGATTATACATATAACGACATTGTGAATATATGGTGAATTTGGTTTGGGATGCTATTTATTATTTTATCTATTTACTTATTAATTTTTCTGATAAGTTCTGAAAATAGCTATTTACTGGATTACTTCAATAAATTTAAGATTTTAAATATATTTTTGGTTATTAACGCAATGAAAATTAGTATGGAAGAGATTTCAAGAATCATTTTTTTTCTTTCTGGCACAACATAAAATTGTGGACTCGTTATGTCAAATTATTAAAAAAATTGCGTCCAAACGAAATAACTAAAAATGAACAAAGTAGTTCTCAGGAAAAAAGTAAAAAGAACTAAGTACCAAAATTTTGACTTAATTGTCGCAAAGTCTACTTTATTGAAATGTAGGTGGGTGAAAAAGAATATAATGCACTAAAATATACACCGGGAAAATGTAATACAATTTTGAGCGGCAGTAGATATGTAACTTTATTAGTATATAAAATTATCGTTGTATTAAAAATAGTATATAAAATTATTATTAATATTACGTTTATTATTTAGAGAAATTATTATTATTATTACTACTATTTATTATGTTGTCAAGAGTAAACGGGTTGAGGTTATATCATTCCGGGCCTTATTGTATTCCGCAAAAAGGGCCTTGAGCACAATAATTTAGGCCCATATATACAGCCCACACCATTATCGTTTATAGCCCTCATTAATAAAACCCTAAAATTTTGGAACCACAGATCTCTCTCAGCATCGAAAAACCCTAGCCGTAAAGCAAATCACTACGTCTCACCGTGACCGGAAGTAATGGTATGATGCCATTTCTTCACCTTGATCCGCCGCACCATTGCCGGCGGCGTATATAGCGTCCTTCCTGACTTTGTGTGTGTGTGCATTCTTGTAGGCGGATGTCAACCCAGATGTGGCGGCGGCGCAGCCGAAGAAGAGGACATTCAAGAAGTTCAGCTTCAAAGGTGTCGATCTCGATGCGCTCCTCGATATGCCCATTGATGAGCTCGTCAAGCTCTTGAATGCTCGCGCTAGAAGAAGGTACAATCGTATTTTTTTTCCATACTTTTTTTCCTTATTCTAGTTATTGTGTTGGCACGTTTCGAATTCGGTAAACCAGTTTTCCTCTCTTCTGTGCTCGTGCTAGAAGAAGGTCCAATCCTATGCTTTTTTATTCTAAAATTTTCTTGTTTTTACGGTTTAGGAGATCAGTGTTTTCAACCGATGATATTGTCTATTATGAATTCAAGTTTGGTAAATAAGATTGAATAGATTCAATTACATATGAGACGTTTTCTTTGTTGCTATTGTTTGATTGCCGTTTCATATTATTCTATTGTAAATGGCGTCTCACTTTTTTTAAACATTATTAGCATATGCGAAGTGTATACCTAGAATTTTTTCAGTATACATGGGTGTGTGGTGGGTGATACTAGGTTGGAGATGAAATACTATTTGGGTAGAGGATCTCGATCTCATGTGGTTGGACATGTTTAACAATGTAGAATTTGTTTTAAATCAATTTTATCTGTTGGTATATTTTAATGCTCATTTGCATTTCCTTAGCTGGTTGTATATGCATATTGAATAGGGAGTTCATTCCTTATATGCCTTGTTTTGTTTTGCATAATTATGGTGTTGATTTGTTGTATGACATTGTGAACCGGCTAATTCATCAATTTGAATGCCTGATTTGCTGCAATTATGTTTGCATTGCTTGGATGTTATTGAACTTCCACTCTGATATCCAGTTTGCCTGTACATGGGTGATTTTCATGCTATTTATGGTCCAAAATCTGTTCTTAATTTTTACTTGTAATTTGTAAATGGGCAGGTTCCAGAGAGGTTTGAACAGGAAGCCAATGGCTTTGATCAAGAAGTTGCGGAAGGCTGTAAGTGATCTTTACTTTTGAGATTGTTTACGGGATATTAAACTACTCTTCTCGTTTTCTTTTTCCATGATTTTCAGTTTTACTGCATTGTAATAGTAGCTTTATTGTCAAAGCTGAACTGTCATTTTGTTCACTCCTACATGTCTCGTAAGTGAGGTTTCATATTACAAATTATGCAGAAACTTGAAGCCCCAGCTGGTGAAAAGCCTGCGCTTGTCAGAACCCACCTCCGGAACATGATCATCGTCCCTGAGATGATTGGAAGCGTCCTTGGAGTGTACAATGGCAAGACCTTCAATCCAGTTGAAATCAAGCCTGAGATGATTGGCCACTATCTTGCAGAGTTCTCGATATCATACAAGCCCGTCAAGCACGGAAGACCCGGTATTGGTGCGACACACTCATCGAGGTTTATTCCTCTCAAGTGAGGATTGTATCAGTGGAAGGAAGGATGTTTACTTTTAATTCCTAGTATTTGATCTTTCTATGTTTTTCTTGGAATTTTGCATATGATACTTTTTGAGTTTTGGTTGAGATGTTAAAACTATTTGTTGCGTTTGTTCTCACAACTTACCAAGCTGCATAGCTTGTGATCTTGACTGTGCTAAACTAATTCTTGGAAGGATATGTTGAGAGCATTCTTGTTTTTCATGTCTAAATATATGCATGATTTTACTTGAATTTTGTTGTTTTTTTTTTGCTATTTGATGAATTTCAATGATTTATTTGGGAAGTAGAAACTAATATTGTTGTTTAAGGTGCTCACTCATCTAAACTTTCTATGTCGTAATTTTTTTGTGTGTTGGACAAAATCGCCAACTAATCATCTTTCGAATTTCAATGAAGGCCATTCTTTTGAGAAAATCTTCATAAAAATGTAAAATATATACAACTCGTAATATGATTAGACCTCGATTTTGTTTGCTAAATGTCATGATAAATTGCAAATACTGGTCAACACATCTTAGGTCAAATTAGGGGGTGTTTGGCTGAGCTTATAAGCTCTCTAAAACAGCTTATAAGCTGTTTTAGAGCTTATAAGCTCACTTAATTTGTTTGGCAATTTAAGTGATTAAAGAACTTATAAGCTTCCAAAATAAGCTCTAAGAGCTTATAAGCTCAAAGAAAAAAAAAGCTCTAAATCCTAACTTATTTTTCAATCACCTCTTAAGTTATACCAAAATTACAAAAATAACTTAAACATATGGACGAAAATGTATTTAACTTGACAAAACCATTTGTATTAATTAAATATATGGACGAAAAAAATTTAATTAAAAAATCAATTATAATGCATTCACGTAACATAAAGCCACATCATCTTAATTTTAATATTTATTTTTATAAGATTATACAAAATTTTGATATTATACAAAAATTTTGCGATTTGAACACATATTTGAACAAGTGAAGTCCATTTGATATTAGAGGTGAGCAAAATACCCGAATCAGAATATCCGATCCGAACCAAACCGAAATTTAAAATTCGGTTCGGATTTTTCGGATTTTCGTTCGGATCGGATTGACATTTTCAAAATTTCGGATTTTCGGATCGGATCGGATTTTTAATCGAAAAATCCGAAAATCCAATTATATATAATTTATATATAATAATAATATTTTATTTAAATATTTTCAATCTAATATAAATATATATAAGAATTAAAAATTGGTTTCGATTTTGATTTTCAAAATTTTGGATTTTTCGATTCGGTTCGGATATATTTATAAAATTTTCGGATTTTCGGATATTCGGTTCGGATCGGATTGTTTTCTTCTTAAATTGATTTTGGATCGGTTGGATTAGACAAAAATCAAACCAAATCGAATCTTCCTATTTGATATCATCTACACTTTGAAGCCTATTTTGGTCATTATGACATAAAAGAATTTATAATGCTAAACACTTCATGATCCTTATAAGTTTGGTTATCCAAACACTTGAGCATCATATAAGCTCTTAACTCACTACATCTTATAAGTTCTTAAAACAACTTATAAGTTGTTGGAGCTATAAGCTCTCTAAGATAAGCTTAGCCAAACACCCCTTAGTCATAGTAGCCAACCAAAATCTTTTAGGTATATAAAAGGAATCGTAACAGGTTTTTTTCTGCCTAAATTGCATTTATCCATGCAGATAATTTCTCTAACCCCCTTTTCTACTTTCCTTCTCTTTCTTTCTTTTTCATTCTTTATCAAAATCGAGAAAAAAACCTTGATAAAAATATATATACTGTGTATCTTGAATTAAAGATAAAAGAAAAGTTTTAATTTGATGTATAATATATAAAAAGTGAATTTAAATGAACAAGTTATGATAATTTATAATTTCAAAGTGAACTATATATAATAATTTATATAAGCAAAAATAATTGGATTTTATGATAATTTTAGCCCGTATATGATTTTTAACGTCTTAAAATATAATCAACAACTGAAAATGATATATGGAAAGCTCAAACAAATAACAACTTCGCAAAGGACTTACAAGCTATATTTTATTTATGGTGTCAATTGTGCTTTTCGACGCTAAAAAATCACTTTCAGATTAAAACAATCATAAAATTCAATTCATTAGGCTTGATTAAGGTATTATTGATTTATTAGGCTACAATTATGTATTTTCTCATATATTAAACAATAATTTGATCATTTAATTTTACTATTAATTATTTAATACTAATAATTCATCTGAATTATGATATTTAATTTTTATTATCTATCAAATAATAAATATCAAGCTAAAGTAAATATATCATTCAAATTTAAAATTGAAAGCACAAATAAATATTATAAATAGATTTAATATAAAAAGATGTACTAATAATGGTCATTAGGTGAAATTATGTTGTCAAGATCTTAGTCACATTGGTTTCAAGTCTCCAACTATAAAATGAATTTGTCGTTATTTCAATCGATATGACATCGACTCTAATATAAGAAATTTATGTATTTTATATTTTATAATAATAACAATATCACTAATTTTATTAACAAGTATATTATTGGAGACGGCCTCTGACTTCGAAAAATATATATTGGTTATATTTCACAATTTAAATTAAGTAACAATTATCCTACATCGCATGAGAGCAAAACGAATTATTATCAAGAACAAACCGCTGAAGCTCATGAAAAATTGCAAATTTCAGCAACCATCTTTCATATCAAGGTATTTAGATTATATGGATCAATAACTTTTCATAAAACTTTGTTTTGCGGTATTCATATTCAAAATTATTATTACTTAAATCCTAGTATACGATACAAGCTAAGACCAGTAGAGACTATCTTACTTACAAGAGTTTTCCATAAATAGATAAGACGTACTTTGCACTATGTTAGGATTGAAGATGAATAGGGATGAATTTGTACTTTATCAATTGGTTTTGTTTCACGAGGTTAATTTAGTTGGTTAAGAACTAACAGATTTGGAATGAAGGACTAAAGATCAATCAAAGTATGAAAGTTTTACATTATTTAAGGTGGCTACTTATAAACACTAAATAAAATTCTCTTTAACTTTTTAATTATTAAATCACCGTGATTTAGGAGATATCTTTACTTTTCGGAACAAGACCATCAATTGTGAAAATCAAAATAAAAGAGAGGAAGCCTCCAAATTAAAGAAATTGAAAATATCAACTCCAATCATTTTAACATAATCACTAACTTCCCCAAAAAATTTATAGGTTCGTACAATGTAATCATTTCAGACTTGAATCCCTACTTCAGTTTATTTTACACTCTTTTTGTTATAACTTCTCAAAAACACACACATACACACGGAGGTTTGATGAGATTCGCTTGCCCTCTTAATCTCCCGTTTATGCCTTTTCTTCTATTCTATTCTCTTCGTAAATTTGTGGTTTCTGATAGCGGCGTCTCTCTATTTGGGAGGTAAATCATTGAGCTCAGAACACGAGCTCTCGCGCGCAAAGACATGTATATACTTTATATATGCATGCAGTCGAGCTGGTTTTTTATTGAATTTTGTAAAATTTACTAGGGCTTGTATTTTTTATAAAGATGTGAACTTTTGATGTTGGTCTTTACCTGTTACTCTACTCGTTGAATTGGTTCGCACATCTGTAGACGCTCCCCGAATTGAGATTCGGTGATTAGAATACCTAAGCGAGCTTGATAGTTTTCTGTTCTGTGCTGTTGACGTGCCATGTAATGTTATTGTGTATAATACTAGATTGCCAGTTTTTCTAGCTGTTTTGTATGGTTGTGTTTCTTTGCTCCTTGTTTATCATCTCAACATGAGTTTAGGAAATAAGGGCTTGTACCCCATCTCTAGTACTTAACACTAAATTTAACTTCATTTTGCGGTAACTATCCCATCAGTAATTCATCTGCAACCAACAGGCTTAAATTCTAACTCAAAAGAATATTCTTTATATATTACTCCTCAACTAATGGATTAGTTTGAAATTTTCAACTAAAAAAGAAATGCATTTGTGAACAGTTAAAACGCATTTATGCGTTTGAAGAGTAGAGAAAAGCCATAAAACATCAAAACGGGTATGCATTTTTGCAGTTATGTTGGATTTATTTTTACTGCATTTTGAGTATGCAGTAGAGTATTGGAGATGGCCAAGTTCGAGATTTTGTTCTTTGTTGACAGGGCTCAGAATACAGAATAAGTGTGTATATTGCTCGGAAACATATCTGGGATTTTTTAGTATACTCTCTCACCAATATATTCTATATGATTAAGCTTGCTTTTGGTTTTCTGCAGTTTTAGTTTTTGCTTAACATTTCTGGTGGGGATTTTAAGGCCTACTGAAATATGCTAAAGGATCCTGCTTCTGGAGGCCCATCAACTCCTACTGCACGACTACGTCGGCGCAAAGGTTCCAATGAGGTCAGTTATCCTGGCAAAACTGATTGAGGATGTTTCTTGCTATGTCAAATGTTGAAGGCTTTCAACTTGAAGTATTTTATCTTTTGACTGCATATTGGAAGTTATGGTTTTGAAAAGCCCTTTTTCTTTTGCCCGTAACTCTAGGGCCCTCCAGAAGTTGATAAATCTAGTGGCGATAATTTGCTTGTCAATGATCGTAACAAGTACAAGTCGTTTTTGATCCGTGCATACTCAACTGTTTGGATGATTGGAGGGTTTGCCTTCGTGATATACATGGGACACCTATATATCTGGGCAATGGTAGTAGTTATCCAGATTTTTATGGCCAAGGAGCTGTTCAATTTACTTAGGAGAGCATCCGAAGACAGGCGCCTCCCAGGATTCAGGCTCTTAAATTGGTGTGAGACTTTGTTTCTTCAAGGACTCTTATGTTTGTGTTCCATTATTCTCTTAATTTGTTCTATTTAGGAGATGTGGTTTTGTTTTTACTCAAAAGGCTGTGATGGTGTTTCCGTGTTTTTATGATTTACTTCAATGTTTCAGGCACTTTTTCTTCACAACGATGTTATTTGTGTACGGTCGCATTCTCAGTCAGAGGCTTGTGAACACTGTGGCATCGGACAAAGTTTTGTATAAACTTGTGAGCAGATTTATCAAGTATCACATGGTCACTTGTTATTTCTTGTATATTGCAGGTTTGTACAAAGGCTTTGTTCAACCCCGTTTCTTTTGTTTTCCTCACATTTTCTGAAGAATCTGCTGAATTGTACCTCCGGTTCTTGTATATACTATATTTTGAACTTTTTTTATAGTTTCACTAGTGCCTATGCTTTATCTTGGCGTTCAAAATATATAATCTCCATATTGTCATCAACTAGTGAAATCTTATAGCATTTACATTTTCCAATTAAATATTTTCTTGTGTTGGTGAGTTCAGGCTTCATGTGGTTCATTCTTACACTGAAGAAGAAGATGTACAAGTATCAATTTGGCCAATTTGCATGGACACATATGATTCTGATTGTGGTCTTCACTCAGTCGTCATTTACTGTGGCAAATATCTTTGAAGGAATTTTCTGGTAATAAAAACTTCATTATTTTAGTCACAGACTCACATCACATTTTATGCTAAATTCTTTTTAACCAATTAATTTGGACTCTTTAGCGTATGTCTCATTTGGCCAAACTTATGCCGATCTTTTTCAATGAAGCAATATTCCTCATATTATATTTATCTTCTTTGGTAGCTTTTCCATTGAAGTTTCTTTCTGAATTCCTATTGCTACTCGATTATTCTCTTCTAGGCAACTTACTCTTCCTTGCTTTTATAATTGGTCCAGACCAGAACTATGATACATAAGTTATTAGGCATGGCAGGAATCTGATGCTTACGTCATTTGAAATTTAACTTGGATAAAGAACTTCAAATGCAGATTGACAAATGTGCAGGTTCCTTCTTCCAGCATCGCTTATTATTGTCAATGATATTGCTGCTTATATATTTGGGTTTTTCTTTGGGAAAACTCCTTTAATTAAGCTATCGCCAAAGAAAACATGGGAGGGTTTCATTGGAGCATCTGTTGCTACCGTCATTTCAGCCTTCTTCGTAAGCATTTATCCATCTATTAGGAAATGGACTGAGATAAAAAAATCTTTTAGTTATTTATAATTGGGCTGAAGGTCCATTATCATCATTATAATTCACAAGATGATGACAAATTTGTTTTACTTTCCTTTCCAGCTTGCTAATGTATTGGGTCGCTTTCAGTGGTTGACATGCCCAAGAAAGGTAATTGTTAGCTTATATTCACTCTATGTTTAAATTCATTTTTTGCTGTTCTATTTTCTTCTTTGGGGACAAAATGCGTTCCTCGTGCAAGTTCCGGAATGTTATTCTCGTTTACTGGTGAGCTATAGTCCTATTAACTTTCAAACAACGTTCCAAACTGTCTCCTAAATATTTTAGACATCAAATTGTTTTTCCAGACAAAGTTTCTGAACGCATTTTCATTAGTCAATGCAGTTATCCGCATCCACCTCATAGTTGAAATGAAGCCCATCATTTCTTGCGATTTCTTGTGATTTTATATGTAGGATTTATCAACGGGCTGGCTTCATTGCGATCCTGGTCCACTGTTTCAACCCGAATGTTTTGCTCTGCCGGAATGGTTTCCTGAATGGGTAAGTGTAGGTTATGTTTCAGATAATACCAATTTCTCTAAAAATTGTCTTATTCTTTAGTTGTTTGAATGATGTCAAAACACTAGGTTTATATGCTTAGAGTTAGGATTATTAAGTTGTCATTTAAGTGACCATTGAATTTGTTCATCACCTTTTTACCTCGTCGCAACTTCTGTTAAAAGTTAAAACGGTCTAATATTATAATGTTATTCATGTATGTACACATTCTCTCACCTGTATAAGGGTGCATTAGTCTTAAATTATATCGAAGATTAATAAACTCCCTCATTTTGGTGGAATTCATAATTTTGAGAGACTTCGTAAACAAGAGGAAGCCTCTCTGAAGGTACTTCTTCCTCAGCAATACATTAGAATATCGGAATAGCCTTTCTGCAGTCAAATAGCCGACATGAAATTTGTAACAATGTTGTAGTCGCCTCTATCATACTGTTGTATCATTCTATTTTTGACAATTAACATATTCTTTAAAAAAAATTGCAGTTCCCATGGAGAGAGATTTCCATTTTGCCAGTACAATGGCATGCTCTGTGTCTTGGTCTCTTTGCGTCGATTATAGCACCTTTTGGAGGCTTCTTTGCTAGTGGCTTTAAAAGGGCTTTCAATATTAAGGTTTAATACCATTACATATCCAAGCTCTGAACTATTTTCAGAGCAGTTTCAGTTTGTTAACATATGTATAATGTTCGTGTTATCAAGATAAATAGATAACTCCGAAGCTCTTTGATATCTCATGGTTTCTGTTTCCCGTTTCAGGATTTCGGTGATAGCATTCCCGGTCACGGTGGGATCACTGATAGAATGGACTGCCAGGTAAATTAATTATGAAATGCACGCAGGAGCGAACAGAGGGGTTGCTGGGGGGAGCTTCAGCAACCCCAACCAAATCTCTTTTTACATTTTTTATTATATTTATTATTTTGGCGAAATTTTCGATTCAAGCTCTCATTATATTCTCCTGCATCCGCCCTTGAATGCACGTCACATTTAGATCAATGACTCCTCTACACTGTCACATTTCAGAACGATTTCTTGAGGAGCTGTTGAGTCATATCGACACTTGTTCTGACACTGTTTGTTTTGGCTGAAATATTTTGTTTATGCAGATGGTGATGGCTGTTTTCGCATACATCTATCACCAGTCATTTGTGATGCCACAGAACTTATCGCTCGAGATGATTATTGATCAGGTAATAATCGATACTCATAAATGTAGCCATTTAGTGGTTTTCCCATCACACGTGAATGATCTATCTTTGTCGTGTTGTTGTAGATACTGATGAACCTTACGTACGAGGAGCAACGAGCTTTGTACACGAAACTCGGGCAGATGATTATGGAGAGAGCGATTGGAGAATCCTGAACCCGATAGCTGCCAGGTATGGAGAGAATTCTGAATCTGAATAAAACTGACATAGTGTAGTAACTTTGGTATTCCTTTTTTCTTTAGGCACTGCACTCTTTTTTGCATTTGTTGTATAGATATATCTTTAGAAATGCATTGCCAAAATCTGTCTACATTCTTTGAGCCAATCAGAAAATTCAGACATGAATTGAGTTCGTTTTCAGTTAGCATCGGCACCAAAAAGATGTAGATGATACTTTTAGTTACGTTTTCTGTTATATTTAATATCACTTTATATCTATTCAGACTATTCTTCTCCAATTTATTATTGAACTTTTAATGGATCAAAATAAACCCATTTTGGAGAATACTTCAATTATTGATGTTTTATTCAATCCTTCCAAAAACTTTGAAAAATAGTACTTCGTCCTATTATAATTGATTCATTACTTTTTAGTACGTAAATTAAGAAGGATTATGTTTTGTTTATAAAATATATCCTCCACAAAAGTTAGAAAATAGAATACTGTTTACATTGTATATTCTAATACATATAGTTTATTCTAATATACTAAGATAAATGAAGAGAGCTTGCGATGTTGAACAGCAGCAAGTGTTTGTTTTATTGCACTGTCGAACCAATATGAAGTCAATAATAATCTAAAATTCCCGAACCGAGACCCACTTCAATAAATAGGTTACAACGTAACACAAATCAATAGACAGCTAGGGTACAATTGCATTTGATGAGAATTCATTTCTAGCTCTATCTCATCAAATATTTGAAGGGGAAAAAAATGTCATCTACATACATCCAGAAAAGAAAACTTGGTCCGTCCGTCCGTCTGCCTCAAGACCCGACGAGCCCTTTGTAGCGCGCATAGGACATGATCAGCACGAAAAGAACAGCACAGAAAATCCCCGTGCAGATGACCACCTGGAAACATCAAGCAGATAGAGTAGCGAACAAGAATCGCATCGAGCTAATAATAAGCAATTCGATCCTCACTACTGACCCATTTAAACATGTATCCGTGATCGTCGTTCCATGTGTACGGAATATTCATACCGAAGATTCCAGCTACCAACGAGTAAATAGATAAACATACAGTTCCAGCGCTCAGAAACAGCTCCAACTGGCATTAGATATGTGAAATATAAGCATTTGGCAAGGCAGTGAAGGCTAAATAATTTGATTAATTCTTCTAAAATGCACCTGAATGAGCTGGTTTCGATGATTATCAAGCTGGATATTGATATAATCTTCGGTGTTGTCGATGTATTCACGCAGCTACATGACAGCCAGGGCCGAGAAAATTACCAGAAAATAATCAAAATAATTTTTGGAAACATGAAACTAATTACAGAAAAACAGTGTAATTTAACGTTTAAATATGCATGTAACGTTTTAAACATATTTATCTTCCCACTATTTTTAAAAGATAACGCTTTCAGAGGGAAAATATAGTGGTTTACATACCGTGGTCAGTTTGTTCAATGTGCCATCAATTTGCATGAAGTAGGCCTGCAAACAAGATAGTAATTTGTTTATCATTTTTCTTCTCGAGGACCAAGTGGAATATGATTCCACAAATTACCTCAAGAAGCATTTCAAGTTCTTCAACATCATTTTCATCCCCACGCATGGTTGCTATACTTGCCCTACTGGCCTTGGATATCTTGGAGCCTATGGTAGGGGAAGCGAGGAACCAACTAGCTGCACCCGAGCCACTCACAGGTGACGCACCAGCCAACTTCCTGGACAGGTAGAGGTCGGCCATATCATCATCATCATCCAAAAGCTGTTCCAGTTCGTCTCGCACCTTCAGAATGATAAAGGATAAGTCTATGATTACTATATAAAATAAAAGCTAGATAGTATCATTGCAAATACAAAAATAACTGAATCTGTGTCCAATAGATATTTGCAATGATATTCCCTTGATTTAGCTTTGCAAATATCACTTTCCGAGACAAAAATATATTAAAGCACAAGAGTATATATATCGTTGTTAAAAGCAGTGCAAGCAACCAAAGATTATAAGGAAAAAATGACGTTCCTTCATGCTAAACAAAAAAAGGAAGGTCCTACCTTTTGCACACGAGCAGTCAACCTTGTCATCTGACTCTTTAACTTTCGTACACGGTCTAAATTACGGCTACTAATCTGTAAACAAGTTGCATACATAAAACACAGTTAAAAAACTAGATCATCAGAGAGAGAAAACAAAAGAAGTTGTTGTCTATGAATGCGTATCAATAAACACTAAGTGAGATAACGTGAAACCAATTCAATAAATAGATTCTGGAAGAAAATAGTCACAATTCCAACATAAAGAGTATATAAATATGTTTCTGAAACACTAAAACAAATTACCTTTGACGTAAGCATGTCCAAAGCTGGGTAAACTGCACTCTCCAATTCGATTGTGCGAGCAGAAAGGAAACTACAAATAGCTTCCAATGCCACCTCAAGGGCCCGGAACTCAAATGGAGAATCTGCAGTTTTTAGAGAGCCTATCAGGATCTGCCTAAGATTGCATTGTATAGAGAAAGCCGAAAAAAAAAGCATGTCCAGAGAGAATGAAAGGACAGCAAGCAGATCCACTGCTGCATCAAGCAACGAAAACTACATATTCCCACTTGAGCAAAAGTAAAATAAAATTTATTATATACCCTCTTCTTCACCAGTCTCATCATTCTGTGCAGGCAACTCCTTGCCATCACTATTAACCTCTCGATTATCATTCAGTGGTTTCAATCGCCTTCGAAGGTCCTCCACTATAGGAACTACATTATCATCTAAAGGATCACGAAGCAAAACCTACAAATAATTATTTTGAAATTGCATCAGATATAACCGAAAAATGTCATGGTTTCCAAGAACATTTCACTAGTTTTAGTTTATCACTTCACGATAGTTAAGCAAAAGCACCTTGTTTTGATGGAATGAATGAATCATTTCCAGATAACACTAACAAAGATAGACAGAATTCGCGAAGTGCAGTAAAAAAGATCACTTTCTGTCACAATCACAATTCAGTAGGTTCATACCTACATATAATCAAAAATATTTTTTTACCAACACATAGAATATGACCTGATTAATTTTGTAGCTTCCAACCCTATCATAAAGTAATTTATATTGCTTAACCAAAGATATAAAATTAAACTCACTTATTCAACCGTATTCCTGCTCAAGCTCAAATCGCAACACATCCGTTTCAAGAAGACTTATCAGATAAAAAGCTTATGAAATCCCAAAACTCTGCTTCTACTTCTCATCCACTCTACTGGTCATCGTTAATAGTATTGGTTCAGACTATTAAGCAAAAAATATATATTTAGGCAGCTCAAAGTAATGGAACAGATTCTATCATTAATGTCTCGATAAACTCAAACACAGAAAAAAGGATGTGAACAAAGAGTAATACTTTAAAATAAGGGATAGAAACTAACCTCTTCAGATGTGATGATAGCCTTGATATGCTGCACCAATAGAAACAATCTCACTTAATTAACACATCCAAAAGAAAATTACTGAAAATATAACCTTTAACCTCAAATCCAGAAAATTCAACGGCTATCACAACAATCTATTCCATAAATAGATTAAAAAAGAAATTAAAAAAAACAAACTTGAAAACTAAAATCCAGAACCAACAGAGATTTAAATGCAGCAAAAGAAAACGATATTTTATTTCTATACATGGATATACATATATGTATTTATATCTTAAATACACCAGAAGATTTCGATTCAAAACTCCCGCACGATCTTCGAAATTTCAAACCTTCACTGTAAAATGACTAATTGTCAGAGTTGAGAAAATCATGACAGGTAAGAGAGAATTCAATTCATCACTCGGAACTACTACAAAATAAGAAGAAGAAAAAAACTCCAAGCAACAATTACACAAAAAAAACCCCAAAACAGAAAAACAATAAAATTTATATAAACCCTAAGCAAAAGCGGAAAACCTTACTTCCAAATTGAGAACAATGGCTCTCTCGCGGCCGAGGATGGTGGATGGGTACGACAAGAGAGGGTCGAGAATGCGAAGATCACGAGCGTGAATCTGCACGCGATGCATGATAGCGTATTTGTCAACATCCAGAACGATTTCCTGACCCGAGGAATCCAGCAGGATCCAGCTGCGCGATCCGCCGCCCTTCTTCTTCAACCCGCCGGCGGCATTCAGAGGATCCGCCGGCACAACGTACCCTCCCTCTCGACCCGTCATCGCAAATTCACATTACAATACCCAGCAAAATTTGTGTTGGAATTTCACGCAATTCCGTGATTTAATTGGCGTGCATGAATTTGAGCGTGTTGATTATGTACTACTGTGTAGTATTGCTCTGTGTGTGCGCTTTCGGAGAAGGAGAAAGGGGCTGGAGATTTCTACTCAAAAAAAAAAGAAAAAGAAAGAAATATATGTACATACATATGATTCTTATTCTTCTAATTAGGTCAATCACTTGCGTAATCTAAAATTGACTTCTGCTATTTGTATAAAAATTTAATATAGTCCATATTCTTTTAGGTAAATAACTCTTTCTAAGTTTTAATAAATTTCACCACTAAATTTCATTAAATAAGTAAAATTAACCCATTGAGTAGTTATAGTTATGAGGTGATTGACCTAAAAGATGCGTGGTCATAACAACCTTTCATGCAAAGATTAAGGGCAAGATTTCGACTAATGTCAAATCTACTCCCCTAACTAATTGTGGGGTAATTCAAAAAAAGAAAAAACATGTGGGAATAAGTAAAAAAAACACAAAAATTGCGATGTTTACGGCGCGTGCTAAAACATAAATTAATACTCTATCCGTTCCATTATTATCAGCTCGTTTTTTTTTTTTTCCGCTATTGTTGGTCTATTTTAAAAATGAAATAATTTTACACTAAAAAATATCTTAAATTTCGTGTCACAAACTACTTTACACATAAAATACAACTTTCTTTAATCTATGTGCAAAAAAAAAACGTGCCAATGATACTGGGACGAAGGAAGTAAATCTTAGACCATAAAACATGAAGGCATACGTACTTAGGTATGAATTATTAATATGAATTTGTGCTTATCTCAAGAAATAAATTATGTGTCACATAAACCCTTAGGTAGTGATGACATATCATGGTTGATGGTTCCTCCCTCAATTTAATTGAGATGGTATTTGAAAAAAAAAAAATAATCAATACTAGTATATCAAAGGGTAACTTTTTGTCAAAGATTATGAAAGGTTACAACCTACAAGGTTCAAATCATGTGACGTAAGAGAGCAAAGTACTCTAACAAGATAGCTTTACATTCTATCTCCAAAAAAAAAGATAGCTTTACATTCAAGCGTGAATTAGAGGAATTATTGAATCTCTTTTATTTCAAACCCGAATTCATTTGTAAATTATCTTCTTACGTTTCGATGATTGAATCGAAAGATATGTACTTCGAATCATAACATCATTTATACCTAGTTTTTTTTTTTAAAAAAAATCGTCTAAAGGAGTTGCACCATAATTTTATATAATTTACATGACGTGTCAATCGTTAGATCGTTTGTTAGAATGTTGTGTGATTATTTAAAATTTAACTAAGCATGTAATCCGTCAAATTTCGACAAAAAATTTTACGTTGTGTTTAGGGTCATGTTAAATAAAATAATCTTTATATAAGAGAGATACGTCTGAATTTGATATATCAAATGAAATAATCTTTATATCAGGACATCACGTCTGAATTTGATATGTATATATTATATTTCGTCGAATTTTGATGGAAAATCACTTTATATTATAATTTATGCATAAAAAATTAAATATTTATAGACATGTTCATAATTTTCGTTTAGAATGTATATAAATGTACCAATCTTAAATTCGATTAGTTATCTAAAGTTGTTTAAATTTATAAATATAATTTGTTATAGTGATTCATCATTCGCCTCGATAAAATTGAAAACAGTAGTAATTATCTAAAGTTGTTTAAATTTATAAATATAATTTGTTATAGTGATTGATTATTCGTCTGGATAAAAATTGAACATTACAAATTAATCATTAATAATAAATGGCATTTAAATAATGAAACTTTCCTTTTGGGTTGTCTCACTACAAATGTCTCATTTTACGAAATAATTATCTCTTCAAAAGTGTGGACCCTAATTTTAAAACTTTATCATTTCTAGAGAGAGAGAAATTAAACACTTTGGGTGGGACAAAGGAGTAATAAATAGCATAAATAATGAAAGATAAAAATAAATTTTACGTATGTGTGTCGATTAAGATTAAAATTCATAGAGAGAGTTATTTCGATCATATCGAATTTATGATGAAAAATAAGAATTCGTAGCACGATTAATCTTTATGTTTATAACTATCGTTTATGATGCATCGTTGTGCACAATTATATATTTTGTTAATTTATAGTTTTAGATTCTATTTAATTTACTTGACATTGCACTATTTATCACTTACTTAGCACAATATTCAGACAACCATTGCACTATATATCTTGTTAATCTTTTATTTTCATTTGTGTTGTAGCATTATAGGTTAAAATCGTTTCACAGTGTTCATGACAGTTGAACATTGAAATAAAAATAATACTTGACGATTCTGATGTTGAAAATAAGAAAAAAATATTAGATATCACAAAAAAACTGATCTTAAACACTTTCATAATATAAGATATCAAATCCCTTAATAATATGGATTAATTGTTTAAAATAATCATCCAATTACTATTATATTCTTGCTAAACTATGTACAACACATGCAACGATTTACAACTATAATGTTACACCACAAATAAAAAGAAAAATAAACAATATATGTAGTTATGCATAAAATCAATGAAATATGTGCTATAAAATGATAAGTGTGTGCGACAACAACACATTTACGTCATTTGAAATAATTTCACAAATTTGAGAAGATTCATTTGGGTCATTTTTACCCTTCAGTTGAATTTTGGTGAATAGATTGATGATGATGTCATCAATCTTATTTAAATGAAACATAAAATCTAGAACATTAATTACATATTAATTAATGATTATGATTTATTCATATTTCTTAAACATAATAACATTCTCACCCTAACCACACTAATATTTATATGTATATAATTTATTTTATTTTATTTGAGATGGGTATCATTTTACATCAACTTTGCAAATTGACATATTCGCCACTAACTCTATGAAATCTTCCGTATGCTTACTTTATTGTAAGAATTGTGTTACTTGTGTGTAGATCTACATAAAGGTTAATTCTAAACACAACCACTTTTTTTTCATTGTAGCCTCTTACTTTAAAAAAAGTTGAAATTTTTTATTATTCTACTTTTTTACCCCTATATCTTCCAATTTATATTTCTATTAATTAAATTTTCATTATAGCTTAAAATCTGACGGAAAAAAGAAACTGTTTGAACAAATTATCTAACACAAACTCCAAGAAAGGAGATAATTGTGTATTTCACCAAAAAAAATAATACTGGTGAGTGCAGACTAATGTTAATGAAATAAAAAAGGGCCCAAATTAAGAGAAAAAGGCCCCAATTTAAGACTTGCCCGTCTTAATCTTGGAGCTATTGTGGGCTTATTCGCTTTGAAAGTTGGACCAGATTTAACCCAATTGAGCGTAGGCATAACGTAAATATATAGGATTAATTGCCTTCTAAATATTACTCTATATCACTTATAATACGAGTTTTAATTAAATTATTGCTGAGTGTTGTTTGAGTGGAGAAAGAGTCCCATCTGTATTAGGTTGTGAGTGACATGATTCGTTTTTATAAATAATGAGTGATTGTGAAGTTAAATAATAAGGAGTAGTATTCTAAAGATGAAAGTGATACACTTTTTGTAAACTTCGAATAAGATAATTATGATATATTTATCGTGTACAAATGGAGTAATAATTACCATAGTTTGTAATTACAACATGATGGATACAGTTAAAACATATCCATTTATTTAACGATATAGTGATGGTTATAATTTTTCAAAAATAAAATAAAATTGATGGTTATAAGCAATATAAGTTTTACCATGAAAATAAAGATATTATAGCTGCTACATTTTAAAAGTCGTGATGCAACTGAATCAACATATTCTATAATATATACCGCTACAAAAGATAGTGTAGAATTTACAACTATTAAGCCATTATCAATATCGCATTTCTTATACTTGCAATTTTTTTTGTCTTTTTTTTTTATTGGGGGAAGCAAGTGGTATGATTTAAACTATTGATCTCATTATTTATATAAGAAATGTCTCACAACTTGATGAACGAACGTCTTCTGTTATTCAATGTATTTTGAAAACAAGTATATACATAAATCAATTATTATACTAATATTTATTTATTAAGTATAATTTAAATTTTTTTTTGGGTGGGTTGGGGGCGTTCATTCTATCCTATGCAAGTATAAATAAGTTATTTTGGAAACATGGTATATATAAATCAAAATTAAACTGTATATTAATGTTGAGTACCATTTCTTTCTTTCATCGCTTTAAAGGGTTATGTAAATTTAAACAGAACGTAACAAATCCCTTAATTTAATTGGGTGCCAAACTTGCATATAAAATGTTATCCCATGCATCTGTATATAATAACTAAAGGGAAAATATTAGACCTTGTCTCAACATTGCGTTTTAGGTATCAAAATGTAACGTTTTAGACATTATGACATTTTTGAGAATATGCTTAATGTTAAAAAGTTGGGACAATATATGATATTTCCCATAAATAAATAAATAAACTATGTGTATGTGTATATGCACCATGGCACATGCATGTGCTCCTGAGTCCCGACCACCAATCATGCATGATTAATTCCAGCTCTTCCAAGCAACCCTAGTTGACTAACATTTACCAGTATGCCCATTCGTAAATAAATAAACAATCATTCTAATATCTTTTTTTAAATAAAGAAAAAATAATTAATGTATATACCGAATAAAATATAGAATGCCAGGAATAGTCACATGGCCATGTTCCCTTCAGCAGCCTAGCCAGTTGAGAGACTACATTAATCATGAAATAAAACCACAATAACTGTAATAAAATATTTAGTAACAAGTTACGAAGAATCTTGTAAAGAAATAAAAAAAAACGTTTATTATTTATTTTTAATTAAAAAAGACACAAACCCAACTGTGACAGCAAATACAACAACAAAAAAAGGTGGATTTATTCATTTAAACAAGCCAAAATGACTCATAAACTTTAATTATAACAAACCAGACAACAGATGATGCGTTTGCTTCTTGTCTAATACAAATTTGTCCATAAATCTTTCATATCTATATGCTACAATAAGATACAGACAATACTTCATCGAGAAACTAAAAAAATACAAAAAAAATCACAAAAACGAAAAATAATGATACATAAAGGAACTTCTTGATCCATCAAACCAAGTTGCAGCAGTAGTTTATTACACAATATTTCATTAGCATCTGTTCTTGCATTTCTCCATGGCTCTTGGTGCTAAAATTCATCAAAAAGAAAGAAACACATATATATTAATTAATAATTCATCATATGACATAAATATTTTAATCTAAATAGAGATCTGACTATTATCTTTTTTTTTGGTCAATTAATATAGAAATTTTAAAGGCTGCGTCACGGTGGACTCGAACCCGAACCCGAGACCTTTGACCTCATGCATTAATCACACTACCACTAGGCCAACACACACACACGAGATTTGACTATTATCGATAGATGGAAGTGTAACGTACCTAACCCAATTGCCTCGGATCCTTTCATAATTCGAAGACGCTTGCATGAATCAACAAACATCCTAAAAAGACAATAATCTTCTCATCAATATTGTTAAAATGATCCAAACTATAGATCTATAAAATATATATTTTTAGTATTAATATAATATCAGAAACCATTAAAAAGCTTAAAAAAAACTTACTCCCATGGAACATCACCAACAAGCATCCAATCACCATCCTTATCTTCATAACTGGGCACATATTCTGAACTGTTCAATAGATCCATCAATTTCCTCTCGTTCATGAAGTCTATCATTCCTTCCGTCCCATAATTTCCTATACATATACCAAAACAAAATGAATAAATCAAACAAATTAAAAAATGTTGTGTATATTTTTTATAATTTCTGTGACTATTTACCCATGGTGAAGGAGCTGAACATTTTTGCTAAAGCATCAGACAGCTCTTGGTAGCTCTTGTACATCTTCAGGTCTACCTTACGCAGGTAGGGCGCGCCGTCCATCGACACCTTCACGAAGGCCGCGCCGCCGCTGCATGCCGCCTTCTCTGACTCCTCGCCGCCGCCCTCGCTCTTCTGGTGGCTCATGATGTTCTTCCGGAACGCCCTCACCGGTGGCCATCCCACCACTTGTGCCCTAGAATAATTAAATAAAATAAAAAATTAATAAATACTCGAAAAAAATAATTAAATTATGGCTTCACGTCGACGATCTCGAAATACTTACTTAGCAGGAGGCTTGATGTGATCCTTGGGAGGGAGCATAGCTTTCTCTTTGGAGGAATTCTGCATGTTTTCCTTCAGATCCAAAGTAGCAGATTCATTTGACTGAAGGTTGAGTTTTAGATCAATCGTCTCAGAAAAACCTCTTTTCCCGTTGATCTTCACGGCTTCGGCTTCGCCGCCGCCAGGCAGGCCGAGGCAGAGCTCGGTCGCCTTGAGATTCAGGCCGACTTCCATTCTCACAACCGCCGCCGGAGTCACTATTTTCGTCTCCTCCGCCGCGAGCTATATATCCTTTTTCTTCTCTGGGAGTGGCTGTAGCAAAATGTGCGTGTTTGTAGAAATAAAATTTTGAGAAGGGAGCAAGAGCAAATGTGTGCGAGTTTGGTGTGAATATATATAGGTGTATACGAATGGCTGCATTGGGGCTCATCATGTTGCGAGGAATCGCGTGCTGACACGTGGTTTTTTGATCATCTTGGATCAAGAGCGTTTTGTTAAGATAATGATTGTTAGTTGCATTAATCAGCCAATAAAATAAATGATAAAGAATTTCCCAAAATCTCAGCTTTTTTTTTTTTTGATATGACAAACTTGGTGCTTCAATCAATTATTTTGATAAATGGGAGGGTGGTGCAATTTAGTACAAACCAACAAGACAGTAAATCAGTTAAATGCAGGATGTATTGACTCAAACCCATATAGGCATTTGATGGGATTCGAACATATAACCTCTCGACCACATGCTCAAAATCTCAGTTTTTGTATTGTGGTGAAATGACAAATTTGGTGCTTCAATCATTTATTTTTGGTTGGGAGGAATGGTGTTTTAGTTTTACCAATGGGGGTGAGAGTTTTATACTTTTATTGGTCTGACAACTTTGCTCAGAATAAAATTGAATAAAATTTTATTCTTGACATTGTGCATAAAAGACCTAAAATTTTAACTGGAAGAATACTTTCTAGTTAAGGGTGCACATATTATTGGTGGAATTTAAATTCGATGATCTCCTCTTTTTAACATATTCTTTTTAAAAAAATGAATATCATTCATTTCTCTTATTTATTTTTTAAATCATATTATTGGTGGAATTTAAATCGATGCTTCTTGACCAATTGAGTGAACTAAATTTATAGAGAAAAAAAGTGAAACTGTCGAATCATTTTCCAAATATATATGTGTAGCAATATTTTTCTTTCTGTTTTTGTGCTTAGAGGAGAAAATAGAGCCTATTGAGAAGTTTACAGATTGGGGACCCCTGATCTCATGAAGGAACTTTGTTTGAAGTTTTTGAATTGGCTACGATGGTGTTTGGTTAAACTTATTTTATAGAACTTAATTATAAGCTCTAACAGTTTATAAGATATAATGTCTCAAAATCTTATAAAGTTGTTAAAGTATTTGGATAATTGAGTTTATAAGCTAGAGAGAGAACCGTGCATTAGATAGAGAAAATGGAAGAGATGTGAAGTTGATATGTTGGAAATAACAAATGATGATAAGGTTATTTTGGTAAATTTATTATTATTTGTAAGCTTATGAAAAATAAGTTGAGGTTGATGAACTTATGTTTTTGAAAGCTTCTGCTTGAAACTTTTTTTCATAATTTATAAATTGTTTGGTAACTTATTTTGCCGTTGGTGTTTGATATGCTTATAGGAATGCTGCCTTGGCCATTCATGAACTAGCTCAAGCAGCTGCTTCCTTGAAAGGAATGAACGTGGCAAATTTTTTTGGTGGTTGTCTAGAATTCTTTGTATTTGAAGTTAATGAGAATTTTTATGTTCAAAAAAATGTATAATCGAATGCAATATTGGAAGATAGGCACAATTTTCTTTAATTCCTAGCCATTAAAAAAAAACTCAACGTACAATATAATTTGAACATTAATATTCTTGCTCCTATTAAATTTGAATTAATAGTTCAATGAATCCTAAATATGTGAATTGACAAATCATAATGTTGCTTGTGAAATATTCGTGACTAGTCCAAAATGAACTTCTCATTGATGGTGATTATACTTTCGGTACAAAGTTTGGGCATCAGTCTTAATCGTTTCAATTTAAAGCATTAAACAGAGTATTTATTTTAATTTATTCTTAATTATGTGAAACTCTTTCTGATACCACACTGTATGTTTTTTTATTTTATTTTTTGGTCAATTAATACAGAAATTTTAAAGGCTGCATCACGGTGGATTCGAACCCGAGACCTTTGGTCTCGGGCATTAACCACTCTACCACTAGGCCAACACATACACCACTGTATGTTTTTTTAAAGATTAACCGTGTCGATGCTTTTTTGGCCAAAAACCTTTATTTTATAGGTTCAGTAATAAGATATTAATCAATTTATCCCTTTAAAATAATTTGTTTCAATATTATCTTAACAATTCCCTTGCTCCTACCTGCAAAAGTTACTATGGCCTAAAAATATAATTTGTATTTGAATATTCTTGATCTCTCTCAAGCAAGATTCTCTCATTTCTTATGTATCTGTTATTCTAATATTATATACTTCACTTTTTCTTATTGGATGTGTATTTTTTTCTTTAATATAATCCCACTTAATGTAATTAACAATCTTTTGTTTTAGATGATTAAATGAGAATAACTTTCGTTCAAGTACATTAAAAATATATTTAATATTTGTGAAAAGGATTACCAAATTATACTAAAGTAAGTTTTCCTATGTTTCTAAAACGCTATCTGTTGATGCACACAAAATATCTTGACTTTCACTCCATTTGTTCCATCCAAGACAGTTCATTTCTTTTCGATACGGTTATTTATTATAAGAGTATAAAGTGATTAAAGTGATAAAAAGTAGGTAGGTCCCATAACTTTTCAAGAGATAATTATATCCTAAAAAGGAAAGAGACCATCTTAGGTGGGACAACCCAAAAAAGAATACATATCATCTTGGATGAGACGGAGAGAGTAAATTTTTTGAGAGACACAGTACTGCATCCTTTAAATCTCAAGGTCTACCTCTCCACTTAGGGGGTGTTTGGCTAAGCTTATGTTAGAGAGCTTATAAGCTCCAAGAGCTTATAAGATGTTTCAAAAGCTTATAAGAAGTAATGTCTCAAGTGCTTATAAGTTGTTAAAGTGTTTGGATAATTGATCTTATAAATTAAAAAAAGAATCGTGAGTTAGAGAGATAAAATCATATTTAGAGAGATAAAATTGACGATATATGAAATTGATATTGTATGTGTAGGAAATAACGAACTATAATAAGGTTATTTTGGTAAATTCATGGTTGCTTATAAGTTTATGAAAAAATAAGTTAGGGTTGACCAATTTATCTTTAAGAGAGCTTATAAGCTGTTGGAGCTTATTTTCACAACTTATAAGCTGTTTAGGGGCTTATTTTGCCAAACATTTTGCAACAACTTATAAGCTCATAAATAGCTTATAAGCTGTTTTAAAGAGCTTATAAGCTCAGCCAAACACCCTCTTACTAATAAAACATTTTACGAAATACATAAATAATTTATAAAGAAAATTTCTAATAAAGCCTTTATCGTCTCAGCACATAATATGCCAAGATACCATGTCAAATGTTACCATCTAATGTATGTGTGTGTATATTGGATATGAGCGATCTTACTAAACAGAGATCCACGAAACCAGGTACATATGAAAGCAATAATAGAGATACTACGATAAACAGTCCCTCAAAAATTGAGTCCCATAATAAATGGGGTCTCTTACATGTTAGAGGGAACATATTGACAACCCTAGCAATATAATGAACTTTGCTTCAATATTATTGTATTTTATCTTTGGTGAAGAAAGTTTCATATTTCAACGAAGCTTCTCGTTAACTATTGTGCATATTAATTATATATATGTATCGGAAGGAGATCAAATAGAATACCTTCAATGCTAGTAACTAGAAATCAATCTGATCCATAAGTCTTGATTGATAAATGGTCCATATTGATTTCTCCAAATAAGATGAGTTTTCTTACACATAAGATAATATTTTTTCGGCATTATATTTTTCACGTGTAAAACTATGTTTTTCTATTCTTATGCTTTTTTACGCATGAGCATAAAATCATGTTTTTTGATTAATACGCTTATGTTGGTTTCTAGTTTCTAGCATCGAGAGGATTTTTAGAAGATTCAGCTCCTATATATATATAGTTGGGATCTGGTAAACCTTTCTCCTCCCATTCTAGAATATGAATCGAACATAATTGTAATAATCAAAAATCATAATTTTATGGATAATAAGCATAATAATAGAGAAAATATTGATTTATACGGAAAAAACATAGATATAGAGAAAATATTATTTTATGTGTAAGAAAGCACATCTCATTTGAAAAAAATCGATCTTGACCATCTATCAATGAAGATATATACGAATTAAATTTATTTCTAGTTAACATAACGAGGAGGAAATCTCTTTGATCATTCATATATATATATATATATATATATATATATGAATTGGATCAAATACAAATCAGTCTTAAAGTAAAATAGAAACTATTTTTAGTCTTTGATTCGTGAAGATCGACGGTGAATTCATCACATTACTTGATGAATTCAAATACATGGGTTCGAATCTCATGATGGACGTATTTTATTTTTTGAATTCAGACATTTTCACAGTGAATTCAGATGATTTAGTGAGTTCGTAATTTATACGTTAATGATGATTTTTACAATAACCACTCAATATATATATATATATATATATATATATATATATATATATGGAGAGAGAGAGAGAGAGAGAGAGAGAGAGAGAGAGAGAGTTAGGTTCAAATAAGAACCATTTTTAACGTGAGAACTAAGAACCATAAAATTTCGTTATGAACAAAATGAATTCGCTATGAAAGTTGATGCATCTGCTGAGAAAGTTACTGAATCCAAAAATTCGATATTTTTCACCCGGGTTCGAATCCCATTAGAGTCTAAAATTCATCGTTTTTTGGTTCACACGTTCTCACGATAAAAAAGTTCTCAAGTTAAAACCTCCCATATCTAAGGAGTGATTATAGTGTGGAAACTCCTATAGTGTAAACATGATGACAAATATCAACCCTTGATAAATCAATATGGATACTTCAGATTCAAAGCACAAATTATGACGCAGATGTACAAATACACAATTATATTCGAAATTTGTACATATAACTAATTCAGATGCACACTTAAAATAATCATTTGGACATTTGGGTGTCTACTGGTTTTGTGTTTTATGTATTACACGGATTATCATGCAAGAAGACTATAACTCTTCATGTGCTACATCTGAATGAAAGATCTGCTTAAACTAACGTATGCGATATAGTAATTTGATTGTCTACACAAATATAAAAGATGTCTTCTTATTCCTATTTTCGACATTAAGGAATTTTTTCACCATAACAACCCCTATATATAGGATATATATATATATATATATATATATATATATATATATATATATTCGAGCATTATGGAAATAGAGCATGTTACAATGTCAAAATTTAAGCTAAATGAGACACGAACATCACTCAATCTAAGACTATTTTTCCAAATATCCATGGCCATAAATTTGAGACAAGTCACATCCTCATTACAAAGAGAAAACATCTCCAAACCCTAGATGTGCCCTTGCCGCATCACTATCTCCAAATTTTCATAAAATCAATTTTTGCATGCACAAGGCTTATACGACTGGAATCTCGTTGCACGATCGTCTTAGTCTGTATTACAAATAGTGTCATCTTTTGACATAAATTTCATTTGCTTAGTATCCGTTAAGTAATTAATTAATTAATTAATTAATTAATTAATTAATTAATCACGATCTTAATATGGAAATGCATGTGTTGGTCCAAATTTCTCTACCAAATTTGATATATAATGCTCCATAATCTCAAACCCATTCCTATCCACATTTTCTATAATAATTTACAATATCTAAAAAGATGATATATCTATTTTCATCTTTTGGAACTTGGTGCATCAGTCGAAATCATGCAAGAAAACAAGAGACTGTTTTTCAGATTTGGAAAGAAAAAAAAAATCTGCCACTATTTAAAATATACCCCTTTGAAAAAAAAGAAAAAGAAAACGACACCATTTTGAGTTTACACATTTGGAGTTTTATTTGGTTTATAATAACCTGAGGTGATGGTACATGTAATATGTGGATATATTTCGAGTGGTCCAAACAACCCCTAACAAAGATACATGCATATAGAAAAAATAATCAGTTTCACATATTGGACCACTTGGTCATGTGATTAATGTGTTAGGTAATAAAAACCATACACATATATTTTATTTTATCATGAGAAACAAGTTTGATCTTCACTGATGTTTATTTGGAATTTATTGATTGTGTAAAGTTTTTCAATCTTCTTCTTGATATTTTTTTCGGATTCAACTTAGAGGGTGTTTGGCTAAGCTTATAAGCTTTTCAAAACATCTTATAAGTTGTTTAGTTCTTATTTCACGAAAAGTGTTTAAAAATAATTTCTTAAACAAATTTTTTATGTTGTGAAAATAAACTACAACAACTTATAAACTCCCTTAAAAATAAGTAGCTCAACCCCAACTTATTTTTTCATAAGCTTGCAAGTAACAGTGAATTTACTAAAATAACCTTATTATGATTTGTTATAATCTACATATATACTATCGACTTCACCTCTCGTCAATTTTCTCACTCTGACTATGATTGTCTCTCTCTAACTCACGATTCTTTCTCTAACTTATAAGCTAAATTACCCAAACACTTTGACAACTTATAAGTTCTTCAAACATTATGTATTATAAGCTCTTCAAACATTTTATAAGCTCTTTAAAATAAGCTTAGCCAAACACCCTCTTAATCGGTTTAGGCATTATATTAACAATAAATGGGATTCGAAAATCAAATTCTCTACTGACATGCGATTGAGTCTAGATATTAATGTCACATGGATGTCTTCAAAAAATTTAGGTTTCAAATTGGATTAGTTAAATTGAGTCAAAGATAAGTATTATAACAAAAAAGTCGTGGTTATATCAATTCAACACATTAAATCATTAAGAATAAAAAAGAGTAAAATTATATGATGTACAACATGAAATACTTATTCGAAGAGAATGTAATCATATAATTTCAAATCAAATCAAGATTAAAGTGAAACTCCTGCATCATTCTCCTTTCGACCTATTCAAGATAATTCATTTTTTTTTTATACAGTTATTTTAAAAAATGATATAAAATAGTTAAAATAATAAAAAAATAAGTTTTAAATATTTTTAAAAAATAATTATTCCTAAAGTTCAACTTGAATGGAATAAATTAAAAAGAAATATAGGTCATGAGGAGTAAGAAGAAATCATATTTTTAATGTCACTTGGAGTCAAAAAGTAATAAGCCAGTATATAATCAATCTACGATCATTTGATTGATAGGGCGAAAAGGTTAATTGAGTGATAGGACTACTGAATTTGAAGTTAAGTTTATTGGGTGACGGTAAAGTCGATGGTGAGGGGGTCCAATGCACATTCCCTCACTATTGATTGCTACAATAAAAATAATATTTTAATGAATAGTGAGGGGGTGTGCATTGCAGCCCCCTCACCATGGACTTTACCATTGGGTGACAAAGAATGAGTTGGGAAATTTATGAGACATGTCAACATCTACAAAATATTTTTTAGGCAAACACAATCGAATTAATTTGTCGGCAGTTCCTAAAGAATCCAAATTAAGAATTATATTCGTTAGTAAAATTCGTTTATTTTTATTTTTTTAATATCCATAAAAAATGTTTATTTTTCTCTTATGAATATTGATATTACATAATCTTTCTAACTTTTCTCTCTATACTATCTATTTATTTACAAAAAAATATTATGATTCACCTTTTAAATTTTACCTAATATTAATTTATTCATTTTTACCTGATACTTCTTACAGTTATGGGTCATCTTCTCCATAAACTTTACATTCATTATAATTTATTAAAATTCGTATCACTAAAATCTATAAACGAATTTCGTAGAAATGGGGGTACATGATTTTCAGTGTAAGCATAATTAATTCTAGCACTTTAATTTTCGCAAGCCTCTATATCTCCATTTTCGGAAGATCTTAAAAAGAGAAACAACTTTCACAATTTTATGATATTTTTTGAAGCAAGAATTTATGATATAAAATAAAGTAAACTGGAATTGGAAAGCTATATAAATAAAATTAGTATTTCAATATCTATAGCTATAATATTTATTTCTAATCAATGGCTCAATGCTATATCGGTATACATCATTATCAGGAAAATAAAAATCATTAGGCTTTGTAATTTAGTGTAAAATGTTAAACGTAAAATGCACACAGTATTATGTCTAATTTTAAATAAACTGTCATTCTGCACCCATTAAACTAATTATAAAAATAACAAATACTAGCTTACACTCTTTAACTGTCCCAACTAATCACCAAGCTATGCAGATCTTTGATTTATCTCTTAGGGGGTGTTTGGCTAAGCTTATTTTAGAGAGCTTATAAGCTCCAAAAGCTTATAAGATGTTTCAAGAGCTTATAAGATGTAATGTCTCAAATGCTTATAAGTTGTTAAAGTGTTTGAATAATTGATCTTATAAGCTAGAGAAAGAATCGTGAGTTAGAGAGAAAAAATAATAATTAGAGAGATAAAATTGACGAGATGTGAAATTGATAGTGTATTGTAGGAAATAACGAACTATAATAATGTTATTTTGGTAAATTCATGGCTGATTATAAGTTTATGAAAAAATCAGTTAGGATTGACCAACTTATTTTTAGTGGGGCTTATAAGCAGTTAGAGCTTATTTTCACAACTTATAAGCAGTTTAGGAGCTTATTTTATCAAACACTTTGTAACAGCTTATAAATTATTTTAAAGAGCTTAAAAGCTCAGCCACACACCCCCTTTAATCACCTTCTTCGTTAATCAACCAATAAGTATTTTGGAAACACTAATAAATTAATATCAATATTTAATAAATTAACTAATTGTCCATTATGAGTATTATTTTAATATACCTGTGATTAACTGTTGTGGATCCTACATATATATGTATATATATGTCAAAATCTTGCCACAATAATATATATTCCATATGTTGGTTGAAAATGGGACAATGGATCCCAATGGGCATTGGCGGGTCCCCCTCTGAAATGTCTTAAAAGCGCGCCATCTTTTCTTTATTTGCCATCTAACACGCTTTTGTGGAACCATTTTATTTATTGCTAAAATTCCTTTTAATTATTATCACTTGCAGTCAACTACTGTTTTCCCTTCTTTTTAAAAATAAACAATCGTCATCTATTTAATCCTCAAATTTTAGGTCGCAATCAATTCCTTTGTTTGGTGTAATCATTATTTTAGTTTCACTTTTTGGGTGAACTTGGTTCATCATACTCAAGACACTAAAATTCAAATATTCAAAAATGTTTTATTTAATTATATTATGTCCATCTTTCGTGTACTTTGTAGATTAGTATAAAGATACATTTATCGATTTTACATATTTATATAGTTTGGGTTCTATAATATCGGATCATTAGATAATATATAGTACCCAATTTAAATCATGTAATTCTTTATCATAGTCTGCTATTCCTAAAGACGGCTTATCTGGAACTGTGACTCGGGATGAGCCGTCTTTAGGAATAGCGGACTGTGAAAGAGTGGCATCAGAGCAGTTGTGAACACATGATAGCTCATTTTTTGCTCATGGACAAAATGGAAAGGCACCCAGCAGGCTGTTGGGTGCCCGCTGGCGCTGGATAACGGAATCCGCGAGCATTGGAGTATCCACGGGCGCTGAGTTTGGAGAGAGTCGCAGCAAAACAAAAACAATTCATACAAAATAACATAACACTGCATCGCACCCAACCGACGTTGGGTTTGGGGAGAGCCACAAAAAAACACAAATAATGTATATAAAATAATATAATACTGCATTTAAAATAACATATGATCGCATAGCACCCAACGGGTGCGGTGCGTGCGAAGCGGCAGCGCCAATAGATACAAGGGGAGCTGACGATCATTGGATGTTTCCAAGATGCATTAAAACGATATGCATGTTTGTATTTAACTGTATGTATTTTTGTATTCATTTAAATGCATAGTTCAATTCAATTATATGCATGGTTTATTTTTTGAAATCACATAACAAATCAAATTACTAATATACCCTTATTAAAGCAAAATCAATGAAAATAAGATTCAAAATTTAAAAAATCTCCACCATAGAATCTATGAAATGAATGGATGAGATTAATAATATATACTATCTCAGACTTGGATATTATACGATCCCTACTTTTTACGTAGTTATTTCAAGTTTTCCTTCTTTTTTAAGAAGGTGAGGGAAAAAAAACATTCTACTCTTTCTCGTCTACTTTCACATGACAGAACGATTCTTTGCGCTAAGTTGCTAGGTGTCATGTTCGAATTTCGACTAGACAAAACTAAGAATTTCATCTATTAAAGTAGCTTAACTACAAAAAATATTATGCTTCGTTTGTCATGGAAATATGTTATGCTGTCTTGTTACTTTTTCGTGGTGAATTAATTATCTTTTAACCTTATCGAGATGGAGATGTTTGATTAAATCAAGTGTTAATGGTGAAAATTGCCCAAATGTTAACATACCTACTTAATTTAACCTATATACTAATATACTACTCTTTTTACTCATTTCTAATCAAAATTACATAAATATCTTTCATTTGTAAAAAAAAACAGATGAAGAAAATGGGGGGACGTTGGCCGCCGAGAAATAGATGAGAAGGGAGGGGAGGTTGACCGTCGGGAAAAGGGGGAGGGAGGGAGGGAGGTTGGCCGCCGACAGAGAGGAGGGGGGGATGGTTGGCCACCGGGAAAGAGGAAGGAATGGAGAGTGGGCCGTCGGGAAAAGGGAGAGGGAGGGAGGTTGGCCGTCGGGAAAGAGGATTGGCCGTTGGAAAGGTTGGCTGCTGGGGAGGGTTGGCCTCTGGGAGGTTGACAGCTGGGGAGGGTTGGCCGCTGGGATGGTTGGCCACCGCTGGGAGGTTGGCCGTTGGGATGGTTGGCCGGGGTACATAGAGGGTTGAATCTATGTGAATCGTGTTTTTTTTTTTTATATATTTTAAAGGATAAAATTTTACAATTGGTTAAAAAGGGTAGCAACTTAACATATGAGATAAAAAGAATATCAAATTTCACATATGGATTATATAAAATTTTCACCCTTAAATCAATACTACTCTGTTTGTTTTTAAGTGTCTCATTGACACTTATTTCATATTTCTTATTAAGTGTCATTATAGTTTGTAATTTAAAAGTAAAATTATAATTAATTTATTATTTTACCCCTATTTAATATTATTGGAATTTGATAATCTGTTCTATGAATACATTTATTATTATGTAATTAATAAGATTAAAAAATAAATTTTTTTTTCTTGATTTGCATTAACGAGTGATGACATATCTGGACAGATTATGTAAAAGATGTGCAAATTCAATCAAATCGAATAAACACCAAGTACACCTGTTATTTACTGTTATTTTATTAGCTTCGTGACAATGTAAAGGCTAGGTTGGTTTTGACGCTCGACAAGATATTAGATATATGTCATTTTTTTTTATATCATGGAGAATCCACAACTGCTATTTTAGGTGTGCATTGGATAAAACTCCATGTTTCTGTGCAATAGCCTGCAAACCACACATGACAGATAAACAACACTTGAAAAATCAGGTGTGACATGCTCAAACCCATAGAGGCGTTTGGTGAGGTTCGAACCTGTGACCTTTCGACCACAGGAACCCACCTTAACCATTGGACTGTCTCTAGGGACAATATATATCAAATTTGATTTTATGGAAGAGGGAGCTAATCTAGCAATTGTTTGCTATGTGTATTTATATTTATTTGGACACAACTAAGATCTTTGAATTTCTATTATATGTCAGTTTTGTCGTTATTTTTTCGGTATATGTACTTGATAATATTCAATTATATATATAGGGATGATATAAGTAATAATGCAAATATTATTAAGAAATAAGAATGTAGCATTGAACATATAAATATATTATACTAAATGCATAAATTTGTTGCATCAAATTTGGTGCAATAACTTTACATTCAGTAATACACTTTATGTGTAGAATTTGATACAACAAATTTATATATTCAGTATAACAACTTTATACATTGAATATTACATTATTGTTTCTTACCAATATTTACATTTTTACATGATATATCCCCTATCTATGTATATATATATATAGGAGATGGATCAGGTAAGAATGAATAATTTGGTAGGAAATGAGAATGAATCTGGGTCTTTGATTCGCTGGATCAATGGTTGAGATTTAATTTCGATTGTACTACAGTTTTGTGTTGTGTGCGCTACGCGGATTATTATATATATACATATAATACGAAGGCTGAATACATTGCACATTATTTGTGAACCTTATTTATTAATTTTATTATTCCCTTCGAAGTTAAAGGAGAAAAAATAGTTAGTTATAATTTTTTCTCGATGAAATCACGCATTTTCTAAAATAGTTAAGATTTTGATTTTTTTTTTTTAATTTATAAATTTGATGATTCTGGTCATGATTTCTGAATGTAAGAGAAAATAAGAAATGAAAAATGAAAATAAAATATTACAATGGACTACACGCCGTCAATATTCATGTTATACACTCACAAATATAGTGTATGATATATTGATTCTCTACTCTAAATATACATATGAAGAGATCAAATAGAAACTCTCATCATTCTAGTAACTAGAAAAGCAATTTGGTTTCTAAATCTTGATTGATAAATGATCAAAATTAATTTTTTAAATGAGATATTTTCTTACACATAAAATAATAATTTCTTCGGTCTATCTATAAAATTATGATTTCTCCATGCTTTTATGTATTTTTACATATAAAATAATATATTTTTATTTTTATAAATTATATTAGTTTCTAGTTATTAGAAGGAGGAAGGTTTATAGCCCCTATATATACATTGACATATGAAAGCAAATTAAATCAAACATCAAATCTGCGTTATATATAAATATAAGTTTGGGGCTCAAAAAAGATGATGAGAATCCCCTGCAATCAGATAGAATCACCTTTACAAGTGTGGCTACGGCTTAGTTTGATCTTCCAAAGATTTTGAATCAATCGAAATTCTCCACTTCATTTTGTATTATATATATGACAGGTTTAGCCTTTTGGTTGGGAGCCTATTTTTTATTGTTTAGTTATATAATTAGTGGTGCTAATCATGCCCAAACTTACTAATTATGTCGTACATTTAGATAATGATATAAGCTTTACCAAATAATTAACCACTAACTACTTTCCTTTTCCTTTCCTGTTTAAAGTGCTTTGTATTCTAATCTTTGTTATAAACCGACCTAATAAAAAAAATATTCTTGTAATAGGGCCTGTCCCCGGCCAGAAATATAGTGAAATCACCTTTCCTATTCTTTCCCCCGACCCCGCTAATGAGTACCGCATCTTCAGAATTGTAACCCTCCCCTCAGGCCGGATGAAGATTGGCCCTCGAGTGCAAAGGCAGAAGGGAGCAGCTTGATTAATGCAAGACCCAGGTTTATTAATTCGATAGGGGACGAAAATCGGCCTTAGTGATCCGACGGTGCCTAGTGATGAAGGCTTCTCTTTTGAATCAGTAGACCCTTTTCCTTATACACATTAATGTTGTACATTATCAAGGAAAAAATATTATAATGATAAATGACAGTATACATATGACAATTTTGAAGCCATAAAATCTAATGTTCATTCATCTTTCTAGAAATCTAATCCAATTATTATTTGGACCCAACAGAGAACAACGGTTGCTGTGACATTCCTTCACGTCGCGTTCGGATCCCGTTTGGAATTCAATTTTGCGATGAGTAATTCGATTATAAATTAAATAGCAAAAAGAAATCATTATTTTCAGAAATTAATGACATTAATAACAACAACGATTGTGACGGTGATAATCTACTAACCATGTTAAACTCTCGATTGGTCCAATTATTAGCACATTATTTTCGGTCCCTTTTTTATTGTACAAGACATATATAGGACTGTAATATTTCATGTTCGATATCTATCGAATGCTATTACTAAGAATATCACTTGACACCATAGATTAGTACTTACATCAGGAAAGAATCTCAAATCGAAAAGTTTGGAATCGACCATTAGACCCGGATCGGGACCGGACCCGGACCATTAACTATGAGTCTAAAGTGGTGGGACCGGTGATCTATAACCGATTAAGACCCTCAGATTAGGACAAAAATCGAAACTGAAACCAAAATCGTTGCTTTGGAATTTAATGGGCTATGAGTGATTCCGAATCGGTATGGGTAAAACCGACATATTGACAAGCCTACTTAAGCTTAGACTTGTCAATATATGAGTTTTACTCGGATCAGAACCAAAATAAGTATCGGTTCTAGTTCTGAAATCAGAATCGAACCTAGACCGGACCAGATCAGATCGGACCATCAAACTATGAGTCTAAACGGTCCGGGTCTAAAACGTGTCTGGAACCGGAATCAGAATCGAAACCGCTACTTTCAAATTTAATGGGCTATGAAAAGTTCCGAATCGTTCCGGATAAAACCCAACCATTAACATCCATATTTTGAACGCTTAGTTTCGTCTACCTTGACTTCAATTTAAACCTAGTGGTTGGTTTGATGTTGTCGTGATCGTTGTTTTTCATGTTTTTCATTAAATTTGTTAAATTAATATAATCACATAATTTCAACTACCATATCTCTTTCATTCATTTAAACCATTGATTACTATGAATGGACCACCCCACGAGACATCAGGCCCATATATTAGTGCAGCCATGCAGGCCCAAAACCATGTCTACATTCAACCTTTTTTCTATTTCTCAAAGGAAATATCAGTAAATCATGTAATAAAGGTTTGTATTTTGATATTCTTTTTTTATACTTATTAATCAAATATTTATTTCACATGTTGTGTGCATATATATCGAATTAATTCATTTGGTTATACTTTGTATCTGACCATATAGTTAACACTGAGAATAAAGTCCACATTATATTCTTGAAGAAAATCACTGTCACAATTTTAAAGCACATATCTTCCAACGTTTAGTTTTAATATAAAAAACTTTGGTTATCACTTCTGGGAATAATCAATATTTTAAAATTCATCATTATTTCGAAAAATATATGTCAAAAATAACAATATACGTCAAGTAAATATCTGTGAAGTCATTCACTAAATTACAATATTGAATAAATAAAGATAAGAGAAAAGAAAATGACTGGTAAAATGGTTGTTGACGTGGCAAGATTATCAACTTGCAAAATGGTGTGGCTGAGTTCTGCCATGTTTGCGAGGAGCGCTGACAGGGAGCAGATTAAAATTTTGTCTTGAAACTCCATTCGAATCGGAATCGAAATCGAAATTAAAATATAAAATTTTGAAATATATTAATAAGACATAATCCAATTAATATTACGATAAATCAAATTAATATAACTAATTAAAACATCATGATTTACAAAAAAAAAAACTTAAATTTAAAATTCCAATATCATAAACATTAGTTCACTACACTCGACGACAAACCAACATACCAACAAATAATTAACTATAATAAAAAAATAGGCATCAAATAATCACAAACCATATAGAACAATAAAAAATATATAAGCCCTAAAAAAAATTTAGTCCATTTTGTCTGGCATGAAAGTTTGGAACCAACAATTGGAGAAACTTCAATTTTCTGTAACTGAACCAAAATTATTAAGCTCGAATCGAATCGAATCGAATCGAATCGAATCGAAGTCGTGGATATACTATGTTAGGATTCGATTTTGCTCGTTCGTACGTTTATCAACCGCTGATGCTTGCTCAATATTGAGAAACAACAATTTTATTTTATTTTGAACAAAAACTTTTGAAAAAAAAAAACTACTAATAAAATAATTGTAGAACCAAACGTGTGAAGTTGGGGCTCCACACGCTTAAGTGACAGAACACGTGTGCGTTGTGTTGTTGGTTGGGTGATTGGAAGTTTATGCGCCACAAGAAAAGAAACTTAGATATAGTTTATATATTTTTTAGTATGATGTAATATTTATCAATATTAATTTTGCTACATTAATAATTGTCACTTTGCTATAATTTCAATCTTGAAGTTTTCCCCAAATATTGAAGCTATTGGTCATGATTATGAAAAGTATTACTACACGAGTGCAGTCATTCATATATTATCGTAGTATTTATTTAGTTCATAAGTATTTAAGATTAAGATAAAAACCGAAAAAAAAATCATGGGAAAAGTATTTGTGATGAGATTGTCAATGTTGTTAGTGGTATATTTCACTCTTCCATTACGAAATAAACTTTAGTGTTGTATTTATTGTAACCATAGCTTCTCCATAAGAGTGTTTTTTCAAATCATACAATAATAATTAACCACGTATTAAGGAAATCAAATTAGACAGGCTTGATCATGCAAATGTCTAGTGGAAATCAAAAGCACATCGATGCAGGGTGTTTGGCTGGAACAGGAAGAACAAGATCAAAACTCGTTGATTCAAAGGAATATCGAGAATTGACGAAAAGAGATAAAACTCGATTTATTAAAAATGCCAAAAGCTGCCAACGAAAAGAAGCAAACGGAGATTAAATACTAACCCTAATCTCCGAAAATACAAGAAATGCCAAAAAGGCCCAACAAAAATCCGAAATTACAAAATAACCCCGAAAAACACTAAACTGCGAATTTGATCCTCTAAACGATGGAATTTGCCCGAAATCCGCCATCATTCATTGCAAAGCAATGTGTATTTTTCGAACGTCGATTCCAATTAAAAACAATACTTTAATAAATCTACAACTTTCTAAATTGCGCAATTCTTCTGACGATCTGCGTGTTTATAAAATCATCCGAATTTATATGCGATCAACATCCTTACAACCATTTAATCACCCGAATAAAGGTAGAGAATTTGATTGTTACGTTTATTTATATTAGAGTTGTCAAACGAGTCAGATCGAGCCAAAATGAGGTATATGGTCAGTGTGGCTTCATAGCTCCGTCTTTAGGCTGTCAAAGGGGGCTAATGGGTAAAATGGGGTTGGACCCAAAAAATTTAAGACCATAATTCTATTAGTTCAGTCCGACCGGAAAATACTTTTATACAAAAAAATTGAATTCAGTCTGATTGGTCTAGCCCGAATTTTTTCGAGCAATAATTATGTGGCCCTGTCTAAGCTTTTTGAGAATTCTAGCTCTATCCATAAGATAAATGGAGGTAGGGTTTGGTGAATGGATACAAGGATGTGCGATTGAATTTAGAGCACACAAAATAGTTTAGAGCATATCTATAACGTGTGGATTATCATGAACTGCAACAAACAACGGTGGACCCTTAACAGGTGATATTTCTGATCTGTATCCAGAGATGCGATATAACACCCACGGATTTATTGCAAGAAAATCGTATAGCTTATAATAATAATAATAATAATAATAATAATAATAATAATAATAATAAAAGTTGTATGTGCCATCTTGTCTAGGCTTTAAATTTGTAACTAACATATTCCAATATAATGATAATTGTAGAAATTCTAAATAATTATTATAGTATTCGTTATTTTTGAAAAATTGATTATCAGATATTTAGATTATTATGGTATTAATGTGAATTATAGTTGATTTAAATTTATTTTAGAAGCGAAAACATATGGATATGGGTCTAGACCCTGGATCTAATTTTTTTGGACCTAATGGATCTGGACTGGATACGGATCCAAGCAAAAAAAATTGAATCTGAATCTAGATCAAGTCATATCCAATCCAGATCCGATCAATTGTCATTCCTATTCATGATCAATATAAATTCTTTAACTGTTCGATCTTCTTACAAATTATGAATAAAAATTTATATTTACCCACATTTTCTCATTATACTATTTGACAATACTCATTGGAGCACAAAAAAAAAACATATTTAAGTATTGGTCAGTTAGTTTATAATCCAATCCAGCCATGTGGTCATAACCTTAGCCATGTGGTCATAACCTTCCCAATATGCCATACCCAGTTAGACCCCACTAGACTTGTTAGTAGTGAGCTTTATTCGAATTAAATAAATAAATATCAATTTTAGTTTTAAAATTGATCTATTAGATATGGGACCCAAATCAGATATAGACCCAGATCATCAAATTATGGATTCGAATCGGATAATTACTCAAATACTAAAATGATTATTAGTTTATATGAAATTTTATAAATTAATAAAAATAACAATTAATTGGTAATAGAATATCTAAAACATATTATAGAAGTTCATTGTACACCAAAAAAACATGTCGGACCCGATTGAATCCGAAACAATCGAATCGAATATGAGCTGATCCGTATCTAAGTAGATATAGAATTGAAATCACAGTTAATAAACTTTGAGCCATTCTGATGATTATGAATAAAACTCATACGTCGATAAGCCTAGACTCCACAACCAAAAGAAAAAATAAAAAATAAAAATTGGTACAAAACACCCAACGAAGACCATCCACTTCCACCCAACACATGCCACGCACCCCCACTCCACCCCAAAAACGCATCTTGCAGATTCCAAAGAGAAGTCTCCCATCTGAGGTTGTCCCTCCCTTGTCCCCTGCTTCCGCCACCGCTGCCTTTAATCATGTTCCTTTCCCTTCCGACACCTTTATCTCTCTTTCTCCTCCATTCATGCACTCGCTCACACGCTTCTTCTCAATAAAACAACCTCATTTCCCTTATCTTCCTCACCCATCAACCACCAACAACATTTGATTGTGACGTCGACCATCAGAACGCGATTTTTCAAGGAGATTTCTTCGATCAAGATTTGATTTTTTCTGCAAGAAATGGACTGTGATTTGAATTTGAAAGCCACTGAGCTCCGATTGGGATTGCCCGGTAGTGCACATGCGATTTCTCCGCTAACAACAACAAACGATCTTCGCCGGAGTCGGACGGCGCCGCCGTTTCAACTGATCGTGAATCTACGCCACCGCCGCCCAAGTAAGAAGATTGGAAAACTGAAACTCAAATTTTAGTGTAGGATTGAATTTTTTTGTAGCTGTGACTGACTTAAAGAAATGGTGTTTGATGACAGGACAAAGATTGTGGGGTGGCCGCCGGTGAGATCTTGCAGGAAAACAATTTCTCTGCGAAGGGCGCCGAGGCGGAAGCCGGGAGTTATGTGAAGGTGAGCATGGATGGAGTTCCTTACCTCAGGAAGATTGATTTGAAAGTTTATGATGGATATTTGGAGCTTCTTCAGGCTTTGGAAAGCATGTTCAAACTCACCATAGGTAGGCAGAACTCTCTCTCTCCCTCTCCTCTCTCTCTCTCTCTCTCTCTCTTTCTAGGGCTGCCTATAATGGTGATTTATGCAACAGGTGAATACTCTGAGAGAGAAGGATACAAAGGATCAGAATATGTGCCAAGTTATGAAGATAAAGATGGTGATTTGATGCTTGTTGGAGATGTTCCATGGGAGTAAGTCCTCTCTCTCTTTATCTCTATCTCACACACACAAGCACACAATAGTATGAAATACCCGGTCTAATTTGTGATAAATTGTGCAGAATGTTCAAGTCATCTTGCAAGAGGCTGAGAATCATGAAAGGGGCAGATGCCAGAGGCATAGGTTGTGTTGTATGAAATTAAACATCTAGAGAGAGAGAGAAGAAGAAGATGATGTCTAGACATCATTCTGCAGCTTGGGTAGTCGAAGATCAAACAAGATTGTGAAATTCCCATTGAAACAGAGCTGTTCAGTTCAGGAGTAATTGAGTTTTCTTGATCCTATTACAGCATCAAATCCTGGATTTGTTTGCTGTAAATGTTGATGTATTTGTTGTTACAATTAGGGGGAAACCGAAAGCATACACATTTTTAGTGCCGTAGTACAGACGGATGTACATACATATATGTATCCTGCCGTGTATTTCTTTTCGAGTTTTGGACGACGAGAAATCCGCCGTCGCTATGACCTTTGGACCATTTGGAAATCTTTTTTCTTTCAGACACTTTGTTTTTTATTTATTTAATATTATGTTTTTGTTTTATGATAAAACTTATATTAAATATAGCAATTAAGGATAATTAGATTTTTAATTATAATTTATTAGTTCATTATGATTTATTAATTCATAATTAGGATTTATTAATTAACAATTAGGGTTTATTAATTCAAAGTTAGGATTTATTAATTTAAAGTTAGGGTTTATTAATTCATAATTAGGGTTTATTATTCAAAATTAGGGTTTATTATTTTCAATTAGGGTTTATTAATTTAAAATTATAATTTATTAATTCAAAATTAGGATTTATTAATTTCAAATAGGTTTTATTAATTCAAAATTAGGATTTATTAATTCATAATTAGGCTTTATTATTCAAAATTAGAGTTTATTAATTCAAAATTAAGATATATTAATTTAAAATTATATTTATTAATTTACAATTAAAATTTATTAAATTAATTAATTTTAATTAGAATTAATTTAATTAATTATATTAGAATTAATTTATTAATTAATTAATATTAATTAACTACTTAATTAAGATTGATTAATTAATTAATTAATTAGGTGAGTTTCACTGTGCGCGCCAGCGCGCACAGGAGACCACCTCTTCTTCTTTATAGAGGATGTGTTTTTCTTTTCCATTCAATCTATCTTGGTGTGTAAGTTCAATAGTTTTGTCATCGGGGTGGTCTCCTGTGCGGCTCATCTAATTTATTTTTTAATTAATTAATTTAATAAACTTTAATTGTAAACTAATAAATTATAATTTTTAATTAATAAAATTAATTATGAATTAATAAATTATAATTAAAATTAAAAATCTAATTATAAATTAATAAAATCTATTGATCATTACTCAATATAATTAATATATATTATTATAATATATAATAATATATACTTGGGTGAGCGTATGGTGATGTTAAGTTTACCCAAATTTTTGTCTTTGTCATGAGTTGTTAAACTGAAATGAAATGAATCATTGTTTGGAGTATGATGATTATTATTTTAATGTTGTTTCCATAGTTGTATTGATCCACAAATTTTATACATTAAAGGCTAACCGTCTTGCAATTAACATCTCAAGAAGTGTCTAAATATCGGAGTCTTCGAGTTTGAAAGGGTTATCCGTACTGTTTGTGGATACTGATGATGATGAGATACAACATTTGGCTTCGGACATTAACCACTCTACCATTAGGCCAACACACGTACACAGTAACTTGCAATTTTATTTTAATGATGAAGACTACTACAGCCTGTTGTTTTAGGGCAACCATGAGAGAGAGACCACTTGGAGAGTTTCATGTGATGGGAGTAGGAACATTGTATATGTATTATTTTTTTCCATGACAGGGCATCATAATTCACATCTATTTCCTCTATTCCTTTAAAAGTGGCACATTACTTTTGGATACATAGATTAAAATTGATTGTATTTTGTGTGTATAAAGTAGTGGTTCATGGAATTTGAGATATTTTTATGTGTAAAAATAATTCTTTTTTAGAATGAGCCACTTTTAATACGATGGTCCAAAAAAAGAAAACGAGGCATTTTTTTTAATCAATTAAATATATTAATTTAAAGGCCACATCACGATAGACTTTTACACAAGATCTTTGACCTCGAACATTAACCATTCTACCATTAGGCCAACACATGCACACAAACGAGCCAGTTTTAGTAGGATTGAGAGAGTACCATTTATCAAGCAGTTCAGTCTTTTATTACAACTATGCTAAATTTGGTGTTTTTTCAATCCACTAAATAAAAGGTATATACAATTATGACGCCATCCAATACTTAATGGAGTAAGAATATGGTGGAGCAAAGTTGAAAGTTTCTTTAAGCATATTTGGCACTATTTTTAGAGCCCTGTGCTATAAAGCTAATTCTTTCTTCCAGAAAAAGAGGTTTTAATGTTATCGCCAACCACTGCCCCTTTTACCTATTATGGGCATATATTCTTTGTGTCGACCATAATCTGTTACTCCGTCGTTTCCAAATATAAGTATGTAAAAATCGTATACCAAAGAAATGGATGAAAAGTACACTTTTTTTACCCTAACTATTTACTTGACCACTAAATTTTCTTCATTAAGAATTAAGAGTAAAGTTACAAGTTTGACTGCAAAAATTTAAACAGATTTTAGTAGTTCTCTCATATTTGATTTTGGCATTGGTACATGTCAAAATATAATGTCTAATTTTTGGAATAATTCCACTTCAAATTTGTCAAATTTTGGAATTCGCCAAAATAACTAAATTTGCGAACTTCACAGCAAAACTGGTTTAGATATTCAAGATGAGAAGTTTGAAGATTACATTACACATCTTCACACTACAGGTATGGATAGTAGAACAATCAACCTATGACCAGAATGACACATTTTTCAGACAGAGTTGAGTCAAACTTAATCAAGAATTGAATTTGAAGAAGAGCAATGCAGAAAGATAGATGAAGAGCGTATTAGGTTCCCAACTATGGTGCCTATTGCTTCTTCTTCTTGGGCCTCCTCTTTCTTCGTGGTTTTCTAGCGTCTGAGTTGGAGCTCAAGGTACCATTGATCGAGTCCACGGGCCTCTTTCGTGAGGGAGGTCTACCGAAGCTGCTAGAGGTGTTGCTAGATGTAGATATTTCAGCTCTGCTGTATGGCTTCGTACTGGTAGTAGGTCTACCGAAGCTACTAGAAGTGTTGCTAGATGTTGATATTTCAACTCTGTTGTACGGCTTCTTATTATTGGATACAGTGAATCTTGACTCCTCCTTGATTGAATTTGTTATTGGCTTCCTGGACGGACCAGGAGGCGGCATTAGAGCACGAGCAGAGATCAACTTCTGCAAGTACACATGGAGAAATATCAGCTTTCAGATGTAGTTTCACAGAAGTCAATCCTCTATAATTCAATGGCTAACCTGATTTCTTTCGTCACTGGACATTCCTGATGCTGCTTTGCCCGAGGCGCTAGATGCTTGATCCCTGCATTCCATGAAAAGAATATTCATTAAATATCGTCATCAACCGATCTAATGCAATGGGTTGTCCACTGATTTATTGCAATGGCAGCATGAGAACAACATTTTTACTGGAAATTTTATGGACTATCTTTCTAATGGGGTTTGGAAAAATTAAAGGAGAAAAGCAAAATATCTCAAGATCATGGGATATTGAAAATGAAAATGAAATGGAAAACTGAGATGACCTAAAGTTTGGATGAGTACCTTGCACTCCACTCATCATCTGCTTCAGCCTCTTCACTAGAGCTCCCATTTAGGAAGAAATCATCATCACTAGGATCCAAGGTGCCATCATCCTCGCTCCCTGTTTCTGTTACATAAGTTCAAAGTTCAAACTGATGTAGTTCTACAGAAGTAACGTAAAAATGAAACAAACAGCATTATATACTGTGCTCTCGAATCACACACTAGCTCTCTTCAACACCAGCAAGAACTTAAATGACTAGAATTTGGAATTTTGGAGGAAAAAGAAGCCCAAAAGTTGGGGTTTACACTGTTGCTAAAGCAGAAGCTACTGCTTTATAATATACGAGAAATGCTGCTCTAGCTGGTTATCATTCACTTACTAATTGACAAAAGAAAACATCCAACTTTTTTGCAAAATACAATCCCCCACTTTATTTCTATAACAAATTTAACAATGTGCTTCTAAACTTCAAATAACAAAATAAGCTTAAGCACAAATAGTAAAAGTTTGCAAATAAAGACCTTCCAAATCCTTCCCACTTGCAGCAGCAGCAATCAGATTATCCTTAATTTGCTTGCGCAAAGTATTTCTTTTTTCCACGATTTCTGCCTCATCACCTCCAACATACAGCGAGATATATTTCTCGGTTTTGGGAAGAACTGCAGTTATTAAAAATTAAAGAATAAATGATTAATAAGAGTTTTTCTGAAACTAATACACAGGCGGAATTCAGAAATAAAAATTCGATGAAAAATGTACATAGGCATAGGGGTGGGAATTTGGTATTGGATATTTGGGTATTTATATAACCGAACCGAACCAATGAATATCGGTTAACCGAATAACCGATTTCATTGGATACGGTTCAGTATTCGGTATGGGATTTTCAAAAAATTCAGTTATCGGCATACCCGATAACCGAATGGGTATACCGATAACCGAAAATAATTATATAAATATATATATTTGTTTCATTTTATAATTAATATTTTAAAAAATTAGTAAATTTGGCAAAGGTTTTGGTTTTGGAGATGATGATGATGATGAATCATGAATGTTTATGTTTGTAAATTTGTTGAGTTTGAGACTTTTTATAATCTGGAACAGCATGTTTTGGTTGTAAAAAATATTTAGGTTTAAAAAACGGTTATTTGGTTAACCGAATAACCGATCGGTTCGGTTATCGGTATGTATCCTAGTGTATATTCGGTTTCGGTTAACCGAAAATTCGTTCGGTTCGGATACCTAGTCCTACATAGGCAGTCTTATAGCAGGAATCACCAACACTTTTATGTAGTGGAATCAACCCAAAAAACACTGTAATGTTCAACTTTATGTATAAACTTATTTTGCTCCATTTCGTCACCCCAAATCACCCGGGCACAAGAATAGCTACTCTGTTTTCCACATGAAGCATTTGTAATTAAGATGCACAGAATATATAGGTCTTGTTTCGACTTACAAGGGGATAGAATATGATAGAGAATCATGTACTGTGATTAAAACAGATCCGACCACACAATCTGAATCTGCATAGCATGCCTCAACATACCTTGACATATTCAAGATCTTCCTTCAGTTTCGACAGTTGTTCAGAAATATCTGTTTCCTGAGTCTGACCAGTTGAAGCACGCTGCTGTTTCTCCAACCGCCTTATCCTTCTTTCGATCTTTCTTCTCTCTGGCCATTCAAGATTGAATTTAGTAAACACTTCCAAGTTCCAACAACTCTTAAATTGTACAAAATACAAATAACAAGGGCATTTGAACTTAGGAACAAACTGAATTTTCCTCATAGGTATACTCACCAAAAAATTTGATCCTTCTATACCGTAAAAATATTTTACGCTCCAGAGCCAGACGATTTTGAATATCATGTTGTCTCTTGAGTTCCTCCAACTTCTTCTCTTGAGCTTCCTTTATTTCACGAGGCAGATCCTGCGCATTACCATAAAATTGATCATACACCTTTCATTAAAATAAAAAGGGGAAATTCGTAACAGAAAATGAAAGCAAATCCAGAAGAGTTGATCAGGTTGCAATTTTAACAGGTTCATCAACCTCAACTTATCTAAAACAATTTTCACAGGTGCACCAACCTCTAACTTATCAAAAGGGAAAAGGGAACATGTTCCTTATCTGAACGTGTTTCATTTTATTCACCAAGTTTCTAGCAGCTGGAAACAGTAATGCTTAACCTAAAGAAAAACCTAATTTCCATTCCACACTTTGAAAATACCTAACTTTTCAAGTAATTCCAAATAGAAATTGATTTCAACAAGCCGATACCTACCAAAATTCGAGAGTTCGCCAAATTAAAAGCAAACTTGCACTACATAGCCAGCAAAAACACATAAAAATCCTCCATAGATACAGACACTTATACATGAGAGAAAATCGTGAAAAAAAATGGGAAAGTGAGAAGAAATACTTTGCGAAGCATGCGCTCAAGGGAGCGGATTTGGTTCTTGCTGGATTTAGGCTTGCTGGCCTTGGACATCTTGTCGACTGCTAGGGCCTTGGGCCGCCGCTGGCCGGCGGGCTTCTTCCTTTCGATGACGGCGCCTCTGCCCTTCCCGTAGCCGCCCTGCCCCATCTTCGATAACTATCACGCAATCTTTGGTTTTTATGCACAGACCATACGACAGCCGCCGCGCCCCTCTTTGGATAGCTATTGTCTTTTCATACAATCTTTGGGCTTTATACACAGCCCATACGATGTCGTTTTAGCCCACACTTATCTCCCTTGAACCTTTCCTAATGTCAACTTTATCAATGAATATTATTAGTTTTATACATATAATCACTGAGAACTTTGTTTTTACTAATAAGACTAGTTTTGCTTATTTAATTAAGATAGTAAAAACATGTAACTAATTTATACTTCAACTTTATCAATGAATATTAGTTTTATATATATAGTATAACATCCTACCGATCAGTCAGGACATGATAGGGGATGCTAGGTTCATAAGGAGGAAAGGGGAAGAAAGGAAAGAAAAAAAGAGACAAAGTACACCTGAAATATTATACTCCATCCGTCCCACTTAAAGTGTTTCATTTCTTTTGGGCACGGATATTTAGGAGAAAGGTATAAAGTAGTTAAAGTATTAAAAAATGGGTAGGGTCCACACTTTTTGAAGGGATAGTTATTTCCTAAAATAAAATGAGATATTTGTAATGGGACAATCCAAAAAGGAAAGTGAAATATTTTAAATGGGACAGAGGGAGTATAATATAGGCGTCAAAGTCAACTACGATAAAACATGTATACATAGACATATATATTCACATAAATACACCACCTTAAAATACAGAAAATAGTCGAGAGCTAGCAGCTCATTTAAGTGACATCGCGGCATGGCCTAGACATGGGGGCCTATGCGTTTTTATTTAAGCAAACATGAGACGAAAAAACAAATACCAATACAGCTAGCACTCAGATCCATAATCATTCCTTACTCCAAACCAATACCTAAAAACATTTAAAATAATTGAGGGTTGAGTAATTAATTTAGTCAGTGGTCATGCAAAAACAACAATTAAGAGGGTGTTTGGCTGAGCTTATAAGCTCAACCAATAAAACAGCTTTTATTGGCTGAGCTTATAAGCTCAGCCAAACACCCTCTAAGTCTAAAAGTTAAGGCCATGCCAAAACAACAATTATGTGTATGTGGCAGCAGAGAATTCTAAGTATGTCTTATGATAGTAAGCTCTTGGATTAACTTGTCCTTCTAATCCAATGGGTTTTGGCATTTCGTTTTCAACCGTGGCTTGGGTTATTATATACACGAGGTCCATGTTTATTAGAGGCTGGTAACAATTAATCTAGCGATCCTTATAAGCCATACCTCGAGCTAGTGGTCCTCAGATTCGGGTATGGAAGGGATGGTCTCGAAGTGTTTCAAACTCCGACGAGCTCCGTAGATCACTAGCAAGAATAGGAGGAATCCGTGAGATTGGGAGTTCGGTTTAAGAAGAAGGGATATCGGGCTTACTTTTCTTGATCAGTAGAACGTCGACGGCGGGATGGGTGAGGGCGTGGCCTTGGTCTTCCAAGGGAACAAGAGAGAAACCCTTTGCCATTGCCGGGAAGAGCTTCGGGAAGAAAGGAGGAAGAGGGGTGTCGCCTTAACTCTTTAATTCGTGATTTTTAAGGACGAGTTCAAGTTGCTAAGTCTAATTAATTGAAATTAAATTCCAATTCCTGATCTAATTATGGTGCTAGATAAGTTAAAACAATTATAAGAAAAAAAAAATTAATCTGACAAAAATCTTACTTCCAAGCTTCTAAATTGAAGTGTCTGCTTGACCTGTGATGTCACAGTACTCAAAGTTTTATTTGTAGTGATGAGATTAGTTTTGCTCAATATCACAGTAATAGTCATTTAACTAAAATAGTAAAAACATGTAATTAAATTATTATTTTTTTGGTATCATGAGAAACACGCTGCCTGCTACCTTGGTGCAAGTATTGGGTAAACCCCACGTTCTCGCAATAGCCGCAAACCACACACGAGACAGTAAAACCACACTGAAAACTATGTGTGATGCGCTCAAACCCATAGAGGCGTTTGCTGGGGTTCGAACATGTGACCTATCGGTCATCAGAACCCACCTTAACAATTGGGATGTCCCTAGGGGACATGTAATTAATTTATAAATTATGAAGTAAGAGGCATTCTATAAAATTAATAATAAACAGATAATGATATTGTTAGTGTCCTATTTTACTTATATCTGATCAATATCATGCAAATTCAAATAAAGATGAATTCATTGATCTGTCAAACTAATGACAAAGATCTTTGTAAATTTTGATCGCATGACCATTATTAATTATCAAAGTATCTAGATATTTTTTTTCAAGGTTTCTAGTAATCTAGAAAGTGATTTTGGAACCTTTGGCTTTTGTTATGTGTATACTTTAAATATAAGAATATTTGTTACTTATATTGTAAATATAATTGAAATTTGAAGACTAAATTGAACTTTGACAACATGTAACCTTATTATGAAACAATTGCACTAATACATACATACGTATCATCTATCCCTATATACATATTTTTAAAATTAAAATTGGTAATTATAAAAATGATAACTTACAATTGAGATCCATATGAATATACTTTTGGATTAATTATTTAACTATTTTCGAAAAATGACAATTAGTGTTTTTGATTATTTATCTCAAAAATAATAGACTTTACAAGTCTATAAGTGAATTTTTGTTTTCTGAACAATGGACAATTTTGTTTAAGGAATAGTAGAAAATTAGAATTGTTCGTGAAAAATAAAGAACATAAGGAATGTTAATTTGCCGTTGGAGGGGAAATTTAATCAGATTCCAATACTCTAAGGTGGTGTTTACTTTGCATGATTAGATTGGATAGATAAAATTAATCCAACCTAATCAAGTGTTCACTTTTAAGGATTAATATTTGAGGATATCTCAAAGCCCTAGATTATTTTAATCCTTTGAATTTTTCTTCACTAATTTTAATCCAACCAATATAGGTAAGATTGAAATAATCCTCAAAATAAATGGAGAATTATTTATCCTAATTTTAATCATTCACTAATCCTTTGTAGTAAACAAAGGATTGATAGATAAAAATTATCTTATCACACATTTAATCCATCAAATAGTCAATCCTTCAAAATGTTAATCATGCAAAGTAAACACCACCTAAATAAAATCACACAAAATCCAGCATCTGCGTGCATTATCTTGCACGATCTAACTATCATAATTTCAATTTTAAATACTGCATCTACACACACATACAAGAGTTCAATGCACGAACGATTGATTGCAAATGAAGCTAAAGCCACATCATAGGCAACACAGATAAACAGTTAATATATTTGGAAGTTGATATTGCAAAAGGCCATTTTCACCAATAGATACACCACCAAAAAGGTCAGAAATGAGGCAAGATTATAACCATATTTAGCAACATCAAGTACTAGATTTTCATACAATACAATCTTATGACTTTGGGAGCATCCATCCAATTTTTCACAGGTACGTCGTTATCGGGAGAGTCGGAGAGATCAAGAAGAAGTAGTAGTCGAGTCGACTTCTGGAAAAGGGAAAGATGGGATAAGCCAAGAAAGGGAAAAATGTGGGATTCCAACTTGGATTGCATATGGCAAGTATGCAAAACTACGACTAGAAAGAGATGTTTACATCTAATTGTAGGCAAGTAGAGAGGATAAAGGCCACCGGGAGTTGTCAAAGGCACGTGCACGGAGTTTTCTAAAAGGTTCACGAGGGGGCATAAGGCTCGGCCTTGACAAGTGTAGATTCGTCTGGTAGATGACTGGGGTAGATTACTGAGGCAAGTGAAATCGGCATGATGCAGAGTGATTTGGAATGGACGAATTGCATAGCAGCTCCCACATCATTTTCCATGAGTTTAGCTACCTCACATTCTGTTTCCTCGCTTGCCCACTTCTCCCACACAGGGCGATTAGATTCATTCTCACAAGTCTGACCCTAGGAGTTAAGAAATGAAATTAATCCGATATGTACATTGCTTGCATGCACTTGGCTAACATATACTTTCTCTTTTTACCTCAACGGCCAGCAGGGGAAGGTCAGCAACAAGCTGTGCTGCCGCTCCAGCCACACCCAGCCTACTCATGCTCAGAACCTGATAACAATTTAATGTACTATTTCAACAAAAGAGAACGAAGATAAATATGCAATACTAAAAAAATACTATGTATAAAATCCAAATTGTGCAAGGAAATGTTAGTATAAGATATCCCATATGCTACTCGGATGAGTTAAATTGCTATAGAGTAAGCTACTCTTTTACCTTGACCTGAAGCCTTAGGAACTTCACATAATCCAGTATCTCATCGAGCATGGCAGCCCTATCTGTCTGCCAAAAGAAAGAAGATTAATAAACCGTAATCACAAAGACAAGCATAACCACTGTTGCAGAATAGACACACCTTGGTGCAGCTGGGAACGATTTGTTGCAATGCCTTGATCCTCTCTGATATTCTTTCTCTACGCAGCTGTATCAAAACACAACCACTTCTGTCAGATTCATTAGCATTGAAACAACCAGTTTTCTTGCATATTTCATAACTTGTTTTGATAATGACATACCCGCTCAGCAATACTATGTGGATCTGTTGCTTGCCCCCTTCGTGCCCGCGCCCTTGGCCTAATGGAAGGCGGGTTTGGCGGCGCAGAGACTGCTGGGCCGGATGTAGGATGACCTTGAAAAGCCTGCACAAGTACCAGAATCGATTTAGCTTTTAGCATGGACAGTGTCTCGTTTCAGAAGCAGCACAAACAAAGAGACAACACGTGAAAGTAATCCGCAGATGCTAGCAAATGATATGGTATTTTAGTTGAAGATAGTCCTCAAAAGATGAAACCTAAAAAAGGAAGCATACAATTACAACCACATACACGATACACGCGAGATAAATACGTATATTAAGACGCGGTTAACTGCAGTCTACGACAAGCATGTAAGATGATAAATAAATGTTAGAGAATGATGTGTTGAACCTGAGGGGCAGGGTGGCGGACAGCATGAGTCTGTGATTGATCAAAACCAGCATACAAATTGCTCATATTATTCACAGCCACTGCATCCTGCTGAAACAAGGAGACAAATATAATCGAGATTCATACACCACAAACATAAACAACTTCACCAACTCATATCACCAAACAAAAAGCTACAAATTTTGCAAATTCTCATGAACACTAGGCAGCAAATTTACCCAATTCAACCGCCAAAACGGGGGAAACAGTAAAAAAAATCGAGCTTACAGGCTTCGCGGTAAACGTTCCGGCTTCGCCAACGGCGGCTCCGGAGTTATCCAGACTGAGGCCCAACGGAAACATGGGCGGCGGCTTGTAGAGCTGCGAAACGCTAGGGTTCAATGGCGGTGTTTCCGACGAACTACCAGCGGCGGTTCCGGTGAGTCCGGCGTAGGGAGACATCAAGAGGATTTGCTCGAAGAAGTCGGCGGCGAAGCCCTCCGACGGGTTGGTCGCCATGCCGGAGATTCTGTCAATTTTGTTCAGAATTTGGGGATTAGGTTTTCGAGGTTCGAAGAATTGAAAGGTGGGAGCTTTTTCATGGAAATGGCGACAGAGGCAATTATATGGATATAATCATATTTTACTTACTGGTTCTTGACTTATTGTGGTCCTATTTATTGTTATATCAATGAAAACTGAAAAGTTTGATTTATTAATTTTTTTAAAAGGTCACTTAATTAAAATAATAAAGAAGATCCAATTATTCTTTTTATATTAAAAAAATTGTATTGCTTGTGTTTTGTATGTTTCACCAAATATCCTCCATTATTAAGTATTGGCATATTTGAGAACTCAATATAAAAGGAGAATTAAAGGAATCTAACACCTATAATTTGGTTTGTCATATGATTACTAACTCTAATTGAATGAGACCAAAATTCCATATGAGTTAAGCCTCGATAACAAAAAAGAATCAACTAATTATAAATTATGAAGACTAGGGTTAAAGGTTGATGTATGATTTCGAAGTAAATTGATTATTATCTTTTATCGGTAGGGTGTGATGTTTTGATAGCTTAACACCATCCAAATAACCTCTAAATAAGGTACCTTTATTCCATATGAGTTATAGCCTCCATAACAATTATAAAGAATCAACTAATTATAAATCTAAATTTTGAAGACTAGGGTTAAAGGTTAATGATGTATGATTTCTGAAGTAAATTGATTATTATCTTTTATTGATTATCGGTGTATTGAGATTGCTTACATGACCTAATGGGATTCTGGGTACATGATACATACCAATGTCAAGTCATTGGATGGGTAAATCGCAATTAAGCTACAATACTAGTCTTATTTTCTTATAGATAAATTCAAAAAGTACATGTATTTATATTTGGTGGATCTATCGGGATTAACGCAGAATAATAGAATAAGGTACATTTAAAAAAATATATAGATAAACAACACCAATTCATTATGTGGAATATAAAAGATCTATCTTGAAGTCGTATATTTCACTCATGGATTACATTCACGAGATTGAAATTCAAATTGAATCAATAAGGGATCTCACGAGCGACGGATCGTACAATTTATTGCCTATGGAGTACATTCACTAGAATGAAGTTGAAACTCAAAAATTAATCGGCGGAGGCTTGCATAAGCAATAGATCATGCTATTAAATTTTTTTCCACCAAGAACCTTTTCTAAAACTTTTTAACCCCTTAATTTTTAGTATCCTATTTTCACACAATTAGGCTCAAAAGAATCGATATTTCACGATCGAATCTGTGGTCCTTATATATCGTATGACGATGTGAAATTTCACACACAAACTTCTAAAAATACTTCATTGAAAAAAATACACCAAGTTAAAAAATTTCAACATTTAAAAAACGCCGTCTGTGGGAATCGAACCCACGACCACATGGTTAAAAGCCATGCGCTCTACCAGCTGAGCTAAGACGGCTTGCTGAATAAAAAACAAATAATATGGATTCTGATAGTTTTTCTGTATTAATCAACGGATTAGTTCTTCTCATGTGCTCATTTTCATCTGCTTGTAGAATATTTGCAGCATATCAATAATCTCTCTTCTTTCACCTTAATCCTGGCAAAAATGTTTGTACAGTTTCAGCATTCAGACACCAGTAGTTGTCTACGCATATTCAGTTCCACAAAAACCACACCGCTAAATATTGGAATTTCGGTCACTCCACCAGCTCAGAAATCCAGCGACACAATAAAAAAGAAGCAGGAGCAGAAACAGCAAGTTCTCGAGTGCCCCACCAGCGGCCGTCTGTTCAAGAACAACGGATTTTTCAAAGGCCCTCGTGGAAGAATCGAGAGAAACCTCGATTTCGGGGGTGGTTCCGGAGCTCAATGTGGTGTGTTTAATGGTAAAAATGGTGTTCCCGAGAAAGAAGTGATTTCGCAGAATTCAGATAGTAAGGTGGGAAAAAATGGGAGCTTTGATGTGATTTCGAAGCCTGAAATTAGGGTTAATGGCGTGCCCGAAGGACTGCGTGCTCGTAATTCGGTGGCGGAAGATGCAAAAAATAGGGTTTATAGGAAAGAAAAGGTGAAGCCAAATGATTATCGGAGGAAAACTTACAGTAAAAACGGTGAAGGAATGAGGCGGGAGAATGCGGTTGAGGGTATGCAGATAAAATGTTCGACGAAATGGGGGAGATACGGCGGGAGCATTCCCGCCATGTTGGAGGCGTTGGAGAAGATAAGCGACGTGGACGAGGCCTTGAAGCCATGGGAGACGACGCTGACGAACAAGGAGAGGAGCATATTGCTGAAGGAGCAGCTGGGGTGGGGGAGGGCAATGGAGATTTTCGAGTGGTTCAAGAGGAAAGGGTGCTATGAAGTGAATGTCATCCACTACAACATAATGCTTCGCCTTCTTGGGAAGGCGCAGCAGTGGAGTGAGGTCGACAGGCTGTGGGATGAGATGGCGAACAAGGGAGTTGAGCCGATAAACTCCACCTATGGAACTCTGATTGATGTGTACAGCAAAGGAGGGCGCAGGGACGTGGCAATGAGGTGGTTGGAGCTGATGAACACGCGTAAAATGGAGCCGGATGAGGTCACCATGGGGATTGTGGTGCAGATGTATAAGAAAGCAGGGGATTTTGCGGCAGCTGAGGAGTTCTTCAAGAAATGGTCGCTTAGTAACTCTTCGTTGGAGGTAAGTGTATGGAAGAGTAAAAAAGATGCTAATGTTGGTTCGTATACTTACAATACGTTGATTGATACGTATGGCAAAGCGGGCAAACTCCACGAAGCAAGTAAGACGTTCGAGGAGATGGTGCAGAAAGGTATATCTCCTAACACAGTGACTTTCAACACAATGATTCACATGTATGGTAACAGTGGTCAGCTTGATGAGGTTGCTTTGCTAATGGGAAGAATGGAGAGTGCTAAATGCTGTCCCGATACACGAACTTATAATATACTCATATCACTTCATGCTAAGCACAATGACATAGAATATGCAGCAAGATACTGGAAGAAGATGAAGGCAGCTTCTCTTGAGCCTGATGCTGTCAGCTATCGGACTCTGTTGTATGCCTACGCGATTAGGCATATGGTTGGTGAGGCAGAGGAGCTTGTTTTGGAGATGGATGAGAGAGGATTGGAGATTGATGAGTTCACTCTATCTTCTTTGACAAGAATGTATATAGAAGTCGGCTTGCTGGAGGAGTCGTGGGCGTGGTTTCAGAGATTTCACCGTGGAGGGGGGATGACTTCCGAATGCTACTCTGCCAACATCGATGCTTATGGTGAGAGAGGGTATGTTTTATATGCTGAGAAAGTGTTTGATTGTTGTGAGCAAGTTCAAAAACTGACTGTTCTTGAGTTTAATGTGATGATCAAAGCATATGGTATCAGGGGAAAATTCGAGCAGGCTTGTTGTCTATTTGATATTATGGAGAAACATGGTTTGGTTGCTGATAGATGTGGGTATAATTCTCTTGTACAAATGCTTGCTAGCGCGGATTTGCCAGAAACCGCGGTTATCTATCTTAGAAAAATGCAGGAGGCACAGCTTGTGATTGATTGTGTCCCATATTGTGCTGTCATCTCCAGCTATGCAAAGTTAGGCCGTGTAGACATGGCAGTTGAGTTATACGAGGAGATGATTTCACACGACGTGAAGCCTGACATAATTGTGTATGGAGTCCTTATAAATGCGTTTGCAGACACTGGGAGTGTGGATGAAGCGACATACTATCTCCGTACCATGAGAAATTTAGGGTTGTTGATGAATCCGGTCATATGCAAGTCCTTGATCAAGCTCTACACGAAGGTGGGGTACTTGAGAGAGGCAGAGGAAGCATGCAGGACGCTCCAGTCGTTGGAGACTGGTGGTCTTGATGTCTTCTCCTCGAACTGCATGATCGATCTCTACAGCGAGCGCTCGATGGTAGCGGAGGCGGAGGAGATATTCGAGAGGTTGAAGCAAAATGGAGAGGCAAATGAGTTCACACATGCTATGATGCTGTCCATGTATAAGAGGAATGGGAGATTTGTGGAAGCCTTTTGGATTGCGAAAAAGATGAGGGAATTAGGGCTTATGACAGAGCTGCTTACTTATAATCTCGTGCTTGGATTATATGCTTCTGATGGGAGGTACAAGGAGGCGGTAGCTACTTTTAGCGAGATGCTCGAATCTCGTGTCCCACCCGATGACTCCACGTTCAAGTCGCTCGGGATCATCCTCTTGAAATGTGGGGTTCCGAAGAGCGCTGTGGAGAAGCTCGAGCAGACGAGGAAGAGGGACACCGCGGCTGGTCTGCAGGCATGGGCCGCGACTCTTTCCTCAGTCATTAACATGGATGATGACTACGACGATTTTAGGAGGTAAGAACACCAAAAATAGGGACTTCTCTTGTTGATGATTTTCTCGATTCTAATTCTTGTAACCCTCTCGTGAACTCTTCCGTGTTTTCATATTTAATGGTGAACTATCATTTTCTTGTACTCTTTGCAATGGAGCATAAGTGAAAAATACTAGAATTGTTATCTATTACTCCCTCCGTCCCCCTTGTAGTGGCTCGTATATCTCTTTGGGTTGTCCATTATTGTTGGCCTATACCAAAAATAAAAAGAATTTCACTAAAAAGTACTTCGAATTTTGTGTATCTCATTATTTTACACATAAAACACAACTCTTCTTAATCCACGGTCCCTTGACCATGTAATGCACCATCTTATTCAGATGTAGGCGTTGTTACGTAAATTTAATATGATGTATTCAGGTACATATCCAGCGATGGCGAAATTTAGTTCATGCTTGCTGGAGTAAAGAAGATAAGCAAATATCCAGGTACATATCCATTTTCTTGTTTGATCTACATTGGAAATTATGGTGAAATGAAGATGATGTTTATTCTAAATCTTGAATTTAGTGTTTGGAATGATCCAAGATCAAGATATGCTCTTCCTTGTCTTTACATATTATTCTAAATTTTAAGTTTGGTTGTGAACTTGGGACTCTAAATTGCTGAAAAAACAATTCTTTTAACTTTGAAATGGAATGATTATGGTATAATTTGGCCGTCTGCAATGTATGGACACATTCAAGAATAATTTCAAGAACTCAAAATTGCCCATATAAATAGCCTTACCTTCTTCATCTTCTAACTCACACACCCACTAATCTCAAACAAGTCATAACGTCTTGAAAATTCTTGAAATCTGCCATTTTTCTCAATCCTTCAAGTTCGAAAAGAATCATGGGTGTGACCACATTCAGTGATGAATACACTTCCCCGATTGCCCCATCGAGGATCTTCAAAGCATCGATCGTCGATTCTCACAACTTGATCCCGAAGCTCCTGCCGCAGGCGATCAAGAGCATTGAGATCACCCAAGGTGATGGAGGCGCTGGGAGCATCAAACAGATCAACTTTGCCGAAGGTCAGTTCTTAGTTTTCGTGTTCTCATTTAGTAGATTGTTTGCTACAGTAATGGAACAATGTTTTAAGCGAAGCTCGTTAACCCTTTGCAGGTAGCCCTCTCAAGTGTGTGAAATACCGTGTGGACGAGCTGGACGAGAAGACGCTGACTTACTGCTACACGCTAGTGGAAGGCGACTCGCTGGCTGAGAAGCTCGAGAAGATCACCTACGAGGTTAAGTTCGAGGCGTCGGGCGACGGGGGCTCGATTTCAAAGGTTACGAGCAAGTACTACACTGCTGGGGAGTTCACTCTCAAGGAAGAGGAAGTGAAGGCAGGGAAAGAGAGGGTGTTGGGAATGTACAAGGCTGTTGAAGCTTTCCTCATTCAGAACCCAGATGCCTATGTTTGATTATGCTTTACTATGTTGTACTTTCCAATATGCTCTCTCCCCTCTGTTGTTTTTTGTTCACTACAGGTTATACCTGTTTCTGATTTGGTGTGTGGTTGTTTCCAGTTGAATAAACTTTGTAATCTTTTTGGGGGTAATAATGAGAATTTCTTTTGAATAAAACGTGTTCGTATTTGGTTCTTCTAGCAATCCCTAACAGAAATCGACTTTGAAGTAGCATATAGAGTGAGCATTCGATCGGTTCGGAAAATCGAAGAACTGAACTTTTGTGAAAGATAGAACAGAACTATCCGGTTTTCGGTGCACCGAACTTATTTCAAACAATCGTGTACAAACATCAACCAACCATGAACTATAGAAACTCCGGTTTTTCTAAAATGCAACCGAACCGAATCTGAATGAACCCAAAACCGGACAGAATGCCACGATTTTCAGTTCGATCTTACTCAACCCTACCATCAATCAACTAACAATACAAATATTGATCAACTAACACTTGAACGATCATAAAAATAAATTCACTAGAAATGAAGGCAAACAAAGCTACATGATGCAAATGAGCAACATGACTCCAACAGAAATCACTGGAGTGTGGTACATTAACAATACCGTTTTGTGCAACATCGATCACTTACTGCTAAAGGAGATACAACAAGAAAACATATAGATGTCATGAAGTGCGAGAAGCAGATAACTTGAGGCATTCATTCTGACATCTACGCAGGCAAACATCGTTCCAATTGGGTACCTGGTGTTGGTTAACGCAGACAGTCCGAGCACAGGCATCAGCGCAAGCATCAAGTTCAGAAACTCCACACACCGTGACGCATGTGTCTGGGATCGGATCCTTGGAGAATGCCCCTACTTTCTTCAGCATTCTCTTTGATGTGCAAACTCTCTCACAGACAAAAATGTCATCTGCGCTCTTCTCCCTACCCCGAGCACTTTTTATCCGTTGCTCCTCAGCGTGCCTCGCCTTGATCCTCAATGCTTGACCAGCAACGAAGACGGGAACAGCTGCACCGAGCAGTGTCCACCATACCTCCACCATTACTGCTACACCTACGGAGAGAATCCTAAATTTGTTGATTCTGCAATAATCTTGATGAATCAAAGAGATATAACTCTCTTTGTTATCATAATGAGATTTTTAGCATAAGTTTCAAGAATTCAAGTGATAAAAGATGCATGTTTTGATCTCAAAATTCAATTGTTCAAATTTAGGCCTCATTTTGAAGCAGTCCCCCAATTTAGGGATGGAATTTAAGCCAAACTAAGAGATTGTCCAACAAATGCCTAAAATCTGAAATTTGAATAATTTCAGTGCGGAATTATTTGCATGTTTATCACACTTTAGCCCAATTCTACATATATAAACACACAGCAATAAGTGAAATTTAAATTAAGAGTTCAATTAAAGAGCTCACAACTAAAGTAGTGCAAAACCCTAAGCTCGTAATCGAACTTACGTCGCAGAAAATAGGAAGGAAAAAACACATTGGATAAAACAAGAAAAATAAACAGGAGAAAAGTGGTCTTTTAGGTCGGTAGCAGGAGGAGCACACCTAGAAATAAGACGCCGTTGGTGGTAATTGCGCCCGATCTCTTCACCAGAATCCTAGCTCGCAGCGTTGGCCGGCGGTGGACGGTGAGAGGAATTCACACAGCTGAAATTTAGCATTACCGCTTCATAAAAAATGTCGCTATTAATTTAAAAAAGAAGATAGAATTCGTTTTGATCGCGATTTGTTGGGCTCCTGTTGGCCCGTTTCGATTATGTATATTGGGCCAGCCCTTATCACAAATCACAATTCATACCCCTTTTTTGAATTCTTTTAGAAAAGGAATGTATCTTTAGACATTTGTAGCCAGAGTCACGACAAAGTTCAGACACACGACAAGATCCATATCAGTAAATTTGCTGTGGATCGACAGAATAAACGGGTCAGTCGTCTCACCATTTGCATTACTTTAAGCTGATATATTTCAACCAGTAGGAATTGAATGTATCTTTGGACATTTAAGCTTGTGACTTTAGGTACAATTGAAACTGGTTCTTCCTTTCTCGAAAAGAATACAGACTCCTTGAGGATATTGGAAGAACTTTCCCGATTATCTTGTACAAATGACGATAAGAGTGTGTGTGTGTGTGTGTGTGTGTGTGTGTGTGTGTGTGTGTTTTCTTTATTAATACCATTGATCTACGTGGCTTGTTTTAATGATTTCAAGGTGGAAGCTTTGAAGCCATAGCTAATTCTGATTTATCTACTATACAGTGTACAATGTCATTAGCTACGGTCTCTCTCTCTCTCTCTCTTCAAGCTGGAGAGCTACCCTTTTCAGGTGATTACGTACAAGTATTTGATACATTCATACATACACCAAACATGAGTTTGTACAGTTTTAATAGGAGAAAGAGGTTAGGCACATCCAGATGGGATTGAAGGAGACTTGCATAATCATGAGAAAACCATATATATAAAGAAAAAGAGCAGCTGAATGTTCTAAAAGTAGAAAGGAGAGCGACCCAGATCAAGAAACTGAGTAATTGAGTATGATACAAGTCCAGTAGATAACTAAGAAGCCACACTGAGAATTTTTGAGTCTGTTAAGAACTAAGAAAAATACATCCTCCTATTACATGCCCCAAATACCACGAGCAGATGCGATTTTGTTGCTCGGTCGAGATGTCAATTCGTGTAATATCCGAGCAAACGTGTCGGCGTACCTTGTTTCGAGAAGAGCATTTCTGCAAACGCATTTTCGTACGCCAGCAGCGACGGTTTGTTCTGAGGCTCCAGCACAAGATTCTCCAGAATCAACGCTGCTTTCCTGCAGACTTCCGGCACTGGATGTGGTGTCTTAATCACCTTAAGAAGCCGATCAATTGCCCTGAAAGAAATTCATCATGAGAATTATTTAGATACAAACTTCAACTTAAAATACAAGATGAATTTCAGCAGATCATATGAATTGCATCCAACCATCTCTCACTAGCTAGTTTCAGCCGACAGTCCATATTAACTTCTGCAAGGTTGTATAGTGCGCCAACAGCTGCTGCTTGAGCGTCGCCAGCTGGGAAGCTAATGATATCGACTAATCGCCTGTATATCTGCAATTTGTATCAATTACTCACATGAGCCTATGAGAAGAATGGTAGCTAAACAACATGTTATATGCTATATAACAGACAAAGTGACCTGTGGAGCAAACGGCATGAGGAAAGATTCATTGTCGGGATTAAGTATCATGCGGCCAAGCAGTTCAGCAGCTGCACAATGCCAGCTTCTAACAGCAGAACCGAGCATCCCCATGATCGCCTGGAGTGCGCGTTTTTCTCTGGATGGACATAATGAGAAATAGAGTAACGGGTCACACGCAGCACAGACAATATTAGAGCGAGAATTGAGTATAGAAAGTTACGTCATTTTGATGAACGAAGGCTTTGATGAGCTAAATATCCGAAGGTCTAGCAATGGGCCCAAATTCATGATTGTCTCAAGGGAATTTGTGACAAGTTCTTCATCCTCTGTTCACAATCGAGCATTTTGGAAAATTTAGGAAAGAATGGTGAAAATAAACACCAAAGGCAGAATTGGGAACAATTTTTTTAACCTGTAACATAATCTTCCAAACACTGGAACATTGTTTCAAGACAATGACGACTCTGACCCATTGCAAGTTCGTTCTCAGCCATGAAAGAAAAGTTCCGAATTATATTTGAAGCAGCAACAGCACATTGCTGCTTTTCTGCGCGCCCTTCATCATCAAGATTAAAGAGGCCATCTTCCTCGAACCACCAACCTGAAGGGCGAGACTTTGAAGTACTCTTCTGCGCAGACGGATCCTTATTTGAAGTACCAGACACAGCACTACCATCCACATGAATACATATCAGGATTTAGGCCAAGTTGGCCAACATCTGAAATACCTAAACTTGAATGACCAAGAGAGACAATGTTAGTTGTTCCTTACTTAGGATGTGGAACAGAATCACCGGAATTGACAGTCTCGTATTCGCTCCCAAATCCAGTAACAGCGGAATTAGAACCCAGCAGTCTCGCCCTTGGCGTCTTCGTGAGAACCCTTGGTAGAGCTATGTCGCGCCAGTCATCTATCTGCTCTAGTTGAAAAAATTCATGCAAGGTCAATGCACAGAAAAAGATACATATATACAAATAAATTGCTACATACAACTTGAAGTAGAGCATCAAGCAATCCAGGAATCCGGGCGAGAGGAGTTGCATCTTTTCGGACTTCATCTTTCTCTTTGAACGAAAGCAATGTGAGAGCATTCAATGCCCATGTCAACTCACTCTTCAATCCACTTTGAAGAGCCATAACTATCCTTTTGTTATTCTGCTCTGGTAAAGTAGTTGCAGAAGACAAATAAAACTCGTGAATCATAAGCGATCAAGATGGAACCACTTTCGTGCATATCATAGCCGATAAACTGAAAGATGAATTTTTCATACTATTCTTTAGCTTGGACCCTTAAAATCTAAGATATACACCCCGTGTGTGTGTGTGTGTGTATGTGTGCTTTGGGGAGTGATTCATTGTCAGAAATCAGAAAAAAAAAAAAAAAACAAAAAAAACTGTATCTTGCTAGAGCATTATATTCTTTAACAAATGAGATATCAAAGTTTCTTTGAAGAAATTACCTAATAAGATAGCTTAAGCAAACATTAAAGTTAAGAAACAAATCCCCTATATCTAACAGCTAAAGCAATGCAGCAAGCCATTTCAAAATCACAAATTCGATAATAATAAAAATATACACCACGCAGAATAAGTTTCAAGGCTCAAATTCAAAAACTCGCGATTTCACAGCATTTCTGAGTAGAATCAGGCCCGGATATACAATTATAAACAGAGTTTCGGACTAATAGAGGAATTAGGGTTGTAGTAGAGAATTACCGGCGAAGGCGGAGTGGACCTGTAGCGAGGGGCCGAGAAGGGTGGAGGGTGCAATAGAATCACCGGAAGCCGCAGCCGCAGCTGTGGCTGCGGCGGATAAAGCAGCGCTGTTGCTTCCACTGCCAATAGGACGGCCTCTCTTGGCGGCGGGAGGTGCGGAGCCGCCCGCAGCTCCGCCCAGCTTGCTTTGGTCTCTCTTTTGCATCTCTCTGTTTTTCTCTCAACGGGCCGAATGTTTGTTCAAGTCTGTGAAATAGATTTAATCTGAAATCATTAATTGGGCCTAATATTGATCAAAATAGCGGGCTTTATTCGAGCCCATTAATGACTTGGACTTCTAGTCATCATGTTCATCATCGGGCTGAATTCGGGCCGCACGTATTGCATGTTACCTGATTTAAATAAAATTGGAAATAGAATTTGTATGCAGTCGATATAGGTTAGACAAACACTTTGAACCCTCACCATGAACTATAATTTCTCTAAAATAAGGATAACTATAATTTCTTTTAAAAAGAATAGAAAAAAAATGAGTGAAAGGGTGACTCTACCACTAGCCAACACACACACGTGAAGGGTGATTCTCATGCGCACGCGGAGACCTACCCCCGCGGATATGCTATGATTTAATGATAGCATGGTCGTTTTATTATGTATGCAATACATTGAATGCGAGGAAGTGTAATTGTTATTAGGAGAAATTCCATATAACATGTAAGTATAATACACTCATCTCTCACATGATAATATTTTTATAATTTAATTTATATTAATAAAATATTATTATATAAGAGATGATATAATACACCTACATGTTATATAGAATTTCTCGTTCTATTATATCCTTCTGAATTGGGTTAGTAGTAATCTCCCGTATCTTTTATTCTTGAAAAAAGGAAATGTCGTATACCATTTATTATTCATGTTTTTTGTGCCAGACATGATTCATCGTTGGTTATAGACACCACTTGTAGAGAATAAATATGATATGAAAGCAGTATCAATCAGACAAACCACCTCACGTGATAATATTTTATTTATTTAATTTATATTAATAAAATATTATTAAGCAGCTACCAAAATGATATAATATTATCCGACGAACATATTCTATAAATATTCCTGTTTGTTATCACAGTTATCCTAATTCCTATGTGCTAAATAAGGACACTAACGAAGTGAACGTTATGCATATTTCATCGTCAACTATGATTATCAACATGGAAAAAAATATTACATAAAAATGGTGTAACAACTAGCAAAGGAAAAAATAAATAACTATATTCTGTCACAATCAGCTAACAACCGGCAAAATTTGGGTGGGCAGAGCTAAAACAACGTTTCTTACGATTTTAGAAAATAGTCAAATAGATACAAATTTAGAAGATATCCGGATCCAATAAACGGATCCAATAAACGTGAGATGACAGTGATAGGGCGAGAGCGCTTATCGTCCATTACACTCAAACACGATTTGAGCACTATGATAAGCCACTGTCCTTTTCTATTTTTCGTGCTCAACTTGCTGACGAAATCGACAATTATAGCATATGTGAACCCTAATTTACGTCTCGTCAATATCGTTTATATAGAAATAATATGTGTATATGTATGAATTTCGATTTAAATTGATATCCCTAATTTTGAGAAATAAATTGTTTTTCAATTTATTTATAATATAAAATAAACTATAATAAAATTGATCTTTACGATAGAAAATTCAAGGACATGATTGAAATAAAACAAAAATATATGAAGTCAATACTTAGAAAGAACAAAATGGGATTTCAATCCAAAAAGAGTATATTTATATGAATATGCTTAGTTCCTTTCTTTCTTTTCAAAAATTAGGGCATCCATTGATGAACCGTTACCAAGCATCATACCAAAAGTATCATAACCTTTTATTTTATTAACAAAAAAAGTATCATAATTTTGTAATTTATCTCTTTTTTCTTGATATCTCTATCTTTAATTTTGATTACTTAAATATGTATTACATCAAAATACTACATTCCAAAATCATATATTATAACTATATATAATTAGTGAGCAAATGCGCCACATCAATCCTACATTCTACATGGAATTTTCATATTTTCCTCCTTATAATTATCAAATCTTCAATACCATGTTGTCGTTTTTATGAAACTTCATCCAACGAAAACTTATATAAAGGAATTTTTTAATATATGACTGTTTTCATTACAATTTAAGACCTAAGAATATATGTTTGAGTAGTTATTGCATATTATTTCATTGGATATGAACGAATATTATTTTATTCTTAATGTTCTAAATTCTTTTTAATTCCAAACCTTACATTGACTTTTTTTTATTAATTCACCAATTGAAAATCTAAATAAACGATACTTGAACCCCATGACTTTTCATGACATTTCCAATTGAAAAGTTAAATAAAAGGATGTATTTTGTACATTTTTAAAAAACTAATTTTGAATAATACATTATTTTTTCATGAAAATTTAACGATTCAAAACCCATATAAAAAGGATAAAATTAAAATCTAAATCGATTTTTCATGAGACTTCATCAATTCAAACCTAGATAAAAATATATATCTTGTATAGTTTTTTCAACAAATTATCAATCCCATGCCACAATGATTTTTCGATAGATTTCATCAATGAAAAATCTAAATAAAATTACATAAATTGAATTGCACATTGATTTTTCAAGACAAAAAATAATATTGGATTTAAGTTAGTGGGTTCTATATGGGTTCGAAACGAGAACAAGTAATTAGTGGATTTTATTGAGCACTCTTAGGAAACTAATTAAGCCAACAGGACAACTACTAATGTATCATATGAATAGAATGAAGGGAGAAGCTAAGTTATCAATGTCAACTCTACAATATTCTGATTTTATTGTGACAAATAATCAATTATTGTAACAACTTTATAAAATCAAATACGTACTAAGAATATATGTTTGGATAATTAGTTGGTATTACCATACGAATTCGGGATGAGAAAATATAGTTAGATTATTTTTAAATTGGGTTTGGAACATGTACAAGTATATAAATTCTAAGCGAGTTCGAACATAAACTGAAATGTCTACATGAAATTTTGTTATTATGGTTACTTTATAATGTTCTGATTGTTATGACGATTGATAACTAATTATTATAACAACTTATATTTATGAATTCTAATGGGTTTGGGTAACTAGCGAGTATTATTATACGAGTTTGATATATACAAGAACAAACATTAAAATGAGTTTTTAATAAAAATAATATAAAACAAGTACAAAGTATGACATTAAGTGATTCTCATTGAAATTCGATGGATTACACGTTAGTTAGTTGTACTCAAAATATAATAGAGTGAAGATAATATAAATGTAAAATGTATGGACTTGGTCCAATTCATTAGAAGTGAAACTACACGTTCAAACTTAAAAGATCTCATACTCTAATTTATTCTTCAAAATCGTATAAAAAATATAAAATAATGTTGGGAATTATAAACGACAATTTTATTTTTTATTTTTTAGCACAGAAACTTACATATTACTTCTATCTAGTAAAAATTAAGTGGACAAAATGATATAGCAAATACTAGAAGAGAATACAAACACGTCAGGAAAATAAGAAAAAGCAATATTCACAAAACAGAAAACTATTTTCACCACACAATTTCTGCCCCCTCATAAGGAGAAAGAAAACAAAATCAAATAATATTACCGAAATAAAATAATAAATCAATATTTTAGAGCAAGGATAATAAAGCTCCCGAAAGCATTATATATATTGACATTTGACAGCACAAGAAGAAAGTGGAGATCTATTCTAGCTACTACAAAATCTTCTCATCTTACGTCAAAACCTTCGAATTCATACATTTCAAGGAATCAAAAGTCTGAGGTACGCGACATTTTGGCTTATTTTCTTTGAAAAACAAATAAATTCTCATGCTCCTTCACACTCCATTTTCGTGAAATTATTCTCTTGAAATTGCTCGAGAAAATTCACGTGTTCGTGATCTTTTTCTGGATTTTTGGTGGGTTTTTGAAGCTTATGAGATATCTCAAATTCTCAATTGCGTTGCGTTTTGAGGTGCTCTTCGTTTCCTGAAATGATAAAGACTGCAATTTTCCTTGGTTTTCCACAATTCCGCCGTGTTTTGCTTCTCGAATGGAGTGAAGGCATATTATTTTCCTTTTTCTTGCTCCAAATCTGTGGTTCCTTTTTCTCTGTTCTGGCTAGTTGTTTAGTTTATTGAACTTTGAGATTGAGTGAGGTTATGTTATGTGTATGCAGCTCTATCTGTTTCTTCATAATTTCAGAGAGGCTAATTTCTTGTAATTGCTTTGATGTTTACATGTAGATGTGCCACACTTACAATTTGCTCCATTCTTGTCTAATTCCTTTAGCAGCTTCATTTCTTTAATCTCTTTATAAGAATAGTGATAACGTTAGTAGTTAGTGTGTGTGTGTGTGTGTGTGTGTGTGTGTGTGTGTGTGTGTGTGTGTAATCTTCGATTACTCTTAGTAGTTATCAGTTTTAACTGTGTTATGATTATCAATCAAGAATATTGTACCAAATGTATGTGGAGATTGTGTATGAATGTATGACTTTAAGGTTGTTTCTTAACTTTCTTTTGAAAAGTAGTAGTTTCTATTCAATTTTACAGGAGCAGGGTTGATGGCTCTCTTTCTAGTTCATAAGGATCTAAATTTTGTTCTCTCACCTTATTTTACCATAACCCTAGTTATGGTTTGATCCATATCAAACTACGTCGTTGTCCCTCTAACCGGCGCCTGCTCGTTGCAGGATGGGGAGCACCAGTGAGACGACCTACGGTGCCTACACCTACGAGAGCCTAGAGAGGGAGCCCTACTGGCCCTCGGAGAAGCTCAGGATCTCCATCACAGGAGCCGGTGGATTCATCGCCTCTCACATTGCGAGGCGTTTGAAGAGCGAGGGCCACTACATCATTGCTTCGGATTGGAAGAAGAACGAGCACATGACTGAGGACATGTTCTGCAATGAGTTCCACCTTGTCGATCTGAGGGTCATGGATAACTGCCTCAAGGTCACCAACGGCGTTGATCACGTCTTCAATCTCGCTGCTGATATGGGAGGGATGGGCTTCATTCAGTCCAACCACTCTGTCATCATGTATAACAACACGATGATCAGCTTCAACATGATCGAGGCTGCAAGAATCAATGGTGTGAAGAGGTATACTATCCAATTCTTGCATTTAATGTAGTTGGTGGACATGAGTCGCATGGTTTACATCAAAATGAGAATCTTAACATCATGTTGTAGGTTCTTCTACGCCTCAAGTGCTTGCATCTATCCCGAATTCAAGCAGTTGGATACGAACGTGAGCTTGAAGGAATCAGATGCCTGGCCTGCTGAGGTTTGTTTTGATTTGTATTTGAAGTTTTCTTCGTAATTAGCTAGATTTGCTAACTCATGTCGTGTGCATTTTAGCCTCAAGATGCATATGGGCTGGAGAAGCTTGCAACGGAGGAGCTATGCAAGCACTACAACAAGGACTTTGGAATCGAATGCAGGATAGGAAGGTTCCATAACATCTATGGCCCCTTTGGCACTTGGAAAGGTAGTCTCGGAGATGCTAAGTGCAACAAGTAGATATCACTTCTCTTCGACTCGTTAACCACATCAAATTTTGCAGGTGGGAGGGAGAAGGCACCAGCTGCTTTCTGCAGGAAAGCCCTCACAGCTACTGATAAGTTTGAGATGTGGGGAGACGGCCTGCAAACACGATCCTTCACCTTCATAGACGAATGCGTTGAGGGCGTTCTAAGGTATCTTTCTAACAAATAAATTCCAAAAGGCATAGTTATAGTTGCCATTGAAGCTTATTTCAATCCCATTTGATGCGTTTGGAATGAGTTTTGTTAGATCTCAAAAATGAAATTTTATTCATTTTGATCTTGATAAAATCTCACTTTTGGTTGAAAAGGCTTTTAATGGTGTGATCAACTTATCATCAATGGCTTATGTCTTTAGGTTGACAAAATCCGACTTTCGTGAACCGGTCAACATCGGGAGCGACGAGATGGTAAGCATGAACGAGATGGCGGAGATTGTCCTGAGCTTCGAGAACAAGGAGCTCCCGGTCCACCACATCCCAGGGCCAGAGGGCGTGCGCGGTCGGAACTCCGACAACACCCTTATCAAGGAGAAGCTTGGTTGGGCTCCTACTATGAAGCTCAAGGTACCAAATATGGCCATTTCTTTTAGGGCTTGTTAGATCGTGTTATACTTCAAATACTCAATCCTATGTATTGTCAATCTGATCTATCACTCAAAATAAATACTCTACTAACGTTCCGTGCCTTCGTACAGGATGGATTGAGAATCACATACTTTTGGATCAAGGAGCAACTCGATAAGGAGAAGGCTCATGGAGTCGATTTGTCGACTTATGGGTCATCAAAGGTTGTGGGAACGCAAGCTCCAGTTCAACTCGGATCTCTCCGGGCTGCGGATGGCAAAGAATGAAGCAGCCGAGGAAGAACTCTTGTTCGAGTAAGCTCGTGAGCCATTTTATATATGCTTCATCTACCTTATCCAACTAGAGCTAAAACCTTGTCCTATTGTCGTAATGTATTTGCTTCAGAAATCACTTCGATCTCATGTCTATTTTGGCTATAATACAAAGAGATCTGGAGGTACAATAAAACCTCTATAAATTAATAACTTTGGAACCATGAAATTTTTAGATTGATAAGTTATAATAAAGTAATTTATTTAAAATTGTTTTCTCGAATAGTTCGACAATTCGTTGACTAATTTAACGTATTCATGTATTTACCAAAATAATTCGAAATAGAAGGTCGCTCTAACTTTAATAAAATTATGAAATGTTTCTCGTAATTTTGTATTATCGAAACTCTGTCGGGCCATAGGCCCAATACCAAAACCTAGCTGTTTGGGCTGCTCGTGGCCAAATATATATAGTTTTCGATCCCACCTGAGCCCATGCCCTAAGAGAGATTTTGGGCAAGCACCTGAAATTTTTTCGGGTCTAAAAATCGTGTTCCGACCTAAAAACGACATAAAAACGGACCTACACATCGGTCCGTTTTGATACCTTCTAGATATTGATAAGAGGCATACGACACATTGTTACGATAGTGTTTTAAAATTTTCGAGGATTCGAAGTGGAAGCTCAATGGATTAGTTCTATGAGCATCATATTTTAAGTTTATGTTTTACATGATAAAATTTAAGAGTATTATTAGATTTCTGAGTTTTGGGCCAACATGAGCCGGAGCATGTCGAAACTCGGTTCCACATATATATATTCTTTATTATATAAAAGAAGAATAATTTTATTCATTGGATATTCATTTTTAATGGTTATGATTATGTCAAATTTATACATTTTTTCATTAATTAACGTTATTATGATAATTTTTGTTTTTAGCATTATATTAATCATGGTTATTTTATAGGGATTTTTTTTATTGATACGGTTATTTCCTTAGACTCGGTCCGGTACTGCAAAAACAGAAAATCCAAAAATTTAGGGATGCATATCGTGATTGTAGGAGTTAATTTATTTATTTTCCGTTTTACCCTTTCGAATTAAATTTTGGATGATTTATCTGATGTGTCATTGATCTACGTGAAATGAAAAATTTAATTTGATTCGTCCTTTTAGTTAATTTACGATTATTTGTTTCTTTTGGTCACTCCAAACTAGCTACTGGTTGATTATTAGATTCATTATTTTTTACACATATATTAATACAATTATTAGGATAATTAAAAAGTGGTTGGAAACTGTTAACCAAAATTCTCTTTTCCTGAACATATTTATCCCAACGGACCCAACCACCCCATCAAAGTACAATACTTCTGTATCTATGTACTTGTTTTCGTATGATTATAAGTTCTCTCCAATAATTACCAACGGATTAGGGCTTAATTTTTTTTTAGATAGGATTAGGGTTTAATTTATAAAAGCACCATAAGACTATTTTTTGGGAGTAGCACACCCAAAATTATTCGTTAAGTGTACTTTACCCATTCGTTAACGTTACACGATACATATAACACTATTGTAATTTATATCTATATGGCCGGACCGATCCGGATCCGACCCCAGATCCATAGTTTATAGTTTATATATATATATATATATATATATATATATATATATATATATATATGATTAAAATAACCCCAACTTAAAATAATTTTATTTTCAAATCTTACATTATGCCACTTATACCATTGTTTGTTGTTTCCTTCCTTATAGTAAATTTGTATCTTGGGAGTCCGCATTATATTGAAAGGTGTTATAGTATTATTGTGTATTTAGATTATTATTTTTTTATAATTTATTTTGTGTCGATTCTATAAACCTATCTCGTGATCCGACACCGCTTGGGTAATCTATCCATAAATTTTGAAGAGGTTGAAGCTACAGATACCATATTAGAATAATACAACATAGAATAATTAAGGCAACCTAACCAATCTCCATACATTGACTCAAGTATTGTTAGTTTATATAATCTTCTATTTTATTGACTTCCAATGATTGATTGCCTTTTTAGGTGAGATTAATACTCGTTCCTTGTTTTACAATCTTTTCCTTTGTTATACAAATTATTATCAATACTATGTTAAGTATAGATGTATCTATATAGCATGAGGCAACTACAATAAATGCATAGTTAAGATATTTTCCTTGATTTTCAACATTATGGATTTTTCTTCTCCAAAAATGAAAATCCTTAAAATATTAGCACCTTTAATTTTTTTAATAAATACTATATCTTACTTTTTAAATCACTCTTAAATCTGAAATCCCGAATCTTTTCCGAATTCCATAATGAAACTCAAAAGAATAAAACACAATAATATGTTTTAAAGAATAGTTTTTATAGATCAGATTCTTTCTTTCTAGTGACATCTGGTCTTATAATTGGTATTGGAAACAATTTTATTGCTAATTACGCACTAAAATAGTGCAAACTATTGGTCACTAAAAAAAGGTTTGAGAGTGTAATTCTCCATCAAAGTATTCCCTTTTTTCCATTCAATTTTGATTATGAGCTCCCAATTGCTAAGAGAGTGTTTGGCTGAGCCCGGTTCTTTAAAACAGCTTTATAAGTTATTTAAGACCGCTTATAAGCTCAATGAGTTGTTGGTCAAAATAAGCTCTTAAATCTTATGTTGTAAAAATGGACAATTATAAGCTCCCAAAAATAAGTTGTTCAATCCCAACTTATTTTTTCATGTTTATCCCAGTGCAAGCATGAATTTTGGAAAATGACCTTATTATAGTTCGTTATTTGAGAGTGTAACACTACCAACTTCACCTTTAGTCAATTTTATCTCTTTAACTATGATTTTCTTATTCTAACTCACGATTCTTTCTCAAATTATAAGATCAATTATCCAAACATTTTAACAACTTATAAACTCTTAAGACATTACCTCTTATTAACTCTTGAAATATCTTATAAATTCTCTAAAATAAGCTTAGCCAAACACCTCCTAAATTTCACCATCCAATTCGCTCAAGTTTGCCGTAAATTAGGAGATATATTTAGAATTTCCCTTTATTCAAATTGGATAAATGACATTTTAATGCAAGGGTTCAGAAGCCCAAAAACGCAAAAATACAAAAAAAGAAAAGTGAAAAAATGAAATAAAGTTGAAGTAGAGTGTAAAAGCAAGGGACATGAAAATGAAGTAGAAGCACCATGTTTCATCAACGGTCAGAATCTGATCATACTCAGCAACGGATAGATACAAAAGTTTTATGAGTAGATTATTTTTGCAAGTATAGTACCAAAAAAGATGCCACCACTTTATTGGATAAGAAGTGGGATTCGTTTTCACTATTTTTTACTCTTTTTGTATCATCCAAGATGATCTATTTTTTTCATTACAGTTATTTAAAAGAATAGTATAAATTGATAAAAAAATAATTTGTCATATAACGAGCTGATTATTTTCATTTACTTTTTTAGCCTTGAGATTAGGGGTGTCTAAACGGTTTTCGATTTTTGGTTAAAATCGGAATCGAACCAAACAGACAAATTGTTAACCAAAACCGATAAAGTTATCACTTGGTTTGCCCGTAGTTAAAAAAAAGTTAAGTTAACCGATAACTGCTGGGGTTTTTAATTATTATTTTAATTATTAATTAATTAATTAAAAATTCTAAAATCAATTTTATTATTACTTTATTAATTATTTTAGTTATTTGTTAAATATTTTATTTATTTGTAATAATTTTCAATTTTTAAATTATTATTTTATTTATTTAAATTATTATCTTATTTATTTTTATTATTAATTAATTTTAATTTGCTTTTGGTTAATCTAACAAATCGTCGGAATCGATCATTTTTGTTAATCGAAAATTTAAAACTATTTTTGGTATCATTTTTTGAAAATTTGATTTTAATCAAAAATTCGATTTCGAAACCATTTAACAGCCAAACAAAAATTGACCAATAATTGTTATAATGAATTGAATCGAAGATGAGAAAACATAGCACTTGTGTGGCCCATATATCAGAATTTTACACTTCACAAGAAATCTCAATTCCCAAACCATATCCATTTACAGAGAGAGAGAGAGTTGGTGGAGAGTAGCTTTCATAGAGGTGGTATTATTGTCAAAACATTGGGCAATTGCTTTTATGATTATTTTGCTGTGGGCAAGGAATAAGGGCCCCACCCACTCAATTTTTTTAAAAATTAGGAAGCATGGCCCCACAAACTTCTTGTTTTGGTCCCACCCACTTTATTTGTGTATAAGATAATAATCCCCAACCCCACCACAATGATTGTGATAGTAAAAAACCATGTTAATTATATCATTGGAAAACACAAAAACTTGTACAAGATTATTGAATGGAAATAATTAATTGAATTCAAATTCATATACAATGTTAAATTTATAGTTATATTAATATTTGATTGTATTTAATTTCAAATTTTAACCTTTTATATAAAAAATAATTTGTAAAATGGTCTCACACATAAAATTTATTTTGATCCACATCAAAATTTCAAGAAAAATAAACGATGGATATACAGGAAATCATCGAAGATATTTCTATTCAATTTGAAATGAAAAATTGATGTAGTGTATTTTGATAAAAAAATTAACAGTTTGAGATTCAAAGTAATATTTCTTAAAATTTAGAATTTTTTAGATAAAATATTAAAGATTTAAAGTGATATTTACCCTAATTATTTTAGTAGACAACATTCTAAATTATATAGATAAAAAAGTAATGTGATGTTGGCCGTTGCATTATTTCAATATATTCTTTGCTTGAAACATTACTATTTTTGTACTTTACTGCTCCCAATGCACACGTAACACGTGTAATATCCTTTAAAACTCGTCTTTTTTAAACTGCAGGTTTTCACAGCCCCACACCCACTCCTCCTTGTCTGGTCAAAGTGAAAAAGCTCCAAAGGTAAAACAAAAAGTAAAAAGTTAATCTTTTTTTATAAAACGGATTTCTTTCATACAGTCATGCGAATAATAATTTTTATTTTTATTTTCTTTTTCTTATTTTGTTCTAAAGCGCAAAGGAGAAGTTTCAAGAATCCGAGTTTTTCTCGCGTCAAATAAAAATAATAGTAATAAAAAAGGTTTTATGTATAAACTTCTTTTCTTTACAGAATTAGAAGAATTATGATATTCTGCTCAAATTTTAAATATAAGTTATAAGATCATCATTTCTCAATTAAATTATCTAATACGAAGTATGGTACATGCTTAAGATTATTTATTAACAAAAAATAGCAATGCTCCTATAATCAGTTTCACTTGCAGTTGCAGATGACTCGTACCGATATGTTTGATGTCATAATATAATATCAAAAGAACATTTACTTTTCATTATTAGCATTTTGAATAATTTGTAAAGTAAGTAAGTATAAAAAGATGCACTATATGGATAATAAATGAATATATTAATGGATATTGAATGTAAAAGGTGAATATATGTGTTTTTTTTTGTAAATAAATATAAGTTTAGGGTAAAAATATAAAGTTGATGTTTCCTCCGCTCCACCCAAGTATTGAATGGATTAAATGTATGATACGATAATATTTATTTATCAACTTTTATTTCTACAAATGATTAATGAGGATTTTGATCCGTCAATCCATCCAAGATGACATCTTTCCTTTTTATGAAATAATTATCTCTTTAAAAATTGTGGACTCTACCTACTTTTTATCACTTTAACCACTTTATCTCTTCTCCTAAATAATTAACATAATATGTTTACGAAATTTAAAGAATTAAAAGAAATGAACTGAAACAACAAATTAATTCAATTTCTTGAATCGGACGGAGGAGTATTGAATGGATTAAATGTATGATAAGATAATATTTATTTATCAATCTTTTATTTATTATAAAGGATTAATGGGGATTACAATTGGAATAAATAATTATCCCTTTATTTTGAGAAATATTCCAATCTTACATATGTTGATTAAATTAAAATTAATGGAGAACAATTCAAAGGATTAAAATAATCTTGAAATTTGATATATCATCAAATATTAATTCTTAAAATAAATACTTAATTAAATTGAATTAATTTTATCTAATCAACCTAATAAACACTAACAGATCTAAAAGTTCAATGTGTGTGTTTTGCTTACCATCGGAAGATGGTTTATTCGATCGGAACAATAAATTAATTCAATTTCTTGAATTAAGAATAAACCAGAAAATGACAAACTAATATAATACAAAAGGATCATTGTTAATGTTAAATATTCGGCTAATATAATACAAACTAATAAATCAATGATCCTTTTAAATATGTTTCGCGCTCGAGTTCATCGCGACGCAACCTTTAAAAATTCAAAGAATTGATCAAAAAAAACAGATCTAAAAGTTAGTATAAATTTGAGTAAAAGACGTGTTATTTGATGCAATTATTACAACAAAACAAACTAAAATCAAAAGAACAGAATCTCAAATCGAAATTCAAATCCCTTTGTCCCGTCAAGAAAAGCTAGATACAAACCACCAAAAAGAAAATGGGAATACCATCACGTTATTTGTGCGAGGACCCACTCGAATTAAACATAATATCATTCGAACTCTTATAACATTTCCTCATTTAAAGCTTTCTCAATATTTCACGCATCAAAACACTTTTAATTCTAATTATCTAAATTTTCACAAGCTCAATCTAAACACAAAAATTTCTATTAGTCAACACTAATTAATAACGTTCGCATTGTGTGAATCGATATACAGAAGATCAGCTCATCTAAAAAATGTTAGCTCCACTTTCACAATGCCCCAGATGGCACGAGTCTCTCACTCCCTCCCCCACCATTTTTATTGAGAATTCTCCACTTTTCCCAAACACAGAAAGAAAGAGAATCATATATCCCCTCTGTTTCAAAAGTAGGAAACAATTGGATATGCACGCATCTCCAGCTAACAATCTCCGTTTTAATACCTCGAAACGCCGTCGTTTTAGCGCATTGTGAAACGATAATTCGAATTCAAAATATTCTTTAGAAATCTATCGGTAAGATGTATGTTTTATTACAAAACCCTTCCAGCAGGAAAAATAAGGTACACTAAGACAAGAGTGTAATAATAAAAGCACAAAAACACAAAATCCCTCAGAGAAGTTCCCGATTTTATACACACAAAGCTTTTTTTAGGAGGGATCTATATATTGTTGGTCTAATTTTTTTTAAAATATAGTAGTAAAAGAAAAAAAAAAAGTTAGATAAGCTTCTGGTGGACAAAAACAAAATTTTATTTTTTCTTTTTATTTAATTTTTTGTTTCAGAGTTTTTCTTTGAGGAGAGCAGCCAATCCCGTGACGATCACCTTATTCCCCCTCTCCAAAGTCTTCGGCCTCAGCTCCGGAAACTGCCAGGTCACCGACGGCGTAATTTCGCCGGAGAACATAACCGGCGAACTCGGTTTCACTGTCCCACGCTCCGGCGAGGGCGAGAGCGACAGCGACAACGTTTCCTCCCCGAAAATCAAGTCCAGCTCTCCCCTCTGGCTTTCGGGAATTTCGATGACTTCGGGTGCGGGTCGGACCTCGTCGTCCGGCTTCTGAACGGCGCCGTTTGCGGCTGCGATGCGTGTGTGAGGGCCGAGCCATTTAGACCTCACGTATTCGGCTTTGCGCCACGGCGCGATGTGCATGCCTTTCTTCTTCAGGCTCTGCCTGGCCGCTTCCGACGCGATCGAGATGATCTGCAGCAGCCGGTCGGATTTTCCAACGAAAATCGACGGCAGACACTGCAGGATAGACTTGTAACCGCTTGTTGATCGCGCGATCTCGAACTCCGATCGGAAATCCACGTCGATGATCAGCCTCTCGCCGCCTTCCGTTATCACATCGATGTATTCGTGCTCGCCTGAGCATATAGAAACTAACAGAGATGAGTATTACTCAAATTTGATAAGCGAATTTAGTCTCAAAATGACTGAATTTACGAATTTCGTTTGCTTATTGGAAACCAGAATCCTATTTTGGATTCCTCAAGTGAAACTAGAGAATATAACAGAGAGTTTACCAGCTGGAACGGAAGAAGTTTTTTCCCATTTGGATTTGCAAACAGAGGCGTTGTATCCAAGAGCAATTAGACCATCGATGACGACTTTTCTCAATTCGTCATTTCTTTTACAAGTTTTGTTGTTCTTTTCGACGATTCTCGAAGTGTCTGCCAGTAAATTTCTCTCCACCACGCTCGCGCAGGGAATCAAGCTCTGAACCACAACAGCAAAGAGTTACAGCATAATTCGACAGAGCAAGCAAACTAGGTCTTCACCAGCAAAGGAGAAACGGAAAATCGAGATACCTTGAGACTATCGCAGGGATCGGTGAAAGAAGAATTCACTGCTAACGAGTCCGAGAAGAAATCAAACTCGTCGTCGGAGCTGTCGTTGCTCTTGCCGTTGAAGCAGTTGCAGCGGTGGCGGCCGCATTTCACGGCGGAGGCGAACGATTGCTTATCGTTGTTGTCTTCGATGAAATTCTGAACCATTTTATCCAAACAGACGGAGCTCGGCTCGAATTCCGGCGCCGCGCCGCCGTCCTTTTCTCCTGCGGCTGCCTGCTTCTCAGCCGATGAATTCCTCAGAACACTGTTGAACGGACGGTCGAAAAGCCGCTTCAGCCGCGACTTCAACACCGGCGGTTTCACGACGTCGTGCCGGATCGCATCGATCGGCTGGATTCTCATCGGGAAAGGCATTTCACTCGAGAAAACTTGAACAAAATTCCTTCTACAAAAGTTTCAATGCGAGCAAATCTTATAAAGCAATCTAAATTCTACTGCTTTCGATTCAACTCTAACATCATCCGATTACAATCAAACTCCAACAAAACTTTAAAAGGTAACACAAAAAGGGAAAACAACTTCTTTTAGGGTCTTTCGCGGAAAACGTGACGGTGATGGAAGGCTACACGAACATTGTGCTTGTAGAGGAGAAAGAGAAACCGTACGCCGGAATTTTCATTTCCCGGCGATGCTGAGGTCCCCGGCGAAGAGATGTTACTCGTTGAGTGTGTTTGTGTTTGTTGGTCTCTCTATTTTTTTCAATTGGATTGGTTTTCTCTCCTTCTATGTGTGCTAAGAAATGAGTGGGCGAGGATTTTATATAGTAAAGCAGGGATGTATAGGTGGGGCCCAGTTCGCCACGTGGTATCTTTCCAGTCGTGAATATCAAGCGCTTGGGATAGAGATATAAGAGTACTGGATTACTCGGATCAAAATCAATAAAAAAATAACGGTTCTGATTTTAAAATAGATCCATTAGATTCGAGATTCAGACCATCAATTATGGATCTAAAACGATTTGAATCTGAGCGGATTTGAAATCAGAACCGAAATTAGAATCGAAACCGTTGCTTTAGAATTTAATGGGCTATGAGTGATTCGGATCTTGTATGGATAAAACAGACTCATCATTGTCAATTGAAGGGTTTAGTTGGACGAGAACAAAATAAATAAATATCGTTCTGATTTTGGAATCAGAACCGGATCCGGACAGGATATGACCATCAAATTATGGATCTAAACAATCCGGATCTAAAGCATATGGATCCGAACCAAAACTAGAATCATTGTTTTAAAATTTAATAGGCTATCAATAGTTCGGATCGATGCGGATAAAATTCACTTTTGATATGCCTACTCTGGTGCTATGATCCTATATGACGAGCGTTACATTTTTGCATTTTGATATTTTCTTTTCTTGTCTTGAATTATCCACTAATTGAGTACTTGAACTAATCTTATGATTTTATAAATGCTAAATTAGATACAATATTAAGATCTTTGCCTTCCTCTTTCCTCTTTTACTGTGGATAGATCTTATGCTAATACTACAAATATGTTTTGGATAAACTTTTATGATACATAATAATGCACGTGGAAACCATATGAGATATACAATATATATATCAAACAAGAGTCATGTCGAGTTTAGAACCTATCATCTTTAAATCTCAACTTACTTCCCCTGTCATTCTTTTGAGCGTGTAGAGACCGTACTAGTAAAATTCGATACAACTTAACTTGTATCGAATTTAATTATGATATTACTCATTCAATTGAGTATTGATTAGGGGTGTGCAATGGTCGGTTTCGGTTAAAAATCGAACAGAACCGATTAAATCAAAAATCAAAAATCGAATTGATTTAAATTTTTGACCAAATCGAACCGATCTTGTGCTTTCGATCGAACCGAAACCGACCGAAATGCAAGCAGTTCAAACCATCGACCGATCGAAATATATATAATATTAATAATGTACATATTTCGGTCGGTTTTGACCGAACTAAACCGAACCGAATCTCACTTTCATCCAACCGTCGACCGACCGAAATAGGTTTTGGTTCATGATTTTATAACATAACCGAACCGAAACCGAATCACATTTTAAACCGACCGAAATCAACTGAAACTCATCGATTCGGTTCGATTTTTCAGTTTCGGTTCGATTATCCACACCCCTAGTATTGACCATGCCCAATAAACAAACATGTACTTACTGACATCGTCTGCATAAGAATATTTCTTTTTCTTTTCCTGTCCCAATACTATTTCTTGATTCACTATTATTTGATTTTACATATAAAAATATAAATCGTTACTAAAAACTCTAATTCACGAAAGTTATATACTACTATCATATTATTGAATTGATATACGTGTTCTCATATTTTCAACCTAGGATTAGGACAACCAGAGATGTGCCATTTGTTTTCACTACGACCAAGAGCATAAGAAACAAAGAATTAACTAAATTTTTTCCAATCAAATTTATTCACTTTGGAAACAAACATTTTACAGCTTTGTCTGTTTGTTTTGACCATAGAAAATGGTCCATGTGGTACTTACTTGGTGGACTGTGAATATGGTTGTGCTTCCAAAATTAAAACCAATGAGAATGAGGGATATCAACTGCTCCCTAGTGCGTTTGTCTTAAATGAATAAACTTTAGTCTTTTACTTTAGTTTTCTAAATAAAAGCATCAAAGTTATACTTCTCATGTAAAAATAGGGATAATTATTGGATTAAATCCTAAATTATTTGGTTTGTCCCAAAAATATTTCAAACTTTCAATAATATTATTAAAAGATTCAAAATTTTAACATCGTACCAAAAATATCCTTACTAACTTTCAATAATATTATTAATATGGTTATGAATTTGAAATTATAAGTTTAACTATGTAAAGCCGGTCAAAGTTAAGTGGAAAGAACACTATCCGAAAAAGTTTTTATTTTTTTAGATAATTGTAAAATTCGGTCAAAATTGAATAAATTCTCATTAATTAGGGTGGGTTTTATTTGATGCATTGCATACTGAACTTCTCCCGGATTTATGAAGAGACGAAAAACAAATAATATACATAAAACTTGTTTTTATTTGTACACTTTGCCATAGTTTAAGAATGAAATAATTTGTCCCAAGGACATCCCGATAGTTAAGGTGGGTTCACGTGGTAGAGAGGTTTGATTCAACTCCATCAAACGTCTCTATGGGTTTGGCGCATCACATCCTGGTTTTTCAAGTGTAGTTTCCGTCTGTGTGGTTTGCGCGCTATTATACAAGTTAACGTGGGGTTTATCAGGTGTCAAGCACTAAGGTAGCGGCATGATTTCGTGGTTTGATACAAAAAAAGAATGAAATAATTAACTCTACTTATTAACTATTATCTGAAAGCTAAAATACGTAAAAATATAATTGCAAGTCAATAAATTAAAGCTAAGACTGAAAAAAATTCACGAGAAGTTGAAGGGGAAAAAAAGGCACGAAAATGATCGAACTGTAAGGAAAGTTGAATTTCCTCTTCAAGTGATCAGTCACGCCACGCAGATATTTCTGACCGATACTTTGGAATAAAAATAAAAAATAATAAAATGATTTTGTTAGCTCTCATCCAGATGCTCAAGACTTTTGGAGTGACTTAATTAATGGAACGACTAATAACTTTGTGAGTGAAAATTTATGAATTATAACACGAGACGAAATCAATAATCCATCTAAATGACAATTAGTTGAATGAACTTATAAAAAAACTTTTAAGAAAGCCAATTATTTATGATAAGGATAAAACTAGCATTATCGGGCTCAACTCAATAAGGCCCACTAATCATGGAGTCCAATCGATCTACATGATAATAAAGCGTCGCACAACTGCTTCACGTCAATTCCCTCTATGTGGTTAAAACCAGTTATACAAATGGAACACTGACATGAATAACTAAATTATGATAAGACGCCAAGTCATATGGACATATATCGTCATCCAGATCTATCTCGCCAGAACCATTCCGATAGAACTGAATAAGATGATAGATATGTGACATCGTCATTTAGAGTTGACATATGTAAGGACTCCTGTTTTCGGATAAGAACTGATTTCTTACACGCACATCTGATTCAGATTATACGTCAAATATCTCAGAAGATATGTTCTATCATATTCCTAGTTTATAACAATTCATATTATCTTATATCATATTTATATCTCTAAATATCCTCATCATTAATGGGTCATGTACGTAATCTTAAGATGATCAATAAACCTAAGCATAATATATTGCCGACTTGAGCGTTGGAGTGTCTCTCCGGAGCACCTCTCCGAACTTGTTTTGCAAGCTTTAACCAAGAAGTGACTAATAGGAGTTGAGTTGTCCCAAACAAATCTTTGATTGCTTTCTATCTGATTTCATAACAAAATATTCAAATCAATAATTTATATTATTTTATCTCTATAATTTGTTGTACAAGCTTCAACCCCACTCTATCACTTTGGATTTTCGTTTCTTTCTTCTTTGTGGATAACGTTAAACTATATTTTAATTTCTTTGAGGTAATGGAGAATGTTTATTTTGAACACAATTAATAATGGATCCAAATAGAGTACATAGTACTTCGGTCAAAGTACAACCACGCAAACAGTCATCTAGAAGTTAAGAATCAGAAAAATAAATAAAAAATCTTATATTCCATCTGTCCCACCAAGAAGATCCATTTAGAAATATCAACTTACATTTTTTATTTACAAAAAACTCATGACGGTTATTTATGAAAATGATATAAAGTGATTAAAATGATGAAAAATAGGTATCCCATAAATTTTGAAGAGATAATTATTTCCTAAAAATGAAACATGTCATCTTGGATACGATAGCTTAAAAAGGAATACATATCATCTTAGGTGAGACGGATGAAGTACTAATTAACCACTTTGCAACACATGTAATAATAGTTACAATAAAAAATATAGTATCTAGCAAAATTATAGGTAGATTTTATTTTTTTTTTTATAGAGGAATTATAGGTAGATTAATCTAAATATAATTATAGATTGTAATACGAAAATACATTGATTAAATATGAGTGGAATGGACTTTGGAACGAAATGATGATATAAATGTAATGGAATATGTGATTTCTATAACTGTATGTACAAGGAATGAACGAATAACCATTATTTTTATAATTTATGTTATTATTATTGTTACTATTATTATTATTGTTGTTGTTGTTGTTGTTGTTATTATTATTATTATTATTATTATTATTATTATTATAATATAATGTTTATTGCTATTGATTATTATTTTTATGTTAAATATTATTAGTTTTATTATTCTTATTATTATTATTTTTTTATTATTATTATTATTATTATTATTATTATTATTATTTATTGTATTAATTATTATTTATTATGTTAATGTTATTACTCATTATTATTTATCAATATTATTATATTATTGTAAATACTACTATTTTATTGTAACTTATTATTCATTATTATTTATTTTGTAAGATAAAAAATAAATAAGAATAGTTTTTTCAGAAAAAAATAAATTTGGTTAATTTCATGTTCATGAGAATAATTAAAATCATGGGGGATAGAGGAATTGTCAATCTAATGTTCATGGGAATAAGATTTCTTCGTGAGTGGTATTCCTGTCGTAAAAATCTTATCGATCACAAGATTGAGAATGAATGCAGACATCATCATTTCATTTCTAGGTACTAGCCACCGCCTCAATATATGCCTATGATGCAGTTTTTGAGTTCGTAGAGAATTTATCACAAATTATGCTATAAATTCAGTCAACAAAATAATCATGTTTGAGTCAATATTCTTGAAAACCTAATTGACTATTAAATTATGAAGTAGAGGTCCCTTCTATCCATATTCAAGTAATTAAATGGAAATGGGGGACCTATCTCGTACATAATTTTATTTATCACCAACAACTTTTATCGCCTTCCATTTATCCATTTAATGGTCAAATACAAATTATAGATCTCTTTTTTATTTCTAATTAATCACAAATACTATTTCACCATCGAAAGAGATGGAAAATGAACGAGCACATATGTTTAAGATCTCATGTGATCTTATTCTTGCCCAAACATTTGTTTCATCGACTTCTTTCTGAGATTTTTCTTATTATGATTTATCTTTTCATTGATGTGGTCGCTTGGTTTGAGGAGGATTGTGGTTTGTGAATTATTATATAAAATTAAATTATTTCAATCTTTTGTGTGGTTTGTGAATTATTATATAAAATTAAATTATTTCAAAAACAATACTAGCAATTAGGGTTTTCTTCGTGAGATGTATATGTATGTAAACAGAGGTTTTTAAATAGATAAATAAATTCGCCCTATAAAATAATGTTGCAAGCCTAATGTTTGTTATTAGAATGGTCAATTATGTCATTGTTGCAGTAATGCTCTTTGACTCCGACAAAATTGTACATATGTACCTCATCTAACTTATTCCTTTATCAAAGTATCCGAAACAAAAGAAATAGAAAACTAAACATAATATAAATGTTACTAATTTAAGCTAAAAATCTCCTTCAAATCAAACTCTTTCCTATCTCTTTTGGGTTTAATAGCTATAAATAAAAAATAAAAAAAACTTTTGCACCAATTTGTAGCCATGCTTTTTCTTAGCAAATGACAATTATTTGGGTGCCACTTTAACATACACTTAGCAACTAACTATGATTGGCCCAATTGCGAACCACAAAATCTCGTGCGTGAGACATATGGTACAGCTAATTTTAGCATTTTCCCCACTTTCATTTTTTCTTATATTTAAATAATGGTTACTTATTATGGCTGATTATTTTTGAATAAGATACTCTTTTTTAGGTCGGGTTTTTCTTAAAACAAATTAATGCTAAACTAATAAATAAATTTGAAAATGAATATAAAACTTGATATATAAAACTTGATATATTACAAGAAGATCTATGTTATTTATAGAGAGTTTATTGCCTACGATAGCTACTAACTTGATATAGATATACATGAATATACATATGAGGATAAGACTAATCGATTAAAGACATATCTTCGTATAATCTATATATCTTTAAGACTTCCTTCCGAACTGGACTCCAACAACTGTTTGATCACCTAATCATCAATGTTTCTTGTGTCTGTAACTTTGCTTCAGATCTTACCTCCTCCTTGTAACTCCTTTTCGCACTTGGCAAATCTGATCCGTTTTTATGAGGGTGGTATTCAGGTTTGGTATGTTCTTTTAACATTACTTTCTATAATCTTGATCGATCTTGTTTTCGAGTAATAAATGCTCAGGAATTAACGTGGTTCGATCTGTTGAAATAGATCTACGTTTGAAATAACAAATATTAACATAAGTATAAAAGCGATAAAGAAAGATATCTAACCGATTCCTCTAATCCCCTCTATTATATATCATCATATTAAGTTCGACCATAATATAAGTCTTCTCTCATAGTGATTTTTAGATATGATCCCAATCTTCTACGCTCCAATCGATTAGAGTTGTAGTTAGTTGAGGAGTCTTCTTCTACCGAACCCGTATATTGGGTCCATTGAGGAGTCTTAAATAAACTTGCGACAGATACGGAAATTAATGTCGGGATCCATTTATATCGATGCCCGGCGCAAGAGTGGGTTAGTATCATATCAAATCTCTACTCATATCGAGGATATGCTCTGGTCCTACCATATTAGCAAAGATATTTGAAATAACAAATATTAACATAACTCAAAGGGATAAATAATCTTTGGACTACTACCCGACTATTATCTTGATATGTTGGACTAGGCACAATAAGGGTTCATGTAAAACCGCCACATCACTCTTCTCATACTCCATGTTTCAAAAAGTAGGCAAAAGCATATAAATATACTTGCTTACTAAATCAATTTTTTTATTTCCACAATTAGACGATCTCATAAAACTGCTCTATGATAAATATATATTTATTTTATAGAACAGATAAGCTGAATATGAATTACGTTTAGTGTTTTGATTGAACTAATCCACTAATTATATATATCTTTTATTATGTTTGGGTTGAACTAGTCCACTAATATCTAATACACAGCATTATTATTAGTAATATTTATTCAACATATTCCTTTGGATATATTGAAACTTAGGGTGTTGGTCAAAATACCACGTATGAGCAGACCCGATTTTTATGAAAAAAGGGATTTAATTACAAAAAATGCACTGAAACATAAATTTTCTATTTTCCGAATATTATCTACTAATTCAACCAGTAATTTTTATTTGTTGAGTATTGCTATCTACTTTTTTGGGGGTCTCGATTTATTATCCACGATGAAGTCAATTCTAGGTTTAAATATTAATAAAATCATATTGAATTAAAAGTTCAAATAATAAATCAACAATGAAATAAGTTTTGCTTTTTTGTGCTGAAACTTTAATGAGAGTAGAGTTTTGATGATGTCTTGAAATTATTGAATCTCTTAAGTGCTCATTATTATCTTTCTTTTATGTCTTTTGGGAACATGGGCTACTTATTAATTTTAAGAATCCTTTACCTTTTGTATTTCACTCTGTTGCACCCCCCCTCTTTTGCGACTTTCATAAAAGTTCAAGACTTTCCAATTTTTTTGCAAAAGGGGCCCCAACCAAATCATAGAAATTAATTGATGTGAATTTGTGAAATGAAAATTTTGAACGGAGTAAGCAAATTGGTGTTTTTTTTAACTTTACTTTAAAACGAAATTATTTTCAACACATTGTGTTATCATGTACAATAGTCCGGCCCAACTACTACGCCAAAGATCGTACCAATATAAATGGGCCCCGACATTGTTCTACTATGTGAGTTCGGTAGAAGACTCATAAACCAACTACAAATCAAATCGCAGTGGAGCGTAGAAGATTGAGATGCATATCTAAAGAATCCTATGAGAGAATACTTTGTATTAGAGTCAAACTCAATATGATGGTATATAAATAGAGGCTAGATTAAAAGAAAGAGATCATCGACACTATTTGTAATCGCTTCTTGCACACTTAATACAAATATACTCTCTTGCTCCGTGGACGTAGATCTATTTCAATAGATCGAACCACATTATTTTCTCGTGTTCCTTACGCATTTATTACCCTACGAAATTAAGATCGATTAAGTCCAAAACAAGCAAACATCCAACATGATAGATGATTATGGTATTAGTCATATTTATTGAGGCGATAATTGCCTATTGTTGTATATAGATGCACACAAAAAATCTCGATTATATATAGTATTATGGATAATTATAGTTTGTGTCACTAATTTTTACGATATTTTAAAAAATATCTTCAATTTAAATTAAAATATTTAAATGTCCTCAATTTTGACGAGATTTTGAAAAATATCCTCAACTTTGACGAGACCTTGAAAAATGTCCTCAACTCATGTTTATATATCTAAAAATCCCCAACTTGATGAGATTTTGAAAAATATCCCGATATAGTGATTTCGACAATTGAATACTAAGTTACCTAACCAGATTTTTTTTGGATTATAGCTTAAATGAGGTGATTTTTTCCACATCGTCACTAGAAACGACGTCGTTTCACATGACTAAATAAAAATATATGCATAAACCAAGCCGCTTTTATATTTAGCCATGTGAAACGACATCATTGTTAGTGGCGAGGTGGAAAAAATTTCCACCCCATTTAAGCTATAATTCACTCGAAAATTCAATGAGTTGACTTGACATATCATCGTCATAATTTCTATATCGGGATATTTTTTAAATCTCGTCATAGTTTGAGACATTGAAATATATAAACTTAAGTTGGGAATAGTTTTTAAAATCTTGTCAAAACTGGGATATTTAAATATATTAACTTAGGTTGAGGATATTTTCCAAAATATCGTTAAAGTTGGGGACACAAATAATATGTATCCATAGTATTATCCCAAACCTTTTTGTGTGTATATCTTTTGAATAATGAAGAGGCTATATGCAATCAATTATTTAAAGCTGCAATCAACTTAATAACTATATATAATTTGGTTTCAAGAACAATACAAAACACCCAACAATAATTTTCGTTGTGTTTGCCCCATTAGAACCCCAAAACAAAAATATAAAAGAATTAAAAAAAAAGGAAAAAATGGGATATTTATCACATATATGTCACAGTTACCTAAATATGTGGATATCCTATAAACATGGAGATATTCGAACTTTATCCTTGAAAACACAAAATTGCTTCACCATAAAAAGGATGGTGGTGGGGAGCCTCTAAACTCTAAAATCAAAATCAATGTCATTTTCTATGATAGCTAATTACAATTGAATTAGTGTGTGTCGGTGGGGCATATGTTTGCTTATGATATGATATAAATGGACATGGAATTGCAAGTTGATAAATGATAATGCAGATGTTGTGCTATATTATGTGCATATCCCATCACATTGATAATTGATATAACCAAGAGCCTTCAATTATTGCCCACCAATAATGTCCATTAACTTATTGGACATGATTTCTCTCGAGGTCTTAATATTCGAGACTCATTTTCAGTCTTTTAATTGTAAAAATTTATTATTTTAGTGAATGAATTCATATACTTAGGTACAGAAAGGTGATTTTTTTTTTTAATTCAAACACTTTCATAACGAATTCAGATGAATTAATTAGTTCATATTTTATGCATATATTTTTATAGTTTGACAACTATATTTTTTTTAGAATTTGAAAACTATGCACAGAACATATAAAGTTGTTGTACAATGAAAACATTCTAAAATTATTACACAACGATAATGTTTTGTGCATCTTTTCGTTGTGCAACAACTTTATACGTTTTATGCATAGTTTCCCAATTCTAAAAAAGATGTAATTCTCACAATAAATAACCCATATATATAAAGGTGACAAAATGATTCCAACCCGGTTTTGGATCGGGTTGAGCTCAATCAAAATAGGCTCAATAGAATTTCGGGGGCTGTTCCAATCTATAATTAGCCAAAGTCCGACCCAACCCGACCTGACTCGACCAAAAAATTTTGTTTTAACAGTTATGTTTCGAGCTTGGTTGGACCATAATTTTTCCGACCCCATGGATTTTTGGGTCTTCCCCGGCCCGACCCAATTTTTTGGAAACGTCTAGTGGCACGGCTAGGGGTGCTTAAACGAGTATCGGTTTTCGGTTAACCGAGAACCGAAATCGAAAAAGTCGGTTATCGGTTAACCGATTACCGACTTTTTCGGTTTCGGTTCGGGTATCGGTTACCACTTCAAGTGAATTTTGGTTATCGGGTATAACCGATTAACCGACGATTATACCCGATTAACTGAAATTTATTTATTTATTTAATTATTAAGTAAAAATTATTTAATTTAATATTATAATTTCTGTAATATTTGAAATAATCTCGATTATTTTCGGTTAATATCAGTTACTTTCGGTTATTTTTGGTTAATTTTTGTATTTTGTATATATTTTTATTTTTAAAAAATTAATTTTAATTTCGGTTAACCGCTAACCGAACCGACTAACCGAATCGGTTAATCGGTTAACCGATGGGTATCGGTTTCGGTTAGCTATTTTGATTGATTTCGGTTTCGGTTAACCGAAACCGAACCTAATCTCACCCCTAGGCACGGCCCTACCCGACCCTCTTTCTTGGTGAAAATAGTTAACTAAAATACGTTTTTTATTTATAAATTTTAATTATTTTCGATGTTTATTTCTTATTCTAATTTTTAAAAGCTAACATCTTTAATTCCGGAACAAGTATAAATGTGCATATGTCGACTTTTAGGTATAAGTATGATCCACCATCGGCTACTACCATTTTACCAAATACCTTAATTGAAAAATAAAAAATGATTGTAATAATAGAAACTTTAATTTGATGATAATTACGTACCAATTGCGATGCCAATGAAATTCGGTGGACTTGGGAAATATAAATGCCATATCTTGATTATTTTAGTGAAAATGCTTGTGATTTATATAATTGAATGATTTAACATCCATCATATGCGGCTAAAATTAAAACTTTGTTTTAAAGAATGACAGAGTTGATTTTACGTTGTAATTGTCTATTTTTCTTGGTCAGTTATCCAAGATAATATTCTTTCCTATTACTCCATTTTTTTCTAAAATATTTAACTACTTATTTCGTCGTTTCACTGGTTCTATTATGTTATCATGTTTTACATCATCATCTATCAAGGTATAAACAATTGAACTATCTGTCGCTCCCATGTTAGTAGTTTTTATTGACATATAACATTTTAACGATTTCGATTTTTTATATCCGTGTCCCAACGTAAACATAATAACAAATCAGACCATAACATTTTAAATATAATAATGTCCTACCCATCGGAATCGGGCCCTTTGTGTTTATGTGACACGTCGAAAATCCACTTAAGCCCCAACCCAGCATATGTGGTAGCAGCCCAATCCCACCTCAGAATTTCTTTTTTATTAATTATACAAAAAAAAAACTTCACGCCCAACATCTTCTTCCGTGCCCATCCCTCTCATTCACAACACGCCCAATTTCCCCCCTCTCTCCTCTAAGTATTCTTCCAATCCCTAATCAGTCTATCTTATTTGATTCACATTTCCTCATAGCCACAGAAACTAAGTCTCAAATCAAGCGATAAAACCAATTAAATCAAGCGATAATCCGTCTCTTTGGCACGCCTGGCGCGGCGACGGAGGGAGCGAAAGAGGAAAACGGTAATGGCACTGGTGAGAAGAAGGCTGGTGGCAGTTTCGAAAGGTGTGCGGTCATCGTCAGTAGCGAATGGTGGATAAATAGATGGTGGGAGCTCAATGAGGCCCACATCCGCACGGTGGCGGTGATGGGTTCTTCATATAGCTAGGCCATCTTGTAGGCCTCAAGAGAAAATTGAGGAAATACGAGAATGGGAAGGGAGAAAGTGGTCGGAGGAGGTGGTTTGGGGAGGAGAATTAGTGGAGCTGCTGTTGAGTCGGTAACATCTAGGTTTGTCGGACTGTGACCATCCCCAAAACCTTTTGCTAAGAAAGTTACAATTTCGAGAGAGATAGAAATAGTTAGAGAGAAGGTAGAGAGATAGAAGCAATTAGAGAGAGAGAGAGAGAGAGGAGATAGAAAGTGGTGGGTTTGTATGTGGGGAAGAAGGGGGTGGGGGCAGGGGTGATTTCTTATCATTTTTGTGTGTTGTGCGTGTTCATCTCCTATATAGGGGTTGGTTATGGTGAAAAACTCATTAATGTACGAAAATAAGAATAAGAAGACAACTTTCATATCACAGAAGACAATCAATTACTATATTCGCATATGTTAGTTTAGACATATTTCATCCATTCGTCGCACATATGCTAAATATATTAGTTTAAGACATCTTTCATTCTAACAGAAGACAAGAAGAGTTATAGTGTTGCACAATAATACGTGTAGACACAAAACATAAAGCTGTAGACACCGAAAATCAAATCTTAACCATTGATTCATTCATATTTCTATAAATTATCCATTCCTACCGATCCATCTATATATATATATATATATATATATATATATATATATATATATATATATATATAGAGGAGATGGTTCCATGAATGAAAATAAGTGTAGGAAATAGGAATAGATATGTAAGTCAAGACATCTTTCATATTTGTGAAGACAATCGTAATTACTATGTTGCATATTAGTTTAGACATATTTCATCTTTTCAGTAGACATATGCTAAATATATTAGTTTAAGACATCTTTCATCACACAGAAGACAAAAGGGTTCTAGTCTTGCATAATAATCAATGTAGACACACAACATAAAATCAGAAGCAATCGAAATTAAATCTCAACCATTGATCCAACGAATCAAAGCGCAGATTCATTTCTATTTCCTACCAAATTATTCATTCTTACCGATCCATCATATATATATATATATATATATATATATATATATATATATATATATATATATTAGTTTCGTGCATGCCACATAATCAAATCAGGCCGATTCCAGTCATCAGAAAACGGATGTTTAAAATCTACAACGGTTATGGTCTGTTAGGACACAGATGTTAAAAGTCGAAAATGTTGGAGTGCTATATATTATTTACCCAAACAAATTTAGAGTTGAAAATGAAACCAAACACCCTTAAATTGTTTCATTGCTCAAGCTCTTATTTAAATAAAGTTCATTCCTATTAAATAAAATATAAAGTTTAGGATTAATGAAACATTACACGACGTAGCGCGATAATTCTTTTTTCTCCAAGTAAAGGCCCACTTTTTCTCATAAATGATTTGAGTATAAAAAGCTAAAACAAATTATAGAGTTCTCTTTTTACAGTATGCATGATTACAATTAAAGACATAAATACGTTTATATTTATGCACCGAATTTGATAATGTTCGTGACGCGACATTGGCAAAAAATAAAAAGTAACAATTAAAAATTAAATAAGTAAAACCATGATTAAAATAAATAAGGATAGTGATAGATAACGACAGAAAGGTGTTTGATAAAGTGTATAAGAAATTATGGCTCTATTTTTGCTTTTTTATCCTCTCTCATGAACTCCATAGTATTAAATTCGACTACAATGTCCATTAATATTTAGTAGCTAATAGCTATGCAGACCCCATACTTAATTATGTGACATATGTATTTGAATAATTATGTGAATGTGACATTTCCCTATGTTCGAAAAAAGACCAAAATCTATGGAAATGGAGAAATTTGAATGAATGAAAAGGAAAAATGAATTCCATTTCCTATTTCCAGAGTTCAATTATTTCCTTTTTCTTTTGACATAAGTCCATGATTTTATTAGATAATATTTTTTTTATCAATTAATATAGAAATTTTAAAGATCACATCACGATGGACTTGAACCCAAAACCTTTGGCTTCAGACATTAACCACTCTATCACTAGACTAATACTGGCAACACACATACAATAAAGTCATTTTTCTCACTCCCTAAAAGCAATAGTATATAATCACTCAAATTTTACATTTGAAAGACATTTAAACTTTTTAGTTAACGGAAAAACAATTTAATGACCAAAACAATTATGAAGTCTAATCATGTTCTGAATCGAAAATATGCAAGCACATTTTGAGTAAAAATTTATACCCAAAAAAATGATAAGAAAACTTGTTAGGCCTTGTGAGGTATATATAGATAGGAATTGATGTGTCTCCTAGGGACTGCCCAACGATTAAGGTGAGTTCTTGTGGCCGAGAGGTCACAGGTTCGAACCCCACCAAACGCCTCTATGGGTTTGAGCCTGTCACATCTGATTTTCCAAGTGTGGTTTACCTGTCCTGTGTGGTTTGCAGACTATCGCGTGATCTTGTGGTTTCTGGGTCTACAAGACCTAAGGAAGACCTGCGGGTTCCCATGATGCCAAAAAAAAAAGATAGGAATTGATGTCAATTGTAGGACAATTTTGTGAGGTTGTTTTGAACATGAGAGGTGAAAAAAACAGGACCCATGCCATTATGAATATTGATGATACTTTGGGTCCCTTTTTTTCTCTATTTATTTATTATTTATTCATCATTTTGTTATGAATTACATGAATGAAAAAGATAATCTTGTGGCCATGGATCAGTGGAGCCTATCTTTTTTCCCCCAACTCATGAACTTACTCATTTCTTCTCATCAACATCCTCTCTCTCTCTCACCAAATTGCAAAAGATACATGGACAATATTGTTTTCTAGTGTTTCATCTCTTTGATATGAAATTATCAATACGTTTCGTGTATGGAAATTGTATTTATAGGATATAGTTCATGTTGAATATAAAATAAAAGCCATTTTATGGTGAGAAGTCCCAGTCCCATTGCCTAATCGAGAGAGAGAGAGAGAGAGACTTAGCATGAGAAATTATTCAAATAGAAAAAAGTTGAAAGAAGCCTATTTTAATTAGCATCAAAGGATAAATGTCATTAGCTTATCCAGCATTAGCTGAAGAAGTTGAAGATATCCTCATCATCATCATTATCACCTCTACCAGCCATAAACAAGATTAGCTTTTCCAAAGCAGTAGTTCTCCGGTGTCCCACGTCCCACGTGGTGATACAGGAACAGATGCCAAGTAGTTGCCCCGCCCTCCCTCCCTCCCCTCCCCTCCATACATAGAGAAAAGGAATACCTTTTTATCCTCAATGGTTTAGCTCAATTGATCAAGAGTTAGTAGATTTGTAAAAAAAAAAAAATGCCTTCTCATCGTATGTATAGCTTGTGGGACCCGCGACGATTTACAACCAAAACCATGGCTTTGTTTTTAATAAATTAAAGGGTGTCATTATCTTCATAAAGAAAATACCAAAGCAAAATGCCAAACCTGTCAAATTCACCTTCCTCTGGCAAGTCTTGGCTTGTGACATCAAGACCTGATCAAAATGCTGCTTTTGTCAAACTGCAATTAGCATAAATTGCTATGGATATGTCAATAAGAGGAAAAACAAATATCAGTGTGATTAGGTCAGTAGAAAGAGAAATGAGGATGAGCCAAAAAAAGAGAGGAGTAAAATATGGCCTATCTCTGGAAGATATCATAGACCACATCAACATTGATAGTTGCTTATATATATTCACTAGTAAATTAACATGATATTGATATCTTAAACAAAAGTAAATTTTAAATTGAACCAGTCAAAGTAATACATCATTATTAAAATCTTGGAAAAATGAGGCCTTATAGGCAGAGAGGCACACATCTTAATAAATGTTGATCACTCACTATATAATTTTTCTGCTATAGGGCAATGTTTACTTTTCATGATTGACATTTTGAAGGATTGATTATTTGATGGATTAAATGTGTGATAAGATAATTTTTTATCTATCAATCATTTGTTTACTACAAAGGATTCGTAAAGGATTAGAATTGAGATAAATAATTCTCTCTTTATTTGGAGGATTATTCCAAATCCTACTTATATTAGTAGGATTAAAATTAATAGAGAATAATTCAAAGTATTAAAATAATCCCGGGCTTTTGGATATCCTCAAATATTAATCCTTAAATGTAAACACTTGATTAAGTTGAATTAATTTTATCTATCCAACCTAATGATGCAAAGTAAACACCCCCTAAATAAAATTGCAATCTAAAGGATGAAAAAAAATGCATTTGCATGACAAAATACCTAATTGAGAAGCTAAGAATTCATGTGAGGACTGAATTATTTGATTCTTCAGTTTTCAACTTATACCTACATTCCAATTCTTGCAGGTGCCACTGCTATTCGTGATGGATAAGTTGCTTTCGATGAACAAACCAACCTTGCCTAATAAGGCAATGCCGATAGAACTTTAACAGCTTAGAGCTGTCTAAAAGGGTCTTTGGTGAGAACATAAAGTTCCCAAAGCAAATTTATGTTCATTTTTCAATCTTAAAAAACAGTTTATAAGTTGTTTTTTGGAGCTTATAAGCTCAGCCAAACACCCTCTAAGTCACCGGGTCGAAGGAATGTTTTGGACTGGGCCAAAAATAGATCAGGCCTAGTTTTTTTGCAGCCCCAAGCCCATGGGCCAAATGGGCAGTTCCAGCCCAGCCAACAAGCCCCGAAGTTGATCAGGCCTATTTTTTGACATTCCAACCCGACTCGAAATCATCCTTGGAGCAAGCTGGGCTGAAATTGACATCTCTAACTTATCATGACACAAGGTTTACTAATTTACTATAATTCATTTTGCCAATCATAAGCTGGTAGGTCGAGTCGAGTCGGGTCGTGTCGAGATCGTCACACAAATTGGTAACATCCCAACTCATACACGACAAACATAACTCACCCTAACTTATATGATTAACCATATTTAAGGGCTCAAGCTCTTTTACAGAACAAGAATTCCAATATTTTATAGTACAGATAAAGAAAGAAAGACTATTCCAAACTCTTGGTTAAGCAACACAGTTGTATTAAAATGTCATCTTTACACAAGTACAAGACGAAATGAAAAATAATCAAGTTGCTAAGAAATATGGACAAGTGGAATTGAAAAGATCAACTTTTAGCATTGAAGAAGGCCTAACAGTTTCACAGAGGAGGATGAAATTTGCATTTGATGTATATGGCAATAGTTAAGGCTCTTAAGCCATAATAAAAATTGCAATACCGACAAATATTGGCTCATTGGGTCAGATTGAAAAAATGATTGAAAATAAAAGAGACTTTATAATGACATAGAATTAACTATTCCATACATATTAGGGCATGACTGATATGTAATAATGGAACGAACATGACATGATAACTCATGCGTCTAATCTCAATCCTATGACTAGTAAGTATGGGCGGATCCAGAAGTCGATGATGGGGTGAGCTGAAAAATAAGTACTTCGGCGCATTAAATTTTATAAATATTAAAATATTTCTATGTTTTCATAAATTGTGTCTTGCGAGACTTCAATACACAAAATCTATCAATAATTGAGTTTATATATATATTTTTAATAAAATCTCTTTCAATATAAATTACTAGTGAATCATAAAGTAAATCATCCTCCATTTTGTTACGAAGTGTCGTCTTCACATATTTTATTGTTAAAAAAAATTGTTCAGTTCTAGCAATAGAAACAAGCAACTTCAAAATTAGATAATTAGTCTATAACATAAGATAGTTTTGAAATTTGAAACTTTTGCATCACTATTACATCATACTTATAATGTCTTAATTTGTACTCCGATGAAACAATGTATAGAGAAATTTTCAGAACATAATTTTCTTGCAAGCTTTTAAATATCATTACTATTGAATGATTTGAAAGAATTTATAGGATATAATGTAATACAGAGAAAATAATTCAACATATAACAATTTTATTTAAATTTTTTAATTATTTTGGACTGTGCTAATTTTGAATTTGACTTAATATAATACATAGACGGAAAAAAAAGTTTAGGGCTTGCACCGAGCTGGAGCCCGGTGCAACCCCTACATAGATCCGCCAATGATAGTAAGGCTTTTATAGTAAGAATCATCATTTTTCAAAATAATTTTCAATAACATGAACATGAGATTTGTCGTTCCTCCCTCTCCTATGGTATTTTCTATTCCCATAAATATGAGATTAGTTAGATTTAAAATTTTTATTTTTTTTCTAAAAACATATTCTTATTTATTTTACCTTAAAATTTTTAATAATAATAATAACATAAACTATAAAAATAATGATTATTTCATTCATTTTATTTCATCTATACTAATTTATTCTTGTATACCGGCTTATTTTTTAATTCCCAACAGAAAAGCTGAAAAAAAAAAGATAAAATCGAAGTTAAATAGTTTCTTAATTTGACAAATTTTTCTCATTTGCCCTCCAAAAATTATAAATATCCAACGCCATCCACTGCTCCACCCAAAACCCGACCCATTAAGTTTACCAATACTGATAATTTCCACCACTTTGAAAAAAATAACAAAAATTCCAAAAGCATAATCACTAAAACCCAAATTCGTTCAGGACATCAGATAATCAGCATAATCCAACCCGAGTCACCGATATCTCTCAATAATCGGTCAGATTTTTTTTTCTAATTTCAGTGATTTCTCAACTATCTGCATAGTAGTTCGCATGCGATCTGAATTTATTGAATTTTTCTTGGATTGAAAATTTAGGGGATCGATGGGGGCGCTGATGTCGAAGATGTGGTTCATGATGTTTCCGGCGAAGGAGTACAAGATCGTGGTGGTGGGGCTGGACAACGCCGGCAAAACGACGACGCTTTACAAGCTCCATTTGGGGGAGGTGGTCACCACGCATCCGACTGTGGGAAGCAACGTCGAGGAGGTCGTCTACAAGAATATTCGATTTGAGGTGCGCGTTTCTTGGATTTGTAGGCGTGATTTCAGCTCCAATTTTAATTTTTATCATCGATCAGTAGCGATTGTGTATCGAATGCAAGTTGGGATTTTTAATGGTGATGATTTAAGTCTGTTAATAGCACGTTCGACTAATTCTGGCCATGTGATGTGATAATTGTGGATTTAAGATAATTTGGGGGATAATCTTACACGTGGAAGAAAATTTACTGTGAGTTGGCTCAGTTAGTTATATATGGTGCATCATAAATCTTGTTTTTTTAAAACAATTACTTGATAAGGGAGTTGTTGGTTGCTTTTTTTTTTTTAAATCCATTTTTACATTTTTGGGCTGTCTGTGGCTCTGTTTCTCTTGGTTAGTGGTTCTTTGGCCTATTATAATTTATATCAAAATTTTGACGATATTACTATAGGCTATTTGGTATCTGAGATTTTATGCTTCTACAAGTGAATGCTGTAGTCTTCTACTTTTGCCTAAGAGGAAGATGGATCAGAACTATGCGCGATTACACTTGTATGATTTAAATATATAAGCCAGTACCCTAACATGAAGTTGATTGACCATAGGATTTAAAAGCATGATGGTTGATGATGGTGATAAACTTAATTTTGTTGGTTCCTCGTACATTGGTGTAGAGTTGCATGTTTTAATGAAGCTAGTATGTAAGGTCCCTCTTTTCCTAGAACTGTCTGGTTTTTTGAAAGAAGTTAGCAAGTAGATTTCCATGTGCATGTGATGTGAATTCTGGAATCCTTTTGCGTAACTGTATGATCCATAATTCTGCTTTAGTAACTACTGGATATGCTTTGCCATATATCAGATATAATCTGGGGTGTAAAAAGTGAGAGACAATTCCTCATTAACTATAAGGGTTGGGTACTATTCTTCTTCACATATGCCAGAGTAGAATTTTCAGTAATCTTTCATACTTTAAATCGTTGCCCATATCTTGAATTATTTGTATCTGCTTCTACATTGCTTGATCCTTGTGAAAACTACTTAAGTCGGTCATTGTTTCATAAAATAGGACTTCTTGTTCTAGTCATTGGCTGATCAGAATCGAATCCCCTCCCCCCCCCCACGAATTATCAGGTGTGGGATCTTGGTGGGCAAGACAGGCTAAGGACGTCATGGACAACTTATTACCGTGGGACACATGCTGTGATAGTAGTGATAGACAGCACCGATAGAGCCAGAATCTCCATAATGAAAGACGAACTATTCGGGCTGCTCCCAAACGAGGATCTCCAGAGTGCAGTAGTACTTGTATTTGCAAACAAACAGGATCTCAAAGATGCTATGACCCCTGCTGAGATAACCGATGCTCTCTCCCTTCACAGTATCAAGAACCACGACTGGCACATCCAAGCTTGCTGTGCACTAACCGGTGAAGGCCTATACGATGGTTTGGGGTGGATTGCACAAAGAGTCGCTGGAAAAGCAACGAGCTAGAAGTGCTCAAATTATAAAAATGTTTCGTTTTCATTGAATGCAGATCATCTGATGTACCTTCTAATTGACTGCAACTGAATACACCTATCCCAGTTCAAACATTGTTCTTTGTTAAAGGCAGGGGAGTTGTTGGCATCTTGTTTACTATATTTCTTGAGCATATCTAGCAAAAATTTTGATGTCTTTATCAATGATCAAAGTTGCTGTCTTCAGAAATATTAATTAAAGAAGCACCATATTGAAGTTTTGGTGAAAATGCCACATGGTATCAAAGTCCCCTTACAGTGAAAGCCAAAGAATATTCAAAATCTGAATAAAATACTGATCTTCTGCACATAAGAGCCTTTGCTTGCTTTCATGAAATTGCGTCGTCTGATGGTAGCTGAGCCCGTCTATTCTGGGCAGGCAGACACAGTTTGTGGTTTCATTACATTAAAGAATCGGACACCTGCATCCTGAAGAATCTTGTGGTCCTTCAAACCATCTGTCCCAGATTGAATTTATGGGACCTATTGTTCTAAAAAAAGCAAACGTATACAAACATTTTAGGGTATAGAATATGGTTGATCTGAAAATATTAAGTTTATGTAAGAACAAATTAAGAGATCTTACAGAGGGAGCAGGGGATCTGGAGTTTTCTGAACATGAATCAGCATTCTGGGAAGCAAAATGCAGTTCAGTTAGATAGTTTGCAACGAGCATGAAACAGAGTTTCAATATATAAGATCGAGTATTTGAAGGATTACATCACACGAATCTCTAAATAAAGCCTTACTCTTTACAAGCAGCTGATGCGTTCTCCATTTTCTCTAGCTGCTCGAGTTCCTCCTGTATACAATATTACTGTAAGAAAATCACCTGAACTATGTCGTGTTAATGACATCTTAAATCGATTGGGACTCTTGAAACTTCATTAGGTCTATATAACTCAACAACCTCAACAGTCAAGGAGAAGGAGAGTGACAGTGCTCAATTTATAAGATAACTAAATCCAGCAAACCAAGTGATAACAATTAACAAATTCACTTATTCCAATACTGAATATTTCAATCAAATGTTTGATGGCCTTTTACTTGTTGAAGATCATACTGTATATAATGTATTATCACATAAATTTTTACGAGACAAATATTATTCCCCAAATTTCAGTATATGTGCATGAATGTGTATGACTGTATAAGTAACAATATATGCATCTTTACTCCAGATTGAAATGATGATGTTTACATTAGAATTGCCTTATGCAACAAACCGTAGAGGGAATTAAACTCTTCCTAGTAATAAATATAAAAAAGTCAATAAGAAAATTCCATCACACAGCATTTTCTCCATTATTATTCAGTTCTCTAACAAATTTTCATTCTTCTACAGTTTTGAAAACTGAAACGATAAAATGCATAAAACTGAGCACGATACAAAAACATTTAGGCCTTCTTTGGTAGGCCTGATAAGGCCCGATTAGGCATGTTAAAATCCACTGTTGCGTTTGGTTTTGTAACTCACGGTTGACCCCAGATTTGTATCCAATCTGCACAGTAAATGAGTCTAGCGACCGCTACGTAGGTAGCGAGCGCTCGCTAGCCTCATTTTCGGGTTACTTTTGCCAGGCTAGCAACCGTTAGGTAGCTAGTGATCACTAGCCTAGATAGCGAGCGCTCGCTAACTAGGTAGCGAGCGCTCGCTAACCTCATTTTGGGGTTACTTTTGTCAGGCTAGCGAACACTAGGTAGCTAGTGATCACTAGCCTCTTTTTTTTCGTAATTTATATTTGTAACTAATCTACCAAACAACAAGTTGACTATCTATATTTTTATATCTACATATCTACCAAAGACGTCCTTAGATTTCATTTTCACCGGTCAAATAAAACAAGAAAATTCAATATTGTCACTTTGGGTAAAGTGGATTCATGTGGAGAACATATCATATGTTCAAACCCCACTAATATCTCTATGTTTGAACATTTTATATCTTATTTTTCAAATATAGTTTATCTGTCCTGTGTGATTTGTAGACTATCACATAGAAATAGAAACGTAAAAAAAACTCGATATCTCCTATACAGAAGCACCATAAAACAACAAAGCAAACATCAGAAAACACAAGTCGAAATTGGTTAAATTTAAAGAAAAGCAAATGTATATATAACCTCCAAGAATCGATTTTCTTGCTCGAGCCTCTTCAATTCAGCAGAAATCCAGTGCTTCCCTCTTGCAGCTGTTGCTGCCACCACTGATCCCACCTCTGAATTCCCACTTTGCATCTTCTTTTTGCCTTTGCAATATATTTATCTGCTCATTTGCTACAACCAAACACCAAAAGTTATATTCTCGGGGGAAAAAAAACAGATAAAGATGCCGAATTCGTGGAGCCAAAGATGCTATCTTTTTAGATGTTCAGTTGTTCTGCTATATCATTAGCATTAAAAACTTTCAAACTAAAGCTTGGATTTTTGTGGCCTTTTTCTGTTTTAAAATAGTAAGTGAGAGGAAAGGGGGCAAAAAGGAAGAAAATAAAGGAGCTTTTTAGCCTTTTGGGAGGTGGGTGGGTTTGGTAGGGGTGTTATTTTCTGGCTTTGTCTGAATTTAGATATGGCCAAGAGTTTAATAAAGAAAAAAGGGGTGGGTTCTCTCTCTCTCGTACCTTTTTTTTAGTATTCAATTCTATACATATTATTATTTTAATCTATAACGTCTTAAAAAATTTATATTAATGTTATATCGGTGAAATTCCGATATTTATTTATATATGTGGCTAATCAGCGAGAGATGTATAATTACCACATAGATCAAGAAAAAAATATATGAAAATGGCCAAACAATGTCATTCCTCAGCACCGTCGCTATGCGTCGGTCAACGGCGGAATCGTGCTCTGAAACTTTAATATGTCAGTATCTGTTCATTATTAAAATTATACTTGAAATGATTATCAAATATCATGAAACCAAAACCTAATATATTCTACATTTCAAGGGCTTTCTAACAATAGGCGACACATTGTCATCTGATCAAAATTGCATCCGAAGGACATAAGAAATTTTGGAGATTACAATATGATTAGATTGAAACATTAACTAAAAAAACATGAATTATTGAGAGATAAATTAATATATAAACTTTATTTTTTTATATTTTATGTATCTCTCTCCTTGTCTCATTCTTGCCTTATTTGCAGTTCGCACTAAATAAACCAATGTTTTTGTTAAATAAACATACCAATTCTTGTAAAAAGAAAGAAAAGAAATCGCAGCTAATTATGAGATGAATCATCTGCAATTAGCAATTTTATTAAGAGAGAGAGAAAAAAAATCAAACAAAGAATTAACATCCTAATGATCCCTATTATTATGTCACTTCACGTGCAACTTATTTCTGATTATTGAATACTAAACAATTCCTTACTAAGAATACTACTTCCTCGGTCCCAATTAAAATATCTCACTTTCCTTTTTGGGTTGTTCCATTATAAATGTCTCATTCCATTTTAGAAAGTAATTATCCTTTCAAAAAGTGTGGATCCTACCAACTTTTTATCACTTTAACTATTTTATATATATATATATCTCCTAAATACTCGTGCCCAAAAGAAAGAGGACAATTTAAATGTGAGAGGGAGTAATATATTAGTCTGTCAAAGTAATAACACATACTATGCATGATATCCACGTGTCCCTCCGTCGCCACGACTACAAAATTCGTGTAATATAAATGTACTTCTTCCAAACATCTTCATCCAAATTAGCACAAAATGTCGATCCCATCCATTTTCTTCAAGAAATCATTTTCTGAAATTTCTACATTAAAATTCAATCTAACACAATCTCCAAACCATATTTTGGCATTTGTCTCAGCTCCGGTGCGGCCACACGGTAGAGCCGCATCTAGAGATTCATCGATCACGGCAGCGGCGCCAGTTTACAAGCCTAAAGGGGCGGCGCCACTTTCGGATTTCGACAAGATTCCAACTGAAAAGCCCCCTGGGCCGCCACTTGGGCCCAAGCCCGGCCCAGAATTCCCACGCCCACCGAGCCCGTCTCCACCGATGCCGGATGGCCCGCGTCCGCCCATGCCTTCACCGCCGCTGCATGGGCCCGACGTGGTACCTCCGCCGCCGCAGCGCGGCCCAAAGCCGGATATTCCGCCGAACTACATGGGCTGCGGTGGGCTTGTTTTTAATTAGGAAGGTATTAGTTTATTGGTAGCATGAATTGTCGTAATTGGGCTTAAGCCTTATAGCATATAATATGAGCCATGGTATGTTGTGGGGCAACGCCTCGCTGTAATTTTGTTTAATTTTGTATGACGAAGTTATTTTATTTGGGTATTATAAATTATAAGAGTGGTCGAATATATTATAAATTATAAGAATGTAAAAATGGTCTTGCCTATAGTTTTTCATTCCACCTATTATCCACATATATCGTTGAATATGCAAAGTCATATATCAAAAGTCTATGCAATTATATATGTGGAAAGTGGAAGATAAGAAAATAGTGTCGGCAATATATTTTTGGAATTGTATAGTAACCAAATAAGAGTATGTATAGCCCTAAAAATAAAATAAAAATAAACGAAAAAGTGTGTAGAATATTTGCTTGGACTTTTCATACCATCACAAATCTACATGCCTAGGTAGGTGGTGCACACCGGCAAAATTAGTCACATATTTGATATATTTAATCGTAATTATTTAGTTTGGAATTTAATTGTAATTATATGTAATTCGATATATTTTTACACTTATGTGTTGGAGTATGGAGTATGAATGAACTGTACACATAAGTCTGATATCAATGATCCAAATTTTTGGGCTTATGTTTTTAGGTCAGGAGGAACAATAATGGGCTTAGTATGTTTTTGGATCCAGGCGAACAATAATGGGTTTAGGTTTAAGGTTTGGTTATTGTCTATATAATAGTGTTTCTTCATGTAATCCGTATCCGAAACATATAGTGGAATCTCTGGTTTGATATCGCCTCCAGATGTAGTCACAAGACGAATTGAGTAAACAATTTTAGTATTCTTTATTTTTCTATCGTGATTGTGGTGTGTATTTTTTGTAATAGTATGTTGTCTATTATTGTTAGAGTAATGCTGTTTTGGATGGGTTACAGAAACCTAAAAGTATCAATTTTCGATTCCGGCAAAAACATTAAATTTCTCAATTATTTACTGATTAAGGTTTATCATCAAATCCTTTAATTCTAAGGGACAAGAATTATGAGTATGCTGTCTAGCTTCCCAACTAAGCTATATTAATGCAACCACACATTTTATTCCGTACGTTGCTCACATTATTTTAAATTTCACAAAGTCTTTGATATTGACTGATTTTTCTGTCCTTTTCTTTTATCTTCGTCCTCTTTATCTAATTTGTATTTCGATGGCGAGAAATTTTATCATTTTTCAGACACGACTTCTTCAAAAATTCCAGTCTTTGTCGCAAGATAGCAAATTAAGTTGCATGGAAATTTGGTCACATGCAGTTTCCATTCATTTTCAATCAAATCAACCCCTTTAAGCTAAGTGCTGAAAAAAATAAAAATTATTTACTATGTTTCCCATCGGTTTTAATGTCGATACTAGGGGTAGGGATGTCGGCGGGTGGTTTTCTGGGACCGATCCGAACTGCTCAAAACCCATTAAATTTAAAGAAGCGGTTCGGTTCCGGTTACGGTTCTAGAACCGCTTGGACCGGACCGATTCGAACCGCCCATTTTGTCCGGTTCGGTCCAACCGGTCAGTTTTTTTTTTTTTTTTTTTTTTTTTTTTTTAAATTTGATCATTACATATCCACTTTTTTTTTTGTAAGAGCATTTTACATTTCGTTAACTAATACATGGTGCCTTGGGCCAAATACATAATTAATGCGACAACAAACCAATTTACTCATTTCTCATATGTTTTCTTTTCTTTTTCAATTTTTTGGAATAAATAGCTTTTGTTTGTGATAACAAAATTATTTACTAGATCTAGATGGGCGTTATAGTATTGAACCTCTAATAGAATAAAAAATAGGTTTCGTAAATTGATACATCTCAACCTCGTGGTATATTTTTGAGCAATAATATCGGTGTCAATGAAACCAAGGTGATGCTTGATGTTCAATTCAAGTAAGTTTGCTAAAAAATCGTCGATCTAAGTTTAGTAGAAGTAATTAATTTTATACGTACTTTTTATTTCTTACAAGATTTAAAATATTATGAAATATACTAAAATGGACAAAATGATGAAGAACAATCAAACCACTCAACTTACATAATACGGAATATGTGGGTTTAGAAGAATCTTTCATTTTCCAACTCTTTCCAAATCTATTCATTCTTATTATCGAGTCACGTCGTACAAATATATTAAATTATCAATTATACATTTATATCTATTTATAATATATTTTATATTTTAGTTCAATAAAGATTTTCCTTTGTTGAAATTTGAAATATGAAATTGAAAATTTTGGGATTTGGGTGTAGCGGCCCAATGGGTTACCGGTTAGCAATGGATAATACCTCTATCCGAACCATAACTTGATGGTCCGGATCCGGTCCGGATCCGATGTTTCTTGGGCGGTTCGAAACCGAACCAATACTAATTTATTGGTTCGTCCGGTAAAGCTTCGCCGTTGACATCCCTAACTAGGGGTGTCTAACGGTTCGGTTTGATTAACCGAACCGAATTTTTCTGATTAACAGAATCAATTTCTCCGAAAAGTAGAACCAAAACCGAACTGTTTTAAATTTTCGGTTAACCAAAACCGATCGATTCGGCGGTTCGGTTTTCGATTAATCAAAAACCGAATTAAAATTAATTAATAATAAAATAAATCAAATAATAATAAAACAAATAAAATAATAAATAAAATAATAATTAAAAGCGAAACTTATTAAAAATAGATAAAATATTTAACAATAATTAATAAAGTAATAATTAAAATTGATTTTCATAATTTTAATTAATTAATTAGTAATTGAAATAATAATTAAAAATAAAAAGCGGTTTTCGGTTTTGGTTCCAACTCGTTCGGTTATCGGTTAACCAATAACCGATTTTTTTTCAACTCGAACCGAAACCGAACCGATAACCAAATTTATCGGTTTTGGTTAATCGAATTTGTCGGTTTCGGTTCTAACCGAAAACCGAAAACCGTTTAGACACCCCTATCAGATACGGTTACATTTCAATACACTCTAAACATAATTTTAAATAGAATGTTTCTTAGTAGAGCAATTTGTGACTATTGTTTATTGTATATATATTTTTTTGAGTAGGAGAAAGAGGAATTTGTACCAATTGATAGTCGATGTGTGTTGGGTAGGGCCAGTGGCGGACCCAGATATTTTGGTCAGGGGGATCCAAAAAAATATTTAAGGTCCAAATAATCATAATTTTATAAATTTATAAAAAGAATTTTACAATTAAAATAAAAAATAAATAACAATTTAATATGAAAAAGTGAAATTTAGTGCGATATGGTTAAAAATAGGGGTGTCTAACGGTTCGGTTTCGGTTAACCGAATCGAATTTCTCCGAAAAAGTGGAATCGAAACCGAACCATTTTAAATTTTCGGTTAACCGAAAACCGATCGGTTCCGACGGTTCGGTTTTCGATTAACCGAAAAACCGAATTAAAATTAATTAATGATAAAAACAAATAAAATACTAATAAAAACAAATAAAATAATAATTAAAATAAATAAAATAATAATTAAAAACTGAAACTTATTAAAAATAGATAAAATAATTAACAATAATTAATAAAGTAATAATTAAAAATTGATTTTCATAATTTTTAATTAATTAATTAGTAATTGAAATAATAATTAAAAATAAAAACGGTTTTTGGTTTGAACAGTTCGGTTATCGGTTAACCAATAACCGAATTTTTTTTCAACTCTGGAACCGAAACCGAACCGATAACCAAATTTGTCGGTTTTCGGTTAACCGAATTTATCGGTTTCGGTTCGGTTCCGGTTCTAACCGAAAATCGAAAACCGTTTAGACACCTCTAGTTAAAAACGATTAATGTGTCCACCAAAACAATCAAAATTTGTATTTTCAATGTTAAAAAAAGAAGAAAAAAACCATTATTTTCTATGTTTAGTTCTCTTTCAATTTTTATGTATTTATTTTAAGCATGGTATATACTATTTTTCATATATTTTGTACCTTTAAATATTTTTTTAATTATTAAATGTAAATTTACTATTAAACCCCTACTGTTTTTTTTTAAAATCCAGTGGGGTCTAGTGCCCCATCGCCCCTGGCCCGCGCTGGTAGAGGGGCGACATTAAGTGCATATCGGGTCGATACGATAACGACACGACACGATAAGCCAAATACGAACACAACATGAAATATACTGACACGAACATGAATATGATACGATTTTTTTCGTGTTGACACGACACACGAAACGATAAATTTAAATCAAAATTAAAAAATAAATTAATAATAAAAATAAAATATATAAAAATATAATTAAATTAATATTATAATATAATATATATATATATATTATCGAATTATACAAAAACGATACGAACACAAATGCAACACGAAAATTATCGGGTACACGAATACGACGTGAAATTATCGTATCCTTATCGTGTTCGTGTCGACAAGATAATGACACGAACACGATAAGACTGAATACTAACCCGTTAATTTCGTACGTATTCATGTCGTGTTCTCATGTCCTATCGAAAATTGTCAGCACTAGTGTTGGGTAGACTTCATTTCTCGACTAACTAGCATCGTCTTCGATTTCATGACTTCTGTCTATAATGCCTAAGAAAACTTTGGTGTTTAAATAAATGGTTTAAATCAAGAAAATGAAAAAGGGGAACAAAAAAATAGTTATAAAAATGGCTCAATCTTCCTAGACTTTAGTGGCCAATTTTTAATTTGTCATTTTTAATACTTTATTAGTTAAATTGGTCAATATTGTTAAAAAAGACGTGATATACATTTTGTTCCAAATAAATATTTCAAAATACTATTGGGTAGAGTACCTTGTTAGTTGTTAGTGTCGGTCAATACCGACATTCATGCACTAAGGCTATATTGGGGGACCCAAATAGATCAATATTTACAGGGTCAATTGCTAGTAATTGCTAGAAATAACAAGTTTTTTCTCAAGTATATAATTTTGATATGATTTTAAATTGTTTGTAATTACAAACGACATTGTTTAATTTACTTCAAATTTTTAAATATAGTGTTAAAACAAAAGCGTTATACAAAACTTGCTTGAAAACTGCAAATTTGGATGCACATTGTGCCATTTCCAACAATTAATTTTGATTTATAAGTTACTATATACAGCAACCTAAATTGGTATTTAATAAACAAGATTTATTGGTTTTTCTTGTGTGAGGCGATTCAAGTTTGGATTATTAGAGGATATAATTAAATTTGAGTGTAATCCAGTTTATAAATAAGGTTTTAATTTTGGATTTCAAATTTGCTTTTTAGTTTTGCTTGCTGTAGTCTAGGTGATTGAATTTGTAATTCTCTATATTGCTTTGATTTATTTTGATTTTATTGTTGGATTTGTCTCCATTAAACATTATATTTTTTTATAAGTTGCATCTTTTGTGTGTGTTTGAATAAATTTTATTTATCGAAAAAAAAAACGGAAGGTGGAGAGGACTAAGTGTATTTTTAGAGAATATATTGTACCTCGTCTACAGAGCCACAAAACGCGTTGACAGCCATGCAAATTTATGTGGTTTTAATATTGCAATTAATAGCATCATTTGTTTAAGATGATCCAAATCCTGAGGAAATTAAAGAGGTACGTATAGCTCAAAGCTGTTAATACTAATTATTAAAAAATTTCATTAATGGCGCTCTTACCCCAAGTCTATTGCCTGGTTGGCAATCGGCATGCCAAAATTGGGATTTGTGTATGATTGTGTTGTCATAGTGGTAGAGTGGTTAATGTTCAAATACAAATATCTTCGGTTCAAATCCATTGTGACGCAGTCTTTAAATCTAAGATCGTGCTAAAAGACATAGTGATAGTTAATCTAACAACATGAAGTAGCCTCTAGTATTTCAACTTTTAGGGCAAATAACATATATGGAATTACATTATAGTTGTAGAAAACAATATAATGGATAAATTTAGAGGGTGTTTGGTTAAGCTTATAAGCTCCAACAACTTATAAGTTGTTTTAAGAACTTATAAGATATAGTGTATTAAAAACTAAGAGCTTATAAGATGATAAAGTGTTTGGATAACAAGGGTATACATAGAAATAAGAAAATATATCAGGATTATTTTTGTAATTTTGTTGTTACTTATAAGATCATTAAAAAATAAGTTGGGTTTTAGAGGGCTTTTTTAATAGAGCTTATTTTGAAAATTTATAAGCTCTCTAATAATTTAATTTGCTAAATACATTGATTGTAAGGTCTTTAAAAAATTTATAAACTGTTTTAAAGAGTTTATAAGCTCAGCCAAATACCACTTAGTTGTAATCGAAACCGACAAGGATGGCCCCCACCGCTTAATGACACGTTAGATCCATGCGCGTATCTTATCGCTAATCTTAGAATCTTACAATAATAACTCTCGATTAAATGAAGTTAATTTGATAGATATAATTCAGAAGTGCCTATCTGTCACGTGCAGAAAAGAAATATTACCAGTATGAAATATGGCAACCTCGTGCTAGCTCACTGCACGGTTGATTCCATGGTGAGGGGGGTTGCAATGCACACCCCCCTCACTATTCATTAAAATATTATCAGAGCGATGAATAGTGAGGGGGGTGTGCATCGCACCCCACTCACCATGGAATAACCCTAACTGCCACTGCAACTACAAGCCCACCCCTCTCTCTACATAAATATGATACATCCCCTCTCTATAGTCTCAGCCTTTTCAATTTCAAACTCGAATTGTCCCTTACACATCAAACCATACAGCTGTAATTAATAATAGCAATAATAAATGAGAATGTACCGATTCTTCTTCAATAATATATATGGAGTTTGATCTCTATTCCCTCCTCCCGACCCCCAAAAAAAATTAAATAATGTGGGGTTTAAATTTTCACTTGTTAATTATTACAACTGGATTACGTACATTCTGTGAAACTAAAATTATGGACATGAATTTGTTAATTAAATTCTAAATATTGGGACAGATTTTTATTTGGTATATATAATATACTTGAGAGAAAGACAAAAACTTGGGTGAGTTCTGTCTCACCGTGAGTCACCCTTGTTTTTTTGTTAAAATAATTATATATTAATTATCGTGAATAAGGATAATTAGATTTTGATAATTTATAATTAAATTTTATTAGTTTTTAATTATAATTTTAATTCAATATTAGAATATATTAATTCATAGTTATGGTTTATTAATTCATAATTAAAGTTTATTAATTCATAATTATTAATTATTATTCAAAATTATAGTTTATTAATTCACAATTATGGTTTATTATTCAAAATATGATTTATTAATTCACAATAAGAGTTTATTAATTCAAAATTAGAATTTATTATTCAAATTAAAATTTATTAATTCCAATTACGATTTATAATTAAAATTTATTAAATTAATAAATTTTAATTAAAATTAATTAATTAATTACGCGCGGTGCGAACACAGGAGATCACCCCGAGTGAAAATATCAGTATTTGCCTCGTTCAAAAAGGTGAAAGTTTTGACTGGTCCCCATTCATTTTAACCCATTTATATACACGTGTCGTTTGTGTATTTTCCCCAATATTGTAGTGAGATAGTATGATAGAGACTCGATTGGAAACTACTGCTAATGAATAAAATTTTGCTAATTTTTTTTTCTCGCTGCAATAATTTATAAAAGATACTCCATCTATCCACGAAAAATATCATATATCTGATCGATACATATTTTAAAAAAATAGGTAGTAAATATTTTTGAGTGGTTAAACTGAAAATTTTAGGGATATTTACTTTTCATGATAAGATGGATTGATAAAAATAATCCAAATTAATCCGCTATTTACTTTGATGGATTACTGATGGATAGATTAATTTTGAACTTGTTTGACTATCCTATCCTTTAAATAGTCAATCCTATATTTTATCAATCTATCTTATTATGAAAAGTAAACACCCCCGAATAATGTGCTAAAATGAAAAATGAGATACCTTTTGTGGACGCTCAAAATAGAATTTGTTTGATACTTTTCTTAGACAAAAGGAGTATGTTTTAGACCGACTTTGCTCTTATTGTAATAGTGTAAGAATACAAGTGAAGAAAACGTGTACTATGGCCAGTGTTGCACGAGAAAAATGACTTATGGGGTGCTTAGCTAAGCTTATAGGCTCTTCAAAATAGTTTATAAGTTCATGCAAAGTGTTTTGTAAAATAAACTCCTAAGTAACAATGAATTTATCAAAATAACATTATTATGGTTTGTTATTTTCTACATATACACTATCGACTCCATCTCTCGTCAATTTTCTCTCTCTAACTCACGATTCTTTCTCATAGCTTATAAGCTCAATTATCAAAATACTTTGACAACTTCTAAACTCTTGAAATATCTTATAAGCTCTTGAAACTTATAAGATCTTCAAAATAAACTTAGCCGAATACCCTCTTAGAATGTCAATGGAATCGAAGTTATCGTTGTTATAATACAAGTTCACATATATATCAAATGAATAAAGCATCCCCAAAACAAATTATTTGTGATTTTAATACAACTATGGTAGCTACAATTGCTAGTGAGTTTGTTTTGACTGGAATTACAGGAAATTGTCCTTGTTTCTCATTCAAAATCGTTGACTATATCTACATTTCTTGATTTGATAATAAGCATTCATTCAAATTGCAATAATATAAAAAATTACCTTTAATGTACGAATTTTGTCTCGATTTACAAATTCAGGCAAAGGGGTGATTTTAGATGTGATTAAAAGTGCAACCTACCCTCATTTTTTTCTTAGATATGATATGCTCATGATTAATTAATACTCTCTCAATCTCAATATTTATGACACGTTTTTCTTTTTGGGTTATCCCAATAAGTTGGTCCGTTTTCAAAAAAGAAAACACTTTTTACATTAAAAAGTAACTCGAATTTTGTGTCACCCACTACTTTACACATAAAACATAACTCTCTTTAATTTACGTGTAAAAAAAGAAACGTATTATGAATATTGGGACGAAGAGAGTATATTAATATCACTAGAGTATAAGAGTATTCACCTACTCAAGACGCCAAGCTCTCTCACTCTTGACTCGTCAATTTCTTTAATTAATTTTAAACAATTCCTAGTAAACTCGGACGAAAATTCAATGCATTTACTAGGCTTTGCTGTTGCTGTCCCATTTCAAATTCTACATATATAGCCCCACCAAGCCTTGAGCTATACTCAACTCTCTTTCTCTTTCTCTCAACCACACACACACACACAGAGTCCCCCAAAGAACCCTCATGGCTGATATACTGAATGCAGAGCAAATTGTTGAATTACAAGAAGCCTTCAGCCTGTTTGACAAAGATGGAGATGGTGTGTTTCTACTTCTTTTTCTTGCTTTTACAGAATTCAATATATATATATTTTTCCCATGGCGTCATATATAATCTTGTTTGATGAAACTGCAGGTTGCATCACCATAGAAGAACTGGCCACAGTGATTAGGTCTCTAGATCAAAATCCCACCGAGGAAGAGCTTCATGACATGATCAACGAGGTCGACATCGATGGCAACGGCACCATCGAATTCTCAGAGTTCTTGAACCTCATGGCCAACAAAATGAAGGTTAATTTAACTCATTCTTGCATGATCATTTTTTGTATTTTATTTTTCAAATTGGTTTTTGCTTTGTTTTTCACACTGTGTGTATGTGTTGTTTTAATCAGGAAACTGATGCAGAGGAAGAGCTCAAAGAAGCTTTCAAAGTGTTTGATAAGGATCAAAATGGTTACATCTCAGCTAGTGAGGTGAGTTGACCTATTTTTTCTGTTTCTCTATTGGCTGTCTTGGAAAATGAAATACGAGACTGAAACATATCGAGAAATTTGAATTTTCTCTAATGATATCATGAAATTCCATATTTATGTCAAACATGTTTTGCATATATATGTTGTGACTTGTTTCAATAGATAATCTTTAATCTGACAGCTAACAACTCTCATTCTTTACTATTATTGTACTTGTTTATGTACCTTATGTACTGTGGTCTGACCAAATGCTTGTCTGTAACACATCTCTTTGAAATTTCTTTAATCTATTATCAATTTTCGCAGCTTCGGCACGTGATGATCAATCTAGGTGAGAAGTTGACAGATGAAGAGGTGGAACAGATGATTAGAGAGGCTGATTTGGATGGTGATGGACAGGTTGATTACGATGAATTTGTGAAGATGATGATGGCTATTGGATAGAAATATCTTAACTTTATTACATTGTTGTTTCAGATTTAGGATCTCATAGTTAATCCTGAAGCAAGAAAATTCAGGATAATGTCATGTCTATGTCTAAATGGATTGCTTTGTTGATTTTATTCATTCAAATTTTTAGTTCAAATGATCAAAGATCTTCACACAATGTTGCAAAAATCAAAGTATATGTAAAAAGATAAGACATGTTACAATCATGGTAAACAGCAAGCCATATGTTTGCTTCTCCAAGCATTCAAGAATCTCCCCAAACAAGAAAAACCAACTCAAAATAAAAAGGAAGTGAAATCAGAATGTTTTTCCTCTCAAAAACCTTAAAAAACTGGAAGAAGAGACGAACCCAAAAAAAAGAGAAATGCAAAGAAATCTTTTGTAAGTATCAGTTTCTGCAAGAAGCTGCTCTCAGCTAATGGCTGCAGTGCAGCAGATGCAGGTGGTGAAAAGGGAAGATCTCGCCTTTCGCCTCCCATTTCCCTTTGGTGATGAGTCTGCAACAGCATCTCTTGATGGAGATGCATTTGAGCCATTTTCATGTGTTTCTTTTGTGACAGCATTGGTTTTTTCTTGCTTGTTGTTGAGTGAGTTTTGCGCGTTTTCAGAGTTGCTTCGTTCCATTCGAATAGTCTTCTCCTCCACTTGGACAGCTTGGAACTGCAATGGCTTCCCTACAAACTCAGTCTGAACAATTGTGTTTGGAAACCTCAGATTTGAGCAGGTGGAGAGGCTTCTCCTTGCTGTCTTGTCCTGATATAGAAGAGGAGTTTGATCAGATTCTTCGGACCTCGTGTCGAATGATATGCCAAAATCAAAACTTGGGGATTTTCTGAGCTCAACTTGAGCCCCTATACAGCTTGCATTTGTGACAGTTTCATTTGAGGTTGGTGGAGTTTCAGCCTCTGTTATTTTGTTGGAAAGGCGTTGTGTGTCGATTTCTGTTGAGGATTGCAGCTCTATCACACATTTCTCAGTAGTTTCTCTCTCAGTTTCATGGCCATTTTCTGCAGCAGATGTCTCACTCTCCAAACGAAGGGTTTTTTCAAGCACATTTTGATCAGTTGGCTTTTCTTGTTTCTCTGCATCTTCAAGAAGTTCGTCTCCATTTCCCTCAAATTCGGCCTTGATCACCTCAGTTGGATCACTGCTGCATCGGATCAAGAACCTGTTGGTTTCTTGATCAGACAGCTCGTCACTATTGCCTAATTCATGGATCATTGGTTTCTCTTCATGATCAAGAGCAATAGACTCATTTTTGTGCTCATTTTCTGATGTAGATGAGTCTAGCACACTATTGAAGGAATTACTCTGCTCTTCTTGAGGAGGTTCGTTGTCTCTCCGGAGCTCTTCCTCGTTTGCACACACTTCTGGAAACGAGCCTTCAAGAGAAGCCGCTTCAGCCACAACCAAGTCTTCTTCACTCTTCTTTGCATCACGATCATCAACATCTAAAGCCTCCTCCATTGACACATTTTGTTCTTCTTGAATATCTGAAGTAGCATTTACAGCTGGATGATTCTGCATCTCCCCTAATGGTTTAAATAATCCATTTCAAATCAGTTGATATCCCTATCTGACTATGCAAATTTGATTATAAGGAAAAAATTTCATTATGATCTATATTTCATTTTTGGAAATTTTCTAGTGCAAGCAAATTTGCAAAATGGAAGTAACCTGTCAAGGTGCAAGGCTGGTCTTGCTCATCATCACTCAACTTGGATCTTCCTTCCCCCAAATCCAAGCCGTTCGTGCTGATATCCATCACAGCATCAGAGCCCTCAAAATCCTCAATATCTGCTAAAGATTAAAACATGTAAAAAATGTAGCAGAAAACCATAAGTGACAGCAGAAATCTTGATTTCACTAACCCTTATCACATTCTTGTATTTCAACAGGAGGAATTTTGTCAGCTTCAGCTTCTGTTGCATTTTCTTGAACCACTGTCTGCTTCTCTACTATCACAGCATCAGATGGACTACTAACTCCTTGCCCGTTATCTGGTGCCTCGTTCTTGCCCTCCTCCTCTATCAAGAAACGAAGAAATCAAGATAAAGAACCGAGATTTTTTCCACAAGAAATTTAACCAGAAAAAAATGATCATACCTACTATCCCTGAAGTGTTTTGGTTTCCCATCTCTTATTGTTGTTTGACAGTTCTATCCCTGCAAATGAAGAAGCAACACATTTCTCAAATATATGAACTACACAAACAAGTATGCAAGAATTTAGACAATACTGATAAGACTTTTTCACATGGGCAGAACTAGGAATCTTTACAAAGACTTGCCTTTAATGCAGCAAAAACTGGCAGTGCCAGAGTGTTCTGTTTGCGACTTAATTAGTAAAACCCACTTTTGCTTATGTTTGCTTAAAGCAAAAGACTTTACACTTGTTTTCTCCCACTTCTAACTCATATTTTGTAAGTACAAAAAAAGGCAAATTTGGACCCCATTTTCTTGAACATTGTTGTTCTGCAGTGATGAATTTGAGTTAAACTAAGTAAAGTTTGTGTAAGGAAAGTGGGCTATAAGATAATGTTGTCTAGGCCCCAAGACAACTGTGAGTTTTAAGGATTAAAATATTTATATTAAAATATTTATGTCTCTGTGTGTGTATGCACATCTTTTTCCTAACCAGCTTGAAAATTTACTAGTAATACAGGTTTAGTATGGAGGCTTCTTGTTATGATTTCGAGGAACAAATCTATTTGTCAGCCAAGATGTTGTCACCCAACTCTTTGCATAGGGATTGGATTCGGGAATTCTCTATTTCTTATCGTGTTTCACTCTCATATTTTATTTCATCAAAACATGTTATGTGCATAATGTCATATTGCACGAGAAAAGTAACATTGAGAACACGGCATGGAATAGAGCATCTTGTATTTTTTTATTGTCTAATCATAGAATAATTCCCCATTATGTAGAAGAGCCTAAATTGCATTTGGACCAGCCTACTGAAGAATAAATTAGCTAGTTCTGAATATCTTAGGATTAATAATCAAAGATTTGAGACAATGCATTAGTGAATGAAATGATGGTAGCAATATCAGGAAATTCTTTTAGAGGAATAAATTGTGATCTTTTTATAAAATTGTGGCAATGATGGAGCCAAAATTATGGCGACACTAAAGCTTTGTAAACTGTGGGACTATGCATTAGTTTTTCTTGGTGGTAAAGCTTAGGGTGGCCTAAGTCTCATCATAATACTCAATACTTTTATAAGGGGTTCTTTAAATTAAGATATTTCAGATTATTTTATGGTTTGTATAAATGGTAAGGTGAAACATGAAAATAATATAATGAAGAAACATCTTCTAACAAAGACCATGGAGTAGATTTTTTTTCCCAATTCAAATAAAAGTAAAAGCTTACAAATTGCTTATATAATTGAACTTTTCTGTAAATTTTTATGCGTGAAACACTTTTTGCACTTCATATTTTGGGTATATGATTTCACATTTTTTATTGAAAATAATAATTCCAAAAACGCTTTTTACCTAATAATTCTCATTTTCTAAAAATTCGTGACTGGCTATCTCTCTTCTTCATAACTTAATCAATTATCTCAGTTAATTTTTCACATATTTACTTAGTACATTAATGCATTTATTACATTGTTTATTAAGTAGTAATTTGTAAGCTTTTACTTGTAGCCTTGTAGGGGATGAACGATGAAGAAAAGAGCAATGAATACTGAATATTGATTAAATAATCATCTTATGCCTTGTATAAATATGGATCTAACTTCTAAGTCCCGATTAAAAAATTTAATAATAATAAAAAATGAAACCGAATTAAATTAAAACATAATGCAAACAGAGTGTATACATCTACAGCAAACTCAATCTTCGATTTGTTGCAGCAAACACAAACATGACACCTATTTCTCAACTGCCAATCATCGTACTATGTTACACAGATTGAGGCAAAGAGCTTTGCCTCATTTGGCATTATGCAATCACAGAAATTTCTCCATCAGTTGATCACGCTTCATATGATACACATGGAGGTAAAGGATCTCCCCAAAACAGGTAACAAACTCAAGCCGGGATTGGCTCGGGCACTCTCCCGTTGTCGGAGAGAGAAAGGGTGTCGTAGTAGTCGACCAGAACCTTCCACCCACCCGGGCACATGAAACCATCGGGCGGGCTTTCTTTGTTCTTAGCAAGGGTACGCATCTGCAGAGAGACAGAGAGAGAGACGACGAAGAATGAGGAAAATATTTTGAACCGTTGATAGGATTCGAATTCATTACTCTGAATTTTACCTTTGTGCCGGATATGAAGACAAAATCTTGTGCCCTTGATGGATCAAAGAATGCCATTTTATTCCGAGTCTTGTCATATGCAGCTACCTGAGCACAGTTTATGTTACCTTGTTACAAGGTTATTCTTGTTATAACCAAAAATGGGTAAATATCACTTTTTTAGTCCAAAGTATACGCATTTTTTAGTGATATCTAATATTTTCAAATATAGGTTGATCTCACTTCTTCAGTACCAGAAAGTTGTGTTGGCAAGCTAAAATATGGGTGGAAATTATGCTCAAATAAAAGTTAAATTGTTTTCTTTCATGTTTCTGACTGCCAACACCAATTTTGAGTATTCTAAATTTGAAAATGAAGTCAGTATTTATCTGTCACTATCGAAAGTATGGGAAATTTCTGATAAAAATATGCATACTTAGACTAGAAAATGATATTTTAACCCTAGAAAAAATGCGATTGAGTCGAGGGCCGTGTTGTTTACCTTGAAAGGAAGGATGTTCAAGCGCTCCAAGCCGGGAGCCATGCTCAGCACCTTCTTCCCATGATCGGCATCGTAGAGGTCTCGTTTCTCAATCGGGTGGCTCATACCAGCCGGATCCCGGCCCACAATGTAGAAGTTTGCCCCCGCATTGATCCTAGCCTTCGCGTGCCACTGAACCTCCGTCGGGCCGGCATAGTGCATTGGCGATGGAAGATCGACACGACTGTCGTCTCCGGGTCCAGAACACCATCTTCCAGTACCTGCAAAACAATTCGTGTCACAAACAACATTGAGCTCCGCTAATCTCCGCATTGGCATAAGCCTTTTGGCACATGACACGGACGTCTCGACCCGACTCACCTTCTCGTGCTGCTTCATCCGCCAGCTCAGCGGCACGTCATCCGCCTTTGTGTATCCTCCCAACGGGTGGAGCAGGAGGACGGGGTTCTTGTACCCCATCTCGAGGAGCCTACGACGGGTGTCTGTCATCAGGAGGGCGTGGCCGTTGTGGACAGGGTTCCTCAGCTGGAAGGCAAACACGGCGTCTGCATTGCGCCTCTCAAACTCCTCGCGCAGCTGTGCGGGGGAGAGGCGGAAGCGGTCAAGGCCGTCCTCGTACTTGACCGGGTTTATAACCTCTAGGTCGCCCCCGACGAGCCAATTCCCGGCATGGGTGATGGTTTCGTCGACGTACGGCAGACCGGGAGCCGTCGTGCCCCAAGTTCTTGCTATCCTTTCTTCTTTGTTGTGTTTGTAAATCTCAATGCTACACAGTGTAATTCGGTATACCAAACACGGTTAATTTCGGAGTTATTTGCATCGATTCAATGGTTGAGCACAAGCAATTCATTGCTAATATTAAATTAAAACACTGTCGTGACATTTTTTGCAATTAACCCTTTCGATTTCACCACACAACGCTCCAAACAGCAACATAGAAATTTCATCAAAAACACTAAAGCAGAATTAACTACAGTTTCAGACTAACATATATTATTATCCAGCTCTTGATACATATTGTAATGTTGACTTATTAAATTACATAACCTATTATTATGGTTAATCATTAAGCGCGTGTTTGGTAGGAGGGATATAACCAAGATTGCGTACGTATCTTGGCATTACGCCTGTTTGGTATCCTATTTTCAAATTTTACGAGCCCGTGTTCTAAAAACCGGCCCGGGGCTAAATCACTGTTTCACCATGCTTACCGGTCAAGTTTAATATCTTGACATGACTATCTTGCCTAATCCTATCCCTCCTACCAAACAAGCCAAATTATACTGACACTGCAAACAACTCCATTTTTCATGGTTAATTTTCTAAAAAAAATTGATTTGACCGATACAAGTTTTTCTCCAATAATCCTACCAAAACGACAGCGTTCCACACATCATTCGTACTTTTCAAACATGCATGTAATAATTAACATTGCGACATTCCTCCAAACAGAAGGGGGAAATGACAAATTTCACCAAACCTAAACTATATATTTATATATAAATAAATATTGAACAGCTACGCAAATTTACGATCAAATAAAATAAAGTAGCTTACTTGCTCAAGACAGCAACGACGTCGTCGCGTTCATCGACGAGCGCCACGCTGGCGGACGACCCGACCCGATTCTTCTGTGCGTCATCGATGGCGAGCACGATTGGCACGGACATATTCACGACCGACCCGTTTTCGAGCCGGAGGGAGTTAAAATGAAGTGTTTGGAGAAACTCGGCTTCGCGCATGAAGCCCTTCAAGGGGCTGGCCCACCCCTCGCTCAGCACGTGGACCCATTGCAGATCGATTTCCGACAGCGTGATCCTCGGCAGCTCCGACGCCAGCTTCAGTTTCGATTCCTTCTGCGATTCCGGAACGAAGAGCTGGACGAGCTTCCCGCCGTCCGGGTCGATGAGGGAGGCCGATATCCGGGTGGCGGATCGGGTCGCCGAATCCTGGCGTCGGAGGGGGAGGCTGAGGGCGGAGGGTGAATAGGGTTTTAGTAATTTGGGGATGGAATGGGGGTGGGGGCCGGATGCTTTGAGGTGAAAAGAGGCCATGGCTGCCATTCTTGCCTCTGTCTCTTCTCTACTGGGTTAATGGGTTGGGTTTGTGGTGGAACAAGGGTCTTAATTAAGGGTAGATTAGGAAATGAAATTCTGATTAGGAGGGTGATTCTGGAATTAAGTTAAAGGATTGAATGATGAGTGGGAGGAGCACCTCCAGTTTTGGATGGAATTAATAAGAGATGTGCTTTGTCTGGTTTTATAAGGTTGTGAGCAAATTTGGGGGGATGCATCTGGACGCAATTTGGTTTTTTTCCCTCTTTCTTATTGAGATGTGCACTCAAATCCCTCCCTTTGGAAGCCGTAAAATTTTAAATATAAGCACCAGATAAATTGTATAAAAAGAATATCCAATTAACACTTGATTGTTTATTTTTTTTATAAGAGTATCGAGTTGAAATTTCAAAATTACAACAGAATATGTAACGATATATTTGTCGTCGTGCAATTCCACCATCAATGGGCTGATGGCCGTCGACCTCATGATCAGACATATCTAACTCCAACTTTTCAAAGTCATCTACCAATAATAAGATTCGACGTCAAATTGAGGATGACACGGAGAAGGTACACTCAGTTGATTAAGAGATAATAGATTTAAAGAAATGTTGCATTAAAATAAAATGTTGTCATCTAATTTAATTTTTATATTAAGTGGCTACTGGGGATGTCAATTTTAATTTTTATCCGAACCTATCTCCTAATCGTTCAAACCCATTAAATTTTAAAGACCAACACCTTCCACGGCCAACCTACGGTTCCGCTCTCCAACGGTTCGGTTCGGTTCCGGTTCCAGACCTTCTTTTAGACCCAACCTCTTGTTTAGATCCATAGTTTGATGGTCGGTCCATCCGGATCGATTCGATTCTAGAACCATAATCTCCCTTATTTATTGGTTCGGTCGCGGCAAACCGCTCGGTCGACCATTTAAGTTTAAATTTTCGGTGAGATGGGTTGGCTTTTATCCATATTGATTCAAAATCACTCATAACACATTAAATTATAAAGTTTGGTTCTAGTTCTTGTAAGGTTACGGTTCTAGATGGTGAGAAATGATAAGACCTATAGTTGATGGTCCCGATCCAATTCGGATAACAAATGGGTCGGATTTATATAGGTTATATTACTTATTTTTAGCCTTAAAATAAAATGTTGTCACTTTTTTTTAAGTGGCACGTTACATTTGGAGGAAATTAATTTAATTTAATTTAATTTTGGAGATACCGAAGCCTAAGAAAAAGAAAGATAACGCAATAAATAGTAAGAGAGTTTTGACTCTATCCAATTGAATGACGCCCTCATAAAGTCCAGATTCATAACGGAAAGAGGTATTAAAGGCAAATTTTGCTTCCTTAATCCTTGCATATAGTATATAGTTTACTTATTTTGACCGAAATATCATTGCGGGACAAACAAAAAGATTGATTTGACACACATGGCATTTATATATTTTAATACTACCTAAAAAGTAATTACATAAATGAAAATAGTCGAATGATATTATTATTTGTTTAAACAAATTTATATTATATAAATTTGAGTAATCAATATATAGTATATTAGTAGTTTAACATTTATCTTAAATGCAAAATAACACTAATAATCTACAAAATAAAATAAATTACATTGAAAACACATCTTAAGATTTACCTCATTAGAGAAGAGTTGTTGGGTCTTAGAAATAGGATTCATTCCTTCTCAACCCAAAAGAGTATGTATCACCATTATTAATAGGATTGACATATTTGTAACTTAAAAATAAAAAGTCCAAAGATATTACCAACCGCATTTAAGCGGGTTGCTCATATATTAATGTGCTCATAAATAAATATTAAAAGGCCCAATAATTTTTAGTAGGCTTCAAACAATTAGTCACCATAATAAAGAAAATTCCATAATTAATTGCTATGACGTTTATACTTTAAAGAAATATGAGATAAGAGATTATTTTAACTATAGTTATCTTAGATAAAAATTAATTATAATATAACCGATCATAGTTAACATTATATTAGCCAATAATTTAAATTAAAAAATTATATAAGTCCATATTTTGGAATAATAATATATATAAACTTTTGATGTGTATTATAATATTGTTAGAATAGAAACTTATTATAACACCACAAATGTGCATAGTTAAATGCCAAATATTTAACTTAATTAATCATGTGTACTATGCTTTTATCAAGAAAATGAATTAATTCAGACAAGCGAAAATCAACTATAGCTAATAGGGATGGCAGTGGATCCTGAACCCGGTCCAGATCGCAGATCCATATCCATTTTTCAGGATCTGTATCTTCAAAAAATAGAATCCGATGGATCTGGACCGGATCCGAACCATTCTTTTTAAATTCGAATCTGGATTTCGATTTCTGAGATCCAGATCCGATCCAAATCCGATCCATGGATCCATATAATATATATGTATATATAATTTTTATTTTTATTTATAAGTGTATTATATTATTTTTCTTTCTAATCGAAGTTGGATAAACTAGGTTACGGAATTAGATAGTATGTCAATAATATTAGAAATTTGTATCTTATATTTGAGAAAATTTTGTATATGAGTGGTCTATTTGCTAAGATATGTATGTTACTTCTTCTATTACTATTACAATATTATTTGCTGTCATGAAAACAAAAGTAAATTTGTAACTTAAATCTTCTTGTATAGTGATGATTGCAGAATTTCTAAATAATTATTATATTGTTATATGTATTTAGATTACTATTATTATGATGTTAGTGTGAATTATATTTGATTTATGATTTATTTTAGAATAGAAAATATGTGGATCCGGGTCTAGACCCTGGACCTGCGGATCTTATAGATCTAGATCTGGATCTAATTTTTTTGGATCCAATGGATCTAGACCGGATCCGGATCCAAGCAAAAAAATTCGGATCTGAATTTGTACCTAGCAAGATCCGGTCCATTGCCATCTCTAATAGCTAAGGGTCGGAGAACATCTCATATCTGATTTAAAAGTAGTTCAAACATACATAAATGTCGAGCATATATAAATATGTGCTTGAACTTAAATAAAACAAAAATTAAGGACGGAATCTTGCTCATAAGTCATAACCAATTGAAAACTTATAAGAGACAATCCCAACTACGAAAATCAATGCTACCTTAAGTAATTTCATAACTTTTTATACCCAGATATCACTTAATTTGACCGACATTTATTTGCTCAACATATATAGTTTTCCTGCAATTGGCATTGGGAACGTATCTTAAATCAGCTACATAGTTTTTTTATTATTTTTCTTATAATAAAAAGAGATACATAAACTGAATTTTTCGACATATGAGTGTCAGTGTTCAACCTACTACTTGTTGATCAGACATATCTCTAGAAAACATGAAAATTCTAGACGGGACCGATGCAGTACTCATCTGTACCAAACGTTATCCCCACGGATTTAACTCAGTTGGTTAACAGATTTGGTATAAGGTAACGAAACGTTTTCTAAATCCAGCTATCTATAACGTAATAAAACAGAAAAGAAAAATGAATATGGTGATGAAGATATGTGCAGAAGACAAATTACGCCTGCTTCACTGCTACAATTTTCTGATCGATCAGTTTTTTTTTTAAAAAGACTGCAAAAACTTCCTACAAAAAGAGTGATTATAAATGCATGCGCTGAAAAATTCTAAAAACATATATAATACAGATGGTTTTCAGCAGCAATAAAAATTTAAATTACAAAAATTGTTGCTACCCCTAATAATTTTTGGAGTGAAGAGGCTATAGGAAGCAAAAAAATCTTAAACCAACTGCGGAATTAGCTCATTTAATCTTCACGTTAATTCTCAAAGTCTGTTTTTTTTTCTATAAACTTTTTCCCTGTCTTGAGAGATTTGAAGAATATATAGTTGAAACATCCTAATAATTAGATCTGTCTTTCTTCAACAATAATATTTTTCAAGAAACCCTACATATAAAAGATTGAATCTTGTATGAAATTCTGAACCATATGTAAAAATGAGATCAAACGAAACTAGGATCGGAATCAACTGTTTCTTGAAAAATCTGTGTAATAGATCAGCGCAGCAAATTCACGCAGAAGCAAAAATATACACATAATTAAATTGGCTGCACAACTAGGAATGGATCTTGGAATAAATAAGCAAAACTGTTCAAGACTCTCGCTCAAGATCAATTGATTTTGCAGTGGATGAGAATTTCTAAATATCCCATAGCAAATCAAATATCTTCTTACTCCAAAATGGAACAGAAGCAGAAACCCTATAAGCAGATGAGCTGCCAAAACACACAGCAGACAAAAAAGAAAAGCATTAAAAGTCTAGAAAAATAAATAAATAAGGTAAGCAGAGGGCCTCGTATATACTAGCTCACCTGCAAAAATAAACCCTAGAATGGTAAAAAAAAATAGGGTTTTCTTGTGCATACACAATCGAAGGAAGCTACCACACCATCTGATCGAGCCCATAACAAAATTCTTGAAAATTAAGAGAAGGACAAAGAGTATTCTATTTTTTCGTGCCAAACGGCATAGGATGAAGCTGCCACATGACCTAATCTTTCCTTGCTCGGCTCGGAAGGGAAGTTTAGATCAGGCTGGCAGCTTTACCCAACACGATCACACGAAGAGAAAAGAGAAAGGAGACAACTCAAGAGAGTCTAAATACTATACATATACGGTTTCTTCTTTCTTGTAGAGTTTTTTTGCATAGATGAATGAGTGGCAAAATAGGTGGTATAAGTAGAGGTCATAAGTAGGAGGAATCAAAGAGGGGGAATTTTTTTAGGGCTAAAAAGATAAGATATTTGTGAATGAAAAAGCTATGGGAGAAACAAATATATTATAATTAGTAATAAAATTTTGAAGAAGCTAAAAGAATTAATAGAGTTGGGGGTGGTCCCAATATTTATATAAATTTAGGTGCAATTTTAAAAAATGTCACGCCTCCACCTCCACCATGCAGGTTTTTCAGACACACTAGTGAGAGTTTCTATATTCTGTAAGAGCATTTATTCACTTTAGGGTTGGAGAGTGGGGGACCCTTTCTCTCTCAAACACCTACAATGAGACATATATTCATATAAATATGTTCTATATGTATACGCCATTAATGTGTATTTTGTTGTTACCATGGGACCATATTGAAAATAACTAATAACTGAAGTTGCTATATCATAATTTGGGGCTCATGTGAGGGTTGCAATTATGGGTGTAATCGAACCGAGTCAGCCAACACCATCGTGCTCAAGCTTGGTTTGTTTAGTATCGAGTCGAGTTTCGAATTTTATTTATCGAATACTTCGAGCTCACGAGCTTATTCGAGCTTTAGTCGAACCCAATAAACTTTCCATATTTAGATATATGTTAGAATATTAATTATTATATATTAAAAATAAATTATTTTATCCACAATAACATAATATATTTATTGATTTTTTATAACAAATAAAAGTAGTTAAAAGATTTAACACAATAATTAATAATTATAGAAAGAAAATAATTGTATCTATTAATAATTTTATATTTTTAAGCTAAATCAATTAACGAAATTGTTCACGAGCTAACGAGCCGAATACTACCATGCTCAAGCTTGATTTGTTTAGCTAACGAGCTTCACTAAACAAACTTGAACGAACTTTTATCGAGTCGAGCTCCGAATAGCTCACGAATAGCTTGGCTTATTTACAAACCTAGTTGCAATACCGGCATCATTTTGATATATAAATTCATCTTCACAAAAATTTGAAAGGATTATGAGATCTCACACAATAAACTATTTAGCAATCTCGAATCTATTTATTAAAATTTTGCAAAAAAAATGAAAAATAAAAAATAAAAAAATATATCGGAATCATGACGTTGTCTCGAGAAAGCTTGGTTTCCAACAAATATAGCTGGACACTTTGTGAAGTACTATATTTGTCGTGTCGTAATTACAGACTATTTGATTTTGTCTAAGCTCTCCAAGAATACCAGGGGAGATCTCCTCGGCCCACGAAGAAAGAAATATAAGACTCGTGCAGTCGTGCTAACAGTCTATAGGACTACAATCACATCAGTCCATTGTTTGGAACGTCTTCACAAGCCGTTTCACGAGAAACATAGTGACTTATTATGTCTTTTATACAGAAACGCCAACTTTTTATTTTGTGAACGGCTTTAGTATCAAACTCTACAATCGAGTTCAAACGAATGATCACTATCTTTGACATGTCATATATACTCAACACTAGGGATATTAATGAGCGGATTTTATTCGGATCAGAACTAATAAATATGTACTGGTTGTGGTTCTGGAACCGACCTATTAGATATCGTACCCGGACCATTAACTATGGGTCTTAAGCGGCTCGAATATGAGCGGATCTAAAACCAGAATCGGACCAGAACCAAAACTGGAACCGAAACAATTGCTTTGAAATTTAATGAATTATGACTTATGAGTGATTTTGAATCGGTATGTATAGAACCCGACTCATTTACAAGTCTACTTAAACTTAGGCTTGTCAATAAACGAGTTTTACTCATATCAGAACCAATAAATAATATTGGTTCTGGAACCGGAACCGGACCATCAAACTATAGATCTAAACTGTTCGGGTCTAAACCGGAACCGAAATCAGAACCGATGCTTTAAAATTTAATGGGCTTCGGTTCCGAATCAGTTCGGGTAAAATCCACTCATTTACTCAACACGGACATTGATAAAGTGAACACGTACATTTGATGAGGGATCTTGTATCTTAGGTCTCGGTTGGTATGCAGGAATGAAATGAGAATGAAATGGAGATTTATGTCTTCATTCACAATCCTATGACTGGTAAGATTTTTATAGCTAGAATCATCATTCCCGAATGAATGCTTATTCCTATGAACATGAGATTAATCATTCCTCTCATACATTAGCTATTCCTATAAACACGAGATTAACCAAATTTATTTATTTTTTCTAACAAAATTATTCCTATTTATTTTTTATCTTATAAAATTAATAATAATAATAATAATAATAATAATAAATAATAATAATAAAATAGTAATATTTATGGTAATAAATAAATATAATTATTACCAATAAATAATTATAACATAATAAGAGTGATAAAATTACAGTTATTAATAATACTAACATAATAAATAATAAATTATATTAAAATAATAATATTATTATTAATTAATAAATAAGTGAAAATTATAGTTATCAATAATGAACATAGTAAATAACAAATAATATAATAAATAGTTAAATAAAAATATTATTACTAATATAATAAATAATAATCATAACAACAACAATAAACATTTTATTAAAATAGTAATAATAATAATAATAATAATAATAATAATAATAATAATAAAAGTAGTAGTAGTAAATATTATTAATTAATTATTATTATTAATAATATTATTAAAAATATTAACATAAAAATAATACCAATAAACATTTTATTAAAATAATAATAATAAATTAATTAATTATAATAATAATAATAATAACATAAATTATAAAAATAATAGTTATTTCATTCCTAATCATTCATTCATTGTACAAATCAGTCATAGAAATCACATATTTCATTCAATTCCAATTCTTATCTAATTTATTTTAGAGATTAGCATCAAGAGGGGACCATATAGTTTTCCATGGCTTAATTTGTTTATAAGTGATGCGTAGCAATGTTCCCATAAAAGTGGCAATTGAAAAAGCATCTCATCTCATCACAACATTCAAAAAAAAAATTTCCGAATCACTATCTAATAGTGAGTGCAAATTAAACCATTTTCTTTACCATCTTTTATTTTGTTTCTATTCCCATCTCATCCTCTGCAAAATCAACATTTATTGTAAAATTCAAAATAGAGCCAGCTAGATCAATCCCAATTTAGAAAACCAAGAAAATGACTTGTTGCATGGAGCTAGACTAGGTTTGCAGATGCAACTAAGCATCAAGAATAAGTAAATTAAAACAAATCTTCTTTAATTTAAATTTATTCATTAGATAATTGCATGCTTTAAGGTGGCAGATAACAAAGCTAAATTGGATTAATTATCACAATTTATTATGATTTCCCCAAAATATGATTCTTATAATCATACAATATAGATCTCACAGGATTTGATTTTACATTAACCAATATAGCCTCGACACTACAATTTTTTATTTTAAGATGCAACTTTAGAGGATTGTTAAGAAATAGATGTTGATGCTTGTGGAATTCGAAAAGATACAACAAGTAGTATATTGGTTAAAATGCATCTTGATCATCATCACATATGTAAATTAAGATTCACAAATGATATCCATGATAGTGGATGATGCATGGGAAATCCTAGAGTTGGTACAATATTATAAAATTCGCATGGAATATAATTGTACAATTTGGTATACTTACATATTGTGTTTACATGGCCACTAGCATACTTACATCTAGGGATCCACTTGGATTTGGAGAGATCCAAATTAAATTTTAATTGGCGGGAACAAGCGATTGATTAAAGAGAAGGGCTTAGATCCATAGTTTGATGGTTTATTTTGGAACCAAAACCAAAACTAATACTTATTTAAGTTAAGAGTAATCCATCTTATGACATAAGTAAGTTTGTTTAACTTGCTATAAGTCAATTTTATCCAGGGCATCTGAAAATATTCATTAAATTATAAAACAGATTTGGAGCATAGGGCTTGTATTCTAGTATTGATCACACATAGTTGATGGTGATAAATCGGAGTATCAATGGTTGGTTCTAGTACGGTGATACATTACTTATTTATTAGTTTAGAGTGGAAACCCACCAATCGACATCCCTACTTACATCTATAGAACCACTTAATTTGGAGAGAGCAAATTGGTAAAGGGAACACCCATGATTAAAGAGAAGGGCTTTTTCAGATTTTATTTTGGCTTTTGGATAAGTTAAGCCAAAGTATGATCTAAGTAATTGTTTAACTGCTTAAAAGGGATTAGAGCACAAATTCATGAGTTCAACAGTTTGGAGCATAGGGCTTGTAACCTAGTATTGATCACGCATGTGAGAGTGATAATTCCTCGTGGTTGGACTAGTAATGGAATAGCGAATTCGTGATTGAAAGGTCATGAATTTGAATTTCACTAATGTCTTTAGCTCAATATCCTTGTATCGATTCCAGAGACACTTTCAAACTACTCCCAAAACCATTCTCATATATAACCGTTGTGAAACATGACCCACCCGACATATATACACCAATACGACATCGTACGTATTTTATGGGTCGCAGTTTGGCATGATTTTAGTTTTAGACTTCACAAAGACCTCATACTAGTATAGATGTGATTGACACTTACATACTCAGAATGGAAAGGAGAACTGAAACTGGGACTAATTGAAGAATCGAAATTCCCATTTCTTATGTCTGTGATTTTCATACTAAATTCTGCAGCAGTATATTGGTGTGTGTGTGTGTGTGTGGTGGTCCTAATTAATTGGTTAACTCGATAGACATAGGCTAACAGAGTATGAAAGGAAGGGTGTGCCATATAGAGTGGTCCGGAGAGGGTCAGATACTGAACGCATTTGTACTCTGTCTTGTTATATATGCTTAAATTAAATACCTCTGCATTTGTCTTCTCTCTACTGTAATAATAATAATAATAATAATAATAATAATAATAGAAGAAGAAGAAAATTTTCACAAAGTACACATACATAGGTAGTGGATGACATAAATAATGAATATATGTTTATAAATATATTATTATCTAAAAATGTATGAAAATGAATTGAATATTATGAGATGTTCTTATACCAAAGAATAAGGGCATTTATGCCATCTCAATGAATTTCGCTTGAAGTGAGTCCTGACTTTAAATTAAAAGATTTCTCAAAAAATTCTAAGATCGTGACGTGTTAGTGTGGCCTATTTATGATTTGGGAAATATTACACAAGAATCCCATGTCAGACGTGTAATAAAAACACAACCTCAAAGAGTCTTGATTATTTATGTATGTTTCAAGGCCACCAAAATGGCTTCAGCTGTGACAACAGTAAGAAATTGACATTGTTTTACAAAGCATCAAAGGTGTGACAGTGGTCGATCATAATAATTTGATCCGATCATAGTAGAAAATATGAGAGAAATCCGCAGCCGCTAACAACATAAGCCTAGGACATAAGTTTGATGAAGTCAGTCAGTCAGTCAGCTCAGTAGTTCTGGGACCAATTCGCATCGCTTCCAACTCTAGGCATTCCTGTGTTCCCTTTGCGGGACTCTGCGTCCACCTTGAAGGTTAGGCCGCACACTTCGCCTGAGCTGTCGACTCTTGGCACAGCCTTCAGCTCGTTGACAGGATGCTCGTAGCTTCGCAGACCCCCGGAAGATGTGTAGAAGCATCCTGATGCATGGTGAAAAGAATTCTTCTTACATGAATGCTTGATATAGTAAAGAAGATGTAAATGCCACATTATTGCATGATTTTGTAGGAACATTTTTGAACCAATTCTATGTGAATACATAGCTTCAAACCATTGTGATAACAGTTTTAACTCAGATTAACCTAATTTTTGGGAAATAAGAGACTTCTATTTACAACTGCACAAGAACTTGTGAACGACCAACTCTATCAAACTCTCAAATATGATAATCTTTTAGTGACTGAGCAAGTTAAAACAACTTATAAGCTGTTTAAGAGCTTATAATACATAGGTTGCAAGCCTGCAAGGTAGCAACTGTCGAGAATATTACCAATTCTCAAGTGAGACCAATTCTCAATCTCACTGGTGATCAAGGGCGAATAAGATGCACGTGACACGAGCAACGGACGTATATGAGGTGAAGCCGATTGATTAGAGCAATTACAAGGCAAAGATAAATGAGTTGGACGAGTGTGAAAATTCTATCAACCGGCAACTTATGCCACAATGGAGGTGTGATTCTCAAATAACAACTCATAATGTAAAAATATGAAACATAAGTATCTTCCCTACAAATTTACGTTATGAATTATATCAACTAATTGTATTGAGCTTCTAGATATTCAGTAGTCACCATTCAAGGATTTACTTAGCCTTTATATATTTCATACTTTCTGTAAATCATGATCTCTACTCGTGTCTTGGGGCATAACAAAACCAATTATACCGTCTCAAACAAACACTCTCAAAATCATTTGTGTTGTCTTAGTCATCACCTAAATTTTTTAACAGTGTGAAATAAACTAGAAGCCCTCTTATCTATGACAAACAACTAATAATCAGTTTTCTCCTCATATCCATCATTGAAAAATCCACATTTCACCAAACACAGAAGGGAATATATAACATGAAAGTAGGCAACATTAATGCTAATGGAGACAGACCTTTTGGAAACGGAGCAAACGTTTTGCCACAACCTTGCTTCACAACTTCTCCATCAGTAGAGAGAACAAGATGGCCATCTGCATCGGTCCCCCAAAAGAAGGGTACGCTTCCTTCAGCATCCTGTATCAAAAGGTTTGAGATTCATTATATTGCAGCAAGATACGAGTGGTAATGACTGCAGGATTAAAGAGTTACTCACAGATGCAACGAATGCGTTGTTTGAAGCACTGTCAAACAGAACGAAGGCGAACTTCCCTTGAATATCCCTCACCACTTGATCAGCAGGATATGGGCCTCTGTCCCTCAGCGTCCTGTAAGCCTCAATAACGATGATCACCTCATTCGCTGTCTTGTTTAGCCCATACTGCTGCTTAAGGTGGGCGACGTTTTGGATGTGGCCTTCGAACAAGCAGAATATGTCGTCCACGACTGCAAACAGTCTGCAAAGATGACCCACACAGAGAAAGACGAGGCATCACAAAACAGAGGAAATTAAGGGTGTGCAAGTCCATTTAGCTGAATAACCAAAGATTGCTAATACTAATGATCTAACTAACTACAGGAATTCGACTATAGACAAAGATACATATAACAAACATAACAGAGCAAATACAATTCCAAGAAAATTTTGCAAATATAAAACCAGTAAAGCAAAGAAAACAGGGTTAAAGTACCAACCCCTTTGGACTACAACCAAATTCATAGAATCTAATTCAAGACCACATTTTTTTAACAGGCGCAAGATCACTAAAAATACCCTTCATCATGTGGAATCTAATGTTATGACAAAAAATACAAGAATCCTAAGATAAAAAGCCAAATCCACAAACTGACCATTAAAGACTCAGTTAGGTAAGACTTTACATACATAAGCATATAACACAGCTCAAAACCTCGTAAATCAGATCATGAAGAAAACCTACAAACCCAAAATAGTCCAACTCCGGGAAAAAAACAAGATAAAATAAAAATTCAATCTTTTTCCTCCTGAAAAACTCGAACCCTTCAACAATGTCGCGAAACCAAATCAATATTTTTAACAAAAATAAAAGGGAGAAAAAAGAAAACCTGGGAAGAAGCGGGTTTTGTCTGTCAGAAGAATAGGCCATGAAACCGGCGGCAGCGAGGTTGATGACGACGGAGCCCGGGTGTACGGACGAGAAATAGGTGGCCAAGAATTTATCTTCGAGTGCGGGAAGCGATTCATTTTGTGGAAGATGCGCCAATGCATCTGGGCTTTTCGCCACCGATTTGTCGAAAACAGCCAACATTTTTTTTCCTCTTCTGTTACGCAGCGAATGGAGAGAGATTGGATTTCTTGATTTCAGTCGATGTGAAATGAGAGCAAAATCATGAATTTGACGAAACAGTTTTCTGTTTCTTAAATAACAAAAGGAGAGAATTGTGTAGGTCGGTCTGGTTGGACGGAAATGCCCTCGATCAATTCATGGTGGAAAATTTATAGGATCTTATAAAAAAAAATCTTATGAGATTTTTCCGACCAGGGTGATGAACGAAAATATTAGAAGAAAAGCTAAGATCTTATCCAATGGCGTGGCAACAACTAAAGTCAGCTTTGTATTAACGGATAAAGTTTAGGTTAAATAATTTGATAATGTTCTCGAGCCCTACACTCTCCGACAAAGCAGCAAGATTGTCTGCAATGACGTGTCTCTATTATATCATTTAATAGTAGTATTAATTTATTAATCTGCTCGAGAATTTTCTCGATTGCAGATTCGCACCCAACTGATCACAATCAATGCGCCTCTTTCCCGTACGTGGGCCATTATGAGATGCCAAAATATTTTTGTTAATTTTTAGAATTTCTAAAGCATTAGATGGAATTTTTTTGTATATTGACCTTTATTATATAATAAAATTAATAAATGCAATACGTGTTTATTTTGGCATAATTTACAAGAAGGTGACATCTCTCTTCATTAGATTGGATGCAGTGTGTGTGTTGGTCAAGTAGAGTGGTTAATGTCAGAAATTAAATCCTGCTCGAGTCACCGTGACGTAGCTTTTAAAATTTCGTAATAAATTAAAAAAAAAAATAGATTGGATGCTAATCACCCAATCCAAAACAACCATCTCTCTTATTCATATTTTTGAGAGTTTTGTATCCGTCTTATAAACTTTTAGATCTAAATACTAACATAATCACAAATATGTTTCAAGTATATGGATTTTCAAATGAGCCTCTGGGACAAGTTCTTGTATATATAGAGTCAATTACCAAAAGTAACACAAAGTTTCCTCCTATAACATAAATTTTTGTATTTAAATTTTATAAATACAAATTGTATACAAAATCAATTGAATTTGAATTTGATATGTTTGAGATGGATTCGATCTCTATCTATCATCTGATTCTTCTCTTCGATTTGATTTCTTGAACGATCTTCTGATTTTCTTTAAGTTGTTGGAGAGGATGTAGTTCCTTGATCTCCTTGAACTTGAAGGTTGAACTTGATTATGTCGATCTGAATGACTTCAGTCTTGTTTTCAGATTGAACGTTGGATTTGATTTGAAATGTTGAAGAACGTCTTGAAGATCTTCAACTTTGGACGTCAATGTGGAGAGTTTTCACCATATTTCCGAATTGAACGTTATCTTTGGAGTGATTTGGGCGAATAACGTGATGATTTGCACGAAGAACGCCTTGAATACTTGAAGAAGACTTCGAATGTCAGAGAATACTTCGCAGAGGATTCTTCGAGTGTTTTGAGCTCTTCAAATCTTCACTTCACTTCTCCCTTCCTCCATTTATGAATTATGAGGACCTTCCAACCCTATTTATAGATTTAGGCTAGTGGATTTATGGGCTTATGGGCCTTTTGGGCCATCAAGTCATGAGCTCTGGCTTATGGGTCTTTTGGGCTATCAAGCCATGGGCTTGAGCTTATGGACCATCAAACCATGGACATGGGCTTGATTTTGGGTTTGGGCTTATGGGCCTTTTAGACCATCAAACCATGGATTTGAGCATGGACTTGGGCTCGTGGGCATTTTGGGTGATTATTTCTCTCTGAGGTGCCGTTGCCACGTGTCGTTCTCATATTTGCCGATAAAATTAAATATTAACCATACATCTATTTATTTTGGAATAAATTTCATTAATAAAATAGAAATATAATTAATTATTTAATTCTTGATTTACACATGGAGCAATATAATTTGCTAACAATTTTTAATTGTCTACACCTCCATTTTGTAAATTTTTCACAAATGTTTTTACAGATCAATGTTTACGCAAATTTTCAAGTATTGCAATTAAGACACTTATTATATTTTCTGCATTTATAACATTCTCTATTTTTTTCATCAATGTTTTCAATATATAACACTAAGATAATGCCATTTTATATCTGGATTTTTTTTTGAGGATGCTGAAATATTTTAAAAATTGTTTGAAATTTACAAATTTGAATAAATATTGTGTTATTTCCGACCGTCAATGGTTTATATTATCCCGAAAGTACCTTTTGAAGCATTCTATATCAAGAAACAAGATGAAAAAAAAAAATATACGATGATTTCACATTTGGAATAAAGATGATTAGAAGTAGAGCTAGCAAAGTAGCGGGCCAGGCCGGCCAGGTCCCGGGCTCGTCGGGCTTTTAAATTTTTCGGATCGGGTTGGATCGGGCCCAAAATTTTTCGAGCCTAAAAATATAAAGCCCAAACCAACCCCGGGCGGGCTTTCGGGCTTTCTTTAGATAATTTTTTAATTTTTTTAATATATAAAATTAATATTTTAAATTTAAAAAAATTAATTACTTAATTAAGATCTCATAACTCCTTAACTTAAATAAAGAATCAGCGATGAGAATATTTTGAGCTTACTTATTCTTAATTTCTTATGATAATGCTTCTTGTATATATTGACCTATTTATGTATTCATGCGATGATGTTGAATGCAAAGATAATTTTAATTCTTTAATTTAAGGAGAAAAACTAGTAATTACAAATCGAGATAAATGATATTATTAAACGTCAATCCCACTTATACGCATAAAATAATAGAAGAAAATAAATTAATTATACAATATATATTTAAGATCAATGATTCAAAATAGATTTTACATACTATAAGGTCATTAATCATCAATGTATATATTTTTGGAGATCATTTCTTAGGAATTATTTTTGAATGATTTATGAGGTTATTAACCCCGGGCTTTTTTGGCCCGATAGGCCCGGGGGTTTTTTCGGGCGGGCTTTTTAGATCCGATTTTTTTCGTGCCTTTAATTTTGAAGCCCAAACCCCGAGTACCTCAGACGGGCTTTCCGGGCCGAACTCATTTTGCCGGCTAAAATTAGAAGAAAGATAGTAGAATTTAGTAATGCTTCTATGTGTGTCTTCCTGAGTTGAGTGAGCATCAAACACACACACACAAATATATATAGATTATTAAATAGATAGATAGATAGATAGATAAAAATCAGTCTGGTACGGTAAAGTCGACGCCGGGATGATTGGAGCGTCAGGTGGCGTCATGATCGACGACGACGAAGTTCCCCGAAACGGTGTCGTCTTTGCAGTAACGTATTCATACACGCACTCGACGTCGCTCACAATCAGCGAGAACGCCGCCGCGTGCCACGCCGGCGCTTCGATGTCGAGGCAAACAAAGCAGCGACTCGCCACCGCGCAGCGCATTCTTCTCGTCATCGTCATTCCCAGTTTTCGGCTTATTGATATCTGAGTCAACTCGGTCTGAGTTTGCGTCATCTTATAGTTGATGCTTTGGTGTATCGTGACGACGTGGGTGAATACTATTGGATTAACGGAGAGCAGTGTTCGGATGATGTGGCGTGACTTTTTATTTGCGGATTTCATTTTAATTTTTTCTCATAAAAGTACTCATGTTACGTGTATATTACATGTATTTATATATTTGAAATAAGTAAATTGTTAATAAAAAAAGTGAATTGCTAAGGTAAGGGAGAAGATACAAATAATTTTTTAGCACCTATGAAGAGCACAGCTAATATATAATCGATGTTAATTTTTTTTTAGGGTTAATAACGGTTAAATTCACGAACTTTAGTACAATTCTGATTTATAACATGAACTTTAAAATTTGAATGACAATACATAAACTTTTGATTTTTCTGATTTTTCTCATGACTCCCAAATTGAATCCAATATGACAAAATCAGAAATGAGATGACAATCAAACAACTTCGTTTTGCTCAAAACGATGTCGTGAATTATCACATAAAATTTAAAAAAAAAACATAGAAATAATTTACACATCATACCATGTCACTGTCCTCTCTCCCTCTTCCATCTCCTCTCTATCTCATCCCACCCAACCAATATCCTCCTTCCCTTCTCCGGCGACCGCCACCACCGTCGCAAACGGGCGGCGCCTTCTTTCTTCTCTATCCTTCTCACATGTATGTTCTATTCAATACCGCAACTTTCTCTCTCTTCTCCAGATTGTTTCTCATGAAGTCTCTTTCTCATCTCTCTCGTTTAGGGGTGAGCAAAATATTCTTAAATCTAATATAAATATATATAAGAATTAATAAAAATTGGTTTCGAATTTTCGGGTTTTTCATAATTTTGGATTTTTCGGTTCGGTTCGGATATTTTTATAAAATTTTCGGATTTTCGGATTTCAGATTTTCGGATATTCGGTTCGGATCGGATTGTTTTCCTCTTAAAATTCGGATTTTCGGATCGGTTCGGATTAGACTAAAATCCGAATCGAAATCCGAATGCTCACCCCTACTCTCGCTCTCGTCTAAGAAAAAGGGAACTAACTAGAAATGTTTCCGCTCTCAAATCCCAAAATTGATATCTCTCATTCTTCATCATTCTCTTCTGATGACCTCCGCCGACCAGCCGTGGACTCGTCTTATTACGCCACACAACAACCGGTCCATTTCCTATTCGTCTCAACCTGGGACAACCTCAATAGTAAACAAAAAAAACGAACCCAATTGAATGAGTAAATTTGAGTCACTGAACTTAGATTCATACATCAATAGCAAACTGAGCAAGGCTGATGACACAAACCTTTTTTAAATTTCCAATTTATTTCTTTTATAAGCTTCGCAATTCTTAATCTACAGATTCGTGTGCTCCCTTGCATTAGCGGGTATGATGAATTGCTCCGGTGCATTTTAGTCACCTGCTACTGGTCGTGGGATGGAGAGAAAGTGAGGTGGTGGTGGTGGGGTGGTGGTGGTGATTGTTGTAGTTGTGGTGGTGGTCCGGAGCTGGGAGGGAAGGGGTGGATGGGAAAGAAGAGAGGTTAGAGAGAGAGAGAGGTGGTGCTGGTCCAAAGATGGGGAAAAGGCGTGGATTGGTGGAAAGAAGAGAGGTTAGAAAGAGAGAGGGAGAGGTAGGTGGGAAAGAAGAAAGGTTACAGAGATAGGCGTGGGTAGGGGTGAGTATTCTGGTATTCGATCGGTATGGCCAAAAAAATATCCGAATTAAAATAACCGAAATTTTAGAAATGATATCCGAACCAAACCGAAATAATTTCGGTTACCAAACCAAAATAACCGAAAATTATTTTGGATATTTCGGATAAAACCGATTTTTTGCCCCGATTCTTAATTTTAAACAAAAACATACAAAAAATATTCTAATACTCAACAAATAACTTATAGAGTTCATACTGTCACAAGATTCGTGGAGCAAAACCTTAATTCTGTTTGCCGACTAAATCTTATAAGTTAAAATCTCAACTTCATTTGCTTATAGAGTTCATACTGCACTGATAATTAATAATTCCTTTGATGGTTTAGATATAAATCCTTAAATGTCTATCTAACTACTTTAAATAACGAAAAATTGGAATCAAATAAACTTTAGCATTGCCTGCAACTTATTACAAGGGGTTAAGCATGAGAAATTTTTACAGAATCATCCCAAACAATACAACTTATTACAAGGGGCTATAGCGCAAGAGAAAATCGTCCCAAACAATACAAATCATTCTTACTTTCCTTCAAAAAAAAAGAAGCTATTTTTCTTCACATAATTTTTACATAATACAAGGAATGCCAATGGAATGGAAACAATTGTGTGACCAATGACAATGAAATAGGTGTGACCAATTCAATGAAATGAAAATGCAGCGGCGCCGGTGATGACGAGCAGAGCAATTTTACAATTATATAAGTTGACAATTTCACTTACAATTTTACAAAGCAGAGCAATGCAGCGGCGACGAGCAGCGGCGGTGGAAGCGTGGCGGTAGAAGCGAGCGGCGGCGGCGGCGGGCGTGGCGACGGCAGCGGCGTGGGCGGCAGTGCGGCGGCGACTCGGCGGCGTGGCGGTAGATGGTGCGACGTGGACGAGAAGTGTGCAGTCGGCGACGGCGTGGCGGTAGACGGTCTGCGTGGCGAGAATGTATTGTGTGGTTGTGGGCGTTGAGACTTGAGAGAGAATGTATTGTGTTTGTGGTAAAGAACTCAAGATCATTTAGGAAACTATGTATTTAATTATAATATTATTATATTATATATAAATATAAATTTCGGTATCGGATATTCGGGTAAAAAAACTCATACCCGACCGAAAATCATACTACCAAAATATATTTTGGTTATAACCGAATTGTCCGAAATAACCGATTTACCCGAACCAAATTAGATATTTCGATTTGGTTCGGTTCGATTATTCGATTATTGGATATTTTGCTCACCCCTAGGTGTGGGTGGGTGGAAAGAGAGCATATAGATTTAGATAGAGAGATAGAGGAAATGAGGAAGAAGGTTAGGTGAGGTGATTAGGATAAAAAAAATTTATTACTATTTTTAAATTTTAAATGGTCATTAAAACGATATTGTTTTATAATCACGTTATTTTTAATTTTGTCATGTCGGATTCGATTTGGGATCGCTAAATTTCATGAAAAAAAAATCAGAAAAATAAAAATTTTATATATTATCATTCAATTTTAAAATTCATGTCACAAATCAGAATTGTATCAAAGTTCATGAATTTAACTGCAATTAACCCTTTTTATTATACCTTTTCTTTGATTTATGCCAAGAGTAATCAAATTTACAAATTAAATAAAATTTAAATTTTATTTATCTTTTCCTCTTTAACTTCAAAGGGAATAATAAAATTAAACACTAAGTTTTTATTTTTTGATTTTAAGTAATTTATGATGATCATGAGCATAATTTTAGAAAATATAAAATGAAAAATAAAAAAGTGGAGGTGGTAGAGTATATTATGGCAGCGATACTTATGGTAAATACTCACAAACGGTATGTAGTATATGATGTATATCATTCTTCTAAAACGACAAACAAATAATTGTGAATTTGATATGTTATACGATGTAGATATATGAGGTGCACCTGGACTAATCATGGGATGTAGATATATGAGGTGCACTTGGACTAATTAGGGGCTACTGGTCAATATAATTTTGATGCATTCAATTCAAATCAAACGGAGTCGATTTATGCCCGTGTTTCTATTCAAAAAAGTAAAAATCTCCCTCCGTCCCACCCAAGATGGTTCCTTTCTTTCAGCGATTATTTAGGAGAGTGGTATAAAGTGAATAAAATGATAAAAAGTAGGTAGGTCCCATAACTTTTGAAGAGTTATTTATTTTCTAAAAAGGAAACGTGCCATCTTGGGTGGGACAGCTCAAAAAGGAAAACGTGCCATTTTGGGTGGGACGGAGGGAGTATAATGGAATGTGTAGTGTGTGGTTTCTAGTTAGTTCTGCAAATGTTATGGTCACTAACTTTTCGAATTTAGCGTACTGATTTTGTACTTGCTACCAAAAAAATAAAACTTATTTCAATTAAGTCATGTTTTTATAAGGGTTAATGATACTTTATACCTAATTTTTTGATCAAATTACAGAAATCGTCTAACCTTTAAAATAATAAAAAAAAGCCTGACTTTGAACGTGAGTTGTAAATATGGTTCGAACCTATATTTTCGGTTAGGAAACTCGATATGTAAGGTTCAAATCCGATGTGAATATGCTGATTTATTTTGTAAAATAAAATATATTCTCCACTAGAGCATCAAAATTATGTCTGTTGATAACCGAAAATATATTTTTGATGTTGTTTTGATATCCGAAAATATATTTTCGAGAATAAAATTGACGTTGTTTTGATGCTTAAGTGAAAAATAGATTCCCATTTAATTAATAAAATATATCAGAATATCCACATCGGGTTATAGCTTTTCACGTCAGAATTTTCAACTTAAAAATATAGGTTCGGGTCATATTTATAACTAACGGTCGAAAGTCAAATTATTAGACTACTTTTTGTAAATTTTTAAAAGTCAGACTATTTTTACAATTCAGGCTAAAAATCAAACTATAAATTATAATTAATTTAAGTCTTTTATAACTCTCTCTTAAAAAAATGAAACGAAATAATTTTTTCTTTACATATTTAATTTTATCTAGAAGTTTCAAGAATACGATATTCGTAGATAGAGATGATAATGAATCCCGAATCTAGATCCGTGGATCCAGTTTTATTTTTTAGGATCTGAATCCTCAAAAATTTGGACCGATGGATCTGGATCTTACCCCCATATTTCGGATCTGGATTTGGAATTTAATTTTTGAGACAAGGATCTGGATCTTACCCCCATATATATATATATATATATTATTTTTATTATAATTAAATACCTAACCCCAACTTAAAACTTTTTAATTTCATTTTTCAAATTCTCCCAAAACAAATTTGCTTCCAATTTCATTTCAAATTCTCCCAATTATGTATTAGTCGACATTCACGGCGAATGGCGTCACTTACACCACCGACGATCGAGTTGTTTGTTGTTTCCTACCTTATAGCAAATTTGTAACTAACGTCTTCCAATATAGTGATAATTGTAGAAATTCTAAATAATTGTTATTATATTATTTGTATTTAGATTATTATGATGTTACTGTGAATTATAGTTGATTTATAATTTATTTTAAAAGCGAAAACATATGGATTCGGGTTTAGATCCCTGATCCGGATCAGATCTAATTTTTGGATCCAATGGATCTGGACCGAATCCAAACCCAAAAAAAAAATCGAATCAATCTGGCGGGACCGATCAGGATCCGACCCATTGCCATTCCTATGCACATACGGGAAGGGAACAAATTTTGACTGTGGGCCTAGTAAATAAATTAAATAAAGAAGTCGACTCTGGCTAATAAAAGTGACTGATATAACATACTCTTTATGTTCTACGAAATTAATTTTTTATCTTTATTTTTTGTCAAAATATAGTCTATTTTTAAAATTTGAACTATATTAAAAAAATTACTGTAATAATCTTATTTGATGTTTATGAAAAGAATATGTGAAATAATAAATAAGAACAAAATAGAACAGCTATATATAATTACTGCTTTTTTCTAAAAATATTTAATATATTTTCTTAGTTTGTATGAAAAATAAAAGTGGATTATTTTAATAGAAGAGATTGAGTATATATTTTTAAAGCAGCTGTAAGATAATTAAAAGGAAAAAAACTCCATTGATATTGTGCATAATATATTAAACTTCAATTCTTCAATAATAATAATAATAATAATAATAATAATAATAATAATAATAATAATAATAATAATAATAATAATAATACGTATGTGTGTTGGGAGTGATTATGTCTTTGGCCAAAGATCATGAGATTGAATCCACCGTCATATAATTATATAAATTATGTATTTACCAATTAAAAAATATTTGGGATAGTTTCGTGGTTGATTGGATTTCTTGAGGACAAAGGCCATATATTCAAATTTTTACTAAAGCTTCTACATGTTTGAACCTATCACAGACTTACATTTGATTTTCCAAATATGATTTAACCATTTTATTTAGTTTGCAGCTTTGCTATTTATTATAGCACAAAAATGTGTATTGAATTTACTCAGTTTTTTTTTTTGGTCAAAACGAACGAAATAACATAAAACGGTCAAAGACAAGCTACAAACTTAACTCAGGCATACCTGAGGGGGATTACAGCCTAATTTCCGAAGAAATGCGGCAAGGGGTGGGATAAAACACCTAGCAGCCAAAACATATAGGCCAAAGAGCGACTCGCTCGATCTAGTAAAGCGGTAAAGACACAAGACCACATCAACGAACCCCTTAGTGACGAAGAAGGGGCGGGCCTCATTAAAAACCCCATGACCAGTGGGGAAAAGAGTACCCTTGTGCAGTGAGACCGTGGGGCACAGGGGATTGGGAATGTGAACACATGCAAGCTCATGAGGTGCACTGCTTCGGTTGGGCCTAAGCAGCCCCTCAACACATGCACCCAAAAAACCAATATCAAACAACAAGTACATGATATGGCATCCCAAAAGTGGATCCAAGAACAAGACTGAGACATCCCTCAGCCCACTACAAAGCCAACTCAAAATGAGAACTAACAAGATCATAAGAATACAAAGAATACAAAGCAGCATAAACATCTTTTGAATGGTCTTCACAATGGTCTTCACATCAAAGGGGATGTCTTCAAACTTCAACTTATTACGTGCATACCAAATGTGATTCACCGTTCTGTCGCTAAACCGATCCGCTTGCACGAAGGATGATTGCCGACCCCGCCTTCTTCTCTCTGATGTGCTTGATAGCACTAGCAATGGTAGTCATCCTCCTCGGTGGCGGAGCCACTCTTTAATCTTATTCCGCACCGCCTGCGCCTCCTTACACTTAAAAACAAGTGTTCATGAGTCTCTAAATGGGTATTACAAATGATACATACCGTGAGATATTCATGTAGCTCATTTATCCACCGTCTTAAGTCTACCCTCATGGCAAGCCACATGGTGATGGAAAACTTAGGCGGATATATTCCTTCCAAATTGCGCTTGTGCAAAGCTGCTTTTCACCTTCTCTCGAAGATAGTGATAGGCGGCCCGTCCCTGGATCCAAAAATGCTCTCAAAAGATCTACAATGTACATGGTGACCTCCTACATCCTGCAAAAAACGATCACGCAGAATTAGGATATTCTTAATAAGAGGAGATAAACGAATGTGAGAAGGATACTCCCATATGGTGTTTGACGCCAGATACTCAGCATGTATCCACTGAATCCACAAGGAGTCCTTCTTGGTATGGATGTTCCACAATGTCTTTGCAAGAAGAGCTTTGTTCCAAGTCGAGAGGTCTCGTAATCCTAGGCCCCCTTCATCCTTAGGTAAGCAAACAGCTTTCCAAGCAACCGGACAATATGTCGATCCCACAAGAACCTCCTAGTCATCAAATTGATGCGATCAATTACGGTGGCCGGCAGAGGTAGAACTTGTAGCCAAAAGCACTCCACTCCTTGCAGAACTGAACGAATCAACTCCAACCGCCCTGCATAAGAAAGATTCATATTAGTCCAACGTTGAATGCAAGTCGCTATCTTCTCCACTAGTCCACTATACTGAGTGACTCCTAGTATCCTTGAAGATAGCGGATTCGAGATATCTTGTCGGAGTTCTCCCATTGGGAAGCCGAACAGATCTAAGATCGCCTGCTTCTCAAAAGGTCGAACTCCCGCCATGAATATCAAGGACTTGTGATTATTAATCTTTAACCCCGACGCCCGTGAGAATTCCCCAAGCGTATCAGCTAAGACCACCATGGATGCAACATCACCCCTGCCAAAGAGTAACAAATCATCAGCGAAAGCTAGATGCGTAATGTTAAGACTACTACACTTAGGATGAAATTGAAAATCCAACTCCCTTGTGCGTTTATTCAACATCCGCGAGAGGTACTCCATGCAGCATAGAAAAAGAGTAGGCGACATCGGATCACCCTGCCTAAGACCCCGCTGACCAGTGATGAATCCATGCGTCCCTCCATTGATAGCGAGAGTGTACGTTGCCGAAGTGACGCACGTCATGATCCAATATACAAAACAAGGGTGGAAACCAAGACCATCCAAAGCCGCTCTGAGGAAATCCCACGAGATGGAATCGTAAGCCTTCTGAATTTACTCAGTTTACATTGAAAGAATGTGAGTTACTACTGCACATAAATGTGGGTAGTTAGGTATATATTTTTGTAAACACAAAAAGTTAATAATAAATCTATTTTCATGTAATCTCATCCATGTCTATGGTTAATGTCTAAGATCAAAGATCTTATGTTGAAGTCAAACTTAACACGATTTTAAAACTTTTGTATTAGATTAACAAAAAATCTATTTTCATTTAATCTCATCAATATCTCCGACTCCCTATCACTTGTCAAGAGCACTTTTCAAAAATTTAATCCCACAATTTATTATACTTATTTCAACTTTTAATAGGTGGTATTTGATCATCTAAAAACCTCATTGGACATATTTATAAACTTGGTTCTTTTATTATCAAGCCGAGCTTCGAACTTTATTCACCGAATACATTGAAGGTCACGAACTCGTAATCCAATAAAATAAACATTATAAATTTAGATTTATAATTTTAAATAATAAAACTTTTAAAAAGTATACATTAATTTATTCACAATAATATAATATATTATTTATAAATTGATAATCTATCGTAATTTAGGAATATATATATATATATATATATATATATATATATATATATATATATATATATATATATATATATATATATATATCGTGAGAACCATTTTGAATCGATGAGAAGTTAAAATCGATGAATTGAATAAAAAAATAGAATTTTCACCCTCATAAGATTCAAAATTGAGTGACAATTTTAAATTTTGGATCTTTCATTCTTGATGTTTAACATTATAGGATTCATTTGATTAATTTTAGTGATTCGTATCACGTTAAAAATTCATTTGTTCAATAATGGAATCGGTTTATGTGTGTGTTTCTATTCAATAATTTTAATAAAAGTGGATAAAAGTAGATATAATTATTTTTGATCATAATATTTTAAGTGTATTAAATTAAAATTGAAATACTATCAGTAAATAGAAAGAGAAAGATGAAGTCTTTAGTACGTAGTGAAATTGATGTCGTATGTAAGCAATTAAAATAAGATAATTATCTTATATATATAACTATGACATTAGTATCTATTTATATAGAACGAAAGAAATAATATTTCGGTAGTTTTTTTTAACATGATATAATAAGATATTTAATATTTATTTTAATATCAAAATAGAAGTGGTCTCTTGAGGTGGCTGGGCGCCCCAGTTGGGGATTCGGACAACTCGTTTTGTGTTTATTTTATAATTGGTGAGGTGGCGGCCGCCGTTACCCTACAAAGTTCACTACTATTCTTGACATTTTCAAAAACATGTGGAGAGGGAAAAGCTCACGAATTTGTTGACTGATGATCTATTTAAACCTCCCTCCCTCTCTCAATCTCCAACAACAGTACCTATACTCGTCTCACTCAGAAGGAGAGAGCTTTGGGTGGTGAGAAGAATGGAGCACACTTCTGGAATTCAACTGCCAAGAGTCAAACTGGGCTCCCAAGGTTTGGAGGTAAACCAAAAAATCAAAATAAGAAAATAACTTCCATTTTGAACATGAAAGTTTAGCATTTGAAGGTTTGCATGATTCCTTTTCGATGATGTTCAGGTTTCAAGACTAGGGTTCGGGTGTGCGAGCCTTTCAGGCACACTGAATGCTCCTCTCCCCCATGAAGACGGAGGCAACCTACTCAAACAAGCTTTCAACAAGGGCATCACATTCTTTGACACTGCTGACATGTATGGCAAACAAGGCGACAACGAGATCATGATCGGCAAGGTACGACGTAACACATTCTTCACACACAAGAGAAACAATATTGATTTTCTGAATATTTCTTTTGCAGGCTTTGAAAGAGCTGCCTCGTGACAAAGTTCAAATAGCAAGTAAGTTTGGCATTTCCATGACGGCAGACATGAGCCAGGTTGTGATCCGTGGCGATCCTGCATACGTGAGGCAGTGCATCGAGACCAGTCTCGAGCGGCTCGATGTGGACTACATTGATCTGTATTACCCACACCGCGTTGATCAATCCATGCCTATAGAGGAAACTGTGAGTATATTAATCATGTGAGAGGCGGGTGTAGTACACGTACTAATTAGTTTACCCTTGTCATGTTGTTGAAGATGGGGGAGCTGAAGAGGTTGGTCGAGGAGGGGAAGATACGCTACGTTGGGCTGTGTGAAGCTAGCGCTGACACGATCAAGAGGGCCCACGCGGTGCATCCCGTCACTGCGGTGCAGATGGAGTATTCTCTGTGGAGTCGAGACGTCGAGGAGGATGTCATTCCACTTTGTAGGTTAGTTTGAATATGAATTTGAATCCGAATCTGAAATTTCTTTGTGGATGCAAAATGGTTTGTGTTGTTGTTATGCATAATTTTTATTATTTTTTGTAGGGAACTTGGAATTGGTATAGTAGCATATGGTCCTCTTGGTCATGGATTCTTTGGTGGAAAGGGGATGGTGGAGAGCTTGTATTCTGAGAGCATCCTGGTAATTTTTGCACATGCAGTTGACTCACATTGCACTTAATCTTAATTGATGTTGTCGTTATTGTTGTTGTTGTATGCTCAGACATTGCATCCGAGGTTCACTGGGGACAATCAGGAAAAGAACAGAGCTATATACACCCGGTTTGCCGGCTTAGCAGCTAAGCATTCTTGCACTCCTCCGCAACTAGCTCTGGCTTGGCTTCTCCGTCAGGGCAACGACGTCGTTCCCATACCAGGTACGAGTGAAATCTTTACTTGGCACTTGTTCTTTTTTTCTTCTTCCATAGATGCAATTGGAGATAGTAATATATTTTCTCAATGTGATGCTTTTCAGGGACGACGAAGATTGAAAATCTGGAAGCTAATGCGGCGTCTTTGGGAGTGAAGCTGAACGCAGAGGACCTGAAAGAAATTGGTGAAACGATACCTGTCGATCAAGTCGGGGGTGATAGGGAATATGTCATCTTTTCTAAGTATATGTACAAGCTAGCAAATACACCACCGCCTAAAATATGATATTGTCCGTCATCGTCATCGTCTCCGACTAATAAAATACTGGGCACTGCAATAAACATGAAGAGGTTCAAAATTCCACATTTAGCTTTTCATTTATGGAAGTCTGTTCATTTGAAACTTTTGTATTGAACTTCTTTTATTTTCGTTATATTACAATGTAATAAAATGCCCTTCGTTATTGTGTTGTTTCCGACAATTAGTTGTTTATGCGATCACGGAATTGTTGTAGCATTCTATACGAGGAACTAAAAAGATGAAGTAAAATTTATGATCATTTCACATTTGGAATGAAGATGGTTTAAAGAAAACAAGCATATTTTGCTAATGCCTGTGTGTGTGTGTGTGTGTGTGTTCCTCAATTGCTGCTAAGTAGCTTCGTTGAGCATCAAACGCGGCCGTATGCGACTGTTTTACTGAACAATCGTCTAATGTAGACCGCCTGAAGGCCGCTTAAGACAGCCAGCAACAAGTACTCTCCGACTGTGTAGCCGATCACACGCCTCCTAATGCTCTCACTCGCTGCACCAAAAACGCGCAGATTAATCAACCTCACGCGTAACAGTTCAGACAAGCTGAGAACCATGCTAAAAGATTTCAAAATTGATAGGTTTGAAATAGGAAAGAGAGAAATCTTACTACGGCGGTGACGATAATCGCGTGATTTGAGGTAACGCTGATCTAGTGTAAGAGACGCCAGAGCCTCCCTCAGTTCAGCAATCTTGGTATTCAAAGGCTCGAAATGCTCTGTAAATGTGCAATACAGACTATGTATTACTCGGACAACATGTTAGAAATGTTGAGGCTAAGAAAAGAAGAGACGAGACAAACCATCCTTGGCTAGATCCTGTTGTTTGGGAATGTGGCCAACATGAATGTTGAAGGAGACGGCCTCTGGCGCGGAGGATGGATTGTGAAAGCAGAATTTGTGCATTCCACTTGTCGGAACCTTGAACTCGAATTTGTCACCAAATGTTCCCTTCAAGGAGTGCACTGTATTGCCTTCAGGAGATGTCACCTACATCAACATCAATAATGTTGCTTAGTTTAAGCTTAGTTGAGCATCAAAATAATCTCATCAACTTCTTCACAGACAAAATTCACAGCTATCACTAACAAAATTGTGTCTCAGCAAGCAAGAGAACATAAATTCTGGCACACAGACCTCAATAAGCTAATGCAAACTCGTTTCCACAACAATGCTAACCGAATGAAGTGCAGAAATCGTGGTAACAAGAAACTTCAACTCACTTCTCTTTCTTCTTGCCTCATTTTTACAAGTAAATGTGATTTCAAATGCACGGGGATCAGAGATTCTAACTGTAAAAGTTGAAATCCGTCAATCTAGAAACCTGATGCATAGTTCTCAATGGAATAATCCTCACCAATTGTGATATTTTAGAATGTTGTTCGTCTCTAAATTTTTTAATTTTCGCTCGACCAGAAGCAGGACAGGTTGAGGTTTTTCGACTTTCAATAGTTATCAAGATTGTTCAGCAACAGCCAATAAGAAAACAATAGCAATCTCTAGATCACAAATATATGAGAATGTGAGTATATATATACGATGAACCTATCAAACTCATATTCAAAGTTCATCATCTTAATATGCGTCACAACTAACTACATCAAACTGATCCTCAATCTTCAACAACCAACGCTAAAACAAGACATGCAAATCCGAAAGAGAAACAATCACAAAAATTACATTATCACAAAAATTACATTATCACAAACAGATAAAAACAGAAATCTTCCCTTTTCCACTTCTCCAATCTTCAATTAAAAGTTCAAAGCTTCAGATTACAACAAAGCCTTTGGGACTAATTTGCAGCCATTCATGAAGAGATGCTATAGCTAATTCTAAAAAAAATGACACACATACACAGAAAAAGCCCTCTTTGTTTTTTGATCCACAAAATAAAATAGTTTTATTCTCCCAAAGCGTAAACAAAATACATTTTCTAATCCATCATACGGATATTTTTTCATTAATTGATTAATTTATTCTGGCAAACAATTCCTACGCCTAAGTCCACCTCGCACAACCCAGCATAACTTCACTGTTCACAATAAACACACAATCACGAAGAGAGATATACGTATACACATGTACATATACAGATAAATAAAAACAAGTCTAGTACGGTGAAATCGACGCCAGGATGAGCGGAGTTGGCGTCGTGATCGACGACAACGAAGTTCCCCGACACGGTGTCGTCCTTGTAGTAGACGTATTCGTAGACGCACTCGACGTCGCTCACAATCAGTGAGAGCGCCGCCGCGCGCCACGCCGTGCTCAACATCAGGAGGCAGAGAAGCGCCGCCGCCTCTCCGCCGCACCGGCTCACTCTCCTCGTCATCGCCATCCCCATTTTCCGATTTTTGTAAGGTACGAATATTGCTTTATTGACTCCTAAGTCAACTCGGTCGGAGTTTTGCGTCATCTTATTGTCGATGCTTCGGTGTATTCTGATGACGTGGAAGAAGTCTATTGGACCAACGCAGCGTTCGGATGACGTGGCTGGATTTTTATTTGCAGATTTTTTTTTTAATTCTCAAATTTCTGACGTTACGTGTATATTGGATGTATTCTCTTTATTTTTCTTAAAATCTTCAATGGATGCCATAATTTAGATTTTAATTTTATTTTTCAACAAAATTTTGGCGCAAGTTGCCCTGTCTCTATCAACAAGGAAAAAAAGATTCGTTAGAAAACAGAATGTCATCTTCATGTCTCTCCCTTATCATTATCACTCTCTCTCTCTCTCTGACTCTCCAACATTAGCTATACTTGTCTCACTGTACGAACCGTAGAGGAGAGAGCTTTGGGTGGTGAGAAGAATGGAGCACACTTCTGGAATTCAAGTGCCAAGAGTCAAACTGGGCTCCCAAGGTTTGGAGGTAAACCAAAAAAAAATTAAAAAATTTACTTCCATTTCTTAATCAATTGAGATAAGTCGTGACAATTTTTTCTTGCTCCTTTTCAAAGGTTTTGTTGCATAACAGAGATGCAGATGAAATGGTCCCATTTAATAGCTAGGATTCATGCTTTCCTTATGATGGAAAGTAATTTGTAATTATGCTTTTCTTCTTGAAAAAATTCATTAGAAATAGACTTTGTTGAACTCAAAATAAGGATAAATTTGTATAAAGTGATAATGGGTGTATATGATCATGCAACACTGTTAAAGATTGTGATCAAGAAGATTAGAACTGAGTATTCGAAAGTTTACATGATCCAAGAAGCTCAAAGTTAGTCGGTCCATCATGATAATATATGGTGGATTAACCTATATTATGTTTATCTATCCAACCTATTGCCTAGAGTAAATGCCCTCTAGATGTAGCACCAATTAGTGAACCACAAGTCCCTATGTTAGGAATCAAAGGTATTAAATTTATTTGCATCTGTTGAGTTATGGAGTCCGAAAGTACTGTAAGACGGCCACAACCACGAAGGTCCAACTGAATGTGTGTGTCTGTATCAAATGTTTCGATTCAGTTTCGTTTTTCAAGATTTTTCTGTCTTATTCCTAACAACATCCGCATTCGGATGCTCAGGTTTCTAGACTGGGGTTCGGCTGTGGCAGCCTTTCAGGCATACTGAATGCTCCTCTCCCCCACGAGGTGGGAGGCGCAATTTTGATAGAAGCTTTCAACAAAGGCATCACATTCTTCGACACTGCTGATATCTACGGCAAACAAGGTGACAACGAGATCATGATTGGCAAGGTAACACATTCTTTTATATGATGTTCTGTAAATATAAAGCCTTTGATAGTGAGAGTTTTCCTTAAATGATGAATTTTGTGAAACCTTTGCAAGAATCTCAAGCTTGACATAGATATGTATTTGCAATTTCTTCAGGCTCTGAAAGATCTGCCTCGTGACAAAGTTCAAATAGCAAGTAAATTTGGCATTTCTATGACGGCAGACATGAGCCAGGTTGTGGTCCGGGCGATCCTACCTATGTGAGGCAGTGCATCGAGGCCAGCCTTAGGCGGCTTGATGTGGACTACATCGATCTGTATTACCAGCACCGTGTTGATCAATCCGTGCCTATAGAGGAAACTGTGAGTAGCATCAGATGACACTATTTTTTGCTTACTAGGTTTTTCTAACTTGAGCTTGTTGGACATTAGGTGCTACAGACTTGCGTTTCTAGCTTACCCTTTTCGTGTTCTTGAAGGTGGGGGAGCTGAAGAAGCTGGTCGAGGAGGGGAAGATACGGTACATTGGGTTGTCCGAAGCTAGTGCTGACACGATCAGGAGGGCACACGCTGTGCATCCGATCACTGCAGTGCAGATGGAGTATTCTCTGTGGAGTCGAGAAATCGAGGAGGATGTTATTCCACTTTGTAGGTTAGTCTGAATCTGAATATGAAACCAAATCTGAAATTTCTTTGTGGATGCAAACTGGTTTATGTTGTTGTTATGCATATATTTTTTTAGGGAACTTGGAATTGGTCTAGTAGCATATAGTCCTCTTGGTCATGGATTCTTTGGTGGGAAGGGAATGGTGGAGAGTTTGCCTTCTGAGAGCATCCTGGTAATTGTCACACATAAATATTTGCCTCACATTGCTCTTAATCTTAACTGATGTTGTCGGTGTTGTCTGCTCAGACATCGCATCCGAGGTTCACTGGCGACAATCAGGAAAAGAACAGAGCTATATACATCCTGTTCGCCAGCTTAGCAGCTAAGCATTCTTGCACACCTCCTCAGCTAGCTCTGGCTTGGCTTCTCCACCAGGGCGATGACATCGTTCCCATACCTGGTACAACTAAAATATTTACTTGGGGCATGTCATATTTCAGTAGCTGTAATCGGAGATGTAAGATAATTTCTCAATATGATGGTTTCAGGGACAACGAAAATTGAAAATCTGGCAGCCAACACTGCATCGTTGGGAGTGAAGCTGAAAGCAGAGGAATTGAAGAAATTGGTGAAGCAATTCCTGTCGATCAAGTTGGTGGTGATAGGGAATCTGGCATCTTTTCTAAGTATGCATACAAGCTAGCAAATACACCACCGTATAAAAAATGATATTGTCCACTTTAGGTCGTCGGAGAGAAGAAATACTGGACACAAGAACACTGCAATAAACATGCTGTTAAAAGCTTTTCATTAATGGAAGTATGTTCATTTCAACTTTTGTATTGCTGCAAGCTTGAGAAATTTCTCTTATTCTTTACATTGGTATATCTAATCTATCAAAAGAGAAGGAAAACGGAAAAGGCTATACACTCTCATAGATATAAAATGAACCAAGTGAGAACTTTGTGCTATTTCTGTGTTATGTACATAGAGCTGAATTTGACTCAACAAAACCGGACTATGCTTTAAGTGCATCTTCTTTCAACTCGCCATGTCGGAGCTTCTCAGCCTCCACTCCATTCATTTCCTGCATTTTAATTCGAAAAAATCTTGAATCCATGGTTTTCTGTATAAGCGTTGTGAATGTATTTATAGATATATTCTATATTTACAATGAGTATTATTCAAATAAATACTAATATAGTAAAATACCCTTTGTTATATCTAACTGGATGGCAAGAGAACTTACACGATGAACAGGTGGGAATAAATTTATGCTGCTAAGGTCGAAACTAAAGCCACTGCATTTTGAAATATGTGGGAAAGGATTAAAATCAAAATAGAGTGGAAGACCAAGAATATACGAATTTTGCATAGAAAATAATATTTAAAGCCTATAGCTTGGATATCATACATGGGTTTAGCTAAAGGACAGAAAGAAGGTAAAAGCAAAAAACCTGAATGGAGAAAGTGGTTTTAAAAGTTGATTGGTGAATATGTTTGGATATGAGGATACCTGCGGAACAATATCAATTGCCAGATATATGGGATGAAGAACTCTTCGGGATGGCTCTCTTGTTCGTAGATAAACCGTAACTGCGTAAACATCTTTGAATACCAAAATATAGGGTGAGAGATAATGAGGAATTGTAAAACACAATAATTACTTCAGTTAATTAATTAATCAAACATTTTTCGTAATACCTTCATTCCTTCACCCCTCCAAGATCGGCAGTTATTGATTATGACTTCAAGAACTTTCTCCACCGACCATTCCTCATCCGTCTTCTGGGTATCTATGCGGCTATTGAAGAAACTCAGAACCTGGTAACCAAAGAAATTCAGAGGACATTTCTTATACAAGAGGTAACACTAATTTTGCTTATAAAGTCCAAAATTGGAATATTCTCGGATGAATACATACAGTAAATATGTTTTCCAGAAGCTCACTAAAACGAGGATGATTCTTGAATGGTACAAGAACCTCCTGCCTTTGCATAATCGCATAAACAACCTGAATGTTACAGCCACAAAATGTGTATGCCGATGAGATTAAAGTATCGGATGATTAATATATGCATGAGCATTCAAGTGCATTTTCTGATACCTCCGGATTTCTTGGTAATGCGTAAGTTAGAATTGCATTTAGTATCTCCAGCACAAGTCTCAGGAAGTCGGTATATATATGCAATTCCATTAACTGCAGCATTCCTAGCATGGGTCAATATATGATATATACCATATTGCCATCACATAAAAGTCAGATGATGACGGAGAAAAGGACTTACCAGATCCTCCAGAAAGTTGTCTCCTCTTGCAACATTATCTGCTATATTCATTTTATCATTTTTGTGCTCTGCTAATTTATTGTACCTAAAGATTGAGACATTCAGAATGTGAGGGGGAAGAAAAAGAAAAGAAAGCAAGAGAGTTTTTTTGGAATAAGCTCCTGATTCACGCACTAAGGAGCGACGGGCAAAACAGCACGAATGTGACTCACTTGCGTGAAAGCATGTCAAAAAGGCTGACCAACTGTTGTGATGCATATGCACTCAGACGGTTAACATATGGAGCCATATTTGACAAAGTTGCCAGGCAATTTGTGTGAAGATAGATGTCCTGCTGCAATCTAAATGTCAAAGAACTATAGCCTCCAGATGATGAATCATCATAATCTAACAAGATTATATTTTGAAAGGATAACTCTACAATGTCTAACAAGATTATATTTTGAAAGGATAACTCTACAATGTCTAAAAAAAAGAAAAATAAGCTGGAAGCAGAGCATCAAATCTCACCCTCAGCTTAGAGAGGTTATATTTCACAGTCCTAACCAAAATTATGATCATGAGAGAACCAAGAGAAGTTTGATGAAGGCGACGTTCTTGATACCATGGAACATTAGGAAGCATCTGTAAGAATAGTCATTAATCAGTAAGATCTTACAACAATATGTAAACTTATATCATATAAGTTATATGGCTGAAACAAAATTCTCTTTACCAGTTTGTGAATGCTAGCATTGAAAGAGGAATCTTGGCTCAGTATAAGAAGGACTATAAGCACCATATATATATGATTGGGCGTTCTTCTTGGAGCATTATATAAAGTTTCCAACATGGGCATCAACTGTAGGACATACGAAAAATATCATAACAAGATTCACAGCAAAAACAAAGTGAGTCAGCACATAAAAGGCAGATTAACAAACATGAATTCCTCCCCAGTTTATCATAAAGTAGTTGCACAAATGCTCTAGACTATGATTCTTACTATTCTCACATATTACAAGGTTCCTGGGCGAATGGATCTTAATACAATAAAATCAACTATTTTACAACAAACACCAACTCATAAAATAACTAAATTTAGGACTGTTCTCAGTCAGGACTATTGACAGACAGTTACTCTACAGGTCATTATTACGCATTATCCAATCAAATATCCATGTTTGCTTTTTCATATGAGATGTCAAGAAATCATTTCTTCAGAAATTCAATTCATACCAGTGTATCTAGATCTGTTCGCACCAAAATATACTCCAAAAAGTATGAATTTCCATGCATTAGAGAATAAAGCAACAGGAGGGATGCTTCATCAGCCAAGCACCTGTGAATAAAATGAAAATAAAAGTAAAAATGTAATCAACAAACCCAGAAACCGAATTACTTTCACAGCCTAGATCTCCGAAGTGTTTGTAATGTGGTGTCGAAGAGAGGTCTTAAACCCAGATAGTACTAGCCTAGACTATACATTTTATGTCAAGTGCAAGGCTCTAGAAACACTCACATGCCAAGAGTATCAAATAGAGAGGCAAAAGGTATCAGACCACCAAGTGGATTCCCTTCAACCTCAGTGCGGCTAACTGCAGGCGAACAACTCAGAAACTTTAGCACTTTGAATATCAATTAATTGAGAGAATCTGGCCATGCCCAGGATCGTACATTCAATATCTCGCACATCTTCTACTGCTTTGCGGAAAGGATTTTCTGAAAAAAATGTTCCTTCCTCAGGGAGACACTCTTCCTTACAGAGAGAATCTGAATTGCAATTATCGCCTTTATCCTTCAGAGAAGGATCAGAAATGCATTTACGGTAATGAAAAAGAATAAGTAAGACATTGAGGCTCCTTTCTGCCAGTGGACTTCTTAAAGCTTCACCGTTTGAGCTGACTAAGTAATTAAGGGGAAGCAGCATCAAGTTTGCTACAAACAGAAAAAATATTTCAGTCAGAACAACCAAATATTAATTATTGGGTTCCAAGAGTTTTCATGATAAACCAAATGCAACTGTAACAGAAACAAAAACGTCAAACCGCATGTAAAATTGAAAATAAACGAAGGAAAATGTTTGCATCACACTATTATACCAGCAGCAGAGCCAACTCTCCTCAGTACTCCAAGCTGATTTGATTCAGAAAACATGGAATACAGTAAACTGCTTAATGGAACCCTGGGCTGTATGACATAATTTAGCAATAACTTGTTCACAACCAAATCAACCAAGGAACTTTCCTGCAGAAAAAACAGACACTTAAAAATGGAAAAATAATTGGATAAGTATGGTTGAAGCATGTGCCACTGCAATCCACCTGATTCATCACTACATCAATGAAAGGGTGTTTCTCACTCGGTCCTGGTGATGGTCCAGAGAGAAGTTGAGTTGACATGGCAATCAGCAAGAAGTTAAGGAGCTCGTGATGTAGAAGGTATGTTCCCGGTCTTGTACAGAAAAATGCATAAATTAAGAAAAATAAAACTGCATGAACAGACATAACATCAACATATATGACATACCTAATATCAACTTTGGCAATGAAGGTGAGCACACTGTACATGATGCGGTCCGCAACATTTTCACCTGATTCGATAATCAAACAAGTGAGACTGAATGTTTTATCAGGAAATCGATTGCTACTGGAAGGGAAAATTTGGGATAGCATGTTTTTGAACTGAACATAGAGACATTCACCAAACAACTAGTACATATAAATTGAGAATGCACCATATCAGATGTGAAGAAGACAATGAAAAGCAAAACTGACCAAATGAGAGTTATAATCTATGCTAAATCTGTGGAAGGAAAAGAAATACATATATGTATGTGTATTGTAGTACAAAACTACAAATTATTAACCCCTCCCGGGAATACAAATTAGAAAATGAAATAAAGCAAAACAACATTGTGACAGCAGCTAGAGAAAAGCGGAGAAAACCTCATATAAAATATAATTCAAAGTTCAATTGACTCATGCAGAAAAAAAAACCTTTTGAAAACTTATCAGGAATTGGCTCAGTTTCATCCAGCGATAGGTATAGTTCTTCAAAGTTGTCACTCGTGGCACTCTCAATGAGATTCTTCATAAAAGTGGATGACAAAAGTAACGCATTAAGAGCTCTTGAGAAAGCTGGAGATTCTACACCAGAGGCAGCAACACACTCTTCCAAGCACCATGTTAGGTGTATCAAAATCTTCGCAAGGTGCCTTGTGTCAGAATTGTTTATTGCTGCAAGCAAAAATCATAAAAAGGCTCTGCTCTTAATTTAAATGATTCAACAGCATACCTTAATAGAAACTTGAATACTAAACTACATCAGAATCCACATATTTTTAAAGATGAACCCAAAGAACATAAAAAGGCGCAACTTTACTGAGCAGACAGCAGAAACACCTGTGAACTCTAAAAATAACAATTTATTTTAAAACTGCAGAAATCCGGCGCCATACTAAGATTGTCAATTAGTAAATCGTCCGAACAGATAGATTCCTCTACTGTACAATCTGGAATATTCTTCAGGGACTATAGAATACCATTAACAGAAATTCCACAAATTCGAAATCGAATATAACACGCCCACAAAGAGGGTATAGAACCCGTGCGGGATTCAAAATACTAGGAACCACCAGATAGAGTAGAAAATGAAGAAGAAGAAAAGAAGTGATCAGCTAATTTCCCAGGGGGAAATGTGAACTATCTTATAAAACATCAAATTCCAGATAACGTTAGATTTCCAACACTCGACATAACACCACAACACACATAAACACGAATTAGAAAACGCAACTAACGACTGATCACGTCAAAAAAACGAAGAAGAAGTTTGCAACTAATAAAGCGTAACAACACATAAAGTGCAAACCACAGTTCCATCAGAAAAACAACAACAAACGAAGGGGACAATGCACACACCGAAGAGATGGCAAGCTTCGAGGATGCGATCGTGGTGCCAACGAAGATCGAGTTGCAGCTGGAGAAGCTTCTTCCAGTAATCAGAGGCGAGAGGAAAAGATTTCTCGCCAATGAAGGCCGCAATTAAGTGCTCGGCCGAATCTTGCTGTGGCGCTCCGCTGCCGAGCCGCGGCGTCGATGGCACTCCGCCCATTCCCCAACCTACAATACAGCTACGCGCGTATACGCAATACGTAAGTATACGTATTCGAAAATGTGTATGGATCCCAACTACGGCAACGACGGCGACGACGAAGGTTTCGACGAGGTAATTGGGTTTAGATAGAGAAAAATTGGACTATTTATTATGGTTGAATTTTGAGACCATGGATATGGATGGCATGCCGAGTGACGATGGAAACAAAACGCAGACTGACGTCTGTTGACGGAATTACCCCTGGGGCCTGCGACGCTTTCCATTTGTGTCCTTTTCGGGTTTTATACACTAATTAACTAGCTTTTAAGTTTGCTAATTCAACTCAAAAATGAAGAAAACGATTAATTAGATGCACCAATTAATTTTAATCTCTAACTAAATACTCTCACCGTTTTTAATAAGTGTTTCATTAAATTTTTATTTTTTTTTATTTTAGTAAATGTCCTAATTCGTAATTTGAGAATAAAATTATTATATATTTTCAATTTATCCTTATTTAATACTTTTAAAATTTGATAATTAGTTGTATAAATCTATAAAGTTACTAATGTTAAAAATAATATTCTTTGGTATTTGCAATTCGACGGTTGAGACACTTATAAACAAAATGAAGGGATATAATAAATGAGGATATAATGGTACCATTTTTATATATAATTGTATACAAGCATTTTATCAACATATTTAATAAAAAAGTAATATAGAATAATCCAAATTTAAAGGAGAATAAAACATAATCAAAATCTTACAAATACAAATAAAAGTACGATGACTGAATTTATTACTAATAAATATGAGAAATGAACATTCACAAGTAATGACGCAATAAATTTTTAAAAAAAAATACAAGGTCATGTATTATCTATGAAATTATCTTATTCATTTCTAACGAAATCCAAACAAAAATCATCTATAAAAATCTAAAACATTTTATTAAAAATAATTTTAAAATGAAAAAATAAATTAACAATTTCAATAATTAACTAAATTATAACTAATCTATCTTCTGATATCCTAAATTGATTAATCTATATCATATTGTAATATATTTAGATTGACACGAAGAAAGAGAGACTTATCATATAAAAGGGCTATTCTGGCCCATTTAACATATACGAAGGGCTAATGGTAATTTTCCTGGTATAATTTTGAAAAAATTAATGGCAAACTAAATTAAAGATAATATAAATTACAACAAAAAAATATAGTATAATATATAGAATAGCTTTATTTTAACTTAATGTTGACATTGTTACATACACAATGTAACTAACGTTGGGTGGAAATAAAGTAAAATATTTGTCATGCCTTTTTCGTTAAGCTCGCCGGCACCTTTGATCATTTGCACGACGGCCATCGTCAATTTCTTAAGGTATGTGCCCTCAACCTATAACATAATTATATCAAATGCAGTGATTCGATTATAATGAGACACAACTGTTCTAAATTATACTCCACGTTCCATTAAGATTGCATTTCCTTTTATTATTCCATTAAGATTTGCTTTTTTTAAAAAATAATTATCTCTAAAAGACTAATTTCTTACTTTATCACTTTATTCACAAAATACAACTTTCTTAAATAATCGTCAGAAAAAAAAGAAATGATTCATGGACGGACGGGGAGTATATTTTGTGGATGATGATAATAATTATCATATTATCATATTATTCATTAATAAATTAAAATATGAAATAAAAATTGTGTATGGAGTGTGGTTGAAGCTCTAAATTTTGATTTTGATGAAAAGCCCAGGTGTTTATTTAGCTTAATGGGCTCACTAAACCAAATATCTGGGCTTGTTTATCTGTCTAGGGTTGACCAATAACTAGGTCTAGGCCCACTATAAGCTACAAATGATGTATTTTGTAGTCTTTAGATATTGCATAAAGAATCAACCAAATAGCGAGAGCACATATATACACATATCATATATTATATATATTATCTAATTATATAGAAGTATATACAGTAGACTCGTAGTGGCTATAATAAAATCAATTTGTTTAGAAAGTCGGGGTAAAGTGACTTGTTTCAAGACAAGGCCGACCTTAATTGCTTTTATTGAGGTGATCCTTATCAAAACAAAATTCATTTGATTGATACATAACACACACGTAAACTTACCAATTCGACATAATTTTTTTTGAGATATTTCATTAAATCATGTGATGAAGAGTTCTACTTGTCCCCTTGAACTAAAAGTTTTAAACAAAATTTTTGATAACTTCTTGATCCCGCCAAATTTATATAGAGAATGCTGATTTTATATATTGTGTAGTATTTAGATATTGCAAAAAGAATCAACCAAATAGCGAGAGCACATATATGCTATTGGTCTCCATTTATTCAATCTCCTCAAAACAAAACAAAACAAAACAAAAAATAAAAAGGAAAAAGGGGAACTGATTTCTTCTAGAAAGCTTGCTTCCATTTCAGGGGCTAGATTAGTTATTTCAAAACAGTGTTTTATTAACCGATTATATTTTATAATGTTTATAATTCCTCACTAAAATTGACTAGTAAAAATTCTGGAAACAAATAATTGTAATTTAGCAATTACACTATAAAGAAAAACGAGTTACACAGAATATTACGACGGAAAAGTTTATGTCGTAAATCTTACAGTTTTAATAACGGATAACGATGGATAACGATAGATCGGTTATCTATCGTTAAATAAATTATTATTTTAATATTTATTAAATAATTGAAGATATTTGTCGTTATCTGTAGTTAAATAAGAGTGTAAGTATTTTTTTTAAATCATATTTTTTGTTAGTTATACGTCGTTAAATTTGTTTTAACGACGGATAACGGACACCAATCCTTCGAAGTTTCCCCCACAAATATATTCATTAATTTTATATAATTGAGTTAGGTAAGTTTTTCAAAATAAAAATAATTATCAAGAATGAAATCCAATCCTCTAAGTTTACAAATCATATGGCTATGATCTCAAAATCTCCCCAACAAAACAGAATCATCCAAATTGCAAATTCCACAAATTGTAGGCCTCCAAAAATAAAATTCCCTTAGTAGTGGGCTACACACACTGAAGGTGGGCTATGTGGTGACGCACCAATCAAATTAGGTCAACTGCAAAGCCCAATCTCTCTCTCTCTCTCTCTCTCATCCCGAAACCCTATATATAGTTCAATTACAAGCCCAATTCTGTCTTCCCGAAATTCACCTCTTTCAAACGTGTTTGGAGACCAGAGCCAAGGGTTTAAGAGCTGAAATTCATCCCCGAACCCTAGCAAAAGCCCCAGATGATTATTCCCGTTCGTTGCTTCACTTGTGGAAAGGTAACGTATTGATTTCTCCATCATATTGGAATTATGTTACTTTGATTCGAGCCAGTTGTTTCTGATTTCGTATTACATGCGTAGGTTATCGGAAACAAATGGGACACGTATCTTGACTTGCTCCAGGCAGACTACAGTGAGGGGTTAGTATTTTTTCCAGCTCTTTATAGGATTTTCTGTTAAAATTTATCGTATACTGGTACGAATTTGGGTTTCAAGAAATTGTGTTTGTTTAGAGGGTTGCAATGTGCAGTTATTTGTTGAGTTGCAAAAAAAAAAAAAAATCTTGCATGTCAGATATTTTTTTCTTCTCAATATGTGAGTGTCTTGGCATTAGCAGAATTTAATTCCTTTTTCCCTCTTATTTCAATTATTTAGAAGAAAATAATCAGAGAATGTTTAACTCGAGCATTGTTCTACTAAATGTTTATGTAGGGGGAGTAAAATGAGTTACAAAACATGGGTTAGTTTGGGAGAATAGAACTGAGAGAAATTAGGGATAGAATGGTATCTGGCTTGTGACTAGAGGCTAGTTGTGGTAGCTTGCCCTTGGAATATTCTGTGGTGATCATAATTGCAAGATGATTTTTTGTCAAGATCAAATTAATTCATTTTTTATTTGAGTTAATAGTTTTAACCCTATGAGAAGAATATCTGATGCATAGATAGTTTTCGCTGTCTGCTGCTCTTGGAAGAGATGCAACTTGCCTATGTTCTTCTCCTATGGATATCTGTGACTCTACATTGCACTGAAACCAGATTTCTATTTGCAGGGATGCCCTTGATGCCTTAGTCTTGGTCCGCTACTGCTGCCGAAGGATGCTGATGACCCACGTTGATCTGATTGAAAAGCTCCTGAACTATAACAGTCTCTCCCTCCCTCTCTCTTGTGCCTACGTGAACTTTTATTCCTATGCATGTTGATTTGCTTTCTACTTTGTGCTTTTGCTTTTTTGGATGGCTGTCTTTATAATGTTATGAATTTGGTCATGAAGAGGACTTTCCTTGAATGCCATCTCTTTCTGGTGTATTTTTTATGTGAGCTTCAGTTGTGCCGTTGCTAGTGTGATTAGTGAGGAATGTGCTACACTGCAATTGATGCCAAGACGTTTGATCCTTCTTAGTTGACAAGTATATAAATACATTGTTTCCATGGTGGTCACTGCATAAACTCACAAGGTTTTCTTTATTGAACAGCTCTGGAGAAATCCGAAGGCAGTTGATGCAACATCTTCAAGCGTCTTATGTTAATTTCCCCTCGAAAGTGTGATCTGTGTTATTGTGGAAGACAAGGGAAGTATATGGTAAGTGCTTTTTTAACCATCTAGTACTTGATGAAAATATTCTGTCTGAGCATATCAATGTAGTAGGCTATTAGCTATTGAATGAAATTGAACTTTTACCGAACCTGATCTACTCGTTGCATTTCTGTATTGTGGGATGTATCTATCTTAGATGTTTTGTATGAATGAGTGGGATGGATCAATTTAACACATATACAAATTTTAGTAGGTTAGATTTGTAAACTATCACATGAATTGATCAATATTCCAATTGATCTCATGTGATTTTGACGTGACACCGCTCAAATAAAAAACAATCTAGTTTGCTCATGAAATATATTTTTAAAAAATCAAAATTAAACTTGTAAATCTACCTCGCAATATCCTCCTCTCTCTCATGTACAATCTTTCTCTCATGCACAAATGGTCGCCCGACCTCCGCCGTTCCTTCGTCCAGAAGGTTCAGCCGCCGCACCCCTTACTCTATTCCCCTTCTCTCTCTCTCTCTCGAGTAGTGTACGAGGAGTCATCGGAGCATTTCGAACTGCGCGTGTGAGTGAGGAGCGGGAGTTAGATCTGAAGCATGCTTCTCTAGATATATTGAGATCTGCAACGGGTATGCCTTGTGTTGTGGATGAATTTGAACTGTGAGCAAGGCTTCATGAAATGACAAAGTGAGGATGTTCAATTTCTTCCATCACATGAGATTGAGTCCCACCACTGACTTCGAGCAACGGTTTTTCTCTTTTTAATTGCGAGAGACAAAGATCAACAGGAACAAAGAAATTGCATTTGACCTTGATATAATCTTCATAATCACTCTCTCTTCCTTCGGGTATATGAATTTCTCTGGAAATTTTGCAAATAGAGTGGCCACAATTTTGGGGACGGGGGATAATGGTTGAAGGTTTGGTTAGAGGAAACAGGTGAGAATATTTTGGTAGCGGATGTTGAAGAGATTTGTGCTCTGTGTCATCGGGAGTTGATAGTTCATGGAACTCAACGCCTCCGCAGCGGTTGTACTAATATTGCTCTTTGTAGTAGTGGGATGAGTGGTGGAGACTGTGATGGCGGCGGAACTGAGCAAGGAGGAGTAGGGGAGGGCGGTGGCTGGACCATCTGGGCGGAGGTTCTGAGGCGTCGAAGAAGGAGGCGACGATTGAGTTGGAGAGAAGGGGAGATGGTGAGGTGATTTTATCAATTTAATTTTGATTTATATATATATATATATATATAGAAATTGGATTTATGTAAATCAAGTACATATAACCTTTAATATACATAATGAAAACAAATTATATTAAATATCTATCTGAATTAGTCCACATGTATTTTTCAGCTGTCATATCAATTCTTATTTGATCTAAAATAGAGGGCTCATCCAAATTATGCTATCTCTGCTTTCTAAATTGTGAAGCGCAAATATAAATCGAAATTTTATTATATCGCCAAAAATTGGGTACGAAGGCCAATATCAAACGCAAAAGTTGCAGACAAAGCAAGAAAAGCAAGAAAAGCTGTAAATAAATAGGTTGTTGAGGGTATAAAGAGAAAATATAAAGGTGTAATTAAAGAAGATTATTGAGGTAAAGTTGGAAAGATAGTTTATAAATAGAATAGGAAGAATTTTGGGGCGATAAAATGGAATATAGGAAGGAATATGGGGACGGATGGAGATTTGTCACTATACGAGGAGAGGGGCATTAAATTTGATTCGCTGTCGGGCAGACCCAGACCCGCAGCGGCTGATACCCGAGTACGTGAGATGTACAGATGTCTGAATAGGCCCAAATCCACATGCACAAAATACTGCACTAATCAGGGCCCATTAATTACTCATTCTGAACATCTCTGATCGGCCCAGACCCGTTCTTCACCCTAATGACCCGTTTGAGGGCCCGCCCATTTTCATTCAATAATTCAATGCTCTTTTCTACCCCCCTCAACTGCTATGGTTTTTCTTCTATGTTTCACTTGGGGAGCTATTCAAAGATTGATTCGATAAATATTTCACGAAGGCGACTCATAAGTTTGTGATCGCTAACAATAGTATTTTTTGAAGAAAGGAAAAATATTATTATGTCTTATCGTTTCGGTAGAACATTAAAAACGTCTCAAAGTTTCAAAAGTAACAATTTTGTACCTAAAAATAACAAAAATGTCTCAAGTACATTGTTTCCATCATTTTGTTATTTTCTACAAAATGAATGACATCATCATTGTCTTATTGTAGAAGTAGAGTTCTATTTTTTAAAAGAATCTAATGGAACATTGTTGTTTTAACTGATTTGGCAGCTAGACAATTCAAAGCGAGTCTCCAGCATGACATGTATTTGTTGGTGCCAAAAAATGCGATTGGAATATTTTTGTTACAATTGCAAAACATTAGGTATACTTTATTGCTTTTGAAACATTAAGACATTTTTTATACAATAAAGCTATGCGACCATATTATGGCCGGTCACACACCATTTTTCTATATATTCTGAAAAATATTAAATTATTTATTAAATTTTAATTTAAAATTTTCATTCGATAAGTACAATATTGTAATTCTATAAGATGGTTTTAATGTAAAACCAATTTTTTAATAGATCAAAAATTAAATAAATAATTTTTTAATTTAATTAAGTTGATTATGGCCGGTCACATTATAGTCGAATAGCATCACTCTTTTTTATATTCCGCCTAAGATCAAAACATATTTCAAGATTTTTGTCGAGAGAAATATCTATGCAATCAAACATTATTATTTAATAAAAAAATAGGAGACGGATTCTATCCATAAGTATCAAACTTTAAGTAATAGTAATAAATTGATAATTTTCGAATAAACAAATCTTGAAACTGGGAGGAGTGGCCCACTAGCCTGGCTCCTAACTTTGAAAATAAATATGTCGTATAGATTTTTATCTGATTCTGATCTTCAGTATGAGTGTAATAAGACTTGAATGATTTAGTTTTCTCCACCAACATTTGACTATCGTCGCTCTCATTTCGCAATTATTACAACTCCTACTACTAGGAAAACACATAAACACGCAATCAATCACGTATCCATATCTAAAATAAATATAATAATTGTTTGTAATTTGTACGATGTCATCTTATGCGTCATTAAATACCGAGCTTCAATCCTTCGTCCCAAAAAAACGAAGATTATTTAAATATGAAAATTATCATCTAATGTAGGGTTATCATATGAATTCACAAATTTTTATGTGATTTTGGTTTTACACACGAACGTTAAAATGAGTACATAAATATATAAACTTTGACTTAATTTTGGTTTTGCACACAAACTTTAATACGAGTATATAAATACACAAACTTATTAATTTTAGTAAGTTTATCACGATTTATTTTTTCGATCAAATTGAAACTAACATGACATTAGATATGATGAGTTGATAACGATGTGGAAATAGATTAATAAAAAAAATATTTACACTTGATAAAAACAAGCACATTGACTCATAACACAAACAAAACATATATACATTTCACGAGAAAAAATACAAAGGAATATAAAAACAAGCATACAAAATGAAGAAAACACTTTCAAATCTTAAACTCACCATTTGTAAATGGGGTAAATAACGAACAAGTAGGTTACTATAAATGTATTCTTCTTCTTCACACACGAACTTTAAGATTTTCAAATCGTTGTCAATTCATCATATCTAATGTGATGTCGGTTTCAATTTGACCAGAAAAGATAAATTATGGTAAAATTATTACAATTAATAAGTTCTCATATTCATATATTATTTTTAAAGTTCGTGTATAAAATCAAAATCAATCAAAGTTCGTGTATTTATATACTCATTTTAAAGTTCGTATACAAAACCAAAATCACATCAAATTTTGTGTATTTATATGCCAATAACCATTTAATATAATACTCATACGATGTTTCTTTTACATAAATTTTCAATTATCAAACAACAAGACACAATTAGATAATTTGTTTATCTAGATGTATGACTAATATTGTTATATTGTATATTACAGTTCTCTGCATTGCATCTCCTTAAGATGAGGGTATGTCACAAATTATGGGAATTGTTGGCTCCCGATCAATTGGGATTTTAATTAAATTGATTTCAATCGATCTGGATCTCGATGATTTTCTATAATTTATCACATATTCTCGTCCCAAAGGGGAATGCAATGAAGGAGATTGGAGCATCAAACTTGCGGCTAATGTCATACCATATTCAATTTGATACCGCTAATGTCATACTATATTCTATTTGATCCATCACTAACTAACTTTTAGGACACAATATATCTAAATACATCATTATATGTGATATGATTTGACACAACTTTTGTATTCTTTTTATAAAGAAAATTCCTCAATAGCTAAATAAGATTTTACATTATTGGATAATCCCCGTATAGAATTAATTGAGATTTTTTTTTATTATTTTTGAAGAGAAATAAACAAACTCATCTAATGATTTGAAGTGTAAATTTCAGCAATGTCAATTGGTGTTTGAAAGATACATGATTTACCAACTGAACTGGTACATTTAATTAAAGTTTGAATTTCGTTGCATCTAAGGATCTTGCATCGAATCACCACGTATTAAATTTCTTATTATTTTAATTTTATATATTTTAGAAATAAATAAATAAACCTAAGACTTTATAATTTAATTCGAATACAATCGAGATCACCTCAACATAAAGTTTGGTCCTCTGACAAATATGCTGGCAACTTATTACAAGATCTTGAAACAAATTTGAAACTTACATATGACGTATTCGAATAATAGTAAGGAAATATTCTCTTTTGGCTTCTATTCGCTATTAATATTACTATTCTTAAAAAATTGAACTGTAAATATGATAAAAGAAAATAAAATTTGTAACCTTGAACGATTTTATCATATATCAATTTCTTTTTTTTTTTTTTTGGTTCAAGAGACAACCGTGTGGCAATAGCAAAACAACATTTGTACATGAATTGGGACAGTCCCTATAGCCTATACAGATCAATCAATCCACACCATAAGTGGGACCTTTTAACACACTTATTTTTTCTCCATAAAAGAAATATAATCAAAACAGAAAAAATATATCTAAATCAACTTTTTTTTTGGGTACACTATCACCAACTCCAAACTCTCTTTCTCTCTCTAGGTATTATTGTCTGAAAAGACCCAAAAACATTTCATTTATTTTTCTCTAATAGTTTGTGCTTGTACATATATGCTGGTACATTCATGCATCATCAACTTGTTGAATATGATGTGCGTGTGTTGGCCTAGTGATATAGTGATTAATTTTTGAGGTCAAAGATCTCAGGTTCGGGTCCATCGTGATGCGACCTTTAAAATTTCTGCATTTAATTGACCAAAAAAAATAATTTGTTGAATATGTTAGTAGCTGATTTTAGGTAAAAAAGAAAATAGTATTCTCTATTAACCATTTTTTTTATGGATGTTAATAAATTGTAATAATATGAAGTAAGTGAAGAAAGTATCTCAATTCCACATTATAAATATTAAGTGATGTTTTTTTTTTTTTAAATAAGTGAATAGATTGCGAGTAAAAAATTATGGAATTTATGTGGGGGACAATGTCAAAAAGAGAAAAATACAAGTTTGTAAACTTTTAGTGGACATTAAAAATGAATTAAATCCAAATTTTTGGTAGACGGATAGAGTAATTGAAAGTTTTAGATATAATTAGGCTTTTGACATCTCATTAGATTTGATTACATTTTTTTATTGGTAGTGCACGAAATGTAAATACTCATGTCCTTTTTCAATGTTCGAACTCTTGAATTATCTTTGTAGAATAACTTAATTGATGGACACAACTGACAATCTCATAAATCATAACTGAAGAATCATACGTCCAAGAAGCACTTTTACATTAAAGTTACATTGTTTACTAATTGTTGCAGGTACGCATGTTTATCTTAGTTGAAACAAATGTTACTAAGTAAACTCATAGTCATATGTTTCATTATACCCTACTGATAAAGTCGTTATTTACGGTGCACATTGGGTAAACCTCACGTTCCTATACAATAGCCTACAAATCATAAATCATATTTAAAAAATCAGGTGTGACTGACTCAAACCTATAGATGTGTTTGATGAGATTCGAACCTGTGAGCTCTCGGATACAGAAACACACCTTAACTATTGGGCTTCTAGGGGACAACATATCTTGATTGTGTGAAAATTTGACTTAATAGACTATGAAATATGGAATAATCAACTTGCATATGTATCCAGTAAGTACTGTTGAATACGAAGCAAAACAACAAAATTTACAACCCAAAATTCTTGACTAAATTAAAGTATGATAAAATCGTGTTCATATGGTCCCATATATGAACTGAAAGTAATAAAGTGTGAGTTGAAGTATTAATTATCGAAAATTATAACACAAAATCCGCATGAAATCTCTACAATCTGCTGCAGTATGGTAACCCGTTCACACCAACATATTAATTGATAATAGATTTCTCTATCATATTTTCATATTGAAATTTATATATTATATTATTCAGATTTTTTTTAGGTTAAATCTGCAATTTTAGATTATATTTGTTTTTAAGCTTTAATTTTAGTAATAAATGTTAATTATGGTTCATTATATATAATACTTATTTTTTTTTTTTATCAAATATTAACCACTATTAAAGTTAATAATGGGACACAAAAGATAAAAATACAATGTTTCTAGAATCGAAAAATACTATATAACATGTAGGTGTAATGTATCTTCTCTCATATATAATATTTTATTAATAAAAATAAAATTAATTAATATTATCATATAAGAGATAAGTATAATATATCTATATATTCTATGAAATTTCTTTTTCAAATTCAATATTACGAAAAAGTCAAATTGCATGATGGAAAACCTACCCCCTCAAATAAAATCCCACTTTTTCACACACACATACATACACAGACTGTGTCTAGTCTCTTTGACTTGGACTCACACACACGCTTGCATCAATAATATATATCTTTTCAGACACTCACACACACACACACACACACACACTCCCGCAGTCGATCTACGGAGTCTTCCTTCCTCTCCATCTCCAATCTGCTCCGGCGATGCACTCTCCGCCGCACCACCGCCAATTAACACTCTTCGCCGCCTTCACCATCTTCTTCCTCGCATCCGCCGCTGCGTTTCTCTCCAGTCCAAGTATATACTTTCAAATTTTAAAAACCACTGTACTTAATTTATTATTATATAAGTGCTGCAAATTTACCAATTTACTAATCAGTGATCACTGTGTGTGTGCAGGTGTTGGGGCGAGAACTATGACGGAGGAGGTAGCAGCGGAGCGAGTAGTGGCGCGGCGGCGGCTCAGCGGTCCGGGATCTTCGCCGCCGTCATGCAGATCCAAGTGCGGGCGGTGCGCGCCGTGTCAGCCGGTTCACGTCCCGATTCATCCCGGTTTTAGCATGAAATTGGAGTACTATCCGGAAGCGTGGAGGTGCAAGTGCAGAGACAAGATCTTCATGCCCTGATAATAATAATAGTGGTGATTTACTGATTTAGAGTTAATTAGTGTATTACATATTTTGTACTAGTTTTGGCAAGATTTATTATTAATTTTGCTATATAGATATAATGCACAAACACAGTATAGTAGGAGTGTAGATAACAGACTGTTTCAGTGGTTCAGACTGTCACAAGACTTGGAATTTTATTATTGTTTTGGCTGTGTTCAATTTTGCAGACATATTTCACCTCCTTTTATTTTGCTTAGGCTTAATTATATACATCTCATTAGACTCGCCTATAAAACATGTTTATTGCGTCTTATGTAGCTTCATTAATTCTTTCAACATTTCGGTTCGAGAAACATGTTTTACGGGTGATCCTAGTCAAATTTTCGATCCTATTTAAAAATCAATTGAAGTTGATGTACTCCCTCCGTCCCATCCAAGATGGTTCATTTCTTTTCGGTACGGTTATTTAGGAGAATGGATAAAGTGGTTAAAGTGATAAAAAGTAAGTAGGACCCATAATTTTTGAAGAGATAATTATTTCCTAAAAAGAAAACAGTCCATCTTAGGTGGGACAACTCAAAATGGAATAATAGCCATCTTGGGTGGGATGGAGGAAGTAATAAATAAAACAAGAGCTAGTTCCTTATCTTCTCCATCTAAAATTTCTTGCATTTAATTTCTTATTCTCTAGACGAAATTCTCTAAAAATATTATATTAAATTTCCTAATTATATTTATATATGGCTACCATTAATTGAATAATGTTTTGAATTTGATGAGTTGCATTAATTTCATTGGGCATATATTTATGTGACTTATTTAATGCAGGTGATAGCACGGGACAGAATGAACAGTGTGTATTTAATTAATTCTAGTTATGAAGGGTACGATGGGTACATGAGCTGCATCTTTTATTAAATATCGACTATAATCATATTTTATTTATACTTCATTGAAATCTACATTTATTAAATTAGCGTCGCAGTTTAAAAAAAATCATAATTACCTGTTTGGTATTGCTGAGCGGGTAAGTTTATTGTCAAGAAACAAAATTCACAATATACATATCATATACTAATAATTAATATTTGAGACTGAAGTACAAAAAAGAAAAACTGGAAATATAATTTCCTTCTTAATGATATAAAATTACAAGTACAATACAAAAAAGGTAGACCTAGACTAGATAATTATGTAATAATTACTCCCTCTGTTCCATTTAAAATGTCTCACTTTCATTTTTGGGTTATCCCATTACAAATATTTCATTCCATTTTAGGAAATAATTATCTCTTTAAAAAGTGTAGACCCTACCCATTTTTTAACACTTTAACTACTTTATACATTTCTCCTAAATACCGTGTTCAAAGAAAATTGACACTTTAAATGGGACGGAGGTAGTACTATTTAAATAACATTTTGAAACCTTGTTGCAAATTATACCTAATCAACTTTTAAAACGTTTCAATAATATCTCAATCTTTTAATTCGTAATTATTCATCCCTTCTAAATTATTATTATTTATTTGCATAAATCAATTTTTACGATGCCCTACTAATTTATTTTACGCATCATGTGGTTTTCTGCTCCATATGAACAGTATATAAAATTAGTCAATTTCTGCGCACATGATCCTTTTGTACTGTAGCTCTGACCAAATAACAACTAAAGATTTTTGACATTTCCACACCTAATTAAATTAATTTGGTAGATGTTTTCTACTGTTAATCATTTTCGTGAGATTAATAGTCAACTATATACTTGATTGTAGTAGATTGGGATTATTATATATTCGTGCTATTGAGTTGGTTAATGTTCATTTAGCAAATATAATTCTTGTACTTAGCAAACATGAATTATTAAGAAAATGTAAATTAAATTTTATACTCTGGCTTTTAATTGGATCGGGTTAGAAAAATTATCTTACCTTTAAATATTCAAAAATAATTTGAAAAAATTGCAAATATATGGCCCTAGGGTGGGTTTGTCCATGAGGACTATGAGTCAATTGGGGCGATTTTGATAATGAAACGACATGAGTTATTCTTCTTCGATTGTTAAATTTTTGTAGTAAATTCTTTTTCCTATCGATTCTTTCCTCTAGCCGCCATTAGAATTTTCGCTTCATGCATAACATGAAAATCTAATCAGTCATTAATCCGAATATTAATTTTAATTATATCAATTAATTACATCAATTAATTGGATTTATTCTTGATTAATTTAGTTGGAGCTAGATGTTTTTGCTTTTCCTTCTCAACTCGCAATCACTTCAAAGGGAAGCTTTTAAAGGCTTAACGAGTCTATGGGCCTCGCAGTTCATATATCAAGCTGTTGGGCCATTATCTGGCAAAGTACCGCAGTCCATTTTGAAGAATAAAACTATATTATAGTTTTATATAATAAAAAACCTATTGATTTTTTTTTAATTCATAGGATAAATTCACATTCAAAATCTATTACTTTGTATATTTGTATTAAGATTATTTGGTTTAAATTACAAGAATTTTGATCAATTTTTAGTTTTTCACATAGGTTTGATTTTTTTTCCCAAAAAAATACCTTTTACACAAACATCTTCCAAATCTATGAACACAATTTTGAGTACATATAATCCAAGAGAGTTCAGAGTTCAGTTTAAGATTAATGTCATATACAATGCTCACATAAAACTGAATTATCTACAACATTCTATAGTATTACAATATTTTGTGTGTGGATAATTAAAAGTTTAAAACCCTAATTCTATATATTAACTAAGCATAAACAACTCAATTCAATGGATAATTTGTTATTAACATTGAAATTTCAGGAAAGGGAAATTAATACTGTTATGAACACCAGATGTATTCACATAATGAAAAACCTAATTCTATATATTTGTAAACATGTAGAGTTCTAATATATTTATATTAATCTTTAGTGTTAATAAAATCAATCGAACTAATTTTTAAAATTTCAAGTAATATCTGTACTGTAGTCAAATCATAAATGAATATATTCATTCATTTATTAACTCGACATCTCCAAAAAAAAAGAGTACCAAAATAAGTTAAACAATTTTTGCCTTTTTTCTCAAACAATATATTACACAAAAGAAAAATGCGGTTATTAGTAAATTGTAATTACCGATCACGTAAATTATTCCCCTAAAAAAATGGGTCTCAAAATCTCACCACCCGTTTCTTTCTTCTTCATCCTCCCCACAAATCCAATTCTCCACAGCCCTTTAACTCGATCCGATATAAACACACACATTCACACACACAAAGGCTTGATCAACCCTCTCAAGAAAATCAACACAAACTGTAGTTTCTTCAGAGAAAAAATCAATTCTTGAAAAGAAAAGAACATAAAAGATTTTCTGGTTGATCACAGAGATTCACGACAATGGCATTCTTCTCAAATAAAAACAACGTAGATATGGAAAAGGGCAACGGGCAGCTGTACCCGGGCATGCAAGAGAACCCGCAGATGCGATGGGGTTTCATCCGTAAAGTTTATTGCATACTGTGCATGCAGTTGCTCATCACGTTTGGGATTGCTATTGCCATGACTCTTATTCAACCAATTCGACATTTCCTACGCACGCCCGCCGGCCTCTACACCATGATCGCAGCCATCATTCTTACCGTTATTCGTAAGTCTCGTCTATATGTCGGGTCATTATTGTGTCGAGATTTGTTTTTTTCCTTGTGTCTATGTGGAAAAGTAGGGCTGCGAATCGGTGCTGGTTCGGTTAACAACATCGATTTTTTATTATCCAAACTGAAAATTCTTTAAATACGAAAATCGCAACCGAATTGTTCACAAAGTTCGATTAACCTAACATGCATAGGTTAATGTGGTTCCGTGTTAACCGAAAAACAAAAAAGAAAATAGTTTTCCTAACTTTTGAAAAATTATAAAATTCAAAAGAGTGACAGGAGATCGGCGATAGAGCTAGGGAGGAGTTGGGCTGGGGAAACGGTTTTCGGTTATCGGTTAATACCGAACCGAACCGAAACCGTGCCATGTTCGGTTAACCGTATATCGCATATTCGGTTTGCGGTATAATATTTTAATTTTTTTCGATTTTCAGATAACCGATAACCGAACGGTTATTAACGGAAAAACCGAAAATCTTTTCTATTTTATTAATTATTTTAATTTTTTATAAATCTCTAAAAACTAATTACTAATATTAATTAAAGTTAAACCCTATTACTCTAATGTATCAAATTATCAAATTACTCTAATGTATCAAATGCTTTGATTTATTTGAATTATTGATGGATATTGGATGAATTTTTTTATGGACATTAAAATTTGAAAAGTTTATACATCTGATTGCAAAGCTGTATCTTATGACATTTAGTTTCTTATAAATTCATTATATCTACACAATCAATTTTTCGGTTTTTCGCTTAACCGAAAACCGAACCGCACTAACCGATGCGGTTTTTGGTTAACCGAACTTAATAAACGGTTCGGTTTCGGTTATTAAATTTATGAAAATTTTGGTTCGGTTAACCGAAAAAATCAGTGCGGTTAACCGAACCCGAACCGTTTCCCGCCCCTAGGGAGGAGAGGGTTAATGAGAGAGAGAAGGGATGGATAGGGCTAAGAGGGACACAATACATCAAATTAGAATAGAATTCAAATTAATGTTGCATTTACATTTTAGTATTTTATATATATTAGAATTAAAAACTTTAAATAAAAAAAATCGATTTTTGATTTTTAACGATCCGGTTACGATTTAACTGAAAAAATTCAGAGCATTTTATCACGAAACGAACCGCAAACCTAATATGCGGGGTTCGATTAACCGAACATGGTGCCGATTCGGTATTAACCGAAAAATGATAACCGGTTCCCAAACCTATGGATTGTTTTATGAATATTCGTTTGTTTGTGATGTGGGATTTGGCTGTTTCTTTATGTGGGGAATTATTTTGTATGTGTGTGGATGGGTAGATTTTTAGTTGATTTAGATATATTTCAAGCTGCTTAATTAGTTGTTATATTTTCTTGGTTTGTTCATGCAATTCTTGGTATTTTTATTATTCAGGAATTATGTTGTGGGTTCCTTACTCCTTAGAATTTGGGGCGTTGTCCCACAAGTTCTTAGTACCACCATGGTAAAATTAAGGGCAGAGATAGAGAAAATCATCGGTGGGGGTTGAATTTTTTATATTTGAGTTAGAAATTTCCTTTATTTGTTTGGCTTGATGATAGGGCTTTTGCACCATAACACGCAGAAAATGCTAACAATTCGACAACTACACGAAAAATAAGAAAAAATTGATTGGTGGGGTCTTAAGCCCTCCCAATTACTAGCTCTCAAACCGAACCAATAAATAAGTATTGGCCGTCCCGGAGGCAGAAATGATCCGGACCGGACGGACCATCATTTCTAAGCCAACATTTTATATATCCTCTTATATTAATATAAATATTCATTCAAAAATAAATATTCAATGTCCCAAAATTGTGTTATAAACTTTTGGGGCCCAATTTTTATAAAGTTTGAAATTTCTTTTATAAATGATATGTGGTCTGCATCTTTTCGATATATTTAATTCGACAACTCCATAATGAAAATAATAAAAAATTGATTGGTGGGGTCATTATTTGTCGTGAATTACTAGCTCTACCCTAAATTCATAATCGTTTTAGTAATAGTTGTTGTAAAATTAAAAATCAGTTATGAAAATTAAGAAACTGATGGTGGTAGACAAATGGTAGAATAATATTGGTCTACATTCTTATGATACAATTCTTGATGACAAATTTAAAGTGCAATTTCTGCTAACAAATGAGTGCCTATTATTTGTGCTGTTATTGTTCTATGAATAATGAAAATTGTTCCATTCATTCTTGGAATCTTTGTAGTATGAAATGAATGCAATTATTTTGTTGAATTGTTTGAATTTATGCAGTGTGCTTGATGATGAGTTGCTTAAGTCAGAAACATCCATGGAACTATATTCTTTTGTTCCTCTTCACCTTCGCTATGGCATTCATGGTAGGGGCTTGTTCCTCTCAAAGAAAAGGTAATCATATCAATTTTACTTGTTTAATTCTTTCATTTTCTACCTTATATTACATATTTTGCAAGCAATCTATATATACTTTCACATAGAATTCTTCAGCTGAGAAGCCCTTGATCACTACAACTTCCCCTGCAGCCAAGAACTACTCAAAAGTAAAAAAACAACTCGAATTCTAACAACAAATCCACCTGTTCTTGCAGGTGACGCGGTCTTGCTGGCTGCCGGTCTGACTCTACTTGTGACTGTTGGCCTCACAGTATTCACATTCGCTGCTGCAAAACGAGGCGCGGACTTCAGCTTCATGGGGCCTTTCTTGTTCTGTGCTATCTTGCTGCTCATGGCCTTTGGCATCATTAGGGTTAGTTAGTTAGTTAGCTTTCATGCCTCAATCTCATCTATTTACACATGATGCATCTGATGCCCTATCTCATATGTTGACAGATCATTTTCCCTCTGGGGAGAATCGGGGAGCAGGTGATTGGGTGCGTGGGGGCCCTCGTCTTCTCCGGCTTCATCATCTACGACACGGACAATCTGATCAAGCGGTTCAGCTATGATCAGTACATCGATGCAGCATGCTGTCTGTACATGGACATAGTGAATCTGTTCTTGTACATTCTTGCTATTTTTGGAGATGATTGAAGAGCTCATTTCCAACTAGGAACAAGATTTGTTGTTATAAAAGATCAATACAAGTTGTGGAGTCACTGACGAAACTAGAAGCTCAAGATTCCATCTTTGATCTGAAGAAAAAAGGGGTTGAAAAAGTGTTTTTGTTTAGTTTTTGAAGTATTGTGTTTCAAGAATGGTTTCATACAAAGAATGGTTCAATGTGTGGAAGGTGTGTTTGCTTTCTCCTACAGACAGTTCTGTGAATATCCGAAATTGTAGATTTTCTTGAATTCGGAACAATTTTTTGATATTTACAACATATTTATTTTTTTTATTTTCTTTTTTGATCAATTTAATACAGAAATTTAAAGGCCGCGTCACGGTAGACTCGAATCCGAGACCTTTGGCATCAGGCATTAACCACTCTACCACTAGGCCAACACACGCACACTATTTACAACATATTTAGTTAAGTTCTCATTTATATATCATCCCTCTCTGGCAATTGAAAGCTAGAAATAGCTTCGAAAAGTAAGTGTTAGGCCTTATTCGATTCATTTAAGGTCCTACACAAACTATTACAGAGAAAAAGACAAGAAAAAACAAAAGAGAGCAATGATTACAAACCAAGCAGCCTTATCACAAGCCTTAATCTATGTTCCCAACACTAATTAAAGGGACCAAACCAAAGTCTCCACATTAACATAATCTGCATTGTAATAATATAAAATTCATAAAAGAAATCGGGATTCTCCCATTGTTTTTTTTGACCAAAACCTAGTCCAAGATACCCCTTTTTCTTTCCCACAAGATCACATGGTTGTCTAGCTTTCTTTAATTTCACTTTACTTTTTACCATTACTAAATGACCCCATTTAGAAAAACTTTATCTTCAATTTGTACATTGGACATAGGTAAAGGTATATTAAAAACAAAAACAACAATTCCCAACCAAACTTCAAGATTTTAGGACATAGTCATAGGATTGGAAAACAATCACATCCTGTGTCTGCTCTGATCTGAAGTAATTGTGAGCAATCTTGTAACACCTTGAGTCCATATATCATGCTCTCTTTGATTCCGGCACTCAAACTCGACGACCCCACGTGCCACCGTCTTCAACGAGAAGTACCTCCGGTCCTCGCCACCCTCGAGCAGGTGGCGCCCTGGCCACGCTGGGATGTCCTTCATCACCTCCAGCACCACATCTGAGAATTTCAAGAAAAAGAAAAAGATGGCAACTTTCTTTATCTTTTTTCTTTCAAAACAATTTGCACACTACTTTCACAAATCCCCAGAAGGAAGCAAGCCCACCACCTCCAATTCTGCAACTCATCATCAAATGACAAAAGACAAAAGCAAAAAATTAAAGACTTACTCTTTTTCTTTTTTGTGACTGTCCCAGCAACATGTCTACTCTTCATTTTCAGTATCACCTGTCAAAAATGTAAACCAAAAACTCTCTGTCTCAGATCACAGAAAGCCTAAAGCAGATCAACATTTTCTATGTTTTTCAGTAGCTTTAGCTTTTTCTTTGCTGAAGATTAGACGTAAAGTCGACCATAATATCATAGGCAAAGAGTTTGATTGTTCAATCATGGCCAAGAAAAGGTTCTCACCTGACCCATTCTGTTGATGTACACAGACACTATTTTCCAATGAAGATCACCTGCATTTCACCATACAGAATTCAAACCGACTTAAAATGCATTCGATCATCAAGAAAAGACGTAAACAGCATCACCAATCTGTCATACTAAAAGAGGCACTAACAAAAACAATTTTCGCAACAAGACTGAGATAAGAAAGAGGCAAGAATTTACCCTTTCGAGTTCGTTTCAAGAGCTCGCCGCCTCTAGCAAGCAACTCCTTACTGCAAATGCCAAGGAAATTCTCTTCAACGACAAGCTCACCACTATGGCTTCCATTAAAACTCCCATTTCTTCCACTGCTTCCACCATTAGGCACTCCCATCACCCTGTCCACGGGGATCGCAGAGGCGATGTTCCACACTTCCTTCAATGCCCTCGCCTTTAATGTAGCAGCGCCGCGCAGAGCTAAAAAAAACTCAAACATAAATGAATGATGATAGATTGATTTGAATTCAAGAATGGCAAGATTGTTACCAGTAGCTGCAGCAGCTGTCAGGGTCATGATGTCGCCGGGCGACTGCACGTTGACAGCAGAGCTGACTACCGAGGCCAAGTGCTCGCGCTCGGCCCCCATGGCCTCAGCTGCCTCAACACACTGTGCAGCCACCAGTGTTGCAGCCGAGGCCACGGCCATGTCGGTCTTGGCCATCTGCTCGTCCTTTCTAGCTCCAGACGACGCGGCTGTGGCAGCCGCGATGGCAGCAACAGCGGCTGCCACACCAGCAACAGAAATGGCAGCATGAAGCTGTGCATTCTGTGCCCTCACCTCCTCCTTCTTCTTCTCCTTCCTATCCTTCAACCACCTCCCAACCGTCTTCCTTCCGCCTGCAGAAGTTCCGACGACGAAGCTGCTCTTGATCTGGTTGCCGCTGCTAACATGATCATTGATCAACTGCATCAATAAACCAATTTCAACATCCAATTCAATAAATTCTTGATTATAATATCAAAGACTACACCTCATTTTGATGTGGAATTAATGGCAAAATCTTGATTCGATTAATAAGATTAGTACACAAAGAGCCCACCAAGAATGTGGACCACTTGTCATTATGTAGTGTGAATTGGTTTGTTTGTTAAGAAATCAACATGAACCACAACTCAAGATGGTCTACTGCCCCACATCATAAATTTCTTTCTTTCCATTATTGCCAGACAATCAAAGCTGTTACGTTTATCACGATCAAACACAATAATATTTTTTAGGTAAAAGAGGATTAAGAAATAAATATTTCAGCCACCCCAAAAATTCTTCCATCTTTAAAGCTAATGCTCAGTCTGGTACTTTGTTAACAGTTTCAGTATGTTGTTGGTTGAAGAGAAAGCTGATAAATGCTCTCTCTCTCTCTCTCTCTCTGCAGAACTTGTGCTTTGTGCGACCAAATTAACCAGAGGACAGAAAAATAAAAATTTCGAACTCCAAAAACATAAATGGGGTCAGTAAATAAATGCAGATGCAAGACAACAAACAGTAATCTAAGAAACAAATACAAAAATGCAAGAAAAATCAAGAGAAAAAATTAAGAAACCTTGAGATCATCCATTTCGGATGGGGAGACTGGTGGACTATCAGAAGAGGTGGAACCACCATTGAGAGGTCCACTGCTGTGGGATTGCCTTCCTGAAGTACGTGGTGATACATCCTGCTGCACATGTAGTACCACAAGAATCATAAAATGAAGAGGTTTCTTGATTCTTGAATACATGAAGTAGCTCAAGTGAAGAGCTCAACCACAAACGGAATAGAAAGAAATGCTCTGTTTTTCTATGTAAATCGTGTAGAACTAAGTATAACATATTCACGTAGAAGAAGACGATGAATTTCATATAGATTATAATACTAAAAAGAGTGCCAGAAAATTCCAACAATCCGAAATAATCCAAGAATACAAGTCAGTTTAACTAGTCAGAAACCATTGTCACGCTCCCACAAACAAGAGAGAGAGGATATTGACAAAAAGAAAGAATTTTTTAGTCCAAGTCAATTAGTTTCCAAACTCAATTTACATACACATACAAAAATCAATCTTCACTTACAGACTGAGACATAATACTTAAAATTCAATCTTTACTTACAGACTGAGACATAATACGCTCCATAACAAGCTGAGAGGTCTCGGAAGAAGCAAAGGAAAAAGGGTTTCCGACGACGGCGGCGGTAGACTCCAGCTCGGCCGTGATATCTTCGAGTATGATATCGGCGGCGCCGCCGCCAATTTCAGGAATGTGGCTGGGCCCCGGCGGTGGAGCGAGAGCTTTGGAGATTTGAAGGGCTGAGTTGCTCCAGGAGCGGGAAAGGAATTCCATTGGCTCTCTTGGAGTTTCGGGTGGCTTATACGTGTGGTGTAGCTGGGCACTCTCCATGGCGGAAGGTGGTGGCGCTATTTTGAGTTGAAAAAAATGTACAAGTTGCTGTTGAATGGGATCATGGGATGTTGATTAATGAGGTCACTTAGTTCTTTATAAAGATGTTGGAGAGAGAGAGGAACAGTATCTCGCGTATGCGTCACTCTGTGTGTGTGTGTGTGTGTGTGAGAGAGAGAGAGAGAGAGAGACTGTTGTCTGCTACGGCTTACAGTTGCAGAGACGAAATGCTCGCAGAGATTATTTTATGAGAAAGTAGAGACAAAATTTAAAGTGTTAATTTTTCTTGTTCAAAGTTACTATTTATGAAAATGATATCAATTACTATGCTAAGTAGTAGTAATATACTCATCCAACCCATTATTATTGATATTTTTTTTTTTAACTGTGCCATTAAATTGGTCCGTTTTTTAAAAAAATAAATATTTTTTACATTAAAAAATACATCGAATTTCATGACACACATTACTTTACACACAAAATACAACTTTCCTTAATTTCTTTACAAAAAGGAAAGGAACCATCATTATTGGGACTGAGTGAGTATTATAATACTCTATACGTCCCCCAATTTCTTTTCTCTTCATATCTATTTATGTTAATTATCTTCTTAATTTATAACTCTCAATAATATATTTTATTTACATATTTTATCACATATGATGCATTATTATTTCTTTTTTTTTTATCCTCAACAACCTATTTATTTATACATTTTATCATATATGGATCATTACTAACTAATTTAATATTACACCATTGTAGAATTCTTACTCTACTCATAATATATTCAACAACTTTTATTAAAATTGTGCAGAAGATTCCCAATAATAAATTTAGGGACGAGGAGGGAGTAATATTTTTGTTATGTTAGGTGTATTGTATTATTATGTTTTCTCTATTAGTTGGTAATGTATTATTGTATTTTCTAGACGATCTTCTGAATACATATTTACAATATCTAAGACACTCTATGGTGTGTAAGTAATGTAATTTTAGGTGTAAAATAGTATTATATTAATATGTATGATATAAATTTTATAAATAGCATATGTTGCTAATTATGAAATTTAGTACTATAAATATTAGAATGATCGAATCATATTTAAATACCTCAAAGATTATTACGAATAAACATGTAAACATATTTTAAGCATGTATGAAATGATTTTATTGAAAATTATTAATCATGGTTGGATTTTCGAAACACTATTTAAGATAATAACTTTTTAACTATAATGAATTTATATTGATTATTAGACTTTTGTAAATGTATTCATTGCTACCTAAGAGATATAACACTTGGTAAAACTCTTTTATGAAATATTGATTTTATGTTGGATATTTGAGATATTATCTAATATAATTACTATGCGTTGGATGATATAACAATCATAATAATAATATCTCACATCACAGGTTAGAAAAAATTATTTCTATAAATAGTAATTTCATCTTCTTGACGTGGCCGTAGTTTAATACATGGACAAAATGAATTTTTAATTTTCTATGCCACAACTAGAATTAGCTAGTAGCAAGTATATGACTGATCTTAAAGGAGTTGGTGAACCTTTCTCTTCGGTCATAGTGTCACATACTCACAAGGGATGGCAATCGGGTCGGGCGGGCACGGATAGTGCCGAACCACTTACGTACCCGCGAAAATGATCCCCGCCCGTGATCCGTCCGCGATCCGCGACAGGTAGGAGATTCTCATCATACCCGCGACCCGTGGGTTGGCGGATACCCACGAACCCGCCACCCGACGGGTATTCGCCACCTGCCACCCGCGAAACCTTCACCCGCGGACCACCTGCGACCCGTGAAACCAAGCATTTCAAAATTTGGGAACTAAGGTTCCTAATTCCAATTTTCAGAATTTGGAAATTAATTAATTAATAAAATAAGTTATTAGATGGGAGGGTTTCACGGGTTCGTGGGTAGGGTTCGCGGGTATTTTTACGGGTACATTCATTGGTACACGGGTTTCATGGCATGCGGGTAGTGTCAAACCATTTCGCACTGAACCAAACAGTCTTAGTTTTAAACCACGAACATACCCACGGGTACGAAATGCCTACCAAACTCGCGAATAATCGGGCGGATACCCGCGGGTTTCGGGTATCCGCGAGTCGATTGCCATCCCTACTCACAATCAATAGTGTTGGTTATAATATCGGTCACAATGCTAAACAAAACAAAACTAAAAACTAAATAGAAGCATTTAACTCGCCAGACATGAACAACAATTCGATCATTGATGCAAAATTATTTACCAAATACATTCATCAACCGATTATAGGTCACAGAGAATAAAGCTCACAATCTCATGCATCACACACCCCACTCACTATGCCCAATTCACCCTTAATTATATAGCATGCACGAGACCCTCAGTACAGTACTATCTAATCTGATCAACCAATTACGAATACACTTTAATAACCGTTTTGCTCAGACAACATTACGAAAATGATGGATCCGGTATGACCATAGATGGTCCATAGCATGGCTCTACATGTACCACACGTTTTGTACTAGTTTTACACTATACGGTATGATAGACACTCTACACATTACTCTGCCTATTGTTTGCAATATGATTATGCTTAAGGCGTCAACGGCTGTCTAAATACTCACACCCAAACATATTATATAAGATTCAAAATCTAGCAACTTTGGAACACATGCATGCAATTATTATGCCCAATTAAGGGGGTGTTTGGCTAAGCTTATTTTAGAGAGCTTATAAGCTCCAACAGCTTATAAGATGTTTCAAGAGCTTATAAGATGTAATGTCCCAAGTGTTTATAAGTTGTTAAAGTGTTTGGATAATTATCTTATAAGCTAGAGAAAGAATCATGCGTTAAGAGAAATAATTGACGAGAGGTGAAGTTAATAGTATATTTGTAGGAAATAACGAACTATAATAAGGTTATTTTGGTAAATTCATGATTATTTATAAGTTTATGAAAAAATAAGTTAGGGTTGACCAACTTATTTTTAGGGGACCAACTTATTTTAGGGAGCTTATAAGTCGTTGAGCTTATTTTCACAAATTATATGTTGTTTATGAGCTTATTTTACCAAACACTTTGCAACATCTTATAAGCTCCTAAACAATTTTATAAATTTGTTTTAAAGAGCTTATAAGCTCAGCCAAACACCCTCTAAACCTCTCTGGTTTAATTATTCATGTTCAAGTTGTCTTGCTCAAACTACGCTTATAAACTTAGTTATTCATAAAAAACAAAGAAAAAAACACAAAAACAATACGAATAATTAAGACTCTATACAGACACTAAAAAATCACAAAAAAGGGCTTGTTACCTCTAAATTTTCAAAATCAAATAAAAGTCATCAAAATATACATTTGGCGCCAATTAAAAGTTTACATATCAGCAAATCCTATTTGAATTGGATCTTTATCCAACTTCCACCACAAATGAACTATTTTGGGGTTAGTTTGGGCGATGAAATTGAAATAGGGAAACACAAAGTTTGTGAAAAGTGAGATAAATTATTTAAGGTAAGGGTTGTTGATAACGAGAAGAAACAAAAAAGTTGAACCCTAACATTGAAAAACTGAATTTTGCTATTTGTTTTTCGGTGAGCTAAACACCTAAAGGAAAAATTAGGATTAAAATAGAAATTCTTAAAAAGGATAGCTACACAATAGTTGCTAATATTAGCGTAATAAAGGATGTGGTTTGTTTACTAATATTTTGTATATATTTCCCCTAATATTGTCCTCTCTAAAGTTGAATTTATCTGTTATCTTATCTCCTCCAAATAAATAAAGAAGACTTTAATATAATGTACTAATATACTACTTTTTTCCAACCTAACATGTAGTGTAATAACGGGGTGTTTGGCTAAGCTTATTTTAGAGAGCTTATAAGCTCAAAGAGCTTATAAGATGTTTTAAGAGCTTATAAGAGGTAATGTCTCAAGTGCTTATAAGTTGTTAAAGTGTTTGGATAATTAATCTTATAAGCTAGAGAAAGAATCGTGAGTTAGAGAGATAAAATTGACGAGATGTGAAGTTGATAGTGTATGTGTAGGAAATAACGAACTATAATAAAGTTATTTTGGTACATTCATGATTGCTTATAAATTTGTGAAAAAATAAGTTATGGTTGACCAACTTATTTTTAGGGGAACTTATTTTCACAGCTTATAAGCTGTTTAAGAGTTTATTTTACTAAACACTTTGCAATAACTTATAAGCTCCTAAACAGCTTATAAGCTCATCCAAACACCATCTACATTTGATTTTGTATGCTCAAATCGTGGATACTTACACAGTTACACTTTAAGTTATGCTAAAAATAGCATAAGAGTCTAAATATTAATATCGTCATCATCAAAACCACAATAGCGAGTGACGATATTATATTATTTGTCAATGATTATGGGAAGGGATAATATTTATTAAAAAGAAATTCATGACGGTGGAATTGGCTTTTTGTTAGGTCCCAACCAACAACCCATTATCACTATAGTTTCGTACGAGAAAAATGGGAAGAAAAAACTTTAGAAAAATATGGATGACTGCTTGGAAGGCTAAGTTTTTCTTATGAAGTCATGGAGTTTGCACACGTTTGCAGATATTTTATTTTGATACGATTTTATTATTTAATGGGTCGGTTCCAAAACCAGAATCGATACTTATTTATTGATTCTGATCTGGATAAAACCTACCTATTGACATCCATATATGCAGCAATCGAATCTCAAATATCTATGTCAAGTATAACTCAATGCCATCGGGTGTAAGTTGATCCAAATATAGAATTTATTAAGGGAGGGGCCATGGAAGTACTTGAGAGGCGAGGGCAAATGGAAAGAGGTGTTAATACAAATAATTGAGTGGTAATGAATCAATGAGTGAGAGTTATTAACTTATAACCAAATTCAATATTTAAATGTGGGTCTCAAATATATCAATCATTGAATTTCAAAGCTGGAATACGCAATATTAATCCAAATTGTGTATAACCTTTGATCACCGATCGACTTACAATTTGAATTTATTTCAAATTATCAATGGAGGTATTGGAGTTTATTTAAAGATGAGTTACACTTGGGAAACACTTTTTGGTACTGAAATAGTTATTTTTAAAATCTCATATATAGTTAAAAACGGATCGAATACCTAACTTAGAGAAGATTATATGTTTCAAAATAATATTCTTTGTTGCTATATATTTTTCTTCTTCTTTTTCTTTTTCATTTGTTAGGGTAATTATCGAATCTTTGAAATATCGTTTTAGAATAAAGAATCACGTTGCTACCGCTCGAGAATTCCCTCCCTCTTCCACTTTCTCCCAAAGAGTAATTAGGGCCAATTTAGTCACGTTTTCACGATCGCCTGAGTTGTTATTGTTGCGAAAAACACATAATATAATCACGACAGAAAAATAAAGAACACGAGAATTATTTATCCAATTCGTCTTACGATTACGTCTGGGTGCGATATCAAGCCAGAAATTTTACTGTGATATTTAGGATACTGATTACAAGGAGAAACTGCTATTAGATAGAACAATAATCAAACTCTAATTCTAAACCCATTAGCATTTAATCTGGACCAAAAAATATGGACCCAAATATTCGGCTCGAGGGCTGATGTGGTTTAATGGATTTTTTTTTCTTGTTATGTTGCAATTAACATTACAGTATTCTTATTTAATCTCTTTCAACTTATCAATATGTGTAGTTGGTGAAGCGAACGATTTCACGATTGTAATATCATGAATTCGAATGTCGACAACACTTTGTAATTCAAGTTTTCGGGTAAAAATTCACACATTGAATTTTATGTTTTCTAAATAAATCAATTGTATATTCTATACATATCATGAGTAATAATAATTAATGACATAAAATAGAATCCATCATGGTTTTTGGAAGTGGATTTAATCAAAGATTCCAACGAGTGTCATTTGAATCAAAACTAGGATCATACCATGATCATTACCTGATGAAAATTAAATAATCCATACTAAAGCAATTTGGTATCTTGTCTTCCACCATAATAAAATTTGATTAAAATTATTTGCAAAATATTTCTCTTGCTATATCTTGTCCCTATCTCATTGTTCCATCAAAATCAATCGGTCCCTAGCTACCCCCCTACAATTAGTAATCTATACATTGTATAATTGCATTGTTGAAAATCATTTAGTTGCTGTTATTGGAGTGGCCCAACAATAAGTTAACAACTACCCTTTGATGCTCATGTAGATCTAATTCTAAAAAAATTGTGAGTGACAGTACTAATGATTGGAGTACTGCACTGTTTTTATTTAATACACAAAATGAACTTATAAAGTGGGGATTTCAATTCAATGGGTATAAATTAATTAAACAACTAAAACTAATCTTTTGGAATAGAATAGAAAATAATTGGGCTCTTTAGATCAAACCTAGCCATAGGCTCGAGTTCTCATTTCTATCTAGTTATCTAGTCTTGATGTTAAGAAAATATCTCTTGCATGGACATTGTTTATTTCCTTGAATCTGCGAGAAAACCCTCTGCTTAATATTCTTTTTTTGATATCATGGGGAACCCGCAACCGCTACCTTGTGCAAGACCTGGATAAACCTCACGTTCGTGCATAGCCGCAAGCCACGTAATGCGGATAAACCACACTTGAAAACAGGGTATTCATGACTCAAACCCATAGAGACGTTTGGTGGAGTTGAACTCATGACCTCTCGGTCACAGGAACTCACCTTAACCATTGGACTGTCCCGAGGGGACACAATATTCTGAGTATTATCATACAATACATAATACGTCTATTAGTTCAACATGCTTAGCATCGATAACAAATCGAATTTCAGACATACCCATTGAAGCAAATATTGGAATAAAGTTAAGAACCTTTTAATAGAAAAAGAAACATTTGGTTTACAAGGTAGCAAGATCATCTGTGAATAAAAACTCGCATTTTTTCAGACCAATGCACATCCAAAATTTTGTGTGCTGACTAGATCAGCAATGCTGGTTATACTCTCTCTCTCTCTCTCTCAATGTGAGAAGGAAAACAAATAAATGAACAAAAATTGTAATCTCATCCTCTCAAGTTCTTTCATAGAACAAAATATAAGCTTCGCAGCGCAGAACTTCTTCGAGAGAAGCCTGGCGCACGTAAGCATCACTCGCATAATACCAGGAGCCACCATCCTCGTAGTCCTTGCTGCTTCTAACATACGCGACATAGTGGCCACCCCTCATCGTCCCTAGATGCTCCACCACCCCAACTAGACGGTACGGGGAGGGGCAGCTGTCTTCACTGCACCTGCAGATGCAAAATCAAGACTATTAACACAATATTCACAAATCTCAGCAAATTTTGAAGACAAAGTATATCATTACATGTAAACAAAGATTAATCAATAACATGTTACTATGTCCCATTTTAACAAGTTAAATTATCAGTAAACTTTTGCTTCAAGATTAGGCAGAAGGCCGAGACCTACTGATTCCTCAATCAGAAGCCTCACTGTGAGGTGTGGCACAAACACCGTAGACACATCCTTAGCAACAAACTTATGAAATAAAAGAGAGAACTTTCATCAAAGAGAACTTTCGTGAAAGATTAAGACATTTAGGGACTTAGGCTAGGTTATGGTAGAGCGGAGGGAATTAGATGCGTCAAAATGGAATAAAATACATGCAGCTATCAAGCAAAACAAACTAAATGTTCCATCTTAGCAATGGAAAAGGTGAGAGCTTTATGGTTTTCAACCCAATAAGGGCATTATATAAACTGATTAACAAAAGCAACAAAACAGATGAGCACGGTAAGGTGAAACCGGACCTGGGATCCATGTACGGCTTGAGATGAATGGTCTCTCTGAAATTCACGTGGCCATTCAGTTTACTCAAGCGCCCTCTGGCATCTTGACTGAACCTTTTAAGGTGGATTGTTAGAATAGTGGGAGCCTTGCTGATAAGTACAGTCTTAGTTGCATCCCTCTTCACTTTCAATTTCTCTGTGTCTACATCATCGTGCTCCCTGACCTCTGATTCACGCTTCACGGATTGTAAATCACTTTCGGCAGATCCATCTTTTTCAGAATCACTTTCTCCATGATGTGATTCCGATGAACAAGCATTTGTGGCCTGAAGTTCTGAATTCTCTGACTGGATCTCAATTCTCACATGGTTTCCGACCTTGCATTTCCCATTTCCAAAAATCTCCTCATTATGGGGCAATGACCCGCCATCAGAAGGATCGACTTCTGCTTTCCCATTCACACTTTTCACCATGTCACAAGCTTTTCCATCATCCAGTGGATCACTCAGATGTCTATCCTCACTACCGTTTGCCACATTATCTGATATAAGCTTTTGAACTTTCCTCAATTTCATTCTTTGTTCTCGCAAGATTCTTGAACAATTATCACATTGCCAAGCGTGCTCGTCCTTAGAAAGAATTTCTGGCTTTGTGAAGAAAGCCAAACAACTCTCAACAGTCACCGGAGTATCAGCATTATCAACCTCATCTGCATCAGACTCGCTGGTATTTCCGTTTACTCCATTTTTAGCAATATCACTTACCACGGCCAAGGGCTTAGCCCCGGAGGACTCCTCAGGTTCATTGAACAGATCTCCAAATCCATCAAAATCTAAAGATTCTTGTTTGTTGCCAACTATGGCTGACGAGACCTCAGTGTCTGCTCCGATTACCTCAATGCTAGAAGTAGCAGCTTCTTGATTCTGACATGACATAACATTGTGATCCAGATTACATGACGAGTCATCATTGTCCCTCCCTAAAGTATTTGAATCTTCCGCACGAACTTGACTGCACAAAGGAGCAATCTGATCTTTCCTACCATCACACTCAACGTCCTCAGTAAGAGAACCTTCGGGCAATATTACTCCATCACAATTGGGTTTAATACTTTGCTCATCCTTGAACTGGTGAGAAGCATTCTGTTCTTGGGCGACTACACCTTTGGCGTTGTCTAAAGGGATTTCTGGTAATAGATTTTCCAAATTAGTCTCAACCCTAGAATCTGATGTAATAGAGGATGAGGCATCCTGATGTCGAACATCTTCATTTGCAGAATCATGGATTGCTGAAGTATCATCAATTCCTGAGGCAGCATCAACCTCTTCTGATGCCGGACTTGGGTCAAGGAAATCCAACCATGTATATACATCAGAAGAGATTGTCTGCTCCCCAACTGCTTGATCTGCAGGCTGGTTTTCGGGATTTTGGAAAGCTGAACGATCCTCAGCTGATAAACCCATATCAAGAGCTACATGGTTGGAATTAGTGGAATCTGACAATGCCGAATCAACCAAACCAAGCACCAACAGCTCTTCTGGCTGAGCTATAGACTGCACTTCACCTGAAGAGCTGCCACCACTTGATTGGTCAAAAACACTTTTTTTTGGTAAACTATTTGCTTCTTTGCTAACTTTGGAGAGATTCCGTGTACTTCTCTTTGGAGGCAGTTTTGGTTTCTTGCCTCGAAGAGGAGGTTGGCTCCTTCTGGGAGGAGGCTTCTTCGTAGGAACGGGCAACGAGAGATCCAAAAATGGTTCATAAATAGTTGACGTGTGGCCACATTCTAGACAACTAACAGTACTAGAAAGTTTTCCACCGAAGACAACATCCACAAACGTCGGATCCTTAACTGAGACCTCGGAAGATTTCGTGTGCTTTCTAAAATTCAATTCTTCTGTTGACATACCATCCAGTAAACATCTAAGCAGCTCGTGACTATCGTGTTGCTGATATCCCCTGAACTGAGGAGCCTTGGTACATAGACTACCGAATAAAGATCTAGGACTGATTACCCCTTTCGATCCACCCTCATTGCTGGTTTCAAGGAACAGCTTCTTCATAGCAGCACTTAGAGGACCAACAGATTCGTCTAACTTGAAGAAATAATCACGCAAGCTATTTATAGCAAATAGATTCTGCATGACCGAGTTAAAGAAACATGTATTTCCCAAATTACACAAGCCCCTAATCGAATAGCCAGCTTTTCCATCACTGCTTAGGGAGTAATCTGATTTTACCATGCTTGTAACACTAGCGCTTCCGAACCAGACGTCCTCAACATCCACAGACGACCCTTCACCTGGTTGCCCTTTCAGCAATTTCACAACCTCGTTCATGACCTCCTTATGTTTATGGTCTTCTGAATTTTCACCAACAACGAGTTTATCGCATGGGAAACACCAAAGCAAGTGATGATTCTCGTAATGGACCACCAAAGGATGGTGGTTCTGTTTCGCATGCCTGACAGCATGGCTCTGAGGCGTGGTGGGTAATCCGATGCCTCCACAGGCATAATGCCCGCATTCCAAACAAACCCAAATTGCTCTCGTCTCAGACTTTGAATTCGCCCCTCCTTTCTTCCCGTGTTTACCCTGCCCTTTCTTTGCTCGTCTATCAACCATATTCCCCCGACAATCTTCACACTTGGTGGATCCTGAATCCCTCAGTTTGGCAGAAAGTTTGTCTAAGTTGATACCTTTATCAACGTGGGAACACACTCCCCTATCTTTGACAACCACAACACCATTAACAGGTGTTTCGGCATTGCTTGTGACATCTTGGGGAGCTGTCATTGGAGACATCGAGGGACCCCGTTTCTCTTTCGGACCACTTCTTGCTTTCTTCTTCACCTTTTTCCCCATTGCTGTCTACAAGTATTCAATAAATGGAAACCACAAACATCATCTCAAATCTGCACTTAACCAGAAAACAAGAAGTACACACACAAAAACATAATCGATCTCATATAATGTTGGGAATCAAACACAACAAGCCCACTAAGTTATGGGAAAAGAAGCACCCCTAAACCCTAGTATAGACCGAATCTATATCCCCACATAGAAAAAAATGAACCGTTAACTCAAGCAATCTAGTGACTCCCAAACATCAAGGCCCAAACACAAATCCCAGAAGACTTCATTTTTTCTTACGGAGGTATCAAGATTGAGCATTTAAATTGCTTTTACAACGTTAAATCTGTTAAACTACTCCTTACCATATCCCAGATTCAATCAACATCGAACAGCGAAACGAAGTGCAGAGGAACAAACAGCTCAGTTCAAACACAAAACCCAGTCAAAAAAGGAATTGATAAGTAAAATCAGATTTTACCTAAACAAGATGGAGAAGGAGGGCCCGATTCTTTCTTGAGAATATCCAAGTATATTATTGCATAAATATTTTGGGAGGGAGGGGTGTTGGAATAGATAATAATTGTGAATTAAAAAGGGATGCCAATTTTTTAGATGTTTTTCTTTCTATGTCTGAATTGGGTTTGGGGCAATCGGTCCGAGCTGATGCTATCCGTTTTTCAGTGCAACTCTTTTCATTCCCCCTTCTCTCTCCTCTCTCACGCAAGGAGAGGAGTGTGATGGAAGATGAGCTGCGGACAGAAAAGGGAGACCAAAACCTGACTGCGGGATTGTGGGGAATAATGGCAATTTTGAATGTGACGAGGGCCGCCATTTAAATAGAAAGAATTTGTTGAGTGGAGATATAGTTGTTCTTTTAATTAAATGGCAGTTTTGTTTTATTATTATTTTAAAATATATTTGTTTTTTTTTTTTGGGGGGTTGAGATTAACACACATAATGAAATTTGTATAATTGTATATTTTAAATTTTAGAAAGGTAATACAAATTGAAAAGCAAAGGGAGAAATATTTTTCCAATCTAAATAATCTCAAGAAGTAGTCGGAAATAAGTAATTTAGTAATGTCTAACATTGTAAAGGGGATGTAGTACATCTACATGTTCTATAAAAATTCCCGTGAAAGTCATGAGATTTTAGATTAGGAATATAGTCATTTTATTTAAGATTTTTTTTTCTTTTTGAGTTGGGGGAACATAAATGATGGGAATTGAACCATAGAGTTCACTTTTACACAGTAAGAATTTACTGCTTAGATATCCGTAAAGGGACTCATTTTTTACCGTTACTTGCATGTATTTATTGGAAATAAACTTCATTTTAACCCTAAAATGGGTTTCAAGAAATTAACAAGACTAAAATAAAATTTTAAGTTCAAAAAATGTTTTGAGTATAGAAAAATATTTTGAAGAACTTGTAAATTGTTTTTAGTAAAATCTTCCAAATAAAACATGTGAATATCATGGCAGATTTTTTCTAGTAACTTAATAATAGTAAATGGATCAATTGGTGGTATAACAATTAGCCTATGTTGTTGTAGATTGTAGAATCTAATTCCAATTGAATCGTTATTTTAAGAAAGTTTCTCTTGAAAATTTCATTTTCGTCGATGAACCTACGTACACTTCTCTCAGCTCAAGCTGTTTAATTTTTTTTTGACCCTAAAATGTAAAATGTATGGCTCCGTCACTGTTTTTATATATTCTTCGTTACACTAAGAAAAACAAGTCGTCAATACATAAAACAACTGCAAATTCCAAACAAAAGCAGACCTTCTACGCGAGAAACAGAAAACTACAGTGAACATTAATTATTTGATCCTCCTAGGATTATATTAAAATTGTACTAAAATTAGCAAACTTGATAATCTTTAGATGTAGTTCCAGGCAGCTCGAAATCGAATCAAGGTGGTCGCCGCTGTAAACATGCAAGCAAATGCAGCTCTCTCGATCAAGCTCGCCGCTGCTATACACACCATTACGTGAGGAACAATAAATCATTAAAGCATCCAAGAATATTCTTACACTTATCAACTAGAATCGTCCATCAAAATCATGCATTTAATTTCTTTTCGGTCCGTTCACTAAAAGTTACATTTTTCATTTTTGGAAACATCAATTACCATCAATATGCTCACTTATTTAAAAAAAAACATATACGACTCACCTTTTACTCTCACTATCTATTAATATATTCATTTATTATCTCCACTTACTTAATTTAGACTCATTATACAATTAATTAAAACTCATGTCATCAAAAGCAGTGCAAATTACGGAGAAAGTATTTAATTTCCATCACATTATCCTAATAAAAATAAAATCAATATAAGGAAAAAGATTGTAGTCTTACCGTCGTTAGAGATAGGAGCAAAAGGATCTATAACGGAATTATTTGTGCTGAATCCAAGACTTGAACATTCATTTCCAAATGCACCTAATTATATCACAACTCATTATTTCAAATCCCTCAAATTTATTGCACATAAACAAAATATTAGTAGAACACAGTCTTGGATATTGTAATATTCTTACATTGTCTGTAGCATGGGAATGACGTGGAATTGACCAAATTGCGAAAACCATCTTCGCACAAACAGGTACGTGTGAACGGAGATGTAATGTTGCATCTTCCTCCTCCACAGTTGGTCGTGTAGCAAGCTAAAATAAACAAATAAATAATGAAACACACACACATATATATAGAGAGAGAGAAAGAGTGAGGTTCAAATAAGAACCAATTTTAACGCGGTAACCAAGAACCACGGAAATTTTTTACGCACAAAATGAATTTCTATGAAAGTTAATGAATCATTGGGAAAGTTAATGAATCCAAAATTCGAATTTTCAACCGAGTTCGAATCCCATGAGAGACAAAATTTCATTTTTGGATTCAGAATTTCAATGGATTCATCAAGTTTCACATCGAATTCATCATTTTTGGTTCTCACGCTCACAATAAAATGGTTTTACGCTAACCCTCCTTATATATATATATATATATATATATATATATATATATATATAGGAGTGGATCAATGAGAACCATATCTTTTTATGCGACTGCGAACCATGATAAGACGTTGAAGATGATGCATAAAGCGGTATAAAGTTGTGCATAATGAAACTTTCTAAAATTATTTTGTTGTGCAACAATTTTAGAAAGTTTTCGTTATGCACAACTTTATATCGCTTTGTGCATCATCTTCAACGCCTTATCATGGTTCTCAAGTTTTCAAAAAGATGAGTTCTCATGGATCCAACCCTTTTATATATATATATATATATATATATATATATAGAGAGAGAGAGAGAGTTTGGTTAAATGAGAACCATTCTTATCCTAAAACTAAGAACCAAATGAATTAGTTATGAAAGTTGATGAATCCGTTGAGAAACTTAATGAATTCAACAATTTAGAATTTTTCACCCGGTTCGAATCCCATGAGTGACGAAAATTTTATTTTTTGTATTCAAGAACTTTCCCAATGGATTCATCAACTTTCATCGCGAATTCATCATTTTTTGTTCTCACGCTTTCACAATAAAAATAGTTCTCACGTTAACCCTCCTATATATATATATATATATATATATATATATATATATATATATATCAACAAAATTAAATGCTGAAAATAATGATTACGGTCTGTATATGATATGTTAGTTCGCCCCTGATAATCATAGTCGCGAGGAGGTTGATTGTCTGGGCACGTATAGTTAAGTGTGCCTGAAAATTTTCAAATATTTGTATAAGCTGAAATCAAATATATTTTGTACATATTATTCAGAATAAACAAAGAGGTTGATTTGTAAAAGAAAAGATCGTGAAGCCATCCAACTTAATTAATAAACTAATCATCACCGTATAAAATGTTTAAAAAACATATACTTCCTTGCTATTTTATCATAACACATAATAATTATCCCAAGTTCATAATTTGATACTCCCTTCGTCCCACTCAAGACGGTCCAAAAAGGAAAACAGATTATCTTGGATGGGACGGAGGAAGTATTACTTTTCAACCGCACATGGAAACAGTAAGACGATCCTACCATGTAAGATAAAACGATTGTCTTATTACAGAAAGAAAAAAAGTACCTACTTGCGAAAATAAAATGAGTAATAAAATTTTCTAACGATCATGTATACTAGTTAGAAGATTAGTATGAGGCGAGAGAGAGAGAGAGAGAGCTGACAGTTAGGAAAGACACAAGGCAAGAACTTAAGAAAAGCATCTTCGTCAAGGCGAGCCTGTCGCCAACCAGCCTCACATTCACACTCAAAACCAAGAGTGTTGTCCGTTACATGCACACACCTTCCTCTCCCACAGACACCAGCTGTTTCGCACGGATCTGCATGCTTTCAACTATTATCATGCATTTTTTTAAAAAAAGAATCAAGATTCAAGCAAGATGAGTTTGTCTAAGATATATATATATATATATATATATATATAGAGAGAGAGAGAGAGAGCAACCAAAGATGGGATTAATATTGTTGGAGGGGGGATTATCTGCAGTCGCGAACTGGGAATATTGCAGAACGACGATGGCTGCAAGAAAAGCAGCGTAATGAACTGTAGCTGCCATGTCTGAGGAAAAAAGAACTGATGAAATATGTTTTTTTTTCCCTCTCTTTGTGTTGGAATATTGTTTTTGGAGATCGATTTCAGAATTTGGAGTTGTGCAATGTTATGTGCAGACACTGATATTAAAAGACAAAAAAGTCAAAGGTTTTCTTTATGTGAGTCGTTGGAAAATTTTAGGTTGTAGTCATAGAGTTTTGCTAATTAGGATGGGCCCTCAACATTCACACGATGCCACGTGTGTTTTGCTTAATGATTTTTCCAAATCACAATCGTTAGGATTCTTAAAATTTTGAAAATAAAGTATGGGACACAAATACAAACTATTCCAAGTGTTATTTAGGAGGTACGGTACGACTACAACGACCAATACAAATAAGGAACGTCTAAAAGATCAATTTTGTTATGTTGTCACTCTTTTCTCCTTTTTTGGCTCGTTTTGTTTTAAAGGAACCATACACTATTAGACTCAATAATTATAAATTTATTTTTGTGTATGTTGGCCTAATGGTATATTGATTAATGTCTGAGGCCAAAATCTCGAGTTCGAGTCCACCGTGACACGACCTTTAAATTTCTGTATTAAATTGACAAAAAAAAAAATCATTCATCATATATAAAGGTTTACTTTAGTACATTTGTTATGATGTTAATTGTTAAGTTTTATTTGATGCTGACCTTCTTAAATGTGTATTCTATCTAGAATTCCCGTGTACATAAGAGGAAGAAGATACTCCCCCCTTTCATCGAGAAAGTATACTATTTATTTTTTCTTTCTTGTTTTGGATTTCTAGAAAATTCACCATCGTTGGTAAGATTTATGTTCTTGTACAATAACCTACAAACTACACAAAATGAATAAATCATATTTAGAAAACCTACAAACTACACAAAATGAATAAATCATATTTAGAAAACCTACTGTAACATATAAGCTCATCGTATTATACAAATTCTTAAGATATCGTATTCTTATTGTGTTCATTTAATAATATCTTGCCAACCATTATATATGTAGTATATGTTGAATAGGTTTAAAATTCATCATAATTAACAAATATGGCCAACTCAATCAACTCATCGACTGTAAATCAGTAGCTAGAGTGATTAGCGTTACAATCATGTACCCATCAATCGAACACGACTATCTTAGCTCTTAGGTCATAGCAACAGTGAACTTCATTTCTTAGTAGTTAGGGCTAGTTGCTATGACTTAATTTGTCGATTTATTTAACATATATTGATGTATGTATAATATATATTTATCAATTTTAATTAATTGGAATTTGTTGTATACTTACGATATTTTTGTATCTTTGGAAATTCTGCTAAAAGGCGTAGCTCAAGCTATTCCGGCATTTTGCATGACTACTTTCCTGCTCCCAACTAGCACGGTTGAAGAGATGGAGAAGATGATGAACAAATTCTGGTGGGGTGGAAATAGTAACACAAATGCTGGGATTTGTTGGTCGAAATGGGAGAGGCTGTGTGTAGAGAAGAAGAAAGGTGGGCTGGGGTTCAGGAACCTCCAACTTTTCAACATTGCCTTGCTAGGCAAGTTAGGGTGGAGGCTACTGAAAGATCCTGAGGCACTTGTCAGTAGAGTGCTCAGAGCTAAATACTTCCCGGGTGGAGACTTCTTGTCAGCCAAGGTAGGACACAGCCCAAGTTTCACGTGGAGGAGTCTTTGTGCGGCTCAAGACTTGGTCAGAAGAGGAACGCGATGGAGAGTGGGTAACGGTGCCAACATTAAAGTTTTTGGAGACCCTTGGCTGCGGTGTGATGATAATTTTCACGTCACCTCTGGTTGGCATGAAAGCTTGAGAAACCTGAAAGTTAATGATCTAATGCTCCCGGGAACAAAGGATTGGAACGTTCAAAGATGCAGCGATCTCTTAAATGACAAGGATGTGAAAGAGATCACTAATATCCAAGTTTCCACAGGAGATGAGGAAGACAATCTTATTTGGCACTTCTCTAACCGAGGCCATTACACGGTCAAGTCGGCTTACAATTTGGCGTGCTCGTTGACCATCAACGAGACGTGGGCTATCGAGGGGAGATGGAAGCTTGTTTGGCGGCTTGATGTCCCTATGAAAGTGAAGATTTTCTTGTGGAGAGCGGCTAGAAACAACCTTCCCACGAAGGCTAATCTGTGGAGTAGGGGAATCGCGGTTGATGGCCATTGCAAAATCTGCCGCAGGGACGTGGAGACGGTGTGGCACACCTTATTTACTTGCCCTTTCGCGATTAAAAGCTGGAAGTTAGTGGGGCTGGATAAGTTCCTGGCTACTGTGCAAGGAAATTCTAACTCTTTTGAGGACGTCCTCTTCGACAGTCTGGGTAGCGGGGAGGGTGATACCCCTGCAAATATGAGTATGATCCTGTGGCAGATCTGGAATGATAGAAATGCTGCCGTGTGGAGTGAAGCCATCCCGATTCCTTCAAGGTCCTGTGCTTTGGCTATAGGATATAGGGATGATTGGTTAGCTGCAAGGACAGCAAAGGCTGCTCAGGTTCCGAGAGAGACGAGAGACAATCATGTGAGGTGCTTAGGGTGGCATGACATAGAGACAGGATGGTTCAAATGTAATGTGGACACGGTCTTTGATGAAGGGAGCCATAGCTTTGGTATAGGCATCTGTCTTCGAGATAGCAAGGGCAACTTCGTTGCGGCTAAGGTGATTAGAAAAAAAGGCTTTCCTAGAGTGGAGGAAGGGAAACTGATGGGCATTAGGGAGGCGTTATCCTGGATCAAAGCCCTCAATATAGATAAATGCAAGATCGAATCGGATTGCCAGAGGGCGTGTGAAGCCATCGCTCATAGAGATGAAGACCTCTCTGAGGCGGGAATGCTCGCGAAAAACTACCGTCATGCTATGAGGAGAGAGGGCGATTTTCATGTTACGCATATCAGAAGAGAGTTCAACCAAATAGCTCATTGTTTAGCTAAGTTTGCTTTGGGATTTGTTGATTCGCATGTCTGGACTGAACCCCCATCGTCTGTGGCGGGTCTTTTCCACATCCCATGTTCGTGTCATTAATAAATCGGGTTTGACGTTTTTCAAAAAAAAAAAAAAAAATTTAAATATGATAGGTGGCAACTTAAACATTATCATGTTTAGTAATAGATTTTGTGGGCCCAATCTTTTAAAAAATAGTACTCCCTCCGTCCACCAAAAACGTGCATCGATTTTGGTGGCACGAGTTTTAAGAAAACTGTAATGAGTGTAAAGAAAATATGTATAAAAAGGTGTGTCATTGAGATAATATGAATATATTAATAGATTGTGAGTATAAAAAGGTGGACCATGAGTGTTTTTTTGTAAATAAGTGGATAAGTTAAGGGTAAAAATGTAAAGTTTGTGTCTCTAAAAAAGGAAAGTGCACATTTTTGGTGGACGGACCGAAAAGGAATTAAATGGACGTTTTTGGTGGACGGAGGGAGTATATGATTTTATGTCCACTTAAATTTTGAAGTTTTTGATCGTTTTTATGGGGACACTTAGAGATGTCAATGAGTTAGTTTTTATCCAAACCGATTCGGAATCGCACAAAACGCATTAAATTTTAAAACAACGGTTCTGGTTCCGATTTCGGTTCCAGACCCGCTTACCTGGACCGTTTAGATCCATAATTTGATGGTCCGATCCGGATCCGATTTCGATTCCGATTCCAAAATCAGAACCGATACTTATTTTTTGGTTCTGATCCGAATAAAACCCTTCTATTGACAAGCATAAGTTTAAGTAGGTTTGTCAATGAACTAGTTTTATCCATATCGATCTGAAATCACTCATAGCCTATTAAATTATACAACAACGGTTTCGGTTCCACGTTCTGGTCCGGTTCTGGTTCCAGTCCCGCTTAGATCTAGACCGCTTATGACCCTTAGTTGATGATCCGGTCCGGATCCAGTATCTAATGGTCGGTTTCAGAACCAAAACCATTACTTATTTATTAGTTTCGATTCGGATAAAACCTACTCATTGATATCATGTCGTAAACTTAACATATCACCAGTATTAATGGAGAGGTTTCAAATTCAACATATGCTATTTGAAGTCCTATAATTATTACATTTGGAAACTTAATCTTATACCATTTTTTTTTATCTTTATCACTCTTACGTAAAATAACGATAGTTTAAATATAATACAAAAATAACAAAATTAATAATATAAAAATAAAAAAAGAAAAGAGGAAAAAAGGTGACACCTCAAAGGCCAGGGGTGGATAAATAAATTGTTGAACAATCTAGTTGTGTGGGGTATTAGAAAAATATTAATTTCAGCTGCTAAAAGATGCTTCATCATTATCAACAAGATCGAAATTTCTACATTGTTGATTTACTGCCAGTTAGTAGGGGACGATAGGTACAGCACCGCTACATGATTTTATAGCACTAGGAAAAATAATGGGTCACGCTATGACTACTAGCTTCTACAATTAGTAATTAAATATATAGGAGATGGATCAGATAGGAAAGCATAATTTGGTAGGAAATATGAATAAATCTGGGCATTTGATTTGCTATATCAATGGTTGAGATTTAATTTTCTGTCTTCTGCTTTTGTGTTTTGTGTGCTACACTAATTATTGTGCATCATTAGAACTCTTCTTCTCTTCTGTCTGTAATAAAAGATGTCTTAAATTAATATATTTAAGATATGTGATCTGAATGGATGAAATATATGCTAAACTAACATTTGCAGTATAATAATTCTGATTGTGCTACACAAATATGAAAGATATGCTACTATTCATATTTCCGTACATTAAGGAGCTTTCTTACCATAACCAACTCCTAAATACACATACTTAATTTTAATTTGTAAATTGATTAGGATATACGAGCAGTCGTACTTCTATACATTCGCCTGCCAAATATCAATACCAGTTTGAGATAATGTACTTTTTTTATTATTCAAAAATATCTTATGTTTATCTTTAGTGAGAATTTAAATCAACATTAATGTTATTCGCTTTTACTATGACTAGCTAGAATTTTAAGCTTTTCGTATTAATGGTAGCATAATATATGCATTTTTATTACGTTTTTCATAAAAAAAAAACTTATATTTGTATTTTCTTTTTTTCGAGCTCGAATTGAATTTTTAGGCAGATTTATTGCATTTTACATCACCATTATGTCAATATTTCAAATGGTGTGGAAAATTTTCAGTGGTTTTTGATCGGCCAAATCCTTAATCCCCACGTAATTAATTTATATCTAACTGCTTATATTTAGACGACATAACTTAATACTAATATAGTAAGAAATAGTGTGTGTTGGCTAGTGGTAGAGTGATTAATGCACGAGGCCAAAGGTCTCGGGTTCGAGTCCACCGTGACGCAACCTTTAAAATTTCTGTATTAAATTACCAAAAAAATATAGTAAGAAATAATAATATAGTAATAAGATGAAATATATGAAACATTTTTGTATTGGGCCTTATCTGGGATTTGCTAAGCTTGATCCATTATCTGCAGTGGTGGGCCCAATCCAAAAAAAACCACGTGACTTCTCAGATTGAAGTTTTGGATATTGGACATATAGTACGCGATGACATTATTTCGCATATGTGTTGTATTTTGGTGGTGTAAAAAAAATAAAAATAATAGTAATAATTAAAGCATGATAATAGCTTCCAAAATCCAACCAGCCCATTAAGCACCGAAGCCCAACAGTTCCCTTCACAAAACTCAAAACCCTATATAAATAGGCGCGATTGCTGCTAGGGTTTTTGCTGAGCGCACATCTTCAACCAGAAGGGCTTTTTCTATCTATCTCAGAAGCTCAGCTGCTCTTCCACCATGGCCGTCGGGTATCTCTCATCTCACTCCCTCTATCTCCAGCCATACAACGACGCATTATACTCTTTCCTTGTAATCTATGTTGGTGCTTGTAAATTTTTTGAATGTTTGATGATTGATGGTTTTTTATTTGATTTGATGCAGAAAGAACAAGAGGATTTCGAAGGGAAAGAAGGGAGGCAAGAAGAAGGCGTAAGTGCCTGTTTTTTTTTTTGCGTAAAATAGTTGATTATTTTTGAAGTTTTAGCTAATTAAATATTTGCTCTTCTTGTAGTGTCGATCCATTTGCCAAGAAGGAATGGTATGACATCAAAGCGCCTTCAGTTTTCAGCAACAAGAACGTCGGGAAAACTCTAATTACCCGTACTCAGGGTACCAAGGTACAGTTTTTTCACTCATTTTTTTCGCATTTTTGCTATACGGATTTGTATTATTACCCTGTTTTTATAGTGAACCTGACCCACTTACGTTCATTGATTATTGTTTAATTTACTCTAGATCTTTATAAGTGCATTATATATCTGAACTTTTGATTAGTGACTCCTGATATATTTATGTTATGCTTTTTCTTTGCTGTGTAATTCTATCTGATGGTGCCGTCTTGCTTTCTTGCAAGGGATGGTTTTCACTCGACGTTTCCAGAATATTATTAAAATACACCGTATGGGCTTTTATAGAAATCTATTGTCAATAATAACTAACACAAATTGATCTTCGTTAACGAAAAACCTTTGTTATTTGTCTAAACTGTGTTTTAAATGCAAGTATGTTTTGTTGATATGTTTACATTGGCTGTTGTGATTAATGTTATGATAGACAGGAAGTCAATGCATTTGTTAGTTTATGTGTTTGTATCTGTCAGAATATACTAATTGAGTTCATTACCAGTAATTGTTGTAGCAAAGCTGTTACCTCACTCTGTAGGCAATATTATTTTAGCCTATATTCTGGTTTGTTTCTAAATGACATTATTGCTTCTCATCAGATTGCTTCAGAAGGGCTCAAGCACCGTGTGGTTGAGGCCTCCTTGGCTGATCTTCAAGGTGATGAGGATCATGCTTACAGAAAGATCCGCTTGAGGGTTGAAGACGTTCAGGGAAAGAATGTTCTCACTAATTTCTGGGTATGCATAAGTTTTAGATTATAATTCTAACTTGATTCTTGTATTGAGTGAACTGTTGATCTTAACCGTCTGCTTCACTTGTGTAATATGTAGGGTATGGACTTCACCACAGACAAGTTGAGATCACTTGTCAGGAAGAGGCAATCACTTATCGAGTCTCATGTCGATGTCAAGACAACCGATGCCTACACTTTGAGGATGTTCTGCATTGCCTTCACTAAGAAGCGTGTGAACCAGCAGAAGGTTACATGCTATGCAAAGACCAGCCAAGTTCGCCAGGTGAATACTTCCAAATCTTTCATATGCTTTTATTTAATTTTTATTATACTCTGATCTTTGAAATTTATATCATGAACCATCAATAGGTTATAATTTTTGGTGCTTATATTTTGCTTGTAATTTTGTAGATCCGAAGGAAGATGCGTGAGATCATGGTTAACCAAGCACAGTCCTGCAATCTGAAGGAATTGGTTCAGAAGTTCATCCCAGAGTCAATTGGGAAAGAGATTGAGAAGGCTACCTCAAGCATCTACCCGTTGCAGAATGTGTATATCAGAAAGGTCAAGATCTTGAAAGCACCCAAATTTGACCTCAGCAAGTTGATGGAGGTAAGTTCTGTTTTTTCTATCATGTATGTGCTTAGTTCAAACAATTTGACCCAAGCAATATTCTCTTGAATGTTATTTAACTGGATGTTGTATCTCTGTTTCACAAAGCTAAACTGAGGATTTTTTACTTTGCCTCTCGAATATCTAATGTTTATGATTCTTTGAAATGTCTTGGTTAAGTTTAATATGGTCCTGCAGTTTGAATAATTGTATGGATGTTTGTTATATAGGTTCATGGTGATTACACCGAAGATATTGGTGCAAAGTTGGATAGGCCGGCTGAGGAGCCAGTTGCTGAGCCAACTGAAGTTGTTGGTGCCTAGATGGATTTGTTTTGAATATTTGTCATTTCTTATCTTTTGCTCGTTTAGTTTTTATCTTGAAGTAGAGACAAGAACGTGGTCTTTGGTTTTGGGGTTTTTGTAAGAGATTTTGTTTTTCCGAGAGTAGGGAAATTTCCTGGAAAGATTTTTCTGATGTGGTTGTTATATCTACAAATGCTCTGCACTCAATTTTAAATTTTGTTATTGACCAAGTTTGTTTTGATATTTTTGTGCTATTACTCCCTGAATTTCCTAAAATTTTACTTCATCATATTATTTGTGGTGCTAATTGATTGGAAACGAAAATTGATGCTAGTTTTTCATGCTTGTATTGATGTACTTCTTCCGTTCCATCCCAATATTCATGGTTCCTTTTTTTTTTATACGTAGATTAAGGAGAATTGTGTTGTGTGTGTAAAATAGTGGGTTATACGAAATTCGACACTTTTTAGTGTAAAAAGTAATTTTTTTTTTAAAACGAGTCAATTGAATGGGATAGTCTAAAAGAAAAACGTGTATATTGAGACAGTAGGAGTATTATTTTTTTAGATAATATCTCTGAAGTTGCAAAAATGTGAATAATAAAATTATGAACACGCTTTTTACCAATCAATTCTTAAATTTATAATTCAAACATTATAAATGAAAAAGTGCCATCATTATTTTTTTTAGTTTTACAAGCCTTTGTTTATTTACGTAGAGATTATTTTCCTTTTATGGTATATTCATAAATATTTTTACATTGTAACGATTATGAAAATACTTGCCACATCTCTATCCAAATTTATATTCTGAGGAGGTAAAAAGAAATTACTCCAATTCAATTCATGTCAAAAATCGATAGAGGTCGTATGTATTATTTAACTGCCTTTTGACATAAATACAGCTCCATACACTAAACAAGATTACTAACAAAACCTATCCAATAATCCAACTGCATAAAGATGACATCAACAGGTAATAAACATGCAAGAAAATTTAAGAACCAAACTGGTTTTCTTGCATAGGAAACATCAAGATTCTAACACCAACGTAATAATAGAAAAATAGGAATAAGTCAAATCTAGGCATTACAGTTACTCTCAACTTAGGAGATCAATCCGTTACAGCTAACTTCAACGGGAATAAATCTAACCAACACCATCAAGAATGAAACTTTCCATACAAAGCCAAAACTCAAGAACGGCTTCTATTTCCACTACTCGATTGCTTGAAACACCCACAGTTTGGCCCCTTCTTTCGCCTCCCGCTGTTCTTCCTTCCACTGTGAATGAAGTCCCTCAAAATCACAGTTCTGCTCTTCAAGAATCTGTTGCTCTCAATGCCTTCATCCTTCACCTTCGACAGCACGAACTGAATCTTCTGCACGGCTAGTTCCAGCATGTTGATCCTCTCGGATCCCTTCTCAGCTTGCTCCATCACCTTGATCCTCCATGTCTTCATTGTCTCTTTCAGCCTCGGAGACGCCATTTCTTCAGGAGGGCACTCTTCAATATTCTTCACTAGCTGAACATTCAAATCAACCAGATGCACTAGAGTGTCCTCTGCTTCCTGCAGCTGTTCCTTAACTGCTCCAAAATCGACTTTCATGGCCGCCTTTCTACTCTTCTTGTTCATCTCCAGTTTCCTTCTGAACTCGTACAATGCTGTCTGGAGACCTTCCAGCTTCTCAGCATCGGAAGCAAGTCTCTCAAGGATGTGTTTGTCGTTCAGTTCTTGATTAGGCTCAGTGACTCTAGGCGACAACTCCAGCTTATCCACAGCCAACTCTTTCTCCATATCCGAATCAGAGGATGGTAGTAATTGATCATAAGCTCTATCCCTTCCTACCTTTGATCTGCGCAACATCATAATAGATTCTCCGATTGTTTGATCTGGGTTTCCATCCTCGACAGTCTCCCACAACTCGAGCATCAGATCTGAGCCAGCATTACCTATCTTCCTCATGGAGTTATCAGAGGCTTGATCAAGAGGAATATCTTTCATTAGCATCACATTTCGGGCTTCCGAGGCTTTGGCTTTTGCTTTCTGCAACTTGAGAGTGTCATTTAGCTCACTTGAATACGCTTTCTTGTCTCTACCCGAGTTAGGCTGCAGTTTCAAGTGGTCAACCTCACCAACCACAGGTTCTTGTTTGCTCTTCGGATTTGACCTTCTCCGTAAAACAGGTATATTCCTGCCTTCCATCAACTTTCCGACAGCCTTAACCCTCATCTGCAAATTCTGCAAATTAAGAAGGGATTGATCTTCTGAAGGCGTCTCAGATGTGGCTTCACTTGTTGGACAAACAGCAAATTCCTGAAACTTTTAATAATGGAAAGAAATAGTAATTAGTAGATTTCTTGGCCTTGAAGAAATGGAAATATTAAAAGAGTATATTACCTCTGTCTCTTGACTATGTGCAGCTTTAAGGTTCGAGCGAAGTAGTACATTGTGCTCTATGAGTGTTATATCATCTCTTAAAGAAGCTATGACTGGATCATAGGCTGAAAGTTGTGACTTCAGTCCATCAATCTCGCTCTCCATGAGATAAATCTTTCCTTTCATTTGCTCAATCTCCGATGTTTTTGCAGTATTTTTATGCTCAAGATTCTGGCACACCCCAGTAAGCTCCTGCACCTTATTTTTAAACAAAACTTCTTGAACAGAAGAGACCTGAAGATCGAAGCAAAAACTTGCTGCTTCGGCCTCCCAGAGCTCGAACTCATTGCTCATGCCTTGGAGCTCTATACTAAGAGTCTGCTCACTCACTACATTTTCTTCGATTTCTTGATGAAGCAAACTAAGTTCAGACTCTAAGTCTTTGTTGACTGTGTGAAGGCTCTGAATTTCCTTCATCTGTGTGGAGTTTGTTTCGGAGAGATGGGCCATGTTCTTTTCGAGATCTTCTCTTACCTGCTGCGACCTGTGAGCGTCAATCTTCAGCTCCGCTACAGTCACAAACAACGTGGAGTTAAGCTTCTCAGTAGCTTCAAGCTGCATTTCTGTATCAAAGAGCTTCGTCTTAGTCTGAATCAAGCTCTCTGTACTACTTGCTATCTCCTGATTCATTCGAACGTTACATTCTCTGATTTCTTGGAATTCACTCTCCAAGCTACACACGGTGTCTTTGAGGACTAGATTTTCAGCCTTGTGTAGGTCGAGCTTGCCCCCCAACTCATTCATTTCTCTTCCGAGGCAATTGTTCGCCTCTTGTTGATTGTTCAGACCTTCGAGAAGCGATCTTAGCTCCGTAATTTTCTCTGCTACGGAGCTCTTCAAGAATGCGGATTGATTGGTGGTTGCCAAGAATTCCAAGAGGATTTCATCGTTATGCTGATCCACTCGACGTTTGTCCTCTGTTAGATCGAAGAACTTCTTCAGCAAACACACATTTTCCTGCTTTGCTCGAGAGTGTGCTTCGTGTAACACATTATAAGCCGCTTGCAGATCATCTTGTTTAACGCAAAGACACGTGAATGCAGCCTGAAGCACGATCGCAGCCTGATAGCCCTTGCTCGCGTCTAATTTCAACTGCCTGTTCATCTCCAAGAGTTCCTCTTTCTCATTGTTCACAACGGCGAGTTTCTTGGCCATGATCTCGGCCTCCTGCTCCAGCTCTTGCTTCTGTGACTCAATTTCCACTCCCTTGGACTGCAACTCCTTGAGGAGGGCCTCCAGAATCGAGTTCTCCACAAAGAGCTGCTGCTTTTCGTCCTCATTTTTGGAGATGGTGCATTTCATATCTTCAACACTACCAAGAATCTGATGCACCAAAGCTTGCTCACTCTCGGCCTTCTCGTGTCCAAAATTTTGACTGCTTTCGAGGGCCTTGAAAATTTGGTATATGCTCAACCTCAGCCTCCCAATTTCATCCAACAAGAGTTCAACTTCCACCTGCTGCTCGAGGCTTTCACTCTCGAGCTCCGATATCACTTTCTCAGCCAATTTAGACGCCTCAACGTGTTTTTGGCATTCGATGATGAGAGAGTAATTCTTGTTTTCAGTATCTTGTATGAATTTCTGGAAAATGGATATTTCAAACTGTGCTTTTAGAGCCTTTTCGAGCCCCTCTTCAGATTCTTTCTTCTTCCATTTGTTTTCTTCTTGAAGGAGATGGATCTCGGTTTCAAGTCCAGCCATCCTCGTCTCACTTAGCTGCTGAGAACCTATCCGTTCTAGCTTCTCCTCACCTAACGAGACCTTGAGCGTCTCCACTTGAAAATGCATGGCTTCGTTCTCCTTCTCCAAGTCCGTGTATCTCTCTCCCAACCGTATAAACTTCTTCTCGAGGCTTTCAAGTCTCCTCTCCACATTCTCCAGCTTAAGAACCAAGCTGTCCCTTTCAGATAAAAGATATGACCTTTCATTCTTGAGCAGATCACAGATCTCTTTCAATCCCTTCGATTTTTCCCTCAAGCCTTCGAGTTCGACTTCGGCAGCAGACAAAGAATTCTCAAGAACAGCATTTTGTCCCACTAAACTGTTCATATTCTCAGTTATCGCCTGTAGCTGAGATAGAAGAGAAGCTTTCTCAGAAGCAAGAGTGGCCTTATCTCCATGGAGGAGCTGGCACGATTCTTGCAGCGCCTTCACCTTCTTGCATGACGTCTCCAGCTCACCGTTCAAGTCCAAGAGGGACACCTCGGCTGCCACTTTCTTCTTCAAGATTTCGTCAATGCTCTCTAACTTCTTCAACAGAATCTCCTTGTCGCTGCTGTCCTCTTCGTGCATTTCTTTAAGCCTCATGTTCTCATCCTGCAAGCTCTTGATCGAAGTCCCAAGACATTTCGGGTTCAGACCTGCTGCTTCCACTTGCTCAACTAAAGCCCGGTAGCTCTTCCTCAAGCGCTCTATTTCTTCTTTCAAACACGAAATCTCATGCTGAAGGGATGTAGTTATGCCCATATGGTGCGATACTTCCTTTTCGAGCCTCTCCCTAATCTCCTTCAAACTAACAATTTCATTTTGCAAATTCTCCATAGTCGCGGCTGAAGTTCGACTCAAGCTATGATTTTCATCCCGAACCTGCTGAAGTTCCTCCTCCAAACCACGTTTACTCGCCTCCATGTCTTCTAGCAACCAAAGCATGTCTTTGAGTTCCGAGGCAAGAGCTCTCTGATCATCTTGTGACCGAGAGTGCAAAGTCTGCAGAGCCTCAAGCGTGGCCTCAACTTGCGCATGATGGTCGCTCTCAACATGTAAGCCCGACTGAAGTTTCTCAAGCTCCTTCTGCTTGCTCGAGAGCTCTTGATCTTTCACTGCAATCTTCTTGGTTAGATCATCAGCCTCAACTCGCAACGCTTGGTTAGACATCTCCAAGAGAGAGCACTTCTCTCGTGTAGTCCTGAGTTTCGATGTTCCAATCAAGACTTCACAATTGAGGCGTTCAACTTCATCTTTTGCGCTAGATATATCTCCCTCGAGCTTGGATATCGTTTCCAAGCAGTGCTTGTATTGGAGAGCTGAAGTTTCTTTCTGTTTGTTCAGATCAGCAACAGCCTTTCTCAGTTTCAACACTTCGCTTTCAGCCATTTCTGCTTGCTTCCTAAGCATTCTCGCCTCATCTTCCTTACTAGAGATTATGTTCTCCAACTCCGATATCTTACCAAGACACTGCTCATACCTACAAGTTGCTGCTTCCTTCTCAAGCTCTAATCTCAACACTTCACTTTCTGCTGCAAATGTTCTCTTGTCAAGGGCATTCATATCTTCTTGCAGTTGAGAAGCGATAGCCTCGAGATGAGATGTCTTCCCTAAATACTCTTCAGTTTTCACCATTTCAGCAATCTTCTCAGACTCCAAATGAATGAGAGCTTCCTTCAAAGTTTGGACTTCGATTTCAGCTCTACTGGCCTTCTCATTGAGCCTCGTTGAATCCATTTGTGCAATGTTTAGCTCTGCCTCCATCTCTGGCAGCCTCTTGAGGCATAGGTGATACTTAACCACGGTATCTTCCTTTTCGACTTCCATATCAGCAAGCGCTTTCTTCAAGCCGTGAACTTCGATTTCAGCTCTTCCTGCTCTCTCAGTCTCACTAAGAATCTTATCTTTAAGATTCTGATTCTCAGTTGACAGCTGCACCACTGCATCTAGAAATCCCTCTTCTTTAGCTTTTCCCCCTTTTTGGCCTCGTCTCAACCTTATGTCAGCTGAACTCGAACCTTGAGGCGTCGTCTCATTGGGTCCAAACATCTCTTGCAATTGCTTTAAACCCCTTTTTTTCATGCCTCCATCAGAATCTTCCTTATCAGATGGAGAATGCGCTCGTGTGTTCTCAAGCATGTGATCCACTTCGCCCTCTGTATACAGGGGATCATCTGTTTCATCAACGAGTTCAGAAGGCACTTCGTCAGGGAATGCAGCTGCTATTGTTCGATGAGCATGGCGGAGCTCCCCCGTTGCATGGTTATATCTCTCAGCTAATGCACGGTAAGCACGGTAGAACTCCTCAACCAGTTTCATCAACTCGGGGCGCTTCTTGTAGTACATTTCAGCCCTTCTAGCAAATGAATCTGCATCCTCTTCGATGAGCTTGATCATGCACTTGACCTTCCCATCCATATCTGTCAACCAATAAATGTAGGTTGAATATACATATAAGAGAAAAAGACACCAGCTTGAATTTAACATGATTTATAAGCTCTAATGTTGTAAATACACGACAAACACTCTCCATGAGACGACAAGCTTCACTCGACTACAAAATAAATTCTATATGACGATCAGAAACAACAATATGAAGCCAAAGTCATGATTCATGAAGTGTATAGTCTCAGAAGAATAAATGCAACTGCACAACGTTAAAAATTCTCATCAATCATTCTAACAAACGTTTTAACAGCAGGAATACTCATGCACACACACACACACACAAAATCCATAGCCAATTTCCATCATCACAAAGTTGAGTTTACACCTGTGATATTTTGCTGGAGCCATTTTGAGTTCTTTGGGGTGTTGTGGCTATCCCACCACCATGAATACAATCGTCTCGATTCAGAATGAGATAAGTTGGCCATAACTCCAGCAAAGAACAAAAATGCAACTCCCTTCGCCCTCTGTGAAAACAGCGTGTTTGTAGACCCGTAGCAGAAGAACACTTGTTGATGAATACTCGATTAACACCAAGAATTATGTCACACCTAACAAGATGCAAAACCATGAGTTCAAAGATTCATATGAGTATTATAATCTCATCCCAATACCACTACTGAAGCAGGAAAACAAAATGTCAGAGATCTCTACCAAGATCAATCTAGCATGCCTCCAAATCAGTGGAAATGTCATAGCAATGAAAAGATTATCACATATGCAACATATCTGTGTATGGATTTACTTGAAAAAATCTTTGGGACAATAATTACAAAGAATAATTCATGGTAAATGGTGAGAAAAAGAAAATGTGGAAACCATCTTTTATTAAGAACTGACTTTGTGAGGAATGAAGTAATTAAAGACAAAGAAACTATGAAGATTTCGACAACTCCTAGTGATAAGTCAATGTCAAGAAAAGATGCTAATGTTCATCCAACTTAAAGCACGGATTTTTTGTTGCAAAGTTTCTCAAAAAAGCAGCAATTTATGAAATTATACAGAGAAAATAGCTCTAAGACATTCTAAATTAACCAAATCTGGCTACTACTTTTCATGCCATTGGCTTCATTAAAAGTAATGGGAAAAAAAACAGAATCTTCACAAAAATTCAGACCAAAGTGAAACTAAAAAAAGAGTAAAAAGGAAAGAAAAAAATTCACACGAGCCCACAAATTCATAGACATCAAAGACTAACATAATTAGAGCAACCAAACAATATAAGCATGACAATGTGCTTTCAACAGAACTTCACAAGATCAAATCTTTGCAAATCGGAATTTCGAAAAACAACAAAAAAGTTGAATCTTGCAAATGGGCCTCCCAGAAAGCTTCAGAAAGAGCAATCTTACATTCCAAAGCAAGAATAGAAAATGGGATACATAACATAAACCATTACTAAAACTTACAAATTAAAAGCAAGGAAACAGATTCTTGAGCAGCTGTTGATATGAATCCACACCAGCCGCTAATTTTCACTTCACCCCATTTCTTCCTCTCACACACTTCTCTCTCTCTCTCTCTCTCTCTCTCTCTCTCTCTAAAGCATATCTCTCTCTCTCTCTCTCTAAAGAATATTAGTCTGCATTTTCTTCTCGAGCTTGGGTTTTGGTTGGTGCAGACAAACGTCTCAGATGAACTATAAAAGCTGTAAAAGTACACTGTATTACATTTTTAATATTTGGATCTCCAATTATACGTTTATATTCATGTATGTATATATCACATTTTAGAGTAACACAGTGTGTGTGTGTGTGTGTGTGTACGAAATATGGGATGGCCGAAATATGCTGGAAAATTTACGTAATCATTTTCTTAATTGGGATTTTGAATGTCCTAATCTTTGGGTTTCGAAAATTCTGTTTCAGCGTGACTGACGACATTGGAAATTTGACTAATATGCCCTTTCATTTAAATCAAGAAAAGGGATCAACAAAATTTAATTTCCGATAAAATTATCAAGAAAATAATCTCAAATTTTTCATAAATTACGCAACTTCCTAACAAAGCATCATTAAGAATTTTGATTAAGATGAAGTTATGAGTGTTATGTGACCAGCTTGAAATTTGATTTCATTGCGTCGAACTATATTTTATATTTCACATAATTTGTGAAAAACGATATATGATGTGAGATATATGAGATCCATTTTGATCACTGTGTTTTTTCATCAATTTTTAATGAAAAAAATATATCTTTGGATGCTTTACTTTAGATATAATTATGAGAACATATATATGCATTAGTATTTTCCTAAAAATTAGTCGCACTTCCCAAGTAACAAAAGAAGAAAAACTATGTCACACTTAATATATCAATATCAACTAATTTATACAGAGAGAGTATTGTAACCAATTATGGAATATTAATAATTGAAAAAAAAAATCAGAGGTGGACCATATATATATCTCATTTAGTTGTGTGCATGACATAGAAATGGAACTTTATGGGCAACTTTTCGAAATTGTTACTAAAAATAAAAGATGAGTTGTACACATATTCTTGTCAATGATTATTACTAATAATACATATATATTAAAAAGTTGTGGGGACTTCTTGCATTGATGAAAATTTGACTTTCCATAACTAAAAAGATATCGAAATTTGACCTTTTGCCTAACTTATAATGCAACCTTGTTTTTTAATTATTCTTTTCAATTTCTTCATGAATTAATATTGAGAACTAAATTATTTGACATAGAAAAATAATTATATCTATAATTATAAAAGAACATGAAATACTAGCTACTTTTTATGTTAAATGTCAAATTTCTTCGTAATGAAATTAATTTAATATTTAGAAAACACACACTCTATCCATCCTGCCGCACACACTATACACGCAACCCGTCACAACATAGACACACAGAACACACAAGCGCACACACACAGAGAAACACAGTGCCGTTATCTCAAAATCGTATAACAATGTAAAATGCATCGTTACACGATGTATTTGATATCATTACATGATTAAGGGTGTTATTATAAGAGTGATTAGCATTTCATATTTTTCTTATTACAATGAATTTTTTCATTTTGTTATATCAAATAGGCTATATTTAAAATTTCCTATTCTCAATCCCCTTTCATTAATTAAGTTTCGTATTGAAATTAATTCTGTCCCGAAACTTAGTTATATCAATAATATTATAAATATATACATATCATATACTAATAGATGAAATACGAGATTGTATTAGACATAAAAGGAATTTACCTAGCTAGCTAGAACACTCTCTGAAGCAGCGATCTCAAAATGTTCATGTCACTTAAAAGAAAATTGAAATACGAGATGAAAATTATTTAAAAATAATACTAGTTTTGATTGAATTAGTATGGACAATTCTCTCTCTGGTGTCATTTATTGTTGAAAATTGGTGGTAAGGTATCTAATTAATATTTTGGTAACAGTAAATTTGGTGGTAAAGCATCTAATTAATATTTTGGTTACATAATTATATATTTAGTATAAATGATACTAGTTCATGTAATGTATAAACGATACCGTATAGATAACATTCTAATGTGACACATCAATAATTAGAGATGTAAATCGAACCAACTCACTCGATTTTGTCTCAATAGTATCGAATTCGGTTACTTTTCATTCGGGTGAATTGGACTCGAAGTTTTCCATAAACAAGTTTGAAAGAACTTAATACAAGAAAAGAAAGAACCAGAATACTTAAAAGTATGCATTTATTTATTTCGAAGCAACAACAATTAATAGTTAAACACACATAGCCAGATAGATCATTCATGCACCAGACAAATATTAGATCTAATTAGAAGTCATATCACATATATGTTAAATATGAATAATTTGGCACAAATATTCCCAATTATTAATTAGTCAATCAACATGTGACACACTATGCATTATTTCCCACTTGTCCACAAATTCAAGAAGATCCATATATATATATGGGTTGGTTACGGTGAAAAAACTCTTTAATGTACGAAAATATGAATAGTAACACATCTTTCATATTTGTGTAGCACAATCAGAATTATTATATTGCACATGTTAATTTAGCACATATTTCATCCATCCGTAGCACATATGCTAAATATATTAGTTTATCACATATTTCATCGCAACGTAAAGACAAGAAGAGTTAAAGTCTTTGACAATAATCCGCAGAAGACACAAAACATAAAACCAGAAGACACCAAAATTAAATATCAATCATTGATATAGCAAATCAAAGCCCATATTCATTCATATTTCCTACTAAATTATCATTTCCTACCTGATCCATCTTCTATATATATATATTAATATATGTTACATGTAACATCCAAATTGTGTTTTTTGTTTCTCAGTGCAAGTCTCTTAGTGGGTTGTTCAAATAGTTATTGTAATGTCCCACCTCTTTGACGAGTCCTTATATGCATACTTTATAGCAATTCACATGGGTATGAATTGGCTTTATTTAATACTTCCTCTGTCCATTATTGTTGGTTTATTTCTTTTTATATTTAAATTTAGGAGGGTTGTGTTTTGTATGTAAAGTAGTATGTGGTATGAAATTCGATGCATTTTTTTTTGTAAAATTATTTCTTTTTTTGGAACGGACCAATAATAATGGGACAGTCGAAAAAGAAAAACGAGCCAATAATAATAGGACGGATGAAGTATTTCTTATGATCTTAATTAGTAAATATAAATGGTTACAACATACTCCCTTTACTTCTAAAATATAAGATTGTTCAATCTTTTGCATTAGGATTAAGAAAAAAAATTAATTAGCATCAAATTCAATATACTTTTTATTTTCTCACTTAAAAGGCATTTTGGAAAGGGTAGAGAAAAACAATCATTGGGTATTTCATAAGAGAGTTGGAACGTGTAGAATTTTAATACTTCAAAATGGAGTAAGAGATAAGATATAATGAATCTTGATAGAAGAGAATATTAAGAAACAAATTCAAAAGACTAAAACATCTTATATTGAGAAATGAAGGAGTATAAGTAGGCCTGTGAGATGATAATAATCTTCGTTGATTCGAGCTGCGTAATTTTCTCTAAATTAAATGGGAATCTACGTGGGACAGTCGAACATAATGGCACATAGTTATATTTCATTTTTTCTATTAAATTTAGTTATTTTAATAGAAAAATTTGGTGAATTTTTAGGTAAAAAAACTCTAAATACTAACATTATAGATTTTGTCACATATCACTTGGATTAAGGTTTCTATTTGGAAATTTGATATCATATATAACACAAAATATTTGTCAAAATATCGACAAATTTAGAATAAAGGAGTGATGCAAAAACTTCCAAAATTCCACTTTCTTTAAATATTAGTTGTGTTGTGAGAAATTTTTGTGGGCTCGAAATCAATCAACCATATCATAAGCACAGTAGGCCCAGTTAAGAAAATTTGACACTAAATTAATATTTCCTCCGCCCCCCTAATGTTGATTCGTTTATCATTTTGGATTGTCCCATTATTGTTGGCTCGTACTAAAAAAGAAAAGAATTTTATACTAAACGTGCATCGAATTTTATACCACACTATTTTACATACAAAATACAACTCTTATTAATCGGTGTGTCCAAAAATAATGAGCCAAGATTAACGGAACGGAGGAGTATATAGAGTTTTTTTACCTAAAAATTCACCAAATTTTCTGCCTTTAAATTAGACAAGTTCAATACATCGTTACAATCTATGAAGCATCGGTACGTGAATCAGCCAACCGTCCCCGGCAAACTTGAAACCCTAAATTCAAGAACGCCTAATAGAGATCCAAGCTTGAAGACCACAATTGTCGTCGCGCCGTCCAGCACCACACAGCCCATCACTGCACCCCCCGATCGCGACTCACAATCCCTCCCAATCGCGCCTTCTCATCGCGTCGCGTGCCTTCCCGTCGTGCCCCATCGCGTCACATCTTCCAGTTGTGTCGCTGATCCCGTGCGTCGTTCCACCCAGACCCATCTCTCTTCTCCCTGTCGTGCCCCATCGCGTCACACTTCCTGATAAGCCTCATTTTTACCTGATTTATAAGGTTATATTTGTTTCGTTTATAATTGATAAGTGATCTTTTGAGCTGTCTTTTGATATATTTATGTTTACCTTGGAAGATATTATGTCGTGTGTATTTCATGTCATTTTAGCACAGGCTTTGATGTAAAAAAGGTGGATCACGATAAAGAGGAATTAACTAGCCCGGTCGCGAGCTCGTGCGAAGAATATCTGTTTAGATACGACGATAAATATGATTAAATGGATTTGATAAGGATGGATGTACAAAGTTTATAATGTTAAAGAGCATCTCGATAGGAGTCCATAGGCGCAAACGGATTGCAATTGAGTCCGAGCGAGAGAGAGAACAAATAAGTCGCGCATGCACACAACCGAAGGAAAACATGGCTCGCGAGTTTTGCTCGCGAAGGTCGCGAGGAAAACTCACGAGGATCAATGAATTTTCAGCATTTTTGAAGGCTTCGCGACATGTCTTCGCGGGAGTCTCTCTCACGAAAAGCTAGAGAGGAGCAAAGAAGTGTGCTCACGTTTTTGAATGTCTCGCGACTTTGTTTCGCGTGTTTATATCGCGAGCAAAGCTCGCGAGGAAGAGTGGAGTGCGGCAGGTTTGGTTTCTTCGCGAGTTTCTTTCGCGGCTCTCCCTCGCGAGCGCGTTTCGCGAAGCGTAGGTTTGTTGCGTATATCAATGCATTCAGCGCAGACTGGAGGCGCACACTTTTACACGCAGACTTTTTACAAGAGCTTCAGAATATAGAACACATTTTTAGTCTTTATTTCTTTTGCACGTTTTTATTCCAGAATAGATTTTTGCTTTGTCTTTCAATTCCTTTTGCTTCCAGTTATTTTTTATTCCAGTTTTCATAGTTCAGTTTTATTTCAGAGTTCAGATTTATTTCCAGATTCAAGTGCTACATTGTTCATCGTGGAATCATACGGTTTTATTTATTTATTTTTATTTATGCTTTCTTTATTTATTTATTGCTTTAGTAATTTAATTATGCGTAGCTAAATTCCGTATTGATCCTAGGGTTTGTATGTCTGACTAGATTTGTACAATTGATCTGTTGATACTGTTTTGTCGTCTCATTCATGATTTATAATTCTTGGCTTTAATTCTCATGTGTTGGTATCTGATCAATATTAATGCATGCTAGTTATGTGATTGATGTCTTGGCGGAATTAATTGCATAATCGATATCTTGAATATATAATACAGTTTTTACCTTGAGACACAGGCGGAGATAGGTAAACTGTAGGAGGTTAAATCTTTGTGTGCTTTTGGTAATTAGCTTACTTCTTGAGACCGAGCGGAGATAGAGTTTAGGCTAACCTACTACTATATGTTTTCCTGGCGGAAACTATAGTTACATTAGTGATCATTCATATGAATGCGGATTAAATTGGTAAACAGATTAATAGGTTAATTATGTGAATTTGGTTAGGTTAAGTGCATCACTAGGGTCAGTCTTGTCTATCTAATTTTATTCCTATCTTTATTTTCGAGTCTAGTTTCACAATCACCTCTCTTGATATTGTTGCCTGGATAATAATAAAGATTCTTTGTTAATTAATTACTGTGTTCTCGAGTCGTAGTCCCTGTGGATACGATATATATACTTGCTCTTTTACTATCAATTTATTTGGTAGGAATTATAGCGATCACTTCCATTGCAGGTAAGTGTTTTAGTTCAATTTTTCTTTTATTAATCTGTCTTGGAGTATTAATATGTCTGCGTCTCTATTTCACGTTTGTTTAGTTATTAATTTTTAGTTTTGTTTAATTTTTATTGTTATGTCTGTGTCTCCAGTATGAATTGCTTGGATTGATTATTATTGTTTCACTAATCACCATGATCTTTGTTTGTTTAATTTTTAATTTTCAGTTTTATTTATTTAATTTTCTATTTTGTAAGTAATACATTGTTAATATATTGAACTTAGTTGCTTCTTCAAACTCATCAGAGATAATTTTCAAAATTGTGATGTCTGCATCTGCCACTAGTTCATCGAACTCTACTTCTATGACCTCACCTTTATCTACAAGTGCAAATTTAGATGACCGTAAACCTTTGTGGAGATATGTGACAATATTAGACGGCACAGAAGGTAATGGTGGAGGTATATCTTGGCAATGTAATTTTTGTCATATGCAAAAGAAGACTTCGTACACCTGAGTTATGAACCATTTATTGAAGCTGGGTAGTGGGATTAAGGCCTGCAACAAAATAACTGAGAAAAATATTGTAGATATGCATAAATTGATAGAGGAAGATGAAAGAAAACAAACGGCTAGCACTCCCAAAACCGTGCAATTGCCACCATCTTCTGAGTCAAATAAAAGAAAGTAGAATAGCAGTAGGTTGTCACCTCTTAAACAAAGCTTTCAACATTCAAGGTCGCAATACCTTAAATGCTTTGATTTCAAGGTTCTTCTATGCATCGAGCTTGCCATTTTATTTGGCAAGAAGTCATTATTACATGAGTAGTTTCTCGTATGCTGCCAACAACAATTTGGCTGGCTTCATGCCACCTGGGTACAATCAATTGAGGACATCTCAACTCCAATAAGAAAAAGCAAATGTCGAGCGTTTGTTGCAGCCCACTAAAAGCAAGTGGCGTGAGAAAGGAATAAGCATTGTGAGTGATGGATGGAGTGACTCACAGAGAAGACCTTTAATCAACTTCATGGCAGACACGAAAAATGGACCAATGTTTTTGAAAGCAGTTGATTGTTCTGAAGAGATTAAAGATAAATTTTTATCTTTAAAGATAAATTCTTTATCCCCGAGTTGTGTTCTTGGATCCCTGATGTTGCTGCGGATGCTAATATGACCAAGAACTTTATCATGGACCATGGGATGAGGTTATCAATTTTCAAGAAACTCGTGCCTTTAAAGTTGCTTTCAATTGTCACGACTCGGTCTGCTTCCGTTATTGTAATGTTAAAGCATTTTAAGCTTCTAAAGAGAAGCTTGAGTGCCATGGTGATTAGTGATCAATTGAGTCTTATCGATAGGATGACGTTGAAAAGGCGAGTTTCGTGAAAAGAAAGTATCAGTGACATTTGGTGGGATAATGTTGATTACATATTTTCATTTACGGCTCCTTTGTACGACATGTTTCGGGCTTGTGACACTGATAAGCCGTGTCTTCACTTGGTTTATGACATGTGGGATTCAATGATTGAAAAAGTGAAGCACACAATATACAAGCATGAAAGACTTCAGCTCGACAGTCGTCTAATTTCTATAATGTGGTTCATGCAATCTTAGTAAGTCGTTGGAACAAAAACAACTCTTCCCTTCATTGCTTGGCTCATTCACTGAATCCAAGGTAACAAATTAAACTTAAATATCCAATTTATTTATATTTACTTTACTAATAATAAAATATAAATCTTTCATTCTTGTTTAGATATTATAGTCTCCAGTGGCTTAATGAAGACTCCTCTCGAGTTGCTTCACACAGAGATAATGAAGTATCCAAGATGCCTGAAGAAGTATTTTCCTGATGCTAGAGATAGGAAGATTGTGACAATGGAGTTTGCTAACTTTTCTAGCATGTCAATAGATTTTGCCGATTCTGACTCGATTGATCAACGTTATGATATGGAGCCAAAGAGCTAGTGGCTTACTTATGGAACAAGTGCGCCTATGCTTTTGGCCTTGAAGTTACTTGTTCAACCTTCATCTTCGTCATGCGCAGAGATGAATTGGAGCACATACTCTTTTATCCACTATTTACGAAGAAATAAGATGGCCCCCAAAGGTGTTGAGGATTTGGTTTACATTTATAGCAATCTTCGTTTATTATCTAAGAAAACACCCGAATATGTGAAAGGAAAGACAAAGTTGTGGGATATTGGAGGAGATAACTTTGGTACATTTGAAGATGTTGGGGAGCTAGAGATTACACAATTATCACTTGATGAGCCACAATTAGAGATTGTTGTCTTTATTGATGATGGAAATGAAGATTCAATTGATGAAAAGGAAGATATGGATGATGAGTAGGAATCAGATTATGGTTGATTGAATCAGTGCGTTTATTTTGGATTATGTAATATTTTGGATCTATGGTGCTAATTTGATTTATCTTGTACTAAGACAATCATTTGTGTATTTAAATTAATTAGTTACTTAATATTTATATGATTTTCATAATATTAATAATATATAAAAATATAATTAATAAAAACGTATTTTGAACATATTCGTATCTTGATTTTTAGAAAATTGATGTATTTTCATCCCCGTATCATATCGTACTTCATCACCGTCCCTATGCTTCACAGGTTACAATGATACCCACTTTTTGATTAGCAAAATGAACACCTCAAAATTTTCACATGCCCAAGTCACACATACTCTCTTTATGATGATATTTAGCACTAAAGATAATCATGTACATAACTTCAAAAAAAAAGCACAATGCCTCAAACAATAAAAGAATCAAGAAATAACAGTCACAAAGAGAGTGAGCATTTTATTCAGGGAAACAACAACAAACTGCTGCCTTAGCAGAAAGGCCCTAAAACCCTCCTTCACCAGAACAAAACTGATACAAAAACATAACAAACATAACTACCAAAGCATGGCTTCCTTCCAACCCACAGCTGCAGACGAAGAGCGCTTCTCTCACTGGTTCGGTGCAAGGGATGGGAATGACGGGATGGACTGAAGTATCAACTTCCGGCTGCTCCTCATCCCTGAGGACGTCTGAGGCGGAGAAACTCTCTTCCTGTTGGGCGAGGACGCCTTGATAGGCGATCCTCCTCCTCCTACTAGAAAATGTGGCATCTCATCTTCCGCCTCAAAAACCGGCCTCACTTTAGGCAGTGATGGAAATACTAAACTCGATTTCCCAAAGTCAGAATATGAGCAGATGGGAGGAAAAGAGGCTCTAGGTGGCCTCTTCTTTGAGAAGGAATGAAATGGCCTGCAAAGAATAAAAAAGGAAAACTTCATCAATCAATTCGTGCAGAATTTAAGATAAATGTGTGAAGTTTGCATACCTCCCTGCCCCTAGAGGCGTTTCAGGAGGAGCGGTATCCATGCATTGATCAAGATCATCGTGGATTGCAGCCTTGTAGAGGCTTCTGCTGTCGACTGCAGCCTTCTCACTAGTCTCGTTTTCATCTTCTTCGTGTTCATGCTCCATTGCTGATGCACTTGAACCTAACACAAGATTTGCATAATATAGAAAATCAAGTTAATTACCCAAGAAAAAAAGCAAATATGGAAGAGGAGAGTGTGTTTAAATTAGGCTCACCATCTTTTCTGCCAAACGCGTTTTTGCACCCTTCGCATCTGCAGTTTATCGAGCATCCAACGCCTCCCTAGAAGAGTCGAAAGGTTCACTACCAGATAACAAGACAAAGAAAACTATACATAATATATACATAAGTAGGCAAAGGAAAAGAGAACTAACTTGATAGCATTCACAGTATTTCTTGAGGCAGCCGGATTTCTTGCAGTTGCATCCTCTTTTGTGTCGAGCAGAAGCAGGAGTATTGGAAAAGTCATCCTGCAAGAGACATGGAAAAAGTTTTTAACACATGTGCGGACACAGCGAGCAAGCATAAGTCCAAAGAGCTCAAGATTCATACTCCTATCTCTGATACAGAATCAGAGGTCCTGATCACTTTGGGAGCAAAAGCAAGAGGATTTCTCGACTCAATCTGCTTGCGCGTGGCAAGGACAGTGTCCTCGTGCACGGGCTTGTTGAAGCAGTCTATACAGGCACACGGCTCCACGCAGTAGACACCGGCAGCAAAGCACTCACAGTAACTACATTCACACTATAAATTAGCTAAAGATATTGAATGCTGCTATTGCCATTTTAGGCTTATGAAAAATGTGGGAACTTACAGTTTCAAACATTTCGATTTCTTGCAATTGCATCGCTTGCAAGATTCACCGTCTCCGCCTTGCTCCAACCTACGCCTAAATAATAAGTTCAACCAAATAAGATAAAATCACTCAATATAAAACAATATCTTCTAGTGAAAAACAAGAAAAAAGCTCATATATGTATACCTCCTTTTCTTTGGACTATTTGGATTGATGTCTTCATTCGCGACATATCCAGATTCCCGGCTATGATCTTCCAAGAGAAGGCAACTACTTTCGAAGGTATCAATCCCTCTTTCCAACGAGTAGTCGCTTAACACGTCTTGGCTAATAGATGGAGGCGGAAAATTGGCAGATGAGCTTGGTCCGAGCAACAATCTGCCAGAAGAAGAAGACTCGTGGTTGACAATTTTGAAGTCCTTGGGAGTAGCTGCCAGAACATTCAAATGCAGGCCGATTCCAGGCAAGACGCGAGAGCAATCATTTTCTGTCTTTGTCCGAGTATTGCCATCAGTCTTTGTGAGCAGAAGAGGTGAATCAGAAGCTGAGCTGTCCTCCATATGCTTCCTACGCCCCCCAGCCATCTCAAAGACAAGACAGCGCCTTCTCATCCCACGGCATAGACCAGAAAGATTCTGCAAGTATAGAGAAATAGCAATTAAAACATGCTAATTTCATCATAATTTTTGTATGAATTTGGAATAGTACCTCATAATCCATCTTTTGATTAGAATTCAATAATGTAGCATCACCATTTTCAACCATGCTTTCATCTGGGTTTCCCTCTGTGACTCGTTCGCCACAAACTTCTGCACCAAAGGATTGGAATTGATTCTGTATGGCATTTCTAATGCTCCGATAGAAAGTTGTTGCAGGATCAACGGATTCGTTGTAAGCCTCTGTGTTTGGCGATTCATAGATTAATAGATCGGATGCATCAGCGATCAAACTGTCCCAATTTTGTTGATCGGTATTGCCTAACACCTCCACATTTGCCTCACTCATGTTTAGGCTCTGTTGTTCTTCTACAAATGCTGAAGAAGTGCAAGCATACTCTGCTACATGTTTGGCCTTAAGACAACTCAAGCTCGAGTTCACAATATCCGACTTCACAATATCCGACTCACGATTAAAGGTTTCTGGAAACTCGACTACAAGCTTTGAGCATCCATAAGATGGCTCACTGGTATTTTCACAATTTGCATCCCGATTTTCCTTCTGTTCATCCAAGTTCATAGTGACTCGCGTGTTTGGATCAACTGTGTTGCCATCATCAGAGGAGAACTCAGGTTTTGATGGATCGGAGAGACTATGCCTGGACATAGGAAACAAAATAACATTAAACGCGAATGCATAAACTCAAGATTTACCTCAACTGGAAATGTTACCTGCGAATAAATCTAGATTCCCTGAGGGAATTAAGATGAGGTGAGCTGAAAACGGATGGAAGGGATGCAAAGCTAAGTGGATTCATCGTCTGAGAAATGTGTACTGGTTTTACCGGCTTAATTGGGGAAAGATTGTTGAGAAAGTTGAAGACAGGGAGTCCTGGTTGTTAAAGAGGGAAATCATCAGAAAACAATGAAGAAAGCCTTAAAAATGAAGACCATTAATCTAAAAACAGACCAACCTCACACAATGAAGAAAAAACATAGAAAGCATGAGCTTCATTTAAGCGCAGGAAACACGAGCACTTATGCTCGTAAGTAATTCGCTTAAATGCTCAGACATGCAGAGAATCAAGAAAGCAAAGATATAGTGCATAAACAAGAGGAGAATTAAGCACATGTATGGGAAAATGGGAGGCCTAATCTACTTAACCAATTACCAAACTCCCAGTAAATTGTAAAGTTTGATGTGCTGTCTAACAAGAAATAGAGCAATTAAAGAAAAATCATCAAGCATAATGGGACTTGTAATCATAAAAAGTTTTCAAATTTATGTTACCAAATTTAGCAAAATCCATAAATAGCACCAGTTATTGAAGGAATTGAGAAAATCAAGTTAAAAGCTGCCAACCAATTCTTCAGTGGCACAAGAATAGAAGAATGCAAGAAAATATAAACCTCGAATACTCTATCGTTCAAGTAATCATAAGAACATAATTCGACATCAATCCAACCAAATTCAGTTCAAAGAAAGCTTTTTTGAAACTAAAATTTCTGTTACCAAACATCACAAATCTCATAACACAATTTCGCCCAAAAAAGGCAAATTACAAGCAAAAAAGAAATGCCTCTCCAAAATCACCTGAAACCCAGTTCTTAAGCAATTCACCAATTTAGCATCAATTCAGAAGCAATACAGAGAAAACTCACAACACACACAATAATGTGTTCAAATAAAACGAAATCAAACCTCAAATTTGCCAATGGAAGTGGCGATCTGGCTGTTCTTGCTTCTCTCTGGAGTATCCATGACCTCTCTCTCTCCTATTTCTCTCTCACACCCCTCCCCCATTACCTGCTTCTATCTATTTCTTATCTATCTCTGCATTTCCTGTCTGAATCAGACAGCCACACACAAGAAAAAAAAAGACAAAGTATTCTCTTCTTTTGTTTGGTTTGTAAGAAACAAAGGAGTCAAGTGAAAGAGGCTGAGATTCAAGAAAGGGAGCGGGAAACGGAGGTCAGCAAAGAAAAAAGAAATAAAGAACCGATTTTCTTCAAGAAAATAGAGACCCCACTACCCCAAAAAAAAGATAAAAAAGAAAAAAACCCACTACACACAGTTGCTTGCTATGTTGCATTGTGGATGAAGTTATATATGCACAGCAAACTAAGCCAGAAAAGGGCTGTTGTTGGGAGGGAAAACAGCGACAGCAAAAGTAACGTAAATAACGCTGGGGAATTTAATGGCAAATATATATAGATGTTTATTATCGAAGATGTGCTTCCCCTTTTTTACAGATATTCCTTGATTATCTTCGTTTGTTGAGAATTATCAACGTAATTCATTTCAAGGTGACAATTCTTGTAATTTTTATTACCTGATTTGAATTTTCAGTTACGAATTTTACGAGGAGGCAGTTTTGTCCGGTTATATTACTTTTTGTTAATTACGGAATAATTTTCATTTAAGAAATTTCATTGGTACTCAATCATTGGCTTAACTACTAGTATAATATGCTTTTATGACAGTCGAGATCTGTTTAGGGAGAGTTAAAGATTGCAAATTGTTGGAGCTACATGCAAAATATATTTAATTTACATTTTTTTGTCTTGAACCACATTTCTCTTTTTCCTTTTACTTAAATTCGTGATTTATCATGTCAGGAGTGCAAGAACCTAATTAGTAAATTAGTAAGGTCTCAATCATAATAACTTAAGTGGGAATAGCTTATGAATATCAATTTCAAAAATTATATAAATATTTTTATTATTATTATTATTATTATTATTATTATTATTATTATTATTATTATTATTATTATTATTATTATTATTATTATTATTATTATTATTATTATTATTATTATTATTATTACCTCAAACATGCTTTACTAATACCTCCAAACATGCTTTACTAATAATAAGGTCTCAATATCACTGTTTTCGTTGTCTTAATTTGAATTTGGTATATTTAATTTTGTTTTATTCTTTTTGAAAGAGGTATTGTGATTATGTTGATTACACATTATTTAGGTATAGTCCCTTCTTCTTTTTTAATTATCTCATGTCGTCAAATAGCATAAATCAAGGAAGTAGGTAAATTTACATTTGTAAACCTCATTAATTTCCATGATAAGGGATCCATACAATTAATTATCAATTTTCAAGAGTATTTAATAAGGGTAAATAGGAAATATATAATAATTTTACCATCAAATTACGAACTATGATACTTATTAAAAAAATAAGAAAAAAAATGCTAATAAGACATTAAAAAGGAAAAAGAGAGCAAGTTTCTTCTGACACGATTATGATTTTGTGTTAATGCAAACTTTATATAATTGTACTAATTATTTTCGCAAACACGAATTGTCCTTTCTTTCTTTTCTCTTCAATGATTCTGTCTTCTTTACGGCCTTTCATGACGGCTAAGGAATATTTACAGTCATTTCTCTTGGGTTTTGTCATTTTCACATTGAAAAATAGCTACCAAGGAAAAAAAGGGAAAGGAAAAACCAAAGAATACACACCTTTAATTTCCATATTTCTTAAAATTATCCTAATATTCTTATTTAAGGAGTGTATGATCCCTAAGGCGACAGTCATATCTAAATCTTATCACAATCAAACAATAGTAAATTACAAATATACTTTGAATCTGAATATAAATACTATCAATCAAACAATGACATGTCAGACGATTTCACCTAATTTTTTTATATTCATTTTTTATATGTATCTATTAACCTAACAAATCATAACCATTGTCCAATAATTATACTCCCTCCATTCCAATATTGTTGGCTCGTTTTTCTTTTTGAGCTGTCCCGTTATTGTTGGCATGTTCTAAAAAAAGAAATAATTTTACACTAAAAAGTATCTCGAATTTCGTATCGCACATTACTTTACACTCAAAACACAACTCTACTTAATCTATATGTAAAAAAAAAAAGGAACTAACAATATTGTGACAGATGGATAACAAGGTAACTAAAAAAAGATAAAAGGAAATTGTCCCCATAAGAAGGAAGCATCTTCCAAATCAATAAAACATGCACAAATGGTAGAAGGCGCATTGATGTTTGGCGCGCCGGAGAATTTAAAATGGTGGGACCATACATGATCGGCCACGTGAGGTCTACAATTATTAACATGGTCCCGCCCGCACCTAATTATCTAACTTCTGAGATATTCAACATATTTCTCATGAAATTTGTATTTATTATTACATTCGCCATCGATTATCATGTATTTATTGCTGTCACATTATGTTTGTTAATTTGGTCAGACACATGAATTTTTTCTAGTCATTTTCTAGAAATGACAGTGTCAGCAAAATGTGCGAATTATTCAAAATACAATTATTTTGAGTTTAATTTTGCTTATATGACCACTTTAGGCGAAAATATATAAAGAGAAAGTTTTATATAATTATCCAAGTTAAGGAACGTAAATTATACTAACAAATGGTTGGACCCATTAGTCTATTTGGTGATAATAGTCTAATAAGTGAGTAAGTTGGTTATAATTTGACATTTTTACGCCGCATTATAATTGATATTCCTTAACTTGAATGACTATATATATGAATTTCCACATATATAAAAGTATTACTTTAAATAAAATTATAAAAAACTAATTTGTTACCACTATTTTGTTTTTTACTTTCATTTATTCGTCCTTTTGTTCCCTCTTTTTTTTTTTGCATGATATGATAGGACAGAGTTACAAAATGAAAGTAATGTCAATGTAAATTACTTAATCATGTGATTTATTTATTATTATTATTTTAAAATAAAGGAGCGAGGCCCAATTACCAAGAGGTTATTTTGATGATATAAGAAAATAATTTTTTAATATATATAAGTAGCCCAACAAAATAGTTATCTTGTCGTAAATTCATAGTCATAAACTCTTGATCAATTTGTGACATCTTTTTTTCACAATTGAAGTTTGTTATTTCATTTAAGCATTAGTTTTTGAAACTCAGATCAGAACACACCAGTTTGATTGATAATTGATTTTAGTTTTTTTTTTTGGGTACAATTGCATTTCTGACATTCATATTAAATTATTGGCCACTGGCTAAAAATAAACAAAACTGGTAAATACTACTCACTCCGTTCTACCCAAGATAATTTATTTCTTTTCGATATGGTTATTTAGGAGAATGATATAAAGTTATTAAAGTGATAAAAAGTAAGTAAGACTTACACATTTTGAAGAGATAATTATTTTCTAAAAAAGAAACGAGTGAACTTGAGTTTGGCAGCTCGAAAAAAAATACATATCATCTTCAATGAGACAGAAGGAGTACATAATTTTGTAAGGTTCAATTATTTTTCTATTTTTACACAAACGAATACAGATATTTATACTTTATTTTTACAGCATTTGAGGTCTAAAAACATGACGCTTGAAATATTTAACTTTGTTTTGCTAAAAAAAATATGCATTTAGGCTCTATTATTCATTTGTTAAATCTCCTATGTAGATATATATAGTAGTTAATTTGCGATGGATCAATCAACTATGATGTCCCATGCTTAAGTTATCTGAAGCTGTCACAATAAGCGCCTGTTTGGTAGCTATGTTTCGATAGGATAGTAAAGTTATCATAGATAATGTGTCTGTTTGATAGCTCTGTTTCGTATCTTTACGGTCCGTGTTTTAATGACGGGTTTGGTGGATTTTGCACTATTTCTTTAGGATTTGTAACCCACAAAAGTGGTGGGTTACAAAACCATTTGAACATTACATTTTAACTAAACGAAACCTAACTAACCTACCAAACGTGGCCTTAATGTTTTGTAAGCCACCAACAACTGTCACTTTGTAACTATATTTTAGGTAGCTAAATCTGAAAGACGTCGACGTAATATAGATATGTGGTAATTTCGTATTACGAGTTTTGAAAAGATATATCATTTTAATTGTAAAAACGAAGTCAATAGTAATATTAAGTACTTTTCGAAGAGTGTAATAATATCATCAATTTAAAATATCTATTGGAATTCAAACTTCCCTCCATCTATCAAAACAAACATTTAATTTATTTTCAGTTCGTTCAAAAAAAATTGTATTTAATTCTTTTTTAGTCTGTTCATCAAAAGTTTGCGTTTTTCATTTTTTGAAACATCAATTCTATAATATTTATCCTTAATCTATCCAGTTATTCATAGAAAAACCACACATGATCCACATTTTTACTATCCATTAATATATTCATTCATTATTTTCATAGTCCATCTTTTAATTCCACAATCTTTTAATTTATCATTTTCACTCACTTTATATTCATTATAATTTATTCAAAAATAATAGTATGTAAGCTTTTGATGGAGGTTATTTTTTTTTAATTATGAAATAGTCCATTAAATTAATTGAAACATTCGAATGGAACAATGATCACATTAATTTTGCGGCATATACGTACGGCACATTGGGTGAATTCACCCATTTTCAGTCAAAACATTGTCACATTGATCACATCCCCACTTCAAATTAATTATCACATCCCCACTTCAAATTAATTGATGCAACACATTGAATATACTTAATATAATGTAATATATAATATAATATTCAACACACTTAGCGTCAGTCGTGCATGTAGGCATAAAAAATTCTTGGTGAGGACTGTGTTTTCATATTTGGAGTTCGAGATTTCAAAAGGTTAGTTTTTATACAATTGGATTTGATGATGGGACTTTTGCAGATTGATTCACATAAAATATATATTAATATTTTTTCAATTTTATAAGAGTTACGAAGAAATTACATTGTGCGGGTTTAAGCCCCCTTGACTTTTTTTTCTTTAAAAAAAAAGACCATCACGTGAGTACCATTTCGATGTTGACAAAAACTTGGGTGAGTTTCGCCTCACCGTGAGCTCACCCTTTTTTTTTGTTAAAATAATTATATATTAATTATGATAAGTAAGGATAATTAGATTTTGTTAATTTATAATTAAATTTATTAATTTTTAATTATAATTTAATTCAAAATTATGGTTTATTAATTCATAATTATGGTTTATTATTTCCAATTAGGGTTTATTAATTCATAATTAGGGTTTATTAATTCAAAATTAGGGTTTATTATTCAAAATTAGGGTTTATTAACTCATAATTATGATTTATTATTCAAAATTAAGGTTAATTAATTCATGATTAGAGTTTATTAATTTATAATTAGAGTTTATTAATTTAAAATTAAGATATATTATTCAAAATTATTATTTATTAATTTACAATTAAAATTTATTAAACTAATTAATTTTAATTAGATTCAATATAATTAATTAATTAATTAAACTTAATTAACTAATTAACTAATAAGGGTGGGTCTCACTATGTGCGGACGCGCACAGGAGACCACCCCTTCGATGTTATATATATTTTTATTGTTTTTCATTTAATCAATTGAAACATGATGCTTTTAACTATTATATGACTTTAAATAGTAAAATAAATTGCTTTATACTACTAACTATAATTTTTGATACAACAACGACTATTCAAACTTGCTTAACGAGTTTTTCAAAAAATATAATGCTTCAACTGCAAGAAAAAGTTGGATAAATATTTACACTTACCTATGTGGTGTGCATTAATTTCAACATGGCACAAAAAGATGATCATTGCACCAAACAAATTAAATGAAAACAACAAAAAAGAAGATACGAATATCTACCAACTTTTGATTTTTACTTTAACTCCTTTTACTTTGTCTAATTCTCAATTATTTATTCTTTTTATATCTTTTTTCTTCTATATTAGAAGCTACCTTTATTGGTAGTCCCAATTATATTTTGGACATAGCCCAATGTTTGCATCAATGCTCTTTTGATATTGGCTAAAGAAATACAAAATTAAAGTAAAAAGGCAAATCAAAGTAGATAACAATTCCAAAGTCACAAAAAGGAAATCAAAGTTAAAATATTCTAGAATTATTTTTATTGCCAACATACATCACTTTAATCATGATATCATTGATCTGATCTAAAACTGAAAACTCATGTCTTCATGGACCACGGCCTTTTGGTTAGTTCAAGTACAACTTATTATCTATTGAATACATCGAAGTTGACTAAATACCTATATTAGTGTCCAAATTATCGAATGAAAGTCAAATGTATTACGAAATTAATAAATACTATTGAATTTTTTTAAGTGTGTGACAAGACTAGAAAAATGGACTTTTTGTCTAACATGGAAGTGGAGATTAGTGATAGAGTAGTTAATTCCATCAGCGTCCTCCTGCATCGCTGCCTTGTGCGCCGGCAGCTTTGTCGCCGCCATGCACCAACAATTTTTCCAGTCTTAGATAAATAGCCCCTAATAAAAAGGAGAAATAGCACAACAACAACAAAAAGGAAAATTGAGCTCCAAATGTAGATTACTACCGATAGTATGTCGGCAAGCTTCACTCTTCCCTCGTTCTCGGCAAAGCCCCCGTTGTAGGCTGCAGTGGACTAGGCCGCCGCCTCAAGGCCACCCGGAGATATGAGATTGGAACCGGTGGCTCTGCATTCCGCGTGTTTAATTATTTTTGGCTGCTCGGCCAGCAGCTTCGAGCGCTACCCCTATTGTCAACACAGCCTACGGCGCTGCTCCGATCGGCGCCGACACCAGTGTCGCCTCATAGTACTGTCCCACAACCTGTTTTCAATCAAATTGTGTTGGTAATACATGAAAATAATATCTAACAAGAAATACTAGAAATATGGATTTTCATATTTTTAAAAAATATCATTGTATTTTCATAATAGAATAAACATGAAATGACATGATGGGAAAGATGTTTAGGTTCGAATTATATCGTCGTCTCTAAAAGTTTGAGGCATCTATAAATTAAACTCTGTTAGACCTGATTTTCTTACATGTTTTATATTTTTTCTGTATAATTTGAAGGCTATTTCATATTTGGCCAATGAACGCCCAAAAATTAGTTGATGGAGATTTCCACAAATAAAGAAAAATTCGAATATATTTGGGGTGAATTAAAATTCTCTTATTTAGACTCATAATATAATTTCATATTGATATTGGGCTTTGATCCTTCGTCTGCAGCCTGCTTCAACGAGACCGAGATGCACCTCTGCAACCAAGATTTGTACGTTTGCATAACTTTCACCATTTTTCTTTCTTGAAGTGAAATAGCATTCACGATTAGCTCTTTCTGTAAACAACAGCAGTAGTGCATGTGGATCACCCGATGTTCAAATTGGTCTTTGCAACAATGCTCATTGAAGCTTATCTGGCCAAGAACAATCTTACTACTCCACGAAAATGTCGTTTTCTAAGGTAAATTCACCCTTTTCTCGTTCATTTTTCTGCAACTTAATTATTACTATATTTCAGACACACTGACGAGGAACGATCTGTCGCAGCAGGGAAGCTCGTGCCTTGAGGTCAGTTCTCGACTGGGTGGAAACATTTGTCTGAATGAATCAGATTATACTGAGGATCTTCACCTTTAGTTGATCTTCATTTTGTCCGAATGAATCAGATTTTTGGTCGTTTTTATGCGAAAAAACCACGTTGATGAAGCTTGAACGTTGAGCTCTTTGATCATCCATTGATGTTGAGGTTTTCCTACAGCTTTATGAAATGATAGGCATAAATGTCTATATTTGATGCTGCCAATATAATCTATATCATTCTCTTTTCTTTTCTTTTTTTCCAACAAGTTGCAGGTTTTGCTTTCAAATTTCACCACCAAAATGTCCCCTTTTGGTAGAAGATTTTGTTTTTTTAGCATTATAAAATTAGGGGTGTCTAAACGGTTTTCGGTTAGAACCGGAACCGAACTGAAACCGACAAATTCGATTAACCAAAAACCGACAAATTCGGTTATCGATTCGGTTTCGGTTCCAGAGTTGAAAAAAATTTCGGTTATTGGTTAACCGATAACCGAACGGTTCGGAACCGAAAAACCGTTTTTTATTTTTAAGTATTAATTAATTAATTAAAAATTCTGAAAATCAATTTTTAAGTATTACTTTATTAATTATTTTAATTATTTGTTAAATATTTTATTTATTTATAATAAGTTTCAGTTTTTAAATTATTATTTTTATTTATTTTAATTATTATTTTATTTATTTTTATAATTCGGTTTTTCGGTTAACCGAAAACCGAACCGTCGGAACCGATCGATTTTCGGTTAACCGAAAATTTAAAACGGTTCGGTTTCGGTTCCACTTTTTTGGAGAAATTCGTTTCGGTTAACCGAAACCGAACCGTTTAATAGCCCTAGAAAAAATCAATTCTTAAGCGATGATTCACTTGTCCCCTTGTCCATAGAGACCTCGTGGCATACAACCGAAACGACTCCCGCTATTTATATATGCGTATATGGATTGGTTCATGAATATATATTGGGCTTGAATAAAGATGTCAAGGCCCTAGCAGGAAATGATGTTGGAGCCCAATAAAATAAAATATACATAGCCAAATAAAATAAATTACTCTACTCGTGATCATGAGTCAAGGTTTAGATCCAAAAATTTATATTTAATAACATGTTTGTAATTTTATTAGTACTATTATAATTATGAAAATATTATTGAATATGGGTCTAGATCGAAACTAGTCTCAAGGTGAGACAGTCTTATAAAGATTTCCTTAAATAGGGGTTGAATAATCTTAATTAGGCTTTTTTCTTTAATATGAAAACGCAACAACTCACTAATTTAAATTTGATATGTCAACGATGATAACAAAGTGAATTCGGGCCAAATTTGTAGGACCAAATATACGCGTAGTCATCCATGATTCCATATAATAGAATCATTCCAATATTTGTTGAAATAAAAAATAATTATCATTTATAGGTAGACTTTTGTTATAATATGTCACCTCTATCATAATTGTTATATGTATTGTAAATAATATAAAGAAAAAAATATATATTTTAAAGACGAGTTTGGTTTGACATCCCATTCAACTATTGCTACTTTTGATGTAATTGAAGGCAAAGTAAACACTTAACAGGTAGTTGCTTCTTGTTTCCTTAAAGTTTACATTTTTAAGTTTATGCCTTCTTTCATAAGCATATACAGGCTCATGTAATTTTCTAAAAACTCATTATAATATTTGATTAAGAGGGTGTTTGATTGAGCTTATAAGCTCTTTAAGACAGCTTATAAGTTGTTTAGAAGCTTATAAATTGTTGCAAAGTGTTTGGCAAAATAAGCTCCTAAACAGCTTATAAGCTGTGAAAATAAACTCCAACAGCTTATAAGCTCCCCTAAAAATAAGTTGGTCAATCCTAACTTATTTTTTCTTAAACTTATAAGCAATCATGAATTTACCAAAATAACCTTATTATAGTTCGTTATTTCCTACACATACACCATCAATTTCACCTCTCGTCAATTTTATCTCTCTAACTATGATTTTCTCTCTCTAACTCATGATTCTTTCTCTAGCTTATAAGATCAATTATCAAAACACTTTAACAACTTATAAGCACTTGAGACATTAACTCTTATAAACTCTTGAAACATCTTATAAGCTCTCTGAAATAAGCTTAGTCAAACACCCCCTATGGCGCACTCTGCTGCCGGCAGTCACTTCATTAGTTGATAATTAAGTTTACTTAATTAATAAATTATAATTGTAGATCATTATATACCATAATTTGTGCATGTCCACACCCAAATTTTCGCCTTGATCAAATGTATCTAGACCCTATAGATAAATCTGAAAAGAAAAGTGGAAAGGTGAATACTAATAATAGAAAATCGAGATGCAGATACAATAAAATTTCTTTGAATTAATTATGATGTAACCATTTAATTTTATTAAGAAAATTAAAAAGTTTATTAGTTTAAAGAGAGTTCGATCAGTTTAACGAACATAAATTTAATTATAAAAATTATGTTTCTAATGTATGCATCATATTCCTTATTGATACAAAAAAACTACCCACATAAGTGTGTGAGTGTGAAAAATAACCACTCTACCACATAAGCTAGTGGTAGAGTGGTTAATGTCCGAGACCAAAGATCTTGAGTTCGAGTCCATCGTGACGCGGCCTTTAAAATTTCTGTATTTAATTGACCCAAAAAAAACAATTAATTTTTTCCCAACAAAACTATCTTTAATAAATTCTAAATTCGATCCATATTTAATAAAATAAATTTGGAAAACAACAACAAATCTCGATACTAATGGAATTCCGTTAAACGGATAACTCATAATCTAAAAAGATAATTATATCACCTCAATAAAAGATAATTATATAAAATCGGATCTCAATTCTAATCCAAATACAATATAAAGAGAAGACCTTGATATCTCCACCATAGCTCCAAACCGGCATATTTTGATTTGTTGTAATTGGAGAATGCAATATCAGATCTTTTCTGTGCAATTCGAGATCAAATATTAAATTTAGTTAGTTTTGAATCATCGAATATTATTATTAATATTTTGGTCATTTACGCAAAGTCAAGTGTGACATTAGTACAAAAATATTTACTGCAAACAAATATTCTTCCCAATAAAGAATATAAAATCATAAAGAAAACCCTAAAACTCTATAATCCCAATTGAAGCAAGAGAAGGGCAAATTGGTAAATCCAGCACCGCATTTCTAGTTTTTCAGGTAATTTAGTTGGACGGACATGCACGGAATAGTACATTTGTTCTTCGGTAGTATCTGCCTAAGCTGTCCCACTCTAAATTCTCTCTCTCTAAAAAATAAATAAAACCTCAATTTTAGGCAACACCCGCGCTCTCTATCTCTCTCTGCTTTTCTCTCTCAAGCATCATTCTCTCATCATTCTTCTTCTCCACATATTAATTCTTTCTGGGAATATGTCGGCCCAAAATTCATTTTCTTGAATTTATTTTTCACATCTGGTCAAATTTTGCGGTTTCGCTGTTTAAATCGTGCGATATACGTCTTCGTATATAAATATGCATGAAATTATTCCCTCTTGATTTGGGCCTAGGGATATGAGAAACTGTTAAATTTTTTCTGGGTATCTTTTAATTCTTGTTTTTACCTGAAGAAAGATTTGTTTTTTCTTTTTGGGGTTTGATTTTTCTGTTAAGAACAATGTTTATGGATGGTGTTAATGGAGCCGGTCTTTGCGATTAGAAAAATATTAGGGTCGTTTTCTTAGGGTTTACTTTTAAATCTTTTCTTTTTGGGCATTTTCCCCAGCTCTACTTGTTGGCTGGAAAAAAATAAGGCTTTTCATTTCTTGAAAAGTCGATTTTTCTTTTTAATTTCATGCATATTTGTCCTCTCTTTTATATGAAATCTTATTGGTTAAGAAGTCCATTTTGGAATTGACTTTATTTTTACCTATTCGAATTAGAATTCGTCTTATAATAGGAAAGTTATCAGAGTATTCGTCGTTGTAAAAAGGTTGAAAATCTGTATTCGTGTTTTGCCTGTTTCCCAATTGATGATGAAGCTTTGATGTTTTGCTGGAAGAAAAAAATACGAATACTTATCAATTTTGGTGTAACATATTGATTTTGTGTACTGATTTAATTAGTTTGCCTATCTTAGCTAAAAGTTCTTGATTCTGCTGCATATTTTCGAGTTTAAGGCTTCGTATTGTTGCTGGGTTTTCGGCAACATGGATCCAAATACGAGCGAGGAATTGAAGGGCATGGAAAATAGTAGTAGTAAGAGTTTGTCAGAGAAGAGTATAGGAAGCATTAGCAGCAAAGATATGATTTTTCGGGCTGATAAGATTGATCTCAAGAGCTTAGATTTGCAGCTCGAGAAGCATTTGAGCAAGGTTTGGTCTAGGAATTTGGAAACTCAGAGCAGCCAGAAGCCTAGAGAGGTGTGGGAGATCGATCCTTCTAAGTTAGAAATTCGATACCTTGTGGCTCAGGGAACCTACGGCATAGTTTACCGGGGCACTTATGATGGTCGAGATGTTGCAGGTAGTTTGTTCAATCTTCTTGTTTAAGGTTGTCCGAAAAATATTTGTCTTATATATGGCATGTTTGTTCAATTTTGTTTTCTGAAACTGTTTTTATCTTTATCTGCAATCTGTAGTGACTGTTGAGTTTAATAGCATGTGAAGTTCTTGGTGCTCAGCTGTAGCTTTAGGCGTTGCTCATAGCTTTCAATGATCTTGATTTCATTTAGTGATAGGCTGGAGGCAGGGATTTAGCTTTTAAATATCAAGAAATTTGCATCTATTGTTGATTTGGCTGAATTTCATTTTGCTACATCTATGGTCTGACGGTTCTCGAAGTCATCTTGCTGTGGAGCCGAGTATTTGATCAAACTAGACAGATCTTTAAGTCGTAATATTTGCACGAGTTGCTTCTTTAACTGCATAATAGTGCAGTGCGGTTTGAGGGCTCGTCTTCTTTGCTAGACGAGTTCACTTTAGGGCTCATTATGTGCCCTTTCGATGCATCACCACTCTGTAGCTAAGGAACATCCTCTGCCCGTCTTTCTTGGAACGACAGCCCTTTGGTGTACTTCTAGTCATAGCATGTATTCAAGCGTATAGATTTGCAGCAAAATTAAATTCAAAACACAAAAGATTAGATGCTTGAAGTAGCTGAGTTTGATGAAATCTTTTTATGCCACATTGTTTGTTTGTGCGGAAGGTTGGATATTTCTCTAGCCAAAATCGATTTAGATGTTTTTTCTCTTCTGCAGTTAAGCTGTTGGATTGGGAGGATGGCACGAAAACAGCTGCAGAAGCTGCTGAAATTCGAGCATCGTTCAAACAGGAGGTTTCCGTGTGGCACAAGCTCAACCATCCAAATGTCACAAGTGTAAAGATCCAAGTCGTTTCACCATTTTCGTCATCTCTGAAGTTTTAGTAATTTTTACTTAAAAATGATTCCTGTTATAGTTCGTTGGCGCATCAATGGGGACTTCACAACTAAAAATTCCTCCAAAAAACCCATCGGAGGGCTACACAAACCTCCCACCAAGGGCATGCTGCGTTCTTGTGGAATTTCTCCCAGGAGGCACATTGAAGAACTACTTATACAAGAATCGGAAAAAGAAGCTTCCGTTCAAAGTTGTGATCCAACTTGCTCTAGACCTCTCAAGAGGGTAAATCTTTGTCGAAGGTATAAACTTTAGCAGCAGTTCGACGTTTTACCTTACATCATAATTCTTGCAGGCTAAGTTATCTGCACGCGCAACGAATTGTGCATCGTGATGTCAAAGCAGAAAACATGCTTCTAGGCTCTCAAAGAACACTGAAGATCGCTGATTTTGGCGTCGCTCGTGTTGAAGCTCAGAATCCGAGGGACATGACCGGTGAAACTGGAACCCTCGGCTATATGGCCCCAGAGGTACTTACGAAAACGACTTGAAATATGGAATCAATATCCTTTAACACGACATATATGCTATAGATGATGAGTTTATCGTCTACTTAGGTACTCGATGGGAAGCCTTATAACCGGAAATGCGATGTATACAGCTTTGGAGTTTGCTTGTGGGAAATATATTGTTGTGATCTGCCTTATCCAGATCTTAGCTTTGCTGATATTTCATCAGCGGTTGTTAGACAGGTAAATTTCTATTCTGGATGCACAATGCATCTGCCCTAATTAAATCCTAATTGTGTCTAGTCAAATCCTAATTGAGGATTAATAAACTCTAATTGGAGATCGGTATCTCTGATTGGATTTAATTAAGGTGGATGCACACAAGTTTTTGCCTTGTTCAAATTGCTCTTTTTCTAGTTCTTTTGAGTTTGTTTTATCATCTGATCCTTCAAATACTCGATTTTATGTATTGTCAATCTGATCTAATCCAACCTTTGCTAGAATCTACGGCCTGACATCCCTCGTTGTTGCCCGAGCTCTCTGGCAAGCATCATGAAACGGTGTTGGGACGCAAACCCGGAGAGACGACCGGAGATGGATGAGGTCGTGAGGCTGCTTGAGTCGATTGACACGAGCAGAGGCGGCGGCATGATACCGGAAGACCAATTACCAAGTTGTTTCTGCTTTGCTACGACTAGGGGGCCATAAAAGATTGTCTAGTTTCTCCCTCCTCTGTTTTTCAGCCATTAGCAAACTTTCCATTTGTGGAGATAATTTTCTTTATCTACTTGTGAAGAAAAATCGGTTTGTGATTTTCTTCATCTCTCTGGGAAAACAGTTTTATCTATTCGCCTTCGTTGTTGGGCTTTTCTTTTTATGGCGTGGATAAATCCGCAGTTGCTGCTCCAGAAGGGTGAATTTAGGTCTGTTATTTGTTATTGCATTATTGATGTTCGTGTATTTTATAAATAATAAATGGGGAAAATTTGTAACTCACTTTGAAGTCGGATTTTGGATTACGAATTGTTTCCAAGATCCAATTTTTATCTTCTAAAAGTTGTGGGAAAATGCAAGTGTGCATATATTAATAGGATGTAATCGAGCTGAACCAAACACCATCGTGTTCAAGCTTGATTTATTTAATATCAAGCCGAGTCTTGAATTTTATTTATTGAATATTTCGAGTTTAATCGAATCCAAACAAACTTTTCGATATATGTTTAGAATATTAATTATTTTATTTTAAAAATAAATTATTTTATCTTCAGTAACATAATATATTTATTGATTTCTTACAATAACTAAAAGTAGTTAGAGATTTAACACAATATTGCTAATTATAGAAATAAAATAATTGTATCTAGTTAATAATTTTATTTTTTAAGCTAAATCAATTAACAAACTTATTCACGAGCTAATGAGACAAATATTACCATGCTCAAGCTTGATTTGTTTGGCTAACGAATTTCAATAAACAAACTCGAACGAATTTTTATCCAGTCGAGCTATGAATAGGCTCACGAATAGTTTGACTCATTTACTGCCATAAACTACAAGTTTTTGTGTTTTTTGGATATTCTTTAAATTTTTTTTGGATATTCTGTTTTAGTATTTTCATTTTTTCGACAAATAAAGCTAGATGTAATTGGTGTAGAAACTTGAAACTTATGTTTCTGATATTCAAGTCTACATATTTCTCGTATGAGACATATTTCTGTGAGTTCTCTCTTATCATGCGCTTTATTAAAAACTAATTTTCTTTTATCATGCGTTTTCTTAAAAAATTATTATTACTTTTATTTATAACATTATTTCTTATCATAGCACTGCTGTAAGAATAGTTATTTTTATTCATAACAATTGTTAGTTTTATTTATAACAATTATTAATTTTATTTATAAAAATATTTGTAAGAACTCCCATTTTTTTAGTACATGATGAAAGAGATGGAGAGTTCTTCATACAAGTTTTTGTTTTTTTGCATAAGCAAAATTATATATATTTTTTTTCACTCAACAATATTTTTCCCTCTATATATTCATTGCCAATTTTCCTTTGTTTTTAAACAGAGAAGTTAACAGTATTTCAACACCACCGTTTCCAAACACCCGAAATTCAGAGCAAGAATCGTTGCAGGCTTGCAGCCGTGCTTCTCTCTCATAAGAACCCTCTCTCTCTCTCGAGAAGCTCTTAGTCTCTTGAAATTATATCTTTCTTAAATTTGAAAACTGAGGTAAAACTTTTTCAAGCATAACCCTATGTTTGTTTTGGATACTGCACTATACATGTTCGAAGAATGTTCGTTTGTCATTTGCACTTAAGAATTTTCTGCTTAAAATTCATTTTTCTATTTTCTATCCTTGTCTATGAACATCTCGTGTCTATAGATAATTGCAACAACGGAAACGATATTATGCGTTTCTTTTGTTTAATCAGTATATAATTTTTTTTTCTATTATATCAGAATGTTATCAAAGTCGAAGCTTTTCTACTGTTCGTCGCTACGGCAGGCTTCATTTTCCTTGAAGAATAAATATAGAGGAGATTATGCCATTAATGTAATTGGAGTTAGCTCTGCATTGCTCAATAGGTTTTGCACTGCTGCAGAGCCACTGAATGCTGATGCCTTACCGACGGCGAATGAGTCGCCTGAGCTTCCCGATTGGGTTAAATCTTCATGTGGGGAGGTGGGGGAGGCGGAGGAGCGTGCTAAGAAGTCGAAGGATGAAAATTTTGTGCCTCCTTCAGTCTCTTACTGGATCGAGAATCACAAGATTCATGCTCAAGATGTTGATATGAAAAGCGTAGTAAATGATATTGTCGAGACTGATATCAATAAAGTGAGTGAGATTCTGAAGAATCATCACTTCAAATCCCCTGATTCGGTCGTGAAAATTTTGAAGGGTTGTGATGTGAATGTGTCCGAAAGTTTAGTTGAGCAAGTATTGAAAAGATTCAGCTGTGATTGGATCCCAGCGTTAGGATTCTTTAAGTGGGCCGAAATGCACACAGGGAGTGCTCATCCGGCTCGTTTCTACAACTTGATGGTTGACAATTTGGGGAAGACGAGGAAATTTGATGTCATGTGGGAGCTGGTGGGAGAGATGAAGAACATGGAAGGGTATGTCAAGTTGGACACGATGACTAAAGTAGTGAGGCGTCTTGCAAGGGCCCGTAAGTATGATGATGCAGTGGAGGCGTTCGAGAAGATGGAGGAGCTGTATGGAGTGGAGAGAGACATCACAGCAATGAATATTGTGATGGATGCACTTGTGAAGCAAGGAAGCGTTGAGCATGCTGAACGGCTTCACTTGGATTACATGGATCGAATCCCTCCCAACTTTCAGACCTACAACGTGTTGGTCCACGGATGGTGTAAAACTAGGCAGATGGAGAAAGCTAAGAAGAGGATTGATGAGATGAAGAAGCTTGGGTTCTCCCCGGATCCAGTCATGTACACTAATGTGATTGAAAGCTTCTGTCGTGAGAGAGATTTTCACAAAGTCGAGGACACGTTGGATGAGATGAAGGAGAATGGAGTCAATCCTAATGTGGTGACGTACACTATCATGATGAGTGCGCTGTCGAGGGCAAAAGAAACAGATAAGGCGCTGCAGATTTATGAGCAGATGAAGCGCAACAGGTGCTCCCCTGATGCTGCATTCTACAACGTCTTCATCCAGGCGCTAAGCCAGGCGGGCAGGCTGAAGGACTCCGATGCTGTATTGCAGGACATGTCGAGGCAGGGGGTTTCGCCCGACGTGCATACCTACAACACGCTGATCCTCATCGCTGCCAACAGGTTGCAAGAGGAGAAGGCTCTGAATACACTGAGGAAAATGGAGGAGAGTCAGTGTAAGCCTGATGGGAACACTTATGCGCCGTTGTTGAAGATGTGCTGCATATTGAATAGAATGAAGGTGCTCTCTTTTCTGCTGAGCCACATGTTCAAGAACGACATGGGGATCGATTCCGGGATATACTCACTGTTGGTGAGCCGCCTCTGCAGGAACGGGAGGCTCGATCGAGCTTGTCAGATGTTCGAAGAGATGTGCCGGAAGGGACTCGTTCCGATGGATTGTACTTATGAGCTTCTTGTTAAAGGGCTTCAGAGGGAGGAGATGATTCGTGAGAAGCAACGAGTTGAAGAATTGATGGCGGAGGTATCATAGGATTTGAGGTTTGGATCTTTTCGCGATTTTCATGTTTTGTTTGTTTTTGGATCTTGCTCCAAAATCTACTAACTCTTAAACAATTGAGCTAATAATATTATGGATTTTGACTCGTCAGAATTGATGTGTGTCTGTGTTCAGAAAGAAAAGAGGAATTCTACCCCATACGGTTTCATTCTTTTTGTTTTTCTTTTCCTTTACATGTTTTGCAATTTTTATGCTTTTTGCGTAATTGCACTGTACAACATGGATGGAGTATATATTTTTCCAGAAAAAATCAAAAAGTCAAATCACAAAAGCTGAATACTGATAAATTTGTTGCATATTGAGAAGTTGAGAAGAATGAAGGTGGCTGGCTTATTATCTGTACAATGTTACCAATAGTAAAAGATTATCATATATGGTATCCCAACTAACCTATATCAACAAAGATTTTAATTTAATTTTTATCCCTCAAAAGAAAGGAAACAGAAATCAAGAAAATGTGAGATTCCAAACAAGTCATCAAGACAAAGATTTCAAGCGACTGGGGCGAGGTAATTTTCTAGGGCTTGGCTTCTTCCATTCGCTCTTTCCCAAGAACTCCTCGATCAACCTAGATGAATTTTGTCCGAAGCAAAACAATTATGAATTAAATTTCAAATGCACACCACGAATATAAGACACCATATATATACTTACATGCTGCAAATAGCCTTCTGCGACGCTGCCAGCTCCCGATCAGGGAAGCAATCGTCCATATGAAAACTCAGCCAAACGTACAGATCCAGAACCTACGGTTACCAAAAGAAGAATAACTCAACGGCAAGTTTATAGAACAGAGACGAACAAATTAGGACGATGGGTCCGCAAAGATTAATCCACTGGAAAGATGAGTTCACCTCATTTTTCTCCAAGCAAAAAGATTAAACAAATCACTGACCTTATGAATTGATTCGAGCTCCTTCAGTTGCTTGTGCGACTTGGGAATCTTGAGTGTTCCGGGGGTAAAGATTTCCTTAAGCCGCACAATATGATTCGTACAATAGCTTGTTGCAAACTGCAAACAGAGAAATAGGTTAGAATAAAAAAAAATATCACTCCACTAATTAAATAAGGTGATGAGCAGGAGGCTAGAAGCTGGTCTTACCTGAGTGAGTCCCTGAGACGAGATGTCATCGTCCATGTCAACGGGACTACAAATAAAAATGCAAGTTAGTTACCATGACCAACATATATCACTATCTACAAAAGGGTTTTGTATGTATTGTAGTTTAAAAAACAAAAATATAGATAATTCAGTATTAGGACAAAGATGTCACCTCGTAACAAAGAGATACTTATCACTCAAAGTAAGAGGTAGCTCATCTATTACAGCTGCTACTTTCTGTTAATAAACAACACAAAATTAGCATCTACAAATGGTAAATATATAAGGAAAGACGAAGAAGCATACATAGGAAAATAAAGTAGATATCTCGTGTATGGGGCAGTGGAGGAAGCTAGCATACCAGCATCTGCTCGCAATTAGTGATAAAATAGTTGTCTGACAACTTGGCGTTTTCAACAAAATGCTCCTGCGAAAGAGAAGAGCAGAGAGGTATCAGACAATTGATGGACCCTGAAGCAGACATGTGAATGCACAGAGAGAGAGAGGGGAGAGAGAGACATACCAATATCTTCTGTAGACCATAAGTTGGATGTAAACGTGAAAACATAAGTAAAAGATCAAAGCTAGGGAAAAGTCCAGCTTGCTGCATCACAGACATGTCCCACAAGAAATTGTCAAGGGAAAGATCGAGCTAAAGTAGGTATAAGCCAAACTAGATAGACTCTAATTACCTCCAGAGTAGGAGAAGGGGAACTCAGTGATGAATGAAGTAAAGGTAGATCGTCGGCCTTTAGACAAGTCACTTCACCAACAGGAAATTTAGATTTGTATCTACCAGCTCTTCCTATAACAAAATCCACAAATAAATATATATTATGTACAAATAATAACCAAAGATTCATAACAAAAACTACTCTCAGACAAGACTTCATGTAAGAATTTGCCACTCAACGTTAATCTTAGAGAAATGCAAGTAGAGGTGGCGAGAGAATAGCTCACCAGCAATCTGTTTGATCTCAGAAACAGTGAGGTCCCGCATTTCTGAACCGTCAAATTTTTCCAATGTTGAGAAAATTATTCTGGATATGTTAAGATTGAGACCCATTCCAATGGCATCACTTGCCACAAGAACATGAAAATCACTGTTTTCGTCATTGAACATTGTTGCCTGCAATCTTAAGGAATTGATTAGTTCAGCCAATTTCTGCCTCATCAAACAAAGAAATCAAAATAGAAAGAAAAACTGTAAGACCAATAGCATGTAGTTTGAATCGAAAATGATATATATGTCTGACTAGATGAGAGCAAAATAGTAGAATCAAAAAGCGATCCTGTGGAAGAAAGAGATCTCCAGATGCCTTAAACATTAAAAACCTTCAGTAAAAGGATATCTTTCAACCACATTTCAATGAGGAAATCAAAGTACACATAATTGGAAGACAAGAAACCTATCCAATTCACCAAACTGCTATGCAAGACAAATGATAGCCAAAACGAACCTGTCTGCTTCGAGTCTCTGGAGGCAATGAACCATAAACAACAGAGCAGAGATGCTTCCTTTGATCTTCAATTAGTCTCTGCCAACATCAACGATGATAAGAGGGGAACTCAAAAACCAAACATGAACTAGTGACCACATATTTTAATCTGTTTATTAATCGATATGATTCAAATAGATGACATTGATTTTACGAAACATCCATTGCATCATCTAGAAAGCCTCTAAATTTATATTAAACCTACCTACAAGAAGATAAACCTAAAGTTACCCTTACCTTCATCTTGTATATCTCATAACGTGAGAATGTGACAATGCAGTCACCTGTCCGTATGTTGGAAAAAGATCCAAGTGGAACATCCAAAGGGATGAGAGGTGAAAGTCTCTCATAATATTTAACCTGAATCACAAAAGGTGTATTGTTCAGATTCACTAGCAAGATCTCCACATTCCTCTTCTGTAATAACATAAACACATGCACTTGAATCAGTGCAGTTTAAATGCCATACCTCGACAACATCATCGGTCACTTTAAGCATCTCCTTAACTAAAGGAACAGCTGCTGGATCCCCACACAAGTGTAGTTCATCAGCACATATTCCCAGTAAAGCTCTTGTAAATGAAAAACCCCGTGTTCTGCACCCCAACATCTGTGAGAAAGATGAGAGATTAAACACAGAATATCTCAAGCACACGTACTCAGTAAGTACTAAAGAACGGAATCCATATAAGAAATTGAAGTTTGCTGAAAGAACTTGGATGAGGAGGCTTAAACTGTCAAGAGCTCCGATTCAAATGCAAACATGGAGAACAATCATACAGTCCAGCAAATACAGTTACTTTGCTAACGACACTAATGCAAGAATATCCTGCTATCTTGAAGTCAATAGAATATACATAATGCCTGATATAGACCATAGGCACACCTGAATTTCATCTACAACTGCACAGCTATAATCAGAATTAACATCTGACATTTCTACAGTAACAGCTTTATGTTTTGCTCCATCAATCTCCTCTCTCTCTTGCCCGGTAATGAGCTCGCAAGGAACTTTGGCCTTGTTCAGACGCTGAGCAATCTCCCACGCCAAAAGTCTCAACGGCCCACAATAGATACCTGTGGCATGACTATTAAATCGAAGCCTAAAGGCCACCTCAAGCGATTGACCTAAACAGGCAACAAAATGCAGCTTAAGAAGATGGATACTATATACCTGAAGGACTCAACTCCAACCGCTTCAGAGCATGATATGTTTTGCCACTATTTGTTGGACCAACATGCAATATTACATTCCGTTTCTTTCGTCGAGCAACAGGATACCATGTATGAGGACGCCTAATTTGTGAATGCAAAATTAGTACCAAGAGCGCTAATGCAAAGAATTGCCAAAATACCAAATTTCATATAGACAGTATTTTCTCTTACCTTAGGTCTGTAAAATCAAATTTCGTGTGAGTTGTGGAGCTGCTAAGCTTCCGTAGGCATTGATAGATGCCACATGAAGTTCTAAACTTCGATTCCCATGTAGAGTGATAGAAATCCGTATTATCTAACCAGCAAGAGAGAAAAAAATGTAGATAACCAAACAAAAGAATCTGCAGTAAAAATATTTTATGCTACTGCTCTAAGTTCTGAGAGTATCATGCTGTCTATACCAAATGCACTCAAAAAATGTCCATATGGAAATGTAATAAATCAATTCCAAGAACCCGAGCCTTGCACTTCTGAGCTATATTAATCTAATATGACCAGGATATGCCCCAGCTTGAAACAATTCAATAAAAAACACACATATTTATCATTTTCTTCTTCTTTTGTCCGATCCCCCTTCAAGTACTAGTCTAAGAGCTACTAGAAAGAGCTCCAATTTTCAGGGTAAGCAAGAAAAACTTGAAACTTCATTATTTTCTCGTTTCTGTTACTTGGAATTTTCTTCTCATGCGCATATATTTCCAAAGTAATCCCCAAAAAAAAAAGCTTTGTTTTGTACACTTCTCATTCCCATTATATAGAAACTTTCATTCTTCATTTTCATAATTTTTGACAAACCCAACCAACTAGAGCTACGCGGCCAAAAAAAAATCAAAAACTTAATTTAAAAAAAAGAAGCAGAAAGAAAGTGAATTACCGGGAAGCAATGTTTGAGAAATCCTCCGGCGAAAAAGCAAGGAGCTCATTTGAATACTAATCCTTGAATTAAAGAGTGTAAATTTTACAAGGTTCAGAGGCAAATCAAATGGAGATTGTCATCGTAGTGAAATTATAACTGGGAAAAACTAAAAATTGGCGATAAGATATCGAAATATTGGGAAAATAGGTGGCGCGAGATTTCAGTGGAGGTAAAGAATTTCGGCGTTAACCCGCCGACTTCGAAGATGTTCGGCTTCTATATATTTGCGTCTCTGTATAGTTTGAAATCTGTTTTCATGGAAGAAGGAGAATTTGATAATTTGCTCCTCGAGGACGAGAAGAATATTAATTTGGCCCACAAAGTTGTAAGAATTCACTATTTTAATATGTATTATTCTAAAATATAATCCGAACTTTGATTTCAAGTCACTTTTAGTCCGAAAATTACAAATATAATATATACTTATTCCCCCTGTTCATCTAACAGCATGAGTAAAAAAAAATATCAACTAAATCTGACGTGTATAATTGTTTTGATATCATAAAAAAACTTATATCAGAAATCAGCTTCTGACAATACACGTTAGTTTTAGTTGATCGAAATTTTCGACTCAAACTATTTAATGAACAAAGAAAAATAAATATATGATATATTTGTAATATTTATAAATTCAAACTAAAAAAATACTATATGATCAAAATTTAGGCTATAATAGAGTAATTCTAATTTAAGTTAAAAAATGGACCTTTTTAGGTAGTCTTGTGGTTTATATTAGATCATTGGATTTAATGTTATCTTATCATTTTATTTGGTAGAATACCAAATATAGATATATAGGGGATGGTTTTTGTGGGAATGAAAATAAATGTAGGAAATATGAATAGATATGTAAGTCTAACATATTTTTCATATTTGTGAAGACAATCAATTACTATGTTGCATATGTTAGTTTAAGACATATTTCATCTCTTCGTAACACATACGCTAAATATATTAGTTTAAGACATCTTTCATCATAGTCATAGTAGAGAAGAAGGGTTCTAAGATCGCACGATAATCCGCGTAGCACACAATACAAAAGCAGAAGATAATCGAAATTAAATCTCAACCATTGATCCAGTGCATCAAAGGCCCCAGATTTATTCTCATTTCCTACCAAATTATAAATTCATACCTGATCCATCTCCTATATATATATATATATATATATAGTTATATGAGTGAATTGCAATTGGAAAAGGTTGGGCATTCGCAATTTTAACTATAGTTAGTGGGCAAATTTTATTTTCAATTTTCAATTCTGTTTATTCCTTCTCACTTTATGTATTAACTAAGTATCTTCAAGATTTACTTTAGTTTTATTATTTTATGAAATATAGCTTTCGGTAAGGCTTACAATATGATAGATACTAAAGTATTATGCACGTTATAGTCAATTCAATATATTAATTAACTCCAATTTGCTATACAAAAAGATTTGTAAACACCATCTGTACACATATTTCAGATAAATTCATGCTATATGTATTAATTTGAGAAAAAAGATAACTTAAAGATATAAGATTATCACTTATAATTTCAACATGTTGTGTATGTGTGTTGATTTGAAAGGCCAAAAATTTTAGGTTTGATTCCACCACCATTACAATATATATATATTTTTTTTTGATATCATAGAACCATGCATGCTACTGGCAGGTCACAAGACTAGGTAAAACCCACGGTCCTGTGCAATAGCCTGCAAACCACATAGTATGACCATTACAATATTTTCAAAATTATTTATCCAAAAAAATTACTTCTCATTCAGACTATTTGATGTAATAAATACAGCCCTTTTTCAGTGGAGAAGTATATTGGTGAATTTTTTAAGCTCTAATGGTAAACCCAATAGGCCCATTTGAGTTCAAATTTGCTTTGGGTTTTGCATTCATCAATAGTCGTCACTAGGCCCATTCCAGATTATCTTTTTAGGAAAAAAGAACATTGTCAGTTTAAAATTGTAAATTCATTTTTATTCAATATTCAATACGAAAATGATAAATAATATTACTGTTGGAGTCTGTATACTGTAGATTAATAGTGATATTTCATACTTGGATTTTGCTCCATTGAATAATGATTTTGCTCGATCTACTATTCTATAGTTTCATAAAAATGAACGATTCCGCACAACGCAATTTGAACCGACCTCGGTTGATTCCTCGTTACTGTTCAAAGGGGCAGTAATAGGTAGAGATGACAGAATTTGAATCTGTGATATTTGTACCCAAAACAAACGTGCTACCAAGCTGCACGTTGCACCACATCCCTTCAATTGTCTTTAGATTAGACACTGCTATTTAGAAAATATAAATAAACAGTTGTTTGTAATTGGTTTTTATAGGGACTAATCAATCGGAACCTCCCCCCCCAGCTAAAAAATATCAATATTTATTTCTAGTGGTGGTAGATGTTCCTTCCAATAAATTTCATTATTTCTGTTTTGAATATAAAATGTTTTTGTTCCAAAGATACTTAGCATCATGTTTGAACAGTATTATAAGATTCTATATTTTATTTCAATCAAACTGTGACGATTCGTTCACATACGCATAAATAGTTAAATTTATTATTACAATTTATTTCTTTTGCAACACGTATCTAACTAACTTATTCGTCGATATAAATAACATAATCCACAAAATATTATTTTATGATATACAAAAATATGGTCAGTAAATTAACTGCATAATTTTTCGATTTTTAATTTTACACATAGGACATGCATGTACATATATAGTAGCATCATTTTGTATGAGTCATACATATTTAATTCAATAACTTTACCGTATACGAAGAAACAAATGTTACATCCTTTTCCACGCTGCATTAAGGCGCACACAGAAAATTAGAGGTAATCATATTTTGATTGAATATAGGCACAATTTATTTTATCTCTGTGTAATTTTTTCATGAAAATCTCAATCAAAATTAGTCAAAGCTAGAATAGGACATGCCCCTACCCCCCAGTCTTCAAGTTCAAGACAACCCCTCACTTTTGTATATGTAACTAGTCTTGGTGCTTGAGTTGGTGGAATTACGACTTCTCATATCTCCAAGATTGTTAGCTTAATTTACTCATAAATAATACTCCCTCCGTCCCGTTTAAAGTGTCCATTTTCTTTTGGACACGAGTATTTAAGAGAAAGGTATAAAGTAGTTAAAGTGTTAAAAAATGGGTAGGGTCCATACTTTTTAAAGGGATAATTATTTCCTAAAATGGAATGAGACATTTGTAATGAGACAACCCAAAAAGGAAAAGTGGACATTTTAAATGGGACAGAGGGAGTAAGTATTTATATTAATAAATATATGTATATATATTTGGATTCAAATTCATATTCGATAGTATATTTTCATTATTATTAGTGCTGATAGTAATGAGATCCGAGTCTCGAACAGTGATAACGTATAACACAATGTTTTCTCATAAAACTCTATTTCATTTTTTATTCATGTAAATCAAATTTCACTTTCTTTTCCCATTTGAGCGAGTCTAACATTTTACAAATTCACTTTTTAAATGAAAATTTATTACATTTACTTTTTTGAAAAATATATATGTTGTTCCAACTTAATTATGATATATCAATAAAGTGTGTATATTGTTCGGACGGTCTAGTGGTAAAGTATGTTCTATTTTTTTACCATTTGAGTGAGTCTAATATTTTACAAATTCACTTTTTTGAAAAATATATACTTTGTTCCAACTTATGATATATCAATAAAGTGTGTATATTGTCCGGACGGCCTAGTAGTAAAATATAAATTTTAGGTTCGAATTTCACTAACGCATCTCTATAGGTCTGAGTCTATCACATTTGATTTTTCAAGTGTGATTTACATATCATGTGTGATTTGCAAGCTATTACACAAGAACATGAAAGTTACTAATACGCATCGAAGATAGTGACTGCAATTCTTCATAAATTAAAATGTGTATATTACTGTTAATCACGTCATGAGACTGACATTAAATAATTGATAACCAGTGACCAAATAACTTTCCACGTACAATATAATTGGTATCTCCATTAATTTTAGGAATATTCGTCGTGATTGATTAATACCATTTTACAATGTGCACGTTATGAATTTATTCATCATATTGAGATTTGCCGTCATAAAATTGTTTGTTTGAGCTTTTGGTTTCTCATGGGATGTTCCAACAGCAAAACAAATAAATATTACGAATTTGAATACTTATAAACTATACGTATAGTATTACAAGATGCCAAGTTGACTTTGTTTATATATGTCTAGCAGTAATATATAATCCCTCCGTCTCATTCAAAATATCTTATTCTTTTTTTATTGTCCCGCTACAAATATCATATTCTATTTTAAAAATAATTATCATTTTAAAAGATGTGGGTAAAACCCCACATTTTACACTTTAATTATTTATATATTTTCTTAAATACTTGTATCAAAAGAAATTAGACACTTTAAATGAGACAAATGAAATATCTAACAACTAGCCAGTGGCGGATTTAGGGGATAGTATGATAAATTTTAATAGTGAAATATCTTTTTGGGTAAATATCAATTTAAAGAATGTAATTATGTTTTATCATAAAATGTCAAATTATAATAAGTTGTTGGTCCTATCAATTTATTATCAACAAATTATATTTGATATGACCATTTGGTCCTATTCGGGATACTATTGGTATTAATTGATATAAATTGACATTTTATGTTTAAATTGATATTTTGAAATTACAAACTTTTTGATATAACATATATAGTTTCAATTTTAATATTCCTACTATCTTTTTTACAACCTTATATATGGTATCTCGTCGGAATTTTTTCAATTTTTATTTCTAAAATTATATTTGTTCATCCACCTTCCAACAAAAAAAAAAAAACCTTCCACCAAAGAAAATAGAGATTGTCACAAGATGACATCCCATGTTAAGTGGCCTTATACAAAACCTTAATCATCACAAATATTGGGGCCCAAAATGATGGATTCCACACTTAGTGGGATTATTTTATCCTTGAGGGCTAGTGTTTTGCTGTGCCTTCTATGAATCTCCACACTTAGTGGGAGATTTTTATGTTTATATTGTGTGATGTACGAGTTTTAAAATTGAAAATTGTAATACTAACTAGAATTATCCAGCATCCAATGCACCATAATAATTGTTGAATTAAATTAATAATAAATAATTAGAATTAAATTATATATCACAATTATGTAGGTATAATTGTATAGTATTCTAACCTTTTAAAATTAGGTTTAGTTATGTTTTGTGTCTCTAACTTGTAGTATTTTATAAAATATGTCCTCAACTCACGTTCTCTAAAAAAAAATAAAAAATCCTTACTTTTGAGCGTTTTCCAAAATATGTCAAACGTTACAAAATTCGACGACGGAATGATGAGTCACTTCATCAGATTCTTAGGTGGATTATACTTGGAATTTTATTTCCCACTTAAGCTTAATCATATTTTGTTTCTATAACTTTCAGTATTTTATAGAAAATATCTCAACTAACGTTTTCACTTCAAAAACCGTCAGCTTTGAGAAAAGTTTAATTTATGTTCCGTCTTACACGAACCTGACGATGGAATGATGAATTACCAACTAACATTTGATTTATGCCCAGCCAATGACGTCATTTTGATTATATAAGGCGTGACATAAATTAAACTTTTCTAAAGTTAAGGTTTATGAAGTGAAAATGTTAGTTGAGAATATTTTATAAAAAATACTGAAAATTGTGGATATTTCCTGGAAAATGTTGAAACTTTGGAACATACAGTATGATTAACCCTTGTTTATGTGAAAAAATTTCACATATAATCCACCTAATAATTCGACGAGGTCACTCATCATCGAATTATATGATGTGAGATGTTTTTTTTAAAAAAAAAACTAAAAGATGAGAGAGTCTTTTTATAGAAACCATAGCTTGGGGACATATGAATTTTATAATTATATTACGAAAAAATAAAAATTCCTACTAAATAGAGTTTTTTTTTCAGTAAAATGATTACAATATTATAGTTGCATCCAAATATTTAAATATTTTTTAAAGTGATATGAATAGTTGGCAATTTTTGAAAAATAACTAAAATATTTTGATTTAGTTATTCAATGTGTATATATAGATGTTCGGTAGAGTTGATAGAGAAAATATAATAGCTTAATTATTTTAAGATAATAAATTATTAGACTTATATATATACATATTTATATTAATTATAATATATAAATGCAGTTATATATATATATATATATATATATATATATATATATAGGGGAGGGTTAATGAGAACCAAATTGTGAGCGTGAGAACAAAAAAATGATGACCATGAAAGTTGATGAATCCAGAAAATGAATCCAAAAATAAAATTTTCGTCCTCATGGGATTCGAACCCGGTGAAAAATCTTAATTGTTGAATTCATTAAGTTTCTCAACGGATTCATCAACTTTCATAACAATTTTTAAGTTTTAGGATAAGAATTACCATTTGAACCAAACTCTCTCTCTATATATATATATAAATGAGAGATAAATAGAATACAAATTCGTCTTTACCATAGTAGACAAGTACATAATTTTATTTGGATAAATAAAATATAGAATATTAATTATCTATATTTTTAAAGTAAATTATTTATGTTTTGTATTTGTTATAAGACACATTAATATTTTTCTTAGATTAAGTAAATGGATAAATTGAGCTATCATTTAATCAAATTAACTACTATTAATGAGACATGTTTAGGCCGGAAAATTATGGAAGTTGATTATGATTTTGTAATATATAAAAATTTGAATATTATATACAACCACTTAATTGTTTTGTTTATCAGAAACAATTAAACATTTAAATACAGCATAGCAGGTAGAACTACGCACGGATAGTTTATTACAAAGAAATGTTGGATTAAAAGTATCATAGAGAAAAATTAAATAGTTGATGAAAAACTTTGCAAGTTAATGGACGTGTTACGTTCTCTTCACTACTTTTTTTTTTTGATATGTTTTTTTATCTTGATAATTTAACCCCATAAATTAATTAAAAGACATGTAAACCATACTTGAAAACCAAGTGTGTGGCTCAAACCCATAGAGGCGTTTGGTGGGGTTCAACATGACTCTCACCATGCGAACCCACTCCATCGGACGGTCTCAGACTTGTATATATTGTTTCTTTGTATAGTTTAAATTAATGATTTAAAATCTAAATAGACAGAATATTGATGAGCATTGAAAAGGAAGGGCCACTGACGAGCCCCCTAAATTGAGACAGCTAATTCCTTATTTCGAGCCTCACATTTCTTCAACACCCCCCACAATTTTCTGTCATTTTTAGGCACTCCCAACTCTTTAAATTTAATTTTCATCTAATCAATTACCTTATAGAGTTTTATTAGAAATATTAAATTATATATAAAAATAGCTCTTTGTAAGGTCGGATTCAAATCCACACAGCACACCACTTAATAATTTTTTTTAAAAAAATAATATTTTTCGTAATTTAATCATAATATGTAAACTCAAAACATTAGAAAATGACCTTTAACACACGAGTAAGAGATTCTTGCCCATCGTGCACAAGCAATTTATAGTTTTATACTGATATTGCAGATTTGCAGTGATAAATTCAGTCAAATTGGCAGGTGTCCTCTTATAAAGACTTGGTATAGTTTTTACTAAAAACATTTATTAATTTGGACTCGTAATCGAGTAGGGTTTGGACCTACTAAATTTTCTAACTATATTAACTATTGTACTTCTTTCTATACGAGAAAAACACAATCACTATTTTGAATAAATGTGCAATATTTTACAAATTATATCGAAAATAAAAATTGCACTTATTTTTTGGTTCGACTGGCTCGACTAGGGGTGCTTATTGGATCGATTTCGGTTAATCGAAACCAAAATTCTCCAAATCCAGTAACCGATACCGAAATCGTTGGTTAATCGGTTATCCAATTAACCGAGCGGTTAGTCGGTTCGGTTATTGGATAACCGAAACTATCCAAATTAAATATCTTTATTTACTTATTTGACTAATTAAACTATTTTTTAATTTAATAATAATAACAATAAATTATTATTATTATTATTATTTGAATCTAATTAAACTTATTTTAAATTAAATAATAATAATAAATTAATAATTATTATAATTTCGGTTATTCGGGTATATCCATTCGGTTATTCGGTATATCCGATAATCGAAATTAATCTTAAACCATTAACCGATACCGATCCAATAACCGAATTAATCGGTTATTGGATACCGATAATCGATCGGTATCGGTTCGATTCGGTAATAACTGATATCCAATACCCGTTTGATCACCCCTAGGCTCGACCTAAACTACACCAAATAAATGAATTTTGAGGGGCCGGTTGAATAAATTTTGACAATTGATATCACCAGAATCCTGAGCAATTCAATTTATGTCTCAACAACATACAAAAAAACATTAAAAATAAAATAATTGTCTTCCTTTTTTCACTCACATTTTCGTAGAGCTGGGGCACGAGGTTCTCGGAAAAGCGAGAACTTCCCGTTTTGGAATAAGAAAATTATCATGTAATGGTGACGAGAGATGCTAAATTCCACTTTATTAAGACACCGGAGATAAAAAGATGATCCTTATCAGTTATCACACATACAAACTGCAAAAACCCCATCTCCAAACATTCCTAAATTCTTACAGACAACCAACACCAAAACCCAAGAAAAAAAGAATTACAACATTGTATAAAGCAACAGTCCAACATTAAAAAGCCCAAGAAAAGAAAAGATGAAAACTCAGAGATTTGCAGCACTGTTAATATCTGAAGAGGAGAGGACTATGCTTTATCTTTACATGTAACAATGTGCCTCTTTTAATTGCTTTTTTAACTTTGTTTTGTGAGACCAAATGGCAAAGACAAAACGAGATATATGTACAGATACAGAAAAAAAGGATTTGTATTTAGCCCTTTTGTCATATCTACACACTTTTGCTGACCAGCACAAGTTTATGAAAAATATTCAAGATTTGATCATATTTGAGGGTGGCAATTTTGCATGAGTTTTGATGAAATTGAAGATGGGACGTGAGTTTCATAAAAGAAAATCGAACTATATGTTTCATTTAGTATTAAAAGTATGTTATTCGATTTTTGTGATATTTAAAGAGTTTTTTTAAGCCTATAAAGAGTTGGATTTGAGTAGAGAAAAAATGGCATGGCGTAACCTGTTGCGCCCGTGAACCGGACGGAAAGCAGAACCGAACTCAAGACTAAGAACTATGAGCTAAGAATGCAAGTAGAATGCTTTGCTTTTGCTAGAGAGAATAGAATGTTTTTGCTTGTGCTTCTAACTCTAGAATGATGCACTATATATAGCACTCCAAGAGGATGTTTAAGGTCACAATTGATGACAAACATCAATATTCCATTAACTCTTAACATCAAGAGTTGGAAATGAAAGGCCAAAGGCCATGAACCTCATTACAAGCAATTCCCACTCACAACCCATTAACTTCCAACAATCCCCACATGAGTGGAAATGCCATATAAATGCAAAGCAAAATTCAGTCCTCGAGAGCGATATTGCATTTGGAAAGGTAGCTTGTGGCTTGAACCTTCCATAGTCGAAATTATCGAGCATACCGGTGCATAGTGGTTATTTCACCTGAACTAGTCCTCCATGGTGTATCTTGAGACAATAATATTGACACAATATCATCTCAATTTCCATCCGTTCTTACGTTTGTGTCCATTATGGCCTTGGAACACCTTTGGATTCACAAGTGTACCACTTGAAGCGCCCCACTTCACACTTGCATAGGTGACTATTACAACCAAGTATTCGCTATACTTGACCTCCTTGAGGTATCTAAGAGTCATTAAAGTTAAAACTTAACCTCACCACTTGCGGACTTACAAACACTCCTTTGTTCTCGGAGAATGGCGTATGTCCGAGTGTTTATCACACGGATTTTATAACCGTTGTCCTTTTGAACCATGTTCTCGGACAATCCAATCATCATGGTTGGGTTTCGCTATAATCATCCTTAAGATGTGGATTTAACACCCATTCCTCTAACAGTTTAAACATTTGATCTCGATTAATGCTTTTGTCACGGATCCGCTAGATTATCTATTGATTTTACATAATCAATAGTGATAACCCACTCGTGATCAAATGTCTCACGGTATTGTGTCGTCGACGAATATGTCGAGACTTACCGTTGTAATATATATTTTGTGCCCTTCCTATTGCAGATTGACTATCACGGTGAATCAACACGGAAAGCGCGGGACTCGGCCGACATGGAATATCCTCGAGGAAATTTCTAAGCCATTCGGCTTCTTCACGACCTTATCTAAAGCTATGAATTGATTCCATGGTAGACCGCTATACAAAACTGTTTCTTGGACTTTCAAGACACGACCCACCTCCAATAGTGAACACGTATCCACTTGTGGAAAGCGAGTCGATTGAGGCGGATATCAATTAGCATCACTATACCCTTCAAGTACAATGGGCTCACTAGAATAATGAATCGCATAGTGCAGGTAAACTTTAAGTAACCCAATACGCGTTCAAGTGCTTTCCAATGTTCTCTACTTGGATTAGTTGTGAAACTACTCAATTTGTTCACGAGCAAGCTAAATCAGGTCGGGTGCAGGTTTGTGAGATACATCAAACTCCCAATAATCTTAGCATATTCATCTTGACTTATAGGTTCACCCCTATTTGGAGTCGAATGAACACTCGAGTCCCAAGGAGTCTTGAAATAGCTTATCCATTGCATTGAATTTCTTCAACACTTTCTCAACATAGTGGGATTGTGTCAAAGCAATTCCATTTGGCGTTCTAAAATTTTAATTCCAAGAATTACATCCGCCAAACCCATATCTTTCATCTTGAAGTTCTTACTTAGCATTCTTTTGTTTCTCCAATCACACGGAGTTACTTCCCATTATCAACATGTCATCTACATAAAGACAAACAATAACAAAATCGTTATTGAATTCTTTACATAGACACACTTGTCACTCGTTGATTTTGAAACCATTTGACAACATAACTTTGTCAAATTTCATATGCCATTGCGATGGCGCTTGCTTAAGTCCATACAAAGACTTTTGAAGTTTGCATACCTTGTGCTCTTGCCGGTACTACAAAACCTTCATTTGTTTCATATAGATCTCATCTTCTAACTCTCCATACGTGAACGCTGCTTTTACATCCATTTGATGAATCTCAAGATTTTGCAAAGCGTGAATAGCGAAAACGTTCTAATAGAAGTATGTTTAGTCACAAAGTAGTAGGTATCGAAGAAGTCATACCCACCTTTTGTCTAAACCTTGAACTACAAGTCGGCCTTATATTTATCAATAGTGCCATCGGACTTGTATTTCTTCTTTAGGATCCACTTGCATCCTAAAGCTTTACAACCAGTGGAAGATCTACTAACACCCAAGTATGATTCAACATAATAGACTCTATCTCAATGTCTATTGCTTCTCCACAGATCGCATCCGGGCCTCGATAAAGCTTCTTTTACGGTAACGGTTCATCATTTAACAATAAAACGACATAATCCGGTCCATAAATTTTAGCTTTTCTTACACGATTACCACGTCTAGGTTGCACATCTTCAGGTGTAGACCTATGTCGTTTTCTATTAGCGAGGCCATAAAAACTTGCTTAGAACTTGAGGGTTCACCTTCTTCAACAGTATGAGAATTGATAGAATCTTCCTCAATTCTTTTACTTGAATCAGAACTATTCTTATCCTTATTAGGATAGATATTCTCAAAGAATATAGCGTTCCTTGATTCAATTGTTGTTCCCACATGAACATCAGTATATCGAGTTGTGCACAACAAATCTATAAACACTACTATTAAGTGCATAACCAATAAAGATACAATCTACCGTTTTAGGTCCAATTGTAACTTGTTTTGGCAACGGTACTTCAACCTTAGCTAAACACCCCCACACTTTGAAGTATTTATATGAAGGTTTCCTTCCTTTCCAAAGTTCATAAGGAGTTACATCCTTCCCTTTGATAGGAATCTTGTTCAAGATATAGTTGGCTGTAAGAACGACCCCCACATATTCGGGGTAATCCGAACTTATTAATAACGCATTCATCATCTCCTTAAGAGTTCGATTTTGCGTTCACTACACCATTTGATTGAGGCGAATAAGGAGCGATCGTTTGATGGATTATACCACTTTCGTTGCATAATTCAAATAAGCGGAGCAACATATTCTCCACCTCGATCACTTCTTACAACCTTAATTTTGCAATTAAGTTGATTTTCGACTTCATTCTTGAAGTTTGAAATGCATCAATTGCTTCATCTTTACTTAATAAATAAAGATAACAATATCTTGTGCAATCGTCAATAAAAGTAATAAAATACTTTTACCACCTCTAGTTTGTACAAACTTTAAATCACAAACATCGGTGTGAATTAATTCTAGAGGTTTTGAGCTTCTTTCAACGGATTTGAAAGGCAACTTGGTCATTTTGCTTCAACAGATTTCACATTTATCTTGTGTTTTAGATACTTCTATTTTTAACAAGTTCATGTTAGCGAGTTTCTTTATAGCATTAACATTAACATGACCAAGTCTACAATGCCATAAATCAGAACACTCAAGCAAGTAAGCAGAGGTAGAAGCATTCTCATTAATTTTTGCAACTGCCTTAGAAGGCTTACAAGCTCTAACACTGAGTTTGAAAAGATCTTCGGAGACATAACTCTTGCCGAGAGTCTTTCCAAACTTTCTAACTATTACATATTCTCCACGAAAATCTATATCAAATTTGGCTCTAGTCAACTTGACGCCAGAGATGAGATTCTTGCGGATCGAAGGAGCATGCAAGACATCCTTGAGTTATTTCCACACCGAGGTAAGTTGAAGTACAACGGTACCAACTCAAGCACCTTGGAAGTATGATCACTTGCCTCGGTCACACCCTGTCTTCAACCTCTTTGTAGGTGTAGAACAAGTCTCGATTGACACAAATGTGAGCAGTAGCTTTGTGTCGAGAAACGAAGTAGGGGTAGGATTTGTGACTTGGTTTACCTCGGTTATCATGGCAACAAAGTCATCTTTGTCCCAGTGTCGAAGTCCTTCTCAACATTGTTGACGCTGCCTTTGCCTTTGTCTTTCTCTTAGGCTTCGGCGATCTTTAGCCATGTGCCCAAGCTTATCACGGTTGTAGCACGTTCGGAAAATCGGTTTTGCAGCTACTTCTTTCCCTCGCCTTTGTTCATCGGACGAGGGCGCGTGAAGTCCTCCTCGATCAGTTGCCTTAGCCTCCATCGGACTTTTAGCCTTCAACTCGCTCCTTAACTTGAGCTTCAACTTGAGTCGAGCAACCATGCTTTCAGGGTCATCTCCTTTCGCTTGTGCTTAAGGTAAGATCTGAACCCTTTCCATCCTTCCGGCAATTTGTCAATTAAAATTGCAATGGAATATTGTTCGAGGAGGCATACCTTCGGCGTGAACATCGTGCAACGAGCTTGAAACTCGTGTACTTGAGGCATGATCGGTTTGAATCCACAATCTTGAACTCGGTGAGCACGGTAACCACGAACTTCTTCGTGCTAGCCTCCTCAACCGGATACTTTTGGTTAAGTGCCTCCCATAACTCTTTGGCGTATCCTCGACCGCAAATACATTAAATAGGCTATTACCAAGCCCATTTAACACCATATTCGGACACGATAATCGGAATGATACCAAGTGTCGTATTTCATACGCACTTACGTCCGCTTCTTCCTCGGAAGGAATAGGCGCCCGTCTTCACGCAGAAGCTAGCAAGCCCCATTGTGGTGATGTAAAACATCATCTTATCGCCCCCGTTTGAAGTCGACGCCGTGAAAATTGGCGGTTGTTGAGCCACGGAATGCGGGGTTCGACCGGAGCCATGGTGGAACTACCATCGCTCCAACGGATTGAGTGGTGGCGGGCGCTCATTGGATTGGTCGACATCTTCAATTTGCACGATCGGGTAACTCAGCAGAGAGTTGGGCGAAATTTCGTCTTGCGATTGTAGTTGAATATTGGTTACAATATCGTGCAAAATTACAATGAAATGATTAATAATAACTATTACAAATGAGATGTCGAAGATAACAAGAACTTATCAATAAGTCGCCAGTTGAACTTCGCCCGCAAGACGAAACGCCGGTAGTGCTCACGATTGGGCTCGCTAATTGGCAATTCGAGCTGCTGGGCCAGCCTCGGGCTTCGTGTAAAGGAGAGAAAGCAAAAACATACAAACAGAGAGAGAGAGAGAGAGGCAACGGCTGAACTTTATTGTATTCAAGTTATAGTTTTCGACACTTTGGTATTACTATTTTGCTGCTGAGGACGAGGCTGTTTCTCAAAGAAAAAGAAAATAAAGAAGGTTCCCTCTCTCTCTCTCTCTATATATTTGCATTGTCATGCTCTTAAGTTGGTCTTTTCGCGTTTGGTGTCACTCGCATTTGGGTTTCTGAAGTTGGTTCCTTTTTCAGTGTGTGTTGTGTGTGTAGGTTACTTGTATGAGGATCACAGAGGCAATCTAAGCATAAAAATTCGATCTTGACTGATGAGTGAAGAAACAAGAATGGAGAAATGAAGATTTGTTGAAAATTGGGAATGCCCATTATTCGTCACATTCTGCTTTAGAGAGAGAGAGAGAGAGAGAGAGCTAGTGAGGCGTGTGAAGAGTGCGCATGAAGCAATAAGTGGAAGCCATGAAAGATGAAAATTGCAGACAGAGCAAGGTTTCTACTTTGCCACTTCTTTCAACAATTCTTGAATTGAAAAAATAAAGAAAAGTTTTTTGTTAATTAATGCTAAAAATGATATCGTTTTGGTGTTATGTGAAGCTCTCTTGGTCAAAGAAACTGGTTAGGAAATGGTTCAATATTAAGTGCAAAGGAGAGGAATTTCAGGCTGATGAAGCTGTTTATGGAGGTGAGATTGAATTTCTATTTGCATTTTGACATTTTTCACTGAATTTTTTACTTCTGATTTACTCCTTGCCTTTTGTGGTGATTTCGTGATTTCTTATGTTTTTTTAGTTTACCTCAAATTTTGAAGTTCTTAATATTTTAATGATTAGCTGCTGCAAAATCCTATGAAAGAAACAATTTTGTGATTTTTACTGTCTTCTTTTGTCTCTCACTTGTTTGTCTGTTATCAAGCAATTAAACATCAGCTACCTTTTTTTATTTTCTTTCCTTTTCCTCCTGCTTTATTAGTGCTACATGATTGAAATTTTGCAAAATCTTAACTTTTCATGTGAAAAATCTGCTGTGGTGAATTATCATAAAAAAAATAGTTTTGAGTGTTGATGAGTTTGATTTTAGGGGGTGAAATGGAGTGGAGAAGTTGCTTCTCTGAAAGGGAACCATCTACAATCAAGAAGAGTAAAACAGGTGATTGATTAAGACTGCGCACAAAATGCATTAGTAATCACTTATTTGATGTTGAAGATGTTGTTATCTTGGTTATCTAGAAGGTTCAGCAAAGAACATGGAGCATTCCTTTTCGCGCTCAAGGTCCCGGTCCAGGCGAGGGAGAGGCTATCTTGATCACCCCCAGATTCTAAATATCCAAAACTATAGGTTTGATTCTTCTCAATGGTAGTCATTGTGATTCAGTTACCTGTGCTTCATGATCTCTTGGTTGAAGTTCTAGAATCTTCTCATTTTTTGAGCAGTGTTTTCGTGTCAACGTGGAATGTGGGAGGAAAATCACCTAGAAGCAATATGAACTTAGATGATTGGCTACACTCAGCTCCCTCTGCAGATGTCTATGTTCTAGGGTATGATCATGATCATTTTTTGCAGTTGATGCCACTAAATATTATTAAATTACGGATGCTAAAAAAGACTTTTGTCAATCTTGCAGGTTTCAAGAAATAGTCCCTTTGAATGCCGGCAACATTCTTGGTGCAGAGGACAACGGCCCGGCTAAGAAGTGGCTCGCCCTAATCAAAAGAACATTGGACAATGCTCCGGGCACCAGTGGAGCTGGGAGGTGCTACACGCCATCTCCAATACCTGACCCCGTTGCTGAGTGGAATGCAGATTTTGAAGGATCAACTAGGAACAAAGCCTCGACCTTCTTGCCACGTAGGTCGTTCCAAACGCCACCACAACCCTGGAACGTGGAGAACGACATGTCAATCCCTCAGCCTCCCCTTGATAGGCGTCTCAGTGTGTGTGACCGGGCTATTTTTGGCCACAGGCAGAGTGATTTTGGTGCAAATGTGAGATGGGGTTGTAGACCTAGCGACTGCTCGTCTAGCCAGAGGATGAGCGACTTCTCTTGTGGGCCCCGTCCCAGTGACTACTCGTCTGGACCCCGGCCAAGTGACTACTCCTCTAGTAGAAGGCCTAGTGACTACTCCTTGGGTCATAGGCCTAGTGATTTCGAGGATTATCTGACTGGCGACTCTCCTAGCACGGTCTTGCAGTCGAGGGCTTGTGCACCCCAGAAGAGGCATACACGGAGTCGGGAAGATCGAGATACTCTTTAGTTGCAAGCAAGCAAATGGTTGGCATTTTTCTCACTGTTTGGGTTAAAAGTGAGATGAAGGAACATATGAGAAACATAAAGATTTCATGTGTTGGAAGAGGATTAATGGGTTATCTTGGTAATAAGGTAGTTGATTTATGTTATTACATTACGAAAAATTAAAAATTTCCTATAGTTTTATGTTATTTCACTGATTAAACTAAGAAGGCAACACCATCCTTTGATCACAGGGCTCCATCTCAATCAGCATGATGCTGCATCAGACCAGCCTTTGCTTCGTGTGCAGTCACTTGACATCCGGTGAGAAGGAAGGCGATGAGCTTCGTAGAAATGCTGATGTCATGGAGATCCTAAGGAAAACACGTTTTCCACGTGTCAACTGTATCAACAATGAGAAATCACCCGAGACAATCCTTGAACATGAGTAAGATTTCAAGTAATTGTTCTATTATGTCATCCCAAGATTCAACCTTGAATTCTTGAATGCAGTCGGATAATTTGGCTCGGAGATCTGAACTATCGAATAGCTCTGCCCTACCGGTCTGCCAAAGCACTAGTGGAAATGCAGAATTGGAGAGCATTATTAGAAAAAGACCAAGTATGTTAGAACACAAACTCTTGCTTATATATTTCTTCTAGATACAAACCTTTATGATTTCTATGATCTGACAGCTCCGGATAGAGCAGAGACGAGGCCGGGTGTTTGATGGATGGAAGGAAGGGAAGATCTACTTCCCACCAACGTATAAATACTCGCATAATTCAGACAGATACGCGGTGATGATATGCACCCGAAGGAGAAAAGACGAACTCCTGCATGGTAGGCTCGTGTTTTCCCACAATTTGAAAGCAATGTGTCTCAAAGAAACCTATAACTTGTGCAAAGAACTGATCTTGGCATTTGTGAATCTCAAGGTGTGATAGGATCTTGTGGTATGGAGGCGGTCTCCAGCAATTGTCATATGCACGAGGCGAATCTAGATTCTCGGATCATAGGCCAGTCTCTAGCGTTTTCTGCGCTGAGGTTGAGTTAGTCCCCAACCGGTTCAGGAAGAGCACGAGCTGCTCGAGCTCCAGAATACAGGTCGAGGAGCTGTTGCCCTACACGCATAGTTACACTGAACTCTGCTTCTTTTGACAAAGGGTACATGCTGCATTGCCAGTATCATCCACACACGCCGTATTTGATCTCCTCGTCTAATCTTCTTCCTCGTCCGATGTAGCTATACTCACAGTTTTGGCGGCTAACCTCACACAGACACACACTACCGAACATGTCGTAACTTAGTACGTTTCCTTTTGGAGGCTAATTATGCATCAAGATCCACATTATCCCACCAACGCCTTCTAAGTCAGATACGAGCAGTTGCAGTTTCCCTCCGCAACCAAGGTATCAAGAAAATCACTCTCAATTTCCCAAACATTCTCTAAGTTCATACAAAAATTTTAACAGACAAAATTTTATGTTGCAGAATGTAGCCTAACAACTGAAGATGCCAAGTGGGAAGTAACACTTTTTTTTCCTTTTTTTTTTTTTTTTGTTTTCCCCTGAGGATTTTTTGATTTGTTATAATTAGCATCATAGATTCTTGAATAGGTGGGGATCTAGACAGTTGCATAGAAAGAATTGAGAATCTTGATGTAAAAACACTCATTGCTAACATGAAAGGGAAATATCAAGCTTGTTTTATGCTTGTTGCCAATGATTTTACTGAAAAGTTGGTTTCTTGGTGCCTCCACATTCATTCTGTCTACTTTTCCTTTTTGTCTGAAAATTAAAAGAAAAAAACAAAAGCCTCTGCGACTACAAAAAGCAAAAGACAGGTTAACACATCTTGGTTTCGATGTTGCACTTCGTGAAATATATCGAGTAAATTTAATTCGTTGATATTTCAACGAGAGTGAAAAGTTACATCACGTACCAACTACCTATGATAGTTTTACCTAGACTTATGAAATATATATAGCATATGCTATAGTTGTGTTCTTGGGAGTAATTGTTTATTCTTGCAACACACAACAACAAGTTGTATATAATATATTAGAATTTGGGAATATTAAAATTTTTAGATGATGTTTTCTTATGGTAGAGATTTGAAATCATGGTATATGTGTCAATTCAATCGGTTCACGATTATATTTTATATAATTAGATTCGCTGATAGGTGAGATTGTAAAAGAAATTTAGGGGATGTTTGGCTAAGCTTATTTTAGAGAGCTTATAAGATATTTCAAGAGCTTATAAGATGTAATGTCTCAAGTGCTTATAAGTTGTTAGTGTTTGGATAATTGATTTTATTATCTAAAGAAAGAATCTTAAGTTAGAGAGAGAAAATCATAGTTAGAGAGATAAAATGGACTAGATGTGAAGTTGATAGTGTATGTGTAGGAAATAACGAACTATAATAAGGTTATTTTGGTAAATTCATGATTGCTTATAAGTTTATGAAAAAATAAATTAAGGTTGACCAACTTATTTTTAAGTGAGTTTATAAGCTGTTGGAGTTTATTTTCACAGTTTATAAGATGTTTAGGAATTTATTTTGTCAAATACTTTGTAATAGCTTATAAACTATTTTAAAGAGTTTATAAACTATTTTAAAAAGCTTATAAACTCAGCCAAACACCCGATAGATTCCTAACTACTCCTACAATGATCAAAACAATAAATATGAAAATTTGTATCAAGTTCAAACTAAGGAGCGAAAGAAAGCGAGGTCAAAAAATCGTGGACGGCAGGATTCGAACCTGCGCGGGCAGAGCCCACATGATTTCTAGTCATGCCCGATAACCACTCCGGCACGTCCACTAGATGTTACCTGTTCTGTGATATTTTTATAGATAATTTATGGGTCCGTCCCTGTTAATAGTCCTATTATATTAGTTTATTTGCAAACTAATGATATGGAATTATATTTATGACAATGTAAGAAAAGGAGAATCATGCGCTATAAGTAGAAATGTGAAGGGGGTCAAGGTCAACTATATTGAATTGTTGGGTACGAGGAAATCAAGCTAGATTTTCATCAAAATTGAGAAAGATGTAAATGCCAAATAAATAAAATGAGTATCATATGTTATTGATGCAATAGAGGTCCACAAATATTATTTAGTGGATCGCTTTGGCGTGAATGTGGATGGGGAATATCATCATTGTTGCATTAAAATAAAATAAAGTTCGTGAATAACATTGTTTATACTAGTATAGCTAGGTTCACATACAATTCAAAATTAGCACAAATTCCTTGAAATTTTTAATAGAAAAAGAATATTATGTCGGTCGCTCTTGAGAAAAAACAGATAACTTTGCATTATTATTTTGTTTTTAAAAAAAATGCATTCATCGGATAATGACATCATGATACTTAAAATTAAAAACCCAGCATGCAACATTGTGATAATATGTAAGCAAAATGCAGCTTTCTTTTGCTGCATATTCAATATTGGAAAAAGTATTAAAACCATAAAAGTAGTAAAAGGGCCAAAAGGGAAAAAGAAAAAGATAATTTGCAGATAATTTATGTTATTTTTTTGTAGATTCTTTTCTTTAAACCTTTTAGAAGAACTGTCGATGTCTACTTTGACCTTTGCAGGATAACAAGAGTGCTAGTTGAAAATCATATATCTCTGCTAAAGAAAATGCACTTCTTCTTATGCAAAGACAATAATGGTAGATACCTACTTTTGATGGATTTGAGCAAGGATTTAGTTATAAAAATAATAAAAAAATTATAACTTTCACCATTGTAAAGCCATTGTTAGATTTAAAGAAACCTAGTATGGTTTGCTTATGTAGATTATAGACTAGCTAGAAGCTAGCAAAAGACTAATCTACCTTCATTTTGTTAGGAATAAAAGATAAAATTTACACAACCACTAGCATAGTTTCAAAAATTTCACAGTAGACTACTTTAAAAAGGGTTTCAAAAATAATATACTTATCGTAAAACAATAAGTTAAAGATAATGGGAGCCTCAATTCTTAAGAGAAGAGTATAAGAAAATAGAGAAAAAGGAAAATATAATTGTGGCCTCATTTTTTTTTTAAACTTATTCGAGAAAAAATTATAAGAAAGTAGAGAAAAATAGAATAAGTTAATGATATTGGGAGCCTCCATTCCTTACGAAAGATTATAGGAAAACGGAGAAAAACGAAGATATACTCGAGATTGTGTTGTGTATCATAAGTTGTTCAGTGTTTGGATAATTGATCGTAGAGTAAATAATCGCAGTTGAAAATTATAGTTAGAGATAAAATTGAGGAGATTTTTAAGCCAATAAAGTTGAATATGATTGACTATTACTTCTTGGGATGTATAATCGTTTGGACAAATAAAATAATTATATTCTTCTTAAAATAAGATTATGAAATAGATTTTGTGGAAAAATATTTTTTTTTAAAAAAAAGAAAAACGTGGACGGCAGGATTCGAACCTGCGCGGGCAGAGCCCACATGATTTCTAGTCATGCCCGATAACCACTCCGGCACGTCCACTTGGTGAAGTCTGCTGTGATGTTCAATAATTGAATAAATTCAACTATATTTCTATATTTGGAACAACTATATTTCGATATAGTTTTAAATGAAATTGTTTCATGAGTGATCTAGTGGAATTTAATAAAGAATTTTTTTTGAAATTACTAAAAGCTAAAAAAAGGACCCGATTATATGTAAATTTGGTCTTAGATTGTCAATTTTAATCAAGTAAGCCTTAAAAAGATTAGTTTTATTGATTTCATCCTTGCATTGATAGATAGTCTTTAGTTGAGGCCATAAATTAATAAAACTTAGATCTTGAGAAAACAAATCATGTTGTACGATTATGTTATCTTTTAAAAGTAGCCCAAAATAGATGGGTTGTAAACAAATCCCTATATATTCATATTAATTTGACAAAAGGTTACCGAACTATAGGGTTTGTATAGAAAATGGTACTAAACAAAAAATTCAGTTAGGTACTAAATTTTCATTTTCTTTCAAATAAGGCATTTATCTCTCATTTTTACACTTATAATGTCCTAAAAATATTTTCTTCTGCAACTTTATTATCTAATGTTCTCAAACGAATAAAAATATTATTTTATTCACTATACACTCAAGAAAATAAATTTAGGTCCTCCCCTCCAAAAAAGAAAAAGATAAAGTGAATGTGCATAAAATGTATATAATGTTAAAATATTTAAAATTAGATCAATATTATATTTGCTAACTATATTATTGTTATTATTATTATTATGATATTCTAGTTAGCAACTAATAATATTTATCCGATTTAAATATTTTAGATTTAATTTTTGGAAAAAATTAAATTTATTTTCTTGAACGTATAGTAAATAAAAAAAATATTTTTATTTGTTTGGGAACATTAGATAATAAAATTGTAGATGACAGTAATTTTCAGGATATATATAAGTATACAAAAAATAGATGAATATCTTATTTAAAAGAAAATAAATTTTAGTACCTATTTTGATTGATACAAAATTTTGTTTAGTACAATTTTTAATACAAATTCTATAGTTAAAATTAACCCCTATATATTCATATAGAGATTTTCTGTTTAGGCCCATATCCTAAAATCTCTTTTAACACATGATTCTCTAAATTTGTCTACTTTATGTTTAACCATCACTAGTGTGTATATATAATAATATATATTGATTAATATATAATCGTTTTTGTTTTTAATATTATTTAGGTGCTTCATTTGCGACATGATGATTTTGGTGTTCGCTTTCTCAGTTTACTTGTGGGAATATAATAACACGAAATATAGAATTTTGCACTCGCTAATACTATATCACAATTCACAAATATAATACTACCTCCCTCCCATCCAAGATGGCTCGTTTTCCTTTTTGAGCTGTCCCACCCAAGATGTCATGTTTCATTTTTAGGAAATAATTATCTCTTCAAAAGTTGTGGTACCTACCTACTTTTTATCACTTTATTCACTTTATAACATTCTCCTAAATAATCTTGACGAAAAGAAATGAGCCGTCTTGGGTGGGACGGAGTGAGTATCACATTTTTTATGTCTTAAAAAGAGTAACCAAGTCGTGCCAGACATTAAGCAAAAAGGATATTATATTATTCTTCATCATGAAATTCTTATACAAATAATGAATCAATTGTCTCCAAAAATCAATTGCATATATATAAATCAACAAAAGTAGACAAGAAAGACGCCCATCGTTGCTACAAGAAGAAATGGAAAAACACTCGGAGATGGCTGTGCTGCCGATAATGTCGGCCGCATTCCCGGCGGCGTAAGCGTCGGGACTAAGTCACCTTGCGGCGTCTGAGGCGGCGTCATGCCGTCCACGGCCGGATGTCGGCGGTGTCAAGGGCTGAGGGATAAATGGAACTGCAAAATTTATTAAGATTGAATTCAGTGCTACCCTCTAATCAATTACCAAAATCAAGATGAGGCTAAGCCGAGATATTGAATAAGGTTAGATTAAGAAAAAATGGAATGACACATTCTTCATTTTGGAAAATGTTAGGGTAAAATATATATAAATATACACGCCCGAATATTTTAAATTGCCCTGACCAAAAATTATATTTCACTTACATATCATATGGTATTGAAAATTTATAAAATTACATAAAATTTAGTACCTTGAGGATTTGAAGGTGGAGATAATCCAGGATTTGTATTTGGTGCACCAGGGTTTGAATTCCTTGGTTCTATACCACCAAAAAATATCAAATTAATACGAATTCATCTAGATTAATTATGTTACAGCAATAGAAATTAATCAATTAAAAAAATTCTTTGTAGCTCGAAATCATTATAAATGTACCTGGAGCTGGAACAGGGCTAGCAGTGGCTGAAATTTTAGGGCAAATAAGCTCAAGTTAGTTACTAGATCATCAAAGACCAGCAAAATTACAAAAATGCCATTGATATGAAATTGGATATATCTCGATAGTCCGTTTTACGAAATTTATAGCTTACCTTTGCATTCAACTGGGACACCAGATTGCCTGCATGCTTTTGGAAGAGAGATCGCCAAAGATCGATTTATGGGAACTTGGAAAGGTACACCTCCTGTAACGATGAGGCACAAGCAATCTTGGCCGTTGCTCATGAGGTCTCTCAAGGAGTTGCAGCAGGCGGAAGTCGGCGACGACGCGTTCGACCCCGTGGTGAGGAAGCCTATGCAGGAGCCGAAGCTGCGGAGCATCGGCCCCGTGCAGATGGCGTTCGTGTTTGACTGTGCGGCGGCGCCGGGAGCAAGGGAAGCTATGATGATGATAGCGGTTGTGAGAGGTAGTAGAAGATTCATGTTTTCCATATGGATATGCTTGTTTGCGAGTTGCGAGAGAGAGAGAGAGAGAGATGGAGTTGGAGATGAAGAGAGAGGGTGAGGGAATGGACTTTATAGATTGCATGGTTTAAGGTTGTAAGAAAAAAGGGAAGTGGGATTTGTGGCTAGCTCAACTACCTTAACTGTATTTTGGGGTTTAGGTGACCTTGCTAGCTAGTTTTCTTTGGAACTTTCTTGAATTGATTGATTGAGTTAAATTCTTGAGATTGACTATGAATCCTTATTTAGTTTGTTTGATTAATGAGTCTCGAAGATGGAATGTCGATGAATTTATTTAGTACTACGGCGCCGATAATAATAAAAACATCTTATTTTACGTGATTCTTCATTGGGGGCCGTCGGCAAGTAATTGCTATAGCCATAAACACATTTAAACCCAAATACACTATTCCCTCCGTCCCAATATTCATGACACGTTTCTTTTTTGCACGTAGATTAAATAGAGTTGTGTTTTGTGTATAAAATAGTAGATGGTACGAAATTCGATGCACTTTTTAGTGTAAAAAGTGTTTCCTTTTTTGGAAACGAGTCAACTTAATGGGACAACCCAAAAAGGAAAATGTACCATGAATATTGGGATCGAGGAGTATATTAAATTAATTTTAAAAAGGGGCTAGCTAGATTTAGCTAACAACACTTCAAATACATCACTCTTGAGCTAAAAAGTAATATGAAGTTTTATAAATTATATTCCAAATACGGCATGGATTACAATTTGTCTCTTTTGTCATTTTGTGTTGTAAACTAAGAGGGTGTTGGCTGAGCTTATAAGCTCCTCAAAAACAGTTTATAAGCTATTTTTTAAACTTAAAAAACAGCTTATAAGTTGTTGGGGAGCTTATAAGCTCAACCAAACACCCTCTAATTATTATAGAGAAATGAAATTACCTAAAACGCACACTCAGTTGTCAATTGCGGATTTCTCCCATTGAAAAACAAAGGCGAATCAAACATTGATTTAAGAAGAAAACAAGCACTTGTTGTAAGAATCTGCATGACACCTTGCACAGATCACCGCAGGTTGGTCAACTATATATAACTAATCCTATTTTCATTCGTCTTTTATATGGAATAAAAAATAATTAGCTAGTATGTCTTTCTTGTAATTTTATACATTAGTCACGCTTTCTCTGATCTAGCTTTCTTAGTTATTCCACTGAAATTCATAATTATGTAAATAAACTATTGGATATATATCTTGATAAATACACATTAAAGAAGATAGATTAAACAAAAAGGGAAAAATGGAAGAATTTTTAAGTAGTACTGCAGTCTGCAATATTCTTGTTACTCTCTCCATCCTATTATTATTGGCTTTGGAATCTTGGAATGCAGATTAGCGTTTTGAGTTTTGAACGTCCGCTATTGTTGGCTCGTTCCAAAAATGAAATAATTTCACTCTAAAAAGATCGATCTCAAATTTCGTGTCACACACTACTTTCATAAGCACAAAACTCCATGTTTAAGTGACCAAAACACAACTCGGTTTGAGAATGTGACAACACCACGATAATCTACGTGTAAAAAGAAACGTGTCAATAATATCGGGACGGATGGAGTATATAAAGATCAAATCTAAAAGAATCAACCCTCGTAAATTTCTCCAAAATCAAAATCAATGAAAATAAAATGTGAAATTAACTATATATCATTCTACACCCACTCTATTCCTTCACAAAACTACATAGCACACTCAAGAAACCCATTTCAAAAGGAAAAAGGAAAAAAGAAAGACAAATAAAACCCATTTAAAATTTGAAACTTATAGAAATATTCAAAGAGTAGGAAGAATTTGGTAACCCAAACCAAACCCCACTTCCAACTCCAAGTCTTCATTTGTCTAATAAACCAAAAATATAAAATCACAAATTTCTCATCAAACACCACATTTTTTCCTCCTTTTTTTTTGAAGAAAAAGAGTCATCAGTTCAATCACAACTGACATCAAAATGGCAAAGTTCTCAATGATTTCAACCCTCGGCATACTCGCCGCGCTCTGCACCGGCGCGGCGGCGCAATCCGACGACAGTTGCACAAACGTGGTGGTGAGCATGTCCCCCTGCCTCAACTACGGCAACTCCTCCGCCGCCCCTTCCGCCGCCTGCTGCACGCAGCTCAACACAGTGGCCCGCTCGCGACCACAGTGCTTATGCCAAGTAATTGACGGCGGAGGCTCGACTACTCTAGGATTGAGCGTTGACCAAAGTCAAGCTCAAGCTCTCCCCAAGGCTTGTAATGTCCAAACACCCGATGCAAGCAAGTGCAAAGGTAGCATATTTGGACACAATTTCCTTAAATTTATACGGCATTATTCGTTTTCTTAAATTTAGATTATAGTGTATGGAATAATTTTTACTCTATATAAAATACTTATTGGATGTTTATATTTATTTTTAAAAATATAGCTGCTTTTCCATCCGGCTCTCCCGGCTCAACACGAACTTCAGGTAAAATTATCCTAAGGTTTATTGGATTTCCTGGTTAATTATGTTAACTGGTTTGTAATAAATATATGTTAGGACCCGTTAACGATTAGTAACGTGGTTCGTGCATTTATATGTGATGCAGGGGGTGGATCATCATCACCTGGAAATGGCTCTTCCGGTGCAACCTCCATTAGGTTTAGCAGTTTTTTTGCTACTTTTCTTGTTTTTTACAGCTTATACTATGTTTTAATTTTCTGAGGTAGTGGGTGTTGGAATTTCTTAGTATTAAAATAAAAGAGCTTGTCCAACATTGTTTTTGTAAGCAAATTGAGGAGCCCCTTAATGTTATATAAGGAGCATAAAGTTCTTTGTTACAAGATTATCAATCACTACATTATAGTCTTGTGATTAAATTCTAGTTTAAATTTATTTCTTAGTTTTTCTTGTGAGAATTTTGATAGAAGGGTGAGAGTTTGTCAAAAGCTTGTAATAGTGTAGGGGGTCGAGAGGGAGGTATACTGTGTGATTGTAGAAATTTATCATATAATGAATTTTTCTTCTGTGGGTCGTGGTTTTTTCTCCGGCTTTGGAGTTTTCCACGTTAAATTCTTGTATTGAGATTGTTGTTCTTTTCTTCCTAATTTTTCGTTTCTTTCATAAGTATGAATGAGGACATGATGTCCCAACAGTGGGGTTTGTGAGGGTTTTTTGTCTGAAGATTAAATCCAATTAAAATATCGTTTCCCTCTTAAACTTTAAATCTAATATACTTCCAACTCCCATGTAATCATCTTCTCTATCTATTCCTTCTATCATCGTTGTTCATATTCATTGTTCCAAATCTCTTCATTGTTAATCAATTGAAATTTAAGTCATGGGACGAAACCTATATTCCTATTGACTCATCATCGCTGCAAAAAAAATTCTCGATTTTCGACTTCCTCTATAGCAAAATGGTCAAAATATTTAAACCCATTTCAATTTGAGGAATAAAACTTCAACCTTTAATGATTAATCTGTTTTTTTCAATTGGAAGAGAGATGACACCTTCTAATCTTCTCATACACCAACGCTTCAACACTGGTGCCGGAAAGATTAATCACACGCAATTTTTTTTTTGCAATTTTCTGTAGACGGTAGAAATAGGAAAGAAATTTAATTACATAATATAAATAATATTTAAGAAATTATATTTTAATACATCTAACTGAACAATGAATTATATATTGTAGATATTATTATATGTTCTATCAAATATTATATTGATATCTTATATATATAGTAAAAGACATCTCAATCAAACATATAACGTCTTATCTCATTCTTCCTACCAAACGAGCCGATAAGTTATAAGGTCAATAATAATTATAAGTTAATTATAGCTTGAAAAAATGAATTTTTTCTTTCAATTTTTCCAATATTTTTCCTATTGCAAAATCTATAGTTTCTATTTATCCAAAAATTGACCCAAAAGTATCATATACTGATATACTGCAGCATCTTGATGATGATGAATTGAATATCAATAAATTGCGTACCGCGCAATGAAAATAATTACTGCGATTCTCTTTAAAAAAGAAGAAAAAAAGAAAAAAAAAAGTAGCAACTAAACTATTTGTGTAAAAACCACTATTTAAAGTATATATTTAGAAAGTTCCACTTACAAATCTTGGATAATATTCTTAATTTTCTAAATCGTCATTCAGACTGGTTTCCAAAAGTGAGATAATGCTTGTAAAGATAATTCACAGCATATACATCACTCCCACTTTTAATTAAGTACTCACGAGATGTTTCAAGATCGTCCCATTTAAAATATCTCATTTTTCTTTTTTCGTGGTTTGAAAATCATAATTACAAATGTCTCATTCCATTTTGAAATAATTATCCTTCAAAAGTGTGTGACCCTACCCACTTTTTAACACTTTAATTACTTTTTACCTTTCTCCTAAATACCCATATCCAAAGAAATAAACAACATTAGTTGTTTTGAAGAACTTCTAAGAGGAGTAACATTTTGGCTTTTCAATTAACGACAACTATTTACGTTTTAACAAATAATTTTGGTTTCTTTATAAAAAGGTCTAGTTCGTAGATCGGTTACCTCGAGACAAAAAAAAAAAAAAACAAAGGTTGTAGTTTTATCATCATTTGTTTATATTTTAAAATACTTTATATACATTTTGAATGACGATTATTAGTATCCAATTTTTTTGATAAAGTATGGGCTATATTTTAATCATGATCGACACCCAATTAGTAAGTAATGTATTCTTATAGCCATGATAATTGAGGGATCAAAGAATATCCCATTTCTAGTTTATTGTGTTTAACAAAATTGATGGCCGCATATTACTTACTTTTGCTTTAACTAATCGAGGTGAGTACAACGTCATCACTCTATCGTCTTTTAGGAATTTAACAAAAACTATAATCTTTCATATTTTATAAACTATTATATACATAGGGGTTCGAAATTTGAATTCATTGGGGTTGACAATTCGTACGTGTCGGGTTGTTATCGTGTCGATAAGATAATGACATGATAAGGCCAAACACGACACGGCCTGTTAAGGATATGTCTGACACGAAATGTACTGACACGAACACGACATGAAAACGAATATGACACGATGCTTTTTGTGTTGGCATGACACGATACGACATGAAACGATAAATTCAAATTAAAATAAGAAAATAAATTAATAAAAGAAATAAAAATATATATAACATAATTAAATTGATATTAAATATATATAAATATTATCGAATTATACGAAAACTACACGATCCGATACAAACACGAATGCAACACGAAAATTATCGTGTTACACAAACACAACACGTATCCGACATGAACATGACATGAAATTATCGTGTCCTTCTCGTATCGACACGATAAGGACACGAACAAGATAAGACTGAACATTAATCCGTTAATTTCGTGCGTGTTCATGTCAAGTTCTCGTGTCTTGTCAAAAATTATCAGTCCTAAGTTAATTGAATAATTATAATATTGGATCAACAATTCAATTATCGATATATCCGATTTTCAATTAATAGAATAATCAAGTAGTTTGATGATTGGTAAGTATTCATTATCATTTTTTATTTTAGTTAACCAAAACGAAATCGATTCTCACTTTTATATACATAAATACATGTACAGTGTCATAGTGTGGCCATCGTAGGTCCTGTATTTATTTATTACTATTTTTACAAGATTCGTTATCTTACAAATTAATATTCGAAAATGATTCAACAAGTGCGATTAGTGAAATTTAGATTGAAAAAAATGTGAAAATTCACATTCGCTTACTGTGCTTGTTGTACATAATTATTATTGAAAACGAACATACTAAATTATGTTTTGGGTAATATCAAAACAGAGTTATTTTTGAAATCAATGACACAAATAAAAAGAACATTGTTTATGATTTGACCGTTCGAACGGATCGTCAACAGACAACACAAAATTGATTCCAACAATGAAAAATGTTAATTATTTATAAAAATAGTATCTCCGTTCCGTTCAAGATGATTCATTTATTTTCGGCACGATTATTAAGAAGAAGATATAAAGTGGTTAAAGTGATAAAAAAATCGGTAGGACCCACAACTTTTAAAAAAGAAAACAAATCATTTTAGATGGGACTATCCAAAATGGAATACGAGCCACCTTAGGTGAGACGGAGGGAGTAATATTAATATGAAAACTTAGTGATTGTTTTGGTAGCTAATTGGTCGAGTGATTAGATTGTGGGGTCGTATTGCAATTTTACAAAGGTGGTGGGTGAGTTTCGAAATCACGGGTCACAGTTTACTAGGAGTGTGGTGGACCCCACATCATAGACCTCGAATTTACGTTAAGCTACTCCATGAGTCTATTGACTGTCACGTCACTTTAGCAGGCCAATATTTCATAAAGTTGCGTGGGCCCACTTAATTCTGATTGGATTATCTCATCTTTCCTCTATTATTGGACCTTTTCATCTTAATTAAACACCTATAAATAGTAACGCACTCCAGTGAAAATTCTTGTGGTCCATTTCCAATTTTACCCCTGAATAATGCTTTCCCATTATAAGCTCCGCCGATCTTCTCTTACAGTATTTTATGTTTTAATAGTATTCCACTATTAAATTTATTGTTTTAATATAATAAGTTGTAATTTAATATTTTAAATTAATAATTTAAATTTATATCAATATGCTCCTTTTTATGGATAATCAATTATTAATTAAAAATATAATGAAATATTAAAAATAATTGTACACCTAACTCAAATATAATCAATACTAATTAATAATCACAAATTTGACCTACAATACACGCACTTGAAATTAAATAAAAAAATGAACGGACAAAAACTTTGTAACTCGTACACGAATAGAACATTAAAAGTGTTATATATATAATATATTCTCATTATCCATAAAAACTTGTATTATTTTCAATGACACGAATTCTAATAAATTGTAATGAGTGTGTAAAGTGAGTGTAGATAATAAATAAATAAATTAACAAATATTAAGAGTAAAAAGATGGATTATATATGTTTCTTTTTTTATAAATAATTGAGTAGAATGAGAGTAAAAATTATGAGTTGATGATTTAAAAAATAAAAAATGTAAGCTATCGATGATTAGATCGACAAGAAATTAAATGCAAATTTTTGGTGGATAGATAAAATATTTTATATTTAAAAAGGAACGCTTATCTGAAAACTCTCAAGCACAGTTGAATCAATGTATATCTAGGAATGTCAATTTAGCCCAACACATGGGTTGGCTCGAATAGATAGACAATCATATAGGGTTCAGGTTGAAAATTTTAATCCAATTTTTTTTAACATGAATGACCTATAACCGGATAAAATTGGTGAAAATAACATGAACTCTAATGGGTTGGCTCGAAATCGAGTGGATTGATCCGATTAACTGATTTTTTTTTTCATTACACGGTTTTCAAACTTCATTACTTGTTTTTAGAAGTAGGTATAATAAGAACCTTTTTCAAATATTTATGGAATATATTATGGTTTAATATTCGAAAGTGATCAATTTACTTTTTGTTTTTACTCCAATACTTGATACAAAATATTGGGTATAAATATATAATTATTAAAATATATGTATACAAATTATTTTTTTCGTAAATATTCTGATAAATTAGCCTGTATTCTGAGAATAAAGATTATGATTAGATATTTTTAATTCGAAAAAATATCAATTTGAATTATTCCAATCAAATAATCGGACAATTGGAGTGTCTTGATCCGATCAACATCCACAGGTATAATGATCAGAATAACACAATTTTAATATTATTAAATACCAAAGTAGTTAGATTCTGATTAGCTCTTATGTAACCTCGGTTAATCCTAAAAAGGGATATTTTTTCTTTAATCTACACTGCTAAGTAGGGGTGAGATTCGGTTCGGTTTCGGTTAACCGAAACCGAAATTTCGGTTAACCGAAACCGAATTAACCCAAAATAGATAACCGGAACCGATACCAATCGGTTAATCGGTTAACCGATTAACCGATTCGGTTAGTCGGTTCGGTTATCGGTTAACCGAAATTAAAATTAAATTTTAAAAAAATAAAAATAAAAAATACAAAAATTAACCGAAAATAACCGAAATTAACCGAGATTATTTTAAATATTACAGAAATTATAATATTAAATTAAATAATTTTTACCTAATAATTAAATAAATAAATAAATTAATTAATTAATTAATTAATTTTGTTAATCGGTATAACTGTTGGTTAATCGGTTATACCCGATAACCGAAATTACACAGAAGGAACCGATAATCGAAAGCGAAAAAATCGATTATCGGTTAACCGATAACCGACTTTTTCGATTTCGGTTATCGGTTAACCGATAACCGATACCCGTTTAAGCACCCCTACTGCTAAGCTACATCTAACCTTCTGCTAGGAGTCAAGGGTGGGGCGGGTGGGGTTACTCGACCTCTATGTCGTCAGCCTAGAGAGAGAGAGGGGAGGAGGGTCCCATACTAAACGACTATTAAATATTGGAATAAGAAATCTTAATATTGTTTCATTTCATATGAATAAAATACGAATTCTCATCTAATATGGAGGATTTTATGTTAAGTCAAATAGAGCCAAGTGATTCTATTAAATTTTTTATTTTGTTGGATTTGAGACAATTTAGAATTTATGGAGTTTTTTCATACTAGAATTAGTTTTAACATTAATATCGAAATATAAAGGAAATTTTATTGGCTTGTAAAAGTAAATGACAGAGAAAATCCTTTTGTTCGATGTTATTTTCATATTTTGTATGCGTGTGTTGATCTAGTGATAAATTGGTTAATTTTCGAGGTCAAATGTTTCGGGTTCGAATCCACTTGATGCGACCTTTAAATTTTTATATTAAATTGATAAAAAAAATATTGTATAGTGGAGTTAACTATTTTCTATGAAAAATATATATATTCGAAAACGATTACCCAATATCAATCAAACACTTTTGATTCCTTTTACCATGCTTCCATCCAAAATCCCGATAATTTCCATATAACATATAAGTATACTACATTCTCTCTCATATAATAATATTTTATTAATATCTTACTCTTCATCAAAACGCGATCGATTTTGATGACACGAGATTTTCTAGAAAATCATAATGAATGTAAAGTAAATGTGTATCAAAAAAGTGTGTCATTGAGATAATAAATGAATATATTAATGGATTGTGAGTGTAAAAAAGTGGATCATGAATGTTTTTTTTGTAAATAAGTGGATAAGTTGATGGTAAAAATGTAAAGTTGGTGTTTCTAAAAAAGGAAAGTGCGCATTTTTTATGGACAAATTGAAAAGAAATTAAATACACGTTTATAATGAACAAAATGAGTAATTTATATTAATAAAATATTATCATATGATAGAAGATGCTGTACACTCCCCAAAATCCCTAATCAAATCACCGCCAGTAATTTTTGTGTGCGAAGAAAATTCCATGTTTTTCTGTTTGGGATGAAATGTAGAAAAAGAGAAAGGTGGATTTATTCAAACCACTGATTTTCATGCACACGCGTCTCCAAATTCAGCATATCTAGAGAGAGAAACGGCAGTATGCCTACACATACTCCCCCCTATCCCCATTTCTTTCTGTAATTTCCAGTGGGCATATAGTCAGTTTTTACAGAGCTAGTGAAAAGAAATGAAAAGAACGGCATTTAGTGGGGGGCAAAGAAAAAGTGTTCCCACTTTGAGGTGTTAAAAGGGAATTCATACACAACAAAAACACTCATCACTCTTTTTGTTTTCTTCTTCACGATTGTTTTGCTTTCAGTTTTTTTTTTTTCTTTTCAACTTCAGGAACTTTTGATTTTATGGGCCTTGTCTGCATGTATTGCATTGAATCTTTATGATGAAAGGTGACCAGTTTTTAATGGCATAGGAAGAGTTTAGAGATAGAGAGAGAGAGAGAGAATACATACAAGAAAATTTGAGAACAATCGCCGGAAAAATCACAGAGTAATTCCTCATTTGTTCAGACAAATAGTTTGGTATTTTCTTGAAATTAGATTCTTGGTAGTCCGATTATATTATGTGCTATTAAAGATCGTTTTTTTCATTTTTTATAATGACTGTATGATTAAACTTCTCATTTACACTTCACAAAAATAAAACCAGTTCGATTTTCTTGCTTGATAGAGCTGAAGATTTTCTAGCAATTTCAGGTGTGTAGTTCTCTCTCTCTCTCTCTCTCAAGAATCTATCTTTTTATGTATGAAGTTGGAAATGTATGACTCTTTTGCCTATTTGTTCACAGAGATTGGTATTGTGGGAGAGAAATTCTTGAACAAGAGCTCTAATGGCAGATTACACCTCTCTGCAATCCCCAAAGGAAAATTACAGACAGCCCATTTCCTCAATTTTCACTTCACCTAGGTTGTTCACTAGCTTTGTTTCAAAGGGCTCTCTTGAAACTGAATCTTTAACTAGCCCAACTTCAATCATTGACACCAAACCATTTTGTGTTCTGAAAAACCCCTTTAAGTTTGAAACAAGCTCCCCCAAACCAGAATGCAAGAATCATTGGGACAAATTGGAGCCAAGAGGGGTTAGTCTAGGCCTCATAGATGCCTTAATTGATGAGAATTTGCAGTCGAATCCATCGAAGCACGGTAGCCGGATGGTCCTCTTTGGATCACAGTTGAGGATTCATGTCCCTCCCCTGCCTCCCTCTGTAGCTTCCCCTACTGAATCCCCCAAATCCCCCTGTGATTTTGGGATAAAATCTAAGCATTCTCATGTGGGGTTGCCCTCGCCTTCGACCAATTTGAGGAGATCCCCCTTTGGCTCGATGAATTCGGGTGGTTTTAGAAGTCTCTCTGCTAGTGAGATGGAGCTATCTGAGGACTATACATGTGTGATATCTTATGGCCCAAATCCAAGAACTACACACATATTTGATGATTGCATTCTTGAGAGCTGTTGTGGGGTTGTGAAGTTTTCAGAATCAAGAAAGGATGGCTTGTTTTCGATGAATCAGTCGATGAGTTACCCCTCTGAGAGTTTCCTTAGCTTCTGCTATAGTTGCAAGAAGAATCTTGGACAAGGGAAGGATATTTACATGTACAGGTGAGATGAGATTCGAATTCATGATATATGAAATCATAACCGTTGCCATTATTTGCAAGAACAATAACATAATTTGAATGTGAATGCGGTTTTTTGTTGCAGCAAATATGCCTTGTCTCTTGTTCTTGGTCGCATGTTTGAATGCAATTGTAGTTTTCTTGTGTTGTAAACACTACATAAGTTAATTGGTCACATATTTGAATGCAAGATGCAGTTTTCTTGTGTTGTTGATGCTAAAATTAGTGAATTGGTGGGCATTTTGTTAGTGATTGTGCCTTTCTTTAATTATGTTATGTCATAGCAATGGTGATATGTTTGCAGGGGTGAGAAGGCGTTCTGCAGCAGCGAATGCCGGTGCAAGGAGATGATGCTTGAAGAGGAGGAGGGTCGCAAACTTCTGATCCCGATCACCACATGTATGGTACTTCTTCGTGAAGCTAAATTTTTCGCCTTCCTCGTTTGTCCGATTATTGTTACTGATCCCATCAAGGGGTGATGAATTCTGATGCAAGATGAATCAAATCAAGATTTGTAGATGCTACAATGGTTTGAATCTTGTTTGGGGTTTTGTTTCTTAGTCTTTTACTTGTGATCTTAGATTTGGTTTTTGTTGGATGAGTCGAGTGGTTGATGAAGATGATGATGATCATAATGATGTTAAGAGTGTGGATGACTGATTAGTGTTGTTAATTGCTGTTACAAGTGTAGATAATGATAATCATATCATAATTTTGAGTAGATAATATTTGGTTTGAGTGTTGATTCTTTCCTTTTATATATGTATTTTTTTTGGCTGTGGTCCTTTTCATGAGAGGAAATCTTACATTAGATAATTATATACTTGATAAGCAGAGGTTGGTGAAAATTCATTGTAGAAGGAATAATATGTGCTGCAATAATATTAGTGAATAATCAATGTGTTAATGGGGAGAATTGCCCCAAATTTTAACATTGCTATCTAATTTAACCCATATATTAACATGCTACTCTTTTTATCCATTTTTAATTAAAATTACAAAAATATCCTTCCTAACCTGTGGCCAACCCATTTTCCGGCGGCCAACCATCCCTCCCTCCCCTCTGCTGGCGGCCAACCCCCTCCCTCTCCCTTTTCCCGACGGCCAACCCTCCCTCCCTCCTCTCCTTTTGGACAACCATCCCCTCCCCTTCGGACAACCATCCCTTCCCCTGCCTACGGCCCTCCCTCTCCCTTTTCCCGACGGCCAACCCTTCCTCCCTCTTCCCATCTGTTTTCCGGCGGCCAACCCATTTTCTTTGCAATTTTTTCGACGGTCAACTATTTTGTTTTAATTTTCCGGCGATGGAGGGGTTGGCCGCCGATGAGAAGCGGAGGGATGGTTAACACCGGCATTTGAATCCGTGTGATATTTTATGTTTAAGGATAAAATTGTACAAATGATTAAAAAGGATAACAACTTAACATATGGGATAAAAATGATAGCAAACTTAATATAAAGACTATATAAGATTTTCGCCCATAATTAATTGTGGGATACTGTCAATTATGTCAAGAATCAAGGATTGAGGTCTGTCATGGCCCATGGGTACCACATATTTTACCATGAAGAATAAAATATATACTTTAAGATTTACAAAGTTATTATTTAGACCAATTACACAGGTTCATTTTCTATTTTGGGTGTATGCTACTAGAAAAAAAGATTCTCGTTCCTTTTTCAGAAAGGTAAACGTCCATATTATGTTTTAAACTTCAAAAAGTAGGCCAAACATTTAAGTTTAGAAAATAATAATAATAATAATAATAATAATAATAATAATAATAATAATAATAATAATAATAATAATAATAATTTTCTCTTTCAAATAGCCAAACTGACCTAAAAACCACTCTCAACTCTGTAGAGATTGAAGCAAAACTGAAATAATAATGTGTTAGGCAGTGGAAGGAGACTTATCATAATGAGTGAGAGGACATTATTTCTTTATGTTTGGGATGTTGCCTTTTTGCAATTCTTGGCCTTTCAGAAATAATGGCCCCATTTTTTTGTTTGATTTGGAATATATTTGGAACAAATGTAGGTCTCCAATAAAATTTTGAGATGTTTTCCTACACACTTAAATCATACTATAAGATTATTTCAGCCGACAATAATGGTGGGCTCTATCTAAAACATGGGCTTTGCACATCTGTAGGTCTTTGTTACAGTATTTTTTGCATAATTCTATTTATAGCCCTCATCTTACTTATTACACTTCTTTAATTGAAAGTAATAAAATAACAATAAATTTGTTCTTTAATTTGTTCTTGTAAACGATGATCAGAATCCTTGCAAAATGGATGGATTTAGAGCGGCAAAGAAATAGTAAATTAATACATAATTTTAATATTTTTTTATATAGAAAAGTCATAGTGAGTAAAATAGAGGCTATGTTTAAATCACTATATTTTTTTTAAAACATAAAATTTATTTTAGGATAAATTCGGCTTTGACAAATCCCAAATCGTCCTTGAGGATTATGATATAGTGAGCTTGTCAATTACATTTCACACAAAAATTTCGAAACTTAACTCCATAGGACCATATCTCACTAATATTTCCATAGTCCTAAACCGGTTATAACACCAAAACTATCATACATTCATCCGCACCATACGAACGTACAAAAATATTATTTATTATTAAGAAAAGTATCATTTATATAAAAAAAAGTATCATTTGTTATTAAAAAAGTATTATTTATATTAAAGAAAAATATCAAATATCATATATATTGAAAAAAATATCAAAATCCCTATATATAGATGAATATACATGAGACCAGCTCATGTTCCAAATTAATTTGTTGTTGTAAGTAGTATTAATAAAACATTTGCCACATATGGAAACCTCCAACTTGTAACTCTTAATCTTAATTATTCAACATTCATGAACTAACACCCACTCAAAATTGTTTGGCCACGGTATTTTGTTCTTCAGAAAATAAAATTTCCTGGTGGATATTTATCCAGCAACCACAGGGACAGTTTTGTCTTTTCGATTTTGTTTCCCATAATTAGATAATGGCTAGTTTCCTCTTCCCTCTCGCTGAGCTCGCTCAACTTTCCATTCATGGCAACGAGAACGTTGAGCTCCACTCAATTTCCGATTTTACCCTCGCCACGTCCCATTATCTCCTTTCTATCCCTCTGTCCTCACTTCCGCCGCAAACCGCAGTCCTCCGCTTCCATCATCCGCCGCAGGATCCGGCAGAAACCACCTCCGGATTTTGAGATGTCAGGCACAGCCTCCACTTCAACCACATATATCCGGCGCGACACCGACTCTGAGCCGTTGTTAGATTCCAGATATCGTGAGTCATACTTGTGTTTATATGCTGGTTTTGGTGATGAGTAAGATTAATGGTTGAATTTGATGATAAATTGGAATACGTTAAAAATTTACGTACATACTTAGTGTTTTCTCGCTGTTTCATGTGAACGATGTTGCAGATGATGCAGTTTTTCAAGTGTTATATTTATATTTCATGAGTTGAGAAGAGAGGATTTTGTGGATAATGCAATTATTGAACTAGAACATTTAAATAACTGAGACTTGTTATTCAATGTATGAATGTACGATTACTAGAATAAATTATTTTCCAGAACTCTTTGAGATTATAGAATTCGCAAATAAAGAAATATAATCTGGTTTCTGACGGTGGGTAATAGAGAATAAACTTTCTTCTGTTTTAGCTCGTTTTCTGATAGTAACGAGGCGTGTAAAAATTTATATTCAATTAGGTTAACAAAAATTCAAGGATTAGATAAACTTTGTAGTTTGTTAATCTGAGCTCGAACTGATTGTTCTCTCTCTCTCTCTAATTAATTTGTGTTCATCATCAAGCTGCAGGGAAGGGGGATGTGATGAAGAGCACTGTAGATGAAGATGTCACGCCACCGAGCCAAGCTTCCATGCACAAGAGAAGATATTCTACCGACATTGAATTCTTTGGAGTTGAGTTAACTGCAGATACAATTGCCGTTGCTATGGTATATTTCGTGCAAGGTGTTTTGGGACTCTCCAGGCTTGCCGTCAATTTCTACATGAAAGATGACCTGCATTTAGATCCCTCAGAGGTATTAACTATACTTTAATTAGGTCATGGCTGATCTGTGGGCATTTCTCAATCTAAATCAAGATTATTAGCAAATTCTTTTCACATTCATTTTGAAGACCTGTTTTAATCTAAGAATGATTTTAAGTATCTAATGAACAACCCTCTTTGAATCCCTTCCATTGTCTAAACCGCTTCCTTGTTGCCAGAAATAATCTAATTAGTCATTCTGATTTAGAGAATTATGTAGCTGCTTGTGACCATGTAGTTTCTTTATATACTTTGGAGAATGTATTCTCAACATATCCCTTGTGAAATATAATGAGGACTTACATTTCTATATGGTTGGCTAGACAGCTATTATATTTGGCGTCTCATCATTACCTTGGCTTGTTAAGCCACTCTATGGATTCATCAGGTAGAATCACTTACCCTGATTGGCTGTCTCCCCTCTCTCCCTTTTACAGTTGAATGAATATATTCTAAACATAGTAATGAATGTGCTATACAGTGATTCCTTCCCTCTCTTTGGCTATCGGAGAAGGTCATATTTGGTTATCTCAGGACTCTTGGGTGCCCTCTCATGGAGTTTGATGGCAACCTTGGTTGATAGCAAATACGACGTTGCATTCTGCATATTTCTGGGATCTCTTTCTGTGGCATTTTCAGATGTGGTAAGTCTACATTATTTTCAACCTTTGGAGATATATGAAGTGCAATTTCATCTTTCCTTGTGCTCTCTCTAGTCTCAAAAGTACATCAAAATTAGATTAATTTGGTGGTTTATGGACTTGATTTTCATTGGAAACTAACGTTAGTATGGAACATAGAGTGCTTTCTTGGCTTCTTGACTCATGAGATGTGGCTTAATGAACATTATTCAATATTTTAGACACTTATAGCTCATCATATACACTACTGTGTGTATTAAGTTACAGATAACCTTGGCTTAGTATCATCTCGACAGCCTATGCTTATTATCTGTCATTCCATTTCTTATAGAGATAACACATGACGCAGGTTGTCGACTCGATGGTTGTAGAGAGAGCTCGAGGTGAATCACAGAGCATGTCCGGATCCCTTCAGTCGCTCTGCTGGGGATCATCAGCTTTTGGGGCTATTATAAGTTCCTACTTCAGTGGGTCTTTGGTGGGTGCTTACGGTGTGAGGTATATCATATGATCTATCTCATTATTTTCATATACATTATTCTTAACTCATGACATTTTAAACATCTGCAGGTTTGTCTTTGGATTAACAGCTGTGCTTCCACTAATAACATCTGCCGTTGCTGTTCTTGTGAGAGAGGAGCCAGTGCTTGGCCGGCCAAGGGTGCAGAATCTGTTACCGGATACTTCTAGCTTTCTTGAAACCTCAAAGAACACCATCACACAGTTGTGGATTTCAATAAAGCAGCCTAGCGTATTGCTTCCCACTCTGTTCATTTTCCTATGGCAAGCAACTCCTCAATCTGATTCTGCCATGTTCTATTTCACGTATGTTGGCTCTGTGAGTACTTGGTGCCTACTACATGGTTTCCTCTTTTAGTCCTCTTTTTGTCGTCTTGATGATTGCTAATAAGCACAATCCTTCCATTTTCAGAACGAATAAGCTTGGTTTTACTCCAGAGTTTCTGGGACGCGTGAATCTTGTCACTTCAATTGCATCGTTAGCTGGTGTTGGACTCTATAATGGATTCTTGAAAAGAGTCCCTCTGCAGAAGATATTTTTCATGACTACTCTCATTGGCTCTGCTCTTGGATTAACTCAAGTATGAATTCTTCATGCTTCATGCATCCTTTCGAAACAAAAAAAGATCATTTTGATTATTTGATTACACATTCAACATATGTTAGGTTCTACTAGTCACTGGACTGAACCGGCAGCTTGGTATAAGCGATGGGTGGTTTGCAATTGGCGACTCATTGGTACTAACAGTTCTTGGTCAGGTATTTCTTCGTCTTTGAGTCTGTACATCAAGTGTATACATCTTGTATACATAGTTCGTTTGTTTAGAAGATCAATGAGGAGTGTTTCCTTCTCAGGTATCGTTCATGCCTGTACTCGTTTTAGCAGCAAGAATTTGCCCGGAGGGCATGGAAGCTACTCTATTTGCAACACTCATGTCCATATCAAACTGTGGGAGCGTCCTGGGTGGTTTGATTGGAGCTGGACTCACTCAGCTCCTTGGCGTCACGAAAGATGAGTTCTCAAATTTAGCTTCTCTTATTATTCTTTGCAATCTGAGTTCATTGTTGCCTTTGCCTCTACTTGGCCTCCTCCCTCAAGATATATCTGGTATCGAATCTATAGAGAATGCTGATGTTGAAACGAAGTCGAACTGAGTTTGATTTGATGCCTCTTATGAGAATTTCTCATGTTGTATTATGATATGTAGTTGTTAAGGAAAAGTGGGAGTTGTATAGATAGATGTAGATAGGCAAAATGGTAGTTTTAGCTTTCACAGAATTTTCTCAGTCAGAGAAGCATAGGCTGATTTTGGCTGTTGTTTAAGAGGCTTATCTCTAGCTAGATGCATGTTGTGGGTGAATTCTGTGACAAAGGGCAGATTCTAGATGATTATGGGCAAAACGTGTAAGCTGAACTTGTCTGTTTTCGCCCATATAACATTTCTCGAAGAACTCAAAACGAGAGATCTGCAAGGCTACGTCGGATGACATTGGAATGATCTCTTCCTTGATAAGTATATTTTAATGGCTTGCAGTAAAACGAGGCTTGGTATATTATGTTAGGATCTTTTATCCTATGAGGTATCAAATTTATGTTTACTTAGATATATTAAATTATACGCAGCATATATATATATAAACAATGGTAGAAGAGTGAAATTAATATAGTTATCTTTTGGTACGTAATTGCATATTTGGACAATCGATAATAAGTTCTTGCTTTATTAGGGACTATAGTTTTTGAAGCATGTGGGAACCTATCATAAGTATCCATTCTTAACATTATAACATATGTGACAAAATACTTATTTGTTATGAGTAAATATCAACGACATAATATCTTGTGTATTGGTAAACTAGGGGGTGTTTGGCTAAGCTTATTTTAGAGAGCTTATAAGCTTCAAGAGTTTATAAGATGTTTCAAGAGCTTATAAGAGATAATGTCTCAAGAGCTTATAAGTTGTTAAAGTGTTTGGATAATTGATCTTATAAGCTAGAGAAAGAATCGTGAGTTAAAGAGAGAAAATCATAATTAGAGAGATAAAATTGATGAGATATAAAGTTGATAGTATATGTATAGAAAATAATAAACTATAATAAGGTTATTTTGATACATTCATGGTGGCTTATAAGTTTATGAAAAAATAAGTTAGGGTTGACTAACTTATTTTTAGGGGAGTTTATAAACTGTTGGAGCTTATTTTCACAGTTTATAAGCTGTTTAGGAGTTTATTTTGCCAAATACTTTGTAACAACTTATAAGCTCATAAACATCTTATAAGCTGTTTTAAAGAGCTTATAACTTCAGCCAAACACCCTCTAGGTTGTATTTCATCGTACATCGTTGATCTTATGATCCATGCATTGAACCTAAATTTGCACATATACCATATTTCTTGCTCATTCACAAATCTGGGCATCGTTGATACTTGGTCAAAAGTGATGAAAAAAATCCTGCTTATTTAGTCATGTATGATCTAATTTACAAGCGTCATCAAAATAAGGATTATAATTCAATTTTAGATCAGGTGGACATCATGCAAGAATCCTCTCATCACAATTTGCTGTATTGAATTTGATTTCTTAAATCGATTTTGAGCTACCTTATTTGTCACCTTGTTAATCTAGGTGTAACATGCGGCCTGATAAAATTGCATGATTCCATAATTTTGTCAAAATAATTGCCCAATCCCTGACATTGATAGTTTAAGAATCCCATCAATCATCATTATTGCAATTAATAATTATTGTTATATTCTTTTCCTTCTTCTAACTAGCTGTTGCCCAATAATTCACATTTTATTATGGGGTCCAAATATAATTAACCACTTTTATTAAAATATATATCACCTATAACATTTTCTAAAATTTCCTATGCTCTATACCCATTACATTAAAATAAATTAATTTTCTTGTTTTCGGTTGATTAGTGTTTGTTTCCGGTCGACCGGAGAGAAAACTTTCTCGATCGGAAACAGACATTAGTGGACCGGAAACAAGAAAATTATTTTTTTTCAAAAAAGAAACAAGGATTATTAATTTAGGGTACTTGCGCCAAAAAAATTGCATTAGGTGGACCGTGGACGTATTAACGTTATATAGTAAGACCCCTAATCATTGCATTGAGTCCATACCTTCAAGATTCTATTTATTGCTGCACTTATAATTCCATTTGCTCTTATAGCTACAATAATTATCATTATAAGACTTAACCGCCGCACAAATATCAATAGACAATAATCGACTGTGAATTATACTCATAGGTCGTGTGTGTATTGGCCTAATAGTAGAGTGGTTAATGTTCGAGGCCAAAGGTCTCGGGTTCGAGTCACCGTGACGCGGTCTTTAAATTTCTGTATTAATTGATCCAAAATTTGTGTGCGTGTGTTGGCCTAGTAGTAGAGTGGTTAATGCCCGAGGCCAAATGTCTCGGGTTCGAGTCCACCGTGTAAATTTCTGTATTAAATTGACCAAAAATAAAATAAAATTATACTCATAGGCCATATAGCAATCATGCACAATTATTTAAATATACACAAATAAAAGACAAACCAAATCTAGCAACTAAGTTAGACATAAAATGTATTAAAATCTACATATAGGAAAGTATAGTAGAAAGAAAGTTTGGATTATTGCAGTGTCAATGAATAACTTTTGGGAATTGGTTGAGACGAAGGAATAAGTGGTTATATATCTATATAAATACATAGTGCATGTGGGAAACCCATGTGAACGACAATTGAATACAAATTTCGTAGTTTCATATGATTATGATATGGAGGAAGAAAACAAGAAGCCATGTGTGGGGGAATAATTGAACAATGCATCTAGAGCTATATTTTATGAATCAATGAATTTGTACAAGCTTTTGTGTTATTAAATAACGTTGAGATGATTGTTAACTAAACATTTTAATACAATAAATCATTTCCTTTTATGGGTTGTTTTTTAATCAATTAAATACATAAATTTAAAGGCCGCATCACGGTGAACTCAAATTCGAAATATTTGACCTTGGATTTGATTTCTCTATTGCTTATTTATCATCTCATCTATTTGATACAATAAAGCTATGCGACCATATTATGGCTGTCACATAGGAATATTTTAATAATTAATATAATTAATTAACAAAATAATAATATTAAATTAATGTGTTAATCATTTTTACATAAATACTATTTTCTCACCTATTTTGAAAAGTATTAAATTTATTAATTTTAAAATTTAATTTAAATTTTCATTCGATAAGAGTAAAATTGTAATTCTATAAGATGATTTTAATGTAAAACCAATTTTTTAATAGATCAAATATTAAATAAAAGATTTTTTCATTCAATAAAGTTGATTATGGCTGACCACATTATGACTGAATAGCATCACTCTATTTGATATTCAAGACAGGTAGTGCACTTTTTTTTTAGTAAAAATAGTAACAAGATACCTTTTTTAGTTTGGCTTTCGTATGCTAGAATTTTTTTGTTATCTCTTGCTTCATTAATTTTATTAACGTATGTCACATTTATATTTATAGAGCCATCCAATATACTATGTTTTATGCCATTCATGGTACATAACAATATTACAAGAAGTAAAATGCATACCATATCTTTTAATTAGAAAGATATGCTGCTCAAGTTATTGAATTGTTTCCAAAGTCTCCCCATTTTTTCATTGTTCTTTAGAAATTATCTGATGTGATGGATTTTAAATCTTTTTACTCCATTTTAAAATAATCATATTGGAAATAGAGATGGATTTCATGTCCAATCAAACTACTCCTCCTCCATCCAAACACAATTATTCTGAGAGATACTACTCCCTCAGTTCCGTTTAAAGTGTCTCATTTCTTTTGGGCATGGGTATTTAGGAGAAATGTATAAAGTAGTTAAAGTGTTAAAAAGTGGGTAGGGTCCACGCTTTTTGAAGGGATAATTATTTCCTAAAATGGAATGAGACATTTATAATGGGACAACCCAAAAAGGAAAGTGAGATATTTTAAATGGGACAGATGGAGTATTAGAATAACTTGTTTATCCTCACGTATCTGCTGCTGTCGTTATTAAAATAAATAAATTAGAGATAAAGAGATGGAAATTTTAAATGAAAGTTAGATCAACATTTATAACAGGCAGGCAAGTCCTATGCAGCCATTGCAATTGCCTGCTGCCCACTTGACAAAGCAAGTGACCAATTTGTGGACGACTAAGACAATTTTTGCGCCTTTTCATGTGGTCTACAATTTAGACGTAGTATTTAGGTTTTCCTCATCTCATCGACTCCTTGCCCACATGATTAAAATAATTATATATTTTGTCCGACAGTTTAATGGTTAAGGTGAGTTCATGTGATCGAATGATGATATGTTCGAACTCCACCAAATGCCTCTATGTGTTTGAGTCTATCACACCCAAGTGTGGTTGACCTGTCATGTGTAGTTTGCAGTCTATTGACGCACCATAGGTAGCGATTGCGAGTTTCCTATAATACCAAAATAAATAAATAAAATAATTATATACTCCATTAGTCATCAAATATGTTCATTTATTCCATTTTAGTCTGTCATAAAAAATATTCACTTTCCTTTTCTAGAAACATCAATTATATAATTTCACCATAAACATATTCACTTATTTATAAAATAATCACTCATGGTCCACATTTTTACACCACTATCTATTAATATATTCATTTATCATTTATATGGCACATATTTGAATCTCAATATCTATTGATCTATTCATATATTATCTTCACTCACTTTATATTAATTATAATTTATTAAAATTCGTACCACGACATCAATGAACGAAAGGAGTAGTAGATAATAATTTTTTTGTTATTTCTGCGAGTTGAGTGTTCATTTTATATCATTCCCCGAAAAAACATATAAAGTTAATTGTTAATTCAATCTCAATCTTTTGATTGTGTTTGTGCACTTGTACTCAATTTTTTTAAAAATAAAATGTTTGAATATTTCGACACTGTTGCGATCAAATGATGAAATCAACCTAATGTGATGTTAAAAAGACTGATAAATTATAGATAATTGTACAAAAATATATAGTTGTCATATGCAACAATAATTATAAGTTGGCTATATGTTTGATTGGCCTTATAGGAATCTCGAGATTCTCGATTTCTCTTGTCTATAATGATGGGGTGATCTCTTATGTGCACGCGCCACGTACAATGGGATCTCCTAATTAATTTAAATTAAAATTAATTAATTTAATAAATTTTAATTTTAAATTATTAAATCATAATTATGATTTAATAAATAATAATTTTGAATTAATAAAACCTAATTAGAATTAATAAATCATAATTATAAATTAATAAATCTTAATTGAAATTAATAAATCCTAATTGTGAATAATAAATCCTAATTGTGAATTAATAAACCCTAATTTTGAATAATAAATCCTATTTTGAATTAATAAATCATAATTATGAATTAATAAACCCTAATTTGAATAATAAACCATAATTATGAATTAATAAATCATAATTATGAATTAATAAACCCTATTTTGAATAATAAACCTTAATTATTAATTAATAAACCTTAATTGTGAATTAATAAACCATAATTATGAATTAATAAATTCTAATTTTAAATTAATAAATTATAATTAATAAATTTAATTATAAATTAATAAAATCTAATTATCATTACTCACCATAATTAATATAAAAAACAAGAGTGAGCTCATGATGAGACGGAACTCACCCAAGTTTTTGTCATAAATGATATGTTTCTAACAAAATTAGATGGCACCAATTCAAACCTTAGCGTACCTCCAACAGTGAGAATCGAAATTCAATTTCTTTGCCGCCATATAAATTTAAAATTTATTAACTTATTTCAATCTTTTCCTCCAATCTATATATATATATATATATATATATGCATAAGAAAGAAAGTAATGAAATAAAAATAAAAATTGGCAACTTTATGAAAGAAGTCAATTTCTTTGTATTTGGGTTTATACTCATATCCTAGTCATTTGGACAATATCTTAGTCATCATTTAGACAATGATAAAAAATTGGAAGAAGCCAACTTTTTTAATTGAAAAAGTTAGCAATAGAGCTACCCATATTACCAACATAATAAATGCTTCTCTCTCACACATACACACGAGTATACGATAGAGATTTTAAATATTTTGGGGTTAATAAAGGTTTGAGAGGTCAAATGGAATTTGAGTAACAATAATAGATAGAGATTTAACCCATTTTGGCATAGATTAAGTGTATCTTGATGACAGACCAATTAATTATCCAATTTCGGTGCGGACAAAGTCATGTTCTTGTCTAATCAGATTGCTTCATTCAATTTTTTAGTTTTATAAAATGTTGTCATTATTCTCCAAATACATTTTATGATATTTTAATCTTTTTCCCACAGCATTTGTTCCTCATAACTATTAATGAAACTTAAGAGAAAAAAATCCATTTTAACAAGGATAGCTTTATACTGTTCAATATTTGTAGAGTTGATAGTCCTTAGATTTTAAGATTTAATTTCAATATTAATCCTCGAACATCTTATAAATTGAGCTATCTGATGTATGAATAGCGACAACACACACACACACACATATATATATATATATATATATATATATATATATGAGATGGATCAGGTAAGAATGAATAATTTGGTAAGAAATGAGAATGAATCTGAGTATTTGATTCGCTGGATCAATGGTTGAGATTTAATTTCGGTTGTGCTATAGTTTTGTATTGTGTGTGCTACGCGGATTACTGTGCAGCACTAGAACCCTTCTTGTGCTACGATGCAATGTAAAATATGTTAAACTAATATATTTAGCATATGTGCTACGAAGAAATAAAATATGTACTAAACTAATATGTGCAACATAGTAATTCTGATTGTGCTACAGAAATATGAAAGATATGCTAGACTTACATATCTATTCTTATTTCCTACACTTATTTATATAAAGCTAATGCACAATTGAGTTTTGATAAAAAAATACTATTCATCAATATTTCGTAGTGCAGAAACTTTATACATAAAATATATTAACTTTGTACATGTTGCATTGGTTTTTAATTTTTTACAGAAATTTTTTTTTATTTGATCTCTTTCCTATGTATATATATATTGGGTAGTGACGGTCAACAGTCAAAAAACTAAAAGAAATAATAAGTTGACAATTTACTCTTCGCTTCTTCTTCTTCTTTACTATAAAAACTTTAAAAAAAAAACATCACACACACACTATATATATATATAATTGGGTAGTGACGGTCAACTGTCAAATTGCTAAAAGAAATAATAATTTGACAATTTACTCCTCTTTTTTTCATTATCAAGAGTCAAGACAATAATAACAATGACATGATAGATTGTCTAGTAATAAAAGAAGCTATATTAAACAGGGGTTACATTCTAGACAGGTAAATGTCTTAAATAAATCAAACAACATTAATTGAGAGATATAATGGCGGATTATATATATGAATATCTAGATCACGTCTATTCACAGCATCATCTTTTTGACTAAAGATTATACCTATAAATGCATATTGATTAGAAGATTAAATAAGATTAAATGAATTTATATATAATCTTCACTTCTCATTATTTTATTACATATGGTAAATCACATCTCAGACTGTTGGATAACGTGAATCTTGGTCATTTTAAGTCCACTAGCCAAGAAATCCATTTATTATTTATATTTTAACTGTTGACAAATAGTAATGTGTTGGTTTCATTTTTATAATTATCTCCTGCTTTTTATTATGTGACTGCATGATTAATTGTGCATAGTACTGTAGTTACAATTGTTTCAAAAAAAAAAAAAAAAGTACTGTAGTTACAATGATGACCCATGTATATCTTTGTCTTGACGAAATAAAATTAGACATTCCAAATTTGAAGATTAGACATTAAATATTATTTCGTGCATTACTGTCAACTTTGTGGAATATCTTACAAGATTGGTTGAAACTAGACCCTTATAATCTTTAGTTGGTTCCATAAAATGCTACAAACTTTATAAAATCATTTCTTCTATATTTTTATTTTAATTTGAAGTATATTAAAGTAATTCTCTACGCTTGACATGTCTATTGGTTTTATATATGCTACTTAGCACAACACTTAGAAACATTTTCTCTGAAAATAATATCTACAAAACAATTTGCAAATCTGCAGCTTTGAATTTTATAAAAATAACTTTTAGAAAATTATATACTCCCTCCGTCCCAATAATGATGGCTCCTTTCTTTTTTGTACGTAGATTAATGATAATTGTGTTTCATGTGTAAAGTAGCGGATGATACGAAATTTGAGATACTTTTTAGTGTAAAAAGTGTTTCATTTTTTGAAAACGGATCAACTTAATGGGACAGGTGGAGTATAATTTTAGCTTAGACTATGTATGTCAAAGCACTCTTTAACCAAATTTCCCATAATGTTTGTTTTAATTCTTATTTACTATTTATATGCAAAAATATTATTTAAAACTTTAACAGTATTTCATGTTTTATTAACGATTCCAAAAAAAAAATACAAGAATATATATATAGAGTTAGGTTCAAATGAGAACCATTTTATCCTAAAAAATAAGAACCGGATGAATTTATTATGCAAGTTGATGAATCCGTTGGAAAAATTAATGAATTTAAAAACTCAGAAATTTTCACCCGGGTTCGAATCCCATGAGTAGCGAAAACTCTAATTTTCTGGATTCAGTAATTTTCTCAGTGGATAATTTTAACAGTGCATTCATCATTTTTTGGTTCTCACGTTCTCACAATAAAAGTGTTCCCACGTTAGCCTCATATATATATATATATATATATATATATATATATATATATAGGGGTTGATCAGATGAACTCATCTTTTGAGCTTGAGAACATGATAAGACGTTGAAGATAATGCACAAAACAATATAAAGTTGTCATAAAACTTTAAATTGTTGCATAACAAAATAATTTTAGAAAGTTTTCATTACGCACAACTTTATACCGCTTAATGCATCATCTTCAACGTCTTATCATCATTCAGTTCGCAAAAGATGTGGTTCATTGATCCACTATATATATATATATATATATATATATATGTGTGTGTGTATGCCTTGTCTACATGCATATTTCCATCTTCAAGATATGTCTGAAAGCCTATTACCCAATTATTTAAACGTCTTATTGAAAAATGGGTCATGCCAAATCAAGTCAACATTATGAAACACCGTTACAAGTGAAAGCAACGGTAGATCATTGGGGTGGAAAAGGTATTACCTAAACCAACCACTAAACTATAATGTGAAAAATCTACGAGTATCATGCTTTAATTATTGATGTGTCATTTTCATGATGATGAAATTATCTTATCAACGTTACGTGAAAGATAAGAAACCATTAATTAGCATTCAAAACCAATTAAATTGGGATTAATTATGTGCTCACCAATTCTCTTCAAAATCATGCATCTTCACTACCTATAATCAATTGAGTAATGTTCGAGTCAACTCGGAGGTGTCGAGACTAGACGAAGAGTGATTTGAATCCAACATCTCTTTAATGAGTTATCAAGTGAAAGATTTGCTCTCTTTATTCTTATGAAAACAAAATAAAACAAATAAGTAATTCTGAGATTGGAGAACAATATACTATATATATAGCATTTGCATCGTGGATAGGCCTCACACTTGACATTGAGTGATAATAATTAGGTGAAGTTTAGTACGAGTGTGTTGGCTTAGTAGCAGAGTGGTTAATGTCTGAGATCAAAGGTCTCGGATTCGAATCCATCGTGATGCGGTCTTTAAAATTTTATATTTAATTGAATAATTGAACAAAAATAAAAAATATAGAAGCTAGAAATAATATGATTTTTTTTATCTCGTGTCATATTTGTAATTTCATCCAAAATTTTAGAACTTTATGCAATTTTTGAAATCCAATTCAAATGTCATGTCATAAGGCCTAATTTAGCCATTAGCTAATTGTGTTATTAATTTTTTTATCACTAATTTCTAGCAATAAAATATAGTAATTATCACACAGATAATCACAATCTTTTTCAACAAATCTTGTGATAGTTGATTTGAATAAATTATATCTCCGCTAGATTTAAAAAAAAGTACACTAACTCCAAATAGCTCACAAATGTTATTCATCTTACGAGTATTTCTATTTGTATTGTGTGTTCTTAAATTAGATTGTATAACTAAATCCACTAGGTACTTAATCGAACAACTAGCATGAATTAATAGTGACCAACTATCTAAACACAATATCAAACACCAACAACCACAAATCATGAATTAAATTCCAATTAAATGATACAAACCTTAGGATTATGTAGAATTTAGCTACGCATAATTAAAATTAAACAAGACCAAAATAAAGAAAACATAATTGTAAAAGATAAATAAAATAAACCCATGTTTGAATTCTTGTTAAACACTTGAATATTTGGGTCTTGAATCTCTACTACGAATAGTTAAATTTGAATTCTAAGCTAAAAATTAAGCCAAGCATAAAAATTCTAGCGAATATGAAAAGGACCCATAATAAAGTGTTTGGAAAGATGTATTTATAGGTGAAGAGGAAATTGAATCCAAGAAGGGTTTAAAAACTAAAAAAAATAAGAAAAGGGGCCGAAAATAAACAAAGCCCGAAACTCCCATCGCGACTGAGGAAGACTAGAAGACTTTCCCGTTCTGGCTAGTTCTCCCTCGTTTGAACTTTGATTCGTGCACCGTTTTCGCATATGAGCTCCTACCGATCGAACTATAATTTGATCATATGAAGCCCAATCTCCTCAATTCCCGCTCCATTTTCTCTACAATTTTTTATCTTCAAATACCCCGTTATGCCTTAACTGCACCAAAACACCTCAAAATTGCACAAAACATATATAACTATACTCACAAATGACATCTTCGTATAATAACAAAAATAAATCAAAAGAAATCACAAAAGAGAATAATCTTAGCAAAAACATTGAAAAAGGAGCAAGTAATAACCGTGCAAAAATATGTGTTTATTATCTTCTATATTTATTTTTTGAGTTGGGAGATGAAAATTTGGGGGATCAAATCCCAATCACTTATAAAAAGTGTGTAATACTAGTAACTGCATACTTCATTATTCAACCTAGCTAATTGCATTATAGTTAATTAACATCATTTTAATAAAAAAATAAAAATTATGGTGTGTTCTCTTTGATGGAAAAAGGTGAAAACATATATTTTAATCTTTTCACATAATATTTAGATTGGAAATTTTCCCCGGACAAGATGAATTTTTTGAGGAGCCTTTTTCCCTCACTTTGCTCTTATTTTCACTCCAATTCATTTTAATATTATCATGGGTATTGATATGATACTATTTCTTTACTTTTTTTATTCTTTTTTTTTTTTGAGAAAAACTTTCATATCATAGAAAAAGGATCATACATAGCGGGTAATATGTATAGGAATGACATTAGTAAAAACACCATTCTCCCCCCTCGCCATGTGGTGAGCTGCTTGGTTGAATTCTCGTTTTTGGAACTCGAAAGAAACTGCCTCCATTTGGATCGCCTTTTGGAGAATATCCTCTACTATCAGTTGCTCAAATTCTCCAATATCGCGTCTACCTCGAAGCATATCCACCAACCCCTGACTATCGGTGCCGACTACCATGTTGCTATAGCCATGCTCTGCTGCCATATTCAGTGCATAGATTACTCCCATTCCTTCCAGCACTATGCTGTTACCACTGGCTCTGATCTGTGTTCTTCCGGCCAAGCGAACGCTTCCTTCATGATCACGCAGAAGGAAGCCCATCCCTATTAGGGTAGCAGAGATCACTAAAATGAGATAAAAAATGTGAAAATCACTAAAATGTGATAATTTTTTTCATTTTTTTTTAATAAAAAATTTGCAATCTATTGATCTATGCCGAATCTTGGAAAACCATCACTCAAGATTACAACAATTTTGTGGAATTGTGGACATACCTAGTGATCTATGTACAAACTCCAATCAAACATCTCAACATTTGTTAGAGATGTACGTTGATTTTTTCTCACCGACCCATAATAATTTTAACATATTTCAATCGGGTTGGTTGCCCATCAAAATATGCCACCACATTTCGTGCCATAAATGGCCTCAAAACTATATGTACATATAGACACACATATACATGCACACTTTTCAGTAACAAATATATAAATCCTTATGTGTTTGTGTATGCTGACCTAGTGGTAGAGTGATTAATTCCCGAGATCAGATATCTCGATTCAAGTCCACCGTAACACGAACTTTAAATTTATGTATTTAATTCAAAAAAAAACATATATAAATCCATTAATACAGACAATAAATATTACCAATTCACGTTAAGTATGTGCCAAAGTCACATACTTAAGAAATCTTACCACGTGTATGATTCTACAGTCGATGAGAAACAGTGTGCCAGCAAATACAAAATCCCAGCAACTTATCTACAGAATAAATCTTGCCTTAATTGGTGAATCATCAATCCATGCAGATTTGTCTTCAATGTCAAGACATCACACTTAAGTATGTGTTATTTTCAGCTACCCAACATTTGTAGCTGTCTCGATTAAATTCTTTGTAGTTTCTAGCATCAACTTGTGGGTCAAGACATAGAACGATGAGACATATATAGTCGTACACAATTATTTGCAAGAGAAATATTGCATTCTCTGTGTGCGTGTGTTGGCCTAGTGATAGAGTGGTTAATGTCCGAGATCAAAGATCTCGGGTTCGAGTTTATCGTGATGCGGTCTTTAAAATTTTGTATTTAATGATCCAAAAAAAATATTGCATCCTCTTGCTGATTTCCCTGTTTCAATTTTCGGCAAGCTTTTTGATATTTTTTTAATTACTTATAAATAAAAATATTTTACTAATATTTTAAAATATTACAAAGCCCAAATTTCGATATTAAAAATCCATAAGATAAATGACATTTTAGGAATGATTCTACGTCAGATATGACATGCCATATAGATTTTTCAATTCTAAAATTTAGACATGATGGCATTGTTGTAAAAGTATTGAAATTTTGTGTTGTGACGAAAACATTAAAAAGTGTCGAAGTTAGATAAATTGAATCAAAGTTTCACGCGCGATCTCTTTTTTTGGATCAATTAAACACAAAAATTTAAAGATCGCATCATTATGAACTCGAATCCGAGATTTTTGGTGTCGAACATTAACTACTCTACCATTAGACCAACACACGCATACAAACGATCTCGATTTTGTGTCTCCCATGTTTTACTAGACTCCTTTAAACTATGTCAGTAACCGAAAGCAACTGCCAATCAACCCCAGGAAAATTCAGACACCCGAAAAAATGCTACAGAATTCAATCAATCCATCCCCTTAATTAATTTTGATTAAGAAAATTAAAGAGGACACCCCACCCCACCCCACCCTACCCTACCCCACCCCACCCCACCCCACCCCAACCCCCTGGGCCTCACTGTCTCATATTCGACAACCCAAATGTCCCTTATAACATGGAGAAAATTGTGGCAGATTTCCGCAACTATAGATCCTCTCTCTCCTTCCATCGATCCCTCCCTCTCTCTCTAATACCACACCATTAACATCTTCAAAATACCTCAATACAACAGTCTCTCACACAGCAAAGCTCTACATATATCCATCAATCAGAAACCTTGCTCTCTTCGTCTTCTTCTTCGCCATGGACATCGAATCAGCAAAGTGCGAGTGCTGCGGATTGAAGGAGGACTGCACACAAGACTACATTACCCAAGTCAAATCGAAATTCGAGGGCAAATGGCTCTGCGGTCTCTGCTCGGAAGCTGTGAGTGATGAAGTTAGCAGAGGTAAGAGGCAGTTCGGATTGGACGAGGCTGTCAAGGCGCACACCTCCTTTTGCCGGAAGTATAAGTCGAATCCGGCCGTGCGTGTGGCCGACGGCATGAGGCAGATGCTGAGGAGGAGGAGTGATCTCACTTCACCCACCTCGTCTTCGTCTTCGTCTTCGTCTTCCTCTTCTTCAACCAAGAAATATTCCAGATCATCAAGCACGTCGCAGGTCGGATTTTACTAGGTTTTTATATATTCTTAATTTCGAATAAGGTTAATTAATTAACTCTGATGATGAATCTTGTCACTGTCTGTATAGGTTCTTTTTTCTGCTATTTTTATTTTTATGTAATGTAATGAAATCCTTTTCCTCTTATGATGATGAGAATTTTTTATGGAGGAAAAGTGATTTTAGCTTTAATTTAATTGCAAGAAATTAATGAAAGCAATTTTTTCTGTTTTAGCAAAAGTTTTTTCAGTAGTCTGTATGATTATGGTGATTAGTGGAGCATCAAAATATCATTTACTCAATTAGTTAATAGCAAGTATATTTGGAATAAGAAAAATAATGAAAAGGAAAGAAGATTTTGATATATGAAGCATTAAACTTTAGTATAATTAAGATAGGTCAACTTCCCACTTAAGCCAGAAAGGTGTTTATGAGAATCATGCTATATGCTTTACATAATTATATACAAGGAATTATATAAATATCTATAAAAATATATACACTAAACCTAATGTATTACCAATATTGAAGATAGTTCAACTATATATAATCCATCCAACAAGACGAGTCATCATAAAGATATCTTTTTCAAGTTATTAGTTTGCCAACTTGGTCAAAAGAGATTATTAAATTTGTAAAAAAGCAACAACTAACTCAACTTTGTCTAATTTTTTTCATCTATAGGTCATGATCCCATAGTATTCTCTAATAATAGTATATAGTATTAAATCTATATCATACAATGTGATCATATGGACACACCAAAAAAATGACAAATGTTAACACTTTTTTCGATTTCTTTTTAATTATGCGCAGGGCGCATTGGAGAGATGCGCAAGCGTACGTTGGACGCCAACATACCACAAAACAAAAACAAGCATACTACAAAATAAAAATTTGTATATTCACCAATGGGCATTGGATGCCAACGGCACGATGGAGATGCGTCAGCGTGCGCTAGGCGCACGCATGCCACGTAACATAAACATGGATACAACAAAATAGAAATATACATACTATAAAACAAAACCTTGATATTTCCTAACATAAACATGCACTACAAAACGGATCTTGCATACTTTGAAACAAAAACTCATACTTGTTTGTGTTTAGAACTATACAAGTTTTTGTTCAATCGTATGTATTTTATGTTTGACAATACACATGTTTTTTTCTGGATTACATGACAAAGTGAATTACGATTCTACTCTTACTACAGTAAAATCAATGCCCACCAGCTTAAAAATATGCCTATCAATGAAATCAATGGATGCGATTGAGTACTACCTAAGACTTGAGTACTATATGATCCCTCCGATATATTTATACCACATGACTAAATTGATCGATACATTTTAATCGAGAGGTCTAGTAGATACTTGTTGCGAATTGATCCAACAAGTTATGAAGGCAACGTCGGGTACATCCAAATCGATGGGCACTAGTAACATGAGACTAGAGAACACATTAGACCTCTCCTAGAAGCACCGGTAAGGGTGTTAATTGAAGAGCCTCTAATGCTTAAGTCAGTAAGATAGAAATGAATTATCGATGAAATGCAGTAAGTAAATTATAAATAACATAATAATGATAATATGAGAGAACATGATGAATTGGGTAGATCGAGTGGATTTGGGCAATCTTAGAGATGAGCAAAGGATCACACGCGAAGGGCGATCATGTCTTCCTGGTCGGGCGACGAAAAAATCATAGAGAATTGAGGGCATGGAGACAGAAAGAGATAAAGTGTCGGCAGAGAAGAGAAGATGGAGAGTACGTATGAGAGTGTAAATGATTCGATAGATTGTTAGACCTATAATGTAGTACTTATCTGACGAGCTTGTGGCTCCTTTTGAATGTGCGTTTCAACTCTAACCGCTTCGATTTTCTAAGAATGGATGCAGCCGCCTTTTATAGGGCTTGACCGGCTAGACTTGCATGTCCCCCATGTCTAAACCCGTAGATGGGCTTCTTATGGTTTGGTTATAAGCTCTGGACTTATTGGTATAAGTCCCTTTGGACTGAATAATTTTAACTAAATGGGCTATACGAATTTTGTGAGTTATGATGCACATAATTATATACGACTATTTGATGCAATAGCCGCCCTCGTTTACAACTTTCTGCCTCTTGTATATATATGTGGATACATCATGACATGACATGCCATGTTAGGCTACATATACGTGGAGCACGAAAATTACCATATTTAGAATATCTGATCGCCATGGCTAGATAGTATGTCTCTATGTTACATCAAGGTATGTATCTCTAGTGACATGTCACATGGTGGGTGCATATATGATCAATAATCCTCCTAACAATTCTGTGGTGAGCAACAACAGATGTATTACAACCAAAATTCTCTCCTTACAAAAAGTCCAATAATTCTTCTGGAGAGAGAAGCGGTGTGCTGGGACTGAGACATGAGAGAGAAAGACATGCTGTAATAATAAATATACATATGTGTATATGTGTGTGTGTGTGTGAGATTCTGGTTCATAAGATAACAAACAGGAAGAACAATATATAGGCTAAAGCTATACCATTTTTTTTTTTGCTATATTATTCCATAATCAACTCAATGATGTTTTCCTTGTCTTCAACTGTTTTTCAACAGTTAAATCTGTTGGAATTTCTAGTGTTAAAATAAAAGAGTCTTGTCCCACATTGTTTTTGTAAGCAAAGTGAGGAGCTCCTTAGTATTATATAAGGAGCATAAAGTTCTTTGTTACAAGTGCATCAATCACTATATTATAGTCTTGTGATTAAATTCTAGTTTAAATTCATTTCTTAGTTTCTCTTGTGAGAATCTTGATAGAATGGTGAGAGTTTGTCAAATGCTTGTAATAGTGTAGGGGGGGTCGAGAGGGAGATGTATAGGAGTGTGATTGTAGAAATTTATCATATAGTGAATTTTTCCTCCGTGGGTCGTGGTTTTTTCTCCGATTTTGTAGTTTTTCACGTTAAATTCTTGTGTTGAGATTGTTGTTCTTTTCTTCCTAATTTTTCGTTTCTTTCCTAAGTATGAATGGGGACATGATGTCCCAACAAAATCTTTTGCCAAAATTTTCTTTTTGATCGGAGAAAATTTGACATTTTGTTTGGATATAAATATAAAGTAAATCATTTGGCTAATGCATCGTGGGCTTGGACCTCAAAATATATAAATTATAGTCCACAGACAAACCGCTACAGACAAACAGCACGTGGATAATACGTACAAGCGATTAGTAGCGCGACCAAATTTCCTATGTTTTGCTCATGAATTATTGAATTTTGGCTTATAAATAAATATATTTTATAAAATAAATTTAGACCTTATCATAAAATAAATTTTAGCTGTAGCATATCTGATTCTATAAGATGATTTCTCATGATAAATATCGGATTTTTTTATTGTTATCAAAGGAGAACTCGATTTACTATTTCTAAAAATACATTGTAAGCTCCCAATATCTTATTTACAAATTTTCAATTATACTTTTTCAGACACCCTCTCACCTGAAGATGTTCTTCATGTTGAGAAGTCAATTATATGTATTTGTAAGCTAACTCCTCCATTCAACGAGCTGATTTAATATCGTATAAGCTCTTCTGTCATATTTTTATGTTACGCTTCATATTTTATCATAATTATTAAGTATCCAATATACTAAAGAGAAATATTAAATATACATATACCGTGAATTTGATATATTTAAAGTTTAAAATATAATACTTATTTTTATGTTATAAGTTGTTTAATTTTTTAAAAATTTGCATGAGTTTTTTTTTTTGAGCGTCAAAATTTAATATTCTATATCTATTTTTATGTTACACTTCATATCTATAATTATTACGTACTATACTAAAGAGAAATCAATATATTGATAGATTTGATAGATCTAAAGTTTAAAATATAATATTTTTATTTTTTCCTACTTTTTAATTCCTTCCTATCAATTATAGTAACTATCTTCCCAACTTTACCCTTAATAATATTTTTATTTTTTTTACCACCAATGACCCAACCTATTTTTTTACCCTTAACAATCTATTTTTACCTTCACTTATGACCCACCACTAACTAATTTAATATTACATTATTGTGGGATCCTTACTCTACTCATAATACATTCAACATTTTAAAACTCGTATAGAAGATTCTTAGGAATATATTTGAGGGACGGAGGGAGTATAAAAATGTATCACAGAAACCAACTGAATTCTAAGCCTAACGGCACCATTACCAGCTTGAGCCCAAATCTAAATTCAATGCTTTAAAAAGGCTATTGTTCCCAAAGGCCCATAAATCTGAAAGTCCAACACGACAGACTAGAGAGAGTTAAGAGGACACATTAATATTTGTTCATATCCTCAATTTTGAAATCTTTCTCACTCGACCGTTTAGAGATTCAAATTTCTAAGACCCAACAGCATTTTCTATTTTTCTTGCTCCGCACCAAGATAACTACAAACACCAAGAGAAGTTCAAACCCAACAAAAGATTATGATTTCAAGAAAACACAAAACTCAAGAAGAAGCCACGAAAATGGCGATGCAAACGCCAAATTCCTCCGTCAAATCGTCGCTCACAGTGGACGACAATCCATCAGAAACGCGAGACAGTTTCTACTTCCCAGGCTGCAAGAAAGATGCGAACTGCAAGTGCGAGATCTGCATCGCCAGCATCAACGCGACGCTCGATTTGATGCCGCAGAGCACAAACCGAAGCTCGTTCACAAAATCCTACGGCCCACGCACCTTCATTTCAAGAAGCCCTGTTACTTTCAACTCTTCCTCTGCTGATCTTTCCACACCTAGATCAAGTGCTCGGACGACGGGTGTGGCAGCAGCTTCTCCACCTCCCGGTTCGACTGAAAGAACCAGCCGTCCGGAGGAGGAGGAGGAGAAGAGGGGAAAGGATGATTTGGGACATGGGGTGTTATTGTTGAGAACATTTTGGTGTTTGATCCTGGTTTTCGCTGTGGAGTATGGAGTTTCGTCGATGGTTTCCGGGGTTGCGAGGGCGAGATTATCTCCGGATTTTGTCAAGAACTTGGGTTTGAAATCGAGGGATTTTGAGAGTTTGAGTGGGAGGTTTGTGTTCTTGAAGAACGAGTTCGAGGGGTTGGTTGGTGAAGATGTCTCAGGCTGCAGCTCTGCTGATCACTCCTTGTGGAAAATCAATCAGGTTTGCGTAGTGTGTTTAGTGTGTGTGTGTGTGTCTGGCTCTTTCTTGATCTTTTGCTTCTGTTTAGGATGGGCTGCTACTTAGCTCAAGGTGCGTGCTCTATGAATCAATGATCGAGGAGGTGAGCATTTGGGGTTGGCCGCTTCAGACGGCCGGCTTGCTTGCAGCAGAGTATTCTGCAAGATCATTCACAGTTATAAAGGGAAGAGTTAGAGAGGTAATACAATCTACTATTTGCTCAACTTGCAGATTTGCATATTTTACGCTATGTTTATAGGCTAATTTCTAGCTTTGATCAATCATTTTGTTAGTGGTCAAATGGGGATGCTGAGTATTTGATTCGGGAGGCAGATAACAGCTCATGGACGCAAGAAAAATGGAGTAGCTCAGTGGTGCAGCTCGAGTCGAACACATGGATCCTCGAGTACAGAAGAAGCTTCATAGGGCACAATCCAAAGTTGGTCTCAGCTGCAGTGGAGTTCTTGAGATTCAAGCTCACAAGCCAGTTCAAGAAGATGAAGAGAGAGTTCTGGTTGGCATTTACATTCGGAGCCCACAATTCTGATGCTAGACGAGGGCGCGACGCGCCTCCTACATGAGAAAGCTAGTCATGGCAGAACACCTCTTCTCAATCCTCATGAGAAGCCCTTCATGTTTAGCCATTTTGATTGTGCTGCAATTTCTAGAACAAGGGCACATATATGTGTAGTAGTAAGTTGTAGACACAAATTTTTGCAACAATAATTATATTTAATTTTTATGGCACAATCAATGTGTCTCACTCTCACCAGTAGTCCTTGCAAGAACACATACCATCTCTACAGTGATGAAATCTAGTTCTATCTCTGATGATAATTTCTCTACCAAAAACCTTGGACGCCATCTTCATGAAGTTGTGGCAGTCCTCGCAGATCCTAAGGTTCTTAATTATCCGAATCGAGGATTGTTTCTCCCGGCTTATCAGCCCGTAACACAGAGCTAGCTTCTCACTGTGCCATAAAACGGCCTCTTTCTTCTCATCTTCGCTTAGATCCACCAAAACGCAGCTGGTGTTTGGCACGTAGCCCACCTCTCTCACCTTGCCAATCACCTCGTCTAACTTGGCGTAGATCTCATCTGCTCGTCTATGATTCTTGTCCGCTGTCAGAAATGTGTGTATATCACCATCCATTTCAATCATACTGCACCCTCGTTCCTTTGATATGCCTCTATGTTTCATGGCATTCCTCACCACTCCCACATTCTCCCACTTCCTCTCTTTCGCATATATGTTTGATAGGAAAACGAGGGCTCCATCGTGATCAGGATCTATCTCTAGAAGACGCTTTGCAGCAAACTCACCTAACTCAGACTCACCATGAGTACGGCAGGCAGCCATCAACGACCCCCAGACAACAACGTTTGGAGCCATAGGCATACTCTCGACTATCTCCAATGCATCTCTGAGACGACCAGCTCGACCATAGAGGTCAACCATGCATCCGTAATGCTCTAGCCTCGGAGCTATCCCATATTCTTTCACCATCAATTCAAACAACTTCTCTCCCTCTTCGACCAATCCTGCATGACTACAAGCATACAGCACGCCCACGAACGTGATCCAGTTCGGTTCAACTTTTTCGAGCCTCATCTGTCGAAAATGCCTCAACGCATTGTCCACATCCCCATGTGTGGCAAAAGCACTGATCATGCTAGTCCAAGATATCACGTTTTTTCTATCCACACGGCCATAAACTTCCTTCGCTCGTTCAAGACTTCCACATTTCGCATACATATCAATCAAAGCATTATAAATAGGCAAAGCCATTCCAAAACCTTTCTCGTCCACATACAAATGGATTTGTTCAGCTTTATCCAGCACGCCAAGACGAGCACACGCTGAGATGACACTCAACATCGTGACTTGATCGGGCTCAACTCCACACAGCTGCATTTCACGAAATATCTCAAGAGCTTCCTCGGGCATATCACTATTCGCATAACCAGAAATCATGGCACTCCAGCAGAACAAGTCTTTACCAACTGTTTCATCAAAAATGAGCCGAGCAGCTTCAAGATTGCCGGCTTTCGAGTACCCTGTGATCATGGCAGTCGAAGCCACTACGTTTTTGGGCTTCAGCTCGTCATAGAAGCTCTGTGCCATGTCCATGGCGCCAAAGCTGATATACATGTTCAAAAGAGCAGTCTGCAAGTGATAATCAAAGATGACGTTGCTCTCAGATATGTATCCTTGCACTAGCTTCCCGATTTCCAAATTCCCAACACGGCTGCACGCAGCAAGAATGGTAGTGAAAACTCTCGCGTCTGGTTCTATATCAGAGCCCTTCATCTCTTCCAAGAGGGCGAAGACGTTATCAAAAAGCCGGCTTTGACAATATCTGTTTGATCAAACCGCACAAAATTACAATCAACGAAACACCCCAACCAAGAATTATTCCTCTATTTTTGTTGCTGTCAACACTTCACACTGATATATGTATGTAAAGCAGTAATTCACAAAATCTACACTTTGAGTTTGTTAGCAGAATATTTTTCTATTTTTTTCCCTTTTGTGGAAACAACATGATCATATCATAGTAAATTCAAAGTTTCAAGCTTTAGAAAGCTAAACAAAATCAATAAGTGTAAAAATGATCAAGCGCAAACTGGAAAGGTGAGACTCACCCAGCGATCATGATATTCCAAGTGACGACATCTCTGTAAGGCATTTTATCGAACACAAGACGGGCCTCCGAGATCAGCCCACAGGCGGCGTACATTCCCAGTAACGCAGTTTGCACGAAAGGGTCGGACTCGTACCCGAGTTTCGCCGCCAGCCCGTGAATCATCTTCCCTTCTCTAAGAGACAGAGCTCTCGATGCCGCTTTGAGCAACGGCGGGAAGCTGAACCTGTCGATGGGGAAGGATTTGTTCTGCATTGCTTGGAAAAACATGAGCGCCTCTTGGGGGTTGTTCGAGCGGGAGAAATGTTTGAGGATCTTGTTGGGCAGCTGCCGCGGAGGAGGACTTTCGGCGGGGATGAAGGAGAGTAAGGAGAGGGCGTAGGAAGGGAAGGGGACGGAATAGAGGAGGAGTTGGAAGAGGTGGTGGTTATGGTGGTGATTGTGGGAGTTGCGGAGGATTTGAGCTTGGATTTGCTTTAGGTGGGGAGGGCGGTCGCGGTGGAGATAAGGTGGGCGAAGTTGGGTGGGTGGCGGAGGGGCGCGGCGGCCTTGGGGACGGGGTGGAGTGCGGCGGTGGGGAGAGGGTGCGCCATGAATATTGAGTGCAATGTGTTCGATGAAATGACTTAATTCCACATCCTATTTCCCTCCCTTTCTTTAAATAAAATAAAATAAAAGAAGCAGACATAAAAATGCGACAAAACGACGCCGTTGCCAAATTGGAATCAAATTCATCGTAGGGGTGCGGAGTCGGGAGATTTGGAGATGGAAATCAGCAGCTGTTTAACTCATTGGTGAAATCATTTTTATTGTTTTTCTTTCGTTACCTAAAAAATGGATGCTCTTATACAACTTGAACCAGTTCTCCGCTCAAAAAAGGTAATCGTTTGAATTTTTTTTTTTTTTTGCGGATAATACAAAATTGATGTTTCTTTGTTCTTTTACTAAAAAGTGCGACTTTTACTGGTAAAATTGGCCGCTTTAAGATTAATTTTGAAAATTTGCTGATGGGGTTTTCCAATTTCGCTTTGTTTTTCTGGAATGTGTTTGTTTACTAAAAAATGGCATTAGAGAATTTGATCGGTTAACGACAAAATTCAAACCAAATTGTGTTTGAAATTAGGGCTGCTGAATATCTGGAATTGATTCTTGATTATTGCTTCTATTTTCTGCTCATGATCTCCACAAAATTATACCGTTGTTGAAGTTTTCATTTTTCTGAGTGTTGAAACGAATGAGCAGGTGCAATTGACACCTCAAGAAATACAGTTAGTACAATCATGGAAAGTTCGGGCTAAGAGAGATTTTTATGTCGGTGGTCTTGCCGGTTCAATTACTTCGTGGCTAGGTATTCGTGTTGATCATCGTTTTTCTGGTTTTTATTTGTTAAATACTTTGTTGCTTGTAGATTGTTTTAACATGGCAAAGTCATGCCTCTTACATATGCACGTCTGCTGGCTTGTTTTTGTTGCGCACAAGAATGCGCGAAAGATATAAGCCTCGTTACATACGTAGTCTGCTCGTTTTAGGTGGTTTGGTCCTGGAGAAGAGGTGAAGAAAAATAGATCTTTGATTCAAAGTGGAGCCTAAAAGATTCTAGTTTGGCCCTCTTGCACGTGGATGTGTTTTGCTGTTACTGCTTATATTTCTTTTGCTTATTGTAAGGATCTGTTGTTGATGCTTAATGTTGTTGCCAAATTAAACCACCATCGTTTTTGTTGACAGTGACCAAAAGGCTACCTAAGCAGCCACGTCTTCTTTTTTCTGCGGGTAGGTCACATCGCTTCCGTTTAGCCCCTACATGAATACTTATTTTTTATGCAAATTTTTGTGCATATTTTGCAGCGATTTTGGCAGAACCTAACTCACACATAAACTGCTGAATAGCTAGAATGATCATTAGTAGCTCGATATCTAAAACTTTTTGGTTTTGTTTTCAAAATATAAATTCTTAATATGATTGGAAAATGTATAAAGAATGCAAAATAAGTAGATGTTTTGTTGGCAAATGATCCAATGTAATTTGGGAAGTATTTTCAATTTTAGATGCCTCCTTGGTGTTGTGGTTATTGGAAGATACTGCAAATTCTTGTTTTCTGACTGTTGTTTCTTTGAAGCTAGTTGGAGTATAATTAGGCAAACAATATTTATGTAACAAACGATTGACATTTTGAGAGAATGGAAACATCATTTTGAAAAAGCAAACACCTTTTCATATGTATCAAAGGGAAAATAGATGATGGAATCATAATAAAAAAAAAACATTGCATATTTTCTCTTCTCTTATAATGGACTTCGTTTTTTATTTATAGCTTCTGCAATTAGTTCTTGTTCCATCATATTCTTTTAAAAATTCTAAGGAATATATGGAATGTAGGAGGTGTTATGTGCATTTTCTGCAAGCATAAGTTTTGCCTAACATCTGTGATAAACAAGAATGCAACTGATCTATGTACTACTTTTCACTTCATTAGGGGCTGGTGTTGTTGTTGGACTGTCGCTACTTGTGAGATCGGTTCGCTCATCTCTTGAATATATGCTTTCGCTGCAAGGGACTCGAGTGCAGGGAGAGTTGGTCCACATGTAGGTTTTACCAAACACTATTAGTCTCTGCATTGATTTTCTTTTGGCCAATTCATTTCGTTTTTATCTAAATTTTCTGGTTTCAATTGGTAATTTCTTTTGTTTGGCTGTGTCCTCAGAATGTTGAACAACCATCAGAACGATCCTTGGGTACATCAACGAGTCTCGAAGTACTTTTACCCTGAAGTTGTTTACAGTGATTCATCGGTAGACAAGGCTTTGTATAGATGGCGTTACAGAAACGCTTCTGGAGATCCCGTTATTCTTCAAACTCAAAGTAGCGTGGAAACCAAGCCAAACGAGAGTGACATCAAGACGACTACTAAAGAAACCAAGCAAGTTCATGTGAGTGACTACTAAAATTTTATAGATTCAAAAATGGAGTCAAGAATGACTGTTCCTTTGTGTTTTCTCAAATTTTAGGCAAGTGCAGGTGGCAACGCTGGGGAGAATCCATTTGATCTCATTTTGGGCTTGCTGAAAGTACAGAGGAGGTTCCTGATCAGGCTGATGCACCCAGCATATTGTCAAGGAGGCAGACACGAAGAGAGAAACGTTGCATCGTAGGCATAGGCATGCCCGTCACGAGGAATCAGAGATTTAACTTGCAGAGCAACACCATGACTTGTAAGTTTAGCTGCTTCTTGGACATGATTTGTTGCTCGGTCATCCTTCCCACTATTCTATATAAATACCTAGAAATCGGAACGCATTGATTTGTGCTGCATTTTGTTGGAAGGCGAGGAATTGTTATGATCATCTCTTTCTTTCTTGGGAAGATTATAATCTGCCTGTTTCATTTTACTGATAAAAGGTGGTGTTATTAGGCATATTATGTAGCAGGCTATCTTTGGGCTGCTTTTTTCATTATGAAGACGTAAAATAATAACTTCAAGTAGCTCAAATCAAATGGCTATTCTTTTCACAAAGCCCAACGATCAAACTTTTGCCCCATATCCGAAACAAACGCACGAAAAAGTTTCAACGACATGTAACAATCATATTTCAATAAAAATGTTAATCGAATTAACCCACTCGGTTCAAATAATTTTTATCGAGTTGTTGGGTTGTTCGGTTAAAGTCAATAAGATTGAATCTTTTCAGGTTAAAAATTTTCGGCACTGACCCTAAACCTCCCGTTTTGGGCTAGCTTGTTGATTTAAAAAGTTTAAGAAATTAAAATTAACATGTATAAATTAAAATTAAAATTGAAAGTTATGTTTCTCTTCTAATACTTGACCTCTATTAAGTAAAAAATAAGTGTTATTCCAACTCTAGCTTGCATAGTGACACGTAACTTTGTGAGAGATGAGGATTGGATAGATATTATTCATGAATGATTATCTTTTTCATTGAGCATTGAAGTTAAAGACAAAAACGTGAGCATGATGAGTACAACTTATAGATAGAAAATCAGAACACATTCTAGAAGCATCTAAAATAAGCTCTCATGATCATACTCATAAACAAAAGAATGAAACTTGTGTGTGTGTTGGTTAGTAGTAGAGTGGTTAATGTCTTAGGTCAAAATGCCGGGTTCATTGAGCATTGAAGAAGCATCTTGACTTAAAAATTTTATATTAAATTGACAAAAAAAAAGAATGAAACTTAACAACCAAGTACCAAGAAAATTTTCTATCCATTGGACCAACTCACTTGTCTAGGTCAACCCTATAGGGGTGTTGGACTATCCGGTTCGACCTTATTGAGCCAAAAAACATCTTTATAAATAACTAATGAAATGCTTCTCCCCAGTCCCAAAAAAGTTACGAAATGAGTAGTCTCTCCATTCCGACTGGGCGACTAGTAAAATGTTTTTGTTAGTATCTATATAAACAACCTTTACCCTACTTATTCTTGATATACTTAAAAAAAAAAGAACTTTTCACTATGTACATTCCTCAAATTTCTTGTATATTTTATTTATAAAAACAATCCCACAAAATACTCTCTATTTACTACTTTTAATATCATCATTTATTTACACCATTTAGCACCCATAAGTCATAACCCACTATTATTCTTACTTATTACCTTCAACACCACCACTTATTTTTACATATTTTATCATCCATGGACCACTACTAATTTAATTGACACTACACTAATGTGAGAGTCTTACTCTACTCACACCACACTCAACAACTTTTATTAAAATTATGTTGAAGATTCTCGGGAAGAAAATTGAGAAACCGAGAAAGTATAAAGGAAGCTTAAGTACAATAACATTGAGAGAGAGACTCAAATTTGCAGGATGATCGAATATGGAGTTGAAATAAAAGGAATATATAGGACTCGTAAAAACACACAAACTTTGAATCATAGAAACAAACACATTCATTTTACATCCTGCAAGAAAACATTTCTCTTGCATTTGGCAACGGTACAAAATTGTGATATTAAGTATCAGAGTTCTGTGGAGTTCCCTACTGAAAGCCAGCTAAAGCTTTGTCAATGCTCAATACCTAGACTGAATTGTTCCTCAAGAATATGTTTAGGAACTCTACCGAATCCCTTGGACACTTCTCCCATGTCCTTGAGTCGGGACACTTCCCGCTTTACCTGAGAAACTCGACTCAAAACAGCATTGAGCAATGAGTCCTGGCTGTCGGATAAAGATGTATGCTTCGAGAGGGCAGACCTCTCCCTCTCAAGCTGCTCATAGAGATTAATGATATAGTTCTTCTGAGCCGAAAGCCTTTCCTCAGCAAGTCGGTATTCAATCTCTTGCGACTTCCTTAGTGCGTCCAGAATGTGATCAATTTCGTTCTCAAGTTTTAGTGATTCAACCCGATAGTCAAAAATTGAGGACAACACTGGAGGCGACCCCAATTGACAATCTTCTAGCCCGCTCTCTGGGAATTCCAGTATGCCGTTGGTATTTGGAGACGGCCCTACCGATTGTATGAAGTTCACAAAATAAAAGTAAAATAACAAGAATGCCAAAAAAAAAAAGGAAAGGGCCCCTAGCCGAGATGTTATAGCAGTCGGTGTGAGGGAAGCATGACGGATTAAGACTTAAGTGTCAAATTCAAGCTGATAACTAATTCCATTTTATCTCGAGGAAACAAGCAACTTTCTTAAGAAGATCTATGCTGAACCAGACGATTTTTTCCTAGAGTGTAAGAACAATTTTGGAATTTATAGAACAGCATAGGCAAAAATTCAAAAAAAACAGGGCTAAGAGCAAAATACCAGAAATATCTGCAGAGGCATCTTCCTTCTTCCAAATATCTTCCAGATAACTTCCACCCTTAAGCTGATGAAAAAATAATTGATAGGTATTCATTGTGGCAATCTGAAAAAGGCCTATGAACAAGAAAGTATAACTGCTTTGAGAAACAATTATTAGCCTACCATTCTCTTCAGATACCTTTGACATGGCCAACTGAATATGATGTAACAGCTGCTTTGCACTTGTTCTCTTTGACCCACGCAACACACGGATGCCAACATTCAAGATCTTCTCAATGTCATCCTGCGAGCCATTTGATTCACAATCATTTATCAGTCTGGTAACATGTGAAACCAGATCAGTTCTCGAATCACAGCGACGACAATAATACTCTGCATCCAAACCAATACTCCCTCCAACTGTCCCAGCCATGTAAGCTCGTAGAGCACAGTTGATGTGACAACTGTGTCCACAAGCACCATCCCCGAAATCAGCTTCACATCTAATGTAATTGTTTTCTTCAGAAGCTTTGGCGATAATTTGAGAACATAATATACAACAACAATCTCTGCAGAAACCAGCTTCACCACAGCAAATATCACAGGACGTCATTTCTGAACCAGAGTCCTCTCGTGCAGCTAAGCTGCTACAAAATCTATTGCCAGCTTTACAACGTGCTACGCTATCAGATCCTGGGTCTTCTGCAGGCTCTGGCAGGAGCCTGAGCATATCTTTATCAGCTACATTTGATGCATAATAACAGAGCAAGTCAAGTGGCAGTTAAAGCAATGAATTTATCACTAGACAGAAAACTTTCCGGACAATATCAGCAATATATAGAGGTGTTAGTAAGGTTTACTCATAATGTAGTCAGATATAGCTTATATCGAGTCCAAAGTCAAACGAAACAAACTTTATAAAACAAGCACAGCATGATGCGAACCTTTCTTGATTGGTTTTGAAGGGATTCTCCAACTGAAAGAGGCAAAGAAAGCACCAACATCTGCACCAGGGAATTTTTCTCGAATATAGTGTTCAAGTGACAGCCTGCTTGCGAAGCCTTTTCTATCTCCCATCTTGCGGAACCTGCTGGGAACATACAAATATCTATCCTTAAAGTAACCTGAAACATCAATTCGTTTCCCAACTTTCCAGCGCCAGTTATCACCAGGATTAGGCCAATCTTGGGGAGCATATGGAAGGCCTTCACCTGAATCATGAATAGAGACTGGATAGAGATTGAGACCATTTCCGCCAAGCTCATACGGAATCTCTTTGCTTTCTCCCAGACTGTCAATGTCCATAGACTCCTTCTCTGGCTCGCAAGTCATATAAGCTCTGTAAAATGTTAAATAATTATAACGAATACGACTAAACTAATGCTATTTCACAACAAGGGGCTCAATATTTGACTTAAGATTAGTCAGTGTACCAAAAAAAATAACAAAAATCAAATTTCTTAACAAACTTCAATTTTAATTCGTCAAAACCTATTTTCTAGTAACCCTCGATGAACTCCATCCATAATTTGACCAGGCCAGTTTGAGTCAGACTTGTCGCTACTCAAATTAAAGCAAATTCAACTCAATCTATTTACTATCCTACATTCTGATAAACAATTCATAATCAGTTCACTTCGAACATAGGAAAAACTGCACGATCAAACACAAATGACATACCTCCGGAAAATGCGTATCATTAACTAAAAATTGCAAAAACAGCACGAACTGAACGGAGCTGGGGTTTCTGATTCTATTACAAGAAACACTTAATTTGCAGAAAACAATAAAAATAGTAAAAATTATTTCAGCTGATGAGAGACTAAAAATTCATGCAGCAGCCGATCAAACATCTCAAACTGATGCCACGCAAAAACTAGATCGGTGCAAAATTATAGCCATAAACACCTTCAAAAATGCACGCATTCACCAATACAAAATCAACGAAGATATTCAAACTGCAAAAGTGAAAATTCAGATATATATACAGATACATACATGCTCCTCAGAAAAGTACAAATGCCAAATTGTACTTAGCTAAAGCTTACAGCGAATTTAATTCAGAAACCCTAATCAACAGTAGATAAAATTGATAAAAATTATAAATAGCTTGAGAAAATTAAAGAAATGGCAACACTGGTAGGTGAATGACTGTTTTATCCCTCAACTCAGATTTTGTTGTCGGAATACATCAGGATTTCCGTTGCCTGGTCCTTGAGCTTCCTAACGCTCCATTTACGCGCGTGACCCGTCAGCCATACCCTTTTTTTCTTTTTCTTTTTTGGTTAATTATGATTTATGGGTAAATATAATCCTAATTTTAGAATTCCACCTCACAATTATGACTATGAGTGATGTTTTTATAATTATAACACCCTCAAATATTTTGAGTATTACCCAACATGTATGGTGTAAAGTCTAAGTGTAAACTTCACATTTTGCACCAAATATCAAGCCAAACAACATTGTGTAATATAAATCACGAGCAATTCATTAAATAATATTTTGGTGAAAATTTTAAAATTTTATATAATATTACATGATGTTATTTGACACGATATGTTGATCTACACATGGAGTGAATATATGAATTATATTGGACATATTGAATATTAGTGGATTTTTTTTGGATGTATTATAATTGTAAAAGATTTAAAAAATCATAAGACGAATCTCAATTATTACAATTTAAATGACTACCAACTAAAGCTCCCAAGCTTGAGAGTTACCAAATGGACGATGATATTGCGACTAATTAAAAAATTATAAATTTGAATTTTACTAATTTCTTTTAAATGCAATTATTATATATAAATGTATGAAGGGAAAAAAAAGAAGCAAAAAGAAAAAAGAAATTTAGCATTGTTCGATTTAACATAATTTGTATGGCATTCCGTGCAAATACTCGTCGAGTATGCTCATCAACTCTTCTGCCACCTGTTGCATAAGGCAATAATTCACACATGTATATGTAATGTGTGTTAATTTTATAAAAAAAAATAGGGATGTTATTTTATTTGAGTGCGTGTGTGTGTGAATTTTTGATCGCCTGTACAACGAGGAATTGGATATACATTAAAATAAAATCACTTGAAATCATCGAGAGAGAATACCACATTTGAACCTCAAAAAAGAGTTGTACAATTAATCAATAATATATGTTGACGGTTTGTATAAAATAAATATGAGCAATATTCATTAATCAGTAAATAAAGATGATATGATATAGTTAGTTGAGACTTGAGATACATATTAGTCCATCCGTCCACAAAAAACGTGCATCGATTTTGATGACACGAGTTTTAAGAAAACTATAATGAGTGTAAATTAAATGTGTATAAAAATGTGTGTCATTGGGATAATAAATGAATATATTAATGGATTGTGACTTGTGAGTGTAAAAAGGTGGGTCATGAGTGTTTTTTTGTAAATAAGTGGATAAGTTGAGGGTAAAAATGTAAAGTTGGTGTTTCTAAAAAAAGGAAAGTGTATATTTTTGGTGGACGGATCGAAAAGGAATTAAATACACGTTTATAGTGGACGGAGGGAGTAATATATTAAAATTATACGTGATAATTAATTATACATCATTTCAATTAGTTAATAAGGTGATCTCTTATATATCTGTTTGTACGTATGAATTTTGATATTTTTTTCTAATATAAATGATACTTTTCTTCAATCTAAATAATATTTTTTAAATTAAAGAATAAAAAATAAAATATTTTTTTTAATATAAATTATATTTTTTCTTAAAAGTTTTTGTGTTAATTTCATCGTAAAAAATACTACTGTTTAGTCTTCAATACACAGCAGCAAAGTGCCGTCTCACCAAAGAAAGAAGAAAAACACTGTTTCCGACAAAAGCTCTCTCTCTCTCTCTCCGGCAATCATGAAGATCCTAGTAGCCGTCAAACGGGTAATCGACTACGCCGTCAAAATTCGGGTCAAACCCGATAAGGTATCAGCTCAATGGCCTAAAAATAGGGAAAACTTTTAAACAAAATCAGCTCAATTTCCTTTTCCACATTTGTGATTGGTTGCAGAGTGGTGTGGAGACCTCGAATGTGAAGATGTCGATGAACCCGTTCTGCGAGATAGCATTAGAGGAGGCTCTACGAATTAAGGAGTCGGGCCGCGCCTCGGAAGTCGTGGCCGTGAGCGTGGGCCCGGCCCAGTGCGCGGACACTCTCCGGACCGGGCTCGCGATGGGCGCCGATCGGGCCATCCACGTGGAATACACGGGAACCCTTTACCCCCTTTCCGTTGCTAAGGTTTTCAAAGCGCTCGTCGATGCTGAGAAGCCGGGCCTTCTCCTTCTTGGAAAGCAGGTGGTTTTTTAATTTTGGATTAATTTACCTGTATTTTCTTTTGCATATGCGGCGAATATGTTGGTTTTGATTGATTTTGTTTGAAACTGGACTAGGGAATTCTGTGTTTCATTTTCTGTTTATACTTTTGAGGTAAAGATGTTTGAGATTGATGTTGATTATGTTTTGTGCTGTGAGATTGGGATTTTAGGGTTGATGAATTTGTCAAATAGTTTACATGTTGGATATATACACTATAAAGTTAAATTGTTTAGGCACTGAGAGTGTTGCAAATGTGAGATTCAACTGGGGAGGAGAGCTAATGACTTGCATTCTATTTTCACATTCTAGAGGCGTAAGCTGGGAAGATCTTTTTCTTGTGTTTTTGAATTGGGAAGGAAGCTAATTTTATGGTGCTTTTACATGTATTCTTCTATCAAAGTTATTGGTTTTTGCTTGAGAAACCAAGTTGCTGCTTTTGTCGATTGAGTGAAAGCCAGATCTTATGATGATCTGATTGATTCAACTCAGGTAGACCTAGCTAAATCAGTTGTGAATACAGTAACATATGTCATATTTTCTTTGATACTTAATTGCATATTTGCGTTGATACTTTATTGCATCATGATAAGGGATCGAATCCATTTTTTTCCAAACAAACCAAATCTTAGTCATTAATCATCGGAGGAAAATTCTATATGAATTTTCCTGCCCACAATCAAGGGGTTAAGCCAGTGAATTTTTCAAAGTCGCACGATCTAATTCAAAAATTTCACCCAATTGAGCACGTCTAGCATATTTTTTCATAGTAGCAGGATCACTATAACTGACTCCACTAAGTTCTTCCCATATCGGGCACTAATTTTTTTGACATCCAATTAGATTAGATGGGGAAATTGTTCAAATTAAGAACAGAAGCCGGTTACATTGCGGCGTTGATACTTTATTGCATCATGATAAGCATATTAATTGCATAGCTAGTCTCTAAAATGAATGGAATTTTCTTCTGTTGGCTCCAAGGGGAAATATTTTATAACTATTTAATGGACATTTGTGATATAAATGATCTCCCCCCCCCCCTCCTCTTCATATACATATGTTATTACTTAGTTCAAGTTTTTATGTATGCCTCGGGAGAAATGTATGCTTCTTTTTTTATTATATTACTTCTGTTTGCTGACCTGAATTTAATGCTGTAGGCTTATTTTTCTACCATTTTATTGTTTTTTTATTCTATAAGATTCTCCATCAGATGATTGCTTCTGATGTTCAGATTTATGTAGGCCATCGATGATGATTGCAACCAAACTGGGCAAATGATTGCAGGGCTTCTCAAATGGCCTCAAGGAACCTTTGCCTCCAAGGTTAGCCTAAGATTGCCCCATTCCTCTTCCACGAGACTATAGAACAACGAAATAGCGATCACTATATTTTCCCTGTACTTAAATGGCAACACTACAGGGGGAATTTAAGTAATTTATATGTCAAACAAAGACTATGTGTATGAACGATGCCAATTTGCAGCTGAAGAATGTTTCTTGTTTATCTCTTCGTTGCCTTAAGCTAATTTTGACACTTCGCTTCAATCTTCAAATTTTGATTTATTTTCCATAAAGTCTGAAATCTTGGTTGATATTTCTGTTAGGTTGTACTCGATGAAGGAAATAAAGTGGCAACCGTGGACAGAGAGGTCGATGGTGGCCTCGAGACCTTGAGCTTGGATTTGCCTGCTGTAATCACGTAAAAATCTTCCCTTCTTGTAGTAATGTATATCTACGGTTGTAATTCCACATTTTGTTTTCGAGGATTCATTTTCTCGTGTTTCTTGTCCGACTGCATCTGCTGCGTTCTTTGTTACAGTACCGACTTGAGGCTGAACCAGCCAAGATACGCCACTCTTCCAAACATTATGAAGGCAAAGTCGAAGGTGATAAAGAAGGTCACTCCGCAGGATCTGAACGTTGAGATCAGATCAGATTTGGAGGTTGTTCAAGTGACAGAGCCTCCCAAGAGACAAGCTGGGGTAATTCTTTCTTCTGTAGACGAACTGATTGATAGGTTAAAAAATGAAGCGCGTGTTATATGATTGTGTGAAAATTCTCAGCAAATACTGTAATATTTTAAACATTAGCCACTCCAATAATAATCTCAGCCGCAGTCACAGCTTTGGAGTGAAATTGATCTCTTACTTGCTAATGACGATATATTTCGTTATAGTGTATGAGTCGACATCTAATACTTGCTAATGACAATGTATTTCGACATCTAGTGTAATAATAATTGTTGGAAACTATTCCAATAAGCTATCAACAAATATTGTATGTCGATCCATATCCATATGTGGTATCAAGGTCTCGGATGACGGATCTGAAAGTTTGGATCCAAGAAAAGGGAGTTTTAATTGCAAAAGAATGAAAAACCCAATATTTATTTGCTATATTTTAAAAGTAAAGTATTTGTAAATTTGATCAAAATTTATGATTTAAATGATTGAATATAACGTAACCAAATGTGATATTTCTATTGTATTTCTTAGCTAGCTGCAGTTGTTACTCATAAGTCTATTTTGGATATACTTGATTTCCTAAGTATTAGATGTGATTTCATGATGTTTGTGTTGGTGATCTATCTTAAGATAAGATCCAAAGGAATCCTTTCGTTCCATGGAATATTCTTACTAAATTCTGAGGTCCAGAATGCTATGATTTATTTATTACTATTATTATTCTTATTATTATTATTATTTTTTTTTTTTACTTTATGGGTTTGAACTTTTACTTTATCCCAACTGCCTCTTAATACATGAGAAAGGCCATCATATGGCTACAGAGTTGATTGGGCTACATTTTGTTGGGGGGTTACTCTTAGTTTACCCAAGGATTGAACAAAATCAAGAATGAGAATATAGTTGTGATAAGATCAGATTAAAATCTATCATATGCTTTGTGTCTGTGATGTGCATCAATTGACCAAAATTAAAACCCATCTTAAACCGATACCCCCAACAAAAATATATATATAAAAACTCAAAAAACTCAGAACAATTTATAATAGCTTGTTTATGAAACTAATTAATTAAATGGATTGAACTCGAGCTTGATAATACTTAATTTATTAGCTTGTTAAATGAATTAATTTTGACTACAAAGTGCAATTCAATTAGTAAAAGACATTTCCCTCTGACTAGTAGGTTGGAGGGTCAAGTCATATAGGGGATTTAGTGTATGGATGTGAGTTATTCTGTACTTCTTATAATAAAAAAGTGATTAAATTTTGAAGAAAAAAAAAATTATTAACTTGGTACAACTTTAATATTTATTTATAATAGTAATAAGTATATTAAATCTCTAATTAGTTTATTTATCACAACAAAATAATAAATTCTAGTAAATATAAAATATTTTTGTGAATAAAAGATGATATTCTAAAAAGAAGATTATGAACATTTAAATTTAAATTTAAGTTCAAAAAGTTAATTTAAACTCAATCAATCTTGTGAATCTTAAAATTTTCGACAAATTAAACTCGATCTAAAGAAGTTGATAACATTCCCCTGGTTGAGCTACAATCCTAATTGAAAAGATTAATTAATGGTTCTACTTGTTGAGTCATCGTGATTTATCCTCTCATATTCTCATAGATCGGGTTGTGGAGATTAATTAATGGTGAATTGGTGATTAGAATTTAGAATAAACCAAGCTGCCGATCGCATCTCGTGAAAGTTCGCATCTCGAAAAATCGCACTTCAACATCCTTTAACCGCTTTATGTAATTTCACGCATATATGCGGCGACTCAAGTAACAACTTTTGTTGATTTTGGCAAAGCCAATAATTGACGCCGTCCACGTGGCGCCTCCTCAGTGCATTTTCCACCACGCCGAATCATATCTCGTGGCCGCTTTTTCACCCCCAAATTTCTCCCCATCATTCATTCCGTTTTTCCCTCAAAAATCGAAATCAAATCCCCAATTATTAATTCGATTGCTACCCCCAATTCTTTGCCCTAATTTCCACACGTGATTGTGATGATGAATAGTTATGCACATCACGTGGATTCGCTCGATGAGAATTGTTGGACCGAGTTAATCGATTACAGCAGCCTCTTGGACGACGGCGTCCCGGCTACCGGCCTTTATTGGAACCCTCAGCCACCGGCGCAAAAGTGAGTTTGTTTTGGATTAGTTTTTCTGTGACGATGTATTTTGGTTTGTGTGCTTTATTGCAAAGTTTTTTATTTTTGAATTGACTTTTATATATTTGTGTCCCTCATCTCCAAGGACGTGGTTTTCGAATAGGATTTCTTCAATTTCCTTTTTTTGGGGGGTGTGTATTGATGTTTTGGTTCCAGATTTACGTGATTTTTCTTACAAGAATTGGTTAATTTCAGCATTTAGGGCTATGTTTTGGATAGAGAGTTCGAGATGGAAATTAGACAGGAACTCGTTTTGTAGATTTATTTCGTTGTTGATAATTTTCAGTGGAAATTGAGATTTAAGCCAATGCAGCTCTGCGAAATATTCTGCAAAATTAAAGACATATCTAGAAGAATTTTAAGCCGTGTGCTTACATGTTATAAATTGGCCGGAGCTGGTAAGAGCGAGATTTGACCTCTTGCCTAGCTTTTCGTAAACACTGAGCTGCTTTTAGGTGTTCATGTACTCAGAATTACCTTGGCATGGAATTTCCCAGATTTTAGGTGCTTAACTAATTGAGACTTGAGAGCACTCACTTTTATGAGCAATCGGGTCATTTGTGTCGCTGTGCGCAGCTGGGCAATACGGGTTTGTCAAATTCCTCCTCCTACCATGGTCGAAATCACTCAATTTATCCCCCCAAATTCAAAAGGACCAGGCTTGAAGTCAATTAGCCCCAAACACCCACCGCAAGTGTGATACAGAGTTAGCTAAATAGCAAAGTCCAACAGAGTAGGAAGAAGTAAATGCCCGTATATGAAATTTTAAGAACTCCAATCGTTGGAGGTTCTTATTAACCAAGGCATGGTAATGATGTATTAGTCTTTTACTCATATGGCTACTGTTATGATTGTTATTAGAACTCTACTGCTAAATCTATATTACCTCCTGATTCCTGTAAATCTTTCACAATATTTGGTTCTGATACGATCATTTATTGTATTGAAGCGCTTGTGTGGCAACTGATGTGTCGTTTAGTGGAACTAAATCACATGTCAGTGACTCCGCAGAAGAGCGAGAAAGCCGAAAAAAGAGGTATTCTTCAATATTGTCCCTGTATTTGGGTAGCTGGATGAACCTATAAAGCTTCTATAATGTGATTCAGCTGGACTCAAAAGAGTGTTAAAAAAATGATATGGCACTTTTGAGTAATTTTCACTGTACCTGCATGTAAGTGCGGAGTTTGAATTTGCTACATGGAACAATGTCTTGTTGTCTTAAGCTGTTGTCCAAAACCTGAAGCACATATAATATATTTTACTTTGATTCTATCTCCAACATTTCAAGTTACAGGCTAACACGTTTTGCTTCGTGGTCAGTTCCTTCATATGAATGCAATGACTAGACTGTTGGCCTTCTTATCTACATAAGTTTTCACAAATTGACTTGATAATGGAACCTTGGTTATGTTTTTATGTTCTTTTCCTATTGCAAATGTATTTCAACTTGTTCTTTGAATTTCACCTTATCAGAGGTGGAAATGAAAATGAACATTGTTATGGCTTTGTCATAATTTTTACTTCAAGCTAAGTCAACTAAGTCTCCAAGGCTTTGTTGTGCACATTCTACAGGGGACGTGGTGATCAATGTGGCGGAACAGGAAACAAAGCATGCCGTGAGAGAATGAGGAGAGAAAAATTGAACGAGAGGTAGTATTCACGATTTACTGAAAGAAAGTGGGAGATATTGCCATCTTGGTAATGCATTACATAAAGGAGAAGATAGACTGTTTCAAATAAAAAATTATTTTGGCCCTGGTGCAGGTTTACAGAATTGTCTGCTACTCTGGAACCCGGAAGACCTGCCAAAACTGACAAACTGGCCATACTAGGTGATGCCATCAGAGTTCTAAACCAGCTTAAAACTGAATCAGAGGAGTATAAAGAGATGAACGACAAACTTTTAGAAGAGATCAAAACTTTGAAGGTTAGAAATACCTAACCGTGCATTCTCATATTCTGAGTCTGTAGACATATCTTTCAGTGCTATAACTATCCTTCATATTCAAAACAGTCTGAGAAAAACGAGCTCCGTGAAGAGAAGCTAGTACTGAAGACAGATAAAGAGAGGATGGAGCAGCAACTGAAAAGCATGGCCGTTCCTCCTACCGGGTTCATGCCTGCACATCCACCGGTATACCCGGCTGCCCCAAACAAGATGCCGATGTTCCCAGGATACAGTCTCGTCCCGATGTGGCAGTATCTACCATCATCTGCTCGTGATACATCTCAAGATCATGAGCTCAGGCCTCCTGCTGCTTGACTTTTGCATGCATTGCTGCTCCTTATAAGCTTGATCATGCAGTTGAGAAATGTTCTGCATGACAGCTTGTAAATGTGAATATCCGCCAATTGATTTTATCTTGGTTTAGATCTCTTTCTTCTAATGCTATTCGAACAAATTTTGAGTACTGAATAAGTTGAAAGATTTCGATTTGAGGGAAGTGGATTGTTACATTTTGCTGCTGCTTTGCATTTTCATCTTCGTTCGTATTTATATGCTTCCCGGAAAATGAGGGTGGCTAATATTCGCCTCGACCCGGTTCATTTACGTCAAACCCATTTTTGTTATCTTTTTTTCCCCCAGCAACTGCAGTATACATATTAAATATATAATCAAAAGAGTTCATTTCAAACAAAATCCGTGATGGTCATGCAAAAAATATGCGACCATATTTTTAATTTATCTCAATTTCCCATTGATTTATCTAACTTCTTTTTCTTTTTTTTGTATTATGGGAACCTGTAGTAATTACTTAAACCACACTTGAAAAATTAGATTCTTGATTATTTGAAAAATCAGATTTTTGTATCATGGGAACTGCAGTAATTACTTAAGAATTTTGGAGATATGTTGGATGGAGTTCGTGGATTCATGGAGCAGGATGATGAAATCAAGAAGCAGTATTACACCAGAGATATTCAACGAAAGGTTTTTGTTTAACAGTAATTTCGATCTGTTCAGTGCTCCGGCAGCTAACTGGAGGGACACTTTTTTCTGTCATGTTGCTCCTAATCCTCCACAGCCTCAAGAACTACCTCAAATTTGCAGGTATTTTTACTCGAACAGTCTAGAAACTTCTTTTTCTCAATTCTTGATTATTTGATGTTACAAAATTTCTCCAAGTAGAGTAAGTTTGTGGATAGTGGGAAGGCATTAGTGAATTTTTTCCTAGTAGAAATTCACTCCATGTAATAGAAAGATTGTGTTAAGTTATAGAGTTTGAAAGTACTAAATACCATGACACGAGCAAATTGGTCTATTTTTATACTAAGAGCGTTGAAGTTGATTTCGGCAAAAACATAGTTAGGGCTCTAGCTTCAGGGCGGCCTCAGACGTAGTCACTTAGTGACAATGATAAATTGGGCGAATTGGGTAACCATTCTAGTGTGTGTTTCTTTCTTTAGTAATTGCGTTTTGCTATGTTCTGTAACTCATTGGACATGATTAATGTTTTAGGGAAATCATGATGGAATACTCGAAGCAAGTGATAAGATTAGGAAGATGTTTGCTTGAGTTGCTGTCTGAAGGTCTTGGGCTGAGCAGGGATCATCTCATAGAAATGGAATCTGCAGACTCACTCTCACTCCTCTGCCATTACTATCCGTCGTGCCCTCCAAGTGAGGCATCATAACCAATGGGTGGATGTTCCTCCCCTACAAGGAGCCTTAGTCGTCAACATTGGCGATCTTCTTGATAGATAAAAATAGTATAGACTAATTTATTGTTTATTAAAATGGACAAGAATACTAGTGATAACGATAAAAATACTCAATCATGTCCATTATAAATTCTGACTAATTAATGACCCCTAAATATATATGCATTGACAAAATGAGTTTGGTTTGTGATTTTCAGCTGATAACAAACGATAAGTACAAACGCGTGGAGCACAGTGTTGTCGAGCAAGGCCGGTCTGGGAATATCCGTTGCCGGCTTCTTTGGGACGGTCTCCGGCCCAAGCTCTGTTGTGCATGGCCCGATTAAGGAGCTGTTGTCGGAGACGAACCCTTCAAAGTATCGCATCACCACGGCTGAAGAGTATCGTGACTACTACTGCAACAAGGGCCTTGATGGCACTTCTGCCTTGCTCCATTTCCAACTGCAAGGTTAGCTTTTGGAATTGAGATCAGCACCACTCTTCATTTATAGCTTAATTTGGCCTATCTTTGTAATGAATGTTTGCAATGACTATAAAATAGTAAGTTCTTGGATTGTGCATCAAACTATTGAGCTCTTCATTGTTTCAAGTTGTATCGTCTTCCTTCAAATTGTAGCAGTTTTATTCAAATGCTTTCTGTTTGCTGTTACCTGATGAACCAATCACATGTTTCTGTCTGCTTCGACCCATCAAAGAAAAACTGTTAACAGATCAAACTCGTCAACCATAAACTTCCTAAGTTTCCAATCAAGAACAAGAAAACCCCAAAGAAAGATTTTTGTTTGAGTTGCTGTGTGAAGGTCTTGGGCTCAACATTAGGCATGACCTAACTTACCATATTACAGAGAAAAATTGACCAAAAAACATTAAAAACAGTTGAACAAACAGTGATCCAAACACTTAGTGTAAGTATAATTGACTGACATTTGGGTCCAAAGTTGTAAACAAAGCCATATATAGACATTTAACAAAATAGCAATATCACAAACTAAGTTGATGATTCAAAAGATGATCTAAGAATGAAATGTTCTCATCTATATGCACATTCGATATGAATATTTAACGATTAAAACATTTAGTTTTACAGTCAGATCCGAATCATTACATTAAAATATTCTCTAAAACATACATATACTTTGTCTCTCTGTCACTAACGACAGAAAATTGTTTACAAATCAAAATAGTTTAAATTAATTTCCAATCAACAAGAAGAAAAATTACCTGCGCCTGCAATTCGTGTGTCAAAAAATGATAGTTACAGGCAATAATGAAGAAATTCAAGCATCTTCCGATCTAAACTACGACCGGAAGAGCGAGCTACGCGCCTTCGATGCGACAAAAGCCGGCGTGAAAGGACTAGTCGACGCCGGAATCACAAAGCTGCCCAGAATCTTCCTTCACCCGCCGGAAAATGTGGAAGATGTTCAGATACGGGCCGGAGCCCATTTCGATCTTCCGGTGATAGATCTCGAGGGGTTCGACAGAGATCCTAGTTTACGGGCGAAGATCGTGGACAGGGTCCGAGAAGCGGCGGAGACGTGGGGCTTTATGCAGGTGGTGAATCATGGTATTCCGGTGAGGATATTGGAGGGTATGTTGGAAGGAGTTGGTAGATTTATGGAGCAGGATGTTGAGATGAAGAAGCAGTATTACACCAGAGATTTGAAGAAAAGGTTTCGGCTTAACACTAATTTCGATCTGTTTAGTGCTCCCGCAGCTAATTGGAGGGACTCTGTTTATTACTTCGTTGCTCCGAATCCTCCACAGCCTCAAGAACTGCCTCAAGTTTGCAGGTACTTTACACACAAAATACAACTTTCTTTAATCTATGTGTCCAAAGAATGGAATGCTAATTTTGAGCAGCATTAGCGATTTCCAATATTGAATTGATAGATTGGGATGATTGTGTTTTAGGGAAATCATGATGGAATACTCGAAGCAAGTGATGGGATTAGGAAAATGTTTGTTTCAGTTGATGTCTGAAGGTCTTGGGCTGAGTACAGATCATCTCGTAGAGATGGAATGTGCAGATTCACTTTTAGTGATCTCCCATTACTATCCTGCGTGCCCCCAGCCGGAGCTCACATTAGGCACGACGAGGCATTCAGACAACGACTTTGCAACAGTGCTTCTACAGGACAACCTCGGAGGGCTCCAAGTGAGGCATCACAACCAGTGGGTGGACGTCCCTCCAGTACAAGGAGCCTTAGTCGTCAACATCGGAGATCTTCTTCAGGTAAGTGTATGAGTTCGTCGTTTTAAGTAGGTATATGCATTGACAAAACAATGTGTTTGGTTTGTGATTTCAGCTGGTGACAAACGATAAGTATAAAAGCGTGGAGCACAGAGTATTGTCGAGCAAGGCCGGCCCGAGGGTATCCGTTGCCAGCTTCTTTGGGAGGGACTCGGGCCCGAGCTCAATCGTTCATGGCCCGATTAAGGAGCTGTTGTCGGAGACGAACCCGCCAAAGTATCGGCCTACCACAGCTGAAGAGTATGCTCAGTATTTCTGCAACAAGGGTCTCGATGGCACTTCTGCTTTGCTGCATTTCCAACTGCAAAATTAGCTTTTGGAATTCGGACATTTTTTAACTCTAATCTGTAGCATAATGGCCTATCTTAGTAAAGAATATTTGCAATGACTATGAAGGTGTATCATCTTCATTCAAATGGTAGTGAATCAGTTGCTTGACAAAATTTCTTCCTAGGTTTGCTGTTATGCTCTCTCAACTTGTCGATTTCATCTTTCTAACATTATGTTTGGTTCTCCGATGAAACATGACCTTACTTTCCCTAATACAGAGAAAAAGTAAACGACATCAGAAACGATTGAACAACAGTGATCCAAACACTTAGTTTAGGTAGAAAACACCATAGACAGTAACAAAAATAGTAGCATCAGAAATTATTCTGTTGATTCAAAAGATGATATCAGCATGTAATGTTCTTCATTCATTCATTGATAAGCGCAGCGCGGCTGTCTTCAGCTTGAAATGCGACAGTAAGGGAGTCTTATCCATTCCTTTTGCATATCGACATGCAACAATTTCTTCTCCCTTTGCCTCCCTATATACCGGTGGATTTTCTTCAGACAACAGCTCCTTGATCGGTCCATAAACCCTCGAGCTACTGCTTTCTTCGACATGCATTCTGAACACGAGTGCCACTGAAACCCGAGGACCTACATTCCTAGCCAACGCTCTGTGGTACACACTTTTAAACGTAGCATTGGTGATCAGCTGCAAGAACCACCAAAAACGGATCATCCTCTGTCATTAACATATAAATATTACACGTACAGATTTACCTCCATTAGATCTCCGATGTTAACTAAAAGGGTTCCAGGAGAAGGCGGCACTTCAACCCACTGATTCTTGTGGAGAATTTGCAGACCACCAATTTCATCCTGCAATAGAACAGTCAGAAAGCCACTGTCTGTGTGACTGTTGAACCCTAATGTCATGTCTGGTTCAGGACAAGCCGGATAATAGTTGCATGCAATAAACTGTCCCTCCGCGCAATCCATGTCTATCAGGTGATTCCGATTTAGTCCAAGAGCTTCAGATAGCAACTCGAACAGAATGATTCCAAGCTTCTTTGCTTGCTGCGAGTATTCCATCATTGTATCTCTGCATAAACATAGAGTGAAGGCGATTCTAGCTAACGCAAAATACTTAAATCAAATATCGAAATAACGTAAATCAAATAAGTAGGAATTAAATCTACAATCTGTAACACCAAATAACTGAAGATACCTGCAAACTTGAGGCAACTCTTGAGGATGAGGTGGGTTAGGAGCCATGATCAAATACAGAGTATCCCTCCAATTTGCAAATGGGACTTGATACAAATCAAAATTGCTGTTAAACACAACTTTCTTCTTGAAATCGCGCGTGTAGTACTGCTTCTTCTCCTCCGCTTCTAGCTCATTAAAATCCTTCACAACCTCGATCACTCTGTTCATCAATGTCGTCGGAATCCCGTGATTCAAAATCTTGAAAAAGCCCCAGTCTTGGCAAGCAGCTTTAACTTGATCGACAATTCCACTGCGATCCTTGTTCAACCATCCCAAGTCGATCACTGGAACACTTAGCTCGGAAATTGTCTTCTCTTCGTTTATGTATTCTTCGTGGACGAATATACGAGGAATCTTTGCGACCCCGGCTTCAACAAGCCCCTTCACGCCGGCTTTCGTATCATCAAATGCTTCTAATTCGCTGCTTCGATCGTATTCAGACATGCTTCCTCTCTGCGCTTTGATTTGGCCACTGAGAAATCAATTATTCTATTTTGGAGTTGGAATATGACAGGGAAATGACCTCTTACCTTACAGTATTATCATATGCCGAAAATAGCGTTTATGGAATAATATTAGTCAGACATAACTTTCGGCAACTGATTCCACTTCCCCTTATCTTCTTCCCTATCTCTTATCTTTTTCTTCATTTTTATAGAAATTCGTCGGTTCTTGAAAATATATACTACACTTATAGTAATAATGGAGTAGTATTTACTAATAAAACAAACATAAACTTTGATATTTATTTTCAGGTTTACCAAATTTGACATGAATACACTTTTTTGTAATATTTGTTCAAATATCCTTCATATTAATACTCCCCTCCAAAACTAGCTTTAATTTGACATTGGAATCAAAATTTCAAGACTCTCAAATATGTAGCATATATGGTCTATCTTTACTCGTTATGATTATAAAAGTAAGTATTTTTTTTGGTCAATTAATACAGAAATTTTAAAGGCTGCGTCACGGTGGAATCGAACCCGAGACCTTTGGCCTCGGGCATTAACCACTCTACCACTAGGCCAACACACACACACAAAAGTAAGTATTTTCATTGACATCAAAATGTACTTACTTGAATTTCATCTTTGTAACCAGTTTGATGAAACATGACCTTAGACCATATTCATTCATGATTTTTTCATCACACTCCCTACTAAATGACAGAAAATAAGTAATAAAGAAAAAAAATTGCTATCTCAATTCGATTGTGAAAAAATCATCTACCACTTTTTGCCATGTGGCAAATTTAAATGGTCTATTATTTTGATAAATTTATATATTATTTATAATTACAAATAGTTATCCATTAAAAACAAAAAAATTATATCAAAATTCATCTTTTTTTCTCCTCTATAAATAGAGCCTAATATTTTTTTCTAGTTTTACACCAACTTAAATTCTCTCCCTTTTCATACATTTCTCTTCTACATATTTTTATATCATTAAGAATTCAAAGTATAAAATATTTATATATATATTTTAATATATAATAAATTTATGTTAGATAATAAAAAATTTAGAATAAAGTAAAAAATACTGCTTCTTCATCTCCAAATCTTGCTCCAAGAATCTACCAAACATACCTTCCAGAATTCTTCACTACTGCTTGGAGCTATCATTGTTCTATGGTTTACTACTACTAGTTTGATCCGTAAACAGTTTTCTCTAATGGGATGTGATCGGAAGGGACAGAGACAAAAATATTATAATGTAAGAATCAGATAACAGCAAACAGAAAGCATTTATTTAAAAGAAAAAGATTATACAACTTAAAACCAACAGTTTAATAACAATCCGAGCATTTACTTTTACAGTCATTGCAAATATTCATATATATAATAGATGAAGAGTGGTGCACATTTCAATTCTAAAAGCTAATCATGCAGTTGGAAATGCAGCAAGGCAGAAGTTTCGTAAGAACCCTTGTTCCAGAAGCACTCGGTACACTCTTCGGCTGTGGTGGCGCGATACTTTGGAGGATTCTTCTCCGACAACAGCTCCTTAATCGGGGCGTGAACGATTGAGCTCGGCCCGGAGTTCCTCCCAAAGAAGCTCGCAACGGACAGCCTCGGACCGGCCTTGCTTGACAACACTCTGTGCTCCACGCTTTTGTACTTATCGTTTGTCACCAGCTGCCGAAATTTACGGAGTTTTTGCAGAACAATACGGAAGGTAGAAGATTAGTAGGGGCAAACTGGTCAATCTGAATATATATTATATTTCGTTCGTCCACTAAAAACTTGTATTTTTTATTTTTAAAACATCAACTATCCTTGATCTATTCACTTATTTAAAAAAATTTCAAACATAGCCCATATTTTACTTTCACTACACATTATATTTATTTATTATCTCCACTCACTTTACATTCATTACATTTTATTAAAATCCATGCCATCAAAAGCACTGCAAGCTTTTGGTGGACGAAGAGAATATATATTTTAAGAATAGGTATTTTTATATTTATAAGTTGAAAATGAATATTTTAATTCTCTATTTTTATCTTGATGAGAAGGATTTCTTCAATCCCACTATTTCAATAAGCTAATTCTCAATAGTATAACCTATTTTTACATAAATAAGCTAATTCTCAATAATAAACGCCCTCTTATAATAAACTCAGGCGCTTGCTGACCTGAAGAAGATCTCCGACGTTGACAACTAAAGCTCCTGGTAGAGGAGGAACATCCACCCAGTGGCGCTCTGATGCCTCACTTGGAGTCCTCCGAGGTTGTCCTGCAAAAGCACAGTTACAAAGTTGTTGTCTGAATGCCTCGGCGTGCCTAATGTGAGCTCCGGCTGCGGGCATGCCGGATAGTAATGGCAGATAAGTGAAAGTGAATCTGCACATTCCATTTGTAGGAGATGATCTCTGCTCAACTCAAGACCTTCAGACAGCAACTCAAGCAAACATCTTCCTAATCCCATGACTTGCTTCGAGTATTCTATCATGATTTCCCTGGAACACAATCATCCATTCTATATCAGAAGGTGTAAATCTCTATTTTAATCAGTTCAACCAGGGACAGATTCACTAATGCTTTCCCACTATCTTCAACAGTACTCTACTGATAGAAATATAATGAGATAGTTGCTAATTAAATCTCGAACATCGGGCAATATTGCAAATTCAACATCCTCTAAATATTTCAATCATTCATTGATTGTCATGGCATGAGTCATTCATAATAGTACTAAATTTTTGGGTCATTTTCTCAGTTCTTGTCATTAACTAAATCGTGCATGTCACTTAATCAATGACTATAAAATTTGACAGGGTCTAACTAATTTGCTACAAAATGAAACATTGAGTCTTAATTGCAACAGTTCAATGATTGGATCAAATTTACAACAATGCGTAAATATTTGGAATTTAGTTAGCAATTATCTCAAATATAATCAAGAATTGAGAAAAATAAATTTCTAGAATGTTCTATATATATACCTGCAAACTTGAGGAAGTTCTTGAGGCTGTGGAGGATTCGGAGCAAGGATACAATAAAAAGAGTCCTTCCAGTTTGCTGCCGGAGCAGTAAACAAATCGAAATTACTGTAAAACCGAAACTTTTTTGTGGGATCTCTGGTGTAATACTTTTTCTTGTTTTTGTTAGGATCGGGTCGAAAAACGCAGCGGAAATTAAAATTTTTCGAACGAATAAATGAAACAACGATTATTTCATTCCAACGATTTTGACGACTTCACGTTAACATGATGTAAGGTATTGAAAGATCAAATCATTGCATACATTTTCGCACTCCGTTTGATGTAGAGATTAGAAGCAATCAATTGCTCGTTCTCCAAACTCGCAGGGATCCAAACGTCTCCCCTCTATCAAGTCCACACTTGGTAGAACGAGAACGAATCAAATGCACAATTTTTCGCTAGTAAAATTGAACACACTCTTGAGTTGAAAAATCAAAAGAAGAAGAAGAATTGTTGAAAAAGTCAGAAGGATGATTCACGTCCCTTTTTCTATATGGAATAGAAAACCATCATTCTTAATAGTATAAGAAACGTTTCTTATTAATAATCATTAATACCATATCAATGATAATTAACCCTCATAATTAAGAAATCAAATCCTTCTTTATTTTATCAACGTGATATACTATAAAGTAAATCCCTTCTTATTCTTCTCTTTATATATATATATATATATATATATATATATATATAACTGATTTTCTAGATTCAAAATTAATCGAATTAATTTTATATCTATTTAAATTAATCTAATTAATTTAATATAGAATTAGACTTGGTAATCCAATTATATTCAACTAAACAAATTTAATTGAATATCTAATTTAACATATTAAATTAGAACAAATCTCAATTAATTAATCATCATTAATTAATCGGATTCAACTATTGAATCAATTCAATTGATACGTTCTAGCTTTTTGTGTGTGACCCTCTTAGGTTCACGACTAGTACTAGTAATAGGCTTGTAACAAATTACAACTTAAACAAATAACATTTATTCAATTAATTTATCCAATAAATTAATTCGCTTGAAATTAACTCTTTAATTTCAAGAACCTATAAACCATGGGAACATCTAGCAAGTAGCATGGTCACCTAGCACTAGGTGAAATAGCGAGTAAATCTATTTTGATTATGAATCAGCATACACGTACAGTCCTTCTATTATCTAATTTCCCAATTGGATATTGAGTATGGAATTAAATAGAAAACTCATAAATAATCTCAATAGTTACATTTTCATTAAACTCAATAACTCCTTATGAATCAATATTCATCATGCCTTGGCCAAGGTCTTGAGTTATGAATAATGAAAGCGTAGGAAATTCTCTTGTCTCAAACAAGTAATAGATTCTTTATCGACCACGCATTAATCTTCATATTTATTCATATCGCATCCAACATAAAATCTTTAACGATTGTCTAGCAATCAGATAATATATCAAAATGAAATAGAACTCATACAAGATTACTGTAGTGTCTCAAGTCAAAGGACTAATCATGTACTATCATAATTTAGTAATTCTTATTTCGATAAATTCCATATAAGAATTTCTAGCGGGTCAGTTCAGTGTACTTGTTCTCTAACAAGCACCCACGTATATACACTTACGTCAACTACGTTAATATTGATGAAACACAATATTCTCATCTTATAAGTGTGTATCATACGTGCGAGTTATTTCCAACAATTCAATGTCCTGTCTTGAATAGTCATTTCACTCGGAACTAATTTTAAGACCAAAGCTTCAAAGATACATTTCATAATCACCATCATATGCGTGACCATATCTTATAACTTATCATGGTCTAAGGACTTTATCTAAAGTATATAAATTATTAATAACAAATACAATAGATAAATAAATACCTTTATTAATATAAATTCCAATAAGATTGATTTTACAAAATCATTAAAAAGTAAAAACGACCAATCTAATTGGTGCGCCGGGTGTAACTCTTTCAGTTTTCCGTATCCTGCTCCATGAATCCACGAACTCCCTCTAACATTTCCTCCAAAGTTCTTACAGGAATCCCATGATTGACCACTTGGAAGAAACCCCATGCCTCCGCCGCTTTTCGGATCCCGTCCACAACTTTCCGGCGTGTACTAGGATCCTTGATGAAGCTCTCCAGATCTATCACCGGAAACTCGTACTGGGCTCCGGTCGGCTGCCGGATATCTTTCACATTTTCCGGTGGATGAAGGAAGATTCTGGGTAACTTGGTGATTCCGTCATCGACTAGTCCCTTCACTCCGGCTTTCGTGTCGTCGAAGGCATGCAATTCGCTCTTGCGGTCGTAGTGTGGATCGGATTCTGCATGAACTTCATCAATATTGCTGCTTGGAACTACCATTTCGTTCCAGTTTTTTCAGGCGCAATTATGTAGGACTTTGTAACAGATTTTTGCTGGGAATGGAAACCAGGAAATGGTTTGCAAACTCAAGAGTCTGGTATATTTCTATTCTTTAAGTAAATCATCTTGAGCCACATATGCGTTGCTTTGCACTAAGCAAAAAAGACTATCCGATTTTGACCATTATTTTTATATCCTTAATAGTGCGAAAAGAAGACCCGACTCTAACTTGTTCAAGAATAGTGGCGTTCAATCTCTCGACCCTTTGACTTATGATTAGTCAGTTCTATTTCTAGATGGGGCAGGGGAGGGATATAACTCAGAGTAATTTTTAAGTATAGACCTTTTTTTCTCTCCTTTAGTATTTTGAAGGGTCGAAGCCAAGTTTTTTTTAAAAATAAATAAATGATACATAACCAAAGGTCGATGATGTTTATTGCAAGATCTTTCGTTCTCGGACATATTTAATTACTTGAGTAGAGATTTGCAGGTGGGATGTCAATGTTATTGAGATCATCCACATCAATGTGGATGTTCCTACAAACCTACCAATTTTGATAAAGCTTGTGGAGATACAATTATTACATTTATTACAGCAAAGTATTGAAAGAAAAGTGGCAGCATGCAGCCTAGCTAACTTAATTAATTAATTTTAGGCATTGGACGCTAGATGCAATATTTGCAGCCATCTTCTATCAGATTTATTCTCCAATTACGGCTATAGAGTGGATATAAGGGAAGACGTTTATAACGCAACTCTTCTATAAATTGAGGTTAATTCTGCCGAATAAAAATGTGCAAGACCAGCACAAACAAGTGAGGCCAAACAAGATAATTTGGCGAGTGTATTTTGAGAGAATAGTGGTGAGGAAAATTTGTAAGATTTTTCATCTCTCTTAAGCTCTCTTAAAATAATAGTTTGATCCTCTTGTATTTTCCAAGTTATTAAACTTGAGATCCGTGTTTGTCCTATTTAGCATAGATAGACTTTGTAAGTCTACTGTATACATAGTGGAAGATTTCTAGACCTGGTTTTTTCCGATTTAGATTTTTCACGTAAAAAGTCTTGTCTTACATTATTTTATTTTTGCATCGAATTTGTTATCTTGGTTAGGTTCCATTTTTAAATCCAGTAAAAAGGAAAAAAAATATCCTAGTTTCACCGTGCAAGTATCATTTATTTCTGACACTCCTTAATATATTCCACCCATTTTCCTAAACATATGTTGAGATCAGATTTTATCTATATATATATATATGAAGGTTAACGTGATAATCATTTTTATCGTGAGAATAAAAAAATGATTAATTCGCTATAAAAAATAATTTTTAGTTATTAGTTTAAGGTTGGTTTCTACATGTATATATATAGAGATAAGATCTGCTAGAAACCAACCTTAAATTAGTAACTAGAAACCAATCTTATCTGTAAATTTTGATTAATGAATGATCTAGATTATTTTTGCAAAAATGATGTGCTTTCTTATATATAAGATAATGTTTTCTTAGTATTATGTTTTTTCACATATAAAACAATGTTTTCTCTATTTCTTATGTTTTTTAAGAATAAGACAATGCTTTTTCATTTTTACAATTATGTTGGTTAATTTCTAGTTACTAGAATAAGATTTATTTCTATTTGATCTTCTAGTAAAAGACAACAATGTTTATCAATATTTTGTAGTGCAATAACTTTATACAAAAAATGTGTTAACTTTTATATATATTTTTACGAAGCAAGTTTTACTTGATCTATTCCCTATATATATGTGTGTGTGAGCGCGCGCTGACATATTGATGCTTTTTTAGTTAGTTAAAGTTAGTTTGGCAATAGTAGCCTCGGATCGATCTCAATACATATGGGACATAACTAGGGGCAGCTGAAATTGAAAATTTTAGGGAATAAGAAAAATTGGATAACGAAGCAATTGAAGAAATTAATTTGCAATCATGCCCTTCAGTTTCAGGTTTTGTCGGTGATCGACTTTTTACTCTTTGAGTATATATTGTTCGTCCACGAATATACGAGGAATCTTTTTGCAGCCCAGCTTCCGTGAGGCTGGATTTTGAGTCATTGAAATTTTGCTTCAAAGTTCCAAACAAAGCCATTTTATTCGACCAAGACAGCGAGAAAATAATGACACAAACTATGTTGATGATCTCAAAAGAGCATCTCAGCAAGTAAACGGTCTTCGTTGACTAATTATCAGCTCTATTCTGTCTTCAGCTTGAAATACGACAATAACGGCTTCTTCTCAATGCCTTTTGCATATCGACATGCAACAATTTCCTGTCCTTCGGCTCCCCTATAAATGGCAGGATTCTCTTCAGACAACAGCTCCTTGATCGGTCCATAGACCCTAGCGCTACTGCCTTCTTCGACATGCATTCTGAACACGAGTGCCACTGAAATCCGAGGACCTACATTCCTCGCCAACGCTCTGTGGTACACACTTTTAAACGTAGCATTGGTGATCAGCTGCAAGAACCACCAAAAACGGATCATCCTCTGTCATCAACGTATAATTATTACACTTACAGATTTACCTCCATTAGATCTCCGATGTTAACTAAAAGGGTTCCAGGAGAAGGCGGCACTTCAACCCACTGATTCTTGTGGAGAATTTGCAGACCACCAATTTCGTCCTGCAATAGAACAGTCAGAAAGCCACTGTCTGTGTGACTGTTGAACCCTAATGTCATGTCCGGTTCAGGACAAGCCGGATAATAGTTGCATGCAATAAACTGTCCCTCCGCGCAATCCATGTCTATCAGGTGATTCCGATTTAGTCCAAGAGCTTCAGACAGCAACTCGAACAGAATGATTCCAAGCTTTTTTGCTTGCTGAGAGTATTCCATCATCGTATCTCTACATAGAGTGAAAGCTATTTCTAAGATGATTTTTCCGGTGATCTTAAGTGACTAAACTCCTACTTAAACAACACAAGAATTAGTCTCCGGATACAAAAGCCCTTTCCATCCCTTCATTCTAGCTAACGCAAACAACTTAAATCAATCATCGAAATAACTTAAATCAAATAAGTAGGTACTAGTGTGTAACCCGTCGAATTTCGACGGTAAATATTTTATATTATATTTATAATCGTATTAAATAAAATAATCTTATATCAGGGCGATATGTCTGAATTTGATATATTAAATGAAAAAAATCTTTATATTAGGATAATATATCTGAATGTGATATGTATGAGTTATATTTCGTCGAATTCTAATGGAAAATCACGTTATAATGTAATTTATGCGTAAAAAATAGAGAGCATGTCTAGCATATAGATACCGACACTCGTCCCAAATTTGATTAATTATCCGAAATTGATTAATTTATAAATAGACAATAATTAGTCATTCGTTTCAATAAAACTTGAACATTACAGAGTAATTATTAATAATAAATAATATGGATAGCTAAAAATTAAAACTAAGCAAAATTTCACATAGACGTGGCGTTTAATGTATTGACTTGTTTAGAATTTATCTACATGTAACTGTCATAAATCGGATTAAAAATTGATTTTACTATACCTTCTCGTCTCATTCTCGTATAGTAGTATCCATTAATTACCTGAATTCGTTTAAATTTATAAAATATTTAATTAATAAAATATATATTAATTCTCGTACCCACATAATATAAATAATATAAATTCGATGGGTGGAGTTTAAATTCTTGTACCCAAATAATATAAATAGCAAAAGACTTAGAAATAGAGAAAATTATATTCTCGTCAAATTTCACACAGTACGTGTTGTTTAATGTATTGACATGTTTAGAATTTATATACATATATAACTATCACAAATCAGATTAAAATTGATTTTACTATATGTTCTCATCTTATTTTTGTATAGTAGTATCCACTAATTAGCTAAATGCATTTAAATTTACAAAAGATTACATTAATAAAATATATATTTATTCCAATAATTGGTTATCCTCTCGATTTAAATTTGAATTTACTATTTATTCAAAAAAATTTATTAATTGTGAAGGCTCACCAAAAAAATAATGTGAGATTCAAAATTTCGCATAGATATGTCGATAAATGTTTGTATCCGTCGAGAATGTATATTCTTGTACCAAATAATATAAATAGAAAAAGAATTAAAAATAGAGAAAATTATATTCTCGTCTTATTCTCGTGTAGTGATATCCGCTAATTACCATAATTCATTTATGTTTTAAAACATATAATCAATAAAATATATGTTATTCCAATATATTAAAATTGAGAAAATCCCACATAGACATATCGATCAATGTCTGGACCAATTTAGAATCTATATACATGTAGCTGCCACAAATTTGATTAAAAATTGATTTTGACTATATATTTATTATCGTCTCAAATCGGTATAGTAATATATGTTGATATTTGAATTTTTGTAAATTTAAAAAATTAATATATAAAATGATTAATGATTAACACAATCTCTCTCCTACGTGGATTATTTCTTTCAAATTTATTTTTATTAATTTGTGAAGTTTCCTAAAAAATTGATATGAGTTTCAAATTTTATTTTAAAAAAATTGTATAAAAATATTCTTTTATTTAGATTTTCAATTTGTGAAGTTCATGAAAAATCGATGTATGACTCAAAATTTGTTTAAAAAATCGTGAGAAATATATCATTCAATTTATGTCTTGAATTGATAAAGTTTCATGAAAACTTTAGAAATAATATTAATTAGATTAAATTAAATTTTAATAAAAAGGTAACTATTTATCTGGTCAACTAATTACTTGATGGACCAAATAAAATTGGTGGATGTAAAATAATTGTGTATTGTAGGATAAAAAATCTACTCACAACTATTTATAAAGGTTTAAATTAAGGTGGAGTTTGATAAGAAATCAATGTGTGATAGGAGATGCAAATATTAAGAATAAAGAAGATTTGAGAAAAATAGAAATTGAGAGATTATATGATGCCACGTAGGAGAGAGAATCACTAAATCTTTAATCCTTTATATATTGATTAAATCTACAATGTGTAACACCAAATAATTGAAGATACCTGCAAACTTGAGGCAACTCTTGAGGATGAGGTGGGTTAGGAGCCATGATCAAATATAGATTATCCCTCCAATTTGCAAATGGGACTTGAAACAAATCAAAATTGCTGTTAAACACAACCTTCTTCTTGAAATCACGCGTGTAGTACTGCTTCTTCTCCTCCGCTTCTAGCTCATTAAACTCCTTCACAACCTTGATCACTCTGTTCAGCAAAGTCGTCGGAATCCCGTGATTCACAATCTTGAAAAAGCCCCAGTCTTGGCAAGCAGCTTTAACTTGATCGACAATTCCACCGCGATCCTTGCTCAACCATCCCAAGTCGATCACTGGAGCACTTAGCTCGGAAATTGTCTTTTCTTCGTTTATGTATTCTTCGTGGACGAATATACGAGGAATCTTTGCGACCCCGGCATCCACAAGCCCCGTCACGCCGGCTTTCGTATCCTCAAATGCTTGTAATTCGCTGCTTCGGTCATATTCAGACATACTTCCTCTCTGAGCTTTGATCTTGGCCAATGAGAAATCAATTATTCTATTTTTGGAGTTGAATATTGTTGGGTGTTTCGACACAAGTATGTAAACTTACAAAAGAAAATGGAGGATAAATGAAATTTTTATATCAAACAAGACTCTCAATTACAAAACACGTGTTTCGGCACAAAAAAAAAAATCTTCCTCACAAACAAAGAGCTTCGGCTCTCTCTCTCTCAATATTCTCACAATCTCTATTTTTCTTTCTCATACAATACAAAATGCACAACTAATGCATCCTATTTATAGAATATACACATCGCCATTATCTATTTCTTAGTCAAAAAGTAGTACCTTTTTTTTGACCACAATTTCCACTGCCAATATATATTGGTGATGCGGAGATTTTGTAGGTCCATCAAATTTTGACTTTCATCAACAAAATTATTACTACCATATTTTGGTGCCACATCACCATACTTCTAGAATATTTTAGATTGCTTAATATTAAATTAATTGAGTTTAAATAATCAACATCCTTTCTTAAACTCAATTCTTCAAGGACTTCATTCTGAGTATGAACTTCAATCTTCTAAAATCATCATGCTTCAGCGGCTTCGTAAAAATATCTACAACTTGATCTTGTGACTTGCAGTAGACCAACTCCACATCATTCTTGCTCACATGCTCCCGAATGAAATGCTAACGAGTATCAATATGCTTGCTTCTTTCGTGAAACATGGAATTCTTCGCAAGTGCTATGGCGAACTTATTTTCAACATATATCTCCGTCGGGCCTTTTTGAGAAAATCCCAAAAAATTTAGTAAATTTCTCAACCAAATAGAATGACACACTGTAGAACTTGCTGCAACATATTCAGCCTCGCATGTCAAGAGTGTAACTATGGCTTGCTTCTTTGACGACCAAGTAAAAACGGCATCTCCAATATAAAAGCAGTAGCCGGTAGTGCTTTTTCTTTCATCCAAGTCTCTTCCCCAATCACTATCTAAGTAACCAATGAGCTTAACTTCTTGATTGGAGGGATAAAACACTCCATCATTCAGAGTGCCTTTAATATAGCGCATAATCCTCTTAGCAGCATTCAAATGAGATTGTGTCGGTGTTTCCATGTATTTGCTGATTAGTCCAACTTCATAAAGAATATAAGGCCTAGTACACGTAAGATACCTTAGACTTCCAACTAGGCTTTTAAAATAAGTTGGATCCACCTGAGCTTCGCCGTCATGCTTCCTCAATTCTTGTCCAATCTCTATAGGAGTATTAACAGGATTACAAGAATCCATTTTAAATTTCTCCAGAATTTGTTTTGCAAAGGGCTTTGCGAAATAAATATCCCATCTCCACTTTGCACTACCTCAATTCCCAGAAAATGTGTCATCAAGCCAATGTCGGTCATCTCAAACTCCTTAATCATACTCTTCTTGAATTTATCAAACACTACTTCACAATTTTCACTAAATATCAGATCATCGACATAGAGGCAAACAAATAACATGTACCTGTAGCATCTTTCTTCAGGTCAATGCATGTTCATAGGGGCACTTCACGAAACCATCATTTAGGAAATATTCATTGATTCATGAATTCCAAGCGCGTGGTGCTTGCTTGAGCCCTTACAAAGCTTTCTTCAATCTGTAAACTTTATCTTTATTTTTTTCATTTCACATAACCTTTAGGTTGTTCCACATAAATTTCTTCTTCAAGAAAACATTTAAAAATGCTGACTTCACATCAAGCTGATAGATCTTCCAGTTGTGTTGGGCAGCTAGTGAGATAAATAGTCTGATCGTCTCAAGACGAGCAACAGGAGCAAATACTTCACTATAATAGATTCCAGTCTTCTGTCTGTATCCTTTTGCCATCAACCTCGCCTTGTACCTTTGCACTTCTCCATTGATATTTTTCTTCGTTTTATATACCCATTTCACAACAATTGCTTTCTGGCCTTCTGGCAGCTTTGTCAATGACCAAGTATTCAATTGCATTAATTTCTTCATCCATTGCAATCTTCCATTTCCTATATTGCGCAGCATCTGCATAAGCCACAGGATCAACATCCATATAGAAACAAATAAGATTCACATTTTCTTCTTGACTTTATCAACTACTTGGTAGCTTCATATATGTCACTCAAATTGCGTATTCTTCTTGGCCTTCCACCGGACCTCAAGATGATGTTGGTGATTCTTGTTCTTCAATCTCGCGTGCAACTTCGGTTGATCCGATATAATTTCTAGCTTCTTTCGCTTTTCTTATCTTCCCAACTCCATGTTTGATCTTCTTCAAACACAACATCACGACTTATAATCACCTTCTTTGTGAGTAGGTTATACAATTTATAACCCATTGTTCTGTCACCATATCCCACAAAGATACATTTTATGACTTTATCATCAAGCTTGATTCTTCTAGCTTCAGGAATTTTGGCATAGGCAATGCAACCAAAAACTCTCAGGTGTGCAACACTAGGCTTAAATGAACTCCATGCTTCTTCTGGTGTCATGTTACGAACACTTTTGGTAGGACACCGATTCAACAGTACACACTTTGTTACTGACTTGACCGTAATTCTCGAGGTAAATCTTTTCATTTAACCATGCAACACCATTTAGTTGGGGTGTATATGCAGGTGTAAGTTGGTGGATGATACCATGCTCCTTATAGAAGTTCTCGAACAAATCAGATATGAACTCACCACCTTGGTCGGATCTGAGAATTTTAATATAGTATCTACTTTGTCTTTCAACAAGAGTTTTGAACTCTTTGAAAATTTCAAACACCTCAGATTTCCTTTTCAAGAAGTACACCCAAGTCTTTCTAGAATAATCATCAATGAAAGTTAGAAAGTATTGATTACCTCCAGTTGAAGTAGGCTTCAAAGGACCACAAACATCTGTGTGAACAATCTCCAGTGGGCGTGATGCTCTCCATCTCATTTCTTTAGAGAAACTTGGCCTATGATGTTTGTCAAGTATACATCCTTCACAAACTTCATCAGGATGATCAATATGTGGCATATCTTTTACCATATTCTTCGTGGATAGAAGCTTTAAACCACCAAAATTCAAATGTCCAATACGCAAATGCATAACCATGATTCATATTTAACAATAGCTTTCAAGCATTTCAACATATCATGTTTCATATTCATTGCAAATAATCTATTTTTAGACATCTTCACACGTGCAACCAAATTACCACGAGCATCATTGATAATAGGATAAGAATTTTTATACTAACCTCAAATCCTTTTTCTAGCAATTGACCAAGACTCAAAATATTGCTTTTCATGGCAGGCACATAATAGACATCATATATGAAACCATGATTTCCATTCTTCAACTTAATTAAGATGTTACCTTTGCTTTTACTGCAACTTTTGAGAAATCTCCAAAAATAACATCCCCATAAGATGTCTCCTTCAGCTCCACGAAGAGTTCCTTATTCCCACACATGTGGTTACTAGCTCCAGTACCCAAGTACCACGTGCTGCACTGATCACCTTTAAGACCTTTGTGAATAAAAATGAAAGTTGATGTTACATGTTCATTATTGCCTTCACCCTCAGAATGGTTAACTTGCTGATTTGTCTGGGTATTTCTTGCCCCTGGACATTCATAGCTATAATGCCCAAATTCATGACAATTATAGCACTCAATTTACTTCTATCAAACCTCTGTTGTTTGTAGGTTTGAGAATAAGCGCCTCTTTGTGGTCCTCTTCCTCGTCCTCGTTAACCATATATATTTCGACCCCTACCTCGGTTGGTGAAATTTTGACGTCCTCTCTCACTTTGATAATTTTAGCCACGTCATCCTCTGCCACGATAACCTCGGCCTCGACCTCAATTATATCCACAACGGGATGTCACTGGTTCAAATTTCTTGTCTTCTTTAAATGACATCTTTGCTTCTAGCGCATGCTCGAGCCAAACAATCGTCTTTTTCTTCATGCGTTGCTCGTGAACCTCCAAGCTGCTCTGCAATTGATCGATGGACATGGTATTAAGATCTTTGGACTCTTCGATGGCTGCAACTACGTGCTCAAATTTAGACGTCAAAGATCGAAGAACTTTCTCAATCACACGAACATCTTCAATATTCTCCCCATATCTTTTCATTTGATTCACAATAACCAAAGTTCTCGTGAAATAGTGTGAAATATTTTCCGTTTCAGACATGGTCAAACCTTCAAACTCACCAAGTAGAATTTGGAGCCGCACTCGTATTGCCTTATCAACGCCAGTGTAAGAATTCTTTAAAATCTCCCAAGCTTGTTTTGACGTGGTTGCTGCACTTACTTTCTCGAACGTGGTTTCATCAATACCTTGATAGATATTGAACAAAGCCTTTTTATCTCGTTTCCTTGTCTTTGAGGTTATTCTTCTGATTGTTGGTCAATGCATCTTCAACTTCTTTGGACTTAGGTTCAATATAACCATCTTGGACAATATCCCATAAGTCTTGTGATTGCAACAAGACTCTCATTTCAATACTCCAATTCCCATAATTATGTTTCTCTAATTTGAGAATTTGGGGTTGAACCATGTTCAATCTGATACCAGAATATGTTGGGTATTTCGACACAAGAATATAAACTTACAAAAGAAAATTGAGGATAAATGAAAATTTTTATATCAAACAAGACTCTCAATTACAAAATACGTGCTTCCGCACAAGCAAAAAAAAAAAATTTCCTCACAAACAAAGAGCTTCGGCTCTCTCTCTCAATATTCTCACAAGCAAAAAAAAAAAAAATCCTCACAAACAAAGAGCTTCGGCTCTCTCTCTCAATATTCTCACAATCTTTATTTTTCTTTCTCATACAATACAAAATGCACAACTAATGCATCCTATTTATAGACTATACACACCGTCATTATCTATTTCTTAGTCAAAAAGTAGTACCTTTTTTGGAACACAATTTCCACCGTCAATATATATTGGTGATTTGGAGATTTTGTAGGTCCATCAAATTTTGACTTTCATCGACAAAATTATTACTACCATATTTTGGTGCCACATCACCATACTTTTAAAATATTTTCGATTGCTTAATATTAAATTAATTGAGTTTAAATAATCAACAACTAGACAGCGGAAATAACCTGATCTTACCTAATGGTATTATCATGTGCTGAAAATAGCATTTGTGGAATGAAATTTGCCCGACATAACTGTCGGCAACTGATTCCACTTCCCTTATCTTCTTCCCTATCTCTTTTGTCTTAATTTTTCTTCATTTATAAAAATTCGTCACTTATCTTCTTCCCTACCACTTTTGACTTTTCTCCATCTATAGAAATTCGGCAGGTTCTTGAAAATATACATACTTCTTCCATCCCCAAAATATATGTTCCGGAGAATTTCAAAATATGCTCCTCAGAATTTTCGATATGAGTTTTAATAAAAGTTGTTGAGTATTTTGTGAGTAGAGTAATTTTAATATAGTAGTCATTTAAGGGATCAGATCAGAAAATTTATTGCACAAGTTTAGATCATCAATACTTCTAGACATCATTAAAAACATTAGATCAATAGTGATCTAAACACATATAGTTTATATAATAAACTATTATTCAGCTTCAAAGCTCTAAACAAAGCCATTTTATTCGATCAAGACAGAAAAAGAAATAGCATGACAAACCATGTTGATGATTCAAAAGATCATGCAATGTTCTTCATCAACTGATCATTGCTGTTATGTATTCACCTTGAAATACGACAGCAAGGGATTCTTCTCTATACCTTTCGCATATCGACACGCAACAATCTCCTCTCCCTTGGCTTCCCTATAAATCGCCGGATTCTCTTCAGACAACAGCTCCTTTATCGGCCCATAAACCCTAGCGCTCTCGCTTTCACCGAGATGCATCCTGAACACGAACGCCACCGAGATTCTGGGGCCCGCATTCTTCGCCAGAACTCTGTGGTACGAACTCTTAAACCTAGCATTTGTGATCAACTGCAAAAGAATTGTAACAGATCATCATTCTCTATATTTCTATAACAGAATTATGGCGCGTTGGTTACCTCCATCATATCTCCGGTGATCACTAGAAGATCTCCGGGAGAAGGCGGCGCATCAACCCACTGATCCTTGTGCAGAACCTGCAGGCCACCGATTTCGTCCTGCAATAGAAGTGTGAGAAAGCCACTGTCTGTGTGACTCCCAAACCCTAATGTCAACTCAGGCTCCGGACAAGCCGGATAGTAGTTGCACGCCAGAAACTCTCCCTTCGCGCAATCCATGTCTATCATGTGACTCCGCTTCAGTCCAAGAGCTTCTGACAGCAACTCAAACAGAGTGATTCCAACATTCTTAGCTTGCTCGGAGAACTCCATCATCGGATCTCTGCATATATATATCTATTACTATAATAAAAGTCTCTATTCTTGCAGAATTTGATATAAATTTGAACACCAAAGATGCAATTACATATATACCTGAAAGTTTGAGGCAGTTCCTGAGCAGTAGGAGGGTTGGGAGCCATGATCAAATAGAGACTATCTCTCCAATTAGTAACGGCATTTGTATGCAGATCGAAGTTGGTGTTGAAGACCACCTTCTTCAAGTAATCGCGCGTGTAGTACTGCTTCTTCACCTCCTTGTCCTGTTCGTGGAACCCCTTCACTGCCTCCATCGCCTTGCTCATCGAAGTTGTTGGGATTCCGTGGTTCACGATTTTGAAAACGCCCCATTCTTCACAAGCCGATCTAACTTGATCGACGATTCCACCACGATCATTACTCAAGCATCCCAAGTCGATTTCTGGGACGCTTAGCTCCGAGATTGTCTTCTTTTCGTTTATATATTCTTCGTGGATGAATATACGAGGAATTTTTGTGACCCCGGCATCCACAAGTCCCTTCACGCCGGCTTTCGTATCATCAAGTGCTTCTATTTCGCTGCGTCTGTCGTATTCGGACATGCTTGCTGTCTGCACTTTGATCTTAGCTGGTGTAAAATTATTTGCTATTTTTGGATTTGGGAAATGTGACACCAAACATGATCTCTTTCCTTATATTTTATAGTACTCCCTCCATCCACCGTTCATTTAATTCCATTTTGGTCCGTTTATAATTAAAAATATTCACTTTTCTTTTTTAAAAACATCAACTTTATACTTTTATCCTAAACCTACTCATTTATTTAGAAAAAACTCACTCATGACCCACATTTTTACACTCACTATCCATTAATATATTCATTTATCATTCATAGTACCCACCTTTTAACATAACGGTGATTCCAACTTCCAAGCATGACATAGTGTAATAATTAATATGATACAGATAATATCTACAACCACTATTCAATTAATCTGCTATTTCAGTTCCCATTTAGAGCCTAAAATCCAATCTCTTTTGCATTATAATGGAGCGAGTAATATTCTCTTACCGTCGTTTCTCTGTATTTGCGAGGATTCTCTTCCGACGCCAACTCCTCGTCTGCCGGAGAGATGAAAATGCGGCTGATTTTGGTGACGCCAGCATCGACTAGGCCTTTGATGCCGGCTTTCGTCTCGTCGACGTTGGTGGCATGCTTTGAGTTTTCCATGGTTTCTAGCTCGAGGTTTGTTGTAGATGAGTTTGAGGTGAACTAGGTCCAAATCAAGCAGCAGAGACTGTGATTATATAGGATAATGTATTATTGTATTTTACACTGCATGAGGATCTCGAGTAATATAAATTTTTATTTATTTAATCAATGGTATTAATTAGTGACCAGCATTCCAATCACAAGTCCACCGTCCAAATGTAAAAAAAAAATGAAATACTTGGTATTATGTAGAAAAGCATAGTATAATGATTGGCATTAGATATTGAATTGTCACCACATGCAATTTCCAACTACTACGCCAAAATCGACGAAACTTATCAAACTTTTTTAAAGAAAACTGTAGATAAGCACTCCAACTATTCCTTCTTGATTGGAAGCCAGCGTATATATACATTAGTATTAAAATGCCAGGGCATGGCACGCTACAGATCTAGAGCACCATTTTCGATATTTTTTTTTATCTTTTTACTTTGAATCACAAGGGATCGACCATCGTCATCTTCAGCACCTATTGGGTTAACCCCATATTCTTGTACAATAGTCGCAAATCACATAAAACGAGTAAACATGGTGTATGACATGCTCAAACTCATAAAAAAGTTAGTAGAGTTCATTTTGATCACATGAACTCACTTTATACTGGACCGTCTTAAATGTCCCATTATTTGGTATAACGATTATGCCCACAATGTGCATAGGCATATATAGGGGGTGCTGGGGTGTGCTTCAGCAACCACAGTCAAATTTTTTAATTTTAAAAAATATTTGTCATTTTTTTTAGCATTTCCTATCATCATACATTTTTCATTTTAGCTTCTTCAAACTATTTTTTGGCATCCATCGTTGTAAGCAAGATCAATATGTATCATTCAGACCGATGGCAACGGAAACTCGGATTTGCTTTATCTTGCTCTCTTTCTCCACTTTCCTTGCCAATTTATAGGAGTAAGTTTTATTTTAAAGAAATTCATATACAAGTGCTTTAACTCAATAAAGGCCTCTAAAATGGTACAAATTGTTCTAATTATATATTTCTTCTGTCCCATCATTGTTGGTTCATTTTTCTTTTTGGATTGTCGCATTATTATTGGCTCGTTCCAAAAAAGGAAACAATTTTATATTAAAATTGTTCGAATTTCATGTCAGATACTACTTTACACACAAAATATAACTCTCTTTAATCTATATATAAAAATAAAGGAGCCAACAATATCGGGACGGAGAAGTATTTAATACTGAAAGAAATCAGACCCATCAAATCATAGTTAAATTTTATTTTTTTAAAACAAATTTTCATTATTTTATAGGCTCCAAAAATACGTGTTCAGATTTTTTATTCCACAATTTTCTATATCTCTTTTGTATTTTCTTCCCTGACTCTTTTGTATTATGTTCAGCAACATATATCCGTGGACTTGTCAAGAATATCAATACCGAAACAAGCAAATAAAATAATACCTATTGAATCAAAAGATTAAAATTATTTGCTTTAATAAACGGTTATTCCAACTTCCAAGCATAATACATAGTGTAATGAATTTGATAAAGATGATATCTGTAGCCATTGTTGAATCTGCTATTTCAATTTCCATATTAATTAGAGCCTAAAATCCAGCAAAGCAGAAGAAGTTCCACCAATCCCTTTTGCATTATAATGCAGCGAGTAATCTCTAACCGTCGTTTCTCTGTATTTCGGAGGATTCTCTTCCGACACCAACTCCTTAATCGGTCCAAAGAGTTTGGACGACGGTGCCAAACCAGTGGTGAAGAAACACGCCGCCGATACCCTCGGACCGACGCGGTTCGCCAGCACCCTGTGTTGGCTGCTCTTGAACTTGTCGTTCGATATCAGCTGAAAAATTCAAAACACAAGTTATAGATTAAACAGCCAAAAGAAAACATATACTTCACTCCGTCTCCGAACAAGTGTCATCGGTTGTCAAAAGATATTGTTGTGACGGATTATGATTATTGAGCAAGTGTAAAACGTAAAACAAATTAACACAGATTTACGTGGTAAAACAAACACAAATTTACGTGGTTCACCAACAATGAGTTGGTTACATCCACGGATAGAAAAAGAGAACAAATTTTATTAGGCAACTAGGGTTTTCAGATTACAAATTACAGCTCTCAAATACCATATATATAATACTAAGAGAAGATACCAATTGGGCTCAGCCCAATACGAATAATAAGGCCCAATACGAGTATTAAGGCCCAATACTGGATACCGTCGGGTCGGGGGCGTCTCCGCCCCGGACCCTAAAGAGGCGCCCCCTTGACCCCGACTCGACCGACCAGCAGCAAGACCCCTGTCTAACTATTCGAAACGGGAGATAGTTTCAAGATATATCAACACTATATGCTTAGGAAGTAGAAAAATACAATTCTTTTGTAGGGAATACGAAAAAGCAGCAAAGTCATGATATTATTGAAAAACTAAACAACCACAAATTTGATAGTTATCATAGTTTGGCGTACTTTCAGAAAATTCTAAAATATTACACTTATTCGGGTACTATAATTTTTTCATAATACGATATTATTTGAGGACAGAGGAGGTATATGTCAGAAAATTGTAGAAAGAAACATGCCTGCAAGAGGTCCCCGATGTTGACCACTAGAGCTCCGGGCTGGGGCGGAACGTCAACCCACTGGTTCCGGAAGAGAACTTGAAGCCCTCCGATGCTGTCTTGGAGCAGCACGGTGAGGAAGCTGTAGTCGGCATGCCTGCCCGCTCCCAAAGTCTTCTCCGGCTCCGGGCAGGCCGGGTAGTAGTGGGACAGCATCGCGTGCCCCTCCGAACATCCCAACTCGTTGAGGTGGTCCGGTTTCAGACCAAGAGCCTCAGATAACAACTCAAATAAGAAACTACCTAGTTTCTTCACTTCCTTGGAATACTCCAACATGATGTCCCTGCAAGAGGAGTTGGATGTGTGACGGAGACAGGATTTTGAACGATAAGGCCAGCCAATTTTAACTAATTATAATTAAACAGTAATTTTGCAATTATACTAGTCAAATTTTTTGTAGGTACGCTGGTAAAATAATTCGTCAAAATACTATTTTATGTCACGTATTATTCATGTTATTAAATTTTAGTGGAAATACAATAAAACCACAAATATACCAATAAAATAAATTATTTGAAGTGCAAGTTGTTACATGACAGGAACCAGATCCGCCAGAATATTAACGATTACGAATTACTATGATCATATAAAAATGAAAAAACTATTCCATGTGGGGATCGGGGCGTTACAGATTATCTTTAACCGGGAAATTTACCTGCACGTCTCCGGCAATTCGCCGGGGGCGGGAGAGTTAGGAGCCAGGTTGCAATAGCTCGTGTCCCTCCAATTAGCAGAAGCTGCGCTAAACAGATCAAAGTTGCTGTTATAGACAACAGTTTTGGAACCGTCGCGCGTGTACCACTGTTTCTTTATCTCACTATCCTGCTCGTAGAATCTTCTCACTCCTTTAAGCATTTCATCTAGAATATTTGTCGGAATCCCATGATTCACCACCTGGAAAAAGCCCCACGTCTCCGACGCTTCTCGAATCATGTCGACGACTTCCTTTCGTCCGATCGGGTCGCCGCTGAGATCTATCACCGGAATGGTGAGGTTGAGGTTGAGGTTGAGGTCGGGAGCCTTGTCGAAGGCGTCTGGCGGAGAGATGAAAATCCGGGGGATTTTGGTGACGCCGGCGTCGACTAGGCCCTTGACGCCGGCTTTCGTTTCGTCGAACGCTTTCAGTTCGCTCGACCTGTCGTATATCTGCTCGGCGACGTCAGCATGGTTTGAGTTTTCCATGGTTCTAGGTGGAGGTGTTGGAGATGAGTTTGAGTGGCTATGTTTTTATAGGATAATCTAGTTTTTATATTTTGCACTCTTGAAGTTGAGGATCTCAAGTTGTATGCTAGTTATAAAAAATTTATAATTTTATGGTCTTTCATTGTCGTATTAGGTGAATGACGATCGTTCCAATTACAATTCCTCCACCCAAGTCAAAAGATAAACAAGGTGCGCCCCTTTGGTTTTTTTTTTTTTATTATTTAAATTAATTAATTTCATTCGTATAATAATTAAATTGATTACTAAATTTTAGTTGTGAATTATAGATTATAAAGATTATGAATTTATTAAACACTAATTAAAAATGATCAATATACCTTACTTATAAATTATGAATTGTTAGAGAAATTATTAATCAATACTGTGAGTTGCGGACGGCTTTGCATTCCACGCTGAAGTTTTGGTCAAAGAAAAATGTTATATTTGATATTTTTTAAGAAATAAAAAACTGGCATAGACATTATTAAATATTAAAAATGTCATCACTGCATGCGCGAATTCCAACTTCACCGCCAAAGTCAACGAAACTTGTTCAAATCTTTTGAAGGAGAAGTACAGATTAGCACATCCTTCTTTATTGCAAGCTTATCTGGTACTATCTGAAAGGTTGAACGTATGTAGTAGTATAATAAATGGTAGCTTCTAGTTTAATATTTACTCCATCACATCCAAAACGATTCATTTCTTTTCAACATAATTATTTAAAGTGATAAAAAATAAATAGATTCTATAATTTTGAAAAGATAATTATTTCCTAAAAAAAACAAATCATCTTGGATGAAACAAAAAAAAAAAAATACAGACTATCTTGGATGAGATGAAATTATTAAACTCACTAGTTTGATAATTATTATTATAAATAATTCTATTTTTCTTTTTGAAGCAAAAAAAAATACTAATATAATGAATGCTCATTAAATTTACATAAAATAATATTTTATCATCAATTAAGAATTTGTAAATTAATGTTAAAAATTAACTACGAACCCTAATGCATAATTATAAAATTAAAATAAAACACACACAAAAATTGAAAAAGCAAAAAAAGAAGTTAATATTAAACTAAAAGAGCTAGTAGATTTAGGACAATAAACAAAAATTAGTTAAGAGCTAGTAGATTTAGGACAATAAACAAAAATCAAATCTTAATAACCATAATATAGGAATTTTATCATCTTAAGAGTGACTTCTTATGGACATTATACAAATATCCTCTTAGCTATTTAATCGTTGAATTACCTTGATTTACCTTCTCGCATTTTCATAAAACTGAGATATAAAGGCTCCAGTGAAGAGCTTCCCGGACAAAAAATCACAATGACAAAAACTAACTAGAATCAAGCCAATCAGGCCACTCGGGTAAACCATATACCAACTACAAATTCTTAAAATTAAATCAAGAATCATCAATCGAACTTAATAGCCTCATGATCATCTGTGATTAATTCCTGAAACTGTAACCAATATAAATTCATGAATTTCAAAAGAGAGCATAGCCAAGACAACATCGTCCAAAAAAAACAAGAAAGACGAAATTGCAGACATTCTAGTGCTGCTAATGATACAATACAAACATACAAAAACTGGTTCCAGCAACTAAAACCAATCGCTGGTGTTTCTCCTCTAGTTAGTTTTTGCCTTAGGAGCCTTCTTCTTGGAAGATCTCCGAGGTATTGAGTTCGTCATGCCAATGAAGAAGAGCAGGGCCCCGAGCAGGGCCAAGTTCTGGTCAGAAAATTGAAGTTGTGAGCAAAGCAGCATGATGAACAATGGTAACTAATCGCACACATGAACTTGCTAACACCCATTTATTTGGTAATGGGTTTTTCCATTGAACGCGTACCTGAGTGAACTTGACAAACAGCTGAGTGAATTCCATCTTGTCAGCTTCGTAGTTGTAGAAGTCATACAAGATCGGAGCTGAAATAGCTTGATGGAGTAGCTGAGGATACAATAAATCTTTAGGCAACAATGACCGATTTCATACATATACATCGGAGAAGGATTAGTACAGCGTGGATACCAGAATCACGGCTCCAAGAGAGCTGTTGAAGACGAACAAAAGGCTACCAAGTGACTTCATGATGATAGCTCCCAATATCAAATGTTTCATCTGAAATAACCAATCTCCTCAGTCTACAAACAGATGCTAGCACATACATATATTTATGTACAATAGTAATGTGAATTGTTTGGGGTTGGGAGGAGGAAGAATGGAAGGTTATCCTTACTTCTACATGGGGAATTTGAAATCCAGTTTGAGTAGCAACATGTTTTGAGAAAACACTGAACTTTGGCTTTAATTGCCTTGCTGCTGGTCCACCATCAGCGCCGAATTCATTGAACCTACCAAAGATTGTCGTGGGTTGTATAAGAAGGTGCTTCATACATTCATGTATGGCAGAATAGGTGCACATGAAATGAATGAACAGAATTCTTGTGTGAATGCCATTTTCGGACAAGATGGAGCTTCATTCAAAGAATCAAAATCAACAGCTAAGAAAAACAGACACCTGGCCTCACGATTTACTATTATAAAGCAGTTACATAAGGTATCAAAAATTAAAGAATCATCACAGAGATAACCATCATAAAAGCACATTCATCAGAAATCGGGACTAATTGGCATTCTCAAATCAACAATCTTTAGCAGCATAACTGTTGCCCCTGAACTACAGACTCGTACATTTGGAATCTTTGTTATAGGTATACCAAAAGTCCAATTTATGCACCACCAGAGCATAGATCCAAGAAAAGCAAAAAAAAAATGAACTAACCATTTTCCCATTGGAAGGCAAATCAATGAAATCATATAACAATTATTAACAAGATCCAAATCAACAGAAACAACAAAATCCAAATTGCAACATAAACAACGTGGCAATTGGACGCATTAGATGATTGGATCAAAGTCTCAAATGCAATTTCATTAACCAAACCTTATCTTTCAGCTTCTTTTCAAAAATAGCAAAGTCAGGAATCACCTAAAATAGCTCTACAAAAGTCATAATAGTAAACTCTTGTAGTAGTTTCGATCTATAGATCCTCACAAACATGAGAGATCATTAACCTGCAAGAGCAGGTAACATTGCTGAAGAATGCAGTTCCGAAGCAACGAATAACTACTCCGCCCTGATCTAACCTTCAGAGACAATTATACCTCATTTACGTAGAACTTCACCCAGTTATCTCACTTTAGTTTACACTTTCTTAATCAACAACAATGAAATCGATACTACATATATCGAATTCAGAAAAGGAAAGAAATCTGTATAACAAAGAAATTCAGACTCCCAATCTTCTACTTGAAGAGAGAATTAATTATATCCAACTCGAAAGCATTGCTTCATCAAAACGATACGATCACATAACTAAAATATGAAGTCCTCAACACACAATTTGTTGGCATTTTCATCAGATCCAACCGCGTAGAATCACTCCAAATCACAATTAGAAGATGAAACAAGCTAAACCGAGCTCAAATTGGTACACACTTCAACAAACTCCACATAAAAACGATTAAAACCCATGAAAGAAACAAATCAGGAAACTGCGCGCACATATAAGATGAGCGGCCAAAGCAAGTAAAAACACGGGAGGTGAAAGTAGCACAGATCTATGTGAGAAGCAGAGGTCTTACTCTTGGTAAGCGGAGAGAACAAAGACAGAGACGAACAGGAGTCTACCGAGGAAAGAAATGAACGCCATTTTCTCCCCCTCTCTCTCTCTCTCTAGATGATGGATGAACTGAGTATGTTTCTCTAGATTTGGGGCAGTAAAAAAAGGACAAAGATTCAAAAGGGCGTCTTGTGGGTGGGGTTGGTCGAGCTGGAGAGATTCAAGGGGGCCCACTGGAAAGCGTATGTTGCTTGAATTGGAATTTTGAAAAAAAAAATACCAATTTTTCTCGCAATCCTCCCACAGTAAATGAAATATCTTATTTTGATAATACGTTCTTGAACTTGTTATCGATAAAAATAAAATAAGATAAATTAATGGTATTTACTGTTTATCCTCAATAATTTACTTGATAATATTTAATTTTTCTTATGCAATTGTTTTCACTCTGAGCTAGTTTAAAGTTTGAATACGTAATTTAGTCAAAATCAGACCACTTAATTATAGATTGCCCACTCCTCTCAAGAAAAATACAGATTGCCCACTCGCGCGAGTACCCAAAACTCAGATTCAGCGCAATTTGTCCTGACGTGGAGTTACGGCAGTGGGCCACGGCTGTGCAGCCAATAAGAATGCTCTTCTGATGTGTCTAAGTAACACGTGGCGGGCTGTAGAGGCGAGTTTGTTTCACAGCCTGGAAAGAATGAGTAAATATCTTATGGCCCGTTTGGTAGGTTAGTTAGGTTTAAATACAGTTAAAATGTCTTGCAAGAGTTAGGTTTCAGAACCCACCACTTAGGTGAGTTATAAATCCTAAAGAAATAGTGTAAAACGAGCTACCAAACAGACAAAACCACTAAGCCGTATTAAAACACGGTAGTAAGGATATGACAGAGCTACCAAACAGACACAAGATACGAAACAAAGTTTATCAAATAGACACATAACTTTGTTATCCTGACGAAACAAGACTACCAAATGAGGCCTTATGCGGAAAGTCTTAATCTTCAAATAAAAATAAGCTGGGCGAAATTCACTAGTGTCGATTTCTTTACTTGAAATAAAATAGAGGATTTGTTTGGTATGACAAAAAAGGCACTTCCTGTATAAACCATGTTGCAAATTTCAACCTTCCTGTGAAAATATTTATGGAAATAATTTGGGCTGCTTACTCTATCACCTAATAAATCATAGTGAAAAATTTATTGTCATGTTATTGTACCAAACGATGTTGATCAACACCTTATTTTATTTCAATTCATGTATAGTTCTTTTACTATTTTTATCCTTTATTTTCCAATTTTGTCTTGATGTTAAAATTATTACTTGGGGTTGTTGTTATAGACTATAGTCATGTTCTATCACTTATGTTCAAATTTCAGTTAAATTCTATAAAAATCAAATAAATGCAAAAAGTTTGAAACCAAAATAAAAGGATAAAGGGGAGAGAGGGCTAAAACGCAGCCGTTTAGAAGCCTTCTCTCCCACTTGCATTGAATCTTTCTCATTGTTATTATCGCGCTAAAACTAATTCAAAATTTTCAGCAAACAAAAAGAAATACAAGAAAGAAAGAAAAAAAAACCTTCCCTCCATTCTCCCCCAAATCACTAACCCTACCCGACAATTCAAACAAAACCAGAAAGAATGCCTCCTAGAAGATCCACCGCGGCCTCCGCCGTCTCCGGAGAAGATCAGGGCCCGACTCTGAAGCTAATAATGGAGAAGGGACCGTTATCAGGAACAAGAGAGTTCAGACCAGGAACTGCGGTCAAGATCGGCCGCCTTGTCCGCGGCAACACTCTAGCGATCAAGGATACCGGAATCTCCTCCAAACACCTGCTCATCCAAGCCGAAGCAGCGCCGGAGCCAGATACCCGGCGCTGGACCGTCTCCGACCTCGATTCCTCGAACGGCACCATTCTGAACGGCGCGCAGCTCGAGCCGTTTGAATCGACCGCTCTGTCCCACGGCGACATTATCAAACTCGGCGAGCAAACGTCGATTAGGGTGGAGATCGTTAAAAATAGCGGGGAGAATAATGAAGTAGGTTCTGGAGTGAGGAGGAACGCGCGGCGGCGCGTGAAGGAGCAGGCCGCCGATTTGGGGGTAATTGACGAGTTTGCGGAGCTAGGGTTACAAAATAATGTTGACGAGGAGAAAATCGGAGTTGAGGCGAAGCAAGGGAGCTATGCGAACACTAGGGGACTAGAAATTCGGCGAAAAATGAGAATTTGGCAGCGAAGGGTTTGAATGTTGAAGAGGATAAAGATTTGGGTCCAAGTGGAATCAAACAATCGAGAGGTGTAAGCACTAGGAGGACAAGGAGCTCAAGAAAGGAAGAAATTTTCGAAGAAATCCCAGTTGATTTGAGCGTAATCGAGAGCAAAAAGACAACGAGAGGCGGAAGGGGGAGGAAGAAGCTATTTGTGGAGACTATTTGTGAAGAAACAGAGAAGGAAGAAGCAAATCCGGAGCATGAAACACGCGAAGAAGAGAAAGAAAGATTGGAAACCGGAGCTGATGAGCCGAAAAACTCTGTAACTGTAACAGAAGTAGGTGTTGCTGCTGGAGCCACTACTAGTTCAGTTGAGACTGGGAAGAGGAAGATGGTGGCCAATTTGGAGAAGATGACATTGGGCGAGTGGCTCGATTTCTTGGCCTTATACGAACCTCAACAAATCATTGCTGAGACGGAGGAGATGATCGCTAAGATGAGGAGAGAAGCGGAGAGATGTCATGAGTTCATGTTGCAGCAGAAGAAAGCGCAAAGGTCATAACGTTGAATGCTTTGAACAGTTGAAGTTTTTCTTGTAATGTGTATGTATATATTCATGCATAGATGAATAAGTATGCTAGATTAGCTTTTCTGGTAATGTTTCATCTGTAGATGAATAGATTTGCTAGATGGTTATGTTAGTTTTTCTGGTAATGTGTTCTAGATATTTAAAGTACCTAATCTTGTTTCATATCTAATGAACTAGTTGAAATCACATGGATCCTTTCACTTTTCATTGCTGCATGAATCTCTCTTTCACAAGAAATCCGCTTTAGCTCTACTTGTCAGTCTCCACCTCTCAATTCAGAAAGCTATCACCTTTGAAGTTCTTCACTTCATCTTTCTACAAGATATCACTTGCTCTTCCATGGCTTATGAAGGGAGAGAAGAAGATCTTCCTAGAAAAGGCCATGAGGAGCTGCGATCATTAATACCTTCTCGACTCAAACTGTTACAAGATTCTTGACGAAATCGGCAGAGGAGTTGTGTATAAGGCCATCTGCATTCCAATGGAGTCCTCGGTGGTAGCGATCAAAGCCATCGATCTCGAGAAATCTAAGACGGATTTTGAAAATGTGCGACGTGAAGCCAAGATCATGACACTTCTGTGCCACCCTAACATCCTCTGAGCCCACTGCTCCTTCACCGTCAAAAGCTCCCTCTGGGTGGTGATGTCATTCATGTCCGGCGGCTCTCTGCAATCGATCATTGCTTCGTTGTATCCAGACGGCCTACCGGAGCCATGTATCTTGAAAGTTCTCATGGAAATCTTGAGTTTTCTGTCTTATCTCCACGACCAGGGCCATCTCCACGGAGATATCAAAGCCAGTAACATTCTTATAGACTCGAATGGCACTGTGAAGCTCGCCGATTTTGGTGTCTCGGCTTCGGTTTATTAGTCGAGTTTGTCGTGTGGTTGGACTGGATCATCATTCATCCTCAATGTCTTGGATTCTTACTGATTTTACGTGGACGCCGTATTGAATGGTGCCGGAGGTGATACACTCACACACGGGGTATGGCATCAAGGCTGATATATGGTCTTTTGGAATTACTGCATTGGAATTAGCCCATGGAAGGCCTCCTCTCTCTCATCTCCCTCCTTCCAAATCTATGATGATGAAAATCACCAAGAAATTTCGTTTTTCCGATCACTACGACCAGACGAAGGCCAGCATGAATAAGAGGTTTTCGAAGTCCTTCAAGAATATAACCGGCTTGTGCCTCGATCACTACCCTTCGAAGAGGCCAACTGCAGAGAAGTTGCTGAAGCATTCGTTTTTCAAGAACTGCAAGGGGCCCGATTTCTTTATCAAGAATGTTCTGCATGCAGTTCCTGCGTTGAGCAGAGGTTCAAGGGGGCGGAGATTCATCGTCTCACGTCGTTGAGCAGAAGCAGTGAAGATGATGAAGATAATGAGGCTGATTTTGCCTCTGGCCAAATTGTGAAGCATAGAAGGATCAGTGGGTGGAACTTCAATGAAGAAGGGTTCGAATTGGATCCTGTTTTCCCAGCAGATGATGCGGCTGCCAAACAAGGCATAATTCAAGAGGATGGCGATGGCGAGAATATATGAGAGCTGTGATGATAGAGGTGGCGGAGGTGGTGGCGGTGGTGCAGCGGCGGCGGTCTTGAAGACAATGCTGGATTTGAGTGATAGTTTGGATGATCAGAGGAAGAGGGTGGGGCAGATTATTGCGTTCCTCGGAGGTGAAGAGCCGGTGGAGGTGACGAGGGAGGAACAACAGATGCAGGAGATTGTGAATCTGTGGATGGAGGTGGAGAATCAGAGAAAGATGAGGTTTGATTTGGAGATGGAGATGGAGATGGAGATGGAGATGGAGATGGAGATGGAGTTGGAGTTCATGAAGACGCATACAGCTTTCTCATGATAGAAGCTTGCTATGCTTATTCGATATATGGGACTTTTACAATCGTTAGTGTAAGGTTTATAGATGATATGTTTATGCATGCTGATTGAACTAGCTTCACAATTTTTTTTATTTAGTTGACCTAATTCATGAAATTGAATATTGCACAACATTGTTACACTTGGGCTCTATCATAGTCCACACCAACAAATATATTCAAGAGATAACATTCAAATTAATGAAGCTATTCAAATATTAGCTAGCTTGATATATCCAAACCAACATTTCAGGGCTGAACACCTTCCACAAATATATAAACTAACTTGTGAATATTTACCATATTTTGCCCCTTTATATTAATAATGGTTATTGATGTATAAATACATGAACTTTGATGTGATTTTGGTTTTGCACATGAACTTTAAAATGAGTATATAAATACACAAACTTTGATATAATTTTGGTTTTACAGACAAACTTTAAGATGGGTATATAAATACACGAACTTATTAATTTTAGTAATTTTACCACGATTTATTTTTACGATCAAATTGAAATTGATATGATATTGGATATGATGAGTTGATAACTACGTGAAAATAAATTAATAGTAAAATATAAAAGAAATATTTACACTTGACAAAACACTTACATTGACTCCGTAATACACACAAAATACATATACACTTCACGAGAATGAAAGAAAAAAATAAAGGATTATAACACAAACATACAAACGAAGAGAGAACGTTAAATCTTAAACCCACTATTTGTAAATGGGGTAAATGGTGAACAAGTAAGCTATTACAAATGTCTTCTTCTTATTCACACGCGAACTTTCAGATTTTCACATCGTTGTCAACTCATCATATCTAATACAATGTCATTTTCAATTTGACCGAAAAATAAATTATGATAAAATTACTACAATTAATAAGTTCGTGTATTTATATACTCCTTTTAAAGTTCGTGTGTAAAATCAAAATCAATCAAATGACGTGTATTTATATACTTCTTTTAAAATTTCGTGTGCAAAACCAAATCACGTCAAAATTTATATATTTATATGTCAATAACCATATTGATAAAGTACAATAGATGGAAATCGTTCAAATAAAAATTATTGATAAAGTACAATAGATGGAAATCGTTCAAATAAAAATCAACCTTCCTTAATTTATGTGGCTCAAAGTGGTACCGGGTTCAAGACCCACTAACATAAAATTTCGAATTTCTTAACTTGAATCAAACCTAATCAAATTATGGTACATTCATTTCAATTGTTTTTCGATGAATTTGTGATCTCGAAACGACTTCCGAATATGCTTATACAGTAGAACCTCTATTAAGGAATAATTTGGGGACTATAGAAAAATATAACAGAATTGGAGGTTATTCTCTAATAGAGTTGTAAGAAGAATTTTTTTTTTCTAATTTTAATGTACATGAACAATACATAAATATTATAATTACTAAATACATATATTATATAATGTATTATATGCAAATACATGTACAATATTTAATTGTGCATGCTTTGACTGAAGAAGAAATCATTGAAGAAATGAGGCAATAAGAGGAGGAAAATAATTCGGAAGATGATAGCGTAGGAGTCCCAAAAGTTTCATGTGAATAAGCTTTGAATTTGCTTGATAAATTGAAAATATTTTGGGTTCTACAAGAAGATGTCATATGGACGAGTTATTGAAGACCATAAGTTAAAAGATATAATTGCAAAAAAAAAGATGAAGTCATCATTACAAGAACCTTGAGAAATATTTTAAATCTGCATAAAATTTATTATAATGATATATATATATATATATATATATATATATATATATATATATATATATTATTTATTGTGATTTATTCCTAAATGAAGGTGTATTTCTTTAAGGTGTGACCTTAAAAAAATATGAATTATGACAAATATGGAGTTTATTAGAAATATAACCTGATCCCAGTTGGGATTATAAATTTTTATGATAAAATAGGAGGTTATTCCTAAATATAGTATTACTTTTGAAAGGTTCTACTTTATCTTCAATTCAATTAATAATAACAATAATGTCTCTATCTTTTGACATGTAAAAGTTTTGACCGCTCATTATTTTTTTGGCAACCAAAAAAAATGAAACGTTGTTATCCATGTTGATAAAAAAATGTGACGTAACAGAATTGCATATTGTGATTATAATTTGTTAGCTTGGATTGCGATACAAGATCCTTAATTTTCTTCATAAAAATATTAAATTATGGATTACGGACTAATTTATTCAAAACATGTTATTAAAAGAAAAATAAAATCAAAATCAAAACATAGACCGATTAATCATATTTATTGTCCATGGACCAAATGTGTGAAAAAAGCAAAACTCATGCAACAAGGCTTCTCAGTCATAAAATAAAGTCAAAATGCTCTCCGGTCACGTAATTGTAATTGCCCCCTTGTACGAAAAACATGAATTCCCTGTTTCCTTGAAAGATAAAAAGTTACTTGTGAATTGTTGGGTGACTTAATTAAATGTTATAATAGATTATTTTGTGTGCGTGTGTTGACCTAGTTGTAAAGTAGTTAATGTCCGAGGTTAAAGATCTCAGGTTCGAGTCTCATGTGACACGATTTTTAAATTTCTGTATTTAACTGATAAAAGAAAAAAAGAATAGATTATTTTTGTAGCGGAGTTTTATCCGAAGTATTTACACATATAGTAGTAACGAATTTTTCCTTATGATTAAAAAAAAAAAAACTTCATTGCTATTTGAATAATTAGTCGAGTTTCTAGTCGCATAGTCTATATACGATATTGCTTATCCCGTGTAATTTATAAAGTATTACTCATGTCACATCAAAATTTGCGTTAATTTTTATATAAGTTTCAATAAATTGTAATAAGTATAAAGTGAATGAAGATAATAAAATAAATATATTAATCGATAGTGTGAGTAAGAAGATAGGTCATATATAGTTTTTTGTAAATAAACGGATAAATTGAGGCTAAAAATTATAAAATTGATATTTTCAAAAATAAAAATGTAAATTTTCGACGAACCTACAGAAAATGAATTAAATGCCAACTTTGATGAAGGGTGGATTTTAATGCTAGAGAGACTTATTTGATACATGTCCATGAATTACTGTAGTTATTTATCCAAAAGAGGCAACTTTAGAAAAGTCATTTTTCTATAATAAAGATAAAAAGTAGCCACAATTATAATAATATGAAAAACTAGTCATCGTTGCTAAAATATCATTTGGTGCACGAATAACACAGACACGTAAATATGTTGCGTTTTGTGTATTCGTGTAAAAATTCAAAATGAACTATTAGTTCTTTTACACGAATACATGAACTTATTCGTGTAATTGTTGCCACTTTATTTATTAAACATTTTTTTATATGTATAATTAAATGATCGTATTTTATATTCTCTTCGTTTATGATAAGTGTATCACAATTGCTTTATTCATTGTACACGAAAGTATATCACTTTTCTTTAGGATATTACTCTTTATTATTCATCATCACAAATCTCTCATTATTTAATAAGAAACAATTTCTATCAGTCAAAATATAACATGATAGGATATGGCCCAACCTCTCGCCCAACAAAGAGGAAGGCCCAATGCAGGGATATGGCCCGATCTTTCAGGCCCCAAACGAGCTCCGCCCAGCCCAATGTTGCTCTACTCGGTTACACCTAAAATGACGATTCCTAAACCCTAATTATGGGTAACTGTAATGAGGTAACGCGTAATCATGGGTAATAATGGTGGAGATCATGGTCATTATGGAGAGTTATGGTTCGCCAATCAAGGGGTTCGTGGGACACGATTTACTTTATGTATAAATAGGAGTTAGATTGAAGGTAAAGGGTTAGCAAATTCATGAATCTTGGAATTCTTAGAGATACTTGTCAGTAATCAAATTATAGTAAATATCTTGAGGATCATCTCCTCCGTGGACGTAGATCTTATTCTTGATCGAACCACGTAAAAATCTCTAGTGTTCTTTACTGTTTTCATAAATCTCTTATACTAGATTTATCATTGGCGCCGTCTGTGGGAACCTCTTGAACAAAAAGCTGTGTTTTCTACAATCTAATGGCAAGGACACGTGCAAACGCTAGTACTGTCGGCAATGTCGGTAACAACCGTGCGGAGGATGATCAGGTGTTCACACAACGCCGGGGAAAGGGAATTGCGGACGCCACCAGCGGTCACACACCTGATGGTCACATGGAAAATATTTCCATACACCCTCAGGATTGCCGCCCCAACGAAGAGGAAGACACCGACCTCAGTACCGGTGAACAGGAGGTTCATCGCTCCCACGAGGTCCTCGGTCGAGCAGTGTCCGAATTCCTCAACGTCAACCTCAATCAATTCCAGAGTTTCCTCAACCAGAGGACAAACGGAGCGGGCCCCTCAAGAATGCCCGAAGTGGTGGTTACAGGCAATCGAGGTCGCTTACCTCTCCGAAACAATCAACGTTCATCGCGAGATAATGATCGCCCCGATACCAGGGTTCATTCGTCCTCATACCCTCCGCGGAGTCGTTCTCCACCTCGACGTGATACCTATGAAGGACGGAAAGAAAGGAGGAAAGACGAAGTCGAACTCCCTCGAAGAGATGACGAGATGTCGTTATCGATCTCCACTCCCGGAGAGGATGGTAACGAACTCCCGGATTCGACCGGCACGGACGAATTATCTCCTTTTCAAGGAGATTTTGGATACACACCGCCACGCCGATACCGGGCTCCGAATATTCTTTGCATACGATGGCCTGGAGATCCTTCCGACTTCCTATTTGCTTATACCACTAATATGGCAAACCAAGGATGGAAGATTTCCATATGTGCAAGGTCTTTCCCGAGGTGCTAGTATCCAACGCTCGACGTTGGTTCACCTCACTTCGCCAGAACAACATCCATTGCTTCAAAGACCTCATGGATCAGTTCAAATGGCGTTTTTACCAGAAGATGCCACCTCAACAACCTTCGTCCGACCGCTTATAATCCGCCAAGGACGGGACGAAACAATGTCTAATTTCGCCTCCATTCATCATGGAATCTCTTAAAATAGATGAGAGTAACGATCTCTACATCATCAACGATTCAAGAATGGGATCCGACCTGGAGCTCTGAATAAGGAGATCACCCGTGAACAGCCAAAGACAGCTAGTCGTCTTTGGACCCTAGTTGACAACTTTGTCAAAGGAGACGAGTCGGATCGGAAGAAAGAGAGATCCGGATGAGCAATGGATGAGAGAAGAAAGCCGGAGGATAGGGGCCGAGGTGCCGAACGCCAAGTGCGCTCGAAAGAATAAAGAAGGACCGAGAGAATCAAGGTGGGACCTCGACCAAACCCTCAGAATAACGATCGCCTTTATTTAAATCCAGGCGGAAATATTTGAGCTTCACATCGAGCTCTTCCCAAAACCTCCTCCTATGAAAGGAGGATCCAAAAAAGTTAACGGAAAGTATTGTGACTATCACCAAGGGTACGGTCACGATACAGAAGATTGCAAGTCCTTGGGCTCACAAATTGACGAGCTTGTGAAGGAAGGAGCGCTGAAGAAATACACGCCGACCGCGCCGGGTAATAAAAAGCAGAGGGAAAATGGAGGTGGTAATAAGCGTGGACCGACCTCAACAAAGAACCCGACGAAGATGACGAGGACGAAGGTCCCAATGCAATTGAGCGGTGTTTACGCTATAACCGGCTGCCGGTTGGTACGACGAGGTCGTCGCTTAGAAATGAAGCTCGGAGGCCGACCCCTGAAGAGCCAAAAAATAAGCGGCTCCGAGATGGAGAAAACATCGTATTCTCCAAAGACGACCCAGTACCTAAGATCATGCCCCACCAGGACGCCATTACCATACAAGCCGTGGTGGGAAACAAGAATGTACATCGGGTCTATATTGACATCGGAGCGTCCGTTAGCATCCTATTCCAGAGCTGCCTGGATAAACTTGATGTTGGAGGAATTCAGGTACACCCCGCACCTTCCCAGTTGCGGAGCTTTACACAAGAAGCGGTTCAGCCCGAAGGTGTCATTACTCTTCCGGTCACCGTGGGGCGCGCTCCCAGGTCGGTCACCAAAGCCATTCAATTCTTTTTGGTCCGAGCTCCCTCTCCATATAACATTATCCCGGGAGATTGGTCAGATGCAACTGTGAGCCGTCGCTCTGTATACCACCTCACCATTAAGATACCCACCCCGTGGAGTGTTAAGCATTCGGGGTGACCAAGCGGCTAAAGAATGCCTACGAGTCTCAACCAGGATGTGGCCTTGCCTCAGCCTAGTAATTACTGTAACCTCCGGTTGCCACCTCGGGATGACTGACCGAGAATCTTCACTATACGACGACGACCTTCCAAAGTTGTCAAGGTTGGTACCAAGGTTCATCAATATTCATCGGCAGGTCATACGGCTTCTAAGGAATATAGGGATGTATTTGCGTGGTCTCCATTGGATATGACCTGGGTCTCCCCGAGCTCATAACTCATCGTCTTAACATTGATCCGCTACTAAACCAGTTCGCGTAAGAAAAGAAGTTTTGCCGCGGATGGCTGTGTCATAAGAGATGAAGTAACCCAACTGGAGGCTAAAATCATGACGAGGTTAAATACCCAACTTGGATGGCTAATCCGTTGTAGTTCGAAAGCCGTGAGGCGGATGGCGTATGTGTGTCGACTATACCGACCTCAATAAACAACGCCTAAAGGATCAAGTATCCTCCCGACATTGACAAGAAGGTGGAAGCATTGGTCGGGCATGAGGTATTCGGTTTCTGATTTATACAAGGATACCACCAAGTCTTGATGAGCCCTAAGACGCCCCAAAAGCAAGCGTTCATTATCGACTTCGGTGTCTTTGCTATCGAAAGATGCCTTCGGTCTAAAAACGCTGGAGCTACCTACCAAAGAATGGTGGATGCGATCTTCAAAGATCACATAGGAGAAATTGTTGAGGTCTATGTCGATGATATAGTAGTCAAAAGCAAAAAGCCGAGAGTCGTGCCATTGACCTCGAAACTATTCTTGCCTCCTCAGTCGGCCAACCTCAAGCTCAATCCCAGTGCACATTTGTGGTGAAGACGGGTAAATTTCGGGGTCTTTGGGTTTCTCAAGAAGGATGAAGCCAATCCCACCAAGGTAAAGACGGTGCTCGACATGCAAGTGCCAAAACCATTCGCGAGGTCCACAAACTTACGGGTGCCTGGCCGCCTCGAGGTTCTCTCCGGGCCGAAGAAGCAGCCCCTTCTTTAAAATCTTGAGGAGCCGGACTTTGCGTGGCGGGAAGAGCACCACCTCGCCTCACACACGGTGAAGGAGTACCTTGCCGACCGCCCACCTCGACCGCCCCCAAAAGAGGCGAGCTCTCTCCTCAGCCTCAGCCGCCTCGGGCGAGGCAATCGCGGATCTTGATGCAGAGCGAGGTCGGTGGCGGCTTCCTATCTACTTCATCACCGAGCACTCAAAGGACCGAGAGACAAGGTACGCCACCGAAAAGGTAGCACTGCACCGTGAATGCTAAGCGACGGCTCCGACCCTACTTTCAAGCTCACTCCATCCAGGTACTGACCGACCTACCCCTGAGGCAAGTCTTGTCAAAACCTGAATCATCTGGACGAATAGCCATGTGGGCCCTGGAGCTTGGCGAGCACGATATCTCGTACTCCCCGCATCGCCATAAAAGGACAAGCTCTCGCCGATTTCTGGTAGTCAAGTTTATCGAGCTCGGTCGACCGCTAAGATTAGCTCCTCCAACGCCCCACCTCGGTCATCCCAGCTCCCTGCACGGAGGAACCGGACCCTCACCCACCAGATGGTTGCTGGCAGATGTACGTGGACGGAGCCTCATGCAAAACGGACAGCGGAGCGGGCATTCTTCTTCTCGGCCCAGATAAGGCGAAGTCACCCACGACTCCGGTTTACCTTCCGACCACCAACAACGAGGTGGAGTATGAAGCCCTAATCTCGGACTCACCTCGCTAGGAGTCGAGGTGGATGAGATCCAAATCTTGGCGATTCCTGTGTCGTCGTGAACGTGTGTTAGGCAAATACGAGGCCAAGGAAGACCGAATGAAACAATACTCGAAAAAGCAAAGGAGATGTTGACCTCGTTCGGTACTTCAAGATCAATCGAATTCCCGAGGAAAAAAGCGGCCGACGTCCTCGCAAGCTAGTGCGTCGTCAACAAATCCACCGGTGGAGAGATCCGTTCGAAGCATAGCGGAGTCCCACGTCGGCATCATCACCGAGATAGAGCCGAATCGATGTCTCCTCAAGGCCTACCCGAATACGGTGCGCTACCTTCGGATCGGCTCAAAGCCAAAAGATGATGGCAAAATCTCGAAGTATCTCATGCATGAGGGCGCTTTTTACCGGAAGTCTTACCTTCAACCCCTCCTGAGGTGCCTCGGGCCAGAAGAAGCCAAATATGTGCTCAACGAAATTCATCGAGGGTCTTGTGGAAGCCACATCGGGTCGCGAGCTCTTTCAAGAAGACCGAGGTCGGGATATTATGGCCCACCCTAGTGCAAGATTCGGCCGAGCTGGGTCAAAAGTGCCCGGTGCCGATTCACTCCACGGTCAAAAGTTGCCTCGATCGATGGTTAAGCGACTGCAGAGTCCACGGCCTTTCATGCGGTGGGGATCGACATTGTTGGTCCGTTCGATCGAGCACCAGGTCAGCCGATACTTAGTCGTAGCCATAGACTACTTCACAAAATGGGTCGAGGCCGAGCCATTGTCGAGCCTCACGAGCAGGAGGATTCAGACATTCGTGTGGAAAAATATACCGCCGCTCGCATACGCGCATATCTCGGTCTCGGACAACGGCACCCAATTCGTTGACAAAAACTTCAAGGAGTGGTGCGAAGAGCTTCAGATCGATCAACGCTTCACCTCGGTTGCACACCCGCAAGCGAATGGCCAGACCGAGGTGACGAACCGCACAATCGTACAAGGATTGAAGAAAAGGTTGGACCGAGCTAAAGGCGACTGGGCTGAAAATCTCCCTCAAGTCCTTTGGTCCTACAGGACCACACCTCGGACGTCGCACGGGGAAACCCCTTTCAGCCTGGTCTACGGTACCGAGGCCGTCATACCGGTTGAGATCGGCGCGCCGAGTCCACGCACTCTTCACTTCGATCAGGCCGGAAACGAGGAGGACTTGCGAGCAAACCTTGACACCCTCGAAGAGAAGCGCGAGCTAGCCTTCATAAACGAAGCCAAGTATAAAGCCCAGGTCGCACGGTACTACAACAAAAGGGTCAAAACTTCCGCATTCCAAGTAGGCGACCTCGTCCTACGCAATAATGAAGCCAGTAGAGCTGAGGGTCTTCACAAGTTGGATCCAACATGGGAAGGCCCATACCGTGTTCACGAGAACCTTGGTAAGGGGGCTTACAAGCTATCTCACTTATCCGGTGCGCTTATCCCCCGAACCTGGCATATTTCTCATTTAAGGAGGTACTTTACATAGTTTTGATTTGGATCGACCATGTTAGTCTCCTTACTTGCTTTGCCAAGTGCGTGTGTTGAATAAAATATTTATTTTTCAATGAATATTTCATTTCACTTTGTTTTATTCATATACGAACATCTATTCGATATAACGCATTTAACCTTCACGAGGGGACGCCCTCACGAAGATAAAAAAAACCCACTAAGTAGGGTACTCACTAAGCGCGCGCCGCACTCGTAGATTACTCATTGAATTGAACGTCTCGGCAACGCATATGACTACTCACTAGTTTGAAAGTCTACATGCATACATACAGATTACTCATCGAGTTGAAAAATCTACATGTACAAGACATCCAATATTCGATATCACCAAATTATGGCAAAGTATACAAGATACATACATTTACGACCAAACGAAGTCCTAAGCTATGTTTATACCTCTCAAGAGGAAAACGTACACTTCAAAACGAGTCTAAAATACATGTATACCTACATACAAAGACCTACACTATGTATGCTCATTCGGATTTCCGGGCTCCACCTCGCCGAGACTCACCGAAGCTGAGATAATTTTGAACGAAGTCCCCAGGTCGGCGATGGATACCTGGGATAAACTCTGTACCTTCCACCCAATCTACGAGGGTGGTCCCACCTCGGCTTGTTCCGGGAGTAGTTTGACTCGGCGCGGGCGCATTCTGGCCTGAGGAGTTCAATCCTACACCCGAAGCCGCATCTGGACCCCGTGAACCTGACGTCGGACCAGGACTATGCCCTTGTCCCCGAGCTCTAGCCCTTCCACGTTGATTGGCAGTCCGCGCGCGTCCTCTCCTCCGAACTGCCGAACGCCGTCCTCTATACGCTCTGCTGTCAGATGGACCCATTTGACGGAGCACCTCGGCGTGATCAGTGTAGCCACCCACGTCTTCAGGCTCTTCAATTATAGGCTCAGTGTTGCTCACTGTAGATGCGCGGCGGGGTGGAGGCATGCGTCGCTTATGGACGATCTCGTATATCCGTATGTATTTCGTGATAGAGTCGAGGCGCTTTCTAAAATTCTTGCTATTTGGACCCTCCTCATCCTCAATACCATGCCTTCCGCCAACAAGCTCGAACTCGATCGTCGGCCGGATATAGTCGTTCCTCCGGTCCGCGGATGACCTTTCATACTCTTCATGCTCTTCCGAGATCCGAGCCACCTTCCGTTGTCGGCTCAAGCCGTTCTCAAAGGCATCAATCGTCCGTGGATCGCATCTGCGGATAAATCAGCCCCCTGAACTTCGAGATGTGTAATCCTTAACTTTAGCGCCTCATTTTCAGCAAGGAGGCGAGCCACCTCGCGGTCAGCTTCATGCAATTTTTGTTTCAGTTCGGTTGACGATGCCGAACTGACATCCATGCTGGCCAATACCTGAGTCAGCTCGGCAGACCGACTCCTCCAGTGTGTCACCTCTTCATCCTTCTCAGCCAGAGCACCTCGGACTTCTTTCAGTTTTGTTAGCAGTTCATGATCCAGTCCGAAGTACTGAAGTGAAGAACGCAAGAATAAGACAACAGACAAGGCGTTTTAAAAAAAAAGGATATGTCTATTATTATTCAAAATGGAAGTTTGTACAACACGGATCCTATCGATTCCGCAAATCAACCTATTACATTGGGTCCACCGACCTCGTGCTCATTAGTCGATTGCCGACCCTCCGACCTCCGCCGGATTACTGCCGTTTCTTCCGCCGGTTGCCGATCCGCGGAAGGGACGCCTGAGCTTGACACCGCCGCCGGTTTCGGTCCTCAACTCGGCAAGGAAGGCTCAAGCTCCACGCCTTCATCTTCCTCAGACCGAAGTTACGGCCTCCGCCGTCGAGTGTGCAGAAGACGCCAAGGCATCCACCACGGGAAAGGAGGTCGCTCCAGCGATTATGCGAGCGTAATTCTTGCATACCTCCAGGTGATCGACCTCAACCCAACCGTGTTGGGCCTTGTCAAAATCTGGTCTCTCGGCCGCCAACTTCTCTAGGTGGGCACAGATCACCTGCGGCCTCATCACCGCAGCCAGGTCGGAGATGAACGAAGAAAAACTCTCCGACTCGATCAGCCTGCTGGCGAAGGCCCTTAGCATAGGTCCTTGCCCCGCCAGCAAGGCACTTGACTGCGCAGCCAGCTTCCTCTCAGCCTCGGCAGCCTCCTCTTGGGCGCTCTCCGCCTCTGCACGGGCCACTCGCAAGATCCGGTCCTTCTTATTGAGGGCGCTCTCAGCGGCCATCTTTGCCACTTCACCTTGACTTTCATACAGCAAGTTCGGCGTCATCGGCGGCATCCAGTAAGGATTCACCGCGACCCTCGATCGTCGCGATGGCTAGCCTTTTCTCCATGGCCTCATATTGCGAGGCGCCCTCAACGATAAGCCCGGCCATCGAGACCGCATCCTGAATACGGAACAATAAGCAACAAGTAACAACAAGCTTACAAGGAGAAGGGTAGTGACTTATACCTTTGGGAAGGACAAGGAAACTCGGAAGCCGCACTCGGTCGTTGTCGACCATGGACCTCGATCTCCAACGTCGGGCCCGAGGTCGTCTCGAGGTCCGGCCACTGTCTTCTGGGCGCCCACCACCACGGGCCGTGAGGTGGACTCGCTCGTTCGCTTCTTCCTCGCGGGCTCCCTTCGATCGGAGGAAGCGGCGGCGAGATCGGCACATTGACTTCTCCGGTCGGGTCAACCTTCACCGCATTCAACATGAGAATTTCATTAGCACAAAGAAAATCAAACGAGAGAAATAAAGATAAGAAGGTTGCCTCACTGATTCGCACTCGACACCGGAGCTTCGACCTATAAACACTCAAATTTCAAAGATCATTCGGATCGTCCTCAAGATAGTTGATCGACAGGATCTCACCCATATCGCTCAACGACTTCTCCATAGGCCTGTGGGATTAATTTTCACGTCCTTTATCGACCCCTGTGCCCCACTGCACTCTGATACCCTCACCCAAAAAGAAGTATCTATTTTGCCAATGGGATACTTTCGACGGGAAGTAATTTTAAACTTTAGGCGAGGTGATAGGTAATATACTCCACTTATATACTTGATGCTAAAAACGCATCAAGACTTGAAGAAAATCCCCGCCTATGCCATAACAAAGCCAACCCTAGCCCCAACCGTCGACCTAATAGAATTTGAGGTCGGTTGGCATATAGGGATCCGAAAATACTCGAAAGCTAAGGAAAATGGGGCAAAAGGAAATCTAAGCCCAACTATTAAGCTATCTACAAAATGGTGATGAATCCTCCGAGGGCCATCGCCCTATCGTTGGTTTTGGCAAGCACCACCATGCATCCTCCGGGACGTGGTATTTATCAACAACCACCGAAGATCCTCCATCGCCAAGGTTGATTTCGCCCACCAATCTTGAGGCCATCCCATACCGACGACATTGGTGAAACCCAGAACTAAGTCCTATGGATTTACCAAGCGGTTATGACATATATAATCCCTTATATTGGGGTCTTGACGACCGTAACCCGTCGAACCGAGTTATCGAGCGAGAAGAGGTGAGAAGGTGAAGAATTCATACTTACTTTTTTCGAGCGGATTTCGATTTCTTCAACAAAGTGTGAAAGAGGAATTGGGGATTTCTAAGGTTGTATTCTCGGATTCAAACGTCAAGGAGAAAATGAACATTGCCTCTTTTAGACCTATTTATAGGATAAATGGCGCCTAAAAATCTGCCGCTTCGCTTATTACACGTGCCTATTTCCGTTGGTTGTGTGAAAGACGCGCGACGCTTTTCGGTGCCCAACTACCGCCGCGGCGTATGACGTACTCTCGGAAAACAGACCGCCCAACCGATCGCGTGATGATTACTACGAGTTCGGACATCGGACTACGGTCATGTCCTAATACCAGAGGTAATTCAGGTCGGATCTTGATTTTCCTAAAACGTCGGATTTCGACTTCAGCTGATAATTTGAGTTTGGATATCGGACTACTCCCATGTCTACCTCGGATCAGCAGAAATATTCCAGGTCGGATATGTCCACCTCGGATCAGCAGAAATACTCCAGGTCGGATATGTCCACTTCGGGTCAAAAGAAGTATTTTAGGTCATACAGCGGATAACAAACCTTCAGCAAAGACTTCAGCCAAGCAATATTCCACCTCGGCAAAGCCATTCTCCGCTTCACCTCGGTGACGCTATTCCTTGACTTTTCGGGGGGGGCTATGATAGGATATGGCCCAACCTCTCAGGCCCAACAGCAGGGAAGGCCCAACAGCAGGGATATGGCCCGATCTTTCAGGCCCCAAACGAGCTCCGCCCAGCCCAATGTTGCTCTACTCGGTTACACCTAAAATGACGATTCCTAAACCCTAATTATGGGTAACGGTAATGAGGTAACGGCAATAATCATGGGTAATAATGGTGGAGATCATGGTCGATTATGGAGAGTTATGGTTCGCTAATCAAGGGGTTCGTGGGACACGATTTACCGTGTATAAATAGGAGTTAGATTGAAGGTAAAAGGGTTAGCAAATTATTGAATCTCGGAATTCTTAGAGAGATACTTGTCAGAATCAAATTATAGTAAACATCTTGAGGATCATCTCCTCCGTGGACGTAGATCTTATTCTTGATCGAACCACGTAAAAATCTCTAGTGTTCTTTACTGTTTTCATAAATCTCTTATACTAGATTTATCATAACATATGATGAGACACTTTCTCTATTCAAACAACACCCACCAATTATTTTATTAAAACTTGTATTGTTTACAAATGATATATTTATTGTGGACAAAGAAAGTATATTTTTTTTATAATTAAAATTAAAATTTAGTAAAATGATTATTTACCTCTACCGTAAAAACTACCCTTTACTCTCATCAAGTCTCTATATATACACCACAAAATTCTACAACGCCCATAAAACAAAACAGAGATTCACAACTTACACACCAAAATATGAGAAATTTCATTCTCAAAATCACTATTCTAGTAATCCTATGCTATCTCTTGCCTCTTCTTCTTCATGCTCCCACTGCAGAAGGCAGAAACATACTACAAACTACTCTTAGAGAAAACGGCAGAAACTCCACCGCCACCTACGCGCCATGGTTGACAAGAATCAAGAACCCCCGACTCTTTGGCTGCCGGCGTCGGCCGTGGATCTGCAACCTCGACTCCCCGAGGATACGGCGCCGCTGCTGCCGGAACCGCTGCGTGGATCTGAGCTCCGACGTGAACAATTGCGGGTTGTGCGGGATCAGGTGCCGTTTCACGCGACAGTGCTGCAGCGGGATATGCGTCGATACGAATGTAAACCCTTTCAACTGCGGGAGATGCAACCACAGATGCCGGTTTCCTAGCTTCTGTGTCTATGGAATGTGTGGTTACGGGCAGCCGCTGCCGCCGTTTCCTTTTCCGTTTCCGCCGCGGCCGCTTCCTCCCAAACCTCACCCTCCGAGGCACTCCCCGGCGAAGCCTTCCCCTCCCAAGGGCGGCGGGAGGAATCGCTCTCCTCCGGTTCTCGCGGCTACATAAGTTTGTCTGAATTCATATCGCTGTTTGTGTTTTATGCTATTTGTGTTTTATGTTTAATAAATGGTGAAAACAAATGCATTGATTTTGAGTTCATCTGAGACCTTTAACGTTGCCAAAAAAACAAAACAAAAAGATCGACATGCAGATATCTTCCTGAACACAAAAACAGGGGATTTACATGCATAATTGTTTGTCCTTATTTGTAAATTTTATTTTTCTTAAGTTCTGATGATTGATGAACTAATTCGCTCGTCCACTTTAATGTGTAATTTCAGAGATACATTATAAAGTATCAAACATGTGAAGTTGAAGTTGAAAGTTCATATTAATCTACATACTACTAGCTATCAACATTCAACCCAAAAGAGTATAGTTGTGCTAAAAGCAAATTTTGGTAAAAAAAATAAGTGATCCTTATTTCTTTTTGGATGATCCCACTCTAAGTGACTCATTCTAAAAAATGAAATATTTTTACATACAAAAATACTTTAAATTCTGTAAGCCACATTACTTTACATATAAAATACAATTCGTATTAATTTACATGTCCAAAAATAATGAACAGCTTATAACGAGAAGAAGGTAGCAATAATTTGTATACAAGTATATTAAATGCTAATTAATGAAGGTGGATAAGATTTAAATACTTTAATGTATATACCACATAAAACTTTACTTTCAGTAATTCAGTGTACTTCAATTGATTATTTCTCACACATTGAATTTTGATTTTGAGTAAATAAATATACTGCGATCCTCTATTCCGGAGAGCGGCACTATGTCATTCAATTCTTAAAACAAATTAAATGTTTAATCACAATAAAAACGACCAAAGTGAAGTGCAACTCATTTTAACAATACCTAATTTACAACAAATATTATGCTCGCCTGAATAAATAACAGTGCCTATTAGTAAAATAAAAAAACTCTAAACTCACCATTGATTAATTGTAACATGATATGCTTTATAATTGTAATTTATCTCTGGTATATTTGTATTTATAATATGCACATTAATAAATAGCAACCGGCGGCTGAACCAATAATGCATCAAGTACTATTTATCAACAAGATAACTTTGTTGACCCTAAGTTAATACTGCATTTGTCTCATTATTGTTGGCACGTTTTCCTTTTTGGGTTGTCTCATTAAATTGGTCTATTTCCAAAAAAAGAAACACTTTTTACACTAAAAAGTATCTCGAATTTCATATCACCCACTACTTTACACACAAAATATAAATCTTCTTAATTTACGTGTAAAAAAGAAAGGAGTTATCATTATTAGGACGGATGAAGTAATTGACTACTGATAGTTACTCCTAAGTCTGACAAAAACACCAAATTAAGTTAATTAATCATATTCAGCAACTGGCAGCTGGTGAATTTCTTTGAGCACATGTCTTTTATCGCTTTAAGCTGATTAATATCCACCATTATTTGAAAAGAAATATTTCATAATCCTATCATTTTATAGTTCATAATAGGTATATTTTTCTCCAAATAAGATTTAATTAAGCTTAGGCTGCATTTTCCGTATACGTTAGAAGTGATGTCACTGGATTTGAAACGATGACGTTACAGGAATCAAATCCAGTTAATTTGATCATGGGACCCACAAGAAATTCGTCTGTCAATCTCAAAACATTAGGAAAGTAATTTTGTTTAATGATGAATATATGCCTGAAAACCTAGCTACGTAAAGTTTAAGAATTATTAAGATAAAGATTTGTCGCTATCTACACTACGTCATACGGGACGTCAGCAAACTGAGTTCACTGTCCATTAAACCGGTAAAGTCCATGGTGAGTGGGGGTGCAATGCACACCCTCACTATTCATTAAAATACGATTTTATCAGAAGATGAATAGTGAGGGGGATGTGCATTGCACCCCCTCACCATGGACTTTACCCATTAAACCATTGTTAGGAATTAAACTACAGAAAATTCCTCACGTGTACGAAAATCCTCATTCTAATTGAGTTCTCTCTCTCTCTCTGAAATTACTCTCTCTTCTTTTTTTATTTGTTTTTCCTTTTGACAAGACAAATTTCTGTTCTATCAAATGTACAGAATCTAACACTTCTTTTTTCTCTATAAACTTTTCATCCACAGTCCCACCTCAAGTGTTCATTTATTCTTTTAACTACGAGTATTTAAGAGAAATATATAAAGTAATTAAAGTATTAAAAAGTAGATAAGATTCATATTTTTTGAAAAATTAATTATTTTCAAAAATAGAATATGACATTTATAATGAGACAATAAAAAAAAGATATTTTAAATAGAACAGATAGAGTACTAACTTTTGAAATATTCCCGAGTACAATTTTCTTTGTCACATAATTTAGTTTACTTGTATTATTATTTCGACTTGGAATTGGTAATTTAAGGGCGTTTGATCTTATGTTCTGTTTAATATCATAATTTAGTGCAATGTTCTTAACGAACAATTTGGGATATGCATGCATGTTATTAGTTTACAAGTTTTGATCGTCGAAACGTATTTCTGATTTAAATATAATTTCATGTAAATTACAATATTTAATGACTCTTTCATTATTTACTTCAAATTTTCACAAATATGCAAAAATAAGTTTATTTTTAGAAAATATTACATCGATCTGAGTAAAGATATCTCAATTTTGGAAATACTAAAAACACATGCAACATAAGATCTGAAAATTAACCCGAAAAAGGCTCTTAGTTGTTGTTTTTTTCAGTTTTTTTGGTCAATTAAATACAGAAATTTTAAAGGCCGAGTTACGGTGGATTCGAACTCGAGACATTTGGCCTCGGATATTAACCACTCTACCACTAGGCCAACACACACAAATGTTTTTTCGGTTGGTGATTGCAGATGTTAACAATGTGAACAATCAATTCCTTCACAATTTTCTGAACAAAAGTGTAGTCACTTAAACAATACAGCCGACATACACTATACAAAATTAAAAATATATATAATTTAAAAAATAATATTTGATTGTTACAGTAGAACTGGTTGAAAGTTCAACAAGACCACAAATTGACAATTCAATTCCTCTATAGTCGATACTATATTTCCACTAATTTTCCGTTACATATTAATGATTAAGTACGAGAATAGAAAATAAAAAAAAAATTATTTATAAAAATAGCATATAACCCCAATTTAGTCGATTCTAGGAAACGAATAGGAATCATACAATTACAATTGTTTGAAGCCTTTGATCGATTTATACCAACATTCGAAAGTAAAGAAATTCCACAGCCATCACATTGACCAGGCCAGATTCAGAGCATGTCACATATTTGGTCAACATTAGACATTTCTCCCACGTGGGAACCACTTTTGCGCCAAATGATAATCTTACATGGCAAATCTTGAACCACACGCATCTAATGACATAATAAATTTTGATTTCGTTACATCAATTAATTGCACACACAAATATCGTTACAAAATATTCCTCCAACTATATGGAGTCATAAAATAATAAAATAATGAGTCAATATTAACTGATTGATATATAATAAAATATTCAATGAATTTCTTATTAAGAGAAGAAAAAACGCAAGAGCTTCGAGTCAATAAAGACCAAGAATAGCCTGTATTTTGGAGTAATTCTGATTTTGCAAATGACAAGAAGATTTTATTTGTAAATTATTATTTTTTAAATGATTTTGATCTTTATATCGAGATTATGACCGCCTAAAAACTATCTAAATACTTTCTTAGGATATAAATCAATTACAAAATTAGATTGGTCTTGCTGCATAAATTGGATGACAAATATCGTATGTCATGTTAGTATCAATTTGGGAATAAATCGATCAGAATCATTTCAATACAAAACTAAAATAAGATCAAAGTTGGACAATTTACAGGTTATTATCCACAAAATAATCGTAATAATGTTTTACGTATCGAGTTCGATAATACCAAACTAAAAGGTCAAAGGTAGATTTAAGTATTGTATTTCCATTTAACGTAAAATTTCTTTTTAATAGTGAGAGATAGGTATCGAATAAACATTCTATATCACCTTTTAGGCTTTAGAAGCTTCCACGGAAACTATATATAAACGCCACATAATTCCAACGTTATTCTCCACAACACAGCAAGAAAAAAATATTTCAAAGCATGGATGAAGGGCCAAGCAACAGAGGCAAGAGCAGCGCCGGGGAGAAGGAGGAGGTGAAGTACCGGGGCGTGAGGAAGCGGCAGTGGGGGAAGTACGCGGCGGAGATACGCGACACGTCTCGGCAGGGGGCGAGGGTGTGGCTGGGGACGTTCAGCACCGCGGAGGAGGCGGCGAGGGCCTACGACAGGGCGGCTTACGAGATGAGGGGCCATTTGGCGATCCTCAACTTCCCGGAGGAGTACAACCTGCCCAGCAGCTCGTCCCACTTCGCCGCGCCGCCGGAAGGCTCGCAGCAGGGAAGGCAGGTGTTCGAGTTCGAGTACTACGATGATAAGCTCCTCGAGGACCTTCTCGATGATAAGAGAGACAAGAAGTAGGTTTGATTGATCACTTCATGTTTCTGCTGCTTGTTGTGAGCTACGGTGAATAAAATGGAATAACTTTTCATCTGCAATCCATGAGAGAGAAAGGGGGTGAGAGGGAGAGAGAGAAGTTCAGTGTATTTCAAATGCACTGCATGCACCTGCATTCTTCTTGTGGTTGTGATCGAAAATGGGATTGACTTTCTGCAAATTATTACTTTATTTTCTTCTTCTTTTTTCCTTTTAGGAGTTGAATTGATTACATGGAAACTGTACTTCTACAAAGGTAGCTTGTGATCTTTGAATGAAGTTGAAATTTCAAGTTACACCTGTGTGTGTGTGTGTTGAGGACTTACATTACTATCATTTAAAATGAAATCAACCCATATATCATAAATTCCCAAAACAAAATTCGTGAGTTTGATGAGTGAGTACGTACCAAAAGTCTCACATTGTTTTCAATTGAAAAGAAAAATAACTTCATTAGGTAATCACTCATTTGATAATACATCATTCTACATTTGGATTGGACAATTTTTTCAGAAATTTCTCTTTCATGGAATGAAAAACAAAATGGTCTTAGTGATACAGCTGAAAATTAACTTTTTGGGTGCATTTTAGTCATTATAAGCCAAATTGCAATTTACTTTAAATTAGTCAACTTGGAAAGTGGAGTTGTATATATGTATCAAGTCAAAATAAATAGTTATAGGTCAAAACTAGGTCTTTTTCGTTTTGCGAGAATTGTGAATCCATAGTTTTTATTTGAGGTGATCTTCTATGCGAACATTTGCATGTATGGATATTGATATTTTTATTCAAGTCAAATGATACTTTTGTCTGTCCGCATGGTACGGATGGATGTACATGAGTTTTTGTATTTCAATTCGCATCGGTTAAGCGAAATTATTTAAAGGGTAGACGGGGAATAAGTAGTTCGACTGTTTACAACACAACTTTAAGGGGCAAAGTATTATTCACCACTAGGCCCTCTTAAATAAACTAATCTCAACATGATGAGCATCATTCTGCATCCTCCACTTTGTAAGTGCTATAAATAGATAAGATTAAACAATATTGAGCACACAGTCTTGTTAATTTGTTTTGGTGAATTGTATAGTGGATATTATCGAAAAGGCCAGTATAAACAAATCTTGGTGGGAGTTGGATTTTCCAAATTTTGAATCAAGATATCGATAAGCTAGTTTTCTGCAATTTAATTAGGTTACGGGGGCTTAAGCCCCCCTTTTCCGTTACTGGCTTCATCCCTTAATTTTACTACAATTATCTAATTTTATCTGATGCTTACGTCTATTTTGAATGATGATTTGATAATTAAAGTTCTTGATTATTTTGGTTTTGAAGTGATTAAATGATATGCATCCCACTCTATAAACATAACATACGTTAGTGATGCACACAGAGAAGTTCATTATGAGGTGGGGGATATTTATCGACTACGATAGAAAGATTAGGGGAAAAAGTATTGGTGGGGGCTCAATCTATATCCAGCCTCTAGATCCGCCAATGCATATACATATGATTTGTTATATTATCTGATATAGTATTGAGTAAAATAGTTACGTACCAAATTCCAAATCCTCAAAGGTAATATATGTAGTCTATTCATGTATACTACTCATATATATATATATATATATATATATAGAGGATTGGGTTTAAAGATCTGATCCCGAGATAGATGTAGTACTCAATCTAGACCACACATTTTGAACACGTGGACGCACCAAAATTCGACACGTGGCAATCCATTTTCGCTCAAGGGCAAAATGGAAGGCACCCAATGGCGCGGTGGTGCCACGGCTACTGGTAGGGAGTCCGCGAGCGTTGGGGTCTCTGCGGGCGCTGGGTTTTGGGCGCTGCATTCTTAATAACATGAGACTGCATTCAAAACAATATGACATTGCATTCAAAATAACATGACAATGCATTGCACCCAACCGGCTGGGTGCGTGCCGACGCTAGGTGCGTGCCGACGCTGGGTAAGGGCTCTGGATGCACGTCGACGCTGGGTGTGCGCCGAAGCTAGGTAGGGGCGCTGGGTGCGCGTCGATGCTAGGTTTGGGAAGAGCCACAACAAAACATAAATAATGCAAATGAAATAACATACCACTGCATTTAAAACAACCAAATACTGCATTTAAAACAATATAACACTGCATCGCACCCAACCGGCGTTGAGTGCGAAGCGGGCTGGGTGCGAGGCGGGCTCTGCAGGTGCGTCTTGGCGGCGCGGTAGCGAGCGAGCATCGAGAAGTGCGTACAAAGATGCATTAAAATTGAAACTCATATGCATGTTTGTATTCAAGTGAATGCATTTTTGTGTTCATTTGAATGCATAGTTCAGTTCAACTATATACATGGTTTATTTTCGAAATCACATAACAAATCAAATTACTAATCTACCCTTACTAACATAAATTAACGTGTAAAACTTTTTAAAATCAGGCGCGAATCTCAGCCACACGATTAATAGGATGGATGGATGAGATTGAGTATTACATACCATCTGGGACTCGGATACTATTTGATCCCTCCTATATATATATAAATTGGTTCATGTACAATTCTTAACATACATAAATGAGAATAAATCATGTCTATTAGATATGAAAATTTAATGGTTATATTTAAATGTGCATCTGAATTAATCATATGCATATTTTTGCATATGATTGTGCATTTATGCATCAGCGTCATAATTTATGCATTGTATGAATAAACGTCCATATTGATTTATCAAGGGTTGTTATTTGTCCTCATATTTATACTATAAGGATTGTTTACTCGATAATCACTCCATATATATATATATGTATATATATATATATATATAAACGGAAAATACCAAAAAGTTCGAATTTATATATACATGAATTATTTTTATCTTAAAAACTAATAACCAAATGAATTCGCTATGAAAGTTGATTAATCCGCTGGAAAAGTTGCTGAATCCAAAAATTTGAATTTTTCATCTAGCTTCGAATCTCATGACGAGCGAAAATTCTATTTTTTGGATTTAATAACTTTCCCAACAAATTCATTAACTTTCACACTGATTTCATCATTTTTTGGTTCTCACGTTTGTATGAAAAAAATGGTTCTCACGTTAACTCTCTCCTATATATATATATATATATATAATTATGAATGTATAGAATGAGCTATATATCTAGTCCTCAATATCGAGGATGCAGATTGGATTAAGCAATATCTAGTCCTCAACTCCTTTCAGTCACTACTGAAAACTTGGCAAAAATTCAAAATGGCAATCCATTTTTGCAGCAGCCATCTGGTCCATATGGAAATCGCGCAATGCATGTGTGTTCGAAGGTAAGGCTGAGAGTGAACAAAGCATTTTATTCCAAATCAAACAATTAAGTTGGGATCTGATCAGGAAGATTGACAACATACTAGCGAATGAGAAAGCTGACCAATGGGCAAAACCTCTACCTACCTGGCTAAAATTGAATGTAGATGGGAGTTGTCATTCCGACAGGAACTTGGGAGCAATTGAAGGACTCTTAAGAGACAGTAATGGAAATTGGATTTGGGGATTTTCCGAACTCATTCCAAATCCCACTATTGATGAATCGGAAATGCTTAGTTTGCACAAGAGACTCGTTAAATAATGAGCTGGTCTTGGATGCGGCCGATCGCGCTGTACGGCCGATCCCAACTCTTTTATTTATCTATTTGATTATTTCTTTAATTATAATTAATAAATCGGACTCTATTTAAAAATTAATACACTCGAGATCGATAAATCCCCTAATGAAGGTGGATTTATCATATATCCGGATGTATACAAGTTTTTGCCTTAAATAACATATAATCTTATATGCTATCCTCCATCAAGAGGTAAATCGACATTTTGTTGTCATAGGTCAGAACTCAGTAACGAAGAATTAAAATGATTGAATAAATATATCCTAGTTTATGTTAAGTAATCATAACTTGAATGTTATACAAGTGGTAAAAATCATTTATTTCAGCGTTAGTACATTACATTTTTCCTATATCATCGAGCCCCCAACCCCAAAGAAAAGAGAAAAATAAATAATAGTTAGGCCCAGTTCCAGTTTAGCCCATTAATGAATGGCGGCCCTATCTAAAGTCTGGGTCGGGCCCACTTTTTGGTTAAATTTAATATGAGAGAGTCCAATTTTGTTATTCCACTTGGAAAAGATATGTAGAAGACATTGAGGAATATTGTTCTCACTATCCTACATTAGATTGATAATTTGCAGACGATAAAATTGTTATACACTTTAGAACATACTTATAAGCATAATTGTAATATTTTCAGGTTCGACTCTATTTGATTTACCTAATGTTAAATAATTTTATATATTGCGGTAATCGACACATTACATTTATGAAAGTTGAATTATAAATATATTTGTGTGTGTGTGATATAGTTAGTAACTTGTTAAGTATATCAAATTCAATTCCGAAAAGGCCAAATATATTAACAAGTAATATTAATTTTCAAAAAATGAATTGTCAATATTTATGTTGTATAAAGGACATACGAAATCGGTTTCGTTTTTTTGGTAAGATTCTTCTCTTACGTGGATATGTTGAGTTAGTTTTTTTTTTCTTGCCTTTGCTTTGTGGATTAAGTGATATGGGTAAATGTGGGTTTGTGTGTGTGTGTGTGTGTGTTTCGCTTTATGGGTATGGTTTTGAAGTTAGGTACTGCACTGACATATGTTGCGAAAACACACACCACAATCACGATAGAAAATAAAGAACACAAGAATTATTTACACTTGTCTTGCGATTACGTCTGGGGGCGATGCCAAATCAGAGATTTCAATATATGTTTCGGATACAGATTACATTGAGAAGCAGCTATTAAATAGATAATAACCTAACCCTAACTTTAAGCCCATTAGGGTTCCGCCTGAGCCCAAAAACTTGGCTCGGGGGCTAGCGCCCATGGAACCCCGTCCAACTCTGCGATAGAGTGTACAGTCCATTCAGGCTCCATACTCCATTTGTCCCCTATATATCATCGAAATGTTTTTATTTATTTATTATTGTATACAAATTAGTTTCAACACATAAAACGTGTATTTTATGATTTGAATGAGCCGGATATCTAGCAAAACGGCAAAACAGCAATATCCGTTACGATGGAGAAACCTAAAACACACACTTCTCAATTAGTCAATTGTGCGTTTTGAGTAAATTACATAGGATAAATTAATCGCAAAACAAGCATTACAATATCTAATACCATGAAACAATGGTTTAACGTTATCTCACTTTCCCCCTCACACTAAATGGCTACAAAGGATAGGTTAGGTTGCTCTATTCCTTTCCGGTCCATGAGTCTAAAAAATTAAATGTATCATCAATTCTAAACTTACGGTGTGTATTAAATATATTTTGTAAAGATTTAAATTAGTTTAATTATATGGTTAGGTTTGAGGTCTCACGCAGCCAGCTACTTGTACTATTTTCTATTAAACTATCAATTTCCACTACACACCCTAAACAACGTTTGGATGAGGGATGTGGGCATTCAATGGAAAATGTAATAAAATTGTAATCTGAGAATGTAGCTAGATTGCCCGGTCCAACTATTAAATTTGGACAAAAAGCAGTTTTTATAAACTCAGTTTTCGTCATTACATCTTTGGTACAACAGCACTTTGGCTTATATATATGTTGTAATTTGTAACTAAGCTGTAACCAAATTTGTCTTCAAAGTCTCAAACAATGGCTGGTAGGGATAAAATCCCAACAATCTACCAATGCAACTCCAACGGTCGAGAAAATCACACCGTCGTCGCTGACATGGATGGAACATTGCTCGTCGGCCGCAGTTCCTTCGCCTATTTCGCGTTGATCGCGTTCGACGTCGGGGGGATCCTGCGGCTGCTTCTGCTGCTCTTGGCCGCGCCATTTGCCGGCCTTCTCTACTATTTTGTATCGGAATCTGCCGGCGTTAAGGTTCTGGTGTTTGCCACGTTTGCCGGGGTGAAGGTATCGGCGATCAAGTCGGCAGCGAGTGCGGTTCTGCCCAAGCATTACTCGGAAGACCTGCACCCGCAGACGTGGCGCGTTTTCTCGTCGTGTGGGAGAAAATGTGTGCTCACGGCCAACCCTAGGATCATGGTTGAGCCTTTCTTAAAGAACTGTTTAGATGTTGATGTCGTTTTAGGCACCGAGATCTCATCGTTCAAGGGCGTCGCCACCGGCCTCGTGGCCGGCAGCGGCGTGCTTGTTGGGGAGAACAAGGTTGTTGCTCTTAAGAAGGCTTTTGCGGACCAAGAAATGCCGGACATTGGAATTGGGGATAGAGAAACAGATATTCCTTTCATCAAATTGTGCAAGGTTTTAAGTTCAATGCATTTTTATTTATGTTCACACAATCTTAACTATAGCCATCAAATTATCTGGCCAGGCCCGACTGGAAATGGATAAGATCAATTATTAAGGGTGTAGACCTACGACATAATTATTCGACCGGCTCAGCACTACAAAAAGAATACATGCACGGCCCAAAAATAGTTTTGAGTCTATAAGAATTGGCCTGACCCAAAATCGGGCCACTGGTTTTGAGCCATCTAATCATACTTCATCCTACACAAAATTTGATACTGATAATTTCTTGTTTCGTCAATGCAGGAAAAGTACATGGTGCCACCGAGGCCAGGGACTCGGCCCGTGAGACCGGAGACACTGCCAAAGCCCGTGATATTCCACGACGGTCGGCTCGTCCAAAAACCAACCGTATCCCGGGCCCTACTAATCACTCTATGGCTCCCGTTCGGGATTATTTTATCGGTCCTACGTGTGTTCTGTCTTTCAGTACTCCCCATTTCAATGAGCTACCACGTGATGAATACACTCGGCTGCCCGATAACAACCAAAGGAGCTCCCAAGCATTTTTCTGGAGGCAAGGGCGTGGTCTTCGTTTGCAACCACCGTACCGTCATCGACGCCGTCGCCGTCTCCGCTTGTCTCCACCGCATGACCACCACGATCTCCTACTCCGTCGCAAGCTTCACCGAGTTTCTATCCCCGATCAAGACCTCGAAGCTCACGCGCGATCGCGCCACCGATGCTCGACTGATCGAGCATATTTTGGATCAAGGGAAGTTCTTGGTGATGTGCCCTGAGGGCACGACGTGCCGCGAGCCTTACTTGCTTAGATTCTCGGCGTTATTTGCCGAGCTCACAGACCGCATCGTGCCGGTAGCCATATCCATAAAAACAAGCATGTTTCACGGCTCCACGGCCCGGGGCCATAAATGGCTCGACCCCTTCATCTTCTACATGAACCCTTTTCCGGCGTATGACATTACGTTTCTGGAGATGCTGCCGCCCGACCAGACATGCAAGGCCGGGAAATCGAGCTTCGACGTTGCCAATAATGTTCAAGAGATGATCGCCGACACGTTGAGGTATAAGTGCACCAATCTTACGAGGAAGGATAAGTATCGGGCATTGGCCGGAACTGATGGTCTTGTTGGCGAGAAGAAATCTGCAGCTGCTACAAGCAAGGTTGTTCGTTGATTGGTAATTTCGTGTTAGTCAAAAATCATGAAGTAGGGGCCAAATGCAGCTAACAAGATACCAATAGACTAAATAATTTGTTCACTATTTGTTTTTTGTATTTCATTAAAAATAAAGAGTGTATTTTCATGAGCATATTGATATTGTTACGATCAGCCATTGATCAGTGTGAGTATTTTTTGTGTATAGCATATTTTTCAATTTTAGAGGACTAGTAGTCATTATTATATTTTTTATTTAACTAAATATATTCTTCAAATAAAAAAAGAAAAACTAAATATAAATTATATAATTCAATTAAAGTTTAATTTCATGCATATAAAATTAGTATTGTAAAATAGTTTACAAAACTCCTTATCATTAAACTACAATGACAAATTAAATAGCGAAAAAGTAGTCATAAAATATATTTTTCCATAATATGAAGCAGATACAAGACCCAATATATAAGTACATATGTAATACCAAAATAAGCTATTTTTTACTCCTAAATAATACATTTATTTATTGATTTCCATGCTTATATCAAGGCTTATAGTATTCATTTTCGTTCTTTGACATATTTTTTTTACAATAATTTTACTAAGAAATTCAAAATATACCAATACTCGTCCAATATATAGGATTATAAAGGTCCGTAGTTAATAAACTACACAATTTTTTCGAATGTCAGATCAGATTTGCTTGAGCACTCAGTCAATATGGTATGGGCCAAAAAGTATTTGTGTATAGTTTCTCTTTAAGCCCATCAATAACTCATAAGGCCCATTGCAACAAATTCAATAATATATGGTTAATTAACTTTAGATTGCAGCTCAAATAGAGTTTATTACTATCTAGTTAGGATAATCATAATTAAAATTTGATTATGATGAATGCACCAAAGTGTGCCTCTTATGTTTTGAACATTAATTATCAAATAAAAAACATGAAATTTGGCGGTAGTTAAATGCTCACCAAACCCTACACTACATACCAAAGTTATTATAGATTCTAAAATGATTAATTAAGAGTCATTTTCCAAATAAATGATTTGGCCTAGCATTTATTATCTCTAATCTATCCTTGCCAACTCTATACAAATTAGCTGATGATTAGCCATAACGATTAATTAAACTCCATCATTAACTACAAATTTATTAATCTACAAGTTGAGACCAGTAGTTGGTTTCGAATAAAACATGTTTGTGGGGATGCCAATGCGGTGACTCGTCGACTAGCAAAACTAGCTGATGCCTGAGGGTTTTCTTATTCCTCAGAATATTCGTTTACTTCCCGTAGATCGGACACGAAGTCCATTTGCTGCCCTTCTCTACCATTTTGTTTCAGAACCTGCCGGCATTAATTGGCCATGTGTGCAAGGGTAAAAGTGTCTGCAGTCAACTCTCTCTGAGGACTTGTTTTGTCTTCGTGTGGGAGAAAATCATAAATCATACCTTAATAAATAAATCATAAATAATGCAGGAAAGGTACTTCATGCCTCGAAGGCCCGGGATCCGGCTCGTGAAGCCTGAAAGGCTACCGAAGCCGGTGATTTTCCATGACGGCCGGCTAGTCCGGAAGCCAACTCCGTTAATAGCACTACTAATCATCCTATGGTTCCCATTCGGGATCATCTTATCCATCCTACGTGTCTTCATCGGCTCCGTCGTCCCAATCAAAAACTCGGCGCTGTCATGCATTTCCTCGGTTGCCCAATCACGCCCAAATGAGCCATCCCCACCGCCCACTCCTCCGGCGTTGTCTTCGTCTGCTCACAACGCACCTTCCTAGATGCCGTCGTCGTCTCCGCCTGCCTCGGCCGCATGACCACCACCATCTCCTACAACGTCGCGGACTTCACCGAGCGCCAGTCGCCGATCAAGAGCGTGCGGCTTAGCCGCGACAGAGCTAAAGACGCTAAATTAATCGAACAAATCTTAAACGATGGAAAATGCTTGGTGATGTGCCCCGAAGGGACCATGTGTCGGGAGCCGTATCTGCTCCGATTCTCGTAGTTGTTTGCTGAGCTGGCGGACCGGATCGTGCCGGTCGCCATTGTCGTGAAGACGAGCTTGTTTCACGGCACGACAGCGAGAGGGCATAAGTGGTTAATTGGATCCTTTCTTCTTCTACATGAATCCTTGGCCGGTTTATGAGGTCACATTTCTCAATCTGTTGCCGGCCGATCGGACCTGCGCGGCTGGGAAATCGAGCCATGAGGTTGCGAATTATGTGCAGAAATTGATCGCCGAGACGTTGGGGTTTAAAGTTTACGAATTTTACGAGGAAAAATAAGTATCGAGTGTTGGCTGGGACGGACGGTCTCGTCAGGGGGAAGTCGTAACCGATCGTAGCGAAGTTTGTGGGCGGATATTTTATTTCATTGGTATATGTGAAATGTGTGTATTGATGTATCGTAACATTGGTTTATGCAATATATTTGTGGATAATAAGATAAACCAATGTTTTTTTTTCCAATTTAATACAGAAATTTAAAAGCCGCATCACGGTGGACTCGAACCCGAGACATTTGGCATCGGGTATTAACCACTTGATCGATCTTGTTTTCGTAAGGGAATTAAATGCACGCAAGAACACCGGAGATTTACGTAGTTCGATCTATGAATAAGATCTACGTCCACGGGGAGAGATAGTATTCGTGTATTGAAAATATGAGGAATGATTATAAGAAGTGTAGATGATCTTTTCCGTCTAATCTATCCTCTATATATACACGATTATGATAACCTGGATCTCGAATCCGAGATCTATTCTAAGATAGGATTTGAATCATATCTCCTCTCTAATTAGGATTCTCGTAGATTTGACCGAATCTTCTGCGTTCCTACTGGTTCCGGAGCTTTCTTGGGCCGGACTCGTATGGGCCGAGCTTCATATCAGGCTTATTTGTGTTGGGCCTGATGCTTGAGCCTGGGAGTTGGGCCGTATCCTATCACCACTCTACCACTAGGCCAACGCACACACACAACAAAATAAAGATAAACAAATGTAATTTGTCTATGTGACATGCAATAAAGTGTTTTTTTTGTAACTCCAGATAATAGATAAACAATGTTATGTGTGTATGTGACATGCAATGAAGAGGCTTTTTTAACCCCGGTATAATATTACTCATTATTATTGAATTAGATTACTAATATTGCTCATTATTTATCACAAATTTAGAGTTCTTCATTTCCTTCAACTTGTTCCTAGTGGTTCAGCTTCGAAATTTGATTCGATGTCTTCCATATGAGCTTGAATCATATAGTAACTTAGTTTGTCTAATTCAATATAGAGTGAGGTTCAAATAAGAACCAATTTTAACGTGAGAACTAAGAACCACGGAAATTCTTTACGAACAAAATGAATTTGATATGAAAGTTAATGAATCTGCTTGGAAAGTTACTGAATCCAAAAAATCAGAATTTTCATCCAGGGTTCGAATATCATGAGAGACGAAAATTCTATTTTTTTGGATTCAGCAACTTTCCCAGCAGATTCATCAAGTTTCACACTGAATTCATCATTTTTTTGTTCTCACGTTCTCACAATAAAAATGGTTCTTACGTTAACCCTCCCTCTATTTATGTATTTATTTTATTGATAAAAGTGCTAGTTTTATAGATCTTGAGGCGAATTTACCCCAATTCATTCTTTAAAAAACAAGACATAATTAAACGATAATTTATTTAAAAGGCCAATTACAATACCATCCCTCCATACTTAGAAATTTGAAGACATTATTCAATCAAACAGGAAACCACATATACCAACTAATTTATATCCTCAAAATCATAAAATTGCTTCTTTTTGCTTCGGATGGAGCACCAGCAGCAGGCTTATATTTGTTTGCTTCCTCTGTTTTCTTCACACTCATTTTTACATAATCTGAAGCCTTATCTTCGAATCTTGATTCCTTCGAATTTTTGACGGCTACTTTTCCGGTTGTCGAATTTCCTTCCTCGTCGTCTTCAGACATCTTTTCCGGCTTCTCACTCATTTTTACATAATCAGAAGCCTTATCTTCGAATCTTGACTCCTTCGAATTTTTCACGGCTACTTTCCTGGCTGTCGGATTTCCTTCCTCGTCATCATCGGACATCTTTTCCGGCTCAACTGTTTCTTGCGCTGCTGCATCAACGAATGATGTCTTCTCAATGTATTTTTCTGTTGATTGTGGTGGGTGGTTTAGGAATTTGGAACGAGGGCCTCGCAGGCAGAATCGGCCCGTCAAAGCCCGGTCGTCGAGGGCGGCAGGCCTGCCGTGTTGCTCGGCAGTTGCGAGAGCATATAGAGACCAGGCCGAGGAGAAAGACTAGGAAATATGTGCAAGGCATGATTGTCTGAATTCTTTCAGGTGTGAGAGGTATTTCATGTTTATGTATTTATAGTAGTATAATTGGTTCCAAGTGGGATAATCTTTGCATTATTAAATTACCAATAGCAAAATTGATGTGTCTTCTCTAAGCATGTTTGTCGTGAGCATCTCTAAATTTTTCTCGTGAATAGAACTAAGGTCTTATTTTGTGTTTCCTCGTGAACACAAAATAAGATTAAGATGGTGCCGATAGGGATGACAATGAATCGAACATGAAAACTAACCCTCATACCAAGCTTGTTTTAGCAACAAATCTAAGATTTAACATCTTTGCGACATGAAAACTAACCCTCATACCAAGCTTTGTTTCAAAATAAATGACCGGTATTACTTTTGTCTATCGTATCACTCAAAATAAACATCTCCTAACACATGCAAAAAGCACTCTGTGCTACATGAAGCAAAAAAGGACAAATGATACATGGAATTACATAAGATCAATATTACGTTTTACGTTCGAGCATTACTGTACTAATCTTGCATCTTTATCAAGGTTCAAATACTTCACATAGGGGTATTCACTTTCGATGATAGCTTAGATAGATAGAATAATGTCGACCAAATAGACAGACTGAACAACTACTAGCTAGTTTCATTATGCAATCCTTAAAATACGTAATTTTATCTAATCACGAGCATCTATATGTAACACATTATCTATCATATAATAACTATGCAACTTGCATCAAACACCATTTTCAGCAAAGGTGCTATCTGGTGTTTCACCACCGGGTCGTTGAACTGGCACCAACTCCTTTAGATTTATTCGTCGTTCTTGTAGAGACAGATTTCTCGTTATCTTCAATATTTCCCGCCTTAGGAGTTTCGGGACTATTTTTCTTGGAGAATTGCGTTGCAGCTGCTCTAGCGCCAGCAATCGCTGCCATTAGGCCAGGAGATTTATCCTCTCCCGAGGTGCTCGAGCAACTCAAAGAGAAGCAAGCGAACCCGGTTTCAGAGAGAACCGATCTCGTGGATTTGGAAGTGGGAAGGTGACCGGCTCTGGTGCTTTGACAGAGGAGAGGCCTCTGACAGCAGCTTCATATATCTACGTGTACCACGAGAGAACATATGAGGGTTGTATAAATATGAAAGAACATATAGTGAACGAGTTGATTTCTGCAGTTACCTTCTTTTCCAAATTATAAACACCCTGGAATCCACGCATTTCAAAGGGCACGATCAATCTCTACATGAATAAATTGTTATTTGAGACTAAGAAACACCAGCAAGGTAACTGAAAATATAAAACCACGGACAAGAATAATCGGATGTGATGAAAGACCTGAGGTTGCTCACAAAGCCAACAAAAAGCTGTCTGTCCTTCTACTTTCACCTGCACAGTAGCAAGATTCGGACTTTACAAGGATAAAATATGCTGATGCATCGAGAGGGATGTGTACTAACAATACCATTAGTGCAGGTGAATAGAATTAGTAAGTGAAAGAACAAGAAAGTTTTTGGTGTTCACCGATGCAGGTATAGCATCCCATTTTACTAGCTCTTCACAGGAAATGCAACCTACCACATCAACACAACCTGTTGAAAAATAAAATGTCAAAAATCATAATTGCAGAACAATTTAGTGGCTTTTCAGCAACTTGAAACGGAGAGTTCGTGGGAAGTGCTGTCAAATTTAAATGCCATAATTTCAGCTAACAACAGACTGAGAAAGCCAATCACTAACACAATTGATGCTGTGAATAGAATAAAATGGAATATATATGTATCATTTTCAATAGTCCTTATTTGTTCCATTCATTGGTTCCACCTCACATACTACCAAGCATGCTTGCTGTTTCAAAATTTACATCATATACACATAACTCAGAATGAGAAAAGTTTGGATGCAAACTAATTTACAAAAGGCATATAATACAATACCTAGAAGTCTCGAGACAGGGTAATGATCGGGAAATTTGATATCTGTTACTCCATTCATTGCGTATATCTCCCTGTAAAAATCTTCCATAGCTTTGATTGTCTCTGGTTCAGGGACCTTACCAGCTGCATGAATCCACAACCGTCCTTTGGAAAGAAACAGAAGACAGAGATAATCGTGACTCCAATGTAACAATTGTACAAACACTTGCATGCATCTGAATATAGACACTATACCAATAACTACATAGGTCATTGGCCTTGAGTACACATAATCTCCCGCCACGAATTAGACAAAGATGTCTTTAGAAATCCTAACATGAAACACCAAGGCCGGAATTCACAAACTTATTACAAACATAACTTCAGTCCCCTAACGATATGATTGATTGCATGAATGACCACAAAGGCAATTGAATCAATGTTGCACCAGAAAGCCAATGGATTTTATGACTTTCCCTGCCCATAAACACATAGCTTGAGGTGATTAACCTAAGGCCAAATCAGCTCAAAACTACTAAGTGAAGCTTCGGCATGCATCATGATTCCAGATAAATTCAGAAACTGGAACACTAAATATCTTCGATCAAACCATACCAAAGTCCTCTGTCTCACAACCAGGAGATCTCCTAAGCCCAAAATGGAGCATTATCCATAATTTCATATATAATACCGTCTAGATTGGTATAAACCAAAACTAATCTCACTGCATAAAAAACCAGAAAGGTTGTAGATTTTCTTTTGTCCAAAATCAAAATTATAACTTGTTCAAACTTCAAAAGTTTACCCTTTAAAGTCACAAGTAGCAGAAAAAATATCCAAGGCTCGAAATCAACTGAAAATATCTTCTTTTGTTCTCTCATGCAAGGCACTCTACCAAACATCATATAACAGCAAATTCACATCCCAACAAGAATGTTCAAATCTTGACAAGAAGCATAAGCAAAATTACAGTTAGCACCCACAAATTCAAGCAAGTCTAAAATCCAGAAAAGATTAATTTGACTCGAATTTAAAAGTAATAGGGCTTTGCAAATCTTTAACATATGAAGTGGTTTTAACTCTTTACCTCTAATTGGGGCGGGCCAAGATCTTCCTTCAATCCGTTTGATGCCATACACAAGCAAAGATGCCCATGGTTGGTGCATTGTTAAACATGGGTTTCTGTAATTCGACGATTCCATTCTTCTGCTCGCCATAGCTTTGATTTTTTAACAATTTTTCTATTTTGCAAAATAATTCTTTACTGATTTTGAGAGGGGCTGGAACTTGAAGTAGTAACTATTGAATTCGATCGGTAAAAGAAGTAAAAAGACTCTGTGTCTTCTTTGATTTTATAATCCTCTTCTAATTCAAGCTCTGATTCGTATCTCAACAAATTGAATCAAAATAATATAAAATTATTTTTAGTAATCTTTTTTTTTTTCACTTTCGGGCTCTGATAATCAAATTATTTTGTCATGATTAATTAGGTTAGGTTCGTTTTTATTATATGTTTATATTTTATCTCCACTTTGGTCAAAAGAGTAGTTTTTGGTTTGGTTAAAAGTTCGAAAAGCGAATTGAATTTCGACCGTATCAATTTTCATTGAATTAGGATTTCTTCCGTGGGATAAACAGTAATTTATTTTTAAATTTTATAGGTTTAGTAATTTAATATGGAAAAATAGTAATCTGTTTACAAAATTAAATTGCTATGTAAATATAGAAATATACATCAAAATATGAAGGTTGAAAGTTATAATCAAATATAATTATATAAAAGAATATGTTTCTTTCATTTTATTTTATTTTATTTTCATTAGGGAAAAAATAGATAATGAATTTATTATATCTTATATTATTATATTTATATAATAACTTTGTTATGGATACATGACAGTCATAAGAGATTTTCATTATTGTATATGAAAAAGCTAATAAATTTTTAAAAAAAATACTATTTCTTAATTCAGTTTGATTTTGATTCAATCGAAGATTCGAATGTGATGTATTTCATCAGTTTGATCGATTTATTATTATTTATTATTATTATTATTATACTATTACTATTATTATTCGATCGATCAATCTAAAGATTCTAAACAACCGATCGCATGTTCTTAACCTTAGGCTCTAGTGACTCCCCTCTCTCCCGGGGCGCCACACGCAGTCTCCCCATAAGGCATAAGCACACAGAGGGGTGAAGAAAGCCATTTCAAAACTATAAAGAATTGTTAACAGAAGGCCGACTTGAAAGGGCTAAAGACAAAGTCTTCCATACAAAAACACTCCAAATAACTGCAACTTCTTCGACCTTCTCCCGATTTTATGATAGTTTCAGCGAAGAAGAAAGAAATTAGATGGATTCCGCGGCTTTGGATGAGATAATCAATCGATTGCTCGAGGTCAAAGGGAGGCCTGGTAAACAAGTGCAGCTGTCGGAGTCGGAGATGAGAAAGCTTTGTTTACAATCTCAAGAGATTTTCCTGCGCCAGCCCAATCTTCTCGAGCTTGAAGCGCCCATTAAAATCTGTGGTAAGATTTTCTTGGAAGTTTGATTTTTTTTGTTTGAAGGTGTATCGCATGCGAATTGGGTTTTGGTCATACGAACTGTTGCTTTCCGTTGATTGAATTTACTATCTTGTAGATTTTGTAGGGTTTTCTTTCAATTTGGTTTCCTGGATATTATTTTTGTGCTTGTGGGTTGACTCGAAGCAGAGTTTGTGATTAGCGTTGATTGTCATGAGGATATTGCAGTTTGGGTTTAGGTATGGGAACTGTGATTAGCGTTGATTGTCAAACTCTAGTTTGGGAATGATTGAGTTTAATGGTGTAGGAATGGAAATGTGTGAAGAGTTTTTTTAAAGAAAGATGAACATTACTGTTTGAAGCTATAGTATGATGATTTCTGTTATTAAGCGAGTTTATGACAATTATTGTTTATGAACGTGGTGTTTGTGTTGGGAGCCTAGACATGATAATTGAATTTTACAGCCAAATCCCATCTCACTTGAGTCAGTTTTATTGTTATAGAATTACTGCCTACTTCTTAAGTATTGGTGGTTGAGTATATAGACTTGCATATTTGGTTTTGATCTCGATTAGGGTGAGTATAGTTTCAGGACAGTTAGTCTGCAGCTATTATAACTCTACGAACTAGGATGTGTTGTGCTTAACTAAACTAAAACTTTAACACGCAAAGCCAATTTTGGAAGGGGCTATAAGAATCAGAAAGTTTGTTATTCTCTGTTTAATAGCTTTGTTTTCTTCGCCCTAAAATTTCTGAATTTTACTGTTTGCCATGCAATTTCAGTCCATTCCTCATCAGTTTTCTGCACAGCTTTTCTGTTGTAGCCAAAAATACCTCTAGATGGCTTTCTATAGGTGCTGTATATATTCATGATTAGTGGGACTATTTCAGTATATGTTTTTCGTCTCCATAAATGTAGAACCAGCCTTAACCATCTCTGAGGTGTTCAGTGATCTAGAAAGGCTAAGAAAGAAGTCGAATTGGTTTATTTGTTATTTGCTTTGTTTTCTTGCAACTCGCAAGTGGTCTCTCTCTCTCTCTCGCGCCCACACACACATCACGCTTGCGCATCCAATTTCTGAGGGTTTTGTTTAATATGCCAAACTCCAATCTTAAATTCTCATTTTCTCAATCATAACTTTGGCAGGGGATATTCATGGCCAATATTCTGATCTCCTTAGACTTTTTGAATATGGCGGATCACCCCCAAAATCAAACTACTTGTTCTTGGGTGATTATGTGGATCGGGGGAAGCAAAGCCTGGAAACAATCTGCCTCATGCTTGCTTACAAGATAAAGTACCCTGAAAACTTTTTCTTACTGAGGGGCAACCACGAATGTGCATCAGTCAACCGCATCTACGGATTTTATGATGAATGCAAAAGACGGTTCAATGTAAGACTATGGAAAGTGTTCACAGACTGTTTCAACTGTCTACCCGTTGCGGCTCTAATTGATGGGAAGATATTGTGTATGCATGGAGGACTCTCTCCGGACCTCGATAATTTGGATCAAATCAGAAATTTACAGCGTCCTGCTGATGTCCCTGAAACTGGTTTACTATGTGATTTATTATGGTCCGACCCTGGCAGAGATGTCAGAGGGTGGGGGATAAATGATAGGGGAGTGTCGTATACCTTTGGTCCTGAGGCAGTCAGGGAATTTCTTCAAAAGCACAATCTTGACCTTATTTGCCGTGCCCACCAGGTTTGAACTTTCTGTATTTCTGTCAATTGTTTGTCCACATTGTCGAATTTTAGTTTAAATGTCCCTCACATTTTTTTCAGGTAGTTGAAGATGGATATGAGTTCTTTGCTGACAGACAACTTGTGACAATATTCTCCGCCCCAAATTACTGTGGAGATTTCGACAATGCTGGCGCCATGATGAGCGTGGACGAGTCTTTGATGTGCTCGTTTCAAATTTTAAGGCCGGCAGAAAAGAAGCCCAAATTTGGATTTGGGAGCACTACTACAGCTAAGATGGGAACTCCTCTAATGAAAACAAAGGTATAGTCTTCAAATCACAACTTTGATTCTGTAGTACCTGACAGCAGGGACTTCCCGTAGGCATAATTGCATTCTCTTCTTACTCGTGATTCTACCTTGGATTAGTAGAACGATCATAAAGAATTAATAACCACAGCTATTAAGAATTAAGATCCCATTTTAGAGAAGCAAATAATTTGTAATTTAGGTCGTTTATTCTTGTTTCATACAATTTGAAGCACCTCGTCTTTTCGTGTTAACCATAAGTTTTATTTGGGCCTGCTCTTTTGCTTTCAATCACTATAAGACTAATTCTCAGAGTTACTGTTTTATGTTTATCATTGCAGTCATTTCTTGGTGCTAGAATAGGATGACCTCAAGTGGCTTAGGAAGATCAAGAAAATTATGATGCTCGACAATAATGACAATAATGATCACAGACGTGGCTGAAGAGTTGAGGGCGATCTGCTACGTGGGAAACGAGTTGAAGTTGCTTATAAAAGATCTCTTCTTTGGAGAAAGTGTGAAAATTGTAATAGCTTCTACCTAGTATATGATTTTCAGCGATTCCACGAAAGATTTTCTGACCTTGTGGATGCTTTCACTCAGTAATGGAAAGGTAAACCATTTTGTTTGCATCCTTACTTTGATATTTATTTTTTTGTCAGTAAATTGTTTAGTGTACTGTTACTTCTTGCGATTGGTGTAGAAGAGCCCACGAAACTGTGAAAAGAGTGAGTGAGATCTGTTGTTTATGTTTCAATTGTGCCTGCAATTTTTGGAGTCGTTGCGAAGGTCTATTGGTTTGCAAGCACACGAGATCCTCTATTCCCATTTTATCACGTGCATAAAATGATATTTCCATGTGCATAGTGTGCGCTTGAATGTGTTGGAATGGGGATTGGTTGCTATCTGAAATTCATGGATGATAGTAAGAGGGTGTTTATTATTTTTAATTTCAAATTACAGAAATTTTAAGTCGTTTTGGGAGATTATAAGCGTTTTTGGGAGATTATAAGCTCAGTCAAACACCCTCTAAACGTTATGAACATCAAAGCAAAAGAGGACTTGTACAATTTTAATTTTTTTTCCCATAATGATTGAGGAATATCGGAGGCACCAAGGTCCAAGCCTATGGTAGGATTTTGACTATATTAAAAACAGTTTCTTCATCGAGTAAAATTACTATCTTGGTTTAGTAAATGCCATGATTTCTTCAATGAACCACGAATTTGAGACCCCACGAACAATTTTGGAATCTGAATTACGTAAACGAGTTCAGTTGAGGTGGACATGTAACTATGTAAGATTGAAGAATCATAACACGTAATGTGTATAATCAACTAATAAATAAAATATATATTCATAATACACTTCATCATCGTATAATATGAATATTAAATTCTGTCAAACGATTTTTATACTTCATTTTGTCATTTATATATATATATATATATATATATATATATATGAGATAGGTCGAGATAGAAAATGATAATTTGGTAGGAATATGAATGAACACTGATTTTATATCGATGGTTGAAATTTAATTTTTCATTCTAGTTTTGTGTTTTTGTCTTCTGAGTTTTTATACTTCATTTTGTCATTTTACTCATTTGATTTAAAACTCAGTTTTATAATTCAAATTTTGTTCATTAGATCCGTCGAACCAAATTGAAATAAATCCTAGCAAATTTTCAACTCGAATACCGAATACGAACTAATTCGGATTCATTTTCAGTCCTAAAGGCAGAAGAATAAATGATATTCTTTTCTTATTTTGGTGGAAAAACATTAAACATAAAAAGCGAAATTCTTTAATTGCTGTGGTGAACCAAGGGAAAGTTCTCGACTCTTCCAAATGTCTGCAAAGTCGCCCTCCGCAGTCTCTCTCTCTCTCTCAACGGACAGTGGGGTTAGCAAAAAAAAGGGGATTTGAAAGCAGAAAAGAGGATAATGATAAGAACAAGCCACACCCAGTAGAGAAAAGGTTTAAAGCTAAAGTATTCCATTTAAAATTTCTACAGCAACACGCACGCCCACTTTATTCTTCTCCCTCCTAATTCGATTACCCAAATAACTGGGCTCTTGATTTGTATGAGAGAATTTATCGAAGAAGAAAGGATTAGATGGATTCAGCGGCTCTTGACGATATAATAAACCGATTGCTTGAGGTTAAAGGCAGGCCCGGGAAGCAGGTGCAGCTGTCGGAATCGGAGATCAGACGGCTATGCTTGCAGTCTAAAGAAATTTTTATGCATCAGCCTGTTCTTCTTGACCTCGAAGCGCCCATTAAAATTTGTGGTAAGATTTAAAGTAGGATTTTTTTTAGTTGGGAAATGCTTGTTTTGCTGTTGATCGAATTTATTAGGGTTTTGTATTATTTCGGTTTTGTTGGAGTATTTTTGTTTTAATTTTTGTTTTCATGCGTGGGTTGACTATAAGAGGAGTTTGTGATTAGCTTGTATTATCATGTGCAGAGAATCATGATGTCTTGTCACTATTTGTGGGATGATGATTGATATTCCATTTTAGGTTGAGAATGTTTTGAGTTTATTGGTCTATTTACTTGGTAACAGAAGTGAGAAATAGGAAATAGAGTAGTATTCAAGCCCTAATATGATTTTAAACACATTGATTGCATAACGAGTTTATGACTTGAACATGGAAGTGCTGCTAAACTTTGAAGAGAATTCATTAGAGTAATTCCATAACTCCACATTGTGGGATGTAGTATGCTTAAGTTGACATCTTGTTGTGCCTTATTAAGCGTGTTTGATCAGTCGACTTCATATCTTTTCTGTGCTAGCTAAAGCATCTCAAAAATTCTTAGTATCGTTATTTGTATAGATGAACCTGGTAATAAAGAACATTATAGATTTGCTATTAAGAAACATCAAATTATCATCAAAGAATTCCTTATTCTGTTTCCATAGGAGAAGTTTTTTTATGGAAAATGCTTATGACAGATGGCACGACCCATGTAATCCTTGCAACTCTATTTCTTTTGTTGCATATCATCACACTAGTGATTGGTTGAATGAAATATACCATATATCGCACTTAGTTTATCAAAACTGTTTGGAGTTCTTTGTTGAAGAAACTTTTCAGAAAAGAGATGTAAATTGGTATTCAAGAATAAAGTTCGATGATTTTTTTCTCTTGTATTTCATTTCTTACTCTGAATTCCAAGTGGAATGCGTCAAATTTTGGAAACCCATATAAACTATTTTGGAACGAGAAGATGCCATGGGCAGGCATATATCCAGTGTGTCTGCCTGTTTACATGTTTCCAGGACTGGCATATGCCACTATCTGTTCCCTGCAATCTTCTTTGTGATTATTACCATCAAAATTTCATTCTTAATTTTTGCTCTTATGAATCAATTATTTGGCAGGGGATATTCATGGCCAATACTCTGATCTTCTTAGACTTTTCGAATATGGTGGATTGCCCCCAAAATCGAATTATCTATTCTTGGGGGATTATGTTGATCGAGGTAAGCAAAGCCTCGAAACAATCTGCCTTCTACTTGCCTATAAGATCAAGTATCCCGAAAACTTCTTCTTACTGAGGGGCAACCACGAATGTGCATCAGTCAATCGTATATACGGATTCTATGATGAATGCAAAAGACGGTTCAATGTCAGACTATGGAAAGTCTTCACAGATTGTTTCAACTGTCTACCCTTTGCGGCTCTAATTGATGAGAAGATATTGTGCATGCACGGAGGTCTCTCTCCGGATCTGCACGATTTGAATCAAATTAGAAATTTACAGCGCCCGACTGATGTTCCCGAAACTGGTTTACTCTGCGATTTGCTATGGTCCGACCCCAGCAAAGATGTCAAAGGATGGGGGATGAATGATAGGGGAGTATCGTATACTTTTGGTCAAGATAAGGTGACGGAATTTCTTCAAAAACACGATCTTGACCTTATTTGCCGTGCCCACCAGGTTTGATCTGTAGGCGTTCTTGTCAAATAAATGGTGAAGTTTGTGCATTTACGATTAACTAGCACACGTATTCTTGTAGGTGGTCGAAGATGGATATGAGTTTTTTGCTGATAGACAGCTCGTGACGATATTCTCGGCCCCAAACTATTGTGGTGAATTCGACAATGCTGGTGCCATGATGAGCATTGACGAGACCTTGATGTGCTCGTTTCAAATTTTGAAGCCTGCAGAAAAGAAGCCCAAGTTTGGATTTGGAAGTAGTACTACTACGACTAAGCCAGGAACACCTCAAATGAAAACGAAGGTAATCTTCAAGTCACGACTCTGATTCTCCATTGTTACCTGTATGCATTTTCTCGGAGTCGTTTACTGTATTTTGTGGCAAGAAAAGGGCGATTAAGGATTTAGGAATGGCAGCTGTTAGAGTAAGCAAATTAGGCAATAACTTGTTTACATTTAGATGTACGGTACATCCACCTAAATTAGTGTTCACAAATCCCCGATTGGGGTTTATTGATCAAAATTAAGATTTAATTAGTATGGATGCACTGTGCATCTAGATGCACAAGAGTGTGCCTCACCTCAGCCAATTATATGTATATATATGCACTCATTGCCAACTTCAAACTACCTAAAACTCTATGCTTTGAAGTTTCTTGATTCTCTTTTTTCTCTTCTTTTTTGTCAATTACCAAAGAAATTTAAATGCCGTGGGTGGACTTGAACATGAAACATTTGACCTCAAGCAGTATCATATTCACGACTAAATCTGCAGCTATTGTTAATGATTGCAGTCGTTTCTTGGTGGCAAGATAGGATGAGAAGATGAAGAAAACTGATGTTCACGACGATATGACAGTCGAAGATGAGCACTGATCTATGTACTGAGGGAAGTCAGCAGAGAAGAAATAAGCTCAAGAGATTTTTTCCTAGGAGAAACTGGCGACGTTGTAATATCTTGTATCTAATGTTACTTTTCATCAAATCGATTGGGGAGTTTGGATCACAATTGTTAATCAGACTGTAATTTAGGAATGAGAAAACCAAAAATAAATAAATGAATGAAAGAACAAAATGAATCCAAATACACATACTTAGATGGTGTTTGGCTGAGCTTATAAGCTCCAAAACAATTTATAAAGCTGTTTTTGCAAAAAAGCGACTTATGTTCTCAGCCAAACACCCTCTTAATAGTGCGAGCTAGAGTCCTGAATTTTCTTGTAGTGAATATTACTACGAATTTATAGCCTTGAAAATACTTAATACTCCCTCCGTTTTTTAAAAACATTTATATAATTTCGTTATGATTTGTTAAAAATAACGTTCACTTTTCTTTCTATATATATGGTCTTTATATGAATTTTGTAACTTTTATTTATAATCAAGTTATTTATTTATAAAAAAATTACTCATGGCTTATATTTTTAATTAGAGTAAATATCACTTTAAATTCCAAACTATTTTCATTTTATCAAAAATATCTTGAACTTTAAAAAATATCATTTTAAATCCCAAAATATTAACATTTTATCAAAAAAATCCTAAACTTTGAGAAGTATCATTTTAAACCTTAAATTGTTAATTTTTTTTATCAAAAATACCTTATATCAATTTTTAAGCTCCGAAATTAGATGAGAAATATCTTCTCCTCGTTCGATGAGCCACATCAAAATTTCAAATGCAAGAAATGAACGTTGGATATATCCGATGAGCCAATCAGAAGATATTTCTCGTCCAATTTCTAAAGCTTAAAAATTGATATAAGGTATTTTTGATTAAAAAAGTTAACAGTTTGAGATTTAAAGTGATACTTCTCAAAGTTTGAGATTTTTTTGATAAAATGTTAATAGTTTGGGGTTTAAAATGATATTTTTTAAAGATCATGATATTTTCGATAAAATGGGTATAGTTTAGGGTTTAAAGTGATATTTACTCTTTTAATTAATATGATACATTTTACATTGTGAATTATTTTTTCCACTCACTTTGTATTTATTAAAACTCGTTTTTTCAAAATCAAATGATATATATCATGGAAGGAGGAAGTATAAATTTTGATAGAGGAATTCAAAGCACAATTATTCGCAAATTGGACCTTTTAGAAGTTGCTGTATGTAACTGAAAAAATATAAAGAAATTATGAATTTATTTATAAATAACTAATTTTGGTAGGTGCTCTTTACACGGATCATTTTTCCTACTTTACCGTCATCAAGATGATGAAAAAAAAGAGAAACTACGATCAAATATTCTACTTTGTCTTTGTAACACTTTTCTCAGCTCAAATCCTTGAATATAGGAAACTCTCGACACCATATAAGTAAATATTTACCTTTATATGTTTGGTTTTAATTGATTATGATTTATTAGATTTGGGTCAAGTAAATGGTACAAGTCCAGAATTTTGTGAATCTCACAATTTATATCACCTTTTAATAAGTAAGCAAACACGGTATATCATGTAATGATGGATATTTTGGAGAACTCCACTTACAAGGTCTACTTTTTCGTGTCTTACAAATATCATAACGTTAACGGTGGTCTTTTTAAACCTATGACACCAAAAATTTCGAGTAAATGTAACAGCTCTCTTTTAAATGTTCACTTAACCTAACTTTAAGTGTACACAATATTTCTTTCTCGTTTTTTATTTTAATAATTAGTTGAACCAACATAAGATATATCTCTGGTCTATTATTCCTAATCCTTTATTAATCATTATTTAAGAAAAGTTAAGACTAAGAACAATTCACAATCTTAGATAAAACTTAAATAACCACTGCAGACCTTATCTATTGCAGTTCGTTAGATAAAACTTGAAATTTGAAGAGATAATTATTTTATAAAAATGAAACATATTATCTTGGTTGGGACGGTCCAAAAACAATATAAGTCATCTTGAATGGGACGGAGAGAGTAGTACTACATAAAATCAAGTGCGCATTATGATGTAATAACAATTCCAAATAAAGTATGCGCATAAAAAAACGTTAACGATAGCTAAACCGCAAAAGCCGTCACCTCGAAAACCCGAGCAAACCTCCATGAAAAGCCCCACATATTAATTATGTAATAATGATTGTAAACTTTACGTCTCAGAAATATAATAACCGAAATTAATATTGAGTGACTCTCAAATACACTTAGGGACGTTTGGTAGGTTAGTTAGGTTTAAATCAGCCAGTTTCGTCTAGTTAAAATATATTGTTGAATGGGTTTTGAACCCACCACTTTTGTGGGTTCTAAATCACAAAAATATATGCAACAATTTACTAAAACAGACAAAGATCCATCGCCTGGTCATTAAAACACGGCCGTAAGGATCTGAAAACAGCCTACCAAACATACACATTATCCATGATAACTTTACAATCCTATCGAAACAGAATTACCAAACAGGCTGTATTACGTAATATCAACACAACAAGACAACGTGAAACGCCACAATCCTCGCTGTTCACGACCCAAAATTAACGGCAATCAAAACCTCACTCAAAGTTAAGTTCCACGACAGCTTAATGTATGAATTTAATAGTAACGTTGCAACGACGAGCCAGAAATAATGCCATCTATTATGTAAGATTGATGGAAGGTATCTTTTTTTTTCTTTGATATAATTTGTGATAGAGACAATGTGAATTGAAAGATTCCAAAGATTGGAAAGATTTTAAACAGAAACGCCAAATGTGGGTATTTGTCAATATTTACATGATGTTAATTTTGTCTATAGTGATTCAGAATTCATATAGTAAGAGATATTAATTCACAATTAGTTACAATTTTATTAATGTTATAGTGATTTAAAACTCCTGTATAAGAGATAATAAATTGGTTATTTTTTGGTAGTGCATATCATAAAATTGGAGTGACGTGTATTCGAATCGATCAATAGAGTCTCTGGGGAATAATGATACCATGTTGAATCGTTGATATTGATATCAAACCAAGTGTTTTTAAAAAATGAAAAATTTATTAAATTCAAGAAATATCAAATAACACAAGGACCCTCAACCAGGAACCGAAATTCTCAGTCCAAACGTTGGACTTCGGTTTTGAGCAGCAAATTGCGTTAACTGTGAGTAGTGACGTAGCCAAGATTTTCCAACAGAGGGATTTCTTGTTTAAAAGAAAAATAGATACAATTAAATAAATATCTAACTAAATAAAAGCGTTTCAACTATCTATCATTTCTTTATGTTTTTTTTAATATTGTAGGGCCACACAAGCCACCCACTAATTTAATAATGAGTAATGCTATTTGGCCACATTATAGCCGGCCATAAGCTGACCAAAATAAAAAAATCAATTTACTTAAAATTTGATTTATTTAAAAAATTAGTTTTACATTAAAATCATACTTATGGAATTACATTTTTACTCATATTGTGTTTGGGTTCCACTTTATCCATCTCTCGTGAAAATTCAAATTTAAACTAATAAATTTAATCGCTTTTTAGAATAATGGGAAAAGGGTATTTATGTAAAAATGATTAACACATTAATTTAATATTATTATTTTATTAGTTAATTATATTAGTAATTACTAAAATATCCACGTGTGGTCAAACATAGTGTCGTTGCATAGCTTTATTGTTTAATAATATTCTTTTAGATATCTTTCTTCCTCATTTAACGATCAAAATGTCATCTTCTCTTTTGGTTCGAGAATCTAATTTTTTTCATTTTTCTTCTTTCAATTCTTCTTTCCTCTTTTTCTCGTTTAATCGTTTGCACAATTACTCCTTCCGTTCACTGTAGTTGGCATGGGCTGATGGTAATAATTTCGGCTATTGTTGATATTTTAAGAAGAAGATAAAAAGAATTGGTGTGGGTTTGAGCCTATTCATACTTCCATTGGTCCCGCCCCTACTGGTGAGCTACTATATTTTACATTATATTTATATGTATATATATAATCTTGAAGGCTACCTTATTCTCTTCAATTATTTTCTCGACCATAAATGTGCATGTATTACAAGAAATAATGTTATCTTATCAAGTAGATTGATGGGAGGTGTTTTTTTATATAATTTGTGATAGCGCGAGACAATGTGAACTGAAGAAGATTCGAAATCAAATGTAGGCATGTGACTTAACATTTCTTCTAACATTTTCAATGGATAACATTTATTAATATCTACGTGAATTATATCGTAATTTCTTACAATTTTGTTAGCATTATAGTGATTCAGGACGTGTACATAAGAAATATTGAATTGGTGTGCGTGTGTGGTGGTAGAGTGGTTAACGCTTTGGCGCGAAAGTGCCCAGGGCTCGAGTCACGCGACGCTACTTTAAAATTTCAGATTTAATGACAAAAATATATTGAATTGGTTTTGTGGTAATACAAATACATGACATAAAATTGAAGTGACGTGTATTCCTATTGATCAATAGAGTCTTCAGGGAATATGATACCGTACGTGTTGATATTGATACTCAAACCAAGTTTTAAAAAATCCTTCGTGTTTTATGAATTTATAACAAAAGGTTTATTTGAAAGATATACAGTGAAAATAATATTGTTTACAAAAATGGCCTCACCATATAGCAAAATTATTTTTCACTTAATTCATTGTTCTGCGAGATCAAATATTTTGAGACCTAAATTGATTTTAATTTTCTTTTAGACAAATTAGGAATAGACGTCTATAGAACGTACAAAATAGTCAGCAATTTATTTCTATATTTATTTCGAATATTTTTGTTTGATAGGTATATTTCGAATATTTTACTAAAAGTTAATCGGCTGCGAATGTTGAAAATATATATTCATAGTAGAAAAATGTGTTCTGAATACAATAAAAACAAGAGTCTACGACAAAAGTGGGCCTGACTTTTAAGCTCTTTCGAATTTGGGCTTGACTTTTGAGCTATTTCACCCCGCGGATAAAATGTGAGAAAAATTAGGAGAAATATCTGATTAAACTCAAAATCAAATCAGAAACCAGATTCTCCAAAAATATACTGTTTCACGTAGGGGTGTTTAAACGGTTTTCGGTTAGAACAGGAATCGAACCGAAACCGATAAATTCGGTTAACCGAAAACCGATAAATTCAGCTATCGGTTCGGTTTCGGTTTCAGAATTGAAAAAAATTTGGTTATTGGTTTCGGAACCGAAAATCATTTTTTGTTTTTAATTATTATTTTAATTACTAATTAATCAATTAAAAATTCTAAAAATCAATTTTTAATTATTACTTTATTAATTATTTTAATTAGTTGTTAAATATTTTATCTATTTTTAATAAGTTTCAGTTTTTAAATTATTATTTTATTTGTTTTTATTATTATTTTATTTGTTTTTAATATTAATTAATTTTAATTACATTTTTGGTTAATCAAACCGAACCGTCGGAATCGATCGGTTTCGGTTAACCAAAATTTAAAACGCTTCGGTTTGGCCCACTTTTTCAGAAATTGATTCGATTAACCAAACCGAACTGCTTAATGTTTCTAGTTTCACGTCAGGAAATATGGAAGGAATTTTCACCCTGAATAGATATTTATATTTGCAATATTTTATACAGATTTTTCCTACTTTTGTATGCCTTTTCAAGTCAACCCAACTCTGTAATTTCTTTTCCATCTTTTTTTCCAAGTCTTATTAATAAAGAAGAGTTTATAGTTCACACCAATTTTGACTAAAAACTATTAATGTGAATCCTGCACTGCAACAAATTAAAAAAATAAATAAATAAATCGACATAGATGCCACATCAACTTCATGTATTAGATTGTAGTGGGAGTCCACATCATTTCTCTATACGTATATATATTTATCAAGTGATAGTACCATATGAGTTGTCACTTATACAATATTTACATGTAAATAAATCAAATCTATGTTACCATCAAACCAGAAAACAAACGATGCGATCAAACTATCAATAAGAAAGGATCAACCACTTAGTTTTATTTAAATTATTAAAAAAAGCCAAAAGATGTGAAAGGAACTTTTTTGGAAACTTCTTAATTGAAGCTTTTATATATGACTTTGTTCGTGGTTGTCTGTAGACCTTAATAATATTTTTTGGATAAATAATTTTTTAAAGACCTTGTGACCATTGACTCAAATCTGAGACTTTTAGTTTTAAACATTAATCACTCTATTACTAGATCAACACACATATAGTAATTTGCTCGTTTTACTCTTATTATTTGGGCTACAATCTCATAATACGTTCTACGTATCATGATCAATCAGAAATGTGTTGTAGTAAACCTTAATTTGGTCGATTAAGGAATATAATATATACTTTTCTTGTATGTAGATATTTTTTTGTAAGTCGTGATAATTCAATATGAGTGTGCTAATTGTGTTTGATTTTCTCGTATCAAGGGGCCTAGCCTCAGAAACTTTTGGTATATAATATTATGACTGATGTTGATTAGGCAGCATTATTAATTGAGTGATCGTTATTCAGTAGCATTGTGGCATGTAATCAACTTTATTAAACGAAAAACTCATTTATTTAATTTTTGATCTATTAAAAAATTAGTTTTACATTAAAACTATCTTATGAAATTACAATTTTGCAGCTATTGAATGAAAATTTAAAACTTAAATTTAAATTTATTAATTTAATAGTTTTCAGAATATGTGAAAAAATGGTGTGTGGCCAGCCACAATGTGGCCACAAAGATTTACTGTTATTAATTAATTAAGGTAACAATTTCCAAAGTTAAACATTTTAGTCCACACATCCTGCTATAATAGTTCATTTCGCACTTTCCGGTGGATGTGAAACAATTCCCATATTCCCAACAAAAAAAGGCACCCGTGTGGACGTCCTTTTTTAATTTTAATCTTAATTTATTCCATTTTAATTAAAATCTAATTAATTTTAATTAATCTCTAATTATAATTAATTAAGGGTGGTGAATTCTGGTGCAGACGTCCGCACCTAAGTGTTTGCCGGGTTTATACAACTACAAACAGCGTCACTTACTATTAAAATTTCTCTGACGCAGCATGTTGCTCACAAGAACGCTAAGTATTCATACATGATTAATTAATAACTAATTAAGGGATTATATAATTAATTAACAACAATTTTTCGTATATTATTCTTTTATCTCTCTCATATTCAACCGTCCATCTTATTGAAACTCGTCTTTCCGTGTGTTATTTATATTTTCATGCCTAATTCACAAATGCCAACTCACTTTTCAAACTAATAATCTCCGCCCACCGCGGCGGCGTGCGGCCGATAAACATCGGTTGATTGCAACATTATAGTTTGTTTCTCCGAAATTAAAAAAAGATTAATCAGTAATGATTGCTTAAATTCCAAATTTTGACCTCTCAAAGTGGATGGGTAGAGTTCCCACAATCAAAGGCTCACACTAAGTGTTTTCATGTGTTTGGCATCAATCTAATCCCCGCCTATTATAATATGCTTATTAATGGAAGTTATCTATTTTATTTAACGTGTAGAGGATCAAATATAATTTTTTTTATATTATAATCTATTAAATATAATCTGAATCGTTGATCATTGCTTGATATATGATTGTTTGCATTGTAACACATTTTTATATATATAATGATGCATATTTTGATAACAATTCGAATTTGAGACATTTTAATCTCATAATACTTCACTCCACTATTAAACAATCCCAAACAAACAAGTTTTAATTTGAGCTTGCCCTTTACTCAGTGAACTTAACTTATAGGAAACAATTATTAAAATAAACTTTAACTTATAGGAAAATATGTAATGCTAAAAAAAGTGCAAACGAACACACGATAGAAAATATGACAATAATCGGAATACGAAATTAAAACAAGCAAGAACATAAACTACAACCACTCGAATACGAAACTAAAAATAAAAATAAAAATTGAATAATATAGGTACATAAAATGAGAGAATTTTGGTGTGTATAACTATAGCAAAATTTGGTTTCTGATTTATAGAGAATGAAAAAAAATATGAATTTTGATATTTTTTATTTTAATAAATTATATAAAAGATATATTTTATTTTAATACACAAAAAAATATAACGAATAAATTGGAGGACAACAAGTGTCTACTTCCATTGGGTGAAAGGAATGAGACCTTGTGATTGATTTTAAAGAAAAAACACATCATGGTTGGTTCAATTACACAAATAATATATTTAGCATTTTATTTATTTATTTTTTGAATGGGTTGGTTGGTTATTTTTTTATCACGTTAGCTGCATATGATCAGTTGGTTCAGTTCGTCGCCATTTGTTAGGTAGAGTTGTTTGGAAAGAGGACTTTCCCATAGTTTGATTGGCGAGGATTGTTTCTTTAAGTTTAGAGTAATTTTAATAAAAGCTTAATTAAAAAAAATATTAAAAAAAGTTTATGTTTTAAGATCAAAGTTTCGTCTACGGTAACTTGCACTATAAAAAAACTATCTGAACTAATTAAAATGTACACGAAAAAATCAACTTCGAAGACATTAATTTAAATTTGATTTTTTTAAAAAATTATGATAAGAGCTCCCGATACTTTATTAATTATAAATCGTCAACGGCTGTAAGTTTCGAACTTTTCCTCTGTTTGAAGGCACTTGTCGTATTTTTGTCACTAAAACCTGCAATAATTAGTGCAAACCGAAACTTTATTTTATTCCAAAAAGAACAAAAAAGAAATGCTTCCGAATTCCGACAAGAAACCTCAACAGTTATTATATAAAAAAAAAATCATCAATGTTTATCAAGTGTTTAATAATCGATCAAATATATAAAAAATAGCTTTTTACATTGTAAAAATATAAAATAGACATTTTTTACTTAAATTATTGTTTTGTCCTTAATTATAACTCTTAAATTCACTTTGAAATTAGAGTATTTCACGAGTTACAAATGCAAACTTGTGAGTTCACATTGAAATTTGGGTATTTTACGGTTTGCAACTGCAAACTCGTGAGGTGGCATGAATTAGCCTGCAAATTACGAATTTGCAACTGTAAACTAGTGAAATACTCCAATTTCAACGAGAATTCACAAGTTTGCAGTTGCAAACTCATGAATTGAGATACGAAACACTTCAATTCATAAGTTATCTGTTTTATACTTACTTAGTTTTATACTTACTCAGATGTAAAATTGTAAAAGTTAGTATTTATTTTATTTTATTTTATTGACTAATGTTTATCTTTGCTATCTAAAAATGACTATTTTATTAATTCATTCTTAGTAATCTTATCATAATATAGAGAAATATATTTTATCAACAAAGCTCAACGACACTAACTTAGAAACAATATTAATTTGATAAATAACTTCATGTTGGATCATCAAATCATAAGCGTGACGTATTTGAGTACGGACTAAAACTTGGTATGGAACTGTGTGGATATTGGCAATCATAATTAATTATTTTTAAATTAGAATTTAGTAACTTATAACTGGAGTTTGATAATATATCCACAATGAGAGTTCAGTACTTAATTTGATTAAATATTAATTAATAAAAATACAAATACAAATACAAATAAAAATAAAAAACAGAGGGCAGCACCATGCACATACTCCGCACGGTAGTGCGGCCCTTAAAGATATTCTTCAATATAATTTGTTCCATTATGTAAGAGAAAATTAATAGAATCATGTCCCTTTAATTCTTATCATTAGAGTTCAAATTTAGTTTAAACTTAATCATTTGATTTTATTAGTCGAATTATAATTCCAGGTTTACTTGACTTTCCAAATTTGATATATTTATTCTCTCTCATCATTTGTTTCCCATTACAAAATTTTCTGAAGTTTCTTGATAGGTCATTATTCAATTTCATATTGACGAATGACAATTGTAAAATAATTGAATCGATACTAGTGTATAACCCGTCGAATTTCGACGGGAAATCACTTTACGTTGTAATTTGTAAGTAGAAATTTAAAATAATAATTCAAAAAATTATGTCTATGAGGATTTGATTTTTTTTACTTACTATACATATAAAAATTCAATAGAAATTAAATTCAACATATATTTAAAAATATAATAATAAAATATTATTCTAAATATAGAAAATAAATTTAAAAATATATTCAAAAATTTGTTATATTTATTATCTCTCATCATTTGTTTCCCATTACAAAATTTTCTGAAGTTTCTTGACAGGTCATTATTCAATTTCATACGCTTGACGAATGACAATTGTAAAATAATTGAATCGATATTTTATAAAACTCGAAAAAAAAATACAAGATATATAACTGATATTCAATATTGAAAGTTTGAATCACCACACAAAATATAGAAAACTGCCTAATCCATGTCCTCTTGTTAACGTCACAATTAATGTATCCAATTTAGATAACTACTTGTGACAGTTGACTTGGACTTTTCTTATACAAGCCAAAGACTTATGAATTTAAGGGGGACCCTTAAATGATATTTACTTGTGAATAGATGGACCAGTTCAAGCATGTAGGTGGGGAAAGATATTAATTTAATATTTTGTTAGTAGAATATTAATTTAATATTATGCAAGGAAATAATTCAAATAGACGGAGACTTCTTAACCTAAAAGAATCATTTAATTCAGATTTTTTATATCCAAATTATCATTCGGTTCTTCATCTGACTTTGTTTATTATTTGTTTCATTATTATTTGATTATTATTTGTTTCATTATTAGCTAAATTAGGAGTGCAACCCCATGGATGTACGATCAGCAAAGACATTTTCACTACAAATTTGACTCTTTAATAATTTTTTTATATGATACTTCCTTCAAATTTAGTGCTCACAACAGTCAAATTGGACATACCAAGTAAATAGAGAACTTTAAATTTGTAGCCTTATTAATTACCATGATAAATGCACATATACAATTAATCGCTAAATTAAAAAAAAAGTATTAACGATGGATAGAATGAAAAAAATAGTATGTGCTCTTAATTCTATCCGGATTAATGTATTTCATTTAATGAATACTGTTGAATGAGATTTGATTAAGGAGGTGAAGCACACAAATAACAGAAAGAAAGATAAAAAAAATCTCATTTTTGAGTAGTGGTAAGATCGTGATTACCTCCATCCTTCAAATGTTATAATTAATTCGCAAAACATGATACCAAATTTTATTTTTACTTTTGAAAATATTATCCCAATATTTAAACCAAAAAGTCTGGTCATATGTTTTACTACGAGGACAATCACACTATAGATTAGTTGAATATTAAATTACCTTAATTAAGTATTCATGTAAATTTTTAAGTTTGGACTCCCAATAATAGAGCTTATTATTGTGCTAGGAGTAGGAATACAATGTTGGAGGCATGAGAGTGTTACAAGATAACAATTTTGGGAATTACTTGGAAATCTGAACTTGTTTTCAAGACAAAAATATTAGTATTTTATATTTCGGTAACAATAATATTAGTTGGAAATTGCTATAACATCATTTGTTTGTACAACATAAGATTTTATAAAAGAATGGAATTTGCGTGTGTTGGCTTAATGGTAGAATAGTTAATGTATAAAGTCAAAGGTCTCAGGTTTCAGTCAACTATGACGTAATATTTAAATTTTTGTATTAAATTGACAAAAAAAAGAAGGATGGAATTTGTACTTCAATAGTTGAATTCAAATACTGTACCTCGCCGGGAAATTCTTAAAATGCAATTTTTGGGAAGGATTTGAGCTTTCGAAAAACTGAGGATCGAGTAATGATTAATAATTATCATACGTGTATTATTTTAAACATAATTTTAATATTTTGAGAAGATATGCACGTAGTTATCTCCGATCGGCTAATATGCTTTTTTGCCAAACAATTCATTATTATTTTTACTGCTATTTTCTAATTCTTAATTTTTTACTCCTCAAAATTAGAGTATTAATTTTAAAATCAAAGTTCATAAAATAGTTTTATAAATTTTAAAGCTAAAATTTGAAAATATAATAATTAAATTGAATTTGCAGCAAATATTATATAATGATTCGTGTCATTTTCTGCTTGTGCAAAAGAGAAAAAAAAATGGTGTATTAAAGATTTAAAGTCAACATCTAATAGTATATTAGTTCCTTCACTCTTAACTTAGGAATTTTGACATACAACTTATCAATATGGATTACTTCACAAATGAAAATAGGTATTTTTAATTTTGACTCAAAAAATAAATAGTATTATGCTCAGAGGTGGAGCTCCGTGAGGGCCTGTGAGGGTCGGACCCTCCTATTTTCATTTTATTATTCTTTTTCGTCCATCAAAAATTGTATTTAATTTTTTTTAGGACGTTCATCAAAAGCATGCATTTTTTCGTTTTTGGAAACATCAACGGCCTAAATCTACCACTTATTTATAAAAACATTTATGGCCCACTTTTTTACTCTCATTATTCATTGATATATTCATTTATTATCTCCACTCACTTTACACTCATTACAATTTATTAAAATTTGTATCACCAAAAGCAAAACAAACTTTTGATGGACGGAGAGAGTATTATATATGTATTTTAATAATTAATCATTAAGTTTTTAGAAAATATTTATTTTGATATGTTGAGGAAGAGTGTGTGAATTACATAACAAAATAGTGAACTTTAAGTGACATTATAAACTCAAATAACTCATCTTCTTCTTTTTCCTAACACTTAGAAATTCTAAATTATATATATATAGGGGAGGGTTAACATAAGAACCATTTTTATCATGAGAATGTGAGAACCAAAAAATGATGAATTCACAGTGAAAGTTGATGAATCTGCTGGGAAAGTTACTGAATCCAAAAAATAGAATTTTCGCTCCTCATGGGATTCGAACCAGGATGAAAAATTCGAATTTTGAATTCATTAACTTCTCAACGGATTCATCAACTTTCATATCAAAATCATTTGGTTCTTGGTTTTAGGATAAAAATGGTTCTTATTGAACCAAACTCTATATATATATATATATTAGTTTATATATTTATTTCTTATCCTATGGTTACGTTTAGATTAAGGATTATCATTGATTTGTGATAGGTACAATTAAACTAAGATTTGAGTTTTATAAAGTAATATATTTTATATTAAGAGTTAAAGGTTACTAATTATGTTGAATTATATATTGTAACTTTTGAGCTATTATTTTTTATTTATTTAATGATTTGCAAGTAAATTATATTGTTTATTTTTTCAATATATATGAATAATTAAGGTTTATAACGAAAAAAATTAGTTACGACTAATTACTTTTTCTTTGTACGAAAATTATTACGATCATGAAAGTTGATTACAACATATTCATATTAGTTTTTGCATAATTGCTAGCTTTAAGTGGACATAGTTCGTTATTGAATTTTAATCTTATATTGAAACGTCTCATATCTTTAATCGTGGTTTAATCAATTTTGAGGTGATTGTATTTTTAATTTTTTAAACGCTATCATTTAATGCAAACTATTATTGAGATTGTTATTAATTCTTAATGTTATTTTTAAAATTATATTTATTACTTCTTAAAATTATACTTAGTTGGGCTCTCGTAACAAATATTCTCGGCTCCATTACTAATTATGCTGCTGTAAATGAGCTCGATTTAGACACACTTGAAACATATATTATTCAGTGTAGCCATATGCTCACCATAAAAATATATTTGGTAAAAAAATCTGCCTTATCGAAGTCAAGTAGGTCCCGACAAATAATGGCGAAATAAACAATAAAATGGGTCATGTTGTTACATGGAGATACAATTGAATATATCTAAAAAGATGCACAATATATCATTTATAAAAGAATTATTTTTTTTACAAAATTTGTCCCCAAAAGTTTATAACAAAATTTTGGGACATGAAATATTTTATTTTTTGAAGAAATATTTATATTAATATAAGAGGATATATAAAATTTTGGGCTCTCCTAAAATTATGGGCCCTAGACGATCGTCCATGCTCGCCCGCCCGGGACGGTCCTGTATCAAACATTACACCGATTTAATTATACATAAAAAAAAAAGCTACGATAAATTTATTAATATGGTTTGAACTTATCAGGTTGTTTCCATTCAAATAAGACAAAACTCGTTTGGGTACAATATTCACGCTATATCTATTTTCTATCGAGACGGTGTGTCGGTGACGTTACCTGAGAAACTTCCGGGAAATGTACAATAAGCCAGCAAGGATGTAAGTCAACAATATTGTTTGTTATATATCAGAAGCGTTTATTAAGGCAGAACTCGTTGATTCAGCATACTCGTAACTATTTGATATGAGTAGGTATGATTGTAGACTAATCCTCATTTCATTTTCATACTATCTCAAGTATGAATATTCCAACAAACTTTTAGTGGACGTTGTGCACTTTACGATGCCCTAACTGTGCGTCTGAGAATATGCCCCCTGCAAAATGACTAGGGATGAGGATTCGGATTTCGGTTCGGACTTTTGACTAATCCGAATCGATCCGAAAATCTGAATTTTGAGAGAGATAAAATTTGATCCGAACCGAATATTCGAAAATCCGAAATTCGAAAATCCTAATTTTTTATAAAAAAATCTGAACCGAACCAAAAAATCCAAAATTATGAAAACATCGAAAATCAAAAACCAATTTTTTGTTAATTCTTATTATATATTTATATTAAATTTAAATAAAACATTATTTTTATATATAAATTATATATAATTCGGATTTTCGAAGTTTTTTATTTAAAAAATTCAATCCAATCCGATCCTAAAATCCGAACCGAATTTTAAATTTTGGTTTGATTCGGATCAGATATTCGATTTTAGGATTTTTTGCTCACCCCTAAAAATGACATATGTATCCATATATTCAATGTAATAACTCTAAAATGCCTTCCATGCATGTCACCTTAGAAAAACCCCACCATTTTCACTTGCAAGGATGTATGTGCTATTTTGCTCTCAATGCCTATATTTTGAATTTTTTTATTCGATCGGAATCTGACTTGAGCATCGGAGTCTCTCCTCAGAGAACCCTTTGAATCTATTTTGTAGTTCTCGTGACGTCCGAGCTTGCTATATTGATAGCGAAGACATTACGAGAGTTCATTAGCATCCTTGCCAAGTAAATTTATCTTCGTTTCGTCTGATTCAAGGTAAATTCCTTTCTTTATTGTTAGATATAGATATGGATCTAACTATTTCAATACACTAATATACAATATGTACTAAGATATTATTAATTAAGAGGTAATTAAGAATAATAGCTTTTTATTTTTATAGATAAATTATAGCAATAATTGTACAAAAAGTATATGTATATAGTCACTTTTTCTTATAAATAAACAAACTCATCCTTGAAGAAAATGCTTTAAAAATAAATAAATAACTCACGAATGTTTCTGACGTGGCAACGATCACATAAACATATTTTGTTTTGCACGGATTTATCATTCGCGTACCGAAAGGTATTTTAATAATTGCTAGTTTTCATAAGTAATTATAACTGTAACTTATCTTTACCATGAAAAATGATTATTTTTCAAATCATTAAATTATTAAATGCAAAAGTTTGTATCCGATATACAGAAGGAGTACTTAATAATAAACAATAAAAATAATTAAGAAAATCCGCCTGAAAATAAGCAGTGAATGCGCGTGAGCCAGAGCAAGGGAGAGAGGTAGTAAAACTCCAAAAGAGGTAGTCTAAATTAGTATTTCGTCTTTTCCTCCAAATTGTAAAATTACTCCCACGTGTAATTTATTATAACCTAAATTTTTCTCAACCGTTTCTGAAACATTTTTCAACTTTTTGATACTGATAATATTACATATACTCTTTTTTTATCAATTAATATAGAAATTTTAAAGACTGCATCACGGTGGACTCAAACCCGGGACCTTTAACCTCGAGTATTAACCACTCTACTACTATATCAATAGACTATGTATACTCTATTAATTATATATTTACATATATCTATCAATTATATATTTATATAAATTTGTATCCATATATTTCACTATCTATATTTATCTATTATAGAATAATGATCAATGAAACGTAATAAAAAAAATTATTGTTCATCATCATGAATGAAACCTATTCCGGCACTTGCTCATTTCTTTCTGTATTATTCCGACACTTGCTCATTTCTTTTCCTTGATGTTTTTCGCCTACATTGGTATAATACTCAGCGAGATAGGCAACTCCTTCACTGTTTCTTTCCTCTCTCTTTTTTCAGTCTTTCACTTTCTCATTTCATCATAATAAATCAACTAGACCATAGAGATTAGAGAGCGATAGTTGTTGTTCACTCACTATTAATTAAGATTTTCATAGACTACATTTATTTATTCAATCACTGTCGAAAATACTACAAGACAAAAATTGATAAAAGTAATTTGTAGAAAATAATTAGTCATTCAATTGATTAGCAGACTAATCGAAACCACAACCTTCTTTGTTTAATAATGAAAGTAAATATTGCTATTTACGATATGCTATAAAACTGGAAAATTCTGGACACTCAAATATATCGAGAGTAACTGCATGTTATATTCTCCAAAATGAAAGATTTCTAAATCCTTTCTTTAATTATAATTATGGGTAATTACGTAAATTATAAATTCAATTAAAATATAATTAATATCTTAATTCCTGAAAATGTGTAAAATGACAAAAATATCTAATTATGTACGTACATATTATGTACATTTAGTATTTTCCTTTAATTATACATAAAAAAAAAAGTTACGATAAATTTATTAATATGGTATGAACTTATCAGGTTGTTTCCATTCAAATAAGACAAAACTCGTTTGGGTACAATATTCATGCTATATCTATTTTCTATCGAGACGGTGTGTCGGTGACGTTACCTGAGAAACTTCCGGGAAATGTACAATAAGCCAGCAAGGATGTAAGTCAACAATATTGAAGCGTTTATTAAGGCAGAACTCGTTGATTCAGCATACTCTTAACTATTTGATATGTGTAGGTATAATTGTAGACTAATCCTCATGTCATATTCATAGATAAGTATGAATATTCCAACAAACTTGTAGTGGATGTTGTGCACTTTACGATGCCCTAACCGTGCGTCTGAGAATATGCCCCCTGCAAAATGATTAGGGATGAGGATTCGGATTTTGGTTCTGACTTTTGCCTAATCCGAATCGATCCGAAAATTCGAATTTTGAGAGAGATAAAATTTGATCCGAACCGAATATCTAAAAATCCGAAATTCGAAAATTCTATTTTTTTATAAAAAAATCTTAACCGAACCAAAAAATCCGAAATTATGAAAAAATCTAAAATCCAAAACCAATTTTTGTTAATTCTTATATATATTTATATTAAATTTAAAAAAATTAAATAAAACATTATTTTTATATATAAATTATATATAATTCGAATATTCGAAGTTTTTTATTTAAAAAATTCAATCCAATCCGATCCGAAAATCCGAATCGAATTTTAAATTTTGGTTTGGTTCGGACCAGTTATTCGATTTTCGAATTTTTTGCTCACCCTTAAAAATAACATATTTATCCATATATTCAAAGTAATAACTATAAAATGCCTTCCATGCATGTCACCATAAAAAACCCCCACCCTTTTCACTTGCAAGGATGTACGTGTTATTTTGCTCTCAATGCCCATATTTTGAATTTTTTTATTTGATCGGAATCTGACTTGAGCATCGGAGTCTCTCCTCAGAGAACCCTTTGAATCTATTTTGCAGTTCTCGTGACGTCCGAGCTTGCTATATTGATAGCGAAGACATTACGAGAGTTCATTAGCATCCTTGCCAAGCAAATTTATCTTCGTTTCGTCTGATTCAAGGTAAATTCCTTTCTTTATTGTTAGATATAGATATGGATCTAACTATTTCAATACACTAATATACAATATGTACTAAGATATTATTAATTAAGAGGTAATTAAGAATAATAGCCTTTTTATTTTTGTTAGCAATAATTGTAATGTATATAGTCACTTTTTTTATAAATAAACAAACTCATCCTTGACGAAAATGCTTTAAAAATAAATAAAAAAACTCACGAATGTTTATGACGTGGCAACGATCACATAAACATATTTTGTTTTGCACGGATTTATCATTCGCGTACCGAAAGGTATTTTAATAATTGCTAGTTTTCATAAGTAATTATAATTGTAACTTATCTTTACCATGAAAAATGATTATTTTTCAAATCATTAAATTATTAAATGCAAAAGTATGTATCCGATATACAGAAGGAGCACTTAATAATAAACAATAAAAATAATTAAGAAAATCCGCCTGAAAATAAGCAGTGAATGCGCGTGAGCCAGAGCAAGGGAGAGGTAGTAAAACCCAAAGAGGTAGTCTAAATTAGTATTTCGTCTTTTCCTCCAAATTGTAAAATTACTCCCACGTGTAATTTATTATAACCTAAATTTTTCTCAACCGTTTCTGAAACATTTTCAACTTTTTGATACTGATAATATTACATATCTCTTTTTATCAATTAATATAAATTTTAAAGATCGCGTCGCGGTGACTCAAACCAAGGACCTTTAACTCATTGAGATAACCACTCTACTACTATATCAATGGTATGTATACTCTTTTATCTATACGTACAGTGTTTTTACTTTCGAAATAAAACAAAGATAGAAAGAATCTGATGAGGTAAAACTAAAGCAAAGCGTTGACCAAGAGACTAAAGAAACCTTAAGAGGCCTTGGGTATTCAAGGTAGGCCTACCTAAGAGCACACGTGTCAAAACCAAAAAAGGCGAAGCTGATTAATTGTGGGCCCCAAATCGGAATATGCTGACCAAGATTCCTCCAAATCGCGCAAGTTAAATACGTAACCGAACCCCCCTTCCTTCTGCACACTCCTTGCCCCTTGCGAATCCTGATTCAGTTCCGTCTTCCTCTCTCTCTCTCTCTCTCTCTTGAATTTTAGACTCTGAAAATTACTGAGCTCTTTATATACTTGAAGAGAAATGCAAGTTGAGATTCAGAGCTTCTGAAAATCAAATCGAGACTCTTCTTTTCGCAGAAACCATTACTGCGTATTTTCTTCGCTTGTGAAGCTCAGTAGAGGTCAGTGTTTTTAAATGTTTTTTTCTATCTTAATGAGAAATATTGAACATGAATTCCATGCATTTGTTGCTTGAAGAATGATTATGTTAATGGAGAAAAAAATTAATCTTCTTGAAAAGGGAATTTTATCTAAAACGGGCCGGTACGATACGAGGAGTTATTATACGTTTCCATAATATAAATTCCTTCCTTTTATATTGATGTTTTAATATTGGGAATCCCAAGATATTTATGCTACTATAGGTCCTAAAATTCTGAAAGTGGTGCAACATGATCCACATAAATATTTTATTCGAATAGTTTCAGTAGTTGTTATTTGGAATGTTGCTCTATATTCAAACTGGCTTCCTAAGTTTCCGGGAAAGTGTGACCACAGCTGCTTTGTTTTCTTTCGCAATCTTTCTATCAGAAACAGTACTTACGATGTTGTTGCTACTTTTTGTGGTTCACACGATCTCTTTGTTTTCCTCTTGTCTCCTCCAATAATTTCACTTCATTTTTGCATTCATATGGCCTGAAATACCCATTTGGCCTGTGGTCTCAGCCCGAAATTTGGACACGGCTGGTCTAGTATTTCTGTCACATTTTTGGCCCGGGCCGACCGAGGACTAAAAATATCTCCTCTTTTGACTAAACTCGTGTCACAAATGACAAAACTGACTATAAAATATGGTTTAATATATATATATATTGAATGACGAAAAGAGTTGAAATTTGGGTCAGATGCTAACTGATCCAGCCAGCTTCAAAAATTCAATAAAACAATTATAGGGATCTGTGACGAATACAGCTGTGAGCATTAATTTCTTAAAATCTGGTCAATAATTAAATGTATAATTTAATTATACTTTTATTGACTTCTCAAGTATACTTTTCGATCTCATGTGATCCATTTCCATGTCTCGTTCAACCCCCCATATTATTAAAGATTTATCGCACGCATCATCTCTTTGGGGTAACTTGTGATCATGCAATAAATATATTTTGCTCGGAAATATACTAATTAATTTCCAAATTATATATTTAACTTCCTTTTGCATTCATTTTTCAGGTAATTATGGCTAAGAAACAATTGGAAGTGCTAAACGCACTAGACGTTGCGAAAACGCAATTATACCATTTCACGGCGATTGTGATCGCCGGAATGGGTTTCTTCACCGATGCCTACGACCTCTTTTGCATCTCTCTGGTAACGAAGCTCCTCGGCCGATTATACTACACCGTTGAGGGGGCGGAGAAGCCCGGGTCCCTGCCCCCAAACGTGGCCGCGGCCGTCAACGGTGTCGCCTTCTGCGGCACCCTCACCGGCCAGCTCTTTTTCGGCTGGCTTGGCGACAAGCTTGGCCGTAAAAAAGTGTACGGCATGACGCTGATGATGATGGTGATCTGCTCCATCGCCTCTGGCCTGTCGCTCGGCAGCAAACCGAAGGCCGTCATGGCCACGCTCTGCTTCTTCCGCTTCTGGCTCGGGTTTGGCATCGGCGGCGACTACCCGCTCTCCGCCACCATCATGTCCGAGTACGCCAACAAGAAGACCCGCGGCGCCTTCATCGCTGCCGTCTTCGCCATGCAGGGGTTCGGCATCCTCGCCGGTGGGATGGTGGCGATCATCATGTCGTCGGCCTTCAAGGCAGCGTACCCGGCTCCGGCCTTCGAGGTCGACCCTGTGGCGTCCCTCCCCGACGCAGCCGACTATGTGTGGCGGCTGATCGTCATGTTCGGCGCCCTCCCGGCCGCCCTCACCTACTACTGGCGGATGAAGATGCCGGAGACGGCCCGCTACACCGCCCTCGTCGCGAAGAACGCGAAACAAGCGGCGGCGGATATGTCTAGGGTTTTGCAAGTGGATCTGGAGGCGGAGCCGGAGAGAATTGCAGAAGAAAAGGGGAAGCAGTTCGGATTGTTCTCGAGGGAGTTCCTCCGCCGCCACGGGCTGCACTTGCTCGGCACGACGAGCACGTGGTTCCTCCTAGACATCGCCTTCTACAGCCAGAATCTCTTCCAGAAAGACATCTTCAGCGCCATCGGCTGGATTCCGGCGGCGAAGACGATGAACGCTTTAGAAGAAGTGTTCAAAATTGCGAGGGCTCAAACTCTAATTGCTCTCTTCAGCACTGTTCCCGGCTACTGGTTCACCGTGTTCTTCATCGATCGCATCGGAAGATTCGCAATCCAAATAATGGGATTCACGATGATGACGATCTTCATGTTTGCATTAGCGATTCCTTATGATCATTGGACTCATAAAGACAACCGAATCGGGTTCGTGATCATGTACTCGTTGACATTTTTCTTCGCGAATTTCGGGCCAAACGCGACAACGTTTGTCGTGCCGGCGGAGATTTTTCCGGCGAGGTTACGGTCGACCTGCCACGGGATCTCGTCGGCGGCCGGGAAGGCCGGGGCGATGGTAGGGGCCTTTGGGTTTTTGTACGCCGCTCAGTCGAAGGATCCAGCAAAGACGGACGCCGGTTACCCCCGGGATCGGGGTGAGGAACTCGTTGCTGATGCTCGGGTGCGTGAACGCTTTGGGGGTTATGTTCACGTTCTTGGTGCCCGAGTCGAACGGGAAGTCCCTCGAGGAAATGTCGAGAGAGAATGAGAATGAGAATGAAGATAGGAATGAAAATGAAAATGTCGAAATGGGGGCATTACCAGGTGTTCGTGATACTAGGACGGTTCCTGTTTGATGGTCTACAGTTTGTTTGTGTATTTAATTTGCAATGTCTTAACATGATGTGAATTAATCGTTCGTGTTTGCTCGGATGAGATTCTCTAGTGCATTTGTATTGTACTTTTCGAGTCCTTTTTGAGTGCTTGTTTGGCACTGTAATTTTATCATTAGGCATAAGAGATTTTAGGTTTCAAATGATGTTTATTTATATATGAGGGCAAGAAGGTTATAGGACAATCTTGCGATATGAAACTAAGAGGTGAATTTATGTGGAAATACCAGTAATATATGTGCTTCATAAATGTTGGTATTTGCACATTTCATCGTTCAAATCTTTCTATTCTGCTAATAGGTGAAAATTTTGGAGAAATCTTATTCTGAGAAACACGAACCTAATATATTGAGGCAATTATGAAAGTAACCATTTTAGGAATCAATTTAATACAGAAATTTTAAAGACTGTATCACGGTGAACTCGAATCCTAGACCTTTGGCATTGGGCATTAACCACTCTACCACCAGGGGCGGAGCCACATAGGGGCCTGGAGGCCCAATTTTTTTGAAAAACTAACTATATATTTAATATGTAAAACAATGTTAACAACTTATGTGCTAGACTGATGGTTAGGATCTCTCCCATTTGAAGGAGAGTCGTGTTCGATTCTCCCATGCGGCGTCTCTTCTCTCTCTCTTTCCTTCTTTTTTCCTCTCTTTCTTTTTTTTTCCTCTCTTTCGATCCTCCCATATGGAGTCTCTTTTCTTCTTTCCTTCTTTTTTCCTCTCTTCCTTTCTTTCCTTTTTTTTTCCTGCTCCGTTTCTTTCTTTTTGGTTTGTGTTTTTTTTCCCTCTCTCTATTCTATTTCTTCTCTTTATTTTGGGATCTCTTTTCCTTTTTTTTTCCTATATAATTTGTTTTATATTGATAAAATAAAATATGTATATAAATAATAACACTATGTGAATTAATTCTTAGCTAATCATATGCTCTCTATAAATATTTAACATTTAATAACTAAATCCATTGTAATCTAATGAGTTGAGATTTTTATCTCTCATTTAGGAGATCTTGGTTTGATTACTTTTAGTTACATATTTTATTTTTTATTTTTTCTATACTTAATTTCTTCTATTTCCTTTTTCTTTCCTTTATCTTTTTCCTATAATTTGTTTTATGTTGATAAAATGCTATTTCTTGTCTTTTCCTATAATTTATTTTATATTGATAAAATAAAAGATATATGCAAATAATAAAGTTTTATATGTGAATTAATATTATCAATCAAATTTCTAAAAGGATTATAATAAACTCATTATATTATTTAAATTATTATTATTTTTTAATTTTATTTTATTATCTTTTAAAATTATAATTAATTGGGCCCCCAGAAAAAAAAATTATGGCTTCATCACTGTCTACCACTAAGCCAACAACGCACACGAAAGTAACCATTTTAGTTTTGTCCTATAGTCACAAGAATCAAAATATACAAAATATTACCACTTTATATGTAAATGTTCAAATTTACTCATCCCCTCCTCATATCTCTGTCTTTCTCTGCAATAAATTCAATCGTATTCGGTGACAAGACTTTTTATTTTGCTATTTTCATTAGAATATGACAGTTGATGACAGTCGATTACAGTTCAACATTAAAACAAACTTGCTATCACTGCCTCTTAGTGTTAAATAAAGATAGATTGTAAATGTGTTAGTAAAAATAATTAGTACGGAGTTTAAAACACTTTGGTCCTCCAACTAGATGTGGAATAGAATCAACAACTCTAACGTGGCCCCTCAAAATGTATACTGATAGGATACGGCCCAACCACTGCGCGTACCCATCGACCCAATATAAATGCCCGACATTAAGCTCGGTCCATGTGAGTTCGGCCGAGAAGACTTCGACCAACTACAACTCTAATCGCAATTGGAGCGTAGAAGATTCGGATGCATATCTAAAAGAATCCTTATGAGAAGACTCGTAATCGTAGTCGAACTCAACTTGAGTATCGTAGTCGAGTCAAACTCAACTTGGTATCGAGTCAGTCGGACTCAACTTCATGAATATGTATAAATAGAGGCTAGATTATAGAAGAAGGGAGATCATCTACAATCATCTACTCTCGATCGATCACTGATCTACACTTTGTAATCACTCTTCATATTATCAATACACGACTCTCTCTCCCGTGGACGAGATCTTATTCATAGATCGAACCACGTAAACCTTTGGTGTTCTTGCGCATTTATTTCCCCTACGAAAATAAGATCGATCACTGGCGCCGTCTGTGGGAAACGAAATTTTGTGCTTTCGATCAACCACCGTTTACAGGGAAATAATCATGACCAGGTACACCAGAAGTCATACATCCAGAATCATCGCCGGCAACGACAACGCTGACGGCGATAGGGCACGCCGAGCTCAGCTCGGGAAGTGCCTATGTCCAAAGCCTCGACGAGCACGGCACCCCGCCTGCGGGAGGCAGGATACCATAGCGGCGAGATCACAAGAACGACCAGGAGAACCTCCGGCTCGCAGTGAACCTCGACGAGCCCCGCATCGCGTCGGAGCGTGGCGCATAGCGAGCGGTTCGCCAAGCGATTTAAGCGGACGGAAAAAGCGTGAAGTCGATGATCGAGGAACCGAGGCGAATCCCGATAGAAACCAAAGAGAAGAGACCGCCTACATTAGAGAAGCTCGACGACGAGCAACAAGTAGCTCGGTATTATAACCAAGATGTCAAACCCGACAATTCCAAGTAGGCGACCTCATCTTTTGATTTATTTGCTCTGTGTGCTTGCATATTTCATTTGTCATTTATGCATGCTACCTCTTCCCATCATACTATACCCCTACGGAGGATGAACTATACCTCTAAGGAGGACGAATTCCACGACGGAGGTCGATTACCTTCGTTTTTACGAAGGTAAATTTAACACGCATGCCTACATACGAGATCGATTTCCTTCGCTTATATCAAGACAAGACTTCTATGTAGATAAGGGACCACCCTCCGATGACCTCGAAAAAACAGAACCATTCCTACATACGGATCGATTTCTTCGCTTATGTCGAAGACGGTACTCTATGTAGATGATAAGGACCACCCTCCCGATGACCTCGGCAAAAAACAGAACCCATACCTTCGTGCGAACGGATACCTTCGTTTATATCGAAGACGGATACTCTACACGGACGAACTACCGTCGACGAGAACGGATACCTTCGCTTATATCGAAGACGGATACTCTCACGAGGACGAACTACCTTCGTGCGAGAACGGATACCTTCGCTTAGTTCAAGACGGATTACGAGGACGAACTACCTTCAGACGAGAACGGATACCTTCGCTTAGTTCAAGACGGATACTTCACGAGGACGAACTACCTTCAGTGCGAAGCGGATACCTCGTTTATATCGAAGACGGATACTCACGAGGACGAACTACCTTCGTGCGAGAACGGATACCTTCGTTTATATCAAGACGGATACTCTACGAGGACGAACCACCTTCAGACGAGAACGGATACCGCCTCGGCCCTTCGTCTCTCGGCCTCCCGACATGACCATCTTCGCCTCGCCTCCACAGCCGACCTCGGCGCCGCCACCTCGGCCTCCGCAGCCGACCTTCGCCTCCGCCTCGGTCCTCCAACGGCCGACCACGGCCGCCGCCGTCCGCCTCCGCCGGGCCTTCCGCAGTCGACCTCGGCCTTAACCGACCCGCCTTGGCCGCCGCCGAGCCCCAGCCTCCTTCTTCGCCGCATCCCGAGCCTTCACCGGCCTCGACTCGACACGAAGTTACATATTCGACTTCGGCAGGGTGAAGCCAAGCGACGTACAACTTTGGCACAACGCCTCGGAAAGGTGAAGCCAGCCCAAAGACCTCGGCATAACGCCTCGGTAGGTGAAGCCAATCAGAAGACCTCGACTTAACGCCTCGCCAGGTGAAGTCAGTCTGAAGACCTCGGCATAACGCCGACGGCGGTGAAGCCGGTCGAAGACCTCGCTTAACGCCGTCGGTGAAGCGGTCGAAGACCTCGACTTAACGCCCGGTAGGTGAAGTCGGTCGAAGACCTCGGCATAACGCCCGTCGGTGAAGCGGTCGAAGACCTCGATTTAACGCCGGTAGGTGAAGTCAATCGAAGACCTCGACTTAACGCCTCGTCGGTGAAGCGGTCGAAGACTCGACTTAACACCTCGGTAGGTGAAGTCGGTCGAAGACCTCGCTAACGCCCGTCGGTGAAGCGGTCGAAGACCTCGATTTAACGCCCGGTAGGTGAAGTCGGTCAAGACCCGGCATAACGCCTCGTCAGGTGAAGCCAGTCAGAAGACCTCGATTTAACACCTCGGTAGGTGAAGTCAGTCTGAAGACCTCGGCATAACGCCTCGTCAGGTGAAGCCCGTCAGAAGACCTCTACTTAATGCCTCGACAGGTGAAGCGGTCGAAGACCTCGGCTTAACGCCCGTCGGTGAAGCGGTCGAAGACCTCGACTTAACGCCTCGTCGGTGAAGTCGTCGAAGACCCGGCATAACGCCGTCGGTGAAGCGGTCAAAGACTTCGCATAACGCCGTCGTCGGTGAAGCTGGCCCAAAGACCTCGGCATAACGCCGACGGTGAAAGCCACCCAAAGACCTGGCATAACGCCTCGTCGGTGAAGTTACCAAAGACCTCGGCATAACGCCTCGTCGGTGAAGCCGGCCGGTTACATATTCGACTTGGCAAGGCGACGCGATTCGACCGGCCAATTGGAGCCGGCGACATTCGACCGGCGAACGCCCAGCTGGTGAAGCGAGCAACATGCGACTTCGGCATAACGCCGACAAGGTGAAGCCAAGCAACATGCGACTTGACATAACGCCCGGCAAGGTGAAGCCAGTAAAATGCGACCGGCAAGGTAAAGACCAGCGACGAAGACTTGGCATAACGCCTCGTCGGTGAAGTCGAGCACCAAGACTTCGCAAAACGCTCGCAAGATATACAAACAAGAAGACATGACCTCGGCAGGCGCCCCTGCGACAAAGCCGGCGACATACGACTTGCGAACGCCTCGGCAGGACGAAGCAGCGACATACGACTTCGGCGACGCCCGGCGGGCGAAGCAGCGACATTCAACTTCGGCAGATCAGACGCGCCCCCTCGCCAGACTCACAATTCCGGCGGCGACGTCAACCACCGCCCCTCCATCACGACCTCACTTCACGTCTTTTGGGGATATGATAGATACTGCCCAACCACTAGGCCTCATCGTGCCCAATATAAATGGGCCCGACATTAAGCTCGGCCCATGTGAGTTCGCCCGAGAAGACTCCCACCAACTACAACTCTAATCGCAATTGGAGACGTGAAGATTGGATGCATATCTAAAGAATCCTTATGAGAAGACTCGTAATCGAGTCGAACTCAACTTGGTATCAGTCGAGTCAAACTCAACTTGGTATCGAGTCGAGTCGGACTCAACTTCATGAATATGTATAAACAGAGGCTAGATTAGAGAAGAAAGGAGATCATCTACAATCATCTACTCTCGGATCGATAACTTGATCTACACTTCAGAATCACTCTTCATATTATCAATACACGACTCTCTCTCCCGTGACTTAGATCTTATTCATAGATCGAACCACGAAACCTTTGTGTTCTTTGCATTTATTTCCCTACGAAAATAAGATCGATCATATACCAAGATATATATATATATATATATATATATATATATATATATATATTTTTTTTCTTTTTCCCTTTTTGAGACCGTATATCAAGATATGGTTAATATCATGCTAAAATGTTGGATAGAAACAAGTTGAGGAATACATGGATGTGGAACAGAATAAAAAACAAATTTTGAGATATCGAAAATCGGCAAGTAAATGCTGGTGTTGAAGCTTACCGAGTCAAGGCCAAAGGAGACATTTGTGAAACCTGAAAGAGTACATGTTGAGAGCTGCTACAACTTCCTTCTGGCTCAAAAATGAAGACAAGTTAAGTTGATAGCCTATTTCGAGTCCATCGCGATACAGACTTTAATTTTTTGTTTTAAATTATAAAGAAAAAAAGAAAAAAAATAAGAAATAACCTATCTTGTAAGGAATTTGAAAGTTATATGATTGACAAAATTTCATATTATCTGTTAATCTAAAAAGTTTTCTTCTTTTGAAATAACCTGAAAGTTTTCTTATGACAAAGTTATACTACTATTCTGACAAAAACTTAGGTGAACTCTGCCTCACCATGAGTACACGTTTGTTTTTTGTTAAAATAATTATATATTAATCATGGTGAGTAAGGATAATTAGATTTTATTAATCTATAATTAAATTTATTAATTTTTAAGTATAATTTATCAATTCATAATTAAGGTATATTAATTCATAATTATGGTTTATTATTCAAATTAGGATTTATTAATTCACAATTAGGGTAATTCAAAATTAAGATTTATTAATTTCATAATTAGGGTTTATTAATTCATAATTAAGGTTTATTAATTCCAATTAGGCTTTATTTATTCAAAATTAAGATTTATTAATTCAAAATTATTATTTATTAATTCATAATTATGATTTATTAATTGAAAATTAATGTTTATTAAATTAATTAATTTTAATTAACATTAATTGAATGATAATTAATCAACTAAATAACTAAAAAATTAATTAGAGGGTCTCGTTGTACGTGCGGCAGCACACACTGAACCCCACCCTTACTATCCTAACATTCTTGGCTAAAAATGAAATTTTCTTCTTTTGTATGAATTGGGATTCAATAATATCTATTAATCTAAAAAGTTTAAACGCTATCCTTTTTATTTAATGCGGGGAAAAGCTTGTATTTGATTCAATTACTAGAATATTGAACCAAAATATATAAATATGTCTCTAGAATTTTTTAGTCAGATAATAGTTGTCATTCTATCAAACGTGTGTTCACACCATTCGTTTGAGTAATCCCCAAATAGGGTGTTTGACCTCATTTTTCCATAATAATACTGGTAATTTGTATTACACTTTAGTCTTCAAATAGATTAATAATCATTATTATCGTTTAGTTGATTTGTCTTCGTATATATTTATAATTAACAATTTTTGATATGACATGAAAGTGTAACACGTATGCACACTAAATTAATGCACGAAAAGGAAACAATGATTTGTATCCTAGTTGGTCGAAGTGTATCTTTTTGTATAATTGTGTTCCAATTCGTGTCAGTCAAATCATGTCATGAGTGTCAGAAGATTGTATGGCCGAAGAAGTAGAAAAATAACATAACGTCTGTTTAGAAACAGTCCAAAAGTCTCATCCTACCGCTCATTGATTAAGGTGAATTCATCTGATCGAGAGATCACATGTTCGAATTCCACCAAATGTTTATATGGATTTAAGCATGTCACACCTAGTTTTTCAAATGTGGTTTACCTATTCTGTATGGTTTCTGGGTTATTGTTATAAGACAAGTGGGGTTTACCCAACGACACCCAAGATAAGCGAATGCAGTGTTCCATGATACAAAAAAAAAAAAACAGTCCAAAAGAATTATTATTTCTTTTAGTTGTTTAAATAGTAACAAATTATAACTCATTCAATATGATCTATAATCTTTTTTAATTGTTCCATCCAAGATGATCTATTTCTTTTTTAAAAAATAATTATCTCTTCAAAAGTTATGAGATCTATCTATTTTTTATCACTTTAATTATTTTATCATATTCTTCTAAATAATTGTGCTGAAAAGAATTTGATCGTCTTGGATAAGACGGAATGAGTATATTTTTTCAAATCAATGAGTTATTATATTAAGCAACATATACTAACATGACCCTAGGTCACAATAATAACAGCCCAATTTCAAATAGGCTTAATTTTTCAGCCTATTAAATGGGAAAGAAAAAGCCCAAAGAATTCTGATGTCAAATCGTCGTCGTCTGGTCCGTTTCTTCAGGGGCATGATATGCTTACGAACACGAAAGCCGCAGCTCCGTCAGCACCAATGGCGGCTCCGCCACTGCACAACCGCCATTTCTCCTCTTCTCGCTCCTTCCCTTCCCCGTGCAGGCGACCCTTTCTCTCGAACCAAATCTCGTCATCTCACCAAAACCTCCTTTAAGCCCTTGCAAAACATCCATATCCGTTTCCTTCTCCTCTCTCTCACTCTCTCTCCAAAACGATCGTAGAAATCCCACGTGCTTCGCCCCTGCCTCACAGATAAACGATTCTGAGCTAGAACCGCACGAAAATCGCGTTGGAGAAGCGCGGGAAGCAATTGCTGGTTATCTGGAAAAATTCGGAGCTTCGCGAGAGGACGCGTTGTGCATTTCCTCAAACTGCCCTAATTATTTGAATATGCTGATTGAAGGCGTAGATGACCTCGACAATTGGAATTCGTTGGCCGCCGCCGCCAGTCCGGGGCCAAAAAGCGGCGGAGGCGCCGTGGAATTCAAGAAGAAAGTGTCTCAAATGGCGGAGCAGAAAGGGGATAAGGGCCTTCTTCCCTTCTTGGATAGTATTGGCCTTTCTCTCTCCTCGGCTTCTCGCTTAGCAAGATATCTCTCTTCTCCGCAGTCCAACGCGCTTCCTCGCCTCATTCACAAGGTGTTTGATTCAATCGAATCCTGTTTTAATTTTTTCCTTAAGAAAAAATTGTAGCGAGCAAGATTCAGTTTTTCCTGATATTTTGTTCTTGTTAATAATTATTATAGGTTAAGTACATGAAGGAAATATTATTTATTGGCAGTGATGACAGTGAACTCATTGGGAAAAATGCGCTGCGAATGATGGCGCATCTCTCCATTGCTGCTGATGATGATTTGCAGCAAACTTTAGCATTTTTTGAAAAGGTTAAAGATGATAAGATTGTTTGTGCAGTTGATATTGAAGCTCTATTGTGTGAAAATGTGTTTGCTTTCCTGCATAATTTGATGTATGTATCTCCTTTTTGCTTGCGTAGATTCAAGCGAGGCGTGGGGGTTTGAATCTTTTGGGTTCTGAGAGTACCTCTTTCCGGTATCTCATTGAATCTTTTCCTCGTCTTCTCGTCCTGCCTCTAGAATCTTGTGTGAAGCCAATTGTTGTGTTTTTGGAAGTTATCGGGGTCCCTAAAGGATGCATAAGAAACATACTTCTGCTATTCCCGCCCCTTCTGACCTATGACATCGACAGAGATATCAAGCCAAGATTGAGGTCTTTTGAGAAGGTACAATTGAAAATGTGCTTCTTTCATTTATCTGGACATTGTTGCGTGAATTTGTTCTTATACGAGCCAATGATGCCTCATAACATCTATAAAACTTTAGTGATTCCCTTCTTATTAAGTATGCAGTTTTATTGCTGGTGGAATTTTGTGCATTTTGTAGGGCAACTCATGATTGGCCATTATTGAATTATTGCATTGTAGATTGGTGTGAAGGATAATGATCTTGGGAAGATGCTCGTTAAGTATCCGTGGATTCTTTCTGCTAGTATCCTTGAGAACTTCGAGAAAATCCTTGATTTCTTTGATGAAGAGAAGGTACTAGTTCAGACAAGATGCTTGATTCTTGCACCTCCGAAGATGATGGTGGTTGTCTTTGGAGTGGAATTGATATATATCTGATGCTAATGAATTGATACAATATTTTATTGAACGCTCTCTAGGTTCCAAGAATCTGTTCCTCACAAGCAATCAAAAGCTGGCCACATATTTTGGGTTGTTCAGTTAACAAGCTGAAGATGATGGTAGAAGAACTAAGTGAAATGGACATTAAAAGTAAGAAGTTAGGTCATGTCATTGCTACAAGTCCTCAGCTACTACTTCGCAAGCCTCAGGAATTTCTTCAGGTTGGTTCAGAAGAAGAAATAATATCAAAAATCTGAAACATATTGAATGATTTCTTTATTTCACATTTCACTTTCTCTTGCTTTTACTTGTCATGATCTCACTTCAATAAGGGGTTTAAAACCTCATAAGCTCAGTTAGGGACTCCCATTATGAATAAGGGCAAAGGCTTAGCAAAAACATAATTAGAATGTAAAATTTAAGTTAGAGGCAGTTTCTAGCTATACTACTAACTACTACTTGCTTGCCGGGGTGGAATGTATGTGTAATTTATTAATCAATGACTCATGATGGCAATTTTTTCTGGCAATTTATGGAGTTGTGTTGAAAAGACACGGTTTTTGTACTGGTCTTTGCAAATAGTTTTGGTGGCTGTTGCATCTTAGTGAAATGGAATCTTGATGTTGTGTTACAGAGCATATTTCTTATTTTTGAAATTTTACAATCATGCTGACAAAACTTGAAAAATGATATATTAGTGATGAATTATCAGTCCTTTTCTGTATGGTATATGCTGGAAACAAGCAATTTTCTGAAGTCATTGAATACAGAGCACCCTTCTTGCATCATTTCTTTCGTTTTACCCATATGCACATTCAGTAAACTTTTTTCTCTCTTCTACATTCAGGTGGTGTCCTTCTTCAAAGATTTAGGAATGGATGAGGATGCTATTGCCAGGACGCTTAGTCGTTGCCCTGAAATATTCGCTGCAAGCATAGACAAAACGCTCGGGAAGAAGTTGCAGTTTCTCTCTAGCATTGGGATCTCCAAAGCACACATCCCACGAGTTATCAGAAAATACCCGGAACTATTTGTTTGTGATGTAGACAGAGCTTTACTTCCCAGGTAAACAATACATGAATACTTCAACTATTCCTGCCTCACCATTAAAAAATATCGAACACTTGAGATTCATATCATCTCCATGTGTCTTGGCAGAATGAGGTACCTGATAGAGATCGGATTGTCAAGGAAGGATATCGGGTTCATGGTGCGTAGATTCTCTCCTTTACTCGGCTACAGCATCGATGAAGTCTTGAGACCTAAACTGGAGTTCCTAGTTAATACCATGGGAAGGCCTGTAAGTGACGTGGTGGATTACCCTAGATACTTCAGCTACTCATTGGAGAAGAGGATAAAGCCGAGGTATTGGGTTTTGAAAAGTAGGAATATAGATATTTCATTGAAAGAGATGTTGGGCAAAATGACGATGAATTTGCAGTTGAATATATAGGGGGAGGAGAGGTGCTTGTTCCTCCCTCTTGACGACTTTGTGTAGTAAAAGCTTCACTAAAATGATCACTTAGTCTAGGGATCTTTCTCTATACACTTGCAGAGTGTAGTTTCTCTATTTTTTATTGTGTTCCAGTCTCATATCTTACATGCATGGTTGCCTTCAATCTGCATATGAATGGCAGAGATTGAACTATGATAGAAAATAAAGGATTGTGTGTGGTAGTGTGTATAATGGTGACTCATTATGCACAAATTATTTAACAAAAACTTGACGTTAGAACATCGAAAATTGGTAACTTATGGAATTAACATATGAACAACCACAAGCTTAATGTAAATGAGAAGTTCAAAATCTACACAAAAAAAAGAAACTTCATTCCAGCAACACTAGCAAAATTTACAGGTGGTCTGTCTCTTCAGTATCATAGGTTCTGAAACAAAGAAACGAAAAGCAAAATGGCCACTGCTTACACAAACACTTCCACAGACAGGAAGGCAATAGCCATTGCTGCTAGCAGCTCCGATTTCTGCCCAAACTTTGTACAAGAAAACCATTGTGCAGAAACATTCTACTACTATATATTTAGGTAAGTTATGTACACGGTGCCTATAAAACGGGTTCATATCCAGTTACTAGGTTCTCATCAGCCTCAGAAACATCGCGCTTAAGCAAGAAGAGCCATGCCTTTGGAGTTGCCACAGTTTGTCATCCACGGATGCACTTCACAAAGTGATCGCGAAAGCTAGTTTAGTATCACATTATTGATATACAAGAAAAAACAAAATTCTAGAATACAATAAATTGCATTTCTAGGAGCAAGAACTTAGGTTAATCGAGGCAATGCTTTCCATTTTTCTGCATATCTTTTACCAATTTGACTCAATAAGCATGACAAACATTGAACCAAAGTACTTGCCAAAACAGAGAAAACAACAACTTATTAGTTGGCACAGAAATGGTTGATATGCTTACTCAGGACTTGGTGAGCTGATAACCTTCTCGAAACATCTTTGCAGAGCATTCGTTTCAGCAGATCCTTAGCTTCTGCTGAAACTGAGCCGAAAGCTTTCCTTGGGAATCTCAGATTTGCCCTAAGCACGGCCTGAAAGATCTCCTGCGCCGACTCCCCATAGAAAGGAGGTATCCCGGCTAGCATTATGTACAAGATGATACCCGCACTCCACACATCAACTGTTTCATTGTAGTCTCTCCCGGCCAATACCTCCGGGGCGACATAGTAGGGGGTCCCGACAATGCCAGACATAAGCACCCGTTGCCAAAGCACTCGGCCGAACCAAAATCTGCAAGCTTCAGCTCGTTGTAGCTGTTGAAGAGAATGTTGTCGGGTTTGATGTCACGATGGGCTATTCCATGGTGGTGGCAGTGTTCTATGGCCTTCATTAGTGGCAACTGCATAAGCAGTTCAAGATGAAGTAAGCAAGCATAAAAATTATAACACAAAAATATCAGCAATTTGAAGAAGGCAACATTTAAACTATACTTTTTTTATGAATTAAATAAAGAAATTTAAAGGCCAACTCACGATGAACTTGAATCCGAGACCTTTGGCATCGGGCATTAACCACTCTACCACTAGGTCAATACACGCACACATAGGCCAACATTTAAACTATACTTGATATTACATACATAGATCATCTAAATAAAAATATTGAATGCAATACATCAATAACTTGCCAATTTATTAACTAAAATGAGGAGAAAACTACATCTTGTTCAAATCCCAAATTGTTTATAAAAGAATGGTTAATGACAATCTCCTGTATATCTTTCCAAAGTCCTTACAAGTAAATAATCACAGAATTCCTAACTTCAATGTAGGGTAAAATAAGGACATTTATCAATCATAGAATTTCTAACTTCAATTTAGGGTAAAATAAGAAAATTTGCTAGAGTCAAAATTGCATGATAATTACAATGAACACCTGGTCAAATTTCTCCAAAACAATAAGATATTTTTTATTTAAGCTCAACTAAGATTTTTACCATAATTCCTCCGTTTATACACATCAAAGCAAATAGCTTATACTAATAATTTTTTTTTGTGAAAATCATTACAAGCAGCAGCTTCAAAAAGATAAACAAAAAAGAGGTATTCTGGTCGAGAACTTTCAAGAATACTAGAAAAGATAACAATGTAATTGTTAAACTATCAAAACACAAATTAACCAATTACGATTTCAATCGAAACAAGGAAGAAATTCGCACTCTTTTTAACCAAAAGTGGGAAAATATACCAAACTTGTTGAAAAAATATTCCTTTTTAATAAAAATAATAATAATCCAGAAGCGAATCATAATGTAAACTAACGTTTACTTCCACACTAGAACAATAAAATTCAGAGAGAAAAACGGAAAAGAGGAACCAACCAGGACTCGGCAGGCCTCGGACTCGGAGAGAACCGGCCGGGCCGTGATCCGCTCCAAGAGATCGCCGCCGCCGCAATACTCCAAAACGATATGCAGGAACTCGTCGTCCTCGTAGACATCGAAAACTCCGAGGACATTCGGGTGGCCCGAGACGACCTGCATGAGCTTGGCCTCGTTTTGGAGGCAGAGGCTGTCAACTGCGTCGTCTTGGATCAGGCGCTTCTCGATCGACTTGACGGCGAAGCACTGGCCGGTGGCGACGGCGTGGCACCTCGAAACGACGCCGTATCTGCCCCTCCCGATCTCCTCACCCACTGTGTAGTCTCTCTCTAGCTCTCCACTCATTACTTTTTCGGTTTCTATCTAAAGGATAACAGTACGTACGGTAGGTTGGGGTGGGGTATATTTATTAGAGAGAGAAAGTGGTAGTTGGAATTTTTGGGGCGGAATATTCGGGTAAATTGTGGAGCCAGTTAGATGAGCACACGTGTCCAAGAGTTGACGGAGGGTTGACGGACTTTGGCTTCAGGTGTTTACTTGTTGCGACTGGGGAGTGTTGAAAAGAAAAGAGATGAAATAGGAAAAAAAATCCACATGATCAATTGTGGGTTGTAATAAATATTATGTATTTTTTGCTTCAGAATAATCATATTATTAAATAATTTATTATAGTGTTGAAAATAAAGATGGATTGTTCTTCATGTGCTATCAAGATATTATAGATGATTAGTACGAGATTTAGAGGGTGTTGGCTGAGCTTATAACTCCTAAAATAACTTATAATTTGTTTTTAAACTTAAAAGCATTTTATAAATTGTTTTGGAGTTATATGTTCTCACCAAACACCTCTTACTCCATCCAACGTGGATAAGATTACTCCAATGCTGGAAATTAGTTTATAAAAGGAGTTCGTTATCATGAGGTACCTAATGCTGGAGGATAAATGTTAATAATAAATTACTCTAAAAACGAATAAAACTCATCATTAGATGGGTTTTACACCACTAGTACCTCTGATAATTATTTTTGGAACATCACTAGCATTGTTAATTAATTTGATCCTATATAGAGTTCTAATTGAAACCGTCATTAGTTCAATAAACTTTTCCCTTAAGTTATAAATACCCTTCCATATATGTTCGATTAGGAGATCTAATTGGTAGATAACTATATCTTCGAGTTCCAGTAATACATCTAAATCAAAATATAAATATAAACATTGGTCGCTAGAAATTGATTCAACTTAAATTATGGAACAATTATACTAATTTACATGAATAATCGCAAAATATCTAAATTATGAAGAATACATAAATAAATTATTTTACTGATTGCCTTCGAAATTTCACCAAGCTGGATTGTGTTTTAACAGACCATAACGCCCAATTTTTCCTTTTGCACGCGAACTTGTGTCTTGTCGGAGAAATTTGAGAATATATCTGCTAGCAAACTAAAAAAGTTAAATTAATATTGTTGCGTAAATAATCTATAAATCCTAAAAATCGATATCACCAAATTTGGTTTCTAACATTGCTTGAATATCCAATTTGGTATGATTAGTTTGATTTGAAAAGTCTACTTATAATACTCCATCCGTCCATAAAAAACGTGCATTTAATTCCTTTTCGGTCCGTCCACCAAAAATGTGCACTTTCTTGTTTTAGAAACATCAACTTTACATTTTTACCCTCAACCTATCCACTTATTTACAAAAAAACACTCATGGTCCACCTTTTTACACTCACAATCCATTAATATATTCATTTATTATCCCCAATGACACACCTTTTTATACACATTTACTTTACACTTATCACAATTTTCTTAAAACCCGTGCCACCAAAATCGATGCACGTTTTTGGTGGACGGATAGAGTACAATTTTATGTAGACAATTCCTCAGAAACCTAGTCTTTGGTTTAACTTGAATAATTATTTCAAATTTAAATAATAGTTTGAATACTAACAGGAATATGTTAAGGAATATAGATCCTCTAGATAGAATATGCTTCAAAAAGGAAACGGCGTAAGTTGGGAAACATTGAAAGTATTTACTCAACGGGAACGGCTCCGTACAGTAGCAGTTGGATTTGGAATCCAGGTATGGTCCACTTATTCTACGTAATATAATAGGTGTCGGGTTGGGTTTTCTTTGTCTAGATGTGGTCTACATCAGAGGGTGATGTGCCCCCAATGAGCGGGCAGCATAGGCCCACACCCCTTCAATGCTCTCAATGGTTGATTAGAAAAGGGTTTACCTTTTTTGTAAGTCCCAATTTGTTAGTGGATACAACACAATTATTTAGCTTACATAAATAAATAAATAAATGCAACATGATTGTGTGTATGTATTGACCTAGTGGTAGAGTAGTTAACGCTTGCGCCAGCCGGGTTGAGTCAGCCCATCGCGACGCAGCCTTTAACATTTCTGCAATAAATTGACCAAAAAATAAATGCAACATGATTATAAGCAAAATTTCCCTTTTTTCGAAATTCCCTTTTTTTTTCGAAAATCATGCTTAAAGTACTACTATCACTTTAACTTATGGCCTAAAGCGAATACTTGAACCAAAGTGAACAGAAAAGTAATTTTCTAAATATGATGCTACAATATTCTAAAATATTACTCCATTCGTCCTTGATAAATGCTTTTAGATTTTGACGGCACATATTTTTATAAATACAATGAGTGTAAAGTAAAGGAGGAATAAGATTTAGATAATAAAATATGTTATATGAATAAAAAAGATGGACCGTGAATGATTTTTTGTAAATAATAGATTGATTGTTGGTAAAAGTTGTGTTTTTTGGGTGGGACTATATCCAAAAATAGAAAGTGAACGTTTTTGTGGAGGGATCAAAATAAAATTAAATGAACATATTTAGAGGAAGTATATAACTTTTGTCAAACGCAGTTTATCTATCTTGTATGATTTGTAATCTATTAAATGTGCACACTACAGTGCTGAGCATTCCATGTACACATAAAAAAAAAATATCTCCTATTTAGTATTTTGGTTGAATAGCTTGACCATGTCACGAAAGTGATGGATGCAATAATCATCCACATCTTTTCGCGTACATATTTTTAAACTAGCATATATAATTTTAATTACTGATCATAGGAATCGATCCAAGAGTGTCATCTATTTCCGTTTCACCCCCTCAAATAATCAGAGCAATTCGTTATTAAGTAATAGAAACAAGTATAATTAATTTCAATATATTAATGAAGAATAAATATAACGAAACAAGTATAATTAATATCAATAAATTAATGAAGAATACATACTCTTTTTCTAAGTGAAATTTAAGGCATGGGTTTTAAACAGTTTCAATAGTCGATATATTTCTACTTTGTCCACTTTGGTTAAAGTGCCAAATGGAAAAAGAAAAACAAACAGTTCACCATTCGTGCGAGTATTAATTACTGATTAAAATGTAAAAGATAAACTAATTATTTTCACGGACAACCCTTTTAAGCAGTTCGTCACCATATTATAAGACCAAAATATCATTATTGGAAAGGCTACGTGGTTGATAACTTATAATTGTTGGGATATCAGGTCCCCATTCATACTTAGGAAAGAAACGAGAAATTAAGAAGAAGAAAAAAGAACAACAATCACAACACAAGAATTTAACGTGGAAAACTTCAAAACCGGAGAAAAACCACGACCCACAGAATGAAAACCACTATATGATAAATTTCTACAATCACACAAGATACCTCTCCTCTCGACCTAATTCTCACACTATTACAAGTCTTTGACAAATTCTCACCCTTCTATCAAGATTCTCACAAGAAAAACTAAGAAATGAATTTAAACTAGAACTTAATCACAAGACTATAATGTAGTGATTGGTGCACTTGTAACAAAGAACTTGATGCTCCTTATATAGCACTAAGGACCTCCCAACTTTGCTTCCAAAATCAATGTGGGACAAGGATTCTTTTATTTTAATACTTAGGAATTCCAACAATCTTCACCTTGTTAAAATAAAAGAATACTTCATTGTCTTCACCGACAATCATGATTCTTAACCCAAAGAACCATCTATCCTCAAAAAGAGAATAAACCTACTCCACCATAAGAGTTGAACACTTAGAATTCACCATTCTAAGAATTTCCTTTGGCACATGTCGAAACTTGCTGAAAACTTATGGTGCAACTTCTAGCTTTTGGCCATCCTAGAAGTTCTTCAGCCATCGACATAATTTTCACCACACACCTTGCATCCATGCCAAACCAATGCACATGCGGTCCAACAATATCATCACATCCTCGTTCATGGCAGTTGGACATGCCATAAGGATGTTCATCTCTTCAAAAGAAATCTTCGATGACATTGTTAGCATCATGGTCGGAGCTATTGCGGATCCGCTCCACCGGACAGCCGTCAGATGACCGGTTCGTCCACACTTCCAACAAACAACACATTTGGAGTCCTTCTTCCTCCCTTTGCTATAAGCCACCATTACCAAATCTTTCGTTGAATTTAGCCCTTCACTCGCCAGTCTTCTCTCCTCGGAAAGAAGTTTTCCCGTGACTTCAGCAAAAATCAACTATTCTTTCCCATACATCAGGATTGACTTCATGTGCTCATAGGAACGAGGAAGAGACAAGATGAGCCTCAACGCCTTGTCCTCATCTTCAACTTTCACTCCAATTGCTTCTAGTTCAGAAATAACGCCATTAAGAGTACTCAAATGATCTGAAATTTTTGTACCTTCATCCATCCGCATGGTGTGAAATTGTTCCTTCAAATACAACCGATTTGAGATGTCATTTGCTTGATACAGAGCTTCCAGCTTTTCCCATAGCTCCTTGGCATTCGAGATCCCATGTATATTTGCTAGAACATTCTTAGCCAAACATAGACGAATTGTACTTGCCGCCCTCAGATCCAGATCCTCCCAATCTTCATCACTGATACCAGAACCTCTGTTTATATCTTCAGTTGGAACCGGTCTACCCCTTAAAGCCTTGTGGACACCAGATTGTATCAACACATCATTGACTTGCACTTGCCACAAGCCAAAATTGATTCTTCCATCAAATTTCTCCACGTCAAACTTCATTGAACTTGAAGCCCTTGACATAGTTTCTTCACCTCCTAAATGAATAACCGCCTCACAAGAGACACCCAGAATTTTCTCAAGAAATCCTTTATGATATGGAAGATCGACAACGCCGCAACCATAGAGCATACTCAGAATACCAAGAGACCTAGACCTCGCTCTGATACCACTGTTGGGACATCAGGTCCCCATTCATACTTAGGAAAGAAACGAGAAATTAAGAAGAAGAAAAAAAGAACAACAATCACAACACAAGAATTTAACGTGGAAAACTCCAAAATCGGAGAAAAACCACGACCCACAGAAGGAAATCCACTATATGATAAATTTCTACAATCACACAGCATACATCTCCCTCTCGACCTCGACCCCCTACACTATTACAAGCCTTTGACAAATTCTCACCATTCTATCAAGATTCTCACAAAGAAAAACTAAGAAATGAATTTAAACTAGAACTTAATCACAAGACTATAATGTAGTGATTGGTGCACTTGTAACAAAGAACTTGATGCTCCTTATATAGCACTAAGGACCTCCCAACTTTGCTTCCAAAATCAATGTGGGACAAGGATTCTTTTATTTTAATACTTAGGAATTCCAATAATAATATGAGTTGTCCTAGTAAGTTTCTAAGTGTGTGCATTATCTGAGTGTTTGTGTGTGTATGTGAGAGAGAATATCGAGAGGCTAGCATCTCCTATATATGGTTGATATCTTATCTATGAGTTGCCCTTTTAACGTATTAATATAAATACATACGGAGTTAGGTTCAAATGAGAATCATTTTTATCTTAAAAACTAAGAATCAAAGGAATTCGTTATGAAAATTGATGAATTCGTTTAGAAAATTACTGAATTTAAAAATTTAAAAATTTTCACACGAGTTCGAATCTGATGAGGGGCGAATTTTTTTTTTATTATTATTCATTTTTTGATTCTTACGTTAACCCTCTCCTATATATAGATACATATATATACATAGATATATAGGGGTGTATTTACTAGAAATCATCTTTATTCTAGTAATTACAAATTAATCTAGTTCATCCTTATTCTAGTAACTAGAAACCAACGTAATTATAATAATAAAAAAATATTATGTTATGTGTAAAAATATAAAAATAGAGAGAACATAGTTTTAAACTTAAAAAAACATAATACTAAGAAAGTATTATCTTATGTGTAAGAAATCATATTTCATTTGAAAGATCAATCTTGACCATTCATCAATGAAAATCTAGATCATCTTTCTCAATATATATATTATAATTATATTTAAAGTAATGATGCATAGAGATAATAATAGGATTTATTATATGAAACAATCTAGGTCCTATTTTATTATGGATAAAACAATATAGTATGTTTAACCTAATGTGCAATTATGACAATGAAATATTGTTTCTTTAGAAAATCAAACTAAGTTCTTAATTTTGATAAAGAAAGAAATTGTATTGTTATATGTATAGACATCTTTGGCAAAAAAATAATTGCGTGGACAAAATAAAACAATTATCAAAGATATCCGGACCTAAAGATATGGCATATGTGCCGACATATTTTTAAATACACTCATAAATACTTTTTGCACTATCTTATATACATATAGGTGCACGATGCACGTGGGAAGGGGTTATTGAGATATGAAATACTTCATCCGACTCATTTCTTTTGGACACGATTATTTAAGAAAATGGTATAAAGTGATTAAAGTGATAAAAAATAATTAGATCCCATAATTTTTGAAGAAATGATTATTTCTTAAAAATGAAACATGTCATCATGGGTGGGACAACCCAAAAAGGAATACAAACTATTTTGGGTGGAACGGAGTAAGTATGAAATATATTCCACAACCCCACAAATCACAACTTGGAAATTTTGGGTCCATATATACTTCATATGGAAATCATAATTTTTCCCTCTTAGTTTCAGATATTGATAATATGAACATACAAGGCAAAGAACAATCACAATAAAAAGTTGAATGTGACAACATATTTTCTAATCAAAGACAAGAATTTAATGTTTTCATTGTCCTTTATAACAATCACAATACATGAGTATCATTGTACTTTAATTTACATTGCAGTAAAATAAAAACAAATCCAAATTTGTATTTAACTTTAATTTTGATTTGCAAATTTGGATTCTATTCATTTCTTATTTTTTATTTGCCATAATTGTCTCTTTCTAATAATATTAGGTTTAAGGAAAATGGATCTATAAATTATTTTCAAAAAATAATGAATTATATCACTTCAGCAATCATAAATTGTTTTTAATAATAAAATTGTAGAACTATATTAATCTATACGGTAATATCTTTATAAAAGATATACTTCAATTTATATTAATATGTAGTTGCAAAATAAAGCACAAAGCAATTATTTATATTAATATGTAGTTGCAAAATAAAGCACAAAGCAATTACTTACTAAAGCAAGAAAAAAATACACGAAAATTGGTTACGCAGTTGGTCTCACGAGTCTACCGACCTACAAGCTAGAGATCTTTCACTAGAGATTTTATGATAAAGATATTAAAGACTATACAATTATAATGAGTAAACTATTTATAAGAAGGAAAAAACTCTAATATACAGAATCTTAATTTGATTAGAAATCCTCTTATCAGACTCCATAATCCAATATATATTGTAGTTTACTAGTTATAAATAGAATAATTATATCATCACTGCTTCACGTATGTCATACTTTTTCATATTTATGATTTCCTTTATATTCGAGGGGTTTAATAAAATATTTTGCAATCACAGTGTCCGTATAGCCGTTTTGCCATCTCAAACAAACGTGGCATTGGCATCTGTCTTAGGGATAGCAAAGGCTCGTTTGTAGCGGCTAAGTTCGTTAGGAAGCGTGGGTTGATTAGAGTGGAGGAGGGAGAGATTGCCGAGAGGCTCTTTCTTGGGTCAAAAGCCCCAATATAGACAAGCGCATCATAGAGATGGATTGCAAGGTTGCGTGCGATGCCATTAGTTCTAGCGACGAAGATCTTTCCGAGATGGGAGTCCTCGCGGCAAGTTGTCGACAAGGTATGGCTAGCGAGGGAGAGTTTTAAGTTACGCACATCAAAAGAGAGTTTAATAAAATTGCTCACTGTTTAGCTAAAGCTGCTTTTAGTTTTGTTGCACCGCATATTTGTTATGAATCTCCATCTCTTGTGGCGGGTCTTCTCCATATTTCATGTTCGTGTTCGTAATAAAACTGTTTTTGCTTTAAAAAACAAACAAACAAACGTGACATTAGGATTTAAATAATAGTAAAGTTATTAATTCCTTTTGTCATTCTAACCAAACATCAAATACATTGGAAAAAGAAGAAGTATTTACCTTTAAATTTTTATATTTAATTGATAAAAAGAAGAAGATGCATTTGCCTTTGTAATCTCCTAACTAAACAAACATTACCCGCAATAAATAAATAAATAAAAACATTTACATTCTCTATCTCCTAATTATAACAAGTCAAACTACTTAATTACAACTGGTCCAAAACCAACTTTAACAATAATATGGAGTCCACGTTTTGAACACAAATATTTAGCGGGTTCGTTTTCTTTTTCATTGCTAATTGCAGTAGTTTGTTATAGGAGTAATCGAATTTTCCTTAACAACTTCGCACATAAATACTTCACATTCTCTTCTCCACTCAAATGATCATCGCCTTTCCGCAGGTTTGAAGCACAAAGCTCACAATCTCCATAGCCCATAATTTTCATCGGTCTCACATCGCAAATCTAGAGCAATGGCGAAGGAACCAGTTCGTGTTCTCGTCACCGGCGCTGCAGGTGTGATTTTCTTTTTATTTTTTGGAATTTATCATATCGAATTAGAGTTTCAGGTGAAGTTTTTGTGTTTAAACGGTGGATGCTTATTTGATAACTTTTTTTCTGCGAATGAGTAAATGGTTAGACTAGACATAGAAGTGGAAAGCAATAGCTTTTATTCTGCAAAATGTGGAAAAATTATGTCATTTCGAGAGATGTATGAGATTTAAGTAGTTGTTTATGAGAGTGGTGTTAATATTAATCATTTCTATCACTTGACAGTTGAATCTAGCGATTATAGCATGTTTAGATCAGGTGAAACTGCAATTTGAATTAAACTTGCTTGTATGCAGGTCACTCTTTTGAGATTGAAGGATGTAGTTTTGTGATGATAGATATATTATGTCACCTGCATTTTAATTTATTTTTGAGTAGTATAAATTGTAAGCAGTATCCAGTCTGTGAGGGCTTGTTTGTTTTACAGGACAAATTGGATATGCTCTAGTGCCCATGGTTGCAAGGGGAGCTATGTTGGGACCTGATCAGCCTGTGATCCTCCACATGCTCGATATTCCACCTGCTGCTGAGGCGCTCAACGGCGTTAAAATGGAATTGGTCGATGCAGCATTCCCTCTTCTTAAAGGTAGTATATATACTTGTCTTCACTAATTGTATGTGCTTATTGATTTTGAGACCTGGTGCTGTTGAAAATCAGGCGTCGTAGCCACCACAGATGTCGTTGAAGCTTGCACCCGTGTCAATGTTGCTGTCATGGTTGGTGGCTTTCCAAGGAAAGAAGGTATGGAGAGGAAAGATGTGATGTCAAAGAATGTGTCCATCTACAAGTCTCAAGCTTCTGCTCTTGAAAAGCATGCTGCACCTAACTGCAAGGTTAAATTGATTTTCGTTGTGTCTGTTCATCTAAGACATTGCAAGAATCATTTTGACAAGATGTATGTCCTCTTTAATTCTTGTTGTGCACTTGCAGGTTCTGGTTGTTGCTAATCCGGCCAACACCAACGCGTTGATTCTTAAGGAATACGCGCCATCTATTCCTCAGAAGAACATTACTTGCTTGACTAGATTGGACCACAACAGAGCCCTCGGACAGGTTTCAGAGAGATTGAAGGTGCAAGTAGCAGATGTTAAGAATGTGATCATCTGGGGGAATCACTCATCGACACAGTATCCCGATGTCAACCATGCGTCTGTCATGACTCAATCTGGAGTGAAGCCTGTGCGCCAGCTTGTTGCAAACGACGAATGGTAGTTTGATTGAGAACATTCTGTCTACAAAGACATACACAATTTATCATCATGCACCTAGAATTTTATGTATCTTTTTTTTAATTGTCAGGCTGAAAGGAGAGTTTATAACTACTGTCCAGCAGCGTGGCGCTGCTATAATCAAAGCTAGAAAACTTTCTAGTGCACTCTCTGCTGCGAGTTCTGCTTGTGATCATATCCGTGACTGGGTTCTTGGCACTCCAGAGGTAAGTTTTCACTTACTTGTCGATTTCTTTATGTAGATGCATGTGTTATTATTTTTATTTTTTATTTTTTTTACAGGGTACTTGGGTTTCTATGGGTGTATACTCTGATGGATCATACAATGTCCCACCAGGCCTCATCTATTCATTTCCAGTTACATGCAAGAATGGAGATTGGTCAATTGTTCAAGGTTGGAACACATTTAAAAAGAAGAAAAAACTAAGCATATTATTCAAGTCTTTGAAATTTTATTTCTGCTGCTATCTTACAACATATGACTTTTTGGTTAGTTGTTGCTGTAAATTTGTGTCACTAATTTTATCGTGCGTTTTAGGTCTCCCAATCGATGAGTTTTCGAGGAAGAAGTTGGATGTAACTGCTCAAGAACTAAGTGAGGAGAAATCGCTGGCGTATTCTTGCCTTCAATAGTTCTCCCCTGCTTTTTAGTAGGTTCAGATTGAGTCAAACTAGTTAAGTTTCAATAATGGCATTGTAAAGACTAGCTTGATGACTAGTTAAGGAAGCTAGCTACTTTCTATGAATTTTTTTACGTATTTTGTTAGATATGATCGTACCTCTAGAATTTATAGCCATAACTACCTTAGAAGCAACGTCTAGCTATTTAAAGCCTAATGACAGCTTCAACAAGATTTAAACAAACTAACCGCTACAGTAAAACAAACATTAACTGACATGTTGACTTTTAACTTATTAAAGAACTCTAGGACACCCCGTAGAAGATCAACCAGGTGTGATGGGCAACATCTCTTTAAGGCATGGGCAGATTCTGAAATTTAACAGAGAGATAATACGATGTATAGGGATGGATGTAAAAAGCCAAGACTGCATACTTGCAACTAAGAGAATGTTTATGAGATACCAGGCTCTAGATTACACTTTTATTTAAGTATATTCAGAACTTGATAATTATCTTTTAATTTCGACGCTTTCAACTTGTTTTTCCTTGCCCCACCCCTAACCTCATTATACAAAATTATCTTGAACATAAATATTTTTGTATGAAAATATGAGATTTTAATGTTGAGTTCATCCATTATTGGTTATATAATATTTGTAAATATAGATTTTAATTCTAATTAAAATATTAATTAACTAAATGATGTTAAGTCTAGATTTTTATATAGCACTTTTAGAGATTTTTTTCAAATTTTATCACCATTTAAATTTTATATAATTTGTATATTTAAAACTTATGAAAAGTATATAATGAATGTGATTAAACTAACTATTGCAAAAAAATATATATTGCAGTCTTGTGAAAATAGGAATAAGAAACTTCCTAAAGTATTAGAACTATGATTAATGAATATGGAACAATTGAGAGTTGGAAAAACAATTCAAAATTTTCATTATGATTATACTAGAAAAAATGATCAAGGCTTGTTCAAAATCAGAAAAATTATTAACCAAAAGTAAACCAATGTTATGGATTTTGTTCATATAGCTTCATATCATATAAGGATTAAGAGCTTTAAATTAAAATTTTAATTATTTGGGGTGGGTTAAACTGAAGTTGAACTATATATAATATATATAAACATTCCATTTTGGCACTGAGCTGAGCCCATGCAACCACTGAATAAATCAGCCCAATGTCTGAAGGAAACTTCAAGTGTAAGCGGCTGCGAAGAAGACAGAAACGACTTTCAGGCAGTGGCTTTGTGAACAAATCAGCCACTTGGTCTGGAGCAGGAACATGCCCAACTTCAATAGCTTTTTCAGCAACCTTGTCAATAACATAGTGCACATCAACTTCTATGTGTTTGGTGCAAGCATGAAAAACAGGATTGGAGGCAGTAGGTGAAAGGGAGAGAGGCTTGAGAAATAAGAGTAAGGCCTGTATCCACTATAAGTTGATGTTTTTTCAGCTTTACCATGTTTGTTGATGAATGTAGGGACAAGGATATTGGAAATGAATACCTTGACTGAAAAAATGAAGTAAAGGGTCTGAATTACCCACCCCAATCAGATTGAAAAGTTTTTATTTGAGTAAAGAATTGACACTTAACCATAGCTATGAAGTTTTGCAAGAACGGACTAATCTCAGATTTTAGAGCTAAAGGATAGATCCATATGTATCTAGTGTAATCATCTACAAAGTGAATGTAGTATTTGAAACCATTATGAGAGGTGGTGTGTTGGAGAAGAACCCGCCGCCATTCAAGCAGTGGTCGTTGTTCTACCGTCTCACTTGGAGATACTCTTAGATTGTTCGCTTCGTTGTAAAATCTGATGTATTAGAAATTCAGTATCAGTTTTTTTTTATATTTTACTTAGAAAATCTTATAACAAAAACAGAAAATGCGTCGTTTTACAGAAAAAGCATTCGAGTCGAGGCGAAATCAGGAGAATACATGCGCTTCTTGATTAGGGCTCAACCTCATTTGGAAATGATCTCTTTTACTAGTGTAATTAAGCAAGTTTATACCTTTCATTTCTCAAGTATTTGTGACTTTTTTTTTGGGGGAAGTATTTGTCTTTGTAAGCTTCATAGTTTATAAATATTAATTCAAACATCAGACAGTTGTGGTATTACTAAAATTAGAATTAATATTGGAAACCTAATTCTGTCATATTTTGCTTGTCTACCCCTTGGTTGCAAGCTTTTGCAACTTTAACACTCCATAGCTATTAAATGATAAATTTAATTCTAAAATATATTTTCAATTTCCAAATGGAACTTTTATGTTACTGAAAATCAGCAATTAATTTTCTTTGAATTTATCGCCCTTTATATATTCTTCCATAAGTCAAATTTCTTGATTTTGTCATTGACTCTTTCAATAAGGATGTCAACCTGGAAGAATGGGGCAGCAACAATCCAAAGAAATTCCAGCGGGTAAATTTTGGGAATAAGACAAAGCTCTCCGAAGTCAATGGATTCCCCCTTGCAGAACTCTATGCTCATCTAACTATATATGTGTGTGAATGGTTTTGAAATATTAGCTTATGAATTCCAATATTCTTATTCTTTTTTTTTTTAGCTTATGAATTCCAATATTCTTATTCTATTGTATAGTAAATTGTGTTTCTAAGCTATACCATAAATTGTTTATTTATCATGACTCATGAGAGATTGGATCTTCGGAATTCCTATTGTGTAATTCGATTCTTATCTTTTAATTTTGCTATACCACTTGCCTTTAGGACAAATTCAAGATACCATATCTAACCCATCAAATTACAAGAAAAACATCGACAAAATCTATTAATATATAAATTCCCAGCTCATAGTCGGGGCCAGGTGTGGGGTAGGTTTGATACTACAGTTCGTGTGATCTTGAATCCTATTAAAAGTATTTTCATGATTTATTATTTACTTTATATGTGCTGAATTATGCTTCTGGTGGCAGTGGATTGACAGTGAGGGCAAGTTTCGTTGATTTATTGCATGAACCCACAACTTATCATTTAATATATTGATTGATTGATTTATGTTGGTATTAAATATGTCATTATATCTTAATGCAATGTTTCATATATATTTATTATAATGCCTGTTTTTCATACTTACTAATGATTTCAGGAAAAATACTATTTGTATTCAGGAAAGAAATTTGATTGTAATATTATATATAATCACAGAAATCATTATTGACTATGTTCCTAGTTCTTCCCATTTCTTGGATGTCGTAACATGATTGTATATGCTGTGTTCAAGTTCAAGTGAAAGATGATCCTCTTTAACTTAGTATGTTCTTTTCTGTGGTCAAGTATATGAGATCTTATGATTCTTGTTGGCATTTCCGCCTGGTGTTTTTGTTGATTATTTGCATTTTGCTTCATCATAAAAATATGCTTTTTCTCTTGTAGGTCGCCATCGAATCCTTTGCACCATGCTGCAAAAGAGGGCTGGATGGATTCAAATTATTTTCACATGGAGGTCAGACATCCTCGATTCATTGTGATTCTGAGCTGAGTAGAATAAACTTGTTCATAAAATGATTTTACATTTGAACTTAGCGAATGCCCTAATATATATATATACCCCACACACACACATATATATTACTTTTAATTTCAATTTATAGTTTTACAACAAAATCTTTAATTTTAATTTGATTTAAAATTATTGTATTGTTAATTATCATCTAGCGTGTCCTATCAAATAATTCATTTATTTTCTCCTTCCACAAAAATATTTTTAAGTTTAATATTTTTAAAATAATTTGCAAGATTAATATTTAAACTTTGCAAGATTATTAAGAAACCAACCATCATATTTCGATATATATTTTGAGCTCTCTTTATAAGATTAATATTTAAACTCTATTTTGATTTATCTTAAATACTCATTTATTATATTTTTAATTTATATTCTAATTTTATATATTTTAATATTCTCAAATTTTTCTTAATTAAGAATATGAAGTTTTCTTAATTATTTTTACTATTTTTTTTATTTTATTTTTTTAGATTTTGATGCCCGACATTATTTTCCCACTATACTTCATTGATTGAATATCTACATAAAATGATATTTACATTTTTGAGTTATCAATGAGTATTTATATATGAGTTTGGGACGAAAACGAGTAGTAAAATCACTTTCTATTTGGGTTTGAGATATGTACAGATATATACATCCTAGATAAGTAATCAATTATTGTAACAACTTATATTTATAAATTTGAACGAGTTAAGTTAACTAGCGGAATTGCTATACGATTTTGAGACAGTAACTTGTAATAAAATCACTTTTCAATCGGATTTGAGACGGATACGAGTATATACATTATATATAATACGATTGCATAGCTAGGACATCACCTTAATTCATGCGCATACGTGGCACCTCTAATATTCTCTATTTTTATTTATATTGGATACTAATTTTGTAGTTTCTAAATTCTTATATTATAATATTTATTTATTTTATATATATATCGATATTTTCTTAATTAGAGAGTATGGAATCCTTAATTACTTCTCATTCATTTTTTTATTTGAAATTATGTATTATTTTTTATGATACTTCATCAATTGAAAATCTAAATAAACAAGAGATTTACGTGTTTGACTAATTAGTAGGTATCAACATATGAGTTGAGACATAAATCGATAGTAAAATTATTTTTAAATTTGATTTAGGACACGTATGAGTATATAAATTCTAAACAAGTCTAAACATTAATCAACATGCCCAATGGAAAATTTTCAATTTTCTAAACTTTTATTATTTGTTTGAGATGGGTAAGAGTGAATACATTCCAGATGGGTTTGGATATATGAAGCATAGCCTCATTGTTTTTCATCGGTTAATTTTTCTGTAAACTTCACAATTTGGAGGCATAAATAAATTTGAATCCTTCTTAGGTTTTATAATATTTATTATTAATATTTACTTTATAATGTTTGAGTATTCTTGAGACATATAATCAATTGCTATAACATTATATTATATAATTGAAATAGGTTAATTAGGGAAGTCAGTGGGTGTTACTATACATGTTTGAAATGAAAATTAGTAATTAACGAGTATTTATATTTTGTAATGTTCAAGTTTTATTGAGACAAATGATCATTTATTGTAACAATTTATATTTAATTATTTAGATATTTTATAAATTTTAAATGAGTTTGGTTAATTAACTTGTATTATTATATAAGTTTCAGACGATAATATGTAGTAAAATTAATTTTTAAAATCAAGTTCAAAACATCTATGAATATAAAAATTATAAACATATATGGACACTAATCGACATGCTTACTTGAATTTTTTTCTAACTTTTAAATATTTTGTTAATTATTAACGTTTACTTTGTAATGTTCGAATTAATGTTATTGCTACAGATAACCAATTATTATAAGAAGTAATATTTATAAGTTTAAACAGATTATGATGATTCTCAAGTATTATTATAAATTATGACGTAAAGTTATTTTTTTCGTCGAAATTCGACGGATTATATATTAGTTATATATATAACCAGAGGTGAGTTTGGATCTATATATTGTCTCGCCAATCTGGTGGACTACGAGTTTTTGTGATTAAAAGAAAATACTATCATCTTTATCTCTATAACTCGCTCTTATGAATTTATCCTCTTATTTAAATAAAATTCCGCAAATTCTCTATCCATATTAAAAAATAAATAAAAATTTACAGATTAATTGGAAGTAAAAAAAACGGAAGGTGCTTTTGAGCTTTTAATTTAGAATTTCAATAATTTAAATTTCAAATTTATAATATCTGTTTATTAAGTCTCAAATAAATTATAAATAAATAAAACGAATCACTCTATAAATTTTTATGAGTTGCCTAGTTTTCTATACTTAATACTCCATCCGTCCCATTTAAAATATCTCATTTTTTTTAGGCACGAATATTTAGAAAAAATATAAAATAGTTAAATGTTAAAAAGTGGATAGGGTCCACGCTTTTGAAGGGATAATTACTTCATAAAATAGAATGAGATATTTGTAATAGGATAACCAAAAAGGAAAATGAGACATTTTAAATGGGATAAATATAGTAGTATGCAAGCCAATAAGAATTTAATCTCCCCCCTCTCCAAAAAAAAAGAAAAAGAAAATAAAAGAAAATCGTTTGGAATTAAATACCAAAAAAAAAAAGATAACAAATAATACTCTCATAATCATTTTTCCTAAAAATCTTGGAAAGGTTCAAGGTGATTTCTCTTGATTTTCTTCCCTTATGGAGTAAGAAAACAACCTCATATGTATTCCCTCCATGTCCAGAGCTGCGACGCCCCAACTCACCAATTCTTTGATTATATAATTTTACCCTTTTATTTTTCTCGCTTCGCCCTTTTTTTGGGATATTCGTCATATCGAATTGGGCGATCAAATTTCTTGATTTTTCCTTCCTTTTTGATTCTTTCAAGAAGGAAGAAATTCAACCTGGAAGAATGGGGCTGCAACAATCCAAAGATCAATTGTTGTTCCAGCAGGTAAATGATGGGAATATTGAGCGCATCAAAGCTCTCCGAAGTCAAGGCGCTGGGCTTGAGGTATCCCATCAAATAATTCTTGCAGAACTGCGTGTTTTATATGCTCATCTAAATATATATGTGTGTGTGTATGGGTTTTGATTTGTGGCTTATGTGTTTAAGCTGTTGATTGTGTTTTTCATCTTCTAAAGATTTCTAATTGCATCCGATTGCATATTAAATGGTGACAATTGGTTTATCAATTGATTTTAATCGGTTTTGAGTGTGATCAGTAGCAAAGATTTTATTTTGTACTTTTATTAGTTAAATTAAAGTTTTGTGTTTTATTTAGGCTGTGGTGTTATAGATGCATCACACACATTACTACTATATCACTTGATGCTCCAATGTTTGATTCATACCAAATTAAACGCACCCGTCTTTGTAGAAATATTAGACTCGATTGTAAGTTACAACTTCAGTAGCATGAATTCTCAGCTCATGGAGTCGGGGCCAGGTGTGGGGGTAGGTTTGCTACATAGTTAGTTGAAGTTCGTGTGATGTTAAAGCTGTCTTTGTAAAAGTATATTCATGCTTCAATTATTTACTTTATATGTGCTGAATTATGCTTCTGGTGGCAGTGGATTGACAGTGATGGCAAGACTGCGTTGATTGTAGCTTGCATGAACCCACAGCTTTATAATATAGCGAAAACTTTGATTGAATTGGGTGCCAATGTCAATGTATACCGTCCAGGTAATTGCATTTTCTCGTACCTTACATTATCTTATATGCAATGTTTGATGATTTAATTTATTTTAATTGCCGGCCTGTTCGTTTCCTGTAGTCCTATCGCTATCTGCAATGCTTAAAACTAAGGAATTGCCAATATACTAGTGGTTGCTAATTCATTCAGGAAAAAAAATTGATTGTAAGTTGATTATGTTCGTGCTGATATTATCACAGAAATCATTATTGACTATGTTCCTAGTTCTTCCCATTTCTTGGATGTCGTAACATGATTGTATATGCTGTGTTCAAGTTCAAGTTAAAGACGATCCTTTTTGACTTAGTATGTTCTTTTCTGTGCTCAAGTATATGAGATCTTATGATTCGTGTTGGCATTTCCCGTCCCGGTGTTTTGTTGATTATTTGCATTATGCTCCATCATAAAAAATGTGCTCTTTCTCTTGAAGGTCGCCACGCCGGAACTCCTTTGCACCATGCTGCAAAGAGAGGGCTGGCTCACACTGTCAAATTACTTCTTTCACATGGAGGTGAGCACGCAGCCATCCTCGATTTACAGTGATTCTGAGCCGAGTAGAATAAACTTGTTCTTATGTTGATTTTACATTTAAACTTCAGCAAACGCCCTAATAATGAATGACAATTGCCACACCCCACTTGATGTTGCCAAAGCCAAAGGGTTTGGCAATGTTGTACGAGCTATTGAGGTATACTTGTAACTCATTCCGGTTCAGTTTGTTTGTCATGTCTGCAGCGGTTCTGACAGCTCGCCTCTTTTTGATATGCCGCTCAGGGCCATCTGTGCTTGTTCGCTGGTTGGATGCGGGAACTTTACGGACCTAGCCTTCTGGAACGTCTCGTGAGGACTAGCCTTCTGGAACGTCTCGCACCTCAACTGTTCTCAATAAAAGTGTGAGTATCAAAATCCTTATTTGTGCTAAAATCGTTTTGTATTACAGACTAGAGTATTTGTGTAAAAATTGTTAGTATAACGAGTTGGTCATTTGGGTGAGCCATTCGTAGATAGCTTGGTTCTCATTTTGTTAAATTCTTTTGCATGGTTACATACCGACATCCATATGCCATATACCACTCTATTTGATTATGGTGTATGAGACATTAGCTTCCTTTCGGTAGTAGTCCTTTTGAGTCGAGAAGCAGCTTACTAAAATGGTTCCCTTTTGCCTTTTTATCTGCTTTTAGTTCTTACTTCTTCGTGAACACCTACCTTGATGTCTTCCTCTAATATCTGTGCAGATGGGTGGTTGTATTGCCGTGTGGTTCCCGCAATCTTGCAAGGCCTTTCAAGTTGAAGCTTGATATATACGCTGGTCCACAGGTTTTCATTTCATTTGATCCTTCCATGTTTATTGTATGGTTATGAATAGCTTTGTTTGAAGGAATATACTCTGCAACAAACTGGTGTTACATTTTCTAGCTCATGTTGAGTTTTCATGGTATTTATCAGGATCCCCAACCAAGCACAACTATTCAACTATGGAAGGCCAATTTAGAACCGAATTTTAACCAGCCATATCCCACAGCAATCATATCTGATATTTCTAAAAGTAAGTTTTTTTTTTTTTTAACATTTATTCTTTATTATGATTGCCTATGTTAATGCTAGATAGGTCTGATTCTTAAGCTGAGGATTAACTAGTTAATGTCTTGCCGGTGCGGGACAAATATTGGGTAATAGGGCGTTTAATCGGAGCATCTAATGGCCTTTTGCCCTCGTTGCTATTCCTATGTGAACCCGTGGTGCCAATTCTCATAAAGCAAAGCCAACTCTTTAGATAGACATCAGAATAATGTCAAATAAGGAAAGCTAAAAACTATTGCAGAAAAAGTTGGGAAAGTGTTGCTAACATGTTTTGATACTTTTTGGGGCATTTCTGTTGAAATTCATGAAAGTAGTTGGGAAGTGTTGCGAACATGTGTCTAGAAGGTGAATCATTTTGTGATATCCCACATCGACTACACATGCAAGTGTGGAGTGATATATAAGTGAGTGTCAATCCTTTCCATATAACCTCTGCAGGTACTGCAGGAATCAAACTCGCACCTGCTAGTGAAAGTGAAAAACACCAATTGCGGATATTTTGCTATGCCTGTAAAGGAATTCCTCAGGTATTAACATACTTTGATTCAACTCTCTCTCTCTCTCTCTCTCTCTCTCTCTCTCACATATGTGTTGTTAAGTTCTTGAACTGAATGGATTGTAAATCAGGAGATGCACCTGTCATTTCCTTTTGACAACCAACCACCCACTGCTCCGCCCACGGCAGTTGCATCAAGTGCAGAGGACGAAGAGCTACTAGCGATGGCGATTAGTGCTTCCGTTCAGTCCGTCACACACGAAAGGCCGCCTAATGCTGACACATACCTTGGATCCGAAACTGTTGCATCCAGTTCCAATCATGTTGAGCCTTACAACAAGGCAGCAGCAGCCAAAAGCCATGAGGCAAGCGGCATTCCTACTCACGTCTCAGAGTATGACCACGACAGCCCTTCTGTCGTCCATACAGCTCCCGATAATCCATCTTCCGTTCCTGTTCCATCCGCTCCTCCCGCTGCAAATGCTGATATAGGTAACGGTCCCATTATTTATCAATCTATCGACACGAGCCCAGCTGATCTATCTTCATCGAATGTGGATGCCGTAACCGGCGAAGCTGATGCAAAGAAAGCTGACGAAACGACTCCGTCTTGCACTATATGCCTCGACGCTCCGCTTGAGGGAGCATGCGTCCCGTGCGGCCACATGGCCGGGTGCATGACGTGTCTGAGTGAAATCAAGGCGAAGAGCTGGGGTTGCCCCGTGTGTCGGTCCAGGATCGATCAGATTATTCGTATATACGCCGTTTGATTTCCGGCATTCCGAAGCTGCTGGTTACTTGCAGGAATTGAGGGAGGAGGAACTGAGGATCGAACTTCGAACTTCGAACAGAAAGGTGAGGTACACCACTAAGCTTGTCGAACGAGTTGTAGTAGCAACTCACAGTCGACGTACATTACGGTGAAGGGATTGTAATGAAAGGTTGAGTGTGTGACTGTGTGTTATATACATATATTTTTTTAAAAGATAGATTGAAATAAATTTTGACATTGACGGGGTGAGTGACAATTTGAGTTAGGGGTGGTCACCGCTCAAGTGAGACCACATAATTAATTAATTAATTATAATTATAATTAATTAATTAAATAAATCTAATTGTAAATTAATAAACCTTAATTTTGAATTAATGAACCCTAATTGGAATTAATAAACCATAATTTTGAATAATAAATTCTAATTTTGAATTATTAAACCTAATTGTAAATTAATAAACTCTAATTTGAATAATAATCTAATTTTGAATAATAAACCCTAATTTTGAATTAATAAATCCTAATTATGAATTAATAAATCCTAATTTTGAATAATAAACCCTAATTATAAATTAATAAATCCTAATTTTGAATAATAAACCCTAATTTTAAATTAATAAACCTTAATTATGAATTAATAAACCTTACTTGTGAATTAATAAACCATAACTATGAATTAATAAATTTAATTTTGAATTAAAAATTATAATTAAAAATTAATAAATTTAATTATAAATTAATAAAATCTAATTATCCTTATTAATCATAATTAATATATAATTATTTTAATAAAAAAACAAGGTGAGCTTACGGTGAGCGGAAGTTTTTGTCTTTGAGTTATACATATTGGAAAATCAATGATCTTATGTGCACGGCTTTTTCTAAATGCACTGAATGCAACTTAAAAATAGATGTCCTTCAATTTACTGGTTGCAACCTTTTCTAAATACTCTGAATAAAAATTACAAAATTGAACTTTTCTAAATAGTCATCTCATCTTGTTGAAATGGTTACTTATTTCCTTATTTTTCATCCTAAACTCATATTCCATTTTCTTGTTTCTATAATTTAACTCAACTTAGAGGTGGACTCATGTGTCTATGAAGACATCCACATATGATATTTTTTTTTCAAGAAAATGACGCTTTTATTCGGTGTAAATATTATTTTTTAATTATGTAATAAAAAACAAATGATATTTTTTTATTAAAATAAGTGACACTTTTTCACATCCGACCGCATAAGAGTGTTTGTACCCAACTTAATATATCTTTGGAACTAACATGGTATTTATATTGGTAAAAGGTTCTTCTGGCTAGGTATTGTCAGATAAGTGCAGGAGGTAATACAATAGTAATTCATAAATTATTCTTTCAAATATTAATTTACCATAAGAGGCAGCACAAATTAATTTTAACTGACATGATGCATAGGTTGTACCAAAAGTAAAAATGTCTTCTCTTATTTATTTCTTGAAGTTTTAACTTGATCTTTTGACTAGGGAGAATTATTCTGTTATGGTGGTAACTAATTAATTCTATAGTATTTTCCCTAATTTATATTTAGTACGAATATTGTCATTCATATTTCAACACTTAAATTTCATGTATTTAGATAATGAATATTAGTTTGAAACGCATTATTAATTCCTGAGTTTATGTTTGTCTTTTTTAAAAATTCATGAGAAATCTGCATTCGCTACATTCGAGTCGTACTGAGTAAACCCCACAAAATGGTAATAACAAAATGAATAATAACATATGTCATTGAAGCTTGCACCGGTGTCAATGTTGCTGTCATGGTTGGTGGCTTTCCAAGGAAAGAAGGTATGGAGAGGAAAGATGTGATGTCAAAGAATGTGTCCATCTACAAGTCTCAAGCTTCTGCTCTTGAAAAGCATGCTGCACCTAACTGCAAGGTTAATTTGATTTTCTTTGTATTTGTTTATCTAAGACGTTTCAAGAATCAATTTGACAAGATGTATGTCCTCTTTAATTCTTGTTGTGCACTTGCAGGTTCTGGTTGTTGCTAATCCGGCCAACACCAACGCGTTGATTCTTAAGGAATTCGCGCCATCTATTCCTCAGAAGAACATTACTTGCTTGACTAGATTGGACCACAACAGAGCCCTCGGACAGGTTTCAGAGAGATTGAAGGTGCAAGTAGCAGATGTTAAGAATGTGATCATCTGGGGGAATCACTCATCGACACAGTATCCCGATGTCAACCATGCGTCTGTCATGACTCAATCTGGAGTCAAGCCTGTGCGCGAGCTTGTTGCAAACGACGAATGGTAGTTTGATTGAGAACATTCTGTCTACGAAGACATACACAATTTTTCATCATGCGCCTAGAATTTTATGTATCTTTTTTTTTAATTGTCAGGCTGAAAGGAGAGTTTATAACTACTGTCCAGCAGCGTGGCGCTGCTATAATCAAAGCTAGAAAACTTTCTAGTGCACTCTCTGCTGCGAGTTCTGCTTGTGATCATATCCGTGACTGGGTTCTTGGCACTCCAGAGGTAAGTTTTCACTTACTTGTCGATTTCTTTATGTAGATGCATGTGTTATTATTTTTATTTTTTTTTTTTTACAGGGTACTTGGGTTTCTATGGGTGTATACTCTGATGGATCATACAATGTCCCACCAGGCCTCATCTATTCGTTTCCAGTTACATGCAAGAATGGAGATTGGTCAATTGTTCAAGGTTGGAATACATTTAAAAAGAAGAAAAAACTAAGCATATTATTCAAGTCTTTGAAATTTTATTTCTGCTGCTTACTATCTTACAACATATGTTGCTGTAAATTTGTGTCATTAATTTTATCGTGCATTTTAGGTCTCTCAATCGATGAGTTTTCGAGGAAGAAGTTGGATGTAACTGCTCAAGAACTGAGTGAGGAGAAATCGCTGGCGTATTCTTGCCTTCAATAGTTCTGCCCTGCTTTTTAGTAGGTTCAGATTGAGTCAAACTAGTTAAGTTTCAATAATGGCATTGTAAAATCTAGCTTGATGACTAGTTACGGAAGCTAGCTACTTTCTATGAATTTTTTTATGTATTTTGTTAGATATGATCGTACCTTAGAATTTATTGCCATGACAACTATCTAGAAATTGTCTCTTCTACGTTGATATCAGTTTTCATAACTGCCATAAGAAGAAATTGCGTACATTTTATGAAAATAAGAAACTGACTTAACTTGTTTACAGCAAGCAGCCTAATGCAAAGTTGAAGGATTTTGAAGAAACTGACTTAACTCGTTTACAGCAAAGGCTATATCTGGTCGTGTGAGTGTAAGATATTGAAAAGCACCCACTATACTTACTGTAACAAGGTGGGATCAGAAAACAGCTTACCATCATACCGAGTCAGTTTGGTGGCTAGTGTCATAGGGATGGAGCAGATGTTGCTATCCAACATCTTGGTTTTTGATAGCAACTCCATGATATACTTGTGTTGACACAAGGTAAAAGCAGAACCTTGCTTAGTGACCTCAATTCCCAGAAAATAATGAACCCCTCCACGCCTTTTGAGCAAATTCTTCTTGTACATCATCTCCAGTTACTAAGATCTCGTCAACATAGACCAATATCAAAGTGAGAACTCCATTTAGTCTTCTGAAAAACAGAGAGAAATCTGAAGTAGGTCGTTGAAAGCCAAGACTGTGTAAGCAACTGCGAAGTTTATCATACCAGGCGCCTGTTTGAGCCCATATAATAAAGACTTGTTGAGTTCGCAAAACAGAATTAACAAAGCCAACAGTTTGAGTCATATATATATTATCTTCCAGAATCCCATTCAAGAAGACATTATTAATGTCTATTTGCTGAATAGACCAATTGTAAGGAGCAGCAAGAGAAAACTAACCTGATTGTTGATGATTTAACCATAGAGCTAAATGTCTCAAGAAAATTAGTGCACTTGTTGCTGAGAATTTCCATATCCGTATGGGGTGTAATCAACTTCCAGGTCATATTATGGAGCAAGGCATCAAATTCAGCCTTCATTGCTTGAAACCAACCAGGATGAGCCAAAGCTTCTTCATCAGAAAGAGGCACCTTAGGAGATTCATTCTCAACTAAGAAACTCTTGGGTTTGAAAATTCCATTTTTGGCACGAGTGGTCATAGGGTAAGTGTTAACACAGGAAGAAGTAGGAACGTGAGTAGGAGAAGAGAAAGAGCCTGAAGAAGATGTGGGGACATGAGGTTGGGCAGAAGAAGAAGAAGATGGAGAAGTAGCGTTTTTGTTATAGAGAAATGGATCAGATTGAGAAGACTGGACTGAGGAACTTGATGAGATATGAGGAGAGTCTAAGTTGGAGGAATTGGGCTGAACTGGAGAAGGAAAATAAGACTGCGAATAAAGAGGATCGGGAGTGAGGGGTAACACAGGAAGAGGCATAGAGTGAAAAGAAAATGAATGTGAAAATAAGGAGTAGAGGAGAAAAGTTGAGCATAGAGAGATTACATTTCATTAAAATGCACTGTATCAGTGGTTATTCTGCCAGAGTGACTGAGACATTTGTATCCTTTGTAAGCATCATTATATCCTAGTTCGATTTAACTAAAGTTTGTGATTCAATGTGGCTTTAAAATATCTGCATAAAATTGACCAAAAAAAAAAAACACACTTTCATTTTCTGAAGTATTTGTGACTTTCTTTTTTTTAGGGGAAGTATTTGTCTTTGTAAGCTTCATAGTTTATAAATATTAATTCAAATATCAGACAGTTGTACTATTACAATAAAAACGTCGACAAAATTATATATATAACCAGAGGTGAGTTTGGATCTATATATTGTATCGCCAATCTTATCTGGTGGACTAAGGGTTTTTGTGATTAAAAGAAAACACTATCATATGTATCTCTATAACTCGAAAGTCTAATAGCTTGTTCTTAATTATGAATTTATACTCTTATTTAAATAAAATTACTCACATTCTCTATCCATATTAAAAAAGAAAAAAAAAACTTTTACAGATTAATTGGAAGAAAAGAAAAGGAAGGTGCTTTTGAGCTTTTAATTTATAATTTCAATTATTTAAATTTATAATATCTGTTTATTATGTCTCAAATAAATTATAAATAAATAAAACGAATCACTCTATAAATTTTTATGAGTTGGCCAGTTTTCTATAATTATTAATAGGATGCAAGCCAACCAAGGATTTAATCATCATCCCCCAAAAAAAGGAAAAGAAAAGGAAAGAAAAATAAATCGTTTGGAATTAAATACCCAAAAATATATATAATAAATAATGATCTCATAGTCATTTCTCCTAAAAATCTTGGAAAGGTTCAAGGTGATCTCTCTTGATTTCTTCCCTTATGGAGTAAGAAACCAACCTCATATGTATTCCCTCCATATCCAGAGCTGCGACGCCCCCAGGCCCCAACTCACCAATTCTTTGATTATATAATTTTACTCTTTTATTTTCTTCTCTCTTCGCCCTTTTTTGGGATATTCGTCATATCGAATTGGGCGATCAAATTTCTTGATTTTTCCTTCCTTTTTGATTCTTTCAAGAAGGAAGAATTCAACCTGGAAGAATGGGGCAGCAACAATCCAAAGATCAATTGTTGTTCCAGCAGGTAAACTATGGGAATATTGAGGGCATCAAAGCTCTCCGAAGTCAAGGCGCTGGGCTTGAGGTATCCCATCAAATAATTCTTGCAGAACTGCGTGTGTTATATGCTCATCTAAATATATATGTGTGTGTATATATGGGTTTTGGTTTGTGGCTTATGTGTTTAAGCTGTTGATTGTGTTTTTCATCTTCTAAAGATTTCTAATTGTTAGTAAATGCCTATGTCAATTCTATCCGATTGCATATTAAATGGTGACAATTGGTTTATCAATTGATTTTAATCGGTTTTGAGTGTGATCAGTAGCAAAGATTTTATTTTGTACTTTTATTAGTTAAATTAAAGTTTTTGTTTTTTTTAGGCTGTGGTGTTATAGATGCATCACACACAGTACTACTATATCACTTGATGCTCCAATGCTTGATTCATACCAAATTAAACGCACCCGTCTTTGTAGAAATATTAGACTCGATTGTAAGTTACAACTTCAGTAGCATGAATTCCCAGCTCATGGAGTCGGGGCCAGGTGTGGGGGTAGGTTTGCTACATAGTTCGTGTGATGTTAAAGCTGTCTTTGTAAAAGTATATTCATGCTTCAATTATTTACTTTATATGTGCTGAATTATGCTTCTGGTGGCAGTGGATTGACAGTGAGGGCAAGACTGCGTTGATTGTAGCTTGCATGAACCCACAGCTTTATAATGTAGCTAAAACTTTGATTGAATTGGGTGCCAATGTCAATATATACCGTCCAGGTAATTGCATTTTCTCGTACCTTCCATTATCTTATATGCGATGTTTCATGATTTAATTTATTTTAATTGCCGGCCTGTTCGTTTCCTGTAGTCCTATCGCTATCTGCAATGCTTAAAACTAAGGAATTATCGATATACTAGTGGTTGCTAATTCCGATTGTAAGTTGATTATGTTCGTGCTGATATAATCACAGAAATCATTATTGACTATGTTCCTAGTTCTTCCCATTTCTTGGGTGTCGTAACATGGTTGTATATGCTGTGTTCAAGTTCAAGTGAAAGACGATCCTCTTTGACTTAGTATGTTCTTTTCTGTGCTCATATGAGATCTTATGATTCGTGTTGGCATTTCCTGTCCCGGTGTTTTGTTGATTATTTGCATTTTGCTTCATCATAAAAAATGTGCTCTTTCTCTTGAAGGTCGCCACGCCGGAACTCCTTTGCACCATGCTGCAAAGAGAGGGCTGGATCAGACTGTCAAATTACTTCTTTCACATGGAGGTGAGCACGCAGACATCCTCGATTTACAGTGCTTCTGAGCCGAGTAGAATAAACTTGTTCTTATTTTGATTTTACAATTTAAACTTCAGCGAATGCCCTAATAATGAATGACGATTGCCATACACCACTTGATCTTGCCAGAGCCAAAAGTTTTGGCAATGTTGTACGAGCTATTGAGGTATACTTGTGACTCATTCCGGTTCAGTTTGTTTGCCGTGTCTGCAGTGGTTCTGACAGATATCCTCTTTTTGATATGCCGCTCAGGGCCATCTGTGCTTGTTCGCTGGTTGGCTGCGGGAACTTTACGGACCTGGCTTTCTGGAACGTCTCGCACCTCAACTGCTCTCAAGAAAAGTGTGAGTATCCATATCCTTATTTGTGCTGAAATCGTTTTGTATTACAGACTTTAGAGTATTTGTGTAAAAATTGTTTAGTATAAAGAGTTGGTCATCTCTGGGTGAGCCATTCGTAGATAGCTTGGTTCTCATTTTGTTAATTTTTTTTGCATGGTTACATATCGACACCCCTATGCCATATACCACTCTATTTGATTATGGTGTATGAGCCATTAGCTTCCTTTCGGTACTAGTCCTTTTGAGTCGAGAAGCAGCTCACTAAAATGGTTCTCTTTTTGACTTTTTATCTGCTTTTAGTTCTTCGTGAACACCTACCTTGATGTCTTCCTCTAATATCTGTGCAGATGGGTGGTTGTATTGCCGTGTGGTTCCCGCAATCTTGCAAGGCCTTTCAAGTTGGAGCTTGCTATATACGCTGGTCCACAGGTTTTCATTTCATTTCATTTGATCCTTCCTTGTTTATTGTATGGTTACGAATAGCTTTGTTTGAAGGAATATACTCTGCAACGAACTGGTGTTACATTTTCTAGCTCATGTTGAGTTTTCATGATATTTATCAGGATCCCCAACCAAGCACAACTATTCAACTATGGAAGGCCAATTTAGAAGAACCGAATTTTAACCAGCCAGATCCCGCAGCAATCATATCTGATATTTCTAAAAGTAAGTTTTTTTTCCTTACATTTATTCTTTATTATGATTGCCTATGTTAATGCTAGACAGGTCTGTTTCTTAAGCGGAGGATTAACTAGTTAATGTTTTGCCATGGATGCGGGACAAATATTGGATAATAGGGCGTTTAATCGGAGCATCTAATGGCTTTTTGCGCTCGTTGCTATTCCTATGTGAACCCATGGTGCCAAATCTCATAAAGCAAAGCTAACTCTTTAGATAGACATCAGAATAATGTCAAATAAGGAAAGCTAAAAACTGTTGCAGAAAAAGTTGGGAAAGTGTTGCTAACATGTGTTGTTGATACTTGTCGGGCATTTCTGTTGAAATTTCATGAAAGTAGTTGGGAAGTGTTGCGAACATGTGTCATTGAAGTTGAATCATTTTTGTGTCCCGCCTTTGCAGGTACTCGAATCAAACTTGCACCTGCTAGTGAAAGTGAAAAACACCAATTGCAGATATTTTGCAATGCCTGTAAAGGAATTCCTCAGGTAACATACTTTGATCCAACTCTCTCTCTCTCTCTCTCTCACACACACACATGTGTTGTTGTTAAGTTCTTGAACTGAATGGCTTGAAAATCAGGTGATGCACCCGTCATTTCCTTTTGACAATCAACCGCCAACTGCTCCGCCAAGTGCAGAAGACGAAGAGCAACTAGCGATGGCGATTAGTGCTTCCCTTCAGTCCGTCACACACGTAAGGCCGCCAAATGCTGACACATACCTTGGATCCGAAGCTGGTGCATCCAGTTCTAATCATGTTGAGCCTTACAACAAGGCAGCAGCAGCCATTAGCCATGAGGCAAGCGGCAGTCCTACTCACGTCTCAGAGTATGACCACGACAGCCGTTCTGTCGTCCATACAGCTCCCGATAATCCATCTTCCGTTCCTGTTCCATCCGCTCCTCCCGCTGCAGATGCTGATATAGGTAACGGTCCCATTATTTATCCGTCTATCGACACGAGCCCAGTTGATTTATCTTCATCGAATGTGGATGCCGTATCCGGCGAAGCTGATGCGAAGAAAGCTGATGAAACGACTTCGTCTTGCACTATATGCCTCGACGCTCCGCTTGAGGGAGCATGCGTCCCGTGCGGCCACATGGCCGGGTGCATGACGTGTCTGAGTGAAATCAAGGCGAAGAGCTGGGGTTGCCCCGTGTGTCGGTCCAGGATCGATCAGATTATTCGTATATATGCCGTTTGATTTCCGGCGTTCCGAAGCTGCTGGTTACTTGCAGGAATTGAGGGAGGAGATCGAACGTCGAACTTTTCGACCAGAAAGGTGAGGTACACCACTAAGCTTGTCGAATGAGTTGTAGTAGCAAGTAGCAACTCACAGTGGACGTACATTACGGTGAAGGGATTGTGATGAGAGGTTGAGTGTGTGACTGTGTGTTATATAGATACATATATTGTAAGTAATAGTTCTGTATAGTGTGTTTTTTTAAAGATTGTACTTAGTTATATTAATTTGTTGATGGGATGTTTTGGACAAGATTAGGCAGACACATCGAACTCTAAATAACGAGTCTTCGAATAACTATAATAGTTATACAACAACGTGAAAAATGTGGTTAATATTATGTGTAGGTAAAATAAAAAAATTCAAAATACAAGATTGAAATAAATTTTGACTTTGACGGGGTGAGATTGACAATTCGAGTTATACATATTGGAAAATCAATGATCTTATGCGCACGGTTTTTTCTTTTCTTTTTTCTTTTCCTTTTTTTTTTTTTTTATCATGGGGAACCCGCAATCGTTATCTTAGGTGTGTACTGGGTAAATCCCATATTCTTGTACAATAGCCTAAAAATCACATACGATAGGTAAATCATATTTAAAAAAACCAGATGTAACAAACTCAAACTCATAGAGGCGTTTGGATTGGGTTGTCCGGGACATCGCAGGGCTTTTTCTAAATGCACTGAATGCAACGTAAAAATAGATGTCCTTCAATTTACTGATTGCAACTTTTTCTAAGTACTCTGAATAAAAAATTAAAAAATTGAACTTTTCTGAATAGTCATCTCAGCTTGTTGAAATGGTTACTTATTTCCTTATTTTTTTTATCCTCAAATCATATTCCATTTTCTTGTTTCTTTAATATAACTCAACTTAGAGGTGGACTCATGTGTATGTGAAGACATCCGTGTATGAGAAGATTGATATTTTTTCAATGTAAATGATATTTTTATTCGATGTATATATTATTTTTTAATTATATTATAAAAAATAAATGATATTTTTTTTAGAATAAGTGACATTTTTACACATCCCACCGTATAAGAGTTTTGTGCCCAACTTAATATATTTTGGAAATTAACATATATTTTTATGAATGAAAAATAGAGGTAAAGTAAAAATGGTTGTGTGGCACTTGCTCTTGATCATGTCGACACGCGTCAAAGATTGTGTGGTATTACTATATATTGTATTTGCAATAAACAAAAGTAGCAATCTGTTTATATAATTATAAAATAGTATTTATATTGGTAAAAGGTTCTTCTGGTTAGGTATTGTCAGATAAGTGCAGGAGGTAATACAATAGTAATTCATAAATTATTCTTTCAAATATTAAATTACCATACGAGGCAGCACAAATTAATTTTAACTGACTTAGTACCAAAAGTAAAAATGGCTTCTCTATTTATTTCTTGAACTTTTAACTTGATCTTTTGACTAGGGAGAATTATTCTGTTATGCTGGTAACTAATTAATTCTATAGTATTTTCCCTAATTTATATTCTAGAAAACACGCAATCGGGTGAGACTATTCAAAACATGATCACGTGCTTGGGTTAATTAAAGTGGGAACAAGAATAATAGAGGCCCCCCAAAAAATTGCAACTAATTCGAATCTATATCTAACTATGAGTTTCTTTACACTAATTGTGTGGTGTACACACTTCTAATATTTCAATGTGGATGAAGATTTGGAAAGTTTTATAAGTACAAAAGGAGAGAGTCTTATTGTGTAAGTTTTTTTTGTAACTTATCTTTACGTAGTGAAGGGTTTAATACGGGCGAGCCCTCAGACATAAATGGTTCACCGAATTGGTTATCAAATTCTTGTGTTGATTTGTTGTTTTCATTTGTTTATATTCGTGTAATTATTCTTGCCACACAAAGCACACTATGCGAGACATGTCTCAACATATGTTCCTTGGATCAACCAATTTTCCAAATGGAATCAGAACAAGTCACCTAAGTTATTGCTGCAATTTTGGCCTCGTCTTTGAAGATTTCTATGACAAAAATGGGAAGCCGAGATAAACGGGGAATTGTCTTTGTTGTTGCGATGTTTATAAATTTTCCAGCAGTAGGGGTTGTCTACATAAATACCAAATGAGGAGATTGTTGGAGAAAAATATCAATTATACACCAAACATTTTTATTCCATGTTGCTTTTTGAGGTATGTGTGTCAAGACGCGGTGTTTGATGTATATGACAGTTTCCTTATTAAAATTACTCTTGTACAAGAAGATAAATTCGTACAAGAAAAGAAGATCAACGAATTATATTGTCATTATTGGTGTAGATTGGGTTGATATATGAATTACCATACATAAGTTGAAGATCTAATCAACAAGTGAAGTTTATCTATAATGAAAGTCCTTATGCAAGTCAAATATCTATTTTAATAAGGAAATTATCTTTCTTAGACTGCAAGAAAAGATCTAGGGCTTGAAGACTATATAATAAGACATACTTTAGTTCAGAAAGATGAGGTGTTGGTGTTGATTTGATTAATCTTGTACAATGTAGTTCGAGTGTCTTTTATTCCTGTTAGGTGTCCTCTCGGACGTGCTACCAATGTTATGTTTTGGTTCCAATAATTGTTTTAGCAGTAGAGTGTTTTCCTGAGCAAGCCCCCTAGATGTAGGTGGTTCACCAAACTAGATTACCAAGTTTTTGTGTTGATTTGCTGTTCTCATTTATTTTTGTTCGTGTGATTATAGATGTTACACATAGCACACTATGCAGCACACGTCTCACAATATGTCCTATGAATCAGTGAATTTTCTATTAATCTCTTCTTCTAAAATTAATATGTAATTCATTTTAGGGTGCGATAATGGCACGTAATTACCTGCTGCAATTTGCATTGATTAATTAAAGTTGATCACATTTCCTCCGATTTGCATCTAATTCGATTTGTTTGTAGTGGACATGTTGCCAAACCAAAAAAATTACGATAGATTGTACAAGGAATCCTTGTCGATTTGCTCTTAAATGTGTGGCTTTTTTAATGAAAAGTTAATTTTGAAAAGAAAGTATTAATTCGTGATTACCCTAGCTAATTGAATATGGCAGCTAGTTTTCTCTATATTGATGATATATAACAATAGAGTCTAGCTGGTAAGTAAAAAGTTGAGTGAAGAGAATTCATAAAAATTTATTTATTTTTATTTTTGTAATGATGATTCAAGTTTATAGGGTTGTAACTAGGGGTGACTATTTGAGTATCGGGTAGTCGGGTACCTGATACCCGACCCGAAATTTCTCGGGTATTGGGTACCCGATTATCCGAAAATCGGGTGTCGGGGTCGGGTATGGCTACTTAGGTGAAGTCGGGTATCGGGTATATGAATTTATACTAAAAAAATTAAATATATGAATTTATATAAAAAAAATTAAAAAAAAAAAAGTCGGTCGGGTAGCATATTTTATGCATAATCGGGTCGGACCGATTTTTCGGTATGATATCCGACCCGTATCGATTAGACAGCCCTAGTTGTAACTTGTAAATATCCTGTACGATGTAATGAACTGAGATTGGCGATGGAAAGTTGAAAGGTTGTGTGTGTGTGTGTGAGAGAGAGAGAGAGAGATTCTAAAAACTTGATAAAATTTTGGGTCAAACGAATAGGAGAATTTGTGTTTTGGGGTTAAATTAATTTGGAAAATGATAATACTTGTGGGGCTGTGCACTCACACCATGAAGGGTGAAAGCAAGGTAACTTGGAGTAAATTGGCGCTGCCACCAAATATCAGTTGTACGTGTGCAGTAGAATTGATTTGATATAAAATATGGGATAAGATATGATATTTTTGATAAAGATGTTTATTACTATTATATAAGATGCCAATATCATACTCATTCGATTCTGCATCCTTCTCGTTGAATAAGTACAATGGTCAGTATAAACAATAGTGTGAGATCCAATCAAGTTCGTCCACTAAAAATTTATACTCCCTTCGACCATCAAATTCGTATATTTAATTCCATTTTGGTCCGTCCATCAAAAATGTTCACTTTCCTTTTTTGTAAACATCAACTTTACATTTTTATCCTAAACCTATCTACTTATTTACAAAAAAACACATATGGCCCACCTTTTTACACTCACAATCTATTAATATATTCAATTATTATCCCTATGACATACCTTTTTATACTCATTTACTTTATACTCATTACAATTTATTAAAACATGTATCACCAAAATCAATGAACGATTTTGGTGGACGGATGGAGTATTATTTTTGGTAACATGAGTTTTAATAAATGTAATGGATGTAAAGTGAATTGAGATAATAAATGAATATATTAATAGATAGTGGAAGTAAATAGTGACCACATGTGATTTTTTTAAAATAAATTGATAGATTAAGAGTAGTTGATGTTTCCAAAAATGGAGCAAGTTTTTGGCTGACAGACAAAAAAGAAATTAAATGCAGACTTTTGATGGACGGAGAGAGTATTTAATGAATTTACATAACCAGATAAGGGGAATGATATGATAGTCACCTTGTGTGAATACCACTCACATTTCTAATATGTTAGCATTCTTCTTTTTCTTTTTTTTATATGTTTATTTTGTAACTAGTACCTTAGAATTTATTATCAACATAAAAAAATCTAAATTGCATAAAAATCAAAGTTTGTTTTGATTTTTTATTCATATATTTGAAGTTAAAGGGAAAAAATCGAGCTTTGATTTTTATTATGTAATTATTTTCATATCAATAAAATTTATAAGGTATTAAAAATAAAATAAATGTATAAAATAAAAAAGAATAATACTATTATATAAGAAACTTTTGTGGTGCTCACTAAAGCTCATTTTCATATCATTCACCATCACACAAATATGAATAACATATATGGGGCCTTTGCTTTCTAAAGAGTTTTGTGTTTTAAAATAAACAGGTACATTCCTCTAGGATTTGCAAATTGTACTCCCTCCGTCCACCAAAAACATGCATCGATTTTGGTGGCACGGGTTTTAAAAAAATTGTAATGAGTGTAAAGTAAATGTGTATAAAAAAGTGTGTCATTAGGATAATAAATGAATATATTAATTGATTGTGAGTGTAAAAAAGGTGGGCCATGAGTGTTTTTTTGTAAATAAGTGGATAAGTTGAGGGTAAAAATGTAAAGTTTGTGTTTCTAAAAAAGGAAAGTGCACATTTTTGGTCGACGGAACGAAAAGGAATTAAATGCACGTTTTTGGTGGACGGAGGGAGTATGTTTTAAATAATGATTGCGGGTTATTTCCAGCTAGCTTACGAATTTAACAAGTTGGTTGGAGAAATTTTGAATTGTTTGATTTGATTGATCTGAAACTATTTGAAAGTGTGTGGTTGAAAATTTTGCTATATATGCCAAAGATATATATATATATATATATATATATATATATGAATGGTTTATGTGAGAATAGAAATAAGTGTAGGAAATAGAAATAGATATGTAAGTCTAGCATATCTTTTATATTTATGTAGACAATCAATTACTTATGTTATACATATTAATTTAGCACATATTTCATTTCTTTGTAGTACATATGTTAAATATATTAGTTTAACACATTTTTATTGTAGACAAAGACAAGAAGAGTTCTAGTACTTGTGTAGCACACAAAACATAAAGCTGTAGTTTAACCAAAATTAAATCTCAACTAATGATCCAAATGAATCAAAGGCCCAAATTCATTCTCATTTCTTACCAAATTATACTGAATTATCATTTCATATCGATACATCATATATATATATATATATATATATATATATATATATATATATATATATTTCGCGACAAAAATTCTACTGTCAAATTAATACTCTGAATACATAGTTGTCACCTGATGAAATGCACAACTCATACACTTTATCATTTATTGAACAATAAGGTAGGTAATTTAGTGTAAATTTAGCACGATTCTTGATGATTTTAACCCATGTAAAGAAAATGCTAATTTTAATAACAAATTTCCTGTTCCTGTCGATGAACAATCTTCAATTCTTGATACGATCTGATTAGAATTCTAGTGTGTCTGTTCCTTATTTTCGATTTTTCAAAAAATAAAATTATACTCCATTTTCATTCTTTGTCGAACTCCAGTTTACAATTCTATTTATAAGATTAGAAAAGTTAGAATCGTCTCTATTGAGCCCGAAACTATAGGGAACTCTTATTTTACCATATTCTCAATGATCTATTTTGGATGTTTAACTTATCGTATATTGATTATATTCCCAACATGCAAATATATAATTAATTACAACACATAGGTGTTTACTCGTGTTTACCTGTGAATTTATGGGATATCTGATCAATTGCGGACTCCAACCTTGATCTTCTGTACTGTATCTCTGATGTTTTTTCTCCAATACTGAGTTAGATCAATATGTGGAGAATATTGTAAAATTTCGTCTCCTGCGAATGTTTAGTGATTTTCAAAAATCACTCTCTAAACAACAGGATAATTTGATTTTCTCTCACCTTATATTTATAATATTTTTCATATAATCATTTTAGATATAATCCTAACATATCTAATAGATACAATAATTATCTTAAATCCTTAAAGATAATTCTTATCTAGAATAATTATCTCTTGATATCTAATAATATCAGATAATAACTATATATATATGCGAGATGTATATAAATCAGAACAGAGTCCTGATGGACTCTCCATATGGGGTGGACAAAATTCTTAGAAGCACCAAGTCTTGATGGGTCAACCCAAAGATCAAATGCAAAGAATAAAGATGGACCTAAAATGAATTAATTCTCTTATGTTCAGCACAACACATAAATTAATACATAAAACATTTATTCATTTCATTAGAGAATAAATGTTGATTACCGAAGTTGAGTCGGGCTTGCATTTAGACTTACGAATCCTCGTATTTAAGATATCGCACGTCCATAATTATTTATATAACCCTGACTGCTTAAAATAATTAATTTATTTAATTCCTTAAGTAGTACCACTCAACCTTATTATTGTACTTCAGCTAATTCAACCTTTAGGGTTTAGTACAAAAAAATATTTTGAGCTTCTTAAGGGGACGTCATCATCCTACACGGATACGGTGACTCGATACAGGTAACTAGCATGACATACAAGCATTGCCACCACCCAAGATGCGGAGAATCTTGGGTTATCTCATGTAACTCTCACCCATAACAAGTCAAAGTGATGGTCAGTAACTCAAACTCATCTAAAACCTTATCGAGATTTAGATTAACGTAAAGTCACCTAGATGTAGGTTCTTCACAACAGTCTGATAGAATAACTCATCTCACTGTGATCAATCAATACGTCAAGACATACCAGCATAGACAAGCAACCGAGTTAAGTCATTTATTACCTATACTGCAGCCTATAACCAATCATACAGACTTCTGTGATCTTCTACATATTGTATGATCTAACTTTTGTATGAGATAATGGGACAACATATGCAATCAAGTAAACAATTCAGATATGAGATTATAATAGTGGTAACACGAAACATTGTATACAAGCTCAACTATTTTGCTTTCAGTAAACAAATCCAACAAAAACTTGACTTATAGATATCTCAAATTTTTTTTAGAATAATTATTTAAATAAATAAATAAAGTAGAAATATTGTAAATAAAGGTAAATATCACTTTAAATTCTAAATTTTATTAATTTTGTTAAAAATATCTCGGACTAATAAAAATATTTATGGGGCTATACTTATGATCGTTATATGTCAAATAGCAATATTTTATTTCTTATTCTTATTTTATGAAATAGAATGTATGTATATAGAATGAACATCGTTTTCCATATGTAGGTAATAAATATTTAATTCATATAAGAGAGTAAGCCAACTTATCACCTTATTCCAAAAGGAAAGTTCTTTTCTTTGGAGTCCCTATACTTTAGTCCCATGAAAATTACAGTGATTCGATTGTTAAGAAGTTAGAAGGATATTTGCATAGTGCATACAAGGAGTCAGCCTAAAAATGGTGAAACTCTCACACTATAGCTGTTAGGATTCGATTATTGATCATTGTCCCAAATCTATTAACTCTTAATCAACTGAGCTAAATAAACCTTTATGTTGAAATGTAAGATTAATTTAGGAGAAAATGAATGTTTACTCCCCAAATGAACCTTATCATGGAGTAGGAATGGTACATTTATTTGGGTTAAGATTTTGTATTTTATAATTGGTGTCTCATTTTTGTGTCCCACTTTTAAATCTCATGGTATTTTATTCATCTTTTTTCTTAATTTTAGTTTTACAGTTATTAATTAGAGTTTATTTGATCCAATTAGCATATATAATTATTTTTATCATTTATTTTCACTTTCATTAGTTAATAATATATTTTTAGGATTGATAAATCCAAAGTTAGCTATATGATTTTTAAAGTTCAATTTTTTAAAATAAAAGTTAAACATGATTCACAATATTATAATAAATTTTATTTTTATAAAAAATATTATTAAAATAATAGATATAATAATGAGATACAACAGAATACATAAAATTATGGTACACTGAATCTCATATAAATAGGATAGGATGTAAGTGTGTACCAAACAAGGCCTACTTGTTAGCAACCATTTACCATAAATTAGGCCATACTTGGTGGAATTTCCTTTATTCCCTTCTCATTAGTTGAGTCCATGGTGTAAAGATACACCAATTCAGATACCCTATTCCAACATTATATGCATGTCAGTGGTATTTCATTATTAAATTTATTATTTTAATAATATTTATTATAAAATTTTATAATATAATAAATTATAATTAATACTTTCTTTGTTCTATTTAATGTGTTTCATTTCTTTTGAATACATATATTTAGGAAAAATGTATATAGTAGTTAAAAGAATGAAAAGTAGATATGTTACATATACATTTTGAATGGATAATTATTTCTTAAAATAAATTGGACAACCCCAAAAGAAAGTGAGATATTTAAATGAAACGGAAGGAATATTTATTACTTAAAAGAGAAGCTTAAAAATATGCGCCCTATTTATAAAATAATTAACCTTAATAATCCAATTAATAACTAAAAGTTGATATTAAAAGCTAAAAGAATTATATACCCTTATTGTGTATGATAAACCCTAAATCATATTTAAAAAATCAAACTAAACATCGCTACATATATATAGTGAAAGAAATATTATACGACATAAACAAAATATTATATACAAATAAAGATTCTTTTTAAATAAAGGGTTAGTGGTGCATAAATACATCAAATTTGAGCTAATTTTGTTTTTTTTTCACGAACTTTGAAAATTATAACAAAATACATAAACTTAATCACTTTAGTGATTTTACCACGATTTCAAATTCAGGTTAAATTTTATCTGACTTGGCATCTCGAAAATTTACTATAGACAAAACAATTAGCGATATAAAGGACATCGTAGAGAGAGAACATAAAACATCGTCGTTTCATCAAAATAAATCGGATCTTTTGTTTTCTAGGATTCATCGCGTCAACCCTCACAAAAAAATCATGTCTTCTCGTTTGTTTAATCGTCTGATTCTAGTTGGAATCAAAAAAATCGCTATCATCTCTCTACGATGTCGTTTATATCATTGATCGTTTTATCTATGGTAAACTTTCGAGACGTCAAGTCAGATTTAATTGGTCTTGAATTTGAAATCGTGGTAAAATCACTAAAGTGATTAAGTTTGTGTATTTTGTGATAATTTTTAAAGTTCGTGGAAAAATCAAAATGGACCCAAAGTTTGTATATTTATGCATCAATAACCCTTAAATAAATACAATAAAGATTCTGGAATATTATATAATTAACTTTTTAAGCTTAACCATGCATTTAATTAGGGACAATCTTCCACTTAATTTAGATTAATCTATTATGAGGCAGCGTCCCTTTTGATAATAACATTTAACCAAACATTAAAAATAAGCCACACGTAGTAACAGTTGTGCCCTACTTGATTGATTTTCATTCTTCTCCGAATTCATTGAATCACATTCCTTTTCAAGTTATACATATCTCGAGTCTCTTTCATGCAAAAGACTATACGTAGTTAGATGATCGACGACTACTGTTCAAATAATGGTCCCAATTTCAATTAAGGGGACCAATTATGACGTATGATTTCATTGGCGAAGTGACGATCGTATGTGAATTTTACTAATATGGTTTATTAAGTTTAATAAACCGTGGAGGCGTGAAGGGTGTGTATCGAATCGAATCGAAAAATCGATCGAACAGATAATTTCAATCGGTTCGGTTCGATTTTTAGGAAAGTCGGTTTTCGGTTCGGTTCAAAATTTTAATTTAAAATCGATTTTTAGTTTTACATTTTAAGTTCTGTCGGTAACCGAACTGAACCGAAATTCTCTTTTTTATATTTTATATAATAATTAATTAATATCTTAATTAAATAATAGAATAAAAATGCATTTATTTATATATATATATATATATATATATATATAATTATGTTCCGGTCGTTGTTCGGTCCGATCGAAACCGATCGATTATTTCGATTTGATTTTTGATCGATCAGAAATTATAAGTCGGTTCGGTTCAAAAAATTACATTCGATTTGATTTTCAGTTTGAAGAGTTTCGATCGATCGGTCGAACCGATCGACCGATGCACAACCCTAGAGGTATGGATATCTAAAAAGAATTATGCAAAACTATCTGGATATTTTACTGATATATTAGGGTAATTTTGTGCATAGACAATTCAAAAATTAATTAATCTTTAGAGATGTGGTCTCCTATACGGACATCCGCATGTGCAGATATTGATATTTTTTCAATAAAAATGATTCTTTTATTTAATGTAAATGATACTTGTTAATTACATGATAAAAATAAATTATATTTTTCTTTAATATAAATGATAGAGTCTACCAACGTGCATCTCATGGACATAAAGCAAAGAAATGTAATTTTGTTTCCTAGCTAGTTTTAGAATCTATTTATTGAATTTTTGTATCCAATTTAATCAGTTTTCCGAAACGAGATTTGAAATTTACAAAGTTATATCTCCCATTCTTAAGAAAAGGAAAATGACACTTATTTAATTAATCGTAAATTAAAACTAAACCACATACTATACTGTATGTCTGTATCTTTACTAATCGAAAATAGTGAAAATACTGTATTAAGCAAGTGAGGACTAAAAAGGTATTGTCAAATCAAAAGTCTTTCATTCGACTTTGCATTTCATACATACAAACACTAAAATATATGCATATATGTGTGTGTTGGGCAGTAGTAGAGTGGTTAATGTCCAAACCAAAGTCCGGGTTCGAGTCCACCGTGATGCAACCTTTAAAATTTATGTATTAAATTACCAAAAAAAAATATATGCATATATATGGTGCTGCCAAGTACATTATATATATTTCGACATCATATATCAATATCCATAAATTCAAAAACACACACCGAATCTTCAATATAAAAAACATAATCCATACTAATAATGTTAAATATGTGAATAATTTAATTCTCTTTCTCTCCCGCCGAACATGGCTCATTTTTTCAATATATATAGATATTTAGTTAAATTGTTAAATTGATAAATATGGTCTATATCTTGTGAAAAGATGATTATTTTTAGAAATAAAATAAATCAAATTTGATAGAATAATCTAAAAATAAATATAGAACATGTTTAATGGGAAGAAGATATTTATAGATAGGGATGTTAATGGGTGGATTTTATCCGGATCAGAACTAATAAATAAGTAATGATTCTGATTCTGGATCCGACCCATTAGACATTGGATCCAGATCGGACCCGGACCATTAACTATGGATCTTAAGCGTCCGGGTCTGGAACCAGAATCGGATCAGAACCAGACAAGAACCAGAACTAGAACCGAAACCGTTGTTTTATAATTTAATGTGTTATGAGTTATTTTGAATCGATATGGATAAAACTAGCTCATTAACAAGCCTATTTAAACTTAGGCTTGTCAATAGACGGATTTTACTCTGACCAGAACCAATAAATACGTATTAGTTCTGGTTCTGGAATCAGAACCAGATTCGAACCGGACCGAAATCAGAACCAGATCCGGACCGCACCGGATCATCAAACTATGGATCTAAACGTTCCGGGTCTAAAGATCTGGAACCAGAATCGGAACCAGAACCGCTGCTTTAAAATTTAATGGATTTTGAACGATTCTGAATCGAATCGGGTAAAACCCACACATTGATATCCCTATTTATAGAGTAGTAATTAAGTGGACCTAGATCCCAATTTCTCCTATCAAGCAGCTTCTTATATTATATGTATATCTATCATCTCCCCTGCCCTACTCTGCGACCCCTTTTATATCCACAGAAACCCTACTAGGTCCCTCTCTCTCTCTCTCTTAAAAGCACCAACAACAATAATATAATGCTACTACTACAGTTGCTCCCTTTCTAGGAAAGCAAATCAGCCAATCCCTTCAAATTTCTTGCAGAAAACAAAGCCACAAAAGCTACATATCCAACCAAACATCATAAGTTTTTAGGATTGATCAAACATAGAGATTTATCACAACATCAGCTAGAAAAAGAAGATTTCAAGGTCAAGCTTCTTTCTCCTACTGTTATAAACCCCCAAAAGAAGAAGCACAGAAAAAGAAACATCCTATAATCTTAATTTTCCATTTTTCACCCCTCTTCTACTGCTGCAACTCTTTATATGTGGTAAAGAACAAAACCCTATTTTCTTCATATCAATCATTGATTTTTCTTCGGTTGTCTAATTTCTTCAACCCTAGCTCAGCCACTCAACAGATCCTCACTCTCGCTCTCTCTCACGCACACATCATGGATCCGATCACTCAAGAAATGATGTCATCAAGCTCCGAGATCAACACTTTCACCATCACCTCCTCCTCCGCCGCCGCTCCCGCGGCAACCACCAGCTCAACGATGGGATCCCCATCCGCCTCCTCCACCTCCGCCTCCTCCCCCACCACTCTCAGCCGATACGAGAACCAGAAGCGCCGCGACTGGAACACCTTCGGGCAGTACCTCCGCAACCACCGGCCGCCGCTCTCCCTCGCCCGCTGCAGCGGCGCCCACGTGCTGGAGTTCCTCCGCTACCTCGACCAGTTCGGGAAGACCAAGGTCCACACCCAGCTCTGCCCCTTCTTCGGGCACCCAAACCCCCCGGCCCCCTGCCCGTGCCCCCTCCGCCAGGCCTGGGGCAGCCTCGACGCGCTCATCGGCCGCCTCCGGGCAGCCTATGAGGAAAACGGGGGCAAGCCCGAGGCCAACCCGTTCGGTGCACGCGCAGTCCGCCTTTACCTTCGCGAGGTCCGCGATTCGCAGTCGAAGGCGAGAGGTATCAGCTACGAGAAGAAGAAGCGGAAGCGGCCGCCGCCGCAGCCCGCTGCATTGCCGCCGCAGAACTGATGCCTCCAGAAAGAGGAACTTGGTAGCATATTGCATGGGATCGTCTCTTGCTATATTTTATAATCTATCTACTAGCTCATAATTTAAGTGATTTGATGAATCATGCATCATCTATTAAGGTACCCTAACTTTTCCCTATCCTTAATTCTTACAAAGATTGGTGTTGTTTGTTGTGTTATGCTATTTTTAGTAGGATTATTGTTAGATTTTATCAGATGGTTTCTTATTTGGTAGTTATGCATGGAAGTGGTAGTTTATGTGGTTGGTTTCTACTTATGGTTAGAAAAACTTGATTGGTAATTCATGTTGTGATGAAACTTTGGCAGGTTCTTGATATTAGTGGCAGGTACTAAGATCTATGTGACTCTGTGTGTGTGTGTGTGAGAGAGAGAGAGAGAGAGAGGAAGATACATGATATGTGATTGGGTGTATATATATATAAATATATTCTGAAAAGCCATTGATGACAAGCAGAAAATATAGATTTGCATATCCTGTTTTGTGTCCCTATTGCAAGATTTTGAGGGTTTTTTAATAGGTGTTGGCAAATCATCCAGATATGAATGGGAAAAGGATGAGTAGCTTTGCAAAAATCATATGTCAGCATTGTCTAGCACTAAAAGTTGTGATTTGCTCGAGGACGAGTCATTCATGATCACTAGTTTCCCTTTCTATGTATGCTTGTTTCCTTTTGCTAATTGCTTTATATAATTATAATCAGTATAGCATGTAAGTTGCTGTCACTAGAATTTTGATCTACGATGCTATAATTGGTGGTATCAATCAGGTATATTTCAATACATATATATCAGGTCAATGTATATAAGTTTTAATTTAATGGTTACTAAAAAACTAACCGACAATATACACTGTTAGATGCAGCATCTCACACATTGGGACTTTTCTCATTGGAAAGAGTCCTCTCTTGCCATTTCTATTCAACTTGGTTTCAAGGGGGAGGGGGGGCTGAGATATTCTGTTATTTTTCTGTGTTATATCTTATACTCGCTCCGTCTCATCCAAGACGGTTCATTTTTTTTCGGCACGGTTATTTAGGAGAATGGTATAAAGTGAATAAATGATAAAAAGTAGGTAGGTCCCATAACTTTTGAAGTGATAATTTTTACTAAAAAGAAAACAGGTCATCTTGGGTGGGACAGCTCAAAAAGAAAAACGAACCGTTTTGGGTGGGACGGAGGGATTACTTTATTATCGTGCATACAATCATACGTATAAATGCTATAAGACTATAATTAGATGATATTGATAAATCAATAATGTGTATCGTTAAATAGGAAATATAATAGAAAAATTGAACTATATGTTTGTATATAAGCTCATAGATATGGTAGTGATCTATCATCCATTTCTCAAGATTCAAATGTGTCATATTACTCTTAATTACATGTTCCCCAAATTAAAGAGAAGATAGCATGGTGTGTGTGTTGGCCTAGTGGTAGAGTGGTTAATGTCCGAGGCTAAAGGTCTCGGGTTCAAGTCCACTGTGACATGGCCTTTAAATTTCTATATTAAATTGATTAAAAAAAAAAGAGAAGATAGCATTAAATTAGTCAAATACAGTCACATGAACTCTTGCAACAGTTAAATTTAGTTAGTATATTCATTAAATTATGAATCTTCATCCATAAATGGAAAAGGAAAAAAAATCCATTAATTTTTGCTCGTAGCCAGGAAACACATGTGGCCTAAATCTCAACGGATCAATGGTGACTTTTATCATGATTCATCTGCATGATATTTCTCACTTTCGTTTGTGATTTTCAAACGGCATATATAAATAAGGTTAACTGATCTCATATTTAATTTGCATGATTAGGTCTATATATACTATTTATTGGCAGTGAATTTACTGTATATATCAACAAGATATGCATCTTCTTTCTATGTGGAAATTTTATTTTTTTCATCTCGTACGTGATGATGATCATAAAGATTGTCGGTTCTTACATTAGGGACCAAGAGAAATTTTGTCCCCTAAATAAGAGGTAAGAAAACCGGATTAACTGTAGGTTAAATATCAAATTAAAAACAGTACGTACTAGTTTACCAAATTAATGACATTATAAGGAGTTTTTATTTTATTTTATACTCTAATTACATCTTTGGATATCCACGTGACATGAAGTGCTTTGCTTTGTATAATAATTAGATATCTTTTTTTTTGGTATCATGGAGAATCCGCAGCCGCTACCTTAAGGTGCGCACTAGGTAAACCTCACGTTCATGTGCGATAGCGCAAATCACACAGACAAGTAAACCATACTTGGAAAATCGGGTGTGACTGACTCAAACCCATATAGGCGTTTGGTGGGGTTCGAACCTGTGATCTCTTGGTCACAGAAACCCACCTTAACCATTGGGCTATTCCCAGGGACAATAATAATTAGATATCTAATTCTGGATTTGTGTGTGTGTGTGTGTGTGTGTGTGTGTGTGTGTGACACAGGGTATTGTTTGAGTATAATGCATGTGCTTTTGATCAAGTTTATCCAGAAGGTTGGGATTTTTAGGGTAGCTAGCTAGCTATGCTACTGTAATATTAGTATTATCAATTTCTAAATTGGATTAGTTTATAAGTTTTATTGTAAATGATTGGTTCAGCTATCAGCTTTAACAAAGTTAAAATGTGCGTATCGTCGTGAGCCACATATCCAATCTTTATTATTTAATTTGTACCGCAATTTCGGAATAAAAATAAAAAGATATTACTCAATTAATATAGGAAATTTTCTAATGATAATTATTCGAATAAAGATTTAACTTCCACTAAGTATATATGTACTATGCATACGAGTTGTGTATCATATTTTGTGCATTATATGATTTTATCATATATAAGTGCATGTATTTTTTGCTATAGTGTTATAAATGTCATATTTTACCATAATCTTGTTCTTTTTTCTTTTTCTTTTTTATAAATTTATACAGAAATTTTAAAGGTTGCGTCACGGTGGACTCGAACCCGAGACCTTTGGCCTGGGCATTAACCACTCACCACTAGGCCAACACACACACCATAATCTTGTTCTCACATCACATAAGATGCATATATGATTTTGTCACGGTTCACACTTTACGTGGATTTGGATTTTATTTTCAATTTCAAATAATACAATCGTGTTGAGTTCATCATATCTCATGATGATCAAGCAAACACGAATCTTGATGTTTTTTTAGACTTCATATATAGGCCTCAAGATTAATATTACACGAAGATGAATTCATAAATTGTAAAATTACAAATTAATTAGTTTTTCAATAATTATCATCGCTGCATGCACTAATGCACCTGTGAGTCTCTTTGAAATTTAGATATCAGAAGATAAATACTTCAAGAAACAACTCTCGCTTCATTTATTTATTTCAGTTCTATTGCTTATTTTAAATAAGATTTTCCAAAGAAGGCTACAAATAATGGGTAGTGCTAAATATATATAATACGTATATACATAATATCTTTGATAATTATAGTATATGCAATATGTATATTATCAGTTTCTACAATCTCCGATATTATTCATCCTAGCAATTTATTGAAAAAAATGTGGAATTTGGACATTAAAATGAGAAAATAGAGGTTGAATACCTTCGAAGAAAGGGGAACGAAGTCGGATGACTCGGTTTCTTATTTGACGGTGTCGTTTGTGAGGTCAGGCGAGAAAAAGATTCCGACGAGGGTAGCAAAGAGGAAGGTCAAAATTATTCCGAGTGGACACATTTCCAAATTCTCTTTCTCTCTCTTCTGGTTTTAGAGAGAGAAATCCATGGATGATGTGAATGTGTAAAGAAAATAATATGAAATGAAATATATTATTGAATCAATAAATCAAATAATTTTCCTTCCTTAAATGGAATTACTATTATTCTAAAATGAACTCATTATCCCTTCCTTACTTGGAACATTCTAACAAATTTGAAAAGGGTATAATAGTAATTACAGAATATTGAAAATAACCATCCCTTAATTATAGGAATGTGATAACTTAATCTTGAACCATTGATTAATGGTAAATGGATGATCAAGATGAATTCTTATTTCTTATTTTAATATATATCACTTCCATAATTACCATGAATGGGTGATTAAGTGAAATGAAAATTCAATTAAAATAAATTAATTCCTTAATTTTTGAAAATCATAGAAAATGATAAAAATATCCAATTATGTATAAATAGATTTATCCACAAATAAATTGTTCTCATCACTTCGTTTAATACTGACGCAATTAAAAGTCTTTTTCAATATGATGTTGTTAGTTAGGCCAAAGTAAATTTAAAGTCAAATCATAATCTTTTTCCAACATTGTATTCTCGATATTTTTAGCTGTTTTACACTTAGTTTGATTTGATTTGAATTTGTTTGATTGATTGCATTATCAGAAAACTATATTATATATTTTTGTTTGCTTGTTTTTTTTGTGTCGTTAATGGTAACCCGATCTCTAGTTCACTTATGTTTAGATAATTGATTAATTAAATCCATCCTCATGATCCTAATGAATATCTATTTACTAGAATTAGGATTAATCAATTTAATCATAATAGTTGATAATTTTTAAAGTTCATGGAAAAAACAAAATATGCCCAAAGTTCATGTATTTAGGCGCTATATAAGATTAATGAAATGCATGCATAAACCAAATTCTTTAACAACTAAACCTAAACGGTTTGATCAAATTAATTAAGAAAAAACCCATTTACGTGAAATTTATAGTTGAATCCAACTCTTCAAAATTATGTGACCCCATAAAAATGCGTTCGACCAAAATTAAAACCAATAAATCTCAATTTCAAGTTCTCCTCCGTCCCATTATTGTTGGCTCGTTTTCTTTTTTGACTGTCCCATTAAGTTGGCTCGTTTTCAAAAAAAATGAAACAATTTTACACTAAAAAGTGTCTCGAATTTCATGTCACACACTACTTTATACATAAAATACAACTCTCATTAATCTACATAAAAAAAAAAAGCCATGATTCATGGGAGGAGGGATTACTATACTTGATAGTCTCCCCTTTAATACTAGGCTGTCATTTTCACAAACTTTTCCTAACAAAAATAAAATCACAAAAATATAAAAAAGGAAATAGAAAAAGAAAATAGAGTTCGTATATCTTAAAAAGAAAGGGGTACGAGAATCCCTCTGAATTCACTCAGCAGTCCAAAACTCTCAGTTTGAGCTGACTCGACGTAAAAGAGTTTAGCGGGGCCCATGAGCCTTCTCCCCGCACGTGGGCCTCCGTCACTCTGTCGGCCCATTTTCAACGTTAGTACAACAGGCACGCTACATTCCGCCACGTGGACGGATGAACGGTCATGCGCCGTGTTGTCTATGTTGACGTGGACCATTCACCACTGCCCTGTCTTGTCCGCGGCTGATCTGCACCAGAAAACCAAAATTTTCTGGCTTGTTCGAGGTTTTCCCCATAATTTCCGGCGTGTTGAGTTACACCATTTTATTTTATTTTATTTTATTTTTATCGTGTGTATATAAATTTTTGGACAACTAGCACTTCATATGCTAAGGTTTTAATTTTTACCAATTGTTTGGAACAAGAAATTAGCATTTATAGTAATTAATGTTGTTAATTATTCTATCATATTATTCAATTTTCGACAACTGAGACCGACTCGATACATTGTAAATACACATGTGTGAACACAATAAAATAATATAGAGATAAATTGATAATTGGCGAGATTATACTTATGTATTTAGATTCATGTTTGGATATATGAGATTACATTTGGAAATATGAGATCACATTTAGTTATTTAATAAATGATGGAGAAAATACACAATGCAATCTAAATATAAATATAGCAACAAAAAACTAAAAAAAAAATGCCCAAATAAAATAACTATCTGGGCTGCTAAAAGCTTGGCTCTACCCTTGATAATATGATATAATTATTAAAGTATTGATAGTATATAGGTATTAATGTGTAATTTCACGAATTTGGGACTTTGGCACCTCACTTTATCAAACTATTGCTGCATAGACTAGTTTGAAAATTTGGTTGTAATCCAAAAATATTACAAGTGATAGATTTTTGTAGACCATTTATTATAAGATTTTTAGGATAAAAAGTTTGACACATTGATGTGTAGTAACTGTTTTTATTGGAGTATAGAGTCTAAATTGACTGTACGTTAAAGTTCGATTTCGATGATCCAATTATTTGGGTCCATGTTTTTTTGCCTAGACGGAATCCTAATGAGTTTAGGATTATTGTTTGTTTATTGTTTTATTTAATGACAGTTTCTTATTGTAACATACATCAAAAATATCATAGTGAAATTTCTGACTTTGTATCACCCCAAACATAGTCGCAAGAACTAGATAAATAATTTTCGTGTTCGTTATATTATATCATGATTGTGTCATGTGTTTTTCCAATAGTTTTTTGGGTTGAAAATATCTCACCCAATTTAGATTATATTCAAGAAAACAAATCTATGGTAGGTGGAATTCAAAGAAGTTATCGTTAATCGAGGACCATGCCCCAACCAATTGGGCTATAATGAAATCTTAGCCCAATAAAATTGTAACAGGCCCAAATACAAATGTCGGTATCAGCTCAGAAATTTCTCACCGACAGCATGTTTCATTTTCTATCTTTTTCCAATACCCCGCGTGACACCCATTATTTCATTTATTAAATTATTTTTCATGATAACCAAGTATTAATACCCATTCACCTCATTAAAATTTACCAGTTTGCATTTATTTGGATCGTGTCAAAATAGTGGGATTATTGATTTATTGTTTTAAATTTACTAACTTATAACCAATTGAATTAAGCAAATGGGAGTTGAACATCGATTTCTTTTTTCCATTAATTAATGTCCTCAAAATATACCATTCACTATAATCACCTTAGTAAAAAAAACATTATAATTCTAGAATAATATTCTATTAAATTTTTTCTGTCAAAGCAAATACAAAATTTCCAATTGGAGAGACTATGGTTTATTATGTCCTAGTACTATGCACCTATTGATCGAAAATGTTGTGTTACAATTTTATTTTTATTTTGTATCGTGGAACCCCATGTATTACTTTAAGTGTGTATTGGAAGAAACCCCGCGTTCGCAATGCGATACCGCAAACCACACGGAGACATGAAACCACACTTGAAAAAAGCAGGATGTGACGTGTCAAACCCATGAGGCGTTTGGTGGGATTCGAACCTATGATCTCTCGATCATAAACCCACCTTAACCATTGGGTCGTCCCTAGAAAGTTGTGTTACAATTATTGCTTGAGATGGATGTAATTGCACCTTTCATTTCATTTTATTTTCTTTTAGAAAGAAATTTAGTTGCACATTCAATATGCGGATGGATTTTTTCCAAATTTCCCTTCAAATTGTATGTCACGTCGAATCGACATGCCACGCGTTGTCCTTATGTCAATTTATAGTTTTAATTAATGAATGACATCATTTTATTTTATTTTGCGTTTTAATAATTTTGTTTCCCTATGTTTTGTCACGCAAAATTAGTAACTTGTATATGATGGTCTGATGAACTTATGTTCTACTCCAAATTATTACAAACAAATCAATTAATGGCAAAATCTTATTGCTAATGAGTCTATATAGTAATGTTGTTGAATAAATTACAAGTGTTTAAATCAAGATTGAAAAGCACCGACAACTAAAATTTTACTATGAATTGATCTCTTATTTATAATTTAACGTATTAGACTATTAATACATCAGAAAATGAGACCATCTTTTTTAACCTAGATAACATAGGTTGGTGAAATCTTTATCTATTACGTGGTAAATATCTTAAAATTTTTCTTTCATGATATATTATTAAATGATTAGTGATTTCCATTTAAGAATACTATTTCATAGAAATTGAATCAAGGCCCAAAGAGAAATAAAAGCTTCACCTTTTTCCCTCCAAATAAGGGAAAACACACACACACAGAGTAAAAATCAAGAAATTAATTCAGAACAGATCTAACCCCATTCATTAACAAGCACATTCTCTCTCTTCCTGAGATTTACAAAATGTTTCCAATTATAATATAAAGACGGCACCTAGCTCTATCTTCACTTGCTCACCTCTCCACGCGCACAATATTGGATCCGTAACAGTTTATTTGTACTGTATAATCTAACTCAGATCTGCCGGTATCAATATTTTGGATTCAGGTAAGCACTTCGCTATTCTGATCTGGTTTCTGCTTCTAGTGTTGGTTTACATTTGATTGGAAAATTTGGATAATTGATATTTTGGTTCATTCCAATGTAAAGCTTTAACCCTTTTGTATTATTGCTATGTCGACTTCTGTGAATACACTACGTAATTGGAATTGGATGGGGATTCGAGGTTTCATTTTCGTAGATCTGCTTGAAACTTGGTTTGCTGAAAGATTGGATTTTGATCTGTGGATTTAAGAAAAAATGATGGATTGAATAGTCTTTCTAATATAGAGAGCTGAGTATATTTGAAGCATGGGTGTCTTCAAAAATCATGTATCTTGCTTGTGATGATTCAATCAAAATAGGCAATGATATGCTACATTTATTGATAACTGAATCTGAAAATTTGTGTCTTCAATTGTCAATTCTGCAAGAAAATGTTTAACTCCAACTGTGAATCTAGCTGCCAGAGAAACTTGGTTCTTCTAATCGAAGTCGGGTGTTCTCTGGTTGTCCCATGATTGTTCAAATGCTCAGAGCATGCAACCTTATGCTGTAGGTTTTATGTATCACAGCCATTTTGAGATTTTGGTTTATGTTTTTCTTATTACATAGATGTCTTCTTGTGGTTGTGGTTATAGGATTGATAGAAGAAATGACAATTGAGACAATTTTATCTCTAGACTTGCAGCTTGTTTTGCTAGATATTTTTTTTATTAACTCTGTGATTTTGAGAGTTGTCATACCTAACTATATTCCGTTTATGTTAAGCATCCAAAAATTATTATGGTTGATTTTTCAGGCTTATTTTTTTATGATTTATTAATATTCTCTTGCTTGTCAAATCTATCTTCCCTTCTAGTTATCCTTATGTATTGTCCATTGATGTTGCAGGTTGCTTTACAGTCTATCTTTTACCTGAATAGTGTTGAATGTACTTTCTCAGTCAAAGGCTCCAAAACATCTGTAACAAGACTAAACTCTGAACCGTAAGGTCCAGATCTTTGAGGTAGTAGTTTTACCCTAAACAGGGAAAAAAGGAAAAACTTGGGGTGGTTGGAGAGGCGAAAGCCTTTTCAAGTAATAGTGAATCTACATAAATGTCGAGGGGACGGCCAGATGGAGCACAAAAGAAGCGGTTGTTGACTACTGTATGTGTTGTGACTCTATTTCTTGTTTTTCTATATGTCTACTATGGCTCTAAGAATACCGGGGAGTCTGCTTTAGAGTATGGCAGCCGGTCTTTGAGAAAACTAGGGTCATCTTACTTAGGCGGGGACGAAGTTTCCGATCTCGGTGGCAAGCAAGATGAAGCCAAGTTCGGGCTGGATGACGGCGAGGATGGTATCACTCCCAAGAGCTTCCCTGTAAGTGTTTAGACAACGCATTTTATTCAAAATCAAGTTCGTCTCTCATCATAAAAATCGACTTTTTATGATCTCATTGTTTTTGGTTTCTAAGGTCTGTGATGATCGCCATTCAGAGTTGATTCCTTGTCTGGACAGAAATCTTATTTATCAAATGAGATTGAAACTGGACCTATCGTTGATGGAGCACTACGAGAGACACTGCCCGTTACCTGAAAGGCGGTTCAATTGTTTAATTCCTCCTCCTCCTGGGTACAAGGTGAGGTGTTCGAGCTCTAGGTTTATCTAACTAGTTTTGAAGTTTGCTGCATGATAAAGTTGGCAAATAGATTGTTTCACTTGTTTCTTTAATTCCTTTATCCCTTTTCTTGGAGTTACAGATCCCGATTAAGTGGCCTAGCAGCAGAGACGAAGTTTGGAAAGCTAATATACCTCACACTCACCTTGCACACGAGAAGTCGGACCAGAACTGGATGGTTGTTAAAGGAGATAAGATTCATTTTCCTGGGGGAGGCACGCACTTCCACTATGGAGCGGATAAATATATTGCACACTTAGCAAATGTAAGTTTCGGGTTATCGGTTAGAAATGTTTATCCTGCAACAACTGATTTATAATAGAACTCGTTTTTACTAGTAATTATGCTTTCATTTGGCAGATGCTCAACTTTTCACACAATGTATTGAACAATGAAGGAAGATTGCGCACAGTTTTTGACGTTGGCTGTGGTGTGGCAAGTTTTGGCGGTTACCTACTTGCATCCGATATTATCACCATGTCGCTTGCTCCTAACGACGTGCACCAAAATCAGATCCAATTCGCTCTCGAGAGAGGGATACCTGCATATCTAGGTGTTCTTGGGACGAAGAGGCTTCCTTATCCGAGCAGGTCTTTCGAACTCGCTCACTGCTCTCGTTGCAGAATTGATTGGCTGCAGAGGGATGGGATCCTTCTTCTTGAATTGGATCGGGTGCTTAGACCCGGAGGCTATTTCGCCTACTCGTCTCCCGAAGCTTATGCTCAGGATGAAGAGGATCTGAGAATATGGAAGGAGATGAGTGCACTCGTGGAACGCATGTGTTGGAGAATCGCGGTGAAGAAGAACCAAACCGTCATTTGGCAGAAGCCGTTGAGTAACGATTGCTATTTGGAGAGAGAGCCCGGTACTCAGCCGCCTCTCTGCCGATCTGATGATGACCCTGATGCTGTTGGGAGCGTGCTAATGGAGGCGTGCATTACGCCGTATTCTGATCGTAAGCTGCTACTATGTCTTTCACCTAGAAATTCTCTTTCAAGGAAAAAGAAGAAAATTTCAACTCTGCCTCAAGAATCTATGGCAAAGTTTCTCTCGTATGACTTCAACTTATTTATATTGTTTCTCATGATCAGATGATCACAAAACGAAAGGTAGCGGACTGGCGCCATGGCCTGCTCGATTGACTACTCCTCCTCCACGCCTTGCTGATTTTGGTTATTCAAATGATATGTTTGAGAAGGACATGGTAAATTGGCTCGTTCTTTCTCTATTTCTGAAATCCCTATATATATTATTCTCACTGATTAAAAACAGGAACTGTGGAGGCGGAGGGTCGACAACTATTGGAGTCTCTTGAGCCCGAAGATCTCAGCCGATACTATAAGGAACGTGATGGACATGAAAGCAAATTTGGGGTCGTTTGCTGCTGCCTTGAAAGACAAGGATGTGTGGGTGATGAACGTTGTGGCTGATGATGGACCCAAAACGCTCAAGATTGTCTATGACAGAGGCTTGATCGGCTCGGTTCACAGCTGGTAGGTCAATTTATTTTCTTTAGTGATCTAGTAATAGTTGATGACTGCAGAATTCACTGAGTTTTGAGTCCTTAGGTGCGAAGCCTTCTCTACGTACCCGAGAACCTATGACTTGCTCCACGCGTGGAATGTGCTCTCTGACATCGAAAAGAAGGGTTGCAGCGGTGAGGATCTACTGCTTGAGATGGACCGAATTCTCAGGCCCACAGGATTTGCCATTTTCCGGGACAAGCAGCCAGTTATCGACTTTGTGAAGAAGTATTTAGCTGCATTGCATTGGGAAGCAGTGGCGACCGGAGAGGCCAACCCGGACGACGGAGACGAGGTCGTTTACATCATCCAGAAGAAGTTGTGGCTGACAAGTGAGAGCTTCAGAGATACAGAGTAGGCTGTTGTGGTTGGTCTGATGTGCCTCTTGTGATATTTATTCTCGGGATTAAAGAAGCATTTTCCCAAGAGGTAAAGGGAAAATCAATACTTGGTTTCTCATCTTTTTTTTTTTTTTTTTTTTTTTGTGCTAATTTATGTTTTAGTGGACAATGCATGGAGTAATTCTATTCATAGGCTACGTTTTGATTGATTGTGTTATTGTAAAATTAAGATTTTGGGGAACTATATTTGCTACTCGAATAATTTCTTAGCCATATATTTATGTCATGAAATATTTTTAAGTGTTTCCCCCTCTGTATTGTCTTCTTTTCCTTTTATTCATGTTCGATAATTGTAGTTCTTCTCCTATTCCATCTTGCTTATGGCATGAGACAATGCGATAAGTCTACGATAATATAGAAGATAAATTTTACTCGACAAATCTTGTACGGTAGGTACTGATATCGGTTCTATTTATGATAAGGATCTTAGAGGTGTTTGGCTGAGCTTATAAGCTGTTTAGGAGCTTATAAGTTGTTGCAAAGTGTTTGGCAAAATAAGCTTCTAAACAACTTATAAGTTGTGAAAATAAACTCCAACAGCTTATAAGTTCTCTTAAAAATAAGTTGTTCAAACCCAACTTATTTTTTCATAAGTTTATAAGCAATCATGAATTTATCAAAATAATCTTATTATAGTTCGTTATTTTTTATATATACACTACCAATTTCATTTCTCGTCAATTTTATCTCTAATTCACGACTCTTTCTCTAGCTTATAAGATCAATTATCCAAACACTTTAACAACTTATAAATTATTGAAACATTACATCTTATAAGCTTTTGAAACATCTTATAAGCTCTTTGAGCTTATAAGCTTTTAAAATAAGTTTAGCCAAACACCCCCTTATTCTTATGTAATATTTTGCAAATTATAAACAATTCATTCTTTCCTTCTCAAAGAAAAAGAAAACGGACAACAGTTTCCTGTTCTTTTCACTTTCAATTTAATGTGGAATATGAGATACTAGAATAAATCCTACTAGAAGTTAATACACATCAAATTTACTCGAACACATTTTGCAATTTATCTGTAATATCAATACTCCTTCCGTCCTTGATATTTGTTCATTTAATTTCATTTTGGTACGTCCAAAAAATACATTACACTTTCCTTTTATGGATATAGACCCCATCTAAAAGTCAATATTTTTACTCATATTCAATATACTTATTTACAAAAAAATCACATATGATCCATAATTTTCACTCACATAACATATTTTATTATATAAATCTCATTCTTCATTCACTTTACATTCATGGTATTTATTAAAACTCGTATCTGCAAAAATTAAGAAAATATATGGTGGACAAAGGAGTAATATTTTGAGCAGTATATATATAGGTTCAATGGAATTTCCAAACAACTTGAATTAACCATTTTGGCAACACAAGATCGTATGCTATCGGAGCCCCAAAGGCTATGCATGTAACATCCAATTAAATCATCTCCCCATAAGCCTAGGAATCTTTCCATGTGATCATAATATTTACGAGAATGAATCACATATGATGGCTGATAATTACTCTTTACATTAATAACTATTTTCCGATCGTCTTTTACTTTACCAGAAAACTTTTTTAATTGCAAATTGCTGTAATTTAACAGTGTCTCAAATCGCTATTCATTGGATAATGATTACTATATTTCTAAAGTGAGTTCCCAGAATTTCTATAGATTTGAATTCAATTTACTTTCATCATCATTTTTCGAACTCAATTATGAGAATGGATAACTAAAATTTCAGCAAATTATATAAATAACTTATTTCGGGAATTTTCTGTTTGTAATAATTTTTTCTTAAATTAATTATTTATGTCGCGTTTCAATTTCATTAAGATACTATATGAATAACATGTTATTTACACAACAACTTATGAAGAAAATTCCAACTGTAACTTTTTTCTTGATTATCATTTTATTTACACAAATAAAAGATGATGATTTTCTTGATAAGGCACTCATCGATCTAGCTAGTTATAACTTCTGATTTAAGAAAATCTAATTTGTTTCTTCGTTTAATCTATTCTACTTCTTATCATTTAAATATACATAAAAAGGGACAAGAAAAATGAGAGAGTATATTATGCCTAGATTTTCCGACAATTTTTTCCTAAATTATTCCAAACCAGACAGACACAGCTTTATAATGTCTAAAGGAAAAGAGCATTATAGAAGATAGTACTTTGGGCTCCATCACATGTACATTTCATTTTATTTTATTTTATTTTATTTTTGAATTTCTTAGCCAAAACATCATTGAAACTAGAGAACATTCCCATATGAGTGTGGACTCATGCTTGCTTTATTAATATGGGGCCATAAATCATTCAATTTATCATCTATTTCCTCTTTATTATATCCATATACCAATTCTAACCGTGTTAATATTTTTGAAGTTTATTTCTTTCTTAGTTCAAAAAGTAGTGCAAATCTTTCACAACATTCACTTCTAACAAATTACAGAACAGTTGGTTAATATATACTTACATTTGATAGAATGCAGTACATGAGTATCTATCCACTATATCATACTCCCTCCGTCCTGGTATTATTGACACATTTCTTTTTTAGTGTAAAATTATTAGTATGTGACACAAAAATCGAGATATTTTTTAGTGTATTTTTTTTTAAATGGGTCAATAATAGTAGAATAGCTAAAGAAAAAGAATCAATAATAATGAGAATGATAAAGTATAAAGTATATTAAATTATAAAATGAATAAGAAAAAAATAAGGAGTTAAATATTCACAAAATTTGGAGCACATGCGATGCCACTCGGATCCATATGCTGACACTCGATTTGGAACTTGTCCTTACCATTGGTAACATGCTATGACATGTGGTCCCTTCTACAAATTATATTTTGTTTCTAAAAATATTAACAATCGCCTTTTGTGGATGAACACGATATGTACTTATAAAATACTTGTGAGATTCGTTATGATTTTTAAATCAAAGTTGCCGTTCAACTAATTAAACTATGCAAATACGAAATAAGGAGTGATATATATAAATATGGTGACTTTTATTATTGGTGGGTATTGTTTAGGTGGAGAAATTGTTCCACCAAGTGTTATGTTGTGAGTGGTAGGAATATTTTTGATAAATAATGAGTTATTACGAGATTGAGTAATAAGGAGTAGTATCCTAAAAAGAAAATGATTCACTTTTCGTGGACGTCGAATAAAGCAATTATGATATATTTATCGTGGACGGATGGAGTATTTGTAGAGTTGACTAATCGGGTCGGTTCAGGTACCCTATCCGAAATTTTCGAGTACCCGACCTCGATTTTCCCCTGTTTTAGATACCCGATCCCGACCCGATTTTCTTAATTGGGTACCCTAATCCCAACTCGGGTACACGGATCGGGTATTAGGGTACCCATAAAACCGACTTAAGTACTTGAGACAGAATCGACGTTGTTTCTTCTTCATTTTTTTCACTCCATCTTATTTGCAGACAAAATCGGCGGCTCGGAGATCGACGACGCGGGTGAAGGCGGGCGGTAGAGCGAGGGGGCTAGGCGAAGGTAAGAGAGTCAGAGATCGAGAGTGACTGAGAGCGAGATAGAGATGAGGTGAGGCATCGACGAGGTTCGACGAAGCATCAGAGGCGACGACGGGGTGTGGCGAGGCCTGAGGCGACAGAGGGTTCGGAGGGAGGTTACTGGACTGATGTTTAGACTTCTGATTTGGGGCTTGTTTAGGTGGGTTTAGGCTGCTTATTTGGGGTACCAAAGGGGAGAGGCTAGATATGACGGAGCACCGAAGGTGACGGTGGACATGGCAAGGTCGGCGGTGGCATTGGATAGCATGAGACTGTGAGAGAGAGAAGACAGAGAGAGAAGACATAGAGAAGACGAAGAGAGAGACATGGGTGGCGCTTTGCTGCAATAGAAGAAGAGATAGGTAGGTCATTTTAGAATTAGGGTTACTCATTTATTATTATTATTTATTTAAATTAATAAATTAATAATTTAATATTTAAAATATAAAATATAATTAAAATTAAATACGGGTTTGGTATACCCGATACCGATTTTTTAACAGAGCCAATACCCGATCCCGATTCGATAATCGATTTAATCGGTTATCGGGTACTCTAATACCTGACGGGTTCGGGTCGGGTCGAGAAATACTCGATACCCAAGACCCGTTTAGCCAGCCCTAAGTATTTGATATGATGTGCTAGAATATCTACAATGTATAATCCTCTCACTGTCCCATTTAAAATGTCTCACTTTTCTTTTTGGGTTGTCCCATTACAAATATCACATTCCATTTTAGGAAATAATTATCCCTTCAAAAAGTGTGGACCCTATCCACTTTTTAACACTTTAACTACTTTATACATTTCTCCTAAATACTCGTGTCCAAAAGAAATGGGACAACTTTAAGCGGGACGGAGGGAATACATTATTTGGCAGGATTTATTAAAATTATATATTAAATTCTATCTCTTAAAATGTAATCTTAAAAATTAATGTGATTATGATTAACTTAGTTCAAAAATAGATTAATATATATTGCAACTATTATTTTGCATTATGTCTCTCACCTGGTAGATGGTGTACATAATCACAAAATTTTTATAGTACATATCAAATTCTACTTTGTCAAGGGTCTTTGTTTTAAAATATTAATTAGGGTCACTTTAATATCACATCCTTATCAATCTTAGCAAATGAGTATAATGATTATTTGAGTTCTTATATATTTCTTTAATTAAATATTCATATTTATAGTATACTGAATCTGGAACCCATCAATAGCTGCGATAATTCATGTCAAATTTATTCAGATTTTAATTGAACAAATTTAAAATTAAAAATGCCTAGATTGATCGGTAAGTTCGTTATTAAGTAAAGCAGAAGTCAACTAGATGTTAGTGTAGTAACTTTAGGACTAAAGTCTTTATGACTAATAATAGATTAAATAAACGGCAGCTTTATCATTGATTATGGAAAGGGTAATTAGGATTAGTCGCAATTAGTGGCATGATTTCAAAAGCTAATCTCCGTGGAGTGCCTTTTGTTCTTTAATTTATTTGTCCAAATAAAGGTCAATGAATGGGCCCCCCCATATGCCCTTAATTTTGGGGAATGTGCCCTTTGTTGTGTGGGGCATTTTTCTACCAATTTCTTGCCCCCTTTTTTTACTTTTCTCAATTTAAATATTTAGTAATATTTTCTTACCGTGCACGTATTTGTTAACTACAAATATAATTTATACATGGTTGGTTCAAATAAAAAATTCTATTTGTTAACTACAAATATATAATTTATACATGGTTGGTTCAAATTTGTTAACTACAAATATATAATTTATACATGGTTGGTTCAAATAAAAAATTCTACTATTTGTTAACTACAAATATATAATTTATACATGGTTGGTTCAAATAAAAAAATTCTAAATAAATAAGAATTAATTTGTTTAATTTTCAAGATCTACGATTGATATTATTTGGGTTTTTTTTTTAAATAAATAATTAAATATTTGTAATAAGATTATAATTCTCTTCCCGGAGCCCCACACCCCACTGTAAAAATATGGGGATAAATCACGACTCGGTGATTAAGTTAGTTATGAGACTTTCACCTAATTCACACCGCAATGAGTCATCCTAAAGAATAGAACTTTGATAAAAAACCACGACTTTGGTCGAATTATAGGTACCAATCGTTGTAATTCGATCATTGAATTCGATTTATTCTCAAAGAGGCGAAGCAATAGATTCATCATTCCACTCTAATCGATTCAACGAGAATGAATTAAACCCGTGGAGCATATTATAGAACTTTGATATATGCATAGGGATCCATATTATTGTCTATTTGGTGAATGACAAACTTCTCCGTACTAAGATGCTACTTCTAAATAGCAAGATGCTCAAATCTGAGATAATTGTGATTTTTATTATGCTCCCTAAAATTAATTGCATTTGTTAATTATGTAGATGTAAGATCTGATAAAATATATCGTTTTGCAGTATAATATTTGCATTTCAGTTATCTTCATTATAAAATATTGGCTCTTCATTTGTGTACAGTGTACTAACATGTACTTCCCCTTTGTACACGCACTTGATATTTTTTAAATAAAATATGAGATATACAGAAACTTTTTTCAGAATATTACAAAATCAACCTTCTGATTTTATTTGTTTTGTAGGTGCGACATCTACTTGATGGGCTGGTGATGACAAAATTGTTAATACGCATATTGGCAATTTTTTAAAATAACCATATATAAAATTTTAAATAATATTACAAATTAGTCTAAATTAATCTTGTATTGTTCTTTGTTTCTTATACGAAACTTCATTGTTTTTTTATACGAAGCATAGAGTATCTTCTTTTATATACGATCGAAGCAAATGAACAATTTCTAATATGTGGATTTTTATCTATTCCAATAATATTAATTGTTGTCTCCTTACAATTTATATCGATTTTTTTATGAGATTTCACCAAATAAAAATCGATTCAAAATTATAATTCTATTCTCTCAACCAAAAAAATCACATCTAATTGACGGAGTGATTGAAATTAATATCATTCAAACTACACCGTCAATTTATTTTGACCAGATACAAAATTTATTTTATTTATTTGACCAAATAAATATTTTTGGCTACATAAATTGTTTCTTCAATTTAATTTGACTATACAATTCCACATTGATTTTTATGAGACCTCACCAATCGAATAAAATAATACAATTTGAATCTCGATTCTTACGAGACCTCACAAATTCAAAAATATATATAGATAGATATACATATGAATCCTATATTGATTTTTCATGAGATTTCATAAATAAATAAATAAGTAAATACTTAAATCTCATATTAATTTTTTATTAGACTTTGTCAGAAGAAAAATTATATAAAAGGATACTTTTATTCTCTCAATCAAAAATCCATATTTCAAAGTATTTCGAAACAAAATAGTTTCTTCAAGTTATTTATGATATATAAAATAAAAAGTATAAGAAACTTTATTGTTACGACATAAAATTCATATACATAATTCAAAAGAAACGAAAATATATGAAGTCAATATTTAGAAATAACAATACGGATCCCAATTCAAAAAAGAGTATACGAATATAAATTTGCTTAATTCATTTGTTTCTTTCTCCAAAACTTAGGACATCTATTGGTGAACCCTTAAGAAGCTTCATACAAAAAACATGGTAACATTTTTTTTTTGACAAAAAAGTAATGTAACTTATTTCCTCTATTTTTTCATTTAATACCTTTTTTTCATTTTAATTGAAAATAAAAGAAAAAAATATTATTTGCAAAATTCATTTTTAAATAACAGTCTTTTAATTTATTTTAGTTAGCGGGCATTATTATACATGTCTAAAACGAGAAGGGGTAATTAGTGCTATTATAGATCATTTTTAGATGATTAGGATGGATGAGACAACTACTAAGGTATCATATGAATAAAATAAAAAGAGAAGCTAAGTTATTAACGCCTCTCTGTAATGTTCGATATTATTAAGATATATGATCAATTATTATTAAAATTTAAATTTATAGATTCAACATAGGTCCTACAAATATATGTTTGAATAGTTAGCAAGTATTAATAGATGGGTTTAGGATGAGAACATATATAAAATTATTTTTTAAATTACGATTTGAGATAAGTATGGGTATATAAATTCTAAGCGGGTTCAGACATTGACACGCACGTCTACATGAAAAATTCTCAAGTATTTATGTTTACTTTGTAATGTTCGGATTGCTGTTGCGATAAATAACTAATTATTATGAATTAAATATACGATAATTATATATAAATAGGAAAAAAGTATAACAAAATAAGGAATCCCCAAAAAGTGAAAATTATGTTTATTGATTGACAACCGGACTTGGGCAATTGAACTCGTCTCATATTTCCCAAAATTCTTAATTGAGTACGTGAATAATGAAAACGTAATTTTAGGTTTTACTCATTTATGCTTTATCACCATCATCATTATTATTATTATAGATAAATAAATTTTTAAAGGACAGCATGATAGTTAATTCAATTTTTAGATATTTAATCTCATACATTAATAACTCTACCACATTAATAACTCTACCACTAGACCAATATATTATTATTATTGTTATTATTAGTCAAACAATTAAATTCATAATTGTTTAGAGATGGTTTTAGTATTCCTGGGTATATCAAGTTTGACTCATACTAATGCTTTTAGGTTTAAATTATCGTACTTTATCCAAAGGGTATCAAAATAGTGACTGCAGATTTCCGATATATAAAAAATTTAAACTAAGTTATTCATACAAAATGATTAAATCCTGCAAGTCCGCAACATATCTCCGATTAAGCACGGCAGGTTACCTTTATCAAAAAAGAGCTAGATTTTAATTTTTGCATCAGTCCACTAATACTCAATTCATTTCTACTTACTAATAAGTAATAACTAATACTCGTTCCGTCCCATTATTATTGGCTCGTTTTCCTTTTTGGGCTGTCTCATTAAGTTGATCCGTTTTCAAAAAAGGAAACACTTTTTATATTAAAAAGTGCATCGAATTTTGTATTACAAACTACTTTACACACAAAACACAACTTTTCTTAATCTACGTGTAAAAAGAAAAGAAACCATGGATATTGGGACGAATGAAGTATGTCAATTAATAAATATGGGACCATTAATATCATCTACTTATATCGAACTTCGCACATATTTTCTTCAAAGAATTCAAACAAAAATCAAAAGACAGACTGTTTAGCTTCACAAAACTCATGATAGATAGAGAGAATTTTGGGTGAGAAAGTTGGCAATGAGCATCTTTGAAAGAAACGCGTTTTTGCCGAAAACGCGACAAATTCAACGGCGTTACAATTAAAAAGACGCCACAAATTTGTTACTACAACTCTATCCACTTCAATTAGTGCTAAACAGGCTAACATCAAAAAAGGGAAAAAATATGACTCAAGTTGACAAAGATTTCCATTTTCCCCAAAATACCCAATTTGTGAAGAAGAAAAAAGTTTTATCACAAATCACAAATAAAAATAAAACAAAGATTTCTCTCTCTCTCTCTCCTCTCTTCAACTTTTAATGGCGAATGATACCACCAAAACATAAAGCTTCCATTACAGACCTCTTCTTCAACTAACTTCTCTCTCTGCAGAAAAGTCTAGGGTTTGAATTCCACTGCTCTTTTATTGCTACCTCCTTCGACCCAGAGCTTTTAAATTTTTTTGGTGTTGTATTAATAACTCATTATCCATAGCTGTCTTCTGGATTCGAGCTGTTGGTTGGACGGTTGACGCAGTTCTACAAGCTTTCCGATTCAACTTTTTGCAGGTGAGTGATTAGAGTAGTTCGTCGCTTTTGGATTCGGGATTTTGGGGATAATGCTATTGGTAGATCGCTTTGATACGGTCAATTGTGCTGATAGTGTTTGAATTTTGCTCTTTTTTTTTGTATTTTCAGTGCTTTTGTAGAAGTTTTTGCTTAATTTTGAAAATCTTGTTATTGGATGACTAGTAATATTGCTTATCGAATAGAATTCAAGATCATTTCTGTTTTGATGGTATACGGAGTAACGGAAATTGGTGTCCCATTTAGAAAGTTTAATATCTTTTGTTTTTATTTGTTATGTCGATATGCTATTTTTTCCTTTTACTTTTTTTGTTTCTCCATTTGAGGGATGCTTTTAATTGGTTGTTTCTTACTCTTTTAGCTCTGGAGTTTTTTTTTTTGTTGGGGGGGGGGGGGTGCTGTTTGTAATTCTTATGAAATTCTATATTTGGCATTTCGGTTTTTATTTGGATCAGTCTAAGTAGGAGGTTAGTGCAGAGTTTTGTTTGCCATCAAGAAAAGATTTTGATAATTTAACTCTAGATCAGAAAGAATGTAGTATTATGAATGGTATAAAAATTAGTGAAGAGTCAAGTTATGGAAGCTTTGGATTTACTACCAACCAAAAAGGGGTTTCTTGGGCATGTAAGAAGATTGACTGCCTTTCTTGATTTATTACCTTTAACTTCTCTGCTTTATGCAGCATTCCCAATGTACTGGAAGCTTGATGTGGAAGGATGGAAATTATTTAAGACACTAAAGTTATAGCATCTGGTAATTCATACCTGAGTTTTGGCAACAAAAGAGGAGTCAGGTAGATGGAAACTGCTAGGCGTTGGTGTGCGAAATTCCATTCAAAAGAGAAGCATAAGGCTTCAAGCAAGAAGACTGAGCCTAGGCCTAATGAAAAGAAGGTTCGAAGGCACAATTGAATGAGGAAACACCTTCAAATGCAACTAAGCAGAAGGCAGCTGCAGCCAAGCAGTATATTGAAAAGCATTACAAGGAACAAATGAAGAGCTTGCAGGAAAGGAGGGAGCGGTATGACACTTTTTCTATCTTTTATTGTGGATTTTACTAGATATATTTGCCCTGTATTCTATTCTGTGTTTACTCATCACGATCCATGTCATTGGAAGACATTGCATAATGACTTTCTTCTGTCAAACTTTCTTGACCTTGCTAATTTTCAGTATCTCATCAGAATCATATGTGGCAGTTTTATGGAACTACATTTACTAATGCCCTCCATTTGACTATACCAATCTGACATCATCTGCCATATCTCCTTTTATTTTTTATCAGTTGGTTATCAAGTATGAATGTGAATTTTTTCCTTGTCATATCAAACTGTCTTTGTTTTATGTCTTGTAAATGAGGGAGGCATTTTGTTAAAATAGTTTCTAGAGTACTTTGAATGTTTTGTGATAAAGTATTCCTTGTAATGAGTTGTTAATAGCTGAAAGCAATCTTTGTTCAAGACAGTAAACAGAAGTTGGAGTTCAATCTTTTTTTTGCCTTTTGTTATAGGAATACTAGATTATTAAAGAATGTTTTTTGGTGGCTAATAATCTCCTCAAGCTTAGAGTGAATGAGTTGGAGCTAGATTTGCAGCACTTGATTTTCACAAGGAATTAATAAGACCTAGAATCAATTTGGTTCTTAGTTATGGGTCTCTCCGTAGAGGCAATTAGGAAAATTCTCCACAGTGGCATAATATCTTAGAGAATCCGTATAAACTTATTCTTGAATTTTTTCTTATAGTATGAAAGAGATAGTACTCCTTCTCCTTCCATTTGGCTAGATCCTCAATTCTGCTTTTCCTATGGGATCTTGTCTGTTGTTCCCCAAAAGGCATTCTAATAAAATAATGAAAGCTGCCTGCTTCTCCGTTTTCCAGTTTCTATCTCTCTCCTTTTCCGGGGTTGTAAGTTTTGTTTTATTTTATGAACAGCACCATTCCTGTTGATTTATCTTACTTCATTGCAAATATGAATTACACGTTTCTGGTTTCTTTCAGACGTAATATGCTTGAGAAGAAACTAGCTGATGCTGATGTCTCTGCGGAAGAGCAAAACAACCTTTTGAAATACTTAGAGAAGAAGGAAACAGAATATATGCGTCTTCAGAGGCATAAAATGGGTGCTGATGATTTTGAGCCATTAACCATGATTGGAAAGGGTGCATTTGGGGAGGTCCTCCCTCTCTCTCTCTCTCTCTCTCGCGTGGGATTTGATGCAAGTGTTTTTCTTTTGTTCTGCTAATACTAAAGAACACATCACATCCATGATATGTTATCTGTTGATATGGCACCCTCTTTTTAGTCTTACCTCTTACTTCATGTAAGGCTGAAAAAAGGCAATAAATCATCAATCAGAAGGTAGATTTACTATTGAGGCCCCATGCATTCCATTCCTTGAGTGGAGGAGAATTTTGTTTAAGAGTAGTCAACTTTGATTAGATATTGAATTGATCAGTTACTAATTGCATTTAGTTTTCTTGTTCTACTGATGATAAAATGCAGAATAGTAGTTTGTCTTAGCATTTGCTGATGATTCCTATGTTACCCGTAATGCTTTTTCCATGTATGTGTAATGTGTCTATAACTTTTTCTTAAATCATTGTCCACTGCAGGTTCGAATCTGCAGGGAGAAGAAAACTGGCCATGTTTACGCCATGAAAAAGCTTAAGAAGTCAGAAATGCTTCGTAGGGGTCAGGTAGAATTAATTTCTCATTTGAAAGAAAAGAACAACTATGTGAAGTTTCTCTGTTGTGCTTATTCCTCCTCATTCTCCATGTCTAGGTTGAGCATGTAAAGGCAGAAAGGAATTTACTCGCGGAAGTTGACAGCAATTGCATTGTCAAACTTTATTGTTCTTTCCAAGATGAAGAGTATTTATATCTAATAATGGAATACCTTCCGGGTGGAGATATGATGACTCTACTGATGCGTAAAGATACATTAACGGAAGATGAAGCCAGATTTTATGTAGGAGAAACAGTTCTTGCAATTGAATCCATCCACAAACACAATTATATTCATAGGTTTGCCCTACTTCTGATGTCCTGATGAGAATGGTGTCCTTTTAATATTTTAGATTGATATTTTTCTTTATACTTTTCAGGGATATCAAGCCTGATAACTTGCTTCTTGATAAAAATGGACACATGAAGTTGTCTGATTTTGGATTATGCAAACCACTGGATTGCAGTAATATTCAAGAAAAGGATTTTACTGTAGGAAACAACTATAGTGGGGCTCTTCAAAGTGATGGGCGCCCGGCAGCACCTAAGCGCACTCAACAGGAACAATTGCAGCACTGGCAGCGGAACAGGAGGATGCTTGTAGGTTTCCAACTCACTCCAATTCTTGATTTTACACTGCCGACCTAATTAACTGAAAGCTTCTAATTTTGATATGTACAAGAGTTGGTAAACTTCATATTCAGTGTTAAACCCACAACTTCATTTTATTTTCTCTCTCTTTCTTTTCTTTTTTTTTTTAAAAAAAAGAAAGAAAGAAAGAGAGAAAAGGAAACAGATGCTTTTCCTTACATATGTATTGCTGGGTTAGGACAATGGGAGTCAAGAATCAATTCTTATTTGTTTGTGGCCTCTTGAGCGTATCTTAATATTTTCTTACAATGTGTTGGAACCTATGTTACATGGACACGGGTATGGGTATCGGATACGGGTGCGGATCCGAGTGTCAGATACAATTTTTAAGAAAATTATAGACACGGGGATACCGTCCTAAGTTTGGACACCGGTACGGGGATACGTCGAAAAGTATACAGCGGGGTAGAAGTTCAAAGTATAAATAAGGTTGTGGTAGTTGTCCCACATCGGAAAAAGTAGACTAATGTAAGGAGAAGTTGAAAGAATAAATGAGGGTAGTGATAGTTGTCCCACATTGAATAAAGAAGACAAATGCAAGCATGATATGCACTATAAAATGAGAAGCATAATGTGCATTAGGTTCTCGCAGCCACACTTAGCGTCTGCCTCGCAGCAGACGAGGCGCGCCTTGCACCTAGGCGCCCCCCACACAAGAGTCTTTTTAAACCTTGCATAGCTCTAGATGCACCTCTTTTTTCATGGAGTATCCGAGGTGAAATTGCAAGATCGGACACGTATTTCGTGTCCGTATCCGTGTCGAGTCGTGTCGACACGGATACTTCTGCCCAAATGAAGTGTCCGAGTAACACAGGTTGGAACATAAATATGTGGACAAGGATGAACTCAATGGACATAGATATACATTTGTGTGAGTGTGGCTTATAGACTTGTATTCTCTTAGTACATTATGTTATCCTAGTATCTCAACACTTGAAATTATGCTCATGATGATGATTTAGGCAAAGTACTGTTATATAAGATTACATTCTTTCTTAGAAGAATGTTGTCAGTTTTAAGGCCGCATGCCATAAGTTAAATCTCCTCTTATTTTATGTTGTAGGCCTATTCAACTGTTGGTACACCTGATTATATTGCTCCAGAAGTTTTGCTGAAGAAAGGATATGCAATGGAGTGTGATTGGTATTTATTTCTCCATATCTTTTATTTCGTATGAGAAAAGATTAACTGATGTCTGATTCAGACTGTCCACACCACTTCTCTATTCATTAGGTGGTCTCTAGGGGCAATCATGTATGAGATGCTTGTGGGGTATCCACCATTTTATTCTGATGAGCCCATGTCTACCTGTAGGAAGGTAATAAAAGATTTTTTTTATTTGCTTTGTTGTTCAAGATGCAGTTTCCTTGTTGGCCCTTTTACTTAGTACTTGATGGTTAAACATTACATTACGATTACCAATATTTATTAGTAAGGTAACAGATTTTAGCATGACTAAGATGTTCTCTTTGTAATCCTTGCTGTTATCTTTAAAATGTTGCTCTTTGTGCAGATAGTTAACTGGAGAACTTATTTGAAATTTCCTGAAGAGGCGAAACTCTCGCTAGAAGCTAAAGATCTCATTTGTAAACTCCTATGTAATGTAGAGCGAAGGCTTGGTACAAGAGGTGCTGAGGAAATTAAGGTGCTCTGCTTTGTGTCTGTTTTAACTATTTTGAAATGCTATTAGTAACGAACCATCAAGTTATCTCTTTCACAATCTTTTCAGGCTCACCCATGGTTCAAAGGCACTGAATGGGATAAATTATATCAAATGACTGCTGCATTCATTCCTGAAGTTAACGGTGAACTGGATACCCAAAACTTTGAAAAGTTTGAAGAGGTTTTACCCTTTTCCAGTTTAGACTTATCTCTCTTGCTTTTCGCTTTCAGAATGTTTGGCCCCTTACATTATTGTCCTTTTGCAGGCTGACAGTCAAGTCCCTTCAGCAGCAAAATCAGGCCCCTGGAGGAAGGTACACACTTGCTACTAACTTTTTCTACAACCGTTCTTGTTGTGATCTGCAATTTTAAATTGTCAATAAAAATTTGGTTTGGGACTCAATAGAGCATGGTATTTTGTTTGTGTTATTTTCCTGTTGCTATGATGTTGTCTTATGATTGTGGTATGGGTTAAAAACCCTCGTGTAGCAATGTGTTCTTGTAGCCATAAGAGCAATTGCCCTTCTATTTGTGAATGTCGGGTGTTCATATCTGAGTGTTTGTTGCAATAAAGCATCGCTTATATTAAGAACTCATTACTGAAAATTGAGCTTGTTTCTCAATTTTACGGTGAAGGTTTCCTGCCAATAGATATGTAGGTTTACCACAATTTGAACAGGCTTGTATTTCTTGTAGCATGACTTGAAAATAACAGAATGTCCCATCTTCAAACTCAGTTCAGTTTCCCATCATGTCTTGGGAAAGTGGTCTAGTGAACCTTGTCACTTTGTTGCTGTATAAGTTTCTGATACTGCAACGAGATCTGATAAGTATTTCTTTATTACACAGATGCTTTCATCTAAGGACGTGAACTTCATGGGATACACCTACAAGAACTTTGAAATCGTGAATGATCATGAAGTTCCAGGAATGGGTAAGTGTTATCTTGACAGCGTATACTTGCTTTGTCCGAATTAACAATTTATATGTAATAACGTCGTATGAATATGGCAACTGGACTATTCTAGTCCAGCATCTAAATTTGGCTTCTTTTTATTTCTATTTTTGGAAATCCATATTTTTCTTGCCTTCAACTAATGAGTACTGACTGACCGGTGTCTTCGTGTTACTACCAGTTGAACTGAAGAAGAAGAACAGCAAGCCTAAGAGACCTACTGTGAAGTCCCTTTTCAGTATGATCCTTTTGCCTCTCTGCTAGACCTGAATAACTAGGAAACACGAGGTTAAGCTGCCCTTATATTTTCTTGTTCCTCGTAACAGGTGAGGAGTCGGACTCAGAATCCACTCAATCTTCAAACGGGAGTTTCCTAAACCTGCTACCTCCCAAATTGGATACCTCTAAACAACGCGAATTTTAGTACTCGAGCAGTGTAAAGCATTTAACGGGTAAGGACTGGATAGGTTCATTTGGGTTGTCTTCCTCCTTCATGTGTGCTTGAACTGTAAGTATCCATGATGATGGCAGTTTTCCAGCTACATTTTCTTGATTCAGCAACAGCTTGTGTAAATCATACCCTCATTGTACATATCTCTCCTTACTGCTTCTCACAAAGGATGATGTAATTCTTTTTGAATTTTCAAGCTGTAGAAACTATAGTAAAACTTCTATAAATTAATATTGTTGGGATTGTAGAATTTTCTTATTTTAAAGAAGGTATCTATATATTATTGACTAAAAGAGGTACTCCCTTCGTTTTTAAAGTGTTCCCAGTTATCAAATTACGTATACCAAGGAAATAGAAAAATTTACTTTCATAATAATAAAATATACATATAACTAATTATTTAAATCTAAAAATATTAAATAAGGGTAAAACAGAAAGGATATGATAACTTTACTCTTAAACTCTGAAATGAGACACTTATTGGGAAACAAGAAAAATTCTAAATTGATACTTAGAAAAGAATGAAGTATCTAATTTTCACCGAATTTAAATTTAAATGAGTGGGAATTCAACAATCATAAATTTATTACTGAGAAATTTATTGAATTTTACTTAAAAAATTGCATGAGTATAAAACACAACGAACTTGAATATAATTATTCAATGTATTAGAATTGGATACGTTCAATGTTGTATATTAAAAAAAAAAAACACCCACTATATGAACAGAACAAAAAGGTTTTAAAATCATACACAATAATATTATGACTTCCCATTTAAAAGGTGTCACAAAAAGAACTATCACAAATCAAATACACAAGACATTATATGAGTACAAAATGGAACTAGACACATGTACCCAATTAGTATTGTATGTGTGCACCAGTGACATTAGTCTACATCGCTATATTTATTTTGTCTGGTCAATATTATTTTTTATTCTAATACTTCAAAAATATCAGGATTTCAACTTTATAAATCATATAAAAATCAAATTTGATTTTTTCACTTTAACTTCAAAGAGATGAGTAAAAGAATAAGTCAAATTTTCATATTAATGTAATTTGTAAATTTAATGATTCTGATAAAATTTTGAAAGTATTATGATGAAAAGTTAAAAAAAAAAAAGGTATCAACATTGGCTAAATGTCAGTGGTGCTCTTAATTGGTGAGTGACATATGTTTAATTAGCCACACATGAACCGATTTAATATCAATATATCGAAACATTATATACAATTTGTTCATGAAGATTAACTTCATCTAAAAATTACGTTTGTTGAAATCCAAAAGGTATTTGTTACATTAATAAATTAGTTTATTGATAATTTAATGTCTCTAAATTAATAAATTTTCACGACCAAAATCATTAATTTATGAAAAATTTACCATAGTAATATTCACAAGTTTAGAAAAAAGAAAGAGGAAAAACAAGAGAGAAACTGCTAGAAGAATTCTTAGCGTTTACAAGAGTCGCTTTCATTTATCTGTTTAACGCCTACCACTTTACGCACTATAAATACTGAAAACCGTACCGCTCATTGCTTCTTCAGCTCAATCTAAGATTCAATATGCAGGTAAATCGATTTAAACCCTTAGTGAAACCCTAGTTTCTTCCATCTCTCCGTCTTTCTACAATTATTATCTACAATCTTCAATTTGAAATTCACCATCTTTTGAGTTATTTAAATCTGATCGAAGCTAATTTTCGTTGCTCTGAGCGATGCAGGCGAGCGACAGGTTTAACATAAACTCGCAGCTCGAGCATTTGCAGGCTAAATATGTCGGCACAGGGCACGCCGACTTGACTCGATTGTGAGTACTCTAACAAAAACTTGAGGAAAGAGTTATTTAATCACTGTTTTCTGTAAAATCAGCCTTTTTTTCTTTAATGTTGTGAATTATGGGAAATTCATTCTCTTGTAGTGAATGGGCGGTGAATATCCACCGAGATAGTTATGCCTCGTACGTTGGGCATTATCCGATTCTGGCCTACTTTGCCGTCGCTGAAAATGAATCCATTGGGAGAGAGCGCTACAATTTTATGCAGGTATATCTTCCATGCTTAATCCTTTTTTTTCCTGATGTTTGGAGCTTGTCGTGATTGTTAATTTAGGTATTTGAATTTTGTGGGTCTGTTGAGTTTTCCAAATTTCATTTCCTTTCCTCCTTTACCTTTTCTTTTGTGGACTTGGAGTTGGTGGGTTTGGTGGTTGGCTTTTGTGATTTTGGATGGTAAATGCATAGCTGATTGACTCTGAGAATGCTTCAATGAGATATGAGTCGGTTTGTGCAATCTTTTCATTATTTGACCCTTTCAGCTTAAAGTTCGGTTTTCTGGTTAGAATTTACAATCTTTTACATATTCTTCAGGGTAGTGCTAGTACATATATTTTGATTTTAACATGAAAGGCTTCTCACGAAGATGAATGGCATGTCACATTTTGTGTTGTTTTAGCTTCAATTTGTCATTGTACATGAATAGAAATGATAAGGTCATAGATGGTCAGTTTGATTGTTTTATTCGAACAACTAATCATGCAAGAGTTGAAATTTTAGTTGTACGAGGTCTCTGGGTTAGTAGTTGTCTAAGATTTTGGTTGAGTGGGATCTATGTTTACACATTGTTTCACTAGCAGCAATCGGAAAAATCTTGCTCGAGTGATGATGGTAATGGCCTAAAATTGTCCAATTGACTTTTTGGATCTTATTATGTTTGAATCGAAAGCCAAATATAAGTGGGGATGACGTTGGGTTGTTGTATTGTGCATTATCTAAATTTTAAATCAATGAAAAGGCACCTAGAGTTTTCTAGGTTTGTCTAGCAGCATTTGTGTGCATTAAAAACCAACACTATAGCATATTTCCGCTCAGGTGTGTTTTATGAGTTGCACTTTTACAAAGAATGATTGTGTGCACAATACCTAATTGAGGGATCATTCTGTGAAGAAATCCCCCCTCCCCCCGGCTACATTTCAAAATCGAGCTGGCCAATTATGAATCCTCACAATCCAAGTGCATCGCATGCACAATTGGACATTTGAACTGCTACTACGACCTCCCTATGTTCCTTTATATATATATATATATATATATATATATATATATATATATATATATGCATGTATTGTTCCAAATCTTGGGGATGAAGACAACAGTGGTTGTGAACTATGAAGTTCTCAAATCTTGTAGCAGTTAAATTCTATTTCCATGTATGTCTAAAAGGTCCACAAGAGATTTTTAACTTGGAGATCTTGAATATTGCAGTTACTTTGTACTCCCTCCGTTACGCTAAAAGTGGCACGTTACTTTTGGGCACGTAGATTACGGAGGATTATATTTTATGTGAGAATAGTGGCTCACGAAATTCGAGGCACTTTTTGTTTGAAAATGATTCATTTTTTAGAATCAACCACTTTTAGTGGGACGACCTAAAAAGGAAAGCGAGCCACTTTTAGTGGTATGGACTATGGAGGAGTATTTAATTATGGAATTGCTTAGCTCTAATAACAACAGCTAGGTCTTTAGTGAAACCTGAACTGAATACCTCGTATTGTAGTTTGGGTGGATGGCTTCAGATGTAGCCTTATTTGGAACACCCTGAATTGAATAGGACAAGCCTAGTCACCTGACCTACCCCTAGTATCTGGTGAAAGGCGCACACTTCACCTTCAGCTTAATGATTAAAAATTACTCGATTCTCCATTTTATTCCCGGGCAATCAGGAACTCACTTATAAAAGTAATCAGCACCTGTTATTAAGGTGGAGCTACCTCTCTGCTTGTCGGAACTTTTAGAAAATCTAGTACTTAATTGTTTGTTGCTGTTATTTATTTATTTATCGGAGTTCGTAATATTTTGTGAATTCCCAACTTGTGTGCAGAAAATGCTTTTGCCATGCGGTCTTCCTCCAGAGAGAGAAGACGATTGAAATGTCTCCTGAGATCGTGTGGCTGGTGAAAGATGGAAACTACACTCAGGATGTTCTCAGAGGGTCGACCACGCCTTTCGATGTTCTTACCGGTCTTATGCACTTCTTGATTTGGTAACTTTTGTTCAAACCATGCACGCTGTAGTTGACTGCTACTCTTACTCTCTTGACACAATGCTTGGTTTTTGCAAGCAAACATCGTTACTTTTTCGAGTATTTGATCACAGATGTGTAAATGTATTTCATGGATGTTCTCAAGAATTCAATCTTGTTCTCTTTCTTAGAGAAACAAATAATCTGCGGAATTAGGGATGAATGTTGGGTTAGATTTACATAAGTGGAATTGGAGTCGCATATACACGAGTCTATGATTACAAATACTAATCAAAATACTGTAAGACATTTTTTTAGGAATAAGATCATTAAATTGACAAAATTAAAGTCCGCAATAACCCAAACACAATGCACTACGTAACAAATTGGCGAACTGCACTACTACGTAAGATCAATCGGTCACAATTTTCATAAAATTCATTCCTTCACTAAAGCTACAACTGTATATCAAGAAAAATATACTTGGTTTTCGGAATTTTATGAATTAATCAAGTGATAATTTTAGTTTTTGAGTGATTTTCAGCATGGGAAAATCAATTTGCAATTGAACTATATACACATTTTCACTCATGTAAATTTAATGAAACTGATATTTTCAAAATGACATCATTTTGATAGTATGTAATTTCTTGATTTTTCATGTCATTAAATTCATACGGTTGAAATATTAGAAGTACAATCCGGTTGCCCAACTGGATTTTCCAACTATGGAAATTATAGTCGGCTAAAATAACAACCAATTTATGAAGTTTGAATAATTTAGTATTTTTAGTTTGGGTCCAAATTATTGCTTAGTTAGTTTATAGTACTAAGTTAGTGCAATTTTCATATATATATATATATATATATATATATATATATATATATATATATATATAAATTGAATCAAATACTAATCAATCTTAAAGTATTTTATTTTTAGTTTTTATTCGTGAATATCTACGATAAATTTATCATATTGTTTAATGAATTCAAACACTTGGATTCGAATTTCATGAGAGATGGATTTTTATTTTTTTGAATTTAGACACTTTTACAGCGAGTTCAGACGATTTTATGAGCTCGTAGTTTATACGTTTTTTAACAATAATCAATTTCTTTTTTCTTTTTTTTTTGTATCTGGAGAACCCGCAACCGCTACTTTAGATGCGTACTGAGTAAACCCCACGTTCCTGTGCAATAACCTACAAACCACACAGGACATGTAAACCACATTTGAAAAACCAGGTGTGACAGGTTCAAACCCATAGAGGCGTTTGGTGGGGTTCGAACCAATGACCTCTCGGCCACAGGAATCCAACTTAACCATTGGGCTGTCCTACAATAATCAATTTCTATATATACATATTTGAAGAGAATGCATGAGAACTGAAACTAATTTTTAAGAAGGAAATCACCTAGGACTGAAACCATGACATCTAATTCAGTTGTAAGTGAGGGAATTGCTGTGTTTTTTCTTGGCTTTGTCGCAAAGCGAGACGAGTTAAAGGTAAAACCTTCAGCCTTGTGCACATGATAGCATAGCTGGAAAACTCGCTCAAAGATCCCATGAAAACCGCCGCTGAGGCCGTCGGGATCATTTTGGCCAACCCATCCGTCATCAAAACCAGCTCTCAAGCCAAAGAACTCCATGCTCAAGTCGTCAAACGTCAAGCAAATGCCATATTTTTTGCTAAATCCGCTGCTATCATTCTCTCAGTCTACGCCAACTTCAACCTCTTACGAGACTGCCTCTCTCTCTTCAAGGCTTTCCGCTCTCCGCCACCGAGTAAGGCGTGGAAATCAATAATCAGATGCTGCGCTTCCACCGGAAACTTCGAAGAATCCGTAGCTTTTTTCAAGAAAATGAGGGCTGCGGAGAAATTCCCGGATAGGAACGTTTTCCCTTCTCTTCTGAAAACGTGCGCCAATTTGGGGGATTTGAGGTTTGGCGAGGCCGTGCATGGCTGCGTGATCAGGGTCGGGTTGGATTCGGATCTTTTTACAGGTAATGCGCTGATGAATATGTATGTAAAGTTGGAGTCTTTGAATGCACGGAATGTGTTTGATGGTTGGCCTGAACCAAAAGAGTCATTTGGATTTTACAATTATTTGAATAAGACTGTAAACTCAGCTACGTATACGCAAGATTCTAAAGAGAGGTATGGAGGTGTTGATGAAAAAATTGACTTTTCTAATAAAAATGCTACTAATGAGTTGATGATTCTTGATCAAAATGTGATTTTTAACGATAATGTGAAAAATAAGGCTGATTGCAGTGATGGGGAGATTGCAGTTGTTGATAGTGTATTTGAGAGGAGAAAGAACAGCGTGGGGAAAGTTTTCGAAACAATGCCACATAGAGATGTTGTCTCTTGGAACACGGTGATCGGAGGGCATGTGCAGAGTGGGATGTATGAGGAAGCTTTGTTGACACTGAAGGATATGGGGCGGGGGAACTTGAAGCCCGATTCCTATACTTTATCTACCGTTCTACCGATCTTTGCAAAGCACGTAGATGTGATGAAGGGGAAAGAGATTCATAGCTATGCTGTTAGGCATGGTTATGACAAAGATGTGTTCATTGCTAGTAGTTTGATTGATATGTATGCAAATTGTATCCAGTTGGAAGATTCATATAAGGTTTTTGGGTCATCTCCTCGAAAGGACAGAGTTTCGTGGAATTCCATGATAGCAGTATGTGTGCAGAATGGAAGCTTTGATGATGGATTGAGATATTTTAGGGAGATGTTGAAAGCTGGTGTTGAGCCCGTGGCCTTTTCATTTTCAAGTATCATCCCAGCTTGTGCTCATCTCAGGACGCTGTGTTTGGGTAAAGAGCTCCACGGCTGCATTATTAAACAGGGCTTTGATGATAACATCTTTGTTGCTAGCTCGTTGATGGACATGTATGCAAAATGCGGTAACTTAACGGTTGCAAGATGGATTTTCGAGAAGATGGAGTTTCAAGACACGGTGTCGTGGACAGCCATGATCATGGCATATGCGTTGAACGGGCATGCCTGTGATGCCATTTCTTTCTTCGAGAAGATGGAGGTTGAGGGGGTGAAGCCCAATTCGGGTTCTTTCCTTGCTGTTTTGACGGCTTGTAGCCATGGCGGATTGGTGGATGAAGCTCGGGTTTTTTTTGAGAGGATGACTCGGGGTTATGGTATTCCACCAAGGATAGAGCACTACGTTGCAGTCCTGGATCTTCTTGGCCGAGCAGGGAGATTGGATGAAGCTTACGAGTTTATCTGCAAGATGCATATCAAGCCAACGGAGGTGATTTGGTTGGCTTTGTTGTCTGCTTGTCGAGTTTACAAGAATGTGGAACTAGCTGAAAAGGTTGCCAAAGAAGTGCTAACAATTGATCCTAAATCGGTTAATGCTTATGTTTTGTTATCCAATGTTTATGTTGATGTGGGAAGGTGGAAGGAAGCTGCAAAGTTGAGAAGTGCTATGAGAAAGAAAGGGGTGAAGAAGGAAGAATCTTGCAGCTGGATTGAGGTTGTGTAAGCAGGACGTTCGCGGTTTTTTGGATCAGGAGACGGGAACCACCATCATTGTTCGCAAGGCGCTGCAGGGTATTGTGAGATGAATGCAGCTTGAAGGGTATGCTCCAGACACGAACATGGTGATGCACGACGTGGATGAGGAGCAAAAGATACATATGCTGTCGAAGATCTTACACAGAGAAAACGTTGTTGATGATCTTGTCCGATTTCACCATTTCCAGGAATTGAGGTAAAGCATGCTGAATCACTGTGGTGAATTTTACTGCTATTTCTTCTTTGAAAAGTTTAGTGATGAAGATTATGTATGTTGGAGGTAAATGTACTAGTTTGAACTCTGAGAAATGTTTTTGAACTATATACAAACGCATCATGTGACAAGAAACAATTCTTGACTTCAATTATTTCTTTGATGAACTTATGGTATCCTTTTGTTGCACCACTGTTTGATTAGATAAAGTATAAAAATTCCGGTCTCCCTGTCATCACCAATGCACGTCATATGTAATAAACATCGTCATTCTATGATGATTTTAATGGAATGCATGACAAACTAGGACCGACAATTTGTACGTATCAGATAGTTATCATGTCACGATAACGATCTAACACGATAAGACCAAACACGAACACGATCCGTTAAGGGTCTGTCCAACACGAACAAGATACGAAATGTATTGATATGGACACGATACGATTTTTTTCGTGTTGACACGACACAAAATGATAAATTTAAATCAAAATTAGAAAATAAATTGATAAAAAAATAAAAATATATAATAATAATAATAATAATAATAATAATAATAATAATAATAATAATAATTAAATTAATATTAAATATATATAAATATTATCAAATTATATGAAAACGACAAAATCCGACACGAACACGAATGCAACACGAAAATTATCGTATTACACGAACACATCACGTATCCGACACGAAATTATCGTGTCCTTATCGTGTCGACAAGATAACGACACGAACACGATAAGGAACACTAACTCGTTAATTCCGTGAGTGTTCGTGTCGTATCGAAAATCGTCAGTCTTATGATAGACTTTTTTTATTTTTTTTGCCCAGCTTGATTTGGTTTATTTTTTTGTTTTATTCTTGAAATGATAATAGTACATATGCAATGGACAATATTCGAGTCCTAATATGGTCAGCATTTACCTATTTTATATTTTTATGATGATTTATTTATTAAATTTTTGATAGTAAGATTGCATTTCACAATCTTGTTTGTTGTTTGCTATTTTTCTCGACCACTGTATCTTCCATTGGGACTAAAAAAACCTTATATATATTTTTTGTTATTGATTGACAACGAAATATTTGTTGTGACATTTACAACTACACATATATTATTGTAAAAAATTTATATGTATTCACCATGAATTAAAAAAGCAAGTTTATTTATATTCACGGTTACGGAGTGGAGATTACGCTCCCGGCTTCCGCAAATAGCATGGACTTAAACTACGAGACATGAATTTTGAACAAAAGACAAAAATTAAAATAGAAAAATAGAAAAATTACGAATAAGTGTATATCGACATGTGTCAGCAAATAACATCAAAGAGAAATTAATTAGTAATTCACGAGAAAATTCCGTGCACTCGTTTTCTTTGCATTTGAAACGTCCATTCCAAGAATTATCTGGAAATGTAATTTATAAATGGGATGGTCTCATGTGCGCGCGCATTGAGACTACATCTAATTAATTATTTAATTAATTATAATTATAAATTAATAAATAATTTTGAATTAATAGATTTTAATTTTGAATTAATAAACTCTAATTGTAAATTAATAAACCCTAATCGTGAATTAATAAATCCTAGTTTTAAATAACAAATTCTAATTTTGAATTAATAAATCTTAATTATGAATTAATAAATCCTAATTTTGAATTAATAAACCCTATTTTGAATAATAAACCCTAATTAGAAATAATAAACCCCAATTTTGAATAATAAACCCTAAATGTGAATTAATAAACCCTAACTTTAAATTAATAAACCCTAATTGTGAATTAATAAACCCTAATTATGAATGAATAAACCATAATTATGAATTAATAAAATTCAATTTTGAATTAAAAATTATAATTAGAAATTAATAAACTTAATTATAAATTAATAAAATCTAATTATCTTACTCATCATAATTAATATATAATTATTTTAACAAAAAAACAAGATGAGCTCACGGTGAGGTGGAACTCATCCAAGTTTTTGTCTTTATAAATTGGCCATGCTATTAGTACGATTAATTGTCTACTTAATTGTCAGAAATTTAATTAGATTTCAGTTCAATAAACTTATTTTGACTTAATGCTAATGTAATTTATTTGGATAAGATATTGCGTGACATAAGTTAACTAGACTCGTTTTTTTTTTCCATCTAGTAATTCTTGCGGTAATGACAAATGGTGTTTCTATTAATGTCATGGTTTATCAAGATATATGTGCATATTAATATATACTTGGAGTTTCCATATTACTTTATTACACAATAGTTTTAAAGGTACAAAGTCTCATGTAAGACATCCATACGTAAGAATATATGAAAACTACACTGTAATTAGTATTTTATGTAGGAACAACATCATAATTGAGACTTAGAGTTTGATTAATGTACATTCTCTCGTGAGAACATACTCAAGATATACCACCTCTTTTAAAATTGTTTGTTTTATACGAGTTTTTGAGATTAAACTCAAACAAGATGGTTTCCCTTCAACCTTCACTAAATAAATTTGTAGATAAATGTGTTGCCAGGTCCACATGTTTAGTAACTTCGACTTGCGATTAATCTCAAAAGAGGTGCACTCTTATGCGCTTCCTTTGCCATGCCCGTGGATTGGATCTGATCTGGATCCAACTCATTCACTTTTATTAACGAAAACAATCATTTTTATTCAGAAACATTATCACTTTTATTCAGAACAACTTTAACTTTTGCTGGAATAATATCTTCTTGGTAAAAGATAAAAAAAATACAAAGGGAAACAACCTTCACTTTTCTTAATAAGAATTGTCATTTTTACTTATAACAACTGTCACTTATAGTAGATAATTAGAAAAAATATTTGTTAATTTCCTTTGGAACAATTATCACTTTTATTTATAAAACTATAATTTTTATTCAGAACAATCATCATTGTTCTATGTTCTTAGACAAATTTGTTACATGGTGAATACCACTTAGGTCAAATCTTCCCATATCTAAGTTGCTCTTCTTTGTATAATCTATAGTAGAGTTTAGATGAGTATCGTCTATTTTTAGCTTTGTTCTTCATTGTAAATGCACGCTCAACGTGGTTGGAAATGTGGTTCTTACTAGTCCAAAATGAAGACGAAACTTAGGATGAAATCGAGTAGCGAGAAGTCGTAGTCGCTTATGATAATTATGGCGAATAACCCTAATGTGAGTTGAGCGAATGTGAAAAGAGAGATGTCCTGACCTGATAATTCAGGGATGGTTGGTTCAAGTTACGTGAGATATGAGTCATTTCCCTTAGAAATATAAAACAAGGAATTCATAAGGTTAATTGAAATTCATATGAATGTAGGTTCATAGATGAGAGGTTTTTTTTTTTTTTTGAACCATGTTAAATCTTTGAACCATGTACTATTTTGTTGTTTGCTATTTTGTTTAGTGTATATATAAACACAATTTAGCTAAGTGAACTAAGATTCTATCTGATAACTTACACTAAGCTGAAATCTCATACATGTGATTTCATTGCTTTTATTCAAAATCACTGTTATTTTTATTTAGAAGAATTGTAACTTTTATTTTTAAAAATTATTACTTTTATTCAAACAAATATTTATATATATAGGCGGTTCATGGGTCGAATACCGACTGAACCCAACCCAACCCTGTACACGATGAGGGAAAACGCACCAAAATTTTAATGAAGTCAAAATCTCGTATAGTGAACTGTATTTTATCTAGTGATGTGCATAAAGGAATCCATTCACTTCATAGTTTAATCGGTACAAAGTAATAATTACTTAAATATTTATTTGAGTAAAGAAGTAAGTAATAAGTAGTAATAAACCTATATAACAAACTTACACGTTTTATTTGTTTAACTTATAAGGGCACTCTAAGATATTTTCCAAGTTTTCTTTCCATGCTCAAACACAAAAAGATGGTGTGCTTACAACTCAATCTTGTTTAAGACAAAGAGTTAACGAAAACACAAAAGTTGTGTGTGTGTGTTGGCCTAGTGGTAGATTGGTTAATGCCCGAGGCCAAAGGTCTTGGGTTCGAATCCACCGTGACGCCGCCTTTAAAATTTATGTATTAATTGACAAAAAAAACACACAAAAGTTTACACTAACCCTAATTAGCCAAAAAGTGTACTAGATGCAATCCTGGATAACAATAGTGAAAAATCAATCCTTCAAATTAGGTTTTCAAATTCATTTTTTAAAGGCACGACACAAACTACAGGGAGAAAAGAAAAAAGGGAAAAAGAAAATTAAACTGCAGACATACAGATACACACACACACACACGTATATGTATATATAAATACCCACACCCATATCTTGAACTGATATTCATGAGATAGCCACAAATGTTATCAATCAGAGCAGTCTGAATTTGCTCTTCAATTCTTTTCTCTGTTCTCCCCTCACACGGATCCTTCCCAGAATCTATTAACTAAAATTTTCACCGCTACTTTTGTCCCCTTCAGATTCTTCTTTCTCTCTCTTAGTTGCTCGCCTTCCACATCCGACATTTTGCTATTGAAATACTTCTCCACTTCTGTAAAACATTCCTCAATTGATTTTTAATTTCTGATAGAAGGAGAAAAAATTCTGGGGTTTTGCTTGCCAAGTCCCAGATGTTGACTTTGCGTGCCCAAATTTGTGTAGTTTCCCCTTTTGCAGCGCTATCTTAGCCATTACTTCAGTCCCTGTTGTTTTCTAACTTTCAAGTAACGAAGATTTGATTTTTTTTTCTTCTATACATAGTGTATGTATATTTTTGGGTTTATGTGATATCGAATTCGAAAGAGCTCGTGTATTTTCGATTAGGGTATTTTTTCTGGGTGCCTTTTTGTATCGTTTACTTTAATAGGATCTGAAGGGTGTCTGCAGAAATTTGGGTTTTTGATTATTTATTAGGGATTTTCCAAATATCGTGATACATTAAGCTGTGCATCGTGAAATAAAAGGAGACTCATTTTTTGTATTGATTTTCTGGGAGAATTTTGGATTAATTTCTAAAAACCAAGTATGGATCATGTCATCGGAGGGAAGTTTAAGCTGGGAAGAAAGATTGGCAGCGGATCTTTTGGAGAGCTTTACTTGGGTATTCTTTTTATGATTATTACATGATAATTTCTGTGGTTTTAGAGTAAAGCTTTGAACATAATTATGCATTGTTTTCATTCATTCAGGAGTAAATATACAAACTGGAGAAGAAGTTGCTGTCAAACTGGTGAGTAGGATTTTTTTGGGCTGAGTTGGTTTCGAGGAATATGAGTCATATGACTAAGTTGTGCAGCCTATCTTATCTTTTCAATCCTATGGATTGACGGGTCGATCTGTGTATTTGCTCCTTGTTTTCATTTTTGTAATGGTTTTGGATGTTAAGCTATTTGTCAGAATAGTATCTTACAATACATGGTGCACATCAAATTGCAATTGCTGAATTTCTATTTAATGTGCATCATTCTGATCTCGTGAGGGATTTTTTTTTCCTCCTCTTCAGGAATCTGTTAAGACTAAGCACCCCCAACTTCACTATGAATCAAAGTTGTACATGCTTCTTCAGGGGGGAAGTGAGTATAGGCATTTGCGAAGTCTGAGTTATTATTGCATAGTTGTAACGCAAATTAATGTTCTTGTGTTTCTCCTGAAGCTGGTATTCCCCACCTTAAATGGTTTGGAGTTGAAGGAGAGTACAATGCCATGGCTATTGACCTTCTTGGCCCAAGTTTGGAGGATTTGTTTAACTACTGCAACAGGAAGTTCTCATTGAAAACAGTTCTTATGCTAGCAGATCAATTAGTAAGAATGCCTTTATTATCAATATTAACTACATTGTTAATTCGTTTCTTATTTTCTTTTTACGAACTGCCGCTTGTCATATGTAGATAAATAGAGTTGAATACATGCATTCTAGAGGTTTTCTTCATCGTGATATAAAGCCTGATAACTTCTTAATGGGATTGGGACGCAAAGCCAACCAGGTAACATTGCTTTTATTTCCAGGTCATAACATTCTGTCAGAATAGTCCATGCTTGCTTCCTTTTTATGCTCCTAGATGCTATTTTCTTCAGCATTTGGTTTCACTTGCCTCGTAAAATCTATTTACAACATCTGTTGAATTACTGAAATATGGAGGGGACATACCTGTTGGGGGGGGCATGTTGTTCATTATATCCTATTGTTGAAAGGTTGGAGTGTCTGATTTATTATCCTGTGCTATAGATTGTGTTATGCCGACATAGGTAATGAATTACTAAGCAAAAGGTTACAAATGGGTGTACATTTTGGAGGCACTGTTTGATTTTCTGGTAAAGGGCTTAGGTCAAGGCCATGATGGATCTGGGATGTCTTATTATGAACACCTAATTGGCCTATCTTTTGTTTGTTGAACTTTTCTGAGACTGATGTATTTGTGTAGTAATATACATGTGCTGAGTGATTGAACAGATAAAAGTGTTTGAGAGCTTGACCATATTCAGTATCAATGACCATTTGATGCCTTCAAAGATAGATTAGTGGTTGAAGTTTCTAGCCACAATGCTAGTGCTAAATTGACACTGGCCGAGGCAAATGTTATGGGGTCCTTGGTTGCAACTCTGATGTACAGTAAAGTCAAATTTGGCAATTGGGGTACTTTCAAACAGGGCTTTTACGATGCTTATTATCATTATCTTTAATGGAATGTTTGGGTGTGATCAAACATAATATACTGAGAAATTATATGAGGAAAGAGAATTCTACATAGTTATCCAATTTCCAAGATATGCTAGCTAGTGATGAGTAGGCCTGTCATTTATAAGTGGTGTCGTAGTTATGGTGGTGATTAATTGGAAGAAGAGAAAGAATATTGGGATGTAAATGAAGACTTAACCGTTAATGTAAATACAATGAGGATTGCCTGATCTGTTTGCAAGCACATTATGGGTAAACGATGCTCAGCTTTCTTTTAGTTAGTTGTTGTCTATGATATATTGGTTCATTTAACCATTTGCATTCAATTGGTGATGATTGGAAACCTTAACACAATGGTTTCGTTCATCCTCCAAAGTTGTGAAAAAACTTGTTAAGTATTTTTTCTTCAAAAGTATTTCAGGCTTGTACCTGAAGCAACTCAAGTTTGTTTATCTTTGTGACAGGTGTACATCATTGACTATGGACTTGCTAAGAAATACCGAGATCTACAAACTCACAAGCATATACCTTACAGGTATTATTACTAGGTCAACAAAGTTGTTATTTTGCCAACTAACCTCTTTCATGATTGACCAGTTTCATCCCCGCCACACCCATTGCCCGAAAACAGTCACAAATAATTTAAAGTAACTATTAGACAATAGACATATATAACTGCTGCTGTAAAGAGTTAAACTTCCATAGGGTTGTAGATATTTGTGTTTTCTAGCAAACCTTATTTAGTATGTCAGGAGTAACAATGTATAAGTTGTTGAACTGATACCACGGCATTTAAATTAACTTGGTCTATCTTGTATGGGATTGAAACAGTAGCTTCGAGACTAGTGTTGAATGCTTTTAATTTGATTGATTTGGAACTTGAAATATCTCTCCGATACTATTTATTTTACCTCTGGGTGACTCTGATCTGTTGCATACTATATAACTGAAATAATAATTTTGCACATATAATGTAAATGTTAACTGTTGTCAAGTACATGCTGCTTTATATCTATCTAATTTGTTACAAACGTCTTTATATGTGCAAATGATGTGTATTGATTCTTTTCGTCTAGAATATTTCACTCGTTCTTTCTTACTTACAGGGAAAACAAGAATCTCACTGGCACAGCTCGTTATGCTAGTGTTAATACCCATCTTGGAGTTGGTGAGTGACTATTGTGCTTGTTACTAATAGACTGAAGATAACCTTTGTTTTCGCATTCTTCTGTCTCAAAAGAACAGAAATGACTTATGTTGGCATGTTCTTGGTTTGGTTAAATTATGTTTGTGATCTCTTATGACAGAGCAAAGCAGAAGGGATGATTTAGAATCTCTTGGCTACGTCCTTATGTATTTTCTAAGAGGAAGGTTGGGTTTAAAGTTTTATCTGTTTTTCATAATCAGTAAAATATTTTTAGTTCTCGAACTCCCTCAGGCTTAATTTGCTTCCCCTAAATGTTCTTTGTTTCAGCCTTCCTTGGCAGGGACTAAAAGCTGGCACAAAAAAGCAGAAGTATGACAGAATCAGTGAGAAAAAGATGCTTACTCCTGTAGAAGTACTGTAACTTTCTCTTTAATTTATCTTTTGTTACCTTCTTAAAGAAAAAGATCTTGTGTTACACTATGATGATCATGGCAACATGAAAGCAAAGTGCAACATGAATATTGTGGTGCTTTGCTCCTCTTCTTGCATTGTTACAGGTGTAACGTGGTGGATGATATGAAATTATTTGTACATTTATGGACAGGTGCTTTGTAAATCTTATCCGTCAGAGTTCATTTCATATTTCCATTATTGTCGGTCATTGCGATTCGAAGACAAGCCTGATTATTCTTACTTGAAGAGACTTTTCCGGGACCTCTTTATTCGAGAAGGTACATTTGTATAGGGATGTTCACAATTGCTTTTATATTATGTTTTTATCAACTTTACATTGTCATTGTGATATTGGAAGTTTAGTTCATATATTACTGATTATCATTAACTATCGCAGGTTATCAATTTGATTATGTATTTGATTGGACAATACTGAAGTATCCACAAGTTGGATCCAGTTCTAAAACAAGGGTTAGTTTTGGCTTGGTCTTTTATTAATATTACTTTACTTTGATATAAGATATAAATGTACACTTTTTATTTTATTTTTATATTCTTTATCAGCAGCCAACAGGAAAAATCCCTTTAAACCTTGGACAGCCTGCAGAAAGAGTTGAGAAGGCTCCAGGTAATGACAGATGGTTATGCTACAGTTGCAAGAAAGAAAACGAACAAGAAAGTTTAAGAATTTTCTTTCTTGGGTTGATAGTTTGGTACCTAAAGACGTGAAAGATAGTCTTCATTTCCCCCATTTTATCCTCCTCCAAAAGAGGAATATCTTTAGGTTAGCTGCTAGGGGGTTAAAAGAAAGGACTTGAACACTTGTTTGAATTCTCCTTGTCAACGGCTAATGAACGCCGAATACTTGTATCGTGTAGTGAAACACGAGATTCGGGACAGATTGTCCGGTGCAATGGAGGCATTTGGCAGGAGGACCGGTTCTAGTGCAGGCTTGCATGCAGATAGCTCGAGAAACAGATCTGATGAAGTACCACCATCTAAAGACGTGGTGTGCTAAGATTGACTGAAGTATTTTCTTAATTATGCTTTATTTGAGGACCAAAATATTTACCAGTGAACCTTGCTTGTTATTTTCCAGAAAATTGACTCCGAAAGAGGTCGGCTTTCTCGGACTGGCAGCAGCTCAAAGAGGGCGGTCGTGTCAAGCAGCAGGCCCAGCTCCTCCGGTGAACCCAGCGACAATCGTCACAGTCGGCTCGGCTCAGGCAGTGGACGGATATCAACCACTCAAAGATTACAACCAGGATTCGAGTCCAAATCCTCATCTTTCACTCGTGCTGCTGCAAGAGGTGTCCGAGACGAAACTCTCCGTAGCTTCGAGCTGTTGACGATCGGCAGTGGGAAGAAGAAGTAACAGGCTACCATATATATCTCATTTCAGCTTCGTCCGAGGCCAAACTATGGTATGGCATCATCTCACCACTCTCCTCGGTGGATATGGCTCCGGATACTGTCTGCGGATGCGACGACATCACCGGTCAGTTTCCCATGGAGAAACCCTAAATCTTTTTCTTGAATTATTGTCTTGACTTATTCTTGCTTCGATACATCACGTACGTATAAATCGACGAAGACGAATGTATTGATTTTGCTAAGTGGAACTACTACTCTTCATGTTTGTGATTCTACTGTAATTCAAATAATTACCTTCTCCGCAACTGGTTGTATCAAGAATGCTATGCTACCATGTTAGTGCCTGAAGGCACACTGCTTGCTATATTCTTCGTGTAAACTCTATTTGTTTGTTTCAGCCGTTTTGCTTTGGAAATTTGTGAAATTATGTAACGTTTTGATCTTTAAATATTAAGGTTTTTGAAATTATGCAACTGGCTATCTGAAACTTAGAATTTCACATTATGTTAGTGTTTACTGTTTGGAAACTATAAGCTGCGTTTTTTTTAAATAATAATAATTTACTTGTTGCTTCTTGAGAATTTTGAATGGTTTTGGCGTTTGGTTGTGATTTCTGTTGTCCGAATTTTTATTTTAGTTTTTGGTCTTGCTTGTGGTTACCAAAACCAAGTATATAGTTGAACTGATACCAAAGTTTTGAATCTTGGCTTTTTCTTGTCATTATCGAATTTTTTATTTATTAAGGATATATAATACTCGCTCCGTCCCATCCAAGATGATCCATTTCTTTTCTACACAGTTATTTAGGAGAATGGTATTAGTGATTAAAATGATGAAAAGTAAGTAGGATTCATAACTTTAGAAGAGATAATTATTTTCTAAAAAAAGAAAATAGTCATCTTGGGTGGGACAGTCTAAAAAAAAATACAGGTCATCTTGGGTGGGACGGAGGGAGTATATAACTAGAATGTGGGTGATGTTTCCGAAATCAATACATGGATTTTCTTTTTTTCTTTTTTTCTTTTTTAGAATTGTTGAGATGTTCAAAATTCCAATTCTCCAAATTCTTATGTTTGACTTGAGGCCGCAACAGACAAGGTACATCTCATGTCAACATGCACCCACTAACCAATAACCATGCTGGTATCATCTTCTAATCCGGGATATATGATGTCTCGTGTCATTTTATTTTACTTTAGTCTCATGTCATTAGTTATATGTAATTTATTAGATGATCTAACATGAGTTTTTGTGAATATGATTATTATATTAGGTAGTAAATGATATTGTAGTTGTAAATAGAATTACTCTTATGTTTAGAAATAATGTTTTTCTTTTATCGTTTACTTCTTTTTTCTTTGAGTTGGACATAAGCGACTTTATTCTAATACTTATAAATGCTGGAACCACGAGGAAATAATTTGGGAGCTCAAAAAAAAAATCATTTTACAGGCATCCCCAAAAAAATTCAACACCGGTTTTCCTCGATTTTTTGGTAATAGAAACAATAGAGAGTTTTCGAAAGATTAAGAAAATAAATTAATTAATTTATTACTTTTGAAAGATTAAGAAAATGACAAATTTGAGTATGGGTACATTTTTTCCAATCATTACTTTTGAAATAATTTCACATATGATCCAAAATTTAAGTAGAAATCCATGTAATCGAAGGACAAGATTTGCCTATCTCCTTTTCCATTTTCTTTTACTCTCACTGAAATATGAAATTTAAAAAACTGATTTTTTATATATCACGTAATAACGTTTACAAATGTATATATTATGACAGATAATGGGTTGTAGCACAACCACCATTTTTCAACTGAAAATTTTCCTAAAGCATTCTAAAATGCAGATAGCCAATTTGTACACTTCTGTCAGAACAGAACCTAATCTTAAACCCATGTGGCTGTGATAGAAATTTGTGATTCGTGCGTGTCGGGTCGTTATCGTGTCGACGTGATAACGACACGACGCGATAAGCGGCCAAACACGAACACGACCGTTAAGGATACGTCCGACACGAACACGAACACGATACGAAATGTCTTGACACGCATACGCGACACAAACACGAATATGATACGATTTTTTTTTCATGTTGACACAACACGATAACGACACGACACGACACGACAAGAAACAATAAATTTAAATCAAAATTAGAAAATAAATAAATAAATAAATAAAATATAATTAAATTAATATTAAATATATATAAATATTATCGAATTATACGAAAACGACACGATCCGACACGAACACGAATGCAACACGAAAATTATCGGATTACACGAACACGATACGGATCCGACACGAACACGACACGAAATTATCGTGTCGACATGATAAGGACACGAACACGATAAGGCTGAACATTAATCCGTTAATTTCGTGCGTGTTCGTGTTGTGTCGAAAATTACCAGCCCTAGGCTGTGATTACTGCGCTCTATACAATCCACTTCAAAGATGTTTTTGGTGAAGTGCGAGCTGCAATGGCGCATGATATTGCACACAAGGTACATTCAAGTTATTACACTGAAAATGTGAACTGGTCTTTCAGCATTTTTGCCAATTAGTATTTTCCTAATAATTTTCAAGAATATCTGATTAATCAAATTCAGACGTATCAACTCAAAATTACCAACGCACCACAGTTAGTTTTCCTCATAATTCACTGAACCAAAGATTTGTAAGAGCTAAACATTCTAAAATGAGATCATCAAAATGTTATTTTATGTAGAAAGACTCTTGAATTTTGAAGGATCGCAGCTATAAAGGTGTTGTTATATTTAAGAACTACTGTACTAATATCTACAATTGCAGGCTTTAAATCGTCAAGCAGCATAAAGACAGGAGTATGGACTGTATTCTATTTTGAGGTGGCCTAATTGGTCGAGTTCTCATTTAATCACAATTAAAATTTAATTATAGATGCATATAAATGTGTGTGAAGATTGGAGTGAGTGGCATAGACATACAAATGACAAAGGGAAGTTGGTTTTGAGCTCAGTCCCACTGCTATACAGTGGTAACGATCTACAGGTATTCATTAATTTATTGTCGGGGTGGAATTATGCATAACTGGCAGAAGTAGAAGGCAATGTGTTATTTATATACCTACCTAATGCAATAATGAAAAGGTGTAGCCTTGCTAACTGTACGTTTGGTAGCTCTGTTTCGATAGAATTGCAAAGTTATCATGGGTAATGCGTGCATTTAATAGCTACATTTCGTATCCTTACGACCGTGTTTTAATAGCGGGCGATGGATCGCGTCTGTTTGGTAGCTCTGTTTTGCATTATTTTTTAGGATTTGTAACCCAAAAGTGGTGGGTTCAAACCTAACTCGCATAAGACATTTTAATTAGACGAAACCTAACTAACCTACCAAACGTGGATTCCTATAAAAGGATTGTATTTGAGCTCTCAGATTATAAAGAATTTCAAATATTATTTATCAATTTTTTTAATTTCCGGAGGCACTTGATAAAGGTGTAGATAAGTTGTGTATAGTTTTTTAGATTTTTTTTAAAAGATCCCATTTTATTTTGGTACGTCATAGATACTGTGGTGTCATGTTTTATTGTTTTATGGTTTTTGATACTTTGGTTTTGGATTTCACTTTTTTTTTCTTTGTTAGCATAATACGTCTATAATACATATGTCATTCTGCCCCTAAATTTTCATATTATCACGAAGTGAAATGGAATCGAAAATGCTTTGTTATCATTATTTTATTATTAGGAAAAAAAAATGTGAGATGCTGTTATATCTTTTTTTTTTGTCAATTAATACAGAAATTAAAGGCTACGTCACGGTGGACTCGAAACCGAGACCTTTGATCTCAGGCATTAACCACTAGGCCAACACACACACTTGAAATGCTGTTATGTCATTTAACAATGTTGTCGCCTATTCTTGAATCTTCTTTAAATATTCTCCATTTATATACTTATATAGCACGAAGGATTATGATTTATTGATGATTTTTTATTTGGAAGGCTGGCTGCCAATATGCTTTCTGGTGGAAAGAACAGAAAGGGGCAGGAGAAATTGCTTTTGGCCATACTCGAAAAAGTTAATGGAAAAGTTCAATAGACATCACGAAAATCATTACAACCACTGCGAGGAAAAGGAAAGGATTGCAAAAGACCAAAAACTCTATTTGTCTTCTTGTACTAACAAACAATATAAAACTTGCACTGTAAATAATATCTACCTAATTTCAATTGACCGCCAAAAATTGACGCCATATATTTAATTGCAACTTTTATATGAATGGTCACAGTTAATGTGGATGAGTTCATATATACATACTGTTGTAATTTTGAATTAATGATGCCACAACTACTTGTGTGATAATCTCACGGTGAGACGGGTCATTGGGCGGAAGCGGTTCGGGTTGAATCATGACCGATTTTTTTGATTAATCGAGCAAAATTTTCATAAATTTAATAACCGAAACCGAACCGTTTATTAAATTCGGTTAACCAAAAGCATGTCGGTTAGTGCGGTTCGGTTTCGGTTAACAGAAAAAAAAAATTGTTTGGAGATTACATGAATTTATAAACGATATGTCATAAGATACTGGTTTGCAATCGGATGTGTAAACTTTTCAAATTTTAATGTCCATAAAAAATTCATCCAATATCCATCAATAATTCAAAATAAATCAAAGCAATCAACTTCAATCCATCAACAAACTATCATGTTCATGCAATGATAATTTGATACATTAGAGTAATTTGATACATTAGAGTAATAGGGTTTAACTTTAATTAATATTAGTAATTAGTTTTTCTGAATTATAAAAATTAAAATAATTAATAAAATAGAAAAGATTTTCGGTTTTGGTTAGCAAAACCGAAAAAATTAAATATTATCATAAAAGAACCATAAACCGAATATGCGGTATCGGTTAATCGAATATAGTACGGTTTCGGTTCGGTTCGGATAACCGATAACCAAAACCGTTTCCCGACCCTACGGGTCAAGACCGGATTCAAATTTTATTTAATAGCATAGTGTTTTTTTATGCGAAATTTTAAAGGCTGCATCACGGTGGACTCGAATCCAATACCTTGGGCTCGGGCATTAACCACTCTACTACTAGGCCAACACATACACTTAATAGCATATTGTTTTTTTTTTTTTGGTAATTTAATACAGAAATTTTAAAGGCTGCGTCACGGTGGACTCGAACCCAAGACCTTTGGCGCCAGCGTTAATCACTCTACCACTAGGTCAACACACACACACCTTAATAGCATATTGTTAGTGTGTCGGTGTGTAATTGGTTTTGGATACGAATTTTACAAAATTAAATGCTCGTAGGATACGATTATTCAAATAAACGTTAGATACTATAACTGAAGTATTTTGTTAGATAACAGTACAAATTTCAGAGTTTATTGAATTTGTTTGTCAGGTACCGAACATGTATGAATGTTATTGTAAATAAAATTATAATTCATCAGCTCCTCGTAAAAGTATGTATTTCAATCAGAAATTGACAGAGTAGTATATAAAATGATGACTTCAGAAAAGGAAAAAATATATAAGTGAAATATAGGTCCTCGAAAACAAATATGTTTCATCAGGCAAAACCAGAAAGATGGGTAGTAATTAATAAATACAAAGAAAAGGGCATGATAATTAGGGTGTGCATAACCGAACCGAAACCGAAAAATCGAACCGAACAGTACCGATGAGTTTCGGTCGGTTTCGATCGGTTTAAGATGTGATTCGGTTTTGGTTTGGTTACAAAATCATGAACCGAAACCTATTTCGATCGGTCGACGGTTTGTGAAAGTAGAGATTCGGTTCGATTCGGTTCGGTCAACCGATCGAAATAATACATGATTAATATTATATATATTTGATCGATCAACGGTTTGACTACTTGCATTTCGATCGGTTTGGTTCGATCGAAAGACAAGATCGATCGATTCGATCAAAAAATTTAAATCAATTTGGTTTTAGATTAATCGGTTCGGTTCGATTTTTAACCGAAACCGACCGTTGCACACCCTAATGATAATTATATAAAAAGTGATATATCCGAAAAATAAAACCAAAGACGCTGGTTTCAGAAGTAAGGGACCCACTATATATTCATATTATCATCATAAAAAAAAGTTTCAATCATTTAATAAATCCATCCATCTTAATAATACGGAATACTATTCAAGTCCATCAAAACGAAAAATAGTTCAAATGACTGGTTAAAATCTGGCCAGATAAAGCATAACTTATAACACAAAGCGTTCTTTATGTAATTAAAACTAGTCTTTCCATATCTAGTGGAGATGTTTATGTAGAACCGATAATTCGTGCGTGTCGGATCGTTATCGTGTTGACACAATAACGACACGACACGACACTATAAAACCAAACACAAATACTACCCGTTAAAGATATGTCCGACACGAATAAGTGAATACTTACTTTTGTAGATATCATGCGTGCGTATTATCGTTTTTAAATTTAAATAATTCTTTTTTTTGTCATAAATATAAAAATTTAAAGACCGCATCACGGTGGACTGAAACCGGAGACCTTTGGACCGGACATTAACCGCTCAATAATTAGGCTAACACACGCACACAATAATTCTTTTTTTAATAACATGTTTCAAGCATGCTTTCAAATTATCTTCAACTTTTATTACAATGGCATTCATTAAACCAAGTCCGTATATTGAGTCAAATATAACAATGTGACATTGATATATAAACTATGGGGTGGTCTCCCGCGCGCAATGAGACCATCTCTAATTAATATTTAATTAATATTAAATTAATCTTTAATTAAAATTAATTAATTTAATAAATTTTAATTATAAATTAATAAATCATAATCGTGAATTAATAAATCTTAATTTTAAATTAATAAACCCCAATCGTGAATTATAAACCATAATCGTACATTTATAAACCCTAATTTTGAATAATAAATCCTAATTTTGAATTAATAAACCTTAATTGGAATTAATAAACCCTAATTTTAAATAATAAACACTAAATTTAAATTAATAAATCCTAATTTAAACAAAAACAATGGTGAGCTCAAGGTGAAGCGGAACTCACCTAAGTTTTTGTCATAAACTATTAGACTAGTTTAGCTCACTTTCTATTTCTAATTTGATATAGTTTTATATGTGAATATTGAACTCATAGTAGGTTAAGTCACACAATTACGTTGGGAGGGAAAAGTGGTGTTAAGTGACACAATTATAGGGAGGGAAACGTCTGATTGAGATTATTAATTTTCCTTTTTTGGTTAATTTAATACAGAAATTTAAAGGTCACGTCACGGTAGATTCGAACCCGAGCGCTGGCGTCTGACATTAACCACTCTACCACTAGGCTAACACACACGAGATTATTAATTTTCATTGTTTATACTTGTTACAATTCGCATTACACTATTGCATAAGAGTGGATGGCGGCGGATTTTTATCGTAACATGTTGTGTTTATTTGTAATAGTCAAATTTTAATGAAGTGTTGGAAGGAGATTTTTTTTTTCAAACGGCAGAAATGGGCATCTGATGCTGTTTCCATATTCTTAATTGGTCGTTATGACCATGGTCCCAAGTCGACACCCTTTTAATTTACGTCCAACAAAATCGTTTATTGCTCTCAAATATTGTTGGAAAACATAATCTCCATCAAATCCGTTGAGGCAATTTCATTTTCTTCCGAGGTTATTTAGGAAAAGAGATAAAGTGGTTAAAGTGATAAAAAGTAGGTAGGATCCACAACTTTTGAAGAGTTAATTATTTCCTAAAAAGAAACATATCATCTTGGATGGAACAGCCCAAAATGGAATACGAGTCATCTTGGGTGGGACAGAGGAGTAGTATATACCACACAAGATCCTTTACTATCAATTTGGTATAATTTATACATGCTATTTTTATTGGATGATATTATAACGTTAATGTTTTATAGCCTTTTAGGATTTAAATTATTGAATTGTACGCTGTGTTATAACATTATTTTTTTCATGTTTTAAAATGATTTTGTATATTTAGAAAATTCAATGCTATGTATTTACTATTGTCATGACATATATCAGTAGGGAGTAAATTTATTCGTATAACTAAATTATTCGCATACCTAACAAAAGGAAGCAGCAGTTTGACTACCGAATTTCTGTGAAATACTGACTTATTTTCTATATTAATTATGTGGACTATTATTAATGGCCAATAATAGGAAATATTAAGCCAGTTTTAATTACTCGGCCCATGATTGAAAGGCGAATTTGGGCACACATTAATATTTTCTTTTATGTATTGTGAAATAAAATTATATAAGTTAATTATTTATATGCGTATATTGAAAATTAGTAGAAGTTTGACTTCTTTTGCTCGTATTATATAACCATAACTACAGTGAAATTCGTGTCCTAAGCCTACAAAACTTATGTCATGTGAACACTATGTGTAATAAGTTACCAATAGGTGAATTTACTATAGTTGTATGTATCATGTACATATGGATGTTATGCAATTGTATACATTAAATAATGTACTTATAATTAATTATTCACCACTATCGTGTATATATATGTAGATAGAGAGAACCTTATGTAAGACCATATCAAGATTTAGTTCAAAACACTACAAAAGTACAAATCAACTTATAAATATGGCACCAAATATGTATGTGCCTTTGGATTGATCTATCTCTATAAATCATACTCCATCGAACCATACGACACGAGCTAGCTTTTTGTGATATATATATATATATATTATAGGGTAGTTGCAAAAAATAGAATCATACTTGTTGGCCGGTAACTCCATCATCAGTTTTTAAAATTCATCAACTTTTTTATACTTTTCTCTTCAACCATATACCTACAAAATCAACTTTTATATGGGTCACATTATAATATACACACATTTATATCTATATATGTCATTCATTTATTTTTATTTATAATATTTGTATTATATAATCAATTTAAATTCAAATTCCATTTTTTACGATTTTTATGTAAAATGAAAGATCTTTTTGCGATCTTTAATTCAAGATAGGTCTTAAATATATTTTAATTGATTTAAATTGCCTATTTTTTAAAAATAAAATTTAAAAAAAGAAAGAAAAAAGGAATGAAGTAGTGGGACCCAAAGAAAAACTTAAAAAGCCAACTTCTTAAATGAGAAGTTGAGAGCCAACTTTTTGCCACATCATATTTGTTACAATGGTAAAAAAGTTGGCTCTCAACTTTTAAAATGGGGAAAGAAGTTGTCATTGGAGGCACCCTAAAGCACTAAACATGGTCCACAAAGAGGATAGTAATTTGCGTGATGAAATAGTATAAATCTGTTACACGTAGGGGTGTAAACAAATTAAACGGCTCGTGAGCTATTCGAAGCTCGATTCGAAAAAAGCTCGTTCGAAATTCGTTGATTTGGCAAACGAGCCAAACTCGAGTCTAAGCTCGAACCGAGCTCGGTGGGATTTTCGAGCCGAGCTCGAGCTTATGGATGTTCGGTTCGTAAGCTCGCGAACATGTTCGGTTCGATAGTTCGCGAACATGTTCACGAATAAATTATTTTTATATATTTAAATAATTAAAACTAATAATTAGTAATAAATTATATTTTTATTAATAATTCATAAAAAATTAATAATTATATAATTATAGTTCTAATAATAAATTACAAAATTTTATAATTCCAACTCAAGTTCGAAAACGAGCAGAGTTCTAGCTCTTGTTCGAATATGTCTCATAAACGAGTAGTTATCAAATCGAATTCGAGCTGCTCGCGAGCTCAATTTAAAGCTCGAATTTGAACTCGTACCGAATAAAATTTAAACGAGCTGAGCTTGAGCTTGGTAATAGTGTTCGGCTCGACTCGGTTCGTATACAGGCCTAATTACACATAAAAATTTAACCCAAATAACACAAAAGATACTCTACCCAACTACACGTATACAAATTTATATAGAATAAAAACTTGGGATTCTAGAATAAATTTATTATCTTAGTTAAGCGTAAGCATATGAAATAATACCTATGATACAATCGAAGAAGAACATTCCTCGAAGCATCTTTCACTTCCTGCGCAAATTAGCACCACCAACTCCCAGAGCCCCAAATTGGAGCCTCTGATTGAGGGACCATTTCGTACATTCACCTCATGTTTTCCCATTTAACTCATCATTTTTCTATCGGATATAAGTAACTTAGGCCCCGTTTGGTAGAATTGTTTCGTCAGGATAACAAAGTTATGCGTCTGTTTGGTAGCTCTGTTTCGTATCCTGCGTCTGTTTGGTAGCTCTGTTTCGTATCCTTACGGTCCGTGTTTTAGTGTGAGCTTGGTGATTTTGTCATTTTATATACTGTTTCAGACTATTTTTTAGGATTTGTAACCTACCCAAGTGGTGGGTTCTGAAACCTAATGTGATATATTTTAACTGACGAAACCTAACTGATTTAAACCTAACTAACCTACCAAACGGACCCTTAGTATTATGATACTTTGAAATGATATTATTTATTTTTGGATGACGTTTAATTGGTAAGATTTTTTCTTTTCTAGGCCTTAATGGTTTTAGTTCTTTAAAATATACTATATCTTGGATGAAAAATATTTTGGAAGGTTAACAAACTAATAACAATCAATTCATTATAAAATTCTGATATGGAATAAATATTAACTATGCATAGTCATCTAAATTTACATTTGAAATGTTAATATGTATTGACATCATGACACAAAAACGTCAACTCACCATGATATACCCAATAGACAAAACTGCTATGACATAGCTGAAAACGACGACATCTATGTTAGTAATCACAACTGTAAGGGCTTTGACTTAAACGTACAAGCTCTGACTCCTTACATACACATCTGATTTGAATTATACGCCATATATCTTGGAAGATCTGTGCGTATTTTATTCATATTTGATAACAGTTTATCTTATCTTATGCCATATTTCACACCTACAAATACTTCATTCATGTAAGAGTCAAATACGTAATCTTAAACTATTCATAAGCCTTAAGCAATATACTTCGCTGGCTTGAGCATCCGAATGTCTATCCGGGGATCTCCTCCGACTCTGTTTTGTAGTTCGCTGACGATCGTTCATCATTCGGCGACCAAAGGAATATTCTATCAAACGTCATAATCATATAAGTCTTTTTATCTTTATTATTAGATTTACAAGTTGAATATATCAAATTTATTTTTATTCAGTAATTATGATGTGCTGATTACCTCTTTCCCTTCTGTGCATTTTTTTAGTTCATATTCTCGTACTTATTAATTATCGCTCATATTAATTATTACTATAACCATACCAATTATGCTGACTTAATTATATCTCAGCTGGTGATCAAACAATGGACCAAAACAGTAGTACATATTTTTGAAGTGAATATGTTATTTCTTGAAAAACTCAACAATTTTTTACCATTATATATTCCTTATATATACATACATACTGTAATAGCTTATCTTTTTTTCTGAGTAGGTTAAATTTTTAATATTACATGTATTATACCAACTCATTGATTTTGTAAGTACGTGACATATGATAGTTGGGCCCACCATTACATATTGAATATAATTTCCCAGTACATGTATCTAGAGCCGGCAAAATGAGCCCGGCCCGAAAAATCCGCCCGGGGTACCTAGGGTTTGGGCTGGTTTGGGCTTCAAAATTAAAGGCCCGATAAAAATCGAGCCTACAAAACTGATAAACGCGCATTTTACACGTTTATAGTTGATATTTGAAGATGAGTTTAGCTCGTTTAATGTGCGTTTATGTATCGATTATTAATGTTTTATCTATTTCAGAAGATCTGCTCTTGGGTGTTCCTTTGACGTTTTGTAGGTTTATATGTTGATAATCGAAGCAAGGAACGCCTTACGAGAAAGTATTACAATCATCCGGTTCTAGCGACCACCTAGCGATCGCTAGGTGGTCGCGAGCAAAACCAATGGCGTCCGAGAGAGTAGCGACCGCGACCTCGTGCGAGCAAGCCTTAGCGTCGAGAATTCATCGGACGATTTCGCGACCGGTGCGAAATTGCTAGCGACCGCTAGCCCGGTCGCGAGGTACCATCTTGGCGCAAGGAGGGATCGCGAGCGAGACGAGCACGCGAGACTTACCTAGCGACCGCACCTAGCGACCGCGAGGAGTGCTCGCGAGACCGAGCGGCAGAAGGCAAAATTAGGATTTGGGGTGTGCCTATATATATGGCAACACCCCCTTGCGCCCCAAATAGACCCCATACGCCCCAGAGCTCGTTTTTCTTAAGTTTCCCTCAGTTTTTACAGCTTTTAGTCTTTAGTCTTCATTTAGTTTAATTCTAGTATTGTTTTTACGTTGTTCTAGTTTAGTTTATCGTTTCGTTATCGATCGGAACGTTTTGTCCGATCGTTTTCCGTTGTTTTTCCGTTCGTTCGCTTGGGATTGGATTCAAGACCAACCATTGTTCATCCAACGCTTCCCTACGGGTTTTATATATTTAATTTCCGTTTTTATGGTTAAATCATATTTCATTCCGTTTATTATGTCTGGCTAGTTTTCCGTTCTAATCCTAGGGTTTGCATGATTTGATCCTATATGTTGTGAGTTCTGCTATTGTTATTTACCTTTCAGGCATTGATTCATGATTCATGGTGCTTATTTATATGTGTTGATTTCTGATCAATATTGATGCATATCTAGTTGCCAGTTAATGATGTCAATCGATCTTGAATGCATGATACGAATAAGCCTTGAGTCGTAACTGAGATAGGACATTCGTAGGAAGCATATTCTTAGTGATCCATTTGGAGTTGCTTATTTTCCTCTAGAGACGTAACTGTGATAGGGAAAATTAGTAATCAACTGCCGCAATTGTCGTAACTGAAGTTGTTGGTTATATATGTGATCTTCCGTCTTGTCTGGATTAAAACGGTTAATAATAAGCAGGATAAACATCGTTGTGGATAGGATTGGTGCATCCCTAGGGTTAGTCTTTCTTCATAGTTATCTTTCGTGATTTTATTGCTTTATTTTATATTTCTGTTTGGTTACCTTTGCTTTGGATTAATTTCAAGCCTTAAACCTTCAACCCAAATTCGTGCGGATAATGATGAATTGTCGTTGAGCTAGCTTCTATGTTTTCGTGATACAATCTCGTGGATACGATCTTGCCACCCTATACTTACATTTTTACGTGTGAAAAGGAGCGATCAAAACCCGCTGAAAAACCCCGGCCTCCGGCTTTAGACAAAAGAGTCCGAGATTTTGGGCTAAAAAGCCGTCCGATTTTTATTAAATATATATATTTATAATATTATTTAATATACATATCTATTTTTTAAATAATATTAATTATATTTTATATAATTATTTATTTTTATAGTAACAATTTTTACTAATTCACATCTTGGTCGGGAAAATAAATTGAAAAATAATAACCTCATAAATCATTCAAAATAATTCCTAAGAGAAATGATCTCCAAAATATATACATTGATGATTAATGATCTTATAGTATGTAAAATCTATTTTGAATCATTGATCTTAAATATATCTGATATAATTAATTTATTTTATTCTATTATTTTATGAGTATAAGTCGGATTGACGTTTAATAATATCATTTATCTTTGATTTATAATTACTAATTTTTTCTCCTTAAATTAAAGAATTAAAATCATACTGCATTACAATATCATCGCATGAATACATAAATATGTCAAAATATACAAGAAGCATTATCATAAGAAAAAGTAAGCTCAAAATATTCTCATCACCGATTCTTTATTTAAGTTAAGGAGTTATGAGATCTTAATTGAATAATTATTTTTTTAATTTAAAATATTAATTTTATATATTAAAAAATTAAAAATTATCTAAAAAGCCTCATCCGTCAAAGCCCGCCTTGGGGTTGGTTTGAGCTTCATATTTTTAGGCCCAAAAAATTTCGGACCGACCCGACCGGACCCAAAAAATTTAAAAGCCCGACGAACCCGGGGTCGGGCTGACCCGGCCCGCTACTTTGCCACCTCTACATGTATCCATAAATAATACTCCATCCGTCTACTAAAATCGTTCCTTGATTTTGATGATACGAGTTTTAATAAATTATAATGAGTATAAAGTAAGTAGATGTAAAAAAAGGGGTCACGAGTAAATAAATGGATATCATGTGTAAAAAGATGGACCAGAAGTGATTTTTTGGTAAATAAGTGAACATGTTTATGGTAAAAATGTGAAGTTGATGTTTCAGAAAAGGAAAGTGCACATTTTTTATGAATGAACTAAAATAAAAATAAATGAACGTATTTGGTGGACGAAGATAGTATCTTTAGAGCCGGCAAAATGAGCCCTCCCGAAAAGTCCGCCCGGGATACCCGGGGTTTGGGTTGGTTTGGACTTGAAAATTAAAGGTCCGAAAAAAATCGGGCCAAAAAAGCCCGCCCGAAAAAAACCCCGACCCTTCCGGGCTTAGGGCCAAAAAAGCCCGGAGTTTTGGGCTAAAAAAGCCCGCCCAATATTTTATTAAATATATATATTTTATAAATTATTTAATATACATATCTATAATTTTTAATAATATTAATTATATTTTATAGTAAAATTTCTTACTAATTCACATACTGATCAATAAAATATTTTTTTTTGAATTGCAACACATCAAAATTCTGAAAAAAATAATAACTTCAAAAATAATAACTTTATAAATCATTCAAAAATAATTCATAAAAGAAATTATCTCCAAAAATATATAGGCTGATGATTAATGACCTTATAATATGTAAAAACTATTTTGAATCATTGATCTTAAATATATATTGTGTAATTAATTTATTTTTTTCTATTATTTTAGGCGTATAAGTGGAATTAACGTTTAACAATATCATTTACCTTTGATTTGCAATTATTAATTTATTTCTCCTTAAATTAAATAATTAAAATTACACTACATTACAATATCATCGTATGAATACATAAATATATCAAAATATACAAGAAGCATTATCATAAGAATAAGTAAGCTTAATATATTCTTATCACCGATTCTTTATGGAGTTATGAGATTTTAATTATGTATTTAATTTATTTATTTTTTTGAAATTTAAAATATTAATTTTATATATTAAAAAATGAAAAAATAATCTAAAAAGCCGTCCTCGAAACCCGTCGGGGTTGGTTTGGGCTTCACATTTCTAGGCAGAAAAATTTCGACCCACCCGACCGAAAAATATAAAAGTCGATGAACAGGAATTTGGACCTACCGACTGCTACTTTGCCACCTCTAAGTATCTTCAAGAGTTTCCTTCTTGGATAGTTCGTTGAGATAATTAGAATGATACGTCAACCTCATTCAATAATTTATACTCTTTTCGTCCATAAAAACGTCGTTTAATTCCTTTTCGATTCTGTCCATAAAAATGTGTACTTTCCTTTTTAAACATCAACTTTACATTTTACCTCAACTTATCCACTTATTTACAAAAAACTCATACCACCTTTTACACTCACAATTCATTAATATATTCATTTATTATTTCAACGACACACCTTTTATACACATCTACTTTATACTCATTCTGCTTTTCTTAAAACCGCCGTCTTGGAGGAGTATTTAAAAGTTTGAGCTGATTCAGATGTCTTATAAATCAAATGAATTATTTAATGAACTCGTTCCATATTTCAATCTGATTTTCCTATTTTACCCTTAAAATCATCCTTAAATGACCTTCCTAATCTCCCACATGGAAATCTAAATTCTGGATATTATTTCAACATTTTGATTTTGATTTTAATTTTTGCAGCATCCAAAGTCACTCTGACACACTTTTCTATATACATACACATTATTGTTTCTATAACCGCTCTTTTCAACTCTCCCTCTCTCCTCTCTCCTCTCTCTCACACTCGATTTACACAATATGGCAAGTGCGCTAGTGTGCGTCCACTTGTAAATGCAGGTCTGTTGGTGGACGAAGCCTGTGAGTCCTCCCTACGAAAATCTTATTCATATGAGCTTCTATGTTTCTTTCCTTAATTTCCTTCAGAATATGTTGTTTGTAACATTATGCGTGCCGTTTTGAATTGATTGTTTGCAGGCATTTATTTGCGGTGAGATCTGAAGCAGCAGTGTCGGAAGCCGCTCGAAGGTATGAAGAAAAGCACTCGGCTTAGCTCGGCTGTTTTTCAGCTCACTCCAACTCGGACGAGGTATGCGTTTTGCCCTGGGTCTATTTGTATTTTTCGATTTGTGCGTGCGTGTGAGTGTTAGTGTGCTTGTGCGGTGTGTGTGTGTGTGTGTGTGTGTGTGTGTGAGAGAGAGAGAGAGAGAGAGAGAGAGAGAGAGAGACTCTTTTTGCGTGTTAGTTGGTATTTTAGGTTGTAATGATATAAACGAGCTGATGAAAATGGAGTTACTCAATCACTCTCTTGGCTGTTAGGCAGGCTGCGGGGCAATTGTTTTTATTTGTTTCTTTGACAATTTTGGTATCCATGGACTCCCCTATGTAGAACTCTCATTAAAGATCATTTCGCACGACTGATTTTCATTTTTTACCTGTCCTTTTATCATTTAAGGAAGTATAATGAGATTTTCCGAAATGAAACCAAAGACGTGCCTGGTTTTGTTTAGGTTTTATCTGTTCAATTTTGCCAAAGTAATGTATTGATAATCCAGGACGAGGGTTGAAGTAGTGTAACCATGATTGCAAGAGGATTGTGGATGAACTATAAATAAAGAGGATCTGAATACTTCATTTATCTATTGAGTGATGATCTTTTTTTTTTAAGTGTGTTTCGGTTGTTTGATGATTAAGGGGTTGATTTTCTGTTTTCCTCTACTTGAATGGTTCAATCATTTATCTTATTTCTATTGAAGTAAAGCAGGATGTTTGAGAAGTATGATGTTAGCATCATTGTCTTGAGATTGACTCTGTTACCTGTTCTTAAAATTGTTTGGATAGCATGAAGGACGTTATTAGTTCTCTTTGGTCATCAGAAGAGTTGACATATTACTATTTTCACTTTGCCGTTTATTCTGCTTCTGCCAATCAATTTTCATCTTTTGACAGCATATTTCTTCTGCAATTGTGATGCAGTTGAGTTGTATTACACAAGCTTCAATTTTTCTGCTGCTAGTCTCATGGTTTACCAATGATCAGGTTTGATTTGATTATCATAGCAAATGACAAGAAAGAGAAAATTGCTACTGGATTGCTAAATCCATTTCTTGCAAACCTAAAGACTGCCCAAGATCAAATTGATAAAGGTGGTTATTCAATTTTGCTTGAGCCAGAAACTGGAAGTGATGCATCCTGGTTTACAAAGGCCACTCTGGAAAGGTTGGTTGCCATAAACTCTAGCTGGCACTAAAATTAAACTGTTTGCATGTGTCTGGTTTTATTGTTGACATCAACTTAGGGAATCCTAATCATATATTTCTTAGTAATTTGCATATCAAAATTTAGGGATTGATTTTATAATGAAATGTATGTGTTAAGTCTATATTATTTTGATAATACTGATTGTACCAAATGCTTTTATGGTGAAGTAGGCTGATAAAAAGAACCTTGAATTATGAACTGCTAAATGGTATCAACATGGTTCCTATTTATTTAGCTTCGGATGAAAATCTCTTTGTAAGCTGAAAGCTTCTATATGTCTGTGTTAATTGGATGACTGTGTAAACTAGTTTGTGCTCCATTGTGTTTATATCTCTATGCTAAGAATGGGTAAAAGAAAAAATCTTGTTTGCTGCTTTGAACAGGTTCGTTCGTTTTGTGAGCACCCCCGAGATATTGGAACGTGTCTACACAATAGAAACTGAGATCTTGCATATTGGGGAGGCAATTGCTTTGCAGAGCTGCAATGATATCGGGCAAAGCATTGTAAGTTTGTAACCCACTAACCAATGGAAAAGCTTTTTTATGGGCTTTAAAATTATGTATCTCTGATCTTATTGTTTAATTGTACTGACAGGTGGAAAACCGTCAACGGAAGTCCCTGGGAGGCTATGAAGGTATCTGGAAACAGAATATATGTTCAGTATTCCTAGATAGATGCTGCTTGTATCTTTTACTCGCTCTATCTCTTACATGTTCTGGTGATACATATCTCAACAACGATGGTTATTCTATCCTTTTCTTTTGTCTTATTATACAATTATGGTTGAAAGAGGAACTTATTGGGGCTCTTCATTAATTCCTTTCATCCTTACCTCTGCTATATTTTGTCTATTCTTTATTTGTTTTCCTCATTTCGATGTATCCTTATCTCTGATTATTGGAAATAAATATACTTTTACTGTTTGACTGTGATTATAGTGATTGCATAAATAATTCTGTCAGCGATGTTTTCCAGCAAGTGATACAACACTGATCACCCTAAAATTATGAACAGGTGGAAAATCTGTGCTGGATGCTAATGATGAGAAAGCTATTGTCCCATACACGGTGACTAGGCACTCAACTTTTCTTTCTCTTACACATTGGATTACATGTTTTTTCACTGTGCTATTTTTTGACAGCCTGGAGCGTCGCCACCTGATACCAATGGATCATCCTCACAGGAGGAGAATCCAAAGTATGTAATGCTTTGCCATCACAAGTGCCATGCTATATTTATGTTTTCAGGATTTTCTTTTGGGGCAGGGGGTTGTGGGTCCTTCCTGGGTCATTTCGTGAAATGAGCTAATTTTCTTTCTATTATGTGCTAAAGAGAGACTGCAAAGAGATTCTCATAGAACATCGGCTTATTCCAAGTTAAGGGATTGTAATTTTAACACATTGTATGGTGTTCAAATGTTGACCAGAGTTCAGCTTCTGAAAGTCCTTGAGACCCGTAAAACAGCTCTTCAAAAAGAACAAGGAATGGCCTTTGCACGTGCTGTAGCAGCAGGTTTTGATATTGATCATGTGGCAGCTCTTGTTTCCTTTGCTGTGTGCTTTGGAGCTATTCGTTTAATGTGAGCTCCTTCTTCACTCTGTTGTTGGCCAGTATATGATTGATATACTCTAAATCAATGCTCCTAGAGATAGCATTCTGTTATAAATTCTAATTGATATCTGTAAATTCAACAGGGAGGCATGCTCAAGGTTCATAGATCTCTGGAAGTGTAAGCATGAAACAGGACAGTGGCTTGATATTGAAGCATCAGAAGCATTGTCCCCTCAACCAAACTTCTCTGCAATGAAAGCATCTGGTATTGTTCTCTCTGGCACGTGCAACAACCTAGACGAGTCCAACCATAAGCTGGCCTCAGAGCATATTGGAAAATCCGGATCAAATAATGCTGGTAAGATTAAGTCTGTATAAACTCTTCAATGATTTTGCCTGTGTTATAACCAAAAATGTATATTGTGATTCCACTTCCTTTTGTTTGGCATCCAGCAGATAACCCGGCCTCTAATGGTCAACAAGAACAGTTTCAAGGACAATTTCCTCATCTCGTATATCCTCCATGGCCTATGCATGCTCCGCCTGGTGCTCAACCAGCATTTCAAGCATACCCTGTGCAAGGAATGCCTTACTATCACCCTTACGCTGGTAATGGCCCTTTTGTTCAGCCACATCACTACACTCTTGAGCACTCCCCATCAAATTTAGGTTCTCATTTAGGACATAAAAGGCAATCCCCTGATGTTAGGGACAGTAATAATGAGTCAGAGATGAGGGAGACTAGTAGAACAAGTTCTTTGGATGATGCCGCATCTGATGAAGAAGCTTCACAGAGTAGGAGGTCACGAAAAAAAGCTGGAGGCTCTAGCAAAAGGAAATCAGGCACGGTTGTAATACGAAATATTAACTATATCACTTCCAAAGGGAAGAAATCTGGTAGCGAATCAAATTCAGAATCACATTCTGACATTGATGGAGAAAGTGAAAATGTGGACGATGAAGGTAAAGATGTGATTCATCATAATAGATCTTCCAAAAGAGGAGGAAGCCAGCTGAGGTCTGTGGATAGGTTGAACTTAAACCACGATGAGTCCTCTAGTTTGAGGGAAGATACTGATGATAGACACTGGCAGGCATTTCAAGATTGTTTACTGAGAGGTAACGATGAAGATGCCCAGGCTGAAAATGAAGGAATGTTTGCAATGGAAAAGTGTGTGAAATTAATGAGACATGCAAACGCTGCCAGTGATGACCCATTGGCTCTTGGTGCATGGGATGGGGCTGAAATGCAAGATAATAGGATGAATGACATCCACAGAATCAGTGGAAGTACTTCTCGTAGGCTCAGGGGATATGGTGGCGAAGTTCAATTTTTGAGTGGGGATAATGACTTCAGGGAAAGCGGTGATCGCACAGATATCCAATTTTTTGAAAGTAATGGAAAAAAGATTTTATTTAGGACAACACATGAAGATTATATGTTTGACAATCAATGGAGCCATGCTAATTTCAGGAATTCATCAGATCCACTAGCTCTGAATAGGTATGAGAATACTATCAATAATAATGATAGAGAATCATCACCTGGAATGGCTGATGAAACTTTGGTTATACCACTTAGGTCAATGTCGTTGGATCAAGATGGAAGAACAGATAGAAATGTTATTGATATGGATTCTGAGATTCCATCAAAATATCAAAAGTTGGGTCCCAAGGGAAACAAAATCAAAGTAGAGTTTGAGCCTAATGATTTGAGCTTGCTACCTGAAAGAGGGATTGATAAGAGGTCCATTGTATATGATCCTGCTCTAGACTACGAAATGCAGGTATGTGCTGAAGTGTCGGGAAAGAAAGATGGGAAAGATATTACTAATGTGAAGCGTGGATTAAAGAAACCAGACAAGGATAGGAGGTCAAAGGTTACATCAGATTCTTTGCAGAAGCAAAGAACTGGAGGCTCTTTGAGGAAGGCCAAACCGTCAAAGATGAACCCCTTGGAGGATGCACGAGCCCGTGCTGAAAGTTTAAGATCCTACAAAGCTGATCTGCAGAAAATGAAGAAAGAGCAGGTATTGGAACTAGACTTATAATTGGTTGACTATGGCTGCATTAACTGTTGTGAGAAATTTTGTCACAATAGCTTCTTATCTGCGTGTGAGCACACAATTCACAATTCACAATTCACAATTAGAGATCTGGAGAAATAGAAGCGGACACAGACACACATACACATTCATGTAGCATAAAAATTCTGTTTTGATTCACAGAGCTACAATATTAATCAAGTTATCGATTCTATTATCATTACTTAATCAAAGACACCATGGATCATAGTTGATTCATCTTGTGCTTCTTTCTTAACTGACTTTTCTGTCTTTAATAATTACAAAATTACAGGAGGATGCACAAAAAAAGCGACTTGAAGCTCTAAAGCTGGAAAGACAAAAAAGAATTGCTGCTAGGGGTGGTACCAATGCAGTGAAGGCATCCACACCCTCACCTCAGGCGAAGCAATTGCACACAAAAACTTCTCCAGCAACTAATAGAGGATCGAAGTTCAGTGATTCAGAGCCCGGATCATCGTCACCATTGCAAAGATCCAAAGTCAGAACTACAGCGGGGTCAGGTGTATCACATAAAGCCTCTAAAGCTAGTATATTAAGTGACGGTGGCCACATGGCAGGGAATAGGTTAATCAGGTCCTCATCTTCATTATCTGAGACAAAAAGAGAAACCAATGGCATAACACCTGAGCCTAAGGCCTCCATGTCTCGGATTAGAAGGTTATCAGAGCCCAAAACAATCACCAATTCTTCTGTAGTCACAATGAAATCCCGAAGTGCTGAAGCAGTTTTAAAGCGAAAGTTGCCAGAGGGTCCTGAGAAGAACAAAGTGTCTGCTATTATCAACCTTGATAAAAGTAAGGCTGCAACTCTACCTGAATTGAAGATCAAAACAGGGAAGTTGCATGTAAATGCTGGTGAGAACATATCAACAGTGAAGGACAGGCAGAAGGTGAATGAAATAAGGCCTTCCGTAGATCTAGAAAAGGCTGACCTAAATGCAAAGATCTTCCATCAAACACATGAACTTGATGTAGATGAGAACCCTATAGTTGAGAAAACTGTTGTGGTCCTCGAGTCTGAGAAGCCTTCTGCTCCAACATTAAAATCATCAGAAGGAAAGCAAGGTCATGATATAGGAGATAAAAGTAATGCAACACATGCTCTGCTTTCATCCATGGATGGAGTTGATAAAGAACTCATATCTTATCAGCTACGAAAGCAATCTGACTATAATGAGGTCAGATATGGTAAACTGAAATTTTCTGTGTATTATTAACTGGAAATAAATTATTAGGTCATCTCTTGACTATTTTACCTAGAATATTGCTTATGACATATCTAATAAAGTACTGCATTGCTTCAGTCTGGATTTCATAGGTAAGCAATGAGGCACACATCCCCACTTTAGATCAAAGTAGACCTAATCCATAGGTGGCATTGGCCAAATTTTCCCAATGGGATCTGTTTGTACATCAATAGTTATGCTACTGATGTGATAAAGCATTTATTGTTCTCAGGTGAAGAGTTCCCATGCAGAGAAGGATCCTCCCAACTTTGCCAATAGTGCTTCCGAACAACCTTCCAGGGCCCCTCATGCTCGGGTCTCCTCTTCGGAAGACCCGTCCACTCATCATACAGAGGATGGCAAAGCACAATTAGCAAGTTCAAGAATGCCGCAACGAGCTGAAGAAACTCTTAAAGCACATGTACTTGATGCAAAAGCTCTCAAGATGGAGAAAAATCAATTAAGCTCAGAGAAGAAGTCTGTAAAAGAATCATCTAAAGGTTTGAGGAGGCTGTTGAAGTTTGGAAAGAAGAATCACTCATCATCAGTAGACCTAAGTGTTGACTCAGAGTGTACCAGTACGGATGGTACTGAACACAATAAGGCAAGGAAGATGACTTCAACTGGTGAAGGTGATCTTTATTTTCTAACCTGAAAACTTGGTATAAATCTTATTTTGACAGTTTTCTGTAATTAGATATTGATGCCTTCCATGCATGATAAGCCAATTTTAGTAGCTAAGTATGAAAGATTTAATATCACCAGCTAATCATATCCTATATAAGAACAATAAAATGGTTAACATAGGAAATGTTTTTTATTCTAGGCCAGTTGTTTCCTTTTCTTATATATCGATGATTTTTTACATTGAGGGCTTCTGATAGACCGTCTGAAATCGTTGACTTGCTGATATATGTCCTTTCGGATTTGAATTCAGTTCACACATTAAAGAACCTAATATTGCAAGATGAAACCTCCATCGATGGCAATGCTCGTCAAAAGAGTAAGTTTTCTGGTTCCCTAATCTGCATTTGTTTGTTACATCCTTGGTGAGCATTCGGGCGGTTCGGTTCAAAACCGAACCGAACCCGAAAAACCAAAAACCGAAATTTTTTTAAAACCCAAACCGAACCGAAACCGAATCGAAATATTCGGTTTGGTTCGGTTTTAACCGAATTTAAATTATAATTAATATAAATATTATAATATTCATAATATAATATATATTATCTATATATAATTATATATATGTATATAATATTAACTAATTTAAGTATTAATAATATATATATATATATATATATATATATATATAATAAATAAAAATAAAAAAATTCGGATGGTTCGATTTGAAAACCGAATTTTTTTCCCCAAACCGAAACCGAACCGAATTAATTTCGGTTTTAAAATTTTGAAACCGAACCGAACCGAATGATTGTACAAACCGAACCAAACCGTTAATTTCGGTTCGGTTCGTTTCGGTTCGGTTCGATTTTTCGGTCCGATTCGGTTTTTGCTCACCCCTAATCCTTGGTACAGAATGATACTGATTTATGATACCTTTCTTACTTTTCCTCAGCATCTCGCCATTTCTCTTTATTGTCACCCTTTCGGCTCAAATCCGGTGAAAAGAAACAAGCATCATAGATTCTCAAGATGTTGAGGTGAAAGTCCCCATTTCATTGCATCTGTTTTTCTACGGAAATGAGGATACATCATTGTACAAAACACGTAAACTACAAAATCCATCACATAGTCAAATTTCTTCTGCAGCTCCATTCCTGCACGACTTTGTTCCTTGGATTCGCTGCTAATTTTTCGTGGTATTATTCATGATCAGGTGAAGTCTATATTTGTGCTGTGAAACACTCTTCCCCTCTTACTCCGGTGGCGAATGAGATGAGTTTCATTTGAAGAACAGCTCCCGGTTCATGAAATCCCACTTGAAATTCTCAAAGTTCCCAAACACAGGACAAATCCTGCTGACTACGGATATGTTTTTCCGTTTATATATGAACTCAAGATCCAGTCTCCAAGCCCTAGAAAGGCTGACTATATATGTAGTTAGCATCCAAGTTCTACTGTTTCATGCCCAATTCCTAGCTAGAGTTCTGTCAAATTGTCCGGTGGAGAGGGTTTAATGCAGATGTAAACAGTCGTTATTTATTCAATTTCTTACATGCATCCATGAAACATTTTCGAGTCCCCCCCCAACATTTTTATTGTTTTTTAATTTCGCGTTAGTAAGATGCCAATATTTTAGAGTTATGCTAACTATAATATACTATTGTGAAAAACATATACTATAATCACGACAGAAAATAAAGAACACAAGAATTGTATATCTTTGTTTGTCTTGTATCTGGGGATGATATCAAGCCAGAGATTTTATTATATTTTTCAGATACCGACTATATGGAAAAATAGATATTAAATAGACAATAATCAAACCCTAATCCTAAGTCCATTAGGGTTCCGCATGGGCCTAAAAACATAAGTTGTATTGATTGTATCTATCCAAAATGTCTTAGGAAATCTACTCTTCAATCTCATGCGTCTTGTTCGTTCATTCAACCTTTTGTTCATGCACTCTGTCACTCTGTTTTGTTGGGGAATTTCTCTCACGGTCTTCTCCATGCGAATCCATTCTCAGCACAATATTCTTAGAATTCACAGAGTTCATACTTTCCTCCATTGTCGGATCAAAGGCATATCACTTTCAGTCCTGTTTCATTTTTCTACAAGGGCTTTCCACTTCCTGAAAGCATCAAAAACATCAGATTTATTCTTTAAAAAATAAATCCATACCTTTCGAGTGGAATCATCGATGAAGGTCATGTAGTACTCTAAACCACCAAGAGATTTTACAAGGGCTGGTCTAACTCCAATTTCTGCTTTTCAAAGATCGACCACCTCTCGAGAAACTCATACTCCTTTGTTTTCCGAAAACACAGTCCTTGCACAGGTCAACTTCAAAGTTTTCAGACCTGACAGCCTACCCTTCGAACTCATTTCCTTCATCCATTTTTTACTCATGTAGCCTAGCCGACAGTGCCACAAATCAGTATCGAAAACAGCTCCGCAAGATCTATGCATTCTTTTGATTTAGTTGTTGTATACAACGTACCATCTTTCTTACTTTGAACTACTATCATGGCTCCTCTGGTGATCTTCCAACTGCCGCAACCAAACGTTACTGAATATCCTTCAACATCAAGCTACCCGATTGAAAGTAAGTTTCTTTTCAATCATGGAATATGTCTCACACCATTCAACTTTAGCATCGATCTATTTGGTGTGGTGATCTGGACATCTCCATTTTCCACGATCTTCAAGGGCTCGTCATCTGCAAGATAAACTTGTCCAAATTCGTCAGAGATGTAGTGCTTCATTATCTCAGCATCACTGCACGAATGAAATGACACTCCATAATCCAACACCCACGATTCCAACAGACTGCTGACACTCAAGACCAACGCATCTCCAATATCATATGTGGTTACGTTTACTGTCTTCTTGCCGTTCTGACCCTTTTTGTTCCTCTTCGATGTTGTACACTGATTTTTGTAATGACCGAACTCATCACAATTCCAGCACTTGATCGAGTCTTTATCATTCCTAGACTGGTTATTGTCTCTGGACTTCGATCTCTCCATTTTCTACATTCCCTTCGATCTGTCCATGTCTTCCGTGTTTAGTGTTGATCCCGAGATAGATCCAGATTCTTTCCTGCGAACCTCTTCGCTAATCATTAGATCTCGCATCTCGTCAAAACACAACTTTATCTTTACCAATGAAGCACGACTGTCACCATTCCAGCCCAACTTTCTGGCAGAGAAGATAGCATAATTAGGGCACGTACCTCATCGTCGAAGCTAATTTTAACTGAGCTCAACTGAGAAGTGATCATGTTGAACTCGTTTAGATATTGCTGCACCTATGTACCCTCTGATATCTTTAGATTGAATAACTATCTCATCAGATGAACCTTGTTCGCAGTTGATGGCTTCTGGTACAACTGTTCCAGAATCGCCAGCATCTTCCTTGCCGACTTGGCTTCAGTCGTGTGATAGGCTATGTTCCTGGACAACGATAAACGTATCGCACTCATCGCCTTTCTGTCTAATAGCCTCCACTCTTTCAGATCCGTCTTTTCGAGTTTTCCTTCAGGGACAGATACAAATCTTTACCGTAGAGGTAATCTTCAATCTGCCGCTTCCACAATCCTAAATCTGATCCATCAAACTTTTCGATTGAAATCTTCTCATCCATCGTTATTATTGCTCCATCCGAACCTGAAGCTCTGATACTAATTGCTGCGTAAAAACACACTACAATCATGACAGAAAATAAAGAACACATGAATTATTTATCCAGTTCGTCTTGGGACTACGTCTGAGGGCGATGTCAAATCAGAGATTTCACTGTATTTTTCAAATACAGATTATAGGGAGAAACAAATATTAAATAGACAATAATCAAACCATATTCCTAAGCCCATTAGGGTTCCATATGGGCCCAAAAACATAATCCCAAAAATTTAGATAATTGAGATTGGATTTGAGTGCATAGTCCATTCAAACTCCATACTCCAACATATACGATATGATCCCCCGCATGTAAATACCCTTATATGTTTTTAAGATATTTTTTTAGTTTCTATTTTGAGAGGTTAGGCACGGTCTTTTTAAGTAATATTACATGTCTTTTTTAGCCCCCCAAAAGGTATAGAGAATCCAACATCTTTGCTGATTTGTTTGTCTGGCATAAAACATACACAATACCTCCCTATTCCTCATGAACATGAGGGATAAAAGTATTTTTTTAATCTAATATCATAAATCTTATATATTTTTTATTTACTTATATATAAATGGGCAAAACTACCAACAAACATAACTTGCATATTAAATTTATTCCCAACTAGATATGTTATCAAAATTATCCAATTGGCCAAAAAACTCTTAGATGTCAAATAGCTGCGCATTGGCTGCTAGCCGCTGGAATGAATGTGGAAATGGAATGTGCGCGGCTAGCCGCCCACTTGAAGGCAGTGGAATACGGCGGCTAATGAGGGCAAAATGAATGGCAAAAGATGCCGGCTAGTGGATCACTACCTGCTCGACCTACATCTAGTAATTAATCAAAATCATGTCGAAATTGTACCATTTTATTATTTCATGACGATGATGAATCTAGCTAAATGATTTATATGGCAAAGAACACCGTGCTTTTTACGTGGTTCGATCGTTAATGAGATCTCGTCCCGAGGAATGGTTCCTCAACACTTTTCGAGCTTTGCATGCAGTATTGGTTACTTTGTATTCTGAAAGTAACATCGGTTTCCTTCTATTTATCAAATTGGTCGTGGTGCGACTCTTCCTCCGCATGGCCTCATCGGGCCGAGCCGGGACCTTCGAAATTGTACCATTTTGATTATTGGGCTCATTGCTACCAACGATTAGGGCCGATCGGTTGGGCCCTATCCTATCATAACCCCGAATAGGTGGATGAAGAAGATAAATACCGAGGTTCGCTTGGATGTGAGGGTCTTCGTGCCGATCCGAGTTGGGTTGTTTATTGTCCGTCGCTGGAGAAAGAAGTTGAAGTCCGACACAGGTCGCTACCGGTTATAGGGTGCGATGCGAAGTGGTATTACTCCGTTGGCTGCAGTGTAGATCGTATTTTGGGGATTTTCGCGGCGCTACGGACCGCACCAAACGGTTATACGAGGTCCGACGATGTAGCTTTCCGATCGAAAAACGTCGATTTCTTTGGTATTTGCGGGAAGGACGGGGCGCGACCGAGGCGAATCGGAGGGCCGGGGTCCGTATGATGATTGCTAGGTCACGCGGCGGCCCGCCCTATCTCGCGACGTCATACGCGCCAGGTATAAGCAGAGCAACGCACATCCAATCAAGTAACGTGTTGAATTTGAAACGGCTTTGCGCCTAGTCTTATAAATAGGCGCAAAAGAGCAACTGCTCACTTTCTTCTTCTTCGACACTTTAAAAATTACGAGAGAATTTCGAGATTTTTGAGTTGATCCGATTTTACTTGAAGTTATATTCAGTATGTTTTACTCGCCCGAGAACCGCGTCGGGTTCGGGCGTGAGTTGCGGTGTAAGGGATTATATGTGCTACAATGGTCCGGGTAGAGGCGAGCTCAGTATTCCAGGTGTCCCGTGTATGGGATGGTATGAAGGTGGGTGAGGTCTCGTTTTTTGGAGGAAGTTTTGATATGATATTAAATTAATGTAATTATCTTTAAAATTATTTATCTTAATTAGCAAGTCAATGTCCATTTATAGGGTTAATTAAAATTTGTAAACTTACAAACTCTTATGGTTATATTAGTTATTTTCTAAATTACAAACCAAAATCATGAATTTGTCGATTGACCCATTGTATTAGGTCGTTTATCTGTTAAGTTACACCGAGGAGGTATTGATGCGCTTTTGATGAAGACCATAGGAGGGTGTACTAGTATTAAAGTTAATGTCCCAACTATTTCGTCTTGTCGTTTTCTTTTCCCCAGTATAACGGGGTGAGGCATCCTTTTCTTAGTGCTTATTCGCTTTATTTTGGTACGCGAGGCCGTGAAGAAAAGCAGAGGCGGGGTGGACCTAGTAGGGGCACGGCAAGGTTGTGCATGGGCACCGATGAGTGGGCCCGAGCCGGGTCCACCGGCCTCGAGTCAAGCTGACCTCGGGGCCGCCTTGAGGTACCGCCTAAGCTCGGTCGCATCCTCCTCGGTGACGACGCTTTTCATGTTTGGGCTTGTTTGCTTTGCATCGGTCGTTCGACTTGCATCTCCTTTTTGGGTGGGAGCGATGATGGGGCCTGCAGCTGGCTAGTTTTGGTGGAGGAGCCGGGAGAGAGCTGGCGGGCGGCGGCGAACTCGCCGACGCGAGAGGAAAGTGGTCGACGACCGTGGGACCCTTGTTGAGGGCCTTTGCCGGTAGGCTCATCGAGTCGAGAGCTTTCGGCCATTGCCGATCTCGCCGTCTTTGGCCGAAGGTGGTGTCGGATCACTGGGAAGGCTGGCGGCCACCATGCCCGATTTTGATTGGACCGAGGTCGACCCAAGAGAGTGGACAAATCTTACGCCGGGTGATCGACGGGCCGACTCGCTTCCCAGTCTTTGGAGGCTCGGCATCCGTCGAGGCCGCCCGGTGTAAACGAGGATCGCGAGCTTTCGAGGTGCGGAGGAGGAGGAGGCGGAGGCGAGGAGGAGGCGGTCGGAGGTCCCACGGAGGTGGCAAATGCAGGAGCATCGAGGAGGTCGTCGAGACCGCCATAGCCCGAGGTCGGTGGACCGATGTAATAGCGTGAATCGCCGGGGTCGATAGGACCACCGGCCTTGTAATAATTTTCCTTTTTGAGTAATAAAAGCAATATTTTAAGATTTGTGTTGTCTTGTTTATTTTCATTACTCCACACCGAATGGGTCGGACTTGACCATGACTTGTTGACAAAGTTAAAGAGGTCGAGGTTCCTCGACCGGAAGGAAGAGGTCTTTGAGAAGCCGGCAGCCGAGGTGACCCAAGTTTAGCCACTATGGAGGTCACCGCTTCTTTCGCCGATCCGAAGAGGAAGTTGGACGAAGTTGATCGAAGTGGCCCGCCTCCCGCCGAGAACGCAGGCGTTGAAGTTGAAGGTTGCGCAGGCGAGTCGGGCGGACATATCTGCCGACGCTATCGAGGACGTTTGATGCGCGGCGAACAACTTGAATCGATCGCGAGAGGCTCGCTCGGTTGTCGGGAGCATGCACGAGAGGCGGTCCGAAATGGCGGACTACCATATCTCAAGCCGACGACCGAGTCCAGAGCTTCTTGGCGGAGGCATGGTCTTGAGGGACGAGGAGGGCCCAACAGAAGAAGTTTCGTGAACTCCGTGGGAAGTTTATGGAGATGTATGACATCGTCCGAACGCCGCATGCCCATGCCGAGGCGGCGAGGCAACGGGCTCACCGACCCGATCATAGAAGAACCGCCGAGGCGGACGGCCATCCGATCATGCCGAGGTGCCGAGGTTGATGGGTCGGCAGGGACGGATCATCCGGGCGATCCTCGGGGCACGGCGGCCGGGACCTCGGTCGGCGGGAAGAAGCGGGTAGGGGTCGAGTAGTGCTCCGACACGGTGTCGGGTCGGTGTGACCTCGGTGAATCACGCCGGAATGCCCAGACCGCGCGCTGCGCCACTCGTTGTCCCCGGGCGGGCGAAGGTGACTGAGTCGATCTTCCGTCAGGGCGCCTCCGAGCCCGCTGGCATGAGCACCTCGGGAGAAGGCAGTGGTGATTCCGCCTTATCGATCGGGTTGAAGGCACCGAGTTCATTCCGGCATACACCGTCGGCACCGAGATTTTGTAGAGAATTGCGGCTCAAAGAAGTCTCGGCAGCGGAGCCGAGGCCGAATGAGGCCTCGTATAGTGTAGACTCAGATATAGATATAAATGTATTTAGACTCGTTTCAAGTGTACATTTTCCCTCGAGAGGTACAAACATAGCTTAGGACTTCGCTTTGGTCATAAATGTATTTATATCATATCAGAGTGTGTATTTTCCCAAATAAAGGGTATAAACGAGCTCAAGCCCGGTTGTCTTGTATATGTCTTGGTACTTTTGTAGTCGTTAACGCATTTAGACTTTGTACCGAGTGCATATCTTCCCAAATAAAGGGTATGAGGTGGCGAGATCGGTGCGGATGTCGCTTGCATGTAGACGCCCAACTTAATGGGTAATCAGATGCTTTGCATGTAGACATCCAACTTAATGGGTAATCAGATGCGCATTCTACTTAGTGGGATTTTCATCTTCGTGAGGCGCCCCTCGTGAAGGTTTAGATGTGGTATATCCGAATGGATGTTCACATAGATGTAAGACGTAACGAAGTGAAATACTCATTAGAAAACAAACGCTTTATTAAACAAGTAAACAAAGATCGCACATCACCAAAACAATAGGAGGGCTAACATGTCGCCGATCTAAAATCAAAGCTATGTAAAATACCTCCTTAGATGAGTTATGTGCCGGTTAGGGAATAAGTGCCGGACGGTGGGCGAGCTTATAGGCCCCTTTGCCGAGGTCCTCGTGAAGCGGTAGGTCCTTCCCATGTCGGATCAAGCTTGTTAAGACGCTCGCTCGGCTTGCTTCATTATTCAGTAGGACGAGGTCGCCACTCGGAGTGTGGAGGCCTTTACTCTCTTGTTGTAGTAGCGACCGGCTCTCAGACTTGGCTTCATTTATGAAGCGAGCTCATGCTTCTCCTCGAGGGCGTCGAGGTTGGCCTGGTCTTCCTCGTTCGGCTACGGTTGAAGTGGGAGAGCGAGGGTTGGCGCTACCGATCTCGGCAGATGACGGCCTCGCATCGTAGACCGGCTAAAGGGGTCTCCCGTCGCCGTCCGAGGTGTGATCCCCAGGACCGAGAGGACTTGAGGAGATTTTCAGCCCGCCGCCTTTAGCTCGATCCGGCCTCTTCTTCAATCCTTATGCGATCGTGCGGTTCGTCACCTCGGTCCGACCATTTGCTTGTGGGTGTGCGACCGAGGTGTTACCGATCGATGTGAAGCTCTTCGCACCACCTTCAAGTTTTGTCGACAATTGGGTGTCGTTGTCGAGACCGGGATGTGCGGTATGCGAAAGCGCGGACTATATTTCTCCACAAAGGTTTGAATCCTTCCGCCGTGAGGCTCGAAAGTGGCTCACCGACCCATTTGTGAAGTAGTCTATGGCCACGACTAAATATCGGTGACACGGTGCTCGGTCGAATGGGCCAACGATGTCGATCCCCACCGCATGAAAGGCCACGGACTCTGCAGCCGCTCAAATCCGTCTGAGGCGCTTTTGACCGTGGGTGGATCCGCACTTTGGGCACTTTGACGAGCTCGGCCGAATCTTGCGGTGGGCGGCCAAGAGTATCCGACCTCGGCGCCTTCTTTGAAAGTGCTCATGACCGATGTGGCTTCCACAAGACACCTCGGTGAATTTCGTTGAGCACATAGTCGGCTCTTCCGCCCGAGGCATCTCGGGAGGGTTGAAGGTAAGACTTCGGTGAGGCGCCTCACGCATGAGATACTCAGGATTTTGCCATCATCTTTTCGCTTCGAGCCGATCGAAGGTAGGCGCCGTGTTCCGTGTAGGCTCGGGGAGACATCCATTTGGCTCTATCTCGGTGATGATGCCGACGTGGGACTCCGCTATGCTTCGAACGGATCTCTCCACCGGTGGACTTGTTGATGATGCAGCTAGCTTGTCGAGGACGACTCACTATTTTCCCTGGGATTCGGTGGATGAAGCACGAACGAGGTCAACATCTCCTTTGCTTCTCGAGGTATTGTTTCATTCGGTCTCCTCGCCTCGATTTGCCTAACACCGTTCACGACGACAGGGAATCGCCAAGATCTGGATCTCATCCACCCCACTTCCTTAGCGAGGCGGAGTCAGGAGATTGGGGCCTCATACTCCACCTCGTTGTTGGTGGTCGGAAGGTAAACCGGTGCGTGGGTGACTTCCGCATATCGGGCCGAGGAGAAGAATGCCACTCATTGCCTGCTTTGCACGAGGCTCGCCCACGACATCCGCCAAACAACCATCGGTGGACGAGGGTCCTGCCTCCGTGCAGGGTGGGATGACCGAGTGGGCGTTGGAGAGTTAATCTTAGCGGTCGACCGAGCTCGAGAACTCGCTTCTACCAGAAATCGGCGAGCTTGCCTTTTAAGGCGGTGCAGGGGAGTACGAGATATCGTGCTCGCCAAGCTCGAGGCCCACTTGCTATTCGTCCGGATGACCTGGTTTTGACAAGACTTGCCTGGGTAGGTCGGTCATGCACGGATGGAGTGAGCCTTGAAAGTAGGGCCTGAGCCGCCGCTAGCGCTCGGTGCTGTCGTTACCTTTTCGCGCAGGCGTACCTTGTCTCCGGTCCTTTGAGTGCTCGGTGATGAAGAAGATAGGAAGCTGCCGTCCGACCTCGTCCGCACCAAGATCAAGACTGATTGCCTCGTCCGAGGCTGCCAAGTACAAGGAGAGGAGTTCGCCTCTTTTGGGGGCGGTCGAGGTGGGCGGTCGGCGAGGTCTTCACTTGTGTGAAGGCGGTGGTGCTCTTCCCGCCACGCCAAGTCCGGGGCCTCCTCAAGATTTTAAAGAGGAGGCGCTTCGGCGGCCGGAGAGAACCTCTTGAGGCGGCCGGGCACCCGTAAGTTTGTGGACCTCGCGAATGGTTTTGGCACTTGCATTTCGAGCACCGTCTTTACCTTGGTGGGGTTCGCCTTGACCTTCTTGGAAACCAACACCCCAAGAATTTCCCGTTTTACCATGAACGTGCATTTTGGGGTTAAGTTTGAGGTTGGCCGACACGAGGAGTTGGAGGATGGTGCCGAGGTCGCCGACGCACTCTCCGTTTTCGACTTTTGACTACTATGTCGCCGACGAGACCTCGACGATCTCCCGATGTGGTCTTTGAATGTTGCATCCACCATCCTCGGTAAGTAGCCCCGCGTTCTTGAGGCCGAAGGGCATCTTTCGCACGCAAAGACGCTCAAGTCGGTGATGAATGCGATCGTGGTGCATCCTCCGGCTCATCGAGATTTGGTGGTACCCTCAGATAGATCCGTGAGTTTGAACATCTCGTGGCCACCAAAGCCTCCACCTCTTGTCAATATCGGGGAGGGTAGCAATCTTTAAGTGCTTGTTGAGGTCGGTATAATCGACGCACACGCGCCACCTCCGCCGGGACTTCGGACCACGATCGATTAGCCATCCAGTCGGTATTCGACCTCGAACAAGATCTTGGCCTTGAAGTTGAGTCACCCGTCCCAATTACCGCTGCGCTCCGCCGCGCGAATATCCTTTTCTTGCCGGATGGCTTGGTGGCGGGTCGATGTCGAGGCGGTGAGTTATGAGCTCGGGCGACACCCCGTCATATCGCGGGGACCAAGCAAACACGTCCTATATTCTTTCGAAGTCGATGACGTGTCGTGCCGGACGTCCGCCGGGCCACAGGTGCCGACTGGATGACCTCGAGGATCGTCGTCAGATAGTTGGAGGTCTCGGTCGGTCATCCCGGTGTCGACCTCAGGGGCTCGGTAATTGCTATGCTCGGGCGAGGCCGCGTCTTGAGTCGACGGCCGTATGCATTCTTTTTGCGCCGTTTGGTCCCTCGATGCCGAGCACTCCCCGGGGTGAGAATCTTGACGGTGGTGGTAGACCGAGCAGACGGCCTTGGTGGCGTCATGACCAATCTCTCCGAGGATAATGTTGTATGCGGAGAGGAGCCGGACCGGGAAGAATCGGATGGCCTAGTTACCGACACGGGAGCCCGCCTACGGTGACCGGAAGGGTAATGACCCCTCGGCCGGATCGCTTGAGTGAAGCTCAAGTAGCGGGAGGCGCGGGAAGCACCTGAATGCCTCCGACCTCAAGCTTATCCAGACAGCTCTGGAAGATAATGCTGACGGAGGCTCCAATGTCGATATAGACCCGGTGGACGTTTTTGTTGCCCACCGCAGCCTGTATGGTGATGGCGTCCTGGTGCGGCATGATCTTGGGCACGGGGTCCTCCTTGGAGAACGTTATGTTCTCGCCATCCCGAGTCGCTTGTTCTTGGCTCTTGGGGCCGGCCTCGGCGTCGTTCTTGAGGACGACCTCGTCGTCCCGAGGGCGTCCAGTAACAACATAGACTGCCCATGGCGTTGGGACCTTCGTCCTCGTCGTCTTGGGTTGGAGTCGCTTGCTGGGTCGGCCCGCGATTGTTCTTGCCTCCATTCCTTCTCGCTTCTGCTCTTCGGACCACTCGTCTGAGGTATTTTTGAGGGCTCCACCTTAACGAGCTCGTCGATCTGGAGCCTGTGTTTCGCGGTCCTCGGTATCATGACCATACCCTGGTGATAGTCGCAATACTGCCTCATGGACCTCTTCGATCCCCTTCATAGGGGCAAGCCGGAAGAGCTCGCGTGGAGCTCGAATATTTCCGCCTGATTTGAGCGGGGAGGCGCTGCCGCGGGGTTGGGCCGAGGTCCGAGCACTGACTCAGCCCTCTCTTGATTCTCGCCGGCGCTCTGCGGTCTGCGCCTCGACTTGATCGTCCGCTTTTTTCTCGGACTGCCGTCCCGCATCTCCGCTTCTTCCGATCCGACTCTCCCTCGACGAAGTTGTCCACCAGTTCCAAAGCTTACTCGCCGTCTTTGGTTTCTCCTCGGTGATTTCTTTGTTCGGCACGGTCGGATCCGTTGCCAACGCGCTGATGATGTAGAGATCGTTCTTTGTCGTCAATTTTGAGCGACTCTTTGATGAACCTCGAGACGAAGTTTGACATCGTCTGCCCCGCCTCGCGGATTGTGAGTAGGTCGGAGGAAGGCTCTGGGCGGTATCTTGATAAGCGCCACTGAGGCGATCCATGAGGTCCCGAAGCGATGTATGTTGCTACGGCGAGGCGAGGTGAACCAACGCCGTGCGTTGAGATCAAGACTCGGGAAGATTTTGCACATGTGAAAATCTTCCATTCCTTGATTCGCCATGTTGGTGGTGTGGCGAAAAGGAAGTGGGAGGGTCTCCGAGGCCATCGTGAGCCGCTATGTTGGGTGCCCTGCATGGGCGGGGCGTGTCTAGAATCTCCACGGAGAAAGGGAGATGATTCTCCGCTGCGGCCGAACCCGGGAGATCGTTGCCGTCTCTTTCGGAGGGTGGGGATCGATAGCGACGCCATCGTCCTCCGAGGAGTTCGACTCGCCTTTCTTCCTTCTGCTTTCGACTCTACGGTCGGCATGACGAGGTGGAGGCGGGCGCGAATGGCGAGGGGCGATTGGTGGCGGCTCGCCGCGGTGAGCGGCGCTGAATGAGGTCGGCGGCTCGGCGCGGTGGCGGCTCCGCGTCGGGCGCGATCGCGCTATCGCTATCACGCCGAGGAAGGCCATTTCGCCAAGGCGGCCTCGGGGCCGTGGTGTTCGATCCATCCGGCCTAGAGGACCCGCCCGTTGGTCCTCGGTTGAGAAGCTTTGGAATGGCCAAGATTGGCGTGGAGGAACTCGGTCACGGCTCGGCCGAGGACCTCGTGGGACGAATGAGCTGTTTGCTCGTCCTCGTTGAGGTCGACATCTTCCCCACGTTGGGGAGGCGGTCCGGGTGTATGGAGACATTTTCCATGTGGCCTCGTGAGTGTGACCGCTCGTGGCGTCGCGATCTCCTTTCGCGACGCCGAGCGACCACCGTCGATCTCCGTGCGGTTGTTGCCGCGTTGACGGCGGTTGTGCGTGTTCTCGCCATTAAAATGTAGAAAAACGAAGCTTTGCGTCGTAATGTTCCACAGAGGCGCCGATGATGAATCTAGCTACGTGAGTGTGCGAGATTTATATGAAGCAATAAAGAACACCTGTGCTTTTACGTGGTTCGATCGTTAATGAGATCTACGTCCACGGAGAATGGTTCCTCAACACTTTTACTAGAGCTTTTCGTACGAGTATTGGTTCTGCTGTATTCAATAAATTGCTAACCCTTCTAACATCGTTTCCTTCTATTTATCTGACTGATTACGCCTTGGCCGCGCCGCCGCCTCCATTGGTCGTGGTGTGACTCTTCCTCTGGCATGGCCTCCATTGGCCGGAGCCGGGACCTTCCGTCTTACGCCTGACACTGGTTCTGCGGCGTCCTCTCCATTGGCCGAGGGTGGCGGTTGAGGCTAGGCTTTAGGCGATGATTAGGGCTCGCCTGGGCTCGACAGCGTGGGCTCTGCTACCAATCTTGGGCCCGGCTCGGTTGGGTTCGTTAGTGGGCCCAGTCGGTTGGGCCCTATCCTATCAGACGATTAAGTAATTTTAATAGCAATATTATGAATGTGGTAATTTTAGCATATGACTTATGGACATAGATAAAAAAAGATTTTAATACTTTGATCCACTTATATATAGAGGCACATATATAACGTGCTTTTACATATATATTTATATTCAATTACTAAACCCTTTATATTTAGAGGCACTTATATAAAGTACTTTTATATATATATTAAATTAATAATTATCTTTAAAAATTAAAATTAGCAAGTGTATTTATAGTTTTAATTAAAATTTGTAAAATTATAAACTCTTATGGTTATATTAGTTATTTTCTAAATTACAAACAAATATCAACATAGTATTAAAGTTAAAAACTATTTCGTCTTGTCGTTTCTTTTCCCCAGTATAAAATTTTGAGTGGTACAAGGGCATTCTGGTAGTTTTAGCTCGAGCGATTTTTGGCCTAAAACCCCCGTCAAAACCCCTTTCTGCAAACTCGCAGTGAGAGCGCGCAAATGGCTCTCTCGTCTCCTTCAACCAAATTCAACCTTTCGCCTCTGCAGATTAGGTACTGAATAGTCCCATTTAAAAAGACCATCTTTTTTGTATAATTTCATGCTTAAAACTAAAATGGTAATTTTCATTTTTACCTTTTCAAGCATCACCCATTATAATGATTATTGAATTTTTTCCCCCCAGGGTTTTCAGCTGCAAGAGCAAAATTCTGCTCTTTAGAGTGTTATGATGGTGACGGCTGTAGCCCGCCGCAATTGAAGGAAGAAACTGCTGTAGAGGATATAAAGATCATGCTACCGGAGCATATAGTACGCGCGTAAGGATTTTCCTTTTCTTTTTGTTTATTTTAACAAAAGTTGATGCGATGCTTTGCTGCGAATGTGCAATTACTTTACATAGTAATATAACTAGGAAATTTAATTTTAACTGATTTTAGGAATAGTTTCAGTAGCTCAAGCTTCATTTCTGTTATGATTTTTTAATCTTAGTCTTTTCTAATGTGTGAATTCATGTAAAGTAAAGTGCATTTGTTTGTTTTACTCTTTGTTTCAAATGTTAAGCTGAAATTGGAGAATTTGCTGAGAGATCTTAGTGGGGTAAGGTAATGTAAAGTCTATTAAAATCTTGGTATTTTAAGTTAAGAGTTAGAAGTGGAGCATTGTGAAGAGGAGATATTGCTTGCTTGTTATGTTTTCCTTGCTTCATGCTTGTAGGGCTGTTATATTCATCTTTTCTGAAACCAAAAGTTCTTTATATATTTTGCCACCTTGTCATTGAACTCTAGGGCTCTGGTGAAGGAGCCCGGTCTCCCTGAGGCATCATCTCTTGGGAATATGATGGCCGAATATGGTAGCCCCCGTAAGCCTCAAACTCTAAGTGACATGTTTGTAGTGCATAAGGATGATCCTACTGAGACAATGGCTGGGAATGAGGAGGTCGAACATGAGGAAGCACTGTTGGACTATCTTACGATGTCTGTAAAGGATGAGAAGCCCTTTCAATCTAATGGTAGTCAAAATGGACTTGGTTTAAAACATTCTGCTATGCGTTCAGCTGATGGGCTGAAGAGTGAAGCATCTATTATGTATCATTCTTGTGAGCATTCAAATGAACCTCGTGAAGAGGATGTAGAAAAAGATCCCTTTAAGGATTTGGTTCGAACTTTATCTGTTAGAGCGCAGGATTCACTATCAAATCCAAGTAAGCTTTGTAGCAGCACAGGTCTCACTAAAGACAACTCATCAAATGCTAACATGCCAAGATCTGACAAGCATGATAGATCGAATTCGCTAAATTTTCTGGCTGGGACTTCCACAATCAAGGATATTGAGACAAGCAAATCAGGCTTTGACCCCGTTGAGTCAAAAGAGCAAAACCAATGCCTGAAGGCTTCGGCGCCCACAAGTAATAAGGATCAAAGGCAGAGACAAACAAAAAATACCGCCAAAACAGAACCAGAGGGGTACAAAGTACTAGTAAGGTTCCTGCGGAGTTCTGTTTCTGAGAGTAAATTATTAGAATTTTTTAAGCATTGTGGGGAGATCTTGAGAATAGAATGTCCTGATGTCCCAAGGTCTCTGCTCAAAACTGCTTGCATCGATTTTAAGGTCAGTAATTAGCTGTACTCTTCCTTGAGGATTTGTTATTGTTTTTTGATATTCTACATTATTAGATGGGATCGAAAACTGCTGCCATGTGCACGACACGTGTTCGCTTAATATCAATCTATGTAATTAACATTTGAGTTCTTCTATGGACTTTGCACCGGAAAAATAGAATATCAGAATGTTTATCAATTATTTGACTGCAGACCAAAAACGGGCTTGAGAAAGCTCTCGCCAGATCTGGAATGTATCTTGTTGGGCCGATAATTGTGGAATCAGCTACTTCAGAAAACAGGAGTGCAGCAATTCCGATTCCTAGCTTGCATGGGGACCCTGATATTCCGGCTGCATTAATAAAGAACCCAACCAGGACAATAAGAATACAGCAGTTAACTGAAGAGATAAATTCAAGTCATATTGTAGAAGCTCTGGCTTTCTGTAAGAGCAACATATCTGGCTATTTTCTGGGATTCTCGCCTTCTGTTGCTTATGTGGAGCTGGAGGTAAATTTGCTGCCAAAAGACTTGGTTGGATTCCTTATCTCTTGATGCGACATTTCTCTAGCTAAATTTGAATCCTTTCTTGCTTCCGACTTTTGGTTAATGTTTTCCACTGTTTGTGTCTGTGTGACTGTGTGTGCTGAACTTAACCTCACTTTTGCTTGGAATTTTGTTTTCAAGGGTTTTCATAAAATTTCACATACTGTGCCTATTGAAATCATTTAGACCTTGAAATGTTATTCCAGACAGAAACTGGCAAAGAACGGGCGCTTGCAAAGCAGTCCATCAATGTCTTGGGAAACCACTTGGTAATGCTAAGAATCGATTGTCCAAGAACAACAGTTATAAGGATTACAAGCAGATGTCCCCTTGAAATGAAAGAAGTCATGCCAATATGCAGATCTCTTGGAGATACTGCCACATCCTTTTTTAGAGATCCCTATGTGGTAGATGTGCATTTTAAAGTTTCTGAATGGCCAAACATGGTGAAGATCCTCAACAGGTATATTCTCTCTCTCCCACACACAGAGAACTAGAATGTATGTGTTAACAGAGACGTAGATGCGACCATCTCCGCCTATATTTTGATTCTCTTAATTTGCAGATTAAATGGATGCATAGTGAATGGCCGACTGTTGCACGCTGAGCCTGCTCCAATCTTCCCTCCTGAGGTGCTGTTAGCTCTCTGGCATCACCCGGAGGAACGAAAACATTTGAAAGCTACAGCGCATGCATTATTGCTTAAACTCGAGAGCAAATTGGACACATCCGAATTAGCCTTCCTAGAAAATGATCTATTCTCTACTTAAAATTTGGTCTACATGAATGGTAAGCTTACATTTTCCTTTTCATATTTCTTTTAGATTATAGAAGAGCACCCTCTGATCAACTCAGAGGAAACTTGGAGGGCTGTTTGTTTATCATATCATTCTTGAAATCCAATGCAAGGAATCCAAATGAAATTCCAATTTTGACAGTTTCTGCTTATTCACTCAATTACAGTTTAAATTTTACTTTGTTGGTCAGATAAAGAATTAAAAAATAATAATAAAAATGAAAAAATGATAAAAAAGTACAATTATATGCATAAGAAGAAAACATGCTTTTGCAGCCATAGTCAAAATGCTTGATGCACCAGGAGTACATAAACTGCATACATACTTGTTTATCATATCATTCTTGAAATCCAATGCAAGGAATCCAAATGAAATTCCAATTTTGACAGTTTCTGCTTATTCACTCAATTACAGTTTAAATTTTACTTTGTTGGTCAGATAAAGAATTAAAAATAATAATAAAAATGATAAAATGATAAAAAGTACAATTATATGCATAAGAAGAAAACATGCTTTTGCAGCCATAGTCAAAATGCTTGATGCACCAGGAGTACATAAACTGCATACATACTCGTTCATGCAGCTAATTTCGCGATGATGAGAGCTTACAACATGTGATACACAGCATCTACTATTAAGTTTTTACCTAGTGCCTTCTTACACAGTAATAAATGGTGTGGAGCTCAAATGTGGAGCTAGATCTGGTGAAAAAGATTCATCAACCTTCTTCGTGAGATGTGACATCGGAGTTGTAGCCACCTTGTTTTCAAGCGGACTGAAGGGCTGACGAGCTGGCCACTGAACCGCTGCCTTCACTGGCCGTAAGCAGGCCAGATGGCCGTGTAGCTGGTTCTTGCAAAGAGGCAGCTTGCTTGTCTGCGTGGACGCCTCCTTATCCTTAGCCACAGGAGCACCAGAAGGATCCTATTCATTCATAAATGTGTATCAATAAGCTAGGAACAGAGTGAATGCAATCTCATGAGAGAGAGAGAGAGAGAGAGAGAGAGAGAGAGAGAGAGAGAGGAAAGATGATGAGTGCATACCCCAAGAGCAAGAAATGTGAAAGACTGTTGGTGGTCTCCACCAAGATGCTTCTCTATCAACTTCCTCAACTCAGCAAGAGTGGAGTCTTTCAAAACCTTCATTATGGTGATGAACTTCCCAGGGTTCTCTTTCGACGCCTCCCACTTCACGTATACTACAATGTGATCCTCCTCCATCTTCTCTGCTGCTGCTAGCTCACCGGATCCCCTCAATTTCCCGAGATCCTCTTCTCCCACCACAAGATCCTTCGAGATACTCTTCTTGAGTTGGGAGAAATCACTGATCATGGTCTTCGATGGATCAGATGAATCAGTGTTATCTAATGTCGTTCTAGCAGGCGTGGGAGTGCTACCATGCTGTGAAAGCTCTCTATAATTTCCACACAGAGTGAAAATATTTTGGATCCTCAACTGGCGAGAGGCGGCTGCTTCCTCGGTGTTTTCAGAATCCTCATACAATCCGAGACCTTCCTGCTCCGATGCATCTCCAAAACGAGACTTCCCTTGATCCCGGATAGCAATATCCGGTGTCACTATCATCTGCTTCTCCTCAATCACATCCTTCGGCACCTCGTCATCAAAGTGACTGCTCTTATCTTCATCCTCGTTCTCGCATTCCTCTTCCTCATACACAGTAGTCAAGCATCTCTTGTTTTGGAAACTGTACATTCCTTCGTTGTGGTACGAGTAGCCCGACACAGCACCATTTCCATCTCCATTGTAAATCACTTTTGTTTCCATGTCGAGTGACTTGTCCAAATCCATGGACTTGACCATGTCCGAATCCTCATTGCAGGCTTGCAACAGTTTCTTCATGAAGCCCCCCCCTTCCACATCCACAGACGAGCTCCCAGCCCTCGACAGACAAAGCTCATATTCAATCTCCTCTAACCGCTGGCGCAGCATCTCAACTTCCTGCTGCTGTAGGAGAATCCTTTCCTCCATCTTTCGCCTCTCCATTTCAACGAGCTCATTGGCCATCTTCTCACATTCTTGTATCTTCCTCTCCAACTCGCTCTTCAGCCTCTGCGTACGTTCATGTACTTTCGTATTGATCTCCTCTTCACTTGCTTCAACTCCTCTTTGCTCTGCTAGAGCGAGCTTTTTCTTCAACAAAGACACTTCTTCCTCTTTCCTAGTCAGCTCCTTTCGTGCCTGGTTTCGCTCTTTTCCCGAGTCTTGTTCTCAATCTGCAACTTGCAGATGAACTGGTCTAGAGCTGCCAGCCTCGACCCCATTATAACAGCGGACGAATCTTCAGCGCCTTTCACCGGTGTATGAGGGCCTCGAACAATGCACTTTGCCTTTGCCCCATATTCTAAGGTTGCAATAGTTTTATGCAACTCCCTTGGTTCGGGGCTGGCACATAAAATCATCAAAATCTTCGACTTATCATCCTCAAATGAATCCTGCTCAAAAAGTTGAGTCAATTTCAAAATAGGCAGTGATTCACAACATAAGTGAGCTCATGGATCATAACCAAACCTGAAGAAGCATGGTTAACTTGCTATCACGAAACGGAACATGAGAGTCGCCGTTTGCAATTGATTCAACCACTCTCTTCAATGCTATATTGCCTTGGTTGATCTTCGCAGTCTGCATTTATATATGCAAAGAATGATTTTCATTCACAATCATCATAAACCAAGTAATATCTCACCATAGCTATTTTAAGAGTATAACAGTAGGTAACCTGCATCTTTGCTTCCAATCCGGTTTGACCAGCTTGTTCTATATTCTCGGAGCCAGCCATGTCCACAAGCATGAGGCGTCCTCCGACAGTCGGGACATCAACAATTATCTGTTACTCGTGAAGTAAACAACTCTCGTTTAATTTTACATATTATGTGGCCCTTCAAATCATCAAAGTTTCCAAGAAAAGTACCATGCAATGGCTTCTAGAACTTCTATCGTTGCAAAGAGTGCTCTTCACTATCCTTCTCTTCTCCACTTTCTGAATCTCTTTCAGTATCTTCCCAGCCTCGTTTCCTGATATAAAAGTCGCATTTTTTGCCTTCTTCCCCATCACCTCCAGCTTCACCTGCAAAACATAGCTCAATCAACAGGCTGACTTTACAGTTGCTATAAAATTGCAAGCTATGTTACAGAATTATGAGGTATTTGTTTGAACTTAAGATTCATTTAAAGATTAAAACAAACTAAATTATGCATCAAGCAGACTAAATCAGTTCATCATCACATCCACATGATCAAAACAAACTTCACCAAACCATCAACTGCTAATCTTCACATACAACTTAACAAAATCAAAACCTCAAATGAATCAAACTAAAGCTAAAAACAAATAATCACCTTAGAAGCAGAACCACCCTTTGACCATCCAAAATTAAACCCTCCACCATTACTGGTTGAAGACAAAAGGTCATAGATTTCCTCATTATAAATCTCCAACACAGTCACTTGCACAAAATTTCCCAACCCTAATTTCTCCCCCTCATCTTCTTCCCCCAAAATCCCCTTCAAAGAATTATACACGATCCCGGGCTGCTTCAAGCACCCAAACATGGTATAGCTCTTGCCCGACCCGGTCGGGCCGTACATCATGATTGTACATTTCTGGCCCGTTTTCACGCCATTGATCCTGGACTCCACAAATTTCTTGTAGAAGCCGTCGAGATCGTCCTCCTCCGACATCGAAACGCCGTCCAGAGTGAAGTCCCGGTATCCGATTTCGGTCTTCATTCTCACGGATTTGCCGTCGCTAGTGATTTGTAGGGCTGAAGGGTTGGGGTTGAGCTTGGTTTTGAGTTCTGGGTCGTCGCGGATTCGGCCTATGACCTCCACTGGGTGATCCGACGGCGCTGCTGAGGCGTTCGCCGCCGCTTCCTTGGTGAAATTTAGGCGCTGCTTTGATAGTGGGGTCTTGGAATGGTGGTGGGCTCCGTTTGTTTTGGTTGACGGTGTTGAAAGATTTGATTTTGATGAAGGTGTAGGAGCCATTTTTCCAGAGAGAGAAATAATCTACAAACCCAGAGCTACACAGCAGATAATACTTCTGTTATGCAACGAGAAATCGGGGTTTTGGGTGAGAAGCAACTGATTGCGTCCTGGATTTTTGAATTTCTGGGGAAATAGTTTAGAAGAAAAAAAGGGATTGAAGATTTGCTGAGAAGTATCAGAAGAGAGAGAGAGAGAGAGAGAGAGAATGAACAAGGGGGATGGAAATTGATTGAGGGAGAAGGAGGATTTTAGTTTTTTTGTTTATTAGAGTTTTAATTTAAAGTAGCCGTTACAATTGGTAACGTCTCTCTTTGCAAGCGCAAAGGATCTCGTGTTTCCTTTAGAGGCTGCGGGCCGTGTGCTATTTAAGTTGGATTCGGCCCGAGAACAGATCAAGAGAGCAACTTATTTATTACAACTCTTTAAACTTTATTTTTTCTCCAAAAGTACTTCATTGGATTGTCCTTCGAAACTAATTTGAATATATTCTCTCTCATCCTTTTTTAATACATACATTTTAAAATATTTCACAATGAACTCGAATCTAAAACATTTGACCCATACACTAACTACTCTATCACTAGAGTTTACATACATATGAAACATTTGACCTCAGACATTAATTAATCACTTTACCACACAGTCTTTCAAAACTAATTTGAGTATATTCTCTCTCATCCTTTTTTTTTCCAATTAAATACATAAATTTAAAGATTACATTACGGTAAACTCAAACCCGAGACCTCTGACCTCGGACATTAATCACTCTACCACTATGCCAACGCACGCGCACCTCTCTCATCTTTTTTTTGGTCAAATAAATATTGAAATTTTAAAGACCGCGTCACAGTGGACCCGAACTCAAGACTTTTGACATCGGACATTAACCACTCTCTCATCCTTTCTTATCACACTTCTATGTTAATGAAAATATGCATGCACTAAAATTGATTTTTCTGACATTTTGTGATAGTTCAAATATTAATTATTATTATTATTATTATCATGTATTGTTAGGAACATATTTGTTAAATAGTCAATAGTGCAAATATTTGATCATAATTATGTACCGTTTAAAATATTTCCCGTTAAAAGATCGACAATTTTTAGATATGAAACTGTAATTTTACTGATCTCTTAGTCTCTTACCACCAACCGAAAATATGGTACGACATCCCAACGTAGGTACCTGTTTGATTCTTCCCATCGTCTCAAGACCAAAACACACTGGAAAAAGAATGAATATCTAGATGTTATTCTTACATTCAGCCCATTTGTAATGAAAAATGCATATCACAGATGCACCTAAGACTGCATCAAGCTCCTCGGAGACGCAGGAGAAACGCGAGTTCTCAAAACCGCGCCACCAAAACTTCACGCAATGACAAAAACCCTGAGCTCTTCTCTGTCTCCTCGAGTTATACGCATATCAGAGTCAAGGTACGTAACCTCAAACTCACCACTTCCCGTATTAGATTGAGGTCTGAGTGCATCCGGTATGCGGGGGATGTCCAATGCCGGCAACTGAGCTAAGTTTCCTGTGGTCTTCACTGTTGTTTTGTCAAAGGTGATCTTTATTCCACTGCTTCCTGTTTTAATATAATGACAGTAATTAACATCATCTTAATATGCGTGACGAACTGCATCAACAATTCTGTGTTCTGTTTCGTTTTTGAAAAAACAATGTCTTATTTCTAACATAATGTGCAAGGTTTAAAGCAATGAGAAGATCAAAGGGAACAAGTTGATCAAATTCCAAACATGTATCTACATTTAGCACTGACCTATGAGTTCAAATTTGTGGGCCAAAGTGGCGGTCACTTCAAGAGGCGGCAGAGGCCATGGAGCTCCCAATTCGAGCTCAACGATGTTGTCAAAATCTTTGCTGAAGACATCGATCCGTTGGAATACCTAATTAACAATGAATGAAGCGATCAATTTTGCAAAATATAAAAGAATAGACTATCCTCGTGTACAGAATACATAAATTTCATTACATGAACTATTCAACTGGCAATCTGTACTTTTTTCGATGGATTCTAGCAGCTACTTACAGCTATTTCTATATGGGTTAAGATCAAATGGACCTGTTATTTATGAGAATTTGACACTATTAAATTAGATAATATCATTTAATCCTCCGAAGAAGGAAGCCTTGGAACGAGACAAGTAGCTAAAAAGTCGAAATTCAAGAGGACATGAGGCAGGATGCGAGGTGGTATCCTATACCTGGCCGAGAGTTATAGGAAGAAGCCTCCCGGTAGGTGGCCCAGGACGGCTACCACCGAGAGTCCGAGATGAGAAGGCGCTGCTGTAAATCAGTTTCCACCTGCCTTGCAGCTTGTCAAGGTCAGCAAACAGATCGACTGGACCTCCGGCTGTTTCAAGCTCTTTTGCCGCATCATCAGCTTTTCTCAGGTCTTCTTCACTCGCTGCAAGACCTCTATTTAACCCAGAAACAGCACTCTGCAATTGACAGCCGCACATTAAATAAAAAATCATGGTTTCTGACCAAACAAATCTAGGCACACACAAATCTGTGCTATGATATTCGATAGTAACATAATTTGCCAATAAACAAGATTTTATCAGAGACTGATTTCACACAGAATTCGAGCATAATCTAGAATTGTTACTGATAGTGATATAGTCACATATCCCACGCAGATATGTATCTCCTCAACTTAGATTCCTACATTATCGCCTAGCAAATCACGTCATCTATGATTGCTTATCGTACTGCACCTGAAATGCACCACTTGCAACATTTGCACCACACAGAGCAATTTTTGTTAAGCCTAACACGCTCCAGAAACCACATACAGTAGGTGGAAACAAGCACAGAAACAAATCTAATTTAGATAGGCGACATGGAAGAAAGAGCATCACAGTTCAAATGAATTTCATGGTATAGTCCTCTTTGAAGGCTTCAGTATTCTTACCAAGAAAGCAATCTGGACAAGCAATCAAAATTTCAACTCTGACCTCAACAGAAATTTAGCTTTGGACCAATATAGACATTCATATACAATCCAAATAAATTTGTCAAATTAAGATAATCTGTGTATTCCCTTATGCAATACATCCAAGAGCTAAGAGCAAAATGTTCAACGAGTCCTTTACAATCTCTTCCTAATATTATGATTTCGTGACTTACTTTGTTTATTAGTACACAAGCTGAATCAACTAAAAGATGTTCTGATAATTTCCAACTTTGGCATACTTCTAAGTTGGATTTTCTAACTTGTTCGTTCTTGATCACAAATAGCACTAACCATATTGATTCAACAAAGGCATAGTTTTTCTGTTATATTGAAAGGTTGCTGAATGACTAAACCATACAATCATAATTAACAATCTAAAAGTTAAATCTTGAAGTCTAATAACAACCATATTCCCTAATAATCCATTCATCCCAATACGATGGAAATTTCTTCACAAAAAACTCTGAGCATTCAAGATCATAGTATCTACACATAGATCATCCAAAACACAAAGTTCCTAATTATTTCACACTATTTAATAATAAGATATATCTACAAGTGCTTACATGGTTTCTAAAAATACGAAAGCAAGAAAACCATTGAAAGTCGAGATTCAAGAAGCAGAAAAGAATAGAAATGCAAAGTAGAAAAATAGCACCGCGAATCAGAATTCAGACCAATAATTTGATCTTGAGGGACCCATCAAGACCGTCACTGGACGGTGCAGATTTAGGGGGCTCAGTGAACGTGACTTCACCGGAAGACGATCGGCAGATGACGTCATTCTTGAAATCGCAGCTTCTCCGGTGAAGCGTAGACAAATGGCGAATTTTGCGAGTTGTCGGAAAACTACTGACAGAAGTTGAGGCAGATTTTGACGAAGATATGCGGTGGTGGGAGAGAGGAAGCGGCGAGTGAAGCACCGACGCCATTACTGCTGCGGTGGCTGTGCGTTGTATGTGAAATTTGTGATTGGGTGGTGTGGAGGATTTGTGTTTAGAATGCTTTTTAGACGTGGACTCAATTTCAGGAGGTGGACGGAAATCGTGCCACGTGGATTCAAGATTTCGGACAGAAGATTCCCGTCCTACGTCAATGTCAGTATTCTAGATTTGTGCAATTTTCCCTTTTATGTTTTTTTCTTCTTCTCTTTTCTTTACCTTTTGACTAGTTAGTTTTGATGGGTTCGGAAATGTCATATGTGAGCATGAAGTGGAATTAAATTCTCATGATTACAGAAAATAAAAATTAGATATTCTAATGATACTCGTTTGATATATTATTTTTAGACACCTAAATTAAAGATATGTGTATTTTGTATATAAAAATAATGATTCACAAAATTTAATGTATTTTTATATATAAAAATAATTTCTTTTAGAACAAATAATTTTTAGTGGTACGATCCAAAAATAAAAACGAGTCATTTATGCTAACCTAGTATCCATGATTTACATGACGACTGAAGACCTTATAAAATTTTCTTCTCCAATCTTCCATCCTTCTCATACTCTTCTCTCCCTCGATTTATATTTTTATAAAGAAAATCTCGTCTAACTCATTCTCATGCTCCAATCAACGAAGTTGGATGACCTGTTAATCACTGTGGACCCGAATATGGGCTCATTTGGGCTAGCAGTAAATTTTGGATTTGTTCATTTCTTATAAGGTTAAACAACATGTAGATTTATTGAGCTCAAGCCTCAAGTAGAGAAACAAATTTTTGTCCATTAGACGTGTATTATCATATTTTGCATCATAATAGGTTGAACCTTCATGAAAAATTAATGAATAAAAATATATCGTAAAGCAATTAACTTATTCGTAATCAAATTAAGTTGGTCTGAAATTTTTGAATGAAATTTTGAATTTTTTTCCTTTTGGAATGTTTAATGGATTTATTGAGTGGGGCAAAAATTTTATATAACCCATATACTAAGTTTTATACTTTTATTAACCCATTTCTTAAGTTACTACTCTTTTTAACCAAATGTTCAATTATAACCTCCAAAACATAATAAAACATCACGGATTCAAATGCACTGCAACTTTAATTCAAATTTTGTTATAAATGTTCAATGACAGACACAACGGCTAAGCTCTCTCTCTCTCTCTCTCTCACCGGCCAACCCTCTCCTCCCCCAACTGCCAACCCCTAAACCCGGCGGCCAAACCTTTTTAACCTTAATTTCCGGCGGCTACCCCATTCCCGCGGCCAACCATGTTTTTTGATTATCCGACGGCCAACACATTCAATTGCCAACTACTTCTCTGTCAAAAATTGAGTAAATCGATGATTTCACGATCATTTGCGCGTCATCATTTATTAAGGATAAATTCGTAATTTTATTATAAATTAGGTTAAAAGAGTAGCAACTAGCAACATAATATATGGGTTAAAAAGAGTATTGAACTTAATATTTGGGTTATTTCTCCCCATTAACACTTCTTGAGACTATATAAAATTGGAAACTGTAAATAATTCCCTTTTAAGATTAAGCGACTTAAATTGTGATTTAAAATGTTCTCATTCTGAATTCGTTTTCTATAGCCAGTCGTCTAAATTTTCGCTTAGATTTTGTCTATCCCACTTTTCCAAGAAAAACTCTACCAGAATACCAAAAATAGATCAATTGATCAAGAACATTTCCTGAATTATTGATCCAACCATAATAGTCATTTAAAATTCTTTTATTTGTACAGACCTTAAAATTTTCAAAATCCAAAGACTTCCTTTCTCCCGCCCAAACACAAGATCTCAAATTTCTTTTCAACCTCATATCCCAAAGAATCAATCGAACCCCTAATCTCATTTCGCTCCAATTTTCACCAGCTACACACCAAGAACACAAACAGAAAGAAAGAGCAGCAGCTCAATTAAATCTAACAAAATGTCCACAGCGTCGGTGCGCCGGATTAAAGAACGCGGCGGCGGAGGAGGGAAAATCTCGGCCGCACCGGCCGCCGGAAAAGTGTCCCCAGTTTCAGGGAGGTCCGTCTCTACGGGAAAGGAAAATTCCAGGCCCACGTCACGGGTTCGGACAGCGACGCTAAAGCCCACTCTGAAACCCATGGCGCGGATAGAAAAGCCCGCGGTGGCGCCGCCGCCACCGGCGGAGGAGATACGGTCCAGGCGGTCTACTTCATCTGTGCCGAGAGGTAGGAGTTCTAGCCCTTCTGAATTTACTAGGGCTTTGTCTGATTTGAGGAAAAATTCTTCGAGGGCTTATATGGGCTCAGTTAGGGGAAAAGAGAATGGAAGTGGTTTGAAAGGTTTGAACGGGCAACCAGTTGAAAAATCTGATACTGAGAAAAGGGTTGGAAAAGAATTGGCTAAAAATGGGGGATTTTTGGGTGAACTGAAAAAAGATAAGGTTAACATTAGGGTTGTGAACCGTGGGAGAAGTGAAATAAAAGAAGTTTTAGGCTCAGTTAAGATGGAAACAACGATTCTTGAGAAGATGGTGTTGAAAGATTTCAAGAAAAATGGACAAAGTGTGGACGAGCCAAAAGGGGAACTTCAAGAAAATGAGAAACTAGCTGCAACGGTTTTAACTGGGGATAATGACGAAAAAGGGCGACACTTGAGCTCTGTGGTGAAAAAGTCTAATCTTGAGGAAGTTAGTTTGAAGTCTGGTTTAGAGGTTGGTCTAAAAAGTAACAAACTTACAGAGGAACTGAAGGTGAATTCTAGTGTGGTAGGAGTTCTACCTGGGTCGATTTCAAGAGAGTCGAAGATGGTGAACAAAGACAAATTGAGTAACTGTCCGGGTGCTCCGAGAGAAAATGCTGCAAACAAGTATCCTAGCAAGCTTCATGAAAAACTTGCCTTTTTAGAAGGGAAAGTAAAGAGGATAGCATCTGACATAAAGAGGACGAAAGAGATGTTGGACATGAATAACCCGGATGCCTCCAAGATGATACTGTCTGACATTCAAGAAAAGATCTCGGGGATTGAGAAGGCGATGGTGTATGTTGCTGGTAGTGATGTGAAAATTGTGGAAAATAGTGGAGTTGAGAGCGAAGAAAAGGGAGTCAAGGATGCTCAATGCACAGCTAAGGGGTTGAATGCCGAAGAATTGGAAGCACGGTTGTTTCCTCATCATAAGTTGATTAGAGATAGGACTTTATCTAAGGCAACATTTAGAGGTTCCGAGCCTTGTGTATCCGAAGTTGGAGAGTTCATGGACGCACTTATTGTGGATGAGAAGGCAACTAATTTTGAAGATAATGCTGTTGCTGTGGAATTGTTACCTTCTTTGAGTAAGGAAGAATCACAAGTTGGTGGAGAAGCAAGTGAGCTTGAAGAGATGGATGATACCAAGACTTCTATTGCAGAAAGTTCTTCTTCGGATACGTGTAATGAAAAAGTTAATATTGATGCTCTCCTCATGGCTGATGAAAAGCTTAACGAATTTGATGATGAAGAGAGAGTGCCAGCCATGACATTTGAAGAGGAGGTAGAAGAAGACTCTACTTATAGATTGAATGATATTGGACGCAAAACTTCGACTGGAGGATGGTTTGTGTCCGAGGGAGAGTCCGTTCTTCTTGCTCATGATGATGGCTATTGTTCGTTTTATGATATTTCTAATTCTGAGGTACAATCGTAACATTTTCCTAAATGTTATTTTATTGTTTATATTTATACATATATTAGTGAATTGCTAAAGTTTGCAACAAAATTGTCTCTTCACAGGAGAAGGCCGAATACAAGCCCCCTGCTGGAGTCGTCCCAAATATATGGCAGGATTGTTGGATGATCCGTGCCCCTAGTGCAGATGGATGCTCCGGAAGATATGTTGTGGCGGCCTCTGCTGGAAATTCTGCTCATTCAGGCTTCTGCTCGTGGGATTTCTACACCAAAAAGATATGTTCCTATCATTTTGAGGATGAAACCACCTGTGCAAGAACAGCCCTTGCTCCTCTGTCGAACAACATGACACACGGAAGATTCACTCCGTCGACTGCTATGGCTCCTGAAAACCAACAATGGTGGTACAAACCATGCGGACCTCTAATTATGTCGGGCTCTAGCTATCAGAGGATGGTCCAACTTTATGATATCCGTGATGGGGAGCAAGTGATGAAATGGGAGTTGCAGAAGCCTCTATCGGCAATGGACTATGCAAGTCCCTTGCAGTGGAGAAATAGAGGAAAAGTGACGGTTGCAGAATCGGATGGTATTTCTGTTTGGGATGTCAGCTCTCTTAGTTCTCAGGCACTGCTGTCGGTATCTTCTTCTGGTCGTAAAATCTCTGCTCTTCATGTGAATAACACTGATGCAGAATTAGGCGGAGGAGTTAGACAAAGGTAAGAGAAATTGAATGTGGCACCCTTTGTCTTTATAAGTGGTCAAAACATGGGCTCCTTATCGCTTTTCATTTTGATTCTCGAGTTCATTGTCGGCTTGACTATTGAGTTCCCTCTATGCAGAGTTATTCGAGGCTACTAATTTATTCATTTTGTGCAGGGTTAGTTCAGCAGAAGCAGAAGGAAATGATGGAGTATTCTGCACTTCAGATTCTATAAATGTGCTAGATTTCCGGCAACCTTCAGGTATTGCTTTTAAGATACCTAAAGTTGGCGTAGACATGCAGTCAGCTTTCTCTCGTGGGGATTCCATCTACATTGGATGCGCAAGTTTAAGATCAGCCGTGAAGAAGCAATACTCGTCCCAAATCCAACAGTTCTCTTTGCGCAAGCAGAGGCTTTTCAGCACCTACACATTATCGGAATCAAATGCTCACAGCCATTTCACAGCATTGACCCAAGTTTGGGGAAGTTCAAACTATGTCATGGGAGTTTGCGGTCTTGGATTGTTTGTTTTCGACTCCCTAAAGGATGATGGCCTACCTTCCTATGCAATGGATTATAACAGCTCCCAAAATGTGAAAGAAACCATCGGACCAGATGACATGTACTATCCTTCGTTCGATTACTTGTCCTCGAGGGTTCTGCTCATATCCAAAGACCGTCCTGCACGGTGGAGGTACTTATTCTAGGTTTAATTTATGGAAACGTGGATTGAGCAATGACTTATTGCCTTCGTTCTGCCATATTAGCTACATAAGTTAAAACTTGTTTCTTGGAGTGGTGGTGAGTTTTTTTTTTCTTTTGAAATGCAGCAGCTTTGTTTGTAATTACTGTATAATATCTCTGGTTTTCTTCCGTTTTGCTTAATGGGAAGTATGATATCTGAAGTGCTTTTGGATTGAAATAATATAAAGTGATGCTACTGTGTGATCATCAAGCTTAAACAATTGATGCATTTAGCCTTCAAAAGTCATGCTACTGTATTAAGTATATATGCATGTCTCTCTGTCACTCTGTGTGTGTGGATGCAGCCAATTTTGCTTTTATGCATCACTGTGATCGAGAAACCTCTTAAAATCGAAACCTTTGATCTTATAACTATCCTCCATTTATGGGAACAATGTTGAAAGTAATTTGAAGCAGGTAGATGCCAACGCCTTTGGAAACAGGGTGAAAATATTAATTGAATCTGATTCTTTGGTTGTTTGTGTGAATATGTGAGTTCACAGCCCATTTATTTTACTGTGATCAAGCAAGAATGAAAATCTGAAGTAGGGAGCAGATGTAATTCCTCTTTCTCTGCATTTTCTTGATAGACAGATTTTGCCGATATAGTTATAAACTCATACCCAAATCAAAAGATACAAATGTCTAAATTAATAAGGTACATGAAGATTGCTAGACGCGATAGGGTAGACACAGCTCGCATTTTGACTGAGGTATATCTTCCATAAACTGGAGTGCTCATAACACTGAATCAAAGAGTTCCCTCCATTGTAGTAGAGTCGAACTCGTGATTGCTTGAGTGCCCTGTATCGTTCATGGTTACATGGAGAGCTATTGTTGGATGAAACGTCGTCTGCTCCTCCTCGTTGCAAGCATTAATGATGCATCTACATACACGTGTGATCTCAGTCTGAATCCATGTCTTTGAACGGTAAGGGCACTGTCTTGACAGCTCTAAACTTGCCAGCATTGTGCAAGTGCTCATTTTCCAACCTGTGTTTACCATTTAGTGTTAGTGAACACAGATGCGAATGATGCTATCTTGTGTTATTCATTTTATTTTACCTGTAGTAGTTCCAATGTCCGCGCCTTATCACCTCCATCGAAGCCAAGAAGAAGTCGAGCATGTGCGTCTCCAGCGCCCCAACGTTGAACTTGATCACCGCCTCCACCCATAATATTCTCAGGACAAAGTTCAATGCCTGAGAATTTACACAAAAGTCAGAGAGAGTGAGAGAGAGTACAAAGGAGAGGGAGAAAGAGAGAGAGGGGTGACTCACTATAGATACATAGTAAATGGTTGTGTTCTTGAGCACCAAATCATCCCTTAGCCACGGATTCTTGGACTTCCTATTGAAAAGCCCCCAATCCTTAACAAAATCCCAATACATTTGATAAACTGAGGCCACCACTGAAGTCACCAACACTATACACAGCCATAGCTGCGATGGCTGTCTAGCATATGTTAGCCTCGCCCCCGCTGCCACCATGGCCGAGACATACTTCCCCAGATTGGCAAGGTGGTCTGGATTGCTCTCATCGAACCATCTCCTTGCACACTAACACAACACATACACGTTAGTTGAAGCTAGATGTCTGCAGAATCATATTCAGTGCTTCATACTATATAAGCAGCACACCTGCATCGCTCGCCAGTAGTAGGGCGTGAAGGAGATGACATAGGCCAGCTCCTGGTACAGCTTCCCCGACTTGCACGTCTCAAAATGGTGCGTTTTGAACACTCCTGCCACGAGATAGCACGATGCGGATTCCAAGTGCCTCAACAATGGAATCTGGCTAGTGAGCTGATCAGCCATGAAGAAGTCCACCAGCAAAACCTGCAGTGGAAGTGGATACGAGATGGGTCAAAATTTATCAAACTGACAATACTCAGAGACGCATATTTACCTTGTAAAAGGGGGAGCAGATAATGTTCCGGATGACTCTAAGAAAGCAGTAGCGCGTTGGCCGGTAAAACACATTCAACGGGCATATCAGCAGCATCAGAGCAGACTAGCAATCAAAACCACCACATGAAAAACAGCAAGATCAACAAAAACCTTAGTGCATCGAGGCCTAATAACACTAAATATTTTGTTGAAACAGAAAAATAAACTAACCAGCAGCAAGACCCCGGGAATGAAGTCAACCTCACGGGGAAAGAAGCCAGTTGAGAGCAAGACGAGGTGCAGCACCAAGGCACCAACTACTGCAGTCATCAAAGAGGTGCAGATGAGGAAGGCGTCCCTGTACTTGAGGGCATTGCTCGGTTGGAACTCGAAGATGAAATTGTAGTTTATCCTGCTGTTCTTCCACATAAACAGATTGCAACCATACATGAACAAGTGCAGGCTTAGCAATGCAAACATGCTGCAAATTTCACCCAAAATCAACAGATTTAGCATATGTGATGATCATATTTTAATGTTAATGAAAAAAGTGGCAAAATTTCACCTGAAAATTGGATAGACTGTTTCCATATAAGCAGTTTGTGTTGCTGGTGAGAACATGCCAGTTATATGTGCCAAGATTGCATAGACACAAAATAATGTCACAAAACTACCTGTGAATAAACCTGTCACCGGTAATATAAGAAATCAGTTTATGCCAAAATATTCAAATTAGTTTGGATTAAATCTTTATTTACACTAATTGCAAACATGATTATAGTACCAACGAAGAAGGTGACAACGTGGGACTCTTTGTGATGCAATGGCCTCAAGAACTTCATGGCTTTCTTCCTGTCATTGTTGGTGTAGTGCTCTGTGAATAAGGACTCCACTTCGTCCATTAATCTTACCACCTTAATTTCCACAACACTTAGTGTTAATTATTACATTCAAAAGTAGTTACTATATATATCAACAATTATTGAATAATTATACTTGTAAGAAAATGTACCTTATCTGAACTGATGAAATCGGACCTTTTTACTCTTTTAGGTAATCTGTTGATGCCTGCTGATTCGATACCTACTCATGCATGGAAAGGGAAAAAAATCAAATCAACGAATTTAAAAACCATTCTTAAAATATTCCAATACTGCACATTTCAATTTCAAAACCAAAATACTAATTTACCTTGTCATATTTCTTGAGTATTTTTGTAAAGGCAACCATATTTAGTGAGCTGCCAAAACCATCAAACTCTCATTACAACACTCCCTATACAAATTCTATTGGTAATATAGCTATATATATATATATATTTATTATATAAATTCCTCTATCATTAATCAAGACGTGTAAATAAGGTGAGAATATTTTCAGAACCTGTATGTTTTAAGCAATCCTAGGCCTCTGTAAAGTTCCACAAATGCCCCTCTGATCATCTTTTCAGCACACTGAATCTTGTTCCTGTTGATGCGTTCTCCTCCTCCGCCTCCTCCTTTTTTGGGGTTGTTGGCCAAATCGTCACGCAGCATTGATGTGACGGCGGAGATAGTCAGCGCCGGCGTTGTTGCCGGAATATCTATTCTCATCGTTATCTTGGGCTTCGTCCCTTTCTTTGGTTTCGATGAATAGTCGAATTTGACGCCGTTTTTCTCGAGTGCAGCTATCACGTCGTCGGTTGCTTCATCCGTCGTCGCACTGCCACACTCTTTGTGTATCGAAATACATATACGAAATGAGACACAAATTAGAAAGGGGTATTATGGCTATTACACATCTTGTAAAAAGCTCTTAAATTTTGTTTTTAGGGTAAATTATCTTGATTTTCATTATGTGAAGTGTCAGAACATGGTTTTCTACAATTTGATTAAACTCTTTGTGTAACCAGACATATTATGGCTTTTATAACTAGAGCTAGCAAAGTCTCGAATATAATTAATGTTATATGAATAATATCACTCTCTTACGGGCAAAATAACTAACCGGAAAAGTCCGAGTTCCGTCGCCATGACGACGAGTCAGGCGAAGAGAGAACTGCCGAGTCGCCGCCGCTGGTCTTAGGCGGCGGGTTTTCCGGTGGCGACGTGCGCTTAAAACACGCTTGAGGTTCAGCAATATCCGCAGCTGCTTATTCAGTAACTCTCCTCTTTCAAGAAATTCGCTCTCTTTTTCCGTAAAGAATTGATTTACTTTATTCAGCTCATCGTCTAAAATCTCAAAAAATTGCTTAATCTGTTTCATTCATAAAACAAAAACCCAAAAAATTACATGCTAAAAGAAATATTACTAACACGATCAAGTTTCGTAGCTAACTACTCCTCCGCCATTTCTTTTGGACACGATATTTAAAAGAATGGTATAAAGTGATTAAAGTGATAAAAAGTAAATAGGTCCTATTTTTTTGAAAATATAATTATTTTTAAAAAGGAAACAGACATCTTGAGTGGAACGATCTAGAAAGGAATACATGTCATCTTAGAAATGACTGAGAGAGTATTAATTTGTCACTATATATCTTTACTTTCTCTTGTAGTCATTTAATTATTCTTAGCACTATTCTTGAAAAGGAGCACTACTAATAAATTTCAAACAAACTTAATGTAATCCACTACTAAAAAAGACTAATCCAAGACAAATATTTTTGGCACGTCTCTTAGGTCTGGTGCAACAATAGCCAGCCAATATAACATTATGAAAAATAAATAAATCAAAGAATATATCAATGCTATTTCGAAATTCCTGCTCAAAAAAAAAGAAAAAAAGGATTAGTCATGTAACCTCATATTCTTCAGAAAATAGGTAAGCATGCTCAGTTTTATCAACTTCTTCTTCGTCTTCGTCTTCGCCAACTGTAACAATGTTGCTCTTCATCTGCAAAAATGATAAAAAAAATAATAATCAAAAAACAGGAAATATCTCGCAAAAAATAAAATACACGACTTTTATTGGTTTATATCATTTTCAGGTTGTTAAAATTAGTTTCCCTTTCTCACGATTTCTTCATGATCAAAAGTGAAAGAAAATCTGTTTCCTGCTTTAACGCATCGATAAAGACAATAGAAAACAGAAATGAAGCAACTTTGGCTGCAAGATCAAACTCTCCATTTGGAATAACATTAATTATTAACTTTCAAATTGCGCGACAAATTTAAAAGAGTAAAACTATGTCAAGATATATAATAAAAAAATATTATGATGACGTAATTTCATTCTCAGTGCAGTTTTACTACACTCACTTTAATTTAGAAAGTGATTTTGCTCGAAAATGACGTATCGTGATTGCATTCTCTTCTATCTTTTTTTGTGAAATAAAGAAAAATCGAATAATATTTTTCGTGCAAAATTCTTCAAACTTTCCCATTTTCTGCCTCTTTCGAGAGTGCGTCAGAAGACATCCTGACAATATTTCCACTAAAAAATAACTCACAAAAAAATAATTTTACTAAAATGAAGAAGAAATTAAGGTGAGCATATAGAATTGCAATCGGGAAATAAATCTTGATTATTATTATTATTATTATGAAGTGTTTCGTTTTTCATTATTACCTGATTATTTTCGGGCAATTTATGGGCACAGCCATTGCTCGCCGCGCCGGAGATTTTAACGGCGAGATGGCGAATGGGGTCGAAAATGGATCGCCCGAAATCGGAGTTAGAGTCTTGAGCGTGTTTGGGTTTTGTTGCCAACTTGATCTTTTTGATGTGTTTCTTGAGCTGCCAATAGTTGAGAAATGCGTCCTTCCATTCTGGGATGAGCTGCGCTTCGAGTTCTTTAGAGAACTTCACCATCTCGACGGCGGCGGAGGGCGGAGGAGAGGGTGGTGGAGGGGAGGAGAATATGAGACTCGTGGTAAGAGGAGGAAGGTATTTATAAGGAAGTAGGTGCAACGTGGCTTAATCAAAAAATATTGGTACGAAAATAGTAAATAGATTATGGGGTGGTCTAGATTATGGAGTGGTCTCTGTGAGCTGCGCGCATATTGATACCACTAATTACTTATTTATTTATTTAATTATTATTAAATTAATTTTAATTAAAATTAATTAATTTAATAAATCTTAATTGTAAATTAATAAATAATAATTTTGACTTAATAACTTTTAATTTAAATTAATAATCTAATTGTAATAATAAATCCTAATTATGAATTAATAAACTCTACTTGGAATTAATAATAATTGTGAACTAATAAACCCTAATTATGAATTAATAAACCTGAATTGTAAATTAATAAATCATAATTATAAATTAATAAATTCTAATTTTGAATTAATAAATGAAAAATTAATAAATTTAATTATCTTTACTCACCATATATAATTATTTTAACAAAAAATAAGGATGATTTCACATGAGATTGAAACTCACCCAAGTTTTTCCATAGAATATAACTTTCGTTAATTGTTTGTGAGGAAACGAGTCAGTGGCGGCGTGAATTTTAGCGCATTATATATTAATGCTTGTTTAAGAGAAACATTCATTTCGATAGTTGATCACATAGAAACTAAGTCATTTATATTTAAGGATGATGATTTGGAGAGCATGATCGAGTATTATACCAGCTTCATAAACAAAATGAATTCGCTATGAAAATTAATGCATCCGTTGAAAAAGTTACTGAATCCAAAAATTCAGAGTTTTCTTCCAGGATTCGAATCTCATGAGGAGCGAAAATTTAACTTTTTTTGATTCATTAACTTTTTCAACGGATTCATCAACTTTCACACTGATTTCATCATTTTTTTTGTTCTCACGTCTTAAGATATATACCATAATTGTAATATATAATTAAACATTAAATAGTATATATACATGTGTGAGGAGGTTGTGGGTACTATGATACTCATACTTGCATGATTGCATCTATTCCTATAAAATATTAGGGGTGATTACCCGTGTATATATTTACATGCCTGTGCCCGTACCCTTGAAGCAAACAATTCCTTCATGCATTACAGATAAATTTTATGCCCATCGAATTTATTATTCATGGTCATATGATCATTACTCGAAAATTTGTCTATTCGAATCTTTAGTTTTCAAATAAATGCGTTACTTGTTAGTACCATGAACATATCTGCACACTTGAATTAATGTCAAAGAAGGATATTGTCGTGGTTTGTGGGCTATCTCACGAAAACATAAGATTTACTCAATACGTACGAAAAATAGCGATTACTGATTTTCCATGAAAAGAAAGAAGGATATTGAATGTTCGGTTCGGTTGAACTGAATACTTACCCATAAGAAACTATGATTAAGCTAATTCGTGGTCGCATTGAAGATCATTTTTATTTCTGATGAGAAATAGTGGTTCAAATCACTACTCTTTCTCCCTATATGACTGGATTTGTTTAATTTGTCTGGTTATATCAATTAAACAATTTAAATTTACTAGTGACTCAATCATATGGATTCTAACTTTTTTTTAAAAAAAGAAAAGGATGGGGAATGATATCACTAAGCTTAATATTAGTTCATTATAATATAAAAATTGACCATTTATGATACATATTTTAATGAATTAAACATAAGTGGCATAAAAAGCTGATATTTTTTAATGAAAAACAACTTTTGATATTTACAGATATAATATCAAGCAACATACCAGATGTAAATAAGTTTTGTGCTGGAATCCGTAAAGTAATTTTTGAAATTCGGGATTGATTAATGCAGGTCATAGAAGAATAATTAAAGCCGTCCACTCGAAGCCTCAAATAATATCGTTGTACTTTAACGATGTGAAGATTATCATTTAATGAGCTTTTGCACTTAATAGGCCTTTTTTCTTATTTCCTAACAATTGATTTGTGGTACCTTATTTGACAAAGTCTCCAATTACTTAATTATAGGAATTGGCATGACCTCTTTCCTAATCGGCTATATATATAGCTAAGCATATCTTGTTTTTAGAGTCGAAATTTTCCATAATTGTCGCTCAATTCAACAATATATATTTTTAAATGATGAGGTATCATGTAGTACCTGAGCCTGAGGTAGGATGTAGTACTAAATCTCATCAATTCATCTTATAGATCCTATTATGGAGATGTTTTCGGATTTTAAAGCTTATTTTCGCTACAGTAAGGGTAGATTAGTAATTTGATTTGTTATGTGATTTTGAAAAATAAATCATGCATATAGTTGAACTGAACTATGCATTTAAATGAACACAAAAATACATAAAGTTGAATACAAATATACATATGAGTTTCGATTTTAATGCATGCTGGAAACACACTCCCACGCTCGTTGCCCCTCCCCATGTCATTGGTTGGTCGGGCTCATTATGCGCACCTAGCGCCGGTTGGATACGATGCAGTATTATGTTATTTTAAATGTTGTGTTATGTTATTTTATATGCATTATTTGTGTTTTGTGTGGTTCTCCTCAAACCCAGCCTCTGATGCGCACCGAGCATGGGTTGGGTGCAATGTAATCTTATGTTATTTTAAATACAGTGTTATGTTATTTTGTATGTATTATAATTGTTTTGTTGTGGCTCTCCCCAAACCCATCTCCCGCGGATACCCCAACGCTCCCGGACTCCCCTACCCAACGCTCGTTGTTCCCATTCTGCCCCTGAACGAAAAATGGGCTGCCACATGTTCAATTTTTTTTACTCATACACTATTTATAGTAATGTGACTCGTACACTTTACTTTAATCTTTCATTCAATCTTATGTTTATTCATTTGCTATTGTTTGACCCACTAAAAACAATTTAAAATTATATAAGGAGTAAAATCTTTATTCCACTCACAACATACTCAACTCATTTATTAAAACTCATGTCCAAACCAAAAATACATCGTTTTACGGATGGAGAGGGTGATATATGTTGAATATTGCGTGCCAACCTAATCAGAAGTATTATGTTATGGGTGTTAACTGTAAATTGTGTGTATAAACATACATGTATATTACAATCTGACAATATAAGTTCATGTATAGAGCTGCATGTACACATAAACGGTTATATATTGAAAAATAAAAAGTAGCTAAGGTGACGCCAATAATATACAAGCATATCGATTCTCATGTCATTTGCTAATATTAGTGGTGACGCTTGCATCTGGAATGAATCATATATGTTGGATGAGAATTGATCATATCCGAGACGTTTTGTTAGTTAATTTATAGTTACTGCATTTAATTGTAATTAATTCTCAACAATTCATGATATTATTATTAAAACATATAAGTTTAAATTTAGATTGTAATTAATGAAAATTTATGATGTTGAAAGTCCCATCGAGAAACTATAGAGCATACTTGTTCTAAATGAGAAAATTGATCGTTTGAGTTGCTAGTATAATCAATGGGAAAAAGTATAAGATTACAATGAAGACCAAACAACAACAACAACGTATAAGATTACAATGAAAACAAAACAACAACAACAACAACAACAATAATAATAATAATAATAATAATAATAATAATAATAATAATAATAATAATACAAAACAAAAGAAAAATTGAGATTTTACTTTAAGACAAAAACTTGGGTGAGCTTCGCTTCACCGTGAGCTCATCCTTGTTTTTTGTTAAAATAATTGTATATTAATTATCGTTAGTAAGGATAATTATATTTTGTTAATTTATAATTAAATTAGTAATTTTTAATTATAATTTCTAATTCAAAATTAGAATTTATTAATTCACAAGTAAAGTTTATTAATTCATAATTAAGATTTATTAATTCAAAATTAGGGTTTATTGTTTAAAATTAGGGTTTATTAATTCACAATTAAGGTTTATTATTCAAATTAGGGTTTTTCATTTATAATTAGAGTTTATTAATTTAAAATTAGGGTTTATTATTCAAAATTTATGGTTTGTTAATTCTAATTAATTAGGGTTTATTAATTCATAATTAGGGTTTATTAATTCCAATTAGACTTTATTAATTCAAAATTGAGATTTATTAATTCAGCTTATTAATTCAAAATTATTATTTATTAATTCTTAATTATGATTTATTAATTTATAATTAAAATTTATTAAATTAATTAATTTTAAATAAAATTAATTTAATAATAATTAATTAATTAAGTGATCTCACTGCCACACGCGAAGGAGACCACCCCTTGATTTAAAAGCTGATAAATTTTAATTTAGGACTCCAGCTAGAAGAACACTTGGAGTTCGCTTTAACAAAAGTGGCTCAAAATAAAGAAAAGTAATAAAAGAAATAAATAAATGACGCATATGTGTTGGGTATATAGTGGGTTATGTTTGGAGAGAGAACAATTTCAACAAAATTGAAATAATAATGCCTTTTGCTTCATCAATGTGTGTGTCTGCGATATTAGAGCAATTGATTTGTGCCTGCCCCACTAATACGTGTTTCCAATTAACTTTATTTACCAACACGCAATTAAAATGTTAATTGTTTGCCGCAACATGTAAATAATGTAATTAATGTGTGTTTAAGTTCATCGTTATTGTATTCAAATATTGAGTACAATAAAATTTCTCATATTAATATTGTATTTATGGATGATTATTACATATAAAAAACTAAGGGAATGTTTACTTTTCATGATTAATATTTTGAATGACTGATTATTTGATGGATTAAATGTGTGATAAGATAATTTTTATCTATCAATATTTTGTTTACTACAAATGATTAGTGACAGATTAAAATTAGGATATATAATTCTCATTTTATTTGGAGGATTCAATCCTACATATATTGGTTGGATTAAAATTAATAAGAACAATTCAAATGATTAAAATAATCTCGGACTTTGGGATATCTTCAAATATTAATCCTTAAAAGTAAACACTTGATTATATTGGATTAATTTTATCTATCTAATCTAATCATGTAAAGTAAACACCCACTAACTGTATTATAGTTTGTGAATCTATAAATCTGTTTTAAATTTTCAAACTGTATATTTAGGGGCTCTAATTAAATATGAGATCATTGAATACAGATATAAACAGTTTCCTCTAAATATAAATAAAAATAAAATGGTGCTTGGTGGGTATAAAGTGGGTTTTGACTGAAAAATAGTATTTCAATAAATTTGAACCAAGTAATGTTTCTTGCTTTCATTATGTCATATTTGTTTGTGACCGACACGTGGACAATTGTGTTTCACCCACTAATTTCAATTAAGCACACGTACCTAATATATTATATATAATATATTTATGGAACAAATAAATTATTTACTATAAAATTATTATTTCGAAAAAACTGATCCCCTTAGAGGCTTAGAGCAGTCATTAAGGGTGAGTAAAAAATCCGAAAATCGAATATCCGATATGAACCAAATCGAAATTTATAAAATAAACAATATCTGAAGAGAATCTACAAGATGCTAGGCCTTATAAAGTTTAAAGGTAATAGATAGGCAAATAGCTAATAGAAAATCTTTTGGATATGACAAGTCGTAATTGAAAAATAAAAGAAATTTGTTTTTTCATGACTACAAATAAAATTAATGTGCAATTTGGTTGACCACTTATGATTAACTGATACTACTACACGATTTGGGATGTGACACTTCCTGATTTGCTATATGATATTTAAAATATAAATAATTTATCTACTACTTTAATAATCAAATTTAAATAAATCTCAAATAATAAATTTGATTAGGATTTTTAAAATTTTCCACGACATAATTTTTGAAATATGGATTGAATACCAATCACATGACTCATGTTTTTGTTTTCCTGATTTTGTATACACTGGGATTCATTTAATCAAATCATGCCACGTTACGAATTAAGTTACGTAGCTTATTACTCCATCCGTTCATCAAATATGTTCATTTAATTCTGTTTTGGACCGTCCACAAAAAATGTTCACTTTTTTTTTGGAAACATCAACTTTACATTTTTAATATAAATCTATCTACTTATTTATAAAAAAATCACATATGACCCATAGTTTTACACTCAATATCCATAAATATATTCATTTATTATTCTATGACACATCTTTTTATACCACTTACTTTACACTCATTATAATTTATTAAAACTCATGCCACCAAAATCAATTAACGATTTTGGTGGACGGAGGTAGTATTATATAATAATAGAAGATGAAATCCAATTTGAATTCGAGAATCTCGTGTTTAATGGCTTACACAGAGAATTTGTAAAGATTAGAGTTTTGTCAGTTAATTATGGAATTAATTTTGCCAACAGAGGATTAGTGAAAACGACATGAAGTGGAAAATAAAGAGGTAGCAATATGTAGTTGATGACGAGGAGATGCATCAAGAATTCTGATTAACGTAAAAGTGCGATTTACTTTATTAATTTCGTAGTTCGATGGGATTATTTTTGTTAAATTAGTAATAGTGTTGCCAAATACAGGGCGCCCATTAAGAGAATTGTTGGATACATTTACACCTTTCCATTTTTAAGATGTGTTGGAAAGGTTATTATATTACTCTCTCCGTCCCACCCAAGATAATCAGTATTTATTTTTGGTCTATTCCATCCAAGATGATCTGTTTTATTTTTAGGAAATAATTATCTCTTCAAAATGTGTGAGAACTACCTATTTTTTATCAATTTAATCACTTTATACTCTTCTCTTAAATAACCCTACCTAAAAGAAATAGACCGTATTGTAGGGGAGTGCACGAACCGAACCGAATCAAAAAAACCTACCAAAACTGGTTCGGTTTCGGTCGGTTCAGTTCGTTTTTTTTTAAATATCGGTTTCGGTGCAAATTTTCAATTAAAATTGGTTTTCGGTTTTATATTTTAGGTTCGGTCGGTAACCGAACCGAACCGAAAATATTATTTTATATATTTATATTTTTATATAATAATTAATTAATATTTTAATTAAATAATTAGATTAAAATATGTTTATTTATATATATATATATATATAAATAATATGTTTCGATCGGTTTTCGGTCCAACCGAAACCGATCGACTTTTTCGGTTCGTTTGATCGGTCCAAAACTATAAATCGGTTCGATTCGGTTTAAAAAATATGTTCGGTTCGATTTTCGGTTTTAAAAATTTCGATCGATCGGTCGAACCGACCGACCGATACACACCCCTATCGTATTGGGTGGGACGGAGGGAGTATCACTTAATTTTTCTTATTATTTTGTTTTTTCGTTATGTTTTCTTTTCTTTCTTTAATTTTTGTGTGTGGCTAGTATATATACATATATACAGATTTATCAATTGGCTCCGAATGATTGTTGTGAATCCAATTACTAAACATCGATTAGATTAAATAATATTGGGAGGTTTTTATTCTATATTATTTGTAGAATTAAAGAATGAAAATGGTGCTAAATGAACTTTTTTGGAAGATTTTTTTTTTTAAAGAAATAGATTTCCCCCCTCATATTCTTCAAATTAGAAAGTGCATTTCATTTCAAGAGGAACGCTATGTTACATGTTCATGGGCACCTACTTACGCCAGCCTTGTTCGAAAACTGATTTATTATTATTATTATTATTATTATTATTATTATTATTATTATTATTATTATTATTATTATTAAAATAAATGAATACACAACCAAAAAGATGCAGGGCCCAATTTGTGAGAATAATATGAAAATGTTTGCTATTATTAATGCTATCTATATATTACTTTGCCCAAGACAAAAAAAGGTAAAACAGAAAGGAGGTCATCAAGAGAGTTCCAAAATTAATAAGAGTTGCACGATTTTCTTGCTTTTTAAAAACCTTTCCAACCGGTGGCAAATTCTATCGATTTTTTTTTTCTTGAAAAAATTCATCCAAGAGAAATACAACTAAATATTCGGACAATTTTATTGGAAATTTTTATTTTCCCATATACTGCATTTTCTTTTTCTAAGTTCCAAATATATAATTGCATGATGCTACTCTTTTCTATTACCTGACATGTAATTGTGATTAATTTTATTTTTCACAATATTCAGTAAATAACGGTAGATAACAAAATTCATTTTTATATATATTTAGCATTTCCAGCGCAATTTGAAATGAAAACCCAAATGAATCTATATATATCGGATGGTGGGAATGTGTACTCATGTTTCTTTGCAATAATTCTACGCATATACTCCCTATGTCCCAACATTGTTGACTCATTTCTTTTTATGCGTAGATTAATGAGAGTTATGTTTGTGTGTAAAGTAGCGTGTGATATGAAATTCGAAAGACTTTTTAGTGTAAAATTGTTTCTTTTTTTGGAACGGACCAACAATAACGGAACAGTCAAAAAAAGAAAACGAGCCAATAATAATGGGACGGAGGGAGTATTTCATGATAACATCTCCATAATTATTCACATGACTTGTATGATATAATAAAATATGGATTGAGAAACGACTTTTAAAAAGGAGTTTCGAATCCATCAACAATAAGGAATTGTGTAAGTCTTTAATGGGTCCAAAACATGCCATGCTCGAACCAATTATGAGGTGTGTAAAATGAAGAAAATGGTAACCATATTGAAATAAATAACACTTTCTGATAATCCAACTATATTTTCCATTACAAGCCCATTGCCATAGTTGCACAAACACATTCATTCAACCAAAAAATAAAAAAGAATGTCAAATAGTACAAGAGCACTTATCAGTGAGAACTGCAATATAATGCATTTTTCTTTTAATTTTGATTATTTTAAAAAAGGTTATTGGCGCGTAAATACACCATCTTTGGATCAATTTTAGTTTTTCCACAAACTTTAAAAATTACCACAAAATACACAAACTTAATGACTTTAGTGATTTTACCACGATTTCAAATTTAAGCCAAATTATATCTGACTTGATATTTCAAAAATTTACCATAGACAAAACAGTCAGAGATGTAAACGACATCGTAGAAAGAGCATATCGATTGTTTTGATCCCAACAAGAACCAGACGATGAAACAAACGAGAAGGCTTGATTTTTGTAATGAAGGTTGACGCGATGAATCCTAGAAATCAAAAAATCTGATTTATTTTGATGGAACGACAATGTTTTATGTCATCTCTCTACGATGTCGTTTATATCATTAATCGTTTAGTTCATAGTAAATTTTCGAAATGCCAAGTCGGATCTAATTTGGCCTGAATTTGAAATCGTGATAAAAACACTAAAGTCATTAAGTTTGTATATTTTGTGATAATTTTTATTGTTCGTGAGAAAAACCAAAATTGACCCAAAGTTGATGTATTATACGCCAATAACCCTTTTAAAAAAAAGGTAGTCAATAGTGAAACTTTTTTGCCAGACTGAATTCTGTAGTGCCAAACTCCCAATCAAGATAAGCATTATGACTATTTTTCTCAAGAAGAAAAGGAAAAGCATTAGGACTGCACCAACAAATTATACTTTTGTTTGTTTATTTTGCACTTGCATTTTGTGTTATCTACAAGTTGATTGATATTAAGAGTAAAAGGTAGAAAATGGGATCGAAAGTTGAAATTGGCTTCTTTGAATTTAAATACGCAAATGTTATCATGACTAGGCGTCCGGTACAAGATTTTATTAAGGTACTTATTAAATTTCGTAAAGTAGTATCTTGTAAGTATATGGTTTAGTTGTTAAATAATTTATTAACCTTAATTCAATTTTGTGAATTTAATCCGATATTGAAAATATTATAATAATATTTCCATCGTTCAATTTGTAATAAATTGGACCACTCAAAACTCAAATCTAAGAATACATGCACCAACGAAATCTACACGAGCCCATAACAATATTTTTGATGCAAGAATTTATAATAAATATGTTAACAAGCCATTTTAAAGTGGCTACAAAAAAATTACAGGTGTCTAATTTGCTACAGTTTAAAAGAAATGACAATATTAAAATCCTACATATGTCACGTTAAAAATTGTAATGTGGATCAAAATTTGTACATTATTGACAATTAATCTTATCCATAAATTAACAGTTCCATCCATCTCAAATAAAAGAAAATAATTATATTTTATGCGTACTAAGTTGTACAGATTCATTGAATTGTAGATGTTCTCAAATTTACCCAACTGTAGTTAATAAAGAAGTTTTCCCTAAAATAAAGCCCTCTTTCATGTGAGCCAACGGTTAATTTTCAGACCTAAGTCTTTAAATGGCCCTTGGTGTGACAATTTAAATTCATCATTTTTAATATATAAAAGGATCTACTTAACAAAGAACTTGGAGTTAGTTACCAACATTAAGAAACCTACTTGTATATACATGGAGGACCCAAAGAAAAAAGAAAAAGGAAAAAGATCTCAACATTTATCCATTTCGAATTGTCTAGCAATATTTACTTTAAACCCCAAATTTTACCAGTTTCCAAAAGTCTCTCGAATGATCAAAAATATTTATTTAAACAAGCAATTATCACTTATCAGTACTATATAAAAAACAATACGTTTTCATTTTCTGACCCTAAAATTTTAACGTGATTCGTGGAATACCACATAGAAAAGACAAAAAATAAAATAGCATAGATGTCATATGAAGTTACATGGCATTTCCATGTGCAACATGTGAGCCACGTCAAGATTCTGAGGTCGGAAAATGGACGTATGATGTTTTTGGTATAATATTGATAGTTGACAATTTAAATAAAATATTTATGATAGTTCGAAATATTTTTGATAAAGTATGTATAATTTTTGATTTAAAGTGATATTTATCATTTCCATAATAATTAACTAGTTTTCATTTTACCAAACAGCCCATTAGAAATGGGCCTGGACCCTTCAACTTGTGATTCTTTTGAATTGGGCTCCACTACTAGATGAAGGCCCAATTTTATTGAAGCAATTTTTCACGCAATCTTTTTTAATTGAATTTGTAAATATTATTAGAATTGTATTATTGGCCATGGCATTTTGACTTTTATACAGTTTTCATTTTATTTTCCTTTTCTGGGTTGCTTTATTAACATCAATCTCCACTTGTATTGTATCCCTCTCGAAATTTGATTGTTTATATAATTTTCACCTTAGTCTTTTCTTTTATTCGTTTATTTATTCCCATTCCCCCCCCCCCTTGTGTTGGTTGGATGAAGCATTTCCTGATATCTTCTACTCGTGACAGACAATTAATGGTGTCCAAAATTTGCTAGCCGCTATTAAAGCTGTCAATTTGGACTAGTGAAAACTCTTGGAGGGTGTCGGGCTAAACTTATTTTAGATTGATTATAAGTTTCAATAGTTTATAATATGTTTCGAAAGCTTGTAAAATGTAATGTCTCAATAACTTGTAAATTATTAACATATTTGGATAATTAAACTTATAAGTCAGGGACAGAATCATGAGGTACAAAGAAAATCCTAGTTAGAGAAAGAAAATTGAAGAAAAATTAAATTGAAAGAGTGTATATAGGAAATAACAAACTATAGTAGGATTGTTTTTGTAAATTGATTATTGCTTATAAGATTATGAAAAAATAAGTTGGGATTGTAGAGCTTATTTTTGGGGAAGCTTATAAGCCGTTGAAATTTATTTTTACAACTTATAAGTTATTTATAAACTTATTTTATCAAATAATTTTCAAGAACTGATAGATTCATAAATAACTTAGAACTGGTCTTGGGTGCGGCCGGCCCCAATTCTTTTGTTTAATTAATTCTAGTTATAACTAATATATCATAATTATAAATTAATAAATCCTAATTTGGTACTAATAAATCTTAATTTCGAATTAATAAACCCTAATTAAAATTTAATAAATCCTAAGTGGAGATTAATAAACCCTAATTGAGAGTGATAAACTCTAATTGAAGTGGATGCAACGTACGTGCGGATGTACATAAGTTTTTGCCAATAACTTATCGGTCATCATTAGGAAGGCGGAAGGCTACCAAAAATACATACCCAACCCATATTCCACCTTCGGATCGCGCTGCCACAATTGATAATTTTAGTCACTAAATTGTTTACAGCATTTAGCTGTGCTACATATGTTTACGACCCCTTTTGTTTTCGACATCATGATTCTACTGTATCTCTATCTGCACATGAATATGAATGCAACTAATCATTAAGCAACGGCAGAGGCAGATCTACATTAGGGTTAGGGTTCTTAGAATTTTAATGGCAATTGAAATATTGCTCTCAGCTTACGTTACTACTGTGTAGAGAATGTATAGTTGTTACGGTCGCAGAAGAATCTTGCTCTTAGCCCTTGTTTGCCGATTGTAAGTTGTATAAAAATAAATAATTAAGAAAAGAAGAAGAAGAAGGCACAAAGTTTGTTAAAAAAATAATGACAAATAATTTAATAATAACAATGCTATGTGGGTCTGGGCCAAGTAATAAATTTTAAAAAGCCTCAAACTTCTTTTAATTGAGAGTAAGTGGCGTAGTCAACATCTTATAAAAAGAGAAGCACAGACATATTTTATACTACCTACGTTTCATTATTCTTGACTCGTTTTTCTTTTTGGGTTGTCCGCTATTGATGATCGATTCTAAAAAAGGAAATAATTTATACTAAAAAGTGTCTCAAATTTCGGTATACACATTACTTTACACACAAAACACAACTCTGTTTAATCTACGTGCAAAAAAGAAACGTGACTATAATACCGAGACAAATGGAGTACAAACAAAAAAGAACTTATGAGAATAAACGAAACATGCTGCGCATCTTTCTAAAACCTAATATTCCTTTATATCCTTTTCTTCCGCTCACTGCTCTGCTCGGTGGCTGCTCTATTTCCAGGATTTTTCTTTCTTTCTTTTACTTTAATATTTATAATGCATATTATTTTTATTCTTATTATGCCACATTGTCATTTATTACTATTTTTTTTATCTTAATCTTGTTTCTAGACTTCTCCAATTTTCATACTTATATAAGTGTGCATTTGTGTTAATTGTATTTTTAGTTTACAAAGAATTGCAACGCTTTCAGTCGACGTATATACGTCGAAATCATTTGTCGTTTATTTCTCAGACAGACACAACTAATTACCAAATATATATTCTTAGGTCGTTTGTAATATATAAAATATGATTTAGTAAATTTATGAAACGAAATCGAACTGTATTTGTATCAAATCGAACTGTATTAATACGGTTTGGGGTTTGGTTTGCGGTTTATAAACATTTTTTCTTTTCTTGCTTAATATCAATAAAAGATCACAAAAGGGTCCTCCAAAAGCAAAAAATCGAATGTCATTAATGATTTAATACTAAATGTTCGGAACACACAAGGAACAATTCTAACATATGATCATGAATGAAATGGACCAATACGTCGCTAACGCTAGAATAGTAATTAACACGTACACCTATATGAGGGTAACATTCTTTACTAAAAAAACAAGAGGTTAATTAACAGTTTCACATATTCAAATTTAATTTGTTACGAAAACAATATCAACAACCCCAATATTATATAAAAACAAAAAATGACAATGAGTAGTATATATTGATGAAAATAGAAAGTTCAATAGTAGAATTACCCAAGTTAATGGATAGTGGCGAGAATAAAAATGAGCAGAAAAAATAAAATAAATGAATGTTATGCCGGTATATAAATTGCTTCATTTTTGCTTGTGGTTATGATAATAAACAAATAAATAAATGTTGTTATCTCTTATTGATTAGCAATGCAATCTCTCTTTAAAAAACAATGGGAACCACAACCCTCAAGTTAAGGATCAAATAATAATGACACGAGCAATTAAACGAAATCCGCATGACATCGAATTTAATTTGATTTTATTTCTTTCAAGGCCTTCTGCTCAAACTCAATGAAACATAAGTCAAGGGATATTTTACATTTGCATATTTAAGTTGTTAATTATCCATATATTAACATTTTCATATGCAATTCCAGTATCATCCGTCCACACACAGACACACACTTAGGCCAGCCCAATCAAATAAATCAACAATCACGTGAATATGGTTGAAAATATATTTTCCAACAAAAAAAGGTTTAAAATTTGAAAGTTTAGGTACTATTACATTTGTTAATATATATATATATATATATATATATATATATATATATGCTAGCAGCAGAAACACCCAAGGATCAAGAAAACATAATCAGATTTATCAATGGCTAAATATTTTGAAATTCCATTTCTTAAAGCAACAAGATACAAAAGTTCGTCGATACCAAAATCAAATAATGGAATAGGCAATCTCCCATTTAAAAGTTCAGATAAGCAATCAAATGCTATATGAATTGTCAAAAAATTAGAAATTAAGTCAGCCTGCACAGATATTTGTCACGAACCAGATGAAACGAACAAAAGATAATAAAAACATCAATCAAAATCGCATTGCAAACAACCCATGACGTACAACACTCACGTAATTTGTATTGAATCTGGAACTGCAAGTATAACAAATCGCGTGCAACATCTTCTTCGGCTCTTTCTGCATGCAAAACCATGCACGTGTGCACCGCCAAAATTTAACCCAGATAACTATATAATTTGCTCATGAGTTATATCACCCCACCCGTCACATCTCTTCCACACCAAATGCATGCAGATTCTACTTTATCACCACAAATTCAAAGAGAGAGAGGAGCATACATCATTAATTTTGCAGCATTCGAGCAAAGTATTATTAAAGATTAAAAAACAGACAATCAAGGAGAGGACGAGAGCGGTTCGATATATTGCAGTACGAAATAGAGAATTTACGCTCCACGTACATACGCACGTCGTCCTTTACGCAGCAAGCAGTGAATCCTACACGCGCAGCTACACGAAGATCACGTGGACCGCGCCAGCGAGATGCTTCCACGTGTCCAGGAAACTACATTTGAATCCAACGAGCTAATTGCGTGGGGTTGACTACTCCCGGAATGTGGACCGCATCGCTCTTCATTATGTTTGCCACCTCAGCATAGCTCTGCGGCTTCGGCTTCCCGTTCGGCTCGGCTTCCTTACCCGGCTGCAGATGCCGGTTTCTTTTCGGCTCAGCCATGCTAAGAGGCATAGCCTCGGCCCGGCCTGGGTCGAACTTCTGCCCGAACAGTGTTCCCTTGGTTAGGAACTCGTGGGCCATGTAGCCGGCTAAGAGCCGGTTCGATGTCATCGGCTGCGGCTCGGCTCCCTTCGAGGACGTTGTTGCCTGGTTGGTCCCACCAACGGGGCGGGTGACGGACGTTAGTGGAACTAACGGTTTTGCTGACGTTGAAGGATGAAAGGCCTCCATCTCTTTCCGCTTCCGTGAGGCCCCAGGCGTCAATATTCTTCGCGCGTGGTAACTCATCCTGACCGTCTATCGTTGATCGCGTGAATGAAAAGTGAATTTAGGTGCCACGTCAGCAAGATTCTCGAAGGGCAGAAGCGTCAGTTCGAGATGAAAAGAACAAAGGTAATTTAATTGGATTGAATTAAACGGCCAAAACGATTTTCGAGAGTGAAAAACGTGAAATTTCGGGAAAAATCACAGCTACAGTAGAAGGAGAGAGAGAGCGCTATAAAAATTGTGCATTTTGACTTAAAAAAATAATGAGAGGGAAAAAAATTAAAGGAGAGTTGGATTTTATTAATATTGAGGCGGAGAATTTATGAATTTTCGAGACAAATGCTAATGAACAGTAGAGGGATGGGGAGATTGGACTATCGGAAAATTTAATTCTAGGCCGTAGACGGCGGATCTGGAATGGAGAGACGCCGGAGAGATGTCTGCCTCCGCCGCGTGCGGCGGTTGGAGGGAGGAGGGGAGAGAGAGAGAGGCAAGGGAGACGAGAGAGGAATTTATATAGAAGATTGGAAGAGGGGGAGGGTTGTGGCACTGGGCAGCGTGCTTCCGGAAGATATATAGCGAGTGGCGGATTTTTATTGCCCTCCGTTTGTGAGTTATTCACTAAAATGCCATCGATGATGTTTATCTAGGGTTGCGAATGTCTATAATACCCCTAGATGGGGCACGCACGCGGCGATGTTTTTACGGCATTTGGAGATTTATGTAGGGGTGTTTGGGTATATATTCGTTCATTATATTATTTTCGTTTTGTTTTTAGCGTTTCCCTCGGATAGTTTTTCATATTTCTCACATGCTTTCGATTAGTGATTAATAAAAAGAACTTGTGTGAGCGATTAAAAATTGTGAGAGGAATTAAGATTTGGATCTAAACTTATATAGGTTAATATAACTATAATTTAATAATTATAAATATATTATTGAATATAAATTTGAATATTAATATAGAATAATAATATTGCGGGATAGTCTCACACAATATTCATTTTACCAATGGGTGACATTCATATAAATAATTTATAGTTTGCACCATAATCTAATATTGATCATTATTTAATACTTCCTCTGTCCCATTTAAAATATCTCATTTTTCTTCTTGGGTTGTCTCATTACAAATGTCCTATTCCATTTTAGGAAGTAATTATCCCTTCAAAAAGTGTGGAACCTACCAACTTTTTATCACTTTAACTACTTTATACCTATATCTTAAATACTCGTGTCCAAAAGAAAGGGGACAATTTAAATGGGACGGAGGAGTATGTTTTAAGTGACATTTCACCAATAAGTTTTGAATGCTTTCAAACCAATAAATACATGTTGCACAAAGTATATTTTTGAGCTGTGAATGTATGCTGGGTGTACTTGTATAAAATAAATATAAATTAGGATTAATTCCTCAATTAAATGCACAAACCTTTTGCATATGATCATTAAAATTTGAATTAAAATACATGAATTTTCAATTATTTTTTATTTTTTTTTATAAATTTTAATTTCGATGAAATCGAAAATGAGCTAGATGCCTGAAATGCCAACGTGGACAAAACATCCTATGAACTTAATTAATGTAACTCCAATGATGAAGTTGTTTTCCAGCTTTTTTTGATGCCTCATTAGTTTTTAAAAATTTACCTATTTTTTTATATTTCTCTCCAATTATATATTTACAATACCAACTTTTACATAAGTTCCACTATAATATACATATAATTATATCTATAAGATAGTTGTGGGACCTAGAAAAATGACAAAAAAGAAGAAAAAGTGTTAAGGGACCCGAAGAGTGTTGGTTTTAAAGAAATTGTCAAGTAAGCACATCTATAATGGTAAAAAATTGGTTTCTCCAACTTTTTAAAAGAAAAAAGCTATAATTGAGCCACATCAATTTTATTCTAATATTAAAAAAATAGATTGTCAGCTTCTTAAAAATGAAAAAAACCTAACGTTGCCACTTCATTACAAACCACTCTTCTTTCATTCAACTAGCTTCCAACTCTCTCTCTCTCACTCTCTGAACTCTACTCGTTGCTGACCTCATCTCCCCCCTCCGCCTCTACCGACGAAGTCGCTCACCCACCGCATATGACACCGCTAGCTTTTCACATGATGTTTCCAATGGTGCAGGTCTCTCTCAATATCTTTCTCCCTCATTCCCCCAGTCTCTGTCGTGGAGTTCGCGGCCTCTGAGGCACATACTTCTACTTTCTCTTTATTTTATGCTACAATTTTTAATTGTTATGGACTGCTACTAGTGGAATAAATGAGGTGTTGACCCTATTTGATGGTGTTTGGATTTGTCTATATTTCCTGGTTGATTGAGATTGGTGAGATTCTGTTGGAAATGCTTCGGATGGTAGATCGGTGAGCAGTAGATGTCTTCGAATGGTATAATACTGTCTTCGATTGCGGAGCCATGAAGGATATGTAGAGGAGCAATGACGGCGGGTGAGCATCCTCATCGGCAGAGAGGGACCGGGAAGAGAGGAGATTGACGGCGGAAGAGTTTAGAAAGTGAGAGAAGAGAGAGATGAGAGAGAATTGTATGACGACATTTTTGGCTTTTTAATGGACGACATCGTCTTTTACACGTTGTGCGGTTCTTAGACATTAATCAGAGGGTGTTTGGCTGAGAAGTTATTTAAAACAGTTTATAAGCTGCTTATGAGCTTATAAACAGTTGCAAAGTATTTGGTAAAATTAGCTCCTAAAAACTTATAAACTGTGAAAATAAGCTCCAACAGTTTATAAGTTATCCTAAAAATAAGTTGGTCAACCCTAACTTATTTTTTCATAAACTTATAAGCAATCATGAATTTACCAAAATAACTTTATTATAGTTCGTTATTTCCGACACATACACTATCAACTTCACTTTCGTCAATTTTATCTCTCTAGCTATGATTTTCTCTCTCTAACTTACGATTATTTCTTTAGCTTATAAGATTAATTATCCAAACATCTTAACAACTTATAAGCACTTGAGACATTACCTCTTATAAGATCTTAGAGCTTATAAGCTCTCTAAAATAAACTTAGCCAAACACCCCCTTAGTCAGATCAACAATATCATGACACACAATCTCCGGTTCAGCTTCGATTTTCCGGAATTGTTTCTCATGAGAAAAATTAGAAAAATTGAAATTTCATTTATTTTAATTCAAATTTTAAAGATAATATAAAAAACCAAAATAAAGTCAAAATTTCTATATTTTGCAACAATTAACCCTATAAATTATTTGATTTTGAGATTTTTTATGTATATAGTTGTTATAAATTCTGATATTCTCTTCAATGCCAATATTGCGAATATACCAAATGATAAGAATTTCATAATGATTTATTACTATCACGACTTTGACCATTGATTACTCCCAAAAATTGGGAAAGGTAAAATTAAATCATCTTGTTCCAAAAGGGGATGTTCTCCCTCCGGCTATCCCCATACTCCAGTCCTATGAGAATGTGATGAGTTAAATTATGATGATTAAGTTATTAAAAAGTTATGAGAACTTTGTCTAGTATCCAACTATAAAGAAGCTTGGGGATAAAATTAAATCACCTTTTTTAAGGGAAGGGAACACAATAGAGAAACTAGGACATCTACCCAACTCCAATGGTTTGCACCAAATTTCACACGGAAAGAATATTTTCTAAAATATTTTATAGGCGTTTTATAGTTTAAGTAATCAATAGTCACACTAAATGCAATTATTTAATACTCCTACTCCTACTACTACTACTACTAATAATAATAATAATAAATGATTGCAAATTATATTGAAGGCTGATTTTTAAATAAATCATAATTTTAAAAACAATATCAATGAAAAACGATAGCATTTTGTAATGCGGTTTGTGTCTTTAAATAATTAAAAGAATAACATAAAATAGACAGAGTTAAATCCCGAAATCCGATCTTTAAATAAGAAAATTCATTTTTTTAGTGCAACTTAACTTGGTTCAGATTCTTATATCGCATAAATAATTCACATGTGAGAACTATATTATATCACTATATTAGTCTCGATATACAAAACTACCCATCATTACGTTATATAGTTATCTTCACATTACTTAATCTCTTTTTTTTTTTGGTAATTAAATACAGAAAAGGCCGCATCACGGTGGACTCGAATCCGAGACATTTGACCTCAGACATTAACCACTCTACCAATAGGCCAACACACGCACACAACTTAATTTCTTTATTTCGATGTCTCTTGGAAGTTGGAACCCACTTTATTATCACTTTCACTTTCTCCTATTATCATTGCACTATATATATAATACGACTACAAGTACAATTTGTTGCTTGAATTAATCTGGGAAACTTTACAGCCATTCATCTTAATCAGATGTCCCATACTGTCATTATATTGTGCCAAAGGCCAGCTAACGTTATTGTATTATTGTATTAGCCATACGATTTTTCAATAGAAAATATCAATATATTATGTTGGTAGGTATCACTTTATTGGGATGGTCTCCTGTGCTCCTGTGCGCGCTGCGCGCACAGTGAGACCACCCTTAATTAATTAACTTTAATTAATTAGTTAATTCTTAATCCTAATTAATTAATTCTAATTTAACTAGTTTAATAAAATTTAATTGTAAATTAATAAATAATAATTTTGAATTAATATATCTTAATTTTGAACTAGTAAACTCTAATTGTGAAATAATAAACCCTAATTATGAATTAATAAATCCTAATTTTGAATTAATAAACCCTATTTGGAATTAATAAACCCTAACTTTGAATTAATAAACCCTAATTGAAAATAATAAACCTCAATTTTGAATAATAAACCCTAACTTTGAATTAATAAACCCTAATTGAAAATAATAAACCCTAATTTTGAATAATAAACCCTAATTATGAATTAATAAACCATAACTTTGAATTAATAAACCTTACTTGTGAATTACAAACATTAATTATGAATTAATAAACCTCAATTATGAATTAATAAACCATAATTATGAATTAATAAAATCTAATTTTGAATTAAAATTATAATTAAAAATTAATAAATTTAATTATACATTAATAAAATCTAATTATCCTACTCAAGATAATTAATATATAATTATTTTAATAAAAACAAAGGTGAAATTTCACGGTGGTGAGCTCACCCAAGTTTTTGTCCACTTTATTTTGTCAATTGGGCCATGTCACCCATACCCTATATATACATTATTAGATCAATCAAAATTTATAAAATTAACCTCAGTTATTAATCATAATTGTTTCTTCTTCTTCATTGCGGTCACTTAATTTAATGGTACTATTAATTTAGACACGTTTAATTTTGGACCTCTATTTGGAGTCATTAGGGTTTGAACAATTGCACCCTTTGTATCATGGGAATCATGATCATTCATGCAGACACACCTGAGAAACCTCACGTTCCTATGCAATAGTCTGCAAATCACACATGATAGGTAAACCGCATTTGAAAAACCAATTGTGACTGACTCAACCCATAGAAGCGTTTTGGTGGGGTTCGAACCTGTGACCTCTCGACCACAGGAACTCACCTCATCTATCGGGCCATCCCTATGGGACATAAATACTATTCTTATTCATAAATTGAGTTGGGTAGGTTCAGAGTATATATGTTCTGCTCATGTATATATTCTACTAAAACTGTCTCAAAAACTTGGAAGTGGGAATATGTAATAATAGTCATTTTCGATAAAAGTACAAGTTCTATAGCTACTTTTAGGAGTAAAATGAAAAAATCCCTCTACACACGATCGTGTGAATAAGCGACATAACATTTATTGTAAAGATTTTTCTTGCCAATACTTCCGAATTTTTGGCTAATGACGTGGGAGATTTTTAACTAGTTGATGTAAAAAAAATTCCGTGTAAATTAACTGTAAAATCTTAATTTTTTCCGTACGTGCACAATAGTCAATAAGCTTTTATCGGTGTAGAATTCTTATCATAGTACAATTCTTTATTACACAATTGAATACTAGTTGGAAACTACACACATCTAAATATACACGGACGAATTTTTGTTAATGACTCCCTTCGTTCCATTGACATTTTTTCCTTATATTTTATTAAATATCATAGTTCGTAATTTAAAAGTAAAATTGTGTGCCCTTACGGATTTGGAACAAAACTAAAATTGTGCTTAATTTATTATTTTACTCTGATTTAATATCATTGTAATTTGATAATTAGTTGCGAGGATGTATTTATTATGGTAATTAATAAATTTACAAAATACGACAGAGAACACTTAAAAGAGAACAAAGGATTACATAATAGAAGTTATAAAGTTGGTTTCACTTAGTAAAAATTGACGATTGAATCTCTTTATACTGTAGAAGCTACATGACTAAATTTGCTTAGGCACTTGAAAAGGTCAAAAAATATCATCTATTTTTCTATTATCAAGGGCCCAACATTGACATTTTACCTATAAAACAAAAATGATATAAAAGTTCCATGTATATGAATGTGGCTATGTTTATTTTTTTAATCAAAAAGCTATATATGCATTTAACTTGAAAGGTTGATAACTTGAATAATAGTTTAAGTTAGAAATGAAAAGAATAAAAAAAAAAAGAAAAAGAACAAAAAAGAAGACACCGACAAGACAATGGGAAATAGGGCTTAAAATTTTAGTTTGGCCACAATTTAGGATTCTTGACTAGACTTCTCGGAAATTGCATTTTAGTTCAATTATTAAAGAAAAAGTTAATACTTAAAAAGTACTTCTCACTAAAGGAAAGTAATACTTATCAATTAAGAAGTATTCAATTTTGTTTAAAGACTCATTTGTCGAGTAATATTTGTTTCGTGAGAACAATATTATTCTCGACGAGAGTTATACTTTCAGGTATTAAATGATAGTCCTATGTTACATTGCTTGTATAAAAGAATATATAAAAGAAAGAATACTCGTAAAGAAAAATGTAATACCTTTTAAGCTTGAAATGTAAAATTTAGTAAAGTGGTTTTGAGAGAAGTACTAAAGTGTTTAGTAATTGATAAGTATTAAAAAAAGCATAATACTTAAGAAAAATACACACACACACACACACATATATATATATATATATATATATATATATATATAAGATTAGGTTCAAATAAAAACCTTATTTAAAATAAAAATGTAAAAACTATTTTCAGTCATTAAATACACTACTTAACAAAAAAAAAGAAAACATTTTTCATGATAAAATAATACCTTTTTGATATTATGTCGAAATAAAATCAAAAGCCACCAACGTGTTTTCTAGGCCAAGCCCATCGGACGGAGCTTTGCATATCAGAATTTATGTTCATGCCAAAAAGAAAAAGATGGAAAGATTCACTCTCTAATAATGCGAGGAACGAAACAAACCGCAAGGAAATGGCCTTTAAAATATGGAGAAGAAAGAAGCTACATAACATGAAATAACGGGAAGCTAGGAACACAAAGAGATTTAGAAACCTCTTCCTTGAGAGGGATTTTTCTTCGTTGAGATCACATTTTGCTGAGATCAATTCCGGCCTTCTTAGCCACTGCATCGAGTCCATTCTTCTCGATGGTCTTTATAGCCTTGGTTGACAATCGCAACTTCACAAAGCGCTTCCCGGCTTCCCACCATATTTTCTTATACTGCAGATTCACAAACTGCCGTCGTATTGTTCTGTGGTTTGAGTGGGAAACCCTGTTTGCCTTGTTTGGTTTTTTACCAGTGAAAGGGCAGATTCTTCCTGCAATACAAATGCGAGCAGTTTGAAATATAGCTGTGACAACACTAGTATTGTATGACTGAATGAAAATCCTATGGCTTTCCTTTCGATTAGAATAATGGAATATAGCATCTGATAAAAGACAAGATAGATTTTCAAATTCTTCATGATAACCCCCATCATTTTCTTTGACAGCATATAACTACTAAAAGCAGAACTTCTTGCTTCTTTCTTCATAAATCAGTAGTAATAAGAAGTATGATGACGGATTCCATTTGAAGTGTTCACTTAGTTCCTCATCATGAAAACAGTCTCTCATATCCTATCAGATAATAACATCATCAAAATAAGCAATCAACCAATAACGCAATTGAGCCTTCTTTGTTCCTAGTTCTAATAAAAGTTCACAGTTTTCCACGAGTAAGGAGGTGCTTGGTATGGCTTTTGTTCGTGTTGGATCTCTATGTTTATGCTCATTTTGTGGTGGAATGGAGGAGGGAGTGGAATGGTCATTCCTACCTCCATTCCATTCCTTTGTTTGGTATGATTTTTTCTTAAGAATCACCATTCCATTTGGAATCACCATTACTACTAGATTAGGCATAGTCATTGCTTCCTCAATCCATGGTATTAGTCATTCCATTCCAATCGTACCTCCATTATGTTCTCCCCTCATTCCATTCCATCATACCAAACACCTTTTAAGAGACAAAATTCGTGTCATTCCAGAGGAGCAGGCTAAAAGTCACTTCAAAGTTAAATTAACAACTTAGTTAAGTAGAAGGCTGATTGCTCAAAGCAGAGTGAGAGGATTACAATACCAGATAATAACAAAAGATACATGTTATGTTTTTAAATTAGCACCAAGAAAATGAAAGTCTAAGGAGGTGCTTGGTATGATGGAATGGAATGAAGGTAGGAATAGAATGGTTAATACCATGGGTTGAGGAATGAATGGCCTAATCTAGTAGGAATGGTGAATCTTAAGAAGAACCATACCATGAATCAGCATCCAAGGGAAACCACTAGCTAATTGACAATTCTAGTCCGTATTTTACTCGTGAAGGGCCAGTTCTACTTCCATGAATAGAACTACCTCCATTTTCATCGCGAATGCAGGTGCTGCTACCACTATGAGTCTTAGCCGCTCAAAATTAACTTATTCCGACAACTCTAATCACTCTAACCCGGTTGTGTTCACTCAGATATGGCTATGCCGGATGTGGACATTTCTACAACAACTATATTTAATAACAACAAGTCTTAGCTAACATAACCACAGGTAGCTGAGAGCAACACGAAATTGTTCCGAAGAAATTGAAGGAACTACTTTTACAAGATTAAGTTACCCCTCTTAAGCCAGATAGTGCATTTCATATACTTCCAGTTTGTTCTGCTTCGATTTATCAGTTCTTTACAGCTGGAGCTCTCTCATTTTCAGAAACAAGATACTTTAACGGAAGCATCAACAACAAGCACAGACCAATTCAGTATTTACTGCTCCACACCCTATTACATTCATTCACAGCACAACAAAAAATACAAAAATTCTCCACATAAAACCCCTAATCTACCCAAAAAGGCGTAATAGAACAACTATAACATCAAATTTCATAGCCCAAACGCGCACGCGCACGCGGATGCGTGAAGAGAATCGAAGAACTTACTAGCAACAGGCTGAAGAGAAGGCCTAAAAGGAGCAGAAATTGTGCAAGGGGCACTTTCGAAGGCGGTGGTTGAAAATTTGATGCCGCTCAACTGGGATGAAATGAAACCGATGTCCGAATTGGCTTTCGAACTCTTGAGTGAAATTCTGCCTACGTGTTGGAACCTTGACGCAGGCACATCCATCATTACTGGTCTTATAGTAGCTGTTATCGTCGTCATCGGTTCCAGATTAGAGCTTCTTTCCTGTTGTTTTACCGCTTTATTTTGCCCAGAAACTGTTTGAAGAAAAGATAAGAGCAAGTTAAAATCCCGCCTTGATCGTGCGGTGGGAAAATGGTGTGGATAACTGAGATTTTGTTTGTAACTTTGGACCCTCACTTTTGGAATTTCTCACTTTGACCCCTTTGTTTTTTATCCCATTGTTTTGGTGCAAAATTAGTTTAATGTTTTGATCTGTATCACACTATGCTTTTACGTGTAGACGCGTAAATCGAATTGAATTTTGATTGTTGTTATAAAAGAGTATAATTTATCTAGAACGTATATCATAAAGAAAAATGAAAAGTTATAAATAATATCAGTCTCACAATCAATATCGACACGCGATTGATACATGTAAAATAGAACGTTAAATTCGTTGAAGACAGATGATCCAAATTGATATAATCATCATGCTTATTGGACAGGCTCTAATATGATATGGCAACTTGCTTGGATAAACGATTGAATATCTTATATATTTTTTGTAATGTCGAATTTATATCGATTGAACACATAATATTAAATCATTATAATTGTATATTTTAAGATACAATACGTATCATGAATATTTATCTTGTTTGAGGTATCATTTTCAAGCTAGAACGACATAACATTGTTTTTCTTCATAAATATGATACTCAACCAATAATCTTGTTGTCGTATCATTATTATTTCTTAATCATTATGACACTCAACCAAACATATTGTTGTGGTAACATTTTTAACGAGTACAATTCACATTTCAAGATATCGACCTTTTAACCGGTTTAGGTCACTTAACAAATCGTAACAGCCATAACCTACGAGGTCAAAGAAGGCAAATCATGCTCATGATCAAGCCAACTTTGATTCACATTGCTGTTTCAGCTGTGATATTACTCAAGTTTTCTGCCTATTTCTGGTCAGCCAATACAGCACTGAACTTATCAACAGATGCAGAAGCCCTTCTTGCCTTCATGATCAAATCAAGAATCACTTCAGACCCTCTTGACATACTGGCAAAGAATTGGTTCACCACCACCGCCGCCATTTGCAGTTGGTATGGCGTTTCCTACGGCACCGGACGGCGAGTCACGGCCTTAAGGCTCTGCAATGCTAGTCTCGGAGGCACCGCGGCTCCACATCTCGGGAATCTGTAGTTCCTGAAATCCCTGGACCTCGGCCTCAACAGATTTGCGAGGCTCCTGCACCGTGAACTGTCTAATCTGCGCCGCTGATAAAATCTATACCTCGACTTCAACAACTACACCGGAGATTTTTCCTCCTGGCTTGGCATATTGACACAACTCGAAGAAGCCACTCTGCAAAACAAAAGTTTTGCAGGTGGTATACCAAATCTGCTCAACCTTTTCAAAGCTTAAGAAATTTGATGCTTCGTATAACTTGATTAGTGGGAATATTCCGAAAGAGATTGGTAATATTTCATAAATGAAATCCTTTGACTTAAAGTATAACCAGCTGACGGGATCAATACCGTACGTCTCCCGATTTTAACATTTCGTCTCTGGAAATGCTTGATCTTCCCATGCTAGAAGGCCTCTTTTCTCACTCTGAATCAACTTTCTGGTCCAATCCCATCAAATCTGTACAGGTGCAGATCTATGCAGCGTTTATCCCTGTCGTGTAACCAATTCAATGGAAGCATACCGAGTGGGATTGGCCAGCTTACCATGCTGAAGAATTTGTACCCCAGGACAAATAATTTGCAAGGTACAAAAAGAATACTGAAACATGCGCGGTAATAGTTATTTGATTACTGATATAATTCTCTATTTCTACCTATGTTAGAGGAGGTATTCCACCAGAGATATGCAATCTGTCCAACTTAGAGATATTGAGCATGGGGCAAAGCTCGCTCACGGGGGAGAATCCTTCCTTCATCTTCAACATATCTTCTCTCAAAGAGCTAGATAGACCTTGGTAACAATAGCCTGTCAGAAAGGCTTCCACCAAGAATTAGAGGGTGTTTGGTGAGCTTATAAGCGTATCTCCGATGGTAAAAGCTAAAATCCAACTATTTTGCCGTTACATAAGCGTCACGTACGTCAATTTTTAAAATTCACCAATTTCTTTCTATTTCTTTAACCAACCATAAACCTAGAAAAACTATACATAAGTATAACACGATAGATAATTGTCAAAGAGTGTATATTATATTAATCCAAGGTTAAAGTTGAAACGTCGTCCCACAAGCCTCAAAGTGACGTAATAGTAAGATACGCACTCCTCTATCCGGACATCCGCACGGCATCTACTTTATTTTTGTACTTTAATTAATTAATTTAGTTATATTCAAGTATAGATTATTCAATTTTAATTATAAATTATTAAAATTTAATTTAATTAATTATAGTAGTTTTAAAATTAAAAATTATATATGAATTATTAAACTCGACTTAATAAATAAAAACCCCGGCGCCCGCTCCGTCTAAATAAATAAATGAAGATAATGCTAAAGATTGTCCAATAGCAATTCAGATTTCAGATGAAGGATCCCTTTTGGACCTTTGGTGAATACAATATGGTCTTATTGGATAAGGATTGACTTCTAATTTATTTGTATACTGAATTGGGTATTATTTCAAACTTTTTTTTTCCCTTTTCTTGTATAGATCGAATATCAATTTTTTGTTCTTGTATAAGTGAGAAATATGATTAAACTAAACTTGTAGTGAATATGTCGAAATTTAAGTTGAAGATCTTTTTACATAAACGAGATTATCTTTTAGTTCCAAATGTAGTTATTTATATATTTTTTATTGAGATCAAATAGTCAAAGACAATATTTTTCAGTTAAAAATAGAGTAGAGACTAGAGAGTGGAATGGTCTTAAGAAAAATCTAGTTTTATTATATTTTGAAAATTACAAAATTGATCCCATAATTTAGGGGTTTTGGCAAATTTAGTCTCATAAGCAGTTTCCTATATAAACTCTAGTTTCGCTCCATAAGTACAATTTACAATACATATAGTACATGTTTTCTATTATGGGAATTAGTGAAATAACAAAAATTTATGAAAACAAAAGTAACCCTGAAAACAAAAAGAGAAACTAATTCTCAATAAACTATAAAATCACAAAAAAAAATGGAAATATCGAAATCAATGTACAAAAGATATAAACAAAATGAGGGAAACATAACACTACAAAAATATTAAAATATTGGCAATCTTATAAACATATGAGGACATAGGAATTAAGAATTCTATATGAAGTTTCCATTTCAAAATATAATACCCCTTCCCCTTCCGTCCGTTCCACTCAAGAAGGTCCATTTATTTTCGGTACGGTTATTTAGGAGAATGATATAAAGTGATAAAAAATAGGTAGGTTCCATAACTTTTGAAGAGATAATTATTTTCTAAAAAAAAAACATATTATTTTGAATGGAACAATCCAAAAAGAAATATAGATCATCTTGAATGAGCAAGAATAATTAAAAGTTAGGAAATAAGATGCTTTCTTTGTCAAAAAATAAGTGGTTTTCCAGTAAACAAAATCACATCAAAACAAATAAGATGCTTTCTTTGTCAAAAAATAAAATAAAAAATAAGATGCTTTCTACGTCTTTGTACTCAGAAAAGTCAGACAATCTGTTTTACTTGATTTTTTATAAAAAGAGATATTATTAAATTTTAGCCGGTTTTAAGTGAACGAATATATTTTAGCTCGATTTTTTTTTAAATATGCAAAAATAGTTTAAACTTGACTCCAATGTTTACTTTATAGCATGTATCAAAATTCCATTCTGACGAACCGAGAATGATGTAGACAGCCCTAAATTAATGTGGCATTATTGGAAAAATAGAAAAAGAAATTACACATCCCACAAACTATTTACTAAAAATTAAAAGATAATAATAATAAGAAATTTGATTATTTTCCAAATCATCTCTCCACCTCCCCCCACCACCAACACCACTCTCTGTTCTCTCTCAGTCTCAGCCGACGACCTCCCCTCCACCGCCGCCGCCGCCGCCGCCGCCGCCGCCACCAGTGTTGAGAGATTTGAAACCCGATACAGAAAGAATATCTCATGTAGAGGCCATAAGATCGTATATCTTCTACACCAAAATTCTACCCTTCTCTCCCATTTTCCAATCATGTTGAATATCTCATCTGAAACCAATGCCTCTTCTTCCTCTCTCCATTTTCTACACTCCAAAACCCTACCCTTCTCTCTCATTTGCCAATTATGTTGAATATCTCATATGCACGAGGCTCAATTTTTTCTCAACCGGTTCAAAATTTCCTAATCAAGCAGAATTCTGCTGCTAATTCGTAAAAGCTTGTGAAATGAGTGTTCTGCTGTCAATTCATAGCAGATTTTGCTGCCAGTTCCCAATTCGCAAGAGTCGTGGAGTCTTGTGAAATTGGTGTTGGAGCTTGGTTTGTTTGCGGGCTGTGGAAGATCGGCGGTGCGGTGGTGGTCAGGATCAGGAGGATGTCGGGTGGGCGAGAACAGAGGGTAGGGGGAAGACAGAGGTGAGAGATGGAGAGATGGTTTTGAAAAAATATTACTCCCTCTATCCACTATATTGTTCTTAGTTTTTATCGACAAATCCCACGAACATAACTCGCAGGAACATAACTCAGTTGGTTAAGAGCTAACAAATTTAGAACAATGACAATGATCGAGTCTCAACAATCACCGCGTGTGAGTTTTATCATTTTTATGGTGACTTCTTAATCATTGAGTCACCATAATGTATTCCATCACATTCTATAAGATTTGGTTATAAGGATTCTCGAGTGAGAACTTCCCTTTGAGAATAAGTTTTTGCCGAGACGAGTTTTAATAAATGCAATGAATGTGAATGAAAAAAGTGACTCATTTAATAAAATATGTTATATGAGTGGAAAATATGAGTCATGAATGATTTTGTATAAAGAAGTGGATTGAGAGGGTGTTTGGCTGAGCTTATAAGCTTTAAGTTTGAAAAACGGCTTATAAGTTGTTTTGACTTTGGGGAGCTTATAAGCTCAGTCAAACACCATCTGAGTGTGGATAAAAGTATTGACTTTTGGATGTAGTCTATGTTACGAAATGAAATTAAATGAACAAATATAAAAAACGAAATAAGTATTTTCTTTTTGAAAGTTTTTATAAATTAGTTTGTCATGTGTAATTTCTTTTTCTTTTTTAATAATGCCACGTCATTTTCTGACAATCCACGTCATCCTCGGTTACCCGAAAATTTGACACGGGATATAAAATTACACTAAAGCTAAACTTAAATTGTTTCAATATTTTTTTAAAACTCAAAATAAAAAATCACTATAAAATCAAAATTCAAGCTAAAACTTAATAATAACACTTATATAAATTGAGTAAGATATTCTCGTTCTTCAATTTTTAAAAGAAGATTCTCATCTAAAAACAATAAATATAGTGTGCGCCATTCTCTCTGACGGGTATTGCTGAGACATCTACTTGCAAATTTTTATTTTCCCTATAAGCTCATTTAGAATTGGACGGTGCAGTCACAGCAAATCAATAAAATAAAAATAAAAGTTAAGGGGACTCCACACGTTACTGGAAAAAAAAAAATATCTAGAAGGAAGAGGACCCATATCAGTATAATAGTCAACTGTCAAAAGATATGGCATGAATAACGCAAAATTCAAAGGTTCTTGCAATTTGACTATGTGAAGTATATGCATGATATTTCTTCGTTTTGTCCCCACAATAACAAAATCCTTTTTGTCTAACATTTCTTTTCTTTTCTTTTTTTTGAGAAAGATTTAGACATTTTGTTTCAATAAAAGCTGCCTCCAATTGTCCTATACTAATCGAAGTAGAGACATTGTCACTTGTCAGTACTAGAAGCCAATAAAAGGGTCGTAGCCTCGAAAGTTCAGACACATTTCTCAACCAGAAAAATATAGAGCAAAAACAAAAGTAGCAGAGAGCTTGAAAATGGAAGAAGAAAACGGCAATGGATACACAGAAGATGGAACAGTTGATCTCAAAGGCAATCCAGTTCTTAGGTCAAAGAGGGGTAGATGGACTGCTTGCTCCTTCGTCGTTGGTAATCTTTAATCTCTCCCATATTCCAATTTTCAGACATAGTAATCTTGTCTCTTGTCCCAAATATACTTCGGTTTTTCTTTCTCTGAGAATCTAGATATTATCTCTGTCTTTTCTTCCAACTGGATTATGGTTAATTACCTGCATTTTAAGCTGCTGTGAAAATGTTTTTCTGCGTCTTTTTCAAGTTGTATATGTTTCAGCGCTTTGGTAAGATTCTTTCTCAACCATGCATTTCTAGGTTTTGGATTTCTTGCAACAGACAAGTAGTCTGCCGATCCGCGAACGCGGTCCCATTTTTTATGAAAATAAATATTATTATAAGATATTGAATCTTAATTTATTTTTAATACTTCAAATTATGTATCCTCATTAAGCAATAATTAATTATTAATTGACATTTGAAAATTAAATGCTAAAATATAATAATAAACCATAGTTGGTATTATCAAGCCTAATTATTAGAGATTTTTTTTTAAAATAGTGGTAAATGGGACACTAAAAAGTGGAATTATTAGTGATTAATGTATTTGTACGTGTTGATCTAATTTCATTTTTTAAAGTATTTCACTTGACCGGTGCACGTCATGCATATATTTATATATTTATAGCTTGAAGTTTCTCGACTTAAGTTGGACAACATACTTGTTATTACATTTTTCCTGCTAAATGAAATCGACAAGAAACTAAATCTTGTTTCGATTTTTCAAAGGTGATGAGGTAGGTCTGAATCAGATCTTTTGATTGGTCAATTAATTGGTACTAAAGTCTTCATCTTTATATGATCTCCTTTTTGTGATCATTAATTGACCAATAATAAGTATTGTTACAAATCTGCCAATAATTTATAACTATTTATAAGTCTACCCAACTAACAGGCAATTATGAAATAGCACATCATATCTGGTCATACAAATGTACAACTTTACTCGTCATAGGTCGACCTAATCTAATTAATACATATTTTGATATGCAGTGTACGAAGTATTTGAGCGTATGGCCTACTATGGTATATCCACGAATCTGTTCATATACTTGACCAAGAAACTGCATCAGGGCACGATTCAGTCGGCCAATAACGTTACCAATTGGGTCGGAACCATTTGGATGACTCCGGTCTTGGGCGCGTACATTGCTGACGCGCTCTTGGGCCGTTATTGGACTTTTGTCATTGCCAGTGCAATCTATCTTTCGGTATGTTTTATTTGTATATATTAGAAATGACAAAGAAATATCGTTGTCATCCTAATTCGACGGTAAAATTTAATAATTAAGTCGTCTATACATTTATTTTGCTTAAGTATACTAATAAAATGATGCTATCACGTAATTATCTACAACTAATACATTATATTATCTTGACGTATAGTCAAATCTAAAATGTGACCGAGTTACTTTGGAAGCATTTGTGACTTTGTTGGTCGAGTGCAGTTGGGTTTCTAGTAGGAAATTTAATGAGGGTGTTTGGACTATAGCTATAACTAGGTTAGAAAAATAAATATGTTGATTTTGGAGCCAACAACTAGGTGTCTCGAATTTATCAATGTCAGTTGCTCAAGCAACAATAATTTCAATATTATGTGCAATAATTTGCACTATCCATCATCATTATGCAGTAATAATTTAATAAATGTTAGATAATTTATCCTGAACCGTCATTATTGGATAGAGTGTTCATTTGGTTATACAAAGTCCCCCATAAATGTCTATTATAAGAAAATAAAATAAAATAATAAACCATATTATTGTATATTAAAAGAATAAAATCACTTTATTGTTAAAACAAATCATATTTAATTAATGAAATTACTTAATCATACGATGCACAACCAACAAAAATAGGTATACATTTAATAAAAGGGGTGTCTTTAACTTCATTATGAATTACTTTTAGGTATAAAGAAATAGTTATATTGTTTTTTATATGATTCCTTTCAATTAGAACTGTCTACAAAATGACTTCCATAAAAGGAAAAAAATATTCCTTGACAAAACTTACCACTCCCACAGTCCCACTTGACCATTTCTTTTTATATTATTTTAAACAATTTTTTAATACATTTTACGTGAAGAGCTAAGATTCCTATTCCTTTCCTTTTTTTTGGGTTTGTCTTTTTCAATCTTATGTTAGCAGAAATAATGACCATTAATGTCCTCATTTAAAAATAGTAATTAATAGTAATTATTTGTGCTAAATTGTAGATTGTGCACGTGTATGCACATGCTGATCATGTCAGATCAATTCTCTTGAAAATTAATCAATGCTTCAATTTAAGACGAATACATCCAAAATAAGTAATGTAAAAATTGTGGTTTTAGCATTAATTAACCTTAATTACACTTAAACAGGGGATGTCCCTCCTAACTCTATCAGTATCAATCCATCCACTGAAGCCCGGCCCATGTTCGGATCCAAGTGGGCTGAACTGCAAAAAGCCCACACCGCTCCAAGTGGGCGTTTTCTTTGGGGCCCTCTACACACTAGCGTTGGGCACCGGCGGCACCAAGCCCAACATATCGACGATCGGTGCCGACCAGTTCGACGAATTCGACCCGAAGGAGAAGGCCCACAAGCTCTCCTTCTTCAACTGGTGGATGTTCAGCATATTTTTTGGGACATTATTTGCAAACACAGTGTTGGTCTACATCCAAGATAACGTGGGCTGGACTCTTGGTTATGGGCTCCCCACTATTGGGCTTGCCATTTCCATTCTTATATTTTTGGCGGGAACTCCCTTCTATAGGCACAAGCTGCCCGCGGGCAGTCCGTTCACGAAGATGGCGAAGGTCATCGTGGCTGCCCTGAGAAAGTGGAGCCTGCCCGTCCCAACCGACCCTAAAGAACTGTATGAGCTTGATTTGGAGGTTTATGCTAAGAAAGGGAAATATCGAATTGATTCCACGCCTACTTTGAGGTTTGTTTTATTTTTGAAGACGTTGCTTTTGTTTTCCTTTATTTTTTTGGAATGTGGGTTATTCAATTTGATAAAAAATAATACTTCATCCGTCCCATTCAAGATGGTCTGTATTGATTTTTAGGAAATAATGATTTCTTTAAAAGTTGTGAGACTTTATCACTGTAATTATTTTATACACTTCTCCTAAATAACTGTGACGAAAAGAAATGAACCGTCTTGGGTGGGACGGATGGAGTATATCTTTTTTATTTACAACAAAATAGTCACTCCCCAAATTTTCTTACCATTGAAAAGATATTGTGACAATTTTTTCAAAGATACAACAATTTGTCTCTTGGTATTTCTTGCTAGAGCGTAAAGAAATCATGTCACGATATTTTATCAATCGTTCTAGTATATTAACATCATTTTTACCTCTCAACTGATGCAGATTTCTCAATAAAGCATGTGTGAAAAGTGACTCAACCAGCCCCTGGCTACTATGCCCAGTCACTCAAGTAGAAGAAACCAAACAAATGCTAAGAATGATCCCCATTTTGATAGCCACATTCGTGCCGAGCACAATGATAGCTCAAATAGGCACCCTCTTCGTCAAGCAAGGCACAACCCTAAACAGAAAGATAGGAAGCTTCATGATCCCTCCAGCGAGCCTAGCTGGATTTGTGACCCTCTCGATGCTCATCTCCGTCGTGCTCTACGACCGTTTCTTCATGAAACTCGTCCGAAAATGGACCAACAACCCCAGAGGGATCACCCTCCTGCAGAGGATGGGCATTGGCATGATCTTCCACATCGTTATCATGGTCGTTGCATCCCTAACCGAGAGGCACAGGCTCCATGTTGCGAGAGCAAACGGCCTAGTCGAGAATGGGAACGAGGTCCCTTTATCGATCTTCGTGTTGCTGCCTCAGTTCATACTGATGGGAACTGCTGATGCGTTTCTTGAAGTTGCCAAAATTGAGTTCTTCTACGATCAGGCGCCGGAGAGCATGAAGAGTCTGGGGACCTCGTACTCGACCACGAGCCTCGGAGCAGGAAACTTCATCAGCAGCTTCCTGCTTTCGACTGTGACGAGGATCACAAAGGGGGATGATCATCAGGGGTGGATAAGGAACAACCTCAACTCGTCGCATCTGGACTATTACTACGCGTTTTTCGCCATCTTGAACCTCGTCAACTTCATTTTCTTCCTGATTGTGGTCAGGTATTATGTGTACAAGGCAGAGGTCTCGGATTCGATGAGCGTGCTTAGACAGGAACTGGAAGAATCAAGATATGTCTCAGATACAGGGCCGAATTAACAGAATATTCTAGGATGATTTTTCTTTTTGTGTTGTATTATGCACTTTATGATTGATACAAAAAAGTGAAATACAAGATTGGGATCAAAAGCTTACAAAGGGGAGAATATTTAAAAAAAGAAAAGTGTTCATGACAAAGTATAGTTTTTGGTGCAAGCAAAACTTTTGATCAAAAAAGGTTACAAAAAAAAAAAAAGCAAAACAAAAATCTCCAAACCTCTATCTTTCTCTCATACAACTACAAAGTACATAAAAAATATTCAATAAAGCCAAATCTTATTTACATTTTCCCCATCTAACTCTGTGTCGTCTTTCACGTGCACAGTTTGTTTGTTTCTATAAACACGATTTTCAAAGATCCTTATGAATGCCGATTTCAAATAATCCTAATGCCAGTCCCCCTCTTAGCCAACTGAAACGTTTTCTTGAGAAAATGATTCGCGGCTCGATCTTTCCTAGCACAGAGCACCCTCAATATCGTGTTGGGATCAGAGCGGTTCCATCTTCCTGTCGTAGGCGGCATGGGGATCTTCTGCCCCACGCCGCCTAGTCCACACGTCTCGGTCGCAACACTGCTGAAATCCTCGACCAACTGCTCCGTGGACTGCCCCATGAGCGCCACCACCCCCTGCACCACCTCTGACTCCCTCTCGACAACGTCCTCCACTATCAGGCCTTCACCGCACGTACAAAACAACCGTTTCAAGTGGTCAAAGTCCTCCTCGATGGCGGGGTGATCCAGCCGACAGAACATCCGGTTGCTGCCTCCGGCGAGGAGCACCATGAGAAACGACTCGAAGCAGGCCTTCATCACTTCTTTGAGGGCCGCGGGCTGCGCTCTCTCGGTGACTATGGCGCACAAAAGTGTGAGGTTCTGTTTTAGCACTCTTAGAGCTGGATTGATGCGCGTGTTGCCCACGCCGCCGATGTAGAGGCTGCCGTAGAGGACGGAGTTGGAATCTAAGAATATGAGGCGGTACGCGGCCACTTCCGACACGTGCTGGCAGGCGAGCTGGAGCATTGATAGGCTGTTATCGAAGTAGGAGGAGCTGGAAGATGGTTTTTTTTTGGAGGTGAAGCTTTTGTTGGGGAGGACTTTGGGCGACATAGAGACTAGTTTGTCCAGTGATTGCAGCTGGGAGACGAGGTAGTGCAAGGTGTTGAGCCTTATGTAGAGACGCTGCGTTCCGCGGCTGGTCGTTGGCCGGAGATGGTTGCCGTCACCTCCGGAGAGGATCTGGTTGAGATCCTCCACTCCGACGCTGCATGCGGCCCTCTTCCAGAGCTTCAAGAACTTCGAATCGCGGCTGCACCGCGTTAGTGGAGGGAGCGTGGGCATGTAATTCTGCTTGGTTCCTGCAGAATTGATGCAGCGATAAGATTGATGAAACAGATAGACACAAGACATCCATTCTAGGTTTTACTATATCTTCTCACCGCATGATGCAACAAAGGCGATGTATTCGCGCAAGATGGTCTGCAACCCATCGATGAGGTAATGGAACGAGCTCTCAGTGATGGTGATCGGGATGTCGAAGAAATTCTCTATGGCTTCCTTGGCGAAGGCAACCACCTCTACGGCTGAGTAAGCGTGTGGTTCGTGTTTGGACTTGGGATTCCATGTCTGCAGCACAAATAAAAAATTCATCAATATTTTCCTGATATTACAAGGAAGATGAGATTATCATCATTTGATTAAGCTTAATTACTTCGGTTTGCTTTGCTCTTAAGATATGCTCCTTCCCTTTCTGCAATCTATCCTGAGTCCATTGCTTCATCTGTTTATGTAAGATGGTCTCGACTTCGTAAGGAATCATCTCCCTCACAATCGCCTTTCCTCCGTCTTCGCACTCAACGGAATCCTCCACCACCAGCTGCACCAGGCTCTTCTCGAGCTTTCCCGCCCTCTGCAGCACCATCACCGTCTCATTCAAAAGCGGCGATTTTCCTGCCAGAAATTGCTTCAACAAACCCCCGTAGCAGGTGTGCAGCGTCACGGCAGCAACTCCAGCCGCGATCGGGTGCCATCTCTTCAGAAGAGGGCTGAAAATGTCCTTCTCCTTCATGGCCAGCTCTTCGATCTTTTTAGCTAGCTTCATTAGCAGCTCGCTCGCCTCTTGAGCGTCGCCGTTCTTGATCAACTCGCTCGCGTCTTCGTCTTCCACCATCTTTTTTTTTTCGCAGGCAACAGCTATTGAATTAGTTTAGATCCAATCATTTTTCAATACAATAAGAAACTATTAGTTTGCAAACCTTGTCAAATGCGTTCTTCAGCGACGATCGAATGTAATAATCGACTCGATTTCCAGTCGATTCGTCGCCGTTTTCGCCCTTCTCTTGGCTCGAAGCAACGTAAGCTGGAACATCCTCTTCCAAAATTTTGGTAACGGAGAAAAGCAAAGGAAGCATATTCTCCAGAAGCCCAACTGTTTCTCTATTGAAATTCTCGTGATAATCAAGAAGTCTCGCCTCCGTCCACTTCTTCATCGAATTCAAACCTCGAGCCAGCAATTTTAGATAGTAGGGATCTCGATCGGATTTCTTAGCGTCACTAGCAACCTCGGTCAACATTGCGAAAGACGCGCCGAGCAGATCGGGCTCGACTTGCCCAGTCACGACGAATTGCTCGAACAGAACCCATGTGAAGCAGAGGTTGTGGATGGATCTATTGATTCCCAAAGTGGACCATGTCTTCTTCATGAGCTCGATCAACTCATCCACTTCGTCTAGCACCATGGTCTCTTCCTTGGAGTCGAAAATGGAGGCGAGCAGGGCTGTGTAGATGTGGACGTTGAGAGGGTAGCCGTCGGCCCAGTGGCACACGTCAGTGCTGCCGCCGTCGGGGCTGCGCCACGCCAGCGACACCACGCAGTTGCAGAGGGCTCGCATGGTGGCCGAGTTCTTGCCGGTGTCAATTGCCATCTGATCGGAAGAGTCTAGAATCTCTTTGAATTTGATGGCGAATGCGTCCATTTTGTCTAGCGGGATTGAAGGGTGAAGTACTAGTCCAGCCTCTAGAATCTTCAATTGCCGCCTCTGCCACATGTGGTACTCGTTTGCGTCGTTGAACTCCGACGGCTTTAAGTGGCGGAGCAGCTCCAGGGGGAGGATGATCGTCTCCGCCCGCCGCCCCATCTGAATAGGATGATTAGTTGGTTAAGATTTTCTGGTCCATAATCCGTGAATCATTCTATATTCGAACATGGTAGAAATTGGAGTAATTTTTATGGTGCTATTGTAATATGAGGTTAATATATCAAAATAGCTATTTTCTTATTGTAGAGATTAAACATAGCCACAAAGATAATAATAATAATAATAATAATAATAATAATAATAATAATAATAATAATAATAATAATAATAATAATAATAATAATAATAATAATAAACATTCATTTTTGGCATGAAGTACTACTTTACCCTTAATTCACCACCAAGAATCACTTTGGTTATGAATTATAGGCAAACTAACGTCAATTTTATAATTAAGTTACATGGTTGTAAATTGTAAGTAAAAGATGATGAATTTACAATTAAGAAGTATTTTGGTCTTGAATTGTAGGCAAAATAAAGTCAGTTTAATGAAAAATTTCATAGTTGTGAGTTATTATAATAATAAAGTAAAATTGTAAGTGTGATTTTTTTTTTCAAAAAAAAATATCAGTGCCTAGTTTTTATCCTTGTAATAGCAAAATAATTATTTTATTAGTTTAATATTGGAATATGCATGTGAATCTGCAGCGAGAGAAAAACTTTTATAAGTAAAAGAAGAAGACATGCATGTAACAATTTGAATAACGTACTTGGCCAACTAGTGTCCTCATGAGAGTTTTCCGGAGCCTATTGTCGCTCTGCTCGGTCACCTTCATCTGCTGCCGCATAATCTCGGCCGACGTTAGCGGCCGCCGCGTCCTCGCGGCGTGCGGCACTGTGAAGCCGAACCTCGGGCTCGACGGCCCGGGCGCCGACGAGTTTGGGGATGTCGGCATCGGCACCGCCCCGCAGGAGTTGGTCCGCCGCGACGACGGCAACCGCTTCAGCATCTTCAGCCCCAGCGCCCGCTTCACACGGCTGGTGACCGCCATCCCGACGCCGTGGTGCTTCCCCGGTGAGCCGGGGCATGCGCCGTACGGGTCAGCAGTGTCGACGGATGAGTTGTAATACGAGAGTGCGCTGCGGCCGCCGAACCCCGGCGACGACCGGCACGCAGTGAAGAACACCTCGTAGGCAGCCTCGCGGAGCTCATCGCGGTCGAGGCCCTCGATCGCGTTGAACGGCGACGACAGGTCGGGTGTGGGCGGCCGGTGGCTGATGGGCGACGGCAAGGGGAGGGGCGAGGAGGGGGCGCTATGGTGGCTGACGGAAATTCGGAAATCGCGACCCATTGACGGCGGGGTCGAATTTCCGGCGAGGGAAATCTGCGTCGTCAAGAATCCGGCGGGAGATAAGGGAGAGAGACACTGATTTACATAATATTGCTAGTGCTACGTGAGAAAAGAGGATGCGAGAGAGAATGGCCGGAGAGAAATAAAGTTCGTTTTAGAAGAGAGAAACTGGTGGCTGGTTTTGCAATACTAAGATTACGATCCAACATTAGCTATTTAAGGAATACTTCCATTTTTAGCTTGTGATAGGTTTTCGCCCATAAATTTTAGTCGAAGTCTGGTAATATTTTTTTATATTCTTCTAAAGAAAATTTCGGCCTAGAATTTATTTATGTATATACTCTTGTTTAAATTGTTAAATCTTCGTGCAGCTAAAGTATAATTTTTCACCAAAAGGGGACACAAAGGTGTATCTTATTTTCCTACAAATAAAATATCGGGATTACATTAATGAGTTAGATTTTACATTACTTTTCAATTTCTTTTCAGAGAAAGTTTGCTGAAAATAGTTTATTTGAGATTGATTGTACCGTATATATTTATATATTGAACGGAAGCTTGATCGAATCATTTTGTAACCGTTTTATCGGTCTGAGTTTGTTAAAAAATAAAACCCTATTTAATTCTCTGTTGAAGTCAAAGACTCAAAATCCCAATTTATATTTTCCTCTAAAACGAAAAGCTCAATTTATATTATGATTTGAAATAGGCAGAAAGCAAAGAGACAGACTACCTAGTTTTACCATTTTACCATGAGTTGGTGTCCTATACATCATCCACATATACGAATTTTGATACTTTTATTTAGTGTAAATGATATTTAATACTTTCATTAATATAAATGATACTTAAACAAATGATACTTTTCTATAATATAAATAATACTTTTATCCGTTTATATAGTACGGAAGAATTTTTGTATTCTGGCATTCTTTTGGAAACATATGCTATGTGAAATAAAGAAGGACTTCGCCTAGAGTTGGCAAAGTTTCGCTCGCGTCTATTGGGCCAAAGGTTAAAATCGGGTCACATAAAATGCAGCCCGATCCAACACATGCCACTTGATAAAATTAACCCAACTCATTTTTGAAACAATACCTTCAATTTGAACTATAGCATAATAAATATTGCAATATTTATTTTAGCTTAAATATAACACAAAAGATCATAAAAATCTGTCAGAATTTTGCATCTAAATATTTTTGGACATTTTTGACCCGGAGCCCGAGCTTCCTGAGCGGGCTACTAGACTATTTTACCAAATTTCTATTTTGTGAGTTCTAACTCTAATTATGAATATTTCGAACCGTCCGTCCGTCAGTTCTAGCTTCTTCTTTTTTTTGATATCATAGGAAGCCATGGTTTCTACTACGGTGCATACTGGGTAAAACTCATATTCCTATGTAATGGTCTGTAAATCACACAGGACATATAAACCACACTTGAAAAACCAGATGTGACATGCTCAAACCTATAGAAACGTCTACTGTGATTCGAACCTGACCACAGGAATCCACCTTAAATTAGCTTTGCATATGCTACATTATCCATAAACTATATGCCGAGTATTTGTGAAAAATATCCCTTCTTTTTTTGGAAGACATTATATCTTATTTTTTCTAGTAATTATGGATACACTTGGTTTTATCCACATGGTGTGATTTGTGTAAAGAGTTAGGTGATGTTATAATTGAATGAATCCACTAATTATATCTTTTACTCTCATCCTGAGTTGATTGTTCTTATTCTAAAGTTTTATCAACTAAATAGTGAGTCAACTTTGAGAAAATCCTACCCTGAAATAGTTGATACACTATTCATTATAAAAGCTATTAATCAAAACAGTCCGAGTTGGTGCGAACTAATAGAAAAATCATACACTCAATATGATTTCCAATAAGATACAAATAGATTGTTGTGAAAAATACACACCACAATCACGATGTAAAATAAAACATAAATTGTTTACCTGGGTTAAATCTTGCGACTACGTCTGGGGCTATGTCAAGCCATGGATTTCACTATGTATTTCGGATCTGATTGCATGGAGAAGCGGTATTAAATAGATAATAACCTAACCCTAACCCTTAGTTTCGTCTAGGCCCAAAAAACATAAGCCCAAAATATTGGTTCGGGGGCTATCGAAGCTTCAATATACAGTCCATTCAGATTTTATACTCAATATAAATTTTTATTTTTATTTTCATAAAATACGTTCAAATGTATGTGGTATTAGGGGTGGCTAATCGGGTCGGGTCGGGTACCTACCGAAAAAATCAGCACCGACCCGATTTTACAAGAAAATAAAATCCGATCCCGACCCGATTTTTTAAATCGGGTATCCGAATACCCTTTATTTATAAAATTAACCTTTGATATATAAAATGACAACGTGATCATTGGTTGCAATGCCGGACTTGCGCTTTACAATGCGCTTAGGTCCGGGATCGAATCCTCTTAGCGTAGATTCAATATTTTTTTTATTAAAGGTGCTGTTTAATATATATGTATATATATATATATTAAACTATATATATATATATATATATATATATATATAAAATGAATTTATATTAAATAATTCGGTATTGGATACCCGATTATCCGACGGTATACCCGATACCGACAATATAAATATATAATACCCGACCCGACCGCATGCCGATTTTGGATAATCGGATCCAATACCCGATAAATTTCGGATCGGGTATTGGGTACCCGACTACCCGAAACCCGGTTAGCCACCCCTATGTGGTATTGCTGAGACCTTCTTGGTTGCAAGTGCACCACGTTTCCAATGCGCCAACCGCAAATAAATTGTCCAAATATCATGTAAAATTGGTTAATTAGTAAATTCGTCGTATTAAATAAGGAGGGGAAATTATATATTTATAATTTATGAATCCTTTTAGTTTTATTCAGAAAAACGCATATTCACTGCTCCCACAAGTAAAAAGGTCGTCATTTTCAACATATATAATATTTCATAAATACAATGATAATTCGAATTCACTGATAGTTTAAATTCATAAGTTTGTAGCATATATATTTTATCTCACACTATTAAGGGGTGTTTGGCTAAACCTATTTTAAAGAGCTTATAAGCTTATCGATAATTTCTTATTAATGATACTGAGCTACCTTTATTTTTAACTTGGGAAAAAGAACCTTCCTTTAGATTCTAGTGAAGCATACAGCTCCACATCTCCTACAGAAGCATACAAAACTCGAAAAACATAAATTCCCAAATTTTGAACAAGAATCTTATGACAAACTACTACACGAAAAGAAAATTATTATTAGTTACATAACATATTCCAAAAAGTCACAAATTATTTATATAAATCCGACAAATCTGCCAATTAATAGACCCATCTCATGTAATAATAAACTTAATCTAAACTTTTAGTCGTACTGCCAGGAAACAAGTCGTGGCCTCTTCTGTTGCCATTCCTTTTAATGATGCTCTGGTGATAATAATTTCTGCCTACCATTCACAAAATTCAGCATTTTCTTTTTGTGAGTAATTCAATTATTGTTTTGATTTATATCAGATTTTCGTATTACTAACCACAAACGCAAGTAATTTTCTATCAGAAGTAATACTTATTTCTCCTTTCACAAAAAAAGTATACGGTTTTCTGAGAATGGTACATTGGTGTAAATTACAAATTTATTAGTATTAGATATACATATAATATTCTAAATATAAATAATAAGTAAAGCCATTGTTTATGATGACCTAGTGTTGGAGTGAGCATCTTGAATTCAAATAATTTCAAATAAAATTTGCATGTTTTATGTGACTTATAGGCTATTTCATAAAAAAGACATCTTAATAACGGCTTCATTAACCTCGATATAAAAAGTACACATATATATACACACACTATCATGCCAATATTAATACGGACCTGAAGTCCACATGAAATCACTTAATATAAGTTTCACCTATAGCACTATGCAAAATCTTCCACGTTGGCAGTAAATAAGTCAAACTATTCATGAGCTCTTCAAAGTTCGGCTCGATAAAAGTTCGTTCGAATTTATTTAGTGAAACTCATTAACTAAACAAACCAAACTTGAGCATGGTAGTATTCGATTCGTTAGCTCGTTAACAAGTTCGTTAATTGATTTAGCTTGAAATATAAATTTATTACTTAAATACAATTATTTTCTCTCTATAATTAATAATTGTTGTGTGAGATCTCTAACTACTTTTATTTTTTGTAAGAAATCAATAAATATGTTATGTAATTATGGATAAAATAATTTATTTTTAAAATGATTAATATTATACATATATCTAAATCTGAAAAATTTGTTTGGGTTCGATTAAGCTCGTGAACTCAAAATATTCGATAAATAAAGTTTGAGACTCGATTCGATACTAAGAAAACATATAGATTCGGTTCGATTCGATTTCACCCCTAAGCACATCTCCTTTAATTGAGATAACACATATTGAGCACATTATACCAAACTTCTGAAATGAAATTTGCATAAATTTAATGGGCCAATAGCAATTTGCAAAATAAGACAGAAAATCGTGGGCACTTGCATTCCTCACAAGATTCAGACTATATGAACCTTATCTTTAAGAATGGCGTTGTAATATCAAATTCCCTCCAACTACTATTTATTTCTAATTCCGACTACCATTTCTCTCTCTCTCTCTCTCTCTCTCTCTCTCTCTCTCTCTAAAGTGTAGCGTGCAAATATTGTTTCAGTCAACGTGCACTATATATTACACGATTACAAACTGTATTAATGCAGCTAATTTGACATTTCAAGGTATTGATTAATCAACACCAAAAACGTCGGAGATGAGAGTTGCGGTGGTGGGAGGCGGCGTGAGTGGGATGGTTGCGGCGTATGTGGCGGCGGAGGGCGGCGAGGAGGTGGTGCTCTATGAGAAGGAGGATTACTTAGGCGGCCATGCCAAGACCGTTGATGTTGATGGCACTTCTCTTGACCTTGGATTTATGGTTTTCAATCGAGTAAGTAATTTATTTTATTTTTTCTTCGAGTTTCACTTCATTTTTAATGGTTCGTCTTTGCTAATATTTGGATGGCATCCATTTCAAGATTTCTTATTCCCACATATTCGTTTTTTTTAAAGTTTTATTCCTTTTATTTAGTAATTTTAGTCAATTTAAATATTATACTTGATTAGCGTCATTAAGGAAATATTAGGTTTTGGAATTAAATACGTAAACATAAGATTCTTGGCACTTTTGTGTCAGATTAGAACAAATGTAGTTTTGGATTCACCAACATTTCGAAGAAGTTTGTAAGTTTCATAAAAGTGAGATTAAAGAAAAAATCACAATTAATTTTAGATTTTCTATCGAACCGAATTACTATATTTGTTAGTGTAAAAGTCTTGTAGGGTCGCCAAACATCACGTCAAATTACATAATATTTACACAACGATTGTTTATATGTAAATTGTCAAGTACTCCATCCGTCCTACTTAAAGTGTCTCATTTCTTTTGGGCATGGGTATTTAGGAGAAATGTATAAAGTAGTTAAAGTATTAAAAAGTGGGTAGGATCCACACGATTAATTTATACTATAATTACTGATTTTTTATTGATAGATAAATAGAAAAGGTTGTGGATTGTAACGGATTTAGTGAGTACCGACAAGCTTGATCATGCTTATTTAGTCTTATGAACATATATATCGACAATACTGATTACTGTATACTATAATTACTGATTTTTTTATTAATAGATAAATAGAAAAGGTTGTGGAAATATTGTAACAGATTTAGTGACTAGTACCAACAAGCTTATCATACTTGCATAATTAGTTAGTACATTTGAAGAGTGATAATTGACAACTCATTAAATGATTGGTTTTAATTAGTAAGGTTAGGAAAAAGTTAACTAGCACATGCATCATGTGTCTCTTAGCTTTTTGAAGTTTATTTAATATTTTCCATTTTGGAGACAACGACGTGCTTCTACCTTATAACTAGTTGCGTTGTTAAAAGTAGGTATTGCATTTCTTGTAGTACAACAAAACTCGACATCGTTACTTGTTTATTTATCTTTTCCTTTTATCCCATATAAGACAATCTATTTTTTTTAAAGAAGATTATTTAAGAGAATAATATAAAATAGTTAAAGTGCTAAAAAAATATGTAGGATCCACAACTTTTGAAGAGATAATTATTTCTTAAAAAAAAAGTTATTTTGGATGGGATAACCAATAAAGAATACATATTATCTTGGATGAGACGGAATAAGTATTTTTTTAGCAAATGGTATCATTATTTGTGAGGAAAAGAAATATACAAACAGTTTTTTTTTTTTTTAACTGGGTTCGTAATTTTAGATGCTTTGTTACGTTTTGTAATAACTAAGTTTTCAAATTTCCATTGAATTTAGCGCTTTAATGAGCATTGCGTTAATCTATATATATGATTTTATGTCTAATTTGTTTTATTACATAAATAGCATAGTTTATTTTTTATTCGAATATCAAATATTGTCCAAAATCACAAGTAACTTAAAATAGCATAAGTCAGCTCATAAAATATATGTAGGGATTAAAACATTTATATGCATATCGATTATATAATAATGCGATATTACGTGTGTGTGAGTCAGCAGTGGTAGAACATATCTTGCGATGCCAAAGGTCTCGGGTTCGAAAACATTTAAATGTATTATCGAAAAAAAATAATAATGCGATATTACACTGTCACGTTTACGATATTAATACATGAGGATGCAAATTTTAACTACATAGCAATTAGTTTCGTACCATCACATTACATCAAGCCCACTCTCGTGCCATGGAATTTCTAAGGAAATTAATTCCCAAACCCCATCCCTATCACAATCTAGACCTTTGCAGAAAAATCGTTGTTTCTCTTGAGGGTGGCTCATTGTGAACATTAGATAAAGTTCTAATAGCTTTTTAATCACTGAATCTCCATGATTTACCCCATCACATTCTTATGGGGTTGGGGTATGGGGCTTCCGTGAAGAGAACTTACCATTTTGGAACAAGAAAAATCACTAAACCAAATTAAGTCCGATACTGTATTTAGTGAAATATACCTATAAAGCAATGTTTAGCCATCAATTACTATATTTGAACATGTCGAGATGTGGAGATACAAATATGTTTTGTTTTGTTTTTTTTTTAATATTGCAACAAAATTGCCAGACAAGCAATTGGGTGGAGCCGTGGGGTGCTGTCGTTTTCATGTGCATTGGTAGTAGCTGTTTGATGGTACTTTGTCTTAGAGATGGGCCCATATGGCTTTGTCTTTTTCACAGCTATCATTTTCCCGTGGTCCATGGACTTTTTAAATATCAGATATTTTATTCAACTGGACCATAGAGTCATGTCGTCATAAGAGAGGCCCACTTACATTTTATTTTATTTAAATACCATTTTTTACCTCAACATTTAACTTTTTCACCATTGTATCCTAATGTAAGCAAAAATACAAATTATTACCCATATTGTAATTGTTGATAACAATTCTATCTTATCATTAAAAAAGTCAACTTTCTTGTTCTTGGGACATCAATTTTGGCTAGTATGATCAGTCGTTGAAATTGAGACCACAATCGAAATCTCCTTGACTTGAGCTACAACATCCCCAAACCAATTTTTCAATCCGTTGTGGACTCTTGAATATATGAAACATATATGTTTTCCTTTGTTCAGTCATATCAAACTCATCATTTTTGAATTTAGAAAATGTGCTAGCTGCTTTTGGAGTTGATCTCTTATGCTACAGTCTCATACACAACAACCTAAGTCTATGTAACCTTATAACATGTGTTATCAACTTATCATTTCATAAGATCAACAAAATTTTCATGAAGCATGTGAAATCAACAACAGCTTATTTAAGTTTAATGGGGTGAGATGTTCCACAGGTGACTTATCCAAACATGATGGAATTCTTCGAGAATCTGGGAGTTGACATGGAGCTCTCGGACATGTCATTCTCAGTGAGCTTAGACAAAGGAATAGGCTGTGAATGGGGCAGTCGAGGCGGTCTCTCCGGATTATTTGCACAGAAGAAGAACACATTCAATCCCTACTTTTGGAATATGATCAGAGAAATCGTCAAGTTCAAGACCGATGTGCTCGAGTAATTAATAAGCTTCACATGTTCCTCACATTTTGATGGAAAAAACTCGTGTTTTTGCTGATCTTCGTATGCATATGCTCCTCACTTATGGCAGTTACCTGGAAGATCTTGAAAATAATCCAGACATTGATAGGAATCAGACACTAGGAAACTTCGTCCAATCACGCGGTTACTCCGAGCTGTTTCAAAAGGCCTATCTTGTGAGAGGATTTCATATTTTGCTTTTTAAGTGTGGTTTTTGATCGAAGCAGTTTGCTTATGTTTTTCAACCGTCTGATTAGATTCCAATCTGTGGATCAATCTGGTCGTGCTCTTCAGAAGGAGTGATGAGCTTCTCTGCGTATTCCATACTTTCATTTTGTCGAAACCACCATCTTCTGCAGGTATTTTCTTGCACGCTCCTTCGTGTTTTCTTCCAACATTCGTCTAGTTAATGATGTGCTCTGCAGATATTTGGTCGCCCTCAATGGCTAACTGTGAGGTGGCGTTCGCAAAGCTATGTCAATAAGGTACTACTCCAACATCCTTTTATTTAGTTTAGTATTTATCATGACATATGGCTTATAGTTGAGATTATGTTAGTTTCTGAGATGAATTTGTTGCCCTAGATTAAGAAAGTGCTGGAAAGTAGAGGCTGTCGAATAAGAACCAATGTTGAAGTATGTTCTGTTTCAGGAAATGATGAGGGTGAGTACTGACTAGTCTTCTATAGATTTTTTCCTTTTCTTTTAAAAATCAAACTTTTAATGTAGCAATTTGGATCATGCTACTATATGACCGTCATTTTTGATCAGGTTGCGTTGTAAGGTGCAAGGATGGCTCAGAAGAAGCGTATGATGGGTGCATAATCGGTGCCCATGCTCCGGATGCTCTGAAGATGTTAGGACATCAGGCGACGTTTGATGAACTAAGAGTACTGGGTGCTTTTCAGTATGCCTATAGGTGCTCTTCTTCATTTACTACAAAGTTAATGTTTCTTTGTTACTTCCATTGAAACTAATCTTGCTAAACTTTTGATGGGCAGTGACATTTACCTTCATCGTGACAAAAGTTTAATGCCCAAAAACCCGGCAGCATGGAGCGCGTGGAATTTTCTTGGATCCATCAATGACAAAGTTTGTGTCACATATTGGCTCAACATTCTGCAGGTCTCCTTTGTCATGGAATTTTTCCCTTCATTGCAAGTTTGTCCCTTTTCCTGTTGCCTGTGCTGATGTTGGAAAAATCGTGTTTTTCATTTTGTGCAGAACATTGAGACGAAGGGGCTTCCTTTTCTGGTGACGCTAAACCCTCCTTCCACTCCTCAACATACACTGTTGAAGTGGTCGACTGGCCACCCTATCCCATCAGTCGCTGCATCAAAAGCTTCATCTCAGCTAGATCTCATACAAGGAAAGAGAAGGATATGGTTCTGTGGAGCATATCAAGGTGCATTGAAAAGCCATTTTAACTACTCATGCATGTCGTGTACTCCCATTATATACTTACGTGGTTTCATTGTGTTGTTCTCTCAGGCTATGGCTTTCATGAGGATGGACTGAAGGTATGAATATTCATCTTTTTATATATACAATTTTTTCGATTGAATTCATTATAAGAGTTGATCATGGATGGTAATTTTAACCCCTTTGATTCTTGTAACAGGCAGGAATACTTGCTGCCAATGGCTTGCTTAGAAAAAGCTGTGTACTAAAGAGCAACCCCAAATACATGGTACCTTCCTGGCTTGAAACGGGGGCACGTTTTCTTGTCACTGGGTTTCTCGAACGTTTTATAGCTACTGGCAGCCTAATGTAAGTTGCATATGTAATATTTTGTGTTGTCTTAATTATTAGTTTCTAAGAGGCTTTCTTACACAAACCTGAAAATTAGGCAATGGTTTCTGAATAATTTTTAGATTTTTACCATCTTTGGCTTTCATGGCATGAGAATATAGTATGATGTAACGTATGTAACTCGTGCTGCAACAGTTTATTGGAAAACGGAGGTACAATGTACACATTCGAAGGCAGCAGGAAAGGGAGCTTCTTAAAAGTCACTTTAAGAGTTCATACTCCACAATTTTATTGGAAGGTAATTCATATATTATGGTTATCTGTATACATGTTGCACACTATATTTTAGTGATGAATTTCCTTTTATTTATCTTGTTTCACTTATATAGGTTGCAACAGAAGCAGATTTAGGCCTAGCGGACGCCTACATTAATGGGGACTTTTCTTTTGTTGATAAGAATGAAGGTCTACTCAACCTTTTCATGGTGAGCGAATGAATTCTATTTTAACTTCATTCTTGACAGATAGCATGGAATTAGTTTTATTTTTTTTTCTCTTTTATTGAAGATCTAAAAGGAGCATATTTCAGCTACTATGTGTAAACTTTGAAGTTCTGTTTCTGGTAACAGTGGCTCCATTTTGCAGTTATTTATTGCCAATAGAGATATAAACACTTCTACTGCACAGCTGAATAACAAAAGGTAATAACTTAGAACAGATTTTCTATATTCATTTGATCCAACATTTTGCAAGAACTCTACAATAAATTTTGCTTTGTACACTTAAAGAGGATGGTGGACACCGCTGCTCTTCACTTCTGCAGTGGCTTCTGCAAAATATTTCTTCCAGCACGTCTCAAGACAGAACACAGTAACTCAGGCACGACGTAACATCTCAAGGCATTATGACTTAGTAAGTTGTTGAACTTTATGCACTTGAAAATCTTTTCTTCTCTCTTTGCTTGAGCATTCTACTTAAAGCGGATACTAAATCTGTCTGTGTCGTTTGCCAGAGCAACAAACTCTTCTCTCTCTTTCTGGATGAAACAATGACATATTCTTGTGCAATGTTTAAGGTTAAGAGCTGTCCTCTTCAATTCATCTGTTTAGAAATAAGTTGTCATAGTATACCTAATCTTGCTGATCCATTTGATTGTCTAAGAAGTCTGAAGGTGAAGACCTAAAGATTGCTCAGCTCAGGAAAGTTTCTTTTCTGATTGAAAAGGTAAGAAATTTTTTATATATTTTTGTATGACTTTAATATAGAAAGAAGAAAATAATCAAAGCTGATTTTCATTGGTCATAGGCAAAGATTAGGAAGGATGATCACATTTTAGAGATTGGAAGTGGCTGGGGAACTTTAGCAATTGAAGTGGTGAGAAGAACCGGCTGCAGGTACACCGGGATCACCTTATCCGAACAGCAGCTGCAATATGCTGAGCTCACAGTAAAGGAAGCTGGCTTGCAGGTGTAAATAACTCTATCTGAAAACAGTTGAATTATTCGAGTTATATGCAGTTTCACTGTGTTTTATTTGAAATTTCTTTACAGTGTACTGTGTGAAATATTGCTTCAGGATCGCATAAAATTTCTCCTATGTGACTACAGACAGCTGCCAAACAAGGAGAAATATGACAGGATAATATCATGGTGAGTTTCTTCTCTTCATTTTATTCTCAAATATTTAAGACGGTGATATTTATGTCATAATTCTTGGTAAGTGCAGTGAGATGTTAGAAGCTGTAGGTCATGAGTTCATGGAGGAGTTTTTCAGGTGCTGTGAATACATGTTAGCAGAAGATGGCCTTCTCGTCCTTCAGGTCAGTAGAGCCATCTGAGAGAATCACGCATTTACATCACCATGATTCTGTTATGTTATAGCAGCAAGTTGAAGTGTGTGAAAATGCTGTTTTTATCAGTTCATATCTATACCAGACGAGAGGTACGATGAATATAGGCGTAGTTCAGACTTCATAAAAGAGTATATTTTCCCAGGAGGATGCCTGCCTTCACTAAGCCGAGTAACATCAGCCATGGCTGCTGCCTCAAGATTCTGGTATTTAAATCTACATTCTACCATTATTCCTCCTTTGAGGAAAGAAGTTAATACACGTGTTTATGTAGTGTGGAGCACCTTGAAGACATTGGAGTCCATTACTTCCAGACACTCAGATGCTGGCGTGAAAACTTCCTCAAAAATCAAAGGTAAGAATCAAGAAAAAGGATCGATCTCAAGTGAGAAAGCCATCCTAATCCTAGAACTTTTTTTCAATGAATCTGTGGTTTGCAGTGAAATCAAGGATCTGGGATTCAACGACAAGTTCATCAGAACGTGGGAGTATTACTTCGACTATTGTGCTGCAGGATTCAAAACTTGTACACTCGGAAATTATCAGGTATACATTTCTTGAAATTTTGTACAAGAAAAGTGTTGTATATTTTTACTTTGAGTGGTAGGACAGATTGATAAAATATAGGATTGAGTATTTGAAAGTAAGAGGGTGAAACAAGTTCAAAATTAATCAATCCATCAAAGCAAATGGTAGACTAGCTTGGATTATTTTCATGATTTCATCTATCCATTCTATCATTCAAAGTAAACTCCCCCTAGTTTTTCTGCATCTTGCATCAGTTTTTAACGATTTGTCTGAACTCAAACTGCACGAATTCTGAAACTTGTTTCAATCTGATGCTTTTTTCTTACCAGATTGTGTTCAGTCGACCTGGAAATGTCGTGGCATTTGGTGATCCTTACAAGGGTGTTCCTTCTGCCTATTGACTGCACATTTTCTCTTCTGCAAATATTTTTGGAGGGAGCTGAGGGTTCAAGAGTAGTTCAATATTTTCAAATTATTGAAGCCAAGTTACTATTGTTATTATTATTATTTTTTATTTTACTCCATTTTTACAGGCAACCCAAATGGGCATTCCCTGTTATTCATGTAAAACTGACAGTAAAACAGAAAACATATGGTTGATTGTTTTGTGGATTTATATGAATTAATTTTTCAAGAAGATTCTCCATGTGCAACCAAGCCACTGACTCAAGATTTAGAGTATGTCCAATAAAACCAAATATAATATAAAAGAAAGAGAACTATAAAGAAACTATCAATCTTGATCTATGACGAAAATCCAAACATATATTGCTCATTGAAATCAGCTTGATACACAAAACTGTCAATTTGTACAGAGGGGAAACAGGAAGCAAATGGAAGAGCCTATACTATATAACAGTCACAAGCAATCATATGTTTCTTAGAATAGAATGCACACACTATGCTAATCTTTTATATGCTACCCAGTAATACGAGAAAACTCAGACGATATATCAATAGTCTTGAAAATCCCGAAAGTCACTAAACCGGTTCCTCCCTTTGGTTACTTGTACACTCCTAAGAAAATTGTGTTCGACTCGAGGCAAGATGTCATTGTAGTTATATGACTGTCTGCGGTCCAGGCATAGGCAGTTCTGCAGATCAGTGCTCCACGGAAGAAAACTGACGTCTCACATATCCACCAGAAAGTTACTGGCAGACAATCTAATAAATCCGGTCTACATTATCCTACAGATGCAAGAATCAGATTCATCTTCTTCTGAGTCGCTCACATCACTGCAAAGAAAAAGAATAGAACATTATATAAGGGGAAGACAGGCAATTCCCAGTTTCAGATGATGCATGAACTTACAAAAATGCAGACAATTTTAGTAAGATAACCAAGCATAGTAGCAAATTCTCTCATCATCTGTAATTTTCTCTTAATCATAGTAACAAGTATAAAAGATGTATATATTTTGTTTACTTAGTGCATCTGCTTCCATACACTTGAGGCTTGGGAGATATGTTCTGACTAATGTGTGAAACCATGCAGTACAACCAATGGCAGACTATGATGAGAATCATACAACACCAGTCGAAGGGCAAAGCGAAGGTTACTGACATTCCCTGTGAAACAAACTAAGCACTACCTAAAATGTGTCGTATATACTCTTTCTAGCAACAGGTGTCTAGATTCTATCATGAGAGAAAAAAATAATGCTACAGGGCAGTAACTAAAACAGTGCCGGAGATGAAGCCTCATGATACAATAACAGGGATGTCAGGTCGTGTACAGTGAGCCAAAACATCGGTGCATTGACCTTGTCATACACTGACAGCCTCCAATGACTACACCAAGTCATGCTGCTGTAGGGACTACCATATGGTTTACAATGGAGTAGTTCAAAATTTTAATCAGTAGAAAAAATATAATGATGATCAAATATTCAACACCATAGTTGCAGATCCTCATCATCAACATATGATTGAAAACAAAAAGGTGCAGAAAATCAACCATAGACACCAACAAGATCATCACTTCATCCATCATCTAAATTCTATAAAATTGTTCTTCTGATTCTAAGCCATTTGATATGTATCCTCCACATTTATGAAACTTAATGCAGTTCCTTAGTCATAACTTGATCAGAATAATTGAAAAACTCAAGAACTCACATCAACAATGAGCACAGCTACAAGATTCGAATATCATAAGTTGACCACAATCATGCAGCATCAACAACATAAAACATCAAAAGATCCTAATTACCTCGGTTGAAACTCCAAAATTTCTGCAAGCTTATCACCATTGCTATCCATCCAATGAACTTTCCTCTTAGGTTTATCCGACTTCTTCGCCAATCCACCGTTGTTGGAAGGCAGCAATGCTTTCGACTCATCACTCTCGTCAATCATAACTACTTTTGGAGACTCCAAGCTGCTCAGAACGGTATTGTTCACCTCAATCTTCAAACCATTATTACTCATATCCATCAACAAATCTACACGCCTCAAAACCTCACAATATTTCAATGCACAGCCATCAACACTGGGAAAATCCGAAATTCTTCATGAGCATCTAACATTCCCACAAATGGCCAATTTGTCAAAATCTCACATTCATCATCCCCAAACAATCGAATCCCCACTCTTCACGAACTAAATCCTAAGGAATTCAACCGATTTCCTAACAGGATTCAGAAAAGTCAACGCAGAGATTGACCAAGATAGCAATCGGATTGCAAAATCAGAAAACCCAAAAAGAAGTGCACTGAAGAGATCGCTGAGAAGAAAGAGTAGACACTGAATTGGGGCCAAACAAGTTTACCATAAATTGCTTCTTCGACGAATCAGAATTTCCCTATTGATACACAAATCCTCCGAAAAAAGTGTTCGGTTGGCACAGACTGCTACAAGCTGCAGTCTTGAACAGCAATGAAGCAGAGAGAGAGAGAGAGAGAGAGAGAGATAAAAACCACTGAAATTGAAAGCTTTGATGTGTGTGTGATGGAGAGAGAGAGAGAGAGAGAGAGAGAGAGGCTGTATGTGTGTGTTTACTTCTACTTTGTTTGCATCGGTGAAGGCTTTTGTGAGTGAAATCGAATAATAATTGCATCATCAAACACGGGTTATTGCCATATTCACGTCATCTTCTTGATTGGTGGCTGTTGATGCAGGTCGTTAACTTGCTAGATTTGGGCGAAAGATCCAACGGCTCAGATTTGAGGCTTCTTGTTAGTTAATTTCGTTGTCATTCTACATTCCATATTGTTTCCTATGATTTATCATTAAATGAAGGGACCTGGAATTTAATTCCCAAATATACATGTTTATACAAAGATTATGAGTCATATTCATACTACTTTTCTTTAATAAATATTATTACTTAGAATCTAACACTATCTCATGCGAATTACATCTTACTTAATAGGTAAAAATTTCAATTATTGTGAAAATTTCATCAGACCTAAATACATCTGGATAAATGGTGCATCCGATCTAATTAAATTCTAAGTAGTAAATCAAAAAACAATAAATGAATCATAATTAATGGATGTACCGAATTAATATTTAGATATAAACCGAACTTTGAATTAATAAACCCTAATTATAAATTAATAAACCCTAATTATGAATTAATAAACAAAATTAATTTAAATGTCACAAAATAAAAATAATAACTTCTTGTTGAACCCATCACATTCGATTTTTTTCTTATTATGATTTATCTCTTATATGTTGATTTCTCAATTATTAATTGCATATTTTTCTCAATCATCCAAAATAAAATAATAATAATAATTAATAATGTTAATACTTAGAAGTTTCAACTATTATCCTATGTATATAGAGAGTTAAAAGGCAGAGATTCCTATTTAAGAGGCCATGACTTTGATTGCAATCATCAAACCAATTGTATTTTGTCTTAATCTTTCACCACACTCCAAATTCCAAGTGTCTATGTGTAAGCATTTCCATTGCAGTGGGGTAGGTATATATATTATATTGCTTCAAATGTTGCTAACTATGATTGCACATCAAAACTACTTGCATTCTACTCAACTAACAAGTTTCCCATTCTCACCAACAATAAGGTGACAATTGCCCCTCCTCAAACAACACACACACACACTCGCACTCCCTCAAAGAACAAGAAGAAATGGCATGCTTTGAAAGGGCTTCACCAGCATTGAGGGAAATACTTCTTAGGATACACAGGTACAATGAATTTTCGTGTTTTAATCGTGTCGATCATCTACTGCTAATCACCACGACTACGCTTCATTAAAGTCGAGTTGAAACATTCATGTGCAACTTAGTGAGTTTTTCCGTTACAACTCAAAGCCACCATCTCTTTGGCAGACAATGAAATGTGCATATCCTAATAGACCACCATTTCCTCAGACAATGTGCAACTGAAAAGGAAAACTAGATTATAGTGCAAATTTATCTAAGTTCTAAGCCACATTTTACTATCAAGGTTAGCACTATTAAAACTAACACAAGGAATGTTATCTGGTCTTGATCACAGAGCAGAAAGACCTCTCGAGATAGATCACCACGTGCATGAATTTGGCTACGTACACTACCATGTTAAGGTATCTGATTTCATAAATCTAGAAGGCTGCCCAAAGATGAGTTTTGATTGAATGCAAGTAGCCTACAAATTTTTCTACAATAGTTAACATTGGAAACATAGATTTTCTCAAACTGTTAGATTGAATTTTCCAACAGCATTCAGTGTCGGATCCAGTTTATACCTATTTATCAGTGTCGACACCTCTTCTATCTCAAGGGCTCCCAATCTCATCACAGCTTCCTCAGCACACTCTCGAGATGGTTAATGAGATTTTCCCCAAGGTTATGGAGGTGGTCGTGCCTCCCAACGACGGCTATCAACTAACTCTGAAGCTCGACATTTCAAGAATTCCACAGGATAAAGGTTAGTCTACAATAGTTCGTCAGCAGATTCTTGGACAGAATGGTAAAAATTAGACGATAATTAGCTTCAATTATACATTATTCCCAGCGTCGACAAAGATGATTTCGGACATAGCCTCAGTTCAAGCAGTGCTAGTGAGCTCTCAGTTGAAGGAAATTCTAAGGAATGTTGATTCTCAAGAAATTGGTCATGGGATTTATAAGCCAATCAAACTTACATATCATCCAAGGGAGCCATTCTTTGTCATCAAACAGGCAAGTTTTTGTTCCATAAAGAGAAATATTTCAGTTGCCTAATGTAATGTGACTTAACACCTTAATTCACAGCCAACCAAGATCACTGCAGTATATCCAATGCGCTTCAAGGAAAAAGAAGACGTGATCATTGCAACGGCCTTCTTTCAGGTATATCTTCGACATAGGAAGGAAACGAGCATGAGTTTTGAGTGTTACGCACACCTAACTTAGCAACGGGCAAATATGCCTCAGGAACTCATGGATGTAGGGAGCTCAGAAGCATTCCGAAAGGCCCCTCATTGCATATGGTCGCCTATTCCGCCTGCAGAGTTGAGAGGCGAGCCGATTGAAGACCTCAGCACAAATGGAGGGTTCCTCTCTTTTGGTAATAAATTCAACTAATTCAAAGCTAGAAAGGATCTACCTTAATTCAACAACTGCATTTTCAGACATCACGTCGCGCCATGTGCAAGGAAAGAAGCTGGAGAAGACAGTATGGAACCTTCTAAACTTGTACACGTTTGTGAAGTACCACGTGAAGGTAAATAATCTTGAGAATCTACCAAAAATAGTAAAATTTCACGACATTTTTGTAGCTAAACTAAGCCCGAACAGAGTAGTAGAGGCTTCGTGCAAAGAAGAATGAGAATGCGCCTCGATAAGTTAGTTCAGGTAACTTAAAAAAACACATTTTTGTAACTGCAAACGACACTGATTGTTTTGTTAAAAGTCTACTGATTATGTTTGAGTTGCAGCCGCTGCATGATGTGGAAACCGAAGAAGATAATCAACAGATGAAGAAGAAGAAGAAGAAGCCGACATACGGCAGGTACTACTACAACATGTGAAAATAATGTGTTTTTACGTAGTTTTAGCATTTTGTTTGCTTGAGATAAAGAATCTTGATGCAGGATGTACGAATGTGCGGAAATGGATAAGGGTCTCGAAGACGAAGATCCTTGAAGGGAATCACGAGTTGGGTAATAAAATGAAGCGAATTCGTTGGAGAATCAAGATTCATGGCTTCAGCCGTTTTCGTAGGAAATGGCTGAGAATGCCCAAATTCTCTCGAGTTACGAGGTATATGAAGCTGGAATGAGCCTTTTCGCTTTTCCGAGAAATTCAAGCTCGTAACACTCTTCTCACAAATTGTTCAGTTTATCAAAGGGATCATCTTAGTTAGAGGATATATTATATATCTTTTGTTCTCATAATTGGAATTCCAAAAGAATTCATACTTCTTGTATTTTCTAGATAAATGGTAAAACACATAGCAACAACTTAATCCTTGTAAGGGGGGTAATAGGATTTTAATTTTGAAATAATGGATCTCGTTTTACATATAAATCAATTAACACAAAACTTGAATACATACGTCCGCATCGCATTCCATGAAAAAAAATATTATTGTTATTAAAAAATTTTCATTTATATTAAATAATAGCATCATTTTTTATCATTTTGAAAAAATGTCTCAATATTGTTCACTTTTATATATAAATAGATTAAGGAGAATTATGTTTTGTACCATACAAAGTGTGTGAGGAAATTGATGTCTTTTTAAATAAAAATTATTTTCGTTTTTAAGCGGATCAACAATATCGAACGGATCGAATATCAAATATCATTTATATTGAAAAAAAATATATATGTCCGTATATCTGAATGAATATATATGAGATCATCTCATCAATTAAAGGCTTTAAAGAGTTCAAAATCTTGAAGACATCAAATGTGGAAAATTAGATTCTTTACAATTCTTTGGAAAGATAGAATCTTGCTACTGAATGTTGAAAATTCAGATTCGAATTGGTTCCTGGAAATTAAGATTTTTGGTTTACGAAACCTGCCTTGTCAAAGTCAGCAAGTGAATTCCATGGAAAGCATTAGATTCATGCCACCGACTTTTTATTTGTAATGTAACGATCATTTAAAACATGAAAATTCTTATAGGAATTCTTGAAAATAATTATTCATACTTTAAGGAATTAAAGATTTTACCTTTAAAATATAAATTGCCATTTTAACGGCCCAAAATAATCTCACAAACACAAATCATTCAAAATCAAACGTGTCAAATAATCAACGGTTGGGTCCACTGAATGGAAATAGCAGGCTGGGAACCGTATACAAAAATCGTCATTCAACTCAAAAATAAAAATTTCAACAAAAGAAAAAAGAAAATCCAAGTCCACCAGATATCTGTGGCTCTCGTCACGCCTCCTCACCTAAAAGTTTATGAACCAAACTCAGCAGGTTCACACGAAAAACCTCAGATATATAATATAACACAGAAATCATTAAAAATAGAAACAAAAAATCCCCAACACGAATTTCAGATTCCACAGCAGAAAAACCTCAAAGCTTAGCTTCTCCTCTAGCTCTACTAGGCTGTGAAACCTCATCGCTCATCAATGGCTGCTACCTCAGTTTCTGCTTCTGCTTTCCTTGGGAGCTGGGGCACCTCCGTGGCCGGTGAAGACCACGCCATGTTGCAGGCCAAGGCGGCGGCGCCGCAGCAAGTCAGGGTGGCGGTACGGCCGCGGCCGATGATGGGGAGCAGTAAGGGCGGCATCTTCGCTCCGGCCGTCGTTGTCACAAGAAACATCATTGGAAAGAAGAGGTTCAACCAGCTCCGAGGCAAGGCCATTGCTCTTCACTCACAGGTAACAAAATCCCGTATTCTATTTTTCTTTTAACAAAAATACTTACAGGCAAATATTACAAACCATGAAACCAACACATCGCAAAATTGTTTTCAGGTAATAACGGAGTTCTGCAAATCGATAGGAGCTGACAACAAGCAACGGCAGGGGCTGATTCGGCTGGCCAAGAAGAATGGAGAGTGGCTTGGTTTTCTTGCTTGATGGGAAGAATGTTTCTTGCTTACGATTAAAGTAATTCACCTTTGATATACAGAATGTGTTAGTGTGTATTCATAAACATCCCAGATACAACTCTCTTCATGTGAGATGAATACCTCTATTTCGTTTGCTCTTTCATGTTTAGATTAAATTGCACGTAGATGAATGAGCTGTTACATTTCGTTAATATTCAAAACTTATAGTAAAAGTATTACAACAATCTTTTCATCAAAAGACATGTAGAATGAGAATAAAGGCATATTTCAGTTCAAAGTATAACAGACAGACTGAGAGACAAAACAGCAGTAATTCACTAGGAAGAGAAGATCGCCGCTCTCTATTTTGGAACTCAATCAGAAGCATGCTTCAACAGCATTGTAGGCTTTTGCTGCTTCACACTTGATATCGACTTCTTGGTGCTCTACTTTCTCTTCTCGAATCATCCTGTAGTAACCCAATAAGGATTAGAACGTAAAGAAAAGGAGCATCGAAGTTTGCAATACATAGGAAGAGTGATAAAACGTACATGAAAGCCATAGGAGATCTTGTCAGTGGTATCAATGATCTCCTTCCACTTCCTTCCAATGCCCATCTGCATCACAAAGATGAAATTTTTATTAATAAACTATCGAACAGCTTGAAGCTAGTAAAATTGTAAAGGACCGAAACATTGCTACTCCAACAGTACTGCTAGTATGCAGTGACACATCATATGCCGTGCCTATCTTAATTGATTAAAGGGTTATCATTTGAAGTTGCATAAGCTCTCCACGAACTTACCACATTTGAGTCCTAGTCCCTTCTATTAATACCAACCTATCTCCATAGAATATTGCTAACAATATACAACAAACAGTCGATATTAACAAGATGATATTTTGCTCATACTATAATAATTAGTTCTGTTCTCTTTACTATCCAAAACCAACATGAACTTTCATTGGCAAGAATAGCTATCTAACGGAAATACCTGAGCTGCTTCATTGGCTGCAGTCTTGGTCCATAATGAGAGTTTATCTTGTTTTTGGCGCACACTGGCAACCACTCCACAAATCTCATCAGCATCGTCAAATTGCTCTCCAATTAGAGCCATTAGCTAACAGACAAAACCACAGAAGACAATTTCAAATCGGTCCCATCCATTCATTCATCATAACATCAAGAGTCTATTGAGCATATTCGTATCCAGTCATAAAACACAGACCTCTAACTAATTTTTTCAATAGATACATTAGGAAAATATTTATGGTTTGGACATTAGGAGAGCATATTGCATTGCATTGAGGAAGTCATTTAGTCAGAGAGTTGGGTGATGAGAGTGACAAAATGTTGTAGTTTTTTTTCAGCATAACATATTCACTGTCCTTGCATGTCAAGCCAAATAAATTTGTCCTTCAGACTTGCATCTCTCAGTTTGTGTCATCTTGTTAGGTCTACTTCTAACATACTAACCAGGAGTGAAGGGCAAGGATTTCTTACAGTTTGAAGCCACATGTTTTCCAGATCAAACTTTTTGTTGCTAGTTACAGTCCACTTGCCCCCATTAGCACACTCGGGGTCTTCCCATTTGGGCTCCACTCCAGCTTTGAATAAGTGAAAATCAGCATTTGCAGGGAACTTGCTGGGTCTGAATATCTGGTCATATAAACTGCAAAAGAAGTTACCATTTTACTTTGCAAGTGATAAGATGGACCATCTTTTTGCAAATGACAAGAGAATACCTTCCCCCCCCCCCAAAAAAAAAAAAAAAAACAAAATGTAAACTTCACAACCCTCCATTCATTACCAATACCACACTGCCGTTCAGTAACTAAAGAATGGTTATTTGGCATGGTTAGTTCCACATTCATTACAAAAACATTGGAAAAATAAACGTGAACTTATGAAGCAATTTGGCTCAGCTAATGGTGTACTCAATAATTGCTTATTTTGGGTTGTCACTTTCTAGGAATCAAACCAAGTTAAATTAGAGTGAAACAAAGCATGAGAAACCCATTGGTTGGCTCAACTAGGTTAAGGTACATTCCTAAGCATTCTTTTTCCTGCTTTCCCCACAGAATTTTAGAACTATATTTACATCATAAATTCATAATGTTTAGTTACAGTCTAGCCTAATAAATCTTAGTTGATGGACCCCGCACAGATGTTCAGAACAGATACTCTAAGTGACGAGAGAATGTGATATATTCTGCATTGGTGCAGAAATCACTTGAATGTCTTAGAAGGATTAGCAATAGTTTGATGTGTTTATGCTTTTAATATCAAGAAAAAAAAGAAGGAACAAAAGAACGATGACAAGGAGACCCCATTGAAGACTTTTAACCACAAGAAACTCTCCACCTTCAAATGCCAAATCTTGACTATGCTTCACAGAAGCAACTAGAACTTTCAACTCGGGTTCTTTTCTAGAGCCAATACTTGCAACTCTACAACTCAAGAATCGCAGTCACAACCAAATCCACACAGTAAAAGCAATCAACTTCCAACGCATAATTTGAATATAAACAAATGACAGGAACAAAGAGATGTACAAACAGGCAGGCACAGAGTACAACAGAGAGAACATCCAAATACAGCAGTTAACTGTTACACACTGCAGGACTAGTAACCCAAAAAAATTAGGTAAAACCAGCAAATCAATTAAAGCAACAACCTTCTCTATCAAATCGGAAAATATCACCACACTACCAAATAAAGCAACAAACTTCTTCATCAAATCAGATATTCGTAGCCCCTAACCCTAACGTACCACCAGAACTCTTCGACGGTGTCGAAAGTATAGCCCTTGCGAAGAGAAGAGCCCCAGGCGGCGCCCTGCTTGGGCTTGGACTGATTGTCGAACCAAAACGTCCACTTCCTCTCGAGCTTGTGCGGCTGCTTCTCCGCCGCGGGCGGCGCCTCGGCCGGGAGTTCTGGTATTGCAGCCGCCACCTCAGATGCCATTCGACCAAATCAAATCACCGAAAATAGAGGGGTCGGAAAGAAAGGGCTAGAGATATATTTGTCTGGGGTTTCAAGGGTAGAGACTAGAGAGCACCAGTTGACCGTGGTTAGATTTGGGTTACCTCCTAATTGGGGTTGGGTTGATGAACCTAGTGTTAACAAAATGACTCTGTGGCTGCATTTATATAATTATATGTTAGAAAAAAGTTATTTTGAAACTATATAATAGAAACAATTACATTTTACAAAGAGTGAATTTATTTCTATCTATTTTAAAGTAATTTACAACACTATAGATAAAATATAATTATATCAAGACTAGTTGACAAATAGTTTCTCTTTCAATACTAATACAATAGAAATTCTTTAATTTAATATTTGATAAATAAATAGTTGTTACTAAGATGACTTGAATTGATAAATATTTTAATCAACATTTGGTAAGTTTTCAAATTTATCAATGTATAAATATTTTAATATATATATATATATATATATATATATATATATATATATATATATATATATATATATCTTGAATTTGGACAAAATTTATAAATAAATAAAAATCCAATTGGGATTTAAGTTAGTTGAGATCTTTTATTAGCATCTTGCAAGGTTTTTAAGTGAAAATAGCAGAATATGAATCACAACATTTGAATACACTAAACATAGTTTTATTAATATGTCCATCTTCTAAAATCTCTACTTCCCAACGTGAAGAAAAAAAAAAAATAGAGAATATAATATTTTCAAAACAAAATCCGAAAGCTTTCAACTTTCGAATCCCAACGTCCAAATTTCAGCCGATTAAATGCAGTTTTGAGCTGATATTCATATTCGCACCATAATTGTTTCTTTGCTGCAGAAATAAGGAAGTTTACGTGTTATGAGATATGGGAAGTTTGAGGTGTTCTGTTGTACATTTGTCTGCATATGCTTATTTTGATATTTATTAAACGTAAATAATATTAAGCAAATAATGTTTTTCTCTAATGTAAAATGATATTTTTTTTAATAGACGAGGGTGATGGCAGCCGTTGAAGCTAATGCAGCGGAAAGAAATCCGGCATTGTCGTCGGTGGCGCCGCTTGCGCCGGTGACTATCGAGCGACCGGTGCGCAAAGACCTCGAAACTTCAATTCCCAAACCCTGTTAGTAGTTTTCCCTCTTTCTGTTCAACCGTTGCACTAGCACGTTGAATCTGTATATAAATGAGATAAATTTATATTTGTGGTGTATTTTTCTTGGATTTTATTAGCCTTCTTATTGGATTCTCGATGTTGAAGTAGATCTAAGATATATGATTTTTTTTGCCTGAAATGTTGCAAGTTATATGAATTTTGTATTTTAGGCTTTGTTTTGTCGTTGATTACCAGCCGATAAAGTAACTTAATTTTGGAGCTTCAATTGTTCAAATTTCGAAACCTTGCAACCGGTGACATTTTTGGATCCTTTTTCTTGCTATCTATTGAAAACATTCTATGAGAATTTGTAAATACATAAGTGTGTCACTAATGATAAAATTTGATCTTTCGTGAAATGGAAATTCAGATTTAGTAAGAGGATTGGATGCTTCTGATATGGAACACTCTGATGGAACTCCTGGCCGTAGGCATGATACGAGTGTCCTGCAGCAGCATTGTGCTTTCTTTGATCTTGATGGGAACGGTATCCTCTATCCTGGGAAACATATGCTGGTAATTCTCATTCCTTGATTTAGTTAGTTTTCCATTGATGAGGAGCTTGTGGGAAAGGACATTGTTTGTTTTGCTCGTACTCTGTGATTACGATCAACTCATAGGTTTGCTCTTAGTATTATTGATGATTGGTTTGTGGAAATCTTGCAGTAATTTGATAATATTCATATCCAAGAATGAATCTTGAGTTATACTTGCGTTTGAGGTGAATTGATGATTTTGAAATTGAAGTGGGCTATTTTAACTTAAATAAGCAGGCAATGACAAATATTTAATTTTGAATTCACAATTGTAGGGTCTTTTTAAGTGAGTGAGCAAAGTGGATGGGTATTGACTTTCTATTAACCACTTCATTTAACTTTTGCAGGATTCAGGAAACTTGGGTTCAATATTGTTGCATCATTTCTGATGACTGCTTTTAATTATATGCAAGTATTTGTTGTTCTATTTTCTCCGTGATTTAATTGTTTCGATCTGCTAGGTAGTCGTGAATATTTAGTGAGTTGAAATTAATTAATAGCCAATTAAATCGGCCATACGTAATCGTGGTTTAGGTTTGATTAGTGGTAAATTGACCTTCGGTCGAGGAATAACAATCTTAATTCGGTAATCCTGCGTCGAGTTTATCGTTTTGAATCGGTCTCTAGTTCTTAATGTTGTTGATTCATTAAACCTATAGAGCGTCTCTTACGGTTGTCGATCGATTAGAGAAATAGTTAGTGAAGTATCTTCTATTATCGAAGCTAAGGAGAGATAAGATCGCCGTAAGCGTCTTCGTGGTCATAACTGGTTTATTTGCATGAGTTAAAGTTATCTTTGCATCAATGATCAAAATATCAAGCTAGGGTGAAATTAATTTTTTGCCGGAATATCTTCACGCATTTGTTACCTTTCTCAATTTTATTCTCTTTAATCAAAATTCAATTCATATTTCTATTTATCGTTTATTTATTATTCCTAGTTATTAGTTATCCCTATTTATTCGTGGTTACGTTGCAGGTCGAAAGTATAGGAGAATTCTCGTCGGTCCCTTGGGAGACGATTTTGCTTACTGTTGTCTGCGCAGTTTGGGCATACCGACTGGCTGTCAGTCGAGTATTTTGCTTACTGCTGTCTGAACGGTTTGGGCATACCGACTGTCTGTCAGTCAATTATTTTTGGTGAAAAGCGACGCACCACTGCTTTCATACATATGGGAATGAGTTATCCTACACTCCCTGTAAGTAATTGTTTTCTATGCAAACTCTGTTGTTACCTTATCTTAGATGGCTATTAATATATTGCCATATAGCAGCATGGCTGATATAATAGTGTGTTTCTTATCTCGTTGTAAATATACGAGCATGCAACAGGTCCACTATGTTTGCAGTCTTTTGAATTCAACGCAATTTAAATAGAACGTCCCAATAAAAACTTATGCTCCACTCATAGTCTTGTGTTATTGTGATTACTGCTTATGTTAATTGATAAGCATCATATGACTTCTAATTGATGAGATTATGCAGGGATGGCTTCCTAACCCATTACTCCCTATCTACACATCTAACATACACAAGGCCAAGCATGGAAGTGATACTGGAGCTTTTGACACAGAAGGAAGGTACGCAATCACGTTTCCCAGCCCGCGTTAATCTGTGAAGCATGCACGACACAATAACTACTAGTTTGATTTTCAGATTCTCCCCATGACCCATGACCCAAGCCAACAGAGACATCTATGACACCTTCGGATGGTAAGGGTGATATAGCTATAGCTATTGCCACAGCCACTTTTACTCGTTTTCAAATTCTTTTATATTGTTTTTGAATATTGAGGTTGCAGGATTGAAAGTAAAGGTGAGTGGATTGTCCTCTACATTCTAGCTAGAGATGAAGATGGTTTCCTGTCAAAAGAGGCGGCCAGGGGCTGCTTTGATGGCAGTTTGTTTGAGTACCTTGCCGGGATGCAAACGCAAGATGAAAGCAAGACGAACTAAAGCTTACGCCTCCGTAGCTTCTATGGGAAGCTGCGGAGTTGTGGTTGTGAAGCATGCAAGATAATAAAGAAAATTAGTTGTATGTTGTATTGTAGATATAAACTTAAGAGTAGGCGAGGATATTATGTTCGGTGTATATATGATTCTGGGAATGAACCTTTTAGCATAAATGAAAGCTTAAGATTATCAAGTTGCATTTATTTAGGTTAAAAAAAATAATAGGAGGTGCTTGAGATCACCCTCCGCCAGTGTTTATCTTATAAAATTTAAAGTGATAGGTCGTAGTTTATATCAATGTTTACATTCATAGAAATGAAATAGAAGTATGCATACATATATACACTGTATATGTTAGTCTAAATTTATAAATATCTAAAAAATTACATATGGATTACTATAATAACTGAACACATGTCCCAATAAAAAAACACTACATAAAGTAAATATTGTTAATAATTAATTAGTATAAAATTTGAAAGATTAGAAATTAAATTTTAAACAAAATTAGAAATCATACAATCTAACATTAATTTGTTATATCCAAAATAAGATTATAAATTATTAAAACAAACATATGTATGTGATATTTTAAATTCACAAATTTTTTGTCCACTTATCATATACTCCATCCGTCCACGAAATTCGTTTACAGACTTTAGTGGCGCGAGTTTTAATAAATTATAATGAATGTAGAGTTAGTGAAGAATGAGACATACAATTGTAAGAAGTATTAGGTAAAAAATGAGTAAATTAATGTTAAATGGAATCAAAAAGGTGAGCCATAATATGTTTTATTATAAATAAGTGGATAGTATAGGGGGGAAGTTAGGAGGGTTATGTGAGATCCATGTCCATAAGAGGAAGATAAATATTTTTAGTAAACGATCCAAATAAATAAACGAATTTCGTAGGCGAATATAGTAATAAGGGATTGGAGTTTATTCTTTGTTTGTATTCTAATCATTTTGGTTTGTGTAGATTGAATTTGATGTAAATTAATTGCTTCTTAAAGTATCATTTGATTGATATTTGTGTTAGAAAGTAATAGATTGAATAGATTTTGAGTTTTTCTTAAGTTCTTAAATAGCTAATGAATTCATCTGATGCATTGCTGATTTCTTATGAATTAAAAATAAACTATTAACTTTTTTTAAAGTCCATAACAAATAGATTTTTGAGATATAACATGTTGGTAGAGCTGGTAAATGGGTGGGTTGAGCCGGCCCAACCCGAGCCCACCGTCCTTTTCCTGGAACAATATATATTAGAAATTAACATATATGTTCTAATGTGAACCATTATTAATTTATTTAAACATTATGTGAAAGGGTTGTTGATAGTTTTAACTGGAATATGGCGTAATGAGTTACATATGATAAAACTTGTCTATTGAACGCCCTTTCACATCAAACCTCCCCAGGAACACGATTAATCAAACAATTCATTATATATTCAATCTATAATAAAAAAAATGATAAGCAAGAGTTGTTACATTCGAAAAAAACAGTTTAACTTGTAAAAATTTATTATAGCTGTACATCCAAATTGAAAAGTAAGCCAACCAAAATATTATACAAAGACTTGGATAAATTAAAATAAGCCAAGTAAACTATAATTAACTTGGTGCATGCCATCATCTTTGGAATTACCTGAAACTCTACAACAACCGATAGCTGCCAGCCAGGTCATTGCGTTTACACTGTGTGGATTGTTGTCACGGACGCATACTCATCGCTTTCCCCACGCCTCGGTGTGAGGTTTTCCCACACTTGGGACATTCGGGGCAACAACTGGTTTCGCCCTGCCAGGGCTCATCAGGGGAACGGCATTAGCACCCAACCAGCTTGTCCGACGCCTTCGGACACTCGTCTTGCTCGATGCCTTCCCGCCTTATCAAGATTGGCGGAACCACGTTGGTGCCCATCATCAGAGTACGCTCTAGCATGCGCCCCGTGAGTCCACACTCGCCATTCACCATTGGTCCTCGCCACGACTTGCCCCATCTCGGCAACGGGTCGTGCGAGGCGTGAAGTGTCAAACAGGCGACGTGTGACAATTGTCCTCTGTTGTGACGAGAATAGGATAATTGAGCAATTAATAAACGTAAACGTAGCAAACAGATTTCGTGGTTCACCAACAATGTGTTGGTTACGCCCACGCGAAAAACGAGAATGATTTATTAGCGGCTAGGGTTTTCGGATGTTTTAGATTACAGCTCTCAAAGATCATATATATAGTACTAAGAGACTAAACCTATTGGACTCAGTTCAATACGACAAGTAGGGCCCAAAACAGGAGTTAAGGCCCAACTCAGCTCAATACGACAAGTAGACCCCCGTCTAACTATTCGAAGCAGGAGATGTTTCAAGGCATATCAACATCCTCTACATTCTAGCTAGAGATGAAGATGGTTTCTTGTCAAAAGAGGCGGCCAGGGGCTGCTTTGATGGCAGTTTGTTTGAGTACCTTGCCGGGATGCAAACGCAAGATGAAAGCAAGACTAACTAAGCTTACGCCTCCGCGGCTTCTGTAGGAAGCAGCGGAGTTGTGGTTGTGTATATGGATGTCAATGGATGAGTTTTATCTGGATCAGAATCAATAAATAAATAATGGTTTTGGATCCGACCCATTAGACATTGGATCCGGACCGGACCAGGACCATCAACTATGGATCTTAAGCGGTCTGGATCTGAACGGGTCTGGAACCATAACCGGACCAGAACCGGACAAGAATCAAAACTAGAACTGAAATCGTTGCTTTATAATTTAATGTTTTATGAGTGATTTTGAATCGATATGGATAAAACTAATTCATTGACAAGCCTATTTAAACTTAGGCTTGTCAATAGACGGGCTTTACTCAGACCAGAACCAATAAATAAGTATTGGCTCTGGTTCTGGAACCAGAACCAGATCCGGACCGGACCATCAAACTATGGATCTAAACGGTCCGGGTCTAAAGCGGGTCTAGAACCGGAACCGAAACCGGAACCGCTGCTTTAAAATTTAATGGATTTTGAACGGTTCCGGATCGGTCCGGGTAAAACCCACCCATTGACATCCCTAGTTGTGTAGCATGCAAGATAATAAACAAAATTAGTTATATGTTGTATTGTAGATATAACTTAAGAGTAGGCGACATTATGTTCGGTGTATATATGATTGTGGGAATGAACCTTTTAGCATAAATGAGAGAGCTTAAGATATCAAGTTGCATTTATTTAGGTTAAAAAAAATAATTGGAGGTGCTTGAGATCACCCAGCTCCGCCAGTGTTTATCTTATAAAATTTAAAGTGATAGGTCGTAGTTTATATGAATGTTTTACATTCATAGAAATGGAATAGAAGTATGCATACATATATACACTGTATATGTTAGTTTAAATTTATAAATATCTAAAAAATTACATATGAATTGCTATAATAATTGAATACATGCCCCAATAAAAAAACACTACATAAAGTAGATATTGTTAATAATTAATTAGTATAAAATTGGAAAGATTAGAGATTAAATTTTAAATAAAATTAGAAATTATACAACCTAACATTAATTTGTTATATCCAAAATAATATTATAAATTATTAAAACAAACATATAGATGTGATATTTTAAATTCACAATTTTTTTGTCCACTTATCATATACTCCCTCTGTCCATGAAATTCATTTACAGACTTTAGTGACACGAGTTTTAATAAATTATAATGAATGTAGAGTTAGTGGAGAAGGAGAGACTCACAATTGTAAGAAGTATTAGATAAAAAATGAGTAAATTAAAGTTAAGTAGAACTAAAAATGTGAGCAATAATAAGTTTTATTATAAATAAGTGGATAGCATATGGGGGGAAGTTACGAGGGTTATGTGAGATCCATGTCCATAAGAGGAAGGTAAACGTTTTTCATGGATGATCCAAAGATAAAATAAATAAACGAATTTTGTAGACGAATGCAGTAATTTTTTTATGACTACATCAGAATAAAAAAATTTATATAATGAAAAGGTGTAGCTCCTCGCGTGAGCTGTGAATCCCAAAGCGCAAGGAGACAATGGAGGTAGGGCTGGCAATTTTCGACACGACACAAACACGCACGAAATTAACGGGTTAGTGTTCAGCCTTATCGTGTTCGTGTTCTTATCGTGTCGACACGATAAGGACATGATAATTTCGTGTCGTGTTCGTGTCGGATCCGTATCGTGTTCGTGTGACCCGATAATTTTCGTGTTGCATTCGTGTTCGTGTCGGTTCGTATAATTCGATAATATTTTTATATATTTAATATTAATTTAATTATATGTTTTATATTTTTATTTATTTTCTAATTTTGATTTAAATTTATCGTTTCGTGTCGTGTCAACACGAAAAAAATCGTGTCATATTCGTGTTCGTGTCGCGTTCGTGTTCGTGTTGGACAGATCCTTAACGGGTCGTGTTCGTGTTTGGCCTTATCAGGTCGTATCGTTATCGTGTTGATACGATAACGACCCGACACGCACGAATTGCCAGCCCTAAATGGAGGTGATGACCGATGCATACTCGATTATGCCGTTGCCTCCCCAATTCCACATAACCGAATAGTATTGCATGTTTTAAGTTGTAATAAGGGATTGGAGTTTATTCTTTGTTTGTATCCTAATGATTTTGGTTTGTGTAGATTGAATTTGATGTAAATTAATTGCTTGTTAAAGTATCATTTGATTGATATTGTGTTAGAAAGCAATAGATTGAATAGATTTTTTGAGTTTTTCTTAAGTTCTTAAATAGCTAATGAATTTATCTGATGCATTGCTGATTTCTTATGAATTAAAAATATAATAAAAAACTATAACTTTTTTTTTTTGAAGTCTATAACAAATAGATTTTTGAGATATAACATGATGTTAGAGCTGGTAAATGGGTGGGTCGAGCCGGCCCGACCTGAGTCCACCGTCCTTTTCCTGGAAAAAATATAATAGACATATATATACAAATGTGAACCATTATTAATTTATTTAAACATTAGGTGAAAGGGTGTTGATAGTTTCAACCGGAATATGGCACAATGCGTTACGTATGATAAAACCTGTATATTGAACGCCCTTTCACATCAAACCTCCCCAGAAACACAATTAATCAAACAATTAATTATATATTCAATCTCTAATTAAAAAAAAAAAATGATAAGCAAGAGTTGTTACATTCCCAAAAAAACAGATTAGTTGTTATATATAACTTGTAAAAATTTATTATAGCTTTACATCCAAATCACGTGGAGTTTAATATACTTTCACATTTGAGGTAGGTATATTAAATGATTCAAGTTTTTTTTGCTCTTTTTGTTTTGAGTACAAAATGCATAACAAGTTACACATTAATTTGTAATTTATCTCAAAGAATGCACGAATAATTAAATCAATTTATCTCAAAAATATTAAGGCTTGCATGTGCAGTACGGCCCAGGTTAGGCATATTGGGCCAGTAACGGTAAAATTGACAATCTAGTGCCAAGAACGGGAAAATCTATTTTCCTCACATATTTCCATAATATTAAGCAAAATAAGAAAAATAATTAAATATTCCACACCAACCTATAATCCTTAACAGTTTCAATAAAACAACTGTATATCATATCTTTGAATTATTTTTTACGAAAATCCTCAATTTCTTTAATATCTCCAAAGCATCATCCGTTATATTTCTAGCCAGAGTTTGAAAATAGTTAATCTATTATTCACATATATATAAGCGTTCTTACATCTCTAAACACTTAAGTTGAAAGTTACTGATATAGAAAAAAAGTGGATAATTTTATTAATTCCTTAGATTCCTTTGAGAAAAAAAGAAATTATATATATGACGTCTCTTACTAAGATTTGTGAAAATCGGCAGTGCTTCTTACTTCAATTCCTTCAGTTGAAACGACCATGTTTATGTTGGATGGACTGGATTGAATTCTTTTGTTTGTATCATTTTTGTAATCGATTTAAGTTTACACCAATTAGGTGTTTAATTTGTATGATTATGTTGGACTGATTGATATTTATTTCAATTAATCAATTATTTATCTTATTAGATAAACATAATAGGGATATTCCAAACTCGGTCTTATTTCATAAATTAGTGTAAAAAGAAAAGTAATGCACCTTGAAAAGTAAGCCAACTAAAATATTATACAAAGACTTAGATAAATTAAAATAAGTCAAGTAAACTATGATTAACTTGGCGCATGCCAATTAATATCATCACTGGAATTACGTCAAACTCTACAACAACCGATAGCTTTCAGCCAGGTCATTGCGTTTACACTTGAAAGTCTCGAAATCTAAACAAATATCATACAAAGACTTAGAATATTGTGTTAATTAATATTGGGTTACTAGCATATAAATACATGAACTTTTCACATATTTTGATTTTGCATACGAACGTTAAAAAGAGTATATATAAATACGTGAACTTATACATTATAGTAATTTTATCATAGTTTCTATTTTTCTCCAAATTGAAACAGTGGCAAATCGAAATATTAATATGGACACATCGAATGTTTAAATAAACGACGTTGTATTTATTATCTTAAAACTTTATCGTTTTATGTTATCTTACAACTTTAAAAAATTGAGAAATAGTTAATTACGATACACTGCATTCGAAACTAGCACATATTCGAATACAGTGTGTTACAATTAACATTTTCTTAATTATTTCAAGAGTTCTTATTTTTTATTGTATATAATCCGGATGAAAACGATGACATTTTAAGGTGATATATACAACATCGTATTTTTAAACGTCCTATTTGTCCATATAAATATTTCAACTTGCCACGTTTGTTTCAATTTGGAGAAAACAAAAATCATGGTAAAATTACTACAACACATAAGTTCGTGTATTTATATATTCTTTTTAAAACTCATGTGCAAAACCAAAATATATACAAAGTTTGTGTATTTATAATATGCCAATAATCAGGGGCGGATCCATAACTTTTCTTTAGGGGGGCTTGAATGTAACAACGATAGTTTTGCGGCTATTAATGGCAGAAACAAATTTTTCACTACTTCAACTTCTTTTTATTTGTATATATATTTCCTTTCATAAAATGATGTTGTACCACTCCTTATTTCTCATTTCTTACTCTTCATAAAAAAACATCTTGAATACAAAAATTATGTGGGAAATGTGAAATTCTAAGATCAAGTTTATATTCAGGACCAATAATTAATTTCAATCTATTGATTACATAATTAAGAGATGTCATCTTAAATATTTAAATATTTATTTTTTCTTTTAACTTAAACCATTTATAAGAAAAAAAAATCAAACAATTTATAAAGAAAAAAAATAATCAAATTTCAGCACTTTTCCTCAAAAAATAATATACAATATGGGTGTATATTTGAAATGAATTATTAAAATTTAATAAAATATGTGAACACCACAATTTATCTAGTATAATTTTTTAAAAAGATACTATTTGTCTAATCAAAGGGAAGAAAATAAAAAAGTTCATAGAATAATAGGACTAGGATTAATTCTTAAATTCATATATCTTTACAAATAAACTATGAAATCTAAAATTGATCTAAACTTAAATGAGAAATGAAAAAAGAATAAAAAATAAAATTAAAAGACTTAGAGCAACTTCATTTTCTATGTTATTTATTTCTCTTTAGGTCCCCACCAACACTCCCACCCCCTATTTGTTACTACACGTCTCTCTTCTTTCTCTTCCTAGGGAGGTCCACCAAACTTTCAGTTTTTCTATTTTTTCATTTTCTCTCCATAAATTCCTCAGCCCCAACCATCAGCAACTTCTTCATTTCTCACTTGCGACGGCGATGGAAAAGGGTGCTAAGATCACGATATTCCGACAAGCAACAACTTCTAACACTAATAAATGAATAAAAAAAGTAGGTTAGGGTGGGCTTGAGCCAACCCCAGCCCAAGTGTGGATCCGCCCCTGCCAATAACCCTTCAATATTTGATATTTATCAAACCACAACCTAACCTGTTGTATATTAATTTTGAACCGGAAAAAGATATATTGAAAATGACGTAGTTCTGTTTTTCATTTTATTTTGTAAATCCTCTATTATGAAAAGACAAAAACTTGGGTGAGCTCCGACTCACCGTGAGCTCACCCTTGTTTTTTTGTTAAAATGATTATATATTAATTATGGTGAGTAAGGATAATTAGATTTTATTAATGTATAATTAAATTTATTAATTTTTAATTTAAAATTAGAATTTATTAATTCATAATTATGGTTTATTAATTCATAATTGAGGTTTATTAATTCATAATTAGGGTTTATTAATTCACAAGTAGAGTTTATTAATTCATATTAATTCAAAGTTAGGGTTTATTAATTCAAAAGTAGGATTTATTAATTCATATTAATTCAAAGTTAGGGTTTATTAATTTACAATTAGGGTTTATTAATTCACAAGTAGGGTTTATTAATTCATATTAATTCAAAGTTAGAGTTTATTAATTCACAATTAGGGTTTATTATTCAAAATTAGGGTTTATTATTTTCAATTAGGGTTTATTAATTCCAAGTAGGGTTTATTAATTCAAAATTAGGGTTTATTATTTTCAAGTAGAGTTTATTAATTCAAAATTAGGATTTATTAATTCAAAGTTAGAGTTTATTAATTCACAATTGAGGTTTATTATTTCACAATTAGAGTTTATTAATTCAAAATTAAGATATACTAATTCAAAATTATTATTTATTAATTTACAATTAAATTTTATTAAAATAATTAATTTTAATTAAAATTAAATAAATAAATAAATAAGATTAATTAATTAATATGTAATTAGTTAAGATTAATTAATTAATTAATAGGGTGGTCTCACTGTGCGCTCGCGCGCACAGGAGAACATCCCTTATGAAAAACATCTAAGCTTTATAACTGGAATTTTCATTATTCGACCATGCATGTTCTTTTATTCGTTATAGCAAAATGTAAAATAAAAGTTGGCTACCAGCGATTCATTTGGGTGTTTGGTGAGGGTTAATTGCATTTTTAGATAATTAAATTGAGAAGAAAACATGAACAATAGATTTCAAATCATGTCGATGTCGAGTTGGAAAAATTATTTCCAAGTTTTCCAAACTCTCACTTAAACTATAGAGTTTCCAAGAAAAATTATTTTAAGATCACTAGTTAAATGGCACATGCGAATCACACAAGTTAAGAATTAATTAAATAAATAAATATATTGGAGAGTTTTAGCTAGGTACAAAATGATTCTTACTTTTGTCAGAATAAATAAATTAATCCATAGTATATAGGAATTGGATTACTAAAGTATCCTTAGGAATTAACTAATTTATCCTAAGGGGCGAATCCAAAATTATAAGCATGAAGATAGTTAAAGTTGAAACTTTTTAGCAACAAGAATACTAAAATCAAAAAAATAAATAAATTATAAAGTTTAAAAAATAGTTGGAGGTGCTTGAGGTCGCTCCAACTCTGTCGGTGTTTATCTTATAAAATGTAAAGTGATGGATTGGAGTTTATAATAACGTCGTTTTACATTCATAAAAATGAAGTATTTAGTAAATTAAATTATTAAAATATTCCCATCTTACTAGCGTTCGACAAAAGCAACTACCCGCAAAAACTGACCTATTCCCATCTTAAAACATGATGTATATAGTAAATTAAATTAATGCATGTGCGAGAATCTTCTTTCTTCCCCCCTACTATTAACTCATAAAATATAAACCGCTCGGTCAATTAATAAAGTGAAAATATTATTAAGTTCTTGTTGAGAATCCTTCACAGTCTCGACGTCGTCAACGTGCTCCCTGGCAGCACCTCCCGTCGACCCCGGCAACTTCCTTGACCTACACACAACAAAAGAAACAAGAAAGAAAAAATGGAGATGCCAATTCGGCTCAGGTGCGGCTCCTCCTTTGAATGAATGTAAAGCACACATAATATTACGGAATAACTCACTTCCAACCTTTATATTAATCACATGTTTATACAAAGGTTGGGAGTGAGTTATCCCGTAATATTGTGTGTGCTTTACATTCGTTCAAACCCCGCCATCAATATACACTGAGTGAGAGAGAGAGTAAGATAGAGAGAAAGCTTCTACCTATAGCCTTTGTGGCTGTGATTGCAGAGCCAACGAGATAGCCACTCCCTTTGGTGGAGCCACGGTTGTGTGTGTGCATCAAAGGAGGAGCCGCACCTGAGCCGAATTGGTATCTCCATTTTTTCTTTCTTGTTTCTTTTGTTGTGTGTAGGTCAAGGAAGTTGCCGGGGTTGACGGGAGGTGCTGCCAGGGAGCACGTTGACGACGTCGAGACTGTGAAGGATTCTCAACAGTGGTATCGGAGCGAGGTTCGTCTCGCTGTCGTGACGCTGCTGTCGATGATTCAGATCGCCAGAGGTATAACGGTGCCTCGATCTTAGGCACCGCTCGGTAAATGGCTTAACCTCTCCGTAATTTAAATTCCTAGAGGCCGAGTGGCGCAAAGATAGGTTGTATTTAAATTGTGAAAAGCGCCGATTGGCGCAAAGATATGCTTGGGCATTTGTTGTTGTTTACCAACTTGCGTTTGATCGTGATTTGTGTGGTGTTTTCGATCCGTTTTACTTGCCGTGTTGCTGTGTTAGTTTTATTTCTGACGCTGCCTTATTCATTTGTTGAATTTTTTGCTTTGTGCAATGGCTACTAACGCATATGGCATGTCTCCTTTTAATGGAAAATCGGATTTTAGTATATGGAAACAGAAAATAAAGTGTGTATTAGTTCAACAGAAAGTTTTTCGTGTTGTCACTCAAAATTATGTGGAAAGTGATAAACATGACGAAATGAATGAACTTGCATGCTCTACCATTATTCTTAATTTGTCTGACAATGTGTTAAGAAAAGTTGGTATGCTAGATTCTGCTAAGTGAGATTGTGGGCGAAGGAAGGCTGGTCGACTTGAGAGCTGGTCGACGCCGCACAAGGCGAAAATTTCTCCGTGACACATCTAAGTCTTTGTATAATATTTTTCTAGATCTCCAGATTTTAAATGAAAATATACTAGCAAAAAATAACAAAAATATATTTGACATCAGCAGCATGAAATCGGTTTGGGTGATGTCTTAATTCTTATTATGCAAAGATTTCACATCCTATCCTCGTAGATAAATGTTGTTAGAGCTTAGACGCATATTCCCATCCCTAATCATGCTACATTCGGCTTTATTTTCACTAATTAATAAAGACCTTAGTTAATTTTTAACTATTCTATTTGCGCTAACTACTAAATACCGAGTAATTCTGATAATTCATATATTTTGAAAGAGTTTCGTGTTTAAGATTTATGTCGGTGTGTCTTCAGAAGGCATTTTTATAAATGAAAAAAACAGAATTAATAGAGTTGTGGGAAGAAACAACTGAAGCAATATTCCTAAACTTGTGAAGATGGTTTGAACGAGGGCGAGAACAGCGAGAAGGAAGCTAGATCTGAACATACATAATACAATTAATGGAAGTAGAAGATTAATTGTAAGAAGCGGAATCAAGGACGAGGGTGCAATAGGAAAGGACAGTGAAGATGGTTTGAACGACGGTGAGAACAAAGAGAACGATACTGATGAGACGCCATGGCGGACCTCCGTAGTCTGTGATCTTGCGTCTGATCTGTCGGAAATTGAGGGTAAAGTTTGACTTGTGGATCTTAACGAGATCGTCAAGCATGCGTGCTACGTCGGCCATCGCCTTTTTGTCATTGACTTGAATGATTCCTTTTCTCTCTAGAATCTTGAAGTCTTTGTTGGTATGAGCAAGGTCCCTCATGAAGCGAAAATAGGCGGTGAGCTCGCGGTCGCTCACACTCAAGCTCAGCTCGTGGTTGGCGAGGCTGGTGAGGAAATCCTTGGTGTGTGCGTCGATGATGAAGGGAGGCAAGTAGAGATAAGCGGAGTAGCCACGATTCTGGAAGCGGATGTTGGTGATTCCTCTCTCAGCCTTCTTCAGCTTTACACCTAATTTGTATAGCTCTCCCGCGCTGGGAAATTTTACGGTGCTGTCCTCGCTGCCGGTTTCCAAATCCCAGAACCCTTTCACGTCGGAGTGGATTGCATCCTTATGTCCAGATCCCAATAGCAAGCTGTGCAGGGCTTGCAGAATGTCGGAGGGAGGCTGGCGGGGTTCAGGTGCTTTTCCTCGGAATATCACCAGTTTGGAGGAAGGATTTAGTTGAGGCTCCACCACTGTTTGATATAGCACGAGCTTTGCCAGATCCTTCGTGGGCTTCTGCCACGTGCCTCTCTCGATCCCTTTCTTGATAACATTCTGGAAGAATGTCTGCTTCATCAGGGCGTTGATGACGACGCAGGGGATTTGATTTCCTGGATAGAACATAGCGCGTATCCAGGAGCCGGAGTCGCTGTTTTTCCCGAAATAGGGATTCTGTGGAGGGTATCCGAGAAGCTGTCGAGCTCCGAGGATGTGCAGCGCCAGCTGTAGGAAGAAGCAACCGTCCGTCACCATCATCAGCCGGAACCGGTCGGGTGACTGCTTCTTCATGTCGGCGATGGTGGCGTCGTAAATGTCCATTGCGTCCAGCTGAAAGGAGAGCTTGTAGCAGGACATCAAGTCTTCACCGCTACCACTTTGTTGGAGAATGTGGTTCCAAGCTGAATCCTTGGCTTTTTGGTTGGCATCTGTGTCTTCCCCGTAAATTGGCCCAAATCGGGCCAACTTGCGCAGTTCCTCTTTCCCTGCCACATCATCATCTTTTAATTCCAATTTGCGTATCGTGTTTTTTGGCAGCGATGGTACGGACTGCCCGTTGGAGGAAGCTTGCATTTTTCTGATTCTCGAATTGAATCACAACTTTCGATGAATCAATGCAAAGACTACTGCGATTAGGTCATCACATATAAGCTTTTTATAGAAGAGAATTCGCGGCGCCCTCAACAACTATGATTAAGTTTAAACCATCAAAAAACCAACCAACCAACCACACTGGATATTTTAAAAAAAGATAAAACGATTATTTGAAAAAAAACAACAACAACCAAACAATGGTAGATTTTAAAAAAACCCACCCCAAGGTCTCATAATATATTTTACATATTATATTAAAATAAAAAACACCAAAATTTAGAGACCAAATTTACTATATTTAAACACACACTAAATTCTCTCATTTTCTATACCTATACGTATACCTATGTATGTTATAATTACTCATCAAAACTCTTGAATGTGACGTGCTGTTGCATGTGAACACCATTACATAATTATACATTTTTCTATTGCTAACAATATTTATGAACGTTCACACCTAACAAAAGAATCTAAGAAATAAAATATATGTGGGAATTGCAAGTTGTTTTATTAGTAGAGTAATTATTAAGCCATCCTGAATGGCCTTGGTTGACTTATACTAGCTTCAAAATCTCACGTAAAAGATAACAAAAAGTGCTTCTTGAATCCTTGCAAAGGACGAATTTAATTCGCATGACCGAGAAAACAAGGATCTGATGGTTATCACGTAAGTCCTTCCTTGTGCCAAAATATGAATTTATTCAATATAATTGTTCATTCTTTTCGGTTGGCGTTAATGATTTGTGAATACATGCAGGTAAAAACCGTCTGTTGTAAAAGAGAGAGAAGAGAAAGAGCCGGCAAGATGACATCCGTAGCCGTGATCTCCAGTGCGGCGGCGAGGATTGAGTGTTTGAAGAAGCTACAAAAGCAGTCAGAAAGTTTGCCGAGTGAGATTGACTACCTCCTGAAAGACCTCCAAACAATAAAGGGGTTGCTAGTTGTAGCTGCCTATGATTGGAAAACTGAAGCAGCGGGAGACGAGTTTGTGAAGCTGGAAAAACAAGTGGTGCGACTTTCCTATGAAATCGTTGATGCTATTGCAGATGGGCCGTTTAAACCCAAGGAAATGTTTGCTATAAGCATGCTAATTCACCGAAGGAAAAGCGGAATCAGAAAGCTAGAAGAACTGAAAGAAGAGCTAAATGATCTGCTAGGTGAGCTGCGGAAAATAATTAATCTGGAGAGTACCGCCGTTCCAGAGCAGAAACCCAAGCCGGAGAGCACTACTGGTTCAGAAATGGGGGGCGAAAAGACCGCCGGTACAGAGCAGAAACCCAAGCCGGAGAGCAGTGCCGGTTCAGAAATGGGGGGAGAAAAGACCGCCGGTCCAGAACAGAAACCCGAAGAAAAGTCTGATGCAACAAGGTCACTTGAACGAAAGAGAAGTACTCCTTTCCAATCCAAGCCAAAGGAAAAGACTCCGGCCGGTCCAGAGCAGAAAACCGGTTCAGAAATCCATGCCGGCCTGGAACAGAAACCAGAGAGCACAGAAATCCAGGAAGAGGATGCAGATCTTCTACCTCGGATAAGGGATGATTTGCTGAATCCATCGGCGGACTCTTCAGAGGTGTACATGGTGGGCGAGGGTGGCATGGGCAAGAGCAGTCTGGCCAGGAGACTGTTTCACGATCCTGAAGTCCGGAAGAAATTCGATGTTTTCGGTTGGGTTTCGATAAACCAGAACTTCCACATAAAAGGGGTGCTGCAGCTCATTCTGCAGCAGCTAGGACAGCCAGACACAAGGGAGATGAACGAGATTCAACTGATTGCCCAGATCTTTGATCAACTCAAGAACAAGAAGTACCTCATTGTGCTTGACGACATTAGATCCAAGGACGACTGGGAGAGCATTCGTCTAGCCTTGCCCCTTGCCAAATCGAGTGCAGTCATTATCACTACTTCTTCCGACGATTTCAATCAAGAGGCTCGCTGTTACAAGATCCCAGGCCTCAGTCAACTCCAGATCCTCAGCTTATTGAAGAAAAACGCCGCCTTCAGAACTGCAGGTAAAAAACCTAACTCATTTAACACTAGACCTTTTATCTAACTTTTTTTGACAGGATTCTAGCTAGTACCTAATTCTTGTTGAGTTATAGAACCTGAAAGTAATGAGCATCCGTTTTGTAGTAAGTGTGTTATGGTCAGTTTTGGCAAAATCTTAATTAATTAGGGGTTGGGTTGTTTTATCATTCTAAATAGCCATCTTTTCTCTTGTAATTATATCCGAAAATATTAGTGAAAAATCCCCAACTTGGCCAAATGTAGTCACGCAGCGACGAATTAGATAACTAATTTCGGGTGTTTTTCTTACTTCCTAATTATTTTTGGGTAACAATTCTCTGCATTACTGCTACAGACTCAGAGGAAGTTGGGAAGGCTATAAGTGATATCTCCGGTGGCTCACCACTATACGCTACAATCCTCGGAAAATCCCTTCAGAAAGTTGCCACCGGAGGAAGCGAGCAGGAATTGGTTAGAGAACTTCATTCTTACAAGCCCCAGAAAGGAACACCACAAGTTCTAGAAGCAAGCTATAAAAGATTAGCTCCTGAATTAAAGCCATGTTTGCTTTATATGGGCCAGTTTCCGCCGTGTCAAGACATAGAATTTGACAAGTTGTACCTACTGCTCATGGCGGAAAACCTTCTATCAACAAAGGAGTCTAAGATAACGCCGCAAACCTTCAAAGACTACTTGGCGAAATTAGCTAGTTTGAAGTTTGTTGGAGTGCAAGAAGATATCGTGTCCACGACCGGGCTTTACAAGTCTTGCAGACTCCATGACCGAGTGCGCGAGTTCTGCAACTCAAAGGGGTTGGATGAAGAATTCTTCGAGGTTTTGGAGTCGGAGAGTTCGAAAAAAGTTGGAGCACATACACGCAGACTTGCCATACATATGAGCAAGAGCAACGCTGACAACTCCATTCAGTTTGACAGCAGCGACACTGCAAAGAAAATCTTGTCTCTTCTAATATTTGATACATTTGATGAATCAGCTGGGGAGAAATCAGAGATACATGATCTCATAGAATTCAGCCATTTGAGAATCTTGAACTTTGATGGCGTCAATTTCAAAGCTCGAAGGTTCCCAAAAGGGGTGGATAAACTAGTGCTTCTGAGATACCTGAGTTTCCGGGGATGTTGGCTGGAGGAATTGCCATCTTCCATGAGCCATTTAACGCAGCTGGAAACCCTCGATCTACTTGTTCAAGCCGATTGCAAGATGCTTATACCAAATAGCATTCTTACTAACATGAAAAAAATGGTGCATCTTTACTTACCTAGGCTGTATCATAGTAAAGGAAAATCATCAAAGCTGCAGCTGCAAGGCATGGAGGAGATAGAGACACTTGTCAACTTCGACACGGAGATCTGCAACGTTGCTGCTCTCTCTCATTTGAAGAAACTCACGATCCTTTCAACGATTTGTATGGGACACTTCAAAACTTGGATGTTGTCATCGATTTCTTAAATGTAGGCCTGCAGCACTCATCTGTAGTTATCAAGAGTTTCGACTGTTACAACAGCGACGGTGTTTCCGCATTGAAGAAACTGCTGAAGTGCAAATTCGTTCATTCTATACACGTAGAGGGGCAGATAGTGGAGCTACCAAAGCAAGACAGCTACGCTGAAAAAGTTGTGGAGATCGTGCTCGACGGTTCTCAACTCGAGCACGATCCGATGAGTTATTTGGGAAAGTTCCAGAACCTTCGGAGCCTTGTGCTGTCCAATGATGCATTTCTGGGAGATGAGATTGTCATATCTTCTGCGCAGCCGTTTCGTAACCTAAGAAGCCTGAAACTCGAGAAGTTGCAGTACTTGGAAAAGATTAGGATTGAAAAGGGAGCAATGCCGGAGCTTTCCACTCTGCAGATCGACCGTTGTGATTGCTTGCTCGAGCTGTCGATCCCGAAAAAGTTGTTCGACAGACTGAAGCAAAAGAATGGAGGTGATGCTCAGTGGGCTATGGCGTTGCCTTCCAAAGACAAAATTAATATTACTCCATGATATGTTATCAGGTGCGTCCCACTAACTATCTCCCCTGTTCTTTGTTGATGTTTCAATTCCATATAATCGTATATAATGCTTATATTGGATGAATGACAGAATGAGTTTGCATGGGATTTTATCAGTTCAGTCGCAAGAATCTGGATCGGGTGTAAGTGCGGCGGAGGCGACCGGCGACCGGCCACCGACCTAATTATTTAGTTGTCGTTATTCATATTCTATTTCAGAGTGTATTTGTATTCGTAAATAAGTCCACGTTTGCTACGGCGAGGACATGATGTTAAGACTATTTTATTTGCTTTGGTTTGGTTTGGCGCTTTCACCACAAGTCCTATTTTCGACCAACTATTCTCACCATTTCATTTTGCTTTCCGTTTATTTCCCTCGATACTAATAAATCACTCGTAAATTTAGACCACTCCTACATATACGTAGCAATCATTATTCAATCTAACTTCATAATCATATAACTGCAGTCTACATATATATTCTCTCTCTATATATATATAGTCCATAAAATCAGAAAGAGTGTTGAATATGGCCAGTTGTAGTAAATCTTTGCTGGTGTGAGAATTAGGAATCTATTACTCTTCAGTATGATAATTTGGACGATTGATAGATAGGATAAACAAACAGATCGGATCATCTGTCCCACTCTGTCTCATATTATCCCATAAGCAACAATTAAAAGCAAAATCATCATAATCATGGGAAGAAAATAGAGAGAGAGAGAGATTTAGGCCCAATATATTCAAGGGGTATGAGTTCGTCTGTCGAGAGAAATTCCATAGAACATGTAGGTATACTAAACTCACTTTCCATATGATAATATTTTATTAATTTAATTTATATTAATAAAATATTATTATGTGAAAGAAAATATATTATACCTACATGTTCTATAAAATTTTCCGATCGATTAGCCCCAAGTTTAGGACACCGTGGACAAACTATTTTGGACATAACATAACGTAAATCAAGAGGTTTTACAAATCACTGAAACTTGCGTGCGCGCCATAAATCATGTTTTTAAATGAACTTGAAGAGATCAAGTGCGTTGCACATCTACCCTCTTATTTAACATAATTAATTTATGATAAAAGTAGTATATTTAAAGATAAGAAAAATAAACATGTAATGTTATTAATTGTTGACTATTAATTCCAATAAATATTAGCAAGTAGAAGAAAATATGTAGACAAAAGACGAAACCAAATCTTCTATGTCGTTTCGTGTGTACAATTTTGTCCCTCAAATTATATGGTACTGATAATGATAATCTATTAGTATAAGTTAGTTAATTTGATTAAGGGATATGAAGAAGCAAAAACACATATTATGGCCATAATATACTAGTTAGTATCATACAACAAGAGAATTCTCTATACTTTCCTCATACTTCGGAAGTAAAGATCGGCTATTTTTACAATTTTTCAAAGGTTAAATTATTTTTGCAACTCGACCCAATATCAGGTCATAAATTATAATTAATTCATTTAACATTTCTTTAAAATGAAAATCAAAAAATGTCCTCATGTATATAAGTCATGAATCAGGTAATAAATTATAATTAATTCATTAAACATTTCTTTAAAATAAAAATGATAGAACGTCCTCGTGTATATATGACACAAGATGATAAACGTAGAAGACAAATGTCTTCATACGAAAAAAAGAATTTATTAAAATTCGAAAGTAATTAAGTCCCTCGTAAACAACCTCGGGGGATATTTAAAGGCAAACGAATCATAATCTTAATAGAAAACTGAAAGATATATTAATTCTAAAAGGAAACAAAATACGAAAATAAAATAAAACCTACAAAAACCTTAAAAAGAAAAAACAGACATGAAAATGTTGGAATTTGGACCTGAGACCACTAACATTGTCGCGCTAAGCGCGATGAGTTCAACTCAAAACGTTGTTCCGCTTGTAATATGTATTATAATAGGGATTCGAACCCGATTCCAAAAGTTACGGTAATTTCAATTTCTACCAACGATCACCGTCGCACGATCCTTGGACGTCAAATAACCTTTGCAACTTGTCCACTTCAATATAAGTCATGGCTAATACATAAGAATAAGATATCATTCAACCGATGTCATGCTGTTGATATCAAATATTATTTTTTCTTGAAGAAATCTTAAGACATAAATTGAAACCACGATTATACGTGTTTAATTTTACTGATTAACTAATGCTATATTCGGCATTTACATTAATTAATTATAAAGAGTTTATTAGTCTTTAAATTATGACTAATGATCAAGATAAACTACAATGCATATATTTTGAGACACTCTGTGGAAGGGAAAATATAATCTTCTTACAAAATGCATATTAATTTTATATGGATTGCAAATGTAATACGTATATGAATTATCTAAAATAAGCCTAACGAATGAGTCATTATAATCATGGGAGAGACAGGAGATTTAGGTCCACTATAACTGAAGGGGTATGGGTTGGAATGTCTATCAGGCCCAAGTTAAAGACCAACACAACGCACCTCATAAACGGGCGAATTATTTTGGACACAACATGAACGTAATATAGACGAGGTTTTACAAAAAATAAATTATTAATTATTTTTGAGTTACTTGTTAGTTAAGATTTAGATAAAGTGTAAGGGCATCTTTATACGTGAGGACGTCTTCACATAAAGATATTTTTATAGGAGAGCACATCTGAGATTTAATAATTCATAATTATAGTTTAATTAAGTTCTAATTTTATCTAGCGTAGCGGTGTCGCCGGTGTGTAGGGGTGAGAATCGGGTCGGGACCGGGTACCCGTCCCGAGTCCCGAGTCCCGAAGTCCCGAAATTTTGCAATTTTTGGGTCCCGGTCCAGGTCCCGATCGGGACTTCGGGACTCCCGGTCCCGAAAATTTACAATTTTTAGTCCCGGTCCCGGTCCCAATCCTGAATTGAAATTTCCCGAAAATGTCCCGAAAGTCCCGAAGTCACGAAATTACCCGAAATTACCCGAAAATGTCCCGAAAGTCCCGAAATTAAAATTAGATATATTTAAAATCGGGATTTCTCGAACGGGACTCGGGACTTCCCGATACCCGAAAATCAAAATTTTCCGATCCCGAACCCGTAAATTTGGGGACTCGGGGTCCCGAATCCCGTCGGGACTCGGGTCGGGACGGGAATTTCCCGAGTCCCGGTCCCAAATTCTCACCCCTAGCGGTGTGGACAGGCACATGCCTCTTTACAAAGAGGAGGTCTCATATACACTCGTTCCTATATGCAGACTTTGATATTTTTCTTCAGTGCAAATGATATTTTTCTTCAATGTAAATCATATTTTTCTTCAATGTAAACCATATTTTCTAAATTATAGGATAAAAAATAAATGATACTTTTCTTTAATGTAAATGATATTTTTCTTAACAACAAATGATACTTTTATCCGTCCGCACGATGCGGATGGATGTACAGGAGTTTTTGTGCTTTACTAATTATGGTTTAGATTGTAATATTATTAATGAAAGATTATGTATATTGTGTTTATAGTCTTTTTGGTGCCATGTGATTAACGTGATATGCACTAATAAAAATTTGGATAAATATAATTTTAAACCTCAAACTATATTGGTTTTATTAAAAGTATCCTAAATTTTGAATATATTTATTCAAATAATCAACTATCAATTTTGTATCAAAACGTTTCGTATTCATTTTCCAACCTTGAAATTTTGATGTGGCTCATTGGATAACACGTAAATAAAATAGAATAGCATAGATGTCATATAAAATTACGTGGCTTTTCAACATAGAAGTCATATGAAATTCCAGGGCTACAATATGAACGTAGGACATTTTTGATGTACTGGTAATTAGTAATTTAAAGAAATATTTTTGATGTATCAAACATTTTTGATAAAGTAAACATAATTTAAAGTTTAAATTAATATTTACCCTAAATACTTATCAACATTATAACTTATAATTTCAGTCAATGTTTCCTGATTCTTATGATTTTTGGTAGCTATCAGCATTGATTTGTTGCTGGCTGCATTTAAAAAGTAGAGCTTTTATTTCCAAGATGTTAGGAAATCTTACTGTAGTCTCGCATGTTTGAATCATAATAAATTTATAACACAATCTTATCCTAAATTATGAAGTTTAGATAGTGAAGTTTTGGAAGACGTGTTGGAAGAATTCGGAAAGCTTACTCAAAATGACCTTCGACAATGAACAATAGGGTGCTCACCAACCAAACCAAATAAAAAAAATCGATCAAACCGATAATTTTCGATCGGTTCGATTCGGTTTTTAGAAAAGTCAGTTACGGTTCAGTTCTCGATTTTACATTTTAGGTTCGGTCGGTAATCAAATCGAACTGAAATTATTATTTTTATATATTTATATATTTTATATAATAATTAATAATATCTTAATTAAATAATTAGGATAAAAATATGTTTATTTATAAAAAATATATATAATATATATGTTTCGATCGGTTCGATCCGACCGAAGCTGATCGATCTTTTTATTCGGTTTTCAATATATCCAAAATTATAGATCGATTCAATCCGATTTAAAAAAATATGTTCGATCTGTTTTTTTATTTGAAAAACCAGACTAAACAAGGGATTTCAATTGCATAGTACAAATGCCGAAAAGCCGAAATACATGTAGCGTGTGCGTGTAGGTTTTTGTTTGTTGAATTTTGCTGTCAAAGTTTGTTCAGCTTGTGGGGTTGATGAATCTAGCTATGTGAATGTGCGAGATTTATAAAGCAATAAAGAACACCTGTGCTTTTACGTGGTTCGATCGTTAATGAGATCTACGCCCACGGAGGAATGGTTCCTCAATACTTTTACTAGAGCTTTTAAATGCAGAGTATGGGTTACAAGCCTTTGTATTGAAGAAATTGCTAACCCTTCTAACATCGCTTTCCTTCTATTTATACAGCCGACTGTCCTCTCGGCGCGCCCGACTCTCCATTGGTCGTTGCGTGACTCTTCCTCCGGCGTGCCTCCATTGGCCGGAGCAGGACCTTCGCCTTCGCAAGGCCACGTGGAGGTGGCGCCCGACCTGGTTCATCTTCTCCATCATGGCGGAGGTGGCGGGGGCTGGCGTTTTGGGCAATGATTGGGCTCGACCGCGTGGGCACATTAACGTTAGGCCCGGCCGCTGGGCTCGTTAGTGGGCCCGTTGGTTGGGCCATATCCCATCATAGCCACGAACAGCCGAGGCACGGCGGCGGAGGAGCGGAGCAAGCCACCGAGGTGAAAGTGGCTTGGCCGACGTTGTTTCTTGGATGTGAGGGTCTTCGGTGCCGATCCGAGTTGGGTTGTCTATGGCTCCGGTGTTCGACCGAGCGATGCCGCTTTGGGATGCCGTGGTGTGTCTCGCCGCAGACTCTGCGCCCGGTTGGCCGAGGTCCGATCTAGTTGGCCGAGGCCCGATCCGTGGCAGAGGTCCGATCCGTGGGCCGCGGTCCGAACTAATTGGACGAGGTCCGATCCGGTGGGCCGTGGTCCGATCTGGATGGACGAGGTCCGATCCGATTTTCGACATTTGTGGGGAGGACGATGCGCGACCGAGGCGCCGCCATCTAGAGGACGCCGGTCCGTATGATGATTGCTAAGTCGATCGGCGGCCCGTCCTATCTGGCGTACGCCGACGCGCCAGCGGTGGTTGGGCGCCGAATAGCGTCTTGGCGCAAGGTAACGACATCCAATCACGTGTAGCACGTGTTGAATTTAAACGGCAATTTGCGCGCCTCTGTCTTATAAATAGGCGAAAAAGAGGCGATGCTCACTTTCTTCTTCTTCGACGCTTAACAATTCGAGAGAGAATTTGTGAGAGATTTTCGAGCAGATTCCGATTTGAAGTAGCTGTTACTCGCCTAAAAGTAAGTATGTCTTCTTCTGCTTCGAGTGCGCCCGCCTGCTTCCGGTCCGCCGATCATCTCCGCGGAGTTTCTGGTTCGAACCGCCATCCTCCCTCCCGATAGTGAAATCGAGGTTAGGGATTATTCTGCTATACCTTGTCGGGTATGTGTAGGAAGATTAGCGCCAGGTTCCAAAGAATATCATCTGCGTGGGATGGGGTTAATGTGAGGACGCCGATCGTCTGTGATTTTGACGATGTAATAAGAGTAGGAAAGGAATGTCGCATTCCCGACGCTGGTGGTGTGTTCCGCACCCATCCGATAGAGCGTTAGCCCTCAGGAGGATTTATAACTATGTATATAGACGCCTTTGGGGCCGGTCTTAGTTCCCGATTAGCCCCATCTTTTGAGCCTCAGTGAGTATTTCGAATCCCCATCTCGCCAATTTACCCGAACCCATTAGGTCGGTAGTTGAGATGGGGTTAGCCATTATCATGTAGTCGAGGAGTTCTCCTTCGAGCTCTTGATGCGATTCTTTAGCCAGTACTCGAGAGGTTGTACTATCTTCGCCTCGGCGGCCGCTTGGGTGAGTCAACCTCGAAGGTGTCGGGTGGCAAAAGAAGTTTTTCTTTTTGAGGGTCATGGGCATCCGATCTACGGATGGGGGATGGGTAAGGTGACGGATATAAAGCTTAAGCCCTCATTTGGGTAGAGGAACACTCAACGCTCGGTGAAGTTTCTATAGAATTCACCGAGGACAACCTTAATGATGCCGGGCCGAGGTGCATGTGTCGCAGTTCGGACGGGGTCCGAGTGGGTGAGGGCACCCTCTTTTCCTTCTTATAGGTTCGACTGCTTGACTAACGCGATTTTCTTTCGTAATGCGGTGAAGCTTAAGCACACGGGCGAGGCGAAGCGGCCGGCCTGCGTCTCGACCGCGCCACCGGGCGGATGTGAGCCTTCTAAAAAAGAGGCGAAGGTGTGCCGGCCCACCGCAGCCCGTGGTGGTGGAACACCTCGTGATCCGTCAAGGGTCCGCAGCGATCTCCAGCTCGGGCCTCGAGGTGAGGCTCGTGCCCATGGCGCGCACAGGTACCGATCTCCGCGATCTTCCGCCTTGTCCGTCATGCTTTTTTTTTTTGCTACTAATCGCTTGATTTGCGGGACCGCCTTGATCGCGAGCGAGATGCGCCGCATGGCCGACGTTGTTGCGTCCCGCACGGGAGCTGGAGAGAAAGGCGTCACGCGGAGTCCTCGCCGGCCGGGCGCGAGGAGGAGGTGGAGGTTGCCAGGCGGCGGCCGAGGCCGCCACAAGGGAGAAGGGCGTCTTGTGTGCGGGAGGCCCGCCGAGGTGGTGAGGCGCCGGGAGGAGGTGGCGAGGCGAGAAGAGGCGGCAGATCGGACGAGTGCTCGTTGGCGGAGCAAGGGCCCATGCTCAAGGCCTTCGCCAGCAAACTTATCGAGTCGGAGTCCTTCTCCGCCTTTATCTCCGACCTGGCCGCCGTGATGAGGCCGCAGGTGATATCTACCCACCTGGAGGGGTTGGCGGCCACGATGCCAGATTTTGACAAGGCGAAGCATGGCTGGGCTGAGATTGATCAGAGGGCGGTCAACTTGGAGTATGCCCGGGTGCTTGCCGATCGCACCGCTTTTCCCCGTGGTGGAGGCCTTAGCCTCCTCGACGTCGCCCCGACGGCCGAGGCCGTGTCCCGATGCCGGTGGATGAAGATCTAGAGCTTGTGAGCTTCGCCGAGGCGGCCCGGGCCGAAGAGGAGGAGGAGGGAGAAGGAGCCGAGCTCAGCTCGGTCGACCAGCGTCAAGCAGAATGAGCAATGGAGGAGCGGCAGGGGAGGAGGGGGCGGCGAGTCAGGAGGGGGCCGAGGTTAGTGGGCCAATTGTAATAGGTTGAACCGCCGGGTCGATGGGAGACTGAGCCCTTGTAATAAAATTCTTTCGTATGCAATAAAAGAATGTTTATCACTTTTCGAGACTTGTGTTGTCTTTTTATTTATAGCATTCCGCATCTCAATACTGGGACTCGACCATGAATTGTCGCCTGTCGAAGAGGTCCGAGGTGCCCGGCCGAGAAGGACGAGGAGGTGTAATTTGGAGAGTCGGTCCGCCGAGTGACCCAAGTTTTGGCCGCCATGGATGCGAAGCTCGTGTCTTCTTCCGAATCGAAGAAGTTGACCGAGGCTGATCGGAGGTGGCCCGCCCGCCGAGAACGAGGCATTGAAGTTGAAGGTCGCGCAGAGCGGAGTCCAGGGGGCGGACATATCTGCCGACGCAATCCACGGACGTTTGATGCAGTGCGAGGAACAACTTGAACTGACCGCGGAGAGGCTCGCTCGGTTGTCTGAGGAGCATGCAGAGTACGAGAGGGCAGTCCGCCGCGCTGGTGGGACTACCATATCCGAAGCCGACGACCGAGTCCAGAGCTTGCTGGCGGAGGGCATGGTGCTGAGGGATGAGGAAGGGCCCAACAAAGAAGAAGTTCAAAGCTCCGCCAACTCCGTGGTGAAGTTTATGGAGATGTACGACATCGTCCGAAACGCCGCATGCCCGGCGAGGTGGCGAGGCACGCTGGCTCGCCGACCCGATCATAGAAGAACCCGGAGGAGGGCGGATACTCCGATCACGCCAGAAGGCCGAGGTTGATGGGTCCGCAGGGGCGGATTATCCGTGGGGATCCTCGGGACCGGGCGACGACCGAGGTCCTCGTCGTGAGGAGAGCCGGGGGGCGAGGTCGCACACGGCCTGTCCGGCCGTGGGTCGGTGTGACCTCGGGCCCCCCGCCCGGATGCCCGTGCTTGCGCCGCCTCGGAGTGTCCTCGAGCGGGTGAAGGTGATCCCGAGTCGATAAGCTTCCGTCCGCTGCCTCCGAGTCCGCGCCGAGCGCCGAGCAAAGCCGTGGTGATTCCGCCTCATCGACCGGGTCGAAGGCACCGAGTTCGCTCTGCATACATCGCCGGCCCGGGATTTTGTAGAGAATTGGTGCGACCGGCCGGTCCTGGCGAGGCGGAGCCCGGAGGCCGGAATGAGGCCATGTATAGTATAGACCATGTAGGTATAAATGTATTTAGACTCGTTTCAAGTGTACGCTTCCCTTCGAGAGGTACAAACATAGCTTAGGACTTCGTTTTGGTCATAAATATATTCATATCAGATACAACGATTTTCCCAAATAAAGGGGTATAAACGAGCTCAAGCACGGTTGTCTTGTATATGGCTTGGTACTTTGTTTGTAGTCGCTGATGCATTTTAGACTTTGTACCGGAGTGCATATCTTCCCAAATAAAGGGGTATGAGGTGGCGAGATCGGCTTGGATGTCGCTGCATGTAGACGCCCAACTTAATGGGTAATCAGTATGCTTTGCATGTAGACGCCCAACTTAATGGGTAATCAGATGCTTTGCATGTAGACGCCCAACTTAATGGGTAGTCCGTATGCGCATTCCTACTTAGTGGGATTTTCATCTTCGTAGGCGCCCCTCGTGAAGGTTTAGATGTGGTATATCCGAATGGATGTTCACATAAATGTAAGACGAACGAAGTGAAATACTCATTAGAAAAATGATGTTTTATTAGACAAGTAAACAAAGATCGCACATCACCAAAACAATAGAAGGGCTAACATGTCGCGATCTAAAATCAAAGCTATGTAAAATACCTCCTTAGATGAGTTATGTGCCAGTTCGGGAATAAGTGCCCCTTGACGGCGAAGCGAGCTTATAGGCCCTTTGCCGAGGTCCTCGTGAACGCGGTGGTCCTTCCCATGTCGGATCAAGCTTGTTAAGACGCCGGCTCGGCTTGCTTCATTATTCCGCAGACGAGGTCGCCCACCTGAGTGTGAGGCCTTTACTCTTTGTTGTAGTAGCGGCGACCGGCTCTCAGACTTAGCTTCGTTTATGAAGGCAAGCTCGCTTCTCCTCGAGGCGCCAAGGTTGGCCCGCAGTCTTCCTCGCTCCCGGCCCGGTTGAAGTGGAGAGGCGAGGTCTCGGGCGCGCCGATCTCGGCGGTGATGATGGCCTCGCACTGTGAGACTGTGCTAAAAGGGTCTCCGTGCGCCGTCCGAGGCGTGGTCCCGGGACCGAGAGGACTTGAGGAGATTTTCAGCCCATCGCCTTAGCTTGATCCGCCTCTTCTTCAATCCTTGTACGATCGTGCGGTTCGTCACCCTCGGTCCCGACCATTTGCTTGCGGGTGTGCGATCGAAGTGAAGCGTTGATCGATGTGAAGCTCTTCGCACCACCTCAAGTTTTGTCGACGAATTGAGTGCCGCTGTCCGAGACCAGATGTGCGGTATGCCGTCAAGCGCGCACTATATTTCTCCACACAAAGGTTTGAATCCTTCGCCGTGATGCTCGAAAGTGGCTCGGCACCGACCCATTTTGAAGTAGTCTATGGCCACGACTAAATATCTGAGTCGACCGGTGCTCGGTCGAACGGGCCAACAATGTCGATCCCCACCGCATGAAAGGCCACGGACTCGCAGTCGCTCAAACCGCTCGAGGCGCCTGACCGTGGAGTGGATCCGCACTGGGCACTTCTCGACGAGCTCGGCCGAATCTTTCACGGTGGGCCGAGTATCCCGACCTCGTCTTCTTTGAAAGTGCTCGCGACCGATGTGGCTTCCACAAGACCCTGTATTTCGTTGAGCACATAGTCGGCTTCTTCCGCCCGAGGCATCTCGGGAGGGTCAAGGTAAGACTTCGGTAGAGAACGCCTCACGCATGAGATACTTCGACTTTGCCATCATCTTTTCGCTTCGAGCCGATCCGAAGGTAGTGCGCCGTGTTCCGTGTAGGCCTCGTGAGACATCCACCGGCTCTATCTCGGTGATGATGCCGACGGGACTCCGCTATGCTTCGAACGGATCTCTCCACCTGGTGGACTTGTTGACGACGCAACTTAGCTTGCCGAGGACGCCACCACTGCTTTTTCCTCGGGATTCGGTGGATGTCAAGTATCCGAACGAGGTCAACATCTCTTTTGCCTTGTCGAGGTATTGTTTCATTCGGTCCTCCTCGCCTCGATTTGCTTAACACCGGTTCACGACGACCAGGAATCGCCGAAAATTTGATCTCCCCACCCCAGCCTCCTTAGCGAGGCGGAGTCCGGAGATTAGGCCTCATACTCCACCTCGTTGTTGGTGGTCGGGAAGGTAAACCGAGTGCGAGGTGACTTCGCATATCTGGACCGAGGAGAAGGATGCCCGCTCACGCCTGTTTGCACGCAGGTCCGCCCACGCACATCCGCCAACAACCATCGGTGGATGAGGTCCTGCCTCCGCAGGGGGGACGACCGAGGTGGAGGCGTTGAGGAGCTAATCTTAGCACCGACCGAGCTCAGAACTGGCTTCTACCAGAAATCGCGTAGCTTGCCCTTTTATGGCGGTGCGGGAGTACGAGATATCGTGCTCGCCAAGCCCGAGGCCCACTGGCTATTCGTCCCGATGACTCGTGTTTTGATAAGACTTGCCTCGTGGGGCGGTCGGTCAAGACTGGATGGAGTGAGCCCGAAAGTAGGGTCTGAGCCGCCGCTAGCATTCACCGTGCCAGCTGCTACCTTTTCAAGGCGGCGTACAGACTCGCCGCCCTTTGAGTGCTCGGTGATGAAGTAAATAGGAAGCCGTCCGACCTCGCCCCGCACCAAGATCAAGACCGATTGCCTCGTCCGAGGCTGCCAAGCACAAGGAGAGGAGTTCGCCTTTGGGGCGGTCAAGGTAGGCGGTCGAGGTACTCCTTGGTGTGTGAAGGCGAGGTGATGCTCTTCCGCCATGCGAATTCCCGGCCTCCTCAAGATTTTAAAGAATGGGAGCCGCTTCTCGCAGCCCGGGAGAGGAACCCATCGAGGCTGCTAGGCACCCGTAAGTTTGTGGACCTCGCGAATGGTTTTTGCACTTGCATTTTGAGCACCGCCTTTACCTTGGTGGGTTCGCCTTCAAGTTCTCTTTGAAACCCAAGACCCCAAGAATTTCCCCGCTTACCATGAACGGCATTTTGGGGGTTAAGTTTGAGGTTGGCCGACCGAGCAGTTGGAGGATGGTGCCGAGGTCGCCGGCGCAGCCTCCGCTTTTTCGACTTTGACTACTATGTCGCCGACGAGACCTCGACGATCTCCCGATGTGGTCTTTGAATGTTGCATCCACCATCCTCGGTAGGTAGCCCCGGCGTTTTGAGGCCGAATGGCATCTTTCGACGCAAAGACGCCAAGTCGGTGATGAATGCGTCTTTGGTGCATCCTCCGGCTCATTAGATTTGGTGGTACCCTCAGATAGATCCGAAGTTCGAACATCTCGTGGCCCACCAAAGCCTCCACCTTCTTGTCAATATCGGGAGCGGGTAGCAATCTTTGGGCGGCTTGTTGAGGTCGGTATAATCGACGACACGCGCCACCCTCCAAGCTTTCCGACCACGACCGATTAGCCATCCAGTCGGGTATTCGACCTCGAACAAGATCTTGCTTTCGAAGTCGAGTCACCGCCCCTAACGACCGGCCGCGCCCGCCGCGAATATCCTTTTCTTCACGGACCGCTTGGTGGCCGGGTCGATGTTGAGGCGGTGAGTTATGAGCTCGGGCGACACCCGGTCATATCGAAGCGGGACCAAGCAAACACGCCCTATATTCTTTCGAAGTCGTTGACGTGTCACGGACGTCCGCCGGCCCCGGTGCCGACTGATGACCTCGAGGATCGTCGTCGATAGTTGGAGGTCCCCGGTCAGTCATCCTGTGGTGTCGGCCTCCGGGCCCAGTAATTGCTATGCTCGGGCGAGGCCGCGTCCGAGTTGAGAGTCGTAGTATTCTTTTGCGGCCGCTTGGTCCCCTGATGCCGAGCACTCCCAGGGGGCGGAATCTTACGGTGAGGTGGTAGACCGAACAGACGGCCTTGGTGGCGTCATACCAATCTCTCCCGAGGATAATGTTGTACGGAGAGGAGCCCGACCAGAAGAATCGGATGGCCTTAGTGACCGACTGGAGCCCGCCCTACGGTGACCGGAAGGGTAATGACCCCCGGCCGGACCGCTTCGAGTGAAGTCTGTGAGCCGGGAGGCGCGGAAGAACTCAATGCCTCCGACTCAAGCTTATCCGCAGACTACCGAAGATGATGTCGACGAGGCTCCAATGTCGATATAAACCCGGTGGACGTTTTGTCGCCCACCGCACTGTATGGTGATGGCGCCCCGTGCGGCATGATCCCGGCACGGGTCTTCTGGAGAACGTTATGTTCGCCATCCCGAGTCGCTTGTTCTTGGCTCTTCCGGGCCGGCCCCGCGTCGTTTTGATGGACGACCTCGCCGTCCCGGCGGGCAGTCCGTAACAACATAGACTGCTCCATGGCGTTGGGACCTTCGCCTCGCCGCCTTCGGGTTGGGTCACTGGGTCGGCCCGCTTGTTGCCGCCCATTCCTTCAAGGCTTCGCTTCTTGGACCACCGTCCGAGTATTTTTGAGGCTCCACCTTCGACGAGCTCGCCGATCCGTGAGCCTGTGTTTCGCAGCCCTCAGTATCGTGACCATACCCTGGTGGTAGTCGCATACTGCCTCGTGGACCTCTTCGATCCCCTTCATGTGGGCAAGCCGGAAGAGCTCGCGTGGAGCTCAATATTTCGCCTGATTTGAGCAGTGGAGGCGCCCACGGCTGGGGTTGGGCCGAGGTCCGAGTCCGACTCAGCCCTCTTTGATTCTGTCAAGGCGCCCCGCGGTCCGCACTCGACTTCGGTCGTCCGGCTTTTTTCTCGGACTACGCCGTCCCGCATCTCCGCTTCTTCCGATCCGACTGCCTCCTCGACGGTTATCCACCGTGTTCCAAAGCTTACTCGCCGTCTTGGTTTCTCCTCGTGACTTCTTTGTTCAGTGGCCGGCCGGATCCCGCTGAACGCGCTGATGATGTAGAGATCGTTCTCGCCGCCGATTTTGAGCGACTCTTGATGAACCTCGAGACGAAGTTCGACATCGCTCGCCCCGCCTCGCGGATTGTGAGCAGTGTCGGAGGAAGTCACTGGGCGGCATCTTCCGATAGAAGCGCCACTGAATCGATCCATGAGGTCCCGAAACGGTGGATGCCGCTCATGAAGGGAGGTGAACCAACGCCGTGCGCTGGAGATCAAGACTCGGGAAGATTTTGCACATGTGAAAATCTTCCATCCTCGATTCGCCATGTTGGTGGTGTAGGCGAAAAGGAAGTCTGAGGGTCTCCGAGGCCATCGAGGTCGCTATGTTGGGTGCCCGATATCACGGCAAGGGGCGTGTCTAGAATCTCCCCGAGAAAGGAGATGATTCTCCGTAGCGGTCGAACCCCGGAGGTCGTTGCTGCCTCTTTTCGGAGGGTGGGGGATCGATAGCGACGCCATCGCCCCTCCGAGTGGGAGTTCGACCGCCTTTCTTCCCTTCGCTTCGCCGACCGGTCGGCATGACGAGGTGGAGAGCGGCCGCGAATGGCGAGTGGGCGATGTTGGTGGCGGCTCGCCTGGGAGCCGGCCGCTGAACGAGGTCGGCGGCTCGGCCGCGGTGAGCGGCTCCGCGTCGGGCGCGAGGCGCGTTTCGCTATCACGCCGAGGCGAAGCGCCGACCGCTTAGAACGGGGCCGGCTCGGGAGGCCGTGGTGTTCAATCCGGGCCCTAGAGGACCCGCCTTTGGTCCTCCTCGTTGAGGAAGCTTTGAATCGCCAAGATTGGCGTGGAGGAACTCGCCACAGCCGGCCGAGGACCTCGTGGGACGAACGAGCTGCTTGCTCGTCCTCGCTGAGGTCGACATCTTCCCCACGTTGGGGACGCGGTCCCGAGGTGTATGGAAGAGTTTACCATGTCGCCCTCGTGAGTGCTGGCGCCGTGGCGTCCGCGATCTCCTTTCCGCGACCGAGTGACCACCGTTGTCCTCACCCGGTTGTTGCATGCGTGGGCGGCGGTTGTGCGTGTTCTCGCCATTTAGTTGCAGAGGAACGAAGCTTTCTTGTTCGTGGTTCCCACAGACGGCGCCAATGATGAATCTAGCTATGTGAATGTGCGAGATTTATAGAAAGCAATAAAGAACACCTGTGCTTTTACGTGGTTCGATCGTTAATGAGATCTACGCCCACTGAGGAATTGCCTCAATACTTTTACTGAGCTTTTCGCAGCAGAGTATGGGTTATGCCTCAGATTCAAAGAAATTGCTAACCCTTCTAACATCGCTTTTCCTTCTATTTATACGACACTGCCCTCGGCGCGCCCGACCTCTCCATTGGTCGCTATGACTCTTCCTCCGCGTGCCCTCCATTGGCCGGGAGCAGGACCTCTCGCCTTCGCGCCACGTGGAGGTGGCATACCGACTTTGCTCATCTTCCATCATGGCGGAGGCGGTTCTTGGGCCAACATGATGAAGAATGACAGGCCGATCACATCACATTAACGCAGCCCAAAAACAGTCATGGCCCATTGGTTGGGCCATATCCCATCAGGGTCTACCTTCCAGGTTGCGTGGAAATCACAATAAATTGCTACATTTAGCAACGCAGGCTCTCGGCCATAAGATTTTAGGAGATTACAATTACAACCACACCGTTTGATATTATTTCAGCGCTGCTATTCGTTTATGAAAATTAGGAATAAAACGTTTGAATATTGTGTCCAATTTTATGATTTATTTAAAAGTTATATCCACCCTAATATATTGAATTTTTATTGCGTCAACTATTTCGATTACGGAACTCCCAATTCTCGAAATATCACGATCCAAAACCTTCGTCTTTCGCACTCCGCCAACCAAATGTCGGCAGATTTGACACCCTCCGACATATCATAGAATCCCAAAACTCTTTCTTTGCTACACAATTTTAAATCGAAAACTCTTCCGTGTCGCGGCTTCTATTCTGCAACGCCAATAAATTGCCGGATTGCTTAGCAGAAGCTCGTATCCAATTTGTTTCTGTTGCGTAGGACTTAAGTGCAGTCTTTAAGCGAGAGTGATGGCAGCCGTCGAATCTAATGCAGCCGAAATAAATCCGGCATTGTCGCCGGTGGCGCCGCTTGCGCCGGTGACTATCGAGCGCCCCGTGCGCACAGACCTCGAAACTTCAATTCCGAAGCCCTGTGAGTTGTTTTCCCCTCTTTTCTCTTCAACTGCTTCACTATTATGTTGAATCTGTAGATAAAATGAGAGAATATTTAATCGTGGTGTATCTTTCTTGGATTTTATGTGCCGTGTCTCGATTTTGAAGTAGTGCCCTAAATTACATGATTTTTGTACTTTCAAGCTGTATGATTTGTCTGTCTTAGGTGTGGTGTTAGTATTGAAGTAACTCAATTTTGGAGCTACAACTGTTGAAATTTCGAAACCTTACATATGTTCATTTTTGGAATTATTACATCCTTGTGAATTTGTTAACATATAAGTGTGTCGCTGTTGATTGTGTTTTGGTGTTTTGTGAAATGGAATTTCAGATATGGTGAGAGGATTGGTTGCTCCAGATACGGAACACCCTGATGGAACTGCAAACCGCAGGCATCGTGATATGAGTGTCATGCAGCAGCATGCTGCTTTCTTTGATCTAGACGGCAACGGTATCGTTTATCCTTGGGAAACCTATGCTGGTAATTTTCATTCCTTGGTTTAGTTAGATTTCCATTCATGAGGAGCTTTTGGGAGTTGTGTTATTTTGCGTGATTATGATCAACTTGTAAGTTTGCTTTCAGCACTTTTTATTGTTGATAATTGGTTTCTGTGGAAATCGTACTGTGGTTTTGATATTATTCATATTCAAGAATGAATTATACTTGCACTTGAGGTAGCATACTGATGATTTTGCATCTGCACAAGGCTGTTTTAACATATATGACAAAGCAATGGCATTATTCGATTTTCAATATACGCCTTTAGGTTCTTTTAACACAGTTAGCAATGTGGATGAATATCGACTTTTGATTCTAACCACTTCATTTAACTTTGCAGGATGCCGGAAAATTGGGTTGAATGTTGTTTTGTCACTTTTTCTGGGCATTTTCGTTAATTTGGCAATGAGTTATCCTACACTCCCAGTAAGTAACTTTTTATACGCAGATCCATCGTCATCACAGATGACTGTTGTTTTGCCATTGCATTGCTGGTATGATACATCAGTTGCTTGTTTTGTTTGCAGTATTGACGTGCATACAACTGGTCTTTTGTGTTTCTAGCCTCTTAATTCAATGCAGTTTACATAGAATGTCCCAATCAAAACTTTATGCTCTATCCGAAGTTTAGTGAAAATTTCCTGGTTCCTATGCTCGTGTCATTCAGTAATTGAGACCTTAAGCTTTTATTTCAAGGGTTACAACTCGTTTCAAAGTCTCAAATATTGAAACGACAAACTACCTTGTTTATTATATTAGTAGTGATTATTGATAAGCATAATTTCCTGAATATAATGCTGATTCACCTAATTGTACAGGGATGGCTTCCTTCTCCTTTATTCCCCATATACATATCTAATATACATAAGGGCAAACATGGAAGTGATTCTGCAACTTACGACACAGAAGGAAGGTAACCAATTACATTCCCCGGCCTTAGTTAAAATTGTGAAGTATGCACGGTACGTTAACACGTAGTTCGATTATCAGATTCTCCCCTGCGAATTTTGAGAACATCTTTAGCAAGCATGGTAAAACATATCCCGATAAACTTACATTTAGAGAAGTGTGGAACATGACCGAAGCCAACAGAAATGCCTTGGACTTTCTTGGATGGTAAGGGTGATTAAGATGTAGCCGCTATTACTCTTTTTCTTTTCTTCCAATTCGTTTGTGTTGTTTTTAAATATTTGAGGTTGCAGGATTTTGAGTAAAGTGGAGTGGATTGTCCTCTACATTCTAGCTAAAGATCGAGATGGAAACTTGTCGAAAGAGGCGGTCAGGCGCTGCTTCGATGGCAGTTTGTTCGAGTACTTTGCCAGGATGCAAACGCAAGGTGAAAAAAAGATGGAGTGAGGCAAAATGGAGCTATGGTTATGTAGCGTTCAAAATAATAAAGAGAGCACATATATGTTAAGTCTTGTAAATGCAAAAGTAGACGATGATATCATATTCAGTGTGTATGCGATTGTGGAATTGAAACGTAAACCTATTTCAGTATAAATGAAAATTTAAGATTTAGTTTACCCACTCATCTTAAGATCATTTTATTTTAGTAGTCTATGTAGCATATTTACATAGCAGGAAGTAAAATCCAAATGACTATTCTCTTGATTAAAAAAAATGAACAGTTGTATTCAATCATGATAGAATTGTTACATGATCTTTCCCGCTCAAATTCGAAAATCTGTGAAAATTTACGACCATCAACATTAGAGAGCGCTAAACAAGAACCATTAAACCGAATATCTCAAGCAACATAGTATAGAGGATTTGGCAGCTTGAAGGTCCTTTTAGCAGTGGGAAGCCCTTGAATGCTGCTCCATTGGGCCCCTAATATGCCCAAATATGATGTGGAACAATTTGAAGATGGTTATTTAGCAGCCAAGGATCGTGCAAAAGGTGATCATAGATAGAAATCGAAATGGACGTAATTTTTGAAGTCGGACTCGAAATCGTTATTATAATATCTTTTTGGAAGTGGAATGGCGTTTTTAGTTGAACTCATAGCGTCTAGCATGATCATGTAAGTGATCTTAGACCCAGATTCCAAAATTTCATGCATGTTTGCCTTTTTATTTATATTTAGTTTTAGGTTTTATTTTATTTTCGTATTTTATTTTTTTAAAATTATGATTTTTTTTAGTTTCCTATATGATTATGATTTGTTTTAGGTCTTTAAATACCTCATATTGTTGTATTTCAAGATATTTGAATTATTATTATTATTTCGAATTTTGATAAATGCTCTTTCGTACGTAAGAGCATTTGACTTTTCATCCACGAAAGCCAACATCATCCACAGTGGCAGATCTGAGGCATTCCCTTCTCGATGAAACCAAATGATCTGGCATTCCTAGCCCTTTCAACTCATTGAAGAACTTCAGCGAATGCTCCAGTGCCGCACCTTTGCCCTGTTCATCCACTCATCCATCGACGTCGAGTTCAACTTCATGTATTTTCCGATGTACTACACGCACTCCTTAAAATCACGGATACTGTGGAGCTCGACGTTCATCCTCCAGCTCTTGCAGTACTTTGTAAGATTTCGAACCCATATTTGATTGCTTTCTGGTTCAAGATGTTCCAATCTGACGCAGATGATATGCCTAAGAGTATGCACTATGCAGCAAATGGCCAAGTCTGTTGCCATCATGTTTTGGAAATGATGTGATCATTTTTGGATTGCATTGTATTTATATGTGAAATCATGTTCATGTTGGTCACATGGGTTAGGAATAGGTTTGTCACCATGGATTTGTTTTCCTTGAGCCATAACGCGCTATTCAGGCTGGCAATTTAAGTTCACAAATGTATTAATTAGGAAATTTAGTGCATTTTTTAATCACTACGAATGAATGAACAATTTAAGTGGGTTGTGGTATGGACCATCATAGAACGAATTTAGGAATATTTATGGTAGTGAAAAAAGGTATATATTAACAGTAAATGCTACAAATTTATGGCATGGAAAGACCAGCAATCAAAATCTCTCACCAAAATGCCTAAGGAAAAATCTTATATAAAGACATAATTCTCAAGAAAATAGATAATTTGCCTGTTCTTGCACAAGAGATTGCTTCGAAGTTTAGACAATGGCATTTGCAGCACTAGCAATCCTTGGCCACAAATCCGCGCATTCCTTTCCGATTGGACCAGTAATGGCAGAACCTGCAGCCAAAGAAGCAAGACATTAACAATTCAGTTATGTTTTTCAATACCAAATCACTTTGGGAAATATTTAAAAGCAATTCTACATAGATAACTAGATAAAATCAACATTTCATATGCTAAATTACCTTTCATTTCTCCCTTTGGGTTTACAATCACACCAGCATTATCTGCAAAACGCAACAATGTGAAGATGAGCATCACATAACCATTCCATACAAATCCTCAGCATTGAATATCAAAAGGCATGAGATGAAGCGATTAAAAAGAAATGAGAAGTTAATAGTTATCATAAACTCATAATGCATTCAACTAAGAATGCATGGATAACATATGAAAGATGTAGGTTCCTAATGGAGCAGGTGTAAGCTTAGAGCATAATCACACCTGTAACGAAGGATACATTTAATTTTCCAGACACGTAACGGTATCACCACCATTATTCAAAGATGGATACATGACTAAGGTCTGGTAAGTGGAGATTCAAAAAGAGATTAAAGATCCTTAAATTATTCGGTAATGTGTCAGATCGGACGCATGATATCAAAAAATTCTAGCTTTTTTATCATAACATCAACTAAAGCAATGAGTTTTCACCAATTGCACAATAATAAATCAAATCAATATTATCTGATCAAAAATTTGCTATCACAAAATCCCAGAAAAAACGAGAAATACCTAATTAAAAGAGAAACCTCACCTTCAAAGTACATGAAAACGCCGTCCTTTCGCCTCCAAGGCTTCCGCTGTCTCACGATGACGGCGGGCATGACCTTTTTCCTCAAATCAGGCTTCCCCTTCTTCACCGTAGCCATCACCATATCTCCCACGCAAGCCGACGGGAGCCTGTTCAGCCTTCCTTTGATACCCTTGACGGAGATAATGTAGAGATTCTTGGCGCCTGTGTTATCAGCGCAGTTCACCGTCGCCGCCACCGGCAGACCAAGTGACATCCGGAACTTGTTTCCGGCCGTCCCTCCGCGCCCTGAAACAAAGATGTCAAGGAAAATTAAACAACTTTCTTTGGAAATTTGGGAACTGCACTAAGGATTGAAGAAACGCAGATCGAAACACACCTCGCTTCGACATTTTTGGTCACTGATTTTGAGCTCAAGTGTGTGAGAATGGGGGTTTTGTGTGTGGATTTAAAGGGAGGAGTTTTAGGGTTTAGTGAATTAGGGTTTGCAGTGGTGATTACAGAGAGCTTGGGCCTGAACGTGGACTCTTTGGGCCATTTGCAAATGCTGAAAGCTTGGAGTTGGGTTTTTCATTCAAAATTAAATAAAAAATAAAAGTATACTTTAAATAAATTTAAAATGCCACATTTGTTGTTTAATTTGATGTTGTTCTTTGACCCATTGAATTCTTCAGTATTATCGTTAGTAACATTATATGGATATTTTAATCCTTAAACTCATAATTTTAGAAATAAACACACGATACATTCATCCTAATTAAATTTTAATTATGATTTATAAATGGTGATTAGTCAATTCGAACTAAAAATTAGTTGATCCTAATTAAATTAATTGAAACAGATATATTGCAAATCCCAATTCACACATATTTTTATGTTTAGAAAAGGACATCTCTGGCCTTACATATATAATGTGAACTATTTTATCAAGTTGGTTTTATGGACAAAAGGACACCATTGAGTCACGTTACGTAGACATTATTATTGTCCCTTTCCTATCAATTATATGGTCGATTCATAAAAAAAATAAAGAAATATAAAATATAAATCTTAATTATATTTGTGAGAGGACCATTGAATAAAAAAATAACATGCAATCAAAGACATCCATATTGTTATTGTAAAGAAAATATGTAAATAGGTTCTTCAACTTATATATTGATTACAATTATCAGATTTTGAAATTTTGTAGTATAGTTAAACTTTTAGACTTTATGTTGCTTTCTATAAAGACATTTTTGGTTCAAAGTATAAAGATTTTTATAACCCAGTAAAATTAAAGTTACTCTCTTATGTTGTATATGTAGGGGTGAGATTCGTTAATCGAATCAAATTTCGTTAACCAAACCGAAATCACCTAAAATAGCTAATCGTAATCGATACTAATCGCTTAATCGGTTAACCGATTAACCGATTCTAGAAGTTGGTTCGATTCTACTGTTAACCAAATTAAAATTAATTTTTTTAAAAAAATAAAAAATATACAAAATACAAAAAAAAACCGACTTTTTCGGTTTCGGTTCTCGGGTTAACCGAAAACCGATACCCGTTTAAGCACCCCTATGTATATGTTTGTGAATTCATATAATTAATTGTATACAACAAAAGATCTAAATATAAGTTTAACTATTTATCAATTAATGACTTACTATTCAATAAATGCATCCGGTAAGTCTAAATGTTACTCAATTTTTTTTTTATTAATTTAATACAGAAATTTAAAGATCCGTTACGATGGATTTGAACTCGAGACATTTGACTTCGAATATTAATCATTCTACCACTGTGCCATCACACGCACACAAATGTCACTCAATTTGAGAATTAATATTGTCGCACAAGGTACGTTGAACGTGTTACGCGTCGTTGGAGCTATACTTTGGACCCATGCTAGACTTGAAATTTTGATTGCTAAAATGTGTGAATACACAAACAAATATCAAGTCATGAAACACATGGGAGTTAAGAATCATACGAATATATGGTGGAAAATCAAGAGGGGCATAATTGGACAGTCAAACTTTGAAAATTGATGCAATTATCTTTGTCTTTTCGTTTTCTAATTCATAAATAAAAAACTAATTATCCAGAATCAATCGTGCTTTGACTTCAACATTTTCTTCGTGTCGCTTTAATAATCAATTTATAGATCATCCATTAAACTAATTACTGGAACATAAATTTGAACCGTTTCTTCATGTAATTTTGATAATCAATTTTTAGTTCACCCATTAAATTAATTAATTTTTGCAACGTGTATAAATTTGTGCTTTTAAAGATGAACACTCCCCAATAATACTTCCCCAAAATTAACTATAATCATAAACTATCATTAGACTCGTCACTTTCTCTCATTTTATATATTTTTGTAATATTACATTAATATTTACTCCACTTTACACATGATTATTTCATTCCCGATGGTTAAAATTTTGCTCCCCTATCTATGCAACATCTTCCCTCATTTTATTAATTATTATACAGTTGACATAAAATTAACTTGAAGAAGTCTACAGTTTTACCTTTCCTTTTTCTTTAGAGTAGAAGAAATTCTTCATATATTGATGTTTAGTGATTGATATGTTTCTTATTTTGTTAAGGGCATATTATCTGATTTGGGCTGACATCGGGTCGGATTTTCGCGGGTATCCATCTTTACCAAATTATAATGGGGTGGGCTTGAGTAAGCATAAAACGGGGTTTGAGACGGATTTAGATAGTGAAACTAGTATATGTAACGGGTTTGAGTCGGGTTTAGCTAAGGGTACCGTTACTCGAATCCATTTTATATTTTTTTAATATTTTCTATTGATACTTATATGTTAAGATTAATTATAATTTTTCTTTTTCTAAAGTAGTCACAAATGATTATATGAAAATTTTAACAAATGGTTTGAGAAGTTAAAATATGGAGATGGATCAGGTAGGAAGGATAATTTGGTAGGAAATAGGAATGAATATGGGCCTTTGATTTGCTATGTCAATGATTGAGATTTAATTTTGGTGTGCTACTAGTTTTGTGTTTTGTGTGCTACACGGATTATTAGCAAAGACTAGAACTCTTCTTGTACTACACATCAGAATGAAAGATGTGCTAAACTAATATATTTAGCATATGTGCTACGAATGGATGAAATATGTGTTAAACTAATATGTAATATAAGAATTCGATTGTGCTACATAAATATGAAAGATGTGCTACTATTTCTATTTTCGTACATTAAGGAGCTTTCTCACCATAATCAACCCCGTTAAAATATAATCTATATTTTGTTTGATGATTTAAAATATTATTTTAGATACATGATATATTAAGTTTAAATGTATAATTTCTAATTTTGAACTTAATTGAAATTCAATTTTCAATATTTCATTAGCTCTACTAATTATATATTATTTATATTTACGTTGTAGGTTTCGACATTTTATGGGGACATATTTCATTATTATTGTAATAATATGTATGGTATGTATATCTTTTAGTCAAGCATGTTAACAAGAATTGAATAGCAATATCTGTGGTATGTATATTTGCGGGCCTGTGATGGCCAACTAAATATTTCTAACAATAACCGAAATGCAATTTTTTAATGTACACTTTTTTATTTTAATTTTGTTGCAGACTAATCCTTGAAATATGTCACCCCACTAGGGGCAAAAGCTGTTTCATGTGGGAACGACCTTCCTTGAAATATGTTTAGAAAATCGGAATTTTCCTATCTTTTAATTTCTTTTTCAGAAACTTCTTCTCTCTGTAAATAAACTAAAACAGACAACAATTGTGTGCTTGCGAACAATTCTTCCAGAATGGCGCTTTCCTTTCACCAAATCTTTGAATATATACTTTCCTAGATTCTTTCCTATTAAAAATAAAAAGCTTACACTTTGTTTATTAAAAATTCTAAGACTACGTATTATCGGATTTTTTTGGTCAATTAATACAGAAATTTTAAAGGCCACGTCACATTGACTCGAACCCGAGACTCAGGCGCAAGATTAACCACTCTACCACTAGCCAACACACACACACAAACCACGTACTATCGTGTTGAATAGTGTTGATTCTCAATTGTTGGATACATGCTATTTCAGTAGATTAAGTATATATTAACTACGCTATTTTACTACGAATTATTGCACATAATCATATTTTCAAACTAAGAGGACATCTATTATATGCAAGGTGCTATAGTACTCCTTCAATTTACAAAGAATTTTACTATAGTATATATCATTTGAGAAGTGTAGTATATCTTTTCGAAAAAGGACTATAGTATATCTTAGGAGGCTAAAAAAAGAATTCTCAAACAAGGCATATTTACAAATGCAGACGTCCTTAACCTAAATTTTAAACTATTTATTATTTAACATAAATATACAAAAAATGTAGTGAGAACCAGAAATTTCGACGGGGGTTGATGGGGACAACACATATCTATGAGTCTATGACGACTAACGTAACGCAAAATCCAAAAAAAATGCCTATGATGGTGGAAGCGAGTTCTTTGAAATTCAATGATATTGAAAAGAGAATCTTCACTGTTCCACCGTTTTTTCAGGCACATGAATAACAAGGCAACATATTATTGTGTACGCTGAATCATTAATTTTCCTGTCTCTTGTTCCTTAAGTTCACATTCACTGTGTCTTTTATTCTTGATTTTGTCACCAGGTCCCTATATCACTCTGTACCCCACACACACACACATATATATATATATATGTGTGTGAGTAAGAGACTGAGATTCTGTATATATCATCCATCTGGGATTTGAGATCCAAAAGCAAAAGAAAAATAAAATGAGAAAACCCAGTGTTGACAAGAATGGAGTGAAGAAAGGAGCGTGGAGTGAAGAAGAAGACAACAAGCTAAGATCTTACATTCTCAGATATGGCCACTGGAACTGGAGATTGCTGCCCAAGTTTGCGGGTAAGAAGCTCGAGATCGATATTTTTGATAAATGTTTTTCTTGGATTAGTACGTAGTGTTGTCTGGGATTCATTTGTCATAGAATTAACACATGTTGCAGGTTTAGCTAGATGCGGCAAGAGTTGCAGATTGCGATGGGTGAACTACCTCAAACCGGGTCTAAAACGAGGAGGTTTCACCAAGGAAGAAGAAAATCTCATAGCAAAATTACATGATGAGCTTGGCAACAAGTATATATGCATTCTTCACCGCTTGAAATTGCTGTATTAAAAACCTTTTTCTATCTCATATTTTGAAACGCGTTTCCATGTCATAATAATAATGCAAGAATAGTTGCTAATGCAATTACAGGTGGTCAGCCATGGCGGCAATAATTCCGGGAAGAACTGACAATGAAATCAAAAACTTCTGGCACACTCATCTCAAGAAACGCAGCAAGAAAATTCCAGCTCCGGCCGCCCGATCACCATCTCAATCTCCATCTCAAATCACTCTATGCAAGAACGTTAACTCTGAAGAACGAGAATCTTCTGAAAATTATGAGAGTTTTCAGACATCGGAGAAGCTCATTCTGGAATCATCAGAGACGATGAATTCTCCGAATCCGGCCGTCGTCGTCTGGGATTCAGAAGAGAGTGCTTCGTCTTCACATTCTGCTCGTGATGTTCAGGAAAGTACCTTGTCTGAAGAGCGAGTTACAGCAGAAAACTGCGACAATCAAATAGAACTTAATTTCAATGATGGATTTGTGGAAAGTTTTTGGAGCCAGCCATTTGTGATGGACACTTCTCACAGTCATGATCATAGCTTTACGCCATTGATGGAGGAAGAAGCTGAAATTTACCTTTTTACATGAGATGTTAAAATACAGAGAACGTAGTTTTGAAGTGATGGTATTTATCTTTTTCTTTTTTCAATTAAATACTGTCGAACCGATACTTTTGGCCTCTAGCATTAACCATTCTACCACTCGGAAACAACGCAACAGTGATGGTATTTATCTACTAATTAATAGACTACCATTGTAATATGTCAAGAGTGATATTTGAAAATAGGTGATCTGTTATTCACACATATATTACCTCTCAAAACACTTTAGTTGAAAGTTAATGATACCGAAACAAAGTGGATAATTTTATTATTATTTTTATTCCTGAAAATTCCTTTGAGAAAAAGAAATCATATATTACGGCGTCTCTCACCAAAATTTGTGAAATCTTGGTGAATAGAAATCAGATAGTATTATGTTTACACCAATTAGGCAATTAGGTGTTTACTATGTATAATTAAGTTGGATCGATTGATTTTATTTTAATTAATCAATTATTTATCTTATTAGATAACAAACTAGGAATATTCCAAGCAAGTAAACGCCCCTTGAATAAGCCGACACATACACAAATATGATATCACCTAGTGGATGTCATGATGCTGATGTCAAAGATTTTTTTTGGTTTTATTGTATTTATTTATTGTTATTTTCTCTTGCGTTTAATATCATCGTTGGAATAACGTGAAACCCTCGTACAACAACGGGTCAACCCGTTAGCTGCCAGCCAGCCAGGCCATGTACGCCTTTACACTTGAAAAGTCTTGAGATGTAAAAAAATATTATACAAAGACGTAGATTATTGTATTAATTTAATATTTGATCTTTACCAATCCACCACCTAACCTGTTGTAAAATTAATTTTAAACTGGAAAATTATATATTGAAGATGACGTAGTTCTCTTTTTTTCTTTTATTTTGTAAATCCTCTATTATGAACAGTGGCGGAGCCAGGAAATTTTAATTGGGGGGCCCAATTATTTATAATTTTAAAAGATAATAAAATATAATTTTAAAATAATTAAATAATAATAATAATAATTTAAATAATAGTATAATATTATTTGAATAGAGGTAATTGTTTATATTAAATTTCTTTTTCATTATGTTCTTGAAATAGTATCATTAGATTGTCCTTGGAATTAGATTGCATTTTCTATGGTTCGCTATGAAAATAGAATTCTTTATAGGCAGTATTTATTTATTAAAATAAGATGCAAACACACGGTTGATTTAATCGGAGGAGCAGATCCTCCCTTACTATTTATCTTTTGAGCAAATAGACCAAACATAAGTGTATATATAATACCATATATTAGTGTAAATATCATTTCACAAGAATGATTATTAACATCCAATTTAATGACGCTCAAACAATGTATTTATTTATGTAAAAATTACGAGTGTTGGAGATGTTGCAATAACATGTTATTTTTATGACCAATAAAACTGAATTAGAGTAGATAGTTAAACATGTAAAAGCTAGTCATCCACGGCTATATTTTTAAGAGAAAATTATATTTTAATATTCAAATTATTAACTTTTAATGTGCAAACTATATATAATCATAATTAAGTATCCAAACTATCTCGGTCAAAATTTTATTTATTTATTTTAGATTATTTTGATGTGAAGTCATTTTAATATATTCATATTAAAATTATCTTCAATGAAAACCCTATCGCCCATGATGGAAGACCTTTCACCAAATTTGATTTCTCATTCCGAAAGTAATTGCTTTTCATAAATTTTGGCACATCAATCATCGATACTTTAACACACCAATAAAGTGGAGAAAAAGAAAGAAAACAATGAAAACAAAGTAGGAAAAGAGGAGAAAAAAGGAAAGGTAAGCCTCGGGAGGATTCGAACCCCGCCTAAATGGAATGAGAGACATCACTAAACCAACTGCTGCTACTACAGATTATTTATTTTACATGGGTATATAATACTAATACTAAAAATGTTGGCCCAAGGGCCCCTGCGCCCAACGATATTCGCCACTGATTATGAAAACATCTAAGTTGTATATGGAAATTTAATTTCATCATTCCACCATGAATGTCCTTTGACATAGGAGCTCAATAAATTATGTTCTTCTATTTCGTTATATTCTATATACGAAATAAGGGCTACTCTCTGACAATAAAGACACTGCTACTAATTTGTGTTACTAAATATATATTTTAAATAATTTGATTACCCAATATTCTCAAAAGAAAACTCGAAAACTAATGAAATATAACTTTTGATTAAATAGTAATTATTACGATTAATATAAACTTGAATTACAATCATTTTGAAAATAACGATAAAAGTGGATCATGATAAATCTAAGTTCCTTCTCAACTGATCAATGAGAACTTCTGTCAATTATTAAATACAAGTTACGATATAATCACGAAAGTGTTAACAAAGAAAACTACCAAAAATGATAAACGACTAGAAAAGCTAAACCACAGTGATCCCGTCTCGCCAAATTCATCAATCATGAATTGTTTGTAGAAATTTATGGTCTTAGACGAACCAAACCTGCAAGAAAGATATGCAATATATAATTCATCCAGATATTATCCCATTCTTTGCCACCGATAATTATGATAAGTACAAGAACATAAATATTAGTAGCCAATGGCCATGCATTTCATGATATAAGACTTCTTTTTCTTGCTGTCAATACGTTCTACCGATTAATTCCTCAAATTATGCAATAATTTGAATAATATGGATGAATATTATGATAATTGAAGCATGCATAATGTTATTAGATCATTCTAATATATTTAAATAAACAACATACAAATGTAGATTGAATCAATTAAATTATTGCAGAGATACATACCTGCGATCAAATTATGGTAGGAGTTAGGTCAAGCATGTAAACATCGTCTCCTTTCCTTCTCTGTGCAGCTTGAAGCCTTGTATCCAACGCCGTCGGCATCAAAACATGATTCAACCTTTCACAGTTATCAACCACCAACGTCGAAAGCTTCGGCATCGATCCTCTATGAAACGCCAACTTCTCGAGGTGATGCAAATCCAAGAGCTTCAAGCTTCTCAGATACGGAAAATAATTCCGCGAGAAAGCGATGGACAATTTTTCTCCGACGAACGCATCATTTGCGAGGACGAGGCTGCGTAGATTCTTCAGCCTCTGCAGCACAGTGGTCGGATCTTCAAACTCAGAGCCATCAAACACAAGCTCACTCAAATTTGGAGGGATGACGACGTCTTCTGGTAATCGCTCTATATGGCCATGTATGTGTAAAGAGTGAAGGCTTTTGCACTCAAGTAGCTTCCTTAAAACGGCGGCTCTTTCTGGGTTGTGATCGAAGTTTCTGATGACGAAAGACGACCGCTGCAGAGTGGTTTTTGTTTTACAGTATTCAACAATGACCTCCAAATCTCTGTGGTTTCCTTCACAAATTGTTGCGAGGATTTGAAGATTCGTCAACCAAAGAAGATGGCGGACGTCACACACCCCTGTGTGGAAGTTGACGAGTATCTCTAGTTTTTGCAACCGAAATACCTGCAATTTAGTTTTGCATTCGTAGCGAAGAGGGAAGTAGAGATTCCTCAGTCTCGTCATATCGGAGAGGGTGTTAGGTATCATCATCTTGCAGTCGTTTTGAACGCGAAGATCCAATGTTTCCAAAAATAGGAGTTTTGTTATGGAAGATGGAAACGCCTCCAGCCAGCATCCTCGGAAACTAAGGTATCTGAGGAAGGCTAGTTTTTCTATCCCTTTAAGGAATCTATGACCAAATCTTCTAAAATCGACGCTATTGAAGTCCACAACTCTTAGGTTGCTCATCTCTTTGATGTCACTTATCTCCGACGGCCCCATCGATTTTCTCTGCGATCCTAACGTGTCGAAGATGAGAAGTGATCGGATTTTCTTGGCTGTGAATGTAATGGAATCCCCATCTTTGTAGTTGTTCAGATACACGGCCAGTCTGCGCGTTGAGGCTTTTATCTCCTTAGCCCTTTCTCCAAAGTCGACGATCTCGAAGAACTCCTCTTCCATCCCTTTGAATATGCAGAAATTTCGAATGAGGTGATTGAGCTGGCATGATTTGTACATTCTCGTCATTGACGCTTTATCTTCTTCCACTTTAACCAGCTCTCGGTTGGCTAGCTTCTCCAAGATATTTTTGACAGATTGCAGAAATATCTCATTCCTCGTTCCAGAAAACTCTGGTGGCATAATGCCTTCAGCCTCCCATAACAAGTGCAGCTTGTCAGCTTCCATGACTTGGCCCTCAGGAAATTGGCCCATATAATTCAAACAGGGCTTCAGCTCATCTGGTAATATGCGATAACATGCATCTAGTGCTTTGTTTTCTCCTCTACGTTCTCCCTTTGGATTTTTCTCGTGTTCAACCAATTGATCCCTTGCGAGTTCATCTGCAGCCTTGAAAGATTTTCCAAGGAGTACAGCAAAAGTTGGCATCCCTCCAGAGAGATCTGATATAACCTCCTCGTAAACCTCCAGTTCTGTTGCATTGGATCAAAAACAACAACTTATATCAGATATCACTAAATTTTCAGTTCCTAATCTGACTATTAAATGGGCAAAAAAAAAAAAACTGTAAAGTTAGAAATATTTTAAACAGAGCACAGAATACATAAATTCGAATACAAAAAATGCGTACATACCATGATTATCGAAGCTTGCTTTCTCCTTCAATAAGGTAGAGATCTGTGCTCTATTGAGGAGCTGCATTTCCACCATCATGTGTAATTTCCTTATAGATTTGATTAATGTGGCCACTTCCCGCGAAGAAGTGGTGATGAGTACTCTGCTAGAGCGGCCGACGAGCAAGGCGGCGCGGATGTTATTGTAGTCTTGCGTGGCGGAGACGTCCTCGAGCACGAGCAGACATCTCTTCTGCGTCTGGATAGCGATGATCTCCTGAATAATTGAAATCTCATCCAAACCTCCAACTGCCTTACGCCTCGCAGGGCTGAGCTGCTGCAGGATATCCCCAAACACCGCTCTGGGCTCGCATTCTCGCTTCACCCGAACCCATGCGAAGCACATGAAGGACTCCCCATCTCTAGCGTCGTCAAACATTTTCTTAACAAGGGTGGTTTTGCCCATACCTCTGTCTCCATATACGCAGACAACAGACTCTGTCCTCAGAGCCTCCATCACTTCCCTCTCCACTGGCCGCACCCCCAGCCCGTTCCCGTCCCCGTTCGTCTTCACCGGGGAGATGCTGCCCGTTCCTCTCAGCAGTGCTTTCTGCTCCTTCACCGCATCGACGAGTTTTTCCGATTTATGAGTTTGGTGGCAAGATTTTCTAGATCCGGCGCGGCGTTGCTGCTGCAGCAGCAACAGAACAGGTTCGAGAATTTTGGTTTGGGATTGGGCAGGATCGTCTGCTCCACGGCGTCGGCGATGTCGTACGAGAGCCGCACGATTAGTTTTTCCAGATTAGCGAACTGCTTGCTCCACTTGGTTTCGTAATCCGCGGCTTTCAGAGATTTGGTTATGCTCTCTATCTCCATGAGGAGCAGTTCTTGTGAATCGGTGGGCTCATTGATCAACTGCTTCGCCCTCGCAGCTACGCCGGAGATGATGGCCACCGAACTCATCTTGCAATATTCACTTAATATTACAGATTACTTGTTTTTCTTTTCTTTTGTTTCAATCTCAACCTTCTATATATAGAAATTTACAAGAGTGGACTTTGCGCATTATATACTATTTATGAGAAGGTTCGACGCATTGGACAAAACATTTGGTACATGAGTTTTAAATAATAAGGAAAGTTGTGCGTCGTTTTCAATAAAAATAAATCTGATACTCAATACACAGATTGCAGTAAACAAAATCGTCTCCCAAATGATTGATGGGAATTTTTCCAATTTTCACCTATAAAATAAATTTTGGAAAGTAACTAAAATATAAAAACTTGAAAATAACAAATACGAACGGTATCCAGATGTTTGATTGTAATAAATATGATAAAGGTATCCATGTTCTAATTAATTCCACTATAGCTTAGACAAATTCGATCCTCAATACAAATATAACTTTAATTCATGCAAACAATTCATTTATGATCACCGAAGACACTTCTGATAATCTTATCTCTTCTTATTTTATAGGTAATTAGGAATATGTTTCACTAACTATTTCTCTAATCGACTGACAACCTTAAGAGACACTATATAGATTTAATGAACCGACAACTTTAAAAACTAGAGAGACCCTATTCAAAACCAATAAACTCTGATATAGGATTATCGAATTTAGACCGTTAAACTCTTGACTCTGATGAATCACTTTACAGTTTTAAATAACAAGGGAAGTCTCGTGTGAAAATTCAAATCCAAATACAGTGATATATAAATATCTTTAAATTATATTTTGACGCACAAAAAAGCGAAACCCAGCTAAACTACTGGTGCAATTATACATACACAAGAATTTGATTATCTTAACAGATATTTTTGCACTATAAATTATTCATCAAATTATTCTGTCGTATGAAATTATCCTTGAAAAGCCTATGAAATAGTGCCTGAATTTCCAAATATCTCCACCCGAAGTGGCCTGAAACTTAAATGGCTTTGATAAAATCTCTAGTTCTAATAGCTTAAATTTCAGAAGCACTCGATTTAATGAATAATTGGATATCTAGTTTATAAAGAGTTGAACTGGCATCAGTTAATAAATCTACGGTATCGAAGTGAGATTATCTCAAGCTCCATTTGACTTTGGCTGTACAGCGATAATCATATTTAGTGATGTCAGTTTAGTCCGAAAATTATGAGTTGGTCCTAATAAACGGATAATTCCATAGGTTTGGGTTAAAAATTCTAATTTGAAAATATATCAATCCGAATGGCTCAAACCCAATAACCCGACAATCTGATTGGCTGGCCCGAAAATACCCCGAACCCGAATGGGCTGATCCAAAATTGAGTAGGTTGACCCGCTTAACTAAATTTTTTCTTGTTATATGATTTTCAAATTTCATTATTATTTGCTTTTGAAAGTTAGTATAATAATAAAAAAGATTGTGAAATGTGTTTTGATAGATATTTGAAAGTTATTATATTTCACTTCTTTGTCTTTTTTACACTAACGTTGAATACAAAATGTTTGTTATAATATATGATTATGTAGCAAGAAAAAATATATTTTAAATTATTTTTTCTTTGAGCTTTTTGGCCCGATTAACGCGAAACCCTAGAGATTATGGTTAGGTTTGAACATTTCTAACAAAAAAAAATATTAATTCAAATGAGCCAAATTAAATAGTTTAAAAATCCGAGTGAACTAACCCGAACTCGAGTGGATTAACCCGAGCATACACCTAATCATATTTATATATACGTTATAGTTGGGGAGAAAAGGATCGATTCGTCGCACAGACACTGGATTTCTCAACTAATCCTTAGACTTTCTTATACAAGGTATACATCTCTAAATTTGTCTTTTTTCGGGATCTAACAACTTCTTGGTTTTTGCTTATTATATATAGATATATTAAGTTATACATGAATTGGTAATTTATCTCAAATATGCATATTATATTACTTAGTCAAAATGTGAGAAAATACTAGAAATTAATATATATGTACTAATGTGAACCACTATTAATTTATTTAAAAATAATGAAGGGTTGTTGATAGTTGGTACTGGAATACTATTTAAAGATTAATGGTCTTTGTTAATGATAGAAATGATTATTGACGAATATGGCGCACTGCATTAGGATAAAAACCTGCAGTGTATTGAACGCCATTGGTAGACCTCAACTATTTTCACATCACATCTGTGGGAACACAACTAATCAAACAATTCATATTATATTCACTCTCTATCAAAAAAATGATAACCAAGAGGTTGTTACATCCCAACAAAATGATTACTTGTTATACTTAGCAAGAAGTTGTTACATCCCAAAAAAATATTATTTATTTATTTAATTTTATTTCGATACATAAATAAAATTCGTTCATTTTTTTATAGATATAAATCGTACCCAAAAATCAATATTTTTACCCTAATTTAATTCATTTATTTATAAAAAAAAATCATATATGACATCACTTTTTTCATTCACATAATATATTTTATTACATGGGTCTTATTTACCACTCACTTTATACTTATTGCATTTATTAAAATTCATGTTGATAAAAATTAAGATTATTATGATGGATGGGGTGGATGGAGGAAGTATATAACTTGTAAGAATTGATTATACCTGTACATCCAAACCACATTGAAGAATTGCATTTCTAGATAATTATGTAACAACCCACTAATCCTAAGGACAGATTAACAGAGACTATTACTTGGAATGAGAATTAAGAAGCGTAGAAAGAACATGAGATATTGAATTGTGAGACATATAACAAGAATACTTTTAGAACTTCAAAGCATTTGAGATTAAGCAAACATAATTCACATACGAGAGACTAGACCATCATATTTTTAACAAAAGGTTTCAACTGATATGAAGGAAATTAGTTCTCTACTCAAAACATAACTTAATGTTCTTGCAGCGGAAAACATGTGAAGTACTCATATGACGATGTACACTCAAGATACAAACTTTCAGCGACAAAAGGTTCCCTACTACCCAACACTGCTCCATCGCATCACCAGCTCAACCTACACATTTAAAAACAAACATGCAGGGCTGAGTACAAAGATGCACTTAGTGGACTTATGCCAAAAATATTTATCATAACTTTGAATTACACTGCCCCATCAGTAACACACGAGGTTTTATTTGAAATGCTCGTGCTTACTAAACATTTTCTGTCATTTTCCATTAACTTGTCCGCCGACATATTTTCTCGTCTGTATGATCCATATCACATCTCATATAACATCATCTTGCGCCGTAGAAGGAGGCCTCCTTCCACGGACGCCGTGACCGCCGAGCAAACCTTTCAAAGACACAACACCGTGAATCGGGTGAGCAAACCTTTCAAGCAAGTACAGCTACTATAGTGTACACGTTAATCCTTGCTAGAATTGTCCTTTTAGCATAGGATCCGAATTGATTTTCATTCATAGTTGGTAGCGAACCAACAACTTTGATAGGATCCATACATAAAACATAAACATTTTGGGGGGTAATTAAATAATAGCATTTCATTATCATTTCTCAAAAGAAAACATCGTAAATAAAACATTTGTAATTTCATTTTATCCTTGAGGAGAAAAGAAGCACACCTGGTATGTTAGCTTCTCAAAACGATTTCCTTCTCACTTCAGCCTTCACTTTCGCGCTCCACCTTAACATAAGAAACTAATTTAGTACGTCGGTCGTATTTTTGGAAATCATCGAGATCTAAGATAACTTGATAACTTTCTAAAACTTATTAAGATTTATTAACTATATATATAAATCTTCTAAAGACTTCACATCTTTTAACCAATTTAGTAAGTCTTTTCATCGAATATTCTAACTTATAACTTCTCGTTTTTAACTGAAACGAAACATTGCTTCGGAGCACGTACTCATCATTTATCAAGAAGTTGTTACATCCCAAAAAAAATGATTACTTGTTATACTTATCAAAAATTGTTACATCCCCAAACAATGATTACTTGTTATGCTTACCAAGAAGTTGTTACATCCCAAAAAATATTGTTTATTTATTTAATTTTATTTTGATACATACATAAAATTTGTTCATTTTTTTATAGATATAAACCGAATCCAAAAATTAATATTTTTACCCACACTTAATTCATTTATTTATAAAAAAAATCATATATGACATCACTTTTTTCATTCATATAATATATTTTATTACATGGATCTTATTTACCATTCACTTTATACTTAATGTATTTATTATAATTCATGCTGATAAAAATTAAGATTATATATGATGGATGGGTGAATGGAGGGGGTATATAACTTGTAAGAATTGATTATACCTGTACATCCAAACCACATGGAAGAATTGCATTTCTAGATAATTGCGTATAACATTGAAAATAAATAGTGCTTCTCACTTGGATATAGATCAATGTGAAAGGTTGGATTCCAAATCTTCTCTTCGTATCAAAATATAATAATAACTAAATTGAGAAGAACACATGGACAATAAATTTTCAAATCATATCGATGTCGAGTAGGAAAAATTATTTCCAAGTTTTCAAATGGGGTGGTCGGCGAAATACCGATATGGCCTGAAACTTAAATGGCTTTTATAAAATCTCTAGTTCTAATAGCTTAAATTTCAGAAGCACTCGATTTAATGAATAATTGGATATCTAGTTTATAAAGAGTTGAACTGGCATCATTTAATAAATCTACGGTATCGAAGTGAGATTATCTCAAGCCCCATTTGATTTTGGCTGTACAGCGATAATCATATTTAGTGATGTCAGTTTAGTCCGAAAATTATGAATTGGTCCTAATACACGGATAATTCGATAGGATTTGGGCTAAAACTTCTAATCTGAAAAAATATCAACCCTAATTACTCAAACCCAATAACCCGACAATCTGATTGGGCTGGCCCGAAAATACCCGAACCCAAATGGGCTGATCCAAAATTGAGTAGGTTGACCCGCTTAACTAAAATTTTTCTTGTTATATGGTTTTTAAATTGCATTATTATTTGCTTTTGAAAGGTAGTATAATAGTAATAAAAATTGTGAAATGTTTTTTGGTTGATATTTGAAAGTTATTATATTTCACTTCTTTATCTTTTTTTACACTAACGTTGAGTACAAAATGTTTGTTATAATATATGATTATATAGCAAGAAAAAATATATTTTAAATTATTTTTTATTTGAGCTTTTTGGCCCGATTAATGCGAAACCCTAGAGATTATGGTTAGGTTTGAAAAATAGTTTAAAAATGAGCCAAATCAAATAGTTTAATAATCCGAGTGAACTAACCCGAACTCGAGTGGATTAACCCGAGACATATACCTAATCATACTTATGTATACGTTATAGTTGGGGAGAAAAGGATCGATTCGTCGCACATACACTGGATTTCTCAACTAATCCTTAGACTTTCTTATACAAGGTATACATCTCTAAATTTGTCTTTTTTCGGGATCTAACAACTTCTTGGTTTTTGCTTATTATATATAGATATTAAATTATACATGAATTGGTAATTTATCTCAAATATGCATATTATATTACTTAGTCAAAATGTGAGAAAATACTAGAAATTAATATATATGTACTGATGTGAACCACTATTAATTTATATAAACATAATGAAGGGTTGTTGATAGTTGGTACTGGAATACTATTTAAAGATTAATGGTCTTTGTTAATGATAGAAATTATTATTGACGAATATGGCACACTGCATTAAGATAAAAACCTGCAGTGTATTGAACGCCACATCACATCTGTGGGAACACAACTAATCAAACAATTCATATTATATTCACTCTCTATCAAAAAATGATAACCAAGAGGTTGTTACATCCCAAAAAAATGATTACTTGTTATACTTACCAAGAAGTTGTTACATCCCAAAAAAATATTATTTATTTATTTTATTTTATTTTGATACATACATAAAATTTGTTCATTTTTTTATAGATATAAAACGTACCCAAAAGTCAATGTTTTTACTCATATTTAATTCATTTATTTATAAAAAAATCATATATGACATCACTTTTTTCATTCACATAATATATTTTATTACATGGATCTTATTTACCACTCACTTTATACTTATTACATTTATTAAAATTCATGTTGATAAAAATTAAGATTATTATGATGGATGGGGTGGATGGAGGAAGTATATAACTTGTAAGAATTGATTATACCTGTACATCCAAACCACATGGAAGAATTGCATTTTTAGATAATTGCGTGTATAACATTGAAAATAAATAGTGCTTCTCACTTGGATATAGTTCAATGTGAAAGGTTGGATCCCAAATCTTTTCTTCTTATCAAAATATAATAATAACTAAATTGAGAAGAAAACAAGGACAATAAATTTTCAAATCATGTCGATGTCGAGTTGGAAAAATTATTTCCAAGTTTTCAAATCATATGCTCGATGGACTCGAGAGTCTATCTCCTTTCAAATGATGCTAGTATTAATACTAACTCCACAATATTTATTCATTTAATTTTATTTTGATACGTCCACAAAATTCGTTCATTTCCTTTTATAAAAATGAACTCCATCTAAATATCGACACTTTTACTCACACTCAACCCATATTTTTCACTCAAATAACATATTTAATTATATTATTCTCATTCTTCGCTCACTTTATATTCATTGTATTTATTAAAATCCATACTGACAAAAACTAAAAATATATATCAAGAATGAAATGAGTATATATATATATATATATATATATATAGGGGAGGGTTAACGTGAGAACTATTTTTATTGAGAACGTGAGAACCAAAAACCGATGAATTTACAATGAAAATTGATGAATCTGTTGGAAAATTATCGAATCCAAAAATAGAATTTTCGTCCCTCATGGGATTCGAACCCGGTGAAAATTTTGAATTTTGAATTCATTAACTTTCTCAACGGATTCATCAATTCATAACGAATTCATTTGTTCTTAGTTTTAGGATAAAATGGTTCTTATTTGAACCAAACTATATATATATATAGGGGATGGTTCACGTAAGAATGCAAATATTGGTAAGAAATAAGAATGCAGCATTTAACGTATAAAATTGTTGCACTAAATGTATAAATTTGTTGCACCAAATTATGTGCAACAACTTTATATTAAGTGCTACACTTTATATGTTAAATTTGATGCAACAAATTTATACATTTAGTGCAACAAATTTATACGTTAAATGTTGCATTCTTATTTCTCACCAATATTTGCATTCTCATGTGATCCATCCCCTATATATATATGTTCAAATAAGAATCATTTTTATCCTAAAAACAAAGAACCAAATGAATTCGCTATGAAAGTTGATGAATCCGTTTGGAAAGTTACTGAATTCAAAAATTAAAAAAAATTCACCCTAATTCGAATCCATGAGGTACGAAAATTATTTTTTTTTAATTCAGTTGCTTTTCCAAGTGGATTAATCAATTTTCACTATGAATTCATCATTTCTTGATTCTCACGTTCTCACGATAAAAATAATTCTCACGTTAATCCATCCCTTAGAGTTGAGTTATAATAAAAACCTATTTTTTCGTAAAAATCTAAAAATCAATACACTTTATATACAAAGTTAATACATTTTACGATAAAACTAATGTATCATTGAATTATGATAAAAGATAACATTATTCATCAATATTTCGTAGTGCAGTAACTTTATATATAAAGTGTATTAACTTTGTACATAAAGTACATTGGTTTTTAGATTTTTACGGAAAATAAGTTTTTATTTGATCTCTTCCATATATATATATATATATATATATATATATATATATCGTGAGAACGTGAGAATTAAAAATGATGAATTCATTGTGAAAGTTGATGAATCCGTTGTAAAAATTATTGAATCTAAAAAATGAAATTTCTGCCCCTCATGGAATTCGAAATCAGGTGATGATCTCAAGATCCTTGAGCTGGGAGAGAGCTTCGACGTCGCAGGCCTCGGTGTCGAAGTTGACAAGTATTGCTAGCTTCTCCAGGCCTTGCAGCTGCAGCTTTGATCTTCCATCGCTCTGATACAGCCTAGGGAAGTAGAGGCGCAGCAGTTTTTTCATATTAGTGAGAATGTTATGTATGATCATCTTGCAATCGGAATGAACAAAGTAGATCCAGAGTTTCCAAATGCGTCAATTTGCTCAAGGAAGAGGGTAGCTCCTCCAGCCAGCATCCTCGGAAACTCAAGTATCTGAGGAAGACTAATCTGTCTATTCCTCTTGGCCCTTGCGAACTCTGAAATCAACCTCGTCGAAGCTAAGAACTCTCAAGCGGCTCATCTCCTTGAGGTCGTTGATTTCTGAAGGCCATCTTGATTTTTGATCTGATTCGAGTGTATCGAAGATTAGAAGAGACCGGATTTGCTTTATCGTCATGAATGCTACATGGATTGGACTTGTCGTCTCTGTACTTGCTCAGATATACGGCGAGTCTCCTCGTGTTTGTTCCTAGTTTAGGCGAGCTCTCCATGTCTGCAATCTCGCAGACGTCTTCGCTTGATGCCCTGAATTTGCAGAACTCTCTTACTTGGTCGTGAAGTTTGCAGGATTTGTAAATCCCGTGATTGTCTTGTTGCAACTCAACCAACTTTTTACGAGCTAATTCTTCCAGGGCAGATTTCAGAAATGTTTGAGACTCCTGCGGTGGTATAAGGTATTCCGCCGCGAGCAAGAGGTAGAGCTTGTCAATTTCCATGTTCTGCCCCTGGAGAAAAAGGCCTAAATAGAGCAAAAATGGCTTCCATTCATGAGGTAATCTCTTGTAGCAAGCTCCCAAAACTCTCGGTGTTCCTTTCTGGGATAAGTAAGAAAGAAGTTCACAAACCAATTGATAGCTTGCGGCAACCTCTGTTTGAAGAGATCTTCCAAGGATTGTAGTAATTAGCGGTGAGCCACCGGAGATATCACATATAGCCTTGACGACTTTATCGGTCGACTAATGTCTGTTTTCGATCGAGAAAACCTAATCTCCGGTCTACTGAAAACAGACTTTATCGATCGGAACCAATAAAATATGTGGATAAATTGAAAAAAAACTAATTTCTTTGTTTTCGAGCGAGAAGACCTTGTCTTCGGTCGATCGGAAACCGACATTAGTCGATTGAAAACAAGGAAATGTGTGGATAAATTAAAAAAATAGATTAATTTCTTACTTCCGATCGACTAATGTCCGTTTCCGATCGAGAAAGTCTTGTTTCCGATCGACCGGAAATAGACATAATAAATTGATTATATAGTATAGCAAATTAAAAGATTGGGTATGAGGAGTACACATTTTTGAAAAAGTGTGTAGTTGTATATAATTCCACTATATTGAACGCCATTGGTGGATCTCAACTATTTTCTCAGCACACCTTCCCAGGAACACAATTAATCAAACAACTCATCATATATTCAATCTCTAATTAAAGAAATGATAAACAAGAAGTTGTTACATCCGTCATCCCAAGAAAAGGATTAGTTGTTACATATAACTTGTACATCCAAATCACATTGGATTAAATATACTATCACATTTCTTGCAAGCGTTTGAAAATAGTTGACCTATTATTCACATATATAGGCATTCTTACCTCTTACATCTCAAAACGTTTTAGTTGAAAGTTAGTGATACAGAAACAACGTGGATAATTCTAATTTTTCCTGGGATTACTTCGAGAGAAAAAAAATCAGATATTATTTACTCCCTGAAAAGTAAGCCAATTAAAATATTATGCAAATACTTGGTTTTAACAATGATTAACTGACCAAGTAAACTATAATTAACTTGGTTTTATTTTATTTACTTATTCTTATTCAAACTTGATAGAATATTATAGCTAAATCAAAATTTATATGAAAATATCCAAACCTTCGATTATAAAATATCAATTCAAATGAAGGAAACTCAATGTTTTTTTTTTCTTTTCTTTTCTTTTTTTGTAAATTAAATATAGAAATTTAAAGGTCAAGTCACGGGGGACTCGAACATGAAACTTTTGATATTGAGCATTAACCATTCTACCACTAGGCCAACACACACATACGAAAATTCAATATTTCTTGGCTTTATCTATGCATTTGAGAATAAGTACATGTGTTGGTCAGCTTTCACATGTAGTAACTATAAATTTTTCAAATCACCAGCGAAAATCTATTTCCTCTACCGACGCATTTGTCAATTGTCATCTATATATTTGTTTGCAAGTGGGTATTTTAGAGAACACCATTAATATCAATAAGGAAAGGAAAAACAGATCAAGGCATGATGGAATCCGAGGTTCGTTGGTTCAAGATCCTGTTCAAGTTCCCATTGGGCCGATCACACGAGCTAGAGCCAAGAATTTCAATGATGTCTTGCATGGATTAGTTCAAGAAGTTTGGGCTCAAGAGTTGTCCAAGAAGCCCATTGGAGATGGCGGTCCAACCAGCCCACGAGTAGTCAATTTAATTATGACGAATGAGCTTGTTTTTGAAGACTTTTAGTATCTTATTATGTGGCATATGTTGGCCACGTTTTTTATAAGTATTTCGCAGATCATTTAGGATTTATTTCCTTTTAGAATAGATCTTAGATTATCTAGTTTCCTAGTTTATTTGGGTCTCTTCCTTTTAAATTAGTTTCCTTCTAGGATTAGAGTCATTCTTTGATAAGGATTAGAGTTCAATTTTCAACCTATAAGGCTTGTAAGTGGACGAAAATTTTAAACTTTGATTTCAATAAAAATATATTGGTGAGTTTTATTCTCTTTTCAATAGCTCTTCGAATTTCTTATGTTTTGCCAAGTAATTCATTATCGACTTATCAAGTGGATATCCATCCCGTTTGTGGAGTCTTTCATCACTCCCGTGTTGTTGAGACGAGTTGCTCTTTGGGTCGTAGGGGTCGAGTATTGAGCGGTTCTTAGAGGGTCGACTTCAAGGATATTGGAGTACCCATCCTATCTGTTCGCCGCTCGCTTCGCGCCTAATTCTAGGTTATGTATTCATGTCAATTTCCAACTGATTGGCAAGGATTGTATCAAGGCACTTGTGGATTGCAACAACTCTTGATTTTTATGAGAGAGAGAGAGAGAGACCAACTTGTAGCAAAATAAAAGTTTGCTACCAGCTTTTCGCTTGGGTGTTTGGTGAGGGTTTCTAAGAAAATAAGAATGTGGGAAGAATTGCATTTCTAGATAATTGCGTATAACAATGAAAATTGATAATTATTCAGTCACTTAGTTTAATAGTGCTTCTCATTTCGATATAGATCAATGTGAAAGATTGGATCCCAAATTTTCTCTTCGTATTAAAATATAATGATAATTAAATTGAGAAGAAAACATGGAAAATAAATTTTCAGATCATGTTGATGTCTAGTTCGAAAAATCATTTCCAAGTTTTCTACACAAACTCACATTTAACCCATACTTTAGAGTATCCAAGAAACAAACTCTATGTTATTTGGGCATGAGCTACGACCCCTCCGTCGGCCACAGACTGAGACTGGCGTCTCAGTTCCGACAGAGGATGGTGTAATATCCCAGAGAGCTGCCTGCTAGAAATGAATCTTAATAAAATGTTCTAGTAATAAAATTTATTTTTCTAGAGAAAATCTTCCCTTTTAAAACCAATTAAAAATTCGGAATCTTTTCTCATTGGCATCATATCATGGTGTGTGAAGAATTTTGAATTAATAATTTCACTATTTGATTAATTAAATTAAGTGCCACTATGTAACTCAATAATAATAATAATGATAATAACAACAATAACAATAAAGCATATAGCTACAAGAAGTAATTACCTAACTATATATGAAAGTATCTATAGTTAGAGAGTTATTACCTCTTAAATAGAAATATAAGATATATATTGAGCACCTAATTCCTATGCAAATTGGGTTCATATTAATTTAAAACATTAACGTGCTTCACCTTATATAGATATGTTAGTACGATTACAAAATTCTTATGTGAATTACATGTTACAACTTGTATTATATGAAAGAGTAAGTGGTATATAAATAATTAACTTTATATTAATAATTATGTATCTATTTAGTATATGTATATAGGGGTTGGTTATAGAGAGAACCACCTCTTAGATAAGAACTAAGAACCACTAACTACCGTTAGATTAAGTAAGATCGGACGACACATAATTATTTAATGATAAAAATAGCCAAATCCCTAAATTTTCGTTATTTGGATATTCCACATTCTATTTTTCGTTGTTCATATAATTCATGTTGTTATGCATATAATCATAGTTCTTGTGCATGCTATTCATTCCAATTCATTGTTATGTTCATGTAATTCATGGTGTTATGCATATAATAGTAGTAATTATGCATACGAGAATAATTACGAAAATCAATATACAAATCCCTTGATTTTAGGGCTAAACGGTTATCATTAAATTATGAGGATAATTAACTATTTATAATTAATCTTGACCATTAGATTATAAAATGAATGGACCACATTAGTTCTTAGTTCTCAAAAAGTTGGAGTTCTCATTTGATCCACTCCTATATATATATATATATATATATATATATATATATATATATATATATGCATGGTGTGTGATAATGTGTTTAATTGTGTGTGGTGTGACGTGTGAGTGCATGCAAATGCATGCATGTGTGATGTGAAAGTAATGTGTGTGTTCCTTGTGCAGACGTGTGTGTGCATGTGCTAGTGTGGTGTTGATTATTCATGTAGCCTTGTGGACATGTGTCTCAAGGATAGTTCCCTTGTTTCCCTAGAACTTCATCTCGGCAGCCACCCCATATTTTCTCTTTCTCCACTTTTCACTCCATAGGAAGGCAAACAATACCCACCTCTCTCTATACTTCACGGCAACACCATCCTCTTTCCTCTCCCACGTTTCTACTTCACTAACGCAAATCCACAACTTCTCTCTCTACACTTAAGCTTTTCCATGAGCTCTCTCGAGCTCCCACCTCTTGGATTTTACCGCCCATCATCGTCGCTCCCTACGGCAAGGACAAGGAGACTGACTGCCACCATAGTTTGAGGATGACCCTCACTCCACCTTACACCTTACGTTGAGAAGAAATCTGTTATGAATAAGAACGTAGGTAGTACGTGGCATTCATGTCACGTGGCATTCATGGAGTGCATGGGGGGGGGGGGTTAGAAGTAGTTAGAAAGAAGTTAGTTTGTTAACAGTTAGTTTTTCTGTTAGCAAGCTGTTAGTGTAGTTACAGAGTGAGAGTGAGCTATAAATACATCAACATACAGTAAGAGAGGGCATCGCATATCTGTAAAATCTTTTGAGAAATCAATACAAATGTCTATCATTCCTTTCATCTCTTTCTTGTCACAATACACTTCGCACACTAGCACAACTTTCAGGAGTTAATCTTTTGCATGAATTGTGGTGCTCGACGTCGAGATTGTTACGTGACTTGGTAGCGGGGAAGAGGACCGAAGTTACGAGAGGGCATCGTAACAATTGGTATCAGAGCAGCCGATCCACGATCGCGTATGCCGAGAAATAATACGCAAGGGACAACAAAAATGGAACAAAGAATGGAGGATCTGGAAACCCAGCTGAATCAGTTCAAGCAAACAATGATGGAAGAACTTCGACAACAATTCGAAGAGTTAAGGAAGGAGCTCGGAATAGAAGGGAAAAAATCTGAAAAAAGAGCCGAGAGGAGGGAGACTCATCAATTCACTCGAGAAATGAGAACCATGAAGAAAAAGAGTCTGCCCCAGGAGGACGAATGAGGAACGAAGAAAAAGAGTCTGCCACAAAATTGAAAGGAGATGTCAGTCAAGGTAATTTCATTCAATCTCTCTTTGGAAGTCCTAAGATCGATTTCTCGAAATTCTTGGGTAACTTCATGCAAGAAGTGGATAGAACAATCGAAGTGTTTAATCCTACTAATCTTGATTCGGCCGAGAAACTAGCTAAGAAACAAGAAGTATTGATTGAATCATTGGGCAGAGGTCCTCGACAATTTAGTGAATCGATTAGGAATAGTATCGATCCTTATCGGAGAAAGATCGAGATGAGTAGCCTCACTACTACATTTAACTGCATTGGAGTTGCTGCAGAACATGGCTACTTTTTAAGGTGGCCACAACATGAAGAATGGGAAACCTATGGTCAGGGGTCCAATTTTGGTTGGATGCAGATGGCTGAACCTGTTATGAAATCATACACAGAGGCCGCAGAAGTTGTAGTTTCATCCTTAAGGTGGGGTGACGACGAAGGGAGCAGTTTGTTCACAAATTCCAACTGGTTTGCGTTCCAAGATGACAGATCGGGCGGTAATGAAGCTACTGGGATCTCATCTTCTAATGCGCTCGACAATCTTAAGTTGAATGGTGCATCTAATGGTGGTGACGACAGCCCTGATGATGAGGTAGTGGTAGGAGAGATTGAGGAATTATCAGCAAATAAAACTTCTAGCAATGGCTCATTTGCTGCCACAAATCCTTTTGTTGATGAACTCATTACGAACAACTCCGGTGGTGGTGACTCGGTGAATGAGAGAAGCGGTGCCTCTAACGACCTGGGTTTCTTTCATTTTGAGGCACCAGAAAATAACGATCCATTTGAAGACAGGCCAATGCCTGAATGGGTAGCATGGGGCGAAGTTTCAGATCTTCAAGTTGGTGGGTCTAGCCTGAACCCCTTTGAAGACCAAGGCGGCATGGCGGATGACAATGGGCATACGATAGAGGCTACAGATGGTTCTGGAATCGAGAGGAAGGAAAGCTCCTTAGTTTGGCACTATCAGGATGCAGACCCTGGATTTGGTTATTCTCAAGCAAAGGAAATGTTGGATCATTTAGAGAGTGTCTTGGCAAATGAACCCGTTGCTGTGAAGAGCGGACAGTTTATAGTAGAAATCAAACCTCAGGGTGTTAGCAAAGGTCTAGTTGCAGAAAAGATTTTCACATCAATGATGGAGAAAGGTGAACAGGCTGATTTTGTACTATACATCGGGGATACTCCTCTGATAGAAACTGCCAAAGAAGAATATGTCAAAATTGTGGAATGTATGATCAACCATCATGCTCGAGTTCAGATGTCGAATAATATAGGATTCACCGTGTTGCATCATGCAGTTCTAAAAGATAACAGGGAGCTTATGGAATTGTTGTTGGGAAATGGTGCTCCTATAGAGATAGATTCGGTGGATGAAACACCACTACAGTTTGCTGCATTTCGTGGAAGTATCAAGGCTGTGAAGTTGTCAGCAATTGTTGGCTTCTCTCATATATGTGCAATCAAATCTCATGGCTTGAGGACAAGCCATGTTTCAAGGGGAGCATCTGTTATGAATAAGAACGTAGGTAGTACGTGGCATTCATGTCACGTGGCATTCATGGAGTGCATGGGGGGTTAGGAGTAGTTAGAAAGAAGTTAGTTTGTTAACAGTTAGTTTTTCTGTTAGCAAGCTGTTAGTGTAGTTACAGAGTGAGAGTGAGCTATAAATACATCAACATACAGTAAGAGAGGGCATCGCATATCTGTAAAATCTTTTGAGAAATCAATACAAATGTCTATCATTCCTTTCATCTCTTTCTTGTCACAATACACTTCGCACACTAGCACAACTTTCAGGAGTTAATCTTTTGCATGAATTGTGGTGCTCGACGTCGAGATTGTTACGTGACTTGGTAGCGGGGAAGAGGACCGAAGTTACGAGAGGGCATCGTAACAAAATCAAACTCCCCTTGCTAGAAAGGAACAACCGAAGCTCCGTGTCGAGCCGGAACTCCATACACTTCCCATCCCTCTCGATTCCCTGCTAATTTTTTGCCTAAGGTAGATACCATCTCCTTAAATCCTTGGGATGACAGATTCATATACATGCATACATGTCTATATGTTTATTATGATGGGTCTATGCTTGAAAAGTGATTTCAAGTTGAATTAATGATTAGATTCTTGACTTGTGATCATTGTATGTCGATTGGAATGGATTGCATGTCTGGGTTTATGAACTTGGTTGTCAACTGGAGTGATATAATTCTGTCATTTTCGTGTATTATGCATATGCCCATAAAGTGTTTGTCGAAATGCTTGCAAGAAGCATAAGCTTAAATGAAAACTGGAAGTTGGCTGCGCGATCTGTAAATGCGTGGAATTAATTGACTAGGTTTTAGTGGTCCGATGAATACCAAATTTAACTATGTTGTAACTAAACGTGTATAGTATATCTCTATAAGATTTCAGGTCGATCCAAGGTGTTTTACTATTTTAAATATATTTTTCAAACTCACTGCACAAGCTGTCAAAAATTCCCTGTTCAGTACCTACGGTATTTAGCTTCCGTATAGAGTTAGGATATTAGTAATATGCCCCTATTTTGTATAAACTCAATTTAGGGTTACTAGAAGTTCTCTGTAATTTTTCAGAATTTTCTAAAAATATTTACTATTTATTTTTGAATTTACAAACGACCTGCGCAATGCTGTCTCGACAGGGATAGCTTGTCGTAAAATATTTTTAGCACCCAACCTATTGCAAATCTTTGAGTGAGGATCTGTTTAAATTAAACTAGACTCAAATATATTTCCAAATTGATAGGTATCATTCCTATATCCTTCCTAATGAGCCCTCGGTGAATTTCTAAAGTCAGCCCATTGTAGTAGATTTTTAAATCAAAAACTGCCCAAGTCATCTTACATATTTGAGTCACTCAAGTCCTGTTTTTGCGTATGATGTTCGAGCTACTTGTGCTATTGTTTTGACTTAGGTGTACTCATGAAAAATACTCAATTTCAGGTCTACTTGTGATTTGGAAAGTTTGATCTCAATCCAAGTCCTTTAGGTATGATTTTTGTTCACCCAAAATCACCTATCCAAAACTGTCCGTTTTCAACCAGTCAACTTTGAGCTCCTGTATCTCTTGATGCGTCGGGTATCTTTCCAGTCTTTCTTAATAAAACGTGTAGTTCTTGTTACAAGGTATCCATAATGGGGTTTCTCTCCCATTTTGGCATTGTGAGTCAAAAGTTACGAGCCTCACAAAATCGCTCGTCGTTAAGCCAAATCTGGAAATCATGAAAAATATTCTAATAGTCCGAGTTGCCCATCCTATATCTCTAGAACCGCAGCTCGTTTGGATATGATACCTTCTTAGAACTTGTAGTACATGTTTAGAGGTTTCCAGAATGTGTCTTTGTGCGACCACACGTATTTTGAGTCAAGAGATATAAATCGTCAAAGTATGTCATTTGAACAACTTTACTAAAAGTTAAATAATTAAAATTTGGCTAAGTATTGGAACTCACCTATGTGAAATATGTCTTATGTGACTAACATGCTAATAATTGATGTATTCATACATGTTATGTCACAATCACGTTAGAGCATTAATAAGACATACGAAAAATGATAAAACAACACAACATGATATTTTTACAAAAGCATGTCTTAACTGAGAATATTTGACCACATATTATTACCTGATCAATTAACTGCATAACATGTCATGACATGCAGTAAAGTAGAAATATGGGTTCTAAGACCCGATGGATATTTCAACTCCAAAACCTTAAGGCCAGGAATAGATAGGCTAATCCTAGGACTTGTATTCCAAGAAATCATTAATAGTAAATGTATTTAAGAACTAGATTTATCTTGTAGGACTGTAAGGTCTATCAAGGGATAACCAGTGGATGCGTGCGAGTAACATGAACTGTTGGTACCACTTCGGTGACAGGTGGGATCTATTTTCTGGAATGTATTTCGGGTTATTAAGCCCCAAGATGTTTATTAAAATTGAGAATTGCATCGCTTTTTATGCTCATTGCTTGGTGTCGACCTTGAGCGGTTAAACCGCCACGGCTTCGCCGGGAGTAGTTAACGATCGTGCCTCGAGCTAAATCTTGGCCGAGGTAGTGTACACGGAAGTCCCAAGAAGTGAACTTGGCCAAGTTCCCAAGTTTGCGGCGGCCATTAGTGGAATGTTGTTTCCTTATGGTCCAATAGGTAGCATGATGTGATAAGTAAGGAAATATATCGCGATACGAGCTCGCTCGAGAAAACTATGTTTTGCATATATGGGTCAGCCTTTTCTCTTTAAAACCCGCCTATGATATGTGTTTAGCATGCTCTTCTCTTGAACTGTTTATGAACTGTTATTTCTCAAAACTCTTTTCAAATGTTTTCAGGTTGAGGAGCTAGCATGGCCGAGCGAGACCACTACGGCACCTGGGCATTGACTGGTCAAGAAATCCAGAAATCTTGGTAGTCTAGTTTCCAATATCTTGCTGAAAATATAAACCTGAGCGCTTACTGTGTCAAGTGTTTGTTTTCCTCTTTCGAGTTGCTTAATAAAAAAACGCATAGACCCCTATATCTGGGATAACATTTGTACCACCCTATTCTCGTGTCAAGATTTTGACTATTTAACTATTTATTCAATTTAATTCCCTTTTTAAATTATTTATACGCTAGAATTTCATCGTAAGTTTGCCGTTCTAACAAATATATATTATATTACCTAAAATATATATATATATATATATATATAGTATTATAAGCGTGACTATTTTCCTTCGGTTCCTTTCTCATTTCCTTATTTCACTTATAACCCTATGATATCCCTCTGTCTCGACCTGACTGGTCGGTGGGATATTACAGATGGCCACCGACGGCTGTTTCTTTCTACAACTGGCACTGCACGTCCTCGGAGCTGGAGAGCTTCTCGGTTACCCGGAAAAGCATCCGTATTTCAGGACGGACAAAGACACGAGTTATTGGATACTTGCTATGTTCTTCGTCGGAAATCAAATTCCTTACGTCGTGATCCGCTCATTGATGAAGCAAGCTTTCTTTCAGAAGGTGATTAATGAAGGGATCCAGAGAGGGACGTGGCAGCGGCCGCCCAAGGAGCTGCCGAAAATAGTCTTATATCTAACAGTAGTGAAGCCAGAGCTGAAAAGGCCAGCCCTAATAGCACTGCTTTTCTCCCAAATAATGTTCCGAAAAACGCCGCCTCGTCTCCAGGAGCCCTCTTCCGACATACTACATGCCCTCCACAGCCTGGACCTGGGGCCTGGAAAAGATCCCGTCTACTCCGAAATCAAGAAGTTCCGTGATCTTGAAGCCGGCAGAGACGACGACGAGATCAGATTCCCCAACGCCGGAGAGCTGATGAAATCCGGTATAAGGCTGAAGAAGGCGAAGAAGGGGATCACTAGCATCCATTTCAGAATCTCATCTTTCGTGCTTATCTATATGTGCCTCCTCTCACAGTCGATTCCTACATAGAGAATATGCTGAGGAGCCTTATCAGCTACGAGCAGAACTTGAACGAGAGTGACCGAGAAGTGACGGCCTATCTTTTCTTCATTAAGGATTTAGTCCAGACGTATAAAGACTTCAAGATTCTGGAATGGAATTGTTAGAAAATGGGAATGATTGTGGGTGTTTAGAATGTGGTAAGTGATTTGGATGAAGTGGTGTAGGAAATATTTAGTGAGTGTAGTGTGTAGAATATAGAGGAATTTAGATTGGATCTCTTGTCTTCAAGAAAGACTATAGATATATTTGCTATGTATTTAGCTTAGAGCTTTTAGTTTTTGGCTTGGTTACAAATGATCATAGTGAGCTCTATTTATAGGTGTTGGAGGATCATTCTAGATCCTCATTTATTATATTAAAGATCTAGAATTATCTACTACTATCTATCTTGAGAATTCTCTAGATCCTATATATTTTCTCTAATCTTGAATTCTCTAGAATACATAAGACTTTTCTATACTTAGCTAGATTATTCTAGATAAATGCATTACTCTTCAATAGGAATGGAATCATTAAAGTGGAGAAGGATGAGTTGAAGTATACTATGGTACAGATGCTGAACAAATTTGTGGCCTCCCAAAAGTGTAGCTATACGCTCAACTTCCGACATATCAGAAGCAAGATTACAGATTATGAGGGGCCGCCATGGCGTCTCATTAGCTTCCTTCTCGGTGTTCTCACTGTTGTTCGGACCATCTTCAAGATACTCTTCTATTTTCGGCATCCTACCTAATTTTATTTCTTCTTACCATTTTCATACTTCAGTTAGATTCTATTGTATATGGTAAAAGAGATGTTACATAATATGCAATACATATGAAATTTAATGCGTCATGAAATTTACAGAATTTTAATTTTGCCTGTTTTGGGGGAGCGTGGGGGTGGGCGAATTTGCAAATATCTGGGCCCTAATAACCTAACCTGTTGTAAAATTAATTTAAAATGGAAAAATTATATATATTGAAGATGACGTAGTTCTCTTTTTCCTTTTATTTTGCAAATCCTCTATTATGGAAACATCTAAGTTGTATATGGAAATTTAATTTCATCATTCCACCATGCATGTCCTTTGACATAGGAGCTCAATAAATTATGTTCTTCTATTCGTTATATTCTATATACGAAATAAGGGCTACTCTCACAATAAAGATACTGCTACTAATTGGTGTTATTACATATGTAATGAGAGATAGGTTCAAATGTGAATTATTTTTATCCTACAAACTAAGAACCAAATGAGTTCACTATGAAAGTTGATGAATCCGTTGGATAAGTTACTAAATCTTAAAATTAGAAAAATTTCATTCGGGTTCGAATCCCATGGGGGATGAAAATTCTATTTTTTGGATTTATTAACTTTTCCAATGGATTCATCAATTTTCACGATAATTTATCATTGTTTGTTCTCACGATAAAAGTAGTTCTCATATTAATCCTCCCATATATATATATATATATATATATATATATATATATATATATAGGGATGGATCAAATGAGAACCACAAATATTTTGAGAAATGAGAACTAATCCTAACCATTGATTTGATCCAATCCAATGGTCCATAATTATAGTTATAATTATCGCATATTAGTTGTTAATATTACCATTGAGGATATTTTTGTCGTATTAAATTATTCTTAACGGATGACATGCTAGATTTAAGGGATTTGATATGAATAATTAATGCATCCAATTTTAGTTTACCATATTTTAGTTTATTACTATTCGTGATCATTAAATCATGAAAATTAGTATTAGTTCGTTATAAAATATCACTGCATTGTGCACAAACGTGTTACCGATATGCACAAGATAAATAACTGCATAAGATAAATAACTTCCTTGTTTGGGTAAGGATATGCATAACATTTATGCATCATTTGGGTAAGGATATGCATAACATTTGTGAATTAGTATTAGTTCGTTAATAAAATATCACTGCATAAGATAAATAACTTCCTATGCATCATTTGGGTAATGATATGCATAATAATTTGCAAATTTAGGATTTTCGAATCAGCATGGATATTTGCAAATTTGGTGAGAGTAAATAAGATAGAGAAAATATCATCAAAGAATGATAATTGATTGTCAATAAACGTTAATTTAGGTGGACGTGGGGTGGAGTATGCCTTTTTTGAATTACATCAATACCCTTACATCCAATTTTTTGGAAATTGCCAAAAACTAGAGGATTTTGTAATTAATGCACAAATTAAATATGAGCCGTTAGATTAGATGGAATGTAAGGTATAGATTAGTTCTTAGTTCTCATCTTAGGGATGGTTCCTCCTATAACCAACCCTTATATATATATATATATATATATGGAGTGGATCAAATGAGAACCATATTTTTTTTACGAACTCTGCGAATCGTGCATAAGTCGTTGAAGATGATGCACAAAACGGTATAAAGTTGTGCATAACAAAAAGTTTCTAAATTATTTTGTTGTGCAACAATTTTAGAAAGTTTTCGTTATGCATGGTTCTCAAGTTCTCAAAAAATATGAGTTCTCACTGGATCCAACCCCTATATATATATAGTTTAATTACATAATATTCTCAAAAGAAAACTCGATCGAAAAACTAATGAAATATAACTTTTTGATTAAATTATGTAATTATTACGATTAATATAAACTTGAAATACAATCATTTACAAAAAAATTAACGCTAAAATGTGGATCGTGATAAATCTAAGTTTTTTTTTTTACTTGGGAAAGTTCTTTCTTCTTTCTTAAGAAATAGAGTAGACGAATCCTTATTCATAACACCCTCGATTGGAAAATATTGAAAAATCAAATTCCTTCTCAACTGATCAATGAGAAGTTCTGTGAATTATTAAATACAAGTGACGATATAATCACGAAAGTCTTAACGAGAAAACTACCAAAAATGATCAACAATTAAAAAAGCTAAATTGATCAATCATGAATTGTTCGTAGAAATTTATGGTCTTACACGAACCTTATTGAGATCTCCTTTAAACCTGCAAGAAAGATACATGCAATATATAATTCATCCCATTCTTTGCCACCGACAATTATGATAAGTACAAGAACATAAATATTAGTATCCAATATGGCCATGCATTTCATGACATAAGACTTCTTTTTCGTGCTGTCAATACGTTCTATCGATTAATTCCTCAAATTATGCAATAATTTGAATAATATGGAATTAATATTATGGTAATTGAAGCATGCATAATGTAATTAGATCATTCTAATATATTTAAATAAACAACACACTACTGATCAAATGTAGATTGAATCAATTAAAATATTGCAGAGATACATAGCTGCGATCAAATTAGTTTAGGAATTAGGTCAAGCATGTAAACATCGTCTCCTTTCCTTCTCTGTGCAGCTTGAAGCCTTTTGTCCAACTCCGCGGCATCAAAACATGATTCAACCTTTCACAGTTATCAACCACCAACGTCGAAAGCTTCGGCATGGATCCCTTATGAAACGCCAACTTCTCGAGGTGATGCAAATCCAAGAGCTTCAAGCTTCCCAGATTCGGAAAATACGTCCGCGAGAAAGCGATGGACAATTTTTCTCCGACGAACGCATCATTTGCGAGGACGAGGCTGCGTAGATTCTTCAGCCTCTGCAGCACAGTGGTCGGATCTTCAAACTCAGAGCCATCAAACACAATCTCACTCAAATTTGGAGAGATGACGACGTCTTCTGGTAATCGCTCTATATGGCCATGTATGTGTAAAGAGTGAAGGCTTTTGCACTCAAGTAGCTTCCTTAAAACGGCGGCTCTTTCTGGGTTGTGATCGAAGTTTCTGATGACGAAAGACGACCGCTGCAGAGAGGTTTTTGGTTTACAGTATTCAACAATGGCCTCCAAATCTCTGTGGTTTCCTTCACAGATTGTTGAGAGGATTTGAAGATTCCTCAACCAAAGAAGATCGTCGACGTCACACACCCCTGTGTGGAAGTTGATGAGTATCTCTAGTCTTTGCAACCGAAATACCTGCAATTTAGATTTGCTTACGTAGCGAAGAGGGAAGTAGAGATTCCTCAGTCTCGTCATAACGGAGAGGGTGTTAGGTATCATCATCGTGCAATCGTTTTGAACGCGAAGATCCAGTGTTTCCAAAAATAGGAGTTTGGTTATGGAAGATGGAAACGCCTCCAGCCAGCATCCTCGGAAACTAAGGTATCTGAGGAAGGCTAGTTTTTCTATCTCTTTAAGGAATCTATGACCAAATCTTCTAAAATCGACGCCATTGAAGTCCACAACTCTTAGGTTGCTCATCTCTTTGATGTCGCTTATCCCCGACGGCCCCGTCGATCTTCGCTGCGATCCTAACGTGTCGAAGATGAGAAGTGATCGAATTTTCTTGGCTGCGAATATAATTAAATCCCCATCTCTATAGTTGCTCAGATATACGGCCAGTCTGCTGCGTTGGGGCTTTTATCGTCTTAACCCTTTCTCCAAAGTCGACAATCTCAAGAACCTCTTCCATCCCTTTGAATATGCAGAAATTTCGAATGAGGTGATTGAGATGGCATGATTTGTACATTCTCGTCATTGACGCTTTATCTTCTTCCACTTTAACCAGCTCTCGGTTGGCTAGCTTCTCCAAGATATTTTTGACAGATTGCAGAAATATCTCATTCATGGTTCCAGAAAACTCCGGTGGCATAATGCCTTCAGCCTCCCATAACAAGTGCAGCTTCTCAGCTTCCATGACTTGGCCCTCAGGAAATTGGCCCATATAATTCAAACAGGGCTTCAGCTCATCTGGTAATATGCGATAACATGCATCTAGTGCTTTGTTTTCTCCTCTACGTTCTCCCTTTGGATTTTTCTCGTGTTCAACCAATTGATCCCTTACGAGTTCATCTGCAGCCTTGAAAGATTTTCCAAGGACTACAGCAAAAAATGGCAACCCTCCAGAGAGATCTGATATAATCTCCTCGTAAACCCCAGTTCTGTTGCATTGGATCAAAAACAACAATTTACATCAGAAATCACTAAATTTTCAGTTCCTAATCTGACTATTAAGTGGGGCAAAAAAAACCTAAAGGCAGAAATATTTAAAAACAGAGCACGGAATACATAAATTCGAATACAAAAATGCGTAGATACCATGATTACTGAAGCGTGCTTTCTCCTTCAATAAGGTAGAGATTTCTGCTCTATTGAGGAGCGGCATTGCCACCACCATGTGGAATTGCCCTTTAGATTGGATCAATGTGGCCACTTCCCGCGAAGGAGTGGTGATGAGTATTCTGCTATAGCGGCCGACGAGCATTTTGCTAGTGCGGCCGACGAGCAAGGCGGCGCGGATGTTATCGTAGTCTTGCGGGGTGGAGACGTCCTCGAGCACGAGCAGACATCTCTTCTCCGTCTGGATGGCGATGATCTGATGAATCATCGAAATCCCCTCCAAACCTCTCACATCTGCCTTACTCATCGCAGGGCTGAGCTGCTGCAAGATATCCTCAAACACCGTTCTGGGCTCACATTCTCGCTTCACCCGAACCCATGCGAATCCTCTGAAGGACTCCTTAGCTCCGGGGTCGTCAAACACTTTCTTAACAAGGGTGGTTTTGCCCATACCTCTGTCTCCATATACGCACACAATGGACTCTGCTCTCCTCAGAGCATCCATCACTTCCCTCTCCACTGCTCGCACCCCCAGCCCGTGCCCGTTCCTGTTCCCGTTCGTCTTAACCGGGGAGATGCTGCCCGTTCCTCTCAGCAGTGCTTTCTGCTTATTCACCACATCGACGAGGTTTTTCAGATTTATGAGATTGGTGACGAGAGTTTCCAGATTCGGCGTGGTGTTGCTGCTGCTGCTGCTACGGAACAGGTTCGAGAATTTTGGTTTGGGATTGGGCAGGATCGTCTGCTCCACGGCGTCGGCGATGTCGTACGAGAGCTGCACGATTAGTGTTTCCAGCTTAGCGAACTGCTTGCTCCATTTGGTTTCGTAATCCGCGGCTTCCAGAGATTTGGCTATGCTCTCCATCTCCATGAGGAGCAGTTTTTGTGAATCCGTGGGCTCATTGATCAACTGCTTCGCCCTCGCAGCTACGCCGGAGATGATGGACACCGAACTCATCTTGCAATATTCACTTAATATTACAGATTACTTGTTCTTTTCTTTTGTTTCAATCTCAACCTTGTATATATAGAAATTTACAAGAGTGGACTTTACGCATTATATACTATTTATGAGAAGGTTCGACGCATTGGACGAAACGTTTGGTGCATAAGTTTTAAATAATAAGGAAGTCTCGTGTTCAAATCAAAAACATTGATTTATAAATGTCTTTAAATTATATTTTGACTAGGGCTGACAATTTTCGACACGATACGAACACGTACGAAATTAACGGGTTAGTGTTCAGCCTTATCGTATTCGTGTCCTTATCGTGTCGACACGATAATTTCGTATCGTGTTCGTGTCGGATCCGTGTCGTGTTCGTGTAACCCAATAATTTTCGTGTTACATTCGTGTTCGTGTCGGATCGTATCGTTTTCGTATAATTCGATAATATTTATATATATTTAATATTAATTTAATTATATTTTATATATTTTTATTTATTTATTTTCTAATTTTGATTTAAATTTATTATTTTGTGTCATGTCGTGTTGTTATCGTTATCGTGTCGTGTCAACACGAAAAAAATCTTGTCATATTCGTGTTCTGTCATGTGCATATCAGTACATTTCGTGTTGTGTTCGTGTTCGTGTTTGGCCTTATCAGGCCGTGTCAACACGATAACGACCCGACATGCACGAATTGTCAGCCCTAATTTTGACTCACAAAAAAATCAAACCCTAAAACTGGTGCAATTATACATACTCTAGAATAGAGATATCAATGGACGGGTTTAACACGAATCAGAACCAATAAATAAGTATTGGTTCTGGTTCTGGACCCGATCCATTAGATATCAGATCCGAACCGGACCCAGACCATCAACTATGGGCCTGAAACGGTCCGGATCAGAACGGGTCAGGAACCAGAACCGAAATTGAAATCCAAACCACTGATTTGGCTCATTGACAATACTATTTAAGATTAGACTTGTCAAAAGACGAGTTTTACTTGGACCAACACCAATAAATAAGTATCAGTTCTAGTTCTGAAATCAGAATCGAAATCGTACCGGACCAGACCAGACCATCAAACTATGGGTATAAATGGTTCGGGTCTACAACCGAAACCAGAATCGGAACCACTGTTTCAAAATTTAATGGGTTATGAGCGATTCTGAATCGATCTCAGGTAAAACCCACCCATTGATATCACTACACAAGAATTTGTTTATCTTAACAGATATTTTGGCACTATAAATTATTCTGTCGTATGAAATTATCCTTGAAAAGCCTATGAAATAATGCCTGAATTTCCAAATGTCTCCACCTGAGGTGGCCTGAAACTTAAATGGCTATGATAAAATATCTAGTTCTAATAGTTTCAATTTCAGAAGCACTCGATTTAATAGGTTCGTCGGGATATATAATGAATAATTGGATATCTAGTTTATAAAGAGTTAAGTGGCATCATTTAATAAACCTATCGTATCGAAGTGAGATTATCTCAAGCCCCATTTGATTTTGTCTGTACAACGAGAATCATATTTAGTGATGTCAGTTTGGTCCGAAACCTATGAGTTGGTATGAATATACTAACAATTCGATAGGATTTGGGATGAAAATTTCTAATATGAAAAAATATCAACCCGAATAACTCAAACTCAATAACCGACAATCCGATTGGGCTGGCCCGAAAATACCTCAAACCCAAATGGGCTAACCCGAAATTGAGTAGGTTGATCTGCTTAACTGAAATTTTCCTTGTTATATGGTTTTCAAACTTCATTATTTGCTTTTGAAACTTAGTATAATAATAAAAAAAATTATGAAATGTGTTTGGTTGATAAATGAAAGTTATTATACTTCACTTCTTATCCGATTCCATTTAGTAAGGAAAACTTATTCTAATATAATAAGGAAATTATAAAATAATAAATAAAAATCTAAAACTAAAGGTCGAAGCCCATAAAAATCATTTAATTCTATTTTTCAGTTAAAAAATCATGTTTACATCAAGCTTGAAAAGCTTATCACGCTGAAAGTCTCATCTTTAACTTGTTCAGCACGTTGTTGCATGCGGTATAGGCATATTACATGACTTTCGGATATCAACTTTAAGTCAATTATCCAGAACTCTTCCAAATTGATGTAAATTCTTCTATATGTCTTGCAATCACTATAATAAACCATGAAATTATAAACTATCAATATAATCACAATTAAATCTATACTTGAAACCAAAACACGCCAATAATCATCCAAAATATATTCGCAAAATATGTCCGATCACTAGCATATATATATATATATAAAAGAATGTAACGGATGAGGAGCTAAAGCTGTCAACTATTTTCTATATAACATAATAATATCAACCAAACCAATACTTTAAAACAAGCAATTTACATCAAATTCAATCTTCACAAATCAAATCCTAACGTCAACCTCCAATCATGACAATCGCTTACAAGTTACAACTGAAAACATGCAATTTAATTAAGAGAAAAATTTGGGTGAGCTCCGTCTCACCGTGAGCTCATCTTTGTTTTTTATTAAAATAATTATATATTAATTTTGGTGAATAAGGATAATTAGATTTGTTAATTTATAATTAAATTTATTAATTTTTAATTAAATTTTTAATTCAAAATTAGAATTTATTAATTCATAAATATGATTTATTAATTCATAATTAAGGTTTACTAATTCATAATTAGGGTTTATTAATTCACACTTAGGGTTTATTAATTCAAAGTTAGAATTTATTAATTCATAATTAGGATTTATTAATTCAAAGTTAGGGTTTATTAATTCACAATTAGGGGTTTATTATTCAAAATTAGGGTTCATTATTCAAAATTAGGGTTTATTATTTTCAATTAGGGTTTATTAATTCCAAATAGAGCTTATTAATTCAAAATTAGGGTTTATTAATTCATAATTATGGTTTATTAATTCAAAATTAGGATTTATTATTCAAAATTAGGTTTATTAATTCAAAATTAAGATATATTAATTCAAAATTATATTTATTAATTAAAGTTTATTAAACTAATTAATTAGAATTAATTTAATTAATTTAATAATAATTAATTAATTAATTAGGATGGTCTCACTGTGCGCGCGCTCGCAGGAGACCATCACTTAAAGATTTATGGTCTCTGTTAATGATAGAATTGATTATTGACGAATATGGCGCAATGCATTAAGATAAAACCTGTATATTGAACGCCAATGGTGGATCTCAACTATTTTCTCATCACACCTTCCTAGGTAGGAACACAATTAATCAAACAATTCATCATATATTCAATCTCTAATAAAAGAAATGATAATCAAGAAGTTGTTACATCGCAAAAAAAGGATTAGTTGTTACATATAACTTCTAAAAATTGGTTATATATAGCTGTACATCCAAATCACATGGGATTAAATTTACTCACATTGAATGGTAGTTGTATTAAATGATTCAAGTTCAACTCAATTATTTAAAATCTCATAAGCATCATCCATTATATTTCTTGCAAGCGTTTGAAAATAGTTGATCTATTATTCACATATATAGGCGTTCTTACCTCTTACTAGGCCTGTATACTAGCCGAGCCGAGCCGAACACTATCAAGCTCGAGCTCTGCTTGTTTAAATTTTATTCTGATCTAGTTCAAATTCGAGTTTTAAATTGAGCTCGAACTCGGTTCGTTGTAAACAAAAATTATTTCCAAGTTTTCTAAACAAACTCACACTTAGACTATACTTTAGTTTCCAAGAAACAAACTCTATATTTTCAAATACACCTAATAACGACAACTCAATTATTAGAATAGAAGATGAAACAGTCTTCCGAAGAGAGAATCTCGTTTTTCTCAAAGATAATAACCGAGAAGCAAGGTTGAGAAAGAACGACATGAAGGAGAATGTAGAAGGGAATCTGTATTCTTTTATTTATGTGTATGTTTCATATGCATCACACCCCAATATATAGCAAAAGAATACAATGTAAATAAGGAAAAATATATCCCTAATATGTGGTGATCTAATTCCTTGATTGAGCCTCTATTTTTGGCTATGATATTCTTAACACTCCTCCTCAAGTTAAGTAACGGCATTTCCGATACTTAACTTGTCCAGAACTTCTCTGAAGACTTTTGTGTTGACGGCCTTAGTCAATATGTCAGCCAACTGTTCCTCCGATCGTATGAAGGGAAGTTCAATGATCCCACTATCGAGCTTTTCCTTGATGAAATGCCGATCGACCTCCACGTGTTTGGTCCTGTCGTGTTGTACGGGATTTTCAGATATACTAATCGCAGCCTTGTTGTCACAAAAGAGCCGACTTCCCCTTTTTGGAGAAAAGCCAATCTCGTGAGCAATCTCAAGCCACGTGATTTCGGTTATCCCACTTTTACCCTCTCGAACTCGCCTCTGCGCTTGATAGGGCCCTACCATTTTTGCTTCTCCATGTGACCAAGTTTCTCCAACGAAGGTGAAATATCCAAGAAGAGATTTCCTATCATTTGGGTTATCGCCCAATCTGATCAGTATACCGTCAACCTCCAAATCTTCCCTTTTTAAGCAAAATCCCATAATCGTGGTTCTTTCGGTATCGGACGATTCTCAAACCGCCTCCATATGCTCCTTCCGGGGTTTGTGCATAAACCGCTTATTACTCCAATCGCATACGCGATGTCAGGCCGTGTATGAGAGAGATAGATGAGTTTCCCAACAAGGCGCTGGTATTTTCCTTGATCTGTCAAGTCAGCTCTTTCAACAATTGTTAATCCATGATTTATCATAATCGGTGTTTCTGCAGGCTTACACTCGAGTAACCCAGTTTCTGCAAGCAAGTCAAGGACATACTTTCTTTGTCTCAGGAAGATTCCCTTTTTGGACCTTAAAATCTCAATTCCAAGGAAGTACTTCAGAGATCCAAGGTCTTTCATTTCGAACTCCAGGAACAAGTTTTTCTTCAGGCTTTCTATCTCTTCAACATCATCTCCTGTGATAATCATGTCATCAACATAAATGATTAAACATGTTACCTTCCCTTCTCTCCTTTTCACAAATAATGTATGATCAGAGTTACTCTGTTTATAGCCATTTTTTGCCATAGCTAGACAGAATCTTCCGAACCATACTCTGGGCGATTGCTTCAATCCATAGAGTGTTTTCTTTAGCCTGCACACTTGTTCTGCCTCAAACTCTTCGGAGTAACCTGGGGGGACTTCCATATATATCTCTGCATTTTTCTCCAATTCTCCATGTAGGAAGGCATTAGTTACATCCAACTGATGCAGAGGCCAATCCTTGCAAGCTGCTACTGAGAGAAGTGTTCTTACTGTGCTCATCTTGGCTACTGGTGAGAATGTTTCTTCATAATCTATCCCGTAGGTCTGAGTGTATCCTTTTGCAACCAACCTAGCTTTGTACCTCTCGATTGAACCATCTGCTCGTCTTTTGATTGTGAAAACCCATCTGCATCCCACTGGCCTCTTTCCTTCTGGCAGCACACATTTTTCCCATGTCCCATTCTTAATTAGGGCATCCATTTCCTTCTTCATGGCCTCCCTCCAATGTTTATGTCTCCTTGCCTCTTCTACCGTCTGGGTACATCTCCTCCTTCATACAGAGTCGCTTCAGGCCCGTGCCATCTCGTGAGTTGTCCTGGGCAAGGTTGGCAATCGAGTACCTAGTCTTCCGTCCCCGCCACCGAGAGTATCGCTTTGGTGGTTTCCGTGTACTGGGAGGCAATGTATCTTGATCGGTGGCACCGCCTAACTCAAGACATTCATCAACTTCATTTGTATCCTCCGGTTTACGTGTCGTGTCTTCATCCTCTGTTCTCAATGTTAGTATTAACTTGAGAACTATTGAGATTACTTACCTCGAGATTTGAAGATGGGGTTGACAAGTGGTATCGAGTTACCGGACATCTTGAATCGAACTCGTGTTGTAGATGTCTCGACGCGCGCTAACCTTCTCTCGTTGGACCAACGCCCCGCACGTAACCGGCAATGACATTGAGCTAGTTTCTGACGGATGAGAAGGTAGGGTTTTTCGGATGGTGGATGGCGTATGGAGCCAACTTAGGGAGTCGACAATCTCCTTTTTCTCCCCCTGACTCCCTTGTTGGCGGAAAAAATATTCTGTTTCAACGAAGTCACAGTTTAAGGTAGTGTGTAGGTGATTAGCTACAGGATCATAACATCTATACCCTTTCTGATTTTTTCCATACCCCAGGAAAACACACTTTACAGCATTTGGTGAGAATTTTGTACGATTTTGTTTAGGGATATGAACATAAACGGTGCATCCAAAAACTCTAGGTTCAAGAGTGAGGGATGAGGGTATTTCAGAGTGGGTAGCTAGAAATTCAAGGGGTGGTTTAAAGTTTAGGATATGAGTGGGCAGTCGATTCAGGAGATAAACAGAGGTAGCTACAGCTTCGGGCCAGTAAGATGTCGGGACTTGGGAGTCGATGATAAGGGCTCGAGTCATCTCTAAAATGATCCTATTCTTTCGTTCAGCTACCCCATTCTGTTCAGGTGTGTAAGGGCAGGTTGTTTGGTGAACAAGGCCTTTTTCAGTGAAGAAGTTTTGCATTTTGGAATTTACATACTCCCCCATTATCAGATCGAAGGATTTGAATAGATTGGTTGTATTGTGTTTGTACTAGATTATAGAAGTGGGTGAATTTTCAAAACTTCGCTTTTAGATTTTAAGAAATATACCCACGCCATTCTAGAACGATCATCCACAAATAGCGTAAAATATCTAAACCCATTATCACTAGTAACCTGAGCCGGACCCCAAACATCGAGTGAAGTAAAGAGAAAAGCAGACCTCACACGAGTATTATTAAGTTTAAAGAGTGACGATGGCTCTTAGCCGAAAACATGTCTCACGTTCAAAGGTGTAAATTAACAAGGTTGGGACAAATTAACCGTAGATATCCTATGGATGGGTGTCCTAACCGCCGATGCCAAAGCCAAGTCTGTTCCTCTGTCAGTCTTTGAGTCAGCATCGCAGCACCCTGTTGAGCCATCCTATCCACATAGTAGAGTCCTCGATGTTCAGTGCCACGCCCAACTATCTTCCCCGTCCTCGTATCCTGTAAAATGCAGAAGCCAGGCTGCATTAGTAAGTTACAATGTAATTCTCTCGTGACTTGGCTAACAGACACCAATTTGTGAGATAAAGACGGGATATATAAGCAGTTTGGGAGACATAATTCAGAGGACAATTTAATAGTGCCAGTTCCTTCCACAGATGCTAAATTTCCACTAGCAGTTTTAATATATCTTTTCTGGGTAGGAAAAATCTTCATAAAATCAGAGGCATCAAAGGACATAGTATCTGTAGCTCCACAATCAAAAATCCAATGGTAGTCTTTATCTGGTGTTTCAGAATTAGTGGAGGATAATGCTAAGGGGTTTAAAAAATTAGAGTCATGAATGAGTGAGGGTTTAAAAATACAACCCTCATTACCTCCCCTTCGGCACCCTAGTCGCCAAGGCGCCTCCCCTCTCCTCGTCAATGCGCGTCTGTGGCGGCGGTGGTCCGACGTTGCCCGCCGGTGTTCCGGCGCTGGCGGCTCGTGTCTCACCGCCTGACCACGCCCCGCCAGTCGTTGCTCCGGCAGCCACGGTGACGCGTCGCCTTGCGCCATCGACCGCCCGTCGCTTGTCCATTCGGGTTCCACGGTTGATTCCGATTTTGGACGCAGCTCTTGATTTCTTCATTTCGTCCCACCATTCGGAAATCCGATGAGTAAGAAACATCCTCTTGGTATGCTTTTACCTCCACAGTGTGTGCATACAAGTTTGCTCTTGTCGATTTCTCCTTTCCTGTTGTTCCAAGTTTGATTTCCTTGCTGTGGCCGATTGGAAGGTGGCGGTGGTCGACTGTGGTTGACCGTGGCGAGTCCGGACCCGATTCCTACGGTTGGCGATTCCGAGGGTTTGAGGATACCGCTTGTGGCTCGCCACGCACCATCCGTAGCTCTTCGAATGCTGGTAATGGATCCTTGTCCATAATCTCCTCTCGATATTTGCATATTTGTCATCCAATGCACTTAGAAATTGATAGGCGATGGCGCCTCCCTTTTCGGTATCCTCTATGTACGTTGGACTTGGATCTCGGTATCAATCGAGATCCATAAGTCCCCATTTTGGTCCACAATCCTTCTAGTGTCATAGATTCTTGTTTGATCGTCATGGCTTGTCGATGCAGATCGTAGATTTGGAATGGATCGATCCACTTCCATAAGTAATCGCCAATCCTTCCCATAGATCGGTGGCGCTTGCATCGTGATACCTCGCTCACAAGTCCGGTTTCGATATTGTTGATCACCCAATTGAAAACGCAGTTATCTCGCTGCTCCCACCTTGTGTAGCGGGATCGTCAATTGCGGGGTTTTGAAACCCATTAATGTGAGATGTCAAACCTTTTCCGTAATTGCCCGTTTCACGAGGTTAACCCATAAGGGGTAATTTTCCCATTGAGTCATTGATGGAAATCTCTCCAAAGGATTCGGGTTGGTCGTAGTTTGGTGATTTATGGGTGAGGAAGAATCGGAATTTCGAGGCTTTGTTTAAGGAATTCTGCAAATTGTGCAGCAAATTCCATCGGAAAATTTGTTGGGGTGTGGTTTTCTGTGTTTGAAGTTTCTGAATCTGACATGGTTTGGTTTTATAGGTTTTAGCGGAAGGAATTACGAGGAACTCAAGCTCGAACCCTTCTTTTGGTGGTTTGCCTGCTCGATACCATCTCAAAGATAATAACCGAGAGAAGCAAGGTTGAGAAAGAACGACATGAAGGAGAATGTAGAAGGGAAACTGTATTCTTTTATTTATGTGTGTATGTTTCATATGCATCACACCCCAATATATAGCAAAAGAATACAATGTAAATAAGGAAAAATATATCCCTAATATGTGGTGATCTAATTCCCTTGATTGAGCCTCTCTATTTTTGGCTATGATATTCTTAACAGTTTTCTTCTGTCAACCTTGCATTTAACTTATAAATTTGATTTTATTTGCAAATAAACGAACTAGTTTCAATCAATTAGGCGAGTTATGCTTCAACTGCTTACCGTTTCATATTTCTTCAGCTTGAGACCTACTCTCTCCCTCCTTCAAAACTTTATAAATATAATTAGATTTAATTAGATCGATCAATCTCTACATTCTAACCAACAAAACTAAAAATTAATTGACTAGTCAAAGTGTGAGAAAATACTAGAAATTAACATATATATGTATGTATTCATGTGAACGAGTAGTAATTTATTACTCCCTCCATCCATCAAATTTGTTCCTTGATTTTGGTGGTAAAAATGTAGGTCATGGAGATAATAAATGAATACATTAATGGATAGTGGGTGTAAAAATGTGGGTCATGAGTGGGTTTTTTTTATAAATAAGTGACTATGTTTAGTGTAAAAATATGAAGTCGATGTTTCCAAAAAAAGGAAAATGAACATTTTTTGTGGACGAAAAAAAATAGAATTAAATGAACGTATTTGATGGACGAAGTAAGTATAACATAAGATGAAAGGGTTGTTGATAGTTGGTACCGGATTATGTACTATTTAAAGATTAATGGTCTTTGTTAATGATAGAATTGATTATTGACGAATATGGCGCAATGATAAAACCTGTATATTGAACGCCATTGGTGGATCTCAACTACTTTCTCATCACACCTTCCTAGGAACACAATTAATCTAACAATTCATCATATATTCAATCTATAATAAAAGAAATGATAAGCAAAAAGTTGTTACATCTCTAAAAAAGGATTAGTTGTTACATATAACTTGTAAAAAATGGTTATAGCTGTACATCCAAATCACATGGGATTAAATTTACTATCACATTGAATGGTAGGTGTATTAAATGATTCAAGTTCAACTCAATTATTTAAAATCTCATAAGCATCATCCATTATATTTCTTGCAGGCGTTTGAAAATAGTTGCTCTATTTATTTTTATTTTGGTCAATTAATACAAAAATTTTAAAGGCTGCGCGTCACGGTGGACTCGAACCCGAAACCTTTGACCTCGGGCATTAACCACTCTACCAGCCACACACACATCAATAGTTGATCTATTATTCACATATATAGGCGTTCTTACCTCTTACATCTCAAAACACTTTAGTTGAAAGTTAATGATACAGAAACAAAGTGGATAATTCTATTTTTTTTCATTCCTGGGATTCCTATGAGAAAGAAAAAAATAATCAAATATTATACATGGTGTCTCTCACCAAAATCAGATAAACTAGTGTAGGAAGGAAAGTAAACGCTCCCTGAAATGTAAGCCAATTAATTAAATGCAAATACTTGGTTTTAACAATGATTAACTGACCAAAGTAAACTATAATTAACTTGGTTTTATTTTATTTACTTAATTCTTATTTTTCTCTTGCCAATTAATAGCATCTTTGAAAGTCTTGAGATCTACCCAAATATTAAACAAAGATTGTGTTATTTTAATCTTTGATCTTTATCAATTAACCCACCACCTAACCTGTTGTAAAATTAATTTTGAAGGGCAAAATGATAGATTGAAAATGACGTAGTTCCTTTTGTTCATTTTATCTTGTAAATCCTCTATTAAGCTTATAACTGGAAATTTAATTTCATCATTCCACCATGCATGTAGGAGCTCAATAAATTAAGTTTATCTATGTTCTTCTATTCGTTATATTCTAAAAACGAAATAAGGGCTATTAGTTGACAATAAAGACCCAACTTGTAGCAAAATAAAAGTTTGCTACCAGCTATTCGCTTGGGTGTTTGGTGAGGGTTTCTAAGAAAATAAGAATGTGGAAGAATTGCATTTCTAGATAATTGCGTATAACATTGAAAATTCATAATTATTGAGTCATTTAGTTCAATAGTGCTTCTCATTTTGATATAGATCAATGTGAAAGGTTGGATCCCAAATCTTCTCTTCGTATCAAAAATATTAATAAATAAATTGAGAAGAAAACATGGACAATAAATTTTCAATTCATGTAGATGTCGAGTTGGAAATATTATTTCCAAGTTTTCAAATCATAGGATCGATGGGCTAGAGAGTTTAATCAATCTTATCGAGCTTTAAGGTATGTATATAGATTATGTACATACACACACTCAATCAATCTTCCTTTCAAATTATGCCAGTAGTAGTTGGTATGTTCGTTTTTCATCAAAAATAAAGTTAGAAAATCTCTCCAACTTTTCCATCTATAAAATAAGTTTTGGGAAGTGAAAATTCAAAAGTAAAAAGTACGAAGAGCATCCAGATGTTTGATTGTAACAAATATGATGAAGGTATTCCGGTTTCAATTAATTCCACTCTAGCTTAGACAATTTCGATCATTGATGCAAATATAACTTTAATCCATGCAAACAAAACAACTATGATCACCGAAGACGCTTCTTACGTAATCTTATTTCTCCTTAACTTCTCGGTAATTAGAAAGACGTTTCACTAACTACTTCTCTAATCAATTGACAACCGTAAAAGACGTTCTATAGATTTAATGAGCCGACAGTTTTAAGAACTAGAGAAACCCGATTTAAAACCAGTAAACTCCGACGCATGATTATCGAATTAAGAATGTTATATTCTTGACTTTGATGAATCACTTTACCACTAATCAAATCTCAATCACAATTACGGATAATCGATTCAATTGTCTACTAATTAATTTCGAACTACTAAATATTTGTAACTATCTAGCAGAGACGAAACAATTAACAATAATAAACACAGAGAATAACATATGCGTGCATAAAATTAAAGTATAAAACCGATTAGATCTCACGGAACGAGTCGCGCTAGAGCTTCTTTAATCTTCGTTGGTATGAAATAGATTAGCTAGAACTTATAATTGAATTCAAACTAAAAATCTGTAAGAGAAAAGAGAAGAAAAACAAAGAAATAAAATAAAAAGAAAAACAGAACTTTGGAATTTAATGCAGAAATTTAAAGATCGTGTCACGGTGAACTCGAACCCGAGACCTTTGGCCTCTGGCATTAACCACTCAACCACTAGGCTAACACACACACCCTTCAATTGTTGTCTGGTGTGTCTTTCAGCTAATAGGATAGATTCCTATTTTAAAGGCTAATTCTTATCCGATTCCATTTAGTAAGGAAAACTTATTCTAATATAATAAGGAAATTATAAAATAATAAATAAAAATCTAAAACTAAAGGTCGAAGCCCATAAAAATCAATTAATTCTATTTTTCAGTTCAGAAATCACGTTTACATCAAGCTTGAAAAGCTTATCACGCTGAAAGTCTCATCTTTAACTTGTTCAGCACGTTGTTGCATGCGGTATAAGCATATTACATGACTTTCGGACATCAACTTTAAGTCAATTATCCAGAACTCTTTCATATTGATGTAAATTCTTCCATATTGTTTGCAATCACTATAATAAACCTTGAAATCATAAATTATCAATATAATCACAATTAAATCTATACTTGAAGCCAAAACACGCCAATAATCATCCAAAATATATACGCAAAATATGTCCGATCACTAGCATATACATACATATATATATATACATACATATATATATATATATATATGAACCAAACCAATACTTTAAAAGAAGCAATTTTCATCAAATTCAATCTTCACAAATCAAATCCTAACGTCAAAGAAAGAACCTCCAATCATGACAATCGCTTACAAGTTACAACTGAAAACATGCAATTTATTAATGAATATTAGGTTACATAGAATTTGGGAGGCAACGGCATAACCGAGTAAGCATCACCTCCATCGTCTCGTTGTGCTTTCTTGAGACTTTGGTGCAGTGTTTTTGGGATTGATAACTCACGCAAGCCGCGGCACCTGTCGATTTCCAGAGAAGAAAGCTTCGGCATTGCTCCTTCTTCGATCGTTAACTTCTCCAGATACTGCAAATTCTGGATCTTCAAGCTTCTCAGACTCGGAAACTTGGAGATGACGACCTCGCTTCCCACAAATGCATCATTTGACAGAACAAGGTTCCGCAGACTGGGAATCCTCCCTAACACATCCATGGGGTCATGCTCAAGTTCACAACCGTCGAGCTCGATTTCTGCCATTCTCAGAGCGCTGCCGACTTCCGCTGTTAGCTCGCCTATCTGCCCCTCTATGCGTATGGTGTGAAGGAATTGGCACTTTATCACTTTCTTCAAAGCCGATATGGTGTCTTTGTTGTAACGGTCCAAGTTTCTGATATCCATAGATGAGAGCTGCAGCTTCTCCGCTTGTTCGTCTATGAAATTGATGACAGCCGTTAAGTCCTCGTGGTGTCCCTTCGAGATTGTTGTGAGGATCTCAAGATCCTTGAGCTGGGAGAGAGCTTCGACGTCGCAGGCCTCGGTGTCGAAGTTGACAAGTATTGCTAGCTTCTCCAAGCCTTGCAGCTGCAGCTTTGATCTACCATCGCTCTGATACAGCCTAGGGAAGTAGAGGCGCTGTAGTTTTTTCATATTAGTGAGAATGTTATGTATGATCATCTTGCAATTGGCATGAACAAGTAGATCCAGAGTTTCCAAATGCATCAATTTGCTCAAGGAAGAGGGTATCTCCTCCAGCCAGCATCCTCGGAAACTCAAGTATCTGAGGAAGACTAATCTGTCGATCCCTCTTGGCCCTTTGCGAACTCTGAAATCAACCTCGTCGAAGCTAAGAACTCTCAAGCGGCTCATCTCCTTGAGGTCGTTGATATCTGAAGGCCATCTTGATTTTTGATCTGATTCGAGTGTATCGAAGATTAGAAGAGACCGGATTTGCTTTACCGCGTCACGAATGCTACATGGATTGGACTTGTCATCTCTGTACTTGCTCAGATATACGGTGAGTCTCCTCGTGTTTGTTCCTAGTTTAGTCGAGCTCTCCATGTCTGCAATCTCGAAGAAATCTTCGCTTGATGCCCTGAATTTGCAGAACTCCCTTACCTGGTCGTGAAGTTTGCAGGATTTGTACATCCCGTGATTGTCTTGCTGCACCTCAACCAACTTTTTACGAGCTAATTCTTCCAGGGCAGATTTCAGAAATGTTCGAGACTCCTCCGGTGGTATAAGGTATTCCGCCGCGAGCAAGAGGTAGAGCTTGTCAATTTCTATGTCCTGCCCCTGAGGAAATAGGCCTAAATAGAGCAAAAATGGCTTCCATTCATGAGGTAATCTCTTGTAGCAAGCTCCCAAAACTCTCGGTGTTCCTTTCTGGGGTAAGTAAGAACGAAGTTCACAAACCAATTGATCGCTTGCGGCAGCCTCTGTTTCAAGAGATCTTCCCAGGATTGTAGTAATCAGTGGTGAGCCACCGGAGATATCACATATAGCCTTGATGACTTTCTCAGATCCTGGTACGATAAATCAAACGAAACAAAAAGAATTAGGTCTAATCTGATGTTGATGAACAGAAATACCAGAAGTTTACCTAGTTGAGATGAGGAAGATGTTCCATCCATCAAAATCTTGAGGGTCTCCGACTGAGTGAGAAGCGGCATCCTGTAAATGGCGTGCGTTGCGGCTCTAGCAACTTGGTCGGAGGAAGTGGTGATGACAACTCTGCTCGATTTGGCGGAGGGCAGGGCGACGCGGATGCTCTGCCAGTCCTCCACGGAGGCGACGTCGTCGAGCACGAGCAGGTACTTCTTCTTCTCGAGAACCTCGAAAATCTGCTCGATCAGTTTGATCTCGTTCATGTCCCTTATGTCCACCTTCTGCAGAGGGCCGAGCTGCTGCAGGAGAGCCTGGAGCAACCTTCTCGTCTGGAATTCCTGCCTTATCGAAACCCAACCCAAAACGTCGAAATCTTCTCGGATTTGGACGTCGTTGAAAACTTTCCTGGCCAGAGTGCTCTTGCCCATGCCGCTCTCGCCGTGTATGCACACCACTGAAAACTCCTCTGATGATTGAATTAGCAAGGCCTTCCTAAGCTGCTCCATCAGATCGCTGCCGCCTTCTCCTGTGGTGGTGGACTTCTCTTCTTCGTCGGTTTGTAATCCGGGAGCAGCGGTGGGGCTTGCCGGATTCTGTGCTTTTTCCAGTTGCAGTTTTTTGAGGGGACCATCTAGTTGAGCTTGTAAATCTGCGAACTCCATTTTTCTACTTCTCTGAAGGCCGCCGAACTATGGATACCAGCCTTTCCGGTTTGGGCGGCGTATCTGCTATAGCATCAGCAATTTCGTAGGAAATCCGTACGATCTCCTTTTCCAGCTGAACGAATTCGCCTTCTTCTTCCTTTTTCTGATCATAGGCAGCCATTAGCAATGTTTTTGCAGTTTTGAGGCCTTGCAGGAGAGACTCAGTCTCATCCTTCAAGCTCTGCGGCTGCGGCGCTTGCTTCGTCGCACACTCGATCCTGCCCACCGCGCCGGAGATGATCGCCACTGATGTCATCTTCCCGCTGCGATTTTGGGACTTCCAGCCAGCCAAACTCGTTCGTTTATTATTTTTGTTAATTAGATTTCGTATTTTAGGTGAATAAAACGGAAAGGGTCGGGAGAATGTGGAAGAAAATTTCTAGATAATTGCGTATAAGATTGAAAATTGAGAAGGTTTGATAATTGAGTCATTTAGTTTAAGCTTCTCATTTTGACAAATTGAGAAGGTTGGATTGCCAAATTTTCTCTTCCTATTAAAATATAATAATAATTTAATTTGAATAAACCATGAACAGTAAATTTCAAATCATGTCGATGTCGAGTTGGAAAAATTATAAGTTTTCTAGACAAATTCACACTTAAACTATACTAGAGTTTCCAAGTAACAACTCTATATTTTCAAAATACACCTAATAACGACAACTCAATTATTAGAATAGAAGATGAAGCAGTCTTCCGAAGAGAGAATCTCGTTTGCTTCTTTCAACCTTGCATTTAACTTCTAGATTTGATTTTATTTGCAAATAAAACGAACTATTTTCAATTATGGGTGTTGAAATGGGTATTGGATATCGGTTATTACCGAATCGAACTGATACCGATCAGTTATCAGTATCCAATAACCAATTACTTCGATTATTGGATCTATCGGTTAGTAGTTTAAGATTAATTTCGGTTATCGGATATATGGATAACCGAATGGATATATCCGAATAACCGAAATTATAAAAATTATTTAACTTATTATTATTATTAGGTAAAAATGCATTTAAATACATGAACTATATCTGACATACCGTTTTGAACATGAACTTTCAATTTTTTCTGTAAATACACAAACTTTAACCCGTATTCAATTTTTCCACGATTCGAGATTCAGGCTAAAAATAAATCGAGCTGGCAGTCGACGTGGTGGTCTACGTGGCATCCTTAATTTATAATAAGAACCGAGGAAAGACACGAGAAAAGGCACGAGGAAAGGCGGGGAAAGACGAGGAAAGGCACGACGTGTCTTGCAAAATAAATCGAGCTTTCTGAAGAATCTTGCTTTAACCCGTGTCTTGCAAATGGCGGACAGGTAGGGCTTTTGCTCTTTTTTTTTTTGATTTTTAACTTATAGCACTTTGTATTTTAGCTATTAGTTGGAAAATGCTTATCATTTTTAATTATTGTTGTTTAGTGAAAATAGGGTTCAATCTTTGTACCAAATTAGGGTAGGGTTTTGAGATTGTTTTGAAATTAAGATTCATATTGTTGAACTTCGTTGAATTTCTATTATTGAATTAATGCAGAACACATTCTCGATCTATATACATCATGGAGGCAAATTCATAGATGTTGGGGTTCTAGGTTTTACTTAGGGGTGTTTTGTAGGAAACATGAGTTTGATCCCGATATGTTTGGATATTTTGATTTAAAGGATGAAATTGAAAAGTTAGGTTATGAATCTTGAAATGTATTGCCTACAAAGTCCTCGAACTCTTCTTTTCATTAACATTCGTGATGATAAAGATGTTATGCAAATGATCAAGCATTTATCTGAAAATTCTAGACGCTTTAGTGCTGTTTATGTGGATGATGGAAAGAAGAAGGGGGGAAGGGATGCAAAGGGGGCCGTGGATTGTAGTGAAAGTGAGTTACCATATGAGGATGAAGAGGAGGATAGAGATCGTAAGAATGAGGAAACTGATAATGATAGTGATTCTGTAGATGTTGAATTGATGAGTGAAGGGGATGATGAGGAATACTTAGAGGCTAGAGAGAACATTAGGCAAGAGATTCTTGTGAGGGCGATGGTGTCTTAGATGCGAAGCTATCTTAGAGGATGATTCTTGTAGTGATGAGGTGTCTTGTGATTATGTTTTATCTGATGAAATCATAGCTGATTCTAGTGGGGAAGAAGGAGAGGGGGATTCTATGAGAAGAAAGTCACATAAGATTTATTATGATCCTAAGTGTGACCATAAGGAGATGAAAGTGGTATTAGGGATGAGATTTGAGGATGGTTTGCGGTGTAGGAATGCACTTAGAACTTGGGCGAATGTGTGGTCACCCTATCCACTTTAGGAGAGTTAGTAAAGGTCAACTAGAGGCAGTGTGAACCGCCCTGTGTGTGGAGATGTTATGGCAAGATGATGAAAATGAGAACACCTTTGCACTTAAGGTAGTTGTTGATCCACACATGTCCATTTGATATCCACAACAAACAAGCTAACTATAAGTGGCTTGCTAGACAATACATTGATGTGTTTAGAGTAAGACGACATGAGTATCTCGAGTTCCTAGAGGATCGTAATCAAAATTTGGGGTTCAACCTTCTAGAGGAGGTTGCTTGAGCCAAGGCACATGCTCTAGAATTGCCGAGAGGAACGGTGAAACATCATTATGCAATCCTTAGGAATTATGTTCTTGGTGGTTAGAGTAGATAGAGAAGGAGGTTTGAGCTTCTACTTGATGAAGGTCGGTGTTCAAAGGATCGTACATAGGTTTGGTGCATTGAAAAGGGTTTCATGGCTGGGTGTAGGTGGATTATTGGTTTAGATGGATGTCACCTTAAAACTCATTTAGGTGGGCAATTGTTGTGTGCAATAGCAAAAGATGCAAACAATCAAATGTTCCCTATAGCTTGGGCAGTAGTGGGTGTGGAGAATGAGGTAAACTGGAATTGGTTCTTACAAATTTTGATGGAAGAACTGGGCATCAGAGATGGAAATGGTGTCACAATAATTAGTGATCAACAAAAGGTTAGTTGAATATTTTTATAATTATATTTCACAGCCTTTGATATGAATTTTTATTAGTGATGTTTTGATGACATGTAATTTATTTCACAGGGACTTGTGAATGCTGTAAGTTCATTGACACCTTTAGCCGAGCATAGGAACTGTGCCAGGCATGTGTACAACAATTGGAAGAAGACATTCAAAGGATCAACCTTGATGAACATCTTCTGGAGGGCGGTTAGATGTACTTACCAGCAAGAGTGGGATCTAGTTGTGGGTGAGCTTAAGGCTGAAGATCCTGCAGCTTATGAGAATTTCATGGAAAGAGATCCTAGAAGATTTTGTAAGGCTTTCTTCTCTACTATGTGTGTTAGTGATGCAGTCACTAATAATTTGAGTGAAACTTTTAATGGAACAATTGTCAAAGCAAGGAGCAAACATATAATTCACATGCTTGAGGATATTAGGAGTCGTTTAAGAGAGAGACACTATAAAAAAATGGAGAAGATGGATAAGGTTAGGGATGAATTATGTCCTAAAATAAGAAAAAAATTGGAAGAGATGAAGCAATGGAGTAGGCATTGTGTAGCAAGTCCAGGGCTGTTTGGGATTTTTGAGGTGAAGCATAGAGGTGATATGTTTGTAGTGAAATTAGAGGATAAAACCTGTACATGTAGAAGTTGGGATATCACAGGGATCCCTTGTATTCATGGTCTAGCAGCAATACACTACTTGAAACAAGATGCTACTGATTATGTAAGTCATTATTTCACAGTTGATACATATAAGAAGGCATACTCATTCAGCCTTGGAGCACTAAATGGTGAGAAGATGTGGCCAAAGGCTGATGGCTATCCAGTGCAGCCACCTTTAGTAAACCCCATGCCAGGAAGGCCTAAAAAGAAAAGAAGAAAGGATGGAGATGAGAAAAATCCTAAGAATCTTGCTAAGCTAAGGAAGCTTGGAGTTCAAATGACATGTCAGAAGTGCTTCCAAGTAGGCCATAATTCGAGAGGATGCAAAAATGAGGCTGTTCAAAAGCCTTCGAAGGAACAGGTATTAATTCTCATTTTATTGTCATATTTATTATATTACAATATTCAAATAATTTTTTCTATGCTTGATAGGGAAAGAGAGGCAGGCCTAAGAAGCAACCTATCCAAGCATCTGGAAGTAGTATTTGTGATACTACATCACAAGCAACTGGAAGAAGGATTCTTGCTAAAGAGGGAGCCGAGGCAAGCTCTGGAATTGGTTTGTTCATTTCAGAAAGGACTGGGGATGCATATATAAATGGGAGACTAATCAGTGAGAACCAAAGGATAACTAGATCAAGTATGGGGAAGAAGAAGATGATAGTAAGAAGAGGTGGGCACTCAAGCAAAGACAACACCACCACTGTCAACACAAGAGCTCGTGCAACCAATCTTGCTCCAACTCAAGAAAGCCAAATCAAGTGAATGTGAAATGAATCGCAAGAACTTATTTTTGAGTCGAATTCTATTGAATATGGAAAACAATTACTACTTTTGTGAAGTGTTGTAATTATGGATGATCATGGTCGATGTTTTGTGGATTGTGGATATTGAAAATTGGTATTTTGGCATGTTAATTTCATTTTAGTTCTTAGATACCGGTTGTAATCCAACAATTAATACTTACGTGAAGTGTTGTAATTATGGATGATCATGGTGCGATGTTTTGTGGATTGTGGATATTGAAAATTGGTATTTTGGCATGTTAATTTCATTTTAGTTCTTAGATACCAGTTGTAATCCATTTGGTAGATGGATATTAGCCCACCTTTTCCTCATTTCTTATTTTTTCGCACATAATACTTTTAGGACTAAACTCATATATTCGCTATCTCCTTTCTCCACTCCAAGTCCATTCTTTACCACACAAACCTCTATACTACCTTATAAATAAAGACTCAAGACGTTTCTTTGATGGTGCAGCAAACAAAAGGCTCGTTTATGAAGAAGTTAAGAAAGTCATTGAGAGGACGGATCAAGCGTGAAAGTATCCGAATTGTCCAGGAATGGGCTTATGGAAATAACACGAAAGCGTTACAAGCACCAGTTCATATTCATCACAAAAACCTTCTGATGCTACAAGCACCAGTTCATTACAAGCACCAGTTCATTACAACCAAAAGCATCAGTTCATTACAACCATCAGTTCATTACAACCAAAAGCATCTAAATCAGAAGCTACTAAAAATAAAAAACATCAACATCCAATACATATAACATTATCTGCTTTCTACCAATTCTGTCAACATATCAAAGCTTAACTGACTTAGAAAATCATCATAACCAGACACATAATTATTATCACAATGCGGCAAAACAACAACTTCTTCTTGATTTCTTATTCCCTTATCCAGTTCTTGAACCCTCAACTCCAGTTCTCCAATTTTCATCCTGTCATCATCATGATACTTTCTGAGTCTTGCACACTCGCCGATCCACATATTCATTTTCTCTCTTTCAATAGCAATATCCACTTCAGGGAGCTTACCAATTTGTTGAGGATTCTTCGGGTCAAGCCATTTGAAAAATTTGCATTGAAATCTCTTTACAAAAAATTGTCCCTAATCAGTCTTTGTTTGGCTAAATATGAGCAAACTAACAAAAAAACTCAAGAAAAACAATCGACAAAACCTTTGTAAGAACGCAAATACCTGACTCTTAGGGCAACGCAGAAAACGTCGCTCTGGGTTCTTCGGTGTATGAGATGTATCCATTTTCACAGGAAGCTTACAGCCGCACACAATCCCATAATCGTAAGCATTGAAGGATTCGCTTGAGGCATCGCTTATCTGAGAGGAAGAAGGCATGAGTTCCGATGTGCTTCGTTCCCGTTTCTGCATTTTTGCCATTGAAGAAATAGGGTTTTATTCTATTCATGTATGACGTGTTTTAGAACGACGTAGTTTATTTGTCGGCCGTTCACTTAAAAGACACACGTCCGGCTGCCACATATGCACCACATCAGCTGTGATTTGGGGAAAATATCGAATCGTGGAAAAATTGAACACGGGTTAAAGTTTGTGTATTTACAGAAAAAATTGAAAGTTCATGTTCAAAACGGTATGTCAGATATAGTTCATGTATTTAAATGCATTTTTACCTTATTATTATTAAATTAAAAATAAGTTTAATTAGATTCAAATAATAATATTTATTTATTTATTTATTTATTATTATTATAATTATTATTAAATTAAAAATTAGTTTAATTAGTCAAATAGGTAAAAAAAATGAATAATTTCGGGTATCCAATAACCGAACCGATTAATCGATCGGTTTCGATATCGGTTATTGAATTTGGAGAATTACGATTTCGGTTAACCGAAATTTCGATTTTGGTTAACCGAAACTGATCCATAAGCACCCCTATTTTCAATCAATTAGGCGAGTTATGCTTCAACTGCTTACCGTTTCATATTTCTTCAGCTTGAGACCTACTCTCTCCCTCCTTCAAAACTTTATAAATATAATTAGATTTAATTAGATCGATCAATCTCGCCATTCTAAACAACAAAACTAAAAATTATTTGACCTCGTCAAAATGTGAGAAAATACTAGAAATTAACATATAAGTATGTACTAATGTGAACCATTATTAATTTATTCTAACATAAGATGAAAGGGTTGTTGAGAGTTGGCACCGGATTACTATTTCAAAATTACTGGTCTTTGTTAATGATAGAAATTATTATTGACGAATATGGCGCAATGCCTTAAATAAGATAAAACATGTCCAAACCTAATTAACCACTTTTATTAAAACATATATTATTCATAGCCTTTTTCAAAATTTCCTACACCCTATATCCATTACATGAAAATAGATTAATTTCCTTGTTTCTGGTCGATCGGAGAATGCTTTCCCGATCGGAAACAAGACACTAGTCGACCGCAAACAAGAAAATGTATGGATAAATTGAAAAAAAATATTAATTTTCTTGTTTTCGGTCGACTAATGTCTGTTTTCGGTCGAGAAAGCCTTGTCTTCGGTCGATCGAAAACAGACATTAGTCGATCGAAAACAATGAAATGTATGGATAAATTGAAAAAAGACTAATTTTCTTATTTTCGGTTGAGAAAGTCTAGTCTCAAGTCGACCGAAAACAGACATTAGTTGACCGAAAACAAGGAAATGTGTGGATAAATTGAAAAAATATATTAATTTCATTGCTTCCGGTCGACTAATGTTAGTTTCTGGCCGAGAAAGTCTTGTTTCCGATCGTCGGAAACAGACATAATAAATTAGTTATATAGTGTAGCAAATTAAAAGATTGGGTATGAGGGTACACGTTTTTTTAAAAAAATGTGTAGTATATAATTCCACTGTATTGAACGTCATTGGTGGATCTCAACTATTTCTCATCACACCTTCCTAGGAACACAGTTAATCAAACAATTCATCATATATTCAATCTCTAATGAAAGAAATGATAAGCAAGAAGTAGTTACATCCCAAGAAAAGGATTAGTTGTTAAATGTAACTTGTACATCCAAATCACATGGGATTAAATATACTATCACATTGAATGGTAGGTGTATTAAATTATTCTAGTTCAACTCAATTATTTAAAATCTCATAAGCATCATACATTATACTTCTTGCAAGCGTTTGAAAATAGTTGATCTATTATTCACACATATAGGTGTTCTTACCTCTTACTAGGCCTGTATACTAACTAAGCCGAGCTGAACACTACCAAGCTCGGCTCGTTTAAATTTATTCGGTTCGAGTTTGATTCGAGTTCGAATTCGAGTTTAAATTGAGCTCGAGCTCGGTTCGTTATAAAATTTTTGAGCTCACGAGCAACTTGAATACGGTTTGATAACTACTCCTTCATGAGACATATTCGAACTCGAGCTTGAACTCTGCTCGTATTCGACTTTGCTCGTTTTTGAGCTCGAATTGTTAAATTTTATAATTTATTATATTGTTAATTATCAGTAAAAATATAATTTATAGTTTATTATTAGTTTTAATTATTTAAATATATAACAATAATTTATTATTTCATATGTTTGCGAACATGTTCGCAAACGTTTGAATTCGAACCGAACATATTCGCAAGCTCACAAACCAAACATCCCTAAGCTCGAGTTCGGCTCGAAAATCCTATCGAGCTCGGTTCGAGGCTCAAGTTCGGCAATTAAAATATAAAAGTTCATCCCTAATCATAATTCTAATTTTTTATTCCTGGGATTACTTTGAGAAAAAAAAATCAGATATTATGATTACTCCTTGAAAAGTAAGCCAATTAAAATATTATGCAAATACTTGGATTTAACAATGATTAACTGGCCAAGTAAACTATAATTAACTTGGTTTTATTTTATTTACTTATTTCTATTTTTCTCTTACCAATTAATAGCATCTTTGAAAGTCTTGAGATCTAACCACATATTATACAAAGATTGTGTTATTTTAATCTTTGATCTTTATCAACCCACCACCTAACCTGTTGTAAAATTAATTTTAAGGGCAAAATGATAGATTGAAAATGACGTAGTTCTTTTTTTCATTTTATTTTACGTAGTTCTTTTTTTCATTTTATTTTATAAATCCTCTATTACGAAAGCATCTAAGTTTATAACTGGAAATTTAATCTCATCATTCCGCCATGCATGTAGGAGCTCAATAAGTTTCTCTATGTTCTTCTATTCGTTATTTTGGTGTTACAATATTCTCAAAAGAAAACTAAAAAAACTAATGAAATATAACCTTTTTTTATTAAATGGTGTATTTACTATTAATATAATACTACGCGCATAAATTGCCAGCTTGAATAACAATCATTTTTTTCATCATGATCATTTTAAGTTTTTCATTATTTGTGAAAGAGAGCGATGAGGATTGAATCTTTGACTCTCTCTTATAAAGAGAAGGTTTTACTGTTCCGACGTCCCCTGATAGACAGATCTAAGTTTTTTTTAGTTACTCTTTTTCATGAATTTGAAACTCATATTCTCTTCTTTAAATAATATTAAAGTAATTAAATACGCCTTTATATTCGTCAACCATAACATTTTACAGTATAACTTCTATAAAATAATATAGGTGGGACCAGAAAAAATATTAATTTTAAAGAGGTATTAATTAATCGAGTATTAATTTATAGAGGTTATACTGTATATCTTTTTAAACATATTTTGTCCATGATGTATTCTCGTATAAGACAATTGACATGTGTGATTATTTGGTAGTTTCATCAATTAAATACATTTTTATTTATTTTTGGAGGGGGGTTGAATGTGTTGAAGGTTTGTATTTTAGATTGAAACTTATCTATAAAAAACATTTTAGATTGCATACACCCAAATTAACACCCATCATATGAACCCTAGACTTTTCAAAACTTGATAGAATATTATTGAGTAAATCAAAATTTATATGAAAATATCCAAACCTTCGATTATAAAATATCAATACACATGAAGGAAACTCAATGTATTTTTTTTCTTTTCTTTTCTTTTTTTATAAATTAAATACAGAAATTAAAGGTCACGTCATGTTGGACTCGAACTCGAAACCTTTGGTATCGAGCATTAACCATTCTACCACTAAGCCAACACAAGCATACAAAAATTCAATATTTTTTGGCTTTATCTATGCATTTGAGAATAAGTACATGTGTCGATCAGCTTTCACATATAGTAACCTATAAATTTTTCAAATCACCAGCAAAAATCTATTTCCTCTACCGACACATTTGTCAATTGTCATCTATATATTTGTTTGCAAGTGGGTATTTTAGAGAACACCATTAATATCAATAAGGAAAGGAAAAACAGAGCAAGGCACTTGTGGATTGCAACAACTCTTGATTTTTATTAGAGAGAGAGAGACCCAACTTGTAGCAAAATAAAAGTCTGCTACCAGCTTTTCGCTTGAGTGTTTGGTGAGGGTTTCTAAGAAAATAAGAATGTGGGAAGAATTGCATTTCTAGATAATTGCGTATAACATTGAAAATTGATAATTATTGAGTCACTTAGTTTATATAGATGAATGTGAAAGGTTGGATCCCAAATCTTCTCTTCGTATTAAAATATAATGATAATTAAATTGAGAAGAAAACATGGAAAATAAATTTTCAGATCATGTTAATGTCTAGTTCGAAAAATCATTTCCAAGTTTTCTACACAAACTCACATTTAAACCATACTTTTAGAGTACCCAAGAAACAAACTCTATTATTTGGGCATGATTCAAGTCCAGACCGATCATACTTACAGCTATAATCATAGTTCAAATCATCTATCCAGTATTTTCTCTGTCTCTTATCATTAAATTTAAAATCAAAAATTGAAACTTACAAAATTATATACCTTAATTATAATATAATCACTCTATTTAATAATTATAAACTTGAACAAGAATATAATAAATTGAAACTGAAGAAGAAAACCAAAAAAGAAAAATCAAAAGGGGTCGAAGGTCAAGAAGTTGATAGAGGATTTCATGTTCTAAAATGTACTATAAGTAATGAGGAGCATTTCATTGCGAATCAATTCGAAGCATGCCTTGTCTCGGGAGTAAGGAGAAGCAGAAACCGCCGCCTACAACCATACGCGGCTTGAAATTAGTCGACGATGACGATGTAGAGGCAAGCCGGCGGTCTAACTCCGACCAGCCAGACGTCAACCCTCCGCCTCGCAGAAGAAAGAAACGCGGCGGCAGAAGGAAAGGAGCATCCTCCTCCACTCAAATCCAAACTCCAGCTGATCAACCCGAGGAAGAGGCTGCACTCACCGGGTTGGACCCGAAACTCGCCCGATTCGGCCCGATTTACGGGGACGACAATGAAGCCAACCGAACTCTCAAGGATTTAACGTGGGAACACATACTCCAAACAGATAAATCCAGTGACAGTTACCTGAGCTCGATTGCGAAGATCGAGTCGTCGCCGGCAAGGCAGAGCTACGACCCCTCCGTCGGCCACAGACTGAGACTGGCATCTCAGTTCCGGCAGAGGATGGCCATCGACGGCTGTTTATTTCTACAGCTGGCATTACACGTCCTCGGAGCTGGAGTTCTTCTCGGTTACACGGATAGGCATCCGTATTTCGGAGCGGACAAAGACACGAATTACTGGATACCTGCTATGTTCTTCGTCGGAAATCAAATTCCTTACGTCGTGATCCGTGCGTTGATGAAGCAAGCTTTCTTTCAGAAGGTGATCAACGAAGGGATCCAGAAAGGGACGTGGCGGCAGCCGCCCAAGGAGCTGCCGAAACTAGTCTTATATCTAACAGTAGTCGAGCCCGAGCTGAAAAGGCCAGCCTTAATAGCACTGCTTTTATCCAAAATAATGTTCCGGCAAACGCCGCCTCGTCTCCGGGAGCCCCCTTCCGACATACTACATGCCCTCCACAGCCTGTTCCTGGGGCCGGGAAACGATCCCGTCTACTCCGAGATCAAGGAGTTCCGTGATCTTGAAGCCGGCAGAGACGACGACGAGATCAGATTCCCCAGCGCCGGAGAGCTGCTGAAATCCGGTATAAGGCTGAAGAAGGCGAAGAAGGGAATCACCAGCATCCATTTCCAGGATCTCATCTTTCGTGCTTATCTATATGTGCCTCCTCTCACAATCGATTCCTACACAGAGAATATGCTGAGAAGCCTTGTCAGCTACGAGCAGAACTTGAACGAGAGCGACCGAGAAGTGACGGCCTATCTTCGCTTCATTAAGGATTTAGTCCAGACGTATAAAGACTTCAAGATTCTGGAACGGAAGGGAATCATTAAAGTGGAGAAGGATGAGTTGAAGTATACTATGATCCAGATGCTGAACAAATTTGTGGCCTCCCAAAAGTGTAGCTATACGCTCAACTTCCGACAGATCAGAAGCAAGATTACTGACTATGAGGGGCCGCCATGGCGTCTCATTAGCTTTCTTCTCGGTTTTCTCACTGTTGTTCAGACCATCTTCACTATACTATCCTATTTCTGGCCTCCTACCTAGCTAACTTTATTTCTTCTTACCATTTTTCATACTTCAGTTAGATTCTCTCTCTCTCCCTCTCCTCTACCTAGCTTCTCGGATTTCTTCATAAATCTTACTGCTTATGGAATCTCCACTATTGTTTCTTAAATAAAATTAAGTTTGAAATTTCATTTGTCCCGGTCGGATTTTTCATTTCTCCTTAACCGTACCAATTGTTCTATATAGGAAACATGAATTGAGTAGTATTCGTCATCATCTACGTACGCATTATAATAAAGTGATATTACATTCAGTGTTGGTTTTTTGGTCAAATTTAGTGAGTAGCTTTATTATCTTTTTTTAGGGGGAATGAACTGAGGGACTAGATAAAAGACACTTATCACTGTACAAAGAGAACTTACATGGTAGGATTATCTCGAAATAAATTACAGAGAATTTATATACTATATTTGTCATGTTCTAAGTAGTTCGTATTATCTTTGAGGTTGTCCATTTTAAATGGTTCGTATCCAAAAAGAAAATATTTATACATACAAAAGTATCTCAAATTCCACGAACCATACTAATCTATACATAAAATATAATTTTTCTTAATATACATGTCTAAGAGCAATTAGCCATTTAGAGAGGAACATATGTAGTAATAAGACTCGAGCTTACTCTAAACTTCTCAAATCTCCACCCAAGATATAAAAAGTAATTAAAAAATAGATAAAATTTATTTGTATTGTAAAAGCACGGCAGATAGTTGCCACTCCTATAGACGCCTGAGAGAGAGAGAGAGATTTCATATTTTAAAAAATATCCACATAAATATCAAGAGAAACATTGTTTTTATTTTGTAAAGTATGACATAAATCAAACTTTTATCAAAGTTGAAGATTTTTTAAGTGAAAACTTTAACGATGAAAGTTGATGACACAAAATATGATTAACCTTTACTTAGATGGAAAAAAAAAATCAATCACATATAATCCACCTTAGAATCTATCAAGATAATCGTCAATACCGTTGTTGGATGGTGTAAGGGATATAAATTAGACTTTTCTCAAAATCGAAAGTTTTTGAAAAGGAAATGTTAGTTAGAGACATTTTCTGCAAATCCCAAAAAGTTGGGGGCACTACATGATTAACCATTTTTGTTTAACTCTGACTGAATCTCCTTATTGTATGGAGGTAGTTATTTTAGGGTTTTGCTTCTTTTTTTTTTCATTTGGAGTATGTAAATTACTAATGTTATGCTGGATGCGATGGTAACACATCTAGAACATGGAAATCAGATCAAAAGAGATAAGGATGAAAGCAATCAACTATTCGGCTTCTATTTTCGAGGAGCTAGTTGGAGCGACCAACTGTCACGACTAACTTACATCCTAGTGTGGACCAGAACGTGATCCAAGACGTACAATCGAAAGCCTCTCAACTCCAATACACACGCGTGTTTTACTTCTAATTGTTTTAGAAGTGTGCATGTTTTAGTAAATGAGTGGCGTGAGAAAATCTTTAGTATTTTCATACATTTTCATAGTAAGGTTTCAACTCAAAATGTCCTGACTTTATCTTGTGATAAAGTAGTGAGTTTTGTAATATTCACTATTGAATAATTTCTCCATAGATTGACATCTACATATTATAATTTTAATCTGTAGAAAAGTTATTTCAGTGTTCTTTAAGTTTTAATTCCGTTGTTTTACTCTATATGTGGATAACACTCTACACAACAGTTATTTGTTTAGGCGAAACAATATTTTCAACTTAAACTATACTTTAGAGTTTCCAAGAAACAAACTCTATATTTTCAAAATACGCCTAATAACGACAACTCAATTATTAGAATAGAAGATGAAGCAGTCTTCCGAAGAGAGAATCTCGTTGGCTTCTTTCAACCTTGCATTTAACTTCTAATTTGATTTTATTAGCAAATAAACGAACTATTTTCAATCAATTAGGCAAGTTATGCTTCAACTGCTTACCGTTTCATATTTCTTCAGCTTGAGACATATTCTCTCCCTCCTTCAAAACTTTATAAATATAATTAGATTTAATTAGATCGATCAATCTCGCCATTCTAACCAACAAAACTAAAAATTATTTGACTTCGTCAAAATGTGAGAAAATACTAGAAATTAACATATAAGTATGTATTAATGTGAACCATTATTAATTTATTCTAACATAAGATGAAAGGGTTGTTGAGAGTTGGTATCGGATTACTATTTCAAAATCACTGGTCTTTGTTAATGATAGAATTTTTATTTTTATTTTTGATCAATTAATACTGAAATTTTAAAGGCTGCGTCGCGGTGGTTCGAACCCAGAGGCAGCTTTGGCGCCGGACATTAACCACTCTACCACTAGGCCAACACACACACCTAATGATAGAAATTATTATTCACGAATATGGCGCAATGCCATTGGTGGATCTCAACTATTTTCTCATCACACCTTCCTAGGAACACAATTAATCAAACAATTCATCATATATTCAATCTCTAACAAAAGAAATGATAAGCAAGAAGTTGTTACATCCCAAGAAAAGGATTAGTTGTTACATATAACTTGTATATCCAAATCACATGGGATTAAATATACTATCACATTGAATGGTAGGTGTATCAAATGATTCAAGTTCAACTCAATTATTTAAAATCTCATAAATCATCCATTATATTTCTTGCAAGCGTTTGAAAATAGTTGATCTATTATTCACATATATAGGTGTTCTTACCTCTTACTATATATAGGTATACTAATCGAGAAAGGCGAATACTACCAAGCTCGAGTTCGACTCGAGTTCGGTTCGAGTTCGAGTTCGAGTTCGAGCTTTAAATAGATGATGACGAATACAATCGTCAATACCGTTGCTGGATGGTGTAAGGGATATAAATCAGACTTTTCTCAAAATCGAAAGTTTTTGAAAAGGAAATGTTAGTTAGAGACATTTTCTGCAAATCCCAAAAGTTGGGGGCACTACATGATTAACCATTTTAATAATTGTAACACCAAAATCAAACAAAAACAAAAATGTCAGCTAAATATCATATTTTGCATTTATAGAAGATATTCATATGCAGACTAATTCTGGTTACAACTGCAATAACTATAACCTTCCAAATAATCTAATTCCGCAACACCTCAAATGAAGAACAACTACCATAACATGTACGTATAGTGTAACTTTTTGCTTGCTAATGAGCAGTATTTATACACACTAATTCCTGAACGTGTCGCCTCAAGCCCTATACACTTTGGATCGAAGAAGAGGACTACGCGAATGAATCAAAGCAGCAGCGATAGCGAAAGACTGCAAAGTCGACAAAGTCGACTGGAAATGGATATAATACAAGCCCTTGTGAATATTCACCATTTTCATGATTGGTACATTTTGTTCTGAACCCTGTAAATTTGCAGATGCCTACAAACTGTTATTATCTTGATGCAAACATGCATATGCTACGTAGTAGATTATGAAGCTGGAAAAGCAAAGAACGAGTAATAAAATAATTTGGATGTGCTAAGTAGTAGATTATTCAGATGGTGCTTGAAATTTTTGACATGGATACATAGTATAAAAAGCCTTATTTTTTTCAAAATTTGATTTGCCTATTATATCCCATTTAATTTAAGGGCCATACTGTAATTTAATATATTATACATATAATAATCTAAACATCTGCTATGGTTTATAATTTATATTTCACTAACTATTTAAGTTGCAATATCCGTTAAAATTCTAAATGTTATTGTACAAATGAAATGAAATGAGATGAGATGTAAATTGCAATCTTTAAAATAAATTATTTTATGTGCAAATGCACGTCTTCTTTGTTAGTAGCATGAAAGAAGGGATGTATGCGAACCTGCATAAAGAGATCAAACGACTTGCATTCCTGGGACGAGTAATCCGTGCTTCCCGACCCGGTGTTAAGAATTGTTAGCGGACAGCCAACATCCCAGCCTCCACAGTCGCAGCGGCCACCAGATTTCCATCTCTCAATAATGCTCGAAGGGCCACCCACTCTCGTTCTTGGTCCTCCGTGAATACCTGCAGGGATCAAAATGTCTGTGCTTGTTGAGCATTTGCCTGCATTTCTAGAGTGTTTGGGAGGTGTCGTGGCATCTAGAGATTCTTTGTCTACTGATTTTTTAAGAAATTTCAATCCCCATCCTCCAGCCTCGGCCTCTTTATGGTGGTGGTAGGTATCTTTCACAACAATGGCGGCCAACTCAAGATTCGGTGCAAATTTATATTCTGCAGACCTATCACCTATGTAGAGAACATCTTCAGATGGTTCCAATGGAGTGTCTTCGAAAATGGTGCCTGATCCACCTACCTTAGAAGAGGATCTCTGCTTGTATGAGTGACTCGGCCTGAAAACATCAGCCATTTTCTTCGTCAATCTCTTGGTCTTCTTGTGGGCTTGATTCGAAGTTTGCGTCTCCCCTATGTGGTTGTCGCTGTTGATAGATAGAACGAACTGCGTCTCCCTAACTTCCGTGTCATTGGAAGGAAATTGGATTAAATTAGATACTCGCATCTTGGCAATACTTTGCGACTCATGCTCATGGATTTCACGCTCTTTTTTGCCATTCCTTCGCAAGTGGAATGTGTAGAAGTAACCCAAACCTTTTTCATCTGAACACTCGACCTTCGACAAATCGGCTGCATAGACCTCCTTCTTGTCATCCACGGTGAAGATATGGTGTGGCAGTCCGTCCTTCCATGTACACTGCAGCATTCCTTGGAATGAAATACCGCCCCCCGAAGAAGATGACTGATCGGAGAAGCTGGAGCTCGTGCTCGATACAGAAGCTTCCCTTCTATGCAGAGGTGCAGATGCATATCTATGATCAAGCACTCTTACCTCCTTTTCTAAGTTTGGAGATATGCTACCTGCTGCTTTCACAGAGCCCGCAAAATTTGAGGAGAATTGTTCTCTCGAGCCAAGAAAATTTGTTTTCACGAAATTGGCATCCAAGGAGCCAAATTGTTGAAGTAAGGGGCTCTTCAAGATGTTAATCATGGTTTGGCTGCCGGAGACGGTGCCGATAGTCCACTCACCGGTTGAGTTCAAGACGACCTCGGTTCCACCAACCAACGGATATTCAATCGCCATATTACTCGAACTTCTATCCTCGATATATGCTAAATTAGTAGGAAAAATATTGACTTTTGAGTTAAAATTCCTAGCTGCTGCCCTCACTGCAAAATTACGTATCAACTGAAGGCAACGTATAGCATACTTCTCATCAAAGGTGATAATTTGCCTAGGGATACTGTTTCGTGATCCGTGAACGTTCTGAAGGAACAACTCCCGGCAAGTCGCATTAGCTTTCGACCTCCTAATGCTTAGTATCAGCGTTTTCCCGGGCACTGTGTTTCTTTTGCATCTTTTCGGAACAAGAGGTTCTTGATTGGATTCTAGACATTCTTCCTCTCTACCGTCTTTCCCCAAGTTCGTACTTGGGCTTTCCATACTCCAGCTCCAAGGAAACACAATACATTAATGGCAGAATACGAGTACCTTAGCACCTTCAACTTCTGCTATGCTCATCAACTATGGTATAAACTTAGCCTTAGGTGTCTCCGATGCAATTCTTACTCCGAGCAATCTGGAGAATGACGTAATAAACAGTTACTACAATCCGATCTGAAAGGTATCCACAACCATAAACAAATTAGATAATCTACGAAATCTAAAGGCAAACAGTTCATTCCAAAGATTAGTTGAAGGCAGCAAATTTACAAAGCCCAACTAAAATCTTCTCATATGAAATATCAGGCATATGATTACCTCAATACGGACAGAATGCCAAAAAAAGAGCACTTTTGACTTGAACAGAATATAGTAAACAAACTCGAATAAGAATTGAATGATTTTCGACTTGCCTGATGAGCAAAAATCATATATCAAAGGTGTTGAACAAATAAAAAGATTTATCAAAGGAAGATCACAGAAAATATCTTTACACCTGAGGAGATTTGTCACCACATTACCTAAAATAACTGCATTTGAACTAATTTTTGACAATTACAAGAAATCCTTTCTTCATATTAAAGACTAGATATACAAAAAATACAAGCTGATCAAGTCTGAGTAACAAAATCACAGAGCAAAATACAATATATCAGCCTTCACTGAATCCACACTCACTGATGCTCTTGATATTCAAGACATAACAGGTGCATATATGAAGTAAATATATGATCAAACTATGCCTTCTATAGTAGAATTATACCAACCCATCAAAATTCCAATCCAATAAAATGCCACTCGGGTCAATTTTCCCAATTAAATAAAATACTGAATATGACTAATAACCATAAGAAAATCAAATCAGAACCACCATCCGAAAAGCACATAAATCCATAAATACTCCCAAACTTTATAGCAAAGCAACTCGACAAATTACATACGTCCAAATATAAACCATTATCTTCGCTTAAGAATAAAAATTGAATCTTTAAAAGCAAAATCAGTCCAAACAGAGCAAAATCCATCAAGAAACAAGTTATCATTTCCAAGCAATACCCAGAAAGTAAATAATACACAAAAGAACCACCAAAATTTAACTCAAAGTCACAAAACCAGAAAGCAGAATAATAAAATAGAATTGGGTTGTAAAGGAAGAAACTTTACCAAACTTTCACAATGAAGAAGAGTAAGAAGCTCCACCACTCCAAAATATCTTTTCGACCCACAACAAGAAATAACTGTCTCGACAATCCACAGTCCTAGTTCTCCACAAACACACAAATGTCAAGATGCGTGCTTTGAAATCGAACCACCCAGAAGCTTCAACTGAATAAGTAATGGTCCACAAACGGCGCAAGTATGTGGAAAACAAAGATAAAATTATATTGTATGGTGGGATCCACACGTGTCTAATTCTTGAAATTTCATGGTCCAACCAACCCCTCTGACCCCCATCTCCGCGGACATACCGATACGCCTCTAATTTTTAATGCTTCGGAAACGGAAATGGCGAAAAGCACGCACCTCTGTGTACGCTGGTTCTAGAGAGAGAAAGAGGAGAGAGAAAGAGAGGGGTGTGAGCTGGTACCCACCATGATGGCAGAAGTCATAAGCCCACTAGGGAGCAAAAGGTGAGTGCATACGCGAACACGGAAACCGACACGCCATGAAAAAACAAACGAGAGCCCAAAAAGAAAGAAATGGTGGACCCTTTTATGGTTTCTCATACATGTGACGTTTATCTACTTCGCAATTAAATAAATAATAATAATAATAAGATGGAAATCATTTTTTTGAAATTTAAATGTTGATTTGTGCTGGCTGAAGTTGCAGGGGCCATGGACATTAAGTTTTTGAGGTGTTGCGTTTGTGAAAACTTTCAACGGGAGTTGATGGGAGGTGATATTTATTGCAGTCATGTTTGTATTTGGAAATTTGTTGGTGTATATATTACCACTGTTACATTTTTTGATTTGTGTTATTCGAGTTTAAATTATAGATTTCTTTTTATTCATGGAATTCTATAAACAATATTTGAAAAATCAGATGTACCAGTTTCTGATCCATAAAAGTGTTAGTATGGTTCAAATTTGTAATATTTTGACCACATGAACTCATTTTATCGTTCGATCGTATCAAAGGGACAAACATATTTAATTATTTATCATGGTATAGTACTATTTATAATTGTATGTATATGTCCTATTTAATGTATATATTTTTCCGTCCATCATATTTGTTTATTTAATTTCATTTCGATACGTCTATAAAATTCGTTCACTTTTCTTAAATAGACATGGATCACACTCAAAAGTTAATACTTTTATCAACATTCAACCGATTTATTTACAAAAACCACTCATGACCCCTATTCTCCACTCATATAACATATTTTGTTATAGGAGTCTCATTCTCCATTCATTTTATACTCATTGCATTTATTAAAATTTGTATCTATAAAACTAAGACCATATATCAAAGACGGAGAAAGTAGGTCTTCTGGATTGAATCTCTTAGATCTATCTAATACAATTATATTTAGCTCATTTATATAGTTTTATTATAGAAATTACACGAAATCCAGCAACAGTGTACGAATACATATATGTGAATATGACACTTAGAATTAACTGCATCATGAACATTTGTTGTTGTTGCATGACATGGAACTTGATGACTTGACTAATTTAAACGTTACCTAGGCTAAATGAGGAGATGTTATTCGTTTTTTTATCAGTGTCTAGTAATTTAATACCTCGTTATTACAAATATTATTATTATAATTGGAAGAATTATGAGAATTTCAGGCATGCCAATATTGGAGTGTCAAGTGCATTTAATTACAATAAATATTCACAGATAGATATTACTACCCAAATATTTATCTAGCATCCAGGTTGATTCCATTAGGGGTGAGCAAAAAAAACGAAAATCGAATAATCGAATCGAACCGAATCAAATCGAAAAATCAAATTTGGTTCGGTTAATTCGGTTAAAACCATTTTAAAATTCGGTAATTCGGTTTTCGGTCTGTTCGGAATTTTTTTAACCGAATAACCGAAAACCGAATTGTATATATATATAAAATATTATTTTTAAGAATTATAATTTTAATATATGAATACCTATTCATTTCTCTCTCCTCCTTTTATATCAATATATAATATTTATAAAATATAATATTACTTATTTATTATATAACATAATTAATTATTTTTTGCAAAATACTTTGTATATATAACATATAAACATATTTTTTATAGATTATATCAATATATAATATTATTTATTTTTTTTTGAAAAATATAAATTTTTTTGTTTAAAAAATCGGTTAAACCGAAATAACCGAAATATATTTCGGTTATTTCGGTTTGGTTACCGAATTAAATTCGGTTCGGTTCGGTTCGGTTATTTTTTTGAAAAATTCGGTTAATTCGGTTCGGTTATTTTTTCGTCCGAAACCGACCGAATAACCGAATACTCACCCCTAGCATCCATCCAATTAATGAATTCTTATATGGATTTGCTAAACACCTCCTCTACTTTTCCCTGATTATCAGTGATGAGCTGGTCTCTTTTCTTGACGTCTGCATAGTACACACAGTTAAAAATTCTAAGCGAGTTTAGTAAAATTCTAATTATAAACTAATAATTATATATTAATAAATTTCATTTTGAACTTTAATCAATTTATTAATTGCAGAAGTGCAGGGAAGTTTTTTTATTGGTAACATCCAAGTGGACAATTAAGCCTTTTCATATTTTGAGTTTCTGATTTTTTTAAAGAAATGTCAATTTTAAGAAAATAAATTTAAATAAAAGATGTATGGAAGTGCATAAAGGTAGTCTTTTAAACAAGAAAAAGTGTATTGTATACGCCAAAAATTGGTAGTATTTGCTGATTACATACAAAACCTTACGTTTATATACGTATGTGTAGATAGGGCTGGGGAAACGGTTTTCGGTTATCGGTTAATATCGAACCGAACCGAAACCGTACTATGTTCGGTTAACCGTATACCGCATATTCGGTTTACGGTTCGGTTTGCGGTATAATATTTTAATTTTTTTCGGTTTTCGGTTAACCGATAACCGAACGGTTATTAACCGAAAAACCGAAAATCTTTTCTATTTTATTAATTATTTTAATTTTTATAAATCTGTAAAAACTAATTACTAATATTAATTAAAGTTAAACCCTATTACTCTAATGTATCAAATTATCATTGCATGAACATGATAGTTTGTTGATGGATTGATGTTGATTGCTTTGATTTATTTTGAATTATTGATGAATATTGGATGAATTTTTATGGACATTAAAACTTGAAAAGTTTACATCCGATTGCAAAGTCAGTATCTTATGACATGTCGCTCTTATAAATTCATGTAATCTCCAAGCAATTTTTCGGTTTTCGGTTAATCAAAACCGAACCGCACTAACCGATGCGGTTTTGGTTAACCGAACTTAATAAACGGTTCGGTTTCAATTATTAAATTTATGAAAATTTCGGTTCGGTTAACCGAAAATATCGGTGCGGTTAACCGAACCCGAACCGTTTCTCACCCCTATGTGTAGACATACATTCCATATTTTTTTTTTTATCAATTTAATACAAAAATTTAAAGATTGTATCATGATGGACTCAAACCTGAGATCTTTGATCTCAAACATTAATAACTCTATCACTAGATCAACACTCGCATACAATCCGTTACTTTTTTTTGCGGGTGGGTGGTAGAGTAAACTTGAATTTAAGTTTCTTGCTTATGGTTTGTTCTATAATTACGAGTTACACCTTCCTGCTCAAGAGTCACTTACAACAGTTGACTGGAAATATACTCGTACTTAGACTTGATTATGTGGAGTAAATAATTTGAATGCGACATTAATATTCTTTTAACAACTTGTATTTCTTTGAATAGAAATAATCACTAATTTATCAATCATGTCATCTGAACTCAAATCAATTGATCATTTTTTCCTTAAATTAATTAATTTCACAATTAGTAAGACATAATTCAATCCGTAAGTTATACGTGAGAATAGGAATGTCTGGGTGAGTTTCACCCGGATCAGAACCAATAAATAAGTAATAGTTCCGGTTCTGGAACCGATCCATTAGACACTGGACCCGGACCATCAACTATGGGTCTTAAGCGGTCCGGATCTAAGAGGGTCTGGAACCAGAATCGGACAAAAACTAGAACTAGAATCGAAACCTTTGCTTTATAATTTAATGTGTTATGAGTGATTTTGAATCGATATGAATAAAACTAGCTCATTGACAAGTCTATTTAAACTTAGGTTTGTCAATAGACGGGTTTTACTCGGATCAGAACCAATAAATAAGTATTGGTTCTGGTTCTGGAACCAGAATCAGATCCGGACCGGACCGGACCATCAAACTATGGATCTAAACGGTCCGGGTCTAAAGCGGATCTGGAACCGAATCGAAACCAGAACCGTTGCTTTAAAATTTAATGGGTTTTGAGCGATTTCAGATCGATCCGGGTAAAACCCACCCATTGACATCCCTACGTGAGAAATACTAATAATAAATAAAATTCATTGGTTTGACGAAGTCAAATCGATGTGCATATATAAGAAATTGCCATGACTATTGAATGTGAGTTGGATCCAACGAGAACTCCATATTTTTTTTAGAATCGAGAATTATGTATAGATGTATTAAGTTGATGCACAAATTGAGCATAACGATAACGTTCTAAAATTGTTACACAACATAATAATTTTAGAATATCTTTCGTTGTATACAACTTAAAAATATAATTCTAATTTAATCCACACCATACATGAAATATTATATTTTGAAAATGGACAAAAAGATTCTCATCATAAAAGGACAAGTAAAATTATATAGTAGGGATCCTCTAAAAAAAACATTAGTGGGGCATATATGTGTCTCAATCTTATTGCGACAATACTTTATAATGTAATATTATTAACAATCCATGATTCAATAGTTCCAAAGACGCAAAGGTATAAACTCTAAAGTTCAGCTCAATTGACTATACATATATATGACTAAATGATTGTAGAAACATCCAGACAATGTAAATTATCGAAACTATATTATTATTTGAGGGGAGAATCAAATAAAAACTTTTTCCCGTAATATATAGAAACCAATCTTGAATATTGATCTTTGTTCACGATTATTACAAAAAAGTATTATTATAATACTATACAAAAATATTAAACAATATAAATATAAGAAGCATGATATCTAGGGCCTAGTCTACTAACTGGAAGAGGTCTCTACAGAGTTGTCTCATCACATTATTTGAGTATGTTAAGATTAGTTTAAACTTGGTTCATTTGGTGATTATACAAATTAAAACATAATTTGAAAGTGAGGCGGTCTCTTGTATTCTATCCGTATATATCAGATTTTGATATTTCTATTCAGTATAAATAATATTGTTCTTCAATATAAATAATATTTTTTAAATTATATGATAAAAATAAATTATACTTTTATTTAATGTAAATGATATTTTTTAACAACAAATGAAATTATAAGGACAGATATACATGAGTTTTTTATGTTTGAAAGTTGAATAGGATTTCAAACAAACTTGAGTAGATGCTATATTAGATTTAGGTGGTGTTTGGCTAAGCTTATATTAGAGAACTTATCGTTCCAAAAGCTTATAAGATGTTTCAAGAGTTTATAAGAGGTAATATTTCAAGAGCTTATAAGTTATTAAAATATTTGGATAATAGATCTTATAAGTTAGAGAAAGAATCATGAGTTAGAAAGAGAAAATCATAGTTAGAGAAATAAAATTGACGAGATATGAAGTTGGTAATGTATATATAAAAAATAACGACTATAATAAAGTTATTTTGGTAAATTCATAATTTCTTATAAGTTTATGAAAAAATAAGTTGAGGTTAAACAACTTATTTTTAGGAGAGCTTATAAGTTGTTGTTTTTTTTTTGAAACCACAAACCTCCAATTAATTCAACAAATCGTCTTTGACAAGATTAACAAGCCAAAGAGGGAAATTATCGCGCCAACAGACTGGCCGATCACAAATAGAAGCAAATTGCGCTGAACACGAAAGAAATTTTATTGGCCGATCTATACATATGAGCAATACCAAGCAAAAGGCAAGATCGAGCATCTTGAAGGATGTCACAAATCTCGTCCGGAAGCAAATCTTTCTCCTCCTCCGGTTTAGCCAAGAGCCGCGCAGCAAGGATAGAATCAGTAAAGACCTGAATAGGATAAATGCCATTTTGGAGAGCTTATAAGTTGTTGGAACTTATTTTCACAGCTTATAAGCTATTTAGAAACTTATTTTGTCAAATATTTTATAGCAGCCTATAAGATCCTAAACAACTTATAAATTATTTTAAGGAACTTATAAACTCAACCAAACACGCTTTTAATACTATTTCATTTACACTTGTAATTGAAAACGCCGAATTTATATTCCACCAATTAAATTAAATCAACTTATTTTGCTGGTGACTAACAACAGCAGTCATTTTGTCATTATACGGATTCGTATACCTAACAGTTTCAAATTTTCAATCAAGGTGGAATCAATTAATTTTATCAAGAAAAACTTTGATCGACAACGACATGGGCATATTTGAATTTTGCGGGTAGCCGTCACACCAACTGCCCAATCGGAAAAAAGTGAACAACCAGTTATAATTAAAGTCAAAATAACCTAGGTAGCATTAATAATTTAATTTGACTACTGCCATATAATTGGAATATAATGCCCCCTCTGTCCTTGACTCTGGCTAGTCGTTTTCAACCCATTCAGCACTGACATCTAAGATCACAAGTGCATATGCAGAAGCTCCTGATTTTTAGGCTTAATTAATTACTGTCACACCAAATTTTGACATTTTTCTGTTTTTTTTTTGGTTATGCAAATTGAATTTTTTTATAAAAACAAAATTGTAAACTATCCTACTTTTGTCATATGCCATTTTGGGCCAACATTAATGAAAATCTTAAGATTGCAACAACATGAATAGCAGAAAACAATATATACTCGAAGTGTTATGTCGAGCTAGCTAATTAGCTAACATGATTTGATCAATTATGAAGTTTAGATTTCAAGGTGCATGGTTCTTTTGACGTGTTAATTAAATAATGTACTCCCTCCGTCCACCACCATTTTGGTCCATCCATTAAAAATGTTCACTTTTCTTTTTAAACACCAACTTTAAATGCTTAATCCTAAACTTATCCACTTATTTACAAAAACACTCATGATCCACCTTTTACACTCACAATCCATTAATATATTCATTTATTATCCCAATGACACACCAAGTTTTATGTCATTTACTTTACACTCATTGATTTTTTCAATTTGAAGTTTAGCCACCAAAATCGATGAACGATTTTGGTGGATTGATAAGTATTTATTAAGTATGTATATAGGATTGAAAATTAATCAACCAAATTTGAGCTTGAAAATAAAATATATGTCTTGTGACTTGTGAGCAAGCTCATTAAATAATTTAGTTTGAAAACATAAAATGGTTAACTAGATACAATACTCTATTGTTATAATTAGCTAGGAATCATATTAATTAAATTTATTTATCATAAAAAATTAACGAATACATTATATTATTGTAAATAAAATAATTTATTATTTAAATAAATAATTGTTATTTTAAATATAAATTTAAAAAGCTCATCTATGCTTGATTAAACTTGAATAAGATCATAAAATATTAAATATTTAATAAATAAAGCTTGAATTCGACCCAATAATAAATGAATCAAATTTAAATACAATAATCTATTGTTTAAGTTGTTGGTACATTTCTAGGAAGTCATGAAAAAAAATTGACATTTGAATTTGAATTTGCCTCTAACAAGTAATTTTGAAATCTTATTGTAAGAGACATCATAACTAGATAACGTAGAGGCATGTACCCGCGCAGCACAAGTTACGAGATAATAATATACTTCATCTGTCCCGTTAATGTTTACTCATTACTTTTGGGCACGTGGATTAAGGAAAATTGTATTTTACATGTAAAATAGTGTGTGGCACAAAATTCGAGATATTTTTTTGTATAAAATTCTTTTCATTTTTGATATGGACCAACGATAATAGGACAACCTAAAGTAGTATACGAGCCAATATTAACGGAAGGATATAGCAAATGTTTGCATATTCTCAAAAAATATAACTTCTCTCTTTGAAGTCTTCAGCCAAGTGGAAATCAAGTTCTAGAGAGATTTAATTTGGACTGCTAGCAGTGTGGAAGTTTTAATAGACAAATAACTCTAAACCTTGGGGTTATGAACTCAACCAAATTAACGCCTTCCAACTGATAGATGCTTCAAATGTTCAAATAATGAACTTAAACAGGATATATATCTGAACAAAATCTTTAACGTTGAAGTACATGACAAGCACTCACATTATATATATATATATATAGTATATACAAAATTAAAATATCATTCAAGAACTACATAAAATACGTACAAAGGTAATAAAAATAAATTACAAATATATGTTAAGGTGTACTAACTAACTGAGGATGATTAATGATCGATCTGGTACAAATTAGTGAAATGCGTCTGGTTAATTAGATCCAAGATTGGATGGGGTAGTTGCATTTGAAGGAATTCACTTCACTAATGTGTGCAAATAACTCTGAGGGGTCAATACCGTCTTCTTCTTTCACAGCCTAAAAAATCAGATAAATTAAATTAAACTCAGATTTGAATATTAATAAAAGAAGATTTAGCATAATGTGACTATATTCATACTAAAAAAAATCTAAAAATGATATTAAAAAAAGGAGTTTGCATGGCCTTAAAATACCTTGTGGTGATGATCAGGCATGGAGTTTCGAATCATCTGGTTAACATCTTCATCTAAGTCGTCGTCTTGGTTGTTGCCGGAATTTCTTGCAAGCTCTCCGAGCTCGTCGTTTTTCGCGAATCTTCCCCTCACCCTCGGCCGGCTGTCTGCTAGTGTTTTCCGGCAAGCATACTGCATTTTACACATACAAATAAGTAACCAAGATTTTACTTTAATTTGGCTTCAAGAACATCACTAACTGTATAAATTAAATACGTCGTAATCTACCTAGTTGGTCAAATCCACAAACATCCATCTCTTATCTGCATCTGTCCTGTTTGACCCAATTTTTCTTTTTGAAAAAATAGGATAAGTTCCTTTCCTTTCAACATAGACATCTTGATGTAATTCTTTCATATTCGATGCGTTTCTACGAGTGTAAGTGTGAGGATTACGGATACAGAAATATAGTACTCTCTCCGTCCCAATATTCATAGCTCATTTCTTTTTACACGTAGATTAAGGAGAGTTCTTTTTATAAGTAGATTAAATTAATAGAGTTGTATTTTGTGTGTAAAGTGTGATACGAAATTCGAAGCACTTTTTAGTGTAAAATTATTTCTTTTTTTGGAAACGGACCAACTTAATGAGACAGTCCAGAAAAACGAGCCAACAATAATGGGACGAGGAGAGTATCACATATAGACATGCAAGAGAGAGAGAGAGAGAGGAACCTTGATTTTCTTGCTAAAATTCCTTTCATTTCTTTTCTTGAGGTATCGATGGATCTTCCGCTTCCTTTCTTCGGCCGAGATCTTGCCCACTTTAAACGTGGGATCTTCCAGGCTTGAAATCTCAGATGCCAGAGTTGTGCTTGGACTACCGTTGACCATATGTTGACTCTCACTTGTGCTCAGTGTCTTCAACCACAAAACAAGAATAAAAATTTGTTCATGCAAAGAAAAAATGGTAGACTCGAACTGACGACGTTCAACATGCATAGCCAAATAGTTCATCACAAATAATACCTGAAGATCGCCGCTGGAGCAATTAAAAGCCCTCGCGAGCGAATCTGGGAATAAAAACCCACCGTTATCTCCCTGAGATTCCATCTCCTGATGCGAGAAATCCGACCCGAGAACCATACCCGAAGCCGAACCCGCCGTGTACACCAGCCACGAACTGTCGAACGAAAACGGCGCAGTCACGTTGCTCGAAGACAGGTACGACCCGATCATCGGATCCGCGAGCGTGCACGACGGCCTCAGCCGGACATTGTACGACGGCGCCAGAGGGGGCGCCGCCAGGCAGCTGTCTTCCTTCAAACCCGCCGCAAGAGGCGGCCCCAGCGCCGCCGCCGCCGCCGCCACCATCGCCTGTTGCTCCGGGTTGTAGAGATGCGGCGCGTAGAGAGATCCCTCCGCCGCCGCTACGTCGCCTAATAACTGATTCTGATTGATGGCGTAAGGTTCCTGATTGGTGGTGTATTGTTGATCGTGTGGAGCTGTGAAGGACGGAGAGAGACTGAAATCGATGGAGGCTGATATGTCATCCACCGCCTGATCTTCCAACAGCATGGCGAGATTGCTGTTTCTGGCCGTGGCCGCGGTAGGCGAGCCGCCACCGCCGCCGCTGCCTGCTGCCGTGATGTCGTTGTTGTCTACCGCACCGTTATAAATGTTGGAGAGAGGCGTTGGGTATGAAGTATGCTCTTCATAGCAGCCATTGGAACTCGAAGCAACCTCTGAATTTTGAAGCGTTTCGGGGAAAAATTCCGACTCGCAAAACTCGAAAATCTGAGCTCCGAGTGGGCTCGTAATTTCATCCTGCAGAAAAAACAGATAAAATAAAATAAAATGATTTAAGACAATAAAATCATAAACATGTATGTTTAACAAAATTTCAGAGAATTTTGATCGATCAATCATACAGTCATGATTGGTAACACAACACTTTGGAGGAAATATGTATAATTAATAAATAATCAAGAGACGCGCGCGTCTTTTTAAACGAGTTCTTTTTTTCTCGAATATTTGTAAAAATTGTTGACGAAAATTGTGAGCTCTATGTACCTAGATGGCATCAAATCAAGTCACACAAGATGGAAATTGTTGGTGATCTGATATAGATATTTTTGCAGAAGATAGAAAAAGGTGGGTGCATTTGTGCTCCATGTGGGGTGTGGGAATGAAATGTGAATAGCACTAATCCTAAACAAGGGAAATATGTGGTGTTTTGATATTGCAGGGATAAGACTTATGTCCATTTTCGGACAAACTTTGGGAACTTAGAACCATAATGACATGCTATGCTAGCCTCCCATGTGAAGTGCTGCTTCTCTCAAATAAAGTTCCTTATTCAGCGTAGAGGAATCAAGATTGGGTAACTTATTGTATAAGCTGAAAAGACTAAATATTCCATTGTGTATGGCTTAAAAAACAGTTTATAAACTGTTTTGGGGAGCTTATAAGCTCAGCCAAACACCCTCTAAATAAATTTCTAAATATCGAAAAATTCTCTAATTTGTTAACATTCACAATTGGATTCATATGCATGCCTAACATAAACTCTTCGTGGCATCTGACGACAAGTTTATGATCATACTAATGAATCGATAAAAAGAATAAATAGAAATTTAAAAAGAAGGGTTTAGGAATTGAGGGAAATACAATGGGATGGTGTTCTTGAGGAGGAACCATGTTTTGCATCATTGTTTCTGTCCCAGTCTGATTAATGGGAAACTTAGAAGCACTAATTTTACAGACAGGCTATATACAGAGCACCTTCTCTTACATCTATGTACACAAACTCTCTCCCGTCACTTTCACGGATAATGTTCCCTTTTTTTCAAGAGGATAATTAGGAGAGAAAACCTAGAGAGAGAGAGAGAGAGGAAAGAGATGGATTGAGAGAAATTAAACTCAGAGGATTAAGCATGGGGTGTGGTGGTTATAGATTACGTTGTTATCTTACAACTTCCAGAAATAAGAGTTTGTTATAAAGCGTAGAGGATGTCCGTACGTAGAAGGTCAAACCGAGGTTGTTGGCGGGCCACGTAATTGACAGTTTATTTTGGTGGAATATGCTCTGACGTGGCATACATGTAATTTATCTATTGCCAATCAACTTAGTGGTATCGTATGAATAGAGAAAGAGAAGATAAGTTTGCAATTATTGTACTCCCTCCGTCCCACCCAAGATGGTTTCTTTCTTTTTGAAATTGTCACCCAAGATAAAGACGTTTCCAGAAATAATTATCTCTTCAAAGTTTGACCACCTACTTTTTATCACTTTATTCACTTTATACCATTCTCCAAATAATAGAAAAGAAATGGGACGGAGGAGTAATAATTTATCATTATATATTTAAACAGATTTTATGAATATTTATTTGGATTATTAGCGGTATTGCTATGCAGGTTTGGGTTGAAAATATATAGTAAAATTATTTTTTAATTTGAATTTAAGAGCGTTCGAACATTAATCGACATGTCTACATGATTTTTTCTATATTATTTATCATTAATGTTTATTTTTTGATGTTCGTGTTGTTATGCGACGGATAACTAATTATTATAACAACTTATATTTATAAATTCTAACAGATTTGAGTAATTAGTAAGTATTATTATACAACTTTGAGAAGGAAAAACATTTTGTTAATAAAAGTAATAAAAAGTAATTATAAATAATGACGTAAAATGATTTCCATCGAAACTCGACGGAGTTACACACTAGTTAAAATTCAATGATTATTACGATAAATGATATAGAGTTAATTGGAGTGTTTGGTTTGAAAAATAAAATGATTATTTGACTGTAAATTACTTGAACTTTTACCAAAGTATGGTTTTGCATATCAACTTTAAAATCCGTGCGATAATTAACGAACTTTTGATTTGTTCTGATTTTGCACAAGAGTGTGATTCGGCCAAGACTAACGTGACATTGAACGTTGAAAATCTAAGTTGGTGAAATCATTCGATGATTAAAACAATATTGTTTAGAGTTGAAATTTGATGTATTTACCTATGAAATAGATTGGGAAGTAGTGGTGCTCTTCAAATTATGACGTAAAATAAGATTTCAGGGATTGAAGAGAGATCGAGGACAACAAGCGAGAGGTGTTGGAGAGAAGAGAAAACCGATGGGGTTTGCAATGATGTGCGAGGTCTTCAATGCAACAGAACTTCATGAATGCACAACCTGAAAGGATTTGGCGGGTTTAACGAATTAGAGGATGAAAAAGTAGCAATTTGAACCCACCAACTTTCTCTCTCTCTAGCACCTCTCGCTTGTTTCCTCTCGATCTCTCTCTTCATCCTTGAACCCCTATTATACGCCCTAATTTGAAGAGCATCAATAATTCCCTATCTATTTTACAGGTAAATACATCCAACTTTAGCCCTAAACGATATCATTTTGGTTAATAAAGACAAAGTCGATTTGATCATTGGATGATTTCATCAACTTAGATTTTTCAGCATTCCATGTCAACGTTAGTCTTGGCTGGAATCACATTCGTGTGCAAAATCAAGACAAATTAATAAAAAATTCGATAATTACCATGCAGATTTTAAAGTTGGTATGCAAAATCAGAAATTGGTGAAAGTTCATAAATTTTTAGGCAAATAACCCAAAATAAAATAAACTTTTTTGGAGGTAGAAAAATAAAAATGTTTGAGAGTGTTTAACATGGTAAAAAATTTGAAAAAGGAAGAAGTTTAAAAATGAAAACGTGCAGCCACTAGATGTTAAACATATACAAGAAAATTGTCATTATAATTAGAAATGTGATAAGGAATCAATCAAGATTGATGTAGTATTCATCAAACTCTGTCGATGACTAGATATTAGAATTTGTATCATAAATAAAGATGTAAAAGTGTGAGAAAAGCACCAAATTCTATCTTTAAAAAGCAGTTCATGCCATGTACATCAGTGTGACTTTAACAGTACATATCATAAGAATCCGGTTAACCCTCATACAATTTTTTATTTTGTTTTTAAAAATTTGGTACCTTACGTAATTCGTGGTTCCTTTACTGTCAAAAAAATGTTCTAATCAACTGCTATTTTTATATAGTTTTGGTAAATTACTTTATTTTCATTAAATTACAAGTCCAAGAATGAAAGGAACCAAGACTTGAATGAGATTAAAAACGTGGTTAACTTTTTTGAAAGAAAAACGTAGTTAATTTAGAATGACATCGATCACACATTATACTACCTGCACTATCTATTAACCATGACGATTACACATAGGGCTGTAAATGAGCCAAACTATTCGTAAGCTATTCGGAGTTCGACTCAATAAAAGTTCGTTCGAGTTTGTTTAGTGAAGCTCGTTAGCTAAACAAATCAAGTTTGAGCATGGTAGTATGCGGCTCGTTAGCTCGTGAACAAGTTCGTTAACTGATTTAGCTTAAAAATATAAAATTATTAATTAGATACAATTCTTTTCTTTCTATAATTAGTAATTATTGTGTTAAATCTTTTAACTACTTTTATCTGTTATAAAAATCAATAAATATATTGTGTTATTGTGGATAAAATAATTTATTTTAATTAAAATAATTAATATTCTAAACATATATCTAAATTTGGAAAGTTTATTGGGTTCGACTAAAGCTCGAATAAACTCGTGGTGAGCTCGAAATATTCGATAAATAAAATTCGAGACTCGGCTCGATATTAAACAAACCAAGTTTGAGCACAATGATGTTCGACTCGGCTCGGTTCGAAAACACCCCTAATTACACATATAAATATGTGCAATCAGTCTACATTGCACCTACTATTTATAGACACGTGTTTACACAAAAATTTTCATGTCTAATAATAATAATACTACTATAATTTACTTCCTCTGTCCACAAAATTCGTTTATAGATTTTAATTGACACAAATTTTAATAAATTATAATGAATATAGAGTTAGTGAAAAATAAGACCCCACAATTGTAAGAAGTATTAGGTAAAATATAAGTAAATTTATGTTAAGTGGAATTAAAAAGGTAGGTTATACCTTTTTTTTTTTTTTGTAAATAAGTGTATAGGGGGGAATGAGGGTTATGTGAGGTCCATGTCCATAAGAGAACCAAACTTTTTCGTGGACGACCCAAAGAGAAAAAAAGTAAACGAATTTTTTGGATAAAGAGGGTATATAATATAACATTTGTAATTAAAAGACAAAGTAAAAGGTACTAAAGTAAATTAGTGAAACTAACAATCTTTGGTTCCAAACCGAGGTTAGAGGGTGTTTGGCTGAGCTTATAAGCTCAGCCAAACACCCTCTTAGTCATCTGGAACCACGAGCATGGATAGACTAATTATACGGTTAAGATGTTGGTTAAATTCATCATTAAAATTTTGAAAAAACAAAGAGAGAGCTCGGTGGCAAGCCCAACGTCGTATCTATTTATATTATCAATTTGGTCTAGTTGTGCCATGTCGAACATTAATTTCATTAATCTTGATTAAAATTATAATATCAAAATCAAACATAGAGGCGACAATCTAATACCTTCATCAAGGATGTTGGTCTAGAAATCGCAGCCTATGTGTGAGAAAATTTTGGTTGGAACAGCACCTAGAGGCAATCATGTCGCTGTTAGGAATATATTTCTTCTATATTTCCAAAGAAGTTGGGTAAGAATGTAACACAAAATCTTAGGTTCTTACTCACCAAATCAAATACTATTTTACTGTCTGAAGAATTTCACAATTTTGCAAGACAAATGGGATTAGGGAAAAGGGAAGAATAGATATCGCCCCTTCTATGTTTGGCTAAATTTGGAATCGAGGAAATTCTTAAGGAAATGGAATCTAATTAATATAGTATACTTGAGCAACTTAAGCACAAATTCAAATCAAAGAGTAAGGTGCTGTTTGGTTCAACTAGGAGTAAGGGAAATGAATCAATAAAGAGAGAGAACAAGAAGAAAGAAAATGGTTTCAAAACTTTCAAATTGTTATTATTATATCACTTATTATGAATAAATATATTAATTATTTAATACATCAAAATTTGAATTGAACCGACTCGATCTAGACCTGCAAAAGTAGAGGTGTAATCGAACCGAACCGAGTCGAATCGAACACCATCGTGCTCAAGTTTGGTTTGTTAGTATCGAGCCGAGTCTCGAATCTTATTTATCGAATATTTCGAGCTCACGAGTTTATTCGAGCTTTAGTCGAACCCAAACAAACTTTCCAAATTTATATATATGTTTAGAATATTAGTTATTTATTTAAAAAACAAATTATTTTATCCACAATAACACAATATATTTATTGATTTCTTATAACAAATAAAAGTAGTTAAGAGATTTAATTCAATAATTACTAATTATAGAAAGAAATTTATTGTATCTAGTTAATAATTTTATATTTTTAAGCTAAATCAGCTAACAAACTTATTCACGAGCTAGCGAACCGATTATTATCATGCTCAAGCTTGATTTATTTAGCTAACGAGTTTCACTAAATAAACTCGAATGAATTTTTATCGAATCGAACTTTGAATAATTTACAATTAACTTGACTCATTTATAGTCCCCCAAAATGACCCATGTTTAATTAAGGACGTTACTATTGGCGTGCGCCTCAAAAGTTATATACGGAAATATAGTTTTAATTAGACCCGCTAACCAGCGACCGGTTCCCAGCCAAAAGGGTGGGGATCTTTTTTTTTTCTTAGTTTGATTTTTCCATCTCCATTCTCCCCATGCACCTCTCTTCTCTGAAGGCAGAGAGAGCCCTAGCGAGCCACAGTACACGCCGTGATCGCACGATGCATTGCTCAAGTAAACTCTCTCTCTCTCTCTTTCTCATTTGTAGCTGTAGCTGACACTAGATAAACATTTATATATACACATATTTTATCTGTCAGTGCGTGTTTGAGCTAATCTGATCTGTATTGTTCTTCGGTGATTGAACATTTTCCGGTGAGTTGCCGGAGGAACCCGTCTTATCCAATAAATCCGGCCTTCTCTTCGAGAAGCGCTTATTGAGCGCTTCATTTTGGTGCATGTAGATGTTTGCACTACGCATAATTCAATTTGCATTCTGTGGTTGAGTCGTGTCATGTTTTCTTGTAGTAAAAATATGAAGGAATAGCTTGATTTTGAAAACTAAGTTTGCTTTTAATGGTTCTTATGTGGTGAGTGCGTAAATTTTATCCAATATAACAAGTGAGCAATTTTAATTCATCTTTATGCAGCCCTGTTATGGATGATTGTGAGCCATTACGAGCCCAGTTATCATTTTTTCCTTTTCTTTAGTTTTTTTCATAAAATTAATAATTGTAAGTATTGGTATAATATCCTATCTAGCATTGTGTTAATCGGTATTGGCTTTTGTAGGATGAGTTGATGAGCCTGGTCTTGAATTAATAGATGAAACATTATGTTTTAGGGTCTGAAAACATTTTTCATTAAGTAGGATCATGGAGAATGTCCAGTTACGGAAGAGCCCTTGACAATGGATGATATTGTTCCCATCAAGACTGGAAAGGTATATGCACTCTACACTGTGTGATTATGTTCTGATTCATATTCGGTCCTTCGTGTCTCCACTTCAAGAGTTGCTGCTTTTAATTTTTAAAGTTTTGCTTGGAGAAGATGTTTGCATAGTTTTTCATGTTAGATGTTTTTACAGATAGCAAAGCCTCGACCAGTGCAGGCTGCAAGTATTCCTGGCTGGAATGTGTGGTTCTGTTCCTTAGCATTTGAGCTCTCTTTTTAGTCATCTGAACATCATTGTATTTTTCTGTACTGTCACCAGGTTTTGTTGGCAAAAAATATACTTTCAAAAGCAATATTGAGAAATGGCTTATGAAGTTGCTCACTTTCCCTTTTTATGGCACGTCTACTGTATAATATGATGTTGGGGATATCTTTGTGTTGCCGATCTTATGTTTATCTTTTGATGGACCAAATATTGAATTAGACCTAATTTTCATCTAACCTAACTATTTGGGAGATGATATGTTTGAGACTGAACAAACACATTTAACTCTTTTACTAGGTTATGAACAATGTCAACCATCTAAGCGAAATAAAACTTTATAACTTAATCCAAATTCAACAGTGCAAAAGTTTGTGCTTTATTGATTATTTTCCTTATCATCCGAATGTTACAAAATGACTTTTAACGAATTTGAATTCATTAGGTCGGACTGATCTGGGTTTGTAGTAGTCGCTCCCTTGAAATTATTGTGAGGTGCTCAATCGAGAATCTTTGGCTTGATTTTCTCTACTGGCCACTACCAGCCTGTAGAAAGTGACATCTAATTTATGTACTCATCCTTCTGTTTTTTGTTAATTTGTGTTTTCTGTAAAGTAGGAATGGGACGGTTTGATGCTATCTAGTTGCGTACTGGAGCAACAATTGCATAGTGCTAGGCAGGAGCTAAGTCATGTCCTATATCAAGTGCTTATGAGTTAGAGGCCTTGTAAGTATATCCCTTATTATCTGGAATGCTGTTTCTCTGGAAATTTATATTTCATCTTTTCTTGCAGTATGATGCTGCTTGTCGTGTTATTGCAAGGCTGAAGAAGGAAAGGAATGAAGCAAAAGCATTACTGGCACAAGCTGAAAGATGGATACCTGCATCTACGGAAGTACCAAATACAGTGAATGCTGTTGCTGTAGGCAATGGGAGAAGAGGTTCTTAGCCTCTTCCATTCAAGTTTGTCCTGTAAAAAGTTTATATGCATGAGATTAAGTTCTCTGTTAATTCTCACTCTAGGAGCTGAGGATGATGAGCTTGGTCCAAATGCAAAAAGAATTCATCCTGGAATCTCAACTAGCATCATTTCTGAGCTGGCAGATTGTAATGCTTTACTTTCACAACAAAGGAAAAAGAGGCAGGTAATGTGTAGTAAACTAGAAATGTGTCCCCACGGACTAGGAGTGTCTGCAAATTCTAATTTTGATATAAAATCTCTTACTGGAAATCTGATATGATTTCATATGGATTCCACCAGATACCTTCAACACTGGTTCCTATTGATACTGTGGAAAGATACACAAAAATAACTGTAAATCCTCTTCATAAAACCAACAAGCTGGCATAATGTCTCTAGACATTCAGTATTCCAAGGTATATGCAGTTTTCTCTTGATTCTCCCATATATAATTTTTTCTTTTCATTTCACATGATGGAATTGCACTTAGTAGATTTTCTTCTTAATCTTTTATGTGTAGCAAAGATCTCACTCTCAACCATCTCATTATTAAGCTCAGTTATTGCTTTTGGATCATAATATAGAGATTAAGGGTTAGGATTTGTCATCCTGTTATGATTAGTGCTTGATAGTGTTGGTAGAATTAATGCCTGTCAGGTGATGTGGGGCTCTTTGTGTTCTTCACGGCCTGGCCTTAGTTGTATTCTAGTTCCTGCGCAAAATAGAAGATAGAAGGAAAATAGAATAAAAAATTTTCTATAATATCCTATCATGCTTTATTCACTGATTCTCTTGCTTGAAAAATATAAGAATTGATTTGGTGGATAAAATTATTTCAAGGGACCAGGGTTCATGAACTTTCATTTTTGAAGCATCATTGGTCTGGAGTAGTCTCACATTTGATTTATTTTCAGAGAAGCCAAATAATGGATTTGAGTCCAGGAAGTATGTGCATGTGCAGAGATGTAATGTTCTTCAATTAAAAGATATGATAGATTATTGATGCATTGTTATCATCTTGTCTAAATTACAGGGGAATGAAATGTTGTCTTGCCTCTTTCATGGCTAAACCAACAGATCCTTCAACTTTGCCTTGGTCTAGCATCCTTCTTTTAGTTCATTAGTTCAATGGATAACCATCTTCATTTGTTTTATGTTCCTTTGATCTATGAAGTCTTGATTTTAAATCTACTATGTCTTTTTGGGTCTGAACTGCATGTCTGATAATCCACCACCACCTAAAAATAATTGTTATCTGAACTTTTATGAGTTAAGCATCGCCCAGCACCCATCCTTAGGAATTCACAGTTTTGCTTTATCTTGTATTCTTACTTTAGGACATTATTGCCACTGCTGGTTCTGATTCAAATGTTGTGGTTTTTGATAGACCTTCAGGTCAAGTAGTATCTACTCTCTTTGGCTGCTCAAACAAGGTCAGATGTTTTTGCTATATTCTTTTTGCATATTTCTGTTATTAAGCTCTGTTTTCCCGCTGAAAATCATTGTTGTTTCTTTCTCCTGTGTAGGTCACACATGTCAAATTCTTTGGGGATGGTGAATTAGTAATTACTAGTTCTGCTGATAAGGTACATTGATGCTCTGGAAGAGACTTCGTCGCAAGTTTTGCTGCTTGTATCATCCTTGTTGTGTGAACTTGATATGTATTTTTACCTTACTGCTTGTACGTCAGTAGTTCAACATGTAATTATCGAGACAAGTACTTTGTCTTGAATTAAATTTGCTTGACATTTAATTTAACTCTATATTCCACTCCTGACAGACTGTTCCTGTGTGGCAAGCATCTGAAAACAGAAATTATGATTGTAAGAACATTTTGAAGGATCATTCAGCTGAGGTAATTTATGGATTGGATGTGTGTCCATATGTTTTCTTATTGTCTGCTGACAGTTGTTAGATAGCTGTATTTGCCTATGATGCAACACCATAATGTTTGGAGAGTATATAATGCTCGACTTGCATTAAACTTACATTTCATTTGATCTCTTAAGATTTTCTTTTTGTCAAGCTGTACCTTTATGTGTATAAGCTCAGTTATCCAAGGAGGATGATAAGTCAAGATTCTGTTATTGCTTTTTCTCTCGAGTTTACACAGTTTTGGACTTTATTCTTTTGGAATAAGAATAGCTTCCATGAGCATGCTTATACAAACATCCTACAGATTTGCTGGTGGAATCCCTGACTTTGTTCGCACTGTTATCAATCATTTATGTATCGTAACCTGAGTTAATGTGGCACAAATTTATGTGACAGGTACAAGCTGTTACAATCCATGCCACCAATAATTGCTTTGTCACTGCTTCTCTTGACAAGACATGGTGCTTCTATGAACTTGCTTCTGATTTATGTCTTACTCAGGTCCCAACCCTCATTATCTTGTATACTAATGTAAAACGAGCCAAACAATTTCCCTTTTATTGCTCTCCTTTTCTGGTTTAGGCAATGTTTTAAGTTTTTCCAGGTGGAAGACACCTCCGGATCCTCTGAGGGCTTCACACTGCTGCTTTTCATCCTGACGGTTGGGATGTGAAATGTCAGGTACTAATCGTTTCTCTTTGACTCATAGTTTTTCCTTCTGGGTTCGTTTGTTTGTGAATTTGTATTGAAAAGCTCCCTGAGTTTCATTATCCATGTGCAGGCAAATGTTGCAACCTTTGATGGGCATATTGGTGCTGTAACTGCCATTTCATTTTCAGAGAACGGTTACTTCCTGGCAGTAGGTATCCTTTACTAAATTTAATTGACTAAAGAGTGACATGTTACAATGGTTGTTCTTCAATTCTAGACTGCAGCTCAAGATAGTGTTAAGCTTTGGGATCTTCGGAAATTGAGAAATTTTAAGAGACTTGCTCCTTATGATGAGAGTATGCCTATACATTCAGGTACTCTTGTCATATCTAGACTGTGTATGCTATGTCTTCATCTGGATTATGAGGGGTAGAGTGTTGTTTTGAGTGTTTTGCAGCCCTTTTTTGAATATATCTAACTGCCATTTGTTCGGCACATTATTCCAACACATGCCACAAACACATAGTGACATTTTGCTAGCTCTGATTGGATGGAACAAAAGACCACCTAAAACTAGTTCAACTTTACGGATTTTTACAATTGTACACATTCTATAACTATATCAAAGTTTGATATAAAAGAGGAGAAGTGAAACCATGCTAGATTGTTTCACAGTTTTTTATTGGTTTATTGTTTTTCTCATTTTGCTCGGAATTTTATCTTTTCTGCTTATACCTTACATAATGTGACCTAATTTTGCAGTGGAATTTGACAGCAGTGGAAGTTACCTTGCACTAGGAGGCACATATACAAGGTAGTCATTTTCAAATACCAAGCCTTTGATTTTGCTTAAACTCCCTACCCACAACTCCCAAACAGTGCAAAAGAAGAACATGTTACGCACCTCGATCTTCTCTTTCACCTCGTTTTTATTGTGATTGTCAGTCTTTTTCTTCATGGTTTGTGACAGAGTATATCAAGTTGCCAGTATCAAATCTGAATGGAACTGCATCAAAACCTTCCCCGACTTATCTGGCACAGGTTAGACAATCTGCCATCCACGCTTCCTGCATGTATATGCTTTTGAGCTTGACAATTGCTCTCACATGCATGAAAATTTTGCTGCTTTCTTGCTTTTACAGAACAAAACCCCTATGAGTTCTGCTCTTCTTATTTTTTTCGATGGCTATGAGGTCAATGCACAGTTTCTAACATCAGTCCCATACCATTCTGGTAAAGCAACATGTGTGAAATTTGGCGAAGCAAAATATAAAGCTGTTGGATCGATGGATCGGAACCTCAGAATGTTTGGCCTGCCTGAGGAGGATGGTTCCTCGGAGTCTTGACCAGTATCTTTAGGGCAAATCTATTATCTGAACTGAAGAAGTGAGCTGTGGTCATTTGTCTGTAATTTGTATGTTTCTGATTCAACCATCTAAAGTCGAATACTGGATATTTCATATTGGGGTAAAAGTGAAAATTGAATAGATATGAGAAGCTGGTATTCAAGAAGCAATTTTTGGGGGAGTTAATTTTTCGTATCATGATTAATCGAGGATAGGCAAATTATTATACATTCATGAGGAAATAATTAGTATCATTTTAAGGAAGTATATGTATCGAATACTATTAGAATGTTATACTATTGATTTTAGAATATGAAATGCTTGTAGAGCAAAATTATCACAATTGAAAGAGGTTTCTAAATAAAGCATTATTCGAGATATTAGTAGTAATTCACAATATATTTCCACGTCATTATCTCTTTCTTCGGTTTCCTTCTCCTCTACTCTTCTTCTTTGGTTTCAGTTTTGTGTCATAAATAATTTCACTGTTCTTGCTAAGGTTGTCATGAGATTTACCCCCAAACTATAATAACCACTCTTGTTTGTGTCTACAAAAATGATTATTTATATTCAAATTCAAATCCGACTTCACGGTTTCGAGTGTTCACAAGCAAAATATATTAAAAGATGTGAATTATCTTTCCAAACAAAAAAATTGAAAATGAAATTTTTATTTATGAAAATTCTATAACAAACAAAGCAAGTACTTTGGTCAACATCTAAACTAGCACTCCCCCAAAACCGAGATTCTTTTCTTCCTTCCCAACAGGCGCATAGGCACAGCACCCCACCCACCCAACCACCTCACCCCACCCCAAACAGCAGAATATTTTTCATTTAGTTCTTAAATGATTTAATTCAAATTATTTAATTCTCACTATCTTCAAAATTCAAAAAGCTCAGACAAGGATAAAATTACATGAGAGGAGCATTGTAGTAACTCAATTATCAATTATCAAAGGGATGTTTCACATTAGTCGTCTAGCACACAGCTCTCCTTGTGTACAGAGAAAAGGTATCCCTCTTCATTTGTGCAAATAGATAGACAGATATATCAGTGAAGCTGAAGCCTTCTGAAAAATATAAACTGAACCCTATTTCTACTCTATAAAAAACCTAGCACAAACCTACACTCCTTGTTACAAGAGGTGAAACCAAGAATCCAGCCATTCAATCTTTCCTCATTATTCATTGAAAACCCACATATCGAACTTTCCAAAAATCCAATCTTTTAACCTCCAGAAACAAACCAAAATCACAAGGTGAAGAAGCAAAGAAAAGCATGATTTGATTCATCAAGATTCAGCCAATGGGTTTAACCAGAAAACCCTTCAGATTTCTTCCTCTTCTTCTCCTCATTTTAACCTTTCTTCACCTCATTCCTCCCTCCAAATCTGCAGCTGACTACACCACCATAGTCTACAAGGGCTGTGCAAAGCAGTCTTTATCAGATCCAACAGGGGTTTATTCTCAAGCACTCTCCTCCTTGTATGGCACCCTTCTCTCACAATCCTCAAAGTCCAAGTTCTACAAGACTTCAACTGGCAGTGGGCAGTCTTCAATCTCTGGCCTTTTCCAATGCAGAGGTGATTTATCAAATGTTGATTGCTACAGCTGTGTGAGCAGGCTGCCTATCCTCATAGACAAGCTCTGTGGTAAGCCTATTGCAGCAAGAATGCAGCTTTACGGCTGCTACATGCTGTATGAGGTTGCAGGTTTTGCCCAGATTTCTGGGATGGAAATGCTGTATAAAAGCTGTAGTGGGACTAATGTTGGTGGGGCTGGATTTGAGGAGAAGAGGGATACTGCTTTGAATTCTTTGGAGAATGGAATGAGTGGTGGAAATGGTGGGTTTTTCACCACTAGTTATGAGGCTGTTTATGTGTTGGGGCAGTGTGAAGGTGATGTGGGGGCTTCTGACTGTGTGGAGTGTGTGAAAAATGCTGTCCAGAAAGCTCAGGTTGAGTGTGGGAGCTCCATTTCTGGTCAAATCTATCTTCACAAATGCTTCATTAGCTATAGCTTTTACCCTAATGGGATCCCTAAGAAATCATCTTCTGCTTCATACTCATCTCCTTCTTCATCTTCAGGTATATGAATTTTTCTTGATGTTTGTTTTTGAATGTGAGTAGGGTTTGGTATAAATGTTGAGATTAATTTAGGGCTTTTCCCATCATTGATTTGTGAACTTGTTTCCTTTTCTTTTTAAGTTTTTTATTATCAAATAAAATATTCATGAGATATGTGTGCTTCAAAGATTTGCCAGTATATATAAGATGTTTGTCGAGCTTAGATTTGCGGTCCTTATCTGGGAGATTTAATTAATTGTAAATTTAATTAATGCAAGTTGCGGTTTTTAATTTGATTATTTTAGGGGCAGGGCCTAATACAGGAAAGACAGTGGCAATCATAGTTGGAGGGGCAGCAGGAGTGGGGTTTTTGGTCATTTGCTTGCTCTTTGCAAGAGGTTTATTGAAGAAAAAAGATGGTAAAAATTACAAATAGCTACACCTTTTCTTTATTCTTGAATCTTGTTTATGATATGGCGTTGATGTTTCACTCTGCAGATTTCTAAGGGCCTAAAGATTTTGTAAAATCATTCGAGGAGGCAGAGGCGTTTTGTCTTTTTTGAGAATACTACACAAACTAGAAAACCACAACAGGTGTTTTTCCTTCTTTTAAGGAATGTGAATTCCCAGGTTTGGTTTGATCGAACGTTGTTAAGTTTGAAATCAAGCTTAACTGTATCTACATTGTAGATCTCAGTTGTCGAAGTCGGTTTTTTAGCTTGTGTAGATTTGTTGATTTCATTTTGCGGCTGTGGTAAAAGTTAGGGATATTCGAACTTCTGATATCAGGTAACAAATCTTGCTCAAGAACTTAAGTTTCTTATTGCTATATTTGGTCAGCAATGGAAGGAAATATGATAATGTTTTGGCTGTGGAAGAGAATGAGAGATATCAAGTTGCTAGTGAGTTGTACCAAACAGATTTTGGCCTTTTATTCCATTTTCCATGTGATTTCTTTTGTCCCTTTTCTTCCATTGTCTGAAATAATTTTTCTCTGTTTTCTTCAATGCTTTTAAAGAAAAAGCACTCTCTGTGTGTGTGTGTGTGTTCAATGTTTTCCGTATACAGTTAGGTCAAATGTTGACAAAGATCCAACTCATAGTCATAGAAGGGCCAAAATTGTAAATCTGTTTCCAGCTTGTGAAAAAACTTCATTGTCTCAGTCTGGAGGAGGTCTTTTTCAGCAACTTTATTCCCAGTCAAATGGCATCAGAGCACCCCTCTCAATTCCCAATGCAAACGAACAAGATTTTGAATATAAATGTTTCTCTCAACCAACCAATCTATTTGAAATAATTATTACCTTTTATCGTTTTAGGAAATAATTTTCTTTCAAATGTAGGATCTACCTACTTTTATCACTTTATTCACTTTATACCATTTAAGTGTCGAAAAGAAATGGCGTGTGAAATAATTACAACCTTTTATCTTGTGAAATAATTACAACCTTTTATCTTGTGTTTTTCCAAAATTGAAGTTTAATGATTCATTTGAACAGATTTGAGCTTTTACTGGATGCACTTCAAGTATCATGATGAGTAGTTTAGTACAAACTTATCCTAAATGAGACTGCTATGAAAAGCAATTGCATTAGGTGTAAAACTGGGAAATGTGTAAACTTATCCTCTTCTTTAGAATAGATTCTAAAAAAATGTCATTTATTAGCTATTTTTAAGATGTGAGAATTTAATAAGTGAAACAATTAACTAATTAACTCTCTAAAAACTCAGAAAAACAGCTCTAATTCTCCATGATCCGGATGCGGTACAAGTGATGTGGAATCGAACCAGGATCGCTAAAGCTTAAAATTAAAATCGAAACCGTTGTTTTAGAATTTAATTAGCAGGCAAAAGCAAATCCACATTCAATGATATGACTATCGAATTGATATGGATAAAACCGATTCGTTGACAGGCTAGAATCGAACCAAAATTATTTCGAAAGCTTTAGAATTTAATGGGTATGAGTGATTCCAATCGACAGATAAAACGGACTAGATTGACAAAACCAGTTTAGGCTTATCAATAAATATTGTTTTGGTTTTAGAATTAAATTAAAATCGAACAAGATGGACATGATCATCAAACAATGGGTCTAAATGGTCCGAGTATAAAATAGGTCTGGAACAAGAATCAGAACAAAACCGTTATTTTAAAATTAAATGGACTATAAGCAGTTCCGATTCGGTCCTAATAAATCATACCCATTGACATCCCTAGCTGCTTAGATTCACTACTAGCATATTCCTTCACCAACTCGCTAGCTTTTCTTGCGTCCGTTTTCCATCAAATTTCAAAGGGGTCCACTTTTTGCAGCAAAACTGCATCACAAGCAATTCATCAAACATGATAGCTACAGAAATTCCTGAGAACGAAACTCCTTAGATGAATACGGGAACAAACAAATTAGGGCACTCGAAGGGCAAAGAGAGAAAGAAAAGTAAAGGTAAAGAGACGAACCCAACTGCCGATAATTGATGATAATCAGACATAGGAATTTGAGGGAAAGAAAATAGACAGGAATTCTTTTAAGACTGCTGAGTGCTGAGAAAGAGAAGAGAGCGAAAATGATTGGCTGAGCAGATTTAGCGGGAGTTTAACCGACTTAAAAATATAATGGGCTTACTTGACGGGCCGGCCTAACAAATGGAGTTTGGACTTTCGAGAATAAATTTATAAGAGGTATTTACTATTTAGTTACAATTTTTTAACTAAAAAGATATTAATACAGAATATAATAACAGTAAATCTTTGTGGCCACATTGTGACTGGCCATAAACTGGTCTAATAAAGAAAAAACCGGTTTATTTAAGATTTTCGGTTCAAAGTAAAATATGATTAACTTAATTTTACTATTTTGTCCTTAAAAAAATTTGGCTACTAAAATATCGCGCACCATTTTAGATCAGTAATTTTAATAAACCAACCACTAATCTAAGCGAATTTATTACATTCTAAAGCAGTATCGATATTCAAAGTAAAGCTAAACATCGCCATAATTATTCAGATAAGATCTATATTTACTTTTAATTGGGGTCTTTGATTGGCTAGAATACGCAGCAATATTTTAAAGTTTGATGAAAATTTAATAATAATCTTTAATTCTATTTTTAATTTGAAAACTCAAAAAATGAGTAAATTTCAAAATAATGGAGAAATACAAAAATTCTTCAATTTAATTTGGCATTCCTAATATTTTATATTCAATTTTCTAAATTTTGAACTCACGTTGAATTTTAGACAACTTATGAATTTAAACAAATTTGGGTGGTTAGGAAATACAATCATACGATACTAGTATCGTTTTTAATTTTATATGCTCTAGTCGAATTTTATACTCAAGGGCTTATCCTACCCAATTAGGTGTATATAATTAACATAATTAATTTAGAAATTAACACTTCTACTAGATTATCGAAATATTAGTACGAGGTTTACATGTAAAAGAGTGGTTCTAATAATACATATCCATGACTGAGATGTATAAATATATATAAATATAAACTATAGTTATAAGTCAAATTACAAGAGATTAATAATTTAAATTTTGAAATTTAAATTTTGAAATCATTTTCATTAAAAATGGAGGGAAAGGATACAAAAGTCATTTTAATTGCCTATTAATTATAATTAATATTTTATTTAACAATTAATATTTTAAATTTACTATTATAACCCTGTGTGGATGGCCATAATGTGGCCAAATAGCACCACTCAATAATAAAGGGCATGCATGCGAACTTAGCTACTTTACTGCAATGAATGATAACAAATTGGTCAGTTCTATTAATTACTCTTTAAAGCATATAGAAGATGTCTGAAGCGGACAAGAACAAAATTTAAGACACAGTCCTTTGTCTGCACTTAAAAATTATGCAAATTTGCGTAACTGTAGGCCCCCTTTTAATAACTCACTATTCTCAACCATCAATATCTTAACGCAAACGGCCTAATTAATATACTAGCGTTGGAGTTTGCTATATTTAAATCGGCAAAGGCAAAAGACACACACACAAGATAATTTTTTATTTCAAAAAAAAACTTCGTCTTCACTTTTAATTTCAAGAATCTAACAATACAATCCACATGTTTCATACATGCTTTTCCCTCTTCTCTTATGTTCTTGCTCGTTTGCATCTCCATGATTTCAGACCCTGAAGCAAGAAGTGAGTCATTTTTAGTTTTTGTGAGTTTGATTCTTGTTTCACGGCTCTAGAAGCTTCTTGTTGTAATAAAGTATTCATGTCTATTTTGGAATTGAATTGATTAGTGTATCCGAAGGTGAAGGTGCGGGAAGAGATTGAAGAAGCTGACCAATATGATTATGGGAGAAGTTCTCTGCAGTCTTTGAAGGCGTTTGAATGGCTCTCTTTGGATCATTATTCTTCTGGTATTGCCTTTCTTCCTTTGCCTTTTCCCTCTTCGTCTAATCTGTAACTGGTTTAATTGTTTGTCTGTGATTTAATATAGGATAATTGTATATGTTGGTTTTTGTTTCTTTGAGGCATTGAGCACTTAATTTTGCATAAAATTTGTTAATTTGTTCTTTAGTTTAGAGATGGGAGATTTTCTTAAGGTAGATTATGTAATGATTGAAAACCATTTTATGGAATTTGGGTTTTTGATTTTGTTGTGACAGATTAGGATTATTGAGCAATAAGAAACAGAAAACATAAAGCAAACATAGATTTACGTAGTTCACCAACAATGAGTTGGTTACGTCCACGGGCAGAAAAGGAGAACGAATTTTATTAGACGGCTAGGGTTTTCAGATTACAGATTATAGCTCTCAAAGACCATATATATAATACTAAGAGAAGACACCAATTTGGGCTCAGTCCAATACGAGTAATAAAGCCCAATAAGAGTATTTGGGCTCAGCGAGACCCCTGTCTAACTATTCGAAGCGGGAGATAGTTTCAAGACATATCAACAGATTTTGTGTTATTGCTCACAGTTTTAGGATCATGAACTCTACCCACTATAATCGATGTGTTGCTTGGTTGAGAATATGTTCGGTTTCTCTTTCTTTCTAGGCTTAGAAAAAGGCTTTGTTCTCAGCTAAAATGAGGCCTTTTATTGAGTATAAATGGTTGGCTTTCGAGAAAAAAGGGCTAAAAAGGAGGCCATATTCAACGCATTCTTGAAATTCTTTGAAATTTCTGATCCCATGATCGCGATCGATTGAAGGAAGTCAGCTTGTTATGGCCACAAATGTTCGTTATTAATATGAGAATTTTGAGATTGCACAATGTACCTTATGAAATATGTATTGTGAGTGAGATAGCTTAACATTCCCTTTGCTAATTGTTCAATGTTACTTTGGGAAAAGTCACCAAAAGAGTACATGTTGTGAGATTCAAATTTGCTTGCTTCTGAATCTGGAAAGTGAGAGGATATGCAGCTTTATCATTTGTGGACCCTATTGGAACTTAACTAGTGTTGTCCCTTCTTTTTGTTGTGCAGATGAGTCTCCGGTGTCAGTTGTAAGGATTCCTGGTTCAAATCTCCCAAAATCACCGACTCCTAGCTTTCAAGCATCCAAGGGTTCGATATTTACCAACTTATTTTTCCAAGGTGTATTGCACTGAATGATATACAATGGAATTTAACACATCCTTTGATCTCAAGCAGAAGAAATAAACAACAATAAGAAGGCACTTGTAGGTGGTAGCAACAAAAACGTACGAGCTACTTCAGCCCCACGTCGTCTATGTTGTGCAGTCTTATCAAGTCCAGGTAACTATCATATATTCTGATTTTCTTTGTACTACATTGGTTTCTCGCTGACAAATCACAGTCGAATGGGGCTTTCATGGATCCACACACTAGCTCTCACTCTTCATGTTGTTGGAGAGTTAGTTTTCATGCATATATCTGAGCTGTTTACTCTTAGGCATTCAAAATGCATTCCCTGTCTCAAGTATGCTTTGAAGCCTCCGACTGCTGATAAATTGTTCTTGCATTCGACAGTTGATGTTTGTGTTGTTCTATAACAACTAAGAATGAACTCTAAGACAATTTCACTAATTATTTATTTTATCAGTAGTTTTGATTACTTTGTTTTGCCTGCTTGTGGAAACATCAACTTTGAGTTCATTTCTTTCAGACAATAATAGGATCATTACCAGGAGCAAAACACAAACAAGGAGAGAACTAATCTCACCTCTAAAGAGCCATGATTCATGTCTTAACAGACACACCAGATGTAAGATCTCCACGAGATCCGGAGAAGCAGCTGAATTTGCGCCTCCACACGAGCATAACAAGCACCCAGCGGAGTCCAAGAAGCAAATCCGCCTAAAAGGAAGACCAACTCCAGGAGACGATAAACAACAAAAGAAAAAAGGATACGAGCCGCGGTTCTCCTGAAGATTCAGTCAGAAAACCAACCCTGTGTGCGTGTGAATGTGTGATGTTACTGAGTGCAGAAAATAGAACAGAGTTTTCTAAACAAAGCCATGTTAGTCACTATTCTAATGCAGCAGTGTAGCACAAATACAAAAACAACCCCTTTTTAACTGGCTTTGAATATAGCCATAACCTTCTTTCATTTCCTTTCTCAGTCTAAGTGTATGCTTTGATTTAGTAAAATGCTTCAATTTTTGTTTTGTTATATCAATGTGACATAATATGTGAAATTTGACACATTTCCTCTAGCGATGTTATTACTAAGGAGGGTTCATGCAACTCTTATCATCCTCAAACATTTCCACAGTTTTGAGGGCTGTTAGAACCTGTAAAAATGTGTTGAACTAGAATTATGATTATTTTATTTTTTCATTAAATATCTATAAAATCTACAAACACGTGTCTACTGGACAAACTTAAAACTTCTGTAAGAAGTTCATATGTTTTTCCCTTTATATACATGTATTAATTACTTTGAAATATCTTACAAAATTTCAAGGTACTTTATTAATGCTCTAAGGAATTTATAACGGAATTGTTTCATGTATATATATAATCTTTAATATACATAAATGAGAATAAATTATATCCATTATATTTGAAAATTATAGGGTTATTTTCAAGTGCCCATCTGGATTAATTATATGTACATCTCTATATATAATTTTGCATTTATGTATCTGAGTCAAAATTTGTGTATTGAATCTGAAGCGTCCATATTGATTTATCAATGGTTAATATTTATGATCATATTTCTACTATAAAGAGTATTCATACGATAATCATCCTCATTTATTTGAATTATAAAAACGCCAAATGTTTGAGCTGCTAATGCTATAGATAAAAATTAAATTGACAATAAGTTGTCGTCACCCCATAACTTTTTAATATTTGAAATTTTATTTAATTAGTTAAAATGATAAAAATGTAAAAAGTAATTAAAAACGAAAGAAGAAATGGAAGGTAAAAAAGAGTGGCATAAACAAAAACAATACAAAAAAGTCGTAGTCGTTTGCTGTTGGTGGGGTTTATATAGTACTCAACACTCTCGTACACAACAAATACCAAAAGGCAGCACAAAACCAGTGGTCTTTTTCTACGTTGTTAACACTCGCGCTTTATATACAAAACACCGTGTGTGTGTGTGTGCGCGCGTGTGCGCGTGCGCGCGCGCATATATAAACAAAACCCATAAATCGCACGCACACACACTATCCAACCCCTACAGCACACACACAGCACACTTATCAGTAGTACCACAACTTACAGCAACTATACTGCGTGTCTGTGTGTGCGCGTTCATGGTTGAATTCGACGAAGGGGCTAAAGAGAATTTACCGAAACTGGATGTCCGTTGGGATTGATTGGATTTGATTTTTAATCTTTTATAGATCTTGGTGATTGGGGTTTCTAGATCTGGGGTTTCTCGTTTGAATCTGGGTTTTATCTCGCGATGGCTACGGCTTATCCTCTGCCCGTCACTGCAGCCCAGGTCTTATTTTTCTCTCTAAACCCTTGCGCGTATTGCTTATATAGTTATATGTCTTCTCTCTCTCTCTCTCTGCGTGTTTCTGGTGCTGTATAGTGTTTGTGTGTGGATAGGGTGGTTCTGTAGCAGCATTTGAAATGTTTAGAGCAGTGTACAGCTGAAGAAGCATGCGGTGCAATCCCGATTGCCGCGCCTGAATTTTAGTGCATGTTCTTGTGATATAATGCTTTTGGATACATGTGTACATGTGGCTTTATGTTTGAAATACCTGGACGAGTTTGCTTGCTTCCGCCATTTATGTATCTCTAGCTCTGGATTTTGCTGCGGAAGTTAGTATTTATTGTTTTTTTTTTCTGTGGGTAGACTTTTGTGGGCATGATTTTGGTTGTATTTACTGTTTATGTATGCTACAACGGTCTCGCCGGTGTATTTTGTAGATTTGGCTTTGTTGTGTAATCGGTTATTATTATTTAAGGCTATGTTGCACACATGTAGATAACTTTTGCCCTTAGGTCGCTCTTTCGTGGGAATGTGTTGGTTTTTAGTATCATGCAGTAGAATTTAGTAGCTGGTTTAGGCTCAGATTTGCTTAATACACAAAATTTAGGAAAAGATCAAATATGTGTGTTTAATGGATATTGTTGAATTTTTGTTCATCATGTATTTATTTCTTCTAGGTGGGTACATACTTTGTTGGGCAATACTATCAGATGTTACAGAATCAGCCGGAATTTGTGCATCAGTTTTACAGTGATTCCAGCACCATGCTTCGTATTGAAGGAAACACACGAGAAACTGCTAGTGCTATGCTGGTAATTTTTGTTAGTCTTGTATCTTGTGCATATTATAAACTGTAGTAGTTAATTTATTCTTTGTTTTCATATGATTCTGCTCTATCAGTTTTAACATTCAGTTTTGGTTCTTATTTATCATCCTATTTGGGTCTAATGCATCCTAAAACCACAATTTGTTCTCAAAATGCATTAGACATCAGAGTGTATCTCTGCAGGCTTGACATGATTCTTAACATTCCAAAGTTAAACATTAAAAGATACCAACACTATCTAGATGACTTAAAGTATTCTGATATGTCGTGGATTCTGTATTTCTGATATCTTATGGCAAGTTAAAGTTATTAGTTCTCTCTTTTAATTTGCATAGAGATTGGTACTCTGTTTTTTCTAATTGTTTGTGTTACTGGATGTACATCTTGGTTAAACGCTTTATTAAATGCTCAAACCCAACTGTTCATATGACACGTTTCTCATTTTTTTTTAGAATACCTGGAGTAATTTTCTCGCAGATTTAATTTGTTATCATACTTAGCAATGGAATCCATGTTAAGTTCTCCTTCTCTTAAATCTTTGCAGCAAATTCATCAACTTGTCATGTCGCTGAGGTATACGGGGATAGAAATTAAGACTGCACATTCTTTAGAATCTTGGAATGGTGGTGTTCTAGTGATGGTTTCGGGTTCTATTCATGTAAAGGGTTACAACGGGGGGAAGAAGTTTGTGGAAACCTTTTTCCTTGCACCTCAGGAGAAAGGATATTTTGTTTTGAATGATATTTTCCACTATGTTGAGGAAGAACTAGTTCTGCAGCATCCAATTGCCTATTTACCTCAGGCCAATCTTGATCAAAAGATCCATTCTCCAACTATAGTTCGAGAGCAAGGTTCATTTATCAAAATGTGCTATTTCTTTAAAAAGTACCGTCAAGTAATTTACCTGTATGTTAAATATTTGGATACTTTTGCAGTATCGAATTACGTGATGGTTGGGGATATCCGGTCTAGGGAGTTCACAGCTCCTGCAAAGATTGAAGAGAATGGCGCTATTAATAGCTATAACTATCAAGAGGAACATATACAGCAAGTCCCTGAAACAGATAAGATCCTTGAGGAGAACTTTGCAGTTCACTCGAATGGTTCACTTCAGGGAACAATGAACTCTGTACCTGACCATTTCTCTCCACCTGTTGAAGAGCCTTCCATGGAGCCACAAAAGCATACATATGCTTCTATAGTAAGTTATCACGTCTAAGTCTCACAATTCTTGCATTTGCTCAAATGAGTGGGAACTCATTATATCTCTATTATTATTATCATCTGTAGTTACAGGTTAAGGGGCTGGCTGCTCCAACAGTGACTTCTCAACCTTCATTGAACAAACCTACTACTCCAGATTGGCAATATGGGCCTGAAATCCCTAGCCAGCCATCAGCTGCATCATCAAACCAAATTGAAAGGTCTGGAACTGAAACCTTTGAAGAAACAATAGCTATGGAAGACGAAGGTGATTCTAAAATTCAATTTCATGTTTTCCTTTTCTGGTAATTAAGCCTATTATGGTGGTAGTAAGTATTTATTTTCTTGTGACTGTACTAATGTCAACTAGTTCTATATTCCTATTTCTTCTACAGTTGAAGTCAAGTCAGTGTACGTAAGAAATGTGCCTACCACAATGTCTGCTTCTGAAATAGGGGAGGAATTTAAGAAGTTTGGAAAGCTGAGGCCGGATGGTGTAGCCATCAGAACCCGAAAGGTTTGTACCTGCCTTGCCTGTTCTTGTTTATGCTTTTTCAAGTCAATATCTAAATTCTATTGCATTTCTGCAGGATATAGATGTATGCTATGCTTTTGTTGAATTTGAAGATATCTCCGGTGTTCAGAATGCAATTAAGGTTTGAATATTTGCTGTTATCTATCTCCTTCGGTTCTATGCATCTTCTGAACGGCAGATACCACAACCTCATCCGCCAGTCCCTCTTTTGAGTGCTTCGAATTGGTTCAAAGATTTTATATGTGTTTGAGGTTTTCAATTGAACTTGAATTTTAACCTTCACACTACTAGCAAGCTGAAGTATAATCTTTTGATCGATGTGGACTAGATGATTCTTAGAATGGAAACTTTTTCTATAGACGTCTCAAGTAATAATTGGTAAAGACAACATTGTTGGTTTGGCTGCTCTGTTTTTCAAATTGTAGCAACATATCCAAATCTTGTAGGGGGTGCACTGGTTTTGCTTTTTCCTATTGTGAGGTGAGGGTCCATTTGGAACTAGTTTGTATTCTCTAATCACATATATGTTTATTCTTTCATATAGTAAATAAAGCTATAATTACCTTCAATTTGGTCTCTCTACTTTTAATTCTAATTCTACTGCTGCGGATCCACCATAAGTCTGATGCACTTTTTCTTTCCAGGCATCCGTGGTTAATATTGGTGGATACGAACTTTACACTGAAGGACGGAGACCTAACAGAAACAACCCCATTCGAGGCGGAAGTATGTACTGGTTCCATCTTTAATCTTTCTTTAAATGGAACTTCTCGACTGTCATATTCAGTATATACACATTATCTTTCATAGTTCCTGTCTTGGTTGTTCTTATCCATAATCTCGCTCATTTTGCTTGTGATGCCCACCTAGACTATGCTTGATCATTAGTGAATTGTTGTGAATAGGAGCAAGGGTAGAGGCAGGATTAGCTACCAGATAGAAGGAACGAGAGGGCGGTTTGGAGGGCGAGGCTTCAGCAGCCGGGTGAGCAACCAAGACGGGTTTGAGCGTCCTTATAGCAGAGCGAGGGGCAATGGTTTCTTTAGGCAACAAGGATCGTCAAACGGGCAGCACTATTCAGAATGAGACTTGCCATTTTGCATCTCAGGGATTTCTGTCTCTGGACAAGTAATTTTTGGAGTATTACGTTTACTGTCATAGTTTTTCATCTTTTAATTTTACATAATTTAAGAAAGAAAATTAATTAGATATGCTGGAACAGGATCGTGACAATATATGCTCATTCGAGGCTATCCATTTGTTATTGTTATTATATTATTTTTTCTAGGTTACTAATTAAATGGCTATTTAGAATTCTGTTTTATTTTGTTAGTTTCTTTCCATGTAGGCTATTTATTACATATATAAAAGCCGTGTATTTAATAAAATTACAAAAATATCATTTGCACTAAAAAACATCCCATCACTAACATATTCATTCTTCATTATAATGTATGATGAATATTTATAGTGAGATTTTGAGATTGATGTCGACGGGCAGTAAATAAATAAATGGAAGGTGATAAAATAATTGAAAAAAATAAAAATAAAGGCGAAATTTGATCGAATCCATTCGTTCAATTTTAAAAATTTCTGTCGATTAATGAAAAATCGGTACGTATCCTCCAAATACTTCACTCTGTGCACATCCCCGCCCGAATTTTAAAACATAAAATTGATCCAAAAACGACAAAATGTAACAAAACATGATAACATTGTTCGATCTACGAACAGAAACGAACGACTCCACTAGACGTATTGTCCTCCACAAAAACTTCATCCTCAATTTTTGAGCTCAGCATCAATTGCGGCATTTGCAGCAGCAAGATCTTCATCCAGAATCAAGTCCCAATGCCCATCCCACTTGATGAAGAACTCAGTATCCTCCAAATACTTCACTCTGTGCACATCCCCCGCCGGCGTGAACAGGTAATCTCCATCCACCAAATCATACTTCTCCTTCTTCGTCAGATATCTTCACGTCCGGTTGCTCAAGTTCCAGATTCGATGTGCCACCATTGCTAGTAACACCACGATGGAAGTATGTCGACCACCGGTGAAAATATCTCACTATAGTCAACCCTCCTTCGTGTGAACCCTCTTGCAACTAGTCGAGCCTGTATCGGATACCTCGGCAGTGTGGTACCTCTTCTTCTTGAAAATCCATTTGCAAGTGACAATTCTTCTCCCTTAGGCCGTTTGACCGGCTCCCAAGTCATATTCTTGCCAATGATTCCATTCTTCTCCCATTGCGGCGAGCCATTTAGCGAGTCACTACCAAAGCAGCTTCTTTATATGTGGATGGCTCGTTTGGAGATGGTTCGTCCTCTTCCACCTCATCAGCGACTTGTAAGGCATAAGTTACCATATCCTCAAACCGATACCTCGAAGGAGGTTTCACGCCGATTCTCCGGCCTGTGACGACTATGCTCGTTGCCGAGCATCCGGATGGACGTCGAGCTAGTTTCGACATCCGAATGGGCATCGAACTATCGCTCTGTAATGGTAGTATGTTGATGATCATCTCCACCTTGGAGTTGTAATTTACTCACATCAGGAGTAACTTGTAGCTCCACCTGTTTATCAACACTACTACAATTTTCTACAATAGTAGGCTTGACAGTGGGGTTAAGCATAGAATTTTCATCAAATACAACATTTCGACTCAGTATGACTCGACTCTCAGAAGATGACCAAATTCTATAACCCTTAACTCCATCCCCGTACCCCACAAATATACCCTTCTTAGCACGTGGTTCTAATTTTCCCTCATTTACATGATAGTACACAATAGAACCAAAAGCTTTTAATACAGTATAATCTGCAGGTTTGCCAGACCATACCTCATAGGGTGTCTTGCAGTCAATGCCAGTGTGAGGGCCACGGTTGATCGAGATAGCACGCGATGCTTCACCTCCGCCAAAACCTTCTTGCTAAACCAAGCATTAGAGCATGCATCTCGCCTCTCCAACGATTAATACGATTCTATACGTTCGCTACACCATTACGCTGCGGTGTATCTCGATGGTATGATGACGAGCAATGCCCTCATCCTGCGCAGAACTCGTTGAACTCGGTGAGCAATTCCAAACCATTATCGGTTCGAGTCTCTTGATTTTCTTCCGGTCGATTCTCTACCAAGCCTTCCTTCGCTCGAACCGCTTGAAAGCTTCACTCTTATGTTTCATCATAATCACCCAAGTCATTCTTGAGTAATCATCAATCATAGATACAAAGTATCTGCTGCCTCCAATAGATTCAACTCGAGATGGACCCCAACAATCCATATGGATGTAATCAAGAATCCTTGGTGCGATGAACACCTTTCTTTGGAAATTTGGTGCGGTGGAGCTTCCCGAAGATGCAATGTTCGCGAATTCAAGATTACGCACTTGATGCCCGGATAGAAAATCCCGCCGATGAATTTGCATCCCTTTCTCCCATATGCCCAAGCCTCATATGCGCGATCGGGTCATATCTCCACACGCACTTTTTCCTTTCGTCACCACCAAATCGTGCCCGAACGTGTGGTGGTGCGCCGGCTCCACGCTGCCGGCCTTAAACCTAACGATCGCCGACGTCGGCGTTTCCCTCAGAATTATCATGGATCCCCCAGGCATCACATCCACCGGGGTGAAATACTTCTCCTCCCGAGATTTCGCCAGAGAGCAGATGAAGCACGGCGGATCGACCGCCGGAGTGTTCTCGCCGGCGCCGATTTTCGCCATCTCCTCGGTAGATTCGTCGAAAAACGACTGGATCTCGTCCGGCCACGGATCGGAGCCGGAGGCGGGGCAGGGCGATTTGAAAGGAGTGTTGAGGAAAGTGGTGAGGATATCGGCGGCGACTTCCGGCGAGGTGGACATGCCGGAGACGGCGAGGACGTTGCAGTTGTTGATGGATCGGGCGTTTAGGGCTTCGGCGGGGGTGAGACAAGTGGCGGCGTAGACTCCGGGGAATTTGTTGGCGAATATGGTGACGCCGACGCCGGTGCCGCAGGCCACCAGGCCACGGGTTTCGACGGCGGAGTTGGTCTTGGCGGCTTCGCTGACTCGGCGGCCGATTTCCTCGCCGACGGAGTAGTATTTGGAAGTGCCGAGGTCTTCGACCTGGATGTTGAGGGAGCGGAGCTGCGCGATCAGCGCATCCTTGAGGCTGCAGCCGAAGTCGTCGGCTCCGGCAATGATTTTCACGGGGCGGTTGGCAGCGGTGGTATCGATCTGTGCCATGGCGGAGCTTTAGTCAACACTAGTACTAGCTGAGCTTTTGCGATATGCTATATGCAAAAGAAGCTACTAGATGACACGAGACATTAGCTTAAAGACAAATGATCTCCAATAAAAATGAAAATTCATTAAAATTATTCAATAATAATTTTAATGAATGAATATCAAAATACATAAACAGATATGTATGAACTTTAATTAAAAAAAGAAATTAAAATCCTAGAGTCAAAAATATATATCTATATATACATGTCGTTCATTTATATTAACGTTCAATGGAAATTTGAAATGAAGACTATCAATCAAATAGTGTTCATAACTTTAATTAAAAAAAGAAATTAAAATCCTAGAGCAAAAATATATATCTATATATACATGTCGTTCATTTATATTAACACACAATGGAAATTTGAAATGAAGATTATCAATCAAATAGTGTTCATTTATATTTCACGGAGCTCACATTTTCTCTGCCATTGTTCTAAAATCCACATGTTTCTTAATATGCTACGACCAATTCTTCCCCCAAAAAAGGACAATGCTAATAAAAATCTATAACTAAAACTAGGGGTCAGCAAAAAATCCGAAAACATAATATCCGATCCGAAATAAATCGGAATTTAAAATTCGGTTTGGATTTTTTGGATTATCGGATCGGATCAGATTGAAAATTTTTAAAATTTTGGATTTTCGGCTAGGATTGGATTTTTTGAATCCAAAAAATCCGAAATCCGAATTATATATAATATATATAAAAACAATATTTTATTTAAATATTTTTTAATTTAATATAAATATATATAAGAATTAACGAAAATTGATTTCGGATTTTCGGTTTTTTCATAATTTCGGATTTTTCGGTTTGGTTCGGATTAATAAAAAATTCGAATTTTTGGATTTCGGATTTTCGGGATATTCATTTCGGATCGGATTTTTTCTCTCAAAATTCGAACTTTTGGATCGGTTCGGATTAGACAAAAATCGGACCCAAAATCCGAATGCTCAGCCCTAACTAAAACATTTTAATAAGAAAAAAACAATCATTTGATCTCACATGAATTTTGAGTTTTTATTTCAAGTTATCAATGTTTGTTAATGTTCGTATTCCTCCATATATACATAACAAACATTTAAAATGATTTAATAAAACATTTAAAAATTAAAACGTAGAGAATTTAGACGTACACACGCTCAAATAGTCAAATTAATTGGGACCAACCACCGTTATCACTCAAATTCCCGTTTTTCCCCCTTATTTCATGTGCTCCTCCCATTAGAAAGCTCCAAGCTTCCTCCATTTCGCGCCCCACTCGTATTCTCCTCCTCGTCGTCCCACCTTCGGACGGCGGGCGGAACAACCACCACCACCATCTCCGATCAAGATATATACAATAAAATAAAAATGGCGCCGCCGGTGTTGAAACCGTACCAGCTGCTGGAGGTGAACCTGATCTCGGCGCAGGATCTGGAGCCGGTGACGAAGAAAATGCAGACGTACTGCAAATCATGGGTGCATCCGAACAGGAAGCTGATTTCGTGCGTGGACACGGAGGGCAACAACAACCCGACGTGGAACGACAAGTTCGTGTTCAGAGTGAACGAGGATTTCCTCCGGGAGGATAGCTCCGCCGTCATGATCGAGATCTACTCCCCCCATTGGCTCAAAGACACCCTCGTCGGCACCGTCAGGGTCCTCGTCGCCAACCTCTTCCCTCCCACTCTGACCAACCCCGTCGGCATGCGGTTTGTCGCCCTTCAGGCCTGTTTTCTTTCTTTCTTCCTTCCTGGACAATCTCAGCCGCCGATGATTCAAAACGGACGGTCATAATTGCTTCCTAGTATTTTTTTTATGATTGGTGTTTTTATTTGATCTAAACGCTATATATAAACAATGCATGATATATGATGTTCCGTCTGTAAAAATATTATTGTTCTTTTTATTACTTGAAATCTTGAATTTGTCTACGCGTTGATGTGTAACATATATAATTCAAATAAGCAGATATCAGAAAATGTTTTTCATCCTACTTCTTCGAAAATCATTTATTGGATGCTAATTTGTTTTAGATCAGCAAAATCCAAAATGAAAACATGCATGAATCAGCATAAACTCTCTCTTCCTTCATGCATGGTGGATTCCAAACCTATTTTAGACCTTGATTTCGATTTGGGCTCATGTTTCAGGTTCGCCGCCCCTCCGGCCGTCCACAGGGAATACTAAACATCGGCGTCGCCTTACTCGACGGCTGCCTGAGGAGCATGCCGCTGTACAAAGGCTGCCCTTCAGCCGTTGGATATCGCGACCTCATGCTGGATCTCCCGCCAAATCTTCAATGGCCCCAACGCAACGAAAACGACGAAGACAACAACCGCCCTTCCACCGCGAGGCCCATGCTGCTCCGGTCTAGAAGCGAGCGCAGCATAGGCTTCGACATGTACTCCACCAACGGCTCAATGGTCGGCGCGCCAACCAGGAAGGTGTTTGATAAAAGCAGTTCCATCCTCAGCATTTCTGAACCTGTGGACCCCTTCATGATAACTAAGGGGAAAAGGAAAGGAAAAGCGAGCTCCGTCATCAATGGCGCAGAGCTCAGAGAGAAGCCAAAGGAGAAACGCAAGAAAGGCAAGGCGAGTTCAGTCCTGAGCGACTCCGTCTTCAGCAAGAGCTCCAGCTTCAAGAAAAAGGCTATTTTGGAGAATAACTACGTGAACAAGAAGGCCGAGGAGAAGCCAGTTGGTGATGATCAGAAACTGGCTGTGTTAGCCATTGGCAAGCCTGTGGGGTCGATTCAATTAGGCAGAGGGCCCTACAGAGGCGGCTCGATCCTGTCCACCTCTGAGGTCGGGCCCTCGGCATCTGAGGTGGCGGCGGCCATGATGATGACCGAGAGGAGATACCCTCTAGCTGACAACGAGAGCTCCGTCCTCGACGGATGGAGCTTGGACGAGAGCATCGAGGGGCTCAAGTCGAAGCTGCAGCGGTGGAGGACGGAGCTGCCACCTTTGTACGATCACCATGGCTACTCTTCGGCTAGCTACAAATCCTCTGCGGCTCACAGTCGTAGCCGCAGCGAGAGCTCGAGCAGCCTCTTCTCGTGCTTCGGGAACATCTGTGGCTACGAGTGCCAGTGCATCATAGGTCAGCAGCCGAGTCCGCGAAGGAAGAACCGCGGAAGCAGGTTTAGCTCCTCCGCTGACAGCCGGTCATCGTCACTGCTTTGAGACGACGTGGTTGTCGTTTCGACGCAGATATACAGCAGTTGAAGAAGTTCAGTGGAGGTTTTTCGAGGAGTCCGTGAATAAGCCGTGCAACTGTTTTGCTTTTTTTTTGGCGTTGTGCTTAACATTATTTATGTTGGTTTTAGTGTAAATGGAATAAATTCTTTCGTCTTTACAGCATTCTCAAGATCTCTCTCTTCTTTGCTTGTTGCTGTTGCTGTTGCTGAGATGTTGAAACTTTGCTCTTCAATATTAACTAGACAAATCTATGTTCGTCAATGGAGAATATGCAAAATTGCTTCACATATATATGCAGCAATTCATGATCAAAATGTATTTTACATAACTATGTGTCACACATATATGTTATGTTAGTGATATGTAATAAAAAAAATGAGTATGGAACACCACAATAGCAGCACCATAAGACTATAATTTGCTAATATTCATTTATTCTGGAATCCCATATAAGTTTATTAACACACATACAAGAACTTATATGTGTTACAAAGCTATAATTTGCCTTTCAGCTATATCATAAAGTCAGATGCTTCAACTCTAGATAATTCAAAACTAGTATAGACATACACTAGAAAATTTACTGCAAAAATTCTCTAGGATCAGTGACAAAACCGGTCAGTGCAGATGCTGCAGCTGTATAAGGGGAAGCTAGATAAACCTGCCCTTCTTTATGCCCCATACGACCGGGAAAGTTCCTATTCGTCGTTGAAACACAGACCTGAATATTATCATTGATACAAAGCAGGATCAATAGGTATCTCAGAAACTGTTGCATTCTTAAATAACTTTTCCAGTAATCACATGCACAAGCACTTCTTAGTGATCCTTTAAGACTCTATGTCAGAATTATGATTTCCAGAACAGAATCATTTTTCAGTGGGAAAAGGAAAACAGTGCAACTTGCCTGAGGCTCGTTGATGCGTGCATAGGTGTCTCTGGGTCCTCCCATGCAAGCACCGCAAGTGGGGCTTGCGGGTGTATCACAACCAGCTTCTTCGAAAATCTGTGAGCAAGATTTTCCACCGGATTCCGGGACTGGAAGGCTATATATATCCATCCACACCTGATAAAAGAAGATTTTAAGATGCATAACAAAGATTATTTTAGATTTAATTTCAAATGTTTTGTATGAAATGAGTAACATCAAGGAGCAGTTTTTGAAACATACCTTCTGTGTTGCAGGAACAAGAAATGTTGGGACTTTGACCTTTTTTCCCTGGTAAACAGTCAAGTTACGCAAAAATGGTTGTATTAGGAATACTAATAACTAGTTGAGGAAAGAAAATGACATTTTTGTAACATATATATCCAGCCAAAAAGCAAAAGACAAGTTTCTTACAGAAGCAAGAAAAACTTTAGCAGCAGCCATGAAATCCTCCGTCTTTCCACCGGTACAAGATCCAATATACACTCTGTCAATTTTCACATCTTTGCATTCTCTTGCTAAAGCACGGTTGTCCGGTGAATGAGGCTGGGAAAGAAATTACACAAGATAAGACGATGATTGAATAATGAGCTAAAATGCTCATCGTTAACAAAGAACCGAACAGTCAAGGATTAACCACCATTCAACATAATATGAGCTACATAAAACTCAGGGCACGTCAGACATGTAAAATAGAAACTTGTCATACTTTCTCAAAAAAATAAAAGATTTCAGTGGTTGCAACTGCTAACCTTGGCCACCAAGGGCTCCAACTTTGAGATGTCAAACCTGTACTCTGAGAGAAATCTATTTTCAAAATAAAATAAAATAAGACCTGTTAGCATTTGATATTGACCTCAAACCAAGTCATATGATGCAGCAGAAAGATCCGATACGTGTTACTACACAATTTTTCTCGATAAAAGGTGAATAAGATCAACAAATGAAACGCAGATTAATATCAAATCAGAGCATGAGGTGATAGTATACGCATGGAATCTTTCAAGTCGAATGTACTTATTATAAACACAAAATCAAGATCTTAAAGAAAAAGAACATTACATGATTCAAAATATTAGGATCTGTATTGCTATAATGAAGAAACAGCATTAAATTAGAGATAACAGAGGTTTGTGACTATGCTATAATTAAGAGGCATAGATGGGAGTGATTTCTAGAGACATTAAAAAGAATCATCTAGTTTCCAGCAGAATTTAACAAATGAACATAAGAAGAAATAGTTATGACAAACTTGAATAAGAATGTGATCATAGGCTACCTTGCTTGTCCATCACTATAAACTGGTTCATAAGGCACCGATGTCTTGTCCTAAGAATGGAAAACAAAAGGCAGTTTTATTATCAATAATAATAAATAAAACGAATGCCACATGCTTCCTCAACTGCATACACCCCCAAAAATTCAAAAATATAAACTTAAATACAAGAACACCTGAAAATATTAGGATTTGTACTGTAAATGAGCGTGTCTTCTGGTTTCGTGCGTGAAAAATACGTTTGAGAGAGAGAGAGAGAGAGAGAGAGATTTCTGAGTATATCAAGGTCATGCCACACTAACCTGAAGATAATTGTAGGTTGTGGTATCAGCAGGGACAACACCATTTTTTCCCCCAGCTTCGATAACCATGTTGCACAATGTCATTCTGTCTTCCATCTTTGGAGAAGAAAGACAGCCAATATTAGTAACTCACAAGGCAAATTTCAACATGCCAATAAATCATCGGAGGTAAACTTACAGTCAGACTTTCAACAGCAGAGCCAACAAATTCCATTGCTTTATATCTAGCACCAGCCACAGAAATTTCACCAATAATCTACACAACAATAACAAAGTCAACAAACTTAAGGTGTTGCAATTGTACGTAATAATAAGTCAGCACATTATTTCTGTATGTGGTACATGTAACATATACTTAACTTGAAGAATCAAGTCTTTAGCAAGAACATAGTCAGACATTTCACCATCCAATACGAATCTCAGAGTTGGGGGACCTGCAATGGATTGATGAGAAATATATGCTTATGACTCGTGCAAGCATGATAATTTTTTTGACTAGCAATTTGATATCAATTGGCTTATATTCAAGCAACCACCCTCACCTAATTCCTAGACTATATTAGTAAACAAAAAACAGAATAAAAATAACCACCGGATAATACCTTAAGCAAAAGCTTTCCAGCACCCAGCACAAAGCCTGCATCAGTAATTCCAATTCCAGTAGCGAACTGACCAAAGGCTCCAGCGGTACACGTGTGTGAGTCCGTACCAAGCAAGACCTATGAGAACAACAGACAACATAATGCCAAAAGTTTACAGGAAACAAAATGAAACTGATAATGGTCTGATCAATACTAAATCCTAACCTCTCCAGGTCTGCAATGGCCTTCTTGGGCAAGAGCTACATGGCACACACCTTTGTAATCTGGATTGGCCTATATGTCAAGCAAACAAGATGAGGTCACTCTTAATAATGTATAGACACTGAATAACCAATGTAGGCCAACCTTGAAATTTGCAAGATCCTTAATATCATAGAAGTACTTAATATTTTGCTCAATACAGAATTTCCTCAAGGTATCCACATTCCGATTTGCAAGTTCATCAGTTGTAAATATATAATGATCCGGAATGACTACAACTTTTTCACGATCCCAGACCTGCACATGTAGGAAAGGAGCAAAGCAACTCAATAATCATCCACATGTTCAACTAATAAACCAAATGCATATCTGGGCTTTACAAAATACCTTTGCATTTTGTCCAAACTCTTTCTTGAAAATCCCAAAGGCGCCAGGTCCACATACATCATGAGTCATCAGAACATCCACATTGACCCATACATTGTCACCAGGGCTCAACTGGTTTTCTCTGAAGATCTTGCCAATATCTTTTCCGTCATTGTCATTCCAGTCTTCACCTGAAAATAATAATATAAAAATCCACCAAAAAATTACTATCAAACCCCACGAAATCAACAACCCACAAACTCTCAAATTTAGCTACTTACCGCGCCAGTTGTGGAAGGGTCGCGCTTGGATTGTTGAGGTGTGATCACAGACACTATTTTTTTGGAGGCGTGTTTCTTGGGAGCCGCCGCAGAAAATGGAAGTGAAGCTGCCTGCGGACATGAAGCTGAAAACCCAACATCCTTCTGCCCAAAAAAAAATTATTTGGAGAAGAAAAACTGCAACTTGAGAAACTACACATGGAGGCAGCAGGGGCAGAGGCGCGGTGGCTCATATTTGAGACAAAAGGAGACTTATTTATTTATTTTTATATTTTTATTTTTCGTAAACATAAATATTAAAATAGATATAATACATAAAGTTAGGGAAATTATAGTGTTAATATATTTTGTACGAGTGTTTCTGTCTTTTCTTCTAAAGTAAACTCTTTAACTGACAATATATTGTGTCGAAATTGATTCCAGAAACCAGTCCAAGACTTTAAACATAATTTCATAATCATTAATTTCTAAAACCCAAGAATTTCATAAGAAGTGAAATTCTGTGGTGTTTCTATACTTCTTTTTATTATTACACAAAGAACCAAGGAAGAAGAGAAACTTTCAAATTAGATATTAAACAATGCTTACCTCAAACAAACAAGAAAATACATATAAAAAAAACTTAGAGATTGATATGGATACCTTTTGGAGGAGTGGTGATGAGGTTTGGGCGACAGGAGAAGAAGCCATGTTTCAGAGTTCCGAGAATTTGTGAGTTTAGTGACTAAAACAGACAACACCTAATTCGTTTTGATATCTTTTAATACAAATTTGCTTTGTCTATCTTTCTCTCTCTTTTCTTTTCTTTTTTTTCCAACCGTGGCGGCGAGATATTACCCCATCTGTATAATCGCATTGTTTGGGAGTGAAGTTGACTCGAGCTTGTAAGTTGTATACATGAAAACAGTTTTAAGTTTTATTTTATTTCACTCGATTTATTTATGTCCAATTCTGCAGCTATTTGATCTTATCTTATAATCATACTTGTCTAAAAGAAAAACGAAACCATTTGATCTTATCTTATAATCATACTTCTAAGAGAAAACTACAACTACGAAAATTCTGCAGACTAATTTCCTTTCTTTGTTCCATATCGAGGGCCCGCCCAGACAACATGTAACAGTTTAGGACACACTCTAGTTAAATCAATTTTATGTACGAACGTCCTCATATGTGTCCTGCATATCCTTCATACGAGGGATCGGGAGCGCATATATATATTTGTTGCATCAAATTTAATATATAAAGTGTAGCACTTAATATAAAGTTGTTGCATCGAATTTGGTGCAACAAATTTATATATTTAGTACAACAACTTTATACGTTAAATGCTGTATTCTTATTTCTCACAAATATTTGCATTCTTACGTGAACCATCCCCTATATATATATATATATATATATATATATATATATATAGAGAGAGAGAGAGAGAGAGGAGAGATCAAATAGTACCCGAGCCCCAGATAGTATGTAGTACTCAATCTCATCCACTCATCTCATAGATCCTATGTGTCACGACCCGACTATTTAATTACTTAATTAACTAAATAATCAAGCCGTGACTGGTTTAATTAACGATAATCTTTCAATAAAAGAGTGATTTAGAAGATAAGTTTTGGAAACAAACGGACAATATAACGTTTGTAAATAGAGTAAGCCAACCCGCATACGTAAAATATCCAACAACCATACAAACCGAACACAACCTCGAAATACATACATGAGAGTTTTCAAAATATTTACAAGTTATCAAAAGTATGGTTTCACGCTTCAAGGTTAACAATGAAGACTAATGAATGTCATGTGTGAAGACATGACACTCAACCACAATGGTTCACAAGACGAAAAACAAAATAGCTATTCTCGCCGTTTCTAGCCACACCTCTTCCATGCTCAACTGCAAAGATAAAACACTTATCGGTGTGAGTACTAGAAGTACTCGATTGGGTAAATGCTATCATAATATTCATAACTTATAACTTTGTTCAAATAAACTTTTCTTTCAATTGATTTTAGAAATCTACGCTTATTTGTTCATAAGAAACATTTATCTTCATAACATATCACCACAATTCGTTTTAAACATACCGGCATAACATACCCGAGTTGGTCCCAAGGATCACAACCACGGTCATACCCTATCTACGCTATTCGGTAAAGGGAAGTAGGCTCCTCCCAAGACCATGGCCGGCCTACATGAGCAAGCTCACACCATCTACCTGCACAAGAATTCACATTTTCCTACCGCAGATAGGTAATTGCCGTCATACCCACAATGTGGTAAAACATTTAGCATGATTAACATGTGGTGTTCAAATGTTTTCACAAGAAATCAAACTCATAACATATCATATGTTTAGCTTCAAAATAAAGTTCAGAATGCATTACCCACCTCGTGATTGACGCTCAATCTACTAAGTTTGTTTCTTCGTTCTTCACTTTCGGCTTCTCTTGCTCGATCCTTAAAACATAAAAATTATTATTGACTTTAGTAATCTTTCTTACTTATTTATACCTTTAGTAATTAAGTAATATTTAAAACATCTTATGCATATCAAATTCTACCTAAATTTCAAGCAACAGAACATCCGTAATATGGACATCCCAAACATAACACACTACTCCAATGTCATCCCAAACTCCCCAATATCATCATCACATTATCAGTTATACATTTAAGAGGCTTATACAAGACTAATATCATCTTATTTCAATATTAATCGCCTAAGGCGATTTAACTCGACATATATATACATTTCAACATTCTTAATATCTACAACCCATTTAACATCACATATCATATTTTTATACTCAATTAACATTAATAATCATAATTTCATGATTCATTCCATCATAGATCAAGTATATCACATATAAGTATAACTTTAATGTAAACTTTAATTTTTCCAACTTTTGATATCTATGTTCAAAATTTCCCATAAATTCTACTTAGGCCTTATTTTTATCATAGATCTCAAATATCAATTCAAATTCATCAAATAAAATCAAGAACTCATAGTTCAAGACTTGCTCTTCATTTTCGAAAATTTTGAAATATTAGTATATGTTTGAATTAAATTCTTATAAATTCATTTTATACATTATTCATATCCCTAAGCATAATTATCATGTCAAATGGATCAAATAAAATCAAAATCATCAAGTTCATACTACATGAAATTTTCGAAAATTTTAAGTCTTACACATGCATGATTTAATTTTTAATTTCTTCATTTATATGATGTTTATAATCATCCATAAACATATATCTAAGCTTAACTCAATCAATTCATAGCATAGAAATCATATTCAAAATTTAGGGTTTAGGTACCATTCTTTAATTTTTCAATTTCATGAATTTAAACAAATTAAATCCATAACACATGTTAATCTAACTCTATAAACACAATTAAATCAATACATCTAATAAAATTTAAACAAATCAAACATAACCCTAATTTTAAATTTTTTTTTGAAAATTTCATAGGCATTCAACATAAAATTCATCCATTTAATTAATGATAACTTTGCATAAATGAAGTATTTACCTTGCTAGGAATAATTTCTCTTCAATTTCCAAGCTTAATTATGTAGTAAAATTGAAAGTAGGATTTTGTGTGTGTGAGTGTGTGTGTGTCGCAAGTTTGGAGAAGAAAAGGGGTTTGGAAGATGATTTTATTCATGTATTATTCTTCTAGATATTTAATTTAAATTTCATGTGCATTTATGTAAAATTTCAAGATAATAATACACAAATTTCAAAAATATTATAAATGCACTCTTAACTTTGCTAATTCCAAATTTTAATGTAATTCAATTAATAGGATTATATTTCAAGTAAATTATAAAATCTAATATAACTTATATTCATGATTTAATTTAGATTCATATAGCATAATTTAAATCACTTTATTCAATAAAATTCAATTCATTATTATAATACTTTAAATTCCAAAATTACATAGATAAGTTCTTTAATCATTAGTTATTAATAAAACAAATTTATTCAAGACTTTAATATCTTGAATAATATTTTATCTCATTTTATAAGAAAATAACATAAAAAAATAATTAATGTAATTCATAACAAAATTTCCAAGTAATAGCATTTTTCATGCACACAATTATAAATAAACACATAATTCACATTTTATCACATTTAAACTCATTTCTAATAATTTCTACATTTTCCGATTCCATATAATTAAATCTTAAATTAATCGGATTCATACCGATTAATATTTCACTATATTAAATTTTATTTAATTCTTAAGGCTTAAATAGCTTTTAAGCCTTTAATAATACTTAATTAAACTTTATTAATTACTATAAAATTTCGGCCACTACATTCCTCCCCTTAAAGAAATTTCGTCCTCGAAATTTTCGCACCTTATTAAATAAGTCGGGTATCTTTTCTCATTTGATCTTCCAATTCCCATGTGACTTCTTCCGGACCATGATGTTTCCATTGAACTTTCAATAAAGGAATAACTTTATTCCTTAACTGCTCTTTTCGGTCCGTAATGCTTTCGCCCTTCTTCATAACTTAAGTCAAGATTGGGACTATTTCATCATAATGAAGAATATGTTGTGGATCATATACATACTTTCTAAGTCGAGATACGTGAAAACGCCATGTACGTTAGCGAAGTTTGGAGGCAACGCTAACCTATAGGCATGTGCCCAATCCGCTCCAATATCTCATAAGGTCCAAGAAACTGGGTTTAAGTTTCCTTTATTCCAAAACGGTGAACTCCTTTAGTTGGGAAACTTTAAGAAAGACCTTGTCCCTATTTCAATTTCAATTCAGACGGCGATGATCAAGATAGGACTTTTGTCGGCCTTGAGCTTCTTTCATTCTTTGTTTTATTTGTCGCACAATTTGAACCATTTCTTCAATCGCTTCGGGCCAAGAATCTTCCGCTCTCCTACCTCGTCCCAATACAGAGGTGATCCGCACTTTTACCATAAAGTGCTTCATAAGGTGCCATGCCGATCGTAGCTTGATAATCGTTGTTGTGTTTAATTCGATCAATGGTAAGACTTGTTCCCATTGATCTCCTCGATCAAACACCACGCTCGAGCATATCTTCGAGGGTTTGAATTGTTCTCTCGGCCCGACCGTCTGTCTGGGATGAAAAGCGGTGCTAAAATTTAATCGAGTACCCAATTCTTTTGAAAAGTAGTCCGTAACCGAGAGGTGAATTTGGCATCACGATCCGAGGTGATTGAGATCGCACTCCATGTAGCCGAACAATTTCCGAACATAAATTTGTGCCAACTTATCTCGCTCCATACGTTATCGAATTGGAATGAAATGAGCGCTCTTGGTTAATCGATCAATGATTACCCATATGGCCGTATTTCGCCTCTAGACTTGGGTAAACCAATTACAAAATCCATAGCGATGTGATCCCATTTCCATTCGTGCACTTCAAGAGGTCAGAACTTTCCGTATGGTCTTTGATGTAAAGCTTTTACTTGTTGGCACGCTAAACACTTTTCGACGTAGGAGGCAATGTCTTGCTTCATCCCGTCCACATGAACTTTTGTTTAAGATCCTGTACATCTTCGCATTTCGGATGTGCCGCAGATGGAACCTTATGAGCTTCATTCATAATTTCATTTTTCACTCAGATCGTTAGTACGATATGCGATTACCAAACATAATCGCATTATCTCCAACTTCATGATATTCGGAAAATTTCCATTCGAATCTTTGCTCAGAGTTTCAAGTTGTTTATCTCTTCTTTGCGCTCAATAATACGAGTTCTCAAACCGAAGTACCATCAATGACGCTACAATTCCTTGAATATTTCGGGAGGTAACACGGTTTCAACTTCATTTTCTCGAACTCTTTAATAATTCTCCTTGATCCGTTAAAGAGTTCCTAATTTCTCCCGATTTTTCCTACTCGTAGCGCCCGCTACGACATTAGCTTTTCCGGATGATACTTGATCTCACAATCGTAGTCTTTGACCACTCGAGCCATCTTCGTTGTCGCATATTCAAGTCTTTTGTTCAAAGAAATACTTCAAACTTTTGTGGTCCGTGAAAATCTCACATTTCGATCCGCATGTATAATGTCTCCATATTTTCAATGCATGAACCACCGCGCGAGCTCCGGATCGTGAGTGGGATAGTTATGTTCATGAATCTTCAACTGTCGTGAAGCGATGCGACGACCTTCCTTCTTGCATTAAAACGCATCCTATTCCATTTCTCGACGATCCGTGTATATGGTATAGTCTTTCTCGGATCGTATTGTTAAGATAGGAGCGTTGGTCAATCTTTCTTCGAGTTCTTGAAAACCGTCTTCGCATTTCGAGTCCATTGAAATTTTATCCCTTTCTTCAAAGAATTGCGCCATTGGTTTAGCAATTTTAGAAAATCCTCGATAAATCTTCTATAATACCCGCTAAACCCGTAAAACTACGAATCTCATTTGGAGTCGTAGGCGATTTCCACTCCTGAACTGCTTGGACTTTGGCAGGATCAACTTTAATTCCTTCTGCTGAGACTATATGCCCTAAGAAATTTACTTCTTTCAGCCAAAAATCACACTTGCTGAATTTGGCATATAATCTTTGTGCCCTTAGTTTTTCCAACACAATTCTCAAATGCTCTTCGTGTTCTTGTTCGCTCTTTGAATAGATTAAAATATCATCGATGAACACTAACACGAATTTATCAAGATATTCATGGAATACGCGGTTCATGAGGTCCATGAATACAGCTGGAGCATTGGTTAGTCCAAACGGCATCACTACAAATTCGTAGTGTCCGTATCGGGTCCTAAAAGCGGTTTTCGGTATATCCTCGGGTTTTATCTTCACTTGATGGTAACCCGATCTTAGATCGATCTTCAAAATACCTTTGCTCCTTTCAATTGGTCGAACAAGTCATCAATTCGAGGGCGGGTATTTATTCTTCAATGTCACCTTATTCAGCTTCTCGATAATCAATACACATTCTTAAGGTGCCGTCCTTCTTTTGACGAATAACACCGGTGCTCCTGTGACGCGCTTGGTCGAATAAATCCTAAGTCCGTAAGTTCCTGTAATGGACTTTCAATTCTTGCAATTCTTTAGGAGCCATCCGATACGGTGCTTTGAAATTGGCGCGGATCCTCGCTCAAGATCGATCGCAAATCCAATTGTCGATCCGCGGTATACCGGTAATTTTTCCGAAATACATCCGGATATTCTCGAACAACCGCACATTCTCAATCTTCCTATCCTTCTTGTCTTCCTTGCTTAGCATATCGATAGGCATGATTTTCGCTACATCTTATCAACTTTTCTCACTGTAGTCGATATTACATGTGCACCCTTCTTCTTCTCTCATCAATCCCATAAAAGCACGTGGGTTCTTTTCCGGTGGTTGAAATGCGATTTTCGTTGTTCACAACGAATCGCTATAAATTTTCCGTTAACCAATCCATACCCAAGATAATATCTACGTCCCACATGCATAAGAGGCGAATGATTCGACTTTTAATCAAGTGATCCTAACTCAATTCTAAGTTAGACATACTTTATCAACTAGTTCGTCGCCCACCTATTGGAGTAAGTACTTTGAACCCTACTCGTGATGATTCTACGGAAGTTCAAGATTATCTACGCATGCGGTAGAAATGAAAGAATGCGATGCTCCCGTATCAAACAAAATTATAACAGTACACCTTTAACCGGGCCATACCGTTAGATTTCCGCATTTTTCCGATTGCTTTTGCTTCAAAGCATACGCATGCATCGATGTTGAGGTTGGACTTGTAGAGATTGAGATGACATCCGCCGTGTAAAAGTCTCGTAGTTCACAATTCTTGGTGGTGGAGGAAGTTGATAGTGAGGTGGTTGTGATATCCGGTCATTGCTTTCACTATGGCCCCGAACGGTCGCAAAGATTTTCCTCTTCTCCTCTCCCGCCACATTTTGTCTGTATGGACAATTAGTGAACAAAGTGACCGAACAAGCATTTAGCATTGGAGGACTAATGCTTGATCAAAGAAAGAATACGAAGTTTCACAACATCAAGCTACAATGTTGCTCGATGATTGTGTAGGCCGACCTTAGAGCTCAAGAACCACAATGGGAAGATGGTAACGAGAGCGAAGATGAGGCCTTCACCGAAACGGATCGATCGGAATCGGGTGTGAGACTGAGTAGAGCATTTAGAAATTAAAAGAACTCATATGGACTTTGATCGTCCTTTATTATTATTATTTTTCATCCCTTGTCCACATGAATAGCTAAACCGCCGACTAGTTTGTAGGTCAAGGGCTAGGTCACACATTTGAACCACGATCACTGGCCCGGCCCTAAACCGCGGTTCCGCCCTAAAACATGTCCTCTCCCGCCAAGTATTGCTCCCTCCGACATAAACCGAAATGTGTACGGTTGCATTGAGGGCACATAGGTGGTCTTATCTGATTCTGAGAAAATGATGGTTGTCCAGTAGCCGGCGGTCGGAATGATCTCGACATCGTGGAGCTCTGCCTTTGAAACGGTCTTTTGCTTGAATTTCCTCGCATCTCCCATTTTCTTTTTCCTTTATATTTTTGTTCCATTTGGGAGGATTTTGTTGATATAATTCCTTGTGGTACGCCAACATTAGTCTCAGCAGCATGCTTTTCAGCTTGAATCTCCATTTCCATGTCCAACGCACGGTTCAGGGTTTCTGCGTAAGACATGGGAGGTTGAGCGGCTAAAATAATTCGGATTTCGTGTCGAATCCGTAACTAAACATCTCACCATCTTCTCATCTGTTTCCACTTTATAAGGTGCATATCGGATAAGGTGCAAAATTCCGATCGATTCCGCCACACCCTATTACCTTGTTTCAAATTCATAAATTCAATTTCCTTCGCTTCTATAGCTTCGAGGAATGAACTTAGCATACGCTTCTTCCTCGAACTGCTCCCATGTAAAGTTCGCCAATTGCTCGGGTGAGGGTTTTCGCCGGCCTCCCACCGTAAACCGCAGTCCTTTCATCGTAAAATTTATGCACAAAGAAACATTCTCGGTCGTTGCATTCCAAGAACTTAAAGATTCTCTCAATAGTTCTTACCCACTCTTCACCGGCAGACTACCACCCCGTGAAGTTAGGTGGGTTTTGACGAAGAAAGAGTTCTGAAATTTTTCGATTTGGTGGAGAGGGTTCACGATTTGGAAAGTTTTGAGGTGTTGCTTCACTATCTCTTTCTTCCAAACTTGTATTTCTTCTTCTTGGAGGCATACTAATACCAAAAGAAGAATTTTATTGTCACAGCAGTTGATAAGATATCACAACAAGGAAATAAGGTTTCAAATTATAGTAAAGCGCAATCATCACAGGATTTAAGGACTCAACAACATGAGAAACAACAAAGATATACGACATATTATAATTTACAAAACATCAACAAAATAAGTAGCATGTTATGGTTACAAAAATTGCCTCAGTGAGGACTTTTACAAAATAAGTTAGTTTCACTGATACTGGCTGGTAGTTCTGCCTTGCCATTCTAACTATCCTACCTAGCTTTGAACATATTTCTCTTATCTATCTATGTCTTCCTCAGGGTCTTCTTCTGGTTCCTCTTCTGACTCTTCTTCCCTTTTATCTTCAGGAGTATGAGCATGATCAGTGACTGAGTGAGCGGCCTCTCCTGGCAAAAGAAGGGAAGGATCGGATAAAGAGGGCATTTCACCGCAGCCTAGAGGTCTCAAATAGGAAGTGCCAACAGATAGTGGTTGTTCAAATTTCGGCTACCTCTGGGAGACATGATTAAGGATAGTTCGTGAAGAGGAGATAAAGGTGGTGAAGGAGTTTTCGGTGCAAATGGTTGTTCAAACAGATCTAAATCATCTAGGGTCCACCGAGGTCCAAGAGGAAAAGACTATCGTTATCGTAATGTGATTCGTATGAGGACTAGGAATGACAACCTCACGAAACATAGGTTTAATTTCTCCCAATTTTGGATGAAGAAAATCATCTAGGATCTGATGAACTGCTGGAATAAATTGATCAAAAGGGCGATATGGTAGCTCTGGGGGATCTCCTATGATTCGATAATGTCTTTTATAAGATTTACGAATCGATCAAGATTACCAGACTCGCATTCCATATCAATATGTACATAATTCAAAGCCGCTTTCGATGCCCATCCTCGCCAAGAAGGAGGTAAAGCATTAACCAATGCGAAGTCCATCTAACTCACCATCGCACTCTTTAAAACCGATCTCCACAAGATCATAAACTGTTGAGAGCAAACGGCGATGTCGCCTCTCTCGATTCTAAAGGAAAAGAAACGATCGACGCGCTAATCCAAATTGCCTATTATCAACATTCTTTCGAGCAAAACCTTCCTCCGCACCATCCTATAGTCAAATATAACTTTTATACTAATTAGAAACAAAGATAATCACATATCATTTATTTTCACACATACCATCTAAGAATGTTCAACATAATCACCTTTCATTCAATTATACACATCACTTACGACTTACTTTACCCGGTTGAGTCAAGAGATGGATCAAACACCGAGCCTCTACCAATGACTCAAAGGTTTACAAGAGAGGTTGGCTCAAAGAAAGAAAATTTACAGGATCAAAGCGAAACAATGCTCGATACCACTGTCACTAACCGACTATTTAATTACTTAATTAACTAAATAATCAAGCCGCGATCGGTTTAATTAACGATAATCTTTCAATAAAAGAGTGATTTAGAAGATAAGTTTTGGAAACAAACGGACAATATAACGTTTGTAAACAGAGTAAGCCAACCCGCACACGTAAAATATCCAACAACCATACAAACCGTAACACAACCTCGAAATACATACATGAGAGTTTTCAAAATATTTACAAGTTATCAAAAGTATGGTTTCACGCTTCAAGGTTAACAATGAAGACTAATGAATGTCATGTGTGAAGACATGACACTCAACCACAATGGTTCACAAGACGAAAAACAAAATAGCTATTCTCGCCGCTTTCTAGCCACACCTCTTCCATGCTCAACCCGCAAAGATAAAACACTTATCGGTGTGAGTACTAGAAGTACTCTGGGTAAATGCTATCATAATATTCATAACTTATAACTTTGTTCAAATAAACTTTTCTTTCAAATGATTTTAGAAATCTACGCTTATTTGTTCATAAGAAACATTTATCTTCATAACATATCACCACAATTCGCTTTAAACATACCGGCATAACATACCCGAGTTGGTCCCAAGGATCACAACCACGGTCATACCCTATCTACGCTATTCGGTAAAGGGAAGTAGGCCTCCTCCCCAAGACCATGGCCGCCTACATGAGCAAGCTCACGACCATCTACCCGCACAAGAATTCACATTTTCCTACCGCAGATAGGTAATTGTCATCATACCCACAATGTGGTAAAACATTTAGCATGATTAACATGTGGTGTTCAAATGTTTTCACAAGAAATCAAACTCATAACATATCATATGTTTAGCTTCAAAATAAAGTTCGTAATGCATTACCCACCTCGTGACGACGCTCAATCTACTAAGTTTGTTTCTTCGTTCTTCACTTCTCGCTTCTCTTGCTCGATCCTTAAAACATAAAAATTATTATTGACTTTAGTAATCTTTCTTACTTATTTATACCTTTAGTAATTAAGTAATATTTAAAACATCTTATGCATATCAAATTCTACCTAAATTTCGGCAGCGTAACATCTGTAATATGGACATCCCAAACATAACACACTACTCCAATGTCATCCCAAACTCCCCAATATCATCATCACATTATCAGTTACACATTTAAGAGGCTTATACAAGACTAATATCATCTTATTTCAATATTAATCGCCTAAGGCGATTTAACTCGACATATATATACATTTCAACATTCTTAATATCTACAACCCATTTAACATCACATATCATATTTTTATACTCAATTAACATTAATAATCATAATTTCATGATTCATTCCATCATAGATCAAGTATATCACATATAAGTATAACTTTAATGTAAACTTTAATTTTTCCAACTTTTGATATCTATGTTCAAAATTTCCCATAAATTCTACTTAGGCCTTATTTTTATCATAGATCTCAAATATCAATTCAAATTCATCAAATAAAATCAAGAACTCATAGTTCAAGACTTGCTCTTCATTTTCAAAATTTTGAAATATTAGTATATGTTTGAATTAAATTTTATAAATTCATTTTATACATTATTCATATCCCTAAGCATAATTATCATGTCAAATGGATCAAATAAAATCAAAATCATCAAGTTCATACTACATGAAATTTTCGAAAATTTTAAGTCTTACACATGCATGATTTAATTTTAATTTCTTCATTTATATGATGTTTATAATCATCCATAAACATATATCTAAGCTTAACTCAATCAATTCATAGCATAGAAATCATATTCAAAATTTAGGGTTTAGGTACCATTCTTTAATTTTTCAATTTCATGAATTTAAACAAATTAAATCCATAACACATGTTAATCTAACTCTATAAACACAATTAAATCAATACATCTAATAAAATTTAAACAAATCAAACATAACCCTAATTTTAAATTTTTTTGAAAATTTCATAGCATTCAACATAAAATTCATCCATTTAATTAATGATAACTTTGCATAAATGAAGTATTTACCTTGCTAGGAATAATTTCTCTTCAATTTCCAAGCTTAATTATGTAGTAAAATTGAAAGTAGGATTTTGTGTGTGAGTGTGTGTGTCGCAAGTTTGGAGAAGAAAAGGGTTTGGAAGATGATTTTATTCATGTATTATTCTTCTAGATATTTAATTTAAATTTCATGTGCATTTATGTAAAATTTCAAGATAATAATACACAAATTTCAAAAATATTATAAATGCACTCTTAACTTTGCTAATTCCAAATTTTAATGTAATTCAATTAATAGGATTATATTTCAAGTAAATTATAAAATCTAATATAACTTATATTCATGATTTAATTTAGATTCATATAGCATAATTTAAATCACTTTATTCAATAAAATTCAATTCATTATTATAATACTTCTTAAATTCCAAAAATTACATAGATAAGTTCTTTAATCATTAGTTATTAATAAAACAAATTTATTCAAGACTTTAATATCTTGAATAATATTTTATCTCATTTTATAAGAAAAATAACATAAAAAAAAAAAAAATTAATGTAATTCATAACAAAATTTCCAAGTAATAGCATTTTTCATGCACACAATTATAAATAAACACATAATTCACATTTTATCACATTTAAACTCATTTCTAATAATTCTCTACATTTTCCGATTCCATATAATTAAATCTTAAATTAATCGGATTCATACCGATTAATATTTCACTATATTAAATTTTATTTAATTCTTAAGGCTTAAATAGCTTTTAAGCCTTTAATAATACTTAATTAAACTTTATTAATTACTATAAAATTTCGGGCCACTACACTATGGCTGAGATTTTTTCGGACTTTTTAAGCTTAATTTCGCTGATTTTCGTAAAAGTAAGGGTAGATTAGTAATTTGATTTGTTATGTGATTGCGAAAACAAAAAATGCATGCATTTGAACATAATAATGCATTCAAATGAATAAAAAATGCATGCATTTGAACATAATAATGCATGCGGTTCAAGCTCACGTCCGGTAGCATGGGCGCGCGCGGTATGTTTCGTGTTTCGTGTTTCGTGCTCGCGCTCGTTGGCCTGCATTTTTAAGTTTTGTTAAATGCATTGACATGTTTTGATCAATACATGGACGTGCTTTGTTCAATGCATGTACATGCTTTGTTCAATGCATGTTTGTGTTTTGTGGCAAATGCGCTTTATGCTTTGTTCAATGCATTGTCATGTTTTGTTCAATGCAGCTTCATGTTTTGTTCAATGTATTGTTATGGTTTCGACGTAAAATCTCTCATTCATCCTTCTATGTCAATTCCGTCGCTCTTTCGTTGATTACCGCGATTCGCCGTGAAACACCGCCATAGCTATCATAGTTCTCGATTCTTCAATCATCTATCAAATTTATCTTTTATTTTTCTCAAAATCCATCAATTTTGTTCTCAATTTTTTTCTTCTTTTCTTTCTTTCAAAATCTATTGTTTGTTGTTGTTTGTTTATATTGTCGATGTTACGGCGGTCGCCGCCGCCGTCGTCGTCCGCCGCTGCTGCCGCCATCGCTCCTGCTACGCCTGTTGCCACCAGGAGGAGAAGAAGAAGGTTGATTTGATTTGTTCCCATTTTGCCTTGCGAAAATTAAAAGAAAAGGAAAAGAAAATGAGTGTCATGTGTCGAACTGTTGTGGTGCCACGTGTTCAAAATGTGTATGTCAGATTGAATACTACATACTATCTGGGACCAAGATACTTTAACCCAACCCTATATATATATATATATATATATATATATATATATATGACAATATAGAATATATATGAAGCACATAAGATCGACTTGAATATAATTTTTTGTAATAATTTAATTATAAGTTGATACAATATATAGTTTTGTTATTTACATATAACAATTTTATTCAAAATACATAACCACAACTATGGTATGCGTTTGTCCGGACACAATTTTTTGTAATAATAAATTGGTATTCAATATATTGATTTGTTGATTTGTGATACTTTTTTCATGTAAGTTTGTTTAAATAAATATATTTTTTTTTTTCTTTCTTTCTCTCTAATCATACTACCTTTATAATAATGTGGCATTGACCATATTTGAGTTTTCACATTTCAGACATGCATTCTGAGGGTATTTAGCACAAAACATTGATATTTTCAAATATTTTTTAGTATATTTAGGTGAGTGTGTTTGAAGGGTCCGGTCTCCTGGGAATACATTTATGTCAATCCTAAATAGATAAAAAGATTTGATTTTCTGGTTTAACTGTGACGGCAACGCGTAAAAGCTAACCCACTAAGTACCCACTATTTCTTAAAGCGATCTTAAAGTTACTTTCCCTGCACATAAAAATAAAGTAAAACAACTTTTGCTGTATCTTTTTCTAATTAATCGAATCGACTCATTTTATTTATTATTAATTGATTCATGAAAAATATTGTGTTCTTGTCGCAGCATATGGAACGAATCAAATCTAAATTTGAGTGGAAGGCACAATATTAATTAATCGGGCAGTGAAAATGATGTTTAAATAAAAGAAATTAAAGAAAGCATCACATATAAATTCATGGTTTAACAAGCAATTATACAGAACACGCACACACACGCACTAGAACGATACAACTTGGTTTCTCCGGCTGAGAACATTTATTGAAGCTGCAAAAACAGAACTCACTCCATTCCGTTTTAAGTGTTCGTATTTTTTTTGGGTTATCCCATTCTAAGTGGTCAATAACAAAAAATGCATCATTTTACATATAAAAGTGTTTGGAATTCCACGAGTCACTCTACTCTACATACAAAACACAATCTCTTAATCTACGTGTTCAAAAGCAATGAGTCGTTTAAAGCGGGACAAAGGTAGTATTTCACAATATAGTACATGAGCCTGCGAGGTTGGCCAGCGTGAGCGCCGCTTCCAATACTTTGAATGTGGCAGCCACCTCTTTCTGAACACCAGAAATCAAACATGTTACATTAATTAATGGACCATGATGTTTACATAAGATAAATAAATTAAATGAATTTAATGCTAACCAGTTTTGGAACGATTTCAAGTGAATAATTCTCTCGGTTTGGACGATGATCTCGAGCAACAATTGCAGTTGATGTTGATGGCCGACTATTACACTGCTCAACTACCTTATTCCTCCTCTGCTTCATCTTAGAAATTGAAATAAGCATATTATAGATACATTAAATTTGTAAAAATACACAGTTTTATGACAGTAATAGATTAATTAATTAACTTGCATTACCCCATTATTCACATAAACACGTGCAGATTCCTGATCTCCTTTGGTTTGCAACAGGGTGTAGTTGTCCAAGAAGAGCGCGCGGCCGCCACCGTGGCTGTGCTTGCATTTATGAGACTGATAACAAGCGTGGCATATACTGAAAGACCTTTCCGGATCCTCAAAGCAAACCACACAAGATAAGTAAATCCCGGGGATAAAGTCCCCGCAGCAGCCGCAGAAGGGGCGGCCGCTTTTGATTATGTAATAAAGCGTCATCACCTCCCAGAAACCCAAACTCCCATTCCCATCCATGTCCAGCTCCTTGAAGAAGTGGTTATTGTGCATTTGCGTGTACCCTTGCTCCCTCATGAATGTCAAGAACTCCTCGAGCTCGATGCAGCCGTCTCCGTCGGCGTCCATGGACTTGAAGAAGTCATCCGCCATGGCCTTCACTTCGGGAGAGGCCGCCCTGTAATGGGACTTGGCGATCTCCCACAAATTTCTCATTTCCTCCTAAATGGCACCAAATGATTAGTCAGTGTATACGAGAAACAGAATATGAGAAATGAGGTAAAATTACTTACCTTGGCTGTGGCCTTGCTCAACTTAGCGAGAAGAGCTTGGTCGTGCAGCAAGGGGTGCCTGTGCGGGAATTTGCCTCCGCCGTAGCAATTGCAGCAGAGGGCGTAGCTGCGGTCGCGCGAACATTCGAAGCAGGAAAACGTCGGACCGAATGAGAGTTCACGACAGCCGTCGCATCGGAGGACTGTAATGGCGTCTCTCTTGTAGTAGAAAAGCACAAGAATGTCGTCGAAATCGAGGGCGCCGTCGCTGTCCGAGTCCAGTTGTTTGAAGACTCTGTCGTTCGACAGAGCGCATTCGACGCCCATTGTGAACTCTCGCAGGCTTATTTTACCATCGTTGTTGAGATCTAGTTTTTCGAACATCTCTGCGGCCTCCATTTTTTCCTTCAGGCGAGCTCGGTCGTACAACGCTCTCGCAATTCTTCTGATCCCATCACCCATCGATCCTCTGTCTCTCCCTCAATGTGTGTGTGTGTGTGTGTGTCGCAACGTACACATATGAACTTTAATTATTGTGTTCAACCTAACGGACTGAATTTAATAACTACAAATAGAAAGACTATTAATCAAAGTAAGTCGTCCATTAATCAAAGTAAGTCGTCCCTCTCAAAAAAGAATACAAAGTTTGATCCACTTTTTAATTTGATTGATTGATGGATGTTATTTGTTTTATAAACATTATTGACTTGTTTACTCACTTTATGGAGCATACTAGTATTATATCTTCCCTTGCACAAACCTACCATAGCTGTAGTAGTAGGGTTGGATAAGTATCTAGTGTGGTATTTTGAAAACAATAGTTGTCGTAGTAGAAGAAAGGTCTAGGCCTGACCTAAATCTTAGGTTCGGAATTCAGAGATGTTGAATTCGAATCATCGAATCATGCCTTTGAAATTATAATCAAGTGGACCTCAATCGTGAATTGAAGTCTTTATCCTATTAAGTGATGAACTTAAAACATGGTCAAAATGGATAAGTTGTCTACGAAGCATCAAAATCTTTATGTGTTCTTTAATATATTTTTTTTTTTTTTTTGATAATTTAATTCAGAAAATTTTAAATGCGAACCTAATTTTCATTTCGGTTTGGTCGGACTCGAAACTCGAATTTTTGCTTACCCTAATGAACTTAAACCACTCTACCACTAGGCCAACACACACACACTACTTTGTTTTTTCATGTCTTTCAAACTGCGTTACTTAGCTTTATCGGCTTAAGATTGGAAAAACTCAGGTTTGGCTATATACCCCGTAGCTGCACATAAGCACGAAAATGATTTAAAGTTTTCGATGAATAAAAAGCGAGTACACATAAGCACGAAAATGGTTAATGTTCCAAAATAGTCTTTAAAGTTTAGTTTTAGTATCGTTTTAAATCAATCTATTTATTATCTACAAGCACATGCAACGTACATTCCCTCTACTAGTAATGACTAAAAAAGGGTACGTAACTCTCCCAACCCTACCAAAAACGAAAGAAAAATTAAAAATCACAATAATCGTGGAGAAAAAAAATTAAAATGGATTGAAGCTTTTTTGTTGAATTGCTAAAAATCACACAATTGAGTCAATTGATCGAAATAAGAGATTTGGTAAATTGGTTGGACTATGTCGACAGTCAACACTCTACTCATTTACATATAACAATTCTATTCAAAATTAATAACCAAAGTTTTGAATAAGTCTCTGCTTCACAGAGCAATATATAAGAAAGATAAATCTCTCTACGAAATATCAAATACATCTTAAATTATATAGTTAGCAAAACCAGACAAGGAGTATATCAATATTTCCACTTCGATGGGCAATTTTGAGCTACTATATATCAAGCGTAATATTTGATTCTACTACTGGGAAAACTGTCACCAAAGGCTAATTAATTTCAGACAAATTGTCGATGAATGTGTAAACAAATATGACATGTATGCATAATACTAATATACACGCAGAAAATTAAATGTAATTGCAAATTACCTACACATTATTCTGCATATGAATATCTAATAATTTACATGCAAATTGCCTAAAACACTTGTACATGGGATTGTCACAAGTTGGTGAAAATGTCGATCGCCAATCCCATTGTATCGAAAGCGACACCCATTCGTTCCTGAGAAACACACTCACACTGATTAGCAACCAAACTTAAACAAGTATAAAATAAGTAATCTTTCCTATAGGTTATGTTAATTATGTATACTCCCTCCTTTTTTTATAGGTATCATCAACTGTTAAATTACACTTATCAAGAAAATATAAAAACTATCTTTTGACCTAATTAATTACCATGATAAATGCATTCATATAACTAGTTATCAAATTTCAAGAATATTAAATAAAGGTAGATAAGAAATATATCACAATTTTACTCTCAAATTGTGAATTAAGACACTTAATAATTTTTTTTGCAAATGGAACACTTAAAAAGAACAAAGAGGAATATATAATTTCGAAAGAGATGGAGGCCAAACCAAATACATTAAATTCACATACGGAACATGTTCTGTCAATAGGATATTTTCAGAGCTGAAGCTGATAAATGATTAAGTCTTATTCAGATGATATATTTACAATTTACTCACCTTGTAAAACACTATAATTATATATCACCTGTATTTTAATTTTTTACAACCATAACATACTCGAAATAATTTATTAGTAATAAAACTATATTTTTCAAATATAAAACATCATTTTAGCGGTACACATCTTGCACATTTTGATGAAACATTGGGGACTTAATTGCAAAAAGAAAGCAAAAGGCGGGTTTGCAGTTAATTACAATACTTTAAAAGTCATGCCTAAATTACTGTATTTGTGTTATTCTCTCCTGTTCTTTTATAAGTGTTTTAGCCATCAAATTATACATATTAAGAAAATATAAAAATTTAGTTTTATAATTTTATTAATTATTATAATAAATATTATATATATATATATATATATATATATAACTAATAATCAAATTTCAAGAGCATTAAATAAGAGTAAAATGTAAATTTATTTCAATTTTACTCTCAAATTATAGTCCAAAACAGTTATTAAAATAATAAGAAAAAAATATCAATAGAACACATAAAAAAAGGAGGGAGTATTTCCAAGTATTAACCCTTTTGAATACTGCAAGAATACATACCAGACCATGAGATGAACCCTGTGTTTTGTGCAGCAAGGTGTAGTTGTCCAAGAATTTGGCGCCACCAATGTGATCGTGTTCGAAGCCGTTGGACTGATAACAACGTAGGCATAAATCGAAGGACTTCCCATCCTTGAAGCAGTGGACGCAGGTGAAGAAAGTCGCGGGGATGAAATCTCCGCAACAGTCGCAGAAGGGGCGGCCGCTTTTGATGACGTAATTGAGCGTCATCACCTCCGAGAAATCCAGAGTGCCATCGCCGTCCATGTCCACTTTCATGAAGAAATCGGGATTCCCCGTCATCTTATATCCTTTCCGGGACATGAAAGATAAAAACTCCGAAAGCTCGACTTTCCGTCTCCATCACTGTCCATGGAACTGAAAAACTTCTTCGCCTCGGCCTGAGTTTGTGGCGAGCTTGCTCGAAAATGGGCTTCTGCAATCGCGCGCAGCTCCTCTATCCCGCTCTGAATTTTTGTGAGAAATGAATTAGGATTAGCCATTTTGACATGCACGAATTTTGAAATGATTAGTTTGCAAACTTGAGATTAATCTAGAAGATGAATTGGTTAAAAAAAAAAGAAAAACAAAGAAGAACTAGTGACTTCCCTCTCTCTTCAAGAATTTTGTTAGAAAGGTTGAGCATTTAAATTTTGGTTAAAATCGAAAAATATCGAATCGAATCTAATTATTTAAAATTTTAGAATCAAAATTGTACCGAATAAAAGAAATTTGAAAAAAACTCGAAACTGAATTATTATTATTGTTTGTGATTTTATTTTTAAAATAAAATTTAATTATTAAACTAAACTAATATTATATATATAATCTAAATTGCTGTTTGTTTGGCTTTGGAAATCGCAAATCAAACCAATCCGAATTTCAAAAGGAGAAAAGAAGTCTGAACGAACTGAAAATCTGAAAAAAGCAAACCGAATTCAATATTCGATTTGATTCAGTTTGATTATTCAAATTCAAAATATCTTGCTCACCCTTATTTTGGTATGCTCTGCGCCACAATTCTTATGAAAATCCTTTTGATCCAAAGATCATTTTTGAACAGTAATTGTTTGATTATTTTTTGTTGGAAGAATGATTAGAAAAACCAAAAAACTGGAAGGATAACTACGAAGAGAAAAACAAAAAGAAAAGGGCAGAGAGAAAAACTTCACCTTGGCCGGATGGGATTTTGTCTGAATGAAATTAACAAGAGCTGCTTGATCATGCAACATGAAGCTCAAGGGATGCTGGTGCTTGAGTTTGCCGCCACGATGGCAGTCGCAGCAAAGATCGTATGTGCGAGGGAAGTGATCCAAACACAGAAGACAAGAAAAGTATGGGCCGAGTATTTTTTGGTTGCAGCCATCGCAGCGGGAGATGGAGATTAATGCTTTCTTTTGATGGTAGAAGAGGACAAGGACATCGGAAAAATATAGGAACCCGTCGCTGCTGGAGTCGAGTTTCTTGAAGAATTCTTCGCCCGATGCCTTAGAATCGAAGCACGTTTTGAATTCTTCCAGACTTATCTTTTCGTCACCGTTGAGATCTAATCTCGTGAAGAAATCTTTGGCCTCGTCTCTCTCCTCCTCACTTGCTCTCTCGTAGTAGGCTCTAGCAACTCTTCTTAGCCCGTCCGCCATCTCTCTCTCTCTCTCTCTCTCTCTCTCTCTCTCTCTCACACACACAGAGCTTGTATCTTTGTTTCAAAGAGGGTTGTAATGAATGAACAGATATATGAGACACGACTTTTATGTTGTACGAGTCTTACTTGTTGTAGATATTGATGTATTATTTCTAATAAAAAATTTGAAAAAGTCTTCATGGGTAAACCTAGAATTTCATCTGGAAACGTAGAGGCCAAGGCAGAATATTACTTGTCAACCCAGACTATATTTGAAGGAAACTAAACGAAAGAGGAACCCGCCGGCCGTGGATTTTTACCAATTAAAGTCTTAGCATGTACTCAATATAAATTCTCTATATTTTAGTTTCTAATGCAATAATTAAGGATCAAAAAAGGAAAATTGCTCGTTTTCTAGCTATACGGATTTTGCATTAGAGACATTCATTTGAAAACGGAGGAGTTTGATAATATTTAATTATGAAATTCAACCATAAGACACTTATTAAATAACAAATTCATTTCTAAATAGGAAACTTGTTCAGATTTCTACACTCAAGAACTATATTTGTAGTCACTGGAAAAATTTACTCTTTTTATCTTTATAATTATTATTTATGAAAAATATAAAGAGTATGCAAAGCTAATGTGATACGAAAAATTGAATAAGGGTGATTGAATTTTGTAAATCAGTCTCCAACAAACTCCGCAAGATCTAAGGGTGGTTTAAATATCAACAAATATCAGAAGATATATATAAAAAAAGTTTAGATGAGAAAATAAAATAAAAACGCAAAATTCAAACGTAGAACTACACCTAAAATTATATTTAGTATTAATATTTGAAACAATCAATTAATCATATTTAATCGGGGACAGTTAATTACGTGATGCAAACAGTAATCAATCTTATAACGACTTTTTCATTCCAAGCTCTGCATTTAGTTCCATTTCCACGTAGAAAACTAGCACTAAAAATGATTAAATTAATATGTTAGGTGTCCTTACATGGCATTGATTTTTGACTTGTTTTTGGAGTGTACTTAGACGTCAAATCGATGTCGAATTAAAAATTAGGTGGATGATTTTATAACTCAAGTTAAGGGAATTGCACTTGTGTTATTAATTTTGAGCGACCAATGATTAGATTGGTTGTATTTGATGTCTCAAATAAAGAAAGTTGATTTATTTGATCGATAAAATAGAATTATTAACAATAATGACATTATCGATATTAATTTGGAATTTCAAATGCAGCTGTGAAAAAATGAATTGTTGCACATCTGCATGTATTCCCTCATACTCATGAATATTAATAACTCTTCTAGATCGACCTTCTCATTTCGGTCGCCATCCATGGATCTGAAGAACTCCTTAGCCTTCGCCTGCAATTTTCGACTACTTGCTTCATAGTAGGATTCTGCAATCTTACGCAGCTCTTCCATCTCCTGTTTGATTACTATATGAGATAATTTCTTGAGATTGCAATCACGTCTAAACTTATATGTATATATATGAGTTTTCTCTAATGGAAAAAGGCCACACTCAGCATCTTTTTGGGCCAAACCCCAAAGTCCAAACCACCGGCAGACATATTAACCGGGGCGTCTCTTTCTCTAGTCGTGATATTGGAAAGGTTATTTAGAGGGTGTTTGGCTAAACTTATTTTAAAGAATTTATAAGTTCCAAGAGCTTATAAGACATAATATTTGAAGAGCTTATAAGTTATCAAAGTGTTTAGATAATTAAACTTATAAGCTATAGAAAGAATCATACGTTAGAGAGAAAATTGACGAGAGGTGAAGTCGATAGTATAAATGTAGAAAATAACGATCCATAGTAAGATTATTTTGGTAAATTCATTGTTACTTATAAGTTTATGAAAAAATAAGTTGGAGTTGAGCTACTTATTTTTAGTGGAACTTATAAACTGTTTGAGCTTATTTTCACAACTTATAATTAAGTTGTTTATAAACTTATTTTGCCAAACACTTTGCATGAATTTATAAACTCTTAAACAACTTATAAGTTGTTTTGAAGAGCTTATAAACTTAGCAAAACACCCTCTTACTTGAGATTTGCATATCGTTGCCTTCATTTTCTTTTTTCTTTTTAAATTTCTGGCATGATTCAATAAATCTGTTTTTTATATCGGGTTGCACTGTTATTTTCGGTTCAACATATTCTAACATATATAAGTTGTTGGGAACTTAGGACCCCAATTTCCAAGATTTAGTACTCGTATGAGTTGGAATATAAAATATTCTTAAGAAATATTATAAAACAAATAACAATCAACCCATTAGTATTTACTTTGTGTCCTAATTTGAAATGGATTAGAATATTGATCTAATTGATTGACATCCTTAATGATCTTATTTGATGTTAAGTCAAATTAAAGAAAATAAATTTAGTGAGTTATTAACTCTATACCTATTATATACCTAGCTTATATTGTAACCATGCCAAAGCCAACAAGTGATGATTAAAGTAATATTGCAATATTCATAACATGAGCGCACCCATAATTGCGTTAGTAATTGATACTAGCTAGTTTAATTATTTATTTGATATTAATACATTCGTTTCTGATGTGAACCAAGTGTTTGTACGCAAGAGAGACATTGCGTCAAAGCTTATAATGTCCGTTATATACTTGCGTCGCAAAAGCATTTGATAGATGGCAGAGGCGGAGAGGAAGCGGCGACGCCGCTGAGAGCACACAAGTATCACATGATTGTACAGGAGGACACGGCCGCGACGAAGTTGATGAAGTCTCCAACCATGATCATCTTATCCAACGCTTTGAATGAGGCACTCGCTTCGTCCTTCCACGATACCTTTTTAACCATTCCAAAAAATTATTAATAATAATGATGATGATGATGATGAAGAAGAAGAAGAAGAAGAAGAAGAAGAAGAAGAAGAAGAAGAAGAAGAAGAAGAAGAAGAAGAAGAAGAAGAAGAACGCAAACCGGTTGAGTTGCTAGTGTTGGATTGTTCTTGAATTTACTAAATAGCGCAGCGGAATAAAATGATCAAGAACGGATCTAGATCTATAATTAATGTACGAAGAGCCCTATAAACACGTTAGATAGAGAACTTAAAAGTTGCAAAGCTTCCAATAAGTTCTTCGAGATCGTTTCCACAACTATGGTATCCACGTGTATTGAATCAGGTGTAGGAACGATTCTTCGGTATCAAAATTCAACGAGAAAAACCAAGAATCTTCTATTGAATTTACGGTAGTTTTTCTCAATAGTGAAAATCAGTTTTCTCCACTCATTCCCTAATGATTAACTTCCACTTAATCAAAAGGAACCACCCACCACTTAGCTTGTATGGACATTAGGTTTAATTAATTAATGGTCTAAAAATTAATTAATTAAGCCCATAATCTAATTTCTAGTCCATTTACTTACAATATCCCACTTGGACTAGTATTAGATAACATACTGTGCACTATGCATATACCCTTGAACTGATTAATAAGACACTTGATAATGTGACCCAATAGGCCCCCATTACCGACGATGATCTAATCAAATTCTGCACAAAACTCTTGGACTGCGTTGTGCAGCGAACTCGATATATGACGGACGTTTACGTGGCAAACAGTAAACAAACCTTTACATGAAGTTTATGTAATATCCTTTCATTCATGACACACTCGATTCAACCTAGGATTTGCTATATGTCTATCCTAATAGCTCAATCATTTTTCTCATCTTTATTATAAGACCCATATGATCATATTCAATTACTTTAATTGAATATATCTTTTGCATTGGCCAATAACTTCATGGTCGAATAATATAGAGAAAGTGAGTGCTCACTCGAAATTCCAATCGATGAATGAATCTCATTCTTGGCTCAACTACCATTTTCATTTGTCTCGTGATGCACCCAATCCAAGCCGTGTCTTGCCACTTGCAAGCATTGTCTTAGTCAAAATATATCATTTAACAAACAAAATGTGTAATGATCTCAAATCTAAGGACTATTACATACTTCACACACTAAGAAATCGTAGACATTAAACAAACGATTTAATAGTAGGGTATACCTATACTCTCCAAAGTATCCATGTGTCCATCACGGATATCAAATATCTCGTAGTTGTGAGAACCACTATATTTTCTAAGAATGTGATGTAGACCACATGCTAACCTTTGACATATCATCAATATCACATTCTTGATGATCATTGGTTAGGGCTATTTAAGAATTATACTATATCATTAATGTCTCACATCAAAAATGACAGTGATAATTCACGGGAACATTTAAGAGAATAACGACAAGCATCAAAATAATTATTCCATTAAATGCACAAAACCCATAGATAAAACATTATCTTTGATTGTGATCAAAGTAAGTATGTCTCAACAAAGAAGTTTCTAAAACATACAAACTTTAAACTCCCACTGAATCAAGGCCAATTTTCACATGTCTAACACCCAAGCGCTCACAACAACTTGGTAAAAGAATCAGCTAAGATATCGTCAGTGGGTACTCTCTCTAATTTTACATTGCCAATTTCTATTATTTCTCTAATCAGATGGTATCGTCTTGGAACATGTTTGTTTCTGTTTGGAAGCTAGCATCAGTGTACTCAGTCACTGATAGCTCTGGCTGTCCACCATAGACTAAGAAGTATTTTTTAGTCCATCTAAGGTAATTAAGAATAGTCTTAACAGTTTTCCAATTATCATCACCGGGATTTTGCTAAAATCTGTCTGTCATGCTAAGCGCATAGGTCACATCTGACCTAGTGCATATCATGACATACATGATCGATCCTATAGCTGAACATATGGGATCCTTTTCATGGAAGCAATTTCCTTGTCATTAGAAGGACAATCCTTCTTAGACAACATGATGCCATGTCCCATAGGAAGAAATCATTTCTTAGAATTTTCCATTGAGAAATGCCATACCAATTTGTTTATGTAAGTGGTTTGTGATAGCCCCAACAATTTATTAGGTCTATCCCGATAGATTTTGATCCCAATGATGTAGAAGGCTTCACCAAGATCCTTCATCATAAAGGATTTAGACAGCCAGTCTTTCACGGATTGCATCATGGATCGATCGCTCCCCATAATCAGAATGTCATCAACATATATGACCAGGTAGACAACGTTTCCATTCTCGCTCTTTCTATAAACGCAAGGGTCCTCTTTGCTTCTGACAAAGTCAAACAATTTGATAGCTCTGTCAAAACAAATATTCCAACTCCTCGATGCTTTCTTAAGTCCATAAATGAACTTCATTAGCCTACATACTGCATCCGGCCTCTCTTTGGACACAAAAACTTCAGGTTGAGTCATGCAGACATCACCTCTAGTTCTCCATTGAGAAACGCGGATCTAAATTGTAGTATGCGCTATGGCAAGTAATATCCTAATGGACTCGATTTTGCAACCGGTGAAAGGTCTCGTCATAGTCAATGCCTTCACGCCGACTATAACCTTTGCCACCAACCTAGCCTTGTCGGTTCAGATCTTACCATCCGCATCTCTTCTTTTGAAGATCCATTTGCGCCTATGGGGTAAGCCCATCCGGTAAGTCATCAATTAGTTCCGCACTAGATTGAAATACATCGAGTCCATTTCGGATATTAAGGCTTGAAATACATCTTTGAATCGGTGCTCGACACCGCTTCAAGATAGGTCTTAGGTTCATTATCATCCGACTCGACTTCATCATCTTGGTTCTCAACCATTAGATTCAGTCTTTGGGTGCACGACGAGTCCTCTATGGCCTATTGAGTCGGGTTGTTTGCGCAGGTTCATGCTATTCATTTTGAACGTGAGTAGGCTCCTCCGTGTTGACTTCATCAACATTTTGGAGATTCTCAAGAATTTCCTCATGAATTTCTTGAGGTGGAGGTGACACAATTATTGTGTCATCTTGTATTTGATGAGTCTCATTGTCTTGAGGTGGCCCTCTAAAAGTCATTTTCCCTCCCAAACCAAATACATTAAATTCACATGCGGGACATGTCCTGTCAATAAGATATTTTCAGAGCTGAAGCTGATAAATGATTAAGTCTTATTCAGATGATATATTATTAATTTCCACACACCTTGTAAAACACACCTGTATTTTAATTTTTTGCAATCACAACATGCTCGAAATAATTTATTAGTAATAAAACTATAATTTTCAAATATAAAACATCATTTTAGCGGTACACATCTTGCACATTTTGATGAAACATTGGGGACTTAATTGCAAAAAGAAAACAAAAGGCGGTTTAATTTGCAGTTAATTACAATATTTAAAAGTTGTGCCTAAATTACTGTATTTGTGTTATTCCCTCCTGTTTTTTTATGTGTTTATAGCCATCAAATTATACATATTAAGAAAATATAAAAATTTATTTTTATAATTTTATTAATTATTATAATAAATATATATCATAACTTATAATCAAATTTCAAGAACATTAAATAAGAGTAAAATATGAATTTATTTCAATTTTACTCGTAAATTACAATCTAAAACATTTATTAAAATAATAAGAAAAAATGTCAATAGAACATTTATAAAAAAAAAAAGGAGGGAGTATTTCCAAGTATTAACCCTTTTGAATACTGCAAGAATACATACCAGACCATGAGATGAACCCTGTGTTTTGTGCAGCAACGTGTAGTTGTCCAAGAATTTGGCGCCACCAATGTGATCGTGTTCGAAGCCGTTGGACTGATAACAACGTAAGCATAAATCGAAGGACTTCCCATCCTTGAAGCAGTGGACGCAGGTGAAGAAAGTCGCGGGGATGAAATCTCCGCAACAGTCGCAGAAGGGGCGGCCGCTTTTGATGACGTAATTGAGCGTCATCACCTCCCAGAAATCCAGAGTGCCATCGCCGTCCATGTCCACTTTCTTGAAGAAATCGGGATTCCCCGTCAGCTTATATCCTTTCCGGGACATGAAAGATAAAAACTCCGACAGCTCGACTTTCCCGTCTCCATCACTGTCCATGGAACTGAAAAACTTCTTCACCTCGGCCTGAGTTTGTGGTGAGCTTGCTCGAAAATGGGCTTCTGCAATCGCTCGCAGCTCCTCCATCGATCCGCTCTAAATTTTTGTGAGAAATGAATTAGGATTAGCCATTTTGGCATGCACGGTTTTTGAAAGGATGAATTTGCAAACTTGAGATTAATCTAGAAGATGAATTGGTTAAAAAAGAAAAATAAAGAAGAACTAGTGACTTCCTCTCTTCAAGAATTTTGTTAGAAAGGTTGAGCATTTAAGTTTTGGTTAAAATCGAAAAAATATCGAATCGAATCTAATTATTCAAAATTTTAGAATCAAAATTGTAACGAATAAAAGAAATTTGAAAAAAATCGAAACTGAATTATTATTATTGTTTGTGATTTTATTTTTAAAATAAAATTTAATTATTAAACTAAACTAATATTATATATATAATCTAAATTGCTGTTTGTTTGGCTTTGGAAATCGCAAATCAAACCAATTCGAATTTCAAAAGGAGAAAAGAACTCTGAACGAACTGAAAATCTGAAAAAGTAAACCGAATTCAATACTCGATTTGATTCAGTTTTATTATTCAAATTCTGCGCCACAATTCTTATAAAAACCCTTTTGATCCAAAGATAATTTTTGAACGGTAATTGATTGAATATTTTTTGTTGGAAGAATGATTAGAAAAACCAAAAAACTGGAAGGATAACTACGACGAGAAAAAAAAAAGAATAGGACAGAGAGAAAACTTCACCTTGGCCGGCTGGGATTTTGTCTGAATGAAATTAACAAGAGCTGCTTGATCATGCAACATGAAGCTCAAGGGATGCTGGTGCTTGAGTTTGCCGCCACGATGGCAGTCGCAGCAAAGATCGTATGTGTGAGGGAAGTGATCCAAACACAGAAGACAAGAAAAGTATGGGCCGAGTATTTTTTGGTTGCAGCCATCGCAGCGGGAGATGGAGATTAATGCTTTCTTTTGATGGTAGAAGAGGACAAGGACATCGGAAAATATAGGAACCCGTCGCTGCTGGAGTCGAGTTTCTTGAAGAATTCTTCGCCCGATGCCTTAGAATCGAAGCACGTTTTGAATTCTTCCAGACTTATCTTTTCGTCACCGTTGAGATCTAATCTCGTGAAGAAATCTTTGGCCTCGTCTCTCTCCTCCTCACTTGCTCTCTCGTAGTAGGCTCTAGCAACTCTTCTTAGCCCATCCGCCATCTCTCTCTCTCTCTCTCTCTCTCTCTCACACACACACACACACACTGTGTTTCAAAGAGGGTTGTAATGAATGAACAGATATATGAGACACGATTTTTATGTTATTCGAGTCTTACTTATGGTAGATATTGATGTATTATTTCTAGTCAAAAATTTGAAAAAGTCTTCATGGAAACGACAGACGCGAAGTGAGAATATTAGAGGGTGTTTGGGTGAGCTTATAAGCTTTTTAAAATAGTTTATAAGTTTTTATATAATGTTTGGTAAAATAACTTCCTAAACAGTTTATAAACTGTAAAAATAAGCTCCAACAATTTATAAGTTCTCCTAAAAATGAGTTATTCAATCCCAACTTATTTTTTCATAAGCTTATAAGTAATAATGAATTTACAAAAATAACCTTACGATAATTCGTTATTTTCTAAATATATACTATCAATTTTACATATCGTCAATTTTCTCTCTTTAACTATTATTTTTTCTCTCTAACTTACGATTATTTTTCTAGCTTATAAACTCAATTATCCAAACATCTTGATAACTTATAAGCTCTTGAAACATTACATCTTATAAGTTATTAGAGCTTATAAGTTCTATAAAATAAGCTTAGCAAAACACCTCTTAGTTGTCAACCCAGTCTTTACTCAGAAGGAATCTAACAAAAGAAGGAAAACTACTGAATTGCCTCCTCCTTAAAAAAAAGAAAGAAAAAGAAAATTCCCCCTTATGAGAAAACAACAAATACCTTTCTCTCCGAACCTTCGGACCTTCTTTCTTGAGAAAAGGAAAGATCAACTAATAACTATTAAAACTAAACGAAAGAGGAACACGCCGGCCGTGGATTTTTATCAATTAAATTTTCTATATTTTAATTTCTAATGCAATAATTATTCAAAAAAGGAAAATTGCTCTTTTTCTAGCTATACGGAATCACGGATTTTGCATTAGAGACATTCATTTGAAAACGGAGGAGTTTGATAATATTTAGTTATGAAATTCAACCATAAGACACTTATTAAATAACAAATTCATTTCTAAATAGGATACTTGTTCAGATTTCTACACCCAAGCACTAAATTTGTAGTCAATGGAAAAATTTACTCATCTTTATAATTATTATTTATGAAAAATATAAAGAGTAGGCAAAGCTAATGTAATGCGAAAAATTGAATAAGGGTGATTGAATTTGGTAAATCAGTCTCCAACAAACTCCGCAAGATCTAAGGGATGGTTTAAATAATCAACAAATATTAGAAGATAAAAAAAAAAGTTTAGATGAGAAAATAAAATAAAAACGCAAAATTCAAACGTATAACTACAACTAATGAGAAAATAAAATAAAATACACATCTTCCATCTCGTGTTTGATTACTATAAGAGATAATTTCTTGAGATTGCAATCACATCTAAAGTTATATGTATATATATGAGTTTTCTCTAATGGAAAAAGGCCACACTCAGCTTCTTTTTGGGCCAAACCCCAAAGTCCAAACCACCGGCAGACATATTAACCGGTGCGTCTCTTTCTCTCGTCGTGATATTGGAAAGGTGATTTAGTGGGTGCTTGCCTAAACTTATTTTAAAGAGTTTATAAGCTCTAAGAACTTATAAGATGTTTCAAGAGTTTATAACATAATGTTTGAAGAGCTTATAAGTTGTCAAAGTGTTTGGATAATTGAGATTATGAGCTAGAGAAATAATCATTTGTTAGAGAAAAAATCATAGTTAAAGAGAGAAAATTAACGAGATGTGAAGTCGATAGTGTAAATATAGAAAATAACGATTCATAATAAGGTTATTTTAGTAAATTCATCGTTACTTATAAGCTTATTAAAAAATAAATTAGGGTTGAACTACTTATTTTTAGTAGAACTTATAAGTTGTTGGAGCTTATTTTCACAGCTTGTAAGCTGTTTAGTAGCTTATTTTGCTAAGCACTTTGTATGATGATGAATCTAGCTATGTGAATGTGCGAGATTTATAGAAAGCAATAAAGAACACCCAGGCTTTTTACGTGGTTCGATCGTTAATGAGATCTACGTCCACGGAGGAATGGTTCCTCAATACTTTTACTAGAGCTTTTAAATGCAGTATTGGTTACAAGCCTTTGTATTCAAAGAAATTGCTAACCCTTCTAACATCGGTTTCCTTCTATTTATCTGACTTCGACTTTGCCCCTGGCGCGCCCGACCTCTCCATTGGTCGTGGTGTGACTCTTCTCGGGCGTGTTCTCCATTGGCCGGAGCCGGGACCGTTCGTCTTCACGTGCGCCACGTGGAGGGTGGCGCGACCTTGGTTACGGGCGTCCCTCCATTGGCCGGCGGCTGGAGGCTGGGGCTTCGTGCAATGATTAAGGCTTGACTTGGGCTCGACCGCGTGGGCTGCTATCAATGTTAGGCCCGGCTCGCTTGGGCTCATTGGTGGGCCCATTCGGTTGGGCTATATCCCATCATAGCCCCGAATAGCCGGGGACAATGAGGCCGAGGTGGAGTGAAAACGGTGCCGAGGTGAGGTGTGGCTTGGTGAAGTTGTTTCTTGGATGTGAGGTCTTCCGTGCCGATCCGAGTTGGGTTGTTTATTGTCCGCTCGGAGAAAGATGTGGCACCGATGGAAGTCGAAGTCCGACTGGATAACGCGCTCTGCGTTGGTTATGCCGAGGTGCGATGCAGTAGTGGTATTACTCTGTGGTGGCTCCGGTGTTCGACCGAGCGACCGCCTTTTGGGATGCCGTGGTGTGTCTCGGGCCAGCAGACTCTGTGGCTGGTTGGCCGAGGTCCGATCTGTTTGGCCGAGGTCCGATCCGTCGACCGAGGTCCGATCTGGTTGGCCGAGGTCCGATCTGGATCTCTCGACATTTGTGGGAGGACGGGTGCGACTGGCGCCGCCATCTAGAGGACGCCGGGTCCGTATGATGATTGCTAGGTCAGACTGGCGGCCCGTCCTATCCTGGCGTACGTCAGACGCGCCAGGCGGTAGTTGGGCGCTCGAACAGCGTGCGCGCGTGTAACGCACATCCAATCACGTGTAGGCACGTGTTGAATTTGAAACGGCAATTTGCAGGCGCCCCTAGTCTTATAAATAGGCGCAAAAGAGGCAACTGTTCACTTTCTTCTTCTTCGACGCTTAACAATTCTGAGAGAGAATTTGTGAGAGATTTTCTGAGCCCGATTTTCGCTGAAGTAGCCGTTTACTCGCCTAAAAAGTAAGTATGTTTTCTTCATCTTCTTCTCGCTCTGAAAGTTCTCTTTCCGCGTCGGGTTCTGGGCGTGAGTTGCCCGGTGTAAGGGACTATATGTGCTACAACGGGTTGGGTAGGTCTGTAGGTCTGAGTCCTAGTATTCTGCCGGTATCCTCTGTATGGGATGGCCTGAAGGTGGGCGCGGCGAGGTCGGATTTGTCGTTGGAGGAACTCTTTGAGGTTGTGAGGAGTGCAGTTCGGGGAGGCGTGGTGGTGTCTGCCGCGATCCGGACGATAGGCGATGGCCCTCCGGAGGGTTTATTCTTGTCTATGTAGGCAGTTTGAGGCAGTCTTAGGTACCTCCGTCCCCATTTACCTTAGCCTTCAAGAGTATTTCCGGATCCCCATCCGTCGATTGACTCGAACTCTATTAGGTCGTTGGTGGGGGTGGGGCTCTCTTGTTATGGCGTTGCTCGGAGAGTTGACCTCGAGGTATTGATGCGCTTTTTAGCGTGAAGACCATAGGAGGGTGTACTATCCGTCACCCCGCTGAAATTTAAGGTAGCCGTCCCTCCAAGGTGTCCCATTGGCGGAATAGGTATTTCTTTTCTGGTGAGGGGCACCCGAGGTATGAGTGGGGTATCGGCACACTGGTGGACCCGAAAATCAAGCCCTTGGGCCATATGGAGGAATCGTTGAGCAACGTTGGTGAGGTCTTATCCATAAGTTACACCGAGACGATCCGAAGAAGGCCGGTGAGTGTTTTGGTCGGAGCGTCGGACCGGGTCTGGACGGGGTGAGGCATCCCTTTTCTTAGTCCTTATTTGTCTTATTTTCTTGTGCTAATGTATTCTTTCCTTTCGACGCAGTGAGGTTGAGGGATGAGGAGGGCCCAACAGAAGAAGTTCAAAGCTGCGTCAACTCCGTGGTGAAGTTTATGGAGATGTACGACATCGTCCGAACGTCGCATGCCGGGCGGTGGCGAGGCAACAGCTGGCTCACGACCCGATCATAGAAGAACCAAGGAGGAGGCGGCTACTCCGATCATGCCGTAGTGCTGAGGTTGATGGGTCCGGCAGGGGGCGGATTATCCAGGGGGGGATCCTCTGGGAGCGGGCGGCGACCGAGGACCTCAGGTCGGCGGGGGAGAGCTTCGGGCAGGGGGCGAGGTCGCACACACGGCCCGGTGTCCGGTCAGGGGGGTCGGGGTGTGACCTCGGGTGCGTCCCCCCTGCCCGGGATGCCCGTACTTGCGCCTTCGCCACCCGGAGTGTCCTCGAGGCGGGTGAAGGTGACCCTGGAGTCGATGCTTCCGTCCGGGCTGCCTCCGAGCCCGCGCCGAGCGCTTCGGGAGCAGGCCGTGGTGATTCCGGCCTCATCGACTGGGTCGAAGGCACCGAGTTCGTTCCAGGCATACATCGTCGGCCCTGGGATTTTGTGGAGAATTAGTGCGGCTTGGTAGGTCTGGCGAGGCGAGCCGGAAGCCCGAATGAGGCTATGTATAGTATAGGACCTTGTATGTAGATATAAATGTATTTAGACTCGTTTCGAAGTGTATATTTTCCCCCTTGAGAGGTACAAACATAGCTTAGGACTTCGTTTTGGTCGTAAATGTATTTATATTGTATACACAAGTGCGTATTTTCCCAAATAAAAGGGTATAAACGAGCTCAAAGCCGGTTGTCTTGTATATGGCTTGGTACTTTGTTTGTAGTCGTTAATGCATTTAGACTTAAATCTAGGAGTGCATATCTTCCCAAATAAAGGGGTATGAGTTGGCGAGATCGGTCTGGATGTCGCGTGCATGTAGACGTCCAACTTAATGGGTAATCTGTATGCTTTGCATGTAGACGTCCAACTTAATGGGTAATCTGTATGCTTTGCATGTAGACGTCCAACTTAATGGGTAATCTGTATGCTTTGCGTGTAGACGTCCAACTTAATGGGTAATCTGTACGCTTACCCTACTTGGTGGGATTTTCATCTTCGTAAGGGCGTCCCCTTGTGAAGGTTTAGATGTGGTATATCCGAATGGATGTTCACATAGATGTAAGACGTAACGAAGTGAAATACTCATTAGAAAAAAAGCGTTTTATTAAACAAGTAAAACGCATCGCATATCACCAAAACAATAGGAAGGCTAACATGTCGCCGATCTAAAATCAAAGCTATGTAAAATACCTCCTTAGATGAGTTATGTGCGGGTTCGGGAATAAGTGCCCGGACAAGTGGGCGATGACTTGTAGGCCCCTTTGCCGAGGTCCCGTGAGCGCGGTAGGTCCTTCCCATGTCGGATCAAGCTTGTTAAGGCGCTCGGCTCGGCTTGCTTCATTATTCCGTAGGACGAGGTCGCCTACTTGGAGCACGGAGGCCTTTACTCTTTTGTTGTAGTAGCGTGCGACACGGCTCTTGACTTGGCCGTTTATGAGGCGAGCTCGCCTCCTCGAGGGCGTCGAGGTTGGCCCGCAGTCTTCCTCGTTCCGGCCTGGTCGAAGTGGAGAGTCGCGAGGGCTTGGCGCGCCGATCTCGGCCGGTATGACGGCCTCGCACCAGAGACCCGGTGAAGGGGTTTCCGTGCGACGTCTGTGGTGTGGTCCCAGAGGACCAGAGGACTTGAGGAGATTTTCAGCCCATCGCTTTAGCTCGGTCCGGCCTTTTCTTCAATCCTTGCACGATCATACGGTTCGTCACGGCCCCGACCATTCGCTTGCGGGTGTGCGGCGAGGTGAAGCGTTGATCGATCTGAAGCTCTTCGCACCATTCCTTGAAGTTTTTGTCGACGAACTGGGTGCCATTGTCCGAGACCAGGATGTGCGGGATGCCGAAGCGGCAGACTATATTTTTCCACACAAAGGCTTGAATCCTTCTGCTCGTGAGGCTCGAAAGTGGCTCGGCCTCGACCCATTTTGTGAAGTAGTCTATGGCTACGACTAAATATCGAAGCTGACCTGGTGCTCGGTCGAATGGGCCAACGATGTCGATCCCCCACTGCATGAAAGGCCACGGACTCTGCAGGCTGCTCAAGTCAGTCTGAGGCAGCTTTTTGACTGTGGAGTGGATCTGGCACTTTGGGCACTTCTTGACGAGCTCGGCCGAATCTTGCACGAGGGTGGGCCAGTAGTATCCCGACCTCAGCGTCTTCTTCGAAAGTGCTCGCGACCCGATGTGGCTTCCGCAAGACCCTCGGTGAATTTCGTTGAGCACATAGTCGGCTTCTTACGCCCGAGGCATCTCGGGAGGGTTGAAGGTAAGACTTAGGTAGAGAGCGCCCTCGCATGAGATATACAGGATTTTGCCATCATCTTTTTGGCTTCGAGCCGATCGAAGGTAGTCGCCGTGTTCGGTGTAGGCCTTCGGAGACATCCAATTCGGCTCTATCTCGGTGATGATGCCGGCGTGGGACTCGCTATGCTCGAACGGACCTCCTCCACCTGGTGGACTTGTTGACGACGCCGCTAGCTTCTTCGAGGGCGTCGGCCCGGCTGTTTTCCCCTCGGGATTCGTGGATGCTGAAGTACCTGAACGAGGTCAACATCTCCTTTGCCTTCTCGAGATATTGTTTCATTCGGTCCTCCTTGGCCTCGTATTTGCCTAACACCTGGTTCACGACGACCTAGGAATCGCCGAAGATTTGGATCTCATCCACCCTTAGCTCCTTAGCGATGCGGAGTCCGGAGATTAGGGCCTCATACTCCACCTCGTTGTTGGTGGTCGGGAAGGTAAACCGGAGCGTGGGTGACTTCCCCTTATCGGGCCGAGGAGAAGAATGCCCGCTCATTGCCGTTTTGCACGAGGCTCCGTCCACGTACATCTGCCAGCAACCATCTGGTGGGTGAGGGTCCGGTTTCTCCGTGCAGGGGGCTGGGGTGACCGAGGTGGAGGCGTTGGAGGAGCTAATCTTAGCGGTCGGACCGGGCTCGATAAACTTGGCCTACCAGAAATCGGCGAGCTTGCCATTTTTATGGCGGTGCAGGGGAGACGAGATATCGTGCTCGCCAAGCTCGAGGCCCACTGCTATTCGTCCGGATGACTCGAGGTTTTGACAAGACTTGCCTCGTGGGTAGGTCGGTCAAGACACAGATGAGTGAGCTGAAAGTAGGGTCGGGCTGCCGCTTAGCATTCACGGTGCAATGCTACCTTTTCGAGGCAGCATACCTTGTCTCCGGTCCTTTGAGTGCTCGGTGATGAAGTAGATAGGAAGCTGCCGTCCGACCTCGTCCGCACCAAGATCAAGAGCGATTGCCTCGTCCGAGGTCTAAGTAACAAGGAGAGGAGTTCGCTCTTTTGGGAGGCGGTCAGGTGGGCGGTCGAGAGTACTCCTTCGGTGTGTGAGGCGAGGTGGTGCTCTTCCCGCCATGCGAAGTCAGGGGCCTCCTCAAGATTTTAAAGAAGGGGCGCTTCCGGCGGCCCGGAGAGGAACTCTTGAGGCTGCGGGCACCGTAAGTTTGTGGATCATGAATGGTTTTGGCACTTGCATGTCGAGCACCGTCTTTACCTTGGTGGGGTTCGCCAAGCCTTCCTGGGAAACCCAACACCCCAAGAATTTCCCGTTTTACCATGAAAGTGCATTTTGGGGTTAAGTTTGAGGTTGGCCGACCGAGGAGTCGGAGGATGGTGCGAGGTCGTCGGCGCAGCTCTCCGCTTTCGACTTTGACTACTATGTCGTCGGCGTGACCTCGACGATCTCCCCAATGTGGTCTTTGAATGTTGCATCCACCATCCTCGGTAAGTGGCCCGGCGTTCTTGAGGCCGAAAGGCGTCTTCGATGCGAGGCAGAAGTCGGTGATGAATCGATCTTTGGTGCATCCTCCGGGCTCATCAGGATTTGGTGGTACCCCTTGTATAGATCCAGGAAGCTGAACATTTCGTGGCCCACCAAGGCCTCCACCTTCTTGTCAATATCAGGGAGGGGGTAGCAATCTTTAGGCGATGCTTGTTGAGGTCGGTATAATCGACCTTGCGCCACCCTCCGCGAGCTTCGGACCACGGTGGATTAGCCATCCAGTCGGATATTTGACCTCGAATAAGATCTTGGCCTTGAGTTGAGTCACCTCGTCCCTAATGACTGGTTGCGCTCCGCGAATATCCTTTCTTACGGATGGCTTGGTGGCCGGGTCGATGTTGAGGCGGTGAGTTATGAGCTCGGGTGACACCCCGGTCATATCGAGCGGGGACCAAGCAAACACGTCCCTATATTCTCTCAGAAGTCGTATGACGTGCTGCCGGATGTCCGCTGGGCCCTGGGTGCCGACCTGGACGACCCTCGAGGGATCGTCGTCGTATAGTTGGAGGTCCTCGGTCAGGTCATCCCGGGGTGTCGGCCTCAGGGGCTCGGTAATTGCTATGCACAGGCGAGGCCGCATCTTGAGTTGAGAGCCGTGGGCATTCTTTTCTGCCGTTTGGTCCCTGGATCTTGAGCACTCCCAGGGTGGGAATCTTCACGGTGGTGGTAGACCGAGCAGGCGGCCTTGGTGGCGTCTGACCAATCTCTCCAGGAGATAATGTTATGCGGGAGGGAGCCGGACTAGGAAGAACCGGATGGCCACGGTGGCCGACACAGGAGCCCGCCTACGGTGGCCGGAAGGGTAATGACCCCTCGGGTTTGGGCTCGCTGCTTGAGTGAAGCTCAGTAGGCGGGAGGCGCGGGAAGCACTGAATGCCTCCGACCTCAAGCTTATCCAGACAGCTCACGGAAGATGATCTTGTGGAGGCCCCAATGTCGATATAGACCGGTGGACGTTTTTGTTGCCCACCGCACTGTATGGTGATGGCGTCACAGTGCGGCATGATCTTGGGCACGGGTCCTCTGGAGAACGTTATGTTCTCACCATCCCGAGTCGCTTGTTCTTGGCTCTTGGGCCGGCCTCGGGCATCGTTCTTCGAGGGCGACCTCGTCGTCCCGAGGCGATCCGGTAACAACATAGACTGCTCCATAGCGTTGGGACCTTCGTCCTCGCCGCGTCTCGGGTTGGGTCGCCGCTGGGGTCGGCCCGCGATTGTTCTGCGTCTCCATTCCTTCCGCTTCCGTTCTTGGACCGGCTCGTCCGAGGTACTTTTGAGGCCCCGCTTTAACGAGCTCGTCGATCTGTGAGCCTGTGTTTGCGGTCCTCGGTATCATGACCATACCCTTGGTGATAGTCGCAATACTCGTCGGTGGACCCTTCTTGGATCCCTTTCATAGGGGCGGGCAGGAAGAGCTCGGCGTGGAGCTCGAATATTTCCGCCTTGATTTGAGCAGGGAGGCGCTGCCGGCGGGGTTGGGCCGAGTCCGAGCCTGACTCAGTGCCGCCCTCTTGATTCGGTCGAAGGCGCCTCTGCGATCTGCGCCTCGACTTGATCGTCCGACTTTTTCTTCGGACTTACGCTCGTCCCAGATTTCCGCTTCTTCCGATCCGACTGTCTCCTTGACAGTTGTCCACCGGGTTCCAAAGCTTACTCGCCGTCTTTGGTTTCTCCCGGTGATTTCTTTGTTCGGTAGCGGGTCGGATCCGTTCCTGAGCAGCGTTGATGATGTAGAGATCGTTCTTTGTCGTCGATTTTGAGCGACTCTTTGATGAACCTCGAGGCGAAGTTTGACATCGTCTCGTCCGCCCTGGCGGATTGTGAGTAGGTCGGAGGAAGGCTCTGGGCGGCATCTTCCGATAGAAGCGCCACTTGAAGCGATCCATGAGGTCACGGAAGCGGTGTATCTTTGTTACGGCGGAGCGAGGTGAACCAGCGCCGTGCGTTGGAGATCAAGACTCGGGAAGATTTTACATGTGAAAATCTTCCATTCCTTGATCGCCATGTTGGTGGTGTAGGCGAAAAGGAAGTCGGAGGGTCTCCGAGGCCATCGTGAGCCGCTATATTGGGTGCCGTGTGCCGTGGGGCGGGCGTGTCTAGGATCTCCACGGAGAAAGGGAGATGATTCTCCGTCGGTCGAACCCGGGAGATCGTTGCCATCCCTTTACGGAGGGTGGGGATCGATAGCGACGCCCATCGTCCTCCAGGGGAGTTCGACTCGCCTTTCTTCCCTCTGTTCGCTCGACTCTGCAGTCGGCATGGCGAGGTGGAGGCGGTGCGCGCGAATGGCGGGGGCGATTGGTGGCGGCTCGCCCGCGAGGCGGCTGTGAATGAGGTCGGCGGCTCGGCCGCGGTGAGCGGCTCCGCGCGTCGGGGCGCGATGCGCGTTCTCGGCTATCACGCCGAGGTGAGCGCTGACTGTTTCGGACGGGGGAGCGGCCTCGGGAGGCCGTGGTGTTCAGTCCGGGGGCCCTAGAGGACCCGTACTTTGGTCCTCTGGTTGAGGAAGCTTTGAATTGGCAAGATTGGCGTGGAGGAACTCGCTCACAGCTCGGCCGAGGACCTCGTGGGACGAATGAGCTGTTTGCTCGTCCTCGTTGAGGTCGACATCTTCCCCTACGTTGGGGACGCGGTCCTGAGGGTGTATGGAAGAGTTTACCATGTTGCCCTCAGGAGTGTGGGCGCTCGTGGCGTCCGCGATCTCCTTTCGCGACCGAGTGACCACTGGTTGTCCTCGGCCGGTTGTTGCCAGTCGTGGGCGGCGGTTGTGCGTGTTCTTGCCATTTAGTTGTAGAGGAAGCGAAGCTTTCTTGTTCGAGTTTCCACGACGGCGCCTAATGATGAATCTAGCTATGTGAATGTGCGAGATTTATAAAGCGATAAAGAACACCCGTGCTTTTACCGGTTCGATCGTTAATGAGATCTACGTCCACGGAGGAATGGTTCCTCAATACTTTTACTAGAGCTTTTAAATGAGAGTATTGGTTCATGCCTTTGTATTGATGAAATTGCTAACCCTTCTAACATCAGTTTCCTTCTATTTATACGACTTCGACTTTGCCCACAGCCGCCCGACCTCTCCATTGGTCGTGGTGTGACTCTTCCTCTGGCGTGCTCTCCATTGGCGGGGCCGGACCGTTCGTCTTCGCGCGCCACGTGGAGGTGGCGCGACCTTGGTTCCAGGCGTCCTCTCCATTGGCAAGGCGGCGGTTCGGAGGCTAGGCTTCGAGCGATGATTAAAAAGACTTGGGCTCGGCCGCGTGGGCTCTTATCAATGTTAGGCGGCTCGCTTGGGCTCATTAGTGGGCCCATTCGGTTGGGCTATATCCCATCATATGAACATAAAGTCCTAAACAACTTATAAGTTCTTTAAAAGCTTATAAACTTAGCGAACACCCTCTTACTTGAGATTTGCATGTCGTTACCTTCATTTTATTTTTATTTAAATTTATGCCATGATTCAATAAATCTGTTTTTTAATATTTACTTTTTGGGTTGTACTGTTGTTTTCGGTTCAACATATTCTAACATATATAAGTTATTGGGAACTTAGGACCCCAATTTCCGAGAATTAGTACTCGTGTGAGTTGGAATATAAAATATTCTTAGGAAATATAAAACAAATAACAATCAACCGATTAGTATTTACTTTGTGTGCGAATTTGAAATGGATTAGATTGATCTAATTGATTGACATCCTTAATGATCTTATTTGATGTTAAGTCAAATTAAAGAAAATAAATTTAGTGAGTTATTAACTCTATACCTATTAGATACCTAGCTTATATTTAATTTTACATTTACTATGAATTAGGTGTTTTCTCCGTGTAGTTAATGATTGAGTTGCAGTATATTTAATATAATTGCAGTATTTGACTCACAGTCAATTTAAACTCTCGTCAACTACCACTAAATGAAAATTGAAAATGAATATCAAATAAAAATATGATACAAGCAATAATTCTTTGAACGACTTTATCTGCATTCATTTCTGATGAACCAAGTGTGTCTACACAAGAGAGATATTACGTCAAAGCTTATAACATCCGATGTATACTTGCGTCGAAAAAGCATTTGATAGATGGCGGCGACGCCGCTGAGAGCACACAAGTATCACATGATTGTACAGGAGGACACGGCCGCGACGACGTTGACGAAGTTTCCAACCAGGATCATCTTATCCAACGCTTTGAATGAGGCACTCGCTATGTCCTTCCACGATACCTTTTTAACCATTCCAAAAATTAATAATAATAATAATAATAATAATGATGATGATGATGATGATGATGATGATGATGATGAAGAAGAAGAAGAAAGAAAAGAACGCTAACCGGTCGAGTTGCTAGAACGATTGCTTTTTGATGAGTATCTCGGTGAGTCCGACGATGTGTATTGGGAGTTGAAGACGTAGCTACACTTTTAGCCGCAGTTACAGTACTAAGCGACCGATCTAGACGACGACGACTATGCGACTGCGCAAGGACTCTATCCAACTGCCAAAGGAAAATAAACGATTCGTAATTTCTAGTTTGTTTGGTCTTGTTGCTTTAGCCATTAACATTAATTTTCTCACAAAAACTTTTCTCCATTTCTGCATTATCGATTTACATACCTCATTCATCATGTAGCCAGTCTTATCAGTTGAAGTCGAAGTCGAAGCAGAATCACCTTGTCCCAATAATAAAGGTCGTTGACGATGAGCAGATGCTGATCGTCGACGACTATGCCCACGAGTTGGTTCAGTTTGAGTAGCCCGAATCGGCTGCCACACCCACACAAAAAGGATATATAAATGAGTTCATTTTCTCTCTAGTTTGAGAAATTCCCTAGGAATTCTTTTGTACTGACCTGATTGGTGGTAGTAGGAGAATGGAGTTTGGTGGCTTGCAGAAGGGTATAATTGTCCAAAAAAAGGGCGCGGCGACCGTCGTGTTTGTGTCCGTGGTTCTTAGACTTATGACAACGGCGGCATATAATGAATGAGTTGTTTGGACGGTTGAAGCAGGTGACACAGGAGAAGAAAGTGGCGGGGATGAATTCCCGGCAAAAGGCGCAGAAAGGGCGGCCGCTTTTAATGATGTAATAAAGCGTGATGACGTCCATGAAGGCGAGGGCGCCATGGCCGGTGGTGTCGAGCATTCTGAAGAAGGAATTGTTACTCATGTGCGTGTGTCCCTCGCGTCTCATGAATGATAAGAACTCTTCCAGATCGACCCTCCCGTTTCCGTCGCGATCCATGGAGTTGAAGAAGTGCTTAGCCTGCGCCCGCACTTCTGGACTGGCTGCATCGTAGTAGGATTCTGCAATCTCCCGCACTTCTTCAATCTCTGCCCGCAGTTTTGCCATGTCTGCCCGTAGTTTTTGCATCTCTCCCTCCATTCTTTCCATATCTCTGCTACTGCTACTGATACTAGGCACTTGCACTTGCACTTGCACTTGCTGTTGATTATTATATATATGTGAAAATTACTTGAGTACGTATTTGAAATTATTGTTGGAATAAATGAAACCACATATATATATATATATATATATGGGCTCTAGCTACCTCCCTCTCTTCCTCTTTCTTTCTCTCATGGAAAAGACCATTTCTTTTTAGTCAGTCAATGGCCAACTCCACCGTCTCTCTCTGGCTCCCACCCTGGCAGACATATTTGACCTCCCACCCCAACCGACCTTTCTCTCGTTTTAAAAAGGAACCGAACACATACATGCAATGATGCAAATGCATACAAAATTAACAAATAAATAATAAATTCGAGTACACACTACTTGAAGGAAAATAAAACACCGATTCTAATTTGAAACCATCAAAGTCCATTGATCTCTTCTTCTAGAGTTCTAATACCCTTTTTTTAATTGTGAACCTACTCCCTCGACCACGACATTCCAACATGACATCTCTCTCGGGAATGATACTTTAGAAAAAGATGAAGTAGATTAAAGGTGATATGGACACAATATTGTTTTTAATTAATCAATCTGATGTGATCGAGACTGAACATAGAAAAAGGAAAGAACCACGTAATTACCCGAAAGAGGAATATTTCTTAGAGTAGGTGAATAGCAGTCGTCAAAATTATTATTTTTATTTAATTTCATATGCAAGTTCAATTTCAACTTATCACACATATCATAGAGTAGTTGAAATGATCAATATCACATAGATACCCAGCTAATCACGGATAAAATTCTCTAATCTAAGATCATATTTCATTTCCAATTTTAAATTTTTGGATAACAGTCATCTGTATTTTGAAAACTAGGTAGAATAAACCGTACGTAAATCGATTTTTTTTATGACCGAATATTCGGCTCGTAGCACAAATACTTAATTTGTTAGGTAAATGATTGTTACAGTTAATTATAAATAATATGCATCATTTATAATAATTTAACTAATATTTTAAATTATCAGAGTATTATATTCTATAACTGGATGATATATCGGAGTATGAATCAGTATAAAAATAGCGTACTTGTTTAGTATTAATATTTAATGGCCTTGGCCACTTCGCTGAGAAATTATTTATTGTCAATGTATTTAAACTTTGAGTTTTGCAATTCAATTGGTTATGGGTTCGAAACATCTGAACAAGGATTCTAAAGAAGTTTCTTGATACCATTATATATAAGAACAAAATTAGTTGACTTGCCCCAAAAATATGATGATTTTAAACGAATTTAGGTAAATAATATTAGTGTTTATATCATCAAAAATACATCTTAGAGTGACCTACAATATCAAAGGATTATAAAATAAAAACATATTCTGTAATCATCTCCATTAAAATTATTTTTGTCTACCCTAACTTACTAATTAAATGGCCTATTCAGGAACCGACAGCTCTTCGTCTTTCTGCCGACCTTCACAAAATCAATCAATATTCCCCCTAATTTTCAGGTATTAGTCACTTCAAACAATCTTCTTCGATGGTAATATTCGTATTCCTTTTTTTTTTTTTTTCTAATTCATCTTTGATAAGAAAAATTCAGCGTAACATTATTTTATTTATAGCAATATATAGCCAAATTAAAACACAATTTTTTTTTTTCACAATAATTGTGAAGCATAATGACATAATAATAGACATTGAATTTAACTTTCTGAAGTTTGACTTCCGAATTAAAAATATCTGTTCATTCTATTTTATTTATTAAATCGATGTTGGGTTGGGGTTGGGGGGGGGGGGGGATGTTGTTTTCTGTTAAACATAAAGCCGTCGGAGAACTTGGGGCCAACAACAACTAGGGCCGGCAATTCGTGCGTGTCGGGTCGTTATCGTGTCGACACGGCCTGATAAGGCCAAGCACGAACACGACACGTTAAGGATCTGTCCGACACGAACATGAACACGATACGAAATGCACTGACACGGACACCACACGAACACGAATATGACATGAGTTTTTTCGTGTTGACACGACACGACATGAAACAATAAATTTAAATAAAAATTAGAAAATAAATAAATAAATAAACTAAAAATATATAAAATAAATTAAATTAATATTAAATATATATAAATATTATCGAATTATCACAAAACGACACGATCCGACACAAACACGAATGCAACACGAAAATTATCGGGTTACACGAACACTACATGAAATTATCGTGTCCTTATCGTGTCGACACAATAAGGACACGAACACGATAAGGTTGAATACTAACCCGTTAATTTCGTGCGTGTTCCTGTCGTGTTCTCGTGTCTTGTCGAAGATTATCAGCCCTAACAACAACTCCAACTTCCAAAAGGTCAAAAGGAGGAATTTCTAGGGTTTAATTCTCGTATTATTTGGAATTGAAAATAAAAATATACTTCAAAAAAGCATAATACTAATGATGTGATTATATTTTAAATGATTACGAAACTCTCAAGTTGTTTGACGCGCGAAACCTAAAATTTTGGTATGAATTATAGATAGTACAATTTCAATTAATTAGAGACGTTCTTTTTTAATTTGATAATAAAAGAAATTTAATAAAGGATGAAGCAATCAGCAATTATAGAATAATCGTGAATTTTTAAAAAAATCTCAGCTATATAATTTTGGAGGATAATAGATTAATGAGAACAATTTAGGATTTGGAAAAGAGTAGATTAACTGAGGTTTCTCAACAAGGAAATAACCCACAATTAATTAAGACTGATTGACAATCAGAATTTACAAGAACGAAAGGTAGAACAACAAGGAAGTGGTTCATTTAGAATCTACAACGAACAAAACAAACAAAATATATATAATGGCTCCTCAAATTATACAAAATAAAGGAATGGAATGAAGGTAGAAATGATCCTTTCATTCCTTTTTCATTCCATTATACGAAGCACCTCCTTAGTTATTCGATCAGTCCCTGGCCAAACAAAGGCTGGTCACGTTGCCACTCACATGATTGTACACCAGGCCGCAGCGGTGGCCACGTTACCAAGGTGAAGAAGCGCATCCGCCACTTTAATTCCGGCAACCGCTCCGCCTATCCAGTCCTTGACGAAAACGAGACATGATCAGGAAAATATGTTAAGTTATATATATATAGGGTTTGGGTTGTGGTGAAACCAACCATATTTCTATAAAATGTGGATTATTGTAATTGGTTATGAAAGAAGCATTATTGTATAGGTAAAAAGAAATAAAAAAAGGCTAACCGGTGAATTAGATGCTGGAACGGTTGGGTTTGCAGTCGTATGTGGAGTGGGAGGAGGAATAGATTCCGATGGCGCAGCCAGATTCCTGTATAGCTGTACAAATTGAAGATAAATAAGCTTAATTACACTAATCTCAATCATAAAACTTACGTTTAATTGGTTTGATTATGATGTCTTGGCCACTCGACAATTTTAAGACAAAAGTGATCTCTACTTGAAAATGTCTGCTCATATATATACATACCTCACGCGTCATATAGTTAGTTGCAAATTGTCTTGAACTTGGAGCAGAATCTCGTTCCGATGAGGATCGTGGACGAGGATTTATAGTAGGTTGAGGCTCATGAGCAGTTGACGAAAATGATCGCGAGCGAGCATCATCATTTAGCGACGATCGTGGAAGACGACTTGAAGCTTGAGATGTTGCCGAAAGCGATCGTGCCAATGTCAATGATGATCGCTCATGATGACCGTGACCTGTCGCACGACCAGTTGATGGTCGTTCAAGATGAATTATACCTTGAGAATCATGTGCAGCTGATAGTGATGATGGTGCAAGAAGACTTGCTGCTTCACGAGAAGCTACAGTAGAAGATGATCGTGATGTACGACTCCAAGATGGTTGTGGTTGTGAACTACGACTAGTTGATCCAGATTCATAAGAACTTATCCAAGATGGTTGTGGTTGTGAACTACGACTAGTTGATCCAGATTCATAAGCACTTATCCAAGATGGTTGTGGTTGTGAACTACGAATAGTTGATCCAGATTCATAAGGTCTTACCGAAAATGATCGTGAAAGACTACCTCTCGATTGAGATTCCTGAGAGATTACAGAAGAAAATGATCGTGAATTATGACTAGTTGATCCATATCATAAGAACTTACCGAAGATGTTGATCGTGAACTAAGACTTACCGATTGAGGTTGATAAGAACTTATCAAAGATGATGGTGAAATACGATTGATGGATCTAGATTCATGAGAAGTCATAGCTTCGTGATATCGTGGACGATGACTTCTAGATTGAGACTGTGAGTAGTGAGGGTTCATGATTGGGTTGGTTATCTTTGATGATACTGTGAATTATGGATTGCCAAAGTAGTGACTGGAAAACGAGAGCATTAATGTTTTGAAGGATTTATACTTGGACTTTCCAAGGATATAACAGTTTAATTTGCAGAGAAAAGATGAGGAAGAATCGAATAAATAGAGAGGAAAGAAGGGCAGAAATGGACTTAGTCCATAACTAACCTTTATTAAACTTAGCATTTTAGACTCTGTATTCATGACATTGCTCGCCACATGAAATCATGATTTTCTTCATAAATAAAAATTTGCATTTGGTTTTTTCTGCTTCAATACGGGACTAGACGCACAAACTATACTAATTAATATTAATTTAAATACACACTACAACAAAAAAGCATTTTTCAAACACTGAGAAGTGCCCCAATATATTGTATTTGGGGGCACTTTTGATTTTCGGGGCACTTACATAGTGTTGCTAAGTATCGTGTCCCAAAAGAGTTTGGGGCACTTTTAAGTGTCTTTGGGGGCACTTTTGAATTTTTTTTAGATTTTTTTAAAATTTTCCTCTAAATTTAATATATCTAAGTGCCCCAATAATATATCTTAGAGGCATTTAATAAATAGTTACTCTAAATAAGTGCCCCAATATCTGTTTTTTGTTGTAGTGACATTTTTTCTACATTTAAATACAAATACTTTTTATGTTTTTTTTTCTAACTAAGTAATTTGAGTTGTCTCCGATGTGTTAATATATCTTTCAACCTTATAATAAGTCAATTATAAATATATATTTTTAATTATTTTTAGGTCACGTACTCAAAATAATATATAATATTTCACGAAAATTGTCCATTTAAAAATATGTCAATTGGACTAATTAAAGTTAAGATCTTACTGCATTAATATATTAATTGGACTAATCAACAGTGGATATTGCACGACTGGAGCGACAGAGATTGTATTAAAATACTGGAAAAATGCAAAGAAGCAATAATTCCCAGCAAAAACAACGGTGGAAAGGTGATTGTTGTGGATATGGTTGTGGATGGCAAGAAACAAGAACACGAGGCAACTGAAACTCAGCTCTTCTTCGATATGTTGATGATGGTTGATTTCGCTGGAAAAGAAAGAACTGAGAAAGAATGGGCTAAGCTCTTTGCGGTTGCTGGCTTTAATAGATGAGTCCTATTTTAGGATTAACATCTTCTTTTTTTTGAAGGAAAATAACCTCCTTCTTTTAGTACACATAACTTCATTGTTAACATTTAAATTTATCTTTCTCGATGTAGCTATGTAAAAGTGCAAAATAGAAATGTAATGAAAATTATTCTCAAATATACACTTTTTAAAAAAATCTTAATTCGAGTATCAAGACTTAAGTAATAATTAATGCATGTGTTGGTGTCACTAAACTTTATTACAACTTTTGGTGTCACTAAAATTATACCACTACTATACATTTTTATTGTAGTGTTCATTTGAAGCCCTAATCCCAAGTTGATGCGTACATTTGAAGGTGAAATCGAGATCCGAGAATGGGAAAAAGAATTCGAAATCCAAGCAATAATCCTTTGTAGGATCTCTCCGATTGCATTTTATTTTGCCATAAGCTCCGCAATAATATCATATATTCATATAGTTTTAATAAATTAAAGTGATTAAAAATCTTAGATTTATTATAATTTAATTTAAGGATGGCTGAGTTTTGACATTGAATTTGGGTTCCCGATAGCTGGAGGATCCTTCGTTTTTAGAGGGGAGGCATAACAAAACATAAGATAAGATGAAATATCAATATCAATATCAATTGCGTAATCATGATCAATAGATCACCTAAAATTTGATACTAGTCAAATATTCTCAAATATATACTTTTTTAAAAAAAATCTTAATTCGAGTATCAAGACTTAAGTAATAATTAATGCATGTGTTGGTGTCACTAAACTTTATTACACCTTTTGGTGTCACTAAAATATCTGTGTACGTGTGTTGGCCTAGTGGTGGAGTGGTTAATACCCGAGACCAAAGGTCTCGGGTTCGAGTCCACCGTAACGTGACCTTTAAAATTTCTGTATTAAATTGACCAAAAAGAAAGAGAGGATAAAATATCAATTATCAATTGTGTAATCATGATCAATAGATCACCTAAAATTTGATACTAGTCAAATGGTATGAATTTTAATAATTAAGACGTATGACATTTGCTTTTAATACATTAACTCTAATAATAAAAAGAAAACATAGAAAAGTATCACCGGAAACTTCAATAGATCGATCCAAGAATACGCCAATCCACTTCGTCCAAAAAAGGAAAAATCAAACTATCTATGAAATCTAGCTACGGAATTTGAAAGTTGAAACGGAAACTAATAGCTAAACTCCTCAAAGTAGACACCACTTATAGGTAAGATGAGCCAAAAATAGATAATGAAAAAGCCCAAATCTTCCCAATTAAAATCTCAAAGTGGCCGGTCCATACATAACCTCTTGCATCTTTGTTTTTTTTTTCAATAATCATTCCAAAATTCCTTCATTATTGATCACTTTACTCCTTCAATGTCAATCTCTTTAATTCCTACACCAAGAAGCGCCTAAACGGGTACATATTAAAGCACAACAAAAATCCAAATAATATGAACAAAAAGTTACACGCATCATAATCCTATTTCGATTTGTTCAAATATGTATCATGATTGACATTTTTTATACGTACAAAATTTTATAAAACTTATTGGCCTAATTGACAGTGGATAATGCACGGGTGGAACGACGACAAATGTGTGAAGATACTGCAAAAATGCAAAGAAGCAGTGATTAGCAGCAAAAACATTAATGGTGGAAAGGTGATTATTGTGGATATGGTTGTGGATGACGAGAAGGAAGAAGACGAGGGAACTGAAACTCAGCTGTTTATGGATATGCTGATGATGGCTCATTTTACAGGAAAGGAAAGGAGTGAGAAAGAGTGGGCTAAGGTGTTTTCTGCTGCTGGCTTCAAAAATTACAAGAATGGTATCTATCAAGAGCCCCCTTGAACTGATGTTTTAAGCTTCGCTAGTATCGTTCTGTCCTCTCGGGCGAGAGTCCATCACTCAATTAACTCTAGTAGCGCTTCCCCCAGCCCTCCCTTTTTGTAATACGGGCCTGGGAAAGCTACAGTAGCAACAAGAACAACAACTACTCTCTAGCGTTCGTGCTGCCCTTTGGGGCACTATTTTGGGATCGAGGTCTCTGATTGACGTGTTTCCGAGATTGTTTACATCTGTAATTGTTACAGTTTGACGTTAATATATCTTATAACAAGGCATTCATAAGGGCTTGACGAAGACATTTCTTGAATCAGCTAGCAGCTTTTGAAACCCTAATCTACCCACCAAGAAAATGGAATCCGAGCAGTAATCCCTTGTGGGACCTATGTGATTTCCTTTAATTTGCCAGAAGCTTTGCAATAACACATCTTATATTCTTCTAGATCTAATAAATTAAAGTGGTTCAAAATCTTGGATTTGGGTTTAATTTCCTATCCTCTATCCCTAATTTTATGTGTCTCGATCGCTCTTATCCAACTATTATATATACTTACTATTTTAATAATATATCATTGACAGTTAAAATTGAAGCTTAAACAAACCATAACCTTAAATTCAAAGAAATTTACAAATCAAACACACAATGGGACAAGCCTCATTAAAACCTCTCGAAGTAACCCAATAGACAGGCCCTCGATTAGGAAAAAGAGTACTCGTCTACTAATAAACCACCCAAAAAATCAAATGACATTACAATTCAAGCACGCAAATATGATCAGTACGACCACATTTATAATCGAATTAACAAGTAATTAAACGGAAGACATACGATACTACTAAAATCAGTCCAATCAGTCACATGATGGTACACATGCTAGAGAGGCTGGCAATGGTGAGGGCCATATCCACTATTTCGAAAGTGGTAGTCACTATTTTCTGTAAAAAAAAAAGAATTAACCATATATATTGAAAATAGGAACATGATATATTATATAAGATGAAAAAAATAAAAGAAATACCAGTGGAGATATTCCCTTCGAAGAAGTCTCATGGTTTGGACAATGAGTGGAAGATTTCACAGAATGTGTCTGGCGAGTTGAAGCTGAAGCAGTATTATGATTCGCAGAATGTGTCTGGAGACCTACAAGTTTATCTCTCAACTGCCACAAGCTAATTATATTAGGGTAGGTAATTAAGCTAATCGTAATCTCCAAAACTATAATAGCCAACTTATCGTACTTAAAGAAATTAATAATTTGTATTACCACGTTCTTCATAACATTGGTTGCAGGGTCAGAATCTGGTCTGGGAGTGAGGAATTCCTCTTGTTGTTTCGTTAGCCTAGTGGAGAACTTCTTGAGATCGAGGGCATTATCAGATCCCATAGATTCGAAGTAGGTATCTGCCATGGCCTCCACTTCGTGAGAGGCTGCTCCAATTATTGATTTTGCTTCCTCCCACAAATATTTCAATTTCGTCTACATGCCGCAAATATATATTAGTCATTGGAAATCAATCTGAAACATTGATTTTTACATGATTTATGATTAACGTGAAAAAAAAACATCATTATATATATGTATATATAACATTATTGTAAAAGAAGTATTATTGTATATATAAAGAAGCATATTTATATGCTTTCATACTAGGATTGTTTTTGTCAGATCTCAATCATCTCATATATGTACTACGGATATTAATCGAAAATTTTCTCCTGCAATAACTAGGAATCAATCTACATCATTGTAATCTATAGAATTATTTAGAGAATCGTTATTGTAATATATAAGGAAACATAATTTACTTGAAAATAATCCCGACATCTATTTAGTCAAAATAATAGTGAAAACATAAGATTGAGATGAAAGATAAACAAATTTAGAAATTACCACAACGGGAAATAGCAAAAGTACAATTTGATTTTTCTTTGTATAGTTTGAGTTACAAAATTACCGTATAGTCACCTCCACTCCGATCGAGCCATATTATTCCGTTAACCACTTAAAAGATCTTCTCGTGGCCAATCTGATTTCGGCCCTAATTCAAGTTTCAAGCTCTCTAAAATTTTGAAATTAATATTGTAATTGTAAAACAACAAAAACTTATGTGCACACGCACATTACGCACGCGCTTTTTATACGGTAAATCCGTACGGGTTAACCGCATCATACAAGATGACCACTAAACTCGTACGGATTCACCGTGATATGGGCGTGGTTTTTACCATGAGCACGCAGGAGACCAGCCCTGGTAAAAATGTTGTTAGGTTAGATGTTTTAATTCGTGTTGTAAAAAAAAAGTGTAATGATGGTAACATTAGCGACAATTAACCCTAACAATCACGGCAAAGGGCGAACCTGCGATCAGCGGTGTTAAACAAACATTCAAAGCAGGAAAAACTAGGGCCAAATATGAGTATGGAACAGCCATGACATCGGAGGATGATGATCGCCTTTTTGACGTTGTAGTAGAACAGCACTAGAACATCGTCGAAATCCAGGAATCGGTCTCTGTTCGAATCAAGCTCGTTGAAGACTTTCTCAGTTGACAGTTCAGATTCAACACCCCTTTGAAATTCTCCCAGACTTATTTTTCCATCTCGGTCTGAATCTAGTCTCTCAAAATACTCTTCGGCTTGCTGTTTTTCCATTTGGCCTTCTCTATCGTACAAAGCTTTCGCAATTCTTCTGTTCCCGCTGGCCATTTTTGTGTGTGTTTGAGAGAGAGAGAGTTTAGTTATTTGTTACTTGAAATGATATGTAAAGAGGTTTGGCAGAACATGCTTTTATATTGAGATGTGAGAAACTGTGTGTGTGTATATCTTTCCCTCTCTCCGTATGTGCGTGCGTGTGTGTGTTTACATGTTACGTGAAATTATACGTAAAGACGTGTGTCTGTGTGTGAGTGCCTGTGATTGTGCGTCTCTCTCACTCTATTTTTTTATTTATTTATTTATTTAATACAGAAATTTTAAAGGCTACGTCACGGTGGACTCGAACCCGAGACCTTTGGCCTCGGGCATTAACCATTCTACCACTACGCCAACACACACACTAATCTCTCTCACTCTCTCTACGCGTGCATGTGTGTGATATGTTACTCGAAATACTACGTAAGAGGTTAGGTATAAGCATGCTTCTATATTGAGATGTGAGAAAATTAGTTAAGAGTCTTACTACATTATTTTACAATATATATATTTTTCTCGTTTATGGGCACACAGAGTCTTATTATTTTTGGTAGTTTCTTAACGAAATTATTTTCCATATAAAAAGGAAAAGTCAGCTGTGGAAGTTAAACTGCTCATTTAATTAAAGTCCAGTTCAAAGCATCTTTTTTGTTTTTTAGGACCAGTTCTATGTCTAGTTTAGAAAGTTGTAGTGTTCATATGTAACTATAAAGTATCATTTCCACCTCGAAAAATATAAGTATTATTTTGGTGAAATTACTAGTAATTATGTTAAAATGCAAGTAAATATTCAATAAAACAGTAAAAAAAATGACGAGTTCAATTTTTCCGGTGTAAAATTTGGTATAAACTATTAAAATTAAAAATTAGATAATCGATCGAATTTTGCATCATTTTGATGGAAATGTTTAAATAGTTGGAGCTGCTCTAAGAAAAATTAGTAACCAATAACGTATCACACATTAAAGGACTGACTTTGATTGGGAATATCATCATTAAATTTTGTCGTGGTTTGACGCCGGTCCATATTAATACGTTACTTGTTTCGGGTCGCAAATAATTAAAATGATAGATACATGCAACAGGAGCGGATCCAAAAGTTGATGATGGGGTGAACTGAAAAATAAGTACTTCGGTATATTAAATATTGTAAATGCTAAAATATTTCTAGGTTTTTATAAATTGTCTTGCAAGATTTCCAATACACAAAATCCATCAATAATTGAGTTTATATCTATATTTTAAATAAAATTTCTTTCAATATAAACTCTTCTCATGAGATTGAACTTGAATTTTGACAGCTTCGAATGGGCAGAGAGCAACATCAGCAAATACTTGAGGAAGCATATGACACATTTATTTGGTTAATTTTCACGACTTATATGAACCTTTGAGGATGCAGATAAATATGATATTCTAAAAGCATCAATATACGTCGCTCAAAATAATAGGCACGCAATAATAAGAAGACACAAAATTTTATCATGGAAAACCTATCAAAACGAAAGAGAGAAAAAAATCACGGGACTACTAGAGCCGTTTAAATCAATTATAATCAACAATGGAGCAGTACCCAATCTTCTCTAGATTATATTAGAGGCATACAAAACATCATACACTCGAAATAAGCACAACAAGATGTATGGAATCAAAATCGAACAAAGATCAAGAAAAATATTATTAGAAATTATCCTCTGTTCAGATCGACGACCCGACCTACGAATCTCAAAATCCGATCTCCATCGTCCACAACGTTCGCCCAGATGCTGTGAAGCTTATGTCCAAAAATCACGCTAATCTAATGGTTCAATCTTCGGGAAACGGAATTTTTCTAAAGCTGTGCGCTGAAAATCCGAGACGAGAAAAAAAGGCTACGAATTTTTCTATTTTGACTATTCCAATTTCTCCCTTCAAAAATGGTGGCTGACCATTTTCATTCTTATAACCTTCTCATGGGCTCATGGGTTTTTCTCATGGGTCAAAAATATAAAAAAATCCAACAATAACAACTTTGTTTTAATTTTTAAATTATTTTGAACCGGGTTAATTTTGAATTGGGTTTAATATAATACATAGACGTAAGAAAAAGTTTGGGGCTTGCACCGGGCTGAAACCCGGTGCAGCCCCTACCTATATCCGCCCATGCGTGCAAATATTTCATATAAACTACTACGAAATTACCCTGCAAAACATTAGAGCTGGAAATTTCTTATAACAAGGCATTCATAAGGGCTTGACGAAGACATTTATTGAATCAGCTAGCAGCTTTTGAAACCCTAATCTACCCACCAAGAAAATGAAATCCGAGCAGTAATCCCTTGTGGGACCTATGCGATTACCTTTAATCTGCCAGAAGCTTTGCAATAACATCTTATATTCTTCTAGATGTAATAAATTGAAGTGATTCAAAATCTTGGATTTAATTGGGTTTAATTTAAGGTTTTCGATCCTCTATCCCTAATTTTATGTGTCTAGCTCGTATCCAACTATTATATATATTTACTATTTTAATAATATATCATTGACTACTAAAATTGATGCTTAAACAAACCAGAACCTTAAATTCAAAGAAATTTACAAATCAAACACATAATGGGACAAGCCTCATTAAAACCTCTCGAAGTAACCCAATAGGCAATAGACAGCCCTCGAGTGGGAAAAAAGAGTACTCGTCTACTAATAAATTAAACCACCCAAAAAATCAAATGACATTACAATTCAACCACGCATATATGATCCGTACGACCACATTTATAATCGAATTAACAAGTACTTAAACGGAAGACATACGATACTACTAAAATCAGTCCAATCAGTCACATGATGGTACACAAGCCAGAGAGGCTGGTGATGAATCTAGCTATGTGAATGTGCGAGATTTATAGAAAGCAATAAAGAACACCTGTGCTTTTTACGTGGTTCGATCGTTAATGAGATCTCGTCCACGGAGGAATGGTTCCTCAATACTTTTACTAGAGCTTTTAAATACGAGAGTATTGGTTACTGCCTTTGTATTGATGAAATTGCTAACCCTTCTAACATCGTTTTCCTTCTATTTATCTGACCGACTTTGCCCAGGCGCGCCGACCTCTCCATTGGTCGTGGTGTGACTCTTCCTCTGGCGTGCTCTCCATTGGCCGGCGGGACCGTTAGTCTTCACGTGCGCCACGTGGAGGGTGGCGCGACCTGTTACGGGCGTCCTCTCCATTGTCAAGGCGGCGGTTCGGAGGCTAGGGCTTGTGCAATGATTAAGGCTTGACTTGGGCTCGACCGCGTGGGCTGCTATCAATGTTAGGCCCGGCTCGCTTGGGCTCGTTAGAGGCCCATTCGGTTGGGCTATATCCCATCATAGCCCCCGAATAACCGCAGGGACGGCGAGGCCGAGGTGGAGTGAAGCAGTAACCGCCGAGGTGAGGTGTGGCTTGGTGAAGTTGTTTCTTGGATGTGAGGTCTTCGGTGCCGATCTGAGTTGGGTTGTTTATTGTCCGCCGCTCGGAGGAAGATGTGGCACCGTTGGAAGTCGAAGTCCGACCTGGATAACGCGCCTCTGCGTTGGTTATGCCGAGGTGCGGTCTGTAGTGGTATTACTCCTGTGGTGGCTCCCGGTGTTCGACCTGAGCGACCGCCCTTTTCGGGGATGCCGTGGTGTGTCTCGGGCCGCGCAGACTCTGCGGCCTGGTTGGCCGAGGTCCGATCTGTTTGGCCGAGGTCCGATCTGGTTGACCGAGGTCCGATCTGGACTTCCTTGACATTTGTGGGGAGGACGGGGTGCGACCTGAGGCGCCGCCATCTAGAGGACGCCGGGGTCCGTATGATGATTGCTAGGTCGATCGGGCGGCCGTCCTATCTGGCGTCGTCGACGCGCCAGCGGTAGTTGGCGCTCGAGCGGCGTGCGGCGCGTGTAACGCACATCCAATCACGTGTAAAGCGTGTTGAATTTAAACGGCAATTTGCGGGCGCCTAGTCTTATAAATAGGCGCAAAAGAAGCAATATTGTTCACTTTCTTCTTGACGCTTAACAATTCGAGAGAATTTGTGAGAGATTTTCGAGCCCGATTTTATTTGAAGTAGCCGTTTACTACGCCTAAAAAGTAAGTATGTTTTCTTCATCTTCTTCTCGCCTCGAAAGTTCTCTTTCGCGTCGGGTTCGGGCGTGAGTTGCGGTGTAAGGGACTATATGTGCTACAACGGGTTGGGTAGGTCTGTAGGTGCGAGTCTAGTATTCCGCCGGTATCCTCTGTATGGGATGGCACGAAGGTGGGGCGGCGAGGTCGGATTTGTCGTTGGAGGAACTCTTTGAGGTTGTGAGAGTGCAGATTCGGGGAGGCGTGGTGGTGTGCGCCGCATCCGGACGATAGGCGATGGCCCTCCGGAGGGTTTATTCTTGTCTATGTAGGCGGTTTGAGGCAGTCTTAGGTACCCTCTGTCCCCCATTTACCTTAGCCTTCAAGAGTATTTCCAGATCCCCATCTATCAATTGACTCCGAACTCTATTAGGTCGTTGGTGGGGCTGGGGCTCTCTTGTTATGGCGTTGCCGGGAGTTGACCTTCGAGGTATTGATGCGCTTTTTTAGCGTGAAGACCATAGGAGGGGTGTACTATCTGTCACCCCGGCTGAAATTTAAGGTAGCCGTCCCCTCCAAGGTGTCCCATTGGCAGAATAGGTATTTCTTTCTGCGGGCTGAGGGGCAGCCGAGGTATGAGTGGGGTATCGGCACGCTGGTGGACCCGAAAATCAAGCCCTTGGGCCATATGGAGGAATCGTTGAGCAACGTTGGTGAGGTCTTATCCATAAGTTACAGGGGCGACGAAGAAGGCCGGTGAGTGTTTTGAATTCGGAGCGTCGGGACCGGTGCAGACGGGGTGAGGCATCCCTTTTCTTAGTCCTTATTTGTCTTATTTTCTTGTGCTAATGTATTCTTTCCTTGACGCAGTGAGGTTGAGGATGAGGTGGGTTCACCATCGCCGGGCGGGCCGCAAAGAAAAAGCAGGCGATTTGGACTAGTAGGGGCAGAAGAAGGTGGACAGCATGGGCCAGCTGATGAGTGGGCCTGAGCCGGGGTCCAGCCCGGCTTCGGAGTCGCGGCCTCAGGGCCGCCTTGAGCACGGGGTACCGCCCCCAAGCTTGGTCGCATCCCTCCCCGAGGTACGTAGGCTTTTTTTTTTTTTTTTAGATTTGTTTGCTTCGCAATCGGTGACTGACTTGTGCATCTCCTTTTTCAGGGTGGGAGCTCTATGATGGGGGCCTGCGGCTTCTTTGGGGAGCTGCAGTCGCCGCCGGGCTTGCCGAGAGCTCGGCCCAAGAGAGCTACCGAGCGGGATCTTGCCGCCAGAGGCGGATCTTTGAGAGCAAGTGGTGGCGCTGGAGGGAAGCCGAGCCGCCGAGCTGCTGAGGCCGGAGGTGGTGCTGAGCCGCTGAAGAAGAGCACTGGGCCGGAGGCCGCCCGGGGAGGTCGAGGAGGTGAAGGAGGAGCTGGCGGGCGAAGAAGGAACTCGCCGACGAGAGGAGTCTGGTGGCCGACCGGGACCGTTGTTGAGGGCCTTGCGGTAGGCTCATCAGTCGGAGAGCTTCTCGGGTTTTATTGCCGATCTCGCCGCCGTCTTTGAAGCCGAAGGTGGTGTCGGATCACTGGGAAGTGGCGGCCGCCATGCTGATTTTGACAAGGTCAAGCATGGGTGGACCGAGGTCGACCCAGAGAGATGGACAAAGCTTACGCCGGGTGATCTCTGGTGACTCCTTCCAGTCTTTGGAGGCTCGGCATCCACCCTACCCTCTTGATCACGAGGTCGTCGCCCGGTGTAGGGTGGACGAGGATCATGAGCCAGGAGCTCCTTGCGAGTCCGGGTGAGGCGGGAGGAGGAGGAGGCCGAGCTCGTCGGCTCAGTCGACCCGCGACCGAAGAGCGGAGCAGCCGGAGGAGCGGGGGGCGAGGGGCGGCGAGTCCGGGAGAGAGGCCGAGGTTAGTGGGCGATTGTAATAGGTTGAATCGCCGGGTCGATAGGACCACGAGCCACTGTAATAAATTCTTCGTATCAATAAAGAATGTTTATCACTTTCGAGACTTGTGTTGTCTTTTTATTTATAGCATTCGCATCTCAATACTTGGGACTCGACCATGAATTGTTGGCGGTGAAGGGGTCCGAGGTGCCCGGCCGAGAAGGACGAGGAGGTGCGATTTTGGAGGTCGGTGCCGGTGACCCAGTTTTGGCCGCCATGGATCGCGAGCTCGGTGTCTTCTTCCGCGAAGAAGAAGTTGACCGAGGCTGATCGGGAGTGGCCCGCCTCTGGCCGAGAACGAGGCGTGAAGTTGAAGGTCGCGCAGGAGGAGGGGGTGGACATATCTGCCGACGCTATCCACGGACGTTTGATGCGGCGGCGAGCAGCACAATTGATTGCGGAGGCTCGCTTGGTTGTCGGAGGAGCATGCAGTACTGAGAGGCGGTCCGCCGAGCTGGTGGGACTACCATATCCAAGCCGACGACCGAGTCCGAGCTTCTTGGCGGAGGGCATGGTCTTGAGGATGAGGAGGGCCCAACAAAGAAGAAGTTCAAAGCCTGCGTCAACTCCGTGGTGAAGTTTATGGAGATGTACGACATCGTCCGAAAACGTCGCATGCCCCGGCGAGGTGGCGAGGCAACAGCGGGCTCTGCCGACCCGATCATAGAAGAACCAGCGGAGGAGGGCGGCTACTCCGATCATGCCGTAGTGCTGAGGTTGATGGGTCCGGCAGGGGGCGGATTATCCAGGGGGGGATCCTCGGGAGGCGGGCGCGACCGAGGACCTCAGTCGGCGAGGAGAGCTTGAGGCGGGCGGTCGCACACGGCCCGGTGTCCGGTCGGGGGTCGGGGTGTGACCTCGGGTGCGTCCCCCGCCCGGATGCCCGTGCTGCGCCGCCCGCCGGAGTGTCCCCGGAGGCGGGTGAAGGTGACCACAGGTCGATGCTTCGTCCAGGCTGCCTCCGAGCCCGCGCAGCGAGCGGGGAGCAGGCCGTGGTGATTCCGGCCTCATCGGGTCGAAGGCACGGTCGTTCGGGCATACATCGTCGGCTGGGATTTTGTGGAGAATTGGTGCGACCGGCGGTCTGGCGGCGGAGCCGGAAGCCCGAATGAGGCTATGTATAGTATAGGACCTTGTATGTAGATATAAATGTATTTAGACTCGTTTCGAAGTGTATATTTTCCCCCTTGAGAGGTACAAACATAGCTTAGGACTTCGTTTTGGTCGTAAATGTATTTATATTGTATACACAAGTGCGTATTTTCCCAAATAAAGGGGTATAAACGAGCTCTGAAGCCCGGTTGTCTTGTATATGGCTTGGTACTTTGTTTGTAGTCGTTAATGCATTTAGACTTAAATGCGGAGTGCATATCTTCCCAAATAAAGGGGTATGAGTTGGCGAGATCGGTCTGGATGTCGCGTGCATGTAGACGTCCAACTTAATGGGTAATCTGTATGCTTTGCATGTAGACGTCCAACTTAATGGGTAATCTGTATGCTTTGCGTGTAGACGTCCAACTTAATGGGTAATCTGTACGCTTACCCTACTTGGTGGGATTTTCATCTTCGTAAGGGCGTCCCCTTGTGAAGGTTTAGATGTGGTATATCCGAATGGATGTTCACATAGATGCAAGACGTAACGAAGTGAAATACTCATTAGAAAAACAAACGTTTTATTAAACAAGTAAACAGCATCGCATATCAGTCAAAACAATAGGAAGGCTAACATGTCGCCGATCTAAAATCAAAGCTATGTAAAATACCTCCTTAGATGAGTTATGTGCCAGGTTCGGGGAATAAGTGCCCCGGACAAGTGGGCGAGCTTGAGCCCCTTGCCGAGGTCCTCGTGAGCGGTAGGGTCCTTCCATGTCGGATCAAGCTTGTTAAGACGCTCGGCTCGGCTTGCTTCATTATTCAGTAGGACGAGTCGCCTACTTGGAGTGCGGAGGCCTTTACTCTTTTGTTGTAGTAGCGTGCGACTGGCTCTTGTGCTTGGCCCGTTTATGAGGCGAGCTCTCGCTTCTCCTCGAGGCGTCAAGGTTGGCCAGCAGTCTTCCTCGCCCCGGCACGGTCGAAGTGAGAGTGCGAGGGCTTGGCGCGCCGATCTCGGCCGGTATGACGGCCTCGGTGCCGTGACCCGGTGAAAGGGTTTCCGCGACGTCCGTGGTGTGGTCCTGTAGGACCAGAGGACTTGAGGTAGATTTTCAGCCCAGTCGCCTTTAGCTCGGTCCAGCCTTTTCTTCAATCCTTGCACGATCGTGCGGTTCGTCACTTCGGTCTGACCATTCGCTTGCGGGTGTGCGACCGAGGTGAAGCGTTGATCGATCTGAAGCTCTTCGCACCATTCCTTGAAGTTTTTGTCGACGAACTGGGTGCCATTGTCCGAGACCAGGATGTGCGGGATGCCGAAGCGGCAGACTATATTTTTCCACACAAAGGCTTGAATCCTTACGCTCGTGAGGCTCGAAAGTGGCTCGGCCTCGACCCATTTTGTAAAGTAGTCTATGGCTACGACTAAATATCGGCGACACGGTGCTCGGTCGAATGGGCCAACGATGTCGATCCCCACCGCATGAAAGGCCACGGACTCTGCGGTCGCTCAAGTCGATCGAGGCGCTTTGACCGTGGAGTGGATCCGCACTGGGCACTTCTTGACGAGCTCGGCCGAATCTTGCGGTGGGCAAGAGTATCCCGACCTCGCGTCTTCTTCGAAAGTGCTCGCGACCGATGTGGCTTCCGCAAGACCCCGGTGAATTCGTTGAGCACATAGTCGGCTTCTTCCGGCCCGAGGCATCTCGGGAGGGTTGAAGGTAAGACTTCGGTAGAGGCGCCTCGTGCATGAGATACTTCGGGATTTTGCCATCATCTTTTGGCTTCGAGCCGATCCGAAGGTAGTGCGCCGTGTTCCGTGTAGCCTTCGGGGAGACATCCATTCGGCTCTATCTCGGTGATGATGCCGGCGTGGGACTCCGCTATGCTTCGAACGGACCTCCTCCACCGGTGGACTTGTTGACGACGCCGCTAGCTTCTTTGAGGAAGTCGGCCATTTTTTCCCTCGGGGATTCGGTGGATGCTGAAGTACCTGAACGAGGTCAACATCTCCTTTGCCTTCTCGAGATATTGTTTCATTCGGTCCTCCTTGGCCTCGTATTTACCTAACACCTGGTTCACGACGACCTGGGAATCGCCGAAGATTTGGATCTCATCCACCCTTAGCTCCTTAGCGATGCGGAGTCCGGAGATTAGGGCCTCATACTCCACCTCGTTGTTGGTGGTCGGGAAGGTAAACCGGGCGCGTGGGTGACTTCACCTTATCCGGCCGAGGAGAAGAATGCCCGCTCCGCTGCCCGTTTTGCACGAGGCTCCGTCCACGTACATCTGCCAGCAACCATCTGGTGGGTGAGGGTCCGGTTTCTCCGTGCAGGGGGCGGGGGTGACCGAGGTGGAGGCGTTGGAGGAGCTAATCTTAGCGGTCAGACCGGGCTCAGTAAACTTGGTTTCTACCAGAAATCGGCGAGCTTGCCCTTTTATGGCCGGTCTGGGGGAGTACGAGATATCGTGCTCGCCAAGCTCCAGGGCCCACTTGGCTATTCGTCCAGATGACTCGGGTTTGACAAGACTTGCCTCGGGGTAGGTCGGTCGATGCACTGGATGGAGTGAGCACGAAAGTAGGGTCGGGAGTCGCTTAGCATTCACCGGTGCAATGCTACCTTTTCAAGGCCGGCATACCTTGTCTCGGTCCTTTGAGTGCTCGGTGATGAAGTAGATAGGGCTGCCGTCCGACCTCGTCCCGCACCTGATGCCCTTGTTGATTGCCTCGTCCGAGGCTGCCAAGTCTGAGGAGAGGAGTTCGCCTCTTTTGGGGGCGGTCGAGGTGGGCGGTCGGCGGTACTCCTTCATTGTGTGAAGGCGGTGGTGCTCTTCCGCCATGCAAGTCCGGGGCCTCCTCAAGATTTTAAAGAAGGGGCTGCTTCTCGGCGGCCGGAGAGGTTTCTTGAGGCGGCCGGGCACCGTAAGTTTGTGGATCTCGCGAATGGTTTTGGCACTTGCATGTCGAGCACCGTCTTTACCTTGGTGGGGTTCGCCTTCAGCCTTCTTGGAAACCCAACACCCAAGAATTTCCTGTTTTACCATGAAAGTGCATTTTGGGGTTAAGTTTGAGGTTGGCCGACACGAGGAGTCGGAGGATGGTGCCGAGGGTCGTCGGTGACTCTCCGCTTTCGACTTTGACTACTATGTCGTCGGCGTGAGACCTCGACGATCTCCCAATGTGGTCTTTGAATGTTGCATCCACCATCCTCGGTAAGTGGCCCGGCGTTCTTGAGGCGAAGGGCATCTTTCGATCTGTGAAGACGCAAGTCGGTGATGAATGCCGTCTTTGGTGCATCCTCCGGCTCATCGATTTGGTGGTACCCCTTGTATAGATCCAGGAAGCTGAACATTTCGTGGCCCACCAAGGCCTCCACCTTCTTGTCAATATCAGGGAGGGGGTAGCAATCTTTTGGGCAGTGCTTGTTGAGGTCGGTATAATCGACGCACATGCGCCACCCTCCGCCGGGCTTTCGGACCACGACTGGATTAGCCATCCAGGTCGGATATTTGACCTCGAACAAGATCTTGGCCTTCAGAAGTTGAGTCACCTCGTCCCTAATGACCTGGCTGCGCTCCGCCGCGAATATCCTTTTCTTCTGCCGGACTGGCTTGGTGGCCGGGTCGATGTTGAGGCGGTGAGTTATGAGCTCGGGTGACACCCCGGTCATATCGAGCGGGGACCAAGCAAACACGTCCCTATATTCTCTCAGAAGTCGTATGACGTGCTGCCGGATGTCCGCTGGGCCCTGGGTGCCGACCTGGACGACCCTCGAGGGATCGTCGTCGTATAGTTGGAGGTCCTCGGTCAGGTCATCCCGGGGTGTCGGCCTCCGGGGGCTCGGTAATTGCTATGCCTGGGGCGAGGCCGCATCTTGAGTTGAGCCGTGGCATTCTTTTCTGCCGTTTGGTCCCTGGATCTGAGCACTCCCCGGGGTGGGAATCTTCACGGTGGTGGTAGACCGAACAGACGGCCTTGGTGGCGTCTGACCAATCTCTCCGAGGATAATGTTGTACGGAGAGGGCCGGACTAGGAAGAACCGGATGGCCCAGTGACCGACACAGGAGCCCGCCTACGGTGACCGGAAGGTAATGACCCCTCGGGCTGGGCTTCTTGAGTGAAGCTCCGTGGGCGGGAGGCGCGGAAGCACTGAATGCCTCCGACCTCAAGCTTATCCAGACAGCTACGGAAGATGATCTTGACGGAGGCCCCAATGTCGATATAGACCCGGTGGGCGTTTTGTTGCCCACCGCGGCTGTATGGTGATGGCGTCACAGTGCGGCATGATCTTGGGCACGGGTCCTCCTTGGAGAACGTTATGTTCTCACCATCCGAGTCGCTTGTTCTTGGCTCTTGGGGCCGGCCTCGGGCATCGTTCTTGAGGGCGACCTCGTCGTCCAGGCGATCCGTAACAACATAGACCTGCTCCATAGCGTTGGGACCTTCTTCTCGTCGTCTTCGGGTTGGGTCGCACCGGGTCGGCCGCAGATTGTTGCCGCCTCCATTCCTTCGCCTCGCTTCTTGGGCCACCGTCGTCGAGGTACTTTTGAGGCCCCGCTTTAACGAGCTCGTCGATCTGTGAGCCCAGGTTTCTGCAGTCCTCGGTATCATGACCATACCCTTGGTGATAGTCGCAATACTCGTCGGTGGACCTCTTCTTGGATCCCCCTTTCATAGGGGCGGGCTTCGGGAAGAGCTCGGCGTGGAGCTCGAATATTTCCGCCTTGATTTGGCGGGGAGGCTCTGCCGGCGGGGTTGGGCGAGGTCGAGCCTGAGACTCAGTGGCCCTCTCGATTCGGTCGGCGCTCTGCGATCTGCGCCTCGACTTCGGTCGTCCGGCTTTTTCTTTCGGACTTCTGCTCGTCCCAGATTTCCCGCTTCTTCCGATCCGACTCGTCTCCCTTGACAAAGTTGTCCACCAGGTTCCAAAGCTTACTCGCCGTCTTTGGTTTCTCCCTGGTGATTTCTTTGTTCAGCGCGCCGGGTCGGATCCCGTTTCTGAACGCGTTGATGATGTAGAGATCGTTGCTGTCGTCAATTTTGAGCGACTCTTTGATGAACCTCGAGACGAAGTTTGACATCGTCTCGTCCCGCCCTTGGCGGATTGTGAGTAGGTCGGAGGAAGGCTGCTGGGGCGGCATCTTCTGATAGAAGCGCCACTGAGGCGATCCATGAGGTCACGGAAGCGATGTATCTTTGTTACGGCGGGCGAGGTGAACCAACGCCGTGCGTTGGAGATCAAGACTCGGGAAGATTTTACACATGTGAAAATCTTCCATTCCTTGATCGCCATGTTGGTGGTGTGGCGAAAAGGAAGTCGGAGGGTCTCGAGGCCATCGTGAGCCGCTATATTGGGTGCCCGATGCGGGCGGGGGCGTGTCTAGGATCTCCACGGAGAAAGGGAGATGATTCTCGTGCATCGGTCGAACCCCGGAGATCGTTGCCATCCCTACGGAGGGTGGGGATCGATAGCGACGCCTATCGTCCCTCCGGGGAGTTCGACTCGCCTTTCTTCCTTCGCTTTCGCTCGACTCTGCAGTCGGCATGGCGAGGTGGAGGCGGTGCGCGAATGGCGAGGGGCGATTGGTGGCGGCTCGCCCGCGAGGGGAGGCTGTGAATGAGGTCGGCGGCTCGGCGCGGTGGCGGCTCCGCGCGTCGGGCGCGATGCGCGTTCTCGGCTATCACGCCGAGGTGCGCCGACTTTAGGGCGGGGGCGGCCTCGGGAGGCCGTGGTGTTGATCAAGGGGCCTAGAGGACCCGCCTTTGGTCCTCTGGTTGAGAAGCTTTGGAATCGCCAAGATTGGCGTGGAGGAACTCGCTCACGGCTCGGCCGAGGACCTCGTGGGGACGAATGAGCTGTTTGCTCGTCCTCGTTGAGGTCGACATCTTCCCTACGTTGGGGACGCGGTCCCGAGGTGTATGGAAGAGTTTACCATGTTGCCCTCGAGAGTGTGGCGCTCGTGGCGTCCGCGATCTCCTTTCCGCGACGCCGAGTGACCACCGGTTGTCCTCGGCCGGTTGTTGCCAGTGGGCGGCGGTTGTGCGTGTTCTTGCCATTTAGTTGTAGAAGCGAAGCTTTCTTGTTCGGGGTTCCCACAGACGGCGCCAATGATGAATCTAGCTATGTGAATGTGCGAGATTTATAGAAAGCAATAAAGAACACCCGTGCTTTTACGTGGTTCGATCGTTAATGAGATCTCGTCCACGGAGAATGGTTCCTCAATACTTTTACTAGAGCTTTTAAATGCGAGAGTATTGGTTCAAGCCTTTGTATTGATGAAATTGCTAACCCTTCTAACATCGTTTTCCTTCTATTTATACGACCGACTTTGCCTGGCGCGCCGACCTCTCCATTGGTCGTGGTGTGACTCTTCCTCTGGCGTGCTCTCCATTGGCGGGCCGGACCGTTCGTCTTCGTGCGCCACGTGGAGGTGGCGCGACCTTGGTTCTGGGCGTCCTCTCCATTGGCCAAGGCGGTTCTGGAGGCTGGGGCTTGCAATGATTAAGGCTGACTTGGGCTCGACCGCGTGGGCTGCTATCAATGTTAGGCCAGCTCGCTTGGGCTGTTAGAGGCCCATTCGGTTGGGCTATATCCCATCAGTGGCAATGGTGAGGCCATATCCATTATTTTGAAAGTGGTAGTCGCTATTTTCTGTAAAAAAAGAAAAAGAATTAAGCATATATATTGAAAATAGGAACATGATATATTACATAAGATACACAAAATAAAAGAAATACCAGTGGAGATATTCCTTTGAAGAAGTCTCATGGTTTAGAAGATGAGTGGAAGAATACACAGAATGTGTCTGGGGAGTTGAAGCTGAAGCAGTATTATGATTCGCATGAATTGCAGTTGGTGTTGTTGGGGACCATTATTATTTACAAGTTTATTTCTCAACTGCAACAAGCTAATTATATTAGGGCAGGTAATTAAGCCTCCAAAACTATATTCCAATAACCAACTTATCGTACTTAAAGAAATTAATAATTTGTATTACCATGTTCTTCATATAATTAGTTGCAGGGTCAGAATCTGGTCTGGGAGTGAGGAATGCCTCTTGTTGTTTCGTTAGAGTGGAGAACTTGTTGAGATCGAGGGCATCATTAGATCCCATAGATTTGAAGTAGTTGTCTGCCATGGCCTCGACTGCGGGAGAGGCTGCTCCAACTTTGGAGCAGCCTCTCACAATTTTTTCAAATCCTTCTACATGTCGCAGATATATATTAGTCATTGGAAATCAATCTAAAGCATTGATTTTTTACATGATTTATGATTAACGTGAAAAAAAACATAATTATATATATACATGTACAATATTATTGTAAAAGAAGTATTGTTGTATATATAAAGAAGCATATTTATATGCTTTCATACTAGGATGGTTTTTATCATATCTCAATAATCTCATATATGTACTACGAATATTAATAGAAAATTTTATCCTGTAATAACTAGGAATCAATCTACATCATAGTAATCTATAGAATTATTTAGAGAATCCTTATTGTAATATATAAGGAAGCATAATTTACTTGAAAATCAATCCCAGCATCGTCCAATCCGGCCACTCCGAGCCACAAAATATTATTCCGTTAACCACCTAAAAGATCTTCTCATGGCCAATCTGATTTCGGCCTTAATTTAAGTTTCAAATTATGTAAAATTTTGAAACTAATATTCTAATTGTAAAAATGTTGTTAGGTTACATGTTTTAATTCGTGTTGGAAAAAAAAGTGCAACGATCGTAACAGTAACCCTAACAAAGATATAGGGAAAAAATGATGACATAATTTACATTAGTACATTAATAATCACCTTTGGTAGAGATCTTGGATGACTGGAGATGAGGTCGCTAAACTTAAGAAGAAGAGCTTGGTCGCGCAACAACTCGCCGCCGGTGGCCGTCGATGCCGACGTGGACGTCAACGGGTGGCGGTGCTTGACCTTCCCTTTGCCATAACAATCACGGCAAAGGGCGAACCTGTGATCAGCGGTGTTAAACAAACATTCAGAGCAGGAAAAACTAGGGCCAAATATGAGAATGGAACAGCCACGACATCGGAGGATGGTGATCGCCTTTTTGACGTTGTAGTAGAACAGCACTAGAACATCGTCGGAATCCAGGTATCCGTCTCTGTTCGAATCAAGCTCGTTGAAGACTTTCTCAGTTGACAGTGCAGATTCAACACCCCTTCGAAATTCTCCCAGACTTATTTTTCCATCTCGGTTTGAATCTAGTCTCTCAAAAAACTCTTTGGCCTGCTTTTTTTCCGTTTGGCCTGCTCTGTTGTACAAAGCTCTCGCAATTCTTCTGTTCCCGTCAGCCATTTGTGTGTGTGTGTGTGTGTGTTTGAGAGAGAGAGAGAGTTTAGTTATTTGTTACTTGAAATGATACGTAAAGAGGTTCTTTTATATTGAGATGTGAGAAACTCTGTGTGTGTGTGTGTGTGTATCTTTCCCTCTCTCCGTACGTGAAATTATACGTAAAGACGTGTGTGTGTGTGTGTGTGTTATATGTTACTCGAAATAATACGTAAGAGGTTTGGTCTAAGCATGCTTTTATATTGAGATGTGAGAAAATTAGTTAAGTCTTACTATATTATTTTACACTATATTTTTCTCGTTTATGGTCAGACAGAGTCTTATTATTTTAGGTGGTTTCTTAACGAAATTATTTTCCATATAAAAAGGAAAAGTCAGCATTAGAAGTTAAACTGCTCATTTAATTAAAGCCCAGTTCAAAGCCTTTCTTTTCTTTTTTGTTTTTCAGGACTAGTTCTATGTCTACTTTAGAAAGTTGTAGTGTTCATATGTAACTGTAAGTATCATTTCCACCTCGAAAAATATAAGTAATATTTTGGTTAAATTACTAGTAATTATGTTAAAATGCAAGTAAATATTCAATAAAATAATGAAAAAATTGACGAGTTTAATTTTTCCAGTGTAAAATTTGGTATAAAGTAGTAAAATTAAAAATTAGATAATCGAATTTTGCATCATTTTTGTGAAAATGTTTAAATAGTTGGAGCTGCTCTAAGAAAAATTAGTAACCAATAACGTATCTGTTGATATGCCTTGAAACTATCTTCCGTTTCGAATAGTTAGTCGGGGGTCTCGCTAACAAGAATCTATTCTCATTTTCTGACCGTGGACGTAGCCAATTCATTGTTGGTAAACCACGTAAATATATGTTTTCTTTACGTTTTCTGTTTCTTAATTGCTCAATAATCATAATCCGTTACAACAGTATCACATATTAAAGGACTGACTTTGATTGGGAACATCATCATTAAATTTTGTCTGTGGTTTGACGCCAATCCATAGTAATACGTTACTTGTTTCGGGTCGCAAATAATTAATATGATAGATACATGCAAATATTTCATATAAACTACTACGAAATTACCTTGCAAAACATTAGAGCTGGAATTTTTGCCCTGTGCGTTTTATAGAAGATTACTGTATATTGGACTAAACCGGTTTGACCAGTTCTTGTTAACAAATATGTCCTTCCAATTTAGGTATCCAGATCGACATACAAGCAAAGATTAATCAAATCTGAATTAATCAAATTAAATAATTGAGTTCAAACCGAAAGTGACATGCATTTACTAGATGATAGTAGTTTTAAGGATTCATAAGGACTTGTGTGAGATGGAAGAGATATCAGTACCTGAACGTAAGCTCATATTTCATTAATATATTTGTAATATTATTATTTAAAATTATAAATATATCATTAAATGTGGATCTTGGTTAGGATCTTAACATGTCGTCTTATATTGAAACGATTTCACACAAGACACTCATTTAAAGATTTTGTAATCATGTGTACTAGAAATGATGCCGCTCTCAAAAACAAGTGCTAACCTTAGCTTTATCAGTGTGTGTGTTGGTCTGTAGAGTGGTTAATATCCGATGTCAAAAGGATCGGGTTCGAGTCCACCGTGACGTGGCCTTTAAATTTGTGTATTAAATTAACAAAAAAATAAAAACTTAGCTTTATCAATCAGATAAAGTTTTCATTTCGATCGACAAGTCATTAACCTAGGTGTTTGTTATGAGAAATAAAATATGAATATTAGTCCAACTGTCATTAATTGGTCGTCAACAAAATAACATACTTAAAGTCTTAAACCAGAAAATATGCTTAAGCAATAATTTTTATTCTTCTAATATTTTCTAGTTCACATTCAAGGTTGTACTCCTTACGTCATCTTGTAAGTAATACATAAAAATGACTAATCTTATGGATTATAAATTATTTTCTTTAAAATAAAACACGTCTTCATAGAAATATCCTTTTCGCCTTTTCTAACCATAATATCGATGTTAACTAAAGTTCTCCAAATGAATATGAAGTCAATTTTTGCAAATTAATCAAATATATGTGCAATTTGATAATATAATACTACCTCCGTCCACCAAATTTGTTCGTTGATTTTGGTGGCACGAGTTTTAATAATCTGTAATGAGTGTAAAGTAAGTGTGTATAAAAATGTGGGCCATAAGTAGTTTTTTTATAAATAAATGGATAGGTTTATAATAAAAATATGAATATGATATTTCCAAAAAATGAAAGTAAACATTTTTTTGTGGATGGATCAAAATGGAATTAAATGAACGTATTTGGTGTGGATGGAGTAATAATTAAAAGGTCAAAAGTTAAGTATTGATCATGTGTTGGCCTCCCTTATGTAAAAAATAAGGTATTAATGTATTGTTCAGTTTGTTAAAAATTAGTAGATTTGGAATAAGGAATATCTAATGTTCGCAATGATAACATTAAAGTGGCAGCATCTATCCTCCTGGCATGCATGTTAAACTTTTTTTTTTTGGTTAATTAAATATAAAAATTTAAAAGCCGTGTCATGGTGGACTCAAACCCGAGACCTCCTGGCAACACGCGCAGGCTGGCTGAACTTATGCATATAGCAAATTAATAGGCTCACATTAATTTAAACCAGAAAATGTGATCGATAAACTCAATCATATACATAATACCATAACAACATTTTCTTTATTTCTCAAGTTGCCAATATTCCCAACCACCAATTTCTCTTCTTTTTCTTGGGAGCCAAACTCCAACCACCATTTGATCTTCGTTGATATTTCCCAGTGCTTGTCAACCTGTACTTAAAAACAGAAACTGTGAGTCTAGTGACTTGCTATTTCCTTGATATTTCCTTAAGACTATGTTTTAGATTCGATTATATTGATAAAAATTTAATATGCACTTACGTACAAATGACATTTAATCTAAATAAAAGTTGTATTTATATTTCGATAACTAACCAGAGACAAATATTGAGGAGACTCGATCAAAGTTGCCCCATTTGTAGCAATAACTCTCTCTAGATTAATTTATTTTTCATCTTTCTTATATGGAGAAACCGAGAAAGGGCAAAGAGGTATCCTTGTTCTCCGATAACCAAGTTTTCGACCGACTCAACAAAACTGGCGATGGATGAGCCCCTAGATTTCAATTCAAGGGATTTTGACCCTTTATTACATGTACAAACAAAAATAATGTTATGATTCTATTCTTATAAATTGATGTTTATATATATATATATATATATATATATATATAGGGGAGGGTTAACGTGAGAACCATTTTTATCATGAGAATGTGAGAACCAAAAAATGATGAATTCACAGTGAAAATTGATGAATCTGTTTGTAAAGTTCTTGAATCCAAAAATAGAATTTTCGCCTCATGGGATTCGAACCCGGGTGAAAATTTGAATTTTGAATTCATTAACTTCTCAACTGATTCATCAACTTTCATACCAAATTCATTTGGTTCTTAGTTTTAGGATAAAATGGTTCTTATTTGAACCAAACTCTCTCTCTATCTCTCTCTATATATATATATATATATGTATATATATATATATATATATATATATCTCAATTTTGACAAGCAAAAATACATTGATGTCCTTACTAAGTATATATGGGAAAGAAAGAATGATCTAAGTTATCATGACTTGATTACCGACTAATATATTAAACTCAAATTTGATCGATCTATCAAGAATAAATTAGTGTAGTTTGGCCGATGATCTGAGTCACCTATTGAGCTAATTAAGTCAAGATATGGAATTTTCCCTACTTATGATATTCGAACCTAAATAAAAAAATCTGAATTTTTGGATTCAGTAATTTTCTTAACGGATACATTCATTTTGTTCATAACAATTTTTTGTAGTTTTTAGTTCTAACTTTAAAAATTGTTTGTATTTTAATATCACTATATATATATATATATATATATATATATATATAAGGACGTAGTATTTAATTATTTGAAAATAAACTCATTTTTTCACAATCCCAATAAACAAAAAGCAAAAGTATATCCAGTAATTTTGACCGTCCCAACAGAGATGACGAAGACGAAAGGAGCATCTCCTCAAACATGTAACCTAGTACTTCAATAATTAATGAAACAAATAAGGCATTACTAGAGATGAATATAGAAAACAACAATAATTTAATTTAATTAATTACCTGTTTGCAAGGTTAATTAACTCAATTTGCTTTAAGTCTTCTCTCTCTTTTTCCCATAGAGCAAAAAAAGAAATTAGATATATGATATTTTCGTATAGGCAGTCACTGGACCAAACAACTTTTCTTTTCATTTTCCATTATATTGTCGGTAATGAAAAAAATATTAATATTTATATAATTGTGTTGCGTCGTGTGGTCAAGATCTACTTAATCATCTATTACGGGCATTTTGACATTCAAGAATTATATAAATATAACTTTTAGGCAACAGAAAACATATATTTTAAGAATTTAAATCTAAAAAAAAGTAGAATATGTATGTCTCTGAAATACTACGTTATCATTGTATCATTTCAAATATAAGCCACTTCCGACTAGCGGTTCCGAGTTTAAATTCTAAACTGTTTAATCGAAATTATAAATTTCTAATACAACTTTGGCAAAATATTTATTTTTTTAAATTCAGCTGCAAAGTTCGATCGAGATGAGTCACGATTTTGGCAAACCTTTGACTATTATTCTTACCCAAATAATTAGTAATAATAAATTAAGAAATTAGGAAGCACCTAATCTATTTTTTATTGCTGAAACTGATCTTTTATCACGCAAATCCATTTGTAAAATTAATCAAGGATTGAATATTGAGTGAGATCCGATCATTAAAAGAATCTTAATGAAGAATCTGACTATTAGGCGGAAATGACTGGAATGCCCCTGTACTCGATTCTCGAAACCATTATGGTTAATTTTTCAAAAAGTTACTAAATTATAGATATTGTATCAAAAAGAATACTAAACAAATTTTGGATTAAAATAAGTATAAAATTTTCATTTTCTTTCACAAAAGATAATTATCTATTTCTTTTACCCTCTTAAATATCTTTAAAAATATTTTCCTCGACGTATTTATTATATAATGTTTCCAAAGGAATAAATATATTATTTTTATACACTCAAGAAAATAAATTTAGGTTCCCCCACCCCCAAAAAAATTAAATTTAGGATAAAGTGTGTGTGTATATATATATATATATGTGTGTGTGTGTGTGTATTGTTAAAATATTTAAAATTAGATAAATATAATTATTTACCAATAATAATAATAATATTCTATTATTATTATTATTATTATCATCGATGTGGGGTTCACTGCTAGCTATATTATTTGCTAACTATCAATGCTAATAATAATCATAATAATGTTAGCTTACCTAATTTAAGTATTTTAATAATATAAATTTTATGCTCATTCATTTTCTGAAATTTTAAATTTAATACTTTGGGGAAAAAATAATTATTTTCTTAAATGTATAGTGAATAAAAATAATATTTCCATTCGTTTGAGACCGATTAGATAATAAAATTGTAGAAGAAAATCATTTTCAGGACATTATAAATGTAAAAAAAAAAGATAAATTCCATATTTTGAAGACAATGAAAAATTTATTACCCATCTTAATACAAAACTTGTTTAATACCCTTCTTAATACAAACTCTATAGTTTGATAGTCCTTGGTAAATTTACCAAAGACGAAAATGATTTATTTGATATTATGGATGAGTGATTATGGAGGGTCCTTTTCGTTTTTATAGGCTGGTCCAGCCTATTGCTCTTTCATTGGGCTTATTTTGCTGTAGGGGGTTGGTTCACGCGTACAACCTTTATTATTTCCTTTCCCTCCATGCCCAGTTCTTTAAAAATTCAATTGTTCAATCAAAGCACAATCTGCAAAAACACTATCGAAATCATAAATCAGCAGAGATGGGCGATCAACAAATCAATTTCCTCTGGACCGATGGATCCGGACGGATCTGGAAAAATTCAAAAGACTGTTTAATTTCTTTTTCAAATTCTCTCAAAACAAATAGCATCTGTAACTCCATGCACCACCTCTCCACCGTCTGCGACCCCCACGCCGCCGCATCACTCGATGCCTACATCACCGCCAGCGGCAACTCTGCCAAGAGACAATCTCCCCTATCCCGATCACTTCGTCAAGAACCATTTTATCATCAACTATCGAACAATTATATCGATCCCATTTTTTTTTTCCTAAGAGCTTTTTATATAAAAGAATTCTTTTTAAATATTATACACTCGGTGTGGAAAATCGAACTCGTGTATATCTATAATTTGTTCACAAAGAATCATGTACACGAGTATGTGCAAGATTTTAAAACTCGCCGTTAATAAAATACAATTATCAGTCTGTAAGGGTTGTTTCAGGCAGATAAAAGTTATTTTCCTCATCACAGTTATCATCACTAACCTCTGCATTCTCATGCAGCTCAACTGCATCACTACTAGCTTCTGTGTTAGCGCTATTTACCTCACTGTTGCCTTCAGTTTGATTTTGATCGACATATTTGCTTCTTATCTTGACACGCTTGCCTTTGATATATCTGTATTCCCACTTTGGTGGAGGATACTTCCTGTTCAACTTCTCATATTTGTCCAGCATGTCGAGCCTCTTGAAAACATCCCCCACCATCGTCACAATTGCCACATTTGGCTTGATACCCAGCTCTTCCATGTCCGCAAATATCTGCAAGGACATTCCAAGAGGAAGACGAGTTAATCCATTATGAATCGTGGGACACATTTGAACACGGCATTATGTAAGAACCAAAAATCAGCAAATTCCTTCTCCTACCCAACTGGACCACACTTACATCTATCTAATTTCACATTTGAGGGATCGAAAAGTGAAACAGGGATGCACCTCAAACATCTTCTCATGCATTTCTCTCTGACAGTAGATAGAAATCATCCTCTCAAAGAACATGCGCGGCATACTTTCTATGTTCCGAGTAAACAACGTTTGCCATAGTTCTTCAGCCTCCTCGAGCCTCCCATCCTCGGCCAAAGCATTCAGCAAAGTGTAATAGCTTCCCATAGTTCTTCCTTGTCCTTTGCTTAGCATCCATTTTGTCACCTGGCAGTGGAGGGGTAATTAAACCCTATATATCAAGCTAGAATTACAAAGGAAAAACTGTTAAAGATGATGATGTTACCTGAATTATCCTCTTCCACTGCTTCTCATTCTCAAGACTTTTTAAAGCTTTCTTCACAGTAATCAAGGGAAATTCTAGTTCCCAAGCAATGAAGGAATCAAGAGCACCATATACTTCCTCTTTGACATTTGATAATCCCTTGATCTGAAGCAGGTAACAGAAATAAATTAAATTCTACTTTTACTCCGAACTAGAGATCATGTGGGTCAAAAAGCTTACACATTCAACAAGCTTTAGGGACTTTGAAACGGTCCCTATCTTTTTTTTGGTTTTCCATACGCGAGGGTACCTTGGTCGAGGACCTTTAGCAGCACATTCCTGAAAAATATTACTAATGGATTTAGTGTCTTGATTTTAATTATGTTCAAGAATTATTTAGACTAAGCATAAAAATACAATAACAATTCAGCAGCTCCACCTCTCCAGATATTATTCTATCCCTGTTACTTTCAATCCCTGCTAAGTGGAGTTTTTCAACCTCAGAAGTGTAATTATAATTTTAAATTCTTGTACGGGCAGTTTTAAGATATTAGATATGCCCACCTTCATACATTGTATATGCCCACAAACAACCTATATGCATCTGTATATACATCTATGCACTGATTTTACATATTTAGCAGAGGTGTCAAGCCAAATATCTTTCTACGTCATTTTAACGGCCACACGACCAAGTCATCAATGTGCTTTTGCTCCTGCACTGATAAATAGGATCCTCATGCTGTCATTCAGGATCCCTCTATGCATGCAATATAAATTGACCCAAGAAAAATGTATTTGTTTAACAAACTACCAACTGCAACCTCTTATATTCATTTAGCATTAGCATTGTAATAATAAATATTTAGAATATGTGCTTTATCTTATAAACAAAGAAAGGAGAAGAAGAAATACGAGACAAAAATTGCATACACATACGAATACTAATTTTCCCCTCAGCAAAAGAAGAATAAAGGACATATGGTATATTGTTTGCATTCAAGACTTTTGAGCTAATCATATATAAAGCAAATGATAATGCTACTAATGCAATGGTTGAGCAAGAAAATTAGAGAAGAAGATATACTCAACAAAAAGCTTACCACCAGACGTCGATGCCGCTGATTCTTCCCAAATTCAACTGATTGCAATCCTATACTGATAGTTGCCAGAGAATGCCTCAAACTGAGCATCCTACAACTAAAATATATACTTATTTACGTAATTAATCCGGAATAGAAAAACAATAGAATGAATGAAGAAAGTTCATAAGTCCGCTTCAACTGTCACAATCCGAAGCTCAACAGACGAGCAAAATAATCATTCAGATAAAATTCACCACCTATCACAACGGAACGAGGTAAATGCTACTAAGAAACTCAAAAACTCCCGGACCTCAATTCGGTGCCGAATTAAAGATGAAATCTTTAAAAATTCTTTGCAATTTGTAATTACAGCAACAAATAAAATACCGACTCCAGGAATTACAATAGCAATCAACACATACGAAACCTGCGAATTCACAGTCGAGGGTAGTTCAGAGATAAAATACCTGAAATTGGCAAATGCGATAAGTCTCTGCCGTGGGGTTTTACACCTTTCTTTTCCTGTTCAGCTCATTTTTATAATTTTTGTGGTTATGCAAATCCTGCACTAGAGTTTTTCTGGATTTCATTTTAGACACCAGAAGTTTTCTGTTATTGTGAATTCGCCCATAAAAATTGAGGTGATTACAAATCATCCACTGGGGTTTTGGTAATTATTCTTGAACCCCGGAGTTTCGTGTTTTTATGGTTTTGCCCTTGCAAATAATAAACACAAAGTTGAAATGCAATCAATTTAATGAAGTCGCGCCTCTAAACAAAATGATAAAGTCAAAAGATTTTTTATTTTTTTAATAATATTTTACAATTTAATATAGTATTCGACTGAAGTAAATAAATTTAGTAAGCCTCGGAAGATAAATGAATAAAAACAAATATGAAAAAATAATACATGCGTGTAGTATTAACAATTTCAATGATAGGCCTTAAGCCACTCGATCGGATAAGCCTGATCGATCAAAACAGATTATATGTAATCAAGTGGACTATTTATAGAAGACAAATGAAAACATTTCAAATTAATGAAAGAATATAGCAAAATTCTTTTAAAAACTTCTGTTTATGCCAAAAGCCAGAAATTTTTATGTGTTTTACTATTGAGAAGATATCCTCCGTTGGCCTTTCTCTGCACTGCGACACATGTGCATTTGCTCTTCTCAATTGCATATTCCGCTGTGTCTGCCAGTCCCTTGAATGATAAACCTCTTCTAGCCCTGAAAAATGAGACGTTAAATAATCAACTCGTGATTTTTTATGGATAAAATTAGCTCTGCCTATTTAAACTTAGGCTTTTCAATAAACCGTAATCAATAAATAAGTATTGGACGATTCGGAACCGAACTGGTCCGGATCGGACCGGACCATCAAATTTGGATCTAAAAGGTCCGGGATTAACCACTCTATGGGTTTGAATGGTTTGGATTGATCCGGGTAAAACCCACCCATTGACATCTCTAATTCAATGAAATCGAAGCTGATTTGGTGTCGGAATTACCAACATGGACACATCTCCCACATACAAACGGAGTAATTTTGGTTTATGCAATTAGAGATGTCGTTTTACGTTATTCAAGTCATGTTATTATTTTAAGTCAATTTTAATTTTTCCGAAAAATAAAATTAGAAGAAAATTGTAAAAATATCATCTGTATATTTAAGAACAAGATTTGAAAGTCATACACAAACCATGATCAAGGCAAAATTCATAAGTTTTAAACTAAATATTCTTTAGAAATGATAAATTTGCTCATAAATTCGAAATCATATTCTAAGGTCTCTCGAAAAACAAAAGGAATTCAATAACTCACCCTAAAATTGATTTGGAAAGAGCATTCTTCTTTTGGCCTATGATAAGAAGTTCGACATTGCTGGCGGCGCTGTGGGCAACAATCACGGCGGCCTTATCCTTCCCTTCAGCCACCTCCGCCTTCTCCACAGCCACCTTCACCTTCGGCTTCGCAGCCGCGCAGGCGCGCTTCATCCCATCAAGAAAATCCACCTCTCCTCCTCCACCTCCACCTCCTCCACCACGACCAACACTACCCTCTCCCGAAGAGGCCGCGCCGCCGAGACGGGCGGCAGCCGGCGATATCGGGTTCTTGAACAAGCCGCCAAAGGCGTTCTTCGACGGGGCGGCGTGCTCAACGTGGAGGAGAATCAAGGTGTCGTTGTCCATGACCGCATGCGAGAGGGCATATTGAAGCGCTCCAGTGGATTCACGGCTGCCGTCCGCCACCACCATCACTCTGCGTGCCGCAGCGCTACCGCCTTCCATATGTATGTACGGCCGCCGCGTTATCACCATTAACGGCCACCGTAAATCCTTACGGATCTGCTCCCTTCAGGCAGATTGTTTTTCTTGCTTGATGGGAAATTGATTGATTGGAAGTTTGTAATATGATAATTAAGAGGTTATACATGGAGAACTTTTGTTTTTTTTTTAATCAAAATTTTGATTCACAATTCTCTACCCTTATTAGCTAAATTTGTGGGAGTTTGTTTTCATAGACCATCAAAAACATTCAGTTGTCAAGGATAGCCATTCAAAAATTTACTATTATACTGGAATCTATTATCCATATTTCGGCTTGGAATTCATTATTATAATTATAGTTTATTAGGAAAATACACAATTTTAGTCTTGTAAATTGATTTTATGATAATTTTAGCATAGTAAATCAATAATACTTTAATCAAGTTTAATGATTTGATTTTGTAACAATTTTAACTTATAAGTAGCATCGAAAATACAATTGACATCAAAAATAACATATAACCCGTAAGTCATTTTCAACACGTTTTTACTTGTATTTTTTTTTTTTTGATATCATGGGAACCCGACCGCTACCTTAGCAAGTGACTTGTAAACCCCACGGTTTGCAATAGCGCAAACCACACAAGCAGGTAAACCACACTTGAAAACCAAGGTGTGCTCAAACCCATAGAGGGCGTTTGGTGGGGTTCGAAACTGTGACCTCTCGCCATGAGGAACCCACCTATGGGACACGTTGCTACTTGTATTTTTATATGTCATGTTGTTATACTGATTATGCTTTTAATGCTAAAATTATCATAAAATCAATTCGTTAAGACCGAAATCCTTGTGAAAAACCAGAACCTCGTACAAACCATCCGACCCGGTGAGTTCCACCGAGCCGTTTCCGGGTCTTCAAAGCCTCGGCCGTCACGCACGCCGACGGCCCTTTCTTGACGCCCTGCAGCAGCACGAAGGGCCCCAAGTTATCCCTCTTGAGGCATCGGGAGATCGGAGTTTGAGCGTAGCAAACCGAGCCATCGCCGGGGTTCAGGATATTCTTGAAGATGCCGTAGTGGGCTAGGAATCACATGACGCGGTGGAGGCGACTGGGGCGCAGCCGACGTCGGTGAATAGCTCCGGCAGGGAGAGTGGAGCTCCATGATTTTGTAGGATGTCATGTATCTCGTGCTCTGTGACACTCTTCACTACGCTAGTTTTGATGAAGCCGCGAAGCCATGATTTACTGTATCTTCGTCTTGCGACATTTTTTATTGTTACTAATTTTTACTATTTTGTAAAAACTTAGTTAACTATATATATATAGTACAATGTGCAACTACCACAACAAAGTTGGTGCATGTATTTCAAAATGCTATATTTACTTTAATTTCTTCAGCTGCGTGTATTTTGAGATCGATGCCTATTTAATTTTCTTCCTCACAGAAGCCTTACCTATTTTTTAGTTAGTTATTAGTGAGTTATTGAATTGATGTGCTGCTAGTAGCTGAATCTAGGAGATAGGAGCACTGATGTAGTTGATTAAACTAATGATTTTATTACTTGGCAGGTCAGGTATAGCTATAGATAGTTGGCTAAATTGTTAATTAAGTGAAAGGTCATGCATACAACAAACTAGCTAGCCTGCGCAGATAGAAATGCATGTACAATGAGTATAGCTGACAAAGTAGCGAGTTAGGTCTCGTTAGGTTTTTATATTATTCGGGTCATGTCGGGTCTGTCTGAAATTTTTTAGGTCTAAAAATATAAAACTCAAACCAGCTCCATGCTAGCTTTCGGGTGGAGGGCTTTTTTAGATCATTTTTCTAATTTTTTAATATATAAAATTAATATTTTAATTTAAAAATAAACAATTACTATAAAATATAATTAATATTATTAAAAATTATTAATATGTATATTAAATAATATTATAAATATGTATATTTAATAGAAGATCGGGCGGGTTTTTTTTTGTTCGAAACCCCGAGCTTTTTTGGCCGAAGCCTAATAGGACCGGGGTTTTTTCGAGCGGGCTTTTTAGGCCCGATTTTTTTCAGGCCTATACTTTTAAGCTCAAACCAACCCAAATTCGGAGTACCCCGGGCAGATTTTTCGGATCGAGCTCATTTTGACGGCTCTAACCATGAGTTTAGTTTGATAACTACCTCTACTCTTAAAACCCACAAATGCATAACTAAAAATAAAGTTGTCGTAACAATACGTGTTCCAATCTAACTGCTCTAGAATTGTGAGTATATGCGTCATGTTTAATTTGGTGGGTATATAGATAATTTAGTGAGAATAATATTAGATATATAAGATAAATTAAAAAAAATACATCATACATATGTGTGCTTTCAAGCATTTTATCACTTTTTTATAACAAAGGGACTTGCAGCCAACTATCTGAGGTGCACCACTATGATCGTAAACTTCCCTAAGCCCACTTAACTCACAATCAATCACTTGGGATTATATATCATATTTTTTGTAGTTATCAGTAATGAAGTTTTTTTCGAAATCTACTAATGCTTAACAAATTGAACTAAACATTATTGTCGAAGTTGAAACAATTTAATAATTAAAGAGGCCGAATTCAAGGATATGCCTCGATAACAGACTCAATAGTATCTATAGTTTTCACTGTGTGTGTGCTGAACCCAGCCTCCTCAAGCAGACACGCCCATTCCCGGTAAGTTCTCTCCTTCCCCTGCGCCGTCACCGCCATCATTATCATATCTAGAGATAAACGAGCGTTGGTGAACTCGTCCTTTTCGTCATCTTCATCGATTATAGCATCTACAATCATCACTTTTCCGGTGCCCATCGGAACCGCTTCTTTGCATTTCTTGAGTATTTCAATGCAATTTTTGTCACTCCAATCGTGCAATATCCACTACAAAAATTAAATAAAATAAAAAATATTTTAAAAACTATTAAAAATATTGTTTTTTCTAACAGCTTAACTTTTAAATCAGACAAAAGCGTACCATAAGTATGACCGCATCCGCTTTGGGGATGCGATCGAACATGCTCCCTCCGACGAACTCGATCCCAGGTCGTGGTAGCGCCTCCGCTACGACCTCGGGGAGATCAAAAGTGATCCCATGAACCCAAGGGAAGGCCGCCACCAACTCCCCGAGGGCCATCCCGTGGCGGCCGCCGACATCCACCACTGATCTGACCCCGTCAAACGCAGCCGGGTAGTTACGTATGATCAGCTCCGTCGTGTCCCTCGCGTGCGCAGTCATAGCGTCGGTGAAAACTTTCATACCGAAACCGGCCGGGTTGCCCCAAGGATCGGCACCATTGACCGACTGGAGAAAAAGGGATGTTCCGGTTCTTAAGGCATCGGCCGTCAAGCCGACCGGGTTCCGCGTCGCCGCGGTCGACTGCAACACCATGAACGCTCCCAACTTGTCGCTCGCGAAAAAACGAGAAAGCGGCGTTTGAGTGTAGTAAACCGAGGACGGAGGAGCGGCGGCAGCGGACGGTGGCTCTGTCTTCTTGAAGATGCCGTGGAAGATCAAGAATCGCATGAGGCGGTAGAGTGGCTCATCGGGGCAGGCCGCGGCGGCGGAGAGCTGCGACAGCGACATTGGGCCTCCGTGCTTTTCCAAGATATCGGAAAGCTCTAACTCCACGGCGCAAACCAGCGCGGTCGTCTTGATGTAGCCGAAGGCATTGCTCCAGGCTTCTGCTCGAGCTCGCACCTCTTCATGATCTAGCACCATTTCACCTTCTTCTTTTTTGAATTTTAATTTTTAATTGTGCTAAACTTTGGAGAAGTTGGAATTAATTTATAGTATGATCGACAACTACCACGGACATAATAAAAGGTGCCATATTTACACCTCGTGTAGAAGCTAAGATAAATATATTCTAACATAAATATATATTTATACACAAGACTACCCATATTTAAAATTTGAACTTCTTGTTCTACCGCATCGTATAATATATAAGTTGTATAAAACACTACATTTTAGTGTGTGCTCGCGCGCACGTGAGAGAAATAGAGAGGTGTTTCAGATTTAAAGGTATTTGTTTGAGCTTATTTTATAAAGCTTATAACATGTTTTAAGAATTTATAAGTGATAATGTTCGAAAAGCTTATAAGTTATCAAAGTATTTGAATAATTTAGTTTATAAACTAGAGAAAGAATCGTGAGTTAGAAATAAAAAATTGACTAAATGTGAAATTGATAGATATATGTAGAAAACAATGAACTATACTAATGTTATTTTAGTAAATTCATTGTTGCTTATAAGCTTATGAAAAATAAGTTGGGATAAAGAAATTTATTTTGGTGAAAAGTTTATAAGATGTTAGAGTTTATTTTTATAGCTTATGATTAAGTTGTTTATGAATTTATTTTACTAAATACTTCACAAAAACTTATAAATTTTTAAACAACTTATAAATTGTTTTGAAGCTTATAAGCTCATCCAAAACCAGCTTAGTCACATTAATAAGGTTTTAAAGCATGGTTTTATACAAGGGTAGAATCAATATTGTAGCCCGTTATAGTTTGGGCTGGACCTAACCTAGTGTGTGGTTTATATATTTGTACCAGAAAGTAGGGACAATTCAAATCATAACCTTGTTTTCTTTTATCACAAAAATTAATGTACATACGTTCGTATTGTATGGACAAATAAAAGTATCATTTATTTTTAAGAAAAATATTATTTACGTTGAAAAATATCATTTATTTTTTATCCTATAATTAACGAGTATGATTTACATTAAATAAAATGTTATTTACATTGAATAAAAGTATCAATGTTCGCATATGAGATTACCTCTTCTTTATATGTTTACTCGACACATCCTTAATATATTATTTATTTTAAAAGTTAATTGGTGGCGGTGGGGAAAGTAAGAGGATTGAGAGACACGATGATGCTGCCTCTGTTTTTTTTTTGTTTTTTTAATTTTCTATTTTTTCTGATTTTTTTTTTCTTGGTTTTGTTTTTTATTATTTTCGGGTTTTTTCTGTAATTTTTGTGATTTTTTTCTTTTTAATTTTTCTTCTGATAAGACGATGTTGTTTAATCTATCGGAGGGTGTGACACATCACACATGTATTTTGATTTTGCCAGAATCTCAATTTAGAGGAAATTCCGGAATGCACTATAGTTGATGGATTTGCACACCAATTTTGTTTATTATGGGAAAAATTGGATTATGTGTATAATTTACATATTTACAGGTAATTCGCCCTCAATTAAAATTAAATATTATTGGAATTTATTTTTCTGCCATTAATTATAGTCCCCACTAATTAATATTTGGATTGAAAATATAAAGCCCTACAGGTATAGCCCATTCTTTTTCTTCGTTTGCGCCGGAGCTACATAATATACACGATCTGTTTATTTATTTTTTCTATAAGATTATTATACATATTTCGTAATAATAATAAAATAGCTAACTTTTTTGGTGTTGTGTGTAGAAAGATTTTGAAAGAAAATCGATAGTTCAGTTTAATCAAATGATTTTTAAATTTTTTTTTTGTGATTATTAATGCTATTGGATTTTATTTTCAACACTTTATTAGTAGTTATATACAATTGTTTGCGATTTTTTTCTTATTTGTGTGTGACGACATGTTTTTGGATTTTGGAACCTCGGCTTGATGACTTTTTCAAGTTCACAAGGAGTAGCATCTTTGGAATGATTGATCCACAAAATCTGGACATTTTGGTCAATTTTAATCTTGGCCTTGTGATGAAGAACATGAATGAATTGATTGTTCGGATCTGAGCGGATCTAGAACCAGAACCGGACCAGAACCATACAAGAACCATAACTAGAACTGAAACCGTTGCTTTATAATTTAATGTGCTATGAGTGATTTTGAATCAATACGGATAAAACTAGCTCATTTGAAAAGCCTATTTAAACTTAGGCTTGTCAATAGACAGGTTTTATTCGGACTAGAACCAATACATAAGTATTGGTTCTGGAATCAGATCCGGACCGGACCGGATCATCAAACTATGGATTTAAACGGTCCGGGTCTAAAACGGGTCTGGAACCGGAACCATAACCAGAACGACTACTTTAAAATTTAATGGGTTTTGAGCGGTTCCGGATCGATCCAGGTAAAATCCACTCATTGACATCCCTAGCGGGGTAGACCGATCCTCCATTTTAACAAAATGAATATTTTTAAGGTCAATGTAACATCCACGACAAACGTATATCGACTACATATACTATCATTTTGACGATCAACGTACATCTGATGTATGCTCCCTTCATTCTTTTTTAATTGTCCTATTAGTATTTTTTTTTCTTGTTTTTTAATAAATGTCATAGCTTGCAATTTGAGAATAAAATTATATATTTCCTATTTATTTTTGTTTAATACTCTAGAAATTTGTTAATTAATTAGATAATATATTTATCATGATAATTAATAAAATTATGTAAGTAAGTTTATTTATATCACTGGTTTGTGTAATTTAACGGTAGGAAACATTTAAAAAATACGGAGATGGTACTTTGATTGGAAGCACCACTATAGTAGAATAAATTTGTTTTGAAATGTGTGTGTGTTGACCTAATGGTAGAGTGGTTAATGTTCGATGTCAAATGTCTCGGGTTTGAGCCCACCGTTACATAGCCTTTAAAATTTCTGTATTAAATTGACAAAAAAAAAATTGTTTTGAAACACTGCAAAATAATTGGAAAAAGAAAACCATCATCCATCAAATTTTGAACTTCTGTGGACTTTTGACACAGCAAATATTGAACAATTTCACGCCGTAGGATGTACCAAACATTTTGATTATCAACCGTTGAGATAAAGTTTCTATTTTGGTGAACAGCCACATGGTCTGCTTTAGCGGCATATCCGACAATTCGAAGAATCAGATAATGGTCACGTCATTATTACTGATTACTACTTTTGGAGTTAGTTACTCCTTTTTAATTTCCTTCCGCTAATCTCCCACATAAATGATCAAATTAAGAAATGTTAGTAAAGTCAGTTTATCAACCATCTATTTGTCCTTAAAAAAAACATTAAGTTCACAATAATTTGGTTTAATATGTTAGTTTTTTAGATCAATCACATGACAAGGGCCCATTTTAGTAGATAAAATAGAACATTTAACATTTTCCCTATTTTCTTCTTCATTTGTCAACTAAAAGAGATTAAACTAATTCTCGATTCGTTTATTAAAAATTATATATTTTTTGCATATGATCCCATATAAATCCCGTAATTTTTATTCTTAATCTAACTACTTGTTAAAAAAGGTATTTCCATAATTATGTTATTTTTTTACTCTCAATTTACCTACTTATTAAAAGGAACTATTTCAAAAATCATGCTATTCTTTTTTTTGGTAATTTAATACATAAATTTTAAAGGCTGATCACGGTGGACTCGAATCAGAGACCTTTAGCGCCGGCATTAACCACTCTACCACTAGATAACACACACACTAGAAAAAAATCATGCTATTCTTTTTTTTGTCAATTAATCTGAAATTTTAAAGGTGCGTCACGGTGACTCGAATCAGGGACCTTTGGCCCGGCATTAACCACTCTACCAGCCAACACACACACAAAAGTATCTTTTTTTTTGTCATTAAATCTGATAATTTTAAAAGGTCGTCACGGTGGACTTGAACCCGGACCTTTGGCCTCGGCGATTAACCACTCTACCACTAGCCAACACACATACGACTATTCTTTTTTTTTGTCAATTAATACGAAATTTTAAAGGCTGCGTCACGGTGGATTCGAACAGGGGCCTTTGGCGCCAGGCGTAACCACTCTACCATTTAACCAACACACACACGCAAAAATAAACAAATACATAGGAACAACTATTCTTTTATGCGACAATGTCATCAAAAGCATTTGTTGTCGAACACATTATAATTGATTTTCAATTTGAATTATACTATTGCTTAATCTTCTTCAATTGTCACGGCACTGGCCCCCACTTCGATGAGAAAAAATACGCGTGTACTTATCATTTTCCAGCCACACAAGGCAGATATATACCATATATTTTCTATCCGTTCAATCAAAGACGATCAATTTTTTTTCGACACGATTATTTAGGATAATGATATAAAATATTTAAAGTGATAAAATGTATATAGGTTTCATAATTTTGAAAGAGATAATTATTTTCTAAAAATGAAAGAAATCGGAATTACTGTGCTGCAGAATTTGTCTGAGAATTGAATGAGTGTGGTGTGGAATCCAGTATTTGTTATGCCATTAATATCTAATGTCCACATGTATCATAAATCATGAACGAGATCTTGATGAAAGCTAACTATTCTTAAAATCGTGCCTATAATAAATAATTAAGTTCAGAATTACCCTGAAACACACAATTAAATAAGTTGATGTACATAAATCATTACTCAGATCGTAAATCATAACCTTATGCATACGAGTAATCAAACAGAGCTCTTATTTATGGCTGTAAACACATAATCAGCCGCCCCAAATTAAACACAAATCAAAATCTTGAAATTGGAAGATTACAGAGAGATTAAACACAATTTAGGGATATGCCTCAATAACAGATTCAATAGTTCTGATGTTTTTGACAACGTGGCTGCTGTAGCCAGCCTCATCAAGAAGACGAGAAAATTCCTGTGAGTCCTCTCCATCCCCTGCACCGTCACCGCCATCATAATCATGTCCAGCGACAGCCGCGCGCCGTAGTACTCATCGCCGCGGCCGTCCTCGTCCACCACCGCGTCCACGATGATCACTTTCCCGTGCGGCGGAATCGCTTCCTTGCATTTCTTCAGTATCTCCACGCATGCGCTGTCGCTCCAGTCGTGCAGCACCCACTGTCCAACAAAACTTTTAACTAAATATCGAGGCACGTTTTGTACATCCGAACGTGCAATGAATTCATTCTAATTAAATTCTAATTATGTTTAACTAGAGTGGATGTATCATACATTCGATGCATACAAAAAACTATAGGGTAGACAAAATAAAGTTTTGCATACCATGAGCATGACTGCATCTGCTTTCGGGACACACTCGAACATGCTCCCGCCGACGAACTCGATCCCGTCGCGCGGGGGCGCCTTAGCGACGACCTCGGTAGGTCGAAGCAAAGCCCCCGTACTGACGGGAAGGCCCTGATGAGGCAGCCAAGGGCCATGCCGTGGCGGCCACCGACGTCTACCACTGACCCGATCCCTTTGAAGACCTCGGGGTGGTTGACGATGATCGCCGACGTCGTAACCCTAGAGTGGGCCTCCATGGCATCGGTGAAGGCCTTCATGTGGTTGCCATAGGCCGGATCGCTCCACGTGTCCTCACCGTCGTCCGGTTTCACGTCGGGGCGTTTGCCGGTCCGCAGGACCTCGGCGGTGACACCAGAGAGCGTCGGCGGCGGTGTGCCGTGGAGGAGCATGAAGGCTGCCATCTTGTCGCGCGTGAAGAGGCGGGAGAGAGCATTCTCTGCGTAGCGGTCGTCGGAAGCCTTCTTGAAGATGCCGTGGTGGATGAGGAAGCGCATGATACGGCGGAGGTGGTCGCGGGGGCAGCCCACGGCGGCGGCAAGGTCGGGGAGGGAAATGGAGCCGCCGTTTTTGGCGATGATTTCTTGAATCTGGAGCTCGACGGCGGTCTTCGCCACCACAGTGGTGATGAAACCGAAGGCAAACTTCCAGATGTCGGCTTCAGCTTGGTGGAATTCGTCCAGCACCATTTTTGCACGTTTATTTTCACTCTTTCTGTTTAGTAAAGTGATAGAGAGAGTGCGAGTGTTAGTGTGTTTTTTCACTTTAAGGTAGCATTCACCTTTTATAGAGAATATGGTACAAATAATGTAATTATTTTTATGTTTTCTCGAAATATTGTCAGATGCTAGAAGATGCGTTTCTGTTCCAAAATTATATTTATTAATCTTTTATTTTCTATGTCTTTACTGAGAGGATGTTTGGTTAAACATATTTTTGAAAATTTATAAAATCCAACAATTTATAAGATATTTTAAGAGTTTATAAAATATAACATTTTAATAGTTTATAAATTATCAAAGTATTTAGATAATTTAACTTGTAAATTATATACAGTTTTGTGAGTTAGAGAGAGAAAATCGAAAAAAATGAAATTGAAATGGTATATATGTTGGAAATAATAAATTATATAAGAATTAATTTTTACAAATTGATTGTTGTTTATAAAATTAAAAAAAAAATTGAATAACTTAATTTTTGGAGTACTTATAAGTTATTTGAGTTTATTTACAGTTTATAAAATATTTAGATCTTATATTATCAAATACTTTTCAAAAGCTTATAGGAATGACAGCTTTTTATTATTCTAGCTTTGTGAATGAAGTTACTGTATGATGTCTATACTTTATACTACATTTCTTTTCTCTATATATAATTCGTACATTATTAATCCATATGTATACTGAATATATATATGTTTAAGCATCAAATTGATACGAATAGTATGTGTTGGTAAATGATGGGGTAGGAGATAAAATATATGCATATTGTAAAACATTATTTCGACCTTTCTCACATATATACATGGATATGATATTATTTAAATGTTAAATAATAATAGATATAATTCAAGTGTATATTGCATTTAGAGCAACAAAATCAACAAAGTGATGATGATCGGACAAAAGAAAGGGTTTAGGGCACAACACACAAGGACCAAGGTGAGTCCTAATAGCCATAATGTGAGAGTTTCATCTTCTTTACGATGATTTCTTGTAGATATTATGTAAAAATTATTAATTACTTAACCTTTGAGTTATCGTAATTTATTCTCTCATATTCTTATGGAGTTGGGGATGTGGAGGTTTATGGGAAAAGCTTCCCCTTTTTACGACAAGAATAATGAAAGGGGTATAGTAGTTGGGAAGTTAAGAAGACGCATGAAAAGGGTTTGGTGGAGGTGGTGGTTAGAGAATATGAAATGTGCATGGCTTTCACATTTTACAATTTTCATATCGTAATGATACGAAGGTGTTTATTTATATAATTTATTTTCGACGCAGTTTTTTTTTTTTTTGATATCATGGGGAACCCGCAGCCGCTACCTTAGGTGCAAGACCTGGTAAACCCCACGGTCCCTGCAATAGCCCGCAAATCACACAAGACAGTAAACCACACTTGGAAAACCAGGGTGTGCGCTCAAACCCATAGAGGCGTTTGGTGGGGTTCGAACCGTGACCTCTCGACCACGCGAACCCACCTTAACCATTGGACCGTCCCTGGGGACTCAGTTTTTCTTATCAGTTCCGTTGTAATTCTAATCGAAGTATATATAAACTTAAATTTGCTCTCTTGAGACCTAATCTGTATGTATGTATGTATGTATTAGAAAAGTGGACCTAATAATATTTTACAAGAACAACTCGAAATAAGACAGAATCAACTGAGGTAGGTCTGCTAATTAATTTTCTTATATTTTGTTATTCGAAGATTAACCTTAATTGCATCAATTAAATAAGTCTAATATATACATAGATGCTTCTATAGGAAATAAGTCTATTTCTTTTTTTTATATCATGGGGAACCCGCAGCCGCTACCTTAAGGTGCGCACTGGATAAAACCCATGTTCCTGTGCAATAGCCTGCAAACCACACATGATGTGAAACCACACTTGAAAACCAGGTGACATGCTCAAACCCATGGAGGCGTTTGGGGTTCAACTCGCGACCTCTACCATGTGAACCCACCTTAACTATTGGGCGGTCCCTAAGGGACATAAGTCTATTTCTTTCAATTTAGAGAATGGCACTGAACCCGAATAATCATGTTAATAATTTTATATTTTCATATTAATTTATTCAATAAGCTTACTTATGAACTAACTAATTCACCCATTTAAAGTTTCATTGGTCATTTATGTAAGTAGCTTCACCGAACAAGTTTGAGTGATACATTTAAGTGTTGGTTTGGATTGAGTTCTCTATTTAAGAAATATCAAAAGTTCACAAAAAAATTCATGTCTTTTTGTATGTATACGATACAAAAAAGTAATTATATAAATATAATTATAAATATATTTTACCTAATACTACATTAATTGGTTGTGCTAGCTCGTGGTAGGGATGTCAATGGACCGGATCTGGATCGAATCTTGCTAGGTCCAGATCCAAATTAGATTATTTTTTTTGCTTAGATCCGGATCCAATCCCGATCTATTGGGTCCAAAAAAAAAATTAGATCTAGATCCAAATCCATAAGATTTGTACGGTCCAAGGTCTAGATCCAGATCCACATGTTTTCTTTTCTAAAATAAATCATAAATCAACTATAATTCACAGTAATACAATAATAATAATAATCTAAATACATAATCACACTATAATAATTATTTAAAATTTCTACAATCATCATTATACAAAAAGATATTAGTTACAAATTTACTTTTGCTTTCATAACAACAAATAATATTGTAATAGGAATAGAAGAAGTAGCATACATATATTAGAAAATAGACCACTCATATACAAAATTTTCTCAAATACAAGATACAAGTTTCTAATGTTATTGACCTAACATCCAATTTCATAACCTAATTTATCAAACTTCGACTATAAATAAAAATAATATAATATACTTATAAATAAAAATAAAAATTATATATACATATATATTATACCACGAGCCGGATTTGGATCGGATCTGGATCTTAGAAATCAAGATCCAGATCCAAATTTTAAAGGAATGATTCAGATCCGATTCATATCTTATTTTTTGAAGATCCAGATCCTGAAAAATGAATATGAATGGACTGGATTTATGATCCACTACCATCCCTAGCGCGTGGGGCAGTGTACTATTCCTTCTGGCAAACCTTGCCATCTTTAATGAGTGTCGAAACTGGAAAGGCGTTGCGTGGCTAACAATGTTAGTAGAGTATGGACAAATTAACCAGAAATAGTCTAACAGTTCAGTTTTCCCAACATATCATTACCGTACTCTGCTTGTTTCATTCTAATTCTAAATTATTCATATTGTTTTTATTGTTCCATTCTAAGTGATTCATATAAAAAAATATCATTTTTACACATAAAAGTACTTCGAATTCCGTAAGTGATACTACTTTACACATAAAACACAATCATCCTTAATCTATAGATCCAAAAACAATGAGCCACTTAAAACGAAACAGAAATAGTATGTTACATTAGCTGGTTGAGCCGGGATCCGTGAATCTATACATTATTCTACATTACATCACATTACAATATTTTTGACTAGGAACAATCTAAAAGCATTGCTACCTAGAAATAAATTGATGAAGATGTGAACTCTTACGAGGAACAATGAAATTATACGATGGTTCTATTAACACGTAAATAAAGAGGGATAATGAATACCACAACTGTAACAAAACAGTGACGCAACATATAAAATAAGGATGCCATTTCTAACATTTTTGCTCATTTTATTTCTCTTTTTTTCTTCTTCTTGTTTTGTGATTTTTTTCAGCATTCAAATATTGATGATTTGAACTATAATCGAATCCGACTGGAAGTTGATCAGGATGCAACAAATTTTAGAATATACTCTGTTTAGGTATACTGTTTCACAAAAATATGATTACCGATAATTAAAGTGTTTTTAGTTGCGTTAATATCCAGATAAAGTGTACCCTTTTTTGGTATGGATATTTTTATTTCAAACCACAAAAAGATGACTAAATTTTCTTTTCATGAAAATGACAAACTATGGTTTTATTAACTATAATGGTTTTTCATGCCTTCTTCTCCACTTTTGAGTTCTAAGAACTCTCTATCTAGATTATTACGCAACGAATTTATCTGTATATAGTACATGATCAACAATAATAGCAGTCACTTTAATAAAAAAAAAAATACTAATAAGTTACTTCTATGCTAAAACTGAGCCATTAATAGGGCAAGAAACAGTATTAGTAGATAATATAACAAAAAGAATACACTGAAGCATTCCATTCAGCCCAAAACATGAAGTTGGTATTGAGAAACTTCTATGCTAAAACTGAGCTACAATTAGAGCAAGAAAAGTTAGCAATAGAGTCTTTAGATGGTCCGATAGTAAATATACTGAATGTAGCATCCACCACCCACGTGCACAAATCAACATTTTTGTGAGTGTGAACAGGGAGGCGCTTGTGCGTCTACGAACACTGACATGATACCTAATGCAGAAGTGGAAACTTGGAACAACAGCCCACATTATATACAAGTAGATTCAATCTGGATTCTCGAACGCACATACATACATAAGCACATAAATACAGATTCAACACAGCTAAGGACTCATAGATGATGGTCTTGTGTTCGCTTCGGGCTTCTGGGCTCATACTTTCTTCGCTATCAGCAACCTGACGAACAACAAGCATCAATGTAAAAACAACAGCAGTTAGGCAAATTCATCTGAAAACTGTCACGTGACTACATGTCGAGAATTCTACTGATGAACTCATCGTTGTGGCTTCAGAGTCTAAGCAACAGAACAACAGCAGATCATACATACAACATAAAACATGCCAAGGAGGTAGGAAAAAACAAAGTAGCACAAGTTTTGCTTTGAATTACCAGATAAGATAGGTGGGAAATAAGTAGTCGTAGGAGAATGAGAAATATGACAGGTTTCAGACAAGGAATGCTTAGACTGTGTTTGAAGATTAAGTGCCTAAACAAAATGGAGCAACAAGCGGAGCAGGTTTAGGAAAATCTCACACCCTTTAAAGAAGAAGGCAAGTCCGAACAGTGCAAAGAATTGATACCTTTCATTTGTTGAATATCATTTGATAAAGAGTATTTACATGGTATAGAAACTAAGAAGTAACAAGAAGTCACGTTCAAGGAAACTAGGAAACAGCTGCAAGTAAATATAGAAATTCCTCTTTGACTTGCTATGTTTACTAGTTTTTGATTTGGCAACAGAAGCTGTCACAGCTTTCTATCAATTAAACATCAAAAGAACATTTAAAACATTTACAATATGTGGAAGTAACAAGAGTTTTAGATATATCATATATGTACATATATAGATATGTGTGTGTGTGTGTGTTTGCGTGTATAATGGCAAACAAGAGAAGCATATGATTCTGGACTAAGTTCTAATCACCCCTTCAAAAGAATGCTCAAGAATGCTGGAAGTTGGCAAATAATGAAATGAACACTTGACTCTTCTATGTAGGAGAAACAGAAATTACAGAATAGGTGAATAATATAGAAAATCAGAGCCGGAACCAGGTGGGTGCTACAAATCCCAACTGTAAAATTACAAAAATTTAGGTGGGGGTGCGAGGGTGGCGGTTCCGCCAACCCACAGCCTCCACAATGGCCGCAGGGGGCGGAGGGTGATGCTGCATAAAATAAGAAGGGAAGGGGTGTGGGACAGAGAGGATACGACGTCGTTTCATTTAAAGAATCCCCCTAAAGTCCTGTTAGTGAAATGACACCTTTTCACTACCAGGCATGTCCAAAAGGATCAAATTCAGTAATAAAGGGGAGGGAGTGGGATGGAGAGGAAACAGCATCGTTTCATTTAAAGAATTTTTCTAAAAAAAATTCTTGTTAGTGAAACGGTGTCGTTTTACTAACAGGCATGTGAAAAAGGGTAAAATTCTTTTGCAAATTGAATGCCAACCGCCCCCTCCCTCCTCACACTTCACTCAATAAGAAGGGGAGCGTAATAAACGACATCGTTTCACTTAAAGATTTTTAATTTTAAAATAGTCCTGTTAGTGTAACATGTAAAGACACATTTCACTAACAGGCATGTGAAAAAGGGTAAAATCCATTTGCAAATTGCAAGCTGACGCCCCACCCCCCACTCATTCTTCTCTCTCAGTCTTACAAATGAACATAATGAACATAATGAACATGATCAATCGTGAAGCCAAACATGTTTTCTCAAATACAGAGAAGGAAAAATGATAATACCTCAATTTGCCACAATACATTAAATCCACATTTGTGCACCCAAAAAGAGTAAACCATATACCACATTGAAATAAATAGATAAAAAACTAGGATCTGGTCAATTCTATAGTCAAGGAAAATTAGTTACATGATGAACCTCCATGACCTTTTCTCAATTCCATTTCATGCAATGAAATCTTATCCAAGCACCATACAGCTTTCTCCAATCATTAAGAACTTCTAGTCAAAGCATGTCAAGCTAGGGATAGATAAAAAAGTAAACACATAACAGGAATAAGAAAACTAAGCACAGAGAGAACAAATAGGAAATAGAATAACACCACATATATATCAGAGAACAGAAATTATAGTCGCAATAAATAAATACCAGATGCATGTCAAACATGTCGCATTAAAGTGGCAGGAAACGCATGAAAGCTGAAACACTGAAATCAAAAGGAATCAGAATCATGCTGTAATATTCAAATAACTCAATTTACCTAGCACGTGAAGTCACAGAGAAGCTGCTCAGCATGCCCTAGTGACATATCGCGAGCTTTCCCATCCATTCATCAGTCACTCCATAATCAAGACTAAGTTCCCTCATGGGAGGGATATTCTCCATAGCAAACAGCATCAGATGAGGAAACGACACATTGTTATGATCGAACAACACATGCTGCACAAAAACATTTGGACTTGAACTGTGGCTCATGTAGCAAGCTACATTCCGCATCCTCGATACATCCATGGCAAAATCCAAAGGAGGACCCGATGGATACGAGGGGCAAACATAGTCCGAGAAGATTTGAGTCAAATCACCCCATTCTTTCCATCTATCACCAAACCGTCTAGGATAAATCAAACAATCGCCATTCATTGTGAATATCTGTGCTTGCTCATGGGTAAGAACAACTCCAGTGTACTCACAAATGAAAGATCCTGCTTGGATCAAGTCCAGCGACCTCACTCCCCATCCCGTCTCCTTAGACCTAAACACCTCAAATCGATTCCTAACACCCTTTTGGCTGACACGATTCCTACAAGTTGGAGGGCAGCGACAATGGGGACCGCACTCAAAAATCAAAGGCTTCCCCCTCAAAAGAATCCCATGTGTGTCATATGCAAACTCACCCCCATTTTTCATTGCACAAAAACATCCATCTCGACATCCATCAACACATTCACATCCACTACTGGTTCCCAAATTATAAACATAAGGAGGGAAAACAGTTGTGACAAGATACTCATAATAAACAGGATCATGATCACCATCAATATCATTGTAGAAAAACACAGGAAGATTCTCTTTTTTCTTCGACAAATCAAGCGTAACATAGCCTTTAGGTCGCACCTCCAACGGCCGAGTCCTCAAACTCTCCGCAAACTTCATCAAAGTACTCCCCATTTCCGGTTGATTTTCAATCCTAACAAGCTTAAACTTAAACACTCCAAACCCCGCCTTCCCCACATCGAACCAGGTGTCAACTATCCTATACAATCCATCATAAACATAAACTTTACCACTAGCACTACCTGCATACCTAAAACCACGAACCACTCTTACCTCAATTCCATAATTCATGCTTCTCTCCATCGCCAAATTCCCGCATTCCAACTTCTGATGCACAACCTGCTTATTGTGGTTCTTATCCTGCCCGCCGTGGCCCGTATAAACTATCACATCCCCTGCATCCTCGTCATCCTCATAACCTCCAGAGACGATGACGCTCGTCGCAATCGGCTCGCCGTTCGAGCTATGAGCCGCCGGAACATAATCAATCCCCGCCTGCGGCTGCCCGTGCAATCCAACCACGCACATTTCCATCCTGAAAAAGTACACATCCCCAATCGAAATGCCGGGTATATTCCCAACAATTCTCTTATCGCGGTTCAGCCACAGACCGCTCTGCCGCATCAGCGCCGACGCCTTCAGGTCGCCGCGCGGCTTCCGGTTGTGCGCCATGGGATCGAAGTGCTTCTCCTCCTCCGCGACGGCGAACACGCTCAGAGAGTCGAACAGCATCCGCGTCCGGCGAATTAGGTTGCGGAAGTAGCTTATGTCGTCGGCCTTGAGATCAGTCACGCGCACCAGCTCGGAGGAGCGCGTCGGGTACTTCCGCCCGCTGCCCGGCGCGGCAGCGATAACTACGTCAGAAACCTGTGTTGCCGGGTCGGGCACCGGGACTATGGCAAGCGAATTCGGATTGGAATCGGGTAGGGCGGCGGCATCTCCGTCGCGCTGGCCGAAGGCGGTGCGGAAGAGCTCAGAAATGCGGTTGAATTCGGTGTATACATCGGCGGCGGAGGCGGAGGGGGCCGGTGAGGCGGCGGAGAGGGGGAGGGACGGCGGGTTCTCATCTACAGGTTCGGGTTTGGGGGTAATTAGGGCGAGATTTGTAGAGGGTTCTGCATTTTGAAATGGTAAAGTTGGAAATGAACTCATGCTCGAGCTGCTTGTTAGGATTTGGAGATCTATAGGGCTTTTCAGTGTGTGAACTGTGTATTCTGGAGGGTGTTTTGTGAAGGGGTTGAGACCTCAGATTGAAGGATTATTTCATAGAATTTAGATACATCTCTTACTAGAAAAATTGGTACTTATTTAATGTTATTCTTTGAAGAAAAAATGTAAGCTTTCGCTAGACAAGTTGGTGCTTGTTTGCATCATTATTTAACATAGAAGGTCAAAGATTCCATCCTTGTAAAATTTTGTTTCTTTCAAGATAAGATGATCTTCTGTATATTTATTCGTATATATAGAGTTTGATATTTTTTTAATATATGATGCTTAAATAAATAATACTTTTTTAATAATAAATAATACGGATACATATACAAGAGTTTGTGTACAAAGATGGTTTTAGAAAATCTGAAATGCTTTGACTAATGAATTGGAGATTATATAATTTTGGAAAAGAATGTCTTATAAGATTTTAAACTATATATTTTTCTTGTAAAACTTGATTCCAATTTTATATAATTACATATACATATATATATATATATACTTTTATATTGTTTAAAGCCAACTTAGTAAACCTACAATATTTTTCTTATTTTCTTCTTGAGGGGATTACGAATTAATTCATAAAATTGCGACAGTACCTATAAGTAATTAATTGTATGCTAAGCTTACAGTTATTTAGAGGACACATAACTCATTCCTTTTGTGTAATACCCCGAATTTCTGGGCTTAAAAATTTCGAAAACAAAGAGGGAACAGTACGATAGAAACGAGTATGAAAGTGAACGTCGGTAATTGTCGATTTTGAATAAATCGAAATTTCTCTTAAAAATTTGAACGAAATAATTTTTAAATATGTTTTTAAATATATTTGGGATATTATTTACACTAAGGAAGAAAAAGAAATATTTTTCCTTATTTAATGAAGATTTTTGAAATTTAAGAGTATAAATAATTAATTTGTGATTTATTATGTGATCACTTGATTTTATGTGATGAGTTGTCATGTTTATCTTGTAGTATATGATAAGATAATTATCTTGTACAAATCAAGCATAAAAATTCGAAATTTATGAGGTGTACATGATAAGGTTTGAAAATGACATTTTTAAGATAAGTATGCTATGATATTTTTATAAAATGATAAGATAAGGTTATGACTAAGCATGGATCATGTCTATCTCATAAAAATGTGTGATAATGTGATAAGTATCATAGGAGATAATATTTTGGATAATTGAATGCATAGTTTTCGAAAATCTTGTATGATTTTATGTGATTTTCGAAAATCACCAATTTTTATGTGATAATTGTATTAAATAATTTATTTAATTATATACTTGATAAATATCATGATTCTAGATCAATCTTATCTCATAGAAATTATAAAAATTTTGAAATTCACAAAAATATGGTGAAAATAGAATTTTGTGAAATTTAAATTCTAGAAAACCCTAATTTCGAAAAAAATTGGGAAAATTCTTAGAAATATTCCAAAAATTTATTTTATGATATAATATCATTATATTTATGTAATTATTCATGAAAATAATATTAGTTATGAAAAGAATAATAGTTTGATAATTTATCCTTAAATTCGAATTATTTGCCGATAACTTTACTATAGTATATAGAAATGACCTTAATTAAATTTTCTATGATTTAATTTATCATCTAAGATTTATATTATGTCACATAGCTATTAATTGAAGAAAAATAAAATATATAGCATATATTTATGAAGGGGGCCGAAAATTTGGAAAATTATAGTGTGAAATGAAGAAATATCATGCTTTAATTAATACTATGTTATTATTATTTGGATAAGATATTATTATAGGATAAGATAGACTATGTATCCAATTTGAACAAGTAACTATAGCCTTTGTCTTGTAGTAGTTGAAATATTTGAAAAATAAATGTGAACAAATGTGAATAAATGTGAACTCAATTTAAAAGTCATAGTATAAAATTTTGACTTTTCAAAAGTGACCTTATCTTATAATTATATTAAATTATATAATATAGAAAAAAATAAAATTCTATCCTAAGGTTCTAGAGGTGACCGAAAATTACATATACAATATATAAAGTAGTAATTTATTTATTCTATGATAGATATAAGATACATTAATTAAATAATAAAATAACATAATAAACTATGGAATAAAATAAAATAATTATCTTATATATATGAGAAGTGGCCGAAATTAACATAAAGGTAAAGTATGAGTTGTAAATTTTGATTTTACAACTAGATATGTTATAATTTCAAAAAAATAAGATATGATGAATAATTAAAGTATAGGATAAGAACAAAAATGACTCATGTACAACTCATATGGTTCAATTTTAATGTGATAAGAATGAGTTGTAATTTTTGACTTTATATTAAGATATTTTATAAAGTAATGATTAAATACACTTTATAACATCTATAAATAGGAGACCACCCCCATACTATACCATATAACCGAAAATTAGTGAGAAATAGGAAGAAAAATAGAGAGAAAAAAATAGAGAGTGTTCCCAAAAGTTCTCTTCAATCGTAGATAGAAAACGTCGCCGATGTCAACCGAAAACAAATAGAAGGTTAGAAACCTTACTACTCTTATTATTTTATGCAAAAATATTAGAAAATCATATATGATGTGTTTTGTTACATGCTTTTGAAAAATTATGTGAAATACGTGAAATTTATGTTATATGTCGAAGTTATGAATTAAATATGTTTATATGACGTTTATAAGCATGAATTATGATTTTAATACAAAATTAAGCATGTATTAAAAACATTATGATATGACCGAAAATAATTAATTATATGTTGATGTAAATGAATTTTAATTGTTGTTTTAAGCATGAAATAATAATAGTTGTTCATGTTCAAAATTTTATAATTTTATGTGGAATTCTTTGGAAAAATATGAAATATTAAGAGATGGAGATTTCGGAAATTTCAAAAGAATGAAATAAGTGATGTACAGGTTGAACATGATGAATATTATGTCATATTATTGAAATATGATGATAATAACATATTATGTGAATTAATTAAAATTTTCAAAAAATATTATAAATTTTCGAAAATTGTGAAAGTGAAAGAGTATGATGTCTTATGATATGTGATATGTGGATCATACGATGTGATACGTAGAGAAGTTAAGACTTATGAGAATAAGACTGTGAATACGTAGAATTTGAGTATAAACGTAAGATAAGAAGTAAAGTCAGCACGTGACAACGTTAGATATGAAATTAAGATTCGTACGTTACGCTGAACGATTTGAACTAAGGAAAGAATGGAAGAATAATACGTACGTTGGTTCGGATCGATGATTCTTGCAAAGCATGATGATATGCTAAAATCTCGTTTCTTACGTTGAAAAGGGTCCTGCTCGAAGGAGAAAGAAACGGAGAGTAAACTAGTGACGTAAGAACTATAAGTTCTCGAGGTGGGCTTTCTTAAACCAAAAGCGATTTATGCAAATCTTTTACTGTTATTACTTTACTGTTTTTCTGCAAATGATAAAGTACGATATTGTCTACCAAAAATATTTTATGTTTTGTATATGTCCATTCGGGTTGCCTGGGGCAACAGGAAAAGTATTACAATTCGGATCCTGTCGGAGGTGAAGGGAATCCTAGCTTAGGGTTGTGTACACTTCAGCTTCTGAACCGAGTTACGGTCAGATGATTCAGCCTCTGAACAGTTCGCGGTTAGTCGTGCGTCCGGGTGAAGGGAGGCCTCCCTCCCGACGCGTTAATCCATATGCCGACTTGGAATATACGTTGTGATGAGAAAATACTTGCGCAGGCGATGTTTTGTGAAAATAATGAAAATGTATTTAGTAAGCACAAGACATTTTCAAATAAAACCCTTGTGTCTTACTGTGAAGAAGGCAGTACAATATTTCGTAAAGTAAAATGTTTTCGGCATGTGTCCACTGAGTGCATCTTTGTACTCAGCCCTGCATATTTGTTTTTAAATGTTCAGGTTGAGCAGGTGATGAAACAGAGCGGGAGTTGAGCGGAATCTTTTGTCAAGTAGTATGAAGTATTTTTGGTTCGCCTTGAGAATGCATCTCCATATGCATGTCTCACACATTTTATTCCGCTGCCAAACTCTTGAGACTCTGTTATATTTTGTTACTATGTTAAGCTTTGTAAAAGCTACTATTTTGTTGAAACCTTGGAACCATCTTACATATATATAAGCTATTTTGATCCATCATGATTCACGTTTCTGTTTGGAACATCTATATTTCTTCGTAGATGAAATGAGTTGAAAACCTTATTCTTTTCTATTCACTTAATCCGAACCCCAAGTCACGGTCCGGCAAGGATAAGCCAAACCGGGCTGTGACATTTTGGTAATTAGATGTGTAAAACATTTCAGCTGAGACATTAAATAATAATTTTGTCAAAATAAAAAAGCAATCAAATAATAATTATGTTAGTATTACAGCTCAACATGGTTTTTGTAATATCCCGAAGTTTTAAAGCTAAATTACGATAATAAAAATCGTAAATTAGGGTTTAGTTTTGATCATTGAAATAGTATTTTATCGAAGCTCGATTTCGAATATCCATGATACGAGAATTTTAATATCATATTCACTAATGATTAGTGAATTAAAGAATATAGTTTATATTATTTTTTTGAAATTATTATTCTAACGTCGATTAAATTTCGATAGTTAGTTTTACGTTATTTCTAAGCAACAAAGCTTAGAATTTTAATTCCTTATTATCAAAGGAATGAATAAGAGGATTACAACTTTATTATTGACGTTTTAGAGATAATTCGATTATCAATATGTTGAGACGATTCGAATGTCGACGTTTTGAGGCGATTCGAAAACTTAGTATAACGATTAGAGAATTATAATATTTAAGTCCTATGATTATTTTTATGTCATAAGAGCATTATTTTTATATAATTCTTTATTAAAATAATGCTAGAGAATTAAGGAATAAATATTGAATAATTTGTGCTTATTTTCGAATTAGGGTTCGAAAATTTGAGTTTGTGACATATAATTATTTTAATTATTTTTCCTATGATTTAATTTGTCATCTAGGACTTATATTATGTCATATAGCTATTAATGGCAAGAAAATAAAATATGTAGCATATTATATATATATATAATATATAAGTGCCGAAAATTTCATCTTAAGTGTGAAATGAAGAAGATTTCTATCCTTTTGTTAATAATGTGTAATAATTATGATAGTGAGGTGTTATTAATGTATAAGATAAGATGTATTTATCAAGTTGAGTAAGTGGGAAGCTTTTGACTTGTCATGGCCGAAAACTTTGACAAATTGAAGAAGAAAAATAAAATTCAAAGTTTAATGATAGTGATAGGTTATGCTATGATAATGATAGATTTTTGTATTTTAGTACAAGAAAATAAAATTTATCTACACCCATATGTAGTTGTCGAAAATATTAAAGGTGTGAACAAATGTGTGTAAACAAGTGTGAAAATGAATAAAATTCAAAGTGTAAATTTTTTACTTTTCAAAAGAGATATTTTCCTAAAGTAATATTAAAGTATATGATAGTATAAAACATAAAAATCACCTTCCCATGTATTGAAAGTGCCGATCACATTAGGATAAAAAGAGAAGGATTTTTCTTTATTTTGTGAAAGTGATATATATATATATATATATATATATATATATATGAAAGTGATGTGTATTAATTATAAGATGACTTATTAAAGTGTGAAATGATAAGATAAAATTTTGTCTTATGCTATGTGAAGTGGCCGAAAATATTGAAGGAGTTGTAAAGTGTAATAATGTTAATTTTATTAGATAATTTGTAGGCAAGTGGACAAAGGCTTATATTATGTATTAGATCAACATTTTCTCTCTCATTTGCTCCATTAGTGCCGAAAACATAAGAAAAAAATTGAGAGAGAGTTCATCAATTTCTTTCCAAATTTTAAGATAGTAAAACGTTGCCGTCGAGAATCGACTCTGAATAAAAGGTTAGAATACATGCTAGAATTTTGATTTTCATCCATAAAATCTTATGTTATATGCTTATGTTATTTATGATGAAAATTTAAGAAATATTGTTCATATGTTAAGTTGTTTAGTAAATATATTTATATGATGTTTATAAACAATATTATAAATTTAGTACAAAGTTGAGCATGTTATAAAATTCCATGTTAGGACCGAAAATATGTGGTGGTCATATGTTGATTGAAATGAATTTTAATTGTTGTTTTGAGCATGGATTAATGATACTTGGTAATGTTTAAGCTTATATGAATTTATGTAGAATTTTTGGAAAACATTAGTACATGTTCATGAAATTTTCGAAAATAATAGAAGATCATATGTTGATGTATAATTCATGTATGAATGATATTTTAGTATATTATTGATGTAGATTCATAATAAAGTGTTATATGAATTAATTAGAAATTTTGGAAAATTATTTGTACATATGTTAAACTTTTCGAAAACTATAATTTATGTGATATTGATGTGTGAGTTAAGTATGTTGGATATTATGACATATTGTTGATATGATAATAATATGTTGTGTAAAGTAATTGGAATTTTTGGAAAATGTTTAAGTATTGTTCTAAAGTTTTCGAAAATCATAAGATTAGGAATTATGATGTTTAATTTTTCTATGACTAATATTATTACATATTATTGATCCTATGGTAATATAGTATGTTATGTGAATTTATAGGAATTTATGCATAAGTTTGGTGAATAAAACCAAAAGTGCCGAAACCTTATGTTGTAGAACTTAAAGTTTTAAAATTTATTTTATCAAGTGTAATCACATATTATATTCCAAAAATATGTTTTAGACCTAAAATGAATTTATGTGATTTTTAAAAACAAGATATATTATGGTTACGTCACAATATTTTATTAAGTGACGTAAGGTTGAAAAACAAAGTATTATGTTTAAATTAGATCATACTTATGTGTATTTTCAAGCATGATTGTTGATTAACGTGAAAAATCGAGACTTATGAGAATATGATTAGAAATCGATTAAAAATCGAGTATATATGTAAATTAATAGTTATAAGTATGAACGTTGCAAAATATATGATTTTGAAAGTCAAATGACTTGACTAGAGTTTAAACGTACGAAATACGTTAATATGTGAACAATGTTATGTTGTACGTCTAGTAGAAATATGGTTTATGTTGAATAGATACACTAAGACGTGTAAGACGTATTAGGAATATAAGAATATCTCTTTTATAAGAGACGATTTCATAATTGAAATCATTTTATCGAAAGATGTTAGTACGAGTTCAACGTTTGACCTAAATGGTTGATATGAGGTCTTAAACCATGTTTCGTCTCTATCGAAAAACGAGAAGTTATAAGTTAGGATATTCGATGAAAAGATGTACTAAATTAGTTTCTTACGTAAAGGTAAAGCACGAAAGTAAAGGAACGAAAGTCGTTTTAAGAAGGAGAACGTACCAGGTGGGCTTCTTTTACTCGAAATGACAAATGTTTTATTTATGACGCTTTCTTAAAATGAAAAGTCTTTATTTAAAATGCTTTCTGTTGAGAAATGATGATGAAATGTTATTTAATTACATGCCCAAAATATTTATGTTTTATGTATGGATCCTATCGAAAGTTGTTGGTTCGCCAACTATGATGATAATGAAAGTTGTTGGGACGCCAACTATGAATGAAAATCGAATTCGGATCCTATGACAGAAGGACAATTCCTGGCTAGGATTAACGTTTACACTTAAGGTGACTGAGTGCTGAAAGGACAATGCTCGGCTGGTCACAGCGTCGTGGAAGGAGGCCTCCTTCTACGGCGTAAGATGATGTTATATAAGAAAGGAAAGGATACGGATCATAAATACAAGAAAATATGTCTGGCCAGACGAACTTTATGAAAATGAAAGAAAATGTTTAGTAAGCACGAGCATTTCAACTAAAACCTCGTGTGTTACTGATGGGGCAATGTAATTCAATGAAAAATGTTTTTAGCATAAGTCCACTGAGTGCATTATTGTACTCAGTCCTGGATGTTTGTTTTTAAATGTGCAGGTTGAGTTGGTGATGCGATGAAGCAGTGTTGAGTAGTAGGAATCTTATGTCGTGAAAGTTAGTACCTTGAGTGCACATCGTCATATGTATACTTCACATGTTTTTCGCTGCAAGAATACTAAGTCATATGTTGATCAGAGAACTAGACTCTTTCATATCAGTTGAACCATTTTGTTAAAAGGTATGACGATCTAGTCTCATATGTAAATTATGTTTGTCAAATCTCAAATGCTTTGAAATTCTAGAAGTATTCCTGATGTATATCTCACAATTCAATGTTCCATGTCCTTGTTACACTTCTTAATTCTCATTCCGAGTAATAGTCTTTGCTAATCCGTCCTTAGGTTTAGTGGACTATTACAGTTTTGCATGTTCATAGAATCATATTCACACTCGACAATGCGTTATGACTGATGAGGTGGCATCTCTATTTATTCTCTTTTATGTCAACTCTATCAAATTTGACATGTATTCTTTTTCGAATTATACTATCAAATTTAGCTCATTTCCTTTTTTAAAAGTAATTGTATTTTTAAAAGGTGTGAGCCTTATTTACCTTTTTTTTATCATTTTATATCACTTCTCTACTTACTTTTTTTATCTATTTAGTCACTTTACAGTTCTCCTAAATAATTGTGTCGAAAAGAAACAAGTCATATTCGGTAGGGCAAATACAATAAAAGGTACAAAAACAAATTGTTAAAACATTCATTTTCATATTCTCGGAGCTATATAATTACTAAATGGGCCAATATATCACTTTAGCCCAACTGGTTACGTTTAACATGGGCTCAGTCCATCAAATTTTAAGCCCGTTGTTGTAAGGGTTACGTCATTATCAAATACGAGAATATTCTTTTGAAGATGCCGAACGAATATCTCATCATTACACGCATCAGTCATTCAGACGGATAAATCCATAGCATGTAAGAAAATCAAATGAAATGAAAAAAGAATTTAACTGAATTGAATGGCATGTTGAGGTCTTGAATCCAGCCAGAAAAAAACAAATAGTTATAATTAAGGCCTTTAATTAACTAATATAAAAACAGTAAGCAAATTTATTGGATCTCATTTATGAAAGAAACATGTCCGAAAACTTGAACATGTTACTTATTGTTTTTTTAAGGGTGAACATGTTACTTGTTACTTCCTCTGTCCCATCCAACATGATTTGTATTTCTTTTTGGACTGTCCCATCTAAGATGATCTGTTTTTTTAAGAAAATAATTATTTTTTTAAAAGTTATGGAATATACCTAATTTTTATTATTTTAATCACTTATACTATTTTCCTAAATAACTGTGTCCAAAAGAAATGGACCGTCTTAGATGGGACGGAGGAATAATTAATAGTAAACAAATCTGTCAATATTATTTGTGAGCTAGCTAGGTTCAAAATATATGACACTTAATTTACATTTTATTATATTTTTATGTAAGTATAATAATTTTTTAATCAATCTTAATTAGTATAAGAAAATATAAAATTTAGTTGATAGATATGTAGTACTTATAGATCATGATAAAACAACTATCCTTAAAATGAAGAATATAAAACTTCTTTCAAGTTAGATGACTTACATACAATGTGATTATTAGATATATCAATTTTAAACTCTAATCCGAAAAGGTTTCAATTGAAGAAACTAGAAATAAGTAGAGGAAATGCAGTTATTCTGGATATGTATAGTACCGATAACAGAAGACAGATAATATTGTTTAAAGGCAGAAACCATGCAATAAATGGACAAGTGTCTCTACACATGTAAAACGCTCAACCTACGACCGCGCCACGTTAGCCCTCTTTTTAGCTCTATATATAAATGACCCTTTTGCATCTGGATAGACCTCAACGTGACACAAGCTAAAGAAGAAGAAGAAGAAAAGAAACAAGTTTTTGTGGAAATTAAGGAAGAAAGAGATTTGTGGTTAGCAAAAATGGCGAGAACTGTTGCAAGGAATTTGGCGGCGCCGCTGCTGTTCTTGAATTTGATTATGTATTTCATTGTGTTGGGATTTGCAAGTTGGTGCCTCAATAGGTATATCAATGGCCAGACTGCTCATCCAAGTAAGTTATTATCATTATAGTCGTTGTCAATTTATCTTGTTCCAATTGCAAGTGCTAATGAGTTATCCCTATGAATGTAAATGTCGTTGCAGGCATGGGCGGCAACGGAGCAACGCCGCATTTCCTATCGTTCGCCATACTTGCCGCCGTTCTAGGAATCGTGTCGAAGATTGCCGGTGGCAGCCACCTGAGAGCGTGGAGGAACGACAGCCTCGCGGCCGCCGGCTCCTCCTCGATAGTGGCGTGGGCCGTCACAGCCCTCGCCTTCGGGTAAGCACTCGTCACACTTGGTGTTTTAATACGGAAAGTTATATAATTAGGATATGATTGAAAATGAAATCAAAATTATGGCAGTTTGGCTTGCAAAGAAATAAACATAGGAGGGTGGAGAGGGTGGAGGCTGAGGGTGCTTGAAGGTTTCGTTATTGTGCTGGCGTTCACACAGCTACTCTACGTGTTGATCCTCCACGCCGGCTTCTTCAGCAGCAGATATGGGCCGGGCTACAGGGATCGCGACTACGGCCTCGGAGGGCCAGGGGCTGAGCCTGTGCCACCCAAGGCCACCGGCACCGGAATTTGAGGTGTCGAGATTTTTTGTGGGTGGATGTGTAGTGCGCCGTGTTCAATTGTATCTTCTTTGTATCTTTCAAGTATCTTCTTTTTATCTTTTAAGTTTGTGTTGTTGCATGTATTTTTTGGTTTGTGGATTATGCTACTTTAATTTGGTGTATGTAGTGTTGATTTCAGTCCTCCTTTATTTGAGGATTGGTAAAGTTTGGTGTTTGTTATGCCTATGTATAACATCTATCGTGTTCCAAAGCAGAAAACAGATATGATGGTTGATTTCATGGTGAGGGGGTGTGCACCCCCTCACTATTCATTGAATGCAACCCCCCCTCACTATTCATTGCTACAGTAAAAATAATATTTTAATGAATAGTGAGGGGGTGTGCATTGCACCCCCACTCACCATGGAACGACATCAGATATGATATACATTTGCGTAATATCTGTGGATAATAAGATATAGAGGATGTTTGACTGAGCTAAGTTGTTGCATAGTGTTTGGTAAAATAAACTCATAGGGTTTTATAAAATTTGTGAAAATAAGTTTCAACAGTTTATAAGCTTCCTTAAAAATAAGTTGCTAACTTATTTTTTATAAATTATAAATAATCATGAATTACTAAAATAACTTTATTATAGTTCGTTATTTTCTACAAATACACTATCAACTTCATCTCTCACGATTCTCTCTCTCTAATTCACGAATCTTTCTCTAACTTATAAGATAATTATCCTAACATTTTAAGCTCTTGGAGCTTATAAACTCTCTAAAATAAGCTTAGCCAAACACTCCCATAAACGGAATGACATGATATAATGAACAGAAGGAATGACATGATGAGAGGAACGATGACGCTCATTTTCCGTTCACGCGGGCATCATTTACGTGTACTTTGCGTTGGCATTTTTGTTTGTTCTATAATTTTTTTCACATTCAAGTATATGAAAAATTGTAATTGTTTACTCTATCTTAAAATCGAATGTTTTTGGGTTTTTGATTTTCTTATACTTCTTAAGAGTTAATTATGTCTATATACATACGGCTGGGGGTTCTTGAGAATAAAAAAAAATGATCGTATTAAGTTTAAAAGTTAATTAGGGGTTCGTGAGAATAAAAAAAATGATCGTATTAAGTTTCAAAGTTAATTAATCCGTTTGGATAGTTATTGAATGAAATTTTCGCTTCTCACGTGTGATAATTCTGAATTTTTAGATTCAGTAACTTTTCATGTATATACATTAAAATTTTATACAAATTCGTTTTATTCATAACGGATTTTTGTGATTCTTAATTCTCACGTTAAAAATTGTTCTCATCTGAATATCACTACAGATGAGCTTGATCTAACTATTCATAACTATTTAATGATAAAAATAGTCAAATTCTTAATTCTATTTTTCATATTTTATTTTTCGTTGTTCGTATAATTTCGTGTATTCGTAGTTCTTGTGTATGCTATCACATTCTAATTCATTGTTATGTTCATGTAATTTATGTTATATGTTATTGTATATATAATCATAGTGATTATGCATATGAGAACAACTATCATATATGAATATATAAAATTCTTTTATTATATGGTTAAATGATTACCATTAAAATTTGAGCATAATAAATGATTTATAATTAATCTTGATCTTTAGATTATAAAACCTGGATGGATTATATTAGTTCTTAGTTCTCATAAAAATTTGAGTTCTCATTTGATCCACAATATATATATATATATATATATATATAATGAAAGAATAATTTATACCACTTTTTATGCATTAAAATATAAAATTATATATAATATACAATTAACATAGACTAAATGTAAGTGGGGCTCTGTTTCAATTTATTTCCATCATTTGTGTCTAGATGTTTTAACTAGTATTCGTTACATGAGTTCATAAATTTAACAAAACCATATAATTCTAATTAATAATCAACCTCAATAATAGTTTGGTATTTAAAAGATGCAAATTAAGTATGAACTGTGATTCCGAGTGCTGTCACTAGGGGTGGGTATTTGGTATTGGTTATTTGGGTATTTATATAACCGAACCGAACCAATGGATATCGGTTAACCGAATAACCGATATCATTGGATACGGTTCGGTATTTGGTATGTAATTTTTAAAAATTTCGGTTATCGGTATACCCATTCGGTTATCGGGTATACCGATAACCGAAAATAATTATATAAATATATATATTTATTTAATTTTATAATTAATATTTTAAAAAACTGAGTATATTTCAAAAAACTGAATATATTTATTTAATTTTATAATTAATATTTTAAAAAACTGAGAATATTTTAAAAACTGAATATATATATTTATTTAATTTTATAATTAATATTTAAAAAAACTGAGTATATTTTAAAAAACTGAATATATTTATTTAATTTTATAATTAATTCGGTTATTTGGTTAACCAAATAACCGATTGGTTAAACCGATCGGTTATTTGGTTAACCGAATAACCGTTCGGTTCGGTTATCGGTTAGTATCCAGAGTTGCTAATCGGTTTCGGGTAACCGAAAATTCGGTTCGGTTAACCGAACCGAACCGGATACCCAGCCCTAGCTGTCACAAAGTGATTTTTAGGAAGTAACAGAAGAATTTATTTATCTAGTCAAAATTTATGGGTTAGATTAATTTCTTATTTAATGAAGATCTAAAATTGAGATGTCTCGAGGATATTACAGGAAATTATATACCGATGTCCCATAGGAGCGCGGTATTTCAATGTCCCCATCCCAAAATTTAAAAACAGAAGACAAAAAATTGTTGAAAGCATACAATGGGATGCTCTTTCGAATAATCTCTTTCTCTGCATCTCGAGCTTATTTCCTTAAACTTTTTTTCTCTATTTGTTTGCATTTTGGACTCATGTGTTCTGGTTCACATATACTATCCTGGCAGACGAGCATGGGACGAACTCGATCTAACTAAAATACGTCGACTTAGGGGATGGATCCAGTGAGAACTCATCTTTTTTGAGAGTTTGAGAACTATGCACAGATGTATAAAGTTGATGAATAAAACCTATAAAGTTGTGCACAACGAAAACATTCTAAAATTGTTTCACAACAAAATAATTTTAGAAAGTTTTCGGTATACACAATTTTATACCGTTTTATGCATCATCTTCAATTTCTTATACATGGTTCGCAGAGTTCGCAAAAAAGATGTAGTTCTCATTCGATCCACTCCCAGTCGACTTATATAGATCAAATTGTGACATTTGTGTAACTCTTTTACTTCAACAATTCAGATCGAAGATTATAAGATTTATCTATAGCCGACACGAAGTAGTGCTACCATCCATGACAATCCTACGACTACCCACCTTCTTCTCTACATTGTGATGCTGTACATGGCCTTCTCTTTAATTCCTCATCGTTATTCACATAATTGTATTCACAATGCTTCACCTAATAATCTTGCTGTGCTATCTTATTGGTGCCATCTCTTTGGATATTAGCTATCTCAATTGTTACTCTTGTATATCCAGTTTCCTTGGTAAATAATAATAGAGCAAATCAAAATTAAAATTGTTTTTCTTACGAAATTGGCAGTTATTAATTACCAAAATAAATACAAATATCTGATTTATTCAATTAACGAGTTTTGTGGGTTTTAGTTTGGGACTAAAATTTAATTTGGGCCGTGAAGTGCGCCCAGTCCTTTTCTCGACTTTGTGATTGGTATTTAGCGAATTTTCTGCACATCCCACTTATCTAGCTTTAAAAGGCTCATAAATATGCTTATCTATATTCTAGATCAATATAAGAATTAAAAAAAATCAATGGGCAACATAAAAGTATTAAAAAGCCCCAATTTTCCTTCTAAAATATTTCGAATGCATATCAGTCGCATTAATATTAAGCATAAGAAATATGTACTTCCCGTAAAGGATGTTAATGATATTAAGAATTGTAATTCTGGAAAATATTGGTAAATGCCCAAATTGATTACATGTAAGATATATCTAAATTGATAAAAAACATATAGAATATACCTATTTAATATAAAATATAATAAATGTATCTTTCAATTCAATTTCCAAGAACAACAAAAGATTACATCTCTAGAAAAGGAAAAGAAAAAAATTAAAATTCTATTTATCGAACATATTTTCCTTAAACTGGTCGATCGGTTTTATGAGAAACTCTACTGGTTTTATGGTAAATACGACTAGTTTTATGGTAATAATTAAAACTTTCCCGACTTTATCAATTATTATTGTTTATACGTGTTTATTGTTTAGATTTATACTTGTTTATTTTTGTGTTAATCGTTATTATTGTTTTATTTAGTTAATGTATTATTTACGAAATTGGTGGAAAATTTAGAGCATAATGTTTCGAGGGCAATGACTTATTTAATTAGGCATCTCATTATCAATTTAATTAGCAATAAAGCTAGACAGAATATCAATTTCAGTGGTCAACCGATTTTATTTAAAAATTGATCGATATTTTGGTAATTTCGACCGTTTTATTGTTTTCAATCTATACTTGTTTATTTGATAGAGTTATTCAAGAACATAGAAAATTATTGAAAATTAATTATAGTGTAATTATAATTCATCATTCTAAATAAATAATTTACTTTATAATTAACAATACGATTAAATTGATAAAATCGATCGAGAATCATTGTGACCGGTCAACATTCACAAAATACCAATCACAATTACGAATTGTTTTTCGGTTTTTCAATTGAATTTTTAAAACTACATCCCATTTTTTAATTCATCATTTCTAAATAAATAATTTATACTTTATCATATATAATACCGGTCATAATTTAATCTTTAATTGATAATGCCGCTCAAATTTAATGTATATTGATAATATAGATCACATTTTAATTTATAATTAATATTTTTTCTCTACTTCATAACACTTGTCAAAAAATAAAAATCGATTACTATTTACTGATTTTTACTCAACCCAAGAAAAATATAAATAAAATGTTGTCATAACTCCACGAAAAAACATGAAAAACTTGTTAAAATTAAGGGTAATATTTTGACCATTCACTACTAGATGAGTATACTCTACATGTTTTTACTGAATTGAGTAATTTCATCGTATCATTATCATGTTTGGGAATTTTGTCCATTAACACCTACTACTATTTGATATAAAACTATCAGTTATACAGTTGTAAAATTGAAATATCACAACAAATAATCTATGGATATATCCCATAACATCATTCAAGGAAAATGATCAATACATCCCACATTTTCTGTTTTCTTAATGTGTAATTATAGAAATTCAATGAGCATCAGATAAAATTAAAAAGAATATCAGTTTTTTAATGAGCTGAATTAATATATTAAGCCCTCCATACTTTTAATTTTTGCCGTTAAAATTGGTATTAGCAAAAAAGGATGTCAAAATGACATAATTTTCAATGTAGGTTGGAATTTATCACGAGGCACAGTCTTCTCTTCTCAGTGGTTGACTTACTTTTCATAGAGTCAAACTTTTATGTTGCAATTCGTGAAGGATCGATCGATATAGATATGGTAGTGAAGCAAATAGGCCGGCGAAGATCTTTACATTTTTTAAAATTATTTTATCTGTATGTCTCCGTTGTATCTAACATACAATAATGAGTTTTTACTGATCTTTTTAATTTATTTACTTTTTTAATATCACTAAATCTTGATTCTATTGGCCTTACGAAAGGAAAAGTGAATTGAAATCAATTCAAATCTTCTCATCCTATTTTATCTAGAGTTTAAGGTTTATGTTCTTTTCATCAATACATACTATGTGTATTTTTATTTTTAAACTTTGTAAGATATTTAAGAGTCAAAATTCTTCAAATTTATGAATTTAATATCATATTCAATAGTATATCTATAATTTTATAGCATTCTTTTTTTGGGTCAATTAATACATAAATTTTAAAGGTCGTATTACGGTGAACTCGGATCTGAAACCTTTGACATCAGATATTAATCATTCTACCATTAAGTCAATACATGCACACAGGCGATGCAATAACCCCGCTGATCGTCAAACAAACTAATTTCCATATATCTTAACATTCATCATGGAATGGGTAGTCAATTAGAAAAGCATAGTGTGTTTATAAAGTATATGCATTCTATAAGGTTTATTAAACTAAATGGTCGTACTATAAAACCAATTCATTGAGGGCAATTTAATACTAGTTTAGATATAATTATGATGTTAACTTCCTATCTTTCCTTGTGCTCCAACATTCGATAGGAGACAGCAGATTGGGACCTAGGCGTTTTTGCGTGCCATATATTTGTAACGAAATCAATTTATTTGATATAAATTTTTTGTTAATAAAATTGTGAGATATTTCTAATATATATACAAGAGAGAGAACGAGTGGTTATTGTTAAAACTTTTTTATAGTACAAAACTAGCTACCAAGAAATGAATTCATCGGAATTCGTCGTGAAAGTTGATGAATTCAATAAAATAAAATTTTACCCATTATGCGATTAGAAACTAGATGTACAAATTCATATAGCACAATGATAACTTCACCGTGGATTTTCACGATCGAATGGTTTTAAAAGTGACAACACATGGAATTTTATATTTTTAAAGGTGTAATTGTGATGTTTTAACTTGAGAAAATCGTGATGAACCGAGTTTATGTTGTGGTTTGCTTATATTTTGAGAATTGATACTCGTTTGCATCTTTGGGTGAAATTGCAGAAAAGTGAAGTGGGAACTGAGGAGATTGGGCTTCAAAGGATGAAAGTATAGCTCGATATGAGTTTGTATATGAAAACGGTAGGCGAATCAGAGTTCAAACAAGGAAACGAGTAAAATTGAAAAAGTTGCGCAGTCTGCCAAGGTCGCATCGGGAATTTCCATGCTTGATTATTTTCGATCATTTTTCTCATTTTTGGTAGATTTTGAATCCTTCTTTGACTCACTGTCTCACTTTCCTTCTCCACTAGTATATACCTCTTCCAAACAAATAATTAGAGTCCTCTCATAATACTTGGACTATTCTTGCTTAATTATATTTTGCTCAAGACTTTAGATTTAATTATGCAGTAGAGATTTCAAGATTCAAGATTGAAGTTCATCAAGTTGTTCATTGTGAATTCAAATACATGTTTTATTTATTTACCAATTTCAATTATATTTTCTTTATTTTTGTCTTGTCAAATTCAATTATGTGTAGCTAATTTTCTTATTGATCTTAGAATTTGTATGACTTAATAGAATTATGTATCGATCTATTGAGTCCAATTTACCTTTTAATTAATGATTTGTGATTCTTGTACGTGATTTGATGTTTAGATAACTCACCACTATTATACATGTTAGTTGTATTTTTAAGTACCTAGAGGATTTAGTTGTGGAATCGAATTCTAGAATACGAAATACGAGTCGAGATATTCGTAGGATTGATGATCTTTCTGTGTACTTTCGGGAGTTAGTATATTTTTCTTGAGACCAAGCGGAAATAGAGAATATATTAATAAACCGTCACAAGACTTGTCAAGGTGGAGATTATGATTGTTTATATAATCTTCATCTAAATTGAATCTGTCACGACCCGACTATTTAACTACTTAATTAATCAAATAATCAAGCCGTGACTGGTTGAATTAACAATAATCTTCCAACAACAAGGGATTTAAAGAATTTGGTTTTTTGAAACAAACGGACAGCATAACGTTTGGAAATGGAATAAGCCAACCTGCACTCAGGAAATATCCAACAACAACAATAATCACAAACGAGGGCACAGCCTCAATATATATATAAGTGTTTTCAAAACATTTACAAAGTTATCAAAAGTATGGTTTCAAGGTTTCAAGGTTTCAACAGCGAAAGATTTATGAATATCATGTATGAAGACATGATATTCAGACATAACCAAACAAAATGTAAAGATCAAACGATATTTCACCGGCCTCGCCACATCCTCTTCATACTCAACCTGCATAATAAAAACATTTGGAGGCATGAGTACCAGAAAGTACTCAGTGGATAATGCCGATATAATATTCAAAGTTTAAATGCTTTATTCAAGGAAACCTTTCTTTCAAATAGCAGTTCATAAGGCAATTTAATCGGTGATTCATATGAAAAACTTTCATATAATAACATATCACCACACTTTATTTTGAAACATACCGGCATCACATACCCGAGTTGGTCCCGAAGGATCACAACTACGGTCATACCCTATCTACGCTATTCGGTAAAGGGAAGTAGGCCTCCCCGAGCACCATGGCCGGCCTACCGGCAAGCTCACACCATCTACCCGCACAAGAATTAACATTTTCCTACCGCAGATAGGTAATTGCCGTCATACCCACAATGTGGTAAAACATTCATTTTTAACATATTCATCATGTGGTGATTGAAAGTAATTTCATAATAAAACAAGTTCAAGCATAACATAAGTTCTTTTGCTTAACATAACTTTGAGAGGCATTACCCACCTCGTGGCGTTTAGTCCACCTGATTCGATTCTTCGTCTTTTACTTCTCTGGTCCCCTTGCTTGATCCTTAAAACATAAGAATTATGATAAATCTTTAGAATTTTCCCTTCTAATTTAGCTATATGCTAATAACTATTAATTAATGTATAACTTATCTTATTAACGCCTAATCCTACCGAAATTTCGTAGAGTAACGTTTAGAATAGGTATAGCCCAAATATATCAAACTACACCAATCTTATCCCAAACTCCTCAATATCATCATCATATCACCAAACATACACTTAAGAACCTTATACAAGACTAGTATCATCTATTTCAATGTTAATCGCCTAAGGCGATTTAACTCAATATATATACATTTGAATATCTACAACCCATTAAACATCAAATATCATATAATTATACTAAATTAACATCATTGATCATTAATTCATGATCCATTCAATTATAGATCAATTATATCACATATGAACATACTTTCAACCTAAACTTTAATTTTTTATAACTTTTGATATCTTTGTCCAAAAATTCCCATAAATTCTATTTAGGCCTTATTTTTATCATAGATTACAAATATCAATTCAAATCCATCAAATAAAATCAAGAAACCATAGATCAAAACTTGCCCTTCATTTTCGAAAATTTTGAACAATTAACATATGTTTGAATTAAATTCCTATAAATTCATTTTATACATTATTCATATTCCTAAGCATGAATATCAAGTAAAATTAATCAATTAAAATCAAAATCATTAAGTTCCTACACCTTAAAATTTTCGAAAATTTCATATAGTTTACAAACATGATTAAATTTTAATTTCTTCACTTATATAGTGTTTATTATCACCCTTAAGCATATTTTCAAGCTTAATTCAATCCAATCATAACATATGAATCATATTAAAATTTTAGGGTTTAGGTTAGATTCTTAAATTTTTAATATTCATGAATTTAAACAAATTAATTCCATAAAGCATGATATTTATACAGAATAAATATAATTACATCATTAAACATAACAAAATTGAAACAAATCAACCTTAATATTGATCCTCATATTTTGAAAAACCTAAACATTTAAAACATGATATTCATTAATTTAAATTACAAGAACTTGAAGTAAATGAGATAATTACCTTCCTGGAATACTTTCCTACTAATTTCTACTTAATTATGGATGAAAAGTGGAGTTGGAAATTTTGTGTGTGCTTGTGTGTGAGGTGGACGAAAATGAGGGAGTATTTGGGGTTGAAGATGGTTCATTCTTTGTTTTATAATTCTAGAAGTTTAATTTGAATTTAATGTGCATTTATGTAAAATTTCAAGATAATTATACACTAATTTCAAAAATATTATAAATGCACTCTTAACTTTGCTAATTCCAAACTTTAGTATAATTTAATTAATAGGATTATATTTCAAGTAAATTATAAAATCTAATACAACTTATATTCATGATTTAATTTAGATTCATATAGCATAATTTAAATCACTTTATTTAATAAAATTCAATTCATTATTATAATACTTCTTAAATTTTGAAAATTACATAAATAATTTCTTTAATCATTAGTTATTAATAAAACAAATTTATTCAAGACTTTAATATCATAAATAATATTTTATCTCATTTTAAAATAACATACAAAAATAATTAATGAAATTCATAGCATAATTTCTAATTTATAGCATTTTTCATACAAACATTCATTAATAATCACAAAATTCACATTTATCACAAATAAACTCATTTCTAATAATTCTCTACATTTTCCGATCCCATATAATTAAATCTTAAATTAATCGGATTCATACCGATTAATATTTCACTATATTAAATTTTACGAATTTTTAAGGCTTAAATAGCTTTTAAGCCTTTAATAATACTTAATTAAACTTTATTAATTACTATAAAATTTTCTGCTACTACATTCCTCCCTTAAAGAAATTTCGTCCCAAATTTTCGTACCTTATTAAATAAGTCGGGTACTTTTCTATCATTTGATTTTCAAATTCCATGTGACTTCTTCGGACCATGATGTTTCCATTGAACTTTCACTAAAGGAATAACTTTATTCCTTAACTTCTGTTCTTTTCGGTCCAGAATGCTTTCAGGCCCTTCTTCATAACTTAAGTCAGCATTGGGAACTATTTCATCATAATGAAGAATATGTTGTGGATCGTAAACATATTTTCTGAGCTGCGACACGTGGAAAACATCATGTACGTTAGCGAAGTTTGGAGGCAACGCTAACCTATAAGCTACAGATCCGATCCGTTCCAGTATCTCATAAGGTCCAAGAAATCTTGGTTTGAGTTTCCCTTTTATTCCAAAACGATGAACTCCTTTAGTTGGGGAAACTTTAAGAAAGACTTTGTCCCCTGTTTCAAACTTCAATTCTGTACGACGATTGTCAGCGTATGATTTTTGTCTATCTTGGGCTTCTTTCATTCTTTGTTTTATTTGTCGTATGATTTGGACCATTTCTTCAATCGCTTCAGGGCCAAGAATCTTTCGTTCTCCCACTTCATCCCAATACAAGGGTGATCTGCATTTCTTGCCATAAAGTGCTTCGTACGAAGCCATACCGATAGTAGCTTGATAACTGTTGTTGTAAGCAAATTCGATCAATGGTAGAACTTGTTCCCATTGATCTCCTCGATCAAGCACTGTTGTTCGAAGCATATCCTCTAGGGTCTGGATTGTTCTCTCAGTCTGGCCGTCTGTTTGGGGATGAAAAGCGGTACTAAAATTCAATCGAGTACCCAATTCTTTTTGAAAGGTAGTCCAAAACCGAGAGGTGAATTTGGCGTCACGATCCGAGGTGATTGAAACTGGCACTCCATGTAGACGTACAATTTCTCGAACATAGATCTGTGCCAACCTATCTGCTCCATATGTTATCGGAATTGGAATGAAATGAGCGCTCTTGGTTAAACGACCAATGATTACCCAGATAGCAGTGTTTCCTCTTCTAGACTTGGGTAATCCCGTAACGAAATCCATTGCGATGTGATCCCATTTCCATTCGGGCACTTCCAAGGGCTGTAATTTTCCGTATGGTCTTTGATGTAAGGCTTTTACTTGTTGACACGCTAAACATCGTTCAACGTAGGATGCGATATCTTGCTTCATTCCTGTCCACACGAATCTCTGTTTAAGATCTTGATACATTTTCGTACTTCCAGGATGCGCTGCATAGGGAACATTATGAGCTTCGTTCATAATTTCGTCTTTCAATTTGTCATCGTTAGGTACGTATATGCGATTACCAAACATAATCGCATTATCTCCAGCTTGATGATATTCCGGAAAATTTCTCATTCGAATCTTTGCTCGCAGAGTTTCGAGCTGTTTATCTTTTCTTTGCGCTTCGATAATACGAGATCTCAAATCCGGAAGTACCATCAATGACGCTACAACTCCTTGAATATTTTGGGGAGGTAACACGGTTTCCAGCTTCATTCTCTCGAACTCTTTTAATAATTCCCCTCGGTCCGTTAACAGAGTTCCTAATCTTTCCTGAATTTTCCTACTCAGAGCGTCTGCTACGATATTAGCTTTTCCGGGATGATACTTAATCTCACAATCGTAGTCTTTGACCAGTTCGAGCCATCTTCGTTGTCGCATATTCAAATCTTTTTGTTCAAAGAAATACTTCAAACTTTTGTGGTCCGTGAAAATCTCACATCTCGATCCGTACAGATAATGTCTCCATATTTTCAATGCGTGGACCACTGCTGCGAGCTCCAGATCATGAGTAGGATAATTGTGTTCGTGAATCTTCAGCTGTCGTGAAGCGTATGCGACAACCTTTCCTTCTTGCATTAAAACGCATCCAATTCCATTTCTTGACGCATCTGTATATATGGTATAATCTTTCTCTGGATCAGGTATTGTTAAGATAGGAGCATTAGTCAGTCTTTCTTTGAGTTCTTGAAAACTGTCTTCGCATTCCGGGGTCCATTGAAATTTTACCCCTTTCTTCAACAGTTGCGTCATTGGCTTAGCAATTTTAGAAAATCCTTCAATGAATCTTCTGTAATATCCGGCTAAGCCCAGAAACTACGAATCTCATTTGGAGTCGTAGGTGACTTCCACTCCTGAACTGCTTGGACCTTGGCAGGATCCACTTTGATTCCTTCGGCTGAAACTATATGCCCTAGGAAATTGACTTCTTTTAGCCAGAAGTCGCATTTACTAAACTTGGCATATAATCGTTGCATCCTTAATTTTTCCAACACGGTTCTCAAATGTGTTTCGTGTTCTTGTTCGCTCCTCGAATAGATCAGAATATCATCGATGAACACTAACACGAATTTATCAAGATATTCATGGAATACGCGGTTCATAAGGTCCATGAATACAGCTGGAGCATTGGTTAGTCCAAACGGCATCACTACAAATTCGTAGTGTCCGTATCGGGTCCTAAAAGCGGTTTTCGGTATATCCTCGGGTTTTATCTTCACTTGATGGTAACCCGATCTTAGATCGATTTTCGAAAATACCTTTGCTCCTTTCAATTGGTCGAACAAGTCGTCAATTCGAGGAAGCGGATATTTATTCTTCAATGTCACCTTGTTCAATTCTCGATAGTCGATGCACATTCTTAAGGTGCCGTCCTTCTTTTTGACGAATAACACTGGTGCTCCCCAGGGTGACGCGCTTGGTCGAATAAATCCTAAGTCCAGAAGTTCCTGTAATTGGACTTTCAATTCTTGCAACTCTTTAGGAGCCATCCGATACGGTGCTTTGGAAATTGGCGCGGATCCTGGTTCAAGATCGATCGCGAAACCAATTGTCGATCCGCAGTATACCGGTAATTTTTCCGAAATACTCGGATATTCTCGAACAACCGGCACATCCTCAATCTTCCTATCCTTCTTGTTATCTTTGCTTAGGCATACGAGATAAGCACGATTTTCATTACATCTTATTAACCTTTCTGCCTGCAAGGCTGATATCACAGGTATCCTTCTTCTTCTCTCGTCGATCCCATAAAAGCACGTGGGTTCTTTTCCTGGTGGTTGAAACGCGATTTCTCGTTGTTCACAACGAATCGTTGCGAAATTCTCCGCTAACCAATCCATACCCAAGATAATATCTATGTCCCACATGCATAAGAGGCGAATGATTAAGCTTTTAATCAAGTGATCCTAACTCGAATTCTAAGTTGGGACATACTTTATCAACCATCGTCGCCCACCTATTGGAGTAAGCACTTTGAAACCTACTTGGATGATTCTACGGAAGTTCAAGATTATCTACACATGCGGTAGAAATGAAAGAATGCGATGCTCCCGTGATCAAACAAAACTATAACAGTACACCTTTAACTGGGCCATACCATTAGATTTCCATACTCTTCTCTGGTTGCTTCGTTTTAAAGCATCGCTTTGTTGATGTTGAGGTTGAACTTGCAGAGATTGAGATGGCGTCACTTGAGTGAAGCCTCTGCGATTGCGATCATTTGCGGTGGAGAAGTTGATAGCGAGGTGATTGTGAATACCCCGTCATTGCTTTCACAGTCCCGAACGGGTCGCCAAGATTTTCCTCTTTCTCTCTCCCGCCACATTCTGCCTATATATGGACGGAAGCAAAGTGACCGATCGCCCACATGAATAGCAAGTGTTACTTCCATCTCCGACATAAACCAAAATGTGTACGGTTGACCGAGGGCACATGGTTGGTCTTATCGATTCGGAGAAAGAGTGGTTGTCGGTGGTCGCGGTCGAATGATCTCGACGCCGTGGAGCTCGCCTTTGAAACGGTCTTTACTTGAATTTCTCGCATTTCCATTTTCTTTTCCTTTATATTTTTGTTCCAATTGGGAGGATTTTGATGGTACAATTCCTTGGGTACACCAACATTAGTCTCAAGAAGATTTTTTCAACTTGAATCTCCATTTCCATGTCCAACGCACGCTAAGAGTTTCGCGTACGACATGGGTGGTTGAGCGGCTAAAATAATTCGGATTTGTGTCGTAATCCGTAAGCGAAACATTTCACCATTCTTTCATCTGTTTCTACTTTGTAAGGTGCATATCGGGATAATGTGCAGAATTCCCGATTATACTCCGCCACGCTCCTATTACCTTGTTTCAAATTCATGAATTCAATTTCCTTCTGTCTCCTATAGCTTCGAGGAATGAACTTAGCATACAGTTCTTCCTTGAACTGTTCTCATGTAAAGCTCGCCAATTGCTCCGGGGTGAGAGTTTTCTGCCTGGCTTCCCACCAGAAATCCGCAGGTCCTTTCATCGAAAATTTATGCACAAGAAACATTCCAGTCGTTACATTCTAAAATCAATATCCTTTCCACGGTACGTACCCATTCCTCAGCTTCGGCAGGACTACCAGCCCCGGTAAAATTTGGTGGGTTTTGACGAAGGAAAAGTTCAGCTATTTTTCGATTTGGAGGAGAAGGTTCACGATCATCAAGGTTTTGTTCAGGAAGGTTTTGGGGAGTGGTTTGACTAGCTCTTTCTTCAATATTCTGGCTTCGTCTTCGAGGAGGCATTTCACTTCAAAAGAAATTTATTATTATTTTCACAACAATAAATAGAATATTAACAAAGGAAAGGGGTTTTAATCTGCATCATCAATAAGATATAATCATTAACAACAGATAAAACATAACGATTTAATCACATTGAGGGAAAATAAAACAGTTTATAATTTACAAGAAAATTGCCTCATAGAGGACTTTTACACACAAGTTAGTTTCATATGTACAGGCTGGTAGCTCCGCCTACTATCTTAGCTAGTTACCCTAAATTCTCCTTAACCATCTACATCTTCTTCAGGGTCTTCTTCTGTATCTTCTTCCTCTTTTTGATCTTCAGGAATATGAGTATGATCAGTGACTGAGTGAGCGGCCTCTCCTGGCAACAGAAGGGAAGGATCGAATAAAGAGGGCATTTCACTAACAGCTATAAGTCTCAAATAAGAAGTGCCAACAGATAGTGGTTGTTCAAATTCCTGAGCTACCTCAGTGGAGGACATGGTTAAGGATATTTCAGGAAGAGGAGATAAAGGTGGTGAATGAGTATTCAATGCAAATGGCTGTTCAAACAGATCTAAGTCATCCAAAGTCCACTGAGGTCCAAGAGGAAAAAGATCATTATTATCAGAACAGGATTCAGAAGTAGGACTAGAAATGACAACTTCACGAAACATAGGTTTAATTTCTCCTATTTTTGGATGAAGAAAATCATCTAGAATTTGATGAACTGCTGGAATAAATTGATCAAAAGGACGATATGGTAACTCTGGGGGATCTCCTATTTTCCGATACTGCTTTTTGATAAGATCTACAAAACGATCGAGATTACCAGTGATTCTGCACTCCATATCGATATGTACATAGTTCAAAGCCATTTCGGATGCCCATCCCCGCCAAGAAGGAGGTAAAGCATTAACCAATGCGAGAAGTCCATCTAACTCAGTCATTGCACTCTTTAAAACTGATCTCCACAGCATCATAAACTGTTTGAAAGCAAATGGCAGATGTTGTTCCTCTCTGATTCTAAAGGAAAAGAAACTATCAACGCTACCTAATCCAACCGGCCTATTATCAACATTCTTTCGAGCAACAACCTTTCTCCGTACCATCCTATAATCAAATATAACTTATATACTAATTAGAAACAACATAATCACATATCATTTATTTTCACACATACCCTCTAATAATGTTCAACATAATCACCTTTCATTCAAATATACACATCACTTACAGCTTACTTTACCTGGTTGAGCTGAAGAGATGGACTGGAACATTGAGCCTCTACCAATTATTCAAGGGTTTACAAGAGAGGTTGGCTCAAAGAAAGAAATTTACAAGATCAAAGCGAAACAATGCTCTGATACCACTCTGTCACGACCCGACTATTTAACTACTTAATTAATCAAATAATCAAGCCGTGACTGGTTGAATTAACAATAATCTTCCAACAACAAGGGATTTAAAGAATTTGGTTTTTTGAAACAAACGGACAGCATAACGTTTGGAAATGGAATAAGCCAACCTGCACTCAGGAAATATCCAACAACAACAATAATCACAAACGAGGGCACAGCCTCAATATATATATAAGTGTTTTCAAAACATTTACAAAGTTATCAAAAGTATGGTTTCAAGGTTTCAAGGTTTCAACAGCGAAAGATTTATGAATATCATGTATGAAGACATGATATTCAGACATAACCAAACAAAATGTAAAGATCAAAACGATATTTCAGCTCAGTTTTCCTGCCACATCCTCTTCATACTCAACCTGCATAATAAAAACATTTGGAGGCATGAGTACCAGAAAGTACTCAGTGGATAATGCCGATATAATATTCAAAGTTTAAATGCTTTATTCAAGGAAACCTTTCTTTCAAATAGCAGTTCATAAGGCAATTTAATCGGTGATTCATATGAAAAACTTTCATATAATAACATATCACCACACTTTATTTTGAAACATACCGGCATCACATACCCGAGTTGGTCCCGAAGGATCACAACTACGGTCATACCCTATCTACGTCATTCGGTAAAGGGAAGTAGGCCTCCTCCCCAGTACCATGGCCGGCCTACCTGGGCAAGCTCACAGCCATCTACCTGTGCACAGTAATTAACATTTTCCTACCGCAGATAGGTAATTGCCGTCATACCCACAATGTGGTAAAACATTCATTTTTAACATATTCATCATGTGGTGATTGAAAGTAATTTCATAATAAAACAAGTTCAAGCATAACATAAGTTCTTTTGCTTAACATAACTTTGAGAGGCATTACCCACCTCGTGGCGTTTAGTCCACCTGATTCGATTCTTCGTCTTTTACTTCTCTGGTCCCCTTGCTTGATCCTTAAAACATAAGAATTATGATAAATCTTTAGAATTTTCCCTTCTAATTTAGCTATATGCTAATAACTATTAATTAATGTATAACTTATCTTATTAACGTCTAATCCTACCGAAATTTCGGCAGAGTAACGTTTAGAATAGGTATAGCCCAAATATATCAAACTACACCAATCTTATCCCAAACTCCTCAATATCATCATCATATCACCAAACATACACTTAAGAACCTTATACAAGACTAGTATCATCTATTTCAATGTTAATCGCCTAAGGCGATTTAACTCAATATATATACATTTGAATATCTACAACCCATTAAACATCAAATATCATATAATTATACTAAATTAACATCATTGATCATTAATTCATGATCCATTCAATTATAGATCAATTATATCACATATGAACATACTTTCAACCTAAACTTTAATTTTTTATAACTTTTGATATCTTTGTCCAAAAATTCCCATAAATTCTATTTAGGCCTTATTTTTATCATAGATTACAAATATCAATTCAAATCCATCAAATAAAATCAAGAAACCATAGATCAAAACTTGCCCTTCATTTTGAAAATTTTGAACAATTAACATATGTTTGAATTAAATTCTATAAATTCATTTTATACATTATTCATATTCCTAAGCATGAATATCAAGTAAAATTAATCAATTAAAATCAAAATCATTAAGTTCCTACACCTTAAAATTTTCGAAAATTTCATATAGTTTACAAACATGATTAAATTTTTAATTTCTTCACTTATATAGTGTTTATTATCACCCTTAAGCATATTTTCAAGCTTAATTCAATCCAATCATAACATATGAATCATATTAAAATTTTAGGGTTTAGGTTAGATTCTTAAATTTTTAATATTCATGAATTTAAACAAATTAATTCCATAAAGCATGATATTTATACAGAATAAATATAATTACATCATTAAACATAACAAAATTGAAACAAATCAACCTTAATATTGATCCTCATATTTTCGAAAAACCTAAACATTTAAAACATGATATTCATTAATTTAAATTACAAGAACTTGAAGTAAATGAGATAATTACCTTCCTTGGAATACTTTCCTACTAATTCTCTACTTAATTATGGATGAAAAGTGGAGTTGGAAATTTTGTGTGTGTGCTTGTGTGTGAGGTGGACGAAAATGAGGGAGTATTTGGGGTTGAAGATGGTTCATTCTTTGTTTTATAATTCTAGAAGTTTAATTTGAATTTAATGTGCATTTATGTAAAATTTCAAGATAATTATACACTAATTTCAAAAAATATTATAAATGCACTCTTAACTTTGCTAATTCCAAACTTTAGTATAATTTAATTAATAGGATTATATTTCAAGTAAATTATAAAATCTAATACAACTTATATTCATGATTTAATTTAGATTCATATAGCATAATTTAAATCACTTTATTTAATAAAATTCAATTCATTATTATAATACTTCTTAAATTTTGAAAATTACATAAATAATTTCTTTAATCATTAGTTATTAATAAAACAAATTTATTCAAGACTTTAATATCATAAATAATATTTTATCTCATTTTAAAAATAACATACAAAATAATTAATGAAATTCATAGCATAATTTCTAATTTATAGCATTTTCATACAAACATTCATTAATAATCACAAAATTCACATTTATCACAAATAAACTCATTTCTAATAATTTCACATTTTCCGATCCCATATAATTAAATCTTAAATTAATCGGATTCATACCGATTAATATTTCACTATATTAAATTTTACGAATTTTTAAGGCTTAAATAGCTTTTAAGCCTTTAATAATACTTAATTAAACTTTATTAATTACTATAAAATTTTCGGGCTACTACAGAATCTCTGTTGGTAGTTGAGTTAATATATTAATTGCATGATTTTAGTTAAGTTAATGCATTTCTTATGATCAATCTTTTATTCTTGATATTCGAGAGTCTGTTTATATGTGACTTCATTATTTATTTGCCTAGATACTAATCACTAGTTCTTAACACCATAGTTTAGTTTGGATGATAGTGAAGCGTCTGTGCTTGTTACTTACTGACTTTTCGTGATTTCAGTCAATGTGGATATAAACTTTACTTAATAGCTGATTATAATAGTACCGTTTAGTTGCAATATTTTATTTAGAGGCCGCAAATGGGTGGATCGGGCCAGCCGCCCGAGCCCACCAGGTTTTCCCAAAAAGTCATGTCTGGTAAGACAGGTCCGAAAATTCGTCGGGCCAAAATTGTCGAGGCCCAACCAAGACTGAAACACGTTTTATTGTATAAATTTTCTCGATCGGGCCAGGCCGATCGGGGCTCATCGTGCTTTGGCTAGTTATGGGCAGGCCCGATCCAAAATTCCATCGGCCTACTTTTTATTGAACATAAACCGACCCAAAATCTGATCGGGCCGGGCTCATCTTTCCACCTCCTATTTTATTGATAGGAAATTTGTGATTAAATAGTTCATATTGTATATATTAAGATTGGTTTGTTTTTACATATAAGGGAGGTTTTTATAATAAACAATCCTTGTGGGATTCGAAATCAGGTAATGAATTGGTCAAGCAAACAAGTGTTTATCATAAATCTTCATAATTGAAAGATTGAGAATGATTATTATTATTAATATTATTTTAGTATATTAAAATATGATGAAGATTGAAGAACAATAGTTTGACACAAGTGAAGATGTAAAATTGGACCGAGTTGCTCGGGATAGAGCCAACAATTTTTAGTGGTTGTTCCAGTAAAGTGTTAAGACGCACGAGTAGCACTTCAAAATTAGAGATGACATATTAAATCCTTTATACCAAACTCTTTTATTGGGATTAAGACAGGACTACAAGTTTCTTTTAACTAATTATACACTTATAACATAATTACATCGTATACTTTTCTTTCCAAACCTCAGTTAGTGTTACGCTTATCCCTTTCCAAAAGTTCCACAAGTGTGAGTATACAAAATCATAATTCTATACACCTTTTCTTTTCAAGAAACACGCAGTACGTAGGAAAATCTTACTGAATTTTATCATATAAGTCTCTTCAATGTTTGGTTAAACTCAAAATTTAACCATATATAAATTAATATTCTTGATTAAGGGGGTGTTTGGCTAAGCTTATTTTAGAAAGCTTATAAGCTCCAAGAGCTTATAAGATGTTTCAAGAGCTTATAAGAGGTAATGTCTCAAATGCTTATAAGTTGTTGAAGTGTTTGGATAATTGATCTTATGTTTGAGAAAGAATCGTGAGTTAGAGAGAAAATCATAGTTAGAGATAAAATTGATGAGAGGTGAAGTTGATAGTGTATGTGTAGGAAATAACGAACTATAATAAGGTTATTTTGGTAAATTTATGGTTGCTTATAATTTTATTAAAAAATAAGTTAGGGTTTACCAACTTATTTTTAGGGGAGCTTATAAGCTGTTGGAGCTTATTTTCACATCTTATAAGCTGTTTTAAAGAGCTTATAAGCTCAGCCAGACACCCTCTAAGTAGTAATATCATGCTATAGCAGTAGATCCGACAAAATGGAGAGAAAAAAAGCTATTTAAATCTGGTGGATTATCAACTTAAGTAGTAATTAAGAGATTTCAAATCCGATTAGCCCGTGCAAATTGTATGCTTCAGATGGAAAACGATAGCCCAAAAGATATTACTTTGACCCAAGATTCAAGATTATCACATTGGAGTCCAGATAAAATCCAAGTTGTATTACACAATAATTATTCTAATCTCCACTCTTACTTAATTAATTTGTTCCTTCTTTTTACCTGCATCGATTATTACAACCAAAAACCTTAGTCAAAGAAGCTTGCAGTATAGCATCGTATTGCTTTCTTTTCACTGCACTAAACAAATGATGCTACTAGAAGTAGAGATTTGTCCCTTCGGGACGATCAAGGTGGATTCATATGATCGCAAGATCATAGATTCGAACTCCATCAAATGCTTTTATGGATTTGAATCTGTCACACCTGGTTTTTCAAATATGGTTTCTCTGTCTTATGTAGTTTGCAGCAGGTTATTGCACAAAAACTGTGGTTTATTCAGTGCATACTATACATAGCGACTACGATGTCCATGATACCAAAAAAAACAGTAGAAGTTTGTTATCGAATAGATTTTCTAGAACTTATTCAAATTTAACTTTTCTTTGAAACATAATTTTCTTTTTCCAAAAAACTGTTATAGCTTATAACAAGTAAAGTTAATTAGGAACTACTAAGAACAATATAACTTCATAAGTTTAAAATTATATATATTGATAACTTGCTCAAAACTTACAAATAAATTTATGTTTAATAAACTTTATATTAATAAAGTTCACTAAATGAGTTACAGCATTTTTTTAGAGAAAAGGTTACTTCGTATATAATCGTACAAATGATTGTTCAAACTTCAAATCCCTTTTAACCGACCAAAATGAACTTTAATTTCTTTCCATTGAGCTCATCCACTTTCGAGTTTGTGCCTACAGTTCGAAAGCCTGCAATTCGTGCGTGATGCCACCTGTGGGACCAACGCGTAAAACTTGATAGAATGGCGTCACCTTTGGTTTCAACCCACATTGGTTAGTCAACAAAAGAGTTGGGTTCTTGGATTTTTTGGGTCCAATTTTCTCCTATGTTTTTTTTTTGTCATTAAATACAGAAATTTTAAAAGCCGCATCACGATGGATTCGAATCAAGGGCCTTTCGACTCGCTCGGCGATTAACCACTCTACCATTATGCCAACTCACGCACACAATTTTTTTTTAAAAATATTTTCTCCTATGAATGTTGAATGTTGTTATTCATCAATTTTTTTTTCTCTTTTGAGTTGTTATTGATCAAATTTTCTTGTACTTAAATTAACCTTTTAATGCGCCTAAACATGGGCCTACAATTAATGTAATAATCCATCCATGTCGACCATAAAGATTATGACACTTCATTTTTCATAAAACATTGATTAGTTTTAAGATTTGAATCTGAATCATCAAATATCTGATGGAATTTTACATCAGACCCTTTCAAACAAGATGTTCCCTTTGATTTTTCTGTTAAGAAATAAATAACTAATACCAATTAAATTATTGGGAAAAATACACACCGCAATCTGGACAGAATATAAAAGAACACGAGAATTGTTTATCCAATTCATCTTGCGACTACGTCTGTGGACGATGCCAAACCAGAGATTTCACTATAATATTTCAGATATAGGTTACAAGGAGAAACTGTCATTAAATAAAACAATAAACAAACTCTAATCATAAGTCCATTAGGATTCTGCTTGGGCAAAAAAAAATGGATAAACCAGTTTCAATATTTTCTCTAAAATTCCCTTCTCTCCAATTTCACTAAAAACTATTTGAATATTAAAACTCCATTTTCTTTTGCATATGATTATGATTTTGTTTCTAAGCTGCATAATATATATGGAGGAGGGTTACGTGATAACTATTTTTATATTGAGAACGTGAGAATCAAAAAATAATGAATTCATTGTGAAAGTTGATAAATCCGTTGAAAAAGTTACTGAATCCAAAAAAGTAAAATTTTTACCCCTCATGGGATTCGAACCCGGGTGAAAAGTTTTGAGTTTTTGAATTCAATAACTTCCCAACGTATTCATAAACTTTTATAGCGAATTCATTTGGTAATTAGTTTTTAGGATAAAAATGGTTCTCATTTGAACCTAACTTGGGATGTGTTATATTCAAACCCCCTTAAAATAAGAAATAAGAATCCATCTACATCATCCATTTACTTGGTTCAAGATTAAGTTATCACAATCCCTATAATTAAGGGACGATTATTTTCGTAATATTCTAAAATTATCATTATAGCCTAGATTTAATCACAACTACACATCTTCAAAAATCAATGATGAATTTTTTTCTCATTTCTTATTTTTGAATGTGTTTTTATTTGAAAAAAAATCCTATATATATTCGTTTTGAGTTGAGAATGTGGGATTGAGATTCATACCATGTTTTATCAAATTTATAAAAGCAAGAAATACTAGTAAACTATAAGTCTTGTGGTGTAAGAATAACAGTTGTTAGTAGGGCTGTATACGAACCGAGCCGAGCCGAACACTGCCAAGCTCGAGCTCGGCTCGTTTAAATGTTATTCGGCTCGAGTTCGGCTTGAGTTCGAATTCGAGCTTTAAATTGAGCTCGAGCTCGGTTCGTTATAAAATTTTTGAGCTCGCGAGCTACTTGAATTCGGTTCGATAACTACTCGTTTATGAGATATATTCGAACTCGAGCTCGAACTCTGCTCGTGTTCGACTTTGCTCGTTTTCGAGTTCGAACTCGAGCTCGAATTCGGTTTGATAAGGTGTTATTCGAGATCGAACTCGAATTCGAGCTCGAGATACTGATATATATGCTTATTTGTTGCTAAATAATTATAATTAACATATATTTTATAATTTATTAGTCATTTTAATGATTTAAATATGTATAAATAATCTATTATTTTATACGTTCGCGAACATGTTCGTGAACATGTTCGAATCAAGGTTCGTGAACATGTTCGAATAAGAGTTCGCGAACATGTTCGCGAACTGGCTCGTTTGAGTTCGAACCAAACATGTTCGCGAGCCTACGAGCCGAACATCTCTAAGCTCGAGTTCGGCTCGATAAACTTATCGAGCTCGATTCGAGGCTCGAGTTCGGCTCGTTTACAAAACGATCGAATTTCGAACGAGCTTTTTTCAAGCCGAGCTCCGAGTAGCTCACGAACGGTTTGGTTTGTTTATAGCCCTAGTTGTTAGCTTAGTTGATATGGTAATAAATAAACCTTTCCGATTCATAAAATAGTAAAGAGATTATGGGATTTTAGCATATCAAGTAAAGACGATTTAATGTCATACCGTGTGAATTAGGCCCATTAGATTGTTTAGCTAATGAGTCACAATTTCCTAATTAAAAATAGTCATGACTACGAATTTCAATTAAACTTTGAAAGTCGATATAATTGGTATCTAAGTAACCACCGATGGTGGAGGCATGTGTCTCTAACAAATAAAAAAGACAGATGTACACATTCATTTCTATAGCCAAACGTCTTCGAGAATTTCATTAATTTGTTGGAGTTCTTGAATATGCAATGATTGAGTTGGGCAGAGACCAATTTCTTACTTTGAATAAGACGCAGATTAAACTTGTGCCTGTCTAAATTCTTAGGGCGTGTTTGGTTAAGCTTATTTTAGAGAGCTTATAAGTTCTTAGAGCTTATAAGATGTTTCAAGAGCTTATAAGAGGTAATGTCTCAAGTGCTTATAAATTATTAAAGTATTTGGATAATTGATCTTATAAGTTAGAGAAAGAATCGTGAGTTAGAGAGATAAAATTGACGAGAGGTGAAGTTGATAGGGTATGTGTAGAAAATAACAAACTATAATAAAGTTATTTTGGTAAATTCATGGTTGCTTATAAGTTTATGAAAAATAAGTTAGGATTGACCAACTTATTTTTAGGGGAGCTTATTTTCACAGCTTATAAGCTGTTTAGGAGTTTATTTTACCAAACACTTTGCAACAACTTATAAGTTCCTAAACAGTTTAAAACTGTTTTAAAGAGGTTATAAGCTCAGCCAAACACCCTGACAAAAATCTAAACCTACCCATTCCCCAAAGCTATTTGTAACTTTTTACTCCAAATAGTAAAATTAACTTCCAACTCTTTGATGTTACATCAGTTTTTAAGAATTTACTTACTTATTTTTATATTTTTTTTCAACTATCTATCTACAATATCAATTTTTATATAGATCACATTATAATATTCATATTATTATATCTATAAGACAGTTATAGGATCCAAAAAAAGAATAAAAAAGAAAAAGACTGTTGTCGGACTCGAAAAAAAGCAAAAAAATCAATTTATTGTGAATATACACAATCATCTCTAAAAGAACTACTAAAATTTATAACAGAAGCTCAAAATGTTCTTCTCTTTTATATTAAATGTTGGCGAAGCATGTCAAAGCTTATGTATATACATTAGAAATTCCCAGAAATTATTTATTCCACCGGCTTATGAATAATTATAATATCATAAAATGCGGGTAAATAATTCAGCATACGTCTCCAGGAAATTTTACAGCAAAGCTTGGACAGCTCAAATTGAGGGGGACGGAGATCAGATACTTTTATTTAAATAATACCGAAAAATGACGGAAAGAATTATACTGTAATCCAGATTAGTGTTCTATTAGGACTCGCAATTATGTACTAAGATTCAGCAAATCCAACAACATTGATAATATCAAATTATTAAATTCAAAAGGCAACCTTTCTAGAAACTATAATTTGTCATCTCCTAATTAACACCATTTCATAATCTCAAGTGAAAAAAACAAAAGCGATTGTGCTAATTAAGTGTTTTTTCCACCCACCATCTCACCTCTTCTTATCCAAATCCACTGAAATCTTAAAAAAATCCTAAAATAAAATCCTTACGATACCTACATATGAGGATGACCTTCAAATTGGGAATATAAACTTTGAATTAATTTCGCTTTTATATATGATTTTAAAAATGTGACATATAACATAGATTTACATTATTTTATTTTATTTTGTAATTTTCGTACAATTGCTTATTTCGCCCAAATTAAAACCACTGGAACCCTACGGTACCAGGTTGGTGCCACGTCATTTTTTATTTATTAAAATGGCAATCATGTAAAAATTATAAAAGGGTGGTCTCCTGTGCGCGCGTGTACATTGAGACCCCCTAATTAATTTTTTAATTAATTAATTAATATTAAAAATTAATTTAATAATCTTAATTGTAAATTAATAAATCATAATTATGAATTAATGAATAATATTTTGGAATTAATAAACCTTAATCGTGAATTAATACATCTTAATTTTGAATAAATAAATTCTAATTAGAATTAATAAATCCTAATTATGAATTAATAAACCCTAATGTGAATTAATAAATCTTAATTTTGAACGATTGCGAAATGTTTCGAAGCCCGGGTAGTAAAAAAGTGGGATGCTATATTTCCAAGATTGGATTTCATATTCGAATAAACCTCGTAATCACAAGAAAGTAGGTTAATCCTAATTGTAAATTAATAAACTCTAATTGTGAATTAATAAGCCTAATTTTGAATAATAAACCCTTATTATGAATTAATAAATCATAATTTTGAATCAATAAATTTAATTATAAATTAATAAAATCTAATTATCCTTACTCACCATAAATAATATATAATTATTTTAACAAAAAATAAAAGTAAGTTCATGATGAGATGGAGCTCACCTAGGTTTTTGTCTTTTAAAAAAGTGTAAGTTGAGTTATTGATGTCACGTTTTTAAAGTCACATGTTAAAACTAAAATTGGTTCAAAAAATTAATGTGTTTTACAGCAATTTCATTGGTAAATTCAATTAATTAATTAATCAAAATGGAATGAGTGATTTTTCCATTTAAAGCAAACAAGAATCATGTCCAAGCGTGCATCAAATAGAATGGTACTGGACAAAAATACATGCAATTTGTTCAAAAGTTTTTTTTAAAAAAGAATCGAGATTAATTGAATGTATAAAAATGTCACGAATTCGAATCTCAATAAAAATTCAAAAAATGAGAGTGTGATATATAAGCAATTGCAGAGAAATAAGTACATGATTAATGAAAATACACTCTCTTGTAACAGCAGCAGTTGATTTTCCCCCATCCAACAAAAAGGGAAACAGTGATTATTTGAATAAACTATAGCTTAATCTCATCATAGATAGCAATTAATGAATCTCAACTCTGATATGACTAATCCAACTTATAGGCCTGAAGAGATTTTTGAGATCCCACGAGATACCCGTTCGCATGTTCTTATAGACGTGTCTCATACTCATAGAATGGCTAACAAGGCTACTCACAGTTTCTTTGAATATGACGATAATTTCCATGGATCTTGTTAGTGAAGATTTGGTGGATTAATATATTTATTTCACTTTAAAAAAAAACAACTTATTTTGCTAAATTAATAAGTTATGTGCAATAAGCTATAGAATGAGTACTGTAAAACCAAAGTGGTGATATGTAATCTGAAAAAAGAGAATAAAGTTATAAGAAAAAAAAAGTCCAATTAAATGATGCAAGAAAAAAGCTTTGTGGTCTTCCACTTTACAAGTCCTTTTCGGAAGCTATTCACTCACTAAATTATACTCTAAAACCTTTTCGGAAAATAATTATTCCCTCCATGTCCGTACCTAGCACGGATTATTTATATTTTCTATTTAATTATTAAAAGATCACTGATAAATAATGAATTTAGTATTGTAAACTATATTCTAAAGGCGATTCATGGCCAGCCGATCGATTCTCCACTCAAATAAAGTTATACTCCATCCGTCCATAAAAAACGTGCATTTAATTCCTTTTCGGTCCGTCCACCAAAAATATGCACTTTCCTTTTTTAGAAACATCAACTTTATATTTTTACCCTCAACTTATCCACTTATTTATAAAAAAACACTCATGGCCCACCTTTTTACATTCACAATCCATTAATATATTCATTTATTATCTCAATGACACACCTTTTTATACACATTTACTTTACACTCATTACATTTTTCTTAAAACCCGTGCCACCAAAATCTTTGTATGTATATAATAACAATCGTGTATTAAAACTATTAAAATAAATGATATAATTTATTATTTGTGGAAACTCAATTTGTATAATTAATTTTAAAAAGGAGCGGAACTAATATAAGATTATTTTTTCATGGCATCATAATTTTGTTTTAGGCTATTTTCTAATGTGAAATTAACATAAATTAATTAATAGGTTTCCTAATTTTAGCTAAGCTTTGGACATTGTGTAACTTCAAAAATAGATTCCTATGTAGGTTTTCTTGAACGCAATACGTGCGCGTTTGTCTCCTTTTATCTCTCTATTTGAGTTTTGCCATTATTTTTTTAATATTTAAAATGTAATGACTAATAAATAAACTAAATGGAGTCCCAATACAATATGCAGGGTTATTATCAAATATCAAGTCAATTCATATCTAATAAACATTATACCAATTTTTACTATACGTCAATAAAATTTATCCAAAATTCGTTCACCAATAATAGTTAGGGGTGTTTGGCTGAGCTTATAAGCTCTTTAAAATAGCTTATAAGCTGTTTAAGAGCTTATAAATTCAATCAATATGTTTGACAAATTAAGTTGTTGAGAGCTTATAAGTTTTCAAAATAAGCTCTATTAAAAAAAAACTCCAAAACCCAACTTATTTTTTAATGATCTTATAAGTTACAATAAAACTACAAAATAACCCTGATACATTTTTTTATTTTCATGTTTACCCTTGTTATCCAAACAATTTTGCATCTTATAAGCTCTTAATATACCATATCTTATAAATTCTTAAAACAACATATAAGTTATCGGAGGTTATAAGCTTTCTAAAATAAGCTGGCCAAACACCTCTAGTGACTTCAACCCATAGAGGAAATGCAAGTACAAATCATTTGTCCAATTCCATTAACCCTTCATTACTTCTATAGATAGAATTGATCCAATTCATGTACATACTGCACTATGATGGTCTTATAAGAACTTCTGACGTTGCTAAAAAGGAATAAATAAATTAAAATGAATTAAAAAACTAAAGAAATTTAATTAGACGATCAAGTCTTAAATTCTTGATAGAGATGCATCAACTACAATACTTGGGCACTTTTTTATACACTAAATTAATGAAGCACTTTCGGAAAAGCCATCATCCTAGTACACCTGTCTCCTAATGACGCAATTAGAGCGTATTTAAACCAATATTAAAATCCCTAAATGCCTATAAATAGCATCAAACAAATCATAGTTAATTAAAAGAATGGTGATTAGCTTGCATCTCTCTCGCCTTAAGAAGTAAGCAAATTCAACACCTGGTGACATCCCATTGGTCACCTAGTGGTTTTCAACCTTAAAATATTAGCCACCCACTTAATTTAATTAAATTTAGGAATAATAAGCCAAAGTGCTTAGTGTCTAGATGCACAAGCCCTACGTTATACGTGGCCCTTTCTAAACGAAACTCACCACTTTCCTTGTCCAAACTTTAACATCAACATCATTCTTCATTTTGATTTTTTCTATTTATTTTTTGCAGTGTCATACCATGTCACCCAAGTCCTTAACAAATCTTTGTTTTTTCTTTATGCAATTACTATACTTCAGTATGTATAGAATAAATTAAATCTCATATATCTTTGTACAATAACTTATAAATAATACAAGAAAATAAATTATATTTAGAAAACTAGATTTGATATGCTCGAATATATAAAGACGTTGGCGTATCGTTGACAAATACCCTCCGTCCTAATATTCATTGCACGTTTCTTTTTTACACGTAGATTAAGGAGAATTGTATTTTGTGTGTAAAGAAATGTGATATAAAATTCGAATTACTTTTTAGTGTAAAAAGTGTTTCCTTTTTTGGAAACGAATCAATTAATGGGACAGCTCAAAAGGAAAACGAGCTAACAATAATGGGATGAATGAAGTATTTTACTTTCTTAAATATTCTCGATCCAAAACTAAGTACACTGGACATTCTAATGTATTAGACATGTTTACGTAAGAACGATATGAAACAGATAATTGTTATAAATCCTAAAAAATGATAAAAAGGGTGCCATGGAGGGCTATTTAAGTAATTTCACCATGTTATTGGGGTGAGATAGAGCTGATCTTTAGCTTGTGTGAAGAGGTGATGATACTGATTATGTGACAAGGACATCAAATTTTGACTGAGGACCATATTTTTTTCCCTATATAAATATGGACCTTATGTCATGGAATTTTGAGGACAACCAAGTTAGAGATCTTACACAAAAACAACTTATTACATATAACCCCCAAAAGAAAAAAACATTATAGTAATTTTAGGTTTAGGCTTCATGTCTTGGGGGGTAATGTCTCAACATATGGGGTGGGGGGCCTCAGATGAAGGGTGGCGAAAGGGGCCATGGACTGCTGAAGAAGACAGACTCCTCATTGAGTATGTCAAATCCAACGGCGAAGGGCGTTGGAACAATGTGGCTAGGCTTGCAGGTATACGATACTTATTATTTTCAACACATCTCGTCGTGAATTATACTCTCATATCGTATGACTGAAAGATTATGTGTTCGATTTTGAAGGGCTAAAGAGGAATGGCAAGAGCTGTAGATTAAGATGGGTGAACTACTTGAGGCCGGACCTCAAGAGGGGCCAAATTACCCCTCATGAAGAGAGGATCATTCTTGAACTGCATGCTAGATGGGGGAACAGGTCCAATTTTGTAATTTCGACCTCATTTTATAATAATAATAATAATAATAATAATAATAATTTGCATTTTGTTTAAATTTTTTTTATTTTGAATGAATACAGATGGTCCACGATTGCTAGAAGCTTGCCAGGGAGGACAGACAACGAGATCAAGAACTATTGGAGAACTCATTTCAAGAAAAAGTGCAAATCCTCCTCGGACTGTGCCGAGAAGACTCGGGCACGTCTTTTGAGGAGGCAGCAGTTCCAACTACAACAGCAGCAGCAACAACGACAACAACAACAACACGAGCAGGATCAGATAGACATGAAAAAGATCATTGCGTCGTTGCTCGACGACCACGAGAATGGAGCGCCTAATCTCGCCTATCCTACCGCCTCGGATGAGCAAGGGCTGCTCTACTCGGTGATTAGCAACTGCACGACGGCAGCAGCGCCGGAGGAGGAGATCGTGTGGGATGGCCTCTGGAACTTGGAAGGTCTCCATGGGAATTACATCGCAGGCAAAGCTAACTTCCAGCAGAACTTAGCTTTTTATTGAAATTTCGCTTTACTCAATTGATCAGTATTAATTACTAGCTTTTGATGTTTGTACTACTACTTGAAAAGAATTGAGAACCAAAGAAGGTTTTCAATTGGGAGATTATGATTCTTCTTGCTTGAAGAATTTATGTTTTTTCAGCTAATAATTTGTCATGGTCTCTCCTTATGATTTGGACGTGGTAACATGTTCAAATCTATATTTTGTAGTACACAACAGTTTTAAACAGGCACGTTGGATATTTTTGGTGTATTTTATGTTTATATTTACAATAATTGTCTAAAGAGGAAGATATTTGTCAGTGTGGGAAGTAGATGACAGGTTGGGAGCTGATAGATTCTTGATTTCATTTTCCATTAACGTCTGTAATAATATGCAACTCAAATAGAAAAAATCAAAAGAGAGAGAGAGAGAGAGAGGGAGAGAGAAGAATAAGTGTATATATAATAATATGCATCATAGAAAATATACGACAGTGTAATAGATCGATGAATCAACTAGTTGGAGAAGTGTTTGGTGAAATGCTTTAGCAAAGTGTTTGCTGATCTGTAATAATTATATATTTAAATATTTGAGAATTGTTGTAGATTGGATTGTTGAGAAAATAGAACTGGTAATAAAATCGGCCGGGGATAATATAAAATCATATTTTACCTTTTGTGGTTATTGGATGTCGTGTTACACATTTTTCAGATCATGTTTTGTTGAAGCTGTTATCATTGGTAGTGAAGCAATTAAGCTAAAACCTAAAACAAATAAATCGTACAAACTACAGAAAACTAACCCCAGACAGCATAATCCCGGAATTTGAATTGACTAAATTATTGGAATTCACACGAGGTTAAGTTACAAACTATATGATGATTTGGGTCCTCCAACAAGCAAGAAACAAATTATGTTTTACAAGATTTTGTAGACGTAATCAATGAAACAAACTTTTTGTTTTCACTAGAAGAAAACTTATCAGTTAATAGTTCATTTAGTCCAAGAAACCTATGTGATTGAGCTTGAAAGTGAACATTTCGTTCACTTAAAAACGAGCCTCTCATGCAATATGGCTCAATGAATTATAGCTTGCAGAAGTGCCGACAGCCGAGTGTGAGCATCTTCAGTTGTGAGCCGCCGAGTTGGGATGATCAGCAATAAGGTTGAAATTCCTTTCCAGAAGAGACTGGAGTTCAACAAGAGAAGACACTTTAAAATCTGGCTTGAATTCGACATTTTGGTATTCGGGGGCATTATACCTCCCCGTTTCATCGAGCAAGCATGCAAAAGCTCCTGCTCTTTTCCCACAGGCCACCTGAAAAGATTAAAAATGAGATCTTACGTGACAAAACACAGCACGATCAACCAAGTGAACAGACTAAACTCAGAGCATCAAATACAAGGCCAAGTTAGACTAAAAAGTATCTACTGTCACAGAATCTAACAAGCAAGCAACAAAGGAAAAGGAATAAGTTTCGATTGCAATAATCACCGATTAACTGGGGAATGGTGAACTTACGTCATCCTTGAGACTATCCCCAACCATCATAACCTCATTAGGCTGCATATCCCAATTTGAACATATGTGTAGAAGTGGAGCAGGGTCCGGTTTGTAAGGTCGAAATTCCCTGCTTAATGCAGGAGAAAATGTCATCTGAAACAAAAGGGGACTTCAAATTTGAAACAGAAATTTCAAAATCAGGGTCACTCTTGACCTAAGTCATTAGTGCAATTTTAAATAAATTCAAACTAAAAGAAGTATATATAAATGAAGTATAGAAGCCAGTCTAAAGATCATAGATAAAGATGTTGATGAAGATACCAGTATCCTTTAATCCATTTTGAAGCTTACCCCAAACCGCTTGTGGAATAAATCAACTGCATCCTTGACATTTCTTGTGATTAATCCTCTCCTGAAAATAAAAACTAGCAAAGAAGTCAAAATTTACATCATTGGTGCTTGCTAAGGATAAACCTAAAAATAACAAAGAAGGTCACTCGAAGATTCTCAATTACATCCAATGCATACAAGCCACATAAATGTCTAGAGAACAATTTGATTTTCTCTAGGCAGATCAAATACATGTTCTGAGTTCTTCTCACTAAAAGCCACATAAAATTTCCTTCTACTGCTTTTGCAAACATAAAACAGTAAAATATCCAATACACCAGCCAAAATAACCACAATTTAGTTTTCTACTAAGTATGAACTAAAATCTTACCTAATATTCTTTGACTCGAGAAATTCACAAAGTTCTGCCGCACCTGCAGCAAAATCAACTCTTCAATCAAAGCAGAATATAGATCCAACAAATAAGACATAATCTTATGTCAAATTTACAAAACGTACAAAATCAGATTCAGAAGCCTTAAGTAGGGGTCTTATACAAGTCTTCAGCTAAAAACAGAAGGGCAAAAATCAAATAGGGAATACTGATAAAAAGGTTCCATTTCTGTTTTAGTCCCATGATCCATAGGAAAGCAATGTTACGAAGCACCAGATAATGTCATTCTACAACTCTAGAGCTGAGAGAGCATGAGCAAGTTCATATGTTGGGAATTGATATTAATCTCTAAACTTTTTATTTCTCATCCATGAAAGACAATGTTTACGCAGCAGTTATAGGTCCTCCATTGAGCTAGGATCATATAGTGAAAGCCGATAACTCATCTTATCATAACATCTCTTTTAACAAAAAAATTTGGTTAACAGCAAAGTGCTATACAAAATTATTTTTCATTGGAATCCACTAAATGCAGCAACAATCAAAACATAGGCTATTTATAGGGTGCCATGAATCAAGCACGCTTAAGAGTCGATAGCTTTGCTTGTGATTCATTTAGGTGCTCAACCTGAGGTCCTGAGCCCCAGAGTTGAATGTCTTAGAAACCTTTCTACTGGAGGAACTATGCATTGGCTCTGATGCGAGAATAAGCACTAATTTATACGATTATACACGGCTCTTGAAGAACTCCATATTTGATGAATTCAGGATGATCTAACATGTGATAAAATTATAAATGAGCTCATGCAATTAGGACCACTCAACAAGACTAGAAACAAAGGTCACTCATCAAAGTCAAATGTCTGACTAAACATACCACAACTTGAGAAAGGGATGACACGAAATTCAATGGATCCACTTTCAGCCTACAGCCACAAAAGGCAAACTTGGGACAATTTTTGAGGCGAGCCCTAATGTTCAATCAACTTTGAATCTTATCTTACGAATTAAGGGATTAGACAGAAAACCCACGTCAAATTCGGATTTTCACCCATTTTAAACTTTCTCGACCATCTTAATATAAATTTGTTGCAATATCATGAAAGCCAGGTATCGACATAAGCATCGAATTGGGCAAATCAGAAACCCTAACCCGGCATAATTTGGAGCTTATCCAATCCCTGCTTCTCGAAATCCGCAATAATCTCGTACGCCCGTTTCTGCTTATCGGGGCTCCACGTCTCAATGTGGTGCAAAATATCGATTCCCGACGGGCTCTGCGACTTGATCCTGACGTAGTCTTCTTCGCCGAGCACGGCTCTGTACATCGCGGGGAAGTCGATGACGGGAACCGTTAGGGTTCCGTCCATGTCGAAGACGAGGCCCCGCAGCCTGGGGTTGGGGTAGACGGAGGAGGTGGTCATTGACGAAAATGCCCTGGCTCGATTGAGGGATAGGAGTGGTCGGGGGCAGAGGAGTGGCATAACATATGGAGGTGGGCGAGAGATGGAGGACAGGTGGTGGTGATGCAGTGATTGGCGGGAGTGAGTGGACCTACTTACCCCGACTCGATGCCAACGGACAAATCCCTCTAATTTTGGGGCCCTGCTTCGATAAACTATGGTTGATTTAGTCTTTAACATTGAGCACGACAAAGGAAGTAATGAACTCCTTTCAAACTTAACTTCATCTTCATCTTCAATTATAGGTCTGTGCAGATCACAGATTTTAGCTTATTTGGGAATTATTTTTGTTTTCTAAATATACGCATGTGAAAATTTTACTGATGATAAAAGTGATTGATTTTCTTCAAAACTGGGATCGCATTGTCATTATTTATATATTAGTAAAGAAACGTGTGGTTTATGAAATTATCCGTATGATTGATATCCAAAATATGGCTTTGAGAGGGTGGAATGGATATTCTTTAAGAGTAAATGTCTATAAAATTTACGTCTAGTTTATGCGCATCTAAAATAACATATGGTTATTTTATCATCGTCATCATTTTTATTTATTTTTTGCCTTTTGTGTATTAGTAGGTAACGGCAAAACACAAACTCTTCAACTTCAAAAGTTTGTATTACTTCATATTTATTTTATTTTGGCTAAACATATCTTTTCATTTATATGTTTATTGAATTTTTTCACATTTATGTAATTTACCAAACTTCGTTACATTTATTTTATATCACTGACAATTTTAAGAGAAACCACACTCGGTTATATATTTCGAAAGATATAGGAAATTCCCAAACTAAATTTATCAATTCCTACTAATAATTCTCCAAATTTCTAGGAAGAGAAACCACCCGTTATCTATTCAAGAAGATAGAAGAAATTCTGCTGAGCAGAGAAGAATGTGGCCTATATTTTATCTGAGCATAAACACACCAGGTTCTGATCCACACTAAAAATCCTACGTTATAATCCACACACGTCCATTCGAGGGCATCCAAACTTCTTATGTGAAAATAGTTAGGTCTAAGACAAAAACTTATGCGTGTGCACTTTATAATACGATAAAGTCGTACGATTTTATCGTAGTATAGAAGATGATCAATGTGTTACCACTAAAGCCATACGGCTACACTGTTGTATGGGCGTGGTTCCACCGTATGCACAGAAGAAGAAGGAAAAAAAATCTGTACGTACCATAACTCTTTCTCACGGTCCCCATGAATCTCTCGCCCAAGATTCGATTCTAATTTCTATGATTCTTTCAATCCAACATTTCCATATTGAATCCTTTTACCCTCAATGATAATAGAAAATCAGGCTTGATGCCTCAATATATGATTTAATCGATATTTTGCATCAACTAGGGCACATATATAAATTACACACAATAAAATAATTCTTCCAATTCGTCCCAAAATCTCGTTTGTTTACCTTAATTTATATATATATTACTTCCAATTCGTTCCAAAATCTCGTTTGTTTACCATTATATATATATATATATATATATATATATATATATATATATATATATCCTACAATCTTAAGTAAATCTTACCTCAAAAAAAAATCAATCATAAGTAAATCTTATTGGACAGTTTTACCCTCGGGTAGCAATATAGAGCTAGAATCACTTCAACAGAAAGCCTTTTCTCCTTATAAATATGGTTACAAAACCCCATTTTCCAGCACAATTTCCTGCAATTTCTTGAGCTTTCCAATTACCAATCCATGGCTTCATTAAGCTGCTCAGCCGATCAGCTGGCGTCGCTCCTAGGCGCCAACACCACGAACGCGGCGGCCGCGGCGGACTACATCTGCCGCCAGTTCTCTGCCGTGTCCGACAGATTCACCGACACCGCCTACGCCGTGGACTCGACGTACCTCCTCTTCTCGGCCTAACTGGTCTTCTCCATGCAGCTGGGCTTCGCGATGCTCTGCGCCGGCTCCGTCCGCGCCAAGAACACCATGAACATCATGCTCACCAACGTCCTCGACGCCGCCGCTGGCGGCATCTTTTACTACCTCTTCGGCTTTGCCTTTGCCTTCGGCTCTGACTCTAACGGCTTCATCGGCCGCCACTTCTTCGGCCTCAACGACATCCCTTCCCCCCTCTTCGACTACTCCAACTTCCTCTACCAATGGGCCTTCGCAATCGCCGCCGCCGGCATCACCAGCGGCTCCATCGCCGAGAGAACTCAGTTCGTTGCTTACTTAATATACTCCTCGTTTCTCACAGGATTTGTTTATCCAATCGTCTCTCATTGGTTTTGGTCCGCTGACGGCTGGGCCAGCGCCGCCAACGCCGGCAAACTTCTATTCGAATCCGGAGTCATCGACTTCGCCGGGTCGGGCGTGGTCCACATGGTCGGCGGAATCGCGGGCTTTTACGGAGCTATAATAGAAGGTCCGAGAATCGGGCGATTCGACCACTCGGGCCGGGCCGTGGCCCTGCGGGGCCACAGCGCGTCGCTCGTTGTTTTGGGAACTTTCCTTTTATGGTTCGGGTGGTGCGGTTTCAATCCCGGGTCGTTTTTGAAAATCCTTAACCCATATTCGAGTGGCGGATACTACGGCCAATGGTCGGCGGTGGGCCGGACAGCGGTAACCACCACTTTGGCCGGATGCTCCGCCGCTCTCACGACATTGTTCGTGAGGCGGCTGGTCTCCGGCCATTGGAACGTCACCGATGTGTGCAACGGGCTTTTGGGAGGGTTCGCGGCGATCACGGCCGGCTGCTCGGTGGTGGAGCCATGGGCGGCGCTGATATGCGGGTTTGTGGCGGCGTTGGTGCTTGTCGGGTGCAACATCGCTGCCGAGAAGGCCAAGTACGACGACCCGTTGGAGGCGGCGCAGCTGCATGGCGGCTGCGGCGCGTGGGGCGTGATATTCACGGCGCTTTTTGCAACGGAGGAGTATGTGAACGAGGTTTACCCGGGCCGGCCGGGCCGGCCGTTCGGGTTGTTTATGGGCGGCGGGTGGCGGCTGCTAGCGGCCCATTTAGTTCAAATCTTTGTGATTATCGGGTGGGTTAGTGTAACAATGGGTCCTTTGTTTTACGCTTTGCATAAGCTTAAGCTTCTTCGGATCTCGCCCGACGACGAGATGGCGGGTATGGATCTGACCCGACACGGTGGGTTTGCTTACGTGTATGAGGATGATTCGAGGAATAATGAGAGGCAAAATGGTAGGGCAGAATCGTTCCCAGCAATGGCTCCGAATTAGTGTAATTTATTTTTAGTGTAATTATATCTAAGAACTATATTATATTAACGTTGTCATAGGATAATAGGTTTTGCTCCCTATTACTTTGCTAGTGGTTGATATTGAAGATGGTGTATGGATTATATTGATTCAGATATGTGTTTCTTTCTATTTCTTTCTTCAAATTTTGTGAATTTGAATTTGTCTCGATCAATCTCCAGATCTAACAAAGAAAATACAAACGACGGTCAGTATTCAATATTAAGAAGAGGTTAAGGTCATCAATGGAGAAAGATCAGAAACGATGAAGTCATAAATGACCATCAAATATACTAAAAGTATTTACTTAATTTAGTTTATCTTAGAGGTGTTTGGTGGTCATCAAGTTTCTCCAAAAAGATTAGAAACGTTTTCAATCTTAAAATGACCATAAAATATATTAAAAGTATTTACTTACCAAAGTTTTCTTAATACCATTGCTAACTTCTATCGAAAAATCAAATCTGTGCATTACAATCTTCAAATTATAAATCTTGATACCACCCTAGATCAGGTCAATCCATCTTTTTTATAATCTGAAACTATGTATATCGACCAATTGATTTATAAATATATAGATACATATAAATGGGAAAATTTGCTTTCAACTTGAATAAGATTTGGCGCTATCCCTCAATCATATCACGGGAAGACTACCTTTGTTTGAAAAGGAAAGATTCTCGTGATCTTCAGAGAATGAGAAATAAAAGGTTGCTTGTGCTCAAATTAAATCATCAACATATTTACTATGAGGTTGCTTGCAATCACTAATATATAATTTCGTACATTATTCTATACATGTACAAAATATTACAATTAGTTTGACCTAAAATATTAAGGTTTAGAAACTTGAAATCCATGTGATGTTGTCTTATAAGGCAACTACTCATAATCTATAATAAGTGACATTACCAACAAGGTTTAGGCTATGGTTATGATGGTCTATGTGCTATGGTAACAAGCTAGTTTTGTATTATTTTATAGTGATATTTAAGAGAGTATTTCGCATTGATGCAAAATTAGCATGATGTAATACCTCTCCTATATCGTTCGCAAGCTATTGCACGTGAATATAATTTACTTACATGTCGACTAGGTTACTTAGTGAACATGTCGACTAGTTAAGTAACGATTGCGATATTCTCCAAGTTGCCAAGAAAGCAAATCATCAGCTATCAAGACTGTGAACTTGAGAGCAAAATCTGGGAAAAACAGCTTACTTTGCTTTATGACAACACATATGGTGCCGCACCTAGGGATGTTAGCGGCTTCACTGGGACCGAGGAACCGCTCAACCCATTAAATTTTAAAGTAATGGTTCGGTTCGGTTTGGGCTGGCGATTCAGACCGACCCATTTGGCCGGTCCGACCATTTTTTTTTTTTTTTTAGCATTACATATTCAGGTAGTCAAGATGAAAATGCAAAATTTTAGCTTTGCCTCTTTTTGCTAATTATTAGCAAAATTTTGAAAATAATAATAGTAATCAAGAATGTAGGATCTAGCTGGACGATGTAATTTATTATGACCAATTCTTATAAATTAAATAATATATATAATGCTTTAGTTATATCACTAAATATTGTTTGATATATGAGGATATTAAATTTATTTTCTCTAGCTAGCATCAATGTATTTTATAACACGTGTTGCTTTATTTCACAATTTATTTTAGAATTATAAGCATAATGTTGGCCATATCTATATGTGTGTGTTCTTATTAGAACTACAAAATCGAGATCGTATTCCGACGACTAGTTTTGTTATGATTAAATTGAGTAAAAAGTTCAATATATCCATTAAATTTGAATTTTGTAAATAAATCAAATAATTTTGCTCGATTCGTTATTTATATTCGAAATTTGATATTGGTATTTAAAATTACATTATCCGAAATGTAACACAAATATTTATTAGTATTCAAATACAAATTTAAACACACATATAATATTATATATATTATATTGAATTTAAACACACTGTGTTTTGCTGAATAACTTTCATATATATTATTCGATTAGTATTCAAATACAAATTTAAACACACAAATTTAAATATAGTATTCAATTCTATATTTTTTTGGGATTTGGGTCAGCTACCAAGAGTGTGAAGTTGAGGTAATACCCGATCCGAACCATATCGATGGTCCGGATCCGGTCCGATCCGATGTTTCTTGGGCGGTTCGCAACCGAACCAATACTAATTTATTGGACAACACGTTGACATCCCTGCCGCACCCACGATCCTCGCCTGAACCTAGGCTGCGTCGGACAAACAAATTCTCCATTTCGGAGGAACCAGCCTTGGCATGAAACGTGATGCAACAACGCACAAGAATACGATAAGTACGCTTCCGGGGGGCCACAGAAAAGAGTGAAGATGTGCGAGTAATCATCCAAATTCAGAGTGACACTATGGAAGTAATTACCAACCTTTCGAGCTGAAAATTTCCATTTTCGAGTTGGGATGTAGCAACAGACAGTGAAGCAAGCAAACCTTGACTAAAGCCAAGAGCTCAAAAATGGGAAAATAGATATCAGCAACCTCAGTAACAAAGGCCCATCACTCTCCCTCAATTTCCTACTTCCGCCCTTCTTCGCAGACGCCCTTGTGATCCACTCTTTTTTCTTGATGCCCTTCTAGAAGACGAATCCATCCCTGAGTCTAGCTCATCCCATCCACCGAAATTGGCTTCTGTCGCATCATTGCTACTCGTACTAAAATCATCTTTGAAACCCCATGATTGATATCCTTTCTGTTTCCTTCGTGCCCCTTGGCTATAAGTAAACTCTGGTGATTCCCCCGATCCAGCATTTCTTGAGCTATACAAACGTGATCTTCGCTTCCTAGCCTTGTCTTTCCGTTTTGGCTTCTTCTTGCCCCTGTTCTGGTACCTCTCTATTGCAAACGCAAAAGTTGACTGTCCAATGGGAAGAGCTAATGCCAGAAGAAAAGCTTTTAGACCATTCGCCAGCAGCAGTGATAGTATAATAGGCGGAAGCATCCATCCATAGGATCCAAAAACCTGCATGAGCAAAATGATTAGCCACGAGGTATGGCTAAAAGAATATCTCATAAGATGACAGACACATTCCAGAAAACAACGTGAAAAACTGTTAAAATGGAGAAGAGAATTGGAGATTCAACCTCACTAGAGAATGAACTACAAAATTGTGAATGCACCTACAGGTAATCGGTTTCTAGAGCAGTGGCCCTAAATAGATCAAGCATTCAGAAATCGAGGTGAAGTTCATATTTTGATTGCTTATAGTCAATGATGATCTTCATCGTCTTCAAGCAGCTAAAGTAGATCTGTGCTGCTTGAAGAATATTAACCCACTCAAATCCCTAAAACTAGATCACATTGGAGTTTATTGAAGAGAATCAATACACAAACCCATGAAATTAAGCCCACACGCATCAGCAAGATCTTGTTTCAGATTTGTAAAACTATAACCAAAATTGACCAACAAAAGCAAGTTGAAGTATGATTTAAGGCATCCCAATACCTTCAATTACAATCAGTAAAAAAATCAAAGTATCAACAATTTCACGCATTATATCAATTCGAACTGTACAAAATGACACGCAGCCTAACTAATGCAGATCATTTACTCTAAAAGCAGTTAAACAGCATAAATATGAATAAGTATCATAACAATCTGCTGCCTTGATTATCGATATTTGTTGGTAATTATCCGAAATCGTCGTGCTCGAAGTTATGTTCGAACAATTACGTTAATGTGCAGTGGGAAGCAAAATCTATACACTGATTCCGTGACGCTTCAGTTTTCCAATCTTCAATTGCATTGAAAAAATCTCATAATTAGCATAATACAGTAACTTTGCGATCACCTTTAAAATCCAGATGCTATCAATGTAATCCTCAAGAGCTCCACCCCACTGCTCCATTTCGTCGTCCAAATCCTTAATTTCTTCGGTAACATCAGAACTGAAGTTTTTCGAGCTGTAGGATTCGGCGTTGGAATCCCAACGGCGGCACCGGCGGATGTGAGGCGGCCATTGCCGGAAAATGAGAAGAAACCGGTAATGGGAAATAGAAATTGGGCGGGAATGGAGATGGATAATGGGGCTTCGGGCATGTAGGAAGAGAAAAGTACGGTGAGAGGGGGACGGAGGCGCGTGGAGATGAAGCACCACCTCTGTCACCGTCATTGCCTCAGCTCTCTTATCTGATACTAGTGGCAGAAAATGGCGCTCGTAAATTTTTTACACTTGATTGTCATTATTAGTTTTAATCACATACAGATATTAAGTACTTACTAATATTTGAATTATATGAAATTCTTTGCTTTTAGTATTTGTAAATGGCTAAATGCGAAGAGTTCGTTTTATTTTTATTTCAAGTAATTTACTGCATTATGGGCCCGGTCCAGGTCCACATACTGTCTTAGCCCACATATAAAGGCCCAGTTTTAGCATCGAACTACAATTCCTAACGGAGAAATAAATATAGAAAGGAAAGGAAAACGGGAGGCGGAATGAAGACGGTGGCGATGGACTACTTCAGGGAGGCGGAGGAGCAGAGCGGCGGTGTCACGGTGGCGATGGACGTCGACGATGTCTATTCATCCTTGGATCTTTTCGGCGAGGGGCCGATTTTGGACCTCCACCGCCTGGCGGATGCGGATTTCTTCAACTGCTTCCAGGACGATTTCGACGACGAAGACATCAACTAGTATATAGTGTCTCCATCTCTCCCCTTTTGTGATTTTAATCGCGTTTACATTTGCTGGAAATATGATGTATCGATTTTATGATCTTCCAATCTATTGTCGCTTGTACACCAGCGGCCATGCTCTTGTTTAACGATGAAATTTGTGGGATTTTTGCGTTTTTTTATTGCTCGTTGGCTCAATTTTAGCAGAAATCCTAATTTTGCAATTAGTCTCCGACCTCCTATTGATGAACTTGACCTTTTTATTTGGGACAACTTCGAAAATGAAACTACAAAATAAACAAATTTTGCTGGTAAACGAAAATTACTAATCTCATTATACTCAAATAAACAAGACCAATTGATTGAATTTGGTCGTTTCTTGTTCAGATACTAACCGAATACTATCGAATGATTTTGCAGTTTTAGCTTGTGTTGATGATACAAGGATAAAATATCTGTATCAATCGATCGTCACATAGTGTGAAACAATTTTTTCATTCATGGAAAACCAGAATGTTAATATACAACAAGGGAATATAAAAATTAGTTCCCTCCTCTCACTAATCAATCAAGGCAATTGCCCAAAGTATTCACACTCTAAGCAGCGAAATTTTGTCGGCGATGGTGGAGTTGCTGATGCCACCAACAAACTATCAGTAGCTATCTATACACAGAATATAGAATCCACCACACCTTCACAACCTTTGCTTCTCTACTTTCTAGCATACCTCTTTAGCTCATTGTCAATTGCACATAATTTAACTATCCCGGGTTGTTAGATTCAAAACCAACCTGCCACCAACAACAGATGCCGTTAAGCTCGCTGGAACAAATTGAAGGCCTTAAAAGACAGATTGGAGGAGCGTTTCCTCGTGATAATCCCGTTCTACATATGGATCTGGAGTGCGTGAAAAAGAGGCCGATCGTGTATAGGGTTACCTCAATTTTATGCTAGACAGCACCTGAGCATTGAAGCAGGTTTGTTACCTTGAGCAATTATCCTCACAGATACGAGCAAGTTCGCAATTACATGATGAAAAAGATATGGAGAACTAACCGTAATTCAAGTTCCCGGGTGCATAATGTAACTGCTTTGCTTAATATCTATCAACCTTCCAATGCAAATGTTGGAACCTTCAACCAAAAAACATAAGTTGATTTGATATAAGCAATCGAAGAGGAGAATACTGCAAGTGCAGCTATAATGTAATAACGAATCATGACTACCATTGAACAAAAATATGATTTCGGTATGAACATACTAATGTATTTGCCAAAAGCATAATAACATCTAGACACGATTATAAATTAGCATGCATAAGCTTTCCTATACCTCCACCATGTTATCGTCAGGAATGCAAGATTCTTTGGAACTGAAGCCATGCGAACCATCACATTGAAGGATCCTCAGCTTTCCTTCCTGCCAAGTTCAAAAGAAAACCATATTTGAAGTAAAAACTGAATCACACAAACTGGAAAAACATACAAGTTATGTGTTTTCTTTACCTTGGTTCCATATACAAGGCCACCTCCAACTAAAGGGTGGAAACAAGCCACATTAACCTCATCCTCTGCACTTGGAAGAACTCGCATGAGTTCCATATCAGAAACTCTGTAGATCTGTAAGATAATCGAAGCTATAGGAGACTTGGAAAACAAAAAATTAATGACACTGAATTCCATGGCCCTCATGTCTTGAGAAGGCTTTGAACAAGTAAATCTTGTGATGCGTGTAGTTCCAAATTCACAATCAATAGTACAGGAGAACAAATACAACAAGTAGACAGCCGGGGCAAATCAGGTGAAACCTGACAGAGTACAAGCATGTCAAAATAGTATTTATGAAGCATCTTACCTCCAGAATAGTGTAAATGGGTACTGTTGTATCTCCATCAATGACAACGCTTTTAAGAAGTGAACTATGGCGCCGACCATAGGCAAGTAAAAGATGCTCGGAGGTTGGAGAAAACTGCAATCCCACACAAAGGACATAATAATTCAAAATTCCCATTGAAAAGCATAGATTAATATACATTTGAATTTTGAGCAAACAATAATGATTTCAATACACCAGTCAACTCAACATCATCAAATAAATGGTATTATGTCCATCTAAGGATGCATCTACAAACAACTTGATTGAGAGAAGCACGAAGCCATAATTCAAAGCAAGATGGCGGAATATCTTGCATCTGTAGAACCTAGACCAAGAGAGACAAAAGATAGTATATATGTTGGTAGTTTAAGTTTATATTTAGCAAAGGACTAGATCTCTTCATAAGTGTATGCAAGTCAAAATTAGCAACTAAGAATTACCTTAACCAACAAAAGAAATATGTTAAGAATAATAACGAGAACAAAGAGCCACATATGCAGTATTTCACCAACCTCCTTAGTAAATAATCTGCATCCATATTCTATCACGAAAAATATCTCCGTAGTCAGCAGCAATTATTAGCAGTATCATGATCAATGTTACTTATCTACTTTAAAATGACAAACTCAAAATTCATAAAATCACTCGAAAGGAATAGAGACATCTGAACCAAATATCACTGAAATTCATTCTGAAATAGGCTTTCCTATGATGTTCAAGATATAATACAACTAACCTGTATTGATGTCAAACAGTGAGCAGCTCTGATAGCCCGAGAGGCCAGAACGAAGCCAAATCTACAGGAACAGAATCATCATCACTTTATGAAATTATTTGATTTGGATGATTATGTAAGATTGCCATTTGCCAAGAATATAAGAAATAGACTCACGTGGCCTCTTCTAGGGAATATATCCTTAGCTCATACATAACCCGGTGAGCTGAAATTGGATGTCTAGTAGGTGATGTCGAGGCCCCAGTAACATCATGTATTTGGCTATGAAACCCTGGATCAGCATCTGTTGTTGGTAGGACGCATGCTACACAGACTGCCAGAAACCTTCCACAAGGTGAAAAATGAGCACCCATTTCACTGCGAAAGTACATTTCTTGTAAGCAACTAAGCATTTGGAACAATTATTGATGACAATATGGAAGCAGAGGAAAGTTTGTTAGGGGCATCGAAATGGAAATTCCCTAGTCTTAGTAATGGTTGTTTGGAAAAAAGATAGAACCAGCTTGATTCCCCCCCCCCCTCTTCTCTTTTTGAGCTGGGGAATGCCACTGAGCAACAAGGCTAGTGGTAACAGCTTATTTTGCTTAAACCTAATATAAATCTATTGATTTCAAAGCTAATAATTAAGTAAAGTCAGCAACAGCCATACCTACAAAGTACAGCATGAGGAATTGTTAATCGACATCGATCTGAATCAAGAGGTGTACATGGATTTTCCACATTATGAGACCATATTCTAAGCTTTACAGTACAAGGCAACTCAGCAGCGGCAGCTGCAGCCAGTGATGTGGCTACCTCAGACTGGATTTGGTTCATGAAAGGCTGTGAATTGCTCTGATCAGGTCGGCTATTGTTAAAAGCAGCGGTATCTCCAGATCTGGCTGTTGGTATTGCACGACTGCGTGAAGACTGGTGCCGCGAGCCAGATCTTCCAGGAACCCTTATATTACTTACGGTACTAGGGATTACTGGAGGAACCACTGCAGATAGGTTCCCTATTGCACTATGGGAAGGCAAACCTTCATTACTGCCTCCATTTTGTGAGTGCATTGCACGTTGGCCAGCTTGGCTTTGACCAATCAACCATCCCTGCAAGAATGGCAGCTCCCAATTTGCTGGATCACCAAATGGAAAAAATTGATTGCTTCTCGCTTCAGCTGGTATATCTGTGTCCATCACATCCATTGCATGCTCAGAAACAGCATTTCCAATTTCCCTTGTTGAAGAATTATTTACCCGCTCATCTTGTGTAGTGGAGCTACTAGATTCTATGGGAGACAATACCAGCTCATACTGTCCAGAAGGAGTTGAATATGTGAACAGTCGTACAGAGGAAGAAGTATTCACCCTTGGTTGTGAAGCATTAGAGGTCATGTCCACATCACTTTGTTGTGAAGTCCCATTACCTATGCTGATCGGGGGCCATAGTAAAAATGGTACAGACATGATGGGAGCATCATTTCCTGGATTTGATTGAGAATTTGAATGTGCATCTGCCAAATATATAGTAGGAGGAGGGTAGTGCAAGTAGCCAGGGGAAGTTGCAAGGGTCATTGAAGGGTCTGATGAGTCGAGATCATTGACCTGAAAAAAATCAGCATCATAAACTGATCACTGAGAGTAAAGTTTCTAACAGCACCAGAACCAATACCTCAGCCGTTAAAAGAAATGGTGCAGCGTGTGGGTGGAAATGCACAGCACGGAGTGAACGGCGAGTCTTTAATATAATTGTTGGTGAGGAAGCCTCCCCTCCCTTGTTATAATGCCACATGTAGAGCTGCCACATAAGCAAAGGTTAACAGCATGTAGCCACCAAATCTAAATCAAAGGTGATTCAGCAATCTAGATTGCTAACCTTGTGACCTGAAGCAACGGCCAAAATTTCCCCTTGAGCATGGAAAGCAATTGAAGCTATTGGACGATCTGCAAGAAGGGTATATCGGGAAGCAATTTGATGGGGATAAGATGATATCTGATCAGAAACACAAGATGAATAGCTTAAACATAGGAATGTTTCAAGAATTACAAAAATCACGTGATCCTATACACTCGGCAGTTTTTGCGTCCCATAATCGAACTTCATGGTCAAGACTTCCACTAGCAAGAATGTCAGGGTAAAGTGGATGAAACCTAACCTGCAGGAAGTTCATATAAATGATCAAGCAAGTATTGCATGTAGAACATTTGCTCAAACTTGCGCCAGAAATGAATTGTTTACATGACCTTAGACTCAAATAAAAGCAGCTTCTATGGAAAAATCAAGCTATTAGTAGTTTACTTCTCTTGCACAGACTTCTTTTATCATGTTTCTTCAATAAGAAGTGTCCAGACATTTTCAGTAATCACCAAATGTATCAGATTCACAGAAATTTGCAGAAAAGAAAACAGCCTTACCACCCAAGGAGTCCTCCGATGACCACTCAGCACTTTTAAGCATTTTCCAGTTTGACAATTGATTATTTTCACCGTATGGTCTCCACTGCCACCATGAAAGGTTGTATTTTAAATATCCAACTGAGACTTATATATAACAACGTAACATGTGTGTGTGTGTGTGTATATAATATGTATAGAGAGAGAGAGAGAGTAACTGTGTTGATGCGAGTGTCTTTCCATCAGGACTAAAGGCTGCAGCAATTGTTGACCTAGGTGGAGGCTGTAGGGGACAATACTTGGCCGACACATGTAGCAGTGACCCTGCCTCTACCCTATAGTCCAAATAAAGATGATTTTAAACGATCAAGAATTGTTTACAATTGACTAGATACCAACTATAAACTATATAAAAGCAGATAAACAACAAATACCATGAACGAAGTTCTTGTCTTGCGTCTTTGGCTGATTCACATCGAGTTCTGCAGGAGTCAACACACTGACTGGATTCCTGGCCCCAAAATCTTCTGGTTGAACGCTTTGTTTGAGGAGATACCTCCCTCCGAGCTAATAATTGAAATACATTACTGTAGGTGGAAGAGAAAAATAGAGAATCATTATGATAATAGAATGCAATCACAAATGTGTAAGTTATCAAATGTACATTTGATCATGTTTTGGCACTTATAACACAAGAATCACAAGATCTCTAGAGACTATCCAATAAACTTATTGAAATAAAACATTACACACACACAAAACACATAATACAGCCCATGATACAAATATATAGATAGAAAACTAGATGATGATCAGTCAGATGTGTAAAATATCTATTATCCGGTGACTGAAAATCAATTACCATCAAATTTATCCATTTCATAGAATGACCAGCACATATTTCAACTAATCATATAACTAAATTTGAGCTGAGCAAACCTGAAACCTTACAGTTATAGGTCAGGCCCCTGGGGTTTTCACACAAGAAATCGTGTCAATACCAAAAACAGAAACCTTTTTGTTAGTAAATTCCCTAAAAGCGGTCCATGATTTAAACTAGGGCACAAACTCAATCCAAATCAATCGGGAGGGCTTGACGCCCATTCTCAACTAGCGCTAACATATCTCTCGAACCAAGGTTAACAAACCTGCAGCAGAGCTACATTACCTAAATTTAACAGCAAATACAGCATTTTATATACGCTGTATGCTTTCTTTCCAAAAAAAAAAACAAGTAATAATTAATCTAACCGCATCTGAAATAGCTCATGGACTCCAATTCTAAGATTGATACCGAAGAAGAAATCTGAAGTTTTCAGCAAACAGAAAAACTCAGCTAAATTCAATCATGCACTCATCAACCACCCCAAAAGAATCATCTAGACAAAATCGAGAGAGGAAAAGAACAGACACAGAGGACTTACAACAATCTAACTCCAGCCACGAGAGAAAAAAAAGATGCAAAATTGAGTTGAAATTTGGATACAAAATCCAACCTTTGCCTCGGACGAGATTTCTCGGGAGCGCCCGTAGCCACAGGCGGAGGCACCAACTGCTGGAAACTCAATGAAGAAGACGCGGCAGAGGCGGAATTATCCGGCCAGATCGAAGACGACCTCATCGGAAGTAAAGATTCGCAATTCAAATCAACAATACCGAAATCCTTCTATATGGATAATACGATTTTCATCCTAATCCCCCGCGACTCCCGCATAAACGAGGCTTACATATACAGGTCTACCGATTAAAAACCGAGCAAATGCCCCTCGATTCGGAAAATTCACGGGATGCTGCCGGAGGGAGATCTCAGAGGCAGGGGCAAAATTGGGACGGAAATTTCGTGGGTGGATGCGGAGAGCCGAGCACGGAGGCGGAGCGAGATTTTCCGGCAAACGGTGCAATGAAATGAAATATTTGATGTGAAGTAGGGAATGATTTGACGGAAATACCCCCGCTTAGGGATTCTTGTAGCATCGGCCCACGCGAATATATGTCGCGTGAGACTCTACCTCCTTTGGAATCTTTTTTGTGATTGTTTGTATCAAAAATAAAAATATATATCAATAAATTGCGCAATCAATCACTAGGTAATCATATTACATATACAATCGTGCGTTCGAACTGTGGTTTTCTGATCCATCTCATCCAATATTAAAAGCTCTATTTATTTAAACTATTTTAGTTAAAATAGACCTCTATTTCCATTAGCCTATTGATGGGATATAGCCCAACCGAAAGCCACCAATGCGCCTGAAGCGAGGCGGGCCTAACATCGATAAGCAGACCACGCCGGTCGGTCCGTCAGCTGTTAATCATCGCTGAGCCTCAGCCTCCAGAACCATTGCGCCGGCCAATGGAGAGACGCCTGTAACCAAGGTCGTGCACCACCTCCACGTGGCGCATGTAAGACGAACGGTCCCGGCTCCGCCAATGGAAAGCACGCCGGAGGAAGAGTCACACCACGACCAATGGAGAGGTCGGGCGCGGCCAGGCAAAGTCGAAGTTGTATAAATAGAAGGAAAACCGATGTTAGAAGGGTTAGAATTCATCGAATACTGAGCCAGAACCAATACTCTCTGCACGAAAGTTTCTCAGTAAAAGTATTGAGGAACCATTCTCCGTGGACGTAGATCTCATTAACGATCGAACCACGTAAAAGTTCGGATGTTTTTATTCGCTTTTATAAATCTCGCACATTCACATATTAGATTCATCACCTATACTTTATTTACATAATGATCAGACAATTTTCCACACAAGAACGTCATAGAAACTTCTATGTATGTACAACTAACTAAGTCTAATTTCGTGGTCCTAAACCGATAGCTACAGATAAATCTAGAATGATTGTCAATTCAACATTTTAGTATATGATTGCAAAATTCAATTTTGACACTTCCACTAGTAACACATATTTTAGAGTATTTGGATGTATTTTGAGATCGGTTGATAATTAGAACTGGTAAATGGGAGGATCGGGTCGAATCGTCCCGAGCTCATCAAATTTTTTCAAAAAAACAAATCAGATCAAAAATTCATCGGATCGGGAAAATGAAAACAAATCTATAAAGGGTGAAGAAAAGAGTTATAAACTAAAAGAAATATAGTTTTTAGTACAAATTTTCACTGTATCTATATTTTTTAAGTTCAAATTGGCCCAAAATAGATCGATCAGGCCTATTTTACTAATTCTATTGATAAGTAAGAAATATACATTTATTTTCTTGTATTAGTTGTGAATTAGGCAATCACGTGACTAAAAAATTATGATTTTATTTTTAGTAGTGGGATGGGAGATTGGAATTATTATATGGTCTCTCATCTTTATAAAGAGGGAATATTTTTTTTACTTGAAGAGAAAATATTACTAAGTTACATACTCGTGGTAAAGAAAATCATGGTTTAGTGTGTGTATTGACTTAGTAGTAGAGTAGTTAATGCCCGAAACTAAAGGTCTCAAGTTCGAGTCCATCATGAGACAACCTTTAAATTTTTGTATTTAATTGATAAAAAAAACCATAATACCCGAGATCAAAGGTCCCGTATTCAAATCCGTCATGACGTAATTTTTTAATTTCTGTATTTAATTGAATAAAAAAAATAATAATTTGAAAAAAGGTTGACCGGTTAACTTGTGCTACTCAAGATACACTTATGAGTAGCGGTTGTCAGTAACTATAATTACAATTTATTAATCTTCAAGAATATTTATTAATTCTCATTATAATTTATTAAATCTTAATTATGATTAATTAAATAACTGATTAACTAATTAAATAATCAACTAACTAACTAACTAACTATTTTATTAATTAAGAGTGGTTCTTAGCACATAGAACATTTTAATTCCATGCTTTTTATGTAAATCTATTATAATTAGTGGCTGTCCCCACTATAGCATGGTAACATTATAATAACTGCATATTGTTGCTTGAGTAAATATAGGATTTTTTTTTTTAATATGGTTAATTAGTTGTATAATTCATGGAGAAGCATATTTTCTGCTAACAAAGAGACACTACTTCACATTGCACAAGTCAAACGCAACAATTTACTCTTCACCAACAATTTTCCAATATCAAAATGCCACTTTTCGTTCCCTTTCACTAATGAATATCATTATAAATACCTCATAGAAAATCCAAAACCTGCAAATTGATCACACTAACAAAAGATTTAGTATCTTCTTACATAAACAAATTTCGAATAAAATGTCTTCCCAACTCCAATCAGGAAATACTCAGGTACGATATAAACACAGTAGAAATTTATTTTAGAATAAATTAAAAAAATTGAGCAATCTCCAATTTGTATAGAATATCAATTTCTTACATGTTATATATGATAAAACATTATTTGTGTAATATGGATGAGAATTCTCGGCACACAAAAGCATTCATATTATTATCGTGTCAATAGGACATGAACACAAAAAAATTGGCATTTTGTGTCGATTTATTAGGCTAAAATTGTACAAGCCAAATAAATCATTAATACATTAATCATGTCCGTGATTCGTCTTACAGTATATGCCCATTTATTATCGTATTGAAACAAATCACGACAGCATACACGAATTGTCAGCCCAGTAATAACACATTTATATACAAATTTGGCAGGCCAAGATTCAAGAGTTTGAAGAATCGGCTAAAAGCACTGAAAGTGCGGCCCATGATGCTTCCCATGCGGCCCATGATAAGGCCTCAGAAGCAGGTGGTCAAGCCCAAGCACAGGCCCACAGGACCCAGGAAGATGCTGCCGGATTTATTCAGCAGGTCCAATTTGCACTAGCTAGACATTTCAAATTTAATTAGTACACCATTTTTTTATTAAATATTACGGGTAGTTAGAATTTTATTTTTATTTTTGGATGAACTATGATAAGATTTTTTTTTATTTATGATTTATATAGACAGGAGAGCAGGTGGCCAACATTGCTCAGGGAGCCATTGATGGGGTGAAGAACACTCTTGGAATTGGAGATAAGAAATGAACCAAGGGTAGTTTTGTCATTCTATGCTATGTCGATGAAGTTTTGGAATTTGGGAATAAGATAGTTCCAAGATGTAATAAGAGCGCCGACAATTGCTAAGGCGGTGTAGGTATTTGGATATTTTTCTACATATTGTTGTAAAATTCTTTAATTTATTAATTATTAGTAGCAGATGATATCGTGTGGTGTACGATATTATTAGAGTAATAAATATTGTTTGAAGTACGTAATTATAGTTTATATTTGACTGTCAAATGTAGAAGTTTGTGGTATTTATAATTTTCTTGTCTCATGAGCTGGGTGTTTTTTTGTCTTACGTTTATTGAGACTCTCTTCACTTGAAAAATTGTTTAACGAGTTCTCATGGGTTTGAACCTGTCACATCTGGTTAAGGTAAGTTTCTATGATCGAGAGGTTACAGGTTCGAACTCCACCAAACATCTCTATGGGTTTGAGCCTGTCACACTTGATTTTCCAAGTGTGGTTTAACTGTCTGTGTGATTTGCAGGCTATTGCACAGGAACGTGATGTTTACCTAATGCGCACCTTAGGTAGCGACTACGGATTCCCCATGATAAAAAAAAAAAGATATATATCGATAGAAAACGAAATTTTGTAAAAAAAAAGAAGGAAGAAAAGCATTTGAAGAAAATTTTACAAAACATTCATGTAAACATTGGAGAAGGAAAGAGAAAAGTTTGTAAATTGTTTAACGAGTTCTCATGGGTTTGATCCTGTCACGTCTAGTTAAGGTGGCTTTCTATGGTCGAGAGGTTACAGGTTCGAACCCCACCAAACGCTTTATGGGTTTGAGTCATCACACTTGGTTTTCAAGTGTTTTTCTGTCTGTGTGATTTGCGGTTATCGCTTCAGAACGTGGGGTTTACTTAGTACAAGACCCAAGATAAACTACTAACTTTCCCATGATATCAAAAAAAAAATATATATATCGATCGAAAACGAAATTTTGTAAAAAAAAAAAGAAGGAAGAAAAGCATTTGAAGAAAATTTTACAAATACATTCATGTAAACATTGGAGAAGGAAAGAGAAAAACACAAACTATATATGTATAATTCTATTTTCCATCATATATAATCTTGTAAAATAACCATGGACGAATAATCGAATTCACACAATTTGAAACTTGAAGTGTGATTCATGTAACATAGGAAATTAAAGGACAAAACCACCACCGATTGAATCACAATCATCACATAAAAGAAAGCAAGTATATATATTGCTTGTATATAAGGCATATAACACATATTGTCGCTCTCTCGCTCATTGATGCCACAAATCATGCAGAGCGCCCTAATTAACCAACCTTAAACAAAAAAAAAAAAACCTCGTACCAGCTGTAATTAATTAGTTTTAATGAACAATATTCAAAATTCCCGAACTGATCTCCTTTCATGCTTCGTCGCTCTCTTCTTGTGGCTCATAATCCTCAAGCTCTGCCTCAAAATGTCCATCTCTCTCTCTCTCTTCAACTCCTGATGCTCCATCGCCGCCAGCTTCGCCTGCAGAAACTCAATCCTCTCCTCCTTCGCCGTCAGCTCCTGCTTCATCTCCAGCATCACATCATCCTCCTCCGTTTTCCAGCACAATCTCTTCTACACAACAGCATTCCATTTAGGGAGAGAAAATTAATTAACTATTGCAATAAAAAAAAATGAAATTAAAGTGACCTTGACGCGTTCGTTGGATAAGATCATCGAGCTCGACTTTAATGGCGAAATAGAGCTGCTTCCATTTCTCTAGGGTTTCATCTCTCCTAGCTTGCTCTTCCTTGATTTGGTCGGAAATATTACAGCAGGGCATGAATTCGTAACTCTCGTGCTTATGATCTTCTAGAACCTTTCGGAGCTTCCTGGCCTCCTCCTTGAGGCGCTTCCTCTCTCTCTTCCACTCTTCTTGCTTGAAGGCGAACACCATCAATTCTCTCTCATACACCTCGCGCTCCCTCTCTCTTATGCACATCACCTCATTGATCTCGCCTTGGAGGAGGCGGACCTTCTCCTTCAGCCCTTCCACCACCTTCTCGCTCGGGCTGCCGCCGTTCTTCTCTTTGGTTTGCGAGCTTCCCATCTCTCTCTCTATCAGAATGTGGTGGTGGTGGTGGTGGCAGAGGAGCGAGGTACAACTGCTGTTGAATTTGAAGACAGGGAAGTGAGGGGTTATGTGTATTTAATTCTTGATGGGTAGTTTTGATTTAACCATTTTTGAGTGCGGATTGACGTGTTGTTGGCCAATAATTGAAATTTGAGTGACATTAACTATTAATTTGCATTTCAGTATTGGATTTTTGGGAGAGAGTTTGTACGGTGTTTGCGACCAACTGTCCACTATGTATGAAAGAGAGAGATTTTGTTAGGAATGTCTGGTGGATATATACAATTTCTCTTTGGCTTAATTACTTTCGTGATTTTTTCTTTTAGATAAATATCAATTTAAATCCTAAAAAATATATATTTTATCAAAAATATCTTGAATTATTAAAAATATCTATTAAAACCTCAAGTTATCATATTTGATACAAATTAAAACCCCAAACTATCATATTTTTGATACAAAATATGATTGTTTGGGGTTTTAATAGATATTTTTGAAAGTTCAGGATATTTTTGATAAAATATATATAGTTTATGGTTTAAATTTATATTTACCCTTTTCTTTTTAGTATATTCCTCGATTTTCTTTCTATTTTATTTATGTAATTACACAAAATACATCATATATATTATCTTTAATGATAGGATACTACCAACCACTGCGCCCAAGATCGCGCCCAATACAAGAACCCCGACATCGTGCGGCACCGACAAGTTCGGCCCATGAAGACTCCTAAAATCGGTGGAACGCAGAAAGCTCACCATATCTAAAGAATCATAATTGAAGGGATAGGATCTCGAATCCCAGTGGGAGAAGACTTGGATTCAAGATCAGGTCAATACATTCGTGTATAAATAGAGGCTAGATTAGGCGAAATAGATTCATTCACACTCTTTGTAATCGCTTACACATTCAATACACGAATACTCTCTCTCCCGTGGACGTAGATCTTATTCATAGATCGAACCACGTAAATCCACAGTGTTCTTGCGATTTATTTCCTTACGAAATTAAGATCGATCTTTGGCGCCTCTGTGGGAACCGAAATTTTGTGTTTTCGATCAACCACCGTTTACAGGAAATAATCATGACTGTGTACACCGTGTTACGCATCCAGACCGTCGCGGCAACAACAACGCCGATGGCGAAAGGAACGCCGAACTCACTCGGGAAGAGCCCAATCGGAGAAGAAACCCCAAGGACATGTCCAAAGTCTCGACGAGCACGGACACCCGCCTGCAGGAGGCGAGTTACCATAGCGAAGGAAATCGCAGCAATAATCCGAGGGAACATCCGGCCCATAAGTAAACTCGACGACGCCGTCGAGGGTTTCTCGAGAAAAATAAGGAGAGCTTTCTCCAGTACCTCAGCGAAGCACAAGGTCGGCCACGTCCTGAAGAACGGAACGCCGAAGCCTCATCTAGATACGAGGCATCACAACGAGAGGTCGGGGCCCAAACCGACCGCGCAAGGAACGAGCAACGCGGGAGAGGACGTCGTGACCGCCCGATGGCCGGCCTCGATCGCCGTAACGAATCCATCCAGGAACTCCGCCCGATCTCCGCGGACGAGCAGCAGCAGAAAGGCATCAGGGCCGCCGTGAAGTCGGTCCGAATCACCTAAACGAGTTCGATCGTCGAACTCCGTCCCAATCTCCAGAGGACGGCTTCGATGGATACGGGAAAATAGTCACCCCGTTCTCAAATAGGATACTCAACACTTCTCTCCCGGATAAATACCGGGTACCAAGCATCGCCCCTACGATGATCGAGGATCCACGTAACTTCCTCTCGCAGCCCAATACAACATGATCAACCAACGCCTCATTTCGGTTCATATGTGTAAACTCTTCCCGAGTTACCGTCGACAACGCCCGCAGTGGTTCGACGGTTTACCTACGGAAGCATCGGCCCTATCGCGACCGATGGCGCCTTCCATCGAAGGTTCTTCCAAAAGCGAGTCAAAACATCATCGGCACACCTCCTCACCATAAGGCAAAGCCGTAACGAGTCCATCAGTGACTTCATGACGAGGTTTAACAAGGAGTGTTTGAAGGTCGAAAACGTGAACGACCTGTTAGTCATCTCGGCCTTCCAAAACGGCATCTTGCCGGGGGCCTTATACCGAGAGATCGTGGCACGAACCCGTCTGCGACAGAGTGTGGGCGATAGCCAACCGGTTCGCCAAAGCGGACGAGGCCGACAAGAGAAAGCGCAAGCGACAAGGCAGACCTCGGAAAAAGGAAGAAGAGGCGAAGGAGGAAGATCGAACCAAGGCGTGCGCGCGCCTGAAAGGTTACATCGCCCGATAAGGTCCAGGCTCGGTCCGCGTGGCGCCTCGAGCAACCTCAATACACCCCATTGACGGCCGAGGGCGTAAATCTCGCACTCCATATGAACTGTTCGAGAAGCCTCGACCGATGGCGAGGAGGAAGAGATGCCGACCCATGGATAAATATCGCTCATTCCATGAGGATTACGGCACGACATCGAAGAGTGCAAAGAGCTCATGGGTGAAATAGAGATCTTGGTTCGGACGGATCCTCAAGAAATACCGAGGACAGAGTCGCCAAGCCGACCAGAATCAAAAGAAGAAAAAGCAGAGGAAGAGGGGAAATTGCGCCCCCTACAATAAAACGAAGCGCAACACCGACGAGGAAGGAGACGATGAGCCCCAATATGACGGGGTGATCTCCACTATTACGGGGCTCCCCCGTGGAGTCACGAAGTCCTCCCTGAAGGCCGATGCCCGAAGTCCTAAAACCGGCGAACCTACCAACAAAAGATTCAGAAAGGACGAGGCAATCACCTTCTCCGAGGATGACCCCGTACCCGCGACAGTACCCCACCAGGATGCGTTGGTGATCCAGGCAGTGGTCGCAAATAAGTTGGTAAAACGCGTTTACATTGACAGCGGCGCGTCGGTGAGCATCCTTTTCAAGGAATGCTTTGACAAGCTAGGAGTAGAAGAAGCGCACCTCGACAGCATCGCCGCCAATTCAAGCTTCGTCCGGAAGAGACGCGCCGGAGGGATAATCGAGCTACCCGTCACGGTGGGAAAGCACCAACGACCTCGACCAAGGTGGTGCGGTTCAGTAGTGAAGGCCCACCGCCGTATAACATCATACTAGGCGAGATTGGTGAACATTGTAAGGGCGGTATGCTCAACGTACCACCGACGATAAAGATACCCACCACGAGGGAACAGCCGTGATCCGAGGTGATCGTAAGCAAGCCGAGGTGTATGCAAGTTGTTTTACGGTGCTGCGGCACCTCGGTCCAAAGACCCACAGGCATAGCAATTAAAGAAACCCGAGGAGTTGGAGTCGAAGACATCGCCACCCCGACGGTCGGTGGAAGAGGTCGCATTGTACAAAGATGAGCCATTAAAGGTCGCCCGTGTTGGTTTCACCACGGCACCAAGTAAAGGATCGATCATCCAACCCTAAGGGAATTCGAGACGTGTTTGCTTGGTCTCCCCGACATGACCGGAGTCTCGCCAAGTATCATCACTCACCGCTCAACATCGACCGAACATAAAGCCGATTCGATGTATAAAGAATCTTCGCAATTTAACGGAACCAAGTCATTCATGACGAGGTTAATCACCGTTAAAAGCACGCATCTTGCTCGAGGTCAAATATCCGACCGGATAGCCAACCCGGTGATGGTGAAGAAAGGAGGAGGGATGGCGAATGTGTATCGACTACACCGACCTCAATAAACATTGCCCAAATGATTGCTATCCCTCCCCAACATCGACAAGAAGGTCGACGCTACCGGTCGGATACGAAGTCTTCGCTTGGACTTATACAAAGGATATCACCAAGTCCCGATGGACGACGAAGACGCGCCAAGACAGCCTTCATTACCGACTTTGGAGTCTTTGCAGATAAAAAGATGCCATTCGCCTTAAAATGCGGGGCTACCTATCAAAGGATGGTGGAAAAATATTTCACCCTACATAGGTCGAATGTGGAGATATCGAGAGCGACATCGTCGTGAAGAGCAAGGAAGAAGCCGCATGTGTTGCCGACTCGGATCGTCCTCGGCCTTCTTCGGAAAATCAACCTAAAACCGAATCCCGTAAATGCACGTTTGCGGTCCGGTGCGGAAAGTTCTTAGGGTGTTGGGTTTCAAGAAGGGCTAAAAGCAAACCCGTCCAAGGTCCAAACCATTTTAGAAATGAAGATGCCAAAGACCATCCATGACGTACACAAGCTAACAGTGCATAGTCAAGATCGAGCCGCTTTCTTTCAAAAGTCATGACAAGCGACTACCTTCTTCAAGATACTCAAAAGCCCCAAATTCTCATGGGATGATGTACACAAGTCCGCCTTTGAAGATCTCAAGAGCTACCTCGCCAAACTCCCCACTCTATCCGTCCCGAAGAGGAGAGGTCCTTTTCTCTACCTCGCCGCCTCGGACGAGTCTATAAGTGCGCCTGCACGAGAAGAAGGACGTCGCCCGGTGTATTTTATCACCGAGCACTAAAAGGCCTAAACGAGGTATCACCGAGACGCTTGCCTTAGCATTGGTAACGCCATGAGGAGACTACGCCCATACTTCCATGCACATCCCATACAAGTCCTCACCGACTACCCACTTGCAAGTATTGACAAAACCCAAGCCTCGGGAGAATCGCGAAATGGGCAATCGAACGGGAGAGCACGATATATCCTTCGCCCGCCAGCCATCAAAGGACAAGCCTAGCGGATTTCCTTGCGAGGCTAGCTTCACGAGAAACCAAGCCCACCGAGTCCAGACGTGCAATGCCGAAGCCGAACCAATGGATGAAATACCAAAAAGGCCGGCAACTCTACGCTGACGGGCTTCGAAAAAAAAGGTAGCGGGCAGTATCTTACTCCCAGGCCCGGACGACCAAGAGATCGCCTACTCACTTCGGTTCACATTCAAAATACGAACAACGAAGTGGAGTATGAAGCACCGATCGCAGGACTTCGCCGCTCAAAGTCTCGAGATACGAGCCGTTCAGTTCACAATGACTCCCAAGTCGTCGTGAGCCAAATGTTGGGAAAATACGAGGCAAAAAGCGACAGAATGAAGAAGTATCTTGAAAAAGCAAAAAGCCTGCAACGGACTTTCTCACACTTCCAGATAGTTCGCATCCCAAGGGAGCAAAATAGCCGGTGACATCTTAGTAAATTGGCCTCGCCATCAACGAGTCCGCCAAGAGAGGAAGTCCAAGCGTAAGCATAGACGATGCCGATAACGGAGCCGAGGTCAACATAGTCTCGGATGAAGAACCCAATTGGATGACTCCCATTCGAGAGTACGGAGAAGGCGAGCCGCCCATGACAAGTCGGAAGCTAGGAGGATCCTGAACAAATCTGCGATATACAATTGAGCGGGGTCCTATCTGAAAGTCATATCTCCAGCCTCTCTTAAGGTGCTTGGGTCCGAACCGAGCTAATTACGTTCTACGAGAAATACACGAAGGATCGTGCGGAAGCCACATCGGACCCGAGCCTTGTCAAAGAAAATCATGCGATGGGGATACTATTGTCCAACAATGTTCCAAGACTCGATGGACCTCGTAAAAAGTGTCCAAGTGTCAAATCCATGGAACGCACCAAGGCTACCATGACCGACCTCACCTCCATACAGAGCCCTTGGCCGTTTATGCAATGGGGATCGACATTGTGGGCCCTTTGTAAAGCACCGTGGCGGCTCCAATTCTTAATTGTTGCGATCGACTACTTCACGAAGTGGGTGGAAGCCGAGCCCTTGGCGAAAATCACAAGCAAGAACGCCTCAACTTCGTGCGGAAGAACATAGTGTGTCGCCGGCATCCTCATATCCTCCTTTCGGATAACGGAACACAATTCACCGATAAGACATTCAAAGATTGGTGTCAAGAGTTTGGATCCAACAAAGTTCACCTCGGTGGCCCATCCTCAAGCAAATGGTCGGACCGGTTACCAACGGGACCATCGTAAAGGTCTAAAACTCGTCTATACCGAGCTAAGGGCCTCTGGGTGGAAAATTTACCATGTGTCTTATGGTCGCATCAACAACACCAAGGACCTCGAACGGAGAAACGCCTACGGTTTGGTGTATGGAACCAAGCAAGGATCCCAGCAGAATTGGAGATCGAGTCCCGCACTATTGACTTCTCTCGAAGCAAATGGGAAAATCTACGGTGATCTAGACTACTCGAAGAAAGAGACCTCGCCACATCGAAGCTCGGACAAACAACAAGTAGCTCGGTATTACAACCGCGTGTCAAACCCGACAATTCCAAGTGGGCGACCTCAGACTCGAAATAATGAAGTCAACAAAGCCGCCAGTTCGGCAAGTGGAAGCCACATGGGAAGGACCTACAAGGTCGACAAAGTCCTCGACAAGGGGCCTATAAGCTCGCTCAATTGTCCGGTGAGCAATTACCCAACGCATGGCACATCATTCATCCAAGAGATATTATGCATAAGTGCCAAGGGTCGGGTCCGGTTCGATCGTGTCTTTAAAGTCTGTTTAAATCTGAGTCTTATTTGGTGGTCGCGTCGTCTTTTATCAATAAAAATTTTTTTTTTTGCAAGTTCTACTCGTCACTAATGCATAATTAATCTTCACATTATTAATTACCCTCTACGGAGGACGAATTCCCTCGACGGAGGTCAGATTACCTTCGTTTCACACGAAGGTAAATTTAAACGCGCGCATGCCTACATACGAGATCAGATTACCTTCGTTTATTTCGAAGCAGTTCTCTCTATGTAGATGAAGGGGACCACCCTCCCGATGACCTCGCAAAAACAGAACCATTCCTACATACGAGATCGTTACTTCGTTTATTTCGAGCGAGTTCTTCTATGTAGATGAAGGGACCACCCTCCCGATGACCTCGGCAAAAACATGAACCATTCCTACATACGAGATCGATTACCTTCGTTTATTTCGGAGCAGTTCTTTCTATGTAGTCGAGTAAAGGGACCACCCTCCCGATGACCTCGGCAAAAATGGAACCCCTACCTTCAGACGGAACGATTCTTCGTTTATTTCGAAGCGGAATTCTCTACGAGGACGAACTACCTTCGCATATTACTCTTGTTCAATACAAAGTCAATACGAAGCAAAGAATTCATTCTTATTAAACAAAGAGATGTACAGGTTACATTTTACGAGGACGGAGCGGATCGGGAAAAGCTGAGCCAATCCCTAGAAAAATCGGGATTCAGCAACTCATCTATACTAATCCTACCTCTACCTCGTCCTCGGTCTTCACTACGGGTCCTGCCAGCGCGACCTCGGTCACTTGAAAAGGCCTCTCTGCGAGCTCGACCTCGGCCACTCGATAACGCCTGGTTTCGACCCCTTGAAGATCCACGTCGTTCAAGGGCAATAGCACGCCTCTCTTGAGCGCGCCACTCCGGATCGTCATAATTCGGTTCATTTATTCTAGACCGAGAAGCTCCGGCAGAAGAAGAGGCCTCGCATCCCGTCAAGCATTTAAATCGAATGTGGTTGTCGGCGATGACAGTTTGTATATGCTCGAGCCTTTTTAATTCAACGATCGCCAGTAAATTGCCGGAGGTCCGACCATATTCGCGCGGTTGCCTCGCTGACAGGCGGCGGCCTCGACAACCTCGCTTCAACTTCCGGATCGTCATCCCACCATTTCGGTGGATAACCTCCTCGCACTCGGCATGCTCCTCGCCTATCACCTGGCCTTCTCCTGGCGACCTCGAACACCTCCTCCAATTCCAAAAGGCGAGCACGGAGCTCGTCAGCTCTCTGGCGGTTCTATGCTCGACATCGACTCACTCCGCATACGACCAAGCCGCCTTTATATGGAGGAGTTCGACCTCTTTCAACTCAAGAGCCGCGACGTGTCTTCGATTCGGTTCAACCAAGGAGAAGCATCAAGCATTTCGGAGATAATCGAACAAAAGATAAGTGTTTTCATATAAACTTGTGATTCTATTAATATGCCCTTCAGCGGAAAACAAGTGTACATTTACATTGAAAAAAAAAATATAGGGATCAACCGACCCTCCGGAAGCTTCGACCATGTCCACTTCAGCCGCCTCCGAAGCCTGGATAGCCTCAGCCTCCTCCGCCCTGTCTTCGGCTTGTCCGGTTTCGGCCTCTTCGGGAACTTCCGGAGCCTCGATACCTTTCGAGGCCCCAGCTGCCTCCCCCGACCCCTTTGCATGATCAGCCATAAAGGCGTCGGTCAGGGGGTCCCGGTCCACGGGACAGGCGCGAACAGACTCCGCGGACAGAAGAACCGAGGAAGAGACAAGGCTCTGCAAAGACGAAGCTCCTTCAGCCGCGGATAAGCACATCAAAATAGGCGCCTCCAGACATCATCATCGATCTCCTCGCACCCATACTTGGCTTTGTCAGTGTCAGGTAGTCTCGGCGACCTCTTCAATTGCATCCGAGACGGGCGCTTATTAAGGACCTCGGCCGCGTCAGAAACCATCCCGGAGAAGCTCGACGACATGAACAGCCTCTCCGCAAAGGCACGAAGCATTTTCCCCTGCGAGCTCGCCATATCCGCCTCTCGACGGTGAACTTGTTCCATTTCAACCTTCATCAGGCAACCTCGGCCTCCGCCGCCCGCCTCGCCGCCTCTGCCGACCGCCTCCGCCGATCGCCGCTTGCCATTGCCTCAATGGCCGTCCGTCCGCCGCCTTCATTTGACGAGGTCCGGATCTTAGCCTCGGCCTCGGAAAGTTCTTGAGCGAGGAGGTCTTCTCCTCCACCTCCCGAGCATACCGGGCCACCCCATCAAACTGCGTAACGGCGCCTTTCAAGTAATCCGATATAAGATCGGATACCTTAGACACCTCAGCCGCCACATCCTCGACCCCCTATACAATATATACATCAGGTCAGAAGAACACAATTTTTATACTACTACACAAAGTATAAAGACAAGTACAAAACCTCGGGAAAGAGACGAGGCGCTAACTTGGAACCAATGATCTCGCACTCAGCCTCGGCGGCAACCGAGGACTCAGGGATTACATGTTTCAGCCTCTTCAAGCGCTTGAGTGGCTGCGGTGAAGGGGATCTCGAAGCCTCTCCACTCATTTCGGGCATGTCCTCGACATCCTTCAAAGTCAGAGACGGCTGCTCGGTCGCAGAGATCGGCTCCTTCCTTTTCTTCTTATCTCTTATAAGGTTCACTACCAGGAAATACAATAAGTCAGCATCAACACGTATAATCATGGAATAAAGAGAAAAGAGAAGAAGGGGCCTCACCCTTCACCGACTCCACCCTGGAGGCAGGATCATAAGGGCTAAGCCCCGCCGCTGCAAGGTCGGCCTCGGAGAAGACCTCGTCAACAAGGCCAATTTTGTCCAACGCCTCCTCCAGGTCACCGTAGCCCGTATCAACGATCACATCGGCGATCTTATCGATCGCGGGCATTTAACTCACGGGCCCCTCGAACCCTGTAAGAAAAACTTCTTCCATCGGTTCGAGATCTTAGATTTTGTCTTCACTTTGAAATTCCTACGAGGTGACAGATAATACCACCCCGAAGTGGCCTTCAATTGCAAAAATCGGAGAACCAGCCCCAAGGTCAAAGGAAAGTTATGCCTATAGGCATAGACCCCTAGACCCGTCAAATGCCGAAATGAATTCGGCGTGAGTTGGGCAAGAGATATGCCAAACATCTCTTGGAACTCGACGTATACATGAGGAAAGGGAAGACGCAGACCAGCCTTGAGGCTGTCTTCATACACGGCAATAAACCCCACCGGGGGGGCACAAGCCCTATCCTCCGGACGGGGGGCAACTAGATCAACATCAGAAGAAATAAAATATTGATGACAAATATTCCTTATATCAAAAATGTTCAAAGTCGAAGAAAAAGAAGACACTTTGCCACAATCCCATTTAGTAGGGAATCGCAGCGTACATACAGAAGGAGGAACCTTAACGCGGGTGAAAACATGCATATTCACTAACGAATCGGCAGAAGCAGACACAATTTGACGCCAGCGACTCGCTATAAGAAGAAGTAGCCATTACTTACTTTTGTTTATCGATGAAGAAGCGAAGCTTCGGGACGTCGATGGCGAAGAATAACCGTCTTCTTGCAGAAAGCAAGGAGTTTTAAAAATTGGAGAAATGTGGAAGGCAAAGTGATAGGAGATATGCGTATCAAGGAAGACATTCCCCAATATGCACTTTATCGGGAATCCACCCCGCCACATTTAATGCGCATTAAGTGCGTATCCCGTCGAGACTCAAGAATGGCGAAAATCCGTCTTGACTGGGTCGAACGCCTCGTCGGCGGTTAGTCGAAGACCTCGGCATAACGCCTCGACAGACGAAGCCAGTCAAAGACCTCGGCATAACGCCTCGTCAGGCAAAGCTAGTCAGAGGACTTGACGCTTAACACTCGACGGTGAAGTCATTCAAAGACTTTGCTTAACACCGGCTGGTGAAGCCGGTCGAAGACCTCGGCATAACGCCGTCGTCATGGAAGCCGTGACACCTCGCCAGAGATACAAACAACAAACATGACCTCGGCAGACACCTCTGCGAGCACAGCATACGATATACGACGTCACGAGCATTGACACGCACAAAGTCGGACAAAGAAAAGAATGTCAAAGATCGTCCAAACCCCGCTTCGTCATAAACAACCCCCAATCCAGCATGACCTCGTTTCTGCGTCTTTTGGGGGGTTGTGATAGGATACGGCCCAACTACCAGGCCCAAGCATCAGGCCCAATACAAGTAACCCTGACATCAGGCTCGGCCTGGACAAGTTCGGCCCATGAAGACTCCTAAAATCAGTGGGAACGCAGAAAGCTCAGCCATATCTAAAAGAATCCTAATTCAAGAAGGGATAGGATCTCGAATCCTAGTGGGAGAAGACTTCGGATTCAAGATCTAGGTCAATACATTCGTGTATAAATAGAGGCTAGATTAGACGAAATAGATTCATTCACACTCTTTGTAATCGCTTCTTACACATTCAATACACGAATACTCTCTCTCCCGTGGACGTAGATCTTATTCATAGATCGAACCACGTAAATCCTCAGTGTTCTTGCAAGATTTATTTCCTTACGAAATTAAGATCGATCATTTAATAATATTTTTTATTTATACTTTTTACTATTCATATTTTTCTTTCTTACATTTAACAACTCACTTATTTACATTTTTAACCATCTACTAATGTAGGATCTCACTCACAATATACTTAATAATTTTTATTAAAATTTATATCGAAGATTCACAGGAAAAAAATTTGAGAACGAAGGTAGTATAAGTTATGTCAAATTATTGTGGCGATTATATTTTCTTTACCATGTTCATCAAAGTCAAAGAGGCCTTCATTGAATATACATTGGTCTCGATATTTTCGATATTGGGTCTTCATGAAATCAATGTGTCTCCTTGACGTATTGATGGTTTTGCCAAAATGCAAACAATTAAAATTTCTTGAATTTGTTTTGAAAACAAGCAAGTATGATATGACATGATTTTTTTTATATATTATCACACTAATTTAAGATTGTGTATGAATACTGAAGTTATATTACTTTTATGCAAGTACAATACGATTTCCGTCTTGGACTCTTGATATGTATTTCTTTTAGCGTTGTCCCATTACATTTAGTCTAGGTCATTTTAAAAATAATTATCTCTTCAAAAGATGTGGGTTATACTTATTTTTTTTATCTCTTTAACCACTTTATATTATTCTCTTAAATATTAATATTCAAAAGAAATAGGCCACTTCAAATGCGATGTAGAGAGTATATATCTGAAACAAAATGTATGATATCATATCCACATGTGAGATATAAGTCTCATATATAAAAATATAGCTATTATAAATATGTCATATAATTTGAAAAATTAGGAAAGGGAATTTTAAAATATAAAATAAATTAGCTCCAAGGTTTCTACACATCACTCCTGTGGTAGGTGTAGTCCAAATTCAGTAAGAATTTATTGCCGTCCATTTTTAAGTAAGAGCCAAAATATGAGTTAATGAAAAATGTCCCTATTAGTTATACCATAAAGTTCTTTACCAACAAAATTATTGCCACATAATTAAAAACAGAATCTTCTCTTAGGCACTACAAAAAGCTATAGATTTTTGGGCAGGATGTGTTTGTCCATGTAGTAGAATCTAACACATTACACATACTCCCTCCATCTCGACGGGTACTATTGGGTCGGGTCAATTCAATTCCTTTCTTTTTAAACGCAAATTAAGGAGAATTATATTTTGTATATAAATAGTATGTAGCATGAAATTCGAGATACTTTTTATTGTAAAATTGTTTCTTTTTTTGGAGCGGGACAAACCCAAAAAAGAAAACGAACCAACAATAATGGGACGGAGGGAATACAATTTAAGAAACAAAACTTCTAAGTTGTTTCAACCTATGATTACACCAACAATAATAGAGACAAATGGAATACAATTCATAATGTTTTTATAATTCAACTAAAAAGTAATAATTCACAATCCAATGTTATATTCAACTTCGACATTGAAAAATCTTAGGACACGCTAAAATTTACTGTTCTCGATTCGTTTACGCTGCTGACCCCACATAGGCTTTCTTTCAAAAGATAAAATAGGCTCCTTGCCATAAATACGAAGGAGCCCCCAATTCTTACAATATTTCACTTGGTCTTGTCTCATTAACTCAATTCATTTATGATGGTGTCAAAATTTACTCGTGAGAGGGGGGCTCCCTTTTAAAGATGTTGACATTTGTAAGGAAATCATAATTAAATCATAAGAAAATATACTTTAATCATTAGAATTTATCTCCACATAATTATCTACTAGTTTAATTAATTGATGGTGTTAGAAATTAAACATGTTGCGGTTGCCGAGGTCACAATTGTTACAAGACCCCAATTCCAATTCCCAAATATTTAATCATGATATATGTAAGATTTGCCATATTAGGATAAAAAAAGGGACACGATTAAACATTAAATCTTGTGAAAAGTAGAAAGGCCAGAAATAATTGGATTGATACAGTCACACGTGAATTATTTAGGGTCGTCAAATCGGAGTCATTGGACGTTTTTGTCTGCAGAATGGTCCTACATAATTTGCAGAGAATATGCAAGTAATATTTATGAGGTGACAACGACTTTAAATTATGAAAGGAGCATCCTAAGCTTCAGAAGACATTTATTTTTCTAAAAAAATATTTCTTGCTTTAATACTTATTTTTTTCCCCTTTGGATAAACATGGTATGCAGTCATAAGATTTAATTTGAGACCTAATACCGTCTATATATATGAAAACACTTTTATTTATTCACTATTATTACTGGACATATTCGATTACTGGAACAAAATCATATCTTAAATATCTTGAGAACTTGCCTTTTAAATTTATTTAGAGACAAGAGTAGAACATATCAAGATATGATTCGACATTGAAGAGTCGCACGTGTATAACTTGATAGGAATTGAATCATATCAAGGATAAAGCTTGGGTGAAACTAAGTGGAGGTCCGAACCAACTGATGTTGAAGAATCAACGAATGAGTTGTGGTTAGGGGTGAAATATCACTCGAATCCAGAGCTAGCTGGTTCTCCCCGAAATGCGTTGAGGTGCAGCAGTTGAGTGGACATATAGGGTAAAGCACTGTTTCGGTGTGGGCCATGAGAGCGGTACCAAATCGAGGCAAACTCTGGATACTAGATATGACCTCAAAATAACATTGGTCAAGGTCGGCCAGTGAGACGATGGGGGATAAGCTTCATTGTCGAAAGGAAAACAGCTCGGATCACCAGCTAAGGCAGAAATTTATAATATAGGAATTATAAATAAATTTGAATCATTGATCATTATATTCATGAAAACAAACAAAGGTCGTATAAATTTGAATCATTGATCATCATATACATATAGAAATTTTATATATATATATATATATATATATATATATATATATAGGGAGGTTAACGTGATAACTATTTTATTATGAGCGTGAGAACCAAAAGCGATGAATTCACGGTGAAAGTTGATGAATCCGTTGGGAAAATTATTGAATCCAAAAATAGAATTTTCGCCTCTCATGGGATTGAACCGGGTGAAAATTTCGAATTTTGAATTCATTAACTTTCTCAATGATTTCATCAATTTTTATAACGAATTCATTTTGGTTCTTGGTTTTAGGATAAGAATGGTTCTTATTTGAACTAAACTCTCTCTATATATATATATATATATATATATATATTCTAATTTCTACTAAAGAAATTTTTGTTTATACCAAAACTCATCCCTGACACGATATATAACAGTACATGAATATCACATTATGATGACTTGAGCTCAACCTCATCCAAAGTTGAGTCACATGACTCTAGCTACCAAATAGTATAAAATAGTATAAGAAACGTTTATTTTTTTTAAAATGAGTATAATAGAGACTATTTATAAAATTAAAAAGAGAAACAAACAAACTTCCACTACCTTTTTCTTTTCCATCCCAGCAGAAAGTGGTGTTTAATCAAATAACAGGGAATTGTGCAGAGGTGAAGGCCATTTCCTGACAACACATGACATGACTATCTTATCTGTAGCTCTAAAATATTGCCAAAAATTTGTTGCCTGCAATTCTCTATTTCTTACAAAAATGCCAATTTCAGACACCAAAATATTTTTAAACTAAAATAAGGTGCATATGTATGGCACTTCTGAGTCCTGACCATCCTATATATTTGGTCGTGTTATGAACTCTCAGTGGGATAGTTGGTGTCTGCTGTTACTATTATTTATTATTTTAAATTTTCTTTGCCTTAGGGTAGAGCTGACAAATGGACAGGTTGGAGGGTTGGACCGGTCCAACCCGAGCCACCGAACTTTTCCTAAAAAACAAGTCCGGTCGGGCCAAAAGTTGAGGCTCAAAACAGTGTTTTTATACTAATTTATCGGGTTGGGTTGGGCCGGGTCGAAATCCAATCGGGCCTAATTTATTGAGTCCAACTTGGCCCATAATCAGATCGGGCACATTTAGCCACCTCAACATTTGGGCTTTGAATAATTTTCCAACAATATGCCAGTCCACTTTATCATTTCAACCACAGGCAAGCCCAAACTATAAAGGCTTACACGTTTTTCTTCAAATAATGAAGTGGTATTACAAAAAAGTCTTCTGACACACAAAATTTAGTTTAAGAAAATATACCTAAATTTTGTTTTAAATATTAATGATTTCAGAGAACTCCGGCGAAAAAAGTGACATGTTAGACTTATTTATTCAATATTCTTTTACCCAAACATAATATAATATTCTCACTGAACAATCACGTAGGCGACTATAAAATTTGAACGAGAATATTGGAGAACACAATTTTTAACTATAGCTTAAGACCAAATTATTACATGATGGCCTTTATATATGTTCATATATATGATCTACAATTTACAAATATTGCACGTACTGGTTATGTATTTGCTTCTGTACCCTAGAGTATATTCATTCCATTATTTTAGTTTGACGTCTATTAGAGATACAATTTATCTGTTATTTTTAGATGAATATTGGGGTAATTAGGGTAAAATCGAATAATTAGGTAATAATGAATATTTATTTAATTTTGGATCCATGTGAAAGAAAAACAAACGGTGTATACAAAATTCGCTATAAGAGACCAGTTTAAGAGGTGTTTGGCTAACTTATAAGTTCTTTAAAGCGAATTTTATTTGTCAGAAACGTTTGTGAAAATAAGTTTCATAAACAACTTATAATTTGTGAAAATAATTTCCAACAATTATAAGCTCCCTAAAAATAAGTTGGTCAACCCTAACTTATTTTTTCATAAACTTATAAGCAATAATGAATTTACCAAAATAACCTTATTATAGTTCGTTATTTCCTACACATATACTATCAACTTCACATCTCGTCAATTTTATCTCTCTAACTCACGATTCTTTCTCTATCTTATAAGATCAATTATCCAAACATTTTAACAACTTATAAGCACTTGAGACATTACCTCTTATAAGCTCTTGAAATATCTTATAAACTCTTGGAGCTTATAAACTCTCTAAAATAAGCTTAGCCAAACACCTCCTAAGTCTTAACATGGTGTGAAATTATCAATATAACGGGTCGAGTTAAATAAAAACATATATTCTATTTAATTATAAGTAATTGTTAACTTTACAACCGAGAACCCAAAAAAGGGATTGCTATTGCTATAGCGTAGAATCCATACAAGTCCAATTAATCATCTACAAATACCCTTTTGCCTAAATAAATTAATTAAAAGATTCTGGAGTGATTAGTCAAATTAATCCAATTCATTGATTAGTCAAATTGATTATTACAATTAAGATTTTTGGAGGGATTTTCTACACCATGTTTCTGACATAGCATGTTACATACAAAGCCGGTTTTTATTATATCTGGTCATTTATATAATAATGAAATTTGTCGATCATCCATTGATGATTAAATTTTCACTGTTCGTATTAGGATTCCCCTCGGTCAGCTGCTTGATTTCCCTCATTGTTCCAAATCTAGTAACTCTTAACCAACTGAGTTAAGTCCGTTGGAACACTTGATTTCCCTTCTGTTTATATGTGAAATACGAGAGAAAAACTGAACACAGATTTTCGACCCCTAGATTCAGACATGAAACTAAAATTGTAAGAATTCAATAATTTGATCAGATCGATTTCAACTCTATTTGCACATGCCAAAATAGTCAAATATATTGATTAGGGCTCCATTTACCATTCTTTAACAATTTCTAATCAAATCTTCCTCTAATATCATGTGAGCACATGAATTAATGAATTCACCCAACAAACACACACATGCACACAATTATAAGACCATATTCTTTAAAATATTTTAAGGGTTTTCAGTTGTTACCGTTATGGAGTTAGTTGCCAATAAAAAAATAGCAAAAATCATCAATACAATCATATGGTATGAACCTTGTTCTTGGGGACTTTAATTAATTAGTTAGGGGAGGATTAACTTAAATTGTGGGGCGATTCTTTGGATGAAGACAGCTTAATTATTTATTTGACAATCTTAAAAACAGTTAAAGGAACATGAGATCTATGGAACTCGCTTAAGAATTAAGCATGAAATCTTAATACATTGAACTCTGAGAAGAATTGGAGTGAAAAATTGCCCCCAAGTATATAACACAATTAATATGAAATACGTTCGTTCGAGGAGATGTTTCCTTTGGATTTGTTGAATGTTTTACCTGTAATTAGACTATTAGTAGCAGGATTAGTGTGTTAAAATTGTAATAATTTAACTATTTTATCTCAAACCAAGTTAAATGATGCTATGTTTAATTGAGATTTAATTACAAATTGGATACCATTAATTTGCACATGATAATGCCAATGCAGAAATGTCACCTTTTACAAATTTATTATATTAATGTATCAAGTGTTATTTGAATCTTCTTTTCAAGGTGTTTTAATCCGTAAATTCATCTTATACATATTTTTGTGTTGAATCGATAATAAATTTAGATTTAATTAGTATACATACTATCGAAATAATTGACGTATTAACATTCAACTATTTATTTTGAGAGTTATAATCCATCTTAGAGATACTAAGACGTAGATATTTTATTAGAAAATATAATCATACACGCGTGAAAAATATTGGTGAACACATTAATGCGTCTATCTAACAATGTAATATACCGATAGTGACATCAAATTTACCACATGACTAGACAATTAATTTTCATTTAAGTTTATCATTCTCGTGTGTGTATATGTATTGTGTGTGTGTTTTTATTGGCTTACAAATACACCAACTTTGAGCTCATTTTGATTTTTTCCACGAACTTTAAAAATTATCATTATGTAATCACTTTAGTGATTTTATCACGATTTCAAATTCAAACCAAACTAGATCTGACTTGATATTTCAAAAATTTATTATAGACAAAACGGTTAGTAATATAAACAACATCGTCGAGAGAAAAGACATAAAACATCGTCGTTCCATCAATATAGATCAGATTTTTTTATTTTTATGATTCATCGCGTCAACTCTCATTATAAAAATTAAGTCTTCTCGTTTGTTTCATCGTTTGGTTCTAATTGAGATCAAAACAATCGATATCCTCTCTCTAAAATATCGTTTTTATCACTGACCATTTTTTCTATGGTAAATTTTCAAGATGCCAAGTCATATTTAATTTGGCTTAAATTTGAAATCGCGGTAAAATAACTAAAGTGATAAAGTTTGTGTATTTTATGATAATTTTTAAAGTTCGTGGAAAAAATCAAAATGAGCTCAAAATTGGTATATTTGTAATCAAAGCAAGATATATTAGAATGGGATAATATATAGTTATGAAAAACGGAGCTACTACTATAGTTAATTAGCTAGCAATTCCAATTAAGCCGCAAATACCCAAAATGAGTCATTTCATAATGATGAAACGAATCACATTTCTCGATGATCCGATTCTATTAATGAGGTCGGTTGTTTGGGTATGAATGAATGGAGACTATTCCATCAATAATAATCAACTCTAAAATTTGCTTTTGCAAACCGCAATTAATTTGAAATGAATGGTATCAATAATTGTCAAATCATCCTCGTGTTACCCATCCCTCAATCTTTACTTCTATTTCACAATTCAAACATCATTAATTTTAAAGTTTATAGGGTGATAAATCTAGTGAATGTTAATATACGAGATTTGTGTAAAGCAGTAAAGAACATCAAGACTTTTACGTGATTCGATCGAGAATAGATCTACGTCCACGGAGGAGGGATTCCTCAATACTTTCACTATGTAGGATTACAATGAAATGTATTGAAAAGCTCTCTAGTATTCTAATAGTTGCTAACCATTTTACCGTCGATCTAACCCCTATTTATACATATCTGGGGACCCCTAAAGACGTGCCCAATCCCTTGATGGGCGGGATCTGAGCCCCTTCCATGTAGGGACTCTTCGTCTCGCATGTAAGGATCTCATGCCTTCCATGTAGGGATCTCTCGCCTTCCGTGCAGGGACTCTTCGTCTCGCCAGTAGGGTGGCGCCTCTGACAAAGTCTTGATTAGGGTTTAGAGGTTGGGCCTTTGGCTTAACCGCGTGGGCCGTTGTCCATAATGTCAGGCCCGGCTCGTTTGGGCCTGTCAGTGGGCCTGAGCGGTTGGGCCGTATCCCATCATAGGGCCTTTATCGTTTTGATTTTTTGTTTTCCCATCTAATTTGGGAGTATTATTGAAAACAACCGTGTTTCTAATATTTCATGAATCCTAAGTAAAATTAAAATATATATAATAATTTTTTATTTAATACTTCTATAGTCCTTCCGGCCAGACCCGAAATAAGAGTATTATATAAAATGGACTGCTAATTTTATTTATCTTTTAAAATAAAAATAGATTTTGTGATGAATTTGGTCAAATTTCGAAAATTATTTATTGGAGTCTTGACGTATAGCTTAGTTCTCTTTTAGAATCCTAACGGGCTAACCGCCGCATATATTTCTTTCCAGTTATGATAGGGCAATTGCAAATTCTTTTTAGAAAAATATTTATGTAAAACAAATATTTGCCTTTCATCTGACTTCTTAAGTTTGTAACAATAAATTAATTATTATTAAGATGAATCAATAGTCAACATACTCAACACCGAGGGAGCTAGGTTCCCTGGACAGTAATATTAAAAAATAAATGAAAAAAGGAAGTCTATATTGTATGTAGAGTGTTAGATTAACATAATGTGTACATGTTCATATATCTAATACAAAAGATGAAAACTTTCCATCCATGTGACCTTACATTAAACTTTTTCCAAGAAGCAAATATCATTTAAGTTCATTCCAAAATTTCATGTTAGTTATTCGTTGTGGGGCAAGTTTGAACAAGTGTATGGGGAGGAGTGGAATCTACTTGTGGTTAAATATATTTATGGCTTTAATTGGGAGCGTTGTTCAGTTATGGCTTTAACTTTCAAGTTTTTTTTTTAAAAAATGTTCTAAACTTTGAGAAATACATTAAATTATATCCCGGTTTTTTTTTTCAGTACCAAAATATTGAGTATGACGATATTTTATTTAAGGTGAATTTTTTTTCCACCTCCCATAAAACGATGTTGTTTTTGCACATTTCTTGAAAAAAAAATGAAAATGAGCTGGCCTACTTACAAACTGATCATATCTCTCTCACTCTATTTTGTACCCTCATCCATAATTAAAAACTCACACAACCTCTCTCCCATACCTACACTAAAAATGGAAGAGTCCAAGAATTTAGCAGAGGAGCAAAAGAACCCCTTTATAGTCTTCTTCACACCTTGCTTTCCTCAATTAAGTTGCCCTTTCTCCCCAAAAAAAATAGCGTTAAGTTGGAACCCGTCGCCGCTGATTCCCAAATAACAGAGGCGTTGAAATTGAGTCCACCTCAAACACTAGAACACTTAGTACATGATGGAATATGAAATTTTAGATCGTTGATGGCTTTGAGTGCTTTTGATTCATGTTCTTGAAGATAACATAGTTGTAGAAGTATCAATATTTTTATTTGAAAGTAAGATCTTCTATTTATAGTGAGAGAGATGAAACTATCCATTGAAGAGATAGCTCACCCTTAAACTATATTTGAAGTTTAACGGAACTGTTAATATGGTGTATCTTTGAAACCATACACATTTTTCATGATTGTTCCACCTTTTTGTCCTTTGTAAAGTTGCGGACTGTCACAAAACTTATGCGTCAGATCCGTACGGTGTTGACTCTTCCTCATTGGTCGAGTGACAATTGGTAGTTGTGAGTATTCATAGAGGATCTTTTCCTCGTATTCGTTAGACTTGTATCTTGGATTGTGCATGTTAAGTATCCATTTTGTCTCATGTGCACTGGTCTAATACACTAAGGTAATATGAGGAATCGGATTACTGACTTTGTTGATCAGTTGTGCAGATACTTCATCTCTCTTTGTAATTCTTCAGGTCTGAAGAGTAGTATCATCCACTTCAATCAACTGAAAACTAGAAATAAAAGAAAGAAGATTCCTAACAAATAATATTTACTAACCTAAAAAACTAATTACAAGTCTAAGACTTTTCATCAAGAGAGGTTTCAAGATCGAATCAAAAATTTATCTTATAAACTTATTCTAACATCACTTAGTTGAGAACGTTTGTGTTTTTCTCCTCAGTTGAGAACGTTTGTTGTTTTCTCCCCCGTTGAGAACCCAGTTTTCTTTCTGTCACTCTTCTTCTTCTTCGGGACTTTCTGCTGCGATGGACGACCAGATGGCCAATCTCAACATTTCAAAGGAAGATGAGGAACTGGTCATAGATGAAGTGTTGGATGAAGTTTCGAATGTTACAGTGGACCTCTGTCTTGTGGGGAGGTTTCTAACGGAGCAACCTATAAATTTCAATCTTATGAGATCGAGAATGGCAGGAATCTGGAGGCCAGGGAAAGGAATGTTCGTCAAAGATATTGGTAAAGGACGATATATTTTCCAATTTTTTCATGTTGTGGACATTCTCAGGATTTTGGAGGGAGGACCGTGGACGTTTGGCAGTACTCCTCTCATTCTCCACAGACTAAAGAATGGAGAGTTTCCCCTCCAAGTTCCTTTGGACAAACTTCAGTTCTGGATTCAAGTTCATGACTTGCCGGCTGGGTTTGTCACTGAGGGTATCGGAAAACTTCTAGGGAATTTTATTGGATCTTTTGTTGAATATGATTCCTCCAACTCTACGGGGGTGTGGAGACAGTACATGCGCATTAGGGTTGAGGTTAACGTAGTTGAGCCTCTGAAGAGATTCAAGAAGATCAAAAATAGAGAAGGAAATAGCTTCATTGTCAACTTCAAGTATGAGAAGCTTCATACTTTCTGTTTTATTTGTGGTTGCCTAGGCCATTCGGAAAGTTACTGCGACAAGCTTTTCAATATTGAATCTAAAGACATCAAGAGAGAGTGGGGAGTTTGGTTGAAAGCAGCGGATCGAAGGACTATACCGGCAGATAGTGAGAAGTGGCTGCGATCAGACAAAGGACCGGCCGGAGGAAGAGAATGGAGGGTTCCTCAGCCGGAGAATCCGGCGCACAACAATCCCAACGAGAACGACGCGTTTCAGTTCGAGCCACAAGGAGGAGGTGCGGATTTTCAGCAGAAAGATCTGCATCACTCAGAGCCATTACGGGAAAAAGCGAGATTTCATGCAGCTGAAGCGGAGGGGTCGGTTATGCATGAATTTGGTGCGAGAATTAAGCAAAATAATCCCGGATCGTTCGCTGGAGTCAGTAACGCCGGAAATCAAGGAATACCAAGGATACGGGATCCTCAAAATATGAGTATTGATGGTATGAGAAAATTACCCCCCATGCAAAATGGATATTACACAAACACCCCTGGAGAGGAGAGGAAACGGAGGCGCGAAAATGAGCAGGGGTCCTCTCCAAATCAAAACTTTACCACTGATGTTCTTCTTCTGGGCAGCTCGGAGGATGATAGAAGTGCAAATCTTTTTAACTAAGAGCTCGGCCTGGCCGACAACCCCAATGATTCTCCTCAGCTGGAATTGCAGGGGGCTGGGAAACCCTCTCGCAATTCCGACTCTTTGTGAACTCGTCAGAGTTCACAAACCCAGATTTATTTTCCTATGCGAGACCCTTACTCACAAGCAAAGGGTGGAAGATGTGCGTGTTCGTTTAAATTTCGAAGGCTGTTTCGCGGTTGATAGTGTTGGCAGAAGCGGGGGGATTTGTTTATTATGGAAGCTCTCTTCGGAATGCAGCCTGATTGGTTACTCTAATAACCATATCGATGTCAGAATTCTGGACAGTGAAGGTGACTGGAGGTTAACTGGCTACTATGGCTTCCCCGAGAGACATAAGAGGAGAGAGTCGTGGAATCTCCTTAGACATCTCAGCAAGGTTGACTCCCTCCCGTGGGTCATTTTTGGAGATTTTAACGATCTTCTTTCTGCAGACGATAAGAGAGGGAGGATCCCTCATCCTAATTGGCTGATGAATGGCTTTAGAGAAGCTATCCTAGACAGCGGTCTGGTGGACCTGCCCCTAAGAGGTCATCGCTACACGTGGGCAAGGAGGTTGGGAACGGAGTATGCGGTGGAGGAAAGACTGGACCGTGGCATGGGCAATGGGGAGTGGCTGTCTAGGTTCCAAGGATGTAGTCTTGAGGTAGTGACTGCTCCGATCTCTGATCACAGTCCCATTATTATGAAAACCGAGGAGGATGAGCAGTATACTATTAAGAGAAGATTCAAATATGAAAACAAATGGAGTCTTGATCAGGAGCTCCCTGAAGTTGTAAGAAAATGCTGGAGAAATCTTGATGGTATTCATATTCTAGATAAACTCACCTCAACGTCGGCATCGATAGAGGCTTGGGCTAGAAGGAAAGATGTTGAGGAGAGAGCCAGGAAGAAATTTCTCGACGGAAAAATCAAGTTCCTCCAAACCAGAAATGGAAGAGAGGCGGTGAGGAATTTGCTGGAGGCTAAGAAAGAGTTAGCAAACATTCTTCTCAAGGAAGAGGCGCACTGGAAACAAAGAGCCAAACAATTCTGGCTTAAGGAAGGCGATAAGAATTCTAAGTTTTTTCACGCCATGGCTTCGGCTAGGAGGAAAGCTAACAAGATACATAAGTTGCAAAGAGAGGATGGTAGCTGGGCGCACAAGACGAAAGACATCCAGAATGTTGCGAAGGACTATTTCAGAGAGTTATTTAAGGCTCCGGATCAGCTTCATAATTATGAGCTTCCCCCGTGCAGGTTACTTCCCGTGATTACGGACAGTACCAAAAGGGAATTAGAGAGACAGATTAGTATGGAGGAGATTAAGAAAGCTCTCTTCCAGATGCACCCTGATAAATCGCCGGGGCCGGACGGTTTTAACCCACATTTCTTTCAGAAATTCTGGGACATTACGCATCACGAAATCTATAGGCATTGTAGCATTTGGTTGGATAAAGAGAATCTGCCGGCTGACCTCAATACCACCACTATTGTGCTTATCCCAAAGGTGGAAAAACCTACTACCATGAAGGAGCTTCGTCCCATATCTCTCTGCAATGTGTTATACAAGATCCTTTCGAAAGTCCTTTGCAATAGACTGAAGACTGTTCTTCCAACTCTAGTAGGGGTAGCTCAGTCAGCCTTTGTGAAAGGTAGACAGATTCAGGATAATGTACTCATTGCATTCGAGGCGATTCACACGATGAAAAGAAAAACGAGAGGCAAAGTTGGGGATATTGGGTTGAAGATCGACATTAGCAAAGCTTATGACAGAGTGAACTGGGATTTCCTTGATTATGTGCTAGCTAAACTGGGGTTCGGGACGAAGTGGAGGAGCTGGATGAGGATGTGTGTCCAAACGGTTAAGTATAATGTTCTTCTGAACGGGGAGCTTATTGGTCCTATTGTGCCTAAGAGGGGTCTTCGTCAAGGTGACCCTCTTTCTCCATACCTCTTCATTTTATGTGCTGAAAGTCTCTCGGCTAGCCTAAACTATGAAGTGGCGAGAGGCAGCTTACACGGGATCCGGATGGGTCGCTCGGGGCCCCCCATCTCTCACCTCATGTTCGCGGATGATTGTATGTTTTTTTGCAAAGCTACTTTAAATGAATGCACGAATCTTAGAAGGGTTCTTGATAATTACGAGAAAGTATCAGGTCAGGCTATCAATTACCAAAAGTCGGGAAGCTTTTTCAGTAGAAACGTGAGTGAGGCTGATAAACGGCTCCTGTCGAACGTCTTAGGGGTTTGGCAACCTCTTAATACAGGAAGGTATCTGGGCTTACCTTCTCTAATTGGGAGAAAGAAGAAAGAAATTTTTGGGCATCTGAAAGATCGTCTCTGGAAACGTATCCAAGGTTGGCAGGGGAAGAAGCTTTCGAGAGCCGGGAAGGAAATTCTGCTCAAAGGCGTGGCTCAAGCTATTCCGGCGTTTTGTATGACTACCTTTCTGCTCCCAATTGGCACGGTAGAAGAGATGGAGAAGATGATGAACAAATTTTGGTGGGGAGGAAATAGTAATACTAATGCTGGAATCTGTTGGTCGAAATGGGAGATGCTTTGTGTTGAGAAAATGAAAGGTGGGCTGGGGTTCAGAAACCTCCAACTTTTCAACATCGCCATGCTGGGCAAGTTAGGGTGGAGGCTACTGAAGGATCCTGATGCTCTTGTCAGTAGAGTGCTCCGAGCAAAATACTTCCCGGGTGGAGACTACTTATCAGCCAAGGAAGGATACAGCCCTAGTTTCACGTGGAGGAGTATTTGTGCGGCTCAAGACTTGGTTAGAAGAGGAACGCGCTGGAGAGTGGGCAACGGTGTCAACATTAAAGTGTTTGGAGACCCTTGGCTGCGGTGTGACGATAATTTTCACGTCACAACTAGTGGGCATGATGGTTTGAGAAACTTGAAAGTAAATGATCTTATGCTCCCGGGAACAAAGGATTGGGACGTTCAAAGATGCAATGATCTCTTAAATGACAAGGATGTGAAGGAGATCACTAATATCCAAGGTTCGACGGGAGATGAGGAAGATACTCTTATATGGCATTTCTCTAATAGAGGCCATTACACGGTCAAGTCAGCTTACAAATTGGCGTGCACGTTAACCATTGATGAGACGTGGGCAACTAAGGGGAGTTGGAAGCTCATTTGGCGGCTGAATGTCCCTACGAAAGTGAAGATTTTCCTTTGGAGAGCGGCTAAAAACAATCTTCCTACGAAAGCGAATTTGTGGAGTAGGGGAATAGCGGTAGAAGGTCATTGTGGTATCTGTCGTAGGGACATGGAGACGGTATGGCACACCCTCTTTACTTGCCCCTTCGCGATTACTTGCTGGAAGATCGTGGGGCTGGATAAGCTCCTGGCGTCTGAGCAAGGAAAATCGAACGCCTTTGAGGAGGTCCTCTTCGCCAGTCTGGACAGAGGGGAGGGAGATACACCTGCTATAATGAGTATGATCCTGTGGCAGATTTGGAACGATAGAAATGCTGCCGTGTGGAAGGAAGCCTCTCCGATACCGTCAAGATCGTGTGCTTTGGCTATTGGCTATAGGGATGATTGGCTAGCTGCAAAGACAGCAAAGGCTTCTCAATTTCTGAGGGAGACGAGAGTCAATCAGGTGAGGTGCTTAGGGTGGCATGATTTAGAGACGGGTTGTTTCAAATGTAATGTGGATGTGGCTTTTGATGAAGGGAGGCATAGCTTTGGTATAGGAATCTGTCTTCGAGATAGCAAGGGCCGTTTCGTTGCAGCTAAGGGGATTAGAAGGAATGGCTTTCCTAAAGTGGAGGAAGGGGAGTTGATGGGTATTAGGGAGGCCTTATCTTGGATCAAAGCCATCCATATAGACAAATGTAAGTTCGAATCGGACAGCCAGAGGGCGTGTGAAGCCATCGCTCATAGAGATGAAGACCTCTCCGAGATGGGAATGCTCGCGACGCACTGCCGTCTTGCTATGAATAGAGGGGGTGATTATCATGTTACGCATATTAGAAGAGAGTTTAACCAAATTGCTCATTGTTTAGCTAAGCTAGCTATCAGATTTATCGATTCGCATGTCTGGACTGAACCCCCATCGTCTGTGGCGGGTCTTTTCCACATTCCATGTTCGTGTCATTAATAAATCGGTGTTGACGTTTTCAAAAAAAAAAAAACATCACTTAAGAGAGATAAGCTGCGCAAGACAAGTATTGTGTTTTATTGGTTAGATGTAAATGAATAGTTAGTTTTAAATTTTATTTGATTTGTAATTACCACATTTCATATAAGTTCAATGATATAATCACTATGTTTCCATGAAATTTTTTTGTTAAACACCATACACATTGAATATTGGTATAAATATGAGATATATCATATTGAGAAAAGTGGTAAGATGATGCAAGATTAATTAGGATATACTATATTTAGATATATTGACGTGGAATCTAACAAATTAATATTAAAAATACTTGTTTTTTCCTTTGGATTTGGTTTGGGGATGAGAATAATGAAGACTGGACTCTAGAGTACCTTTTCTTTATATAAAGAAAGGTAAATGTTTGGGATCTCGAAAGAACATATATTAAAAACACTTGAAATAGAAAACAACATAAATGAATAAATTATGAGAGACAATCAAAGAATTTGATGGGAACCTTTATTAACCATTGGTCTAGTTGTTCAGCTCAATTAGTTAAGAGTTAGCAGATTTGGAATAAAGACCAATGATCAAATCCTAACAACCGTAGTGTGGGATTTTCACCATCTTTAAGGTAACTCCTTGTGGCACTAGGCAAAATCCTCATAACTTCCTAATTACTAAGTCACCGTGATTTATCCCCTCACATTCTCATATGATTGGGGTATGAGGACTGCCAGAGAGAGCTTCCTCTTTTGGAATAAGAAACGATTGAATAAATGAATGGATATTAATTGTAATATCTAAAATATTCGTTTAAAAACATTGGTCCTGCTGAAAACGTGCAGAGTATGGGTAGGCACAACCTTGGAGCTTTAACGTGGACCTAAAACAACAAAATGTTGCAATCTACATGCAAAAACTTCAATAAAAGAGCTGTTACTAATAAGGTTTACATATTTGACTATTTTTATGGTCCGAATCTAAATTAAGAAACGGTCCCCTAAATTGGTTTTTCTTTTTTTCATTAACTTAGAAACGGCACATTATTATAATTTTTTTTTTTTGGTCAATTAATACAAAAATTTTAAAGGCTGCATCACGGTGGACTCGAACCCAAGACCTTTAGCCTCGGACATTAACCACTCTACCACTAGGCCAACACACACACACACATTATTATAATTTTCAACATCAAGTTTTGATTCTAAATTGAAACACAAATATTTGGGTAGGATCGACATCTTTGTGTAGGATCGACCCTACCTAAGACCTAGTCATTTTATGGGTCGACCCGATCCAAATCCGTATGACTAGGTCCGATCGATAAATATATCATTTTATCGCTTGTTCTGAATAAATGTATCAATTATTGTGAATAAACGTATCACTTGCTCTAAATAAATATATCATTTGTTTTGAATAAATGTGTTATTATCACTTTGTTGTGAATAAAATATCACTTGTTATAAATAAATGTATCACTTTCTCTTAATAAATGTATCATTTTCTCTGAACAAATGTTTCATTATATCATTTATTGTGAATAAATATATCACTTACTGTGAATAAACAACATTGTATTACTTACTATGGATAAATATATCATTTATGAATTAATATATTAATAATAATGGATCCTTGTCGTGTCGGATCTGAGTCGGATCCGAGTCAAATCAGGTCAGTCCACGAGCAAATCTGTACCTACCTAGGGTTGACCCCATATTCCGCATCTCAATTGAAAGAGGGATAATAAGATTTGTAACAATGCACTTTCACGTACCAAGAATGATGGGGTAACCCCCTTCATTGTAAATAATACTCAATTCGTCCATCTATTCTTGACTCGTTACTTTTGGATACGTGAATTTAAGAGAATTGTGTTTTGTGTGTAAAGTAGCGTCTAATATAAAATTCATTCCATTTTTTGCACGTGCCAATAATAGCGGAACACCTAAAAAATGAATACAGGCCAAATTAGCGGCATGAAGGGAGAATATTTATATATTTTTTAAGAGATAATTGTAAATTTAATCCGAACTCTTGGTATCATTGCGAATTTAATTCAATCTTTGAATTGTTGAAGTCTCTATTTTATAATTTGTAATAAAATTGCACAAGTTTGGAGTTGAGATTTAGATATTCATCTGATATCTAAACTCAAAATTGATTGAGGACTTTTGAAATTCATTGCCCGAGCCTCCCGTATAGGCTTGTCAATGGATATCGACCCGCAATCACTCATAGCCCAATAGCAACGGTTCTGTTTCTGATTCCAAACCCGCTCAGACACGGATCGGTCCAGATCCAATCTGATTATTCTGGGTTCAAATGGATCTGATATTTTATTTTATATATTCTTGGTGTATTATATGATTGACTAATGTGTTTTAGATATTTTATTACTAATTAGTTATCATTTTTTTGTTAATTTATGAAAAAAATTATATAAATTGGTAACTATTTTAGCATTTGGATGATTACCTGATCCAAACTCATACTTTGATGATTCAGGTCTGATTTGGTTCCAGTATCTAATGGGTCGGTTCTGAAACCAGAACCGATACTTATTTATTGATTCTGATCCGAGTAAAACTCGTTTATTGACATACCTACTCCTGTGTTGTAAATTTTATAGTTGGACATTCGGAATTGTATTTCGAACCATCAGAAAGCTCTAACTTTGTTATATCAACTTACTATATTTTAATTACTCAGTTATCGGATGTCCGCCGACGAAATTGATAATACTAGAAGACAACCAAAATAATGGTTTTCAAAAGCCCTCAGTATATTGAATTTCGAGATTTGATGAACATCTGGATTGTATCTACAACTATAGGTAGCATTAATTAAAATATAGTAGCTTGTGAGTGTGAACCCCTACCCCACCCCACCCCACCCCACCCCTGCAGTCGCCCACTTCACGTGAAGTCACAGCTCGTAATTCCCATCTCCCCATTAGCCTTATGACTCATGACCACTCCTTGACTGCGATACTTTACGATTTCTCAGAACTGTATCGGATAGTTTTTCATATTACTCCATATATTTATTTTAAATAATTAATTTAATTACATATTTACTAGATTGTTGTACTCTCTTTCGCACACAATAATATTACATTGAAGCTCTGTTTATCCCATCGCCTACGTCGATCTAGATCATATTATAAATATATAAGTTGGACAATCTTATATGCTCTTGAGGTATTTTGAAAGGATGATGGACTCAATTCTAATATGATATTAAAGCATACCCAAATAGATAAAGATTTGATTGGCCCTGCACATGATGTAAAGCCAAATCTTAAAGAGAACATGTGTTCAATTCTAATAAATTACAAAATCGAAAAGGAATACTTACCAATTATAGAACTAAGTCACCCGTTTGATTATTTTGGGATAAAGACAAGAACGAACTAATCTTAAACCAAGCTACACAATTTGCTCAATAAATTTTTTTGTAAGAAAAAATCCAGCTATTCCTAATTTGGTGGCGACAGCGAGTTTCTTCGTCATAAACAAAAAGAAAACCATGCTAGCACTCATGCATAAAAATTTCGAGGATGAGTATTTTAAATATAAATTGAAGCATACAAACGTGCAAAACTTCGAAAGCAATAAATATATATTTCATATTAACTCCAATATACTCCTCCGTCCCCCATATTCCTTCATAGGAATCTTCAGTGCGGGTTTTAATAAAAGTTGTTGAGTGTATTGTGAGTGGAATAGGGATCCCACATTAATGTAATATTAAATTAGTTAGTGGTGGGCCATAGGTGGTAAAAGGTGTAAATAAATAGGTTGTTGAGAGTAAAAAAGAGAAATAGTGGTGAGCTATAGGTGGTAAAATGTGTAAATAAAGAATATTATTGAGGGTAAAGTTGAAAATATAGTTTATAAATAGATAGGAAAGAAATTGGAGGACGTCCCAAAAAAGAAAACTATGAAGAAATAAGCACCCAATTAAAACAGGGTCATCCATAATTTTAAATGAGGTGGTGAGATCACCTCTAATTAGTTAATTAATTAATTTTAATTAAATAGTTAATTAAGTAATCTTAATTAATTAATTAGTTTAAATTAATTCTAATTAAAATTAATTAATTTAATAAACTTTAATTGTAAATTAATAAATAATAATTTTGAATTAATATATCTTAATTTTAAATTAATAATTAATAAACTCTAATTGTGAATAATAAACCCTAATTTTGAATTAATAAACCCTAATTTTGAATTAATAAACCCTATTTTGAATTAATAAACCCTAATTTTGAATTAATAAACCCTAATTTTGAATAATAAACCCTAATTTTGAATTAATAAATCCTAATTGAAAATAATAAACCCTAATTTTGAATAATAAACCCTAATTGTGAATTAATAAACCCTAACTTTGAATTAATAAACCCTAATTATAAATTAATAAACTCTAATTATGAATTAATAAACCTTAACTAAAATTAGTAAACCCTAATTTGAATTAATAAACCCTAATTGAAATTAATAAATCCTAACTAGAATTAATAAACTTTAATTGTGAATTAATAAATATCAATTTTGAATTAATAAAACCTAATTGAAAATAATAAATTTTAACTAAAAATAATAATTATAATTAATAATTAATACATCCTAATTAATAATTAATAAACTAAATTATCCTTAATTATCTAATTAATATTATATTAAAGCAATTTAATGTGAGCGCGCATGGTGACCGCCCGCTCACAGGAGTGTTTGTCATTTTAAATTTGATAAAAACAACAATTAATTAACGAACTCCTCTAACTCATCTGGTATAATCTACATTGGCAGAAAATGTTGGCAAGTAAAAAAACAATGGAGCGTGGGGCAATTTCATCTGAAAAAGACACAAGACATCATTTTCAAGTCCTAAACACGAGCTTCCGTTTCCCCAACCTCTATTTAAACCACTCCCTCCTTCAATCCCCCTCCACACATTCCCCTCCAACTTTCTCTCTCCAGAAACAATCTGCATTCTCGATGAATACCCACTGCGATCACTGCCCGCAACAAAATCCACCGCCGCCGTCAAATCACGACGACTTCTTCTCGGGCCGATGCGTGCTCGTAAACGGTCCCGTGATCGTCGGTGCCGGACCCTCCGGCCTCGCCGTCGCCGCCGGCCTCAAGCAAGAAGGCGTTCCCTTAGTCATACTCGAACGCGCCACCTGCATTGCCTCGCTGTGGCAGAACCGCACCTACGACCGCCTCAAACTCCACCTTCCCAAACAATTCTGCGAGCTCCCGTACTTCCCCTTTCCGGCGAATTTTCCACAGTATCCCTCCAAAACCAGTTCATCGACTACCTCGAGTCCTATGCTAGAAAGTTCGAGATTGTTCCGAGGTTCAATGAGTCCGTGCTCTCGGCCATGTACGACGACGCCTGCGGCCTGTGGCGCGTCAAGACCGTCGCCGGCGGCGGCGAGGTTGAGTACATCTGCCGGTGGCTGGTGGTGGCCAGCGGCGAGAACGCGGAAAAGGTGGTGCCGGAGTTCGAAGGGCTGCATGAGTACTTCGGCGGCGGCGTGATGCATGCCTGCGATTACAAATCCGGAGAGTTTTACAGAGGGAAGAAAGTGTTGGTCGTCGGATGCGGGAATTCCGGCATGGAAGTTTCTCTTGATCTCTGCCACCACGACGCGTTTCCATCAATGGTGGTCAGGAGCTCTGTGAGTGAACTCAAACTCCTCTCTCTCTCACACACACAAATTTTGTTATATCTGTTAGAGTTTTGGAGCATGAAAGTAGAACTGCTCCCTTTTTGTTAGTGAAGGTATTTAGTCACAAGCTTCATCAAAATCCTAATTTTGTTATAATTTTCGAGTTGTGGGTCCAAAAAGTATAAGTCAATTTTGTTAGTAAAGACTTTTTAGTCCATTTGGATGTAATTTCTTGTAATTGCATTAAAAAATAATAATGAAAAAATCTTTAGCTTGGCAACTATGGGTGGACGCACAATAATAGTTTGGAAAGCAAAAAATGAAGATTTTCGACGACAAAGAATGCTAAAATAACTTCTTCTTTTTCGAAAAATGCTAATGTTAAGGTAAATTTCTTAGGGGTGCTTGTGCTCCCCCTGGCACCCCTGGTCCGACCCTGTTCCCCTTGGACATAATCACCTAGTGACGAATTGGGTAGCCAATTTTTTTGTGTATTTTTAGGCCTTTTAATTTCTCTATGCTTTCGTAACGGTGACTAACTCAAATTTCCGACTACCGTAGGTTCATGTCCTGCCGAGGGAGATTATGGGGAAATCGACGTTCGAGCTGGGCGTGTGTCTAATGAAATGGATGCCGATTTGGGTAGTGGACAAGATTCTGCTAGCGGCGGCGAAGTTGATTCTCGGAAACATCGAGAAATACGGTCTGAAACGGCCGTCAATGGGGCCGTTACAGCTCAAGAGTAGACAGGGCAAAACGCCGGTTTTAGACATCGGCACGCTGTCAAGAATCCGATCCGGTGACATCAAAATAGTACCAGGAATCAAAAGATTCTTGCAAGGAGGAGTCGAGCTCGTCGACGGCCAAATTCTTGCAATCGATTCCGTTATTCTGGCTACTGGATATTCTAGCAACGTTCCTTCATGGCTCAAGGTGAGAGAATCTTGCATCTTTCTGCGTGTGTGCAGAGGTCGGTTGTATGTGGATTCATGTGACAGTTATGGAAGTTGGCTTCATTCTAGATCCTATTTTCCGAATCTGGTCACTTAGGTTGTTGAAATCAGTTCTTTGAATTTTCTATTGAGTTCATTAAAAAATTTAATAAACTGGCAACAGATTGATTTCTCCAAGAATAATAGGGAGGTGAGAAAACTGAGAAATGGATATATAGGCACATGCAAGTTTGAATTTTTTAGTCATGGGCAATACCCTTTTTACCCTTGACCATAATTAGGACAGCATTCTCACTTTTCACTAAAAATTAAATTAGTCTGATTTTCCTCCACTTAACAATTGTGATGATATATATTTGCAGGAAAATGATTTCTTTTCAAAAGATGGGTTTCCTAACTCACCATTTCCCAATGGATGGAAGGGCAAAGGTGGTCTGTATGCAGTTGGTTTCACAAGAAGAGGTCTGTCTGGTGCATCTGTTGATGCCATCAAAGTTGCAAAAGATATTATCAAGATTTGGAAAACTGAAACCAAGCAGAAGCACAACTCTGTCAAAGTGTTGTAGTAAAAGTTTTGCTTGTCTTAATTTTTGTGGCTTGTAGCTATCAAGAAATGAGAGCAGCCCTCTCCATGAATAGTCCCAGAATTTTGAATTTTGGGACAGTTTTTGTACAAATTAAGGAAGATGAGGCTTTTCCCCCTTTCTTTTTTAGTGGTAAATTAAGGGATTTGTACAAATGGAATGTTTGCTATCATTTTCTTCTTCTTTCAATTTGGTCCAGCTAGTGTTTAATACTACAAGTGATAGTATAACTATCTATCTTCAAAAACTTGGTCCATTTTTTGGACCCATTAAATGAGATGAGGTGGAACCCTCTACCCATATTTCTCAGTATCCATAATTTGATTAAATGTGATTCTGACTCTTCACTGTTTTTCTTTAGGAAGTACATATAGAAAACACTAGAGAGAGTCCATGTGAGTGCTTTATTATTTCAAATCTGCTTAGTTCTTAATTATCAGAACTAAACCCGTGTAAGTGAAATTGAGTGATTTCTATATATAATCGAGGCATGTACTAATAAAATGAAACACGATACATTGGAAATAGAGGAGAATTGAGTCGTCAAAAATGAGAACGCGAATTACGACGGTTAATTAATAGAGAGGATTATTATCTCACGTGAAATATAAAATTGAAACACGATAGAAAATAGAGCAGTCGAGCGATCGAAAGATAGATAGGAAAATAGGTATTTGAAGGTGTGCATAGGGTGCATTTAAGGATTATAGCCCAATATCCATAATTCCATGCTTTGATGTTACAACACAAAACAAGTCATTTTCCAAGAACCATATGGATGGATGAGAGCCTTCATATATTCCAAATTGAAAATTCTCAAGGCCATCTCATGAGCCAAAACCTCCACCACAATGTCAAAACAAACAAGATTTATTACCTAGTTCTGTATTTGATAGCTACATTCCCAAATTGGGTAGCATGTCAAAATTTGAACTTATTGGTGGAATTCAACTCCACAATCGACCTCGATTGAATCGTCGAATTGACTAATTTGTATTTTGCATAAGTAAATGATTATTAGCATATGAGGAATATGAGCAAGAAAATGATATAGCATGTCAAATACGAACTTATTATTGGGATCTAACGTAACTATAATCGATAATTAGTCTTCGAATGAATCAGAGAGTGTTTGGCTGAGCTTATAAGCTCTTTAAAACAGCTTACAAACTATTGCAAAATATTTGGCAAAATAAGCTCTTAAACAGCTTATAAGCTGTGAAAATAAGCTCCAACAGCTTATAAGCTCCCTTAAAAATAAGTTGATCAATCCTAACTTATTTTTTCATAAACCATGAATTTATTAAAATAATTTTATTATAGTTCGTTATTTCCTACACATACACTATCAACTTCATATTTCGTCAATTTTATCTTTCTAACTATGATTTTCTCTCTCTAACTCACAATTCTTTCTCTAGCTTATAAGATCAATTATCCAAACACTTTAACAACTTATAAGCACTTGAGACATTACATCTTATAACCTCTTGAAATATCTTATAAACTCTCTAAAATAAGCTTAGCCAAACACCCCCTCAGTCGAACCGACGAAGTCATGTTTGCATGAGTAAATCAAAATTAGCAAATGAGGAATATAAAGAAAAGAAAAAGCATAACATACATAGACAACCCACATGAGATCCCATGCTTACAACCATGGTATGAACTCCCAAGAATTGGTCCCTCCACAGTTGCTTCACCACCACACAAGAAAATCTTGCCTCAAAGAAAAACAAAAGGGTCAATCCCAAATCTTGATCAACTTAAAACAAACAGCTCATCTACACCAACTTGTTTCACATAGAGAGATCATGTTGAATTTTGCACTTCTTGTCATTCAAAGAGACATGGAGGCTACATCTTGTATTTATAGTGTCCTTTTTCCATTGATTTCAAATGTTTTCATTTAGGCATTTTGTCAACTATGAAAAAGTCTAGGTTAGACATCTCTACTGCCAAGAGAAGAGAAACACATGGGAGTTTATCCCCCATCCCTTCTTGCCTTGCATTTGAGCTTAGTTTGGAAAATGTCACTAACATGCTACTGAAAGCATCCTATGAATTGAAATTTGTGAGGAAAATTAGGGTGATCCGGGTTGTTTCCCCTTGACGATGAAGCTTATCCCCTTGATCGGTCATTCTAAAATTAGGATTCATTTCTTGTCGTAAATATTCACTTGTGGCATACCCTATTTCAATGGATTGACGTAATTTTTCTACTGAAAAAATTCATCTATTACCAAAAACAAGTCATTTATGGATATTATTAGGAGAGCCGCACAGATCTAGTCTAGTTTCGTTGATAATAATTGAACTTGTATAAAGCGATCTCCATCCACAACCTTCATGTATGTTTGATAAAGGACAATGTAATCTCTTAACTATTTCATTTCTCAACTAGTATCAAACAAGAGAAACATAGCCTCTAGAAGCATAGGAAGAGAAGCAAGCTTATTATAAGTTATTTGAAAGTGTTTAACAATCATTAAAATAAATATTGTTTGTCCTCAAAATAATTAGAAAACAGTTAATAGTTGAAAACATATCGTTTTTAGATGATTTTGACATTGCATGCATATTTATAATATATGAAGATACCATACATATAATTAAAAAAAGATGTACAGTGTGTGACTAATACACTAGTTATTTATATGAAATTATTAATAAATTATAGACTTATCTATTTAAGCCAGTGAGATATAGTCAACAATAACGACAAAATAACTATTTTGTTTATGTTTGGTTTAAGTATTCTAACTGATTGTGTTTTAGGATTACTGTAACTGTTGGCCCAATTTGGGGAAAAACCTTTGTTGTATGGGAAAAACTCTGCCTAAAATCCATGCCATTTTAGAACGTCGCTTTAATTTGTTTTCTTTGTTCAATGTTTTGTAATTCTTACTTTCCAAGTTTTTTTTTTATTTTCTTTCAATTTTTTTGAATTTCAGTCTTTTTTTTTTTTCATATTTAGGGTTTAAAATTAATTTTTACTTTTAGATAAATTATGTAATTAAGGTTAATTATTCCATAACTAGATTCTATATTTTTAATATCGACTTATGTTTTAGTTAATCATATTATTCTATTATTAATCAGGTTTTCTAATTTAGAATTTATTATTCTAATTTTCAGCAAAAATAAAGAAATATACAATATGGTCCAAACAAATTACAGTTACTAAAATATACACAAATTATGTTAATTAGATATCCAAAATGATAACAACAAGTTCGATGCATAACAATCGCATAATACTAAAGATAGTTTGACCGCACTACAACAAAAAACAGATATTGGGGCACTTATTTAGAGTCACTATTTATTAAATGTCTCTAAGATATATTATTGGGGCACTTAGATATATTAAATTTATAGGAAAATTTTAAAAAAATCTAAAAAAAAAATAAAAAATGCCCCCAAAGACACTTAAAAATGCCCCAAACTCTTTTGGGACACGATACTTAGCAACATTATGTAAATGTCCCGAAAATCAAAAGTGCCCCCAAATACAATATATTGGGGCACTTCTCAGTGTTTGAAAAATGTTTTTTTGTTGTAGTGCCGATCGAGTGATTATTACAAATTATCAAATATTCTTATCATATTCGTAATTTGTAAATATAGCAAGTAGACTATGATTACGTAATTTCCCCCTAAATTTCTTTTATAAAAGCAAGAAATGCGAACATGGAGATGAAGCGCAAATCTCCATCTCTTCATTATGGCCATGAAAAGCGTTGTTGCGTTACTCATCCTATCATTTTTTCTTGTTCAAACGAGTGATGCTATTCCTCTTCAAGAAACAGTCGACGACGGTATATTGAAAAAATACGAGGTTTTTATTAAAGATCTTTTACCTAAAAATACACCGAAGCTAGTCACTCATTGTTTTTCTGGAAACAATGATTTCGGAAATCATACTCTCTCTTCAAACGAAGAGCAATCGTGGGATTTCAGATCGAATTTCTTCGGAACAACTCTTTTCTCGTGCCATTTTTGGTGGGGCGGAAGAGAAAGATTATTTGATGTATTTTCCAATAAAAATGCAAGCAAGTGCGAAAGTGAATTTAGTGATAAGCATGTGTGCGGCTGGTTTGTGAAGGATGATGGATTTTATTTTGCTCCTATGAAACAACTAGTTGAAGGTACCCCAAGAACTTTTTTTTGGAATTAAAAAATCGTTGTGATCGAAATTCCATTACAACAATGTCGTGTGCACAATAAGGACCAGGTTCTTTTTTATGTAATACTTCTCCAACAATTTTGTTGGATTGTGAAATGCCAATATTTGATAGTTGAGAATATATCATTTTATTCGTGTTTTACATTTTTTTGGGGTACATTGTATTGCATGTATCATCATATATACTACTTAGTACCAACATAAACTATGAAGAATGATTTTATTACACTCTGTTGAGCCTATTTTCTAATGTATCGTATGTATATATTTATATAGGCTTCATTCATTTTGTTATAAATAAGAATCCTTTTATATTGAAATTTATTCAAAATCATGATAAAAGTTATAGAATATTTATATACACATATTATTTAAATTTATAACTTGTATGTGCATCAAACATATCGTTCAACTGTGTACAATAAAATACTAATGTCAACTAAAATCGGGCCAATTACAACCGCTCTAAGCCCAATATGCAGCCTAAAGTCGGTTTGATAAAACCAAACTTTCATCCCACATCGAAATATGCTAGAAATGTTTGGCAATTTATATAGCTCTACGCAGATGTAAACCGTTGTCCCTTCGGGGACATCCGATAAAATTGGAACGATACAGAGAAGATTAGCATGGCCCCTGCGCAAGGATGACACGCATAAATCGAGAAATGGTCCAAATTTTTTTCTCCTAATTTTCTTTTAATTTTATTTTTGATGTTTTTCTTCCATTTCTTTTTTCATTCGTGCTAGTGAAACAGTTAGGTTCCAAATATGTTTTCTGGTTAAGAAATTTATTCTTTTTGTATAAAGATAACTCGTTCATCATGCCTCGCAACTGCAACTCGAGGTATGAAAAATATGGAGATGAAATTTATTATTTGAGTGAGGTTTTTGCTGTCATGTAAAGATTAATAACAATTTACGATGACTGTTAAGATAATGCAGTAATATTAGCATGTCTTCTTAAAGAGCATCTAAAAATATTTACTCTTAGTTAACTTGATAAGTTTTTTTTTAAAGTCTTTTAATCTTCAATTTCGGTGATTCTACTTAAATACAGGTCCACGTTTTATTCTTTATTGTATACAGTTAATTAAATTTAAAAATTTAATTATTTGAATATTTAATTTTATCCAAGATACGATTAGCTAGGTCTAGGCCCTCTAGGGCATCAATCATGTCGACAACACGTACTATATAATAATAACACACCTCATAAAGAGATACACTGTTTCTATATTGGATCTTCTGCCCAGAAGCAATTCGAGGCTGACAACTCATTGTTTTTCCGGCGACGATGATTTCGGTAACCACACCCTTTATCTAAACCAGCATCAATCTTTGTTAAACCTTACAGCATAATTGATGAAGGATCACAACATGCTGATACTCAGCTGGTTAAACACAACACACGTGGTGAGCTACAAAGTGAAGGACTACATTTTATATCAGCACGTGATGATGAAGAATCAGTTACAAAAGTGACAGATGTCAAGAGTTGATTTCACCATGTGTAGCTTAGTGATAGCTTGATCATCTAGGGTTGTTTGATAGGCTGCTATATATAGCTTTGTCTTCATTAGCCGCAATGTAACAGATCATTATGCATTGAATGAATGAAACAGTATTTCAGCTGAATAAGTTTTCTTTACGTTTTATAGCTTTTCTTTCATGGTATCGAGCAGGTAGATCCTACCTGAACTCTTGAACCTAGCCATGGCTGAATCTCCAACTGGATCCATAGTTGGTGGATCAAGTTCATCTCCTTCTTGCTCAGTTATTTTTCTTCACAATATTCCTTCTCCCACTAAACTAAAAGACACAAATTACTTAGTTTGGAAACAACAGATTCTGGCTACAGCTAGAGGATATGGACTTGAAGGTTATCTCACTGGAGCCATTCAACCACCACATATGTGGATTGAAAGCAATGATGATGGAGTCATCCACAAAAGCATCAGCTCAGAATACACCACATGGGAACGGCAGGATCAGGTTCTTTCTGCCTGGCTCCAATCTTCTTTGAGTGAAAGTGTTATGGTATTGGTTGTTGGACTCACCACAGCTACTTCTATCTGGCATGCGCTTGAAACAAATTTTTCTAACCAATCAAGGGCAAAGATAATGCAATATAAACTGCAATTACAAACTCTTAAAAAGGATAATCTCAGCATGACAGATTATTTATCCAAAGTCAAGACTTGCTGTGATATGTTAAACTCGTGGGGCATTTTGTGTCAAATGAAGATCAAGTCATGCACATCTGAATGGTTTAGGATCGAGTATGATCCTGTTATGGTTGCTGTGAGTGCTAAAATGGAAGCATGGTCTGCAATGGATATTCATTCATTACTTTTGAGCTTTGAAACAAGGTTGGAGTCTACCAAACTCAGTCCCTCAACACAGATGGATCTCAGCCTTCCTGCATTTTATGGCTCAGACCACCTCCCATCGTTTGGTCACTTTGCAGGCCAAGGTCATAGAGGAAGGGAGGTTATAATGGTAGCAGAGGAGGGATCAGGAATGGACCTCCCAGAGGAGGATACAATGGTGGTGGTCGTGGAAGAGGCAGAACCTCGGAAGTAAACCAACTTGTCAAGTATGCTTCATTCCAGGTCATACAGCAGATCGTTGTTGGTATAGATTTGACCAATCTTTTGTGCCAAAGCAACCTCAACAGTTTCAACAGCAACAATCTTCTAACACATATCATTCGGAAATCAAGCTCGTTCAGTCCTAGAGCTCACATGGCTCAACTTCCTGCCTCACAGAATTCAGGTAGTTCTCACTATTCTACTAGTGATTATAACAGTGAGAATTCTTGGTATCCAGATTCAGGGCAACAAATCATGTGAGCAATGATCTTTCAAACCTCAATACTGCTACTGAGTATCGAGGAGGAGTAAACTTCAAATGGGAAATGGCAGAGGTGTTGACATTGCTCATATAGGTAAGGTATTCTTCTCTCCTTCTTCCACAAAACCTTTTATTCTAAACAATCTCCTTCATGTTCCTCACATCACCAAAATCTCCTTAGTGTATCTCGGTTTGCACGGGATAACAACGTTTTCTTTAATTTCACTCAAATTTCGTGTTGTGAAGGATCAAGCTACCAAAGCTATTCTCCTCAAGGGTTCCCTTAAAGGTGGTCTCTATGAATTCACAAATCTCAACAACCTCAGCTCCCACTCACCTTCAACTCATTTGGATCCACCTTTTATCTGCTTTCAATCAACCAACAGTGTGCACTGCAAATTTGCATGACACTACTGTTTTCCCAGTCTGTTCCTCTTTGTGACCTTGATGTTTGGCACAATAGATTAGGCCACCGTAATGTTGATATTGTGAAGAAGGCCTTAACCTCTTGTAATCTCTTTTCAATGAAATGAAGTCTTCAAGTTTGTGTCAACGTGTTTTTGCCAAAATGCATAGATTGCCATATCTGATTCTCTTGCACAACACCATACACCTCTTGAACTCATTCACGGTGACTTATGGGGTCCTGCACCCATTACTAGCACCAATGGTTTCACCTACTATGTGAGTTTCATTGATCATTTTAGTAGGTATGTTTGGATATATTTACTAAAATCCAAGGGAGGTACATAATGTGTTTATCCAGTTTAAAACCCTTGTTGAAACTCAACTAAACAGTAAGATCAAGTCTATCCAAACTGATTGGGAGGGAGTATAGGAGTCGACTAATTTCTTTTCTCAAATGGAATTCATCACAAGGTTTCTTGTCCTATACACCACAACAGAATGGATTGGTGAGAGAAAACATAGACATATAGTAGAAATGGGATTGTCTCTCTTGTTCAAGTCTGGTCTTCCAATGAAACATTGGGATGATGCTTTACCACCTCTGTTTACATCATTAATAGGCTGCCCACAAAAGTCATTGGTTTTAGTTCACCTTATGAGAGACTTTTCACCAAAAACGACTACTTGTCCCTTAAAACCTTTGGATGTCTATGTTATCCCTTTGTGCGACCTTACAATAAGCATAAATTGCAGCCTAGATCAGCCTCTGGAATTTTTTAAGGTATAGTCTTCATCACAAAGGTTATAAAGTTCTTCGCCTCGGTAAGATTCTTGTCAGTAGGGATGTCTTGTTTGATGAGAGTGAATTTCCTCTTAAAATTGTCCTGCTCTTCCTGTACTGCTGATTCTACTTCTTTTGCTCCTGTCAATTGGAGTATTCCACCTACTCTAAGTCATCTTCCTGCTGTCGAAAGTCTTGTTCCTAATACTCAGCCTGTTCTTCCCTACCTCTCCTCCTCCTCCTCAATCAATACTGATTCTTCTTCTCCTTTGTGGATTCTTCTTCTTTACTCATCCTCACTCTTCCTCTTCTAGTCCTTTATCTAATGAGCATATTCACACCACTGCCGCCACCACCCCTGAACCTGTTGCTATTCGAATGACCATCCTATGGTTACCGGAGGAAAGGCGGGAATTTTCAAACCAAAGTCTTATCTTTCTGATGCGATTCTTGATAAGTTTCAGGAGGTTGAACCCAAGACTGTGACTGAGGCCCTATCTAGCACAATTTGGAAGTCAGCCATGATACATGAATTGAGAGCTCTTTTAAAAAGAAGACATGGACTCTTACTCCTCCACCTCCAGGTAAGAATTCTTTAGGATGTAAATGGGTTTTAAGATTAAGAGGAATCTGATGGGAGTATAGCTCGGTATAAGGCCAGATTGGTAGCACAAGGGTTCACTCACGAACCTGGTTTGACTTCACGAAACTTTTAGTCCTGTAGTTAAACCCACTACCATCGGACCATTTTATCCTTGCTATTCAACAAAACGGGGCATTACTCATCTTGATGTGGACAATGCCTTCCTCAATGGTGTTCTTAATGAGACCATTTACATGAAACAACCACCGGTTTTAAATTAGGAGGAGCTGTCCCTTTGGTTTGCAAGTTGAACAAGGCAATTTATGGCTTGAAGCAAGCCTCCGGATCATGGTTTACTACTTTTCGATCTGTTCTTCTCAACATGGGTTTTCAACAGTCTAAGGCTGATACTTCTCTATTTTTCAAGAAGGCGCTCACACATTGTTTATTTGCTTGTTTATGTTGATGATATCCTTATAACGGTAGTGATCATTCTCATTCATCAAGTATTGATTGTTTGGGAAGAGCATTCTCTCAAAACCTTGGTTTTGTTCATCACTTTCTTGGCATTGAGGTCTTACAGACGGCTCAAGGTTTACATTTACATCGGAGGAAATATGCAAGTGATATTCTTACAAAGGTGCATATGATTAATGCTAAGCCTTGTCCTACACCGATGGTTTCTAATGCTCGTTTATCTAAGTTTGATGGACGTCCCATGGCAAATCCTCGTGATTACGAGTGTGGTTAGAGGTCTCAATACCTCACCATAACAAGACACGATCTTTCTTTTCTTTGTGAACAAGGTTAGTCGGTTCATGGCTAACCTCTTGATACTCATTGGCGAGTGTCAAACGTATTCTTCGTTATGTGGTTGGCTCCACGGATCACGGTATACACTTTACTCGCACCAACTCTTCACATATCGTGGGTTTTCGACTACGATTGGGCTTCGATCTTGATGATCGTCGCCCACCTCGGGATGTGTATATTTTTGGTGGAAACCTCGTTTCTTGGTCTTCTAAAAGCAACATGTGGTCTCCGTTCTAATCTTGGTGAGTATGAAGTTTAGCTAATCTTTCTCACGAAATTTCGTGGTTTCTTTCTCTTTTCCATGAACTATCTGTTGCTACTTCCAAGGTACCAGTCATATGGGTTGATAAGCTGCAGCACCATTTCTCTTGCTTCTAATCCTATTCTTCATGCCTGTACTAAGCATATTGAGTTGGATATCCATTTTGTTCGTGAGAAAGTTCTGCTCATGCTCTTGAGTTCAACATGTTCCATCCTTGTCTCGGTGGTGACATCTTCACCAAACCTCTGATCCCAATTCTTCTCTCGCCTCAAGAACAGGTTACATCGTTGTGCCCTCTCGCTCGCTCGAATTGAGGGGCATGTTAAACCTTACAGACATAATTGATGAAGGATCACAACATGTTGATACTCAGCTGGTTAAACACAACACACGTGGTGAGCTACAAAGTGAAGGACTACATTTTATATCAGCACGTGATGATGAAGAATCAGTTACAAAAGTGACAGATGTCAAGAGCTGATTTCACCATGTGTAGCTTAGTGATAGCTTGATCATCTAGGGTTGTTTGATAGGCTGCTATATATATAGCTTTGTCTTCATTAGCCGCAATGTAACAGATCATTATGCATTGAATGAATGAAACAGTATTTCAGCTGAATAAGTTTTCTTTACGTTTTATAGCTTTCCTTTCAATCTTGGAGATTCGACCAGAACTAATTTCCTCAGATCAACTCGTTTCTCTGCCACTTTTGGTGGGGTGCAAGGCAAAGAGCATTTGACGTTTTTTACGTAAAAAATGAAAGCGTGTGCCAAAATAAATTTGGTAATGTGTGCGACTAGAGATGGCAATGGACCGGATTTGGACCGGATCTTGCTAGGTCCAGATCCAGATCCGTAATTTTTTACTTGGGTCCAGATCCGGTCCAGATCCATTGGGTCCAAAAAAATTAGATCCAGACCCAGATCCATAAGATCCGCAGGGTCCAGGGTCTAGACCCGGATCCATATATTTTCTCTTCTAAAATAAATCTCAAATAAATATATTTCACAGTAACACCATAATAATAATAATCTAAATACATATAACACTATAATAATTATTTAGAAATTCTATAATCATCACAATGCAAGAAGACTTTTGCTTTCATGACAACAAATAATATTGCAATAGTAATAGAAGAATTAACACGCATATCTTAGTAAATAGACCACTCATATACAAAATTTTCTCAAATACAATGTGCAAGTTTCTAATATTATTGATAATATTATCCAATTTCGTAACTTAGTTTATCCAACTTCGACTAGAAAGAAAATAATATAATACACTTATAAATATAAATAAAAATTATATATACATATATATTATATGGATCCATGGACCGGATCTGGATTTCAGAAATCGAGATCCAGATCCAGATCCGGATTTTAAAAGAATGGTCCGGATCCGGTCCAGATCCGTCGGATCCTATTTTTTGAAGATTCAGATCCTAAAAAATGGATCTGGATCTGCGGATCTGGACCGGGTCCGAGATCCACTGCCATCCCTATGTGCGACTGGCGTGTGAAGGAAGATGGGTTCTATTTTATGGTTGATCAAAAATATGCACACGCTGAGGTTAAAATTTATGACTGGCAATGAAAAATTATTAAATTTGTGATGGAAATTCCTTTAAATATTATAGAGAATTAACAAATAAGGGCCATGGACCAGATTCTTCATGTGTAATATTTCTCCACAATTGTTGGATGTTGAAATGTCAATATATAATAGCTGAGAAGATAGCATTTTATTCTTGGCTTTACATTTTTGGTACATTGCATGTATCTTTATATATGTGATTATGAAATGAAATATTATTCAGCAATATAAATTTTGGAAGGATTTTATTACGAATTCGTTGGTTTACATATTTGATAATTGTGCAGTTATGGAGATGTACTTATAAATAATTATTATAATGTTAATTTATGCGCATATAGTACACTTTATTCACATGAATTAAGATTACAACATATTTATTTGTTTATTTATTGAGGTAATTACGATATATTTATTTAAGCTCTTCAGAATGTAGAATTGGCCACATATGATATAAGACGTCGATAACCCAATTTACAATTTAATTTATAATTGTTACTACATATCAAAGATTTAATTTTCTTTAAATAAACTTTTTTCTTTTTTAGCCCAAATTATATTTTGGGCCTAAAGAAATCTCTTTTCCAAGCCCAAAGCTAGCTATGACGGCCTAGCGGTGTCCCACAACTTATTATGTGTCACCATATCCCTTGTTATAACTATTATTCTAATAATATTTTTATAAAAGAATAAATTTTATTAATATAATATTATGAATAATATTTAATTTTTATTTCAAAAGATTAAAGTGTGAAAAAATTATATAACTTAACTTTAGATTTATGAATCCCAATAGGGTATTATTAACAAGTAAAAGCATAATTAATTATACTCTAATTGGAGGGAATAAACCATATTCTAAACTTATTTAATATTATAGCTAGATATGGAGAAATGAAAGGCTCTATTTAGAAGAATTGGAGGTCCAAATTTCGATTTATTATGAATCATTGCACCAGAAACATATTTCCAGCCCAAAAATATATTTGGCGCCCAAAGGAATTTCTTTTCCAAGTCTAGATCTAGATATGATGGTCTAATTTTTTCTTGTGTATGGGATAATTCGTATTTTTTCTATCAATAAATTAAGACACATTAAGTATTATTTTCTACTGGTTAGGTTTGGGTTAATCACTGGTATTTTAAATGTTCACCCTATTATTCCCCTCACTTAAATTTAATGAATTGGCGAATTCGATTTCGTACTAAATATTCTCTCGTCCCACTTAAGATGACATGTATTCTTTTTTGGACTGTCTCATCTAAGATGACATGTTTCTTTTTTAGGAAATAATTATATCTTCAAAAGTTGTGGGACCTGCCCACTTTTATCATTTTAATAACTTTATATCATTTTCCTAAATAATAATGTCGAAAAGATATTGATCATCTCGAGTGTGACAGAGGGAGTAATTCTTAGAGATGGGGTCCTGTAGTACTCTACCCAAACCTGACCCGATATGTTTAGTTCGAGCTATTGCTACTTTAACAAATTAATTATATTATGTAATGAGATTTTGATGAGATGTTTGTTTAAATGTACATGAGATTATTTTTTAAATGAGACTTTTTTTATATCAAGTGATACGATGAATATTAATCTAAATAAATCTTGATTTATTTATAAATGAGAATTTGCTTAAAAATAATTGAGACGTTTACTTACAACAAGTGATACAATAAGTATATTTGCAAATGAGACGTTATTTATAACGATACAACAACTATATTCACAAATGTGACTTTTGTTAAAATCAAATGAGATTTTTTTTTTTAATATTATTGTTGGTTTGGGCAGATGGGTTGCAATGCCGATTCGGGATTGGGCGTGAGTCAGATCCGCGGAAGGTTTGTTTGTAGGTCGGATCGATCTGACCCAAATTTTTGTGTAATTAGACATATGTTTCACAATAAAATCGATTTTCTATAGTAAAAATCTATATATACTATGTTTTAAATTAATGAGATGCAACGCTTACTAATTTAATTTGGGGCAATTGCTAGATAATCCATGAATTTTGACCATTAAAATGTTGCAACAATAATATCACTTTCCAATTATTGTAAAATTGATGACATCCTCAAATTTTTACTTTCGAACAAGAATTAATGTGGTATGCACCATTAATTGTCGTTGGGCATGATATGCAACAGTCAAACGTGAAAATTTGGCATACCACGTCACCTATCAGGTGAATGAAAAAAATTGATTGAGTTAATTTTGTAACAAATTAAAATGTGATGACTAGCTACAACATTTCAAAGTGATCATGTTAAAATTAAAAAGATTTGGTCAAAATTCGTGCATTATTTGGCAATTACGTTACAATTTGGAGAAACACTATGGTTTCCATAAGATCCAACCTAGTGAATCGAGCTCTATTAGTCTTGCCTAGTCGTAGTCGAATCCAAATATGAATATTTATGTATAACACAATTCGTAAATTTACATTATATGTTAGTCGCAAAATTCTAATCGCAGTCATCCTTTACTAATATATGCCAATTATATTTATAGGATACCCCAAATAGTGTCAATAATTTTATGCATAACAATCAAAGATAGGCCAAATACTTAACTAAATATTATCTTATATAGGGATATCAATAGGTGGGTTTTACTCGGACTAGAACCAATAAATAAGTAATGGTTTTGGTTCTGGATCCGACCCATTAGAAATTGGATCCGGACCGGACCAGGACCATCAACTATGAGTCTTAAGTGGTCCGAATCTAAGCGGATCTGGAACCAGAACCGAACAAGGACCAGAACTAGAACCGAAACCGTTGCTTTATAATTTAATGTGTTATGAGTGATTTTGAATCGATATGGATAAAACTAGCTCATTGACAAACCTATTTAAACTTAGGCTCGTCAATAGACGGGTTTTACTCGGACCAGAACCAATAAATAAGTATTAGTTCTTCTTCTGGAATCAGAACCAGATCGGGACAAGACCGGACCATCAAACTATGTATCTAAACGGTCCGGGTCTAAAGCGGATCTGGAACCGGAACCGGAACTGCTGCTTTAAAATTTAATGGATTTTGAACAATTCTGGATCGATTCGGGTAAAACGCACTTATTGACATCCCTAATCTTATACTAGAAAGTGCAGTGTGATTATATGCATTCCCATGATCCCATCCTATTATCTAGTTTAAATCAATTGAAAGCAAACATGAAGAAACACTCCTCTTCAACATCGCCATGAAAAGCCTTCTAGTTTTGGCTATTCTATCAATTGTTTTTGTTCAAGAGAATGCTGCCCTTCCTCATGTCACACAAAGATACGAAGTTTTTATTTTCGATCTTCTGCCGAAAAACTCTTCAAAATTAACAACTCATTGTTTTTCTGGAGACAATGATTTGGGGAACCATACTCTCTATCAAAACCAATATCATTCGTGGAGTTTCTACACAAATATATTCAAAACGACTCGTTTCTCTTGCAGTTTTTTGTCAGGTGTGAGGCATAGAGCTTTCGATGTGTTCTACGCTAAAACGGCGCATATGTGCGAAACTGGATTTGCTAACGTCTGCAGCTGGATTGTTAAGGATGATGGATTTTATTTTAGTCCTAATGAACAATATAGATTAGGTATGACAAAAATGTATGGTTGGGAGTGAAGGGTTGTTGAATTTTTCGTAGACCAAATTCCTTTATAAGATCTTAATTATTGCATAACAATAATGCTAAACTTACTTTGTCATGAACCAATTCTTCATATGTTGGGTGTTGAAATGCTAGTATTTATTAAGTTAATTATAAGATAGCATTGTGTTCGCATGCTTTACATTTGTTATGAACGTTGACAAATAAGAATATGTATTTGCTAATAATACGTTAGTTAGGTCCATGGACAAGAGATGCAACATTGTTGTCATTTATATTTTTGGATGTTTTCCAATCTGAGTTGAGATTTTGTTGTTTTGCATTTCATAATGATAATTTTGTAATAATCGTAAATCGTAATTATGTCTAGTTAAATTTTCAGTTAATTGAAAAACAGTTTTAGCAACATCGTTAAGATTAAGAGTTTCGAATGAAATTATGAAATTATAGAAACTCTAAAACGCCGGCATACTTTTTCCTTTTGGATTTTTTTTTCATTTGACGTGTTATTTTACGAACATAATATGCAATATATAATTAAATTTGTGTACATTTCAATAATTACATGAAAAAAGGAAAGGAATTCATGGACATATGAAATTTATGCAAGTAAAACAAATAGTTTCTTTGGAAACCCTTGTAATATTATAGTGGACAGGGGAAGATGTATATAAGGGCAAAGGGGTGTTTTTGTAATCTTACAACTATATAATTTATATGTGTTTGTATTTATTTTCATCTTTATATTTATATTTATAATTCGTAAGCGTATTGCAATTTCTTTGTTTGAATTGTTTTAATTTTTTATATCAATTGTTATATCAGTCATTTGGGAGTGAAATTTGTTGTTTATAAAATAAATTTAGAGAGACGTATATTGTTTTGACAAATGAAGAAAAGAAAAAGTAAAAAACAATCCTTTTATATTGAAATTTCTTCAAAATCATGATAAAAGTTATAGAATATTTATATACACATTATTTAAATTTATAACTTGTATGTGCGTCAAACATATCCTTTATTGTTTATAATAAAATACAAATGTCAACTAAAATTGGGCCAATGTACAACAGCTCTAAGCCCAACATGCAGCTCAAAGTCAGTTTGAAAAATCAAACTTTCATCCCACATCGAAATCTGGTGGAAATGTTTAGCAGTTTATAGTCACTACGAGGCATACAGCTATCGTCCCTTCGGGGCATCCGATAAAATTGGAACGATACAGAGAAGATTAGCATGGCCCCTGCGCAAGGATGACACGCATAAATCGAGAAATGGTCCAAATTTTTTTTTTTTCCTAATTTTTCTTTTAAAATTTTTTTTTTTGTGATGTTTATTCATTCCATTTCGTTTTTTTTTTCTTACTTTTGCTAGTGAAACTTATGTTTTCTGGTTAAGAAATTTATTCTTTTTCGTACAAAGATAAGTCTCATTATGCCTCGCAACTGCAACTCTGGGCATGAAAAATACGAAGATGAAATTTATTTTTTTAGTGATTTTTGTTGTCGTATAAATATTAATAACAATTTAAGATGACGGTTAACATGATACAGTAATATTAGCATGTCTTTTTAAAGATCGTCTAGAAATATTTACTGTTAGTTAACTTGATAAGTTCCTTTTAGAAAAAAAGATCTTTTAATCTTAAATCGGGTGATTCTGATTAAATACAGGTCCACACTTTATTCTTTATTCTATATAGTTAATTAAATTTGAAAATTTAATTATTTGAATCTTTAATTTTATCCAAGATACGATTAGCTAGGTCTAGGGTATCAAACAAGATTATCTTACCAAATAAATTTTATTTTTTTAACATATAGCAAATCTTCATAACCAAAATTATCATATTAAATCGGTTTTATCTAGAGTTATCAAACATGGGCCAGCCTCATTTTGGGTCGGACTGGTTGAAAATTTATATTGTGGGCCAGAAATTGGGCCTATCACCTCTCAAAATTTGGCCTGAATGATACCCAATTTCTCTATTAGGCTTGATACGCTCGGACTAGATCAATTCGTGTTACAATTCACAACTTTAATTCTACCAAATCAAGTCCATGTTGCTATATCGAATTTGTTTCTTTTATTCAAAGGATAATAATTGATAAATAAAAGAAAGAGTGAAAATTGTTAAGGGAAGGGATAAATTGACAACATTAGTAAAAATAAAATAGAAATTGGGCTCCTTTAGTACGAATATTTTGTCTCTATAAATTCCTTGTCTAAACATGCTCGAGTTCCATTGCCAGCATAGTCTTTTATTTTTATTTTTACTTTTGTAATTTTTTTGATATCACGAAGAACCTGAACTACGCCAGAGTCTTGTATTTGGGTAAATCTCACGTTCGCGTGCAATAGCGCAAACCACACGGGACAGTGAAACCACACTTGAAACCAGGTGTGACGTCTCAAACCCATAGAGGCGTTTGGTGGGGTTCGAACATGTGACCTCTCGATACGTGCGAGACCCACCTTAATTTGGGTTGTGGTATCATAGTCTTAAGTTTATTGGTGATATGTCACTACTCACTAGTACGCATGAACTAATTTTTGTTTAAAACTTAGAGAATTTATTTTTGTTTTTAGGTAATTTTCCGTTTTAGAATCGAAACAATTATGACCATGTGACAGAGAACCAATATTGGGATGTAATCAATGTGACATTTAAATTTTGATGAAATGTAGTTTTTTCAATTAATAAACAAATTAAAGATTACATTACGATGGACCCGAATCTGAAATTTTTGGTCATAAATATTAACCATTTTACTATTAAACTAACACATACACATAAAATATCTAATATTATTTTACTATCATAAATAAAAGTAAACATAACCTACACGTATGTACAAATCTGCTTATTCACACCCCGATGTCATGTATTTGTGCTAAAAATCGTAGCATAATAATGCTAGAATTATTCAGCTAAATGACAACTTAATCACTATGCGTCGGCTACGCCCCTATTTGAAGTTCGATTATTAGAAGAATAATCTTTTTTCGAGTTTAAACTTTCATTTTCGCAATTATTCATTCCTTTGAAAACCATTTTTATCGTGAGAACCAAAAAATAATGAATTCGTTGTCAACGTTAATGAATCCGTCGGAAAAGTTACTGAATCCAAAAAAATCTTAAAAAATAGAATTTTCGTCCCTTATGAGATTCGAATTCAAGTAAAAAATATCAAGTTTTTGGATTCAGTAATTTTTCCAACGGATACATAAACTTTCATAATAGATTCATTTTATTCATAAAAAAAATTTATGATTCTTCATTCTTACATTAAAAATGATTCTTATTTGAACCTATCTTTCGCTATATAAACTATTTACTCGGTTGTGAGTCGCGAACGTTTCCTACCTCACATAAACTAAACCATTTTTTTAAGAAAAAACTATTGCTCCCACATGGCATCAATTCTAACATCACATAAGGTCAAATAGTATCAATAATACTAAAAAAGTAATACATGGCAAGCAAATACTGTACCATGAAATAAATAATAATTATTTGAACATGTACAATCTGGATATGGACATATTAAATAATATAGGAAAAGAGGATATGTTCAATCAATCTTAATATTTGTTCGAACAAAATCAAATTAGTGGGACACCATGTTCTCATCACCATATTATGTGATTTGACCTTTAATATTTTTCCTCCACAAAACCAAATAATACCACGATATCTTATTTTGCACAAGATATTGATTCTCGTTCACTACCCATTTTGGAAGTTGAATATATTAGTCGTATTTAAAAATTGAGATATCTTGTTAGTGTTGCACCTTGACATACGAATGTACTATTATTTAAAAAATGTAATGGATTGCAACATACTATTTTCTATTCATATTCTATTAGAATCTTTCATTTTTGTTTTCAATTTAAAACTTGTAGCTTGATTAACTTGTATCTATTATACTATATAATTATTTAGTGATATCAATGGGTGGGGTTTATCCGGACCAGAACCAATAAATAAGTAATGGTTCTGGTTCTGGATCCGACCCATTAGACCCTGGATCCGGACCGGAACCGGATCTGAGTGGGTCTAGAACCAGAACCAGAACCGGACAAGAACCAGAACTGAAATCGAAACAGTTGCTTTATAATTTAATGAGTTATGAGTGATTTCGAATCGATATGAATAAAACTAGCTCATTGACAAGCCTATTTAAACTTAGGTTTGTCAATATACGGGTTTTACTCGGATCAAAATCAATAAATAAGTATTGGTTCTGGTTCTGAAATCAGATCCGGACCGACCGGACCATCAAACTATAGATCTAAACGGTCCGGGTCTAAAGCGGGTCTGGAACCAGAACCGAAACCAGAACCGCTGCTTTAAAATTTAATGGGTTTTGAGCGATTCTGGATCGATCCGGGTAAAACTCATCCATTGACATCTCTACTTATATATATATATATGTATTGAATCTATTAATTTTCGATAATATCATACCTCAAATATGATACATTGAACATAGTGATATTTTTTGCATTAATATTTTTATTGCTATGTATACCTTCTCCGAGTGATATGCAAATGATCTTACAAAAATTAATATATTAAAAAGTGAAGAAGGATTTAAATATTATTATGAATTATTTATCAGGTAGGATTTCATTGGTTTAGCCTACGTGTCTCACATGAGTCAATAATCGATGACAGAGATCACGACAATGCATGCATAATTCAGATATTTAATTTCTTTTACGGACCGTTTAGGTAATTAATTATTTAATTTTATTCAATACGTTAACTAAAAGCATGGCCTTTTTCTTTCCCTTGCACGTGAGCAGCACATGTTTCTTACGAAGAGTGGTTGAAGGCTTGAAGCCATGGAACGTGCGTGGGACCCGCACAACGTGCATCTGTGGGGCCCTTCACGAAATTTTCAAAATGGTACCAGTTGGTGAACGCCCTTTAATTGAGGGCATATACGTACATATACATTAAGAACGATTTATAATTTTTGACAGAGTTGGTATGTTTTGGTATCAAAAGTATGATTTATAATTTGTGTAGTAACCTTTCTATTTGTTAAAACTAACGTGATTATTGGAAATAGGTGGATTAATCGTACACGTTGAAAAGTTATAATAACGTCATTTAAGGTGATTGATTGGCTGGCTGGTCCACGTATAAATTATAACTACGATATCAATTTAATTTCACATGATTTTGATTAATATTATAACCCACATAAATTATAAATGATATATTTGATGTCAAGATTTAAAATTCATGTTGTAAACTAAAGAAAATGAGTATTACAATAATTTAGTAAATTATTATTATCCAATCTTATGATCTTCTATGTAATTTACAGTCTATTGTATATATATTTAGATTTAACTCAATACAAATAAAAGATAACTCCTACATATTCGCACAATATAAATTTAAACAAATCGATACATAATTTGTTTGTCTTAAAAGTAGGTCTTTGATTTGTGACATATAAGTGGCAATGCCCTATAAGTTTGCACAATATATTTTATAAATTTCGATAACGCAATTAAGAAGAGAGAAGAAAAATTGAAAACATGATAAAGAAAAGTAAATTCCAACTACGACACCAAACAAGCCTTTAAGTGGTAAAGAAGGTACACAACATAGAAAGATCTTATTACAACGAATTTGGCAGCTTTTCACTGCCACGTGTACTCCGGAGAATCAAATAGTGTAATTTACGTTGACTTGGACTCGTGGCACATTATCATTGGCTCAATGACGTGTTGCTTGAGCCGCCCGTGTAAAGTAGAGCCTTAGGGAGTCACTTGGTCTGACCATATTATCCTCCGTTTCTGAACCATGATACATCACACGAATTTCTCTACAGTGTAGTCGCGCCCACGGATGGTTTGTTGCACCATTTTAGCTGTTTTAGTGTAAGTGTTCTAGATACTCGCTAAGAGTAATTATATGAATAATTTAATATCAAACAAAAAAAGGAATTAACATAAATATTTTAACATGGATAAAAAAATTGAAGGTAATACTGATTATATATAGAATACAGTCACTGTAATTGATTATAGATAAAAATTAAAATGAAAGAAATAATTGATATGATGTTTTTGGAATTCAAGAAGAAAATTATGTAGAATTAGGGTTGTGTGTAAGAGACGTCGAACTTTTCTTTGGACGGTTTGACTCATCTGAATTTATAGAAATTAATGGACCTTAACTTTTCAGTTTTCTTAAACATTTTTCTTTTACCATAGTATAATAATATGAAAGGTTTTCGAAGTATTTTGAAAAATATTAATCTCAATGCAATTTAATCGTGACATTAATCTTTTTTCTGTAAAAATTTAAAAGCTATATCTCCAAATAATTTATTGCATGTTATTGAAACCCTAAATCTTCATATATATATATATATACACATTTATTATCATGTCATTTAAATGCATAGATTTGAATGTATCAATTCATTTAATCTTTCCACGTTTTTTTTATCTACCTGAGAAGCAAAAGATCAATCACGGACTCATATCTAAAACTTCAATTACTTTCTAAAATATCGGCTTTCTCATTATTTACTCGATTTTACAAAAAAGAAAAAGAAAAAGAATGATATTCCATCTTATTTTGGAAAAATTATATAGAATATATAGATATACTACATCCTCTGTCACATGATAATATTTTATTAATTTAATTTATATTAATAAATATTAGAATATATGAAAGATGATATACTATATCTACATATATAATTTCATCCCTAATTTGTAATCCAGATTTTGATTTTTTTTTGGAAACCACAGGAAAAGCCTAGCTGTAGCGGGGTCCCACCAGTATTGAAGCAGTAAAATAAATAGAAAACGCGTAAAGGAAATCCTGTAGCCCGAGAAACAGGGTATAACTCCTCCGATAGCAGTACAAAAATACAATGAACGAAACTGAAATCAAAATCAAAATAATATAAAACCAAAATCGCCTCGTTGAATTCAAGACCTTTCGATAATTATATCAGTCTCCCAATAGGAAAAGAAGAGGAAAAAGAGTCTTCTCTCTCCCTCCCTCAACCTAACGTTTATTCCCCTCTTTCTCTCTCTCTAATTTCTCAAACCAAAACTCGAGAGGAGAAAAAGAAAATCAATGGAGATTTTGGACAGGGCGGGTGCGTGTTTTGCCGTAGACGACGACGACCTGTTGAACTTCAACCTCGAAGGTGAGGGCGACGAAGAGGACCTCACCATTTTCAAAGGCGCCTCCGCCTCTTCTTCATCCTTGGAAACACCGAACCCGGCGGCCGCTTTTGGCCGTGTGGCGCTGAGCGGCCCTATTCCTGTAAGTTCCACCCTGTTATGTTATGTGCCCAAAGAAACGGGTTGGGGAGAGTCGTTCGACCGAGTCTCTCTGTGACTCGGCCGAGTCTGGATGTATCTCCGTACTGAGTCTGTAAACCGGAGTGACTCGGCCGGCAAGTTCGAGTCGATTCGGACGGGTTGGGTCCGAGTGGCCTGGTCGGCTCGTCGTGGGGGCGGTTCGAGTCAAATTTGCCGGCACGTTTTGCCCTTTTTTAACTAAATATGTGAATACCGTGACTATTGTCTGTGGACGGATTTGCCCTTAGAAACCCTAGGGAGTGGATGGAGGTATTTTTGAAACTTGAGAAATTAATGGACACGTCTTTGTCAATGCAGCATCGTTCATCACGACGTGAATGAGCTGTAAAAATTTAAATGCTTAAAATTAGTCATTTTCAAGACTTTTGTGAATTGTGATAATGTGGGCAGAATATGCTCCCACTGCCTCATTCACACTATAATTCCCCAAGCAAATCAAATATATTAAATGTCGCAATTTCCCCTATTTGCAAAGACATTTTTGTCCCTCCGAAGTTATTCCTTCAAATTTGTCCTTTTCCATTGTCTTGGAATATAACTCGACATAAATAAAACAAGAACCATGGCTCCCCATTTTATCTTCTTTCCCCAATTTTGAATTTTTTTTGGAACCAAAACTTCTTTGAATTTAAACGAGACGACTGAGTCATGTGATTAGCTTTATCCAACCAATTTGTTGTCATGGAGCGTAATCTTTGTCACAAACACGCATTGATTGAAGAAATTCTTGAACTGAGTTGGGATTGATCATGGCCTCTTTGCTTTTTGGCTCTGCGTTGCAGGAATCCGTGGAGGAGGAGGAATTGGAATGGTTATCCAACAAGGACGCCTTCCCCCCGGTGGAGACGTGCTTCGGCATTTTGGCCGAAAATCCGGAGCTCGTGATAAACCACCAGAGCCCCGTATCCGTGCTCGAGAACAGCAGCAGCAGCAGTCACAGCAACAGCAGTTCCAACAGCAATGGCGGGGGCTCCGTGGCGAGCTGCTGCAACAGCCTAAAAGTCCCCATGAACTACCCCGTTCGTGCCCGGAGCAAGAGGAGGAGAAGACGAGTGGGATACGGTAATTTGCCGAGCCAGCAATCCTTGTGGTTGAATCCAGTTAGTGTCAAAAGCAAGAAGGAAGTATCATTTACGCTGCCGGCGTTGCCGACCATCACGAGCGGTGAAATGGGGAGAAGGTGCTTGCATTGCCAAGCGTTGAAGACCCCGCAGTGGAGGGCCGGCCCTATGGGCCCGAAGACCCTCTGCAACGCATGTGGGGTGCGTTACAAGTCGGGCCGCCTGCTGCCTGAGTACCGCCCTGCGAGTAGCCCGACTTTCTCGAGCGTGCTTCACTCCAATTCCCATCGGAAGGTGGTGGAGATGAGGAAGCAGAAGCAGGGGACGGAGGGAGATGGAGTGCCGGTGAGTGTGGCTTGTGGATATAGCTTAGGATAGTGATAAGTAGTTTTCCCTACAGTGTTGCAGCACTTTGGCTTCTTTTTCACTCACCTTACTTTTGTTGATTTATTTAGATCAGTTAGATTAGAAGTTAGCATTTCGTTTATGAAATTTGTTTAGGTTTTGTTGTAATGGACTAGATGGTTAGTGGAGCCATATTGGTTTTTTTCTTTTTATGAATATTCTTTAGAAAGTTTTGGTTTTTTTTGGTGTTTGGCTTTGGATAAAAATAGGCAAAATCTTGGAAAATGTTGGTTTTGAATTGTGATTATGGCCAGAAGAAATCACAGAAACATAGTTCTCACTGATGTTTTGATCAATACTTGTTTCTTGAAACTTGATTATATCTATGCACATAGTTTTATACAACTGTATGTGTGTGTTCATATCTGTCATATTGTCCAAACATGGCTCACAACAAGGCTGAGAAATGAGGTTCAGACAGTTTTTCTCATTGCTATTCAACTGTTAGTTTTGTCCATTTTTCAAATTTCAGTCTCCATTGATTTAGTGGTTTGATCCGGTAGTTTTTGTCCATTTTTCATGTTGATATGCCTTGAAATATATCCAACTTAACACTTGTTTTGGGCCTTATTAGACGTATTGAGCTGAGCTCATCTGGTTTATTCTCTTAGTACTATATATATAGTCTTTGAGAGTTGTAATTTGAAATTCTGAAACTCTAGCCGTTAATAAATATGTTCTCATTTCCTGCCTGTGGACGTAACCAACATATTGTTGATGAACCAACATAAATCTGTGTTTGCTTTACGTTTCTGTATATTAATTGCTCAATAATCCTAATCCGTTACAATATTTCAAATTTCAATCTTCATTGATTTAGTGGTTTGATTTGGTTCTGTGAAGAAAAGGCAAGAATAGTTGGGTAATATGCTGATTCATTTTCAGTGATTTGGATTTCACCTTTTACAGATATAAATCAGATGCCTTTCCAGCAAATTTGTCACAATCACCTTTCTTTTCTCCGTGATATGATAGTTTGTTTGCTATAGATAAATTGATAATGAAAGAGATTCACCTTTTATCTTGGTTCGTTTTCTGTCATCGGATCTTTAGCTTTATTTTTAATTCAGTTTATAATACCGGCTTTAGTCTTATTCATAGTGGATGGTCCTTTATTAATTGTTCATTTACGCAAATCACGGTTAATAAATTATGGGATTGCGCTGAAGTCATTAATTTAGTAGATTAGCGGAAAACTCTTCGAGTTTTAACGAAAATTTATATTATGTTGTATTTATGATTATAGGAAATGAATCAAATTATATATAATAATATCTGTTAATTATTCAAACTCATATAATAATATCTAAATATAATAAAATAAACATTAACAATAAATGGCATAAAAATCAAGAACCACGATTGATTTAAATTGGTAAAAATATTGAAACTAGTGAATATTACATTTAAGTTTGTAGATTAATGGTGTGTTCAAATTTAATTAATTTTTTTACTACTCGTATCTATCTCAAACTCATGTATTAGTACTTACTAATTACTTTAAATCTATAGATTTAAGTTGTTACAATAATTGTTTATAATAATAATAATAATAATAATAATAATAATAATAATAATAATAATAATAATAATAATAATAATAATAATAATAACAACAACAACAACAACAACAACAATAAAAGATGAAAGATGGAAAAAATACATTCAGAATGTCAATCAATGTTCGGACTCAACATAATTTATATTTTACCAACCTGCTTAGAATTTATATATATTTAGCTGTTATAATTTTTTAAAAGTGATTATACTATTTGTTCTCGTCTCATTCTTGTATTGTTTTATATGATAATATACCCTAATTTGTTTAAGTTTACAAAATATCTTATTAATAAAAATATATTGTTCCTATAATTAATTATCATCTCAATATAAATTTGAACATTAAAATATCTCTTTTTTGCCTAATTAAATTGAAGATACAATTTATTTAGTCAAATGAAACCAAATAAATCATTTAGTTGGGCCAAATTAAATTAGCGGTAAAAAGTCGATGGATCTTTGATTGAGAGAAATATAAGTATAATTTCATATAAATTCTCATTTGTTGAAAGCTTATAAAAAGTCAATAAAAAGTGGATCTTTCGATCTTCTGGAGCTGTTGACCGGTAAAACCCGCTGCTTTATTGCTTTTAAATATTTGTAGAGGCACATTCCTAATTAATCATTATTGTGATTAATAAATTTTAATTGAAGATTAATAAATCATAACTAAGGATTAACGAACCATAATTGAATTTAACTAGGACAGACGTACACAAGTTTTTCACATATCTGACCCATTAGTCTCAGTAGAAACTAGGATCAAGATCAAAGTTGGATTAGACGCACATTTATCATGCATACAAATGTATGGATGATACGAGAACACACTAAACTCTTTATTATTAAAAAAAAGGTATTTATTTAACATTAGTCCACGACAAATAAACAACCTTAAATTTCTTCCAGTCTCAAATCCAAGAATCAATCAATGTATATTAACCCCAAAGATATTGCAACACATAATCACGACCGACGAGCAACGACAGCCCTTTCTCATCTATCCGCCAATAACAAACCTTGTCTGCACATCTCGTCTTGTCTCTACCCCAATCGAAAACGTCGAAACTCCCATGCCGATTCCCCAGCCTCATCGAACATGTGGCCCAGCTTCTCTCTCTCACTAGAACGTGAGAGAGAAAATAGCTGTTGCGGAGAGGGGGGATCGTGAGCGTGCCGACGTCGGCGCCGTTGGACTTGCAGCCGGCGGTGAGGAGGCTTACGTTTGAATGGTTGTTGAGAACAATGGTGCAATCGAACAACGTTATTGAAGATGCAAAATGGGAGAAACCAATCACCAAGATTAATGTGAGATTAATCAACGAGGGTTTGGAAGGGTGAAACGCCGCCATGTTTTCAAAATCTTTCACCAACTCCTCTTGTTGAGTTAACCTTCTTACAGGATTTGCATCCATCCTTCTGCTAAGTGCATCTGCCACAACATTTGCCTTTCCAGGGTGGTACAAAATCTTACAATCATAGTACTTGACTGTGTGGCGTATCATTGCCTGTGTGGCATAGCCTGTGTGGCGTATCATAGCCTGTGTGGCGTATTATGAATTTAGGGTGTTACATTTAGTCGATTTTCTTCAATTTCGTTGCCCTTTTTATAATTATACAAAGTCAAGAGATTGCATCGTGTGAAAAGATTGGTTATCTTTTTTAATGGATGGATATCACTTTCTATCCTAATTTTTTTTATATCATTTTTTAAAGTTTATCAATTTTATCACAACTAATATGTATCAAACTATACTATCGGAATAGGGGCGGATACAGAAGTTGATAGTGGGGTGGGCTAAAAAATAAGTACTTCGGCTTCGAATTTTTCTGCTTTAAGTGCTCTCTTTTCTGTTTTGGCTGCTTTAAATTCTCCCTTCAAAAATGGTGGCTAACCATTTTCACTCTTATAACCTTCTCATGGTCAAAAATATAACAAAACCCAATAATAATAACTTTGTTTTAATTTTTTAATTATTTTGGACTGTATTAATTTTGAATTGGGCTTAATATAATACATAGACGAAAGAAAAAGTTTGGGGCTTGCATCGGGCTGGAGCCCGATGCAACCCTACCTCGATCCACTCCTGTATCGGAACAAGAAAGAAACTATTGAAATTCAATGGAGAGTTTTTGAAGCCCTATGATATAGGTTGTCCGATTATGGTCTAGATTTTGTTGTCGACGTCCGGCAACAAATTAATTGAATAAAAAGTTTATGAAATGAAGAAATGGATATCCGGCGATAATAATTGAAAACATGAGCTAACAACCAAGAACGTGAACTTTGAACCCCCTCGACCAATTTTGAGTTTTAAAAGTCTTTAAATTATTTTGAGGATATAAAATTGACACTATTGAAAAGGTCAAAATAAAATTTATAAATTAATAAAGATTGAGATAAGTATGGAAAAAGTGTTAAGTATTAATATAAAAGTGATATTACCTTTTATTTTAATAAATAATCTAAGCACGGATTCATAGATAATTTTGTGATGTACGCGCGGTCGGTACGTAGATTGTTGATTTGTTGTGTTGCAATCTGCACGCAATCAAATCCCATTCCCATATTGGATTTATGTAATTTTTATGAGAGTTAAATTTTATGTTCAAATAAGAATCAAAAAGAAAAGAGGAAAGAAACTATAAAAGGCAAAATAAAATAAATAAGGTTGAGGAAGTTTAGAGTTGAAATCTAAAAGGATTAATATCTATCCCAACTTTTGACACTTTTTCAATTTTATTCAATATGGAGTATGTATGATTTATCAATTTTATCCCCACTTTTTTAATGTGTATCAATCAATTATATCCAGAAACGTTATATAATTTTTAAATTCAAAATTGATTGAGAATTTTTGAAGTCATCATGTTGTTCAATCATGTTATCAATTTTACCGTGGTTTTTATATATATATAATATATAGGGAAGAGGTTAATTTTGTTTCATATGTCGTCTAAATTCTAATAATCCTTAAACCACATTCCATAACTTTTTTCTTCTTCTTCTTCCAAATGAAGTTATATTGATTTCAAATCAATGTGTAAATCACATAATAAAACCTTTGTACCTTTTATTTATATATATTCAAATCACATAATAAAACCTTTGTACCTTTTATTTATATATATTTAGTGAGTGTTTACTTTTCATGATTAGCATTTTGAAGGATTGACTATTTGATGGATTAAATATGTGATATGATAATTTTTAACTATCAATCCTTTGTTTACTACAAAGGACTAGTGAATGATTAAAATTGGGATAAATAATTCTCCCTTTATTTAAAGGATTGTTTCAGTCCTACTTGTATTGGTTGGATTAAAATTAATGGAGAACAATTCAAAAGACTAAAATAATCTCAAGCTTTGGGATATCTTCAAATATTAATCCTTAAAAGTAAACACTTGATTAGATTGGATTAATTTTACCAATCCAACCTAATCATACAAAGTAAACACCCCTCATAGTATTCCATTTTTATCATTTTAAGTTTCGCAATACATATAGATTGTAAATTATAACGATGATTTACTTCACTCTGAATGTATGTGAAAAATAAGTTGAGAATGTAAGAAATAGCTAATTTTTCATTCTTAATGAAATTTGCTGCTTTATTATATTAATTGTATTTGAGCCCATTAGTAGGGATATTAATCGGGCTAACCCGCTTGATTTCAGGTCAATTCATTTGGGTTGTCGGGTTATTCGGATGGACTTTTTTTCAGGTTAGAAATATCCAACACTAACCCGGTCCTAAACTCACTACAACAAAAAAAAGCCTTTTTCAAACACTGAGAAGTGCCCCAATATATTGTATTTGGGGACACTTTTGATTTTCGGGGCACTTATCATAGTTTTGCTAAGTATCGTGTCCCCAAAGAGTTTGTGGCACTTTTAAGTGTCTTTGGGGGCACTTTTTAATTTTTTTTAGATTTTTTAAAATTTTCCTCTAAATTTAATATATCTAAGTTCCCAATAATATATCTTAGATGCATTTAATAAATAGTGACTCTAAATAAGTGTCACAATATCTGTTTTTTGTTGTAGTGACTCTTGGATTTCAGGCTAACCAATCGGGTCAATCGAGCTAGAAAATTTAAGGGAAAAAAATAAATTATATATATATATTTTGTGATAATCACATATATTTTATATTAAGCGTTGAAGTAAATAGACAAAGAAGTAAAATGATAAGTACAACTTTCGAATATTAAACCAAAATACATTTCACATGTATTTTTTTTTAATTTGTTATACTAATTTTCTAGAGTAAATGATGAAGTTTGAAAGTCATGTAAGTAAGGGAGGAAAATTTCTGTTAATTGGGCAATCACTCGATTTGTGGGTCATCTATTCGGGTTCGGGTTACTTTTAGGCCAAACCACTCGGGATGTCGAGCAATTCAATTCGGACTATTCAGGTTTATATTTTTTTCGAGTTAGAAATTCTCAATCATAACTCTATCGAGTTGTCGGTCTATTCGAGATCAACCCATGGATTTCGGATTAGATTGAGATCTCTACCCATTAGTAACAATAGAAACTAGGATCAAGATCAAGTTGTCGTGATTAGAAGCACATTCATCATGTATGTATGGATAAACCCTTTTAACTGCACATGCAGATAACTCAACCCAAATCATCTATTTCCAATCGTTTCACTTGAAAAAATGCATGTTTTTTTGCTACGGAACCAACAACGGAAAGCATATTATCGCAATTCATCAACGAAATTAACAACTCCTAAACAACGGAATTCGATCCCTAAAACTAGAGACGGAATTAGCGACGGTGCGAAGACGGAACCAAACTTTAACAATTTTTCCGTTGCAACTTCGACAAAACGCCACGATTCCGTTAAATTTACTTCAACTGCGGAGTATTCGAAAAGTAACTCCAAAACAAAATCACGCATTCACCTAAATGAATTATATTTATTTAGCATTAGTCCACAACAATCAACAACCTTTTATCGAATTATATATATGGTAACAACAAGTCCAATGGAGACGACGTCGGCACGAGATGTCGTCTCCGTTGGACTTGCAACCGGCGGTTAGGATGGTTCGGTTTGAATTGTTGTGAGAATAATTGTGCCATCCAACAACGTTATTGAAGATGCTATATCAGCAAGAATAATGTGACATCAATCATCAACGAGGTTTTTGACGCCACCACTTTTGATGTTTTGATTTGATCTTGAATGTCGTTGCTATAAATATATATTTGTTTAGCCAATTAACCTTTTTTAATAAATTTTACCAAGTCAAGATTGCATGAAAATAACTTTTTAATGGGGTAGTTTCACTTTATATTCTACCTTTTACTTTTGGCACTTTGATTGAGGTTTTTTGAAGTTCTTAATCTGAGCTGTTCGACTATGTTAATTTTTAATTTTGTCGTCAGATATTCGATAACAAAGTAATTGAGTTGAAAAGTTTTACGAAACTAAGAAACAAACGTCCGGCAACAATAACTGGAACATGAGCTTCGGAGTACTCAATCAATTTTGAGTTTCAAAAAATCTCTATATTGTTTCGATGATAGAATCGATACGTATTAAAAAGGTTGGGATACAATTGATAATTAATTAAAGATTGAGATAGAATTAAAAAAAGTGCAAGATTCCGATAGAAAGTGATATTAATCCTTTTCAAAAAAATAGATACTCTAAGCGCGGATTCATGTAGATAATTTTATGGGTTTGTGGGTTAATAAGATTAAGTTGACTCTAAACAAAAATATGGATGGGTAAAATCTTACTCATTGCCCTCATTGGATTTATGTAAGTTTTTATGAGAATAGTATTTTTTACAAAATCTCTATATTGTGATAGAATTAATATAAATTAAAAAGGTCGCAATAAAATTGATAAATTCTAGAAATTGTGATAGAATTAGAAAAATGTCGAAATTGGGATAGAAGGTGATATTATAACGCAATCCAAAAAGTAGCTTAAGAATTATAGCTTTATGTTGTTCTCTAATCTAATGAAGTCCTTACAGAAGAGTCAATTTCTTAGATATTTACTCACTACGTTATATCACAGAAAATTAATGAAAATTTCATTTCAAAGTAGTCCTTTTTTTATATCATGGAACCCGCACCGCTATTCAGTGCACAAGACCTTAGTAACCCCACGTTCATGCTGATAGCGCGCAAACCACACAGACATGTAAACCACACTTGAAAACCAGTGTGATACGCCAAACCCATAAAGGCGTTTGGTGGGGTTGAACATGTGACCTCCGCCATGGAATCACCTTAACCATCGGTTTGTCATCGCAAGGGACAAAGTAGTCCATTTATCATTCCAAGTTTCGCAACATGGATTAAAACGTTGGGCATGTGAAGAATAAGTTGAGAATGTAATTAAGAAATAGCTAATATTTCATTATTACTTTCAAATGATTATATTAAGACAAAAACTTGGGTGAGCTCCGCCTCACCATGAGCTCACCCTTGTTTTTTGTTAAAATAATTATATATTAATTATGATAAATAAGGATAATTAGATTTTGTTAATTTATAATTAAATTTATTAATTTGTAATTATAATTTTAATTCAAAATTATAATGTATTAATTTATAATTATGGTTTATTAATTCATAATTGAGGTTTATTAATTCATAATTAGGGTTTATTAATTCAAAGTTAGGGTTTATTAATTCACAATTAGAGTTTATTAATTCACAATTAGGGTTTATTATTCAAAATTAGGGTTTATTATTTCCAATTAGGGTTTATTAATTTAAAATTAGGGTTTATTATTCAAAATTAGGGTTTATAAATTCCAAATAGGGTTTATTAATTCAAAATTAGGGTTTATTAATTCATAATTAGGATTTATTAATTCAAAATTAGGGTTTATTAATTCATAATTAGGATTTATTAATTCAAAATTAGGGTTTATTGATTCACGATTAGAGTTTATTAATTCAAAATTAAGATATATTAATTCAAAATTAGGATTTATTAATTAAATGATACACTATAATTAATTAATATTAAATGCATAGTCTATGCCCTATAATTCCCCTAATTATAACTATGATAGAATATGCCGTACATTACAAACTGGTGGAAAGAGAAAGAGTGGAGAGAGAGCGGTCTCCTGCGCGTATGGTGAGGCGGAGCGCACGGGAGACCGCCTCTTATATTAATTGCACTTGAGTCACTGTTAACACATATATCATGCAATGTGTGAATCATTTATTTTTATTGCGTTCCAAACCTCAAAACCCTACAAATCTCATAACTCCAAACGAAATCAGACATTAATTAAACAAATTTATTCATTTAAATCAACAACCTTTTCTTCTCAAATTAATCCAAGAGCCAAATGCCTATGGCCAAGTAAACTCCTTCTCAAAATGATCATTATTGATATATAAAAACAGCCCCGTCTGATTTATACGCCAAAAGCAAACCCTATTTGCACATCTCTTCTTGTCTCTACCCCAATCGAAAACGTCGAAGGTCCCATGCAGATTTCGCAGCGTCATCGAGCATGTGGCCACGCTTCTCTGTTTCACTAGAACGTGAGATAGAAAATCTTTGGTGGCAAAAGAGGGGATGGTGAACGTGCCGATGTCGGCGCCGTTGGACTTGCAACTGGCGATGAGGGTTTGGTTTGAAATGTTGTTGAGAAAGATGTTGGCATCGAACAAAGTTAGTGAAGATGCGAAATGGGAGAGACAAGTCAGTAGGAATGTGAGAACCAACGAGGTTTTTGCAGGGTGGAATGCCACCATGTTTGTTTTTGGGGATTTTTTTTCTTGAATTTCGTTGCTTGACATTTGTTGAGGCAATTAACCTTTTTTATAGTTGTATTGAGTCAAGATTGCATTGATATTATTGACAGTGTACGTTGAAAATTGAATTTGTATAGTTAATCTAGCAGGGGTTCATGCATAAAATTTTGTGGCTTTTTTTGATCGAGGACATTCGATCGTTACGGATGGGTAAACGTAAAATCTTATTATTTGTGATTTTGTTGTGTAACAATTTGTACGTGCACGCATTCAATCCCATTCCATATTGGATTTTATTTTTATTAGATTAGTATTTTCTTCCCACCAATTAGTTATAAATTGGAATACCGTACTAAAAAATTATATTTAGTATGTAGCTCCATACCGAGTATAAATTGAATTGCATGAGAACACGGATCGGATCCATGTCCCACTCCAAGCACGAGCACGATTCCGTCCCGAGATTGACATTGAAGGTTTGGTTTACATCCTTGACTTTGAATGTGTCGTTACTTTTGGGCACTATAGTATACCGGCGTGATCTCTCAGCCCGCCTGTATCTTGCGACAACTTCGGGTTAGGTCGGTAGGGTATGCTCTTTGCTTCAGTCTTTGATCGAACCATTTTCTATGATATGAATCGCTTCAACCATTGAGCAAATGGGCAATCTTGCCCACAACAACCGAGCATTGAAGGACTCGGCAATGTTGGAAGTCAAAAGGTATAGCGCCTCACGTGGCACTTTGATCTCGCCCACTTCTCAACTCCTACCTCTGTCAACTTGCTATACGCACCACCGTGGGTTATCTTTAGCACGAGGACTTTAACATGTTCATTGCTTTGTCAAACTCCGCCTCCCGATATGTCATAAACCGCCACAGTACAATGCCACCGACGGTTTCCCAAAGGCGTGATTTTTCAGAGATGGTAGTAGCATAAGCCATGGGCGTTCTCCGAAAGACATTTTTCACGGACATTGGATATCTTGGCGTGCATCGACACAATCAATGTCGGAATTCGATAAGCGGTCTTCACGTGTTCCAAACCAAGTCCATGATAAATCATTCTCGATCGGACCAATTCCATAAGCCAATGGAAAAACTTGCTCGCTTCATCGCCCGTAATAATGAACAAACAATATACCCTTATTGCGGCCCTTCAAGTGCGTGCCATCCACAACAATAACAGCCTCATGCACAACGTGTAACCGAGTCGGTGGAACCGGCGCTACAAAAGATGGCGAAAACGACCATCGGTCCAATATCAAGTCAATCAACGAACCGAGATTAGTTGTCCGCAACATGTGAAGATAACTGGTAGCATCGATAGGATAATCTAGCAGGGGTTCATGCATAAAATTTTGTGGGTTATTTTTTATCGAGGATATTCGATCGTTACGGATGGGTGAAATCTTATTATTTGTGATTTTGTTGTGTAACAATTTGTACATGCAGGCAATCAATCCCATTCCATATTGGATTTTATTTTTATTAGATTAGTATTTTCTTCCCACCAATGCTCCATCTTGACATGTAAAACATGTAAATATATGCTCTCAAAGAAAAGACATACATATATATATATATATATATATATATATATATATATATATTAAATTACTAATGTATTCTTAAAAACTAAAATAAGTAAAAATATTATAGGTACAATCAAAATTTGTAAGGGTACACATTTCTATAATATTGCCCTTAAATTAAAAGTATAATATGTATATAATACACAAACCAAATTTTGTAAAATAAAACTCTTTCATAATAGGTAAAAATTAATTAGTATGATTTTATAACATTTTCGCAAAGTTAAGCTGCCAATAAATAATGATTCAATATCTTGAATTATTTTTTCTGTCATGTTTGAATCCTGCCGCGAAGTTATTAGTACGAATAGTCGAATACCACGTGTACAGTATTTTGTTATAAATTTTCCTAGCCGTTTCTTTTCTTTAATAATAATTATTAAAAAAAAGACTGCTAGATCATCTTAGTTTTGGACACAAATCACAACTCACATACCATCTTTAGGTTAGCAAAGCAAAGTGTTTTTTCAAACAAAATTGAGTAACAAAAATCTGTGAAAGTGGTTGTACCATTTGGTTAAAGTACAAGCACAACAAACATGAGTGACGAAAAGTAGACTCTGTTATGTGGTACACGTACAGAAAGAAAAAAAAGAAAGTTTTAGTGGAAGTCATGAAAACTTAGAAAGAAGAATGCAGGCAAACACACACACACATAGTACTCAATTTATTTTGTTAAGAATGAATTAAATATATAGAAAGATGTTGGAAGATAGGGGGAAGAAATTGACATAAAGGTCTTGTACGGATCAAACACATATGCAGATTACTATCTTATCTACATATATCATGTTGGCCGACTTGCCACAACCTTCTTCGGTCTTGTCTTCGTGTGTGGAGAGGGTGGGTGGGGTTTTTTGGGGGGTTGGGGGGTTAGGGATTTCAATGGGTGGGTTTCCCGGATCGATCCGAAACCGCTCAAACCCATTAAATTTTAAAGCAGTATTTCGGTTCGGTTCGATTCGGATCCGCTTTAGACCCGGACCGTTTAGATCCATAGTTTGATGGTCCGGTCCGATCCGATCTCGATCTGGTTCTGGTTCCAAAACCAGAACCAATACTTATTTATTGGTTCTGGTCATAGTAAAATCCATCTATTGACGAGCCTAAGTTTAAATAGACTTGTAAATGAGCTAGTTTTATCCATATCGATTCAAAATTACCCATAAGACATTAAATTATAAAGCAACAGTTTCGGTTTTAGTTCTAGTTCTTGTCTGGTTCTTATCCGGTTCTTGTTCCAGACCCGCTCAGATCCGGACCGCTTAAGACTCATAGTTGATGGTTCTGGTCCGGTCCGGATCCAGTATATAATGGGTCGGATCCAGAACCAGAACCATTACTTATTTATTGATTCTGGACCGGGTAAAACTCACCCATTGACATCCCTATGGGAGTTTTGGAAACCAAAATGTTATAAAAACACTATTTTACATTAAAATAATTTGATAAATTAGTAGTGTCTGTTTTGATGATTGAAAGGCTTTATATATTTATGATTAATGCTATATATTTCAAGCTTCGTATGATTCAACTGGAACTACATGGTACAGAAACTGAAATTTGTTATCAGATCAGATTTTGATTGGAAGACATTAAAAAAAAACTCACACTTCTTGCATAGGTTGTTGTAATAAAATAAAATAAATCCATATTCCGTTACTAATTACTACAAAACAAACACTATATATTTGTTTTTATTTGTCTAAGAAGCTTATGGCATCCATTATACATATAAAAGAAAAAAAGCCCAAACCTCTTATTCCCAAAAAAATAAAATTACATCCATGCAAAATCTTTGATCCATATAACTCCATCATTGCTGAAATAAAATCCATCCTCTTTCACCAGCCAAAGGCATTGCCCGCCGCTACCGCATCTATACCTGTCCCGTCTCGCACCAAACGCTTCGAATTTGCGTCTCTTGGTGTCCCATTTAAGGGTGCAAACGAATCGAGCCGAACTCCATATGGGGCCAACCTTGACGCTCCAACTGTAATCATCGCGCTCTTGGAGTGCCCTCCCGCCGATATCTCCTCCGTCTGCGGCCTCACACCACACCACCAACGCCAGCGACGAGTTGTTGGTGAACCCGTTGATGATGCGGACGTTGTAGGTTCTGCCGCCAACGACAAATGTTGCTTCAACGTGAGGATCGTGATGTACACCGCGCAGATTATGAGGAAGAGCGCAACCGCGTTTTGTGCTTTCATTTTTGGGAATTCTCATGGGGTTCTGCATTGGGAGTTGTACTTTTATAAGTAGATTAGGTGAATTGTATTTGTATGAATAATGCGTGGAATACGAATTGAATGATAAAGTAAGTTTGAGATATACATGATAATGATGATAATGTTGTAAATGAAATGACGATCGTAATCCAAGTAGTGAGATTGTAATTTTGTCGAGATTGCCCAATCAAGATTTATACTATGGGACTAAAAGCGTATGATCGGATAATAATTGCAGTCTTCGATATAGTGATAATAGCCATTTTTGACACCGATGTGACATCATATTCAGTATGTGGTGCTAGATAAAATACGGTATGTCTTGTTAAATAAATAAACATGTTTTTCATTCTCGAATAATTCTCTATTTGAAGATGAGTTTTATCTTTGATAAAGTGCCCCATTTCGACTTATCATGGTAGAATGATGTCGAATTTCCTATTTACCCTTATACTCAATGGAAATTATTTACTACAATTTTTCATACAATAATTAAAATAAAAGAATAAAATTACTCACTTCTTTGGTATCAAATTTTAACAGTCGGTGACACTTATTCGAGGACTCTAAAAATAACTGCTGTTATGAAAGTGCCTATAGAAAGGAATGATTCCGCTGCGTCAAGCAGCCTCATCTCCATTCACAAACCCCAAAACCATGTTTCTCTCCACCAAAATACTCATAATCATTGACGACCTAATGAAATCAGCTCAAACAATCAAAATTAATTAGTGCTCTCCCACCAAGGCATGTGATTTGGGGACAACTCACTTACAATATATCACGATTTGATGCATTCTTTGTTGTCTTGATCAAGTACTATTCACTCTAATCAAGAGTTATCCGATTGGAGCTGGCACGCTTAATGTATATGATTTAATCGTAGTGTGTTAATTACTTTAATAGTTAAATTTCCTTTTTGAAAATGGAGGCACTGTTGGGGTAGATGCTGATAACTACTGATAAGGGTTAGTGTCAACTTCACACTGTGCATCACCAAGATAGTGAGCATATAAGAATTGTCACTGTCAGGTAAATTATACTATGCAATTCAAATCATGCACGTTTTGCATATCACCAAACTCTCTTAATTTTCACTTCTAAGCTATGCAATTTTTACACAATAACAATAGAATTATATAGATAAAGTTGGAATGCCCTTATAAGAATCTCAAAATGACATGCACCTAGAATTAGTATACATATAAAACCATCTTATTCAAATAGAAACGTGTCAACTAAAAATGGTAGAAAATATACAAAATTCAATGATTAAGTATAAAGTATAATTTTTTTAAAAGTAACATTAATTCATCGAAGTAATGTTTAATTTTTGTAAATTGACTTTCATAAAGGTCTCTGCCTAGGGAAAACATTGGAGTAGATGACAAGGAAAGGTCAAAGTAAACATGAAAACTTATCACGGGGAAGATATTTCAACCACTTAGTCTTCTTGAGTCATCGATTTGTCATTCTCAAAACCACATGATTATGAGTATTTATTTATTTCCTTATATGTGGCCTAGAATACTAAGAAAAACATTGTCGTAAAAATGCAAAATAGGCTATGAAAGGCTACGCGAATATTTAGTGTGGTAACTGTTGTTGCCACTAGCTTATCAGCTACCATAGACCTAATTATTGTTGTTTGGTATTATTAGTAATTCTATTATGTGAGTTAAAGAGTGTTTCGACCATGAAAAAAAATAGCATGTCAGCGATATAATTTGTGTTAAAATGCATTTTGGTGTAGGAACATATAAGAAGGTTTTAGCCTTTTTCTTATTTCATCTTTTAAGACGAGATAATAACATATCAGCATGCCGTATAAGCGTAAATATGAAAATCTCAAGGTGTAATATACCTGTTCAAAGACAAGCGCTTCTCCTCAACATCATTGAACGTTCTTGAATTCAAATCGCAGCAACTCAGCTACTATCAGCAAGTCTAGCCAAGTGTGCTACCACATCTTCAAGACAACTAAAATGGTTCAAAAACTTCTCACGAACTTCACTCGAGTCGGGTTGATTCTGTTGCCAATCCGAAAGGCCATCTACCATAATCTTCAAGCCACTCTGTAGCAATTCCACTCCTCTCGAGATTTCACTAGGGAATTTCCTTTTCTTGCTAGGCTGTTTCTCATTATCGACATCCATCATATCACATAATGCCACCTCTGGAGCACATTTCAAACCGTCCATAAAAATTTCCTTCAGCACTTGACCTTCTCTCACAAGCAGTGAGATCTGATTGAGATTAGCTTGTATTGTTGGACATGTCATATCCTTCTCCAAAACTGCCTTCAGCTCCGACATGAATCTATCTTGGTCCGTTTCGTTTCCCAACTCCAAATCAAAAGACAGGGCAGCATCTTGTGGCACGAACCTCCAGAGTTCGTTACAGGAAGTGTGAGCAGCAAAATACCCGAATGCGGTAATTGCTAGGTGAACAAAAGCCCAGTGCCTCTCCCTAAATAGCATGTGATATAGCTCCCATGCAGCGGAACAGCTCATGTTGTCGTCACTGTCTGGTAATTTCATATGACCAAGGCCAGCCATGAAGTAAGCTAGATTAGGTTTGCATAGGAAGAGTTGGCTATCTGAGGATGACGGCCTTGAGATGAAGAGGTTTTGAAGCTCCAAAATAACTTCTTCCATTTCATCAAATGAGTACAAATGCTTCATGCTAGAAATGATCCCTAGCAGTTCTCCAAGAAGCCTTCGGTAGTCATCTTTGATTGCATTGTCTGGGGAGGTTTTGTACTTACGAATAATAGCAATCAAGAACTTCACAGTCTTCATGTCAGTATCAGAAAGGCTTACCTGGCTAAACATAGCAAAAGAAAGGCTTTCAGAATGTTTATAATGAAGGAAAAAAGGGGACAATCGTAGGTAGTTTATACTTGAGAGCATGTAAGAGAAGAGCAGATTTTTATTAAAAGCCTTTTCATTTGGAAAAAGATGTGCATTGCTTTTTTTAAATCTAACTTGAATCATAGTATAATAAACTTACAGAGACTGCAAAGCAGCAGAGAGAGAATATACAGGAGCACCATAAACAGAGCTTTCTCTAGGCGAGACGTCTTCAAATCTCTCCAGGAAGTCATAATATTGAGTCACTATTCTCTGTTTGGCAATGCTTCTTTTCTTTTCTGAGAGCAAATTCAGGGGAAAACCTTCCATATGCAGTGCCGTATGCACATTCAGTGCATATTGAGATGTGCTGCTGTCAAATATGCTACTGTAAACTTGATCGACCAAGAATTCTGGTCCATAAGTAACAATAATGCAGATAAGTCTTGCAGTTTTTCGCAGAGGGCTATCAGGAACCAGTACCGATTCTTGAGATGTTAGCATCAATAGTGAACATAGTTTATCAATGACATCGTTCACCATACTCTGCTCAGAATGTCTAAGGACAAAACACCAAAGTTCAGTGACAATATCCCAACAAAGAAAATGAGGGTGGAAAAGGTTTTCGGTGAGGAATGATTCCACTTCATCCCATGCCTGACTTGAAGAGACCGTTATCATGAATGTCTTAAGTGCATGAAGTACAGCACAAACCATGGGTTGGTAAGCCAATTCGTGGTTTGGGCTAGAACCATTTATGGAGTCTGCAAGAGAAGAATGGAACAATAAACATCTTCATATACGAGTGTATCCAAAAGCCATCCAAGCTTTCCTGCAATGCCAATTCTGATGTCATCTTCGAGATCAGGGGCAGATGTGACAAGACTAAGAAATAAGGCAACTCGACCAAGAAAGAAAATCCTCTCCTTATTCATATCATTGGAGCTTATAGTAAATATCACATCTAATGAATCGTGGCAGCTGCTAATGCTCTCAGCGACAGGACTCGTGTCTCCGCTGTTACTAAACATCCAGTCCAAGATCTGGAACTTGTCTTCTTGCTTCAGCAGAGCTGAATTTAACAGAGAATTGAGTAAGTGCAAGGATGTCGGCTCCAAAATTTCCGCCAATACTTCACTTGTGGATTTCAACCGTTCCACCATGCTGAGTGCAATTCTGAAGGTTAATATCATAACAACTAACAGTGCTATCTCCTTGTACACCAAGAGGGCTTGGCTTTGGTATTGTGAAACAATTCTTACTGCATTTATTAGATAAAACTTTACTGGAAGGAAGCTCCTTTTGGCCTCTGCCACAGAGACTTCTTCCTTTGTAGAAGATGACCATGTGTCAGCAGCACATCTCAATGATTCACTGGCCAATGATATAAGGTTCATAATAACATCTGTTATATTCACCTTTGCTGCTAAAGAACCCCTACCAAACTGAAGCAGAGAAACTACACCTTTCCACGAAATATTAAGTAGACTCACAAGACTGCCTCCATCGTTAGCTGCAGTAGTGCCCAACTCACACAATTTTTTTATTGTGCAATTGGTTACGTGGACGACATGGTCACCATTTTCAGTCTCTTTACAGTCTCTTAAACATTCATTTTTCGTTGTCGCACGGTAGATATCCCAGTTCACACCATTGCAGTAAACTTTGCATAATCGAGTCGCAGCGTCTACAGTCATCTGTGCTGCCTTCAGTAGCTCTGGGCCTAGAAAGTGAATTCTCTGTAGAGCAACATAGAAGTGCAATGATAATAAGGATCAGATGTAACTATAAATATGCGTGAAGGCTCAATCTAAAAAGTGAAATATGTAAAAAAGAATGCACATAATACATGGTTAACAAATGCCAAAGATACAGTCCAATGTACAAGGCAGTTACCTTTATTTCTGATACCAAATCTTTCATCAGAGTGAACTGTTCTGCAATAAAATTTTCTAGGCTGCTCACCAACTCTTTATCAACGGAAATAGGGTATCTTGCTAAAGCTGAATAACTAGCAGCAGAGTAGCTAAGTAAATCCAGAACCAACTGAAAAGAAGTTGAAAGATGTCAAAAACAGTTGATTGTTGTGAAGCATTTGCTCCTATAACTTGATGAATTAGAAGAAAAATGCATTTGTTTTGAAAATTAATGTAACACGGAATCATAATCGAGCAATAATAGGGGCCAACAGAATGGTTGAAAGTTGTAAATAAAGAAGCAAGGAGAAAAGGTCTAAAAGCCTAAGTGGATTATTTGGTGAAAGACCAAAATAGCACAACCTTCTATCTATATAAAAAGGGAAGTGAAAAACTCTTCATTTAGGCTTTCAGACCTTTTGACATTTTGAAAGCTATCATTCTTGCAAAAAATACTGTGCATCTAGTACATATGCAACTTAGCAGACGCTACACCCACACTTTAAGTGAAGATGTCTAAGTGCATGGACTCCAGTCAAAGCTACATGTATAAATGAAGAAGACATGTTCCAGAAACCATGTTTTATTCTTACAGCAAGTACTTTTATAAGTGAAACACTGAAATGGGTCATAATCAACCTCAGACAAAGTCCAATGCAGGAGCAAGTGAGCAACAGAATTACAATTGAGTTCCACAGTTAGTATTAGAAACACTTGCATGATTTTGAATTGTGTTGGGGAACTGGTATGGTGTTAAAGAGGGATGAATGGTCAAGACCTGGATGGAGATATTGATGCAGAAATCATAAACCAATTACACGGTCTATCCTAGTCCAAGATCTGGTAAAGCCAAAATCTGTGTGGAATCTCAAAAACCATTCAAGAATCAAGAGAATAAATATCTACATATAATGATATTATGATAGATCAGATATCACTTTTATTTATCCTAGCTTGGCTACATTACAGAAAAAAATCTATAAGAGGGAACTTTTCTTAGGGACGGCACACACATTCAGTCTTATCATAACAGGAAACAATAACATGACATAAAACCAGTTACCTGATAGAAGAAACTAGAATGCTCTTCTTCTGGAGAGTCTTCCAACGACATAAGAATCATTTGTAAATGCTTTCTGCACCAGATATTTGCCTATGAAGGGTGACAAGACAATAATTGCACATCATTTATCTGTCAAACCAGAACGGCATAAAATGCTACTTCTGAAAGTTTCTGATAGTTCAATACACTATTTCTGCAGGGGAATTAAGTGCTTACTTTTGATCCTAGAACCAGAAACTGTACCAGGCACCCTGAGATGTCTGTCTCCAAGTATTTTGCAGCCACTTGTAAAATAGTTTTATTCAATGTGCACTGAGATATATCCAGACAAGTAAAGTCTTCCCAATATATCTAAATCGTTGAGGCAAAACTGAGAACAGTTCCAGTAAACAGTTAAACTGGAATCAGTAGATGAAATATATATATTGATTTATTTAAGAACATATAAAATATAGAAGTCATTGAAAGAGAGTTGTTATAGATCCATTAATTCCAAATATGAGCCTAACACCATCCAGAAACATCATGGATGTAAATCTACACTCAGATGATATAAAAAGTTTATTTCACTATCCTGATTAATAAGCTAATAGATGCCAAACTTATCAGTGATTCATCAACAGTGAGAAGACTTCCAACAAAATTTAAGATAATGCCAGAAAATAGATAAACATAACCTGGATATCTAGTGATAATGTCAAGTAACTTCAACCATTTCTTGAACTGAGGCAATGGGGCTTACAAAGGAACTAGGCTCCTGAAGTCCTCACAATAAAGACTGTCAACACTTGATTGCATGGAACTAGAAACTTCATTTCTACTCCACACAGCAAATATATAAGTAAATCTACAAGGCTATGATTATATAAAAGTGAAGTGGAAAAGCTAAACAATGAAATTGAATTGGTGCCTGCTTGATTAGGATACTGTTAAAGATTCAATGAGAGAATTAACAGCAGACTTCTCGATAACATCTAAATCCTCCAATTCCTGGAGCAGTCGTACTCGATCCTCAACAACCTGCGCATATATTCAAATTTTCCATAGTATGAGATTAATCTGCAGATGCTATAAAAATTGAAATAAATTGCTCCATTTCAACGCCTTAATTTTCAGTTAAGGATTATACTAATCGACAAATTTAAAGAAGGACATGCTACCTCAATTTTTCTCATATAAAACCTGAAAGTGTGTACATAGTTTTAGTACTATCATATCGTAATCTACGAGACAATTACATCAAGCAACTCACTAGGGCAATTGAACACGAAGCACCATAAATTCCGAACCAAATAAAGAAGAAAATAAATAAAGCTCTCCAGGGAAAAATATATCACGAATTTAACAAATGTAAACATAATCAAACAACAACCGACTTATTAAGGCAATTCAAGAGAAGGCACTATAATTTCTGTAACGAAATCAATTTTTAAAATATATATCTCTAGAAATATAGCGAAAACAAATGTAAACATAATCAAGCAACATAATCCATAATAAAAAATCGCTCATAAAATCAAAAAATAGAATGAACTGTGATTTGGTTCAGAACTAGTAAGAAGCTCGCCTCGGAAGATTTGATGGCTTCAAGCAGGTCCTGTGATTTTGTTCCTGAAGTCGAGCTCTTCATTTTTACTGCGCCCCTCTCTCTCACTCTGAAAATCGCAGCTTCACTTCCTTTTTTTTTTTTAATTTAATATATAAATTTTAAAGGCTGCGTCACGGTGAACTCGAACCCGAGACCTTTGGCCTCGGGCATTAACCATTCTACCACTAGACCAACAAACACACGCGCTTCACTTCCTTTTGTGTTTATTCCTGTGTTCTTTTTGCCTTTTAGCTTTCCCGCCATTTCGGAAATTTTCGGATAAATTGAAAAGAGTGGATATTATCAGGTGCGACGACTGCATCACGATGCCGATGAGATAGCCAGATGCATGCTAAACATTTTTAAATTTATAACTCAATAAATAAATAAATTGATAGGCGCAGCGTGAGAATGTGTGTTTGGTAGCCTGTTTCGATAGGATATCACATTATCGTAGTATAAATCGTGCATTTGGTATAATATTAATATCCTTACTACCGTGTTTTAATGACGGGCTTGGTGGATTTTTAGATTATTTTTTAGGATTTGTAACCAACAAAAGTGGTGGGTTCAAAACTCATTTGAATAGTACATTTTAACTAGACGAAACCTCACTAACCTATCAAACGTAGCCTTAAAAAATAAAAATTATTGCAAGTCCCAGGCAACTAAATAAGGGTTACAAACAACGTTTAATTGAATAGCTGATTTCTAGATAATTTTGGAAAAATATCATATTTAGTCACCACATTGGACCTTTTTTTTTAATTTTGCAGCTTTTTGTTTCAAACTGGTACATAATATTTTAATATAATCAGACTTTTTTTTAAGTTCAATTTCAAGTATAAATGTTAATTAGAGTGCTTATTTAATAATAATAGTTTAAGTTTTATGATAAATGTTAGTGTATTTTATACATAAGTTGAAGTTTGTCATTGTATGTTGACAAATGTTTTATTCTATAGTGCTTTCAAAAGTATGTATATGTCTTCAAGTGTGTCAAGACACGGTGTATGTTATATATGATAGTTTTCTTATTGGACTATAATTCTTCTACAAGATAATTTATTTATTTAAGGAGCGTATCTTAATATAAGGAACGATTTTGCCAACCCACAAGTCAAGATCTAGGATTTGTAGAGTATTTAACAGCCAACTCACGTTCATAAAGGTTGGAGAAGTTGATTTTATTTTTGTCTCGTTCATATTATTCATATCATTGATAAGTGATATCAGTTAGAGTGTTTTTATGTACGTTCTATTATCTATGCTATTAGTAGAGTGTTTTATAAGATTAAACACTATTATTTTTCGTTGTCAAAGAGTTTTAGATTCTTGTTAAAATAGGTTAAGTGGTGAGCGTACTTAGTTCATGTCTAAGGTGTTTGTAGTGCATACATATCTAGTAGTTTATAGTTGCCGGAAGGTTGAGTCTTATTGTGTAAGTCGTTTAATTTATAACTTAATTTTAGGTAGTGATTGTTTTCTTTGGGCAAGACCCTCTAGACGTAGGTGGATTATCACCGAATTGGTTACCAAGTTCTCATTTTGCTGCTTTTGTTTATGCTTATGTGATCCTACTTCCACAAGCAGCGCACTTCGTAGTCTGCGTCTCACCTGTGTTCCACGGATTAGCGAATTTTTCTATAAATATTACTCCATCCGTCTCATTCGAATTGTTCCATTTCTTTTGGAGATTTATATTTAGAAAAGGCATATTAGAGTAAACAGTGTATTGCCTACGTTTGTTGGGCCAACTAATTACACAATTGAGGAGTCCAATTCTTTCTTGAAATGTAATGTGACTTTTAAAATGTGACAGTCAAAAAGAAAAGTAAGACACTTACAACAGTATGGAGGAAGTGTTAAATTATAAATTTATATAGTGGAATACAAAAAAAAATATGGGCCAAAGGATTCGAATATGTTAAGTATTCAAATTGTGATTAACTACACATAGCGCATACTATATGCTTAAATATTTCCTAGTAATTTCGTTTCATATAGAACTTAGAAGGTGGTGTAAGAAAAACAACTTAGAAGCTGGTGGTGTAACAAAAAAAAGTTAGAAATGTTTTCTTTGCATCATAAGGTCCTTTAATTTAATCCTTGTGCAAACACACTTTTTTTTTCTAATTTAATCTTGTTACTTATATAATTAGTTCCTGTATGCAATGCATATTTCCCGATGGAAAAAAATTAAAGGAGCTCCATGTAGAACCGGTCATTATCCCTGAATCTAATTAGGTTGTTTATGGAAACTAAATAATTACACACACACACACACATTCGAAATTGGCAAAAGAGACAAATCCCAAAATACGCTGAATTAATTGAATCCAACATGCATGCATTGATTACACCAAGAAATACAAACAAACTACTTGGAACACAACAAGACTTGGGAGAAAGAAGAGACAACCTTAACACAAACTAGGAATTGAATGGTTTTACTTACACCATCAAATTCATGAACGAAAAAAACATGCATGCATGGAACAATAACTCTCACAACGCCATAAACAACTTCAAGGTGCATGTGCAATGCCGCCAACTCCGCCTACGCCGCCAACCCCGCCGCCGACCCCGATGCCGCCTACCTTACCGATCCCGCCGCCTAGGCCGCCGAGTCCGCCCCGACCCCGATGCCGCCTACCTTACCGATCCCGCCGCCTAGGCCGCCGAGTCCTCCTGCGCCACCAACCCCTCCTGCGCCACCAACTCCTCCGATGCCACCGATAACTGGCAGCACTCCAACATAGCCAATACCGCCCCAGCCGCCCACGCCGCCGCCGTATCCAATGAAGTTCTTCTGATCAGCGACGGCGGCGGTGTTCTCCGGGGAAGCACCTGCGGCGGTGGCCAAGTTCTCCGTATTTTGTTCGGGGGCTAATGCATTAGGGTTAGGGTTTGTTGGTTGGTGATCAGTTGGAATGTTTCTTGCGGTTGCATGTGACAGCAAGAGTGCAAACAAAGAGTCAACTCAGTCAAGTACAATTTTGCCATCTCTCTGTAGGTGAATATACTAGTCGTTTTAGGTAGAAGACACTATAGATTAAGCACACGAGGTCATGTATATATAGGCAAATGTTGACTTGTGATTCAAATGGTGGGCAGTTGTGGAAATTGAAATTCAGTAAATATTGGCATTAAAGTCTGGTTGTAGCAATCTCGAGAATGGCGTTTGCTTCTGCGACTGCGTGTAAAAATGAGGGCAGAGTTAGGTGAATCAAAAGCAGAGATCAATTAAGTAAATGGTCAGAAAATTGGTCAACTAACAAGAAAGCAATTTGCTATCACTTTTACCATATTTTTTTAAAAGAATAACTTCTATAATCTATTGCCATTCTTATTAAATACTAATATTTTAGATTTATTAATTAATGTAGTCTTATATAAACTTCTTTTTTTTTGGTTAATTTAATACGGAAATTTTTAAAGGCTGCGTCACGGTGGACTCGAACCCGAGCATTGCAAATATTGCAAAGCGTGAAAGAAATAAAGGTGCCAAACAACTTGATGCATTGATGAAGGTAATTACTTTATCTTTAGCGCTTAGTTTAGTATTCTGCGTCGATTAACCATTCTACCACTAGGTCAACACACACACACTAGTCTTATATAAACTTAGTGCCTTGTTATGTTATTAGGCATTGAGTTTGTTAAGTTATTCTCCTGCATGATTTATAATTAAATAAAAGGTATTTATAACTTCTCGATAATACATATATATATATATACGATTGAGTTTTTTGCTCACAATAACTTTAATTATTGATCATATGCTTTTTTACTATCTCTCTGAAACGAAAGAACGAAACTTGAAAAATAAATTAAAGAAGTTAATTTGATATGATATGACTAATTATAAAAGATTCGAATTTTGAAATGTTGATAATTTGTTTTTAATAAACAATTATAACCCAATACATATTAATTTTGATAATGTGATGCACTCAGCCATGCAATTCATGCAGCCTCTGTTGCGTACACTTGTTGCAAGTGCATGCAGAGAGGTATTATTGTTGGTTGTCTACACTTGTCGCAAACTTAAATTGCTACTTTATTTAATGTTTGGCACCTAAATTGGTTGTCGACTATTATTACGACATAAATTTGAGTCAGGATGCATCATATTTTTCTGCCAAAATAATTAATTTTCTCATTTTGGTGGGAATGAATTTCCATAAATTTGAGTCAGGATGCATCATATTTTTCTGCCAAAATAATTAATTTTCTCATTTTGGTGGGAATGAATTTCCTTTTGGCAGAATTAAGGGTTTGTTTTGCATTGCAATATGTAATTTATTTATTGCATATCAATAGAATCATAACCATATTTCAAGATACAAGTACCTTATTAAAATGTATATAAATAAGTTGATTCAAATACAAACCTCTAAATAAAGAATAAGAATAAATCTAATCTATTAAAACTTTTAGATCTACAGTTTACATTATATGGTACTTTAGTTTTCTTTACTATTATTTAAAATAAATAATGACATATTTGTAATAACCACTACAACAAAAATGGATATTGAGACACTTACTTAGAGGTATATTTTACTAATTACCTCCAAAATATATTGTTGGAGTAATTAGTCAAACATATAAATTTCGAGGCACAAATAATTTTTCTCTAATATTTACTTTTTAAATGAAAATTGAAGGAGTATTATTTTGGAACGAAAAACTTCAATTGATTTTGGATCCTTGATCAATTTTTCTTCCATTCACTCTTCCTACGCCTTTATCTATCTCTTCCAATGTTTGAAACATCCTCTATTCTAATTCCACAAGTGCAATTGTTTTTGTGCTTGGCACGTGACAAGCAGGGACGGAGCCACATGGGGCCCTGGGGGGCCCATGGGCCCCCCAACTTTTTTGAAAAAATCTATTAATATATATGTAATCTGTTGTTTATCAAAGTGCATGATATAGTCGAGTTGGACAAAAGCTTCATTCCTAAAGGACCCATCCTGGGTTCGAATCCTAGTGGTTGCTTGCTTATAGTTTGAGTTCTCCTTTTTCCTCTTTCTCCTTTTCAGCTCTCTTTTTTCCTCTTTTCTTTTTTCTCTTTTTCTCATATTTTTAGCTATTCTTTTTCCTCTTTCCTTTCTTTCTCTAATATTTTTAGCTCTCTTTTTTCCTCTCTTCTTTTTTCTCTTTCTTCTTATTTTGTGCTCTTTTTTTTTTTTAAGTTTTTTGTTATATTGATTAAAAAATCTATACAAATAATAAAATTTTATATATAAATTAATATGATCAATCTAATTTTAAAAAGATTATGATTAACTTATTCTAACAACAACAACTTAAAATGTTCAAATTATTTGAATTTTTATTTTAAACCCTAAAGACATTCCTAATGATATAGCAATCAAAATGTAGATCGATTAGATATATGATAATTATTTTAGAAATATAAGTATTGATCATATCTTTATTATCAAGAGTTCTTTTTTTTAGAAAGTTCAAGAATAAAATTTATCATTCTTTATCTAACTTTATGTCAAATATATATCGTTTTAGTCCAACTCTAAACTGCACAGAAATTCAAATGTTATGTAGTTTTCATCATATTAATTTTATTCCAGTCATACACATTTCACGTAAAATTATTTACTTGTACCGAATTTTGTACGAGTGCGAAAATACATAATTTCGGTGCAAAATCTATATCAAAACAACGTCATCATAAATTGGATTTAAATCCACATTATGAGATGACGCGTTTTTAATTTATTTTTTTAACGTCGTCATGTAATTCAAATAATATTAAACTATTATTGAAATTGTTATAATTAGTTTCTAATTTTATTTTTAAAATTACACTATAACTTCTCAAAATTATAATTATTTGGACCCCCCAGAAAAATATTCCTGGCTTCGTCACTGGTGACAAGATTAGGATAAGCGTAATATAAATATTGACGGAGCTACATACGGGGCCTGGGGGACTCGTGGGTCTCCCAACTTTTTTCAAAAAGATTAGTATTATATACCCATATAATATTCATAAATGTATTGTAGTGTAGTCGATTAGGTGTTTTTGTCTTTAAACCAGAGACTTGGGTTGGAATCTAGGTAATGTGTTTTTCTTTCTTTCTTCCTTTCCTTTCTATGTATTTTTTATTTCTTTCCTTATTTTCTTTCTTTCCTTCCTTTTTCTTTATCTTGACGGCATTTCAAATATGTTGCCTTAGGCATCTCTCATTGTTTGTGTATATTTTCCAATATGTCAATAGATAAAAAGCTAAATGACACATGTAATCTGTGTGATATTGCCTTTTTCTGCCAAAGGCAAAGGCAATTAGATAAAAAACTAAATGACACATGTAATTAGGGTGAAGTTCGGATTTGGTTCGGATTTTTGCTAATCCGAACCGATCCAAAATCAAAATTTAAGAAGAAAACAATCCGATCCGAACCGAATATCCGAAAATCCAAACCGAAAATCCAAAATTTTTATAAAAATATCCGAACCGAACCGAAAAATCCAAATTATGAAAATCCAAAATCCAAAACCAATTTTTGTTAATTCTTATATATATTTATATTATATTTAAAAATATTTAAATAACATATTATTATTATATATAAATTATAAATAATTGATTTTCGGATTTTTTCGATTAAAAATCCAATCCGATCCGATCCGAAAATCCAAATTTTGAAAATATCAATCTGATCCGAACCGAAAATCGAAAAATCCGAACCGAATTTTAAATTTACGTTTGGTTCGGATCGGATATTGATTTGGTTTTTTTTCACCCTACATGTAATCTGTGTGAATAGCCTTTTTCTGCCGAAGGCAAAGGCAATTAAATATTACATGTATCTCTCTATATATATATTGAATCACTTTATTTTTGTTGACCCTATTAATTATCATTTGAAATTGAGTGGAAATGGAGAAGGCAGGCCCCAGCTTCACCACCAAGAAATTTGCAACAGTTTTCATGATAGCATTTTTGCTGCTATCCCTTGGTAAATATATTATCGTTATCTATTTCTTTGCTTTTATGAATATGGTTACTAATTTATTCATTCATTCTTAGTTATTATCTTTCTGTTCGGTCATTTCTCATATTCTGCTCCCCTCAATTATTCAATATCAGTCAGTACCCAAAAAATAATCTCGAGACAAAATAAAAATTAACAATGGCATAATTAGAGGAAATGTGCCAATTAATGATTTTTTTTGTTAGAAAACCGTTAATTACTTAGTTACGATGATCATATACACTCCCTCCCATCCAAAATGATAAGTATTTCTTTTTGGACTGTCTCACCCAAGATGACTTATTTCATTTTAGGAATAATTATCTGTTCAAAAGTTGTGGGATCTATTTACTTTTTTATAACTTTATTCATTTTATAATATTCTCCTAAATAACCATGCAGAAAATAAATGAATCGTCGTCTTAGGTGGGACGGATGGAGTATTTATTAATCTAAGTATAGAATCATCTTAAACTTTTGTTTTGTTTTGTTTTGTTTTGTTTTGCAGAATGTGCGGTGATAGAAGGTGAAATTCAATGCGAAGGAAAATGTGAAGATATTTCTGATTGCAGTGGGTTTTGCCAAAGATCAGGGTTCGCATCAGGGCAATGCTATCCACCACTTTATCAATATTGTTGTTGCTCTTCTTGATTATTGTACTGCGAGGTGACTTAACTATAATAATCATCAAATAAAATATATTTTATATATTTAAAAATATTGCAATTTTTACATGGGGGTGTCTCAGAAGATGGTTTGATGGAACCGTGAAACTGCCTTTGCAGATCCTTGAATCCTCGTCCACAAAGCTACCGAAAATTTTGCACCACACATAATTCTTACAAGTGTAATTTATCTTCCTCAACCACCCACCATTCTCTTATAAATTAACCAACTCTAAATATAACAAAAGAAAATGAAGCAAAAAAAAAAACCATGGCACTTCACCGAATAAATTCCAAATTCATAATCAATGGATCACGCATATAGGAAGGTTATTGAATCTAAAAATATCCAAAAAATATAATTTTTGTCCCTCATTAAATTCGAACTTGGGTGAAAAATATCGAATTTTTGGATTCAGTAACTTTCCCATTAGATTCATCAACTTTCATAATGGATTCATTTTGTTCATTGCGAAATTTTTGATTCTTAGTTCTCACGTTAAAAATGATTTTTATTTGAATTTAACTCTCTCTATATATAGAGAGAGAGATGATGGATCATGTAGGAATGAATTTTTTGTAAGAAATAAGAATAAATCTAAGCCATTGATTTTAGTAAATCAATTGACAATATTAATTTACATTGTGCTACAATGCATATCTATATGTGCTATATTTTAGTTTCGCTAGATTTTTACAAATGTTATATTAGTAATTTTATTTTCATAAAAAACGGTTTTTTCCTTAATTTTAAGAAACACAAGGTTATATTTCTTTTTTAGGGATTTCTTGTAATCTATCTTTTAACTTATTATTTCAGATATATATATTATTTCAGTTTCAATACTTAATCTTTGTAAATTAATTTGTTATTCAAGTTACATAATTCATGGAAAACGCATGCTTTTCACTTATTGCACTGATGAAATATTTTCGTAGCAAATTTAGTTTATTCATTTTGTATATATACTAAAATTTCCTAAATTCTTGCCATTAAAATTTGATTTTTCGCTAGTTAAAATTTATGCAACTCTTCAGAAATAATTTATATGTAATACGACATTGCGTTTTGTGCAATACTATTAGTGAATATGTGATACATAGTATACTATATATAACAAGATTACTACACATTGTCATATATATGCCGCAGTGCAATAATAAAGTATGCTACGTGATGTGTAACATGTGCCACATATTTATTAAATATGTCTTTATAGAAACACTAGTTTGTGTAACATTATATTAAGTAGATTAAAATCCCTATTTTTTCGGTAATTGGCGAAATTATCAGAAAGTGGCGAGATATACGTCTGGAGTGGAAAAAAATAACTTTTTTATACCTAATTTACCGTTATTCGAATTTATTAAAAAAAATCTAAAATCATTTAATATATTACCTTTAATTTGGTCCATTGATTTGTGATAGATATGTGGATATGATATATTCTTATTTCTTAAACTTATAGGCATTTTCACCAGAACCACCCCTATATACATATATATATATATAATCATTGTTTATGTGTACTAATTATGACATTATTAATGTTCTTGTAAGACAAGTTTATGAAGTAAAAGAATGACATGAAACAAAGAATTTGAACCGATACCCACCTTATGACATACACTAATGGGAATTCGATTCTTTTTTCTTTATCACACATATAACCTTTTTCTTTGTTTATTTTCTAATTTATTTCATCAATCAGTTGATTAGACAGTAACTTTGTTATATTTGTGTGCGTGTGTTGGTCTAGTGGTAGAGTGGTTAATCTTGCGTAAAGCCGCCGGGTTCGAGTTTATATTCGTTACTTAGTTATGATGATCATAAATATTTATTAATCTACGTATAGAATCATCTTAAACTTTTGTTTTGTTTTGCAGAATGTGCGGTGATAGAAGGTGAAATTCAATGCCAAGGAAAATGTGAAGATATTTCTGATTGCAGTGGGTTTTGCCAAAGATCAGGGTTCGCATCAGGGCAATGCTATCCACCACTTTATCAATACTGTTGTTGCTCTTCTTGATTATTGCACTGCGAGGTGACTTAACTATAATAATCATCAAATAAAATATATTTAATATATTTTAAAATTTTGCAATTTTTACATGGGGGTGTCTTTCAGAAGATGGTTTGACGGAACCGTGAAACTGCCTTTGCAGATCCTTGAATCCTCGTCCACAAAGCTACCGAAAATTTTGCAACACACATAATTCTTGCAAGTGTAGTTTATCTTCCTCAACCACCCACCATTCTCGTATAAATTAACAAACTCTAGACAAAAGAAAATGAAGCAAAAAAAATAAAAATAACCATGGCACTTCACCGAATAAATTCCAAATTCATAATCAATGGATCACACACCCTCAATAATGCATGGTTTTGCAGAGGATTTGTCTCTGCCACTGCGCCATCTCACAAAGTAAGCCACGTTAATTTATGTTGTTATTGTTTCTTTCTATTTTCAAATCTTGAATTAAGAACTTTTGAGTTGTTTTATTACAATTTATGATGGAAATTTGTGTGATGATTTGATTAATTAATTAAATAGGCGAAAATTGATAAAGAGACGTGCGGGAAGATCATAGAAACGGCGGAGACGGTGAAAGATGGGTCGAAAGATGTGGTTAAGGAAGTCAAGCGCGTCGGCGAAGCTATCACCGGAAAGCTCACCAATGCTACCGGAAATGTATGCTCTCTCTCTCTCTCTCAAAATTCAAACAATTTCATTCGTATTACTTTCCTTCATTCTGTGGCATGTAGTTTTGCAGAACAATTCAGTGAGGCAAAAAATATATGTAATTAATATATTGCGGTGGCAGATGGTGGCGGACGCGGCGAAAAAGGGGTTTGAACGAGCGGCGGAGACGGCGGAGAGTGAAAAAAGCAAAGACTTGTTAGACACCGGCAAAGTCGCGGCTGAAGCTGTAAAGGAAAAAGTCGATAAAAAAGAATAAATGAAAATACCACAATCTTCAAACACACACACAAATGCATATGCACTATATTTTATTCACATTTAAGAAATTAGGACATCTAGAAATTTTATTTTCGTTTGTGTAGATCAACACATTATTGGTTGGATCTCTGGTTTTGGGGTCTATTGTCTAACTTGGGCTTTTAAATTTCAGTGAAATTTTTAAAATATCCAAAATGTGTAGGTATATATTGGATACCAATATAAGACTAATAGCATTGTCTATGTATGTACTTACATATCTTTAATAAATAATACTCCATCCGTCCCATTATTGTTGACACGTTTTCCTTTTTGGGCTGTCCCATTAAGTTGACTCGTTTCCAAAAAAGAAAAAAAAATTTACACTAAAAATGTTTGAATTTCACATCGCATTCTTTACATACAAAACACAACTCTCTTTAATCTACGTACAAAAAAGAAAAGGACTATGAATATTGGGACGGAGGGAGTAGATGTTAAAATACTGTAGTTATTCATTAATTGTATCACTATTATATGTGCGCTGTATTATTTCGTTCAAATTACTTTTATTAAGCATCAATCTAGTTACCATGGGTCATTTCCATAGAAGTGTTAATTGATAATTTATTAATATGAAGTGCACATATCGTAAAAGGACATAATAAATATCGTTACTTAGGTTATCTTATTTTTTCACATTGTTTGTAGAAACAGTACAAATTCTACAAAATATACTGTTGTAAATTGCTCATACACATTGCCATTGCACGGGCACACTTATAGAAACAACATTAATTTTATATAGATTCAATTTATTTTGAAAAACAACTGTTGCTTTTTTTTTTTCCTTAAATGAAATACAGTTGTTATTAAGACGTATTTATTAATATACAATGAATTTAAATAAATTTGAAATTCACTTATTATGATGGTATTAGAAAATTTATAATTAAGTTCCACATTTTATTTTTATAGTATATTTTACTTTGTTATATATAATTAAATTATATTTTTAATCGTAATTGTGATACAATTCAATATTTATCTTTTTTTACATATATTATTGAAATTACCAAAATACCTACTAAATTAAAATAACAAACGATCTATCTTAAAGGGAAGTAGAAATAATCTATGACAAAAACTTGGGTGAGCTGCCTCACCGTGAAATTCAACACTTGTTTTTTGTTAAAATAATTATATATTAATTATAGTAAGTAGAATAATTAGATTTTGTTAATTTATAATTAAATTTATTAATTTTAATTGTGATTTTAATTCAAAATTAGAATTTATTAATTCATAATTATGGTTTATTAATTCACAAGTAAGGTTTATTAATTCATAATTAGGGTTTATTATTCAAAATTAGGGTTTATTAATTCAAAATTAGGGTTTATTATTCAAATTAGGGTTTATTAATTCACAAGTAGGGTTTATTAATTCAAAATTAGGGTTTATTAATTCCAATTAGGGTTTATTAATTTAAAATTATAGTTTATTATTCAAATTAGGATTTATTAATTCAAAATTATGATTTATTAATTCATAATTATGATTTTATTAATTTATAATTAAAGTTTATTAAATTAATTAATTTTAATTAAAATAATTTAATAATATTAATTAATTAATGAAGTAGCGCACAGTGAGATCACCTCATAATCTATACATGAGGGAAAACAGGAGCAGAAAGTAGAATAATAATATGCGACTCGAATATATTAGTGTAATTAATAAACAGACTATATAATAGAACCCAGCAAGTAGAGAAAAAAAGAGCGGGTATGATGGCGGCAGCTGGTGGCGGTAGGGCGGCGGTGCTGTCTCAGCCGGTGACATTTGTAACAGGCAACGCCAAGAAGCTCGAAGAAGTACGCGCAATTCTCGGCAGCTCGATCCCCTTCCGTTCGCTTAAACTCGATTGTACGTTACGCAGCCCTAATCAAGTCGCCGCCGTTTGAGATTTATTATTTTACTGAATGAATTTAGGAATTTGTGCTTTTTATACCAGTGCCGGAGTTACAAGGCGAGCCTGAGGAGATTTCCAGAGAAAAGGCTCGATTAGCTGCGAAAGAGGTACGAACAGATTGTGCAGAGAATGTGTTTGTAGAATTGTTTGAAAGAGAATGATGTTTTTGGATCGTTGGTTTTGTTGCTTTGTTGAAAAGGTAAACGGGCCGGTGCTGGTGGAGGATACTTGTCTCTGTTTCAATGCTCTGAAGGGTCTACCTGGTAATACAAGTATATGTGCATAACTCATGATGAATGTTTAGAATGTGGCTGATGATCGAAGCAATTTTTGCAGGGCCTTACATGTAAGTTCCGTGCATATTCTTCCATCAAGGTGATGTTGTTTTAAAATTTCTTTCTTGGGGCTTTATGAGCTCGTAAACTTGTGGATGTGTTTTCGAACTTGTCAATGGTTTGGGATTGTTACGGCGAACCTAGTAATTTATAGTAATATCCAATCAGTGTGTGACTAATGACGACTTTATCGGCCACACAGAGGTTCTTTTCTTTCGTTGGATACGGTGTCTTACATCTCAGAGAAAATGGCGTGGTGATCATAGGACATGGCAACTTTATCAGCCATATACATGTTCTTATCCTAACAGTTTATGTTGATATAACTTAGAGCTGAACAAAGTTGTACGCACCCTAAACCTTTCATGCCTGAAAGAATGATTTTCAACTTATCTCTGGAGTTGCATGGTATTGGTTGTAACCTGTAATAGATCAACTAATTTGGTATTATTCTTCAAATTTAATCACTTGCGATATCATGCTAAAATGTTTTAAAATCTTCCTTTAAGAGCTTTACATTATTTTATGCATTGTGTATATTTTGTACCTTAATCTTGTTTGTAGTTTTTTGCTCCATTGTTTTGCGTACTCTTCATCATCTGTGCAATATCTTTTATGGTTTACAAACTTAAAATGAGCCATAGCAATCACTTTTACCTCCCCCAACCTTCAGTGTCGTACTCTCTTTGTCTGAGCGTGCTTAATGTTGTTATTATTACTCGTATTGTAGGATCATTCCTTATACTTCTTTAGCAGAATTTGGACCCGTGTGATGGCTTGCAAGCTTTACCTCACTATTAATTCTAGAATGATTGAGTCAGATACATGATGTATCTTATATGCTTTAAAATAATATTATTTTGAGGAAGGTTGAGACAGACGCTCCATGTATATTGTCTTCTTCTTTACTTTTAACATTTTCTTTATTTGTCAATGTCCACAAATTGTCAATTTATCTTCTGCAATTTCATCTATCATTTTGCCTTTTGTGTTATTCTACCCCCACTGAATTGGATGAACAAAATCGCAGCAAGTGGTTTCTGCAGAAGATTGGTCATGAAGGTATTGATGCCAAGTGCAGTTTCTTGCCTGTTTAGATTATTTCTTAAGTTATTTTACACTTTTCCCCCTACTTTATTTTATTGAAGTTGCTTCTGTTTCCCTTTAGGTCTGAACAATTTGCTGATGGCATATGAAGATAAATCTGCTTATGCTCTCTGTATATTCTCTCTCTAATTGGGCCAAATGCAGATCCGATTACTTTTTGGGAAGACTCCGGTATGTTGTTTGCTTCCTATAATAAAAGAATCGCTTTTATTCTTCATGTTCCAGAAAAGTAGATGTAATGGCTTGATCTTCTAGAAAAGATGAAAAAGAAGGAAAAGGTTCATAAGATATTACTGACTCAGGCTTTCTTCTCTCTTTCTTATCCTTTTCTGAGGACTCTCCAATATTTGGCATAAATCGAATGTTCCCGATAAGTAGCACTCTGCCAATATTGCAGTTTTATTACTAATAACATAATTAGATTCACTGACTATTCCCCAGTAGTTAATAACAGCGGGTTGAGATTATAATCAAGTAAAAGATATATTGCTATAAGAAATAAGTTTATACGTTGTTAATCGATTTTTGATGTCATCTTCTATGAAATTCACATTTTGAAGTGTTTCATGTTAATCTCATTGTCAGCACTGCTGTGTTTTTATTTTGAGCAAAAACGATTAAACAACTCTTTGTAAATTCTAGTAAATTAGCTCATGAAGTCATTAATATGTTGAACACAGACCCGTATATTATGCTGGAATTCTGCAAATATCTAACTTCACATGGCAAGAAAACTATATTTACAAAACTATTTTAATAAATATTCGCTTGGATAAAACTCAAATTTCTACACACTCGAAAGCAAGCCTCATTTCCACCAACATAAGATAAGACTGATTGCCAATAAATTGTTCTGATTTGCTTAGCTTCTTTGAAATTCATTTTTACTTCATAATACCAAGTGTAATGATCATGTCAAAGCACAACCATCTTCTTTTAGCTTAAACCTTCCCCTGAAACTTCAGTTCTTTCTGCATAATGCTATGCTTAAGTAAACCAAATGTAATCATTATTTATTTATTTATCTGAATTCTAACTAAACAGGAGCTCATGCTGCTTAAGATGTAACTTCTTTCAAGATTCTTCATATAAGTAACCTGGAGCAGTTTATTAGCTAATGTGGTTCTCCTTATATATATATATACTTTTATGTCCCTGATCTCGAAGGAATATCTAACTAAGAATTGTAAGAGGTTTATATTTCATATATCACTGGTAATTTAACTGTGAAAAAGCTTATTAATCTTGATATATGTGGAGGATCAAAGTGGTTGAAAAATTCATCTCTGTCATGTCATGAGCTATTCAAAAAATTCACAACCACTTTTCCTCGTGCCTAATAATTGCTTGACAATCTAACTAGCTCTGCCATCACAAGTCTTAGTTGTATAAAATCTAACTAACTCTGCCATCACAAGTTTTAGCTGTACTACAATTTATATTGCCATGAATTTACTTGTGCATACATGAACTAACACATTCTTGTGCATATACATTTATGCTGTTTTATTTTTAACTCTCTCAGGATTGGCTGTAACTTTACGTGAATGTTTGACTGTACACTATATAGCTGAACCCTGTTTCAGTATTGAACTAGTACCTTCAAGTTGTGACCGTTTATACACTAATATATGCATCCGATACTTTGCTGGAGTTCGCACAAAAACACGCTCATAGTACATAAGTGATATGACTTGTGGCTGCCATTTCAGGGGAAAATAGTTCCTGCTAGGGGACCAAACGATTTTGGATGGGATCCAGTTTTCCAACCTGATGGATATGACCAGACGTAAGTTCATTACTACTCCCTAGTTTTAAAGATTTTGGCTTTAGTTATTATGTAATATCATTACTCGCCAACCGAATTGCCATAAAAGCCAGCCTAGTAACCGAACTATGTACTTTTTATAGTTACGCTGAGATGCCCAAGGAAGAGAAGAACAAGATTTCTCACCGCTACAGGGCTCTTGCACAGGTGAAATCACACTTTGCTGAGGCTAAATACGCTTTTCATAGCGAATCCTAAATTCAAGAATGCTCTATGCCGTTTATAGAAAAAACATGGAAGTATGTTTCACAACTAAAATCGATTTGATCCCAAATTTTAGAGCAAAGTAACTTTTTAATGTTTTTGCTACAATAATCCCTGAGACTCCCATCTTTATGTAATGAGAGGAGTGGTTTTGCTTTATTGGTTTTCTTTTTCCCCTTGTTTTATTTATTCATATTTCTCATGTTTATATCATTAGGAAATCCGCTATCAGTGGCGCAGATCGGAATCATTTTGCTAACCATATGCCTAACAACCATTAGGAACTAATCAAGTAGTAGTAAAACATCAGATTAGATGCTAACAGCCATTTCAAACCAATTAAATTAAATAAAAAAAAGTTGATAGTGATTGGGATTATTCTTGTTTCAGCAAAAAATAAGTGGCATGAATGTGAGTCGATATTGTTACTGCATGTAGCTTAGTTTGTATTGAATGTGAGAGTGACACATACGTATATAAACAAGTAACATGGGCGTTAGCAAATGCATGTGGGCATCGTTGGTGAATTAACTGTGACTCGGCTGTTGGCCCCATTATGTCTATATGAAAAAGAGAAAATTGTTAGCTCACTTGCTATATGGTCCCATCACCACATGCTAGGCTATGTGGTTCACCAATCGTTGCATGTGAGCTACAATATTTGGGAGATTCTAACGTTTCAATTTTCATATTGTGGCAAAATATCCTTCTATGTGATAATTTTGGTATGGGATATTTTTCAGTGTGCAGTGCATCCGGCCACACAGTGCGGATTACTAATTCTTATTAGAGTTTTAATCAATATTTTAATATTAATTAGAATTTATTTATTTTTAATGAGGATTTATTAAAATCTAATGGAGTTTACTAATTTTCAAATAAGAATTATTTAAAATAAAAGGAAAGGTGTGGTCGGATGTACCCAAGATCGTTTTTTATAGATTATATTAGGGTAGTTGCTGTTAAAATTGATATTTCTTATTTTTCATGGCAATGCTAAATTTTTTGTAATCCAATTACTCATCACATCAAGATTTAGCCATGTTTCTGTCGAAGTTGATGGGGTCTATGGCAATTTATTTAGCGACTATTTTGACACTTTTTTCCAATGAAAAAGGTGCCTACATTATACGATCTTTCTAGGGCCGGCTGATATTAATTTTGGGAACAAATGATACAGGTGGATCTCTATCTAACTGTGATGAGATTTCTCATTTCTTCATCTCCATTTATTATTTTGTTTTATGTGCAAATTCTTGACTAAATAATAAATTACAATTGAATAGATATCCGGATCAGTCGAACATGCTGTCACAGCTTATCACGACGATTAAGTAAAATCCATAATCAAACAGAAAAAAGGAAAAGGGTAAAAAACAGCAAAAATTGTAGTAAAAGCATAATGCATTGAACCTCACTACTTACATACTATGCATCATCTATTACAGAAAGTTCCTTTTTTTTTTCTTCTTCTTCTCCACAAAGTTTTGGACACTCACACTATAATAGCTTCTATGGCTCCAGACAAGAAAGAAAAGGTAGATTTTCAAAGGGTAAAAACCACAATTTTTGTGGAGGATGATAAACAGATATTCATATAGATATATATAGATATATATTCTCTGTTAGGACAGGGATGGTGGTGGAGAAGATCTTGGACAACGCTTCCGCGCCTGTTTCCAGAGCAACGATGTTTTCTTTCGACTGAATCAGGCCTAGGTTGCACAATAATGGTGATGGTTGGGATGCAATGGAGGATGTGAATGGAGAATGTCCAGACATGTATAAAAAATGTACACTTGCCAATGTGAATGAAGCATGGGATAAAAAAAATCAACGTAAATAGGGTATACTTTAAGGCTTGGAAAGAGTAGAAAGAAGGCTAGGAAAGAAGACCTCCTTCTTTGTTCCTTTTTCATGTGGTAGGCTAGCACTGGCGCCCACGGCAGCCAAGGACCCCGCACGGAAGTGATGGTTCCGACCATGGAGGAGGACTTTGCACCTAAACTTGAAGCTCTAGCGTAGCTGGCTGAAGCTCCAGCACCAGATGGTGTGAAGTAAGCCCCGTTGAGCATAAGGTCTCCTTCTGATCTCCAGTTCCAGCTCTTCCATTTGCCCGTGTCTGTGTCGACTCTCTTTGTCACCTGATCAAAGAAATGGCAGACAATCTAGTCGTGTTTTTGGAAAGAATATGTGATTAAAAAAGTGGAAATCTTGACACTTGCAGTACCTCCTTTGCAAATGGATTGACTGGTGCTAGATATCTGTTGCCCTGGCTGTTGATGGTGGGCTCTGCGCTTCCCCCTATTGCATACATCTCCCAATGAGTGTAGTCATTGTTCACGACGTGGAAGTAGCCGTGCCTGCACCTGAAAAATTTGCATAACAATTTAGATGGATTTCATTAGGCCAAGACATTTTTGAACATATATTTTCTTGATTTTAATTACCTTGGCATTCTCTGAATAAGACCCTCGCCGAAATGGTTGAATGCAATAGTCGCCTGCATCTGCTTGTCTCTCATGTAAGAATCACTGTGGCCTAATAGAATAACCTGCTTCCACCAAAGTGTTAAAACTCTCCAAATGCAAAACAAGAAAGTGATAATATCAAAATAAGCCATGTGAAGGCAGAGAGCTCCTCACCTCATTGTGGTGAGTGAAGTAGTTGTTGGAGATGGTGATCGCAGTGGACCCCATGACGGCGTCCACAAGCCCGTCCGCACAGTTAGAGAGCGAGTTGTGATCGACCCAAATGTGGCTCGACCCAAAGATGGAAATGGCATCACCATCAGCCATAGTCCTCCAACCGTAATGTGAAGGCGAGCTCCTCACCATCGCATTACCAGTTGGTTTGCAATCATGAACGTGCAAGCCAATGTAGGAATGAAATTTTTTGTAAGAAATAAGAATAAATCTAAGCAATTGATTTTAGTAAATCAATTGACAATATTAATTTACATTGTGCTACAATGCATATCTATATGTGTTATATTTTAGTTTCACTAGATTTTTACAAATGTTATATTAGTAATTTTATTTTCATAAAAAACGGTTTTTTCCTTAATTTTAAGAAACACAAGGTTATATTTCTTTTTTAGGGATTTCTTGTAATCTATCTTTTAACTTATTATTTCAGATATATTATTTCGGTTTCAATACTTAATCTTTGTAAATTAATTTGTTATTCAAGTTACATAATTCATGGAAAACGCATGCTTTTCATTTATTGCACTGGTGAAATATTTTCGTAGCATATTTAGTTTATTCATTTTTCATATATACTAAAATTTCCTAAATTACTGCCAGTTAAAATTTGATTTTTCGCTAGTTAAAATTTATGCAACTCTTCAGAAATAATTTATATGTAATACGACCTTGCGTTTTGTGCAATATTATTAGTGAATATGTGATACATAGTATACTATATATAACAAGATTACTACACATTGTCATATATATGCCGCAGTGCAATAATAAAGTATGTTACGTGATGTGTAACATGTGCCACATATTTATTAAATATGTGCTATAGAACGACTAGTTTGTGTAACATTATATTAAGTAGATTAAAATCCCTAATTTTTCGGTAATTGGCGAAATTATCAGAAAGTGACGAGATATACGTCTGGAGTGAAAAAAAATAACTTTTTTATACCTAATTTACCCTTATTCGAATTTATTAAAAAAAATCTAAAATCATTTAATATATTACCTTTAATTTGGTCCATTGATATGTGATAGATATGTGGATATGATATATTCTTATTTCTTAAACTTATAGGCATTTTCACCAGAACCATCCCTATATATATATATAATCATTGTTTATGTGTACTAATTATGACATTATTAATGTTCTTGTAAGACAAGTTTATGAAGTAAAAGAATGACATGAAACAAAGAATTTGAACCGATTCCCACCTTATGACACACACTAATGGGAATTCGAATCTTTTTTCTTTATCACACATATAACCTTTTTCTTTGTTTATTTTCTAATTTATTTCATCAATCAGTTGATTAGACAGTAACTTTGTTATATTCTTTTTTTTGTCAATTAATACAGAAATTTTTAAAGGCTGCGTCACGGTGGACTCGAACCCGAGACCAAAAGGCCTCGGGCATTAACCACTCTATCTTTAGGTCAACACACACAACTTTGTTATATTCGTTACTTGATCATCTACGTATAGAATCATCTTAAACTTTTGTTTTGTTTTGCAGAATGTGCGGTGATAGAAGGTGAAATTCAATGCCAAGGAAAATGTGAAGATATTTCTGATTGCAGTGGGTTTTGCCAAAGATTAGGGTTCGCATCAGGGCAATGCTATCCACCGCTTTATCAATATTGTTGTTGCTCTTCTTGATTAATTATACTTTAATTAATCAATATTGTACTGCGAGGTGACTTAACTATAATAATCATCAAATAAAATATATTTTATATATTTAAACATATTGCAATTTTTTTATGGGGGTGTCTTTCAGAAGATGGTTTGACGGAACCGTGAAACTGCCTTTGCAGATCCTTGAATCCTCGTCCACAAAGCTACCGAAAATTTTGCAACACACATAATTCTTGCAAGTGTAGTTTATCTTCCTCAACCACCCACCATTCTCGTATAAATTAACTAACTCTAAACAAAAGAAAATGAAGCAAAAAAAAAAAACCATGGCACTTCACCGAATAAATTCCAAATTCATAATCAATGGATCACACACCCTCAATAATGCATGGTTTTGCAGAGGATTTGTCTCTGCCACTGCGCCATCTCACAAAGTAAGCCACGTTAATTTATGTTGTTATCGTTTCTTTCTATTTTCAAATCTTGAATTAAGAATTTTTGAGTTGTTTTATTACTATTTATGATGGAAATTTGTGTGATGATTTGATTAATTAATTAAATAGGCGAAAATTGATAAAGAGACGTGCGGGAAGATCATAGAAACGGCGGAGACGGTGAAAGATGGGTCGAAAGATGTGGTTAATGAAGTCAAGCGCGTCGGCGAAGCTATCACCGGAAAGCTCACCAATGCTACCGGAAATGTATGCTCTCTCTCTCTCTCTCTCTGTCAAAAATCAAACAATTTCATTCGTATTATTTTCCTTCAGTATGTAGTTTTGCAGAATAATTCAGTGAGGAAAAAAAATATATGTAATTTATATATTGCGGTGGCAGATGGTGGCGGACGCGGCGAAAAAGGGGTTTGAACGAGCGGCGGAGACGGCGGAGAGTGAAAAAAGCAAAGACTTGTTAGACACCGGCAAAGTCGCGGCTGAAGCTGTAAAGGAAAAAGTCGATAAAAAGGAATAAATGAAAATACCACAATCTTCAAACACACACACAAATGCATATGCACTATATTTTATTCACATTTGAGAAATTAGGACATCTAGAAATTTTATTTTCGTTTATGTAGATCAACACATTATTCGTTGGCTCTCTGTTTTTTGGGGTCTATTGTCTAATTTTACTAGATTATCTATAGTAGTTTTGGACTTTTTAATTTCAGTGTAATTTTTAAAATATACAAAATAAGACTAATAGCATTGTCTGTGTATGAACTTACACTATCTAATAGTAAAAAGTATAAAAAAGAAATTCTTTTTCTATACATTCGAACTGTTGGTCATATTTATCTTTATCAAGAAATCGAAGAAGCCATACATGAATTTTCTCAGGCTTATTCATACGGTATCTAACTACTAACTAGTAGGCTAAGTAATCCTGCAATACCAGTAGGAATACAGACCTCTTCACTTCAAACCAAACCATAGTTTCGGAATTTCTATGCGAATCAACACCGAAAAAATGAAGATTTCCAATCACTGACTCAAACCTGTAGTTATTCATTAATTGTATCACTATTATATGTGCGCTGTATTATTTCGTTCAAATTACTTTTATTAAGCATCAATCTAGTTACCATGGGTCATTTCCATAGAAGTGTTAATTGATAATTTATTAATATGAAATGCACATATCGTAAAAGGACATAATAAATATCGTTACTTAGGTTATCTTACTGTTGTAAATTGCTCATTTTTCACATTGTTTGTAGAAACAGTACATTATTAAGACGTATTTATTAATATACAATGAATTTAAATAAATTTGAAATTCACTTATTATGATGGTATTAGAAAATTTATAATTAAATTCCACATTTTATTTTTATAGTATATTTTACTTTGTTATATAATTAAATTATATTTTTAATCGTAATTGTGATACAATTCAATATTTATCTTTTTTTACATATATTATTGGAATTACCAAACGCGCATTCCGTATATATACCTAATAAATAAAAATAACAAACAAGTAAGGTTTATTAATTCATAATTAGGGTTTATTATTCTCTTAAAGGGAAGTAGAAATAATCTATATATGAGGGAAAACAGACGCAGAAAGTAGAATAATAATATGCGACTCGAATATATTAGTGTAATAAGTAATAATTAATAAACAGACTATATAATAGAACCCAGCAAGTAGAGAAACAAAGAGCGGGTATGATGGCGGCAGCTGGTGGCGGTAGGGCGGCGGTGCTGTCTCAGCCGGTGACATTTGTAACAGGCAACGCCAAGAAGCTCGAAGAAGTACGCGCAATTCTCGGCAGCTCGATCCCCTTCAGTTCGCTTAAACTCGATTGTACGTTACGCATCTATAATCAAGTTGCCGCCGTTTGAGATTTGTTATTTTACTGAATGAATTTAGGAATTTGTGCTTTTTATACCAGTGCCGGAGTTACAAGGCGAGCCTGAGGAGATTTCAGAGAAAGGCTCGATTAGCTGCGAAAGAGGTACTAACAGATTGTGCAGAGAATGTGTTTGTAGAATTGTTTAAAAGAGAATGATGTTTTGGATCGTTGGTTTTGTTGCTTTGTTGAAAAGGTAAACGGGCCGGTGCTGGTGGAGGATACTTGTCTCTGTTTCAATGCTCTGAAGGGTCTACCTGGTAATACAAGTATATGTGCATAACTCATGATGAATGTTTAGAATGTGGCTGATGATCGAAGCAATTTTTGCAGGGCCTTACATGTAAGTTCCGTGCATATTCTTCCATCAAGGTGATGTTGTTTTAAAATTTCTTTCTTGGGGCTTTATGAGCTCGCAAACTTGTGGATGTGTTTTCGAACTTGTCAATGGTTTGGGATTGTTACGGCGAACCTAGTAATTTATAGTAATATCCAATCAGTGTGTGACTAATGACGACTTTATCGGCCACACAGAGGTTCTTTTCTTTCGTTGGATACGGTGTCTTACATCTCAGAGAAAATGGCGTGGTCATCATAGTACATGGCAACTTTATCAGCCATATACATGTTCTTATCCTAACAGTTTATGTTGATATAACTTAGAGCTGAACAAAGTTGTACGCACCCTAAACCTTTCATGCCTGAAAAAATGATTTTCAACTTATCTCTGGAGTTGCATGGTATTGGTTGTAACCTGGTCCTGTAATAGATCAACTAATTTGGTATTATTCTTCAAATTTAATCACTTGCGATATCATGCTAAAATGTTTTAAAATCTTCCTTTAAGAGCTTTGCATTATTTTATGCATTGTGTATATTTTGTACCTTAATCTTGTTTGTAGTTTTTTGCTCCATTGTTTTGCGTACTCTTCATCATCTGTGCAATATCTTTTATGGTTTACAAACTTAAAATGAGCCATAGCAATCACTTTTACCTCCCCCAACCTTCAGTGTCGTACTCTCTTTGTCTGAGCGTGCTTAATGTTGTTATTATTACTCGTATTGTAGGATCATTCCTTATACTTCTTTAGCAGAATTTGGACCCGTGTGATGGCTTGCAAGCTTTACCTCACTATTAATTCTAGAATGATTGAGTCAGATACATGATGTATCTTATATGCTTTAAAATAATATTATTTTGAGGAAGGTTGAGACAGACGCTCCATGTATATTGTCTTCTTCTTTACTTTTAACATTTTCTTTATTTGTCAATGTCCACAAATTGTCAATTTATCTTCTGCAATTTCATCTATCATTTTGCCTTTTGTGTTATTCTACCCCCACTGAATTGGATGAACAAAATCGCAGCAAGTGGTTTCTGCAGAAGATTGGTCATGAAGGTATTGATGCCAAGTGCAGTTTCTTGCCTCTTTAGATTATTTCTTAAGTTATTTTACACTTTTCCCCCTACTTTATTTTATTGAAGTTGCTTCTGTTTCCCTTTAGGTCTGAACAATTTGCTGATGGCATATGAAGATAAATCTGCTTATGCTCTCTGTATATTCTCTCTCGCAATTGGGCCAAATGCAGATCCGATTACTTTTTTGGGGAAGACTCCGGTATGTTGTTTGCTTCCTATAATAAAAAGAATCGCTTTTATTCTTCATGTTCCAGAAAAGTAGATGTAATGGCTTGATCTTATAGAAAAAGATGAAAAAAGAAGGAAAAGGTTCATAAGATATTACTGACTCAGGCTTTCTTCACTCTTTTCTTATCCTTTTCTGAGGACTCTCCAATATTTGGCATAAATCGAATGTTCCCGATAAGTAGCACTCTGCCAATATTGCAGTTTTATTACTAATAACATAATTAGATTCACTGACTATTCCCCAGTAGTTAATAACAGCGGGTTGAGATTATAATCAAGTAAAAGATATATTGCTATAAGAAATAAGTTTATACGTTGTTAATCGATTTTTGATGTCATCTTCTATGAAATTCACATTTTGAAGTGTTTCATGTTAATCTCATTGTCAGCACTGCTGTGTTTTTATTTTGAGCAAAAACGATTAAACAACTCTTTGTAAATTCTAGTAAATTAGCTCATGAAGTCATTAATATGTTGAACACAGACCCGTATATTATGCTGGAATTCTGCAAATATCTAACTTCACATGGCATGAAAACTATATTTACAAAACTATTTTAATAAATATTCGCTTGGATAAAACTCAAATTTCTACACACTCGAAAGCAAGCCTCATTTCCACCAACATAAGATAAGACTGATTGCCAATAAATTGTTCTGATTTGCTTAGCTTCTTTGAAATTCATTTTTACTTCATAATACCAAGTGTAATGATCATGTCAAAGCACAACCATCTTCTTTTAGCTTAAACCTTCCCCTGAAACTTCAGTTCTTTCTGCATAATGCTATGCTTAAGTAAACCAAATGTAATCATTATTTATTTATTTATCTGAATTCTGACTAAACAGGAGCTCATGCTGCTTAAGATGTAACTTCTTTCAAGATTCTTCATATAAGTAACCTGGAGCAGTTTATTAGCTAATGTGGTTCTCCTTATATATATATACTTTTATGTCCCTGATCTCGAAGGAATATCTAACTAAGAATTGTAAGAGGTTTATATTTCATATATCACTGGTAATTTAACTGTGAAAAAGCTTATTAATCTTGATATATGTGGAGGATCAAAGTGGTTGAAAAATGCATCTCTGTCATGTCATGAGCTATTCAAAAAATTCACAACCACTTTTCCTCGTGCCTAATAATTGCTTGACAATCTAACTAGCTCTGCCATCACAAGTCTTAGTTGTATAAAATCTAACTAACTCTGCCATCACAAGTTTTAGCTGTACTACAATTTATATTGCCATGAATTTACTTGTGCATACATGAACTAACACATTCTTGTGCATGTACATTTATGCTGTTTTATTTTTAACTCTCTCAGGATTGGCTGTAACTTTACTTGAATGTTTGAATGTACACTATATAGCTGAACCCTGTTTCAGTATTGAACTAGTACCTTCAAGTTGTGACCGTTTATACACTAATATATGCATCCGATACTTTGCTGGAGTTCGCACAAAACACGCTCATAGTACATAAGTGATATGACTTGTGGCTGCCATTTCAGGGGAAAATAGTTCCTGCTAGGGGACCAAACGATTTTGGATGGGATCCAGTTTTCCAACCTGATGGATATGACCAGACGTAAGTTCATTACTCGACTCCCTAGTTTTAAAGACTTTGGCTTTAGTTATTATGTAATATCATTACTCGCCAACCGAATTGCCATAAAAGCCAGCCTAGTAACCGAACTATGTACTTTTTATAGTTACGCTGAGATGCCCAAGGAAGAGAAGAACAAGATATCTCACCGCTACAGGGCTCTTGCACAGGTGAAATCACACTTTGCTGAGGCTAAATACGCTTTTCATAGCGAATCCTAAATTCAAGAATGCTCTGTGCCGTTTATAGAAAAAACATGGAAGTATGTTTCACAACTAAATCGATTTGATCCCAAATTTTAGAGCAAAGAAACTTTTTAATTTTTTGCTACAATAATCCCTGAGACTCCCATCTTTATGTAATGAGAGGAGTGGTTTTGCTTTATTGGTTTTCTTTTTCCCCTTGTTTTATTTATTCATATTTCTCATGTTTATATCATTAGGAAATCCGCTATCAGTGGCGCAGATCGGAATCATTTTGCTAACCATATGCCTAACAACCATTAGGAACTAATCAAGTAGTAGTAAAACATCAGATTAGATGCTAACAGCCATTTCAAACCAATTAAATTAAATAAAAAAAAGTTGATAGTGATTGGGATTATTCTTGTTTCAGGAAAAAATAAGTGGCATGAATATGAGTCGATATTGTTACTGCATGTAGCTTAGTTTGTATTGAATGTGAGAGTGACACCTAGGTATATAAACAAGTAACATGGGCGTTAGCAAATGCATGTGGGCATCGTTGGTGAATTAACTGTGACTCGGCTGTTGGCCCCATTATGTCTATATGAAAAATAGAAAATTGTTAGCTCACTTGCTATATGGTCCCATCACCACATGCTAGGCTATGTGGTTCACCAATCGTTGCATGTGAGCTACAATTTTTGGGAGATTCTAACGTTTCAATTTTCATATTGTGGCAAAATATCCTTCTATGAGATAATTTTGGTATGGGATATTTTGCAGTGTGCAGTGCATCCGGCGGCACAGTGCGGCCGACCCCTTATATATTTGTTTATATTAATTACTAATTCTTATTAGAGTTTTAATCAATATTTTAATATTAATTAGAATTTATTTATTTTTAATGAGGATTTATTAAAATCTAATGGAGTTTAATAATTTTCAAATAATAATTATTTAACATAACACGAAAGGCGGAAAGGGGATGGGACCGACCATACGGTGTGGCCGGATGTACCCAAGATCGCTTCTTTATAGATTATATAAGGGTAGTTGCTGTTAAAATTGATATTTCTTACTTTTCATGGCATTGCTAAAATTTTTGTAATCCAATTACTCATATCACATCAAGATTTAGCCATGTTTCTGTCAACGTTGATGGGGTCTATGGCAATTTATTTAGCGACTATTTTGACACTTTTTTCCAAAGAAAAAGGTGCCTACATTATACGATCTTTCTAGGACCGGTTGCTTTAATTTTGAAACAAATGATATAGATGGATCTCTATCTAACTTTCAGATGAGATTTCTCATTTCTTCATCTCCATTTATTATTTTGTTTTATGTGAAAATTCTTGACTAAATAATAAATTACAATTGAATAGATATCCGGATCAGTCGACATGCTGTAATAGTCACAGGCTCACAGCTTATCACGACGATGAAGTAAAATCTATAATCAAACAGAAAAAAGGAAAAGGGTAGATATCACAGAACAAGAAAAAAACAGCAAAAATTGTAGTAAAAGCATAATGCATTGAACCTCACTACTTACATACTATGCATCATCTATTACAGAAAGTTCCTTTTTTTTTTCTTCTTCTTCTCCACAAAGTTTTGGACACTCACACTATAATAGCTTCTATGGCTCCAGACAAGAAAGAAAAGGTAGATTTTCAAAGGGTAAAAACCACAATTTTTGTGGAGGATGATAAACAGATATTCATATAGATATATATTCTCTGTTAGGACAGGGATGGTGGTGGAGAAGATCTTGGACAACGCTTCCGCGCCTGTTTCCAGAGCAACGATGTTTTCTTTCGACTGAATCAGGCCTAGGTTGCACAATAATGGTGATGGTTGGGATGCAATGGAGGATGTGAATGGAGAATGTCCAGACATGTATAAAAAATGTACACTTGCCAATGTGAATGAAGCATGGGATAAAAAAAATCAACGTAAATAGGGTATACTTTAAGGCTTGGAAAGAGTAGAAAGAAGGCTAGGGAAAGAAGACCTCCCTTCTTTGTTCCTTTTTCATGTGGTAGGCTAGCACTGGCGCCCACGGCGGCAGCCAAGGACCCCCGCACCGGAAGTGATGGTTCCGACCATGGAGGAGGACTTTGCACCTAAACTTGAAGCTCTAGCGTAGCTGGCTGAAGCTCCAGCACCAGATGGTGTGAAGTAAGCCCCGTTGAGCATAAGGTCTCCTTCTGATCTCCAGTTCCAGCTCTTCCATTTGCCCGTGTCTGTGTCGACTCTCTTTGTCACCTGATCAAAGAAATGGCAGACAATCTAGTCGTGTTTTTGGAAAGAATATGTGATTAAAAAAGTGGAAATCTTGACACTTGCAGTACCTCCTTTGCAAATGGATTGACTGGTGCTAGATATCTGTTGCCCTGGCTGTTGATGGTGGGCTCTGCGCTTCCCCCTATTGCATACATCTCCCAATGAGTGTAGTCATTGTTCACGACGTGGAAGTAGCCGTGCCTGCACCTGAAAAATTTGCATAACAAGTTAGATGGATTTCATTAGGCCAAGACATTTTTGAACATATATTTTCTTGATTTTAATTACCTTGGCATTCTCTGAATAAGACCCTCGCCGAAATGGTTGAATGCAATAGTCGCCTGCATCTGCTTGTCTCTCATATAAGAATCACTGTGGCCTAATAGAATAACCTGTTTCCACCAAAGTGTTAAAACTCTCCAAATGCAAAACAAAAGAAAGTGATAATATCAAAATAAGCCATGTGAAGGCAGAGAGCTCCTCACCTCATTGTGGTGAGTGAAGTAGTTGTTGGAGATGGTGATCGCAGTGGACCCCATGACGGCGTCCACAAGCCCGTCCGCACAGTTAGAGAGCGAGTTGTGATCGACCCAAATGTGGCTCGACCCAAAGATGGAAATGGCATCACCATCAGCCATAGTCCTCCAACCGTAATGTGAAGGCGAGCTCCTCACCATCGCATTACCAGTTGGTTTGCAATCATGAACGTGCAAGCCATGGATGATCACATTGGTAATAAACTGGATTGTGATGCATGCGCCATTAGCAATGTGCACATTGACTCCACGCCCATCTATGGTTTTAAAACTGTTCATGAGCAGCTCCTGCTTCAGGGTAATCACCATGTCTCGCTTGAAGATGATCCACAGCGGCTCGTCCTGTATGACAGCGTGGCGCAAGGTCCCCGGCCTCGGGTTAACAGGGTCGTCGTCACCGGCATCCGTGACAACGTAGTAGCGGCCGTCACGGCCGCCGATGGCGTTGCGGCCAAAGCCGATGCCGCAGTCTGCGAGCCGCTTGCGGTTCCTCTGCCAGTTGGCGTCGCAACGCCAGCAGTCGTCGATGGGGTTGCCGGTCCCGCATGAGAAGAAGCCGAGTTTTCTCCTTTCCGTGCTGTTTCTTGTCGCCCTGTACCAAATCAAGAAAATTCTCATTTATCTGCTAAGGCATCAACATCAGAAGTTGAACAAAGTCTAAGTTAGACCCCACATTTTATTACAGGTAGTAGAGACAATATTAAGACGCAGATACTTTTAACTCTTTAACTATTCGATTCTCTGTCGGTGGAGTTAATCACCGATCATTCTCTCTCTGGTTTTATTGAGTTCATTGATATGTAACTGTCTTTGTACAGGCACACATGGGTGATGCAGCCACGTGAAAAAAGAAAGATAACACAGCTAATCCAAACTGACATTGTCCAATTTTTGGATTCCTAAACATTAAAACATGAATTGAAAACTAACTTTAATAATTAACGAAATAGGATAAATTCCTAGAAAGAACATGAATATTTGAATAAAAAAATTTACCGCGAGCATGTGTGAAGGAATGCTGTAGAAGGATATAAGAAAAGAGGCCCCCATTGACAGATTCATTGAATAATCAGAGAAAAAATGTTGTATAGAAATAAATATAGCATGTGGGTAGGGACGTAGGGCTGCTGCAAAAAAGCATAGTAACATTGAATTTTTGATGACCACAACGAGAATAACTCATTAACAGCAACTGCTACTGAACCTCGTAGCTCACTCCTACTAAATGCACAAAACGGCAATTTTGTCCAATAATTCTTTTAAAGTTTGAAAATGAGGTTAAAAAGATGAAAGAGAGAAGACACCTACGTTTCTACCATTCTTGCCACCTCTTCTGGATCAGCCACCGCATGCTCGTTGAAATATTCCTCATCAATTCCGTCCAACCTGTACAGAACATATACGGTATACCTCATCAACAATTCATTCTATCTTCACATTTAGAATAGATTAATAATATATAATCACGTGATTTTTTAATAACTCTTTCTCGAAGACTGGGACATGGATTTTTGACCAGAGTTTACCATTTAGGCTAGACCAAATCAACTGTCGATGATTTTGTAGGGAGCCCATTAAGGTTGAAAAAGAAATACTAATAAATATTGGGTTGTAGTAATTCCACATCGGGTGTCAGTTGCTGCCGACATTTTATCAGCATTATTTATATATTATATATAATAGTATATATTTTCAGACTGTTAATTTTAGCACCCACTTTTACGAAGTGCCTAACGCCTCGCACATGACACACCCACCTATTGTACCACACACGAGTCCTGTAGATTGCAAAATGCATTTGAGAGAGAGAGAGAGAGAGAATCAACAAATAACTGTTATCTTAGTAAAGCGACTGAAAATGTAGTGCTCCAAATTACACAGAGAAAGAAATATCTTAGGATAATTCCAACAGAAGAATCCGAGGCGGATTCGCCTAACAACCGATTAAACGGTTCAAAGATCTGCTGCGAATATGGAATCCATTCCGTTTTCGCGACAACAACGGCGAAACGAAGATGGTGGTTACTGGTTATTTTAGAAGATCCGATGGCTTAGATTAATTAGACTCGAAAAAACAGACGTTTCAGATATGAAGACGGTGAAAAGCAGTGTCAGCGAGTTTACTCACTTTTCCGCCGTCGAATTTCGAGAGCTCTGCAACTTCTCTTTCTCAACCGCACTGCCGCAACAAAGAATGAAAAGATAAAAGATAAATATAAATAATGTGCTTCTCAGAATCACAAAAGCAATGACAGATTTTCACTCTGTGTATCCTAATGCGAACTACTCTTCCTTTTCTATTTCCCAAGCATAAATAAGCATAACATTTTCGCGTAAAATGCAGGTGATTTACTAAGCAGATTTGTGAGGCAGATGGCGTAAAAGGTAAAAACCAACCAAATCCAGCAATCGAAGTAAAAAAAATGTCAAAAAAACAACGGCGATAACTCCACCGAAATTGTGAGATTAAAACAAAATTCAGCATTAGATTTTGCAGAAATCAGTTTTTTCAGAACTTTTCCCAAATGGTCAAGCTGGAAAAACAAGCATTTTCTAGGAGATTGAAAATACAGCAAAAATCTCGAAGTTGAACCTCAGAATAGCTGGTTCGTCTTTCTGAATTCTACACAGAGCTCCAGCGACGAATGCGAACAGCAGCAGCGAAAACAGAGGTAGCCATTTCTTCGACGCCATTGTGTGACCTCTCTCTTTCTCTCTCTGTGTGAGAGTTAATGTGTGTGTGTGTGTACGTAAAAAATGTGTGTATTTGATTCGGTGAAGAATGTGGAAGAGAAGGGAATTTGTAAGAGACGAAAATGGAGCAGGAAAAGGTAGCGCTGCGACCAACATAACGGCCTCCTGCTCGTTTTATAGACTCTGACGCTCGAGAAGCGTTAGACTTAACGTCCGTTAACTAACTGCCATTACTACCATACGACCTCCACTAATTACCGGTTAACTGCATTCACTGCCAATCACAAATTTATTTTAGTTTTTGGTTCATTTCACCTTTGCACGTTAAAATTGCGTCCTTAAAATGAAACATAATATTTAATCATATTATCTGATTGAATATTTGAATTAAAACAATTTTGTGTTTCACTATTTGATTTTTGATCGATTCAATTTTTGGTGGCTTCAATTTAATTTTTTTCCTTTGCAACCTTTCGATATTGTAAATGTTGTTACAGTAATAATTAAATTTACTTATAAGCTCGAAATGAAATTTGATGTTCCATTGTACTTGAGTACGTATTTTTGGGACCTTTAATAAAATTTTGTAATATTATCACAATAATAGAAAAAAATACGGAAATGTATGTATTATGAATTTAATAGAGCTTATTTCCCGCTCTTTAATAGAGCTTATGAAAAGCAGACCTTGAGCCATCAAGAGTTCAGACAGAAGGCACATAAGGAAGAGTCGGGGCAGTAAAGTTTAGAGAGGCCTTCCTCTTCCATTTAAGACTTATACGCGATTTTTGTTTATATATATCACTTTTATTTATAAGATTTAATTAATTATAAAAAATCAAAGATGATATTTAATATTTATATAAATTTATCTTATGCTTAAAAACACGTTTTATTTAACGTTGAAATAGCTTATAGTTTATCGAATTTGTTTTTACGTAAAAGTATTTGTTAGAAAATTGGGTATTAATCAGCGAGTACAATACATAAAGCATGTATCAAACCTCTCGTACAATCATACATCTATTCTTAATCATTCGTATCTCTAGATATTAAATGAGTAGATATCATTTACAAACATTCTCCACCATTAACGTAATTAATCTTCAACTAAACTTGTCCCTGGGACATCAATGGTTAGGTGGGTTCTATGATCGAGAGGTCGCAGTGCTCAACCCCACCAAATGTCTCATGGGTTTGAGTCACACACCCTGGTTTTTCAGTGTGGTTTACATCCGGCTCCTGTAAGGTTTGCGCGCGTTTCAAGGGAGCAGTGCGGGTTCCCCATGATACAAAAAAAAAAAATCTTCAACTAAACTTGTTTATTCCACCTTAAATCGATCTTTAAGCATATTAAGATCACCAACGATGATCCCACCTTTCCGATTAATTGAATCAATAATGAATTCCAATTTATAGTATAAACGATGTGTGTGTGTTTGGCAGTGGTAAGTGGTTAATGTTAGTGCGTGACGCAATAAAATTTTCTGTAGTAAATTAAAAAATAAAAATTATAGTATAAACAAATTTTTAGTGCTATAAACATGCCCTTTTTAAGGAAATAAGCATGTCTCGTTACAATTACTTTGATGATTACATCACACTCAAAATACCCAAAAAAAGTGAAATCAAATTTGACAGGTGCATGAATTAACAGGCTTATACCGTATTTAGATAATTTAATTTAATCATGTAGAATCTCTAGTAAAAAGTATTATTCGCCCATATATTTGTAACTACACGTGTAAATATTTAGTGACCTCTTTCTGAATTTTAATTGGAGAATCGTACAGCTTATGATAAAATTAATATTTTTTTATCAATATTTTTCCATGTGGACAGTGAATTATTTATCTGTGTTCTTTCATAATGATGTATTTTATTTTAGTTTATTTTGCCTAGCTTAATTGATAGTACTTGTAACGAACTATTGCTTTATCCACTCTGTCTGCCCTGTCACGTGCCCGTGTCGGTCGCTCACGTGGCACACCTCACCTTTTCTGTTTTATATTTATTAGTATTCAATTAATTTATTGGTGGCCGTTATTTTCGTGAGTTGCAAAATGCTATTAAAGCGATTTGGGCAAATTAAATGAGTGTGATCATAATGTCAAAATAATACACGATAAAATAAAATGGATTTTCGTATTCTTAGTGTAACCCAAAACCTCATCATATCGATTCAATTAGTATTTTTTAAAATTTATATTACAATATTGGTTTTTCTATTTTATACTGCAGTGTTTACTATTACCTCCGTTTCCAATTTTCTTTCTAATTTTCCTTTTTGGGACGTCCCTCAATTTTCTTCCTATCCATTTATGATTATTCCCAACTTATTACCCTCAATAATATCCATTAATTACATATTTTACCACCCATGATCCATCATTATTTTTCTTTTCACCCTCACGATCCATTTATTTATACATTTTATCATTTATGGTCCACCACTAACTAATTTACTATTACACTAATGTGAGACATTTACTCTACTTATAATATATTCAATAATTTTTATTAAAATTCGTGTCGAAAATTCCTAGGAATAGATTTGGAGGACGGATGAATATATAACAAAGAAATCTCATACATTTAAAGCAATATATATGATCATTGTATTTGTAGCAATGAGCCCTAGTTTGGTTTAGAAAATTAATACAATAATCTTTAATTGAGCAAACTAAATAATACCCTTTATTCTTATTATGATTGAAAAAAAGACAAACTCCATTAAAACTAATAAAATAATAGCTCTAATTTGCTGTTTGCGATTAATATAAGCTGATGCTAATGATGGGTCCCACTCGGCAGAACGCCCAACGCTTCCAACACAATTTAGGGGTGGAATTTCGCGATTTTTGTTTTATTGTTAATACTTAAATTGGTTAGGAGTTGTTTGGGCGGCAAGTTTGTTTCACTTGCTCCGTTAGTCTCGGCGCATGTCATTGCGGGGGAAATGGGAAGGATTTGCAATAGGGCCTGCGTGGATTTGGAGAGTCAGAGTGCGGTTTAAAATATGGTTTTCGGTAACAGCCAAACCCGGTATTGTTTATAGGTATAACTTACATCAAAATCTACTAACTTTTATTTAATTGAAGGATTATTGGAGCCTAAATATATGAACTTTTGGAGTATTTTGATTTTTTTCATGAACCTAAAAAATTATCAATAAATAAAATTAGCATTATCACGATTTTCCCAATTGAATAACGGTCAAAATTGAAACTGACATGGAAGTCGACGTCACGTCAATTCATCACGTCGTTTTAATTATAAAATATTTATTAATTGGCGTATAAATACATAAACTTTGGGTCCATTTTGATTTTTCTCACGAACTTTAAAAATTTGTCAATAAATACAAGAACTTAACGTTATTTTAATATTTTCCACAAATTGAATGATTGTCAAAATTAAAACGACATAACAATCTATTTTATCAAAACGATATAGTTATACTTATACAATATGTATTTTAAAAAAATATTAAATACACATCACAACTCTCTCAAACCCAAACATTATCATAAGTTGAGGTTAGATAAAGGGAGATGGGGTTGGGTGCGGTGTGGGTGTGAATTAAGGTGGATTTAAGATTTTTTTAATACATAGTGTATAAGAAAACGATGTCGTTTTAATAAAGTGATGTCACGTCGATTTTTATATCAGCTTTAATTTTGACCGTCATTCAATTTGTGAAAAACATTACAATAAGTTAAGTGTGTATTTATTGACAAATTATTAAAGTTATTGGAAAAGATCAAAATAGACCTAAAGTTCATGTATTTAACCGTCAATTAATATACATTGTATAAATAAAACGAAGTTGTTTTGATGAAGTGGTGCCACGTCGTCGACTGCCATGTCGGTTTCAATTTTGACGATCATTCAATTTGTGGAAAAAATCATAATGATGTTAAGTTCGTATATTTATTGACAATTTTTAAAGTTCGTGGGAAAAACCAAAATATATCCAAAGTTCATATATTTATGCACCAATAACCTTAATTGAATTTAGTCTTATGATTTGTTTGCCAAAGTATATTGTTAATTTCATGGTATCCAATTGTGTACTACTACAACCTTGTTTATCACTGTTTAAAATTATAAATAAATTATTTTATGGGGTAGCTTAATTATTTGCAGCCATATAATTCGAATTTGAATCTTATCTTACTTCGTAAATTGAGATAGTCGCATAAGCATTTTGTAGTAGCTTATCTTTACTTGTTTGCACGAGCGGGATATCTATTTTTCTATATATAAAAAATTAGATCAATTATTAAAACGATTTAAAATATTATGACAATTGAAAAAAATGAACAGGCATGTTGTTTTTCCACATTGCCCTATTTTCTCTGTCAAATTTCCTACCGACATGGAAGAAAATCATTTCTGTGTCATTTTTTAATCGCCAAAAAAATTGAAACATATCTATTTTGCTACATATAAAAAATTAGATCAATTATTAAAACGATTTATAAAGATCGCCAAAAATTTGAAACATATCTATTTTGCTGCGTATAAAAAATTAGATCAATTATTAAAACGATTTATAAAGCATGTCTAAGAACAGAATGAGGCTAAAGTTTGTGGATTTTTTACAATTAAACCTTAAAAAATCTTAAAATTTTCTATTTTCTCAATTAGTTTGTAATGTACTGTTAGAAATTCGTGAATGGCCCTATCTTGATGCACAACATACGTAATGCTACTTATTTCAATACGTGATCGGTTTCTACGAAAATTTCAAAGAGAAAACACTATTTTCTTTTTTCGTTTCCAAATCACAATTTCTTAACCAACTCAACTAAACTCGTGGGGGTGCTATTTTCTTTTCTTTATTACATGACTTCATGATAGAGTTTTGCTTGGTTTTGAATCCAAATGTTATGAAGTATTTCATTATTAGAATTGATTATAACACTAACTATATTGTGTATGGGCCCAATATACATTGTACCATACCATTCAATTCCCATTGTAATACCTAAATTCTTTTTTTGGTATTTTTTTTAATTATTCACAACGCCTATTTATCACACCTGTAATCTATAGTATTGCATTTATTTAAAATTAATTATGTAAAGAAGGTAATACTTTATTCATCTTTATTGGGTTAGAGCATGTAATATGTATGCATGGTATTTTGATTTAACCACTCATTTTATCACCCTTGACAAAAATATCATCTGATACCCTTGATAAAATATACCAAAATATAGCACCTACAATGTATCTAAATAGAGTCACCAAATTGCTATTTGTATCGTTTGGGCGAAGCATGCATGCAAAATCAAATTTATGAGTTCCAATCATAACTGCATGTCACGCTTGCAATCTAAAACAACCTGACCCAAGTTTTATCTTCTCTACCCCCATCCCCACAAAATCCCCCAACCCCATGCACAAAAAGTTCACACACACTGAATATTATATATATATATATATATATAATATAGAAACAAAAATATGAAGTCACTGTGAAAGTTGATGAATCCGTCGAGAAAGTTACTGAATCCGAAAAAATGGAATTTTTGCTCCTCATAGGATTCGATCCCGAATGAAAATTTTCAAAATTTTGAATTCAATAAATTTTCTAATGGATTCATTAACTTTCATAATAAATTCATTTGGTTCTTAATTTTAGGATAAAATTGTTCTCATTTCAAACTATATATATATATATATATATATATATATATATATTGAAAAAAAATAAAATTTTCGCCTCATGGATTCAACCCGGTGAAATTTTTGAATTTTGAATTGGTAACTTTCTCAACGGATTCATCAATTTTCATAGAAATTCATTTGGTTCTTAGTTTTAGGATAAAATGATTCTCATTTGAACCTAACTCTATATATAAAAATATATGAATTGGTTCATGTACATACAATTCTTAATAATATACATAAATAAGAACAAATCATATTCATTAGATTTGAAAATCACACGGTTGTGTTAAGTGTGCATCTGAATTAGTTATATGTATATTATTTATGTATATAATTATGTATTTGTACATCTGTGCATCATAATTTGTACATTGAATATGAAGCATTCATATTGATTTATTAATAGTTGATATTCATCCTCATATTTACACTATAAGAAATGTCCGTACGATAATCACACTCACTAAAAATATATATTTACACACAACTACAAATGCTACATGCCATATGGCAAGGCATGCACCAATTAATGATTATGGGTTACTAAAATTTATTCCCACATTTACGATTTCGAATATATTCTAACTCCTATCTCACATTTAGAAAATAACAAACTTTTCACTATTGATGCATTATTATAACTGCCGGCAGTTAAGGGCGTTGGTAGATGTCTATAACATCAGTACATGTAAGGATCGATATATGATGACTATAGTGTATATGTAGGGTATACATGCGTACACTTGGAGAAAAAAAAAGTTGTTAGACGAGCATCCAAAATTGCTCGATAAAATTAAGGATGTTGTAATTGCAAAACACTAATTAAAAGATGCTGTAATTTCAAAATATTATATTTCAAATGTCATGTAAAAAATAAAAATTCGGGCAAACGTTGTGTAATTTATGAAAATTAATTCAAAAATAAATAACGTGAGATTTGAGAAAAGTTAGTGAATCTTTTTTTTGTCAATTTAATATAGAAATTTAAAGATCGCGTCACGATGGACTCGAATCCGAAACTTTTGATCTCAGACATTATCACCGGACAAAACACACAAAAGTCAGTGAATCTTCGAACCGTGGTTATGTAATTGAATTGGCCAGTAGGATGACAATTGTATTAGTTTAAACATTTCCCTAATCATGATGACAGCACCATTATGAGGCGTAATTGGCCAATGTCGTAATTTTGCTTTGCTTTCTCCATTAGTTAGTAAGAATTTCTGGACAAAATAAAATAAAAAATAGGCCCCCCAAAGTTATCAAGCCTTTACTTATTAGTAATTCAGTAATCAGTTTACCCACTCAAAAACTAATACAATAATACTCCATCCGTCCACTAAATATGTTCATTTAATTCCATTTTGTCGTCCATAAAAATATTCACTTTTCTTTTCTAGAAACATCAACTTCACATTTTTACCATAAATCTATCCATTTATTTACAAAAAAACCCCACTCATGACCTAACTTTTTATACCCATTATCCATTAATATTCATTTATTATCCTCATACCTCACCTTCTTATACTCACTTATTTTACATTCATTACAATTTATTAAAACACGTGCCACTAAAATCAAAGAACGAATTTGGTTCAATCTCACTTTATTTTAATTATATATAGTGCATATTATATATTATACATGTGGAACACGAAGTGTAAGTGTTACTACATATTAGTTTTATGGTTTGAGGCTATCAGATAGATCATGTGGGTTACTCCAATGCATAAAATCAAAGATACCAAAAAAAAAAAAAGATATATTGTTTTGTGGGGTTGAAAAATAAAATGAAAGCTATATTTTGTAGGCCAAGGCCAAGAAATTTTGGCAGGTCTTCGCTATTTCACCTTCCTTGCAACTTTTTCCTGTTCTTCATTAAAGTAACATCCAATTACAGGTCAAGTCTTGTTCAACTTTCACTTTCAAATCTTTCACTTCCCTCCACAGTTTAAGTTCTGAGACTTCATGAAAAAGTAATTGATTACTAATATATTCACGGACTATTTACTTTTCATGATTAATATTTTGAATGATTGACTATTTGATGGATTAAATATGTGATAAGATAATTTTTATCTATCAATCATTTGTTTACTACAAAGGATTAGTGAAGGATTAAAATTGAGATAAATAATTTTCTCTTTATTTGGAGGATTATTTCAATCCTACCTATATTGGTTGGATTAAAATTAATGAAAAACAATTCAAAGGATAAAAATAATCATGGGCTTTGGGATATCCTCAAATATTAATCTTTAAAAGTAAACACTTGATTATGTTGGATTAATTTTATCTATCCAACTTAATCATGTAAAGTAAACACCACCTCAAGGTATTCACTTTTTACATATTATAGCTAGTGCACTAAAGTAGACGTAACAATTTGTTAATCGAAAAAAAGATTACCTTAATTTGTCGTGGAATATACCAAATTATCTCATAAATATGGTTAATATAAAGACCATTATTAATTAAAGATTGAATGCAAATGAGTAATATATAGTTTCAAGAACTGGTACAAGCTAGCAACACTTTGGGGGTATTCTACAATAATTATACAACAATAATTATTGCTGCATATAACCGAATTCCGACAACTTCTTATCGGTCGAACTACTCAAAATACACTTGCTAGTAGTCATTGTGTATAAAACAAGGTAAAAATAACATGCGAAATATATATGATTTTATATATTTTGAGTACTATTGATCACATTAATTAAACGTAATAAATAATCTATAGGTGTGAATCTTAAATCTATAGGGGTGTTTACTTTTCATGATTAGCATTTTGAAGGATCGAGTATTTAATGAATTAAATATGTGATAAGATAATTTTTATCTATCAATCCTTTGTTTACTACAAAGGATTAGTTGGTGATTAAAATTGAGATAAATAATTCTCCCTCTATTTTGAGGATTATTCAAATCCTACTTATATTGACTGGATTAAAATTAAAGGAGAAAAATTCAAATGATTAAAATAATCCTAGACTCTCGAATATCCTCAAATGTTAATCCTTAAAAGTAAACATATTAGGGGTGAGCAAAACCGAATCGAACCAAAAACCGAACCGAATCGAACCGAATTAACGATTTGGTTCGGTTTCAAAATTTTAAACGAAATTAATTCGGTTCGGTTTGGTTTGGGGAAAAAATTGGTTTTCAAACCGAACCGCCTTGAATTTTATTTTTTTATATTATATATATATATATATATATATATATATATATATATATATATTATTTATATTATTAATATTTAAATTGATTAATATTATATACATATATATAATTATATATATATATATATATATATAATATTATAAATATTATAATATTTATATTAATTATAATTTAAATTGGTTAAACCGAATCGAATCGAATCGAACCAAACCAAATCGAATATTTCGGTTCGGTTTCGGTTCGGTTTGATATATAATACGGTTCGGTTCGGTTCGGTTTGGATTTAAAAAAAAATCGGTTTTTCGGGGCTCACCCCTAAACATATAATTAGATTGGATTAGTTTTATCTATCCAACCTAATCATGTAAGTAAATAACACATTAAGAGTATGTTTACTTTTTATGATTAGCATTTTGAATGATTGATTATTTGATGGATTAAATATGTGATAAGATAATTTTTGTCTATCAATCATTTGTTTACTACAAAGGAATAGTGAAGGATTAAAATTGGGATAAATAATTTCCCCTTTATTTGAATGATTATTTCAATCCTACCTATATTGGTTGGATTAAAATTAATGAAGAACAATTCAAAGAATTAAAATAATCCCGAGCTTTGGGATATCCTCAAATATTAATACTTAAAAGTAAACGCTTGATTATATTGGATTAATTTTATCTATCCAACCTAATCATGCAAAATAAACACCACCTTAGGGTCAACTTTATCACGTCGATATCTTGCTTTTTAAATTTTGAAAAAGTACTAGAGCTCAGTCACCTTTGTTTTAAGTATGAGTATCTCCCATTACTTGATGGAAAATAGAATAAATAAATAATAAATACCAAACAAGACAAACCAAAATAATCGTGATAGATTTCGGAGTTTTGTTTTGTTTCACTTCAATAGCTATTTTTCTATGCATGTGTGATTCCCAAAACAAAACCCAAAATTGTGGGAATACTTTTCTCTAGAAAAACTCAAGGAAATAAGGATTGAGACATTTAGCGATCAAATTGGATGCCGATTGATGGTAATTGGTAAATTAACTATCAATTATAATTAGTAAATATTCAATATACTTTTAAGAAATTAATTGGCATTAGTCTTATTTTTGTTAAAATAAATATGACATAGTGACATCACACTGCTAAAATAAATTAGGGTCCATTTTCTCAGTTAGTTTCCCTAACCAACAACCGCAAGGAAAAACGTACGCTTTTAACTAATTAGTCGTGTCACCCACCTAATAAATTGAAGGGGAAAAGAAACCATTTATTTTGAAAATGTTTGGGATATTGTAAAAGTAAAAAATTAAAAGGTGATGTTTTAATTACAATATTAAATAAATCATATTATATTTACAAATCTTCTGACGTACGGTAAAAATTAGATAGGCATGTTATTTAGTAGCACTGACAATTCGTATATGTCGGTTCGTTATTGTGTCGATACGATAACGACACGACACGACACGATAAGGCCAAACACGATCCATTAAGGATCTGTCCGACACGAACACGAACACAACACGAAATGTACTGACACGGATATGACACGAACACGAATATGACATGATTTTTTTTAGTGTTGACACGACACGACACGAAAAGATAAATTCAAATTAAAATTAGAAAATAAATTAATAAAATAAATAAAAATATATAAAATATAATTAAATTGATATTAAATATTTATAAATATTATTGAATTATACAAAAACGACACGACCCGACACGAACACGAATGGAACGTTAAAATTATCGTGTTACACGAACACGACACGAATCCGACACGAAATTATCGTGTCCTTATCGTATTGACACGATAAGGACACGGACACGATAAGGCTGAATATTAACCTGTTAATTTCGTGCGTGTTCTTATCGTGTCGAAAATTGTCAGCTCTATTATTTAGTAGTTATATTGAGTATAGATAAAACGACTAGCTATTATTTCTAGGCCTTTCTTGTTGTGGTTTTTCTTATTTAACTTAAATTTATATTGAATGTGTAGTAATGGTGATGTCATATTACAAATAACATTGAAAAATGAAACAAAACATATGATACTATAATATGATAAAAATAGAAAATCGTAACTGCTAATTAAAACAACCTACATGCAACGGTACGTTGGTTTCCCAAGTCAACAAGCATTGAATGTTACTTTATTCTCAAATAAATCAAATTTCATCATCTGAGTAATTAATAATTATAATAATTCCCTAGTTATAGTAAAAATTGCCAGATTCAGAAAAAGACTCCATACATTATGTTAGGCTTTAGGGAGACATGCTTGGACATATTTTGATGAAAATTGCAAAATACAACTTCACCATTTTATGTGGAGACACACAATCAAAATTAAATAAATCCAAGAAGAACATTTCTATATTGTAAGTTACACTAATCAATTCATAACAATATAATTATTTAATTTTAGTATGCATGAGATGAGATAAAATGGAAATAAATGAGATTGTTTTGGTGAAATAAATACATGTGTCATATGAGTTCCACCATGTCTCCCTACCATACACATGGAGCACATGCACTTCAATTTCAACCACCCATTCATTTTTCTTCCACCCAAAATTTGTTCAATAATCAATTCCAAAATATTTATTGGATAATTTCATATTCCTAACAATACAACTAGTTTTAGTGTTGGTCCAAAATACCCCTACCTAGTGCATGTGCATGTGTGCACCATGTGCTAAGTTGGAGCCATGCCCATCAACCATCACATCATTTTCCCCACATAATTCATCTTCATTTCCATAATTTTTTGTGGTTAATTTTGCCATTTTATCTCTTGAAAAAAAAAAAAATTATGTGGTTGGGGCGTGCGCACACACATATATGAATAAAATCAGTTAAAAACATTCTCTCCGTGGTACCATAGAAATCATATATATGTGTATATATAATGTATTTTATATATTATAAAAATACGTTTTTGTAATAATACATTTTATATATTACAACAATACATCATTTAAGGACAGTAGATAAAACGTAGATCATACAAAGGTCGATGATTAAGATTGAACTATATATACTATAGATAGAGTTTCAAATAATGACTTTTCGTTCAATAGTATGTTAAACTCAATCTAGACCACTTATCTATATATAATCTAGTTATCAAATGATGCATAATTGTATCTTTAAAATTTCATTATCTTGATAATGCATTAAAGATAAAAGTACTTTGTATATACAATTACTTTTTATGATAAAATATTTTATATATTACAATAATGTATCTTTAATTTGATGATAATCGTATAAAAATCAATAGTCTAAATGAGATTTTAAATATTACTGGAAGAGAAGTTTCTACGTGATACTATGAGTGCATATTTAAAAAATGAATTATTTGTCTTTACGAGATTAGTTTAATTGATTAAGAAAATAAATTATTTGTCTTTACGAGATTAGTTTAATTGATTAAGGGCTACAAAATAGAATATGGAACAAGAAATGAACTATCTTGAAAATCGTTCTCTAGATTTCTAAATTGAGCATAAATGTCTTCAATTGTATTCTAGATTTTTTTTCTGACATTATGACGTCAGACACGATCTCTTTAAAATCATAGTGGTCATAGTTGTAAAATATTTTATTTTTCTTATTTATTTAGATAAGTTTTGAATTAGAGTGAGACTATTCGGTCATAATGTGCCATGATAATTAGCTTTATTAAATAAAAAACCATTTATTTAATATTTAATCTATTAAAAATAGTTTTACATCTATGGAATTATATTTTGCCCTATCGAATGAAAATTTTAATTTTAAATTTAAAATTAATAAATTTAATACTTTTCAAAATAGGTGGAAAAATGATATTTATGTAAAATTGATTAACACATTAATTTTATATTATTATTCATTAATTAATTGTATTGATAATTATTAAAATATCTCGTGTGGCCATCCATAATGTGGCTGTATAGCTTTATTGTAATTTTTTTCTATTAGGGAAATGCGTTAAAAATGCAGCACAGCTGGCTGTTCTTATTCATTAATTGTAATCAAAATTGAAGCCAAAATATAAGTCACGAAATTAATTTGGAGTTGCATATGTGTTGGTACAAGAGGAGGCAATGACAGAATTGAGAAAACATAAGCAACCAAACAACTAAAGGAAGCTGGTTTGAGTTTAATTATAATTTGGTGATATATTTAATTTTGAACTAATAATTACTATTTGGGATTAGGCCAAGAAAATATTCGAGAGAGGTTTGGGAAGGATCGATGTTTGTGAATTATAGGAAACTATTAACGTGAACTCATATTGTACACCTTCCATTTTTTTTTTATAAATATTCATAATCATCAAATTATACATCAATAAAATAAAATAAAATATATTTTTGTAATCTTATTGATTATTATGATAAATGTATACACATAATTAATTATTAAGTTCCAAACGAATTAAATATGGTAATATTGAAGGATGTCATAATTTTACTATCAAATTACAAACTATGATATTTATTAAAAAGATAAAAATATATGACATTTATAAAAAACGGATGAAGCATGTATTAATGACTTCTGAAATTTTCATCAATCCCTAAATAAGGATCTCCTATCATAAAAATCATATACCGAGCAATTGGATGAAAATCAACGAACTAAATAATTTGCACTGATGATAGGGGTCAAATGGAAAATTTGATATCATTTTTTAATAAAATTTTAAAATATGACACTTGTTCTAAAAAACCGAGTATTTTAGTAATTAATTCAAATATATGTTATTTAATTCTTTTTTATAATTTCGATATAGCTAGGTTATCTTTTCATCAAGAGTTCTTATGTGTTTCCACGCCCATTTAAGACCCCGAAAAGTGGACAAATTCATTTTCTTAAGTCTTAAGGAGACGTAAAGAGATATTGAGCATTCTAGAAAAATATTTCGCAATTTTTTTTACCAAAAATAAATTTTAAATCTATTGGTGCGTCCTTCCCGGTCCTCTCGTACTAGGAAAAGGTCCTCTCAATGCTCTAACCCCCCAGATACTTTCATACAATATCTTAATTGAATTCTATTAATGATACATACACACACACACACATATTTATATAAATATATATATTTATAATTTTAAAAGTAAAAAAATTGTTCTATCCATTTCCAATTTTCTAGGTTTCAATACATTTGATATTTTAGCAATGTTTTTTTGGTTCAAAATAGTTAGCGTTTCCAAAATTTAAGAGAAAAATCATACGTAATCCTCAAATGTTATCTCCATCAATCTAAGAGTTATTAATTACAATAAAAAAATGATAAAAAGGTAGAATACGGATACATAAATTATTTAAATATATATATACAACTTAATTGATAATCACTTGTGTATAACATCAATTATTTTCTCTTTTTAAAACAAAATGATTCAAGATTCACTAATACATTGTTGTTGAGTGATTGATGGTTTTCGCTTTTTCCAACAGGACACGTATCAATTTTGCCAGCCTAGCCATTTTGCTCTGAGAATATATAAGGATAAATGATGAGGTTGTCACATCTTAATATTAGTTGTTGCATGAAATTCAACATTACATTATGTATAGGTCATACAAAATTAATTTGCAATTATTCATGCATCAATAAAAAGAAAATCCAATGTTTGACTTTATAGTGAAAAAGAATTGTGACAGGTCTTCCCTGTAATAAATGAAAATAAACCTGCATCCATCGCAACGATTCTTGGAAAGTTCACTGTGAAAGGTGTAAATACGCATCAATTTTGCTTAATATAAGTTATAAATGATATAGGGGTGTTTGGTTAAGATTATTTTAAAGAGCTTATAAGCTTCAAGAGCTTATAAGATGTTTCAAGAACTTATGTTATTAAAGTGTTTGGATAATTGATCTTATTTGCAGAAAGAATCGTGAATTGTAGAGATAAAATTGATGAAAACGAAGTTGATAGTGTATATATAGTGAAATAACTAACTATAATAAGATTATTTTGGTAAATTCATGGTTACTTATAAACTTATGAAAAAATAAGTTGGGTTTGAGAACTTATTTTAGGGGAGTTTATAATTATTGGAGCTTATTTTACGATTTATATGTTCGCTTAAGAAATTATTTTGCCAAACACTCTGACAATTTATATGTTCTTAAACAACTTATGTTTTGTTTTAAAGAGCTTATATCTTGCCAAACACCCTCATAATTTCATTTGGAAATTACGCATCCAATTATCAACGGCCTTAAGTTTCGAAGTCCTCTTTTTAGGACACACATACCTCTTCTATAATTGAAATATAACTATTCATGATCAGACCAAAACCTTCACTTTTTTTCCCACCCAAATAATTTATGCTCATTATTATTATTTGTCTCTTATTCTGTCATATTTATACATTTTTATATGGAAATGTTATCATAATTATTTTCAAAAAATATATATAATTGTTTAAATCATGTTCCCAGTCAATTCACTTGTAACTTAATTTTATCCTAAAAATTGTGTGTTGGCCTGGTAGAGTGATTAATGCCTGAGACCAAAGATCTCGGGTTCGAATCCACCGTGATGCGGTCTTTAAAATTTATGTATTTAATGACAAAAAAAAAGAATTCTTTCGTGTGTGTGTTGGCCTAGTGGTAGAGTGGTTAATGTCCGAGGTCAAAGGTCTCGGGTTCGAGTCCACCGTGACGCGACCTTTAAATTTATATATTGAATTGACAAAAAAAATTGTGCTAAACTATTTGATGGGTCAAGACCCGTTAGACGATAGGTCCAGATCATAAACATATCGATGTATTTTGAATTCAAAACGTATATAGTTTATGAACCCGTCTGACAAGAAATTGCCCCAAATTTATCAAACAAAACAACATTAGATCAATGCTTTTAATGAAGTGAAGGTTTCAGTTGACCAAGAGTTTATTTACATTTGGTCTAAGTTTGTCGAATAATCATCCTATAAATTCAATGTACAAGAACAAGAGACTAGTTAGTATAGTTAGTTACATAACTAAAATACAAGATTCGCGTATGAAAGTATGGACGGACTTATTTCTGAATGAATATGTATTTATTAATTCATTGCAACATCTATAAATTTAGTTCTTTCGGACGATCCAATGGTAAAGTGGGTTTGGCCAAAATGTCACAGGTTGAATTCTACTAACGTCTCTATGGGTGTGAACCTGTCACATCTGATTTTTCAAGTATGGTTTATCCATCCCGTGTGATTTACATGCTATTGCACCTGGTTTGCAGTCTACTCCACCTGGTTTTCCAAGTGTGTGGTTTGTATATTATTATACCTAGTTTTTTAAGTGTGGTTTATTCATTCTATGTGACTTGCAGACTATTGCATAAGAACTTGGTTTTCCATATATGTGGTTTGCATGCTATTATACCTAATTTTTCAAGTCTGATTTATCCGTTCTATGTGCTTTGTAGATTATTGCACATAAACGTTGCGTATCAACAATGTACAATCAATAAATAAAGTTCGGTAAATAATGGTCCCGATTCTTCCAAGTTCCAATAAACCAAATAACCAAAACACTTTGTTTTGCCATCTATATATTTTTCTTAAATTATATAAATATATTGTTTTTCTTCTGGAATAAACAATAACTGTATATTCTACAATAACTCGGACTATAGTGGATAACGATTGATACTTACCAAGCTCTTAATTTAGTCTTCTGATATCATATCATATTTATCAATCTTTTATTCATATTGTAATGTTTGATAGTTCAGCTCTAATCAAACGCGAGATCCTTAAATGCAATTTAATTTGAAAAATCTTGTGGGGTAAACAAAAATATCGTACTGTATGGTCCATTTTTTTTGGACTTTTTGGCTTTTAATATTGTTTTGTTTTCTATATTATCTGTATATATCAAATTATATTACTTGTTTCTTTAAAATAAAATGGAATTTATAAGCTCGTACCGAGTTGAAGAAGAAGTGGGGTTTCAAGGACAAAATCGAATATTGAGAATTTTATTTTATTTACGTATGGGATATCAAGTAAAAAAATAGGTTTATGTATAAAATTTCCTTTGCTCTATAATGACATCCAATTTAAAAAAATAGGTTTATGTATAAAATAGGTTTATGGGCTGAGGTGTGGAAAGCTCACATAATATTTCAATAACTAAACGAATATTGCATCCTATTTTTTGTATATTTTTTTCAGTAACCATCTGTTACCAAAAGAGAAAGAACCTTACCAAGAAACACAATCATAAAAGTAATTCATTCCCTTACATAATATTGAATATTTTGGCCTATTATGTCCATTCATTTTCTTGGATTTTTATTGAATCATAAAGTCATATATTTAGCAAAGTTTCTTAAACTATAATATATTTATATTCTATTCAGCTCTTTTACTAAGAGGCTGGGCTGACTATAATGGGCCTCTGAAGGCCTCAATAAATAGCTTATGTTGGGTCCAATTATAATGGGGAGGAAATTTTGCCACGGTCCAACTTCATTAATATAGCCTGAGCTGTGTTTGGCTGGATTGAAAGTAGTTATATATATATTCCTTTTTTTTTGTAACATTCTACTAAAAGTAACTAGTTATTTTTGCTAATTCAGTATAATTCTCTTTCTTTTCTTCAATCTTACGAGATTATTCTACTAGTGAAGTATAATTCTTTTTTTCTTTTTTAAAGATCATTTCTTCAATCGTACGAGACAAAGTATGAAATAAAGATGACAAGACTCACTACAAAAATGCAGCCGATCACCGACGGATTAGCGACGGTCAAATACGGGTCGTGAATCAGCGATGGATTAGCGACGGAATAGAAAGAAAATTTTTTAGCGACGGATCAGCGACGGAACGTGGCGGGAATTTCTCGCGCGAACTGATAGCGACGGGTTTGCCGTCGCTATTCCGTCGTTAAATTTAACGACGGACACTATCCGTCGTTAAAATTATTTTTTTTTGTAATTTTTTTATTGGATTAACCTTATTCCGTCGTTACGTAAACGGATTTTTTTTAATTTTTTTTATTTATTTTAACGATGGAAAAAAATCCGTCGTTAATTTTAATTCTGACTTTATTTATTCCCAAAAATTTTAGCGACGGAACTTCCGTCATAAAGTCGTCGCTAATATTAACGACGCACTATAGTCCGTCGTTATATTAATTTTTTTTTAATTCTGTACGTAAATTAACGACGGATACTTGTCCGTCGTTAAATTTAGTCCGTCGTTAAGGCCTTTATTCCGTCGTTAATTCGTCGTTATAGGGTTTTAAATATAACGACGGATAATTCCGCCGCTAATCCGTCGCTAAAAGTTTAATTACGACGGCTTTCCCCAATTTCATATCTCGAACCTAAATTAAACCCTCTCCTCCTCCCCATCCCAACCCTGTCGCCCGCCTGTGCCCGACCGCCGCCGCCCCAGCAACCCCACCCCACCTCACCGCCCACCCCACCCCATCGCGAACCCACCCCAGCCCCCAACCGCTGCCGCCGCCGCCGCCGTCATGCCGCCCATCCCCACCCCACCCCAGCCTAGCCCTCCCCCTTCTACCCCAACCCCAACCCCACCCCCACCCCGCCCATCGCCCCGCCCATCGCCGCCGCCGCCGTCTCCCCGCCGTCATTGCCGCCCGACGTCTGTGTTATATTTCGATTTTTATCGATTTGTATTTCAATTTTTTTTTGATTTTGTTGTTATATATTTGTTAATTATGTTAATATGCTAGGATGGGTTAATTATGTTAGGATATGTTAATTATGCTAGGATGTGTTGAATTTGTTAATTATGTTAATATATTTGTTAATTATGTTGATATATATTTGTTAATTGATAAGCTTAGATGTGAATTGAGCTTGTGATTTGGGCTTATTTAGTCTTGTGATTTGGGCTTGTGAAATTGAGATGATAAATTCATCATTTCGTGAATATGTTTAACTTGGATGTGAATATGTTTGGATGTGAATTGGGATGATAAATTCATCATTTCGTGAACCAAGATGTTTTGAGTTATTAAGTGTATAATTAGGCATATGGTGATGATTTGGTGAAATTTCGATGAGTTTGGTTGAATTGGGAATGAAATGGTGATTAATTTTATAAAACTTACTCTGCCGAAATTTTGTTAGAATTGGTATATGAATAAGATGTTTTATATGTAAGATTTGTTCACTTCATGCTTAGGTTAAAATTATTTGTATTATTTGTGAAATTTTAATACAACATTTTTTACCTTTGTTTGCAGATGTCTCACGATGGACGAGGTGCCTCGTCATCACGCCGAGGCACTCGTGAACACACGCCGCCGCCTCACATGCCGGCCTAGAAGAAGGCATGGAGGCACTGCCTCACCCCCGCCTCGAGCAAGAGGCGGTGCCCTCAGAGAGGGATGAAGAAGATAGCCATTGTGAATGGGTATGTTATCTCAGATGTCTCGGCTTAAATAAATTATAACATTCCGATGTCTTTATTTCCTGTAAATTGTAGCATTCTGATGTCTTTATTTCCTGTAAATTGTAGCATTTTGTGTCCGAGCAATGATATAGCCCGCGTGATTACGGAGTCATTCCGTAAATTCATGAATCACAACGGCTTCAATTGGAAATTGGTGCCTCAAGAGTTCAAGCAGATTTATTTCGATGAATTCAAGGTTCGTGTTGTTTATACGAAGTCATTTATGAGGCCATGGTCTACTCCTACTGGTGCGCAAAGGCCATGGTCTACTCCTACTGGTGTTGTTTATACGAAGTCATTTATGTTGTTTATACGAAGTAATCATATATTTTTTGCAGAAATATTTTTATTGGGATGATACGATGGATGAGGTCATGGTCTACTCCTCACCGTGCGCAAAGACCGTCGAAGGCTATAAAGATCTTGTTCACAAGATCAAGCGGCAAAAGGACTCGTCCAACCCACCTCCATTTATCCTTGAGCGAGATTGGGATAATTGGAAGACATATTGGGCTCGGACAGACGTCCAAGAGAAGGCGGCAAAGGCCCGCAGCAACAGGATGTCCGAGCCAGATGGCGAGGGTACTGGGATGGATAGTCAAGCATCGGGGTGGCTCACGCTCTGCACTCGAGTATGCGAGAGAGATTGTAAGTACTTTCAAGTTTTAGATATAGTAAATTTATTTAAGAATCGTGATACTTGTTAATTATTTAATTTTTTTACTTATTTATAGGCGAGAGCGTGGAGTAGACATATCGAGGTCCAGGTGGGATGTATTCCAAAAGTATCATGCCACCGACGGCCGGAGCTATACTGACGGAAAAGCTTGAGTATCGCGGTAAGTATATTCGTTAGCGCAACAACGAGCATTTAATTAAATAATAATTGTATGAAATTATATTACGAGGCAGGTTGAGAGCGGTGACTCGGTTGAGTCAATCTGGGGGAGTGATGAGGTGACACCGTAAATTGATAGGACTCAAATTCTCAAAATGTCCTGGGAGCTCCTCAAGAAAAGAATAGGATGTTTGAGTCGGTTCTCTATCACGGACATACATGCAGAGCGAAGTGTCGCCTCATTCGGTGGAGAGTGCCCAACTCACGATTTCATAGCTTATCAACAACAACTATTGGAGATGGAGGCGGATGGCAACTGAGCGCCGAGGCATACGAGGCCGATGGCAACTGAGCGCGAGCATACGAGGCCGATTGATAGTCGAGCAAAGAAGCAGTGCGAGGCATACGAGGCCGAATGATAGCTCGCAGCAGCAGCCACGAGGCATACTGAGGCGTAATGCAAGTCGGCGCCAAAGAATACGAGGCCAGATTGCAAGATGAGCCGAGAGGCGAGATAGCGTGCAAGCACGATTCGAGCTCGATATGGCGCCAGGAGGCCTTAGAGCGCTTCATGGCCAGCTCCGCTTCCCCACCGTGATATCGCCCGCTTCCTCACCTCGTTATATTTGGTTTGTATTATGAATTTGTAAACTTATCGTATGATTTAGAATTGTTTGTTTTATCGATTGTTTCGATATTACCGCTGATTGAATGGTTTGTTTGGATAGTTTGGATCGAATTGGTTTGTTTTGATAGTTTGTATTGTATGGATTGAATTGGATGTAATTAGTTTGTTTGGATAGTTTGGATTGTATGGATTGAATTGGATAGAATTTGTTTGTTTGGGTTGTTTGAAAACAGGTTTGTTGTTTGTTGTAAATGGCCGTCCAAAATACAAATTGAAACTGTCCAGATTTTGCATATCTAGCAACGGATTAGCGACGGATTAGCGACGGACTAGAGACGGACTAACAACGTGAAATAACTGAACCAACTGTAACTTGCGACGGAATTGCGACGGACTAGAGACGGTTCAACGACGGATTTACGACGGCCTTTTTACGTGAAATAAAAAAAATTATAATTGTAGCGACGGACTAAGTCCGTCGTTAATTAGCGACGGATCAAATACGGATTGACGTCAGATTAACGACGGAGTTGCGACGGTATTTTTTAGCTACGGAGGTACTCCGTCGTTAATCCGTCGTTAACTACGACGGATTAGCATCGCATTAAGACGGATTTTAAATCAGACGACCGTTCTCGAGGTCGTCGATTAGCGACTGATTTTTTCGTCGTTGTTCCGTCGCTAATAATTAGCGACGGACATAAATCCGTCGCTAGAAGTTTGCCAACCAGGTTTCCCGCGACACCCTCATTCCGTCGTTAATCCGTCGCTAATCCATTTTAGTGATGGATCGGACATGGTTGGCGACGGAATTTTTCGTCGCTGATCGACTGTATTTTTGTAGTGACTATACATGCATCTCTTCATCGAATCAAATAAGACTTATTGTTCAGTTTTCTTGATTGAGCTGTAGAGTTTTCTTGATTCCTGGCTTGATGTTGGATCTATGCAAGACGGGATTCGAACATGGTTAGGTTAACAAGTGCGAAGGTTAGTGAAACTTTGTTTTTCTTTTAATGCAGATGAACTTTTGTCTTGACTGAATATTCATACAAGTTGAAGCTATTGTTGCTTTTTTTTAGTGTAGTTTAAGTTTTAAAGTCAATGATTGATAAATAACCATTTTGAGAGTAGCCTTAAGCTTAGAACATATATATACTAGACACTTGGTAAAGAAATAATATTGTCCTTTTAGTTTTCCTTTTAGATTCTATGGCACGAATCTGCGTGTCTCGCACAAACACAGGATATGATTCATTCCGGCCTTTGTGTCATCGTGTGAATGCACGACATGGATCCACCGCATAATATTGTATATTACACTACTGTACGTTGGGGTGGTAAATGGTTAACCGAAAAAGTGTAACCGAACCCGAATCGGTTTAAATTTTCGATTAATCAAAAATTGATCGGTTTTGACAGTTCGGTTTCTAGTTAACCGAAAAACAAAATTAAAATTAATTAATAATAAAATAAATAAAATAATAATTAAAATAAATAAAATAATAATTAAAAACTGAAACTTATTAAAATAAAAAATATTTAACAAATAAATAAAATAATTAACAAAATAATAATTTAAAACTAATTTTCAGAATTTTTAATTAATTAATTAATTGTTAAAATAATAATTAAAAATAAAAAAAAGTTTTCGATTCCGAACCGTTCGGTTATAGAATTTTTTCAACTCTGGAACCGAAACCGAACCGATAACCGAATTTGTCAATTTTTGATTAACCGAAATAGGTCTATTCCAGTTCTAATCGAAAACTGATTGGACACCCCATATTCGTACAAATGAGATTCATCTAAGTCTTCGAGTCATTGCCGAATCTCGTGTAATGAAAAATTGTGTTGAATATTATGTTTTTTCGTTATTTTACCGAAGACGTTTTTATAACAGTAACTACTATTTATACGTTTTCAAAGTAGAGTTTACTATCTTTCTTTCATTAAGCAAAATGATTTTATTTATTTTTTACCAATAAATTTTATGGTTTGTTCTTTCCTCGTACGTCGTCTGAGTAGACTTTTTCTACAATGAGGTCTTCAAATGATTACTAATTTCTTATTGGTTTTTGAACTTTTCCAAGTAAAATAAAATCAATTGTTGAACTTTTCTATTTTACCTTACTTGTATTTTGAGCTTATTTATATATAAAAAAAGATAATTTTGATAAATCATCTATAAAAGGTTCAGATTCAAAAGAATGATTTATTATTTCTTATAAATAGTAAACAATAGATATTTTAATATAATATGTTCAAGTACAAAGAAATATTGTACTATTATCTAACCATTTAGTATTTACTTTGGTTATGTATAATTTTTGTATAAGCAAAAAATTAGCTTCTAACTTTTGCTCATCAAAGGTAGGTTTTATGTGTGGAAGATAGAATCAAGATAGCTTGAAAGTATCAATGTGAAGTTGTGATATATGTAAACAAGCACTTAATTTGTACTCCCTCCGTCCCACCCAAGACGATCCATTTCTTTTCGACACGGTTATTTAGGAGAAATATATAAAGTGATTAAATTGATAAAAAGTAGATAGATCGCACAACTTTTAAAGAGATAATTATTTTTTTAAATGAAACATGCCATCTTGGATGAGACGGAGGGAATAATATTTGAAGCAAGAAAGAAGCAGAAACCACTCAAAATATTTATCAGAAAACATAAACTTGCAATCAGCATCGATACATAAAACATATTTATCAAATAAATTTATAATCAGCACTGATACATCAGTTCTTCTGCAATACAAAAGAAGCATAAATCCTGCCTCTTACTAACGTGAAAATGTTCCCATAGCTCAATGGCCTTCCCCATTTCTTCTCATCCAAAATCAGACTCCCAATACGGTCTGCAAATATTAAAAACAAGAGCAGTTCAAATCAACAAATCATATGTTGATGCATGCCAGAATTTGAAAATTTTGAAAGATCTGCAGCTCCAAGTCAACAAGTAAAAATAGGTATCATTCAACTTACAAAAGGTGAATTCTTGAAAATAAAAAAGTAAAAAAAGACAGAAAGAAAGGAACTTACAAAAGGTGAGAAGAGTAAACACCGTTTGCACTACAGCAACTGAGAGCAAAACAGCAGCTGCAACCAAGGAAATGACAGTCCATGGATTATTGAAGTGGTGGCGCCTCAACACCGCGAGCCACCTATTCCTCTTATGCCTGCAGTGATCATTTATGCTACGAAAAACACCCAAATACGAGAATTTCTCAGAAGTAAACACATGAGTGCCCAATTTGTCTATCATCTTATAGACCCTAGCATCTCCACCTAACCAGTTGCTGATGGCCCCACAACGTCGCAGCAGCTCTGCATCCTTGGAGCTGCTCATCAGGCAATGCAGGAAAAACGTGTAGTCGCTGACGTACTTAGGGCTACTACTCGGGAGATAGTACTCATATGCAATCGTATTTCTGAACCAAGACTCCGTTTCGTCAGCAATCAATAACTTGTTGGAAAAAAGGTACAAAATAGTACAGAACTTGCCGGGCGTATTACAACTCGAAACAGAAAGGTAGGAGATCAAAACTAACAAGGAATTTGAAACAGACGTAAATACAATAAAATTGGAAAAAACCGTAAACAGATGCCGAGTCGAGGAGGCCTCTTTCCGCAAGACGAGATACGCCCCGGTAGTGCTCTCGGTTCTGGCGTATCGTCCCCAAAGATGAAACGGCAGCGTCTCGTAGGTGGCAGCACCGCAGACCAACGAGCTCCGACGAACTGGAACGAGGCGAGGACAGAGCTTGGACACTAGCTATGTATGCAGAGAGTGCTTTGAAATCTTTGGAATGCTGATTGGCGTGGGTGACTAATCTTTGGGAGACAAGTCCTATTTATAGGCGTCGCCCCTCATGGGGAGCATGTTGAGTCAACACCGCATTGATGTCGGGTGTTACGAGTTATGTCCCCATTGAGTGCGAGAGGGTTACGTGCTGTTTCGAGTCAATCGTAATGATCGAGCTTCTCACTCATCGATCATCAACTCATCGAATTACAACAGAAATCGCAGAGATCGAGACGAAATAGGAAAGTATTATTGATGAATATTAGAACTAAAGTTGATTACAAAAGATATCGATTAAGAGAGATAGTAAAAGTGAATCTAGTCTCTTATACTAGCTTGGTCGCAACGCCGTAACAAACACTTAACAAGATAACAGTTCTATTCTCCGATTAGCCACGTTGAATGGGTTGTTGAGAAGTTAGTTGGTTAGTAACCAACCCCACCGATTTGTTACTATGACAATTACCTCCCTTATGCTCGACTAGGCGTGCACGTTTTTACGAACACGGGCGACCCAGGCCGACCCTAAAGTCAACAGTTCGGGCCCGGACCGCCATCAACGGGCCTGAACCGGAACCGTGAGCTAGGGCTCAGGCCGGGCTCGGTTCAACGAAAATCGCCCGGAACCGACGGTTAACCGCCGGTCCGAACCGTGAGCTTTGATTGGAACCGCCGGTCCGGTTATAGCCGTTGGAACCGGCGGGCCTAGGGCCGAACCAAGGGCCTAGGGGGTGGGCCGGGGCCAAGCGGGCTTTTAGAGCCGTTGGAACCGGCGGTCCGCCCTAAACCGCGGTTCCAACGGCTAAAAACGGCTAGAAAACGGCTATATTCTAATTTCACCCCAAAATCACTCCTATAAATATATCCATCATCCTAACTCTATCCTCACTTCAATCTCTCATTTCTCAACCTTAATTCACTCATTTACATCTAATTTTCAAGCTTTCAAGCTCTCATTCTCACTCTCAAACTCAATCTCTCAAGTTCTCAAGCTCTCTCAATCTCTCATTCTTATTCTAAACTCTCAAACTTTCTCACTTCATCAATCATCATGTCTTTCTTTAAACGATTAAACAAGGGAAAGGGAAAGGCCGCCGATGAAGGAGCTCCAAGTGAGGGAGGAAACATTCCAACTCAACGTTCACGAAGGGCCTTAGCGGCGGAGGAAATCTCAAGGCAAGTTGCCGAAAGGTTACAAGCCGAAGAAGATGCTCGATTTTATGAAATGGTGCATCGAATGGAAAGAAGTCCCAATTTCGGTGACGTAGGCTCGAACGACCAAGACGACGATGAAGAAGGCAACGAAGAAGGCGACGAAGAATATGACGACTTTGACCAAGATACGCCGCCACAACCACCAAAATCAAAGGAACTTAAGTCCGACGCTTTTGTGAAGCACTTTAGATACGTAAATTTTACGTTTCTTACAAATTAGTTTCACAATTTTAATTTCATGTTCATAGTTCTTACAATATCTTGTTATATTTTCTTTAGAAAAGTGAAAGTCTTGGCGAAGCACCTCTTCCCGACGGTCGAAAGAGATACGTTGCTTATTGCAACTATTGCACGAAAACCTACAAATGGATCGAGAAAGGAGGTTACGGAACGCTCAATAGGCACATGGAGGGTTCTCATCCTCATGAGTATGGAATATCAACGAACCAAGCTCAAATTAAAACCCCTTCTCAATATTCTACAACGGGTACGTCCACTTTATTTAAATTTGATAAGGGAAAATATGAAGATGCGATGGCTAGATATTGTGCTATGGAAAAACTCCCTTTTAATTTTGCCGATAGAGTTACGTATGAAGAATGTTATAAAGAGGGACTTGGTCCTAATGCATGCAAAGTTAGTAGAAGTATTATGCTTAAGAAGATTAGGAGACAATGCATGGAAAAAAAACATGATTTAAAGAAATATTTGGTTCGTTTAGGTCATAAAGTTTCTATTTGTGCCGATGTTTGGACGGATGCTTATAATAAGAATTCTTATATGGGTATTACTTGTCATTGGATTGATTCGAAATGGGTTATGCAAAAACGTTTAATTGCTTTTCGAGAGTTTGAAGAGCCTCATAATGCTTTAGGTATTGCTAATATTATAATTGGTGTGTTAAATGAGTATACTTTGATTAATAAAATTTTTTCCGTTGGTTTTGATAATGCTTCGGCAAACACCGCTAGTATTCCTCAACTTATTGAAGCATGCGCACCTTCTTTTGAAGGAAAATACTTTCATTCTAGATGCATTTGTCATATTTTAAATTTATGTGTTCAAGATGCACTTAGTATTTTCAAGAATCCGTTAGTCCTATTAGAGATGCTATCAAATGTTTGCATGTTTCAAAACTTATGGGAAGAAATGGCAAAATATTGTCGTATAAAAATATTGCTTATACATGTTTCAAATTGGATGTTTCTCATCGTTGAATTCTACTTATGAAATGCTTAATAGTACTATTTCATATAAGGGTCATTTATGTGATTTTTTTAGAAAAGAGTTTACATCTATTCAATTACATCTTAATGAGTCTCATTGGGATGCTTGCATGGATTTATATCGATTGTTAAAGGTATTTCATGGTGCAACGAAACAATTATCGGGAGTTTATTATTGCACTTCCGTTATGGTTTTAGAACATTGCATGCATATTGCCATGTCTTTTCGTAGTTGTTTTAGTAAACCATCTTTATGTGGTGTAATTTATTTTATGGTTCAAAAGTGGCTAAAATATTTTGGGAGATACCTACAATTTTTTGCTTGCTAAGTGTTTAGATCCTAAATGGAAATATGATGGTACTTGTCAAATGCTTAATGTTTATTATGATGCTTTTAGGAAAATGGATTTTCAAGGTGCTAGTATAGAAGGAGAAATAGTTTTTTGATCTCCGGATGTAGATCAAATCAAATATAATCTTGAAAAGAATTTAAGAAATCTTTTCAAGAATATAGGTGAAATATGGTAGTGATGATGATATTCAAACTCCACCTCCTTCTTCTATGATGTCTACGATTAATTTTCCTTTTGATATGAATGAGTTTGATCCTTTGGTGCAACAAATGACTTCGATGTACCAAAATAGAACATTCGAAAGGCGAGAGGACAAGGTAATAGTGAATTAGATATATATTTGCAAACTCCTTTTTCTTTGGTGTTGAAGATAGCGGTCCTTCGATCGATGTCTTGAAGTGGTGGTCGAAGAAGAGGAGTACCCAATCCTCTCAATCATGGCAAAGGAGTTATTTGCCGTCCGGCATCCACCGTATCCGTTGAACAAGCATTTAGCATTGGAGGACTAATGCTTGATCAAAGAAGAAGCAACATGAAACCGTGAACATTGAAGCTACAATGTTGCTCGATGATTGGTGTAGGGCCGACCTTAGAGCTCAAGAACCACAATGGGAAGATGGTAACGAGGCGAAGATGAGGCCTTCACCGAAACGGATCGATCGGAATCGGGTGCGGAGACGGAGTAGAGCATTTAGAAATTAAAAGAACTACATGGACTTTGATTCCTCTATGATTATGAGGATATGTAGGCAACTCAATTTTAGAAATTAAATTGAGCTCAAGTCCTTTATTATTATTATTTTTCATCCCTATGTAAAAGTCATAAATGGATTTATGTAATTTTACTCATCATTTATTAAAAATGCAAAGTGTTGACACATATTTTATATTTATACGTATTTTAACAAATGCAAAGTATTTACAAGTTCAAACATAAAAAAAATCACTTACAAATTTAAAAATATTTACAAGTTTAGTAGTTTACAAATTTTACAACTTTAAAAATATTTACAAGTTTATTAAGCTTTAGACTTAAAAGTTAAAAGTTAAAACTTAAAAGTTTGTTAAAATCTTGGACTTTGATACTTGTTGCATATTTGATTGAATTTTCAGAAAATTGAGATAGAATTGGAGATTTTACCCTTCATAAGAGTTGAAGTATATCGCGATACGAGTTCGTGAGCGCAAACGGATCGAAAATCGGAGCTCGGACGAGAGAGAACGGATAGATACAAAATCGCTGCGCGAACAGGCCGAACCGCCGGGCTCGGCCCTAAACCGGCGGTTCGAGCCCGAACCGGGACCGCCGGGCTCAGGCCCGGCCCTAAACCGCCGACTAGCTTGTAGGGCCGGGCTAGGGCCGTCGCATTTGGAACATCCGGACCGCCGGGCCCGGCCCTAAACCGGCGGTTCCGGCCCTAAAACATGTCTAGCCTTGACTTGTCCCCAAGTCAAATAGAGATGGAAACTTCGACTCCATTGTTAAGAAATCTTCCCAAGTAGCTTCAGATTCAGGGAGGTGAGCCCACTGAACAAGGACTTCGGTGCTGGGTGAGTTATTTTTCTTGACAATGCGCCTCGCCAGAATCTTGATTGGATGTAATAGTAGTTTACCATCCTTATCGAACTCCGGTAACTTCTGAGTAATTTGACTACTCTGCTTGACGCTTCTTTTCAACAAACTGACATGAAACACCGGATGAATTGTGGCTGTAGCAGGTAACTTCAACTCATACGCAACAGACCCAATCTTTTTCACAATTTGAAAAGGCCCTGCGTATCTTGGACTTAGTTTCCAAGCTTTGTGCAACCTAAGAGAAGTTTGTTTGTATGGTTTGAGTTTGAGATAGACCCAGTTATCCACCTGAAACTCTCTTGCCTTGCGCTTCTTATTAGCCATATCCTTCATTCTGTCTTGAGCTTTTTACAGCAACCGCTTAAGATGAGTTTGGATTTCCTGCTTCTCTTGCATAGTGGCTTCAACACCAATCACTTTTGGCTGTAGATACGAGTCCAAAGCCATAGGGGTAGGCTTATAACCATACAAAGCCTCAAAAGGGCTGATCTTGATAGCAGTATGATAAGAAGAGTTGTACCAGAATTGGGCAAGAGGAAGCCATTGACACCATTGCTTTGGAGATTGACTGCACATACACCTCAAATATGTTTCCAAGCATTGGTTCACCCTCTCCGTTTGCCCATCTGTTTGAGGATGATAGGCAGTACTCATGTGTTGTTTGATGCCCAGAACTTGTAGCAAATCAGACCAGAGCTGGCTTGTAAATATCTTGTCTCGGTCAGATACAATGCTGCTAGGGAGGCCATGGAGTTTATAGATATGATCTAGGAAAAGCTGAGCACAGTGATATGCTGAGAATGGGTGGCGTAGTGGAATGAAATGAGCAAACTTGGTGAATCTATCCACTATGACCCATATAGTATCGTTCCCTTTGGACAGTGGTAGCCCCTCAATAAAATCCATGGTAATATGAAACCAAGCTCTTTCTGGAATAGGTAAAGGCTGTAGTAATCCAGCTGTTCTTGAAGTTTCATGCTTGCTTATCTGGCATTCATGACACTGCATAACCAACTCCTGTACTTCTTTCCTCAGGCCAGGCCACAAGAAGGTCATTTGCACTCTTTGATATGTTGCATTGATCCCCGAATGCCCACCATATCCAGAGCTATGCATATATGAGATTATCTTGCCTCGGAGATTCTGCTCTGTTGATGCTTTTCCCACATAAAGCTTCCCTCTGAATCTCAGTAGTCCTTCAGCATAAGTAAACAAGGACATATTAAAGGGTGTGACAGTAGCTTCAGAGATGGCTTGCATAGCTTCTTCATCGTTGGTATAAGAACCAATAATCTCTCCAATCCATGCTGGCTTGTAGATAGAAAGAGCATTCAGCTCACAAACTTCTTCCTGGTCTCTTCTAGAGAGGGCATCCGCAACCATATTTTCAACCCTCTCTTATATTCTATCTTATAATCAAACCCCAAAAGCTTTGTTAAGTACTTATGTTGCACTGGTGTTGAAATTTTCTGCTCCAACAAGTATCTCAAACTTTGATGGTCAGTTCTAATTATGAATTGACTATGTAGGAGGTAAGATCTCCGCTTCTCTATGGCCATAACAATGGCTAAGAATTCTTTCTCATATATAGAAAGCCCCCTATTCTTCACAGCCAAGGATTTACTCAAAAATGCTATTGGATGTGTGTCTTGAATTAAAACCGCCCAATACCGTAGTATGAAGCATCCGTCTCCACCACAAATTTCTTGGAAAAATCAGGAAGTTTCAATACAGGAGCACTCACCATAGCTTTCTTCAGCTCTGCAAATGCTTCCTCAGCTGCTGTACTCCACTTAAAACCACCCTTTTTAGTCAGGTCATTAAGTGGTCTCAAGCCCCATAATCTCTTACAAATTTCTGTAGTAGCACAGAAGGCCAAGGAATCCCCTCAATGCTTTTAGAGACTTCGGTCTGGGCCACTTTAACATTGCCTCTATCTTACTGGGGTCAGCCTTAACTCCTTCCCTGCAGATTATGTGCCCAAGGTATTCCACCATAGGCTGTCCAAAAGAACACTTTGAGGCCTTGGCGTATAGTTGATGTTTCAACAAGGTCTGAAATACCAATTCCAGCTGCTGCTTGTGTTGCTCCATAGAAGAACTAAAGACCAATATATCATCAAAGAATACCAATACAAATTTGTGCAGAAAAGTCCTGAAAACATCATTCATTAATGCTTGGAACGTTGCTGGAGCATTGGTTAAACCAAAGGGCATAACTCGAAATTCATATAAGCCACTGGAGGTGACGAAGCATCTTAAATGAGTCGATTCCTTCATACGAATTTGATGATATCCAGCTCTAAGATCAATCTTAGAAAAACAACAGACCCCTAGTTCATCCAGTAAATCATCAACCAAGGGAATAGGAAAATTATCCTTGACTGTCACTGCATTTAACCTTCTATAATCGATACAAAATCTCCACGTTCCATCTTTTTTCTTCACAAGAAGTACAGGTGAAGAGAAAGAACTGGTGCTAGGTTGGATTATACCGCATTCAAAGATTTCTTGAACAAGCTTTTCAATCTCCATTCGCTGCAGTAGGGTACTGTATGGGTTCTGTTTGAAGGCGGTAGTGTCTGGCTTGAGAGGAATCTGGTGATTGTGAGATCGATTAGGTGGTAGGCCAGTTGGAGTTTCAAAGATCTTCAAATATTTCTGCACGACGGGTTGCAGCTCAGTAGGTGTGTAACTCTCTTTTATTACTTTTTCTGCTGAGATCATACACAAACAACCGAATAACGAGCCCTTCCCTTTTCTCAACGTTCTTTTGTACTGCTTACCAGTAATCATCTTCAATGTTAGCTCCTGCTTGATCCCTTGCAAAGTAACTTGCCTTCCCTCCTTCACAAAGCTGATATTCTGGTCAGCGAAATTGAAAGTTACAGGTCCTAGTTGTCTCAACAAATCGACCCTATGACCATGTCGCAACCTCCCAATGAAGTATTCGTGATAGGTGTCTTGAATCGCATTGGCCCATTTCCCATTCTAACTTAGGGCATCGAGTTGTACACTCTAGTTTACCCCCATTTGCGATAGTCACCAGTAGTGGGTTGGTACATTCTTGCTCACATTTGATCCTCTTAGCTGCCATTTGATCCAAGAAACTGTGTGTACTTCCTGTGTCGATCAACACAGTAAGGTTGTTGTTGCCTATTTGCCCTTTAATTCGAATGGTATCCGCTGCAACTTGACCCGCTAGCGCGTGCACTGAGATGAGAACTTCTTCTTCGGACTCCACCTCATCGAGGATTAGCTCAGTGTCTTCATCTTCTCCTGTACAGATGATTACAAAAAGCTTTTTGCATTGATGCCCTAACTTGTAGGGTTCATCACAGTGGAAACATAGTTTCTTCTTCCTCCTTTCTTCGATTTCTCCCGGTGTTAGTTTCTTGAAATTTCCCACTGTGTTCTCGCTATTGGCTGGGTTGCTGTAAGGTTTTGTATGATTATCTCCCCCCATTCTCTTTATGTTACCATCACTGAACTTGCTGAATTGTCTAGGGCCTCGCCCCAACGCTAATAGTTGTAGTTCCCGCTTTGCTAGCTTAATAGCTTGGGATAACGTGTGGGTTGAACATCTCAACCATGCTTGAGATCTCCTCTTCAATCCCCCTATGTAGCACTGTACAAAGTATGGTTCGTTTAGGCTTCGATTTTCCGCAGCAATGAAGGCCTTCAATTCCTCAAACTTTTGGGTATAATTCATTACATCTCCCTGTTGTCGCAATTGATTGAATAGTGCCACTACATTCTTGCCACCCTCATTTACAAATCTGTCTATCACCATTTGCTCAAACTCTCGCCATGAAACTCCTTCTACCCCTTCCACGTACTCCAAATACCAGAGATCCGCACTATCTTCCATATACATCGCGGCGGTGAAAATCTTATCGGGATCATCCATGGGGTTGATCGCAAAATACTTATTGCACTTTCTAATCCATTGCATAGGGTTTTCTCCAGAAAACTTTGGAAAATCTAATCTAGGCATGCGAGAATTAACGTTGCATGAGTTAGAATTTCCAATGGCGATTACCTTTATCCTTCTGCATTCGAGTGCCTTCACCGCTTCTCACCTCTTCCTCCCTTCCGATTGTGAGCCTCGTGTCTCCTCTTCCGCTGGTTTTTTCGATTGTATTTCCTTACGCATTTCCTCAAATTGTGATTTCATAGTTACCATCATCGATTGGCTAAGCTCCATAATCTGGTGCTGGACTTGCACCATCTGCGATTCCAAATTGACCATGCGATTCTCCATTCTCGTTTTTCTGGGCATACGGTAAGCGCGAAAAATTTGGCTCTAGATACCAAATGTAATGATCGAGCTTCTCTCTCTACTCATCGATCATCAACTCATCGAATTACAGCGTAAATCGCAGAGATCAGAGACGAAATAGGAAAGTATTATTGATGAATATTAGAACTAAAGTTGATTACAAAAGATATCAGTTAGAGAGATAGTAAAAGTGAATCTAGTCTCTCTTATACTAGCTTGGTGCAACGCAGAACAAACACTTAACAAAGATAATGTTCTATTCTCCGATTAGCCACGTTGAATGGGTTGTTGAGAAGTTAGTTGGTTAGTAACCAACTCCTCGCCGAGTCGTTTATTATGACATCAACGCCCCACGCTTCCCACGAGTCATCATGTCGGAACGTTACCGACGATTCTGATAACTGGACAACGCGTGCGTCGTGTTCATTCGACGTATCCGGACGTCTCTTCAGTGCACAGCAGCCCAACCCGGACGGGCGGGCCGGGCGAACTGGACTCGGCCCGGCCCGCGGCGCTGTGTGGGCTTTTTCATCCCATCACTTGTGCACACAATTATACTAAGTGTTCAATGAACCACTTATATAGACAATTAATGTATTTACATTAATCAATGTGGGATAAGGATTAATTAATCCATGCTTATCCCCTTAAGCACATAACTTCATGTTTAAGTGACCAACTTTGATCCATTATTTCTCACTCACCGGAAATCGGATTTGAGAATGTGAATATACTACGATCATCTACTCGAAACGTAGATCGATCTTATGCCGTTTAATTTCATAAAATTAAACGTTACGTCACTCAAAAACTTGGTCAAAGTAGCTTCCTGGCAACTTGACCACATATATAATAAATATATATATAACCTTTGATTTCAACATAACTCAGGAATGTAAATGGTCTTGTTCTCGAATGTGATATCCAACCAACTACAGTTTTCATTCTTAGCCTTCTTAAAGGCTATACCGGCTTCTTTCAGCTCCGTGGCAGAGTGGATATTATCCATCTTGAAACTCGTATCATTTTTGTGCGAGAGTATTTGAGCAAAGCAGTTGCATTTGACAGAATGAACTAGGCCAAGGAGATGATCAACATTAAGCGATGTGTTTAGCACATCTCTTTCTGTATGTGATAAGAAAGGCCAGAACAGATGATTGAACTCTTTCTTATCATGATTGGACAGTTGGAAGAGGGCTTCAACAACAAACATAGGGATTTGATTCTCGAATAGCACTAGATCATGAAGGAGATTACACACAACGTGCTGGAATCCGAAGATGGGATTGCCCTTACTCTCTACTTCCCCACTACACACCTTGTTGTACTCATGCAAGAACTCAATGACGAAGATGCCATCAAGGAGCAGCATTGTCACGAACTTATCTGAATCGAGCTCAATCTCTTCTGCATAAAAATTTCTTGCAGCTCTTTCCAACTTTTTCACCTCGTTCACATATATATTAGCCCTGAAGCATCCAAGTTGCTGATTGAGGTACCTCATTTTGTGGTGCTCCATGGCTTCGAGGTGGGCTTTTCCATGGTGAAATGGGCCGATGGCGATGATCATTGGATCATACGCCTTCTCTTTCGTGCTGCGTAGGCAGTCAGTGACTCTGCAGATGGAGGGAGTTGAGGTAGTGTAGGAAAATCCAAGGAGCATTTGATCAATGTTGAGACTCAGCTCATCACTCCCTAATTCTGACATTTTTGAAGTAAATCTTTCTCTGAAACAAACAAACCAACACAATTAAGTTAGCATATGTTTTCTTTTACAATCAGCAGCAGCAGCAAATAAATCTGTGGACACCAAACTGTAATAAACCGAAGTTCTAACTAATGTTCATTTTGACAGTGAACAATTCTGCTTTGGCAAAGTATTTACAACATTCTAGCATGTTGAGCACAATAGATTATTCTACTAGTGAAGTATGAAGACAAGTACAAAATAGGAATAACAATGTTATGCATTTCTTGATTGAATCAAATAAGATTGAATCAAATAAGACTTACTATTTGGTTTTAGAGAATGAGCTGCAGAGTTTTCTTGATTCCTGGCTTGATGCTGGATCTATGCCAGAAGGATATTTTTCTTGTTGGTCAACGAGTTTTTTAAGGTAAAATGATTTTTTTTGAATATAATTAGAATTCATACAAGTTGAAGCTATATATTATCGTACAACTTTGTGCTTGTTTTTGACGCTGTAGTTTAAGTTTTATGGATTGACCCTTCCCTCATGATCTTCACCCACCAACCAATCACGCTTACTTACTTATATGGCGGTTTTGGCCCCATTTTTTCTAGCGAGGATGTCTTCAAATGATTATTTCTTATCAATTGTTGAACTGTTCTAGTTTAGTTTATTTTTTGTATTTTCAGCTTATATGTAAAGAAATATAATTTTGATAAATCATCTATTAAAAATAAGTAAGATTCAAAAGTAGGATTTATTAATTTTCACCTAATAGTGGACAACAGATATTTTAATTTAATGTCTTCAATTACGAAGAAATATTATACTATCATCTAAACATTTAGGCTCTTTGGTAGTTAAGATTACAATATTAAATCATCATGCAGATTGGTTTTGTAACTCACGGTTGACCCCGATTTGTATTCAATCGACAGAATGAGGCTATCGACCGCCACGCCACGTGGCGGTCGATAGCCTCATTTCATCGTGCAGATGGATACAAATCGGGGTCAACCGTGAGTTACAAAATCAATCTGCACTGATGATTTAATCTCTTGTAATCTTGCTACCAAAAAAGCCCTTAGTACCGAGTCATTTAGTCTTGAGTGAAGGAAGAAAACAATTTTTTGAGATAGAAAAGATAAATATTAGTCATAAAATTAAAAAGGTAAAAAATAACTCATGTTATTGTTTTACCTATAATGACAAAAAGTAATTCACAACTAAGAAGTATTTAGTTGTGAATTATAGACAAAAAAACACCAATTCACAACTGAGAATCTTTTTAGTTGTGAATCATAGGCAAAATACAGTAATTCACGACTGTTAATCTTCTTAATTGTAAATTGTAGGCAAAAATACTAATTTACAACTTAGTCATCGCTTGATTATGAACTACCCTTATTTTAATGCCATTCACACCTAAATCATGAACTAGTCGTGAATGAGTATAATATAAGGGTAGTTCACAACCAAACTATGACTAGGTTATGAATTTGTCACAAACTGTAAGCTTTCGAAGTGTATTTGTGAATTAAAGAATAATAACAACATAAAACGAGGTAAACCAATAAATTTGAAGATTGTTTGACAAATATATCAACACAAAACAACATAAAGAATATTAACTCACCGTAAATCGATCGTCTTCTTAGACTTGAAAATAGGTAATTCGTTAGGAAAAAATGCCCCAACACCCAAAATAATCATTTTTGAAAATAAACAAAGTTTTTACGATAATTCTCTGCTCTGATTCCTCTCGCCACCATCATATTGTTGTGAAAGTTTGGTGCACATTTGCCTGAAAATGAATTTGGAGTTGATATCCCTAGAGCTTGGTGAATAATGCATCAAGTTCTTCAACGGTAAAGTCAATAATTGATAAATAAACATTTTCAGAGTAGAGAGTAGCCTTAAGCTTAGAACATATATATACTATACACTTCAATGGTAAAGAAATAATATTGTCCTTTTAGTTTTCCTTAGTACGATTTTATGGCACGAACCTGCGTATCTCACACGAACGCGGGATATGATCCATTCCCGCCTTTGTGTCATCATGTGAATGCACAACATGGATCCACCGCATATTGTATATTACACTATCGTACGAATGAGATTCATCCGAGTCTTTGAGACATTGCCGAATCTCGTGTGATGAAAAATTATGTTGAATATTATGTGTTTTTTTTACCACATACATTTTTATAAGAGTAACTACTATTTATATGTTTTCAAAGTAGAGGTTACTATCTTTCTTTCATTAAGTAAAATGATTTTTTTTAATTTTTTGCCAATAAATTTTATGGTTTGTTCTTTCCTCGTACTTCGTCTGAGTGGCCTTTTTCTACAATGCTGTCTTCAAATGATTACTAATTTCTTATTGGTTTTTGAACTTTTCCAAGTAAAATAAAAATCAATTGTTGAACTTTTCTATTTTACTTTACTTGTATTTTGAGCTTATTTATAAAAAAAAGATAATTTTGATAAATCATCTATACAAAGTTCAGATTCAAAAGAATGATTTATTATTTCTTATAACTAGTAAACAATAGATATTTTAATACAATATGTTCAATTAAAAAGAAATATTGTACTATCATTTAACCATTTAGTATTTACTTTGGTTATGTATCATTTTTGCATAAGCAAAAATTTAGCTTCTAACTTTTGCTTCATCAAAGCTAGGTTTTATGTGTGGAAGATAGAATCAAGATAGCTTGAAAGTATCGATGTGAAGTTGTGATATATGTAAACAAGCACTTAATTTGTACTCCCTCCGTCCCACCCAAGACGATCCATTTATTTTCGACACGGTTATTTTGAAAAAATATATAAAGTGATTAAATTGATAAAAAGTAGATAGATCACACAACTTTTAAAGAGATAATTATTTTCTAAAAATGAAACATGTCATCTTGGATGGAACGGAGGGAATAATATTTGAAGCAAGAAAGAAGCAGAAACCACTCAAAATATTTATCAGAAAACATAAACTTGCAGTCAGCATCGATACATCAAACATATTTATCAAATAAACTTACAATCAGCACTGATACATCAGTTCTTCTGCAATACAAAAGAAGCATAAATCCTGCCTCTTACTAACGTGAAAATGTTCCCATAGCTCAATGGCCTTCCCCATTTCTTCTCATCCAAAATCAGACTCCCAATATTGTTCTAATCGCGGTCTGCAAAGATTAAAAACAAGAGCAGTTCAAATCAACAAATCATATGCTGATGCATGCCAGAATTTGAAAATTTTGAAAGATCTGCAGCTCCAAGTCAACAAGTAAAAATAGGTATCATTCAACTTACAAAAGGTGAATTCTTCAAAATAAAAAGGTAAAAAATGACGGAAAGAAAGGAACTTACAAAAGGTGAGAATAGTAAACACCGTTTGCACTACAGCAACTGAGAGCAAAACAGCAGCTGCAACCAAGGAAATGGCAGTCCATGGATTATTGAAGTGGTGGCGCCTCAACACCGCGAGCCACCTATTCCTCTTATGCTTACAGTGATCATTTATGCTACGAAAAACACCCAAATACGAGAATTTATCAGAAGTAAACACATGAGTCCCCAATTTGTCTATCATCTTATAGACCCTATCATCTCCACCCAACCAGTTGCTGATGGCCCCACAGCGTCGCAGCAGCTCTGCATCCTTGGAGCTGCTCATCAGGCAATGCAGGAAAAACGCGTAGTCGCTGACGTACTTAGGGCTACTACTCGGGAGATAGTACTCATATGCAATCATATTTCTGAACCAAGACTCCGTTCCATCAGCAATTAATAACTCAGGAATGTAAATGGTCTTGTTCTTGAATGTGATATCCAACCAACTACAGTTTTCATTCTTAGCCTTCTTAAAGGCTATACCGGCTTCTTTCAGCTCCGTGGCAGAGTGGATATTATCCATCTTGAAACTCGTATCATTTTTGTGCGAGAGCATTTGAGCAAAGGAGTTGCATTCGACAGAATGAACTAGGCCAAGGAGATGATCAGGTTTAGGCAATGTGTTTCGCACATCTCCTTCTGTACGTAATAAGACAGGCCAGAGCAGATGATTGAACTCTTTTTTATCATGATTGGACAGTTGGAAGAGGGCTTCAACAACAAACATAGGGATTTGATTCTCGAATAGCATTAGATCACGACAGAGATGGCTCACAACGTGATTGAATTCGAAGATGGGATTGCCCTTACTCTCTACTACCTTTCCATACACCCTGTTGTGCTCGTGCAAGAACTCAATGATGAAGATGCCATCAAGGAGCAGCATTGTCACGAACTCATCTGCATCGAGCTCAATCTCTTCTGCATAAAAATTTCTTGCAGCTCTTTCCAACTTTTTCACCGCTTTCACATATGTATTAGCACTGAAGTGTCCAAGTAGCTGCTTGAGGTACCTCATTTTGTGGTGCTCCATGGCTTTGAGGTGGGCTTTTCCACGGTGAAATGGGCCGATGGCGATGATCATTGGATCATACGCCTTCTCTTTCGTGCTGCGTAGGCAGTCAGTGACTCTGCAGATGGAGGGAGTTGAGGTTGTGTAGGAAAATCCACGGAGAATTTGATCAATGTTGAGACTCAGCTTATCAATCCCTAATTCTGACATTTTTGAAGTAAATCTTGCTCTGAAACAAACAAACCAACACAGTTAAGTTAGCATCTGTTCTTTAACAATCATCAGCAGCAACAAATAAATCTGTGGACACCAAACTGTAATAAACCGAAGTTCTAACTAATGTTCATTTTGACAGTGAACAAATCTGCTTTGGCAAAGTATTTACAACATTCTAGCATGTTGAGCACAATAGATTATTCTACAAGTGAAGTATGAAGACAAGTATTAAATAGGAATAACAAGGTTTCGCATTTCTTGATTGAATCAAATAAGACTTACGAGATTGAGCTGCAGAGTTTTCTTGATTCCTGGCTTGATGTTGGATCTATGCAAGAAGGAGACTTTGTTATTGGTCAACGAGATTTTTAATGTAAAATGAACTTTGCCTGAATACAATTAGATTCATACAAGTGGAATCTATATTTGTCGTACAACTTTGTGCTTGTAATTTTTATGGTTTGACAGTTTCCTGATCATCTTCACCCACCAACCGAACACGGTCTTACTTAATTATATGGCCGTGTTGGCCCCATTTTTTCTAGCGAGGATGTCTTCAAATGATTATTTCTTATCAGTTGTTGAACTTTTCTAGTTTAGTTTATTTTTTGTATTTTCAGCTTATATGCAAAGAAATATAATTTTGATAAATCATCTATTAAAAAAAAGTAAGATTCAAGAAGTAGGATTTATTAATTTTCACCTAATAGTAAACAACATATATTTTAATTTAATGTCTTCAATTACGAAGAAATATTATACTATCATCTAAACTTTTAGTACTGAGTGAAGGAAGAAAAACAATTTTTTGAGATAGAAAAGATAAATATTAGTCATAAAATTAAAAAGGTAAAAAATAACTCATGTTATTCTTTTACCTATAATGACAAAGAGTAATGCACAACTAATAAGTATTTAGTTGTGAATTATCGACAAAAAAACACCAATTCACAACTGAGAATCTTTTTAGTTGTGAATCATAGGCAAAATACACTAATTTACAACTGTTAATCTTCTTAATTGTAAATTGTAGGCAAAAATACTGATTTACAACTTAGTCATCACTTGATTATGAACTACCCTTATTTTAATGTCATTCACAACTAAATCATGAACTAGTTATGAATGAGCATAATATAAGGGTAGTTCACAACCAAACTATGACTAAGTTGTGAATTAATCACGAACTTACAACTTTCGAAGTGCATTTGTGAAACAAAGAATAATAACAACATAAAACGAGGTAAACAATAAATTTGAAGATTGTTTGACAAATATACCAACACAAAACAACATAAAGAATATTAACTCACCGTAAATCGATCGTCTTCTTAGACTTGAAAATAGGTAATTCGTTAGGAAAAAACTCCAACACCCAAAATAATTATTTTTGAAAATAAACAAAGTTTTTATGATAATTCTCTGCTCTGATTCCTCTCGCCACCATCATATTGTTGTGAAAGTTTGGTGCACATTTGCATGAAAATGAATTTGGAGTTGATATCCCTAGAGCTTGGTGAGTAATGCATCAAGTTGTTCAAGGAGAGCTTTTGAAATTTGGTGGATGAGTTTTTAAAAGTAATAATAACATAAAGATAATTATATAAATTTTATAATAAAAAATGACCACGTTTTACCTTATTTATTCTTAAGGTCATTTTTTATCTTTATTGTCTCAAAATGCTAATTTCATGCATTAACTCCATTTAGTATTTATTTGAGGCATGTAAGATTTTTGCATAAGCAAAAATTTAGCTCCTAATCTTTGCTGGATCAAAGGTAGGTTTCGTGTGTGGAAGACAGAATCGAGGTAGCTTGAAAGTATCAATGTGAAGTTGTGATACATGTAAAAGAGGTACACTTTGATACATTTAAATGCACGGTGCATCTATCCTAATTAAATTTTGATTGTGATTGATAATACTATTTGGAAATTAATCAACTCTAATTGAAAATTGAATAATTTTAATCGGATTTAATTAGGATGATGCACTTTACATCCAGAAGTGCACAAGGTTTTTTTTTCTTTGAATTACCCACGGTTGCTACTTTTTTGTGCGACGTGAGGTCCACTATGTTTTGTAATATAATGCAAATCATATGTCATTATAGACACGCACAAGTTTTTGTCTACATGGAAAGAGACAATACAGAGTCCTTTTTTTGTAACACAAACTGACTAGTTATTTGCTCATTCAACAGAAAAAAGTGGAATGTCTCCTACTTTGCCACCATCAAATGCAGCTACCTTTACGAATCAGTTGCTGTTTCTGATAAACAGATTTGTGAATACTCTCATTCATCGGTCAACACTTTTAATGATTTGAAGCAAGAAAGACGCAGAAAGCCCTCAAAATATTTATCAAAAACATAAACTTACAATCAGCATTGATACATCAGTTCTTGTGCAATACAAATGAAGCATAAATCTTGACTCTTACTAATGTGAAGATATTCCCATAGCTCTATGGCCTTCCCCATTTCTTCTCATGCAAAAATCAGACTCCCAATTTCTTCTTCTTATCGATGTCTGCAAAGGAAAAAAAGAATTATTCAAATCCATAAATAATATATGTTCATGCATGGCAGCATTTCTCAGCATGACATACAGCAGAAATGAAATTTGAAAGATAGCAAGATTCTGAGTCAACTTACAAAAGGAGAGAACAGCAAACACCATCTGCACTATACCAACTGATAGCAAAACTGCAGCTGCAACAAAGGAGATGGCAGTCCATGGATTATTGAAGTGGTGACGCCTCAACACCGCGAGCCACCTGTTCCTCTTGAGCCTACAGTGATCATTTATGCTATGAAAAACACCCAAATACGAGAATTTCTCAGAAGTAAACACATGAGTTCCCAATCTGTCTATCAGCTTATGGACGCTAGCATCTCCACCTAACCAGTTGCTGATTACCCCACAGCGCCGCAGCAGCTCTGCATCCTTGGAGCTGCTCATGAGGCAGTGCAGGAAAAACACGTAATCACTTACGCACTTAGGGCTACTGCTCGGGAGATAGTACTCGTATGCAATCATATTTCTGAACAAAGACTCGGTTTCATCTGTCATATCCACCTCAGGAATGTAAACCGTCTTGTTCTTGAATGTGATATCAACCAACTAGTGTCATTTTTAGGCTTCTGGAAGACTATGCCGGCTTCTTTCAGCTCCGTGGCCGAGTGTATATTCTCCATCTCGAAGCAATTCCAATCTTTCTCTTTAAGTATTTGAACAAAGGAACTACATTCGACAGAATGAACTAGGCCGAGAAGATGATTAGCATTAGGCAATGTCGTTGGCACTTGTCTACGCGATGATAGTAAAGGCCATAACAGACTTTTGAACTCTTTGTTGTCATGATTGGACAGTTCGAAGAGGTCTTCAAGAACACACATAGGGATTTGATTCTCGAAAAGCTTTAGATCACGAAGGAGATCGCTCACAACGTGTTCAAATCTGAAGATAGGATTAATTTCCCTGCTCGCAGCTCTCTCTGTACTTAACTGATTATACTCGCGCAAGAACTCAATGATGAAAATGCCATCAAGAAGCAGCATTGTCACGAACTCATCTGCATCGAGCTCAATCTCTTCTGCATAAAAATTTCTTGCAGCTCGTTCCAACTTTTTCACCGCGTTCACATATATATCAGCACTGAAGTATCCAAGTAGCTGCTTGAGGTACCTCACTTTGAGGTGCTCCATGGCTTTGAGGTGGTCTTTTCCACGGTGCAATGGGCCGATGGAGATGATCTTTGGATCATACGCATTCTCCTTTGTGGTGCTGCGTAGGGAATCACTGACTCTGTAGATGGAGGGAGTTGAGGGTGTATAAGAGAAATTATGGAGCATTCGCTCAATGTTGAGAGTCAGCTCAGGATTCCCTGTTGACATTTTTGAAGCAAATCCTGCTCTGAAACAAGTCAACTGCCAAAATCTTGAATATTCAGACAAGAAAACACAGAAACACAGCTTCTTCAACAATCAGTGGCAGATAATAAATCTGTACGCACCATCACTATATACCTTAAAAACTGTCAAAGTTGAAAAACCGAAGTTCTAATGAAGATTTTGACAAGTACTTAATAAATTTCTAGATAGCATGTACAACATAAAGAGAGTATTCTACTATTGAAATATAATCCTCTTTTTTCTTCTTTCCTTAAGACAAGGTTGAAAAATAGGGATAATAAGGTATGCATTTCTTGAATATTGAATCGGACAATGCTTACTGTTGAGGTTTCTGGATTGAGCTGCAGAGTTTTCTTGATTCTTGATTGATGTTGGATCTATGCAAGACTGTGTTGGTCGACTTTGTTTTTAATGTAGATGAACTTTGTCTGAACGGAATATTCATATATATATACAAGTTGAGGTTATATCTTATTACATGTTGCATGCATGTCAACGAGGCAACCACATTTTGTGCTTCTCTAGTTTAAGATTTATTGTTTTGTTGCTTTCCTCACCATCTTCGCCCACCAACCAAACACGGTCTTGATTAATTATATAGACGTGGACTGGACCTTTTCTAGCTAGGAAGTGTTCAAATTATTGTTTCTGATCAATTACTGATCTTTTTATGTTTATTTTATTATGAGTTTCTTGAGGTTATTTTATAAAGTTCACATGCAACTAGATAAATAATCTACAAAAAGGTAAGATTGAAATTAAGGATTTTAATTTTGGGCAATTATTGGATTAAATCCTAAACTAATAGGTTTGTTCCAAAATATCCTAAACTTTCAATAATATCAATAAAATAATAACTATCAATATTATACCAAAATTTCATTTATAATGTTTTTATGATTTTCATTGTTTCAAAGAATAATTTTAAAAGTTTATGATGGCTCTGTTTAGTTATCTTTTTATAAACACAAATATATTTGGTGTTTATTTTGTTTGATGACCATCGATTACCAATTGTTGGTGAACATCCGATCAGATATGATATCTCTTTTACGTAGTTAGGTTGTTACCAAATGTAGTAATTTTAAGTGTTTGCTAATTGAAATATAGTAATATGAACTCCTTTTTAGTATTTATTTTATGGATATGCCAAGCAAAATATCCCATTTCATAATAAATTTGACGGAGAATTAATGATTTTGTTGAATAAGATATCGAATTTAATTCAAGATATAATATTGAGAATGTAATAGATTTAAATGTAAAAATAATATATTAACTTCTTCTTTTTATCGAAGGCCAGATACTGAACTATTATGTATATAACATTATCAAACAAAATCATCTATTCCAAAATCGTATTCGATTTATTTCAATTTTGAGATTGTAGTCCCTTATAGTTAATATTTTTCTTATTTTAAATACATATAATTATGTCGTTTTTAAAAAAATATATAGCGATAACCTAATAATTAAAACATAAACTATGAAATATTATTTAGAATAGATAAATTGCTCTTGCAACATTTTGTAAGGCCACAGGAGTGGGTTCTTGCATTTAGTTTTTATAGTTAAAAGTCGGTGCGATTATGGCGCCAATTATTTTCTATATTTCCTATGCAAAAATGTTTCGATATTCCGAAAGCCATGGAACGCCTCCTTTTTTCTCCACCAATCTTCGCCTCGCAACCAAACCCCAATTCTTCAACTATGATTTTCTTCTTTTCCTTTCCTTTTCCCCTATGTCGAATTCGAACTTAAATTTTTCCAGAAAAGATAGCAGAAAGATGGGGTAAGAACTTTATCAGATTTTCTTCTCGAAAACAGGTAATTCGGGTTTAATTTTGACATTAACTCCTTATTCTATTTTTCATATGTTTTCCTTTTTATTTTGCTTGGATGAATAATTTTTCCTTGGTTTCTCATGCTTTGTATATATGAAGGCTGAAGTTTATTATTTTGTAATTTTGCGATCATATCTTTGTTAGAATAAGTGCTTGCTTTGATTTGATTATTCAAACTCTTACATGGTTTTTTCATTTTCCTTGGAGACTATCTTTTTTGCTCCAGATATTTAATACTGATATAGCAATTGGGCGTTAATGGTTCTGCTTCGTGATTGATGAAGAGGTTTAAGTTGATGTGATTATAGTTGTAAATCTGTTGGTGAATATAATCAGGACTTTGAAAAGAAACTGGTTTAATGACTGGTAGTTTATTGTTGCTATAAAGGGAATGCTAAAAAGATACTCTGAGGCCTAGCTGTTTTCGAACATCACTTGTTAGCTCACTCATTACATCAGATGATATAGGCGTGGAGCCAACGTTGTACTAATAGTTATTCTGAATAGAGAGCTTTTACTAGTAAGGCGGCATGATTTTAGTAGAGATACGTAAACAATCATGGACAGCTTGAGAATGCGATTCCAAGTAGAATTGATCTTTGAGTGTAGACATGGAGAGTAAAATCTGCAGACAGACTGATGCTGATTCGCCCAGTTCGACACAAAGTGATCAGACCTGTGGAGTTAAAAACCGGCGCAACATCTCTGTGCAGACGGGGGAGGAGTTTTTAGATGAGTTTTTGAGGGACCGTGTTGCATCTAGAAGAGTGCCTGCTGCAAATGATGCTGATCAGATCCCCACTAGTAGTAAACAAGGTTATGATGTTGTCCAGAATCACCATGTTACTAGGGAAAGAGATACCGAGAGTTGTCCGGATTATGTAGATTTTTCTTCTGGTGAGGGATATGGAGTAGTCGATGTGAATTCCAAGTATCATGTGAACAGATCAAATGCGTATTACAGGGAATTGCAGGCAAATGGACAGCACCACAGAAAGTTTTCCGACAATTTGGATAGAGGAGGTCCATCTGGTCCACTGGTCTATTCATCGGAGTCCCCTCATTCAAATCAGAGTTCTTGTAAAGGATCAGGATTTACAGATGGTTCACTTTCAGGAAAACTAAAATTTCTCTGCAGTATTGGAGGAAAAATATTGCCAAGACCAAATGATGGGAAGCTTAGATATGTTGGTGGTGATACAAGGATTATATCTCTTGCGAAAAATGCAACCTATCTGGAGCTTCTGCAAAAAACTATGGCGATCTGTAAGTACCATCATACAATCAAGTACCAGCTTCCAGGTGAAGATCTTGATGCGCTTATATCTGTGGCTTCTGATGAAGATCTTCATCATATGATCGAAGAATATCATGATTTAGAGAAAATTTCTCAAAGATTAAGACTTTTTCTAGTTGCTTCTGGTGATCTTGAGCGCCCGTATTCTTCAGAAGGTAGGACTATGCAGCAAGGTGATGCTGATTCTCCATATGTTGTTGCTGTCAACAGCATGGTGGAATGTAGCACTCATAGAAGCTATAGTAGGGATAGCTTGGAAAGTCAGTGGGCAAATAATGTGGACAGTCCGACTCTACAGATGGACTCCCCTACTCCTTTTCGACATTTAGAAAATCAGAATGGAGGCGGTTCATTAAATACCACATGGACACTTTCAAGCCCCAGCAGCCAGGTCTTTAGTACTCCTCAAGTACCTTCCGTGACCTATGTAGCATCATCTCCGTTGTCCCTTGTTCAGTATACAGATCCCAATGCTTCCTACATGAAAGGGTATGAAGATATTCATTCTTCATATGCATTTACAAAAATTTCCCGTATGTTGTGGACATCCAAGCAAACGACAATCCCCCTTGTTTTGATGCTTCAGTCTATAACCATAACCAGCTTGTTGAAACGTCGTCAGTGATGGATAGCTCAAATCAGAACAGCCATATGGCACAGGCACATGCTACTCCTCTAATGGTCTCTCACTTTCAGCCTCATTCACCATATGCTCCCAGGTTTGCCGATGCTAGGATAGGTTTTTGAATGTGCCACCACATTCTGAGAAGTTAGTCCCTTCTCAAGACAAATCTAGTTTCTCTCCTGTGACTGGTGTTAGTGCTAACTCGTACTGGATTGGAACCAATCTTATTCCTGATCTACAGCCAATGAATGAAGGGGGACCAAGCGTCCCTTTAGAACAAGAGATGGAAAAGATTTCATGGACTTTGCTGCAGATAAATTACCATCCCTTGAAATGTCTGTTTCATCTCTTCATGAAGTTGAAGAACAGAAAGCACATGAGAAAGACCAAGTAACTAGGAAAGGGGATCAGGCTTTTCATGAAACTGTCAATCCTAACAAGGATTTTATCGAATGGGGTGAGGATTCAATAATGCCGATGAAAAATGATTCCGTTGATCAGGATAGGGAAAATTATGCAATGGAGAATAATTATGCCTTAAATGCCGACTTCTTGGAGCAGACAAAGAATTTACCTCAAATAATCTGCCGCCCAGACTCACAACTCTCTCTTCATGTCCCGAAGTCTGAGTTGCAGATGAATGGAAGCAAAAATTCTTCTTCATCATTTAGTTATGCGGAATATCCAGCAGATTTCTGGAAAGAGCTTTCTGGAAACAGCCAAGTAAGTAATAATGAGCCTGAATTTCTCATCAAGAGCCAAAAAGGAAACTGTGATCTGAAGCACCTTGCCCCTCTTGCAACTGACTACAGTACAGCTTTCTTTGGTAATCATGTGCTTCGTCCTGTTTCAACCAAGGGAAATAACCAGTCACAGTGGGTCAATCCAATTCTACTTCCAGATAATCCTAGTGTGGGTTTGTGCTTAACAGATCATCTTATTTTCCCAGAAACAACCTCAGACCATGCTGTGGACAGCCAGAAGGAAACGGCGAAGAATTCTTACGAGAAACTCATGGCAAGTTCTCATGAAAGCGCAAAGAAGGAAATTCCCGATATAAACTTTCTGGAGTACTTGAATATTAGAAATGACACCTTCGTAAACTCTCAGTATCTAAATAATTGTCATAAACCTGGCATACTAAAAGATCCTGTTAAAGTTGAAGATGTCACTGACAGCGTTCAACATGGAATCCCATCCCCCTCAACAAATACCATCCTGAGACCAGATGAACACAGTGAAGCAGCTGAGTCCCCTGAAGTTACACCAAGAACTGAAAGTCATCTCTCTGAATCTAACGATTATGTATAACATTCTTAATGCTTCAATTTCCGAATATGAAGAGGTGATTTGTAGAGGAAATTGATTTACTTGTACCTTTGAATATAGGATGTTGAAGTTGATGAAGAAACTATGAATGAATCATTAAGTGAAGCTGCAATCATTGAAATGGAAGCCAGCATCTATGGTTTGCAGGTTCACCACTACATTGACTTCTCTAGCATGTTAAGTTTTGCCTTCAAATTTGCCATTCAAATTATTCATGATTGCATGTTAACAAATCCTTTTATGAAAAATTTAAAATTACTTTGATTCTAAAAGTTAGATGTAAACCTTTGGTTAATATTCGTTTCATACTGCATGTATAGTTTGTACTAGTTTTCTGCATAAGGTGTCTGATTATGTTAATTTTCTATACAAATAGTTGTCTATGTGCATGAACATATGCATACATGCATGTTACACCTCATTAACCCATAACTCGCTAAACAAGCATGTGGCTGTACAGATAATGTAAGTTTAAGTTATTCACATCTTACACATTGTAAGTTCTTAACATGCTACCACATCTTTCTCATGTCAGTTTACTAGATGAAGTTTGATAACTAACAGATTAACTTTTATCCTGAATATAGAAAGATGACAATGCAGTTATCATAAATTTACTACAGACATTTAATTCAAAACATATGAAACTTAATAAATTGACTTTGTAAATTCTCAGCTATAAGAATTGGCTGTTAATTAGTTTCTCATTTGAGCATGACCTCTCCACTTATAGTAGCTTATTGAAGTTTGTGAGTTGTGAGGTGACTTGACTTATCCTATTTTACTAGTAACCCCTTTGGCAATGCTCTAAGATGCAGCTGCTGTAGCTGCTTGAGACTCCTTGGGCCTTGATTACTTCTACAAAGTTCTTTGATGCTATCCTCCTTTTCTTATGTGTTGTGTTTTTTTTTCCTATGTAGTATCCATTTATGAAAGTTAGTTACTTATTAGTTTGGTACTGATTTTTCTGTTGTGAAAAAGTTGATTATACAATGTTGACTGAATACCACATAACCTGGGCAGATCATAAGAAATGCTGATCTTGAAGACCTACAAGAGTTAGGATCTGGTACCTTTGGAACTGTATTTCATGGAAAGTGGAGGGGGACAGATGTCGCAATCAAGAGAATAAAAAAGAGCTGTTTTGCTGGGAGATCTTCCGAACAAGAAAAACTGGTTTGTCCCAACTTAAAGACATAACTGGAAAGTCTAAATTCTTCTTCTTAAGTTTGAGTATCGAATGAGATTCTTCTATATCATAATCTATTCGTTTTACAGGCCAAAGATTTTTGGAGGGAGGCTAAAATTCTCTCCACGCTTCACCATCCCAATATAGTAGCATTCTATGGGGTGGTTCCTGATGGACCCGGGGGGACGTTGGCTACTGTTACTGAATACTTGGTAAATGGTTCGCTACGACACGTCCTCTTGAGGAAGGATCGGTGAGTTGATGTGTTTCTCATTTTCTTCTCAGTTGTAATTTTGGAAAATGGACCTTGAGTTAGGTTCCCATTGCAGAGTATTGAATCGGCGTAGAAAGGTTATAATTGCATTGGATGCTGCTTTTGGCATGGAATACTTGCATTTGAAAAATATCGTTCATTTTGATTTGAAGTGTGACAACTTGCTAGTCAACTTGGGTGATCCTCACCGGCCTGTGTGTAAGGTAATTGCACATAATGGATATTCATTTACTCATTCTTTGCCTTGAGGATTATTTCATAAACTTAAAAGCTAACCAAAATTTTATTTTATAGGTTGGTGATTTCGGACTATCAAGAATCAAACGGAATACTCTTGTTTCAGGAGGTGTTCGAGGAACACTTCCTTGGATGGCTCCAGAACTACTAAATGGAAATAGTAGCCGGGTTTCTGAGAAAGTAGATTTCTATAACCCTTTCGAATTTTAAGAAAGATACTCAGAATTGTGGGGCTATTCGCGATAATCTCTATCTAAATGAACCACCCTTGGCAGGTAGATGTTTTCTCCTTTGGCATCGCGCTCTGGGAGATTTTGACAGGCGAAGAACCTTATGTAAATATGCACTGTGGCGCTATCATAGGTAAGCTGTCTGACTACATTAACCTTATTGTTTGTATGAAAACCAATCATGCATGTCTATAGCCTATGGGACAGCAGCTACATGTTTGAGCTTTGTCGATTTCCTGTGGTCAAGCACTGGGGTTATGAATAGAACGTGGTGTCGACTCTGTTACATGCAGGTGGAATTGTGAGTGACTCGCTGAGGCCACCAGTGCCAGAACGATGTGATCCGGAGTGGAGAAAGCTGATGGAACAGTGCTGGTCACATGAGCCAGAAGCAAGGCCACCGTTTTCGGAGATAACGAGGAGGCTGCAAGGCATGTCTAAGGCTATCCTACCAAAGAGAGTGAATAGAGTTAAGAGATGAATGAGAAGGCATAAATCATGCAAGCTGTTGTGATCATTTTCGAAGGGCCTTTCATTCCTTGAGGTGTTGTCGAGCTATTTTTATATGTACAGGTCCTTCTCTCCTTCCTCGTTGGAAATTTACATGTTATCAAACATTGAAGATTCTTCCGTTTCAGTTTGTGAAATAGATAGGAATGTTTGATTAGGTAAAAGGATAGAAGCATATACTTTTAAGGTACAAACCGTACAATGCATTTTTAGTCTAGTTATTATTGAGGCAATATTTTAGTAATATTCTTAAAGGGTTTGGCTATTTTAATCCTATATTTCAAGGCCCTAGTTCAAAAAAAAGGGACCTATATTATTATTATTATTATTATTATTATTATTATTATTATTATTATTATTATTATTATTATTATTATTATTATTACTTTGGCCTTGAAATGAATTTTTATTAAAAAGATGGTGAAACAACGATAAACATGCTCTGAATTCCCATCTTTGGATGGAGAAAGGTGAATCAAGGGGGAAATGATTGAATTGGCCCAACTGGGCCTAGCCAGAAAATGATACTGACCCATATATGAATTATTTGTTGTATGTATTTAATGTTCAATTAGTAATTTTTTTTTTCTATCTGAGAATAACAATTTTTTATGGTTTTGGTATATAACGAAAACTTGTTACCAATCAATATCACGCAAAAAATAAGTTTAGGAAAAAAAAATATGACGTAATTATATATCAAAAGGATTAAAATGACATGTTTAATATAATCAATTGCGTTAATAGCATATCTTTGACAATACTAATTGTTACTTTTTATATTCGGTAACAAAACAAAAAGAACATGTTAATAAAATAAAAATGACTATATTGTTTAAAAGTATTTTTTAAACTTTGAAGTATGTAGTAATAATAATAATAATAATAATAATAGATTGACATTCGTTATCCTTATTAATAAGAATGAATACATTAATTTTATTGAAAAAGTATATTGCATTCATTACCTTATTCAGAAATATTATATTATAGGTTTTGTGTGGAAATTGTGTGTACGTAACTACAAGAATGGGCGCCCAATCCATCTACCCACACCCACTTGTTTGGCACACAGCTCAAGAGTTTTGACTAATAATAATAGTCTAGTTCAAAATAAAATTAAAAACTAATAAATACTAGCTATTATTTTTGCGTTTCTTTATTTTAAATTTCTCAATTAATCCTATGCAAATATAAAAGGTTTAACGGTTGATTTCCTTATAATACACAATTTTTTTGTTTATTTTTATTTTTCACACAATTTTTTTTTTATTTTCAAATTTTACATTTGGTGCATTTTTTCTCATGATTTAACCATATAAATATAATATTGACGTGGCTACATGAAATATACATGTATAATCCAAAATGATATAATATAAACCTATATGCTTTAGTATTTAACCACTTTATGACTATTGATCACAATTCATGATTTGAGCAAATAAATATTAAATACTCCATTTGTCTACAAAAAACTTATATTGTTTTTGGTGATATAATTTTTAATAAATTGTAAATAAATATAAAATGAGGTGAAATAATAAATAAATATATTAACAGATAGTGGAAGTCAAAATGGATCAAGTGTAGCTTTTTTTATAAATAAATAAGTAGATTGAGAGTAATTTATATTTTAGAAAAAATGAAAAATATAAGTTTTTGATAAAGGGTTCGGAAAAAAATTAAATATAAAGTTATGATAGATGAAGAGAGAGTAGTATTTATTAATTAATGATAGTTAAGGACACCATTTCCCACATCATTGCCAACCTAAAATAATAGAGTGCTGTTAGGCTTATCCACATTTTCTCAATTTTTGGAATGAATACATATCATATTAATACTAAATAAAGTTATTACAACAAAATTAAAATATCATATATATATATATAAACAATTTATCCTTCACATATAGATAATATTATTTTTTGAAAGAAATAAAAAAATATACTAGTATTACTCGACCTCGTTTGACATCAAATACACTAGCTGAAGAAAACATGGATGCATCCATACGTATAAAATTGAGACGTATAGATACAGTAATCGTATATGTATTTGCCATTCATCAGATAATATCACATTTCCCAATACCAACCGAAGATATTTATACATATTATACATACATCAGGCTTCTTCCGATCAATACCCGATATAGACATATAGGTTGATAACTTTTTAGAGAGAGAAACGATGGAGACAGCAGCTGAGAGGCAGAGAGTTTTGCTGCAGCATATCCGTCCGTCATTCACTTCATCATCCCTCGAAGATATCGATTCTTCACTTTCCGTGAGTTTTCTTTGATCTTCTGGATGCGGAACTGTATCATATTATTATTTTATTATTTGTTAGTTGACATTTTTCAGTGATGATTGATTTTTCTAGCTGAATTTTGGTTATCTTTTTTATGGAATCAAGACTTTGCAGACCGTGGTTATGATCTATGAAGGATATTTCAGTGTGATTGAAATTTATTTTATATGCTTGATTTTCTATGCTTATTTTATTAAGGAATTGAGGTGGAGTCGGAAACGAAGATGTTCGATTGTGATGTGATTTGATTAATGGTTTCTGATTGTATGAGCTTACTTTTATGGATCTAAAGGCAATTATGGCTTCATTCGGAGAATATATGTGCAAGTGCTTATGTTTGAAATTACAGTATCTCTCCTTATATCCAATATAAAACAGAACATGTTAATATAGTAATTATTTTCAACATGATTGATTCTAATGTACCTAATTGAATTGAAAAGTTTTATGTTGAACAGGACTCTGTTAGCTTTAATGCATTTCGCCAACAACGTAGAGTGATGGTAGTATATTATGTAATCTCGGATTATCAGTTGGTTCGGTCCAGGTGTTGTTCGCCTTGAACTACTTTTTATGTGGTTTCAAATTGGCTGTTGAAAGACTTAGGGTTATTATATTTGTTCAAGTTAACTATTTCCTCTTCCGTTTTCATGACATGTTTTTTAGAAGTTCAAATTGTTTTGCTTTCCAATACCGGTGACATTCTATGTGTAAATCATGAATCGGATGTCTTTCAGTGTATTTTATTGACAGTGTGTGTAAATATTTTTAAAAAAAATATTTTGACTCGTGCTGTAGAATTGAAAGTTTAAAAATATTTGGCATGGTTATCTGCAAATACAGTAAATTTGTTCAGGTTTTACATGCCAGTGCTGCAGTGCACATAAGTGTATTAAGAACAAAAGAACTTATTGTGTGTTTCTTTCAACAGGCATCTATATGTTCTGCAGGGGATAGTGCAGCATACCATCGGTCTTCTGTCTTTGGTGATGATGTGGTTATAGTAGCGTAAGTATTCTCTGGGTCCTAGAAATAACTTAAGCTTGAGCTCCTGTTTATGTAAATTAATTTATTGGTTTTCACTGGAGATGTATCTTCTATGATTCTGTTTATTTACTTGTGAAGTGCCTATCGCACTCCACAGTGCAAGTCGAAGAGAGGTGGCTTCAAAGATACCTATCCTGATGATCTGCTAGCTCCAGTTCTGAGGGTTCGTGAGATTCTGCCACGTTTATCCATTTCTATTGTTCTTATGGAGCTTAGTTTGTGTGGTCTTAAGTGTTTTTCCGTTTTGTTAATGCTCTATGTTACAGGCGTTGATAGAAAAAACAAATATAAGTCCAGCTGAAGTTGGGGACATTGTTGTGGGCTCAGTGTTGGCTCCAGGTTCCCAAAGAGCAAGTGAATGCAGGATGGCTGCATTTTATGCCGGTTTCCCTGGTACACGTCAGCTGATGTCTTTGTTGATGTTTCCATTCTTCTTCTTTTTAAATGTTGTTGATTACTTTTGGCTTTTTTGAATGAAGAAACTGTACCTGTTAGAACCGTGAACAGGCAATGTTCGTCTGGCCTTCAAGCTGTAGCTGATGTGGCTGCAGCTATTAAAGCTGGATTTTATGATATTGGTATGACATCTCTATCTATTGTCATAACTTGAAAATGAGAGAGAGGCAATAATATCGCATTTATTATTATTATTATTATTATTATTATTATTTATGTGGCTTTTGCTTATTTTGGATTAGGGATTGGTGCTGGGTTGGAGTCGATGACCACTAATCCCATGGCTTGGGAAGGATCAGTCAATCCAAGAGTAAACCTCGTTCTATAATTCTGTATTAAGTTTTCCTGGAAAAGATTTCAGCTGGGTCGATATTAACATCAGTGTTCAAATTCCAGGTAAAAACAATGGCAGAAGCGCAAAATTGCCTTCTTCCTATGGGTATTACCTCAGAGAATGTCGCACAACGTTTTGGTGTGACAAGACAGGAGCAAGATAAGGCTGCAGTGAGTCTTGCATGCATTTTTGGATTAGTTAGTTTCAAGTTTTGGTTGTCATTGATGTCCGATAAACTCCCTTTTCAGGTTGAGTCACATAGAAAAGCTGCTGCAGCCACTGCATCAGGCAAATTCAAAGATGAGATAATACCAGTGAAAACAAAGGTATTGCTACTTGTTGAGAAATTTGGTGTTCTGTCTTTGCCTTCAGTATCAGTTTGATTTTCGGGTTTCATATGATTATTTTCTTGTTCTGATACTTGCTTGGGAAAGATTGTGGATCCAAAATCTGGGGATGAGAAACCAGTTACAATATCTGTTGATGATGGGATCCGACCAAGCACAACACTGGGAGATTTGGCCAAGCTGAAAGCTGTTTTCAAGAAAGATGGCACAACCACTGCTGGTAAATAGGGTGCCCCATCACACTTCTATTTGGAGTGAAATTCTGCTAAACTAACTATTTTACACTGTTTTTCAGGGAATTCCAGTCAAGTGAGTGACGGTGCTGGAGCTGTGCTGCTCATGAAGAGGAGTGTCGCCATGCAGAAAGGACTTCCTATTCTTGGTGTATTCAGGTTTGTGAAAATTTCCTACTCTTGGAGTATATTTTTCGTACACACATGCCTTGAAAAAAATGTTTTGGCACAACTTGCAAGCTGCATGGATCACACCTTCATTCAGACCCTAATATTTCTTCCAAATACATTGATTCAATATATTGCTTATAATCATGTCAGAATTCTCTCTCCTTTCTGTAATCATGTCAGAATTCTCTCTCCTTGAAAAATTAGTGGTAGTCATCTGATCGGTAGCTTCAATCATCCGTTCCTGTACATGCTTATTTATGCAATTCACAGTATCTCATTCTTTGCTTCCTCATTAAACCATTGATATTCCGCAGTCATGCTGTTTACACACATGATTACTCGTTTGTTTTTAGGACTACATAGATACATGGGCCAATATTAATTTGAAGAGAGAAAGCTCTTTTTATCCCGTGTGTAATCTCTTTGTTGCTGCTCCTGCAGAACCTTTGCTGCAGTTGGTGTAGATCCTGCAATCATGGGTATTGGTCCAGCAGTTGCAATTCCTGCAGCTGTCAAATCTGCTGGTCTCGAACTTGGGGATATTGATCTTTTCGAGATAAATGAGGTACTAGATGAGTTGGAAGTATATTCCAGTTTAAAATGCTGTGAGCAATTCTCATTATGGATGCTGTCCAGGCATTTGCTTCTCAATTTTTGTACTGCCAAAAGGAGCTCGAACTCGACCCTGAGAAAATCAATGTGAATGGAGGTGCTATGGCAATTGGACATCCTTTGGGCGCAACAGGTACTTTATCTTTCAATTTCATAGTAAATGGAGTCATTCAGCTTGTTTAGACAATTTCAGGTCGTAATAGATATCAACTCCTTTGCCACCCACTTGATGCAATGTTTTCGTCATTATGGATGAGATATCGATCCACCTACATTATTAGAATAATTTGTTATCTTTAGCCTCGAATTCCTTCCATAAATTCAAGTCCCTCCATCTAAAGCAATATCGTCTGCTTATTCTTGGTATAAATCAAAGCACAGGCTCATTTAATAGGATGAAGAAGTACAAAAACTTACAGTATGAGATGACTAATTTGCTTAGATGTCTAAATGGTGTTTCAACATGTTGATAACGAAGTGGGTGTCGATTATTTATTGCTCAACTTCTGCAGGAGCTCGTTGTGTTGCTACCTTGCTGCATGAAATGAAGCATCGTGGAAAAGATTGTCGCTTCGGGGTGGTGTCTATGTGTATAGGTCTCTCTCTCTCTCTCTCTCTCTCTCTCTCTCTCTCTCTCTCTCTTTCAAATTCACAATTCTTGAATCTCTGTGGCAGGCACTGGAATGGGTGCTGCTGCTGTTTTTGAAAGAGGTGACTCGTGCGATGAGCTTTGCAACACTCGAACTGTGAAGAAGCAGAACTTTCTGTCAAAGGATACGCTCTAAACCTCAAGTCAGCTTTACAAAATAAATTCCAATAACGGTTGCATCTCTTTCAGAGATCAATAACGCCGTTGGGTAGAATTCAGAATGGATGTAGGATCCACACATATGTTTATGTTCGACAAAGAACTTTACAAAGAACTTTTAAGTCGAGCATTTAGAATTCAGCTTTGAATGTTTGCCTTTTATTTCCTCCAAATATTAAATATATCACTCGTGTCGGTGAATGTAAACAAGGGGACAAATTCATTATTCATATAATTATTCCTATATATGTTTGCTGACAATAATATCTCTAGAAGTGAATACTCTATTACCATTAGGTTACTATATTTATTCACATTGGCGGTTAATAAATATTGATATGGAAATGTGTTGGTTTAGTGGTAGAGTGGTTAGTGGTTAATATCAGCCGCCCTCGGTCGAATTATGATGACGCTGATCTTTAAATTTTTGTATTAAATTGATAAAAAAAATATATTGATATGGAAATTTAATTCCTCCAAAGTTAGTGAGATGGACAAATAGTACCTTTGGCAGTTAAGTTTATGACTTTAATTTTGGGAAAATTGTAATATATGGATAATTTAGTATATCATATCAGATTTAATAAATTTCTAAATATATCTTACCTCTTCAAGTGGAGTACATGTCTTCTCCAAATACATGCATTACATATCACCAATTGAATCACTGAAAACCAAAATAATCAAATAACTTCGATAGTCCACCTATTTAAAACCGATAAAGGTAGATATGGACAAGCTTAATATACAAGGTTTAATTAATTAATTACGTGTCGCTTAATATATTTTTAATATCACAAGATTGATTTAATTAATTAATTACGTGTCGCTGCATAAGATCAGGTGCTGGGTAGTGTTACTCGAACCAAGAATACCACCAAAAACATTAGGTGTTCTATCCAAAGCCAAAGGTGTTACATTTACATCCAAAAGTACTGCTTGAATAACACGACTCATTCAACAAGTGGCAGACATTCGTAATCATTAAATTTTATCCACTCATTTCTTTTTATTTGTTTGAAACGAAATTTTATTCTCTCATTATTAATATATTGGTTGCAGCACCTCTTATTTGCTAGTACGTCGTACATATAAGCCCACACACCTAAATGTGTGTATATAAACAACCAATCTATGCATAAATTAATTTACTTTTAATTTTCTGTAAATTACTAATTTCACATGAGATGGTTGAAATAACAATTTTGCAATTACACGTGATACTCTATTAAATAAAAATCATTTGATTAATTTTGAATTTTTAGAAATAAGTTTCCTTATTTTATTTTTATTATTCACTCCAGAATATTGTTAACTTGGACAAGTTATTTACTCCAAAATATTCAACAAAGCTTTACGCAGCCCATTGCATTTATGAAGCAGAAATAATTTTTTAACTATAGGCTATAGTCAACCACCGAGTCACGATGCCGTCATAACTCGGCACGTGTCTAAATTGGTGCGAGTACACAAGGGTCACAGCTGCAGTCGTGTTCAAAGAAACTTGATAACCATGTGTATAACCATGCACTTTTTGTATACACAAATTCAGCATCAAAAAAAGCAAATCAACATCCAAGATTTGTGGTTCCTCAACACCTCCAGCATTTTCATCTCAGAAATGCTACAAACTTGAAGAGATAAATATCGACTCAGAAAGCAAAGCCTGGTCCCACTAGCAAAAAGACGATGAACTAGACAAGCATATCACGTTATGGATGACTTGCAAACAGGACAAGATGTTCTCCTCCTCAGCCATGGATCGATACACTGAAATCCAGGAAAGTCACAACTTAAGCCACTTTGTAAGATCATAAGCTGAGTATTCTAACTTTACAACTAAATCAAACAACCAAAGATAGAGATATCCAATCCACAAATTGGATAGGGAGAAGTGATGATGTGCAAATTTGGAAGGTACTTACGTCTTTGTGAAATTTGTGCAAACAAGGGAGGTGGCGAATTGTTTCTCCGGTAGTTGGAGTTTCAAGACAAATTGCACAGGCTTCTTCATGATCAATCTGCATAAATGGATCAAACACGTAAGCAAGAAGATTTGATGATGTTCCTGAAGATTGCACATCTAACACATGGTTCACACATCAAGGACCAATTCTAGGAAAGTTACCTGAACTGTTGATTGTGGGAGGCCATTTATCTGATGACCAGATGCACCACCATGATTGTTATTGTCATCAAGAGCCAGTAACATTTCATAATCATTCCTGAAAAACAAGGGAAGACATTTAAGAAATAGTATAATTTATCTTCATTTAGCTACTTATCATATATAACTTTTGAGGACCAATGTTTGAAAATATCATCGTGCACTGGACTTCGACAACATATACTCTAGTAATGAAACAACGGAATGGTGCTATTCCAAGAGTTTCAGTGTGATTGCTTCACAAAATAAACTTTAGCTTCCCAAAGATAGCATAAACAAGATTGCATGTAGATTTTGGACTAAGCCGAACATTCAAATTAACTCTTACTCGTTGAAATCACGGTTTGTGTGACGGATGCCAGCATTCATTCCCATGTCACTGAACTCTTCTAGTGCGCCCAATATTTGCATTCTCTGGAAAAAGAGGACAAAATATAACTCAAGAAACTACCACAATTCACAGCATAACTAGATCTTCATCAACAGAATGAGCTACTTAATTAATCCCACAATCCCAATTAACAGAGGAGCAAAAAAGAAACATCAACAAACATCAGTCATTCATCATATGCACAAAATCTCTACAGCATCAATCATTCTCTATGTTGGCAGAATGCAGCAAGAGAGACACTTCATTAGCAGGTTAATACATATTAGCTGATGAAACAATAAAAAATATACATGTAATCAATAAATGGCAAAACTAAAATATAAGAGAAAACATATTTGATGACAGCTAGTACCATGTCAATATCCATGTCTGGGGGAAACATGGAGGTTCTCCATCGAGAAGATGATAAGGTCCGAGGTTGTCCGGGAAAACGACTTCTCGGCCTTGTCATTCTTCCCAGTGATGAAGATCGAGCCGGAGCTCCTCGTCGAGGAGCATTTGAAGAAGACCGAGAATGTGATTGTCTTTGCGAGTTGGACATCGATCTCTGTGCCATGCAAATTATTTAGTAACACAATTCAGAAGACAAATCAAACGATCTCTATGCTAGCATAATGGTTCACAGTTGTGTGTACAATGTGAAGAATGTCGTAGAGTACAAGTCTATAAGGCACCTTATCAAAAAAGAATCATAAATGATGAAAGAAGGCATTGGGAAATTGGGCATCATCATATCTTAATTTATTTTATTTTCTGCTATTTCAGTCTGTTTTCAAATTTAATGGAATTAACGCCATTACATGATGCTACCAGTTGAACCAGGTTGAAATGCCAGTAATCACAAGGCCCTATTATTGAAAAATAGTCATAATTGTGTTGGAAAATGCCTGAAAAGAAACCACAAGATATTATTATTGCAAAACTCACTGGATCTAACACTTGCGGCCTTCCCCGAGAACGACCATGACTTGAACCATCTTGGTGCTGCAAGGCCAGTGCCACATGCTCATCAGCCTGCTATCGAGTTGGAAAATGCATGAGAAGAAACATCAAATTTCTATCTGATAATTTCATAGGCAAAAACAAGTATAAAACAATTGAAACGTTAATAAATATAAATGGGACAAACCTCTTGAAATCCGAAAGCAGGCATTTCATTATACAATTGTTCTTGAAGTTCACGAGCCATAAGTTCATCAGCTTCAAGCTGTCTTGCCCTAGCACTGTCATCACGGATATCATGTGGCAGTTGAGGAGAAGATTCATCAACCTCAATAATTTGTGGCATATTTGCATTCCTAGAAGCAGATCTCAAATTTGCTGCTTCTGCAGGTGAACTAAGCAAAACAACTTCTAGATCGTCAGAGACTGATGTAGAACATTCTCCGTGACTACTGAAGCCAGATCCCTGCTTCTGCCTTTTAAGAAGCGTGCCTGCAGCAGAACGAGGCCCATTTATTCGTCCGAGTCGAGCTCTAGGATGGGATACTGAATCCTTTACAGACTGAGCACGAAAATGCTCAGAAGAGATAAAACTTGGGTCACTAGGACAATCATCACCATTAGCAACACTTATCCCTTTTCCTCTTCTATCCGACCTAGTCTCATGATGCTGAATCGACAATCTCGGAGTGACCCTCTCCCTAGTCAAATTATTATCCATATCAGGTGATGACATATTATTCATTCCTCTAGTCCGATTACGCGTACTCCTCCATCCAGCTGATTCTTCAATGCTTTTACCTGCATCACCGTTGTAATCAACTGGTTCTACAGCCTTCTCACTGGGATTCACAGAGTTCCTGCAAGTTTATAAACTCAACTCAGTTATTTAGTCAAAGGTTTCATGGCCAGGGAAATTTCTAGAAAGATATACGTGAAAGAGAGTACTCAAAACTCATTAGAAGCATTATATGAAATTCATAACAAATTCAATGCTCTATAAACTCCATAGTTGAGTATAATACCTGCCATGCAAATTCTTGGTTTCCCAGTCAAGCCTCCTTGACGAACAGGGATGACTTATCACCCCTTTGCCCTTTCGTGAGTGAGAATCATTATCTTCAGCAACCAAATCCCTTATATCAATTGAAACGGGTGGAGGATTAGATGCCATAGAGCCAGTATTATGTTCAGTAGCTATAGAGCTAGTATTACATCCAACAGCTACAGAGCCATTAATGTCATTCCCAACCAACTGTTTAGCTTTAGCTATGTTATTGGGAGATATACATCCATTTCTTACCAATCTCTTTTGCTTATTTACTCTAGGCAGAGCGATGCGGTTAGAAGAAATAACACCATTTTCAGGTTTTTTCGTATTAATACCACCAAATCCCACTCTTTCACCCAAAGCAATACTCAAACCACCTCTGATCGGTTTCTTTTTCTCCTCATTGCCGTTGCAAGATGTGTTAGCCAAATTTGACAGGTCATGTAAAGAACTTCCGTTAGGTAATTCTGAGCTCATTTGGAAGTCAGCTCGATTGTTTCCAGGTACAGCACTTGGGGGAGCATTCCTACGAGCAGGTCCATGCAAACTCCATTCTGGGAAAATCGGATCTAAGATACCGCCATCTTGAGAAGAAGAGGAAGATTTTGATGGATATGATGGTCTCACGGACTCCATACGTTTGTGCATCGAATCATCAGTTAGGTAACTGGGTTTCTTATCAGTCACCCCTTTTTGGTATAGGTTACTGTTTCGTGATGATGGTGAACTCGCCAAGGAAAAAGACAGGGAAGTATTGGGACACTGAGAATTCTTGGGATTGCTAGGACGTTTTGGAGGATGCAGGGACAGACCTCGGCTTCCACTGTCAATGATCATTGGCTGGTCTCTAGAACCCTCTTCAAGAAACATCCTCTGCCCATGACGGGGCATTGATGAACGTTGATTTTCAGTTTTAACACCATTCCTCCCATTGATTCCATGCTTAGCTAATCTATCAAGAGTGTCAGCATTCCTCCCATTGATACCATGTTTAGCTAATCTATCGGGAGTGTCAGGAACCTCAACTATCTGATCGATATCCATAGGATCCATTGTCTGTACGACAAAAAAAAAATGGAGGTTCAAATAATGTAAAAGGTACCTGTTATAGAAACTCAGTATATAACTGAAATAATGCTCCACACACACACTAAAGACAAGATTTTCAATCATCACTTGACAGAAGACAAGCGATGGTAAATTTCACTGATTACTCACATTATAACAGGCCAAATATAATTAACAACAAAGATCATGTTACAAAATCCAATAACCAAGTTCATGGTATGAACGATTTAAGAATATAAGATTGAAGACCTTAAATAAGTCATTAGAAGGGTGAAACATAATAACAAACAACCCTAATCAATGTTTTAGATACCAAAACCAGTATATTATACATAGACAAGAAAGCACAACTAACAAGAAGCAATACAAAATGGCTTACATAAACGAAAACCATACAAGGCAAAGGAAAACCTTAAAATTAAAAAATTGGAAAGCACGGACTATTCATTACCTTTAGGGTTCTCCAATAAGAGATGAGAAGGGGAAATAATAAAATTAATGTAAAATAAGTCACAATGAGAATCTGAATTTCTTTTCAAGAATCAATGAAGAGATAAATTAAAAATCGGAGCTTTGATTCACCTTTCTTTTTGAAATCTGCGGAACTCCAGGAAGCTCAAGGAACAAACAGCAAAGTAAAGTATAAGGGTTTGATAATCAATCATACAACATAAAATCCATCTCCAAAATTTTGACCCACTTTTCCAATTATCAAAAGTTTCAGATGGTTAAAATGGTAACCTTATATCGAGATTAAAATTGGGGTTCAGCGAAATAAATCGAAAAGAAAAAGGATTCAGTTTCATACGGGTCGGATCCTGATCCGAACAAAGGGGCCCATGATTCCGTGGAGTTTTAAAAATCAAGTGTGATACGTGGGCGGGTACCGAGTTGGGTCTAAATTTTGGGTTGGATTCTTTTCCAAAAGAGCATATAATTGGATATTTGGATTTTAATAGAAAAAATAAATCAATTATTTTACGAGGCGCTCACCATTCGTAATTAACTATTTGTGATTACCAAAAAAAATGTAATATTAATATGGATTGATTTCTGAAACATCACAATTTTTGAGTTAAAAGCGACGTTGTAATTGAAACATTGTAAAAGTCGTATTAAATTTAAAATTATAAATATGCGTAAATACTGTGCTCTTTCTTATAATTAATTTAACCCTATTAATATGAAGTGAAAGTATCTTGTTCTAATATAAAGTTGGGTAGCTAAATCTAGCCATATACAAAACTAAATTAAGTTGTTGCGAAATTCCAAGAATATCATTTTCTTCCAAAAGTCAATCAATGGCTACAATATTATTATAAACATGCTTTATATAGTAACTAATAATGTCTTGTTATATTATATCAAATATCCTCACATATGTTACATAAATAATATTCCCTCCATCTACCAAAAATTTATATTATTTTTTATGACACGAATTTTAATAAATTGTAATGAATTGAAAAAGAGTCGCATAGTAAGTGTAAAAAGATGTTAAAAAGAAAAAAATATAAATTTTTAATGGACAGACGAAAAATAAATTAAATATAAGTTTTTGATGGACGCAAAAATTACAAAATAACGAAATTATAAATAAAAAGTGATAGTAACGTGAAGAATAGAATATAATATTTAAATACGCTGCAAAATAAATAAGAGGTTGGAGCATCCATGTGAATGATGTTATAAGCTTGGTAGTTGGAATAAGAATTTGAAAACAGGGCTCTCCAATTACTACTATCAAATTACTAAATAATGTTCAAATGGGTACTTGAATATGCAAATCAAGAACTTAAACAGATGAAACATATCTCCCAAAAAAAAAAAAAAAAAAGAAGATGGAACATATTCAGCAAACCATTGGTAAAAGACACAGAAGCAGTAAAGATTCAGCCTTGAATATTGCAATGGAATTTTCAGTGTTTCATACCATTAGGGTACTACAAATTCAAATTGATCTAAGAGAGGTTATATATGGCTTCTTTTTCCAACTAGAAGCCAATCATCAAACACATCACAGCAGGAGTAGAGCACCTCATTCCGGGTCAGGTGAGCCACCAGGAACCAACTGCATTGAACAAAAGAACTGTCCATAAATTCATTTCAAGAAAAGGAAATGAAATGCGAGAGACGGGCTTTTAGGAAAGGCTTAACAGTTTTGTCGGACTTACTATGGCAATGTTGTTGCCATTGAGCAAGATTTGGTCAAGTTTTGTAATACGACGTCCTTCAGAAGTGATCTCACTGAAAACATATTAGGTTAAGAATACACACAACTAACATGTATATACCAGTACGTATAAATAAATGATCACACATACAAAGGCTGAAAACCTCAGTGATACTTTGATGAGCAGAAGATTCTGGGAAGGTGAAACAATTGGGACATCAGCAGACAGATCCTTTGCTAAGTGATAAAGTTTAGACAAACACCCTTTCTTAGTTGACTAGCCATCACGTATAAAGAATGAGATTGTAAACCTGGACTAGTTCGAAAGCAAAATAGACACTAGCACATTGAACTCAATCTTCGTAAAATGAGTACTTCTGCATTGCACATTGATAGAGTCAAAATTGTTATCAAGAAAATTAAGTAATTCCACTGTAAATCGACTAAAACAAGGGATCCGGCTACTAAGCCATCATGAATTAACCAATACAGCAGTAAACGCTTCCAAAAGGACATAAAGAGACCGAACCCAAGTACTGGAGACTATGTACACAACTACTATGCTCTTTACATTGATTAACTTTGGTAAATACTTACACTTGTAATGGATAAGCATAAAAGACACTAAAACATAACAAAAGTTGGGGCAGAGTATTTTTATCTATTCACTCCAAAAATCAAATCTGCAAGTACACAACTGTCAAAAGACTATGCAGCTAAATCCCAAAATATTAAGAATTACCTATAGCATGAGTAGATGCTCGAACAAATCCTTTGGAAACTTTTCTACTTTCAAATGGCAGCAAGGTCTTCCTATACAAAGGCCAGAAAAAAATGCTAACTGTACCAGAAAATCCTAATTTATATGATCATATAAATCACCACTTCTAACATTCTTGTTCGGTTGTTCCCTATTTCATTTGTCCAATAACATAAACTAGAAAAGCCCTTTTGAGCTAAGTATTTAAACGCAAGAATCAAACTGCAGTTCCGCATTTGTATATACCCAATCAAAATCATCAAAATGCACATTTGACGAACAAGCAATCAAAAAACTAACAAAATCCATGATATCCATCACAATCGCCTAATCATCCTCAAGTTTACCAACAGTCCAGCAAATAATACGCCACATTCAGAGAAATAAAACAAATAAACAACAATTCACTTACTACCAAAATTCAAAAACAACCATCTCCGGTTACAAACAAAACACACACAAAACCTTCAAATTCGCTCGCTTTAAATCACTTCGGTCACACACACAAAACTAACAGTAACCAAGGAACTTACTATTCAGTAACATCTTCCAGCACCATATTAACATAGACATCGAAGCCGCGGAGGGTACCCACCAGCTCCTTGTCGCCCTTCATTATCACCCATATTTTCGACCCGATACATCGGTCAATCAACTCTGAAGCATAAGGGAGTTAGAAAAACACGCAAAAAATAAAAATCGGCAAAAATGCTTCAATAATAACAAAGAATCCACGCAATTTGTTGAAAAATATGTTCATTCAAATCAGGGGATGAATTGGAACGGACCTGATGGGAGGAGCTGCGAAGGATTGTTAGACGACATGAACCGATACTTGGAAAAGTTTACGAGGGTTTTAAAAATTAAAATTATAAATAAGAAAGTAGGAGGGTTTTTGATTTGGGCTTTTGGTCCAAAACTAGTGGTGAAGACGACAGTGCACGCTAAATTACAGTAAAAACGGTTTCTATTGTGCATGAATATTTTAATTTTTAATTTTAATTTTCTTAGTTTCGCCGAAGAGTGATGGTCAGTTTATGGGCCGGGCTAGGCCCAAAATGCCCATGTATAATATAATGGTATTGGGCAATCTATAGTGATATAAATTTTATTCACTCTTAAATAAATATATAAATCTTGTTTGTTATGATGCATATTGAAAATCATGGAAAATTTAAACTAAGAAAATTCATAAGTTTTTATAGAAATTTACAAAAAGCTTTTAAAACAGTCCTGGTAATATACAAAATTATTTGATCTATATTAATTGTTTGTCATCCTATCTTTTTTTTTTTTTTTTTTCTTTTTGAAACGGATCCTATCTTCTTCTTATTAAAATTTTAATTTGTTAGATTTTTTGGGTGGATGCGTAGAGTTTGCCGTATTTTTCACAAAGTTTTATCTATCTTCTCAAAATAATTATAAGTTCATACGAACTCAAGTTATTTCTATGCTCCAAAAGATGTTTATGATTGGTTAGTTTTCAACGAGTTCCTTTTCCTTCCACGTTATTCTTTTATCATTTATATTTCCCTCATTTTTATATCTCCAAACATAAATTTATTTAATAACAAAAAGAACATCATTTTTTGGTCAACGCAAATAACAAGTTTCCACCTCATTTGCTTTAATCTTTTTGATTTTTCATGGAAGCATCCAGCATGCCACCTGATTTTTCAGACACCAAAAGATAAGCACGTAATATAATTGAAAAATAATACTATCTCCGTCTCATTCTAAATGACGTGTTGTTTTTGAATGTCTAGATTAGTAAATATTGTGTTTTGAGTAAATTAATGATTCACAAAATTCAAGATACTTTTGTATGTAAAAATATATTTTTTAGAATGTATCATTTTTAATGGGACGATCCAAAAAGAAAAACGAACCGCTTTTAACAGGGTGGTGGAGGGAGTAATAGAATAGGTAATATTGTCATCAATTATTGAAGTATGAACATTTTTGTAAAAACGTCAAAAGTTCGTGTAAAAGAATAATATGTCCGTACTTACGAAGTATGATAAAAAATACCTGTAGCATGATGAAAGACGACAAAACATTAGATAGAACACACAAATACTTAATGTCTTGGGCAAATAATATCTAATCATAGGAGACAAGGTCTCCATAAATAATTATTCCAACATGAAAATCAAGAATGATGAGCTACTACTTCCACTAAAAACTCTATAAACTACCTTAACTAATGGCCAACATAATAAATTACACAAGATTGGAGCTCTGCTCCCTATTATACACCTTCAAACTGTTGGCTACACAAAAACCATGGAACCTTACAACATGAGAGAAATAGGAAAAATCGAGCACATGACAGAGCTAACCGTAACCAAAACTAGGGCAGGCAGTTTATTCGAGAAAAACTTTAAAAATGGGAGCAGATTCAGATATCAGAAACAGCTGCAAGGAAAATACCCGGGTGAGCTCGATGTGCCTTGCTAAGGAAGCAGCCTCTCCTTTCTACTCGTCGGTCACACATCCATTTGAGGCCGACTGTACATTTTTAATGTACTGAACACAAAAGGAAAGAGAGAGAAAAATCAAATGAAGTCGAATTTCAGAGAGCTTTAGAAACATGCATTTATTTCCACACTCTTTAGGTTCAAATACCTTGTAAAGAACCCCCTTGGTAGCTCTGTAAGGTGGTGGCGTCCATTTCTTTCTGCGTTCGTTCAACTCTGCCTCTGTTAGATCTACATCCATTCTCTTCTTCTCAATATCTATGGTGATCACGTCCCCATTCTGGATCAGACCAATAGGACCACCTTCCTGAAATAATTTGTGATGTGCTATGAGAATACAGTGTTGTGTTCGTAACTTCGTATTATCAAGTCACTTAAGATCTTAATTTGAGGATGATGCTTATTGCTGAAATTAAGATCACAATCTTGAAATATGCTGCAGTATTTTCTTATACTAATGAGACTAAACCCTCCTACGAAGAAACAACACGAAAATAGTCTAGTTTTCCTATCTAAAGCATACACACTAAAATATGACAAGGGTAATGATCAAGAATATAAATAGGCCAACGAACCTGTGCCTCGGGACATATATGGCCCACCACATATCCATGCGAACCTCCAGAAAACCTTCCATCTGTTAGTAGTGCAACTTCCTGAATGCAGGGAAAAGAAGATGATGAATTGAAGGGGCGAACAACTAAAATCAGCGTAACGCTGTCATCATTAACAAAGGGCAGAATAGTCATCATAATATGCGAAACAAAAGCAGGTGTTTTGTCCAGAAGAAATGTGGATAATTCTCCGATCCACAGTTTAAACATGCACAAACACACACATACAACAACAATCGAACCTTGCCAAGTCCAGCTCCCATTATAGCACTTGTTGGGGTTAGCATTTCGGGCATGCCTGGCCCTCCTTTGGGCCCCTCTCCTCGAATAATAATTACCTTTCCCTGAAACACAATAAAGACAACAAAATAAATAACAATACTCACTTTAAAGAACAGAGACATCGATTTTACCTTAAAGCTTGATGAATTTTCAGCAAGAGCTGCAATCATAGATTCCTCTCCTTCGAATACAATTGCAGGGCCTACACCAAAATTTGGAGACTAATAGGCATGCAGACTTTTAAGAGACACTAAGAAACAAACGGAAACAAAGAAACTATCGACTAAACACATTACCGGAGAAGTACAACCCCTCTTTCCCGGTGATCTTAGCCACAGAACCTTCAGGTGCAAGATTGCCATATAATATCTGTATGTGACCGGTTTCTTTGATGGGATTCGACAAGGGTCTAATTATTTGCTGCAATCACACACAAAAGATGGCACTTTTAGTTGCAACACAACCACGAAAAAGCAAGTAAAATAAAACTGCTATGTTTGAGTGGACATACCTGAGTTTCAGGCAGGGATGGATATAGCTTTGCATTTTCAGCCAAAGTTTGGCCCGTAACTACAACGAAAGAGCAAGAGAATCATAGGATCATCAACGCAAGAACATAGATGGTTTTGCATAATCAACCAAACCTTCAGGGAAATACCTGTAATGCAATCCCCATCCAAAAACCCAAGTTCCAACAAAAAGCGAATGATTGCTGGTGTACCTCCAATCTATATGAAGGATATCTTGATTTCTTAATACATAGTAGGTATTCGGTAACAAAGAAATACAATTGACAAGGAAAAAGAATTTTAAATCCTATCAAGCATATACCTTGTGGACATCCTCCATCACGTATTTACCACTAGGTTTAAGATCTGCAAGGAACGGGACCTCATCACTGACCTTCTGGAAATCGTTTAGAGTCAACTCCACACCAACAGACCTGCAAAATTCTAGCTATGAGATGCTTAGATATACATATACTAAATGTTATTGTTTATACCAACAATGACGACTGGCCACAACTCGACTCACTTTGCAATGGCAATCAAATGCAAAACTGCATTGGTAGATCCACCAAGTGCCATGACAATCACCATTGCATTACGCAAGGATTTTGGAGTGATGATGTCCTGAGGTTTCAAGTCCATTTTGATCAAGTCTAGCAAATATTTCCCCGCGAGGCGGCATTCATCCAGCTTTAAAGGGTCCTCAGCAGGGGTTGACGAACTATTTGAAATATCATCAAATTAGTTCTAATATAAAGTTGATAGCAAGAGAATTAAGAGGTGGCAGAATACTATTTTACCTGTAAGGAAGAGACATCCCCATAGTCTCAATAGCTGAAGCCATTGTATTTGCAGTATACATTCCACCACAAGCCCCAGCTCCGGGGCATGAATTACGAAGTACATTAATTCTTTGCTCATCACTTACTGAACCACTCACATACTCTCCATAAACCTACAGTATGAACCACGACAAACAACTATTAATTCTTTTCAAACACTGGCGAAGAACTTGCAACAACTTTAAGATGCAGTTTGTTAGATAATCTCCCACCATGAACAAAAGAAATAAGAACACAACAGCAAAAGAATACTACTTGAAGAAGGAAAAGTAAGAAGGGAGGGAGGATTGTGATATAGATTTGTGCACATACCTGGAAGGCAGATACTATGTCGTATGTGTGACCTTGAAAATGACCTGGCTGCATGACATCAGTAATACGAATAAGCAAATATTACAATGGTTTGTCTTTCTTAAGCAATAAACAATAAAGTCATTATGCATATGGAATAATTTGCCAAAATAATAACGTACAGATACTCAATTACACATTCGGAACACTCATCAAACAGGAACATGAAAACGTATAGTTTAAAACGGAGATATGAAGACATGAATCATAAAGGATATTCAGACACAGCATAAGGACTCCAATAGCAGACAGACTACATAACAATAACTGCACTCAATCTGTCATATCTTCAATCATAAACAGGTAATCATCTTAGACTAACTTAATTGAACAGTAGAGCACTCCACATCAACCAAACATCACAGAGTTTTTTGGTTTATCAATATACCAATGCTAAAAAGAAATGGCGATAGTTCCAGTCATCAAACTATAATGACACTTTTTACACATGCCGACTTGTTTCTGATGGAATACGAGAATTATGAAAGAGAATTAGAAAACTGGGTTAATTATAGCCGACCTTAATCGTACCACCATAAACCATGATGCTAGGGCGGTTCAGCCGTCCCATAGCCATAATAGTGCCAGGCATCTGCAGTAGTAAAGCAAGCAAGTGAGATGAGAAATAGCTTAACAAGAATGATAAGTATTGATGACCAATGAACATAAAATCATTCAGTTAAATATGTCATTAACCAAAAACCAATATGGCAAAGTGAAAGTAGATTTAAAGCTTGAAACTGGCGCAAAGTAAGCAATAAAAGGAGTCTACTTCTTCCACTATCTTCGATCAGCACCATTCTAACTATACGTCCAACTAAAAATCTTGAAACAAAATTAACTATTCCCTTACATTGTTTTCATTGAAGCAACCTGAATACCACGCTTATCTTGGTGGAGGGAGACATACACACACTCATAAAAAATATCATACCAAATATAACCAAGCTCGTATCTTTCCCAAAAAAGACTGACATCAGTCAAAAAATAACAAATGCAGAGCAAAAAATACTCCTATTCTAGATTACAACAAGTTTACTCGTGACAAAAATAAAAAGGTAAACAATCAATCACATTATGCTCCCAACAACATAAACCAAAAGCAAATAAAAGAACTCAAGATAGCATTATGATTCTTGAGAGAGAGAGAGAGAGATAAGCATACATTTTTGTCTCACACACACACACACACACACACACACATACAATATCATATCAAATGCAACCAAGCTCAAATCTTTCCCCCAAAAAAGACTGACATCAATCAAAAATTAGCAAATGGCGAGCTAAAAACACTCGCATTCTAAATAGCATTATGATTCTTGAGAGAGAGAGGGAGGCCATACATTTTTGTCACAACCGGGGATCGAAATGTTCCCATCGTACCACTGAGCAGCCATGACCGTCTCAATGCTATCAGCAATCAAATCCCTAGACTGCAAACTGTAGCACATCCCTCTAGTCCCCATCGAGATAGCATCGCTAACACCAATCGTGTTGAACCTGAACCCCACCATCCCGGCCTCCATCACGCCGTCCTTCACCGCCTCGGCGAGCTTCAGCAAATGCATATTGCAGGTGTTCCCCTCGTACCAAACCGACGAAATTCCGACCTGGGGCTTCTTCAGGTCGTCGTCGGAGAGGCCGACGCCGTAGAGGACCGCCTGGGAGCCTCCCTGCGACTTGGGCTCCGTGATTCTCGAGCTGTACTTGTTCAGTTTTGTTGCGGTGGCGGGAGGTGGCGGTGGGACGTCGGTTTCTGTGGTGGTTTTGGTGGTGGAGGCGCGGATGGTGAGGAAGGAGGGGGTTTTGAGGTGGAAGGAAGAAGGTGGGTGGGTTTTGAGGGGGGTGGCGGGAGGCGACGGGCAGAGGAGGAAGGAGGCCTGCATTTTGGCGACGACGGACGGCGGCGGCGGGGTTAACGATTGGGGTTTTAGCCTTTAGGTGGGAGTGCGTAGGAGCAATTAGGGCTGTATACGAATCGAGTCGAGCCGAACATCATGCTGTTTCGGTTTCATTCGTTTAAATTTTATTCTACCGAGTTTGACTGAGTTGGTCGAAACTTTAAATCGAATTGGTCTGGTTCGTTATAAAATTTTTGAACTCATGAATTACTCGAATTGGTTCGATAACTACTGCGTTTATGAGATATATTCAAACTCGAGTTCGAACTCGAGCTCGAACTTTGTCAGATTCGACTTTGCTTTCGTTTCGAGCTCGATATATATTTTGTAATTTATTATTTATTTTAATTATTTAAATATATAAATAATTTATTATCAATACTTCATATATATGCTTATTTGTTGCTAAATAATTACAATTAACATATATTTTATAATTTATTATTCATTTTAATTATTTAAATATGTATAAATAATCTATTATTTTATCGTTCATGAACATGTTCGTGAACATATCGAAATAAGGTTCGCGAATATGTTCGAATCGAGGTTCGTGAACATGTTCGAATAAGAGTTCATGAACTGGCTCGTTTGAGTTCGAACCAAACATGTTCGCGAGCCTACGAGCCGAACATCTCTAAGTTCGAGTTCGGCTCGATAAACTTATCGAGCTCGATTCGAGACTCGAGTTCGGTTCGCTTACAAAACGATCGAATTCGAACGAGCTTTTTTTCGGTAAATTTCGAAAGAATTTCATGACGGTTTGGTTTGTTTCTGTTGCAGGAGCAATGCGTAGTGACGAGGGAAATTGTGGGCTATATATCCGCCTACCTTTTTGTTCTATTATTTTTATTTCAAATAATATTTGGTTAAAGGTGTTTGGTTTGATTTAAATAATAAATACAGACCTTCTAAGATTTGATTATAAAATTTAATTAACAAAAATAATTCAATTTAATCATATTTTTCATTTAAATGATTCGATATATAATGAATAGTTTTTCTCGTGTTCTAATTATCAATTTAATGATAATCTATTAGCTCAAATTTCAAGTGATCATTATTTGTCTTCCAATTCATAATACTAAATTTCTTAAATACCTTCATCAAAATTATTTGGATTGTAGATGTTATTGTCCTCTCATGTATGTGGCTGTAAATTGAAAAAAATATCATCTGTATATTTATAAGTCATGGACTTCATCGCAAGTTTAATATTTTACAATAGTAGCAATAACCATGGACATCAAGGTAAGTGTTACCAATTTACCATATAGCAGTCACCATGGAATTCACGGTAAGTGTTAGCATTTTTCTACTGTAGAAGTAACAGCAGACTTCACCGCAAGTGTTAGCATTTGTCACGATAACAGTCACCATGAACATCCCCATAAGTGTCAACAACTTATCATGATAGTAGTCATTTTTCGTCGGTTCGATTAAAAATTGAACCATCAAACCATCCAAAGTTTTTGAGATAGTTAATCGAACCGACCAGAATTTTTCCTCAAATTCCAACTTTTGTTAACAAATTCATTTAGAATGAATTTATAAATATTGAAATTCATTTTGCCAACTTTGTGGGTTCTTTATTTTTTTATTATTTTCTATTTAATATTCTTTCTACTCTCTTATACTTCGCACTGTATTGTCATTTCGTGTGTTTTATATACATCTCACTGAAATATATGATATATTTTGTTATATTTTTATATTATTTATGCTTTCATTTGTATTGTGTTATTATTTTGTTACATCGAGTACTATTATAATTATACACATTATATAAAATGTTGAAGTGGATTATAAATATAATATAATTGTTGGAGTGCAATATAAAATATTATTTTAACGTATAATATAGAAATCGAAGACATCCAGCATTCTGCTAACGCTAAAAATTGCTATACGAGGAAATAACCAAGAATGTTTGTTTTTATCGCGAACACTATGCAATCTCACCACGTCTGGGGGCGACTCCCGACATTCTTTCTTTAGCAATTTTTTTTTTCCCCACATTTTGTGTGTGAATTTTAAATACATCTCTACCAAGCAATCCATTATACTCCATCCGTACATCAAATTTGTTACTTGATTTTAGTGTCACGGGTTTTAATAAATTTTAATGAATGTAAAATAAATGAGTGTAAAAATATGGGCAATTAGAATAATAAATGAATATGTTAATGGATATTGGGTGTAAAAATATGAGTCATGAGTGATTTTTGTATAAATAAGTGGATAATTTAGGGTAAAAATATGAAGTTGATATTTTCAAAAAAAGAAAAGTGAACAATTTATGTAGACGGACAAACATGAAATTAAATGAACAATTTCTGTAGACGGACAAAATAGGTTCATCTCTCACTAATTTGCTGAAAATGTAGATCAAACAGGAGGCCTCCATCTACTAACTATGATCCAACATCAACCATTAAAATAATGTAGGTTATAGATCTTGCTTGCAAGGTAAAAGCTAACGAGTAACAACAAATCAAGGACCAGAGCCAATCAAAATTTGCTAGGCACTATATTAATCCACCCATAATATTTCTCATTTCATACAGAAGTAATTGTATTTTATTTTAAAAATAATAATCAGTAAATTCGCGCCTTTTTTAGGATAAAAATATGTGCTTAGTTTATTACTTGTCACATGTTCCTCTCCTCTTAATTAGCTAATTCTTTTGGTTTAGGAATTACACCAATTATTTCTTTCTTTTCATAATCAATCTCATATTATTTTTTGTAACTTCATGAATTTATACAACTGTACATATACATGTATTTACCATGTGTTTTTAATATGATACTTTTTCGTTTATTTATTTATGGGGACCTGCAGTCGTTATTTTCGGTGAGCACTAAGTAAATCTCATGTTCATATATTGCAATAGTTTGCAAATAACACATGATTGTTAAACCACATTTGAAAAATTATGTGTGACAGGTTCATACTTACAGAAATATTAGTAGGGTTTAAGCCTAAGCCCGTGACCTTTTGACCGCATTAACCACTTTACCATTAAACTGTTCCAAAAGAAAAACAATGTTTTGTCGCTTTTTATAGTTGGAAATGCAGGCCAGAACTTAATATTCTAATCAATTACCATAAAGAGGTACACCAATAATTATTTTCTCTTGCTTAGACTTGGGCTCCTTGAGGTTAAAATTGCAAAAACTTTGAATTCGGCTGTAGAGTCATTATAAATATTACGCTAAAATCAAATGTTATTGCAAAGAGTTAATGAGATAGTTGGGAAACATATAAAGCCTGGTTATTCTAAGTATTAATCGGGTCTTGTTCTAAATTTGTTAATTCTTAACTAATTGAGTTAAGTCCGTGGGAACAATAGTAATCAAACCTAATTATGCTAACAATATACAAAGTATTTTTTTTTTTTACTTTCAAAATGGGAGGGTTGAGGATTGAACCATGTATCTATTTCTTACACGAGAGATCTCACCGCTTGCATGTCCCAAGAAAAATACTCCTCCTGTCCCATTTAAAATGTCTCATTTTCCTTTTTGGGTTGTCCTATTACAAATGTCTCCTTCCATTTTAGGAAATAATTATCCCTTCAAAAAGTGTGGGCCCTATCCACTTTTTAACACTTTAACTACTTTATACATTTCTCCATGACCCACCATATTTCTCTTTTTACCCTCAAAAAATGAGACTCTTTAGGACAGAGGGAGTATAATATACAAAGTTTTAAGGACAATTCACATTGAATAAAACGATTTTTGAAGATTTAATTACATCATGATTGGAGTTCGAGAATTGAATTAACATATGAAAGTTTGAGTTAGGGGTGAGCATGGCTAGATTCGGTTATCGAATTGAAACAAAATTTTATTATAAGAATCAAAACCGAACCCTATAGTATAAAAATCAAACTTAACTAAATCGATTTTTGGTTTGATTTGATTTTGGTATAAAATCGAATCAAAATTTTTATAAACCTTAGTTCCTAAAATAAACGTGTCTATCATACATATGATGTTAATAGTGAATGAGTTCTAAACTATAAAACATAAATAAAGTATAAAGCATAATAAATATTACTATTACTAAACTATAAAATGCATATAATTATTATATTATATATGTATATATCCTTATAATGTGGTTTGATTTTGTGTTATTCGATATTTTCACCTCTAAAATCGAAATAACCAATTTTTTTAACTCGATTGTTTAATTATTACTTTAATGAATATTGTTCAACCCTAGTTTGAGTACATATAAATCAAACATGATAGTATAGAACAAAAGTCTCAAAACTCAGGATAATCATCATCATTATTATTATTTAAAAAACACGCAAGTTGATAATTTGGCCAGATAATGAGTTACAGTCGTATATGGACGTCACTCAACAAATAAAACGAAAAACTCCTATAAATACAAACATCGACTCGACAAAGTTTGCATCACAATCACCACCACCTACTCTGTGCGCAACCACCGTGGTCTAGCTATCAATTTCCGGCGAAGATGGTGACGGTGGAGGAGATTCGTAGGGCAAACGGGCAGAGGGGCCCGCCACAATCTTGGCTATTGGGACAGCAAATCCGTTGAATATTGTGGATCAAACCAGCTTTGTCTGATTATTATTTTCGCATCACTAATAGTGAACACATGACCAAACTCAAACAAAAGTTTACACGAATTTGTAAGTACATATATCTATTTATTCGAGGTGTTTACTTTTACATGATTAAATTAGATAGATAAAAATTAATCCAATCTAATATAATGTTTATTTTTAAAGATTAACATTTAAGGATATTATGTAATTGCTCTTCATTGATTTAATCCAACCAATATAAATAGAATTGAAGTAATTCTCTAAACAAATAAAGTGTTATTTATTCTAATTTTATCTTCAATTAATCCTTATATTTAATCCATCGAATATTCAAGAGTAAAAGTGTATGAAGTTCTTAAAAGGTCAATAACAATACCAATATTCAAAGTATAGTTGCTTATAATTATTAAGGATGGTTATATCATATAAATCACCAATTTTGACTCAATTTATTATTGCGACATATCGCACAAAAATAGAGCAGTTTTGTGTCATTTTAAAGAAATGAATATAAAACAGTATATATATATATATATATATATATATATATATATATATATATATATATATATATATAGGGGTTGGTTATAGTGATAAAGCTTATTAATGTACGAAAATAAGAATAATAACATCTTTCAAAATCGAATTAATAAACAGCACATATTTCATTCATTACATATAAATATATTAATTTAAGACATCTTTCATTACAACAGAAGCACATGAAGAGTTATAGTGTTGCATAATAATTAGCATTGAAAATTAAATCTCAACCATTGATATAGCAAATCAAAGGCCGATTCATTCTTATTTCCTACCAAATTATCTATTCCTGATATCTCATATATATATATACCGTTTATATATTTTGCAATAAAAGATAAAATGATAATAATATATACCAGGTTTTTTAAAAGTTGAAACTGAAAATATCATAATTTGGATGTTTGCAGGCGAGAAATCCATGATCAAAAAGCGGCACATGCATCTAACCGAAGAAATCCTGAAACAAAACCCTAACATCTGCAAAGATATATACGGCGCCATCGCTCGACGACCGGCAACACATTCTGGTGGCGGAGGTGCCGAAGCTCGACCAAGCCGCCGCCGATAAAGCCATCGCAGAATGGGGCCAGCCGAGGTCCAACATCACACACCGCCCTCATCTTACAACAAAAATAGATGTTGGGGCACTTATTTAGAGTCACTCTTTATTAAATGCCTCTAAGATATATTATTGCGACACTTAGTATATCCGAACTCAGCTCTACTCGAACCGCCGCCGCCGATTCGATTCCACATTGACCTCTCTCACATTCGCTCAATTGCAACGGCAGTTTTCTCGCCTCTTCTGACAATAGCAAACAGGTTCGTCTCCGCTCTCAATTTTTTTCCAAACTATCTATCTATTTATTCGCCAGTGAAATTGGAGTAGTTTGATGCGTGTGTGGAACCGTATTCGCTTTTCCCCTTAATTTGATTGGAGTTATTGGATATCCGTAACGAAGAGAATTGACTTGTTATTTGAAAATTGAATTGAATAAGAAACATTGTTGCCAAGAGCTATGACATTTAGGCGGCTAATGCAACAAATCGGTTTGGGGTTTTCGGTTCAAGACTTTTGGTACTAAGTACTAAGTAGATTTTTATGATTAAAGTCTTGTATAAAAGGAGAGACTTATGTGCAACTTTACTTCATACTTCATGTCAATTCTAAGCTAAAGGTTGCATAGTTTGAAATAAAAGTGATGTTGTACACACTCTGAGAATGGAGGTTTGTTGTTTGCGATCCCAACCGATCATTAATTTCCCAAGTAATACATATAAACATTAAGTTTCTTGAATGGAAGTCCTCAAGACGGGTCCTAAGTCCTTCCAAAGCAGGAAAACAATTTTGCATGTTGGATATCGAGAAACACTAATTTACTAAAAAATTAAATTAACACCGAATTTTAAACAAGTAAATTTGTTAGTCATTAACTTAAAAATTATCAAGCCAATGAAAAAAATAAACTAGTGAGGAGGGTGACGCAGGATCCCTATAGAAACAGGAACCAGTGCTATGCCAAGATTGTTTCTCCTTTTGTTAGGTTTTCTCCAAGATGTCTAGAACCACCACTCAAATATACATTAGGAGCTGAGTGATGAACTGGGAGCATGCGAGAGGAAAAAGGTACAAAATAAGCCCAAGGAAGATATAAAACCACCTCTTCTACAACCTTAACTTATTGGCCAGCACTACTCCATTGAATTTTTATTTTTCATATAGTATCAACTATCAAGTGAAACAAATAATGAAACATGCAAACAGTTTAGAAGTGAAAGAGACTATCTGGGAATTGAAATTGGCGAAAAACGAAGAGAACAATGGGAAAAAAAGAAGAAGTGAGAGAGCTACCCAGATTGGCTGAATGGTGAAATTTGGGGAGTAGGTAGATGGCTTTTGTATCTATAGATGTGAATTGGTTCTGAATTGTATGCCAGAGAGGAGTCTAAGGCTGATATGTTAATCTTTTTTTTTACAAACAAATAATAGTATTGTATTAAATTTCAGTTAGCTTTGAAATTAATTAGCTATAATCATTTCCAATCCTTCTCTCGATTCATCTTCTCAAATCAAATGTTTCGATCCTAACTCGAGGACTCGAGGAGTTCAATGGAATTCATTGTTAGTTCAATTTATCCTTGGGGAGGGCTTTGTGTAGTTCATGTTAACCGAGTTTTTATGAATTGATTACCTAAAACTTAATCAAAAAGTGGAATTAGTTTCTAGTTCTACACGTTAAATTTCGTGAATGCATCCATGTGAATGGGATATTTGATCGACCAACTTTTTTCAAGAATGAATGATATACATGCGTGTGTGTGTCCTCCGGATGACATGATAAAAGATAGCTCGATTTTGAATTTGGTGAGGAGTATGTATACATATGTGAGAGTTAGGGGACTTTTCTTGATCGGCATGCTCTTCATCTATCATGTATATGTTAATTACGAACAGCTCGAAAAGCCTTAGAAGGTGCCCTGGTGGAAAGAAAGCGAGTTGGAGCAATGGGATAAAGAAATTAAAAGGAGAGATGAAGCGGTGGAGGAGAAAATTCGGGAGGTGGTTGGTTTGGATGAGGTAGATGGTTTGGTGGCTCGATGATGGCCATTTCGGCGGGAAGCACAACAAGCAAGCCTTACAATTTTGGGCATTCTTGTCACGGTAAACATCCTTCTCAATTTCATTCCGAACTTCTTTCTTTGGCGACCTCTACTTTTGTTCTTCTCTTCCGAAACTATATATTTGTCTTGCTAGTACCGATCGTGGCAAAGGGGATGTGTTGCTTGCGGTCATTTTCAATCCTCTGTTGTTTGCTTTGCAAGGACACGGTCCGTGTTTGCCTTCTCGACGTCAAAGATTACAAATCAGATGTATGTAAATGGGCAAAATTATAGCACTCCTCAAGAGGAAGTGGCTATCTATGTTTCTGCAAAAGAGCGAGTAGTGGGAAAATGGGAAGCAATTGATTTTATTCGGTGAAAATATATGCATCCCATTACAAGCAATCCCGAGTTACAAGATCCGAAATCCTAATCGATCCGGTAGGATCTCGTCATGAGAAGAGAGAGAGTGAGCAACAGTTCTCTCGATCATCTCTAGTTCTAGTAATTAACTTTACACATCTCTCGTACATGAATTTTGTATTCGACAAAGAATCAAATTTGACTGACTCTTATACATGGCAAAGCGGAACGACCGAGATGAACCTAGCCAAAATGAGGCGATAAGTCGTAAGTGTGAAGTACAATATTTGAGCCTTTTGAGTTCGAATTTCGATAATTTTTAACGTTGTCGGCAGGGGATGGAGATGTTTTGGCGGAACCATGTAGGCCGACCGAGATCATGCATTTTGTTTTGTAATCCAAGTTCTTGTACTTAAATGCTACAATGCCTTCAATTATGCCCTTTATTTACCCAAATTGCACCATTAGATGAGCGACTCGGAAAGCCTTCTTTGTTTCATAAAGTTTTGCACCACAACTTCGTAAAGTCCTCTTATAGTTCCTCATTTGTTTTAGGTAAAAGTAAAAGGGTGAGCTTAGTATCTTTCCAAAACATTTATAGTGCTTTCCCACCGCCTCCATATGATGCCCGGCAAAAGTTGCCCCGGAGGAGGGCAGAGAACACCAAGGTGATTCTAGTTCTACTTTGTCGATTTACACCGACGTCGTAGGGATTATTGTAATGATGTTTAATTACTTTGGATGTATAACCGATGTTTGGATTCCCGAAATGGGAGAAATCGAGGCTTATATATTGAAGGATCGGTACCATACAACTTTTGCCGAGTTACTTTAAGTTTATGAAACTTTCTCATGTTGTTCTTAATTGCTACGATATGCAATGTGAACGCTTTCCTGCATACCCGCCTATGATCTGCATGTCCTACCATGGATGCGGAAGTTGTTTATTTGTTGCCAGGATGCTTTGTCAACTGAAAAGCCATATATTTGTCCATCATTGCACGGACATGAAACGATTCGAGGATGCTTAAGATAATATTTCATGGTAGGAAATACGGATAGCGCGCTTATTTGATTTGATCTTGAACATGGAGGTTCGAGAAATATTCGTGACGAGGTCAAGAATTATCTCATACATCGGTGTTTTCTAGACGAACAAGATTTTTGGAGGTATTTACCGTGGACCAATATGTGTGGCTTTCTAATGCTTTGTTATCAATAGCTTATGTGCATGTTTGATTTTGTTTTCACATCATGCATTTTGTGTTTGTAATCCAATCATGCATTTTGTGTTTGTTGTATGGCTCTTGATGAGTTCTAAGCATGTAAAATTTGAGCTTTGAACAATAATATTATTTTTGCAATAATTTGTTGTTGTGCAAAATTGTATTATCTAATGCTTTACCATCAAATTTATTGGTGATTTATTTCTTGTGTTAGTGTGACATTTTCACTATTCTATATGCAGATTGTCTTGGATGAAAAAGAAAAATCGATGCAAGAATTTGATGGTACAAGAACACTCAACTTTAAAGGACCTTTTATATTTAGATGGTGTCATTTTGCATTTTGTATTATGTAGAAAGCAGTTATGTGACTCCATTGAGTTTTCTTACAAAATGTTGGACATGAATGATATGATTCATAGGACATAATGTTTATGTATAGTTGCCATGTCTAGTATTGAAATGTTGACAATGTTACAGTTTATTTACATTTAAGATGTATTGAAATATTTTTTGCATGAATAGATACACAAGCAAATATATGGTTATATTTTTGTGTAATATGGGTTATCAAATTCTACCATCACAAGACATAAATTTATAATACAAAGTGCATATAAGAGTCTTAATATGCTAATTTGGAGGCACAAATCTTTTAATGCTACATATAAAAGTGACTCTAGTTTTTATGAAAGCTCAAATAAATGCCTAATGCATTCACCCAAAGACAAATATATGTGTCTCAGAATGTTACTTTATTGACATATAAGATTTTATGCAACACATTATGTGCATCAAATTTAAAATGAATGTTGATGCTACACATTTTGTGTCCCTAAATTTATGTTTTATAGACACAAATAAGTGTTCCCATAGATTTATCAACATAAATTTTAATTTATTTAGGGCACCTATATGTGCCTCGAAAAATCAATCTTGGGACATATTAAAGTGATTGGAAAGTTATTGGTTTAGAGACTTAAAAAGTGTCAAGAACTCTTTTGGGACACGATACTTGGAGCATATATGATAATTGCCCTGAATCATAAGTGCCCCAAAATGGTATATATTAGCACTTTTGGTGTCCGGAATTACTTTTTGTTGTAGTGTCTCAGCGCATCATGATGTACCGCCAGGTCGCTACGGGGCCGCCGCCTCCCGCATAGCCAAGGATCTGGCTGAGAACAACACCGGCGCTAGGGTTCTCGTCGTCCGTGCGGAGATCATGGCCATGATCTTCCCTACCGAGCGAGATCTTCCGGAGCGACTCACGGCGCAGCCATTGTTCGGTGTCGCGCCCGCAGATGATCGTCGGCTCCGATCCGGTGGCGGCGGTGGAGAACTTGCTCTTCGATATATCGTCGCGGCGGCGCAGGCTTTCCTACCGGGGACGGAGGAGGCGATGCACGGACAGTTAGGATGTGTTTACTTTGCATGATTAGATTGGATAGATAAAATTAATCCAACATAATCAAGTGTTTACTTTTAAAGATTAATATTTGAGGATATCCCAAAGCCCGGGATTATTTTAATCCTTTGAATTATTCTTCATTAATATTAATCCAACCAATATAGGTAGGATTGAAATAATCCTCCAAATAAAGGGAGAATTATTTATCCCAATCTTAATCCTTCACTAATCCTTTGTAGTAAACAAAGGATTGATAGATAAAAATTATCTTATCACACATTTAATCAATCAAATAGTCAATCCTTCAAAATTCTAATCATGCAAAGTAAACACCACCTTAAGGGAGGTCGGGATTGTTCGCCGGCTTATGAGGACAATCCCGGGATTTATATCCGAAAGTATTGAGAGGTGTCTGGAGGAGGCTTTCGGGCCCTTGGGCTTGGGCGTCCCGGATTCGAACTCGAATTTTCTGGATTACGCATCCCGGCGGGCCCGCGATTCTGGACGGGATTGAGGCGAAGCTTGGGCTTAGGCCCGATAAACTGCGTGCCACGAGGCGCGTGTTGAGTGAGTATGGGAATATGATGAGTACTTGCGTGGGTTTTGTGATGGACGAGATGAGGAAGGGCTCCGTCGCGGAAGGAGCTCCTCCGCTGGGGAGGGGACGGAGTGGGGGTGCTCCTAGCCTCCTAGGGTTTGGTTGGGGGCTTACTGTGGAGACGTAGTGTGCCGATGGACTAATATTTAACAGGTTGTTAATTACTTCTGCTATATACAGGGTGTATGTATTATATCTCAGCTCGATCAAAGATTATTTAAGTTTCTCTAATAAAGGTCATTATATCAAAAAATTAAATTTGAGCCTATACTACTCAACTAGCTATATATTGCTGTGTGAGAAACTTGAATTAATAACAATTGGTAACATGTTGAACTTGGGTAAATATATTACTCCACATTTTTTTATAATAATAATAATAGATAAATATATAAATATATGATATCATTTATTAATAATAAACAAATATAATATTACAAAGGAGGTAAATAGTTATCTGTTGGCGCTATAGACTTGATTCTCTTCTTCCTCTAGAAATATATCCCCCTTCATATACCAAAAATGAAAAGAATTATATATTAAAAAGTATTTTGAATTTTGTGCCACATAAAAGCTAACGAGCTAAGAATAACATGACATATATAGTATTACTTTTATATATTAGAGGTATATTAGAGGTATAATAGACAAACAAAATTTAATTGAACATAGATCTCTTACAATAGATTTATAAATATAGACTATTATATAAAAATATAGTTTAGTCAAAGTACACCCGGCAAATAGAGGCGGTTCGTTTTCACCGTCACAACGGAAAACAACTATAATAATATTAATAATAAGTAAATGCCAAACGTGGCAAGCAAAGGGACCAACCCTATTTATATCACAGCAATAAATTCCAGATTAAGAACCTGGTCGCGAACACGTCTTTGTTCATTCCATCTCCGGATCCCATAATTCTTATTTCTTGACTTTCTCCAAATGCCATTGCAATGCCTCCTTCTCAAGATTTCCCAAAAAATCCATTTGCCATTTCTCGTAAAGAACCCAAAAAACCTAACCAAAGGTTTATAAATTATTGAGCGAGTGAGGAGAAGATTGATCGAGAATATGAAGAATAATAGCAGCAGCATGATTAACAGCAGTGCAATTAAAGCAGAGAAACAAGAAGCAAATCATGTAATCCATAAACTCCCATCTGGCGACAGTCCATATGTCAGAGCGAAGTATTCTCAGGTATGCAAATTTACGTTCTTTTTGGGCTTTTTACCTTCATAATTTGCCTTTCGTTTTATTATTATTAGTCTTTTTACTTTCTTTCACATAATATGTTATGAATTATGTTGATTTTCATTTGGTGACGAGTTCACTTCGTCACTCGACTAAATTTTTGTGTGTGTGTGTGAATACAAGGAAGACTTGTAAAGATTTTGTGTTTTTCAGTTCATATGATGGCCTCAACCTTGTAAATTGTGGGAATATTGTTGTTGTTTTTGTGCTGTAACTTGGATTTTCCCTCTTAATTTCTGTGTGCTTTTCGTAGTATTGTTATTTATTCTCCTTCTTATTCATTATTTTAATAACTTTTTGTTCCTTAGATGAATTGTTCTACCCTCACTGTTAGAGGTGGAGAAATTGTAGGCAGAGATCACAATAGTAAATATTGGCTGTGTTTAATTGTAAACTATGCAACCTTACCCGATTTCTTGATTATGGACTGATACTGAGTTATGAGAGTTTCATGGGGTAGCTAAATATGGCTTTACAAGCATACCTTTGCTCCCTTGGAGAATTTGACTTAGATTAGTTCGTTGAAGTTGCAAAAGCAGGCACATTTTTGCTGATTACGGTTCTGCCAAAGTAAATGCTGATGTATATTCCTTAGGTAAAGGATGAACAAGAAGCATGCCTTCCCATTTATTTGCTTCATGCCTTCATCTTTACTGATGGACTGTTTTGAAATGGCTAGAACATTGGATAGTTCCTTCTTCTTAGATGTGCCTTGTTGGATTGTCAGTAGCCTCGACCTTCGAATCATTTTTGAGACTGCGGCTTTCACTTTCGTGCTGTAGTGAGCTTAGCTACAATAGTTCTTTCTGTTTCTGTGGTTCACTTGGAAACTTGCAAATATTGTGCAGTGTTGTTTTGGTATTGAAGTTTATTGCATTGTTTGGTCTCTCTAGTTTCTGATTCCACTTTACTTTGCTATTAGTTGGTTGAGAAGGACCTAGAAAGTGCCGTAGTCTTATTTTGGGAGGCGATAAATGCTGGAGACAGAGTAGATAGCGCACTGAAAGACATGGCAGTGGTTATGAAACAACTAGACAGAGCCGAAGAAGCTATTGAAGCGATAAAGTCATTTAGAAATCGATGCTCCAAACAAGCCCAAGAATCACTGGATAATGTCCTTATTGATCTTTACAAGGTATGATCATGTTGGGATAAAATAACCATAGCACTTAGACGGATCATTTACTTCAAACGTACATTGCGGTTCTTCTATTGATAAGCACATAATAGGAATCTACTCCTTACTTATTTTATGTGTTGACCTTTTCACATGCTCAAAAACATACGATTTTCTTGCTAGACTTCTTTCCAAACAGTCAGTCTAATAACTTCTCATAACATCATTGTTTTTTCAGAAATGTGGTAAACTAGATGAGGAAATCGAGCTGCTGAAGCAGAAGTTACGAGTGATTGGTCAAGGAGAAGCCTTCAATGGAAAACCAACCAAAACAGCACGTTCACATGGAAAGAAGTTTCAGGTTACTGTTAAGCAGGAGACATCCAGAATACTGGTAAACCCGCAACTGTCATCTAATTTCTACTAGCTAATGTTTCCAATGCCTCAGCAGTTCTGTAATTTTTTCGACCCACTATATTGCAGTATTGTGGAAAGTTATGATGGTTGTTAACATTTGGATCACTAAAGATATGATGGTTGATAACATTTAGATCACTAAAGATGGACAATTTTATATATTTTGAGTGTTGCAGCCTTCTTTCCTTCTAGTATCTTATATGTATTCTACTTAGATATATGAATTATGTGTTCATTACAAATCATGTAATCACAAAGGTATAGTTACAAGCTGTTTACTCACATTCGTCTCTTACAACATTGCAGGGCAACTTAGGTTGGGCATACATGCAGCTTACGAACTATAACGCTGCTGAGGCTGTCTATCGAAAAGCCCAAGAAATAGACCCTGATGCAAACAAAGCCTGCAATTTGTGCCTCTGCCTTATAAAGCAAGAAAGATATGATGAAGCAAGCGCAGTTCTTGAAGAGGTAATGCTAGGCATACTTCCGGGTTCAGATGATTCCAAATCAAGGCATAGATCAGAAAAGCTCCTAAATCAGATAGAAACGCATAAATCCGCAACGCCTTCTTCAGGTCTAAGTTTTGAAGACACCTTTGTAGGTGGTCTTGATCAGTTGATGAACAACTGGAACCCCATTAGATCAAGAAGACTTCCCATTTTTGAAGAGATCATTTCACACAGAGATCAATTAGCATGTTGATCATCCCTCCTTTCTGTTTTACGTGGTGATTGTGTATTTGTATAATAAAGCTTAAGTCACATAAACAGAACAATAGTTAAAAATAGCACATTTTGTTTTGATCTGGTTTGTATTTTTCTACCTGTGTTCTTGAAATTGGAGAAATTTCTATACAAAAGTTATATAGATGCATCCAATCTGGAAGTTGGATGCTTTTGAGCCATTGCTTTCTTCATTTTTGTTTGGTTTTGAAATTTATGATGCTTTATATAGTTATTAAATGACAATTCATTTTCTTGTGATTGCCATATAAATGTATTTTACTGCAATCTTGATTTGCTTGAGATCCTTCTGCCCAGTTAACAATTTTAGTATTTAATTTTTAAATATTTTTTCTTCAATTTCAACCTATTGTGTTATAGTTTGATTTTAAAATTATTGTTTAGAGCTCATTAATCCAATTAGGATTTACAATTATTTTTTATATTTAATTTATCAATTTTAAATTAATAATAAATTATTATGGATAATTAATTAATAATTAGAGTACATATTTCTTGTATAATTGCAATCTTTAGCAATAAATATTAATTAAAATTATTACAATAAATCTTATTAAAATAGTAAATTAATAAATAATTTCAATTTTTAGTAGTAAATATTAATCATATTTACTATGATAAATATTAGTAAAATAGTAAGAGTAATAATGTGACACGGTAAATAAAAAACTTATGAGATAGTGCCGTTATTTATGACTCCATCTGTCCGTTTGTATTGATGTAAGAAGGATAAAATGTCCACTATTGAAATCATCTAACGTAATTGAATTGTTATGGGTTGCGTATTTAATGAAAAGGACGTTATGTTGTTATTTATATGGTGGTGTTATGATTTTATTTAATATTCATTTATTATGCAACTAGTGTATATGTATAATTGTATTGTGGCAAAAATAAAAGAGAGAGAGAAAATAAAGGCATATTAGTCAAGTAGACCCGACATTTCGACCACCATGAAATCAGTTTCAACCGTCTCTATAAATATGCAAGACGACCGTTGCCGCCAAATTTCCCGCTCCTTCATTCATCTCTCCATTTCCCCTCTTTCTCAATCAACTAGTACCCGTGTTTCCATTCCTCCAACTTCAGCTGTTTCCTCCTCTTGGTTCTTTCTTGCTTGCATTTTTTGTTTTTTGGGTTTTATATTTCATGTTAATATAATCATAACAAACCCAATCAAGAAAGAGCATCAGCAGCCACAATAAGCTGAGCAAAATGGGTCAGCAGAAATTGATCTACAGTTTTGTGGCGAGGGGAACCGTGGTTTTGGCTGATTACACGGAATTCAAGGGGAATTTCAATACCATCGCGTCTCAGTGCCTGCAAAAGCTCTCTGCTTCGAACAACCGATTCACCTACAATTGCGACGATCACACCTTCAATTACCTCGTCGATAATGGATTCAGTATGATCGCCGATTCGTTTTCTGTTTTCTTAGCTATAGTTTTGTTTTATTTACCTTTTTATTGGTTTATTTTTTGCCAAAATGTGGATATGAATTAATGTTCTTAGCTGTTTGTGCATTTGGGTTCATATTATCTGATTGAAGTTGTATTTGGATCGATAAATTTGATTTTGGATGATTTCTGATAACTTATATATATGTTTTCCCAAATCATCTTCAAAAATAGAAGGATAAAGGATTTATGAATTTCAATTCAGCAAAGTAGATTTATTATGATGATTAGCATGGATTAATCTTAGGATAATTTTCAAAGTACAATTTCTCAAACTTGGGTTGTTCTTGCAAATATCAACTTAAGATTGCAAAGAATATGCAGTTGGGTGATCTAGCTAAGGCATTGTGGTGTGTGAAAAGTGTGGATCTGTAACTCAGTTTTATTTTTTGTAGCTTATTGTGTGGTTGCTGTTGAATCTGCGGGCAGACAACTACCAATCGCCTTTCTGGAGCGCATCAAGGATGATTTTACAAAGAAATATGGAGGCGGCAAAGCTTCGACTGCTGGTCCCAATAGCCTGAAAAAGGAGTTTGGGTAAAATGCTGTTTCTCTTCTTGTTTCTTCAACAATTTCTCCAACTCCTTCTGGTATCATTGCAGGCCCAAACTGAAAGAGCAAATGCAGTACTGCGTTGATCATCCCGAAGAAATTAGCCAGATTGCTAAAGTCAAGGCCCAGGTCTCTGAGGTGAAAGGTGTGATGATGCAGAACATTGAGAAGGTAGCTTAATTTACAGTCCCCTTTAATGCTTGTGCTGTATAATCGCGCCCGTGCTTCTTGTTCTGAGACCTTGAATTGTATAGGTTCTTGACCGTGGAGAGAAGATCGAATTGCTTGTTGACAAGACTGATAGTCTCAAATCACAGGTTAGTCTGATCAATCTTGCAAACGATCTTGCCAAATCATGAAACACCATGTTGTTCAAGATTTACATTTTGAACACTTGTTTAGTCTTAACTGAGAGTTGTTTGCATTGTTATCCATCTCCAAAATGGGATTTGCAGGCGCAGGATTTCAGGAAGCAAGGGACTAAGATGAAGAGGAAGCTGTGGGTTGAGAACATGAAGATCAAACTGGTGGTGTTTGGTATAGTCGCGCTTTTGGCTCTCCTAGTCGCCTTGTCCGTGTGTCCCAAGTTCCAGTGTTGATTGTAGAATCGAGTTTTCACTGCTTGGATGTCCCCTTCTGTCGCTGCTCACTACCATTTTCTTAGTGAGAGCTTCGCTTTTTATGAGCTGTAGCCTGTAAAATTGTGTCCTGTCACCTCCTCATTCAGAGATGGTATACAAGTGAAATAGCAATTGTTGATAGAAGGTTTTGGATTGTTGTTTCACATTATAACCCACTTTCTTGTATATATACATGTATTTGATGGTGTTTTTTCAGTAGATATATTGAAGGAATCCCAGATTCAACATTTTAATATGCTATTAACTACTCCTCCGTGCCTCAAATCTATTCCTATGAATCTTCGACACGAGTTTTAATAAAAGTTATTTAATATATTATAAGTGGAGTAAGAATCACACAATAGTGTAATATTAAATTTGTTAGTGATGGCCATATGTAGTAAAATGTGTAAATAAATTGATTGTTGAGGGTAAAAAAAAAGAAATAGTGATGGATCATGAGTAATAAAAAGTGTAAATAAAGGATATTATTGAAACTGGGAAGATGTTATCATAAATATAAGGAAGAAAATTGGGGGCGATAAAAGGAAACTATATGAAAAAGCGAGGACGTCCCAAAAAGAAAAACTATGAAGGAAATTGGAGGACGGATGAAGTATTAATTACATTTACTTTTATACGTTAATAGTAAGTCGATCATACACGAGCCAGACACGTGATTTTTATTAGGGTAAATAGTGTTTTATATCCCATCGTTTTAGCGTTTTTTCAGAAATATCCCACCGTAAAGGTATTTACAAAACAGTACCCATCGTATTAAAAAAATAACACTATATGACCCGAAAAATTATCCGTGCTGAACATTGACGTACTACATCGAGCTCGACGTGTCATATTCACGTGGAAACATAAAGTGAAGTGGCAGGGTAAATAATGTTTTATGTCACATCGTTTTAGCATTTTTATAAATGTCCATCGTAAAGGTATTTATAAAACAATATCCATCGTATTCGAAAACTATCACTATGTGACCCAAAAAATCTTCGATGCACGAAGATTGGCGTGTATCGTCGAGATGACGTGGCATACCGACTTGGATGCCATAATTAAAAATAAAATAAAAAAATAACCGAGAACAAATTCAACGACGTCGTTTCTTAACATATACAAATGCTACATTGTCATTGTTGCATTCCTTATTTCTCTATCTACTTCTCTCTCTCTCTCTCTTACCCAGATCTAAAACCATCATCTAGATCCTCTCGGACCCAGATCGGAGGTCTCCATCTTAAATCTTACTCCGTCTCTAATTTGGACGAACAACGGCGAAAGCCACCGTCGTCGTTCACTTCAACTAACAAAGTGACTACTTTTTCCTCCTCTCTACCGTATAACATCAATCGTTGATGCCCGCAGCTTCCTAGCAATCTCATTTCTGTACAACACAACAACGGTGACTCTTTCTCTCTGTTGTCGTTCGGTCAACAAATGGTTTTACGGTGAAGATAACTTTAATAGCCGCTAGCGTGACTATTGATATATGAATTATTTGATTATTTTATTTGGTGTTTTTATTGATGTGGGTGGAGAGTTTTTATTTGCTGTTTGGTTTCGGTGGTGGCATTTGGGGCAATGGTTGTTGTTGTTGCCGATTGTAGAAGGTGAATGACAATACTATTTTGATCGAGAAAGGTAAGTAGTGGCAAAAATTGCATTAATTATCGGTCATTCTCCTTGCCCATGTCGGAGAAAGCAGAAGAATGAGTTGGTAATGAATCTTAGAGACGATGATATGAGAAACATAGGGTCGCACGAAGAAGCAACATAGCTCAAGACTGGTATATTTTCGTTGTAACTTCTTATTTTGGTGGTTGACGGATATGAACAACACTGTTCGGAGATGAGAAATGTGTTGAGAATGAGGAACTAGAATTCTAGGTGAAGTTGAGAGAGCGACGCGAGGTGGAGGGTGAATGTGATAATTTTTATTTTTATTTTTTAATTTTGGTTGCCACTTCACTTTATGTTTCCACGTGGATATAGCACATCGAGTTCCGGTAGTACACGTCAATTTTCAGGCACCGGATAATTTTTCGGGGTCATATAGTGTTATTTTTCGAATACGATGAGTCTTGTTTGTAAATACCTTTACTTGTTCAAAAAACGCTAAAACGATGGGACATAAAACACTATTTATCCTTTTTATTATACATACCGACTTTATCAGTTGCATAGCTAGGATTTTTCAAGAGGGAGCTTTATTGCATAATTACTCATTCCGTGCACAATTATTCAAGAGGAATTTTTCAAAACGGAGTTATTTTGTTCTCGACATGTTTTTTGATTCTTTTTTAAAATATCACTTAGATTCCGACATGCCAAACAAGATTTTCTTCATAAAGAATCAAAGACATAATTGATAAAAGTGTGATAATTAAATATTTAATTATTATTTATCTTAAACCAGGATACAAATATGAAAGCTTTAATAATTTGAATATTAGAGTATTTTTTTTAAAAGTTTTTTGGGATTGCAAATAAAATTCCTCACTTTTAATCATTTCCCGTCTTGCCGCTATTCTTCGACTCCCTTTCCCGCCAAATAAAGACACACACACACGCACACGCACACACACTGTCCGACACTGTCGCCGCCGCGCACACAGAGAGAGACAGACACATTGATATTGTCTGAGGAAGTGATGGATATTCCTGATTTGGATGAGCTGGAGTGGCTGGAATCCCACGCTCAGGACGACGATCAGTTCGACGACGATTTCGAGCTCGATGTCGAACCGCCCTCGCCCCCTTCATCACCGTTATCCGACAAGCCTCCTCAACGCACGACTCTGTCTCTCCCGCCGAAGCCCTCGCCTTTAAAACCCCATCCCCAAATCAACCCTACTTCCAAAAAACGTGCCGGATCTGACCTCCTGAAATCGATATCACTAGACGCAAACGACAATCACTACCTCGATAGTAATGCAACAATTGGAAAGAGGAGCAGAACTGGGGAAGACGAAGCTCCTAATGAGAAATTCGCCCTGCCCGAATGCCCAGAAGTCTCTGAGGAGAACAAAGAAGGAAGTGACGACGATGAGGAGTGGCTGAGACGCTCGCCGCCGCGGGACACTTTTGAAGAGATGGAAGTGGTGGAGGAGGGGGAGCAGGAGACGATATTGTCGAGATACGCGACGGAGATAGATGGGGATTGTGTGCCTATCACGGGGTTGGATGGGGAGAGGGTGTACGCCAAGATATGCAGTAGCGTGGAGATGGATGAGGAGGTGAGGAACAAGAAATTGAATTTCAGACGAGACCATAATGGTGAGGCTGTGACCTTTGATGATCTCATGCGCTTGATTATCGTGTCTGTGATTTGTTACTTGTAAAAAATATCTTTTACATTGTATCCCTAACATATTTTAGCTTGATGGTGGAAACCGTTATGAGGTCGATGCTGCCAAACCATTATTGTTGATTTTCTTGTTTTTCCATTTGATTGTTTCCTTCTAAGTGCAAATAATTTTGAAGAATTTGGTGACATTTCAGTTTGGCGGTCTTAGCATTCGCATTAATAAAACAATGCTCGTTATCTAAGGATATAGTACTGCTTGGCTATGTAAAATTGTTATTTCTTCCTTGAATACGGGCATATGCATTGCAAGAATGAATGTTGTTCCATTTAACGTCTGTCATGTGTCTTTCTATGCATTTACTTGTTATTCAGGAATCGTACAGTGAATAAAACATGTTTCTGCTTCAACATGCCATCCACAATAGTGTTATCTTCACTTGCATAAACTTCATCCATATGAACTAATTGCAAACTTCTAACTTACTGAATGCTGATAATTGATATTGATCAAAGGGAACTATGCTTACATGCAGGACTCCTTCAGGAAGCTGTCGGAGTTCTAATGGAAAAGGTTGAGCAAGAGCAGTTTACAAAGGTAAGTTTGTCCTGTCCATACTGCTAGAAAAGAAGTAATGTAAAGTTCTTTTAGTGATGTCAGATGTTTATTTTCATTCATATGTTTTATTACCAAATGATTTTGTTCTTTAGACAACTAAATGTGTATAATCAGCTTTTATATTTGATTTGTCTGAGAAAAGAAGAAGACATTAATGATGCCCAAATTAAAGATATGTTAAACATGTTCGTTTGTAAAGGCTTTTGAGGAAGTGTTGAAGGTGATATGGTAGAGGTAGTTCCATCAACAGCACCAGTTACTACCGAACAGCTTTGGGTGGAGAAATATGCTCCAAGTTCATTTACTGAACTTCTCAGTGATGAAAAGACAAACCGTGAGGTTGTGTAGTATCTTTCTATGTTAATTTCTACTTCATGTTTTTGGTAGACTTCTCAAAGAAATTGAATTGACTGTAGTACTCCAAAATTTCTCTGTCAGTTGTGTAACCTTTGTAATCTACATGCTGCAGGTTCTCCTGTGGTTGAAACAGTGGGATTCCTGCGTTTTTGGGTCTGAGATAAAGAGTACCACTGATGATGTTTTGACTTCTTTGAGACGGCATTCTACATGCTCCCAACATCTTAAACAATCTTCCAAGAGTTTTTTTCAAAACAACAGAGAAACCAGATTTAACAAAGATATGCCGAAGGCTGATAATGAGTTGGATAAAGAAAACAACAACTCCATAGGCATACAGGAAACGTGGGACAAAAAGAACAAAAGTTCTGGTCCTCCACAACAGAAGGTTATTTATGTGTATACTATCCTTTCTTTTTGGTTACAAATACTAAAATACTGTTGACGACCATTACAGGTCCTATTGCTTTGTGGTTCCCCTGGTCTTGGGAAGACTACACTTGCACATGTAGCGGCAAAGCATTGTGGGTACCGTGTTGTCGAGGTCAAATAATTTAAACTATATTGTTTTTGTGTGCTCAATTGATTTCTAGTTGCTTCTATATTGTAAAAGGAAATAACTGACTATTTTAATCTCTTTTTTGTTGAGTTGGAATCAGTTTGGTGAAATTGAATGAATACTTTTCCATGTTCAAGAATTAAATGATTTTTTCACCGAACATTCTGATTAGGAGGAAGTTTTACAAGCCATCTAGCTCGACCTTTGTCCTACCGTATTTAGATAATGACCAGGCCAGAAATCAAATGTTTACTATGAAAAAGGGCTGGTATCAAGGATCAGTTCTTAGTGCAGATGAATACTGCTATCCAAATATGAACTCTTCTGATCACCCCACCTGCTAAAAAGCTGCCAAGTTTGCTTTGTCAAAATTTTATTATCATGCATATTAAGTGATAGAAGTTGGTCGAAGCCTTACTTTACATTTAAAAACTTTAAATAAAGAAAGCCTTTACACTGACTAGTTGGGTGTTATTCACATAACAGATTAATGCAAGTGATGACCGGTCGGCATCAACCATTGAAGCTAAAATCCTCGATGTGGTCCAGATGAATTCTGTAATTGCTGATTCAAAGCCAAAGTGTTTGGTTGGTTTCAGTGTGTAATAATAACACTGTTAATATACCTTCACACTTTTCATTCCATAGTTGATGTGCTTATCTTGAACAAATTTGGCATTTTAAAGGTTGTTGATGAGATAGATGGGGCCCTTGGGGATGGAAAGGGTGCTGTGGAAATCATTCTTCGATTAGTAAGTCATTGCTAAGAATTCTTTATTTTATTTGCTCATTATATTTCATTTCATACAGAAGTTATATAGTTGAAAACCCGTTGCTCCGTAGTAGATTATGGTAAAAGCTACAATAGCCTTGGTTAAATTAGGTCAAAGCCTAGCTGTTTTAGCTCTGTTCATACTCAGACTTTCTAATGTAGATATTCACTCTAAAAATATATTATGAACCAAAATAATGCAGTTGGCTGCTGAAAGAAAAAGTGATACTGGAAAAGAAAACATATTTGAAGAGGCAAATTCTGGTCGAAAGTCTTTCAGAAAGAAGCAGAAAAGTTCAGTTTTGCTGAGACCTGTAAGTAAAATTTTGCCTTGTACCATTTCCCATTCAAAATACCTACTGATATGAGTTGAGTGTTTTCTGATAATCAGGTGATCTGCATCTGTAATGATCTATATGCGCCAGCCTTAAGGCCATTACGTCAAGTGGCTAAGTAAGTTCCTGCTGTTTGATTTCTCACTTGTTACAAGTTTCGTGTGCATTGTTGGACCTGGGGCTGGAAGGACCATTTCAACAAAATTGCTTATTTTGAAATTTCCATAAATGTGAATCATCAGCAAAGGATATAAGAACAAAGAATGAACATGTAATCCATAATATATGGCTTAATGTAAATTGGAAAACACAGCAGATCTCTACTACAAATTCAGCAGGAACTTATGCAGAATACATTTTTATTAGTGTACTAATTTGAAAACTGATGAGAGCATGCATATTGTATTTGAAAACCTGATACATTTGACTATTAGTTTTACATTAGAGTAACCTTCAGTATCCGGTCTATCAGGATGTCATGAGAATAATTTGCCTGGTTGGTGTCAGGATTATTTCCCATGTAGTGGACTGTCAGCCTTTGGTGCAATGCCACTTATATCAGTCCAAACTGTGTTATCTCATGATATCAGTAAATATTGCAAACAGTTTATTCTATTGAATTTATCCTTGCATTGCCGGGTTTACAAAATTTGGCCAAATTAAAGTACATAAACTATTGATGCCTAGTGATATTGCAAAAAGACAATGGCCTCAAAATTTTTTGCTTCTGTTTCAGGGTTCACATTTTTGTCCAACCAACTGTGAGTCGTGTTGCAAATAGGTATGTGATCGATTTTGCTAATTCCATGAATCAATTAACCTTTCTGACAGGTATATTTTAGCTTGCTTCATTTAAAATGTCTGATTTGCCATGCTGGTATAATTTGGCATAGGGAACTTCAGTCCTTGCTGATCTATATCTACTTGGAACATTATGGCTGATAAAGCTTTTAATAATAAATTGTAATTTCTTTGACAGCAATGCATTTCATTGAAGTGTTCTACTATATAAGTTTAATTGATTCTATTTTCATAGGCAGTTGTTTGGTAACATTTGGAAAATAATGCTGCTTATCATTTTACTGATGCTGCATTAACATGCATTGGCCCCTTGTTAAGTGGTGATATTATGTTCTTCATATACTGGCTATTATATCAAAGCTCTCTTTACGTCTTCTTTCCAAGTTAAGCGTGTATTTTTTAAATGATAGGTTGAAATATATTTGTAATAAGGAAGGAGTAAAGGCCAGTTCTGTCGCTCTTTCTGCTCTTGCAGAATGTACTGGTAAGTGACGTAAGTCAGATATGTTGTTGAATGTATGTCGTGTTGGGACAACATAATGCTACTCATTGTATACAGAAAACAAAGAAGCTTGGTGCTCAACATTTTGTGGACAAACTACATATATTATGACACATAATTATCATCACCAAGATTTAGCCTAGGAAAGAAAGCCCATGCTTTGGTAAAGGTACTGGTCGGATTAAAATAGATACACTCCAATTGTTTATGCTATAAGAAGGAATTAACCAAGGGCCTTAGAAGTTGCATAATTAGCTAATGGGACTATGATATTGAAATGTTATTGAACTTAGTTTTAACTTGGTAAAATCCTGACCGCCTTCAGGATGAAGCAAAGATGGCATCTTTATATAGTACATAACTGATAAGTGATTGTTTTCAATTGTTGGAAATTTATGATGCTGCTTTTTCTTATATATCCTTATTCAAAACTATTTCTGGTAAGAATTAATAACAACAATAGTGTTTATTCCTTTGTTGGCAAAGAAATATATCTATGATAATTTGTGAAGTCTGTTAATTGTGAATCTGCAGTCTGTAGATGATTGTAAATCTAATAGGATTGAAATTTCAACAAGTCACTGTAGTAAATGTGTTCATAATCTTTCCCTTCATCAGAATGTGACATACGGTCTTGCTTGAACACTATTCAGTTTCTCAACAAGAAGAAGGAAATGCTGAACGTGGTATGACCTTTAGCAACTTTTTTCGATATATATATATATATATATATAGGGGAGGGTTAACGTGAGAACCATTTTTATTGTGAGAACATGAGAACCAAAAAATGATAAATTCGATGTTAAACTTGATGAATCCGCTGAGAAAGTTACTGAATCCAAAAAAGTGGAATTTTAGTCTCTCATGGGATTCGAACCCTGGTGAAAATTCCGAATTTTTGGATTCAGTAACTTTCCCAACGAATTCATTAACTTTCATAGCAAATTTATTTTGTCCGTAAAGAATTTTCGTAGTTCTTAGTTCTCACGTTAAAATTGTTTTTATTTGAACCTCACTCTCTCTCTCTCTATATATATATATATAGGGGTTGGATCCAGTTAGAATTATATTTTTTTGAGAACGTGAGAAATGTGCACAGTTTGTTTAACGGGAGTACAACGTTGTCGTTGTGCATCAACTTTATACGTTCTATGCAAAATTCTCACATTCTAAAAAAATATAATTCTCATTTGATCCACTCCCGATTGATTTATAATAAAAAGTATTTTTTCATATGAATCTATGAACCAATGAATTTAACATATAAAGTTAATGCACTTTACAAATAAAGTTATTGTAGTGTAGTAACTATATACATAAAGTGCATTAACTTTATACATTAATTGCATTAGCTCGTAGGTTCATATGAAAATATAGGTTTTTATTTGATCTCTTCCTTATATATATATATATATATATAGTGATATTCAAATAAAATTATTTTTAACGGAGAATGAAGAATCACAAAATTTCGTTATGAACAAAATGAATTCGCAATGAAAGTTGATGCATCCACTGAGAAAGAGACTGAATCCAAAAAATACGGAATTTTCACATTTTTTGGATTCAATAAATTTCTGACGGATTCATCAACTTTCACGGCGAATTCATCAATTTTTGGTTCTCAAATATTCACGATAAAATGGTTTTTACGTTAATCCCCTACATACATACTTACATAGATAGTCTGATGCTGTCTTGAAACAACTAAAATATGGTTTGACCGCCTTATTTTGATTTTTTTTTTCTGCTTTAAGATGGATATAAGCTCTCAAGTGGTGGGTCGGAAAGATGCAACTAAAAGTGCTTTTGACATATGGAAAGAGGTGAGTTGACATTGTTTTCAGATTGCATGCCAATGTGCTTACTCATCAGTCATCATTCTTATTTCTGTTTTTCCCCATCCCCCCTTTCTTTCTCCCTATACACACACACATGTATATATAAAGATCTTCCAAAAGAAAATGGGGAAATCTGGCAGAAGATCTAACAACTCTAGCAGCAATGTGTCCAAGGACTTTGAATTTCTCTACTCTTTGATATCTAACCGGTAAGTACAGAATTATCCTTATATCCTCAACTATTCAAGTGAAAGTCCATTTAATTTTTTTCTCTTCCCAGTGGCGACTCTGAGTTAATATTGGACGGGATACATGAAAATATTTTCCAGCTGCATTATGTTGATCCTCTGATGCAAAAGACTGTGAGCCTTGCTATTCTTCATTTATTTGTGTTTTTCATTTTTGGGGGTGGGGGAGAGTTCCGATCCCTCAAATTACTCACTAGGTGTGTGGCTTGGAACACTCATGCTACTTTCGAATTAAACATAAACTTTTCTTTGAAACTTATGTTTCAAGGTACAATGTTTGGACAATCTGGGGTTTCTGATGTAACCCATCGGTACATCATGCGCACACAAAAAATGTCTCTTCTAGGTAACACTGTTATAGCAATCTCCAGTTGTAGCATTCTCATTATATAATGTGTATCTGGTCCTAACCGTGCTTGTTATTTGCTTCCACAGTTTATCAACCGCCCATTGCAATATTTATTCATCGTTTGATAGCTCAACTTGAGAGAAAGGATATTGAATGGCCAAAATCCTTAAAGAGGTATCTACATTACCTTTAATCTCGGAATTTCACACTCACGAGTATAATCTAATTGTCATTCCACAGACACCGAACAATTTTGGCAGAAAGGATCGACATGTTTCACTCATGGCATAGTGGTATATCACCATATATTTCAAGGCATTTGTCAACAAAATCCTTTGTAGAAGACTCAGTTTCTCCATTGTTGCATATTCTGTCACCACCATCCGTGAGACCGGTAATTGATTTTTATTCCTTGACTTCTGATAATTCTCAAATTTTGGGTTCTGCTTTACTACACAAAAATAAAGATTATGAGTAATAGATATGTTAGGTCCCACAACCGATAGGAAACCAATTCTTGTGTGCAGTCACTAATGCATCCGCCATTTGCAGGTTGCATTGCATTTGCTCTCAGACAAAGAAAAGAGTGATTTGATGCAGTTAGTAAATACGATGGTATCATATTCTATAACATACAAGAACATCAAATCTGATCGACCTGATACTTGGAGACATGAAGATGAAACGACCACAATTGCACTTGATCCACCCCTTAGCTATTTTGTACACTTCAAAGTTAGTTAGCTGGTTATGCAAATTGAGCTTTCAATATAATGACTTTGAGGAAATACTTGGTAATGCTCTGGGAGAATCTTCTTTATATATTTTGTCTGTCTTTTGAGCAGGATTACAATTCGTGCCATATCGATCTTGCCTTAGCAGTAAAGCAGGTCTTGGTTCATGAGGTAAGTTATAGAAGCTGTGGGATGATGTATTTATTATATATGCTGAATTTATGCTCCAGGTTCTTCCTTCTGTTATTATTTTTATCTTTTTTTTTTAATTCCAGCTTCAACCGTTAAAACCCCAAATACGTGATTTATCTTATAATTATTTGCAGGTGGAAAAGCAAAAGATTCTGCAAGGTAGCCTCTCCAAATCGACCAATCTACGTGGGGAGGAGAATCATGCCCTTGCAAAGAATAATGCTGGAACTAGACCACCATCAAAATTTAGTTTTACAAAAGGTTTGGCTGAAAAGGAAACAAACCAGAAAAGTCCAGCTGCTGAGAAAGCTCAACTTTCTAAAGCTGTTGAAGTAAAGACAGTTCGAAAGACAAAAAAGCCTTCTGGTGGCCTGACTTATTTTTTCAATCGGTATGATTAGTCCTTTGACAAAGAAAGATAACTGTAAATGAAACTGATGTACGAGGTTGACTAGCAGAACCACCGGAGAACTTGCCCTTAAAAAAGCAAAGTTAGATCACCTGAGTGCCACAGAATGCCCAGTAACAATGATGGCATCTCTCTCACACACTTTTTTCATGCCATGCTATTTTTTCTGTTTCTAATACTTGTCCTGTCTACATGAAATCCGTATTCCTCTATCTTCCCCTGTTTATAGTAGGGTTGCAAACGATTGTTTCTACTCTTACATGCTCTTGATTTTTTATTAGTTCTTCAACTTGGCATTTATCTGTTCTTATGCATATCGACCAGGATTAAAAAGGTCGGTGACGAAGGTTCTGAAGTTACAAACAGTGATGTGCCAAAGTCTGCAACAAGCCGGAGAGATTCACACCCTTTCTTGTTCAAATTTAATGAGGTAACTAATAGCTGTGACAAGTTTCCTTCAATATTTGTTCTCTTGGGGTTATTCTACAACTTCAGAATCGAACATGATATCGTGACCCGACTCGGCCCTGAAACTGGGTTGGATCCATCACTCTATCCTGTATGATTTTAGTCGATTAGACTTTCATTTTTTACCTTAGTTTTCTTGATTTTATTCTCATACATCTGTGTTCATTACTTTGATTTGTGTGTAGGGGTTCACAAATGCAGTAAAGAAACCAGTGCGAATGCGTGAATTCCTTTGATTTATTACAATCGCCAACATATATATGTTGATATTTAGTTAAACTACAATAGTCAACAAGGACTACGACAACAACAACAACAAAGTTTCGGATGTTTTCAGATTTTCCTTTTTGATAATTGAATTATATTATAGCGCAGTCTAGCGTATAGCTTTCATTTCCCGTTTTCTGGAAAATAGCAGTTTGACAATGTAATTATTGTTGTGTTATTCCCAAACTGTAGCCCTGGTTCATAATCATGTCATAATTCATAATCTAGTCTTGTATTTCATGCTGTCGTGAGAAGGATCTCCGACTTCGTCGAGTTTGCCGACAGCAGGCCGGGCAACAAGAAGCTGATGCTGGTGGAGGCAAGCCTGTGGAGGCGGAGGGTTTCGAGGCGTGGACTACTTGGTACGAGGAGCAGAGGCACGTGCGCTGGAATTTCGAGCTGGAGTACGTGAGAGCTTTATCGAGGCAACCGCCGGAGGAGGAGGAGGCGTTTTGTGCCATCTGTTTGGAGGAGTTTGGCTGCTTGCGTCAGTGGCGGATTGCTTTTTGGTTATTAAATAAAGAAAGCATCAGGCGACGTTGAGCTGGCTTGCAGTCATTGGTTTCATGTATATTGCATCAATAGATGGTTGGAGAGGAGTTGCGTCTGTCCCTTATGCCGCTGTCACCTGCAACACATTCACCATGACGTATGTCTTGAGCCTTTTGGTGATTAAATAGTTATATATTAATCTTTTTGTAGTGTGGTGAAAAATGGGATCGGAGCTATATATTAATCTTTGAGCCAGTTTCTTATACGTGCATGCCCTCGTATAGTGTGTATATTAAAGACTATTATTAAAGAGTTACGCATTTATCTAGAATAATCTAGTTAAGTATAGAAAAGTCTTATGTATTCTAGATAATCCAAGAGTAGAGAAAATATCTAGAATCTAGAAAATTCTCAAGCTAGATAGTAGTAGAGAATTCTAGATTTTTAATATAATAAATGAGGATCTAGAATAATCCCCCAACACCTATAAATAGAGGTCACTAGGTCATTTATAACTAAGCCAAAAACTAAAAGCTCTAAGCTAAATACATAGCAAATATATCTATAGCTTTTCTTGGAGACAATAACTCCATTTTAAATTCCTCTATATCCAAACCACCAATAACCACCTTCCATTTTCTAACAACTATGCATGCATGAGTCTTTGTCTTAATCTTTTGGTTACTAAATAGAATGGGTGCAAAAAAGTTTTTTCAACCAAAAATATTGTATATTATGCTCTTATTCTGCCAATGAGAAATAATATGTTTATGTTCTTATTCTAGATTGTATGATTCATGTGCTAGCATGGTTGAATTGCTTGTACATGTCATACATGATAAGTAAGCATTATAGAAGACTTAATAATTCACAAGACACCACAAAGTTCATGTAAACAAAATTATAATAAACAAAAGATTGTATCAGATTATATTAGGTTTTAGATTTTCCAGATGGAGAGGCCTCGGAATGCCGCCCGCATTCTGGTGGCGCCTCATCGGAGTATAATACGACGTTGATGGTGCCGACGACTCTGAACTTGCGTTTCTAGTGGAGCGCTCCGGCGGCGATGACTCCGATGTGTAAGTCAGAGTCTTTGTGAGAATTTAGCGGCGGTAGTCACGCCGGCGTCGCCATGCGAGTTTTGAGGACGAAAATCAAAGAAGCAAGAATTTAATAATTTGACAGGGCTTGTTTATATACTACATGGCGTAGTTAGTTATGTGGAAGGAAAATAAAAAAAAAACCTTATACAACTCAAAAAGGAATAGTTTGTTTCCTTGTGTAATATGGAAAGTCACATGTTAACAAAGTCTAATGAATGATGTCAACAATAATAATAATAATAATAATAATTATAAAATGTGGTTTAATTTTTATTTCCGTTTTCTGGAAAATACCAGTTTGACAATGTAAATCTCAATGATTTACTTAGGATTTGAATTTATCTATAATTTATTATCAAAACTTATTAATTGTTTTAACTGAAATTAATTATTTAGAAAATATAGAAAATAAAACAGAAATCGTTGCAATTTGTTCTCATCAAATATAATTATTTATTTATTTTTAAAAATAATTATTTATCATATAGTACTATAATGAATTTGGCTCAAATTTAAATCCATCAAAAAATTATTCCCATAGGAAGGGGGTATGTACGAAGGATATCTTCCTATATTCAAATCGAGATTTGTTCTCATCAAATATAATTATTTATTTATTTTTAAAAATAATTATTTATCATATAGTACTATAATGAATTTGGCTCAAATTTAAATCCATCAAAAAATTATATCTTCCCATAGGAAGGGTATGTACAAAGGATATCTTCCTATAAAATTATATCTCCTGATAGATAGGAAGATATATTCAAATCGCGATTTGTTCTCATCAAATATATTTATTTATTTATTTTTAAAAATAATTATTTATCATATAGTACTTTAATGAATTTGGCTCAAATTTAAATCCATAAAAAAATTATATCTTCCCATACGAAGGATAAAAATTTATATCTCCTGATAGATAGAAATGATATATTCAAATCTCTCAACATCGAGCCTTGTTGAGATTTTTTTTAAATCTCTATAAATTATAAACTGGTAAGTTGAAATCTAGTTATTGTGCAAAATTTAAAATATAATATAATCTGAATGAAATAACAATCTTTTGTTTATTATAATTTTGTTTACATGGAATTTATTTTTTTTTGCGAATTATTAAGTCTCCTTTAATGCTTACTATCATGTATGTACAAGCAATTCAACGATGCTAGCACATGAATTATACATAACATACAATATAACTATACTATTTTGGTTGCAAAAACTTGTTTGAATAATTTCTGATTAAATCCTTTGTTATTAATTTATAACAAAAATTTAATAATTATATTAGTTCAGTTTAATTAAAAATTAATACCTTTAACCTGCGGCCATATGCACCAAGGCGAACTCGTAACCGACTATTAAATCACCAAAAGAAGACTTGACTATTAGTAACCGAAAGATTAATTAGAATATTTATATATTAGCGGATAGCTTCAATCACATTTTTCATCACATAAACACTACAAAAAGTATATAATTCATATAACCATAAGGAGATAAACTATAATAAAAAAAATTGAATTCGTCCCCAGGGACAACCCAATGATTAAGGTGGGTTCCGTGGTCGAAAGGTTTTACACAGGAACGTGGGGTTTACCCAATGCGGATTCCTCATGATACCAAAAAATAAAAATAAATAATTACAATAATAAATTGAATTCCATGCATACATACCTTATAATCAAAGTAATCAATTAAACGACGTCGTCTTGCGCCGCAGGTGACAGGAGACAGCGGCATAAGGGGCAACTGCAACTCCCCTCCAACCATGTACTGATGCAATCTACATGAAACGCATGAAGGCACGGCAGCACAGCTACGCAGCCTACGCTTCTGCCATACTCCTCCAAACATATGGCGCAACACGCCTCCTCCTCCGGCTGCCTCGTTAAAGCTCTCGAGTACTCCACTGCAAAATTCCGGCGCACGTTCATCTGCTCGTCAAACCAAGCAGTCCACGCCGCTATACATTCCGCGGCCACCTCCACAAACTTTGTGATCTCCAGGCGTGCCTCCACCAGCATCACCTTCTTGTTGCTCGGCCTGCCGTCGGCGAGCGCGACGAAATCGGAGACCCTCCGCACGAGCTCGTCATGGCGGGAGATACGGATCGGCGGAGACCAGCGGCCGCTGTCGTAATGCTCCTGCGACCACAAGCATGGGGATAGCGGGAAGGGGACGAATCCTCCGTCGTCGAGGAAATTTCCTTGCAGCGACGCGGCGAGAGTTTCGCGATTGCCGACATCGATCAGTTCCGATTTCCTGTTGGAGAAGCCTCGATACGCCGTCCGCTTTCCGGTGGCGCCGTCTTTTACTCCGAAGGCGATGTCGACGGTGGCGACGAATCTGAACTTACGGTTCGTGTGGAAGTGCTCCGGCGGCAATGACTCCTCGATTCTAACGTGTAAGTCGGAGTGTTTGTGAGAATTTAGCAGCGGTAGCCACGCCGGCGCCATGAGTGGAAGAAAAATCAAAGAAGCAAGAAATAAATAATTTGATTAGGACTTGATTATATACTCAGTTAGTTGTGTGTGGAAGGAAAATAAAAAAACAAAATCTTATACATGGCATAATTAGATATGCAAATTTAAAGATAACACTTATAGAAGGAAATAATTCCTTAATAGTTATCTATAATATTATCATGATTTTTCGTAGGAGACCATCTTCGTTGCACCTCTTATTATTTGCTCATAATTGATTACTGGTTTTCCCCCTTAATACAAACAAAAAGATGGTTTTGTAAGTCTATACAAAACAATAATTCTAGTGTACTTTCACACACCACAATCACCACAATCACGATAGAAAATAAAGAACACGAGAATTGTTAACTCAGTTCGTCTTGCGACTACGTTTGGGGGCGATGTCAAGCCAGAGATTTCAATATGAATTTCGGATACTGATTATATTGTGAAGCGGCTATTAAATAGATAATGAACTAACCCTAACCCTAAGCCCATTAAGGTTCCGCTTGAGCCCAAAAATATAAGCCCAAAAATTTGGCTCGATTGCCCCCGGACCCCGTCCAACTCTTCGGCGAGTTGGATCACCGGAATCGTGGTAGAGTGTATAGTCTATTCAGGCTCCATACTCCAACAGTTCAGAATAACAGAGATAATCATTTTTAATATAAGATTTTACATGTTTAATGAAGGGTTTTGGTATGCAACTTAATGAAATTAACGTATTTGTAATTTTGTATGAGTAGTAACATGTTGTGTGCATCCAAATACATGGGACATTCAATCTAATTAAATTATAAATAGTTCATCAATCTCTAATTAAAATTTATTAACTTAATAATTAAGATTTAGCAATTTTAATTAAAATCTAAAAATAAATTTTATTTAATTTTAAAAATAAAGTGCTGGACCCGGGCTACACAATATCACCAAATGCACCCAAGAACCATTGATCATTTTTATTTTCGGGTTATCACATTGAACTTGGATCATTTTCTTTTTAAGTAATAATTATCTTTTCAAAAGATATAAGCCTTATCTACTTTTTATTATTTTATACCTTTCTTTATCTACTTTTCATCTATTTAATCACTTTATACAATTCTCATAAATAATCGGGTAAAAAAACAAGCCATCTTTGACGGGATATTACATGATTGGACTATCCATTTCATAGAAATAGATTGCAGAATGAAATGCTAGTTTGGAATCGATGATCTCGTCTGGCCTTCAGAAGCTTTATGCCAACAATATACTTTTTATGAAAGGCAAAATTTGATATTCATCGGGCTGGGCCGGGAAAAAGAAATGAAGTAACCACTGTTTGGATATCTCACAAATTGGGCCGGTTTCGTCCCAAGAGTTCAAGAAAAATACTAAAAGAAAGAAGTAATCGAATCCCTAATTTATAGTACCAATTATTTACGAATTCTATATTTTTATACAATCAAAAATATTTTTTCTCGTAATTTGGCTCGCAATTTTCAGCAACCAAATTCCTACCAAAGTTGGTTCCCTTTTGCCAAATTTTGAAAGTTTTCCCTGTGCTGGAACTCAAGGTACGACCTTTCTGCTTCGTCTTGATGAACTGATTGATCAATTTATACGTTTTTTTTTTCTTGGCGTGATTCATAGTAAATGGGTATTTCTGAATTGGTGCATCAATTTTTTTGACCCTTTAGCTTCTGTTTACTTTTTTTTTGTTTATAGAAACAAAATCAATTTGGTTTCTGAAGGAGCGAGACAACCTTGTTCTTGTTATAAGCATTAATTTTTATTTTAGTTTTTGAATCGGTTGATTGTTCAGGGTTTGATGTATTTTTGTTGTCTAGAAATTATTTTTAAGTCTTGCAAAGGAAATGGTGAAGTAAAGCGACATCCTTAGTTCAACTAGAACTACACCAATGAGATGAGGTATCTTAGCTACTCGGAATCAGGCAGATATTGCTTGATGGGACCTTCATTTTCTTTCTTGAAGGTATCTAAATTTTTAATATAATAAATGACGATCTAGAATGATCGTCCAACACCTATAAATAGAACTCACTAAGATCATTTGTAACTAAGCCAAAAACTAAAAGGCTAAATACACAGCAAATATATCTATAGCCTTTCTTGGAGACAAGAACTTCATTCTAAATTCCTCTATATCCAAATCACCGATAATCACCTTCTATTTTCTAACAATTATGCATGCAGTTTTGGTTTATGGGTGCAAAAAAGTTTTTTCAACCAAAAATATTATATATTATGCTCTTATTATGGCAATGAGAAATAATATGTTTATGTTCTTATTCTAGATTGTATGATTCATGTGCTAGCATGGTCGAATTGCTTGTACATGTCATACATGATAAGTAAGCATTATAGAAGACTTAATAATTGAGAAGACACCACAAAGTTCATGTAAACAAAATTATAATAAACAAAAGATTGTATCAGATTATATTAGGTTTTAGATTTTTCAGATGGAGAGGCCTCGAAACGCCGCCCGCATTCTGATGGCGCCTTCATCGGAGTATAATACGACGTTGATGGTGCCGACGATTTTGAACTTGCGCTTCTAGTGGAGCGCTCCGGCGGCGATGACTCTGACGTGTAAGTCGGAGTCTTTGTGAGAATTTAGCGGCGATAGCCACGCCGGCGTCGCCATGCGAGTTTTGAGAACGAAAATCAAAGAAGCAATAATTTAATAATTTTACATGGCTTGTTTATATACTCACACGCGTAGTTAGTTATATGGAAGGAAAAAAAAAAAACTTATACAACTCAAAAAGGAATAGTTTGTTTACTTGTGTAATATGGAAAGTCCCATGTTAACAAAGTCTAATGAATGATAATAATAATAATAATAATAATAATAATAATAATAATAATAATAATAATAATAATAATAATAATAATAATAATAATAAAATGTGGTTTAATTTTCATTTCGTTTTCTGGAAAATACCAGTTTGACAATGTAAATCTCAATGATTTACTTAGGATTTGAATTTATCTATAATTTATTATCAAAACTTATTAATTGTTTTAACTGAAATTAATTATTTAGAAAATATAGAAAATAAAACAGAAATCATTGCGATTTGTTCTCATCAAATATAATTATTTATTTATTTTTAAAAATAATTATTTATCATATAGTACTATAATGAATTTGGCTCAAATTTAAATCCATCAAAAAATTATATCTTCCCATAGGAAAGGGGTATGTACGAAGGATATCTTCCTATCAAAAAATTATATCTCCTGATAGATAGGAAAGATATATTCAAATCGCGATTTGTTCTCATCAAATATAATTATTTATTTATTTTTAAAAATAATTATTTATCATATAGTACTATAATGAATTTGGCTCAAATTTAAATCCATCAAAAAGTTATATCTTCCCATAGGAAGGGTATGTACGAAGGATATCTTCTTGTCAAAAAATTTATATCTCCAGATAGATAGGAAGGATACATTCAAATCTCTCAACATCGATCCTCGTTGATATATTTTTTTAAAATCTCTATAAATTATAAACTGATAAGTTGAAATCTAGTTATTGTGCAAAATTTAAAATCTAATATAATCTGAATCAAATAACAATCTTTTGTTTATTATACTATCATATATGTACAAGCAATTCAACGATGCTAGCACATGTAAAAGCAATTCAACGATGCTAGCACATGAATTATACATAACATACAATATAACTATACTATTTTGGTTGTAAAAACTTGTTTGAATAATTTATGATTAAATCCTTTGTTATTATTTTATAATAAAAATTTAATAATTATATTAGTTCAGTTTAATTAAAAATTACCTTTTACCTGCGGCCATATGCACCCAAGGCGAACTCGTAACCGACTATTAAATCATCAAAAGACCCAAGACTTGACTATTAGTAACCGAAAGATTAATTAGAATATTTATATATTAGCTGATAGCTTCAATCACATTTTTCATCACATAAACACTACAAAAAGTATATAATTAATATAACCATAGGAGATAAACTAATAATAAATTGAATTCCATGCATATATACCTTATAATCAAAGTAATCAATTAAACGACGTCGTCTTGCGCCGCAGGTGGCAGGAGACAGCGGCATAAGGGGCAAATGCAACTCCCCGCCAACCATGTACTGATGCAATCTACATGAAACGCATGAAGGCACGGCAGCACAGCTACGCTTCTGCCAAACTCCTCCAAACATATGGCGCAACACGCCTCCTCCTCCGGCTGCCTCGTTAAAACTCTCAAGTACTCCACTGCAAAATTCCGGCGCACGTTCATCTGCTCGTCAAACCAAGCAGTCCACGCCGCTATACCCTCCGCGGCCACCTCCACAAACTTTGTGATCTCCAGGCGTGCCTCCACCAGCATCACCTTCTTGTTGCTCGGCCTGCCGTCGGCGAGCGCGACGAAATCGGAGACCCTCCGCACGAGCTCGTCATGGCGGGAGATACGGAGCGGCGGAGACCAGCGGCCGCTGTCGTAGTGCTCCTGCGACCACAAGCATGGGGATAGCGGGAAGGGGACGAATCCTCCGTCGTCGAGGAAATTTCCTTGCAGCGACGCGGCGAGGGTTTCGCGATTGCCGACGTCGATCAGTTGCGATTTCCAGTTGGAGAGGCCTCGATACGCCGTCCGCATTCCGGTGGCGCCGTCTTTGGAGTAGAAGACGATGTCGACGGTGGCGACGAATCTGAACTTGCGGTTCGTGTGGAAGTGCTCCGGCGGCAATGACTCCTGAATTCTAACATGTAAGTCAGAGTGTTTGTGAGAATTTAGCAGCGGTAGCCACGCCGGCGCCATGCGTGGTTTGAAGAAGAAAAATCAAAAAGCAAGAATTAAATAATTTGATTAGGGCTTGGCGCCATGCGTGGTTTGAGGAAGAAAAATCAAAGAAACAAGAATTAAATAATTTGATTAGGGCTTGTTTATATACTGAGGCGCGTAGTTAGTTGTGTGTGGAAGGAAAATAAAAAACAAAATCTTATACATGGCATAATTAGATATGCAAATCTAAAAATAAACACTTATAGAAGGAAATAATTCCGTAGTAGTTATCTATAATATTATCATGATTTTTCGTAGGAGACCATCTTCGTTGCACCTCTTATTATTTGCTCATAACTGATTACTGGTTTTCCTCCTTAATACAAACAACAAGATGGTCTTCTAAGTCTATACAAAACAATAATTCGAGATTACGTTCAAAATAACAGAGATAATTATTTTTTTAATATAAGATTTTACATGTTTAATGAAGGGTTTTGGTCTGCGACTTAAATTAACGTATTTGTAATTTTGTATGAGTAGTAACTTGTTGTGTGCATCCAAATACATGGGACATTCACTCTAATTAAATTATATATAGTTCATCAATCTCTGTTTAGAATTTATTAACTTATAATTAAGATTTATCAATTTTAATTATAATTTAACCATAAATTTATTTAAATTTAAAAAAATTGATGAACCCGGGCTACACAATATCACCAAATGCACCCAAGAACCATTGATATTTTCATTTTTCGGGTTATCGCATTGAACTTGGATCATTTTTTTTTAAATAATAATTATCTCTTCAAAATGTATAAATCATATTTACTTTTTACCATTTTATGTATTTCTTCTATCTACTTTTCATCTATTTAACCAGTTTATACTATTCGAAAAAATAATCATGTCTAAAAAAACAAGTCATCTTTGACGGGATATAGCCACATAGGGATTACATGATTGTACTATCCATTTCATAGAAATAGATTGCAGAATGAAATGCTAGTTTGAAATCGATGATCTCGTCCGGCCTTCAGAAGCTTTATGCCAACGATATACTTTTTATGAAAGGCAAAATTTGATATTCATCGGGCTTGGGCCGGGAAAAAGAAATGAAGTAACCACTGTTTTTGGATATCTCACAATTTGGGCCCGTTTCGTCCCAAGAGTTCAAGAAAAATACTGAAAGAAAGAAGTAAAGTAATCGAATCCCTAATTTATAGTACCAATTATTTACGAATTCTATATTTTTATACAATCAAAAATAATTTTTCTCGTAATTTGGCTCGCAATTTTCAGCAACCAAATTCCTACCACAGTTGGTTCCCATTTTGCCAAATTTTTAAAGATTTCCCTGTGCTGGAACTCAAGGTACGACCTTTCTGCTTCGTCTTGATGAACTGATTGATCAATTTATACGTTTTTTTTCTTGGCGTGATTCATAGTAAATGGGTATTTCTGAGTTGGTGCATCAATTTTCTTGTGCCGTCTCCTTTCAAGGCATGTGTCATTTGCCTTTCTTTAAATTTTTTCTTGGTTATTTCATTCATACTGTTATAGCATTCATGCTGTTGTTTTGCTTATTGATGTCTCGTACTCAGTGTTGTGGCTAGTGGGTTTGCTCTTGGAAGAAGCGGGATGCTTTGATTTTTTTTTTATTTTTTTGACCCTTTAGCTTCTGTTTACTTTCTTTTGTTTACTTATAGAAACAAAATTAATTTGGTTTCTGAAGGAGCGAGACATCGGTTTGTGTGCACGTCGGTAAACGCTGCTTGATTTTTGGGCCGATTGGGTTCTCATGTATCAGAAATCTTGTTCTTGTTATAAGCATTAATTTTTATTTTAGTTTTAGAATCGGTTGATCGTTCAGGGTTTGATGTATTTTTGTTGTCTAGAAATTGTTTTAAGTCTTGCAAAGGAAATGGTGAAGTAAAGCGACATCCTTAGTTCAACTAGAACTACACCAATGAGTGAGGTATCTTAGCTACTCGGAATCAATATGCCAGATATAGCTTGATGCGACCTTCATTTTTTTTCTTGAATGCGATTACTGGCCTCCTGGAAGCTTTCATGAACATTTCCTTCATCTGAGCTCAAATATGGAAATATATAGTGATTTATTGGACAACATGCATTGCTGATCAGAAGCCTGATGTTTTGGCTGTAGGTAGTGCAAGTGAGACATTAGTTTCTTCAGCATCTCTTCCTATTCTGTGGTGCTGATTCATTTTAGTCCATCGACTATCTTGCATTCTAGAGCTGGTTTTAAGCTGCTCATCTGTTGCCAGAAGACTAATTAACGTCAATATTGTATGGGATTAATAATATATAATGTTGAGATGACTTGTTTGTTTCATGTTGTGTACCCTGACACTATTTCTTTAACATTTTTTTTAATATAATTATGGTTGAATGACATCTGTGTCTGTGACTAACAAATGAATGGCTTCAGCTGCTAGCAAAGGGTTTAGAGAAAGCTATATACCTGTCTTACTATTGATGATGACAAAATTTCATCTTTGTATCTGCGTTTGATATGAGATTCTTATGTACGCTGTAAGCTTGCATTCTTTACCAGTTGTAAAGTAAATTAATTTGTATGAGTCAGTTGTGCATATGCATATGTAGGTTCTGAAAAAATTACAAAAAAATTTGAACATGTCAAACCCTTTTTTTCTTTAATTCCACATGTGTTCTACTCTCTATTCTTACAATATTGTATTCCTGTCTTTCTCCATGTTTTGAGATAAAAATGTTCTCATCTCTTGTATGTCTTCTTGTCCCTTCCTTTTAATGCTATATGTCTTCTTCAGACTTTTTACTGTTTGATACCTTTGTGCAGGCCATTGAGCAAGGTCTTCCCGAAGTCAGTAGGAGTGCTCGGTCTCTTGTTCAGTCAACGATACCTCCTACTTCGTCACTCCCCTCAAATCCCGGTATATTTTCATCTGGAGCAGCTGGACAGGTCATGGCCCATCCAGGTCCTCCATTTTTTGTTCCTGAAGGAAATTCATCACGTGCTGGAAATTATTCTTTCAATGGAAATGTGCTACCAAAGCAGACTGATCAATCACATACAACTGTATGGCTCAACCTTTTTCATTTCTTTCTTGGTTTATTCCATGCTTGATATTATATGGTCTGTGTCTATGAGACGTTCCTTCAACTTGCAATATGTGCATGACAGCCATGCAATTTACCTAGGTCCTTAGATTAATTCATCATGATCTTCTTGTTTTCTCATTCTGATCCCATCAGTAGATGCATTTGGTACAAATTGCAACTTTTTTATTAATACAAAAAGTTTTTATTAAATATTTGGTCCATATATGGGGTTGTACTCGTGTTTCCTTAATCAGCATGCTAAAGTATTTGAGATTATATCCTCTTTCTTTCTTTAAATGCTACGTGCTATTGATATGTTAGCTTGAATCTCTTGGCTTCAGAATGTAAGAGCTGATGGTACTCAAGAAGTGGGAGCAACTACTTCTGCGGCAGCAGTTACGCAGTCTGCTCTACCTAATGCCAGTCCGGCAGCACATTTTGCACCCAACAATTTTAGTAATATGAATCCATGGATGCCTGCTCCAGCAACATTTCAAGTGCCTGCAAGGATGGCTAGAGCTCCTACAACCCCTGCCCCCCCTGGAATAGCTTCTTCCATACCTTCTCCCTCAAGTTCAAACCATCAGGCTTTATCTCAAGATTCCAATGCACTAAGAGCGTTCATGCCTGTTGCTCCTGTTCTCCCCAACCCTCCCATTCAGCATAATTCAGTTGCTATGTACCCATCTGCTTCTCCTCAGGCTGCTCCTCCTGGACCATGGTTGTCTCATCAGCACATTGGTGGCTTTGCTAGACCATCCTTTTCACCCTATGGTGCTGCTGTTCCTGGCCCTTATCCAATGCCGATACGTAGCACGCCTCCACAATCTGCTTCGTTTTCTGATATCCAACCTCCTGGAGTTTCACCTGCAGTATCTGCAATGTGGGCTCCTACAACTTCCTTTACTGCTGGTACCCAATCATCCATTAGTTCTGGACAGGCAGAGTTACCCCCTGGAATTGGTAAAACTAAAGTCCAGTTTTCTTTGTATCTCTGCCTATTATATTGCGCCATGATACTGCAAAGATTTTCTGTGGATAACCGGGAACACTTTGAATGCAGATACTAAGGATGAAGCTCCCAGCAAAGAAAAACAGGATGCCTGGACAGCTCACAGGACAGAGACTGGGATTGTGTACTATTATAATGCATTGACGGGAGAGTCTACATATGAGAAACCTTCAGGTTTTAAAGGAGAGGTACTGCAAGCATTGGATTATCTATAAAAAATTATGGTGCAGTTTTTTTGTTGGTTTTCGGTGTTTATCTTTAATAAGCTTTATGTAATTTTACTTGCTTATGGGCTGTTAGTTCTGATATTCCTTATCCTATCTTCCGAACATGTACTTTGTCATATGCTCTTTATCCTGTTATATTCGTAAGAAGAATATGATGACATTTAAATTAGTGATTCTGTTTGTTTGTACAGTAGGGTGTGTGTGTGTTGGGGTTTGGGTAAAAACTCTCAAGTGAAAGTCATCCTATGGAAGTGTGACAAGTACCGTATAGAAAAAAATTCTTTTTCAATGCCTCTAGACTGCAGGTAGGTAATTCTCACAGAATTGGGATATTGTTCTACTAACTTGCATGTTGAGAGCAAATGTTGAAAATCAGAAATAACTACTTTCATAGTTCAAAGATTGTTGAACGCAATTATTATTCTGTTAGTAATGTTTGATTGAGCTCACTCTGCATTTGTTGCTGCAATCTTTTTTGTCTTACCTTGTAGTCTTCCAGTACTTTTGTTTATGGTTGTTCTGATTGTTTATTATCTTTACAATGCAGTCGGATAAAGCAACAGTCCAGCCAACTCCTGTTTCATGGTGAGTTATCTGCCAAAAATGGAGATAGACTAGTTTAATACCTTGACTTTGTCTTCTGCTAATATTGCTGGAAGTAATGGAATGAACATTGGGTCTATGATATTAAAGTGTCTGAAAGGAGATATCTATCATCAAACATAACAAAGTAAATCAGCAAACCAGGAATAACTGATTTGTACTGTACCCTCAGCTTATATGGTGTTCTAAAAGTCATCATTGAAGTAATCCTCATCTAGTTCAATAATGACCTCTAGGTTTCTCGAGCTCATAGTTAGATGTCGGTACTAGTGAATTGATGTCTTTCTATGTTGAAACTACTTGATGTCATCAAACAGCACAGGAACTTGGAGCTTGTTGTGTGTGATTGCCCTGGTGAAACCCATTTTTTTCCTCACATATTCAGTTTCTTTGTGAAGTTATGCTGATACTTTTTCTTTCTCTGTCCAGGGAGAAATTGTCCGGTACTGATTGGACACTTGTAACCACTAATGATGGGAAAAAATATTACTACAACACCGTAAATAAGGTCTGACGCTTCTCACTGCATTTGGTTTGTTGTATCTCATAATCTAAAACCCGTATGCTGGTGTCTAAATACGAGAAACCTTTATTTGAATTTCATAACTTGTTTCTATCTTATAATCTTGTGGCTTGAGCAGTAATCTGATAATTTTATCTGTTATCAAATTAGGTAAGTAGCTGGCAAATACCTAGTGAGCTAACTGAGTTGAGAAAGAAGCATGATGCGGATGCTTTACAAGCTCCATCAGTGTCAGTGACCGTTACTAATATAATAACTGAAAAAGGATCTGATCTTGTTAGTTTAAGCACACCTGCTGCTAACACAGGCGGTCGTGATGCCATAGCTGTCAGATCTTCAGGTGCATCTGCCTCATCTTCTGCACTGGATCTCATCAAAAAGAAGTTACAGGACTCTGGAATGCCCGATTCTAGTTCCTCCCCAGCTGTGTCTGGTTCAGTTGCATTAGAACTTAATGGCTCAAAACCAGTGGAGGCTTCTACAAAAAGTCTCCAAAATGATAACAATAAGGATAAGAATGGGGATGGTGATATCTCCAATTCCTCTTCTGATTCTGAGGATGAAGATAGAGGCCCCACCATGGAGGACTGTCTCCTCCAATTCAAGGTACTTCTGTCTATGCTTACAACCAGGCCCTCCCATTTGTGGTGGTAAAACACCTGAAAACTTATAGGTGGCATTAACCCCAAACTTTTTTGCTGTCCTTTTGAAGTTCTGATTAATTCCACAAATGACTTGATGACCTATTTCTTTGCATCTGCTTTTGAATGTGTAAAATCTTTCTGCTCATTTCATATCTGCTTGTGCTTTGGACTTTCTAGGAGATGCTTAAGGAAAGGGGAGTGGCACCATTTTCAAAATGGGAGAAAGAACTTCCTAAAATAGTATTTGATCCACGCTTCAAGGTTTGTTGGTTCCTTTACCAATTAAGTAATCTGCCGTAGATTTTAAGCAACCTGGAATCTGGAGTTTCTTTTGTTAGTTGTTTAGTCTTCAGTCAGCTGGTTATATACTGCTTTCTTCTTATTTGATGGAACTTTATATCTCTGTGAGGAAGTGTTTGCATTACTTTGCTTTTCATGAGGTTAATCTGCTGCAGGCTATTCCAGACCAAAGTGCCCGAAGAGCTCTCTTCGAGCACTATGTTCGAACTCGTGCTGAAGAGGAGCGAAAAGAAAAACGAGCGGCTCAGAAGGCTGCTTTGGAGGGTTTCAGGCAGTTACTGGAAGAAGCAAAGGAGGTTTGGTGCAATTGTCTACTGTTAAAGTATTCTCTGTTACTTTTTGAATTTGAATTCTGGAAGGCATCTGGGAGTTAAAGAACTAAGAACAGTTTCATGACATTCAGGACATTGATCAGAATACTGATTATCAAACATTTAAGAGGAGATGGGGTGAGGATCCTCGATTTCTGGCCTTGGACAGGAAAGAAAGGGAACATTTGTTAAATGAAAGGTATAATTTGTCACTTTAATAATATTCAAACCAATAGTTTGGACTTGTTTGATGAACATAATGAGACTTCTGTGTTCTAGACTGCTATATCTAACTTATATTCTGTCTTGTTAGGGTATTACTTCTGAAAAGGAGTGCTCAAGAAAAAGCTCAAGCACAGCGTGCTGTTGCGACTTCTGATTTCAAGTCGCTGCTCAAGGATAGAGGAGATATTACATCTACTTCAAGGTGGTCAAAGGTAGGTTTATGCTAAAAGGTGATGTTATTTAGTTCATAGGTAATACTGGGTTTTGCCAACCACCAGCTTGGCCAACTCCATGGAGATACTCATATTGCATTGGCTCTTGTAAGAAATCTTTCTTTCCTTATCAGTAACTTGGGTTGAATATTGAATGATTTCTTCCTCCTTCCATTGTACATACAAAAGATAAACCCTTGCTTAAGTTTTGCCTGAGGAATCGTTTGGCCATAGTCATGCCAATATAATGAGGATGAAATAAGGAGCGGTTTATTTGTTCATGATAATGAATTTTATTAGGTTGAGGGTTGGTTATATTTTGCTCAAATTAATATACAGAAGCTTGAACAAGTGTTGTATTAAGATGTGAATCTCTTCTCTGGTAGGTGAAGGATAGCTTAAGAAATGATCCCAGATATAAGTCAGTCAAGCATGAAGACCGGGAGAAGTTATTTAATGAATATGTAGCAGAACTAAAGGCTGCTGTAGAAGAGACTGCTCAGAAGGCAAAGGCAAAACAGGACGAGGAGGTAAGACAACTACTTGCTTCCGACCTTCAGTAATTGCTGATTCCAATCGTTTATTAATGAATCATTTATTATTTTATGTTTTAGGGAGTCGGTTTGCTTAGTGGTTATAGATCAGATTAAAATAAGAAACTAGATAGAAGTAAGGCATATATGAAGGATATATTTTCGAAGGGCCACTCACAAGTCACATAAAGGGAAATACTGTAGGTCGATTGAATTTACATACTGTTACACTGAAAATATTCAAGTTTTACAGTTCACCTAATAGTCTTGAAATACAATTCAAACAATCGCTATCCCTGAAAACCAAAAGAATGGTATACCCTTCCAGACAGAAGAATAACACTTCAGAATAAATACCTGCACTAAGTATCTTCATAAAGATTTATAATGCTATTGTACTTCCACTTTACCAGTAGAGTGCTAATTCATTGGATACAAAAGAAGAAAAAGAATATCATAATATTAGAAAGGAGCATGGGCCATCTCTAAAATTTAGGCACATAATCTGCATGTTATGAGAGGTAAGATGTCAGTGAGTACAAGCATGATCAAGATGCAGACTGATCAATTGCCTCGTCAATAATAATAATTAATCAATAGTAATTAATAATTAATAACGATGCTAGTCGAACAACTTGTGTAGGGTAAGACATATCTCTATGCCACAAGAAGGAATCTTATTGTCATATTTCTTCTAGGTAAATGAATTTGACCAGTCGTGAAAGATATCATTTGTTCTATTTGATGTTAAACTATTCTGTTTCAAAGCAAAGGAGAACAGACAGCAGTTAGCAAGAAAGTTATTGATGGTCTGTCTCGCTTGCTCCTGATTTGGTTGATTAATGTGTCATCTTGGAACTTTAATGTGCATGTGTACTGCTTGTAGGATAAATTGAAGGAGAGAGAGAGAGCTACGAGAAAACGGAAAGAAAGAGAGGAGCAAGAAGTTGAGAGAGTGAGACAGAAAGCTCGCAGGAAGGAGGCTGTTGAATCATATCAAGCTCTATTGGTGGAAACAATAAAAGATCCTCAGGTATTAATATCCTGTATCTTATTTTTGAAATATTTGGATTCAATATAATTTTCAACTTCAACTTTGTGCTGGTTGCTTGTACTTTAGATTATCCTTTCACTTTCCTAGAAATTAATCCAGATTAAGAAAACGAATGCATAAATGGTTTTTTCTTAATCACAGCACATGCTAAACAGGCCAAGTGGCATACTTGGCTTGTTATCTGGAGACTTGAAGGAGCTCAAGGATCAGCTAAAAATTCACAAAGACAAAATTAGTTTGTTTTGCACATCGGTGCATTTACTTGTTCTACATAACTTGCTCAAGATTGGCCTTCAATCCTATAGCATAAAGCTTGGAATCATGTATGTGCAAATATACACTATAACATGTGTCTATCCTTAAAAGAAATTCATATAAACTGTAAAGCTCCATTAAATCATTATGAAAGTAAAATGGAGCATCATAATCACCAAAGCACTGCATCAGATGGCTCTGCTCCCACCACACTCCTACCAATTTTTACTAGTCATGGTAAATTTTGTGTTCATTAATATTTAAGATGTGGGCTCTGATTAAGCCTTATTTTCATTTTATATAAGAGCATATTTCTTATAGGACAGTGCACCGTATTGAAACATCAAACATCAACTGCAGTATTTGTAATTATTATCCAAAACATGTACCTGCTGTCCTGTGTCCACGATCCTCCTCCTGAATTTCTTGAACTTGATTGTTCTTTCCGAATTGTTTTCTTTGTATCTAGGCATCCTGGTCAGAATCAAAATTGAAGTTGGAGAAGGATCCTCAAGGGCGCACTGCCAATCCACATCTAGATAAATCTGATTTAGAGAATCTTTTCCGTGAACATGTTAAGTCCTTACATGAGGTAATCCTGGCTTTCCTTTGATATATCTTCTCGATACACCAAAATTCCATGACCATTATTCTTATGCTGTAACGATGGTTACAATTTTGTTCAACCTAATAAAACTCTATCAAATGATTTACTTAGAATTCAACATTTTCATGCCTTTCATGCTAAATTAATCAACTTCTCTTGCAGTCGAAGTTTCAGTTGGTGTCATTTTATTATTCTATGCTTGTACTTACCGGTTTCTTCGCAATTCTAGAGGTGTGCACAGGAGTTCAGAGCTCTGTTGGCAGACGTCATAACTGCAGAAGGTGCAGCTCAAGAAACTGAAGATGGTAAAACCATTTTAACATCTTGGTCGACAGCAAAACTACTCTTAAAGAGTGATCCTAGATATAACAAAATGCCAAGGAAAGAAAGAGAAGCCTTGTGGCGACGACATGCTGAGGAGATCCTACGGAAGCAAAAGAAAGATCAAGATCAAGGAGAGAATCCTGCGGATGGGAAAAGTAAAGCTAGCATCGACTCTGGGAAGCATCCATGGAGAACCAACGATAGAAGATAGCTGCTTCTCGTGTTCTCTCTCTCTCTCTCTCTCTCTCTCTATCTCCTCGAGTAAGTCCTGAACAGCCACCCTGGCCTGTCATTTCATTTGCACTGGACATTTTTTTCGAGTGAGAATTGAATTAAACCTTGAAACTTTACGTAGCTGAGATGGCTTATGTGCTACAGCACCCGATCGAAGCAAGGAATATGACAGTAAGAATTTCGAACTAAGTATATTGTAATGTGAAACTTTTGGTTACCTATGTGGTGGTGATTGGTGATGGAACTGAAGTCAATTTCTTGCTCTACTAGATTTTACTGATGAGTTGAAGGCTAATACCATACTTGTTATATAATCCAATGTGTTTTGTATGATTAAATTAAATATCAAATATGCCACTTAGCTCAATCTGAAAAAAATAATTTGGGAAATACAAAATATGATTTTTTTTTAACAAATTTGTAATTTTAGGTAGCTGTTTGAAACTCGTCGGTCCTTTGTAGCAATTGCTTGGGGATAGATTTTGTCAAAATCAAGCGTAATCTACACTAAATAATGACGCTCTACTCAATTTCGATTGAACATCATTTTGTCCTATATTTTGCCGGTTCCAATTATACATAAAAAGTGTAAAATTAGAATTATGTTTTGAAAAATTATGCTTTCGTGAAGGCCGTGTTTTGTCAAAATAGACCGATGGACAACGCAGCGTCTATCTGACTATTATTTTGAACTTTTTTGTTGGATAAATAATTTTTTTAAAGATCACGTTGATGGATTCAAATCAGAAACCTTTAGTTTTAGGTACTAGTCGTCCCACATTATATGGAAGTCGTATTTTATTCATTTTCCTTATTATAAACGTACCAATAATCCAAACAAAAAACAACATTCAAATAATAAGACGGAATCTCGGTAGTACTGTGATCAAATCTATAAAATGAGTCAAGTATGTAATTGATTATAGATTTGAATCCAGATTTTAACCTGTCTTAAATTTTTTGACGTATGGAACTCTTACAAATATAAAAAAAAATGATCTTATACGATTTTTCTGTAAGTATAATTCCAACTAAGTTTGAGTTATATATTTTAATATATCGTATTATATTTTGTGCCATATTGTAATTTGAACATCATCGTCCTACTCAAAATCTACTTTACTATCATGTCGTGTTTGACTTTGGATTAGAGTTGCAAGAGTCGTCGTCTCGCACTCATGTCAGCTGTCTTCTGTTTCTGAACACTCTACGCCTCCCTCTAGTTGCAGACTTCAAATGGCGAACGCCAACTCGATCAAGCGTTCGCGGACCGAACTTCCCAGTCGCCTAACTGGTAATCCATCCCATCATCATAGAAATTCTGCTCGGGCTGCCCGTCAATTCCCTCCTCGAGTTCAGGTCCGTCTCCAAACCGTGGCTCTCTTTCATCTCCATCCCTCAATTCACACAATCCCATCTCAAGATCTCGACCCAGATAAATTCGGGTCGCCATAAAAAACTTGTATTCGGATCCGGCGCCCGACCCGGCGCCTTCTACAATTCTCCCTAAACCCTAAGAGCGACGACGAGAATTCAAACTCGTCCATGGAGAATCCGATGCCCTACTGTGAATCCCTTCTTTCACTGGTCTTCAATCCTGTTAGTTACATTACAGGTGATAACTTATGGTTTAGCAATGCCATGATGAGCCATGGCCTACGTGATTTAGTCAGTCGAGTGTGCGATTTTGTGGGTGGGGTGTGTGCACGGTAATCCCTCCATTTGCGCATAATATAGCATGTAATGGGCAATTTACGTAAGAAAAGCATGCATCGAGACGAAACATGGAATCCTGTGAGAAAAAGGAAATATCGACGCCTTAGCCCAACGATTTCTACAGACTATGCCAGTTGTTAGATCATGGTCAAGATCCACAGGGCATATCTACTTCTTCGATCGTCTTTGACTCACTTATCTAAATTGACTCACTTGTCTAAATGTAATATATGTTGTGAATCTTGACTCGATCTACCAGATCCAATTAGGGTGTGCACGAATCGAAAAAACCGATCGATTTCGGTCGGTTCGGTTTGGTTCAAATTTTCAATTAAAATCGGTTTTCTGTTCGGTTTTTGGTTTTATATTTTAGATTTGGTCGGTAACCGAACTGAAATATTATTTTTATATATTTATATATTTTATATAATAATTAATTAATATTTTAATTAAATAATTAGGGTTAAAATATGTTTATTTAAAAAATATATATATAAATATGTTTCGGTCGATTTTTCGGTCCGACCAAAATCCATAGGTTTTTTCGATTCGATTTTCGGTCTAAAAAATTTCGGCCGATGCACACCCCTAGATCCAATGATTTGAACTTTGTGTAGGAATCGACGTAAAATGTTGTTTGTTGTGTACGGGGGCGGACCTAGGGGCACAGGACCCTCCTGGATTTTGATAAAAGATCAGAGCTATAATAGTAATTTCATGTGTGTATATATATATATATATATATATATATATGGGTTGATCTAGTGAGCTCATCTTTTGAGAATTTAAGAATTATGCATAGATGTATAAAGTTGATGAATAAAATCTATAAAGTTATGCACAACAAAAACATTCTAAAATTATTACACAACAAAATAACTTTAGAAAGTTTTCGTTATGCACAATTTTATCTTCTCTTGCATCATCTTCAATGTCTTATCATGGTTTGCGAGTTATAAAAAGATATATATATATATATATATATATATATATATATTATATTATATTATATGTTGCTTATTTTATTAAAGAGCATATTAGTATAGTGGTAGAAGTTTTGTTAGCATTTGATCCACTCCCTTATGATCTTCGGTTTAATTCTTAGTAAAGTATTTTTGTTATAATTTTAAGTTTTAGAGTTTTTATCCGTTTGTAATAATTTAAGTTTTGTATTAATTGGTTGTCGTAGAGACTTTTTTGTACTTAACTAGTTTTTTTTCCAAAATTGTGATTGGTCTTTTTTGTTTTAATTTTAAGTTTTTGTTATAATTGATTATTTAGTAAAATTTATATATATATAGTTTTTATTGTATAACTCTATTTTATTTTTTGAATTTCTTTATATATAACCTAGTTTCTATTACCAAATTTGTCTTCCATATCTCTATACTTATTAATACAAAATGAATTAAAAGAGTCTCTAAATTAAGTTGAAGCATCAGCTTCTCAGAACAAAACTCTTCTTTAGTTTTTTATATAATAAAATATATTGTTATTGTGACTATCGTCTAGAAGATTTTTTTGAATTATTTTACTAAATATGAAGGGATTATGAAATCGAGCATTTGGTTTCATCACAAATTATAAAAAAGATGGTTTAATAAATTCGTCAAAAGATCAACTATATAACAAGATAGATTAAATATATAATGAAGTAAGAGTAATATATTACAACATCTTAATTATAAAAATTAATAAATAATTATGTGGCTGATAAAGCATGAAAGTTGAAATGGACTTTATAAATATTTATATTATATGGTCTTTATTAAATATAGCTTAAGGCCTCCGATTCTCTTAATACGGTCCTGACGCTAGAAATTAGAGGAGGTGGGGACAACGATTTTGAGGAAGTATAAGAGAGTATGTTTGTGAATATCGAGTTGAGAGATACAGTGAAGAAAACAACTTTTTTTCAACTTTTTTACTCACCAAAAAAAGATGGATTTCCCAAAATGAACAAGCATAAAGCATGGTGTAATAGTAAAAATTATACATTTACACTAGAACAACTCAATTTTGTACTTAAAATCGTATAGGTGTTGTACCAAATATAGAGTAGTTTCTTTTTTTCTTCTTTTCCCCTCAGATATAGTATATATATTTTACTGTTTTTAAGTATTTTTACTATATCTATACAGAATTAGATATTCCACCACACAAATTATTATAAATGTATAAATGATATATAAAAATTAATTAATTATCAGTGTATGTAGATATTTTTGCAGTGAGTGTGCATCATAGTCATAGATACTGATGATTTGGATTCATATTTCACAATCAAACATTTGGGAATAAATTTCCTTCAATTAAGCATAATAACGATCCGCGGGCCCTTCAGCTTTAACTTCTTTTAGTAATCACCACTTCCATTTAGTCATTTCCAAATAAAAATGTGATTAAAAATGGATTTACCTTTTTTTCCTGAAAATATTCATTTCCTCGTACCAAATATGGCACTAAAATAAGGGAACATTCATCCTTTGCGCAGCTTGCCACGGTCTGATGACTACAACTACCTATAATTAAATGAACTCAAACACACTTGTGTGCAAACGTCCGCTCAATTAATAATTAAGATTAATAATAAAATAATTAAAATTTATTAATTTTATTTAAAATAATTTCTATTCAAAAATTTAGTAATTCACCATTCAAATTTAATACTTCATCCTTCCTATTACTGTTAGCTCATTTTTCTTTTTAAATTGTCTCGTTATTATTGATCCATTCTAAAAAAGAAATAATTTTACTCTAAAAAATGCTTCGAATTTCGTATCACACACTAATTTGCACATAAAATACAATTTTTTTTAATTTACGTATAAAAAGAAATGAATCAGTAATATGAAGGGAATATTAATTAAATAAAATATAATAAATAAAGACAGTGAGGCGGAGGCCCTGCCGCACGGTGGGGCCCATCGCACCTATTACCATCTCTTAAATGAATTATAAAAACATTTATTTGTTCGCTTGATGCTGGCTGACCGTCATTGTGTTTGGTTTAAATAATTTAATTTGAAGACAACCTCAACTAATATTTTATGATCAATTTGAAATACATACAAATGCAAACTTAGCGTTTACATCGTTCACACGAAAAATTCAACCTCAACTAATAGTTCATGATTTTTTATTTTTATTTTTTTATTTAATACAAAAAATTTAAAAATCATATTATAACATTGAATATTTAACTTAAGACATTAATAATTCTATTACTAGCTGAAAATTTATGAAACCGTCTCTTTTTTTTTGTCAATTAATACAGAAATTTAAAGGTCACATCACGGTGACTCGAATCCAAGATCTTTGGCTTCTAGATTAACCACTCTACTATTAAGCCAACACACACACGAAACCATCTCTTTCAGTATCACAAACATCAAGTTGATGATTAAAATAATAATTTAACTTGTATAATGATGAACAATAATAATCACTCACATGAATGGATTTAATTTGTTTATGCTGGAAGAAAAGTCAATCATGATTGCATAAGGCGTGTGAGAAGGGCCCCGAATTATGTCAAATCAGCCTTTATCATATTCTTAATTATAGCAACAATTATGAAGTGGTTTCTTGTCAATTTCAATGTCACCCAAGAAAACTATTCTTCCCTCCATCCCAATTTTTTAATGGCAAAAAATTGTGTATTCGTACAACTATCTTAATTAAAATTATTAATTCTAAATTAGGATGTGTTAATCTTTAGTTAAAATTTATTAATTGTAATTAGAATTTAAATTTTACATTAAGAAAATTAATAATTTTACTTTTACTATCTTAATTATTGAATTGAAACTTTTAAAGCAAAAAATTTACATGGAAGATTAAAAGTAAATAATACACACAATTAATATCCAAATACGATGAAGTAGGGATAATTTAATTGAAAGGAATAAGAAAAAGCCAAAAGGTATAGAAAAATCGTCATATGGAGAAAATGAAGGCAAAGGAAAGCAGCCACCCTTTATACAAAGATGATAGGTGGAAGATTTGCCAAAAACGTCATTATACACACATACCAGTATAGTTGTTGAGATTGATATTATTTTTATTTTATTTTTATTTTTATTTTTATTTTTATTTTTACTGCAATCATGAAAATATACATCCCACACAAAATAATCTCAAAGTGTGAGGCCATTATCGAACCTGACCCCATCTAAGCGAAAACGTATACAATTTTCCTCCCACACAAAACTATTGAATAATAGAAGCTGCAGTGCCACACATTTTCCATTCATCAAATATTTTTGTGAAAATATAGGTCTGTGAAATTCAAATATGGATCGTAAATTGAATAATGTGTTCATTAGCTCGAGACTTCATCTAGAAGCTTATACCTTCTCACCTTATTTCTAAAAACCGGTTTAATAATCCTCTCAGAAATCCCGCCGCGATCGCTCGTCACTCTCTTCCTGCCGGCCAATGGCGGCGGCGCAGCTCGATCTACCGCCGCCGCCGCTGCCGCCGGGGTTTATTCTGCTTCTTAATTCTGTTATCAACTGCTCTTCTGTCGCCATGATTAATGTCGATCTTACCCTTCCTGATCTTCACGTCGCGATGATCGCTAATTGTGGTTTTATGAGATGAATTCTGAGAAGATTTTGTGATTTCTTCCCCTTTTTGAGTGTCTTTTGGCTTAGGCACCAGTTGCAGATGTTATACGATTCAGCTCCCGGGTACAGATTGCTACAATATCTACCACATTTATAATCATCAGGAAATGCTCAACTCGATTTTCTAATAATATTTATCTAATACTTACTTGTGCTGCGATCGAAATCCGCAGCCGCTACACGAGAAGAGCTCGGAAGAGAGGCCGTGATCTCCACACATACAGCACTCAGGCACTGATGAAGATGGTGCTCCTTCTACTTCACCATTTCTCCCCATTTATGTATATATGATGAGAGAGAGAAATAATGAAATATGTGGGTGTAAACATGTGGGTGTATATATTGTGCGTGTAGAGAGAGAAAGAGGAAATAGCGTTTTAGCTGGGGAGATTGACATTGATATGGTATCATATTCATTTTTCCCAAGTCTGCTTCCGTGTGAGAAAAGTTAGAAAAAAATATATATATGCCACGATTAGTGGCATGAAAAAGAAGGGTGGGGGCTCACCACCACTCACATTAATTTTCAACTTTTATTTCCTTTTTAAAAATTGCCTTTCTTACTAAAGTTTTTGCCGTGTTTAGTAAAGTTTGATTAGACGTTCTAGCAAACATAAGTCTAGTTATATATTCTCAATGTGAATTTGTATTTGGTATAAGAAAATAAATTAGGTATGGGTCAGTGAATTGATTTAGGAATTTAATGAAAAAAAAAAAGGCATGGTATTTTCTAGGAAATGGGCATGCCATGGAACAGTGGAATAATAATTTATTTCTTCTTTTTTATTCTACAGTTCATAAAGTTAAGCATATGACTAAGGGGGTGTTTGGCTGCTTATTTTTATAAGATGTTTCAAGAACTTATAAGAGGTGTCAGAAAAGTGTTTATAAGTTGTTAAAGTGTTTGGATAATTGATCTTATAAATTCCAGAAAGAATAGTGAGTTAGAGAGAAAATCATAGTTAGAGATAAAATTGACGAGATGTGAAGTTGATTTTCATAAACTTTAGAAATAATTTACTATAATAAGGTTATTTTAGTAAACTCATGGTTGCTTATAAGTTTATGAAAAAATAAGTTAGGGTTGACCAACTTATTTTAGGGGCTTATCAATTATCCAAACATTTTAACAACTTATAAGATTTGAACATAAGTTCCTTATAAGTTTTGAACATCTTATGTTTCTTTGAGCTTATAAAGACTATAAAAGCTTAGCCAAACACCCTAAGTTACCTATTATCATAGTGTGTAAGAACTATAGTTATTGTTAAGGTGCAAAATGCTAGTGCCATGTTTATAATAGTGTTGATATGTCTTGAATCATCTAAAACAGCAGAGTTAGTTGGGGTCTAGCCGCCGGTCATCCAGTCGGGGTCAGGAGCGACCCTCCTTGCTGGGGTCCGGGGCATCTCCACCCTACCGACGATATCTGATGATTGGACTTTAATACTCATATTGGGTTGATTTCAATTGGTGTATTCTCTTAAGTCTATATATGATCTATTTGGAGTCAGAATCGCATCTCAAACCTAGCCGCCTAATAAAATATGTTCTCATTTTCTGCTCGTAGATGTAGTCAACTCATTGTTGGTGAATCACGTAAATCTGTGTTTTCTTTACGTTTTTGTTTCTTAATTGTCCAATAATCCTAATCCGTTACAACAAATAGATTCTTAAATATTTAGACTTTTATTGTCGTGAAAAAACAAAAGATTTAAACTTTTATCAAAATAATATTTAATTATAGTTTTATTTCTTAAAACCAATGAAGTGCAATATCAAATTTACATACCTAAATAATTAGAATAATAATGGTCCACCATGTGGCTGTGTGCAACTCCATTTGGATCTGTTCATCAGATTTGTACAATCAGTATAAGTGTCAAAATATGTACGATTCAGTTCGATATTGTGTCGAGTTAGATCATATTTTATAAGATCCGAAATAATTGTACATGCTATTATTATTATTTAAAAAATACTTCTCGGCATAATATCGATTTGTTATAATGCAATAATCTTTGCTAACTATGGATATGCATCAGTAGCCGATTACATGCAATAGTATTTTATAGCTCTATAAATACATTGTTGGTGTAAATATATACTACTCGTGTAATTCGTCGAATTTCGATGGATAATATTTTACGTTGTGTTTAGGTCATAGTAAATGAAATAATCTTTATATCATAACGATGAGTCTGAAGTTGATATATATAAGTTATATTCCGTCGAATTCTAATAGAAAATCATTTTATATTGTAATCTATGCGTACAAATTTAAATATTCGTAGCATGTTGATAATTATATGTACCGGTCTATAATCCGTACCCTTCTTAAATTCGATCAATCATCCAAACTCATTTAAATATATAAATATTATTTGTTATAGTGATTAGTTATTTATCTCGATAAAAATCGAACAATTCAAAGTAAACATCAATACGATTTAAGATTTATTGAATCTCTATCCTACATGGCATTATATAATCTCTCTATTTCTAATTTTTCAAATCTCCTTTATTATTTTTCTCCTTACATCTTTTATCCTACATCCCTTTCTAATCAGATTTCACTATGAGTAAAACATATATAAATAGCTGTATCACAATTTACAATAGTTTTGCATATACCACAAATTTAATTTGGTCAATTAATTGATTACTTGGTCAAATAAATAATTATATTTTTATTATGAAATTTAATTTAATTTGACTAGTAATATTTTAAATTTTTCGTGAGACTTTACCAATTCAAGACATAAATAGAATGATATGTTTTGTACAAACTTTTTAAACAAAATTTAAAACTCATATCAATTTTTCATAAGATTTCACAAATTAATATATATTTTAAAATAAATAGTAATTGATGTTCAAAATTTTATTGAGAGGATAACCAATTATTAGAATAATACTGCCTACATCTTCTAATTTATTTTTGGAATCTTCAACACAAATTTTAATAAAAGTTATGAATTATGAATAGAGTAAGGATCATACATTTGTGTAGTATTAAATTAAATAGTTGGGTCATTGTAAAAAGTATAAATAAGTGGTATTTTTGAGAACGATAAGTAAGAATAGTTATGGATTATGAGAAGTAAAATATGTAAATAAATAGTATTATTGAGAATAATAAATAGAAAATATTTTGTGGAATAATTTCTTAAATGGAATAAAAAAAGTATGGTGACTAACAAAAAAAGAAAAATTAAGAATATAAATGAGAAACGGAGGGGTTATGTATATTTTATTTCATGAACTTCACACGGCGCCAAATTTTTTCGTGGCTACCAAATATTTTCGAAATTTTTGGCGCCAAATTTTGAGTAAGCTTACTCCATTGGAACTCAGCCATTGTTTCCAAGAGAACCTCCAGAAATGAATTTGAACAAGAACCCACTTAGGCCATTTGGGCAACGCTCCATCACTTCTACGTCTCTCTTCCGCTCTTCCAATCGGTACATTTCTCAACTCTAAATTTATATATCTTTCTTTTCCCTTCAATTTTTAAGCATCTGCGATTTTTTTGGGAGATAAAAGGTCGAATGACTGTGAACAAAATACGGGGATTAATTCTCCCAGTGAAAGGGGTTCACGCATCTCGCTCTCCGATTTCCTGAACAGGAAGCTGCACCGGAGTTCTGTGCTACCCACCTCTGTTGAGGTAGTTTGTTCTATATTTCTTCTCGTGGAACGAATATAGCAAAAGAGATTTAGGTTTATTGATAAATGTTCACAAAATTTTGGAAATGGAAGGACAATATGTATTAGCTTATTATTAAATTGTTGCGGAACGATTTTACTCCGAAGAATTTGTGTGGAAATCAAAGAGCTGCTTCAGGGAAACTTATAGCAAAATATGTAGATTTATTAGTTATTAAATATAGTTTTCTGCTCATATATTAATCTGTTTCTGAGAGATCTTGTAATGGTTGTATAATCTAATGCCTCAGTTATATAATGTTAGCTTGGACCATCTAAAGGTTGGAAAATCTTATTGTTTGGCTGGCTCGACAATCGGTTGTGGCAGGGGAAAGATATACCGTCTTCGTTTCCGTCAAGGGATGTGAAAGGAGGGTGTGGGAAAAATGAAGGAAGAGAAGAAGCAAAGGCGAAATCTTCGACTAATGGTGCTCTCAATATAAATATTTTCAAGCAAATTGAGAAGGGGCCAGATAATGAGTTAAGACATGCTTGCTCACCCAATGAAACAGAGATCATCGACGTTGATAATTTAGAGCAAACGAAAAAGAGAAAATGTCTGTTTGAAGGTTAGATTCTATCTACTTATAGTATAGCCATTAATATGTAGCTAATAATGGATTTGCTAAACTGAAGTTGTTTTCATGTTGCCTTGCTAGAGTTTTCTGTATAAATTGTGTCTTATCAACTGATTTTTAAACCATAAATATGAGTTACAGTTTGACTGGTTAGCTAAAGCTTCCTGTTGTTCTTGGTCCCAAGCAGTTTCTATAAAAGTACGCACAGTATTCAATGTCTAACATTAAATAGTTCTTCCTATTAGAATCATATTATGACTACCTTCAGTTTAGAAAGGATTACAAATACAAGGAGTAATTTGTTTTGCTAATAGGCAACCCTCTCCAAGTACAGGTTTCTCTTATGACTGATCGAGAGGAATCTTGAGATCTCGTTGAGCCCACGTAAATGTGCAAGTATCAACAAATTGATTTTCATTTTCATGTTCTGTGTTAGCATACATGTTGACAGAGAAGTTAAGTTTGTATATAGCTGTCCAAGTTTGCGTTGGTGAGCTTCATAGTTTCACTTCTGAAAACTTCATTTCAGTTCATAAGTAAATTTGAGTTCTTGTTTCATTACTCTCTCACTTATCCTATTCCTTCCCTTCCCTCACGAGACAATGCTATGAAATGTTACTACTTATGACTAGAAGTAGAACCAGCAAGCATCTCCAGCACAGCGAGCATATTTACATGTTCTTTCGCATCTCAATGATTAGATCACGATGATAAGCCAACTGGTCGAAAGCGGTTGGTAGTTCTTGGAGATGATTCAAAACCACGAAGAAGTTCAACAAGGAAGATATTCACCAGTGAGGAAAGCAAACCTCTTTTCAATCATTGTAAGTTACATTTTCCCCTCTACTATCAAACCATATTTGTATCATTCTTTCTTACACCCTTGGCCTGAAACAGATGAGAATGGAGGTGGTTGGTGGAACGAGAACATGGCAGGCATCGACAATGAAGAAGTTGGATGCACTGATGCATGGGAAGGAGTAGGCTGCACCACGCTCGGAGGCATTGAATGGCATTAGCGGGCTGATGGTACGAATCCTCTCTTTACTTTAGCACCTCGACTTGCTGTATGAGTAGTCTTAGTAGTAGCAATAGCAGTAAATTTCAGACTTGTTTTGAGAAACTAATATTTTGAAACTGAGTTGCAATTTTTTTGCTCCACCATGGAAATGGTTAACTATAGTTTCTCAGGTATATACATATGATCCTATTTATTTTCTTACATGAAGAGAAAATCCCCTCATTATCTAGAACAGCCATTGATATTAATAAGAATTATATGCATTAGCTCTTGAAAGTAGAAGCATAAGAATAAAATTGAATATTTCAATAATATATATTCCATCCGTCCCTAATATTTGTTCTTGGAATCATCAACACGAGTTTTAATAAAAGTTGTGGAGTTTATTGTTGGATGTAATCAGATCAAATATCGTTGTGAACGAATCAAATTTGAAAAATAGTTGCATAATTGAATCACTATTCGGATATCTTTCGAATTTTTTTTTCATTACGTATTTGATTTATATTAGTAATCATGGATATTCGAATTGAATTGAATCAAATATTAGTTTCAATATTAGTAACTAATATTTATAAAAATATATAGTAGTTCTATTTGTATTTATTTTTCTTTTTATTCTAATTTTAGATATATTTGAGGTTATTACTTGTTCCACATTAATATTTATAGAAATATGAAGTAATAAAGATGACATAATATATATAATAGGTGATTAATTAAAATTTTATATATAAAATAATGATATATTAATAAAAATAATATTAATGCATTATAGTATATTCAAATATAGATTGTAACACTTACATTGTATACAAAATTACAAATGATATGATATATTAAAATATAGATTGTAACACATACATTGTCGATGCATTATAATCGAGCAACAAATGGTTTGTGAGTAGCTTTGTTCATTTATAGCCCTACCTAACCATACCAATGGGACATGATGTGAAGGAAAATATCTATTTATTCTTTATTTTACAATATAATTACTTTGTCATTATCTTTTTATAAATATATAAGTGTTAATGGGGAGAATTGCTCCAAATCTTAACATTGCTATTTAATTTAATCCATATATTAACATGTTACTCTTTTTACCAATTTTTAATTAAAATTACAAAAATATCCTCCTAACTGCTGGCCAACCCTTCCTTTCTCTCTTTTCCCGTGGTCAACCTCCCTTCCCTTCCCATCTGCTTTTCGATGGCCAATCCATTTTCCGACGACCAACCTCTCTCCCTTTCCATATGTTTCCCGGCGGCCAATCATCCCTCCCTTCCCTTTGTCGGTGGCCAACCCCCTCCCTTTCCCTTTTTCCGGCGGCCAACCTTCCCTCCCCCTTCCCATTTGTTTTCCGGCCAACAACCCATTTTAATGGCCAATCCATTTTCTTTGCAATTTTTCATGACCAACCATTTTGTTTCAATTTTCCGGCGAGGAGGGTTACTTGGCGGGAGGAGGAAGGATGGTTGGCATTGTGCATGTGAATCCGTGTGATTTTTATGTTTAAGGATAAAATTGTACAAATGGTTAAAATGATAGCAACTTAACATATGAGATAAAATGATAGCAAACTTAACATAAAGGCTATATAAGATTTTTGCCCTTAGTTGAATTATTAAATTCATATATATATATATATATATATATATATATATATAATATATATTATAATCTTAAATTGATACTCGATAAATAAATTAAAAAGTATTTGTACTTGTATTTGAATCATAAAATTTTAAATACAAATATTGAAAATTCGAATCAAATACCGAACTGAACCAAAATTATTTGGTTCGTATACATCCTTAATGTTTTGTAAGTGGAGAAGAGATTCCACATGAGTGTAATGTTAATTTAACTAGTGGATCATGAATGATTACATGGTGGATCATGAATGTTAATATGTGTAAATAAGTAGTGGTGGTGGTTGAAGAAGGTAATAAATAGATAGTGTTAGACCATGATTTATTGATGATTAAATATGCAAATAAATGTTGTTAGAATAATAAATAATTTTTTGTAAAGTAATGTCTATAAATGACATAAGAATAAATATTGGGGACAAAGGATAAAGATGATGTAGGCTACACAGCTGGGATTTTAGAGAAGTTGGAGCTATAAATATAAAATATAATATTTCAATAGTATTTTTATTTGAATTTATTTCAGGAGTTAAAATGAATTTACATAAGTATCCTAACAATAGACTTGCCAAAGCCCAATAAAGTTTCATGGGCTAACTAGATTATCGGTAGTGAAGGAAATCAGATTTGAGCCCAAAAAATAATTGATGTGAGCTTGCAGCTTTTTGTGATCCTAAACAAGTTTATGATGGCCCTCATATTAGACTTTCATTTTTATTTTTATTATATACTGATGTTTATAAAGCATTTTTAACTTGAGTCTTTGATTTACATATATATATTCTCCAGCTATCCAAATAAAAAGCTTGAGTCTTTGAGTCTTTTCCCTTTAATTTCAAATAGATGAATAAATTTTAATTTTTATGTAATTTGTAAAAGTGATAATTTTGATTATATCTCCCTCTGTAAATGTAATGATCATTTATGGACTATTTCATTCGTAACCTAAGTTCTATTCAAATTATTCTGTGCAATTGGTTGTAGAGAAGAAAAACTTGTCACACGCATAAGAAACTTTCTATTATTTGACCCCATCTGATAATATCTAGAAGTGTTGAAAATATTGAAAGTAGTTTGTCAAATTCAATCTGAAGCATCTCTTTCAAGTTTGTGGACTTGGGAGACAGCTAAATAATTATTTGGTATATGCAGGATATAGCCCTAGCTGCAAAAGGTTGACTACATAGCTGAATCTTGCTGGAATCTTCTCAATAACGAAGTTATTTATTCATTTTTTTTATGAATACCACGTTCTAATCTCATATATTATAACTGAAGTTATCTTAAATTTTCTATTATCAAATCATAAATGAATGAGATCACCTCCCTAGTGTTGCAGTCTCGATTTAAATTGTTGCATCTATGCAATTATGCTCAATAAACTCGTAGACATAAATAAAGTTATCAAATGAATCCGATCAGACCAAAATCAGTGAACTGTAAAATTGGTTCGGATCGATTAGAACTTTGGAAAGACAGTGTTGGGATGACCCTATTTTCCAGGACAAAGGGTTGCCCCCATCCCGTCCCGTCCCAAAAATTGATAGCCACTTTATTGATATGCCTTGAAACATCTTCCGCTTCGAATAGTTAGGCGGGGTTCGGGGTTCAAGGGGACGCCTTGGGGGTCCGGGGCGAGACGCCCGGCCCGACAGATGCGTGTTGGGCCTTAACTCTTGTTTTGGGCCTTACTAGTCGTATTAGGTGGCCCAATAGGTTTAATCTTTTAATCTTATATATATGGCCTTTGAGAGTTGTAATCAGAACATCCGAAACCCTAGCCGCTAATAAATCTATTCTCCATTTTTCCGCTCGCGTGGTCGTGGGACGTAACCAACACATTGTTGGTGAATCACGTAAATCTGTGTTTTGCTTTACGTTTCTGTTTATTAATTGCTCAATTATCTTATTCTGTCACAACAAAGCTCAAACACAACTTTGGGGCAGGCTCCTTTTGACCACTCTAGATGTAAAAATCTCAAATTCTCAACTTTAATGACATGGATCAATTCAAAGCATTACTTCAAATATCATGTGCCTCCATAATATTTAATCTTATGAGGTTTTAAATGTGATGTTACTAATATAATACTGTGTTCATGAATGTGATAGGCGTTATTTAAGTTGATAGTTATTTTATTTAATACCCCCTTACCCACCCAAAGGGTGTGCATCGAGGAGGGAGGTGGGGGTGGGGTTTTTGAAGGGGGTTGAAAACACGTTTAAAGGTATATTCTTGTAGAATATAAACATAACGAATATATTGTTAATTCAAGAATTCAATTCATCCACGACAAACATAACCACCTATATATATAATATATTAGCGACTAACCTGGATTCTGGAATATGGGATTTTACTACACTGTGCCAACTTTCGACCTGTAAACTTTTCTCATATTCTCTAGTGGGAAACGTACGCAAATTGACAAATTTAGACATTGTCTAAGCAACCAATTAGTTGACCCTTTATTTCTTTTGTGAGACTCGATGAAAGGAAAAGGGCAATGAGTAATGACCATCACACCCTTTCTAACACCAAACACACACACACACACATATTTTTATTTTATTTTTTTGAATTTATTTGGGTCTTTTTGCATCTCTTTAGATATACTCCACAAACTGCTCTGGAATGTGTGGATCTAATAATTGCAAAATTGAAGATTCAAAGTTATATTTTGTGATCGACAAGAATTAAAACTTCATAGACAGTTAACACGACAGTTTACATGGAATTTTTAAAGTAACAATAATTTATGAGTATTTGAAAGATTTGAATATAGAAATGGTATTGAATTAACTCTAGACTAGAATTACAATTTTGCCTAACCACCTTCAAATAGAAAAAAGTAATTGACACCCCACCACAGAATTTCGGTTAGTTAAGAGTACAGATTTGGAACAAGGATCAAAGATCGAATCCTGCTAAGATTGCATGATGTGAGAGTTTCACCTTTTGGATGGTTCTTTTGTTGGACTTAGGAAAGCCTCTTAACTTTTAATCGCCGAGTCACCGTGATTTTCCTCTCACATTCTCATGAGATTGGGGTGTGGGCTCCATCCGGGAGAGCTTCCCCTCTTGAAACAAAGTAATTGACTGCAAAATCATGAATCTAATTAATATCACTTGTATATCTTACATTTAGCTCGTCATATATGACTTCTTTTTGTACGGTTCATCAAAGAGTGGTACATTCCAATATACCATTACAAGTAGTAGTTGTGGTTTCTACTAAAAAAGTATACTGATGTTAGGCATTGAACTTAAATTTCACAAAAAATCTTGCACATGTATTTGTGAAAAGACAAATGTATCAATTGTTTTAATAAAAATATTATTTATATTGATGAAAAATATAATTTATTTTTATATATATATTATATATATATATATATATATATATATATATATAAAAAAATATCATTTATCTTGAAGAAAAATATATTACGTATATAAGGATGTCCGTACAGAAGATCATCTTTTAAATTTATTTATAGGTACGACATTTATGGTCGGTTATTTTTTATTTTTTGGCCCGCACCTAATCTTAGAATATGGGCACTTATTATTTGATTGGGATTGGCATTAAAATATAAATGCATACGTTAAATTAAATTTGAAAGAAAATATAAAGTTTATCTTGGTGTCAAATTTTCTTATCTATTTATTATTTTTATTTTTTGAGACAGATGCCGACATATGATTATGTCTTGTTATCGGAATCAAGGTTGCGACAATATGGTCATTTCAACTTTGTATTTATCTGACTATTTTTTCTTCACTATTATTATTATTATTTTATAAATGCCATCAAATCCAAATCGTACATATTTATGGGTGTCAATTTTACATTTTTATGGGTGTCAATTTTGAGACAATAATAATTGGCTTAATCATGATACCTAAAATAATTGGATTGATGCGTCACCACTTCTTTTTTCTGAGCTGCGCATCTTCTTTAGATAAAATTTAAAGCGTCACTCCACGTATAATATATTCCGTTAATTAAAATACATTTATTGAATTTCATTTTGATTTGTTTATAATCACTTTATTTTTATAGAAATATCTATTTAATAAGTTTTTATTCTAAAATTATCCATTTTATTTAAAAAAATCATCCATGATCTATTTTTCTTGTATATACATATACTCATATAAAAGTATGCCGTAATTTTCATTCATACAATCTAATATATCTACACATGTATACATATATGATTGTTTGGACTTGTGGCGAGTTAGTATCAACTTGCTATATATACATGTAGGGATGTCAATGAGTGGGTATTATCCGGACCGATCCGAAACCGTTCAAAACCCATTAAATTTTAAAGCAACGGTTCGGGTTCCGGTTCGGGTTCCAGACCCGCTTTAGACCCGGACCGTTTAGAACCATAGTTTGGTGATCCGGTCCGATCCGGATCTGATTCTGGTTCCAGAACCAGAACCAATACTTATTTATTTGTTCTGGTCCGAGTAAAATTCATCTATTGACGAGCCTAAGTTTAAATAGGCTTGTAAATGAGCTAGTTTTATCCATATCGATTCAAAATCACTCACAACACATTAAATTATAAAACAACGGTTTCGGTTTTAGTTCTGATTCTTATTCGGTTCTTGTCCGATTCTGATTCCAGACCCGCTCAGATCCGGACCGCTTAAGACCCATAGTTGATGGTCCTGGTCCGGTCCGGATCCAGTGTATAATGGGTTGGATTCAGAATCAGAACCATTACTTATTTATTGGTTCTGATCCGGGTAAAACACACCCATTGACATCCCTATATACATGACCGTTGCTACCGACGACAAGTTTATCAACGAGCACCGAAAACGGTGTGTAAATATAAAAAGGTGTGTCATGAGATATAAAAAAGTGTGTCATGAGATAATAAATAAATATATTAATAGATATTGAGTGTAAAAATGTGGACCATATGTGATTTTTTTGTAAATAAGTAGATATGTTTATGATAAAAATATAAAGTTGATGTTTCTAAAAAAGGAAAGTCATGAACATTTTTCGTAGATGGACCAAAACGGAATTAAATGCACGAATTTAGTGGACGGAGGGAGTATATTTTTCAAAATACAATTGAATTATTATTTTTAAACATATAATTAAATTATTACTTGATATCATATACAAGTGAAATATTTTCTGTAGATACACACATACACAAGCTTTTTAATAAGATATACGAATTAACGAATTGCAAAGCAAAAATAATATTAAAAGCATAAAAAGATAAAGAGAATGTACATGGAAGTACAATATAATTCCATAAACTTGTAAAAATCAAAGAAAATGAAAAAGAAAAAAAAAAATGAAAAATGAAAAATGAAAAAGAAAAGAAAAAGGAATAAATTGTTCGCTTTAGTCTTTCTTATTCTTGTCGTCGAATTTAAAACTGACCTGCTATGTCATTCCTAGACTTATTACTTCATATTATAAAGTATAACTACTAGAAAAATATTAGCAATAGCTAATATTTTTATTTAATATTTATAAACGTGATTGATTACGTAAATGTAATCCATTTGTTAATTTAATATTTCCGGTGCAACAAGTTGAACCTGATCATAATCAGAAGAAACTTATATTATTTTTCAAGGTTTCTAAGTTTCAAGAATTTTGAAAATTCCTAAAAATAATCCCAAACTATTCTCAAGTCTATTTGTGTTCTAGAAATCGATAATGCCAATTATTCCTCTAATTTCTAGATAATGCCAATTATTCCTCTAACCTATTATCTTATTCATTTCTTTTTCACGTTATACTAGAGTGAACAAAAAATCCGAAAATCGAATATTCGATCCGAACCAAATCGAAATTTAAAATTCGGTTCAGATTTTCGGATCGGATCGGATTGAAATTTTTCAAAATTTTGGATTTTCGGATCGGATCGGATTGAATTTTTTAAATCCGAAAAAATCCAAAATTGAATTATATATAATTTTATATATAAATAATATTTTATTTAAATATGTTTAAATTTAATATAAAATATTTAAGAATTAAAAAATTTGGTTTTCGATTTTTCATAATTTCAATTTTATATAAAAAAATCGGATTTTCGGATCAGATCGATTTTTTTCTCTCACAAATTTTGAATTTTTGGATCGATTCGGATTAGTGAAAATCCAAACCGAAATCGAATGCTTATCCCTACATTATACAATAATTTCATAGCACTATTATCTCAAAATCCAATTCACAGCATCAAATTCGAGAAATACTAACATCATCAGATGTTCTTTCGAAGGAGTCATTATCAATTAAGTTATGACTTTTGGCTGATTTATTTATTTGATACATTTTTGAAACATTTGATAAGATTATTGTCAAATAAATTATGATTTTAGCTATTTTTTTATCTTTTTTTGTGGCTGTTAGAAAAGATTATGAACTAAATTTTAAAAACTGGAAAATTGAAAATAAAATGAGTAGGGATAGGCCCGTGATACCAAACAAACGGAAACGGAGAGAATTAGTTGGGCACCGCCAACCAAAATGGGAAGTGAAAAAAGCAAACCACTAAAATGGCGTCCTTTTTCAACAATTTCCATTCAAGACTGATGCAATCATATGATACAACTTACAAACTAGTCAACTTTTTACATCCCTTTAATCTTGTTATTTCTACATCCTTTTCAATTCTTCTCTCTCCCCATAGAGCTATAGAAGCCTTTAACCAGATTATATAGATACACTTATATACATATAGTAAGAGAGAGAAAGGGAGAGGAGAGAGAGATAGGCGGAGTTGCAGGCTTGAGGTGGTACTGTACGTAGTCACCATTCATTTGTATACCACCTGGCAATTCAGCATACCTCCATAGTTACAGGTGGTGGATTCTCTGCTATTTCAAGAAAACTCTCTATAGAAAATACTGTATACTTGATATTCCCCTATTTTCTCCTTAATATCTTTTGTTTTTCCCAAAAAATTCCATAATCCTAATCCCGAGATTTTCGATCCCCACCTACCAAGTACCCTACTTATCCAACTGGAATTTTTCTGCTCTCTAGCGATCAAGCTTGAAACTTTTAAGAAAGGAGGAGAAAAAAGTGAAGATTTCTTGCTCCAAAGATTTCTGTTTCCTACTGTAGTATTATTGGGAGTTGGAGGAGATTTCTTAAAGATTGGATTTTGGGAAGATTTGACGCTAAGTTTGTGTTCTAAGATACTTCTCCTTTTATCTTTTTGTCCCCAAAATTTGACTGAGGGTAATTTTCTGTTTGGCTGCCATTCCAAGGGATTGGGTTTCTGAATATTTGATAAAAATCCAATCTTGATTTCTTGCATAAGAGCTGGGAAAGTGAGAATGGTGGGTGCAAATCTGTTTCATTATAGAAAAAATTCATGGCCGCCAGAAGAATACATTAATCGAGCAACTTTGCAGTTGGTAAGCTTTTCTTGCTAAGCTCGATTTTCTATATTTAGTTAATTAGTCCAATTACGGCACTGATGTTTGAAGATATTATGATCGATGGCTTGTGTATTACAATTTGTTTATAATCTTGGTGTGCTTTTATGAATTACTTGCAAAACTAAGTGTAGAAAGAGCAATTCGAAGTTTGATATGTGATGTGGGATTCAAGAATTTGATCAGTGACTCAGAATTTTCTGGGGACTTTATAGTCTTGAGTTTAGGCCTTTTGAGATGATTGGAAATATGTAATGGAAGAGGAGAAAGCAGAAAAATTGTTTGCTGTTGTGCACGTATAGAAATAAACTCATATAGTGTTTTCTTCTCCGTATTTGTTTGGAGGAACCTTCATTTTGGGTGCATATCCACAAAGAATAAGAATCAGATATATTTTGATGCTTTTCTGGACAAACATAGCAGGGAATGTTGCAATGTAGATTGGTTAATCTGCGAATTATGATAACCTCTAAAGGCCTCTCCTGCAAGGTTCACCATATATGTACTAAAAGAGCTGATTGAGTGCATGAAAAATTAATAAAAATATTCAATATCAGCTTTTTGATTGTACATATGTAACTGTATGTTGATTAGGGTTCTTTCTATTTATATCTTGTTTGTGTATCTTATATTTATAATTTCAACTGTTCCCTCTTTTTCTTGATTCTTGTTGATGTGGAGATCAGAGTAGAGACTGCAGTTAGATTTTAACTGAAATCTCATCTATATGGTGCTCTATTTTGATACGTTTAGCAAGTACTCGTTGTAAATAAGCATTTCAGTGATCTAAAACTTTTGTGGCAACAGTTTGATATTGAAGGTGCTGCCCCTCCCGAACACGCATTGAGAAGAAAATTAAATAGCCAAGCCAGTATTCTTAAAGAATTCAGCATTACATTTCGAGAAGCCATTCAAATGGTAATCATTGAGACTTTCTCTCAGATATATCATCTTCCTATTCTTGACTCATCATTGACACGTTGATTTTTGATTATAGATTCGACTTGGATTACGACTATGGAATTATGTACGGGAAGAAGCATCCCATGGAAGAGTAAGTTGCCTTTTCTGCATCCTTCAATAAAAGAGCTTACTTTGTTACTACAGAAAGAGAATCGAACAAGGAGTAACATATTTTTGTCTTATCTTAATTTTCGCTCTCCTTGTACAGAAAGCACCCATAGACCCTTTTACTCGAGAACATTGCAAACCCTCTGCATCACAAGGAGTGCCACTAGGTGGGATGGGGTAAGCAGTGTTTATATTCTAGCATTCCTCTTTCTCACTGACCATGTAATGGAACCTTAACGGGTCGTTGTCTATGCCCATTACAGAAGTGGTAGCATATCTAGAGGTTTCAGGGGGGAGTTCAGGCATTTTCAAATACTTCCCGGTACATGCGAGACTTCACCTGTGATGGCCAATCAATTCTCTGTAAGAACCTTGTTCTCAATTTATTATTAGTGTAATTCCTGCTTCCGATGAATGCACATCCCTTATTGTTAATGGAAATAGTGAACATGTAGACATCGAGCCAACAAATTGTCCATGTGCAAGCTGTTCATGATTTTCAAAAACAGTTTTTCTCACTACAGAGTTTTGACTTTCTTCGTCAAAGAAAACCAGTCTTAAACTCAACTCATTATGCAAAATTCAAATTGAGTAAAAAAATGTCTTTATCCATAGTGAGTATTATCTTCATCACAACCTAATATCTTTAATTCGGCAGATCTTCATATCTCGTGATGGAGGAAACAAGAAGTATGCATCTGTTTTATCTCCTGGCCATCACGAAGGTTTAGGGTAAGGATTGTGATAGTGTAATTAGTACAGGTTGAGCTGCGCATGGTAGTGAAATATCATTTTCAAGGAGAAACTATTTGAGATATAAATTGTGTATTATTTTGACAGAAAGCCAAGTGATCAAGGCATATCATCATGGGGTTGGAATTTAAATGGTCAGCATTCTACATATCATGCTCTATTCCCGAGGGCGTGGACAGTTTATGATGGTAACTTGCTACCTCAAATGTTTCTTGCTGGTCGATGTGCCAATTTTGGCTGTTGCCATTATACGTTGTGTTTCTCATACCTTTTTGTTCCAATAGGTGAACCAGACCCCGAGTTAAAAATATCATGTCGACAAATATCACCGTTTATACCTCATAATTATCGAGAGAGCAGCCTTCCCACATCCGTATTTGTGTACACTGTATGTCAATTTCGCAAATATTCTGCTAATTTACATAGCAATATAACCGCGTCATCATTGAGGACTGAGTATGAATCTATTCTTTGCTTATGTTAGTTTTTATGTCTCTTCTACAGTTGGTGAATACTGGGAAGGAGAGGGCAAAAGTCAGCCTTCTATTTACATGGGCGGTGAGTTATTCATGTGCCGATAGTTGTAGTTCTGGCAATATCAGTGCAGCTGAGTTCGATTGCTTACTTAGCAACATCTTTATCTTCAATGCAGAATTCCATTGGAGGCACCTCACATCTAACGGGAGATCATGTCAATGAGCCATTTATGTAAGTTTATCATATGGAGTATTGTGTAATCATCCAATTTTTGGTTGTATTTTTGACATATTTGCTTGTTTTTCCTGTTTTTTTATAGAGGTGAAGATGGAGTATCAGGCGTGCTGCTACAACACAAGCAAGTCATCATACTCTTTACTTAAATGTGACGGTTGTTGGCATATTTTGTTGGAGTGAAAATTCCAGATTCGTTCTTAATCAATAATTTTAGGTTTTAATCTAAAACAAGGTCTATTATGTTAGTATGGCACTACTGCAATTAAATATGGAAACCAGTGCTATCTAATGATTTTGAGAGTTCATGATTAGATTTATGTCCACAAAGTGTCTTCAAATTCTTTTGTGCTTTATTTTTGGGCTTATGCATAACTGCTTCATTACAAGGAATGAAGAAACCCTTCTCGTGGCAAGTAGTAACGATGTACACTTATATATGTGCGCGCAATATTGTGTAACTAAATGGATAATGGCTAATACGTCTCTAATTGTAATTTTATCAATTTCAGGACGGCAAAAGATAACCCTCCTGTGACGTATGCGATCGCTGCCTGTGAAACTCAGAATGTGAGCGTCTCGGTTTTGCCCTGTTTTGGCCTGAATGAAGGAAGCTGTGTAACTGCAAAAGATATGTGGGGTAAAATGATGCAGGTATGCTGATCCGTCACATACTGCTTCGATTTTTATTTGCTTAATTCTTCTTACCTAGCACGTGGGTTAGATTTATTAATGTACGTTTTATTCCTCTTCGTAGTCTCTGTGTTGTAAGCTAACTTGTCTGAATCTTAGGATGGGCACTTCGATCGAGATAACTCAAGCAACGGACCTAGCATGCCGTCCTCACCTGGGGAGACCCATTGTGCTGCAGTTTCTGCTTCTACATGGGTCGAGCCTCATGGAAAGTGCACAGTTGCATTTGCTGTTTCTTGGTCATCTCCTAAAGTTAAATTTTGCAAAGGAAAGTCCTATCATAGGTAATTCCAGAAGATTTTTCTGATGAAGTTTCTTATCTTTGTTTCTACAGTTTATATAGCTGTAGTACTGTCTCTTTGCTCTTTAACCATTTTTGAGTCCGCATTCTCTTCTATATCCTTCTTAATTTTTTACTTCTCTAGTAAGATCAAATATGTGGGTTTCAAGAAATTTGATCACGTCTTTGCATATTCTTACCTTCTCTTTCTTCATTTGTTCCATTGGCCCAGGAGGTACACTAAGTACTACGGCACTTCGAAAAATGCAGCTAAGGACCTGGTCCACGATTCTCTAACAAGTGAGTGATTTTGTTACTCTATTATCATTCGCATCAAAATCTTTCAAATGGATTCTGGAGCAATAATTACCTTTTATTCTGTTTGATTCTGTTTTAGAGTATATGCTCTGGGAAGAAGAGATTGAAAAATGGCAGAACCCTATTCTTAAAGATGATAAACTGCCGGAATGGTAAGCAATGGTCAAACTTCTTTTGTTGGTGTCTCAAATTTCTCGTATGAGGATTTTTCTTCTCTACACCGTGTTCATTGTTTAACGGTTCATAACAGTTAATAGACACAATCTTGGCATATAGACATTCAAATTCATCTAACTATGATCTTCCACCTTTTCCTTCCTTCCCGACTTAACATATCATTCTTGCTACTGAGATAGTCCTACGAAAATGTTCGTCCACTGTTTTCATGTGGTCGATATCTCTTTCCTAGTGCTTGTTAGATAGGATTCATTTTCTCGCTTGTGATTAGTCTTCAACTAAATGATCTGAATGTTGCGCATTGTTTGCAGGTACAAATTTACTCTGTTCAATGAGCTATATTTTCTAGTTGCTGGTGGAACAGTTTGGATTGGTATTTATTCTTCTTGAACTCCTTTCTATTCAATTTTTTCTGTGTGAAAGCTAAAATAGGAAGTTATTGCTTTCCACCTAACTGAATTGTTACCAGTTTTATCTGAAGCTCATTGGAGCGAGTACGCCAATTTTTGCTTCAACAAATTTACTGTTCTATGTAAAAGAGAAGAAAATATAACTGCTTTCTGTATTATTCTGATGCTGAGCATTTCACATTAGGAGCAACACTAACTTTAATTTACTATACTAACCCATTTCAACTTCTATCTTTCATATCAACTTCTGTGCTGTTATTCCTTAACTGCTTGTGCGCTGTTTGTGCAGACTCAGGCTTACCAATGGAGGATTCAGTCGGTATCAAGTCCGTGATTACGAACAACAAAAAATCCAAAAAGAAACATGTAAGGATAGCTCACAAATCAGCTGGGTTTGTAAAGGAGACTGCTGTTGAAGATTCCGATGCCTCTGTAGATGTTGATCCAAGCGGTGGCAGAGATACGGCTCTGAGAGAATCTTCAGATGAAGACGAGTCGAGCTCTTGTGAGAATGGTGGTGGCGAGAACTGCCTCGTGACTTCCCCTAGTAAGTTGGGCCGTAAAGCCCGTAACTGATGATGATGATGTAGGCAAGTTTCTGTATCTGGAAGGTGTCGAATACATCATGTGGTGCACGTACGATGTCCACTTCTATGCATCGTTTGCGCTTCTCGATCTGTTTCCGAAGATCGAGCTCAGCATACAGCGAGAATTCGCAAATGCCGTGCTATTTGAGGATAGAAGGAAAGTCAAGTTTCTAGCGGAGGGGAATTATGGTATCCGTAAGGTGAAAGGAGCCGTTCCTCACGATCTCGGAACTCACGATCCGTGGCATGAGATGAATGCGTACAACATACACGACACGAGCAGGTGGAAGGATCTGAACCCAAAGTTCGTTCTTCAGGTGTACAGAGATTTTGCCGCTACGGGAGATCTCTCTTTCGGAGCGGATGTTTGGCCTGCCGTCTGCGCTGCGATCGACTACATGGACCAATTCGATAGGGATAACGATGGTATGATTGAGAACGACGGGTTCCCGGATCAAACTTACGATGCCTGGACCGTTCACGGCATAAGCGCTTACTGCGGCTCCTTATGGCTCGCAGCTCTTCAAGCTGCCGCAACAATGGCCGTCCAGCTAGGCGACCAAGCCTTCGCCGAGAAGTGCAAAAACAAATTTGTGAAGGCGAAAGCCGTTTTCGAGGAGAAGCTATGGAACGGGTTGTATTTTAACTATGACAGCGGGTCAAGCAGCAACAGTAAATCCATCCAAGCCGATCAGCTCGCGGGGCAGTGGTACACTGCCGCGTCGGGCTTGCCTGATCTTTTGATGAGCGCAGGATCCGGAGCTCGCTCCAGAAGATCCACGATTTCAATGTCATGAAAGTTCGAGGAGGCAGGATAGGGGCTGTTAACGGGATGCATCCAAGTGGTAAGGTCGACGAAACTTGCATGCAGTCTCGCGAGGTATGGACCGGAGTAACTTATGCCGCAGCTGCTACCATGATCCATGCCGGAATGACGGAGCAGGCTTTCACCACCGCAGAGGGCATCTTCCTTGCCGGCTGGTCGGACGAGGGATATGGGTAGGCCAAACCAGCTCGCCACATCCAACATTTTCAGTTCATTTTGTTGTATATATTTTGATATACAGTGCATCCATTCCAATTAGGATTCACCAATGTCAGTTCTTAATTAGGATTTATTAATTCCAATTATGGTTCACCAAATTAGGGTTTATTACAACGTTTCATCCTTTGCATGTAATCCCAGTTAGGGTTCACCAATCCCCAATTAGGGTGTATTATTCCCCAATTAGGATTATTAATCCCAAAGTAAACGTCCTCTACAAAGATCTTAACATTCCCGTGTTTGCTCGTGCAGGTACGCATTCCAGACGCCAGAAGGTTGGACGACGGACGGGCACTTCCGTTCCCTCATATACATGAGGCCGCTTGCCATATGGGCGATGCAGTGGGCTTTATCCACGTCGAAGACAGTCCTGAAAGCTCCCGTGGTTGTGGCGATGGACAGATCGCACATGCCCGCCGATATTGCGAACTCGTCCTGCAACGAGGGTGGCGTGAAGAAGATGGTGAAGAAGCCGTGGTGCTTTGGCAACGCAGTATGCCACTGCTCGTGCTGACTGGCCGGCGTCGAATGTGTGCGTAGTCTCTAAACTCATCTGTGAAATCCTATTTGCTTCCATGGATTCTCTTGGAACAGAAGAAGAGGGAGAGGATTCGAGGGGAAGTGGAATGATGGGAAACCTAATGTAACTGTTCATGCTTCCTGTTTATTAACAGGGATTTTGTATGACATTATTGTAATTCATTCATTTGTACTTTGTATAGCTGTATTCGAGTTCAAATTTATGGTTTTCTGGTATTAGGGTTAAAATTTGTTGTGCTGAATACTCCTTCCGTCTCATCCAAGACGACCTATTTTTTCGTCACGGTTACTTAAGAGAATGATATAAAATGATTAAAGTAATAAAAAGTAGATAGGTTTTATAATTTTTGAAGAGATAATTATTTCATAAAATAAACAGATCATCTTTGGTAAGAAAAAAAACATATCATCTTGGATGAGATTGAAGGAGCATGTTGCAAGTAATTACTATTGGAATTTTGTGCATGGCTTCAGAGTTCAGAGCTTGACGAACCGGAAATCTACCTTTTTAGTGGTCTGAGTCTAAATATGCAGAGACGATAAATGTGAAACTACCATAAAATGTTGTGATAGTATAACGATTTTGAATTTGTTAAATGATGTAATTATTATAAATGTTCAATAATATGTATATGTGTTGTAGATTTGGATTTTTCATGCATCATAGTAAGATATATTACTTCAAAAAAATATTGATTATTTAAAGTATTTATGGACTCTATGATATAATAAACTTTAGTTAATTGTCAAATGAAATACGAGAAAAGCCGAAAATTAAAAAAAGAAAAAGAAAAGAAGAAGAATATAATGGTACACTAGAGATTACGACTTATATAAATATTGACTATACTTCCCTTAATTATCTTTTGTACCGGTGTGTTTGTATTGTGGTTAAGGATAAAGATTTTAGGTTTGAATTTATCGTGACATAATTTTTAATTTTTTATATTAATTGGCAAAGAAAAAGAATATATTAAAGCAAGGATGAAGTTAAATTTGGGCTAAACGGCATCTCGGTTCTCCTTGTGCTAGAGTGAATTGGTCTTTGCATTGTTATGGTGAACCGGCGAACTCGCTATTCTGCATTCAAGCTGCTAAACGAAAGAAAGGAGCTCCTCACTCTTTCGAAAAGCTGTTTTTTCTTCTTCTGAGTTCTCTTGAGCTCTCCTTTCGCTAAGCGTCGAACTTACATTACTAACTATGCTTTGTTCTTGTTTTCACTGTAGGAGTTGTATTGTTTTCTCAAATATATCAAAAGTAGATCTTCATAAATGTCAAATAAAAATTGAAAGTAGATTTTGTCTATATTTAGTCATACAAATCAATGATTGGAGGTATACAAATTTAAATATAACGGTAATTAATTACATACAATATCTCTCCATAGTCCATCCTCTTACTAATTTCAGTGGGACAATTGAACAAACATCTGGCATGCCCATTTCTGTCGTCATCACACATTGAATCTCGCAGATGAAAAATTCTAAACTTGCGCTTCACAAAGTTACCTTTATGCTCTGTTACTCTATTTAATAACCCAATAAATTATCTGATACTTTGTTCCATTTCTTTCCCCAAGATTTCTCCCAGATCAAAATTGGACATTATTCTCTTTGGGAGCAAGAGAAATAAATGTGAGTCGGGGATCTATTTCTAGCTTATGTATGCAAAAAGTTGTAATCTTGAAAAGCTTGCTTGAACTACAAACAAAAATGTGCTTTCTTTCAGTGAATACGAGGAGATAGAGGTAGATGAGTAGTTGAAGTAATCCGTTAACTGCATTTTCTTCCAAACTCCGCATTTTTTTTCTGGGCTGCTTTTTTTTATTTTATTTTTACCTTTTGAGGTTTGTTTCTCCACCAGAACTGAGTGACTAGTAATAAACTTCTTGGTGTAAGATTGATTAAAGTTTATCAGATTATGATAGTGGCCTCATTTTCTTACTTAACCACTGGTTTCTTAGTCTTTCTTGATTGTGGGTTTTGTTGAGTGTAGTGTTGTGGAAATGACGAGGAAGATGCTTGTTGATGGGGATCTGGATGAATCTAACCAAGGGGAGGCTCACTATGACTTCGATTTGTTTGTGATTGGGGCAGGAAGTGGTGGAGTTCGTGCCTCGCGATTCTCTGCTCAGTATGGAGCTAAGGTAATAACTTGAGAATGCAACTGCAAGCTTTTGTTTGTTACATGTTGTGATGTATTGTGACAGTTCACTTTAATGTTAAGGTCTACATATATGGTATGCGATAAAGGTTTGCTAGAAATCTGTTTATTGTTGCTGATTTAAGTTGTAAGTGAGTTCTTAATCTTGTTGCTAGGCATTTTATTGTAAGAAAATATGGTGTCGGTTTATGCATCAATGTTATGTCAGTATCATTGCTTTCAATCTACATAATTAAGAAAATAACTGATTGAGCAGTGATACAAGGGGTCATTCTTCAAACTGGGTGGGGGCTGAGATGTGTGATCTATATCTTAGTAATGGTTGAGTAGTTTCTTCTACTTATCTATTTCTCTTGTTCAGATCTTTTAAGGTTGTTTAGATGTAGCGTTGTTCAGTTCTTTTTAACTTGTTAAATCCTTTTAATAATTCTATGTTTTATGAGTAATCTGTGATTCAAAAAACTTTCGATGCTGTAACAGGTTGGGATCTGTGAGCTTCCATTTCATCCTATCAGCTCTGAAGTTATTGGAGGAGTTGGTGGAACGTAAGTAAAAAGAAATATTAGATTCATTAGGTTTGTGCATGATGCATTTGCTCTTCTTCCTTTTGCATTTCATCCTAGCAGCTCTGTAGTAATTGGAGGAGTTTGTCTTGCGCACATGAGCTGCAACTTATTAATTATGAGATTGGCTTTCAGCTGAAAAACTATTTGTGTTTGTTTCAGGTGTGTAATTCGTGGTTGTGTTCCCAAAAAGATTTTATTTTATGGTGCTTCTTTTGGGTCTGATTTAGAGGTGAGTTTTTGACCGAGTAATGTGAATGAATTATAGAAAATCTGTATTTACAAGAAGAGTTTCTGAGTAATCATTATAGTCTATAAATTTTATCTTTTTTATAATATTTTGGCCCTTGAGTGATCTATGCAATTAGCATGCTAATCAAATTTATCCTTTTATAATATGTTCGTCCTTGATTTATCTATGCAATTAATATGCTTATCCAATTCTTTATGTTTGAATAATGTAAGTTGGTAGTTTGGAATTGGAGGATTTTGATTCCAATGACTTCTCAATTTCTTTTTATCATTTTTCATTCAGATTCTCTTACTTGCAGAATTTGGCGTGCTATGGGAATTTTATTTTTAAACTCTTATAGTATCTCATATTAATGTCTATTACTTGCTCCTGTTTTGCTTTATCTGACCCTTAACTTTGCATTTACGTTTCTATCTCTGTTATGTAACTATAGGTGGTATGCTAATATGCTAGCTCAGTTTCTTGATAAGAGAATCACCTTTTGTTTTTCCTCTATATTCACATTTCCTGCATCATTTGTTCACTACTCGTCTACTCCATATCCAAGAAGTTTAAGATATAATAAATATTGAATTATTTGAAATGTTGAACTAACATGATCTGGTTCCAGAATCCATTGTATATAATTATCAAGAATGTGATACGATATTGTTTTATGACCGCATGTTTCAATTAATTCTTTATTGGGCTTGCAGGATGCAAGGAATTATGGATGGGAGCTGAATGAGAGTATTGATTTTAATTGGAAAAAACATTTACACAAGAAGGTATATGAAACTTACTTAATATTCTTCTTTGATATTCGTAGGTCTGTATTCACTAATATTTACAAGCTTAAATTATGAGAGTTTTTGAATCTTCAAGAACTTGTTTTGAATAAATGGCAAATTTCTCCCAGAATTAAGTTTTCACATAGAAGGACATCAGCAACTTCTTAATGCTAGATTGGTGTTACTTGTTACATTGAAATTTGGACACCTCAGTGTTTTGCTATGGATGAGGAATGGAAAGGAAAGCAGATCTTAGTAGGTAATCAAAAAGTTTCGCCGTCTGCTAGTGTCAAGGCTCTTAGTACTTGACAGTTCTCACATCAATGGACTTATGATGTCCACTAAGTGGTTCCACAATTTTGTTCAATATACCCAAGCTGCTTATACAAGAGTTACATGTGCAGTAACTATTTTCCATGATGAAAGTCTCGGGTCTCAAGTTTTATCTCATGCATTTTCTTGATCTTTTGTTGATACTTGCAGACAGAAGAAATAGTTAGATTAAACGGAACATACAAGCGTTTACTTGCAAATGCTGGAGTTAAGCTATTCGAAGGGGAGGGAAGTGTCGCAGGTCCTAACGACATCGAAGTGATTCAAATAGATGGAACAAAATTAAGATATTCTGCAAAACACATCCTAATTTCAACCGGAAGCCGTGCTCAGCGTCCGGATATTCCAGGTCAGGTCAGTGTAACTTTTGTCATTACGATACTGTGTTCAAATCTCAACTACGATTGATGACCATGAATCTGATCTTAAAGATTTATCTCTATAAGATTCATTGATTCTTTTATTTGTAGTGTAAAAACTCACTTTTACTTACTACCTAGACTTGTGATCGTGATATACATTACTTTAGGTGATCACGACCTGTTTGTTTGTTTTAGGGCGGTTTTTCCTCATAATATTGTTTTGGCGAACTTTGCCTGTATATTCTACTATGATGCACACCTGTATTTGTGGTTTGCCGCAGGAATTAGCCATAACTTCAGATGAGGCGTTGAGCTTGGAAGATTTGCCTAAGCGAGCTGTCATACTCGGTGGAGGGTGACTATCTCCGTTGCACTTTGTTTCAATACATCCATATAGGCTGCACGGGAACTGAAGCAACTGTCACTTATCTAAAATTCTTAATGCAGGTATATTGCCCTGGAGTTTGCTTCAATATGGCGAGGGATGGGTGTAGCCATTGATCTGTGTTTCAGAAAAGAACTTCCTTTAAGGTAAATAAAATCCTGTGAATTTGTTTTTCTGTAGTTTCTAGCTACCTGCCGGTATTTATCCAATAAAAACACCTTATTTGATCATCCTTTTTTTTGGGTATTATAGTTGATACGATGATCTCATGCTATTCTTTCCTAAAATCTTATCAGAGGTTTCGATAATGAGATGCGAGCACTGGTTGCAAGAAATCTAGAAGCTAGGGGAATCACCATGCATCCTTGGACAACAATAACTGAGGTGCCCAATATTTGTAAATTTAATTCATCAATTTAATCAAATCCACAAACATAGCGAGAAAAGGAAATACAATGGAAGAAATTTGCTAAAGGAAATAATTTGTTGTATTCACATTGTATTCTTGATATTTAAGTTCATTCTGTTATTGATAATCATTATTATTGATAATCATTTATCTGTTTTTTCTAATAGTGACACTGACACTGTTAATTCGTGATTCAGCTTGTTAAAACAGAAGAGGGTATAACAATTCATACCTGCCACGGCGAAGAAATTATGGCCGATGTTGTACTCTTTGCCACAGGTGATTTCTGACATCATCACTTAATGTGCATGAGGTGGTGGTGACTTGATTTTTAGTATGCTGCTAGTAATATGGTTGCAATGACTGTATTTTCTTGAACTAACGAGCCTGCACTTGAACATGTGGCTTTGGTGGTTTATTGAACATTACTATTCATATGTTTGTGGAAGTAAACTTAGTTGTTTTTATTTTTTTTTGGTATATCTTTTCCCTTTATGAGAGGCCAGTGATGATTCTCTACTTGTTGGGTACAGGCAGGGTCCCGAACTCTAAAAGGCTAAATCTGGAATCTGTAGGAGTCGAGCTTGATAGTAAAACAGGCGCTGTGAAGGTGAGTTGCTATCTGTTAGACATAATTGCAAAATTTTTCTCGTTATTGTTGGAAAGTTCGTGATCAGAGGTAAAGACTTGTAAAAACTATCAGCACGGTGTATTGTTTAAGGAAACTGCTATTTGTAGTTTTTTGTGTTTGGTTTTCTGTAGTTCACTGAACCTTTAGATGCCAGGTTGATGATTACTCGTGCACCAACATACCCAGCATATGGGCCGTAGGTGATGTTACAAACAGATTGAATCTTACTCCAGTTGCCTTGATGGAAGGGACCTGTTTTGCCGTATGTTCTCTTTTTTAAACTAAAATTCAGATATATCGTGATACTCCAATTAAATTTTTCTTCATTGATTGAAATATTTGTTCTTTTCTTGCTGTTGTAGAAAACTGTCTTTGGTGGACAGCCTACTGTACCTGATTATGACAACGTTCCTTGTACCGTGTTCTGGTATTACCATATTCATAGCCTATGTTTTACTTTGCTGATTTTATTTATTATTTTTTTCCATCCTGCCATCCTGGTATGGATTTTGGATTTAGACTGATCTAAATAAGTAGCCCTGCAAACTTTGAACTCGAATATGGTAAATAAACGGATTCTTGATGTATAGCAAAATATGTGGAGAGCAAAATCAAAAATATGAATAAATAAATTGCAGAAAACTTAATCAATGTGAAAGGATCATTTGTGATTTACATAAACAAAGACTGGTTTGTGAGTTGGGATGAACTATGTAAAAACATAGTATGTATATTTATTTGTTTCATCTGATTTCTTAAGCCTTTAATGTTGAAACTTGTTCTTGTCTTACTTGACAGCATACCACCGCTGTCTTTAGTCGGCCTCAGCGAGGAACAGGCTCTAGAGAGAGCAACCAGTGACATTTTGGTTTTCACGTCTACATTTAATCCAATGAAGAACACTATTTCCGGGTATGCATTTAGAAAGTTCATTCTGTACGTTCAAATGTCATCTTAGACAGATTGTTCAATATTTACTCGTAAAAGCTTAAATTTGCTCGTTTACATTGCTGGCCAAATTGAAGTCATCATGATGAATAATGGCTGCATATGTTTAGACTTTTCAATGCTTCAACTTCATAAAAATACATTTGTGGAGTCCTTCTCAATTTCTGGATAGCTGCCTTTACAAGTAACTTGATGATATCGATTGTTGTTATGCAGACGACAAGAGAAAACAATCATGAAGCTCGTCGTTGATGCTGAGACTGATAAGGTTCTTGGAGCATCCATGTGTGGTCCTGATGCGCCTGAGATCATGCAGGTGCTCGAAATAAGTTCTTTTCCTCTGTTTCCATTCATCGTTATTTCAGTCTCTCGTCTTTCCACGACTTTTGCTTTTAACCCTAGCACGACTCTCTTGGATTTATCTCCACACAGGGAATTGCTGTTGCACTTAAGTGTGGAGCAACCAAAGCACAATTCGACAGCACGGTGTGTCTCATCAACTTGTTTACAAACAAAAGATTACTATTTGATTCAATACACAACTATTGCCTTGATTGTAACTATAGATTGTTTAATTATGGATGCCTTTTATGAACCTCATGTCGACTTTTCTACTATTTAGTTCGTCTGTTTTCTTGAACTTCCAAGAAGCAGACAATGAGATATTTGCTACTTCCCTTATGCACAAACTCAATCATTTCAGAGCTGTTAACATCTTCTCTATATTGTGATAGATTGGCATTCACCCTTCTTCTGCTGAGGAGTTCGTCACCATGCGGTCTGTGACGAGGCGCGTTTCTCCTACCAAGCCAAAGACTAACCTATAGACATGGATGAATGTGTGATCCTACTTCATAGTTGGACAAACCTGTTACGCAGCAAACTCATGTTTTCTGCTGGAAAAAAAAAGGAAAAGGAAAAGTAGCAGGTAGAAAAGTAAGCAGAAGCACATTAGCAGTTGCACTTGGTTTTCTATTTTGTAGTTGGAATCTCATAATAGAGATCAATTTCCTTAAATTTTATGATATTTTTGTGAAATTAGGATTTTCTGGGAAATTTGGTGAAAATGTGATCTTGAGAGTCGTCATGATGTTAAATGTCATTCTCTTGAATCTGTATATTTTTGCCACTTAAATCCAAAATTGGAGTTTTCATGGATTTCCTTTGTTTTTCCCCTTCAAATTACTAAGAATTAAGTGTAATGTATTAATTATTTTGGATATGACTAAATTCCAAAAATGGTGTTTTCTTGGAAATCCCCCTTCAAAATTCTAAGAATGAGGTGTCGTGTATTTATATTACTTTGGACATGCTTAATTTTAAATGATTATTTCGGATATAGACTTTTGAAAAGTATTTTCTACAGGAATACAAATATTAAATGATTATATCTACATGAAAATTCGTAGTTGCTGAAATGGACTTTTCAACTTTTTGACATTTATTTTAGTCGCTGTTTTTTTAGTTAAAAAAAAGAGGGGTTGTTGAGATGCTTATTAAACGCCTTTCCACACTTAAAATTTCAATTATGACTGGAATAATTGTTATTATTAGTTATAGTAATGACTTGTTAGGTAACGTAATTAATATCATCAAGCTCTCTTAATTTGGTGATTAACAAGAAACCAACTACATATTTGTTTAGATAAGAAAAAGACTCGACCACTGTTACTAATATTTTGACTTGGCATCTATATATCTTTTATTTCTTTTCCATAAAGAAAAAATAAATACAGATTAGAGAAATGAAATAATACTATTCAAATCCACGATCAAAATTTCCTTGCGCCAAGTGAAAGTAGGTAAGAAAACGACTTGCAAATTTCAGACCAAACCAAACCAAACCCAAAACAACTATGTGTGTTTGACAGTTTCTTTCAATTTTACCAAGAAAAATGTGAGGAAGGGTCTTTATAGTTCAGCTCCTATTCACAGATATACACCCACAGAGTTCATCATCATCACGAGAGAGAGAGAGAGAGAGAGAGAGAGAGAGATGGAGTCGTTTGCTAGATTGCCCGAGGGTTGCATATCAGAGATTCTGTCACACACTTCAGCTTTGGATGCTTCGAGATCATCGGTTGTGTCGAAAGAGCTCAAATCTGTAGCACAAAACGACCTCGTCTGGGAGAGATTCTTGCCTGTTGATTATCAAGAAATTATCTCAAAAGCAGTTTCTCCTCTCAAATTTGCCACCAAGAAAGACCTCTACTTCAGCCTCTGTGACTGCCCTATCCTCATTGATCAAGGCAAAATGGTAACATTTCAATCCCATTCCTATATATGATCACAGTGCATAATTTCATCTGTTGATAGCATGACATGATCTCCAGTGACGGAGTCAGAAATATAGCTCGGAGGGAGCCAAAGTCGAAAATTTCCGGCTACAAGGATGCTAATATCAATTTTTTTCTTTAAAGATTATAAAACAATTTTTTTGTTGGGGGTGCTTGAGCTCCCCCAACTCCACCTCCGGTGGTCTCGTACTTCATTTCATTAGTATCCAAATATTATGTGTATTCATGAAATAAAATACGAACTTGAACACAATATGAGCTTGGTAATACTGTTCATTATCCATAAGTGTTCTAGCCTAAGGGCACGTTTGGTAGGTTAGTTAGGTTTCATCTAGTTAAAATATGTTCAATGGGTTTTGTTGAGTTACAAATCCTAAAGAAAATGAAAATGTAGTTTATCAAACAGACAAGCATCCACCAAGTCCGTCATTAAAACACGGACCGTAAGGATCCAGCTACCAAAGCATTACCCATGATAACTTTGCAATCCTATACAGTAGCTACCAAACATCTTAAAGTTGGTGAAGTTGTCACTTTTGATGGCTGGCTTCTAACTAAGTAGTTAGTCAATGTATAGAATTTAACTTTATAAAAATTATTGAAAAATAATTGAATGGATAATAGAGAAGAATTTAGGTCTAGGAAGGAGGAATACAAATTAAAAAAATATTATTAGCACTGATTTACTTACACGTAGTTGATGGACCACGGATATATTAATCAAGTTCCTACCAATAATTCGAGTCAATATAATTTCTTGAGTTAGGTATGTCATGCAAGATATGATCATACTCCAAATCAAATAAGCTGAACGAGTCAAGTTTATTGACTTGGCTTGTAACTTGGTATTTGATTAATAACCATATTTTTTATTTATTGAAGATATATCCATCCATATTTATATATTCGTTGTATATCATATTTAATTTTAATACGACTATTACTACATATCAAGTGTGTACTAACAATGTTTTGTGAACTTCTAAGCAGAGCTTTTCTATTGACAAAAGAAGTGGAAGAAAGTGTTTCATGGTTGGAGCAAGGGACCTTATGATTTCTTGGAAAGGCTGTTGGGATTTTGTGCCAAACACAATGTCGAGGTTAGTTCTCTTGAAACTCTTATTTTATTTTTGGAAATAATTATTATTCAAATCACGACCTTCGGCCCTGTTCGAAAAAATCAAGTAAGATCAGAAGAAGTCGTGATTTAAATGATAATCACCTTATCTTCAATGCATAATCGTGATTTTTTTCGATTTTTTTCTCTTCAGATTTTCAGAAGTGGCCAAGCTAAGATCCATAGGATGGATTCACATTCAAGGCAAGATACAAACGCAAATCCTGTCCAAGAACACAACCTATGCAGCCTATTTAGTGTTTTGGCTAGAAAGCAAGGAAGGCCTAAGATCATCAAACACAGTATTAAGATTAACTCCAAATGATAAGTCAAAAAACAATAGCAAAACAGAACGTATTGAATCGAGAGAAACTGGGAAAATAGCAAAGATGAGAGGAGATGGATGGTTGGAGATAGAAATGGGAAGGTTCAGCAATGGCTACGGCGACGAGGGTGAGGTGGAGGCATGGCTCACCGAGATCAACAGCCCCTATGACAAGTCCGGATTCATCGTCGAAGGTATTGAGTTCCGACCTTTATAGAAAGGGAACGTAAAAAGACGGGGTCGTGAAAGAGCAATACAATTGTCGTGCTGCTAGCTCGGGCGAAGCAATGAAAGAACAATACAACTTTCGCCCTAGATGGAAATGGGGACTTAAGTATCCACCATTATTTGATTTTACCACATGTGATTAAATATTTCTTAATTTGTAATGTAAAACAATATATGTAATATATGTAAGTAGGAATGGGATGAAATTAGACCAACCCACTTGGTTTCTAGCAGTCTTTGGACTAATTGTTCAAACAAGTAATAGAATAATACGAAGCAATGAAAATTATCGTAGAGGGATTCTACGGCCCAGCCCGATGAGAACTTGTATAACTCACAGAAGCCCGTTTGTTTAAGGGAAAAAGGGTCTATTAATTAGAATAATATTAACGTAAAAACTACCTAGATCGTTGTCCATTTGTACATAAACCAACGTGCATGATTGAATTAAAGTTTATTTTCATGGCGTAATTTCATTGATAATTAATACAATTATAAATAATAAAAATTATAAGAGAACCGAATACATTATTTATCTAGTCTTTAATCGAAAGTTTTAATCATTTATAAATAATTTACCTAAGAGGGGATCAAACCCCAAACAATCACCCTCATAAGAAAAAGAAATAATGTTAAACTACAAGATTTGAGGTTAGAATTTGAATTTTAGTCATCGGTATTAGGATGTCAATGAGTGAGTTTATTTTGCTCACTCCTACAAACGAACCGATCCAAGATTTGAGGTTAGAATTTAAAAGTTATCACTAATACACAATTAAATTTTAAAACAATCATTCCGATTTCGGATCCACTTTAGACCCGGACTGTTTAGACCCATACTTTGATGGTCTAATACGATCCAGTTCCGGTTCTAATTCTAGAACCAGAATCGATACTTATTTATTGGTTCTGGTCCGAGTAAAACCTGTGTATTGAAAAACCTAAGCTTAAGTAGGTTTATCAATGAACCGGTTTTATCCATAACAATCCGGAATCACTCATAGTTCATGAAATTCTAAAACAACGGTTACGGTTCCAATTTCGATTCTAATCCAGTTCTGGTTCCAGACCCGCTCAGATCTAGATAATTTCAGATACATAGTTGATGGCCCGGTCCGAGTCCGATATCTAATAGGTCGGTTCCAAAACCAGAACCTATACTTATTTATTGGTTTTGATCCGGGTAAAACTCGCACATTGGCATCCTTAATCGGTATTACTCGTTCAATATGTTAAAAAAAATGTACCATTCGATAAATGTTAAATCTAATAATAGCGATATTGTTCTTTTAATATTTATTTACCTTAGACATGTAATGCAGTTGTATTCCTTACCCACTCCCCTCCCCAAACTGAAAAAATAGAAAAAAGAAAAAAAAAATTGTTTTTTTTAGATCGAGTAACCAGAAATTAGTCGAATTAATTGCAATATCTCACGAAATATGTTTTTAAATGTGTGAGTCTTTTATTTATTTTTTCAAAACAAAATATGTTTTTGTCCCCATTGAAATCATATATAATTCCCTCTCTATTATTGAAATTACGTGATCACATACTATTCTATAATTAATAAATAAGCATTCAAATATGTCTATCTATATATACACACTCAAACCTTAATTTTTGAAAGAGGTGGGGACGTGTGCATTCAATCAAGGAGACAACTACTGAAATTTGTCACAAGCCTAACCCCCACTCACGCCCTTTGATTTTGCTTTCTGCATGGCTTTATTTTTAAATATACATATACTCCATCCGTCCTAATATTCATGATCAATTTCTTTTTAGCATATAGATTATGGAGAGTTAATTTTTGTGTATAAAGTAGTTGATGATACGAAATTCGAAGTACTTTTTAATGTAAAAAGTGTTCAATTTTTTTGGAAACGAACCAACTTAATGGAACAGTTCAAAAAGAAAAACATGTCAAAATAATGGAACGAAGAGAGTATATACATACAAATGTGTGACAGCCACGCTATACTACATAAGAAAACATAATTAATTTGTAATTTTCCATTGCAAAGTCCAAGCCAAACATATAGCACAGATTTCTTTGCAGAGGCAAGAGTCCAACAACGAAAAGTTGGTGTCTTTCTGCACTCTTTTCCTACCTACTTTTTCCCTACTTCGCTTTCATATTTTTCACAAACTTGACATTATTGTGAAAAATATATGTCATTTCAACTTTCTACTATTAACAGAGACCAATGCTTTTACTTTTCTCTATTTTTATGTAAATCTAGGTCAATATACTAAAGTTAGGTGACAGCTCTTAGTATCTAGCTTATAATTAAAATAAATGTAATTAATCAATTAAAATTATCTGGTTTCGAAGGTTACGATTACATATCTAACCTAATTTACCTAAATCATGTTAACGTCTAAATATATAAAAATGGGAAAAAGTACCCAAAACATTATCTTAGTATCACGTTGAGAACCATTTTTATCGTAAGAACGTGATAACCAAAATATGATAAATTCAGAGTGAAAGTTGATGAATCCGTTGGAAAAATTATTAAATCCAAAAAATAGATGTTTCGCCTTTCATGGGTTTCTAACCCTTGGTGAAAATTCTGAATTTTTGGATTCAGTAATTTTTCCAGTGGATGCATTAACTATCATAGCAAATTTATTTTGTTCACAATGAATTTTCGTGATCTTAGTTCTCACATTAAAAATAGTTCTTATTTGAACATCACTATATATATATACATATATATATACATATATATATAGGGGATGAATCACGTAAGAATGCATGATATTAATAAGAATAAGAATGCAATATTGAACATATAAAGTTATTATAATAAATGTATAAATTTGTTGGACCAAATTTAAAATATAAAGTATAGCACTGCATATAAAGTTATTGTACCGAATTTGGTGCAATAAATTTATATGTCCATTATTGCATTCTTATTTCTTACTAATATTTACATTCTTACGTGAACTATATATATATATATATATATCCCATATTAGAGAGAGAGTATTCCATTTTGGACGTCCCCAAAATTTTCATATTCTATTTATGAAACTATCTTTCCAACTTTACCCTCAATAATATTCTTTAATTACTCATTTTACCACCTATGGCCCACCACTATTTCTCTTTTCTACCCTCAACAACCTATTTATTTACAGAATTTTACCACCCATACCATTCTAACTAATTTAATATTATATTAATTTGGGCCTTTATTCCACTCACGATAACTCAACAATTTTTATTAACCTCCCCATATATATATAGGAAGGAATATGGGGACGATAGATATATGCGAAACATGATAAACAACACCAAAGGTTTCTACTAAAAATCCAAAATTCCCACGGCCACTTCCAAAATGATTAAAATTCGTTGTAAAAAAACCCAAGTGATTTTGCACTGATTTTCAACGGATTAATTTATTTTATTTTCTCAAAGTGCACACACATAATTAAATTATCTATTGTAAGACATCAGAAAAAGAGATACAAACCATTGTTGCGATATATATAGAATATTACAACACGACGAAAAATAGTCGACAAAAGATGTGAACTATGTGGCCGAAACTTTGACATTCATATACTTAGGTTACCTATATTTGTGCAATTATCAAATGAAAACATCAATTTTTCACACAAAAATAAAGTAGACGAGATGGTGAAACTGAAACATCATATCTCCATGCTTGATTAATTAACTTACCCATATCCCATTTCCAAACCCTTCTTCCACCATCAAATTCAAACCCATCTCGCTTGGATCTTCAAAATTAATTCACAGAAATATTATTATTATTATTTCTTGAAATTTGGAGGCCCATTTGGTTCATGGATATTGATCTCTGGTGGGCAACTGGGGGGTGCTGGATTTTCTCTCTCATCACATTTTCATGGCTCATGCTCCATTTCAGCTCGTTCTAATCCTTCTCTTTCTCTCTCTTCTTCCATCTTTCTTGGAGATTACCTCAGCTTCTGATGAGAAAGCTACACTCTCTCATAATCCTCCAACGACGATGGTGAGGCGGCTGGGTGACGAGATAGAAGCTACTGATCTCAGCAACCCTCCTGCAAAAACTGCTGCTGTTTCTTCCAAGAAAAATCAAGATTTCTATGGTGCTGCTGCGCATGAAGTTCCGAGCGGTCCGAATCCCGAGTCCAACTGATGTAAGAATATGTCGTGTCGGAATCTTGAACTTTGAGAGGGAATTTTATGTGCAGGGGTTTTTTGAGCTTGAAGATTCAGATTGTTTGAAGGTAATAGCAACAAATAACTATATTTATATGAGTAGTTAATTTGGGATATTTTATGGTGCCAAATATTATATTTGTTTGTGGTGTTTAATCTTTTTATATGTTGGTTTGATTTGATTCTCATGCGAGTTTGTATAAAAGGATAATCTCATTAGTTGATTTGGTGAGGGGATTTTTGTTCTTATAAAATATCTACGTGTTACTAATACTATAAATGTGAGTGATTATTGTAAAAACCATCATTAATCTATAAACGACGAACTCCTCAAATCGTCTGAATTCCCCTTGTAAGTGTCTGAATTCAGAAAATTAAAAATCCATCCCTCATGAGATTCGAACCCAAGCGTTTGAATCCATCAAATAAGTGAATGAACTCACCATAGATCTTCATGAATCAATGGCTGAAAATGATTCTTATTTTATACTTTAAGGTTGGTTTGTTTGATCTCATTCCTACTAAGCTGGAATTTCACGCGAAAACTCTTATAAAACGAATGTTTACTTTCATGCCATCATCACAAAGATGATAAACGCATACCGATTAATGTTTTAATTAAGATATAGTATTGTTTATAGTTTTGCATTAATTTGCATTTAGATTTTTCTATTTTATTTTCCTTTTGGGATTTTGTGTGTATAATTGAGGTGGGTGTTTGTCTGTTTGAAGGATCTGTGATTTGATACGCAAAAAAGTGGGAAGTGAAAATAATACTACTAGTTAAAGTTATTTTGTTGTGGATTTGTGCGTTTGTCGGATAAAGAGGTGGGACCCCAATCTCCTTATGATTTGATAATTATAACTAAGGTGGAATTCAAATTATTGATGCTTGTCTCTCTATATGGAAAAATGACATACGCTAAACGCTAAGGAAGCTATATTATTACGTATGTGCATGTGATGGCTATACTATAACTTGGAAAAAATTAATGTAGTCAAAGTCTTTCTATATTTCTTGAGTTGCCTATATTTGTTCCAAAATCCATCATAGATAAATTCCTCTTTAAATTTTAGAGTATTGATTACACCCCTAAGTCTGAGCTTTATGGTACCCTCACCGAGTAACATGTCAGATCTAGGGCATCCCAATTGGATTGATTGGGATGACAATTTCTCATTTTGAATATGTAAAATCAGAATTTTGATCAAATCACACATCGCAATTTACTAGGTCTTCTAATTCTTTAATAGGTTTATCTAAATGATTCACAATATAACTGGGAAGATAAGTATATCAAGAAATCTCGTGATGAAAGATTACAGGCGCGGATAGGTTTAATGTAAATAAATTTATGAATATAGGTTATAATTTACTAATGTGTTGCATAAAGCATTATGTTTTGGGTATTTAGAGACTAGAAAATTCGAACATGCTTATTAATCATATTGAGGTAATAAGCATTTTTGAACTTTCTAATAGTGTATTGCTTCTCTTATTTATTAATTTATTTACTTTGCTGTGGATGTCTAAATTTATTTACTCGCATGGATTTGGATTTCTCCAATTCACTGTTTTAGTGTTTCTGCACCTAGTCGGGCTTCGTGTATGATGGGTCCACTGGGCTGGTCAGGCCCAAAACTTTCAAATAGAATACGACATTTCAAGAATTTTATACCGTGCTTTTTCAGAGATTAAACAACTTTATTTTTCTTTTAGAAAAAACAGAAAATATTATTAAGATCCCTTATACATACACACATACATTTTAATAAAATATATCGACAGCTCTTTTTTTAATTACAGAGGAATAATCGAGTATTGAATTCAATTAAATAACTTTTTTAGGCAAACTCCACTCATGGTCCATGGAACATATAGTAACATTAAATATTTATGCCGAAACAGTTGAAACAAATACACTAATTCAAACAGCAGAGCCTTGAATTTACCGATCATAACACGTTTTGAAAAGAAATGGAAAAAATCCATACATAGTTACCACTAATTTGTCATTTTAAACACAAACATGCAACTGCAACTACTTGTTGCCAATGCCATATATGACGAGTAAGTTAGTGGCCTCCGCCACCTCCGAATCCCGCGCCACCGCCAAAGCCGCCGCCACCCCCAAGACCACCACCACCTCCTCCGCCAAAACCTCCTCCTCCTCCACCTCCTAATCCACCCCCACCTCCAAAACCTCCACCGACACCAGCACCACCACCTAAGCCGCCGCCCCCTCCTGCACCTCCTCCTAATCCGCCCCCACCTCCTGCACCACCGCCTAAGCCTCCACCAGCTCCACCTCCCCCGCCAGCTCCCCCACCTAAGCCTCCACCAGCTCCACCTCCGCCACCAAGTCCACCACCTCCACCTGCTCCACCTCCTAGACCACCGCCAGCTCCCCCACCTAAGCCTCCACCAGCTCCCCCTCCTAAGCCTCCACCAGCTCCACCTCCGCCACCAAGTCCACCACCTCCACCTGCTCCACCTCCTAGACCACCACCAGCTCCTCCTCCTAGACCACCACCATGCCCAATGCCACCACCAAGACCTCCTCCATGACCTAATCCGCCACCAGCGCCGCCTCCCAAACCCCCTCCTCCACCCACACCACCCCCTATACCTCCACCATGCCCTATCCCACCCCCTAAACCTCCACCATGACCAATCCCACCACCAGCGCCACCTCCTAGACCACCACCAGCACCACCCCACCACCAAGACCCCTCCTAGACCACCCCACCGCCAAGACCACCACCAGCACCACCCCCACCACCAAGACCCCTCCTAGGCCACCCCCACCGCCAAGACCACCGCCGCCTCCTAGACCAGCACCGCCACCAACACCAACACCAATACCAGCACCTATTCCTCCACCAATCCCATGCTTAAACCCTCCAATGCCCCTCCCAAGAAAAGGACGCCTATGCAAGAACTTCTCATCGCCCTTCAAATCACCATGGACAACTACACCACTTTCCACAACCAAAACTACCACCACTAAACCAACAAACAAACTCCAAAATCCACTCATTATCATGTACTCAAACAAACCCTAACCACATGCATGCAAAAGTGATGCATAATCCCACATTATTTATAGAACTGGAAAAGAAAATGCTACAATTGGATGCACATGGTAGGTTCAGCGCTACAGCTCACAGTATATGAATTAAATGTGTGTAGTTTGTAAGATTGAGACAACTGAGTTATTGCCTTCAACTGTCACCCTGCTGCTTCTTACTCCAGATTGGCTCAAATTAACTTCTCGGAATCATGATTCTTCATTTGACTTTTGGGGCTCTAATTTCGTGAGATCTAAGCACTCTCGGATCCTCTATCCCACTTTCTAGTGTTTCGCTCGTGTCCCACTATCAATTTCTCGTAGCTCCTTTTCATTTTCTTTATCCAATGTTCAATCTTTGGTGCTTTCAGTAATTTAATTTAGTCATTTATTAGGTTCAATATCCAATTAAGATTTATAATTATTTTTTCGATTTAATTTACATTTTTTGGCTATTAATTGATTATTACAAATTATTATTCCATAATTAGGATATATCATTTTTAACCTTCATTTTTTAGTAATAAAGATTAATTAGGGTTCACTATATAATACTAATAAGTGTTATATAGTTCAAAAAACCATCATTGAAATATTGAAATTAATAATGGCGTGTTATACAGAAAACTATGAGATATATGATATGATCCGAATTCTATAATTACTATTAGTATAGACACTTAGGTGGTGTTTACTTTGTATGATTAGTTTGGATAGATAAAATTAATCCAACCTAATCAAGTGTTTACTTTTAAGGATTAATATTTCAGGATATCCCAAAGCTCGAGATTATTTTAATCCTTTGAATTGTTCTTCATTAATTTTAATCCAACCAATATAGTATTAGGTAGGATTGAAATAATCATCCAAATAAAGGGAGAATTATGAATCCCAATTTTAATCCTTCATTAATCCTTTGTAATAAACAAATGATTGATAGATAAAGATTATTTTATTACACATTTTATTCATCAAATAATAAATCCTTCAAAATGCTAATCATGAAAAGTAGACATTCCCTTAAGAATCACAGTATATATTAGGGCAAATAGATTATATCTACAATCCAATAATGCATACTGTTTCTAGCTGGTCTGAACTGAGCTTTCACCTGTCACATGTTACATATTCGATGCTAAGGGGCAAATCAACTGATAGTGATTTTCATAAGAAAAAAAAAACTTATCCATTTAAGTAATTAAATTCTTCTCACTCTAATTACTAAGTGGGTATTTGCAAATAATTCTTCCTGGAGAGGTGGACTCAGCCAATGAAAGGAGCCTCCAGGAATTATTTTCACTAAATACTGCTAATTAAATTAATACAAAATATTGTATAAATAAAAATAGAAAACATAACTGCTAAATACAAGCCTAATTATATCAGCTTTCAAATACTATGTGGAAATATGGGAAATTCTATAGAACATATAGGTGTATTATATCCTCTCTCATATAATAATATTTGGTTAATATAAATTAAATTAATAAAATATTATCATGTGAGATGTGAGTATAGTACACCTATCTATTCTATTTCTTGTGGAAATATATAGTTCAAAGTGGGACACACAGAATTCAAATGCATTAAATTTAGGATGAATTCGTATAATAAGTATTGGGCGTTGCGTCTCAATTGAGTGTTCTGATATTAAATGGATGTATTCAAATTCGCCCCAATTATGGCAAAATTCAAGTCCACCTATACTCGCCCAGATTAATTATTGAAAGTTTGATATTAAAAAATTAATTTATAAACCTATACATCACCATCCAATCAATTTACGATTAAATCTTCTGCGACCTACTTAAAGGAAGAATCAAGTTTTTTTTTTTGAGTGAAGAAAGAGTCAAACTGCATTGTATAGGCAAATTCTATGAAATGAAATACTAGTATATATTTAGAAACACAAAAGTTGGAAGTGTGAAATTTTGAATCGATGATTGTTGGCAGATTGGTCATCTTGTATGTTGATGGTGAAGCGCAGCTTGTTTGTGAGACGCTTCATCTCCAACCATTGGATCGGGGATTCGAATTATCTAGAGGATTGATGTGTTTTTTAGTAATAAAATTTAAAAATAAAAATCAAAATTGATCATCTCGTGTATGGTAATTATTAGTAATGAAATTTCTTAACAATAAAGCTATGCGGCCACACGAGAATATTTTAGTAATTATCAATATATTTAATTAATAAAATAATAATATTAAATTAATGTGTTAATTATTTTTACATAAATACTATTTTCCATCTATTTTTAATGTAAAACTAATTTTTTAATATATCAAATATTAAATAAACTGTTTTTTCATTCAATAAAGCTTATTATGGCCGGTCACATTATAACCGAATAGCATCACTCATTTCTTAATACCTAAGTATGATTTTAGTTATAATTAAAAGGGTTAGATATTCCGTAGGTACAATAAAAGGTTTTAAAAATCTCAGCAGAAGTCCTCGTTGACGTATGCAAACTTTTTTAATACAAAAGTTTGGTAAAAGATATACAAAAATTAAATTTAAGAAATGTTCACCCTAAGAAAACTCTGTGCTTAATTTGAGAATTGATTGAACATGAAATCCTCTATTTCATTATTTAGTATCTTCACCATTAATTAGTTTTCTTTAAAACTTTCCTTCAAATTACAATGGGTTTTAGTTTAACTTTACCATTTTTAATTATGATTAAATATATTGAATCAAGGATTTTATTAATTTATTTAGTTTTCAAATTTTAGTTAATAATTATCGATTATTAGGGTGACTATTTCATGATTAAGATTCATAAAATTTTTGCGCTTCAAATTTTTGTAATAAATATTAATCAAATTATTATAATTTGGAATTTATAAAATCATTACGAAAATGATGGTCTCATAAATAGTAATACATGGTTGAGAGTCTTGAGACAGAAAATGTTGAGACGTGAAATCGTGACTGGAATTATACTAATTTACATGTGTTTTTTAAAAAGAGAACTCAAGTACTGTAATTAAATTTTATAAAAGAAGAAAAAATACATTAAAAACTGATAGGTTTTACAAAAAAGTTATAGCTAGGTCATCAAATGTAAAGTAAATTTCAATGGGAACTTTTGTTTGAACCCTAAAGATGAAAAGTATATGTACACCCATCATCCCAAAATTTTAGTACAAATTTTCCCTTTTTAAGGAGGTTATGAGACGGATTATAAATTTAATCTCCCAAACTAAAGTAATAATTAATGTTAGAAAATAAATTTGAAATTCAAAACCAAAATCTTTCTTGAAATTATTCCACATGAAAATCGATTATAACATTCATTTAGACAAGATTTATGAATTGGATGATTTCTACCAGAGCTAATCCTATATATGTGTATATAATACACACACATACAGACACCCATACATGATCGATCATAGTATTTTTTGAGTTAATCTATCGAAATATTCATTTTGATATTGCAATGATAAAATGTATTTGCTTGAATAAAACTAAGATAAAAAAATGGTCATTTTTGTGTTAAAATATTTTCTTATCTTTGTAGAGCTATAAAATTCACGATCATTTCAAGAGTTGTTGCTCATGAATTGTCTATTTTATACCTAAATTCAAGAGCATGTTAGAGGGAGACAATTCAATAATTATCCCATTTATACATAAATTCAAGAGTTGGAGGAAGACAACTCATGAATTACCCCTTCTATACTTAAATGCAAGAATGAAATCAAGTGTAATCTCGAGTTCAAGACATAAAAGATCAATTCAATAGTTAACTCAAGTCTTGTATTGTAGATAAAATAGACTAAATCAAAAATAAAGTTAAAACAGTTCAATAACTTTTTTTTTATATGAGTAGATACTTTAATTATATAAAAATGAATAGTTTATTAGTTTTTCAACTTTTATTTTTTGCTTTTTATTTTCCTCTTCGGACAACATTTTTTGTGTCTATATCTATTAATACTTCATTTATTTTAGTTTTCCTCAATCAAGATTAAAATTTTAACAAGTTTCCACTAACCATTATTACCTTAAAAATCAATGTCCCATTAAAATAAGATGCATGTAGGTACGTCCATGCATATCGCACTGTTTGAGTAAGAATAAAGTTAGTCTTTAATATATTGTACTGCTGTATGGTTTTTGTCACAGAAGACTTTAATGAATTCATAATTAGTTACCTTTGAATTTTCACAAAAACTCCGGAACATCCATCCACATAGTACGGGCGGATCATTTGTTGTTAAGAAAAATATCATTTACATTAAAAAAGTATCACTTGCTTTTTACCCTATAATTTAAAAATATTATTTACATTGAAGAAAAATATCATTTACATTAAAAAATATCAAATCTATGTACGGACTGATGTACATAAGATCAACTCTTGAATTTTTGTAGACTTTATTGAATTATTTGGTGGTTGGCCTGGCATTCATGAATATTTATTGCAATTTTCAAAGGGTTCCATTATTTAGGGGACGGTCACATGCAGTTATGTACTAGGGGATTTATAATATTGCAATGCTCTTTTTTGCCACTTAATAAAAATATTCTGAATTTTTAGTTTCGTTCAGTTCGATTTTATCCAATACCCTCAATCTATTTTAGCTTTATCCGATTTAAAATGTAATTAAGATTATTTTATTTTATCGCTTTATTTCTATGGTATTTTCATGTGTATATGATGAGCTATATTATAAAACTTTTTCTCCATATAAACTTTTTATATGCACAATATAATGTTTATTTTTTTAATATTTTAATAATGCTTATGTTTTTGACAATATATAGTAGATGCTATACATAATAAATGGTTCGGATTGATCCACAGTTAACTAAATTCACTTAATTTTTTACTATTATTTGATCCTCTCTCTATACATATATATATTTGTGATGTGTATTAAGAAAATATTAACAATAAAGTTAGGAAAATAATTAATGAAGGCAAATCTCAATGTATATATCCATATAAATCAAGGAAAATAATTTACATACATTCGTGTGTGGGTGTGTGATAACAAAGCCCTATTCTTCTGAAAAAACAAAAACAAAACAAACAACAACAACAAAGCCCAGTTCAACGACATGACTAGCTTTTTGGATGGAGCTACTTCAAGACTTCTAGTGTTTTCAATACTTTTTTAAACCTTGTACGGGGATTTTCTATATAATAATATAAAATTACGGTTCTGATTCGAAAAAGGTTAAAATAAATTCCATATTACAATAAATTACATTTTTTTTGGTTCTATTTTAAAATTTTATACTTCTATAGAAGAATAAATATATGTACATATACATTACAATAATTTTAAGATTGCATATAATGTTTATCAATTTTGTGTGTCTTTTGCTTGAAGTAGAAAAAGTACAATGATTTTATGAAGGATACATATGTATAGGACTAACATATGTAACATATAAACAATAACTATTTATTTAGTTTATATGTAAATGATCGTTACATACATGTGTTCTATGTATTATTACAACTATTATATGTGAAAGAAATTTCACTGAGATCGAGCATTAGTCTGTATGGATGAATGAGCTCAAAGATGATTTTTTCCAACGGATGTCTCTAACATTTTTTGATACTGTCTCTTCTTTAGAGATGGCAATGGATCCGGATCCGACCATAAAATTTTTGCGCTTCAAATTTTGTAATAAATATTAATCAAATTATTATAATTTGGAATTTATAAAATCATTACGAAAATGATGGTCTCATAAATAGTAATACATGGTTGAGAGTCTTGAGACAGAAAATGTTGAGAGAAATCGTGACTGGAATTATACTAATTTACATGTGTTTTTAAAAGAGAACTCAAGTACTGTAATTAAATTTTATAAAAGAAGAAAAAATACATTAAAAACTGATAGGTTTTACAAAAAAGTTATAGCTAGGTCATCAAATGTAAAGTAAATTTCAATGGGAACTTTTGTTTGAACCCTAAAGATGAAAAGTATATGTACACCCATCATCCCAAAATTTTAGTACAAATTTTCCCTTTTAAGGAGGTTATGAGACGGATTATAAATTTAATCTCCCAAACTAAAGTAATAATTAATGTTAGAAAATAAATTTGAAATTCAAAACCAAAATCTTTCTTGAAATTATTCCACATGAAAATCGATTATAACATTCATTTAGACAAGATTTATGAATTGGATGATTTCTACCAGAGCTAATCCTATATATGTGTATATAATACACACACATACAGACACCCATACATGATCGATCATAGTATTTTTGAGTTAATCTATCGAAATATTCATTTTGATATTGCAATGATAAAATGTATTTGCTTGAATAAAACTAAGATAAAAAATGGTCATTTTGTGTTAAAATATTTTCTTATCTTTGTAGAGCTATAAAATTCACGATCATTTCAAGAGTTGTTCTTCATGAATTGTCTATTTTATACCTAAATTCAAGAGCATGTTAGAGGAGACAATTCAATAATTATCCCATTTATACATAAATTCAAGAGTTGGAGGAAGACAACTCATGAATTACCCCTTCTATACTTAAATGCAAGAATGAAATCAAGTGTAATCTCGAGTTCAAGACATAAAAGATCAATTCAATAGTTAACTCAAGTCTTGTATTGTAGATAAAATAGACTAAATCAAAAATAAAGTTAAAACAGTTCAATAACTTTGTTTTTATATGAGTAGATACTTTAATTATATAAAAATGAATAGTTTATTAGTTTTTCAACTTTTATTTTTTGCTTTTTATTTTCCTCTTCGGACAACATTTTTTGTGTCTATATCTATTAATACTTCATTTATTTTAGTTTTCCTCAATCAAGATTAAAATTTTAACAAGTTTCCACTAACCATTATTACCTTAAAAATCAATGTCCCATTAAAATAAGATGCATGTAGGTACGTCCATGCATATCGCACTGTTTGAGTAAGAATAAAGTTAGTCTTTAATATATTGTACTGCTGTATGGTTTTGTCACAGAAGACTTTAATGAATTCATAATTAGTTACCTTTGAATTTTCACAAAACTCAGTACATCCATCCACATAGTACAGGCGGACCATTTGTTGTTAAGAAAATATCATTTACATTAAAAAGTATCACTTGCTTTTTACCCTATAATTTAAAAATATTATTTACATTGAAGAAAATATCATTTCATTAAAAAGTATCAAATCTACATATGCGGATCGATGTATGAAGACCACCTCTTGAATTTTGTAGACTTTATTGAATTATTTGGTGGTTGGCCTGGCATTCATGAATATTTATTGCAATTTTCAAAGGGTTCCATTATTTAGGGACGGTCACATGCAGTTATGTACTAGGGATTTATAATATTGCAATGCTCTTTTTTGCCACTTAATAAAAATATTCTGAATTTTAGTTTCGTTCAGTTCGATTTTATCCAATACCCTCAATCTATTTTAGCTTTATCCGATTTAAAATGTAATTAAGATTATTTTATTTTATCGCTTTATTTCTATGGTATTTTCATGTGTATATGATGAGCTATATTATAAACTTTTCCTCCATATAAACTTTTATATGCACAATATAATGTTTATTTTTTAATATTTTAATAATGCTTATATTTTTGACAATATAAGTAGATGCTATACATAATAAATGGTTCGGATTGATCCACAGTTAACTCAACTCACATATTTTTTTACTATTATTTGATCCTCTCTATACATATATTTGTGATGTGTATTAAGAAAATATTAAAAAGTTAGGAAAATAATTAATGAAGGAAAATCTCAATGTATATCCATATAAATCAAGGAAAATAATTTACATACATTCGTGTGTGGGTGTGTGATAACAAAGCCCTATTCTTCTAAAAAACAAAAACAAAACAAACAACAATAAAGCCCAGTTCAACGACTTGACTAGCTTTCGGATGGAGCTACTTCTAGACTTCTAAGTGTTTTCAATACTTTTTTAAACCTTGTACATGGATATTCTCTATAATAATATAAAATTACGGTTCTGATTCGAAAAAAGTTATATTGAAAAATAAATTTCATATTACAATAAATTACATTTTTTTTGGTTCTATTTTAAAATTTTATACTTCTATAGAAGAATAAATAACATTATATATGTACATATACATTACAATAATTTTAAGATTGCGTATAATGTTTATCAATTTTGTGTGTCTTTTGCTTGAAGTAGAAAGAAGTACAATGATTTTATGAAGGATACATATGTATAGGACTAACATATGTAAGATCCACCGTATTAATAGTTTAAGTTATCAAAATATTTTGCTGACTCGTGTAGATCATCAAATTAGATCCTTTCAATGTTATTCATGATCTTTTCCTTGCAAGATTTGGGCTACCTCTTTTGATGGAGGTATTTCTTTGGTCGCTGGTAATGGATAAGTGGTTCTCCTACCAATTGTTCTTCCTTCTTGTCTGGAAGAAGCTAATTGTTGTTGCTCTAAGCTTTCAACTTTCTTATGGATATCTCGTAAGAGAATTAAGAATTTATATTATCTTATAAGTATCATTGCCTAATTTTTGATGTACACTATATAGGTTGTTACCGTAATGCTGCAACAACTTTTGGATTTCTTGTAGTTCCACCGAATTTGAGGATTTTTTTTTTAATTAGGAGTAGAGGTTACTCCTTTATTTCTTAACTCTATTAATTGTTAGACGGATGATAGCTATCTCTTAGGATTCTCAACGAAGTTAGGCATTGATCAATTGGCTCTTTTCAAATATACGTGGATATATCGAATATCTTATTCTATCCTTTTACTTCAAACAAAATGTCAAAACGATTCTTGATCCATCTAAAAAGGTTTCCTAGACGTTCTCTCATTTTCTCTAATTTTTGAAAATAAAATATGTATGCATCGCAACGATTTAGATCTATAATTTTTCTTGGAACTCCTTCATTAAAATAATAATTAAAGTATTAAACAATTATTATTCATAAATAAATATATAGATATATTCCGATGCAATTTTAGAAACGTGGTTAGCAAGCAAATAAATGCATCAAGAATTCGAACTTGGTGACATCATTGAAGGCGTAGAAGCGTTCTTGAAGGGCCAAGCAGTGTTACCATTTTGTTAGTTCATCGTAGATTTGCGAAACAAAGATGTTTTTCTGATGTATGTTTGGAACGAACCTCCGATGTTTGTGGTGAGTCTTCATTTAGCGATCATAATAAAAGTCATTTTTATCAAAAAAGAAAAAGAAAATCTTGTGTATAGCCAAATTTAGAGTGAAAACAAGATAAGAAAAACGGATATTTTTATATATTATCCTTGACTAAATATTTTAATAACTACATAAATAATTTCAGGTTAAGAAGCTCTTCTAAAGGATTACACGAATTTTAGCCGGCAAAACAAATCGCAAGAGTGCTGGAGCCAGAGCTGATTCTCCCCGTCATTCACAGATATAATAGCACAAAGTATTCTTCTCAAATCAGAGAGAGAGAGAGAGAGACATTTTATTTCAAATGAGAATTTTTTAAATCTTTATTTTGTTGATATTAGGGTGGAACAGGAACCGCAAGGTGTTCCAGATCGTGCTGATATGGAGGAAGAAGAATTTCCAGACGAATTCCAGTGTTGCGTCTGCCTGTTAGTATTTCTGATCACTATTAGATTTATGTCCTGAATGAAACGGTTCGTGTTCAGAAGTGACATAATTTATGTTTGTAATAAAATTAGGATTTGTCAGAATTGAAGGTGGGATTGAGGATTTATAAATTTTCAGTTTAAGAGTAATTGGAATTCCTGAAAAAATGAAGAGGGAAATCTTTTTAGTGCATATCAATTCCTATTTAGTGATTTATATCTATATTTTTCATACGCAGTGATTTATGGTATTGTCGAAATCTGTTCTTTTTTGCAGGGATATCATGTACAAGCCTGTGGTATTAGGTATGACTATTGTAGTTGAAAGCTGCAATTCTGTACTACAAGCTTACAACTTTCTGTTCTTCTTTCAAAATCCATTTGTTTCCAGCTTGTGGTCACACTATTATAATTTTCTGACCATTTTGCAGCTTGCGGTCACATTTCTTGCTTTTGGTGTACATTCAAAGCCATGGACACTTATATGGAGTCTCACTGTCCCGTGTGTCGCAACCCATATAATCATTTCCCTAGAAGCTGTGAATTGTTGCATTTCTTACTTCTGAAGTTATATCCATCGCCCTATAAAAGAAGGGCGGAACAAGTTGCAGGTGCACTCTTGTTTAAATTTTGAATATCGACTATTATCCTTAGTTACTTCTCTGGTATGGCCATATCCAAGTTTCCTCTGAAGGGGGGCAAGCAGTGTCTTCATTCTAATCTTGTGACAAGTTAATGTTCATTTCGTTAAGATTTGACTAATTCTGGAAAATAATGGTTATGATAGTGAGGGGAAGAGTGAGATGAAGAGTGTAGGATCAAGAGTGAGAGGGGTAAAGTGCATTTTTAACTAAGTATCTTGTGTGAATTTCTTACCTGTTAACCAGTTGCAAAACTGAGTGTTTGTGTCAATTTTCCCTGGGCCTCTGTCAATCACCATTTTCTTGGGCATAAGTATATTTCCCTTTTAATCTGCGGAACATTCTTAGGCCAGTTGCGATTGAGCAAAATTACTTTCTACTGTATTGGCTGGAAAATAGCATATTTCATGCATTAAGGAGGTTTTAATCTATTGAGATGTGCTTTTACCTAATTGGCTAATTTTAAGCCAATTGAAAAATCATTAGCTAATTTGTTTTGTATTTTACCAATTTGCAAAACCTTAGCTATAGTTTATGATGGCCTGATGTTGATGTAATTTATTTGTTGTGTATTGCATACCAAACTATTTATCATGCATTTACTTAAGCAGTTGTCCTTATTTCTCATATATATTCACCTATTATGGCACAATAATAAAAATATAAGTATATTGGATGAGCTTTGGGGTGATTCTAGGATGAAGATTATGTTTTCTCTTCCTTGACATGCATATGTTCTTTCCTTGACTTGTATATGTTCTTGTTGGTTACTAATTCATGCATTTTTCATGAAACTCTAAACTCATTTACCCTGAATATGGTGAGTAGCTGAATTCTCCTTTCTGTGATCTTTTTAGAAGAAGAAAAGGTGTACGGATATGCGTCACCACAATTTGAGATTGAATCTCAATTTAGTGAAGTGGTTGGTGTCCGAGATGCCACAAGTCAAGGAGATCATCCATCCAAGCATAATTCTTCACAAAGAACTTCGCATGAAGATAATACAAGTATCCAACCAACATCAAGCTCTCAAACTACTACGAATGATTCCAACTCTATGGTGACAAGTACTAGAAAGGTCCTTGTAACCGACGTACAATGTGCTGTTTGCAAACAACTATTGTATCGCCCTATAGTTCTTAACTGTGGTCATGGTAAGTCATTTTGAATGTTTCCGACATGCATGCCAGGAAGAGGTCTTTTATTGTTCGTTGTCTTTTATATTGCAGTTTATTGTGAATCCTGTATTCAACCAGACGATAGTATCTATAGATGTCCAGTGTGCCAAAGTGCACATCCAAAAGGGATCCCAAGCGTGTGCTTATTTCTACATCACTTCCTAGAGGAATATTTTCCTAAAGAATATTCAGCAAGGAAAGAATCTTTAGCCCATTGCCACAATCATAGTCCATCCGGAAGTATGTTGCCATGTTCATAATCTTCATATCTCATGTTTTAATAGTTCAACTTAATCAGTTGTCCTTCTTTCTATTACATTATTGTCATTAGGCTCAACGGAAAAACAGGAGCAAACTGCCAAGGCTTCGTTCGGGCCCTCTGGCCACAGGGCCAACTTTCACCCTGGAGTCGGTTGTGATTACTGTGGGGTAATATCCTTTTATTGCTCTTTGAGTCTGTACCTCAGGTAGCACTTTAGGATTTCGTTTCATATCTGTTTTCATATTTCTAGTAAATTGGGGGTGCTTTGCAGGATGTTCAGAATTTTGTGAAATATGTATATTTGTGAGAGAGAGAAAAGTAAATAAATCTTGTGAACAATGTTGAAATTTTAATTTATAGGTTCGAACTTTTTGGTTACATCTGGACATTCTTCCCATATCTATGCTCATCACTTCCTTGAATGAACAAAGAGATCTGCATTCGACGGTAGAACTATAGTTTGTTTTAGTTCATTTAGGGTGAAAAGGTATAGATACGTATAATCTGGAGTGAGCTCCATGTACTCAGGCTTTAGAGTCCAGTGACTCCAGTTATACGAGGCTCATTACATCCACTTTTCTATATATTTTCTGCTTAGACATTACCCTTGTGAAAATACGTCCATTATTCTGTACAGATGTGTCCCATTATTGGAGTAAGATACAGATGCAAAGACTGCGTGGAGAGAATTGGCTTTGACCTTTGTGAGAATTGCTACAAAATTACCTCCAAGCTTCCCGGTCGATTTAACCAGCAGCATACTTCGGAACACAAGTTTGATGTCATACATCCTAATCATTTACGAATGGTGCTGTCAAGCCTCGGGGCCGAACTGTCAGCAGAGGATGACGAAAGTGGTTTTGGTTCAGATAACGATGGTATCGCTTAGTTTACTACTTCTCAAATGGTGGATGATCCATAAGAAACTACAACCGCTACCAAATACCTCAAACGGTCGTTTAGACAATCAGGTTAGCGGTTCTGCCATTCCTACTTTATATAAAAAATGGCTCAGAAGATTAAGGTGGTGCTCTGATTATTATAAGTTCAGACATCCAAGAATTTGTAGCTTGTGCAGTAAATTATCTTGGATCCTTCACTTCAACATCTGATGAGAATTTCGAGATTCCAGATCCCAAATACTTTGTGTATGCGACTATTATTTCCATAATTCCTATATCTAAGGCCCTTATATTGTACCAAAGTGTCAGATTTTTTATTTTTTATTTTCCAATTTGATTGTGAACAGACGCTATAAATGTGATCAAATGTAATTGGTCATAACCGACCAAACCGAACCATAAACACCCTGATTGCAGTAACAAATTTATTCGAAAACCAATTTCCAGTTCAAAGTTTATACGATTGAGAATTGATATAATCCCCTTATGTCCAAGAAAAGCATGTAGGAATGTGTTTGTACATTCAGCTTGAGAAGTTGTACAGTAGAATCCCCAAGGCCAATCCCACAATTCCAAGTGACAGTAGGAAATGAAGGAACTTAGTCGGCTCCTTCGACTTGTAGTCGGATTCTTTAGCCGTTGTCGACGGCAACGGTGAATTCATGGCGTCGACTTTTGTGGTGGGGTCCACCTCGCCGACGTAGAATTCGTCCAACATCAATCTAGCAGCGCTGCCATGCCCTACATCTTCGAATTCTTGACTTGCGTCACTGCCTACAAAAATAACACAAATTTTTGAATCTTAATTGGCTTCTTATGAGAAGTAAATGAATTAATAGGTTCAGTTTAGTTTAGTTGAGATGTTTATAATTTATGTTTTATAGCAAAATATATATCTAGAGAATTCATTTATATATTGTTCTACCTGCTTGTCCCAAGATGACTTCGTCACCGCCGGGATGCTCGTCTAAGTAGCTTGTGACATTATAGACCTGTATTTCGTTTTGAAGATATGGTAAAATGGATAACCAAATATATATGTTCAAAGTTACCTAGGTGTATGCATATATTTTTATGGATGGGTAGAGGTGTCAAAACAAACTCGATCTAATTTGGTGATGGGATATGGTTTCAACCGCTGCGCCCATCGACAGTCCAAACGAGTGCCTGACGACTTAATAACGGCCCACGCGGTTAAGCCAACGGCCCAGCCTCTAAACCCTAACCCGCCTCTAAACCCTAATCAGCCTCTCCCCTACACGGAAGGCGAGGGATCCCTACATGGAAGGCGAGGGATCCCTACATGCGAGAGGAAAAGTCCCTACATGGGAGTGGATCAGATCCCGCCAATCAGGGGATGTGGCACGTCTTTAGGGGTTCTCAGATATGTATAAATAGGGGTTAGTTCGACGGTAAAAGGGTTAGCAACTTATTGAATACTAGAGCTTTTAGATACACTCATTGTAATCCAATTATAGTGAAAGTATTGAGGATCATCACCTCCGTGGACGTAGATCTCATTTGGATCGAACCACGTAAAACTCTCGTGTTCTTTACTGCTTTACACAAATCTCGTATATTAACATACACTAGATTTATCACTTGGCATCTCGAACCATACTAATTTTGGCACACATGAATTTGATCAGCCTGTCTGTCCCAGCCCGAATGAGCATCACAAATATCGAATAGATGAAACTACAAGGTGATGATATAATATAAACTTCCCTAACATTTAAAACAAAACACATCTTTGCATTTTCTTTCTAACCAAGTTTAGTGTATCAGACAAGTTAATTCTCTTGTTGCCATGATCATAATATATATATGAGAATAATCTAGCTATATGTAATTTTGGATTAGAATATTTTTCAAATTTTAAAAAATGTTAATAGTACATAGGACATAATGATTTTTTAAAATTATATAAGACTATGTTTATCAACAACCACTCAACCATACAAACATCCAATCTTTTTAATATTTAATTAATTTCTCTCTCTTCTATATCATCACTATTCCACCCAATCCAACCACATTAATTTTTGATAGTTTATCAATTACCACCAACCATTCAAACACAATATTATTTACAATTTTTATAATATTTTTAAAAATAAATTAATTGTAATAAAAATAAATTCCTATTATAGCAAAATGCATAAAAATTCATATTTTAAAGGTTTGAATAATAATCTTGAGAGTTTTGAAAAATTTGGGTGTTTAAAAAAGAATTATAACTGGGATCAATAGGAAAATAGAGAAAAATGGATTTTTTTGGAAGTAAAAATTGATGTTATAAGTAGAGAATAAGAGATAATTATATTGTATGTATAACCATGACAATATTGATGTCTATTTTGTAGAGAATGATTATTTTTTGGATAACTTTTAATATAATATAGAAAAGATATAACGATTTTATCTTAATATAAAAAAAAATCTGACAGACCAATAATTATTTTACAAATATTACACTATTAGAGAGAGAAAGGTTGGGGTTGGGGTTGGTCTTGAAGTCACCATGGATGGTCTCCCATAATGATGATGATGATGATGATATTATTATTATTATTATTATTATTTTTTTTTTTTTTTTATACCTTTGGTAGATCATATGCACAATCTGGGTGCTGATAAACGAAGCCTAAAGTACTGAAAATGAAGGTCTGAGCTCTAGTTACACACCAAACGTACAAACTAGGGATGCCAATGGGTGGGTTTTACCCAAATCGATCCGGAACCGTTCAAAACCCATTACATTTTAAAACAGCGGTTCTGATACCGGTTCCGGTTCCAGACCCGCTTTAGACCCGGACCGTTTAGATCCATAGTTTGATGGTCCGGTCCGATCCGGATCTGGTTCCAAAACCAGAACCAATACTTATTTATTGGTTCTGGTCCGAGTAAAACCCGTCTATTGACGAGCCTAAGTTTAAATAGGCTTGTCAATGAGCTAATTTTATCCATATCGATTCAAAATCACTCATAACACATTAAATTATAAAGCAACGGTTTCGGTTCTAGTTCTGGTTCTTATCCGGTTCTGTGCGGTTCGATTCCGGACCGCCGAGATCCGGATCGCTTAAGATCCATAATTGATGGTCTGGTTGATGCGGATCCAGTGGTCAATGGATCGGATCCGCAACCGCAAACCATTACTTATTTCTTGGTTTTGGTCGGGTAGAAACCCATCCATTGACATCCTAGTCCAAGGCATAAATCATTGTTTTACTCCAGTTGACTACTGTATACACACCAGAAATATTTAAATGTTTTGGATCAGTTTGCTGAAAACGAAAAAATATTCAAAATCATTTTTTTTCTTTGAAGCAAATTCTTTTTTACTCACAGAACCAAAATAATGTTTTCTTGAAATAATAAAATAAACAAATCATTTCAGAAAAGAAAGAAAAGTACATAACTAATCAGATATTTGAATTGGATAATTACCTTTCCATTGATTACAACCCAACAATCATCAGAAGTTTTGTGAGCAGATACATCTGAATAGGTGAAGACTTTGCTTTCTGCCCCCATTTTTCTGAAACTGTAAAGCCAAAAGAAAGTTTTTTTTTTTTTTTCAACTTTGAGCAAATTCTTGGTTGTAAAGTGAGACATGTATGTCTTTATATATAGGTATAGTGATAAGAATCTTCCGACGCTACAAATTTAGGAATCTTTTAATAACTTAGTTAGGTAATCGACAAGTTTAATAACATATTTTATCATTATCATAGGTGGAGTTTTCAAGCCTGGGATTGACATATAACATATCAAATTCTTGTTTTTGTTTCACTAATTAGGATTCATAGAAAAGAGTGTAGTCTTTAAACTAAGGGGGTGTTTGGCTAAGCTTATTTTAGAGAGCTTATAAGCTCCAAGAACTTATAAGATGTTTCAAGAGCTTATAAGAGGTAATGTCTAAAGAGCATAAGTTGTTAAAGTGTTTGGATAATTGATCTTATAAGCTAGAAAGTTTCGTGAGTTAGAGAGAAAATCATAATTAGAGAGAAAATTGACGAGAGGTGAAGTTGATAGTGTATGTTTAGGAAATATATGAGAATAATCTAGCTATATGTAATTTTGGATTAGAATATTTTCAAATTTTAAAAGTGTTAATAGTACATAGGACATAATGATTTTTAAAATTATATAAGACTATGTTTATCAACAACCACTCAACCATACAAACATCCAATCTTTTAATATTTAATTAATTTATCTCTCTTCTATATCATCACTATTCCACCCAAATCCAACCACATTAATTTTGATAGTTTATCAATTACCACCAACCATTCAAACACAATATTGTTTAGAATTATTTATAATATTTTAAATATAATTAATTGTAATAAAATAAATTCCTATTATAGCAAAATGCATAAAATTCATATTTTAAAGGTTTGAATAATAATCTTGAGAGTTTTGAAAAATTTGGGTGTTTAAAAAGAATTATAACTGGGATCAATAGGAAAATAGGGAAAAATGGATTTTTTTGGAAGTAAAATTGATGTTATATGTAGAGAAAAAGAGATAATTATATTGTATGTATAACTATGACAATATTGATGTCTATTTTGTAGAGAATGATTATTTTTTGGATAACTTTTAATATAATACAGAAAAGATATAACGATTTTATTTTAATATAAAAAAAAATCTGACAGACCAATAATTATTTTACAAATATTACACTATTAGAGAGAGAAAGGTTGGGGTTGGGTTGGTCTTGAAGTCACCATGGATGGTCTCCCATAATGATGATGATGATGATGATAATAATAATAATATTATTATTATTATTATTTGTTTTATTTTATACCTTTGGTAGATCATATGCACAATCTGGGTGCTGATAAACGAAGCCTGAAATACTGAAAATGAAGGTCTGAGCTCTAGTTACACACCAAACGTCCAAACTAGGGATGTCGATGGGTGTGTTTTACCCAAATCGATCCAAAACTGTTCAAAACCCATTACATTTTAAAATAATGGTTTGGTACGGTTTCGGCCCGCATCCGCTTTAGACCGGACCGTTTAGATCCATAGTTTGATGGTCCGATCCGATCCGGATCTGTTACGGTTCAAAACCGAACCAATACTTATTTATTGGTTCGGTCCGGTAAAACCGCCTATTGACGAGCCTAAGTTTAAATAGGCTTTTCAATGAGCTAATTTTATCCATATCGATTCAAAATCACTCATAACACATTAAATTATAAAGCCACGGTTTCGATTCTAGTTCTGGTTCTTGTCCGGTTCTGGTCTGGTTCTGATTCCAGATCCGCTGAGATCCGGACCGCTTAAGACCCATAATTGATGGTCCGGTTGATTCGGATCCGAGGTGTTCAATGGGTCGGATCCGAACCGTAACCATTACTTATTCTTGGTTACAGTCGGGTAGAAACCCACCCATTGACATCCTAGTCCAAGCCATAAATCATTGTTTTACTCCAGTTGACTACTGTATACACACCAGAAATATTTAAATGTTTTGGATCAGTTTGTTGAAAACGAAAAAATATTCAAAATCATTTTTTTTCTTGAAGCAAATTCTTTTTTACTCACAGAACCAAAATAATGTTTTCTTGAAATAATAAAATAAACAAATAATTTCAGAAAAGAAGGAAAAGTACATAACTAATCAGATATTTGAATTGGATAATTACCTTTCCATTGATTACAACCCAACAATCATCAGAAGTTTTGTGAGCAGATACATCTGAATAGGTGAAGACTTTGCTTTCTGCCCCCATTTTTCTGAAACTGTAAAGCCAAACGAGAGTTTTTTTTTTTTTTCAACTTTGAGCAAATTCTTGGTTGTAAAGTGAGACATGTATGTCTTTATATATAGGTATAGTGATAAGAATCTTCCGACGCTACAAATTTAGGAATCTTTTAATAACTTAGTTAGGTAATCGACAAGTTTAATAACATATTTTATCATTATCATAGGTGGAGTTTTCAAGCCTGGGATTGACATATAACATATCAAATTCTTGTTTTTGTTTCACTAATTAGGATTCATAGAAAAGAGTAGACTTTAAACTAAGGGGGTGTTTGGCTAAGCTTATTTTAGAGAGCTTATAAGCTCCAAAAACTTATAAGATGTTTCAAGAGCTTGTAAGAGGTAATGTCTAAAGAGCTTATAAGTTGTTAAAGTGTTTGGATAATTGATCTTATAAGCTAGAAAAAGTTTCGTGAGTTAGAGAGAGAAAATCATAATTAAAGAGAGAAAATTGACGAGAGGTGAAGTTGATAGTGTATGTTTAGGAAATAACAAACTATAATAAAATTATTTTGGTAAATTCATGGTTGCTTATAAGTTTATGAAAAATAAGTTATGGTTGACCAACTTAACATAAGATGTTGGAGTTTATTTTCATGAACACATGTTTGTTTATGAAATTATTTTTAGAACAACTTATTTTCCAAACAACTTATAAGTTGTTTTAAAGAGTTTATAAGCTCAACCAAACATCCTCTAAGTCGTTTTTGTGCCATGTTCTTTTTCGATTGTTAGAAATTTTTGAAGGTGTTAAATTTGTTACAATTTATAAAGGTTAAAAATTAGGTTAAAACGTTTGATACATTTAAGGGCTATCACTAAAACGTTTTGTAAAAATTAGATTAAAACTAATCAAATTATTATTAAAATATTTCAAAAATTGGGTTATCAAAATTCATGCATTGTTTTATATGATAATTGGGTTGGGTCCCGTAGTATCCGGCCCCGGATAGTATGTAGACCCAATCTAGACCACACATTTTGAACACGTGGCCACACCACAGTCGACACGTGGCACCCCTTTTCTTTCTTTTCTTTTTAATTTTCGCAAGGGTAAAATGGGAAGAAATAAATCAACCTTCTTCTTCTCTCCTGACGGACGGACGACGGGAGGCGCATTGACGACAAGAACGGAGACGAGGCAGCGCACCGACGGCAAAACCCGTAACAACGGCAACAAGATACACAAACAACAGATTTTGAAAGAAAGAAAAGAAGAAGAAAAATTTGAGGAACAAAATTGATGGATTTTGAGAAAAATAGAAGATGAATTTGATAGATGATTGAAGAATCGAGAAAGATGGTGGTTATGGCGGTGGTTCACTACCAATTCACCGATAATCAGTGAAAGAGACGACGGAATTGTTAGAGAATGATGGATGAGAGATTTGATATCGAAAACCATAAAAATGCATTGAACAAAACATGAAACTGCATTGAACAAAACATGAAACTGCATTGAACAAAACATAAAAATGCATGTTCCCACGAAACAGAAACATGCATTTAACTTAGCACGTCCATGCATTGATTAAAACATGACAATGCATTTAACAAAACATGTTCATGCATTTAACAAAACGTAAAAATGCATTATCATGTTTTAATTAACAAAACGTAAAAAATAGAGTACAGTAGGAATTGCGTGGAAATTTTGCTTCCTCAAATATTCTCAAATATACTGTTACTAATAAATGCTAAAATAAAAGGAGACTATTTATATGACGAAATTAAGAAGCTAATAAAGTAACTCAGCGTTTTGTGTGTGTGTGTGTGTTTTAATAATACAGATTTAAATTCTTTACATGCTGACATAGTACTTCATCCTTAATAACAAAATTAAAATTGATAACCAGCTGGTCATATGCATCACTTCTACGCATGCATATAAGCATAGTATTTATGTAGTTGTTGCATTAGGAAAAAAAAACAACACAGAGAAAAAGAATCACATTTTTGCTAATGGATTATACATAGGATTGATGAATCTTATAACTTTGAAATATGAAACCCGAAATTAATATGTTGCTCAAATATGAAATTTTGAAGATATTAAAAGAGTACATCAATTGATTACATATAATATCAAAACATGGTGAAAATTATACATAACACGGGTTCTGATCCACGAATTAACAACTAAAAGCAAACAATGTTTTCACACAAACTCAACTGGCAACAATTTTGGTTCCAAGCATAATCTAGCGCTCAAGTTTCATAATCCAAAATAAGTCACAATCCTTAAATTCAAGCGATAACATGCAAGTATTGAGATACATTATCCAATCACGTTATTCTCTTCAATCGCACGTCGTTTTTGTTCATTTAAACGCATTATCTAGTTCAACTAAATGCATTTTTGTTTTTCGCAATCACATAACAAATCAAATTACTAATCTACCCTTAATGACGCCGAAAATCGGTGAAATTAAGCTTAAAAAGTCCGAAAAATTCGAACCATAGGATCTATGAGATGAGTGGATGAGATTGAAGTCTACATACTATCTCTAACAGATCTATTTGATCCCTAATCTATGATAATTAACCTAAAAATTACAATTTTTTATGAAAATTAACTTACCCTTACTACAACGTATCCTTAAACCGGCCCAAGGGCTTCAAACGTCTTTAACTTTGCCCTTCACACAAGAAACATTACTAAAAAGGACCAAATAAGCTAAAAAATAATTCAAGATTGCAGAAAGAAAAGAATTTCAGTTTGATTAATTTCCGCATATTATTGTCTAGTTATTAGCTTTGTTGGCCCCTTCGATTCCATCTCATCTCAAGGAAAACCTTTCACCGCCAAATACCATTAGATCGAAGCCCTAATTCTGTACAATGGCTGCTGCGGCGACGACCGTGAGCTCCGCCGGTGGATTACTGGCGATGCTGAACGAGAGCCACCCCGCTCTTAAGATACACGCGCTGTCCAATCTCAATACCTTCGTGAACTATTTCTGGCCGGAGATCTCCACCTCTGTCCCAATCATGTATTCTCTTTTTCCTTTCCTATTCTCATCTAATTACATGAATTGGGCGTTCTCTATCCTTGTTTTTTGATTGGCGAGTTATCTAGCGATGAACTGGGATTGTTCTTATAGAGAAATCCAGGGGATTTAGTTGAAAATTGGGTTGATTTTGAGACGTTTGAGTTGCTTTTTGTGTATGTGTGTAAAGTTATGTTCTTTTTGGCAGTTTATGCCGTTGTTCGGTGTGTTTGATTTTTTCTTCTGCTTCGACCCCCGCCCTCTGCCTCCCCCCAACCCACCAATGGGTTATCTTTGAAATGGCCATGAATTATAATAATTGAATTTGGTGGTTGGGTTTCTAGATAGGTGAATTAGTGGGAATTCAGTGAGCTGAGCTTCAGGGTTTGATTGGTTCAGTTTTGGACATTAGGTCTGGTTGGCTTTACTGGAAAGTTATTTTGGTAAGGAACTGTATTACTGTATTAAAGAGAATATAGAGGTGTACAGTGTTAAGGAAGTGTAACATTCTCTTTCAGGGCGGGGTTGGGAGGTAAAAGAAAGGTGTTCCTATGGCGGAAGTGAATAAACTCGATATCCTGATTTTGAATAAACATTTGGCTTTCAGTAGACTTCATATTTATGCCTTGGGTGAGGAAATGATGCGGATTAGGTTGTAATCCATACATTTTGGCTGCAACTTGCTGGTTTATGACTAGTTGTCGTGGGATGAAGTTCCCTATTTAGTTTCATGCAGCTAACTTGAGTTTTTGCTGATACCTATCAATTAACAATTACCTTTATATTTTTTGTTGATTGTCTGCCATTTTCGGATCTTTAGTCATCTGTTGAATTCCATATAATGTTAAAAGATTGTACGTGATATTTAAGCACAATTTTGTTGGGCTTTAGTTTGTCTTGGAACTTCAGGTTTTCAATATGATCAAGTCTGATTATGTGTATGCTCGACTTGTAATAAGTCAGATAATGATATTCTCTGATATGACTGCAGAGAAAGTTTATATGAAGATGAAGAATTTGAACAGAGGCATCTAGCCGCATTGCTTGTTTCCAAGGTATATTTTCATTTTTGGTTCTCATACGGATACTCTTTTAGCCATTTTCCTCTTTTTAGTTGGTTTTAGAAGTTACAAAATTTCTATTCTCTGTCTTTGTTAGTCTATTCTCTGTCTGCATGTTAGTCTATATAGTATTTCTTTGCAATTCAGTATTCTTTTATCTAAATTGTTTACACATAAAGTGAAGACTTGTTGACACATAATAAATTGTTCCCTCTTTTAATTTCTTTTTTCTTCTTTCACAAAGTAAATTTGTTTCTCTCACCAGGTTTTTTATTATCTGGGTGAACTTAATGACTCACTATCATATGCTCTGGGAGCTGATCATCAGTTTGATGTGTCAGAGGATTCTGACTATGTTCATACTCTTCTTGGTAAGAAGTTATTTTTCAATGTTTCCCTTTGATATTGTGTGATATTCACTCAAACTCTTGCAGTTTTTGTCAAAAACGAGATTGTATTGCTTGATGTGTAACTCATGGTGAAATTATAATGTAGAGATTTCTAGTGTCCTATATAATACTTTTTAATATCTTCTTGTGTCCTTCAGCTAAAGCAATTGATGAATATGCTAGTCTGAAGACTAGAGCAGCTGAGGCAAATCATGGATCAGCAGTAATTGACCCTAGACTGGAGGCAATTGTTGAGAGAATGCTTGATAAGTATGTAAAATTACATCCTCATGTTACTAAGAATAGTTGTGTGGATTCATAACTTTGTAAAGCCTTTTCTTACCCTTTTTTACAGATGTATTGCAGATGGAAAATACCAACAAGCTATAGGAGTGGCTATTGAATGCAGGCGATTGGATAAACTTGAGGAAGCAGTTATACGGAGTGATAATGTTCATGCTACTATTAATTATTGCATTGATGTTTCTCATAACTTTGTATATAGAAGAGAATACCGTCTTGAGGTGTGTTCTTCTAAGCCCATGTGGTAGTTATGTTTACTGCCAAACTCTTTTGATATGTAAATGGTTGAAATCTTTAGCATTTTTGTTATGAGAAAAACTAATAGGATATATATATATATATATATATATATATGACATTCTTGTTCTCCAATCTTAAACAGGTGCTCCGACTTCTTGTCAAGATATATCAGCAATTGCCCTCTCCTGATTACTTGAGCATGTGCCAGCGCCTAATGTTTTTGGATGAGCCCGAAGGCGTAGCAAGCATATTGGAGAAACTCCTACGATCTGAAAATGCAGATGATGCACTGTTGGCATATCAAATAGCATTTGATCTGGTGGAGAATGAACACCAAGCCTTCCTTTTGAAGGTAAGAGATCAGCTCCCCAGTGCCAAGAAGTTGCAGCCTTCAGAGCCTGTGCAGCCCGAGCCTGTGCAGCCAGATGCTGTGCCAGGTGCTGATGCTTCGACAGGCGTTGATGCTGTGACAGATGGTAATGCTGTTGTATCACAGGAGGTTCAGATGACGGATGGGACTCAAGCAGATGATAGTGCAACTTGTTCTGATCCACATGAAGCTGTATATGACGAAAGATTAACGAAAATGAAAGGAATTTTATCTGGAGAGACTTGTATACAGTTGACTCTGCAGTTTTTATATAGTCATAACAAGTGAGGCATTTCTCTAATTTTTATATCTAGATTCACCTCACATGCTGAAAATTAAGTGGTCTAACGAACATTGGATTTCTTATCGCCTTTCAGATCGGATCTCCTCATTCTTAAGACGATAAAGCAATCTGTTGAGATGAGGAATAGTGTTTGCCATAGTGCAACTATATATGCCAATGCTATTATGCATGCTGGAACAACCGTGGACACGTTTCTTCGTGAGAATCTGGTATCTCTCTGTTAATTGTGTTAAAATAATTATTTCCCTCTTAATCATATATTATTTCTATTTACTTTATATTCTCCTAATACTTCATAATATTTGTATCTCAGGACTGGCTGAGTAGGGCGACGAATTGGGCTAAGTTTAGTGCTACTGCAGGACTTGGGGTTATTCACAGAGGTCATCTGCAGCAAGGAAGATCACTAATGGCACCTTACTTGCCACAAGGTGGGGCTGGTAGTGGTGGTAGTCCGTATTCTGAAGGTGGAGCTTTATATGCTCTTGGTTTAATCCATGCAAATCACGGGGAGGGCATTAAACAATTTCTGAGAGAGAGCTTGCGTAGTACTAATGTTGAGGTCTGTACTTTAATTCAAGTGATATTATTCTATGGTTTTTATCCGACTCCATTAACCAGCACTAGCTAAATGCTGGAATGTGACAAATGGTGCAGGTTATTCAGCACGGTGCCTGCCTAGGTCTTGGTTTGGCAGCTTTAGGCACTGCTGATGATGATATCTTTGATGAGATAAAGAATGTTCTATACACTGACAGTGCTGTTGCTGGTGAGGCTGCTGGTATAAGTATGGGTTTGTTGATGGTTGGAACTGCTAGTGAGAAAGCTGGAGAAATGCTTGCTTATGCACACGAGACACAGCACGAGAAGATTATTAGGTAATTATTGATTTTCCATTCAAGGCTGGGAGAGATAATATTGCCTATCATGTTTTGTTCCTCAGTGTTACTTTGATTGGACTTGTTGGCAGGGGTTTGGCTTTGGGTATTGCACTTACTGTCTACGGGAGAGAAGAAGAAGCAGATACTCTGATTGAGCAAATGACTAGAGATCAGGACCCTATCTTGCGTTATGGAGGAATGTATGCTCTGGCATTAGCATACAGGGGAACAGCAAACAATAAGGCCATACGTCAACTGCTGCACTTTGCCGTATCAGATGTGAGTGATGATGTCAGAAGGACTGCTGTACTTGCCCTCGGATTTGTTTTATATTCTGATCCCGAACAGGTTGGTACCTTCTTTTTGGTGTTACTCCGCTAATCTTTTGTTTAGACATCTATGCTTTAACGTCTATTAACTTTTGCTTGAGAAAGAAGGAAGGGATTTTTGTTTGTCGTATGCTAAACTTATCTATCTTGCTTCATCTTAGATCGAAGTGTTAGGCAAGGGTTCTTTCCTATTACGACTTACTATTGGTTTACGTACTTCCTCAAAATGCAGACTCCTCGAATTGTTTCGCTGCTATCAGAGTCGTACAACCCACATGTTCGTTATGGTGCTGCACTAGCAGTTGGAATTTCTTGCGCAGGTACCGGCCTTAGCGAGGCCATATCATTGCTCGAGCCTTTGACATCAGATGTCGTCGACTTTGTTCGCCAAGGTGCTCTAATTGCAATGGCAATGGTGATGGTACAAACCAGTGAAGCCAGTGATTCTCGTGTTGGTCAATTCAGGTATTGATCTGACTATATTTAACTTCACCTTATCCATTAGTATTCTTTTTGCTTACTTTTTCTTTTATTCATAAGGCGACAATTGGAGAAAATAATCCTTGATAAACACGAAGACACAATGAGCAAAATGGGTGCAATTTTAGCATCTGGAATCCTCGATGCGGGTGGAAGGAACGTGACGATCAAGTTGCTTTCAAAGACGAAGCATGACAAAATCACAGCAGTCGTTGGTCTGGCTGTATTCAGTCAGTTTTGGTACTGGTACCCGCTTATATATTTCATTAGTCTGGCGTTTTCACCGACTGCGTTAATTGGTTTGAACAATGACCTGAAAGTGCCGAAGTTCGAGTTCGTATCACACGCAAAACCATCACTATTTGAATATCCGAAGCCCACGACTGTACCTACAACTACTTCGGCTGCTAAGCTACCTACGGCAGTTTTGTCAACTTCAGCTAGAGCCAAGGCCAGGGCTAGTAAGAAAGATGCTGAGAAAGCAAATGCTGAGAAGGCCGAGCCAAGTTCTGGAAAGGGAAAAGCAAGTGACAAAGATGGCGACTCCATGCAGGTATGCTGCTGTTTCAATATGTTTGTAAAGTGATGACAAAGATAGTACCTTTCTTTCCTTTTTCTTTGGTATACGTATGCTGAATGTGGTAAAAAGTGCATCCACTTCAATCAGGGTTCACCAATCCCCAATTAGGGTTTTTATTAATCCTCAAGATTTAATCAGGGCTGATGCACGGAGTGTGCCTCAAATAATTTTATTCATCTGAAACTCTTTTCCTTACCCCTTAACGGAAGTAACAATCTCACTCAACTGCTTGATAGTGGGGGCATATGAAGTTGCTGATTTCGAGCTTTTCTGTGTCTTATGTTGCCAGATTGATAGCGCCTCAGAAAAGAAGGCGGAACCGGAGCCATCATTTGAAATTCTGACCAACCCGGCTAGAGTAATTCCTGCCCAAGAAAAATTCATCAAATTTCTTGAAGACAGTAGATATGTGCCGGTGAAGTCAGCACCCTCAGGCTTCGTTCTGCTAAAAGACCTTCGTCCAAGTGAACCTGAGGCAATAGCTTTGACCGACTCACTCTCATCCACAGCACCAAATGCTGCCGGTGCATCAGCCACTGGACAGCAGGGCTCTGCCTCATCAATGGCAGTGGATGACGAGCCTGCACCCCCACAAGCGTTTGAATATACATCATAGTGTGCTCCATTTCTTTTCAACAAAGATTCTGCAGAGAAATCTCAACAGAGAAATCGAATGTTTGGAGCTGTATCCATTGTCAATTTTAGCTGATGCGGTTCTGCTCTTCCTTCCAATGCGCTTCTCACTCTTGATTATGTTTGTTTGTTATGCTATATATGAACGCGGGGAAATAGGAAACTGTAGAAAACTGCATTGCAGGAACCCTCCACGAGCACTCGAGCAGGGGGCAAGGTCGAACACATAATTTCTCTCTATATGTATGGATTGCAGGAGACTCGTAGTAGTATTTGCACATTTGGTTAACTTTGCTGTAATTTTATCTTCACTTCTTTCATTGGATCGAGCTATTTTATTGTTTTTGCATATTTACCCTTTCCATTATTTTGAGACATGGTTTCAACTTTGCGTGTTGCTAGACTGATACTGCTGTCAATTGAATGAAGATATGAAATATTATGCAATTTCTCATTAAATGTTCGTCGATTATTGCATATAAAAGAATATATTTAGCCGAGTCAAAAAGAATGATAAATGAATGAGTAGATAGATGGGAAATCAAGATTAGTAGATTCACTCGCTGCAGGCACTCTATTATTTCAAGATTCAATTTTAAGTAAGTTTACTTAATATATGCAACTAATAAAGCTTTGGTAACATGTATCATGCATGCATGTACATGTGCTGCATAATCATAGACATTTTCATATAGGAATGGTAACCTGCGTTATACTTATTCAAGGTGTGTGATAACATTCTTCTATATATATATAGAAGAATGTAATAATTTCAAGAATGTGTGTGATAACATTCTTCTATATATATATATATATTGTGTCTACGTGTTTTTCTTAAGACCCTTGGGTTTTTTTTAACTTACGTCCTACAACTAATATATAAAAACCAATATCCCACGTTTTACTTCGTCACAGTAGAGAGAGAGAGAGAGAGAGAGAGAGAGAGAGAGAGAGAGAGAATTGCTATATATCAAAATTTACACTCTTTTTTCTCTGCAAGGGTTGGTGGTTTTATGCAGTGCTCATACTTGTCCACGATCCACTTCCGGAAATAGCACGCCCAAATTAATTACTTTTGTCACTACATCATGTGCCAACCTAATGATCTCAGTAGGATTTCTGACTTTTAATTGTTTTTCTTGAAATTATTACATAATAATCTTATGTTTGAATATCAGAGTAGAGTGGCCCCTTGCAGTAATGTCTCTGTCAAACTTCTCTTCACATGAATTCAGCTATATTAGCCTATTTTGGAGTAGGAGTAGTTGGTATTCTACATTAACACACAAATCACTACACACGCACATTGCACTGTGTATGAAAAACCCATTGACATATCTTTTCTTGGCCATGTTTCACATTGAAAACAGCAACATTTTTGAAGGCTTTAATAAGCAAAACCATATGTTGGATTGCATGCTGAATAATCCACCACCACCCTTCAACTTCTGCTGCTCGAATTCATTCAAGCATTCGGATTCAGCAGACATTATGCAGCTTGCAGAGTTTGGCCCTAGCTTGGCCTCAAACGAGGGCAAAAGCTGCGAGGAAGAGGCTGCAACGGATGAGGAGAAAACATCGGTACATGCAAATTCTGCCATTGAAATCCTTGATGTGGAAGGCAAGAACAAGAACAAGAACAAGAGGAAGAGGGGGAAAACCAGAAAGAGTAGTGAAGAAGTTGAGAGGCAGAGAATGACTCATATCTTGGTGGAGAGGAACCGGAGGAAGCAAATGAACGAGCATCTCCAAATCCTACGGTCTCTCATGCCGGCCTACTATGCCCACAGGGTACTCAAATCTTTCCTATTTATTGCATAATATTGAGCTAAGAACTGTAACTACATCAAACTATAGCATTATGTCTTGTGAATTTTGAAAGTGTACTTCTACAACTTCATAGGGAGATCAAGCTTCCATAGTTGGTGCAGCAATTGAGTTTGTGAGAGAGCTGCAGCAGCTTCTCCAATGCCTTGAATCAGTGAAAAGGCAACAAGCACCCTTTATCTTGCCTGCATCACTTGATCATCAAGTGCAAGTTTTGGGATACGAAGCCGGGCTTGATCAGACGGCAGAGAGCAAGTCTTGCTTGGCAAATATTGATGTGAGGATCTCAGGATTGTTTGGGTTGATCAAGATTGTATCAAGAAGGCGGCGCGGCCAGCTCATCAAGATCATTGCTGCAGTTGAGCATCTGCAGCTTCATATTCTGCAAAGTAATATTACTGCCATTCAAGAAGATGTTGTCTGCTCTTTCAGTGTCAAGGTATGGCCTTCAAAAAGTGGACTTCAATTTTATTTTATATTATTCTACCAAAAAAGAAAAGAATGTAGTTTTTCATGGCATTATTTTGTGTTTGCAGATGAGTGATGAAGCAACGCTTACAGCTGCAGATATATCAAACTCTATTCAGCAGATATTGAATTCTCTTCATGCCAACAGCAGCATGTCATGAAAATTTACTGCCTTTTTTTTTCTTCCAAATCTTGGTTCATTTCATTTTCTTTAAGATTTATCATTATTGGTATTGCTATGAAGAATAAATCATGAGTCCTACTGAGATATGTGTGACTGACAGTGGAATCAGCAAGTGAAAAAGGGTTTTGTGCAGATGCATGAGGAGACAAAATATGAAGAAGTGTCAATTTCAACAGAAATTGACAAAGTCAAGGCATCCAATATGTGATCTGATGTCATTCATATACATGAGTTGACTTGTGTCAGAAATTAGAAAAAAGGGTTTGTACAAAGGTTTCTGACTTTCACAAAATGAGTATTGCATGATGAGTTGAGTAAAAATTGTTTGTTCATGTTAGGCATCATGTTTTCAGGCTGTACCATGGATGATTAATGCTGGGATTGTACCTTCTCTTGGTCATGTCATACTGTGTTAGTACTTGGTACCACGAATCAATAATAGCACATGATTTTGCGGATTTAGTTTTTCATGCATGGTAAAACTTGGAGCGTCCGCACCATGAATCTTGTAGTTTAATGATATTCCTCGTGTTTATTTGATGAGTGTATGGAGTTCTAACCCAAATTCTGATTACAAAAGAAAGAACTTGGAACATCTATACATATAATATTTGAATTATATTTTAGGGCAAGTATGATTAATCGTCGTCTTCCTCTCTTATCTATAATTTGGCCGGTATTTCCCAAAAAATAATATTAGGAATAATATATTTGGAAATATATACACGATCTATACTATGTGACGATATATTATTATTGTAAGTATTGTTGTTGATATTCTTGTTATTATCTATTATACATTAAAAAATTATTTAGATACGAGACAAGTTTTAGTTTTACCCTACTTACACTTGATTACATTCTTCAAAACGTGTAGTGATGACGAAAGCCAAACCTTTCTAGTCACCCCTATGAATTTTGCATTTATTAACCAAAGTCCTAAAATTTGTTTAAATTTTATGAGGAATTAGGGCGGTCTAATTAGGTAGCGGGTATTACCTGATTCGATACCCGGTTATTTTCCCTTGTCGTTAATCGAATTGGTACAAGGTAACATACTAACAATAATGAGGGACTTTCGGCACCGAGTTTATCTGACTTATATTTCATACAGTCGATACCTGTTATTTTGATATTTTAATATATTCAAATATTTAATTAAAATAAAAATAGAAGAAGAAGAGATACACTCTCTAAATCTCTTCCCTCTCTCTTGTCTAGCTCCGCCGCACGCTGCGGTCTTTCCGCCTCCGCCCCACCGAGTTGCCTGAGTTGAATAGAGTGGGAGAGGTGGTGAATGATGATTATGTTATTGTTATGAACTTTTATTTGTACATTAAGTTTGATAGTTTGACTTGTATTTTGAACTTTATTTATTGACTATTATTTCTTTGATTATCGTTGATCGACTATTATTTGAGGTTGAGACTTGACAAGGATGCATGGTGATTTGACAAGATTGGTTAGAAATTTAGAATATTTTTGATATCTGATTTGAGAATCATGAAAAAATTGAAAAAGGAAAACATATGGATAGTTGTTGAAATAAAAAAGATATTTTCTATTTTATTTTTTAAATCATGTATCTCGGATACTCAACTGGATATTAGGATACATGGTTAACAAAATTGTGAATTAAAAATCGAACAAAATCGAGGTTGGATACCTAATTTTTTCAGATAGGGTACCCGAACCTTACTAGATAGACAACTCTAATGTGGATGATAATATTGAAATTCATATTCTAGTATTTGATCCTCACAAAAATGAAGGAATTAACTAAACACATTATTTAGTTTTTGAAAACACTAGATCACATTATTAATTTCAAAGAAATAGCTTTCAAATTTCAAAATAGGTATAATTGCAATTAAAATCATTACTTTACTGAAATTACAAACTAACACAATACTCTTACCATAGATTTGATGAAATACTACATCATTAAATGACAATATATGGTTTTCCATCATCATAGTATTTTATAAGAAAAACATAGCCAAATCTATAGCATATGTTAATTAAATCTTACTATTTGTATGTGATATCCAAATCTCAAACATGTATTATTGGGCCAAGCCCAATTTACCAAAGATTGGTGAGATTAGGTTACAGTCGTCTCTTATCACCAAGTACATATATAAATAAAATGGGTGAATCTATACATCCCCCTTTTTACTTACTAACTGTAGCCCTTTACCTTTTTCCGTCAATTAATTTCTTTTTACACGTAGATTAAGGAGAATTGTATTTTGTAGTAAAGTAGTATGTTAAATTCAAGTATTTTTCAAATTGTTTCTTTTTGAAACGTTCAATTTCAATGACGCAAAAGAAAAACAGTCTTTATCTAAAAATATAATACGATAAATATATTATTTTGAAATATGTAAGTTAGAGAAAATTCAATGGGCTTTGGCCCAGATTGAAACCTCATAAACCCAAGCCCAAACCCTTCTCTTGTAACCCAATTACATATAAAAACCCAGTCCGAGAAAAACCCTAATTTCCCTTCAATACTACTGCACCACACTTATAATCCTTCCGCCTTAAGGAGAGAGAGAGAGAGAGAGAGGAGATATGGTGTCAGGTTCGGGGATCTGCGCGAAGAGAGTGGTGGTCGATGCCAGGAACCACATGCTCGGGCGGTTGGCGTCCATTCTGGCAAAGGAGCTCTTGAATGGCCAGAGAGTGGTGGTGGTCAGATGCGAGGAAATCTGCCTCTCCGGCGGCCTTGTTCGCCAGAAGATGAAGTATTTGAGGTTCCTCCGCAAGCGGATGAACACCAAGCCTTCCCACGGACCCATTCATTTCCGCGCCCCTTCTAAGATTCTCTGGAGAACCATCCGTGGGTATGCTTTCTTTCATTAGTTTAGTTTTCTATGCTGGTTTGTATATTTCGTCTCTGTTTTTTGTGTTTTAATGTGAGCTCATTTTTTGTATTGTGTAGCTTTTGATCTTAAAGGTGATGTTTTTTACTGACACATTTGATGTTTACATTGTGTTAAATTGATAAATTTGAACGGTTAACGATCCCCATTTTATGTATGCTTGAAAAGTCAGTTTCTTTACCTTTTGTTTTTTTATTAAAACTGCTTTTATTAGATTTTTCATGATTTCGAACCCCAAAATGTCTGATTTATTTATTAGATTTTTCATGATGTCGAATCTGCTTTTTGCCCGTGAAATTTATCTTTTAATTGGAATTTTCTCGTCATATTCGTATACTGGGTTTGTGCTGGAGTATTTCATTCATGGAATTTATAAATATTTCTGGAATTTCCTATGTATCTTTCATTTCTCTGTTTGACATGAGTTCTGTAGCTTATATGCCATGACAGAGTGAAAAAATTTGAACTTGTAGTAGTTCTATATGATTGATAATTGTGGCTTCTTGTTCTTTGCTTGATTGGTTGATTTGTTACTCCCTACCAGATCATGTAGTACAGCAAAGCTACATGCGTTGTCGTTGATGACTGTCTCAGCTCTTTTAGATTGATTTTTGTGGTGAAACATTGATCTGTTTCAAGGAAATACTTCCTCTAAACATGGATTTGGGCTTGGTTCTGTTTTCCGTGTTTCTTGATCTTTGAGCTTAGAAGAATCAGTTTGCATATGTTATTGTTCTGATTTTGTATTCATAGGATGATTCCCCACAAGACTAAGAGAGGAGAAGCTGCCCTTGCACGCCTGAAAGTTTACGAGGGTGTCCCACCTCCCTATGACAAAATCAAGAGAATGGTTATTCCAGATGCACTTAAGTCAGTACTGCATGATATTTTTCTTTTTCTTTCGGACTATTTTCAATCAATTTATCTTCAGCTCATGTTCTTTTCTTCTTTTGTTTAGGGTTTTGAGGCTTCAAGCTGGCCACAAATATTGTTTGTTGGGTAGACTCTCATCCGAAGTTGGGTGGAACCACTATGATACCATCAGGGTAAGTTCAAAGTCCAACTTTGCTGTAATATCCTCGAATGCTGAATTTTGCTTGTATTATTATATGCAACTTGGTGTATGACTTTGCATTGATTTGCTACCCTATCCTTTTCCCCTTCATAACTCCTATCTGAGGTTTTCTGAAATATCAACCTTTTGGGCATCTTATTCTATCTGGATTGTTATTTTCTCTCTGCTCCTTTTGTTTCTCTTAAATTTTTATCACTTATGATCTAGGCTAATGTTTATTCATGATGCTTAGTCTCCATATCCACTTCCATGAACTTGATATTATGAAAAGATTCTAACTGGATTTTTATAGAATTTGTTCCAAGCATAGACTTATTGTGGGAATGGAATAATAAATACATTATTTTTGTTTGTATTAGGAGCTCGAGAAGAAGAGGAAGGACAGAGCTCAGGCTACTTATGAAAGAAAGAAGCAATTGAACAAACTGAGAGCCAAAGCTGAGAAGGTTGCTATGGAGAAGCTTGGCTCGCAGCTCGACGTTATTGCTCCCATCAAGTACTAAAATATTATCATACATAGCTGTTGAGTGAGCACTTTGTTGGAGAATGATGTCTCCTGAGTTAGATTCCGTTAAGTGTTAAATCTGTTTTGGTTGTTATTTTCTTGTGTCAAATACCCAGATTTTTGGCTTAACTTACCATGGCTGTTGAAATTGGATGTCATATTCTAAATTTTGTAAGTTTTAATGGACTTTCCAATGTTGTCAATTCTCATGTCTTGCATTTTTTTTTTGTAAATGATGATTTAAGATTTCATCATTTTCTGTTTTGTGACATCTGCTTATGATCTATGATGTGATTATTTGGAAAATACCGAAGTATAATAAGAAAAAGGTATTTTTCATTTACGTCATGAGTTTGCACCAAAGTTATAATTGGGATTTGACATTTAAAATGTAACATTTAAATATCAAACTTTTCAACTTTTTTGTATTTAAAATATGTCCTAAGTTATAATATCTAGGTAGAAGTGAAGATGAAACATGAATCATGAGTGTCTTTCCTCTTTCATCGACATATATCACGAAATCTTTCACTAGTAATAAAGGGGGGAATTCAATTCAATCAAGACATGGCAAAACGACATTAATTTCCACAGTTTGCTCACAATTTAAGGGCATAAAATGGATTATCAATTGTAGTATATCTCTTTTCTTCTTGTTTTTTTTTTTTTTTGTCATTTAATACAAAATTTAAAGGTTGCGTCACGGTGGACTCGAACCCGAAACCTTTGGCATCGGGCATTAACCACTCTACTACTAGGCCAACACACACACACAAACTCTTTTCTTCTTGTATCAAGTGTTATTGCACATTAAGTAATTCTTCATATGTTCAAATATACCTATAGTGTCTCAAGCTACAATTCCATTTACAAATATACGTATAAACTAGATGCACGAGATAAATTCTGGAAAATAGGTTACGAGATAATGAAAGGTTTAATAACTTCCCCCCTAAAATTATATGGGAGAACAAGAGAAGCAAGATAATTTTTAATATAATTTTCTATATTTTTCTTGATATTCCATATGTTGAGCTATAGACATGATTGCATAAAAAAGAAAAATTTCGTGTACATTTTATATGACTCAAGTTCACGTACTCACCTAACTATCAATAGCAAAAAACTCCTTATTAACTAAACAGGTTCTTAGTAACTCTTAGCTCGTAGGCCAGTCTTCTATTGAAGAAAGGCGATCTAGGACTCAATAGGGGCTTCTTCGCTAGGTGAGGCAGCTAGGGACCTTCTGTGCCCAGGAACTATCTAGCTCTTATCGACTAGTAGAGCCCAAGCCGAGTGACTTCTTTCTTTTCGGACTTATACTACCTGTCCTCGACCAAGCCATTCAATCAATGCTTTCGGGTTTAAGAATCCTAAAAAACTCGTCCAAGATCCCCTTGCCTTTTCGCCAGATTCATAATATCATACAACACCATAGGAGGCCTAAAATCTGTATACGATAAACTGCAATCAAAAGACAGATATACTCAAACTGCTTCTTTTGTGTTCTTTTAATTTCTTTATTTGATAGAGATATTAGATATATGGATATTTTTAAAATGAAGTTAGTTCTTTTAATTGTTTGTGAACACCTATATATTCAATATTAAAGAAAAGTTATTAAAATCTTTGTCTAACGTATGAAAAAGGTTGTCTACTAATGTTAATTGCCTCAACAGTGTATTTCAATATTTTCAAGCATTCAAATAAATATATAATTATTTAAGAAAACCAATATGGAAACAATAATAAGTATATGTAAGATACATATAAAATAACGATTAGTGCTTGAAATATGACTAAAAATCGGTTTTCAACTTTAAGAAAATAAATACATATCAAATTTGAAAAAATGTACTTAGGAAAAAGATCACGGAGTTCACTTAACAATATTTGATACAACTCTTGTAGAGAGTTATTAATGTCATTACAAATAAGATATTGTAAAATACTTAAACTAGAAAAGGTAATGTAATTAAATACTCAAGAATTAATATAATGTTACGTAACATTGCATTACATATTCTTTAGTTGCTTCTTTATATATGATATGTAGATATAATTAAATTTAAATTGCGGAATGGATCATGGATCTGTGTGAACATATTTTCACTTAGTTATTTGGAGAGAAATGGGTAGATGCAGTTCAGTACTGATATCAATATTGTTGGTCAGTTCAGATAAGAGGAGTCTTGTACTGAGTGATATCAGTTAACAAACATACTAACTGCTGAGATAGCTGGTCAGTTGGACTGATAACTGATGTGTGTGCTGAATGTGGTGGTTACTGTATTCTCTTTACTGGAAACTTGAACTGACTTAAAAACACTTAGTCGAATATGGCTAGTCAGTTTTCAGTTTATCTCACCAGTATCAAACTAATATAGATATTGTATTTCAAAACGATGTTTTGTTGCTTGTATGCTGGCGATGATAGTTCAATAATATGAAATGTAAATACGATGTTGAATGTAAAGAATTGAAAAAAATAACAATTGATTTATACGTGGTTTGAAGAGATCAGCTCCTACGTCCATGGATTGATTACTCAATCAATCCACTAACTGAGATTTGGTCACTATAGTCAAATAGCAATGAATGAATTTTCTGAATCTGGTTTTACAACTAAGGTTTAGAGTGTTGAAGTTGCTTCTTTCCTTTTTCATTTCATTCTCAAGTGGAAATACAATCATGGCAGCTTTGACTATCTTCGCTCCCAAACACACACAACACACAGTTGGGAAGTGCAAACGAGGGAGAAAGTCAATATTTTGTTAATATGCACGGTCAAACTTTTAATGTTTGGTTCGTATTTTACTCAAAAGATTTGTAAAAATTTGACGTTTGAATTTTTACCGAAGTAAAAAAGTTTAGACTAGATTCTCCCATTCTAAATTTTATTAAATATGGTATTTAATTGTTACTCCCTTCGTCCTATCCAAGACGGTCCATTTCTTTTCGACACGATTATTTAAAGAAGTATATAAAATGATTAAAATGATAAAAAAAAATAGGTAGATCCCACAACTTTTGAAGATCTAATTATTTCCTAAAAGGGAAATGATAAATCTGTCTACGTCGATATGAAAGATTTATAGAAAGCAGTAAAGAACACAGGAGTTTTAACGTGATTCGATCAAAAGAAAGATCTACGTCCACGGAGGAGATAGTCCTCAAGATGTTCACTATAATCGTATTACAATGAGTATCTCAAAGAGCTCTAGTATTCAGTAATTTGCTAACCCTTTTACCTTCAATCTAACTCCTATTTATACACAAACGTAAACCTAATCACGAATCCCTTGATTGGCGGGCTCATGATCTTCCTATAACTGACCATGATCTCCACTATCATTGCCCATGATTTCCACCGTTACCCCATTATCGTGCCCTTAACTCCGCCTTTAATTAGGGTTTGGGGGCTGTCATTCGGGCGTTACCGAGTAGGGCAACATTAGGTTAGGCCCAGCTCGTTTGGGCCTGCTAATGGGCCTGAGAGGTTGGGCCATATCCTATCAGGAAACATACAATCTTGGGTGGAATAACCCAAAATAGAATACATGTCATCTTAGATGAGACAGATGAAGTATTATTTATTAGTGAACTAAATCTAATCCTTTAAAATAACCAACCAACTATTTCAAATTATAAAAGAGAAACCAAAAATCATAAAATGCAAATTCTAAACAAGAATTCTTACTCGCGGTTTGTTTATCACAAGCTTTTATTATCAAGGTTTGACAGTTAATCGACAAAGAAGATGTACAAAATCCGACATGAGAATGGTTATGACGGCTTGTTTATCACAAGCTTTTATTAATTAGGGCAAATAACAACCCCTCAAAACTCAACTCAAGCACCCAAAATGTCGAAAGCTTTCTTCACCCACCCTTCTCCATCAATGAAAGAAATGCTCGTCAACTCTTCCACCTCTCTCTTACTAGCCTTCTTCTCCCACTTCACTCTCCCCGGACTCTTCGCACCAGCCCCGCTACAGTTATACTCAGCCAGCGTCAACAGCTCTCTGCATTTTGAATTCAGACAAGTATTAATTTATGCAGACAGTAACAAGTGAAGGAGAAGATGAAGGTGAAACATCTTACTCGTGGCCGACGCGGAACCAAGCATCCCAACCTAGAGGGACTATGATGTCTGCCATGGCCGTATTGTAATAAAGAACCCTAGCATAATCTCTCCACGGCCTTCCCAGATACGTTGTCCCGCTTCCAACTATGTTGCAGTTTTTGAAGACGAAGCCGCTCCTATCTTGAGGAACGTTTCTTCCCTGAGCTGTGATGTAGCCGGCGGTTCCCTTCAGAGCTGCTGCAGCTACTGATATGGTGCAGTTCTGCAAATAATTCAAAAAAAAGATATCGAAACCCTAATCATCATGGCAAAAACTTGTGTAGATCGAATTCTTAGTTATGATTTATTAATCTTAATTAGGATTAAGTTAATGTAGATGCAGCGGAGTGTGTCTGAATCAACGGCGATGAAGATCATGTTTTGTTTTAGTACCTCGAAATGGGATTGGGCATCGCCGAAGATGAAATCTACGGCGCCTTCGATGGTGCAGCTTGTATGAACGCCGCCACCGCGGTGTCCATTGGATTGGGATTAGTTGCAGGAGGAGAGTTGTAAGAGTTCTGCATGGAAACATGTAAGAGCGAAGAAGATGACATATGATATGATATTAAATTTATAGATTAAGGAGCTTTTTGTATTTAGGATTGGTTTGGATAGATAAAAATAATTTAGGATAATTTATTATATTGAATTGAAACTTTAGGATATCCTAAGACATTTGATAATTAATCATGTACATTATCAATCCTGAATAGTATACTATTTGTAAAGATATACTTCCTCCGTCCACCAAATAAGTTCATTTAATTCCGTTTTGTTCCGTCCATAAAAAAATGTTCAATTTTCTTTTTTTGGAAACATCAACTTACATTTTTACCCTAAACCTATCTACTTATTTACAAAAAAACCACTTATGGCCCACTTTTTTATACTCAATATCCATTAATATATTCATTTATTATAGCAATGACACACCTTTTTATACTCACTTACTTTACACTCATTACAATTTATTAAAACTCGTGCACCAAAATCAATGAACGATTTTGATGGACGGGGGTAATATTAATTTACTATTCAGGATTGACAATAAGCATCATCTAGTGTTTTATCTTCATCACGAGGATTTCTCCAATCCTAAACTTTTGAACTAGATATGAATAAAACAAGTTTTTTCAAATGGTAGAAATAATCAAGTGTCTTCTGATATCTCAAGTTTTAATCTATGTAGCATAATCCTCAACCGTAAACGCCCTAAATGATTGATTTTGAGCTTATTTGATTACGTACTGTGAATGTGATGTCCTTGGCGAGTATATTATCAGCCTGAGAAGTGAAAGTGGCGGTTTCATCGAGGGGGCCATGAGCATTCCACACAATGAAAGTGTTATCCTTTCCTGCTCCTTTGAGGTAGATGAATGGCTTGTCGTAAGGAATCAGAACTCGTTCCCTATAACAAAATCAGCAATTTTTGGAAAAATAAATAAATAAAGAAGACTAGAAGATAAAAGATTGTTTGAGTTTGTTGACCTATAAATGCCTTTTTTATGTCAATAGTAGTCCATTTTTGGTTGTTGGAAGGGACGGAATCAATGGCAGCTTGGATGGTTCTGAAACCGGCTTTGCCCGATGGATCAACGGCGATCGTCATCTGAAAATCTTTCCGACGAGAATGGTGTTTTCTGGCAGAGATGGATGAAAATGATGAGAAGAGAGTAAGAAATGTGCAGAAGCACCATTTATAAGACAGCATTATTTGTTTTGAAACTAGGACTATAATTTGGGGAGTGGGTTAAAGTAGAGGAGCAAGAAAGCAATGTATAGCTTCTTTAATCTGTAATGGCTGAAAATCAATGTTAATTTGCTGCAATGATCTGTAAGAATGTATGAATTAATGCAGGGAAGTCGAAGAGTAGTCCATAGATTTCTCAATCTTGTTTTAATGTAAAGGTTTATAAAGTTGAGATTATATTAATTCTTCATTTAATTTGTTAAGCCAGAATGTGATCTTAATTATTTAATTACATATAACTATAATCTAAAGTGAAGCGTAATATATATAGTATTCCTCACTTTATAATGTGACAATTGTAAGGGTGAGATCTTAGAAATCCGCTAGTAAAAAAAAAGTAGTCTAGATTTTGAAACATTAATGTGACACTTTTGCTTTTCACGAAGAATAAATGTCACTTTAAACTCCAAATTATATTCATTTTAAAAATATTATTTAAACCATAAACTATTACTATTTTATCAAAAATATCCTAAACTTTAAAAAATATCACTTTAAACCTCGCTCAAATTATTAATTTTTTATAAAAAATATCATATACTCCCTCCGTCCACCAAAATCGTTCATTGATTTTGATAGCACGAGTTTTAATAAATTGTAATGAGTGTAAAATAAGTGAGTATAAAAAGGTGTGTCGTGAGGATAATAAATGAATATATTAGGTGGACCATATGTGGTTTTTTTGTAAATAAGTAGATATGTTTAGGGTAAAATGTAAAGTTGATGTTTCCAAAAAAAGAAAAATGAACATTTTCCATGGACGGACCAAAACAGAATTAAATGCACGAATTTAGTGGACGGATGGAGTATCCATTTTTTAGCTCACGAAATTGGATGAGAAATATTCTTCTTCTCATTCATTGAGTCACATCAGAATTTCAAAAGCAGAAAATTGACACGGGATATATCTGATGAGTCAGATCAGAAGACATCACTGGTCTAATTTCGGGAGCTGAAAAATGAATGTATGATAGTTTTGAAAAAAAAAACTAATAGTTTGAGGTTTAAAGTGATACTTCTCAAAGTTTAGGATATTTTTGATAAAATATTAATAGTTGGAGATTTAAAATGATATTTTTCATAACTTAGTATGTTTTTGATAAAATGGCTATATTTTAAGATTTAAAATGATATTTACCCTTTCACAGAATAGATTTAGGCTTTAACTAAAATCTCGTACACTATTTTTCAAAATTTTCGTACTTTTTTTCCAATACTTGTCAAAAGAAAATGGAAATACCAATTTTATCTGGAAATTTCGCCAAATAGGGCGGTCCTTGCAAATTTCTCAAATTGTAATTTTAACCTAGAAAAAGTGGCAGTGTACGTAGTCATGGTAAAAAATTTAAGACATATATATAATACAATGAAGATTAACAAACTAAATTTAATTTGAGGTGGTCTCCTATGTGGACGTCCATATATACGGACAATGATACTTTTATTTAATACAAATAATATTTTCCTTCAATATAAATAATACTTTCGAATTACAGTGTAAAAGATAAATGATACTTTTCTTCAATGTAAATGATATTTTATCCGTCTGCACCGTACAGAAGTATATACAAGAGCTTTTGTGATTTTATTTATATTATTTTGAGGGAGGAAATACCATTTTGTATCATTTATGGCCGTTATTATTATAATTGCACTAATACATAACAAGAATTTGATCAGAAATGAGTGCAAATACAATAGTCATATAAATAAAAGTAGAAGTACAACAAAACACAAATTGCATTCTTATATAAAAATATATATCGCATACGCATATATTTCTTACCAATATTTTTATTTTTATATGAACCACACAATATATATATGTATTATATATAATTGAGATACAAGATGTGATTGGTTAACTCAATTAAACACCCAGAATTTCGAAAGCTCGATTAATCCATCCTTCCTCATCAACGAATGAAATGCTCGCTAATTTCTTAGCTTCTACATCACTCAGCTTCTTCGCCCATCCCACTCTCTTGGAACTCTGCGAACCTGGACCCCAACACTTATACTCCGACAGCGTCAAATGCTTCCTACAAATATTCGAATATTTCATATAAGTATATATATATATATATATGGAATGAGAATTAATATATATGTATCTTAGAGACGAGTAGTAATTAAAGTGAGCTTACTCGCGGCCGATGGTTTTCCAAGCATTCCATCCTTGTGGGACTACAATGTCCGACATTTTTGTGTTGTAAAACAGTACTCTCGCGTAATCTCTCCACGGCCTTCCAAGATACACCTTCCCATTTCCAAATATGCTGCACTCTTTGAACACGAACCCGTTTGTATCTCTCGGATTCTCTCTTCCCTGAGCTGTGATGTAGCCAGCTCCGTTTACGCCTCCTGCAGCTACTGATATGGCGCGGCCGAGCCGCCGACCTCATTCAGGCCCCGCCAAGCCCGCCTCGCGGCGAGCCGCCACCAACACGCCCACTCGCCATTCGCGCACCGCCTCCACCTCGCCATGCCGACCTGCAGGGTCGAGCGAACAGAAGGGAAGAAAGGCGAGTCGAACTCCCACTCGGAGGACGATAGGCCGCTATCGATCCCCACCCCTCCGTAAAGAGAGGCAACGACCTCCCCGGGTTCGACCACACGGAGAATCATCTCCCTTTCTCCGTGGAGATTCTAGACACGCCCGCCTCCGGTGATCGGGCACCCAACATAGCGCTCACGATGGCCTCTGAGACCCTCCGACTTCCTTTTCGCCACACCACCAACATGGCGATCAAGGATGGAAGATTTTCACATGTGCAAAATCTTCCCGAGGTGTCGATCTCCAACGCACGGCGCTGGTTCACCCGCCCGCCGTAACAAAGATCCATCGCTTCCGGGACCTCATGGATCGCCTGTGGCGCTTTATCGGAAGATGCCGCCCAGCCAGCCCTTCCTCCGACACGCTCACAATCCGCCAGTATGGACGAGACGATGTCAAACTCGCCTCGAGGTTCATCAAAGAGTCGCTCAAAATCGACGACAAGAACGATCTCTACATCATCAACGCGTCAAAACGGATCCGCCCGGCAATGAACAAAGAAATCACTGGGGAGAAACCAAAGACGGCGAGTAAGCTTTGGAACTGGTGGATAACTTCGTCGAGGAGACGAGTCGGATCGGAAGCGGAGATCCGGGACGAGCGTAAGTCCGAGAGAAAAAGCGGACGACCAAGTCGAGGTGAGACCACGAGCGCCTTGACGTAATCAAAGAGGGCGGCTGAGTCCGACTCGGACCTCGCCCAACCCCGCCGGGCAGAGCGCCCCCGCCAAATCAAGGCGAAATATTCGAGCTCCACGCCGAGCTCTTCCCGGCTTGCCCCTATGAAAGGGGATCCAAGAAGAGGTCCACGCACGAGTATTGCGACTACCACCAAGGGTATGGTCACGATACCGAGGATCTGCGAAACCCGGCTCACGATCGACGAGCTCGTCAAAGGTGGAGCCTCAAAAATACCCTGACGAGCTGGTCCGAGAGCGAAGCGGAGGCGAATGGAGGGTAACAATCTGCGGGCCGACCCCGGCGACTCCAACCCGAAGACGACGAGGACGAAGGTCCAAACGCTATGGAGCAGTCTACGTTGTTACCGGATCGCCCGGGACGACGAGGTCGCCCTCAAGAACGATGCCGAGGCCGCCCTCAAGAGCCAAGAACAAGCGACTCGGGATGGTGAGAACATAACGTTTCCAAGGAGGACCCGTGCCCAAGATCATGCCGCACTGTGACGCCATCACTATACAGTGCGCGTGGGCAACAAAACGCCCACCGGGTCTATATCGACATTGGGGCCTCCACAAGATCATCTTCCGTAGCTGTCTGGATAAGCTTGAGGTCGGAGGCATTCAGTGCTTCGCGCCTCCCAACAGTGTGAGCTTCACTCAAGAAGGGCCCACCGAGGGGTCATTACCTTCCTGGCCACCGTAGGCGGGCTCCTGTGCCTGGTCACCGGGGCCATCCGGTTCTTCCTAGTCCCGACCCCTCCGCACAACATTATCCTGGAGAGATTGGCAGACGCCACCAAGGCCGTCTGTTGGGCCTACCACCACCGTTAAGATTCCCACCCCTGGGAGTGCTCAGATCCGAGGGACCAAACGGCGAAAAGAATGCCACGGCTCAACTCAAGACGCGGCCTCGCCCCAGCATAGCAATTACCGAGCCCCTGAGGTCGACACCGGATGACCGACCGAGGACCTCCAACTATACGATGACGATCCTCGAGGTCATCCGTGTCGGCACCAGGGCCCGGCGGACGTCCTACGGCACGTCATACGACTTCGAAAGAATATAGGACGTGTTTGCTTGGTCCCCGCCGATATGACCGGTGTCACCCGAGCTCATAACTCACCGCCTCAACATCGACCCGCCACGGCCGTCCGTGAAGAAAAGGATATTCGCGGCGGAGCGCAGCCAGTCATTGGGACGAGGTGACTCAACTTCAAGGCCAAGATCTTGTTCGAGGTCAATATCCGACCGGATGGCTAATCCGATCGTGGTCCGAAGCTCATGAGGGTGGCGCATGTGCGCCGATTATACCGACCTCAACAAGCACCGCCAAAAGATTGCTACCCTCCCGATATCGACAAGAAGGTGGAAGCCTTGGTGGGCCACGAAATGTTCACTTCCGGATCTATACAGGGTACCACCAAACTCGATGAGTCCGGAGGATGCATCAAGGCGCATTCATCACCGACTTGTGTTCACAGCATCGAAGATGCCTTCGCCTCAAGAACGCCGGGGCCACTTACCGTAGGATGGTGGATGCAACATTCAAAGACCACATCGGGGGATCGTCAAGTCACGCCGACGACATAGTAGTCAAGAGCCGTAAAACGGAGAGCTGCGCCGACGACCCCGCACCATCCTCCAACTCCTCGTGTCGGCCAACCTCAAACTTAACCCCAAAATGCACGCTCATGGTAAAACGGGAAATTTTGGGGTGTTGGGTTTCCCAAGAAGGCTTCAAGGCGAACCCCACCAAGGTAAAGACGGTGCTCGACATGCAAGTGCCAAAACCATTCATGAGGTCCACAACCATCGGTGCTGGCCGCCTCAAGAGGTTCCTCTCCGGCCGAGAAGCTAGCCCCTTTTAAAATCTTGAGGAGGGCTCCGGACTTCGCATGGCGGGAAGAGCACCACCGCCTTCACACGGTGAAGGAGTACCTCGCCGACCGCCCACCCGACCGCCCGAAAAGAGGCGAACCTCTCCTTCACTCAGCCGCCCGGACGAGGCAATCAGTGATCTTGATCAAAGTGCGGGACGAGGTCGGACGGCAGCTTCCTATCTACTTCATCACCGAGCACTCAAAGGACCGGAGACAAGGCACGCCGCGAAAAAAAGACGGCATCGGTGAATGCTGTCGACCGGCCGACCCTACTGTGCTCACTCCATCCGTGTCTTGACCGACCTACCCCGAGGCAAGTCTTGTCAAAACCCGAGTCATCCGGACGAACAGCTGTGGGCCTCGAGCTTGGCGAGCACGATATCTCGCACTCCCCTGCACCGCCATAAAAGCGGCAAGCCCCTCACGATTTCTGGTAGAAGCTAAGTTTATCGAGCTCGGTCGACCGACGCCTCCACCTCGGTCATCCCGGCCCACTGAGGAACCTGACCCTCACCCACCGGATGGTTGCCGGCGGATGACGTGGACGGGAGCCTCGCAAACGGCAATGAGCGGGCATTCTACCTCCGGCCCGAGAGCAAGGAAGTCACCCACGACCCGGTTTACCTTCCCGACCACCAACAACGAGGTGGAGTATGAGGCCCTAATCTCCGGACTCAGATCGCTAAGGAGCTAAGGGTGGATGAGATCCAAATCTTCGCGATTCGTGTCGTCGCGAACCTGTGTTAGCAAATACGAGGCGAGGAGGACCGAATGAAACAATATCTAGAGAAGCAAAGGAGATGTTGACCTCGCTCGGTACTTCAAGATCCACCGAATCCCGAGGGAAAATAGGTGCCGACGCTCCGCAAGCTAGCGGCGTCGTCAACAAGTCCACCGGTGGAGGAGGTCCGTTCTGTAAGCATAGCGAGTCCCACGTCGGCATCATCACCGAGATAGAGCCGAATCGATGTCTCCACAAGGCCTACCCGAACACGGCGCTACTACCGGATCGGCTCGAAGCCAAAAGATGATGGCAAAATCCCGAAGTATCTCATGTACGAGGGCGCACTCTACCGAAGTCTTACCTTCAACCCTCCCGAGATGCCCCGGCCGGAAGAAGCCGACTATGTGCTCAACGAAACCACCGGTGGTCTTGTGGAAGCCACATCGGGTCGCGAGCACTTTCAAAGAAGACGCCGAGGTCGGGATACCACCGCCCACCTCGCAAGATTCGCCGAGCTCACAAGAAGTGCCCAAAGTGCCGATCCACTCCACGCCATCGAAGCGCCTCGATCGATATGAGCGTACCGCAGTCCGTGGCCTTCATGCAGCGGGATCGACATCGTTGGCCCATTCGACCGAGCACCGTGTCGGCACCGATATTTAGTCGTAGCCATAGACTACTTCACAAAATGGGTCGAGGCCGAGCCACTTTCGAGCCTCACGGCGGGAGGATTCAAGCTTTGTGTGGAAAAATATAGTCCGCCGCCGGCATCCCGCATATCCCGGTCTCGACAACGGCACCCGCTTGTCGACAAAACTTCAAGGAATGGTGCGAAGAGCTTCAGATCGATCAACGCTTCACCTCGGTCGCGCACCCGCAAGCGAATGGTCAGACCGAAGTGACGAACCGCACGATCGTGCAAGGATTGAAGAAAAGGCCGGACCGAGCTAAAGGCGATCGGGCTGAAAATCTCCCTCAAGTCCTCACGGTCCTACAGACCACACCACGGACGCCGTGACGGAAACCCCTTTAGCCCGGTTCACTGCATCGAGGCCGTCATACCGGCCGAGATCGGCGCCAAGCCCTCGCACTCTCCACTGACCAAGCCGAACGAGGAAGACTGCGGGCCAACCTCGACGCCTCGGGAGAAAGCGAGCTCGCCTCATAAACGAAGCCAAGCACAAGAGCCAGTCGCACGCTACTACAACAAGAGAGTAAAGGCCTCCACACCCGAGTAGGCGACCTCGCCCCTACGGAATAATGAAGCAAGCCGAGCCGAGCGTCTTAACAAGCTTGATCCGACATGGGAAGGACCTTACCGCGCTCACGAGGACCTCGGCAAAGGGCCTATAAGTCGCCCACCGTCCGGGCACTTATTCCCGAACCCGGCACATAACTCATCTAAGGAGGTATTTTACATAGCTTTGATTTTAGATCGCGACATGTTAGCCCTCCTATTGTTTTGATCGATGTGCGATCTCGTTTACTTGTTTAATAAAACGCCTGCTTTTCTAACGAGTATTTCACTTCGTTCGCCTTACATTTATGTGAACATCCATTCGGATATACCACATCTAAACCTTCACAAGGACGCCTCACGAAGATGAAAATCCCACCAAGTAGGGTACGACACAGATTACCCATTAAGTTGGACGCCTACATGCAAAGCATCTGATTACCCATTAAGTTCGACGTCTACATGCAAGCGACATCCAAACCGATCTCGCCACCTCATACCCTTTATTTGGGAAGATATGCACTCCGTACAAAGTCTAAAATGCATCAACGACTACAAACAAAGTACCAAGCCATATACAAGACAACCGTGTGCTTGAGCTCGTTTATACCCCTTTATTTGGGAAAATACGTTGTATACAAGATGAATATATTTATGACCAAAACGAAGTCCTAAGCTATGTTTGTACCTCTCAAAGGGGAAAACGTACACTTCGAAACGAGTCTAAATACATTTATACCTACATACAAGGTCCTATACTATACATGGCCTCATTCCGGCCTCGGCCCGCCGCCAGACCGGCCAAGCCGCACCAATTCTCTACAAAATCCCAGCCGACGATGTATGCTCGAACGAACTCGGTGCCTTCGACCCACCGATGAGGCCGAATCACCACACTGCTCCCGGCGCTCGGCGCGGACTCGGAGGCAGCCCGGACGGAAGCATCGACTCCAGGATCACCTTCACCCGCCTCGAGGACACTCCGAAGTGGCGGCGCAGATCGGGCATCCGGGCGGGGGACGCACCCGAGGTCACACCGACCCCCGACCGGACACCGGGCCGTGTGCGACCGCCCGCCCAAGCTCTCCCCGCCGACTGAGGTCCTCGGTGCCGCCCGCTCCAGAGGATCCTCGATAATCCGCCCGCCGGACCCATCAACCTCAAGACTACGGCATGATCGGAGTAGCCGCCTCCGCCGGTTCTTCTATGATCGGGTCGGCAGAGCCGCTGTTGCCTCGCCGCCCGCCGGCATGCGACGTTTTCGGACGATGTCGACATCTCCATAAACTTCACCACGAGTCGACAAGAGCTTTGAACTTCTTCTGTTGGGCCCTTCTTCATCCTCGGCACCATGCCTCCGCCTTGACAAGCTCGGACTCGGTCGTCGGCCGGATATGGTAGTCCCACCACACAAGGACCGCCTCTCGTACTGCATGCTCCTCCGACAACCAGCGAGCCTCGCGGTCAATTCAAGTCGCTCGACCGCATCAAACGTCCGTGGATAGCGTCGGCAGATATGTCCACCCCTCGGACTCGCCTGCGCGACCTTCAACTTCAGCGCCTCTGTTCTCGGCCAGAGGCGGCCACCTCCCGATCGCCCTCGGTCAACTTTTCTTCGATTCGGAAGAAGACACCGAGCTCGCATCCATGGCGGCCAAAACTGGGTCACTCGGCACCGACTCCTCCAAAATTGCACCTCCTCGTCCTTCTCGGGGCACCTCTGACCCCTTCACTGGCCAAGAATTCATGGTCGAGTCCCAGTATTGAGATGCGAATCTATAAATAAAAAGACAACACAAGTCTCGAGAAAGTGATAAACATTCTTTATCAGACACGAAAGAATTTATTACAGGGCTCGTGGTCCCATCGACCCCGGCGATTCAACCTATTACAATCGGCCCACTAACCTCGGCCTCTCTCGACTCGCTGGCCCCCCTCCCTGCGCGTTCCTCCATTGCTCCGCCTCTTGCGGCTGGTCGACTGAGCCGACGAGCTCGGCTCCTCCTCCTCCTCGGCCGGCCGGACCTCGGCAAGGAGCTCCCAAGCTCGCGATCCTCGTCCACCCTACACCGGGCGACGACCTCAGTCGGTGGGGTAGGCTGGATGCCGAGCCTCCAAAGATGGGAAGGAGTCACCCGTGGATCACCGGGCGTAAGCTTTGTCCATCTCTTGGGTCGACCTCGTCCACCCATGCTCGACCTTGTCAAATCGGGCATGGCGCCGCCAGCTTCCCAGTGATCCGACACCACCTTCGCCAAAGACGGCGGCGAGATCGGCAATAAAACACGAGAAGCTCTCCGACTGATGAGTCGGTGGCAAGGAGCCTCAACAACGGTCCCCGGTGGCCACCAGCACCTCCTCTCGGCGAAGTTCCTTCTTCGCCCTGCCAGCTCCTCCTCCTCACCTCCCAAGGCCTCCGGCGCCAGTGCCTCTTCTTCGTAGCGGCTTGGCGGCCGCCCACCTCCTCGGCCCTGGCGGCCTCGGCTCCGCTTCGTCAGCGGGCCACTGCGGTCTCAAGATCCGCCTCTCGCGGCAAGATCCTGTTCAGCGCCTCTTGGGCCGAGCTCAACGGCAAGCCCTGGCGACTGCCTCCCCCAGAAGGCTGCCGCAGGCCCCATCATAGAGCTCCCACCCGAAAAGGAGATGCAAGTCGGTCACCGATCATGCGGCAAAAAAAAAAAAAAAAGCCACGCACCTCGGGGAGGATGCGACCAAGCTTCAGGGCGGTACCCGTGCTCAAGGGCCCGAGGTCGCGACTCGGCCTGCTAGACCCGGCTCAGCCCACTCATCACTGCCCATACCGTCCACCTTCTTCGGCCCCTACTAGTCCGCCCACCGCTTTTTCTTGCCCGGCCCCGCCCGGCGATGGTGAACCCACCTCATCCCTCAACCTCATCGCTGCGTCAAAAGGAAAGAATACATTAGCACAAGTAAAATAAGACAAATAAGGACTAAGAAAAGGGATGCCTCACCCGTCCGGACTCGTCCCGACGCTCCGACCAAAACACTCAAATGCCTTCTTCGGGATCGTCCCCTGTAACTTATGGATAAGACCTCACCAACGTTGCTCAACGATTCCTCCATACGGCCCGAGGCTTGATTTTCGGGTCCACCAACAGGCCGATACCCCACTCATACCTGGTGCCCTCACCAGAAAAGAAATACCTATTCGCCAATGGGACACCTTGGAGAGGACGGCTACCTTAAATTTCAGCGGGGTGATAGATAGTACACCCTCCCATGGTCTTCACGCTAAAAGCGCATCAATACCTCGAAGGTCAACTCCTCGGCAGCGCCATAACAAGAGAGCCCCACCCCACCGACTAATAGAGTTGAGTCAATCGATGATGGGGATGCTGAAATACTCTTGAAGGCTAAGGTAAATGGAGCAGAGGGTACCTAAGACTGCCTCAAACCTGCCTACATGACAAGAATAAACCCTCCGGAGGGCCATCGCCCTATCGTCCGGATGCGGCAGACACCACCACGCCTCCCCGAACTGCACTCCTCACAACCTCAAAGAGTTCCTCCAACGACAAACCGACCTCGCCGCGCCCACCTTCGCACCATCCCATACAGAGGATACCGGCGGGATACTAGGACTCGGACTCTGCTGACCTACCCAACCCGTCAGTAGCACATATAGTCCCTTACACCGCAACTCACGCCCGAACCCGACGCGGAAGAGAACTTTCAGAGCGAAGAAGATGAAGAAAACATACTTACTTTTAGGCGAGTAAACGGCTACTCAAATAAAATCGGGCTCGAAAATCTCTAAATTCTCTCGAATTTTAAAGTGTCGTGCACCTCTGCAAATAATCGTAACGATACGTGATAGATACATAGGATTGAGTATACAAAGGAACACATGAACAAACAAGCTTGAAATTGGTTGTTCCATTAAATGTCCTAAGTTTGAAATGAAGTTAAGTTATTGGGTATTAATTTGTTATTATCAAACCAATGTCACTACAAAAAAACAGCTGAATAGCGATGGAAAATTTCGTTGTTAAACCTTAAAAATCCGTAATTAAATCCTTTTAACGACGGAATTGAAACGGAATCATTCCGAATCAAGAATCGTGGTCGCTAAACAAGATCAACGACGGACTCAGCTTTGTTGCTAAACTAGCGACGAATCAAAGACGGAAAATTTCGTCGTAAAAAAGGGTGTTGTTTTCCGTCGTTGATCAAAGTCGGAATTGCAACGGAAAATTCCGTCGCTAGTAGCGACGTAATTGAAATCTGTCGTTGATTAACGACGGATTTAAGACGGAAGGTTCCGTCGCTGACCAACAACTGATTTCAATTCCGTCGCTGATCAACGACGGAATTGAAACCGATTTTTCGTCGTTAAATTCAGTTTTCTGGGTTGTAAACGTTCCGTTTTCGTCACATGTGACATTTATGACAAAAGCGCATATAGACAGTGATATTTACCCTTATATCTAACTAACCTATCACCCAGAGTAATAGCTCCAAAATCGATAATACAACGCCAAAAGTCGAAACCCTATTCCCTAATCAAGACGTGATCGGGCGCCATCTTTCTTTTAGTACCTCGTATAGGGATTGGCCAGCACCAAAGATGAAATCTACAGCACCTTCAATGGTGCAGTTTTTGTAGTAATGTCTGCCTTCAACATCCCATAACGTGTCCTGCAATCCGAAGAATCCACAACGGTAGAAGGCCGATTTATCGCCTTGAATCCTAGCCGCCACAGCTCTATCCATCGGATTTCTATTACCCACAGGGGGAGAGTTGTACGAATTCTGCACATGTCAAACCAGACATGCATATTATTAGCCAAATAATAAAATAATCGAACCGGTTTCATTTGTGCATGTGCATGCTTTCGAGCTTATTACAGTGAATGTAATGTCCTTGGCGAGTGTGTAATCAGCTTCAGAAGTGAAAGCAGCGGTTGCGTTAATGGCGGCGCCATGAGCATGCCACGTAATGAAGGTGTTTTCATTTCCTTCTCCTTTGAGGAAGATGAATGGCTTGTTGCGAGGAATCTTCACTTGTTCCCTGCAACAATTAACATTATAAATTAATGAGAAAAACTTCACAGCAATTTTTATTTTTATTATCGAAAAATAAATATTGTTGAGTTTCTTGACCTATAAACGCCCTTCTTGATGTAAATGGTAGTCCATCTTTTGTTGTTGGAAGGGACGGAATCAATGGCGGCTTGGACGGTTGGGAAGCCGCCGTGCTTGGATGGATCAACGGTGACGATCGTCGGAGACACGATTGTGGCAGTAATGGAAGAAACTGATGAGAAGAGAGTAACAAAGATGAAGATGCACCATATATGAGATGACATTTAAGTTTTAAGATGGATTAAATTGGCAAAAACTAGAAGAATTCTGATGAATAGATTAAAACAGAGGTGAAGTAGAGCAATACAGCTGCTTCTCTATTATGGATGAAAATGATCAGTTTGTTCGATTGACAAGTATTTATAGTAATTATAATCTATGTAACTTCTTAATTAAGAGAAAAAATTACACTTTATTGTTCATATCTACATTGACATAAAATATATGAGCAACCCTTATTATACGTAATATTGCAATCTATTTAATCCAATGTTTTGAAAATCGGACCGGACCGGTTAATTGATTGGGTTCCTGGTTCGACCGATCGAATCGTTTTAAAAAAATCGAATGACCCGTAAGTATTTAATTTTTTATATTTATGAAGTGTTTACTTTAAAATATATAATTATGTAGAATAAACATTAATATGATAAATTTAAATAAAATTTTGAAGTTTCTATACATTGTATCAATCAAAAGTAAATAAAATAAATCATCAATATTTATTCATTAGTATTTACAAGAAAAAAATAAATAATAAGAGTAATTTCAAATATTTATTAGTTCTTACCATCATCTTCTTTTACATTATAATAATCATTTATATGAATTTCAATTCAATAATAATATTAATTAATAACAATAATAATTTTATAAATATTAATTGTAGATGAAGTAATAATAATTATTTAATATTTAAGTCAATATTCTTAGTAAGTAAATTAATTAATCAAAAATTAAAATCAAAAGCTTCAAATTGGTGAGTTGGTATTATAATTAGTCTATCAACTCAATGGTTATTTGTTTGAACCATGTTAACATCATTTTACTCATTTTACAATTATTATTATTTAATTTAATAAAATCGATTCGGTTCATCGGGTTATTGGTTTAACCGATTTTTCACCGATTTTTGACGGTTCACACTGGTTTTATAGAAATATGAAATTTCTTTGAAATCGGACCGTTCAATTGACCGATTCCTGGAGAAACCGATTGAATTGACCGGTTCGGTCCGATTTTCAAACATTGATTTGATCATTCGAGTTAAATGGACGGATATATATACATAAAATTATATTGCGTAGTGCTGCACTAATATGGATTTTTGACAGTCCCACCACACATTAGATTAATTTCCACCCCTAACGCGGTGCCAAATCTTTGAGAATTAAGTCTTTTTTTATTTGTAATGTTGCATTGCTTTTCTTCATTCCGTCTTCGAGGGGCAAATTAAATCTTTGAAGGGTTACAAATTTCTCTAACTTCTTTGCTACTTTTCTTCATTCCGTCCACAACGGCTAAAAATATTAAAATACTTTGTTGATTTTTTAAAGAAAATATACAAATGACTCTTTCCCACTAACTTTCACTAGAATTACATTCTATAATGCCAGAGGCTAAAAGTATTCGGGTTCGAGTCATTTTTAAAGAAAATATACTTTAAATTTCGTATTAAATTGACCAAAAAGAATTACATTCTATTGAAGACCACCTATTTCCAACTTTTCTATTAAAAACACTTTGCGATTTTAATTCACAATCTTCTACATAATTTAAAATAATTATTGTAAAATTACAATGCTGATGGTCAGTTTTCATTCGCAAGTCGAACTAAATACGTCATTTTTTAGTTTCTTTAGAGCATTTGGTCGGCATAACTATATCTGGTGAATCAGATTGAATTTTGTAAAATCATTTTAAATTAAAAAAATCGTGATTTTGGTTACATTTTGAGTTGGTGCAAACTATTTAGTTATACTACTATAAAATATTTCAATTATATTTATGTTATATTAATTATCTTTTATAATGAGACATTTGTAAGGGTGAGTGTCATAAATCCTAGAAATCCACTAATAAAATTAAGAAATAGTTAATTACAAATTAAACCCCGATCTTTCAGTATTTTTTTGCAAATTAAGCTCAACTTTTGAAATTTTACCATAATATCTAACTTTTTTATTTGTAGCAAATTGGGCCCAAATAAATTTTTGCACAAATTTTTAAAAGTACTCTAGACTTATAAATGTTTGGCTTTCATATATACAATAAAGATTCTATACAGTTATAATGTTGGGATAGGGATAAATTTTACTATAGGAAGCTTATTCCTACGTAGTGTCTTACATAGAAAATTATATTTTTCTTCAAAAAAATCAATGTAATACATGATAGTGTGACATTGTCATGTACCTATTACCATAAATTTTACTAAAACAAATACAATAGCCATCAAAATAAGTAGAATAGAATACATTTTTTTGGGGTCAATTGAATACAAAAATTTAAAGGCCATTTCATGGTGGATTCGAACCCAAAATCTGTCACAGATATTAATCATTCTACCATTACCATTAGGCCAACACATGCACATAATATTAGAATACAACTTTTGTTGTTGTCTCGTAGAAGGTATATCCACGTGCAAATCACGTGTATACTTGTATATATTTAATTGAGATACAAGATGTGAATGGTTAATTATGTGCTTAATTAATACATAACTCAATTAAGGACCCAAAATTTTCAAAGCTTGATCAATCCATCCTCTCTCATCAATGAATGAAATGCTGGCTAATTTGTTAGCCTCTTCATCACACAGCTTCTTCGCCCACCCAACTCTCTTGGAACTCTGCGCTCCTGGACCCCTACATTTATACTCCGACAGCGCCAATTGCCCCTGCAAATATTCGAATATTTTAGATTAGTATATTATTATATAGTTCTTGATAGATAAAATATGTGAATTAACACATATATTTTTTGGTTAATTAATGAATTAAAGGCTGCGTCACGGTGGACTCGAACCAGACCTTTGGCCTCGGCATTAACCACTCTACCACTAGCCAACACAAACACATATATTTTTAGATACAAGAAGTACTCCATCCCATTTAAAATGTCCAATTTCTTTTGGGCGCGTGTATTTAGGAGAAATGTATAAAATAGTTAAAGTGATAAAAATTGGGTAGGGCTCACACTTTTGAAGAGATAATTACTTCCTAAAATAGAATGAGATATTTATAATGAGATAACCCAAAAAGTAAAATGAGACATTTTAAATAAGACAGAGAGTAATATTTTAAAGCTTACTCGTGGCCAATGCTTTTCCAAGCATCCCATCCTTGCGGGACAACAACGTCCGACATTTGTGTGTTGTAAAATAGCACTCTAGCATAACCTCTCCATGGCCTTCCCAGAAACGCCTTCCCATTTCCAACTATGCTGCAGTTGTTGAACACGAACCCATTCGTATCGTTGCGATTCACTCTTCCTTGAGCTGTGATGTAGCCGGGCCCATTTATGGCTCCTGCAGCTACCGATATGGTGCACCGCTGCAAAGAATCGGAACAATAAGGAAACGTTTATTTTGAGTGATAGATTAAATTGATAGTACTCATCAGTGTATAAGATTGAGTATTTGAAGGATTACTTGATCAAATAAGCTCAGAAATTATTCGGTCCATCAAAGTAATTTGATGGATTAGCCTATATTATTTTTAGGGTAAATATCAATTTCTAGCCCAAAATATGTGTTTTTCTATAAAGAAATGTCACACATTTTCGATAAGAATCTAATATGGACCCATTTTTTGTACTCAAAAGTCGTGTTAGCAATCAGATATCTGTGTGGAAATCGTATGAATAAAAGACAATAGTCTTCCCGCAAATTTCATACTAGTATCAATCTATCATTATTGAAAATGTGTGACATTTCTAAGAAAAGCGAGGGTACCTGGCCAAGAAAGTTATATTTACCCAATCAAGTAGCAGAAAGTCGAAACCCCATCATCTTCCCTCCCGGCATAGGATATACACGTAGCCAATGACTCACCGTCAAGGCTCAGCCTCATCGGCTTAAAATCTGTCTCACCGGTATAGGATATACACATGGGCAATGACTCACCGTCAAGGCTTTCCACTTGCATACTCACCGCATGCAATAAATATCGTATCACAATCCAAACCACGATATACACGTTGGACATAAAAGAATATTTCTCAAACCAATTTCATTTTCACAATAAATATGGTTATTCCAAATCACATATTTACAAGTTAAAGTAGATTTCACCTACCTTGTTTTTTGTCGAGCACAAAAAATCAAAATCAATAAATTTTGGGACGAGGGTCCTAATTGCGCTGCACCTATTTCAATAAGTACAGATAAATTTTATAGTACCTCATACAAGGTTTGGGCAGTACCAAAGATGAAATCTATGGCACCTTCAATGGTGCAGCTTTTGTAGTAATGCCTGCCTTCAACATCCCACAACGTGTCCTGCAATCCGAAGAATCCACAACGGTAGAAGGCCGATTTATCGCCTTGAATTCGAGCCGCCACTGCTCTGTCCACCGGATTTTTACTACCGTTAGGGGGAGAATTGTAGGAATTCTGCACATATATTAACCAAATAATTAATTAACAAACGAACTGCTTTGATATGTGCACGTGCATGAATTCGAGCTTATTAATTACAGTAAATGTTATGTCCTTGGCGAGTGTGTGATGAGCTTCGGAAGTGAAAGCCGCAGTCGTGTTAATGGCGGCGCCGTGAGCATTCCACACAATGAAGGTGTTATTACTTCCTTCTCCTTTCAGGAAGATGAATGGCTTGTCGCGAGGAATCGTCACTTGTTCCCTGCATGCAATCAACATTATAAACGTGATTAATTGAACTCGGATTATTTTTTTTGAAAAAAATTAATATTGATGAGTTTTTGGACCTATAAATGCCTTTTTTGATGTCAATGGTAGTCCAGTTTGTGTTGTTGGAAGGGACGGAATTAATGGCGGCTTGGATGGTTGTGAAACCGCAGTGCTTCGATGGATCGACGACGACGATTGTCGGAGACGCAGTTTGGTTTCTATTCTGTGATATTGTGGCATTAATGGAAGAAATTGATGAGAAGAGAGCAAGAAAGATGAAGATATGAGATGGCATTTTCTTTTTATCAATGTTTGTGATGTATTATAGAATTTTGGAGAGTAAATTAAAATATAGATGCAAGAAAGCAATGCATCAAATGTTAATTGATCTGTATTAGTATATATTTACTTATGTGTGTGTATATTATATATATTCAGTTTTAGGAGTGAGTATTCGGGTATTCGGTCGGGTATAGTCAAAAAAATCAGTTGTACATGTATATGGAAGGAATTATGAAGTCAAAGAACAAAGTTTCGTAATATTATTTTACTGCGAAAAAAAGTTAAATGAAGTTTAATTCGACAGTCAAAGTTTTAATGTTCGATCAATTTTGTCATTAAATTTTTTATTTTTGATTCCCTTCCTAAATTCTGCTCAATTGGTTTGAAGTTTGACCCAAATCGTCAACCTTTTTAGACTAGATTGTCACAATATTGCATTGTATAGTACGTTCACAAAATGTGTATTAATAAATAAATAAATAAATATAAAGCTAAAATATGGTACAAAAGATTCCATATATTCTCTTAATAAACTAATTAAATTTTAAATAGGCGTGAGTGTGAAAATATATATTGGCCATATTAATATTTTACTTTGCTCAAACTTTTGGTGTATATTGACTTTAAATATAAATGCTGGTATGTGAAAACATATTATGTAACTATACTCTATGTTGTATTATATAAATACATTTCAATATACCTTATTCTATACGTTTTGAAAATGAATAGATAAAGAATATAAATAAGAATTATAGATTGAACATGTCACAAAGATTATAAAATCGATAAACAGAAATTTGATCATACAAAGAAAGCTCAATTTATTATAGATAAAAATAAAGAAATGGATATTTCATTCGGGTTTTGACGTTGTGGACATTTTAATAATCGAAAATGTCATTTAGCATATTTCATTTTCTATCACCCTTCCCATTCAATGCGTAATTTCGTTAATTTTATATAATCCTATGAACAGAATTCATCATTCTATACATGAAAAATTTAATTCTTATATAGTTATATATCAATCGCCTCATTGGCCAATCATTCAATAGCTTAAATTCTAAATTTTATCAAATCAATTTCGATTATTTATATATTTTTTAGATATAACATCTGATCACATAATAACGACCAACCATCTTGTTTTCTACATAAGAATAAAAATAATATAATAATATTAATTTCAATAATATGATTGGATCGTCACTTCATTTGTAAAACAGAATAACAAAACAATATAATCTAATTAAGATTTTAATTATTGGAACACATTCAAGCCCAAGACCACAAGTTTTCAAGTTGCTTTAGGTTTAAATCCCTTTCGCCAACCTTTAGATAGTTGGGCTATATTTTAAGAGGCCCAAAAAATGTCTTCATTACACGTCTTGAAATATTCATCTTAAACTCTTCGATTAGTGACGTATCACTATAGCTGGAAATGGGTGGGTTGGCCTAGCCCGAGTTCATTGGGCTTTCTCAAAAATTTGGGCTAGGTTAGGTCGGCTTAAAAATCTATCTGTCTGAAAAAATTGTGGTCCAACCGAACCCGAATGTCGATTTTAGTGCAAATTTTTCGGATCATGCCTAGTCGGTCCGAACCCGACGACCTTTGATAGTTATGGACCTGGGGGAATCCGAAAAAAATTTCACTGGACCTATATTTTTTGAGCCCAATCCTACCCAAAATCGGACTGGCCACGCTTGGGCTGTTTTGCCACCTTTACATATCACATATTCGTTTCCTATATAAAGATAATTAATATATACTTACAAATATTTAAAAGTGAGATCAAAATTACAAAATAAATGTAAATTCATAATTCATTTTGTAATAAAATGATCATTTAATTCATTTTGTCCGTCCACCAAAAATGTGCACTTTCCTTTTTAGAAACACCAACTTTACATTTTACCTCAACTTATCCACTTATTTACAAAAAATACCAGCCCACATTTTTACACTCACAATCCATTAATATATTCATTTATTATCCCAACGACATATTTTTATACAAATTTACTTTACACTCATTAAAATCCACCAAAACCGATGCACGTTTTTGGTGGACGGAGGGAGTAACATTTTAGATGGTAATACCACACACTGAAAAGTCGTTATTCCAAAAATGTTGTTTCTAATGATCAATGTTCGGTAAAAAAAATTGAGCTAATTAGCTAGGCTATAGCAATTAGTCTTGCAGTTTACCAAATTTGTAAGTAGACATAATATGAATATAGAAATTTTTGTTCGGTAACAGCAATTCAATAATTTACAATTCACCAAATTTACCTGACTTCAATACTCTGAATTTTTTTTGTTCGGTAACAGCAATTCATTTTTTTTACAGTTCACCAAATTTACCTTACTTCAATTTGCTGAAACTATTATGATTCAAGGCAAAAAGGAAATATTTTACTGTTACAATATGAAGATTACTTGCAGCACACACTTTTCAGAAATATATGCATAAACAGACTTAGGTGAACGAGAAAAAACACAAAATTTCAATAATTTTGATTTTTTACTATTCATTAGTATATATATTTTTACAATCTGCAAATTAATACATACTGTACGGCAATTAATATAGCCCAGATCTTCTGTTTAAGGTTCACATCTTCAAACCTTCTAATTAGCAAAAATTTAAGAAGACATGAAAAGCAAATGACAATGAAAATATTGTGGCGAAAATTAAACCTTACAAACTTAATTAACCGTAAAACTTCCCTATTTGAGTGTCCACTGTTACTGTTTGTCTGTTTACATTAATATGTAGCCAAAGCCATGATATATATAGAGGGTGTTTGGCTAAGCTTATTTTCGAAAGCTTATAAGCTCCAACAACTTATAAGATATGGTGTATTAAGAGCTTATAAGATGCTAAAGTATTTGGATAACAAGGGTAAACATGAAAATAAGAAAATATATCAGAGTTATTTTTATAGTTTTGTTTTAACTTATAAGATTATGAAAAAATAAGTTGGGTTTTGGAGCTTTTTTAATAGAGCTTATAAGCTCTTAGAGCTTATTTTGAAAACTTATAAGCTCTCTAACAACTTAATTTGCCAAATACATTGATTGAGCTTATAAGCTCAGCCAAACACCCCCATAATTACGCTTCAAAATGAAATGAAAATGAAAATGAAAATGAAAATGAAAATGAAAATGAAAATGAAAATGAAAATGAAAATGAAAATGAAAATGAAAATGAAAAGGAAATTAAGAATATATCACATTGTAAATCCTTGTAATAAAAACAAAATTCATAGAATCAGAAATTGATCCACTGCTATCTGACTTCCCAATTCCCATATCCATCCAAATAACTCATCACTATATATTCACACCGATCATTCCAGCAAAGAGGCACCATTGCTTTCTTCCTCCAAAATCATCCTAGTTTTATCAAACTAAAAAAAATTAAAAGAAAAAATGTTGTTTTATAAATGGTGTATCTGCACATTTATTGCTATATTATCACCAGCTTCATCCATCACTGCCACACTAGAAGAAAAAAGGCAACTAGTGTCTCAGACGATCTTCGTTGATCAGTCGGGTAAAGGCAGTTTCAGAAGCATCCAAGCAGCCATCAACTCAGTGCCTTCGAACAACAATAGATGGATTCAAATAAACATCAAAAGAGGCGTTTATAGGTGAAGAAGAAACAAGAAAGTGAAAAGAAAAAAAGACTCTTCATTCTTGAATTCCATTTTTGGCTTACATACACACTTATTTTGTTACAGGGAAAAGGTTACAATTCCTTCGGACAAGCCATACATCTACCTTAAAGGAGCAGGAAGAAGAAACACAGTGATCGAGTGGAATGGCCATGGCTCCATTGATACGAGCCCTACTTTTGATTCTCAAGCTGATCACATAGTCGCGAGGGGAATAAAATTTGTTGTAAGATCAAATCCATGTTTACTCCGCTTAATGATCAGATTTAATGTAAGTCAATATCTTGTGACATGGTTAACCTTATGCAGAACTCGTACAACTCTCCTCCTAATAGAAACCCTAATCCAGTGGAGAGAGCAGTGGCAGCTAGGGTTCAAGGCGACAAATCGGCCTTCTACAGATGTGGATTCTTCGGATTGCAGGATACGTTGTGGGATGTTGAAGGCAGACATTACTACAATAGCTGCACCATCGAAGGTGCCATAGATTTCATCTTTGGTAGAGCCCAATCCCTATACGAGGTAATAAAAAAATCATCGTTTTTGTAATTAGGGTTTCAACTTGTGAATAATTTTGATTAATATAATTTTAGGGTTGCACCATATCGGTAGCTGCAGGAGCTCTAAAGGGAACCCTAGGCTACATAACGGCTCAAGGGAGGGAGAACCCCGGAGACACGAACGGGTTCGTGTTCAAACAATGTAACATTATTGGTGATGGACAGGCCTTCCTAGGAAGGCCGTGGAGAGCCTATGCTAGAGTGTTGTTCTACGACACACAAATGTCGGACATTGTTGTCCCTCAAGGATGGTATAGCTGGAACAGTGCCGGCCACGAGTACGATAAGTCTAAACACTATTATCAAATTTTATTTGCGTATCAATATCATTTTCCGAAATCTTGAAATTAACCTTTTTTTTAATTGTTGAATTAAGGGGGCAGCTGACGCTGTCGGAGTATAATTCTCACGGAGAAGGTGCCAAGAGTTGGAAGAGAGTGAAGTGGGCGAAGAAGCTGAGTGAGGACGAGGTGAAGAAGCTAGCAACCATTTCATTCATTGATGAGGAGGGGTGGATGAATCAAGCATTAAGCATTTTGGGTGCTTAATTAAGTTGCTAATCTCATTTTAAATATCCTAGATAGTTAATAGCACGTCACACGTTCTTGATTAAGCATTTCTCATGTAGTTAGAGCTTAATTTTTTATGAGTTTATACTAGCTATGATACGTAACGACCATGTATGATGTATCCAAATTAATAAACGTTTGTTTATATAATAATGACATTTTTGTTAATTTCTAATTTTACTATACTTGTATTTCATTATCTTTTTTTTTTTTGGTAATTTAATACAGAAATTTTTAAAGGCTGCGTCACGGTGGACTCGAACCCGAGACATTTGACCTCGGGCATTAACCACTCTACCATTAGGTCAACACACACTTGTATTTCATTATCGTTGTATATGTATTGCATTCGGTTGTGATACCACATGCACAATTTGATTTTATTTCTATATTTTCTTTTGTACTTACGTGAATATCTATGACTTTTGCCACATTCGTGTGTGTATTAAATAAGGAATTGTCGATTTAAATTATTGAAAGCAAGCCCCTTTCGTAGTCGAGCTACAAAAGATAATCATATGAATGCATGTAGGGATGTCAATGAGTGGGTTTTATCCGAACCGACTGGAACTGCTCAAAACCATTAAATTTTAATGTAGCGGTTCCGATTCCAAACCCGCTTTAGACCCAGACTGTTTAGATCCATAATTTGATGGTCCGGGTCTGGTTCGATTCCAGAACAAGAACCAATACTTATTTATTGGTTCTGGTCCGAGTAAATCCATCTATTGACAAGTCTAAGTTTAAGTAGACTTGTCAATGAGTCAGTTTTATCCATACCGATCTGAAATCACTCATAGCCCATTAAATTATAAAGCAACGGTTTCGGTTCCCGTTTTGGTTCTGGCCCAGTTCTGGTTCCAGATCCGCTCAGATCCGGACCATTTAAGACCCAGAGTAGATGGTCCGAGTCCGATCCGGATTCAGTATCTAATGGGTCGGTTCCAGAACCATTACTTATTTATTAGTTCTGGTCGGAATAAAACTTACTCATTGCCATCCCTAGATGCATGTAACAAACTTTGTTGGGGAAGAGGAAAAAAAGGTAGGATTAAATAGTGGCAAATAATTTTGATTCCCACAATCTGATCTATATAAAAAGATAAATCGGAATTCACTTTGAGCCACTCTTTTCCCCTCCCTTTTGCATTACTCTTTCCTTTTCTCTTGGTGGATTTTGATTGATATTAACTCTTTGATCCATAGGTTAATACGTACGTAATTTTAATCCTAAAGAAATTAAATGCACCGAAGGTTTAGTATATTCTTCCTCCAAAAACAAAAATGATTAAAATAATAAATTGTAAAGATTTTCAGTTACTGGTAAAGGATATGATAAAGATTATGAATATATTTCTTTTCAAGAATATAATTATGGTCATATTGTGGCCATTCATTACTGCATTCCATCTTTGATTTCATGCATCTCTTGAAGACTAGTGATTCGGTTTCATTCTTCTCTCTTCAGTAAAATATAAATAAAACTTCTTTAAAGCATACATATCTTATAATTCAATTGGATATATAATCTACTATAAATATATTCAACTGTAACACCAATATATTTTTATATTTAAAACAATTTATTTGCAATTTGATAGCCATTGCTTGATGAAAGAAAGAAAATAGATGTGTGCGTGTGTTGATCTAATAATAGAGTGGTTAATGTCCAAGCCAAAGTCTCGGATTCGAGTCCACCGTGACACGACATTTAAATTTCTGTATTAAATTGACAAAAAAAAGACAATAGACACAAATTACTTGACTGACCTTATTGACAAATATCTTAAATATCTTATTTTCACCTCGCAATTGTGTGTTTGAGACTGACCGTTGTAAGCAGAGCCTTCATCATATTTTATTTCAGAATTGAAATACACTTTACAGTGAAACAAAATTTAGAAAAAAATTCAGTACTAGACTTCCTATATCCCTGAATAATATATAACTGTATTAATATGCATTCTTACATGTCATTTAAGCAAATTAACGTTGATTTTTAGCCATTACAAGAGGCTATATTGTTTTCTATTATAATCATAAATAAGCAAATAACCAAATAGAACAGCAAAACTAGCCATACGGCAAAACCTCTCCATACATGAAAATCCTGTATCAATATATATCAGTCGCCTAGTACTCTTTGAATGTGGAAAAAGGATGTTCATGTCAATCTAAAGCAGCTCAAGCAATTATCATGCTTCAACAATTTTTCGTTCAGACCACGGCAAGCTCGTGATCTGCAAAATTTTGCCAGACTTCAGCTCAAGATTTCTCGTTTTCTTTCAAATTTATGGTAACAAATGTTTTTCTCCAAAAACTCACCTGTGGTTCCATCATAACAAATGGAAGCGGTTTCATTGATGCCACCGGTCGTCTACTTGGTATTATGTGTTGGAACACTCAGGTAGAACTTGGTGTTCTTGAAATCATCCAGCAACGGATTGTATCCATCTTTGGTTCTCGTCTTGGAAGGAATGCCAAATTCTTCCATAAAAGACGACGTATCAAGCTACATCAGAGTAGCAAATACTTGGAGATGAAGTTAGTACAATGTATTGAGCAAGAAACATGCATAATTCTAACTAGAAGATTGTAGAGAAGCATAAAAAGTACAAAAATCACCATTCAGATTGCAAGGGAGAATTACCATAAGGGTCCGCCTCTTCTTTCCTTTCTTCAAAGGTTTGGCTTCGGTTGGCTTCAACCATCCGGAGCAATAATGATCAATATTTTCCAGAAGGCAAAAATCCGTCGGGAAAAATATATCAGCATCACCCTGCAAAGGAAGGCATCGATCAATCTTAAATGATGACTTTTGCATCATCTTGTTCTTTCCTTTTTCTTTTTTTATATGAACATATACCATGAGCTCTGTATTATCTCAATTTTCACAAGGAATGTACACTAGTTGGAAGAGAAGTTTCATATATATGCAAAAAACCAGATAAATGTGACAGCAGAAAGAGAGATGCAAGCAAGAAAAAGAAAACCTTGGCATCCAGATAACTGTTACGATCCGAGTTAGTGCCATCTTTCTGCAAAAGATTAAGATAGAATCACAAATGAACTTCGTTGATGGGAACTTAACGAAACATTACTAACAAGAAGAGAAGTATGAGCTTGATGATTAAGAGTTTAAAGATGTGTCGTACCTTGCTGGCAACAAGAGGGGCACGTTCACCAGGTACTGTTACATCAGGAAGGTATGTGAAATCGGATGCGATCAAGGACATCTTTGGTAATGCACCATGTAAAACTTGTAGGAGTTTCTATATATTTTGGTATGGTATTATTGCATAAAACACAAATCGACAAAGATCATAAGAATTGGAAATTTTACTAAATATCTTACTAAACAACCGGTTGGTAGCCAGCATCTTCGAGGCCTTGGGAAAACTTTAGCCCAATAACTTTTAGCAATTGAACTGATCCTGCTTCCATGAGTTTTACCATCTTTAGCCAAATCCAGGATCTCCATGCAACTTTCGATTAATGGATCTTCCAAAGGCCTATACAGCTCGGAGAGTTGTGGCCTATTGAAGAACACATGAAGACAAACAGAAAGATAGTAAATTACTTCAATAGAAATGCAGAATAAATGTATAATATGCAAAATGAGCAAACAAAAGAACAAACAATTCCAAGTAAAAGGTAAATCTTAGGTTTACTTGTCATATCTCTTTTCAACCCAAACTTCCATCCAAGGTGAGACTTGATCCTTAGAATAGATAAGATCATGTGGAAGATTATCAAGCACCTGCAAAAGATATCAGACAAATGACAGACATACAAAATGTATATTTTAACCGACACAACTAACCTCATATGCTAATTGTAGATTTTTCATGTCAATAATGAGAATATCCAAACTTGTGTTAATTAACCAGCCAATTAGTGATCTCGACAATAAATTTATACTATGTAAGGTTACATACCTCCAACATTATGACCCAACAAGGTTGTTGCTCATAACCTGTTACAACAAACATAAATTCATACTAAGTCCTCACTTTCTGTTCTTTGTAATTCATGTATATTCCAAACCACAACTTAACACAAGGTGCACGAGAAAGGAGATTGCTTTTGATAAACTAAAATGAATAATATGCAGAAGTAATGGGCAAGAAGAAGGCTGCATAAATAATGCAATCATACCCCATCCACTTGGATCAGCAGCATCTCGACATTCTACCCTGAACCTTTTCGAGTGGCTACTTACTTCTCCAACAGTTTCCAGTTGCTTTTTGGCCAGCGAAGAACTAATTTCTACTGAACTGAAACAAATTACATTATTACAATTATTATTTCAAAATATCTCAAAACCTATAATAGAATTCCATTATAATACCCCTTATGTGGGTCTAGAATTTCTCAACTCATCTATGATGACTCATTTCCCTGGGAAAGAATCAAATTTTACTTTGAGACCGTTAGAGCTTCATATCAGTATCCAGCTAGATCTAAGTTGAATTATAATTAAATAGGAATCACTATAGTAAGTTATTAGTCCAGCATGCTATAGACACATGTGCGCCAGTAAAATGGGCCGGTATAAAATCTTCTGAACAACATGTTGTATCAAAAGCATTTTCACATTAAAGTGGATCAGAGCATGCATCAGGACATTACATACATGTATTGCATGCTATCATAAATTCTTGAAGGTGCATTCACTTTTATGTAATCCATTACACCCCTCGCACAGGTTCCTGATCCACCTCCAATCTCGTAAATCTGGAAAAGAATGTACAAAGAAATATGTTTAAAGGAGGAAGAGGGAGCGGGTGGGCGTGGACTAAATATCATCAATCAGATACGGCAATAGGCCTAAATGCCTTTGACATACTATTTAACTAGCGACCCATATACAGGAATTTGGCCAGATGGCTAAATTACTAACTGCATTGTCACTATCTGTTTAAAACAGAGCGACCAGTAACAACGTCAAAAAATTGTAAGGAGATAAATCATCTGCATAGGAAAAACTGATACAATATATTTTCATGTTTGTCTATCATCCAGAAAAGGGATGCACTTACTTTTAGTGGAACAGAGAGGTTAGTAGTCCGCAGAATTGCTTCAGCTATTCCATGGGCATACCAAGGCTTCAAAAGAATAAATATTCACGTAAAAAACAATATAAATAATTAGAAACAAAGTAGAAATCAAGGAATATTATTACTTTTCAAGGGCAGAAATAATGCAGTACATTCAACTTGGTTATTATTCACATTACCACCCAACTTCACCATCAAACGAGAACATTGAAATAATTTGGAACTTCTGCATCTCAAGCTTCTCAACTTTACCTTAAAAAGCTCCACTGGAGTAAACCATGATATATCGCTCTGCTTGTAGATAGCATCCACGTGCTTCGTATAAGCTTTCCGGCCTATAAATTTGTTGCACTTTGAAGAGTTATAAACACATACACAATAACAACTTCTAAGCATCCAAGCAAGAGCAATTGTAAGAGACGTAATGCTTCAAGCTCCATTTAACAGTTTCCAAGGCCCACAACGTGATTTAGGTCATAGTGATAATTCTATTACCTCGACCTATTAGAGAGGCGACTGCTAAGTAGCAACCCTCAGCTCCAGAAGAAAGAAAGATAACATATGAATTTATTAAATTAATATGACTAATTATAACCTAAAAGGTATTTGTGAATTGTAAGCAAATCATCAGAGATAGTTTAACAGTAACTGGAAATCGTTTCTTGCCATAAATATACATGAAGAACTATCAAGCCTCGTGAGCTTCTAAATGTTCGTTTACTTCAAATCTATAAGGAACCCCTTTTTCACATTAGTAAATTATTCATAACAACAACATCATCAGCAAAGCTTACTTAAGCTGGCAGATAAAATCACAAACACTTCACCGATTCATAACACAATCATAACCTTCCTTAGCTCAAGCCCTCGACATCCTAAACTAAGAAATGCAAGAAGTGATAAAGGAAATCGACATTAATGAAACAAATCTAATAAATAATAATAATCCACAAACATGAAAGACTATATAAGCTAACCATCGAGCTGATTGAACTTAATGCTTCGATCAAGCACTCCAACTGAGCCCGATCTTTGAGAAAAATAGCCATGCTCCGGGTCATACAAAGCCGCACGGATAAAATCCCTTACCTTCAACGATTAAAAAAATGTTGAACAAATAAGAAATGGCAAAAATTCCAAAATTAACATCAATCAAAATCAATTCTTTAATACACGGAGCCACGGACAAAAAGGAAGCAGAGCGAGAGATTACGAGAATTGGAGATTCCCCGACAAAGCTTGTGGAGAAGTAGGCCGTAGAAAATGGGTTTACTGCAAAACGAAAACTGTTGATTGAATTCTCACGAAATTAATCTGCACATGACAACACGCACACACACACAGCAGAGACGACCTATGGAAGAGAAAAGAAAAGAGGAGAAGGGTTTGGAGGAGGCAATGCGAGCCGCCATTTCTGCACCCTTGAGCCTTTTCAACGCTTGATTTGTATCATCCCCTTATTTGGCTTGCCCGTCTGCACTCGACACTTCATTCTCAGCATCTCTCTCAGCAGGGTTTTGTCAGGAGAGAAGGGATTGATGAAACGCGACTTCATGGGGTTTATCTTTGTCGCTCCGCGATTTTGAATTACTGGATTTGGTCGAAATGTACATTTTAATCCAATGTTAGTACCAATTACCAAGTCTTTTAAAAAAAAAAACATTCTCCTTTTCAAAGAGAGACCAAGTTTTCCCTTATCATTAAGGTGGCCTCAAAGTTTCTCTTCGATGATTGGTTTTAAATCCTATTAGCTTCAAATTTACAGATTATAAATTTAAAACTGAAATTATAATTTACATATTGGGTAGGTAAACTTGAAGATGCAATTTCTATATGTTTTTTTTAAGCATACCAATCTCTGTAGGATGGTATTTTCATGGATTTGGGGTAAAAATGATATATCAACAATGGGGCCCACAAAATAGAAACTTGAATATGTATATATATTCGTTATCATGTGTTCTTCAGACAAACAAAGTGGATGTCACTGAAAGCCATGATTACATTTCCACTTGAGAAAAGAAGGAAGGAAAACGAAGCAAGAAAAGAAAAGAAGAGAAGAGAATTTCGGATATCCTAATTCGAAAACCATTATTCCATAGTCGAATTCTCCATTTCTACTTTACTTTTCTTGTACCCAATTCCATCCTTTACCCTCTCTTTTCTGCTCAAATATTTAATATCTGCTTGTGCTATTTGCTCTCCGCTTTTGTGTATACTTTCTCAGGTATTTACTCAAAAGCCATGAAAGATCCACAAGGTAAAGTCTTTGCATTTCTTTTCTTTCTTGTGGTTCTTATATTTTCGTAGTTTGGAAATTTCAGTGATATTTCTGTTATTTGAAGATTAAGGATGCAAGGATATTGTGCTTTTCTTGTGAAATTCTTCACAGATTTTTTGTGTGAATGCTGTGAGGTTATTGTAAACACTTGAATTTTCTAAGAAGTGTAACATTTATATGTTAGCAATATCTAGTGTTCTTACTTTTTAGGTTGTGAATTTTTCTTGGTTCTCATTTAACCCTTTTGTTAATCACATATTTTAGAATTGGTAGAAAATTGGTCATAGTCTATCTCTGTAGGAGTGGCTATTTATGTAACAAACATTGCTTTTCTTGCTTTTTCTAGATATTACTATACCAAAAGTGTGGCTAAAGATGGGAGATCACGACCCTTGTATGTTAGTGATATCACTTATAATCGGACCATCTCAAGACGAATCAGCAATTTAACTAATAGGTTTAGAAATTCGAAGGAATGCCCTTAGCAAATTCGAATATGAAAGCTTGTTGAAGCTTGTTTTGATGATAAGTTGTTGAAGCTTTGTTTTTTATGGTTGATGTTGACACAAGTCTTTGCATCTTTTAAGGTGCATCTCAATCGCCCTTTAAGTCGTTATACAACAAGTTGCAGGACATACTTTGCTGTTCTATGTTGCCAAACAACTACAAGAGACTAGACGCGATGCTTGAGAAGAAAATGATGGAGATCAAGAGGACGTGGAATACCAATTTCAAATCATTCGACAGCATAATCATGAAATTCCCTCAGTTCAGACAGGGGCTGCAAGAGATTAGGGACATATTCGAGCAGTATGGTTAGTCAGTCTCGACTCCTATTGAGATCATATTTATGTTCTTGATGATGACGAGTCTTTTTCCCTTGCCTTCTGCAGATGAAGACTTGAATGGTACAATGGACAACGAAGAGCTCAAGAAATGCTTACAGGCTTCCGAGTTTAGCATCAGTGACGAGGAGATTGGTGATCTTATCAGCTACTGTGACATAGACGAAAAGAAAGGGATTCAACTCAAGGAGTTTATAGTTCTTGTATTTCTCATTTATCTCCTCTCTGAAGCTCTGGCCTCACCCAACACGGTATAAGCATTGATTGATGTCATCTTTCTTTACACGGGCACTGTTAGCTGGTTTTAATTCACTTGTATCTGAACTTATCTGCAGAAACTGAAGATGTTTTCACCTCAGATTGAAGCGATATTTACCATGATAACTGAGGTGTTCTTATTTCTTGATAAAAACGGTGTTGGGAAGTTGAAAAAGAAAGATGTCGTCAAGGCACTAAACGAGGCTTCTCCTAAGGAGAAATCACCTCACACATCACACGGAGCCGTTTCAGTTATGAACCCTCCTTTCTTCTTTGATACTTCAGCAGTATTTTATTTCCTGAATTGATGATGAAAGTTGCATAATTCATATTTAGTTTATTAGTCAAGAGGTGTGTTTGGCTTTTAACAGTGGCAGTGTTACTTATGCAGAAGAAATGGACTGGGATAAGAATGGGAAGGTTAGCTTCAAGGAATTCCTGTTTTCGTTCATCGGTTGGGTCGGGATCGATTGTGACGACGACGAAGATCATGAAGAGTAGCTAATAGATGAAGCAGGAAACCTGTCTGAAACGAGGTTAAAGTCATGTAGATTTAATAACATCTTCAAACTGTACATGCTGATTTATACAAATATTTGTATGTTCCTTAGTATGTGTAACATTATTTCCCAACAGATCCTCAAGAGCCTTCCTTGATTGTATCATTTGATTTATTTTGGATCAGTTATTATAAAGTACTTTAGTTGTATTGCATCAAACGTGTTTCACTCTGCCAATACATTGTATGTGTCGTTTACACTTAAGGGGCATTTACTTTTAAGTGATAAGATAAATTGATATAACATAGGATTGAATATTTGAAAGATAAGATGATCAAATAAGTTTAAAATTAATCAATATCAAAGTACATGGTAGAATAGCTTAGATTATTTTTATCAATCCATCATATCATAAAAAGTAAACGTTATTATTGTAACAATTTTAGTGAAACAAGCTAGCTAGATCCTTTCATTTAATTTCTTAAGAAGGGCAACATATTTACTCATCTATCATCAAGAACATTCGATTTCAGCCAATCTGTTGTATCTTTTCGAACTAGAAATTTTCAAACAAAAGATTAGTTTTACAGTTGGCAGTGCGAGAAATCATAATTAGTAAATGTTATGTAACACAAACAACTAGCTAAACAAGTTCACAAGCATAAGCTACAGTATATAAATTGCGCAACTGCATGTTATTTCTCTGCTGCTGCTGCAGAGAGCTCAAGATTCAATCAATTTATAATACAGTCAAAACCGAGAAGATTCCATAAGATTATTGCTTCAAAAGTACATTGCACATTTCTAATCATGGCAAAAGATTTAAAACAAAACATCATCATCATCTTCAAGTTAGAGACTGTAATTTCTTTTCATAAAGCTTAGCTCGTCGCAGAGCGTCCAAGGCCTCGCCTTGCTTGCCGGAGCGTTTCAACCTCACCGCCTTCACTTTCTCAGCCTTAATCTGCTCCTCCAGCTGCGCTCTCTCCATATCAGCATCCACCTCGATCTTGGCTGGCTCTGGTCTTTCTACAACCTTGGATTTGGTCTGTCCGTCATCCAACCCGATTGACTGCAACGCAGACAGGAGCTGAGGATCGAGAAAATCCTCGACGCTGACATCATCTGCTGGCCCGGCAGAATCATGAGGGTCTGACTCTTGCAGCCGCAATTCTATAGCTTTCGCCAGATCAAATTCGGCCTCAGCTTCCGCCGTTTTACCTTCCCTTCTCAGCTTGAGCGCCTGACGCTTGTGGCCGAGCGATTCCTGCTGTAGTTTGAATTTCTCACGGCTCGACAACGGTTTAGAGACTGAACTAGGGCTGGCCTCCTTGTCCACGGACGAGATGTCAGATGCTGACGTGTCACTAGTCTGAGGCGTTTCCTCCACGCGCTTCTCCAAGAGCTTCGCCTGCCGAAGCTCTTCCTTGGCTTCTGCTAATTTCCCTTCTCTCTTGAAGGCAACCGCCTTCCTTTTGTGAGCGAGGATTTCTTGTTGGAGGGAACTCGAACGTGGTTGAGAAACAGTTGGCAGAGAAGCGTGCGATTCTTGTGGTTTCTCTTTCTCAGGCGTCTCTACTTTAATCTCGTCTTTGACTTGCTTTTCTGAATCTTCAGAATCATTAGGTGCGATTCCTTTGTTACTTTCACGAGAATCGTCTAGTATTCTGATTGGTTCTTCGGATTCATTCAACAGAGCCTCCAATGATCGGGCCTTGCTCAGCACTTCATCGGCCTCCTCGACCTCTCCTTGGCGTCTCAGCGTAAGAGCTTTTCGTTTCAACGCTAATAGCTCCCTCTGAATTTCGCTCTTACTTTTCTTAGGTGTCTTTGCCTCAAAATCAACGATAGATTGGGTAGTTGAGGGGCCGCCCATATGCTTCCGGGACTGGTTATTTTCTTTTAAAGTAAGCGCTACATCTGCATTATCCTCATCTTCCCAGCCCAAGTTCTTCAATAGAGACAGATACGACGGATCGTGCAAATCTTGATCCGTCACTTCCTCTTCCTCTCCATTATCTGGAGTCACGTCTATGTTGTAACTCTGCATGTTGCCAATACTTGGCTGTGTCGCAACGGGAGCTTTGTTCATATCTTCGAGCTGCTCCTCGAGAGCCTTTGCCTTTCTCAATTCTTCATCCGACTCGTCTGACCTACCTTCCCTTCTGAGTGCTAAAGCCTTCTTCTTCAGGGCAATGAGCTCTTTCTGAATCATTAGCTTACTCTTTGGAGCCGATTTACGGCCCACGTCACTCGAGTTTGCCCTGCTGGAAAATGACGGTTCTTCCATGGATTCCAAGATTACACTTTTATGAGGTATAGTAGAACCCCAATTCGTCAAATCTGATTCACGAGCTTCGGACTTCTCGAGTTCCTTTTCAAGTAGTTTAGCTTTTCTAAATAGGGCCAATGCAGCTGTTGCGTTGCCTGCTCTTTTCTGATTCAGAGCTTCTCTCTTCAAAGACTGAATCTCAGTTATTAATGAATCCTTCTTTGAAGATGCAACGTCGCTTTCATGATCAGAATCCTCAGCGTCTTCTTCCCAACCTAACGATTTCAAAGCCAAAGACATTTCCGGATCGTTCATGTCTTCATCCGTTATGTCGAAATTACCATCTACAGCAATATCATCAGCCATTCCACTCAACTGGCTGAAATCCAAATTCAGATTAGATTTGTATGTTCCCGAAAAATCAGCACGCTCGTCAGCATCCATGCTGCGTATTAGTGAAGAAAGTTCGTCATCGGAATCATCAGACCCACCCAGAAGCTCCTCTTCCTCTATTTTCCTCTCGAGAATTTTCGCTCTCTTTAGTTCTTCCTTGGCCTCAGTAATGTTCCCAGCTCGTTTTAGTTCAAGAGCCCTTTTCTTATAAGCGATAGCCTGAGACTTATCATCACTGACCGTTTGCTTCTCTTTATCGGGTTTTTGCGAGACTTCCTTGAGAAGCGAAAAAAGCTCACCCTCCAATGTCATGGTTGCTGGCTTTTTTTCTGCGTTTTGGAGATCTAAATCCGACCATCCCAATTCCTTGAGTTCAGCAGAAACATCATCCGTTCCTTTATTCTTCTGAGACGAGAACTTATTTTTAGGACCAGATGCTTTGTTTTGTTGAATATGGTCTATGTTGCTTGATGACAAAGACCTTTTACTATTTTTCCTCAAAGCTAACTCCAATGCTGCGGCTTGCCTTTCGAGCTCTTTCCCCTTTTTAAAAGCTTTTAAAGCTTCTTCGGGTTTTCCTTCAGCTTTCAAAGTTCTGTGCTTCTGTTTTTCAAGCAAAGCTTGCTGACGCAGATCTTCTGGGGTAGCAGATCCTGCCTCTGTCAACATGTCGTTAGACTTATCGAGAGAGAGATTTCTAACTATATCCATGCCTTCAACCTGAGTAGCTACTTCAGGAACATTTGAAGATGATGCACTGTTCTTTTGTGAAGAGGAATGCCCATTCTCATTACTAAGAAACTGATTTAAAATCTCATCATCTTTCTTTGAAGCATTCTTGGAACCACCTGCAAAGAGCTTATTTTAGTTAAAATGAAATAATGGTCTGCATGTTAGAGAACTCAGAACAATATAACAATATCTTTTAAGTACCTCTAGAAGATTTATTCTTATGTCCATATCTCATTTCGAAACGTGCAGCCTCTTCAAGCTTTTTGCATGGTTCACAGATACGCACAGGTGAGTCACCTTGTCCACGCAATACCATCCTTTGTTGGGAACAGCTGCCGCAAAAGATGCCTCCACACCTGCGGCAATGGTGCTGGAAATTCAACCAATACGTCAAAAGTTAATCATGGAACTCTGATGAAATTGTGCATATCTATACAGTGTCCAGCCTGCTTGTTTTAGTCATTTCAACTATTTTGCCAACCAGTATATTGCATGATTGCATCAAATATATCGACCTTGCAACTATGCAATAACAGTCACCCATGTTGAGTTTCACGTAAAAGGCCCCTTGATAACGCATAAGAAGCTTATCCACAGAAAGAGGTTAAGGCTCTAGTGTAAGTACAAGTTATGTAGATTTCAAAGTTTTCATTGTTGCATGATGACATGTGAGATTATTTCCTTAGCCTTCCATTTGCATATAGCTCAACACAACAAATGACAGCTTGAGTTCTATCGATCTGGAAACCTAATGGCATTAGTTGAAAGCCACAGCCCGAACAATTTCTTCTATCTCCCTTAAGAATCTACTGGTAACATGCTCAATCTCTGTATCAGTGACGATAACTTTCATCATCTTTCTTTAGGTCATATTAACTAAAGCGAGCATCATTATAATTATATGAAAATTTTAGAATTTACAAACAAATAAGCAATTCACAAGTACAGTCAAAAGCTTAAGAAGAGGAAATTGCAGGTGTATCCGTGTATGTCCTGCCCTAACCATATATTGGAGTATCACACAAATTTAACGATTCTTCTTCATAGTAAAAACAACCCGATGCTAGTGAGATTGATCCCAATTATGTCAATTCCGATGTATTAGCTACATTGACCTCTACCAAGTTAAGATAACCCCAAGTGATAATAATTACTTCCATGTGATTAATTGAATTATATGTTAAAATCCCAATATTAAGTAACCAATTATTCCTATGCATCAACATCAGAAGTTCCATGAATCAAAGCTCAAACTGCAGACAGCAAGTGCAAAGAAGCAAAAAAGCAATATGAATCATTATTCTGTTTTCAGCAAACCACCACACACACACAAAAAAATATTCAATGGCCTACGTGTTTAACGCGCCAAGATCACAACTTAAACCAATCCCATAAAAAGAAGCAATTTAATGTGAAGGGTATGAATCGAAACGGGACGGCAATCACATAATACAAAAATTGACTTATCAAAATCATGACCGAATAACAAAAACTCAAGAACCAATCAATTTGACGAAAAGGGGCTTTTTAGAACAAACAATAAAAATCAAGATCTGAAATCAATGGGATTGATCTTTGAAAAAATAGGTAGGTAAACGACCTTGCGATTGATGAAAGTGAACTGCGAGGAACATCCTTGGCAATGTGAGGCGTCAACCACCCAAGTATTCCCCCTCAGTGATGGCTTCGGAGGCAGCCCGATTTTCTCCAGCATCTTCTCTTTCTCTATTCGTTTTCGCCTCCTTTTTTTTTGAGCTTCCGCAGAGATCAAAATCAAATCAAACGATTGAAATAACACGAAAGCGTTGAAGACAGATGAGTCTCTCTCTCAAGAGCCCAAGTTTCAGTAAGCATCCTCGTCACTTACGGCGTCGTCATATCTGTTTCTTTTATTATTATTTTTACAATTATTTTTTCTGAGGGAAAAGTTCGAGTATTTTCGTGTACAAGTTACGTGCAAATATAGCAACAACTATCCCTAAAAAAATAGCAATAAGTTATAAATTTTGATAAATTTTACATACAAATGGTTGATATAATAGCTCCACAATTCAAAGATTGCATTGTGTCTCCTATCAATTTTATGTATTCTTCTTCCCAAAATAAATTCAATGTTCAAATTTAATAGCACTAGAAGTCAAGAACTTGTAACATCATTAGCAATATACAGAAAATTATTCCAAATGAGTGGTATTGTCTATAGAGAAGTCCAAAATTGCTAGAATATAATATATAGTTGTTCACAATATCCAATTTTGCATACAATATACTCCTTGTTTATAGACATATAAGTCCGAATATGGCTACAAAATAATTATATAGTTGTAGAACCTCACACTTTTATCACTTTAAACATTAAATTGCGAAAGAAATATAGGACGGAAGAAGTATTATTTATAGAAAATTTTCGGTGGTTATTAATTAAGTAAGAAATTTGAATACAGGAATAATTTATAACAATCATCTACCAAGAGAAAAAGAGAAATGGAAATTAAGAAATTGCAAAAGTTTATAAATTTCCATTTCTCATCACATGGACACTTCAAAGTTGAATATTTTGATGGGCTTATTTATATAGGCTTCTATAAAGTTGGGCTATTTGATTAAATTATATGATGAGCCGCTGTTGGGCCTCTCTCTCTCTCTCTCTCTCTCTCTCTCTCTCTCTCTCTCTCTCTCTCTCTCTCTCTCTCTCTCTCTCTCTCTCTCTCTCTCTCTTCCTATTTCTTTTTTCTTTTTAGTGACTATGTAATTAATTATTTTATTATTATCTTTTTGAGAAGGATTGAGTATGTATATTTACGTTCTTACATATTTAAAATAGACAAAATATATCTCAAGGTCATTGTACTATTAAAGTTTGTTTCAATAGGTCCTTCTACACCCATGGCCGTAATCAAACCGAATTGAGCCGAACACTAGTAACGATCCGAGTCTCGAGCTTTATTTATCGAATATTTCGAGCTCACGAGCTTAATCGAATCCAAACAAACTTTTCAAATTTAGATATATATTTACAACATCTATTATTTTATTTTAAAATAAATTATTTTATGTATAATAACGTAATATATTTATTGATTTATTGCAACAGATAAAAGTAGTTAGAGATTTAACACAATAATTACTAATTATAGAAAGAAAATAATTATATCTAGTTGATAATTTTATATTTTCAAGTTAAATCAGTTAACGAACTTGTTCACGGGCCGAATAGTATCATACTCAAACTTGGTTTGTTTAACTAATGAGCTTCACTAAATAAACTTGAACGAACTTTTATCGAGTCGAATTAGAATCCCATGAATAACTCTACCATTTACAACCCTATGACTATACCCAATGAGAGTTCGACAGAGTGGTAAGAGGCTCCGTCTCACTTTATCAAGGTCTGTGTTTGAGCCTCCTGTATGCAACCATTTCATTGGGGAGACTCACCCGGCATTTTTAGGTACGCGACACGTGTTGGATTCAAATTAGTCGGGCGAAGCCAGGAAACCAAATTCAAAACCAAGAAAAAAGTGTTGCGAAAAACACACACCACAATCACGACAGAAAATAAAAAACACAAGAATTATTTACTCAGTTCGTCTTGCGATTACGTCTGGAGGAAATGCCAAGCCAAGGATTTCAATATATGTTTCGGATACAGATTACATGGAGAAACGACTACTAAATAGATAATAATCAAACCATAACCCTAAGCTCATTAGGGTTAAGCTTGGGCCCAAAAAAAATTAATTCAGGTTCCATACTTCAACAAAAATGTCCTTCTACTATTATTTTGTTTTAGTAAATCATTATAATTCTATATATATAGTCTTAACATGTCATTTTTAACGAATTTATTCAAACCATTAACATAAAAGTAAACAAATGACATATTGGAACACAAACTAGAAATATGATGATTCATTTAAACAATAGCTAAATCAATATTCTATTTAAATAAATATATACTTTTATTTTATTTTTTATGTAAATAGCGCAATTTTTAATTATAGTATTCTCCTTTTTTTGGGTTAATTAAATACATAAATTTTAAAAATCGTGTCACGGGAACTCGAACTTGAGACTTTAAGCTTTAGACATTTGATTCTACTACTATGTCAACACACGCACACCAATTCTAGCATTCTTTTTTTTATCAATTAAATACATAAATTTAAAAGTCATTTCACGATTGACTAGAATCTGAAACCTTTGGTTTTGAATATTAACCATTCTATTATTAGATCATCAACATATGCACACATTAATTCTAGTATTATTGTTGACTCATTAATGCACTCACATTTCAAAACAGACTCGAAGCTACCCACGACAATCACTTTCTTCAACGATGTTTTATTTTTCGTTTTTATTTATTTGTTATTTTCAAGGATGTTTTGCCTTTGAAGTTTGTATTCGACATTGCACTTAAAAAAAGATAGAGAAGATTGCATTATATATATAATTTATAAACAGCAAAAGATAGAGTTATAATTTATACTATTTATTTATACAGAATTAACTACATTTTTTATTGGCTATCACCTAAAGCATCTCGTGAACCAATGCATTATAGGTGTGTATATATTTAAATTTAATTAACTTATCTGTCAAACAACTCATTAAATAAATAGTTTTCAAGGACGACAAAGTCCTAATATTCACTTAGAAGTTAGATCTATAAACCATATCATACATATAGCACATATATATAATTAATAAAGCTACACTGCCACATTATGGCTGGCCACACGGGTATACTTTAGTAATTATCAATATAATTAACTAACAAAATAATAATATTAAATTAATATGTTAATATTTTTACATAAATACCATTTTCCCACCTGTTCTGAAAAATGATAAAATTTATTAATTTTAAATTTGAATTTTGAAATTAATCTCTCTCCATATTAATTAGATATTTGTAAACCCTAAACCCCAAAATAAAGCACATATAGCACATATATAAATTATAATACATACAATATAAAGGTGCATCAAAATAACTAATTTTCAGATGGAAAATCTCACTTTAAATTGGGCACATGCAAAAATATAACAAACCTAAAGCTCCATACATTTATAGTTTCGAGCCTCGACTTTAATTACAAAAAATTCAATTTGTGGCACTCATATAGAAATTTAATGTAATGTATTTGATATAATAAGTACAAAGACATTACTGAAAAAAATAAATACAAAATCCTTGGAAATAGCAGTTTCTACGATTCCATGGAAATTTCCATTCGAATAAAAAGAGGAGAAAACACAATGTGCATGTTCTCAGCCGGATTCATCGCTCATAGCCTGCAATTATTCTTTAGAAACATCCATAAATTGACTTTGAAAATCTCGCTTTTCGATATCCCTTGACGACAAAGATCGTACCCAGTAATATTGTCGTTATCTGTTAATTAATTTACAAACTACATGAAACCAGCAAATGATACCTCCAACGAAAAAAAAAATAAAAAAAAATGTTGTCATCAAGAACATAGCATGGGCAAGGATTTGCCAGATTTTAGACATGTTGCATTCAGTTTAGCAAAATCTGAAGAATTTTTCTGCACTTTTCTGCATTCTTTGCCATCTGATAAATGCACCACAATCTCTTCATCTTCATCTGCATATAATGAAGAATCCAACCCAAATTCATGATTTTTATCATCATTTGCCAGAATTTTGAGAGCAGCAGCAGCTACACAATCTGGAAATTCAGCGTTTTTAGCCAAGTTCAATAAAGATTCTGATGAAAGCTTGTCATAATTCAAAACTGAACAGATTCTGATCTTCTCTTCTTCACTAATGAATCTGTGGACCTGTCACAAATTCAAACATGAAGATTATTAAAAAAATATGAATAATCATTACAATAGACTAGACCTTGCACAAATTTTAGGACAAGTACCTTAAAATACATGTGCACAACTTCACAAATTGTGTCACAACACTCTCTTGCTGAATCTGGCAGAGCAAGGGCTAATGCAAGAAACTTGCTAGGCCTAAGGTGAGGATCAGGAGCCACTTCTGCAAGGTACAAATCCATCAAGAAACCGATTCTCTTCAAACGTGGAACGAACATCTCTCCTCCGCGTTCGCCTAAGAAAGTCTTCAAGAATCTCATGATCAATCCCACATCATATGCCCAGACCTTCTTGCCATGACAACGGATCATCAAATCATCCAATGTAGCCTCATCCAACCGCGAACCAATCATTTTTCGACTCTCCTCAACCAAAATCTCCCCATTTTGAGAGTGCGGCATGCTTGAAGAATGTTACACAGATTTCTGAAGGGAAACAATCTGAAGCCTCCATTTAGAGAAGAGAGAGAAGTGATAACAACTTCAATAATTCTGTACTTTTCTTCCGCTGCTAAAAGGGCGAAAAATCTCACCTTCTGATAGTGAAGAAGGAGAGAGCAAACCACCCCATGATCTAATTTTAGTGAAATCATACTATTCAACAGTTTTTCAAAGAAATCAATGTTTAGGAATTCGAGATCGAGCAGCCAGTTAACTGTCTGAAAATAACTGTTTGATCTGCTGCTATCAGTACTTACATCACCAGAACAATCTGAGCAAGAAAATTCAAAAGGGTTTGACATTGAAATCTTTTCAACAACAGCATTCAAGATTTCTTGAACTATACTCGAAGATTTCATTAAAATGAGACATTCTTGGCACTGTTTTAAGCAGTCAAGAAGCTCAGACCAACTCAAGAAGTGAAGATTTTCAAAGTAATTCGCGGTCTGATATTCGTTGATTTCTAGATATTTAGCAGCAGAATGCAGTAGAACCACGTTAGACGAGGATATGTTGATTCTGCCTCCGTTGTAACAGAATCTAACAATCAGTTCAAATCCCTCTGCACCACCGGGAAAGTCTTGAAAGATGAGTTTGAGGCTTTCTGTCTTGTTAGTTGCTGACCTACCGAACATCTTCCTTAATTTACCAGAAAAAGATGCAAGAATTTTCTGCACAACCACATTCCATCAAACCATTAATGTTTATGCAAAACATCACTTAATAGAGTAAATAGAAAATTACCATGCTGACAGAGAAAGACTCTTGGCCATTGACATCTACTTGAAGTTCAGACAACATTTTTGAGGTATGATGGTATGATGAACAGGAAAATTGACTCAAACGAAGGAAAATTATCTGTTGTGTGATTATTTTTGGAGCTAAGAATCAATGAGAAGAGAATATGAGAGTTAGTGAATGAGTGCAGAGAAATTGTTTGTAAGTATTGGGACAATGTAAAGGATTGGAAGCATCTGACATTAAAAAAATAAATAGAGAAAAATGGAGGGATTTCTTTATTTGAATTAGGTTCGAAATTATAGGCAGAATATATTAATATGGTAGAGGTCACTTACCCTAATTGGATACAGAATCATTTTCAACTACCATTAGCTGTGTTAGATTGATTAGATAATTAGATTGGGGTTCGTATTCACAAGGTGGGTAAGGGCGAAAAAGCTATCAATTTAGATTTATTTGTTTAATGATTTATTACGGAAAATATTGAACACGAACACGAACACGAACATGAACATGACCTAAATAATAAAGTATAAAATTCAATATTTTAGATTATATATGAATTAGACAAATCATCAAATATTGATAGTCCAACTTAAACATTATCCATAATAAATTTTTAGAATAGTAACATCAATATATTGACACGATTTATCGCAATCAGTCCAAATTATTTGGTTTACAAATTAACATTTTTTTTCTTCAATTGGAGGTAGGGGAATTGGATCATACATGATCCTTCACCCTTACAAACAGGAAGAGTATCACTAAAATACAATGCTAATTTATAAAATAATTAACCAAATTAGCTCGGTTAATTAAGATCAACTCAATTTTACTCATTTAATTATTTGATTGTCATCAACTTAATTTATCCCAAACCAACATAACCCTCATTTAAAAATTCGTCTACAGTATCTTGGCTTATAAAATTAAAATTCATGCACCTAGACATGTTTTAGGGCCGGAACCGCCGGTTTAGGGCCGGGCCCGACGGTCCGGCGGTTCCAAATGTGACGGCCCTAGCCCGCCCTACAAACTAGTCGGCGGTTTAGGGCGGGCCTGAGCCGGCGGTCCCGGTTCGGCTCGAACCGCCGGTTTAGGGCCGAGCCGGCGGTTCGGCCTGTTCGCAGCGATTTTGTATCGATCCGTCTCTCTCGTCCGAGCTCCGATTTTCGATCCGTTTGCGCTCACGAACTCGTATCGCGATATACTTCAACTCTTATGAAGGGTAAAATCTCCAATTCTATCTCAATTTTCTGAAAATTCAATCAAATATGCAACAAGTATCAAAGTCCAAGATTTTAACAAACTTTTAAGTTTTAACTTTTAACTTTTAAGTCTAAAGCTTAATAAACTTGTAAATATTTTTAAAGTTGTAAAATTTGTAAACTACTAAACTTGTAAATATTTTTAAATTTGTAAGTGATTTTTTTTATGTTTGAACTTGTAAATACTTTGCATTTGTTAAAATACGTATAAATATAAAATATGTGTCAACACTTTTCATTTTAATAAATGATGAGTAAAATTACATAAATCCATTTATGACTTTTACATAGGGATGAAAAATAATAATAATAAAGGACTTGAGCTCAATTTAATTTCTAAAATTGAGTTGCCTACATATCCTCATAATCATAGAGGAATCAAAGTCACGTAGTTCTTTTAATTTCTAAATGCTCTACTCCGTCTCCGCACCCGATTCCGATCGATCCGTTTCGGTGAAGGCCTCATCTTCGCCTCGTTACCATCTTCCCATTGTGGTTCTTGAGCTCTAAGGTCGGCCCTACACCAATCATCGAGCAACATTGTAGCTTCAATGTTCGCCGCTTCATGTTGCTTCTTCTTTGATCAAGCATTAGTCCTCCAATGCTAAATGCTTGTTCAACGGATACGGTGGATGCCGGACGGCAAATAACTCCTTTGCCATGATTGAGAGGATTGGGTACTCCTCTTTCTTCGACCACCACTTCAAGACATCGATCGAAGGACCGCTATCTTCAACACCAAAGACAAAAGGAGTTTGCAAATATATATCTAATTCACTATTACCTTGTCCTCTCGGCCTTCGAATGTTCTATTTTGGTACATCAAGTCATTTGTTGCACCAAAGGATCAAACTCATTCATATCAAAAGGAAAATTAATCGTAGACATCATAGAAGAAGGAGGTGGAGTTTGAATATCATCATCACTACCATATTTTGACCTATATTCTTGAAAAAGATTTCTTAAATTCTTTTCAAGATTATATTTGATTTGATCTACATCCGGAGATCAAAAAACTATTTCTCCTTCTATACTAGCACCTTGAAAATCCATTTTCCTAAAAGCATCATAATAAACATTAAGCATTTGACAAGTACCATCATATTTCCATTTAGGATCTAAACACTTAGCAAGCAAAAAATTGTAGGTATCTCCCAAAATATTTTAGCCACTTTTGAACCATAAAATAAATTACACCACATAAAGATGGTTTACTAAAACAACTACGAAAAGACATGGCAATATGCATGCAATGTTCTAAAACCATAACGAAGTGCAATAATGAACTCCCGATAATTGTTTCGTTGCACCATGAAATACCTTTAACAATCGATATAAATCCATGCAAGCATCCCAATGAGACTCATTAAGATGTAATTGAATAGATGTAAACTCTTTTCTAAAAAATCACATAAATGACCCTTATATGAAATAGTACTATTAAGCATTTCATAAGTAGAATTCAACGATGAGAAACATCCAATTTGAAACATGTATAAGCAATATTTTTATACGACAATATTTTGCCATTTCTTCCCATAAGTTTTGAAGCATGCAAACATTTGATAGCATCTCTAATAGGACTAACGGATTCTTGAAAATACTAAGTGCATCTTGAACACATAAATTTAAAATATGACAAATGCATCTAGAATGAAAGTATTTTCCTTCAAAAGAAGGTCGCATGCTTCAATAAGTTGAGGAATACTAGCGGTGTTTGCGAAGCATTATCAAAACCAACGGAAAAATTTTATTAATCAAAGTATACTCATTTAACACACCAATTATAATATTAGCAATACCTAAAGCATTATGAGGCTCTTCAAACTCTCGAAAAGCAATTAAACGTTTTGCATAACCCATTTCGAATCAATCCAATGACAAGTAATACCCATATAAGAATTCTTATTATAAGCATCCGTCAAACATCGGCACAAATAGAAACTTTATGACCTAAACGAACCAAATATTTCTTTAAATCATGTTTTTTCCATGCATTGTCTCCTAATCTTCTTAAGCATAATACTTCTACTAACTTTGCATGCATTAGGACCAAGTCCTCTTTATAACATTCTTCATACGTAACTCTATCGGCATAATTAAAAGGGAGTTTTCCATAGCACAATATCTAGCCATCGCATCTTCATATTTTCCTTATCAAATTTAAATAAAGTGGACGTCTCGTTGTAGAATATTGAGAAGGGTTTTAATTTGAGTTTGGTTCGTTGATATTCCATACTCATGAGGATGAGAACCTCCATGTGCCTATTGAGCGTTCCGTAACCTCCTTTCTCGATCCATTTGTAGGTTTTCGTGCAATAGTTGCAATAAGCAACGTATCTCTTTCGACCGTCGGGAAGAGGTGCTTCGCTAAGACTTCCACTTTTCTAAAGAAAATATAACAAGATATTGTAAGAACTATGAACATGAAATTAAAATTGTGAAACTAATTTGTAAGAAACGTAAAATTTACGTACTAAAGTGCTTCACAAAAGCGTCGGACTTAAGTTCCTTTGATTTTGGTGGTTGTGGCGGCGTATCTTGGTCAAAGTCGTCATATTCTTCGTCGCTTCTTCTTCGTCGTCTTGGTCGTTCGAGCCACGTCACCGAAATTGGGACTTCTTTCCATTCGATGCACCATTTCAACAAATCGAGCATCTTCTTGACTTGTAACCTTCGCAACTTGCTTGAGATTTTCCTCCGCCGCTAAGGCCCCGTGAACGTTGAGTTGGAATTGGAATGTCTCCTCCTCACTGGAGCTCCTTCATCTACGGCCTTTCCTTTCCCTTGTTTAATCGTTTAAAGAAAGACATGATGATTGATGAAGTGAGAAAGTTTGAGAGTTTAGAATAAGAATGAGAGATTGAGAGAGCTTGAGAACTTGAGAGATTGAGTTTGAGAGTGAGAATGAGAGCTGAAAGCTTGAAAATTAGATGTAAATGAGTGAATTAAGGTTGAGAAATGAGAGATTGAAGTGAGGATAGAGTTAGGATGATGGATATATTTATAGGAGTGATTTTGGGGTGAAATTAGAATATAGCCGTTTTCTAGCCGTTTTTAGCCGTTGGAACCGCGGTTTAGGGTAGGACCACGGTTCAACGACTCTAAACTCTCGGTTCGGCCCCAGCCCTAGGCACTGGTTCGACCCCAGCCCGCCGGTTCCAACAGTTATAACCGGACCCATGGTTCCAACTAAAGCCAGCCGGTTCGGACCGTGGTTAACCGTCGGTTGCCGGGCGATTTTGATTTGAGCAAGCCCGGCCCTCAGCCCCAGCTCACGGTTCGGTTCGGGCAGTTGTGCCGGTCCGGCCCGAACTGATTGACTTTAGGGCGAGCCTGGGCCGCCCCGTGATTCGTAAAAACCGTGCACGCCTCTACATGCACCGAACAAGAGAACTAACAGTTTTCTTTAGACAAAATACTAGTTCTCTTAAGTAATAGATAGATATCAATATTTACCTTTTCTTCTATTATTTTTCTTAAACAACTTTTATAATACTTTTATAAAGATAAAAATAGATTAAATGGTCCATTTTTAACGGTCCAGTGGTAAAGTGAGTTCATATGGTCAAAAAATCACAGATTCGAACTCTAGGGGTGAGCAAAAACCAAATCAAACCGAAAAACCGAATCAAATCGAACCGAAATTGACGGTTTGGTTCGGTTTTTTCTGCAAAACGGTGCGGTTTGGGTTGAAAATTCAAAACCGAATTTTTATTCGGTTCGGTTTCGGGTCGACCAAAAAATTTCAGTTTTAAACCCGAACCGACCCAATTATATTTATCTATTATATATTATTATATATTATATTTATAATATCTATTAACAATTCTAAATGGAGACAAAAACGCAGACCACAAAGGCACAAAATCAAATCCATTCTCACTTTCTCTTTCACGGTTTTACCTCCAAACCACAAACCCTACCCTGCGCCGCTCAACACGCCTGACGCCACCCCTCGCGCCGCTCCGCTCCAGTGACCGCGCCGCTTCTCTTCAGTTGAATAGAGTCCAATAGCTTCAAAATCCCCAGCAGCCAGCACACACCCGGCGCCGCGCCACTCACCGCCGAGTCCCAACAGCCAACTTCGCCCATTACTGTAAAACATACGACGGCCAACTGTAGGCTGAAACTGTGCTGCGACGCCGCGCCCTAGTGCAGCCGAAACACCCCAACACTTCAACGATTCCCTGTAAGTGGACCTTCTATATGCATTTATCTCAGATGGTTACACAGATTAGAGCTTCATTTATACATTTCTAGCTCTGAAACCCAGAAAAATTGAGAAGAAAGTAAATTAAATAATGAGTAAGAAGACTTCGATTTTGGAAGTCTGACCAATTAGAAAGAGAATATATTATGCTTTCTACCAGGTTGTTGTTTTACTTTCGTTCTGCTCCTTAAATATATATATATATATATATATATATATATATATATAGTGAAATTGTGGATTTGTGATTGTGATGTTCAAGTTTGAACAGGTAGTATTTAATATTTGGAACTGGGAAGCATCTGTATTTAATATTTGGAAGCATAGGTTTAAATCGGTTTATCGAACGAAACCGAACCGAATATTTCGGTTCGGTTTCGGTTCGGTTTGGATTTATAATTCGGTTCGGTTCGATTTATTTTTTTAAAAAAATTCGGTTTTTCGGTTTTTCGGTTTTTCGGGTTCAAAACCGAACCGCCCGAATGCTCACCCCCTATCGAACTCTACTAAAGTCTCTACAAGTCTAAACCTATCACACCCGATTTTTCAAATGTGGTTTACAGGTTATTACATAGGAATATGTGATTTATTCAGTATGCACCGAGGTAACGATTGCGGGTTCTTCATGAAATAAAAAAAAAAAAGGTTAAATGATTTTATTTTTTAAATATGGCCAAAGACTGCGCATTTTCCTTGGGCCAACTGAGACAATTAAACAAAGGGTTACCGTGGGCCAAAACACCCATTTGATTGAGCCCAATTAGGAGGAGGTTTGATCTGTATAACTCTAATCACCGCCCTCAATTTATTCAGAATAACCTCTTATTTTAAAAAATAAAAAAATAAAAAGATAAAAAAATATTATTATTACTCTTAATATACCATTCTGAAATAATAAAATAAAATAAAAAATACTATTATAACCCTTATAATACCATTCTAATTCTAATTCTAATTCTAAATCATACTAATAATTAAACCCAATTTTCTTTCTCTCTCACAAGTAGCGCCGCTTCTCCTCGCTCATCCTTCCTCTCTTTCGGTCCCTCTCTTTTCCGGCAAAACGCCGCCATTCCACCTATTGCTGCCGCCGCAGTCGCCTCGTCTCTTCTTACGCCGGGAGTGGATATGGTAACAAATAGCAATAAAGCCGGAGTGGCAGCAGCTCCGCCGCACGAACTTCACGTGTGGAAATTTGCAGAGTCTAGAGCTCCTGAGATTGAGGGACTGCACTCTATAATTGCTGATCGTTTGGATAACAATTTCCAGTCTCAAAGGAACAAGAGGAGGAGAACTACTGGACATGACGATCGGGTTGCAAGAAAGAAGTTGCGAAAGAGAAGTAAAGGCGGATTAGGAGATGCGGGCAAAACTGATTCTGTGAAAGATGAAAGGAAAGTTTCTCGTCGTGTTCGGAGGAGTGTTGAACTTAAGAATAACCCTCCAACTGGCTATGGTACTTCAGGGGATGGGACCAAGAGACTGAGAACGCATGTATGGCATGCAAAGCGCTTCAAAATGGAAAAACTTTGGGGATTCTATATTCCTCTTGGCCTTCATGGGAGGTACTTGTCTTCTTAAACTTTTATGGTAAACAAGGTGGCTGTTTTATTCGTTTCTGAAAAGCATCTTAAACGTGACTGTAGTCTCTAGGTTCAAGATGAGCAATTAATATGCTTTAGATATCCTTTATAGTCAATAATAAAGCACTCTTTCACTGCAAAATTATGATAACTTTACTATAAATTATGTGATGCAGAGGAAGAGGTTCAAGGGCTCTCTTGAAAAAATTAAGAACTGGAGTGCTTGTGCATGATGCAAGTTACTATGGCGCTATCCAGTTAGAGGGTCCACAGGCAGGCATCTTCTTTCCTTGTGCAGAATTGTAACTTTTGAACATCTGTTGAGAATTTATCTCACTCTTCTCGTTATCCTTCATTCCCTTTCTTTCCACCTCTTGCTCTTGTTTGTGGATTTACCAGCACATTTTGGATAATGAAAAAAATATGTGATGGTGGACCATTTTGGCGAAGGACCTGACCTCCTTGTATGTGTTTCCAGGAAACATTAATATCAGTTCTAAGTTCCGTGTTGGTGCCTTCTCCATCAGCTTGTGGTGAAGAAACTTTGCATGATATTCTTGTGGGCAATGTCTTTGGAACCGCTATGGTGAAATAATAATATTCTTAAGTTTCCTGCATTTGGATATTAGCTTATTGGTACAATTTGGTAGTGCTCTAATAACTATGGTTATGCAGCTTCATGAAGCTGGAAAACCCAATTTCCCTCCTATTGCTCCTGTGACCTACATGTGGCGACCTATGCAGCAGATCTCTACTAACGTGGAAGGGCTTAGCAGAGAAGTTACTAGTGGAGAACAAGACAATGGTAGCACCACTTTTATCCGCCAGCTCTGGTTGTGGATACATGCTGCTTCTTTTAAAGAAGCATATGATTCTTTGAGTTCAGCCTGTGAAAAAAATGTAGGTTAAATAACTTCGAATATTTTATGCACGATTTTTGTGTAACTCTCTTTTTCTTCGTTTTGCTTTGACTCCTATGTTCAACATATTTTCTGCTTTGAATTCTTGCTCAGATGCTTTTGTGGTATGGGTATAAATGTGTATAGGTACAGTGTTATTAAATTTGTTCTAGGTTTTGTATTTCTTTTTTACAGGACTACCTAAAAATCAGGTTCATGTGGAAGGGTAGAAAACTTGATTCACCTTCCTTCTTGTTTAGGCATGGGTTCACACTGATGTACTACTATAAGTTATTTGGAAGATTTTGTAATATTTCTGTGCAATTATGCATTTGCCAATTGCCAATGATGATTTTTAAATCCAGACAGATGGGACTTGTTCAGCTCACTGCGTTTCTCGAGAGGGCCAGCTTGCAAAATTGGAATTGATAGGTCCAAAAGTATTTCAGTTGCTGCACAAGACATTGCAACCTGCTAAGCTGTGAGTGCCTTGATATTTAATTATTTTCTGTCTATTTAGATATGCATTAATTTGATGTTGTTTGGCTTCTCAGTAATTCGGATAACTCTTGGCATTTGAAGAAATGTTCGGCTCATGAGCATGATGATACTGTTGAATCTGAGAATACGTCCATCTTTGAGAATGGACATCAGATTTCTTCTTCAGCAGTTCTTTCCTTGGTTGTGAAGGACCCTCGTAATTTGACTAAGAACGGGGGTACGGTTGCTTCCGATGCAAAGAATCTTCGCTTGCTAGGTAATGAAGAATGCCAAAGTAAAGAGCAAACTGCTTCATCACTGCCTAAACATGATGGTAATTTATGGGATGCTAATAAAGTTGTAGACCCTCCAGTGGAAGAAAGTGTTTTATGTGCTGGAAAGCATCACCAGCGGAAGGAGTTCTTTTGCCTTGGTCAAAAAAATTCTGGGTCTCAAAATGCAACTATTGATAAAACCTACACCAGATCCTGTCCTGTTTTGCTTTTGAAAAATGGAAATTTCAAAGATTCGGTTACAAGGTATATTGTTTAACTGATGATTTTCTTGGTGTTTCATGTTTTCCCTACATCTTTTTCATCCTAAAATTTGGCCTAAGCAATAATTCATGCATTGCGACTGTTTTATTCTATTCTTAAAAGTTAAATTTGGAAACTTAGTTCATGACCCTCATGGGTTTATGCAAAAGACAAATTAATTTCTTTACTCTTCTACAAATTTCTTCAGGTGCTCTCTTATTCTACCCCTAAGTTGGGTAAAAGCATTTTGGATTACTTTTGTGTCGAATGGTGCTCATGCCATAGGCTTAAGAGAGAAGCACTGGGTTGCGTGTGAGGTAAGTCAGACATTTGCTTATGCTCCATCAAGAGAATAAAATATTTCACAGGTGCACTGATTAGAGTAAAGATATTTTTGGTGATGTCTTTTGTCTTTCTGCAGCTTGGATTGCCATACTTCCCCTTGGACTTTCCTGATTGCAATGCATATTCAGATTTTATGATAATGGAGGCAGCCACAGTCAACCAAAAAGCTATGCTTGTTCCTCCTTCTAAGAGGCCATCGGAAGTTCCAATACCACCTCCATGGGACTGTGTGTGTTATAATTTTGGAAAAAGATTGAGTGAAGCTGGAAATATTCAAGCAGATACACTTAAAACTCAAGATGAAAAAATTGACATGGGGAAAAACTCGGCCTTTGAAAAATCAGATTATAGAATTTCTGATTGCCAGGGTACCCCGTTTGAGGGTATTGTAGCAAGGACTTCCTGTATGCTGAATGATTTCCTAAATAGCATCAGTGACAATCGTTTGTTATTCCCTAGTTTACCTGGTCAAGAGAATTGCCTGCATAAGTTCATGAGGGACAAAGATTTTCTCAAACAAGACATTTTTATGTTAGAAATGAACTCCGGAAAAACACCTTGCTTTGTCCGATTACTTCTGCATGCTTTAAAGGAAGGTGTTTTTGAACAGGGAGCAGTGGTCTGTGCACCCCTTGCTACTGACATAAGCAGGTACTCCTTGAGTTACATGGTTTAAGTTGTCTGTCATTCATTTGGGTGTAATTAATTCATTATCTTGTACGCATATTACGAAACGATGCAGCTCACAAAGCAACAACGAACAACTTCAAATACCTCAATCTTCAGTAAGGTCATACTTCATGCAGTTACCTTCTGGTAAATGGGAACTTCAGATACCCGAGGGTGAAGCTCTCTCATCCCATAGATTGCCAATTGGCTTCGTTACGACTGGTTTTGTTCGAGGAAGGCAAGTTTGCAACATTTTCAGATTGAAAGCCATGCTCTGTTCTCCATGAAATACCTTCTCTTTTCTTATGATTGAGTTTTTTTACTCTTGGATATGCAGCAAGAAGGCTACGGCAGGGGCTCTTTGAAGCAAGCTTACTTTCTAGGCTTGGGAGGAGCAATGGAAAGCTTTACCTGTAAGGCGGAGAAGGAAGGAGATATATGTTCTGGTTCGAAATATGAGATCCACAGCCTATAGACTTGCTTGTGCTACCATTGTTCTTGAGCAACAAGAACAAGATACCAATTTCATGTGATTTACTGTCTACCATTACACACATCTAACTGTCCAAGTTACATGGTTTATGAACCTTAAGGTACGGATCATGTACTATCATTTGATAAAATTGCTGCATTCTTGTTATAGAGTTTGTTTATTTTGGGAAAAGACTGATGATGTCCATCCAATTTCGTTTCACAGTTACTCTACTCTGGAGGGCAAAGCTTTGGTAAATGAAAAGAGCCCGTCTCGGTATTGACAATATGCAGACTACTTCCTCTTTCAACGCTTATCTGTTGAGTGGGAGGATGTTCTATAGTTACGTTCAAGGTGAAATTTGCATGCAAATGTGCATATATTATGCTTTGATATGAACTTGAATAAGTTAATCAGGGTACACGAGTCATAATTGGAGAATTACATGGTTAGCCAAATGTATTTATTTCATTATTGATTTATATAGACCAGGAGGACTTTATGAGTTATGATTAATGTAGAATCCATAGTCAACTGCCAGAAAAATAGAACCATCCGATCAAGTTAGTAAAGCTAATTAGTTTCTGCTGCAAGGCACTTTATACGAACCATAATATTCTATGACAAGTGCTACTCTTTGTTGATAAACCATAATTTCATCGAATAATGTTCAGTGAATGCTGCTTTATCTCCATTCTTGTTGGATTTTCGACCTGCACGAATGTCCTTACATGTCTATATATCAGCAGGTAGCAAGAACCCCAAACAAGTGAACTGCTTCAAGACATATCAGCAGGTAGCAAGAACCCCAAACAAGTGAACTGCTTCTTTTGAAGCTTTCGAGACTGCCGGTTCTTCGTGTCCGGGCCATCAACGCTCGAGATGAGCTGTGTTTGCATCTCATAAGAGGTGCTGTAACTTTTGTTGATTTTATTGCTCTTTTAGGCCATCATTTTTTTTTTCTTTCTAATTACAAAGCCTGGCAATGTGGAAATCGGATGGAATTCGTGTTACTTGTTTGGTAAATGATATTTGTTACACTAATGTCCAAAATTCAAGATACATTGTAATTTAGCCCTTGGTACATGTCAGATTGTAAATTTCACCATTGTTTCATGTTCGATAAATTAGAAAAAAAAATAGAGGTATAATTCTACAGCAGCAAGTATGTTCTGATTATCTATATTAGGGCTGACAATTCGTGCGTGTTGGGTCGTTATCGTGTCGACACGATAAGGTCAAATACGAACACGACTATGTCCGACACGAACACGACACAAAATGTACTAACACGGACACGACACGAGCACGATAGAATACGAACACGAATATTACACGATTTTTTTCGTGTTGACACGACACGATACGACATGAAACAACAAATTCAAATCAAAATTAGAAAATAAATTAATAAAGGAATAAAAGTATATAAAATATAACTAAATTAATATTAAATATATGCAAATATTATCGAATTACACGAAAACGACACGATCCGACACGAACACGAATGCAACACGAAAATTATCGTGATACACGAACACGACACGGATCCGATACGAACGCGACACGATAAGGACACGAACACGATAAGACTGAACACTAATCTGTTAATTTCGTGCATATTCGTGTCGTGTCAAAAATTGTCAGTCCTAATTTATATCAGTTCTGCCTTAGTTTATGATTAATTGCACAATTCAACAAATATTATCCAATAAGTCCACTAGAAATTTTCAGTTTATTGCCATAACCGCAAATTTTATCTCATACATCAGCTTATGGCAATAACGTATTTTTCACAATGAGCTCAACTGATAAAGACTTTCATTATATATATTGTTGAGAATAGGTTTATAATTAACTTGTGAGGAAAGCAAGTGTATTTACTTACGTAGTTAGCTTCCAACTGCACTTATATGACTTATGTAATTAATAAATCTATTATACGTTTGAGCTATCTAGCTTTCTTCCTCTGCACTCACATGACACAGTTATGTATTAATAAATGTGTAGTATTATAACGTAAACGCTCTCTATTTATTATAATTATAATGATGAAAAAAATAAGCACATTCAAATTATCCAAAGCCCAAAAAATAAGCATTTGACAAAAGCATGACTTGGGATGATAATGACAAGAAATATTTGATCTTGACTTTTTTTCCTTATTCTTTTTGTATGATTCAATTTATGTTTAAAGTCATACAAACGAATAAAAGAGGTTCTGTCTTTGTCTTTGGTTGTGCAACTGCAAAGGGTCAGCATCAAACCTTGAATGATAAGAAATATAATTCAGAAAAAAGTTGTATTATGTGCTTCCATATGTAATTAATGTTATTAATTAGTTGACTTTGTGCACAAACAGTATTTTTTTCCCCATAGGCAAATTCAAATATTTAACTATTAATATTTCATATTAATGTGTCACTAGGAATATCAATCTAGTCCAAAATTTATGGGTTGATCCGAATAGACCGACAATTTAATAGGAATAGGATTAAAAAGTTCTAACCCGAAAAAAATATCAACCCAAGTGATCAGAACCGAATAGTCTAACAGCCCGAGTCGGTTGACTCGAAAATAGCTGGTTGACTCGATTAACTAAAATTTTCCTCGTTACATGTTTTTGCAAATTAGTATAATAAGATTCAAAAATATTTGTGAAATATGTTTTGTTTAATATTTGAAAGTTTTCATTTCACTTTTTTGTTTTTTTTACACTAACATTTAATACAAAATGTTTGTTGTAAATATATGATTATCAAGAAAAAATATATTTAAGTTATTCTTTTCCTTGAGCTTTTCGATCCAATTAGCTCGAAATCCAAGAGTTTAGAGTTAGGGTTAAAAATTTCTAATCCAAAATAAATGTCAACCTGAATGATCCAAATCGAATAATCCGACAACTCGAATGGATTATTCCGAATTTGAATGAGTTGGCTGTTAACATCCCTAATTGTCATAATACTAATTTTTTGTTACACTGGAATTCATGCTTAGATTAGGTTCACCACTAGATGCGCACTATGCCTAAAATTGAACGGCCTGAAACCATCCGTACGCCCGTGGTTGCGGGGTGCGGCTACGTGCTAACAGTGTATCGATTTAAGCCTGTCGTCTCCGTCAGGGTTGGGAAAGCTAAAATAAAAAATATTCCATAAACGAGGAGTGTCAAAATAAAAGTAAAAATAAAAATAAAAATTTAAAAATATTAAATATAAGGTAAAAAGAAAAATGGTTCGGGGGTGCTGGTGCTCCCTTTGGATCCCTCACTAGTCTCGGTACTGGATCACGAGTTTTTTTCTCTATTATTTAGATTAATCAAAATTTTAAAATTGTTTCGCATCATTTACCTAATAATACTTTAAAACTTAGAAACATATAAAATGACAAATAATTAATATTAGACTTAACTACACATTGGTAATATAATGCAAATAACATCAAGAAAATAAAAAAGTATAACTATATATCATCAAGAAAATCAAGAACATTGCAGAGAAACTCTTAAAAAAAAAACTTTACTAATCTCATAAATCTGAGACTAACAACGCATCCCAAATCATATCCATATCCAAAGAAGGCACTCTGCTCAGCTGATGAACTGCATCACCTTCTCCAATACCAATCGTTTCCTCGCCGCTGCTTTTCTTCATCTCAATCACTTCCTCTCCAACTTTCTCAGCCGCTTTCGCGTTCATCTCTTCCTCCGCCACCGCCTCCGACGACGGCGGCGATCTCGAATCAGCAGACTGCTTCTGCGCCTGTGACACGGCCTTAAGCTTCGCCTCGAGGAGCGCGATGGTGTTGTTGCACAGCGAATTCGCCTTGATCTTGTGCTTGAGATGCGGGAAATTGAGGTGGGCGTAGTCGCCTCGCAATATATACGCCGCCGTGTCGTAGGCGAAGGCAGCCTCCTCGGCCGTGTCGAAGGTGCCGAGCCAGACGCGAGTCCGGTTCGCGGCAGCCGTATCTCCGCCACCCATTTCCCCCAGTGGCGCTGCCGCACGCCTCGGAAGAGCTTGCTGCCCTGCGACGACGACGGCAGAGGAGATTTCTGCGCTTTTCTGGCTGAGGATTTCATCGGCTGCGTTTTGGTGGTGCTCAGCCAGTAATCGCTGAAGCCTTTGGAGGTGAGATTCTGATTCATTTTCAGCCATTTTTGCTGGTTTTGATCAGCGTCGGCCATGGAGAGTAAAGGGCTTTCGGATATACTAAGGTGAGGTTTGTGAAAAGACGCTACTGCGCCCGTCAGGGCTGGTGGTGGATCCTGTGAGAAGAAGGGTAGATTTGGGAATTTGGAGGCTTCTCCTACATGAGAAGTAGGGGATTCATTGGTGTATGTGGGAAGAAAAGAATGTGCATGAAGTTTTCTTACAATACTTTCTTTCGAAAATTCCGACAACTGAATATTCATAATAGTACGAGAAACCACCTGATTCGTCGAACTCAAATTTCCCCAGGAACTGTTGGTAGATTGTTGCTCGAACAATCTTGATCCTCCTAAACAAGATGGCATCAACTCCTTCTCCACCAACGGTTGCTTTGCCATATAAGAATGTGAAACTGGAGACATGAGGGAGAGAGAGGGAGAGAGCAACTGAGCAAGAAATGACACAAATTGTGGCCACAATGGTATTTATACAGATACACTGTCACTAAAGTTGTAAGCAATTGTCCCCACGGCTTAACTCAGTTGGTTAAGAGTTAGTGGATTTGGAACAAGCGGTAGGCGCAGGGGTTGGCTAGTCAACAACCACTTGGGCCCCAAATTCTAGGGGCCCCAAATATTTTCTTTTTTAAGCCCATTAAGCCCAATCCAGAATATTTTGTTTTTAATAACTTACCTGTTAAGATTTGAGAACGGTAGATACACAGCGCATCAGAAAGAATCAAGTTTCTTCTTCATTCCCTTCCATCTATCAATCAGACTATTAAAAAAAATTTAATAACTTACCTGCTAAGATTCGACATGATACACTTTGTTAAAAAAAATTTGACATGTTTTATATTTGAGGGCCCTATTTTGTATATTCACCTAGGGCCCCCGAAATGTCGGCGGCCGCAGGAGCAGACCAATGATCGAATCCTGCTTGATAGCAGATGTGGGAGTTTCACCTTCTTCAAGGGGGCTCCTTGTGAGCAGAAAGTCCTCATAACTTCTTAATCGTTGAGTCACCGTGATTTACCTTCTCATATTCTCATGGGGCTGAGATGTGGGATATTGGAGAGAGCTTTCCCTCTTGTAACAAAGTTGTAAGGAATTAATTAAATAATGGACAGGGAGTATATATTAGCCTTTCAGTTATTCAGAAATTCGTGCCTTCCAATCTCGAACTAAGACAAACCAATCAAAACTTTACAGATGTGGTCTTGTCTCTCCTGCTTCTCGGGATTATTAATTTATCATTATTAATGTGATAATATTCTTGCATGATAGTGACAAGAACCTCCTAAAACTCTAGATTTACTTTTTTAGGTTGTTTTTTAATCAACAAACATGTGATTTATCTATTCGCCACATGATGGCACTACCATTCTTCTTTCTTCTATGAAACAAAAGTGTCATCATTTGAATTGTTAGTTAGTTAAAAATATAAGGCATACTTCTATCCCACACTAACTTTCTTGCTTAAGGTAACTAATTAATTAAAGGGCGACTAATCAAGGTTTAATCATATTTCTAATCACTATCTTTTTGTAGGATTTGTAAATTTAACACAAAATTTCACATATTGTTCTTTCTATCTTTGAACAAGTGTCACCGATCGTCAAAACACACGAATCGACGAACTGATAATTTTACTCTATCCCTCCATCTCTAATTGTTGCGGGGAAAATGGAAAAAATAAAGAATATATATGTATTGACGACAACTCGACAGGGTAAAATGGACAGATGATATGAATTAATCATGAAACACTTTTTTGAAAGTAAAGTTAATAGTCAAATAAAACACTTATTCGAGGATTGTGGGAGTATGTTATAGTAAAAATAAACTTGATTTTATGCAATTATAATCTCTGGGCACAATTTTGATCATTGGTGTTTATGTCTGATTACTTGAATATCAAGAAATTGAACTTTTTAAAGATTGTTTCTGCGAATTCGATGAAAAGTTATTGAAAGATGCAATTAATTATTTAATATATTATCTACTAATTATAGTAATTAGGCGCATTTCTTTATACATAATCAAGTTGTGGGCCACCCAATGATTGAGTGTCGTTACGTTTATTTTAGGGCAAAGCCCACACAAAATTAACATTATCATCAAACATCATTATTAACAAAGAAAAGGGCCTAAATAAACTAGTTTTTTGCGTCATAGGTGTGAGGAAATCATGGCTGTCTTTTCCTAATCTAGTAGTAAATAATTAGTAAAGTCTAGAACGAATATTTAAGGTATTCATATATGTAGTATAACTTTTGGCTTTTCTTCTGGCATCTATACGTGGCCTTTGACGTTAGGGTGGAGACGCTTTAACAACTCACATAATTAATAACAAATTAAAAACCAAAATAGTTTGCGTGTGTTGGCCGTGTGGTAAAGTGGTTAATGTTCGAGGTCAAATGTCTCGGGTTCGAGTTCACCGTGATGCGGTCTTTAAATTTCTGTATTAAATTGAAAAAAAATTAAAACCAAAATAACTGAATTAATTAATTAGGGTTTTCTTGTAAATTGGACCTATTTTTTCGCCTCCAAAATTTGAACCACGAATGATTAAAATATACATCATTTTCTTGTAGTGTCAATGTACCAACATTCTTAAGCAACTCCTCAATGTCAATAGTCCTTATTCCCTTTCTTGGTCTAACCTCCAAGGGGGATGAATAAGCATCTCAACGACTCAACGCATGTGTGTAACATTTTGTTGCTATACTATATGTCCGAGGGTCAATTTGGTCATTTTATCTTCAAGAATCATAAATATCTATATGTTAACCAAAATTATTTAAGTGCACAAAAACTTGTGTGAGATCGTCTAACTGTGAGACAAGTCAAGATCTAAATCCAATATGAGTTTGGATTTGAATCTTGACATATCTTACGATGAGATAATCGACCCTCTTGTCAAATATACATACACTACGTCATATCGCAAATCCAGTCACAAGATTATAAGCAAACATATATATTAACCTCATTAGGGTGTCCCCAACCAAAACACCGATGTTCAAAGATCAATTCAAGAAGAATTCAAATTGGGGATCATTTTTCATTGTCATCATATTCTTAAATCAAATATCATCAAAACCAAAACCTACTACCTAGAATTCAAATCTCAACCCCATTTACCTCCAAACACACAAATTATTCAAAAGAGTAGAATTATCAAGTCATCCAACCTTGGGAGGTCTTGGAACAGACAACAGACAAAGATTCTTATCAATCCCTTGCTCACTTTTGTCAGCTCAAATTATTCTAAAGATTAACAGATCTTCTAATGGTGCAGCTACTAGCTATTTAAAGCCAAGTAGCACATGGTTTGCCCAAGCTAACTCTGTTTTTTCACTTAGCCATTACATATATTATTGAATGCCCAAGTTGCTGAAAGTTGCTTCTACCTTTATTTTTCTTTTTCATCATCATAGAGTACTACTTTATTCCTGCCACAATTTTGGACTTTGAAGACCACAAGACATATGACAAATTGGAATAAAACCAAGATCCTTGTGCCAACACATAACCACTTCACTTTAGTTTCCAAAACAAGGTTTAGACATGTGGATTCAAATAATTCGATAACCACATTATTACTAGTAGCATGTGTTGATTAATGATCGAAACTAGACTCTTTTTTTTTTGAATCGAGTCGATATAGGGCTTTCTTATAGCTATTTTTCGGTATGATCGAAATGTAATATTTAAATTGGGCGTGTTTACTATTATGCATGAGAACAAAGAAAGGAACATCATATGTCCCCTAGGAATAACCTAATGGTTAATGTGGGTTCCTCTGGTCGAGAGGTCATAGGCTCGAACCATACCAAACACCTCTATGGGTGGGGTTCGAGTCTGTCACACCTTATTTTTCAAGTGTGGTTTACCTGTTCTGTGTGGTTTACATGCTATTGCATAGGAACGCGTGATTTTACCCAGTGCGTACCATAGATAGCGACTTCTGGTTCTCCATGATACCAAAAAAAGAAAGAAAGGAACATCACATCAAATAATGCAGGAAGTCTACAAAATGACACTGAGACTGGAATCTGCTGAAGTTATAGTGCTCATTTAACTTCTCCTTTTCCAAAATTCTTAGATGAGAAGATAAGAACTTTGCTGGCTTCTCCTTCACCAATTTTCAAATGATAAAATTCTTTACTTCTTTAAGTTGTTTCATCTTTGAATATCCATGGTGCAGACAAAATGTGCTTTGACTAACTTGCTATACTGATTCTACAAAATATTCTTTTAAAAGTCATACATATAATTTATAGATCAATGCAAAATGCTTTATTTATATAGTAATCTTGTAACTCGGTGTGGAATAAATTTCCTTAGGAAATCTAATTTTTCTTGCTGGAGAAATGGAAAATTAAGAGGTGCTTGGCTAAGAGAACTTATAAGCTTCAACATCTTATAAGATGTTTCAAGAGCTTAAAATATGTAATGTTTCAAGAGCTTATAACTTGTCAAAGTGTTTCGACAATTGAGCTTATAAGCTTGACAAAGAATCATGAATTAGAGAAAAATTGAAGATGAGTGAAGTTGATAGGGTTATATTGAAAATAACTAATTAACCATAGTAATGTTATTTTGATAAATCCATTGTTGCTTATAAGCTTATGGAAAAAATAATTTGGGGTTGAGAAACTTATTTTTTGGAGAGTTTATAAGTTGTTGGAGCTTATTTTCATGATTTATGAGCTGTTTATGAGTTTATTTTGCTAAACACTTATCAAGAGCTTATAAGCTATTCGATGAGCTTATTAGCTCAACCAAACACCCTCTGATCTCGTGGCAAATTTCTTTGTATTTTTCTTACCGTAATACATGGGTTTGTTTGTGGGAATATACTAAAGAAGACTTGAAATTCGTTAAAGAATTAACTAGGGGTGAGATTCGGTTCGGTTTGATTAGCGAAATCAAAATTTCGGTTAACTGAAACCGAAATCAACAAAATTAGCTAACCGAAAACCGATACCGATCGGTTAATCGGTTAACCGATTCGGTTAGCCGGTTTGGTTAACCGAAATTAATATTAAAATTAAAAAAATACAAAATACAAAAATTAACCGAGATTATTTCAAATATTGCCGAAAATATGATATTAAATTAAATATTTTTTACTTAATAATTAATTAATTAATTAATTAAATATATATATTAATTAATTTCGGTTAATCGGGTATAACCGTCGGTTAATCGGTTATACCCGATAACTGAAATACACTTGAAGTGGTTAACCGATACCCGAACCGAAAAAATCGGTTATCGGTAGGGATGTCGATATGGGTTGAAGCCGCGGTGGCCGAATAGCCCGATAAAATTAGAGGTTAGGGTTGGATTTTATAACCCGAAAAACGTCAACCGAATAGCCGAACCGAATAGCCCGACAACCCGAGTGGGTTAGCCCGAACCGAGCGGGTTGGCGGATTAACATCCCTACATCTATACAAGAAATTATAAAAGATATTCATAGTGTTGTTAAAAGTTACAAAAAATAGTGAATTAGCTATTATGGAATATGAATATTCGATATATTAAAAAATAATTTAGTTGTGAGCATTATTTTCTAATTTTGATATTGTAATATATTTTAAATAGTATTATATTGAATTAACTTATTAAAATTTTCTAGATATTAGTTTTAATTCGCTATAATTGTATTATATTATTAGAGATCATTTAGTTACATGGAATGCGGACATTAAAGCATATTAGAAAAAAGAATTTAATTATGAGCACTATTTTTAATTTTTATTGTTTGCTATTCAAAGTTAGTATAATAAGATTAAAGAAAGAACTTGTGGAATGTATTATATTTATTTTTCAATTATTTGTTTTTACTCCAACGCTTAATATAAAATATTTGATATATATATATATATATATATATATATATATATATATATATTTTAAGCTTTACGGCCCGATGGGTTGGCCCGAAACCGAGAGTTTAGGGTTAGGGTTGAATTTTCTAACCGAAAAAATATCAACCGAATAGCCGAACCGAAATCGATCATGTTTTTATTAATCGAATTTTTCTAAAACCATTTTAATTTTCCTGATTAAATTAATCGATCATGTTTTTTATTTTACTCCAGGCTTTGTCTGGATACCTTCAGTTTCAAAGGAGTTACCACTATATGATTTTTTTATTAGGTAGGTTAGTTTTGTTAGATAAATTTATTTATTTTTCCAAATCCCACTTAATATATTAAGGATAAAAAATGGAATAATTAAACAGAAAAAGGTAGGAAAGTTGAAAAGTAAGAAATGCATCCCAATGGAATCTCCCTCCCCCAATCGATGCTTACTTTTATTGCACCACTTGCTCTCTTTGCTTTATAGCAATAAAACATTCACACAATTTTCATCTTCATGTGGGAGATAGAATCTAGCTTTATTTTGTCATAATCATACAAAAAAGAATCAATTTAATCATGAGAAGCAAATAATCTTAGTCAAAATTGTATATATTCTCAAATTCACGAGTGGTCAAACACTTTTTAATAAAAGACAAAAACTTGGGTGAACTCCACCTCACCGTGAGCTTACCCTTATTTTTGTTAAATAATTATACATTAATTATGATGAGTAAGAATAATTAGATTTTATTAATTCATAATTAAGGTTTATTAAGTTTTAATTATAATTAATTAATTCATAATTAGGATTTATTATTCAAAATTAGGGTTTATTAATTCAAAATTAGGATTTATTACTTCAAAATTAGGGTTTATTATTCAAAATTTGGATTTATTTATTCAAAATTAGGATTTATTAATTCCAACTAGGGTTTATTAATTCACAATTAAAATTTATTAATTTAACATTAAAATTTATTAATTCATAATTATGATTTATTAATTTACAATTAAGTTTGTTAAATTAATTAATTTTAATTCAAATTAATTTAATATTAATTAATTAATTAAAGATTAATTAGGGGTGATCTCATTGTGCACACGCGCAGGAGACCACCCCTTAATAAAATATAAAATTCTTCAAAGGCCTTCATGTATATTCACACAAGTTCTACCCAAGGTGCTTCAATTTCAAGAAGCCTCACAATAATTATTATTAATCCTTCTATTATTAAATGTTTATCTTGTGAATGCTATTTCAATTTGGATTGGAGCCCTCTCTAAATCTAAATCAAATAATTTGAATAATGTCGATATTCATCCACATGTATTTGATTATTAATTAGTAAGATCGAGGAGCTAAGAAAATATACTCTGGAAGTCTCCTAATAAGTGTCTCTATCCGTCAAAATCATATACTAAAGAGGTAGACAATTTTACTGCTTTTACCTCTAATTATGTATGAAAAATGAAAAAGTCTAGAATTTGCATTGAGAATAAAAGTAAAAGAGGTGGTCTCCTATATATCCATCCATACATGCAGATTTTGATATTTTTCTTCAGTGTAATGATATTTGATATTTTTCTTTAATGTAAATGATACTTAAGTAAATGAGACTTTTCTTTAATATAAATGATACTTTTCTTAATAGCAAATGATACACTCGTCTGTCCGTATGATGTGGACGGATGTACATGAGTTTTTGTGAAAACAAAATGGAAAGTTTGATATTATTTTATCATGAAGTCCTTAAATTGGACATTTATTAGAAGATAATTAAATTCATCTCCAAATAGAACACTTATTCGAGTCGGGGTAGAGTACATATTACCAACACTCCACATGAATATGCTCTCAATCAAAAGTAAAATTTTAAACATTTTCTAAGTTGGCCTTTGAACACTTTTAATTCCTTGAAGCCAATTGAAAGAAGTCTTGTATATATATAGATTAACTTCAGGAATTGTTCCTAATTATTTAAAAGCTGGTGGGCACAAAAGTTTTTTACTAACGGCAATTGAGGGCATGCATAATTATCAAAGGAAACAAAACAAAAATATTTCAAGAGATGTGATACTTTTTGGTTTTGATAATTTATCTGAAATTTTAAAAGCTACATCACGGTGAACTCGAGCAAGGGCGGCTGGCGCCAGGCGTTAACCACTCTACCACTAGCCAACACACACATGAGATGTGATACTTTTGTGTCACTTTTTGTCCATGTATGGCATCATAATTATTATTTTTCAATTAAATGGCTGTATACTTAGACAACCAGCAAAGTCTTAATTAGTATAAGATTTGATTAAAGTAAATTATCATGTGTCTGCAAAAGCTCAGTTGTACTTGCCCCCATCTTCTCAACAACACTAACACCATCATGTCTTCCACCAATTATAAATCCAATACTTTTGGATTATTCTAATTAATCAAGATTATCGCTGTCTAATTAACATTATCGTTCTGAGGTAGAAAACTAGACACTATGGAAGTTTGTGGTCCAAATTAGTCAAAAATGTCGAAACAAAAGTTAGGTGCACAAACGGAAAAGTGCAAGAAAAAATTCCTTGAATAAATTGGTCAGTCCCACGCGTCATTAAATATATCTTTTAGACAGATTTTTGGAGTCATTATTTTTTTTTTAATACAAGATACATATAGTAGACCAGATCCAAATCAATAATCAATTTGGTATAAACTATATCAAATATTCAAATAAAATGAAATATAACCTACGTGTTGTTGGACTTGAACATTAGCTACTTTATAAAAGAAAGATTTTAGTGCTTCAACTTTATCACTTAGAGGGTGTTTGGTGAACATAAGTTTTCTACAAGCAGTTTATAAACTGTTTTCAGTTTAAAAATAGTTTATAAACTGTTTGGGGGGTTTTATAAAACAGCCAAACACCCTGTTAAGCTCGATCTCATCGACCATTATATGTTTAATTGTTGATCACAATTATGTGTTGTAAAAAATTTGTGATAGTGAATAATAATTTTACCAAAATTTTATGTTCATGCTTTATAAGTCATCTATATAACACCCTGATCTTAAATAAAGTATTAAAATCAATTTTATGGAAGAAAATAAAGTAGTTTAATAGAATTAGGTTGTATCAGTCACTCAAAAGAGAGAATTTATTTTGGAGATATGTTGATTAAAAAAAACTTTTTTCAAATTTAAGAAAGAATATATTGACGGTAGAACCACTTTACGCCCAATTAATTTCCATCAGATTTCCACTTTTTAAAGGATATTTTTATTTGTTTTAGCCAAACTTCCAATCTGCAGAAATTTATACAGAAATAAGACCAAATTTCTTGTGCAAATTAAATACTTCATCCGTCCACCAAATACATTCATTTAATTCTATTTTGGTCCGTCTACAAAAAATGTTCACTTTCTTTTTTTGAAACATCAACTTCATATTTTTACCCTAAATGGCTAAATCTATCCACTTATTTACAAAAATACCAATGATCCACATTTTTACACCCACTATCCATTAATATATTCATTTACTATCCATATGACCTACCTTTTTACACCTACTTAATTTATACTCATTACAATTTATTAAAACTCGTACCATCAAAATCAAGGAACGATTTTGGTGGACGGAGGGAGTACTTTGTATTAAATTACCACTTGCTTCATCCTAAACAACTCCATTAGGCCAGGGAAGGTTGTTACAATATTTAAGCTAATCTTACACATTTTCTTATTCTTTGATTCTCTTTCGCGTGCTGAATCCGATAGTTTTTTTATAAACGTAATTTCAATTCATTCAATTTAGTGGAAAAAGAAAACAACGAATAAATACGACGAGACGTTGACTAAGGTACGATTTAAAAGTTGGTCACCGTGCAACCACTCACATTTTAAAATATTTCAACTTGTATAGGGTCTTAGTAAATAAAAGTTACTTTCATAGTTATCATATGTATTATAAATGTCACATCTCGAATAATAACAAAAGAATAATTCAATTGCTTTACATTACAAATTAATTAATCCCATTTCCAGGGTTGGTGATGATATATATACATATAATATATATAGAGTAGGATGGTCCCAAATGATTACATGATATATAGTTAAAATGTAGAAAACTAAAATGGATCTTAGGCTCATTTCATCTTTGAATAACCAGTATATAAATATGAAAATCTCATTTGATTTTCATCTCGAATCCCATATATAAATCATGTCATATCACAATATATATAACAAATACGCAACATGGGTATAGTTCAAATAAAAATCCATTTTTTCGTAAAAACCTATGAATCAATGTACTTTATATATAATGTTAATGCACTTCGCTCATAAAATTATTGCACTACCATAACATTGATTAACAATATTAATTTTTTAACAAATTGAGTTGTGTGTTAGCTTTATCGTAAAGTGTATTAACTTTATACATAAAATACAATGGTTCGTAGGTTCTGATGAAAAAATAGATTTTTGTTATAATCCAACCCACACAACATAATATAAAATAAAGAATTTTGATAATCTTTTTATCAAATAAATTGATCCAGATATATTAAATTCTCTCTCTCTTGAAGTACTATTTAACACCAATTTTCTACTTTAGACAATTATTATCACCGTGTACAGAGGTAGAGATGCTGGTAATTTTTTATTGTATGCGGGTAGATGGTAATTGAAGTGATTTTTATTGATAATTTGGTGTAGTTGGTATGGGACAATAAGAATACTTTGTAAACTTGATTTCTTTTATACACCTTTGGGCACTTTGAATTCGTCTATATTTCTTTATGCCGAAATATAACTTATGAATAAACAAACTTACCAAAAAGTGATATACTTTTACAAATCATAAATCATTTATTTAATTAGATTTATTAGTTTAGTTAGTATATCGAACCATTATAATATGAAACTCTTTACACTTAAACATTTTTCAACCAATACATTTGGGCCAAAGTGATCGTTGTTCTGTTCATGTCATTTGACCTGAAGATTTCTAGTTTTTCTCCTTTTGGACCGACCCTTTAGTGCTAGGAGCTTGGTAAAAAAAATATGGGTCAAACCTAATTAACCATTTTTATTAAAACATATACCATTCATAATATTTTCCAAAATTTCCTACACCCTATACTCATTACATTAAAATAGACTAATTTTCTTGTTTCCGGTCGACCGAAAACAAGGAAATGTGTGGATAAATTGAAAAAAAAGATTAATTTTCTTGTTTCCAGTCGATTAATGTCTGTTTCTGATCGAGAAAGCCTTGTCTCCGATCGACCGAAAACAGACATTAGTCGACCGAAAACAAGAAAATGTATGGATAAATTGAAAAAAAAATCTAATTTCCTTATTTCCGGTCAACTAATATCTGTTTTCGATCGAGAAAGCTTTGTCTCGATCGATCGAAAGCATATTAGTCGACGAATAAAAAATGTGGATAAATTGAAAAAATAGACTAATTTTCTTGTTTCATGTCGACTAATGTCTGTTTTCGATCGAGAAAATCTTGTTTCCGATCGACCAGAAATAAACATAATAAATTGTTTATGTAGTGTAGCAAATTAAAAGATTGGGTATGAGGAGTACAGACTTTTCAAAAGTGTGTAGTTGTCTATAATTCCACAAAAAATATTATTTTTTTTTCAAGAAATTACAGACACCGAGTACATAAGACAATATCCGTGAAGCATATTTTACATCAAAATCATATAAACAACCCACCCATAAAGTACCATCTTCTGCTACTTGCACTACTAAATAGAATAAACATACTATGTAGAAACATAAGCATGATACCTTACAATTACAAGACCATCTCTCTACCTTCTCAAAAGTCTTAACCTCAAAAGGAAAAAAAAAAAAAAACTCTTCACCAATTGTCACTACGCAAGGGATCCTCAACGAAGAACTTTTAAAAAATTTTAAGATCCCATCGTTCCAAATGCTCAAAGACCTGCTAATCTTCAAACTCTTCACCAATTGTCACTTCGTACAGAATAACAAACCAGTATAGAGATTCGTATACTCGTTGCAAATGTACAGAAAAATCAAAGAACAGACACCAACTCATAGCAGATGCAGATGCAGATGCTGGGGTGACAAGACAAAGGGTGTCGTACCAGAGGAGGTACGGTGGCAAGAATGATTTTCCCAGAAGAGATTGGGATTGGGGCACGATGCGCATCATCTTGAGGCTAGACGAGAGGGCGAAGATGTCTAGCAGCAAGTTGAGTAACAACAGATGTTTCGAAAGGAGTATGAAGAACCTTTTAGGCAGTAACGCAAGTTGGTTAGGAAACAAAATCAAACACATACCTTACAGCAATGCGAAATATGGAACTTGCACATAACCTATTAACATTGTCTCGACAATTCAGCAATGTCCGAGTATGATCTCTACATTAACCTACCACCTTGACCATTGAACCTAGTTCAATCGACAGAGTCGACTCTAGATACCCCAACATGCTGGAAAGGGAACATCAATGCCACCGGCATCCACCACACCAAAGCTCAGCCCTGCAAATCTCTGTTCTTGACTGCATTAATTGCACATCAGTTCTCACGGAAACCTCTTTGTGGGAAAGATGAATCCGGAGGATAATAATTTCAAGAGTTCCACATACGACTTTTATTCATGATTATTTTAACCCAGCATGTCTTTATACTGTGATGTAACCTGGGATATCTTTAACACGTTATGTGCTTTCAATTTTATGAACTGTTAAAGAGCATTCAGATTATCATGTTTCAAGATAATCAAACATGCTTCCCCTAAATCTATGAAACAGGCTCCAGTTAAGAAGCTTTACCAACTTCGACTTATCTGATAAAACTTGAAGAGAAAAGATTAGGATCACCTAGATAGGCATATAAAAACCAATCAAATATTGACTAACCAATTGTATATCACTTGAAAATTTATATTTTTCTTTCAATTTTATTGAAAAGAAAAAACTAATAATTTAACAATATATAGAAATGTTTTATAGAAGGACCAAAGCATGTTTTTAAACTGTGGACCTCGTCAATCAGAAGATTTCTATTTCTTGTTACTTATACCTCCAGCATCACCACCCATTGCTGCTTGTGCTGCCTTCTTAGCTGCTTTTTCTTGAAGAGCTTTTGCGTCCCTATTTAGCCACAGACACGTACATCATCAATCAATACATATTTAAAAGCACACCATAGTTCTTATAAGAAAAATCAGAACAGTAAGGCAAAGACTAGATTATCAAACTTGATATACATAATAACTAGTAAATGAAAACTAAAATATCAAGATGATGATGAGTAAAAATTGTAACTTGAAAAGAATGGAGAAAATGAATGGAACAAGCCAAAAAAAGTCACCATCATTTCCATTTACACTCATTCTAGCTAAACAAATTCTCATACACATTCATAACCAAACACCACACACTTACTGAACATCAACATCAACAGCAATACTGCATACTGCTCTCTATTTATCTACTGAAAACGCAATATCATAATAAAGATTCACATAAACAAATTCATTAGTAAATTTAAATACACATAATTATAGCTCACAGATATTGGAAAGATTTGTAAAACATTTAGCACGAGCTAATAAGGAAGACGTTGCACGCATCCTCCAAGTCCACGCTAAAGAGTTCACGATAATCATTACCAAAATGTGATTGATGACTAGGTGATGCAGCTATTTAAACATATGTTAATCGAAGAAATAGATGTAGGCTACTCCCTTCAAAACTGTTTCTTTCTTCCAATCTTTTTCCTACAATTCATTATCCCCCATTCTTTCCATTACTCTCAACACACATCTTAAAACAGTTCCACATGAGCATATGCTTTAGGGTAAAGCTCTACATATCAACCAACAACCAACTCTATAAAGACTAGAAACAATTAGTAAATAAACCAAAATAATCACAAATATGAAGGGAAAAAAAATATTAAAAAAGGGGGAAAAAATTCTAGGGTACCTTTCACGGCGCTGTTCGGGGGTCAAGCCATCATCTTTGTCTTTCCTTTGGCACCGGTCCGAGCTTGAGCCCTTTCTCGGTCACGCTCTCGTTGATTTCCGCTTTACTTCATTCTAGTTAAGAATCACACACAACGTTAAAAAAACAGAAAATAACGCAAACGAGGAATCAATTCAATTTATGCATGTAGACAAAGATTAGATATAATTAAAATAGTTAAAGATCCGAATTATATGATTTCGTACTTATTGTTCGGCAAAGAAAATGTAATCTGATCAATAAATTTAGACATTATCAAATCCATCGAAAAAAGAAAAAAGAAGAAGTGAGCTGACTCCGAGGATATGAGTCATGGCGAAACGACGCCGGGCAGCAAGGAATCGACTGACAAACTAGTCTGCAGATAGAGGAGACAAACGACTAAAGCCACACCTAAGGTTCAATGTTGGCCAACTTATATTTATTTACCAACCTTTTTTAGGCACGTTACTTATAATAATGAAAATTATCAATTAAATATTGTCAATGGAAAATGAAATACTTATCCTTTTTATTTAAATTTGTATAAATCTTATCAATATAGGACTCAAAAGATGTCTTGGGAGTCTTAAGACTAGATAATATCAAATCATAATTAAATCTTTCCATCTATTTTTTTTTTACTTTTTATTGCTTTTATGTTAATCGTCAATAAATTTACTACGTGAATATCTAATCGAACTAGTACTAATTTAATAACGAAATTATTGTAAATACCTAATCTTAGTTTGAATTAAGAGTCTTCCAATATTTATGAATTTAGTTATATTGTTTTGGAGTTTGATGCTATATATTATAATTATATATCCCCACCATGGACCATGGTCCTCCTCACGTCACACTTCTTACAAAAATAGAAAGTAATGTTTTTTTTTTTTTTCAAATATGGTTTAATCATCTTTGTAGTTTGTAAGTTATTGTATAAAAAATATGAGTTTTATTCAATTTGCATCGAAGATAGTGGTTACGGATTCCCATGAATAAAAAAAAAAGGTAATGTTGTTTGTTTGGACAACTTAATGATGAAGTGGGTTTCATGTGGCTAAAATATCACATGTTCGATTCTCACTAATGTTTTTTTTATAGTTTTGAATATGTCACATATGATTTTTCAAATGTGATTTATCCGTCTTCCTATTGTACATGAACGCATTTTTGCGGGCTATTGCACAAGACGCAAATATGGTTTACCCGTTACGTTTGGTCAGATGATTGCCCAGGAACCCACTTGATTTTTCAAGCATGATTTACTCGTCTTGTGTGGACTTAATCCAGTGGTCCGGATGGGGTTGGGTTGGGCTCCGAAACTTGCGGCCCGATAGCACTATGCAGGCCGACCCTACCCTTCCATTTTGCCACCTCTACTTTATAGGTTTGAGTCTACTACACTTGGTTTTTAAGTATGGTTTATCCGTCCTTCTATTACACATGAATTCAAGTTTGCAGGTTATTGTACAAGAATGCAATGATGATTCACCCGTCCTCTTATCCCACATGAATGCAAGTTTGTAGGCTATTGCAAATGGTGATTTACCTATCATGTGTGGTCAGACTATTGCATAAGAATCCATCTAATTTTTTAAGTGTGATTTACTCGTTTTGTGGAATTTACAGACTATTACATAGAAACTTGGATTTTACCAAGTACGTATTGAAAATGACAGTTGCGAATTTTCGAGAATTAAAAAAAAAAAAAAGTTAACCAGTTGAAAATTTCTATTAATTAATTTGAATTCCCAACTGCCCTTATTTTGCTTATCGAAATCCTACAACTTGAAGTTACTAATTACTTTGGCTTACAAAGAAAGTTAGTACTATTTATTCATCTGACACTAGGATTTACTATCATTGTGGCTCGTGAAGGTGCAGTGGGATCATATAGGATTTTGTGCCTACTAAATTGAAAATGTGCAAATTAAAGAATAAAGGGTTTTCAGTTGTTCCTTCATTTGTACGTTAAGGACAACATTTTTTGTAGTGCTAATATATGTAAGTAGCCAAAAAAAAATAGGAATATGAGTTTTATGGCCTAGTCCATAAAAATATGAGTTTTATAGCCATTTTGGTTTAAAAGACCAAAATATCCCCGAAAAAATTAAAAAAATGTTCTCTCTCTCCTCTCACCGTCCTACTCTCTCTCTCAAACGGATACAATTTTCTCTCTCTCTCTCTCTCTCTCTCTCTCTCTCTCTCTCTCTCGGACTCGGACTCACTCACTCTTTCTCTCTCACGGACTCACTCCTTTGTAAAAAAACCCCGAACTCACGTGCATTCTCTCGACTAACCGTGCACTCTCGACTCACTCGCTCTCTCTCACGACTCACGCAAAACCCACAACATGGTGATACGGATCTGATCCACAGTACTCCCGGATGCGGCCGAGCAAGCGGCGGCGAAGGAGAAACTCCTCCGGCGGAAGAAGCTTCTACGCGGGCCGTCACCACCGCGCACACAAGCACGCCGTCGACCATCCGCTGGGTCGGCGAACTTCCGCACCGATTTAGGAGCACCACGACCTCCGGTGAGTAATCGTGCATTTAAAATTGGTTTTACTATGCACGATAGTTTTCATGTTTGACACGATAATTTTCATGTATGACACGATAGTGATGAAATTTTGATAGTTTGTGTGTTTAGAAACTTATAAATTAAAATCGTTGCTATGTTGTTGAAATTCATTAAAATTAGATTGGTTCGTAAAGACACGGTCTACCGTATCTTGAAGATCTGTGCGGTGGCACCGTGTCACGACCAACCGTGCGGTTGTTACGTACACTGGCGCTAACGTGTATGAGATCTTGATACAGTTAGCACCGTGTCTTGAAGAACAATGCGGTTGGTCGAACACGGTGCTAACCGTGCAGACGGTTCTTCGATACGGTGCTAACCGTGTCTTGATTTAGTACACAGTTAGCACCGTGTCTTGAAGAACCGTGCTGCAGTTCGATGCACTAGCACCGTGTCTGATTTGAATCGTGTATTACTGTTGTTAGAACTTCGTTTAGTGTATCTTGATTAATCTTGTGCATTCTGACCTCGTTATAGGTGGTTACGACCACATATGCGAGCTACGCCGGACGCATCAACCAATACATCCGAATTAATGTATTAGCGAGGTGAGGACATGTCAGAAGCGGCGGATGTATCGGCGTATTTAGGCAGGCTGCTTTGGGCATCTTCTTCATCTCGGAGAGGAAACGCTAATAATCTGTTGCACAATCGATGGCCCGACAGTTGTAGATCCTAGTTTTGCGGAGTTCGAGATTTGGTTTCACGTATGTGGAACCGATATCTGATTGGGATGATTGAGTTTGCCACGGTCTCGGATTGCGCTTTGGGCCGTCTTCTTTGATCCGAACTTGAGGCGAGATTCCCCGACCGGCATGTTCCATAGGTTGTTTTGGGTCGGAGGACTACTATTTGAGCTCATGACCGATTCATCAAACAACGGCTGGGTGATGATGCCGCAGACTACTTGAAGGCGGCTTTCATATTAGTAGCTTACCTCATCGTCCTTTGCCGCGATAGGGAAGCCATCGAGCCATGGGTTTGGGCGTTGGCTGAGGATTTTGATATGTGGCAGAGTTTTCCTTGGGGCTCCTATTCATTCCAGGTCCTCTGTCACGGGATTGATGTGCTGAAGAGGCACCCGGCGAGTGGCGACTTGAGGAAGACGTACCATTTCTATGGTCTGTTTGGGCCTTCTGATTTGGTCGTATGAGGCCATCCCGACTTAGGACGCATGTGTGGATGCGAGCAGGTGAGATCTGATTCGAGATGCTTGATGTGGACTACATGGAAGTCCCACCAGATATCTTGGATTTTTGTGACGGTAATTTTAATCTCATGTTTAGTATTTGCTATATATTTATTAAATACATTATAATCAATAATGTGTATGTGTTTTTTGTAGCGTTTATGTCATCGTGTCTTTGGAGCCGCTCGAGACCGAGTTGTCGAGGCATACTACTTGAGCTATCGAGGCGATCCGATGGCTATTCGGTTTGTACTGCTGGGCGGCATGCGAGGCGCACATGGCGAGCTGCTGCACCACTGGCGGTGCTGTGCGTGAGAGAGCCCGCGGTGGCGTGAGCATGTCCCGATCATGCATCGAGTGGCGGCGGTGGGAAGATGAAGTGCGGAGATACATCTCGGGTTTTGAGCCGAGTCGACTGGCGCATCTCGATCGCGATCGAGCGTCGTGAACATGAGGCGCGAGCGGACCACGTGTCTGCGAACACGCCGAGTGTTCGACTAGGCGAGGCCTCCATTTCTGCTGTGGATCGAGGCGTCCGTCGTGCCATTGTGGGCGGCGATTCGGAGAAGGGCCTCGTAGCTCGAGTGGCTCGGCGTGTGTTCGGCGATTGACGGAGTTCTTGAGCGCAGATCTTGAGGCGTAGATCTCGTACCCTATATCTCGCACATGGGAGCTCGCGGCTATTGAGCATATCGATCGAGGCGCTCGGTCCCGGCATGAGGAGGGGCCGCACTAGCCACCGGCGATGCGCTACACGGCGGTCGATCCGGAGGAGGTGCCCGCATTAGCCACCGACGATGCGCTTCACGGCGGTCGATCGAGGAGGTGCCTCGCATTAGCCACCGGCGATCGCTTCACGGCGGTCGATCGAGGAGGTGCCTCACATTAGCCACCGACGATCGCTTCACGGCGGTCGATCGAGGAGGGCCCGGCATTAGCCACCGACGATCGGGTCGTCGAGTCTAATCACGCCGGCCACGGAGATCGGCGGCTCGAGCGATCGTGCACGAGGTGATGGATCGTCGATGGTGGGGATGATCTTGCATCGGAGACCCACATGCGGCTCCGTGAGTATGGTACCCACGAGGCGCGACCAAGGGCCTCGAGGTCTTTAAGCGGCGGGCCGGATGTTTTTGTCGTGGCTAATTTGAATCGGCATGTCGTGACTCAAAGCTGTTCGATCATATCACCGACCAGTTACGAGTTCACGGGCGGTACTTTATTACAACATTTATTCAAATTTTGTTTATATATTTATAATTCAATTAATGGTGTTCTTTTTTATGTGTGTTAGATTATGGGTTGTACACTTTGTATATACATTGGAAAATAATCAACCCACATCATCAGCGATGTATTATTGCCCTCGGTCGATGAAGCTCGATGCATTGTAGCACCGATTGGATTTTATGTAAGTTTGAAATGTCCTTATCCGGATGATCGACTAAATGTCCTTATGGGTTTGAAATGTCCTTAAATTATTCGACTAAATTTATTCATTTATGCGCAAAGCGCTTTGGCGTGAGTTCACCGGCTTCATCCGGATGATCCTATGGGCTTTAGGGTGGTATCAAACACCACATATCCACGATGGCAAGTACCGATGACTTGTTAGCGATAGTGCGAGGGCGATGCGAGCATAGCGAGACCGTGGTTGTCTTGTTGTCTGATAAATTTATTACCTCATTTCTATTTTTTCTATCAATTGAATGTAAACTTTAAAATTATCAATGTTGCGGATACTAGCCATACATGCGCAGGGGCAATCACGGGTCACGTTCTCATATCTCTTGTTGAGTGGACTCTTGAGGTGTACGACTCATTGTCGTACAACCACGACTCTCGAGCGTTGAGGCGTTACGGATGTTGCCCATTATTCGACTTTTCCTCGATGATGAGGTAGGTGGATTTTGGAACAACAATCCATTGAGGGCCACACAATGAGCATCGACATTGGCGGAGGTGCCCCATGATCGCGATTCGAGCGAAAGACTCGGTGAGTTGCGGTGTCTTTGCATGCGTCTATATGTATCGCCTCATCACGGTATACCTCGGAGGTTACATCATAGTCGGCGTTACATCTGATTCGACGTCTGACGATAGCTCGTAGGATATGGACATTGTCTCGTTTTGATTAGTTTCCTTGACTTTTTGTATTTATAACGGATATTGTAGAATTTTTATACGTGTTAGTGATATTTTGTTTGAATTGGAGGTGTGACCTCTATGTATATGTTGTGGAGGTGTGACCTCTTTGGCTATTGCTTGTTGTTGGCTATTCTTTGAGTGCGGGTTGGCTTATCCATATTTTAGAGTTATCTTGCCGTTTTTACATGTATATATAGTTTGTAAGTTTAATAGTTTTGTCGAATTTGCAATTAACGAATAGGGATTGAATTGGATTGATTAAGCAATTTGCAATTAACGAATTTGTTGGATTAGGGGATTTGCAGGCGTGTCGATCGTGCATGGTACGCGATCGTGCACGGCGTGCGCGATCGTGCGCGGCGTGTACCCGTGCGCGGTGCGTGGCGTGCGGTACTGCGTGCGTGCGCGTGCGCGTGTGCGACTGCGGTCGTGCACGACTTGCGATCGTGCTGCGGACGTGTACCCTGCGTGCGCGCCGTGTACCCCGTGCGCGGGGTACTGCGCCCGTGCGCGATCGCACGCGTCGTGCGCGACCGTGTACCGCTGCGATCGTGCACTCCGTGTACCCGTGCGCGCGTGTACCCTCGTGCGGGGGTACGCCCGTGCGATCGTGCGCGTCGTGCACGACCGTGTACCATGCGATCGCACGCCCGTGCAATCCCCTAATCAACAAATTCGGTTAATTGCAAATTCGGTTAATGAATCCAATTCAATCCCCTATTCGATTAATTGCAAATTCGACAAAACTATTAAACTTACAAACTATATATACATGTAAAAGCGGCGAAGATAACCTCTAAAATATGGATAAGCCAACTGCACTCAAAGAATAGCCAACAACAACAATAGCCAACAACAACAATAGCCAAAGAGGTCACAAACCTCAACAAAACCAACATAATCCAACAAAACCAACAACAATCCAACAAAACCAACAACAATCCAATGAATCCAACATAATTCAACAAAATCCAAAACAACGAATATCATCGCATATAACAAATATCCTTACTCACGAGGCCGTTGAGGACACAAATTCCTTGTATGCTCTTCACTCGACAAATACTACATTTTTCCTCGTCGTGTCCTTTCCACACATGTTTCATCACTAATGGCGATAAATGCGTGCATGAGGCGTTTGTTGTGGCCTTGACCGCTTACAGCGTGTGCATATTTGACGACGTGATCTTGACGAACCCTCAACAACCGATTGCATCCTACTCAATCTAGGGCCTTGACTGACGTGTGATGATTGGAGGTCGAATAATGTAAGCGATCTGATGCGGTACAATCCATGCACGGGATGTGATACGGATCCAATTCGATAAGAATAAGTCGCCGCAAAAAGCAATTGTCGATATCTTGAGCCACAAAGTCGGTGACTTGTAAACAAAGACGCCTAAAAAAGAAATTAATCACAAAATAAATTAAAAACAACATATGAGTTGGACTTGGCGTTTAGATAAATACCGTACCTAATAGCGGCCTGGCGTGACAACATGAGGATCTCGTCCAAATCGAACTCACGACATTCACATGTCCCGTTCGCAAATCAACCACGTATGATGTGTTTTCCTCTTCGACTTTAAACATGTGTGTCGTCGTTGAGCGAACAACCAGCGGCGCCGCACCGGCGAGGCATGTAGCTTCGACGCGGCTACTTGATCAACTCATCGGACGCTGCTGCTGCACTGGCTCGTCGTCGTCAAACCATTTCTCCGTAATAGATCGAAAAGTCTCAAGCAACGAGCAAGCGGTGAGCGTCGAGCCCACAACAACCGACTATTGAAACTCTCGCGCGTTGAAGTCATGAAACTATATCTTCGTGCGGGACACTTCAACCTAGACCACCTATGCTCGCCAATGGAAAGTAGATGATGGTGGGTCAGTCGGTTTTAGAACATCCACAGAGAAAAAATCTCTCGAAATCCTCGATCGATAGGCATATGCGGTGACTTGATAAGCGTACAAACATGCGATCCAAATCTCGCCATATTTTTACGCAAATGGTAAAAGCACAACACATGTGCGACGTTCGGATCTACGGACTCCACGACTTTTCGATGCCCTTATGTTGATCGAGACACAACTAAGAGATCATCGGGATGACCAATGCGAAACATGGCGAGATAAAAACCAAGTCCATGACTCTTCATCCTCAATCGGACCTAACCCAATAGCAATCGGAAGATTCCTTCATTTCCATCCTTCGTAATGACGAAAACAAATTCCTTTGTTCTTTCCCTTAAGATGAGTCCGTCTACAACGACGACCGGCCGTAGGTAATGCTTGAAAGCATACAAACAACGTCAAGAGCAAGAAACAAATATCGAAATTCGCCATCATGAGCCGTCTCAATATCATATAGTGTCCGGGGTTTGATTCTCTCAATAGATGCAAATATGATGGAAGCAATTGATAGGACCGTTCGAAATCGCCATATGTCATCTCTATAGCGGCGTTTCTTGCTCGGAGAGCAAAGGCGTAATCCATCTCAATGCCAAATTGTCGATGCATCTCTCCAATCATCTCTTTCGACGATTACCACACCTTCATCGACCAATTTCCGTGCAAAATACTTGCCAACAATCTTAGCGAGGCACCGTCGTGGGCGGTGCGATTCAAATCAAGTGACAAGTATGATTGTTGTTCAACAATTACTCTCCATATCGTTGCCCTACGGACGGCTCGTAGCTTAAAAGGACAACCGTTGCCATGCTTGCAAACATACCCCAAACGTGTTTTACTTGACCGATCGACCACGTACTCTACATGATTCTCCAAGTGGTACAATCCCGGCTATCGCCAAGTCATCTTCGTCTTAAATATCGAATCAACGCATAATTGGTCGGTATGGGGTCCACAAGGTTCAACCCAATCTAATGGCAATGCCTTTGTCACAATCAAGTAATGGAATAACCCAGTTCGTAACTCATGCATTGTATCATCATCTACGGTTCGTGAAGTTGTAGCATGAGCCTCACCATCATCTTCTTTGTTCGGAAGTGAAGTTCTGTTGTCCGATAACCTTATTAAGATGTCACGGTTGTCGAATCCAAGCACCAAATTCAATGTGATGAATCAAATATATCTCTACGTCGGTTCGTGTCTTCTCTTCATCTCGAATACACCAGCTCGTCTTCTCCTCATTCGAAGACAACGGCTCGTCTTCGTGTATAGTGAACGATACATCTTGCATTAGACTCGGGCAAGGCGTAGATCGTTGTGAACCATATAATACGGTGTCTCTGTGTGTACCGTGGTTGCGGGCGCTTGCCCTTTTCAATCACATATCAATGGATCATCCTTTTGTTCCACAATCAATCGAACAAATCGGTGTCGATTTTCAACGATACTTTTATTCTTCTTCCATCACTAGCGCTCGTCGTATAGAAAAGCATATAATCCGATCCACCATTGTTGCCTACTTGCTCATGAATCTCTCTTAGCAAATTAGCACGTGAAATCATTTCTGACCATGTATACGAGAACCTCGTCGCCGCCTATATACTACGCTTTCTGTCCAACTACCACCATGACGTATAATAAGGCGTTGCAAGACATCATTGCAAAATAAGATATAAAGATAATGATCATATACATATGATGCACGGGATACATAGGATGCGGCCATGCCGCGGTCGTACACGGATGCACGGCCATGCACGGCCGGCTGCGGGATGCTGACCATGCGCGGTGCGTGTGCGGTGCGTGCACCGTGCGCGTGCGTGCATAGTGCACTGCGCGTCTGCCGATGCGTGCATGGTCTCGCACGTGCACGGACCATACACGGCTTATAAGCCGTGCGCGATCGTGCTTTGTGCGGCCGTGTGCCGAGTTCACGACGATGCTGCGATGAATTTTGTGCACGGTTTGAATTTTGTGCACCGTGTACGATGCGCGCTTATGAAGCCGTGTCTTATGCGGTTCGATGTTAGCATCTCATATTTTTAAATTTAACTTATTAAATGATCCTAAATATTAAATTAATCACTTTATTAACATAAAATCAACACAAATGACATATGTGATGCATAATACTTCTACAGTGTACAACAGTGTACTCGAGAACACATTTTGTTTTCTTGAAACATGAAATTTATCATTCGATAACATAAAAGTATTAAAAAAACATATTCTGTTTGTAAATCATCAACAGTGTACAACCGTGTACTCAAGAACACGTAAAAAAAATTCAATCTGATTTAATTTACCTTAATCCATTAGCAATGCTCGATTTCCACTGTTTGATTGAAAAAAACGCAGGTAACAATTTCTTCTATTAATTATTTTCGCCTCTCTTCCTCTCTTTGAAATTGTAATGTTACAAATGAATTCGTTTGTGATTTGAATTCAATGTCTACCTGCGTTTCTTTCAAATTAATGTTTACCAACCTTTTTTTTACAATTAATGTTTACCAACTTTAATTTAATTCCATTCAATTTTGTGGCAGAGAAAGCATTCAATTTGGCAAATTCCTTTATTCTTTTCGGCAGAGAGAGAGAGAGAGAGAGAGATGATAATATAATTTAGAGAGAGAGAGAGAGAGAGATATTAAAAAAAATTCGAGAGAGAGAGGAGATAGGAGACTTATTATTTTAAATGGTGGGTAGGGATAATTTTGTCTTTTAAGCCAAAATATTTATAAAACTCATGTTTTATGAGTGTGGATATAAAACTTCTCCCACTATTTCTTTTGGTTACTTGTAAAGTTCCCCCTTTTTTGTATGTCTATTGGTCCAATTTAATAGGCCCAAGTCCACAGCCCAAATACAGCAACTCGAAGCCAAGGTACTTTTTTAAATAGCATTATTATTACTCAAAGTCAAAACCAAGTTGGAGGTGAAGAAGATTGTATCTGACAAAAATAATTAGCACAGTAGAGTGGATCAACTTTTACTAACAATCTTGATTGTGTGCAGAATCTATCCAATAAAGTAAATTTGAACAAATGAGGCAAAACTGGATCAAATTTCACACCTATATTTTTTTATTTTTATTCTTCTTTTTCCTTTCAATATCATGATATATTATGCATGAACAGTTGGAACTGTAAGATTTGATATGAAAAATACTTTTTCAAATTTGAAACAGTGTACAACATGAACCTGACTGGAATCCTCGATGCTCGCGCGAACCAGTAGCTTCAGACAAAAGAGAGAGTAGCAGAAAACATTAATTCCAACATTAACTCCAAATAGGAAATTAAAAAAAGAAAAAGAAAAAAAGAGCATGGAGCAAAACCCAAAAGAAAGAGAAAGTACATCAACCCCAAATAAAGAGCAAAAAAGAAAACAGGAAAAACGAAGAGAATAAACCCATTCTTGACTACTCCTCTCTCCCCCAACACTTTCTCATTTCCTCTCTAGCTTTTCCAGCTTAAAAGGAGGCAGCCATGGCAGCGGAAGCGGTGTTCAGAGTGGTGGGCCTCGTGTTCCTGCTCTTCAGCGGCACCGCCCTCTCCGCGGCGGCGGTGGCGGCGGCCAACTGGTGCGTGGCGAGGAGCGACGCCACCGAGCAGGCCCTGCAGACGGCTCTGGACTATGCATGCGGGGCTGGCGCTGACTGCACGCCCATTCAGCCAAATGGGCTTTGCTTTCTGCCAAACACGCTGCAGGCTCACGCTTCCTACGCATTCAACAGTTATTACCAGCGCAAGAACAATGCTCCTGATTCTTGCTCTTTTGCTGCCACCTCCACCGTTGCCAGAACTGATCCAAGTTCGCATCTTTACTCTCTCTCTCTCCATCTCTCTCAAAACACACACTCTTGTTGGTGTAATGTATGCATATCTGCATGTATGTTGTTTGTAGAGTGTAGCCTCTCTCTCTCTCTCTCTCACACACACACACACACACACACACACACACACACACACAAACCTACTTGGTTACTTTCCACATGTGGAGAGATTGGAACTTTGTGGTAATCTTCTTTATCTTTTTCATATTATTTTTGAAAAATTGTTGGTGTTTCTCTGTTTTCAGGCTATGGATCTTGTGTTTACCCATCATCTCCAAGGTATTACATTTCTCTTTTTCCCCCCTCTTCTCTCCATTTGTTTGGATTTTAGATGCTTTGCTGTTTTCCTGTAATGATTTATGAGTTATTGTGCTTTTTCCAAAGTTGCTCATTTGCTTTGTTACGCCTTAATATTTTTCCTTGTCACCCAAATAGATGATTGGGATACGGTCTGAGTGGGCTGAGTTATCCATTACGAGCTCAATCATTCAAACCAACCATGTGATAAAGTAGGATTATTTTATCATTCAAGCTTATCAATCAAACCAAACACCCCCTGTAGGATTTTTAACTGCAATGACTACTCATATTATGTTTAAAAGATAGAGTTTTGGACCTTTTGGACTTGAGTTGCTTTATAAATTGTCTTACATATGGTATGAATTTGTTATAATACTATACCAAATCAATCATGCATTTTGATGTATTTGCATTTGAGTAGAGGTATGTCTTTATTTAGAATTGTCATCGTGTCATATCGAGATTTTTATTATTATTATTGGATGCTTGGATATGAGAAAATGCTTCTTGGATGTGGGAGCTGGCATGTGCGGGGATGTACTTCATTCTGTCTTTGTTCATGTATGGAGATTTGGGTTCACTTTTACTAAGGTTGTCTTATTATGTTGTGGAGTTCTTGATAATCACATTTAGCACTGCAACATTGGAATGTTGGGACCTCGTCAGAACTAAACACATTATTTGTAGGGGGTGTTCTGCTAGCTAGATTTATTTATTTTTTCATTGGAAATGCTGTAAGAAGTAATGTCTTGTAGAAGATGCATATATCTATCAAGAGACAAGGTTTGTCGTTTAAAAATATAATGAAGGAGATTAGAGTAAGATGGGGGTTCTTCCACTTTTGCTGTTTAGCTTAGATGACAGATTGGCCTTTTGTACTACACCTGAAGGAAGATAAAGAAACTCGAACACTAGAAGTGGAAAACCAGAAGATCAGTTTTGCATAAATATTTTCTACTTAACTCTGAAAAGCCAATTTTTATGAGTATATGGTGACAGTCACTTGCTAATTCAATGTAGTTGTGTTGCTATGTAACTGAGGACTAGGCTTTTGTATATCAGTGAAGAAAGAGCACTTCACAAAACTTGGAATAAAATTACCAAAGGGAGTCTTCTCTGTTAAACTCAGTAAAATATGTATTGTCAAGTACTTTCTTGTAATGTGGGATCTTCTTAGATCACAATCCTAATTAATGCAATAAAGTTGTGATTCGAGGTCCATAAAATTTCTTGGTAATTAATGTCTAGCTATAATTTTTTTTTTGTAGTTTTAGGGATCGTTTTTACATGAAAATAGATCAGCATTTGCATATCCATGCAGATAAATATACTTTTTGGTTCATAAAATTCAGATAAAAGCAACTTACAATGTAGTATACACTTCATAAACCCTTTTGCACTTATCACTGTCGTTAACAATTCTCCCTCTTTGGCCTTTTTTTATCCATTTCTGTGCAGTAAAGTTCTAATTAGATCACAATTCATATGCATCCATCTGCAAATATGCTGCATTGCTACTTGAGCTCACATTCTTTAAGCTTAACTACTTGCAAAGAAGAGTTTGGATTGGTATCTTTCTTGATTCCATGAAGGCATATCTAGGCATTAAAAATGTATGTTTCTCTCCATTCTGCAGTTCTGCAGGAGGAATGGTCTCATCAGGAAGAACACCCACAACACCCACTGGCATAGACACACCAAGTTCAATCGGACCACCAACACCACCATCGGGAACCACACCTCTATATGGAAGTGGAGCCGGACTAACACCAGGGACAGGGCCAGTCATCCCCGACGCCCCCCTGCCTAACGGATCCAAAATCTTGTTGCATCAAACAGTCTTGTCTCCTATAACTCGCTTGCTCACTTTCTTGATTATCTGCCATATAATTTAGGGCTGTAAAAACTTAATCATGACGATATATAGATCGAGAAGTAGGTGAGCCCAGTTTTGTGTTAGCAGTTTGTAGCCCTTCCTTGATTGTCTCTCACAGGAAGATATTTGATCGTTTCCTTGAGTTGTGTTGGCAAGCTCAACATTTTCCCAGTTGAAGGATGGTAGAACTAATACCCAATTTTTGAGTCTCACCCTCTAATCCATTATTTTATTTTTATTTTAGACTGGATTTGCAGCTGAAGAATTAGGATTCCGTAGAATTTTGTTTTTATCTTCACATATTAATAATTTGCCAAATGCATATTGATGACACCAGAGATTTGTACAAATCGAACAATCCCATAACTATAAATGAAATGAAATTTCTTATTTCCCATTTAGACCAACACAACAATTTTCATCTGCCTAAACAAGCATAGAAAATGCAGTCGATATAATAAGATTTAACGTCTCTATTGCGTGGGAACGTGATTTATCCACTGCGCTGCCTTGGCGGGTTTCCATTTAAACCAAAGAAAAAATAAAATCGCATCAGATCAATAAGCCCTTCGAAGAACATGAGATTCGAAGAGGAAAAAAGCCAAAACATTTGAGTAAATTTCCCTTCTCTTAACAAATCTTGGCAACCCTACACAAGATATAGTAATGTACAACAATCTAAAACATATGATGTTCGATTTTGATCTAAACTTCATCGAACATTGTCAAGATAAACGCAACAAGTTCACTGGCAATCTATTTTTTTCCTTCATGTTTCCTATTTGCAGTAGGATTACAGTGACTAGTTAGATCCTTAAAGGAATATACTATAAGAATTCATCACCTCCAAGTTCCAGAAACTTCAGTTAATCAAATCAGAAAAAGGTACACTGTTCAAATTTTCAGGTCCCCCAAAGTTCGATCACCTGAGGTTGAACCGGACATTTCTCAGGTTGCCTTACAATGTAAATCTGATCACCAGCTTCGTTGTACATGTCTTGATTCCGATGCCATGACCACAGAGCATGCGTCTCGTTTTTCACCTACACAGATAAACTCCAAATGAGACGGCCTAAGCTAGCCGAAACTCGTCTTCTCAACATAGACATCCACACACTCAAATCTCAATTGACAGTAGGCCCTCAGATCGTAAGAAATAAGCAAAAATAGAAGTACCTCGAGAATTCCATGGCCGAAGCTGGCTTCCCTGTACGCACTATAATCAGGCTGCCGGTCCCAGCAGAACTTACCAGCAGCCGGTCCAGATGTGAAATTGTGTGCACAGAATCCACCCATGAAGTCATCGGACGTGGTGGAGGGATCCGGGCAGTTGCCATCCTCATCAGCATGTATAGTTGCCATCTTCTCTCTGTTTCCTCCGTCGCCTACTGAGAGGTGGACGGGACCACAGGGATCAAGGCTGTAGTTATACACTCTGTTTGACCTCTCATATGCATGAACCTGTGAGAGGTAGAAATCAAGATTTATTCATTAAGAAACTTGAATTGAGGCAGATAACTTTCAAGAGGAAACTCACATGCCCGTTGAAGACTATGTCGACGCCATACTGGTACAGTAAATCTTCCAAGGTGACCCTCATGCATTCAACTTCCCGGTAGTGTGCCGTGTAAGTGGTGTACCATGGAGGATGCCACGTGGCGACTAACCATGGAGTAACGTCCCGGTTCATATTAGCTAGATCCCTTTGCAACCATCTGTATTGATCATCTTCAGTGAAGAAAGCACAGAATTAAGACCAACTGTAACAATTATTCAGAGCCTTCTAGGGTAAGAATTCGAGGTTCTTTTGTTACCTGATCTACCATAGGCGACATATCCACCTAGGACAACAAAATGTATGCCTCCTGCATTGAAGGAGTAGTAGAACGGGGAAGAAGAGCCGCTTTCTTTATGAGGGAATGCAAATCGAGAAGTGAAGGAAACAAAAGTCTGGCGGTGAACTTGCTCTTCTATTTCATGGTTCCCTTGCACCATCATTATTGGAATTTTCGATATCAGTGGCTGCATAAATCTGAAAACTCGTACAGCAAAAATCACGGTTATATATCCACAATACTTTGAAACCTAACTAAGATGCATATTTTAAACCAGTAGAAGAACTAAATTTGAGATAATCGAGCTGTTAATTACCTTCCCCAATAATCCCAGCGCGGCTGATAAGTCTCGTGTATAGGCGTATATGGAAATGAGCACGAATAACAGTCAGCACCAGTCCCATTGGTGAGATACAGGTTAGCATAGCACAAATCTCCAACCATCAGAATTAGATCAGGATTTTTTTATTAGGTAGGTTAATTTTGTTAGATAAATTTATTTATTTTTCTAAATCCCACTAAATATATTAGGGATAAAAAATGGAATAATTAAACAGAAAAAGGTAGGAAAGTTGAAAAGTAAGAAATGCATCCCAATGGAATCTCCCTCCCCCAATCGATGCTTACTTTTATTGCACCACTTGCTCTCTCTTTGCTTTATAGCAATAAAACATTCACACAATTTTCATCTTCATGTGGGAGATAGAATCTAGCTTTATTTTGTCATAATCATACAAAAAAGAATCAATTTAATCATGAGAAGCAAATAATCTTGGTCAAAATTGTATATATTCTCAAATTCACGAGCGGTCAAACACTATTAATAAAATATAAAAGACAAAAACTTGGTGAGCTTCGGCTCACCGTGAGCTTATCCTTGTTTTTTATTAAAATAATTATATATTAATTATGGTGAGTAAGGATAATTAGATTTTGTTAATTCATAATTAAATTTATTAATTTTTATTATAATTTTTAATTCAAAATTAGAATTTATTAATTCATAATTAGGATTTATTAATTCATAATTAGAGTTTATTAATTCAAAGTTAGAGTTTATTAATTCAAAATTAGGGTTTATTATTCAAAATTATGGTTTATTATTTCCAATTAGGGTTTATTAATTCAAAATTAGGGTTTATTATTCAAAATTAAGATTTATTAATTCCAAATAGGGTTTATTAATTCAAAATTAGGATTTATTAATTCATAATTAGGGTTTATTAATTCATAATTAGGGTTTATTAATTTAAAATTAGGGTTTATTATTTAAAATTAGGGTTTATTAATTCACGATTAGGATTTCTTAATTCACAATTAGCATTTATTAATTTAAAATTAAGATATATTAATTATTATTTATTAATTTAAAATTAAATTTTATTAAACTAATTAATTTTAATTAAAATTAATTTAATTAATTAGTTAATTAAGATTAAATAATTAATTAGGGGTGGATCTCACTGTGCGCACGCACAGGAGACCACCCCAATATATAAAATTCTTCAAAGGCCTTCATGTATATTCACACAAGTTCTACCCAAGGTGCTTCAATTTCAAGAAGCCTCACAATAATTATTATTAATCCTTTTATTACTAAATGTTTATCTTGTGAATGTGCTATTTCAATTTGGATTGGAGCCCTCTCTAAATCTAAATCAAATAATTTGAATAATGTCGATAGCCATCCACATGTATTTGATTGTTAATTAGTAAGATCGAGGAGCTAAGAAAATATACTCTGGAAGTCTCCTAATAAGTGTCTCTATCCGTCAAAACTCATATACTAAGGAGGTAGACAATTTTACATCTAATTATGTATGAAAAATGAAAAAAAAAGTCTAGAATTTGCATTGATAATAAAAGTAAAAAAGGTGGTCTCCTGTACATCTGTCCGTACATGTAGATTTTGATACTTTTTAACAGTGTAATGATATTTGATACTTTTCGTCAATGTAAGTGATACTTAAACAAATGATATTTTTCTTTAATGTAAATGATATTTTTCTTAATAACAAATGATACTTTCGTCCGTCCGTATTGTACGGACGAATGTACATGAGTTTTTGTGAAAACAAAATGTAAAGTTTGATATTATTTTATCATGAAGTCCTTAAATTGGACATTTATTAGAAGATAATTAAATTCATCTCCAAATAGAACACTTATTCGAGGTCGGGTAGAACATATATTACCAACACTCCATATGAATATGCTCTCAATCAAAAGTAAAATTTTAAACATTTTCTAAGTTGGCCTTTGAACACTTTTAATTCCTTGAAGCCAATTGAAAGAAGTCTTGTATATAAACAGATTAACTTCAGGAATTGTTCCTAATTAGTTAAAAGCTGGTGGGCACATAAGTTTAATTTTTACTAAGGGCAATTGAGGGCATGCATAATTATCAAAGGAAACAAAACAAAAAATATTTCAAGAGATGTGATACTTTTGTGTCACTTTTTGTCCATGTATGGCATCATAATTATTAATTTTCAATTAAATGGCTGTATACTTAGACAACCAGCAAAGTCTTAATTAGTATAAGATTTGATTAAAGTAAATTATCATGTTTCTGCAAAAGCTCAGTTGTACTTGCCCCCATCTTCTCAACAACACTAACACCATCATGTCTTCCACCAATTATAAATCCAATACTTTTTGGATTATTCTAATTAATCAAGATTATCGCTGTCTAATTAACATTATCGTTGTGAGGTAGACAATGGTCCAAATTAGTCACAAAATGTCGAAACAAAAGTTAGGTGCACAAACGGAAAAGTGCAAAAAAAAATTCCTTGAATAAATTGGTCAGTCCCACGTGTCACTAATTTCTAGGTCACTACTTAAATATATTATTTAAACAGATTTTTGGAGTCATTATATTTTTTTAATACAAGATACATATATTAGACCAGATCCAAATTAATAATCAATTTGGTATAAACTATATCAAATATTCAAATAAAATGAAATATAACCTACGTGTCGTTGGACTTGAACTAATGGCTCACAATTATGTGTTGTAAAAATTTTGTGATAGTGAATAATAATTTTACCAAAATTTTATGTTCATGCTTTATAAGTCATCTATATAACACCCTGATCTTAAATAAAGTATTAAAATTAAATTTATGAAAGAAAATAAAGCAGTTTAATAGAATTAGGTTGTATCAGTCACTCAAAAGAGAGAATTGATTTTGGAGATATGTTGATTAAAAAAACTTTTTTCAAATTTAAGAAAGAATATATTGACGTAGAACCACTTTACGCCCAATTTTGCCAAATCTATGTCCTGATCTCATATTAATTTCCATCAGATTTCCACTTTTTAAAGGATATTTTTATTTGTTTTAGCCAAACTTCCAATCTGCAGAAATTTCTACAGAAATAAGACCAAATTTTTTGTCCAAATTAAATACTTCATCCGTCCACCAAATATATCCACAAAAAATATTCACTTTCCTTTTTGGAAATATTAACTTCATATTTTTACCCTAAACATGTCTACTTATTTACAAAAAAACCACCAATGTCTCACCTTTTTACACATAATATCCATTAATATATTCATTTATATCTACATGATACACCTTTTTATACCCATTTATTTTATACTTATTACAATTTATTAAAACTCGTACCACCAAAATCAAGGAACGATTTTGGTGGACGGAGGAGTACTTTGTATTAAATTACCACTTGCTGCATCCTAAACAACTCCATTAGGCGAGAGAAGGTTGTTACAATATTTAATCTAATTTTAAACATTTTCTGATACTTTGATTCTCTTTCGCGTGCTTAATCCTATAGTTTTTTATACACATAATTCCAATTCATTCAATTTAGTGGAAAAAGAAAACAAAGAATAAATACGACGAGACGTTGACTAAGGTACGATTTAAAAGTTGGTCACGGTGCAACCACTCACATTTTAAAAATATTTCAACTTATATAGGGTCTAAGTAAATAAAAGTTAATTTCATAGTTATTATATGTATTATAAATGTCACATCTCGAATAATAACAAAAGAATAATTCAATTGCTTTACCTTACAAAATAATTAATCCCATTTCCAGGGTTGGTGATGATATATATACATATAGGGAGTGTTTACTTTTTATGATTAACATTTTGAAGGATTGATTATTTGATGGATTAAATATATGATAAGATAATTTTTATCTATCAATCCTTGTTTACTATAAAGGATTAGTGAATGATTAAAATTGGGATAAATAATTTTCTCATTATTTGGAGGATTATTCCAATCCTACCTATATTGATTTGGATTAAAATTAATGAAGAACAATTCAAAGGATTAAAATAATCACGGACTTTGGGATATCCTCAGATATTAATCCTTAAGGTGGTGTTTACTTTGCATGATTAGCATTTTGAAGGATTGACTATTTGATGGATTAAATGTGTGATAAGATAATTTTTATCTATCAATCATTTGTTTACTACAAATGATTAGTGAATGATTAAAATTAGGATAAATAATTCTCCATTTATTTTGAGGATTATTTCAATCCTACCTATATTGGTTTGATTAAAATTAGTGAAGAACAATTCAAAGGATTAAAATAATCCCGGGCTTTGGGATATCCTCAAATATTAATCCTTAAAAGTAAACACTTGATTAGGTTGGATTAATTTTATCTATCCAACCTAATCATGCAAAGTAAACACCACCATAATATATATAGAGTAGGATGGTCGCAAATGATTACATGATATAGTTAAAGAAACCTAAAATGGATATTAGGCTCATTTCATCTTTGGATAACCAGTGTATATATGAAAATCTCATTTGATTTTCATCTCGAATCCTATATGTAAATGATGTCATATCACAATATATATAAAAAATACAACACGGGTATGGTTCAAATAAAAACATGTTTCTTTGTAAAAATCTATGAATCAATATACTTTACATATAATGTTAATACACTTTGCACATAAAATTATTGCACTACGATAACGTTGATGAACAATATTAATTTTTTACCAAATTCAGTTGTGATTAACTTTATCGTAAAAAATATTAACTTTATACATAAAATACATTGGTTCGAAAGTTCTGATGAAAAAAAATAGATTTTTGTTATAATCCAACCCCACACAACATAAATATAAAATAAATAATTTTGATAATCCTTTTATCAAATAAATTCATCCAGAATATTAAATTCTCTCTCTGAAAGTACTATTTAACACCAATTTTCTACTTTAGAGTGGTTAGACATGCTGGTAGTTTTTTATTGTATGTGGCTAGATGGTAATTGGAGTGATTTTTATTGATAATTTGGTGCAGTTGGTATGGGACAATAAGAATATAAACTTGATTTCTTTTATACACCTTTGGGCACTTTGAATTCGTCTATATTTCTTTATGCCGAAATATAACTTATGAATAAGCAAAATTACCAAAAAGTGATATACTTTTACAAATAATAATCATTTATTTAATTAGATTTATTAGTTTAGTTAGTATATCGAACCATTATAATATGAAACTCTTTACAGTTCTAACATTTTTTCAACCAACACATATGGGCCAAAGTGATCGTTGTTCTGTTCATGTCATTTCACCTGAAGCTTTCTAGTTAGTTTATTTTTAGTTTTTCTCCTTTTGAACTGACCCCTTGGTAGGACTGTTAAACGGTTCGATTTCGATTAAGCGAACCGAATTTTTCGGTTAACCGAATCGAATTTTTCGAAAAAATGGAACCGAAACCGAACCGTTTTAAATTTTCGGTTAACCGAAAATCGATCGGTTCCGACGGTTCGATTTTCGGTTAATCGAAAAACCGAATTAAAATTAATTAATAATAAAAACAAATAAAATAATAATTAAAAACTGAAACTTATTAAAAATAGATAAAATATTTAACAAATAATTAAAATAATTAATAAAGTAATAATTAAGAATTGATTTTTAGAATTTTTAAATAATTAATTAGTAATTAAATAATAATTAAAAATAAAAAACGGTTTTCGGTTCCGAACCGTCGGTTAACCAATAACCGAATTTTTTTCAACTCTGGAACCGAAACCGAACCGATAACCGAATTTGTCGGTTTTCGGTTAACCGAATTTATCGGTTTTGGTTCGGTTTCGGTTCTAACCGAAAACCGAAAACCGAAAACCATTTAGACATCCCTATCCCTTAATGCTAGGACTAGGAGCTTGGTAAAAAAAAAGTACCTTTTTCAAGAAATTACAGACACCGAAAATTAAGACAATATCCGTGAAGCATATTTTACATCAAAAATCAAAATCACAAATAAATCATATAAACAACCCACCCATAAAGTACCATCTTCGGCTACTTGCACTACTTAATAGAATAAACATACTATGTAGAAACATAAACATGATACCTTACAATTACAAGACCATCTCTCTACCTTCTCAAAAGTCTTAAGCTCCTCAAAGGAAAAAAAAAAAACTCCACACCAATTGTCACTAAGCAAGAGATCATCAACGAAGAACTTATAAATTTTTTTAAGATCCCACCGTTCCACATGCTCAAAGACCTGCTAATCTTCAAACTCTTCACCAATTGTTACTTTGTACAGAATAACAAACCAGTATAGAGATTCGTATGCTCGTGCAAATGTACAGAAAAATCAAAGAATAGACACCAACTCATAGCAGATGCAGATGCTGGGGTGATAAGACAAAGGGTGTCGAAGCAGAGGAGGTAGAGGCAAGAATGATTTTCCCAGAAGAGATTGGGATTGGGGCACGATGCACATAATCTTAACACTAGACGAGATGGCGAAAATGTCTAGCAGCAAGTTGAGTAACAACAGATGTTTCGGAAGGAGTATGAAGAACCTTTTAGGCACTAATGCAAGTTGGTTGGGAAACAAAATCAAAACACATACCTTACAGCAATGCCAAATATGGAACTTGCACATAACATATTACAATTGTCCCCACAATTCAGCAATGTCCGAATATGATTTCTACCTTAACCTTCCACCTTGACCATTGAACCTAGTTCAATCGACAGAGTCGACTCTAGATACCCCAACATGCTGGAAAGGGAACATCAATGCCCAGCAGCATCCACCACACCAAAGCTCAGCCCTGCAAATCTGTTCTTGACTGCATTAATTACACATCAGTTCTCATGGAAACCTCTTTGTGGGAAAGATGAATCCGGAGGATAATAATTTCAAGAGTTCCACATAAGACTTTTATTCATGATTATTTTAAACCAGCATGTCTTTATACTGTGATGTAACCTGGGATATCTTTAACACGTTATGTGCTTTCAATTTTTATGAACTGTTAAAGAGAATTCATATTATCATGTTTCAAGATACTTAATCAAACATGCTTCCCCTAAATCTATGAAACAGGCTCTAGTTAAGAAGCTTTACCAACTTCAACTTATCTCATAAAACTTGAAGAGAAAAGATTAGGATCACCTAGATAGGCATATAAAAACCAATCAAATATTGACAAACCAATTGTATATCACTTGAAAATTTATAGTTTTCTTTCAATTTTATTGAAAAGAAAAAAAAAATAATTTAACAATATATAGAAATGTTTTATAGAAGGACCAAAGCATGTTTTTAAACTGTGGACCTCGTCAATCAGAAGATTTCTATTTCTTGTTACTTCTACCTCCAGCATCACCACCCGCTGCTGCTTGTGCTGACTTTTTAGCTGCTTTTTCTTGAAGAGCTTTTGCATCCTATTTAGCCACAGACACGTACATCAATACATATTTAAAAGCACACCATAGTTCTTACAAGAAAAATCAGAACATTACGGCAAAGACTAGATTATCAAACTTGATAGTTGATATACATGAAAACTAGTAAATGATAACTAAAATATCAAGATGATGATGAGTAAAAATTGTACCTTGAAAAGAATGGAGAAAATGAATAGAACAAGCCAAAAAAGTCACCACCATTTCCATTAACAATCATACTAGCTAAACAAATTCTCATACATAGTCATAACCAAACACCACAGACTTACTGAACATCAACATCAACAGCAATACTGCATGCTGCTCTTTATTTATCTACTGAAAACTCAATATCATAATAAAGATTAACATAAACAAATTCATTAGTAAATTTAAATACACATAATTAGAGCTCACAGCTATTGGAAAGATTTGTAAAACATTTAGCACGAGCTAATAAGGAAGACGTTGCACGCATCCTCCAAGTCCATGCTATAGAGTTCGCAATGATCATTACCAAAATGTGATTTGAGGACTAGGTGATGCAGCTATACAAACATATGTTAATCGAAGAAATAGATGTAGGCTACTCCCTTCAAAACTGTTTCTTTCGTCCAATCTTTTTCCTAGAACTCGTATTATTCCCCAATTCTTTCCATTACTCTCAACAACACTTGCATATCTTAAAAACTTCTACAATGAAAGCAACAGTTCCACATGAGCATATGCTTTAGGGTAAAGCTCTACTATCAACCAACTGTATAAATACTAGAAACAATTAGTAAATAAATAAAAATAATCACAAATATGAAGAAGGAAAAAAATATAAAATCAGGAGGAAAAAACTAGGGTACCTTTCACAGCTGTTCGGGGTTCAAGCCATCATCTTTTGTCATTCCTTTGGCACCGGTCCGAGCTTGAACCCTTTCTGGGTCACGCTCTCGTTGATTTCCGCGTTAACTCATTCTAGTTAAGAAGAACACACAATTTTAAATTTTCAAAACAGAAAATAACGCAAACGCGGAATCAATATGCATGTAGACAAAGATTAGATATAATTAAAATAGTTAAAGATCCGAATTATATGATTCCGTACTTAATGTTCTGCAAAAACAAGTAATCTGATCAATAAATTTAGACATTATCAAATCCATCGAAAAAAAAAACGAAGAAGTGAGCGAACTCAGAGGATATGAGTCATGGCGAAACGACGCCGGCCAGCAAGGGATCGACGGACAAACTAGTCGGCAGATAGAGGAGATAAACGTTTAAAGCAACACTACAGGTTCAAGGTTGGTCAACTTACATTTATTTACTAACCTTTTGGGGCACGTTACTTATAATAATGGAAAATTATCAATTAAATATTCTCAATGGACAAGGAAATACTTATCATTTTTATTAAATTTGTATAAATTTTATCAATGTTGGGAGTCTTAAGACTAAATAATATCATCAATAAAATAATCATAATTAAAACTTTCCATCTAAGATATTTTTTTTATTGCTTTTATGTTAACCGTCAATAAATTTACTACGTCAATATCTACTCGAACTAGTACTAATTTAATAACGAAATTATTATAACCCCTAATCTTAACATGAATTAGTAGTCTTCCAATATTATGAATTTAGTTAATGAATTAGTAGTCTTCCAATGTTTATGTATATAGTTATATTGTTTTGAAGTTTTATAGTATCTATATATTATAACTATTATAGTTCCCCACCATGAAACATTTGGTATCTCCTCAAGTCAGACTTCTTATAATTTTCCTTAAATATAAAGTATTGAATATTGGGACGGATGGAGTATATTATAACTAGATATCCCCACCATGGACCATGGTCCTCCTCACGTCAGACTTCTTATAAAAATAGAAAGTGATTTTTATTTTTCAAATATGGTTTATTCATGTGTGGTGCAAACTATTACACATGGACATGAATTTTATCCAATATGTATCGAAAATAGTAATTGTGAATTCTCATGAACTAAAAAGAAAAAGTAATGTTGTATATTTAGGATAGCTTAATGGTTAATGGGATTTCATGTGGTTAAAATAATATATGTTCGAATCCCACTAATGCTTTTATAGGGTTGAGTCATCACATGATTTTTTAAGTGTTGTTTATCCGTGCTTCTATTGCATATGAACGCAGGTTTGCAGGCTATTCCACAAGATACAAATGTGGTTTACCCATTATATGTGATCAGGCTATTGCACAGAACAACATCTGATTTTTTAAGTGTGATTTATTAGTTTTGTATGAGCTTAGCCAGATGGTCCGGATGTGCTTGGGTTGGACTCCGAAACTTGCTTCCGATAGCACTATGCGGGCCGGCCCTACCCTTCCATTTTGCCACCTCTACTCTAGAGGTCTAAGTCTACTACACTTGAATTTTTAAGTATGGTTTATCCTTCCTCCTATTGCACATGAATTTAAGCAATGATGATTTACCCGTCCTCTTATCGCGCATTAATGCAAGTTTGCATGCTATTGCAAATGATGATTTACTTGTCATGTGTGATCATTTATTGCATAGGAATCCATCTAGTTTTCTAAATGCGATTTACCCGTTCTATAGAATTTGTAAACTATTATATAGAAACGTAAATTTTATCCAGTACTAATTGAAAATGGGGTTGCGAATTTCCGAGAATTAAAAAAAATGTTAACCAGTTGAAAATTTCTATTAATTAATTTGAATTCCCAAATGCCCTTATTTTGCTTATCGAAATCCTACAACTTGAAATTACTAATTACTTTGGCTTACAAAAAAGTTAGTACTATTTATTCATCTAACGCTAGGATTTACTATCATTGTGGCTCGTGAAGGTGCAGTGGGATCATATAGGATTTTGTGCCTGCTAAATTGAAAATCTGCAAATTAAAGAACAAAGGGTTTTTCATTTGTTCCTTCATTTGTACGTTAAGCACAATTTTTTTTGTATGTCTGGTCCAATTTAATAGGCCCAAGTCCACAGCCCAAATACAGCAACTCGAAGCCAAGGTACTTTTTTAAATAGCATTATTATTACTCAAAACCAAGTTTGAGGTGAAGAAGATTGTATCTGACAAAAATAATTAGCACAGCAGAGTGGATCAACTTTTACTGTAAACAAATTTTAATAAACATATTGCATAACAATCTTGATTGTGTGCAGAATCTATCCAATAAAGTAAATTTGAACAAATTTCTTTTTGTATCAAATTTCACACCTATGATTTTTTTTTATTCTTCTTTTTCCTGTGTATTATGTTTCAAATTCCAAATTCAATATCATGATATATTATGCATGAAAAGTTGAAAGATTTGATCTGAAAAATACTTTTTTCAAATTTGAAACAGTGTACAACATGAACCTGACTGGAATCCTCGATGCTTGCGCGACCAGTAGCTTCAGAAAAAAGAGTAGCAGAAAACATTAATTCCAACATTAACTCCAAATAGGAAATTAAAAAAGAAAAAGAAAAGAAGAGGATGGAGCAAAACCCAAAAGAAAAAGTACATCAACCCCTATAATAAAGAGCAAAAAAAGAAACAGGAAAAACAAAGAGAATAAACCCATTCTTGACTACTCCTCTCTACCCCAACACTCTCTCATTCCCTCTCTAGCTTTTCCAGCTTAAAAGGAGGCAGCCATGGCAGCGGAAGCGGTGTTCAAAGTGGTGGGCCTCGTGTTCCTGCTCTGCAGCGGCACCGCCCTCGCGGCGGCGGCGGCGGCCAACTGGTGCGTGGCGAGGAGCGACGCCACCGAGCAGGCCCTGCAGACGGCTCTGGACTATGCATGCGGGGCTGGCGCTGACTGCACGCCCATTCAGCCAAATGGGCTTTGCTTTCTGCCAAACACGCTGCAGGCTCACGCTTCCTACGCATTCAACAGTTATTACCAGCGCAAGAACAATGCTCCTGATTCTTGCTCTTTTGCTGCCACCTCCACCGTTGCCAGAACTGATCCAAGTTCGCATCTTTACTCTCTCTCTCTCCCCCTCTCCCTCTCTCTCTCTCTCTCACTCTCTCACACACACACACACACACACTCTTGTTGGTGTAATCTACGCATATCTGCATGTATGTTGTGTGTAGAGAGTAGCCTCTCTCTCTCTCTCACACACACACACACACACACACAAACCTACTTGGTTACTTTCCACATGTGGAGAGATTGGAACTTTGTGGTAATCTTCTTTATCTTTTTCATATTATTTTTGAAAAATTGTTGGTGTTTCTCTGTTTTCAGGCTATGGATCTTGTGTTTACCCATCATCTCCAAGGTATTGCGTTTCTCTTTTTCCCCCTCTTCTCTCCATTTGTTTGGATTTTAGATGCTTTACTGTTTTCCTGTAATGATTTATGTGTCATTGTGCTTTTTCCAAAGTTGCTCATTTGCTTTGTTACGCCTTAATATTTTTCCCTTGTCACCCAAATAGATGATTGGGATACGGGCTGAGTGGGCTGAGTTATCCATTACGGGCTCAATCATTCAAACCAACCATGTGATAAAGTAGAATTATTTTATCAATCGAGCTTATCAATCAAACCAAACACCCCCTGTAGGATTTTTAACTGCACTAACTACTCATAATATGTTTAACGATAGAGTTTTGGACATTTTAGACTTGAGCTGCTTTATAAATTGTCTCATATATGGTATGAATTTGTTATAATACTATACCAATTAATCATGCATTTTTGATGTATTTGCATTTGAGTAGAGGTATCAGGTATGTCTTTTATTTAGAATTGTCATCGTGTCATATCGAGTTTTTTTTTTTTTTTATTGGATGTTTGGATATGAGAAAATGCTTCTTGGATGTGGGAGCTGGCATGTGCGGGGATGTACTTCATTTTGTCTTTGTTCATGTATGGAGATTTGGGTTCACTTATACTAAGGTTGTCTTATTATGTTGTGGAGTTCTTGATAATCACATTTAGCACTGCAACATTGGAATGTTGGGACCTCGTCAGAACTAAACACATTATTTGTAGGGGGTGTTCTGCTAGCTAGATTTATTTTTTTTTCATTGGAAATGCTGTAAGAAGTAATGTCTTGTAGAAGATGCATATATCAATCAAGAGACTAAAGTTTGTCGTTTAAAAATATAATGAAGGAGATTAGAGTAAGTTGGGGGTTCTTCCACTTTTGCTGTTTACCTTAGATGACAGATTGGCCTTTTGTACTACACCTGAAGGAAGATAAAGAAACTCGAACACTAGAAGTGGAAAACCAGAAGATCAGTTTTTGCATAAATATTTTCTACTTAACTCTGAAAAGCCAATTTTTATGAGTATATGGTGACAGTCACTTGCTAATTCAATGTAGTTGTGTTTCTGTGTAACTGAGGACTAGGCTTTTGTATATCAATGAAGAAAGAGCACTTCATAAAACTTGGAATAAAATTACCAAAGGGAGTCTTCTCTGTTAAACTCAGTAAATTATGTATTGTCAAGTACTTTCTTGTAATGTTGGGATCTTCTTAGATCACAATCCTAATTAATGCAATAAAGTTATGATTCAAAGTCCATAAAATTTCTTGGTAATTGATGTCTAGCTATATTAATTATTTTGTAGTTTTAGGTATGTTTTTACATGAAAAAAATGAACATAGATCAGCATTTGCATATCCATGCGGATAAATATACTTTTTGGTTCATAAAATTCAGATAAAGCAACTTACCATGTAGTATACACTTCATAACCCTTTTGCACTTATCACTGTCGTTAACAATTGTCCCTCTTTGGCCTTTTTTTTATCCGTTTCTGTGCAGTAAAGTTCTAAATAGATCACATTTCAATTCATATGCATCAATCTGCAAATACGTTGCATTGCTACTTGAGCTCACATTCTTTAAGCTTAACTACTTGCAAAGAAGAGTTTGGATTGGTATCTTTCTTGATTCCATGAAGGCATATCTAGGCATTAAAAATGTGTGTTTCTCTCCATTCTGCAGTTCTGCAGGAGGAATGGTCTCATCAGGAAGAACACCCACAACACCCACTGGCATAGACACACCAAGTTCAATCGGACCACCAACACCACCATCGGGAACCACACCTCTATATGGAAGTGGAGCCGGACTAACACCAGGGACGGGGCCAGTCATCCCCGACACTCCCCTGCCTAATGGATCCAAAATCTTGTTGCATCAAACAGTCTTGTCTCCTATAACTCGCTTGCTCACTTTCTTGATTATCTGCCATATAATTTAGGGCTGTAAAAACTTAATCATGACGATATATAGATCGAGAAGTAGGTGAGCCCAGTTTTGTGTTAGCAGTTTGTAGCCCTTCCTTGATTGTCTCTCACAGGAAGATATTTGATCGTTTCCTTGAGTTGTGTTGGCAAGCTCAACATTTTCCCAGTTGAAGGATGGTAGAACTAATACCCAATTTTTTGAGTCTCACCCTCAAATCCATTATTTTATTTTTTATTTTAGACTGGATTTGCAGCTGAAGAATTAGGATTCCGTAGAATTTTGTTTTTATCTTCACATATTAATAATTTGCCAAATGCATATTGATGACACCAGAGATTTGTACAAATCGAACAATCCCATAATTATAAATGAAATGAAATTTCTTATTTCCCATTTAGACCAACACAACAATTTTCATCTGCCTAAACAAGCATAGAAAATGCAGTCGATATAATAAGATTTAATATCTCTATTGCGTGGGAACGTGATTTATCCACTGCGCTGCCTTGGCGGCGATAAGCACTTTGAAGAAAATTAGATTCGAAGAGGAAAAAAGCCAAAACATTTGAGTAAATTTCCCTTCTCTTAACAAATCTTGGCAACCCTACACAAGATATAGTAATGTACAACAATCTAAAACATATGATGTTCGATTTTGATCTAAACTTCATCGAACATTGGCAAGATAAACGCAATAAGTTCACTGGCAATCTATTTTTTTTCCTTCATATTTCCTATTTGCAGTAGGATTACAGTGACTCTAGTTAGATCCTTAAAGGAATATACTATAAGAATTCATCACCTCCAAGTTCCAGAAACTTCAGAAAAAGGTACACTGCTCAAATTTTCAGGTCCCCCAAAGTTCGATCACCTGAGGTTGAACCGGACATTTCTCAGGTTGCCTTACAATGTAAATCTGATCACCAGCTTCGTTGTACATGTCTTGATTCCGATGCCATGACCACAGAGCATGCGTCTCGTTTTCACCTACACATATAAACTCCAAATGAGACGGCCTAAGCTAGCCGAAACTCGTCTTCTCAACATAGACATCCACACACTCAAATCTCAATTGACAGTAGGCCCTCAGATCGTAAGAAATAAGCAAAATGGAAGTACCTCGAGAATTCCATGGCCGAAGCTGGCTTCCCTGTACGCACTATAATCAGGCTGCCGGTCCCAGCAGAACTTACCAGCAGCCGGTCCAGATGTGAAATTGTGTGCACAGAATCCACCCATGAAGTCATCGGACGTGGTGGAGGGATCCGGGCAGTTGCCATCCTCGTCTGCATGTATAGTTGCCATTTTCTCTCTGTTTCCTCCGTCGCCTACTGAGAGGTGGACGGGACCACAGGGATCAAGGCTGTAGTTATACACTCTGTTTGACCTCTCATATGCATGAACCTGTGAGAGGTAGAAATCAGGGTTTATTCATTAAGAAACTTGAATTGAGGCAGATAACTTTCAAGAGGAAACTCACATGCCCGTTGAAGACTATGTCGACGCCATACTGGTACAGTAAATCTTCCAAGGCGACCCTCATGCATTCAACTTCCCGGTAGTGTGCCGTGTAAGTGGTGTACCATGGAGGATGCCACATGGCGACTAACCATGGAGTAACGTCCCGGTTCACATTAGCTAGATCCCTTTGCAACCATCTGTATTGATCATCTGCAGTGAAGAAAGCACAGAATTAAGACCAACTGTAACAATTATTCAGAGCCTTCTAGGGTAAGAATTCGAGGTTTTTTTTACCTGATCTACCATAGGCGACATAACCACCCAGGACAACAAAATGTATGCCTCCTGCATTGAAAGAGTAGTAGAACGGGGAAGAAGAGCCGCTTTCTTTATGAGGGAATGCAAATCGAGAAGTGAAGGAAACAAAAGTCTGGCGGTGAACTTGCTCTTCTATTTCATGGTTCCCTTGCACCATCATTATTGGAATTTTCGATATCAGTGGCTGCATAAATCTGAAAACTCGTACAGCAAAAATCACGGTTATATATCCACAATACTTTGAAACCTAACTAAGATGCATATTTTAAACCAGTAGAAGAACTAAATTTGAGATAATCGAGCTGTTAATTACCTTCCCCAATAATCCCAGCGCGGCTGATAAGTCTCGTGTATAGGCGTATATGGAAATGAGCACGAATAACAGTCAGCACCAGTCCCATTGGTGAGATACAGGTTAGCATAGCACAAATCTCCAACCATCAGAATTAGATCAGGATTGTTGCTCATTAAATGCTCAATCGTCGAAGTGGAGTTGTATGTGAGTCCGAGGTCTCCAACAACAGCTATTCTACCTGGATAGCTATGTGCACTAGAAACTGGCATTGTCCTAAAATGATGGATACGGCTCATTGCCGGTATGGAAGGATCACCACACTTGTAGTAATATTGTGAGTAAGGATCCAAACCTTCAAAAAAGATATATGATATATCAAATATACATAAACAAGGATTGCATTCGAGCATGAAATACAACCATCTCAGTTCAAATCCATAAGTGCATTCAGGCTTTAACTAAAATTATCTTGGCAATCACAGCAGCAAATGATAATAACCAAAAGCACGAGATGGAGAAGTCGAGACATTCTTTTACCACACCTGTGAGGCGGACGTGATGGATGATTCCGGAAGTGTAGTTCTTGAGTCCTTCGAAAGGATAAAGCTGGCTATAGACGAGAGATTCTCCGGTAGCTGTGTGAAGCATAGGAAATCTTAGCTTTCCATAGTCAACCACACTAGCAACACTTTTTGGATTCAATGGTTTTATGTTGTCACCAATTTGATATTCCCCTGCATATAAATTGCTGATCATCACCATCATCATCATCAAGGAACCAATCACATAATGAAGCATATAAATTGCCGATCATCACCATCATCATCATGAAACCAGTCACATAATGAAGCATCTATGGCCTAATCATATCATAATATCATCAGCAAAGTTTTAGAATTCAACAATTCAAGAAAAGGACTTGCAAGAAACATAACAGCTAAAACTAAATCATATCTTAGTATTCATCCTCATTTCACCATAAATTGAAAGAAATAACAGGAAATCACCAAATTAACGTTGAAAGCAATAAATCCTAACCAGTAATCCAAGAAATCCAGACAGAATCATGAGTGGAAGAGAGAGAAACTGAAATTTGTTCCGGTTCAAAACCTGTAACATCCCTTTGCACTCTGGGATCAGAATCAGGCAAATCGATTGCATTTCCCCTGAAATTCTCGTCCAGTGCAACAGTAACAGGATCAAAGGGCCCATCGAGGGTTGTGGGAATTTCACAATGAATTTGAATTAAATCCAAGAAAAGAAGAATCAAAACCGGAACCACCATTTTCCCAATTTGCAGGTCCATTTTTCCTCCAAATTAACTAAACCCAAATCAAAACAAAGAAAAGAAAAGCATAGACAAAAGAGGAGAAGGAAAGAGAAGACACGGAGACTATTCCTGAAAGCAATATAGCTCCCTCCGTTGGAAGTCAAAAGAAATTCTCCCTAAGTGGAAAATCAACTAATCAATATCAAAATTTGGTTGCGAATGCAATTTCTTTCAAGAGCCAACATTTCTTACGAGCCTGAAGTTATCCCAAAAAGGTCAAAAGAATGGGTCTTTCTGTACGCAGACATATATAGATCACGTATGTGTGTGTGAAAAGGAAGTCAAATTTGAAGTTTAGTGATCGACGGTTATGTCAGTTATATATACTTGCAAGCACAATAAATACAAACTCGTCGTTTATTATCACAGAAATGGAAAACCTCGATATCAGCCAACTGCTTGATTGATGCTTGCCGTTTTCGAGGCGCTACCCGCTATTTTAACTTATTTTAAATGATAAGTCAATTAATTATTATATCTAGATTTCTATTTAGTTTCAAATTACGTATAACAGAAATCAGTTAAGTGGAAGTTATTTTCAAACTTCCGTCCAACTAATATAACAGAAATCAGTTAAGTAGAAATCGATGGATCGATTTGTAATCCAATATTATTCGAGAGGAATATCACTTTTTAGGATAATGGATAGCATCACTTTTACTAGCTGGAATGAACGTAATGATTTGGCTTAATGCGATGAGCGTTTTGACATAGACTTCGCCGAGAAATGGCGGAGGGGGACTCACGCGCCTTCGCCTGGTTCTCCCTGAACTCGGGGCTCGGCCCTGGGACGATGGACCTGGCCTGGCTGACCTTCCATGGGTTCTACGACCTTGGTCAAGATTTTGACCTGCCTGAGAGGATTCGGGGAGTTTGTTGGTGCTGGTGCGGCGTTGTTTTGGGTTGCCGGTGTATGATTTGAAACCCATAGGCCCGCGCGTTCGGGCTGCATGGCAGGCTTAAGAAGGTGGCGGGGAGCTGAGTTTGGGCCGGGCTGCCGGGAAGAACCATCAGGCTGGGTTGTATGAGTTGACATGTAAATTTGAAGTTGTTTGGATATATGGACTCTGATTTTTTTTTTTTATAAAAATAACTAGAACCCTTTTGTTAAACATAGTTAAACAATTGTTCTCTCATTATAAATATTCTCTGTATCTCATCTAAAATGAACAGTATTTTTTTTTTGAAATATCTTAATTGTTTCTCTATCTCATCTAAAATAACCTGTATTTTTTTTTGAAATATCTTAATTGTTTCATTTTTAAAAATTAATGATCTCTGTAAAATATAAAAATTCTATCATTTTTTTCCACTTTAACCATTTTATAATTTTCTCCTAAGTAATAAATTGTAAAAGTTGTGCTAGATCATAAAATATTTACACCTACAAAAATCCATACCATATTTGAATATTAACCTAAAAATATTTATTATAAATATTTTCAATTGTTATTTTTATATTGAATTCCTTTATTATAGTATAGTCTTGTGATTTATAAGAACAATATGTGAACTTAATCTGACACACACACCTCAAACTTGGATCTCATTGGATGAAACACGCACTCAGACCTCTCGCACGTGCTACGTTACACTTTCAATATCTAACGCTCTAACGTATTTTTAAATTTTCAATTTCATTTTATACCATTGTCTGAAATAAAAAAAGGAAAGTAATTACACAAAATCTCTGATTTACCACTAGACAAATTTAGTTCAGACCTTTAAAAGAAAAGAAAAAGCCAAAAACTGTTGAAATAGAAGCAGCTATTTTCTGGGCACAAGCAAAAAAATTCTGGTTTGCAGAGAGAAGAAAGGGGGTGAAGATGAATATATTCAGGCTAGTAGGGGACATGACCCATTTGGCAAGTGTTCTTGTCCTGCTCCTCAAGATTCACACTATTAAATCATGTGCAGGCAAGCATTTTCGAATTTCATTTTTTTTTCTCTCTAATTTGCTTCAAGATCCAGAAAAAGAGATTTGGTGTTTGCGGGTGAAAGGCACCATTTATTGTTCTTACGCGCCCTATTTCTAAACCCCTAATTGAGTGGCTCGTGTGTTTTGTGTGTGTGTGTGTGTGTGAGAGAGAGAGAGAGCTTTTACTGTTGTTCGTTTGTGTAATTGGTGAAATGGTTATATTTGCTGGCAATGGATACGTATTCACTTGTTTCTCTGTGCGTGCCTCGCGCAGTGGGGCTCAGTCAATCTCTATTTGGTTCGTGGGTGCTGTTGGGTATTTTTGACTAATAAATTATCGGTTAAGAAAATTTTGGATATTATAATTTTCTAATATTATTTGTAAAGAATTTTATGGTGTATTGGTTGATTGAAGGGTTTAGGTTTACAAAGGTTGGATAATGAAGATTCTTGTGCGCTTAATGTAAAGGTGTTTGGAGCATGGTTCCTTGGGCTTTGTCATGTGCAGAGAACAGAGTGTGGTGTAAATGGGGTAGAATTGAGATGTTTTAGGCTGCCTTAGTATTGAGAGCTACAATAGTTATGCCGGGACTCGAGCCAAGGAACTAATCAAATTTTGGACTGATTGATGGTCTTTCCCTTTTTCCTGTTTCAATTTAGGAGGATCTAAAGGAGATTTGTCTGTTTGGCTGGAAATAATGGTATTAAAGAAAAGTGCATTGTTTAATGTTTACGGTGATAAGTGATTCAATTGATAGTTGGATTCACAGAGGTGATATCAAGACATGGTTGACGAGGTTTAGTGTATTTAACACTTAACTACAAACTTAATGCTTCAATTCAACTGACAATCGACCTATCCTTTAAGGTTGGTGGTATTACAAGTATCATGATGTAGTCATGCTCACTAAATTGTACTTTCAGCGCCAGCAGAAAATCTTAAGCCCACGATCCTGCATCTACTTTTGTATCCGTTATAGATATATATGATTGGGAGATCACATCTGTATTGTATTGTAATTGGATATCCATGCTGTTTATCTGATAGAGTAGAAGATGATTTACTATGCACTTGTGTTGCCTAATTTTAAAGAAATAACATAGAGGCACCTAATATGCACAACTCATCAGTTAAATATGTTGCCTGTTGAGGTTTGCCATGCCATCTTCTCTTGCTTTGATTTTGTTCCAAAAATGTGAATCACTACCAATTTCTTCTCAATCACTTTGTATGATGTTGACTGTATTTGTTCGCCCAGGTGTTTCTCTGAAGACCCAGGAGCTCTATGCTATTGTGTTTGCTACTCGCTACTTGGATTTATTTACACATTATGTGTCTTTCTATAATACACTGATGAAATTGATATTTTTGGTGAGCTCTTTCTCAATTGTCTGGTATATGAGGAGGCACAAGATTGTGCGCAGATCATACGACAAAGAGCAGGACACTTTTCGCCACTATTTCCTTATTGTACCATGTTTGTTATTAGCCCTGGTCATGAATGAGAAGTTTACTTTTAAGGAGGTAATATACTCCCATAAGATAGCTACTATATGCTTTGACGTCTTTGTCTGTCTAAACTCTATGTTCTATGTATTCAACCAGGTTATGTGGGCTTTTTCCTTGTACCTGGAAGCTGTTGCCATCCTTCCTCAGCTGGTCTTGTTGCAGAGAACGAGAAATATCGACAACTTGACAGGGCAATATGTTTTTCTTCTAGGGTAATTGATGATTCCACACTTTTTAAATGAAAATCTTGTATTCTTGCATCAGTCAGTGTATACGAATATGAATTGAATATGGGGTTTGAATTGTGTCTTGTGCCAAGTTCTTGCTGTTGTAACTTGTAAGTGGTGTTGTCTTTTGCTTTAAAAATCAGTTTTCGGTTGTGTTGATGTGTACCATATGGGATTCTGTCCTTGATTTCAGAAATCAACTATTAGGAAATATCTTTGATAACTAAAACTTAATGTTTTCCTGTTTAATAGTCAACTGGTGTCTTTTTGTCTCTTTTATGAACTTTATTGATGAGATTGTGGGGTGGAGAAAGTGATTAAATGGATTTGACTTTAGAAATCAACTATTAGGAAATATCTTGATAACTAAAACTTAATGTTTTCCTGTTTAATTGTCAACTGGTGTCTTTGTTGTCTCTTTTATGAGCATGATAGATGAGATTGTGGGATGGAGAAAGTGATTAAATGGATTTGACTTATCAGATTTCTTTCACTTTAACCAGTAAAAAGATCATTAGAAACTATGATGTCAAAATATTTGTATTTCTTCATATTCTTTTGCTCACTACTCACTAGAATACTAGGTGGAACATGATTTACAAGTTTCCAGTTGAAACCTCCTATTCGTTTCTTTTAAGCTAAATTAACAAGATTTTGTACTCTCCAGCTATTGTGTGGCATAACAAAATGATGTTGCATTGATGATGATAAATAATTGCTTTTTATGTCATTGAATTCTTATAGTTTGGTATTGGACCGTGTTTAAGGTTTAAAGATATCTGCCATTGGTTGGTAATTAGAATGCTAGGAGATCAGAAGATCTCAGGCATTAGTCACCAACCTATGCCATGTAACAATTTCTTCTTCGATTTTGTAAGTACTTCATAATAGATCTTATTTTAACTTCTTTGTGACTTGGTTTGCAGTGCTTACAGAGCATTCTACATTTTGAACTGGATTTACCGTTACTTCACTCAGCCACACTTTGTCCACTGGATATGTATAGCCCTCTATCTCTTTTTCTGTGTTGGTTTTGGCTTATAATCTAATACTTATCAAATATGGGTTTCTCTGCTGAAGCTAGGAAATTTAGCTGAAGTGTTCGTATTCTGTAAAGAGGAAATGCTGATTACCAAAATTAATACTAACTTTATGCACTTATTCTTGCCCTGCAGCTTGGGTTTCAGGGCTTGTCCAGACCTTGCTCTATGCGGATTTCTTTTATTACTATTTCCAAAGGTAAAACTACATTAGATTCGTCACTGCATGTTCGAAGTTTTAATATAGCTTCTAGTTATTTATTTCTGATTTCATTTTCTCAGCTGGAAGAATAATGCAAAGCTTGAATTACCTGCTTGAGCTCGTGTTCTGCACAAAAATATTTGAGGCCGAGATGCATGCGCGAGATACTCTAGAAGGTACTTGGCATGTGATTTTGCTTATGCCTATCTAGTTGGACAAGATGGCGTTAGTCGTTTATCAGATATAGCCTGTTATCAAGTGACTTATACTGTGTTGTAACTTGTCGAGGGAAATAGTTACTGATACACCAAGAATGACTAGCAGAACATGTATCCAACTTTTTCAGTGGAAAGATAACTTGCCATTTCCTTCTTCCTAAATTAAAAAAGAAACAAACAAGAGTTATTAAATAGCTATGGATTTATTAGTATTAATTTAATTGTAGCGTATAAAAGGTTCTTTTGCTCCCATTTGTTCTGTTTACTGTATGCATAGACCTGAAATAAATCAATGGTTACACGTCTCCTGATTGGTAGAAAATTTGTAGTCAAATCACTTTTGGTGGGGGGTTCTATTTCAATGTCCCAAATGATTCTCATACGAGTCCCAATATTCAAAGAATAGTCAAAAGCACAATGGGCACTATGCAACTGAAAACTTTCTTTTAATTTTCAATTGAGGGTGTACATATTTGGTATTTAGTGGAGCACTCAAAATTCTGTGGCCAGTTTGGAATTAGGTGGTGAGCAATTGCTGCAGTTATATAGATAGATTTTCTCATCACAACCGTAATTTAATAAAATAATAGAAATGTGAATAAAATACTATTTTAAATTTTAATCCTATAGCCTCCAAATTAAATTTCAAACAAATAATAACTCCATCTTTAGAACTCCCAAAATCTTGAAAAGAAAAACACGCTATTGTTCATGTCAGTTCCAAAATTAAATCAAAAACTATTTCCTCCCTGTGTCAAAGTTACTATTGCCCTAAAAAATTGTTCAATCATTGTTTCAACATTCTTCTGCTGGTATTTGACAGCTTCACTGATGAATCAACCATTAAATAAGGGACTGTGTGTCCCAAAATCACAGGGGAAGAGGCATCGATGTCGATGAGGCAGATTGAAATTTTGCAAAAGTTCTTGCAATGATAAAAATGGTGTCAAAGACAACCAATTCTTCTCTTTTCTATTCAAAAAATGTCGATGAGGCAGATTGAAATTTTGCAAAAGTTCTTGCAATGATAAAAATGGTGTCAACGACAACCAATTCTTCTCTTTTCTATTCAAAAAATGTTCAAATCAGTCCGTGCAGTTTATGACACAAAATCATGTTAGAGATAGTTTAGAAGGCATGAAATTCTGATCTTTTGTTTTTCTTCAAAGCTCAATTGTGACTTGTATTTATATAAAAGAAATGAGGCTATGTATAGAATTAAGTGTGATCATTTTCTTTATGTCCCGTCAAATTTCTATTAAAAATTTATTAAATTAAGTATTATTCAGTTAAGTTAAATATTCTTTTGCCCGTAACTCCCCGGGGTCTTTGACCCGGATCCCAGGCTGTTACATACTACATGTGCATTACTATACAAAATATTATGAGTTAGAATTGTTAACTCTAATTATTTTGCCTTCGTTATATAATCTCAAGTAATCGTGTTTAGAATATAGTTTCGTAGCTCATCTTATTTTCAGGTTAATAGAGAGTTGAATCAAGTGTGTAGACCAAATCTTATAAGTTGACTTTGAGAATGGAGTTGCTGACCTAGTCAATCAAGAAATATTATTTAAACAATATTTCGAAAGTCATTTTCTTGAAGAGTTGATATAAATTGTGTTAATATATGTAAGTAGCCAAAAAAATAGGAATAAGAGTTTTATAGCGCAGTTAATAAAACATAAGTTTTATAACCATTTGACTTAAAAAGACCAAAATATCCCGAAAATTTAAAAAACGGTCTCTCTCTCGCTCTCTCTCTCTCTCACTCTCTCTCTCTCTCACGGACTCACTCACTCACTCACTCTCTCTCTCTCGCACTCACCGCACTCTCTCTCTCTCTCTCTCGCTCCGCACCCACGACTCACTCCCCGGAAAACACACGATCCACGACTCACGACACACTCTCACGACTCACACAAAACAACAACATGAGTGATACGGATACGGATCTGGATCCACGGTACTCCCGGATGCGGCCGCGGCGAAGGAAACTCCTCCACGGCGGAAGAAGCTTCTACGCGGGCCGTCGCCGCCAAGCGCCTTAAGCACGCCGTCGACCTTCCGCTTGGTCGACGAACTTCCGCACCGATTTAGGAGCACCACGACCTCGGTGAGTAATCGTGCATTTAAAATTGGTTTTACTATGTACACGATAGTTTTCATGTTTGACACGATAATTTTCATGTATGACACGATAGTGATGAAATTTCGATAGTTTGTGTGTTTAGAAACTTATAAATTAAAATCGTTGCTATGTTGTTGAAATTCATTAAAATTAGATTGGTTCGTAAAGACACGGTTCTACTGGTATCTTGAAGATCTGACACGGTAGCACCGTGTCACGACCAACCGTGCGGTTGTTACGCCTGGCGCTAACCGTGTATGAGATCTTGTATACGGTTAGCACCGTGTCTTGAACAACGGCACGGTTGGTCAGAACACGGTGCTAACCGTGCACGGTTCTTCGATGACACGGTGCTAACGTGTCTCGATTCGATCTACAGTTAGCACCGTGTCTTGAAGAACCGTGCTGCAGTTCGATGCACTAGCACCGTGTACAGATTTGAATCGTGTATTACGCTGTTAGAACTTCGTTTAGTGTATACTGATTAATCTTGTGCATTTACAGCCTCGTTATAGGTGGTTACGACCACATATGCAAGGCTACGCCGGACGCATCAACCAATACATCCGAATTGATGTATTAGCCGAGGTGAGGACATGTCTAGAGCAGCGCGGATGTATCGACGTATTTAGACAGAGCTGCTTTGGGCATCTTCTTCATCTCGGAGGGAAAGCGCTAATAATGCGCCGCACTGTCGATGGCCCGGCAGTTGTGGATCCTAGTTTCTGGAGTTCGAGATTTGGTTTCACGTATGTGGAACCGATATCTGATTGGGATGATTGAGTTTGCCACGGTCTCGGATTGCGCTTTGGGCGTCTTCCTGATCCGAACTTGAGGCACGAGATTCCCGACCGGCATGTTCCATAGGTTGTTTGAGGTCGGAGGACTACTATTTGAGCTCATGACCGATTCATCAAACAACGGTGGGTGATGATGCCGCAGACTACTTGAAGGCGGCTTTCATATTAGTAGCTTACCTCATCGTCCTTTGCGCGATAGGAAGCCATCGAGCCATGGGTTTGGGCGTTGGTGAGGATTTTGATATGTGGCGAGTTTTCCTTGGGGCTCTATTCATTCCGGGTCCTCTGTCACGGGATTGATGTCTTTGAAGAGGCACCCGGCGAGGTGGCGACTTGAGGAAGACGTACCATTTCTATGGTCTGTTTGGGCCTTCTGATTTGGTCGTATGAGGCCATCCCGACTTAGGGCATGTGTGGATGCCGGGGCAGGTGAGATACGGATTCGAGATGCTTGATGTGGACTACATGGAAGTCCCCGACCCGATATCTTGGATTTTTGATGACGGTAATTTTAATCTCATGTTTAGTATTTGTTGTATATTTATTAAATACATTATAATCAATAATGTGTATGTGTTTTTGTAGCGTTTATGTCATCGTGTCTTTGGAGCCGCTCGAGACCGAGTTGTCGAGGCGTACTACTTGAGCTATCGAGGCGATCCGATGGCTATTCGGTTTGTACTGCGGGCGGCATGCCGAGGCGCGCATGGCGAGCTGCACGGCCGCAGCAGTGCACATGCGTGAGAGAGTGCCGCAGTGGCGTGAGCATGTCCCGATCATGCGGCGAGTGGCGGCGGTGGGAAGATGAAGTGCGGAGATACATCTCGGGTTTTGAGCCGAGTCGACTGGCGCATCTCGATCGCGATCGAGCGTCGTGACATGAGGAGGCGCGAGCGGACCACGTGTCGCTGCGAACACGCCGGAGTGTTCGACCAGACGAGGCCTCCATTTCTGCTGTGGATCGAGGCGTCCGTCGTGCCATTGTGGACGACGATTCGGAGAGGGCCTCGTAGCTCGAGTGGCTCGGCGTGTGTTCGGCGATTGGCGGAGTTCTTGAGCGCGGATCTTGAGCGTAGATCTCGTACCCTATATCTGCGCATGGGGAGCTACGCGGCTATTGAGCATATCGGTCGGGCGCTCGGTCTCCCGGCATGAGGAGGGCCCGCACTAGCCACCGACGATGCGCTACGGCGGTCGATCGAGGAGGTGCCCGCATTAGCCACCGACGATGCGCTTCACGGCGGTCGATCCGGAGGAGGTGCCTCGCATTAGCCACCGACGATGCGCTTCACGGCGGTCGATCCGGAGGAGGTGCCTCACATTAGCCACCGACGATCCGCTTCACGGCGGTCGATCGGAGGAGGGCCCAAGACTAGCCACCGACGATCGGGTCGTCGAGTCTACATGCAGCTCCGTAGAGTATGGTACCCACGGCGCGACCAGGGCCTTCGAGGTCTTTAGGCGGCGGGCCCGAGATGTTTTGTCGTGGCTAATTTGAATCAAGATGTCATGACTCAAAACTGCTCGATCATATCACCGACCCAGTTACGAGTTCACGGCGAGGTACTTTATTACAACATTTATTAATTTTGTTTATATATTTATAATTCAATTAATGGTGTTCTTTTTTATGTGTGTTAGATTATGGAGTTGTACACTTTGTATATACATTGGAAAATAATCAACCCACATCATCACGGCAATGTATTATTGCCCTCGATCAATGAAGCTCGATGCGTTGTAGCACCGATTGGATTTTATGTAAGTTTGAAATGTCCTTATCCGGATGATCGACTAAATGTCCTTATGGAGTTTGAAATGTCCTTAAATTATTCGACTAAATTTATTCATTTATGCAAAGCGCTTTGCGTGAGTTCACCGACTTCATCCGGATGATCCTATGGGCTTTAGGGTGGTATCAAACACCACATATCCACGATGGCAAGTACCGATGACTTGTTAGCGATGGTGCGAGGGCGATGCGAGCATAGCGAGACCGTGGTTGTCTTGTTGTCACGGTAAATTTATTACCTCATTTCTATTTTTTCTATCAAATTGAATGTAAACTTTAAAATTATCAATGTTGCGATACTAGCCATCCACACGGCGGGCAATCAACGGGTCACGATTCGCATATCTCTTGTTGAGTGGACTCTTGAGGTGTACGACTCACGTCGTACAACCACGACTCTCGAGCGTTGAGGCGTTACGAGATGTTGCCCATTATTCGGCTTTTCCTCGATGATGAGGGTAGCTAGATTTTGGAACAACAATCCATTGAGGACGCAACACAATCAGCATCGACATTGGCGGAGGTGCCCGTGATCGCAGATTCGAGCGAGAAAGACTCGGTGAGTTGCGGTGTCTTTGCATGCGTCTATATGTATCGCCTCATCACGGTATACCTCGGAGGTTACATCATAGTCGGCGTTACATACAGATTCGACGTCTGGCGATAGCTCGTAGGATATGGACATTGTCTCGTTTTGATTAGTTTCCTTGACTTTTTGTATTTATAACGGATATTGTAGAATTTTTATACGTGTTAGTGATATTTTGTTTGTATTGGAGGTTGTGACCTCTATGTATATGTTGTGGAGGTGTGACCTCTTTGTATATTGCTTGTTGTTGGTTATTGCTTGTTGTTGGCTATTTCTTTGAGTGCGGGTTGGCTTATCCATATTTTAGAGGTTATCTTGCCGTTTTTACATGTATATATAGTTTGTAAGTTTAATAGTTTTGTCGAATTTGCAATTAACCGAATAGGGGATTGAATTGGATTGATTAACCGAATTTGCAATTAACCGAATTTGTTGGATTAGGGGATTGCGGTGCGTGCACGATCGTGCGGTACACGGGTACACGGGCGTGCGTGCGGTACACGCCGTGTGCGATCGTGCGTCGTGCCGCGGCCGTGTCTTGTGCGCGATCGTGCACGGCACACGATCGTGCTGCGTGCGGTCGTGCACGGCGTGCTGCGATCGTGTGCGGCGCGTACCACCGTGCGCGCCGTGTACCCGTGTACCGTGCGTGCGATCGTGCGCGACCGTGTACCCGTGCACTCCGTGTACGCCGTGCACGCTCGTGTACCCTCGTGAATCCAATTGAACCAACTTAATCCAACAAAAACCAACATAATCCAACAAAAACCAACAACAATCCAACTGAATCCCCCTAATTCAACAAAAACCAACATAATCCAACAAAAACCAACATAATCCAACTAAAACCAACAACAATCCAACTGAATCCCCCTAATTCAACAAAAACCAACATAATCCAACTAAAACCAACAACAATCCATCTGAATCCCCCTAATTCAACAAAAACCAACATAATCCAACAAAAACCAACAACAATCCAATGAATCCCCTAATTGACAAAAACCAACAATATTCAACAAAATCCAACATAATCCAACAAAAACTAACAATATTCAACCAAATCCAACATAATTCAACAAAATCCAAAAACAACGAATATCACTGCATATAACAAATATCCTTACTCACGAGGCCGTTGAGGACACAAATTCCTTGTATGCTCTTCACTTCGACAAATACTACATTTTTTCCTACGTCGTGTCCTTTCCACACATGTTTCATCACTAATGGCAATAAATGCTGTGCATGAGCGTTTGTTGTGGCCTTGACCCTTGCAACGTGTGCATATTTGACGACGTGATCTTGAAGAACCCTCAACAACCGATTGCATCCTACTCAATCTAGGGCCTTGACTGACGTGTGATGATTGGAGGTCGAATAATGTAAGCGATCTGATGCGGTACAATCCATGCACCGGGATGTGATACAGATCCAATTCGATAAGAATAAGTCGCCGCAAAAACAGACTGTCGATAATACTGAGCCACAAAGTCAGTGACTTGTAAACCAGCACGCCTAAAAAAAAGAAATTAATCACAAAATAAATTAACCACAACATATGAGTTGGACTTGACGTTTAGATAAATACCGTACCTAATAGCAGCACAAGCGTGACAACAAGGGATCTCGTCCAAATCGAACTCACGACATTCACATGTCCCATTCTGCAAATCAACCACGTATGATGTGTTTTCTCTTCGACTTTAAACATGTGTGTCGTCGTTGAGCGAACAACCAGCGGCGCCCTTTTCGGCGAGGCATGTAGCCCGGCGCGGCTACTTGGTCAACTCATCGACCTTGCTGCTGCACTAGCTCATCGTCGTCAAACCATTTATCCGTAATAGATCGAAAGTCTCAAGCAACGAGCAAGCGGTAGAGCGTCGAGCCCACAACAACCGACTATTGAAACTCTGCGCGCGTTCAAGTCATGAAACTATATCTTCGTACAGGACACTTCAACCTAGACCACCTATGCTCGCCAATGGAAAGTAGATGATGGTGGGCTGTCGGTTTTAGAACATCCACAGCAGAAAAAAATCTCTCGAAATCCTCTGATCGATAGGCATATGCAGCTGACTTGATAACTGTACAAACATGCGATCCAAATCTCGCCATATTCTTCTGCAAATGGTAAAAGCACAACACATGTGCGACGTTCGGATACACGGACTCCACAGCTTTTTCGATGCCCTTATGTTGATCAGACACAACTAAGAGATCATCAGGATGACCAATGCACGAACGCAGCCGAGATAAAAACCAAGTCCATGACTCTTCATCCTCAATCGGACCTAACCCAATAGCAATCGGGAAGATTCCTTCATTTCCATCCTTCGTAACAGCGACAAAACAAATTCCTTTGTTCTTTCCCTTAAGATGAGTCCCGTCTACAACGACGACCGGCCGTAGGTAATGCTTGAAAGCATACAAACACTGTCCAAGAGCAAGAAACAAATATCGAAATTCGCCATCATGAGCCGTCTCAATATCATATAGTGTCCCGGGGTTTGATTCTCTCAACAGATGCAAATATGATGGAAGCAATTGATAGGACCGTTCGAAATCGCCATATGTCATCTCTATAGCGACGTTTCTTGCTCGGAGAGCAAAGCTGTAATCCATCTCAATGCCAAATTGTCGATGCATCTCTCCAATCATCTCTTTCGGCTTTACACACCTTCATCGACCAATTTCCGTGCAAAATACTTGCCAACAATCTTAGCAGGCACCTGTCGTGGAGCAGTGCGATTCAAATCAAGTGACAAGTATGATTGTTGTTCAACTTAATTACTCTCCATATCGTTGCCCTCTGGACGGCTCGTAGCTTAAAAGGACAACCGTTGCCATGCTTGCAAACATACCCCAAACGTGTTTTACTTGACCGATCGACCACGTACTCTACATGATTCTCCAAGTGGTACAATCCCACGGCTATCGCCAAGTCATCTTTCGTCTTAAATATCGAATCAACGCATAATTGGTCGGTATGGGGTCCACAAGGTTCAACCCAATCTAATGGCAATGCCTTTGTCACAATCAAGTAATGGAATAACCCGATTGCGTAACTCATGCGTTGTATCATCATCTACGGTTCGTGAAGTTGTAGCATGAGCCTCACCATCATTCTTTGTTCGGAAGTGAAGTTCCGTTGTCGATAACCTTATCAAGATGTCACGGTTGTCGAATCCAAGCACCAAATTCAAGTGCTGATGAATCAAATATATCTCTACGTCGGTTCGTGTCTTCCTCTTCATCTGAATACACCAGCTCGTCTTCCTCCTCATTCGAAGACAACGGCTCATCTTCGTGTATAGCTGAACCAGTACATCTTGCATTAGACTCGGGCAAGACTGTAGATCGTTGTGAACCATATAATACCGGTGTCTCTGTGTGTACCGTGGTTGCAGACTGCTTGCCCTTTTCAATCACATACACAACTGGATCATCCTTTTGTTCCACAATCAATCGGAACAAATCAGTGTCAGTTTTCAACGATACTTTTATTCTTCTTCCATCACTAGCGCTCGTCGTATAGAAAAGCATATAATCCGATCCACCATTGTTGCCTACTTGCTCATGAATCTCTCTTAGCAAATTAGCACGTGAAATCTGTTCTACAGCCATGTATACGAGAACCTCGTCGCCGCCTATATACTCTGCTCTGTCCCAACTACCACCATGACGTATAATAAGACGTTGCCAAGACATCTATTGCAAAATAAGATATAAAGATAACGATCATATACATAGGATACACGGATAGATAGGATGCACGGCCACGCACGGTCGTACACGGATGCTGGCCATGCACGACCGTGCACGGGATGCACTGACCATGCACGGTGCGGTCGTGCCGCGGTGCGTGCCGTCGTGCATGGTCGCGCGCTGATCTGCGGACCATACACGGCTTATAAGCCGTGCACGATCGTGCTTTGTGCACGACCGTGCACTGATGAATTTTGTGCACGGTTTGAATTTTGTGCACCGTGTACGATCTGCGCTTATATAAGCCGTGTATCGTATACGGTTCGATGTTAACATCTCATATTTTAAATTTAACTTATTAAATGATCATAAATATTAAATTAATCACTTTATTAACATAAAATCAACACAAATGACATATGTGATGCATAATACTTCTAGTGTACTCAAGAACACATTTTGTTTTCTTCAAAACATGAAATTTATCATTCCAATAACATAAAAGTATTAAAAACATATTCTGTTGTAAATCATCAACAGTGTACAACCGTGTACTCAAGAACACGTAAAAAAAATTCTATCTGGATTTAATTTACCTTAATCCACTAGCAATGCTCGATTTCCTTTGTTTGATTGAAAAAAGCAGTAACAACTTCTTCTATTAATTATTTTCGACTCCTTCCTCTCTTTGAAATTGTAATGTTACAAATGAATTGTTTGTGATTTGAATTCAATATCTACCGATTTTTCAAATTAAATGTTTACCAACCTCTTTTACAATTAATGTTTACCAACTTTAGTTTAACATTCAATTTTGGCGAATTCATTTATTTTTCGTGAGAGAGAGAGAATTTCTGAGAGAGAGAGAGAGGAGAGAGAAAGTTGTGATTTTCACGAGAGGAGAGAGAGAGGATAGAGAGTGGACCCAGGATATTTATGTCTTTTAAAGCGAAATGGTATAAAACTCATGTTTTTATGAGTGTGGATATATAACTTATCCAACTATTTTTTTTGGTTATATATAAAGTTCTCCCATATAAATTTATTGCTCGAAAAACATCATAGAAATTGATCCCCAGTGAAGGCTTCATTTATAATAGAAACATTAATTAAAGCACAATTATTGTTCTGTTTACTTGAGAGTTATTTCCTCGGATTGATTGTATAGTAAGTTTGGAGAAAAGTGAGGCATAGCGGAAAGGCCGCTGCGATGAGAGCTATAACAGTCCATGGGCTCCGGAATTTGGTGTTGATGAGCTCCGCAATCCATGTCTTGGCCTTGCTGTTGCAGTGCTCCTCTATCCTCATCTTCACCTTATCAAAAAGATCTACATCGCAGACTCCATAGGTATCGATGCTTTTGAACATTCTCACCACATCTTCATCGTTAGACATGCACGGTTTTTACGAACCGCCGGCCCGGCCCTAGGCCCAGCCCTAAAGTCAACGGTTCGGGCCCGTACCGGCGGTCAACGGGCCTGAACCGGAACCGTGAGCTAGGGCCTAGGGCCGGGCTCGGTTCATGCGAAATCGGCCCGGAACCGACGGTTAACCGCCGGTCCGAACCGGCGGGCTTGGGATGGAACCGCCGGTCCCGGTTATAGCCGTTGGAACCGGCGGGCCTAGGGCCGAACCGGCGGGCCGCGGGCCAGGGGCCGAACCGGCTGGCTTTTAGATATGCGTTTCTCCCGCAGCACCTTAACATCATTAGCCTTGTCGATTAACGTTTTCATGAAATTAACGTATGATATCACTCTGTAGTCTGTCTCTGTCTCCGGCGACATCTCGAATGCAATAAGATTCGAGAAGAATACTATGCTACGGAAACTGACGTAGAAGATAGGAAGCTGGAGTTGGGCGTAGAAAGCGGAGGAGAAATCAATGTTCCTCAAGAAATGAGTACTGGGCCTGAAATGAACGCCCTTTGCTCCCAGATCCGTCACCGACCGAAACGGACCGTTGAGCATTACCCACAGACTTAATGAGTTTTCTTTCATCGGTTGACTGTCGTTATAGATAAGCTGTCTTGAATATTTTGTCTCAACAAAGCGGAGGTAGACGCGATGATACGCTTCGAGAAGGTGAAGAGGCTCTTCTTCTTCTCCTATCCATAGAAGCCGTTCCTGACGCCTTCCCCCAAACATAGTGCAACTCAAGTAGTTGCGCAGCCATAGTTGGGCATCCACACCTTGGTATACGAAGGGATTAACCAGTTAATGAGCCATAGTGGAATCTGATTGTCCAACATATACATATCGCGGCCCATGAACATCATCCCAGACATTCCCAGGCGACGAAGAATTATGCAGCGGTTTTCAGGTTTGCGTAAGACGAAGCAAGCGTCGCGTAGCATCATTTCTGCCAATTCCTGGTCGCCGTAATCAACTGCTCCGCAGTAGAAATGCCTGATTTCGTCGAGCCGGACTGAGATCTTGCTGAGAAGGACGTCTTTGTGGTTAGCGCCGCTGCAAAGGTTATCTCGTATCTCGTTCTTAAGTTGCTCCGCTAGCTGCAGTTGTGGTTTGCCATGGTGGTATGGGCCTAGGGAAACCACCGCTGGCTCATAAATATGCTTCTTCTTCTCTCGCAGATGCACTGGCACTCTGTACAGCACGCGCCGCCGAGATGGACCAAATTTCAGCGGGATGTCGACACTCGTTCTCATAATTTCTTCATCCATGTCTGCCATGTACGTAGATTGGAACACGCCTTGCAGTTCGGTTCGTGCTTTTAACGGATGCTGCTGTAGTGGGATCACTTCATAGCAACATACAAAATTAAATACCAGCAATAATGGGTATTACAGCTAATAATAAAAATTATATAAACAAACTAATTACTGAAATAGAAAGTCTTTAATTGTTGTCTAAACTTTGAATGCAGGGGTAGAGCCTAAAATTTTGTTTGAGGGAGGCTACTATGTCTTCGTCGATTCTTTCCTTTCCTCGTCACTTCGAGTTCGAGAAGTGAGTTTTTCTATAATGGCATTCGAAAAGAACACGAGGCTATTGTAAGTGACGTAGAAGAAAGGAAGGTGGAGTTGGGCGTAGAAGGCCAAGGAGAAGAATTTGATATCCGTCAAGCAATGAGAACTCCGCCTGAAATGAATGCCCTTTGCTTTCAGATCCGTCACCGACCGAAACGGTCTGTTCCACATTTCCCACTGAGTTCTTGAGTATTTTATCCTTGGTTGGCTATACTTATTGATAACTCGTAAAATATTACTGGATTCTTCTGTCTCGACAAGGCGGAAGTAGGTGCGGTGTATAGCTTCGAGAAGGTGAAGAGGCTCTTCTTCTCCGTTTCCCCATGGAAGCTGTGTCATCCTCTCATCCCCATAAATATCGTTACTCAAGTACTTGCACAACAATGATTGGCCTGTCTCACCTTCGTATATTAAGTTGAGGAGCCATAGTGGAATCTCATTTAATGGGTAATGAGCGGTTCCAGATCGATCCGGATAAAATCCGCCCATTGACATCCCTAGATACAACTGCATTGGGATTTATTGAATCATTTCATAACTATATGCATAATGCATGGATGTAACAATTTTCTGGTGGAATTCGACTAGTAGATTACGAGATAGGAAGAAGGGTAGATCCGATATATAGAGAGAATCCGTGATAAGTTTTCTCATGTTTAGATTTTCTCTCCTCCAACCTGTGCAGATAACATTTGCTTGGTTGTCTATTACAGTTGACTGTCACTGACTACTTACAATAGATATGTCGTGAGCTGAAATTGGTTGATGTTTGGAAAGGTTATCATAATATGACACAAATAACTTGAAAAGAAGAGCAAATGAATAATGAAGTGTTGAATATCAGTTACTCGATCAAAAAAAGAAAGAGAAAATGTGTTCATACATAATATAATTATATAATGTATTGACCTGAGCAGAGTCGTTGTACTGTCATCTGACGAAGCCCCCTTTCTGCATCCCAACTATTGCTGCCTTATTTTTATATAGAGACTAAACTGTTCTCCATGTCGGCTACCTTTCTTTATTTATAAAATAGCTGCTGTATTTTATGTACTTCGATTCCACTTTGATGGCTCTAAATTACTATTATTATATAGAAAGAAGAGAATGCCATGCTCTTATGTCAAGAATGGTATATGTTTCTTTTTTTAATGGTTCAATGAAGCATGGTATATATTTGTTCTTTGCTTGTATACTTAAGTGTAGTTTTCAACAATGATCTAGGTTGCTTATTGCATGTTTTCCATTTTAGTAGTTCAGTTCTTTACAAGAAAATGGTTATCTAGTATGTATGTTGCAATTAAGTATTGAATATTAATGATTAATTAGTATTAATCGCAACTTGCATTAATTGATTGTAATTAAATTTTATTAATTCACAATTAGAGCTTATTAATCTCAATTTAGAATTTAATGGTAGAATTGTTATTTTGCCTTCTTTATTTGATCTCTATTAGTCGTATTTAGCATATAGTTAATTCGTAGCTTATTTTATTTTCAGGTTAATAGAGAACTGAATTAGGTGTGGAGACCAAGTCTTACAAGTTGAACTTGTGGATGACGTTGTTGACTTTGTAAATTAAAAAAAATAGACAACTGATTTTTAGGATTGGTTAACTCCATTGTCTAAACTGAGTTGAGGGGTTCTCAACGAGATGCTTGGCCACAAAGGGTTTCAGACTTCTATAAATAGAGGGAGTTCACACAACGTCAACATCCATTCATTCAAGGAAAAAATTTATTTTTGAGTTCAAAATTTGTTACTGAACTTATTGCAATTCCTCCAATATTCCTAAGAGGGTGTTTGGCTGAGCTTATAAGTTCATCAAAACAGCTTATAAGCTGTTTAGGAGCTTATAAGTTATTGCAAAGTGTTTGGTAAAATAAGCTCATAAATAACTTATAAGTTGTGAAAATAAGTTCCAACAGCTTATAAGCTCCTCTAAAAATAAGTTGCTCAACCCCAACTTATTTTTTCATAAGCTTATAAGCAACCATGAATTTACTAAAATAACTTTATTATAGTTCGTTATTTTCTACATATATACTACCAATATCATTTCTCGTCAATTTTATCTATCTAACTAACGATTGTTTCTCTAGCTTATAAGATCAATTATCCAAACACTTTAACAACTTATAAGTTCTTGAGACATTACCTCTTATAAGATCTTGAAACATCTTATAAACTCTTGGAGCTTATAAGCTCTTTAAAATAAGCTTAGCCAAACACCCCCTAAGTCTTGTAAAGTTAAGATTGGTGATCTCATCTGTTGTTTGAGAGAATTGTTGTGGGCGTTCTATAAGTCATAGTTTACTCAATACTGAACAACTGATTTTTGACAGGTTCATGAAGGATTTCTAACCCTATTATATTGTTTTCAATAGAGTATTGAGGATTCCCACTCTATCGTATTTTCTTGTGTATCGTATAATATAGTGGATTCTTACTACAAGTTATTCAAAATTTGTAGTAAAATTACATCTATTATGTCCATTTATTTTCCCCAATTATTCTCAAGTATCTCACTGATTGATGGATTATTGTGTAATAATTTGTTTAACATACTTTAATTTGTCGAAAGGAACTTTCATAATGCATAAGATGAAACTAGGGATGTCAACGGGCGGTCTTTACCCGGACCGATTCGGAACCGTTTAAAGCCCATTAAAATTTTAAGACAACGGTTCCGGTTCCAAAACCGTTTGGACCCGGACTGGTCAAGACCCGGCCCGTTTTGTCCGGTTCCGATCCGACCTGATCAGTTTTTTTTTTTTTTTAATTTGATTATTACATATCCACTTTTTCTATAAGAGTATTTTCCATTTGAGTGTAATTACAAAATATTAATTAATTTACTAAAACCATCATCTACCAAAAACGTGTAAATTAAAACCGATAAATTTTTATAATTGGAGGTGTGACATGAAAAATATTTGTATAAATTATATATATATATATATATATATATATATTGCTCGATTTGTATCATGTTTTAATATCTAATTTGTATTTCTCTTATATATATATATATATATCAATATATATGGTGTTTATGATTAGAATAAAACCAAAAGGAAAAAAGTTGAAGTACCATAAGAGAAAAACGTTCGAGATTGTCACAAGTATATTTTACTAAAGGATAGAAAGTAAAGTTGCTTATCTTCTAAAAGAAACAAATTAATCAATAGAATAAGCAAAGTTGCGGATGCTTACAACAGTAGCAAACTTTTTAAAACTGAAACTGATGTATAAAATTTTTAATCTTTTTTTATACTTTTTCTTTTATAATTGGAATAACTTCTATTTATCTTTTTCCAATTTTGAATTAAAGTCGAAGAAACGATTGAAACAAAAATCGAAAGAAATTTATGGCCTAGAAGAAAGAAACACGGGTAATAATCATTTCGGAATGTACCAATTATATAAAATTAAAACGATGTTTGAAAAATGTCAAGTGATATTTTCAAAATAACGATATGAGGACGAAAATACGTTAATTTGTTGAAATTTGAAATATGAAATTGAAAATTTTGGAGATTTGGGTGTAGCGCCCAACGGTGTGAGTTAGTATGGGTATACCCGATCCGGATCCATAATTGATGGTCCGGATCCGATCCGATCCGATGTTTCTTGGCGGTTTAGAACCGTAACCAATCTAATTTATTGGTTACGGTCAAGAAAAGCACGTGGCCGTTGACATCCCTAGATGAAACTGTAAATAAAATACATAATTGAGATATCAGCAAGACTGATAATTTCACGAGCACGCTACAGTTATTTTCTTGTAGCACAATAGTAGTAATAAGTTGTTGGCATTACATTAAATTAGATTAAATAAGAGAGACACACGTAGATACATACAAAGTGAAAAGTTATTTCCTTGGATTGATTGTGAAGTAAGTTTGGAGAAAAGTGAGGCAGAGCAGCAAGATCGCGGCGGCGAGAGTTAGAACAGTCCATGGGCTCCGAAAATTGGTGTTGATAAGGTCGGCCATCCACGTCCTGGCTTTGCTGTTGCAGTGCTCCTCAATCCTCATCTTCACGTCATGAAAAAGACCTCTGTTGCTGAATCCACTGGTATCGATGACTTTGAATGCGAAAGCCACCTCTTCATCGCTCGCCAACAAGCTGTACAGTATACCTTTCTCCCGCAGCACCTTCACATCCTTAGCCGTGTCGATCAGCGTTTTCATGAAATTGATGTAAGATGTGACGCCGAAGTCTGTCCCTGCTGCCTCAGGCGACATCTCGAATGCAATAGCGTTGGAGAAGAATATTACGCTACTGTAAGTGACGTGGAAGACAGGAAGGTGGAGTTCGCCGTAGAAGGCGTAGGAGGAGAATCTGATGTCCGTCAAGTAATGAGAAGCCGGCTTGAAATAAATGCCTTTTGCTTTGAGATCTGTCACGGACCGAAACGGACAGTTCACCATTCGCCAATTACTTTTTGAGCTATCTTCCTTTAATTTCATCGTGTCATTGATAAGCAGCAGAATTTTTCTTGAATCTTCAATATCTTTCTTAACGAGGTATGTGCGACGCACGGCCGCGAGGAGGTGAAGAGGCTCTTCTTCTTCTTCTTGATGATCTCCGTTTTTCCATGGAAGGCGTGTCATCCTCTGATCCCCAAAAACAGTTCCACTCAGGTAGTTGCACAGCAATGGTTGGCCTTGGTATAACAAGGAGATTAACAAGTTGATGAGCCATAACGGAACCTGATTCTCCAGCATCAACATATCGCGATACATGAACATTGCCCCTGACATGCCCAGGCGATTACAAATTAGATTGAGCTTTTCATCACCTTCCATATAGCATAAGAGGAAGCAGGCGTCGCGAAGCATCATTTCAGCCAATTCCTGGTCGCCGTAGCCGTCTGCTCCGCAGTAGAAATGCCTGATGTCATCCATCCGCTCCGAGATCTTGCTGAGAAGGAAGCCTTTGTTGGCAGGACTGCAAACTTGATCTAGCAACTCGTTCTTGAGTTGCTCGGCTAGCAGCAATTGCGGATCCCGGCCGTGGTGGTATGGGCCGAGGGAAACCACCACTGCGTCATAAATGTGCTTCGTGACCTCTCGCACCTGCAACGGCACTCTGTACAGCACGCGCCGCCGAGATTGACCAAGTTTGGGCGGGATGTCGACTCTCGTTCTCTTAGTTTCTTCATCCATGGACTCAAAAGCTATACGTGTGTCTATGCAAGATTGGAACACGCCTTGCAGTTCGGTTCGTGCCTTTAATGGATGCTGCTGTAGTGGAATCACTTCATAATCAGCTCAATTGCAGAGATTTGTAGATCTGAATAGAGTGAGATTGAATAGATTCAAACAAGTCTTCTTCGTCTTATTTTTCTGCCATTAAAACTTTGCAAGTTGCAATTAACCTCAACGTCAACTATCAGCTTCAAAGTTCTCTTTTTGCACCTTCTCTTTATTGTAGTAGGATGGGCTAAGAGCGATTATTTCCGACGAAAAATAGATTTCTAAGAACTAAAATAAAATAAAAATTTGGGGTGTACTTTTAACCAAACTCAGTCCTACTATAGCTCCTGTTGAATGCTTCATCTGATTCACACTCAAAAAGAATTTTTCTTCTTTAAAGACCAGTTATAATCTATGTTAAATTAAGATACAATAGTTGCTATATTGAACTAGAAAAACATTTAAATACTAAGGTCTTTGTTAATGATAGGAAATGCCGAATAAGGCACGTAATGTACTAAGTAAAATAAACCACGCACATAATCGTGGTTCCAATATTTAATTAATTGAAATTTCTTCTTTATAAAATATGGTTGTTAGAAACTTAGAACCAACCAAAATATTTTAAACATTAGTAATTAAGGTTGACTACAGTGTAATGTATTAAGTAAATAAAACACGCACATAATCGTGGTTCCACAATATATTTATTGAGATTTATTCTTTATAAAATATTGTTGTTAGACCCGACCAAAATATTTAAACACTAGTTAGATTGACTTTTGTTTAATTTATTAAGTAAAACAAAACAAGCATATCATCGATCATCCTAATGGTTTGATTATGTAAAGATGCTCAGTTTTTATTAATGTTATTTAATCTATCATGTTTAGCCTATAAATACTCTACTGTAAGGCATGTTTTGGTGCAGAAAAATATAAATATATCATATTTCTATTCTAGCCTCCAATCCTATCTCTTCACACTATATCTCAAAAACCCAACATAAGAACACATGTATATTAATAATATTGTTACTATACATAAAAGATGAAACTGTAAATACAATACATAATTTGAGTCGTCAACCATTAATTTCATGAAGCTAAGATACGACGACATGATCGAATCGAGCAGCAGGACTGGATTTTTTGATAAAATTCCAATTAAATTTTTTGAACAGATTTCAAAATATTGTTTCATTCATTATGGTAGAAGTAGAACATCGTCGTTTAGAAGGATGACTGGAGATAATTTATCATGTAGAATCTTCTCTCATTACCGGTCGACCCTACCAATAAGTATACATTGACAGTGCGATTTTCATAGTCTCTGTGTACATTTTTATGGATATTATTTGCATCTTTATGATCATCAAGAAGAATTAATGAACTTCCATTTAGGAGCTGAAAGCCTGAAACTTCCTTTTTTGCTAATCTTAGTAGGACCCTAGTGAATGTGCTTTCTCCATAAATAGTAACAGAATAATAGTACCCAAGTTAGTTAAACAATATTTCGAAAGTTTTTTTCTTGCGAAAAACTTCATAGAAATTGATCCCAGGTGAAGGCTTCATTTATAATAGAAACATTAATTAAAGCACAATTATTGATTCTGCTTGGTGGAGAGTTATTTCCTCGGATTGATTGTATAGTAAGTTTGGAGAAAAGTGAGGCATAGCAGAAAGGCCGCTGCGGTGAGAGCTGTAAAAGTCCATGGGCTCCGGAATTTGGTGTTGATGAGGTCGGCCATCCAGGTTTTGGCTTTGCTGTTGCAGTGATCCTCCATCCTCATCTTCACGTCATCAAAAAGCTCATCGTTGGCGAACCCATAGGTATCGATGCTTTTGAACATTCTGACCAACTCTTCATCGTTCGCCATGTCGCTGTACAGTATCTCTTTCTCCCGCAGCTCCTTCACATCACTAGCCTTGTCGATCAACGTTTTCATGAAATTAACATATGATGTCACAATGCAGTCTGTTTTCGGTGTCTCCGGCGACATCTCGAACGCAATAAGATTCGAGAAGAATACTATGCTACTGTAAGTGACGTAGAACATAGGAAGGTGGAGTTGGGCGTAGAAAGCGGAGGAGACGAATTTAATGTCCCTCAAGCAATGAGAACTGGTCCTGAAATGAATGCCCTTTGCTTTCAGATCCATCACCGACCGAAACGGTCTGTTCCACTTTTGCCACTTAGTTTTTGAGCATTTATCCGTTGGTTGGCTATACTTATTGACAACACGTAAAAATTTTCTTGATTCTTTTGTCTCGACAAGGCAGAAGCAGGTGCGGTGTATAGCTTCGAGAAGGTGAAGAGGCTCTTCTTCTTCTCCGTATCCCCATGGAAGCTGTGTCATCCTCTCATCCCCAAAAGTACTGTAACTCAAGTACTTGCACAACAATGATTGGCCTGTCTTACCTTCGTATATTAGGTTGAGGAGCCATAGTGGAATCTGATTCTCCAGCATATACACATCGCGGTACATGAATATTGTTCCCGACATTCCCAGTCGACGATGGATTAGGCCGTCGTTCTCACCTTCTTCCAAATGGCATAAGAGGAAGCAGGCGTCTCGGAGCATCATTTCAGCCAGTTTCTCGTCGCCATAGCCGTCTGCACCGCCGTAGAAATGCCGGATTTCGTCCATCCGCTCCGAGATCTTTCTGAGAAGGATGTTTTTGCCGTTGGCGCCACAGACGATATCTCGTAACTCGTCCTTGAGTTGCTCTGCTACCTGAAAATGCGGCTCCCGGCCATGGTGGTATGGGCCGAGAGGAAGCACCACAGGGTCATAAATGTGCTTCTTGTTCTCTCGAAGCTGAACTGGAACTTTGTACAGCACGCGCCGACGAGATTGACCAGATATAGCTCCGATATTGATGCGCAGGTCGCCGAGGGAAGTTTCTTCATCCATGGAAACTGCTTGCTATCTGTCAGTTTATTAATAATATCTCAAAACCCAACATAAGAACACATGTGTATCAGTAATATCTCACATATTGGAAAAGGCATAAAATTGAATCACTAGTATATATTCGAGTTTGTTCCATCAAGCTCGATTATGAAGTGTAACTTCAAAAAGTGCATTTTTATCGAGTAATACACATAATCGTGGACTCAAATTGCTCACTGGTTCTATTATACTGAGATTTCTAATGTAATATGATCCAAAATGAACATAACACTCGTCAAAATTGCATTATATTCGAGTTTGTTCCATCGAGATCTATTATGAAGTGTGAATTGCATAAATGAAGCATTTTTATCGAGTAATACACAAAATCGTGGACTCAAATTGATCACACGCTCTATTATACTGGGGTTTCTAATACAATATGATCCAAAAGGAACATAACACTTGTCGAAATAGCATTCTATTCAAGTTTGTTCCATCGAGCTCGAATATGAAGTGTAACTGCAAAAAAGTGCATTTTTATCGAGTAATACACATAACCGTGGACTCAAATTGCTCACATGCTCTATTATACTGACGTTTCTAATGTAATATGATCCAAAAAGAGCATAACACTCGTCGAAATAGCATTATATTCGAGTTTGTTCCATCAAGTTCGATTATGAAGTGTAACTGCAAAAGGTGCATTTTTATCGAGTAATACACGTAACCGTGGACTCAAATTGCTCACAGGCTCTATTATACTGATATTTCTAATGTAATATGATCCAAAATGAACATAACACTCGTCAAAATTGCTTTATAATCAAGCTTGATGGAACAAACTCGAATATAATTACTTTGTAAATTCACACCATAAAAGATACAACTTGTACTTTTCAAAAGACAAAAAAACAAAGCTAACGAGCGGATTTCATTGTTTTTTCTTTATTTATAGTATATATTCCAACAGAAAATTGAGCTGCTGCCTTTGAAGCATTTTTTTTATTATTAACTAAAGGACTTATCCATGAAATGTTGAAGCATGGGACTCAAATGCAAAGGATTACATTTTATATTCACAAAAATTAAAATTTTCAGTTCCTTCAAATTTGCAAGATCCTGCAAAAAAGAAATGAAAGAAAGATTATAAATTAGTATGAGAATTGTTACCTGAGATGTGGAAGGCTCAGCTCAATTGCAGAGATTTGTAGATCTGAATAGAGTGAGATAGAATAGATGCAAAATGAAGAATTGAGAAATATGTATAGATTGATCCATGCATTTATGTTGACTTGGACATGGACTAGCACTCTGCTTTTGTTTGTGGCTGTCTATTTTTCCATAAAACAAAGATATTCTTCTTTTTCTTTGAATTCATGGAAAAACTGCATCCGCTATTTTCGGTATGCACTGGATAAAATTCACGATTATGTGCAATAACCTGTAAAATCACACTTGAAAAACTAGAAGTAACAATTTTATTCTTCTTCTTCTTTCAACATCTTCTCTGTAGATGCATCTCCATACCATCAAAATTTTATAACATATTAATGCATCAATTATAAATTATGATTTCTCTATAATATCCTTACTTGTATTATATTTTGAAGATAGTTTAGTAATTTAATATATATATATATATATATATATATATATATATATATTATATATTATATAAAATAAAGATCATTGAATACACTCTCCTCGTTAGTTAATAACTTTATTGCTCGAAAAATATCATTGATTGCTATTGATTTATTGTTTGATTTCATTTTCTCAGCTGGAATAACAATGCAAAGCTTGACTTACATGCTTGAGCTCTATGTTCTTCACAAAAATATTTGAGGCCGAAATGCAGGCGCAACATATTCTAGAAGGTACTAATTGGCATGTGGTTTTGCTTATGGCTATCTTATGCTGAACCACTGGATTTGGATAAGAGCTTAGATACCGTTAGGCGTTTATCAGATATATATTGCTTGCTATTAACTATTAAGAGACTTTTACCGTGTTGTAAATTGTGATGTTGAAGGAAGTAGTTATATTAGTAGTTATATTATACACCTGCAGAACACATGACCAACATTTTCAATAGACAGATATAGGTTTGTTAATGAGCGGTGTTTTATCCAAATCAAAATCAATAAATATATATTGATTTCGGTTATGGAATCAACTTATTAGATATCTAACTCGAACCTGACCCGGACTATCAAACTATAGGTCCAGGTCGACTAATTACCCAAATTCTAAAATGGTTATCAATTTGTATTATTTTTTCATAACTTAATAAAAAATGGTAATGAATTAGTAATGGATTATCTAAATTTTTCGATGTAAATAGGCACATTAGACAAGTTCATTATACACAAAAAAAGAGGGTCGGACCCCAAAAAATGGGATCGGATCTGGATCGGTCCGTGTCTGAACAGGTCTGAACCAAAACAAGAATTGTTGCTTTTGGGATATGAATGATTAGGATCGATCAAGTTAAACCCACTCATTAACAAGACTAGACATATATAACTTAACCATTTTCCATTTTCTTTCTCAAATGCAAAAGAAAACCAAACATGTTTTACTATGTCATCATTGATTTATTGGTATCGTAGCATATAAAGGTACCTCCAATGGTAGGTTTTTTTCATTTTTAAGAAGTTGAGCATCAACTTTTTTAGCATAGCATTGAAATGGAGATGAAGTCCCAACTCCCAAATGAGTCTCATATGAAGTCCCAACAAATTATAAAAAATACTCACAAGCACATTTTTTATTAACAGCCACAATTTTGGTTTTGTTCTATTTTTCCTGAAAAACTTTTGAAGTATGAATGTATATATTTTTCTCTTTCTTTTTATTATTTTATATTTATTTTACGGGGAGATCACAAGCAAGCAACTATAAAAAAAAATTGTGGGTAAATAAAATAAGATACAAGCTGCTTAATAGGGCATGCTTTGGGGAGAACAACACAAAGTAACAGGGAGCTAGCAGAAAATACACTAGGGGCCTACAGTAGAACTCTCGATGGCAGCATTAAAAGCTAGTAATCAGGTAAAACTAGGGCAAAATCTCACGTAGAATAAAGAGGACCATAGAGAAAACTAAAATGCCAGGGTACGAATAGAACAATACACAACCAACAAGAAGTAAGTTTTGGCAACAATCAAGACTGAAGACCCTCATAAAAGAAAAGAAACAAATAAGTAAAACAAATAAAAGAGAGATACACACAGAGGTACATTCAAAGTGGAGAGTTATTTCCTTGGATTGATTGAATAGAATGTTTGGAGAACAACGAGGCAGAGCAGAAAGGCAGCTGCGGTGAGAGCTATAATAGTCCATGGGCTCCGGAATTTGGTGTTGATGAGGTCGGCCATCAAGGTTTTGGCTTTGCTGTTGCAGTGTTCCTCCATCCTCATCTTCACGTCATCAAAAATATCTTCGTTGGAGAATCCATAGGTATCGATGTTTTTGAACATTCTGACCACCTCTTCATCGTTTTCCAACATGCTGTACAGTATGCCTTTCTCCCGCAGCTCCTTCACATCACTAGCCTTGTCGATTAGCGTTTTCATGAAATTAAAGTATGAAGTCACGCCGTATTCTGTTGCCGGTGTCTCCGGCGACATCTCGAATGCAATGACATTTGAAAAGAACACGAGGCTATTGTAAGTGACGTAGAAGAAAGGAAGGTGGAGTTGGGCGTAGAAGGCCAAGGAGAAGAATTTGATGTCCGTCAAGCAATGAGAACTCCGCCTGAAATGAATGCCCTTTGCTTTCAGATCCGACACCGACCGAAACGGACTGTTCGACATTTGCAACTGCGTTCTTGAGCTTTTTATTCTTGGTTGGCTATACTTATTGATAATCCGTAAAATATTACTTGATTCTGCTGTCTCGACAAGGCAGAAGCAGGTTCGAGAAGGTGAAGAGGCTCTTCTTCTTCTCCGTTTCCCCATGGAAGCTGTGTCTGTTGGATTTGTATACTGAAAGTAGTTTGGTTGAGCTTGTATACAATGTTTTCTGTTACCACTATTACAATCTCCTATCTGAATTGTTTACTTGATTGCAAATGTATATCCTTTTATCTCATATATAAGTTAGATCATACAGTGTATTGTAGATCACAGAAGTCTGTATGATTGGTCAAACTTAATGAGATATAAAAAGTATCACAGTTAAGACAACTTGAGGACGAGTTGTTGGTATAGGCTGTAGTGTAGATAAGAAGTGACTTGACTTGGTTGCTTATCTATGCTGGTACGTCTCCGACGTATTGATGGATCACAGTGAGATGAGTTCTTCTATCTGACCGTCGTAAAGAACCTAGATCTCGATGACTTTACGTTGATCTAAACCTCGATAAAGTATTAGGTGAGTATGAGTTGTTGACCATCACTTTGACTTGTTATGGGTGAAGGTTACATGAGATAACCCAAGATTCTCTGCATCTTAGGTGGTGGCAGTGCTTGTATGTCATGTTAGTTACCTATGTCTAGTCACTGTATTCGTTTAGGATGATGACGTCCCTTTAAGGAGCTCAAAAGATTTATTGTACTAAACCATGCAGGTTGAGTTATCTCAAGTACAATAATAAGGTTGAGTGGTACTACTTAAGAAATTAAAGATATTAATTATTTTAAGCAGTCAGAACGCTATAAATAATTAATGGACGTGCGATATCTTAAATACGGGGATTCGTGAAGTCTAAGTGCAAGCCCGACTCAACTTCGAAAATAAAGGGGTAAGTTAGCATTTATTCTCTTATGACACGAATAAATGTTTATGAATTAATTTATGTTCTGGGCTGAACATAAGATAATTAATTTATTTGAGGCTCATCTTTATTCCTTACATTTGATCCCTGGGCTGGCCCATCCAGGCCTTTTAGCTTAGAGAAATTCGATCCCCTTCTCTTAGAGTTCCACTGGGACTCTGCTCGATCCTCTCTATCTTAAGTGATATGATTATATTTATTAGATATGCATAAATCCTATCATGATAGGATTAGGGTTGCATTATAAATATAAGGTGAGAGAGAAAATCAAGGTTAAAATGCTCAAGCAATATTTTCGAGAATTATACTTCCTAAAGTGTGAGAATTTTCGAAAACTTTGAGAAGGAGGAAGAAGGCGAATTTCTATAGCACTCTCCATAGATTGTCCTCACTCGGCATTGGAGTTTAGCAAGCAGGATCTGATCAGGAAGATCAAAGCACAGTCTTGATCATTTCTTCCCAAACAGTTCGCGGTAAATCACGAGAAAACTCCTACGTGTTGCGATTAATTATATAGGTGCATGCTAGGTATATAATCAATGTATGGTGAGGCCGTGCCCGTGCACGCGAGGCCCGTTTTCGAGTTTGAAGATCTGTACTTTGCAAATTTATGTAATAAATTAGGCAGGGAAGTACAGGATCCACGAGTGGGCCGCGATGAACGATTTTATTTTATTTTATCGTTCAAAGCATGTCGTGGATGTTTAAATTATGCAGAAGCATGCTATGTATGTTTAATTACGTAGATAAACATATTATATGTTTTCGTGATTGGATGCGCATAGTAAGCATGCTAGGTTTATCCCATTTTCAAGCATATTTTAGAATTCTGCGAGCATGTTTTACATGTTGAGTTCTATAGAAAAGCATGCTAGGATTACGTGATCTGCATGGACAAACCTTTTGAAACAAAAGACTAAGCAAGTAACCCAACATATTAATTTTTAAATTAAAATGTCAAGACCTCCACTTTTGATCTCTAAACAAAGTGATACGCCTTGTGAGTGGCGATCCACACGCGTGGCTTGCTTGCTTTGTTTGTCATAAGTTTGTTAGATGAGATTTCTAAATAAAACATTTTAATCTATTGAGAAGTGGGAGTTTCGTGTGTGGCGTCCACACGCGTAGCTTGCATATGCGATTTTCATAAGTTCTCTAGAGATAGATTTAAAATGAGATACAAAGGAATTTGGATTGGGCGGTATGGTCTAGTGAGTATGCCAATTCGAGAATTTATTTTCTGTTTGTTAAAATTGTGGTCCTTTGCTAGACATCACCTCAAGTACAACTTCCATGAAGTCCCTTCTTACGATAGTGATGTGGTCTAGTAAGGTTCAATCATTAATTTCATTTGTCATAAGGATAAGTTGACATGGATTGAAATTAAGCGATTAAAGGTATATTTTAGTGCAGTCGGGGGTTCGTGTGTAGCGTCACATGCGTGGCTTGCATGTGGGATTCCTTGGGCGATTGGAGGTTTCAATTAATATTATTTTATCAAAAGGTTACAATATTATTATTACGAATTATGTGCGATCGTATGCTTATGTGTTTACATTACTTTTCGGATATGTCTCTTACAGATTATCAATATACTCGCACAAAATCCTCTATCCGGTCCAAATTTTATCGAGTGGAAATGAAACATTGAGATTGTTCTTACCGCCGAAGAAAATTTATTTGTACTCATCCCGTCCCAAATCTCTAGACGATTTATCTACTGATGAGGAGCGCAAGGAGCACGCGAAATGGGACAAATCAAATAGAATGACAAAGTGCCTTCTTTTGGTCACCATGTGCGAGTCTTTGCAACTCTAGCATCAAGAGATGGATGATGCATTCACTATATGGCTAAATCTCATGAAATCATATGAGGAGTCGGACAGAATCGCTTATCATAATTTGACTAATTTAATAATGTCAAGTTCAATGAAGGAAAGTGATTCAGTGTATGACCATGTGGAGCAAATGATCAATCTCTTCAGAGAGCTCGAATTGGTTGGAGGATATATTGATGACGTAGTTAGAATCGATATGATCCTCAACACTTTGCCCGAGTCTTTTGATGACTTCCGTTATGGAGTAGTCCTTTATGATAAGAGTTATACTCTAGATTCATTGCTGAGAGGATCTAGTAGCGGAAGAGCATAAAATGGGCAAGGTGCACAATCTTTAATGCGCACCTCAAAGAAAACCAACGCTTTATCGAAGATGAAAGGAAAGTGGAATTCGAGATCTAGAGCTAAAGAAAAGTGGGAGTGATCAAAGGGCTCTACCCGGTTTGAAAAAGTCGAAGGAGAAGGCGAGTGCTTCAAGTGCGGTGAGGCCGGGCATTGGAAGGCTAAGTTCCCAAGCTCGAGGCTCAGTGCGCCATTTGCTTTAATGTGAAAACATGTTTAGCGACTTGTTCTACTCATTCATGGGTAGTAGATACGGTGTGTTGATAATTTTCGTTACACCTTGCGAGGGTTCTGCGACAAGGGAGGCGTGTGATGGCGAGATAACGATCTCCATGGGTAACTCGGCGAAAGTCGAGGCCGTTGCGATCGAAGATGTTACTTTATGTTTTGATAGAACAATTTTAGTTTTGAAAGGCGTTTTATATGTGCGAAGTTTGGTGGAACCTTATTCCGTTCCAAACTATTTATTCATGGATATTGATTGTTTTTGATAGTGGTGTTTCTATCATAAGAAGTGGCGAATTTATCGTGGTGGCACGTTATATAATTAAGCTTTATACTATTTACGCAAAACATAATACCTTTAATTATGTTGCATCTACATCAAACCTTAAGAAGAAAGTTTTCTTAGAAGATGACATCATATTTCTCGGCATCTTAGATTAGGTCACATCGGTCTAAATAGGATCAAAGGCGGCTAAGAATGGGCGTTGGGTGATCTCACGATTACTCCATTCGATCTGCGAATCTGTATAGAAGGAAAGATGTCGACCGGACCCTTGGCGAAGGGTTATAGAGCCAAAAAGTGTTGGAGCTAGTCCATTCGACTGTGTGGACCTATGTCGACCAAGCTCGTGGAGAATGCAGTATTTTATCACTTTCATTGGCGATTACTCAAGTGCGGATACATATACCGCTTCACCGCAAGTGCGAATGCTTTGAGAAATTCAAAGAATTTAAGGTGGAAGTGGAGCGAAGCTTGGTAAAGTATCAAGTCACTGCTGATGCGATCGTGGTGGCGAATACCTCGATAACGAGTTTATGGACTATTTGGTTCGGTGTGGGATTACCTCTCATCTCACTACACCGCACATCACGACAAAATGGTGTGTCGGGCGAAGAAATAAGACTCTCTTAGAAATGGTTAGATCAATGATGAGTTATGCAACATTGTCTATTTCGTTACGGGGTATGCCTTAGAAACAATGACATACTTGCTAAATCTAGTACCATCAGTCGATCGAAAAGACCCTTCCGAGTTGTGGTTTGGGCGCAAGCTAATTTAAACCACATAAGGATATAGAGACGATCCGACACGTGTCTTTGAACAAGAAGGCGACAAGTTGGAGTCTAGATCGATGTAAGGCTGTTTATTGGCTATCCTAGAGGAACAAAGGGTGGTTATTTCTATAGTCTAAGGATCGAATGTCATTATTAGCACTAATGCCCGATTCTTAGAAGAGGATTATATGAAAACCATAAATCCAAAGTTGAAATCATTCTTGAGAATTAGAAGATGATCGTATTCCACCACCGATTAAGCGAAGTGCGAGATGTCGTGTCAGTGGGAGGGATCGATACCAGATACTTCAAGAAGTGGGTCAAATTCCCTTTGGAGATACCGACCGTACAAGTGGCTCATATCCACAAGTTGTGCAAGATAGAGAACCACAAGTTCTTTGCACCCACCGTTGCCATTGTGTCGATGGCGCCTCGTCGTAGTGGGAGGTTGTTCGTCAACCCGAGCGATTTATGTTTGTGGGTGAATCTTGGTTTAGTCGAGAAGCGAGCGGCAATAATCGACCCATGGACATACGGTGAGGCGATCTGAAGACAACGATGCAAGATCATGACACACCACTATGGACTTAGAAATTGAGTCCATAATGACTATGGATGTATCGAAAAGACACCTCTACCGGATAGCGAGGAAGCCGTAGGTAGTAAGTGGATATCTGAGAGGAAGAGATTCGGATGGAGAGGTTTGGCTTTTAAAGCCGGGCTTGTGGCGAAAGGGTACACTCAGTTGAGGGCATCGATTTCGATGAGACCTTTTCGCTGTAGCAATGCTCAAGTCCATCGAATTCTTCTAGCCATAGTGCCCACTTAAACCTTGAGGTTTGACAAATGGATGTGAAAATCGCTTTTCTAAGCGGTTACCTTGAAGAAGGTAGAGACATCTATGTCTGACAACCGAAGGTTATGTGGTGAAAGGTGAAAAGCATCTAGTATGGAAGCTTAAGAAGTCCATTTATGGACTTAAGCAAGCTTCACGATCCTGGAACTTACGCTTTGGCGAGGTGGTAAAGTCCATGGATTTACCAGGTTGCTAGCGAAAGTTGTGTGTATCATTTAGATGTCAGCGGTGATGTGGTATTTCTTGCACTTTACGTAGATGACATCCTTCTACTTGGCAACAATGTGAAGTTGTTATCGGATGTAAAGAGTTGGTTATCCGATCGGTTTCAAATGAAGACTTAGGAGATGCGTACATTCTTGGGATTAAGGTTTAGAGAGACCGAGAGGAAAATGTTGAGCTTATCTCAGCGTCTTACATTGATCTTGTGATTACTCGTTTTAGCATGCGAGACCGTCAAGAAAGGATTGCTACTTTTCGGACATGGTGTTCATTTATCTAAAGAGCAGTCACCTATGATGATGAATGAGATAGAGGAAATGAGACAAGTTCTTTACGCTTCCACCGTAGGAAGTCTCATGTACGCAATGCTATGTACGAGACCCGATATCTGCTATGCGGTAGGCATAGTAGCTAGATATCAGTCTAACCCTGGACAAACTCATTGGACTGCGGTAAAGCATATACTCAAGTACCTGAAAAAGACTCGAGATTATAGGCTAGTTTACCATGTAGATAGTCTAATGCCTTTGGGTTATTGGACTCGGTTTCAAGTCGACCATGATGAGAAGAAGTCACCTTAGGCTATGTGTTTACCTTGGGGGAGGGGCCGTATCTGGCGGAGTGCAAGCGGCGATGCATTGCGGACTCTAGCATAGAAGCCGAATATGTAGCCGCCGGAGGCTGCTAAGGAGGCTGTATGGTTCAAGAACTACCTCATGGATCTAGATGTGGTACTTGGTTTGCCCAAGAATATCATAGTTCTTGTGATAACTCGGATCGATGCAAACTCGAAGGAACCACAGACCCACAAGGTAACCAAACACATAGAGAGAAAGTACCATGTCATACGAGAAATCGTTAGACGAGGGGATGTGCTGATTGAAAAGATTGGTACTGCGGATAATCTATCTGATACATTCACAAAGAGTCTGCCGCAAAAAGTCTACGAAGAGCATATTCGAGGACTTGGATTGTGCAAGATGGCACCCACTTAGAAAGAAAACTTTTGTATAAGTGGGAGAAGCAAAGTGACGGTGTGGTTTGTAATAGCTAGTAGAGAGACACATTGTATACTAAAAGTTTGCTTTAGTAAAAGTGGGAGATTGTTGGATTTGTATACTGAAAGTAGTTTGGTTGAGCTTGTATATAATGTTTCCTGTTACCACTATTACAATCTCCTATCTGAATTGTTTACTTGATTGCATATGTATGTCCCTTTATCTCATATATAAGTTAGATCATACGATTGTGTTGTAGATCACGAAGTCGTATGATTGGTCAAACTTAATGAGATATAAAAAGTATCACAGCTGAGACAACTTGAGGACGAGTTGTTGGTATCGGCCATGTGTAGATAAGAAGTGACTTGACTTGGTTGCTTGTCTATGTTAGTACGTCTCCGACGTATTGATGGATCACATTGAGATGAGTTCTTCTATCTGACCGTCGTGAAGAACCTAGATCTCGGTGACTTTACGTTGATCTAAACATCGATAAGGTATTAGGTGAGTATGAGTTCTTGACCATCACTTTGACTTGTTATGGGTGAGGTTACATGAGATAACCAATTCTCTGCATCTTGGGTAGTGGCGATCTTGTATGTCATGTTAGTTACACGTGTCGAGTCACCGTATCGGTTTAGGATGATGGCGTCCCTTAAGGAGCTCAAAGGTTTATTGTACTAAACCATACGGGTTGAGTTATCTCAAGTACAATAATAAGGTTGAGTGGTACTACTTAAATAATTAAAGATATTAATTATTTTAAGCGATCGAGCAGCGTAAATAATTAATGGACGTGTGATATCTTAAATATGGGGATTCGTGAAGTCTAAGTGCAAGCCGACTCAACTTCGAAAATAAAGGGGTAAGTCAGCATTTATTCTCTAGTGGCATGAATAAATGTTTATGAATTAATTTATGTTCTGGGCTGAACATAAGATAATTAATTTATTTGAGGCCCATCTTTATTCATTGCATTTGATCCCTGGGCTGGCCCATCCAGGCCTTTTAGCTTAGAGAAATTCGATCCCCTCCTCTTAGAGTCCCACTGGGACTCTGCTTGATCCTCTCTATCTTAAGTGATATGATTATATTTATTAGATATGCATAAATCCTATCATGATAGGATTAGGGTTACATTATAAATATAAGGTGAGAGAGAAAATCAAGGTTAAAATGCTAAAGCAATATTTTCGAGAATTATACTTCCTAAAATGTGAGAATTTTCGAAAACTTTGAGAAGGAGGAAGAAGACGAATTTCTATAGCACTCTTCATAGATTGTCCTCACTCGGCATTGGAGTTTAGGCAAACGAGATACAGTCCAGAAGATCAAAGCACGAGTCTTGATCATTTCTTCCCCGACAGATTCGCAGGTAAACACGAGAAAACTCCTACGTGTTGCAATTAATTATATAGGTGCATGCTAGGTATATAATCAATGTATGGTGAATTAAACATCCAATATAGATCCTCGGGAGAGGGTTAAAATCAGATTTCCCTACAATGTCATCTTTCATCCCCAAAAGTATCGTAACTCAAGTGCTTGCACAACAATGATTGGCCTATCTCACCTTCGTATATTAAGTTGAGGAGCCATAGTGGAATCTGATTCTCCAGCATAAACACATCGCGGTAAATGGATAATGTTCCGACATTCCCAGTCGACGTTCGATTAGGTCATATTTCTCACCTCCTTCCATATAGCATAAGAGGAAGTAGGCGTCTCGGAGCATCATTTCAGTCAGTTCCTCATCGACGTAGTCGTCTGCACCGCCGTAGAAATGCCGGATTTCGTCCGTCTGCTCCGAGATCTTTCTGAGAAGGATGTCTTTGCCTTTGGCGCCGGAGACGATATCTCGTAACTCGTCCTTGAGTTGCTCCACTACCTGAAAATAGGGCTCCCGACCATGGTGTTATGGGCCGAGGGGAAGCACCACAGGGTCATAAATGTGCTTCTTGTTCTCTCGCAGCTGCACTGGAACTCTGTACAGCACGCGCCGACGAGATTGACCTGATCTGGCTGGGAAATGGACGCTCACGTGCGCGAAAAGAGGAGTTTCTTCATCCATGGAAGTTGGTACTTCTAAGTTCTATGTCACCTTTCCAATCTGCCATGTATTAAAAAGTTATACTTGCGTTGCACGATTAGAATTGAACACCTATTTTGTTTCTATAGTTCGGTTTGTGATTTTATTGGATGCAGCTCTAGTGGGTTTTATTGAATCACTTCATCACTATATGTATATACACTACATGGCATGTATACCCTATGGACTGTATTGGTTTATCTAGGCTACAACTGCAGTTGATATTCTGTTAGGTGGTTGTTAAGTAGTTAAAAGAAGTTGTTAGCTGTTAGTATGTTAGTTAGTTTGTTAAACAGCTGTTAAGTTTCTGTATTAGTTTTCTCTATAAATACTGTGTAAAGCTCTCGGTTGTCATTAATGAAAAATAAAGATTCATTTCAAATATGTTTTAGTATTCTCTAGTTTCTGTAACATGGTATCAGAGCTAAAAAGAGCTTTACATTTTTCTGCACTCTAATCTGCGTCTTTCGTGATTAAAGCTGTTTTTTCTTCCTCTTCCAAAATGGCTCCGCCTTCCTCGACAACATCTTCTTCTCTCCCAAATCTGCATCCAATGTTCTTACGATTGGATCGCACAAATTATCTTTTGGAGAATTCAAGTTCTGACTACAGTGAGAGCTCATGGTTTTGAAGATTTCTTATCGTCTACCATGGAGCCTCCTCTGCAACGTCTTCCGTCTACATCTGCGGCTGTATCTACTGGAAATCCTAAATACTTGGAGTGGATTCGCAGGATCAATTCCTTATGAGTTGGATGCTCTCTCTATCGGTGAATCAATGTTAGGTCACGTAGTGCGATGCACCTCAGCGAGCATGGTATGGAGTGTTCTTGAGCAGCTTTTTCATTCGCAATCCAGGGCTCGTGTTCTGCAATTGAAGAAGTTGCTTCATTCTCAAAAGAAAGGAGCAATGTCGTGGATGAATACTTCCTCGGGATCTTGACTATCTTGATCATTTCGGTCGCGATTGGGCGTGAAATTGCGATGATGATCTTGCGATTTCATACTTGCTGGATTTGGAACTGAGTATGAATCCATTGTGATTAATCTTGTTCATAGGTCGGTTTTCCCAAATCTCCAGGAGCTTCAGTATGCTCTACAATGCCATGAAATCAGACTACAACAAAGTGTTTCCTCTCTACAATCTGATCCCATGGCTCATTTTGTCCAACGCGGTGGTCGAAATTTTCGTGGCGTGGCAATTTTAATAGCAGTCGCTCTGCACCTCTCAAAAACTATAGCAAAAATCCTGTGATTTGTCAACTTTGTGGTCGCCCTAACCATGTAGCACTCAAGTGCTATAAACGTTTTGATGTTCATTTTACAGGAGCTGAAACTCAAACTCAAGGTCAAATCCTCAAGCTTATCTCAGCGATCGCATTTGAAAATGACTGCGCCTTTGATGAGGAAGAGGGTGTTTGGTATGTTGATAATGGTGCTACAAATCACATCACAAAAAATGTGAGCAACCTGCATCTTGCCTCTCCATACACTGGATCCGAAGCTCTCACGGTGGGTAATGGTAAGTCCATTCCATTCGGTCCATAGGTAACAATTCTATTCAACCCTCTTCCACCTCTTCTCTCCTCCTAAACAACATTCTCTTCGTTCCTCAAATCACCGAGAATTTTGTAATACCCCGACCGTCTAAACTTGGTTTAGAATGAATCTAATTTTGAAATTAGGATTTTGCATCAGTAATAATAAAAGATTATAGAAATCATATATATATATATATATATACAAGAATTATGTAAGTTGACGAGATTTTGGGATAGATCCCAAATGGATTTAAACTATTACAATATATGTATACATACATATATAATACGGTAATAAGAAAAAGAAAAATAAGAAAAAGAAAAAGAGACGAAAAAGAAAAAAATAAAGGGTAAAGAAAAAAAAAGGGAGTATTCATTAACTTTCATAGCATATTCATTTTGTTTTCGTAGTTCTTAGTTCTCACGTTAAAATTGGTTCTTATTTGAACCAAACTCTCTCTCTCTCTCTCTATATATATATATATATATATATATATGTACGCATGCATTTAATTAGTGTGTCCCAAAAGTGAGTTAATCCAAGTTATAATACAAATATAATATAATATTATATATATAGTATGTATGTGCACGAAATAGTGTTTGTGTCGTGTGTATATACTATATATATATATATATATATATATATATAGTATGTGTCCCGAGGGGCGGTCCGATGGTTAAGGTGGGTTTACGTGACCGAGAGGTCACGAGTTGAACCTCACCAAGCGCCTCTATGGGTTTGAGCACATCACACTGGTTTTCCATGTGTGGTTTATCCGTCTGTGTGGTTTGCGGCTATTGCAGAGGACCGTGGGGTTTACCGGTCTTGCGCCTAAGGTAGCGGTGCGGGTTCCCATGATATCAAAAAATATATATATATATATATAGATGTGTGTGCAAAAGGAAATAGTGTGTGTGTTACGTGTATGCATGCATGCTTGGAATGTGTTGTAGTTGTGTGCGTGTAGTTTTAAAAAAAAAGTAAAGTAAATGCAATGTTAAAGTTACAGAATCAAATTCATTGTTACCTTCATTCCTTAAGTTACGGAGGCAGTACGAGAAAAAAAAATAGAAAGTTTCCTTCGATCCTTATTTCTCGTTTTCGATCTTTCGTTAAATCCGAACCGATACTGAGGTTAGTCTCGTCATTACCTACATTTCTATGGTTTAAAATTTAAAGTTGGTGTATGTTTTGTATTTGTGTATTTATTTTTGAAATGTATTAAAAATAGGAGATGACGCCAAATCTTTGAAGTCGAGAACTAATGTTGTTCATATAATCCATATATCTTAGGATTATGAATATGGTTAAAAGTTATTAAGGTTAGGTTTTGCTCATTTTAAAGCCGAGCTATAGTCGATTTTTCAATTTTATTGAATGAAGTGACTTCATATTCTGATCTATGCTAGCTACTAGCATATAGAATTAAATTAGAATTTTTCGTACACATTATAATGAAAACCTATTTGTTGAAAATCTAAAGCTCACGTTCGATTATCCGATCTTTGTTTGTCAAATGTTATTACATATCGTATTCTAAGATATATTTAGTATGACATATAAATTTATCATAATTTTACGGATATGTTAGGTATTTTCCTTAAAATGTCATGTATCCGAAGTTGGTGGTTCGAGGATACGATGGCGTTATCTGAAATGTAAAGTGACATATGAGTTAGACAATATATAATAAGTAAAAGATTAAAGTTTGGAAGAAATTGATCGGCGTTTGCTTAATTAAGTGTGAAATCAAGAATAGTTTGTTATTAATATTCGAGCATGTGTGTGCGTAGAGTTATGATTATCGCACGAGTTATGATTTAAGCTCAGTTAAATATGGTTTTCTACGAATAGTTGAAATAGACATGAGATACAAGAAATGAAACGAGGACTTAAAATTTTAATGTTGGTCGATGTTAATGAATAAGCTTGTTCCCAAGCTTAAGAATAAATAAGAAGTTTAAGTTGATGAGAAAATATAATAATGGGAGAAAATAGTAGCTCCACTATGACGAAGTGGAACCAAATTGAGATATTTTATATCTCTTATTCAATAATGATGATGCAAAATCCTAAGATATTAAAAGTTATCTAATGCGTTGATGATAATCGGCGTTATCCGAAACAAATGAAGTACTAAACCTTTCTTTACGTAAAGGTAAAGTACGAAGGTAATGAGAAGAAGAAGGAGAAATACTGTTGTGTGACTAAAAGTATATATCAGGTGGGCTTCTTTTTCTCCTCAATGATAAAAATTCAAATGATAGATGTTTTATTTACGATGCTTTCTTTTGAGAAATGATGATGAAACGTTATTATTTAATTACACCGCCCAAAATGTTAATGTTTTATGTATGGATCCTATCAGCGTAAGTTTAATCGAATTCGGATCCTATGCTAGAGGAGAATTCTAGCAAGGATTAACGTGTACACTAAGGTAGCTGTACTTGTTGAAAGGTTTGCTCGGCCGATTCTGATATTTGTGTCTTTGAAAGGTTTGCTCGGCGATCGCGGCGTCCGTGGAAGGAGGCCTCCTTCTACGGCGCAAGATAATGTTATATGAGATGTGATATGGATCATACAGACGAGAAAATATGCAGTCGGACAAGTTTATGAAAATGAAAGAAAATGTTTAGTAAGCACGAGCATTTCAAATAAAACCTCGTGTGTTCTTGATGGGCGGTGTAATTGATGTTATGATACATGTTTTGGCATAAGTCCACCGAGTGCATTCTTGTACTCAACCACGCATGTTTGTTTTAAATGTGCGAGGTTGAGCTAGTGATGCGATGGGCGGTGTTGAGCGGTAGGAATCTTTTGTCATTGAAAGTTAGTACCTTGAGTGCACATCGTCATATGTGTAATTCACATGTTTTCATTGCAAGAACAATAAGTTATGTTTGAGTAAAGAACTAATTTCCTTGGATCAGTTGAACCCATTGTTAAATATCGATGGTCTAGTCTCTCATATGTATGTTATGGTTGCCAAATCTTAAATGCTATGAAGTTCTAGAAGTTTCCTTGATATATACTCACTATTGATATCCCATTTTCTTGTTACGCTTCTTAATTCCGTTCAGTAATAGTCCCCGCTAATCGTCCTTAGGAATAGTAGGCTGTTACAAATTTGATTAGCATTTCTCAGTTTACAAAAGATAATCATGTCATCTTCGAGTTTCATGATACCTATTGTCTTGTGAAGGACAAGAAATCAAGCAAAGTGCTACTGACGGGCAAGCTGAACAAAGGGCTATACCAAATTGATCTCTCCAAACTGTGTGTCCACTCCACAAATCTCTCGAGGTCTCTAAATTCTCAGTCAATCCATAGTGGTGCACTTTTACATTTACGTAAATCCTAAGCATTCGGTTTGTTTCCACGTGTATCGACTAGCCCTCATTGTCTAGAAAACAAGCGAATGTAGAAAACACGTTTGATTTTCATAGTTCATGTAATTACTGCTCTTCTAGAAATAAAACTATGGCATCAAAATTAGGGCACCCAAGTTCTAAAACTCTTTCTCATATTCTTAAACTACTTAACATATCGCAAAGATGATTCTACTGATTTATGTGATGCTTGTGCCGTTGGCAAACTACATCAAAAGCCACATATCTCGGTCCATGAAAACCACTCAACCTTTTCAACTTATACACTCGATCTCGGGGACCTCTCATGTTGCTTCCACACAGGTTTTAGATATTACATCCATTTTGTAGATGACTATAGTCGGTTCACTTGGATTTATCCTTAACCCCGTCCGAAACCACCAAAGTTGTTCAACGATTCTTTCAAATGGTCAGTGTCGGTTTTCTTGCTCAATACAATATTTTCGATCGGATTGGGGAGGTGAATACCGACCTCTATCTTCATTCTTTACAAGTCTAGGAGTTCACTTTCAACATCCTTGTTCGTATATTCATTCACAAAATGGAAAGGCTGAACGCAAACATCAACACATTGTTGATCTTGGTCTAACGCTTCTCAGTCAAGCTTCGTTACCGTTTGAGTATTGGTGGCATGCCTTTGAGGCTGCTACTTACCTTATAAACAGGTTACCATCGTCCCAAATACATTTGCAGTCTCCTTATGAAATTCTTTTTCACAAACAACCTCTATATACCCATCTTAAGGTGTTTGGCTGCACGTGTTACCCGTTTCTCCGTCCCTACAATCTTCACAAACTTGCTTATAGGTCTGCCAAGTGTGTCTTCCTTGGTTATAGTTCCCACCACAAAGGTTACAAGTGTCTAAGTGCATCTGGTAGAATCTACATTGCGGATCTGATGAAAGTTTAATGAATACCAATTTCCTTTTTCCTCTCTTTTTCCAGCTCCCTCGGTTCAATCTGTCTCTCACGTTCCTGTTCCATCGCTTCCATATCTCCCTATCTCTTCTTCTCCAGAAATAACATCTGATTCAGAGTCTATATCTCCTTCCCCCCCTCCTCCCTCCTCTCCCATTCCTCCTATGTCATCTAGGTCAGATTCCACCTTAAATTATTCTTCTTCACCTTCTTGCTCCGTCGAGCCAGCTCTTACCTCGTCTCCTACTCCCTTGTTATCCCTTCCCGTCAATACTCATTCTATGGTCACAAGAGCTAAAAATGGCATCAGCAAACCAAAGGTCTACTATGCTGTTATTACTTCTCCTACAACTTTCATCTCCACCTCTTCCCCAACTTCTATTCCTTCTTTACCATTATCTCTTGATGAGGCGCTTCAGGATCCAGGTTGGTTGGCTGCTATGGAGAAGGAAATTAATGCGATTACGGGCAAAGGCACCTGGAGGTTAATACCTCCCAATACTGATCTCAAGGTCATAACTAACAAATGGGTGTTTAGGGTTAAGCTCAATCCGGATGATACTCTTGACAAGTTGAAGGCTCTACTTGTTGCAAGAGGTTTTGAGCAACTAGCTGGGGTTGATTTCCTCGAAACTTTTAGTCCAGTTGTTAAGCATTCCACTATACGATTAATCTTTTCTCTTGCAGCAACATATGGGTGGTTGATCCAGCAAATTGATGTGAACAATGCATTCTTAAATGGGAGCTTATTGATATCATTTATATCACGCGACTGTTGGTTTGAAGATCCCATCCATCCGATTATGTGTGTCGGCTAAAGAAGGCTATCTACGGTCTCAAGCAAGCCCTAGAGCTTGGTATGATACTCTCGAACTGAAATATATGCTCTTGGGTTTTTGATCAACTTCGATTTCTCACTTTTCTTGAAAAGAGATAGTCTTAAACTTAACTCTAATTCTTGTATATGTTGATGATATATTGGTCATTTGGGGATGATCCGATTATAGTATCGATATTGTTGATCGTCTGCATGCTAAGTTTTCGGTGAAAAATGGGAAATGTGAACTATTTTCTCGGTGTAGAAGTTGAGAAAATTGGCGTGACTTTGCTCTTGGTCATGTGAGTACATTCATGATTCTTGACCAAAACAAAGATCTAGAGTCTAAATCTTGTCTAACTCCTATGACTCCTACGGTCAAGTTGTCTAAAGCCGAAGGTAGATGCTTTGATGATCCTACGCTATACCGAAGTACTGTGGGAGCTTTGCAATATCTCACACTTACCAGGCCCGATATAGCTTTCACGGTTAACAAACTAAGTCAGTTTCTGTCTTCTCCAACTGATTTACATTGGGCTGCCTGCAAGAGGCTATTAAGATATCTTAAAGGGTCTGCCTCTATGAGACTTATGTTTCGATCTTCCTCTTCTTCGAAGTTAGAATGTTATGCTGATGCGGATTGGGCTAGCTGTGTTGACGATAGGCGATCCACTGGTGGACATTACATTTTTCTTGGTTCGAATTTGGTTACGTGGTCGGCAAAGAAACAAGATGTTGTGTCCAGAAGCAGTGCAGAGTCAGAATACCGAAGCCTTGCCACTGCCACTATGGATGCTGTTTGGTTGAAATCGTTATGTGTGGAGTTAGGTGTTCATCTCTCTTCTCCTGTCCAGGTTTGGAGTGATAACACTAGTGCCATTGCCATTGCTGGAAATCCTGTTTTTCATGCTAGAACCAAACATATAGAGGTTGATGTTCATTATGTACGTGACAAAGTAATGGATGGGACGATTGAAGTTGGTTTTGTTCCTTCTCAAGACCAAGTAGCCGATTTATTCACAAAACCCTTACCTGCTCCACGCTTTTGCTTGCTCAGGGATCGCCTGAATCTTGGAGAGGCTGGTATTGGGTAAGAATGTCCGGAGTGTATTGGTTTATCTAGGCTACAGCTGCAGTTGATATTCTGTTAGGTGGTTGTTAAGTAGTTAAAAGAAGTTGTTAGCTGTTAGTATGTTAGTTAGTTTGTTAAACAGCTGTTAAGTTTCTGTTTTAGTTTTCTCTATAAATACTGTGTAAAGCTCTCGGTTGTCATTAATGAAAAATAAAGATTCATTTCAAATATGTTTTAGTATTCTCTAGTTTCTGTAACAGACTGGTACAGCCAAAAATGTAATGTTAAAACATGTGGCTACTACAAAACGCAAATATACATACCATAAAATGTAAACATGCAAACTGCAAAACGTAAAAATGCATACCACAAAACGTAAACACGTATACTATAAAACGTAAACATGCCTACTGTAAAATATAAACCTGCATATGCATATTACAAACAACAACATGCTACAAAACACAAAGGATGACTAATATGTTTTTCATATTCCTTTTTTGTGTGTAATTTTAGGTCACAATTAAGAAATGGAAATACACAAGTAAAAGTTAGCTTTTCTTAGCGCATGAATTCTGCGTAATTCACAGCTCATACATTCAGCCACAAAAAAGTTATCCGTCTTCTATATTAATCCCGAGAGCAAATCACAAGGATGACTAATCTGTTTTTCAGATTCAATAAGAGCAGAAATAAATAAATTCAGCTTCAGGTATCTCTCAAATTTAGAATTTCCAAGATAATTATATATAAAAACCCTACAATTAATCAGAATCTGCGAAAGAGAAAATACGAATCTGAACATTTTGACAGAGACTTGAGAAAAACAAAACAAAACAAATTTGAAAAAAAAACTTAAAATAAGAAAGAAGAAATCATAAAAAAGAAAGAACCAAATGATCAAAATATGGTGGGAGCAGATAGGAAAATAATAGGGCAGGAGCGTTAATATTGAGAGAAGATTGGTGTTTTTTATTAATTGATATGATTGGGGTAATTTAAGCTTATAATATTTTAATATATTTGATAAAGATGTTTTGTGGTACGTATGTCATTTAGGAGATGTGATGCAGAGTTGCAAGAATTTTAATATTTGACGCAAACTAATATTATGTATCTATCACATTCTTATCATTCCTTACCAAAGGGAGGCATTTCAATTTGATCCAATTAGTTTACCAGGTTGAGAGCATATTTTAAAAAGTCATGTTAACAAGAATTGAAAAATAGAATGGCAATCTTAATTAGAGTGATGCTATTCAACCATAATATGGCCGACCATAATCAATTTTATTAAATGAAAAAATCATTTATTTAACTTTTGATCTATTAAAAAATTAGTTTTATATTAAAACCATCTTATGGAATTACAATTTTGCAACTATTGAATGAAAATTTTAAATTTAAATTTAAATTTAACAATTTAATATTTTTCAGAATAGATAGGAAAAGGGTGTGTGGCCAGCTATAATGTAGCCGCATAGCTTTATTGTCTTAATTAACTAACTATAGAGACTTGAGCTCAAGCACGAATTATACTGTAACACAATCGCTTGATAAGTAAACATGCGCCTGTAACATTTTTTTGGTAGAATTCGAGAAGTAGATTACAAGAGAGGAGAAAAGAGTAAAGCTGGTAGAGAGAGGCAGAGTTTGAGATAAATTTTCTCATATGTAACTTTCTCTCATCCCAGCAGTACAAATAATATTTTATTTTGTTGGATAAATAATAAATTTTTAGAGACCGCAGTAAAAATAACATTATGCCTTCATATGTTGGTTTCCATATACTCTTCCATTCCATTATTATTGATTCGCTTTTCTTTTTGGATTATCTCACTATTATTGGTTCGTTCCAAAAAAAGAAACAATTTCTGTTAAAAGTCGCCAATTTCAGTATCACATATTATTTTATACACAAAAAATAACTTTATTTAATCTACATATAAAAAAGAAAGGAATCAATAATACCGAGATGGGGGGAGTATTACAGTACATATAACATTATGCCTTCTAATGTGGTTTCCATATATTACAGCTAATAACAAAAGGGATAGTTTCACTTTTATTTATTTTTTGAATTAGCCTCATAAAGTATATAGAAAGACCAAGACTTTTAATCTGCCATCAACATCAGTTCGAAGATACTAGAGGTGAGCATTCAGATTTCGGTTCGGATTTATGCCTAATCCGAATATATCCGAAAATCCAAATTTTGAGAGAGAAAAAATCCGATCTAAACCGAAAATCCGAAATCCGAAAATTCGAATTTTTTATTAAAAAATATGAACCGAACCGAAAAATCCGAAATTATGAAAAACCGAAAATCCGATAACATTTTTTGTTAATTCTTATATATATTTATATTAAAATTTAAAAATATTTAAATAAAATATTATTTTTATATATAAATTATCTATAATTCGGATTTTCGGATTTAAAAAATCCAATCCGATCCGAAAATTCGAAATTTTGTAAAATTTCAATCCGATCAGATCCGAAAATCCCAAAAATCCAAACCTAATTTTAAATTTCGGTTTGATTCGGATCGGATATTCGGTTTTCGGATTTTTTGCTCACCCCTAGAAGATACTCCCTTCGTCCCCTAATTTTCTTCCTAGTTTTTCTTTTTGGGACGTCCCTCAATTTTCTTAATTTATGGAAACTATCTTTACCACTTTATCCTCAATAATATTCTTTATTTACATCTTTTACCACTCATGGCCCACCACTATTTTTCTTTTTTACCCTCAACAACCTATTTATTTACATATTTTATCATCTATGGCTCACCACTAACTAATTTAATATTATATTAATGTGGGATCTTTATTTCACTTTCGATCGTTCAATAATTTTCATTAAAACCCGCACCCAAATTCCTAGGAAGGAAATTTGGGGACGGAGGAAGTAACATTTTTCAAATTTTTAATAATGCGAAAGACCAAGACTTTTAATCGTGTCATCGACATCACTTCGAAGATAGCATTTTACTTTTAATCGTGTCATCAACATCACTTCGAAGATAGCATTTTTCAAACTTCTGATAATGCAAATGTAGGGTCAAAATTAATGGGCTACGAAAGTTGCATCAACCAACTTTTTTTCTTTTTTTATATATGATCTCTTGCATATTTCCTACATTAAATAAAGGGTATTGTAGGTGAAAGCATGGAAAAGGGGAAGTTGTTCAAATCTTTTGAGAAATACAAGAGGGTTTTCTACAAGATTTCCATAATGACATATTCTTTGGTCGAATGCCTCATGTTTCATTCAATTCTCAATAGAATTTATTAATTATAATTAAAATACAATGGATATACCATCTCTTTCACAGCGACTCGATCTTGCTTGATCTATGAGTAATTTGTAAATAAAAGAAAAAAGTTATTTTGATCAAAACAAAGTAATTATATAGTCGCATATATGAGCTATTCAACTTGTGTGCTAAGTTTCCACAAATCTAACTTATCTGGACAATTCAATTGGATATTGACAGAAAGTTCCATTTAAGTGGCTTAATGTTGAATTAGCTTTTTAGTAAAATGTTATGGACTTGAATGCATATAGTACGATTTGCATTCTTTATGATTTGTGAACTAATAAACAAGAGCATAATTTATTTCCTTTATATACTTGATCAAAAAAATTCATATATCTACTAGTGAAATTTGGATTCTAGTTTCCAATAAAAATTTATGGTCCGCCACTTTCGCAAGGCATTGGTAGGATTTGAATTCATGAATTTTAATATTTTTTCTTATAAAAACAGAAGAAGTCTCGGCCTATGCGTCGTGTGCGTTCGGAGCGCGTTTACTAAGTATTTTAATTCTCTTATAAATTTTCATTTTCTTAATCTAAATTTGAAATAAACAAAACCAAAATAGTAAAGATGTAACACCCCGGATCTTTGAATACTATTATAGCCGATTAATTAGTCTTATTTAAAGATTTTGCATCTTATAAGATAATTAATCGAGATGTCTAGTTATATATTTACGCGCTCGTCAAAATTTTTAATTGAAAATAACAGATCGATCTCAATAAAATTTATCGAATAAAATTAAAACAAGGATTATCGAAACTTGCAAAATTAATACAGAAAAGTGAACAATCTAAATAAGTTATATCACAATAAATTATCATATCATTACTTTTCCATAATTCTCCCAACTTTCCCCAATACTAGTACTATTAATTAGATTTTATTAATTTTTAATTAAATTTATTAATTTTTAATTAGAATTATTAATTCAAAATTAGAATTTATTAATTCATAATTATGATTTATTAATTCATAATTAAGTTTATTTATTCAAAATTAGAGTTTATTATTCAAAATTAAATCGGGGTTTATTATTCAAAATTAGGGTTTATTAATTCACAATTAGAGTTTATTAATTCCAATATTAATTCAAAATTAAGATTTATTAATACCGATAAGTTTATTTAATTTATAATTATGGTTTGTTAATTCATAATTAGGATTTATTAATTTCAATTAGAATTTATTAAATCAAAATTAAGATTTATTAATTTACGATTAAGGTTTATTAATTTAAAATATTATTTATTAATTCATAATTATAATTTATTAATATAAATTAAGATTTATTAAATTAATTAATTTTAATTAGAATTAATTAATTAATTATGGAGTCTAATTGTGCGTGCGGCGAACACGGCGAACAGGAGACCATCCCTTAAAATCAAATAGACTCTTCTCACATTCATTAGTGTCGGCACCATACCTTGTTCTTAAAGACACCTATCATACAACAGTCCTATCTAGGGATGTCGGCGGACGAGAACTTTCTGGGAATGTAACAAATAAATTAGTATTGGTTACGGTTGCAGGCAGTCAAGAACATCGGATCCGGACCATGAGTTATGGTTAGGATCGGATATTACCATTCTTCTTGGTTCTTACGTTGGTACTACACCCAAATCCCAAAATTTTCAATTTCATATTTCAAATTTCAACAAAAAAAAATCTTTATTGGACTAAAATATAAAATATATTATAAATAAATATAAGCGTATTTTGAACATAAGTATTTTGATTTTGAAAAATTAACGTATTTTCGTCCATTTTCCTTAAGTCTGAGATAGGAGCTTAATGCTTTAGTTATCTCTTATGAGTTTTACATCATTTTCCTGCTCGAATATTAGCAACTCTTCTTAAAGTAATAAAATGTGAAATGAGATAACTTTATCCATTCAATCGAGTGAACCTACAGTGGTGTTGATTCGTTTTCACCTGCAGATACTTGGACCCGAAAGCGCCTGGCAGCCGGTCTCACTGACAGAGATTGTAACCGCCGCTGCTGTAAAGAAAACATACAGGAAGGCAACACTTGTGTACATCCTGACAAATTACAGCAAAGAGGAGCTAGCATTCAACAAAAATACACATGTGAAAAGATTTTTGATCTTCTTAAGGTATGTTGTCAGTTATCTTAGACATAAATATTAGTATTCTTGCTAGCATCAAGGGAAACTTAGGATCTGCAATTGGAAAGAGAATTCACGAGATGGATGGAATTTGTTGGTGTTTAGGAAGCCAATAACTAAGTGATTTTCTTATTTCGTAATGCATCTCTATCAACCACAGGCCGCATGGAACAGGTTCAATTCAGAGGAAAATTGATTAGAAAAAGGAGCGAAAAATCTTGTAAAAAGTGGATATGTAATGCTCAAATTTTTTAAAAAAAAAAAAAAAAACAACCAAGGGTCGGATAGGGCAGAATTCTTTAAAATTTAATGAACTTTGAATGGTTCGGATTGGTGGGATAAAGATCATCGATTGACATCCCTAGTCCTACCTATACACTATGAATGATTAAGAAGACAACACTCTCAATTGAAATACTTTCCTCAACCTCTTTTACTCCAGTTGTCGGCCACCATAGAAAGAGAAAGAAATGTGCAGAGCCTCTTATATGCTCTTGAAGTGTTTGTCATCTCCTCTCAACAATATCCAAAATAAAAAGAAAGCAAGATAACCACACAAAATGAAGGGAGCAGAGCTTCAAGCCTCTCAACCAATCCAAAATACAGCAAATCAAAGTTCTTTTATGTTCAACTCAACTGAGTATTTCATTTGATGCTTATGCCTTCTTTTCAAAACATAGAGAAACATACGTTCATCATATAACTAGGATTTCTCCTCACAGCAACATCACAACTTCATATTCATACGCATCAAACAAATGACAAGACTAACTATAGAGCTGTGTAATGATTATTTCGTGAACTAGAAACGTAAACATAATTTAAATACAAGACAAAATACATAAAGATGAGAAACTTTCAATTTCCTAACAAAGGGAGGAATTTCAATTTCAATTTGATCCAATTAGTTTACCAGGTTGGGAGCATATTTTAGAAAGTCATATTAATAAGAATTGAAAAATAGAATGGCAATCTTAATTAACAAACTATAGAGACTTGAGCTCAAGCACGATTCATTTAAATTATACTGCAACACAATCGCTTGATAAGTAAACATGCCTGTAACAATTTTCTGGTAGAATTCGAGAAGTAGATTACAAGAGAGGAGAAAAGAGTAAAGCTGAGAGAGACAGAGTTTGTGATAAATTTTCTCCGATGTAACTTCCTCTCATCCAAGCATTAACAAATAATATTTTATTTTGTTGGATAAATAATAAATTTTTAGAGACCGCAGTACAAATAACATTATGCCTTCATATGTTGGTTTCCATATACTCCTTCATGCTATTATTGTTATTTCGTTTTTTTGGATTGTCTAAGTTATTGTTTGCGTGTTTGGAAAAACAATTTTCTGTTAAAAATACCTAAAGCTTACGTGATCACATCTTATTTTACATATAAAATATAATTTTCCTTATTTTACGTATAAAAAGAAAGGAATCAATAATATCGAGACGGAAATAGTATTACAGTACAAATAACATTATGCCTTCGTACGTTGGTTTCCATATATTACAGCTAATAACAAAAGGGATAGTTTCACTTTTGTTTACTTTTTGAATTAGCCTCATAAAGTATATAGAAAGACCAAGACTTTTAATCGTGTCATCAACATCAATTCGCATTTTTCAAATTTCTCATAATGCAAATGTGGGGTCAAAATTAATGGGCTACGAAAGTTGCATCAACCAACTTTTTCCTTTTTTTTTATATATAATCTCTTGCATCTTTACTACATTAAATAAGGATATTTTGGGTGAAAGCATGGAAAAGGGGAAGTTTTTCAAATCTTTTAAGAAATACAAGAGGATTTTGTGCAAGATTTCCATAATGAATAATTCATGAGAATAAACAAAGGTCCAATTTAATAGCAGAGGCGCAGGATATGAATAATTCATGAGAAGTTGAAAACTTTACATTAGTATAAATTTCGTCAAAATTATTTGTCGGTCAAAGGTTTCAAGGTTCAGATGAAATTGGAGCAACAGATGAGGTTACGCATGTTCCAAGTTTTCAAGGTTCAGATGAAATTTTTATTAACAGCCACATTTTGGCTTTGTTCTATTCTTCCTGAAAAACTTTTAAACTATGTATGTATACTTTTTTGGTGGGTAAATAAAACAAGATACAAGCTGCTGTTAGGCCATATTTTGGGGAGATCGACTCAAAAAAATAGGGAGCTAGAAGAAAATGCATTAAGGACCTACAATAGAACTATCGGTGGCCGCATTAAAAGCTAGTAAGTAAAACCCGCAGTTGGGCAAAATCTCACGTAGAAAAACAGAGGACCACAGAGAAAAACGAAAATGCCCATGGTACTAAAAGAAGTAAGTTTTGGCAAAACCAACACACTCAATTTTTTTTTATAAAATAAATAAAGAGAGACACAGAGATACATATAAAGTGGAGAGTTATTTCGTTGGATTGATTGTATAGTATGTTTGGATAAAAGTGAGGCAGAGCAGAAAGGCTGCTGCGGTGAGAGCTATAACAGTCCATGGGCTCCGGAATTTGGTGTTGATGAGGTCGGCCATCCAGGTTTTGGCGTTGCTGTTGCAGTGCTCCTCCATCCTCATCTTCACCTCATAAGAAAGATCGTGGTTGGAGAATCCATAGGTATCGATGCTTTTGAACATTCTGACCACCTCTTCATCGCTCGTGTAAACTGTTAAAGCCGGGGGCTTCTACTTTTAGTGCAGTTGTGATGTTTCCTAGTAATACTTCTTTATTGGGAGGATGTTTTGAGAAATATCATTTTTAAAATTCTGCTGTTTTCCCTTCTATGAGTTTACTTCAATTAAGGTTCTAATTTCTTGATGCTGACTTCTTTGTGATTTAGATCCTTGACTCTGTCTTGGGCCATCAAGATGCTTTATTTAGGCGACCTCAACTGAAAGCTCTTGTATCTATCCATAGCCAGGAGGTATGGAGTCTAAGTAAAGCATGATCAACTGTTTAGTAGCGCAGAGATGCCATTTGGTTAATTAATGTCATAATAGGCAGGCAGAGGTGGTGAACTTACTCATGACGAAGCAACAATTATCAATGGAGCACTAGATTTGACAGAAAAGGTACTTAAAGTTCAGAAGGACCATCTTGTATCATTTTACTCTTGCCCCCTTTATTTATTGAGTGTTTCATTAGATGCATTTCTGGCCGTCTGCTTTTACTTTGCATTAATTCTTCGTTGTAACCTAACTTTTATTGGCATGTCAATGGGAGTAATTCTAGTTCATTGAGTTCAAATTACAAAAGCTCTATACTTAATATAGTAGAATGTAGTTGATGATTTTAATGGGAGTTTGCATTATCTGTGATTATTTTAATTCTTGTAGCTTCTCCTAATTGTACTCATTTTCATTTAACCAATCTGTGCAAAAATGCATTCTGCTCCGTTTCTTAACTGTACATGCATTATTTTAGATTCACATTTTTCAAAATCAATAATGTATCATAGTTCTATAACAAGCGGGGAAGACGTATGAGAGAGATATCAATTACCATCTAAATTAGGTATCTAGATTTTACATTGCGATTGTGATGATGAAATTTATTCAGTGCCCATCAAAGTTAGCAACTACGAATTTTCAATGAATTAAAAAAAAGTATTTGCTATAGAAATTAATTTCAAACAAAACACGTACATCATCATGTGGGGTTCGAGCATATGCACTGAAACCCACCTTAATTATTAATTTGTCGCAGGGACATCTATTGAGATTTCTTCCTTATAAATATGGTTGTTAGCACCGAAACAATACAAATTTTGTAATGATTGTAAGGTAGCATTAGTATAATAAAACCTGTACATCATATACTCTGGACTTTTTTTTTAGTCTCGATTACATAAAACAAGCAAGAAATTATTACATCCCCAAACTGAGGGGTGATGATCGGTTAGTCGAGTATCAGTTATACTCGGAACCGAACCGATAACCTTTGATTATCGGGTAACCGATACCCGATATTTACGGGTTTGGTTCAGTTCTCGGTTAGTACATTTTGAAATTTTTTGTTATCTATTATACCCGATTAACTGACTGGTATAACCGATAACCCGAAATTAATATTGAAATACATATATATTTCAATTCATTTTTTAAAATTAAGGCATTGTTTTAACTTTATTTAAGAGTTCTTATGTGTATTTTAAGACTCACAATTGTTCTTATTAAATTTTAATTTTACGTGTGTATTTCGATTTCTCACTTTAAAAAATATGCTATTGATTAAGTTAATGCAATTTCCTTTAAAAAAGATTCAGTGAATGCAATCGGACCTCTATCTAATTCAAGTGTTGACTGATATCAAAGTTTATGATAAAACATATAAAAGTTCCAATTAAAATATATATACCTTGATTATCAATTTTAGACATGTATATTATAAATTACTTAAAATAAGGAGAATTTAAAAAAACGGTTAATTTTGGATACCCGAGAACCGAGCTAACTAACCGAATCGGTTAATCATTTAATCGATTAACCGATTAGTGTCGATTTCGGTTATTGCTTTTGTTCCAATTCGATTTGGTTAATCGAAACCGAACCGATTATCAACCCTACCCAAACAGGACAAATAAGAGATGTTGAGAAACACCAAGGTGTCAAGATCTTGCTAGATCCATAGCGATAAGATCTTGCTTTATCTATGAGTAATTAGTAAATAAAAGAAAAAAGTTATTTTGATCAAAACAAAGTAATTCATGGTCTCATATATTAGCTATTCAACTTGTGTGCTAAGTTTCCACAAATCTAACTAACTTATCTGGACAATTCAATTGGATATTGATTGTAATACCCCGACCATCTAAACTTGGTTCAGAATTAACCTAATTTTGAAATTAGGATTTTGCATCAGTAATAATAATAAAATATTATATGAATTACATATATGAATAAGAGTTATGTAAGTTGGTAAGATTTTGGGATTGATCCCCAAATGAATTTAACTATTGCAATATATATATATATATATATATATATACATGCATATATAATGTGTAAAGCAAATAAGAAAAAGAAAAAGACGAAAAAGGTGAATGAAAGAAAATAAAAATAAAAAAATATATATATACGCCTTAATAAAAGTGGTGTATGAAAGTATTAATCTAAAGTTACAAATATAATATATATATTATATATGTGTATCGTATATATTTATATATATATACAGATATGTGTGTCTTTGTAATAATGTGAGATTGTGTGTGTCGTATATATATATATAGTATGTGTGCAAAGATGAAAGTGTGTGTGTGTTACGTGTATGCATGCATGCCTAATGGTTGTGTGCGTGTTTTTTTTTAAAAAAAAAAAAAGGGTAAAGTAAATGCAATTGTTAAAGTTACAGAATCATATTTTCATCTTTCATTTCGTAAGTTTACAGTACAGAAGAAGAAAAAAAAAACTTTCGTTCCTTCCATCTTTATTTCTTCAATTTCTTTACTCGTTTTCAATCTTTCGTTAAATCCGAACCGATACTAAGGTTAGTCTCGTCATTACCTACATTCCTATGGTTTAAAATTTAAATTTGGTGCATGTTTTGTATTTATGTATTTATTTTTGAAATGTATTAAAAATAGGGAGATGATGCCAAATGCTAGAAGTCGAGAACTAATGTTGTTCGTATACTCCATATATACTAGGATTATGAATATGGTTAAAAGTTATTAAGGTTAGGTTTTTGCTCATTTTTAAAGCCGAGCTATAGTCGATTTTTCGATTTTTATGGAATGAAATGACTTCGTATTTACGGTCTATGTTAGCCTACTAGCATATAGAATTAAATTGGGAATTTTTCGTACGCATTAGGCTAGAAAACTTGTTTGGCTGAAAATCTAAAGCTCCACGTTCGGATTATCCGATCTTTGTTTGTCAAATGTTATCACATATCTGTATTCTAGGATATATCTAGCATGACATATAAATTTATCATAATTTTCTGGGTATGTTAGGTATTTTCCTAAAAATGTCATGTATCTAAAGTTGGCCGTTCGAGGATACCGTAAACGTTATATGAAATGTAATGTGACATATGAGTTAGACAAGATATAATAAGTAAACGATTAAAGTTTGGAAGAAATTGATCGACGTTTGCTTAGTTAAGTGTGAGAAATCAAGAATAGTTTGTTATTAATATTCGAGCATGTGTGTGCGTAGAGTTATGATTATCGCACAGAGTTATGAGTTATGCCTAGTTAAATATGGTTTTCTCTGAATAGTTGAAATAGACATGAGATATAAGAAATGAAACGAGGACTTAGAATTTTGATGTGGTTCGATGTTAATGAATAAGCTTGTCCCCAAGCTAAGAATATAAATAAAGTTTAAGGCGATGAGAAAATATAATAAATGGATGAAAATAGTGGCTCCACTATGACCAAGTGGAACCAAATTGAGATATTTTATATCTCTTCTTCAATAACGATGATGCAAAATCCTAAGATATTAAGAGTTGTCTAATGCGTTAATGATAATCAACGTTATCCAAGAACCAAATAAAGTACTAAACCTTTCTTTTACGTAAAGGTAAAGTACGAAGGTGTGAAGAAAGAAGAGAAATACTGCGTGTGTTGAAAGTATATATCGGTGGGCTTTCTTACTAAACGATGAACCTAAATTTTCATCCATGATGCTTACGTAAATCAAGTGATATAAGTATTTGATGATATTATTCGCCAAAATGTTTATGTTTATGTATGAATCCTATCGTGTTGGTTCGCCAACTATGAATGATAATCGAATTCGGATCCTATGCTAGCGAAGGTGCCTAGTACGGATTAACGTGTACACTATGGTATTTGTGTCTTTGAAAGGTTTTCTCGGCGGTCACGTCGTGTGAGGTGGCCACCTTCCGGCAAGATATGTTACGAATAGGGATCATCTTGACGAAAATGGTCGCCCGGCAATTTTATGAAAATGAAAAGTATTTAGTAAGCAGAGCATTTCAATAAAACCCGTGTATTCTTGTGATGGGCGATTCAATATATGTTATTCAAAGTTTTGGCATATGTCATCGAGTACCTAGTACTCGACCGCATATTCGTTTTTGATGTGCGAGTTGAGCGAGTGTTGCGATGGTGATGTGTTGAGCGGAGTAATCTTTTGATGATGTAAATATCGTAACCTTGAGTGCATATCATCATATATGTATCTCACACGATTCATTGCAAACACTTGAATATGCCGCTTTTGCTAGAATATGTAAACAATTACTCTTTTGTCGAGCATTCTCTTCTGGCTCGAATATGTAAATTATAATACCTCGATCACTGAGATCATATGTATATTCAGTATTATCTTTTGTTTCACATAGATGAATACTCAACCCCTTTCTTCCCCGTTTCTTTTATCCCATCCCGAGTCGCAGCTCCGGCTAAGCCGTCCTTAGGGATAGCGGGCTGTGACATTGATAGAAAGTTCCATTTAAGTGGCTTAATGTTGAATTGGCTTTTTAGTAAAATGTTATGGACTTGAATCATCACTATCTTGTAGATTGGATTTATCATCACCCCCATAAAATTTAGTACGCGATTTGCATTATTTATGATTTGTGAACTAATAAACAAGTGCATAATTTATTTTCTTTATATACTTGATCAAAAAAAATTCATATATCTATTAGTGAAATTTGGATTCTAATTTCCAATAAAATTTTATGGTCCGCCAAATTTCGCAAAGGCATTGGTAAGATTTGAATTCATGAATTTTAATTTTTTTTCTTATAAAAACAGAAGATGTCTCCGTCCATATTTCGTGTGTCGTTCGGAGCGCGTTTACTAAGTATTTTAATTCTCTTATAAATTGCCAGTGATCGACTACATCAATAGATGGAGAAACATATGCCTCAATTGCAAGGATCGGTTATCCGAATCATCTGCCATCAAAATATGCATCCAATGAATACATTGGGGCTTGCAATATATTCTGCGAGGAATTCAGCCCAAGACGTTCGAAGAATTGATCATCGGAGCTCATGATATGGAGATAAGTATGGTAACAAGAGCATTCAAATGGACTACAATCCAAGAATCTCACAAGTTTAAAGAGAGACAATAATTCAGAAAGGGAACCAAGTCATTTGACAATGCTCCGAAAGAAGAATTAATGGTGACGAAAGCAACTCCTGTCAAATCCTACAAAAGGATGACAACAAAAGAAACAAATAGACTTTTCCTCAAGATATGGGGCAAAGAAGGTTGACACTTAAAGAAATACAGCAAAAACAATATCCTTTCTTAGACTCCGACGTCTCTGGGATCTTCGACGACCTGCTCAGAGAAAGACTCATCGAGCTACCTTAAATAAAACGACCAAATAAGACAGGACGAACTGATGATCCAAGATATTGAAAAACCACCGATTGATCGGGCATCCCATACACGATTGTTTCATATTCAAAGAAAAGATTATGCGGCTAGCTCGGGAAGGAAAGATATCACTCGAAAAGGAAAATTTTGCAACAAATGTTGAGAACTTGAGAACTATAAATAAGACGTGCAAAGTTGTTGCACAGAACGTAAAAGTTGTGCACAGTGAAAACCTTCTATATATAATTTTAAAACATATTAATGCATCAATTATAAATTATGATTTCTCTATAATATCCTTACTTGTATTATTTTTTAAAGATAGTTCAGTAATTTAATAATATATTTATATATATGTGTATTATATGATATGAAATAAAAATCATTCAATACACTCTCCTCGTTAGGTAATAAATTTATTGCTCGAAAAACACCATTGATTCCTATTGATTTATTGTTTGATTTCATTTTCTCAGCTGGAAGAACAATGCAAAGCTTGACTTACATGCTTGAGCTCTGTGTTCTTCAAAAAAATATTCGAGGCCGAGGCCGAAATGCAGGCGCACTATACTCTAGAAGATACTTGGCATGTGGTTTTGTATGGCTATCTTATGCTGAACCACTGGATTTTGGATAAGAGCTGAGATACCGTTAGGCATTTATCAGATATATATTGCCTGCTATTAAGTGACTTTTACCATGTTGTAAATTGTAATGTTGAAGGAATTAGTTATATTATACACCTGTAGAACACATGACCAACATTTTCAATAACCAGATAGAGGTTTATTAATGACGGGTTTTATCCGGACCAGAACCAATAAATATGTATTGATTTCGGTTCTGGAACCAACCCATTAGATATCTAACTCGAACCTGATCCAGACCATCAAACTATAGGTCTATGTTAGATAATTACCCAAATGCTAAAATGGTTGTCAATTTATATGATCTTTCATAACTTAATAAAAAATGATAATGAATTATTAATGAATTATCTAAATTTTTCAATGTAAATAAAAACATTAGACAAGTCCATCATACATAAAAAAGAGAGTCGAACCTGGAAAAATTGGGTCAGATCTAGATCAGTCCGTGTCTGAACAGGTTTGAACCGAAACAAGAACCGCTGCTTTTGAATTATGAGCATTTCCAGATCAGTACGAGTTAAACCCACTCATTAAAAAGACTAGACATATATAACTTAACCATTTTCCATTTTCCACTTTCTTTCTCAAATGCAAAAGAAAACCAAACCAAACATGTTTTACGATGTCATCATTGATTTATTGGTATTATCGTAGCAACCAAACCAAACATGTTTTACGATGTCATCATTGATTTATTGGTATTATGGTAGCATATAAGGGTACATCCAATCCAATGGTAGGTTTTTTCATTTTTAAGAAGTTGGTAATCAACTTTTTTAGCAATGAAATGAAGATGTTATGGAAAAAAGTTAAGAGTAACTCCTCAAAAAGTAGCTTTTTTCTTTTAAAAAGTTAGAGAAACTAACTTTTTACCATTGTAGATATACTTACTTTGCATTTTTTTACAAATCCAACTTATGAAGATAAAAACTTGCTTTTTGTTTTTTTCGAATCTCACAACATTCTTTATTTATTTTTTTTATCATTTTTTTGGATTCCACAACTATCTTATAGATATAATATATATGTATATTATAATAGGATCCATATAAAAATTGGTATGGTAAGTATATGATTGGAAAGAAATAAGAAAAGAAATAGGTAAATTTTTTAAAAATTGTTGTGATATCAAAAAAAGCTGGAAGCCAATATTACCATTGAAGGCACCTAAAGGGGTTCTTTTGTTTCTATTTGTTCTGCTTACTATATGCATAAACCTGGAATAAAACAATGGTCACACATTGTAACATCCCCTAAATCCTAAGTACGATTTAGCAGGGCTAATACTTGGAATAATAATCAAGGGTGCTTTAATCAATATATATATACAAGAACTCATATTTTCCGAAATATTTAACTAATCAACATCATAAGATAAATAAATTCAATTGCAGTGAAAGCGTGTGAATACACATATGACGATGTGTATTCAAGTTTCTAATATATTGCTTTCACAAGGGTTCCACCGCTCCGACACATCTCCATCCATCATACGCTCAACTGCACATTTAAAACAAACATGCGGTGAGTACAAGATTGCACTCGATGGCTCATGCGAAATAATTTATCACATTTGAATTACTCGCTTCATCACAAGAATAACACGAGGTTTTAATTTGAAATACTCGTGCTTACTAAATATTTTCTTTCATTTTCCATAAAGATTAAATGCGGCGGACATTTTCCATGTATGTATGATCCATATCCACCACAATAATTCATTCCACAACAATTCCATACTGGAGAGGCCTCCTCTCACAGACGCCGTGATCGACCGAGCACCCTTTCAAAGACACGATCACAAAATAATCGGTGCACAAAATCCAGGCCATCTCAAGCCACGGGATCTAATTCTCCATCATCCTTGGGGTACTTCCAAGAATACAATTCAAGCATGTCATAAAGTGGGAGCTACCCAACATTATGCATCAACAATCATGAATTGGATACATCATAAAACATAAATATTTTGGGCGGTAATTAAATAAATCGGTTCATAAATATTTGCTTGCAATAAAGCATCATAAATAAATCATTTGGTAAATTCTACGGTTTGAGTATAGTAAAGCCCACCTTTACTTTTGAACTTCAATTTCGACACGCGTGTTCTCCTCTCGTTGCATGTGAGTCTTCACGTCCCACCTTACGCAAAAATTTACGCTTAGACGTTGGCGCGTTTTTGAGATTTTCAAAGTTCATTCAACTTTGATAAATAATAATAATTCAAAGTTTTAATAAACTTTATCGTCGTTTCAACGCGTATTTCGATAAAATAATTCTCGTGCTTGAGAGGCGTAATATGCTCTCACTGTCTCATTTTAACCTTTTAGGTTAAATAATTAACGATATAATAACGTTATTGATAAAATGATTTCAATTATGAAATCTTTTCTCACAATTGAGATATTCAAATCAAAGTGTCGTTTTCATGTATTAGCGTATTTAACGAACGTATTTGGTGCGTCGATTTGAAAGTCAACCATTTTGACTTTTCTTTATAAATCTTAAATAAAATACATTTTAATGTATAAATCAATATAAATCGATTTTCAATCGATTTCTTTCAATACTCGATTTTTCACGCAAATCGATAAACTTGATTAATATTTTCTTTCAATATTAATCTTTTAATACTTTAAGCATTATTTATGCTTTTAACGTTATTTAATATAACGTTTCATCGTAAACATAATATTCTATGTTTAATAATTCTCAAAATTCAATTATGTCTAATATAATTTTTAGACATATAATAAATTATTATTCTTGATTAAAAAAGAATTAAAATTCCTTATTTTCATCACATAGCTCACATGACTATTGTGTAAAATTTTCAAACTTGATCCAAAAATTCCTCTAAATTCATATAGTGTATTATTCTATACTATGATCGTTAATATGTATTAATATCAATATAGAAAAATTTGGAACTCACCTATAACACTATATAGGCCACGGTTTTTATGAAAATTAATCCAAAATTTTTAATAATTATACACAAGCCTCAAATATTAATATATAACATAATTATTACCTAAAGTTTAATAAAATCAAACTATACACCATAGTATGATCGAGGTATAGCTCACGGCCCTTTAGGGCTTTTCAAACCAAACAATTTTTATAAAATCCTATAAAATTACACTATGCTTATATGCTATCATATAGCACTAATACATCATAATATCAAATAATAACACAATACAAACCATTAAATCCGAGGACCTAGTTCTCGGCTATTTTGGAATAAATTAGCCACATAAGTCCAAAAATTCTAATAAATTCCTACATCACCTAATTAATACCCTAGATCAACAATATGCTATTATATCAAGCATATAAAATTATACACCAAGGTTCCACCTATGTTCATTCTCGGCTAAAATTCAAAATCAAACCAATGAATTCCAAAATTCTCAAATTAATAATATGCACTACTACAAGATAGATCAACAATCCAACCTTAAATCATACTTAGAAATTTTCGAGCATCATCAAAATAATTTAAATAAATTTGCTTAGCTTAAGAAATAAACATCTATGCACATATTAACATATGTAACATAATTTCTAAGCTTAAAACATGCTAGCATGATTTATTACACAATTAATACATGCTGAAAATAATTATTTAAACCGTAGGATTATTGAAAAATTTGGGTATTATCGAAGCTTGTTCGATATCTAACCTCGTTATCGGAGTCGATCGGTTGTAGGATAATTCAAACTCAAATTATTGGAGAATGAAAGAAGAAATATTTGGTTTTCTTAAGGATGTGCTCTCGGCAGTGAGAGGAAAGGAAGAAAGAATATGTAAGTGTGATGTGTTAAGTGTGTTCAAGAGAATAAATAAATACTTAGGCAAATACAAGGAAATGAATTTCACATGTTCATGTATCTCTCGGCTTTCTCTCACACAAGACACAAATGAAAAATTTTAGTCAAAGTGATGTCATGGATGAAGAAAAATCTCTTACAAACATTAACTATCTTGCATACTTTAATAAAGGTTTTGAATTACACAAAACACATCTCTCTCTCTCTCTCTCGGTTGTAACAAATAAAAGCAAGACAAATGAATTTTGAGAGTCAAATTTGCATATGTCATGGTGTAAAATATCTCTTACATGTATTAACTACATGCATAAAGTTTATTTTGAATGAAACAAAATATATTTGACTCGATTTGCCACATTGCCGTCGACAACATGTAGAAGGAAGGAGAAATTTTCAGATTTTTCATGTTGTGTCTTGCATGTAATATATATACACTCTATCCCAAATATTGTGCTCAAGTGTATATAAATCAAGACTTAATTTTGTATAAAATAGCCAACAATTTGACAATTAAGAATAAAATGCTAGTGCATTTTCATCTACACATTTTACTTGGTAAGTGTGTATTAATACTACACTTAAGAAATAACACAAATTGGATGATCAAAATTAAATAATCCTATGTTAAAAACAATAGGAAGTTCTCGGCATTTACAATAAATTAATGCCCAAAATTCATTTTCATGCTATAAGTAGATATATAGCATAATATATATCCTAGCTGATAAATTATATCATAGGAAAAATTATTGGAATCAATCCAAAGGTAGAAAACCCTAATTTCGATTTAGGGTTTTCGAGAATCATAATAATCAAAATATAATTCCAAAATTTTCTAGCATTATTTCAATGCTAAATAATATTATAATTATATAAAATAATCATAGGAATTTAAATATCATAATTCCTTGATCGCTAGACTTGATTCTCAAGTCATCACTAAACGTTAACGTTTGAAACATTTCAAAACGTTAAATATCGACTCATCTCAAAATGGTCGTAATAAAGTCGTAATCACTTTATTAAATCATTCCAATAATAATGGAATTAAATTCTAAGCTTAAAACTTAGAAAAGATTACAAGATTTCAATTATCGATATGTAATCGATGTTGAAATTATACTGTTAAAATACGTCACATATTCGTATTTCTAAATTCACATTCATTTGTGAATAAATCATAGAATTTATTATTCCAACAATAATCGAAATCATTATTCGATATTTTAATAATCAAATTATCATAATATTACTCTAATTTACGAAATTAATATCGTAATTAGGCGTTTAAATAATCGGGTATTACATTCCACCCTTAAAGAAATTTAGTCCGAAATTTACATACATCAAAAGTATGGGTATCTTAGCACCATAACATCTTAAATTTCCACGTGATTTTCTTTTGTCCATGGTTTCTCCATCGACTTTCATCAAAGACCAATTAAATTCTTAATCATTTAATCATACGATCAAATTGTCGAGATGTTCATCACAACTCGTATTTGAGTTAAAGATCACGTCATTATGATGAATTACATGATTTGGGTCATATTCACATTTCTTTAGTCGTGACACGTGGAAAATCATTATGTACATTCCCAAATTTTGATGGAAGTACCAATCTATAAGCTCTCGGGCCTTTTATTTCTAGGATCCTCGTAAGGTCCTATAAAACGTGATCTCGACATTCCTTGTACTTTAACTTTATAATTTCCCTATGGAGAAATCTCGAGGAACTTCGTTTCGCATTCAAAATGCGGTTCGATCTCACGCGTACTAGCGTAAGACTTTTGTCTGCATCGAGCTTTTCTCGTCTTTGCCTTATTGACAAATATCTTAATCATTTCATTTACGATGTCAAGACCATATACCTTCTCTCACCTACTTTATTACAATAAAGTGGTGGTCGATATTCTTTCCATATAATGCCATCGTGTGGCTATGCCAATCATTGCTCGACGATTATGGTCGTCGTAAACTTAATAAGTGGTACAACATGTTCCCACTTGCACCTCGATTTAACATAAATGTTCTCATCGTATCTTTAAATATTCATATCGTCCTTTTTATCGCCCATACATGCGTGAGGGACATCTACGATAAGGTTCAATATCGTGCATAACTCCCTTTTTTGTGAGCTAGCTCAAAATCTAGGGGTAAACTTGGAATCTCTATCTGAGGTGATAGGTATTGGGACACCTTGTAAAGATACGATTTCCTTTATGTACTACTGAGATAAAATTCTCAGATCTCTGAGTCATCTGAATAGGCAGAGATAAGCATATTTGGTGAGTCATATCACTACTACCCATTTAGTAGTGTTACATCTTTATGACTTTGGCGAAACCTGTCATAAAAATCCATTGCTATGTCATTTCATTTTCATTTATATCTCATCGAGATTATAACCTCTTATAAGGTCATTGATACAATGCCTTCACCTCCTATAACCGAGACAATGCTCACAATGAGGTTATAGCTCATTTCATTCTTTACTTATCTAATTTTTTGTAAATCATAATGCACTTTAATGTTGCTTGGGTGGGCGGTATGAGGAATATCATGAGCTTCATTTCTAAGCTTATCATTGCTTGAAATATATATAATCTTTCCTTAGACAATATGACATTGTCGACGCTCTTTAAAACCCTTCACCTTCATAGGTGATATTTTATATCACAATTGGAATGTTTTCTTGATTCGAGCCATCTTTTCTATCTCATTTTAAGTCTCTTGCTCAAGAAATAATTCAAACTTTTATGGTTTGTGAAGAATCCCAACTTATTTCATATGAGTGATGTCTCCTAGACTGGTACTTATACCATTGTCGCTATTTCAAGTCATAAGTTGGGTAATTCTATTTATGAGGTCTAAGTCATCGCGATGCGTTGACTATTATCTTTCTCACTTTAATAAGTGGCCTCACATTCATTTACCCATGTAAATTTGATTCCTTGGAAGACATCATGTGTCTAAGGAATTTTCCTTCTTAAGCCTAAATTCATATATTAAACTTGGCAAAATTTTGCTCGACTCTAAAAGTCCATAATCTGATCCTTTGATGTTCTTTCTCGTCCTTCATATGGATAAGAACATCATTCATAAGGATTTAAACAAAATTGTCTAAGTACATATGGAACACTCGATTTTGAGGTCCATGAATAGGGTTGGTGTACTAGCTTGTCCGAATGGCACGACTATAACCTCATCGTGACCATATCTTATTCGAACAATTTTGCTTTCAGACATCGATACCATTTTCACATAAGCCACCATTTACATATGAGTATCATATTATCATAGGACTTTATGTCTCGAGTGGCTTTCATCGAATCGCACCTTTCGCTTAGAAACTTGCCTATTTCCAGGTATGTTTTTACCTCATATATCTGACGATCTCTCTCTTTCAAAGAGCCAGGGGTCACACTGCTCCCTGTTACTTCTTTGATTCCAGAAGTGTGTGTTACTTTTATCAGAAAGTAAGGTCGATTCGATAACGGTAATTCCCCTAATCCTTGAGGTGATAAGATCCTGTCCTTTTGCCATTCTCGTCTCTTTCTGGTATAATAGACGGCACAGGACGTGGGGCAACATTTGGAACATCAGGGTACAACCATTCCTTTATACCTACTGTGTAACTTACCGGGACCAGGATAAGTACCCGTAGGTGTCGTTCCCTATGCATTATATGTATACTTGAGCCTGTTGACAAATCCTGATAAGTCTGCCCAAGTCTTAGAATTTTCTACTTGGAGAAGATATTATCTTGATACTTCTTTTGCAAGATCCTGCCATTCTGTTGGCAAACGATGGATAAGTTATTGGATGTCATCCTCATCTATCTCTCCATAGTTACGAGCATTCATCCATAGGTGTAGAAATTCCTCCAAAAACTGTCCTAAGCCATGCCCAGCTTATAATAAAAGTCGATATACGTGTGAGCTTTATACTTGTAGCCTTGGGTTAACCTTTTACTCATCGACTTTTCTTACCATCTCGCAAAGATAGTTCTAGGTGAGCCATCCTTAAATTAAAGCAATTGAGGATTCAAAATCCCATTGCATAGAATTTCAAATGAAGAGGCTATGCCCGTGCTTCTAATCACGTGAGTGACATCCATTTTCGAAACTTCTGTTTCTTGAATTATATCTACGTTCCACATAGATATTATGATCTAACTCATTTGTTAGAATCTTAGGCGATCCTAGGTCCAATTCTAAACTCGAGCAACACCTGCGATGGCCATAATTCTCGTATAGGCGAAGAGATTTTCATTTCTCGATTCGTTTACCCTGAATTAGGTTCTATCGTTTCTACGCATACTTGTGCGATGTTAGAAAACTAAACACCTATATTGAACAGAAAAATTATAAGTATTATGAGAAATTTTCTCATATCTATCGTGCCTTCCCGATTTGCATTCGTCTGTTTTGGTTGCAAGTATAGCTCGTCAACGGTGTTCCCGTTTATTCAAGTAAACATCTTTTCATATATCATTGTCCTTTCCTTGGGACATTATGTTTCCTTGCTATAGCCTTTTGTTACTTCATTCACCCTACCCTTCTCGGTGTCAAGACTATTATGCTTTTATCAATAGATTCGTGGTTAGGTTTATATCGACCTATCCTCGATATTAATATCTCGATAACTTAATCTCATCGTAGAGATCATGATGTATCTCGACACTATCATTCATTTCGATCCAAGATGAATGATTCAATTCCTTTTCACTTTATCGTTCTTAGAAATATATTTCATATATCCTTACTTAAACTCTTTTCCGAGAAAATCGTTGTCAGATCGGCATTTAGTGCCATCGTTTGTAATATCCCTTCGGGATATACGTCATTTCTTCTTAATATTTAGTGATTCATCATGCAATTTTGCATAGGATAAAATCCATTATCCGCTAGGGACATATTATACTTTTGCATCGACGCCAAATATCTTTACCATTTTCTCGACATTCGATGAATGCTTCCTTCCCATGTCGAGATACTTAATATTCCACTTTATTGATCGTCACAAAAGTATGAGGGTAAGATTTACAATTAGATTCATCTTAAGATTCTTCCATGTGAATCTTTTCATTTGTTCTCTCGAAAACATTTCCTTTGCAAAAGTCTAAAGAAGTTTATCTTGCTTGTTAATTTCTAAGACATGCAAGACAAGAGTTCTGTGTCAATACAATTTAGAGCACTAAGATCCATTTCAAATAATGAACTCATTTCTTACTCGCTTCTTTACTTCAAAGGAATTACTTTACTTATCAAGTCATAATATCACCGAAACTTATCTCATATTGTGGCTATCTCATAATTGTATAGCTCATAATTTCTTCTGTTATTTTGGACTTTTGTCCCTTTCTTGAGCATGGTGTCGAAAGTAATATTACTTTCATTATACTGTTCTTACTCTCGTGACTAGAACCGTCATTAATGTCATATAGCTTGGTAAGGTAGTACATTTGTACACCATAACTTAGATTCCAAGCATCTCATCACCATGTCTTCATTTTGGAGATATTTTCTTCATACTTGATTTACATGCTAGGGCTATCCTAGTTGTTCCCACATCTCAAAGATTATGTTTCCTCAATCTTATTATCATCGGTTTAACCAAGTCTCAATTACTTGGAATCGATTACGCCAACATAATCTCATCGATTGAGGTATAAAACGAGATTTGTTATCCGAGATGCTATCGCTTCTTTACATATATATCCTTTGAAAAGAATATCGCATCTCCATTCTTTATACATGTCCAACCTACTAAGGACAATCAACTATCTTATAGATAAGTTGTAATCTCTCGTTATGTCATAATAAGGAAATTATATCTCAAGGATATCATGCACTTCCTTTACTTCAACTCTTGCATTCCATGCTAAAGGGTAGCTCATTCATAACATTTCATTATCATAAGAGTCACATGAAGATATAACTTCACCGTTATCAAAATCTGGTAAGCCCATCGTGGTCATTGCATCCATGTGCATCATAGGAAAATATCTCGCCTCATCGAGATCTTATTTACATCATATCTTCTTGATGTCCGTCACCCTTCGATCCGCAACCTTTAGGTTATCAACAGGTCAATCTACATCGCACGATGTTTGTCACTTTACTAATTCAAAACTTAGGCGACAAGATAAGTCAATCTTTATCTTACTCATTGGTCTCCGTGATTGAAGAAATTACATCATGTCAACTTTCAAAGATATGGGTTCATGATTCAAAATAACATACCTTACTATTTGAATCCATTTATTCCTCGAATCGAATAATTTAGGATCTAGGTCCAAGACCGAATGATGACTCACCGAGATTTCTTTGGTCATATGGGCCGCACCCATCACAAATATTCTCTCACCACATGAGGGTTTGGTTTCAAAAGGACACATTATAAATTCTCGGGTTGAAAATTTTCTTGAGAAAAATGAGAACTCAAATGATTTCTCAATTTGAACTAGGTCATGTAGTTAAACTCAATGACGTAAATTTGGTAATGAAAAGAATTTAAACTTTATATAACACATTATAGGTCGTCATCAAAGGTTCCTCTATATGACATAGCACCTCTTGTACTACTGGGAATACTACTTTCTAGTATCATTCTAAGATTCTAATCGCACTGTAAAGTTCTCATTCTATAAAACTATAAACTAACTTCAACTGACTCTCGTCAATTCTGGTGAAGGAATCAGGGATTTGGTTATTCATAAGAAGTATAGTACTCTATGATAGGAGTACGTAGGCGAAAACCGTTCGTAAATCGGAGCTCTAACGAAGGAAAACGGGCTAAAACAAAAACATTGCGCAAACAGTTTTGTTGATGCCGAGCTCGGGATACCGAGGTCGTAAGTAATACCGATGTCGAAGTTGTTGCCGAAGTCATTTACCAATGCCGAGGTCATTGCCGAGACTTTTGACATAGAGATGAAGTCATTAAGGCCGACTTGAGCCAAGTCGAAGGTATCGACGCCGTAGTCGAGGGCGCATATGTCAATGTCGGCGATGGGTCGACGCCGAGGTTGTTTTCCGAGGTGGAGGTGATTTGACCGAGGTCAAGATAAATTGGCGGTGGATGTCACACCGCCATTGTCGAGGTCGAAGCCGAGCTCATACCCACCGGCTCGCTCGCCGAGGTCGCACCGCCAGGTTGGACTAGACTTCGAGGTCGGATCGAACCGACCAAAGTGAAAAAAAAAAAAAAAAATACATGCTGGTGCTAAAGTCAAGTCGAGTTCAAGGTCGACTGAGCACGATAGCGAGTTCGGCCTTTAACTGACTCTAACGAATTCTTTAATCACATTTTTACTTCGTTTTCAACGAAGAGTCATAGATGATGTGGAGTTCCGTCATGCTTGAACTTCCAAATAAAAAGATCATTCTCGTGTCACTTATCGCATAGTGACATTCATCGTCTTGACATCCTTTCCAATTCTGAGCTTAAAATTTTCTTCTCGTCTATCAATTCGAGATTCTCAGGATGGAATAAATTCTAATAATCCATCTTCCTATGTTCTTCGCAATTGGGATCATGCGTCTTAAACAGTCTACGTTCCCTTGGGATAACATACCCATCATCGTAAACATCCTTGGGATTTGAAATAAAAATTTTCAAATATTCATAACAATAAATTTCTATTGAATTACATGAATTCAAACATTTTATCCCAAAAAAATTTTGTCCATACATTCTCGTATGACATTATCATACGTTGGTGGCGAGCCAACAACTTTCATTATCAATTCTCATAACTTCATTTGGGATGACAATAGTCATTAATCAAAACAATATTGAGAATTGAAGAATAAAATTTCAAATATGACTAACATAGTTCGTTTTAAACATACGCATTTCTTGTAAAATTTTTCAATCAATCAATCATGGTTATTTACAACCTTTCTCATTTCATTTGTCGATAATGTTCTATCGACACCAAATCAAATTCATAAATCATTTGTCGATAATGTTCTATCGACACCAAATCATTTGTCGATAATGTTCTATCGACAACAAATCATTTGTCGATAATGTTCTATCGACAACAAATCAAATTCATAAATCTCAAAATTTTCTTTTCAAAGATGAGAAAATAATTTACCTTTTCCCAGTTGAGCTTGATGTGATGGAGTGTCGAGCAGTGTTGGCTAATCTCTAGAAGTCTAGTGACTCAATCGAGACTAAATTTTGAAATGGGGTTTTGGATTCAAAGAGCTTAACCGCTCGATACCACTTTGTAACATCCCCAAATCCTAAGTACGATTTAGCGGTGGCTAATACTGAATAATAATCAGGGTGCTTTAATCAATATATATATACAAGAACTCATATGTTCGGAAATATTTAACTAATCAACATCATAAGATAAATAAATTCAATTGCAATGAAAACGTGTGAATACACATATGACGATGTGTATTCGAGGTTTCTAATATATTGCTTTCACAAGGGGTTCCACCGCCTCAACACATCTCCATCCATCATCCGCTCAACTCGCACATTTAAAACAACATGCGGTGGTCGAGTACAAGATTGCACTCATGGCTCATGCAAAATAATTTATCACATTTGAATTACTCTGCCCCATCACAGTAACACACGAGGTTTTAATTTGAAATACTCGTGCTTACTAAATATTTTCTTTCATTTTCCATAAAGATTCGTCTGGCCAGACATTTTTCCATGTATGTATGATCCATATCCACCACAATAATTCATTCCACAACAATTCCCGCGCTGGAGAGGAGGCCTCCTCTCACAGACGCCGTGACCGGCCGAGCACCCTTTCAAAGACACAAATCACAAAATAATCGGTGCACAAAATCCAGCCATCTCAAGACAGATACTTAATTCTCCATCATCCTTGGGGTACTTCCAAGAATACGAATTCAAGCATGTCATAAAGTGGGAGCTACCCAACATTACGCATCAACAATCATGAATTGGATACATACATAAAACATAAATATTTTGGGTGTAATTAAATAAATCAGTTCATAAATATTTGCTTGCAATAAAGCATCATAAATAAATCATTTGGTAAATTCTACCAGTTTGAGTATAGTAAAGCCCACCTTTACTTTTGAACTTCGAATTTCGATACGCGTGTTCTCCTCTCGTTGCGTGTGAGTCTTCACGTCCCATCTTTACGCAAAAATTTACGCTTAGCACGTTGGCACGTTTTTTGAGATTTTCAAAGTTCATTCAACTTTGATAAATAATAATAATTCAAAGTTTTAATAAACTTTATACGTCGTTTCAACGCGTATTTCAATAAAATAATTCTCGTACTTCGAGAGAGACGTAATATGCTCTACCGTCTCATTTTAACCTTTTAGGTTAAATAATTAACGTATAATAACGTTATTCAATAAAATGATTTCAATTATGAAATCTTTTCTCACAATTGAGATATTCAAATCAAAGTAATACGTTTTTCATGTATTAGCGTATTTAACGAACGTATTTGGTACGTCAATTTCGAAAGTCAACCATTTTGACTTTTCTTTATAAATCTTAAATAAAATACATTTTTAATGTATAAATCAATATAAATCGATTTTCAATCGATTTCTTTTCAATACTCGATTTTTCACGCAAATCGATAAACTTGATTAATATTTTCTTTCAATATTAATCTTTAATACTTTAAGCATTATTTATGCTTTTAACGTTATTTAATATAACGTTTCATCGTAAACATAATATTCTATGTTTAATAATTCTCAAAAATTCAATTATGTCTAATATAATTTTTAGACATATAATAAATTATTATTCTTGATTAAAAAAAAGAATTAAAATTCCTTATTTTCATCACATAGCTCATGGCTCTTGTGTAAAATTTTCAAACTTGATCCAAAAATTCCTCTAAATTCATATAGTGTATTATTCTATACTATGATCGTTAATATGTATTAATATCAATATAGAAAATTTGGAACTCACCTATAACACTATATAGGCCACGGTTTTATGAAAATTAATCCAAAATTTTTAATAATTATACACAAGCCTCAAATATTAATATATAACATAATTATTACCTAAAGTTTAATAAAATCAAACTATACACCATAGTATGATCGAGGTATAGCTCACGGCCCTTTAGGGCTTTTCAAACCAAACAATTTTTATAAAATCCTATAAAATTACACTATGCTTATATGCTATCATATAGCACTAATACATCATAATATCAAATAATAACACAATACAAACCATTAAATCCAAGGACCTAGTTCTCGGCTATTTTGGAATAAATTAGCCACATAAGTCCAAAATTCTAATAAATTCCTACATCACCTAATTAATACCCTAGATCAACAATATGCTATTATATCAAGCATATAAAAATTATACACCAAGGTTCCACCCTATGTTCATTCTCGGCTAAAATTCAAAAATCAAACCAATGAATTCCAAAAATTCTCAAATTAATAATATGCACTCCTACAACAGTATAGATCAACAATCCAACCTTAAATCATACTTAGAAATTTTCGAGCATCATCAAAATAATTTAAATAAATTTGCTTAGCTTAAGAAATAAACATCTATGCACATATTAACATATGTAACATAATTTCTAAGCTTAAAACATGCTAGCATGATTTATTACACAATTAATACATGCTGAAAATAATTATTTAAACCGTAGGATTATTGAAAATTTGGGTATTATCGAAGCTTGTTCGATATCTAACCTCGTTATCGAGTCGATCGGTTGTAGGATAATTCAAACTCAAATTATTGGAGAGAATGAAAGAAGAAATATTTGGTTTTCTTAAGGATGTGCTCTCGGCAGTGAGAGGAAAGGAAGAAAGAATATGTAAGTGTGATGTGTTAAGTGTGTTCAAGAGAATAAATAAATACTTAGGCAAATACAAGGAAATGAATTTCACATGTTCATGTATCTCTCGGCTTTCTCTCACACAAGACACAAATGAAAATTTTAGTCAAAGTGATGTCATGGATGAAGAAAATCTCTTACAAACATTAACTATCTTGCATACTTTAATAAAGGTTTTGAATTACACAAAACATCTCTCTCTCTCTCTCGGTTGTAACAAATAAAAGCAAGACAAATGAATTTTGGAGAGTCAAATTTGCATATGTCATGGTGTAAAATATCTCTTACATGTATTAACTACATGCATAAAGTTTATTTTGAATGAAACAAAATATATTTGACTAATTTGCCACATTGTCGTCGACAACATGTAGAAGGGAAGGAGAAATTTTCAGATTTTTCATGTTGTGTCTTGCATGTAATATATATACACTCTATCCCAAATATTGTGCTCAAGTGTATATAAATCAAGACTTAATTTTGTATAAAATAGCCAACAATTTCGCAATTAAGAATAAAATGCTAGTGTATTTTCATCTACACATTTTACTTGGTAAGTGTGTATTAATACTACACTTAAGAAATAACACAAATTGATGATCAAAATTAAATAATCCTATGTTAAAACAATAGGAAGTTCTCGCATTTACAATAAATTAATGCCCAAAATTCATTTTCATGCTATAAGTAGATATATAGCATAATATATATCCTAGCTGATAAATTATATCATAGGAAAAATTATTGGAATCAATCCAAGGTAGAAACCCTAATTCTCGATTTAGGGTTTTCGAGAATCATAATAATCAAAAATATAATTCCAAAATTTTCTAGCATTATTTCAATGCTAAATAATATTATAATTATATAAAATAATCATAGGAATTTAAATATCATAATTCCTTGATCGCTAGACTTGATTCTCAAGTCATCACTAAACGTTAACGTTTGAAACATTTCAAACGTTAAATATCGACTATCTCAAAATGATCGTAATAAAGTCGTAATCACTTTATTAAATCATTCCAATAATAATGGAATTAAATTCTAAGCTTAAAACTTAGAAAAGATTACAAGATTTCAATTATCGATATGTAATCGATGTTGAAATTATACTGTTAAAATACGTCACATATTCGTATTTCTAAATTCACATTCATTTGTGAATAAATCATAGGAATTTATTATTCCAACAATAATCGAAATCATTATTCGATATTTTAATAATCAAATTATCATAATATTACTCTAATTTACGAAATTAATATCGTAATTAGGCGTTTAAATAATCGGGTATTACATTCCACCCCTTAAAGAAATTTAGTCCGAAATTTACATACATCAAAAGTATGGGGTATCTTAGCACCATAACATCTTAAATTTCCACGTGATTTTCTTTTGTCCATGGTTTCTCCATTGGACTTTCATCAAAGACCAATTAAATTCTTAATCATTTAATCATACGATCAAATTGTCGAGATGTTCATCACAACTCGTATTTGAGTTAAAGATCACGTCATTATGACGAATTACATGATTTGGGTCATATTCACATTTCTTTAGTCGTGACACGTGGAAAATCATTATGTACATTCCCAAATTTTGATGGAAGTACCAATCTATGAGCTCTTGGGCCTTTTATTTCTAGGATCCTCGTAAGGTCCTATAAAACGTGATCTCGACATTCCTTGTACTTTAACTTTATAATTTCCTCATGGAGAAATCTCAGGAACTTCATTTTCGCATTCAAAATGCGGTTCTGATCTACGCGTACTAGCGTAAGACTTTTGTCTGTACTGAGCTTTTCTCAGTCTTTGCCTTATTTGACAAATATCTTAATCATTTCATTTACGATGTCAAGACCATATACCTTCTCTCACCTACTTTATTACAATAAAGTGGTGGTCGATATTCTTTCCATATAATGCCACGTGTGGCTATGTCAATCATTGCTTGACAGTTATGGTCGTACGTAAACTTAATAAGTGGTACAACATGTTCCCACTTGCACCTCGATTTAACATAAATGTTCTCATCGTATCTTTAAATATTCATATCGTCCTTTTTATCGCCCATCTGTACGTGAGGGGACATCTACGATAAGGTTCAATATCGTGCATAACTCCCTTTTTTGTGAGCTAGCTCAAAATCTAGGGGTAAACTTGGAATCTCTATCTGAGGTGATAGGTATTGGGACACCTTGTAAAGATACGATTTCCTTTATGTACTACTGAGATAAAATTCTCAGATCTCTGAGTCATCTGAATAGGCAGAGATAAGCATATTTGGTGAGTCATATCACTACTACCCATTTAGTAGTGTTACATCTTTATGACTTTGGCGAAACCTGTCATAAAAATCCATTGCTATGTCATTTCATTTTCATTTATATCTCATCAGAGATTATAACCTCTTATAAGGTCATTGATACAATGCCTTCACCTCCTATAACCGAGACAATGCTCGTCAATGAGGTTATAGCTCATTTCATTCTTTACTTATCTAATTTTTTTGTAAATCATAATGCACTTTAATGCTGCTTGGGTGGGCGGTATGAGGAATATCATGAGCTTCATTTCTAAGCTTATCATTGCTTGAAATATATATAATCTTTCCTTAGACAATATGACATTGTCAGACGCCTCTTTAAAAACCCTTCAGCCCTTCATAGGTGATATTTTATATCACAATTGGAATGTTTTACTGATTCGAGCCATCTTTTCTATCTCATTTTAAGTCTCTTGCTCAAGAAATAATTCAAACTTTTATGGTTTGTGAAGAATCCCAACTTATTTCATATGAGTGATGTCTCCTGAGACTGGTACTTATACCATTTGCCGCTATTTCAAGTCATAAGTTGGGTAATTCTATTTATGAGGTCTAAGTCATCGCTGTGCGTTGACTATTATCTTTCTCACTTTAATAAGTGGCCTCACATTCATTTACCCATGTAAATTTGATTCTTCGGAAGACATCATGTGTCTAAGGAATTTTCCTTCTTTAAGCCTAAATTCATATATTAAACTTGGCAAAATTTTGCTCGACTCTAAAAGTCCATAATCTGATCCTTTGATGTTCTTTCTCGTCCTTCATATGGATAAGAACATCATTCATAGGATTTAAACAAAATTGTCTAAGTACATATGGAACACTCGATTTTGAGGTCCATGAATAGGGTTGGTGTACTAGCTTGTCCGAATGGCATGACTATAACCTCATCGTGACCATATCTTATTCGAACAATTTTGCTTTCGACATCGATACCATTTTCACATAAGCCACCATTTACATATGAGTATCATATTATCATAGGACTTTATGTCTCGAGTGGCTTTCATCGAATCGCACCTTTCGCTTAGAAACTTGCCTATTTCCAGGTATGTTTTTACCTCATATATCTGACGATCTCTCTCTTTCAAAGAGCCAGGGGTCACACTGCTCCCTGTTACTTCTTTGATTCCAGAAGTGTGTGTTACTTTTATCAGAAAGTAAGGTCGATTCGATAACGGTAATTCCCCTAATCCTTGAGGTGATAAGATCCTGTCCTTTTGCCATTCTCGTCTCTTTCTGGTATAATAGACGGCACAGGACGTGGGGCAACATTTGGAACATCAGGGTACAACCATTCCTTTATACCTACTGTGTAACTTACGGGACCGGGATAAGTACCCGAGGTGTCGCTCCTATGCATTATATGTATACTTGAGCACGCTGACAAATCACGATAAGTCCGCCCAAGTCTTAGAATTTTCTACTTGGAGAAGATATTATCTTGATACTTCTTTTGCAAGATCCCGCCATTACATTGGCAAACGATGGATAAGTTATTCGATGTCATCCTCATCTATCTCTCCATAGTTACGAGCATTCATCCATAGGTGTAGAAATTCCTCCAAAACTGTCCTAAGCCATGCCCGTTTATAATAAAAAGTCGATACTTACGTGTGAGCTTTATACTTGTAGCTTGGGGTTAACCTTTACTCATCGACTTTTCTTACCATCTCGCAAAGATAGTTCTAGGTGAGCCATCCTTAAATTAAAGCAATTGAGGATTCAAATCCCATTGCATAGAATTTCAAATGAAGAGGCTATGCCCGTGCTTCTAATCACGTGAGTGACATCCATTTCGAAAACTTTCTTGAATTATATCTACGTTCCACATAGATATTATGATCTAACTCATTTGTTAGAATCTTGGCGATCCTAGGTCCAATTCTAAACTCGAGCAACACCTGCGATGGCCATAATTCTCGTATAGGCGAAGAGATTTTCATTTCTCGATCGTTTACCACGAATTAGGTTCTATCGTTTCACGCATACTTGTGCGATGTTAGAAAACTAAACACCTATATTGAGCAGAAAAATTATAAGTATTATGAGAAATTTTCTCATATCTATCGTGCCTTCCGATTTACATTCTCTGTTTTCATAAGTATAGGCTCGTCAACGGTGTTCCCGTTTATTCAAGTAAACATCTTTTCATATATCATTGTCCTTTCCTTGGGACATTATGTTTCCTTGCTATAGCCTTTGTTACTTCATTCACCCTACCCTTCCGGTGTCGTTACTATTATGCTTTTATCAATAGATTACGTGGTTAGGTTTATATCGACCTATCCTTGATATTAATATCTCGATAACTTAATCTCATCGTAGAGATCATGATGTATTCGACACTATCATTCATTTCGATCCAAGATGAATGATTCAATTCCTTTTCACTTTATCGTTCTTAGAAATATATTTCATATATCCTTACTTAAACTCTTTTCCGAGAAAATCGTTGTCTTGGCATTTAGTGCTATCGTTTGTAATATCCTTCGTGATATATCGTCATTTCTTCTTAATATTTAGTGATTCATCATGCAATTTTGCATAGGATAAAATCCATTATCCGCTAGGGACATATTATACTTTTGCATTGACGTCAAATATCTTTACCATTTTCTCGACATTCGATGAATGCTTCCTTCCCATGTCAGAGATACTTAATATTCCACTTTATTGATCGTCACAAAAGTATGAGGGGTAAGATTTACAATTAGATTCATCTTAAGATTCTTCCATGTGAATCTTTTCATTTGTTCTCTTGAAAACATTTCCTTTGCAAAAGTCTAAAGAAGCTATCTTGCTTGTTAATTTCTAAGACATGCAAGACAAGAGTTCTGTGTCAATACAATTTAGAGCACTAAGATCCATTTCAAATAATGAATCTGTTTCTTACTCTGCTTCTTTACTTCAAAGGAATTACTTTACTTATCGAAGTCATAATATCACTGAAACTTATCTCATATTGTGGCTATCTCATAATTGTATAGCTCATAATTTCTTCGGTTATTTTGGACTTTTGTCCCTTTTCTTGAGCATGGTGTCAGAAAGTAATATTACTTTCATTATACTTGGTTCTTACTCGTGACTAGAACCGTCATTAATGTCATATAGCTTGGTAAGGTAGTACATTTGTACACCATAACTTAGATTCCAAGCATCTCATCACCATGTCTTCATTTTGGAGATATTTTCTTCATACTTGATTTACATGCTAGGGCTATCCTAGTTGTTCCACATCTCAAAGATTATGTTTCCTCAATCTTATTATCATCGGTTTAACCAAGTCTCAATTACTTGGAATCGATTACGCTCAAGCATAATCTCATCGATTGAGGTATAAAACGAGAGATTTGTTATCTGAGATGCTATCGCTTCTTTACATATATATCCTTTGAAAAGAATATCGTGCATCTCCATTCTTTATACATGTCCAACCTACTAAGGACAATCAACTATCTTATAGATAAGTTGTAATCTCTCTCGTTATGTCATAATAAGGGGAAATTATATCTCAAGGATATCATGCACTTCCCTTTACTTCAACTCTTGCATTCCATGCTAAAGGGTAGCTCATTCATAACATTTCATTATCATAACAGTCACATGAAGATATAACTTCACTGTTATCAAAATCTGGTAAGCCCATCAGGGGTCATTGCATCCATGTGCATCATAGGGAAATATCTCGTCTCATCGAGATCTTATTTAGATCATATCTTCTTGATGTCTGTCACCTTACTGATCTGCAACCTTTAGGTTATCAAATAGGTCAATCTACATCGTACCTGATGTTTGTCACTTTACTAATTCAAAACTTAGGCGACAAGATAAGTCAATCTTTATCTTACTCATTGGTCTCCAGGATTGAAGAAATTACATCATGTCAACTTTCAAAAGATATGGGTTCATGATTCAAAATAACATACCTTACTATTTGAATCCATTTATTCCTTGAATCGAATAATTTAGGATCTAGGGTCCAAGACCGAATGATGACTACCGAGATTTCTTTGGTCATATGGGTGGCTGGACCCATCACAAATATTCTCTCGGTCACATGAGGGTTTGGTTTCAAAGGACACATTATAAATTCTCGGGTTGAAAATTTTCTTGAGAAAAAGTGAGAACTCAAATGATTTCTCAATTTGAACTAGGTCGTAGAGTTAAACTCAATGACGTAAATTTGGTAATGAAAAGAATTTAAACTTTATATAACACATTATAGGTCGTCATCAAAGGTTCCTCTATATGACATAGCACCTCTTGTACTCTTTGGGAATACTACTTTCTAGTATCATTCTAAGATTCTAATCGCCTTGAAAGTTCTCATTCTATAAAACTATAAACTAACTTCAACTGACTCTCGTCAATTCTGGTGAAGGAATCAGGATTTGGTTATTCATAAGAAGTATAGTACTCTATGATAGGAGTGCGTGGCGAAACCGTCAGAATCGGAGCTCTAACGAAGGAAAACGGGCTAAAACAAAAACATTGCGCAAACAGTTTTGTTGATGCCGAGCTCGGGATACCGAGGTCGTAAGTAATACCGATGTCGAAGTTGTTGCCGAAGTCATTTACCAATGCCGAGGTCATTGCCGAGACTTTTGACATAGAGATGAAGTCATTAAGGCCGACTTCGAAGCCGAAGTCGAAGGTATCGACGCCGTAGTCGAGGGCGTACATGTCAATGTCGAAGGCGTATAGGTCGACGCCGAGGTTGTTTTCCGAGGTGGAGGTGATTTGACCGAGGTCAAGATAAATTGGCGAGGTGGATGTCACACCTGCCATTGTCGAGGTCAGAAGCCGAGCTCATACCCACCGGGCTCGCTTCTGCCGAGGTCGCACCTGCCAAGGTTGGACTAGACTTCCGAGGTCGGACTGAACTGACCGAAAGTGAAGTCAAAAAAAAAAAAAAAATACATGCTGGTGCTAAAGTCGAAGTCGAGTTCAAGGTCGACTGAGCACGATAGCGAGTTCGGCCTTTAACTGACTCTAACGAATTCTTTAATCACATTTTTACTTCGTTTTCAACGAAGAGTCATAGATGATGTGGAGTTAGTCATGCTTGAACTTCGAATAAAAGATCATTCTCGTGTCACTTATCGCATAGTGACATTCATCGTCTTGACATCCTTTCCAATTCTGAGCTTAAAATTTTCTTCTCGTCTATCAATTCGAGATTCTCAGGATGGAATAAATTCTAATAATCCATCTTCCTATGTTCTTCGCAATTGGGATCATGCGTCTTAAACAGTCTACGTTCCCTTGGGATAACATACCCATCATCGTAAACATCCTTGGGATTTGAAATAAAATTTTTCAAATATTCGTAACAATAAATTTCTATTGAATTACATGAATTCAAACATTTTATCCCAAAAAAAAATTTTGTCCATACATTCTCGTATGACATTATCATACGTTGGTGGCGAGCCAACAACTTTCATTATCAATTCTCATAACTTCATTTGGGATGACAATAGTCATTAATCAAAACAATATTGAGAATTGAAGAATAAAATTTCAAATATGACGAACATAGTTCGTTTTAAACATACGCATTTCTTGCGAAAATTTTTCAATCAATCAATCATGGTTATTTACAACCTTTCTCATTTCATTTGTCGATAATGTTCTATCGACACCAAATCAAATTCATAAATCATTTGTCGATAATGTTCTATCGACACCAAATCATTTGTCGATAATGTTCTATCGACAACAAATCATTTGTCGATAATGTTCTATCGACACCAAATCAAATTCATAAATCTCAAAATTTTCTTTTCAAAGATGAGAAAATAATTTACCTTTTCGATTGAGCTTGATGTGATGGAGTGTCGGCGATGTCGGCTAATCTCTAGAAGTCTAGTGACTCAATCGAGACTAAATTTTGAAATGGGTTTTGGATTCAAAGAGCTGAACCGCTCGATACCACTTTGTAACATCCCCTAAATCCTAAGTACGATTTAGCAGGGCTAATACTTGGAATAATAATCAAGGGTGCTTTAATCAATATATATATACAAGAACTCATATGTTCTGGAAATATTTAACTAATCAACATCATAAGATAAATAAATTCAATTGCAGCGGAAAAACGTGTGAATACACATATGACGATGTGTATTCGAGTTTCTAATATATTGCTTTCACAAGGGGTTCCGACTGCTCCGACACATCTCCATCCATCATCTGCTCAACCTGCACATTTAAAAACAAACATGCAGGGCTGAGTACAAGATTGCACTCAGTGGCTCATGCCAAAATAATTTATCACATTTGAATTACTCGCCTCATCACGAATAACACGAGGTTTTAATTTGAAATACTCGTGCTTACTAAATATTTTCTTTCATTTTCCATAAAGATTCGTGCGGCGGACATTTTTCCATGTATGTATGATCCATATCCACCACAATAATTCATTCCACAACAATTCCTTGTTGGAGAGGCCTCCTCTCACAGACGCCGTGACCGCCGAGCACCCTTCAAAGACACAAATCACAAAATAATCGGTGCACAAAATCCAGGCCATCTCAAAGACGGGATACAATTCTCCATCATCCTTGGGGGTACTTCCAAGAATACGAATTCAAGCATGTCATAAAGTGGGAGCTACCCAACATTATGCATCAACAATCATGAATTGGATACATACATAAAACATAAATATTTTGGGCAGGTAATTAAATAAATCAGTTCATAAATATTTGCTTGCAATAAAGCATCATAAATAAATCATTTGGTAAATTCTACCAGTTTGAGTATAGTAAAGCCCACCTTTACTTTTGAACTTCGAATTTCGATACGCGTGTTCTCCTCTCGTTGCGTGTGAGTCTTCACGTCCCATCTTTACGCAAAAATTTACGCTTAGCACGTTGGCACGTTTTTTTGAGATTTTCAAAGTTCATTCAACTTTGATAAATAATAATAATTCAAAGTTTTAATAAACTTTATACGTTGTTTCAACGCGTATTTCAATAAAATAATTCTCGTGCTTGAGAGAGGCGTAATATGCTCTACCGTCTCATTTTAACCTTTAGGTTAAATAATTAACGATATAATAACGTTATTGATAAAATGATTTCAATTATGAAATCTTTTCACAATTGAGATATTCAAATCAAAGTAATGTCGTTTTCATGTATTAGCGTATTTAACTAACGTATTTGGTGCGTCGATTTCGAAAGTCAACCATTTTGACTTTTCTTTATAAATCTTAAATAAAATACATTTTTAATGTATAATCAATATAAATCGATTTTCAATCGATTTCTTTTCAATACTCGATTTTTCACGCAAATCGATAAACTTGATTAATATTTTCTTTCAATATTAATCTTTTAATACTTTAAGCATTATTTATGCTTTTAACGTTATTTAATATAACGTTTCATCGTAAACATAATATTCTATGTTTAATAATTCTCAAAATTCAATTATGTCTAATATAATTTTAGACATATAATAAATTATTATTCTTGATTAAAAAAGAATTAAAATTCCTTATTTTCATCACATAGCTCACGGCTATTGTGTAAAATTTTCAAACTTGATCCAAAAATTCCTCTAAATTCATATAGTGTATTATTCTATACTATGATCGTTAATATGTATTAATATCAATATAGAAAAATTTGGAACTCACCTATAACACTATATAGGCCACGGTTTTTATGAAAATTAATCCAAAATTTTTAATAATTATACACAAGCCTCAAATATTAATATATAACATAATTATTACCTAAAGTTTAATAAAATCAAACTATACACCATAGTATGATCGAGGTATAGCTCACGGCCCTTTAGGGCTTTTCAAACCAAACAATTTTTATAAAATCCTATAAAATTACACTATGCTTATATGCTATCATATAGCACTAATACATCATAATATCAAATAATAACACAATACAAACCATTAAATCCAAGGACCTAGTTCTCGCTATTTTGGAATAAATTAGCCACATAAGTCCAAAAATTCTAATAAATTCCTACATCACCTAATTAATACCCTAGATCAACAATATGCTATTATATCAAGCATATAAAAATTATACACCAAGGTTCCACCCTATGTTCATTCTCGGCTAAAATTCAAAAATCAAACCAATGAATTCCAAAAATTCTCAAATTAATAATATGCACTCCTACAACAGTATAGATCAACAATCCAACCTTAAATCATACTTAGAAATTTTCGAGCATCATCAAAATAATTTAAATAAATTTGCTTAGCTTAAGAAATAAACATCTATGCACATATTAACATATGTAACATAATTTCTAAGCTTAAAACATGCTAGCATGATTTATTACACAATTAATACATGCTGAAAATAATTATTTAAACCGTAGGATTATTGAAAAATTTGGGTATTATCGAAGCTTGTTCGATATCTAACCTCGTTATCGGAGTCGATCGGTTGTAGGATAATTCAAACTCAAATTATTGGAGAGAATGAAAGAAGAAATATTTGGTTTTCTTAAGGATGTGCTCTCGGCGTTGAGAGGAAAGGAAGAAAGAATATGTAAGTGTGATGTGTTAAGTGTGTTCAAGAGAATAAATAAATACTTAGGCAAATACAAGGAAATGAATTTCACATGTTCATGTATCTCTCGGCTTTCTCTCTCACACAAGACACAAATGAAAAATTTTAGTCAAAGTGATGTCATGGATGAAGAAAAATCTCTTACAAACATTAACTATCTTGCATACTTTAATAAAGGTTTTGAATTACACAAAACATCTCTCTCTCTCTCGGTTGTAACAAATAAAAGCAAGACAAATGAATTTTGGAGAGTCAAATTTGCATATGTCATGGTGTAAAATATCTCTTACATGTATTAACTACATGCATAAAGTTTATTTTGAATGAAACAAAATATATTTGACTAATTTGCCACATTGCCGTCGACAACATGTAGAAGGAAGGAGAAATTTTCAGATTTTTCATGTTGTGTCTTGCATGTAATATATATACACTCTATCCCAAATATTGTGCTCAAGTGTATATAAATCAAGACTTAATTTTGTATAAAATAGCCAACAATTTCGGCAATTAAGAATAAAATGCTAGTGTATTTTTCATCTACACATTTTACTTGGTAAGTGTGTATTAATACTACACTTAAGAAATAACACAAATTGGATGATCAAAAATTAAATAATCCTATGTTAAAAACAATAGGAAGTTCTCGGCATTTACAATAAATTAATGCCCAAAAATTCATTTTCATGCTATAAGTAGATATATAGCATAATATATATCCTAGCTGATAAATTATATCATAGGAAAAATTATTGGAATCAATCCAAAGGTAGAAAACCCTAATTCTCGATTTAGGGTTTTCGAGAATCGTAATAATCAAAAATATAATTCCAAAATTTTCTAGCATTATTTCAATGCTAAATAATATTATAATTATATAAAATAATCATAGGAATTTAAATATCATAATTCCTTGATCGCTAGACTTGATTCTCAAGTCATCACTAAACGTTAACGTTTGAAACATTTCAAAACGTTAAATATCGACTCATCTCAAAATGATCGTAATAAAGTCGTAATCACTTTATTAAATCATTCCAATAATAATGGAATTAAATTCTAAGCTTAAAACTTAGAAAAGATTACAAGATTTCAATTATCGATATGTAATCGATGTTGAAATTATACTGTTAAAATACGTCACATATTCGTATTTCTAAATTCACATTCATTTGTGAATAAATCATAGGAATTTATTATTCCAACAATAATCGAAATCATTATTCGATATTTTAATAATCAAATTATCATAATATTACTCTAATTTACGAAATTAATATCGTAATTAGGCGTTTAAATAATCGGGGTATTACATTCCACCCCCCTTAAAGAAATTTCGTCCCGAAATTTACATACATCAAAAAGTATGGGGTATCTTAGCACCATAACATCTTAAATTTCCACGTGATTTTCTTTTGTCCATGGTTTCTCCATTGGACTTTCATCAAAGACCCAATTAAATTCTTAATCATTTAATCATACGATCAAATTGTCGTAGATGTTCATCACAACTCGTATTTGAGTTAAAGATCACGTCATTATGACGAATTACATGATTTGGGTCATATTCACATTTCTTTAGCTGTGACACGTGGAAAATCATTATGTACATTCCCCAAATTTTGATGGAAGTACCAATCTATAGGCTACTGGGCCTTTTATTTCTAGGATCCTCGTAAGGTCCTATAAAACGTGATCTCGACATTCCTTGTACTTTAACTTTATAATTTCCTCATGGAGAAATCTCGAGGAACTTCGTTTCGCATTAAAATGCGGTTCGATCTCGCGTACTAGCGTAAGACTTTTGTCTATGTACTGAGCTTTTCTCAGTCTTTGCCTTATTTGACAAATATCTTAATCATTTCATTTACGATGTCAAGACCATATACCTTCTCTCACCTACTTTATTACAATAAAGTGGTGGTCGATATTTCTTTCCATATAATGCCACGTGTGGCTATGTCAATCATTGCTTGACAGTTATGGTCGTACGTAAACTTAATAAGTGGTACAACATGTTCCCACTTGCACCTCGATTTAACATAAATGTTCTCATCGTATCTTTAAATATTCATATCGTCCTTTTTATCGCCCATCTGTACGTGAGGGGACATCTACGATAAGGTTCAATATCATGCATAACTCCCTTTTTTGTGAGCTAGCTCAAAATCTAGGGGTAAACTTGTAATCTCTATCTGAGGTGATAGGTATTGGGACACCTTGTAAAGATACGATTTCCTTTATGTACTACTGAGATAAAATTCTCAGATCTCTGAGTCATCTGAATAGGCAGAGATAAGCATATTTGGTGAGTCATATCACTACTACCCATTTAGTAGTGTTACATCTTTATGACTTTGGCGAAACCTGTCATAAAAATCCATTGCTATGTCATTTCATTTTCATTTATATCTCATCGAGATTATAACCTCTTATAAGGTCATTGATACAATGCCTTCACCTCCTATAACCGAGACAATGCTCGTCAATGAGGTTATAGCTCATTTCATTCTTTACTTATCTAATTTTTTTGTAAATCATAATGCACTTTAATGCTGCTTGGGTGGGCGGTATGAGGAATATCATGAGCTTCATTTCTAAGCTTATCATTGCTTGAAATATATATAATCTTTCCTTAGACAATATGACATTGTCAGACGCCTCTTTAAAAACCCTTCAGCCCTTCATAGGTGATATTTTATATCACAATTGGAATGTTTTACTGATTCGAGCCATCTTTTCTATCTCATTTTTAAGTCTCTTGCTCGAAGAAATAATTCAAACTTTTATGGTTTGTGAAGAATCCCCAACTTATTTCATATGAGTGATGTCTCCTAGACCTTGGTACTTATACCATTGCTGCTATTTCAAGTCATAAGTTGGGTAATTCTATTTATGAGGTCTAAGTCATCGCGGTGCGTTGACTATTATCTTTCTCACTTTAATAAGTGGCCTCACATTCATTTACCCATGTAAATTTGATTCCTTCGGAAGACATCATGTGTCTAAGGAATTTTCCTTCTTTAAGCCTAAATTCATATATTAAACTTGGCAAAATTTTGCTCGACTCTAAAAGTCCGCAATACAGTCCTTTGATGTTCTTTCTCGTCCTTCATATGGATAAGAACATCATTCATAAGGATTTAAACAAAATTGTCTAAGTACATATGGAACACTCGATTTTTGAGGTCCATGAATAGGGTTGGTGTACTAGCTTGTCCGAATGGCATGACTATAACCTCATCGTGACCATATCTTATTCGGAACAATTTTGCTTTCGTACATCAGATACCATTTTCACATAAGCCACCATTTACATATGAGTATCATATTATCATAGGACTTTATGTCTCTGAGTGGCTTTCATCGGAATCGTACCTTTCGCTTAGAAACTTGCCTATTTCCAGGTATGTTTTTACCTCATATATCTGACGATCTCTCTCTTTCAAAGAGCCAGGGGTCACACTGCTCCCTGTTACTTCTTTGATTCCAGAAGTGTGTGTTACTTTTATCAGAAAGTAAGGTCGATTCGATAACGGTAATTCCCCTAATCCTTGAGGTGATAAGATCCTGTCCTTTTGCCATTCTCGTCTCTTTCTGGTATAATAGACGGCACAGGACGTGGGGCAACATTTGGAACATCAGGGTACAACCATTCCTTTATACCTACTGTGTAACTTACCGGGACCAGGATAAGTACCCGTAGGTGTCGTTCCCTATGCATTATATGTATACTTGAGCCTGTTGACAAATCCTGATAAGTCTGCCCAAGTCTTAGAATTTTCTACTTGGAGAAGATATTATCTTGATACTTCTTTTGCAAGATCCTGCCATTCTGTTGGCAAACGATGGATAAGTTATTGGATGTCATCCTCATCTATCTCTCCATAGTTACGAGCATTCATCCATAGGTGTAGAAATTCCTCCAAAAACTGTCCTAAGCCATGCCCAGTTTATAATAAAAGAGTCGATACTTCTGTGTGAGCTTTATACTTGTAGGCCTTGGGGTTAACCTTTTTACTCATCAGACTCCCTTTTCTTACCATCTGCAAAGATAGTTCTAGGTGAGCCATCCTTAAATTAAAGCAATTGAGGATTCAAAATCCCATTGCATAGAATTTCAAATGAAGAGGCTATGCCCGTGCTTCTAATCACGTGAGTGACATCCATTTTCGAAACTTCTGTTTCTTGAATTATATCTACGTTCCACATAGATATTATGATCTAACTCATTTGTTAGAATCTTAGGCGATCCTAGGTCCAATTCTAAACTCGAGCAACACCTGCGATGGCCATAATTCTCGTATAGGCGAAGAGATTTTCATTTCTCGATTCGTTTACCCTGAATTAGGTTCTATCGTTTCTACGCATACTTGTGCGATGTTAGAAAACGAAACACCTATATTGAACAGAAAAATTATAAGTATTATGAGAAATTTTTCTCATATCTATCAGGCCTTCCTGATTTCTGTTCGTCCTGTTTTCGGTGCGAAGTATAGGCTCTGGTCAACGGTGTTCCCGTTTATTCAAGTAAACATCTTTTTCATATATCATTGTCCTTTCCCTTGGGACATTATGTTTCCTTGCTATAGCCTTTTGTTACTTCATTCACCCTACCCTTCTCGGTGTCAGTACTATTATGCTTTTATCAATAGCATTCTGTGGTTAGGTTTATATCGACCTATCCTTGATATTAATATCTCGATAACTTAATCTCATCGTAGAGATCATGATGTACCTGACACTATCATTCATTTCTGATCCAGTATGAATGATTCAATTCCCTTTTTCACTTTATCGTTCTTAGAAATATATTTCTCATATATCCTTACTTAAACTCTTTTCCAGAGAAAATCGTTGTACTGGCATTTAGTGCCATCGTTTGTAATATCCCTTCAGGATATACGTCATTTCTTCTTAATATTTAGTGATTCATCATGCAATTTTGCATAGGATAAAATCCATTATCCGCTAGGGACATATTATACTTTTGCATTGACGTCAAATATCTTTACCATTTCTCGACATTCGATGAATGCTTCCTTCCCATGTCGAGATACTTAATATTCCACTTTATTGATCGTCACAAAAGTATGAGGGGTAAGATTTACAATTAGATTCATCTTAAGATTCTTCCATGTGAATCTTTTCATTTGTTCTCTTGAAAACATTTCCTTTGCAAAAGTCTAAAGAAGCTATCTTGCTTGTTAATTTCTAAGACATGCAAGACAAGAGTTCGTGTCAATACAATTTAGAGCACTAAGATCCATTTCAAATAATGAATCTTTCTTACTCGCTTCTTTACTTCAAAGGAATTACTTTACTTATCAAGTCATAATATCACCGAAACTTATCTCATATTGTGGCTATCTCATAATTGTATAGCTCATAATTTCTTCGGTTATTTTGGACTTTTGTCCCTTTTCTTGAGCATGGTGTCAGAAAGTAATATTACTTTCATTATACTTCGGTTCTTACTCTCAGGACTAGAACCGTCATTAATGTCATATAGCTTGGTAAGGTAGTACATTTGTACACCATAACTTAGATTCCAAGCATCTCATCACCATGTCTTCATTTTGGAGATATTTTCTTCATACTTGATTTACATGCTAGGGCTATCCTAGTTGTTCCCACATCTCAAAGATTATGTTTCCTCAATCTTATTATCATCGGTTTAACCAAGTCTCAATTACTTGGAATCGATTACGCTCAAGCATAATCTCATCGATTGAGGTATAAAACGAGAGATTTGTTATCTGAGATGCTATCGCTTCTTTACATATATATCCTTTGAAAAGAATATCGTGCATCTCCATTCTTTATACATGTCCAACCTACTAAGGACAATCAACTATCTTATAGATAAGTTGTAATCTCTCTCGTTATGTCATAATAAGGGGAAATTATATCTCAAGGATATCATGCACTTCCCTTTACTTCAACTCTTGCATTCCATGCTAAAGGGTAGCTCATTCATAACATTTCATTATCATAAGAGTCACATGAAGATATAACTTCACTGTTATCAAAATCTGGTAAGCCCATCAGGGGTCATTGCATCCATGTGCATCATAGGGAAAATATCTCGTCTCATCGAGATCTTATTTACATCATATCTTCTTGATGTCTGTCACCTTACTGATCTGCAACCTTTAGGTTATCAAATAGGTCAATCTACATCGTACCTGATGTTTGTCACTTTACTAATTCAAAACTTAGGCGACAAGATAAGTCAATCTTTATCTTACTCATTGGTCTCCAGGATTGAAGAAATTACATCATGTCAACTTTCAAAAGATATGGGTTCATGATTCAAAATAACATACCTTACTATTTGAATCCATTTATTCCTTGAACTGAATAATTTAGGATCTAGGGTCCGAAGACCAGAATGATGACTACTGAGATTTCTTTGGTCATATGGGCTGGCCAGACCCATCACAAATATTCTCTCAGTCACATGAGGGTTTGGTTTCAAAAGGACACATTATAAATTCTCGGGTTGAAAATTTTCTTCAGAAAAAGTGAGAACTCAAATGATTTCTCAATTTGAACTAGGTCATAGAGTTAAACTCAATGACAGAAATTTGGTAATGAAAAGAATTTAAACTTTATATAACACATTATAGGTCGTCATCAAAGGTTCCTCTATATGACATAGCACCTCTTGTACTACTGGGAATACTACTTTCTAGTATCATTCTAAGATTCTAATCGCACTGTAAAGTTCTCATTCTATAAAACTATAAACTAACTTCAACTGACTCTCGTCAATTCTGGTGAAGGAATCAGGATTTGGTTATTCATAAAAGTATAGTACTCTATGATAGGAGTGCGTAGGAAAACCGCTCAGAATCGGAGCTCTAACGAAGGAAAAGCGGGCTAAAACAAAAACATTGCGCAAACAGTTTTGTTGATGCCGAGCTCGGGATACCGAGGTCGTAAGTAATACCGATGTCGAAGTTGTTGCGGTCATTTACCAATGCCGAGGTCATTGCGAGACTTTGACATAGAGATGAAGTCATTAAGGCCGACTTGAGCCGAAGTCGAAGGTATCGACGCCGTAGTCGAGGGGCGCACATGTCGATGTCGGCGTATGGGTCGACGCCGAGGTTGTTTTCCGAGGTGGAGGTGATTTGACCGAGGTCAAGATAAATTGGCGGTGGATGTCACACCGCCATTGTCGAGGTCGAAGCCGAGCTCATACCCACCGGCTCGCTCGCCGAGGTCGCACCGCCAGGTTGGACTAGACTTCGAGGTCGGATGAACCGACCGAAGTGAAGTCAAAAAAAAAAAAAAAATACATGCTGGTGCTAAAGTCGAAGTCGAGTTCAAGGTCGATCGAGCACGATAGCGAGTTCGACCTTTAACCGACTCTAACAATTCTTTAATCACATTTTACCGTTTTCAACGAAGAGTCATAGATGATGTGGAGTTCCGTCATGCTTGAACTTCCAAATAAAAAGATCATTCTCGTGTCACTTATCGCATAGTGACATTCATCGTCTTGACATCCTTTCCAATTCTGAGCTTAAAATTTTCTTCTCGTCTATCAATTCGAGATTCTCAGGATGGAATAAATTCTAATAATCCATCTTCCTATGTTCTTCGCAATTGGGATCATGCGTCTTAAACAGTCTACGTTCCCTTGGGATAACATACCCATCATCGTAAACATCCTTGGGATTTGAAATAAAATTTTTCAAATATTCGTAACAATAAATTTCTATTGAATTACATGAATTCAAACATTTTATCCCAAAAAAAATTTTGTCCATACATTCTCGTATGACATTATCATACGTTGGTGGCGAGCCAACAACTTTCATTATCAATTCTCATAACTTCATTTGGGATGACAATAGTCATTAATCAAAACAATATTGAGAATTGAAGAATAAAATTTCAAATATGACGAACATAGTTCGTTTTAAACATACGCATTTCTTGCGAAAATTTTTCAATCAATCAATCATGGTTATTTACAACCTTTCTCATTTCATTTGTCGATAATGTTCTATCGACACCAAATCAAATTCATAAATCATTTGTCGATAATGTTCTATCGACACCAAATCATTTGTCGATAATGTTCTATCGACAACAAATCATTTGTCGATAATGTTCTATCGACAACAAATCAAATTCATAAATCTCAAAATTTTCTTTTCAAAGATGAGAAAATAATTTACCTTTTCCCAGTTGAGCTTGATGTGATGGAGTGTCGAGCAGTGTCGGCTAATCTCTAGAAGTCTAGTGACTCAATCGAGACTAAATTTTGAAATGGGGTTTTGGATTCAAAGAGCGAACTGCTCTGATACCACTTTGTAACATCCCCTAAATCCTAAGTACGATTTAGCAGGGCTAATACTTGGAATAATAATCAAGGGTGCTTTAATCAATATATATATACAAGAACTCATATGTTCTGGAAATATTTAACTAATCAACATCATAAGATAAATAAATTCAATTGCAGCGGAAAAACGTGTGAATACACATATGACGATGTGTATTCAAGGTTTCTAATATATTGCTTTCACAAGGGGTTCCGACTGCTCCGACACATCTCCATCCATCATCTGCTCAACCTGCACATTTAAAAACAAACATGCAGGGCTGAGTACAAGATTGCACTCAGTGGCTCATGCCAAAATAATTTATCACATTTGAATTACTCTGCCCCATCACAGTAACACACGAGGTTTTAATTTGAAATACTCGTGCTTACTAAATATTTTCTTTCATTTTCCATAAAGATTAAATACGGCGGACATTTTCCATGTATGTATGATCCATATCCACCACAATAATTCATTCCACAACAATTCCAGCTACCGGGAGGAGGCCTCCTCTCCGAGACGCCGTGACCGCCGAGCACCCTTTCAAAGACACAGTCACAAAATAATCGGTGCACAAAATCCGGGCCATCTCGGACGGGATACTGAATTCTCCATCATCCTTGGGGGTACTTCCAAGAATACGAATTCAAGCATGTCATAAAGTGGGAGCTACCCAACATTATGCATCAACAATCATGAATTGGATACATACATAAAACATAAATATTTTGGGCAGGTAATTAAATAAATCAGTTCATAAATATTTGCTTGCAATAAAGCATCATAAATAAATCATTTGGTAAATTCTACGGTTTGAGTATAGTAAAGCCCACCTTTACTTTTGAACTTGAATTTCGACACGCGTGTTCTCCTCTCGTTGCGTGTGAGTCTTCACGTCCCATCTTTACGCAAAAATTTACGCTTAGCACGTTGGCACGTTTTTTTGAGATTTTCAAAGTTCATTCAACTTTGATAAATAATAATAATTCAAAGTTTTAATAAACTTTATACGTCGTTTCAACGCGTATTTCAATAAAATAATTCTCGTACTTCGAGAGAGACGTAATATGCTCTACCGTCTCATTTTAACCTTTTAGGTTAAATAATTAACGTATAATAACGTTATTCAATAAAATGATTTCAATTATGAAATCTTTTCTCACAATTGAGATATTCAAATCAAAGTAATACGTTTTTCACGTATTAGCGTATTTAACGAACGTATTTGGTACGTCAATTTCGAAAGTCAACCATTTTGACTTTTCTTTATAAATCTTAAATAAAATACATTTTTAATGTATAAATCAATATAAATCGATTTTCAATCGATTTCTTTTCAATACTCGATTTTTCACGCAAATCGATAAACTTGATTAATATTTTCTTTCAATATTAATCTTTTAATACTTTAAGCATTATTTATGCTTTTAACGTTATTTAATATAACGTTTCATCGTAAACATAATATTCTATGTTTAATAATTCTCAAAAATTCAATTATGTCTAATATAATTTTTAGACATATAATAAATTATTATTCTTGATTAAAAAAAAGAATTAAAATTCCTTATTTTCATCACATAGCTCACGGCTATTGTGTAAAATTTTCAAACTTGATCCAAAAATTCCTCTAAATTCATATAGTGTATTATTCTATACTATGATCGTTAATATGTATTAATATCAATATAGAAAAATTTGGAACTCACCTATAACACTATATAGGCCACGGTTTTATGAAAATTAATCCAAAATTTTAATAATTATACACAAGCCTCAAATATTAATATATAACATAATTATTACCTAAAGTTTAATAAAATCAAACTATACACCATAGTATGATCGAGGTATAGCTCACGGCCCTTTAGGGCTTTTCAAACCAAACAATTTTTATAAAATCCTATAAAATTACACTATGCTTATATGCTATCATATAGCACTAATACATCATAATATCAAATAATAACACAATACAAACCATTAAATCCAAGGACCTAGTTCTCGGCTATTTTGGAATAAATTAGCCACATAAGTCCAAAAATTCTAATAAATTCCTACATCACCTAATTAATACCCTAGATCAACAATATGCTATTATATCAAGCATATAAAAATTATACACCAAGGTTCCACCCTATGTTCATTCTCGGCTAAAATTCAAAAATCAAACCAATGAATTCCAAAAATTCTCAAATTAATAATATGCACTCCTACAACAGTATAGATCAACAATCCAACCTTAAATCATACTTAGAAATTTTCGAGCATCATCAAAATAATTTAAATAAATTTGCTTAGCTTAAGAAATAAACATCTATGCACATATTAACATATGTAACATAATTTCTAAGCTTAAAACATGCTAGCATGATTTATTACACAATTAATACATGCTGAAAATAATTATTTAAACCGTAGGATTATTGAAAAATTTGGGTATTATCGAAGCTTGTTCGATATCTAACCTCGTTATCGGAGTCGATCGGTTGTAGGATAATTCAAACTCAAATTATTGGAGAGAATGAAAGAAGAAATATTTGGTTTTCTTAAGGATGTGCTCTCGGCAGTGAGAGGAAAGGAAGAAAGAATATGTAAGTGTGATGTGTTAAGTGTGTTCAAGAGAATAAATAAATACTTAGGCAAATACAAGGAAATGAATTTCACATGTTCATGTATCTCTCGGCTTTCTCTCTCACACAAGACACAAATGAAAAATTTTAGTCAAAGTGATGTCATGGATGAAGAAAAATCTCTTACAAACATTAACTATCTTGCATACTTTAATAAAGGTTTTGAATTACACAAAACACATCTCTCTCTCTCTCGGTTGTAACAAATAAAAGCAAGACAAATGAATTTTGGAGAGTCAAATTTGCATATGTCATGGTGTAAAATATCTCTTACATGTATTAACTACATGCATAAAGTTTATTTTTGAATGAAACAAAATATATTTGACTCAATTTGCCACATTGCCGTCGACAACATGTAGAAGGGAAGGAGAAATTTTCAGATTTTTCATGTTGTGTCTTGCATGTAATATATATACACTCTATCCCAAATATTGTGCTCAAGTGTATATAAATCAAGACTTAATTTTGTATAAAATAGCCAACAATTTCGGCAATTAAGAATAAAATGCTAGTGTATTTTTCATCTACACATTTTACTTGGTAAGTGTGTATTAATACTACACTTAAGAAATAACACAAATTGGATGATCAAAAATTAAATAATCCTATGTTAAAAACAATAGGAAGTTCTCGGCATTTACAATAAATTAATGCCCAAAATTCATTTTCATGCTATAAGTAGATATATAGCATAATATATATCCTAGCTGATAAATTATATCATAGGAAAAATTATTGGAATCAATCCAAGGTAGAAAACCCTAATTCTCGATTTAGGGTTTTCGAGAATCGTAATAATCAAAATATAATTCCAAAATTTTCTAGCATTATTTCAATGCTAAATAATATTATAATTATATAAAATAATCATAGGAATTTAAATATCATAATTCCTTGATCGCTAGACTTGATTCTCAAGTCATCACTAAACGTTAACGTTTGAAACATTTCAAAACGTTAAATATCGACTCATCTCAAAATGGTCGTAATAAAGTCGTAATCACTTTATTAAATCATTCCAATAATAATGGAATTAAATTCTAAGCTTAAAACTTAGAAAAGATTACAAGATTTCAATTATCGATATGTAATCGATGTTGAAATTATACTGTTAAAATACGTCACATATTCGTATTTCTAAATTCACATTCATTTGTGAATAAATCATAGGAATTTATTATTCCAACAATAATCGAAATCATTATTCGATATTTTAATAATCAAATTATCATAATATTACTCTAATTTACGAAATTAATATCGTAATTAGGCGTTTAAATAATCGGGGTATTACACACATCTCCTTAATTGTGGAAAATTTGTAGATAAGTCATGTGTGCGTAAAAAAAAATACTCACGAGCACATTTTTTATTAACAGCCACAATTTTGGTTTTGTTCTATTTTTCCTGATTTTATTTTAAAGTATGAATGTATGTATGTCTGTTTGTTTGTCATTATTTTTCTCTTTCTTTTTATTCTTTTGTATATATTTTACGGGGAGGTCACAAGCAAGTATAAAAAATTCGGTTCGGTGGGTAATAAAATAAGATACAAGCTGCTCTTAGGGCATGCTTTGGGGAGAACAACACAAAATAACAGGGAGCTAGAACTAGAAGAAAATACACTAGGGGTCTACAGTAGAACTCTCGATGGCCGCATTAAAAGCTAGTAATGCCAGGGTAAAACTAAAACTTGGGCAAAATCTCACGTAGAAAAAAGAGGACCATAGAGAAAACTAAAATGCCAGGGTACGGATAGAACAATACACAACCAACAAGAAGTAAGTTTTGGCAACAATCAACACCCTCATAAAAGAAAAGAAACAAATAAGTAAAACAAATAAAAGAGAGAGACACACACAGAGATACATACAAAGTGGAGAGTTATTTCCTTGGATTGATTGTATAGTATGTTTGGAGGAAAGTGAGGCAGAGCAGAAAGGCTGCTGCGGTGAGAGCTGTAATAGTCCATGGGCTCCGGAATTTGGTGTTTATGAGGTCGGCAATCCATGTCTTGGCTCTGCTGTTACAGTGTTCATTGATCCTCATCTTCACATCATAAAAATGATCTGTATTGCGGGATCCATAGGTATCGATGCTTTTGAACATTCTGACCACCTCTTCATCGCTCGCCAACATGCTGTACAGTATCTCTTTCTCCCGCAGCTCCTTCACGTCACTAGCCTTGTCGGTCAACGTTTTCATCAAATCAATGTGAGATGTCACTCCGTAGTCTGTCTCTGTCTCTGGCGACGTCTCGAATGCAATAAGATTCGAGAAGATTACTATGCTACCGTGATCTACGTAGAAGATAGGAAGGTGTAGTTGGGCGTAGAAAGCGAAGCTGACGAATTTAATGTCAGTCACGCAATGAGAACTCCGCCTGAAATGAATGCCCTTTGCTTTCAGATCCGTCACCGACCGAAACGGACTGTTGAGAATTTCAAAAATGAGTTTATTTCCTTAGATGAATATAGTTATCGATAAGCCGTATTGAATCTTCTGTCTTAATAAATTTGAAGCGATGAAACGCTTCGAGAAGGTGAAGAGGCTCTTCTTCTTCTCCCCATGGAAGCCGTTTAATCCTCAGATCCCCAAAGGTAATGCAACTCAAGTAGTTGCACAGCAATGATTGGGCTTGCTCACCTTGGTATACTAAGGAGATTAACAAGTTAATGAGCCATAATGGGATCTGATTCTCCACCATATACTGATATACATATCTCTGTACATAAACATTGCCCCACACATTCCCACTCGACGCAAAAATAGGGAGAAATGTTCATAGTGTTCCATATAGTATAAGAAGAAGCAGACGTCTCGAAGCATCATTTCAGCCAGTTCCCGGTCGCTGTAGCGGACTGCTCCGCTGTAGAAATGCCTGATTTCTTCTAGCCGCTCCGAGATCTTGCTGAGAAGGAAGCCTTTGTCTTTAGCGCCGCTGCAAAGGGTATCTACTGTCTCGTTCTTGAGCTGCTCTGCTAGCTGCAGTTGTGGATCCCGGCCGTGGTGGTATGGGCCTAGGGAAACCATCACTGGGTCATAAATGTGCTTATTCTCCTCTCGCAGATGCACTGGCACTCTGTACAGCACGCGCCACCGAGATCTGGCTGGTATATCGACACTCACGTCGGCCATGGAAACTGCTACTTCTGCGTCGCCGTTTCAAGATCTGCCATGCATTCAAAAATTATATATATGTTTGTCTATATGCATGCACAACTAGATTTAAACACGTAACTTTGCACTTTGGTTTGTGATTTTAATGGATTCAATTAGACTTGTCAATAGACGAATTTTATTTGAACCAAAATCAATAAATAATTATATGTTTTGGTTTTGGATCAGACCCATTAGATATCGAATCCCAACAGGACTCGGAATCAACTATGAGTCTCAAGCTATCCGGATCTAAGCTGGTCTAGAACCGAAACCGAAACCGAAATCATTGTTTTAGAATTCAGTGGGCTATAAGTGATTCTAGATCGGTATGAGTAAAATAAGCCCACTGACAAGTCTATTTAAGCTTAGACTTGTCAATGACGGATTTTACTCTGATAAAAACCAATAAATAAGTATCGGTTCTGGTTCAAGAACAGGACATTCCTAGATACAGCTGCATTCTTAGATACCAAAACCAATAAATAAGTAAAATAAATCCGTCTATTGACATTCCTAGATACAACTGCATTGAGATTTATTGAATCATTTCATAACTATATGCATGGATGTAACAATTTTCTGGTAGAATTCGACTAGCAGATTACAAGATAGGAGAAAGGGTAGATCTGATATATATAGAGAGAGAGTATTTGTGATAAGTTTTCTCATATGTACATTTTCTCTGCTCCAACCTGTACATGTAACATTTGCTTTGTTGACTATTACAGTTGACTGTCACTATCTATTTGCAATAGATATGTCGTGAATTGAAATTGGTTGATGTTTGGAAAGTTTAACATAATATGTCACAAATAACTTGAAAAGAAGAGCAAATGAATAATGAAGTGTTTGAATATCAGTTACTCGAAAAGAAAGAGAAAAGGTGTTCATATATAATATAAATATATAATGCATTGACCTGAGCAGAGTCGTTGACGAAGCTCCCTTCCTACATCCCAGCTGTTGCTCCCTTATTTTTATATAGAGACTAAACAGTTCTCCATGTTTGCTACCTTTCTTTATTTATGAAATAGCTGCTGTATTTTATGTACTTCGATTCCACTTTGATGGCTCTAAAGTACTATTATTATATAGAAAGAAGAAAATGCCATGCTCTTATGTCAAGAATGGTATATGTTTCTTTTTTTAATGGTTACAATTAAGCATGGTATATATTTGTTCTTTGCTTGTATACTTAAATGTAGTTTTCAATAATGATCTAGGTTGCTTATTGCATGTTTGCCATTTGTAGTAGTTCAATTCTTTACAAGAAAATGGTTTAGTATACAGTAGAACCTCTATTAAAGAATATTTTTGGGACTATAGAAAAATATGACAGAATGGGAGGTTATTCCTAAATAGAGTTGTAAGAAGTTTTTTTTTCTTCTAATTTTAATGTACATGAACAATACATAAATATTATAATTACTAAATACATGTATTGTATAATGTATTATATGCAAATACATGTACAATATTTAATTTATTTGACTTAGAATATGTAGAGTTAATCTCTTAAAGTAGATGCATGTAAGTACATGTAACTTTTGTTGGAATCAATATTATGTGTTCTTATAAATATTACACAATATACATATTTTAATATCATGTCAAATATTGTTTCATACAATGACACAAAAAATTGAAAAGCGAGTTCAAATGAGTGAAAAAATTCATGTTGAGTTGCACAAAATGAAGGAAATGCATCCGAGTTGGAAGCAAAAAGATTTTGCAAAGTGGTTGGATGATACTCATAATCTCAAGTTATCCAAATCGACGATATCGAAGGCGTTCAAGAGGCCAATCAATCATGACGAACAGGCTCTTCTCAATTCAAAGTCAAAACGCTCAAAACCATTGAAGTACCCACTGATGGAGGCTGTCATTTATGAATGGTTTGTATGCCATCAAGAACACGTCAACATTAGTGGTGAATTACTCAAGGAAAATGAAATAATATTCTTAAAGAAACTCTATCCTAATGCAACTTCATTTGAGTTTTCAAATGGGTGGTTAGAAAAGTTCAAGCATCTACTGCAATTCACTCTTTTCGTCGTTTTGGGGAGAATGGCTCCGTTGATATGGAGAAAAGATGAAGTCGTTGTCAAGCAACCTTAGAAATATTTTAAATCTGCATAAATTTATTATAATGAGATATATATATATATATATATATATATATATTATTATTGTGACTTATTCTTAAATGAAAGTGTATTTCTTTAAGGTGAGACCCTAAAAAAATATGAATTATGACAAATATGGAGTTTATTAGAAATATAATTGGTCCAAGTTGGGACCATGAATTTTATGACAAAATATGAGGTTATTCCTAAATAGAGTATTCCTTTAGAGATGTTCTCTGTATATGTTGCAATTAAGTATTGAATATTAATGATTAATTAGTATTAATCACAACTTGCATTAATTAATTGTAATTAAATTTTATTAATTCACAATTAGAGCTTATTAATCTTAATTTAGAATTTATTAACCTATAGATAAAATTATTGATTTCAATTTTAAATTTTAAATTAATTTTATTAACTAAAAATAATTAAACAATAAAACAAGAGGGTGAGGTTCCATCCACGCCATACAGACGGATAATGGAGGCCCAAGAACTATAATTGTATTAAGCGAATTTTATCACTTGTTGAGTCCGTTCTTTACTAATTTTATTACGGTACATCACTTGTTGAGTCCGTTTAGAAACTTTTTCACTCAACACCTATGTCCAAATTAAAAATAATTATATTAAGCGTATGCTACATTGCGAGGTGGATATATAAGTCAATGTTCGTAATAATTCAAAAAATTGTAAAAATATAAGCTTGTTATATATGAACGGATGATCTAGCAAGAAAGTTCGAAGAATATCTTATAAAAAGTGGAACGAATGTGATTTAGTAGTGAAATAATGTTGCTTAGTCTCAACTTGACAGGCAAAGACTGCAAAATAGAGCCGGATGGGTCCTCCGGAAAGAGACTTCGACGTTCAAGTCAATTTTCGATTGAAGTATTTAATATATGTAATCAAGTATTCAAAAAATATATATTTGCATAAATGAGTTGGAGGTATTTATAAGTGATTATACACGATGAACATATTCAACCTTTCCCCTTGTTCCTAGGATATTTTGATAATTTACGAGGGAGACACAAGACTCGGGATAGAACCTCTCAAAAGTGTATAACGTCCTACAAAGCTTTCTTTGCTTTCTTGAGGAGTGAAGCAGTACATATTTAGATTTTGGAGTATTTAGTCGAGCCTTCAAATGGGCTACAAACGCGGGCCCGTGTGACCATTTTGCATGTGACCAATTTGGGGTAGGGGTGGAGAACGGTTCGAGTTCAGTTAACTGCACCGATTTTTTCGGTCAACCGAATTAAAATTTTCATAAATTTCAAAACCAAAAACAAATCTTTTATTAAGTTCAATCAACCGAAAACCACATTGATTAGTGCGATTCGATTTTCGGTTAATCGAAAAAGTATCTATAACTTTTTAATTTTTCTTACTCAACTACATTAAATAGTCTAAATATTTGATAGTTACGATTAAATTAAATTTACGATAAATTAATTATTGCTTTATTTTTATTTTATACAGTTGACTTCAAATAGTTTATTTAATTACTTTCATATATTAATTAATTACTCAATCTATCATACACATGATTTAAAGTTTTGATACTCTACTACTACAATTAATTACAAGTTTTTTAGCCACTAAAATAAAATAAAAAACACATGCTCACTATGCAAAAACCTACTCCCTTCGTCCCACCCAAGATGGCTCGCTTTCCTTTTTGAGCTGTCCCACCCAAGATGGCCCCTTTCCTTTTTAGGAAATAATTATCTCTTCAAAAGTTGTGGGCCCTACCTACTTTTTATCACTTTAACCACTTTATCTCTTCTCCTAAATAACCGTGCCGAAAAGAAATGAGCCGTCTTGGACGGGACGGAGAGAGTATTATTTATTTTCTGATAATTCTATTGAACTTTACCTACAAGACTCAACTTTTATTTATTAATCTTTTATGATGAGAATATATTTGTAAAAAGAAAAAGAAAAAGTTATTCGGTTTTTTGGTTATTAACCGTTTGGTTATCGGTTAACCAAAAATAAAAAATAAAAATAAAAATATTCTACCGCAAACTGAATATCTAGTGTTCAATTAACCGAACATGATGCGGTTTTGATCCTGTTAGGAATCAACCGAAAATCGAAAACCATTTCTCCAGCCCTAGTTGGAGCATAAATCTACTCCTGTCACTATATATTTTCTTTATATATTTTTTTAATTATTCTGAAACCATCTCCATGAACCAACGAGATTACAATTTACCAAAAACATCCATGAATAGCACTGTAACTTTTTCTTATAAAAATATAGAAAATTTATTCAATTTCTTTTAGAGAATAGTTCAAAAGAGCAAGGAGCTAGGAAATATACAACTTTCACTCCTACAAATATCACTTTTCTACACCTTATAGACCAAGCATAGTCTATGGGTATAGACTACGCTTTTTATCAGCGTGGTCTATGTCTTAATTTTTGAATATAGACTACGCAACAAAAGCGTGGTCTATGTGCGTAGTCTATAGTGGGTATAGACTACGCATAAAAAGCGTAGTCTATGTCATAAATTAAAAAAAAAAAAAACACTAAATTAAAAGATTTTTCAATTAGGAAATTCCTTTTTGATTTAAAAAAGCAGTAAAAAAGTGTCTTGGAGTTACAATTGTTCCAACATACATACTTCTTCTTCTCTTCCCCTGGTGTTCGTTGGCCGATAGATACCCTACCCCCAAACCCACTCACCTCCCACGCCACTTTCTCTATAAATCATCAATTTTTTGATTTCATTTCCAATTTATTCGTGTCATTATTTAGGTAATACGGAGACGTTTATTATTCAGTGTCGTTATAGTCTTAAATTTAAGTATAAATGTTGATATTTGGAAGTTTGATGTCTCGATAGGCACTTATGCAGACACCTATTGTCTGCTGCCGCAAATGGTGTGTAGCTATAGCCAATTTTTGTTGTAGCCGCCACTGCAATTTCTTCATTGCTGGAAAAAAAAAGTCTTCTCTAGCCTATCCTCATTTCATGTTATCAACTTTATGAGATTGTAATGAGAAGATAATTCAAATACATAACATCTACTTTCTTCGTCCTTATATATGTTCATTTAATTCTATTTCGGTATATCTATAAAATTCGTTCATTTTCTTTTTATAGAAATGAACCCCACCCAAAAGTCAATACTTTTTCCAGTCACATAACATATTTTATTATGTAAATCTCATTTTTCACTCACTTTACCTTCATTGCATTTATCACCAAAGGATTTTTTCTTTCTTTTTTCTTTTTTTAAGCATGAGGTCAAAAGCTTGATTTTCTTATAAAAATATGTTTGCACGCACCCAAACGAGTAAAAACTTTTTTATTAAACATTAAAGGGAGAGACTATAGCTGACCCTGCAACTTGTACTGCGCACACTACTTGTATCTACAACTCTACATAAATCTGGTCTGCCATCTCACAACTGCTGAATACATATATATCACACATTTCCACCTGCGTAATTCTATACAATAAAGTCTACATACTTATTCTTCCGATCATCAACCCGGTTTGACAGAGCGGCTGAATCTGTGATAATTAAGGATAAAATTGAAACAATTGACGCACAGAAGCAAGATGGCGGCGAAGAGAGCTATCGCCGTCCACGGACTCCTAAAATAAGTATAAAGAAGCTCCGCCTTAAAAGTCTTCGTCTTGCTCCTGCAATGCTCATTAATTCTCTCCCTAACCCCTCGGAACATATCTTTCCGGCAAGAACCCTCCGTGTTCAGCTCTCTAAACATCTTCACCACCTCCTCGTCGTTCGCCAGCAAGCAGCTCACCAGAATCCCCTTCTCCCGCAGCTCCTTCACGTCCTCCGCCTTCATGATCAGCGACTTCATAAATTTCACGTATGACGTCACCGTGAAATCCGAGCGGCTCCCCGGCGACATCTCCATGGCGATCATGTTAGAGAAGATGACATTCGTCTTGTGGTCGAGTAACAAAATAGGAAGCCGAAGCATTCCATAGAATGAGTGTGATCTGAAATTGATCTCTTTTAAGCAGTAGGATTTGGATTTATTCGGCCGGAAATGGATCCCCTTTGCTTTCAGATCTGTAACCGACCGGAATTGGCTGTTCACCGGCACCTTCTTTGCCACGACGATTTCAGTTTCAGCTGCCTTACTCTCCTTCTTCTCGACGAGTGCTGTGCGACAAGCGTCGAGAAGGTGAGTAATATGTTTTCCTTGAGGAAATTGTGGCAGTTTTTCATTGCAGAAATCCCCACAGTTTATCAATGAGCTTACGAGATTGTAGAAAATGCGTCGGCTGATTTTCATCAACGCCGTTACATGTTAACGGGATTAACATTTTGAGTAAGAAAACGGCAACTGATTCTCCCACATGAAGAAATCGCGGACTAGAAACGCGAGCCTCGACATTCCGAGGCGGTGGAGGACTAGGAAGTCATCTTCGTCGTGGTCGGTTATCTTCTTCATGCAGTAGATGAGGAAGCAGGCGTCGCGGAGCATCATTTCAGCCAATACGCCGTCGTCGAACTTTTCCTTTGATAGACCTCCGTAGAAGCTTCTGATTTGTTGCGACTGGCCTCGGATCTCCTCGAGAAGCTCCTGCTGCTTGTGGCCGTTTGGGATGAGCAGGTCGAGGATCTCAGGTTTGAGAGCCTCCACCAGCTCGAGTCCGGGTTGGTCGTAATGGTAGGGGCCGAGAGAGACGAGGACGGGGTCGTAGATTTGGTTCTTGCCCTCGGACACTTGTGGGCCGACGGGGTCGTGAATTTGCTTAATCTTACCCCATCGCACTTGTGTTGGCACTCTATGAAATACTGGAAGCGGTATATCGACGGCGACGTAGTCGTTTCTATGTTTTGCTGAGGCTGATGACAGGTCTCCCATATTTATGTATACGAGAACTAGGGTTTTTATGGCTTTTGTTTTTGTAGGAAGATGAATGATGTGGTTGGAGCAGGTTTTATATATAGCAGTGCGCAGACAATGAATCTTACACAAAAAATCCTATGAAAACGTATGCAACGTATTTTGTGTATACCATACTGATGGCACGATTTCATTCAGTGGAATCTTGTGTATCTGAGATGAAGTGTGAGAGGAAATTAAGAATACAAAATATCAATATTCAAAAAGTTGGCACACATGTATGGTGGTGAAAAAGTGAGTCAGGATATGTCAAGAGAAAGCAATAATAATTGAATAACAAGGGACCCTTATACCTCAAAAAATAAAAGAATGGACCACTATTAATCAATCAATACACAGGGTAACATACAATCACCTATGTGTATATATAGGTATGTTAGTAATAGGGACGTAGAAATGCGAATATAACGTTTAATGTGAATGCTATATATAACCGAGGCAAGAGTTAGACTCATCTTCGCAAGATAATATTGCTCCGCCACAAATTGCAGCGTTTCAACAAAGAATTATCTCCAAGATACAACGGTTTAACAAATACGAGTAGTTGCACTACTAGACGTATTCCGTGAACTACTAGATAGTCGGGATAGAGGATTTTGAAGAATGAATGAATTGATTGATTATCCTCGTTTTGGTGTGTTTAATCATCTTCGCAGGTCCCTTTATAGCCCAGGTGCTGTTCGTGAAGTGGTGCGGAAGCCCAGCTGGCGACCGAACCGGTGCGTCGATCCATGGTCGATCGAGTTAGCCCGAACCGGCGTGATGGTTCGTCCAAGCACGAGCCCAACCGCCCGACACGTGGTCGAGTCCGGCGTGTCGCTCGAGCCATCTCCGGTGCCATGTTGGCAAAACTTTTGGCTCAAAGCTCCTCGCATGACGATGCGCGCGTGCGGTGCAAAGTGCGCGCCTAAAGCGCCCAACGCGACAAGTGCGACGTGCGCGTGCTCGGACTCGGACTCTCGGACTCGGATGTGCTTCGCACCATCCTCGTAGCATTGGGTTAGCCATAAAATAGCTAATTAAAATCCACTAGGGTGCACCATAAATGGTGCACACTTGATTATTCCTTATTGATGTGAACTCATTTATATATAGCTTAGAACTTCCTTATTTTTCCAATGTGGGATAGAAAACTTATTCCCACCATTAAGAAGCCATCTTTGTGCATTAATTGTTCATTCATCCCACAATGGATTTGAACACATAAATACACTAAATTGATCTACACAAAATGTAGATTCCAAATCTAAGATCATATACAAATTTATTCCAACAATCCCCACATGAATGACGATTAATGCAATGCAAGTTTTATCAAAGTCCCGACGACCTATTATTGCATTAGGATAGGTAGTTGTTGGCTTTGAACCTTCCTTAGTATAGTGTTATCGGATTTACTCAACGCTCGGTGAACACGATGTCTTGAACCAAACCGGTTTTGTGTAAACCAAGACAATAACACATACACAATAATAGATACACTATCTTTCGTTCTCACGTTGTGTCCATTTGGCCTTGGACCATATCTTGATTCATAAGTGTTATTTATTTGAAGCGCCCACACTTCACACTTAGATAGGTGATCTCCTATGAAGAGTATCCGCTATACTCCACCAATAAGGCTATAGGAATCATTAAAAGTTCTTTAAAACTTACCCTTTACCACGAACTGCAGGGTTACACTTGAGCACTACGAGAATGGATTATTGAGATTTCAGTGTATAACTTGAACCTTCATAACTTAGTTGTCTCTTTGAACCAAGTTTTGGGATCTCCAATCATCATGGTTGAGTTACCATATGAGCGTTCTTTAAGCGTGGATTTTAATCTCATTCCCTTCTTGCATTGTATAATTGATCACGATTAATACTTTTAGTAAGCGGATCCGCTATATTGTCTTTTGACCTTACATAGTCAATACACATTATACCGATCGTAATCAATTGTCTAACGGTATTGTGTCTTGACGAACGTGTCGAGACTTACCGTTGTACATGCTACTCTTAGCTCTCCTATGGGTGACATGCTATCACAATGCACCATAACGGGAGGTGCGGGTTTTTCCCAACAAGGAATATCCTCTAAGAAATTCCGTAGCCATTCTCGCTTCTTCGCCGACTTTGTCTAAGGCAATGAATTCGGATTCCATTGTAGATCGAGCTATACAAGTTTGCTTAGAAGATTTCCATGACACGCTCCTCCACCTATGGTAAACACGAATCCACTTGTGGATTTGGAGTCTTTATGTCGGATATCCAATTTGCATCCGTATCCTTCCAAAACAATTTGGATATCTTGTGTAGTGTAAACTATAGTTCAAAGTATGTTTTAAATACCTTAGAACTCTAGTTAATGCGGTCCAATGATCCTTGCTTGGATTACTTGTGAACCGACTCAACTTGCTAATTGAATATGCTATGTCGGGTCTTGTACAATTTGCTAAGTACATTAGACTTCCAATGACCTAGCATAGTCGATTGGGATATCGGGTCTCCTCGATTTTGGCTAAGTGTAGACTTAAATCAACGGTGTCTTAGCCGGAGGTAGATCATAAGCTTTGAATTTCTTAAGCACATTTTCAACATAGTAAGATTGTGATAAGACAATTCCATCAGGTGTTCTAGAAATTTTAATTCCTAGAATCACATCAGCTATCCCCAAGTCTTTCATATCGAATGTCCTCTTCAACATTTCTTTAGTATTCATGATTATATCATGATTACTACCCATTATGAGCATATCATCAACATAAAGACATCTGATGACAAAATTATCGGATGTCCTTTAATGTAAACACATTTGTCATATTCATTAATTTTGAATCCATTTGACAACATCACTTGGTCAAATTTCTCATGCCATTGTTTGGGTGCTTGTTTAAGTCCGTATAAAGACTTAACAAGTTTGCAAACTTTGTTTTCTTGTCAGGGATAAGCGTCACTACCCGATTACCAAATCAGGTAATTAGGCCGTGACTTGGGGTTAAGAAGAAAATTTAACGCTAACGGCTCAAACATATATCATAAGAAAGAGATGACAACAACTTTTATAACGAATGAACCGAACATTTATGGTTCAAGAAGTGAAATGTAGCTTGACAAAGATTAAATTTTAGTTCCTCGGACCACAAGAAAGAAACTAACGAGAATGTCGATGGTTGAGGACAATATTTACCACAGACAACCAATATCAATAATATACATAATCGAGCATTGAATATGATTACTTTGTTCTTGCGAACACATAGACAAGTAATGACCAAAGTTCGACAATGGAAAAGCGTGGTCGAGAATTATGTGTGAAGACATAACTCTGCAGGCAGCGAAACATGTGAACATTGAATGAATAACATTACTCATTTATCAATGTCATCATGAAGCAATTTACTTAGAGAAGCTCCTTGTGACATTCGATTCCGGCATTCTCTCAACTCAACTGCATATTTAGAAATATATGCGGGCGTGAGTCAAAATGCACTCGGTGGGTATACACCAAAACATAAAATAAACTTTACCCTTAGGGTTATATTCTTGACTTGATAAAATAAATTTATGCGGGGACTTTATTAAAATTACCGCATAATGCTCAAAATCTGTTCATGCATGCTCATTATATAATATCATCATATCATATGCATATTGATCGCTTATTTTTCTAACACGAAAAGGTGTAAATATAGGGTAAGCAAGTATCGTATCCACGAGGATTGTGTCTAAAATCTGAAGCTAACTCAACAAGAATTCATCATTATCCAAGTAACAAATATGGTTTTAAGGTATTTTAGGGCTTCGGAACTCAATCCAAAGCAAAGGTAACAAAACAGAAAGTAAATTAAAGCAATAAACACTCGGATGTTTAAGAACAGAGAAAGACGACTAACCCTAGGGCTGCATTAATCCAATCCACAACGTATGTTTATCCTGTTCTTATTAACCACTTTTAATCCAGACAAAAATGGAAGATCACATATGTAACCGACAATTTCTATTACGACAAAAGCGGCTGTAGATTACTAGTTTTCCCTATTACTGTTACGTCTCTAGGTGAAAACAAGTAACTCCAAACGGATCACAAAGAATATGCTTCCTACGAATATCCTATCTCAGCTACGACTCAAGGCTCATTCGTATCATGCATTCGATATCGATTGACAATTAACACAATTACGTAATTAACCGACAACTAAATATGCATCGAGATTGATCAGAAACCAACACATATAAATAAGCACAATCGAATCATGAATCAATGCATGGACGGTAAATAACGATAACAGGAATCACAACATATAGGATCGAATCATGCAAACCCTAGGATTAGAACGAAAAACTAGCCAGACATAATAAACGAAATGAAATACGATTTAATCATAAAGACAAAAATTAAATATATAAAACCCGTGATGTAGCGTTGGATGAACACGTTGGGCTTGAATCCCAACCTCAGCGAAAAACGGAAACTTGCAGAATTCGTCCGGATGAAACGTTCCGGATCGTAAACCAAACGTAAACTAACGGAGAACAATACGTAAAATAAATCTAGAATGAAACTATATGGAACCTAAAGCTAAAAATCTGAAAAGCGATGTAAAACCGAGAAAGAGGCTCGAAGCGTGGTTGTGAAGTTGGGGGCGAGAGGTGTTGCCATATATATAGCACACCCCAAAACCCTAATTTTCCTTACGCGCGCTCTCGCGACCACCCTTCGCGGTCGCTGGGTGTGGTCGCGAGGTAATCCTCGCTGCCTTCTCGCTGCGATCGCCTCTTGCGCCCGCTTGGTTGGTTCGTGACCACACCTAGCGGTCGCTAGAAGTCGATCCGGTCGCTAGAAATCGTCCGATGGCTTTCTCGAAAGCCGCTGCGGCGCGTTCTCATGATCGCGGATCTGCTGGGTTCTCGTGCGTGTTTCCTAGCGGCCGCCTAGCGACCGCTAGGTCGATCGCTAGAAACATGCCAGATTGTGTGTTTTGGCTCGTGCGTCGTTCCTTGCTTCGATTTTCAACATATAGACCTACACAACACCAAAAGAACACCCAAGAGCAGTATCTTCTAAAAATAGATAAAACATTAGGAATCGATACGTAAACGCACATTAAACGAGCTAAACTCATCTTCAAATATCAACTATAAACGTGTAAAATGCGCGTTTATCAAACCCCCCAAACTTAAATCATTGTTTGTCCTCAAACAAAAACCAAAACAGAAAGACACAACGGAAAGATCAACGAGCGTAGCAAAGATGATAACCCTTCTAGGCCTCAGAAATATATCAACGCTCAAAAAACATTAGTGCACATGACGACGTTAGCCAACTCAACACAAACAACAATTGACGGCAAAAACTTATTTAATTCAACCCTCACAACGGCATGTGTGTAAAATATAGGATACACTCAACTCATATAGAAATATAGGACGTGTATACACTCAACGATCAATGCAATGCAACATCTTACCATAGGCTTGCCGTTTTTCTAATATCTCCACCACGTCATTGTGTTCAAATTAGGATCAAAGAGGTCTTTTCATAGGTTGTAATGTAGGCACATTGGTTAAGGTAGGATAAATTATGGCTAAGTGACTGAAAAACATTCCAAACACCCCCATTTATACTATTCGACACATATGGACTTCGTCCATTTTCCCCTTCTTTCCCAATGTGCTAAATCAACGTTTCAATTCCACAGAAGGTACCTATACTTTGATTGAAGACCCTTTATACTCAACACTCACAGTGAACTTAACATTTTTCTTTTTCTTTTCTTTTCTAGAGCTTATAGGGTTTATCTTATACAACAAAGGTACAAATCTTCACCACGGATGTGTTTTCTAAACGAAACTTTTCTCCTCATCACTACATCAAAATTTCACCCCTTTTGATTCCCATATCCATCCTCACCTCCTATCATCCGGTTAATCGAAAGAAAAAGTCTAATAAAGGCTCAAAGAAGGCGACAAATGGTATATATCATCGGGTTAGTGTTTGGGTGATAAGTGGTTAACAACGATGGCCTTTTATCCTTTCCAAATTCGAAACACATATTGCAATCTCGACACAGAAACACGGCAAGTTCTAGAAGACAATCACATGCACGATATCACACAATTAACAGAAACTGTATCAAGATATGTATACAGTGAAGCTCAAGTCTCACAGGATAAGCAAATGGTGAAAAACAACAAGCCTAAGCCATCTCACGTCATTCATGCGTTATTTTCTAACATATCATGCGCACTATCATCAAACTTCACCAAAAATTTCTATCGTCATTGGCCACATGGATTAACATACTTCACTTAACTCGTTGATCGACAGACACGAAAACGAAAAACAAAACAAAACCAACAACAAACGACAAAAGACCCCAAAGCATAACAACTAAACCTATAAAGCATAGAAAACATAACCAGGATTCTCAACCAACCAAACTCGTCTACTCCCCCCAAACTTATTGTGAACATGTGGAAACAATAAGGTTTGCAGAAAAGAGTAGTTGGGAGAGAAAACTTACCTTAAAAACCGCGCTACTCCGGTGGCGGATAAAATCCACGCCACTCATTCCATTGCTGCATCATCTCCATCATCTTTCGTTGTTGCTCGAGATGTGCTCGTTGTTGGGCGTAGATGGCTTGCTGCTGCTCCATAATCGATGTCAAGTTCCCGTCAATATGGTCGAGACGACCATCTATGTGATCGATCGATCATAAATCCCGGGGTCGCCTCGAACGGGTGGCGGGTGCAATATGCCGACTGTTTCGGGAGCAACCGGGCTCGGCTTGCTCGGCTTGCTCGGCTTGCTCCTCATGCTGTTGCTCGCCCTCGGCCTCGCCTTGCGCGTTTACGCGCTGCGTCCATGCATAATGTGCAGCTCCGCTCATATTCCAGTTTACATCTGGAGTAAAGTATCGGCTTATGCTTGTGAGCTCGGGATTGGGCGGCGGAAGATTGATTGGCCGTTTGATCATATAACGACCACAAGTAACGTCGGGTGCCTCTTCGAGAACGCTCGGACGTATAGGCATGCCTTGTCCGGGAAGATGTCGTGAGAGATCGGACTCTCTCGAATCGTAATCCCAAAGAAACAATCGGGTAACGAATCCCTATACAAATCTTGAATTACCCGGCGTGGATCGCATATGAAAATCTTGAGCTAAGAACATGCCGGCATGCATCTTACGGTTGAACACGGCCCAATCGAATGCTCATATCTTGTGAAAGAACGATGCGGCGTTGAACGGCCATGCAAGGTGAATGTGAGTGGCGGTGGAAGTAACGGACACCGGATTCGAATCGAGCTAGCGCGGATCTCGAGGCATCATAATACGGGTGTGCTCGAGTCTGGCGTCCATGAACTTCGCCATACGCTTTGGACGTGTACTCGGCGCCCCTATGTAATTTCCGTCCGGATCTCCATTGATGATTCCATTGAGTTCGTCACGGAGAGTTGGACGGGCTCGTTGTCGATTGAAACATGATATAGTCGGCATGCCGTTTGTCTTGTGAACATGGAGAGTCGACAAGAATTCGAGAGTGAGGATCCGGTATGTGAGATAATTGGTCGTGATAAGCGAGTACGGCCCGACCTCTCGGCTAACCACGTCACATCATTGGTGATGCCCGTCTCTTGACACGTGGTGAGGCACGTGAAACGTGAGTGCCTATGCCGTAGTCTCACCAATCTATCCCAACGGCTTCTTGACGAGTCACTGGCGATCGACCCCAAAATTTTGGGATCGAATTCATCCGGTGATGCCATGCGTGGCTCGTCGTGATGCTCATCATGATACGCGTCTTGGAAATCATCTTGTGCCTCGTCGTGGGAGGTGGAGACAATGCTCTTGCCTTTTTCGCTTGACCGTGAGTAGCGACATATTTGTACCTAAAAGAATTTCAAAGTTAGCCGTGTATGAATGAAACAATCAAAACAACGACAACCCAAAATGCTCAATATAGATCCCCAAACTTCAACTTAATCAAATTATTTCCCCATATCGTCATATGATCTTGCAAGATAACATCTGATGGGAAAACACACACATAGCGAAAATTCAAAATTGGACGTTCAGGCGAAAACTAGCGATCACCCTTGAGACCTAGCGGTCGCTAGGAGATCATGGCTGGCACGGCAATGACGCTCGGCACGGGCACGTGACGAAGCCTACACATGAGCCATGACGACAGAGGCAGCACACGTGGCCGTGAGTGAGTGAGTGAGGAGGTCGGCGTGTCGACAAACTTTTCAAGGCTATTTTCACAATTTATAAACCCAAATCAACAATGTAGGTACATTCGACGAATTATATCGTGTATAAGCGTGAATAAACCTATCATTGGACAAATCATCTCAAACACCACAAAAATCTAGCAAAATAAACCTAGTCTCTCCAAGTTAATTAAACCCACCTCAAGAGGATAAATGGAACAAATCCTTCCTAATCATGCTCAATAAATGTAAACCCATGAAGAATTAAGCGAATATAGCATACCTTGGGTGGATTTGGAGAAATGCAAGAAAATTGGAAATAGGTGTTTGTGTGCTTGAGAGGAGAGGCTGCTGCTTCTTTGATGCAACGATGTGTGTGTGTGTGTAGGTTAGAATTTTGGGGAAAATAAGGATAAACGCGGGTCCTGGCGGGCGCTGGTCGAGTCTGTGGTCGCGACGGATCTCGCGGTCGAGCTCGCGATCGCGAGCTTGGTCATGAGCTCTGTCGCTCGTAAAACAACGTTCCCAATTTCTCATGCCACCCTTGCGACCTCGCGGTCGCTAGGCGGTCGCTAGGTACATGTTTTTTTTTTTTTTTTTTTTTTTTTAAAAGAAAGCTATTAAACTTAGGGATCTAACAAGACAACGAAACACGACACAAACACGTAAAACAACCAAAACAAAAGCGAAACAACAAAACAAAAAATAGGTAAAGCGTTGGGTTACCTCCCAACCGATGCTAGAATTATCGTCGCTAGCTCGGCGGTACCTCGTATCATGGCTCGTTTAGCTGGTCACCTTGACTTCTCGGTCAAGTGTGACTTGAAGTATCTTTGAGGTCTTGGCGTTTACTTTAAAAATGTTGCCCCGAATCTAGGAGCTCGTAACTCCCATCGCAAGCGCTTACGGTAAGCGATATCTGACCCGACCATCTTGACTTTAGCTTTCAGGGAATAGGCGAGTCGAGCATTGTAAAGTAGGACTTCATTACCCGCGAAAATCCTTTTGGACGAATGTGGAGGTCGTGAAATTTCGGGCTCGTTCGCGTATATCAGAGAGTTCTCGAGCGCTTCATTCCTCCACTCGTCGAGCTCTAACGGTTGGTCACCTCATCATACCGGCCTCCTTGAAGTCCATGTTGATTCTCCTAGTCGCCCAATCGCTTTGTGCTCCAATTCAACGGTAAATGGCGGGATTTACCAAATACCATTTAACACGGAGATAGCCGATGGGAGCCATGACGCGATCCGGTAAGCCCAAAGGCGTCGTCCAAGCTGGCCCAATCTTTGCGTTGAACAACCGATTTCTCTAGAATCGCTTGATCTCTCGGTTGGCGAGCTCGGCTTGCCCGTTTGATTGTGGATGGTAGGGAAGTGACTCATGCTTCACACCATATTTGGCTAGAACGTTGCTAGCCACTTATTATTGATCGCGATCCCCATCAGCGATCAGCGCCCTCGGGACTCCAAATCGAGTCGAATGTTCTTGTGAAGGAACTTGATTACAACCTTGGAGTCGTTCGTGACGATCGGAATGGCCTCACCCAGCGGAGGCGTACTCCACAAAGAAGAAGGATATCGTGTAACCACAAGACATTGGGAGCGGACCCATGAAGTCGATCCCATCGTCAAATAGTTCCACCTCCATGATGGTTTTACGTGGCAACTCGTCTTTCTTAGTGACATTCTCCACTCTTTGACAACGATCACAACTCTTGATAAATGATTGGCAATCTTTGAAGATCGAAGGCGAAAAGAAACCATCGTGGCAAATCTTTGCATTGTCTTTTGCACCAAAATGGCCACCGGTCGGCGAACTATGGCACTCGTGGATTATGTTCTCCCATTCTCCTTGGGGGAGCAATGACGATCAAACCATCGGCACATCGGCGGTAGAGATGAGGATCGTCCCAATAGTAGAACTTAACATCGTGGAGAAACTTCTTTTCAAATGACCTTTGCACGATGGAGGTAGAACTCCAATCACCAAGTAATTGACAAAATCAGCGTACCATGGTGTGTGATCGACGACGCCAAGATGTGCTCGTCTCGGGAAGTTCTCCTTTATGCCAATCTTCCTATCCTCCTTCGGTCAAGCTTCTCCAATCGCGACAAGTGGTCGGCTACCACATTTTCGCAGCCCTTTCTATCTTTGATTTCCATGTCGAACTCTTGAAGAAGGAGGATCCATCTCACCAATCTCGGCTTGAATCTTTCTTCGAGCGGATGGCGAATGGCGGCATGGTCGGTGTGCATGATGGTGTGGGTGCCCACCAAATAAGGTCTAAACTTATCGAAAGCATAGACCACGACAAGTAATTCCTTCTCCGTGGTGGTGTAATTCATTTGAGCGAGTCGAGAGTCTTCTTGGCATAATAGATGACTCGGAAAAGCTTGTCTCGTTTACGCCCCAAACAAAGACCAATCGCCCGATCACCGCATCACACATCACTCGAGCGGTTGACTCCAATCGGGTGAGATCAAGGCGGAGTCGAGATCGGGGCCACCGATTTCTCGAACGCCCAAACACTCCTTCGTGAACACGAACTTCATATCTTTCTCGAGCAATCCACATAATGGCTTCGTGATCGCCGAGAAATCCTTGATGAACCGTCTATAAAACCCGCGTGACCGAGAAAACTCCTCACCGATTTGACATTTGTGGGCGGAGGCGGTTTCTCGATAGCGACAATCTTGCTCGATCCACTTCCAAACCCTTGGCGAGACTTTGTGACCAAGCACGATACCTTCCTTCACCATGAAATGGCACTTCTCCCAATTGAGAACAAGATTCGTCTCCTCGCATCTTTGCGAAGACTTGTGACAAGTTATGGAGACAATGGTCGAACGAAGAGCCAAACACGGAAAAGTCGTCCATAAAGACTTCCATAATATTCTCGATCAACCCATGGAAGATGGACATCATGCACCTTTGGAATGTGGCAGGAGCATTGCACAATCAAGCGGCATTCGTCTATAGGCGAAAACTCCATACGGACAAGTGAGCGCCGTCTTGTCGATGATCTTGGGCGATGGCAATCGATTGTACCGAATATCCATCGAAAACGAAGAGAACTCATACCCGCTAGTCCGTCCAACATCCGATCAATAAAGGCGGGGAAAATGGTCTTTCCTCGTGGGCGTGTTCGAAGCACGATAGTCGATGCAAACTCGCCATCTGTTACGAGTCTTGTTGCCACAAGCTCGTTCGTCTAAATCTCGATCACCGTGATACCCTTTCTTGGATACCACTTGAGTAGGCTAACCCACTCGCCGTCGGATATGGCATAGATCATGCTGCGTCAAAGCTTCAACACTTCCTTTCGACGACCTCTTGCATTGCGGATTCAATCGGCGTTGAGGTTGCACCTTTGACTTGTATTCATTCTCCAACGGGATCCGGTGCATGCAAATCGAGGGGTCGACCCTCGATATCGTAAATCGCCCACCCAATCGCCGACTTGCATCGCTTCAACACGACCATCGGTTTACGTGTCTCCTCATCACCAAAGCCAAGATATTATCACCGGCACGCCTCATCGCCGCCAAGAAGGCATACTGCGGTGGTCCGCAACTCTTTCAACTCCATCTTGGTGTAGTCTCTTCCTTCTTCACCACGGCGTCATCTCCTCCAATCGGCTTCCTCACATCCAAATAAGGCCGCGACGACTCGGGAGGCCTTGACTTCATCGATGGACTCAAGATACTCTAAAATCTCGCCACACGCCTCATCAAGGTCTCATGGATGAGAAAATCGAGTTCGCATACAAAACTCCACGGATCGGTGATTGAAAGTGAGTGGGCGACAATGCTCTATAACTCGACAATCTTCCATGGTCTTCTCGTCAGTCGCTTCATAGCGTCATATATAGAGATTTTCATCTCTTCGTCGTTGACTCGGAAGGTGAGATCTCCATCTTGCACATCTATCAATGCTCTGCCGGTAGCTAGGAATGGTCGCCCGAGAATAAGAGGTGTATTCCCATCCTCTCGCATGTCGAGAACAACGAAATCAGCTGGGAAGATGAAATCTCGAACTTTCACGAGCACGTCTTCCACTATCCCCTTCGGATAAGTCACCGAGGTGTCTGCCATCTGAAGAGCTATGGTGGTCGGCTTGATCTCCCCAATCTCCAATCGGTTAAAATGGACAACGGCACGATTGATGCTCATTTCAAATCACACGTAACCTTGGAGAATGTCGTCCTCCGATGACACATGCGATGGTGAAGCTGCCGGATCTTTTCGCTGAGCGGCAACTTTTGCGAGACAAGATCGCACTCTTGAGATGATTTATCGTCTCGAATTTTCAAGCTTCTTCTTATCGGCAACGGCATCCTTCAAAACTTCACATAACCCGCATATCTCGAAGTGCATCAAGTAAAGGAATATTGATGTGCACCTTTCAAACATCTCCATGAATCGGTCAACTTCGTCGATTGGGCAGCTAGCGGCTTGAAAGCGGAATTGGAGGCACGACGCCGGAAATCTCTTCAAAGTCGGCTCTTGCGATCGACTCGCGACCGCGTGTCTTGATCGCCAGTACATGAACGATGTCTTCTTCGTCTTGCGGGCCTTGGCGCTTTTTCGGGCGCTAGGTGCGCGTCTGAAGCTTCTGTCGATTTCGTGGCCTCTTCAGAATGACTCGCGACCGCCAGGTCGCTTCGCTAAATCCTCGGATGTCGCGGGTGCGTTTTGACTTATTGCGCCCGAGAGCCGCGAACTCATTGCCATTTTCCTCATGGCAGGGCTCATGATCGCGAGCTTCGATCGCGATTTTCTCTCTTTTGCCTGCTTGCCCGTGCTCGCCTCCTCGTGACTTTGATAAGCTCGCCCACCCTCAAATGAATGGCATTACGGTGATTTTTAGGGTTTACCTCCGTATTACTCGGAAATTGGCCCGACTTGTCTTTGCCCGTTACATTTGTGCGGCTATCGACTTATTTGATTCTCCATCATCTTCATGTGCTTTCCATAGCCGTCACGGTGGACTCCAAATGATTGATCTTACGCCGTGTTGCTTATAAGCGAATTCGATTCGTTGCCAATTGTTGGTTGCTTACAACCAAGCTGCGCATCATATCCTCTAGACTAACTTCTTCGTCTCTTGAATCACGCCTGTTCAGGCGAGAAACTCAAGTGAGGTCATGAAAATTATTGGGGTTGGCGTACGAGAAATTTGGGTGATTTCTGTTGTTAGGATTGTACGCCGGATTCCCCCCAGGACGGTTGTTCCTCTGATTGATGTAGTTCACGTCCTCAGCCTCGATTATCTCTGACTCTGCAGCATTTATCCGAGCCACGCCTTTTCCTTTCCTTTCTTTCTCAAATTGGCTTTTTTAACAAGGTGAACTGCTCCATAATATTGTCGTACTTTGAGTCACCTTCAAGCATTGCGGCCTTCACCACGGTGTTCTCTCCATCGCCATCGATAGCTGTTGGCCGCCATCTCTTCTATGATGCGGTGGCCTCGTCTACACGTCTGCTCAAAGACAACCCCGTGATCGTCAACAATACTCCTCGTGTGAGGTGTCACCATTGTAAAACCGGGTAATCTGCGCTCTCGAAAATCCATCGTGGGCACCTTCTCAATAGGCCCCAAATCTTTCCCACGACTCGAACAAAGATTCATCTCCTAAGCGGGAGAAGTGGGAAATCTCGGCTATGATCTTCGTGCCTTAGCCGGAGAAAGTACTTGAAGGAATTTCTCACGTAATCGTGGCCGCTGATGCCGTCACGATCTAAGGTCTTGAACCGGTCCTTCGCTTGATTTCGCAGAGAATCCCAACATACGATCCGGATTGTGTCTTGTGGCACCCCATTCATTTGATGGTGTCACAAATGTCGAGATAGGTCTCGAGATGGGCATTCGGATCCTCCGTGACTCCTCCTCCGAACTGTTCCCCGAACCATCTTGATTAGGGCGGCATTTCGAAATTGTTAGCATTTACTGGGCCCCATCCGCCTCCTTGAAATTGCTCGGTAGGAGGTCAGTACATGTAATTCAGCGGCCTTGCCGCCTCCGAGCTTGAGGACAACGAGTCCCATAGTCGCCAATGGTGGCTGCATTTTGTGAAATCCGCTAACAGCGTCTGGCTACCGGGAGAACGCCTGCTATTCCGATTTGCCATTGCTTCCTTCTTCTTGCCTTCTCCTTCTCCTTGTGAATTCTCGATTTCGGATCAAAGTGTAGTTCGGGAGGTCCTTGGGACCTTGTGAACATAAACTACCGGAGAAAAGAAGGAAATCAGTTGCAAGGAATAAAAATAAAATTAAAAGTACAACTTGAATTAATAATTCCAAATTGACAAGTTATTCCTATATGATCTTAACAATCCCGAACGGCGCCAAAATTTGATCGCTATTTTTCTAACACGAAAAGGTGTAAATATAGGGTTTAAGTATCGTATCCACGAGGATTATGTCTAAAATCTGAAGCTAACTCAACAAGAATTCATCATTATCCAAGTAACAAATATGGTTTTAAGGTATTTTAGGGCTTGAACTCAATCCAAAGCAAAGGTAACAAAACAGAAAGTAAATTAAAGCAATAAACACTCGGATGTTTAAGAACAGAGAAAGACGACTAACCCTAGGGCTGCATTAATCCAATCCACAACGTATGTTTATCCTGTTCTTATTAACCACTTTTAATCCAGACAAAATGGAAGATCACATATGTAACCGACAATTTCTATTACGACAAAAGCGGCTGTAGATTACTAGTTTTCCCTATTACTGTTACGTCTCTAGGTGAAAACAAGTAACTCCAAACGGATCACAAAGAATATGCTTCCTACGAATATCCTATCTCAGCTACGACTCGAGGCTCATTCAGATCATGCATTCGATATCGATTGACAATTAACACAATTACGTAATTAACCGACAACTAAATATGCATCGAGATTGATCGAAACCAACACATATAAATAAGCACAATCGAATCATGAATCAATGCATGGACGGTAAATAACGATAATGAGAATCACAACATATAGGATCGAATCATGCAAACCCTAGGATTAGAGCGAAAAACTAGCCGGACATAATAAACGAAATGAAATACGATTTAATCATAAAGACAAAATTAAATATATAAAACCCGTGATGAAGCGTTGGATGAACACGTTGGGCTTGAATCCCAACCTCAACAAAAACGGAAACTTGCGAGTCGTCCGGACTAAAGCGTCCGGATCGTAAACCAAACGTAAACTAACGGAGAACAATACGTAAAATAAATCTAGAATGAAACTATATGGAACCTAAAGCTAAAACTCAAAAGCGATGTAAAAGCGAGAAAAGAGGCTCGAAACGAGTTGTGAAGTTGGGGCGCGCGGTGTTGCCATATATATAGGCACACCCCAAAACCCTAATTTTCCTTCTGGCGCGCCGTCTCGCGACCACCCTTCGCGGTCGCTAGGTGTGGTCGCGAGGTAATCCTCGCGCGCGGCCTTCTCGCCCGCGATCGCCTCTTGCGCCCGCTTGGTTGGTTCGCGACCACACCTAGCGGTCGCTAGAAGTCCGATCCGTCGCTAGAAATCGCCCGATGGCTTTCTCGCTAGGCTTCGCTCGTGGCGCGTTCTCGTGATCGTGTCTGCTGGGTTCTCGGCGTGTTTCCTAGCGGCCGCCTAGCGACCGCTAGGCGATCGCTAGAAACACGCCAGATTGTGTGTTTTGGCTCGTGCGTGCTCCTTGCTTCGATTTTCAACATATGACCTACACAACACCAAAAGAACACCCAAGCGCAAGATCTTCTAAAATAGATAAAACATTAGGAATCGATACGTAAACGCACATTAAACGAGCTAAACTCATCTTCAAATATCAACTATAAGCGAGTAAAATGCGCGTTTATCACATATGCATATTTTATGTCGGCATGCATCTTTCTTTTCTTCCCATATCCACGTCATTCCTTTATGTTGATCAGGGTAGGCCTCCTCAACACACTTTAACTTCACATACCCGAGTTGGTCAGAAGGATCTCAACTTCGGTCATACCCGACGTCGGTCATTTCTTTCTTTTCTTTCTTTTTCGTGGATGGGTAGTGCATTATGCTTATGCTCATGCTAAAAACATCGCAAGTCAATCAACTTTTCAAATCAATGCAATTAATTGCATATCATAAAATCTCATATTCTTTTCATGCAAAAGCATATCATATCACTTGAAAGTATATAAAAGCATAAGCATATTATTATAGAAAATACTTATACCACCTAGATGTTCCTTAGAGCTAAGGAACTAATTCCCAATTCCATTTCTTTCTTTATCCATATAAAACGGCATATAAACTATCAAGAACCAAACAAGAACATTACTCATCTTAGCCGTCGACACGACTATATCTTCTCGATATCAAATCTAAGACTCTAAGATTTATCAAAACTTGGGTCATCAGATCCTCTAATATCTTATTAACAAACAAATTCTATCGAAATTTCTGCAACAGAACGCCTATAAAACGATCGCCAAAACAATACCATACCATCCAAATATAGCACAAATTCCACCAATTCATCTCCATATATCTAAATGATTATATAAAACTCAACAACAAGCTTTAATCATCTCATCTTAGCCATCAACCAAAATCCCTTAAGACGCCACTTAGGGTCTAACGTCGAAAATTCACGTGAGATGCCATCTAACACCAACGAACCTATATATATGCTCAACTATCATCAAATATCATCATTTTATCAATGAAATATAAGGATCAAAGCTTTGGCATTGAAAACTAATTTTCGCCGACAAACTAAAATTTTACCGTTTTTGCATACGTCGGCGGAAAAATCCGAATAAATCATTTTAGGCTTTATTCATATCATAGAATCCAAATATGAAGTCAAAATGATCAAATAAAATCAAAAATCCAACATTATAACACTTAGGGTTTTCGGCCATTTGGGCTTTTTCGTATACTTTCGATTTCAAACGTTTTTCTTGTTCCAAACACGTTTATATCAATCCAATAACATATATATATAAAGTAAATTCAATCATAACATCATCATAAATTCAAGATCCAACAGCCCCCTTTTTTCGAAAATTACAAGAATTTACAAACAATAAACATATGCTTTCCAATTTCAACGTTAAACAATACGTAAACGTCGAATCTATCATAATATTCATAAATAATCAACAAAACATAATCAATCATAATTATTGCAATATGACCGAAAAACTGAAATGAACATAAGAGCATGTTTATAAAATTTAAAACCGTAGAGGTGTTCTCGATGCGAGATTATACTCTATTCAAGACCGATCGAAAATTCAACCACGGATCTTCCTATTTTCTCTTCATTTTTTCAAAAATTGCTATGTGTGTAAATGTGTGTTCGTGAGTTTTTGGGGAAGAATTGGAGATGATCATAGTTTGAAAATATATATTATATAATTAATGAGTAAGGGTAAAATAGTAATTTCATATTTTAAATTGAATTTTCTTTTATTTTTCCCAAACAAAATGGTGCCAACACACCATACTCTAGACAATTCCATAAAATAATTCCCATATTTTATTCTTGATTTTCGTAATTAATAAAAATAATAATAATATTAATGTATTTTCATGTAATTTTCCAAAATATGCTAGAAAATTCCATAATTAATTCCCAAAATTTCCAATATTGAATCTTATTTTCTTAACACTTTAAACTCATCATTTTCATCAATATAAAGTCCTAAAACTATAAAATATATAATAGGGACTCACTTTATAAAAATAGAGATTTAATTCCATTTTATGCAAATAATGGAATTAAATATTCCATTTATTCTTAAATCCTTCAAAATCACTTTCTAAATTTTTCCATCATCAAATATCATTAAAATATAATAATTAAAAATATTTTTTACCTTAAAAACCATTTTAAATATTTTGCTCTTAATCCGAGCTTAATCGGCAAACGCCGACGTCACAAAAATGTAGATTTTGAAATTCTAAATTTTCTGAAATCAAAACTTATTGAGCATGTACCTATCATCTTAAGACCCTTGGAATCTAGGTCTTCTTATCCTAAATAAGATCTGAGAATCTTATCTCAGATTCTGCCTCGATTCTATCATCTCAACTAGAAACTTAATACAAAAGCTTCTAACTTAAACAAATCCTTCTTAAGGATGCAATGCCCTTCTTATTAAGCTCTTAATCACGAGCTAATCTCTGCTACAGAAATATGGGGTATTACAATAACAAACCCTTCAGGTTGTTCCATGTAAATTTCATCTTCTAAAACCCCATTTAGAAATGCCGTTTTTACATCCATTTGGTGTACTTCAAGATTATGCAACGCATCTATAGCAAGTAGCGTTCTTATGGATGTAATTCTTGTAACAGGTGAGTATGTATCAAAGTAGTCATACCCTTCCTTTTGTTTGTAACCCTTGGCTACCAAACGTGCTTTGTACTTATCAATAGTTCCATCGGCATTGAACTTTCTCTTTAGAATCCACTTGCATCCTAAAGGTTTACAACCAGGAGGAAGGTAAATGATTTCCCAAGTGTGATTGTTCAAGATAGATTCAATTTCACTATTGATAGCTTCTCTCCATAGAGCAAAGATCGGGACCGCACAATGCTTCCTCGATTGTCTTAGGATCATCTTCCAACGAATAAACCACAAAGTCTGGACCAAAGAACTTTGCAATTTTGTTCGTTTTCCTCGTCTTGGTTCAGGTGTTGGCTCAACACTTGGTCCAATATTTTCTGACGAGTTTTCTTCATAAGTTCTCTTCTTAGAACTTGCGTCGTTCTTTTCTTTCTTGGGAAATATAGTTTCAAAAAATATAGCATTTCTTGATTCTATAATCATTCCCTCATGCATGTCGGGTATTTCCGACTTGTGTACCAAGAAACGATATGCGCTACTATTGTTTGCATATCCTATGAAGATGCAATCAATAGTTTTAGGCCTATCTTAACTTGTTTTGTTTTGGTACTTCAACCTTATGAGACACCCCACACTTTCGTGTATTTGTAGGACGGTTTCTACCTTTCCATAATTCATATGGAGTTTTATCTTGTTTCTTTTCGAGGTAACTTGTTTAATATTTTATTTGCCGAAGGATAGCTTCCCCACATGTTATGTGATAAGCCCGAGCTAATCAACATAGCATTCATCATTTCCTTTAACGTTCTATTTTTCCATTCGGCAACACCATTTGATTGTGGTGAGTAAGGTGCCGTTGTTTGATGAATAATACCGTTTTCACGACAGAATTCTTCAAACGGTGCAACATACTCGCCACCACGATCACTTCAAATCATCTTGATTTTAGCGTTGAGTTGATTTTCAACTTCACTTTTGTAACTTTTGAAAGCTTCGAATGCTTCGTCTTTGCTTCTCAAAAGATATATGTAACAAAATCTTGTGCAATCATCTATAAATGTTATAAAATAATTCTTTCCACCTCTAGTTTGCACAAGTTTTAAATCACATAAGTCGGTGTGAATCAATTCTAGAGGTGTAGTTGATCTTTCCACCGAATGAAAAGGTTTCTTTGCCATTTTTGCTTCAACACAAATTTCACACTTATTGTGTTGATCAAATGATATTTTTGGCAATAGCTCTAAATTCACTAATCTTCGTAGTGTATTCAAATTTGCATGTCCTAATCTATCATGCCATAAATTAGAAGACTCAATCACATATGCAACACTTTCCTTTATTTCATCATTGGAGATTACATTCATTGCACTTAGCTTGAAAATGCCATTATCTAGATAGCCTTTTCCTATAAAGTGACCATTTTGGTCATTACAACTTTGTCTCGCTTCAAACACTAGTCTAAAACCGCTTTGCTCAAAAGTAACCGCACACAAGATTCTTGCGAATGTCGGGAACATGCAACACTTTGGTCAACGTCACTTTTAATCCTGAAGTCATCATTAGCACAACTTTTCCCGTTCCAACGATCTTGGAAGCTGCGGAGTTGCCCACGTACAACTTCCTCTTTTCGGTGACGGGTTCATAGGTGGAGAACATCGACTTATCAACACAGATGTGCTTTGTGGCACCAAGATCAACCCACCACCCATTGGGTTGCCTACCATGTCGACTTCATCTACAACAGCAGATAAATCGAGTTCAGATAAGTCAAGGGGTACCGTTTTTCCTCCGTCACGTTTGCTTGTTGATGACCATCTTTCTTCTTGGTTTTCTACAATCCTTCGCCATGTGCCCGGGTTTGCCACAGTTGTAACAATATCCTTTGATCCTTTTGCTTCTTCGGTCTTGCTTCTTCCCGTTGAACTTCATTTCTTGTTGTTGGTGCTCGACTCGGCTAGATTTGCCTTTGCCTCCATAGACGATTTCTTTGCCATGTTGTCGGTTGCGGTTGTCTTCTTCGATCCTCAATCGCATAATAAGATCTTCAAGTCCCATCTCCTGCGTTTGTGTTTGAGATAGTTCTTGAATTCTTTCCACATTGGTGGTAATTTCTCGACGATCGCAAAGAACCGAAAGGATTCGAGAAAGTTCCATACCTTCGGCGAGAATATCGTGAAGGATCAACCGGAGTTCTTGCACGTGTTCAAGCACCGCCTTGCTATCCACCATTTTGTAATCTAGGAAGCGTTCGACGATAAACTTTTTAGACCGCATCTTCCGTCTTGTATTTTGTCTCTAAAGAGATCCATAGTTCCTTCGACGCCTTGGCATTAGAGTAGACACTATAGAGTGTCGTCTAACCCATTGAGGATGTAATTGCGACACGTAAAGTCGCTATGATGCCACGCATCTAACGCATTGCGCTTTTTGTTCATCGGTCTCATCTTCCTCCACAGTAGGAGGTGACTCATTCAAGAAACGGGACAAATTGAGAGTAGTCAGGTAGAAAAGCATTTTAGATTGCCAACGTTTAAATTCAGAACCTGAGCATTTTTCCGGCTTTTCGGCATGAACAGGGGCATTCGGAACGTTGCTTCGACTTGTCGCCATTTCCACAGAATATTATCTTGCGATTGTTAGTAATAGGGACGTAGAAATGCGAATATAACGTTTAATGGGAATGCTATATATAACTGAGACAAGAGTTAGACTCTTTCTCCGCAAGATAATATTGCTCCGCTACAGTGCACGCATTTCAACAGCAATTATCTCCAAGATACAACGGTTTAACAAATACGAGTAGTTGCACTACTAGACGTATTTCCGGCGAACTACTAGATAGTCGGGACAGAGAGGATTTTGAAGAATGAATGAATTGATTGATTGTCTTCGTTTTGGTGTGTTTAATCATCTTCTTCAGGGTCCCTTTTATAGCCCAAGGTGCCTATTCGTGAAGTGGTGCGGAGGCCCAACTGCTGACCCGAACCAGTGCGTCGATCCATGGCTGATCAGGTTAGCCCGAACCGACGTGATGGTTCGTCCAAGCACGAGCCCAACCGCCCCGACACGTGGTCGAGTCCGACGTGTCGCTCAAGCCATCTCCAGGTGCCATGTTGGGAAAACATTTGGCTCCTCACGACGATCTTGACGCGCGGCGCAAAGTGCGCCTAAAGCGCCCAACGCGACAAGTGCGACGCACGTGCTCGGACTCGGACTTCGGACTCGGATGTGCTTCACACCATCCTCGTAGGCATTTGGGTTAGCCATAAAATAGCTAATTAAAACTCACTAGGGTGCACCATAGATGGTGCACACTTGATTATTCCTTATTGATGTGAACTCATTTATATATAGCTTAGAACTTCCTTATTTTTCCAATGTGGGATGAAAACTTATTCCCACCATTAAGAAGTTCATCTTTGTGCATTAATTGTTCATTCATCCCACAATGGATTTGAACACATAAATACACTAAATTGATCTACACAAAATGTAGATTCTAAATCTAAGCTCATATACAAATTTATTCCAACAATGTATACATGACATATAAAGGATCAAGAATTGAATCCTAACAATCGTAATACAGAAGTTTCATTTTTTTATAGTGAATTTTTCTAACTTCTTAATTATTGAGTCACTTTAATTTACCTCATCATATTCTTATGAAGTCAGACTGGGCTGCTGGGGTGTGAGGATTCTCCCAAGGAAAACTTTCCCATTTAGAACAACATATGCATGACATATCAAACGTCTTTGTTTATGACGTGATAATTTTGTTTCGTAGGTGTATATGTTATTTCTATTCTATAAGTTAAATGTTACATCCCTGCGGTTAATATTCTAATTAAATTAGTCGCGATTAATCATTATCATTTAAAGTAGTTGCTGTTTTTTGACTACCCCATGATCTAAGGCTCAAATCCCCATGTACGGTGCGCCATGAGACTGACATGTGTTTGCAATTTTCTTTTCTTCTTCCAAGTCAGTCAAAGACTCTATTTTGTATGGAACATAAAGTTGCTTTAAATTGTTAAAATGATAGCGATGTAACAATTAATTATATCGGCTTTAGTGAATTATTTTGGAGATATTAGTGAAATGTGAGCTGGAATGACCACTTATTCTTAACCACGTTGGTAGTTTGTACATGTAAATTATTCAAACATGAAAATAAAAAATTGAATTCTATTAATGAACAATTTAACAAATTATTTTACCGGGTACTACCCTATACTTTTACGTATCCACGTGGCTGTGGGATGGCATTTATAGTCCTAGCTAAAACTAAATTAGTTAAAGAGTATACTCTTCAAAAGTACATACAAACTTAGTACTAATGTTCTTTTACAAATTTAAATTACAAAATAAACTCAAATTGGATAGATATTTCGACCAATTTCCATCTATTTAAGTGAAAAATTATGAGAAGTCTACTTGTAGAAAATGTGCGACATGTGGGCTCTTTAGTTGGATATATTAAATTTATATATTAATTTACAATTCCTAAAATATCCTTTAATTTTATTATTTCACAATTTCTAATTAGCGGATCTATATTTGCGTCTTCGTCAACATTCAACATGTGGTAATGGTTTGTGTTTCTCATTGTACCAGTAATCATATTAGCGACGACCAAGAATTAGATGTCAACGTTGCATATATCATTAACTAGGGCGTATTCAACTCAATTAGTGTATTTAATTATTTTTTATTATATAATTCTATTTTTATTAGTTAATAATCCATTATTAGAGTTGATAAATCTAAAGTTAGAGTATATTCCATCCGTCCATCATATTCGTTCATTTAATTCCACTTTTGTCCGTCCACAAAAAATGTCCACTTTCCTTTTTAGAAACTTCAATTTTATATTTTTTACCCCTAACATATCCACTTATTTGCAAAAAAATTACTCGTGCCCCACTTTTTTACACTCATTATACATTAATATATTCATTTATTATCCATATGACACACCTTTTAATCTCACTGTCTATTAATCTATTCATTTATTATCTTTACTCACTTTACACTCATTACATTTATTAAAACCTATGTCACCAAAATAATTCCGCAATCCTGCTAAGAATCAAGATTAGTATAGCAATAAGTAGGGTCAAACCACAGAGAACAGATTACTGAATTCAATTTCCTAAAAATCGAATTCAATGTAGCCACCACGCCTTAAATTGGAAAGAATTAGAATTAACTAAGGAAACAATTAAATAACTAAGAGAAATAAGAAATAAATCAAGATAAAAGAGATTCGGTTCGAATAAATCCACACTAGTTACTACCTCTTATCATCGACGCAAACATATATTAATTCTCATGGGCCAACAAGTTATAGGGGTACCGTGAATGCAATGGACATACCTCAATTCCTACGTGTTTTATCGATAATTATCAAGAAACGTTGAACTAATAATATTCCTTATCAACACAACCTAGTTGAAAACGTCAATCCTAGATTTGATGTTCTAACAACTTTAAGAATTGAATGAACCCAATTTAGACAAATTATCAAAGAACGCAAGTAATAATTCGTCCACCAATTTATTCTCTACTACTAATATAATAGTTTTGCCACTAATTAGTCATATTCCAACAATTAAGGATTGGAGGAACCAATTGACACTAATCTAGATTAACCTAAGATGTTCAAACTTAAGAAAATCAAATTAAAACATTTTACTAAGGGAACAAATCAAAATCCAATTGAATTAATTAAACAACAAATTAGGTCTCAAAGATATTGAACTGGTGTTTCATTATTCTAATCGAATCAAGAACTTAGCTACTCATAACAATAAATTTAAATAACAATAAGCAAAAACAAAAGATCATCATCTTATTTAATGAATTAAAAAGGTTATGAATAGAAACTGAAACCAATAATAAAAATAACTTCTACCAATTTCAATATGCATTCTGAATGTATTTTCCAATAACTTCAAAAGAAAAAGTAAAAATTGCTCTGCTCAAAAGCTGCGGCCAATCTCCCCTCCAGTGTCCTAGAAATATAATAATATTTAAAAATTCATAATCCTAATCCTATTTCTACTCAGCCGCTAGCTCACGCACAACTACCTCTTCGCTAAGGTCAAAACAATAATATCAAGAAATTCCTAAGGCTCATATGCCACCGCTCATTCCCTTTTTTCTCGCCAAAGAATTCTAAGTTTCTAACCTCCCCTCAATTCCTAGTCTAAGCTATCATTTAGAGATAATATGGCCCAAATTAATAATTAAAAGCCTAATAATCCACCATTAACTTGGTCCATATTTAGTTCAATATTTCTTGTATCTTCATTTCTTTAATAATTGCACCAAAATTCTTCTTTTTTTCTTTCTTGTTTGACTCCATAATAATGATCTTATCAATTCATGCATTAAAAAACACATAAATGTGTATATTAAATCCAAATAAACATAGAAAAATCTAAATAATATAAACAACAAAATACACACATCAATGAGACATTAGATCTCATCCCATTTTTAATTAGGTTTTAATTGATATGATTGGAGTACTTTAGGTTAATAATATTTTAATATATTTTAGGATATTTGAAGCAAATATGATATTAATTCATTATACGTATCTGTCACATTCTTATCAGCCCCTACCAAACGAGCCCTAATGCATAGACATTTCAATTAGCTCCTACCAAACGAGCCCTAATGCATAGACGTTTCAATTTGATTTGCTCGAATTAGTTTGCCAGGGTGAGAGCATATTTTAGAAAGTCATATTAATAAGAATTGGAAAATAGTCAATTAATTTTGACTGATGCAACAACTTTTGTAGCCCGTTATGTGGTTTTCCACACACACAAAAAAGAAGCTGATTAATGATGCAACAACTTCCGTAGCCCATTAATTTTGACCCCACATTTGCATTTTGCAAATCTTGAAATATGCAGTCTACGAGTTGATATTGACGACAAGATTAAAAGTCTTGGTCTTTTTATATACTTTATGAGACTAATTCAAAAAAAAAAAAAAAATTATCTCTTGTTATTATTAGCTGTAATATATGGAAACCACGAATGTTATCTTTACTGTTGTCACGTGGTGGTGAAATTAAGATTAATGGCTACGGAAGTTGTTGCATCAATCAACTAATTATTTGATTTCATTGTAGAAAGTCACCTCCAATTTTTAAAATATAGTTTATCCATCATGTATGATTTGTAAGTTATTGAACATGAATATAAGATTTATTTAATGTATACAGTAGATAACAGATGCGGATTACTCATGTAAAAAAAAGTTATTTGATTTCTGAAATATAATCTCTTGCATCTTTCCTACAATTAAATAAGGGTATTTTGGGTCAAAGCATGGGAAAGGGGAAGTAATGCAAATCTTTTAATAAATACAAGAGGGGTTTTGTCCAAGATTTCCATAATGACATATTCTCTGGTAGAATGCCTCATGTTTCATTTGATTCTCAATAAAAAATGTACCATGCATATGAATTCACATAGAATGTGTCTCTTTCTATATTATGAGAGATATTTTGCTCGATGTAACGGAATGTCGTAACTTTGTTAGTTCATTATAAATCAAATTTTCTTCTACAGTTCAATTTAATTGCAGAGGTGCAGAATATAAATAATTCATGAGAATTCGGAATGTTACATCAGTATAGATTTCGTCAAGATTTTACCGGTCGCAGGTTTCAAGATTTCAGATGAAATTGGAGCAAAAGATGAGGTTACGCATGTTCCAAGTTTTTAAAACTATTTTCTCAACAAATAAATTATTTTTACCACAACATTACTTGTGTGACTAAAAGTGCATTTTACCTCCATCCACAAACAAAGGGTGATTAGACAATTGCATAGTCCAATATCACAGGGTATATATATATATATATATATATATATATGAAATGGATCAAACGAGAATTTTAACTTTTTTTTAAACTAAAAATTAATATGGTCTATTTATTTTTTATAATCTAACGGTCAAAATTAATTATAAATCGTTTATTATCCTCGGATTTTAATGGTAACCGCTTAGTCCTATAATTAAGGGATTTTATATATGCATTTGCGATAATTGTTCTCATATGCACAATCGTTATCGGTTACATGCACAACAATATGAATTATATGAACATAACAATTAATTGAAATGTGATAACATACACAAGAACTAAAATTATATGAACAACAACATGAATTACACGAACAACAAATAAAAGATATGAAAATTCAAATAGCAAAAATTTAGGGATTTGACTATTTTTATCATTAAATAATTATAAATCGTTCGATCTTATTCTAGTTCCATCTATAACCAGCTTCTATATATATATGTGTGTGTGTTACAACAAAAGGTGGCATGTTTCATAAATATAAAAATCGTACAGAAAAATTAATGTACAATTTTATGGGAAGCCTGCAAAATATGAGTATCCTAGAAATCAATTAACAAAATTAATTTGAAATATAAAGGGTATCATCCGTGATACTATAGTAATTAGTACTGCAATTAACTCCATTGCTCCCCCAGCAAAAACTTGCTTATTTTAACACCCCAATTAGTTTTTGACAAAACGTCATTTCTCAAAGACAGCAATAATTATTGATCAACTTGCAGACATCTATAATTTTCTTTTTTAGGAAAAGCCCTCATCTATAAAGAGACACGGGAACTTCCAGAAAAGAGGATAAAAACAAAATCATGAAGTTGAAAGAAAAAAAAAAGGTAGAAAAAATAGGTGACAGCTAGGTGGACTCTTGTGGATTACCGTGGATATATCCAAAAATGATTGAGCTCAAAGCCGCCAAATTAGCCAGAATAAACATCTCTATCATATATTCATCTTGAACTTTTAATGTGTTAAAAATTCTATTTCGTTTTAATCCAATTATTTTTATAAGTTTATACTTATACTCTCTTCATCCCATTATTATTAATTCATATTATTCTCTGGATTGTTCCATTATTATTAATATATACCACAAATAGAATAAATTTTATATAAAAAATATCTCAAATTTCGTATCACATATTATTTTACAAACAAAACACAACCCTTTTTAATCCACGTATCCAAAAATAACAAGTCAAGAATAGCAGGCAAACTAATCCTCATTTCAGATTGAAATTGTATTTATTATGATGATCGATTCCAACTGTCATAACTTTGAAGTGCAATTTTAGTGCGTGAAATGTGAAAGACGGTGAAAATGCTTCTTAAGAAGTTATGTCACAAGTGATTTCTCCTGATCGCACAGACAAACAGCCTAACAAACTATACAAGATAAAGCAAGTAATTCAAAACGGAGCTCCTTTCGTAAATGATTCCCTCCCATTGGATTGGATTTCAAGATCTCTAGCCTGGGCATAAACACATATATTATCTGGCACGGTTTGGATCTGATTGCTGCAATAAAAGTCAACTGCAAATAAATGAGCTGCTGTCTTTGAAGCATTATTTTATTAACTAGGGAATTATCCATTACATGGTGAAGCATGGAAGTCAACTGCAAAGGATTGCATTTTATTTACAACCACCTTTTGACAAAATCGACTTCCCCAGTTTTGACAAAATTGACTCTAAAACTTGCATCAACATTTTCTCCATTGTGTTCTTCCCAGATAAAGTAGAAACAGAAACAACAATTATTAATCAAACATTAATTCACGCGAGAAATAGTTGCTATTTTTGTGAATTTGCAAGTGAGATTGATTTACATTGGAATTGATTGCCTCCAAATCTCCAATCAGCAAATCTAATAATAATAATATCTCACATATTGGAAAAGACAAAAAATTGATTCACTGGTAATAGTATTACTTTGTAAATTCACACCACAAAAGATACAAGCAACATTGATACTCAGTTTGGTATCGGACCCCGTTTAAGGTTTAAGGATATCTGCCAATGGTAATTAGAATGTTAGGAGATCAGAAGAACTCAGGCGTTAGTGACCAACCTATGCCGTGTAACAATTTCTTCTTCAATTTTGTAAGTAGTTTATAATAGATCTTATTCTAACTTCTTTGTGATTTGGTTTCTTGTTGCAGTGCTTACCGAGCATTCTACATTTTGAACTGGATTTACCGTTACTTCACTCAGCCACAATTTGTCCCCTGGATATGTATAGCCTCTATCTCTCTTTCTGTGTTGGTTTTGACTAATAATCTAATATCAAATATGTTCATATTTGTTGGAAAAGGTGTACAAAATAGTACGAACTTGCGGGCGTATTACAACGTGAAACAGAAGGTAGAAAGATCAAAACTAACAATGAATTTGAAACTAGAAAATGTAATAAAATACGCTTAACCGTATTCTAATGCCGAGTCGAGGAGGCCTCTTTCCAGAAGACGAGATACGCCCGGTAGTGCTCTTGGTTACGGCGATCGCTCCAAAGATAAACGGCAGCGTCTCGTGGTGGCGCACCGCGGACCAACGAGCTCCGCGAATCGAATGAGGCGAGGACAAAGCTTCGACACTAGCTATGTATGCGGGAGTGCTTTGGAATGCCGGAATGCGATTAGCGATAAGTGGCTTATCGCCGGGAGAAATGTCCTATTTATAGGCGCCGCCCCTCACGGGAGCATCTTTGAGTCAACACCGCATTGATGTCGGGTGTTACGGAGTTATGTCCCCTATCGAGCGCTGTGGCGTTTCGGAGACAACGTGGGCACGCTTCCGCAGAGCCATCATGTCGGGCGTTACCGACGGTTACGACGAACCGGACAACGCGTGCGTCGTGTTCATTGGACGATCCGGACGCCTCTTCAGTGCACAGCAGCCCAACGGATTGGGCACACGAGTTGGGCCTCGGACCAACTCCATCGCACAACAGCCCAACGGATTGGGCTACACGATTGGGCCTCGGACCAACTTCATCTTTGGGCTCGATCAAACGTTGATCCAAAATATAAGGACAATGGGCCACGGGCAAGCCCACCTAAGAGCCCAAAGAAACCCCAAAGACCACCCAAAGACCAATTGCCAAGATCCAAGATCCAAGATCCAAGATCCACGGACCACGGAACCGAATCGGAACCGAACCGAACCGGAGCCGGAGCCGGAGCCGGCGGGCCGGGCGGGCGGGCGGGCGCGGCGGGCGCGGGCGGCGGGCGCCGGGCGGGCCGGGCACCGGGCGGCGGCGGCGGCATACACACTTGGCGTGGGCTTTCCAAACCCATCACTTGTGCACATAATTATACTAAGTGTTCAATGACCCACTTATATAGACAATTAATGAAGGTACATTAATCAATGTGGGATAAGGATTAATTAATCCATGCTTATCCCATTAATCACATAACTCCATGTTTAAGTGATCAACTTTGATCCATTATTTCTCACCACCGGAAATCGGATTTGAGAATGTGAATACACCACGATCATCTACTCGGAACGTAGATCGATCCTATGCCGCTTAATTTCACAAAATTAAACGTTCGTCACTCAAAATCTTGGTCAAAGTAGCTTCTGAAACTTGACCACATATATAATATTATATATATATGCACGCGATTTTCAACAATCCCCACATGAGTGGAAATAGCCATATGCATGATGCAGACACACTCGATCCTCAAGAGATGTTAAAATATTTGGACAGGTGGTTTATGGCCTCGAACCTTCCATAGTTAGTACCATCGAGTACACAAGGCGGATTAGTGGACACGATGCTTGAACTATTCCCCACAACAGGTAATCAAACAATGGTATTAACACTTTAACACCTCAACCTCATCCGTTCTCACGCTTGATTCCATTTGGCCATGGACATCCACTTTGGATTCATAAGTGTTTTGTTTGAAGCGGCCCCACTTCGCACTTACATAGGTGATTCTTTACCGAGTATCTTGCCATACTCAACCCCCCGAGGTATCTTAGGAATCATTAAGAGTCAACGACTCAACCTCACCACTAGGCAAGTTTTTCAACACTCGCTTGCTTTCTAGGAGCAGACTAACTTGAGTGTTTATACACGAACTCATATAGCTTAGTTCTCCCATCAACCAAGTTCTTGGGATCTCCAACATCATGGTTGGGTTACCACTATGATTGTTCTTAAGATGTGGATTTTAGTCCCATTCCTCTAGCAACTTGATCATTTGATCCCGGTTCAACCCTTTGGTTAACGGATCCGCCAGATTATCTATCGACTTGACATAGTCAATTGATATAACCCCACTTGAGATCAAATGCCTCACGGTGATTATGTCGCCGACGATATGTCGAGACTTACCATTATACAAACCACTTTTCGCCTTCCAATAGCTTGGCTATCACGTTGAATCATCACCGGTGGCACGGTTTAGACCAACATGGAATATCTTCCAAAAATTACGAGCCACTGCTTCCTCACCGCCTTTATCCAAAGCTATGAATTACGATTCCATGGTGGATCGGGCTATACACGCCTGCTTCGTGGATCTCCAAGAAAAAAGACCTCCCAATCGTGAACACGCACTCCACTTGTAGAAAGTGAATCTTCGTGTCGATATCCAATTGGCATCACGGTACCCTTCAAGCACAGGGGATATCTCGTGAATGCAGCCCATGATTTTGAGTATACTAAGTACCTCAAAACTCTCACTAAAGCCTTCCAATGCTCCTTGCTTGGATTGCTCGTAACGACTCAATTTGTTCACGGCGCAAGCTATGTCGGGTCGGGTGCAATTTGTAAGATACATCAAACACCGATGACCTTAGCATAGTCTTCTTGCCCAACAGTTCACCCTGTTCTTACTCAAGTGAACATTGAGCTCTAATGGGTCTTAGCAGCAAACTATCAAACGCGTTGAATTTCTTAAGCACTTTCTCAACGTAGTGAGATTGTGTCAAGACAATTCCGTCTCGATCTTCTTAGAATCTTGATTCCAAGAATCACATCGCCTAAACCCATGTCCTCCATGTCAAAATTTCTATTTAACATGCGCTTTGTGTCATTAATGACTTGAGTATTGCTACCCATGATCAACATGTCATCTACATACGCACACACTATAACATAACCATTATCGTTGTTCTTAACGTAGACACATTTGTCACACTCGTTGATTTTGAAACCATTTGACAACATTACATTGTCAAATTTCATGCCATTGCAACGGCGCTTGTTTCAAACCATATAGAGACTTCACGAGTTTGCATACCTTACCCTCTCGACTGTGTACTACAAACCCTTCGGTTGCTCTATATATACCTCATCCTCGAGGTCACCATTCAAAATGCAGCCTTAACGTCCATTTGATGAATCTCAAGATTGTGCAAAGCAAAGAATTGCGAGAAGCACCCTAATAGACGTAATCCTCGTCACGTGTGAATAGGTATCAAGAAATCGTATCCTCTCTTTGTTTAAACCCTTCGACAACCAAACGGGCCTTATACTTTTCAATTGATCCATCCGCTTTGTACTTTCTTTTAAGGATCCATTTGCATCCTAGTGGCTTACAACCTTCGCAAATCAACCAACACCCAAGTGTGGTTTTGCGAATGGAATCAATTTCGCTGAACGACCTCTCGCCAGAGCATCCCGTCCGACCGAGCATAGGCTACTTTGATCGAAGTTGGTTCTTCGTCCAACATGAACGCAATATAGTCGGGACCAAAATTCTTTGGCGCTCGACTTCATCGCCACGCCTCGGTTCCACCCCTTCGATCGGACTCGATCGCTATGCGATATCGGTTCTTTCTCCAAAGGTTTAGAACTCGAAGCTTCACCATCACTCTATTGCTAGAATCGGCTTCATTTTATCCTTGTCTTTACAGGATAAACACTTTCAAAGAATATAGCATTCCTTGATTCAATCGTCGTCCCCACAACATATCTCGTACCTCCGACCGTGGATCGAAACGATAGGCTGCTGCTCAATGCATACCCAATAAAGATACAATCAATGTTTTAGGTCCAATTGTAACTTGTTTAGGAAGAGGCACCTCAACCTTCGCCAAACACCCCCACACTTTGAGATATTTGACGATGGCTTTCTTCCTTTCCACAACTCGTAGGAGTGACATCCTTACCTTTGAGTGGAATCTTGTTCAAGATGTAGTTGGTGTCAAAACAGCTTCCCCACAAGTTCTGGGTAACCTCGAACTAATCAACAAAGCATTCATCATCTCCTTAAGTGTTCGATTTTTACGCTCAAGAACGCTTATTAGACCGAGGTGAATATGAGTCGTCGTTTGATGTATTATACCACTTTCGTTGCATAATGCCTCAAACGGAGCTACATATTCTCCCTATCACTTCGAGCAGCCTTAATTCGACGATTAATTGATTCTCGGCTCGCTCTTGAAGTTTTTAAAGCTTCAATAGCCTCGCCTTTACTTCTTAGAAGGTAAAGATAACAATATCTTGCATATCATCAATAAACGTGATGAAGTACTTTTACCACCTCTAGTTTGTACAAACTTTAAATCACACACATCGCTGTGAATAAGTTCTAGAGGCTTAGTGTCTGCTCTCACCGAATGAAACGGTAACTTAGCTATTTTCGCTTCCACACAAACCTCACATTTCGTTTGTGTATTAACTTCATTTAACTTTAGTAAATCTAAATTTACTAATCTTTTATTGCATTTAGATTAACATGTCCTAATCTACAATGCCATAAATCGAGCACTCATCAAGTAAGAGGAAGTAGATGCATTTTTATTCATAGCAATCTTGGGTACACAAGCACATGACCATTACATTCAATTTGAAAAGACCCCGGTGAGATAACCCCTACCAAGGAACTTTCCAAACTTAGTCAAGACAAACTTGTCCGACTCAAAACTAGTCTAAAACCCTTATTAACTAGAATAGAGCCCGACACTAAATTCTTGCGAATGTCCGGGACATAAAGACATCCTTCAAGGTGATCTCAATGCCGGACGACATCTTGAGCACCACATCACCAACTCCGCAACCTCGGACGAAGCTTGGTTCCCATGTTGAGCTTCCTCCTCAACAGCTTGTAGGTGGAGAAACGCATCTTTTCGGCGCACACGTGCGCTAGATTGCGCCAATGTCGATGAACCATCCACCTTGATTCTCGACGTGGTCGACTTCGGTCACCACAAAGCAGCCAAGTCATCCTTGTCCCATTTGTCAAGTCCTTCTCGACAACGTTGGTAACTTGCTTACCTTCTTCTTCTTAGTCGACGGCAGCCTCTACTGTGGCCATGCTTGCCACAATTGTAATGACCCCGTCAAACTTACGGAAACCACCTTCCCTTCGCTTTATCTTTGACATCGACGAACACGCTTGTTGGAGGACCGCCTCTCCAACAGTTGGCTCTAGCATCGATCAAGCCTTTCCTTTAGTTCTAGCTTCTTCACGCCGACTCGATGCGCGATCGACGATCAAGTCTTCAGTGTCATATCCTTTCGCTTGTGCTTAAGGTAGACCTGAAGTCTCTCCACCCCGGGTAACTCTCAATCATCGAGCGACGACAAAGCCGTCAAACAAAGGTGTTCTTCGACTTGAACCTCGTGCACAATGAGTTGAAACTCTTGACTTGGTCCATGATCGGCCGGAATCGACCATCTTGTAGTCCAAATATTTGGCTACAATGAACTTCTTTGTACCGCATCATCACTACGGTATTTCTTTTCTAACGCATCCCACATACTGATGTCGTTAACAAAGATAAACACTATACAAGCTATCTTCTAAACTACCAAGTATAAAATTTTACAAAGGTAGTCGCCAAGTCGCCATTGTCATATCTTTGCTCGGACGTGAAAGTCCATTACCAAATTTCTAATCGGCGGGCTCATCTTCTACCAAGAAGTTGGCGGCCCAACGTCGTGAGGTAGAACAAAGATCTTTGTCGCCATCTCAAGTCGGATCCTCCAAACTTCGGCGGCTTCGGCGGCATCATCCTGCGGTATGAACAGCGCCGAGATCGATCCATGACCGATCCACAAGTGTTAGATCCCATGGATCCAACAATGACCCATCGAAAAGTGCGATCGTCGAACCAAAGGAACCACTAAAGTGGAACCAATTGTTGAACCACTAAAAGTGGAACCAACAATCGACCCAAAAGGTCCCATGGTTGACCCAAGGCATCGAACCAAACATGACCAAGCCATTGTGCTTAATTGGCGGCAAGAAGAGAGGCAAGCAAAGAAGAAGCAGTAATGGGAGGCGGCCATGAAAGAATAAGTGAGGCGTAGGTCGGTGTGTGTACGGTCGACATCTCCAAGCAAAGGTATTAGTTTCAACGTTTTAAGTTTATTAAGAGTCTCGAACTCCTTCGTGGCAAGTAATATCTCGCCTTGCGATTGTTGGAAAAGGTGTACAAAATAGTACGTAACTTGCGGGCGACATAACGTGAAATGTAAAGGTAGAAAGATCAAAACTAACAATGAATTTGAAACTAGAAAATGTAATAAAATCTGATTAATCAGTATTCTAATGCCGAGTCGAGGAGGCCTCTTTCCGCAAGACGAGATACACCCGGTAGTGCTCTCGGCTCGCGTATCGCTCCAAAGATAAAGCAGCGTCTCGTGGGTGGCAGCACCGCGGACCAACGAGCTCCGTGAACCGGAATGAGGCGAGGACAAAGCTTCGACACTAGCTATGTATGCAGGGAGTGCTTTGGAATGCCGGAATGCGATTGGCGATAAGTGGCTTATCTTTGGGAGACATGTCCTATTTATAGGCGCCGCCCCTGCGGGGGAGCAAGCCGAGTCAACACCGCATTGATGTCGGGTGTTACGGAGTTATGTCCCTATCGAGCGCGCGGCGGTTTCGGAGACAACGTGGGCACGCTTCCGCAGAGCCATCATGTCGAGCGTTACAAGCGGTTACGACGAATCTGGACAACGCGTGCGTCCGGGTTCATTGGACGATCCCACGCCCTTCAAGTGCAAGCAGCCCAACGGATTGGGCCACACGAGTTGGGCCTCGGACCAACCCATCGCACGCCAGCCCAACGGATTGGGCTACACGAATGGGCCTCGGACCAACTTCATCTTTGGGCTCGATCAAACGTTGATCCAAAATATAAGGACAATGGGCCACGGAACCAGCCCACGGCAAGCCCACGAACAGGCCCAAAGAAAAAACCCCAAAGACCAATTGCAAGATCCAAGATCCAAGATCCACGATCCACGATCCACGATCCACGGACCACGGACCACGGAACCGAACCGAACCGAACCGAGCCGAGCCGAGCCGAGTCGAGCGCCGCACACCGGGCCGGGCGGCGGCGGCGGCGGCATAGCGTGTCTTGGCGTGGGCTTTTCAAACCCATCACTTGTGCACATAATTATACTAAGTGTTCAATGACCCACTTATATAGACAATTAATGAAGGTACATTAATCAATGTGGGATAAGGATTAATTAATCCATGCTTATCCCATTAATCACATAACTCCATGTTTAAGTGACCAACTTTGATCCATTATTTCGACTCACCGAAATCGGATTTGAGAATGTGAATACACCACGATCATCTACTCGAACGTAGATCGATCCTATGCCGCTTAATTTCACAAAATTAAACGTTACGTCACTCAAAATCTTGGTCAAAGTAGCTTCCTGGAAACTTGACCACATATATAATATTATATATATATGCACGCGATTTTCAACAATATTTTGTAAAGAGGAAATGCCTATTACCAAAACTAATACTAATTTTATGCACTTATTCTTGCCTTGCAGCTTAGCTTTCAGGGCTTTTCCAGACCTTGCTCAATGCTGATTTCTTTTATTACTATTTCGAAAGGTAAAACTACACTTAGACTCGTCACTACATGTTCAAAATTTCATTTTCTCAGCTGGAAGAACAGTGCAAAGCTTGAATTACCTGCTTGAGCTCGCGTACTGCACAAAAATACTTGGGGCCGAGATGCATGCGCAAGATACTCTAGAAGGTACTTAGCATGTGATTTTGCTTATCCCTATCTTGGTTTGGAGAAGATGGCGTTAGTCGTTTATCAGATATAGCCTGTTATCAAGTGACTTATACTTTGTTGTAATGTTGAGGGAAATAGTTATACTGATACACCAAGAATGACTTGCAGAACTTGTGGCCAACATTTTCAGTAGACAGATAACTTGCCATTCTCTTTTTCCTAACTGGAAAAAGAAACAAACAAGTTTTATTAAGTCGCTATTGATTTATTAGTATTAATTTAATCGTAGCATATAAAGGGTTCTTTTAACCCCTTTGTTCTGTTTAGTGAATGCATAAACCTGGAATAAATCAATGGTTACGCATCTCCTGATTGGTAGAAAATTTGTAGACAAACTGGCCTGGCTAGCAGCTGTCGGGTTGACCCGTTGTTGTAGCAGGGTTTGACGTAATTCCAAAGAAGATATTAATTGGCATGCAAGAGAAAAATAACAATAAATAAATAAAATAAAACTAAGTTAATCATGGTTTAATTGGCTTATTTTAATTGATCTAAGTCTTTGTATAATATTTCAATTGGCTTATCTTTTAGGCGCCTGCACTGCAATAGAACTCGATGGCCGCATTAAATCTAGCAAGTAAAATCTTCCCTTTTAGGCAGAATTTCACGTAGATTTCGTCAAGATTTTACCGGTCACAGGTTTCAAGATTTCAGATGAAATTGGAGCAAAAGATGAGGTTACGCATTTTCCAAGTTTTTAAAACTATTTTCTCAACAAATAAACTATTTTTACCACAACATTACTTGTGTGACTAAAAGTGCATTTTACCTCCATCCACAAACAAAGGGTGAGTAGACAATTGCATAGTCCAATATCACACGGTATATATATATAGAGTTTGGTTCAAATAAGAACCATTCTTATCTTAAAAACTAAGAACCAAATGAATTCGTTATGAAAGTTAATGAATCCGTTGAGAAAGTTAATGAATTCAAAAATTCAGAAATTTTCACCCGGGTTCGAATCCCATGAGGGGTGAAAATTCTATTTTTTTGGATTCGGTAATTTTTCCAGCAGATTCATCAACTTTCACTGTGAATTCATCAGTTTTTAGTTCTCACGTTCTCACAATAAAAATGGTTTTCACGTTAACCCTCCTCTATATATATATATATAGAGAGAGAGAGAGAGGAAGTAGATCAAATGAGAATTTTATTTTTTTTTTAAACTAAAAACTAATATGGTCTATGCATTTTTTATAATCTAACGGTCAAAATTAATTATAAATCGTTTATTATCCTCAGATTTTAATGGTAACCGTTTAGTCCTATAATTAAGGGATTTTATATATGCATTTGCGATAATTGTTCTCATATGCACAATCGTTATCGGTTACATGCACAACAATATGAATTATATGAATATAACAATTAATCGGAATGTGATAACATACACAAGAACTAAAATTATATGAACAACAACATGAATTACACGAACAATAAATAAAAGATGTTAAAATTCAAATAACAAAAATTTAGGGATTTGACTAATTTTATCATTAAATAATTACTATTCGTTCTGTGTGTGTTACAACAAAAGGTGGCATGTTTCATAAATATAAAAATCGTACAGAAAAATTAATGTACAATTTTATGGGAAGCCTGCAAAATATGAGTATCCTAGAAATCAATTAACAAAATTAATTTGAAATATAAAGGGTATCATCCGTGATACTAATTACTAGTAATTAGTACTGCAATACCCTTTACACGACATTCCAATTAACTCCATTGCTCCCCCAGCAAAAACTTGCTTATTTTAACACCCCAATTACTTTTTGACAAAACGTCATTTCTCAAAGACAGCAATAATTATTGATCAACTTGCAGACCTCATCTATAATTTTCTTTTTTTTATGAAAAGCCCCCGTCTATAAAGAGACATGGGAACTTCCAGAAAAGCGGATAAAAACAAAATCATGAAGTTGAAAGAAAAGAAAAAATAGGTGACTGCCAGGTGGACTCTTGTGGATATATCCAAAAATGACTGAGCTCAAAGCCGCCAAATTAGCCAGAATAAACATCTCTATCATATATTCATCTTGAACTTTTAATGTGTTAAAAATTCTATTTCGTTTTAATCCAATTATTTTATAAGTTTAAATTTATATTCTCTTCATCCCATTATTGTTAATCCATATTATTCTCTGGATTATTATATTATTATTAATATATACCACAAATAGAATAAATTTTATACTAAAAAATATCTAAAAATTCGTATCACTTATTATTTTACAAACAAAACACAACCCTCTTTAATCAATGCATCCAAAAATAACAAGCCAAGAATAGCAGGACAGATAGATTATTTTATAAGAACTGGAATACAATGGCATCTTAATTATAAACAAAAACTAAGATATTTTCCTTCATCGCAAAGAATTTACGGACAAGAAATATTTAATAGAGTCGCAGTTTTGACATACTATGTTATTATGTAATAGTTCATTTACAGATGTTTTTTGAAAGACAACATAAAAGTTTAGATAATTGACAAATTATTGTATCAAATTTAGAAAAGTTCAGACACCAAACTAATCCTCATTTCAGATTGAAAATGTATTTATTATGATGATCGATTCCAACTGACATAACTTCGAAGTGAAATTCTAGTGGGTGAAATGTGAAAGACGGTGAAAATGCTTCTTAAGAAGTTATGTCACAAGTGATTTCTCCAGACAAACAGCCTAACAAACTATACAAGATAAAGCAAGTAATTCAAAACGGAGCTCCTTTCGTAAATGATTCCCTCCCATTGGATTAGATTTCAAGATCTCTAGCCTGGGCATAAACACATATATTATCTGGCACGGTTTGGATCTGATTGCTGCAATAAAAGCCTTTGAAGCATTTTTTTATTAACTAAGGAATTATCCATTACATGGTGAAGCATGGAAGTCAACTGCAAAGGATTGCATTTTATTTACAACCACCTTTTGACAAAATCGACTTCCCCAGTTTTGACAAAATTGACTCTAAAACTTGCATCAACATTTTCTCCATTTTGTTCTTCCCAGATAAAGTAGAAACAGAAACAACAATTATTAATCAAACATTAATTCACGCGAGAAATAGTTGCTATTTATGTGAATTTGCAAGTGAGATTGATTTACATTGGAATTGATTGCCTCCAAATCTCCAATCAGCAAATCTAATAATAATATCTCACATATTGGAAAAGACAAAAAATTGATTCACTAGTAACAGTATTACTTTGTAATTCACACCACAAAAGATACAAGCAACACTGATACTCAGTTTGGTATCGGACCCCGTTTAAGGTTTAAGGATATCTGCCAATGGTAACTAGAATGTTAGGAGATCAGAAGAACTCAGGCGTTAGTGACCAACCTATGCCGTGTAACAATTTCTTCTTCAATTTTGTAAGTAGTTTATAATAGATCTTATTCTAACTTCTTTGTGATTTGGTTTCTTGTTGCAGTGCTTACCGAGCATTCTACATTTGAACTGGATTTACCGTTACTTCACTCAGCCACAATTTGTCCACTGGATATGTATAGCCTCTATCTCTCTTTCTGTTTTGGTTTTGACTTATAATCTAATACTCCTCCGTCCCATGAATCATGGTTCCTTTCTTTTTGCACGTAGATTAAGGAGAATTATATTTTATGTGTAAAGTGGTGTGTGGCACAAAATTCGAGGCACTTTTTAGTGTAAAATTGTTTTCTTTTTTGGAAACCAGCCAACTTAATGGGACAGCCCAAAAAGGAAAACGAACCAACAATAATGGGACAGAGGGAGTATCAAATATGGGTTTCTCACTTTCTCTGCTGAAGCTAGGAAATTTAGCTGAAGTGTTTGATCGATCTTAATTTCGTTAGGGAAATAAATGCGAGAAGAACACCAAGGATTTACGTGGTTCGATCTATGAATAAGATCTACGTCCACGGGGAGAGAGAGTATTCGTGTATCAATGTAAAAGCGATTACAAAGAGTGTGAATGATCGTAGATCGATCCGAGAGTAGATGATCGTAGTTCAACTCGAGAGTAGATGATCGTAGTTCAATCGAGAGTAGATGATCGTAGTTGTCCCTTCTTCTCTAATCTAGCCTCTATTTATACATATTCATGAAGTTGAGTTCGACTCGACTCGATACCAAGTTGGAGTTCGACTCGACTGCGATTCCAAGTTGAGTTCGACTCGACTCGATTCCAAGTTGAGTTCGACTCGACTACGATACCAAGTTGAGTTCGACTGCCTCGATTCTTCTCCCATTAGGATTCAAGTCTTCCCATTAGGATTCTTTAGATATGCATCCGAATCTTCACGCTCCAATTGCGATTAGAGTTGTAGTTGATCGAGGAGTCTTGGGCCGAACTCACATGGGCCGAGCTTAATGTCGGGGCCCATTTATATTGGGCACGATGCTTGGGCCTAGTAGTTAGGCAGATCTATCATATCCCCCAAAAGACGTAGAAGTGAGGTCGGATGGAGGAGCGGTGGTTGACGTCGCCGCCGGAACCGTAGTCCGCGAAGGTGGAGCGCTGATACCGCCGAAGTTGAATGTCGCCGCTTCACACTGCCGAGGCGTTATGCCGAAGTCGTATGTCGCTTGGCTTCGCCTTGTCGAGGTGTTGTGCCGAAGTTGTATGTCGCTTGGCTTCACCCTGCCGAGGCGTTATGCCGAAGTCGTATGTCGCTTGGCTTCACCTTGCCGGCGCTCGCCAAGTCGTGTCGCCGCTTCATCTCGCCGAGGCATTATGCCGAAGTCGATGTCGCCGCTTCACCTGCCGGGCGCTCGCCAAGTCGATGTCGCCGCTTCGATCGTCGGTCGAATACGCGTCGCCTTGCCGAAGTCGAATATGTAACTTCTGGCTGGCTTCACCTGACGAGGCGTTATGCCGAGGTCTTTGAGCTCGCTTCACCTGACGAGGCGTTATGCCTAGGTCTTTGGGCCGGCTTTCACCGCCGGCGTTATGCCGAGATCTTTCGACCGGCTTCTCCCGACGGCGTTATGTAGAAGTCTTTGACCGGCTTCACCGACGAGGCGTTATGCCGAGGTCTTCGACCGACTTCACCGACGGGCGTTAAGTCGAGGTCTTCGATCGCTTCACCGACGAGGCGTTAAGCCGAGGTCTTCGACCGCTTCACCTACCGGGCGTTAAGTCGAGGTCTTCGATCGCTTCACCGACGGGCGTTAAGCGTGGTCTTCGGGACCGACTTCACCTACCGGGGCGCTATGCCGAGATCTTTGGGCCGGCTTTCACCGCCGAGGCGTTATGTCAAGTCGTATGTCGCCGCTTCACCTTGCCGAGGCGTTCGCCGAAGTCGTGTCGCCGCTTCATCCCGCCGAGGCATTATGCGAAGTCGTATGTCGCTGGCTTCACCTTGCGGGCGTTTCGTCAAGTCGATGTCGCTGGCTTCGATTGGCGAAGTCGAATCGCCGCCTGCCAAGTCGAATATGTAACTTCGGCCGGCTTCACCGACGAGGCGTTATGCCGAGGTCTTTGGAGCCGGCTTCACCGACGAGGCGTTATGCCCAGTCTTGGGTGGCTTTCACCGTCGAGGCGTTATGCCGAGGTCTTTGACCGCTTCTCCCGACGGGCGTTATGCCGAAGTCTTTGAGCTGGCTTCACCTGACGAGGCGTTATGCCTAGGTCTTGCGTCGCTTGGCTTCACCCTACCGAAGTCGAATATGTAACTTCGTGTCGAGGTCGAGGCCGAGGTGAAGGCTCGGGATGCGGCTAAGGAGGCCGGGGCTCTGACGGGGACCGAGGTGGCGAAGGCCAAGGTCGGCTAAGGCCAAGGTTGGCTTCATCCTCGAATGCTCTGGCGGCGACCGAGGTGGCGAAGGCCGAGGTCGACCATTGGAGGGCCGAGGCGAAGATGGTCATGTATCGGGAGGCCGAGAAGACGAAGGGCCGAGGCGAAGGTAGCTCGTCCTCGTTAAACGAAGATAATTCATCCTCGTGAGAGTATCCGTCTTGAACTAAACGGTATCCGCTCGCACGAAGGTAGTTCGTCCTCAGAGAGTATCCGTCTTCGATATAAACGGTATCCGCTCGCACGAAGGTAGTTCGTCCTCGTAGAGAGTATCCGTCTTCGATATAAACGAAGGTATCCGTTCTCGTACGAAGGTAGTTCGTCCTCGTAGAGAGTATCCGTCTTCGAAATAAACGAAGGTATCCGTTCTCGTACGAAGGTAGTTCGTCCTCGTAGAGAGTATCCGTCTTCGATATAAACGAAGGTATCCGTTCTCGTACGAAGGTAGTTCGTCCTCGTAGAGAGTATCCGTCTTCGATATAAACGAAGGTATCCGTTCTCGTACGAAGGTAGTTCGTCCTCGTAGAGAGTATCCGTCTTCGAAATAAACGAAGGTATCCGTTCTCGTACGAAGGTATGGGTTCTGTTTCGCCGAGGTTATCGGGAGGGTGGTCCCTTACTGCGTCTACATAGAGAACCGTCTTGAAATAAACGAAGGTAACGATCTCGTATGTAGGAATGGTTCTGTTTTTGCCGAGGTTATCGGGAGGGTGGTCCCTTACTTCGTCTACATAGAGAGAACCGTCTTCGAAATAAACGAAGGTAATCTGATCTCGTATGTAGGAATGGTTCCTGTTTTTTGCCGAGGTTATCGGGAGGGGTGGTCCCCTTACTTCGTCTACATAGAGAGAACCGTCTTCGAAATAAACGAAGGTAATCTGATCTCGTATGTAGGAATGGTTCTGTTTTTTGCCGAGGTTATCGGGAGGGTGGTCCCTTACTTCGTCTACATAGAGAGAACCGTCTTCGAAATAAACGAAGGTAATCTGATCTCGTATGTAGGAATGGTTCCTGTTTTTTGCCGAGGTCATCGGGAGGGGTGGTCCCCTTCATCTACATAGAGAGTACTGTCTTCGATATAAACGAAGGAAATCTGATCTCGTATGTAGGCATGCGCGCGTTTAAATTTACCTTCGTCTGAAACGAAGGTAATCTGACCTCCGTCGAGGGAATTCGTCCTCCTTAGAGGGTATAGTTCATCCTCCAAAGAGGGTATAGTATGATGGGAAGAGGTAGCATGCATAAATGACAAATGAAATATGCAAGCACACGGAGCAAATAAATCAAAAGATGAGGTCGCCTACTTGGAATTGTCGGGATTTGACATCTTCGGTTATAATCCGAAGCTACTTGTTGCTCGCATCGAGCTTCTAATGTAGGCGAGGTCTCTTCTCTTTGGTTTCTCTTGGGATTACCGCCTCGGTTCCTCGATCATCGACTTCACGCTTTTTCCGTCCGGCTGTGCGCTTGGCGAACCGCTCGCTATGCGCCACAGCCCGACGCAGACGGGCTCGTCGAGTTCACTGCGGGCGAGAGGTTCTCCTGGTCGTTCTTTGTGATCTCCTTCGCTATGGTATCCTGCCGCCCGCAGGCGGGTGCCGTGCTCGTCGAGGCTTTGGACATAGTACTTCCGAGCCGAGCTCGGCGTGCCTATCGCCGTCGGCGTTGTCGTTGCGGCGGCGATTCTGGATGTATGACCACGGTGTACCGGTCATGATTATTTCCGTAAACGGTGGTTGATCGAAAGCACAAAATTTCGTTCCCACAGACGGCGCCAGTGATCGATCTTAATTTCGTTAGGGAAATAAATGCGAGAAGAACACCAAGGATTTACGTGGTTCGATCTATGAATAAGATCTACGTCCACGGGGAGAGAGAGTATTCGTGTATTGAATGTGTAAGAAGCGATTACAAAGAGTGTGAATGATCGTAGATCGATCTGAGAGTAGATGATCGTAGTTCAATCTGAGAGTAGATGATCGTAGTTCAATCTGAGAGTAGATGATCGTAGTTGTCCCCTTCTTCTCTAATCTAGCCTCTATTTATACATATTCATGAAGTTGAGTTCGACTCTGACTCTGATACCAAGTTGGAGTTCGACTCTGACTCTGATTCCAAGTTGAGTTCGACTCTGACTCTGATTCCAAGTTGAGTTCGACTCTGACTCTGATACCAAGTTGAGTTCGACTCTGACTCTGATTCTTCTCCCATTAGGATTCGAAGTCTTCTCCCATTAGGATTCTTTTAGATATGCATCCGAATCTTCTACGTCTCCAATTGCGATTAGAGTTGTAGTTGATCGAGGAGTCTTCTTGGGCCGAACTCACATGGGCCGAGCTAATGTCGGCCCATTTATATTGGGCACGATCTTGGCCCAGTAGTTAGGCCGTATCTATCGTGTTCATATTATGTAAAGAGGAAATGCCTATTACCAAAACTAATACTAATTTTATGCACTTATTCTTGCCCTGCAGCTTAGCTTTCAGGGCTTTTCCAGACCTTGCTCTATGCTGATTTCTTTTATTACTATTTCGAAAGGTAAAGCTACACTTAGACTCGTCACTACATGTTCAAAATTTTAATTCAACTTCTAGTTATATATTTCTGTTTCATTTTCTCAGCTGGAAGAATAATGCAACGCTTGAATTACCTGCTTGAGCTCGCGTACTGCACAAAAATACTTGGGGCCGAGATGCATGCGCAAGATACTCTAGAAAGGTACTTAGCATGTGATTTTGCTTATCCCTATCTTGGTTTGTGAGAAGATGGCGTTAGTCGTTTATCAGATATAGCCTGTTATCAAGTGACTTAGTAATGTTGAGGGAAATAGTTACACTGATATACCAAGAATGACTTGCAGAACTTGTGGCCAACTTTTTCAGTAGACAGATAACTTGCCATTTTCTTTTTCCTAAATGGAAAAAGAAACAAACAAGTTTTATTAAATCGCTATTGATTTATTAGTATTAATTTAATCGTAGCATATAAAGGGTTCTTTTAACCCCTTTGTTCTGTTTACTGTATGCATAAACCTGGAATAAATCAATGGTTACGCATCTCCTGATTGGTAGAAAATTTGTAGACAAACTGGCCTGGCTAGCAGCTGTCGAGTTGACCCGATGTTGTAGCAGGGTTTGACGTAATTCCAAAGAAGATATTAATTGGCATGCAAGAGAAAAATAACAATAAATAAATAAAATAAAACTAAGTTAATCATGGTTTAATTGGCTTATTTTAATTGATCTAAGTCTTTGTATAATATTTCAATTGGTTTATCTTTTAGGCGCCTGCACTGCAATAGAACTCATCCATGGCCGCATTAAATATAGCAAGTAAAATCTTCACTTTTAGGCAGAATTTCACGTAGAAAAAAGAGGACCATAGAGAAAAATAAAATGCTCAGGGTACGAAAAGAACAATACACAAGCGAGAAGGAAGTTTTGACAACAATGAACACCCTCAAAAAAGAAAAGGAATAAATTATAAATAAACAAAATAAAAGAAAGAGAGACACACACAGAGATAAACATAAAGTGGAGAGTTATTTCCTTGGATTGATTGTATAGTATGTTTGGAGAAAAGTGAGGCAGAGCAGAAAGGTTGCTGCGGTGAGAGCTATAATAGTCCATGGGCTCCGGAATTTGGTGTTGATGAGGTCGGCAATCCAGGTTTTGGCTTTGCTGTTGCAGTGGTCGTTGATTCCCTTCATCACTACATAAAAACCTTCGTTGCATAATCCATAGGTATTGATGCTTTTGAACATTCTGACCACCTCTTCATCGCTCGCCAACATGTTGTACAGTATGCCTTTCTCCCGCAGCTCCTTCACATCACTAGCCTTGTCGATCAACGTTTTCATGAAATTGACATATGATGTCACAATGCAGTATGTTTCCTGTGTCTCCGACATCTCGAATGCAATAAGATTCGAGAAGATTACTTTGCTAACGTGATCGACGTAGAAGATAGGAAGCTGTAGTTCAGCGTAGAAAGCGAAGGAGTCGAATTTAATGTTAGTTAAGAAATGAGATCGCGGCCTGAAATGAATGCCCTTTGCTTTCAGATCCGTCACCGACCGAAACGGACTGTTGAAAACTTCCAACAGTTGAGTTTTGGTTCCTTATATAACTATCGTCAACCATCTGCAAAAAATTTGTCTCAACATGGCAGATGAAGAAGCGATGAATCGCTTCGAGAAGGTGAAGAGGCTCTTCTTCTTCTTCTTCTCCCCATGGAAGCTTGGCCATCATCTCACCCCTATTGTAACCAGAGGTACTGTAACTCAAGTATTTGAACAGAAATGATTGGGCTCCCTCACCTTGGTATACTAAGGGGATTAACAAGTTAATGAGCCATAATGGGATCTGATTCTCCACCATATGCACATCGCCACGCATAACCATTGCCCCAGACATTCCCAGGTGACGCCAAATTAGGGGGATATGTTCATGTTGTTCCATATATTATAAGACAAAGCAGACGTCGCGAAGCATCACTTCAACCAGTTCCTCGTCGCCGTACCCGTATGCTCCGCCGTAGAAATGCCTGATTTCGTCTAGCCGCTCCGAGATCTTGCTGAGAAGGAAGCCTTTGTCATTAGCGCCGCTGCAAAGGATATCTCGTAACTCGTCCTTGAGTTGCTCCGTTGCCTGAAATTGGGGTTCCACGCTGTGGTGGTATGGGCCTAGAGAAACCACCACTGGCTCATAAATGTGCTTCATGTTCTCTCGCAGATGCGCTGGCACTCTGTACAGCGCGCGCCGCCTAGATAGACCAAATTTGGGCGGGATGTCTACTCTCATTCTCATAATTTCTTCATCCATGTCTGCCATGTAGGCCTTGCAGTTCGGTTCGTGCTTTTAATGGATGCTGCTGTAGTGGAATCACTTCATCGCTATATACATAATTAAATAACAGCTGTAGTGGGTATTACAGCTAATAATAAAAATTATAAATAAACTAAATACTGAAATATTTTCTAAAAATCTGAATGCAGGGGTAAAGCCAGAAATTTTGTTTGAGGGAGGCTACACCGTATTTTCTGTTCTTCCTTTCTTCGTAATCTTGAGTTTGAGAAGTGAGTTTTTCTATAATGGTAACTTTCGTCCGACTAAGTCCTTTCGGCATATTGCAATATTATTCTAGTTTTTAGATGGAATATATAATTGTGAAATAAACGGACACTTTCTCTAATGGAAGAAAATTAATTTAGATAAATTGGACAAAACTTCATTCCTGACTTAAAGTAAATCATTGAAAATTATTCTAGTAATTACATGAAATTTGCTTTTTTTTAAGCTGGGGGATGAAAGGTCTCATATTAGGGGTTCGATGGTTTTTGTTTTTTGTAGGAAGATGATGAGGTGCAGAATGCTGTGGTTGGAGCAGGTTTTATATATAGAGATTACCTGCAAGCTTGAACTTGCCAAGTTTGATTGCCTGCACCTCCAATCAGCAAATCTAATAATAATTTCTCACATATTGGAAAAGGCATAAAATTGAATCAGTAGTAATAGTTATTACTTTGTAAATTCACACCATAAAAGATACAACTGATACTTTTCAAAAGACAAAAAAGAAAGCTAACGAGCGGATTTCATGGTTTTTCTTTAGTTATAGTTTATATTCCAACAGATATTGAGCTGCTGCCTTTGAAGCATTTTTTATTAACTAAGGAATTATCCACGAAATGTTGAAGCGTGGGAATCAAATGCTAAGGATTACATTTTATATTCACAAAAATTAGAACTTTCAGTTCCTTCAAAATTGCAAGATACTGTAAAAAAGAAAAGAAAGCAGAGTATAAAATAGTATGAGAATTGTTACCTGAGATGTGGAAGGCTCAGCTCAATTGAAGAGATTTGTAGATCTGAATAGAGCGAGGCAGAATAGATGCAAAATGAAGAATTGACAAATATTTATAGATTGATCCATGCATTTATGTCGACTTGGGCATTGACTAGCACTCCGTGGCTGTGGATTTTTCCATAAAACAAAGATATTTTTCTTCTTTTTAAAAAAATTAAATCATGGAAACCCGCCGTTGTTATTTTCAGCGTGTACTAGATAAAACTTATGTTTCGTCCAAAAATATATGTCATGGTTGTTAGTATATATTGGAAGAATATTTTAAGACTATGGTCTTTGTTAAAGATATAAATGTTGAATATTGTGTACACCAAGAAGAATATTTAAATAAAAGTGTCTTACAGTTGCTATATATATATTAAAGTAGAAGACTTTAAATTATAGGATCTCTGTTTAGTGATAGAAAACTCAATAAGGCACGTGATGTATTAAGTAAAACAAAACACAAATGTAGGGTTTATTCGGTGTACATCGAAGGTGTCCGCTCCAGGTTGTCCATGAATTCAAATATGGTTGTTAGCACAGAAAGAATACAGTGTAAATTGTGTAATGATTGTAAGGTAGCATTAATTAGTAAATAAAACCTGTACATCATCTATTAAAGTAGAAGAATATTTAAATAAAAGGTCTTTGTTTGTGATAGAAAATTCAATAAGGCGCTTAATGTATTACCTAAAACAAAACACATACATCATCATGCTTCCAATAATTGAGATTTCTTCCTTATAAATATGGTTGTTAGCATCGAAAGAATACAGTGTAATTGTGTAATGATTTTAACGTAGCATTAGTAAAATAAAACCTGTACATCATATACTATTGACTTTTTTTAATTTCGATTACATAAAATAAGCAAGAAGTTGTTACATTCCCAGACAGGACAGATTAGAGATTACTTGTTTCATTAACTAATGTCTATATTTCAATTGAGTCACTATTGCGCATGTCCTTGTAGAAGTAGTATTAGACTATAAAAGTAATTTAGTTGATCAATATGATTTTCAAAATTAAACTTTTCACAGCTAGCTAATATAGAGACTAAAACTGTACATCATATACTCTTTGACTTTTTTAATCTCGATTACATAAAATAAGCAAAAAGTTGTTACATTTCCAGACAGGACAGACTAGAGATGTGGAGAAACAACACCAAGGTGTCAAGATCTTGCTTAATCTATGAGTACTTTGTAAATAAAAGAAAAGGTTTTCTTTTTGTATTTTATTTATCAAAACTAAGTAATTATCATAGTCGCATGTATTAGCTACTCAACTTGTGTGCTAGATTTCCACAAATCTAACCAGCCTTCTGGACAATTCAATTGGATTTTGATAGAAAGTTCCATTTAAGTGGCTTAATGTAGAAGTATAGCTTTCTAGTCAAATGCTAATATGAACTTGAATAATCACTCTCTTGTGGATTGAATTTATCATCACCCCATAATAAATCTAGGAAGATTTGCACTCTTTATTTATTTGTGAACTAATAAAGAAGAGCATAATTTATTTTTTATATACTTTATCAAAAATATTCATATATCAATATGTGAAATTTGGATAATAGTTTCCAAAAAAATTTATGGTCCAACACTTTTTCAAGGCATAGGTAAGATTTGAATTTATGAATTTTCACTGCAATATTTTCTTATAAAAACAGAAGAAGTCTTGGTCCAAGCGTCGTGTGTCTTTCGGAATATTGTCCATCTCAAATTCTCAATTTAGAGGGTGTTTGGCTAAGCTTATTTTAGAAAGCTTATAAGCTCCAACAACTTATAAGTTGTTTTAAGAACTTATAAGACATTGTGTATTAAGAGTTTATAAGATGCTAAAGTGTTTAGATAACAAGGGTAAATATGGAAATAAGAAAATATATCGGGGTTATTTTTATAGTTTTGTTGTAACTTATAAGATCATTAAAAAATAAGTTGGGTTTGGAGCTTTTTTTTAATAGAGCTTATTTTGAAAACTTATAAACTCTCTAACAACTTAATTTTTAAACACGGATTGAAAACATAATTTCTTAAACAGTTTATAATTTATTTTAAAAAGTTTTATAATTTCACCAAACACCCCTTAGTCGCGTTTACCAACTATTTTATTTCTCTTAATTTAAATTTGAAATTTTCTTACTTTTTATTTTTATTATTTCTTTCACTTTGCTCGGGTCATTCAGTTATTTTATGGCGGGAGAAGCCGTGTCCAATCCGACCGGTTATTCTGCAGAGTTAGCCGTTAAACACAAAGCCTATAATTCTGCTCTATCTGAGATTAACAAACTCAGAATCCCTTCGAAACAACATTATGAAGAAAGAAACATTCACCAACAGATTGACATAAACACAACAAAGCCAACAACGACTATAATTCCAGAAACCAAATTGAAATAAACGAAACCAAAATAATCAAACACAATCTGGTTTTCGACAACCGAATTAAATAACCCTACAATTAATCAGAATCTGCGAAAGAGAAAATACGAATTCGAACATTTTGACAGAGACTTGAGAAAAACAAAACAAAACAAATTTGAAAAAAACTTAAAATAAGAAAGAAGAAACCTTCAAAGAAGATGACCAAAATATGGTGGGAGCAGATAAGAAAATAATACGGCAGGAGCGGTAATATTGAGAGAAGATTGGTGGTTTTAATTAATTGATATGATTGGGGTAATTTAAGCTTATAATATTTTAATATATTTGATAAAGATCTTTTGTGGTGCGTATGTCATTTAGGAGGTGTGATGCGGAGTTACAAGAACTTCACAATATTTGAAGCAAACAAATATTATGTATCTATCACATTCTTATCATTCCCTCCTACCAAAGGGCAATATGATCCAATTAGTTTACCAGGTTGGGAGCATATTTTAGAAAGTCATATTAATAAGAATTGAAAAATAGAATAGCAATCTTAATTAACTAACTATAGAGACTTGAGCTCAAGCACGATTCATTTAAATTATACTGTAACACAATCGCTTGATAAGTAACCATGCGCCTGTAACAATTTTCTGGTAGAATTCGAGAAGTAGATTACAAGAGAGGAGAAAAGAGTAAAGCTGATAGAGAGAGACAAGAGTTTGTGATAAATTTTCTCATATGTAACTTTCTCTCATCCAAGCAGTACAAATAATATTTTATTTTGTTGGATAAATAATAAATTTTTAGAGAACGCAGTACAAATAACATTATGCCTTCATTGGTTTCCATATACTCATTCATCCCATTATTGTTGGTTCGTTTTTCTTTTTGGACTGTCCCGCTATTGTTGGCCCGTTCCAAAAAGGAAACAATTTTATACTAAAAATACATCGAATTTCATATCACATACTACTTTACATACAAAATATAATTTTTCTTAATCTACGTGCAAAAAGAAAGGAACCAACAATACCGGACGGAGAGAGTATTACAGTACAGATAACATTATGCCTTCGTATGTTGGTTTCCATATATAATTATAGACAGCTAATAACAAAAGTGATAGTTTGACTTTTATTTATTTTTTGAATTAGCATCATAAAGTATATAGAAAGACCAAGACTTTTAATCGTGTTATCAACATCACTTCGAAGATGATAATGCAAATGTAAGGTCAAAATTAATGGGCTTCGAAAGTTGCATCAACCAACTTTTTCTTTTTTTATATATAATCTCTTGCATCTTTCCTACATTAAATAAAGGGATTTTGGGTGAAAGCATGAAAAGGGGAAGTTGTTCAAATCTTTTGAGAAATACAAGAGGGTTTTCTACAAGATTTCCATAATGAAATATTCTCTGGTCGAATGCCTCATGTTTCATTCAATTCTCAATAGAATTTATTAATTATAATTAAAATACAATGGATATATTCCATAGCGACAAGATCTTGCTTGATCTATGAGTAATTTGTTAATAAAAGAATAAGTTATTTTGATCAAAACTAAGTAATTATCATAGTCGCATATATTAGCTATTCAACTTGTGTGCTAAGTTTCCACAAATCTAACTAACTTATCTGGACAATTCGATTGGATATTGATAGAAAGTTCCATTTAAGTGGCTTAATGTTGAATTAGCTTTTTAGTAAAATGTAATGGACTTGAATCATCACTATCTTGTAGATTGGATTTATCATCACCCCATAAAATTTAGTACGATTTGCATTCTTTATGATTTTGTGAACTAATAAACAAAAGCATAATTTATTTTCTTTATATACTTGATCAAAAAAATTCATATATCTATTAGTGAAATTTGGATTCTAGTTTCCAATAAAATTTTATGGTCCGCCACTTCCGCAAGGCATTGGTAAGATTTGAATTCATGAATTTTATTTTATTTTCTTATAAAAACAGAAGAAGTCTCAGTCCATGCGTCGTGTGCGTTCGGAGCGCGTTTACTAAGTATTTTAATTCTCTTATAAATTTTCAATTTTCTTAATCTAAATTTAAAAAAAATAAAATAATAATAATAATAAAGATGTAACATCCCGGATCTTTGAATACTATTATAGCCGATTAATTAGTCTTATTTAAAGATTTTGCATCCTTTAAAATAATTAATCGAGACGACAACCGTATTCCAATTTTATGGATTTCTAGTTATATATTTACGCACTCGTCAAAATTTTTAATTGAAAAATAACAGATCGATCTCAATAAAATTTATCGAATCGAATTAAAACAAGGATTATCGAAAGTTGGAAAATTAATACAGAAAAGTGAACAATGTAAATAAGTTATATCACAATAAACTATCATATCATTACTTTTTTATAATTCTCTCAACTTAATTTCCCCAATAATAGGGCCCATAGAATGATTAAATCAAGACAAAAACTTGGGTGAAACGTACCATGAAATTTCACTTGTTTTTGTTAAAATAATTATATGGTGAGCAATGATAATTAGATTTTATTAATTTATAATTAAATTTATTAATTTTTAATTATAATTTATTAATTCAAATTTAGAATTTATTAATTCATAATTATGGTTTATTAATTTTAATTAAGGTTTATTAATTCATAATTAAAGTTTATTAATTCAAAATAGTGTTTATTATTCAAAATTAGGATTTATTAATTCACAATTAGGGTTTATTAATTCATAATTAGGGTTTATTATTCAAAATTATGGTTTATTATCCAAATTAGGGTTTATTAATTCATAACTAGGGTTTATTACTTCAAAATTAGGGTTTAATATTCAAAATTAGGGTTTATTAATTCACAATTAGGTTTTATTAATTCTAATTAGGGTTTATTAATTAAAAATTAAGATTTATTAATTCACGATTAGGGTTTATTAACTCATGTTGAGGGATTATTAATTCCAATTAGACTTTATTAATTCAAAATATTAAAATTTATTAATTCACGATTAGGATTTATTAATTCAAAATTATGATTTATTAATTTACAATTAAGATTTATTGAATTAATAATTTTAATTAGAATTAATTCAAAAATTATTTAGGGTCTCGCACAGGAGACCACCCCTTAAATCAAATACTCTTCTCACATTCATTAGTAACGGCACCATACCTTGTTCTTAAAGACACATATCATACAACAGTCCTACCTATACATTATGAATGATTAAAAACACAACACAATTGAAATGCTTTCCTCAACCTCCTTTACTCCAGTTGTCGGCCACCATAGAAAGAGAAATAAATGTGCAGAGCCTCTTATATGCTCTTGAAGTGTTTGTCAACTCCTCTCAACAATATCCAAAATAAAAGGAAAGCAAGATAACCACACAAAATTAAGGGAGCAGAGCTTCAAGCCTCTCAACCAATCCAAAATACAGCAAATCAAACTTCTTTTATGTTCAACTCAACTGAGTATTTCATTTGATGCTTATGCTTTCTTTTGAAAACATAGAGAAATATACATTCATCATATAACTAGGATTTCTCCTCATAGCAACATCCCAACTTCATATTCATACGCATCAAACAAATGACAAGATTAAATATAGAGCTATGTACTGATTATTTCGTGAACTAGAAACGTAAACATAATCTAAATACAAGATAAAATACGTAAAGATGAGAAACTTTCAATTTCCTACCCAAAATAAAAAAATTATTATTATATATTCTATATTAGAAAGTTTATAAATTAATTTTATTTGTACTCCTTAATTTTTAGAAAAGTTAGGGATCAAATTACAAATAAGTATAATAAAAATTGAAAAAACAATTTTAAAAGAGAAAGGAAAGCTTCCGCAGCAGCAAGCCACCAACTCCATTGTTTTTTTTCATTAATCTTTCTTCTCTTTCTCCTAAATTATCTTTAATCTTTTTTCTCTTTCTCTCTTTCAATCTTTCCAGCACCACCTCGAGCTATTTGTTCCAATTCCAAGGTACTGTTACACTTTATTTTTCTAAATTAGGTTTAAAATGCCCAAATGATTTGTTGATTGCTTTTTTGCTTATTTGATAATTGATATGCAAATTTGTTTGTGCTAATGAGTAGGTTTAGTTTTATTTTAGAATCCTTATATAGTTTATTTATATTTTTTGCGTATATTGTTATATAATATTTATCGTACTCCAAACACAAAATCCTGGGTCCGCCACTGCATCAACATCAATTCGGAGACAGCATTTTTCAAATTTCTCATAATGCAAATGTGAGGTCAAAATTAATGGGCTATGAAAGTTGCATCAACCAACTTTTTTCTTTTTTTATATATAAACTCTTGCATCTTTACTACATTAAATAAGGATATTTTGGGAGAAAGCATGGAAAAGGGGAAGTTGTTCAAATCTTTTGAGAAATACAAGAGGGTTTTGTTCAAGATTTCCATAATGACATACTCTGGTCGAATGCCTCATGTTTCATATTCTCTGAAAAACTTTTGAACTATGTATTTATGTATACTTTTTTGGTAGGTAAATAAAACAAGATACAAGCTGTTATTAGGCCATATTTTGGGGAGAACAACTCAAAAAAATAGGGAGCTAGAAGAAAATGCACTAAGTACCTACAATAGAATTATCGGTGGCCGCATTAAAAGCTAGTAAGTAAAACCCGCAGTTGGGCAAAATCTCACGTAGAAAAACAGAGGACCACAGAGAAAACGAAAATGCCCATGGTACTAAAAGAAGTAAGTTTTGGCAACAACAAACACACTCAATTTTTTTTATAAAAAAATAAAATAAGAATAAAGAGAGAGACACAGCGATACATATAAAGTGGAGAGTTATTTCGTTGGATTGATTGTATAGTATGTTTGGAGAAAAGTGTGGCAGAGCAGAAACGCTGCTGCGGTGAGAGCTATAACAGTCCATGGGCTCCGGAATTTGGTGTTGATGAGGTCGGCCATCCAGGTTTTGGCGTTGCTGTTGCAGTGCTCCTCCATCCTCATCTTCACCTCATAAGAAAGATCGTGGTTGGAGAATCCATAGGTATCGATGCTTTTGAACATTCTGACCACCTCTTCATCGCTCGTCAACCGGCTGAACAGTATCTCCTTCTCCCGCAGCACCTTCACATCACTAGCCTTGTCGATCAGCGTTTTCATGAAATTAACGTATGATGTCACGCTGTAGTCTGTCTCTGTCTCCGGCGACATCTCGAACGCAATAAGATTCGAGAAGAATACTATGCTACTGTAAGTGACGTAGAACATAGGAAGGTGGAGTTGGGCGTAGAAAGCGGAGGAGACGAATTTAATGTCCCTCAAGCAATGAGAACTGGTCCTGAAATGAATGCCCTTTGCTTTCAGATCCGTCACCGACCGAAATGGACTGTTCTGCATTTGCCACCTAGTTTTTGAGGTTTTTTCCCTTGGTTGGCTGTACCTATTGATAACCCGTAAACTATTACTTGATTCTTCTGTCTCAATGCGGTGGATGTAGGTGCGATGCCTAGCTTCGAGAAGGTGAAGAGGCTCTTCTTCTTCTCTGTATTCTTGTGGGTGATTCGACAAGGTATTCTTGGCGCTGCAGACGATATCTCGTAACTCGTTCTTGAGTTGCTCAGCTGCCTGAAATTGCGGCTCCCGGCCGTGATGGTATGGGCCGAGGGGAAGCACTACCGGCTCATAAATGTGCTTCTTGTTCTCTCGCAGCTGCACTGGCACTCTGTACAGCATGCGCCACTGAGATTGACCGAGTCTGGCTGGGACTGGAGGAGTTCCTTCACCCATGGCAACTGCTACTTCTTTGTTAACGTTGATATCTGCCATGTATTTAAAAGTCATACGTATTTCTATAAGCGTTGCACGAGCAGTGGGTTTATTGAATCACTTCATCAATATATATACACACTACATGGCATGTAAATAGACTGCTACAGCTATTAACTGTCCTTTATGGTTTGCGGTATTGCTGCAGGGCGATGGGGTTACTGGGTCTTACAAGGTAGCGGTACGGGTTCATGATACTTAAAAAAGAAAAAGAAAAAAAAGACTGCTACAGCCAAACAGGTAATGTGAAACATTGTTATTCACTCAAATTTTCACAGAAACATCACAATATATATATATATATATATATATATATATATATATATATAGGATTTTTAGTTGAAATATATATAGATATTTTAGATTTTCCGGCCTCTATTCAAACTATAGTTTTGAAATTAAAGGATACATAATATATAATTACTCAAATTTTGACAAACATATGTACTCGATATATTTTACTATTATTTTGTATTTAGTATAAGTTTCTACTCAAATAAAAATAACGTATTATCTTTGAAAATCATATGTATCATATATGGCATTTTTACAAGAATTTATATTAATTAGGAACTATCAGTTTCTATATTAGCTAGAGGTGAAAAGTTTAATTTCGAAAATCATATTGATCAACTAAATTACTTTCAAAGTCTAATACTACTTCTACAGGGACATGCGAAAAAATGACTCAATTGAAATATAGACATTAGTTACTGAAATAAGTAATTTCTTACTCCCGCCTTAAGCATAGGTCTTATTGAAACATGACTTTAAATTTAATTTTAAAGATTCACCATCAGAAAAAAAATAAATTATGACATATAATCCGATCAAAGATTCACAATTTACAAATTTAAAGTCTGGGCATTTTGTTATAATGACAGAATGCCGATTCTAGAAATAAATAAAATATTTACCTTAATTCATCCAAAATATATATCATGGTTGTTATTAAGTATTGAAAGAATATTTTACGACTGGGGTCTTTGTTAAAGATATAAATGTTGAATATTGTGTACACCACGGCAGTTTCAATTTATTTATTTATTTGTATATGGATGTCAAGGAAGACAGTTGTTATATTAAAGTAAAAGAATATTTAAATTAATAAAAGGGTCTTCGTTAGTGCTAGAAAATTCAATAAGGTGCGTAATGTATTAAGTAATACAAAACACGTACATCATCTATAAAAGTAGAAGATCATTACTTTTTATCCATTTGAAATGTCTTAATGATAAATTGGATTCAGCTAAAAGGTAACAAATTCAAATCCTATTAAAAATTTACTCAATGCTAACGACTATGAATTTTCAATGAATTAAAAAAAACGTCTTTGCTATAGAAATTTCAAACAAAACGCGTACATCACCATGGTTCCAATATATCTATTGAGATTTCTTCCTTATAAATATGGTTGTTAGTACCGAAACAATACAAATTTTGTAATGATTGTAAGTAGGGATGTCAATAGGTAGGTTTTACCTGGACCAGAATCAATAAATAACTAATGGTTCTGGTTCTAGAACCGACCCATTAGACACTGGATTCGGACCGGACTCGGACCATCAACTATGGGTCTTAAGCGATCCGGATCTGAGCGGATCTGGAACTAGAATCGGACCGGAACCAGACAAAAATCAGAACTAGAATCGAAACCATTGCTTTATAATTTAATGGATTATGAATGATTTCGAATCGATAGGATAAAACTAACGCATTGACATGCCTATTTAAACTTAGGCTTGTCAATAAACGGGTTTTACTCGAACCAGAACCAATAAATAAGTATTGGTTCTAGTTCTGGAACCAAATCCGGGCCGGACCATCAAACTATGGATCTAAACGATCCGGGTCTAAAGCGGGTCTGGAACCGGAACCGAAATCATAACCGTTGCTTTAAAATTTAATGGATTTTGAATGGTTTCGGATCGGTCCGGTTAAAATCCACCAATTGACATCCCTAATTATAAGGTAGCATTAGCGAAATAATTGTTTTTATTAAATTTTAATTTTAGTCGTGTATTTCGATTTTCCAATTTAAAAAATATGGTAATGAATAAGTGAATGCAATTTCCTTTAAAAAAAGATTAAGTGGATGCAATCGGACCTCTATCTAATTCAAATTTTGACTGATATCAAAGTTTATGATAAAACATATAAAAGTTTTAATTAAAATATATATACATTGTTTTGGTTCCAATTCGATTTCTATTAACTGTCGATTTCAGTTAACCGAAACCGAACCGATTATTACCCTTACCCAAACAGGACAAATAAGAGGTGTTCAGAAACACCAAGGTGTCAAGATCTTGCTAGATCCATAGCGACAAGATCTTGCTTGGTCTATGAGTAATTTGCAGATAAAGAAAAAGTTAGTTTTGATCAAAACAAAGTAATTATCATAGTCGCATATATTAGCTATTCAACTTGTGTGCTAAGTTTCCACAAATCTAACTAACTTATCTGGACAATTCAATTGGATATTGATAGAAAGTTCATTTAAGTGGCTTAATGTTGAATTAGCTTTTTAGTAAAATGTTATGGACATGAATCATCACTATCTTGTAGATTTGACTTATCATCACCCCATAAAATTTAGTACGATTTGCATTATTTATGATTTGTGAACTAATAAACAAGAGCATAATTTATTTTCTTTATATACTTGATCAAAAAAAATCATATATCTATTAGTGAAATTTGGATTCTAAAATTTCCAATAAAATTTTATGGTCCGCCACTTTCGCAAGGCATTGGTAAGATTTGAGTTCAGGAATTTTAATTTTTTTTCTTCTTATAAAAACAGAAGATGTCTCAGTCCATACGTAGTGTGTCGTTCGGAGCGCGTTTACTAAGTATTTTAATTCTCTTATAAATTTGCGATTTTTTAATCTAAATTTGAAATAAACAAAACCGAAATAGTAAACACGATCTGGTCTTCAACAACCCAATTAAAATATTATACCCAATCTGGTATTCTGGTTTTCCAAAACCGAAATAAAAATAAAAAATATTCACAATCACAATTAGCAGATATTAGATTATGATAATAGTTTAAACATATAGGTTGATCGATCTTATTTTTGTTAAGGGAATAAATGCACGAAGAACACAAAGGATTTACGTGGTTCGATCTATGAATAAGATCTACGTCCACGGGGAGGGAGAGAGTATTTGGTATTGATAATATGAGGAATGATTACAAAGAGTATCGAGAGCTTTTTCCTCTCATCTAGCATCTATTTATACACAATTATAATAACCTAGATCTCGAATCCGAAATCTATTCTAAGGTAGGATTTGAATCCTATATCTTCCCTAATTAGGGATCTCTTTCTCTAATTAGGGATTCTCTTAGATATGACCGAATCTTCTGCGTTCCCATTGGTTTGAGAGCCTTCTTGGGCCGGACTCGTTTGGGCCGAATTTTCCATGAATTAAAGAAAAATGTCTTTGCTATAGAAATTTCATTTAAGTAAAACAAAACACTTACATCACCATGGTTCCAATATTTCTATTGAGATTTCTTCCTTATAAATATGGTTGTTAGCACCGAAACAATACAAATTTTGTAATGATTGTAAGGTAGCATTAGTAAAATAAAACCTGTACATCATATACTCTAGACTTATGCTTATGCTTATCTTGATTTGACGAGAGAGTAGATGCCGTTAGCCGTTTATCAGATATATAGCCTGCTATTAACTGACTTATACAGTGTTGTGATCTTGAGGGAAATAGTTATATCTGCTAATAACAATCCATGGGCTCCAGAATTTGGTGTTGATATATAAGGTCGGCCATCCAGGTTTTTTTTGGCTTTGCTGTTGCAGTGCTCCTTCCGTTGTCCGTTGACGGAAAAAATTACTGCTCTACCAAATTCTATGGTTATCCGTTGACGGAAAAAAGTCCGCTCTCTCATATCCTCTTTCTGTTCTACATTTCCTTTGTGCCATTTTGGTTTTCCTTTTCATGTTTCTTACGTCGATATTTTTACCCAGAGACGATGTTCCCATCTATTTAATCAACTTTAATGTGATGCTAATTTTTTAAATTATATATATATAAGGGAGAACCACTCTATAGATAAGAACTAAGAACCATAATATATCCTTATATTAGATTGAATAAGATCGGACAATTCATAATTAATTAATTATAGAAATGGTTAAATCTCTAATTCTTTGCTATTTGAAGATTTACATCTAGAATTTCTCTCACATCCCATTTAAAGATCCTTATCTCGAAAATATTTCACATTCCATTATTAGTTGTTTGTATAATTCATGTTGTTATTCATGAAATTATAGTTATTATGTATTTGAGATCTTTCGATTTTTTGTGGTTCAGTCTTATTGTTCAAACAATTTAAGATAATATGCGAGTAGGGTTTCCATCGAACCTATCTCCAGGCTACAACTAAAGAATCATAGTCAGAGCTTGTATCTATATGTTGATATAATTCATGTAATCGTAATTCTTGTGCATGTGAGATCTTTATAATTTCATATTTTTGGAACAAAACTATAATTAACTTATGTAAGTATATGGAATTCCTTGATTATAGGGCTGAAAACGACTGCCATTAAAATATGAAGATAATAAATGATTGACAGTTATTCTTGGCCACCAGATTAATTTAAAAGATGTAAGGACCACATTAATTCTTTAACATCAAAATCCTAGTTCTCATGTGATCCACTAATATAAATGAACTAAAGAAAATGAAATATATAACCTACAAAAGATTGAAAAGGGAGCAAAAAAAAATCCAAATAAAATCACAATCGAAAACTCAAGGGCTGAACAAGAACAACCTACACCACAGAGTAAATCCCCTTTAGGGCAGTTTCTGCAGGATAGAGATTCAAGTAAGAAAGCAAAAACAAATGAAGAAAGCAAACACAGAGATAAAATCAGAGCATCCAACAACTAAGGGCTCGTTTGGTAGTCATGTTTAGATATATCAAGATAGATAAGACATAGATGTGTATCGTAGATAATGTGAGATTGATATCGTATATTGTTGTTTGGTAGATAAGATATAAAATATAGATAACAAAACTTGTTTGTTTGGTACAATAGATAAAAACATAGATTAAGAAACAAAATGACCAATTTAACCTTATGACCAAAAAAATGACAATTATACCCTACACTATATTTCCCATCTACCGCCTCTAGCCATTAATCAGAATCCTGAAACCACAAATTACATATTCCCACTCCGGTGAATGTAAACAGAGACGAATTTCCAATGAAGATCGCCTGCACCATCAACTCCCTCATCAATTTGAAATATTCGTCGAACTCGCAACTGTAGCCACCTCAATTTTTCCTACATAAACAAATCAATCACACACATTAGACGAAAGGAACAATCCATGAAACAAGGTGAAGCATCGAATAACCTACGAGTAAAACGAAATACCGAAAAAACCGCCGCAATCTTTGCCAACGGAATCAACCAGAGATCGATTTGCCGCACCGTTAGCGTGCTTCGCCGCATCGGAGGCTTCCATTGCCTTGATTGGCGACACGAAGCTCGATCTCGCGGCAGCGCTGCCGCAAACCTCCGGTTTCCCACCTCCGGTCTGAAACACCACCGCCTTCAAAGGCGTCCGCTCGGCGCACAATGACCTCGTCAGCTTACAGAAAATCAAGGTCTGATTAGCCACCGCCGCCATTTTACCTCTATTTTGTCCACAAATTCCCAATTACAAAATTCACCTATGCCTTCACCGAAACAATTATCTTAATCAGATTGGAGCTGACAGCAAAGCTTTCTTACTTGAGCTCTATAAATATATCAATTCTAGTTTGGAAAGGAAAAAGGGGATCGTGAGCTACAGCCGAGGGATGAGGATAGATTAGTCTTTCCACCGTAATTTCAACCAGATAGAGTAGGCAACTGGCCAAATACCCAAGATATGCATACTGAAGCTGAACAGTGAGTAAAACCGGGCCATTCGCATTAACGCGGGCTCCCAAGATTAAAATCCCTTGTACCAAACAACAAGATAACACGAGATCGTCTGCTATCTCGGCTTATCCTCGTACAAACGGGCCCTAAAGATCTATGGTGTCGGCGCCCAAATCCTCTTAATTTGTCTGCGTGTGGCCGACAAATTAATCTACATAAATTAATCTGCCAACTCGATTCTTTGAATTTGTTGCCAAATACTGGGAATACAAAACACACTTACACATGAATAATTATTGATAAATCGGTTACGTAAGTGTGTGAGATTTATGTAAGCGACAAAGAACACGAGGCTTTTCGTGGTTCGATCGTTAATGAGATCTACGTCCGCGGAGAGTGTTTCCTCAATATTTTCACTATAATACCGGTCTGATGAGTGTAGTTCTGAGCTCTTGGTATTCGATAAGTTGCCAACCTCTCTAACATCGGTTTCCTTCTATTTATCGACCGACTCTGCGCGAAGGTCGCGACCTCTCCATTGGTGGTGGCGTGACTCTTCCTCTGGCGTGCCTCCATTGGTCGGGCCGGGACCGATTCGACTTACGTGCGCCACGTGGAGGTGGCGCGACCTGATTCAGGGTGTCACTCTCCATTGGCCGGGGTAGCGGTTACGGAGGCTGGGGTTTTGGGCGATGATTAGGGTTCGCTTTGGGCTCGACCGCGTGGGCTGCTACCAATGTTAGGCCCGGCTCGTTTGGGCTGTTAGTGGGCCCGGTCGGTTGAGCCATATCCCGTCATAGCCACACGAATAATAGGGGACGGTGAGGCCGGTGGAGTGAAGGCAGTGACTGCCGCCGGGTGAGGTGTGGCTTGGGTGAGTTGTTTCTTGGATGTGAGGGTCTTACGGTGCCGATCCGAGTTGGGTTGTTTATTGTCGTCGCTTGGAAAGATGTGCACCGAAGGAAGTGGTCCGACACGGATAGCAGCCTCTGCGTAGGTTATGCCGAGTGCGGTGCAGAGTGGCATTACTCTGTGGTGGTGCCGGTGTCCGACACGATGAACCGTCTTTTCGGGATTTTGTGGTGCGCCCGGGCACGGTTATCACGGTCCGATCTGGATGTAAACTTTCCGTAAAGGCGGCTTAGATGACGAGAGGACGGGGTCGGCGTGGATTTTCTTGGTATTTGTGTGGAGGCGGGGTGCGTTACGGCGCGACCATCTTGAGGATCTGGGGTCCGTATGATGATTTCTAGGTCGATGGCGGTCTATCTTAGCTAGCGTCGTCATCTGCGCCGGCGGTAGTTGTGCACTCGAGCTGCGTGCGCGTGTACTCCACTTCCAATCACGTGTAAGCACGTGGAAAGGTTCGAGCGCCGATTTGTGCTTTATCGCATGTAGGCTGGGAAGCTGATTCATTCCTTCACTAAAGCTGTTCATCTCTATACTCGGAGAGAATTTCCGATTTGGAGAAGCTTCGATTATCTTACGAATTATTTTCGAGTAAAAAAGTAAGTATGTCTTCCTCTGTTTACGAATGCGCCCGCGCTGTTTCGGGTCCTTGATCATCTCCATGAGTGTCTCGTTCGAATCGCTCATCCTCCCCGATAGTGAAATCGAGGTTGGGATTACTCTGCTATACCTTATCGGGTAGGTGTAGGAAGATTGGCGCTAGGGTCCCAACAATATCATCTGCGTGGGATGGGGTTAAGGTGAGGGCGTCGGATCGTCGTGATCTTCGACGATGTAATAAAAATAGGAAGGAATGTCACATTACGGCCGGCGGTGGTGTGTTCGCGCCCGTCGATAGAGCATTAGCCCTCGGAGGTTTCATAACCATGTACATGACGCGCTTTAGGGCCGGTCTTGGGTTCAGATTAGCCCGTCTTTTGAGCCTCCGAGTATTTCCGAATCCCATCTGCCAATTCACCCCAAACTCCATTAGGTCGGTGGTTGAGATGGGGCTAGCTTGTTATAATGTGGTGAGGTTCTCCTTTGAGCTCTTGATGCGATTTTTAGCGTCAGTACTCGGGAGAACATACTATCTTCGCCTCGACGGGGCGTTCGGGGTGAGTCGACCCTCGAAGGTGTCGGGGTGCAAAAAAGTTTTTCTTTTGAGGGCGATGGGCATCCGATCTCGGTTGGGGATGGGTAAAGTGGCGGACATAAAGCTTAAGCCCCTCGGTGGGTAGAGAGCGACTCAACACGCCGGTGAAGTTTCTAGAATTCACGAGGACAACCTTAATGATGCGGGTGGTGTGCAGTCGCGAGCTCGGGGTCGGGGTCCGAGTGGGTGAGGCACCTCTCTTCTCGTTCTTATAGGTTCGACCTCTGTTTGACTAACGCGATTTTCTTACATGTAATGCGGTGAAGCTTAAGCACACAAAAGAGGTGAAGCGGTAGGCCTCGTCTCGCCACCTTGGTTGGAGGCGGGAGCCTTCTAAGAAGAGGCGAGGGTGGTGGGTCCACCCAGCGACCGCAGTGGTGGAAAACCTCGCGATCTGCTGAAGGGTCCATGACCGATCTCAGCTCGGGCACTTGAGGTGGAGGCTCGTGCCCGTGATCTTGTGAGTGCCGATCTCCTGCGATCTCTGCCGCCTTGTCGGTCGTATGTTTTTTTTTTTGCGCTACTAATCGTTTGATTTGCGGGGACTGCCACAGGTCATGGCGAGATCGCCGCATGGCCGATGTTGTTCTGACCCGACACGAGGCTGGAGAGAAAGGCGGCATGTGAGTCCTCAGCTGGTGGTGCGAGGAGGAGGTGGAGGTTGCTAGGGGCGGTGCTGAGGCCGCCTGAGGGAGAAGGGCGTCTTGTCTGCGGGAGGCCAGCGCCGAGGTGGAGTCGCTCGGGAGGAGGTGGCGAGGCGGAGAAGAGGCGGTGATCGGACGATTGCTTTCTTTGGAGGCGAGGACCCATCTTTGAAGGCCGCCGACAAACTTATCGAGTCTGAGTCCTTCTCGCTTTATCTCGACACGGCCGCCGTGATGAGGCCTCGGGTGATATCTACCCACTGGAGGGTTGGCGGCCACTTGCTTTGATTTTGACAAGTGAGCATGGGTGGTGAGATCGATCGTCGGGCGGTGAACTTCGGTATGCGGGTGCTTGCCGGCGCAGCCGCCTTCCCGTGGTGGAGGCTTTAGCCTCACCTACGTCATTTCACGGCGGCCGAGGCCGTGTCCCAATCTGGTGGACGAGATCCGAGCTTGAGGAGCTTGGGCGAGTGCGGGCCGGGCCGAGGAGGAGGAGGAGGCCGAGCTCGGCTCGGTCGACCCCGCCCAGCGGCAGGGCGGCCGGAGAGCGGCAGGGAGGCGGGGGCGGCGAGTCGGAGAGAGGGCCGAGGTTAGTGGGCGGTTGTAATAGGTTGAACCATGGGGTCGATGGACCACGAGCCCCTGTAATAAATTCTTCCGTATCTGATAAAAAATATTTATCACTTTACGAGACTTGTGTTGTCTTTTTATTTATAGCGTTGCGTCTCAATACTTGGGACTCGACCATGAATTCTGCTGGCAGTGAAAGGGTCCAGGGTGCCCTGCCGGAAGGAGGATGAGGTGCTGATTTTGGAGAGTCGGTCGCGGTGACCCAGTTTTGGTTGCCATGGATGCGAGCTCGTCTTCTTCCGAAGAAGAAGTTGGCGAGGCTGATTGGGAGGTGGCCGCCTCGTGGTGAGCGAGGTCACGAAGTCGAGGTCGCGGGACGAGTCCGGAGGTGGACTTATCTGCCGACGCTATCCAGGCGCTTGATTCGGATGCGATGGCGGCTCGAATTGTTGCGGAGAAGCTAGCTCGGTGTCGGAGGAGCATGCGGAGTATGAGAAGGCGATCCGTCGGTGGTGGGACCACCATATCCGAAGGCGACGGCCGGGTTGAGCTTCTTGGCGAGAGGTATGGTCTTTGAGGGAGGAGGAGGCCCCAGCAAGAAGTTCAAGCTTCGTCGACTCCGTCGTGAAATACATGGAGATGTATGACATCGTCCATAAACGACGCATGCCGGACTGGCGGCGAGGCGCGGCGGACTCTGTGACCCGATCACAAAGGAACCCGCGGAGGCGGCTACTCGACCATGCGAAGTCTTTGCGGTTGATGGGCCCTGCAGGCGGATCATTGAGGCGGTCTTACGGGAGGCGGCGATCGAGGACCTCGGGTGGTGGGGAAGATCGGCGGGTGAGGCGAGGTCGCATCGGCCGGGTGAATCCGCACTCCACGGAATGCCGGTCTTGGCGCTGCGCCGCTTGAAGTGTCGGGACTCGGTGAAGTTGACCACAGGTCGGCGCCTGCTGTAAGGGCTGCTCCCGAGCCCATGCCGAGCTCTTGAGGGGGCAGCGGTGAGTCCAGCCTCGTCGGATTGGGTTGAAGGTGCAGAGTTCGTCCCGGCATACACCGCCGACACAGGAGACTTTGTAGAGGGTGGTGCGGCTTGACAAGTCACAGCAAGGCGGGCCGGGAGCCGAATGAGGTCGTGTATAGTATAGGACCTTGTATGTAGATATAAATGTATTTAGACTCGTTTGAAGTGTATATTTTCCCTTGAGGGTACAAACATAACAGGACTTCGTTTTGGTCGTAAATGTATTTATCTTGTATCAAAGTGTGTATTTTCCCAAATAAAGGGGTATAAGCGAGCTCTGAAGCCGGTTGTCTTGTATATGGCTTGGTACTTTGTTTATAGTCGTTAATGCATTTAGACTTTGTGCGAGTGCATATCTTCCCAAATAAAGGGGTATGAGGTTGCGAGATCGGTGCGGATGTCGCGTGCGTGTGAGCGTCCAACTTAATGGGTGTCTGTATGCTTTGCATGTAGGCGTCCAACCTAATGGGTGTCTGTATGCTTTGCATGTAGGCGTCGACTTAATGGGTGTCTGTATGCTTTGCATGTAGGCGTCAACTTAATGGGTGTCTGTATGCTTTGCATGTAGGCGTCAACTCGATGGGTAATCTGTATGCTTTGCATGTGGGCGTCGACTCGATGGGTAATCTGTATGCATACCCTACTTAGTGGGATTTTCATCTTCGTAAGGCGTCGCGTGAAGGTTTAAATGTGGTGTATCGAACGGATGTTCACATATGTATGAGACAGTGAAATATTCATTAGAAAAGCAGATGTTTTATTGAACATGTAATCAACATCGTATTCGACAAAACAATTAAGGGACTAACATGATGTCGACCTCAAATCGAAGCTATGTAAAATACCTCCTTAAATGAGTAATGTGCGGTTCGGGGATAAGTGCACGGATAGGTGAGCCGACTTGTAAGCCCGCTGCCGAGGTCCTCGTGAGCGGTATGGGCCTTCCGTGTCGGATCCGACTTGTTAAGGCGCTCGGCTCTGCTGGCCATTATTTCGTGGGACGAAGTCGCCTACTTGGGCGGAGGCTTTGACCCTTTGTTGTAGTACCGTGCGACTGGGCCTGTGCTTGGCCGTTTATGAAGCGGTTCGTGCTTCTCCTCGAGGGCATCAAGGTTGGCTCGCATGGTCTTCCTCGTTCCGGCACGGTCGAAGTGAAGAGGCGCGGGCTTGGGCGCGCGATCTCGGCAGTATGTGAGCCTCGGTACCGTAGACCGGTGAAGGGTTTCCGTGCGGCGTCCGTGGTGTGGTCTTGTAGGACCCGGAGGACTTGAGGAGATTTTCAGCCCGATCGCCTTTAGCTCGGTCCGGCCTTTTCTTCAATCCTTGCGCGATCGTGCGGTTCGTCACCTCAGTCGACCATTCGCTTGCGGGTGTGCGGCCGAGGTGAAGCGATGATCGATCTGAAGCTCTTCGCACCATTCCTTGAAGTTTTGTCGACGAACCGGGTGCCATTGTCCGAGACCGGGATGTGCGGGATGCGAGCGGCGGACTATATTTTTCCATCGAAGGTGCGAATCATACGCTTGTGAGGCTTGAAAGTGGCTCGGCCTCGACCCATTTTGTGAAGTAGTCTGTAGCTACGACTAAGTATCGAAGGCGACTGGTGCTCGGTCGAGCGGACCAACAATGTCGATCCCCTTGCATGAAAGGCCATGGACTCTGCGGTCGCCATCGATCGAGGCGACTTTTAACGATGGGTGAATCGCGCCGGGCGCTTTTTGTGAGTTCGGCGAATCCACGCGGTGGGCGAATATCCGACCTCAGCGTCTTCTTCGAGAGAGCTCGCGACCCGATGTGGCTTCCGGGACCTGGGTAATTTCATTGAGCACGTGGTAAACTTCTTACGGCGAGGCACCTCGGGAGGGTTGAAGGTAAGATTTCCAGTGAGGCGCCTCACGTATGAGGTATTTCAGGATTCGCCATCATCTTTACGGCTTCGAGCCGATCTCGAGGTAGTCTGCCGTCTTCGGATAGGCCTTGGAGACATCGATTCGGCTCTATCTCGGTGATGATGCCGGCGTGGGACTCCGCGATGCTTAGAAACGAACCTCCTCCACCGGTGGACTCGTTGATGTGTGACTAACTTCTTGAGGATGTCGGCTCGGTATTTTCCCTCGGGGATTCGATTGGATCTTGAAGTACTGAGCAGTCGGATCTCCTTTGCGCTTCTCGGTATTGTTTCATTCGGTCTCCTTGGCCTCGTATTTGCCTAACACTTGGTTCACCACGACACAGGAATCGCGAAGATTTGGATCTCGTCCACCCGGTTCCTGGCGGCGGAGTTCGGAGATCGAGGCCTCGTACTCCACCTCGTTGTTGGTGGTGGGAAGGTGAACCGTGGGGCGTGGGTGACCGTGCTTATCCGGGCGAGGAGGAGGATGCCCGCCGCTACCCGTTTTGCACGAGGCTCGATCACGTACATTTGCCGCAATCACTGGCGGTGCATGTCGGCTTCCTCCGCCCGTGGGCGGGGTGGAGTTACTTGCCATTTGTGAGCCCACCTCGGTGGTGGCCTCGACCGGAAGTCGGCGAGCTTGCCTTTTATGGCGGCTGGGTGAGTACGAGATGTCGTGTTCGCCGAGCTCAGGTGCCACTTAGCTATCGTCCGGATGACTCGGTTTTAATAAGACTTGTCTGGTGGTAAGTCGGTTAGTACACAGGCGGAGTGAGCTTGGAAGTAGGGTCGGGCGTCGTTTGGCGTTCACGGGGCGGTGCTTTTTCGAGGCGGTGTACCTCGTCTCCGGTCCTTTGAGAGCTCGGTGATAAAGTAGATGGGAGTTGTCGTCCGCCTCATCTCTTACCAATACATGCTGATGGCCTCGTCCGAGGCGGCGAGATATAGAAAGGGTTCGCTTGCGGAGGGGCGGTCGGTCGGCGGTCGGCAGGTAATCCTTCACCGTGGCGGCACAGTGTTCTTCTGCGCGGCGGTTGAGCTCTCCTCGGGATCTTGAAGAAGGGCCGCTACCGGCTCGAGACAAAAATCTGCTGAGGCGAGGCACCCGGTGAGTTTGTGGATCTCACGGATGGTCCTTGCGCACGCATGTCGACCTTGCGCCTTCACTTTGGTGGGGTTGGCCTTGAGCCCTCACGAAAACCAGCGTCGAGAACTTGCGGTTTTACCATAAATGTACATTTACGGGGTTGAGCTTGAGGTTGGCCGACCGAGCGAGTTGGAGGATGGTGCCGAGGTCATCGGCGCAGACTCTCCGTTTTCGACTTTGACTACAATGTCGTCGGCGTGAACCTCGACAATCTCCCGATGTGGTCTTTGAATGTTGCATCCACCATCCTTGGTAAGTAGCCCGCGTTCTTGAGACCGAAGGCATCTTCGATGTGAAGACGCCAAAGTCGGTGATTAATGCGGTCTTGGGCGTCTTGGGCTCATCGAGATTTGGTGGTACCCTTTGTATAAATCGAGGTGAACATCTCGTGGCCACCAATGCCTCCACCTTTTGTCGATATCGGGGAGGGTAGCAATCTTTTAGGCAATGCTTGTTGAGTCGGTATAATCGGCGACATGCGCCACCCTCAGCAGACTTCGGACCACGGTTGGATTAGCCATCCGGTCGGGTGTTTGACCTCGAACAAGATCTTGGCCTTGAGGAGTTATGTCACCTCGTCCCTTATGACGGCTGCGCTCGCTTGCGAATATCCTTTTCTTCTGCCGGACCGGCTTGGTGGTCGGGTCGATGTTGAGGCGGTGAGTTATGAGCTCGGGCGACACTCCGGTCATATCGAGCGGGGACCAGGAAAACACGTCCCTATATTCCCTTAGAAGTTGTATGACATCTTTGCGGATGTCGGTGGGCCTGAGGTGCCGACTGGATGACCTTCGAGGGATCGTCGTCGTATAATCGGAGGTCCTCGGTCAGGTCATCCCCGGGTGTCGATCTCCGAGGGCTCGGTAATTGCTATGCCTGAGGCGAGGCTTCATCTTGGGTTGAGAGTCGTAGGCATTCCTTTCTTTGTCGTTTGGTCCCCGGATGCTAAGCACTCCCGGGGTGGGAATCTTGACGGTGGTGGTAGGCCGAGCAGACGGCCTGGTGGCGTATAGCGATCTCTCCCGGGATGATGTTGTATGGAGAGGAGCCGGACCGGGAAAAATCGGATGGCCTTGGTGACCGACACAGGGAGCTCGTCTACCGTGGCCGGAAGGGTGATGACCACTCAGGCTGTCGGCCTCTTGAGTGAAGCTCATGGCCCGGGAGGCGCGGGAAGTACTGAATACCTCCGACCTCCGGCTTATCGAGCAGCCACGGAAGATGATCTTGACGGAGGCCCCGATGTCGATGTAGACCGGTGGGCGTTTTGTTGCCCTACGGCTGTATGGTGATGGCGTCTGATGCGGCATGATCTTGGGCACGGGTCCTCCTTTGAGAATGTTATGTTCTCACCGTCCGAGTCGTTTGTTCTTGACTCTTGAGGCCGGCCTCCGGCATCGTTTTCGGGACGACCTCGTCGTCCGAGGCGATCCGTAACAACATAGACCGCTCTATAGCGTTGGGACCTTCATCCTCCTCGTCTTGGGTTGGGTCATTGTTGGGGTCGGCCGCGATTGTTGCCGCCTCCATTTCTTCTGCGCTTCGTTTCTCGGCCAGCTCGGTAGAGGTATTTCTTGAGGCTCCACCTTTAACGAGCTCGTCGATCTGCGAGCCCAAATTCACTGCAATCTTGGTATCATGACCGTACCGCGGTGATAGTCACAATACTGCCTGGACCTCTTCTTGGACCCCTTTCATGGGGCGGGCTTGGGAAGAGCTCGGCGTGGAGCTCGAATGTTTCGCCCTGATTTGGCGGGGGCGCTCTGCCGGCGGGGTTGGGCGAGGTCGAGCTGAACTCCTGCGGCCCTCTCTTGATTCGGTCAAGGCGCCTCTGCGGTCTGCGCCTCGACTTCGATCGTCCGGCTTTTTCTCTCGGACCGCTCGTCCCAGTTTCCGCTTCTTCCGATCCGACTCGTCTCCTTGACAAAGTTGTCCACGGGTTCCAAAGCTTACTCGCCGTCTTTGGTTTTCCTGGTAATTTCTTTGTTCAACCGCGGGTCGGATCCCGATTCTGAATCGTTGATGATGTAGAGGTCGTTCTTGTCGTCAATTTTGAGCGACTCTTTGATGAACACTTGAGACGAAGTTTGACATCGTCTCGTCCGCCTCTGGCGGATTGTGAGCAGTCGGAAGAAGGCTGCTGGGCGGCATTTTCGATAGAGCGCCATTTGAAGCTGGTCCGTAAGGTCACAGGCGGTGTATCTTGATTACGGCGGGCGAGGTGAACCAACGCCGTGCGTTGGAGATCGGCGCCTCGGGAAGATTTTGCACATGTGAAAATCTTCCATTCCTTGATCGCCATGTTGGTGGTGTGGCGAAAAGGAAGTGGAGGGTCTCCGAGGCCATCGTGGCCGCTATATTGGGTGCCGGTACCACGGGGCGGGCGTGTCTAGAATCTCCACGGAGAAAGGGAGATGATTCTCCGTACGGTCGAACCCGGAGATCGTTGCCGTCTCTTTACGGAGGGTGGGGATCGATAGCGGCGCTGTCGTCCTCCGGGGAGTTCGACTCGCCTTTCTTCCTCTGTTTTGCTCGGCTCTCGGTCGGCGTGAGGCGGAGGCGGCTCACGCGAATGGCGAGGGTGATTGGTGGTGGCGGCTCGTCGCGGCGGCGGCTCCGCGAATGAGGCGGCGGCTCGGTTGCGGTGGCGGCTCCGCTTGCGTCGTGGCGTGGCGCGTTCTCGGCTATCACGCCGAGGTGGCCGGCTGTTTCAGAGGGCGGCCTCGGGCGGCCGTGGTGTTCAGTCGGGGCCGCGAGGCCCGCCTTTGTCCTCTGGTTGAGAAGCTTTGGGCCCGCCAAGATTGGCGTTGAGGAACTCGATTCTGCTCGGCCGAGGACCTCGTGGGACGAATGAGCTGTTTGTTCGTCCTCGTTGAGGTCGGCATCTTCCCTACGTTAGGAGGCGGTCACGAGGGTGTATGGAGCGTTTTCCATGTGGCCCTCGGGGTGTGTGCGCTGTGGCGTCTGCGATTTCCTTCCACGACCGGGTGACCAACTGGTCGTCCTCGGCCGCAGTTGTTGCAGCGTGGACGGCGGTTGTGCGTGTTCTTGCCATTAAGTTGTAGAGAAGCGAAGCTTTCTTGTTCGAGGAGTTTCCACAGGCGGCGCCGATGATAAATCGGTTACGTAAGTGTGTGAGATTTATGTAAAGCAACAAAGAACACCAAAGCTTTTCGTGGTTCGATCGTTAATGAGATCTCGTCCACGGAGGTGTTTCCTCAATATTTTCACTATAATACCGGTCTGATGAGTGTAGTTACAAGCTCTTAGTATTCGATAAGTTGTCAACCTCTCTAACATCAGTTTTCCTTCTATTTATCGACTTGACTCGACCGCAGGCGCGCCCGACCTCTCCATTGGTCGTGGCGTGACTCTTCCTCTGGCGTGCCCTCCATTGGCGGGCCGGGACCGTTCGACTTCGTGCGCCACGTGGAGGTGGCGCTGACCTGATTACAGGGTGTCTCTCCATTGGCCGAGGTAGCGGTTACGGAGGTGGGGTTTTGGGCGATGATTAGGGTTGCTTTGGGCTCGTGGCGTGGAGTCACGCTACCAATGTTAGGCCCATTTCGTTTGGGCACATTAGTGAGGCCGGTCGGTTGGGCCATATCCCATCAATTATATATGTAAATATACACACATATACGTAGAGAGAGAGAGAGAGAGTTTTAGGCTCTAGACATATTAAGAGAACCCTGAGGTAAATATCTGACGGACAAGACTCAAGAGTAAGAGAGTAACGATAGAGGAGACAGCTATAAGCTTTGGCTTAAACATCGTCTTAATCTTGTTTGTGCAGTGCTTGTTGACTCTCTCTCTAACCTCTCGAAATATATCTTTCCGCCACGGCACCTCCGTGTTCAACTCTCTGAACATCTTCACCACTTCCTCATCGTTCGCTGAGCAGCTCATCAGTATCCCCTGCTCCCGCAGCTCCTTCACATCCTCTGCCTTCCTGATCAGTGATTTCATGAATTTCCCGTATGATGTCACCGCGAAATCTGTGCTGCTGCCTGGCGACATTTCCATGGCTATCAAGTTGGAGAAGATGACGTTGGTTTTGCTGTCAACTAACACGATCGGAAGTCGGAGTGTTCCGCTGAAGCAGTGTGATCTGAAACTGATGTCTTTTAGGCAGTAGGATTTGTCTCTAGTCTGCCGGACACGGATCCTCATATTTTTAAGATCTGTCACCGACCAGAATTGGTTATACACCTTCTCCTTCTCCTTCTCCTTCTCCTTCTCCTTCTTCTTCTTCTTCTTCTCCTTCTTCTTATTTTTCTTCTTCTCCTTCTTCTTCTCGACGAGCGCTGTACGGCATGCATCGAGAAGGTGAATAATTTGTTTTCCTCGGGGAAGTTGCGGCAGGTTTTTGCTGCGGTAGTCCTCACAGTTTATCATGGAGCTTACGAGATCGTAGAAAAACGCGTCGACAGATTTATCATCAAGATCGCATGTTAAGGGGATTAACTTTTTGAGAATGAAAAACGGCAACTGATTCTCCCACATGAAGAAATCGCGAACCAAAAACGCGAGCCTCGACATTCCTAGGCGATCGAGGACGATGCACTCGTCGTCTTCGCCGTCATCGCCGTGCGCGGCCATCTTCTTCATGCAGTAGATGAGGAAGAAGGCATCGCGGAGGATCATTTCAGCCAGTACGTCGTCGTCGAACATGTCTCTCGATAGACCTCCATAGAAGCTTCTGGTTTCGTGCGGCCGGCTTCGGATCTCCTTGAGAAGCTGCTGCTCGTCAAGGCCGTTCTCTGCAACGAGCTGGCGGAGGATCTCGGGTTTAAGATCCTCCACCCGCTTGAGTCGGGGTTGGCCGTGATGGTAGGGGCCGAGAGAGACAAGGACGGGGTCGTAGATTTGGTAGTTTCCCTCGGCCACTTGAGGGCGGAGAGAGGCGAGGACGAGGTCGTAAATTTGGTTGTTGCCCCATCGCACTTGTGTTGGCAGTCTCTGCAGTACCGGCTGCGGTATATCGACGGCGACGTAGTCGTTATGTTTTGGTGAGGATGATGAAAGGTCTCCCATAAATAGTTATGTATACAAAGTTGGGTCTTGATGGTTTTTGTTTTTATAGGTTTGCCCTCTCCTCTCTCCTCTCTTTTTTCCCAGCTGTGGAAACTTCCTCCTTTCTTCCCCGTTTCCTTCCCCAAAGTTCTCTCCTCTCTCTTCTCTCCCTGCTATAGAAACTTCCTTCCTCCTTTCTTCCCCGTTTCTTTCCCTAAACCCTCTCATCTTTACTCCCTTTCTTCCGTGCTATATAGTAAACACTCAGTTATACTTTAATACTTCATCCGTCTCATTATTGTTGGCTCGTTTTTCTTTTTGGGTTATCCCGTTATTATTGGTCCGTTTCAAAAAAAAACAATTTTATACTAAAAAATATCTCGAATTTCGCATCACACACTACTTTACACACAAAACATAACTATTCTTAATCTACGTACAAAAAAAATGAGCCAATAATACCGAAATAGAGAATATTATCTTGTCTATACTAAACTCTATTCTTAAAAGTGTTCATAGACTATATTAACGTTCCGATAAATTTCACATGAGAATACCGTTCTGGGAAGGAAGTGACATCGAATTGCCGCGTGAAATATATACAATATAAACGGACAGACTTGTAACCGCGTACATCAACACCAATTCGAATTAGCCGCGTGAAATATACAAAAGGACCCAAATTTTGTAACCGCGTATATCAACTACTGCACTTTTCAAATTTCTCACAATCCAAATGTGGGCCAATAAGTCAAAGTGGAGTAAATGAAGTCTAATCTAAGAAGTATATTGTTTTCTTTCCTCGAAAAAAAAAGGCTTTTCTCAGAGAAAAAAATATGACATGACGCTGCCTCGTCATATATGTACAGGCAGTGGCGGAGCCAGGAAAATTTAATTGGGGGGCCCAACTATTTATAATTTTAAAAGATAATAAAATATAATTTTAAAAATAATTAAATAATAATAATTTAAATAATAGCATAATATTATTTGAATAGAGGTAATTCTTTATATTAAATTTCTTTTTCATTATGTTCTAATATCTTCCAAAAATAAAATAATAAGATTAACTTATAAATAACTAAACAACCAATGAATAATAACTACAAAAATTAAAATAATTAGAAAATTATAAATATTAATATTGTAAATTATATTATCTTACAAAACTCAAATCTTGATTTTCTTGTACCCACTAGGCCACTACAAATATATAATGAATTATAGAATTAACTCACACATATAACTTATTAAAATAATTTAAACAAATATTACCTATAACTATTATAATAAATTCATCATAATATTTTTAGAAATTGAATTGATTTTATTAATTTATATATGAAACTTTATCATTTGCATATATATTTTATTTTATCAACATAAAACACATTATAGAAAAAAGAAAAATAAAAGAAAGTGAATAAAGTGGAGAAAAAAAAAAGAAAACAAAATAGGAAAAAGAGGTGAAAAATAATGGAAAGAAAAGTAAGAGAAAGGGATCGAACCTGGGTGGATGAAATGGGGGACAGAGCCCAAACCAATTGCGCTACAATGGATGTATAATTTTATATGGATATATAATAGTAATATTTGCAAAATGTTGGGGGGCCCTTGGGCCCCAGGCCTAACGTGGCTCGTCTCATGTGCAGGGGCCGCCTCTAAGGTCGGGCCACCAGGCGATCGCCCGGGCCCACCATCTCATCTCAGGGGGCCAAAATTATTTTAAAATATTAATTTTATTTATAGATATATAGATTTATTTAGATTCAAAATATTATATCATTTAAATATTTTATTTTATTTTAAAGTTCAAAGTATTAAATCTTTATATATTTTACTTATAGATATATGTTTTCATTTGGTCCCAAAATATATTAGAAAATATTGATCTTGATATAATTATTAATGGTTTTGTATTTGTAAATCTCGAATAAATTGTTTTTATGATATCTTATCGTAGATAAGAGTTGAGATATAGAAATATAAGGATGATAAGTAAGTTATATATATTTTTGACAATTTTTTATTATCTATTTCTATTTGTAGATCACTTGAAATTTATGTAAATTTATAAATTTGATTTATTTTATAAGTATAATATAAGAGACCTTTTAGGCGGTCTAATGATTAAGTGAATTCATGTGGCCAAAAGTCACAGTTCAAACCTCATTATCACCTCTATAGGTTTAAGCCAGGTCACCCAATTTTTCAAGTGTGGTTTAGTCGTTATCGTCATTTGTAAGATATTGTAAATAAACATAAGTTTTACCTAGTACACACGTAAAATAATAAGCGGGGTTTTATATGAATTTTAAAAATAGGCTTATATTCCTTATTTTCTTATGGCTACTATAAAATGTCGAGGAGCGGTCTTTGTATATGTATTCATACTAATAACTTTATGATATTATGAGGAAAGTTGCATCAGCCAACATAGTTAATTTGTATATATTTCCTACATTTAAATAAGGGTATTTTGGATAAAAGTGTGGAGAAAGGGAAGTTGTGCAAATCTTTTAAGAAATACGTAGGAAAAAAAAAGGGGCGAGATCTAGTGTCTCATCAGTACTGTTTTACTTTGTGTCGCATTTTTAATTTTCATGGTTTTTTTTCATCTTTTTTTCTTCAATTTCATGCTTCAGTTTTATTTATTATTTAATTTTACTTTTATTAGTTAATAATTCATTATTAGGGTTGATAAATCTAATGTTATGGTTTATGATTTTTTAAAATTTCATTTTTTTTGAAATAAAAGTTATATATGATGCATAATATTATATATACTCCGTCTGTCCATCAAAGCTTACATTTAATTCTTTTTCAGTCCATCTACTAAAAGCTTGCATATAATTCATATTCGTTCCATCCACAAAAAGCTTGTATTTTTATTTTTAGAAACATCAACTACCCACAATCTACTCACTTAGTTACAAAAAAGCTACACATGACCTACATTTTACTCTGACTACCCATTAATATAATCATTTATTATTTCTGCTTATTTTATACTCATTATAATTTATTAAAACTAGGTATAAAAATGATATAAGCTTTTGGTGGACAAAATGAGTAATAAATTTTGTTTTTAAAAAAATATTATTAAAATAATATATATAATAATAGAACACGATGACACACATAAAATTGTGGAACACTAGATCTCATCCCAAAATAGAAGAAGGTTTTGTACAAGATTTCCATAATAACATATTCTCTGACAGAATCCCTCCTGCTTCGTTTAGTATTTCTATATTATAAGATAAAATTTGCTCCATGGTAAATCTTCCAGCAGAGATAATCAATTTTGCTTCTCTGAAAATAATTGAAATATACAGAGAAAAAGGAAATTTCGCTGCCATTTAAAATTTTTCGATATTAAAGGTCCAATTTAATTGGATAGGTGCATAATTATAGCTTGCAACCAATTAATGGAAATAAGCCCGACGGCCGGCCCCAAATACTTAGAAATAAGCTCTTCTGCTTATTCTTCCATATAAACTTAACGGACTGTAGAATTGCAAGTAATATTTATTCAAAATCTAGAAAATCGACAAACAAAATAGATTTCAACTTGGAGAAAGAATTTTAATTAAATTTCTCTCATGAAATACTATTATGGTTGAGAAAAAAAAACAAAATTATTGGAGAAAAGGTAAAGCCCAAATTTCCCCACGCGAAGCCCATAGTTTCAAACCCTAATGATCTTTCAACCCCAATCCCAAATTTATGGAGTATTAATTAGAATCCTACACCAGAATTTGGCCTACACTTCATCTAGGACCCAAATCAGTGTTGAATTAAAAGCCATCTGCAATTCTGCATCATTAGTGGCGGAGACAAAAAAAAAACTAATAATAACAATAACATGTGAAAATGGATTAAAGAAAATGAAATATATAACTACAAAAGACTGAAAAGAGAATAAAAAAAAGAAAAACAAAAACAAAAAACCAAATAAAATCACAATTAGAAAGTCAATGGGCTGAACAAAGAACAGCCTAGACCCATAGAGTAAGTGGTGTTTGGCTAAGCTTATTTTAGAGAGTTTATAAGCTCCAAGAGCTTATAAGATGTTTCAAGAGCTTATAAGATATAATATTTCAAGTGCTTAGAAGTTGTTAAAGTGTTTGGATAATTGATCTTATAAGCTAGAGAAAGAATCGTGAGTTAAAGAAAGAAACTCATAGTTAGAGATATAAAATTGACGAGTTGTGAAGTTGATAGTATGTGTAGAAAATAACGAACTATGATAAGGTTATTTTGGTAAATTCATGGTTACTTATAAATTTATGAAAAAATAAGTTAGGGTTGACCAACTTATTTTTAGGTGAGCTTATAAGCTGTTAGCTTATTTTCACAGCTTATAATTAAGCTGTTTAGGAGCTTATTTTGTCAAACACATTTCAACAAATTATAAGTTGTTTTAAAGAGTTTATAAGCTCAGCCAAACACCCCATTTAGAGCAGTTTCTACGGGATAGAGATTCAACTGAGAAAGCAAAAACAAATGAAGAAAGTAAATACATAAATAAAATCAGAGCATCCATCAACTAAAGATCTATCATTTCTCTTCTACATTTCCTTGGTGCCGTTTTTATTTTCCATTTCATGTTTTTACGTCGAGATTTTTAACGAGATTTTTAACCACGGACATTGTTCCCATCTATTAAATCAACTCTGACATCAAGTGGTACCGGCTAATGGATTAGCCAGCCGGCCGAACAGCTAGTGACACTAGTTTGGCAATCGATGTTAGAATTGCACTGATTTACAAGCGATTTGGTCACATCCAAGAGTTTTTTTTAGTCCAATCACCTTGAATTGGGTAGTTTTCACACAAACTTAGTTAAATTCGATAATTTTCATATATACTTTATGAATATTGGTTTTTGACTATATTAACACTCATAAAAGTAGTCCACCTCCCTTCCTCATATGAACTTGTCACAATTTGTCCAAGAATACTCATAGGACATAATGCAATATCTTTTACAACTTCCATGTCACCAATATGAAAAATAGAATAAAATCGTTAGTTGGTTAAGCTCTAAAAAAATAAAAATAGAATAAAATATTAACACTCACAATTTGTCACAATTTATTGTTGTAGTGCTTCTTTTGGATGTGGTCTTATGAATGCTATTGCTACGGAACATGGAAAATAAGTTAGCAGATTTATTAAGAGCTAGCATATTTGGAACAAGACCACGCCAAAAGAAACACTACAACAATAAAATACAGCCTATATTTAATTTTATCAACAGCCAAAATCGGATAGATAAAATCCTAGACCTATAAATTAACTGTGTTATGAGGGAAAAATATGAGATATAATTGAACTTCTTTGATCTATCTAGGCTAGAAATCATATAATCGGTTGTCTAAACTATCCCAATTAACAAAAAGAAAGTACAAAATGCAAACGCACGAACACAATTAAACATGAAACTCAAGAGCCAATTAAAAGTAAAAATCGAAAGCCAAAATAATCATTAAAATATTCTAATTAAATACTTTGCACCGAAACAAATATTGATGCCACGAAGAGACATGTCATAAGAGAATTTTATATAAATGGGGCAATGAGTCATGTTCATAGATTGTGATGAAAAAAGTTTACCCTTTTGGAAGGAACAAGTAGATCAGCGCCAAACAAAATAGAATTTCTTCGATTTGACATTAGGTAATGAAAACTATGTACACTGTAGGGAGCTGATTCGTGTCATTAATTAGGTACTACGGAGACGTTTATTTTTCAGTGTCGTAATAATCTTAAATTTATGCAGACACCTATTGTCTTCTGTCGCAATGGTGTGTAGCTATAGCCCATTTTTGTTGTAGCCGCCACTGCCATTTGTTCATCGCTGGAAAAAAAAAAAACAAGTCTTCTCTAGCCAATCCTCATTTCATGTTAATCAACTTTATGAGATTGGAATGATACGAAAGGGGGAGACTATAGCTGACCCTGCAACTTCTACTGCACACACCACTTGTATCTATAATTCTACATAAATTTGGTCTGCCATCTCACAACTGCTGAATACATATATATCACACATGTCCACATGCTTAATTCTATACAATAAAGTCTCCATATATATTCTCCCACATGAAGAATATTGTTCTGTTTATGGAGAGTTATTCCCTCGGATTGATTGTATAGTAAGTTTGGAGAATAGTGAGGCATAGCAGAATGGTCGCTGCGGTGAGAGCTATAAAAGTCCATGGGCTCCGGAAGTAGGTGTTGATGAGGTCGGACATCCAGGTTTTGGCTTTGCTGTTGCAGTGTTCCTCCATCCTCATCTTCACGTCATCAAGAAGCTTATCGTTGGAGAACCCATAGGTATCGATGCTTTTGAACATTCTGACCACCTCTTCATCGTTCGCCAACATGCTTAACAGTATGCCTTTCTCCCGCAGCTCCTTCACATCACTAGCCTTGTCGATCAACGTTTTCATGAAATTAACATATGAGGCCACAATGCAGTCTTTTACGGGTCTCGCCGGTGACATCTCGAATGCAATGGCATTCGAAAGAAACACGAGGCTATTGTAAGTGACGTAGAATATAGGAAGGTGGAGTTGGGCGTAGAAGGCCAAGGAGAAGAACTTGATGTCCATCAAGCAATGAGAACTTCGCTTGAAATGAATGCCCTTTGCTTTCAGATCCGTCACCGACCGAAACGGTCTGTTCCACATTTCCCACTGAGTTTCTGACTTTTTTTTGGTTGGTTGGATATACTTATTGATAAACCATAAAAAAGTACTTGATTCTTCTGTCTCGACAGGGCGGCGGTAGAAGCTATGTATAGCTTCGAGAAGGTGAAGAGGCTCTTCTTCTTCTCCTCCGTTTCCCCATGGAAGCTGTGTTATCCTTCCATCCCCGAAAATATAATAACTCAAGTAGTTGCACAGCAATGATTGGCCTCCGTCACCTTCGTATACTGAGTTGAGGAGCCATAGTGGAATCTGATTCTCCAGCATAAACACATCGCGGTACATGAATAATGCTCCCGACATTCCCAGTTGACTGTAGATTAGGTCGTCTTTCTCACCTCCTTCCATATAGCATAAGAGGAAGCAGGTGTCGCGGAGCATCATTTCAGCCAGTATCTCGTCGCCATAGCATTTTGCACCGCCGTAGAAATGCCGGATTTCGTCCATCCGTTCCTTGATCTTTCTGAGAAGGATGCCTTTGTAGTTGGCGCCGCAGACGATATCTCGTAACTCGTTCTTGAGTTGCTCCGCTCCCTGAAATTGGGGCTCCGTGCTGTGGTGGTATGGGCCGAGGGAAGCACCACAGGGTCATAAATGTGCTTCTTGTTCTCTCGCAGCTGAACTGGAACTTTGTACAGCACGCGCCGACGAGATTGACCGGATCTGGCTCCGATATTGATGCGCAGGTCGCGGAGAGAAGAAGTTTCGTCATCCATGGAAACTGCTTGCTATCTGTCAGGTATTAAAAAGTTATACGTGCGTTGCAGTGGGTTTTATAGAATCACTTCATAACTATATACCCTACATGGTCTGATACAGCCAAAAATGTAATGTGAAAATATTCCCAATATTTCCGCATCACGCCGATCCAATCGTTGATTATATTAAATCTGTGGCTGAAAATAGTTGATCATTTTAAGGTATTTTTATTTAATACATTTTACATAAAGGATAAAATTGTCATTTTGAAATTTAATCCATACGTTTAGTCGTTGATTTTTAGGGATTTTGAAGATGCAGTTACTTTATGTTTAATTGGATTTGATTTATTTTTTATTTGAGTGTAACGAGAGAAAAGTTGTTCATGGTTCATTAGTTTTTTTACTCCCAGTTTATTGTGGAAATTCATCATGGAGGCTGAAGGTGGATGTATTTTAATCTATTTCTTTTCATTTGCATTCATGGATTTCAATGAACAAATTGAGCATAAAAAAAAAACATATAACACACAAACGCATTGTACAATAGGTTTCAGTTCTTACAAATTAACAATTTTATAGAAAAATGTTTTTATAGGTAGCAAAAACATTTTTACTCATATTTTAGAAACATATTCATTAAAACAGTAAAATTGTCAACATCAAAAGACATCACAACCAGATAAAAAGCATTAAAACTAAGCATAAAGGCATACATATTCAATAGACAAAACATTTAGATATACACATAGCACTACATAAAAATGCGAAATTGTCGACGGACAAAACGTCGGTAAATTAATAAAATAAATTCATCATTTTTTGATTCTTACGTTAACTCTCTCCTATATATATATATATATATATATATATATATATATATATAAGAGAGAGAGAGAGAGAGAGTTCAAATGATAACTATTTTTATCCTAAAAACTAAGAATCACAAGAATTCACAATGAATAAAATGAATTCACTATGAAAGTTGATGAATCCGATGAGAAAGTTACTGAATCCAAAAATTTAATTTTTTTTTGCCCGGGTTCGAATATCATGAGGGGCAAAAATTTTATTTTTTGGATCCAGTAACTTTCCCTACGGATTCATCAACTTTCACAGAGAATTCATCACTTTTTAATTTTCACGTTCTCACGATGAAAATGGATTTTCTGTTAAATCTAACTATATATATGTATGTATAAGTGTGAGTTATTATAAAATTATTTGTTATCCTATAAACGTGAGAACAATGAATTCTCCATGAAAGTTATTGCACAAAAAAATCAAAATTAAAGTTTAGCTCCTCATGGGATTCGAACTCAGGTGGTGTACAATGCACTCATCCAGCAAAGTGATGCATCACCATAGATCTACACGATCCAATGATTGAAAATTGTTCTCACTTTAAATAAGAGTTTTATATATATTCGGATGTCCCAAATATATGGTTTGTTTCCACAAATGGTAATGTTTTTTTTAATTCATTTACTAATATACTCATATTTAATACTTTGATTTACTCATGCATTAATTAATAGTCAAATAATAAATATGGACATATTAAAAGTTAATTGTATAATTTTCTTTTCCAATAAATCTTATTAATTCTTGTAAAAATTTCAATCAACCTATATAATTTGGACGGATGAAATATTAATTAGGAACTACTAACTTTTTAGTTTCTATATTAGCTAACTGTGAAAAGTTTATTTTTGAAAATCATATTGATCAACTAAATTACTTCTATAGTCTAATACTACTTCTACAAGGACATGCGAAATAGTGACTCAATTGAAATATAGACATTAGTTAATGAAACAAGTAAGTTCTTACTAACGCCTTAAGCATAGGTTTTCTTGAAACATGAATTTAATTTTAATTTTAATTAATATTCACCATCACAAAATGCATGTGACACATGATATGATCAAGATTCACAGAATCACAGGCTACAAATTTGAGCTCATCCATATATGAAAAATGTTATAAATTTATCAATCATGAAATCCATCAAATGTCCACTCATTTGAACCAATCTTAAGTGTAGGGCCTTTTGTTATAATATTGACAGAATGCCGATTCTAGAAAAAATTAAAACATTTAAATTCGTCCTAAAATATATATCATGGTTGTTAGAATATATTGGAAGAATATTTTAAGACTAAGGTCTTTGCTAAAGATATAAATGTTGAATATTGTGTACACCAAGAAGAATATTTTAAGTCTAGGGCCTTTTGTTATATATAATGACAGAATGCCGATTCTAGAAAAAACTAAAACATTTAAATTCGTCCAAAAATATATATCATGGTTGTTAGTATATATTGGAAGAATATTTTAAGACAATGGTCTTTGTTAAAGATATAAATGTTGAATATTGTGTACACCAAGAAGAATATTTAAATAAAAGTGTCTTACAGTTGCTATATATATATATTAAAGTAGAAGACTTTAAATTATAGGGTCTTTGTTTAGTGATAGAAAATTCAATAAGGCACGTGATGTATTAAGTAAAACAAAATACAAATATATATAGGGTTTATTCAGTGTACATCGAAGGTGTCCGCTCCAGGTTTCCATGAATTCAAATATGGTTGTTAGCACAGAAAGAATACAGTGTAAATTGTGTAATGATTGTAAGGTAGCATTAGTAAATAAAACCTGTACATCATCTATTAAAGTAGAAGAATATTTAAATAAAAGGTCTTTAATTTGTTTGTGATAGAAAATTCAATAAGGCGCTTAATGTATTACCTAAAACAAAACACATACATCATCATGGTTCCAATAATTGAGATTTCTTCCTTATAAATATGGTTGTTAGCATCGAAAGAATACAATGTAATTGTGTAATGATTGTAAGGTAGCATTAGTAAAATAAAACATGTACATCATATTGACTTTTTAATCTCGATTACATAAAATAAGCAAGAAGTTTTACATTCCTAGTCAGGACAGATTATAGATGTTGAGAAACAACACCAAGGTCTCAAGATCTTGCTTGATCTGTGTGCATATATTGGTCTAATAGTAGAATGATTTATTCCTGAAGCTAAAGATCCCAGACTCGAGTTCACCGTGATACAGCCTTTAAAATTCTGTATTAATTGACACAAAAAGAAAAACGATTATGCTTGATCTATGAGTACTTCGTAAATAAAAGAAAAGGTTTTTTTCTTTTATCAAAACTAAGTAATTATCATAGTCGCATGTATTAGCTACTCAACTTGTGTGCTAGGGTTCCACAAATCTAACCATCTTTCTGGACAATTCAATTGGATTTTGATAGAAAGTTCACGATAGGATATGGCCCAACCTCTCGGGTCCACTAGCAGAGCCCAAACAGTGGGCCTAACCTAATGTTGCCTACTCGGTTACGCAGAATCACGACCCCAAACCCTAATTAAATGCGGAGTCAAGGACACGATAATGGGGTAGCGGTGGAAATCATGGGCAATTATGGTGGAGATCATGGTCAGTTATAGGAGGATCGTGAGCCCGCCAATCAAGGGATTCGTGACAAGGTTTACGTTTATGTATAAATAGGAGTTAGATTGAAGGTAAAAGGGTTAGCAAATGACTGAATACTAGAGCTCTTTGAGATACTCATTGTAATACGATTATAGTGAACATCTTGAGGACCATCACCTCCGTGGACGTAGATCTTTCTCTTGATCGAACCACGCTAAAACTCATGTGTTCTTTACTGCTTTCTGTAAATCTTTCATATCGACGTAGACAGATTTATCAGTTCCATTTAAGTGGCTTAATGTTGAAGTATTGCTTTCTAGTCAAATGTTAATATGAACTTGAATTGTAGATTGAATTTATCATCACCCCATAATAAATCTAGGAAGATTTGCATTCTCTATGATTTGTGAACCAATAAAGAAGAGCATAATTTATTTTTTATATACTTTATCAAAAATATTCATATATCTATATGTGAAATTTGGATTATATTTCCCAACAAAATTTTATGGTCCAACACTTTCGCAAGGCATAGGTAAGATTTGAATTTATGAATTTTCACTGCAATTTTTTCTTATAACAGAAGTCTTGGTCCATGCGTCGTGTGTCTTTCGGAATATTGTCCGTCTCAATTTAGTCGCGTTATTTTATTTCTCTTAATCTAAATTTGAAATTTTCTTACTTTTTATTTTTATTATTTCTTTCACCTTGCTGGGGTCATTCAGTCATTTTATAGCGGGAGAAGCCGTGTCCAATCCAACCGGTTATTCTGCAGAGTTAGCCGTGAAACACAAAGCCTATAATTCTGCTCTATCTGAGATTAAGAAACTCAGAATCCCTTCGAAACAACATTAAGAAGAAAGAACCATTCACCAACAGACTGACATAAACACAACAAAGCCAACAACGACTATAATTCCAGAAACCAAATTGAAATAAACAAATTAAACCAAAATAATCAAACACAATCTGGTTTTGGCAACCCAATTAAAATATTAAACTCAATCTCGACTTCTGGTTTTCAAAGACCGAAATAAAAATTAAAAACAGTCACAAGCGCATATGCTGTTAATAGAAGTTAGATTAAGATAAAAGTTTGAAAGTATAGGTATTAGAATATTATTGATAATAAGGAATATTTGGTGTGAAGGTCCATAGTATAGGTTGTTGGATATAGATTCAATAATAGGAAGGGAGCGATGGGTACGTCGGCGGGCACTAGCAACCTGAGACTAAAGAGTAATGTTAGAGCCCTCATAGGAACACCAGTGAAGGTGTCGATGGAAGGGTCTCTGACGCTCAAGTCAATAAACGATTCATACAATTAAATGGAAAAATAATAGATAAATCATAATTAATAAAACAACATAAGATAGATGAAAGAGTGAGAAATGTCCGACTAGACGGATTTGTCCGGTCGATCACAGTAAAAGCAATGAATTGTAGTCAAGTGGAGGGAGACGGTCATGCCAACTCATCCTGCTAGTAGGGCAACAAAGACCTTGGAGATTGAAAGCATGGAGGTAGAGATGGGAAGTCGGGCAGCTGAGAGTGGAGAGATCGTGTGCATGGAAATGATTGGATGGTTGAATATGTCAGAGTCTATTTATCTGAGACGAATGGGTGGCGGCTAGGGTTCCTTTTTTGACGTGCGTTCCAGCCCTAACCACTCTTAATTTCCAAGGGAAATATCTATATTTTTCAATTAAATACAAAAATTTAAAAATTACATCACGATGGACTCAAACCCGAGAAATTTGACCTCGAACATTAACCACTATACTATTAGGCCAACACAAGTACACGAGAAATATCTCATCTGATTCTACCATTAACTTTGTTGTCAAGCAATTGCCTAATCTATTAACCTACTATACCCGCTTGTCTCCTATGTCTGGTTTATAAGCTTTAGGCTTATTGCTAGGAGATTGGTACGACCAGTTGGACCGAATAATTTTATTAATTGAGATTATACATTTTATACACACTAGACACTACATAGGTTATTTTAGATTATTTTCTCTATTGATTATTAGCGGGAACAATTTTGGTTATGTTCTGAATTTTTTTGAAAAACTTTATTTATTTTGATATGGGATAGTAAACATTGAAGACAAACGCTCTTCGTACAGAAGGAAATGATATATTAAAATTCAAAATAATAATTCAAGTACCTCAAGATACAACTGTATGATGTATTTAAAGACCTAAAACAAAACCTAATCCTAATAGGAAACTAAACGAAATCATAATCCTAAAAAAAAAAAAAAAAAACCTAAGAAAATATTAAAAAGGCAAAACAGGTCTAAATTGTTGGATTTTGGGCCTGGGGCCACTTACATCAATGAGTTCGACTAGAAACGTCATTCCGCTTCCAAAAATATATTATAATAAAGATTCCGAACCCGACGGCAAAAGTTATGTCTGTTTTGATTTTATGAAGAAGCTGCATAAGAAGAGATTTGGCATGCTTTATTGAGTACAACTGAAAAAAAGACAAGGAGCTAGAAGAAAATACACTAAATATATAAGGACCTATAATAGAACTCTCGTTGGCCGCATTAGTAAGTAAAATCCGTGTTTGGGCAAAATCTCGCCTAAAACAAAGAGGACCACAGAGAACCCTAAAATGTCCAGGGTACGAAAAGAATAATACACAACCAAGAAGAAGCAAGTTTTGGCTCAAAAAGAAAAGAAAAGGTAAATTATAAATAGACAAAACTTGGATGAGCTCCGCCTCACCATGAGCTCACCCATGTTTTTTGTTAAAATAATTATATACTCCGTCCGTCCACTAAATTTGTTCCTTGATTTTGATGGCAGGTGTTTTAATAAATTGTAATGAGTGTAAAGTAAGTAGGTGTAAAAAGGTAGGTCATGAGGATAATAAATGAATATATTAATGGATAGTGGGAGTAAAAAGGTGGGTCATGAGTGGTCTTTTTGTAAATAAATGGATAAGTTATGGCAAAAATATGAAGTTGGTGTTTCCAAAAAAGAAAAGTGAATATTTTGTGGACGGAACAAAATGAAATTAAATGAATGTATTTGGTGGACGGAGAGAATAATTAATTATGGTGAGTAAGTATAATTAAGATTTTATTAATTTATCATTAAATTTACTAATTCAAAATTAGAATTTATTATTTCATAATTAAGGTTTATTAATTCATAATTAAGGTTTATTATTTCAAAATTAGGGTTTATTATTCAAAATTAGGGTTTCTTAATTCACAACTAGGACTTATTATTCAAATTAGGGTTTACTAATTCACAATTAGGATTTATTATTCAAAATTGGGGTTTATTAATTCATAATTAGGGTTTATTAATTCACAATTAGGATTTATTAGAAATATCAACTACCCTCAATCTACTAACTTAGTTACAAAAAAAATCATGCATGACCCATATTTTACTCTCACTATCCATTAATATAATCATTTATTATCTCTACTATACTCATTACAATTTATTAAAACTAGCGTCACCAAAAGCAATACAAGCTTTTGGTGGACGAAAGAAGTAATAAATTTTATTTTTATAAAAAATATGATTAAATTAATAAATATAATAATAGAACATGATGGCACACATAAAATTATAGAATACTGGATCTCATCCCAAAAATAGAAGAAGGTTTTTTACTAGATTTCCATAATAGCATATTCTCTGACAGAATCCCTTCTGCTTCGTTTAATATTTCTATATTATAAGATAAAATTTGCTCCATGGTAAATCTTCCAGCAGAGATAATCAATTTTGCTTCTCTGAAAATAATTGAAATATACAGAGAAAAAGCAAATTTCGCTGCCATTCAATTTTTTCGATATTAAAGGTCCAATTTAACTGCGTAGGTGCATAATAATGCGTGTGGTTATAACTTGAGTGCTATCTGTTTTCTACATCATGATCTGGGTCTACATCATGATCTGGCTAAAAGGGTTAGTCAGTAATCTGGGTCTACATCATGATCAGGCTACTGTTTTCTGTGATAGCTTGAGTGCTATCTGTTTAGCCAAGGATCAGGTCCATCACGAGAGGACCAAGCATATTGACGTGAGGTATCATTTTCTGAGAGAAGAAAAGAGAATCCAGGTGATGAAGGTGGGTACTGCTGATAATCCTGCTGATATGTTCACCAAGTCAGTTCCTCATAGCAAGTTTCGACACTGTTTGGACTTGCTAAACGTCACAATCTGTTAGTTGCCCAATGAGGGCAAATCTGAGGCAGAAGGAGAAGTCTGGTTATCTGGCATTGTAATGATGCGTCTGAAGGGAGAAATCAAGTCAAGGTGGAGATTGTTATAATGTGACTTGATACCTCACGACCTTAGCTCTCTACCGGAGCTCGCGAGGAGAGGTAGAGAGGCGAATTAATGCGGAACTCCATCTTTGCTCTCGATCGGTGGTCGCGAAGAGCATTCACGAGGCGTGAATTGCAGCAGTTATACGAAGATGAATTCTTTTGTGCAATGCGTGTTCTTCATTAATTCCCACAGTAGTTCTTCACGTATAATCACTCCCAAATCTGTAATCTGTACTTCTCATCTCCAAGTTAATATAATATGTTCTCCGGTACTGCACGTGGATGTAGCCAACACAACGTTGGTGAACCACATATATCTTCGTGTTGATTTTATATTTTACAATTCTGATTTCTGTTTATCTTTTGATCTATAATCCTATTCCGACTCTACACCTTTGTTGGCAGGACTGCAAACTTGATCTAGCAACTCGCTCTTGAGTTGCTCGGCTAGCAGCAATTGTGGATCCCGGCCGTGGTGGTATGGGCCGAGGGAAACCACCACTGCATCATAAATGTGCTTCGTGACCTCTCACACCTGCACCGGCACTCTGTACAGCACGCGCCGCCGAGATTGACCAAATTTGGGCCGGATGTCGACTCTCGTTCTCTTAGTTTCTTCATCCATGGACTCAAAAGCTATACGTGTGTATATGCAAGATTGGAACACCCCTTGCAGTTCGTTTCGTGCCTTTAATGGATGCTGCTGTAGTGGAATCACTTCATAATCAGCTCAATTGCAGATATTTGTAGATCTGAATAGAGTGAGACTGAATAGATTCAAACAAGTCTTCTTCGTCTTATTTTTCTGCCATTAAAACTTTGCAAGTTGCAACTTCAACGTCAACTTCCAGCTTCAAAGTTCTCTTTGCACCTTCTCTTTATTGTAGTAGGATGTGCTAAGAGCGATGATTTCCGACGAAAAATAGATTTCTAAGAACTAAAATAAAATTAAAATTAAAATTAACCATCGCCGTTTGAACTTATTTCTTCAGAATTGTTCAAAGAAAATAGTTGCTATATAGAACTAGAAAAACATTTAAATACTAAGGTCTTTGTTAATGATAGGAAATGCCGAATAAGGCACGTAATGTACTAAGTAAAATAAACCACGCACATAATCGTGGTCCAATATTTAATTTGAAATTTCTTCTTTATAAAATATGGTTGTTAGAAACTTATAACCAACCAAAATATTTTAACATTGGTAATTAAGGTTGACTACAGTATAATGTATTAAGTGAATAAAACACGCACATAATCGTGGTTCCACAATATATTTATTGAGATTTATTCTTTATAAAATTTTGCTGTTAGACCCGATCAAAATATTTAAACACTAGTTAGATTGACTTTTGTTTATTTATTAAGTAAAACAAAACAAGCATATCATCGATCATCCTAATGGTTTGATTTTTTTTTGGAGAACATAATAGATAAACTTATTTTCTTTTAGCGTAAATACACACTAAAAGAATTGTTGACTTTAGAAATGTATTTATCTTTGTACGATCCACGATCGTCATAAAAGAAATATTAGTGTAATATATAAAAATTAATATTAACATAAAACAAGGATTATAATATAGTTAAAGATACATTAGTGCATATAAAAAAAGTATGATTCGAAATTTATGTATGTAAGAAATTTTATGTCGGGTTTAAACGGGCTGTAATAATTTTCGTACTAAAAAAAGTAGAGTACTTATTCATGATTAAATTTATTTCCAGTATGAAGCCCGTTTTTGTTATCTTGCATTTGATTTTAACAATCAAATTATAATACCGTTTGGTTTGTGTATGATTTTAATTTATGAATAAGATGTTCAAGAAATTAATTAATTGGTATTATCTAGAAGAGTACAAGTTGGGTTGTGCATGCAAGACCTTCCAAATGCCAGCAGACATCAATCTTAACCAGCCAAGGAATAAAAAAAATCGAAATATGTAAAGATGCTCAGTTTTTATTAATGTTACAAAAGATGAAACTGTAAATACAATACATAATTTGAGTCGTCAACCATTGATTTCATGAAGCTAAGATACGACGGACATGATCGAGTCGAGCAGCCGGACTGGATTTTTTGTTTTCACATTAATTAAAGCACAATTATTGATTCTGTTTGGTGGAGAGTTATTTCCTCGGATTGATTGTATAGTAAGTTTGGAGAAAAGTGAGGCATAGCAGAAAGGCCGCTGCGGTGAGAGCTATAACAGTCCATGGGCTCCGAAATTTGGTGTTGATGAGGTCGGCCATCCAGGTTTTGGCTTTGCTGTTGCAGTGTTCCTCAATCCTCGTCTTCACTTCATCAAAAAGACCATAATTGGAGAATCCATAGGTATCGATGCTTTTGAACATTCTGACCATCTCTTCATCGCTCGCCAACGTGCTGTACAGTATCTCTTTCTCCCGCAGCTCCTTCACATCACTAGCCTTGTCGATCAACGTTTTCATGAAACAAACGTATGACGTCATAATGCATTCTGTTACCGGTGTCTCCGGCGACATCTCGAATGCAATGGCATTCGAAAGGAGCACGAGGCTATTGTAAGTGACGTAGTAGAAAGGAAGGTGGAGTTGGGCGTAGAAGGCCAAGGAGGAGAACTTGATGTCCGTCAAGCATTGAGAACTCCGCCTGAAATGAATGCCCTTTGCTTTCAGATCCGTCACCGACCGAAACGGTCTGTTCATCATTTGCCACCGAGTTTTTGAGCTTTTTTCCGTTGGTTGGCTATACTTATTGATAACCCGTAAAAAATTACTTGATTCTTCTGTCTCAACATGGCGGAGGCAGGTGCGATGTTTAGCTTCGAGAAGGTGAAGAGGCTCTTCTTCTTCTTCTCCTCCGTTTCCCCATGGAAGCTGTGTCATACTCCTATCCCCAAAAGTAACATCACTCAAGAAGTTGCACAGCACTGATTGGCCTGCCTCACCTTCGTAAATTAAGTTGAGGAGCCATAGTGGAATCTGATTCTCCAGCATATACACATCGCGGTACATGAATAATGCTCCCGACACTCCCAGTCTACGGTGGATTAGGTCGTCGTTCTCACCTCCTTCCAAATAGCATAAGAGGAAACAGGCGTCTCGGAGCATCATTTCAGCCAGTACCTCGTTGCCGTAGCCGTCTGCACCGCCGTAGAAATGCCGGATTTCGTTCATCCGCTCCGAGATCTTTCTGAGAAGGATGTCTTTGCCGCTGGTGCCGCAGACGATATCTCGTAACTCGTCCTTGAGTTGCTCCGCTAACTGAAAATGGGGCTCCCGGCCATGGTGGTATGGGCCGAGGGGGAGCACCAAAGGGTCATAAATGTCCTTCTTGTTCTCTCGCAGCTGCACTGGAACTCTGTACAGCACGCGCCGACGAGATTGACCGGATCTGGCTGGGATATCGACTCCACGTGGGCGAAAAGAGGAGTTCCTTCATCCATGGAAGCTGCTACTTCTGTATCACCGTTGCGATCTGCCATGCATTCAAAAACCTCGGTGGGAGGAGTTTCTTCATCCATGGAAACTGCTACTTCTTTGTTAACGTTGCTATCTGCCATGTAGTCTATATGCCTTGCACCGTTGCACGAGTAGACTTGAACTATTTTGTTTTCGTTGTTCGGTTTGTGATTTTATTGGATGCAGCTGCAGTGGGTTTTATAGAATCACTTCATAACTATATACCCGACATGGAATGATACAGCCAAAAATTTAATGTGAAAACATTGTTAAGATTTCCGCATCACGCCGATCCAATTGTTGATTATATTAAATCTATGGCTGAAAATAGTTGATCATTTTAAGGAATTTTTATTTAATATATTTTATATAAAGGATTGTCATTTTGAAATTTATCCATACATTCAGTTGCTATTTTTAGGGATTTTGAAGATTCAGTTACTTTATGTTTGGATTTGATTTATTTTTTATTTATCTTAACGTGAGAAAAGTTAGTCATGATTCATTAATTTTTTTAATTACTCCGAGTTCATCGTACAAATTCATCATGGAGGCTGAAGGTGGGTGTATTTTAATTTATGAACAGACCGTTTCGGTCGGTGACGGATCCTACAATTAGGGATGTCAACGGGCATTTGTGTGTTATGTTATATGTTTTGTTTTTTTATAAATTAAAATACACCCACCGTTTGTGTGTTATGTTATATTTTTTTTAACGAACAAATTGAGCATAAAAAAACAAAACATATAACATAACACACAAACGCATCCTACAATTAGGGATGTCAATTGGCATATTTTATCCAGATCAGAACCAATAAAATAGCATTGGTTCTGGAACCGACCCAGTAAATACTAGATCCGGATCGAATCCGGACCATCAAATTATGGATCCGGATCGAGTATTACCCATTGGGCCGCTTGTACCGCTACAAGCCTACACACAAATCCCTTATTCCGGTCAGAAAAGAAAGAAATAAAAAAATTCACACCTAAATCCCCAATTCTTCTCTCAAACCTCTACTTTCTTTCTCACAAATCCGGTGACCACGTCGCCTCCGGTGGCTCATCTTTCGTTGTCCCCCTCCTCAAGCCCTAACGGTCACAACCAACAAGCATGTTTCAATTTTTGTGGGTGCTGTTGATTAACCTCATCTCTTTCCTCCTAGTGCGACTTCAAGTCTGCGACACCACAACTCACAAGCAGCCATTTTTGCCCCCTATTCACGGTTCTCTCTCTTTATCTCTAAGTGTGTTTCAACTATGGTCTTCTGAAACAAGATAAATAGATTGAATAAAGCATAATACTAATAAGAGATTACGTTGTTACCCTGTTTGCAAAGCATGAAAGACAGCTAGCTGGATTTGTAGTAAAATAAAAGAGATAGATAAAGTGGGAATGACGATTCCTTTTTTCTTCTGAAAACTGAATTACCCTGCTTTGCAAAGTGTAAACAATTACATGAAAAGTCATGACGTTATTGTCTCATTATCGGCACCACGCCTAGTATCTAGGCCTACAATTTTAGATTAATTCTTTGCCATCTTTTCTTGTTTGCCTTTTGTACTCTAGTGAACTAGAAAAGTGTAGAGATGCCAAGACAAGGAGGGCTGGGAAATTTGTAAAATGCGAATTGATGTCGATGACACGATTAAAAGTCTTGGTCTTTTATATACTTTATGAGGCTAAGTATATAAAAGACCAAGACTTTTAATCATGTCATCGACATCAATTCGCATTTTACAAATTTCCCATAATGCAAATGTGGGATCAAAATTAATGGGCTACGAAACTTGTTGCAATCAACCAACTTTCAACCAACTTATTTATTTTTTAATTTTGATTATGATTCTTCTTTCAAATTTCTCATAATGCAAATGTGGGATCAAAATGAATGGGCTATGAAATTTGTTGCATTAACCAATTTATTTATTTATTAATTTCTTATATATAATCTCATGCATCTTTCCTACATTTAAATAAGGGCTCGTTTGTTTGGCAAGAAAATAAAGTTCGTTAGGAATGTGATTCTTAGGAAAAGGATTCTAAGAAAAATGAATCCTAGTAGATTCTTATCTTCTGTTTGGAAAATATCAAAAAATTATTAGGATTCTAAATAATAACTACAATAATAATAATAAGATATAATATAATGTATGATTCACGTCATAGTTCAAAAACTTAAACTAAGATTTTCTTAAAAAAGTTATTAATTGAGAACATAATAATAATAATAATAATAATAATAATAATAATAATAATTATTATTATTATTATTATTATTATTATTATTATTATTATTATTATTATTATTATTATTATTATTATTATTATTATAAGCTACAACATAAAATATGATTCAATTGATAATTCTAAAAATGAAACTAAGATTTTCTTACATTTAGTTTTTAATTGAGAAAATATATTATTATTATTATTATAATTATTATATAGTACAAAGTATAATTCATAAATCTAGGTACTGTACAATAACTTACAAACTACACATGAAGAGTAAACTACACTTGAAAAATCAAGTATTGTAAGCTCATATATATAATGGGTCTTATCTTATCACGGGCTTTGGTATTTGTAACAAATAAAATATTAATCTATCATATGTATATATAACATCCTTATCATTCCGCACCATATGAGTCCTAATGCATAGACATTTCAATTCCGATATTGGATCTTCCAATGCCAAATTGAGAGCATATTTGAAAAAGTCATATTAGTAAGAATTGAAAAATAGAATGTCAATCTTAATTAACTATAGAGATTTAAGTTGGAGCTAGAGCTCAATTCATTTAAATTTTACCATAACACATTCCGTCCCCATTCACTAATGGAATTTGTTTTTAATTTATTTCTTTCAAGCATTTAATGAGGTAAAGAGCTTGACTTTTTCTTATACTAACATCCTTTTACATGCCCAACTGAGTAAAAAACCTTAATTTTCTTTTTGAGCTATACTTTATACATAAACGAGGTTACTAGAACCACCCTGTATGCTCACACCTGCATCTATAATATAGGATTAAGATCCAATATCTCAATTTTTTCTGTCTAAACTAAATTAAACTCAAAAAACTGAAATTGAAGAAAAAAAATCAAAATAAAAATAAAAAAGATTGAAAGTAATACACAATAAAACACCAAAAAGTGAAACATTCGACAAGTAGATTACAAGAGAGGAGAAAGAGTAAAGCTTATACAGAGAGACAGACTTTGTGATAATAAAAAAAACTCTGTAACTTTTCTCTCCTACAAGCAGTACAAATAATACTTTGTTCTGTTGGATAAATAATAAATTTTTACAGATCACGTGACGATAAATTCGAACTTGAAACTTTTAATCTCAAACATTAATTAACTCGACCAGCATGTGAAGGCGGTACAGAGATAGCATTATTAAAAAATTGGTTGAAAGTTGGTTGATGCAACAACTTTCGTAGTCCATTAATTTTGACCCCTCATTTGCATTATCGAAAATTCATAAAATGAAGTTTTCGAATTGATGTAGATCACATGATTAAAAGTCTTGGTCTTTTATATACTTTATGAGGCTAATTCTTTTACACGATTATAAGTATATAAAAGACCAAGACTTTTAATCGTGTCATCAACATCAATTCGAAGATTGAATTTATAAATTTCCCATAATACAAATGTGGGATCAAAATTAATGGCTACTAAAGTTGTTGCATCAACCAACTTATTTATTCTTTAATTTCTGATTATGATTCTTCTTTCAAATTTCTCATAATGCAAATGTGGGGTCAAAATGAATGGGCTATGAAATTTGTTGCATTAATCAAATTTTTAATTTCTGATATATAATCTCTTGAATCTTTCCTACATTTAAATAATGGCTCATTTATTTGGCAGGAAAGTAAAGTTAGTTAGGAATATGGAAAAGGATTCTAAGAAAAATGAATAGTAGATTCTTATATTCTGTTTGGAAGATACCAAGAAAATTGTTAGGATTCTAAATAACAACAACAACAACAACAATAATAATAATAATAATAATAATAATAATAATAATAATAATAAGCTACAACATAAAATATGATTCAGTTGATAATTCTAAAATGAAACTATGATTTTCTTAAATAAGTTTCTAATTGCGAAAAATATATTATTATAATAATTAGGTTCAATTATTATTATTATTATTATTATTATTATTATTATTATTATTATTATTATTATTATTATTATTATTAATACAAAGTATAATTCATAAATCTAGAAATTTAACTAAGTTTTTCTTATTATAATTTTAATTGAGAACATAATAACAATAACAATAACAACAACAACAACAACAATAATAATAATAATAATAATAATAATAATAATAATAATAATAATAATAATAATAATAATAATAATAATAATAATAATATACAACATAAAATATGATTCACTTCATAGTTCTAAAAATTAAAGTAAGATTTTCTTAAAATTAGTTATTAATTGAGAAAAATATATTATTATTATTATTATTATTATTATTATTATTATTATTATTATTATTGTGTATTATTATTATTATTATTATTATACACAATACAAAGTATAATTCATAGTTCTACAAATTTAACTAAGATCTTCTTAATATAAGTTAGTAAGCGAGCATAATAATAATAATAATAATAATAATAATAATAATAATAATAATAATAATAATAATAATAATAATAATAATAATAATAATAATAATAATAATATAGATATAGTTTGTATTTCAATAAAATAATATTAAATATATAAATAACGTATGAATCCTAAAGCGGAGAAAAGAATACCTAAGATTTGCTAGGGAATAAGAATCCAGTAATATTTCACTATTTTCCTTGTTTTCAAAATTCTTTTTACTTTCATTATCTTATAAAAATACAACCAAACACATGAATTTAAAATATTGGAATCAGATTACTTTCACATGACATAATCCTTGCCAAATAAATGGGCCCTAAGTATATTTTGGGTAAAAGCATGGAAAAGGGGAAAATATTTCATATTTCATTCTTTATTGTTCGCATAATTCATGTTGTTGCTCGTGAAATCATTATTATGCATTTGTGATCTTTTGAATTTTGTGGTTTAGTCTTATTGTTCAAACAATTTAAGATATATACGAGTAGAGTTTCCAACGAAACCTATCTTTAGGTTGCGACTAAAGAACCATAATCCGAGCTTGTATCTATTTGTTCGTGTAATTTATGTTATTATTCATATAATCTTAGTTCTCGTGCATGTGAGATCTTCATAATTTTGGATTTTTGGGGCAAAACTATAATTAACTTAAATAAACATATAGCAAGAATGGCTACTGGGGTGTCACGACCCGCCTACTTAATTAACTAACTAATCAAGTAATCACTATTAATTACTTAATTAACTAGCTAATTAAGCAGACAAGCTGTGACTAAGGGGTGGTTTAGATCATAATTTCTCAATAGGTATAACTCAAATGTTCGAGTTACCAAGGTTTTCTAAAAATTTTGCGAGTTTCGTTTAGAAATAGGATAGCCCAAAATCAACAAACAACAATAAACCAACGAAACAATTCCGACCTCCAACAAAATCATCAATAACAACCATCACATCTATATACATCAAGTATATCAAGTTCAAGAACATTCCGGTCGATGGTATCATTAGTAACAACAAAAATTGAGTATGCTGACAGATAGAATGGTGGGAATTGTGTATGAAGACACAACTCCGGGGCATGACAAAATATCGATATATATGATTAAAACCTAGCTCGGTGTCCTTTCGCCGCCATCTCTCGCTTAACCTGCATATAAGGAAAACATATGCAGGCGTGAGCAACCGAAAAGTACTCGATTAGATGCTCGCCATAAAACATAATTGACTTGTCACTTATTTTTCTAACACATGGGTTTTAGTGAAATAACATGTGTTAGCTTTTCACATATAAAACATTTCATGATGCATGCTTCTTAACATTCTATCTCATGCTATGTCGTGATTTTTCCGTGTCGGTCCGTAGGCTCACATTCACGGATACCATATCTCACGCTTCTTTCTAGGTACCAAGAGGTAGGCCTCCTCTCAATACCATGATCGGTCCGAAGGCTCCCGATCATCCTTGTATACACGACTCGTCTTGGGAGCTCCTCCAAGCCAAGCCCGGCGTCGTCTATGATCTCGTAGATAGGCATAATGCATATGCTAAAATAGGCAAGTCAACTCCTTTATAAAACATGCACTTTCATTTGAAATAAACAATTCATTGAGCTTCATTAAAGATAGTTAAGAAATGCCCACCGATTAGTAGTCACTTTTACTCCACTTTTCAAATTGTTCGTTCTTTACGTCATTCCTTGACCCACTTGATCCTTGTAACATAAAATTATTATTGAATTTAGCATACTTTCTTATCCACTTAACCACTTATCAATAGTTCACTAATTAAATTTCAAACGTCTTATTAATAGACAATTTCTACGAAATTTCGAGAGTAACATTGTAATTTAAATAACCCAATCAATCCAAACTTATCAAATTTCATTCCCAAACTCCATCAATCATCACAAATGATCATTATTCCATATTCATTTAAATTCTTCATCAAGTTATCACATAAATCATAACTTTACACTAAACTTTAATTTTTCATCTTTTAATATATATGTTCAAAATTTCTCATAAATTAATTCTAAGCATTATATTTACTCTAGATCTCAAAATAATATCAAATTAATCAAATAACATCAAGAACATCAACTTTCTTCCTTGCCCTTTTCTCTACATTTTCGGTTCTTACATATATATATGTATTAAATTCTTATAAATTCATACTATACATTATTTATACTCTAGATCCCAAATATCATAAGAAATGGATCAAATAAAATCAAAACAGTAAGTTCCTTCAATCTATCATTTTGAAAATTTCTATTTTTAATATACATGATTTAATTTTCATTTCTTTGATTATAGAATATTTATTCCTATCCATTAACACATTTCCATGCTCAATTCAAGCTCATATCATCATATAATCAACATATAAAATTTAGGGTTTATCATATTTTATTTCAAGTAATAACCAAGATTTAAACCATTAATATTGCTATTTATGCATATTAAACATAGAATAAGCAATAAACAATACAATAATTAAATAAATTCAACTCATCTATACTTCCTAAATTTTGAAAATAGCAGAATTATAAGAATGAATTTCTCAAAATTTAAACCATAAAAGCTTGAGTATATTGAATATTTACCTCGATTTTGCGATTATACGAAAATTATCGTTGAAATCTAACCAAAATCTTACAAAGAAATTGAAGAATGGTGGTGAAGAAAGAGAGAGAGCTACGGCTCTCATGAAGGAGGAAAAAGAAATTTTGAGTGATCCAACTAATACCCTTCATTAGTGTATTAAATTATTAATAAGTAAGGGCAAAATAGTAATTTCATATTATCAATTAAATTTCCTTTTATTTTACTCAAAAGTAATGGTGCCAACACAACATATTCTAGATAATTCTACAAAATAATCTCACACATTTATCCATGAATTTTCGTAATTAATAATAATAATAATAATAATAATAATAATAATAATAATAATAATAGTATATTTTCATGTATTTTTCCAAAATAGTCTAGAAAATTCCATAATAAATTCTCAAAAATTCCAATATTACATCTTATTTTATTAACACCTTAAATTCATGATTTTCATCAATATAAATTCCCAAACCATAAAATATATATTAGGAACTCACTTAAAAAATAGAGATTAAATTCCATTTTATGCAAATAATGGAATTAAATATTCCATTGACTCTTAAATCTTTCAAATCACTTTCTAAATTTTCCATCATCAAATATCATTCAATAAAATTATTTAGGGCTAAAATAATTCAAATACTATTTCTTCCATTTTATAAATAAATCTCTTATAAGCGTTAATAAAAGCGATTTTCCAAAAACATTGTTCTCAAGCTTTCAAAATTATTTTCTTAGTCTTTCTTATCACTCAATATCATAAATATAACATATTTATTCCCGTATTTATTTCATTTAAATATTATTTCATTGAAATTTCTAGGAATTAAATGGCTTTTAAGTCCCTAATTATACTTAATTAGGCTTTAATTAATACTATAAGATTTTAGGGTTACTACATGGGGTTGCAGCAGAACACATGGCCAACATTTTTAGTAGACAGATATAACTTAGCTATATATTTTCTTTTTCCCAAATGAGAAAGAACAACCAAACATGTTTTGCTATATCGTCAATGGAATATTAGTATTATCGTAGCATATAAAGTGTTCTTTTGTCTCCATTTGTTCTGTATACTGTATGCATAAAAGCTGGAATAAATCAATAGTCACACATCTCCTGGAATAAAAAATAGTCACAAGAAAAATTCTATTATCAGCCATAATTTTGGTTTGTGTTCTATTTTTCCTGAAAAACTTTTGAAGTATGTATGTATGTCTGCCTGTTTGTCATTGTTTTTCTCTTTCTTTTAATTCTCTTGTTTTTTTTTACGGGGTGGGAAAGAGGGACTACAAATATATTTTTACTTGCATTTAGTTTAACAATCAAATTATAATAACCGTTTGATTTGTGATACGAGCATAGAGGAAGAGATGGTCGAAGAGGCTCAAGCCCATCCAGTCGACACACATGCTGAGGAAGAGATGAGTTTAGCCCAAAGTCGACAACGACGTACGATTACAAAGCCCAAGCGGTTTATGAGTTAATTAAACTCCAGTTTCATAAGAACTCTTTTTAGTTAATTCCTTTTATTTAGCCATGTATTTCTCAGTAATTTAGCTTTAGTAGATTTCTTTCCTTCAAGTGTTGTTATCCAAATCTCTATATAAAGATTGGAACTCCTTTCTTTCGAGGGGGAGAAAAAGAATTATATTTCAATTTCTTTAATTATGGTGTGGTAATTATTTCTTAAAATGAATTGGGATATTTATAATGGAACATCATCGTTTAGAAGGATGAGTGAAGATAAATTATCATGTAGTCTTCTCTCATTACCAGTCCCTACCAACAAGTATACATCGACAGTGCCATTTCATAATCTGTGTACCTTCTTATGAATTTTTTGCATCTTTATGAACATCAAGAAGAAATAATGAAGTCCCATTTAGGAGCTGAAACTTCTTCCCTTTTTTACTATTTGTAGAAAGTAATAGGATCCTAGTGAATGGGCTCTCTCCATTAGGGCTGTCAATTCGTGCGTGTCGGATCGTTATCGTATCGATACGATAACGACACGACATTATCTGCTGATATTGGTTTCCTGATTTGAACGTTGATAGCCAGTAGTCAGGGCGCTGATTCGTGTCATTATTTAGGTAATACGGAGATGTTTATTTTTCAGTGTCGTAATGGTCTTAAATTTAAGAATAATTGTTGATATTTGGAAGTTTGATGTCTCGATAGGCACTTATGCAGACACCTATTGTCTGCTGCCGCAAATGGTGTGTAGCTATAGCCCATTTTTGTTGTAGCCACCACTGCAATTTGTTCATTGCTGGAAAAATAAAACGTTCTCTAGCCTATCCTCATTTCATGTTAATCAACTTTATGAGATTGTAATGAGAAGATAATTCAAATCGTTAGATCTACTTTCTCCGTCCTTGATATTTCCTTTTATAGATTTGGGTCCGTCCAAAAGTAAATACTTTTACCCATACTCAATCCACTTATTTATAAAAAGATCATCTATGATCTATTATTTTCACTCACATAACATATATATTTTATTATGTGAGTCTCATTCTCCACTCGTTTTATACTCATTTCATTTATTAAAATCTTTACCAACAAAAACTAAGAACATATGCTAGATCCATTCACCAAAGGATTTTTTTTTCTTTTTTCTTTTTTTAAACATGAGGTCAAAAGCTTGATTTTTCTTATAAAAATATTTGTTCGTACTCAAACGAGTAAAAACTTGTTTATTAAACATTAAAGGGTGAGTATAGCTGACCCTGCAACTTGTACTGCGCACACTACTTGTATCTACAACTCTACATAAATCTGGTCTGCCATCTCACAACTGCTGAATACATATATATAACACAAATCGACATGCTTAATTCTTCCGATCATCAACCACTTTTGACAGAGCGGCTGAATCTGTGATAATTAAGGAGAAAATTGAGACAATTGACGCACAGAAGCAAGATGGCGGCGAAGAGCTATCGCCGTCCACGGACTCCTAAAATAAGTATAAAGCTCCGCCTTAAATGTCTTCGTCTTGCTCCTGCAATGCTCATTAATCTCTCTCTGACCCCTCGAAACATATCTTTCCGGCAAGACCCTCCGTGTTCAGCTCTCTGAACATCTTCACCACCTCCTCGTCGTTCGCCAGCAAGCAGCTCACCAGAATCCCCTTCTCCCGCAGCTCCTTCACGTCCTCCGCCTTCATGATCAGAGACTTCATAAATTTCACGTATGACGTCACCGCGAAATCCGAGCGGCTCCCCGGCGACATCTCCATGGCGATCATGTTAGAAGATGACATTTGTCTTGTGGTCGAGTAACAAAATAGGAAGCCGAAGCATTCCATAGAATGAGTGTGATTTGAAATCGATCTCTTTTAAGCAGTAGGATTTGGATTTATTCGGCCGGAAATGGATCCCTTTGCTTTCAGATCTGTAACCGACCGGAATTGGCTGTTCACCGCCGCCTTCTTCGCCACGACGGTGTCAGTTTCTGTTGGAAAACGTGTACAAAAACAGTACAGATTTGCCGGGCGTATTACAACTTAAAACAGAATGTAGAAGAAGAAGATCAAAACTAACAATGAACTAGTACAGAATTGAAACAAAATGAAACAGAGCGATAAACTTATCCGAGTCGAGGAGGCCTCTTTCCATGAGACGAGATACGCCCGGTAGTGCTCTCGGTTACGGCGTATCGTCTCCAAAGATGAAAGCGGCGTCTCGTAGGTGGCAGCACCGCGGACCAACGAGCTCCGTGAACGGACGGAGGCGAGGATAGAGTTTGGACACAAAATATGTATGCGAGTGCTCTTAGGTATCTTTGGAATGCTTTTGCGTAGGTGTCTAATCTTTGGGAGACATGTCCTATTTATAGGCGTCGTCCCCATGGGAAAGCATCTTTGAGTCAACACCGCATTGATGTCGGGTGTTACGGAGTTATGTCCCCATTGAGTGCGAGAGGGTTCTGTGGCGGTTTACGGAGACAACGTGCCCACGTTTTCGAGAGCCTTCATGTCGAGCGTTAAGCGATTCGACGAATCGGACAACGCATGCGTCGGGTTCATTGGGCGTATCCGGACGTCTCTTCAAATGCAAAGCAGCCCAACGGTTGGGCACACGAGTTGAGCCCGGACCAACTCCATCGCACGCGAGCCCAGCGGTTGGGCCACACGAGTTAGGCACCGGACCAACTCCATCTTTGGGCTCGATCAAACATTGATCCAAAATATAGGGCGATGGGCCACGGAACCGGACCGAAGCAAGCCCACGAGCGGGCCCAAAGACCACCAAAGACCAATTGCAAGATCCGCGATCCACGGACCACGATCGCGGACCACTTGACTTGCGTGAGAACTCTCTTCAGGGCTCTTATTTCTCGTATGAAACATCGTTAGCTCGGATCAATTGAGAACTCTAATTTTTTAAAATTAAAATTAATATGGTCTATCCATTTTTATAATCTAACGATCAAGATTAATTATAAATCGTTTATTATCCTCATATTTTAATGGTAACCGTTTAGTCCTATAATTAAGGGATTTTATATATGCATTTGCGATAACTGTTCTCATATGCACAATCGCTATCGGTTACATACACAACAATATAAATTACATGAACATAACAATTAATTTGAATGTGATAGCATACACAAGAACTAAAATTATATGAACAACAACATAAATTACACAAACAACAAATAAAAGAATGTGAAAAATTCAAATAGGGAAAATTTAGGGATTTAATTATTTTTATCATTAAGTAATTATGAATCGTTCAATCTTATTCTAGTTCCATCTATAACCAACATCTATATATATATATATGTGTGTGTGTGTGTGTGTGTTACAACAAAAGGTGGCATGTTTCATAAATATAAAAATCGTACAGAAAAATTAATGTACAATTTTATGGGAAGCCTGCTGTTAAAATATGACTTGAAAACGTTGAAGGAACTCGCGACATATGCTCACGACATATGTTAGTGAGGCGTGTGATGTTAGCGGTTAATAGAAGAAGGCGTCTTTTGAACACGGTTTTTCTTCTTCAATTTTATCGCGGTTCTTCTTCATTGTTCTTCATCGAATAATTCCTCCCAAATAATACATAATCTGTACTTCTCATCTCCGATTAATATAATCTGTTCTCGGTTCGCCCGTGGATGTAGCCAACACAGCGTTGGTGAACCACGTATATCTTCGTGTTGATTTTCGTTTTACAAATCGATTTGTTTATCTTTTGATCTACAATCCTATTACGACTCTACAAGTGGTATCGAGCTTTCCGGTTCTTTGTCCGCCTTGTTAGGATTTGTTCGTTCAAAAGATGTCTGCGTTTAACGTAAAAGTCGACAAGTTCACCGGAGAAATAGTTTTGGTCTATGGCGGATCAAAATCGTTCGTTGCTCAAACAACAAAGTTTGTGGGCTCCGTTGTCGATAAACCGAGAGGAGAAGTTAATGATGTCGAGTGGAATCTGCGGAGGAAAAGGCTCACTCGACTATCATGTCGTGTCTCGTCCAGATGGCGTGCTCGTGAAGTTGCCGATCGAAGCGACCATCGGTCTCTGGAAGAAGTTGGAGAGCTTGTACATGACAAAGTCTCTAACCAACAAGTTGCTTCTTGAAGCAACGTCATTCCGTCTGCTTATGCAGGAAGGTACATCTCTACGGGATCATCTTGATGCATTGAATAAGATTTTGTTAGACTTGAAAAATATTGATGTTAAAGTTGACGATGAAGATGCTGCTTTAATTTTGTTGGTATCATTGACTGCTTCATATGAGAATTTTGTTGAGTCCTTTATTACGGGGAAGGATAATCATCTTTAGAAGAGGTTCGATCACTTTCTTCACAGAGGGAAGATCGTCAGCAGCATCTGGTTCGGGTTCTATTAAAGAAAATCGGGCATCCGGGTTGAATGTTACGGGTAAAGGGCATAGGAAGTTTGGCGATAAAAGAAGTCGAACTATAAAATTTCCAAGGTCCTAAATCGATGATATTTGCAACTCTTGTAAAGAACTAGGACATTGGAAAATGATTGTCTAAGAAGAAGAAGCATCATCGGAGAAAATTACGATGCCGGCGGATGCATGGCGTGGTGAGAATGACAGGAGTTCGAAGAAGATCTTGCTCACAGTTGGCGATGAACTATCACATCACAATGGTGTGTGGGTTTAGATTTGGGCATCTACCATATTTGTCCTAGCAGTGTTTCTCGACTTATGAGCGAGATAGATGGTGGCGATGTTACTATGGCCGATAGTGTTGTCGCAAAGTTGTTGGGATTAGCTCAATCGATGTCGGGACACATGATGGGGTTTATGCACCTTGAGCGACGTCCGACATGTTCCACGGATGACGAAAAATCGATATCTCTTAGTCGCTTGATAGCGAGGGTTTCGATTTCAAGGCGAAGGTGGAGTCATGAATATTTATCGAGGTTCAAGGTGGTTCTCACGGCAGGCGTGGAACCTTATATTTCTTGAGAGGTTACGTAGTGACAGTTACATTTCATTGCATCATCGAGGTTCGGGCTAAGGATATGACCCGATGTGGCATATGAGGCTTGGGCATATGGGAGAAAGGATGCAAATTACATCGAGCGGGATTTTCTATCCGGGCATCAAGTGCGAATCTTGAATTCTGCGAACATTGCGTCTTTGGGAGCTCCACCGTACCAAATTTCCAAGAAGGGTGTTCATCGGACGAGGATTCTTGATTACATCCATATGGATTGTTGGGGTCCATCTCGAGTTGAATCTATTGGAGGCGCAGATACTTTGTATCTATGATTGATGATTACTCAAGAATGACTTGGGTGATTATGATGAAACATAAGAGTGAAGCTTTCAGCGGTTCGAGCGATGGAAGGCCTTGGTAGAGAATCGAACGGAAAGAAAATCAAGAGACTCCGGCGATAATGGTTTGGAATTACATTGGTGAGTTCAACGAGTTCTGCGAGGATGAGGCATTGCTCGTCATCATACCATCGAGAGATACACCGCATGACGAGAATGGTGTAGCGAGCGTATGAATCGACACCTTGTTGGAAGGCGAGATGCATGCTCTCTAATCTTTGGTTTAAGAAGGTTTTGGGCGAGGCGTAAGCACGGCGTGCTATCGATCAACCGTGGCCCTCACATGCGGCATTGTTGCAAGACACCCTATGAGGTATGGTGCCGCAAACTGCAGATTATCTTGTGTTAAAAGCTTTTGGTTCTATTGTGTATTATCATGTAAATGAGGAAAATTAGAACCAAGTGCTAAGAAGGGTATATTTATAGAGTGCGGGGATGGAGTTAAGGGTTATAGAATTTGGTCGTCTTCGAGAGTCGAGTCATATTGAGTGAAATGTTGTATTGATGAAAATTCTATACTTAATCCCTTGTCAAACTTCTTGTTGTAGAAAATTGTAGTAGTGTTGATAAGCGGTGGAGCTAAGTTACTCGATGTGAGTAAATTACAACTCCAAGGTGGAGATGATCATCAACATACTACCACCTCTTGGAAAGATAGTTCGGATGCCCGTTCGAATCGAAACTAGCTCGGGCGTCCATCAGGAAGCTCGGCAAGCGAGCATAGCATTCACGAGGCGGGAGGCGGCGTGAAACCTCGCCAGTATCGGTTTGAGGATATGGTGACTTATGCTTTACAAGTCGATGAGGTGGAAGAGGACGAACCATCTCCAAGCGAACCATCCACATATAAAGAAGTTTGTTTGGGTAGTGAGTCCGTTAAATGGCTCATTGCAATGGGAGAAGAAATGGAATCATTGGCGAGAATATGACTTGGGAGCTGGTCAAGCGGCCTGGGGAGAAGAATTGTCACTTGCAAATGGATTTTCAAGAAGAAAGGGTACCACACGGTGAGGGTATCCGATCTGAGGCTCGACTAGTTGCGAGAGGGTTCACTGAAGGAGGGTTGACTATAGTGAGATATTTTCACGGTGGTCGGACATACTTCCATCGGTGTTACTAGCAGTGGCACATCGAATCTGGAACTTGAGCAAGCCGGGCGTGAAGCAGCATTTTACATGGAATTACGGAAGATGATATTTATATGACTCGACCGGAGGATTTCATATTCGGAAAGGAAGACTATGTTTGCAAGTTGAAGAAGTCCTTATATGGACTAAAGCGGTCTCAAGCGGTGGTACAAGAGGTTTGTGACTATATGCTCGGTTGGGTTACAACGAGTCCGTATGATTCTTGTGTTTATCATAGCAAAGGCGATGATGGTTCTATGATCTATCCGGTTACATGACGTGGATGATATGCTCGTAGTGCTAAGTCTAAATCGATATACAAAAGTGAAGGACTTACTCGGTCTTGAATTTGACATGAAGGATGCAGGTGCGACTAAGAAAATTCAGGTATGGAGATCTATAGGGAAGGGGAGAGGAAGCTTTTCTTGTCACGGAAGAGCTACATTCGAAGATATTGTCAAGATTTGGCATGTCTACCGTCAAGCTATTGATACTCAAGTGCGACAAATATTCATTTATCCTCGAATATGCACCAAAATCGAAGCGAAAAGGAGTACATGTCTCGAGTCCGTACTCTAATGCGGAGGGAGTTTGATGTGCGCCATAGTGCATACTAGACGGATCTTGCACATCTTTGTTAGTGTTGTCGCAGTTCATGAGTCGACACAGAAAGGAACATTGGCGGTGTGAAGAGGATCTTCCGGTACACGAGAGGTATATCCGATGTCGGTCTCATCTATGGAGGTAATGCTCATTGTCTGTGTTGGCTATTCGATTACGATTATCTTTGGTGATGTGGACGGCGGGAGGTCTATGACCGGTTATGTTTTCACTTTTGGGGTTCATTATTGGTTGAAAGCAACTGCGGTGCGATTACTTTGTCGACTCTCAAGCGAGTATATGGCATTGACGAAGGCGCGAGGAGGAATCGGCTAAAAGGGTTAGTCGATGATGCGGGTCTACATCATGATCGAGCTCTTGTTTTCGTGATAGCTTGAGTGCTATCTGTTTAGCGAGGATCGGGTCCATCACGAGAGGACCAAGCATATTGAAGTGAGGTATCATTTTACGAGAGAGAAAAGAGAATCCGGTGATGAAGGTGGGTGCTGCGATAATCCTGCGATATGTTCACCAAGTCGATTCCTCATAGCAAGTTTCGACCTTTGTTTGGACTTGCTAAGCGTCATAATCATTAGTTGCCCAATGAGGGCAAATCGAGGCGAAGGAGAATCGGCTATCGGCGTTGTAATGATGCGTCGGAAAAGAGATCGAGAAGTCGGTCATCGGCATTGTAATGATGCGTCGAAGGAGAATTAGTCAAGGTGGAGATTGTTAAAATATGACTTGAAAGCGTTGAAGGAACTCGCGACATATGCTCACGACATATGTTAGTGAGGCGTGTGATGTTAGCGGTTAATAGAAGAAGGCGTCTTTTGAACACGGTTTTTCTTCTTCAATTTTATCGCGGTTCTTCTTTCATTGTTCTTCATCGAATAATTCCTCCCAAATAATCTGTAATCTGTACTTCTCATCTCCGATTAATATAATCATTCTCCGGTTACGCCGTGGATGTAGCCAACTGGCGTTGGTGAACCACGTATATCTTCGTGTTGATTTTACGTTTTACAAATCGATTTGTTTATCTTTTGATCTACAATCCTATTCGACTCTACACCGCAAAATATGATCTCTTAGAAATCAATTAACAAAATTAATTTGAAATATAAAGGTATCATCCGTGATACCAATTACTAGTAATTAGTACTGCAATACCCTTTACACGACATTCCAATTAACTCCATTGCTCCCCCAGCAAAAACTTGCTTATTTTTGCCATGGAAGCTGTGTCATCCTCCTATCCCCAAAAGTAACATCACTCAAGAAGTTGCACAGCACTGATTGGCCTGCCTCACCTTCGTATATTAAGTTGAGGAGCCATAGTGGAATCTGATTCTCCAGCATATACACATCGCGGTACATGAATAATGTTCCCGACATTCCCAGTCGACGCTCGATTAGGTCGTCTTTCTCACCTCCTTCCAAATGGCATAGGAGGAAGCAGGCGTCTCGGAGCATCATTTCAGCCAGTTCCTCGTCGCCGTAGCCATGGGCGGATCTAGGGGGTAGCTGCACCGAGCTCCAGCCCAGTACAACCCCTAAATTTTTTCTTCCATTTATGTATTATATTAAACCTAATTTAAAATTAGCCCAGTCCAAAATAATTAAAAAATTAAAACAAAATTGTTATTGTTGGATTTTCTTATGTTTTTGATCCATGAGAAGGTTATAAGAATGAAAAGGGTCAACCACAATTTTTGAAGGGAGAAATTGAAGTAGCCAAAACAGAAAAATTCGTAACCTTTTTTTTTTCTCTCGAATTTTCAGTGCGCAGCTTCAGAAAAATTTCGTTTTCTGGAGATTGAACCGTTAGATCACTGTGATTTTTAGACAGAAGCTTCACAGTATCTGGGCCAACGTTTTGGACGGTGGAGATCAGATTTTGAGTTTCGAAGGTCCAGTTTTGTCGATCTGAATGGAGGAGAATTTACGGTAATATTTTCTTGATCTTTCGCCGATATTGATTCCATACATCTTGATGTCTTATTTTGAGTGTATGATATTTTGTATGCCTCTAATATAATTTAGAAGATTGTTTCTGTTCCATTGTTGATTATAGTGGATTTAAACGACTCTAGTAGTCCGATGTTTTTTCTTCTTCCTTTAAGAGGTTTTCAGCTAAAATTTTGTGTCTCCTTATTGTTGTGTGCTATTATTTTGAGCAGCGTATATTGATGCTTTTGGAATACCCTATGTCCGAATCCTCAAATGTTCATACGAGTTGAAAAATTAGCCAAACAAAGGTGTCATATTCTTCCTCGCCGTTGCATCTGCTTCAGTGTTTCTTGATATTGCTTCTCTCGCCCATTCGAGTCTGTAAAGTTCAAGTTCAATCACGACCAAATTTTGCGGTGGTTTGGTTGATGGATTTCTAAAGTTTACATTAAAGAAGGTTTATATTGAAATAAATTTTATTAAAATATAAATATAAACTCAATTAATGATGGATTTTGTATATTGAAATCTCATGACAACTTATGAAAACATAGATATTTATGATATTTAATACTCGAGTATTTATTTTAATTCACCCCATCATCAACACGGATCCGCCTGCAGCAGCGTAGCCGTCTGCCCGTAGTAGAAATGTTGTATTCCGTCCATCCGCTCCCAGATCTTTCTGAGAATGATGTCTTTGCCGTTGGCACCGCCACTATAAAAAAAATGTCTAATAGTTATATATTTTTAGTGACACCAAGAGATGTGTTATAAAATTTATGACATTTTTAGATGTAGCAAAATTTAATTACAACAATATGTACATCAATATATTTTTATTACACATAAAAATGTATGTAAATTTTGTTACACTTGAAAATATAATAAAATTTGTCACATCTATCCATATAATTAAACCTTATTACATTTAAACATGTCACAATATTTTTTATTTATTTATTAAATATAAAAATATAACTAAATTTTAATATAACTCAAAAGTAATATTGAATATTATTAGTATCTATATATTTGGATATGCGTGCAGTTAATTGAAGTTATGTAAATCATGTCATTTGGGGGTTGCTTTTGCTTATACAGACGCAAGTTGCAGGATTGATAACCTACGGTGGCGCTAAGCTCCAAACCACCGTAGTGATGATTGGAGGAGTGATGATTCGTCTCTCTCTTTCTTCTTCTTCTCTCTCTCTCTTCTTCTTCTTCTTTTGGATTTTGTTTTTCAATTGGAGGAGTGATGATTCGTCTATTTTGTTGCTAACTAGTCGTGTAACTGAGTTGAGCTTAACTTGCTTTGATATTTATTTATTTATTTCATTTCTAGGTCTTGATTATGTGGATTTGGGGATTGAATTCGGATTAGAGAGAGAAAAGTAATCGAGATGCATCGCATGCCCTGTTATAGATTGCATTTGGTATTCACAACAAAACTTGAATTTATTTTCTCCATAAGATCTACAGAAATATATATTATTGCTTCATTTGCAAGTGGAGTCTTAAACGAGTGTTGAGCTTATGTGTATATTCATATTGCTGCATGTTTACTGCTATGGAAGAGTTGAGTTATATATTTAGATGCATCAAATAAGGAGATAGATGTGTGATTTACTGTTCATAAAAGTAAAAAATGCAATCAGAAGAATGATGAGACTAATAAACCACATGAAAATACAGAGACGGCTACTGGTTTGTGTTTCATATGATCTCGACGCATTTTGATGTAAAAGTGATTTCTCAAGAATTTGAAGGGAAGAGTTTGGTGAAGAGGCAAGGCATAGGCTGTTGCAAAATGAGTTGCAGAGTGGACTTCATGCGTTTTCCATTGTGGCTAAGACACCAGCAGAAGTTTAACCTCTCTCAAGTCTAGCAAAGACTGAGGTTTTTATTTTGTTATTTTATTCTCTTCTCGTGCATATATGCAAGGCATTTTGATTATCCCACCATGGATAATTTTTTTCTTCTCAAAATGAATTAACTTTTCAGCTTTTCAGCCTTGAATTATATTAATGATAACCTTATCTGCACTAATTAATTTCTGAAATTTGATGTCTTGCTGTACTGCCATGTGATGTTATCAAATGATGTTATAAAAATAATAGGACACTGCAATTACTACAAGCTAATGTAGAGAAGAACATTAATCTGTCAGCTTCCACTTATGAGTGAAAGAAAAGCCTTTTCTTTGTTTTGAAGCTTTATAATAAATAAATAGAGCTATACATAATTGCAGATAGGTATATTCAATGATTCATAAGGACAAATTGTTGATTCTTATTTCCTCCCAATCTTCGGAAATGTGTCATTCTATAGTTGCCGTATGCTATCTGATCTGTTTAATAATACACAAATTAATATGATGCCTCTATCTCTTGGTTTTGCAGGTGTGCGTTATGAGTAGGCTGCTCGGTGGGCTCGTCATATCCAATTGGCAATCTCCATGTAGCCAGTAAGAATAATGAATTAATCCAAAGTTGAGTCTCACTTTGAAAGTTCCTTTGATGTTGTAGACTAATCTGTTCCTCTGCACCTGTTTCTGAAATTCCATAGCAACATTTGGTGGCCGATGGACCAAACCCGACAGCATATGAACCGGTATCAATCGTGCTTCTTTGGGAGTCTGAGTGACGGGCTGAAGAACTTGACTTGCTACTGCCATTTCCAAGAAGTGGAGCTCGACCTTTAGGTACTCGAATCTAACCCTCAGTTTCCTATTAGGATTGGAAAAGTTAGCTAGAATGGTGATATCTCCATTGCTGTACTCTGGGAAATTGAGAAAGACAGCGTTTAGAGTGGCTGCAGGGGTGTCGAATGATGGAGTGAAACTAACTTTCCCTGATGATGATATTAGCAATTTGATTTTCTTATTACTTCTATCCAGAAAGAGTTGAGATGTACTTGTCCAATATATTGACTGATGATTGCCATATTATTAGGATTATTTTTTCTAACGTCCTCAGTTTTAGCTGTTTGCATTGGTGACATCAATGTGAGTCTTTAGGATTGATTCCTCTAGCATAAGAGATTGCTTTCAGCTAAAGATGGAAAGGATGATTGCAATATTGAAGAGGAATTAATTGATGAGGATGAATATTGTGCATGGAATGAGCTGAGACTTCATCCCATGATGATGAAATCAATATACAGGCTCAAGTTTAAGGAACCTACCCCAATACAGAACGCTTGTATTCCTGCTGCTGCTCATCAAGGGAAGGTGGGGGTTCCTCATTAGGTTGGCGTTGTATTTAATAGTGGCAAATGTGCATGGTACTAATGATTTAGTTGGCTTGACAGGATGTAATTGGTGCTGTCGAGACAGGATCTGGTAAAACACTTGTCTTTGGGTTGCCCATTTTACATTGTCTTCTGGAAGAACGAGAAAAGGTGGAGAGGCTCATGGTTGACAAAGCAGAGGCCAATGAAGGGATTGCTCCACAAGGTGTTGTACGTGCTCTCATTATTACCCCTACGAGGGAGCTTGCACTTCAGGTTCTCATTACTGCTTTGCTTTGGTACCTTCTATATAGTCTGCTAAATAGCTTCTTGTGTAGGGATATGAACCTGTGCCCTTAACTTCTGACCTCAAGCAACTGCTCATTCAATCTGTAATTCCTTTAATATTAGTTACTTATATATTTTTAAATAATACAATGTGTCCCTTATTGAAGGTGACAGATCATCTCAAAGCAGTTGCATTAGGCACCAATGCTAGGGTAGTTCCTAACTTCCTATTGTTGGTGGCATGCAACTGAGAAGCAGGGTAGACTTCTGAGAGTAAGGCATGAAATTGTTGTTGGAACACCAAGGAGACTTTGGGATCTTTTCTAGTGAAATGAACATTCTGTTTGTTTACTGACTCAGAAGATAATCTGACTCATCTGGTACTTTCTATGTTATGTCCCTATATATACCATGAGGAAGTTGTCTCTTATATAAAACAATTAAATATTGGTCGTCCTAAGGATTTTAATTGATCAGCCTTTCAATCTTGGTCATGATTTCAGAAAGTTGATGCAGCTGTATGTTCAATTTTAGACTTTTTATGCTTATGTTTCTATGATGTTGATAATGAGGGTCAAATTTACATATAATTTTTATTACTACAGATGCAATGCTTATCATTTTTTCTGTTGGATGAGGCTGATCGCATGATTGAATCTGGTCATTTCCGTGAGTTACAGTCCATCATTGACATGCTTCCCATGAGCAAGGAATCAACTGAGAGTCAGCCTGAGAATAAAATTCTTTTGTTCATCAATATTGAATATTTTTGTTATTTTTATAGGAGACGAAGGTGCAAATACAAAGCTTCTCGAATTGAAGTATTCTTTATGGAGCCCAAAAAAGATTTTCTTTGTTAATGAGTTTTTCTTTTGTTATGTTTTTTTTGTAATACTTAAATAACTTGTATTAACTTTTACTCATTTCTTGTTGGAACATCAAATATTAAATATAATTGTTACTGTAATGGGTTTAATAAAATTGATACTTTAGTTTATGCGTAGCATTGTTTCTAGTAGAGTTTTGGTTGAATTCGATTAACGTCTTGAAAAATTGGCCGAATAAATTTACATTAAAAAATAGTTATTGTTTTACATGTCAAAAATTTAGTTACATTTTGATATATTACAAAAAATAGTTACACGTTCATATGTCACAAAAAATAGTTACGCCTTCATATTTCACAAAAATAGTTACATGTTCATATGACACAAAAATAGTTATACTTATAAATATCACTAAATTTTGTGACATACTTTTTTTTTTGTGACATGTATAATAGTTACCCATCTACAAGATGTCACAAATTTATTTAGTGACATCCATGTGTCACAATTCTTCAAAAATCATGTAACTATTGGAATATTTTGTTGTAGTGCACAGACGATATCTCGTAACTCGTCCTTGAGTTGCTCTGCTACCTGAAAATGGGGCTCCCGACCATGGTGGTATGGGCCGAGCCGAGGGGAACCACCACAGGGTCATAATGTGCTTCTTGTTCTCTCGCAGTTGAACTGGAACTTTGTGCAGCACGCGCCGACGAGATTGACCGGATCTAGCTCCGATATTGATGCGCAGGTCGCCGAGTGAAGAAGTTTCTTCATCCATGGAAACTGCTTGCTATCTGTCAGTATATTAATAATATCTCAAAAACCCAACATAAGAACACATGTATATTAGTAATATATCACATATTGGAAAAGACATAAAATTGAATCACTAGTAATGGTTATTACTTTGTAAATGCACGCCACAAAAGATACAACTGATACTTTTCAAAAGACAAAAAAGAAAGCTAGCAAACGGATTTCATTGTTTTTATTAACTAAAGGACTTATCCATGAAATGTTTAAGCATGCGACTCAAATGCAAAGGATTACATTTTATATTCACAAAAATTAAAATTTTCAGCTCCTTCAAATTTGCAAGATCCTGCAAAAAAGAAAAAAAAAGAAAGAAGAGTATAAATTAGTATGAGAATTGTTGCCTAGGCTCAGCTCAATTGCAGAGATTTGTAGATCTGAATAGAGTGAGATAGAATAGATGTAAATTGAAGAATTGAGAAATATGTATAGATTGATCCATGCATTTATGTTGACTTGGACATGGACTAGTACTATGTTTTTTGTTTGTGGCTGTGAATTTTTCCATAAAACAAAAGATATTCTTCTTTCCTTTTTTTCTTATTTGAATTCATGAAAAATCCACCACCGCTATTTTCGGTGTATCACGGAACAATTACGTTTCTACGATAGCCTCTACAATAGCGTTTGAAAAGCAGGACGTAATGATATTATTCTTCTTCTTCTTTCAACATCTTCTCTGTAGATGCATCTGCATACCATTAAAATTTTAAAACATATTAATGCATCAATTATAAATTATGATTTCTCCGTAATATCCTTACTTGTATTATTTTTTAAAGATAGTTCAGTAATTTAATATATATTTATATATATGTATATTATATGTTATATGAAATAAAAATCATTCAATACACTCTCCTCGTAATTGGGTGATAAATTTATTGCTCGAAAAACATCATTGATTGCGCCTATTGATTTGTTGTTTGATTTCATTTTCTCAGCTGGAAGAACAATGCAAAGCTTGACTTACATGCTTGAGATCTGCGTTCTTCAAAAAAAAAAAATTGAGGCCGAGGCCGAAATGCGCGCACCATACTCTAGAAGGTACTTATTGGCATGTTGTTTTGCTTATGGCTATCTTATGCTGAACCACTGGATTTGGATAAAAGCTGAGATACCGTTAGGCATTTATCAGAACACATGTTACCATGTTGTAAATTGTAATGTTGAAGGAAGTAGTTATGTTATACACCTGCAGAACATATGACCAACATTTCAATACACACATATAGGTTTATTAATTGACGGATTTTATCCGGACGAGACATATATAACTTAACCATTTTCCATTTTTTTTCTCAAATGTAAAAGAAAACCAAACATGTTTTACTATGTCATCATTGATACATTGGTATCCTAGCATATAAGGGTACCTCCAATTATAGGTTTTTACATTTTTAAGAAGTTGAGAACCAACTCCCAAATGAGTCTCATATGAAGTCCCAACAAATTATAATTATAATTATAAATATACTCACAAGCACATTTTTTATTAACAGCCACAATTTTGGTTTTGTTCTATTTTTCCTGAACAACTTTTTGAAGTATGAATGTATGTATTTTTCTCTTTCTTTTTATTCTTTTGTATTTATTTTACGGGGAGGTCACAAGCAAGCAACTATAAAAAAAATTCGGTGGGTAAATAAAATAAGATACAAGCTGCTTAATAGGGCATGTTTTTGGGAGAACAACACAAAATAACAGGGAGCTAGAAGAAAATACACCAGGGGTCTACAGTAGAACTCTCGATGGCCGCATTAAAGCTAGTAATGCCAGGGTAAAACTAAAACTTGGGCACAATCTCACGTACAAAAAGAGGACCATAGAGAAAACTAAAATGCCAGGGTACGAATAGAAAAATACACAACCAACAAGAAGTAAGTTTTGGCAACTATCAACACCTTCATAAAAGAAAAGAAACAAATAAGTAAAACAAAAGAGAGAGAGACAGTGAGGCAGAGCAGAAAGGCTGCTGCGGTCAGAGCTATAATAGTCCATGGGCTCCGGAATTTGGTGTTGATGAGGTCGGCCATCCAGGTTTTGGCTTTGCTGTTGCAGTGTTCCTCCATCCTCATCTTCACGTCATCAAGAAGCTTATCGTTGGAGAATCCATAGGTATCGATGCTTTTGAACATTCTGACCACCTCTTCATCGTTCGCCAACATGCTGTACAGTATGCCTTTCTCCCGCAGCTCCTTCACATCACTAGACTTGTCGATCAACGTTTTCATGAAATTAACATATCATGTCACAATGCAGTCTGTTACCGGTGTCTCCGGCGACATCTCGAATGCAATGGCATTCGAAAGGAACACGAGGCTATTGTAAGTGACGTAGAAGAACGGAAGGTGGAGTTGGGCGTAGAAGGCCAAGGAGAAGAACTTGATGTCCTTCAAGCAATGAGAACTCCGCCTGAAATGAATTCCCTTTGCTTTCAGATCCGTCACCGACCGAAACGGTCTGTTCCACATTTGAAACGGAGTTTTTGAGCTTTTTATCCTTGGCTGGCTATACTTATTGATAACCCGTAAAATATTACTTGATTCTTCTGTCTCGACAAGGCGGAGGTATTTGTGATGTATAGCTTCGAGAAGGTGAAGAGGCTCTTCTTCTTCTTCTCCGTTTCCCCATGGGAGTTGTGTCATCCTCCTATCCCCAAAAGTAACAGCACTCAAGTAGTTGCACAGCAATGATTGGCCTGTGTCACCTGCGTTTATTAAGTTGAGGAGCCATAGTGGAATCTGATTCTCCAGCATATACACATCGCGGTACATGAATAATGCTCCCGACATTCCCAGCCTACGGTGCATTAGGTCGTATTTCACCTTCTTCCAAATAGCTTAAGAGGAAGTAGCGTCGCGGAGCATCATTTCGACCGGTTCCTCGTCGCCGTAGCGGTCCGCGTCGTCAAAAATGCGGACTTCGTCCATCCGCTCAAGATCTTTCGAGAAGAATGCCTTTGTCGTTGGCGCCGCAGAAGATGTCTCGTTACTCGTCCTCGAGTTTCTCGCTACACGAAAATGGGGCTCCGGCCGTGGTGGTATGGTAGGGGAAGAATCACGGGTCGTAAATGTGCTTCTTGTTTCTCGCACATTTGCCTTTGGAACTCTGACTGACCTTGCGCGACGAGATCGACCGGATCCGGTGGGATATCGGCCTTTCACGTCGGCCAGGAGGAGTTTCTTCGTCCATGTAAACCGCTACTGCCTCGCCACTACTACAAAGCGATTATAGACTACACGTTTTATGTGTAGTACATGTGCGATAGGTAGTGTAGAGAAAGTGGTGTAGAGAAAAGTAGGCGGCGCATGCACTCGCTTTTTAAGCGTAGTCATACCCCGTATAGACTACGCTTTTCGACATAGACTACGCTTTTACGGCGTGGTCGATACCAACAGACTACGGAAAATGCGCGCACACACTACGCTTTTTGGCGTGGTCTATACCAACCATGACTACGCTTTTCGACATAGACTACGCACGCGCGTAGTCTATACCAACGAACTACTGGAAAATGCGGCGCATACACTACGCTTTTGCGTAGTCTATACCAACCATAGACTACGCTTTTCGACATAGACTACGCTTTTACGCCGTGGTCTATACCAACAGAACTACGGAAAATGCGGCGCATACACTACGCTTTTAGCGTGGTCTATACCAACCATGACCACGCTTTCGACATGACTACGGCCACGCGTGGTCATACCTCGAACTACGAAAAGGCGCATACACTCGTTTTTGTCGTAGTCTATACCCATTATAGACTACGCTTTTTCGCACGTGACTACGCTTTTCGCGTAGTCTATACACATGAATCACACATTGGTTGGCTCGTATACTACGCTTTTATGCGTAGTCTATACCCACTATAGACTACACTTTTCGCACACAGACTACGCTTTTACGCGTGGTCTATACCCTCGCACTTCTGAGAAAAAGGCGCGTACACCACGCTTTTTGTCGTAGTCTATACCCCATAGACTACGCTTTTGCACATAGACTACGCTTTTACGCGTAGTCTATCTTGATGAACTACACAAAAATTTCGCACATACACTACGCTTTTATGCGTAGTCTATATGTATTAACTACGGTTTTGAGTTTATTTACTACGGTTTAATGCCAATTTACTACGCTTTTCTATTACAACCCGTAGTCGATTTAATAACAACTACTGGTTTTCAATTTCAACCGTAGTTAATTTCTTTATTTAAACTCGTATAATTAATAAAGCACAAGCAAATGAGATTAAAATATACTTGCGACTACGTTCAAAATCACTATTCAAAATATCTGATATGTTTTCATTACATTACAAAATCACTATACAAAATATACAACTGTTTTCATTACTGCCTACAAAATCACTATACAAAATACTATGCACATCACATAACAAAACAATAACACCGTATCCCAAATATCACGAGACAAAATAATTGAAATATCGATCACTTACAACTAAAACATCACGGGACTATATGTGAAGCATGAAATTTGCCCGTTCAACGCGAACTTCATCAATGTCTCTCGAGAGTAAGACCGATTTTGAAACTATTAACAATTCAAAATAGAATATTAGCACTCTTGTATGAAAAAATGATTATATTAAAGAATTGAAATAGAATTATCTTACATGTGAGCGTAAAGAAATGGAACCGGTCTTCATAACTTCTTCAATTATATCTTTCATGGGCGTAGTCTGAAAGAACCGCATTGCTTGGAATCGGGTTGTCTTGGACACTTTTAAAATATCAAATATTAACAACATGTAGATGTATATGAAATCCAACATAAAACAAACATGATTTGATAAATGAAAATACCTTTACAATTTCCCAGTTGGTTCTTCTTCCTCTTTTCTCCAATTTTGCATTAAACATAAAATTGCCTTCAAGCAATTAATAGTAGTTAGATACTACCACAAATACACATATTTCAAACTACTGATAAGCGAAGATCGATAAATGCTCAAACATTATGTTCATGGCGATGCGATAACAACATCACAATTCAGTATAGTTTATACATAGAATTTGCAATGAACATAATGTATCTTTTGGAATTTAGTATTCAAACTATGTACATATGTATGGAATCAGCCCACACACGAATATTGCAATGAACATCTGAATATTCATTACCCTCATGATCTTCTTGAGGCGACCCACAGAATATTACGACACACGGTGTAGAACTTTAAAAGAAAAGCGTTCTCTATTCGGATCCTAAGCCATTCTAAATTCTATGCAAAGAAACCTCTTATGATGCTTATTTACTTACAAAATCGGATCCCATTCTCTTGAGTAACATACTCTTCATGCAAAACACAGTTATTAAAGGACATAAGACTTAAAAACCTTAGAGGAGAAGGTAATTGCATTGGTAAGTATTAGGCCCGAGCAAGGTAGCTGGTGCTTTTCTTCTTTTACAAATATAAAGAAAACGCAAATCTATAGAGAAAGCAAACAAAGGCTAAAGATCAATATTAAGGAACTGTGTATACACTAATTACTTAGAATACATAAATTTTGTCACCATGTGGATAGCTGAACATAGTCGAACATAAAATGGAAATCAGAAGGGCAGTATACCAGCAACCATATACGCATAGTATATCAAATAATAAATTATTAATGGTCAATCTTATAAATATGATACTTACAACTTGACTAGACATGAGGAAAATAAGCTACTGGAGTTTATGTACCCCCCTCCCTCAAATATTGACACACTATGAGATTTTAGAGACTATGCCGAGAAGTAGAATAAAACATTTAAGTAAAAGGATTAATTTGCCTAGTTTGAGTTAATTCTTACAGATGAAGAAGTTGATACAGTTTGTGGAAATAATTCCTGATCTTCTAGTGAAAATAGTATCCTATCTCCCATTCAATAAAACCTATAAAGGTGAGGTGTATCTTGATGATGCATTTTGTAGAAGTCTGGGTATCGATTATAATGGAGCAGATGATGGAACAAAGATCGAAATAGAGTATATGAAGCTGGTATTTGCCACAATTTTACACACAAGGCATATGCAAAGGTTGATAAAACTCATAAGATACGAAAGCACAAGTAATGGCGGATATTGAGAGAACTTTGATGAGAAGTGTGAGATGGATAAGAGTGCAAGACGACAATGGGAAGCTACACAACAATCCACTAGATATATGTAGATTTTAAATATAATCCTTAATCCCATGAAAGAAAATTACGCCATTCCTGTTCCATCGATTAGTTTCACTTTTAAAGCGGTCAAATATGCGATTAAGACAACTAATAAAGATTGAAAATTTTAACTAAAGGCGGGGTGATGAATAATTTCTGAGTTCACGGTGAATTCAGTATTAATTACTTTCGCCTTTGTTGGATAAGCGATACCAAGAGTCTAGATTAGCAAAGCAGAAAGTCTCAAAACCCACAGCATGGCGAAACCATTTAACTCTTGACGCAGAACAACTAGAATGGTCATTCCAATGATGTTCACTTGGAGCAGAAACCTATAGTGGGTATACACTACGCATAAAAAGCGTAGAGTATTTGGGGGAATCTTGTAAGGGTCACATTAATTTGCCATATACATAATGCGCTTCTTAACAAAGAAATCATTTATCTAAGTGTTATAATCTAGCAAATAGTCATCCAAAACCCAACAAATAATTTCCAATTCACGAAAAGAAAAGAAGGAATTAAAGGAGTCAATCTTACGTGTTGACTATTGCTTTCGATTATCATCACGAATGCGATGACTAAGAGGTCGAAGATAAATCGTTTCTCCACGAGGATCAACTCATGTAAGAATCCAATGTTCCTAATCAATAGAAAACATATAATATTAGACATGTTGAGAAAAAGAAGATAATGGTGATGAACTAAGATTTAAGACTTACCCTACATTGCGGTACTATCACTAATTGATTTTGAGATACACCTCAAACCTATCGGCCAAAGCACGTGTTCGTGCATCTTGATCGCCCTGGGAACATATGATATCTCAAATGGATTCACAAACCATGATCGACCAAGTGTAGTTGTACTCTCCTTGAACTCTTGGAATAAGTGACTAACAAATAAATAAAATGTATTAAATAAACATATACTTAACATTGCAAAATAAATTTTGAAAGAGTAAATTCTTACCACATATAAACCACAACGCAATTTCACGGAATTGGCTCTAATTCACAAAGCGGATGATGTCTTCAAGATGTACGAAAATCTCAAAGGGCTTACCAAAGATTTCATCTTCAAATGGAATTAATATCCATTTCCCATCCGTCAAAGTTTTTCAACATGTAAATAAACACTTTCATGGATTGAATGCAAAGTGTCAAACACTTCACATTTCTCTCCTTAACAACTCTTTGCCTTACTTTTGTTTTCTTCGCGAGAAAAGACACCCTAATTTGCATAATCATAAATGTAAATAATAATAATAACAAATAATCATCATTGTCAATCAATACGTTCACACGAATTATTTGTTACTTGATGGTTAATAACAAACAAGCCACGGAGTAAAGATGCATCTGTTTGGATTCTCACAACAAAGTGGTCATTAACCTATCAATATATTGTAGTGAATGTAGTAAATTCTTGCATTTGTTAGCCTAAGATTTCAACTTTTAGATAGGTTGATTATTTTCAAATGTTTTCGTGAAATTGATCTTAAGAAACTCGCTTATCTTTTAAAGAAACACTAAGGAACAGCGATGTAGGCATCACAGGAAGAATGATCCTTAGAAGGTTTCGACTATACTCTAGCTCGTCACAATATGTGCAACAATCTGTTTAAATCTAGTCGTCTCATTTGTATAATGGTTTCATCAATCCTTTCTCCTCTAATCGGTAGCATTACATAATCCAACTACAACTATTATTCGACATTTATGAGTTACTTGCCATGGTTAATTTCGGAGGAAGGCGAGTTTCATCTTCCGTCCTCGAAACCAGGAAGGAATTCAATTGGCATGCTAGACATGGATGGCATTCAAGAGTGGTGGTTCAATGCGTGTTAGAAACAAAATGGTTGCTCCTTATCGCACTAACTTTTCTCAAAGTGCTCGTAAACAGCATATTCCGACGTTCACTTGTCTTTTAAGAAGATTTTACATGTATTGTCATCCAATATATGTAAAAATTGTAAATTTGTAGTTAAACTATCTTATTATTCTTATGCAAGTTGCAAGTTAGGCACAGATCACACGTCTTGCCTCCCAGCTAGATGTTTGATGGACAAAGGGAAATGAAATAGAACAAACAGAAAACTGGTATTTTCATGGTTATAAGAGGCAGCTTAAAATGCCTAATGATTCCACTGTCTCCTTGCTTTGTCTCTCATCTAGTGAGTTAAAATAGAAATGTAACTTAGACAATTCTAGCAGTGTATTAATGCCTAGACATTGTTCTTGCAAAACTTTTATGAAGACAATGAACACCAAATAATAATAACAAAGAAGCATAAGTTTTGAAGTAATAATAATAATAACAAATAATCATGTTAAACTAAAAATAATACATAACGTATCAACTTTCTCAATCAAGATCACTTGGCAATCATCTTCTTCTCATTCTCCTTCACTTTGTCCTTGAGGTCTTCATCCACCTCAAAATTCACTTGTTTGATCGAACAACTTCCCTTTTCTTCATAATCTTTCTGGTCTTTCAAATTTTGTAATTCTGCTTCAAGTTTTTTCACTCTATCGTGTAGGTGACATATCATCATTTCTTGTTGTTCTCCGATTTTCTTATCTCCCCCCTTCAACTTACCTTGTCTATGCTCCTTGGATTTTTTGAAGAAAGTAGTAGGAGTAACATAACTACCTACTCCCCACATGCCAGGCGTTGCTCGCGCTTTTGTAATGCACACGTAAGCAAATCTTCTCCCAAAGTATTAGTCTTCAATTCACCTTCTTCCTTTAGGCGTATGCAATCATCCTTTAGTATACAAATGAAGATTCAGAACAGTTAAGTTCAAGGCAGTTAGTATATGCATGTATTATAAAACATGCCATTTTAGTGTTTCATACCATGGGCAAGAAAGAGCTATCAGCAAAAAAATTGGGCAACTATGGAGCAATTTGACAGAGGCAGATAAACAGGTAAAAGAAAAGTATACTTGACATAGGGAACTTATTTGCTGTGTCTTCAGCTTTTTGCTTAAAATAAATTATAGCTGCTAATTTAATTGTAAATAGCAAATTCGAAACATATCCATTTTCTTGAGCATTTTCCTTTCCAAAGCATGATTTTGAGAAGGCCTTGTTGTGGAAACCTCAGAAATATTAGGGGTCAGGATTTAATATAGCTAGCTACTACTACATCTCTGTATGTCTAGGGTAATGACTTGCTTGAGTCTTGTTGGTTTAATTCATCCGGTGTCTGTAGTAATAATTAATAACATTAATAGATAATGGGTTGTGCAAACAAGGCAGGAATATTAGGGCTCAGAAAGAGAAAGACTTGTTTCTCATTGGGCCTTGGTAAAATTGCTTTCGACTTGTACTATCACTGTGTAGAATGCAAAATGCTCTCTTTGATTGTCATTGTTAGGAGCCCTAGTTCCAATCATACGCATGCATACGAAACAAAAGTACACTAATCCTGAAACTTGTATTCTTTGATTCTAAAATCCTGAGAAAAAAATGATGACACGATTCTATCTTGCAAATAGTTTTCTAATCTATGGTGGTATCAGGTATATCAGGATAAAGGTTTGAGAGACAAGGAAAGATACAAAGCTGAAATGTTGGAATACAAGTCATCCCAATAAGTGCAAGGTTTATAGGCTTCATTGTAAGTAATCATATAAAAAGGTTGAAACTGCGGTCTCAATAGGTTGAAGACCTATTGAGACCTATATCAGGATAAAGGTTTATCTTGCAAATAGTAGCCCACCGTCCAAGTATATGCATGTATTATAAAAAAATTTATAATGCATGTATCATAAAAAAAAGCATGGAACATCTTACAATCCTTTGCACAGTTTGCTTTAATTTATCATCTTCTATATCGCCTTTCTTTGGAATTCGGGCTTTCTTCCACATCACAGCCCTATCTACATCATCCTCTCCACATAATTCGTCCTTCTACAATAATAAAAAAAGTATGTACATAGGATATGAAGCATAAAGGAGAATGTATCAACTGGTGTTCGAAGAAAATAAATAAGAAATGAGCAGTAAGGAAAAACTACCATTGTTTCACCAACCCCGCATAGCCTCTTCGTGAAAGTCTATGTGGGTAAATGTTCTTCTCACCCTTTCTGCTTGCTCTTCACTCCATTTCTACAATATGAAGTGAATTCATCATTAAAATCTTGTACTAGAAGATACTTTCTACATAAAGGCGCCGTTGGTGCCATAAGGTCTTGTAATAGTTAAGTAAAATAAACTACAACTTGAAGCCATGCTTGCCGATGAAATAAACAAGCTACTTTGCCAAGCTAGGCGGTGCATTAGCATGAAACCGTAATCCTAATACTACAATGTCTGCAGATGACTTTTGTTTATTCAAGTAAAGTCATCGATAAACAACTAATTAACTAGCCACCCAAAAGCCCCAATATGTATCCTAACTAATCATATCATATAACACGACATGAAAATCACTTACAAAATAAAATATCTTAGAATATTTAATAAACACATAATAATCCGACCAGACGCGGTGTGTGGATTGACATAAGTCATTTGCTTACCTTAAAACCATCTTACTCTAGATAGCACAAATTGGTCCAATCTTCACGTAGAATACCTTTGCATGGGGTGGATCATTCGATTTGAGGATTGTCTATGTTGGGAAGAATGTATTTTTATATAATTTAGACTTCCATTGTCGCCACTTTGTGCTGCAGATTCTCGCACATCACGCCTCCAAGTCTTTTGAACTACATATGCTACCTAATAAACCAAAAGAGAATTTGCTCAAGTTATTCCATAAAAATCGTGCAATATTAAATAAATATGCATAAATATTAAGGCTACAATTATTTGAATTTATATATGATCGCAAGAATAATTTAAACAAGCATACTTACATTCACATGCTCCCAAATAATGTTTTCACTTCTTTTGGCACCATTTTCCAAGTCTTATAACTTATCTTCAACTCTTGTCGAGCAAGAAGACCAATATAGCTTTGCATTTCGCGCAACTCGACCAATTGGTTGTCCTCGCACATTAAATTCAACAACTTCTTTTATCCCTTTCGCCTTCCGCTTTGCAAGCTCAGTCAAACACACATTTCCTCTTGTTGATTGTGTTTCTTTGGAGTCCAATCCACTGTTATCAGCATCACCGGTAACCATGGTAACCACAAGACCTATTGAAAAAAATATCAATACAAATAATTAGCTTACCATAAATAAAATAAGCAATGTACAATGCAAAAACACACAAACATGGGATTGTACCAGTTTAAGAGTTCGATTGTTAACCCAAATTCCATCACAATCTTGGCGAACACATGATGGTTCATTTTCATCACGGTCATCATTCAAATTCATTTGTGGAAGCTCATTATTGAAAGCTTGGTAACTAAGAGCAATATCTTCCAACTCGCACCACTAATCATTTCACGGTACTCTTTATTGGGACATGAGAGTACCACAGACCATATAGGATCTTGAGGGTCTTCAACGTAGAACACTTGTTTAGCTTCGACATCCTAATATAAGCGAATCCGGTTTGAACCCAATTCTTTTCAAGTTCACTAAGGTAAAGCGAAGATCATCTACTCACGCCACCATTATTCTCAACCCAATCACACTTAAACACTACCATCCGAAATGCTTGATAATCAAGCTCCCAAATTTCCAATTACCCCATAGAACGTCATATCTCGTGACAATTGGGTTTTATCCTCGCACTTGAAACACGCATTGTCTTTGCAACTAAGGCGACTCGAATTTTGAACAACTCGTAGATTATCACGTTCTTTTGTATTGTAAGTAACACCATTAATCAAATAGCTTTGATATTTTAGAACACTTTGCTAGGTCCACGCGCCATCCACTTGACTTTGTTGAGATTTGACTAATGAATGTGCTTGATTCTAATGAATGTGCTTGATTTGATGAATGTGTCGATGTCACTCCAACCTTCAGAAGAAACTAAAATTAATACAAAAGGATTTGTTGTTGTAATTGTTTAATATTTTTTTAAACTATAACACTTACACGTTCACGAAACCAATCGATGAAAGTTTTGTTATGTTCAGCTTGTTGCCAAGTTAAAGTTTTGGTAGGATATGTTTTCTTCACAAGTTCCAGATGTTCTCTGTCCAAAAGATACATCCATAAAATTAGTGCATAATTATTTAAAATGAAGGCTATCATTAAGTCGGGCATATGTTGAGGACATACTCAATATATGGGTCGACCTCAATATCATTGTTCAATACATATCGATGTGCCTGCTTCCACTCCTCAACACTGATTGTGTGGTGTTGAGCACTTGTTAAAGGCCTTGTTCGGATGGCTTGCGAGTAATGCACGGATTCAATCGTGTGGACATTGGATAAGTAATCTGCAAAATTCCACCTCTCGCACAAGATGGACCACTAAATGAATCATTATATCAAAGAATGACGGAGAAATTCCTTTTCAAGCAAGCACAAAGTCGTCACAATATCTCTTTGAATTTTCTCTAACTTTGACACATCAATAACTCTCACACAACACATTGAAGAAGAAACACAACCTAGTGATGGTATACCTCACATGTTTTGGTAAAACACCACGGATGGCAACTGGAAGCAATTGTTGCATTAAAGTATGGCAATCATGGGACTTGAGTCCAACTAGTTTCAAATCCTTCATGGACACCAAGCTGGAAACATTAGATGAATAGCCCATGGCACCTTCATTCCATGCAAAGAATCGCGCATAATTTTCTTTTTCTTCTTTACTTAATGTATGACAGGCAGGAGGTAAAAATGTTCTAGATCCAATCACTTCGGGTGCCAACTCAAGTCGGACACCCAACTCCATCAAATCTTGTCTCGCTGCAATTCCATCCTTCGTCTTTCCCGGAATGTTTAGTAATGTGCCAATCAAACTTTCACACACATTTTCTCAATATGCATCACATCAAGAACATGTCGCACATGTAGATGTTCCCAATCGCAAGATCAAAGAATATCGACTTTTTTCCAACATGTTTTGCCTTTATCCATTTGTGGTGGTTCTTGTGTCTTTGGTTTTCTTTTGCCTTTCTTTTTCTCGCTGACCGCCATCATCATAATTTGACTTATTTACATCCTTTTTCCCCAAGAACAAGTGATGTTCTTAACTCTTTCAATTACCTCGTGGCCACTCAACGGATTAGGGGCAAAGTCAAACTCTTGTTGACCATCAAAAGCCTTTCTTTGTCGTCGATAAGGATGATGTGCGGTAGGAATCTTCTATGCCCGTATATGACATTTTTCTAGAATGTTTCAACATCTTCGCATATGTTTCTTCTCCACATCTTGGACATGCTTGATATCCTTTTACAGAGCACCACGATAGGTTTCCATAGGCGGAAAATCATTGATTGTCCACAATGTAAACGACTTTGAGCAAGAAACTTTCTTCTCGGTATGCATCATATGCTTTGATACCCACATCCATAACTCCTTTAAGTCATCAATTAAAGGTGACAAATACACATCAATGTCGTTCCCGGTTGTTTTGGACGAGATATTAATAACGTCAACATCATGAATTTTCTCTTCATGCATAACCAGGAGGTAGATTATGCGTGACAAGTAAAGCGCCAACAACTATACGTAGAATTCATTAGTCGTGTGGATTGACACCATCTGCGGATAGAGCTAACCTAAGATTCCGATTCTCGAAGCAAATTCGCCATTTTCATCCACTAATCTCCGGTGGTGCATCGGTGGGATGTCGTGAATACCGTCTCAACATCTTTCATTAGCATGCGAGTTAAGTCTTTAGATGTTTCCTTATTTGAAACATTCTCAAAAATCTTGGTATTGGTGGAAAGTACCACAATAGCTTTGCAGAGGCATAATATGTAAATTAGTTGTCTTCCACTCTTCTTCCATCTTGACAATCCACATGTAGGACACTCATCACGGTTCTTATATATCTTTCTATATAAGATGCAATCATTTGGGCAAGACATGGATTTTCTCATAACTCATACCCAAGTACTTAAGATTTTTGCATTGTATAGAGATGAAGGCATCTCATTGCAATTTGGAAGCATTTCCTTAATAAATCTAACAGTTCATTGAAGCGGTATCGCACCACCTATACTTTGCCTTCAAATTGTACAACTTCACAATTGTCGATAACTTTGAGAACTTTGTATGACACGGATACAAAGGTTTTTAAGATCCTCAAGTAACTTCCTAAATTCATTTGGATTATTCGATAAGTCTCATACGCATCATGTATCATATCAATAGGATCTTCATTCTTCCGATATTGACCATCTTCCCATATTCTATCTTTTCATTGTCTACTTGCGTGCATCGATTTTTCCCATGAAATGTCCATTCTTGGTATGTTAGATCCATACCATGACAACACAAGTGCGCCTTATTGCAGATACATTTTCTTTTTAAATTACCACATTTTGCACAAGGACATGGTATTTGGTTAGAATCTCGCATTTTGCAATGCAAATTGTAAGAAAGATTCTACCCATGCTCGTATTCACGTGATAATCTATTCATTGACATCCATGCTTTGTCCATCTTGAACAATCAAAATTCACAACCTAATAGTACCAAAGAAACATAAATTTAGCAAATTCACTTCATTATCATCTCTTCTACCAACCAAAATTAAATTTTATATTCTAACACATAACTTGGTGAACTTATCACCCCAAATCCGACATATGAAGTTTTATTCAAGAAATCAATCACTATTGACATAATGGAAACTAGAAAGACAAATACTTATTGACCATCATAAGATTCTAAAAATATCTTTACTAAAGAGGTAAAACTTACTTGTCGTGTACACTTGCGCCTTTAAGCCTCTGCGTGTAGAGATACCGTCCGAGAATACAATGTCTTCGCCTAGATCCAACCTAAGCAAGTAAAGGCCAAAAGAACAAGTTCTAAGTCCGGGAATACCTTATGCAGATTCAACCAAGCAATTTTATGAAAACAAGCGGATACTTTACAAAGTTTATAAATCATAATTCACGACTTAAATTTAACATCTTGGTTACTTCAAAATATGTAATGCACCTCTTATCCTCCCAATCGATCAAACTATCAATATGTCAATACCGCCAAATTCATAAGATAATTACATAATCAAAAATAAAGTTGCATCTATACATTGATTTAAAGTATAAACGGTCGAATAACGTTAGCGAAGAAGAGAAACAAATATAAGAGACAATGGATTAGGTTTCAAGAAAACATATTTCACTTTTACCTATTAAATTTTGTGATACATGTGTTATTTAAGGAATATACGTGTTCAAATTGGCATTTTCCTACAGGGAAAACCTTAAATTGGAACAAGTCGTTCTTCTCTTGTTAACAAGGTTTCTTTTGGAGAGAGTGTGCGTGTGGACATAGCGCCTGCTTTTTCAAGGATTATATCGCAGAAAGGAGACTACGTGTAAAGTTGAAGAAGTTTGGTATTCCTTCGAATGTATGAGAAGTCTCACATCTTTTTACAAGGAAAATTTGGATTCCTAGATTTGGCGATGTGAGAGAAAAGATGCTTAAAAAGAAAAAACTTGTTTCTTGCTTTCCTTTGTTTGAACCATTTGGAGAGTTTATTTTAGTGTTTGTTTACTATCTTGTCTTATATTGGTATCTCATGCAGTTGGGTAACAAGAAGTGCTAAGGTTTCTTAATTCTTCTAATCAACCATCTATTCAACTTTTGTGACAAGGAGCAAAACACTAAAACCATATTATATCGATAAATGCCAAACATTTCTAACATTTAACCACGTTTGAATCAAGTAGTAAACACACATACTACTCAACCAAGTAATAGAAGTGCTAAAGTTGTGAAATGGTGTAACTTGTTTCTGGAAAAGTGAAAATGACATATACCAAACATCTTTGTTGTCATCTTTCACAAGTTCATTGACAAGCTGTCAAGTACAAAGAAAACTGAATGATATTATAATGAGAGACCGGTGGAGGATTTCTGCGTCGTCAGAGAAAAATTTAGTGCCTTATATTTATGGATGAATCAACAACATTTACAAAGAAAAGGATCTATTCTACTAGAGGATGTAAGCGGATGACCTAACAAACCGATCGAAAAGAAACAACTAATCATTAGTCACTAACCTTTAGATTGCGCTTAATGCATTCTAATTATAGGTTGAGCCCTCGGTCATGCTTTCCTACTCCTACTTGATGAACTATATACGCACATAACAAGATTGAGAAGAAGTTCGACATCGAAAGAGAACATTCGCTCCCAAATTCTCTTTTCGAAATGCCACATTGCTCCGTTGTGAAGAGTGGGAGCATTTGCCTTTCTCCTTATGCAATGCACACTTGCGTCTCGATGGTATGGTCTCCGCTCAATGTGCGTGTTCGACATTGATAAGCTTCCATCAAACACACACCGAGCATCATCTCTCGCCGCACTCGACATCTTTCTTCTCTTCTCTCGTTTGATAGATTTCTATTTCTGTTTATGTATATTAGTATGAGAGATGATTTCTTACGATTTTCCCATGTCTCTTTGAACGTTTATATAGAGTAGAGGATTATGCTTTGTTGATTAAAACTATGGTGGTGAGTCTAGATTATACAAATAAATTTGTTTCGGTCTTTGATGCGTGATATTCAAGAGATCGAGTTTTCAAACTAGAAAGTGGCATTTCTTTCTATTTAGAATCTTTTAGCACTATTTACTATGTAAACTTGGACTTGGTTACCTAAGAGAGTTGAATAAGACATAAGGGGGGGGTGAGGGAAAGAATCTGTAGAATAACAAGGCTTACGTTGTTTTGTTTTCTTCTTTTGAACCCTCACAAAGTTTATTTTATTTACATTGTATCTATACCCTTCAGACTTATTCCTATCGAAAGGCCACAGAGGTGAATCTATACCCTTTGTACCTCTATTCTGAACAAACTATCTCGTGCAACATGAATAATTGTGTTGATATACTTGCGCAGATTTTATGAATTAAAAGACTCGATTGTTCTTGTATGATGTTTCAAGATTAAATTATTTTCTTTGTTAAATCAAAACTCATTCTCCTCAATAGTTTACTCATAGATCCATTTGATGTGGTCTGTCTATTTTAACAAGATGCAAACCTCCTATGAAGTGGATTTAATTTATTCTTGGATTAAACAAATTATATAAGACAAAAGAACCTAGATTCTATTATAACTTCCCAAATATGGTTTTGTTGGTTTTGGTACTTGGCGAAAACAGATAGCCCATTGAACAAAGATTTGATAAAGCTGTTAGATAAAATCAATTTACTTAAATTGATCAAGAGATTATTTTTCATCACAAGACTTGGACTTTCCTGTTTATGCATTGCTATGGAAAGTAATCTGCAATGTTATCTTGTAAATCGAATGAATCTCTAAGAAAGATGAAAGAATATCATGTGTGAATTAGCTTGGAAGAGTGAACAAATGTTCATGATCGTCTCGTTCTAGTCGTATAGAAAGCTATAGGTTCCTCCCAAAGATGCCGATTTATCATAATCGATTGGATTCCTTAAATAGTTAACTTCAAGTTCATGGAATAAATTACTCATAATTTATTCCATTACTACTATGCCCATTACTACAGTTTCACATTTGGTGAAATGCGACCTAATATGCCCATTACTACAGTTTCACATTTTTTCAAATGCCAAACACGTGTACAACTAATTTAATTGTGTGTTTGCACCTTTTCTTGGCACCATCATATTTAATGTTGCTTCCATCGACACGCACTCATTTCTCACACTCAGCTTCCAACTTCTGTTCTTCATTTTTTATTTTTTTTTGATTGTGTAGTTTAAGACAAAGGGTGGGATCTTGTTACTGTAAAATAGGTAAGCGGATCTATATGCAGATAAGCACGCAATTCATCAAGGATAAATGCCCACATCCATAGATCCGCGAAAAAGAAACCCAAATTCTTCTTTTGTCATTATTTATTTATCTCACATCTCTGGAATTTCTTCTCAATTAACGGAATGAGACAGTAGCAATTCACCATACATTTTTGAAGAAAAATAATAAACAAGCCAAAAAAGGGAACGTTCTTATAAAGCAAAAATAATACATTTCTCTGTCTCTCTCTAAAAAGACAAAATTGCAGACGAGGAAGAAAGAGAACTCACCGAGCGGCGACGGCGGCGGCGGCGGCGTCGGCGGCGGCGACGGCGGAAGAGAATGTGGAGTGCGGCGGATGACAGCGGCGGCGATGGAACAACGGTGAGCGGCGGCAAGGAGGTGAAGAATCTGATCGTCGCAAGGGAGTGAAGGCGGGAGTATTGAATTGTAAAACAAGTGAATTAAGTATTGTAAATTCAGGTTTTAGTTATAATATAAATATAAATAAAGCCCACATACGAGAGATGTTGAATTGTTGGTGGAATGGTTAAGTGTCATGTTAATAACCCACAAATCGTGAGTTCGAATCTCACGTTTGTGATTTTATTTTATTTTTAATTTAGGGTATAGACCACGCTTTTTATAAAAACACGCACATACACTACGCTTTTAAGCGTAGTCTATACCCATATAGACCACGCATTTACACCACGCCTTTGTTAGCGTAGTCTATACCCACCATAGACCACGCTTTTGCACCACGCTTTTGTTAGCGTAGTCTATACTTCAAAAATCAAGACATAGACCACGCTGATAAAAAAGAGTCTCTATATGACCACGCTTTCACCAAAAAGCGAGTCTATAAGGTGCAGAGAAAAGTGGTTTTGTAGTAGGCGCCGGTTCAAGATCCGCCATGCATTCAAAAATTGTACGTGTGTCTATATGCATGCACAACTAGATTTAAACACTTACCTTTGCACTTCGGTTTGTAATTTTAATGGATGGAGTTAGGCTTGTCAATTGGAGGGTTTATCCGTACCAGAATCAATAAATAATTATCGATTCTCATTTTGGAATCGGCCCATTAGATATTGGATCCGGACCATCAACTATGAGCCTCAAGCTATCAGGATCTAAGTGGGTCTGGAACCAAACCGAATCGAAATAATTGTTTTAGAATTTAGTGGGCTATAAACGATTCCAGATCGGTATGGATAAAATCGGCCCTATATTGACAAGCCTATTTAACCTTAGAATTATCAATAGACGGGTTTTACTTGAACCAGAACCAATAAATAAGTATCGGTTCTGATTTTAAAACTGGACCAGACCCGGACCATGAAACTACGAGTCTAAACGGTCCAGGTCTGAAGCGGGTCCGGAACAGGAACTAAAACCGGACAGGAACCACCGCTTCAAAATTTAATGGGCAATAAGAGGTTCAAGATTGGTCCGAATAAAATCTGTCTATTATCATCCCTAGATACAACTGCATTGGGATTTATTGAATCATTTCATAACTATATGCATGGATGTAACAATTTTCTGGTAGAATTCGACTAGTAGATTACAAGATTGGCGGAAGGGTAGATCTGATATATATATATAGATAGTATCCGTGATAAGTTTTCTCATATGTACATTTTTTATCCTCCTACCTGTACATATAACATTTGCTTTGTTGACTATTACAGTTGACTGTTATTGTCTACTTGCAATAGATATATCGTGAGCTGAAATTGGTGATGTTTGGAAAGGTTAACATAATATGACACAAATAACTTGAAAAGAAGAGCAAATGAATAATGAAGTGTTGAGTATCAGTTACTTGAAAAAGAAAGAGAAAAGGTGTTCATATATAGAAAGAAGAAAATGCCATGCTTTTATGTCAAGAATGGTATATATTTCTTTCTTTAATGGTTAAATGAAGCATGGTATATATTTGTTCTTTGCTTGTATACTTAAGTTTATTTTTCATCAATGATCTAGCTTGCATATTGCATGTTTGCCATTTATAGCAGTCCAGTTCTTTACAAGAAAATGGTTACCTAGTATATATGTTGCAATTAAGTATTGAATATTAATTATTAATTAGTATTAATCACAACTTGCATTAATTAATTATAATTAAATTTTATTAATTCACAATTAGAGCTTATTAATCTTAATTTAGAATTTATTAACCTATATATATATATTAAATTACTAAACTAGAGAAATCATAATTTATAATTGATGCATTAATATGTTTTTAAAATTATAATGGTATCTGTGAGACGCATCTCTGGAGAAGATGTTGAAAGAAGAAGAAGAATATTGTTATAACCTGGTTTTTCAAGTGTGGTTTTATATGTTATTACACGAAACATGAGTTTTATCTAGTGTACAATCGAAAACATGGCTGGGTTTCCCATAATTTATTTATTTTTTAAAGAATAAAATATCTTTGTTGTATGGAAAATCGATGACCACAGAGTGCTAGTCAATGTCCAAGTCGACATAAATGCATGGATCAATCTAGGGATGTCAATGGATGGATTATACCCAACCGTAACCAAGAATAAGTAATAGGTTACGGTTCGGATCCGATCCATTAGACATCGGATCCGGACGGACCGAACCATTAACTATGGGTCTTAAGCGGTCCGGATCTCGGGTCTGGAACCGAACCGACAAGAACCGTAACTAGAACCGAAACCTTTGCTTTATAATTTAATGTGTTATGAGTGATTTTGAATCGATATGGATAAAACTAGCTAATCGATGTTCTATTTAAACTTAGGCTCGTCAATAGACGAGTTTTACTGGACCGTAACCCATAATAAATATTGGTTCGATTTCAAACCGAGAACTAGATCCGGATCGGACCGACCATCAAACTATGGATCTAAACGGTCCGGGTCTAAAGCGGTTGGAACGAACCGGAACCGTAACCGCAACTTTAAAATTTAATGGGTTTTGAAGCGGTTCGGATCGGTCCGGTAAAATCCACCCATTGACATCCCTAGATCAATCTATAAATATTTATCAATTCTTCATTTTGCATCTATTCTCTCTCACTCTATTCAGTTCTACAGATCTCTGCAATTGAGCTGAGCCTTCCACATCTCAGGTAACAATTCTCATACTATTTTATACTCTGCTTTCTTTTCTTTTTTTACAGTATCTTGCAATTTTGAAGGAACTCAAAGTTTTAATTTTTGTGAATATAAAATGTAATCCTTTGCATTTGAGTCCCACGCTTCAACATTTCATGAATAATTCCTTAGTTAATAAAAAATGCTTCAAAGGCAGCAGCTCAATTTTCTGTTGGAATATATATTATAAATAAATAATAAACAATGAAATCCGCTCGTTAGCTTTCTTTTTTGTCTTTTGTAAAGTATCATTGTTGCTTGTATCTTTTGTTGTGTGAATTTACATAAGTAATACTATTACTACTGATTCAATTTTACGTCTTTTCCAATATGTGAGATATTTTTATTAGATTTGCTGATTGGAGGTGCAGGCAATCAAACTTGGAAAGTTCAAGCTTGCAGGTAATCTCTATATATAAAACCTGCTCCAACCACAGCATTCCGCACCTCATCATCTTCATACAAAAAAACAAAAACCATCGAACCCCTAATATGAGACCTTTCATCCCCAGGTTAAAAAAAGCAAATTTCATGTAATTATTAGAATAATTTTCAATGATTTACTTAAGTCATGACACTACAAGAATTTACGCGATTAACGATGGAATTTTTCGTCGTTATACTGAATATATCCGTCGGTGATCGTAAATAACGACGGAACAACGACGGACATAGACCATCGGTAAAAACATAGTCGTTATTCTGATCAACGACGGACTCATAGTCCGTCGTTGATTCACCGACGGACTCTCGACGGATACAGGCGTCGTCGATGTGTACGTACGACCGTCGTCGATAAACGACGGACAGTCTGTCGTTGATCAACGACGGACCCTATCCGTCGTTGATCCGTCGGTATTTTAGTTTTTTTTTTTTTAAATAGATTACATATTTTATTTTCAATATTCAATATAAATAATAACAAAAATCAATGCAAGATTCAAAATAAACTTATAATAAAACTAAAATGTTTGCAACATTCAAATACAATTTTGGATAATATTAATACAATAAGAAAAATAAATTATTCATCATCTATTTTTTCTCAAACAACTTCGGTATAAAAATCTTAAGCATCTCGTTCTTCACTTCTTGCACATCTTGATCATTCACGATAGACTTTTCTTCAACGTTAATGACACCATGACGAATGGAATGTGTAGAAGAACGATGATTGTCGCACAAACTCAATGATGCTACTGCATCACTAATTTGCAAAGCAACATACTCAGCTTTTTCCAATGATGTTTTTGTCTCCTCAAGAGCCTTTTCCAGTGATGCTTTTGTCTCCTCAAGATCATTTTCATTTGTCATTTTCAATTTTTTTGTCATTTCCATTTGCATCCATGTTTCTGAACATGAAAATAAATTGCACTATTATCAATCATCACACCATAGAGCAGTATGAACTAATGTGTGAAGGATAACAACCACATCAAACAACATTCTTTTTCACATAATTAGATAACAATACATGTGAAATTGTGATAAATTTATCTTTTTTAATATATGGATATTTATTATTTACATTCATATTTATTATGCAACCGTAGCATGTATTGTTTTTCTAGTTCAATGAACGTACATATAACACATGACATATCAAACATTTTGAGCCACGAACACACTCATGTCATCTTAAGCCATACATTCTACTTTTTTTTACCTAAATAATTAGAACTCGGAACAATATGAAGTGCAACATTAATGACTCATTGATAGGACTGCTTATTTGGTAATTGGATAATGGATTTAACCGAATCGAACCGATACCCATCGGTTTTCGGTATCCAATAACCGATAAATTGGATATTTGGATCGGTATTGGATAATGACTTGATGATAATTTCGGTTATCGGGTATACCGATAACCGAATGGGTATACCCGAATAACCGAAATTAAATAATTATTAATTTATTATTTTTATTATTATTAATTAAATACACAAGTTAATTAGTTGAGTCATATTAATAATAATAAATCATAACTAATAAGAGGTGAGATAATTTTGGGTATCCAAAATCATAATAAATCATAATTAAATACACAATTTATTATTATTTTTATTATTTTTTCTGAATTAGATAATTTTAGGTATCCAATAACCGAATTGATTATCCAATCGGTTAATCGGATAACCGATTATCCAATCGGTTTCGGTTTCGGTTATTGGATTTGTATACTATCGATTTCGGTTAACCAAAATTCGGTTTCGGATAACCGAAACCGATCCAATAAGCAGTCCTACTCATTGATGCGCTCTAATATCAAAATATAATCCGAATAGAAATCCAAAATGGCTGTAAGTAGAACCAATTAACAGTCGAAACTTTAACAGTACAAATTAATAAATATTAAATTTAATTTAACTCTTTGAGACATCCAAATGTACCTCAACAACGAAATTAACGACTACAAAACAAAAGTAAGACTTTTCAGAATGTTTGAGATTCAAACTCAACTAATATGACTATAGGATATTTCTTCAAAAGTAACTCGTGAATTTAATAGTATCAAAAGAAGCAGTAAAAGAAGATGAAGAAAGCAACCGACAAGCTATAAACAGAAAATTATGCACAGAAACAAAAATTCAATAAATTTATTGAATAGAAAAACGAAATACATGTGCCGGAATGGGCAGAGGGGCGGCGTCCGGGACGGAGGTGAGGCGAGGTGGTGGGTGGGCGGGGCGAGGCGGGGAGGGGCGGACGGGTGTGAGGCGAGGCGAAGACGGCCACGGCGGGAGGAGTCCGACGAGGGAGAAGACGACGGCGCAGCGAGACGAGGACGAGTCCGACGAGAGCTGACGGCACTGAGGGAAAGCGGCAGCGGCGAGGGAAGACGACGGCGAGAGAAGCGCGGCGTGGAGCTGAAAAATTAGGGTTCGACTTCGATTCGAATGAAAATCGAGGTGGAAACCGTGTATATTTAAAAATCAACGACGGACTCTATCCGTCGTCATTACGTCGTTGATCAACGACGAATCAACGACGAACATAATTCCGTCGTTGATCAATTCACGGATCAACGACGGAACACTCCGTCGCTGATCCGTCAGAGAAAATATCCGCCGTAATTCCGCCGTTAAATGTCCGTCTTTGGCTAACTCCGTCGTCGGTCGTTGATCAACGACGGACTTAATTCCATCGTTGATCAACGGACGGAATGACGACGGAATGTTTTACATAAATAAAAGTGAGGTCCCGTCTTAAGACCGTCGTTGTTCCGTCAGAGATCTACGATGAAAATTTGTCCGTCGATTTCGCCGTTGTTCGAGCGCATTTCTTGTAGTGTGAATGAAGTTTTGTCGAATATATCAATTTTAATATCGCTTGAATGGGTATAATTTTTGATACATGTAAGACACTAGGACCTAATCTAATTATCTAAATTAATTTTCTTCCATTAGAGAAAGTATCCGTTTATTTCACAATTATATTCCATCTAATAAACTAGAATAATATTGCAAAATGCCGAAAGGACTTGGTCGGACGAAAGTTACCATTATAGCCCAATGGTTAAGGTGGGTTCCTGTGGCCGAGAGGTCACAGGTTCGAACCCCACCAAACGCCTCTATGGGTTTGAGCCTGTCACACCTGGTTTTCCAAGTGTGGTTTATCTGTCCTGTGTGGTTTGCAGGCTATTGCACAGGACCGTGTGGTTTACCCAGTGCGCACCTAAGGTAGCGGCTGCGGGTTCCCCATGATATCAAAAAAAAAAAAAAAAACTCACTTCTCAAACTCAAGATTAGGAAGAAAGGAAGAATAGAAAAAGACGGTGTAGCCTCCCTCAAACAAAATTTCTGGCTCTACCCCTGCTTTCAGATTTTTACAAAACATTTAAAGAGTTTCTATTTCAGTATTTAGTTTATTTATAATTTTTATTATTACCTGTAATACCCACTACAGCTGTTATTTAATTCTGTATATAGCGATGAAGTGATTCCACAGCATCCATTAAAAGCACGAACCGAACTGCAAGGCGTACATGGCAGACATGGATGAAGAAATTATGAGAACGAGTGTGGACATCCCGCCCAAATTTGGTCAATCTCGGCGGGGGCGCTGCGCAGAATGCCAGTGCATATGCGAGAGAAAATGGAGCACATTTATGAGCCAGTGGTGGTTTCTCTAGGCCCATACCACCACCTCCGGTATCCAAAACTGGAGCTAGGGAGCAACTCAAGTACGAGACAGTAGATATCCTTTGCGGCCGCGCTAACAACAAAGACTTCCTTCTCGGAAAGATCCGGGAGCGGCTAGACGAAATCAGGTATTTCTACGGGGAGCAATTGATTACGACGACTATGAACTGGCTAGAATGATGCTTCGGGACGTCTGCTTGGTCTTATACTATATGGAAGGAAGTAAACAGATCCCCTAGAACACAGTGAACATTTCTCCCTAGAACAAAGTGAACATATCTCCTAATTTGTCATCACCTGGGAATGTCTGGGCCAATATTTCTGCATGGCGATGTGCTTATGGTGGAGAACCAGATCCCATTATGGCTCATTAACTTGTTAATCCCTTAGTATACCAAGGTGAGCCAGCCCAATCATTTCTGTCAAGATACTTGAGTTACAATACCTTTGGGGTTCAGACGACACAAGAGCTTCCATGGGGAGAAGAAGAAGAGCCTCTTCACCTTCTCGAAGCGTTTTATCGCTTCAACCTCCCCACCTTGTTGGGCCAAAAGATCGAAGATGGCTTATTCGTAATCCAAGGAAAAAATTGAAATTCTCCGCAGTCCGTTTCGATCGGTGACGGAGCTGAAAGCAAAGGGCATTCATTTCAGGCGGAGTAGTGATTGCTTGACTGACATTAGATTCGTCTCCTCCGCTTTCTCCGCCAAACTATACCTTCCAATCTACTACGTAGATTACGATTACATGGTAGTCTACTCGAATCTTATTGCATTCGAGATGTTGGGGGCATCGGCAAAAGACTGCCGTGTAACATCATATGTTAATTTCATGAAAACGTTGATCGACACGGCTAGTGATGTGAAGGAGCTGCGGGAGAAAGGCATACTGCACAGCATGTCGGCGAGCGATGAAGAGGTGGTCAGAATGTTCAAAAGCATCAATACCTATGGATTATACGACAACCATCTGTATGAAGTGAAGAAGAGAATCAACGGCCACTGCAACAGCAAAGCCAAAACCTGGATTTCCGACCTCATCGACACCAAATTCCGGACCCCATGGACTATTATAGCTCTCATCGTAGCAACCTTTCTGCTCTGCCTCACTTTTCTCCAAACATACTATACAATCAATCCAACGAAATAACTCTCCACTTTATGTTTATATCTGTGTGTGTCTCTCTTTCTTTTATTTTGTTTATTTATAATTTGTTCCTTTTTCTTTTTTTGAGGGTGTGCATTGTTGCCAAAACTTCCTTCTCGTTTGTGTATTGTTCTTTTCGTAGCCTGAGCATTTTATTTTTCTCTATGGTCCTCTTTTGTCTACGTGAAATTCTGCCTAAAAGTGAAGATTTTACTTGCTAGATTTAATGCGGCCATCGAGAGTTCTATTAATTGCAGTGCAGGCGCCTTAAAAGATAAGCCAATTGAAATACTATACAAAGACTTAGATCAATTAAAATAAGCCAACTAAACTATGATTAACTAGTTTTATTTTATTTATTTATTGTTATTTTCTCTTGCATGCCAATTAATATCTTCTTTGAATTACGTCAAACCCTGCTACAACAACGGGTCAACCCGACAGCTGCTAGCCAGGCCAGTTTGTCTACAAATTTATCCTAGTAGATTCTTATCTTCTGTTTGAAGAATACCAAGAAAATTATTAGAATTCTAAATAATAACAACAATAATAATAAGATATAATATAATGTATGATTCACGTCATAGTTCAAAAACTTAAACTAAAATTTTCTTAAAATAAGTTATTAGTTGAGAATATATTAAAATAAGTTATTAATTGAGAAAAAAAATCATAATAATAATAATAAGCTACAACATAAAATATGATTCAATTTATAGTTCTAAAATGAAACTAAGATTTTCTTACAATTAGTTTTAATTGAGAAAAATATATTATTATTATTATTATTATTATTATTATTATTATTATTATTATTATTATTATTATTATTATTATTATTATTATTATTATATAGTACAAAGTATAATTCATAATAATAAGAATATATTTTCTCAATTAATAACTAATTTTAAGAAAATCTTACTTTAATTTTTAGAACTACGAAGTTCTCTTTGCACATTGTCTCGAAAGGGAAGCTCTCATTCGAGTCCCCACACCCCAACCTCATGAGAATGTGAGGGGTAAATTACCGTGACTCAGTCATTAAGAAGCTATGAGGACTTTAACTAATGCCCGCAAGGAGTCATCCTAAAGATGATGAAACTCCAACACTGCGTCTGCTAGGATTCGATCTTTGGTCCTTGCTCCAAATCTACTACTTTTAACCAATTGAATAAAGCCGTGGGTTTTCTTTGCACCTTCTCTTTACAGTAGCAGGATAGGAGCAATTATTTTCGACGAAAGTTAGATTTTATAAGAACTAAAATAGAAAAATATATTGGGGTTAGCTTTAACCAACTCCAACTCTACTATAACTCAAAATACCCCAAATTCCTCTTTAACTCCAATTGAATTCTTTTCCTTAAAGCCAACTCGAAAAGAATTCTTCTTCTTTAAAGACTCAATTTTAATTCTTCCTCGCCAAAATCTGAAATTTCTTCCCACTCTCATCAAAATATATAACAAAGACTAGTTTTGATCTTTGCTAAATAAAGATACAAGTGTCGAATATTGTGTACACCATCGCGGTTTCAAATTATTTCTTCATATTTCTTCAAGGAAAAGAGTTGCTATATTGAACTACAAAACATTTAAATACTAATGTCTTTCTTAATGAGATTAAATTTCAAATAAGGTGCGTATTGTATTAAGTAAATTAAACCACGCACATAAATCGTGCCCAATATGCAGTTGAAATTTCCTATAAAATATGGTTGTGAGAAACTTAGAACCAACCAAAATATTACAACAATATATTTATTGAGATTTATTGTTTATAAAATATGGCTTTTAGAAGCGACCAATATATTCAAACACTAGTAAGGTTGACTTTTGTTTAATGTATTAAGTAAAACAAAACGATCACATGATCCTAATGGTTTGAATTTATTTATTTATTGAGAATTTTATTTTCCTTTAAATTTAATACACACTTAAAAACTACTCATTTTAGTAATGTATTTATATTTGTACGATCGTCATAAAAGAAATATTTAAGTATAATATGTAAAAATTAATATTAACATAAAATAAGATTATAGTATATATAAAGATGGTATATAAATTCAATGTACAATTTTTAGTGTAAAATTGTTTCATTTTCCTGAACAGCCAACAATAATAAACAACAAAAAAAGAAAAACGAGCCACTAATAATGGGAAGGAAGGAGTTCAAATATATTTTACTTTGCATTTGGTTTAACAAAATTATAATACCATTTGATTTGTGTACGATTTTATTTTATGAATAAGATGTTCAAGAAATTAATTTATAATTACCGACAAGAGTACGAGTTGGTTAGTGCATAGATGACCTTCCGAATGCCAGCAGCCTTTAATCGTATCCAGCCAAGGAATTCAAAAGTTTTGGAATATGTAAAGATGCTCAGTGTGTATTAATATTTTTTGATACTCATTTCGTCCCATTTAAAGTGTTCAATTTCTTTTGAAGTGAATAATTATGTTGTGGTAATTATTTCTTAAAATGAATTGGGACATTTATAATGGAACATCATCGTTTAGAAGAATGAGTGAAGATAAATTATCATGTAGTCTTCTCTCATTACCAGTCCCTACCAACAAGTATACATCGACAGTGCCATTTCATAATCTGTGTACCTTCTTATGAATTTTTTGCTTCTTTATGATCATCAAGAAGAAATAAGGAAGTCCCATTTTGGAGCTGAAACTTCTTTCCTTTTTTACTATTTGTAGAAAGTAATAGGATCCTAGTGAATGGGCTCTCTCCATCTCTTTCCCTGCAGCTAATGTTTCAGGGCTTGTTCAGACCTTGCTCTATGCTGATTTCTTTTATTACCATTTCCAAAGGTAAAGCTACATTAGATCTGCCACCACATGTTCAAATTCTGATTTGATTGCTATTGATTTATTGCCTGATTTCATTTTTTCAGCTGGAACAACAATGTAAAGCTTGAATTACCTGCTTGAGCTCTGTATTCTTCACAAAGATATTTGAGGCCGAGTCCGAGATGCACGTGCACTATACTCTAGAAGGTACTTGGTATGTGGTTTTGCTTATATGGCTATCTTATGTTGAACAATTGGATTTGGACAAGAGATGAGATATTGTTAGGCGATTATTAGATATATGGTTATTGACATATAAATACACGAACTTTGATATGATTTTGGTTTTACATTTAAAAATAGTATATAAATATACGAACTTTGATTTAATTTTGGTTTTGCACACAAACTTTAAAATGAATATATAAATACACGATCTTATTAATTTTAGTAATTTTATCACGATTTATTTTTTTCGATCAAATTGAACTGACATGACATTAGATATGATGAGTTGATAATAACGTGGAAATAAATTAATAAACAAAATATAAAAGAAACATTTATACTTGTCAAAACACGCACATTGACTCATTAACACACACAAACACATATACATTTCACGAGAAAGAAAGAAAGAAAAAAAAATAAAGAAATATAACACAAACACACAAAACGAAGACATCATTGCAAATCTTAAACCCATAATTTGTAAATGGAGTAAATGACGAATAAGGAGGGTACTACAAATGTCTTCTTCTTCTTCTTCACACACGAACTTTAAAATTTTCACATTGTTGTCAACTCATCAATGTCATGTCAGTTTCAATTTGATCGAAAAATAAATTGTGATAAAATTACTACAATTAATAAGTTCGTGTATTTATATACTCATTTTAAAGTTCGTGCAAAATCATAATCAATCAAAGTTCGTGTATTTATATTTTTTTTAAAGTTCGTGTGCAAAAGCATAATTATATCAAAGTTTATGTATCTATATGCCAATAACCCTAAAATATATTGTGTTTGGCTAAGCTTAACAGTCGAAATCGGATAGATAAAATCCTAGGCCGATAAATTAACTGTTTTATGAGAAAAAAATGAGAAATTATTGAACTTCTTTCGTTTATCTAGGTTAAAACATGAAACTCGAGAGCAAAATTAAAAGTAAAATTGAAAGCCAAAAGAATCATAAAAATTCTAAATACTTTTGTGCCGAAATAAAATTGATACCAAGAAGAGACATGTCACAAGAAAATCTATATAAATGGGGCAATGAGTCATGTTCATAGATTGTGATGAAAAGTTTACCCTTTTGGAAGGAACAAGAAGATCAACGCCAAACAAAATAGAATTTCTTCGATTTGAACTTTGTGTGAAACTAAAGGAGTCTCTTTGCAGTTGAGGAGTGTGTAAATGTCCTTTTTATTAAAAAATGTGTTATTAATTTCGTTTATTAATCTTGTCTCAAAAAAAAAATCGTTAATTTGAACGTTGCTAGCCAGTAGCCAGGGCGCTGATTCGTGTCATTATTTAGGTAGTACGGAGACGTTTATTTTTCAGTGTCGTAATAGTCTTAAATTTATGTATAATTGTTGATATATGGAAGTTTAATGTATCGATAGGCAATTATGCAGACACCTATTGTCTGCTGCCGCAAATGGTGTGTAGCTATAGCCCATTTTTGTTGTAGCCACCACTGCAATTTGTTCATTGCTGGAAAAATAAAAACGTTCTCTAGCCTATCCTCATTTCATGTTAATCAACTTTATGAGATTGTAATGAGAAGATAATTCAAATACATTAGATCTACTTTCTCCGTCCTTGATATTTCCTTGTATAGATATGGGCCCGTCCAAAATAAATATTTTTACCCACACTCAATTCACTTATTTATAAAAGATCATCTATGATATATTATTTTCACTCACATAATATATTTTATTATGTAGTTTATTCTCCACTCATTTTATACTCATCGATTTATTAAAATCTTTATCAGCGAAAACTAATAACATATGCTAGATCCATTCACTAAAGGAATTTTTTCCTTTTTCTTTTTAGGTCAAAAGCTTGATCTTTTCTTATAAAAATATTTGTACGTACTCAAACTAGTAAAAACTTGTTTATTAAACATTAAAGGGGGAGACTATAGCTGACCCTGCAACTTGTACTGCGCACACTACTTGTATCTACAACTCTACATAAATCTGGTCTGCCATCTCACAACTGCTGAATACATATGTATAACACAATTCCACATGCTTAATTCTTCCGATCATCAACCCCTTTTGACAGAGCGGCTGAATCTGTGATAATTAAGGAGAAAATTGAGACAATTGACGCACAGAAGCAAGATGGCGGTGAAGAGAGCTAACGCCGTCCACGGACTCCTAAAATAAGTATAAAGAAGCTCCGCCTTAAATGTCTTCGTCTTGCTCCTGCAATGCTCATTAATTCTCTCTAACCCCTCGAAACATATCTTTCCGGCAAGACCCCTCCGTGTTCAGCTCTCTGAACATCTTCACCACCTCCTCGTCGTTCACCAGCAAGCAGCTCACCAGAATCCCCTTCTCCCGCAGCTCCTTCACGTCCTCCGCCTTCATGATCAGCGACTTCATAAATTTCACGTATGACGTCACCGCGAAATCCGAGCTGCTCCCCGGCGACATCTCCATAGCGATCATGTTAGAGAAGATGACATTCGTCTTGTGGTTGAGTAACAAAATAGGAAGCCGAAGCATTCCATAGAATGAGTGTGATTTGAAATTGATCTCTTTTAAGCAGTAGGATTTGGATTTATTCGGCCGGAAATGGATCCCCTTTGCTTTCAGATCTGTAACCGACCGGAATTGGCTGTTCACCTCCACCTTCTTCTCCGCGACGGTGTCAGTTTCAGCTGCCTTACTCTCCTCCTTCTTCTCGAGGAGCGCTGTGCGACACGCGTCGAGAAGGTGTGTAATATGTTTCCTTGAGGAAATTGTGGCAGTTTTTCATTGCAGAAATCCCCACAGTGTATCAAGGAGCTTACGAGATCGTAGAAAAACCCGTCGGCTGATTTTTCATCAACACCGTAACATGTTAACGGGATTAACATTTTGAGTAAGAAAAACGGCAACTGATTCTCCCACATGAAGAAGTCGCGGACTAGAAACGCGAGCCTCGAAATTCCGAGGCGGTGGAGGACTAGGAAGTCATCTTCCTCGTGGGCGGTTATCTTCTTCATGCAGTAGATGAGGAAGCAGGCGTCACGGAGCATCATTTCAGCCAATACGCCGTCGTCGAACTTTTCCTTTGATAGACCTCCGTAGAAGCTTCTGATTTGTTGCGACCGGCTTCGGATCTCCTTGAGAAGCTGCTGCTGCTCGCGGCCGTTTGGAATGAGCAGGCGGAGGATCTCGGGTTTGAGAGCCTCCACCTGCTCGAGTCCGGGTTGGCCGTAATGGTAGGGGCCAAGAGAGACGAGGACGGGGTCGTAGATTTGGTTCTTGCCCTTGGACACTTGTGGACCGACGGGGTCGTGAATTTGGTTAATCTTACCCCCTCGCACTTGTGTTGGCACTCTATGAAATACCGGCAGCGGTATATCGACGGCGACGTAGTCGTTTCTATGTTTTGCTGAGGGTGATGACAGGTCTCCCATATTTATGTATACGAGAACTAGGGTGTTTATGGCTTGTGTTTTTGTAGAAAGATGAATGCTGTGGTTGGAGCAGGTTTATATATATATAGCAGTGCGCAGACAATGAATCTTACACAAAAAATCTTATGAAAACGTATGCAACGTATTTTGTGTATACCGTGCAACCGTCCTCACATGAGTCCACTTTGGCCGCTCTCACTCTTTTTTCTAGCTAGGATACTGATGTCACGAGTTCATTCAGTGGAATCTTTTGTATCTTAGATGAAGTGTGATAGGAAAATACTGAATACAAAATATCAATATTCAACAAGTTGGCACACGTGTATGGTGGTGAAAAAGTGAGTCAGGATATGTCAAGAGAAAGCAATAATAATTGAATAACAAGGGACCCTTGTACCTCAAAAAAGAAAAGAATGGACCATTATTAATCAATCAATGAACAGGGTAACATACAATCACCCATGTGTATATATAGGTACACATGATATATCAAGGACCATGGATCGAATTCTAGTAATCATAGTGTAAGAGTTTCATCATTTTTAGGGTGATTCTTTGTCGATAATAGATAAAATCCTCCTAATTTTTTAATCGTTGAGTCACATTGATTTACCCTCTTATATTCTCATGAAATTGGAGTTTAAGTGTTATCGGGGGAAAAGCTTTCCCTTTTAGAATAAGGTATTCATGACATATCAAATGTGTTTGTTTATGATGCGATAATTTTGTTTCGTATATGTTATTTCTATTCGGTAAGTTTAATGTTACATCAATTAGTCGCGATTAATCATTATCATTTAAAGCAGTTGCTGTTATTTGACTATCCAATTACCTAAGGCTCAAATCCCTATGTCCGGTGCGCCATGAGACATGTGTTTGCAATTTTCTTTTCTTCTTCCAAGTCAGTCAAAGACTCAATAGTTTGTATGGAACATAAAGTTGCTTTAAATTATTAAAATGATAGCGATGTGACGATTAATTATATCCGCTTTAGTGAATTATTTTGGAGATATTATTGAAATGTGAGCTGGAATGACCACTTATTCTTAACGACTTTGGCAGTTTGTGCATGTAAATTATTCAAACATGAAAATAAAAGATCTTAAATAAAAAATTGAATTCTATTAATTAACAATTTAACAAATTATTTTACCGGTACTACCCTATACTTTTACGTATCCACGTGGCTGTGTGACTAAATTAGTTAAAGAGTACAAACTTAGCACTAATGTTCTTTTACAAATTTAAATTACAAAATAAACTCAAATTGGATAGATATTTCAACCAATTTCCATCTTTTTAAGTGAAAATTTATGAGAAGTCTACTTGTAGAAAATGTGCGACATGTGGGCTCTTTGGTTGGATATATTAAATTTATATATTAATTTAAAATTCCTAAAATATCCTTTAATTTTATTATTTCACAATTTCTAATTAGCGGATCCATGGTCTGTGTTTCTCATTGCACCAGTAATCATCATACTACAACAAAAATTGTCTTAAGCGACATTAGAAAATGCCATAAAATGTAACTTATCTCAACATTTTACTTTTCTCTACGTTTACTTTTGGTGTCGCCTATTCAAGTGTAGCGATAGAATAGATTAACTATCTCAACACTCTGCACTGTCAAAATAGATTAATTATAAATCAAATTTATAAATCTGATACGACATCCACATATGTTGGGAAATCAATATATTACAACATCTATTATTGTCTAGATAATTACTTTTTTATAGCAATTAAATTTGATTAATTATAACGTAATATTATTCAATTTATTTTGTATTTTGAGAGAATTGTCACCAATTTTATTGATTGCTTTAAATTTTGGAAATTGAAACACCGAGAATATATAATGGATAAATTCTACTTTTTCATATATGAAATGATTTAAAGATAAGTCATTTATAACACAACCAATCAAGAATGGCTAACACATTATACATTCAGACTTCATCATCACCATACACTAGATCAAGAATTCTTCCAATGAAAACAAATCAAGCTGTCGACACCCCCAACATGACCAAAATGTGCCAGTAGTTGTTGCTGGAACCAGAGAAGCTGAATTTTTTGGTCTTGAGGCTACAGATCATTGAACAAAATAGGTGACTTTGCAATATGGGCACAGGGTTGCTGCTGCTGCACCATTAGAATCTGACTTTGTAGTCTTGGGGAGTACCTTGCGTAGACTGCTTGTAGATAGATGAAGACCATCGAGAGAGAATAGTCAAAGGAGCAGCAGAGGATAGAGGGCAATACTATGAAAAGAGATGTTGCACCTGTTGGAGGAATGAGGACTACAGATGTAAGATATAGTTTCATAGCTCTACTTAATTACAAAATCTCAAATTGATAATAGATTTTCATTAGTCAATGGATTTACAAATATTAGAGTAGACTGATGAGCATTAAAGAGTAAAATTTATGAACCTTCTGCGAGTAATTTAAGACTATTGAAATACAATGTTTACATTAAAAATAATTGAGGTTATCAGAATGCATTTTTATACTCAACTTTATTCCTCCCTAAGAATACAACAATTTATCTATGCTCAAATAAGACTTACAAGGATGATGGCGAGAAACGTAATACTTAGAAGAGAAAAGTACTCAAGAAACATAATAAAAATTATGTAAGAGTTAGTTACCTGTTGGCAGTAAATAATGTTGTTATCTTGCCACAATTAAGGTTCAGAAAACTGCAACACTTACAGCACTTGAAACTCATAGTCATATAGCAGAGGCCCAACCTCAGTTCTTTAGCTGTAAATACACGAGTATAATAAGGACTAGACCCAAAAATTAAATCTCAACATCTAATCACCAATCATTTTACAAATTACAACTTAAGCAATTAAATTACATATGACGATGAAGCTTCGTTTCTGGAAATCCCACAGAATCTAGATGTTAGCACTGACAATTTTTCAAAATATCTCTCTCATAAATAATATAATTTTAGCGTCAAGTAAACTGTTCATTGTTTAGATAGATGAGCTCCATTATGAGGTGTTTATATGACACAAGAGAGCAACAATTAGTTAGCACAAATATCTTCTTTTACCACAAATTTAAAAATTCTTGATCAATAAAAGACATCATTCTATGTGTGGGAGTCCACTTAAATCATCAATATCGCACATAAAACTACCTGGATCCTTTATCTAAAAATAAAAACTATGATATTATTTTCCTACACATGTACATAATGCACAGTCACAAACTAAATCCTATGCAAAATTGTCTTGCAACTAAAATACAAGAATCAAGAGAAGATAAATAGCAGTTAAATACATTAGATTCTTCAACAAAATAGCTGACACATGAAACATCTAACATGGCCAAAGAATCAAGACTATGTTTGGCTTCATTTCTCGACCATGTTTTGCATTCTCGATTATATTTTTAGAGTAAAGTAAACGTACTGATTATTTAATAAATTCTCACCAACACATCTTTCAAACACTTTCTGCCATAACAATAAACAACCAAAACAAATCCATACATAGCCTAAGATCTATCAACAGTGAGCAGTATATTTGGAACATGGTAATAGAATTGAAAGCTACCTTAGTCGATTTTTTATGGTTTCAGGATAGTACTACCTCCTTGTCCGTCATGCAAGAGGCAACCACTGACGAAACAGTTAGGTTCCAGCTTATAAAGTTAACACTCCATTTCTGGAACTACTAACAAAAGCTATACTGACATAATCATTTGTGAGTAGTCTCACCACTAACCAGAAGAAGAAATCGATATCCCAAAGAAACACATTATTACAATAGAAAGAACCAACATATTGCAAACAAATAAGCATATCTTCTTAAATGTGGAGTAAAATATTGCAAATTTTGACTTTCGTAAGTGAATCTTCTATATTAGTCCAAATCAACATGCTTACCAAGCCTTGATAATTGAACACGGAGATCAACTACTAAGCATGGATCAATAGACCAACAAAGAGTTGATATTGCATCAGAGAGGTTATTTATATTAGAAGAATTCCCACTGATATAATTAAACCAATACCTAACATTCAACCAAAACAAAAAATGCTCTAAAAAGAATATAGCAATTACCTTTCTTGCGGCCAACAATACATATATATTGGATTCCTATTTTTTCCATCCAATCCAATTCAATATGCTCTCAACAGCTAGCTGTAACCATTTGATTGAAGACATTAAAGAGACCGCCACTTAAACACAAAAAAAAACAAATTTATTGAAACAGAGTTAAAGATAATGTTACTGAATTGAATAAAAATGAGAAATTCAGGTTTCGATATGTTCAATTACAGTTGGAAATAATCGAATGTTTACCCGATAGAACTGCTAATTTGGGGGGTTTGGAAGCACCGTACCTGCGTAGATGACTTCGGAAACCGTTGCGAGCACGACGATGATGATTTTGTGGCGGTTCACGGTATGTCGATGATAGAGCATGCTGGCGGCATGGTTGATTATTTGCATCGATGGGAGAATTCAAAGAGGGACCGAAAATTGCTGCTTCGATTTCTCGAGGTTTTCTCTTTTCTGGTTTAGGGCCGGGGAAATGAAATAACTTGATTGTGAGTTTTAGACTTTTTGTGGCTAAAAAATATAGGTTTTTAACTTCTTTTCTTCTCGCACTAACATTGGAGGGAAGCAGTAAAAAAAAAGTTTTGGTGGGTAATGTTGCCGCCCATATCTACAAGATTTTAGAATGTTTCTTTCCAATCTCTTAACTATTTTCCTTATATTAATTAAAAAGGAAAACAAGTTATCGTGTTTAACAGTTCAAAGTTTTGTTCTGGGGTTAGAAAACTAATTTGTTTAAGTTATAAACATCAATTTAACTAATATTATTAATCATACCGATTTTTTTACATAATATTTTTATAAAACTAAGTTTAAAAGTTATATATTAGATAATTTTCTACAGAATTAATCTTAAGCAACATTTTATAATGTCCTAATTATGTTAGTATTACAACATATATTATTTCATGTCATAAAAGCCTATAATAAATGTTCATCAACATTTTATGATGTCGTAATAAGCTTAGTATTACTACATATAATATATTGTGTTGTAATAGCCACTAATAAATTTACAACAATCAAAGTTAAATTTTTTGATGTCACAATAAAGGCTTTATTACAACATCTAACATATAGTGTCTCCATAAGTATGTCGTAACAGCCCTTTTTTGTTGTAGAGCGACGACCAAGAATTAGATGTCAACAATGTGGTGGGAATTCAACTCAAGTCCCACATCGAAATATTGTATCAAGCATTGGCCCAAGATATATCAAGAGTTTCACCCACTAGTATGGCGCTTTTGGGATTGGCCCAAAACAAATCATGCGCTGAACCAAAAACGGATAATATCATACTAGTGTGGAGTTGAAACTCAGCCTCCCAACACACTGCATATATCATCAAAAATTTGTAGGATATATACTGCTTAAATCATATTTGCGCAGGAATTCTGTGTAATTCAGAGGTCATCCATTCAGCCATAAAAAAGTTTTATATTCGTCTTCTATATTTTCGAGAGCAAATCACCTATGGGTTAATTAGGGTTTTTGGTCTCGTGGTCATGTAGAAAAAACTTGGGACCCTTTTCACTTTGAACATTTTGACAGAGACTTGAGAAAAACAAAGCAAATTTGAAACAAACTTAAAATAAGAAAGAAATCATAATCAAAGAAAGAACCAACCTTCAAAGAAGATGAACAAAATATGGTGGAAGCGAGAGAACTGAGAGGAAAATAATACGGCGGGAGTGGTAGAGAAGATTGTTGTTTTTAATGGGTTGAGATATAGTGTTCCATAATTGGTATCTCACTTTGTGTTCTATTTTCAATTTTCATGATCTTTTTCATCTTTTTTTTTTTTCAATTTCAATTTTGTAGGCTTTAGTTTAGTTTTATAATAATTAACTAGGGCTTATTCCACTCAATTACGGTACTTAATTATTTTTTATTATATAATTTTATTTTTGATGACGCACAATAATTCATGCATGTCGCTAAGAATCAAGATTGGTATAGCAATAAGCAGGGTCGAACCACAGAGAACGGATTACTGAATTCAGTTTTCTAAAGATCGAATTCGATGTATCCACCACACCTTAATTGGAGAGAATTAGAATTAACTTAAGAAACAATTAAATAATTAAGAGAAATAAGAAATAAATCAAGATAAAAGGGGTTCGGTTCAAATAAATTCACACTAGTTACTACCTCTGATCATCAACACAAATTTATATTAATTCTCATGGACCAACCAGTTATAGGGTACCGTGAATACAGCGGACATACCCCAATTCCTACGTGCTTTATCGATAATTAGCAAGAAATGATGAACTAATTATTTTCCTTATCAAAACACAACCTAGTTGGAAACGTCAAACCTAGATTTAATATTCTAATAGCTTTAAGAATGGAAGGAACCCAATTTAGATAAATTACTCAATAATGCAAGTAATAATTCGTCCACCAATTTATTCTCTGTTACTAATACGATAGTTTTGCCACTAATTAGCCATATTCCAATAATTATGGATTGGAGTAACCAATTGACACTCTGGATTAACCTAAGGTGATCAGACTTTAGAAAATCAGATTAAAACTCTCTACTCAGGGAAAAAAATAAAAATCTAATTGAATTAATTAAACAAATTTGGTCTTAAAATAACAATCTAATTGAATTAATTAAACAACAATTTTGGTCTTACAGATATTAAACTGGTGTTTCATTATTATACCCGAATCAAGAACTTAGCTACTCATAACAATAAATTTAAATAACAATAAGCAAAAACAAAAGATCATCATCTTATTTAATAAATTAAAAGGTTACGAATAGTAACTGACACCAATAATAAAATAACTTCTATCAATTTCAATATGCAATCTGAATGTATTCTAATTCTCCAATAACTTCAAAAGAAAAATAAAATTGCTCTGCTCAAAAGCTGCGGCCAATCTCCCCTCCAGTGTCCTAGAAAGATAATAATATTTAAAAATTCATTATCGTAATCCTATTTCCACTCAGCCGCTAGCTCACGCACAACCACCTCTTGGCTAAGGTCAAAAAAATAATATCAAGAAATTCCTAATCTAATCCTCATATGCCGCCGCTCATTCCCTTTTTTTCTCGCCAAAGCATTCTAACCTCCCCTCATTCCCTAGTTTAAGCCGTCATTTAGAGATAATAATATGGGTAGAGGCATCCGAATCCAACATCCAAGACTTACCAGGAGACAAGACAAACGCACTTACAGAGGTAGAGACAGCAGTAGTAGAGGAAGTGCTAACAGATTGCAGCGGAGTTTCATAATTGAAACGTGGAACAGAGACCATAGTAGGAGCAGATGAAGAACTTGGCACAGTAGAGGCCGTGTTGGCCCAATCAGGTTTGCCAAACTTCTCCCAACACTTATCAGACTCATGATTCGAACGACCACAATGATCACAGTATCGATCATTAAACCCACAGCCTCGGCCAGGGCCATGTCCACCATACGAACCCCGATCATGAGCGGACATCGCTTAAGAGCAAGCAGACGGAGTCATAGAACAGGCGAGCATATCACAGTAATGCAGGCGTGGCGTAAACCAAAACCCTAATTTCAATTTATTTTTTATTTTTTTGAAAGACTAATAATTAAAAGTCCAATAATCCTTCATTAACTTGGTCCATATTTAGTTCAACATTTCTTTGTATCTTCATTTCTTTAATAATTGCAACAAAATTCTTCTTTTCATTATTTGACTCCATTAATAATGATATTCTCAATTCCTGCATTAAAAAGCATCTAAGCATGTATATTAAATCCAAATAAACATAGAAAAATCCAAATAATATGAACAACAAAATACACACGTCAATGAGACATTAGATCTCATCCCATTTTTAATTAGGTTTTAGTTGATATTATTGGAGTACTTTAGGTTAATAATATTTTAATTTATTTTATGATATTTGAAGCAAATAAGATATTAAATTATTATATGTATCTGCCACATTCTTATCAGCCCCTACCAAACGAGCCCTAATGCATAGACATTTCAATTAGCTCCTACCAAAGAGCCCTAATGCATAGACATTTCAATTTGATTTGCTCGAATTAGTTTGCCAGGGTGAGAGCATATTTTAGAAAGTCATATTAATAAGAATTGGAAAATAGTCAATTAATTTTGATTGATGCAACAACTTTTGTAGCCCATTATGTGGTTTTCCCAACAAAAAGAAGCTGATTAATGATGACAAGATTAAAAGTATTCGTCTTTTTATATACTTTATGAGACTAATTCAAAAAAACAAAGAAAATGTGAAATTATCTCTTGTTATTATTAATTAGCTGTAATATATGGTAACCACCATACGAAGGCAGAATGTTATCTGTACTGTTGTCACATGGTGGTGAAATTAAGATTATTGGCTACGTAAAAGTTGTTGCATTAATCAACTTATTGATTTCACTATGAAAATCACATCCAGTTTTTTAAATATGGTTTATCCATAGTGTATGGTTTGTAAGTGTTAAAATATGACTTGAAAAATGATTGAAGGCAGCTCGCTACCTTAGCTCTCCACCTGAGCTCGCGAGAAGAGGGTGAGAGGCGTATCATTGTGCAATCCCGTATGTGCTCGCGTCCTTTGCTCGCGAGTTGTGCTCGCGAGGCACACTCGCGAGGCGTGAATGTTCAGCGGTTTTGCGAAGACGTTTTCTTTAGTGCAATGTGTTGTTCTTCATATTATTTATTCACTGTTCTTCACGCAATAATCACTCTCAATCTGTAATCTGTACTTCTCATTTCCAAGTTAATATAATATGTTCTCCGGTTCTGCCTGTGGATGTAGCCAACACAACGTTGGTGAACCACATATATCTTCGTGTTGATTTTACGTTTTACAATCTGATTTCTGTTTATCTTTTGATCTATAATCCTATTCCGACTCTACAGGTGGTATCAGAGCCAGGTTGGTGTCTGCGCTGTTAGGATTTCTGCTCCGTTCAAAAGATGTTTGCGTTTAACGTAAAATTCGACAAGTTCACCGGGAGAAATAGTTTTGGTCTATGGCAGATCAAAATGCGTTCGTTGCTCAAACAACAAAGTTTGTGGGCTCTGTTATCTGATAAACCGATAGGAGAAGTTGATGATGTCGAGTGGGATACAATGGAGGAAAAGGCTCACTCGACTATCATGTGCGGTCCGTCCGACGACGTGCTCATGAAGTTGCCGATCGTGAAAGCGACCATCGGTCTCGGAAGAAGTTGGAGAGCTTGTACATGATAAAGTCTCTAACCAACAAGTTGCATCAAGCAACGTCGTCTGTCTGCGTGTGCAGGAAGGTACATCTCTACGGATCATCTTGATACATTGAATAAGATTTTGCTAGACTTGAGAAATATTGATGTTAAAGTTGATGATGAAGATGCTGCTTTAATTTTGTTGGTATCATTGTCTGCTTCATATGAGAATTTTGTTGAGTCCTTTATTACGGGGAAATCTAATTTGTCTTTAGAAGAGGCTCGGTCTGCTCTTCACAGTAGGGAAGATCGTCAACAGGCATCTGGTTCAAGTTCTATTATAGAAAATCAGGCATCCGAGTTGAATGTCACGGCTAAAGGGTATAAGAAGTTTGGCAAGAAAAAGAAGTCGAACTATAAAATTTCTAGAGGTCCTAAACCGATGATATTTGCAACTCATCAGAAAGAACTAGGACATTGGAAAATGATTGTCCTAAGAAGAAGCATCACCGGAGAAAGGTACCGTACCAATGGGTCTCAGAATGTGGTTGAGAATGACGGAGTTTTGAAGAAGATCTTGCTCTGGTTGCTGATGAACTATCACACCACAATGGTGTGTGGGTTCTAGATTCCGGGGCATCCTACCATATTTGTCCTAGCAGGGAGTGTTTCTCGACTTATGAGCAGATAGATGGTGGCAATGTTACTATGGATAATAGTGATGTCCGCAAAGTTGTTGGGATTGGCTCAATCAGTATCAGGACACAATTGGGGTTTTATGCACCTTGAACGACGTACGACATGTTCCACAGATGACGAAGAATCTGATATCTCTTAGTCTACTTGATAGCAAGGGTTTCAGTTTCAAGGGCGAAGGTGGAGTCATGAATATTTATCAGGGTTCAAAGGTGGTTCTCACTAGCTTGAAGCGTGGAACCTTATATTTCTTAAGAGGTTCTGTCGTGACAGGTTCTGTTTCTGTTGCATCATCTGAGGTTCAGGCTAAGGATATGACCCGACTGTGGCATATGAGGCTTGGGCATATGGGAGAGAAAGGGATGCAAATTATGTCGAAGCAGGATTTTCTATCTAGGCATCAAGTGCAGAATCTTGAATTCTGCGAACATTGCGTCTTTGGGAAGCTCCACCGTACCAAATTTTCAAAGAAGGGTGTTCATCAGACCAAGGGGATTATTGATTACATCCATATGGATTGTTGGGGTCCATCTCGAGTTGAATCTATTGGAGGCAGCAAATACTTTGTATCTATGATTGATGATTATTCAAGAATGACTTGGGTGATTATGATGAAACATAAGAGTGAAGCTTTCAAGCGGTTCAAGCAGTGGAAGGCCTTGGTAGAGAATCAGACCGGAAAGAAAATCAAGAGACTCCGAACTGATAATGGTTTGGAATTCTGTTCAGCTGAGTTCAACGAGTTCTGCAGGGATGAGGGTATTGCTCGTCATCACACCATCAGAGATACACCGCAGCAGAATGGTGTGGCAGAACGTATGAATCAGACACTGTTGGAGAGAGCGAGATGCATGCTCTCTAATGCTGGTTTAGCAAGAAGGTTTTGGGCAGAGGCTGTAAGCACGGCGTGCTATCTGATCAACCGTGGCCCTCACACTGGCATTGACTGCAAGACACCCTATGAGGTATGGTCTGGTAAATCTGCAGATTATACTGTGTTAAAAGCTTTTGGTTCTATTGTTTATTATCATATAAATGAGGGAAAATTAGAACCACGTGCTAAGAAGGGTATATTTGTGGGGTACGGAGATGGAGTTAAGGGTTATAGAATTTGGTCATCTTCGAGAGTCAAGTCATACCGAGTCGAAATGTTGTATTTGATGAAAATTCTATGCTTAACCCCACCGCTGCTCTTGTTGTAGAAAATTGTAGTAGTGTTGATAAAAGCGGAGCTACAAGTTACTCCCGATGTGAGTAAATTACAACTCCAAGGTGGAGATGATCATCAACATACTACCACCTACAGAGAGCGAAGAGTTCGATGCCCATTCAGATGCTGAAACTAGCTCAGACATCCATCCGGAAGCTCGGCAAACGAGCATAGTTGTTCACAGGGCCAGGAGAACTGGCGTGAAACCTCCTTCGAGGTATCGGTTTAAGGATATGGTGACTTATGCCTTACAAGTTGCTGATGAGATGGAAGAGGACAAACCATCTCCAAACGAGCCATCCACATATAAAGAAGTTGTTTCGGGTAGTGAGTCCGCTAAATGGCTCGCTGCAATGAGAGAAGAGATGGAATCATTGACCAAGAATATAACTTGGGAGCTGGTCAAACGGCCTAAGGGGAGAAGAATTGTCACTTGCAAATGGATTTTCAAGAAGAAAGAGGGTACCACACCTGCTGAGGGTATCCGATACAAGGCTCGGCTAGTTGCAAGAGGGTTCACACAGAAGGAGGGGGTTGAATATAATGAGATTTTTTCACCGGTGGTCGACATACTTCCATCGGTGCATTAGCAATGGTGGCACATCGAATCAAACTTGAGCAACTGGACGTGAAGATGACCTTTCTACATGAAATTCGGAAGATGATATTTATATGACTCAGCCAGAGGGATTTCATATTCCGGGAAAGGAAGACTATGTTTGCAAGTTGAAGAAGTCCTTATATGGACTAAAGCAGTCTCCAAAGCAGTGGTACAAAAGGTTTGACAACTATATGCTCCAGTTGGGTTACAACAGGAGTCCGCATGATTGTTGTGTTTATCATAGAAAAGCTGATGATGGTTCCATGATCTATCCGGTTCATGACGTGGATGATATGCTCAGAGTGCTAAGTCCAAATCGATATACAAAAGTCAAGGACTTACTCGGTCTTGAATTCGACATGAAGGATCCGGGTGCAAACTAAGAAAATTCGGTATGGAGATCTATAGGGAAAGGAGGAGAAAGCTTTTCTTGTCACGTAAGAGCTAAATTGTAAGATATTTTCAAGATTCGCATGTCTACCGCTAAGCTATTGATACTCCGAAATAAATATTCAATTATCCTCTGAATATGCACCAAAATCTGAAGCTGAAAAGGAGTACATGTCTCGAGTCCCGTACTCTAATGTAGTAGGAAGTTTGATGTACGCCATGGTCTGTACTAGACCGGATCTTGCACATGCTAAACGTCACAATCTCTTAGTTGCCCAATGAGGGCAAATCTGAGGCAGAAGGAGATGTCTGGCTATCTGGCATTGTAATGATGCATCTGGAAAAGAGATTTGAGAAGTCTGGTCATCTGGCATTGTAATGATGCGTCTGAAGGGAGAATTCAAGTCAAGGTGGAGATTGTTAAAATATGACTTGAAAAATGATTGAAGGCAGCTCGCTACCTTAGCTCTCCACCTGAGCTCGCGAGAAGAGGGTGAGAGGCGTATCATTGTGCAATCCCGTATGTGCTCGCGTTCTTTGCTCGCGAGTTGTGCTCGCGAGGCACACTCGCGAGGCGTGAATGTTCAACGGTTTTGCGAAGACGTTTTCTTTAGTGCAGTGTGTTGTTCTTCATATTATTTATTCACTGTTCTTCACGCAATAATCACTCCCAATCTGTAATATGTACTTCTCATCTCCAAGTTAATATAATATGTTCTCCTGCTCGCCGTGGATGTAGCCAACACAACGTTGGTGAACCACGTATATCTTCGTGTTGATTTTACGTTTTACAATCTGATTTTTGTTTATCTTTTGATCTATAATCCTATTCTGACTCTACAGTAAGTTATTATACACAAATATTGAATTTATTCAATACATATCATAAATAGCGGATGCAGATTATCTATGAAAAATTTCAAAGAATATTTGATTTCTGAAATATAATCTCTTGCATCTTTCCTACAAATACAAGAGGGGTTTTGTCCAAGATTTCCATAATGACATATTCTCTGGTAGAATGCCTCATGTTTCATTTGATTCTCAATAAAAAAAGGTTCCATGCATATGAATTCACATAGAATGTCTCTCTTTCTATATTATGAGAAAAAAATTGCTCGATGGTAAATCTTTGAGCAGATATAGTATTGAAAAGAACAACATATATTTGGAATTCTTTGTTATACAACTCTCCTCATCTCGATAAAAATGACATGTTACTTTTAGATACATAAATTAAATAACATTATATTTTCTATATATAAAATAATAGTTTATAAAATTCAAGACATTTTTGTGTAAATATGACAGAAAAAAGAAGATTGTGTTTTCTCATAATTGAATGCAGAGATTCACTTCTACAGTTGCGTGAACAATGTGACATCAATTTTCAACGTTATTACAGAAATAAAAAATATATCTCAGATGAAAAAATTTTATCTGAGATATATTTTTTAAAAAATTTCAATCCGATCCGATCCGAAAATCCGAACAGAATCTTAAATTTCGATTTGGTTCGGATCGGATATTCGATTTTTAGATTTTTTTTACTCACCCTATGTGTATCTCAGATGAAGTGTGATAGGAAAATAGTGAATCCAAAATATCAATATTCAAAAAGTTAGCACACGTGTATGGTGGTGAAAAAGTAAGTCGGGATATGTCCAGAGAAAGCAATAATAATTGAATAACAAGGGACCCTTATACCTCAAAAAAGAAAAGAATGAACCATTATTAATCAATCAATACATAGGGTAACATACAATCACCTATGTGTATATATAGGTATACATGATATATCATCAAGGATCATATATGAGTACTCGTAATCATAGTTCAAGAGTTTTATCATTTCTAGAATGACTCTTTGTGGATATTAGGTAAAATTCTCTTAATTTCTTAATCATTAAGTCATTTATCAAAAAATCATTGAGTCATTTTGATTTATCCTTTCATATTCTCATGAAGTTGGAGTGTAAGGGCTTCGAGTGAAAGATTTCCCTTTTAAAACAACATATTCATGACGTATCAAATGTGTTTGTTTATGACGTGATAATTTTGTTTCGTATATGTTATTTCTATAGTTGTGATTAATCATTATCATTTAAAGTAGTTGTTGTTATTTGACTATAACATGATCTAAGGTTGTGTGTGTGTGTTGGCCTAATGGTAGAGTGGTTAATGTCCGAGATCAAAGGTCCCGGGTTCGAGTCCACCGTAACGCAGCCTTTAAAAATTTCTGTATTAATTGGAAAAAAAAAAAAAAAAAAACATGATCTAAGGCTCAAATCCCCATGTACGGTGCGCCATGAGACGTGTGTTTGCAATTTTCTTTTCTTCTTCCAAGTCAGTCAAAGACTCAATATTTTGTAAGGAACATAAAGTTTCTTTAGTGAATTATTTTGGAGATATTAGTGAAATGTGAGCTGGAATGACCACTTATTCTTAACGACGTGGTAGTTTGTACATGTAAATTATTCAAAAATGAAAATAAAAGATCTCAAATAAAAAATTGAATTCTATTAATTAACAATTTAACAAATTATTTTACCGGGTACTACCCTAAACTCTTACGTATCCACGTGGCTGTGGGATGGCATTTATAGTCCTAGTTAAAACTAAATTAGTTAAAGAGTACAAACTTAGCACTAATGTTCTTTTACAAATTTAAATTACAAAATAAACTCAAATTGGATAGATATTTCAACCAATTTCCATCTTTTTAAGTGAAAATTTATGAGAAGTCTACTTGTAGAAAATGTGCGACATGTGGGCTCTTTGGTTGGATATATTAAATTTATATATTAATTTAAAATTCCTAAAATATCCTTTAATTTTATTATTTCACAATTTCTAATTAGCGGATCCATGGTCTGTGTTTCTCATTGCACCAGTAATCATCATATTAGCGACGACCAAGAATTAGATGTCAATACTGCATATATCATCCAAATTTTGTAGGATATATACTGCTTAAATCATATTTGCGCAGGAATTCTGTGTAATTCAGAGCTCATCCATTCAGCCATAAAAAAGTTTTATATTCGTCTTCTATATTTTCGAGAGCAAATCACCTATGGATTAATTAGGGTTTTTGGTCTCGCGTCATGTAGAAAAAACTTGGGACCCTTTTCACCAAATTTGAACATTTTGACAGAGACTTGAAAAAAACAAAACAAAACAAATTTGAAACAAACTTAAAATAAGAAAGAAGAAATCATAATCAAAGAAAGAACCAACCTTCAAAGAAGATGAACAAACTATGGTGGAAGCGATAGAACAGAGAGGAAAATAATACGGCGGGAGTGGTAATATTGAGAGAAGATTGGTGTTTTCAATGGGTTGAGATCTAGTGTTCCATAATTGGTATGTTCTATTTTCAATTTTCATGATCTTTTTTCATATATATTTTTTTCAATTTCAATTTTGTATGCTTTAGTTTAGTTTTATAATCATTAACTAGGGCTTATTCCACTCAATTAGGGTATTTAATTATTTTTATTATATAATTTTATTTTTATTAGTTAATAATCCATTATTAGAGTTGATAAATCTAAAGTTGGAGTATACTTCATCCGTCCATCATATTCGTTCATTTACTTCCACTTTGGTCCGTCCACAAAAAATGTCCATTTTTCTTTTTAGAAACATTAACTTTACATTTTTTACTCTAAACCTATCCACTTATTTACAAAAAAATCACTCATGCCCCACTTTTTTACACTCACTATCCATTAATATATTTATTTATTGTCCATATGACACACATTTTAATCTTATTGTCTATTAATCTATTCATCTATTATCTTCACTCACTTTACACTTATTACTATTTATTAAAACCCATGTCACCAAAATAATTCCCGCAATCCTGCTAAGAATCAAGATTAGTATAGTAATAAGCAAGGTCAAGCCACAAAGAACAGGTTACTGAATTTAATTTTTTAAAGATCGAATTCGGTGTAGCCACCACGCCTTAAATTGGAGAGAATTAGAAGTAACTAAGGAAATAATTAAATAACTAAGAGAAATAAGAAATAAATCAAAATAAAAGGGATTTAGTTCGAATAAATCCATACTAGTTACTACCTCTTATCATCAACACAAATATATATTAATTCTCATGGACCAACCAGTTATAGAGTACCGTGAATGCAACGGACATACCCCAATTCCTAAGTGTTTTATCGATAATTAGCAAGAAACGCTGAACTAATTATTTTCCTTATCAAAACACAACCTAGTTGAAAACATCAAATCTAGATTTAATGTTCTAATAGCTTTAAGAATTGAATGAACCCAATTTAGACGAATTACTCAAGAACGCAAGTAATAATTTGTCCATCAATTTATTCCCTACTACTAATACGATAGTTTTGCCACTAATTAGCCCTATTCCAACAATTACGGATTGGAGAAACCAATTGACGGATTAACCTAAGGTGATCATGCTTAAGAAAATCAGATTAAAACTCTTTATTCAGTGAACAAATCAAAATCCTATTGAATTAATTAAACAACAAATTAGGTCTCAAAGATATTGAACTGATGTTTCATTATTCTACTCGAATCAAGAACTTAGCTACTCATAACAATAAATTTAAATAACAATAAGCAAAAACAAAAGATCATCATCTTATTTAATGAATTAAAAAGGTTATGAATAGAAACTGACACCAATAATAAAAATAACTTCTACCAATTTCAATATGCATTCTGAATGTATTCTCCAATAACTTCAAAAGAAAAAGTAAAAATTTCTCTGCTTAAAAGCTGCGACCAATCTCCCCTCCAGTGTCCTAGAAATATAATAATATTTAAAAATTCATAATCCTAATCCTATTTCTACTCAGCCGCTAGCTAGCTCACGCACAACCACCTCTTGGCTAAGGTCAAAACAATAATATAAAGAAATTCCTAATCTAATCGTCATATGCCGCCGCTCATTCCCTTTTTTCTCGCCAAAGAATTCTAACCTCCCCTCAATTCCTAGTCTAAGCTATCATTTAGAGAAAATATGGCCCAAAATAATAATTAAAAGCCTAATAATCCACCATTAACTTTGTCCATATTTAGTTCAATATTTCTTGTATCTTCATTTCTTTAATAATTGCACCAAAATTCTTCTTTCTTTCTTTCTTGTTTGACTCCATAATAATAATCTTATCAATTCATGCATTAAAAAACACATAAACGTGTCTATTAAATCCAAATAAATATAAAAAAATCTAAATAATATAAACAACAAAATACACACATCAATGAGATATTAGATCTCATCCCATTTTTAATTAGGTTTTAATTGATATGATTGGAATACTTTAGGTTAATAATTAATATTTTAATATATTTTAGGATATTTGAAGCAAATATGATATTAATTTATTATACGATCTGTCACATTCTTATCAGTCCCTACCAAACGAGCCCTAATGCATAGACATTTCAATTAGCTCCTACCAAACGAGCCCTAATGCATAGACATTTCAATTTGATTTGCTCGAATTAGTTTGCCAGGGTGAGAGCATATTTTAGAAAGTCATATTAATAAGAATTGGAAAATAGTCAATTAATTTTGATTGATGCAACAACTTTTGTAGCCCGTTATGTGGTTTTCCACACAAAAAAAAAGAAGCTGATCAATGATGCAACAACTTTCGTAGCCCATTAATTTTGACCCCACATTTGCATTTTGAAAATTGAAGTCTACGAATTGATATTGATGACAAGATTAAAGTCTTGGTCTTTTTATATACTTTATGAGACTAATTCCCAAAAAAAATGATTATCTCTTGTTATTATTAGCTGTAATATATGGAAACCACCATACGAAGGCAGAATGTTATCTTTACTGTTGTCATATGGTGGTGAAATTAAGATTAATGGCTACGGAAGTTATTACATCAATCAACTTATTTGACTTCATTGTAGAAAGTCACCTCCAATTTTTCAAATATAGTTTATCCTTTGTGTGTGATTTATAAGTTATTGAATATGAATATAAGATTTATTTAATGTGCATCGTAGATAACAGATGCGGATTCCTCATGAAAAAAAAAGTTATTTGATTTCTGAAATATAATCTCTTGCATCTTTCCTACAATTTTAAATAAGGGTATTTTGGGTAAAAGCATGGAAAAGGGGAAGTAATGCAAATCTTATAATAAATACAAGAGGGGTTTTGTGCCTCCTGTTTCATTTGATTCTCAATAAAAAAAAGGTATCATGCATATGAATTCACATAGAATGTCTCTCTTTCTATATTATGAGAAAAATTTGCTCGATGGTAAATCTTCCAATTTAATTGCAGAGGCGCAGAATATGAATAATTCATGAGAATTCGGAATGTTACATCAGTATAAATTTCGTCAAGATTTTACCGGTCACAGGTTTCAAGATTTCAGATGAAATTAGAGCAAAAGATGAGCATGTTCCAAGTTTTTAAAACTATTTTCTCAACAAATAAATTATTTTTAGCACAGCATTACTTGTGTGACTAAAAGTGCATTTTACCTCCATCCACAAACAAAGGGTTATTAGACAATTGCATAGTCCGATATCATAGGGTCCCCACACACATATATTTGTGAAAATTGATGAATATATTGAGAAAATTTATGAATCCAAAAAACTATAATTTTCGTCCTTTATAGGATTCGAACCCGGATGAAAATTTTTGAATTTTGAATTCAATAACTTTCTCAACAGATTCATATCAACTTTCATAACAAATTCATTTGGTTCATAATTTTTAGGATAAAAAATGATTCTTATTTAAATATATATATATATATATATATGTAATGGTTAACGTAAGAACCATTTTTATCATGAGAACCAAAAAATGATGAATTTATTGTGAAAATTGATGAATCCACTGTGAAAATTACTGAATCCAAAGAAATAAAATTTTCGCCCCTCATGGGATTCGAACCGGGTAAAAATTTTAGAATTTTGGAATTCAGTAACTTTTCCAACGGATTCATCAACTTGCATAGCAAATTCATTTGGTTTTTAGGATAAAAGTGGTTATCATTTCATAAAACTAAATTTAATCTAAAAATACCAACAGAAAAATTAATGTACAGTTTATGGGAAGCCTGTAAAATATGAGTATCCTAAAAAATCAATTAACAAAATTAATTTGAAATACAAAGGGTATCATCCGTGATACAAATTAGTAATTAGTACTGCAATACCCTTTACACGACACTCCAATTAACTCCATTGCTCCCCCAGTAAAAACTTGCTTATTTTAACACCCCAATTACTTTTTGACAAAAACGTCATTTCTCAAAGGCAGCAATAATTATTGATCAACTTGCAGACCTCATCTATAATTTTCTTTTTTTGGGAAAAGCCCCCATCTATAAAGAGACATGGGAACTTCAAGAAAAGAGGATAAAACAAAATCATGAAGTTGAAAGAAAAAAAAAAAAAGTAGAAAAAATGGGTGACGGACTGACAGCCAGGTGGACTCTTGTGGATATATCCAAAAATGATTGAGCTCAAAGACGCCAAATTAGCTAGAATAAATATCTCTATAATATATTCATCTTGAGCTTTTAATGTGTTAAAAATTCTATTTCGTTTCGATCCAATTATTTTATAAGTTTACGCTAATACTCCCTTCATCTTATTATTATTGACCCATACTACTCTTTGAATTATTCCATTATTATTTATATATATCTTAAATAGAATAAATTTTATAATAAAAAATATCTCAAATTTCGTGTCACACACTATTTTACAAACAAAACAAACCTCTTTAATCCATGCATCCAAAAATAACGAGCCAAGAATAACAGAACGAGATGAGTATTTTATAAGAATTGTAATACATTATGGTAGAACATCATCGCTTAGAAGGATGACTGGAGATAATTTATCACATAGAATCTTCTCTCATTACCGGTCCCTACCGATAAGTATACATTTGACAGTACGATTTCATACTCTCTGTGTACATTTTTATGGATATTATTTGCACCTTTATGATCATCAAGAAGAATTAATGAACTTCTATTTAGGAGCTGAAAGCCTGAAACTTCCTTTTTTGCTAATCTTAGTAGGATCCTAGTGAATGTGCTCTCTCCATCAATAGTAACAGAATAATAGTACCCAAGTTAAACAATATATCGAAACAATAATAGTAACAGAATAATAGTGAATGTGCAGCTCCTTCACATCACTAGCCTTGTCGATCAACGTTTTCATGAAATGAACATATGATGTCACAATGCAGTCTGTTTTCGGTGTCTCCGGCGACATCTCGAATGCAATGGCATTCGAAAGGAACACGAGGCTATTGTAAGTGACGTAGTACAAAGGAAGGTGGAGTTGGGCGTAGAAGGCCAAGGAGAAGAACTTGATGTCCGTCAAGCAATGAGAACTCCGCCTGAAATGAATGCCCTTTGCTTTCAGATCCGTCACCGACCGAAACGGTCTGTTCCACATTTGCCACCGAGTTTTTGAGCATTTTTCCGTTGGTTGGCTATACTTATTGATAACTGATGGGATATTACCAACCGCCAGTTCATTCACCGACAGCCCAAATACCGGTTAAGTTCAAAGGCCACCTCAAATGCCTCTAAACCCTAATCAAGAAGGCGTCACCCTACATGGAAGGTGAGGGATCCCTACATAGGAGATGAAGGATCCCTACATGGGAGAGGAAGAGTCCCTACATGGAAGGGTGGCGGATCCCCCCAATCAGGGGATTGGGCACGTCTTTAGGGGTCCTCAGATATGTATAAATAGAGGTTAAATCGACGGTAAAAAGGTTAGCAACTTATTGAATACTAGAGCTTTTTAGATACAACCATTGTAATCTGATTATAGTGAAAGTATTGAGGATCAAAACCTCCGTGGACGTAGATCTCTTCCTGATCGAACCACGTAAAAACTCTTGTGTTCTCTACTGCTTTTATTAAATCTTGTCTATTCACATAAACTAGATTTATCATTGGCGCCGTGATAAGCCTCAGTTTTACATGATTTATAAGGCTATATTCGTTTTGTTTCTAAGTGATAAGTGATCTTTTGAGTTGTCTTTTAATATATTTATGTTTACCTTGGAAGATATTATGCCGTATGTATTTCATGTCATTTTAGCATAGGTTTTAATGTAAAAGGTGGATCACGATAAAGAGGAATCAATAGCCCGATCGCGAGCTCATGCGAAGAATCGCTTGAAAACGACGTTGAAAATGACATAATGGATCTGATAAGGATGGATTTGCAAAGTTGACTATGTTAAAGAGCATCTCGATAGGAGTTCGTAGGCGCAAACGGATCGCAATCCGGAGTCCGGACGAGAGAGAACGGAGCGAAACGGCGAAGTCGCGCGCAGGGAATTACGCTCGCGAGAAACCATCGCGAAAGTTGGTCGTGATGCTTGGTCGCGAGGATGAGCGAATTTTCAGCGTTTTGAAGGATCGCGAAGCCTTCGCGGATTCTCTCTCTAGCACGTGTAGCGAGGCGCTAGGGCTGCATATGTACATTTATATACGCACACAACATTGGGGAGATATTCATGCGAGACATCTAGTTCGAGTATAATTGAATCGTAATCGAGAAGGATTGGGAAATTGATGTGAAAAGGAGCTCGCGACTCATTATAAAAGTGGGAGAGAGCAGTAGTTTTCACACCATTCCGCAGCGTAACACAAATTCTTCTTTATTTTCTTTTGCAAGTTCTTTTCCGCTTAATTTAGTTTAGCTTCTACTTTAAGTATTTTCATTCCAATTTCATAGTTTAGTGTTAGAATTGGTTTTCTTCCGAATTCAAGTCGCTACAATTGTTCTTGGAATTCTACGGTTTTATTTATTTAATTCAGTTTATGTTATTCTTATTTATTTATTGTTTTGTTATTTTAATTATGCGTAGCTAAATTTCGTATTGATCCTGTGGTTTGTATGTCAACTAGATTTATATAATTAATCTGTTGACACTGCTTTTGCCGTCCCATTCATGATTTATAATTCTTGGGTTTAATTCTCATGTGTTGGTATCTCGCCAATATTGATGCATGCTAGTTATGTGATTGATGTCTTCGCGGAATTAATCGCATAATCGATATCGGAATTTATAATACGTTTTGCCTTGAGACCAACTTGAGATAGGTGAGTGTGGGAGGTTAAATCTTTGTGTGCTTTTGGTAATTAGCTTACTTCTCTTGAGACCGACGGAGATAGAGTTTAGGCTAACCTACTACTATAGTTGTCTGGCGGAAACTATAGTTACATTAGTGATCCTTCATATGAATGTGGATTAAATTGGTGAAGCATTAATAGGTAAATGTGTGAATTTGGTTAGGTTAAGTACATCCCTAGATCAGTCTTTTATATCTGAGTTTTATTCCTTATTTATTTTCGAATCTAGTTTTATAATATTCTCTCTTGAATTTTGTTGCCTGAATAATAATAAAGATTCTGTGTTAATTACTTGCTGTGTTCTCGAGTCGCAGTCCCTGTGGATACGATATATATACTTGCTGTTTTACTATCATTTATTTGGTAGGATTATTAGCGATCAAATTTTGGCGCCGTTGCCGGGGACTGTTTAGATTTCACAGTGATAATTTTTCTGGATTGTAGTTATTAATTCAAAGCGTTAAAAAATATATATATATATAAAAAAATATAAAAAAAATAAATTATTATTTTGTGTCGCTTCGATCGATCTTGTTTTATCTCTCTGCAAATGCATGATTACAAGATCCCAAAGGAAAGAAATTATCCCTTCGATCTTGAGATTGAAAGATCCCATAAGAGAGAAAGCCGAGAAAGGAGACAAGCGATGGCGCACAGACAACCTCATGGCCATGATCGGATGATCGAGATGGAGGAGATCTTGGAAGAATGCAACGCCAACCGGCGTTGAATAATCGATGGGCCGATGGGTGGTCGAGCACATCCCTACCGCCAACCACGTATACGCACCACCTACGGATCGGCCCAGGTGGAGGATGGGGCGAACGTCAACGCGAATAACTTTGAGTTAAAACCGCCTCATCGCATGATACAAGCGAGGCGGTTTGGGGAGGGTTTCAAGACCCCAATGCTCACTTGAAGCGTTCTTGGATATCGTGATACTATCAGCGTAATCTGAGTGTTACCGATGCCATCCGGACGCGGATGTTCGGATTTACCGGCGAGTCAAGCGAAAGACTGGTTCAAGAGCTTGGACAGATCGAGGATTATCACGTGGGAGCAGCTCTGTGAGAAATTTTTATCTAAATACTTCCCACCTGCCAAGGCTCAGAAGATCATTGCCGAGATCTCCCATTTTTCACAATTGGGAGATGAGTCGTTATTCGAGGCCTGGGAACGATTCAGAAACCTGCTCCGCAAGTGTCCACAGCATGGGTTTTCACCTGAGCAGCAAGTGACACAATTTTATAGTGGACTCAATGCTAACACCCGGAGCATTGTTGATCGTCGCCAGGAGGATGCCCGCTCAATCGTGGAATAGACGAAGCGTTGAGAATAATTGAGGAGATGGCATCCAACAGTTATCAGTGGCCGATGGAGAGACAGCCGATCAGAAGAGTGGCTGTTGTAGAGTTGGATGACAAGTATGATGATTTATTCGAGAAATTTACAACTTTGCGTATGAAGACGGCCGAGAAGAAAAGGCGGATGATCGTGGCCATGGCGCGTAATATCGAGGATGTTAAATTTTGAACCAAAGGAGAATGGCTGGGAATCGAGTGGGAATCCGCCTCTATCGTCCCAACAATAGGAATCATCCCAATTTTTCCTATGCTAACGCGCAGAATGCTCAAAGAATTACCACCGGTTTTTTGTTAATAATGGAATGATTGTGGAGCCCAAGCCGAGCATTGAGGATATGATGCAACAATTGTTGGCGAGCAATCGCCAGATAGCAACGAGTCACCAACAAATGGTGACTCAACAGTAATATTCGATCCAGCTTGGGAATAGGATGAACGCTACGGAGAGCACGGTCAACGCCATCAACAATATGTTGATAGCCCTTGAAAACAAGTAAAGATGTTGGAAAACCAAGGGCGGATGGCCAATGAGAGAGCTGGAGCATACGAGCAAGAGCAATTCCCAAGCAACACTGAACAGAATCCTAAGAATCATATACCTCCGAATCAGTGCAATGCTATTCATACGAGAAGTGGAAGAGCTTACATAAATTATCCGGAGTACCAAAGGGACCAAGAGGATCATACGAGGGGAGAGCCAAATTCTCGCCTCGCGAGTAAGTATAGCGAGGAAGAGGTCGCGAACAAAGACGGAGAGCTCGTCGCGAGGGAGTCCAGAGAGAAAGACTCGCGAGGTAAATTCGCGAACACCGACAGAGAAGGCCTCGCGACAAGCCATCGCGAGGAAGTTTGCGGACTCTAACGCCAAGATCAAGGCAGCGCCGAGAGAAGGAAGAGAGGCGCCATGGAGAAGAAAGAGAGGAAAATCGCGAACCAAAGTCGCGAATGATCGATCTTTCGCCAAAGCCTTCTGACCCGCTTCCGAGCGCTTTAGGAAAACGAATATGATGAGGAGTACGCCGCTTCAAAGAGATTTTTCGAAAGTGAACATTAATCTTCCTCTTTGATGCGCTTAGGAATATGCCGGATACGCCAAATTTCTCAAGGATGCATGGCGAATAAGAAAAAGTTGGGAAAATTTGACAAGATCAACCTCTCAAGAATGCAGTGCTATCTTGCGAGAAAGTTGCAGTGAAGCAAAAGGACCGGGAGTTTCACTGGAGTGCGAGATCGCGGAACACCTTCCCAATGTTTTATGTGATCCGGGCAGCATAAATCGATGCCGTTAAATGTGTTCAATCGCTGAGTGGGCAAACGAAGAAGACCTCAATTTCATTAATGATGGCCGATGGTCGATTGCATATCCTAAGGGCATAGTTGAAGATGTGTTGGTAAGGATTCGGATTTTGTTTTTCCCGCCGATTTTGTTATTCTGACATTCACGAATTTAAACATCAACCACTAATCTTGGTCGGCCTTTTCTAGCAACCGGTCGTGCTTTAATTGATGTGCAGGAAGGCGATTTAACATTTCGTGTCAACGATGAGGAGTTAAAATTTCAATCTATGACTCCATCAAGCAACACGATAATCCGTAGCGGGAAGAGTGTCGAGCAATCACTACGTGGCGGCTAGCCAAATCTCGAGCTTGGATGTCAACCGCCATTGACAATGGTGCTAGGAAGAAGAGATGGACTCGGCATGGAACTCCGAGTGTCTTATTCAAGTTTGGGGGAGGCCACTTCCATACTCAGTGGTGGTCTGCGGTCAATGCGAAATATCGAGGCAAGCACAGATTTGGAAAGAGGTCTGCTGCCAAATCGCCAGATTGATTGAGGTTAGTAATGGTCTAGCTAAAGACATTTAAATTTAGCACTTGTTGGGAGGTAACCCAATGTTTTCTTTTGTTTTGGTTTGTTTTCGTTTTGTTTTGTTTTCTTTACGCTTGTTTCGTTTTGTTTTTCGTGTTTGGGTTTGGTGTCCATTTTGTGGGTTGAGTTGAATGACGAGTACCGATGATGAGAATTGTTTTATTAGAAAATCTATTGCAATTGATTTTGTGAGACGAAGCATGTTATGATTGTTGTGAGTATTGAGCCTTTGAGAACTTGATCACACTTTTGAAACACCGTGAGACTTGAGCTGATCGTCATATCTTTTCGTCTTGTTTTTCTCGTGTGATTAGTTTGAAATAGCATGTGTTTCTCTAGAACTTGCTCGGTTCTTTTCGAGGTTGCATTGATGTGCTTAAGAATTATGAGATGATATTAGGCATTCTTTTCTTAACCATACACTATCCAAACACTAACTTGTATCTTATTATCCTTTGATGAGCCCGCTTGAGCCTACCTAATTTTTTTCATATAGCCGTGGGTTGGGTTATGTAGTTAGTGAAATTTTGGATTGCTTGAAATTGAGGGTTGAGAAAAGAAAAGAAAGAAAATATAGATAATGAGAAAGTGATTATTAAAAATAATTGCTCACCCATATAAGTTCAAAAAAAAAAAAAAAAAAGAGAGTTAGCAAGTGTGTGAAAAGAACATAAATGGGTAAGTAGCTGGTGCATTGAGATGATTATATCACTTATATGAAAATTGTGGAATTCTTAGAAAAAATGACTTCTTGGTTTGGAGATTTGAAATATAGTATTAAAGTTTGGGAATTATGTCTTATGATACTTATGGTGTTTTTCATTATGGGATTATGAGTCATTTAGCCTAAATATATCCTACCTTACCAAAGAGCCAACATTATAACCTTTTATAAGACCTTTTTGATCTTAGTTCTTGAGCACATATTTGAGCAATGGAGAATTAGACGATTTGCAAGCCTATGGTAGATTCCATGTATTTTTAAACTTTGAGAGTATACACATCCTCCTTCATACACTTGAGTGTTTGAGATTTCTTATATATATATCCATGTCGTGAGGATTCAAGTTTGGGAAGGCTTGTGCTTATGATTATTATGATGTGTGGAGTTTAACGAAAGATGTTGTGATTTGATTCATTTGAGTGAATCGTTTATTGCTCATTGCTCTGAGGCTTATTGCTTTTATCGTCTGACTCTTTGCCTATCGTTGGTCGTCTCTCTTTTGTTCTGATTTGTTTGAGGACAAACAAAAGGTTAAGTTTGGGGGAGTTGATAAGCCTCAGTTTTACATGATTTATAAGGCTATATTCGTTTTGTTTCTAAGTGATAAGTGATCTTTTGAGTTGTCTTTTAATATATTTATGTTTACCTTGGAAGATATTATGCCGTATGTATTTCATGTCATTTTAGCATAGGTTTTAATGTAAAAAGGTGGATCACGATAAAGAGGAATCAATAGCCCAGTCGCGAGCTCATGCGAAGAAGAACTGTTTGAAAACGACGTTGAAAATGACATAATGGATCTGATAAGGATGGATTTGCAAAGTTGACTATGTTAAAGAGCATCTCGATAGGAGTCCGTAGGCGCAAACGGATCGCAATTCGGAGTCCGGACGAGAGAGAACGGAGCGAAACGGCGAAGTCGCGCGCAGGGAATTACGCTTCGCGAGAAACCATCGCGAACGTTGGTCGTGATGCTTGGTCGCGAGGATGAGCGAATTTTCAGCGTTTTGAAGGATCGCGAGAAGCCTTCGCGGGATTCTCTCTCTAGCACGTGTAGCGAGGCGCTAGGGCTGCATATGTACATTTATATACGCACACAACATTGGGGAGATATTCATGCGCGAGACATCTAGTTCGAGTATAATTCGGAATCAGAATCAGAGAAGGATTGGGAAATTGATGTGAAAAGGGAGCTCGCGACTCATTATAAAAGGGGAGAGAGAGCAGTAGTTTTCTACACCATTCCAGAGCAGAACACAAATTCTTCTTTATTTTCTTTTGCAAGTTCTTTTCCCGTTTAATTTAGTTTAGCTTTTACTTTAAGTATTTTCATTCCAATTTCATAGTTTAGTGTTAGAATTCGGTTTTTCTTCCGAATTCAAGTCGCTACAATTGTTCTTCGCGGAATTCTACGGTTTTATTTATTTAATTCAGTTTATGTTATTCTTATTTATTTATTGTTTTGTTATTTTAATTATGCGTAGCTAAATTTCGTATTGATCCTGGGGTTTGTATGTCTAACTAGATTTATATAATTAATCTGTTGATACTGTTTTGCCGTCCCATTCATGATTTATAATTCTTGGGTTTAATTCTCATGTGTTGGTATCTGGCCAATATTGATGCATGCTAGTTATGTGATTGATGTCTTGGCGGAATTAATTGCATAATCGATATCGGGAATTTATAATACGCTTTTGAGAGACTTCGGAGATAGCGAGTGAGGAGGTTAAATCTTTGTGTGCTTTTGGTAATTAGCTTACTTCTCTTGAGACCCGACGGAGATAGAGTTTAGGCTAACCTACTACTATAAATGTGTCTGGCGGAAACTATAGTTACATTAGTGATCCTTCATATGAATGTGGATTAAATTGGTGATGCATTAATAGGTAAATTGTGTGAATTTGGTTAGTTAAGTACATCCCTAGGATCGTCTTTATATCCGAGTTTTATTCCTTATTTATTTTCGAATCTAGTTTTATAATATTCTCTCTTGAATTTTGTTGCCTGAATAATAATAAAGATTCTGTGTTAATTACTTGCTGTGTTCTCGAGTCGCAGTCCCTGTGGATACGATATATATACTTGCTGTTTTACTATCATTTATTTGGTAGGATTATTAGCGATCACGCCGTCTGTGGGAATAACTGAACAAAAAGCTTCGTTTTTCTACGATTTAATGGCAAGAACTCGTGCAACCGTTAGCGCCGCCGGCGGTGCTGGCAACAACCGCGCTGAGGACGATCAAATAGTCACGCAGCGCAGCGGGAAGGGGATTGCGGACACCACCAGCGGCAACACGCCTGAGGGTTACATGGAAAACGCCCCCATACACCTTCAGGATCGCCTCCCTAACGAGGAAGAAAATGCCGACCTCAATGCCAGTGAACAGGCGGTTCACCGGTCTCATGAGGCCCTCGGCCGAGCTGTGTCTGAGTTTCTCAACGCCAATCTCGGCCAGTTCTAGAGTTTCCTCCACCAGAGGACAAACGGAGCGGGCACCTCTCGAGCGCCCGAACTGGTGATTACGGGCGCCCGGGGTCGTTCGCCCCACCGAACTGGACAACGCTTACCTCGGCACACCAACCGAGAACGCGTACACCGCCCTTCCGCCATAAGTCAATCACCTCCCCGGGGTGGTCGCAACCACCACCCCACACGCGCCATGAGTCGCCACCACCCGGCATGTCACCCCGGAGGCGGCGGGATGTAAGAAGGAGAGGCGGTTTAACTCCTTCTCAAGAGACGACAGACGCTACACGGTCTCCCACCCCTCCAGATAGAGATGGCAACGATCTCCCGGGGTTCGATCGGTATGGGAGAATCATCTCTCCTTTCTCCAGAGAAATTGATACACCCCGCCTAGCGATACCGGGCACCCAACATCGCTGCTTACGATGGTCTTGGGGATTCCTCCGACTTCCTCTTCGCCTACACCACCAATATGGCGAACCAAGGAATGGAGGATTTCCATATGTGTAAAATCTTCCCCGAGGTGTTGATCTCCAACGCCCGACATTGGTTCACCTCGCCCGCCGTAACAAAGATACATCGCTTCAAGGATCTCATAGATCGCCTCAGTGGCGTTTATCAAAAGATGCCGCCCAACAACCCGCATCCGACCTGCTCACAATCCGCCGGGGGACGGGATGAGACGATGTCGAACTGCCTCGAGATTCATCAAGAGTCCCTCGAATTGATGAGAGTAACGATCTCTACATCATCAATGCGCGAAGAACGGATCCGACCGGCGCATCGAATAAAGAGATCATCGTGAAAGTCAAGACGGCTAGTCGCCCGGACCACGGGTCGACAATTACGCCAAAGGAGACGAGTCGATCGGAAGAAGATAGAGGTATGGGATGAGCAGAGGGCTGAAAGAAAGAAGCCGATGATCGAGGTCAAGGCGCTGACCCCCGGAGTGCCTTCGAGAGGATCAAGAAGGGCCCAATGGAATCCAGGCTCGGACCTCGGCCAAAACCTGGCGGCAAAGCGCCTCATCTGCTCAAATCGAGGGTGGAGATATTTGAGCTCCACACTGAGCTCTTCCCTAAACCCCCTCCTATGAAAGGAGGATCCAAGAAAAGGTTGACGGAAAAGTATTATGACTATCACCAAGGGTATGGTCACAATACCGAAGAATGCAGAAACTTGAGCTCGCAGATCGACGAGCTCGTCAAAGGAGGAGCACTCAAGAAGTACCTCGGCCGACCTGGGCCGGGGAATAAAAAGCGCAGAGGAAAGAATGGAGGTGGCAACAACTGCGGGTCGACCTCGACGACGACCCAACCTGAAGATGACGAGGACGAAGGTCCCAATGCCATGGAGCAGGTCTACGCTATTATCGGACTGCCCATAGGAACGACGAGGTCGTCGTTGAAGAATGAAGTTCGGAGGCCGGTCCCCGAGGAGCCGAAAAACAAGCGACTCCGGGACAGTGAGAACATAGTGTTCTCCAAGGAGGATCCGGTGCCCAAGATCATGCCCCACCAGGACGCCATTACTATACAAGCCGTGGTGGGCAACAAGAACGTCCACCGGGTCTACATCGACATAGGAGCCTCCGTCAGCATCATCTTCCAGAGCTGTCTGGATAAACTTGAGGTCGGAGGGATACAAGTACATCCCGCACCATCCCAGCTACGGAGCTTCACTCGAAGCGGTTCAACCCGGGCGCCATTACCCTTCCGCCATCGTAGGACGCGCTCCTGTCGGTGGTCACCAAGGCCATTCAATTTTTCTCGTCCGAGCTCCTTCTCCGCACAACATCATTCGGGAAGAGACCGCCATACGCCACTAAAGCCGCCTGCGCTTTGTACCACCACCATTAAGACGCCCACCCGGTGGAGGCCGAGCATCCGGGGTGACCAAACGGCAGCCAAAGAATGCCTACGAGTCTCAACCCAGGATGTGGCCTTACCTCAGACATAGCAATTACAGAACCCCGTAAGCCGGCACCCAAGGACGACCTGACTGAGAATCTGCAACTATATGATGACGACCTCCAAAGTCGTCAAGGTCGGCATCCAGGGTCCAACTGATATTCGACAAGATGTCATGCGACTCGAGGAATATAGGGACGTGTTCGCGTGGTCCCCACTCGACATGACCGGAGTGCCACCCGAGCTCATAACTCATCGCCTCAACATTGACCCGCCACTAAGCCGCTCGGCGAAGAAAGAGGGTTTGCGGCAGGCGCGCCAGTCAGCAAGAGATGAGGTAACTCAACTCCAGAAGGCCAAGGTCTTGTTCGAGGTTAAATATCCGACCTGGATGGCTAATCCAGTCGTGGTTCGAAAGCCAGGAGGAGGGTGGCGCATGTGTGTCGAGTACACCGACCTCAACAAGCACTGCCCAAAAGATTGTTACCCTCCCGACATTGACAAGAAGGTGGAGGCATTGGTGGGCCACGAGATGTTCAGTTTCCTAGATCTGTACAAAGGGTACCACCAAGTCCTGATGAGCCCGGAGGATGCCCCCAAGACAGCGTTCATAACCGACTTCGGTGTCTTCGCGTACCGGAAGATGCATTTCGATCTGAAAAACGCTGGAGCTACCTACCAGAGGATGGTAGACGCAATATTCAGAGATCATATAGGGGAGATCGTCGAGGTCTACGTCGACGATGTCGTAGTCAAAAGCCAAAAAACTGAAAGCTACGTCGACGACCTCAGAACTATTCTCCAGCTCCTCAGGTCGGCCAACCTCAAACTCAACCCCCAAAAGTGCACATTCATGGTGAAAACGGGGAATTTCTTGGGATGTTGGGTTTCTCAAGAAGGCTTAAAGGCGAATCCCACTAAGGTGAAAACGGTGCTCGACATGCAAGTACCAAAAACCATCCGTGAGATCCACAAACTCACGGATGTCCGCCGCCTCGAGATTCTCTCTCGGCCGCCGAGAAGCAGCTTCCCTTCTTCAAGATCTTGATGAGAGCTCCGGACTTCGCCTGGCAGGAAGAACACCACGTCGCCTTCACACAGTTGAAAGAGTATCTCGCCGACCTGCCCACCCTGACCGCCCCGAAGGAAGGCGAGCTCCTTTCTTTATATTTGGCCGCCTCGGACGAGGCAATCAGTGCGGTACTGGTGCGAGATGAGGTCGGACGACAACTCCCCATCTACTTTATCAGCCGAGCACTCAAAGGACCGGAGACAAGGTACACCAGCCTCGAAAAGGTAGCGTTGGCACTGGTGAACGCCAAGCGACGTCTCCGACCTTACTTTCAAGCCCATTCCATCCATGTACTGACTGACTTACCTCTGAGACAAGTCTTGTCAAAACCTGAGTCCTCCGGACATATAGCCAAGTGGGCATTGGAGCTCGGCGAGCACGATATTTCATACTCCCCCAGACCGGCCATAAAAGTGCAAGCTCTCGCTAATTTCCTGGTAGAGGCCAAATTTACTGAGGCCGATCCTACCACCGAGGTCACTCCGACTCCCACCCCCACCGCGGAGGAATCTGCCCTTAACCCACCTGATGGTTGCTGGCGGATGTATGTGGACGGAGCTTCATGCAAAACCGGCAGCGGAGCAGGCATCCTCCTTCTCGGCCCGGACGAACAAGAAGTGACCTACGGCCCGGCTTACCTTCCCACCACAAACAACGAGGTGGAGTACGAAGCACTGATCTCAGGACTCCGCCTCGCGAGGGAATTGAAAGTGGACAAGATCCATATCTTTGGAGATTCCCAGGTCGTGGTAAACCAGGTCCTAGGAAAATACGAGACCAAGGAGGATTGAATGAAGCAATACCTTGAGAAGGCAAAGAAGATGCTGATCTCATTCAGGTATTCCACAATTCATCGTATCCCACGAGGGGAGAACAGCCGAGCTGACATCCTCAGTAAGATAGCATTGTCATCAACAAAACCACCGGTGGAAGAAGTCCATTCCAGAAGCATTGCGGAGTCCCACATCGGCATCATCACTGAGATAGAGCCGAACTGGATGTCTCCCATAAAGGCCTATCTGGAAGATGGCGCACTACCTCAAGATCGGCTCGAAGCCAAAAAGATGATGGTGAAATCCCAAAAGTACCTCACACACGAAGGCACTCTCTACAGGAAGTCTTATCTTCAGCCCCTCCTAAGGTGCCTCGGGCCAGAAGAGGCGGACTATGTACTCAACGAGATCCACAGAGGGTCTTGTGGAAGCCACATCGGATCGCGAGCGCTCTCAAAGAAGACGCTGAGGTCGGGATACTATTGGCCCACCCTCATCCAAGACTCGGCCGAGCTCGTCAAGAGGTGTCCGAAGTGTCAGCTTCACTCCACAATCAAGAAGCTACCTCAGACCGATCTCAGTAGCCTACAAAGTCCGTGGCCTTTCATGCAGTGGGGAATTGACATCGTTGGTCCATTTGACCGGGCACCAGGTCAGCTTCGATACTTAGTTGTGGCTATAGACTATTTCACAAAATGGGTCGAAGCGGAGCCACTCTCGAGCCTCACGAGCAAAAGGATCCAGACCTTCGTGTGGAAAAATATAGTTTGCCGCTTCGGCATACCGCATGTTTTGATCTCGGACAACGGCACCCAGTTCATCGACAAAAACTTCAAAGAATGGTATGAGGAACTCCAGATCAAGCAACATTTCACCTCGATCGCACACCCACAGGCGAATGGCCAGACCGAGGTGACGAACCGCATGATTGTACAAGGATTGAGAAAAATGTTAGACCGAGCTAAAGGTGACTGGGTTGAGAATCTCCCTCAAGTCCTTTGGTCCTATAGAACCACACCTCGGACTTCGCACGGAGAAACACCCTTCACCTAGTCACGGGACCGAGGCTGTCATACCAGCTGAGATCGGCGCACCGAGCCTGCGCACTCTTCACTTCGACCAGGAAGGCAACGAGGAGGACCTACGGGTCAACCTTGACGCTCTGGAGGAGAAACGCTAACTCACCTTCATAAACGAAGCCAAGTACAAGTGCCAGGTCTCTCGATACTACAACAAGAGGGTAAAAGCCTCCACATTCCAAGTAGGCGACCTTGTCCTACGGAATAATGAAGCCAGTAGAGCCGAGCGTCTTAACAAGCTAGATCCGACATGGGAAGGTCCATACCACGTTCACGAGGACCTCGGCAAAGGGGCCTATAAGCTTGCTCATCTATCCGGTGCACTTATTCCCCGAACCTGGCATATCACTCATTTAAGGAGGTATTTTACATAGCTTTGATTTCAGATCGGCAACATGTTATCCCTCTTACCGTTTTGTCGAAGTGTGATGTCGTTTACTTATTCAATAAAACATTTGTTTTTCTAATGAGTATTTCACTTCGTCTCATCTTATATCTATGTGAACATCCATTTGGATAAACCACAATTAACCTTCAAAAGGGGACGCCCTTACGAAGATGACAAACCCACTAAGTAGGGTACACATACAGACTACTCATTAATTTGAACGTCTACATGTAAGGCATACAGACTACTCATTGATTTGAACGTCTACATGCAAAGCATACAGATTACTCATTAATTTGAACGTCTACATGCAAACGACGTCCAGACCGGATCTCGTCAATTTATACCCCTTTATTTGGGAAGATATACACTTGTAAATGATGCGAATACATTTACGGCTAAAACCAAGTCCTAAGCTATATTTGTACCTCTCGTGGGGAAAATATACACTTCGGTATAAAGCCTAAATACATTCATGACTATAAACCAAGTCCTAAGCTATATACACTCATTCGGGCTTCCGAGCTCCACTTCGCCAGGACTCACTGAAGCTACACCAGTTCTGCACAAAATCTCCAGGTCGGCGATGAACACCCGGAATGAACTCGGTGCCTTCAACCCAGTCGACGAGGCCGTCATCCCCGCGACCTACTCCAGGGGCACTCGAAACAGGCTCAGAGGTACCCCGACCAGAAGTAGAGACTCCGGGGACAGAGGTAGAACTCCGGCCCCTTGATCTTTTGACCGGCCAGGGTTACGACCCCGCCCCCGACCTGCCGTCCTCCCTTGCCGACCTGAGGCTCTCGCTCGCCCCGCTTCTGACGTCGAGGTCCGACCTGAGGCCCTCGGTAGTGTCGAAGCCGGACCAAACAACCGAAGCACCTCGGCATGGTCAGCATAGCCACCCACATCATCGGGTTCTTCAACCCTCACTTCGGTGGGATCGGCTGTGGTCTGGCTACAGGGCTGGGGCAGACGACGCCGGCGGACGATCTCATATATCCGGAGGTACTTGACAAGGGAGTCGAGGCAGACTTTGAAATTTTTGCTATTAGGCCCTTCCTCGTCCCTTAACACCATTCCCTCGGCAAGCAGGCTCTGGACTCGTTCATCGACCTCGAATATGGTGACACCGCCAGATCGGCGGATCACCGTCTCATATTCGACGTGTTCCTCCGAGATCCGAGCCAGCTTCTCCTGCGCCAGCTCGAGCTGCTCCTCACACTGCATTAAACGGCCATGAACAGCATCGGCAGATAAGTCCGCTCCCTAAACTTCGAGACGTATGATTCTTAACTTCAGAGTCTCGTTCTCAGCCAGAAGGTGGGCCGCCTCTCGTTCAGCCTCTTGTAGTTTCATCCTTAGCTCGGCAGATGACGCCGAACTGATCTCCATGTTGGCCAAAGTATGGGTCAGCTCGGTAGATCGGCTCCTCCAAAACAGCACCTCTTGGTCCTTCTCAGCCAAGGCACCTCGGGCCTCTTTTAACTTGGTCAACAAATCATGATCGAATCCGAGGTATTGAGAAGTAGAGTGCTAAAATAAAGAGATAACACGCATTTCAGAAAGTTGTAACTATTATTATTCATAAGGGAAATTTTACAAGGCTCGGATCCTATCGACCCGCAAATCAACCTATTACATCAGTCCACCGACCTCGTGCTCTTTCTGGGACTCGCCGACCTCCTCGCCGCTGCTGCTGCTGCGGTTGATCTCTTCGGAGGAAGCTCGAGCTCGGCCTCTCCTCCTCCTCGGCTTCGGCTCGTACCTCGGTGAGGAGTTCTTGAAGCTCCGCGTCTTCATCCTCCTTGCACTGGGACACGACCTCGGCCGTCAGGAGCGAGTCAGAGGAGGCTAAAGCCTCCACCACAGGGAAGGGGGCCGCCTCGATAATTACGCGAGCATACTCCTTGCACACTGCCCTAGGATCGACCTCGGCCCAACCATGCTTGACCTTATCAAAGCCAGGCATCATGGCCGCCAACCCCTCCAAGTGGGCAGATATTACCTGCGGCCTCATCACGGCGGCCAGATCGGAGATAAAGGCGGAGAAGGTCTCTGACTCAATGAGCTTGCTGGTGAAGGCCTTCAACATCGGTCCTTGCCCCGCCAGCGAGGCACTCGTCTGATCAGCAAGCTTCTTCTCCGCCTCGGCCACCTCCTCCCGAGCACCTTCCACCTCGGCACGGGCCGCCTGCAAAGCCCGGTCCTTCTTCTTCGTGGTGGCCTCAGCAGCGGCCCTTGCAGCCTCGGCCTCCTTCCTCGCAGCAGCCAGCGAGGATTCAGCAGCAGCCAGCTTCCTCTCCACCTCCTCGTGCCGAGAGGCAACGACATCGGCCATGCGGCGCATCTCACTTGCTACCGAGGGCAAATCCTGAAAATCAAACGGTCAGTAGCGCATGACAAAGAAGATACTACCCTAGGGAAGGACAGAGGATCGTTGGAGATCGGTACCTCACACGTGTCACGGATACGAGCCTCCATCTCCAAGCCCGAGCTCGAGATCGGCTGAGGACCCGTCAGCAATTCGCTCAGGTGTTCCACCACCACGGGCTGTTGGGTGGGTCCAGTTCGCTTCCCCTTCTTTTTAGGTGGCGACCGTCGCCCCGATGGTGCAGGGCGAAGCTGGCGCATTGCCTTCCTTACTGTAGTCAAGCTTCACTGCACAACAAAAGAAAATCGCGTTAATACAGCGAGATCGGATTTATAAGAGTAAGAAGAAGAGGGTGCCCTCACCCAGCTCGGACCCCGACCCTGGAGCCTTTGACCTGTGTGTGCTCAGTCCGGCGTCATTAAGGCTGTCCTCGGTGAATCTTACGGAAACTTCACCGAGCATATTGAGCTGGTCCTCTACGTAGCCAAGGGGTTTCAATTTTATATCCTTCACTTTACCCAACCCCCACTCGTAAATCGGATGCCCATCAGCCCTCAAAAAGAAAATTTTCTTTTGCCACCGCGATACTTTCGAGGGGGCGGCAACCCTAAACGATTGCCGAGGTGATAAATAGTACACACCTCCCGTGCCCTTGACGCTAAAAAATCGCATCAACAACTCGAAGGAGAACTCCTCAGCTAGGCCGTAACAAGAAAGCCTCATCTCGACCACCGACCTAATGGAGTTTGGGGTAAATTGGCAGATGGGGATTTGGAAATACTCCTGGATGTTCAAAAAAATGGGGGCTAATGGGAACCTAAGACCGGCCTTCAAGGCGTCTGCATACACCGTTATAAAGCCCTCCGGAGAGGCTAACGCTCTATCAGCAGACTGTGGAACACACCATCAGGCATCTGCCGGAATACGGCAATCCCTCCCTATTTTTATCACATCATCGAAGATCAGAGACGATTTGACGTCCCTGATCTTAATCTCATCCCACACAGACGATATTGTTGGGATCCTAGCATTAATCTTCCTAGACTTACCCGATAAGGTACAGTAGAGATAATCCCTAATCTCGATTTCACTATCGGGGGAGGAAGATGATCGATTTGACCCGGAAATCTCCCGTGGGAGATGATCGGGAGGATCCGGAAACGGATGTGGGGGAATACTCAGAAGTAGAGGAAGAAGAGATACTTACTTTTTACTATGTCATCATTGATACATTGGTATCCTAGCATATAAGGGTACCTCCAATTATAGGTTTTTACATTTTTAAGAAGTTGAGAACCAACTCCTAAATGAGTCTCATATGAAGTCCCAACAAATTATAAAAAATACTCACAAGCACATTTTTTATTAACAGCCACAATTATGGTTTTGTTCTATTTTTTCTGAAAAACTTTTTGAAGTATGAATGTATGTATTTTTCTCTTTCTTTTTATTCTTTTGTATTTATTTTACGGGGGGGTCACAAGCAAGCAACTATAAAAAAAATTCGGTGGGTAAATAAAATAGTGCAAATACCTCTAAATAACCATTTTGCTTAATAAAAGATTAATTGTAGCCATAAAAATAAAAATATATTAATTGTAATCAATTTTATAGTAAATATAAAAATTTATTGCTCGAAAAACATCATTGATTGCGCCTATTGATTTGTTGTTTCATTTCATTTTCTCAGCTGGAAGAACAATGCAAAGCTTGACTTGCATGCTTGAGCTCTGTGTTCTTCAAAAAAATATTTGAGGCCGAGGCCGAAATGCGCGCACCATACTCTAGAAGGGTACTTATTGGCATGTGGTTTTGCTTATGGCTATCTTATGCTGAACCACTGGATTTGGATAAAAGCTGAGATACCGTTAGGCATTTATCAGAACACATGTTACCATGTTATAAATTGTAATGTTGAAGGAAGTAGTTATGTTATACACCTGCAGAACACATGACCAACATTTTCAATACACACATATAGGTTTATTATTAATTGACGGATTTTATCCGGACGAGACATATATAACTTAACCATTTTCCATTTTTTTTCTCAAATGTAAAAGAAAACCAAACAGGTCTTACTATGTCATCATTGATACATTGGTATCCTAGCATATAAGGGTACCTCCAATTATAGGTTTTTACATTTTTAAGAAGTTGAGAACCAACTCTCAAATGAGTCTCATATGAAGTCCCAACAAATTATAAAAAATACTCACAAGCACATTTTTTATTAACAGCCACAATTATGGTTTTGTTCTATTTTTCTGAAAACTTTTGAAGTATGAATGTATGTATTTTCTCTTTCTTTTATTCTTTTGTATTTATTTTACGGGGGGGGTCACAAGCAAGCAACTATAAAAAAAATTTGGTGGGTAAATAAAATAGTGCAAATACCTCTAAATAACCATTTTGCTTAATAAAAGATTAATTGTAGCCATAAAAATAAAAATATATTAATTGTAATCAATTTTTTAGTAAAGAGACAACTTTGCCCTTTTTATTAAGTTATTAATATATTTTTGAAATAAATATAAAAATTGATAATAGAAAATGAAAATCAGTTTTTCTTTTCAAAATTAATCAATTGATTGCAGAAAATGAAAATCAATCTTCGAAATATATCTTTGTTTTTCAGAATTTTCTTCTTCTTCTTCTTCACCTAGGGTTCGAAATATATTTCATTGGATTGAAGCAAAATTAAATCTTTTCAATGTAACTTTAATACTACAATGAACGAGCTTTTGTTTCTTTTTGTATTTCGTGCTTTGTAGTTTATATTTTATGGTGTTGGTTTCGTGTTCTTAAAGACGTGAAATTCAGCTTAAGATGCGATTTGCAGACAAAATTAAAAAGGGCATTTTGGGGAGAGGAAGTTATTATTAATGTATTTTTATTTTTGTGGTTATAATCAATCTTTTCTTAAGCAAATAGGTTAATTTAATATTTGCCTCAATAAAATAAGATACAAACTGCTGAATAGGGCATGCTTATGGGAGAACAACACAAAATAACAGGGAGCTAGAAGAAAATACACCAGGGTCTACAGTAGAACTCTCGATGGCCGCATTAAAAGCTAGTAATGCCAGGGTAAAACTAAAACTTGGGCAAAATCTCACGTACAAAAAAGAGGACCATAGAGAAAACTAAAATGCCAGGGTACGAATAGAAAAATATACAACCAACAGGCAACAAGAAGTAAGTTTTGGCAACTATCAACACCTTCATAAAAGAAAAGAAACAAATAAGTAAAACAAAAGAGAGAGAGACAGTGAGGCAGAGCAGAAAGGCTGCTGCGGTGAGAACTATAATAGTCCATGGGCTCTGGAATTTGGGGTTGATGAGGTCGGCCATCCAGGTTTTGGCTTTGCTGTTGCAGTGTTCCTCCATCCTCATCTTCACATCATCAAGAAGCTTATCGATGCTTTTGAACATTCTGACCACCTCTTCATCGTTCGCCAACATGCTGTACAGTATGCCTTTCTCCCGCAGCTCCTTCACACCACTAGACTTGTCGATCAACGTTTTCATGAAATTAACATATCATGTCACAATGCAGTCTGTTACCGGTGTCTCCGAGACATCTCGAATGCAATGGCATTCGAAAGGAACACGAGGCTATTGTAAGTGACGTAGAAGAACGGAAGGTGGAGTTGGGCGTAGAAGGCCAAGGAGAAGAACTTGATGTCCTTCAAGCAATGAGAACTCCGCCTGAAATGAATTCCATTTGCTTTCAGATCCGTCACCGACCGAAACGGTCTGTTCCACATTTGAAACGGAGTTTTTGAGCTTTTTGTCCTTGGCTGGCTATACTCATTGATAACCCGTAAAATATTATACTTGATTCTTCTGTCTCGACAAGGCGGAGGTAGTTGTGATGTATAGCTTCGAGAAGGTGAAGAGGCTCTTCTTCTTCTTCTCCGTTTCCCCATGGGAGCTGTGTCATCCTCCTATCCCCAAAAGTAACAGCACTCAAGTAGTTGCACAGCAATGATTGGCCTGTGTCACCTGCGTTTATTAAGTTGAGGAGCCATAGCGGAATCTGATTCTCCAGCATATACACATTGCCGTACATGAATAATACTCCCGACATTCCCAGCCTACGGTACATTAGGTCGTATTTCTCACCTCCTTCCAAATAGCATAAGAGGAAGCAGGCGTCGCGGAGCATCATTTCGGCCAGTTCCTCGTCGCCATAGTGGTCTGCACCGTCGTCAAAATGTCGGACTTCATCCATCCGCTCCGAGATCTTTCTGAGAAGAATGCCTTTGTCGTTGGCGCCGCAGAAGATGTCTCGTTACTCGTCCTTGAGTTTCTCCGCTACCTGAAAATGGGGCTCCCGGCCATGGTGGTATGGGCTGAGGGGAAGAACCACAGGGTTATCAATGTGCTTCTTGTTCTCTCGCAGCTGCACTGGAGCTCTGTACAGCACGCGCCGACGAGATTGACCGGATCTGGCTGGGATATCGACGCTCACGTCGGCAGGAGGAGTTTCTTCATCCATGTATACTTCTGTCTCGCCGGTTCAAGATCTGCCATGCATTCAAAAATTGTACGTGTCTATATGCATGCACAACTAGATTTAAACACGTACTTTGCACTTCGGTTTGTGATTTTAATGGATGGAGTTAGGCTTGTCAATTGGCGTATTTTATCCATACCAAAATCAATAAATAATTACCGATTCTCGTTCTGGAATCGACCCATTATATATTGGATCCAGAACAGACCCGGACCATCAACTATGAGTCTCAAGCTTTCTGGATCTAAGTGGGTCTGGAACCGAAACTAGAACTGAAATCATTGTTTTAGAATTTAGTGGGCTATAAACGATTCCTGATCGGTACGGATAAAATCGACCCATTGACAAGCCTATTTAAGCTTAGAATTGTCAATAGACGGGTTTTACTCGGACCAGAACCAATAAATAAGTATCGGTTCCGATTTTAGAACTGGCCCGAACCCGGACCATGAAACTATGGGTCTAAATGCTCCAGGTCTGAAGCGGGTCCGGAACAGGAACCGAAACCGAACAGGAACCGCCGCTTCAAAATTTAATGGGCAATGAGAGGTTCAAGATTGGTCCGTATAAAATTTGCCTATTAACATCCCTAGATACAGCTGCATTGGGATTTATTGAATCATTTCATAACTATATGCTTGGATGTAACAATTTTCTGGTAGAATTCGACTAGTAGATTACAAGATTGGCGGAAGGGTAGATCTGATATATAGAGAGAGAGTATCCGTGATAAGTTTTCTCATATAACATTTGCTTTGTAGACTATTACAGTTGACTGTCATTGTCTACTTGCAATAGATATATCGTGAGCTGAAATTGGTTGATGTTTGGAAAGGTTAACATAATATGACACAAATAACTTGAAAAGAAGAGCAAATGAATAATGAAGTGTTGAGTATCAGTTACTTGAAAAAGAAAGAGAAAAGGTGTTCATATATAGAAAGAAGAAAATGCCATGCTCTTATGTCAAGAATGGTATATATTTCTTTCTTTAATGGTTAAATGAAGCATGGAATATATTTGTTCTTTGCTTGTATACTTAAGTTTATTTTTCATCAATGATCTAGGTTGCTTATTGCATGTTTGCCATTTATAGCAGTTCAGTTCTTTACAAGAAAATGGTTACCTAGTATATATGTTGCAATTAAGTATTGAATATTAATTATTAATTAGTATTAATCACAACTTGCATTAATTAATTATAATTAAATTTTATTAATTCACAATTAGAGCTTATTAATCTTAATTTAGAATTTATTAACCTATATATATATATATTAAATTACTAAACTAGAGAAATCATAATTTATAATTGATGCATTAATATGTTTTTAAAATTATAATGGTATGCGCGCAGACGCATCTACGGAGAAGATGTTGAAAGAAGAAGAAGAATATTGTTATAACTGGTTTTTCAAGCGTGGTTTTATATGTTATTACACGAAACATGAGTTTTATCTAGTGTACACCGAAAACAGTAGCTGCGGGTTTCCCATAATTTATTTTATTTTTTAAAGAATAAAAATATCTTTGTTGTATGGAAAAATCGACAGCCACAGAGTGCTAGTCAATGTCCAAGTCGACATAAATGCATGGATCAATCTAGGGATGTCAATGGATGGATTTTACCCGAACCAGAACCAGTAAATAAGTAATAGGTTCTGGTTCTGGATCCGATCCATTAGACACTGGATCCGGATCGGACCAGAACCATTAACTATGGGTCTTAAGCGGTCCGGATCTCAGCGGGTCTGGAACCAGAACCGGACAAGAACCAGAACTAGAACCGAAACCTTTGCTTTATAATTTAATGTGTTATGAGTGATTTTGAATCGATATGGATAAAACTAGCTAATTGACAAGCCTATTTAAACTTAGGCTCGTCAATAGACGAGTTTTACTTGGACCAGAACCCATAAATAAATATTGGTTCTGATTCTGAAACCAGAACTAGATCCGGATCGGACCGGACCATCAAACTATGGATCTAAACGGTCCGGGTCTAAAGCGGGTCTGGAACCAGAACCGGAACCAGAACCGCAACTTTAAAATTTAATGGGTTTTGAACGGTTCTGGATCGGTCCGGGTAAAATCCACCCATTGACATCCCTAGATCAATCTATAAATATTTATCAATTCTTCATTTTGCATCTATTCTCTCTCACTCTATTCAGTTCTACAGATCTCTGCAATTGAGCTGAGCCTTCCACATCTCAGGTAACAATTCTCATACTATTTTATACTCTGCTTTCTTTTCTTTTTTTACAGTATCTTGCAATTTTGAAGGAACTCAAAGTTTTAATTTTTGTGAATATAAAATGTAATCCTTTGCATTTGAGTCCCACGCTTCAACATTTCATGAATAATTCCTTAGTTAATAAAAAATGCTTCAAAGGCAGCAGCTCAATTTTCTGTTGGAATATATATTATAAATAAATAATAAACAATGAAATCCGCTCGTTAGCTTTCTTTTTGTCTTTTGTAAAGTATCATTGTTGCTTGTATCTTTTGTTGTGTGAATTTACATAAGTAATACTATTACTACTGATTCAATTTACGTCTTTTCCAATATGTGAGATATTTTTATTAGATTTGCTGATTGGAGGTGCAGGCAATCAAACTTGGAAAGTTCAAGCTTGCAGGTAATCTCTATATATAAAACCTGCTCCAACCACAGCATTCCGCACCTCATCATCTTCATACAAAAAAACAAAAACCATCGAACCCCTAATATGAGACCTTTCATCCCCAGGTTAAAAAAAGCAAATTTCATGTAATTATTAGAATAATTTTCAATGATTTACTTAAGTCATGACACTACAAGAATTTACGCGATTAACGATGGAATTTTTCGTCGTTATACTGAATATATCCGTCGGTGATCGTAAATAACGACGGAACAACGACGGACATAGACCATCGGTAAAAACATAGTCGTTATTCTAATCAACGACGGACTCACCGACGGACTCTCGACGGATACAGGCGTCGTCGATGTGTACGTACGACCGTCGTCGATAAACGACGGACAGTCTGTCGTTGATCAACGACGGACCCTATCCGTCGTTGATCCGTCGGTATTTTAGTTTTTTTTTTAAATAGATTACATATTTTATTTTCAATATTCAATAAAAATAATAACAAAAATCAATGCAAGATTCAAAATAAACTTATAATAAAACTAAAATGTTTGCAACATTCAAATACAATTTTGGATAATATTAATACAATAAGAAAATAAGTTATTCATCATCTATTTTTTCTCAAACAACTTCGGTATAAAAATCTTAAGCATCTCGTTCTTCACTTCTTGCACATCTTGATCATTCACGATAGACTTTTCTTCAACGTTAATGACACCATGACGAATGGAATGTGTAGAAGAACGATGATTGTCGACAAACTCAATGATGCTCTGCATCACTAATTTGCAAAGCAACATACTCACTTTTTCCAATGATGCTTTTGTCTCCTCAAGAGCCTTTTCCAGTGATGCTTTTGCCTCCTCAAGATCATTTTCATTTGTCATTTTCAATTTTTTGTCATTTCCATTTGCATCCATGCTTCTGAACATGAAAATAAATTGCACTATTATCAATCATCACACCATAGAGCAGTATGAACTAATGTGTGAAGGATAACAACCACATCAAACAACATTCTTTTCACATAATTAGATAACAATACATGTGAAATTGTGATAAATTTATCTTTTTAATATATGGATATTTATTATTTACATTCATATTTATTATGCAACCGTAGCATGTATTGTTTTTCTAGTTCAATGAACGTACATATAACACATGACATATCAAACATTTTGAGCCACGAACACACTCATGTCATCTTAAGCCATACATTCTACTTTTTTTTACCTAAATAATTAGAACTCGGAACAATATGAAGTGCAACATTAATGACTCATTGATAGGACCGCTTATTTGGTAATTGGATAATGGATTTAACCGAATCGAACCGATACCCATCGGTTTTCGGTATCCAATAACCGATAAATTGGATATTTGGATCGGTATTGGATAATGACTTGATGATAATTTCGGTTATCGGGTATACCGATAACCGAATGGGTATACCCGAATAACCGAAATTAAATAATTATTAATTTATTATTTTTATTATTATTAATTAAATACACAAGTTAATTAGTTAAGTCATATTAATAATAATAAATCATAACTAATAAGAGGTGAGATAATTTTGGGTATCCAAAATCATAATAAATCATAATTAAATACACAATTTATTATTATTTTATTATTTTTCTGAATTAGATAATTTTAGGTATCCAATAACCGAATTGATTATCCAATCGGTTAATCGGATAACCGATTATCCAATCGGTTTCGGTTTGGTTATTGGATTTGTATACTATCGATTTCGGTTAACAAAATTCGGTTTCGGATAACGAAACCGATCCAATAAGCAGATCCTACTCATTGATGCGCTCTAATATCAAAATATAATCCGAATAGAAATCCAAAATGGCTGTAAGTAGAACCAATTAACAGTCGAAACTTTAACAGTACAAATTAATAAATATTAAATTTAATTTAACTCTTTGAGACATCCAAATGTACCTCAACAACGAAATTAACGACTACAAAACAAAAGTAAGACTTTTCAGAATGTTTGAGATTCAAACTCAACTAATATGACTATAGGATATTTCTTCAAAAGTAACTCGTGAATTTAATAGTATCAAAAGAAGCAGTAAAAGAAGATGAAGAAAGCAACCGACAAGCTATAAACAGAAAATTATGCACAGAAACAAAAATTCAATAAATTTATTGAATAGAAAAACGAAATACATGTGCCGGGAATGGGCAGAGGCCGGCGGCGTCCGGGGACGGAGGTGAGGCGAGGCTGGGTGGGGTGGGGCGAGGCGAGGCAGGGGAGGGGCCGGACGGGTGTGAGGCGAGGCGAAGACGGCCACGGCGGGAGGAGTCCGACGAGGGAGAAGACGACGGCGTGCAGGAGACGAGGACGAGTCCGACGAGAGCTGACGGCACTGAGGGAAAGCGGCAGCGGCGAGGGAAGACGACGGCGAGAGAAGGCGACGGCGTGGAGCTGAAAAATTAGGGTTCGACTTCGATTCTGAATGAAAAATCAGAGGTGGAAACCTGTGTATATTTAAAAAATCAACGACGGACTCTATCCGTCGTCATTACGTCGTTGATCAACGACGAATCAACGACGAACATAATTCCGTCGTTGATCAACTACGGATCAACGACGGAACACTCCGTCGTTGATCCGTCGTAGAAAATATCCGCCGTAATTCCGTCGTTAAATGTCCGTCTTTGGCTAACTCCGTCGTCGGTCGTTGATCAACGACGGACTTAATTCCATCGTTGATCAACGACGGAATGACGACGGAATGTTTTACATAAATAAAAAGTGAGGTCCCGTCTTAAGACCGTCGTTGTTCCGTCAGGAGATCTACGATGAAAATTTGTCCGTCGTATTTCCGTCGTTGTTCGAGCGCATTTCTTGTAGTGTGAATGAAGTTTTGTCGAATATATCAATTTTAATATCGTTTGAATGGGTATAATTTTTGATACATGTAAGACACTAGGACCTAATCTAATTATCTAAATTAATTTTCTTCCATTAGAGAAAGTATCCGTTTATTTCACAATTATATTCCATCTAATAAACTAGAATAATATTGCAAAATGCCGAAAGGACTTGGTCGGACGAAGTTACCATTATAGCCCAATGGTTAAGGTGGGTTCACGTGCCGAGAGGTCATGAGTTGAACCCCACCAAACGCCTCTATGGGTTTGAGCTGTCACACCTGGTTTTCAAGTGTGGTTTATCATCTGTGTGGTTTGCGGCTATTGCACAGACCGTGTGGTTTACCAGTCTTGCCTAAGGTAGCGGTGCGGGTTCCCATGATATCAAAAAAAAAAAAAAACTCACTTCTCAAACTCAAGATTAGGAAGAAAGGAAGAATAGAAAAAGACGGTGTAGCCTCCCTCAAACAAAATTTCTGGCTCTACCCCTGCTTTCAGATTTTTACAAAACATTTAAAGAGTTTCTATTTCAGTATTTAGTTTATTTATAATTTTTATTATTACCTGTAATACCCACTACAGCTGTTATTTAATTCTGTATATAGCGATGAAGTGATTCCACAGCATCCATTAAAAGCACGAACCGAACTGCAAGGCGTACATGGCAGACATGGATGAAGAAATTATGAGAACGAGTGTGGACATCCCGCCCAAATTTGGTCAATCTCGGCGGGGGGCGCTGCGCAGAATGCCAGTGCATATGCGAGAGAAAATGGAGCACATTTATGAGCCAGTGGTGGTTTCTCTAGGCCCATACCACCACCTCCGGTATCCAAAACTGGAGCTAGGGGAGCAACTCAAGTACGAGACAGTAGATATCCTTTGCGGCCGCGCTAACAACAAAGACTTCCTTCTCGGAAAGATCCGGGAGCGGCTAGACGAAATCAGGTATTTCTACGGGGGAGCAATTGATTACGACGACTATGAACTGGCTAGAATGATGCTTCGGGACGTCTGCTTGGTCTTATACTATATGGAAGGAAGTAAACAGATCCCCCTAGAACACAGTGAACATTTCTCCCTAGAACAAAGTGAACATATCTCCCTAATTTGTCATCACCTGGGAATGTCTGGGCCAATATTTCTGCATGGCGATGTGCTTATGGTGGAGAACCAGATCCCATTATGGCTCATTAACTTGTTAATCCCCTTAGTATACCAAGGTGAGCCAGCCCAATCATTTCTGTCAAGATACTTGAGTTACAATACCTTTGGGGTTCAGACGACACAAGAGCTTCCATGGGGAGAAGAAGAAGAAGAGCCTCTTCACCTTCTCGAAGCGTTTTATCGCTTCAACCTCCCCCACCTTGTTGGGCCAAAAGATCGAAGATGGCTTATTCGTAATCCAAGGAAAAAAATTGAAATTCTCCGCAGTCCGTTTCGATCGGTGACGGAGCTGAAAGCAAAGGGCATTCATTTCAGGCGGAGTAGTGATTGCTTGACTGACATTAGATTCGTCTCCTCCGCTTTCTCCGCCAAACTATACCTTCCAATCTACTACGTAGATTACGATTACATGGTAATCTACTCGAATCTTATTGCATTCGAGATGTTGGGGGCATCGGCAAAAGACTGCCGTGTAACATCATATGTTAATTTCATGAAAACGTTGATCGACACGGCTAGTGATGTGAAGGAGCTGCGGGAGAAAGGCATACTGCACAGCATGTCGGCGAGCGATGAAGAGGTGGTCAGAATGTTCAAAAGCATCAATACCTATGGATTATACGACAACCATCTGTATGAAGTGAAGAAGAGAATCAACGGCCACTGCAACAGCAAAGCCAAAACCTGGATTTCCGACCTCATCGACACCAAATTCCGGACCCCATGGACTATTATAGCTCTCATCGTAGCAACCTTTCTGCTCTGCCTCACTTTTCTCCAAACATACTATACAATCAATCCAACGAAATAACTCTCCACTTTATGTTTATATCTGTGTGTGTCTCTCTTTCTTTTATTTTGTTTATTTATAATTTGTTCCTTTTCTTTTTGAGGGTGTGCATTGTTGCCAAAACTTCCTTCTCGTTTGTGTATTGTTCTTTTCGTAGCCTGAGCATTTTATTTTTCTCTATGGTCCTCTTTTGTCTACGTGAAATTCTGCCTAAAAGTGAAGATTTTACTTGCTAGATTTAATGCGGCCATCGAGAGTTCTATTAATTGCAGTGCAGGCGCCTTAAAAGATAAGCCAATTGAAATACTATACAAAGACTTAGATCAATTAAAATAAGCCAACTAAACTATGATTAACTAGTTTTATTTTATTTATTTATTGTTATTTTTCTCTTGCATGCCAATTAATATCTTCTTTGGAATTACGTCAAACCCTGCTACAACAACGGGTCAACCCGACAGCTGCTAGCCAGGCCAGTTTGTCTACAAATTTATCCTAGTAGATTCTTATCTTCTGTTTGAAGAATACCAAGAAAATTATTAGAATTCTAAATAATAACAACAATAATAATAAGATATAATATAATGTATGATTCACGTCATAGTTCAAAAACTTAAACTAAAATTTTCTTAAAATAAGTTATTAGTTGAGAATATATTAAAATAAGTTATTAATTGAGAAAAAAAAAATCATAATAATAATAATAAGCTACAACATAAAATATGATTCAATTTATAGTTCTAAAAATGAAACTAAGATTTTCTTACAATTAGTTTTAATTGAGAAAATATATTATTATTATTATTATTATTATTATTATTATTATTATTATTATTATTATTATTATTATATAGTACAAAGTATAATTCATAATAATAATAATATATTTTCTCAATTAATAACTAATTTTAAGAAAATCTTACTTTAATTTTTAGAACTACGAAGTTCTCTTTGCACATTGCTCCGAAAGGGGAAGCTCTCATTCGGGAGTCCCCACACCCCAACCTCATGAGAATGTGAGGGGTAAATTACCGTGACTCAGTCATTAAGAAGCTATGAGGACTTTAACTAATGCCCACAAGGAGTCATCCTAAAGATGATGAAACTCCAACACTGCGTCTGCTAGGATTCGATCTTTGGTCCTTGTTCCAAATCTACTAGCTTTTAACCAATTGAATAAAGCCCGTGGGTTTTCTTTGCACCTTCTCTTTACAGTAGCAGGATAGGGAGCAATTATTTTCGACGAAAGTTAGATTTTATAAGAACTAAAATAGAAAAAAATATATTGGGGGTTAGCTTTAACCAACTCCAACTCTACTATAACTCAAAAATACCCCAAATTCCTCTTTAACTCCAATTGAATTCTTTTTCCTTAAAGCCAACTCGAAAAGAATTCTTCTTCTTTAAAGACTCAATTTTTAATTCTTCCTCGCCAAAATCTGAAATTTCTTCCCACTCTCATCAAAATATATAACAAAGACTAGTTTTGATCTTTGCTAAATAAAGATACAAGTGTCGAATATTGTGTACACCATCGCGGTTTCAAATTATTTCTTCATATTTCTTCAAGGAAAAGAGTTGCTATATTGAACTACAAAAACATTTAAATACTAATGTCTTTCTTAATGAGATTAAATTTCAAATAAGGTGCGTATTGTATTAAGTAAATTAAACCACGCACATAAATCGTGCTTCCAATATGCAGTTGAAATTTCCCTATAAAATATGGTTGTGAGAAACTTAGAACCAACCAAAATATTACAACAATATATTTATTGAGATTTATTGTTTATAAAATATGGCTTTTAGAAGCGACCAATATATTCAAACACTAGTAAGGTTGACTTTTGTTTAATGTATTAAGTAAAACAAAACGATCACATGATCCTAATGGTTTGAATTTATTTATTTATTGAGAATTTTTATTTTCCTTTAAATTTAATACACACTTAAAAACTACTCATTTTAGTAATGTATTTATATTTGTACGATCGTCATAAAAGAAATATTTAAGTATAATATGTAAAAATTAATATTAACATAAAATAAGATTATAGTATATATAAAGATGGTATATAAATTCAATGTACAATTTTTAGTGTAAAATTGTTTCATTTTCTGGAACGGGCCAACAATAGCGAAACAGTCAAAAAAGAAAAACGAGCCACTAATAATGGGAAGGAAGGAGTTCAAATATATTTTTACTTTGCATTTGGTTTAACAAAAATTATAATACCATTTGATTTGTGTACGATTTTATTTTATGAATAAGATGTTCAAGAAATTAATTTATAATTACCGACAAGAGTACGAGTTGGTTAGTGCATAGATGACCTTCCGAATGCCAGCAGCCTTTAATCGTATCCAGCCAAGGAATTCAAAAGTTTTGGAATATGTAAAGATGCTCAGTGTGTATTAATATTTTTTGATACTCATTTCGTCCCATTTAAAGTGTTCAATTTCTTTTGAAGTGAATAATTATGTTGTGGTAATTATTTCTTAAAATGAATTGGGACATTTATAATGGAACATCATCGTTTAGAAGAATGAGTGAAGATAAATTATCATGTAGTCTTCTCTCATTACCAGTCCCTACCAACAAGTATACATCGACAGTGCCATTTCATAATCTGTGTACCTTCTTATGAATTTTTTGCTTCTTTATGATCATCAAGAAGAAATAAGGAAGTCCCATTTTGGAGCTGAAACTTCTTTCCTTTTTTACTATTTGTAGAAAGTAATAGGATCCTAGTGAATGGGCTCTCTCCATCTCTTTCCCTGCAGCTAATGTTTCAGGGCTTGTTCAGACCTTGCTCTATGCTGATTTCTTTTATTACCATTTCCAAAGGTAAAGCTACATTAGATCTGCCACCACATGTTCAAATTCTGATTTGATTGCTATTGATTTATTGCCTGATTTCATTTTTCAGCTGGAACAACAATGTAAAGCTTGAATTACCTGCTTGAGCTCTGTATTCTTCACAAAGATATTTGAGGCCGAGTCCGAGATGCACGTGCACTATACTCTAGAAGGTACTTGGTATGTGGTTTTGCTTATATGGCTATCTTATGTTGAACAATTGGATTTGGACAAGAGATGAGATATTGTTAGGCGATTATTAGATATATGGTTATTGACATATAAATACACGAACTTTGATATGATTTTGGTTTTACATTTAAAAATAGTATATAAATATACGAACTTTGATTTAATTTTGGTTTTGCACACAAACTTTAAAATGAATATATAAATACACGATCTTATTAATTTTAGTAATTTTATCACGATTTATTTTTTTCGATCAAATTGAACTGACATGACATTAGATATGATGAGTTGATAATAACGTGGAAATAAATTAATAAACAAAATATAAAAGAAACATTTATACTTGTCAAAACACGCACATTGACTCATTAACACACACAAAACACATATACATTTCACGAGAAAGAAAGAAATAAAGAAATATAACACAAACACACAAAACGAAGACATCATTGCAAATCTTAAACCCATAATTTGTAAATGGAGTAAATGACGAATAAGGAGGGTACTACAAATGTCTTCTTCTTCTTCTTCACACACGAACTTTAAAATTTTCACATTGTTGTCAACTCATCAATGTCATGTCAGTTTCAATTTGATCGAAAAAATAAATTGTGATAAAATTACTACAATTAATAAGTTCGTGTATTTATATACTCATTTTAAAGTTCGTGTGCAAAATCATAATCAATCAAAGTTCGTGTATTTATATTTTTTTTTAAAGTTCGTGTGCAAAAGCATAATTATATCAAAGTTTATGTATCTATATGCCAATAACCCTAAAATATATTGTGTTTGGCTAAGCTTAACAGTCGAAATCGGATAGATAAAATCCTAGGCCGATAAATTAACTGTTTTATGAGAAAAAAAAATGAGAAATTATTGAACTTCTTTCGTTTATCTAGGTTAAAAACATGAAACTCGAGAGCAAAATTAAAAGTAAAAATTGAAAGCCAAAAGAATCATAAAAAAATTCTAAATACTTTTGTGCCGAAATAAAATTGATACCAAGAAGAGACATGTCACAAGAAAAATCTATATAAATGGGGCAATGAGTCATGTTCATAGATTGTGATGAAAAAGTTTACCCTTTTGGAAGGAACAAGAAGATCAACGCCAAACAAAATAGAATTTCTTCGATTTGAACTTTGTGTGAAACTAAAGGAGTCTCTTTGCAGTTGAGGAGTGTGTGTAAATGTCCTTTTTTATTAAAAAAATGTGTTATTAATTTCGTTTATTAATCTTGTCTCAAAAAAAAAATCGTTAATTTGAACGTTGCTAGCCAGTAGCCAGGGCGCTGATTCGTGTCATTATTTAGGTAGTACGGAGACGTTTATTTTTCAGTGTCGTAATAGTCTTAAATTTATGTATAATTGTTGATATATGGAAGTTTAATGTATCGATAGGCAATTATGCAGACACCTATTTTCTGCTGCCGCAAATGGTGTGTAGCTATAGCCCATTTTTGTTGTAGCCACCACTGCAATTTGTTCATTGCTGGAAAAATAAAAACGTTCTCTAGCCTATCCTCATTTCATGTTAATCAACTTTATGAGATTGTAATGAGAAGATAATTCAAATACATTAGATCTACTTTCTCCGTCCTTGATATTTCCTTGTATAGATATGGGCCCGTCCAAAAATAAATATTTTTACCCACACTCAATTCACTTATTTATAAAAAGATCATCTATGATATATTATTTTCACTCACATAATATATTTTATTATGTGAGTTTCATTCTCCACTCATTTTATACTCATTGCATTTATTAAAATCTTTATCAGCGAAAACTAATAACATATGCTAGATCCATTCACTAAAGGAATTTTTTTCCTTTTTTCTTTTTTAGGTCAAAAGCTTGATCTTTTCTTATAAAAATATTTGTACGTACTCAAACTAGTAAAAACTTGTTTATTAAACATTAAAGGGGGAGACTATAGCTGACCCTGCAACTTGTACTGCGCACACTACTTGTATCTACAACTCTACATAAATCTGGTCTGCCATCTCACAACTGCTGAATACATATATATAACACAATTCCACATGCTTAATTCTTCCGATCTTCAACCCCTTTTGACAGAGCGGCTGAATCTGTGATAATTAAGGATAAAATTGAAACAATTGACGCACAGAAGCAAGATGGCGGCGAAGAGAGCTATCGCCGTCCACGGACTCCTAAAATAAGTATAAAGAAGCTCCGCCTTAAATGTCTTCGTCTTGCTCCTGCAATGCTCATTAATTCTCTTCCTAACCCCTCGGAACATATCTTTCCGGCAAGACCCCTCCGTGTTCAGCTCTCTGAACATCTTCACCACCTCCTCGTCGTTCGCCAGCAAACAGCTCACCAGAATCCCCTTCTCCCGCAGCTCCTTCACGTCCTCCGCCTTCATGATCAGCGACTTCATAAATTTCACGTATGACGTCACCGCGAAATCCGAGCGGCTCCCCGGCGACATCTCCATAGCGATCATGTTAGAGAAGATGACATTCGTCTTGTGGTCGAGTAACAAAATAGGAAGCCGAAGCATTCCATAGAATGAGTGTGATTTGAAATTGATCTCTTTTAAGCAGTAGGATTTGGATTTATTCGGCCGGAAATGGATCCCTTTGCTTTCAGATCTGTAACCGACCGGAATTGGCTGTTCACCGCCACCTTCTTCGCCTCGAAGATTTCAGTTTCAGCTGCCTTACTCTCCTTCTTCTCGACGAGTGCTGTGCGACACGCGTCGAGAAGGTGAGTAATATGTTTTCCTTGAGGAAATTGTGGCAGTTTTTCATTGCAGAAATCCCCACAGTTTATCAAGGAGCTTACGAGATTGTAGAAAAACGCGTCGGCTGATTTTTCATCAACGCCGTTACATGTTAACGGGATTAACATTTTGAGTAAGAAAAACGGCAACTGATTCTCCCACATGAAGAAATCGCGGACTAGAAACGCGAGCCTCGACATTCCGAGGCGGTGGAGGACTAGGAAGTCATCTTCGTCGTGGTCGGTTATCTTCTTCATGCAGTAGATGAGGAAGCAGGCGTCGCGGAGCATCATTTCAGCCAATAAGCCGTCGTCGAACTTTTCCTTTGATAGACCTCCGTAGAAGCTTCTGATTTGTTCCGACCGGCTTTGGATCTCCTTGAGAAGCTGCTGCTGCTCGCGGCCGTTTGGAATGAGCAGGCGGAGGATCTCGGGTTTGAGATCCTCCACCTGCTTGAGTCGGGGTTTGTCGTAATGGTAGGGGCCGAGAGACACGAGGACGGGGTCGTAGATTTGGTTCTTGCCCTCGGACAGTTGTGGGCCGACGGGGTCGTGAATTTGGTTAATCTTACCCCCTCGCACTTGTGTTGGCACTCTATGAAATACCGGCAGCGGTATATCGACGGCGACGTAGTCGTTTCTATGTTTTGCTGAGGCTGATGACTGGTCTCCCATATTTATGTATACGAGAACTAGGGTTTTTATGGCTTTTGTTTTTGTAGGAAGATGAATGTTGTGGTTGGAGCAGGTTTTATGTATAGCAGTGCGCAGACAATGAATCTTACACAAAAAATCTTATGAAAACGTATGCAACGTATTTTGTGTATACCGTGCAACCGTCCTCACATGAGTCCACTTTGGCCGCTCTCACTCTTTTTTCTAGCTAGCATACTGATGTCACAAGTTCATTCAGTGGAATCTTGTGTATCTGAGATGAAGTGTGATAGGAAAATAGTGAATACAAAATATCAATATTCAAAAAGTTGGCACACGTGTATGATGGTGAAAAAGTGAGTCAGGATATGTCAAGAGAAAGCAATAATAATTGAATAACAAGGGACCCTTATTAATCAATCAATACACATGGTAACATACAATCACCTATGTGTATATATACAATCATAGTGTAGGAATTTCATACTCTTTATGATGGTTTTTTATGAATACTAAACAAAGTCTTCGTAACTTCTTAATCATTAAATTACTTTGATTTCTTTCTCATATTTTTATAGAGTTGGGATGTGAGGGTTCTCGCGTGAAAAACTTTTTCTTTTAGAACAAGATATGCATGACGTATCAAACGTGATTGCTTATGACGTGATAATTTTGTTTCGTCTGCGGTTAATATTCTAATCAAATTAGTGGCGATTAATCATTATCATTTAAAGTAGTTGCTGTTATTTGACTATCCCATGACCTAAGGCTCAAATCCCCATGTACGGTGCGCCATGAGACATGTGTTTGCGATTTTCTTTTCTTCTTCCAAGTCAGTCAAAGACTCAATATTTTGTAAGGAACATAAAGTTGCTTTAAATTGTTAAAATGATAGCGATGTAACAATTAATTATATCGGCTTTAGTGAATTATGTTGGAGATATTAGTGAAATGTGAGCTGGAATGACCACTTATTCTTAACGACGTTGGTAGTTTGTACATGTAAATTATTCAAACATGAAAATAAAAGATCTTAAATAAAAAATTTAATTCTATTCATTAACAATTTAACTAATTGTTTTACCGGGTACTACCCTATACTTTTACGTATCCACGTGGCTGTGGGATGGCATTTATAGTCTGATCGATCTTAATTTCGTAAGGGAAATAAATGCGCAAGAACACTAAGGATTTACGTGGTTCGATCTATGAATAAGATCTACGTCCACGGGGAGAGAGAGAGTATTCGTGTATTGAATGTGTAAGAAGCGATTACAAAGAGTGTGAATGAATTTATTTCGTCTAATCTAGCCTCTATTTATACACAAATATAATGAGTTTGACTCCAATTCAAGTCTTCTCCCATTAGGATTTGAAGTCTTCTCCTATTAGGATTCAAGTCTTCTCCCATTAGGATTCAAAGCCTCTCCCATTAGGATTCTTTTAGATATGGCCGAGCCTTCCGTTCCCACCGGTTTTAGGAGTCTTGGTCGAACTTGTCCAGCCGAGCTTGATGTCGCTTACTTGTATTGGGCACGATGCTTGGGCACAGTAGTTGGGCGTATCCTATCATAACCCCCAAAAAGACGCAGGCGAGGTCGTCTTTGGATTGAGGTTGTTTATGACGGCGGGCGTGAACGATCCGTTGACATTCTTCTCGGGCACGACTTTGTGCGTGTCAATGCTTCCGACGTCGTATATCGTATGCCGTGCTTGCGAGGCGTCTGCCGAGGTCACGTGTCTTTGTTTGTATCTCTTGCCGAGGTGTTCGCTTCGCTTTGACGAGGCGTTATGCCGAGGTCTTGACCGCTTCACCGACGAGGAGTTATGCGAAGTCTTCGACCGCTTCACCTAACGAGGCGTTATGCCGAGGTCTTCGACCGGCTTCACCGACGGCGTTATGCGAAGTCTTCGACCGCTTCACCGACGAGGCGTTATGCCGAGGTCTTCCGCCGCTTCACCGCCGGCGTTATGCGAGTCTTCGACCGACTTCACCGACGAGGTGTTATGCCGAGGTCTTTAGACGGACTTCACCGGCGGGCGTTAAGTCGAGGTCTTCGACCGCTTCACCGACGGGCGCGCGTCGAGGTCTTCTTTGGCTTTACGACGAGGCGTTAAGCGATGTCTTCGACCGCTTCACCGACGAGGCGTTAAGCGAGGTCTTCGACCGCTTCACCGACGAGGCGTTAAGCGAGGTCTTCGACCGCTTCTTTGTTGAGGCGTTATGCCGAGGTCTTCGACCGACTTCAACCGACGGGCGTTATGCCGAGGTCTTCGACCGCTTCACCGACGAGGTGTTATGCCGAGGTCTTTAGATCGACTTCACCGGCGGCGTTAAATCGAGGTCTTCGACCGCTTCACCGACGGCGAGGCGTTAAGCGAGGTCTTCTTGCCGGCTTTACCGACGGGCGTTAGCGAGGTCTTGACCGCTTCACCGACGGTGTTAAGCGAGGTCTTCGACCGCTTCACCGACGGGCGCTAAGCCGAGGTCTTGCCGGCTTCACCGCGGCGGCGTTAAGCGAGGTCTTCGACCGGCTTCACCGTCGAGGGCGTTAGCGAGGTCTTCGGCCGCTTCTGCGACTTCAACCCGACGGGCGTTAAGCGAGGTCTTCTTGCCGGCTTCACCGACGGGCGTGTCGAGGTCTTTCGCCGCTTCACCGACGGCGTTATGCCGAGGTCTTCATCGACTTCAACGGACGGGCGTTAGCGAGGGTCTTGCCGGCTTCACCGACGGCGTTAAGCGAGGTCTTCGACCGGCTTCACCGCCGGCGTTAAGCGAGGTCTTCGACCGCTTCACCGCCGGGCGTTAAGCCGAGGTCTTCGACCGGCTTCACCGTCGGCGTCACCGTCGGGCGTTAAGCGAGGTCTTCGACCGCTTCACCGGCGGGCGTTAAGCGAGGTCTTCCGGCTTCACCGACGGCGGCGTTATACCGAGGTCTTGACCGACTTCAACCGACGGCGTTAAGCGAGGTCTTCGGCCCGCTTCACCGCCGGCGTTAAGCGAGGTCTTGGACCGCTTCACCGTTGAGGCGTTATGCCGAGGTCTTCGATCGACTTCAACGACGAGGCGTTAAGCGAGGTCTTCTTGCCGGCTTCACCGACGGCGTTAAGCGAGGTCTTGGACCAGCTTCACTGTCGGTGTTAAGCCGAGGTCTTCGACCGCTTCACCGTCGAGGCTTTAAGCCGAGGTCTTCGACTAACTTCACTGACGAGGCGTTAAGCGGCGGAAGGCCAAAGCGAGGCGGAGGCGGCGGCGGCGACGCCTGGTCACCGTTGGAGGACCGGCGGAGGCGAAGATCGGCTGCGGAGGCCGAGGTGAAGGCGAAGGCGAGGTCGGCTGCGAGGCCGAGGGAAGGCGGTCATGTATCGGGAGGCCGAGAAGGCGGGGGCCGAGGCGGCGGTAGCTCGTCCTCGTATTAAACGAAGGTAATTCATCCTCGTAGAGAGTATCCGTCTTGAACTAAGCGAAGGTATCCGTTCTCGTACGAAGGTAGTTCGTAGAGAGTATCCGTCTTCGATATAAGCGAAGGTATCCGCTCGCACGAAGGTAGTTCGTCCTTGTAGAGTATCCGTCTTTGATATAAGCGAATGTATCCGTTCTCGTCGAAGGTAGTTCTTCCTCGTAGAGTATCCGTCTTCGATATAAGCGAAGGTATCCGTTCTCATCGAAGGTAGTTAGTCCTCGTAGAGTATCCGTCTTTGATATAAGCGAATGTATCCGTTCGCATCGAAGGTAGTTAGTCCTCGTAGAGTATCCGTCTTGAAATAAACGAAGGTATCCGTTCTCGTACGAAGGTATGGGTTCCTGTTTTTTGCCGAGGTCATCGGGAGGGTGGTCCCTTATCATCTACATAGAGTACCGTCTTGACATAAACGAAGGAAATCGATCTCGTATGTAGGAATGGTTCCTTTTTTTGCCGAGGTCATCGGGAGGGTGGTCCCTTATCATCTACATAGAGTACCGTCTTCGACATAAACGAAGGAAATCGATCTCGTATGTAGGCATGCGGCGTTTAAATTCATCTTCGTATGAAACGAAGGTAATCGACCTCCGTCGAGGGAATTCGTCCTCCGTATAGTATGATGGGAAGAGGTAGCATGCATAAATGACAAATGAAATATGCAAGCACTGAAGCAAATAAATCAAAAGATGAGGTCGCCTACTTGGAATTGTCGGGATTTAACATCTTGGTTATAATACCGAAGCTACTTGTTGCTCGTCTCGAGCTTTTCTAATGTGGCGAGGTCTCTTCTCTCGTTTCACGGGATTCTTGCCCGGTTCCTCGATCATCAGCTTCACGCTCTTTCCTGTCCGCTTCGTCTGCCTTGGCGAACCGATCCGCTATGCGCCACAGCTCCGACGCAGTACGGGGCTCGTACTTGACGATCTCCTTGTATAGGGCCCCCGACAAGATGTCGTTCTGGAAAGCCGAGATAATGAGGAGGTCGTCTACATACTCGACTTTTAGGCTCTCCTTATTGAACCTAGTCATGAAGTCGCCGATGGATTCACCTCGCCTCGCCTCACGTGGTGAGGCTGCGCCGAGGTGGTTTGGACTCGACTTTTGGAAGAACCTTGATGGAAGGCTTCCATTAGGTCTCTGTAAGATCCAATCTTTGCCGGGAGGTGATCGTCGAACCACCGACGGGCGTTGTTGATCGAGAACTCGGGAAGAGTTTGCATGTGGATTGTGCCGGCCGATTGATCATGTTGTATTGAACCGCGAGAGGAAATTCTCGTGGGCTCTTCCAAGCCGAGCTCGGCGCCGCCGCCGTTGTTCTTTGTTGTTGCGTGGCGACTACGGATGTATGACTACGGTGTTCATCGTCGTGATTGATTCCCGTAAACAAAGGTTGATCGAAAACACAAAATTTCGTTTCCAGCATGGCGCCGATGATCGATCTTAATTTCGTAAGGGAAATAAATGCGCAAGAACACCAAGGATTTACGTGGTTCGATCTATGAATAAGATCTACGTCCACGGGGAGAGAGAGAGTATTCGTGTATTGAATGTGTAAGAAGCGATTACAAAGAGTGTGAATGAATCTATTTCGTCTAATCTAGCCTCTATTTATACACAAATATAATGAGTTTGACTCCAATTCGAAGTCTTCTCCCATTAGGATTTGAAGTCTTCTCCTATTAGGATTCGAAGTCTTCTCCCATTAGGATTCAAAGCCTTCTCCCATTAGGATTCTTTTAGATATGGCCGAGCCTTCTGCGTTCCCACTGGTTTTAGGAGTCTTCTTGGGCCGAACTTGTCCAGGCCGAGCTTGATGTCAGGCTTACTTGTATTGGGCCTGATGCTTGGGCCTGGTAGTTGGGCCGTATCCTATCATAGTCCTAGCTAAAACTAAATTATTTAAAGAGTATACTCTTCAAAAGTACATACAAACTTAGTACGAATGTTCTTTTACAAAATTAAATTACAAAATAAACTCAAATTGGATAGATATTTCAACCAATTTCCATCTTTTTAGGTGAAAATTAGAGAAGTCTACTTGTAGAAAATGTGCGACATGTGGACTCTTTGGTTGGATATATTAAATCAATATATTAATTTACAATTCCTAAAATATCCTTTAATTTTATTATGGGCGGTCTCTCATGCGTGCAAGACAGTGAGACCCCCCTAATTAATTACTTAATCATTTAATTAATTGTAATTAATTAATCCTAATTAATTAATTAATTAAATTAATTAGTTTAATAAATTTTATTTGTAAATTAATGAATAATAATTTTAAATTAATATATCTTAATTTTGAATTAATAAACTTTAATTATAAATTAATAAACCCTAATCATGAGATAATTAATCCTAATTTTGAATAATAAACCTTAATTTTGAATTAATAAACCCTAATTTTGAATTAATAAACCCTAATTTTTAATTAATAAACCCTATTTGGAATTAATAAACCCTAATTTTGAATTAATAAACCCTAATTGTGAATTAATAAACCCTATCTTTGAATTAATAAACCCTACTTGTGAATTAATAAACTTCAATTATGAATTAATAAACCATAATTATGAATTAAGAAATTCTAATTTTAAATTAAAAATTATAATTAAAAATTAATAAAATCTAATTATACATTAATAAAATCTAATTATCCTTACTCACCATAATTAATATATAATCATTTTAACAAAAAAAAATGGTGAACTCACGGTGAGGCGGAGCTCACCCAAGTTTTTGTCTTTTATTATTTCACAATTTCTAATTAGCGGATCTATATTTGCGTCTTCGTCAACATTCAACATGTGGTAATGGTTTGTGTTTCTCATTGTACCAGTAATCATATTAGCGACGACCAAGAATTAGATGTCAACGTTGCATATATCATTAACTACGGCTTATTCCACTCAATTAGGGTATTTAATTATTTTTTATTATATAATTCTATTTTTATTAGTTAATAATCCATTATTAGAGTTGATAAATCTAAAGTTAGAGTATACTCCATCCGTCCACCATATTCGTTCATTTAATTCTACTATGGTCCGTCCACAAAAAATGTCCACTTTCCTTTTTAGAAACATCAATTTTATATTTTTTACCCCTAACCTATCCAGTTATTTGCAAAAAAATTATTCATGTCCCATTTTTTACACTCACTATCATTAATATATTCATTTATTATCCATATGACACACCTTTTAATCTCACTGTCTATTAATCTATTCATTTATTATATTCACTCACTTTACACTCATTACATTTATTAAAACAAATGTCACCAGAATAATTCCACAATCCTGCTAAGAATCAAGATTAGTATAGCAATAAGCAGGGTCAAACCACTGAGAACGGGTTACTGAATTCAATTTTCTAAAGATTGAATTCAATGTAACCACCACGCCTTAAATTGAAAAGGATTAAATTAAATAAGGAAACAATTAAATAACTAAGAGAAATAAGAAATAAATCAAGATAAATGAGATCCGGTTCGAATAAATCCACACTAGTTACTACCTCTTATCATCGATGCAAATATATATTAATTCTCATGGACCAACAAGTTATAGGGTACCGTGAATGCAACGAACATACATGCAACGGACATACCTCAATTCCTACGTGCTTTATCGATAATTAGCAAGAAACGCTGAACTAATAATTTTTCTTATCAAAACACAACCAAGTTGAAAACGTCAATCCTAGATTTGATGTTCTAACAACTTTAAGAATTGAATGAACTCAATTTAGACAAATTACCCAAGAACGCAAGTAATAATTCGACCACCAATTTATTCTCTACTACTAATACGATAGTTTTGCCACTAATTAGCCATATTCCAACAATTACGGATTGGATGAATCAATTGACACTAATCTGGATTAACCTAAGGTGTTCAAACTTAACAAATTCAAATTAAAACTTTTTACTAAGGGAACAAATCAAAATCCAATTGAATTAATCAAACAACAAATTAGGTCTCAAAGATATTGAACTGGTATTTCATTATTCTAATCGAATCAAGAATTCAGTTACTCATAACAATAAATTTAAATAACAATAAGCAAAAACAAAAGATCATCATCTTATTTAATGAATTAAAAAGGTTATGAATAGAAATTGAAACCAATAATAAAAATAACTTCTACCAATTTTAATATGCATTCTTGCATTAAAAAGCATCTAAACATGTATATTAAATTCAAATAAACATAGAAAAAACCAAATAATATGAACAACAAAATACACACGTCAATGAGACATTAGATCTCATCCCATTTTTAATTTAGGTTTTAATTGATATGATTGGAGTACTTTAGGTTAATAATGTTTTAATATATTTTAGGATATTTGAAGCCAATATGATATTAATTTATTATACGTATCTATCACATTCTTATCAGCCCCTACCAAACGATCCCTAATGCATAGACACTCCTACCAAACGAGCCCTAATGCATAGACATTTCAATTTGATTTGCTCGAATTAGTTTGCCAGGGTGAGAGCATATTTTAGAAAGTCATATTAATAAGAATTGGAAAATAGTCAATTAATTTTGATTGATGCAACAACTTTTGTAGCCCGTTTTGTGGTTTTCCGCACACAAAAAAAAAGAAGCTGATTAATGAAGCAACAACTTTCGTAGCCCATTAATTTTGACCCCACATTTGCATTTTGAAAAAATTGAAAAATGCAGTCTACGAATTGATATTGATGACAAGATTAAAAGTCTTGGTCTTTTTATATACTTTATGAGACTAATTCAAAAAAAAATGATTCTCGCTTGTTATTATTAGCTGTAATATATGGAAACCACCATACGAAGGCAGAATGTTATCTTTACTGTTGTCACATGGTGGTGAAATTAAGATTAATGGCTACGGAAGTTGTTGCATCAATCTACTTATTTGATTTCATTGTAGAAAGTCACCTCCAATTTTTCAAATATAGTTTATCCATTATGTACGATTTGTAAGTTATTGAACATGAATATAAGATTTATTCAATGCGTACCGTAGATAACAGATGCGGATTTCTCATGAAAAAAAAAGTTATTTGATTTCTGAAATATAATCTCTTGCATCTTTCCTACAACTAAATAAGGGTATTTTGGGTAAAAGCATGGAAAAGGGGAAGTAATGCAAATCTTTTAATAAATACAAGAAGGGTTTTGTCCAAGATTTCCATAATGACATATTCTCTGGTAGAATGCCTCATGTTTCATTTGATTCTCAATAAAAAAATGTACCATGCAAATGAATTCACATAGAATGTCTCTTTCTATATTATGAGAAATATTTTGCTCGATGTAACGGAATGTGGTAACTTTGTTAGTTTATTATAAATCAAATTTTCTTCTACGGTCCAATTTAATTGCAGAGGCGTAGAATATAAATAATTCATGAGAATTCGGAATGTTACATCAGTATAGATTTCGTCAAGATTTTACCGGTCACAGTTTTCAAGATTTCAGATGAAATTGGAGCAAAAGATGATGTTACGCATTTACCAAGTTTTTAAAACTATTTTCTCAACAAATAAATTATTATTACCACAACATTACTTGTGTGACTAAAAGTGCATTTTACCTCCATCCACAAACAAAGGGTGATTAGACAATTGCATAGTCCAATATCACAGGGTATATATATATATATATAGGAATTCTAACTTTTTTTTAAACTAAAGACTAATATGGTCTATCCATTTTTTTATAATTTAACGGTCAAAATTAATTATAAATCGTTTATTATCCTCAGATTTAATGGCAACCGTTTAGTCCTATAATTAATGGATTTTATATATACATTTGCGATAACTGTTCTCATATGCACAATCGCTATCGGTTACATGCACAACAATATGAATTACATGAACATAACAATTAATTGGAATGTGATAGCATACACAAGAACTAAAATTATATGAACAACAACATGAATTACACAAACAACAAATAAAAGAATGTGCAAAATTCAAATAACGAAAATTTAGGGATTTGACTATTTTTATCATTAAATAATTATGAATCGTTCGATCTTATTCTAGTTCCCTTTATAATCAACACAAACACACACACACACACACACATATATATATATATATGGGTGGATCAATGATGAAACACATCTTTTTGCGACTCTGCGAACCATGCATAAGAAGTTGAAGATGATGCAAAAGCGGTATAAAATTGTGCATAATGAAAATTTTCTAAAATTATTTTGTTGTGCAATAATTTTAGAAAGTTTTAGATTATGCACAACTTTATCTTGTTTTGTGTATTATCTTTAACGTCTTATGCGTGGTTCTCAAGCTTAAAAAAGATGAGTTCTCATGGATCCAACCTATATATATATATATATATATATATGTGTGTGTGTGTGTGTGTGTGTGTGTGTTTACAACAAAAGGTGGCATGTTTCATAAAACTAAATTTAATATAAAAAGTCCTACAGAAAAATTAATGTAAAAATTTATGGGAAGCCTGCAAAATATGAGTATCCTAAAAATCAATTAACAAAATTAATTTGAAATATAAAGGGTATCATCCGTGATACTAATTAGTAATTAGTACTGCAATGCCCTTTACAGGACATTCCAATTAACTCCATTGCTCCCCAGCAAAAACTTGCTTATTTTAACACCCAATTACTTTTTGACAAAACGTCATTTCTCAAAGACAGCAATAGTTATTGATCAACTTGCAGACCTCATCTTTAATTTTCTTTTTTAGGAAAAGCCCCCATCTATAAAGAGACATGGGAACTTCAAGGAAAGAGGATAAAAACAAAATCATGAAGTTGAAAGAAAAAAAAGTTAGAAAAAATAGGTGACAGCCAGGTGGACTATTGTGGATATATCCAAAAATGATTGAGCTCGAAGCCGCCACATTAGCCAGAATAAACATCTCTTATCATATATTCATCTTGAACTTTTAATGTGTTAAAAATTCTATTTCGTTTCAATCCAATTATTTTATAAGTTTACACTAATACTCTCGTCGTCCCATTATTGTTAATCCGTATTACTCTTTGAATTGTTCCATTATTATTGACACATACAATAAATAGAATAAATTTTGTATTAAAAAATATCTCAAATTTCATATCACATACTACTTTACAAACAAAATATAATACTCCTTAATCCTTTATGAGGCTAATTCTTTTGACAGGATTATAAGTATATAAAAAGACCAAGACTTTTAATCGTGTCATCGACATCAATTCGAAGACTGCATTTTATAAATTCCCCATAATGCAAACGTGGGATCAAAATTAATGGGCTACGAAAGTTGTTGCTGCATCAACCAACTTATTTATTTCTTTTAATTTCTGATCATGATTATTCTTTCAAATTTCTCATAATGCAAATGTGGGGTCAAAATGAATGGGCTACGAAATTTGTTGCATTAATCAATTTTATTTTAATTTCTGATATATAATCTCTTGCATCTTTCCTACATTTAAATAAAGGCTCGTTTGTTTGGCAGGAAAGTAAAGTTCGTTAGGAATGTGATTCTTAGAAAAAGAATTCTAAGAAAAATGAATCCAAGTAGATTCTTATCTTCTATTTGAAAAATACCTAGAAAATTATTAGGATTCTAACTAATAACAACAACAATAATAATATGATATAATATAATGTATGATTCACGTCATAGTTCAAAAACTTAAACTAAGATTTTATTAACATAAATTAATAATTGAGAATATATTAAAATAAGTTATTAATTGAGAACATAATAATAATAATAATAATAATAATAATAATAATAATAATAATAATAATAATAATAATAATAATAATAATAATAATAATAACATATAGATATAGTTTGTATTTCAATAAAATAATATTAAATATATAAATAATGTAAGAATATTGAAACTGCAGAAAAAGAATAACTAAGATCTGTTGGGGAATAAGAATCTAGGAATATTATACTACTTTCCTTGTTTTCAGAATTCTAAATACTTTTATTATCTTATAAAAATACAACCAAACACAAGAATTTAAAATATTGGAATCAGATTACTTTCAGATGACATAATCCTTCCCAAACAAACGGGCCCCTAAGTATATTTTGGGTAAAAGCATGGAAAAGGGGAAAATATTTCATATTTCATTCTTCATTGTTCGCATAATTCATGTTGTTGTTCATAAAATCATTATTATGCATTTGGGATCTTTTGAAGTTTAGTCTTATTGTTCAAACAATTTAAGATAATATGCGAGTAGAGTTTCCAGCTAAGCCTATCTTCAGGCTACGACTAAAGAACCATAATCCGAGCTTGTATCTATTTGTTCGTGTAATTTATGTTATTGTTCATATAATCTTAGTTCTCGTGCATGTGAGATCTTTATAATTTTGGATTTTTGGGGCAAAACTATAATTAACTTAAATAAACATAGAGCAAGAATGGCTACTGGGGTTTCAGCAGAACACATGGCCAACATTTTTAGTAGACAGATATAACTTAGCTATTTCCTTTTTCCCAAATGGGAAAGAACAACCATACATGTTTTGCTATATCGTCATTGGAATATTAGTATTATCGTAGCATATAAAGGGTTCTTTTGTCTCCATTTGTTCTATATACTGTATGCATAAAAGCTGGAATAAATCAATGGTCACACATCTCCTGGAATGAAAAATAGTCACAAGAACAATTTTATTATCACGTCATAAATAAGATCGCGGTTGGAGAACCCACAGGTATCGATGCTTTTGAACATTCTGACCATCTCATCATCGCTCGCCAACTTGCTGTACAGTATGCCTTTCTCCCGACATTCCCAGTCGACGGTATGTCGGTACATTAGGTCGTATATCTCACCTTTTTCCAAATAGCATAAGAGGAAACAGGCGTCTCGGAGCATCATTTCAGCCAGTTCCTCGTTGAGGTAGCGGTCTTCTCCGCCATAGAAATGCTTGATGTCGTCCATCCGCCCCAAGATCTTGCTGAGAAGGAAGCCTTTGTCGTTAGCCGTTCTTGAGTTGCTCCGCTGCCTGAAATTGGGGTTCCGGGCTGTGGTGGTATGGGCCGAGGGGAAGCACCACCGGCTCATAAATGTGCTTCTTGTTCTCTCGCAGCTGCACTGGCACTCTGTACAGCACGCGCCGCCGAGATTGACCGAATCTGGCTGAGACGGGAGGAGCTTCTTCACCCATGGAATCTGCACCTTCTCTGTAACCTTTGCAATCTGAGGCGGCCTAAAAAACAATCTGAAAACAACGTCGTTTCTTACGTTTAGGAATCCATGTGTAACTTGATGGGACTTCGGACACCACAAATCACTCCCAAACTAAAATTATAACAAAAACTATATTTATTGGTTGGCTATACTTGCCAAGAGTGTTTTGAGTTTTTTGAGAAATGAAGATTTTGAGAAAGAATTGTTGTTGCCTCCCACTAAATCAAGTCATCCGGCCCACGATCCCACATCCTATTTGCCCAATATATTTAAACTTTAATTGGCCCATACTTGTATTATTTAACTATTTCTTTCTCTCGCTTCAAACAAGTCTTCTTCATCTTACCTTTTGTCATTAAACATTTGCAAGTTGCAACTTCAACGTCAACTTCTAGCTTCGAAGTTCTCTTTGCACCTTGCTCCGAAAGGGGAAGCTCCCCTTCGGGAGTCCCGACGGCGACACCCCAACCTCATGAAAATGTGATGGAGTAAATCATGGTAACTCAGTCATTAAGAAGTTTTGAGGATTTTATCTAGTGCCCACAAGGAGTCACTCGAAAGAGGGTGAAACTCCCACACTGCGATTGCTATGATTCGATCTTTGGTCTTTGTTCCAAATCTACTATCTCTTAACCAATTGAGTTAAGTCTGAGGCCTCTTCGCAATTATTTTCGACGAAAGTTAGATTTAAGAACTAAAAAGAAAAAAAAAGTGGGGTTAGCTTTAACCAACTCCAACTATACTGTAACTCAAAATACCCCATAATCCTCTTTAACTCCAATTGAATTCTTTTTCCTTAAAGCCAACTCGAAAAGAATTCTTCTTCTTTAAAGACTCGATTTTTAATTCTTCCTCGCCAAAGCAAAGTACGTACATATTACACATATTATGATTATAGTTCACAAGTAACAAAATGAGCTTATCTTGAAATCTACCACTCATCCACTAATTTGAATCATTATTGAGAGAGAAGGGTTGTTACTGGAAGAATATTTGAAGTCTAGGGCCTTTTGTTAATGACAGAAATGTCGAATCTGGCGTAACGCATCGATTAAAATATATGAAAAGACTAGTTTTGATCTTAAATAAAGATACAAGTATCGAATATTGTGTAATTATTTCTTCATATTTCTTCAAGGAAAAGAGTTGCTATATTGAACTACAAAAACATTTAAATACTAAGTCTTTGTTAATGAGATTAAATTTCTAATAAGGCGCGTATTGTATTAAGTAAAATAAACCACGCACATAATCGTGCTTCCAATATGCAGTTGAAATTTCCCTATAAAATATGGTTGTGAGAAACTTAGAACCAACCAAAATATTACAACAATATATTTATTGAGATTTATTGTTTATAAAATATGGCTTTTAGAACCGACCAAAATATTCAAACACTAGTAAGTTGGCTTTTGTTTAATGTATTAAGTAAAATAAAACGACCACATCATCCTAGTGGTTTGAATTTATTTATTTTTTGAGAGTTTTTAGTTTCCTTTAAATTTAATACACACTTAAAAATTACTCATTTTAGCAATGTATTGATATTGGTACGATCTACGATCGTCGTAAAAGAAATATTAGTATAATATGTAAAAATTAATATTAACATAAAATAAGGATTATAGTGTATATAAAGATACATTAGTATATTAAAAAAGTATGATTCGTAGTTTATGAATATGAGAAGTTTTTATTATAAAGTCGGGTTTAAACGGGCTGTAATAAGTTTCGTACTTAAAAAAGTAGAGTTTTTCATGATTAAATTTGTTTTCATTATATGCCTTAATCTAATACTATATGCCTTAAACGTTGAACTCGGGTTTAAATGGGCTACGCTACGCTAATCTGGTTGGTCCGTTCGAGCATTTTTAACCAGTTTGGAGATGGCCTAATGGATTGGCCTATTTAGAGTTTAAAGCCGGTTTTTTGTTATCAAATTACATGTGGTTACTTATTATACTCCCATGTCCCGATATTGTTGTTCCTTTCTTTTTATACGTAGATTAAGAAAAGTTGTGTTTTATATGTAAAATAATAATGACATGAAATTCAAGATATTTTTTAGTTTAAAATTATTTCTTTTTTTTGGAACGGGACAACCCAAAAAGGAAAACGAACCAACAATAATGAGAAGGAGTGAGTACAAATATATTTTTACTTGCATTTAGTTTAACAATCAAATTATAATATCGTTTGATTTGTGTACGATTTTATTTTATGAATAAGATATTCAAGAAATTAATTTATAATTACCTAAAAGAGTACGAGTTGGTTAGTGCATATATGACCTTCCGAATGCCAGTAGCCTTTAATCGTATCCAGCCAAGGAATCCAAAAGTTTTGGAATATGCAAAGATGCTCAGTTTGTATTAATGTTTTTTGATACTCACTCTGTTTCATTTAAAGTTTTCAATTTCTTTTAAAATGAATAATTATCGTGTGGTAATTATTTTTAAAAATAAATTGGAACATTTATAATAAAATAATGAGAAAAAATAGGATATTTTTAAATGAAACGGAAGGAATATATCATTTCTAGCCTATAAGTACTCCTGCTGTGAGGCTTGTATGGTCAGAAAAATATCAATATATTATATTTCTATTCTAACCTCCAATCATCTCTCTTCAGTCTATATCTCAAAACCCAACATAAGACTTCATGTATATTATCAATATTGTTACTATACACGAAAGATGAAACTGTAAATACAATACATAATATGAGTTTTCAACCATTGCTTTCATGAAGCTAAGATACGACGTCATGATCGAGTCGAGCATCATCGTTTGAAATTTTTTGATGAAATTCCAATTGAAATTTTCGAACAGATTTCAAAATATTGTTTGACTACATTATGGTAGAACATCATCGTTTAGAAGGATGTGTGATGATAATTTATCATGTAGAGTCTTCTCTCATTACCAGTCCTTACCAATAAGTATAATCGGCAGTGCCATTTCATAATCATGTGTACCTTCTTATGAATTTTTTGCATCTTTATGATTATCAAGAAGAATTAATGAACTCCCATTTAGGAGCTGAAACTTTTTCCCCTTTTTTGCTATTTGTAGAAAGTAACAGAACAATAGTACTCTCCTGCAGCTTTTGTTTCAGGGCTCTATGCTGATTTCTGTTATTACCATTTTCAAAGGTAAAGATACATTAGATCTGCCACCACATGTTCAAATTCTGATTTGATTGCTATTGATTTATTGTCTGATTTCATTTTTTCAGGTGGAACAACAATGTAAAGCTTGAATTACCCGCTTGAGCTCTGTATTCTTCACAAAAATATTTGAGGCCGAGGCCGAGATGCACGTGCACCATACTCCAGAAGGCGCTGTTTGTAGATTGTGATGAAAAAAGTTTAACCTTTGGAAGGAACAAGAAGATCAACGCCAAACAAAATAGAATTTCTTCGATTTGAACTTAGTCACTTTGAGGTCGAGGAGTGTGTGTAAATGCTCTACTGTGAGGAGTTTTAGGTCATGAGGACTATGTACACTGTGGGTAGCCGGAGTCCATTCAATGCCCTTTTTTTATTAAAAAATGTGTTATTAATTACGTTAATTAATCTTGTCTCAAAAAATAATTGTTAATTTCAACGTTGCTAGCCAGTAGCGAGGGGCGCTGATTCGTGTCATTATTTAGGTAATACGGAGACGTTTATTGCCAGTGTCGTAATAGACTTAAATTTAAGTATAATTTTTTCTATTTGGAAGTTTGATGTCTCGATAGGCACTTTTGCAGACACCTATTGTCTGCTGTCGCAAATGGTGTGTAGCTATAGCCAATTTTTGTTGTATCCGCCACTGCAATTTCTTCATTGCTGGAAAAAATAAGCCTTCTCTAGCCAATCCTCATTTCATATTAATCAACTTTATGAGATTGGAATGAGACGATAATTCAAATTCATAACATCTATAATGGTGTAATAGGACAATCCATTCACCTGTGGCCGAGAGGTGAACCCACCTTAACCATTGGGTTGTCCATAGGGGTAAGTTACTTTTTTTCTTTTTTTAAGCATTTGATGAGTTTAAAAGCTTGATCTTTTCTTATAAAAATATTATTGTACATACCCAAAGGAGTAATAACTTTTTATTAAACATTGTGTACACGAAAGGGGGAGACTATAACTGACCCTGCAACTTCTACTGCACACTTGTATCTACAATTCTACATAGATCTGGTCTGCCATCTCACAACTGCTGAATACATATATATCGCACATTTTCACATACTTAATTCTATACAATAAAGTCTCCATTCATATTCTTCCGATCATCAACCCCGTTTGACAGAGCGGCTGAATCTGTGATAATTAAGGAGAAAATTGAGACAATTGACGCACAGAAGCAAGATGGCGGCGAAGAGAGCTAACGCCGTCCACGGACTCCTAAAATAAGTATAAAGAAGCTCCGCCTTAAATGTCTTCGTCTTGCTCCTGCAATGCTCATTAATTCTCTCTCTAACCCCTCGAAACATATCTTTCCGGCAAGACCCCTCCGTGTTCAGCTCTCTGAACATCTTCACCACCTCCTCGTCGTTCGCCAGCAAGCAGCTCACCAGTATGCCCTTCTCCCGCAGCTCCTTCACGTCCTCCGCCTTCATGATCAGCGACTTCATAAATTTCACGTATGACGTCACCGCGAAATCCGAGCTGCTCCCCGGCGACATCTCCATAGCGATCATGTTAGAGAAGATGACATTCGTCTTGTGGTCGAGTAACAAAATAGGAAGCCGAAGCATTCCATAGAATGAGTGTGATTTGAAATTGATCTCTTTTAAGCAGCAGGATTTGGATTTATTCGGCCGGAAATGGATCCCCTTTGCTTTCAGATCTGTAACCGACCGGAATTGGCTGTTCACCGGCACCTTCTTCGCCACGACGATTTCAGTTTCAGCTACCTTACTCTCCTTCTCCTTCTCGACGAGCACTGTGCGACACGCGTCGAGAAGGTGAGTAATATGTTTTCCTTGATGATATTGTGGCAGTTTTTCCTTGCAGAAATCCCCACATGTCAAGGAGCTTACGAAATTGTAGAAAAACTCGTCTGATTTTTCATCAACAACGTTACATGTTGACGGGATTAACATTTTGAGTACGAAAAACGGCAACTGATTCTCCCACATGAAGAAATCGCGGATTATAAACGCAAGCCTCGACATTCCGAGGCGGTGGAGGACGAGGAAGTCATCTTCGTCGTGGGCGGTTATCTTCTTCATGCAGTAGATGAGGAAGCAGGCGTCGCGGAGCATCATTTTAGCCAATACTTCGTCGTCGAACTTTGATAGACCTCCGTAGAAGCTTCTGATTTGTTGCGACTGGTCTCGGATCTCCTCGAGAAGCTCCTGCTGCTTGTGGCCGTCTGGGATGAGCAGGTGGAGGATCTCAGGTTTGAGAGCCTCCACCAGCTCGAGTCCGGGTTGGCCGTAATGGTAGGGGCCGAGAGAGACGAGGACGGGGTCGTAGATTTGGTTCTTGCCCTTGGACACTTGTGGGCCGACGGGGTCGTGAATTTGGTTAATCTTAACCCCTCGCACTTGTGTTGGCACTCTATGAAATACCGGCAGCGGTATATCGACGGCGACGTAGTCGTTTCTATGTTTCGCTGAGGCTGATGATAGGTCTCCCATATTTATGTATACGAGAACTAGGGTTTTTATGGCTTTTGTTTTTGTATGAATGATGTGGTTGGAGCAGGTTTTATTTATATATAGCAGTGCGCAGACAATGAATCTCACACAAAAAATCTTATGAAAACGTATGTCACGTATTTTGTGTATACCGTGCGACCGTCCTCACATGAGTCCACCACCTTTGGCCGCTCTCACTCTTTTTTCTAGCTAGCATACTGATGGCACGAGTTCATTCAGTGGAATCTTGTGTATCTCAGATGAAGTGTGATAGGAAAATAGTGAATCCAAAATATCAATATTCAAAAAGTTGGCACACGTGTATGGTGGTGAAAAAGTAAGTCGGGATATGTCAAGAGAAAGCAATAATAATTGAATAAAAAGGGACCCTTATACCTCAAAAAAGAAAAGAATGAAACATTATTAATCAATCAATACACAGGTAATATTAGAGGTGGCAAAATGGGCGGGTCGGGCTGGCCCGGCCAGATCCATCGGGCTTCGGATACTATATGGGTCGGGTCGGGTCGGGTCGGCCCACCGTATAGTACTATCGGGTTGGAAAAATCAGAGCCCAGTCCAGCCATGTCCGGGCCACCGGGCTTTCGGACTAAACCCGTCCGGTAAAATATGACACTTTTTTTGTCATTTTAGTAGCTTTAATATAATACTTAAGATATTTACTATTTAGGACACTTAAAAGTGTCATATTAAAGGAATAACAGTGGATTTTAAAATGGGGACACTTTTAAGTGTACTAATTAAGTAAATAATAGTGATTTTTAAAATGGGGACACCTAAAAGTGCCCTATTAAGTGTAATAATGCGGGCGGGCTTTTTAGCCCGGAAACCCCGGACTTTTTAGCCCCAAAGCCCGGTTGGCCCGACGGGCCATCTGGGCGGATTTTTTAGGCCCGATTTTTTTCGGACCTATAATTTTCGAGCCCAACCCAGCCCTGTCCCCGGGTACCCCAAGCCGGCCCATCGGGCCGGGCCCATTTTGCCAACTCTAGGTAACATACAATCACCTATGTGTATATATAGGTATACATGATATATCAAGGATCGTGTATGAGTACTCGTAATCGTAGTGTAAGAGTTTTATCATTTTTAGAATGACTCTTTGTGGACATTAAGTAAAATCCTCTTAATTTCTTAATCATTTAGTCATTTTGATCTATCCTCTCATATTCTCATGGAGCTGGAGTGTAAGGTCTCTTGAGGGAAAAAATCCCCTTTTAAAACAAGGTATTCATGACATATCAAATGTGTTTGTTTATGACGTGATAATTTTGTTTCGTATATGGTATTTATATTCGGTAAGTTTAATGTTACATCCCTACATTGCACTTGATATTCTACATTATCATTTAAAGTAGTTGCTGTTATTTGACTATCCCATGACCTAAGGCTCAAATCCCCATGTACGGTGCACCATGAGACGTGTGTTTGCAATTTTCTTGTTCCAAATCTGTTAGCTCTTAACCAACTGAGCTACGCCCGTGGGGACATCAGCGTGTTTGCAATTTTTCTTTTCTTCAAACATGAAAATAAAATATCTTAAACAAACGACGTTGGTAGTTTGTACGTGTAAATTATTCAAACATGAAAATAAAGATCTTAAATAAAAAATTGAATTCTATTAATTAACAATTTAACTTATTTTACCGTGTACTACCCTAAACTCTTACGTATCCACGTGGCTGTGGGATGGCATTTATAGTCCTAGCTAAAACTAAATTAGTTAAAGAATACAAACTTAGCACTAATGTTCTTTTACAAATTTAAACTACAAAATAAACTCAAATTGGATAGATATTTCAACCAATTTCCATCTTTTTAATTGAAAATTTATAAGAAGTCTGATTGTAGAAAATGTGCGACATGTGGGCTCTTTGGTTGGATATATTAAATTTATATATTAATTTACAATTCCTAAAATATTCTTTAATTTTATTATTTCACAATTTCTAATTAGCGGATCCATGGTCTGTGTTTCTCATTGCACCAGTAATCATCATATTAGCGACGACCAAGAATTAGATGTCAACACTGTGTTGGTAATTCAACCCAAGTCCCACATCGAAATATTAGATCAAGATGATCTAGTATATATTGAAGAGTTCCACTCCACTAGTATGAGGCCTTTTGGGGTTGAGCCCAAAAACAAATCAATGCGGGCTTAGCTCAAAGCGGACAATATCATACTAGTGTGGAGTTGGGAACGGCTCGCAGTCCCAACACAGTGCATATATCATCAAAAATTTGTAGGATATATACTGCTTAAATCATATTTGCACAGGAATTCTGTGTAATTCAGAGCTCATCCATTCAGCCATAAAAAAGTTTTATATTCGTCTTCTATATTTTCGAGAGCAAATCACCTATGGGTTAATTAGGGTTTTTGGTCTCGTGGTCATGTAGAAAAAACTTGGGACCCTTTTCACTTTGAACATTTTGACAGAGACTTGAGAAAAACAAAACAAAGCAAATTTGAAACAAACTTAAAATAAAAAAGAAATCATAATCAAAGAAAGAACCAACCTTCAAAGAAGATGAACAAAATATGGTGGAAGCGAGAGAACTGAGAGGAAAATAATACGGCGGGAGTTGTAATATTGAGAGAAAATTGGTGTTTTAATGGGTTAAGATTTAATGTTCCATAATTGGTATCTCACTTTGTGTTCTATTTTCAATTTTCATGATCTTTTTCGTCTTTTTTTTCAATTTCAATTTTGTATGCTTTAGTTTAGTTTTATAATCATTAACTAGGGCTTATTCCACTCAATTACGGTACTTAATTATTATTTTTTACATAATTTTATTTTTCATGACGCACCTAATAATTCATGCATGTCTGCTAAGAATCAAGATTGGTATAGCAATAAGCAGGATCGAATCACAGAGAACGGGTTATTGAATTCAATTTTCTAAAGATCGAATTCGATGTGTCCACCACGCCTTAAATTGGAGAGAATTAGAATTAACTTAAGAAACAATTAAATAACTAAGAGAAATAAGAAATAAATCAAGATAAAAGGGATTCGGTTCGAATAAATTCACACTAGTTACTACCTCTGATCATCAACACAAATATATATTAATTATCATGGACCAACCAGTTATAGGGTACCGTGAATACAGAGGACATACCTCAATTCCTACGTGTTTTATCGATAATTAGCAAGAGGCAGTGAACTAATTATTTTCCTTATCAAAACACAACCTAGTTGAAAACGTCAAACCTAGATTTAATGTTCTAATAGCTTTAAGAATTGAAGGAACCCAATTTAGACAAATTACCCAAGAATGCATAGTAATAATTCGTCCACCAATTTATTCCATATTACTAATACGATAGTTTTGCCACTAATTAGCATATTCCAACAATTACGGATTGAAGGAACCAAATGACACTAATCTGGATTAACCTAAAGTGATCAGACTTAAGAAAATCACATTAAAACTCTCTACTCAGGGAAAAAAATAAAAATATAATTGAATTAATTAAACAACAAATTTGATCTTAAAATAAAAATCTAATTGAATTAATTAAACACAAATTTGGTCTTAATTAAACTGGTGTTTCATTATTATACCCGAATCAAGAACTTAGCTACTCATAACAATAAATTTAAATAACAATAAGCAAAAACAAAAGATCATCATCTTATTTAATAAATTATAAAGGTTACGAATAGTAACTGACACCAATAATAAAAATAACTTCTATCAATTTCAATATGCAATCTGAATGTATTCTAATTCTCCAATAACTTCAAAAGAAAAAAGTAAAAATTGCTCTGCTCAAAAGCTGCGGCCAATCTCCCCTCCAGTGTCCTAGAAAGATAATAATATTTAAAAATTCATTATCGTAATCCTATTTCCACTCAGCCGCTAGCTCACGCACAACCAGTCACCACCTCTTGGCTAAGGTCAAAACAATAATATCAAGAAATTCCTAATCTAATCCTCATATGCCGCCCCTCGTTCCCTTTTTTATCGCCAAAGAATTCTAACCTCTCCTCAATCCCTAGTTTAAGCCGTCATTTAGAGATAATATGACCCAAATTAATAATTAAAAGCCGAATAATCCTTCATTAACTTGGTCCATATTTAGTTCAACATTTCTTTGTAACTTCATTTCTTTAATAATTGCACCAAAATTCTTCTTTATTTTATTTGACTCCATTAATAATGATCTTCTCAATTCCTACATTAAAAAGCATCTAAACATGTATATTAAATTCAAATAAACATAGAAAAATCCAAATAATATGAACAACAAAATACATGAGACATTAGATCTCATCCCATTTTTAATTAGGTTTTAGTTGATATGATTGGAGTACTTTAGGTTAATAATATTTTAATTTATTTTATGATATTTGAAGCAAATAAGATATTAATTTATTATATGTATCTGTCACATTCTTATCAGCCCCTACCAAACGAGCCCTAATGCATAGACATTTAAATTTGATTTGCTCGAATTAGTTTGCCAGGGTGACAGCATATTTTAGAAAGTCATATTAATAAGAATTGGAAAATAGTCAATTAATTTTGATTGATGCAACAACTTTTGTAGCCCATTATGTGGTTTTCCCAACAAAAAAAGCTGATTAATGATGACAAGATTAAAAGTATTGGTCTTTTTATATACTTTATGATACTAATTCAAAAAAAACAAAGAAAATGTGAAATTATCTCTTGTTATTATTAATTAGCTGTAATATATGGTAACCACCATACGAAGGCAGAATGTTATTTGTACTGTTGTTACATGGTGGTGAAATTAAGATTATTGGCTACGGAAGTTGTTGCATCAATCAAATTATTTGATTTCACTATGAAAAATTACCTTCAGTTTTTCAAGTATAGTTTATCCATAATATATGGTTTGTAAGTTATTATACAAAAATATTGAATTTATCCAATGTATATCGTAAATAGCGGATGCGAATTCTCCATGAAAAAACATATTTGATTTCTGAAATATAATCTCTTGCATCTTTCCTACAATTAAATAAGGGTATTTTGGGTAAAAGCGTGGAAAAGGGGAAGTAATGCAATCTTTTAATAAATACAATTGTCCAAGATTTCAATAATGACATATTCTCTGGTAGAATGCCTCATGTTTCATTTGATTCTCAATTAAAAAAAGGTACCATGCATATGAATTCACATAGAATGTCTCTCTTTCTATATTATGAGAAAAAATTTGCTCGATGGTAAATCTTTGAGCAGATATAGTCATTTTTTATTCCCTGTAAATATTTGAACTATACATATGAAGGATTTTTGCAACTTTCTTGGTTCATTATAAATCAATTTTTTTTTCTACGGTCCAATTTAATTGCAGAGACGCTTAATATGAATAATTCATGAGAATTCGGAATGTTACATCAGTATAGATTTCGTCAAGATTTTACTGGTCACAGGTTTCAAGATTTCAGATGAAATTGGAGTAAAAGATGAGGTTACGCATGTTCCAAGTTTTTAAAACTATTTTCTCAACAAATAAATTATTTTTACCACAACATTACTTGTGTGACTAAAAGTGCATTTTACCTCCATCTAAAAACAAAGAGTGATTAGACAATTGCATGGTACAATATGAGAGGGTCCACACACAAACACACACACACATATATATATATATATATATATGAGATGATTCATATGAGAATAGAAATAAGGATAAAAAATAAAAATAGATATATAAATCTAATATATCTTTCATATTTATGTAGCACAATCGGAGTTATTATGTTGCACATATAGTTTAGCATATATTTCATCTCTTCGTAGCACATATATTAAATATATTAGTTTAGCACATCTTTCATTATAACATAGCACAAGAAAGGTTCTAGTGTTGCACACAAAATATAAAACTGTAGCACAACCGAAATTAAATTTCAACAATTGATCCAACGAATCAAATGCCCAGATTCATTCTTATTTCCTATCAACTTATTATTTCTATCGATTCATCATATATATATAAATATATATATATAAAATTCTATTTGTGAAAATTGATGAATCTGTGAGAAAGTTATTGAATCCAAAAATTAAAATTTTGCCTCTCATGAGATTTGAACCCGGATGAAAAATTCGAATTTTTAATTCGAAGATTTTTCAACGGATTCATCAATTTACATAACAAAAGGTGGCATGTTTCATAAAACTACATTTAATATAAAAATTCCTACAGAAAAATTAATGTACAGTTTATGGGAAGCCTGCAAAATATGAGTATCCTAAAAATCAATTAACAAAATTAACTTGAAAATATAAAGGGTATCATCCGTGATACAAATTAGTAATTAGTACTGCAATACCCTTTACACGACATTCCAATTAACTCCATTGCTCCCCCAGTAAAAACTTGTTTATTTTAACACCCCAATTACTTTTTGACAAAACGTCATTTTGTCAAAGACAGCAATAATTATTGATCAACTTGCAGACATCATCTATAATTTTCTTTTTTTAGGAAAAGCCTCCATCTATAAAGAGACATGGGAACTTCAAGAAAAGAGGATAAAAACAAAATCATGAAGTTGAAAGGAAAAAAGGTAGAAAAAATGGGTGACAGCCAGGTGGACTCTTGTGGATGTATCCAAAAATGATTGAGCTCAAAGACGCCAAATTAGCTAGAATAAATATCTCTATCATATATTCATCTTGAACTTTTAATGTGTTAAAAATTCTATTTCGTTTCGATCCAATTATTTTATAAGTTTACACTAATACTCCCTTTTATTGACCCCTATTACTCTTTCGATTATTCCATTATTATCGATACATACTTAAATAAAATAAATTTTATATTAAAAAATATCTCAAATTTCGTATCACACATTATTTTATAAATAAAACACAACCATCTTTAATCCAAGCACCCAAAAATAACGAGCCAAGAATAACATGACGAGAGGAGTATTTTATAAGAATTGGAATACAATGGCATCTTAATTATAAACAAAAACTAAGATATTTTCCTTCATCGCAAAGAATTTACGTACAATAAATATTTAATTTTGACATACCATGTTATTATGTGACAGTTCATTTACAGATCTTTTTTGAAAGACAACATAGTAGAATAAAGATAAAAGTTCAGATAATTAACAAATTATTGTATCAAATTTAGAAAAGTTCAGACACCAAACTAATCCTCATTTCAGATTGAGAATGTATTTATTATGATGATCGATTCCAACTGACATAACTTTGAAGTGAAATTTTAGTGGGTGAAATGTGAAAGACGGTGAAAATGCTTCTTAAGAAGTTATGTCACAAGTGATTTCTCCTGATCGCACAGACAAACAGCCTAACAAACTATACAAGATAAGCAAGTAATTCAAAACGGAGCTCCTCGTAAATGATTCCCTCCCATTGAATTAGATTTCAAGATCTCTAGCCCGGGCATAAACACATATATTATCTGGCACAGTTTGGATCTGATTGCTGCAATAAAAGTAAGGCATGTTAACGTGCGTTCAGAGCATTCAGAATGAGAAAGACCGGGTAAGCAAGAGACGAAGATGGATTCATATCATGCAGGAAGCTGAGAAATTGATTTCAAACAGGCAGATGGAAGGAGATGATTATCAGCGTTGCACATTAAGATAATTTTACTGCATGATTCAATAGAAATATAAGATGCTCTATGACTTTTTAAGGAAGAAGTGCCCATGATATGAACTTTCAGGAGCTACCAAATCAAAACTAAACATAGCAAAGGAAAGGTTAGACAATAGGTTCTTTTTAAAGAATCATACCCTCAGTCCCTCGCCTCAGGTGGCGTATCGGGCTGCTTCCCAGGCATTGCATCTTGAAAAGCAGGGAGTTCTTTGTATGCGTTGTTGATCCTTGACAAAAGAGGGAATTCGTTCTGCCCACATTCAAACCCAAAGGCATCATGCAGGTTTTAGGTTTTTCATACACATGACAAATGGTACAGGAATGCAATGACATGGAAAATGGGAACCTGCAGTCTACTAGAAATGAAAGCCATGTATAGAAGTTACAGAAATTAAACACCTGAATTGTGAAACTAAGTGTGAAAAAATCTTTACCAAACATACAAAATATAACACTTCATAATGCCTCCCAGAAAACATGGAGCTCAAGTATAAAGCTATTTTTAGACGCATGCAAGATAAGAGAATACAATCTCCATGATATATAGAAGCTTAATTTAGAAATTCATTCATTACTTCATTGGGTTTCGTGGAAGGCCTACCATATCAACACCGAACCTTCTTATCGCACCATCAATCTGAGGTGCCAGATACAAATCAGCCTGCAGATTTATACCAAAAATTAGTGCTTCTCAACTTTACCGAGTAATGTGGACAAACTCTATCTAACTTGAGCCAAAGCGAATTTAACAGTAGTTATGCGAATGTTGTCCTCGATAAAACTCATTGTATTTTATTTTACAATATCATGCAGATGATATAACGCTGCTTTGATTATCCTAATTAGTATCATCTTATATTTTCCTATTTTAAATTAGGAGCTGATAGAAACATCAAGTTATAACTCAAATAACCATACTTCATTTTCCAAGAGTAGGAAAGATAAATCTGACTAGCAAAAATGTAAATAAGATAAACAACGAACCAAGAAAGCTTCATCCCTGTAGCATATTTCCCAGCATGTTTCTCCAAAAGCTTCTCCAGAGCTGCACTCAATTAGGAAAAAAAGAAAATGGATTGTGCACTGCTAAACAGAAATGCTGTTAAAGCTGTGCGAATGCTGCTGACATTTTCATATACTGAAAGCTAAATCTAGCCATTTATATACTATTTCAGATACTATTATTATCAAAAAAGTTCCAACTCTGGCATTTGTTTTGTCATTGGCATAGGACATTCAAGATCAAGAAAATAAGAAACTCAAAACACCTAGAATGATATTGCAACAGGATAGTCACCAGAGCTTTTACCAATGCTTTCTCCAGAGTGAAAAACTTTACCTGAGTCTCTTCAATGTATAATATAACAAGCTTGTGTGGCTTTTTCGATCTTGAATATTGTTTCAAGACCACTACGTTTCGTAAAAGAATGATTTAAAGCTGCAACTTCCAAAGTTGCACATTAATGTCAAAGCTTACCAGCGAACCCATTTTTAATATGATGCTGAGCCCAAGAAATCATCTCATCAGCTCCAAGTTTTTCTTTAATATACCCCTGAGATTTAGAAATAATCAGCTCGACGTCTTCTTTGTTCACATAATAAAACAGTCACAGTTTTACATGTTAATAAGGAATTCTCCACTCGTATAAATGGACTATAATTGAAAGGGTGATTATATGCTTACAATGATGGGTATATTCTGGTAAGGTTGTATGCTTGCAAAAACAATATTTGCCGCCTGTATTGAGTAAGCAACGGGGAGAGTTAGAACCAAGGACAGATATAGCAACAATTTCAAATATAGCTTAAAGTAATAAGTTTGTCAAATCCTTTAATGAATTGCACGTAGACTGGTGAATAGTTATTGCAGCAGCATACCACCAATACCATTCAAGTACATTCCACTGATAAATACAATCTGTTAGTGGCACACCTATCACTGTGTGGTACTTCATATCACCAACTCCTTTGACAACCAGGACTAAGGATAGCAATAGTAAGCATGCTCAGCTCAAGCATTATAGTAAATACTCTTTCTATGTTGGTGTAATAGACATATAATCAGTCTTAGTTGGATAATTTTCTGATATTAATTTCTCTTGTATGTTTATTCTCTTGATCGAGATAAGAGCAATCAATTTGTTATAAGAAGCGATCAGCTGCTTTGGCAAGATTGGAAAAATTAGCACCATTCAAATATCTCAAAAGAACTTGAATTTAAATACCTAACTCTAGCATTTCTTTAAAGCTAAGCAGGTAACTGACTTAATGCATTTAGTTTGTGCTCCAATTGTCTCAACAGAGTTATTCTTATCCTTGTTCCAGCAGAAACTAGTCTACTTTCAAGTACTCATGAAATTATAATTTTTTCACCCGCATCCCTGGACAGCTTGTAACTGCTAGCAACCTTCAATTATTACAATAACTTTGTTACTGGGCGGTTTTATCCCAAACTGAACAGACTCCGTACCAACCACCTTTTCCCATATATAGATGATAAATTCTTTTATTCCCCTTACTTTCCCCATCTGTCCTGACTTTTTGCATATGAGACAGAAATATAACATGGAGTTGCATATTCTAAGTAATCCTGTATACTAGTAACTCTTTATGAGACAAATTTGTCTTCATGGGGCAGTAGACACAAAATCTTCGAACTTGGGTCCTATTAAAGTAATTAATGAATATTTAAAAGGTAAAAGATCATTGTAGAAATCTTTTATTACCTGGTAATTCAGGGCCTTCGTCTGCAGATCCTGAGGTAACAACGGACGTTGAGGATACTTCTCCTCCAGATACTGCACATCACACAAAATCACCCACACATCAGATAATACAAACAATGAATCGACATACCAAATAGATTAAACGCTGTTAGTTTTATCTTAACCCAAAAAACTTGCCAATAAGATTGCAAGGGAATCTGAGACAACAGTATCTCCATCCATGAGCACAGGCACCAATCCAAGCGGATTAAGCTTCAAAAATTCTTTCAAGTTCCAAAGAATAAGTCAAAAATAATACTAAGCATTTCACTACAGATATAGCATAATTTGCAGCCTACAATCTACGGAAATGTGAAATTAGAGCAAAACATCAGCAGAATATACGAAAAGCAAAAGACCAACCAGGAGACTTTTGTTCTCCTTTGAGCAAGTTAATCGCTATGTACTCGTAGTCCAACCCTGTCAATTTCTCAACACCCCAACAATTAATCATAAATTGATAAATTAGGACGAACTTTTGAGTAACTTATAAGTAAAAAATTAAAAAAAAAATCAAAAAAAAGAAGAAGATGAAGACTAAAACAAAATTCTCTTTACCCTTGAGATTGAGAGCAATTCGTACACGGCAGGAGCAAGAGCTCCGCCAATAAGAGAAAAGTTTCAGCTTGTTCGGCTCCCCACTTCCATTGCCGTCGCTAGCCTGGTTGAACAATTATCATGTACAAAATTTTAACGATTTTTAAGAAATAAAAATAAATAAAGTGAAAAGGTCTTCACCATGATCGCGCTCAACTTCACTGATAGCAATTCTTAGCACTGTTCTGACACTCTGAACTTGCCGAACAAGAAGAATAAATAAACTAAGAACCTAGCCTTGGATTCAATGAACTCTCATTCACACACACTTGTTTGTATATGACGAGGGATAATAATGGGTTTGACTTTTAAAACTTTTATTTAACTGAAAAGGTCTTATATGATTCCAGTGTCTTCCAAATTATCTTTGTTTTGTTTTGTTTTTCGCTAATTTAATCACCTAAGGTGTTTACTTGTCATAATTAGGTTAAATAGAAAAATTAATCCAACCTAATCAAGTGTTTACTTTTAGAGATTAACATTGGAAGATATCCCAAAGTTCGGGATTATTTTAATCCTTTGAATTGTTCTCTACTAATTATAATCCAACCAATATAGGTATGATTAAAATAATCCTCCAAATAAAAGGAGAAATATTTATCCTAATTTTAATCCTTAACTAATCCTTTATAGTAAATAAAGGATTGATAGATAAAAATTATCTTATCATATATTTAATCCATCAAATAATCAATCCTTCAAAATGTTAATCATGAAATGTAAACACTCCCTAAAGGTAGATAAAAAAATGTGCAAATGGTGACAAAAATCTTGTAATCTCTACTATTTTTTCCATTAGATAAAGTCTTAAACTGTAATCTTGTTTAGTCGTATGCCTGTTAAAATATAGGTCAATGACTCAATTACCTAAAATAAGGTATTTAAATAATAATACGACCATTTAGAAGTATTAAAAATGATAATTATTTCCAAATTACATTTTATTTTTAGCATATAAAAGCTAATTGGTTGATAATTTTGGAAAATTAGGAGCTTGGGCTAAGGTTCCGAGCCTTAAGAGCATCAAATGAATAGGTGCTACAGCAATGTGAGAGAAGCTTACGATGTGAGAGCCGAGTTTGGGTGAAGTGAGAGAAGCTTTCGATATGTTTGATGAGAAGATAGATAAGTTCATTGATGAGAAGGAGCTGCAGAGGGTTCTTTGTGCTCTGGGATTGAAGGAAGGTTTGGAAGTGGAGAATTGCAGGCAGTGACGGAATCAGGAAATTTTTTAAAGGGGGCCCAATTAATTATAATTTTGAAATGTAATAAAATAATAATTTAATAATATAATGAGTTTATTATAATCCTTTTAGAAATTTGATTTGTAATATTAATTCACATATAAAACTTTATTATTTGCATATATATTTTATTTTATCAATATAAAATAAATTGTAGAAAAAGAAAAGAAATAGTATTTTATCAATATAAAACAAATTATAGGAAAAAGATAAAGGAAAGAAAGATAAAGGAAATGAAATAAAAGAAAATAAGTATAGAAAAAGAAAAAGAAAATATGTAATTAAAAGGAATCGAACCAAGATCTCCTAAATGAAATAAAATCATAACTCATTAGATTATAATAGATTTAGTTATTAAATGCTAAATATTTATAGAGAGCATACATGTTTAATTAAGAATTAATTCATATAGTATTATTATTTGTATATATATTTTATTTTATCAACATAAAATAAATTATATAAAAAGAAAAAAGGAAAAAAGATTCAAAAATAAATAGAAGAAATAGAACCAAAAAGAAAGGAACAGAGGAGGAAAGAGAGAGAGAGAGAGGAAAAGGAACGAGAGAAAAAAAAGGAAGGAAAGGAGAGAGAAAAAGAAGGAAAAAAAATCAGGAAAGAAAGAGAGAGAGAAAAACGAAACGAGAGATAGGGAAAAAAAAAGGAAGGAAAGGGAGAGAAAAAAAAAAGGGAAAAAAAGAACAAAGAGAGCGTCTGTGAGGATTCGAACTCGGCTCTCCTAGAAATGGAAGAGAGCCTTAACCATCAGACCAAGACAAACCTATATAATATTGTTTTACATATTATATATATATCGGTTTTTTCAAAAAAAGTTGGGGGGCCCATGGGCCCCCTAGGCCCCTATGTGGCTCCGTCCCTGATTGCAGGAGAATGATTGAGGCGGTCGTTGAAGATGGAGATGGAAGGATTGGTTCTCACCTGCTTTTCCTGAGATATGAGTTCCTTTTTATTTGTTCTATTTCTTCATCTTTAAAAGGATATATTTGTTTTAATTTTCTTTGTGATTTACTTTTTGGGGCACTTTTTATTTATTTGTATGTTTTATTCCTTAGTAAACAACGTCTGTCTTCGTGTCATTTTTCTTTTTTCTAAATTATGTGTATACATGTGACATGCCACATCGCACTTCTGACGGACACATCAATTTTCAAGCATCGAAATTTTTGGATCATAAAGTGATAACTCGAAAACGATAGATACCATTTTGTAAATACCTTTACGGTAAAACATTTTTGCAAAAACCGTCAACCGATGGAATATAAAACAATATTTACCATAATTTTTATGTTATTATCTTTTCAAAAAAGGATATTTATAAGTTTCATTAGCAAGATTAATAGTTCAATTCTCACCTACTCATTTATTAGTCAAGTATCAGTTTTTAACTATCCCAAAATGAATAGTCTAGTGGTAAAATAGATTCAGTTTAGTGATAAAATGAGTTTAATGGTCAAAAGATTACAGGTTCGATAAGTGTGATTTATCCGTCCTGGGTGCAATTTACAATTTTCAAATATGATTTACCTTCCTATGTGATGGAATTTACCAATTATCCATTGTGCACCAAAGATCAGTTAATCCTCAATTATTCACCGTGCTAGGCATTCTATTTGAAGTCTGAAATTTTAGTGTTATAATTGCCAGTTTTCCTCTCTTTTGTGGGTATGATAGACATGGTATGAACTCAAATTTCTCCAACTCAAAGAGAAAAAAGCAATTACATGATTTTGTAGACAGAACATGTCCATTTTTCGGTAAAATTAAATATTGAAGTTGGTGAATTATTGATATGAAGTTAAAGCTGATTTTCATTTTCATTTTTATTTTTATATTATTATTTTTATTTCATGATAAACTCACAGCTGCTACCTTATTAAAGTATTTAATCATAATACACTCTCTTAAGTTTTCACTATATTATGTGACGATTTCGACACTACCCCAATATATGAATAATACGTCTAATTCATGAGAAGAAGTCGTTAAAATACATTTAAAAAATCAAGATAAGTCATTTAGCATACGCACAGATAACCAGTAATGTATCTGCCAAACAAGCAGAATAACATTTTTATCACATAACGAAAACCAGCTTCTAAAAAGCTGCTACGAAAGGCATATCTCATTTTTTTTCTATGAACGAAAAAATTTGTCTGATAAAAGTCGATATGAAATGGTCCATATATTGGTGAAAAGATAAATGTCATAACACAATTCTTGAGATCAAAGAACACCAAAGAAAGGATTATTTATGGCACTGTTCAACTCACTCCCTGCAGAGTGCAACACCGGCATGTCGACTTTCTCTCTTGGTAGATACAAAAACTCGCCCCCTTCGACTTTCTCAAATCCGCAAAGTTCCAGAAACTCAACTCCTCCTTTCAGTTTTCCAACCCGATCCTGCCACACCACAATTGAGGTGAATCGTCACAGACAAAATTAGACAGGTATAAGAGGACTAGTTCAAACTGCAAACTCAGTTATTGAACTATTGACTAGGCATGTCGAGGTTTCACTTAAAAGAAATTTGTTTATGTGAGGAGTGCTGAGTATGAATGAGAAATGTCGATATTAAGATGTAATTTTAGATCATAATGTTAGCACTGCATAAAAGCAAAAAGTGCTGGAGTATGCATTTGATGTCGAGTAGTCTCAAAGCGATGCCAAAACTAGATATTGACATTTATTGCAGGTACAGTCCTCAATGATCAACACACAGTCTTGCCAGGGGAGAGTGACACTAAATGGCACAAAAGTTTACTAGCAGCATTTGTGAACCCAGTATGCCAACAGGTTACCAATTTATTATTTACCTGAAATCTATTACTTCGAAGTGCTAAACATCACATATATCTAAAAATTTGATTCATATCTTACAAATAGGACTCAGCTCGGGAAACTTGAAACATATGGGAGTTTTACAGTTGTGAAGCAGGAAGAGAGATATTGTCACAGAGACGTAGATAACCCACAAACAAGAACAAATGAAATGTTGAACAAAGTGCACCTGAAAATTAGCATTAGTGAGTCTGATTTTGCGGAATTTCTCCTCATTTGGATTAGTTGCAACATTCTTTGCAAAAGTCAGGAGTGTGTTGAAAGCTGTCTTCACTTTGGCTTCGTCATCCTGGTTAATCAGGAAAGCAATAATGCAAAACTCAGATGCTCAATCATTTGTATTGCAGAAAAATTACACCATAACCCAACCTTTTCATTCAAAAAAAAAACATGCTTTATCTTCACAATATAAATCACCCATGAAATAATGTTGCAGAGAAACTTCTCCTCTTCAAAATTTTGAAGAATATTCTTCATTGGAAATTACAGTTCATGAATCCCAAAATTCAAAACCAACATTTTCTTTTTAACTCGCAAATCACAATGGAATTTAAATTACTACCTTGTTATTCTGTTTAAGGGTTCTTAAGCACTCTCTCATTTGCTCTGCCTTTGTAGCTGGTCGAATGGGCAGGGAGCTCTGTATTGAGAAGAATAACTCAGTAGGGCATACAACAAGGCTGACCAAACTCATTATCAGAACATATAAAAAAATCAAGTAAGAGAAAACCTTCTTTTCCTCAACAGGTGGAGCAGAGGGTTTTGCAGCAGCTGGTTCTTCTGGGGGCAACCCAAGTTTCCTACGTCTTTCTGCCTGGAAAGATACACAAGTTTAGACTCAGCTAAACGCAGCAGTTTGAGCGAAAGAAGCAAAAAATAATAAATAAATAAAATGATTGGAAAATCATTCCCCACCCCTTGACACCCAAAGCAGACTACTCCAAAACAACATATCCAATAACAGGCAAGCTTGTCTATATATCCACAGACCAATTACATGATACAGGATATTTTCAGCAAATATTACATCAAAGACAATAAGAAATTACATAAGCATATCACAAGGACCTTGTCTTCTTCCAATTTTTGACGAATTTTCTCCCTAGCTCTTTTCTCTTCCTCTTTCTCTGCTTTCCGCAAGGCCAATATACTGTTTGCAAAGAACCCTAACTCATTGAGAATATTTACCGAAAAATGCAAAAATCTAAATTGGGATAAACAAGTGATGGCACACCGTTTTCTTTCATTATCTTCTTCAATGCGTTTTGCTTCAAGCAGTTCCTTTCCAATGCGAATTCTTTCCTGCCATATCATGGGAAGCCAATTACAAAAATATGTTAATGAAGTTGCACAATATAACTGATGTAGGAGATTGAAACTTAATATAATGGCATAATATATATATATATATATATATATATATATATATATATATTATAAAAATGTGCATATCAGCACTAACTCTCTGGATAAATACTGTGACATTGAAAACCTTTCAATATAACTCTCGATTGAATTTTGGCAATCCATAAAAAATCAAAATCCAGGTAAGTACATAAAACTAGGAGCGAAGAATCAAATGAAGACCTACCTTCTCTCTTTCTCTTTCCTTCAGTTTTTCCTCCTCTTCTTTCTTTTTGCGGGCTCGCTCCCTGAAATTAACAAAGTGCAAGCAAAACTAAGAAACATATCTGTATATGCAACATCATCAGGAGTATGGTGGAGAACAGGAAACTGAGGATGATGCTAAAATTCAAAACAAGAATGAGTCCAACAATTATTTAAGGCTCAATGAAGACACTTCGAGAAATTATCATCACATATATCGACATCTCTACAGCATTGTTTAAGCGGACGACAGTTGCACAATTGACCCCAGTGTCAATGAATTTCAAGTGGCGGCAAACTAATATTATATTATTAACATAAAATGCTTCTATCACAATAATTAAGTTTATCCAAGAATACCTTAATTCATGTTGTTTCTGCTTAATCTCTTCTGGTGTGAGAGCTTTTTTTGGAGCCTCGGGTTTCTTCGAATTGACAGGTACCTAAGCATAAGCAGAAGAGATGACAATCAAATATGTGCTCTGATATGTCAGATAAATTAAAGACGATTTATAAAATATGGACAAAGATAATTATTAAAACTTAAAAGTGAGTGCTCATATTAGGAATCATGATACCAAAGCAGCAGGCCCTGCTGAGATTGGCAACAAGAGTTTAGAAGATCGGAAGCAAAATGATTCCAATAAAATAAAGACATCTACTCCAACAAAAAAAGGCCAACTTCCAATAGGGCAAAGAGGAGGACTCCTGTAAGGATATCTGCCGGTGCGGACACTTTTCTTCAATGTAAATGACACTGTCTTCAAAATAATTGATACTTTTAGGACCTTTGCACATACAGATGTCCTAACAGGAGTTTTTGTGTAGGGAAATTAGCCCATCTCAAGAGATTAAGTTTAAATCATTTGGAAGCTCAACTTTCACGCTAAACAGATTGACCAGGAAAGCAACTAAGCAGCCAGGTCCACCAGCAGGGAGAAGCATGCAGCAAAACATGACAGAAACATTGATTCTTTTGTTTACAAGCTAGGGGGAGTATCACGATTCTTAAGTTTAGCTTACAATCTTGAGAGAGTATCATGAATCCTAATATAAATAACAAGGAACTGAAGTCTCTGAGACAGAAAGTGGACCTGGTTAAGGCCAAGTAAAATTCCAGTTTCTACGTACAGGTGTTAATGTTTTAGTAGAACAGCTTATTTAATTTAAGTGATATGATCTATCAATAGTACATGTACATAAAACTCATACCAGAGGCATTTGATCAATTTCAGGGTCATTTTCATGCTCCACAATCCAATTTGCAGCAGCCTCAAGGCTTTCATTGCCTGCAAAAAAACAGTATTAGTCCACCAATTTTATTTGAACAAATTATAAAGATCATCTCAATAAAAATTTCAGCAAAACAAGCATTGTACTAAAGAAGCATGCTGTGCCTCAAACCCCCTGTGCATATCTACAAGGGCAAGAAGAACACAAAATAAGAAAATGGGAAACATAAAATCAGGTTTGCCCTTTTGTAATGCGCATAAGATGAATTTCCATCAAACAAGAGATTAATGCAAGCCATAAATCAAATTACAATAAAATAATAGAATACTATATATCATAAATTTATATTCAGAAAAAGCATACCTGAAAAATGAAGTGCCCGAGTTGCCCTTTCTTTAGGAAACCCCATTTCCTCAAGCTCTGCAAGCAGCTGCTGATTGACTTCAGGAACGACCATTTCTAAACAAAGGAAGATTATCAGGAAGCTCAGTAAGCCATTTAAATAAAGACTATTGACAAACATTTAAAAACTAGGCCAATAGTCATAGGAGGAATTTAGTATCAGATTTTGAATAGTTCTCCATAAGACTAAAGTCAAAACATTTAATAAATAAAATAAAATATTTGAAGAAATGAATATTAAAATTCAAAGGAAAAAGAATGTTTAATCATTTTGGGAATCAAGATAAGAAGACATATTCTGCATGTTATAAATTGTAAATATGCAGTTTGTCACCAAGGCATCAGCTAGATCAAAACAGTTGTATTCTTAAAAGAGATAAATGCTTCAGATAAGCTTTGAAGGGTAATACAAAGAATGGACATGATCAACCAGACGTGTTGACTACCTTCTTGCTGAGTGCTACTACCCTCACCAGACTCCTCCATCTCGATATCATCCTTAGGCTTTGGAGCCTCCAAACTTATAGGTTTCGCTGCCTCTGCAGTCTTGTCCACAAACTCAGTGTGTCCTGTCCGCTTAGTATGTAAATCACTCTCCTGAATTCAAACAAGAAACCAAACCCACAATATCTGAGAAACATTCTATACTCTAAATGATTTCCTGAATGTGTTTTATTATGTGAGAAAAAGCATATTAACATATAAAGTGAGTAGCTCGTCGAGTTCAAAAGTAATCCAAAGTGCCAAGATGAGGAAGAAGAACCCTCCAAATGCATAAAATTTTTACTGATCAACTATGCATCTATATGGCACTCAACCTTAGAATAAAGAAACTCCCTAGATAATGATAGCTTGGTTACAATGCACGTGATTTATCAGAATGATTCACGTCTAGGCAATCTTTTGCTCACAGTTTCCATGACCAGTAACATGTGAACCTCTTTTTAACTTATAGATATAGTTGGGGTGAAACTTATTGATCTTAAGTGGGTTAGTTAGACACCAGATTTCCATATTACAAACACCCACAATAAAGAGTGTTGTGTTAAATTTCGTTTTAATTTTGCCGGATCAAGGGACCATGCATCGAACTGCAATGGAAGTTTGTTCACAACATTGAAATAATATGATAAAAGAAAATGATTAAATCGTCAAAATAGATCATCATTTGAATTTATAAAAAAAAAAGATCAATCATCAAACTCACGCGAGAGATCGACCACTACTAGATTTTCACTGAAATGCTTTAACATCAACGAATGCACGGCACGGCACCGCACGCACACAACTACAAAATAAATCGACCGTGTGAAAGCATAGTTCAAGAATTATACGGTTTTTGAGCGGCACGGCTTTCCGCAATCGGCGCAGACCAAATTGAGCACGGCCTCCGTGGATTCGACGAAGTTGGCATGTTTGGTTAGCTCAGCGTGCTCCTGGGCTTCCTCCACTGACTTCAGCAGCGTCCCGCAATCCCCGCATTTCAATGAAAAGCCCGCCATAGTTTTCGCTCCGAGAAGAATCTATCAGTTAATAGGTAATGAAATCATTCGATTCGTTGATCACGCGTAATTTTGATGGTCAGGTCAGGTTCAAAAATATGGGAAAGAAAATGTTTGGCTAACTCGTGAAGTGGAGTCCGATTGACTGAAGAGAATTTGGGGACGAAGACAACAATACGGAGAATTTCAAGAGTTCAAAAATTTATGCTTTGGTCCTCGTATAATAAGGTTATCTGACTTTAACCCCAAAAATATTGTTCTGTTCTTGTTTCTTTTCTAGGATAACCCCAACAATATTTTTATTTCTTCAAAATAGCTATTTAGTCCAATCCACGTTAGGCGTCGTTAGGGATGGTTAATCAAATTATATGAACTATTGATACATGAACCAAACTCATCGATTTACATATTAATGGATTTATTATATGAACTATTGATACATGAACCAAACTCATCGATTTACATATTAATGGATTTATTAACCGAATTATATGAAAATATTAATACCTGCAAAACCGAATTGATAGATTTAAATTAATCAATTTTAATAAATAAAATTGTTAAATTACGCTCTAACAAAGTTTTGAACTCACAACTTAAAGAAAAAAGAACTTATTAATTAACCGATTAACCTCTTAAACAGAAGAAATTTTAGGCGTCTCTCCTAACAAATTAAGCTAGATAGCAACTTGTAATATATTCACATTAATTATATTTATTATCAGTTGGTTATCACTAAAAATAAAGGTGCTAAAGTATGCTCTAAAGCATAATCAAGATATGACACTAATTTGACACTGAGATTCACAACATGGTTGTAAAAATTTTATGAGTGATTGATACATATATCCTCCTAAATTTATTAAAACACCCCAAGGAAAAACATTACGAAAATTAACTTATACTCGAATGCCCCTAGTAAGTAGGATTGAGAATTTGTGCGTGTCAGATCGTTATATGTCGATACGATAACGAAACAACATGATAAGGTCAAATATGAACACGATTCGTTTTTGTCCAACACGAACATGATACAAAATGTACAGATACGAACACGATACGAACACAACAAGAACATGAATATGACACGATCTTTTCGTGTTGACATGACACGATAACGACACAGTACGATACAAAACGATAAATTCAAATCAAAATTAGAAAATAAATCAATAATAGAAATAAAATTTATAAAATAATATTAAAATTAATATTAAATATAAATATTATCAGATTATATGAAAACAATACGATCCAACATGAACACGAATGCAACATGAAAATTATCGTGTTACACGGACACGACATGGAATTATCATGTCTTTATCTTGTCGACACAATAAAGTCACGAGCATCACAAGACTGAACACTAATTGATTAATTTCATGTTCATCCCGTGTCAAAAATTATCAATCCTACTAGTAAGTCATTCAAATCTTGTTATTCTTTTAGGTGGCGGGGAAGGGATGGATAAATAACTTTTTAAACATTATGTGATGGTAAATTCGAACACGAGATTTTTGGTAATCTCAGACATTAATCACCATGCCAACCCACGAACATATAAGTCGTCCAGATGTTGTTTAAATAAAATGTTGTTCGCTAGCCTCGTAGTAATAATTAAACTTGTTAGTTCTATAACAAGTTCATTAATAAATACATTACAAGTATCTTAATAATCTAGTGATATTGTTTAATACCTATTGCTATAGCATAATGAGGAAATTTTAGTAAATTTATTAAGTTTTACAAAAAAATAATAATTTTAGAGGAAATGACTATAATTCAAACTTAAATATATGCTTGAAATCTTGTTTAGGGCTTTAAATAAGGACTTGGACATCAAAACATTGAAGAGCTATATTAACCACCGTGAGCTCACCTTTTTTGTTAAAATAATTATATATTAATTATCAAGTGAGTAGAATAATTAGATTTTGTTAATTTATAATTAAATTTATTAATTTTTAATTATGATTTTAATTCAAAATTAGAATTTATTAATTCATAATTATGGTTTATTAATTCACAAGGTTTATTAATTCATAATTAGGATTTATTATTCAAAATTAGGGTTTATTAATTCATAATTAGGGTTTATTATTCAAATTAGGGTTTATTAATTCATAATAGGGTTTATTAATTCAAAATGAGGGTTTATTATTCAAAATTAGGGTTTATTAATTTCAAATAGGGTTTATTAATTCAAAATTAGAGTTTATTATTCAAATTAGGGTTTATTAATTCAAAATTAGTGTTTATTATTCAAAATTATGGTTTATTAATTCAAAATTATTATTTATTAATTCATAATTATGATTTTATTAATTTATAATTAAGGTTTATTAAATTAATTAATTTTAATTAAAATTAATATAATAATTATTATTAATTAATGAAGTGGTCTCACATGTTTCCTTGAATGCAGAGACCACCTCTTAAATAAGTTCATGAATACTTTTCAGGACATCAAAACATTAAAGATCATATATATTAACAACGAGGCATGAGGTCCAAAACCATATCGTCACACTCCTCCCCAACTAATAAGATAAAGGATCATGAGACTCAAATGTGTTTTATAAATTTACGTTAGATTTAACAATAAATCAACCAAAATTGAGCTTAGAAATAATTTATGGACTCTTAACTAGAATTAAACTTATTCAAATTTCGATACAAAGACAATGAATTTGGTTGAGTGTGCCCATTGACAAATGACTAGCTAGATTCACGTTAATGATATTATCTTGGTACTTATTCAAAACTCGATATCATGACAACAAATTCGGTCAAGCCTATCCATTGAAAACCGATTTACTAGATTCATATTAATGATATTATTTAGTACTAGTACTTCTTCAAAACTCGATATCATGAGAACGAATCCCGTTGAGCATGCTCATTGAAAACCAATTAATTAGATTCATGTGAAAAATATTATGTTGATACTAGTACAGCACATGTGCATTGTATGGATATTTTTTTGTATCTTACAAAATAAATATATATGAATGCAAATAGTTTACAGTTTATGAATAGATTAACTAGTAAAAGGAAAAAAATGTAGGAACATAAGCTGATATTTGTTTGTTATGTTTCATTTTTCTTCTTTCAGATCACTCTTAATTAAATTAAACTTCTTCAACACTTGATATCAAGACAACAAATTCGATCGATTGTCACGTTAATGATATTATCTTAGTATTAATACTTCTTCAAAACTTGATAACTAGATTCATGTTAGTGATATTTTTGTTATTAGTAAGCCGTGTGTACAACGTATAAGTAATTTTTTATCTTATAAACAAAATTATGTATTAATGCAAATAACTTTACAGTTTATGATCGATTAACTAGTAAAAGAAAAAAAATTTGTAGGAACATAAGTTGGTGCGTGTTTCTTTTCGGTGTCTTTCTTATTTCTGAAGGCGTGTAAGTATTCCCTTAAAATGTTATGAATAAGAGCGTTAGTTTCAAGAAACGCTTTTACGAACCTCCCAGCCAGCTGCTGCGTCAGACTGAAAAAAGAAAAAGGAAATTAAGGAAAATGAAACGGGGGAAAATGGAACAAAAATAACTGTTGCACTTTCCTTTCTTCGATTTCTTCCAATTTCCCCAAAATTCAAAGATTTATAGCTATGAGGGCACGGTTCTCGCCATCTAAACCCTAGATTTTCTCCTGAAAGTTATTCGTAGTACGATGGTGAAGAGGAGCTACGGCGATGGATATCGTATTTCTCCGTTGAAATCGAAGAGATTTTCTGGAAACAATTCATCGATCGTGACTTGTGAATGGGGTCGTCTAAACAGCCAATTGTGAAGGTACCAGAGGAAAAGCGGGTAGCACAGGAGGATCCTCCGGCGAAGGTCGTAGAATGGGAGGATTACGAGCAGGAGCTCGCTCGTTTGTGCAGTTTGACATCCGCACTCGAGGAAGCCAAGTGTAAGAAATTGGTGCTTGAAGAGAAGCTTCAGTCGTCGATACAAGTAAATTTTTATGATTTTTAATTATTATTTTTTCGTTGGTGCTAAACGAGTTGCAATGGAAGACTAATATGGATATATTCGTTGGATATTAGTGATCCTATAGATGCTGTTGGCTTATTTGATGGTAATATTGCGAATAGTTATGGTCCAGCGTGCAATTTGATCTAGTATTTATTGACTCAGTTAAACTTTTACAGGGGATCATTTTGCACGAACAGACCCAATATAGTTTAGTTTGAGTAAGTGTCGTGGAACGTGGTTTGCTTGGTTTTCTGAATCTTTTACTGTCAAATTTGGATATTAGACAATAGTGCTGATAGAAGAGCAGATGCTGGTTGATAAATTAAATTTAATGAATAAGAAAAAGGACTTATAGAGGGCACTCCAGGATTTTTGACTTTTTGAAGTTTCTGATGATGATGACATCAACTGGGAATTGGGAGTTCGGATACTGAAATGGAAAACCTATGAGATTTGGCTCTCAGTAAAGATATGATTATTGGCTATGCCATCATGTGGTGGTTGCTTAAGAAAATCAGATTCATATTGAATTTGTCTTATTATCTAAAATGCTTATTTATCGTTAATATTTCTTGTTATTCTGCGATGGATGTAACAATGATACATAACTCAATAAACTGATATCAGTATACCACCAAAAATATGATAAGTCATCATGTTATTTCTTTGAATATTTTGCAAGGATTCTTTTGATATGGCATTTTGTCAGTCCTCAATAGCTCTATGCACTTTCATATTGACTTGTAGAATTATTCACTGGCATGATTTGGATTCCCCTAAATCAGGATCTTTATGTGTCTGGTAATCATGACTAGGGGTTGTTTATATTTGTAAAAGTACCATATCTGGTTACTGTCTTTTTCATTGATAGATCGTGTTTGATGATCTTAAGTTTAAGATATATTACTATTTCGTAGAGGAAAACTGATCCATTTTCAGGAGATGTTACTTTATTGCATGCATGTGGTTGTAATAGTAGTTGTTATCGTTGTCGTTTCTGCTCTGTGTCTTCTGCAATTACCTCTATGTGTTTAGTTGTGTGTGCAAGACATTATGCTTTTCACCTATATCAAGTAAATGAATGATACAACTTTTTGTGGTTATTTTCTATTCTTTTTTCCAAGGATTCAACTTAGTTGCACTTGGCTAAATCTATTGTTGGTACTATGGACAGATAGAATCTGAGTCATTAAGTCGGTCAAATGAGCTTGATCAGATGCGTGAAAAATTGGAACATCGTAAGTTGTTGATGGGGAAGATGTCTATGCATTCCAAGGTTGTAAAAGATAAGGTAAGGAAGCAAGAGGAACAACTTAGTGGTGAAATTAGATCTCTTTTGGTCGGTGGAAGTTCTCTTTCTGTGGCCAACAAACGCATGCAGGTAATGTTTGACTATTTTACTTGGCTTTCTTGCCCAGTTTTATTTACTGAAATGAATTTACAGTTGGGCCTCAAATTTTGGCTATTTAACTTTGTGATTCTATTTTGTACACTTTTCAAGTAGATGACTGAGCATGCTGTCAATTATATTCATATAGTCATCTATATACCTGTAGTATATGATGATGACCAATTAGATCCCCTAATGAAATGCTAATATATCATTTTGACAGGGTCTTAATATTTTAAATAGTTTTAGCCACCATTTTGTGTCCGTCCCCAGTTTCTTTTCCCTATTTTCCTTTCTGAAGACGATGAGTAGATCTGAAGGACACGGATCAGCTTATTCAGAGTAGATAATAAATGTAGTATAGAACAATTGAACACATATTGCGTGTAATGACAAATATCTGGAGAGCACTTTTATAGATGTCATGGAGTTGGATGGTTGATGGATATTTTCTATTTATTTGCTTGAAAATAATAACTGGCCGAAAATCCACATTCCCAATCGAAATAATTGATGTTTTCTTATGTCAGTAAGACAAAAGATTTATAAGATATATTCAGCGCAGAGAAAATTTCAATAAGCACTCTTGAGATGAAATAAACTTTTTGACATCTAGCCATTTTGGACTTCATCCAAGTTTTTGTGGTGAATCTATATGCTTAATATGTTGAAGCTCACTATGATCACACAAATAGTTTTCTTGCTTTCTGTTTAGCAGTTTAGCACTTTGCTTCTCAAGTTCTAGCCATTATTTGATTTATGTGCGGCTAAAAGCCTTAAATAATGTTGCTCTTCATTCTTCATTCTAGATTTCCTACTTTGCTTTCACTTTTCTTTCATTTCTGCAATGGATTAGATGTATGTCTGAAATGTAAATTTGTTCCGATGCAGGACTCAAGTAGGACACTTGTTGGGGAGAAAGGTTATGGTCATTTGAAAAACTTGCAGAAATCATTGAGAATGAAGCAACAGTATATGGTCTCCCAGGTCACCTTGCTATATCCAGTAAAGGTTGTGGTCAGAAAAGCTTCGGAGCAGGAACTCGAATCATTTCGTAGCAGTATTAAGTCAGGTAATTGTTGATAATAAAAGAGGATATTTTATTAATTGTAAAGTGAATATGTTTCAAATATAATTTGATTTCACATTTATTTAGAGACTTGAAATATTATTCAATATTCACTCTGATACTATATTTTGTGATGACAAGAATGTAAAATTGCTGATGAACAATACCTGTATGTGGTAAAGTCATGAATCAGTTTTGGTTAGAGAGTTGAAATCAAGTCAAAATTAATCTTGTGCATGGGGTCTGAGATAGAAAGAATCTATAAGCCATAGGTCCATATCATTTCTGAACTTGTTAGAAGGAAGTTATTGGTTTGCAATTTTGACTGAGAATATGTATTAAAAAAGAAATGAGGCAATTTAATTATAATAAACCAATTTGGTATATATTATATGTATTTATAACAATCTCCTTTCACGGGTCACTGTGTGTGCGCATGCCTATGCTATGTAAAAGATAAGGTAAGCACCCCCTTCAAGATCACAATTCAGAGTCAGACACCTGATATTAATCACCTAGAATATTGTACAATTTTTGAACAATATGGCTTCACATGCATATATAGGTTTTTGCTTGTGGTGTGTTTATCTTCTTTCTTTATTTTGCTAAATTAAGCAAGCATCATTATAAAATTGTAAATCAACTGACTATCTAGTATTTTATCCTATTGCCATATATGAGCACCTTTTTCGACAATCTTAGATCTTGCATATCCAACACTTCTTTGTTCTAGGTCATGTAAGCAAGTCCAAGCTGCACGGTTTCTTGGTTTGGTAAACTAGTACATGTTGCAAGTTGTTTCAGCAGAGTTGTTTTATATTATCATTTGTTAGTATAATAAACCAAAAGATGCTGACAGCAGTCATGAAGCTATGTACTGTATGGTATGGTGCTACTGAAGAGGATCTGTCACGGTTGTAAATATTGATGATTGTTTTATGTTGCCAAGATATATGAGATGGTATTGAAAGTTTGCTTCTTTTGTCATTCTTTTCGCTTCAAAATAAAATAGAAACACTACGCAATTTTTTTTACTAAAAGAGTTAATGGAGACTATGGAGTAGAGGGGAGATCAGGGATTGAACAATTTGTATTATATTTTACTTTGTCTTCACAGCAGCTGGAGTAGTCCAAAGACACTGGTAAGATATGTGACTAGGGGATATCTTAGAAATCATCAGCCTGGATTAGGTTAAATGGAGAAATTGGCCTATGTATGGCAGAAGAAATAATAGCATCTCCAGTCTTGTTTGCTTTCAAGCTTGTTTGTGAGGTCCAAGGGTGTGCATGTGCTTCATGCCTTGTACATCTGCACATTCTGCCTTTGTTTTCTTACCTTTGTGCTTTTTTCACCCCCATAAACCTTTAAAATGATCTACCTGAAAGCTTAGACCGGTGTTAGATTTTATTAATTAGAGTGATTTTGAGTATTTGGCCTTTTTTATATAAATTATGCCGTATGCAGCACCAGTTATATGAACAGATATGCAAAAAGATTGTAAGCTTATTGCTGTTTTGCAAGGACAATATACTTGGTCTAGTTTTAAATTGACTTTTAATATAGATGTTCTAAAGTTAGTGGTAGCTTCATCATGGTTTTATGTACATAATTTAATTTGTAGATGCTGTACTTTTATAATGTACTTGATGCAATCGTGGAGTTATTAGGAGTTTCTTATTGATCTGCTTTGTGTTAAGCATCTTAAGTTTTCTGTTCATGATAGTTTTGTGCTGTTTTATTTTCTTCCCAATTTCAGGTGTTCCTGATGGATCAAAACCTCTCGACCAGGGGACATTGACTATCTCAGGACTGCACCTCACTGTGGTCTCTTTTACGAAGATGAGTTTTTTTACTGACAAGAAGGAGGTTCAGCGATCATCAACTGCCCTTGGATATGTAGCTCATGTATGTAATTCTGTTCCAGTGTTAGCAACTTGAATTTTGGTTACAATCTGCTGAGCTGCTGTTCTACATTTATATTATAATAAGCAGTATTTATCCATTTGTGTATCTCTAGGGTTGATTTTCAAATTTGCGAGCTTTATATACTTAGTTTATGCATATCTTTTGCTGACATTCTGTGAGTGCACTTAGGGGGTGTTTGGCTGAGCTTATAAGCTCTTTAAAACAGCTTATAAGCTGTTTAAGAGCTTATAAGCTCAATCAATGTGTTTGACAAATTAAGTTATTAGAGAGCTTATAAGTTTTCAAAATAAGCTCTATTAAAAAAGCTCCAAAACCCAATTTATTTTTTAATGATCTTATAAGTTACAACAAAACTACAAAAATAACCCTGATATATTTTCTTATTTTCATGTTTACCCTTATTATCCAAACACTTTAGCATCTTATAAGCTCTTAATATACCATATCTTATAAGTTCTTAAAACAACTTATAAGTTAGTTGTTGGAGCTTATAAGCTTTCTAAAATAAGCTTAGCCAAACACCCTCTTATTACTAACTAACAAGTAAATATATCTTGATAAAAAATGGTCTATTTCCATGCAGGCTGTGTTACTTATTGCTTCTTATTTGCAAGTCCCTTTGCGTTATCCATTACGCTTGGGAGGTTCTCGATCATACATACGCGACTATTCCCCTTCAGTTGAGCATTCAGCATCCAGTTCGTCTTTGGATACAGTAATTTCCACGAGCTCGAAGCCTGTAGAATTTCCTCTATTTATTGAAGGTCAAGACTCAACAAGAGCAGCTTACGCTGTGTTCCTGCTAAACAAGGTGTGTTCATTTCTTGGTTCTTGCGTGAGTCATACAACAGTGGAATGATTTATTGATTTTTGGTGCATTAGATATTTACCTTTCCAACATTTTTACAATGTTCATTGAATATTTTATGTACCTTTGAATTTTGTTTTTATGCCTATAATGCACTTTATTGATGTCTTGATGATGTGCTCGAGTATTCATATGCCTTAATCTGTTCACCACTGTTGCTGATATTACTGTTCGACACACAACTAGATCAACTTAGACAAATACTAATCTTATTATCGATCAAAACATGAATGATTGTTGGATTTCTGCTGTCTAATTGGTATCATTTTTACAATACGAGAATGGTTCTCATTACTTCTTTGTAAATTTGATTGCAGGATTTAGAGCAGCTCTTGAATTTTATTGGTGTTAAGAGCTTAGGACCTCGCCATATATTAGCAAATTTAAAGGAGCTTACACGAACAATTCTTTCCGCAGAGTACATAGATATGTGAAGTGAATTGTAAGTTGCTGTAAATGGATTACTTGTATTCTAGAAGGGTGCTGTTTTTTGGCCGAGCACCTTAACATCTTGGTCCATTTTCCAAATCAGTGCCATTTAAAATTTGATGTAACTTGTATGGTTTGTATTCAACTTTTTTATCCTATTTTTTCACAGGCAATGATTTTGGAAAATAGACCACCTAGGTAATAATACTTTTTGAACAGTCATTTTTAGTAATCAATTTTCATTGAATTGTTATGTCACTATGAAATAGACTCACTATCCCAGTTTTATGGATGCAAGTGGAGAAGATCACTTTGTGTGTGTGTGTGTGTGTGTGTGAGAGAGAGAGAGAGAGAGAGAGAGTATAATAGTTCAAAACTTGTTGAAAGGATTAGGGTACATAATTTATGAAAAGACTTTGCTATTCTCCGCAATCACATAATACATGAGGGGCCAGTGCTTGTAATTTCAACATAATGAGAGTGAGACTGCCCCAACACAATCTTATGGCCTTTTAGTGGTTAACATTACACCATTGCCATTTCTTGCAGGTTAAAGCATTCAATAATTGCCGATAAGTCATATATATACAGTTGATGTGGTCATATACCAACTAATCACGGTATCATAACTAAACTTTAAAGTAGTACTACTCATTCCAATAATGATGGCTCCTTTCTTTTTTGTACGTAGATTAAGGAGAATTGTATTTTGTGTGTATTTTGGGTGATAAAAATTGACGACTTTTTACAGTATGAAAATGTGTTCTTTTTGAAATGAGACAATTCAAAAAATCTAAAAAAAAAGAAACAATAATAATGACGGGAGTATAAGTTATGATATTCTTTTTACTTCACAAACCAATTTGCTTTTGGTGGTTGGTGCGTGATCAGGAGCAAATATCAATAATATTTTCTTTTAATATAATAATCAAGATTTCAGTTGTTTTAAGTATATAATATTTTTTCATCAAACGAAACAATGAAGATAGAAAATGGACGAGAAGAGTAGAGGAGGCAATACCAAGTGGATATTGCAATGTTTCTCAATGTCAATATCAATGTGGGTTTGCCCCTTTTACTTGGATGTTGCTCGTTGTATTTTTCGTAACTCCTCTTGGCATTATTATTTGGTTGCTTTATAAAGAAATTGAGGGAATTGATGATGGTGTGCACTTCAAACGCTATTTGATATCTATCATACACAATATAATTATCATACAGTGATTAATGTATAAAGATTATCACGCGACGCTACTTTAAATTTTGTATTGAATTGACCAAAATAATTATTTCTCTTTAAAAATAAAAATACTTGATATAATCACGATGATTTTAAAACATTATGAATATATGATCATTTTTATTTATATTTTCCACCAAAAATTAACACACATTTTAATTATCGAGGAAAAATAAGGCTTCAACGTCTAGCGCATGTGAAAGCCACGTGACCACAACCAATCCACCTGGCAAACAAACTTCGTTCCTCCCCACTCTCTCTCTCACACACAAAAACATAGGACTGTAAATACGCTTAAATTATTCATGAATTTATTCGAAATGATTTGATAAAAGTTCATTCGAGTTTGTTTAGTGTTTCGTTACTAAACAAACCAAGTTTCAATACGATAAGATTCGACTCGTTAATCGTGAACAAATTAGTTAAGCGATTTAATTGAAAATATAAAATTATTAACTTGATACAATTATTTTCTTTCTATAATTAGTAATTATTTTATTAAATCTTTAACTACTTTTATTTGTTATAAGAGATCAATAAATATATTGCATTACTATAGATAAAATAATTTATTTTAAAATAAAATAATTATATTCTAAACACATATCTAAATTTAGAAAATCTGTTTGGGTTCGATTAAAGCTCGAATAAGCTCGTGAGTTCGAAATATTCGATAAATAAAACTCGAGATTCGATTCGTTACTAAACAAATCAAGTTTAAGCACGATAATTTTCGACTCGACTCGGTTCGACTATATCTCTGCAGACACAAACAGGGGGTAACACGCAGAACTAAATGAAAGTGAAGCTTTCTCGAGAACGTCCCCCCGTTCGAAGAAGTGATCGAATCAAATTCTTCAATCCTCACAAACTAATTCGACACATTTCAATCTAATTGCCCCGCCAAATCATCTGTCGATCGCGAATTACTGAAAAACTCGCTCTGATTATGGTGAAGAAAGGGGTGCCTGACTGGCTCAACAGCTCCCTCTGGTCCACACCTAATCCGCCGCCCAACGACGCTGTGAAGGCATCATCTGTCCCAGTGGTCGAGCCACCGCCGCCAGTGCCCCCGCCGGAGCCTCCAGCTGCTTCTTCTGTTCACGCTACAAGTGCTGCGAAGACGGAAATCAGGGATCCGCTTAGTAGCACTTACGGTAGTAATAGTAGTGTTTGTCACAGCGATGAGGAAGTGGGAAGCTCTTCGGCCAACTCTACAGTGTCAGGTGGCGGCGCGGCTGCGGCTGTGGCGCCAGCCCCGGCGCCTCCTGCTGCTGAAGTTATCTCTAGGCAGACTCAGCTACTACAAGAGGTTTTTACTCTCTCTCTCTCTCACACACACACACACACAGAGAGAGAAACACACAAAAATGCTGCACAAGTGTTTGTGCATATTTTATCTGAGAAAGAATGTTCTTGCGTATTGCCGGAGAGAAGAATGACTAAGCGAAAACTTACGTGTTAGGAGACCTGAACAACCGAGAGATATGTTCATGCGGAGATCATGTGGATATCAGCCAGTTTGAATGACAATTACTGGCCAATGTTCAGCTAAGAGTACTAAGCTAAACCTAACCATAATTGTTCTTCGTCTGGAAACGTAATTCGTTAATGTAGAAGGCATCTTCTGCTAAAAATTTGAACTCCTTAGTGTTCTTTATAGGACTTCCTCAATCTATATAACCAAATTCGTTATGGACCTTAGCTATGGTCTTCATAAGTTCTAAGATTCATAGCTCACAAATGGGTTTAATTCCCAATCCAAAAGAATTATAGATTCAACTACATAGTTAATACTGTATAAGGCACAAGTACTTTGTTAACGCAATGTTGTGATGCTCGGCTTAGTGGTGATAAATAAACAACTTGGCCTGACAAAGATGCACTATGATAGTCGTTGTTCCCATTGTCTACGTGTCACCTCTTACATAGAAAACCTTGTAGTGTGATTCATGGCCTTGATATGAAGATCAACATATTCTACCCAAGCAAAGACTGAGAGGGTCTTTTCCTCTATGTGAAGACAGTGACCGTAGGGCTAGGGTATCATGGGTAATATCTATGGTTTATGTCATTGCACACGAATATACTCTTCTTAGTTTTGTGCAAACCTACTTATTTTGAGTATATTAGACATGTTTTGTTATGTGGAGTTTGTATTTTTCTCTCTCTCCGCAATACATACATTCACGTAGTGAGTGGAGAATTGTATTCACTAGTGACGTGACTTGGTTGACAATGTGAAATATTTTGTCCTCCCCAGTCAAATTGCAGAAAGTATTGAACATCATTTAGTATTATATTGGAGAACCCATCTCTGGCACTATTACTTTGATGTTTTTTGTCCTTCTTCTTCTTTTTTCCAATTCTTATGAGCTTCGTTGTTTATTTTTTGTGATATTTTGCATCTTTGTTAACCCAGCTGTCGAGGAAGGTTATAATTATGGGAGAAATGAGGAGGTTAGCATCAGAAGGCATACCTGATGGAACTGGAATTCGCTCAATTGTGTGGAAGGTATGAGTTGTAAGTTAGTATGATGTTAACCTATGTGCCTTTCTTAGGGACAAAATGAAGTTTTTGCATGCTTTGATTTTATTTGTTTTCTTATTGATATCGTATATGCCACTTTTTTCTTCAAAAAAGTACAGTTGCCATTCATTCTAAAGATTTGCTTATGGTTCTGTAAGCATTGCCCAAACATTGCCCTTCATCCAATTAATATTAGTTAAGAACTTATCCATCAGTAAAAATGCCATTTGAGTTATTTATCATCAGTAAATAACCAAAGTAAGCTGATTTTTGCATTGGCATTATATTTCTTGAAGTAAAATGTAGAGTATGCACTTGGGAAAACACGGATTACACAATGTTGAACCATGATACATTTTGCTGAATAGTTGAAATGCTTATTTTGGATTAGGAACTTCAGAGCTTGGGCTCGCCAGTTAAATCATGAATAATAATCTTCTCGTGAATTCTCAGAATGCTACCATTATTATATTTTCAAATTGAATGAACATACTCTTAGCCTCTTAGGGTGAGAATATAGTGTAAGTCGGTTGTGGCTTTGCATGTATCACTGCAAACAATTATGAAGTCTATTCCAAAATGAAAATAAATAAAAATTTATCTCTGCTCCGCTATAAGTCAACCCCAAATCAAATATAAGAACCTAACCATGCATTAACTGATATTTTGCTACACTCGTTTCCTACTAGCCTAACTTATGGGTTACCTATCGTCTATCATGATTCCCTTTTCTATTACTTTGTTGACGTGCAATGCATATTTAGTATCAATTAATAGAGGAGTTTCTTAAGTTCAGAGCATATCGGGGCATTATTAAATTGACCTCTTGTTCAAGTTGGACAGATGTGGCATTTGGTCCTTTACCTACTTTGTAATACAATTTATAATTATAAACTTGTAAGCACTGAAGAAGGGAGAGTCTTAATTCTCCTTTTCATTTGTAATACCTTTTAGTTTTAAGAATTAGTCTAGATAGATAAAAATAATATAGGCTAATCCATTGTTTACTTAGGTGGATCGGAATTTTGGAAATATCTCAAGGCCCTTGATAATTTCTATTATTTGAACTAATTTTGCTTATTTCATAACCCATTGAAAGGGTAGGATTGGATAAATTCTAGTAATGAGGATAAGAATACTCAAACATGTATCTTATCAATCATATAAAGTAAACGCCCCATAAAGTTTTAGAAAGACTAATCTTGGCATTAATTTTTAGTTCTTGATGACATTTAGCTGTTTTTTGTTTTAAATCTGTCACCTGATTTAGAACTTTGATATAGCTGTACTAAGATTTTACCTTGTATTTTTCAGCTCTTATTGGGGTATCTGCCTCCTGATCGCTCTCTTTGGCCTTCAGAGTTGGCCAAGAAACGGTCTCAGTATAAACATTTCAAAGAGGAGTTATTAATCAATCCTGTAAGTTCATGAAGATTTTGGAATGTCAATTTCGCTCATTGCAGTGACTGTGAAGCTGGAAAAAGGATCCATATCATCTTCTGATTTCATTTGCTGTGTTAATCATGTTTTGTGCATAAAGTTCCTATATGTCTTATTTGTTTTAGTCCCATATCCCATAGGCAACTTGGTCTGACAAAGGAACAAGACCTTGTGGCTGATTTTTTGTTCTGATATCTTAAAACAGCCTTTGGATTTTCTTTACTTTGGTTGGGCCAATATTTTCAGAATTCCTTGACAGTTGAAATGAACTAGTCATATATGACATGTTTATATCGACCTTCGAATTTGAGCTAGTTTTCTTTACTTTGGTTGGGCTAATGTTTTTGAAATCGCTTGACAGTTGAAATGATCTAGTCATCTATGACATGGCACTTTTTTGCTTGTGAATTGCTCTAATTATTTTAGTTAGAAACAAGAAATTTTATTCATATAGAAATTGTGAAGTAAAAGTAAATGGGTGACTATGCATCTGCACAACTTCAGTGTTAATCTACATAATAGGCTCCAAGTTCTGATATCATTGTTGGCAGAAAAATCCTTAAACTCTTTACTCTTTAGTTTTGCAAACGCCAAATGCACATTGCTACATCAATATCTATCAAACATCAAGGACTTGAATTGCTTTAATTTTTTCTGCACATTGTTCAATTCTTGGCATTGTCTGAATGTTTTTGTGGCTAGTCAGTCAGAGATTACGAGGAGGCTGGAAATATCAAGTTTTGAGAAAATGAACCTGATGGCAGCCCCGGTTTCCTCTCAAGATCGGAGATAACACATGGAGAGCATCCCTTAAGTCTTGGACAAAGCAGCATATGGAATCAATTCTTTCAGGTACCTTTCAATCTTTCCAGAGAGTCATGTGTTACTGATAGTGATATTATCTTTTATTCTAGCCAGGTCCAACTTGCTTGAATGCCCTTTATGTATTGAAGTTAAAGTTGCCCCACTTAAGTAATATTTGTGGAATGCTGCATCAATGTCAACTCCAAGATTTGATCATTTGGCTGGACTACATATGCTTTGTAGGATGCTGAAATATTGGAACAAATTGACAGAGATGTCAAGCGTACTCATCCTGGCATACACTTTTTCTCTGGGGACTCAGCTTTTGCTAAATCCAACCAAGTAAGCTCAAGTTGTACTCTCTCTTTTGTTCTTGGTGTTGTGATCTTGCAGAATTTATTTCACATGCTTATGATCTTGCTTTCAGGTGGCTTTAAGGAATATATTAATTGTATTTGCAAAACTGAATCCTGGAATAAGATATGTGCAAGGAATGAATGAACTCTTAGCGCCTTTATACTACGTGTTCAAAAATGATCCCAATGAGGAATATGCGGTAAGTTATGTTTCTTGGATATATCTTGCTTGTTATGATGACCAAGTGTTACTTTAACATACTAGTTTGGAATCAGATGCATCTTATGTTCTTCTCTTTAAGAAAATTATTCTATCAACAAGAAAAGTAATTGTTCCATTTCGTTTAATTGTGATTTTCAGGCTGTTTCGAGTCAATAAGATCTCCTTTCATCTATGCTAAGTGGATATCGACATAAATCCTGCCTTTTACTGATCAAATTATTCATGACAACTCTGGTTTGAATTACCTATTAATCTCATGCAATGACTCACCCATCTACACCATTGCTCTCTCCCCTCAAAAGAATAAGTTTAATGAGATTATTATGTACCAAGAGGGCCTTAATATTTGACTTTGAGATTGCTGATCCCCCCCTTTGGAATTAGTGACCCTTTCTTTTGTGTTCTATTTATGGACATCTCTGTATATTCAGTTGGAGTAACATATCCTACTCTTTGCTAGCATTTTTTGGGTCAGAGGGCCTTGCTATTTTGATAGAAGTTCTCTAGGGTTTTACCCTATTTTAGCTTTCCGGTGTTTGCTGTTAAAACACGCAACAGTCAAAGGAAGTGAGTTGCTAGTAATGACATTTTAGAGGCGACTTTTCTGTTCTTTGGACTCTGTCCACTAAGTAGTAGTTACCTCAATATGCATAATCCTTGAGAGTTTTAAGTTGCAATTTAAGATTTTGGGTAGGACTCTCAAAGTTTTGGATCATGGAAATGATTAGAATTCTTGACTTGTGGCCCAATGACAAGCTGCTTGCTCAGTCATGCAATTGAGAGAAGTTTCTCTCTGCTGATTGTGAGCTATATCTTCTTAATGTTATGATGTAAACTGTGATCTGACCATGTTCTTTTTTGTCAACATACTTGTAAACTGAGATTAGTTTCCTCGTTTGTAACTATGTGCATGCTTGTTATCATGAGTTTCATATTGTTATTTTGTTTTCTTTTACAATTAATACTTCCTTTTGCAAGTTCTGCAGGCTTCTGCTGAAGCAGATACTTTCTTCTGTTTCGTGGAGTTGTTAAGCGGATTTCGGGACAATTTTGTTCAACAACTTGATAATAGTGTTGTGGGGATTCGTTCCACCATTACAAGATTATCACAGCTTTTAAAGGAGCATGATGAAGAACTATGGCGTCATCTTGAGATGACAACAAAAGTAAGAATATTATGTCTTGTACTTTGTTATTACGTGCAGCTTATTTATTCTCTTGTGGCACCATTATAGATGAAAAATATTGCCTGCCCTTTGGTTGATTCGTTTGTCTGTGTTTGCAGGTCAATCCCCAATTCTATGCCTTTCGGTGGATAACACTCCTTCTGACCCAAGAGTTCAATTTTCCTGACACTCTCTTAATCTGGGACACGCTTCTTAGTGACCCCGAAGGTCCTCAGGTAGGTCACTTTCTTAGACTTGTATTTCATATACTAAGATTACGTTTGCAGATGTCTGGTCATGTTGTATTGCTCTAAACATTTTTTTTGTATTTTTTTGGGGGTTACACACTGGTACATAGTTTTCTAGAATCTGTGAAGTATATTTGAATAAAAAAAACTAGAGCAATTTTCAATAGGTCTTCTGATTGTTGGGTCATTACGGGTGTGCAGTCAGAGTCAATATTTATTTATTTTGAGTCACAGATGGTATGACTGTTCACTAGTTGGCTGACCTTCCATGGTGCATGTTTGAATTGGTGGATACAGATTGCTTCTCGTTGATTAAAAATCCTTTTCTTAGGATCAAGAGTTGTGATGTAATTGGATGCTAAGCAATTTCTGAACTGCAGGAAACACTACTCCGAGTTTGTTGTGCAATGCTGATTATTGTGCGCAAGCGTTTGCTTGCCGGTGACTTTACATCTAATCTAAAGTTACTTCAAAACTACCCGTCGACAAACATCAGCCATCTCCTCTACGTTGCTGGCAAGCTCAGAGTTCGCCAGGCAGGCTGTGATAGTACCGATTTACTTGGTATGCTGAGTTGCGTCGTCATGTTTCAGTTTTAGAACTCCATTTGTTGTTATTTTGCCTGATATTCTTGTAAGAAAGTTTAGGATGTAAATGTCATTTGATTTGATAATGTGGTGATGCGTTTTTCTTTGTATTTTCTTCTGTTTTTGTAGTGCCACCAGGGACATAAAATGTTTGTGCAAGTTCTGGGTCTTGATAGCTTAATTGAGAAACAGCTTTTGTTAGGATCTTTCATCTCAAATTAGTGTTGCAGTTGTGATTTTGTAGATTGCTATTCATCTCATTTATAGTTGATGTTGAATTTGAAGTAACGAACAATGTCTGAGGAAATATATGGCTGTGGGAAATGAGACAATAGGTGCTTAAAAAGTACCATTAGAAATTTACATGTTGAAATTGGTCTTATGCTTATGCTTGGCTCTGATTGTTGGAGCAATTCAAAATAACCTATAAGCAAATCTAACAAAGAAGTTAAATATAGACTTCAAACTATGTTAACAATTAGTGTGTCCATGTTTTTAAGCTCACCTAACAAATTGACCACAAATGCATATTGCATAACATACACCAGTGATAAAAGAAAGTAACCAAAATATCTTTTGGCAAACTTATGATATCGCCAAGAAAAGTGAGAAGAAGTTACAAAGTGAAGAAAATACAACTTGTTATTGAACTTGTGAAAAAACACACAAACGAGTCTATTAACAACAAACCAACATACTAATTGAACATAACTCCCAACCTGCTAAGGAAATATATAAATCGATCAAACATAGCGTTGTAGCATAATTTGGAATAGATTTGACTGGAAAATGGTTCAAGATGCGTTTAGTTAGTTTGAGAAAGATATTTCGGGTCTTGATATGTTGGAACATGTATCGAGGTTTATCCTATTTATTACTACACTTTATTATAGAATGAAAAAATTCCATCTCCTTCTGTGGTAAAATAGGTTAGTTCACAAAAACTTATGTGCCGGTGCACATAGTGTAATTCTAAAACAAGCATTAATTTTTTGATATACACGCTATACGCGTGCACGTACAAGAGACTAGTTCATTGTAAATATCACTATTTGTGTTATGTGAGTACAAATAAACTAGGGGTGATAATCGGTTCGGTTTCGATTAACCGAAACCGAATTGGAACAAAACCAATAGCGAAGCCGATACCGATTAACCAATTCGGTCAGTCGGTTCGGTTCTCGGGTATCCGAAATTAACCGTTATTTTTTAATTCTCTATATTTTAAGTAATTTATAATGGACATTTCTAAAATTGATAACTAAGGTATATATATTTTAATTGAAACTTTTATCTATTTTATCATAGACTTTGATATCAATCAAAACTTGAATTAAATAGAGATCCGATTGCATTCACTCAATTATTATGATATTTTTTAAAGTGAAAATTCGAAATGCACAATTAAAATTAAAGTTTAATAAGAACAAACATGAGTCTTAAAATACATATAAGGACTCTTAAATAAAGTTAAAACAATTCATTAATTTTGAAATATGAATTGAAATATACATGTATTTTAATATTAATTTCGGTTAATCGGGTATAATCGATAACCGAAAATTTCAAAATACACTAACCGAAAACCGAACCGAACCTGTAATTATCGAGTATCGGTTACCCGATAACCGACGATTTTTAGTTCGGTTCCGGGTAAACCGATACCCAACTAACCGATCATCATAAACTATCCCTAATTCAAGAATTCAATAATAATAGTAATAATTCTCATGCTGTGGTTTTTTATAATAATCAACTATTGTAAGGGTCAAACTGCAATTTAAACGAAGACTCTGAGATACTATAAGTAGATTATTCTGCTCCCGCCTCCCTGCAACTGCAACTGGAACTACGTCTCTCTTCTATCTCCAATGCACGGACAAAGACCGCCTTTCCGCCCTGGCGGCGGCGGCCGTGGGGCATCACAACTACCACAGCAGCAACAGCAACAGCAAGTCCACTTGAACCCTAATTTTTTCCCAAACCCCAATCTATTTATCCTCCAGCAAAACCCCAATTTATTGGCTCAATTTAATCCCTTTCTCCAAAACCCCAACAGCTTCCCCCAGGTCCAACAACAGTTTTCGAACATGAATATCCCCGTTCAACTGAATCCTGACCATAGTAGTTTTCAAGCACCGCGTCCAAATGAATATAATAACAATAACTTTCCGCAACAGCACGTTAAGGTGCAAAACGAGATGGCTGAAAAAATTGATAAGGCGGCGAGGAGCGCTTGGAAGGACCTTTTGAAGGCGAACAAGAATGTTTCGGCGTGGAAAGTTTCGCAGGCAGCCTTGTTGGCTGTGAAAGCCGAGTCGTGGGAAAGTTTGGGGTTTCAAATGCAGCAAGTGCCTTCGCTGAAGAGCATCCTGGCTACAGAAGGGAAGGTGCGCAGATTAAACTTTTACTGGCATCACAAACCGTTCACCTTTCAATACTTCTTTGTTCCTTTATTATGATAATTGAAAATTCGGGATGATTGGAGTTGTCCTTAAAAGAAATCAATCGTTTCATGGTGATGTAAACGTCCTTGCTTGACACATCTTTTGCTTTGAGACTTTATCTTTTAGCCACTAAATTGTGTTGATTATGAGAAATATAATTAGGAGTTGCACCAAGTCATTTGGTTTGCTCTGGTGCTACATCCTTGATTTCTTATACCTTACTCTAGTATCCGTGTCTTTACTTCAGTTTTTAGTTTTTAGGAGGTATAAAATTCATAATTTGATGTTTGTTTGCTATTTTTTCATAGATCAATGCATTCATACACTGCTTTGTTGCGGCTAGAAAAATTACTTCTTTGTATGATTTGGAAGTGGCAGTCTGTGAGAATGAGGCGTCAAAAAGTTCGAAGAGCTGGAATTGGGTCCTTTGGTGCAGCACCCACTTGCCGTGCATTATTTTTCTCTGACTTCTAATGTGACTGAAGTCTACAGAATAAGAACTGAAGAAATAATATCTCACCTCTGTGAGTTTATTGATACTCACAAAAAGAAAAATATTAAAGTTGATACCTTTTTGGATTTTATTTGTAAGAAGCAATCTGCCAGTGGCTGGGAAAACCTTTGTGTGCGGGTCCAGGATTTCAGGTAAGGAAATTTTCTTTCCTGGTGTGAAATTTTAATGTCTTATCTAGAACATTGTTACCGATTAGAGCATGCTATGTGAATATATGGGCACTTGTATAATTTAGGAACACATTTCTATAACTGTCATGTTCATTTACAGTCCTGGAAAATTTTGTGTATCCACAATCCTTTTATGGTGGATTTGGAAGTGATTTTTCATTATATTTATATGAGGATCCTTTATACAGTAATTCAATATGATTGTCATTAGATAATATTGTGTTCTAACTCATGTTGTTATGGGAGTGGTGGGGACTAGGGATGTGAAGGAGCAAAGGAAGTGTAGGTTTTTATAGAAATTGTGTTGTTTTCAAATATCAGTAGGGATGCAAGGCTGGTGGAAGGGGCTTAATATGTCAGTGGTTTAAATTGGGCACTGGATCTATCCTGATACAAATTATTTATAAATTTCACACAATTGAATTCCTCATGTTGAGCTCATCTGTGTGTATAAATTTGGCGCTCAATCAATAGTATTGTTATTGACTTTGGGCAATTGAACTATCAATAGTGCTACTCTCAATCTTTCCTTGTGTAACCACACTCTTGTTGTAGCATTCATAGCTCAATACATGTTAAATTTAGGGCTGCCTGATGGGTTTCAAATTACAAAGATTTAAAAGCTTTCCTTATACATTGGAAAAGTGCAGTTTGCTTAATGTCTACATCTAATTTGAGATTTCTCATCCTTGCTGTAATCACTATTCTCTCTTAATAAAGTTTCCTTGTCCTATAAACTGGTTAGTTTTGTTATGAAGCATGTCCCAAATGATAAAATGCACAAAAGTATTGATCGAATTTCTTGAAAAGTATGGTGCTGCTTCTATGAGTCAACATAGTTTTTATTTTTCCATGCTGGAGTTGGCATCTATGAAAAACTGTTCTTCATTTCCTCATTTAGTATTTATGGAAAATCATGCAGTTGGTGTAGCAAGTACCAATTTTTTTTGGTTAATTTCTAAATCAGTTATACCTCTTGTGTTTCAGATTATATGTTAATCATATAAAGCAGGCAAAAGAAACAGAAGATACTGTACTAGCAAAATGTTATGATAAAATCAGAACAGATAATGGGAAACGCAGCAAGAAGCGTCCACTTTTTTCGGAACAAAAAAAGGAAATGGATGACCATTTTAACACAATCTCCCAGCGCCTGAAGTCTTTCTCATCGGAAAATACCCAGTTTTGTGGGAAACACATAAGATTTTTGTCATCAAGTTCTGAGGATGATGATAGCGAAGCTAATGAATGTGAAGATAATCAGGATGAGAAGAATGCTAATGGCAGCTCTAATTTGTCGCTGCCAAATGGTAGAGCGGAACGTGTTGGTAGCTGCCCTTATCCATCAGCAACTGAAGAAATGAGAAGGCTGGGCTTGAAAAGTGAAGTAGAGTCTACCTCTTATGCACCTGGTGGCAGTGTAAGGTGTGATATGGACAATAAGCACTCTCGTAGGAAGAGAAGATATGAAAATATGAGTTCAAGCTCTTCTTTACCTCGCAAGTTGCCTAAAAAGGAGAAAATCGGTGCAGATGTCAAGCTTAAAGGCTCTGGCGATCAGAGTATAAGTGGTCATTCACTTTGCATTGAATCATTAGGGACATTTATTACCACCTGGAAAGAGGCATGCCGAGATAACGATGCAGACGAGGTAACATCTTGATCTTTGACGGAGATGCACAGCTTATGGGGCTGCATAAGTTTTTAGCCTCTTTGTAATTTTTCTAATCATTGAACTTTCTTTTTTGGTTGTTTTTTTCCTTGGAATCAGTAGCATTAGCTATCAGCTCTTCCCGTTAAACTTTACAAAACATATCAATTACCTGAGAGCTTTTAGATGATCAGTTAGGGCCTGGGATATGAGTTCATCCACCAATCATAATATTCTTCTTAGTAATATATTGACATCAAAATCTAGGTTTCCTCAGTGAAACATACTTATCCTGAATTTGTTGAGCCGTCCTTCTTTGGTTGTTTTAAGATGATGGTCCATGTCCCGTCTCACATAAAATTAATGATGGCCTCTACTGACTCTCAATCACTACTTTTCAGCTAATATTCCAAACTCAATCAAAATTCAAAATGGCATTAAATATAAGTGTGGATAATGTCTCCACTGTTAAATTGCAAAGTAAAGCTTTAGTATACTTTTATATCCACTTAAGGGGTGATGAAGCATGTTACTTTTGATATCTTGCATGACTAATTTTGGTCAGAAAATGATAATGGAGTTTAGTTCTTTGTTTATTAAATGAAGAATCCAGTTGACCTGCCTTGCTCTTGCAATTAACCTTTACAGTTTTGAAATTATGCTTGGGATATTTAGATTACTTTTATGTTCTATCTTTATTTTTGAGCACTCTTTTATCTATTAGATTCACTTGAATCAGAAGATTTCTGTACATAACTGGATAAGCAATCCCAATATATTAAGTATTGAATTTGTTTTAGGACTGATGACTCTGATGATGGAAAAGAACTAGTATCGTGCACTGCCAGACAGTGGGCTGACTCTGTCTTAATGCTTCATTTCTCCATGGATTTTTTTTCCTGGATAAATTTTCAGACATTGATTTTCACTTCTTCATGCTTATTAGGTTCTTGAGAGGATGCTTCAATTGTACAACATAAGGAAAAGGAAGAAAGTGAAGGAAATGTTCACATCATATCCATTTGTTGGATTGCTCTATGCTGCTGTAAGTATATGGTTTTTCGTAGTTTATTGCCTCAAGTTATTGGTCTTTTAGAAATTTAATGAATCATTATTTTTCCTAGAATGTATCAAACTTCTTTAGGTCCCATATCCTGCTTGTTAAAGGTTTACTTTCCTAAACATGCCTTTGGCTTACTAGCATCTGGCTATTACAGGTGACATTTATTAAATTGGGATTATGGGATAATATGTATGATACTTTCCTGACTTTTAGCCAACAAGAAATAGATGATAAACCAGATGAGAGTTCAGATGACTACATAAACATTGATGTCCAATCAGCTAAGAAGGATGTTGCTGCTCCAGCACCTGAAATTCTTACATATAAACATGGTGAGTAATCTTTGGTTCAGATAGAGAAAGCATTAGTATCCTGAATTATTCTAATGATCATGGGTTAGCTTCTTACAGTTTCCTTCATGGCCTCCTATGTGTTATGTGTTTTCATGAATTTGATATGATGGGGAGCAATCTATGAAGCACGGGGACTGGGACAAAATACGGGGATGAAAATACGTCAATTTTCCAAAATTGAAGATACGATACGTGAAAATACGTTTTGTATTTTATATTTAATATATATTTTATATATAATAAATATCAATAATTTATCAAAAAATATGCAAATACCACATAATCCATAACAAATACGTCATAATCCATAGTAAAACTAAGCAAATAGCAAATAAAAGATGTCTTAATACATTTTCAAACTCCACAAAAAATTACATTGCCAATCAACACCACCACCACCACCACCACCACCACCACCTCTTACATTTTCAAACCTCTTCACATATCTCCACAAGGGTTTTTTAGAATCATTCAATGTAGAGGATGAAATTGAACTAGTTGTGGAGGAAGATTGAGAATTATTCATACATGTGCAAAATGCAAACTGATCGGCCGGCGGCGAGCGAGGGGACGGCGAGCGAGGCGGTCACGGCGTTCGAACCGAACAACGCGAACCCAAGCGATGCCTTCGAACACGAGCCCAGGCAACGGCGACCGGCGATTGTGAACCCAACGGCGTGAACCCAAGTGGCGGCGAGCAATGCGACCCAGGCGAACACGAACAGAGACCGGCGAACACATAGCTGCGAACGACTTCACCAGGCTACGGCAACCCAGGCGGCGGTGAACCCAACGGCGACGAACCCAGTGAGGCGACCAGGTGGAGGAATCGGTCGAATTTGTGAGGCGAACAGGCTGAGGCGTGTTTTCTTCTCTTTTCAAAATTAGGGTTTACATATTTTGGCTAATTGAACGTATTTTGACCGTATTTTTTTTTACAAGTCAACAATACGTATTTTATGGGTAACGTCCCCGGGGATGTATTTCCGGCGTATTTCGCCATCCCCGTCCCGGGATGAGTACGCCCTCTGCCCAGGCGTCCCCATGCTTTACAGGGAGCAATGATAAAACTAGAATTGAAATTTCGTGTTCAGATTACTATGAAGTTTCTGCCGCCTCATTCTAGTTAGAAGTTAGAACCTTCAACTACTAATAAAACCACTGCTGTCATCCCAGTAAAACAATTTTTCTTTTCAACATTGCTATGCTTCAACTTTGGTCGGGGTTGTGTCGATGCGTCATTTGAATTGTGCTGTTGCATGGATATCTGCTGTACTATAACAACTGGAAAGCATGTTATAGTGAAGTTGGTCTGATCAATGACATTTTCTCCATCACCCCCCTCTGTTGTTTCTTGACTTTGTAAATTTTATGAAAGGGCAATTTTTCATTAATCTGATGCATAGAGGCTCTAAATATTGTGAAATGTGATGGCCACTTCTGCTTCTTCTTTTTTCTTCTGTTTTTTTCTGTTTATGATGTGCTGCTTTTCTCATCTTTTAATTTAATTTCTATAGATAATATAGCTGAAGATATTGCTACAAATATATGGGTATTGTGAAATGTGATCATCACTTCTGTTTTATCGGTTGATGTCCTGTTTTCTCACTTTCTCTACTTTCTATAGATATTGCAGCTGAAGATATTGCTAAGAAAATATCTGGGTATTTTGAGGATGATGTTTTGCCCAATGAAAATCCTCAAGAAAATAGATTCCGTTTGTTGAGGAAACTCTGCAACTGCGAGTATTGGCTGATCGAACAATATTCTGCTGACAAGTTTGAATCGCTTGGTCATGGAGAATATATTGTGTTTTTGGAGAAATATATACACCTGTTTCCTCATGCATTTCAAAAGTGCATACTTGGTGGTTTGCAAAAAGATGTTTCGTTGGAGGCACGCATGCTGCCTATTCAATTGGATGTGTTGCTATCACAAGCTTTAGATGGCTTTCAGGAAATTGAAACTGTGAATATCCAAAATGTTTCTGAATTGCTGACTAGGCAGTTTCCTTTAGTATGCTTCGAACTAGTGAATAGTGGTCTCAAGGAAAACCTTCTGGATATCATACAAGAAAAGAGATGCAACTTAACTTCACATTCAGTATTGTTTTCTATACCATTATCAAGACCAACCTATATGGGTGGTTCATCTGCTCAAGATGAGAAGGAAGCGGGAGATACTAGTAAGTTTACTGATAATGCAGTAAATAGAGGAATTTTAGCTCCAGTTACTAGCAGAGATGCTATTGAGGTCCTCCTCAAGGCCCCTATGCTGGCTGATTTGAAATTGTGGTCGCATTGGGATATTTTATTTGCTCCCTATCTTGGTTCAATTGTGGAGTGGTTATTAAAGGAGGTCAACTCCAAAGAGTTGCTGTGTTTGGTCACTAAGGATGGCAAAGTAATTCGTTTGGACCATTCAGCTACTGTGGAATCTTTTTTAAAAGCTTGCATTCAAGCATCTTCTTTTGAAGCAGCAGTTCAATTGTTGTCCTTGTTTGCATTATATGGCGGTGAACAGAGTGTTCCTATATCGCTTCTGAAGTGCCATGCACGGAAAGCCTTTGAAGTTATTATTGATAACCATTTGGAAATGGAACTTGATAATAAAAAACCACCCATGCATGGGAATCTATCTTTTAATCAGCATATAGTCAGTAAAAGTACATCCAGTAATTTAGACAGCAAGGTTTTGAATAATAGGAGTATAATCAAGAAGGCAGCTCCAGTTTTGTCAAGGTTTATCCTTGACTGTTTGAGTTATCTACCAGTTGAGTTTTGCAGTTCAGCTGCAGATGTATTGATTTCTGGGTTACAATCTTTTGTGAACAATGTTCCTGCAGCTATCTTGACTGAATGCAAGCAAATAGAGCATCGTCTCATTCTTCATGAAGTTGGCCTGTCTCTTGGATTATTGGAATGGGTTAATGACTACCAATCTTTTTGTTCTTCTTCGACAGCTGGATTGTCCCCTGCATCATCATGCTTAGATGTGGTCAATTCTGAGCTCAATACATCATCAATGATTGGCCAAGATGGACTGGACGTGCATCGCAATTTGTCGGGTGAAATGCTGGTTCCAGGTGAGGTAGATCACGCAAAAGATAAACCATCCAGTTATGCTGCTCATTCTGCTAACCTTTTAGGCTGCACTACTGCAAATTCAGAGCAATTATCAAGGTTTGATGATCACACTGATAAAGATCCAGCAAAATTTATCGAGTCTATTAGGCAAGAGGAATTTGGTCTAAATGAAAGTCTTTTAGCTGCTGAAAATAGCATGTTGGAAAAGCAGCATGCTCGATTGGGCAGGGCTCTCCACTGTCTATCACAAGAGCTGTATTCTCAAGATTCACACTTTATCTTAGAGCTGGTATGTACATGTTCCCAGTTCCCCCATCTCTGAACCTTCTTTTCGAGCTTGTATCAGTGCCTTTTTCCTGATGGCTATGAGATCTGTTATTTATTGCTTGTTCAATCATTTTGTTCTATGTGAAGAGATGATATACAGAAGAAAAATTAGAATTACACGACTAACCTCTTCAATAGTACTTTTTTACACTTAGTAGTAGTGATAACAACGAAAATTACTAGAAATCAAATATGATTCATGCGAGACCAAGTGAGATATTTACATTTATGACTTTTCACCCGAAGAGATGCTTTTTGTCATGGATTACATTTTTATGTATTTATTCTTGACATCTTTCTATCTGATTTGTCTATAGGTACAAAATGCTGATGATAATATTTATGCTGAAAATGTGGAGCCCACTATAACATTCATTCTGCAGGAGAAAGGGATTGTTGTGTTGAATAATGAACAAGGTTTTTCATTCAATAACATCAGAGCCCTTTGTGATGTTGGAAATTCAACAAAAAAGGATGTCAACACTGGATACATTGGGAAGAAAGGGATCGGCTTCAAATCAGTATTCCGGGTACCATTAACAATAGTTTCTTTTGTCTTGCATGTGTTCCTTTTTGCATTGTATTCTGTTCTTATAAGATGGCTTAAACATATGGTGATATGATGATTGATGCCAAAGTTTGACCAATTTTGCCTGCTGCATACTTATGCAATGATTGTTCTTTCCTGGAATGATGTGACAAGATACTTTAGTAGAGTGACAATTCTGACTATTGGCTCAATTTCCTTAGATAATTATTTTTTATATAAAACAGATTTGACATTATTGTCAAACATAATTATACCTACATTACTACATTACTTTTCTTTCTTCATTTTTTTTTCTTTGCAGCTAAATGCACGTCTTTCTTTGTTTACTCTATGCTGTAATATCCTCTAGTCTCTACAGCGCGCAGCTCTTAAATAGTTATAAATATTAAATACTACTAGCTGAGATCTGAAGATTAGAAAAATATGGGACTGATTGAGGGCTGTAAAGTCATTTTGGAGGAGCTAAAATTGATTAAAAGTCATTTTGTGCACATGTGTCATGTGTGTCAAGGTGCTAATCACAATAGCAACCCATTGTTTCTTGTCTGTGTAAATAGAAAATTGTTAGTAGGAGTTATTGTTACAGTAGCCCTCAATTTAAAAAAGTATCCAATAGTTTTATTTTTGTTCTTCTTAAATTGCAGGTTACTGATGCTCCAGAAATTCATTCAAATGGTTTTCATATAAAATTTGACATAACCGAAGGCCAGATTGGGTTTGTTCTGCCAACAGTAATACCTCCTTGTGATGTTGACTTTTACACCAGATTGGCATTGACAGGTTCTGACCGCCTTGATCGAAACTCTTGGAAAACATGTATTGTTCTACCTTTCAGGTCGAGCTTGCTGGAAGGAGTTTCCATGAACAACATTTTATCTATGTTCTTGGATCTTCATCCTTCATTGCTACTATTTCTTCATCGTCTTAGATGCATTAAGTTTAAAAACTTAGTTGATGATTCATTCATTGTTATGAGGAAAGAAGTTATAGGAAATGGCATAGTAGAGGTTGCCCTTGGTAATCATAGGATGACTTGGTTTGTAGCATCCAAGAAATTAATGGCTGATACCATTCGTTCTGACGTGCAAACAACAGAAATTTCTGTAGCTTTTACATTAAAGGAGACAGGTGAAGAAGGATATGTCCCAGTTCTGAATCAACAGCCAGTTTTTTCGTTTCTTCCGCTAAGAACATACGGGCTTAAGTTTATTCTCCAAGGAGATTTTGTTTTGCCTTCTTCAAGAGAAGAAGTTGACGGAAACAGTCCATGGAACCAGTGGTTACTTTCAGAATTCCCTGATTTATTTGTTAGTGCTGAGAGGTCTTTTTGTTCTCTTCCTTGTTATAAGAACAATCCAGCAGAGGCTGTTACAGTATTTATGAGTTTTGTTCCTCTTGTGGGTGAAGTACATGGGTTCTTTTCTAGTCTACCTCGAAGGGTAATTTCCAAATTACGCATGTCCAATTGCTTGCTTCTGGAAAATGATAAAATAGAATGGGTTCCTCCTTGCAAGGTCATGAGGAATTGGTCTGACCAGACACGTTCTTTATTACCTGATTGTTTGCTTCATGAGCATCTTGGTCTGGGATTCTTGAATAAGGATATTGTTCTCTCAGATTCGTTAGCTAAGGCTCTGGGTGTTGAGGACTGTGGACCCACTATTTTACTTAAGTTTATCTCTTCACTGTGTCGCTCAGAAGATAGGTTAAAGTCAATGGGTTTTGGTTGGTTAGCATCTTGGCTCAGCACCATTTATGTGATGCCATCTCAGCTTTCAGTGCAAACTTCCTCAAGTAATGGGACCTTGTCTGAGTTCATACCCGACCTTCAGAAAACTCCATTTATCCCTCTTTCAGATGGTAAATACAGCTCTGTGAATGAGGGCACTATTTGGTTGCATTGTGACTCTGTAGACCAGGGTATCAGTGATCAATATCTTCTCGAGACATTTCCAAAATTGTTTGCTAAACTGCGGATTGTGAATCCAGGCCTTCTGGCTGCAGCTTCCACCATTTATAATTCATGCTCTGACACATCAATTATGGAGAATGCTGCAAGGATGCTTTATAAAATCGGAGTCCAGCGGCTGTCCATTCATGACATCATAAAGTTGCAAATTCTGCCAGCCATATCCGATGATAAAAATGCAGTGGGGCAGGAAGAATTGATGACAGAGTACCTTGCCTTTGCTATGTTCCACTTACAATCAAGTTGTACAACTTGTAGCCTAGAAAGGGGTAGCATTATTGCAGAGTTGCATGAGAAGGCTCTGATCCTGACAAATTTTGGATTCAAGCGATGTAGTGAGGTGGCAATCCATTTCAGTCGGGAGTATGGAAATTCTGTTGATGTGGATAAGCTAATTAATGGGATTGATATCATATGGTACAAAATAGATGCTGCTTACTTAAGACATTCAATCACCAAATGCATCTCTGGTGGAGTGTTGAAGTGGAGGAGTTTTTTTCAGGAAATTGGAGTAACTGATTTTGTTCAAGTAGTTGATGTCGGTAAGAGTGTTCCTGAAATGTCTCTTATTAATCTTAAGGATGAAATGCAAGCTAAAGAGATTATGTCCATTGATTCAATTGTTACAAATTGGAAATCTCAGGAGTTGTTTCACATATTGTCCTGGATTTCGTCTAGAGATGATAGGGAAAAGTCTGGATACCTCTTAGAGATTCTTGATAAATTGTGGGATGAGTATTACAGCGATAAGGCTACTGGTTATCACAATGATACAACTGGGGAACACAAACCATTCAAATCCTCACTTATATGCACACTTCAAAATATTCCATGGATAGCATCAAATATCAACAACAAGCTTCACTACCCTAAAGATCTCTTTGATGATTGTGTGGCAGTAAATTCAATTTTGGGTCTTAATGCTCCTTGTACCATTCCAAAGGTTAGTGAATGTTTAAAAATTTTCAGGTGTTTCATGTTTAATCAATATTATGAAGTTTGAGGTGTGTTTTTACCTGTTCTTGTTTGCAGTTCGAGGATAACTTTTCACTTTAGCTCTTCAGTTTGTATCAATCACTCTCGTCTCTTTCTGCTCTGAAACTATTTAGTCCAAAGTTTCTGCCTGTTATATAAGTTATTTTGCTCAACTATGTATGTTCATTGGTATATTGTATAAAAATATTTTTATTGGTATATTGTATAAAAGATTCACATTGTTACTAATAATATGCTTCTATGTTTTTTCCCAGCTCTGGTTTAAATGAATGTAAAAGTTCATTTACTTTATTCCAAGTTGCATTTTATAATGGTTAATGTCTTGAACTCCATAATCTCTTTAGAGTAAAAACTTTGTAAAACAATGCTGGTCGTCAAGTGAAGGGGTTTGAGTATGTCCGCTGGTAACCTTTGGACTTTTATCCTTGTAGTAAGTAATTGTTTCTGTAACTTATATGCTTCACTTTGAAAGTCTTCTGCTGTCAGCCTGACAATTGCCCTTTCCAAATTATAATTCTTCTTATACAAAAGAAATGCTCTTATCCTTCTGGGATGTCATACTGTGTACTCCTGAGTCTTTAAGAAAGTGTTATAGCTTTCATTATTGAAGGATGCGATTTTATCTACAAATGTTTGTCTTACATTTAGACCTAGGGAAAAGTTACTGGTGTACCTTTTTATTCTTACACTAAAATCTTGGCTTAGATGGTTTTGAGATGTTGCACCTAAAATATATTATCATATAATTAAATTCATATCCATTAAGTTTTTTAACTTGAGGCCTTGAGGGTCCACCTGACAAGTGTAAGTGTGTATTACAGTATGTGCTATGAATTGAAAGTAATGAAACTCTTTCCATTTGAAACAGGTGAGAAGTACAAAGTTGATCGCTGATATTGGATTAAAAATCAAAGTGACCCTAGATGATGCTCTATCCGTTCTTAGACTTTGGAGACAGTCTGGATCTCATTTCAAGGCTAGGTATTCTTTTTGAGTGATCGTTCTAGACTCGTCATGATTAAATAGTTGTTAAAACTTCTCTTCCCAGGCAAATAAAAATTAGCTAATTTTTTCCTTGTACACAACTCTGCATTTACTTCATTATTATTACTACGATTACTCATGCTACTACTACTACTTTTTCTTTTGGAATGAACCAGTTTCCTTGCATGTCCTATCTTTTTCTTTTAACATAGTTAACCATAATAATCTCTGCATAGTAGATTTTATATGCGTCACCATTGCTTAGTAACACTACCTTTCTTCTTTTTTATTGAATAATTCCTGACCTATATTTAAGTCTGCCCCTCAAACGAATAGGTGGCATGCATCACAGATCGTCTTTAATTTTCAACCTGGATCAGTTGGGTTCACATTGTGGGTTAATAAAATTGGTTGAACCACCTGTTCTAATTTAACTATTAAGTGATTAGAATTGTTGAAATAACATATTAGGCTCAATTTAAGGTTATCTGAAATTATGAGTATGAGATGTTTTGGCAGGATAATGCTTGCTTTCAGAATATGATGATGATTTTTGGAATGGCATGGATTTTTTATCATTTAAAGGCCCATCTCCTTGTTTGAGTTGATGTTTGAATTTAATTAACCGAACTGCATCTATCAGCAGTACCTTGCCCAAAATGGTACACAATCTAAGTCGACCCCTCCATGATGCATGTAGTCTAAATGCTGTTCTGCATACCTGTACAGACCCTGTGACCTGGATCATGCCACGATCCAGGTAATCCATGTGCAATTGAAATATCTTTTGAAAATGATGATTTCTGGCTAGCATAATCTTTGAAATCTTACTCGATTTTTTTTGGCTAATGGATAAGGCGAATGCACATCATGAGAAATAAACATAAAATAGTTTTAGTTGCAAGGTTATCTATTGGTAAAGATAATTGGACTAGAGTGGCATCTGCCGTTGTTTTGCTTAGGGGTTAAATAACTCCTAGAAAGTACTTTTAGTACTTGTGTTGCATGATGGTTTCCAGTAAGAGTGGCTTGCATATAAATTTGTCCTCTCTTGTTTTGCCAGTGTCTCACAGATGTCCAATTTCTATGCATACCTCTGGAAGGAGATGACTCATTCAAAGAAGAAAGTATTGGAGGAATTACATTCTGGGCCTTTCATTTTTGTTCCCGATGCATCTAGCTATTCTGATGAGGATGCTTTAGCTGGTTCTCTGATGTCGCCTCAAGACGTTTATTGGCATGATACTATTGGTTCCGCAGACCTAATAAAATCAGTTCACCCTGAATGTGTTTCAACAGTATCAAGTAGTCCTCGGATGAAAATGTTGCAAAGCTTGTACCCACATCTTCATGATTTTTTTGTGAATGAATGTGGAGTGGACAAAAGTCCTCCTTTTAGCAGCTACCTTCAGATTTTGCTGGAGTTATCTGCTATTGCTTTGCCTCATCAGGCCGCAAAGAGGGTAAGTGATCCTCCAATTAGATTTGGGATATTTTTGTCACCTAGGAATCTTACCTTGGTTTTTATATGAATATGTGATAGGTTTTTGAGGTGTTCTTAATCTGGGATGATGCATTGAGATCTGGATCAATGAGTTCTGAAGATGTTGAATTTCTGAAAGAAAGTCTCCTGAAAAAGGAATATACAGTCCTTCCTACTAGACAAGATAAATGGGTTTCTCTACACTCGTCATTTGGTCTAGTCTGTTGGTCTGATGATGATAATCTACGAAGAGAATTCAAACATCGTGAAGGTGTTGACTTCCTGTGTTTTGAGAAATCCACTCTTGAAGACAAGCAGATGCTTCCATCGAAGGTCTCAGTTGTCATGCAAAGGCTAGGAATTCCTATCCTCTCTGAGGTTCTCTCTTTCTCCCTATCTTTCTCTGTGTATATGCATATTCATGCACAGACTCACATTTTACATGCTAGTATGGTGTCATGCAATGTTTTGCTTTCAATCAGACTTGCTTTCTTTGGTATGATAAACTGATATCTCGTTTTGACATGTACATTAAACCCCCTAGATAAAAATCCCCATAATCTCATTTTATCAGTCCCCTATGTAGTCCTCACTGTTAAATATCAAGTTCTTGAGTAAGAAGCTTACTAAGGATTTTGAGTAGAGTGAGCGATAAAAATGACCTCCATTTTGCTGCTTAAAATTTTGGTGTTGCATTTGTATAATGCCCAAAAAATTTGTAGTTTAATTGATGCTTCTTATCTTTACCCAATAATACCTTTAGCTATTGGAACTGATTCTGTACATACAGAGGAACGATTGTGCTAACTATCCTAACATCCTTTCTTCTATATCAGGGTGGTTATTTTGCAAGTTCTTGAAATACTTGCCACTTGCAACTAGGTCAACTTATTGTCATGTTGATCCGTTGATGTCCTAAATTATGTTCATCATTACAACTATGTGGACCATAACATTAGATTACTACTTTTCATTATCTAAGGCATTTTTGTGTTTCTTCAATAGCTAGCCATGTATTTTTTGCTTAACAATTTGTTTTAATATGTATATAGATTTATTTATTTCCATATATTACTTCCATTGATCTTTATATTGTTATCAATGGAACTTGAAGTGATGGCCTCATTGGACTTTCTTTTCTGCCATTCACAAGAATAATCTCTCGTTAATTGTTTTGAATTTGTGCATTCAGTTAATTAATTATAGATTTCCTTATACATATTTAATTGTTTATTAGAATCTATGCTTGATGCTCATTTACTTATAATTGAAACTTTAAAACAATATATTTCTATCAAATTAAAATAGCGTTTTCATTTTGATCTCATCAAGTATTTTTAACTTGTTTATTTATTTATATAATCTATAGTTTTTTCTATCTCATCATGTATGTATTTGTTATCTTTTTGGTTTAGTCCTGGTTCCATCTTAAGACAACATAGGCTGCCTCAGTATTTGCTGATCAAGTGATATTTCAGTCGCTTTTAAGTTTCTCTCTGGATCTATCATTCTCTCAGTCTCTCTTTGATTTTCACTTTTCTGATTTATTTTTATATATGCTATTTGATATTGATTTTATCTATGAGTCCCATTACTTGCGTGCTATACTTTAGAGAGTGGAACCTTTTTCTGGTTTGTTGGATTTTTCAATTGCTGTATTATATTTGCTTGTTGTGTAGCTTTTATATATAAAATATATGTTTGTTGAATTAACTTCCATTCACTTTTTGCTATTTAAGTTTTTCTGCCAACATAAATATTTTGAATTTATTTAATTTTCCCAAGGTCTTTTTAGGTAATACTCATTGCCTTTCATTTTCTTATTTCACTGATCCCATTACTTATTTCAGTTTCTTTTATCCCTTTTTAATCATCATTTTATTAAAATTTCCAGTTGAAACTGTGAAAATTTTACTCATATAATTTGGAATCTTATACACTTCAAATATGATTTGTTACTTAATCCTTTTGGACAAATCGTATTGAAGGCGTCCCTACTATGATTCAACAGTTATTTTCATTTTGTTAATTTTGTGTTGTGTATTTGAGATCTAGTAATTAGAGATGCTTACAGTTTCACTTGGGGGTAACACTAGATGCTTCTAAAGGTCTGGTATTATTATAAACAAGCTTTCCATTTTGAAACCCTACACATGTTGCCAGGTCTCAATAAAACAAAAGCTGCAAATAAGTGAGAGATGGTCATATTCTAAACTTGCTTTAATTGACTTAAGTTTTAATATTTTGTAGCCTAACTTATTCTACCTATATGGAATTTTATATATTAGGTTCTGTTAGCTTTGAACTGTAATTATATGATTCATTTCCATAATTTGACAAGAAGAAAACTGTAGAATTGCTATTTTTTAGTTGTCTGTGTCTAGTGTGTGAACTTATTTTACTTCTACAAACTCCTGATTTATCTTTCTTGAAGATTTACTTCTATTTTCACATTTCAAGTTGTTTCTTCAGTTGTGAAAAGTTAGCACTATGCTAATGCTCCCACTTATTGGTTCCTTTTCTTAATTCTGTTATCTATTAGGTGTTGCATATTGTTGAGAATCCTTGTAGGTTTTTCAAATGCTTACTCCAGCTCTAATTTTGAAACTGATGCAATCCAGCTTAGTAAGTTTATAATGATTTATTTCTAAAAGTGACTTTATACTGTGGCAAAAGGAAATCACCTTGATGATATTAACATTGAATGTCTGCCATTGTGATTAAGTCATCCATGGAATGCTCTATATACTTGTAAGCTCTTTTTACTTACTATTATCTATCTGCAAGCAAGTCGGTTGGAAATACTCGGACCATTTGACTATTTCTAGTCAGTAACATGTATTGAGGCTATATCGGAGAAGTGCAGATCCTTTATGTCATTCTTAGCGACAAGAACATTCTTTTTTTCGCAGATTGTAACTCGTGAGGCTATTGCCTATGGTTCAGAAGACAGTAGTTCCATTTCTTTGCTAGTGAATTGGGTTCTTCCATATGCTCAGCGCTACATCTTCAATGCACACCCGGAAAAATATTTTCAACTTAAGCAGTCTTGTTTTGAGAATCTCGAACATCTGAAGATTGTTGTGGTTGAAAAGTTGTTTTATCGGTATAAGATAAAGAAATGTGACATTGCATCAAAGAGAAGGCACCAGTGTAACTGCCTTCTGCAGGTATTTAATGCCTGAGATGCATCTTCAGTGATGGGGCCCTTGTTGATTTGAGTTTTTATCTGTAACTTATTTTTCATGTTTTTTGCAGGAGAACATCTTGTACTGCTGTAGGGAATCGGATTCACACTCAATATTTTTGGAGTTATCTTGTTTACTATTTGATGGAACTCCTCAATTGCACTTCGCAAATTTCCTTCATATGATCAAAACCATGGCTGAATCAGGTGCGACTGAGGAGCAGACAGAATTGTTCATCGTAAACAGCCAGAAGGTGCCAAAACTCCCTGATAAGGAATCTATCTGGTCTCTTGTCTCTGTCTCGTCATTGATGGAGAATAATGCTGCACCCATAGCTTCTTACTCTATGAAGGTTGAGGATTTGAGCAATTTGCAATCCAAACGGAAACCCGGCATCAAGTCTTCAAACTGGCCACCTGCTGATTGGAAAACTGCGCCTGGTTTCGAGTCTGTTGACGTATCTAGGTTGACAACACCAGGACCTAGCAATGTGCAAATCCAAGAGGGGGATTCTGCACAGAATAATTTTAAAACAGCAGACATTTGTCTATACGATGTTAGCAGTGAATTTAACATTGAGGTTAATTTAACAGCTCAGGGAGCAGTTCTAGCTGGGGCAGAGGTTCCAGAATTCCAATCTAATCTACCGAGCAACTTGATGCCATCTAACTTGAACGTAGTAATGGATTCTGTTGATCTCGATTCTCCTGATACCAAGGATGTTGGTCCATCAGTTTGTGGTGAAAAGGATCAGGCACTTGCTCAGCAGGCCTTGCTCACAGGGAGATTGGGGGAGCATGTAGCTTTCAAGTATTTCACGGGGGAAGTAGGTGACCGGTCTGTGAAATGGGTAAATGAAGCTAATGAGACTGGACTGCCTTACGATATTGTATTGGAGGGCGATGAAAACACTACTGAATATATTGAAGTAAAAGCGACCAGATATGGAAGAAAGAATTGGTTTCTCATATCAATCAGAGAGTGGCAATTTGCAATCGAAAAAGGTGAATCTTTCAGCATTGCACATGTAGTTTTGGCAGATGACAATATGGCAAGGGTGACGATATACAAAAATCCAGCCAGATTGTGCCAGCTGGGTAATCTGAAATTGGCAGTTGTAGTGCCAAAACAATAGAGTTGTCTGCCGTGTTTCTGTGCAAGTGTTCGATTGCCATATTTTTGCGGCGGTTTTAGCAGATTCGGCTGCCCACTTGACTAGATAATGAGACTCTGCTTTGACCATGCAAAAATCCTGCAAAGGCCCAAGGCTTGAAGCTCGCAACTACCTGATCGCAATGAAAGATTTTGCTTTAACTTGCTGCTTTCAGTATACAATTCATTGTCTGGAAAATATACACACACTTACCGTACTAGTGATAATTTTGCTTACTCTTCCAATAAGTTCACAGATCCTCCTCCATCCAGTCGAGATCATGTGAGGGAGCATTATCACAAAAAGGAATTTGCAGATTTATGAATCTGATTTTACATTAGAGATAGATTCAAAGGAGAGTTTACCAACGTAAAGCTTTGAAATGAAATTGACTGTACACTTCTATTGATAGGAAAAAAAACCACTCTCGACTTGATGTGATGTATTTGATGAAGGTGATGCCGAATTTGAGACTTTCGATATGTTGGAGCCTAAATTTCATAAACAATCTTCGTGGACACGAATTGATTACATGCAAAATACTGATGAGAGATGTCGTACTTCATTGACTTTTGCCCATTCGCTACCAGTAAACTAGGTTTTACTTTCTTCTTTCAAGAAATAAAAGAAGAGAAGATTACGTTGTACTTTCCACTGTACGTTCGAGTCATTGAAACCGAAGTTGATGAACATAAAAAAAAGAAAACAAAAAGGAAGGGGGTTTGGGGTGTTCAAAGTATATGTATGATCCTATGTTCAATCAAACTCAATGAACACAAAAGTAAATAGGGGTAAGTGCAGCGCACTGCGCACAATTCACAGAAAAATTCAAACGAATGAAATGAAAGAACCCTTCTCGTCACATACTATATAGAGAGAAGATTGAAAACTCAATAAATAACAGCTAGTTCGTGGTGGCTTGAGTGGGAGTCTAAAAATTATGCTACCTCACAAAACGCTAATTTTACAGTCAAAATTTAAATATAAACCAACTACGTTTACTCCCAGCTATCATTTACATACATGTTTCAAAACAAAACAAAAAGACAAAAATGAATCTCAGTAGTTTTGCCAACCAGTGCGTAACATGTTCGCACTTCTCACAAGTAGTATTCTTTTCTACCAGATGGTATCCACTACTGGGCTTTTGGTTTTTGAATCTTCACGTAAGGGAACATACCCAAAAAGTGCTCTACTTTTGGATCCCACCCTCGTTGTTGAGCTCGGCAGAACATCAAAAATGTGTTGGCAAAGTACGAGTTGAAACCCATCAAAACATGCCACAAGGCATGACCCTGTGGATTGATGCGCCATAGCGAGATATGCTTGCATAAGAGACGGTCAACTAGCCAGCAGATAGTTCCCATCACAAGAGTGGCCACATAGAGCTTTGCCAACCGCTTTGCTGATTTGTCTTCCGTGTGAATGTAATACTTATACATCCTAGGAATGCACAGGAGACAAAGCAGTGCGTAGTGCACCTTGAAACCAATGTCTAAGCGAACCTGTGAGTGTGCAACTGCAAATACTGCGCCATAGAGAAACAAAAACGTGGGCATTGTACTTCGATAATGCCAGTCAGGAGAGTAGAGAATGTAGATATAAAGGAGCATTTCCCACACCATAGGTGTTTCATCCCCTTGCTGCTGCCTGGATAAATTCAAGGAGTTAAATCAAGATAGTGCCAGATATATCAAGACTAGAGTCGGCTTAAACAACTATTTCATAGGAACTGTTTGACTTGCATAATGATATTAGCAGCTATAGAAACACATAAACTACCTCATCAGATAATCCTACATTTCAACGAGATGATATAAATAGGAACTCAAAATTCATAACCTCAGATACTGTGTCTTAGCCCCCCCTTTATATGAGACCAACTTCAAGCAAGGTGAGAAACATAGTCAACCAGGTCCAAAATCATCTATAGATCAACATTCAGAAACAATCATAACGAACATCATCAAGCTCCTCTATATAGTTAAAAGATTGCTGATAACAATGTGAAGCCCACTTAAATTAGAAGTCATGTTACATCATTACACTTTCACTTCTCTAGTACACGGGTCAATACAATATGTATATACATATTTCAAACTCAATCAAAAATCCAATTTGCAAACATCTAATATTTGAAACTTCCAACACCCGGTTCCACTAGTTATATGGTGTCCCCTAATGAACAAGCAATACTACACTCAACTATCATGCAAAATGCAGAGACCGACAATAAGCAGCTGTCCACTACATGTCACATGTTTAAAGATGAAAGTAACATATAAGGATATAGATCTGATTTCAAATAAGAAAGCAGAAAGGCAAGGGCACAAATAAGAACTTACAGTCGCTGCAATGTGGCATGATATAGCATGCTGCCAATGGCAAGTATCATGTTTGATAAGTGAAGGACGCTGAACCTTTTCTCAAATCGCTGTCTCAGTGAATTAACAAGACCAATGAATGCTAAGATGATGCATGGGACATTAGATATGGTGTTGAAAAATTCAGCAATATAGGACGATTGGACATAATTCAGCTCACACCACTCATGTGTGGATGTCACGGGTCCCCAAAAACTTGACAGATCTTCCATTTCTCAGTACTAAGCTTCACTGTTATTGGCCTTACGTAAGAAGGCGGACTGGGATGCAACTATTTCCGGAATCCTACAAATAAAAAAATGTATATTCTGATTGAGTATGCAGACCAGATATGAGCTAACTTAGAAAGTATAAAATTAGAATGACATGCAAGATCAAATATAATATAAATAAGTTCGAAGTACTGATGGAAAAAGTTGCTCCAGGAGATCAGGGGAGAGGACCATTTCATTAACAAGATCAATTATTAGAAACCATATACTTCGACCATCTCAACAACATGGCAAATACAACTGAAACATGAAAATACAATTAAAACCTTTAATTTGATATACTACCAATAAAGTGAACAGCCTCGCTTAATCTGCTTTCAGAACTACATTAATTCCCGCTGGAAATATAATTCTGAAACAATTTGTACAAGTGGGAATAGTAGAGAGAAGCACGAACCAAATAACAAGATCGCTTTATTAGTGTGTGGACATATTCACACATACCAGGAAAAGACCCTCTGTGAAGTCTGAAGCTTTAAAACATTGAAGTAAACAACAGTACAACATTCTGATATGAACTTAGGATCTAAAGCAATATAGCGGAGTATGGGGCACAAATACAATGAAGAGTGTTAGTACATTGGTATTTATCTAGAGCAATGAAGTTATTTCTACATGCAATCTTAACATATACACTTGAACTGCACAGATTCCTCCGTACAATCTTTCCTCATCTTAAGTTATTAGTTTCGAGGTAGGCTAATCTCTACTCTCTAGTCAAGCCATTTCAGCATTCCTCGGATTTCATTTGGAAAACTCCACTTGGTTTGATAAATTTACTGCAAAGCTTCTTCAATAAAGGATGACGGCAATATTCAACCACATAAGCATACTGCAACAGGAGAGGGAAACAAAATCTAGTTGACAAATATAATCAAAAGAAAACTTGAAATTTTCTCATAGCTACTCTATTCCATTGCTATGGGCCTATGGCTGTTGAAACTAAGGACCAAAAGAAATGGCTCAGGATTTACTTCAATAATAAATTAATAATATTAAAATAATTGTGTTGAAATTGATGATTTATGTAGAGTTTAAAGTAGAGGAAAAGTGGCTCAAGTCACACAGGGAGCTGAAAAACTCTACAAAATGTCAGAGCACAGTGGTATTGTCATCTACAGCATACGGAACTGCACACATAGCCACATAACAACAATATCTTTAGCAGAAATCTTAACTTTGTTTCTTATCTAAAAAGAGATGCATAATTGCAGTTAGCAAGTATAGACTGATCAATAGACTAAGCCAACTATATTTTTCCAAATCTTGGGAAGGTAATAACATGAAACAACCTCCACATTTCATGTCAAATACCAGAATACTCCTACAAAAGCAACAGTAAACATGAAAAATATATTTATAATCAAAAAATTAGCAGACAGCAAAAGAGAACAAATAATAATGCTAAACTAACATCCACCAAACCGATCTCGAAATCAAATATTCCAAAACGCGCAAATCATTCGACAAAAAATCCCAAAACGAAGCACCGATCGTTCCATTCTCCGAAAAACAACTCTCCATAACCAATAAATCATTTAAAAATATCATAATTAGCTTCTTCAGTCAATTAAACACCACCGCTTAATTTTCCGCATTACTATCACCACCATCACACGCACACATAATAATTGCCGATTCAGAAAGCAAACTGACCTCAAAACTCAGATCTACACGGCGGCCGCTGCACTCACACAAACGAACCCTTCGAAATTCGGCAGAAATAAGATAGATATCACCGCTGTATACGCGTATCTGTATGTGTTCGTGTACGCGAATGGAAGTACATGGCCGGATTCTTTTTTGCCTCCTTTTAATTTAATTCGCAATTGGGAAATTATTTAATCAAAACTGTGAAAGAGAGATTTTGATGTATATATAGCTATTCGGCTTTTAGGTGTTGCGAAGCGAAGTGTGTGTGCGCTTGGGTTTCGAAAGGATTCGAAATTGCTTTACCTCACCTATTCGGCAGCGTGCCACGCGCTTAGGGCACGTAACAGGAAGCGCGTATGCCGATTTTAATTTTAATTTAAAGTTTATGATCCGATCACACGATTGTTGTACGATTTAAAGTCGACAGCTGGCGTTTTTCAATTAGAATCCGTCCACTAAATTTATATATTTAATTTCGTTTTGGTTTGTTCATGAAAAATGTTCACTTTCTTTTTGAAAATATCAATTTTATATTTTTATCATAAACCTATCTACTTATTTACAAAAAAACCATATATGACCCACCTTTTAACATTCAATATTCATTAATATATTCATTTATTATCCTCATGACATAAGTTTTTATACTTACTTTACACTCATTATAATTTATTAAAATCCGTGTCACAAAAATCAATGAACGATTTTGATGGACGGATGGAGTATTAAAAATTATAAGACGGTCATAAATTAAGGTTCGTGTTAAATAGTTGGATTTAAACTTTTATTTAAAGAAATAAATTCTTTTTGCTATTGTGATTTTATTTTTTAATGAATAATTGTTATGATCCAAAAATTGAAAAATGATGTGCTATTACATTCAACCAATTTGAGGGACAACACTATTACACAGTACACACACGAATAGTTGGAATGAAAAACAACATTTGAGTAGTGTAATTGGATAATTAATAAGATTTGTAATTGTAAAAACGAATATGCTCCTACCAATCTCCTATAAGTCCATAAATTTTACATATTTTTAAGAAAGGGCAAGAGATAATTTTGTTTTTAAAAATGAGCTACACTTGTCTAAATATTTAGTTTATATGAAAAAACTATTAATAAATTAAATAAAAGAAAAAGGAAAATTCCAGTGCCATAAAATTGAGTTTGTCTGGTGCACCTCTCGCACCCTAAGACCCACCACTATTGTGAGCTAACTGCAGAGTACTTTAAATATGGATTCACTTCTGTAGCATCAAGAAAGCAAATGTTTCCTTTTGTTACCTCATTTATGCCTTGTAAAAATCTTCAAACTAAAGGAATTAATATTAACTTGAGTATAAACGTAATGCATATTCTTTTCTGGGTCATAACATGGTCCCTTTTCCATTCTTAAACCTTGTTCATATCTAAGTAACCAAATATATAGCTTAATTTACCTTTATTTATTCAAGGGTTATTGACATATAAATATACAAACTTTGATATGATTTTGGTTTTATACTCGAACTTTAAAAAGAGTATATAAATACATGAACTTTGATTGATTTTGATTATGTGCACGAACTTTAAAATGAGTATATAAATACACGAACTTATAAATTGTAGTAATTTTATCATAATTGAAACTGACATGGCATTAGATATGATGAGTTGGCAGCGATGTGAAAATCTTAAAGTTCGTGTGTGAAGAAGAAGAAGAAGAAGAAGAAGAAGAAGAAGAAGAAGAAGAAGAAGACATTTGTAGTAAGTATATTTGTTCGTCATTTACTCCATTTATGGATGATTAGTTTAAGATTTGAAGTGTTCTCTTCGTTTTGTGTGTTTGTTTTATATTCTTTTTTTTTCTTTCTTTCTCGTGAAGTGTATATATGTTTTGTGTGTGTTAATGAGTCAATGTGCGTGTTTTGTCAAGTGTAAATATTTCTTTTATATTTTATTTATTAATTTATTTTCACATCGTTATCAACTCATCATATATAATGTCATGTTAGTTTCAATTTGGTCGAAAAAATAAACCGTGGTAAAATTACTAAGATTAATAAGTTCGTATATTTATATAATCCTCTTAAAGTTTGTGTGCAAAACTAAAATTAAATCAAAGTTCATATATTTATATACTCCTTTTAAAGTTCGTTTGCAAAACCAAAATCACATCAAAATTCATATATTTATATGCCAATAACCTTTATTCAATAACTGAAAGCAAAATGCTTATTGTCTACAAATTAAAATTAATTAAAAGTATCTTTTTTTTTTTTTGAGAAAATTTTACTATAGATTGCAAATGCATGGAAAATGAAAGAAGACCTCCACAAGCATGAAGGTTCATCCCAAACATACATTATAAAACATCTACAGATGCTTTATGAAATCTATGGGCTAGCTCATAATCATCTCAACGAACTAGCTAAATGGTCAATCTGTTTCATCCTTCCAATAGCACGACCATCAACAAAGAACTCACCAAAGAGGAAAATCCTCAACAAGACCACGGCTCTCAACAAAGGAGAAAACAAAGGCTCTCAACATAGGAGATCGACAAACTCTCACAAGGAGAGACAAAAGCGATGGAGAAAACAAAAAGCATTCTCGAGCACGAGTTAAAAAGGCTTAGATCTAGCAAAACCCACTAGATCTGAACCAAATCACTCTAATCCTCGAGATCCATTTATTCAAAAAGAAAAAATAGATAGTGACCATGGAATCAAAATCCGATGCAAGAACACTCCAATGTGACGAAAAACACCTCGGAACCCAACCTTGGCCTCGGATCTGCAGTATCGACTCAGATCTGCAACGTGGAGTCAGATCTGCAGCGTCACCGGAAAACCGTGAAGTGTCGGTACAGTGGGTCGAACCTGGCCTGGTTTATAGTTGAACGAGAGAGAGAGAAGAGCAAAATGGAAGCTTTTGGGGGAGGGGGAGGCGGAGCAGATGTGAGAATTGAGTGTTGTTTCTACTCGCAATGCGCGCTAATTAAGGAAATGACTCGTTTGTTTGGTGGGAGAGTAAAGTTAATTGAGAATTTGATTTTTAATAAAATGATTCCAATGAAAATGAATAATAGTAGATTCCTTATCCTATATTTAGAAAATATCAAAAAATTGTTAGATTTATGGAATTTGGTTTCATCGTGTTCTTCATCACTTGATACACAATTAGTGTTATAAAAAGTAAAAAACATAAAATTGATATAATTTATCTTACACTGTAAATTAAATTCGAAATACATTAAAAACGATCAATGAAAATAAAAATTATGATATAAATCTACACTGGAATAATATCTCAAATTCTAAATTAACACATTGTAATATACACAAAAATTTAAATGTATTCAAAATTAAGATACATTAAAATTAATAAGCATCCATATATGTATACAAATCTATGTAATGGTATAATTGATACATATTTATATTTCCATAGTGTTATTTTTTTAAGAAACAAATTAATCATTTATTTTCAAAATTATTTGAGTAAAAAAAATCATAATTTCATAATATGACTGTCAAAAATGGATTATGGGTAATTTGGGAGTGATCTTTATACTATAATTATCAATGGTATTATGTACGTACATATTATATATATTTAGCACTACCCATGTATTAACTATGTAAATAGTGTAATAATCTTGAGACTACAACAAAAAGAGTACATAATTGAGAAATAAGAATATGAAATATTGCAGACTTTCTTTGCTTTCAGGATTCTTATTACTTTTTTCTTATCTTATAAAATTTTAACCAAGCACATAAATATATTCTTCCACTAATCAATAGTTAAAATTTATGCTCAGAATCCCGTGATATTATGTAATATTCTCCCTTTCAGAAAACACGTACGATTCTATTCCATACAAAAATATAAAAATAAAATAGTGATTAAAAATTTGATTCGTTTTGGGAATATTGACATGAATATGACTTCTTTTGTGGCTCGTGTTTACATCTCTATAAAGTTTATTTCGATCAATACACACGAACTTAATTAAGTAATACTAAGAATAATTAATACATTCAAAAAAGCTTTGTTTTATTATTATATTGTAATTAATTAATTATTCAGGGACTTAATAAATATTACCAATTTTTTGACTGGAGAGTGTGCTTATTTCTTTGCTTATGACTACTTTTCAGGACTTATTCAAAAAGAAGAAGAATTTCTTTTCAATATTTAGAATGTGATCTTCATGCATACTCAGGTGAAGACGACTTTTTACGTGACCAAAAGTTTATTCCATGCTTAACGAGGAAGGAAGATTTATAATGCGTCGAACTTTTGCTGATGTGGACTTATAGTCTTAAACAAGCATTAATTGCATAATTGATGACGCAACTATATTAACTTTATATACACTGATATGAGGTCAAAATAACAAATCACGATTGAAATGTATACATAAGTGAAAACACTCTAGTGGGTCGGGGCTTATTATTTTATGTACGATGTTAATTTTTAATCAGAGGAAAGATCCGAGAATCCGAGTTAACAAAATTACAAAGCAATGCATGGCATATATAAATAATTTAAACTTTTATTTAAATAAATAAATACTTTTTGCTATTGTGATTTTATTTTTAAAGAATAATTGTTATGATCCAAAATTGAAAAATGATGTGCTATTACATTCAACCAATTTGAGGAACAACACTATTACACACACGAATAGTTGGAATGAAAAACAACATTTGAGTATTGTAATTTGATAATTAAGAAGAGTTGTAAGTGTAAAAACGAATATCCTCCTACCAATCTCCTATGGGCTATGAGTCCATAATAATTTACATATTTTTAAGAAAGGGCAAGAGATAATTTTGTTTTTAAAAATGAGCTACACTTGTCTAAATATTTAGTTTATATGAAAAAATTATTAATAAATTAAAATAAAGCAAAAAGGAAAATTCCATTGCCATAAAATTGAGTTTGTCCGGTGCACCTCTCGCACCTAAGACTCACCACTATTGCGAGCTGACTGCAGTGCCATAAAATATGGATTCACTTCTGTAGCATCAAGAAAGCAAATGTTTCATTTGTTACCTCATTTATGCCTTGCAAAAATCTCCAAACTAAAAGAATTAATATTAATAATGAGTATAAACGTAATGTATTTTCTTTTCTGGGTCATAACATGGTCCCTTTTTCATTCTTAAACCTTGTTCATATCTAAGTAACCAAATATATAGCTTAATTTACCTTTATTTATTCAATAATTGAAAGCAAATGCTTATTGTCTACAAATTAAAATTAATTAAAGTTATGTTAGGGAAGCCTACTCGCAATGCGCGCTAATTAAGGAAGTGACTCGTTTGTTTGGTAGGAGAGTAAAGTTAATTGAAAATGTTATTTATGTTGGAAATAGGTGTACAGAACAGTACAACTTGCCGGGCGTATTACAACTTAAAACAGAAATGTAGAAGGAGATCAAACTAACAATGAACTAAACTGAATTGAAATACAATTGAAACAAAACCGTAAAAGCAGATGCGAGTCGAGGAGGCATCTTTCGCAAGACGAGATCGCCCGGTAGTGCTCTGCGTTACGGCGTATCGTCCCCAAAGATAAAAAGCGGCGTCTGCGTGGGTGGCAACACCGCACCAACGAGCTCGACGAATGGAGCAGGCGATGATGAGCTTGGACACGAGCTATGTATGCGAGAGTGCTTGGAATCTTTGGAATGCGATTGATGATGGTGACTAATCTTTGAGGAGACATGTCCTATTTATAGGCGTCGTCCCCTTCATGGGGAGCACGCCGGAGTCAACACCCGCATTGATGTCGGGTGTTACAGAGTTATGTCCCCTATTGAGTGCAGAGGGGTTACACGGCGGTTTCTGGAGACAACGTGTGCACGTTTCCCGTAAAGTCATCATGTCGGAGCGTTTCAAGCGATTCACGATGAATCTGGACAACACGTGCGTCCAGGTTCATTGGACGTATCCGGACGTCTCTTCAAATGCACAGCAGACCCAACGGATTGGGCTACACGAGTTGGGCCTCAGACCAACTCCATCTTTGGGCTCGATCAAACATTGATCCAAAATATACGGACAATGGGCCACGGAACCGAGCCCAAGCAAGCCCACGAGCAGGCGGGCCGGGCGGGCGCAGGCGGCGGGCGCGGCGGCAGGCACGGCGCGGCGGCGGGCGCACGGGCGGCGCGGGCGGCGGCGGCGGCAGCGGCGATGTCTGGCGTGGGCTTTCCACCCATCACTTGTGCACATAATTATACTAAGTGTTCAATGAACCACTTATATAGACAATTAATGAAGGTACATTAATCAATGTGAGATAAGGATTAATTAATCCATGCTTATCCCTAAACACAAAACTCCATGTTTAAGTGACCAACTTTGATCCACTATTTCTCACTCACCGGAAATCGGTTTGAGAATGTGAATATATCACGATCATCTACTCAAAGCGTAGATCGATCCTATGTCATTTAATTTCACAAAATTAAACGTTACGTCACTCAAAATCTTTGTCAATGGCAACTTGACCACATATATAATATTATATATATATACACGTGATTTCCAACAATTTATAGTAAATGATTCTAATGAAAATGAATCATAGTAGATTCATTATCCTCTATTTAGAAAATATCAAAAAATTGTTAGATTCTAATAATAATAATAATAATAATAATAATAATAATAATAATAATAATAATAATAATAATAATAATAATAATAATAATAATAATAATATACAACATAAGTATGATTCAGGTCATAGTTCTAAAATTAAACTAAGATTGTCTTAAAACAAGTTAATTAATAATAATAATAATAATAATAATAATAATAATAATAATAATAATAATAATAATAATAATAATAATAATAATATACAACATAATTATGATTCAGGTCATAGTTCTAAAATTAAACTAAGATTGTCTTAAAAAAGTTAATTAATTGATAATAATAATAATAATAATAATAATAATAATAATAATAATAATAATAATAATAATAATAATAATAATAATAATAACAACAACAACAATAATAATAATATAATAAATGTAACTATAGTTTGTATTTCAATGAAATAATAAAATGTACTAAATATGTAAATAGTGTAAGAATCTTGAGACTATAAAAAAGAGTACCTAAGATTTGTTGAGAAATAAGAATATGGAATATTGCACGACTTTCTTTGTTTTTAGGATTCTTATTACTTTTCTTATTTTATAAAATTATAATAACACACATAATTTTAAAATTTTAAAAGCAAATTATTTTTCCAGATATAATTCTTGCCAAAAAAATGGGACAAGAGGAAATGATATAACATATCAATTTGACTAATTGTGGACTGATGATTTGATACCCATCATACTTACAAAAATTTGACAATTGCACGTGAGTGTTTATGGGCTCGTGAAAAGCTCGGGGCTCGTGAAAAGCTCGGACCTTCACATCAAGTGTGAGTATTTATGGGCTCATGAGAAGCTCGGACTTTCACATTAAGTGCTATATATTACATCAAGAGTAATGATTTGAGAAACTCATATACAACCTTTTTTTCATTATAGCCACATTATTAAATAGTTCTAAAATATAAATAAAATTTTGATGGACTATTAATTGGAGTCCACCATATATCCGAAACATAATAATAATAATAATAATAATAATAATAATAATAATAATAATAATAATAATAATAATAATAATAATAATAATAATAATAATAATAATAATAAATTAAAGTTTACTAATTTAAGAATCAAGGCATCGAGGAAAGTAATATATGTGCTGTAAAGCTCAAAGTTTGGAGATTTATGTATGAACTAGTGGTTGATCCTTCAGACAAGTATACTAATTCCTTGTTTTTTTTTTTTTTTGTTATATTCTTCCACTAATCAATAGTTTTTATGCTCAGAATCCCGTGATATTATGTAATATTCTCCCTTTCAGAAAACACGTACGATTCTATTCCATACAAAAATATAAAAATAAAATAGTGATTAAAAATGTGATTCGTTTTGGGAATATTGACATGAATATGACTTCTTTTGTGGCTCGTGTTTACATCTCTATGAAGTTTATTTCGGTCAATACAAACGAACTTAATTAAGTAATACTAAGAATAATTAATACATTCAAAAAATGTACAAGTACATGTATGTGTCGAGTACAAGTTATATACGCCATGCAAGTATTATTATATTGTAATTAATTAATTATTCAGGGACTTAATTAATGTTACCAATTTTTTGACTGGAGAGTGTGCTTATTTCTTTGCTTATGGCTACTTTTCAGGACTTATTCAAAAAGAAGAAGATTTTTTTTGATATTTAGAGTGTGATCTTCATGTATACTCACATTAAGAAGGCGTTTTACGCGGTCAAAAGTTTATTCCATGCTTAACGTGGAAGGAAGATTTATAATGCGTCCAACTTTTGCTGATATGGACTTAAAGTCGTAAACGAGCATTAATTTCATAATTGAGACACTGATATGAGGTCAAAGTAACAAATCGCGATTGAAATCTATATATAAGTGAAAACGCACTAGTGGATTGGGGCTTATTATTTTATGTACGATGTTAACTTTTAATTAGAGGAAAGATCCGAGAATCTCGAGTTAACAAAATTACAAAGTAATGGCATGGTTGAATAATTAAATGATTCTAATGAAAATGAATCATAGTAGATTCATTATCCTCTATTTAGAAAATATCAAAAATTGTTAGATTCTGAATAATAATAATAATAATAATAATAATAATAATAATAATAATAATAATAATAATAATAATAATAATAATAATAATAATAATAATATACAACATAAGTATGATTCAGGTCATAGTTCTAAAATTAAACTAAGATTGTCTTAAAACAAGTTAATTAATAATAATAATAATAATAATAATAATAATAATAATAATAATAATAATAATAATAATAATAATAATAATAATATACAACATAATTATGATTCAGGTCATAGTTCTAAAATTAAACTAAGATTGTCTTAAAAAAGTTAATTAATTGATAATAATAATAATAATAATAATAATAATAATAATAATAATAATAATAATAATAATAATAATAATAATAATAACAACAACAACAATAATAATAATATAATAAATGTAACTATAGTTTGTATTTCAATGAAATAATAAAAATGTACTAAATATGTAAATAGTGTAAGAATCTTGAGACTATAAAAAAAGAGTACCTAAGATTTGTTGAGAAATAAGAATATGGAATATTGCACGACTTTCTTTGTTTTTAGGATTCTTATTACTTTTCTTATTTTATAAAATTATAATCACACACATAATTTTAAAATTTTAAAAGCAAATTATTTTTCCGATATAATTCTTGCCAAAAAATGGGACAAGAGGAAATGATATAACATATCAATTTGACTAATTGTGGATGATGATTTGATACCCATCATACTTACAAAATTTGACAATTGCACGTGAGTGTTTATGGGCTCGTGAAAAGCTCGGGGCTCGTGAAAAGCTCGGACCTTCACATCAAGTGTGAGTATTTATGGGCTCATGAGAAGCTCGGACTTTCACATTAAGTGCTATATATTACATCAAGAGTAATGATTTGAGAAACTCATATACAACTTTTTTTTTCCATTATAGCCACATTATTAAATAGTTTTAAAATATAAATTGATGGACTATTAATTGGAGTCCACCATATATAATAATAATAATAATAATAATAATAATAATAATAATAATAATAATAATAATAATAATAATAATAATAATAATAATAATAATAATAATAATAATTTAAAGTTTACTAATTTAAGAATCAAGGCATCGAGGAAAGTAATATATGTGCTGTAAAGCTCAAAGTTTGGAGATTTATGCATGAACTAGTGGTTGATCCTTCAGACAAGTATACTAATTCCTTGTTTTTTTTTTTTTGTTATATTCTTCCACTAATCAATAGTTAAAATTTATGCTCAGAATCACGTGATATTATGTAATATTCTCCCTTTCAGAAAACACGTACGATTCTATTCCATACAAAAATATAAAAATATAAAAATAAAAGAGTGATTAAAAATGTGATTCGTTTTGGGAATATTGACATGAATATGACTTCTTTTGTGGCTCGTGTTTACATCTCTATGAAGTTTATTTCGATCAATACACACGAATTTAATTAAGTAATACAAAGAATAGTTAATACATTAAAAAATGTACAAGTACATGTATGTGTCGAGTACAAGTTATACATGCCATGCAAGTATGGTTGTTTTATTATTATATTGTAATTAATTAATTATTCAGGGACTTAATTAATGTTACCAATTTTTGACTGAGAGTGTGCTTATTTCTTTGCTTATGGCTACTTTTCAGGACTTATTCAAAAGAAGAAGATTTTTTTTGATATTTAGAGTGTGATCTTCATGTATACTCACATTAAGAAGGCGTTTTACGCGGTCAAAAGTTTATTCCATGCTTAACGTGGAAGGAAGATTTATAATGCGTCCAACTTTTGCTGATATGGACTTAAAGTCGTAAACGAGCATTAATTTCATAATTGAGACACTGATATGAGGTCAAAGTAACAAATCGCGATTGAAATCTATATATAAGTGAAAACGCACTAGTGGATTGGGGCTTATTATTTTATGTACGATGTTAACTTTTAATTAGAGGAAAGATCCGAGAATCTCGAGTTAACAAAATTACAAAGTAATGCAATGCATGGTTGGAATTCTGGCGTGTTATATAAAACTCATTATTTACTATTTCGAAAAGGAAAAAAAAAACATTTTATGTCTCTGGCTTGGCATTGCTCCTAGACGCAGTTGCAAGACGAATTGAATAAACAATTCGTGTGTTCTTTATTTTCTGTCGTGATTGTAGTGTGTGTTTTTCGCAACAATTTCTCTACGATGCAGTAATTTTGTTGTTGAAGAAACAACTAGCAATATTTGAAATTTACACAAAATCCGCGCAAGATAGTTTCACATGTTAAGCTCTGCAAAACAGTATTAATATTTAAATACTCCCTACATCCATTAAATTCGTGCATTTAAGTCCGTTTTGGTCCGTCCACGAAAAATGTTCACTTTTCTTTTTTTTGGAAACATCAACTTTATATTTTTACCCTAAACTCATCTGCTTATTTACAAAAAAACCACATATGGCTCATCTTTTTACACTCAATGTCCATTAATATATTCATTTATTATCCTCATGGCACACTTTTTTATACTCACTTACTTTATTAAAACTCGTGCCACTAAAATCAATGAACGATTTTGGTGGACGGGGATTACCATTTTATATTCAATGATTCGAAAGAAATGGAAGTTAGGTGGAATCAAGTTCAAGAATTAGTTGCAATCCAACTTTCCCACCAAAAATGTCCCTTAGTTTATTTGCAAGGAGAAAAGAATATTACTCGGGTCAACGAATGTGAAATTTCCTTCCATGCTATAAACCTCCATAGCGTTGGCCTTTGCTCTCACCTCCACTCTGAAACCTACTTCTCTCTCTACACTCAGACAGCAGCATAATCCAAGTTATCCAACCTCCCCTCCCCTAGCTCAGTACACACACTCACTTGCGCAAAAATCGTAGAAAATACTAAAAAGGATCAAAAGATGGGCGATCACAGCGTAGGCGCGAAGCTGCCGATACAAGGGAAGCGGAACATCCTCATCACGAGCGCCTTGCCCTACGTAAACAACGTTCCGCACCTCGGCAACATCATCGGATGTAATTCCTGCTTCAATTCGCGTCTCTATATATGTTGATTGATTGCGTGCTGGAATAGTGATTTTGCTGTTTCGTTTAGCTGCGATTTGCAAACTCGTGTTTCTTATAGTCAAGTTCTTTTTGGGGAATTCATTTCGGCCTTTTGTTTTATTTTAGGTGTTTTGAGCGCCGATGTTTTTGCACGGTATTGCCGGATGAGGGGTTATAACGTGATCTATATTTGTGGGACGGATGAGTACGGCACTGCAACTGAGACCAAGGCAATAGAGGAGGGGTCTTCTCCCAAAGAGATTTGTGACAAGTAATTTGCTCTGTTTTATGCCCATATTTAATTAGACAAAAACTTGGGTGAGTTCCGTTAATTCACTTTTGTTTTTGTTAAAATAATTATATATTAATTATTAATTATGATGAGTAAAGATAATTAAATTTTGTTAATTTATAATTAAATTTATTAATTTTTAATTCAAAATTAGAATTTATTAATTAATAATTATGGTTTATTAATTCATAATTAGGGTTTATTAATTCATAATTATAGTTTATTAATTTAAAATTAGGGTTTATTAATTCACAATTAGGGTTTATTATTCAAAATTAAGGTTTATTATTTTCAATTAGGATTTATTAATTCAAAATTAAGGTTTATTATTCAAAATTAGGGTTTATTAATTTAAAATTAGGGTTTATTATTCAAAATTAAGGTTTATTAATTCACAATTAGAGTTTATTAATTCAAAATTAAGATATATTAATTCAAAATTATTATTTATTAATTTATAATTAAAGTTTATTAAATAATTAATTTTATTAGAATTAATTTAATTTAATTTAATTAATTAATTAGGATTAATTAATTAACTAATTAGAGGTGGTCTCACTGTGCACGCGCGCACAGGAGAGGTGGTCTCACTGTGCGCTGAGCGGAGACCACCCCATTTAATTATTATTTGAGAGTAATTCGGGACTATACCAATACAAAAAACTTGATTATTTTATTAAACACTTTGTATTTTTGTGCATAAGATTATGAATAAATTTATCATGGTACGTAGAAGAACACATGCATTTGTTCTTGATGAAAATAAACAAGGGTTACAAGCATTGTTGTTCCCTGAGAATTAGTTCTGATTCTTATTTGAAGTTGCTAACTCTGGAAAGTCCTTTTGTCGAAGAATCAATTCTTGATACTGAGTTAGAGAGTGTCATAATCGATGAAATTGAAGAGAAAATCACATTAAATTATATTCCTTTATTTGGTGTCGTTTCTGACGCTAAAGCTAAAAGTAAGCGGTTTTATCATCTTAAAGTCTATTTGGTGCATATTATTTTCAAAGGATTTATTCGCCACCACAAAGTCACAATTTTGCACCAGTTTGTTATGTTTGGGATGAAAAACCACTCAACTTGTTTTCAGAATTAAAAAGAATTTCTATAGTACCATGGGGTAAATTTCCATTAATACTTTTATATTCAATACTAATAACTATATGATCAAAACATAGTTAAAAGGTTGTCATGGGATGTAAATAACTGCCAGAGGAAGGTCCATTTGAATGCCTAAAGACAACGATTATAGGTGTTTATAACATTGTTTCTGGTAAGATGCATGTTGCTTTCTATTTTATTCAGTGCTGCATGTGCCACTCAATTACGAAGTCGAAGACAACATCAATTTGTGATGGATCAATGGAAATAGTATCTAATTGGACATTTAGTCCTGTGCTGAATTTATCAATGATCCAACTTTTGTTGGTTGAGCAGATATCATGCTATTCACAAAGAGGTATACAAGTGGTTCGATATAAGCTTTGATGAGTTTGGCCGTACCTCAAGTCCTGAGCAGACAGAAGTTTGTCAAGATATTTTCAAGAAACTGTTGGAGAATAATTGGCTTTCTGAAAACACTATGAAACAGGTCCAATATCATTCCCTAAAGCCTCTTTAGCTTCTCGCTGTGTATTTTTTCTGGTCATCAGCTACTATTCAAATCAGTTAGTTATGTTGCACTTCATTTTCTTGCCAACTTAATATTTTTCTTTTTGCAGCTCTACTGTGAAACATGTAAAAGATTCTTGGCAGATCGGCTTGTGGAGGGTAGTTGTCCGACACCGGGCTGTAACTATGATTCTGCACGTGGCGACCAGTGTGAAAAGTGTGGGAAGCTTTTAAATACTACAGAACTACTAGAGCCAAAGTGCAAGGTGTGGTCTGTTTTTATAGCTATTGAAATATTTTCATTGATATGGATTATTATAAATTCTGGTCAAAAGGATCTAAACTGTATGCCAACTTCATAAACAGGTTTGTCGCAGCACTCCAGAAATTCGTGATACAAACCACATGTTTCTTGAGCTTCCCTTATTGAAGGACAAATTAGAAGAATATATAAACAACACGTCAGTGACGGGAGGGTGGAGTCAGAATGCCATTCAGGCAACACATGCTTGGCTCCGGGAAGGGTTGAAACAACGATGTATAACGCGAGATTTGAAATGGGGAGTTCCTGTCCCACACGAGAGATTTATGGATAAGGTATAATGCGGCATAGTTGGTTACAGTTATAGGAACATGACACTAATAGTTTGTTATATTTTTGCTATAAATGACCAGACCTGCTCTATTTACAATGTGAGTCATGTGACCAATAGGTATTCTATGTATGGTTTGACGCTCCAATTGGATATGTCTCGATCACTTCATGCTACACACCGGAATGGGAGAGGTGGTGGAAGAATCCTGAAAATGTTGAGCTATACCAATTCATGGGCAAAGATAATGTTCCCTTTCACACTGTAAGTTGTCAAAATTGTGAACTTGCATTTAGGAAATATTCATTGTATAGAGTTGCAGTTTCTCAGAGTCTACTTAGAATTTTTACTTCTCAAGTTTATATTCTCTCTTTTGGTTTGCTTTATTTTTTAGTTTAGCTTTTGGCATATTTTCTAAAACTGGTGAGTTTTATTTGATTTTTCAGGTGATGTTTCCTTCCACTCTCATTGGAACAGGTGAAAACTGGACATTAATGAAAACCATCAGTGTTACAGAGTATTTGAACTATGAAACTGGTTAGTCATATCACATTAGATCAGATGTAGCTAGCGCTTTGCTTTCAGGTGTGACAGTCTCACCGGCAATCTTCATCTAGATTAAACTGTTTTTCCCGGTTTTGATGTTAGGAAAATTCTCGAAGAGCAAGGGTGTAGGCGTGTTTGGAAATGATGCGAAAGATACAAATATTCCTGTAGAGGTGTGGAGATACTATCTTCTTACAAACAGGCCAGAGGTACGCTCTACGCGAAGCACCTTTTGTATAAATAGTTCATTCAAACAAAATTGTTAGCCATCCTAAGAAACTGGAGAGGGATTTTCCCTTTGGCCAATATTTCCTTTTTAGGTATCGGATACGCTATTCACATGGGCTGATTTGCAAGCAAAGCTTAACAGCGAGTTGCTGAACAATCTAGGAAATTTTGTCAACCGAGTCCTGAGTTTCACTGCAAAAGCTCCAGGTCGATCAGCTGATTCTGTTTATCCATACAATAACTTGGTCTTACTTGAAGCAGAAGCAGAAGCAGAATTTTTGGGTGTGCTTTATTTTATTAAACCTAATATAATGATGGTAATGGCTATCAGTCCCTTCTAGATTTTCATAGATTTGACCTCTTAACGTATGTTTTTGGCCACTAATGATCGTAACCTCCGAAAGATATCCTTACTCTTCCCTGAGCAATTTCTAACAGTTTTCTTTACTAGTTCAGGTTCAGGATATGGTTCTGTTATCCCTGATGCTCAGAATGCAGACACTCATACACTGACTAAAGCATTGGGAGAGAAAATCGGTAGTTATGTGGAGCAGTATGTAGATGCAATGGAGAAGGTAAACTAACACACAAATGGCCTTATTTTGCTACTGAATACCAAGCAACACCTTGGTAGCCGTCTATCACCAAGAATAACATTCTGAACCGCATTTGACGTAGATGAAACTAAAGCAAGGCTTGAAGATTGCTATGACCATATCTGGTGAAGGAAATGCTTATTTGCAAGTACGTCTGCCACATGTTTTATTATTATATATAACTTGGCTGTTAGGTTTATCAGGCCATGGCATTTTAAACTACAAACTGACTTTATTCAGTTATCTTCATGTAGGAAAGCCAGTTCTGGAAGCTTTACAAGGAGGATCAACCTTCTTGTTCCGTGGTCGTAAAAACTTCTCTCGGACTAGTGTATCTTCTTGCATGCCTCTTGGAACCTTTCATGCCTTCTTTCTCCCTTGAGGTGATTTTCTGCGTTAGCAGCATTGCAATTCTTCGTGCTCGTCAATATATCCATCGCGTGTTGCTAAACAATGTTTCCTGCTTTGTAGGTGCTTAAGCAGCTCAATTTGCCAATTGAAACGCGACTTTCGCTCTTTGATGAAAAAGGTGATGCTGAAAAGGCTGCAACACCATGGGTGCTCCTGCCTGCTGGTCACCAAATTGGTACCCCGACGCCATTGTTTAGAGAATTGGTATAGTTTCATTTACGTTTCTATTATTGTATGTTTATGTTTTGCATGACATGCTTAACCTTTTATTCATTGAATAATATGATGCAGAAAGATGATGAAGTGGAGTTCTTCAGAAAGAAGTTTGCTGGAAGTCAAGCAGATAGGCTTGCTGAGTCAGAAGCAGAAGCCAAAAAAATATCTGAAAAACTCAAGGAGACTAGCATTTGAAAGTTCATCTGCGTCTTTCTCTCGTTCTCTCATTGAAACAGTGGATTGTTTTCTACGTGTATGTATATATTTCAAGTGACAGACGAGAAATGAGTGGATCAATATTAAAAAATAAAAAATAAAATCACGTTTTATTTATTTGTCTTGAATTATAGAGAAATGTATTTGTTCAAACATTTATGGCTTAATTTTCCTGATGTCACAACCTTTACCCTTTCGAATAAGTTTTCATGAGCTCATATATAATTTTATAATTTTGATGCATTTACAAAATATAATTTATATATCAATTAATCAATCAATCAATAAAGAACATATAAAATTGGCACAGAAAATAAAATATAAATCAATAAAAAAAGAAAAAGTTGATCGAGAAATCTACATAACATTCAAAATTGATGGTTCTATAAAAACTACTATCTCCGTCCCACTATTCTTAGCTTCTTGCTTTTGGCACGTAGATTAAGGAGGATAGTATTTCGTATATAAAGTAGTGTATGATACGAAATTCGAGATATTTTTTAGTGTAAAATTATTTTCTTTTGGGTATGTCAACAATAGCGAGACAATACAAAAAAATGAGCCAATAATAATGTGACATATGAAATATTATTATTTATACGAAATTCGAGATATTTTTTAGTGTAAAATTATTTTCTTTTGGATATGTCAACAATAGCGAGAAAGTACAAAAAAAGAGCCAATAATAATGAGATATATGGAATATTATTATTCGCACACTGATAAATTCGAAATATATGCACAACAAAATTGGAAAAATGCATAATTACACGTGACGTATTATTCTAATTTAAGTTGATTTACATATAAATGTGCTGCTTTTACATCCATGAAATAACAATTAGGCAAATTTCGAACTTTCCAGTAATAGTACGAGTTAATAATAATGAAATTCGGAGCTCAATTTTTCATCCTTTTCTTTTTTGAGGGAAATTTTGAGCTAGTTTCAAATAAGAGTTGCAGCGCAGTGGCCAACGCCCCAACGCTTGTCTAACTGACCCAGCTGACGTGGCAATCTCTGATTGCTCATTACTAAAACAGAAAATTAACCGTCTCAATTTCTTGGCCAACTCACTAACTATTGACTAACTGACTCAGCTGATGTGGCAATCTCTGATTGCTCATTACTTAAACAGAAAATAAGAAGAGAAGTAGCTTCTCTCATTTACAATCACGAGGCGCGCACAATTTAAAACTGAATTGAACCCCAAACCCCTCTGCAAAATTCTAAACGCGCACAAACACGTTGGGGAAGAAGAGCAAGCAACAGTGTAGAATGGCGAAAGGAGAGGGCCAAGGTAATCAAGAAAAGATTCTGGAAACCCTCGGAGACTTCACAGACAAGGAAAATTGGGACAAGTTTTTCACCATTCGAGGCAGCGATGATGCCTTCGAATGGTACGCCGAGTGGCCGCAACTCCGGAGCTTACTCATGGAAAATCTCTCGTTCCCGGCGAAAACTCCGAAGGAGGTGAGTTTCTTGGTGCCAGGGTGCGGGAATTCGAGGCTCTCGGAGCACCTCTATGATGCTGGGTTTCAGAGCATAACGAATATCGATTTCTCGAAAGTGGTGATTATGAATATGCTGAGGAGGAATGTGAGAGAACGGCCGGAGATGAAATGGCGAGTTATGGACATGACTGAGTTGCAGGTAATTACAGCATGCTTTAGCACGTCTGTGAATCATGTTTTAGTTTGTGAGTAATGTGTTTCTCGGAGTAAGCGGATACCAGTGCATTAACAGATTTGATTATGGACTAATCTCTATTGATTAAGTATACGAGACTTGATTATAGACTAGTCTCTGTTAATTAAGTGATATAGGATTTGATTGTGGAAGTTTGTGAGTAATGTGTTAGTCTGTGAGTAATGTGTTTCTCGGAGTAAGAGGATGCCGGTGCATTAACATTTTTTTTATGGACTAATCTCTATTGATTAAGTATACGAGACTTGATTATGGACTAATCTCTGCTGATTAAGTGATTCAAGATTTGATTACGGAAGTTTGCGAGTAATGTGTTTTATCGGATTAAGCGGATGCCAGTGCATTAACAGATTTGATTCTAGACTAATCTTTATTCATTAAGTATTTGAAACTTGATTGTGGACTACTCTCTGTTAATTAAGTGATTCAAGATTTGATTATGGACTAATCTCTGTCAATCAAGTGACTCGAACTAATTAAAGAACACACGAAAACATTAATAAGATTGAATTGTCAGATAGTGATATCTTTAGTTGATCTGGAACTAAAATACTCGAACTGTCAAGTTGCTATATCTTTAGTCTACGGATAACTGGGACTACGTTTTCTGCACAAAAAGAGGCTTACCTTCTTTGATGTTCTTTTTACTTGTTTTTAAGTTTAATGATGAGAGCTTCGATGCTGTTTTGGACAAAGGAGGATTGGATACGTTGATGGAGCCGAAGCTTGGTCTACGATTAGGGAATGTCTACTTACGTGAGGTATTAGATATTGATACTAAATTTGACCTTCATGCATGAAAAGTTGATTATGCATGTACTGTCCTGTGCATTACCAGGTAAAAAGGGTTCTTAAAACAGGAGGAAAATTCATTTGTCTCACCTTAGCAGAATCTCATGTCTTAGGTATGGTTCCTTTGTATCTTAATGCCTAAAAACATTGGTTTCTTCTGTGTCTGTTCTGTTGCAAGCCCATGCTCTAAGGCCTTGCTCTCTTATATTTCTCATGACTCTTTTTCAGATCTGCTTTTCCCTAAATTTCGATTTGGGTGGAAAATGAGTTTTCATGCCATTGCTCAGCCTCAGGGGCCGCTTTATGGAACCCCGAAACTGCAGACTTTTGTGATAGTCGCTGAGAAAGATTCTCCTACTGCTGTATCTGATATATCATTGTTCTTGGGTGAATATTCGGTTGAACCCTATGGTGATCAGGTAAAGCAATTTCATCTTACTGACAGAGCTCGGAAGTTAAATATATTTTGTCCATAATACTTGGAAAAATGTATTTACTTTTTTAACATGGTTTAGGCTCGTAAACTATATGAAACACTTGAAAAGAAAGAAAGATTCGCACAGAATACTCCAACGAGTCTGATCTATCGTACTCAATTGAAGACTTGAGATTTGGGGCAAAAGGAAACATTTCATTGTTTCAACCTGGACGTCGGATAAAGCTCATTCTAGGCGAACCTGGAGTGTCCAATTTTTTTTATAATGGCGTGCTTCTTGATGCTAAGGAAGATTCAGGAAACTTCTCCTTTCACTATAGTGTATTCATTGTTCCCAAAGTAAGTCTCTCTTCTCCAATGCATATTGTTCCACAATATATGGTTGTTACTGAGTTTTGTGCCTGTCATTTTACTCATAATTGGACTTTCTTTTGTCATCTGTGCAAGAATATGAAGATACACTTGAATTGATTAGAAAGCTTCCTAGTATGTGAATCAGATCTGAATGAAGCAACTCATTTAGGGATTATAAAGTGTTTTTGTGTGACAAATGTTAGAATAACTATTAAGAGATCATGTTGAGGTCTTGTTTTATCTGTTTATTTTCTTAGGAACCAACTTCCGAGTTGAATTAAACTCCTTTTTTTAGTCAAAATATTCTTATATTTGTTAGGGGATATGGTATCAGAAGAGTGACATTATGACGTTGGCTCCATTTCTGTGTGCCTGCCTAATGCAAACAGTCTAAAATGAGCTGACTTAAGCTAGCTTGCCTTCTTGAATATCTTTACTTATATCTATATGTATAAAGTTTCCATAACATCTTAGTAAGTTCAACATTTTATTTTCAGAATAGGTCTGGAACTATTAACTTTTGGTTTCCTCTTTTGTTATGCCATCAATAATTTGATCATGTCCCCTTTTTTTTGTTGTGTAATTTGTTTTAGTCCAGTTGGTGTGTGACCAAACTTTATGTTTCAGATAAGAGCTCATGATTGGCTCTACACTTCAGAAGCAGGGCAATGGCTTATTCTTTCAGGTTCAAAATCTGCTAGGTTGTGCATGGTAATCCTTCTTGTCACTAATAAATTTAGTGTATTCTTCCTATATCTGTCACGTTATATTTTGTTTCTAATAATGAAATATTCCGGATTGACCTTAGGTTTTACTGGATTCTAGTAACTCCATTTTTTCCATAGACTCTATCCAGGTTATTATCCTACTTTATTTCATATAGAAGAATGATTTGGTATTCTTGCTGCACATATGATAAGTTGATAACACCTTATATTTTGTTTTTTTCCTTATTTTAGTCGGACCTTTCTCCTTTAATCCAGCAGTTGGCTCCAGGCTACGGTGAAATTGCGCTTCAAATTCCGTATGTATCCATTAATCATTACTTAGCCATTAGTAGTATGTCCAACATCAGATTCCTTTAGAATAATGTTTTCTTTTTAGATGTACATTATATATATATATGTACACACTGACAATGACAAAGAAATGGCTTCATATATATATATATATGAAGCCATTTCTTTGTCATTGTCAGTGTATATGATGTTTAGTCTTTACATGTATTTATCATTTCATACCATTTTTTTGCATTTATTGATCTTTCAAGGGATTATTTTTCATTAATCATCTTTTGCTGACGTTAAAGATTTGTGGAAACATGCATGAACCAGTTCTAAATATCACTTTATCCAGAATTGACTGGAAAGTGCATAGTTCACTATTATGCTTTAAAGTTCGGCTCCTTACTTGTTAGCGAAAGTTGTCAAGCGCATGTGCTTAAGATATTCGAAAATTATTCTTTCGAATGGATAAAGGTTTTCTGTTTTCCTTTGTTCTTTTTTTTTTGCCAGGGTTTTGCTTGCAGGTGATGGAATTAGGAAGCGAGATATTGTGCACCAGGTTGGATAACTGCGATCTCTTATTTTATATTGCAAGTTCTACAATGTGGGTATCTGAGCACTGCTATTAAATTAAAATGCTCATACTTTGATAGATACTGATAATCTGGCTTTTGAGACTCTTGTTTTGGATTCCCAAGTTAATATATGGTCTCTTAGTGCCTTTCCTTGGTTTGTTCTTTCACTATTATACTTATCGGTTAAACATATATCCTTTGCTTTTTCTTGTACCAATCAACTTCTATGAGGATTAAATATTACCAACCATTTGCTCAATGCCCTAAAGCACGTATATGAATATACCTATAAGAAGCTCTGGTTAAGGTTATTGTTAAATGATTCGGTAGTACACCTTGCACTATAGGTTAGAGCTATTATTATTAATTTTTGTTGATATATAAGGAGTTTGCTCGTAACAAATTCCCTTTTTTGTTATATACTCCGGGCATGATGAATGTTCAAGTGAATTAACAACATAAAGACATGTATTTTTTAATAGCAGCATTAAGCAAAGATTAATGATATATTTTTTTTTGTGCAGTGCAAATCTCGTATATAGTACAGGCTGCAATCTCTGCACCTTATATATTTTCATCTTAATTTCCTTCTCTGATTTTTTTTTTGAATCAGGTTGAATCTGACTTGACCGGTCTAATCACTGTGGAGGATTTGATCTATGAAGATATTAAAAATAATAATAAACCTTGCAAGGGACATAAGCACCGCCTTCTCACTTTTCAAAGAACTCAGAATCTGGTGCAATCTGAAGCTCTTTTATCGACAAAATTTGACTCTTGCTCGTCTACGTCTCCTGGTGAGGGTCTGATCTCCCTCTACACGTGTGTGTTTGTACAGTTACATGCTAAAGAACTACAGCTATGCAACTTTCTCATTTGTTAACCCGTGTGTTCTGTGCTTTTATTTGGGCAGCTGAAAGTGGTGAAATGGAAGTTAATCACAACCACTTAGCTAGCCCATACCACCATGGGATTATTTCGGGAATACTGTTGATCTCTGCACATTTGAACATAGCTACTACATTAGAAGACCTGGTGAGCCATTTACTCTCTTGAGAGCAGATATGAGTTATATTCTTAGTACAGTTTACTTTCATATCCATGTCTAAAATAATATTCAAAATGAATATTCTTCTATAATGTTATTGAATTATATGCATTTCTACTGTTGTTATGGTTATTGTTATCCATATTGATCTCTGAACTTATGATGCATGCATGCATATATTGGTATTCCCAATTAGTCATCTTTTCGCAAGTACTTCTAAAACTTGATGTATGTATAAGGGGCTCTCGCCTTCTCCACTTTACCTTTTAGTCGTCTATAGATCTTTGTGTTGCTCTATTTTTTCAATAGTTGTCACGAAAGTAACTCTTCTGTGTTTTTCCAGGTAAAAACAGTGATTCTTGGTCTTGGGGGAGGATTACTTCCCATGTTCATGAAGATAAACTTACCCACTCTTAAAATTGAGGTTCAATGAGATTTCGATTCTTTACATTCCTGATCCTGATTATTGTCAGATATCTCATCCTTATGCAAGTTCTTAATCTGATAGGTTGTCGAGTTAGATCCTGTGGTTGTCGATGTAGCTAAAGAATGTTTTGGCTTGGAAGAAGATGAGCGCTTGAAGGTAACACAACTAATTTTATAAGGTTCTTGACAGCTTATGGTTTGGATTCATTTTTAAAATCTTCAAACCATTTTTATGTTTTTCTTCAGATACATATCACGGATGGAATTAAATTTGTTAAGGAGATAGCAGATTCCAAGGTTGAGGCAGGTAAAGTTGCATCAACTAGCTGTAACAATAAATAAAATGTGATGAACTAGAATTTATCGATTAATTCATTGTATTCTATGCAGAAGAAGTAAGCTTTTGCAAAATCGACATTCTTGTGGTCGATGTTGACTCATCAGACACAAGGTAATGTGGATCTTATCTGATTATTTGACATCTTCATCTTGTTCTTCAACTTGAAAATAAATGTGATATTTTCTTATGCAGTTCTGGTTTGACCTTGCCGGAAGCGGAATTTGTTGAGGAATCTTTTCTATTGGCCGCGAAAGAATCACTCTCTGAGCAAGGTTTATTCATCGTCAATCTGGTGTCGAGATCCTCTACCGTGAAAGATGCAGTGTATTCGCGCCTGAAGAATGTGAGAACTATATGACGTGAAAAAAATATTGCGATTCCTATTCAAGCTAATTTCAGTGTTATGTTAATTTGATACGTTTTTGGTTTCTTCCCGTTGCAATTTGCAGGTATTCAGCAACAACATCTTTCGCCTCAAGATCGAAGAAGATGTCAACGAAGTACTTTTTGTGCTCAAAACCGACTCTGCCATTGGGGAGGAGCAACTGATGGAGGCTCGTGATGTAGTTGCCACATATTCAGAGAAGGTAAAGGCGGAGTGGTGCGAAAAAATAGTGCATTTATCGAAGTCAGTCGAGCTTCTGAGTTGATGAAGGAAGAGATGGAAGTTGTACACACATGACACATTCTATTTCTTTTTTCCTTCAAAATCATGTTGAAACATTCTCAGTTTTATTCAACTGCTCTTTCATGTATTTCTAAAATACATGAAATGTATTTTAGAAATCAGTTTTATTCAACTGCTCTTTCTCTCATATGAACTACAATTGGAAGCTTATTCTCATCTTCCATTTTTGTATCTTTCTCACAGAATTAGGTCTATGATTTTGGTAACCAGAAAATGTTTAGCAAGTGAACATCCAATTAAGTTTGAACACAATCATCAAGAAACACCATATCTTCTTGCTCTTCTCATGATATCTACATACTTGAAAACACCAAATAATAGAGCAACAATGAGAATCATGAAGTGATATGATACAAGTGCTTTCGGGTTGAATTGATTTTTGACAATTGTTATTCGTACAACTAAAAAAATTGAGGAACAAATTATTGTATGCTATACTAGATCCGATCAAGGGAGTTTCCAGGATGAAAAAAAAGTAAAGAATATAAACTACACAGCTATAGTACAGACATCTAACCCGTAGTATCGATTCTTTTGAGAAAATCACAAAGCACTAATATTTCAGCGTCTTCACTTCTTCAAGCTCCTTCGACTCTGCAGCTCAGTCGAGGCACTAACCATCAACAATGAACTGATCTTCTTGGTTATCTCCCTCAACCCGTGCATCATCATGAACCATTCCATTCACATGGTGCATGTTCTGTATCATCTGCGACATGTAATGGCTACTTGCTCCAGCGTGATCAGAAAGTGTCGAGGCATGACCAGTCCACTGTGAAACGATTCCAATCAACTGACTGGTAAGATTCTGTTGCTCATGGATGATCCTTGCCTGAATCTGTCCCATCTCAGCACGGTGTTGACTCAACATCTCATCCATCCTTTTCTTCCAATCTGATCTCCTCCGATTCATCCTCTCCTCCCATTCTCTTTGATGCCTCAACTCTTCATCTCTTCTTCTTCTTTCTCGCTCCTCATTCTCCCTCTCCATACCTTCCCATTCTTGAATCCACTGCCTCCTGAACTTATCCCTATTCTTCTCCCTAACTTCTCGATCCTTCTCCATCTCCTCCCACTTTCTCTCACGCTCTTTCTCTATCTCCATCTGCAGTTGCTCCCGGCTTAGCCTCTCGTGCTCTCTCTCCACCTCACGCTGCTCACTCCGAGCCTCCATCTCCTTCAAGCTCCCCAACTGGTTGAAAAGAAATCCCCACGCTTTCTTCTCCATCCCTTTCAACACCTTCCTCTTCTTCCTCATATCCGAAGACACCGGCTCCATACCTTCACAAATGAACCTCGCACCACCATCTTCCCTCATACAAGCATCACTCTTACTCCCTCCATTGTAATTATCCTCCCCCTCCTCCCCATCATAGTCAAACTCCAAATCCATCACCCCATTCTCGACCCCATCAATCCCGCCCACAAAATCCCCTTCCCCCACCTGCCCCAACTGCCCGAACGGGATGATATCCATCTCATGACCATCCCCTTCATAACAATCGTTACCCCCTCCAACCCCATCATTGTTTGCAAACACAAGTGGCACATCCCCAAACACCTCCTTATACCTAAGAAAATTAGACCAGTGTGTAATCCCTTCCATCCAATCAAACTCATCCTCGCCCGACCCCCTAATCGAAGACTCGGGCTTCTTGATCTTCTGCTTAACTAGGGCATACTGATGCCTCATATTCTGCACCTTGGTAGACACATCTTTCCAACTCCATTGCCACGGAAACGACACCGGGTCTCGAGCATTGTGCATAGAATTCACATGTAAAGCAATTGGTTTATACTTTTTCTCCCTAGTTTTCATCTTAGACAAAGTCCCACCACAAGCCATCTCACCATACTTATCTATCAAAGTCCTCTCTTCCGCCTCAGTCCATTTCTTCCTTCTTGGCTGAGGCGTCATCACTCTATCCCACTACACCCAACTATAACTACTACACAGCTCAATTTCATTAAATGGAAAAACTACAAAAGCCCATAAAATCATCGCATAACAACAAGAGCCCAGATCAAGATTCCTCAAAAAGAGACGACAGAATGCTTGCTGGACGCTTCTGTGTGCAAAAACACATGTAAATGTGTGTGCTCAGCCATCAAGAATCACGGAAAGTTGCTAAAAAACTTACCTTTTAGTTCGAGATGGGAGCAAGTTGAAGGGGCGGAGGTGGAGCGACGGAGCGACGGGAGGAGGGAGAATTATTGGGAAAGTTTCTGAGCGAATTTTTGGCGATGGGTGTGAAAGTGAAAGTGAAAGTATATTCATCAGGGACTGGGAAGGAATTTTTGATGTTCATTGGGTGCACATGTGGAATCGTGGTTTTATATTCGAGCTTGGTAAAGCTTAAAAAAAAAAAAAAAAAGAGGGGAACCTATCGAAGTATTTCGATTCCAACTCCGAAAACCTATGTAATGAAAAGTTGGCGAAATTCCCCTCTTTGATATTTTAGGCTTTGTTGAGTATTTGTGATATCTACAAATAGTAAGTTTCAATTTTTAAGATTTAATCAAATTGATTTATCCAACTACCATACCAAATGATAACTAGTCCAATTTAGATAATTATCATAAAAAAAAAATCGGCCAAATTAAAATATATCAAACATTCGGTAGTAATCCAATATTTATATAGCATGCATAAACCAATAAACCAATATATCGCATGGATCTTTTTAATGATGGACACGTCTAATTTTTTTATTTATGGGATGATTTGATGAATTATTTGATATTAATTAATTAATTAATTCTTTCATATAGATTTTATATATAATTTCTATATAATTAGTTCAAACATTAAAATGCATAAATTAAGGAAACCAGTTTCAATCAATTATAATTTTCGTAAATCGATTTAATCAAAATATAAGAGTATTATGTCTAGACATATATAAATCTGAATAGAACTACTCAATTTGAAATTCTAAACTTTATTCCATCTACTTTAATAGGTCACACATGGTCTTTTTCCACACACATCTAATTTAGTAGTACAAAATAATCAATTATCCAATATATGATTCGGTGCAATTATGTAAAAAGGGTATAACCAATATTAACTAATTTTTAAAACAGGGGGGGCTTCGGATTAATCCTATATTCGGTAAAAATTCTTTAGTTTTACATTATAAGATTTTTGAGTGATTAAGGATAATCCACGCCATCAGATGCTGACCTCTTTCAATAGACTTTGCATTGCCTTCAACATGTTAAAAATGGAAAGTAGAGATCCTTCCACCAGTCGAATGTTAAAAGGAAATTAAAATTTTAGTCCACGATATGACATTATTAAAATAAATAAGATATAATATTGAAATATGATGTCTACACAAGTTTGAATACATAAGAAGTTTAGCTTCAAATAATTACAAGCATGGCCCCAAAATGCACATTAATCAGTTCAACTGTTCAAGCCTCACCAATCTTGTATATCAGCAGAACTTAATCCTACTCTGCAAATCTAGCATGTTTAGCACTTCCAGTTTACTATATTCACAATGTAAATCTGATCAGAGTGGTTGGGAGCTGAATCCGTTTGGTGTTTCACTCTGCGGAGACGACGCAGTTTTCCCTGGTTTTGTGGAGGAGGAAAACTCCGCAGAGAATAGTTAAAAAGCCACAGATTTCACCCACAATATCTTGAGCATCTTGACTATCCCATTCCTGAATTCATCCACCACCAAGGTAAAATATGAGCTAACTTTAGTTAAGAAATGTCTCATATTCAATATTTTTCTGAATTTTATTAATAGAAGAAATACAACATGACTAAATAGAGGTGCTCAACAAATAGGACCCTCGGGTCGGAACTGGGCCCGGAACTGTGGTCAGGTCTAGTTCCGATTCTAAACCGTAACCTAGGAGGGTTGGTTTCGGTTCATCATCTCAGGAACAGTGTAACCAACGGTTCAAACGATTTTCATATTATTTTTAATTGGTTGCTTAATATGTACTTTATATTGGAAATACATTAATTAAATCCATAGATTGCAAATAAAATGTATGAAATGAGGCAAGAACTAAAAATTAAAAGCTACAAATTCAAAATTTGAACCGTCCGAATTGTCGAAACCGTCTTGAATTCGACGATCTAGATTTTATATTTTGAATCGACGGATGAGATTATACTGTTTTACAACAGTTCACCAATAAATATATCTTACCTCAACCATTTTAACACATCAGTTGCTACTCTTTTTTCATTATTGATAATATTGTCAAGTGTTATTATTTTTGGAAAAATAATTGCTCATAAATTATAGCAGTTCACGAATTTTTAACAATAAATATAATATTTTTACAAAATTTTAGTTGTTTTATACTTATTGTACATATTTTAACTATATCTCAATTTTATTTGATTTTAAAAGTTCCCAAAAAAATTTTATTTTTTTAAAAAGAAATGACAGTTCCACTGTTTGTGGAACCGTAAACCACCGGTTCCTCAACCGGAACGGAACCGCATATCTTCCATCGCGGGCCGATTTCAGTTGAAACCGTGAACCGACAGTTCAGAGCCGGTTCGAATCGAAACCAGGCCCGTGAGCACCTCTAGACTCGCACACATCTTTCTGCATCACCTCAAACATTATCGTACTGGCTAATATAGTGAAGGATGTGAACATGACATAATACACAGGCGAAACCACAGCTGTATTAAACAAGTCCAGTGCCTGCAGAAGCGGAAATAAACTTCGTTTAGATGGACATTGCAAGTCTTTTGGAATGCGAATGTCTGATAAAAACACCTTATTCAGATAGACGAGCTGCAGCACAGAGAAGCCGACGAGCAAGAAAGTGAAGAACCACGGCTGGAAGTAGACAAACTGGTTCGATCCTGAAAACGACAGCTTCAAAGAAATCGCAACTGCTTTGACAGCCATCACCTGCACGAAGTGTGGATCCATGAGAAAGGCCAATAGATAAATTAAAGAAGAAGCACCACAGCAAATGGACTCACTGTGAGCGATCCTAACAGAGAACAGATCCCAATATACACAACCATCTGCTTCTGACCATACCGCGGCACACACCAAAACACAAGAAAACAACACTAACCACGACTGCGATGGTATACGCAATGAATCCTGTTGATCATGAAATTAGCACAGATTCAGTAACAGATAACTGTGTGATGAATTGGATATCTATGTACCAGGCTGAGTTGCTTGATGCCAGATTTGCCTAACGGATCGGATATCCTTCTCCAGAGGGGCGTGTATCACAATGGCAACAGAGCCCACCAAGCAGATAACGCACCCAACCACACCAAACGTGTGCAACCTCTCGTTCAACATGAAGTGAGCTAACACTGCACTGCATTCAGACGTGATCAACATCAGCATATAATACTACACTGCTGTAAGGACCATTTTCATTGCCTAACCTGAAAATGATACTCACTGCTCCCAAGGGAGTTACAAGAATAGCTGGAGCATATGCATAGGCGGCAAAATTTGCAACCTCGCCCACGATCACTGCAATGTTAATTTGGACCATAACCAAACACAGCAAGTATTGTTATTTTACATTTTGATAAAATTCTTATGGCAATAACTTTGTGAAGATAGATATACAGTCAGTCACTGAGTTTCTTGTCTTACTTGTTATCATCCCAGCCCACCACATAGGTTCCTTCAAATAGCAGAATCCTCCATCACCTGATCAGAAAGCATTCATTAGCCAGCTAAGTCCAGAAAATGAATTAGTAGTAGTATCTTGATCTGAAGTATACAAACTGAACTTATCATCTACATGTGACAACATAATTTTCCAATCAAGTAATTTCATTCTACCCAATTACACCAAATCATTAGGGGGTTAGTCTTCATAAGTCATAACAAATAATGCTCGAATGACAGTGATTAAACATTAAACTAGCAGAATCATCAACTAACTTGCTCGAGTTCCAGAAGCTGCAGCCTTCTTAAGACCCTTTTTCTTGATGATGAAACTAAAGCCAATGAATATGCTTGAAGAGATAGCCAAAACCAGTCCCTTTATATTATTTGATGCTCCTCTCATTGATCAACAATGTAAAGGAGATATACAGAATTGGGAAATTATCATAAACCCTTTGATACCTGCAATGAAAAGATACCCATGAGGATCATAATCAGCCTGACAAAACCTCTGATAAAACCCCCATGAATTTTGAAACTTCATAACAAAAAAAAATAAAAAGTAGGAAAAGGAGAAAGAAACCTTATTGTGCTTCTCTACCTTTAACATCTAAAACCAATATACAGCAAGAATTCAATAGTAAAACATAACACATTGGAAATATTTATATGGATGGATTCAGCATCTATATTTCTTCAATCTCTCTAGAAAAGATAAAGACAAAAACCGTTTTTATTTACAAAAACATTCTTGAATTCCAGCACGTGCAATATGCATCATACCTGCCTCTCATTTATGGAGCAATAGGCATGGACGTTATATGTATCTGCTCTCTTATTATCTCTTCACACTCAAATTTTGGCAATTAGTTATTACTCCCTCCATCCCACAAAACTTGATCGTATTCTTTTTCGGATTGTCTAATCGAACTTAGCTCATTTTCATATCTATTTTTTATTACTTTAACTACTTTATATCCTTCTCTTACCTACTTTTTATCTATTCAATTACTTTATATCATTTTTTTACCCTAGAATCAGAATCCATGGTTTGTTACTGTTTGCTTTATATTTCAGGCTCTATGTAGTAAAATTTTTATTTCTTCAAATTATTACAATATATTATTCTTACTCGTAATAACATTATAAAGAATATAGGCTCTATGTAGTGAAATTTTTCTTTCTTCAAATTATTACAATATATCATTCTTACTCGTAATAACATTATAAAGAATATTCTTGAATGGCTTTGCGAATATTCTCTATATTCCTGAATAAATATCTAGATCTACTTATGCTCATTGCTGTTATTACTTAAATCTCTTAAATCTATCCCAATTATAGTGATTCTCTCTTAAAATCGTCATACTTCGTTATATCCCTTAAAAGGGAATTTATCTAATAAATTTTCACAATTGTACCCATGTATATTTAATTTAATTTATCGTACTGGCTAATATAGTGAAGGATGTGAACATGACATAATACACAGGCGAAACCACAGCTGTATTAAACAAGTCCAGTGCCTGCAGAAGCGGAAATAAACTTAGTTTAGATGGACATTGCAAGTCTTTTGAATGCGAATGTCGATAAAACACCGATAGGATACGGCCCAACTACTGGGGCGTGATCGTACAATATAAATGGTACGACATTAGCTCTACCATGTGAGTTCGGCCCAAGACTCCTCGATCAACTACAACTCTAATCGCAATTGGAGCGTAGAAGATTCGGATGCATATCTAAAGAATCTAATGGGAGAAGACTTCAATCCTAATGGGAGAAGAATCGAGTCGAGTCGAACTCAACTTGGTATCGTAGTCAGTCGAACTCAACTTGGTATCGAGTCGAGTCGAACTCAACTTGGAATCGTGAGTCGAGTCGAACTCAACTTGGAATCGAGTCGAGTCGAACTCCAACTTGGTATCAGTCAGTCGAACTCAACTTCATGAATATGTATAAATAGAGGCTAGATTAGAGAAGGGGGCTACAATCATCTACTCTTAGATCGATCACTTGATCTACACTCTTGTAATCACTCTCATATTATCAATACACGAATACTCTCTCCCGTGGACGTAGATCTTATTCATAGATCGAACCACGTAAATCTCGGTGTTCTTGCGTGCATTTATTTCCCTACGAAATAAGATCGATCAACGGGCGCCGATCGTGGGAAACGAAATTCGTGTTTCGATCAACCACCGCTTATGTAAATAATCATGACCGTGTACACCGAAGTCATACATCCAGAATCGTCGCCGAACGCAACGCCGACGGCGATAGGCACGCCGAGCTCACGGAAGTGCCTATGTCCAAAGCCTCGACGAGCACGGGCACCCGCCCGCAGGAGGCGAGGATACCATAGCGAAGGAGATCACAAGAACGACGAGGAGAACCTCCGCCTCGCAGTGAACCTCGACGAGCCGTCTCGCGTCGGAGCTGTGGCGCGATAGGAGCGGTTCGCCATGGCGGATAAGCGGACGGGAAAAGCGTGAAGTCGATGATCGAGGAACCGGTGAGAATCCGGTAGAAACCAAAGAGAAGAGAGACCCGCCTACATTAGAGAAGCTCGCATGCGAGCAACAAGTAGTTCGGTATTATAACCGGCGATGTCAATCCAAACAATTCCAAGTAGGCGACCTCATCTTTTGATTTATTTGCTTCGTGTGTGCAGATTTCATTGTCATTTATGCATGCTACCTCTTCCCATCATACTATACCCTCTGGAGGACGAACTATACCCTCTTGAGGAAGAACTATACCTCTTCGGAGACGAACTATATCCTCTTCTGAGGACTAACTATACCCTCTACGGAGGACTAATTCCTTCGACGGAGGTCGATTATCTTCGTTTCATACGAAGATGAATTTAAACGCGCATGCCTACATACGAGATCGATTTCCTTCGTTTATGTCGAAGACGGTACTCTATGTAGATGATAAGGGACCACCCTCCGATGACCTCGGCAAAAACAGGAACCATTCCTACATACGAGATCGATTTCCTTCGCTTATGTCGAAGACGGTACTCTATGTAGATGATAAGGGACCACCCTCCCGATGACCTCGCAAAACAGAACCCATACCTTGTGCGAGAACGGATATCTTCGTTTATTTCAAGACGGATACTCTCACGAGGACGAACTACTTCGTGCGAGCGGATACCTTCGCTTAGTTCAAGACGGATACTCTCTACGAGGATGAATTACCGTTTATCACGAGGACGAGCTACGCCGCCTCGGCCTTCGCTCTTCTCGGCCTCCCGACATGACCATCTTCGCCGGCCTCCAATGGTCGACCTCGGCCTTCGCCACCTCGATCGCCGCGAGAGCATTCGAGGATGAAGCCAACCTTGGCCTTAGCCGACCTTGGCCTTCGCCACCTCGGTCCCCGTCAGAGCCCCGGCCTCCTTAGCCGCATCCCGAGCCTTCACCTCGGCCTCGACCTCGACATGAAGTTACATATTCGACTTGGTAGGGTGAAGCGGCCGACGACAACTTGCACAACGCCCGGAAGGTGAAGCGATCGAAGACCTCGACTTAACGCCTAGGTAGAAGCCGGTCCAAGACCTCGAACGCGCGCCGTCGGTGAAGCGGTCGAAGACCTCGACTTAACGCCTCGTCGGTGAAGTCGGTCGAAGACCTCGGCATAACGCCGTCGGTGGCTTGGCCCAAAGACGCATAACGCCTCGCCGAGAAGCGATCCAAAGACCTCGGCATAACGCCTCGTCCGGTGAAGCCGGCCAAGTTACATATTCGACTGCAAGGCGACGCGATTCGACTTGCCAATCGAAGCGGCGACACGACTTCGCGAACGCCTCGGCAAGGTGAAGCGGCGACATACGACTTGACATAACGCGGCGGTGAAGCGGCGACATACAACTTGCCCAACACTCGGCAAAGCGAAGCGACACGCAACTTGCATAACGCCTCGGCGGGGTAAAGCGTAAGCGACGCGACGACTTCGGCGAGATGACGCATTCCACGCCGCTGCACCACAAATTTCGGCGGCAATAGCGACGAACCACTATCCCCATCCATCAAGACCTCATCTTCACGCCTTTTGGGAGGATATGATAGATACTACCCAACTACTTGGCCTGGGCATCGGCCCAATATAAATGGGCCCCGACATTAAGCTCGACCCATGTGAGTTCGCCCAAGAAGACTCCTCGATCAACTACAACTCTAATCGCAATTGGAGCGTAGAAGATTCGGATGCATATCTAAAGAATCCTAATGGGAGAAGACTTCAATCCTAATGGAGAAGAATCGAGTCGAGTCGAACTCAACTTGTATCGTCGAGTCGAGTCGAACTCAACTTGGTATCGAGTCGAGTCGAACTCAACTTGGAATCGAGTCGAGTCGAACTCAACTTGGAATCAGTCAGTCGAACTCAACTTGGTATCGAGTCGAGTCGAACTCAACTTCATGAATATGTATAAATAGAGGGATTAGAGAAGAGGGAGCTACAATCATCTACTCTTAGATCGATCACTTGATCTACACTTGTAATCACCATATTATCAATACACGAATACTCTCTCTCCCGTGGACGTAGATCTTATTCATAGATCGAACCACGTAAATCTCTGGTGTTCTTGCGTGCATTTATTTCCCTTACGAAAATAAGATCGATCAAACACCTTATTCAGATAGACGAGCTGCAGCACAGAGAAGCCGACGAGCAAGAAAGTGAAGAACCACGGCTGGAAGTAGACAAACTGGTTCGATCCTGAAAACGACAGCTTCAAAGAAATCGCAACTGCTTTGACAGCCATCACCTGCACGAAGTGTGGATCCATGAGAAAGGCCAATAGATAAATTAAAGAAGAAGCACCACAGCAAATGGACTCACTGTGAGCGATCCTAACAGAGAACAGATCCCAATATACACAACCATCTGCTTCTGACCATACCGCGGCACACACCAAAACACAAGAAAAACAACACTAACCACGACTGCGATGGTATACGCAATGAATCCTGTTGATCATGAAATTAGCACAGATTCAGTAACAGATAACTGTGTGATGAATTGGATATCTATGTACCAGGCTGAGTTGCTTGATGCCAGATTTGCCTAACGGATCGGATATCCTTCTCCAGAGGGGCGTGTATCACAATGGCAACAGAGCCCACCAAGCAGATAACGCACCCAACCACACCAAACGTGTGCAACCTCTCGTTCAACATGAAGTGAGCTAACACTGCACTGCATTTGGACGTGATCAACATCAGCTTATAATACTACACTGCTGTAAGGACCATTTTCATTGCCTAACCTGAAAATGATACTCACTGCTCCCAAGGGAGTTACAAGAATAGCTGGAGCATATGCATAGGCGGCAAAATTTGCAACCTCGCCCACGATCACTGCAATGTTAATTTGGACCATAACCAAACACAGCAAGTATTGTTATTTTACATTTTTGATAAAATTCTTATGGCAATAACTTTGTGAAGATAGATATACAGTCAGTCACTGAGTTTCTTGTCTTACTTGTTATCATCCCAGCCCACCACATAGGTTCCTTCAAATAGCAGAATCCTCCATCACCTGATCAGAAAGCATTCATTAGCCAGCTAAGTCCAGAAAAATGAATTAGTAGTAGTATCTTGATCTGAAGTATACAAACTGAACTTATCATCTACATGTGACAACATAATTTTCCAATCAAGTAATTTCATTCTACCCAATAACACCAAATCATTAGGGAGTTAGTCTTCATAACAAATAATGCTCGAATGACAGTGATTAAACATTAAACTAACAGAATCACAACTAACTTGCTCGAGTTCCAGAAGCTGCAGCCTTCTTAAGACCCTTTTTCTTGATGATGAAACTAAAGCCAATGAATATGCTTGAAGAGAGAGCCAAAACCAGTCCCTTTATATTATTTGATGCTCCTCTCATTGATCAACAATGTAAAGGAGATATACAGAATTGGGAAATTATCATAAACCCTTTGATACCTGCAATGAAAAGATACCCAAAAGGATCATAATCAGCCTGACAAAACCTCTGATAAAACCCCATAAATTTTGAAACTTCATAACAAAAAAAAAGTAAAAAGTAGGAAAAGGAGAAAGAAACTTATTGTGCTTCTCTACCTTTAACATCTAAAACCAATATACAGCAAGAATTCAATAGTAAAACATAACACATTGGAAATATTTATATGGATGGATTCAGCATCTATATTTCTTCAATCTCTAGAAAAGATAAAGACAAAACCGTTTTATTTACAAAACATTCTTGAATTCCAGCACGTGCAATATGCATCATACCTGCCTCTCATTTATGGAGCAATAGGCATGGACGTTGTATATATCTGCTCTCTCTTATTATCTCTTCACGCTCTCAAATTTTGGCAATTAGTTATTACTCCCTCCACCCCAAAACTTGATCTGTATTATTTTTCGGATTGTCTAATCGAACTCGGCTCATTTTCCTATCTATTTTGTTATTACTTTAACTACTTTATATCCTTCTCTTATCTACTTTTTATCTATTCAATTACTTTATATCATATTTTACCCTAGAATCAGAATCCACGTTTGTTACTGTTTGCTTTATATTTCAGGCTCTATGTAGTGAAATTTTCCTTTCTTCAAATTATTACAATATATTATTCTTACTCGTAATAACATTATAAAGAATACAGGCTCTATGTAGTGAAATTTTTCTTTCTTCAAATTATTACAATATATCATTCTTACTCGTAATAACATTATAAAGAATATTCTTGAATGATTTTGCGAATATTCTCTACATTCCTGAATAAATATCTAGATCTACTTATGCTCATTGCTGTTATTACTTAAATCTCTTAAATCTATCCCAATTATAGTGATTCTCTCTTAAAATCGTCCTACTTCGTTATATCCCTTAAAAGGGAATTTATCTAATAAATTTTCACAATTGTACCCATGTATATTTAATTTAATTTAACTTAATTTTTTTCTTTAACAAAATAATAGAACATCCTAGATATACTACTGATATTTTAATCATACAAGCAACATACAAATTCAAGTCCACAATACAGCACTTAATTATAGATACAGATTTTTTGGTCCTATCTGTTGCTATATCACTCTATCACTATCAAATATCAAGCCAAAAATAAGACATAAAAGGGTACCAATCCACGAAACTTGGAGAAAGACAAAAGAAATTAGGAAACTATCAAAATTCTAGATGAGATCCACGCTTTCTAATTAAGGTGTTTCGATGGTACTCTATTTTTACCTATATAATTATCAACAATAAATATACTTCATCATTCCACCAAAAATTTACCTATTTTAGATATGATCGAAATATAAATTTATAATTTTTATCCTTAATCTATTCACTTATTTACAAATATCAATTTACACTTACAATATGGGGTTTCTTCTCCATTCACTTTATACTTGTTATAATTTATTAAAATTTATATCATAAAAATAATACAAATATTTTGTGGATGAATGAAATAATATATAGATATTTTTTACTCAGAAGTAATCACAGCCTTCTTGACTCTGGCATGGACTACTTAGTCTTGTATTCAATGTGATCTCAAATCCCAATTCATAGTTAAATTCAAACTACTAACATCTCATTCCATTCTATTATTTATTTTATTACTATTATTATATCTCCCCAATTCCTCAGCAAGTAATTTGCTTCACGCTATCATTCTTTCCCTCTTCAACTCCGATTTAACTCCGTCAACCTCGTTTTCCTGCAACATCACCGTCACCAACCGCCCTCCGCTCTTCTCGCCGCCTTCCATCATTCCCGGCAGCACCAAAACCGCGCCTTTCTTACCCACGTCAACTCTGTAAACAACTCTAATCGGCTTCTGCCCCTTACACACGAACTCGTAAAACGTCGCTTCCTCGAGATTCACGAAGCTCTGATTCGCGCCATAAACTATGAAATCCGACAGTCCGCCAACCCTCTCCATAACCTCGTCGATAATTCTCCGATCGTCCGAAGCCACATCTCTCTCCGCCACAGCAAAATCAGCCTTCACCACACTCACAATCTGAGTATTCCCCAATGTTCCGTTTCTAGTATTTTCTTCACTCTTTCTGCATATGTTTACGACTCTCGCCTCCGACGGATCAACCCTAATTCGCGCGAAGCACTGCCAGATAACGGCGGTGAGCGCCTCGAAAGGGCGAAATTCGCCTCCCAGTTTTGATCGGAGATGGGTTAGCTTTGCCGGAGCGACGTCGAAGGACAATGACTCCATTTTGCATGGAGACGCGTATACCCAATTGTCGCCGACTGGGTCGACCCGTTTGGCGGAGAGGGGATCCGACCCGGATTTGGGGAGCCCGTTTGAATTTGATGGTCTCTTTAGAGTTTGTGCCAGGTTAATGGGCCGCTCCGGTTTGAAACCAGACACGACCCTGCCCAACATGTTCATGAATATTGCGGCGGAGAACGCATCTCTGAGAACATGGGCCCAGCTGTAAGCCCACAGCCATCCCACATTTGAAATCAGTTATCTGTGAGAAAAGAAAAAAAAGGAATAGGAGATTGATGTTTTACTCATTTTAAGGAAATACTTTCTCGTAATTGATCCAAACCTTTTTCCACACAAATTAAAACGTATATTTAATACATTTGAAAAAGAAAAATGGCCACACAATTTTCTATTATAAATTAATTTCATTCACCTAATTCAAGATCACTAAATCGTGGTGTATTAAACTAATAGATAATCTGATATTCATTTAATAAAGATACTATAATATAATTATGGGACGAATTAATTAAAGGATTCAAGTTATCCCTCATAATTCCTTTATTCATGTCCACCACAGTCTTCATTATATATATTATCTTCTTCTTTTAAGATGTTAACAATTTCAGATTAGTAAATTGTTGGTACAATAATATCATTAAGACAGAAAAAGTACATTATAGCTTGGTGGTATTCCTTCATTTTGTAAAGGTGAAAAATCATGGTATGAATTTCAATACCACAAGTAAAGGAGAGGAGAAAAGTGAAGTTCGGGACGATAAAATATATTATGTGAATGGAAAGGTAGACCATGAGTAATTTTTTTAGTGAATATATCGAAATAAAATTTAAAAAATAACTATGGTGAATGAACATATTATATTGTTATACTTGTGGTTAGAAAAAAATCACTATCATAAATGAGTAGTTATTCGTCTGACACATAAATATGATAAAAACATTAATACAGCTACAGGTATAAGAATATTTAAATGCCTCAAATGGATTATTGTCTGTCCTCTCCCTTCATTGCTAAATATTACTCGTTCACTGTGAATAGATATTAATGTTATCATTTCGCATTTATTCACTTTTTATTTGTATTTGTGTTTTCCAAAGATTATAGAAACTACCCCCTTCGTCCCCAGTTTTATTCTTAGTTTTCCTTTTTGGGACGCCCCCAATTTCTTTCCTATTTATTTATGAAAACTATCTTTTCAACTTTACCTTCAATAATATTCTTTATTTACACCTTCTACCACTCATGACCCACCATTATTTCTCTTTTTATCCTCAACAACCTATTTATTTACATCTTTTACCATCTATGACTCACCACTAAGTAATTTAATATTATATTAATATGGGACCTTTGTTCCACTCACAATACATTCAATAATTTTTATTAAAACCCACAACCAGAATTCCTAGGAAGGAATTTTGGGGACGAAAGGAGTAAAAAGGACTAGTACATTAATGTTCAAAGTTATATTACGCATCATATGGTGGTTTATGGTTACAATATTTTGTGCCAAATTAATTACCTCACTGGATGTTATCATTAAAGATATTATTTCCCAAGTGTCATTATGGGTGTATTATTTTGTCATTTGAACTATATTAACTAAAATTTTATTATTACTTCAAAATGAATGCACGAGATATCCAGTCCTCTTTCATTTTTTTTGTTCGATTTATAACTCGATCAATGAACATTTCACATTTTATTTTGTATTTTTTATATATCGACCATTTTTTTCTTCATGAGTTATACTTGTATAGTAAATTGTGTATTTATTCCCAGTGAACGGGGAATATATATTTCATTCTTATCACAAAATTGAAAACTCTTTTTAAAATTATGAGGTATAGTGATAATTTTTCCAATATAAATGATATTTTTTTTTAATATAAATGATAGTTTTTTTCAGTGTAAATGATACTTCATCCGTCCATCATATATGATCTTAGTTTTTACCGGTACGAGTTTTAATAAATACAATTAGTGTAAAGTGAGTGGAGAAAGAGACTCACCTAATAACATGTGTTATGTAAGTGGAAAATGTGGACCATGTGTGAGTTTTTTTGTAAATAAGTGGATTAAGTGTGGGTAAAAGTATTGATTTTTGGATGTAATCCATGTTTATAAAAGGAAAATGAATGAATTTTGTAGACGTACCAAAATATAATTAAATGAACAAATATCACTGACAGATGTATTTCTTTTTATTTACAATGTAAAAAAGTAAATAATATTTTTATTCACTATAAATGATACTTTTTTAATACAAGTGATACTTTTTTTCATCGTAAATGATACTTTTTATTTACAATATAAAAAATAAATAATATTTTTCTTCACTATAAATGATATTTTTTTCATAATAAATGATACTTTTTGAACATCTCTACCTAGGATCGACCAGACGGGATTTTGAAGTGATTTCGGTGGATCAGATATTCATAACATTTATATGGTAACATGAATTTTCCTTTTCTCTAAATCCAACTCCCAAATATCAGCCCTATAGTGGGGCTGTCTAACAGCATGTGTTTCTGTTGGTGGAATTTATTATGTCATTAGTGAAAGCCTCTGCCGTTGGGAAACAGTGCAACCTCAAAGCTGTCTTCACCATGCTGATAACGTGTTCTATTATTGTTGACAGCTCAATGTTATATTCATCCAAGTTGCTCTCAGAGAAGATATTCCATCAACTTGTTACACTTGCTGTGTTATTTATTTTGTCCTACAATGGTAGGGATGAGTTGAGTTGGACATATTTGTTGGTGAAAGATTTTGCATCGCCTTAATCAATACATTCTCTCTCCTTTTCTATACTAATTTATAGTACATTTGCTTATCCCATTTTGGGTGAACTTTGATACATAAACGTAAAATAAACTAATATGTTGTCATAAATGACGATGCAATGGTAATGTGGATTCCTATGACCAGAAGTTCATATATTCAAATCTCACTAACGCCTCTATGAGTTTGAACTTGTTGCACTTGATTTTTCAATATAGTTAACGTAAGATTTACCCAGTGCACATCGATGGAAACGGCTATGGTTCCCATAAATTCAAACAAACAAACAAAAAACTAATATACCGTAGACGATGGTATGACAAATTGAACAATCCTTTTAACTTATTTTATTATGCAATTCTTCAAATAATCATATACAATTATAAATCCAATTCATCATCCAAAGAAGACACCCAATTTACAGTAAATCCAACACGTAATGTTACTTTTTAAATATAACATTTCGAAACCATTATATTAGTTGTGTGGTTGAGACTTTTTTATAAAATTAATATTTCGACACCTCTAATATTTTCGTCATCTCTAAAATTATTCCTTCGTATTTAAACAAGAACGCATCGCGTCTTCTACTTAGAGATACAGCCTTCATATTAACAATGGCTAAATCTATAAGTAAGACAGACCTAATTGGAGAAGAACATCTTCTCCCCCCTCCACCTCACATTTCTCCTAAATGAGTTGTATGCAACAAAATCAAAATTGTGGTGGCATGAAACTAGAGCTGAACTTACTCAATTTGGACTGGACGGGCGCCTCATCGAGTCACCTCTATGCTACAAAAATATATTGCTCGATTAATTTGTCTATCCAATGATGTGCAACTTCGACCTCCATTGGCAACATTAACAACAACCGATGCCTCATACCTATAAGATCAAACAGGTCAGACGAAAGGGCACGATTGCTGAGGGTATGCTGCATAAAAAGGGAAGCATACCGGTCATATCAAGAGGCAGACGCTGAGGAAAACTCAGCAATGGCTGACTCTTCAACCAGCAGTTAATGAAAAAGAATCAGTAAGGAATCACGTATGGCAGAGCATAGACATCAGCTGATCCTATATGTACAGCTTCAGACCATACTTGCAGCTCCTCCTTGACCCTGGCTGGTTCTAACTCGGGCTTACTTGGAGGACCTTTCTTGCTGAACAACCATTCTTGATCATCATCCTCCAACCTGTCTCTCATGGTGGGGACTGCAAGTATCTGGCTTAGATACTTGGAATCAGGATGTGGAGGCTTCCTTGATGCATCAGCGGTGTGATCCTTCATTTTAGGCATTCTGGGAGCCTTGTTTACAGTGCTGGGATCAGGATGTGGCGTCTTTGGAGGTACAACAATTTGATGGCTGAACTTATTAATACCGGAAGGATGATTAGGTTTAGATGGAGACGGTTTCTTGGCTTTACTTATACCATTGTTCAACCGGCCACCATGATCCAACCAAACACTGTTTGGAACATCATGCTTACCAGAAGAGGATTTAGTGGATGCTTCGAGTTTTCTTCCATTCTCTGTTGACTGATCAAGAGCAAGCCTTTGAACTTTATCGGGCCTGATTTCGCTCTCTGTAGGTTAAGCAGCAATGATTAGTTTAAACGAAAGGTACACAAAGACTTGCATTTCCTAACATAGGAAAAGAAATAAAACAATGAACTCACCATGAAGAAAACCGTTAGTATCCATGTCTTTCCGCTTCTTGATACTCCCTTCAATAATAGCAATACCATCAACATCCTTCTGCAAATTTACGCTTTTACTAAAATTAGCTCCAGCAAGATTATCTCTTCCAGAATTTTTGGATTCACTTTTCTCGTTTTCGATGTTTGCATTAGCCTTCTCCTTTTTCTTCTCTTTTTTCTTCTCCTTCTCCTTGTGTTTATCCTCTCCATGGCTTTTTTTATCTCGGTCTTTCTGTTTCTCTCCCTGCTTATTACCCCATGCTTCCTTATACTTCACTTTATCCTCCAACCTCGAGTTATTCTGTCCTTCCAGTGGTCTAGGAATCACTTCATTTTCACTTTTGGCGACTTGGCTAAGGTTTTGGACAGTCGCCTTCCCAGTAAACTCACCATTGCGTCCTTGCAACTCAAGTTTCTTGACTTGGAAGCTCTTGTCCCCATCATTGTTCTTATCTTCTGCCAGTACTTGTGAAGGATCGCTTTTGCCCACATCGGCAACTCTCTGAAGAAACTGGCTACCTCCACCCTTCTCCTCATCTTGGATCCGCCTGTTCAGTTCCTGCAGGAATCTTGCTCCATTGGTTGCTTGGGAGGGCAGGATGTTCTGTGAAGGCTTTTTTCCATTTTGACCGTGCAATAAGGTAGAACATTTCCCTTCATCCTTGAAACTGCTGTTTTTGTTGTGACCTTCAGGATGGAGGTTCTCTCCGCTTCTTTCATCAAGTTTCCTAGAAACGGTTGATTCTTCCGAGATGCTACTATTATCTTTATCCTTTACCCGCCCTCTTTATCCTTTTTCTTATCCCTGTGTTTTTCTTTTTTGTCCTTGTGTTTCGCTTTGCGGTCTTTCTTGTCTCTGTGCTTTTCACTTCTATCCTTCTCTTTCTTTTCCTTTTGTTTCTTCCTGTCTTTATCCTTTTTTCCCTTTTTCTCTTTGTGCTCAGCCTGAAACCATAAGCATATTCCAACTGAGCTAAAGTCACAGTGTATTTTGGCAAGAACTATATGAAAAAGATAACATTTCACAAGAGATGAGCAAAAAATCTGTAATTTAAGTAATCACATTTCACGGAAAGCAGTAGTTGCTATTTACAATGTATCCTGTATTTAGAAGACTACTGATGACCATACTATCCATACATATATCCTCCACTTTCCTAGCAGCAATATACCATCCATATATTTGTCGACAATAATAGAATCTCAAAGTAATATAGCAGAACTTCCAAACAAGAAACATACACATCTGATACTCGTATTCTATCAAGCTTTCACATACTCATATAGTCATATCAGAGTCAAGCTGTGCATGAGCAAAATTACTTGTTACCACCTAGAATGCTTGTGTTACTCTGGCAGCCACTTTAAATTAGCATAATAGCAACTCATATGAGACTTCACATTATGTAGTAAAATTCTTTAATACTACAGGGAATTCTATTCTAAAGCTACCTCAAATTTAATCGTATGATCTTCTCAGTGTAAATTTAGTTTTCTACATACTATATATAAAACAAGAGAGGAAATCACAAAGCATATATCTCCAGTCATCTTTTTCTACTCTTATCTGTTCTGGCTTAGCAAAACATTAGTGGTGTACTAAAACCAATCGTCATTTTCATTAAAACAACATGAACACAGGTTGTATTTCTGAAAACTTACATCCACGATAATATATATTTGCTTATTGATAATTAAAAAACTTATGGAGTTTATACATGATTATGTGACGAATTAATACCGCTATGAATACTCAAGAGCATAAATGAAATAGCTCATCCTCCCAATAGCTAGAAAGGTGGGAGCTTGAATTAGAAAGTGTTATTAGTACTGAGCTAGTCATGATAATGAGCTGGGACAAGGGAGATAATTCCCTAAGATTAGATGCAAATATTTCAGAGAGCAAATTCCTCAATGCAAGAAGAAAATATGAGAAAATCTATACCAGCGGTTGCATATTTGCAGTACTGAGAAAACAGTTAAACTTACATCAAACTATGTTTTTCCTTAAATTAAACCTAGATCAAGATGGATATGGAATCCACAACAAACTCACACCAAATATCATTTTTACTCAAGTCAGACTTACATCGGATATTGCTAAACTAAATCACTATGCATCCAGTTGCATGTTGACATTGTCAAATCATGTTTGCATAAAAAGTAATCAAACTATTATTACCCAAAAGGTAAGACCAACTATATTTCTTTTTTCGCTTTCTTTTCTTCTTTTTCATATTTACTACTCACTCTCACCATGAGATGCGTTTAAATTGATGTAATACACAGCGCCTTATTTTTGAAGTCACTTTTATGTCCGTATGAGAATAGCAAATGCCGTACATGTTCAGAATCTTTCTCTCAAATCCATCACTAACAATTTTCCACAACTTCTTTCACCAGGACTATATCCCAACAAGACAACAGTGCAACTCTCCACAGGAATTGGATTTTAAGAAAACAATTGAACAAGCAGAACTGTCAGAAATGATGTCAAAGTTGACATTACACAGGGTGGGTTACTGTAGAATTTAACGTAACGGCATGAGACACTCGTCACCCAGAAAGAGAGCATAAGCTCACTATTGTTATCTAATGATAGTTTTGAGATAATATGTGCTTTCCACCAATAAATGAACCAAGAATAACCATCCATAACTCAACCATGGACAGGACAAGCAAACTAACGTGCATCATTACATTGCAGCAAAGAAAAATGAAATAATTGCGCAAAAAGTGATAAATTCAATTCAGCATTAACATTATAACTAAATTACAATGTAGCGATACACACCCTTTAATAAGGAAATATTATCAAACCAGTAAACAGATTAGGCCTGTCCAGACTCTAGATAAATTCAATGTAGTGATAATCCACACGACATCAGATTAACTGTGCATCACTGCTAGACAAATGAATAAAGATCGGAATATGCAAACTCACTAGAAAAAATAGACTAGAATCTACCTAAATTCAGATGGGTACAATTCGTCAATGTGCACAACAAATGCAGAAGCTTAGAGACACGTATGCGTAACATCCCAAACACATTTCTGGAGGTGAAGAATCTTTAAACCAAGTATGATAAGAAAATACCAGAAGAGATGAAAAATGAACAGACCTCTTTGAACAGAACCAAGCCTTCTGGTCGACGCTCTCTTTCATATCCTGGTGGAGGAAATGGAAAGCAGCGAGACATTGGACGCCTTCCCAAAACAAACAAGACAACCGAGAATATTATATTCTTGAATTACTTCCCACGTGTAGCAGTGTTCCAATATGGGAACAGACCAGCGATTAAATTTCTGTCCATCCACCATGTCCCCACATTGATTTCTAGCTTAGAGGTCTTCCATGTGACTTCTCTTTTCAAGTGATCCAAATGCCAAACCAGGTTAATCCAGATCAGGCCCAAACCTGCAGATGCCCTCGAGCTTCAACACGAAGACACTGCGCACTAAGAGACGAACACACAATAACTGAAAATATATAGAACCAAAATCACGGCCAATTCAGGAGCAATAGCAACTTAGTACCCAAAATTCTTGCTAATCCACCACAAATAAGGCTGACAAATAGAAGCAGCAAAAACTTAACACTGTTTACTCAGAAGGTTTCTTAGAAAATGGAAGCCAATCAGCTAATGGATCAAGTTACGGCAGCTTACTAAGCAAATGGGAGTTGATGATCATGACCTTCACCTCGTCAACCTTGTAGTCAAAATTCAAAAATCCAAATTAATATCAAAACCCTCTACTTACTTGATCAGAAATACCTAAAGAAAATTATTTTTCCCGTGGTGTAACTCTATCTGTGAGAGCAATCTTCCTCCATAACCTTTCTGAAGAAATGACCACACTGGCATGGTACGCTTCAACTGAAATTGATTCTTGATGTCAATGCGATCAAATCTAACTCCCCATATGGAGAGCGAGATGTTCCAGGAAAGTGCCCACAAACACTCCGAATCTCCAATTATACGCCCAAACTTGCAGAAATTGCGACTTTGAAGCCCTAATCCAGCCAGAATTCAGCTCGCATAAATCTGATCAAATCGAAAACCCTAGAACAATTCGGGCCTCGGTAAACCAATGCTCAATCACCAAAACCCTAAATTCCCAAATGTGCAATAAGCGTGTTTGAGTTCACTTGATCAAGGAGAATTTTTCTGGCTCCGTGGAACGAAAAGCCGAAAATCCAGTACTTTTCAGCTGAAGACAAGCAGATGACATGCTTTCTGAAGATGAACCGATTCAATAATTTACATCACAGTTCCTCAATTTCGAAAACCCAAATCAAAAGTATCGAGATTCAGCTCAATAAGCACGTCGCTTAATCGTAATATTCTCAGCTTTCCTTTCCCCCCTTTTTTCTTTCACAATATTGCAATCTCAATCAAGATAACAGCTCATCTTCGTCTCCAGATATACTGAAGTGCAGGAAAGGTGTGTGTGTGTGTGTGTGTATAGGTCTATGCAGGCTCTTTTGCGCTGTGGGAAATGAGGAGGAGAACACGGAGCATAACTTATTAAACGAAATACTCATTAATTATTTGGAAATATATATTTAGAGAGAGAGAGAGAGAGAGAGACATCCATATATGCAGCATGTGCATGTTTGTGCGCGTCTATGGGACAAGGCTCACTGCACCCACATAGGCCACGTCGATTTTCATTTAAATATAGTATACTTGGTTATGGAGATTTAATTTTTGGGAAAAATCGTAGTAGTGAAAATTAAATATCATGAATTTAAACCGCATAAACATTTTAAATTGATATCACTTACTTACATGTATAATAGTAGATTCTGATATACAATAACTAAAGATAAAATGAGCCAATTTAAGCATAATTTTTGTGGGTGATTATCAATCACTTCAAATCATCTTGTTCTCAAAATAAAAGTGGCAAAACTAAATAAACATAAAACTTTGAAACAGTGATGTTTCTAGCTTATTTAAAATCATGCGTTAATATACGAAAATAACCAAATTAATAACTTGTATACTAAATTTACTCATATCTACTATATACTATCAAAATTATCTAATTAACCAAAAATACCTTATATGTCGCTTCCATCGTTGATGACTAGCCACTACATTCAACAATGGGCAATGTGTGGCTAGCCGCTGGAGGCAATGTGGGAGGCAACTAATGGATTCATTAGTTGTCCGGGGAGTGGCTAGTAAATTTCAATAGCCTATATAGGCTAATGGTCGATCGGTCAATTATACTAATTTTTCTGTAAATTTATAACATCTAAGAATTTTTTTTGTCACTTCATTAAAGATTGACTAGTTTTGATAGCAATATTATGAATTGAAATAATTTGAACATATAACTTATATATATATGGGTAGAAAAAGAGTTTTCCCATAAATCATCCATCTAGAATGGTTTACTTTAGGGTGACGAAACAATTTATCGAATCTTCGAAGAAACATACAAATTAAACGAAGTGACCAAACTGGCTAAAATTACCAACTCATTTAATGCATCCTCGATATAACTTATTACATCACTCCCAACTTTACCAAATCATATGATACATCCTCGTTTGAACTTATTACATCACTCCAAAATTGCCTCAAAAACAGATTCTTTCAATCGGAGCACATAACTTCAATCTTTTGTTCATGGATGCAAACAACTTCAGTTTCTAACTTGAATTAAATTACTTCAAGCCTTTTCAAAATAAGTTTCAAACTAGGGCTTCCACCCAATCTCATGGTCACGAATTGAGTTGATTATTAATCGTGCCTTGTCCATTATATTACTTGAATCGGGGAACTCATTTTTTGTTGTTTCAACTTCAATACAAACTACAGCATTTTCTGTAAAATGATGGCTCATTTGGTGATAATTGGTCTTTAAAGGTAGCTTTAATTTGAGGATATTCAAAACGAGACCTCACTTTCTTCTTGAAAATATGTTCACATGGTTAGCAATTGTTTGTTCTTCATGGATCCGTACCAATTCTCACCTTCTTCCATCTATCAAAAATATAGTCGATATTGATGAAGTGTTAAATGAAATTTAAAGTATTTCATCACAAAAACTCTTGTACATCCATTCGCACGCGATATGGATGTTATAAATCATTCTATTTATCTCGAAAACCATTGTTGGTTAATGATAAATCTTAAATTAATAATTTGTATACTAAATTTACTCATATCCTCAATATTACTATCAAAATTATCTAATTAACCAAAAATACCTTATATGTCGGCTCCCACCGTCGGAACGTTGGCTAGTGGATTTCAATAGCGCTCACCAAGCCTAGCAGTCCGGCGATCAATTGTCTGATTTTCATGTAAATTTATCACATCTAAGGATTTTTTGTCACTTTGTTAAAGATCGACTAGCTTTGATAGCAATATTATGAACTGAAATAATTTGAATTTATAACTTTTATATATATATATATAGAAAAGATTTTTCCCATAAATCATCCTTTTAGAATGGTTTACTTTAGGGTGACGAGACAATTTATCGAATCTTCGAAGAAACATAACTTATTACATCACTCCCAACTTTACCAAATCATATGATACATCCTCGGTTGAACTTATTATTACATCACTCCAAAATTGCCTCAAGATCACATTCTTTCAATCGGAGCACATAACTTCAATCTTTTGTTCATGGATGCAAACAACTTCAGTTCTAATTTGAATTCAATTACTTCAAGCTTTTTCAAAATAAGTTTCAAACTAGGGCTTCCACCCAATCTCATGGTCACGCGAATTGAGTTGATTATTAGTCGTGCCTTGTCCATTATATTACTTGAAACGGGGAACTCACTTTTTTGTTTCAACTTCAATACAAACTACAACATTTTCTATAAAATGATGGCTCATTTGGTGATAATTGGTCTTTAAAGGTAGCTTTAATTTGAGGATATTCAAACGAGACCTCACTTTCTCCTTGAAAATATGTTCTCATGGTTAGCAATTGTTTGTTCTTCATGGATCCGCATCAATTCTCAACTTCTTCCATCTATCAAAAATATAGTCGATGTTGATGAAGTGTTAAATGAAATTTAAAGTATTTCATCACAAAACTTTGTACATCCATTCGCGATGATTTAACGTTATAAATTATTCTATTTATACTGAAAACCATTGCTGGTTAATATAAAGGATAAATGAAGTAATAATAGAAGGAGCCAATTAAGCATAATTTTGTGGTTAATTATTGATCACTTCGAATCATCTTGTTCTCAAAATAAAATGGCAAAACTAAATAAATGAATACTGAAATACCTCCTTAAGTTCATAAAACTTTGAAACAGTGATGTTTATAGCTTATTTAAAATCATGCGTTAATATACGAAAATAATTAAATTAATAATTTGTATACTAAATTTACTCATATCCTCAATATTACTATCAAAATTATCTAATTAACCAAAAATACCTTATATGTCAGCTCCCACCGTCGACCGACAGTGGCTAGTGGATTTCAATAGCGCTCTACCGATGACTAGCGATCTGGCAATCAATTGTCTTGATTTTCATGTAAATTTATCACATCTAAGGATTTTTGTCACTTTGTTAAAGATCGACTAGCTTTGATAGCAATATTATGAACTGAAATAATTTGAATTTATAACTTTTATATATATATATAGAAAAGATTTTCCCATAAATCATCCTTTTAGAATGGTTTACTTTAGGGTGACGAGACAATTTATCGAATCTTGAAGAAACATAACTTATTACATCACTCCCAACTTTACCAAATCATATGATACATCCTCGGTTGAACTTATTATTACATCACTCCAAAATTGCCTCAAGATCACATTCTTTCAATCGGAGCACATAACTTCAATCTTTTGTTCATGGATGCAAACAACTTCAGTTCTAATTTGAATTCAATTACTTCAAGCTTTTTCAAAATAAGTTTCAAACTAGGGCTTCCACCCAATCTCATGGTCACGCGAATTGAGTTGATTATTAGTCGTGCCTTGTCCATTATATTACTTGAAACGGGGAACTCACTTTTTTTTGTTTCAACTTCAATACAAACTACAACATTTTCTATAAAATGATGGCTCATTTGGTGATAATTGGTCTTTAAAGGTAGCTTTAATTTGAGGATATTCAAAACGAGACCTCACTTTCTCCTTGAAAATATGTTCTCATGGTTAGCAATTGTTTGTTCTTCATGGATCCGTACCAATTCTCAACTTCTTCCATCTATCAAAAATATAGTCGATGTTGATGAAGTGTTAAATGAAATTTAAAGTATTTCATCACAAAAACTTTTGTACATCCATTCGCACGGTACGAACGTTATAAATTATTCTATTTATACTGAAAACCATTGCTGGTTAATATAAACGATAATTGTTTAATTGTATTATTTTATGTATGCGCATGGTACAATTAGATATCCAGAAGAAGACCGACTCAAATTCAATTAGATCAATCCCATTAAAACAAGATAATTTTAAACTTACTAATCTAACATACCAAAACTAAACGAGGCAAAATTAGTAATAATAATAATTATAACAATAAGAATAATAATAATTTACAACCCAAAAAGCGGCACAAGGATCCAAGTCCAACTGGAGCGATGGAGCCCTAACCGCAGGAAAAACAACTGTAGTGGAGATATTTTCGGAGTTTCACCTGCAATCTGTTTAATGTAGGTCGCATACCAGCATAAAACCCTTAAGTTTAAAGTGACACAGCAGCTTCGTATAAATTTATTTTCTTCCTAAAACCCTTCTCTTTAAGAGGTATCTTTCTTCTTATTTCTCTAATAAAGTTTATTTCTCGTCAGTTTTTCTTAGATCTATTCCATTCTGCATGTTTTATACGTGATTTGCGTCAGAGATCATTGTTTTTAATTGAAGATCGGAATAAAAATGTAGATTTTCCTGGTTTTTCTGAATTTTTATTTTTTACTTTTTCTTGTTCGGGGAAGTGAGGGTTTTTTAATATTCTTTGGAGTTCTGTTACACTTCTAATATGCGATTTCTTTGTTGATATGCCGTGAGTAGTATGTGTGATGATATTACGTCTAGAGCATATAATTTTCACCTGATGCTGTTTGCTTCCGTATGATTCACAACAGAAGGAAAAGAGAAATATAGTTTGTTTCTTATTTCTCAATAGAGATTTGATCTGTGCTTTAATAGTGATTTGTTTCTTGATTTTTATTTGTTTCATATTTTTGTAAATGGCGCTGAATTAGCTTATCTTGAGTTGTCTGTTTCTAACTCATATGGTTACTTCAGATGTTTTTCTTAACCAAATTTGGTGGTTAGTTTGTAAGTAGTTGCCTAATTGGATTGTTATTGCGTCTTGATTGATTACAATTTTATGAACCCTAGATATTTGCTGCCATTTGATCTTTATTGTGATATGTAATTTAACTCTTGGCTTTTGAGATATTTGGTTATCTAGTAGTTCCTTCATCTAGATATTTGACTATGTAGTTTCTTTCATTCAGCTTCTAATGGCTTGCTTCAACAAATTTGGAACCATGTTAAGGCAAAGCATTTCTGCCTCTAGTGCAGTGAGTGGGCAATCCTCTATGTTTAATGCTATCCGCTGCATGTCCACCAAGCTTTTTGTTGGAGGTTTTCTTTCTGAAATTCACATTTCTAGCTTTGTTTGTCTGTAGCATATTTGTCGTATGATCTCATACATGTCCCGTCCTCTCCTTTGTTAGGGCTTTCTTATGGAACTGATGACCAGTCGCTCAGAGATGCTTTCTCTAGCTTCGGTGAAGTTGACTCTGGTGAGTAGAATAGAAGAGCTGCTATTTCCTATTTGTGTGTTCATTCACCTGTGGGAAGTATGTGAAAAGGCATCTTGCAGGACCAAATATCTTGATGTGCATATGTTCAGAAAAATTTGTTCCACCCATTTTGCTCGAAATCTTATGAATTCCTATTAGTTTTGGTTTTGTCCAAGCAATTTTGCTGATCCTGCAGGATATGGAATGACAACACAATTCAGTCTTATATGCATTAGACCGGGAAACATTGACAATAACCTGTTTGATAAGATCGTTTTAAATTCATGATATAGGCCGACCTGTTGTAGGTCACCGGCTATGTTAATTGCATTAGAGCCTTGTACAAAGTGTTTAATGGATTAAAATATAGGGTATTGTTAATGCTTGAAGCAGTTGCTTCCTTCTATATATTGACTTGGCTGTATGTATGCAGCAAGAGTTGTCACCGACAGAGAATCTGGAAGATCCAAAGGATTTGGTTTTGTGAATTTCACTAGTGAAGAGGCTGCTAACTCAGCTCTGTCAGCAATGGATGGACAGGTCAGATTATGAGTGCTAACTGCTAAGCAATCCTTACAACTTTCGTACTTTCTTCAACATGCCTCTAAACATTGTCTGAATTTATGTACTTGACGCTTTGCCATAGGAATTGAATGGGAGGAACATCCGCGTGAGCCAAGCCCAAGAGAGAGCTCCTCGAAGTAACTATGGCGGTGGCTATGGAGGCAATAGCTATGGCAGTGGTGGTGGTGGTGGTTATGGAGGCGGGTACGGCAACAGAAACGATAGTTACTAGTCTACATATTGCTTGCTCCGTATTTTTGTGACTACTGGTAAATCAAGCTGCAAACTTGGACTATTGTTCCTTTACAGTGTTTGTTTTAGTTTTCTGTTTTATTCTGGCAACATGTAATAATTGGAGGATGGTTTCAACTTTGCTTTGCTTCATCAAAGTCTCAGTTTTCCTCGAGCCTAAAAGATTGCACTCTACTTTTTTTTTGTCAATTTAATACAGAAATTTAAAGGTCGCGTCACGGTGCACTCTATTAGTGTAATGCTGAATGTATATAAATTGTGGTGGCACTCTTGATGCATGGTGCATTTGTGATAATTAAATTTTAATTACGGTTAATAAATTATAATTGAGAATTAATAAATATTAATTGGTTTTAATTGAAAATCAATAAACTTTAATCATATTTCAAATGTTAGTTAATCCATAATAATTAGTAATGAATCATTAATTAGTGACTGACGACTCACCAAAGTTCTTGCTTAAATTATTTGACGGGCTGCCAATCTGCCATAGTCCCATTTCAAGTTTTGAACCTCTCTTGACCACAACTTCCACCTACCTGTCACCTCGAATCAATTTAGAACACATTTGTGTACTTTTTGTTCTTTGTTTTTGAGGAAATTTTGTGCCGTTTCCTATGAAAATGAGAAGTACAATAATTTCTCAGATAGATGTAGGTAAAGATGTCAACAAAAATTTATAAGATGAATGGCATCTGCAAGTAAATATTTTCACAAATACTTTGATATTTGATTATAAAAATGATAGTAAAGGAAACAATTTTATAATAAAAGCACAATATGGTATTGGGAAACACTCCACCTCAAATTTTGATGGACTACCAACTACATAGGAACAGAAAGAAATTTGATGACCCTTGAAAACAAGAACAGTGGGGAGCGGTTACATTACATACTCATATTCCTTCTTTTAGTTATTTTTGATGGTTGACTCAAGGGGAAGATACATAATTCAGAAAAGGGGAGCCTAAGTTGCCTAACAGTTGAACTCACAGGGAAGATACACAAATCAAATAACATGGAAGCCTTAAAATGTGAGAGTATCAGTTATGCATTAGTCCTTGTACTTCATCTCTGACATGAGGAAGCCGGGCATCTCGAATGAAGAGGAGAATTTTTCAACATCAGCCTTGAGCTCTTCGATGTCTTTGTTGTTCACTAGGCCCTTGTTGAAGTCCTTCAGTAGCTTACCGTGCTCCTTCTGGATCTTCAACGTGATGGTGACAGCCCGGTGGAGGAACTCAGCGATCTGCTCAAAGTCTTTCTCGACCAACCCTCTCGATGTCATGGCAGGAGCACCTGCAATACCCCAAAACTTACTCATCAGTATCAGTAACAGCTGAAAGAGGAGATCAGAAGTAGTCTTGCGTCATCCAGCCTAAGACAAAGATACTAAGCTATGATTCAAACAACATCAAGTAATTTCAAAAGCAACAAAGAAACGAGTTCTGAATAATATTGATCCCATACCAATGCGAACTCCTCCAGGAGCCAAGGCACTGCTGTCACCAAACACAGCATTCTTGTTAACAGTAATGTTGCATAGATCACAGAGTTTCTCAACTTTGTTTCCTAAAAAATCACAGCCAGATGTAAGTATCAACGAAGACAAAAGGGCTATCAACAATCACTTCAGTTTACAAACTAACTATGGTCCCGTACCAGTTAGTCCAAGAGGTCGAAGATCCCACAGAACCAAGTGATTCTCGGTTCCACCAGTGACAAGATTGTACCCTTTGCTCATCAGATAGTTCCCGAGCGCCACTGCATTTGCCCTGACTTGCTTGGCATACGCCTTGAAACCAGGGGCCATGACCTGTTTCAGGGCCACTGCAAGAGCACCGATCTGGTGGTTATGGGGGCCACCCTGAAGGGAGGGGAAGACGGCGAAGTTGACCTTATCTTCAAAGTCGTAAACTGCACCCTCGGGTTGGCCCTTCTTGGCTGGCTTGGGACCCTTCCTGTAGAAGATCATGCCCGCCCTCGGCCCCCTCAGACTCTTGTGAGTGGTAGTCGTTACCAAGTCGCAGTACTCAAATGGATCAGCCGCTTCCTATAACGATCAACCATAACTATGAGACTCAGCAAGAATAAGTAAAGACTTCCACACACACAAGCATTGACACAACACAAAAACCTTGAGGCAAAACTTGTGTGCATCCACTCCAATTAGGGTTCACCAATAGCCAATTAAGATTTATAATCTCCAATTAGGATTGATTAATCACAATTCGGATTTGAGTTTGCCTCATAACCATGAATACGACTAAATAACAACTAACGAATGTTAACATGTAGATCCGAACTCCATCACCAGGTTTAATTGACAGCATTATGCATATTTTATTATTAAGTATTCAGTATTTCGTCTAGATCCAATATACATGCAACATAAAACCCATCGAAAATGAGCAGATCTCGGATTCGACCAAACAATCGCCAAAGTATATGCAGAGCAAATCGAACAGTAAAGCTACGAACTACTGAGATCAACTACAGATACTAAATCAGATCGAGATCGAATAGTTACGCACCTGAGCAGCAACGAGGCCGCTAATATGCGCCATATCGCAGAGCAGAAGCGCGCCGCACTTATCGGCAACCGACCTGAATCTCTTGTAATCCCAATCCCTAGGATAAGCACTGCCTCCGCAGATAATCAACTTCGGCCTGAAGTCGAGTGCCTTCTCCTCCAATCTATCGTAATCGATGTACCCGGTCTTGGAATCAACCTTGTAGGGCAAGCTCTCGAAGTAGATCGACGTGGCGCTGATCTTCTTTCCGCCGGAGGTGTAGTACCCGTGAGTGAGATGGCCGCCGGAGGGCAGGTCGAGCCCCATGATGCGGTCGTGCGGGTTGAGCACCGCTGTATAGGCGGCGAAGTTGGCCGGGGAGCCGCTGTAGGGCTGGACATTGACGCCCCACTCGGTGGGGTCGAGGCGATAGGCCTGGAGGGCGCGCGAGCGCGTGAGGTTCTCGATCTGGTCGATGTACTCATTGCCGCCGTAGTAGCGGTTGCCTGGCATGCCCTCGGAGTACTTGTTAGTGAGCGCGCTGCCAAGGGCCTCGATCACGGCGAAGGAGGTGAAGTTCTCGGAGGCGATGAGCTCGATCCCGCGACACTGGCGGCGCTTCTCCTTCTCGATGAGGTCGTGGATCTCGGGGTCCACGGCGGCGAGGGGGGTGTTTCCCCATTCTGATACGGCGTCCATTTTTTGGAGGCGCGGCGGCGGCGGCGGCGGCGGCAGAGGTGGTGAAGTTGGAGAGTTTACGAGATTTAGAAGTCGGAGTTGGGAACTGATTTTATAAAGTCGGATTGGGGTAGTTGTGTTGGTGCTTAGACTATTATGCCCTTGGGGTGGGTAGGAGGGCTTTTTAGTAAATTTGTTAGCATACTATTTTGCAAAGCAGACAATTCATCTTAATAAATTATTTTTCTTAACCAATTGAATTAAATTTGTGGAATTTAATGATTAATTAACTCATCGTGTTAGTGTCAAGCTTGAGATTACCAACCTTCTAAAATAAATAAGTTTAAGATTACCAACTCCCTAAGTAAGACTGTATTTGTCCTCAACTATTTCAAGGAAATCAAAACAATGAAACATGAAAAAAATATTTTTTTTTCATTTTATGTATTGAATTTTGCGTTGCGATATCTAAGGCTGCGTGGAATTTTGAAAATTGGTTTTACTTAAATTAAGCATTGACAATAAGTTTTTTTTTTTGAACACCAAAGACAGATTTATTATTGACACGAACATGGAATATAGAGAAGATCCTCCACAAAATATGGGGGTTCTGTCCAAACATACGGAGCAACAAATCTAATAGCAAGTTTAGCTAAACAATGAGTTAATTGATTAAACTCTCTTCTTATATGCGTAATAAGGAACTCACTCCCACTACCCATCTCTTGACGACATCTTACCGCTAGTACTCCCATCTCAGATAGATCTTCGAAACCAGAGGCGATGACACCACTCGTCCTTTTGCAATCCGTCTCGAGCTTGCATTTATCAATATGGAGACTATCCAAGATAGTGTCTCCATAATACCCATAATACAGTCATAAAAATCCATTAAGCCCGCCGACAGCTAAAAATAGCTGGGAATGGATAAATACTTCAATACAGAGTATAATAAAAGAAACGGAGCAGAAGATTTTGTTTTTTCCTTCGAAAAAGCGGTTCATATTTCAAATCAAAGGGTAAAATGCATTTTATCCATTATCTAAATGGTTAATAAATAAAAAGGGAAAAAGAAAAGGAAATTGAGCTGTTATTTTGATAAAAATTGAAACATCAAGGACAAAGATCGTGGAGATGTCGCCATGATGTCAACAAATTTCGTAGGATTTTTATATGAAAATAGATTAAATTAATGAACGTACTTGCTCTACAGGCATGTGATGAGCAGTATTAAATCTGATGAAAAAATTAAAAATATGAAAAACAATACTGGGACAGGGGTTAATAGAGTTCAAAAAATACGGAAATAATCCCTTAAAAATTAAATAAAAAGAACAATTCATAAATTTCTGTGTGTTTTAATAATGAAAAGAATGACCATTGTGTTTTTAATAAATGGGCGTATGACGTATATCAGGATCTCATAAGAGATATGCATATATTGATGGGATAAAAACACGCAAAATCGGTGAGTTTATATTGTATGGACAAATATACCCTCATGTTGACTTTGTTTTCTGTATAAAATAACGAGCGATTAAAAAATGGAAATGTGCTATTGGGAGCTCGGTCGGATTCCGATCGGAGCGGCCAGGAATCCGATCGAACGATCGAATCCGATCGGTGAGAAGAATCGATCGAATCCGATCGTCCGATCGGATTCCACTTCGAGCTTTGTTTTCAATTTGAATCCGATCGGATCCGATCGGTAAGAAGAATCCGATCGGATCCGGTCGTCCGATCGGATTCAACTCCCAGTCAAGATTCCGAACATTGGCGCAGCTTTTTCAGCTTTAAGTCAACTCGTTCCTCATACAATGTTTTTTCAAGGCTATTTGGGATATCTCTTCCTGATTTTGCATGTTTTTATAACGATTGGGTATTTGTTCATACATTTTATGGGATTTGTGTAGTTTTCCCTATTGACACTTTAATAAATACCATGTGAGATTTTCTCGTCCCGTCTTTTTCATTCAAGAGACGCGACATTTTACCAAATCCCACCAAACACTTAATTCAATGAGAAAAAAAATGTATTTGGATCTATATATTATAAATTTACTTTTTTCTTAATAGTTCTATTTTATGTAAATTAGGTAACCTTAATTATCCAGATATAGAATTAGTGCAATCTTTACATATGAAAATATCAAAATTTGGCCAAGTGAACTTATGATACCAATGATGACTCAAGATTTGCTTTTGATATTTTTGCTTTAGTGGTAAAATACTCCTTAGTCTAAAATAAAATAAAATTATTTAAATTAAAGTAGTGGAGCCCGACTTCCCACTAACTTCATAGTTTACTGTCGGCTGGATCTTGTACACATCCCAATTTACTAAAAAAAGAAAAAAAAAGTATAGGGTCTAAATTAGAATAAACAAAAGTTATGGGGACCAAAAATAATTTTCCGCTTTCTGCACCAACTATCTCTTTATATCTCCCCGCCTCTCCCTCCATGTCCCTCGCCCACATCTCTACTCAAAACCCCCATTTCTCAGATCTGAATTCTTTCCAACTCGCGGCAGCCATGGCGCTCCAAATCGAGAAGACCACCTCCGGCCGCGAGTACAAGGTCAAGGACATGTCCCAAGCTGACTTCGGCCGCCTCGAGATCGAGCTTGCCGAGGTCGAGATGCCTGGCCTCATGTCCTGCCGCACCGAGTTCGGCCCCTCCCAGCCCTTCAAAGGGGCCAGGATCACCGGCAGCCTCCACATGACCATCCAGACCGCCGTCCTGATCGAGACCCTCACTGCCCTCGGCGCCGAGGTCAGGTGGTGCTCCTGCAACATCTTCTCCACCCAGGACCACGCCGCCGCCGCCATCGCCCGCGACAGCGCAGCCGTTTTCGCCTGGAAGGGGGAGACCCTGCAGGAGTACTGGTGGTGCACCGAGCGCGCCCTCGAATGGGGCCCCGGCGGCGGCCCCGATCTGATCGTGGACGACGGCGGCGACACCACGCTGCTGATCCACGAGGGCGTGAAGGCGGAGGAGGAGTACGAGAAGACCGGGAAGCTTCCGGACCCGAGCTCGACCGACAACGCGGAGTTCCAGATCGTGCTGACGCTGATCAGGGATGGGCTGAAGGGCGATCCGACCAAGTATAGGAAGATGAATGAGAGATTGGTTGGTGTTTCGGAGGAGACCACCACCGGCGTGAAGAGGTTGTATCAAATGATGGCTAATGGCACTCTGCTTTTCCCTGCTATTAATGTCAATGATTCTGTCACCAAGAGCAAGGTATTCGAGTTTTTCATTTTTATTTTTTATTTTTTATTTTTTGCATTTTTTGTTACTTATTTGTTTAGATTTGATCTGTGTTTGTGAGTGATGTTTGCTTCCTTTGATTGCGATTGGTTTTGTTGGGGATATTTTGGTAGATTTTTCCTACAATTCACGATCTAGATTTTAGGGTTCATCAATCCCCAATTAGGGTTTACCAATCCCCAATTAGGGTTTATGAATCATTAGTTAGGGTTTATTAATCACAACTAGGATTTGATTTAATTCGGACGGATGGGCCTTTTGGATATTTGTGATACACTATCATTGTTATTACCTAATGAATACTGCTGGTTTATAAACTGTCAACGCCGATTCAACGTGTCTCCTAAGCTGCAATGATTATGTTTTCATTTAGTTACTTACTATAGGGTTCTCCATAATTATCTAGGTTATCAGTTGTTAATATAAGATTGTCTTGATTTAGCTTCTAAGCAAAGAAAATTCGGCAATCAATTTTCTACATTTTTATGCCTCTGATTATGTTGGTTGATTCTGCTTTAACCAGTTTGACAACCTCTATGGATGCCGCCACTCGCTGCCCGACGGTCTGATGAGGGCAACCGACGTGATGATTGCCGGGAAGGTCGGTGTCGTGTGTGGTTATGGAGATGTGGGAAAGGGCTGCGCCGCCGCATTGAAACAAGCCGGTGCACGTGTGATCGTGACTGAGATTGATCCGATCTGCGCTCTCCAGGCCCTCATGGAAGGGTTCCAAGTCCTAACCCTCGAGGACGTGGTCTCCGAGGCCGACATCTTTGTCACCACCACCGGCAACAAGGACATCATCATGCTCGACCACATGCGGAAGATGAAGAACAACGCCATCGTCTGCAACATCGGCCACTTTGACAATGAGATCGACATGCAGGGCCTCGAGACCTTCCCAGGCGTGAAGAGGGTCACCATCAAGCCCCAGACTGACCGGTGGGTCTTCCCAGACAGCAAGACTGGGATCATTGTGTTGGCCGAGGGCCGGCTGATGAACTTGGGGTGCGCCACGGGGCACCCCAGCTTTGTCATGTCATGCTCGTTTACCAACCAGGTGATCGCGCAGCTTGAGCTGTGGAATGAGAGGAAGTCAGGAAAGTATGAGAAGAAGGTGTACGTGTTGCCCAAGCACCTTGACGAGAAGGTGGCTGCGCTTCACCTCGGGAAGCTCGGGGCCAAGCTCACGAAGCTCAGCAAGGAACAGGCTGACTACATTAGTGTGCCGGTTGAGGGGCCTTACAAGCCTCTATCCTACAGGTACTAAGGGGAAAGAAGCAGCAGCTAAGGAAAGGTCTTTTAATGATCATTGTTGTTTCTTGATTATGTGTTGGGTTTGTAGTTTCAAGTTTTTGTTTGTGGTGTTTGTTGCCGCAGCAGTTGCCATTTACCATTTTGGATGCATCTAATGGCCAAAATAACTTCAGTGTTCTTTCCTTATCTCTCTCTCTCTCTATATATATATATATGTATGTATGTATGTATGTATATGGCGGTGTGTGGTATTTCAGTTTCATAAATGGACATGAAGATAATAATATCATTTATCAAATATTTGTCATGAGCCTCTTTGGCATAATCTCAAGCGAATTTTTAAATAATAAATTATGAACCTCGATTTTGTTTTACATATAATTCATAAAATAGGGTACTTATTTTGTCTCATGTTATGGAATTGTATTTTAAAGTTGGGGCGACAAATTAACAACGCGACACTAGTAGTTCTTGATCATTGTTTTATTTTATTTTTCTCGGTTTTGATTTTTATTCTTTTGGAGATTAATATAAAATTTTGGTTCTGATGCAATCAAAATCAACTAAATCTAGAAAACAAAACCCTACAGTACCTATTCTATACTATTTATTTGAGACACAGATTTGTTTGTAATTCACTTTTTCTTCTTCTATTTAATGGAAGTCTAGGATAGATTTCACTACCAGTTTGTAACTATTAATTATTTTAATTAATGTTGCCAGTACTTTTCAATTTGTACCAAATTTGGAATTAATGTTATATTTTAAAGGTCTTTGCAAAATTGTCGTCTTCTCAAACATACATATGCTATGATAGACATCAAATGGCCTAATAGGCATTAAAGCTCTACCCGCTCCACGATGGAGGCGAATGTACGTAGCTCCACAAGATTTCAAATGAATCCCAAAACTTGGGGAGCTACGTACATTTATTTCCAATTGAATTTATTATTATTATTAATAAGTTCAAAGGATCAGATGTGCCACAAGGCCAACTATGATGAACATGAAAGCATCGCTTGTAATTTGATTTTTGTTGTTGAAATGCCTAAAAGTGTAAGAATCTCTATTCTTTGAATGAATTGATTGTTTTTTTTTTTGAGTGCTTGTTCGAGAACACGTCATTCTATTTATCTTTTTTATGTGACATTGAAAAACAGATATTGAGACCCGCAAGAATGGATTCATTCTTTACAAAATTGTAAATAATAAAATCCATGATAACTCTTTGATAATTTTGTTTGCATTGTTTTTTCTTTTTTCCCTTTTGAGTAGGAGAAAAAATAAATATGGGGATTGGACTTTCATCTTTTACACAGATGAGTCTCACCATTTGAATGTTCCTGAATGGACTTCTTTCGGGGCTTCTATTTATATATTCATTCGAAAACACCTCCATCATATACTCTAAAAGAATATTGAAAGTATGAGAAATTCAAGAATGCATTCATTCTAAAATTGTCTCCTCCGTTTGATATTAACAGCGTTTTTTACACGTAGATTAATGATAGTTGTGTTTTGTATGTAAATATAACGTAGTTGGTGGCACAAAATTCGAGATATTTTTTAATGTAAAAATTGTTTCCTTTTTTTAATGGGACAGGATGGAGGGATATATAACAAAACCTCTTTTATATTTTTGAATATTGATTCGTTAACACATGAGGCTAATTAACCTCTTCCACGAAACTCTGAAAAACATGAGGCTAATTTTAATTTAATTATAACTAAATTAATTGAATCAAATTTGATTTTCAATTTGGTTTGATTCGAATTTTGGATTTACAAAATTGTAGACAACAAAATCCATCAACAACGTTGTGATTCCGAAAAATTCAGGCGCAAAATCCAGAATTACACCTGTAAAGTGCTTTTATACTTGAATCAAGTTAAACATGGTTTCTCATCATCCCAAACTACTTTCCTCAACAAGGCAGGTCCAGTTGTAGCACAGTGACTTACAAGTGTATGACAAAAGTCCGCAACCAATAAACTCTCTGCTTTTCCCTTGAGGTTGGTGGGTCACTCTCACTCCTCTCATGCTCAGAATAGTAGGTATACACTCATTAATGCCCCAAAAAATCAATCTCACTCCCCACCATTTTCTCACACTGCCTACATGTTGTCTCATTTTCACCACTATTACACAAAAGGGGGAAGATAATTGAACCACATTTCGATCCACAAAATGCCCAAACCCCAGCTGCATTCCTTGTGCGCCCTTATCCTGCTGCATTTCCTGCTCGCCGCAATCTGCGAAGGCGTCTCGGTTTCGGATCTAAACTCGATCAAATCCGACGAATTCAACGCCGTGGTGAAGAGCGTTTGCGCGGGGAAGATCGGCGATTGCGACGTCGAGGAAGAGCTGATGGATTCGGAGAGCAATCGGCGGGCGTTGCTGATGCGGCGGAGATACATCAGCTACGACACTCTGAGAAGAGATTTGGTGCCGTGCGATCGTCCCGGAGCTTCGTACTATAACTGCAAGGGCGCCGGTGTTGCGAATTCCTACGGTAGAGGTTGCGAGATGATCACGAGATGCGCTAGGGGAGGAGGGTAATATGGTAATTCTTTGACATTCCCCTTTTTTATTTTTATATATAGTTTTTTATTGTGTAACGGTGTAAGGTTATGGTGACTCTTTGTATATTTTCGCTGTGATGCATAATCTTGCTTTTGAGATATGAATTGTGTGCTGGATTTAGTTCTTGAAGATCTTCATATAAGTGTAATTTGATTTCAGAATTTTGTCCAATCAGTTTCTTGAAATTCAGTTAATTAACTTTTTGTTTATACAATTCAGAGCTTGGATTGGTGTGGTGGGAGGGATTTGAGTGTATAAGTTTATATTACATGGCATAATCATAGATGCTTTGCTATCATGGAAGCTAGGAATGTCAATGGATGGATTTTATCCGGACCAGAACCAATAAATAAGTAATGGTTCTGGTTCTGGATCCGACCCATTAGATACTGGATCCGATCCTGACCCATACCATTAACTATGGGTCTTAAGCGGTCCGATGCGGCGGGTGCGGAACGTAACCGGACCGTAACCGTAACTAGATCCAAAACCGTTGCTTTATAATTTAATGTGTTATGAGTGATTTTGAATCGATATGGATAAAACTAGCTCATTAACAAACCTATTAAAACTTAGGTTTGTCAATAGACGGGTTTTACTCGAACCAGAACTAATAAATACATATTGGTTCTGGAACCAAAACCAGATCTGAACTGAATCGAACCATCAAACTATGGATCTAAACTGTCCGGATCTAAAACGGATTTGGAACCAGAACCGGAACTAGAACCGCTGCTTTAAAATTTAATGGGTTTTTAACGGTTCCGGATCGGTCTGGGTAAAACCCACCCATTGACATCCCTAATGGAAGCTATTGATTTCTGCTGAATGTGTGTTCAACAATAAATTTCCAACTCAATGAAACAATGAAATTCTAGGATTATAGAGCTATTTCAAGTGAAGTAGGAAATTTGTTATGATCAATATCTTTTCTTTTGTATAAATGGGAACTCTACACCAAGCTGTGGTGATTCTTTGGAGGTCGACTTCTGATAGAATTCTTTAAGGGACTCTTTCTACATTCGACTCTTCTTCTGCCATCATTGAGAGATTGTTTAATAGTCCAGTAATAGTAATTCTGGTGCTGAATGCTATATCTTATACAATCATGTAACTAAAATTTCTAATTACAGCAACTGAGAAAATTGTTGTAAACCTGCTATTTTCTATTTCAATTTAATGTACTCATCCTGTTTTGCCATTCATCTGCTGCCTATAGAGCATAGCCGGCTCTTCCACGAGGCAATTGATGCTGTCGATTCAGGTCCTACGAAAATTGGGACTTCGAATATAAATTCATTGAAAAGTGTACGTGCAATAGAAAAGTTATTTTTTCCAACTAGTATATGAATGAATATCTTTTGACACTACAATTTGCAAAATTTATAGATAAATACTCCCTCTGTCCACCAAAAACGTGCATCGATTTTGATGGCACGGGTTTTAAGAAAACTGTAATGAATGTAAAGTAAATGTGTATAAAAAAGTGTATCATTGGGATAATAAATGAATATATTAATGGATTGTGAGTGTAAAAATGTGGGCCTGAGTGTTTTTTTTGTAAATAAGTGGATAAGTTGAGGGTAAAAATGTAAAGTTGGTGCTTCTAAAAAAGGAAAGTGCATATTTTTGGTGAACGGACCGAAAAGGAATTAAATACACGTTTATAGTGGACGGAGTGAGTATTATAATATGATTCAAGTGGGACTCGTGAAGTTTATCAAAATAACAATTGACAATTGCGATTTGTTAATTCACACTATGATAGGATACTACCAACCACTGGGCCCAAGATCGAGCCCGATAAGTAAAACGACATCAAGCTCGGCTGGACAAGTTCGGCCCATGAAGACTCACGAAGCCGGTATGAGCAGAAAGCTCACCATATCTAAAGAATCTAATTGAGAGGATAGGATCTCGAATCCTAGTTAGAAGACTTTGATTCGAGATCTGAGTCAATACATTGTGTATAAATAGAGGCTAGATTAGACGACGGAGGGCATTCACTCTCTTTGTAATCACTTGGACTCTCGATACATATACTCTCTCTCTTGCCCGTGGACGTAGATCTTATTCACGATCGAACCACGTAAATCTTTGGTGTTCTTGCGCGTTTATTTCCTTACAATTTAGGATCGATCCTTGGCGCGTGCATGGGAACCGAAATTTTGTGTTTCGATCAACCTTTGTTTACTGGGAAGTAATCATGACCGGTACACGAAGCCACGCCTCGGGACCGTCGCCGCCAAGAACAACAACGGCGGCGGCGAAGGGAACGCCGAGCTCAACTCGGGAAGAGCCCAATCGGAGAAGGAACCCCGAGGGCATATCCAAAGTCTCGACGAGCACGGACACCCGCCTGCAGGAGGCGGGTTACCATAGCGAAGGCGATCGTAGCAATAATCCAGGGAACCTCGGCTCCACAAGTAAACCTTGGCGGCGTCGTCGAGGATTCTCGAGAAAAATAAGGAGAGCTTTCTCCGGCCTCGGTGCACGAGGTCGGCCACGTCTGAAGAGCGAATCAAGCCTCGTCTAGATCGAGGCATCACAACGAGGTCGGGGCCCAAACCGACCGCGCAGGAACCAAGACAGCGGGAGAGGACGTCGTGATCGCCGCGAAGCCGACCCCGATCGCCACAATAAATCCATCCAATGAACTCCGCCCGATCTCGAGGGGACGGCGGCAGCGAGAAAAGGCATCGGGGCGCCGCGAGGCGGTCCGAGTCACCTAAATGAGTTCGATCGTCGAACTCCGTCCCGATCTCGAGGGCGGCTTCGATGGATACGGGAAGATAGTCACCCGTTCTCAAATAGGATACTCAACACTCTCCGGATAAATACGGGTTCCAGCATCGCCCCATGACGGATGAGGGATCCATGAACTTCCTCTCGCAGTTCAATACAACATGATCAACCAAAAGCTCGGCTCGGTTCACATGTGTAAACTCTTCCCGAGTTACTCGTCGACAACGCCCGCGGTGGTTCGGATAGTCTACCACGGAAGCATCGGCTCTATCGCGGCGATGGTCGCTTCCACGAAGGTTCTTCCAAAAGGCGGAATCAAAACATCATCGACACCTCCTCACCATAAGGCAAAGCCGTAATGAGTCCATCGGCGACTTCACGACAAGGTTTAACAAGAGTGCACGAAGGTCAAGACGTGAACGACTGTTAGTCATCTCGGCCTTCAAAGCGGCATCTTGCGGGGGCCTTATATCGAGATCGTCAATGCACGAACCCGTCATCGCAACAGCGAGTGTGGCGATAGCCAATCGGTTCGCCAAAGCGGACGAGGCGGAAAGCGCGAAAGCGACAAGCGGACCACCGGAAAAGGAAGAAGAGGCGAAGGAAGGAAGATCGGAACGAAGCCGCCGCGCGCGGGCGATTACATCGCCCAATAAAATCGAGGCTCGGTCCGCGCGGCGCCTCGGGCGACCTCAATACACCCCGTTGGCGAAGCGAGGCGAAATCACGCTCCATATGAACTGTTCGAGAGGCCTCGACCGATGGCGGGAGGAAGAGGTGCCGACCTACGGATAAATCTTGCTCATTCCATGATGATTACGGCACGACATCGAAGAATGCAACGAGCTCATGGGTGAAATTGAGATGCTAGTTCGGGGACGGATCCACGAAGAAATACCGAGGGGCAGTCGTCAAGCCGACCAAAGTCGAAGAAGAAAAGCGAGAGGAAGAGGAATTGTGCTTGCACAAAACAAAGCGCATCACGGCGAGGAAGGAGATGGCGAGCCTCAATATGACGGGGTGGTCTCCACAATTCACGGGCTCCCAGGTGAGTCACGAAGTCCTCTCAAGGCCGATGCCGAAGTCTGAGAACCAATGAACCCACCGATAAGAGGTTCGAGAAAAGGCAGGCGATCACCTTCTCGAAGACGACCCGTTCATGACGGTACCCGCGGGATGCATTGGTGATCCGGTGGTGGTCGCAAACAAGTTGGTGAAGCGTTTACATTGACAATGCATGCGTCGGTGAGCATCCTTTTAAGGAATACTGACAAGCTAGGAGTGGAAGGCATGCGCCCGCACAAGCCCCGCCGCCACTCCGAAGCTTCGTCCGGAAGAGCGCGTCGAATGAGTAATCGAGCTACCCGTCACGGTGGGAAAGCACCAACGACCTCGACCAGGTGGTGCGGTTCTTCGTAGTGAAGGCCGACTCGCCGTATAACATCATCTAGGCGAGATTGGTGAGAACAGTAAAAGCGGTATGCTCAGCGTACCACGACGATAAAAATACCCACCCTGAGGAGCAGCCGTGATCCGAGGCGATCGAAGAAGCGAGAGTGTATGCAAGTTGCTTTACGGTGCGGGACCTCGGTCCAACACCCTGAGCATAGCAATTAAAGAAACCCGAAGAGTTGGAGTCCGGAAGTACATCGCCACTCCCTGACAATCAGGTGGAAGAGGTCGCATTGTACAAAGATGAGCCATTGAAGGTCGTCCAGGTTGGTTTCACCACGGCACCTGAAGTGAAGGATCAGATCATCCAACTCCTAAGGGAATTCCGAGACGTGTTTGCTTGGTCTCCCTCGACATGACCGAGTCTCGCCAAGTATCATCACTCATGGCTCGACATCGACCCGAACATAAAGCCGGTTCGGCGAAACAAAGAATCTTCGCGGCGAGCGGAACCAAGTCATTCATGGCGAGGTGAACCGACTATTAAAAGCACGCATCTTGTTCGAGGTCAAATATCCCACCGGATAGCCAACCGGTGATGGTGAAGAAAGGAGGAGGGATGGCGAATGTGTATTGACTACACCGACCTCAACAAGCATTGCCAAAGGATTGCTATCCCTTCCCAACATTGACAGAAGGTCGTCGACGTTGGTCGGTCTGAAGTCTTGATTTCTTGGACTTATACTGAAGGGTATCACCAAGTCCGATGGATGGCGAAGGCGCCAAGAGCGGCTTCATTACCGACTTGAGGTCTTCGCATATAAAAGATGCCATTCGCCTTAAAATCAAGGGCTACCTATCGAAGGATGGTGGACAAAATATTTGACCCTACATAGGTCGGAATGTGGAGTATACGTGAGCGACATCGTCGTCAAAGCAGAAGAAGCCGCATGTGGCCGACCTCCGGATCGTCCTCGGCCTTCTTGAAAATCAACCTAAAGTTGAATCCCTAGAAATGCACATTTGCGATCCGGTCCAGGAAAGTTCTTAGGGTGTTGGGTTTCATGAAGAAGGCTAAAAGCAAACCCGACCAAGGTCCAAACCATTTTGGAAATGAAGATGCGAAGACCATCCATAGCGTACCTGGTGACGGTCGCATAGCCGCACTAAGCCGCTTTTTTCAAAAGCGCGGATAGCGACTACCCTTCTTCAAGATACTCAAAAAGCCCCGAAATTCTCATGGGATGAGGTGCAGGTCCGCCGAAGACCTCAAGAGCTACCTTGCCAAGCTCCCACTCTATCCGTCCTAAAAGAGGAGAGGTCCTTTTCTCTACCTCGCCGCCTCGGACGAATCCATAAGTCGGTCTGAGTGCGAGAAGAGGACGTCGACTCGGTGTATTTCATCACCCGAGCACTAAAGGCCGGAAACTAGGTATCGACCCACGGAGAGGCTTGCCTTAGCATTGGTAAATGCAGCGAGGAGGCTACGTCCGTACTTCCATGCACATCGCATCTGAGTCCTCATCGACTACCCACCGGCAAGTATTGACGAGCCGGCTGTCGGGAGAATCGCGAAATGGGCAATCGAATCGGGCGAGCACGATATAACCTTCGCCGCGCTTGAGCCATCAAAGGTCAAGCCCCAGCGGTTTCCTCACGAGTCTAACCGTCGAAAAACCGAAGCCCCCGAGTCCGTGTCGGACGATGCAAGCCGAACCCGTGGTTGAAACACCGAAGTCTTTGTGACTCTCACGTTGACGGGCGGAAACAAAATAGCGAGCGGTATCTTACTCCAGGCCGGACGACCAAGAGATCGCCTACTCACCCGGTTCACATTCAAAATACGAATAACGAAGTGGGTATGAGCATCGATCGCAGGACTTCGCCTCGCTCAAAGTCTCGAGATACGAGCGTGCGAGTTCACGGCGACTCTCAAGTCGTCGTAAGCCAAATGTTGGGAAAATACGAGGCAAAAAGCGGCGGAATGAAGAAGTATCTCGAAAAGCAAAAAGCCCGCAGCGGACTTTCTCACACTTCCGGATAGTTCGCATCGAAGGAGCAAAATAGCCGAGCCGACATCTTAAGTAAATTGGCCTCGACATCAACGAGCCCGCCAAGAGAGGAAGTCAGCGGAGCATAAGCGATGCGAAGGCGGAGCCGAGGTCAACATAGTCTCGGATGAAGACCCGATTGGATGACTCCCATTCGAGTACACGGAGAAAGGCGGCCCTTGCGACAGGCTGGAGGCTAGGAGGATCTGAACAAATCTCTGCGATATACAATTGGCGAGGAAGTCTGTCTGAAGTCATATCTCCAACCTCTCTTAAGGTGCTTGGGTCCGAACCGAGGCAATTACGTTTACGAGAAATACACGAAGGTTCGTGCGGAAGCCACATCGGACCGAGCCTTGTCAAAGAAAGTCGTGCGATGGGGATACTATTGACAACAATGTTCCAAGACTCGATGGACCTCGTAAAAAAGTGTCAAAGTGTCGAATCCATGGGAGCGTGCCAAGGCTACCCAGCACCGACCTCACCTCGCGTGCAGAGCCCTTGGCCGTTTATGCAATGGGGATTGACATTGTGGGCCCCTTTGTAAAGCACCGGGGCGGCTCCGATTTTAATTGTTGCGATCGACTACTTCACGAAGTGGGTAGAAAGTCGAGCCCTGGCGAAAATCACAAGCAAGAACGCCTCAACTTCGTATGGAAGAACATAGTGTGTCGACGGCCCCCATATCCTCCTTTCGGATAACGAACACAATTCACGGATAAGGCATTGAATTGGTGTCAAGAGCTTGGATCAACAAAGTTCACGTCGGTGGCCCATCCTCAAGCAAATGGTCGGGCAGAAGTTACCAACAGGACCATCGTAAAGGGTCAAAACTTCGTCTCGACCGAGCTAAAGGCCTCGGGTGGAAAATTTACCGCAGTCCTATGGTCGCATCGAACAACGCCTCGGACCTCGAGCGGAGAAACACCATACGTTTGGTGTATGGAACCAAGCGATGATCCTCGCAGAGATCGAGATCAGAGTCCTCGCACCATTGACTTCTCCGAAGCAAATGGGAAAATCTACGGTGATCTGACTACTCGAAGAAAAGAGACCTCGCCACATCGAGGAAGCTCGGTGACAAGCAACAAGTAGCTCGGTATTACAACCAGTAGCGTTAAAACCGACAATTCAGTGGGCGACCTCGTACTCGACATAATGAAGTCGACAAAGCCTTGTGACTCGGCAAGTTGGAAGCCCATGGGAAGGACTCACCGGTCGACGAAGTCCTCGACAAAGGGCCTATAAGCTCGCTCAATTGTCCGGTGAGCAATTACCCAACGCATGGCACATCATCCATCGAAGAAATATTATGCATAAGTGTCAAGGGTCTAGTCTTGTTGGTCATATTTTAAAGTCTGTTTAGAGTCTGTCTTATTTGGTGGTCGCGTCATCTTTTATCAATAAAAATCTTTATTTTGCGAGTTCTACTTGTACTAACGCATAATTAATCTTCGCATTATTTACCCTCACGGAGGACAAATTCCCTCGACGGAGGTCGATTACATTCGTTTCATACAGAATGTAAATCTAAACGCGCATGCCTACATACGAGATCGACTACCGTTTATTTCAAGCGTTCTCTCATGTAGATGAAGGGACCACCCTCCCGATGACCTCGGCAAAAAACAGGAACCATTCCTACATACGAGATCAGACTACCTTCGTTCATTCCGGAGCGTTCTCTCTATGTAGACGAAGGGGACCACCCCTCCCGATGACCTCGGCAAAAACAGGAACCATTCCTACATACGAGATCGACTACCCGTTCATTCGGCGTTCTCATGTGTAGACGAAGGGACCACCCCTCCCGATGACCTCGGCAAAAACAGAACCATTCCTACATACGAGATCGACTACCTTCGTTCATTCCGGCGTTCTCTCATGTAGGCGAAGGGACCACCCTCCCGATGACCTCGGCAGCAGGAACCATTCCTACATACGAGATCGGACTACCTTCGTTCATTCAAGCGTTCTCTATGTGAGCGAAGGGACCACCTCCCGACGACCTCGGCAAAAAAGGAACCATCCCTACGTGCGAGATCGACTACCTTCGTTTATTTGAGCGTTCTCTATGTAGACAAAGGGACCACCCTCCCGACGACCTCGGCAAAAGGAACCATCCTACGTGCGAGCGATTTCTTTCGAGCGGAATTTCTACGAGGACGAACTACTTTGGCATATTACTCTTGTTCAAATACAAAGTCAACAAAACCATTCTTATTAAGTAAAAGATGACAGTTACATTTTACATTTTACGAGGACGGAGCGGATCGGGAAAAGTGAGCGATCCCAGAAAAATCGAATTCACAGCTCATCTATGCTAATCCCGCCTACCTCGTCCCTCGGTCATATTACGGGCCCGGCGAAGCGACCTCGGTCACCAGCGATGCGATTCTGCGAGCTCGGCCTCGGCCACTTGATGGCGCCCGGTCTCGACGCATGGAGTGTCCACGGCGTTCGAGGCGATAGCACGCCTCTTGTCGCGCCACTCCGGATCGTCATAATGTGGTTCGTTTATTCTAGGCGAAGCTCCGTGAAGAAGAGGCCTCTGCGTCCCGTCAAGTATGTCATCGAGTTGTGGTTGTCGGCGATAACGATTTTGTATATGCTCCCGAGCCTTTTAATTCAACGATCTTGCTCGTGAATTGCCAAGAGGTCCGGCCATATTCGCGCTATACCTCGAACAACGGCAAAGACCTCGACAACCTTCGCTTACTTCCGGATCGTCGTCCCACCATTTCGGTGGATAACCTCCTCGTACTCGGCATGCTCCTCGCCTATCACTCGCCTTCTCCTGGCGACCTCGAACGCCTCCTCCGATTCAAAAGGCGAGCACGGGCTCGTCACGGCTCTCTGGCGGCTACATGCTTGACATCGACTCACTTTGACGTGACCGAGCTGCCTTTATATGGAGGAGTTCGACCTCTTTCAACTCGAGAGCTCGTGATGTGTCTTTGATTCGGTTCAACCAGGAGAAGCATCAAACATTTCGGAGACAATGAATAAAAAAAAAGAGATAAGTTTCTTGACATAAACTTGTGATTTTATTAACATGCCCAGCAAAAATTGTTGTACATTTACATTCAAAAAAAAAAAAAAAAAAATGCGAGGATCAACCGACCCTCAGGAAGCTTCGCCATGTCCACGTTCGCCGCCTCGAAGCTGGATAGCCCCCTCGGCCTCTTCGGGAACAACCGGAGTCTCGATGCCCTTCGAAGCATCAGCCGTCTCCCCCGACCCCTTTGCATGATCAGCCAATAAAGCCTCGGTCAGGGGATCCCGATCCACGGGACAGGCGCGCACAGACTCCGCGGACAAAAGAACGGAGGAGGAGGCAAGGCTCTGCAGCACGGGAAGCTCCTTCAGGCCGCGGACGAGCACATCAAAGTAGGCCCGTCTCAGGACAGCATCCTCGGTCTCCTCGTACCCATACTTGGCTTTGTCCAGATCTGGGTAGTCCTCGGCGACCTCTTCGATTGCGTCAGGGGCGGCGCGCTTATTAACACATCGGCGCGTCGAGACCATCCCCAGAAGCCGCCGTCGAGAATGCCTCTCCGCTGGCGCGGCGTTTCTCCCCGAGAGTCGCCATGTCCGCCTCGACGGCGAACTGTTCCACCTCGGCCTTCATCGAGGCAACCTCGGCCCTCGCCCGGCCTCGCCGCCTCCTCGCCCTTCGCCGCCTCGCCGACCGCCTCGTCGCCGCCCAATGGCCGCCGTCCGCTTTCTTAGTTTGACGAGGTCCGGATCTTAGCTTCGACCTCGAACATTTCTTGAGCAAGGAGGTATTCGACTCTCCACCTCCCGAGCATCCGGGCCACCTCAGTAAAGCTGCGACACGGCGCCTTCAAGTAATCCGATATAAGATCGGATACTCTTGACACCTCGCCGCCACGTCCTCGACCCCTATACAAAATATACATCAGTCGGAAGAACACAATTTAGTTACTCGCACAAAGTATAAGGGCAGTACAAACCTCGGGAAAGAGACGAGGCGGCTTGGAACCGACGATCTCAGACTCGGCCTCGGCGACAGCCGAGGACTCGTGGACTTCATCCTTCCGCCTTCAAGCGCTTGGTGGGCTGCGGCGAGGGGATCTCAAGGCCCACGGTCATTTCGAGCATATCCTCGAAATCCTTGAGTCGGAGACCTCGGCTCGACCACCAAGATCGGTTCGACACGGGATCGGCTCCTTCCTTTCTTCTTCCTTTCCTTGACAAGTTCACTCTGAGGAAACACACGAGTCAAGATCAATCGTAACTCATGAAAAAAAAAAGAAAGGGAGAAGAGGCCTCACCTTCACCGACTCCACCCGGAGGTAGGATCATAAGTTAAGCCCGCCTCGCAAGCTCGGCATCGAGAAGACCTCGTCAACAAGGCCGATTTTGTCCAGCCCTCCAAGTCACCAAGCCCTTGTCGACATACACGCCGCGATCTTATCGATCGCCATGGGAACTCCATATGTCCTCAAACCGACGGAAGAAGAACTTTACGCGGTTGGAGATCTTTGATTTAATTTTGGCTTTGAATTTCCTACGGGTGATAGATAATACCATCCCGAGCCTTCGATTCTGGCGAAAAGCAAGGACAAGCCCCAAGGTAAAGGAAAATTATGCCATGGGCATAGACACCTAGAAAGCGGTCATATATTAGGAATGAGTTCGGCGAGAGTTGGGCGAGATAGCCCAAACATCTCTTGGAACTCAACGTATACATAGGGTAAGGAAGGCGAAGACCGGCAGGAGGCCGTCCTCATATCTGACAATAAAGCCATCCGGAGGGCACAAGCCCTATCCTCCGGACGGGGCAACGAGTTCAATATTAGCAGAATACTATATTGGAAGCATATATCCCTAATATCGAGAATACTAGGATTGAAGAGAAGGAAGACACTTTGCCACAATCCCACCGAGGGAATTGCAGACTACACTCGAGAGAGAGGCATGTGAATACGGTAAAAGCAGTGCAGAGACACTAACGACCCAGACGGGAAATGCAGACCGACGCGACGCTCGGGCGACTCGTTATGAGAAGAGGTAGCCATTACTTACTTTTGTTATCGGTGAAGAAGACAAGACAAGCTTGAGTTGTCGATGGCGCACAATTCTCGCAGAAGACAAGCGTTTTTGAAATCAAAGAAATGTAAAAGCGAAGTGATAAGAGATATTGCGTATCGAGGAAGACATTCCCTAATATGCACTTTATCGGAATCCAACCGTTGCGATTAAATGCGATTAAATCGTATCCGCGTCGATGCTTAGCGGCGATAAATCCGTCTTGACCTCGGCATAATGCCGTCGGTGAAGCGGTCGAAGACCTCGACTAACGCCCGTCGGTGAAGCGGTCGAAGACCTCGGCCTAACGCCCGTCGGTGAAGCGATGTGGACATCGACTAACGCCTCGTCGGTGAAGCGATCAAAAGACCGACTGCCTAACGCGTCGGTGAAGCGGACGAAGACCTCGCCTAACGCGCCGTCGGTGAAGCGGATAATGGACATCGCCTAACGCCCGTCGGTGAAGCCAATCAAAGACCTCGGCTAACGCCCGCCGGTGAAGCGACGAAGACCTCGGCCTAACGCCTCGTCGGTGAAGCCGATGTGGACATCGACTAACGCCGTCGGTGAAGCGATCAAAGACCTCGACTAACGCCCGTCGGTGAAGCAGACAGAAGACCTCGCCTAACGCCCGTCGGTGAAGCGATGTGGACATCGGCCTGCGCGCCGTCGGTGAAGCGATTAATCAAGACCTCGACTATCGCCTCGTCGGTGAAGCCAATCGAAGACCTCGGCGGAGACACGTCTGCGCGCGCAAAGACGTCGATATCTGACGCCAAAACATTGAAAAGAATGTAAGATCGTCAAACCCCGCTTCGTCACAACAACCCCAATCGGCAAAGATGATCTCGTTTCTGCGTCTTTTGGGGGTTGTGATAGATCTACCAACTACTGGGGCCCAAGCATCGTGCCCGATAAGTAAACCCGACATCAAGCTCTACGGACAAGTTCGCCCATGAAGACTCTGAAGCCGGTATGAGCAGTAAAGCTCGGCCATATCTAAAAGAATCCTAATTCGAGAGGGATAGGATCTCGAATCCTAGTTAGAAGACTTGGATTCGAGATCTGGTCAATACATTGTGTATAAATAGAGGCTAGATTAGGCGACGGAGGCATTCACTCTCTTTGTAATCACTTCTTGACTCTCAATACATATACTCTCTCTCTTGCCCGTGGACGTAGATCTTATTCACGAGATCGAACCACGTAAATCTTTGCTGCTCACGCATTTATTTCCTTACAATTTAGGATCGATCACACTACATGTTTTCCCTCCTTCCTAATGCATGCTATCACCCAAGTTTCATTTAATGGCTGACAATAGTGGATATGTGGGAATTGGGTAACATGTGCTTTTTCACATGATTTTATAGAGTTTAATAGTTTTAATTTTATTTTGTAGTTTAACACTAATAATTTTATGTGATTATTATGTCATATATGTTTAGATATATTTATATTTTTATTAATTACTATCGAACAGAATATAATTTTAATTAATTGTTAGGTTCATTATTTACAAAATTAGTTTTCCAAAGTAATCAACGAGGTACTGATTACCTCACTATTAGACCACCTTTATCGCGACCACAAACCAACCAATCAAGACTAAAATTAATAAAACTAAGTTAAATATTTGGGGATGTGATTAGAGAGATTGACCAAATAGTTTTTTTTTAAAACCCACCACAAGATCATATTTTTTTAATAAATGGGATAGAGACACTTTTCCATCCCATTGATTGGTTGATAAAATCATAATATCTTTTATATATTATTAAAATAAAAAATAAAAAGTATTTAAATTCATATTTTTCATTCTTTATAAATAGAGACTAAATTTACTATCTTTATACACACTAAAATTCTCTCTTTTTCATTTGTTTTATGCATTTTTGTTGTTTATTTTTAATTTTATATTCATCTGGTTGCAATTTATAATATTTTATATTGTATGTTCGTTTGTATTTTTTTGAGTTTTATAATTTTTTCTAATAATTTAAGTCTATTTTAATAATTTTATTTAAAATAATTATATTTTAATTGAAATATAAATAAAATAGTATTATACTCCCTTCGTCCCACTATTCTTTGCTCATTTCTTTTTGTACGTAAATTAAAGAGAGTTGTATTTTGTATGTAAATAATATGCGACACGAAATTTGAAATATTTTTTAATGTAAAATCATTTACTTTTTTAGAATGGGTTAACAATAGAGGGACGGTTCAAAAAGAAAAATAAATCAACAATAATGTGACAGATGGAGTATAATATTGTGGTTGGATGGTGGGAACGGTTAGGGATAAACCATTAAAAATAAATATGATTAGATTGAAAGAAAAATTGGTTATAAAGAGAAAAGAGAAATAAATTAAATATTAAAAATATCAATTGATTGGATTATTGAAGTGGTCATAGATAAACATAGTCATATGACGTATAATCTGACGAACAAATGGAGAAGGAGACCAGTCTACCACTATCGTGAAGATGCTCTAACCATTCATGATTCACCCAACCAGGTGTCCCCACGCCAGCCCTCAAATTTGGCGACACTATTTAATTCAATAACTTCAGATTGTAGGCATTTCAAGCCAAATTAATTAAAATTTTCACCAATAAATATTTAGGAGAAGGATCAATAACTTCAGATTATATGGATTTCAAACCAAATAACAATTATATTACTCGCCAACTAGATTATATAGGAGTGACGGATTATGCATTCAATACATGGCTTATAGCAATATCTCTCAAAAGCCAAATCAATCAAAGCGTAATGAACTGGGCTCTTTGATATGCTTTGAAACTATCTTTTGCTTCGCAAAGTTAGTCGGGGGTCTTACTAAGCCCAATTGGTGTATTCTCTTAGTACCATATATATGGTATTTGAGACGTGTAATTCTAATATGAAACCATAGCCTCCTAATAAAATATATTCTCATTTTCTGCCCGTGGACGTAGCTAACTCATTGTTGATGAACCACATAAATCTGTGGGATTTCTTTACATTTGTGTTTCTTAATTGCTCAATAATCATAATTCGTTATAATAACAATAAACTTCCAAACAACCCGCAACTTCTAATCCTTCAATAAATAACTCAATTTCATTAAATTTATGTTATTTTAGAATCAATACATATGGGTGTAAATGAATCAAATAATTTTGCATATTTATATTTATATTTGAAATTTGATATTCTTATTTGAAATGTTATGATTCGAATCAAATACAATTTTTTTAACGATTTATTTTAAATACAAATACAAAACTATGATATCCGATTCGATAATTATATATATATATTCATTATTATATTCACAAATATTCAATTATGTATATATTTTTTATAAAAAAGATAATACAAGTAAAATGAAGAAAATGAAACATTGTGAAGAGTTTATTAGGTAAATGTATGTTAAATATATTGGATAAAGTATTATACTTTCTCTATCCCGCTCTAAATGGTTAGTATTTATTTTGGGATGTCTCACTCTAAGCGATTCGGATGTCCAACTCTAAGTGATTCATACTAAAAAATGAATCATCACACAAAAGTACCTCGAATTCTGTGAGTCACACTACTTCGGACATAAAAATAATTCTCAATAATCTACGTGTCCAAAAGAAATAAGTCGTTTAGAACGGGAAGAAGGTAGTATTATTTAGAATAGTATTTTACATATTTTTCTAAAATTTCAAATATCATTATATTGTTTACTTTTTTAAAAATCGAATTGAATATTTAAATATTCATGAGTAATTGAGATAATTATTTTGAATACGAGCATGAATCAATTTTAATATTCAAATAATAAACGAATATCAAATCGAACATTTGAATAGTTTCACAAATACGAATAAGAAATAGTGATATTCGATTTGATTCATTTACCATACTATCGATGCATAAATAAGGAAATTCATGTATATTGAGAAAATCAAATAATTGCAAGAATATCACCACTGGATTTCTAGCAGAGGGCATTACAAACTTCCATTAATAGTAAAAGGAACTCATAACAGAACACATTACAAGACTACATTGCCATTTCAAACATCTTATGGAGTCATATCAACGGCTGAGATGCTGTCCTTTGGGGTTTAAGCTCGGAAATTGGCGGCTGAGATGAAATGGGTTTGGTGCATCTGATTCTGGGTTCTTCAGTTGGTGTCGGGTCACCCACCCACGAAAACTTTATTGAGGAAAGAATAATTTAATGCTTTGTTTGCAGATTAAACAACTCTTTTTGGTTACGACTTACGCGTAATCCACGGTTTCCTAAATAACAAGAACTCAATTTTTTTCGTATCCTTCAAAAATCCAGTCAACTACAATAGTCAATCAGAATTCTCAATTATTGCCGCTTATGGACGGAGGAGCTTCCGGCGGCATGGCCACGGGCGGCGGAGGCGGGCCGGCGCCTTTCCTTCTGAAGACGTATGAGATGGTGGACGACTCGGCCACGGATGCGATCGTATCGTGGAGCGGGAGCAGGAAGAGCTTCGTGGTCTGGAATCCACCGGAATTCGCCCGCGTCCTCCTCCCTTCTTACTTCAAGCACAATAATTTCTCCAGCTTCATCCGCCAGCTCAACACCTACGTATGTTTCTCGATCGATTGAATTGTTACGGTGATTAGTTCTCGGTTCAATTGTTAAATTAGGGTTTCGTTTTGAACGCTTACTGTTTTAGGGATTGAAATTGTGCGAGAACGTGCTTTGATGATCATGTTTGTTGCTGGAGATTGAGCTGTGTGCCATCATGTGTGATGAATTTTTTGACATTATTTTCGTAGTGGTGTCATAGTTTGAGGCAAATTTATGACTGGTTATTTCTGATGAATGTATGAAGTTACTGGATGGCAACACCATGATTTATTTCTTGAATTTCGTTTGTGTAGTTCTTGTTTGATGGTGTAGCAGAGTATTTTCTTCTGCTTATGTTTTAGACATCCAAATGGGTCTACTGCGAGCAATATCGTGGCATACATTGCATATTTATACGACTGCTATCATATTTATTTCCAGAAAAAAGTGATGACTCAGCCTAGCTGCTTTGTGACAGGACATGTTTTATGTATAAGGTGCCTTTGAAGGAACATAAGGCTTCATGACTGAAGCGATTGATCGAAAATCTAGCAAAAGAACTCGATTACAACTTTCCTATTGGCTTGCGGGGTTTCAATTGTATATGTCTCAACACAATACGATATGTATCATGTGATGATTTTAGTTGTATAGTATGTATAGTGAATTTGTAACTATTGCTGAAAAGCTTCATTGCTTGCTTATCCTTTCTAGTCTTTTCTTTGAAGATGTATAGTTTAGATTAAGCATGACTTGTTGCAAATCAGTCTTCTCATATCCCACAAAAGAAAGAATACTTGCGAAATACTGAAGTAGTTAATAAATGTGATGTAGGAAATATTCTTCATGAAATTCTAGTGTACGCTTGCATTTCCAGGTACTTGAATTGTATCGTCTCACAATCACAGTTGCTAAAATTTAAAGACACATTTTTGGCTGTAGGGATTCAGGAAGATTGATCCGGAGAGATGGGAGTTTGCGAATGATGAATTTGTGAAGGATCAGAAACATCTTCTTAAGAATATTCATCGTAGAAAGCCTATTCACAGCCATAGTCAGCCTCAAGGTTCGGTTGATCCTGAGAGAGCAACATACGAGGAAGAAATCGACAAGTTGTCGCGTGAGAAGGCTGCTCTCGAAGGAAATTTGTTGGGATTCAAGGAGCAGCAGTCTGCAGCTAAGGTACAGTTGGAAGATTTAACGCAGCGTCTAGGCAGCATGGAGCAGAGACAGGAAAAGCTACTAAGTTACCTGAATAAGTCGGTTCGAAATCCTGAGTTTGTCGAACGTCTTGCTCAGAAGCTCGAATTGATGGATTTTTCAGCTTATAATAAGAAGAGGAGACTCCCCAAGGCAGTTGATGATGTCCAGTCGATTCAGGAGAATGTTTCGGTAGACAATCAAAGCAGCTGCAGGCCCGAGTTCGATTGTACAGACCAAGACCGAGACTTCTGCAATAAGCTCAGGCTGGAGTTATCGACAGCTGTTTCTGATGTCAACTTGCTTTCACACAGCACACAGAACTCGAACGAAGATGGGGTGAGTCCTCAGGGGAGAATCGAGGGATGGCCAAGAGACGTGCATATGAGAACGGCGGGTATCATATGCCCCCCCGAAATGTTGGAGCTATCAGATACCGGGGCTTCTTTAGATCTACAGATGGATTCCTCTCTGTCTTGCAGAGTGGGGCCTGAGAGCCCGAAACTGCACTCCTTGCATCACAGCCTGACTTCAAACGATGAAGGTGATGGTCACCTGTCCTGCCTCTTGAACCTCTCTCTTGCTTCGTCTCCTCTGGAGCTAAACAAAAGCCAAAACTCCATCATGATGCCTCAATCGAGTTCGGATATGTGTACCTCATCACGGCCAAACAGCGATGTTGTTGATATCGGCCATCGGACTTCTCCAGGTGACAGGACGCGTCTGAATGATGCTCAGGCTTTGTCTTCCTCGCCCAATGCTAACAAGCAAACACCTGCAACGGAGCAGAAACAGGTGAATGATGTGTTCTGGGAACAGTTCTTGACCGAAAGACCTGGCTGCTCGGATACTGAAGAGGCAAGCTCGACTTTTAGGGTGAACCCTTGCGACGAACAAGATGAGAAGAAATCAGTCAAAGGAGTGGCAAGAAACACCAAAGGTATGGAACACCTTACACTCTAGAAATCTTGATTGGTTGTATGGATCTCTTGTGATTTATGGGAAACTCAGACGTTAGTTTGTGTAATTTTTATCTGCCTCATGATCATCTGCTTATGATGTATAAACCTCGAGACGAGTTATGAATTTGCCATACTAGAAATCTTATGAGGTTATTCTTATTATAAGAAAGGAAGTCTTGCCATTCAACCATGTGATTAGGAATAAACTTAATTGTGAGCTATCATTCCATTCCTATTTCATTCCATCGTACCAATTTGTTGTTTGATTGTTTTGCTTTTTTTGTCTTTATTTTAAGTTGTTCTCAACCAATGCCTGCTTTGCTTGGGAAGGATACAAGATGGAACTGACTGGAGTTAAAAGGAGCGTAATTGAGAAATTGTGAATTTTCGGAGCGTTTGCTGAAAAGAAAAGAAAAGAAAAGAAAAGAAGAGAAATAAATTCGACATGAAACGTTTAGCAATAGTGGTATCGGCTTAAAAAGATACATGTCAATCCTGGTATTGAGATTTGAACAGGCAAATATTTCTTCTCATCATTGAAATTAACAAAAAATGTCAATTCTTCCCTTGGTAATCAATACAGTTTATCACTAAGCCCAATTATTCTCTTTATTTTGAGTGGTATCGAAATAAGAAGACATTGAAAAGAAAATTACGGAAAATTATTTTACAAATTTAAATTCAAAACGAGCAATTATTAATTTATTACACTAGTTTAGGTGATATTAAGTATCGTTCAACGATGAAGTTAAGAACATAGAGTTGAAACCATACTGTCCGTTTAACAAATAGGTCAAAAGAAACAAAAAATGAACAAAAGAAAAGAAGCAGATGAGCTTTGTGTTTTATTAGATTTCTTAGTCGGGAGCTACGAGATTAAAATAGTATATTTGGACAATAATTTTATTTTATTTAAATATAAGGGTTGTTTCTAGGATAAAGAGGGATGAGAAATTGTGAATGGGTAAATAAATTAAAAAGTGAAAGAGGGAACAAGAAAAGTTAAATGTCGTCGAGGCCATCTCTAATGGTTTACACTTTACACTATTTTGGTACATTTTCTGACGAAGAGTGTTTAAAATTTTCATAATTTGTACTACATGTCATACTAAAGAAGAGTATGTTTAAAATAATTTATTATTAAGTATGAGGAATGAGATCAAATACAAACTAATCTTACAGTATAAAATAATTTTTAGTCCTTGAATCTTGAAGATCTACGTTGAATTCATCACTTGATGGATTCAAACGAATAAGTTCGAATCTCACGATGAACGAGTTTTTATTTTTCTGAATTCAAACACCACAGCGAATTCAGACGATTTCAGAAGTTGGTAGTTTATAGGTTAAGAATGATTTTTACCATAACCATTCTCTTTAAATATGATCACTAAATCGATCTACTTATCTCATCCCAAATATTAGATTACTAATTTAGGTGATTAGTGTTTCATAAATTTCAGTGGTGGGGCTGAAGTTTGATACGAGGCTTGGAAAGCCCAACTCACGGAGGCCCATATTGTCCATTTGTTGCTAGTTTGAAGTTCCAACTGAAACCTTAAAACCAAACTCTGAAACGCGAACAAACTTCATTGAACAGCAATGGAGTCGGACATATCAAACGATACACCAAAAGAAGCTATCTTTCGTCTCTTCGACGACAAACCCACTTCTGGGTTGGGATTCCTAGACTTCCCCGAAAAGCCCCTCCCTCCCCCGCCGCCTTGCCTTGAAGTTCTCCCCTCAGAGGTAATCTTTTCTACAAACATACATTTATATTTGGAACAAAAAACACTAAATTGCTTGTTTATGATCCACTGTGTGAAGATTTTAGTGGAAAATGACCTACTTATATGGAATGTCAAGTTTAGGTTTCAGCAGATGTGAAGTGGTCTACGGAGCCTGTGAATGTTGCTGGGCTTACGCTGCTTAAGGTGAGTGACAGTTGTCTTGACTATATTATTTGATAATTAGTTGATTGTAAACCGTGGAATTCTAAGATTTGTAATTTTTTATTCGGTTTCATATAAAAGGAACGATTTTGTTATTTTCTTTTCCCTTTCTCTTGGAGGATTGTGATTTGGGTTTACTTAGTTGTTGGAGTGGAATTGGGAGGAGGGTTATCTTAGTTTTCATTTCTATAGATTGTGTATCATTAGATAGTGTTGATTGAACTGAGCTGAATGCTATTCTTGCAGGGGAGGGTAAGCACTGAGGAGGTGTTTGCACTATCCAACTCAGATTTAGTACCTGGTAAATATGAAGGTCGGTATAGTTTCTAGATTGATTTATGATATGTGACTCTCTTCTCATACCAATGAATATGTATATCATGTTGAGTGACTGATGTTTTGTGGATGGTGCAGGAGGGTTGAAACTATGGGAGGGGTCACTAGATTTAATCTCAGCCCTTAACTCAGAGATGCAAGACGGGACGTTGTCTTTTACCGGGAAGCGAGTTCTTGAGGTGGGCCTTTAATGCTAAGGTGATTCATCAATCTTTACTATGCAAACTTTTGTGTTGAGTACCCATTTCATGCTTACTTCGTTTCATCTATTAGCTTGGATGCGGTCATGGACTTCCGGTATATTTGCTTGCCTAAAGGTAAGAAACGTGCACTCCCATTTCAATTTTAATCAAATTTGCCTCATAGACCAGCGATTTTGTGACCATTGGTTTTGTGTATTAGGCCGCAGCAGCTGTTCATTTCCAGGACTTCAACGCAGAAGTCCTTCGGTGCCTCACCATTCCCAATGTTACCGCTAATAATGAAAAGAATCCTCACCATTTGTCTACTGATGTAAAGGATGGCGGCAACAACACCGAAACTCGGTTCTTCTCCGGTGATTGGGGTGAAGTGCACTCAATTCTGGATCTGGTAGCCAGTTACGATGTTATTCTTATGGCAGAGACGGTTTACTCCATCTCCGCACTGCCTAATCTGTACCAACTTATAAAGAAGGTTTAACTTAGTCTCTTTATTTGATTCTTTTTCATTTAATTACTTCTCTTTCTACGAGCACCTTGTGTTTCCTTTCTCCAGTGCCTGAGTAGTCCCCATGGAGTTGTATATATGGCAGCAAAGAAATATTATTTTGGGGTTGGTGGAGGATCAAGGCGGTTTCTCTCTGTCATTGAGAAAGATGGTGAGCTATTCTCAGACATTGGTGTGCTCTGTTGATTGTGCTTCATATCGAGGAAAAATAATGCTAAATTTGTTGATTGTCAAGATTTCTCCTTTTCCCTAAAAATATTAAGGCAAAAACTTGTGTACATCCGGATGTATGGTGCATCATTTCCAATTACGGTTTACCAATCCCCAATTATGATCTATTAATCTCTAGTTAGGGTTTATTAATCACAATTATGATTTGAATATGGTTTCATTTCAAGCAGGGATAGTAAATGTAAAGTCACTGTGTGAATACTAATCTGAACGTCTACAGGTCTTTTTGCCTCTTCTCTGGTTGCGGAGGTTGCAGATGGTTCATCCAATGTTCGAGAGGTCTGGAAGCTTCATCTCAAATGAGTTTACAGTGCGAGCAGTGTATAATTCAGCCGGTTTTTCAAGCCTACTGTAGTATACGCCTCAGATCATTGTTGCAGCCTAATTTGTGACTTCTGCAAATTTTATGTATTGTATTTCCTGTTTAATATCCTCATGGAAACCGTCTTCTACATTTACTCGTGCCCTATTTTTGTTGATCCGACTCCAGATTGTGTAATATACACAGATCTTTCTTGCCATTTTAGTGGCAACACAGAATGAAGTCATCTATTTTATTTGCCTCTTCAAGATTTCCTTTGCAGTGCAATTTTTATGAGGTAAAGCATTAATAATATTACAGATGTTATTGCAGAAGGATTTCTATTTTGCAGGAGTGAACCATTGAAAGCAATACAACGTGGAAAACGGAAAGAAAAAAGAAAAAAAGAAAAGAAAGAGAGTCCGGTTAAGAAGAATCATGCATCATCCCTGCAGCGGTAGTATCTGGAGCAGCCCCGGTGGTAAGGATTAGATGGCTCGGGAGGCAGCCGCTGCCTCGGGAGTAAGGTTGGCCAGGTGCTCCGCCATTGCAGACGGGCTGGTCGGGTTTGAGAGCTCCCGGTGAGATGTATTTCTTCTGTTCGAGAAACCTTCTGCTGATATCTGATTCCATCAGCATCTCCAAGTCTCTGTTGCATTCGGCTACCGAACCTCTGCACGGCGATGGCGATGGCGGTGGTTCTGTCGCGTTGAATGAGGCGGAATCGGAGGCGATGTTGATTGGATGCGTGAGGGTGAGGAGTAGGAAGAATACATGAAGCCGAAATATGGTGGTGTGTTTTGTTTCCATTGATTTTCTTTTTTTTAGTTTTAAGCAGCACTGAGATTGAGCAAAGATTTATAAAGTTGGAAGATAGTGGAAGACACACTATGAGCAGGATGCCGCACTTCAACTAAATGGGAACAATTATATAATACTTACTCCGTCCAATATTGTTGGCTCGTTTTTCTTTTTGGGCTGTCCCGTTATTGTTGGTCCGTTCCAAAAAAAAAAACAATTTTATATTAAAAAGTGTCTCGAATTTTGTATCACATTATTTTACACACAAAACATAATTATTCTTAATCTACATGCAAAAAGAAAAGAGTCAATGGAGTATTTATTTTGTGTATCAATATTATATAAACATCAAATACGTCATTCACCATTGACATTTAGTCCTACAAATATATGTCATTTTTTATTCTAATACTTCTGAAATTGTTAATCAAAATTATTAAATTTACAAATTATATTGATTTCTAGAAAGACGCTATCTTCATCTAATTCGTGATCTTCATGCAAGTTTGAATGAACACAACTATTATTGTTTCGTTTTTCTGACAATTAAAAAAAATCAAGGAGAATCTCTATATGTTAAGTCTTTTCCTCGTAATTGTCTTTTTCTAATAAAAACTTTTTTTCTAAAAAAATGGTTTCATAAATTGTTTGCATGTTAATAAATATTAAGAAAATAGTTTAAAATATGTGTTCGAATTAAAACTTTAAATATAAAGATTTAAATATATATAAATAAATAAATAATATTTTATATATTAAATCAATTTAAAATCAATAAATTTTCAGTTATTACCTAGTAAAACTAAACCACATCCACTAATTTATAATCAAAAAATTATAAAGGATAACTCAATCTACTCAATTTACCCCATGCACGGTGCGGTATGCGTCTTAGCTTTTTAAATTGAAAAGAGACTAAACTTGGTCAAAAAAATAAAGAATCTCACTTATTAAATGTGAGAATTTGACCCAAATTAAGAAAAATAAAAAATGACATACATGTCGGACAGTTTGTAACTTCAATATTATTAGAGTTAATTTAGTATATTTAGATAAAATGAATAGAAACTTTAAAAGTAAAAGTATAAAGAGTATATAAGTTATAATAGTGGACAGTTGAAAACAAGTGTAAATAGGAATAAATGACCAAATTGATAACACATATAGGATATATCCAAAGTCATAAAAACATCTGGTAGATACCATTTATTAGTTAATGGTTGAATTTACCCTTACTTTTCAATCTGTTTTTTTCGATTTCAGTGTGAATTGATAGTTATATCTTTTTTTTATAGTTACCAAAATGTCAGTGATTTGATTCAACATTATATAAATTGAAAAAATATTCATTCAAATTAAAAATTACCTCGACTTATATTTGTAATATCAAAAAACCGGTAGAAAATTATTTGTAATATCAAAAAACCGATAATACTGATCGGTTTTTTCATAAAACCGGTCGATCGGTTTTATGAAAAATTCTATATTATCATAATATCGATAGAATTTTTTATAAAACCGATCGACCGGTTTTATGAAAAAATCGATCGGTATTATCACAATACCGATCGGTTTTATCATAATACCGATCGATTTTTTGATATTACAAATAATTTTCGACCATTTTTTTGATATTACAAATAATTTTCGGTTTTATGAAAAATTCGACCGGTATTATCATAATACCGTTCGGTTTTTTGATATTACAAATAATTTTCGACCGGTGAATGCTAAAATCGAAAGGATTGCTTTTCAGAATTGTAGAAATTCCCTCGAAATTAGGTTGTTGTTTTTCGAAATATATATTGATATAGACATCTATAATATTTTAATTTGAATGGATATATTATACATGTTTTTATGAGATTGGATATATACTACATACACTTTATCAATTTGGATAATTTAATCTCCCTCCCTAAAAAAAATTCCCTACTAATTCTTATTCTTAAACAAATGAGCATTTATTTGAAGGCGTATGTGCTGAATTATATGTCCTCGGGAAATTTTGACAATTGAATGAGTTCGTGGACAGCCCTACCTCCATCATTGCTTTTCAGAGGGTGGGCCAATAAATTTAGAAGAACGTTACCAAGGAAATCATTATGGTTTATCTGAAAGATGATAACTTCTATAGAACATGTAGGTATACTAGATCATTTCTCATATATAATATTTTATTAATATACTACATTCTCTCTCACAGATAATATTTTATTAATATGATATATTAATAAAATATTATTTGTGAAAGATGACATAGTACACCTACATATTTTATAGAATTTCTCCTTAAAAGATAGGTTGAATGTTATAGCCTTCTATAATGCATTTTCTCTTCGAAGAAGATGATATAAAGAAAGTTATGGATCCCAAACAAATTATGGGTCTCAATCAATTGACATAAAATAAATTTTATAGGTGTCATCATTTTAGATCTGACTGCAACATCCAACTTACTCTTTAAAAGCCCACTTTGTTACGATTTGACTCTATCTTTTTTTTTTTTTCAATTAATACAAAATTTTATAGGTTGCGTCACGGTGAAAAAAAACTACAAAGAAACTTAGAAGGTATTTTTTTATATCATGGGAACCCGTAATAGCTACCTTAGGTATCTGTTTAGTAAACCCCACGTTCTTGCTGATAGTCTGCAAACCACATGAGACGAGTGAAACCACACTAAAACTATATATGATGCGCTCAAACCCATGTAGGCGTTTGGTGGGGTTGACCGTGACCTCTCGATTGACTCTATCACTCAATCTATATGCGTTTGATAACTTTTTTTTTTTTTATCAATTAATACAAAAATTTTAAAGGCTGTGTCACGGTGGACTCGAATCCGAGACCTTTGGCCTCGGACATTAACCATTCTACCACTAGACCAACACACACATGATGATGTAACTTTCTACAATATGCATTGTGATATTAGTGTAAATCTAAATACACTTCCAATTTATTTTACAAGTACACATGTCTATTTACAATAAAATAATATTTGAGAGTGATATATTAGTGATGAATCTCTGTAAACATGAGATGGACTGTTCGTGTATGTTCCTAGCAAAATTACAAAAATAACAGATAATCCCAGGCCCATTGCAACTTGGAAATAAATATAGGCTTAAATATAACACACTAGACAAGAACGGCGAAATAATAAAATAAGAATACTACTGACTCTATGATTAACTAAGCATCAAATAATTTAAAATTACGAGATGATCAATCGAACTATATCACATTAATTTTTTATGCAATGATTACGAGTCTATGTACTATTTATCATTTCAAAATTGTCACAAAAATATATTCACTCCGTCTATCAAAATCGTTCTTTGATTTTAGTGATACGAGTTTTAATAAAATATAATGAATGTAAATATAAAACGATGTGCCATTAGAATAATAAATGAATATATTAAGGATATTGAATGCAAAAAGGTGGATCATGAGTGATTTTCTTTTTTTATAAATAAGTGAATAGATTTAGAGTAAAAATATAAAGTTGATGTTTCTAAAAAAAAAGTAAACATTTTTTGTGAATAAACTAAAATTAAATTAAATTAACGTATTTAGTGGACGGATGGAGTAGTAATTAATTAACAACCGCTTAAAAAAGTTCCAATGAAAAAAAAAGTTACTTTTTATTGTATGAAATAAATAAATAAATGAATTATGCATATATTTCAAATAAACGACTTTCATATTCGTTTTCAAAGTAGACGACGTTTAACAATTTTAATATCACAAATACTCCTCCATGATTGTCCGTATGGCGTGGAAGTTCACAAGTGTCAATTATTCTAAAGAAAACTTTCATCTATATTGAAAAAAAATATCATTAATTTTTTATATTATAATTCAAAAGTATCATTTATATTGAAGAAAATTGTTATTTTCTTTTGAAAAAAATGTCAATGACCACATATGCGGATGTCGCACGAGAGACCAACTCTTTGAAATATTTTTCTTTTTCTTCTTCTTGATTTGTCAATGTTTATTTGCATATGGAAGTATGGTCGCGTAATGAAACATTACTTAAGTAATTAAGGTACTTTTGCGTATGTTAGATTGTTTTTCAATTCGTGTAAATAAAACCAAAAGGTCTCTTATTTTGAACAACAAAATTTAATAAGGAAATCAATCTCGATGTCTTTTCTCTCTCTCACTCTCTCAATTGAGGCTTTTCTTTTATCAATCCCAGCTGTAATGATGCGTTATCTTTCAATTCAAATGATATTTCTTTTATAATCTCCTAAAGTATACCTTCTTTATTGAAATATCGACACGTCACTTAACTTTAAATAGTTTAAGATGTCATCATTAGCTTTTGACGTCATAACACAGCATCAAAGGCAACAATAATCCGCAAAAATTTGAGTAACCGCAACTTTATCATACGTTCTTTTATTAATTATTAATTAAATTTATTAATTCAAAATTAAAATTTTTAATTTATAATTAAAAATTTTAATTTATAATTAGTTTTATTAATTAAAATTATTGTTTATCATATTATTCAAAATTAAGATTTATTATTCAGTCCCATAGGGAGACGTTACAATAGTTAAAGTGAGTTTACGTGGTAGAGGTCATAGGGTCAACCCACCAAACGCCTTTATGGGTTTGGCGTCACACTTTGGTTTTCAAGTGTGGTTTATTTATCTGTGTGGTTTGCGTGCTATTTACACATGACCGTGTGGGTTTACCCACCTGTCAAGACACCTAAGATAGCGGTGCGGGTTCCCATGATAAAAAAAAAAAAAAAGATTTAGTATTCACAATTAGAATTTATTAATTCATGATTAAGGTTTATTAATTTATAATTAGGTTTTATTACACAATTATAATTTATTAATTTATATTTAAATTTTATTAAATTGATCAACTACATAACTAATTAATTAATTAATTTGAAATTAATTAAGATGGTCTCATTGGCCCGCACAGATACCACCTCATAATAATATTATCACTTCAAAAGGTTTTGAAATAACTTTTTTTTTAATGTGATTAACTTTGTTAACGACAAGCTGGCTCCAATCTAATAGGATAACTTATGTTTTCGTATGTCTTTTAAACGACTAATCCTCATCCGCCACCTCACTTCCCTCGTTGCACGTGCATCTTCACTCAAATACCAATGGATATAGATTTATTAGTTGGTTAAAATAGTGGAGATACATATACAGAATCAATATTCTCGTATGTCACATAAATATTTGCTGCCACATTTGATAAAATATATAAAATTAAACTTTTATTTATAACAGTAGAGATAGGGATATCAATCGGGACAATCTACTCAGATTCGGGCTAACTCATTTAAGTTGTCGAGTTATTTGATTCGGTCATTCGAGTTGATATTTTTCCGGATTAGAAATTTTTAACTCTAACACTAAATTCTCCAGTTTCGGTCTAGCCTGTCTGGCTAATCAAACAAGAAAGCTCAAATTAAGTTAAATATATTTTTTCTTGATAATCATATATGTATAACTAATATTTAGTGTTAACCGGTGGCGTAAAAAAGATGAAGTAAAATGATAACTTTCAAATACTAACCAAAACTTATTCGCAAAATTTGAAAAAAATCTTACTATACTAATTTTCAAAAATAAGTAATAGAATTTGAAAATCATGTTAATCTGACCAGCCACTCGATTTTCAGGCTAGTCCATTCGGATTCAGGCTATTCTCGGGTCGACCCACTTGGGTTGTCGAACTATTCGATTCGGGTCATTTAGATTGACATCTTTTGAATTGAAATTTTCGATTGGTCTATGCAGGCTAATTTAATGAGATTCAGACTACATTGACATCCCTAGGAAGAAACAATGAAATTCTATTATTAGTAGGATTTTTAAGAAAATATCAAAAATCAAACTGTAGAGTTGAAATAGTATCGAATCAATGCCAAATTTATAATTATAGCTATATTATTAAAAATAAATTGTTAGTTGTTTTTTTTTAAAACATCAAAAGCAGATTTATTCATGACACAAGCATGGAATGTGGAAAAGACCCTCTACAGACGATGGTGGTTTAGTCCAGACATGCGAATCAACAAACCTGAAAGCTAGCTTAGCTAATCTGTGAGCTACTTGATTAAACTCTCTTTTAATATGTGTAACATGAAATTCACCCTCACTACTCAAAACATGACGACAACTTGCCGCGAGCGTTCCCAGTTCGGAATAATCTTCAGCACTATAAGCGATGGCATCGCACGCCCTCTTGTAGTCCGTCTCGAGAATGCATTTCTCGATATGGAGGCTTTTGGTCCATGAAAGAGCCTCCCGAATGCTCATAATCTCCCTTCTTCCACTCTCGGCCTGCCTTTCTTTCTTGCCACCTTAGCCGCCACAAAGCTGTCTTTGCTATCTCGCAGACAAATGCCAATGCCAAAGCTATGACTCTCCTCGTCAAAAGCTACGTCCACATTACATTTATACCAACCTGTCTCTAAATCGTGCCACCCTGAACACCTCTCTAGGGTGACTCTCGACCCACCCTGAATCTAAGCAGCCTTCGAAACCTTGGCTGCCAACCACTCTTTCCTATATCCTAACGCGATATCACACGACCTGCCAGGAATCGGGAAAACCTCTCGCCAAACAGTAGCGTTTCTATCCTTCCAAATCTGCCACAAGATCATACCAATAATCGCCGGGCTATCACCCTCCCCATGACAGAGACTAGTGAATAGCACATCCTCAAAAGAATTATATTTTGCCTGGACCTTATTCAGAAACTTATCCAAATCCACAGCCTTCCGGCAGTGGATTGCAAAAGGACATAAATTGTTAGTTGTTACCAATCACTATTTCAAACCTTCCCTACAAAAAAGAAAAAAAAAATTCCCTTTTGGGATCACGGAAAGACTAGCGTGGAATGATCCCATTTGATAATTGCGGCAAAACATGTAGTCTACCACAATAGTAACACACACATTCTACATTTTCTTTGTTCCAATATTCTACATTTATCTTCTTAAGCTTTTAAGCCGACGCAACTTAATGGCTGAAAATATAACTAATATTATTTGTGAAAATAATTGATCATCACATAAATATTGAATGTATCCATCAAACCACTTCGTTTCGGTCAAGTTCACTAATGTTAATGGTAATTATACAAATGGTGCAAAACATAAACCTAGTTTATTTTCGTCGATGGTAGAAAATTTGTCTTCGCATCTATACATAGGACAAATTTTGAAGTCTTTGTAAGCAACATAGTTTCCAAGGTCCAAAACTGATATTTTGGTCAAACATAATATGAGTAATCACATATATCACTAATCATTTAGAGAATAATTACTTCTTTTTTCAATTAAATACAAAATTTTAAAGATCGCGTTATGATGGACTCGAACCCGAGACTTTTGGCTTTGGATAACTACTCTAACACTAGATCAATACATACACACAATCATTGGTCTCGAACATTAACCACTAATCATTTAGAGAATAAATATTTTCTTTAAAAAATATATAAAAAAAATACTTTCTTTACTTAAACCGACTTTGTGCAGAAATTGCTTTTCAAAACGATTTACACTTTGTTTTCAAATAATTCATATCCTATTTTTCTAGGTAGGTATCCAAAATTCATATCTTACCCTCCAACTGATTTTAATCTTATCTTATATTATCATATTTTTTTGGTCAATTACATACAGAAATTTTAAAGACCGTATCACGATGAACTCGAACCCAAGACCTTTGGCCACTAGACCAACACACGTACACCTTATACTGCCATCTTGTGATAAATAGTGTCATATAGATATGGCTCTCACTTGAGTCCTTTGACATGTTTGACTAGTAAATATTAATAATAAACTAATATTATTATGTATGTTATAATTATCTTATGTATTATGTGTACTTGCATAATATATACCTGAAACTCAAGTTCATCAAAGCATTTAATTCTTTATATAAACAAGATTTTAGCCTATCATAATTCATAACGTCATAGCAAACAAGTAAGTGCAAGTGAATGTACCTAGACACATTTGTCTTGGCATGTTGTTCGGTCATGGCAACTGATTTGTATTAATCTATCGCTTCTCGCCCATATCTAAGACTTGCGTTGCGTGCCATAACACAACGCTTTTCGGAATCTCTATACAACTCGTGAACACTCGGATAAACTCAAAGGCTTTATCTTTTTCGAGTTGGGATCTGGGCGTTGCTCAAATTCAGCAGCAAGAGCAAGATAAGAGAGAATACTAGCGAGAGAGAGAGAGAGAGAGAGATGGCAACAGATATGGCTGTGTTGCAGCATGCAAAGGTGGAGAATGGGTGCTGTAAGAAAGGACCAGGCTACGCTACTCCGCTTGAAGCCATGTCTGGCCCCAAGGAAACTCTAATCTATGTCACTTGTATATATACTGGTAAATTTTTAGTTTCTTCACCCCCCCCCCTCTTGATCTTTAGTTTGATGTGTAGTTTTTGTAGTGTTTTGTCATGATTTTTTGTGCCCTTTTTGCTTTTTGGTGATGGATTTTTTGTTTTTGTTTTTGTGATTGTGGTGTGGGATGGAATTTACAACTAATAAGAAATAGAAAATGATAAGGAAAATTTGAAGGAGATAAATTATTGCTTCTCATAGGATTAGTGATGTGGTCTAGTGAAACAGATTCTATCTGATCCATGGGCAATTAACAGGAATTACATGGTTCTGCTACTTGGAAGTTTTATTAATGTAGATTGCTAACATCGAAATTAATCATGAACAAATGGTTTGCTGATTTCTATTTTTTTGTGTAATTATACTACTGGATAATTAGCTGAAATTGAAAAGAAAAGTATATCGGTGGTTTATGCTTAGGACTTCAAGGGGAATTATCTGTTGAAACACTGTAAAAGATTTAGAAAATTTGGGATAAATTGTCCTCTTTCTGCAGTGATGCTGATCTTGAATCCTGATTACCTTTTGGAAACCCTTGGTGCTTTTATGCTCACAGGAACTGGAAAGGAGAAACCAGATTACCTTGCAACTGTGGACATTGATCCGAATTCGCCAACGTATTCTAAAGTCATCCACAGGCTGCCCATGCCTTATATCGGAGACGAGCTGCACCACTCCGGATGGAATGCTTGCAGCTCTTGCCATGGAGATCCATCAGCTGCACGACGCTTTCTTGTCCTGCCTTCACTAGTGTAAGTAGGCCTATTTTCGTAAGTTTCCCTCAACTAGTTGTGCTAGTCGTGTGTACGAAATGGGATGTTGCAGTTGTCTTAAGTAGTCTCTTTGCTTGATGCTGATGGAGATTAGCTTGCTTAATTTGTGGTGTCCACTTCCAAGTTCCAACCTTTGAAATTTGATGCTCGTATCTCAGGTCTGGGCGCATATACGCTGTTGATACTCAAAAGGATCCGAGGACTCCATCTTTACATAAGGTTGTGGATCCCAAGGATGTAATAGAGAAGACTGGGTTGGCTTATCCGCACACAGCTCACTGCCTCGCAACCGGTGAAATCATGGTTTCGTGTCTCGGAGATAAAGATGGAAAGGCTGAAGGAAATGGATTTCTTCTCTTGGACTCGGATTTTAATGTCAAAGGAAGGTAGACTCTGTTTATATCTGCACATGGTTTTGTAACAAATATTGTTAATCCTTTGTTCACCTTGAGTGATTGTGACTGCTGAACTTTGACCTTATATGGCTGCATTGAGTGAGTTAGAACCACTTTACACGATAAGTTATAGTTCTTATAGCTTCTTATCAAGAAGCTATTCGTGTGGTTGAATTTTGATTTTAGAAGGCTATGAAATTAACATATAACCATGCTCGATCCTAGGTGGGAGAAACCAGGGCACAGCCCCCTTTACGGCTATGATTTCTGGTACCAGCCTCGACACAAGACCATGATCAGCACTTCATGGGGAGCTCCTGCTGCTTTCACCAAAGGCTTCAACCTTCAGCACGTCGCTGATGGTTTATATGGGCGACATTTGCACATCTACAGCTGGCCCGGAGGCGAGCTGAAACAGACATTGGATCTCGGAAACACTGGCCTCCTACCTTTGGAGGTTAGTACTAATTCTTCCTTGAATAATATTTAAACACGCGTCTCTGATGATCTGTCCGCAGATACGATTCTTGCACGATCCAGCCAAGGATACTGGTTTCGTGGGGTGTGCTCTGACGAGCAATATGGTGAGATTTTTCAAGAAGCCGGATGAGACTTGGGGTCACGAGGTATGCAAGAACTTGTGCTTTCTCTTAAAATTTCAATCAACGGCTTAAAGTAACGTATAGATTTGATGTGCCAAGTCCAAATTAACTGCAGGTAGCAATATCAGTGAAGCCACTCAAGGTGCAAAACTGGATTCTACCCGAGATGCCTGGTCTTATAACTGATTTCCTGATATCTCTCGATGACCGTTTCCTCTACCTCGCCAACTGGCTTCATGGAGACATCAGACAGTATAACGTCGAAGATCCTGCAAATCCGGCTGGTAGGCCAGGTGTGGGTTGGAGGTTCGATTCACAAAGGAAGTCCTGTGGTGGTGGAGGCGGAAGATGGCACGACATACCAGACCGACATACCACATGTTCAGGTATGCCCCTTCTCATTCTCAAGAAAATATGTCAATGAATTCTAAGGTTTAAAGATTATCAGACACATGGGTGTAACCCAGTCAAATGAGCCGAGTAGTGTTAAAGCTCATGCTCGACTCGTTTATTATCAAGTCGAATTCGAGCTTTGTTTAACACTACTTCAGGGGTCACGAGCTTATTAGAGCCTAAACACGTTTTCTAAATTCAGATTCAAATTTAAATATTAATTATACTTTAATAATGAATAAATAAATTACATATTCTAAAAGAATATGATAATTTTACTTAAGTTCATCATTTCATTATGAACAATTAAGTTGATTAGATAGCTAATGTACCTCTTACTAATTAAAGTATATAAGAATGAGTCATACCAAGTTCATAACTTTATGTTTCAACCTAATTCACTTAACTAGTTTGTTCACGAGTTAACGAGCTGAGTGGTGTTAAGTTCAAGTTTGAATCATTAGTCAGCTAGCTTTACTAAGCGAGTTTTTATTGAGTCGAGATGTAAGTTGCTCACAACAAAACCTTGTAGTTGCACCTCATTGCATGCACTCATACTGAACATTTTCCACAATGTATCAACGTCAGGGGCATCAACTAAGAGGAGGGCCGCAGATGATACAGCTGAGCTTGGATGGGAAGCGCCTGTACGTTACAAACTCGCTGTTCAGCACTTGGGACCGCCAGTTTTACCCGGAGCTCGTGGAGAAAGGCGGTCACATGCTTCAGATTGATGTCGACACGGAGGGGGGAGGTCTAGAGATCAACCCTAGGTTCTTCGTGGACTTCGGAGCTGAGCCGGATGGCCCGTCCCTTGCACATGAGATGAGATATCCCGGTGGAGATTGCACATCCGACATCTGGATTTGAGCTCTGTATATATTTTTCTAGACATGGTTAATAATGGTTGCAGCAGCAAATGAAATGTGATTGTGTCTAGAAAAATAAGGCAACCATATTTGTGTTTGGCTGAAACTTGATTTATTTATAGTTTCTTTCTGGATTTCATCTGCTTTATGGTTTGTTACAGCAAATTACTGGGCTGATTGATGAAGTTGGCATGGGACATAATCCTACAATGCAGGTAATTTTAGAAGTCTCTTCTTTTTAAAAAGAAAAGAAAGAAAAGAAGAAGATAATTTTGAAGAAGACATTAATTCTGCAGAATTTTGGGAACCTGAGTGTTTGTGTGAATTGTGATGTATTAAACGATGTCGTTTCTATATGAATTTGCAAAAAATAAAAATAAAATCATGGTTTATGTTGAGATTTTATGAATTCTTTTCAAAATCTGAAAAATTTAATTAAAATTAATATTGATTTAAATCCCTTTTTAATGTTGAACTTTTTCTTCACCTGCCGAAATTATGACAGGAAGCAAACAAGGACATATTTGCAATAAGGGTTTTTGGTTTGATGACATCGAAAACGTGAAGGTGTTTGGTTATTTTGAGAAAAGGGAATTTGAATTGCATAACATACCGAACTTAAATGACGTTATTCACGTAAGTGTTTCTCTATATACATCACCAATTCTCAAAATAGGCTTGTTTGGTTATTTTGAGAAAAGGGAATTTTAGTTGATTAAGAGCTAGTAGATTTGGAATAAGAATTAAGGATCTAGTCCTAGCAGCAGTGGGGGAGTTTCATCTTTTTTAGGACGACTTCTTGTAAACACTATGCAAATGTCCTCCTAACTACTTAATCGTTGAATTACCGTGATTTAATCTCTCACATTCTCATGTAGCTGGGGTGTGAGCTCTCACGAAAAGAGAACTTCTCCTTTGGGACAAGGTAAATATTGGTATTACATTGTAATTTCGAGACGGAACTAAAAAATTTCAAACCAAATTAGATATTTATAAATCCATAATAAAATCAATTAAACACAACATTATTAAGAGATACTATCATTTGCTACTTTGATTGTGCATGCCAACCAAACTACTTCATATAAACTCAACCAAAATTTGCCAAGAATTAAGTATAATATTATTGTTGTTTCATTATAGTTCAAGAAAATGTAACGATATTATAGTTGGGTAAAATCTACATTTCCAAAAAAACAAATGTTGGATAAATTTATATTTATATAGTACCTATCTCTATTTCTTTAATAACATATCATACATCTTCCTCTCTCTCAAAAAGAAAAACGAAAGAATGAAAAAGAAACAAACATTTAAAAATTCTTCTTCCTTATATATTACTCCTAAAATCCACTATAAACGTCGTTTAATTCATTTTCGGTTCGTCCACCAAAATGTGACTTTCCTTTTTAAACACCAACTTTACATTTTACCTCAACTTATCCACTTATTTACAAAAAAACACTCTACCACCTTTTATACTCACAATCCATTAATATATTCATTTATTATCCCAACGACACACTTTTTATACACATTTACTTTACATTCATTCTGCTTTTCTTAGCGCTTGCCACCAAAATCGACGACGCTTTTGGTGGACGGAGGAATATATAAAAGTTGGGGTATAATTCAATCAACATTATTAGCCGACATAATTTTGATTTAATGTAAATAGATATTGTATTAATCATACACTGACGTCTTGTTCTATAAAATCCGACGAGTTTTGTTTAGATATGACCCTTAACTCAAAAATCACAGACGTCCCCCAATCTCTGGCAGGGATTCAGTTCATAATTTCATTTTCATGTTAATTGCATAATTTCCGTGAATCCTAGATTCATGCCACTAATTGCAATGATTAGTTGTCAAGAGATATGATTAGTTGATCTCACTTTGTTGTTGCTGTATATTATCTCCTTGTTAACATTATTATTTCAATTAAAGGGCTAAAATTTTAATCTAGCTTATTTTATCCTTTGATCTTTAAATTTTTTTAGAGATAATTGCTATTTAAATCTCACTTTTGGATTTCTTTTACATATTAAATTAATTTTTTAGAATGTTTCAATAACATCTCAACTTTCGATTTGTAGTCAATTTGTCCCTCCTAATTTTTGCATGAGTTTAGGGAAGAGATTTAGACATTTATCCAATATCAGAACTCTAATTTGATTTAGAGCTTGAAAGCTTGTTGTCCTGGGTTGTACTCCCATAATATCACTTTTACCGTCAAATGCCCATCAATTAAGTAACTGAGTCATGAGTTGGCATGACGAATTAATTAGAACTTTCTAGTAGTTGAGGTTGCAATATTGGACGTCTAAGGATAAAATTGACAATACGGAAGGACAACCAAAACAATGGCTATCAAAAACTTCCAATCAATTTTGAATTTCAGTATCGGGTAAATGTCTAAATCTCAAAAATTAAGATATACAAATTTACTATAAATTAAAGATTCGAGATTTATTGAAATATTTTAAAAGTTAAATCTAATTTGCTACAAGTTAAAAGATACTGTAATTGCAACACCAATTATTTCTTTCTATGATCTTAAATTATATATATGGGGATTAACATAAAAATTATATTTATTGTGAGAATTATAAAAGTTAAGGTATTTTTCGGGAAAATTATTGCATCAACAAAATGAAATTTTAATCCAAGGTTCGAATCGCATGTAATGCGTAAATTTCATCTCTTTTGATGCAGTAACTTCCTCGATTGATACATCAACTTTTTCAACGAATATATCAACTTTTATAGTTGTTGCGTTCTCACAATAAAATACTGCCTCCATCCACCAAGAATGTGTCACTTGGTGAATGACACAAATTTTAATAAAATATTCGACCGATTATTTGAGTGAAGAAGGTCCCATCATATAAGAAATGAATTGTTGATATTGAATTATAAGAATTAAGTGTGAACTATGATTGATTTTTTTTTTATATATAAATAATGAATTATTATAAAGTTGAATTATAAAAATTGAGTATTTCAAAAAAGAGAGTAATTGTGACACATGTTAATGGAAAGAGAGAATTATTTTCATTTTCAACTCACTGTATATAAATTATATTTGTAGGGGACATAACTTTTCCTTTAAATAAGTGTCGTGTCATCGGCAACTTGTATAAAATTATTTATTTCATTTAAAGTTTTAAACTACCTCCACGATTGCATGCCCCCTTTTCCTCTCTGACGCATGTGATATAATTACAAACAAACAATTTTCATCTTGAATCTCACCTAATTCAAACCAATCTGTATTTTTTCTTCTTCAATTAAATACATAACTTTAAAAGTCAGCATCACGATGGACTCGAACCCGAGACCTTTGACTTCGGACATTAGTCACTCTATTACTAGGCCATGCACACAACAATTTATATATTTTTTTTGTCAGTTAAATACGGAAATTTAAAGGTCGCATCCTGATGGATTCAAACCCAAGACCGAACATTAACCACTGTATCTCTAAACCAACACACGCACACCCAATCCGTATTTTTTATTGCTTCTCTATTGTGTCAGCTTACATTTGGATTATTATTTCAATCTTCACAAAAAATTTGTATAACCCTGCGAGGGATCAAAATTCGCCGAATGATATTTATATTGAGATTCATTTTCATCTTTTATAATGTGTTGATTGAGTCAATCTTCCTATCTGTTTATTATCAGTATGGCAAAACAAACATGGTTTATAAGTTTTGGGTATTCAAAAATTGATATAATATTTGAAAAAATAAAATAAAATTGATGACATGAACTTTTAAATCGTTTGCCATTCAAATCACATGACATAATTTTGATGACAAACTATCCTCCAAGCAATGTCGTTTCATAAACTATAAGTCCGTGCATGTAGTAAATTGGGTGAATCGAATTCCAAAGAAATTAAAAATCTGTAACTAGTTTTATTAGTTTTCGGCACATTATTTTAAATTAACCAAAGATAATGTTTTAAAATACAATTAAATTATATTTATTATTATATTATTATTTTTAATTTTTATTTTTGATATCATGAGAAACCATGATAATTCATGGGTGCGTATTAGGTAAACCCACGATCCTGTCTAATAGTCAGAATTTACGAGCAGTGAAACCATACTTAAAAGCCCAGGTGTGTGCGCCAAACTATGAAGACATTAAATTATGTTTATTTTTATACATAAGTTTGATCCTAGAAGAAAAGAAAAGACCAAATGTCCCCGCGTATCCAGCTTTATTACAGCAAATTTCATAGACGTGCTAAATCTGAGAAAAGGGAATACTGGGCCCACAATAGCGTTGATAGTTGATGCCGTGGTGGCGTAAGAGATTTAACAAACCTGTTTTCCAACAGCCTGGAATTTTTGTCATTATTGATGTCAGAAATTCATACCAAATTTTTTTTCTTTTTTCTTTTTTTTTCCTAGTGCATAATTACAGCGATGATTGCGCCTTCAATCTATCTTTAGTTCCCATTTTTTTTCTTTAGTCCTAGAATTAAAATGCAATAATAATAATAATTATAACGACCCGGCTCCGGATTGATTGTGACCCCATGCATCAACACGAGCCTCGATTGTCTTTGTCTCACTCACACACCCCGAGAAAACTTCCCAGGTCACACATCCTACAATTCTTCCAAGTCAAGACGCTTAACTTTAGAGTTATGAGATGGACTAGAAAGAAGATCGATCTTGTTGGTATGAGTAGACATATCAAATCCTTAAGCTCTCCTCGAATATGCAGCCTCACACCGCATACTCGAAATCCTCTCATTCCGGTGCGTTTGGTTCATTCATGTACCCTCCGCTTTGAAGCCTTAGTCGGAGCCGCTCCTCGTCCATGCCTCTCGCACCCGTGATCACTCCGCATTTCTCGCCGGACGTCACATGCCCACCAACTTCCGCTTGGTTGGTCCTCGAACCACACCGTCTTGGAGAGGTTCGGCTCGATACCATCTGTAACGACCCGACTTCCGGATTGACTGGTGACCCCAGCATCAACACGAGTCTTTTCGGTGTGTTTTGTCCTCACACACACTCCCCGAAAACTTCCTGTGGGGTCACCCATCCCACAATTGCTCCTCTCATTCCGGTGCGTTTGGTTCATTCATGTACCCTCCGCTTTGAAGCCTTAGTCGAGCCGCCTTGTCCATGCCTCTGCCGCGATCACTTGTACTTACGTCCAAGGCCACATGCCCACCAACTTCCGCTTGGTTCGTCCTCGAACCACACCGTCTCGGGAGAGGTTCGGCTCGATACCATCTCACTGACCCGGCCCGGATTGACGGTGACCCCAGACAACACGAGTCTTTTTTTCAGTGCTTTGTCCTCACTCACACTCCCCGAGAAAACTTCCTGGGGTCACCCATCCATGATTGTTCCAAGTCAAGCACGCTTAACTTTAGAGTTCTTATGAGATGGACTCAGAAAGAAGATGCATCTTGTTGGTATGAGTAGACATATCAAATCCTTTAAGTTTCTCCTCGAATATGCGATCTCACACCGCATACTCTGAAATCCTCTCATTCCGGTGCGTTTGTTTCATTCGTACCCTCCGCTTTGAAGCCTTAATCGAGCCGCCTTGTCCATGCCTCGCACCGCGATCACTCCGCTTCTCTCAAGGCGTCACAATAATGATGACAATAGTGAAGTTAAATTGAGTCTAATTGTCTATGAATTTTTATTTTATTGCTAATTTCTATCGTATACATCTGACTTTACATAAGTCGCATAAATCAAACTCACTGACTTAATCTTTTCATACTATTTATCTATATTACAAATTAATAGTTTATACAACAATCTATTAACTGTCTCTCAGCTGCACCCCTATTCCAGAAAATTCATTAAAAGCTCCACCAGCCAAATTTATGTCACGTTATTAAACTTCTTAAGTAATTGAATAAACAGTTGCTCAATAAATTACAAATTGAAGAAGACAGTACAACAACGCACGTTTCCATGTTGAAATTTTCAATATTGATTTCTTGACCTTCAAAAGAGTTGGATCAAACACAATCGACATCAATACATTTTCCTCCAAAATTACTATCAAAAGTGGGGGGAAATAGAGCTACAATATTTTACAAGTCAAGTGAGAAAAGAATAAATTAAATACAACAAACAATCTTCCTTTTGAGGCTCAAAAATGAGGAGAAGGAAAATTAAATTAAAACATGCAAATGCAACTTTCCAAAACAGACTTAACTTGTATGTGATTCTCCAGTTATCCTTTGATCATGACATGAAACTGCTTTCTGTATCATCTACAATCCGTGGAGCCGAACGTGTCTGCTAATCCAGAAGGTTTCGAAGGGATGCTCGACTGCGTCTGGCTGTAGGAGAAATCATCGAACATTCTAGAACTGCCCTCATCGGCCTGCCATCTCAGAAGGGTTTGTGGGAGGCTCATGTGGAGGTTGACACCGTCATCTTCGTCTTCCGGGGTTCTAGAAGGTTTCCACTGCTCCACGAGAGGCCCCAACACATTCACTGCATGCCCCATGTCGGGCCTCTGGAATGGCTCACGAGCAGTGCAGTGGCCAGCTAGCTCGGCAACCTTGCAGATGCTTTCATAAGTCTCATCGTCTTGTTGAAGATTCTGGTCGATGGACTTCCGGAGGTTGTCCTTGCTGATAAGTACCCTGCGGAACCATGTCACCAGATGGGACTTCTCATCTGGCATGTTCTCATCAAGGGCTTTCCGACCGGTTAAAATCTCCATCAACACAACTCCAAAGGCATACACATCAACTTTTGTTGTCACTCTTCCAGTAGCTGAAAGAGAGTTGGAAATTAGAATATTACTAAGACATTCTCTGAAAGAAATTCAATCATGTAATAGAATGCATATTTGGATCTAATGATCAATAAATCAGAAAGCAAAATAGGTGAGTTCAGATATTACAGCACACGTGAGATTATGATTAGTGTTGCCACTCTAAATAAATAACACTAAACCATGAAATCTCGACAATCTAAGAGTACAAGTTGAAGTTGCAGCAAGTTTCACGAGCTCAAAATGCACTCTTTAACACTCTAAGAAAGTTTTTGGCTAAGCTTATTTTAGAGAACTTATAAGCTCTTAGAGCTTATAAGATGTTTGAAGAACTTATAAGCCTATGAAAAAAAATAAGTTGGGGTTGAACAACTTATTTTTAGGGAAACTTATAAGAGGTTGGAGCATATTTTCATAGCTTATAAGCTGTTTATGAACTTATTTTACCAAACACTTCTCAGGAGCTTATAAGCTCTTAAACAACTTATAAGCTGTTTTGATGAGCTTATAAATTCAGCCAAACTCCTCTTAAGTGCAGTCTCTAACACTCAAAATGCAGTCCCCCTACTTCAGAAATGCTTTTTGTGGCATAATGACTGATCATCAATTTGCAGAAATTGATAAGTTGAGTCATGAATGTGATTGTACTATGATCTAATATCAAGTTAAACATTTAATATATAGCACAAAGTTAAGCTTAGAATTTGCAGCAAGTTAATCATTTGATCTAAAGCATAATTTAAGCATAGAATTTGCAGTAGCGATGTTAGTGTTACAATCCCTTGAAAAACGGACTATCAATACTGTAAATTACTCAACCTTTCCATCTACAACACTAGACATAAAATATAACATCAAAGAAACAGCAGAGCGAAATCATACCAGCATATTCAGGTGCAAGATAGCCGAACGTTCCAGCCAACCGCGTCTCAACAGAGTACTTCCCGTCAGGCGCATTTCTAACCAATCCGAAATCAGCCACCTTGGCTCTCATGTCATCCGATAGGAGTATATTTGACGGCTTCAAATCTCTGTGAATGAAGCTCTGCTGCGCCAAGCTGTGAAGATACTCGACTCCTCTAGCCACATCCAACGCTATTGTCACCCGTTGTTTCCATGTCAGAAGCTGATAGCCATGCTCCTCCCATTCAAACAAATGCTGCCCTAAATGCCCCTGTGGCATGTACTCGTACACCAAGAGCCTCTCGTGGCCGTTTACACAGGAACCTAACAGAGCAACCAGATGTCTGTGACGAACTTTGGTTAGGACCGCAATCTCTGCCTGAAACTCATTCATCCCTTTTGTACCCATAGCACCGGACTCCATTCTCTTGACTGCAATCTTCGTCCCATCGTGCAACTCACCCTTGTACACAACCCCAAATCCTCCTCTACCCAAGATGTTCTCTTCACTGAAATTGTCCGTCACTTGCCTAAGAACCTCAATCGAGATGGCAACGTTTCCACCCTCGAAAACAGGCATCTCGCTATGATCACCACTGCTCTGGCTCATGATCTCACTCGACACCCCAGCATATCCACTCACTCCTCCATTCGTTCCGTTGCTCATTACCATCTCCTTCCCCTGCTCAGACCCCTCAATAACCCTAAACCTCTTATGCCGTCTCTTCAAATAGCACTTATAAGACACAAACAACAGAATTCCAACGAAAACAAGAACAGCTATAACCACCCCAACAACCATACCAACCGAGGGAGACTTCTTCGAAGATCCCGAGCCCCCATCCGACTGGCTCGGATTCGCATCGGAACCTCCACCACCACCACCACTATTACTCTTACCAAGCAACACATTTCCCGCATATACAAAACTCACATTATGAGGAAAGCTTAAAATCGGGCCGGTTAAATTATTATTCGACACATCAAGAATCTGCAGCTGCGGCAAAGTAGTCAAGACAGCAGGAATCTCACCTGTGAGCTTGTTATCACTCAACAACAAAGTCCTCAACGAAGTGAGATTCGCAAATGCAGGCGATATAGTGCCGGAAAACCCCCGATTCCCCATGTTCACAGCCGTCACATTCCTCCCCTGCGAATCACAGGTGATAAATCGCCAATCTTGGCAAGCATTGTTCCCTTCCCATGCCTCCGCAAGCACCATCGGATACCCTAGAGCACCTGCAACATCAAGAAGCAGGCTCACCTGTGGATCACATGGCCCTGGCTGATCCAAACAATAGCTATTAGTAGTAGACCCTAAATTTGTTTCAACTCTATCTGGAAACTTAGGGAAAGGTCCCTGCAGCTTATTGTTTTGCAATGTAATGTTAAGAAGATTGGGCAAATTTATCAAAGTAGGCGGCACTATCCCAGTAAAACTATTATCCCTCAGCTGCAGATCAAACAGATTTGTGCACTTTGATAAATCGGGAATTCCACCAGTAAAAGCATTCGCGTGCAACCAAACCTGAGACAGCTGAGACATATCAGAGAGCACATCGATAGTTCCAGATAACCCTAGCTCCTGATTATTGAGCCAGAGATTTCGAATCTCCGATCCGGAGAAAGATCCCGGCAGAGATCCGGTCAAGTTGTTGTAGGACAGCCTCAAATCCTGCAAATTGGGGAAAGAAGTGAAGATGTCCGGAATGACGCCATTGATGCTAGCATTGCTGGCGTAGAACTTGACGAGATTTGAACTATCGGTCAAATAGGGTGGGATTTGCCATGAACCGAGATTGTTGTTTTCACTTATGCTGAAAGTCTGTAGATTCGTGAGCCCCGCCAGGAAATTGTTAGGGATTGAAGTGAAACGATTGTTGTCGAGGAAGATTGTCTCAAGAGAGGTTATGTTTTGGAAGGAAGGTATGGCTCCGGTGAGGGAGTTTTTCTGGACGGCGAAGGATTGGAGTTGGGAGAGCTGGTTGAGTTCGGGGAGAGTGCCGGAGACGGCGGCAGAGTTGAGGTCGATGCTGGTGACGAATGATTTGGTGGAGTCGCACTTGACGTTTTTCCAGGTGCAGAAATGGGTGGAGGACGACCAGCCGCCGGGGGGCGGGGAGAGGGAGGAGAGGAGCTTGGACATGGGAGCGGAGTCGTCCGCGGCGGAGAGGATGATGAGGCTGAGGAGGGAGAGGAGGTGGAGGTGGAGGCGGCGGTGGCGCGTCGCCATGGTGGTTGATGGAGGAGGTGAGAGAGACAGAAGAGAAAGCAGTGGGCGAAACGTTGTGTTTTGCCGGCTGCCTAATTTTTGTATTTGTAATTGTGTCTTTCGTCTAATGGCGCACAGCGCTGTGTGAGGGCTGGGCGGAACTTGTTTTTTAAATTAATTTATTTTTTACGATTTTACTTGGCTTCTTTTTCTCTTATTTAATTTAGGAAAACTATGACGTTTGAATTTCATAATAATTGGATCTTGATATATGTAAAATTACAGTAGTATCCCAAACATGATTATTGTTAACAGTTATTCCATCATTAAAAAACCTCCGTCTCATTATTATCGATTAGTTTTTTATTTTTTTTTACTATCCTATTAAGTGAACTTTTTTAAAAAAAAAAAAACTATTTTACACTAAAAAGTATTTCAAATTTGGTATCACACACTATTTTACATATAACATGTAAAAAGAAAAAAACTGTAAATATTGGTACGGAGGGAAGGGAATATATAATTTTATTTAACATGTCAATTTCACATAACCTAACAAAACATACGTCAAATCTTTCAGGGTCTGTATATTGGTTTGGAATTTTTTATTTCTCTTTTTCTTTTCGGAGGGGAATTTATAATTTTAAGTTAAAAGGATTCCTTCGCAATCTTATTTTTAGGTACAATATTTCGAGTATATCCTCCGTCCATTAAAAACGTGTATTTAATTCCTTTTCGGTCCGTCCATAAAAAATGTGCACTTTTCTTTTTTAGAAACACCAACTTTACATTTTTACCCTCAACTTATCAACTTATTTATAAAAAAACACTCATGACCTACTTTTTTACACTCACAATCTATTAATATATTCATTTATTATCACAATGACATATCTTTTTATACACATTTACTTTATACTAATTACAATTTTATTAAAATCCGTGCCATCAAAAATAATGTATGTTTTGATGGACGGAGGGAGTAGTAAGTTTTAATTTGCTTCGGTGGATATGGGAGTTCGAGTGGATATAGATGACTTATTATACATTATTTATTTCAATATTTTTTTATTGTTTAAGTTCACGATTACCTGTTTTACTGCGACACTCTACCTCTAACAATATATTGCTTAGACTAATTCTTTTTCCTTTTGTAGATTTTCTTACAAGTTGACATTTGTTTCTAATAATGTAATAATATATATAGCGAATGAGACCAATATGTATATTTGCTAGTTGCAGATGGATCCTGCTGTCATATATAATTATTTACATAAAAATTATTGTGATACACACAATTATTAGTTTTAAATAAATATATATAAATATTAAGCGCTGCACATGGCGACTCATTATTTTCTTATGTCATCATGCATAATAAAATTTAGTCATTAGTTGAATACATGACAAACTTTATTCATCGAACCTTCTACATACCCTAGTAGCTTCCAATCATGTAATAAATTATAATTTCTCGCGGTTATTGTTTTCGTTTTTTGATGTAGGTTTTGCTCTTCCTTATGTTTAAATTCGACAAAATTAAAAATATAGAACACTATGCAGGTAGAGAGGAAAGAATTAAAGAAAAGAGACTCCTACTTTGTGTTATGTACATTAACACTAGATAAAACATAAAATTGGGTGTGTGTTGACTTAGTGGTAAAGTGGTTAATGTCCGAAACCTTTAAAATTTTTGTATTAATTGATCCAAAAAAAACAACATAAAATTGGATATTAAAGGGTGATAACAAATTTATTAGGATGAATATATTGTGTGAATGGATAAAAAGAAAGTATTGTTCTTTTAAAATTCAAACAAAAATGACAATAATTTTGAAATAAAACAACAATTTAATGCATGGAACATCCATCCCACAAATAGTCATCACTCTAATGATTATATGATCAGATAGACTCAAAATTGATAATCTACTAAAATAAATGATCGAGTAATGTAGTATTTTTTATTTATATGTCCCACCCCATAAAGTAAATAGTCTAAAATGTAAATGACGGAAAAAGACCTAGCCCAATAGGTGCGATTAGGTCCAGAATTATTAGGCCGTAGGGCTGAATAGATAGTGTAGTTTTGTACTTTTAAGGGGCCCATAGCCCAATACAAGACAAGCCTATACCGAAATGGTTCCAAAAATATACATCTTTGATTTGGATACTGGTTTTAATAAAGGAGATTAGTGTATTATGAATAGAATAAAGGTCACATTTATTATATAATTTTAAATTATTTTGATGGGTCAAACAATGACAAACGAAAAAATATGAGGTTGAGTTAGATTAAAGTAAAGTAGATGAGTCATATTACTAAAATGAAACATGGATCTTTTTGACGGACGGACCGATAAAAAATACATGCATCTTTTTGACGGACGGAGAGAGTACTATGTAGCACACTTTCTGAACTCACTCTTATCATACGTTTTAATAAAAATTGTTACTAATATTTATAAAAATTGACATTTTTATTTAGAAGAACTTGTACTTTTATTAATAAGAATTATTACTTTTATTCACAATAATTATTATTTTTATTTATAAACATTAAATTTTATTTATAATAATTGTCATTTTATTAGGAGTGTAAAATAGTTGAGTTTTTATTAATTATTATTTTTTGTCGTATCAATCTCAGGAGTTTTATGTCTGATTTGTCTAACTTAAGTCTATTATAATTTCACAAACTTAAGTAGTTTACTATGTTATTTTTTTGGTGGGATTTGATGGGTTCCTCACCTTCCCTTGAGTTCAAAAGGGATAATTTCCCCTCATATTTCCTCTTCAATCAATCAAAATCATCTGAATATTAATAAGTCGCATCACGATCAAAGCCTTGCAATCAAAATTCACTGAATATTAAGAAGTGGCATCACGGTCAAATCCTTTTGAAGAGATCGCCGTCAAATGATCTGTCGGATGGATCTCTGCTGTCTAAGAAGGCGGAAGGGATTAACGGCCTGATCCCGATCAGTTCGTATCGATGCATGGCGGTCTTGGCCATGCGCCGCCATGCATAAATGCTCGTGAAGAACGTGACATCGGTGCCGGCTTTTAGGAGCCTCTTGGCGCATTGGAGGGCCGGATTGATGTGGCCTTGTGCCAGAAATACTGCCAACACCACGCGAAGACGGCCCATTTCTATGGAGATTGGTTTGTTTTTGAATTTCCGGTGATGGAGGTTTCTATGTGAGTGTGGAGGAAGGGATGCAATGGCATGTTATATAGGAAGAAATATATATACATAGAGCATAAATAGTATCACTTTAAATCTTGTGAAATATATATGAATACACACTTTTTCAAAATGGATGCCGTGTATATCCATTTGAAAAAAGTGCAAGATATACCCAAACCATTTTTAAATATATTTTGTACCATTTGCACGTAATTTAATACAATCATTTCAAATATCAATCACAAAATCGTTAATTCTCGACATCTTCTTATCAATTTTATTTTTTATAATTCGTATAAATTAAATTAAAGTTATCTTTATCAATTTTACTTTTTATAATTTTTATAATTAAAGTTATTAAATTAAAAGGTAAAACTATCGATTTTATAAATAGAATTGGGGTTGGCATTGGGGAGGGGTTGGCAATTGGTGAGGTTGGGTGAGGGGTGGGGTTGGTCATTGGTAGGGGTTGGTATTGGGGTGGGTTGGCATTGGGTAGGGGTTGGTTGGGGTGGGTCACTGGGTAGGGGTTGGCCGTCATGGGGTGGGTTGGCCATTGGGTAGGGTTGGTCATTGGGTAGGGGTTGGCCATTGGGGTGGGGTTAGTAGTTAGGGTGGGGTTGGCTGGGTGGGGTGGGGTTGGCCGTGATGGGGTGGGTTGGCCGTGGGGATGGGGTTGGGGTGGGGTGGGTTGGCCGTGGGGTGGGGTTGGCCGGTGGGGTGGGGTTGGCGGGGTGGGTTGGCCGTTGGCCGCCTAGGGGTGGGGTGTGGGTTGGCCTTGGGGTGGGGTGGGTTGCCGCCGAGGGGTTGGCCGTGAGGATGGGGTGGGTTAGCCTTGAGGGGTTAGCCCGAGGGGGTTGGCAGCATAGGGGTTGGCGGCGTAGGGGTTGGCCGTGCGGGGTGGGTTGGGTGGGTGGTTTGCCGCTAATTTTATTAATTATTTATAAATTTAAATCTATATCATTAATTATTAATTATTAATTATCTTGAATTTATTAATCAAATTTCAAAATTGCATGTGATTCGTCGCTGACAAAAGTCAAGATTCTCTTTCTCTCGAACATTTTGACTCGTCGCACCAATTTCCGTGTAATTGATTTATCTCGCACCAATTGATTTGATGAAAATATATTAAAATAATAAAATGGGTATAGATTGCACTTATTTTTCAAATGGCTATTGATGCCCACATTTTTCAAAACTAGGTAAATAAGCTCCGAACCCTTTTATCAGAGATGATCTAGTTAGTCCATGCCTCTTTGTTCGAACGTCAAATAAAACATATTACATGAAGACTACACTACTCAGTTTTGCTCTCCAAAACAAGTAAACATGTTTTTCTCCGAACTAATTTAGAATATCTTTAGCAAATCTTGATTTTCAACGAAGACTTCAATTTCCTCACAATCTCCTTAAGTGATAATATTAATTTGCGTCCTTAATTTATGTTAACTTTTATATATAGTCTTTATCATCCATGGAGTAATTGATTTTGTTTAATTATTAGCATAATAAGTAAAATTCGACTATCCAAATGTCTGCATTAAAAAAATTACAATGACCTATATATAATAAGTCACAAGCCAGCCACGCGAACTAGATTGACTGAATTTACTTTATTTCGAGCATCTCATTATTCTCAATTGTTATTTAGTATTTCATCCGTCCCATTATTATTGGCACGTTTTCCTTTTTGGGCTGTGCTATTAAGTTGACTCGTTTTCAAAAAAGGAAACACTTTTTACACTAAAAAATACTTCGAATTTCATGCCACCCACTCTTTACACCCAAAAACAAGTCTCTTTAATTTACGTGTAAAAAAAAAGGAGTCGTCATTATTGGGAATTTGCAAAATCAAGGGAATTTTGTTTATGAATGTTATACACCAAGTATCAGAGGTCTCTTTATTATTGTTAAATTATTTATGTTTTACTTGCTTGTACGCTTTATTTTACTCTATCGATTTGAGCGTTGGAGGTCCTTCAATCGACATCTCCATCGATGCTCGGCTCTAACATCATTTGTAGTTTCAGGTTGCAAATGTCCATCGCATTGAACATATCGAACATCTCTCTGTAGTTATCGAATCCATCCCCAACATATTCCAATTTCAATAGTGTTATATAAAACATCTATTTCTGTAGAATAAAGCAACATTGCCGTATAAATCATGACGTGATAAAATTTGTATTTTTCAAATGATATCTCGTATGTTTCAATAATTATTTATCGTCTGATTTGACAATGAATTGCACTTCAATTGATATTTTACCTTCAATCAATAAATTGAAAGTTCGGATCATCACAGGAAATGTAGAATTATGATTGATCTTTCTTTTAAAACAATTATTATTTAATTTATAAAAAATTTGATATCTGGAAAATTTTAATTCCACCAGAAATAAGATTTATCATAACAGATTTAGTGTAAGGACTATACTAAATCTATTGATTATTAATCAATTGAACTAACTTCAATATATATGAATAGAAATTTCGAAATAGAGTGTTCGCGTGGGTTTTAAACATTGTCGTTTATGGAATAAAAAGAACAATAAAGTTTATCTACTATTATTATTACACATGACCCTTTTCCACATATTCTAAAAAATATTAAATTATTAAATTTAAATTTAAAATTTTCATTAGATAGGTGCAAAATTATAATTCGTTTTAATGTAAAACCATTTTTTCAATATATCACAATTAAATAAATGGTTTTTTCATTTAATAAAATTGATTATGATCGGCCACATTACGACCGAATAACATCACTATAAAAAGAATGAGATCAATTTGAACGACTTCGTTTTATCGAAGGGGCTGGAAATTATTGTCGGTGGGCCTGCGAAAAGGATCGACTAAATGGTCAGCTAAACGTTAATTTGTGTTTGTGTTTTCTGCATCCTTCCCTCGCACATTTTTCAAGCTCAAATTTTTAGTCAAAAAATTGAAAATGATGTTCAATTACAGCGATCTAATATTAATGTTTCAACTGTAAATTAAGGCAAATTTTGTGCTAATCGAGACGAATAATGTCTTATAAAATGCATTGTGCTAATCGAGACAAATAATGTCTTATAAAATGCTCTAATTTCGTACATTATTAATTACAATTCATTTTTTATCCTGATTTAACTTAAGCTAATATATTTGAAATAAAAATTAATAATCAAGTCCTAACAGCTATAATTTGAGAAGGTAGTTACTTGTGGATACTTAAAAAATCCTCCTAATTTTTATGGGAAAGATTCTCCTTTTGGAACAAGTTATTTGCGCCTAAAACCAAATTAAAATGATGAATCAATGTAGTAGTTTTCCATCTATTAATGTCTAATTAATTTCTATCATATATACGTTATATGTATTGATGATGTTAGAGTAGCATCTAAATGATACTCGTTAGATATACTACAGAAATTATTATTATTATTGAAGCACAATTTGTAATGGTGGAATCTGACTAACCGTGTCAAACACAACTGAGTTTGATATTATTAAAGGAAAAGGAATGATTAAATATATCTCGCTATTAACTTTATTATTTTTTAATACTTGTTATAAAAATATCATAATATAATTAACTACAATTCACATTTATCATTAAGTTTAAAAAAAATGCATCCTATCATGAAATTAATCCACAAACAGTTAAATTTAAATAAAAAAGAAGGGAATTTTAAAAATGAAAATAGTACAAAATCAGACAACAAAATGTGGATTAGTGAAACCAAAAAGAAAAAGAAAAAAAGGGAAGCAGTGAACTATGAATGCAAATAATATCAGGCCAAATAATGAAATAATTGACACAATATGAAAAAGGTAGAAAAGTGAATGTGAATGCAAACGAAACGTATAATGAAATAATTGATACAAACATATTGAAGAGTAATAATGATACGTAAATACGTAATATTCATGAAATTTATTTCATTTTTCTCAATTAATTGCGAATTAAAAAAACTAACAAGTCCAGAGTTGTATACTAAACCGACGATTTTCGGCAGCCGAGAATTTGATCTACGAAAATCTTGAGATTAACTTGAGACGTTCCGTCGTCTTCCACAGCTTCCCTCGCCAAATCCCTCCATTTCTTCGCCTGTTTCCTCATCTCGACGCTCGCATCTCCGCCATCCATCACCATCTCCAAGCACCGCTCTATCTCATCCGCCTCCACAATCTCCCCGTCACCCGCCTTCACTGCTCTGACTCCACTCCTCCACAAATCCTCTACCAGCTTGGCGTTCGTGCCCTGGTCGCTCCACTGTGGCACTGCCACCATCGGCACCCCGACGCCAGGCTCTCCAGAGTCGAGTTCCATCCACTGTGAGTCACGAAACATCCCACGCTAGGGTGGCTAAGAACCTCAACCTGAGTGCACCAACTCACGATTTTCCCTCTCTTTTCCAATTCCTCTCTGCACCTCAGAATTCCCTCGTCGGAGCCTATGATCACCCACAGGAACGGCCGCCCGCTCCGCATCAGCGCCTCCGCGATCGCCTCCAGCTGCAACCTCGGTAGCTCACAAATGCTCCCGAAAGCTACGTAGATTACCGATTCCTTCTCCGCAGACTCCAAAAACTGCATGTAATCATCCGTTTTCTGAATCAAATCGCCTCCGAAACTAGTGTCGGATCGATCCTGCCGTCCAAAAACGCAGAAGGAATCAACGGCCCGATCGCCAGTAATCTATACTTGGTCAAATGTCTCAGAGCATCCGCCTCCAACTTATCGAACGTGTTCAATACCACCACCGGCTGATCCTCTCCGTCCAGCATCTCAAAATTCTCATTGAACAACGGAATCGCGAAATCGTACACACTCGGATTCGTATCCCGAAAGAAAGACGGCAGATCGCCGCGGCGGAGCCGCGGCAGCCCTGGCAACTCGATCACATCATCGGAAGCATTGAAATTCTTATTATAATTATGAAAATAGACTGCGAAGAGAATGGCCGGCTGGATCCAGAGCAGCGTGGAAGGGACGCCGACGCGGTGGGCCACGTGGCCAGCCCAGGGGACGAGGAAATTGAAGACGATCCGCGTGTAAGGGCGGCCCTCGGCTCGCTTGGCAGCGACTACGTCTTCGACGGCCTTGCTGCCTTGGTTGGCGAGCGCTTGCATGAATTTGGGGGCGTCTTCCCTGGACCACTCGATGCCGGTGGAGAAGGAAACGACTTCGATTAGGGCGTGGAAGGATGGGGAGAGTGTTTGGGACATGCGGGTGGTGGCGTGGAGGGTGGTGAGGATGGTGACCTTAACTCCGTGTTTGGCGAGGCATTTGGCGAACTGGAGAGATGGGTTGATGGTGCCCTGGCCGGGAAGCTGACTATTAGGACGTGGTTGTTCGCCATTTTGCTGGAAAAGATTTAGAGAACTACTGGTTTGATTTGTGAGTTTGTGGTTCCAGTGGTTGTTGGGATATCTAAAGATGGAATGTGGAGATGCTGTCCCAGAAAGTTGGTACAGACAGTAACTCCTTTATCCTACTTTAATTTCGATAAATATCATTTATTGTTGATCTTCTATCAATTGATCTTTTTTGTCCAGAATTTAGCCTTAGTATTCTACCTAAACCTCGGCGACCTCATTTTCAAATAATTCTTTTTAAAACATTATATCAATCATATTAACAAATTAAAATTTATTTAGATATTTTAGTTTTGTAAAATTAAATTAATATTTGTCGAGTAAAAGAGAGGGGGAGAGAGAGGGGGAGTAATTCGACTTCTATCAACATGTAGAAACAAAATAAAATTTAAAAATTCACAAAGGCTACTTCGGTCACCGCCAAAATAAGAGAAAAATAAAAAAATGTGAAAATTTGTGGGTCCAACTAGGATTGTAAATGAATCGAATCAAAACGAATATCACTATATTCGATTCATATTCGTGAAATTATTCAAATACTCGATTTTGATATTAATTTGTTATTACAAATAATAAAACTAAGTTGTATTCAGATTGAAACAATTATCGAATTATTCTCCAATATTCATTTCTATTTTTTGGAGTATATTGTAAACAACAATATTTGATTCAAAATATAATAAAATCTATAAAATAATATTCTAAATGATATAATACTATATCAAATATATTTAACATATATTTATACCTAATAAACTCTCAACAATGTTTATTTTCTTCATTTTACTTTTACTATCTTTCTTTCTTATCTTTTAAAAATATATAAAATTGAACATTTGTGAATATAAAATTATATATATATATATATATATATATATATATATAATATCAAATATTTATGAATATCAAATCAAATACTCCCTCCGTCCCAACTAACTTGAGTCGTATACCATTTTAAGCCGTCCCAACTAACTTGAGTCATTTCTATAAATGGAAATAATTAACAAAAAATAAGGGATTTTAATTGCAATTAACAGTTAATTAATTAGGTTGATTATTGGCTAATTAAATTAAATTAATTTATTTTAATATGCTAATTTTAACTAAAAAAATTTAATTAATTTATTTATTTAAAAAATTAATTTATTTAATTAATTTAAAAATAAATTAAATTAAAAAATTAATTTATTTTAATATGCTAATTTTAACTAAAAATTTATTTATTATTTAAAAATTAATTTATTTATTTAATTTAAAAAAAAAGTAAATTAAAAAATTAATTTATTTTAATATGCTAATTTTAACTAAAATAAATTAATTTATTAATTTATTTAAAAATTCATTTAATTATTTAATTTAAAAATAAATTAAATTAAAAATTTATTTATTTTAATATGTTAATTTTAACTAAAAATTTATTTATTTATTAAAAATTTATTTATTTATTTAATTTAAAAATTAAATTAAATTAAAAATTAATTTATTTTAATATGCTAATTTTAACTAAAATAAATTAATTTATTAATTTATTTACAAAATTAATTAATTTATTTATTTTCTAAAAATAAATTAAATTAAAACATTAATTTATTTAAAAAATTAAATTAATTTATTTTAATATGCTAATTTAAAATAATTAAATTAAATTAAATTAACTAAAAAAATTAAATTAATTTTAATATGCTAATTAAATTAAGGATAATTTAAAATAAATTTATTAAGTAAATAAATAAATTTAAATATAAATAAAATAAAATACAAAATATATATACTTAACACATAAACCACTTTATTACCAATACATTTAAATACTAAACACTCTCTCCTTAATTCTTGTGCCCAAAAGAAACGCCCCAAGCCAGCCGGGACGGAGGGAGTATCATAATTTTATATCTGATTTTGAATCATAAAATTTTAAATATGAATATCAAATCAAGCAAATTTATTCAGTGCATGTATAACCCTAGGTCCAACTACTACACTAGGGTACGTAGAAGTTCCCCCGGATCGAGAAACCAACCACATGTTGAAAATTATTCTATTGCAAGACACGTTTTACTTTCTGTCAGGACAGTAGCCATCAATATATGTTTTAAATTTTCTGTTATAAAATTCGATTTGATTTAGATACCCAATTTAATTAATGCTGAGTCATGGCGTCATCGATGAAATACTACATCATCTTTTCATGACCAGGAATCATCACCGTGTTACCGAGTATGCTATCACCACTTTTTTTTTAGAGGGCATTCGGATAAGTTTATTTTAGAGTTTATAATATATAATATTTAAAAAATTTATAAGTTATTAAGTTATTTGGATAATTAAACTTATAAATTAGAGAAAAAATCGTGAATTAGAGAAAAAAATTTGAGATAGAGATAAAAAATCGATGAGAAGTAAAGTTGATAGTGTATATATAAAAATAATGAATTATAGTAAATTTATTTTGATAAATTTATTATTACCTATAGACTTATAAAAAAATAAACTGGGTTGAAAATTTATTTTAAGGAACTTATAAATTGTTGAGTTTATTTTCATAAATTATAAGTTGTTTATTAGTTTATTTTACCAAATACTCTATCTCATCCATTTAAAATGTCTCACTTTCCTTTTTGGGTTGTCCATTATAAATGTCTCATTCCATTTTGAAATAATTATCCCTTTAAAAAGTATGGACCCTACCCACTTTTTAACATTTTAATTACTTTATACCTTTCTCCTAAATACTCGTGTCCAAAAAAAAGGACAGTTTAAGCGGAACGGAGGGAGTACTTTATAAGAGTTTATAAATTTCTAAATAACTTATAAAATATTTTGAAGAGTTTAGAAGTGTCCCAAACACCCTCTTAATCTTCTTTTAAGGACTTAAATGCCTACTTTATTTGTTAAATTGTACTCCCTCCTTCCATCAAAAATATGCATCGATTTTAGTGGCACGAGTTTTAAAAAAATTGTAATGAGTGTAAAGTAAATGTGTATAAAAATATATGTCATTGAGATAATAAATTAATATATTAATGGATTGTGAGTGTAAAAAGATGGGTCATGAGTGTTTTTTTGTAAATAAGTAGATAAGTTGAGGGTAAAAATGTAAAGTTGGTGTTTCTAAAAAAGGAAAGTGCACATTTTTGGTGGACGGACCGAAAAGGAATTAAATGCACGTTTTTTATGGACGAAGGGAGTAATATTCCTATTCGTAACAGGACGACGACGTTTTTAATAAAATCGTAGGGCGGTGCTTTTTTCTATTTATTTTGATCCAATATTCGATTTGTTCTATTCCTGACATTATATACTCGAAATTAATAACCAAACTTATTGACAAAAAGGTAAGCTGTTTCTTTTTTCTAGAGGCTTATCTTTTTCTTCCTTCTTGGCGGCGGAGTGGCTCACTAATTTCCTCTGTGAATTGTGATTTACCAATATTTATGAATCAGTGGCACAGTGATTATCGAGATACACTATACATCTATTCTAATTAATTTTAATTATGATTAATAAATTTTAATTGACACTTCATATAATTAGCTATTTGGATTAGGGTGGATGTACTTAAATCCAGATGTACACAAATTTTTACCTTATGTTATACTGTCGATTTCATTTTCCAATTTGACTACTCTCTCTTTTTTTTTTTTCAATTAATACATAAATTTTAAAATTTTGCGTCGCGGATGACTTCAAAGCAGGGCCTTTGGTCCCCGGCGTTAACCACTCTACCACTGCTGGTAACACACACACACAACTACTCTCTCTCTCTATATGTCACACACAAATGTAATGAAAAAGCCAATCTGAATATGGGTGTGACTATATGTCTAAAAAAGTATAGTTGTTGAATTAATTGTCAAAAGTTAATGACATAAAATATATGTTAGTGCGTGATAGTTAAGATAAATTTAATGTATATGAAGGAAAACCTTCATTGACCTTGAAAATAATGGTCCATATTTGTAGGCTCTAGCCTTCGACCTCTATTCTGGTTATCTTTTCTTTAATGTATCCATTAGTAGGTGATAGGATCTGGTACCAACCACTGCGGCAAAGATCGCGTCCAATACAAGAACGTCGAGCTCGGCACGGACAAGTTCGGCCCATGAAGACCCTAAAGTCGGTGGGAACGCAGAAAGCTCGGTAGTATCTAAAAGAATCCTAATTCGAGAGGGATGGGATCTCGAATCCTAGTTAGAAGACTTGGATTCAAGATCTAGGTCAATACATTGTGTATAAATAGAGGCTAGATGAGGCGAAATATTCACTCTCTCTTTGTAATCACTTTTACACTCTCAATACATACTCTCTCTCGCCCGTGGACGTAGATCTTATTCACAGATCGAACCACGTAAATCTTTGGTGTTCTTGTGCATTTATTTCCTTACGAAATTAAGATCGATCATCGGGCGCCGTCTGGGAAACGAAATTTTGTGTTTTCGATCAACCACCGTTTGGAAATAATCATGACCGGTACACCGAAGCCGTCATCCAGACCGTCACGGCAACAACAACGCCGACGGCGAAAGGAACGCCGAGCTCGGCGGGAAGAGCCCAATCGGAGAAGAAACCCAAGGACATATCCAAAGTCTCGACGAGCACGGACACCCCGCCCCGCGAGGCGGTTACCATAGCGAAGGAAATCGTAGCAATAATCCGGGAACATCCACTCATAAGTAAACCTCGACGACGCCAAAGGATTTCGAGAGAAAATAAGGAGAGCTTTCTCCAACCTCGGTTATGTGGTCGGCCACGTCTCGAAGAACGAACGCAAGCCTCATCTAGATACGAGGCATCACAACGAGGTCGGGCCCAAATCGACCGCGCGAACGAGCAACGCGGGAGAGGACGTCGTGATCGCCGTGAAGCCACCTCGATCGCGAATAAATCCATCCAATAACTCCGCCCGATCTCCGGGGACGAGCGGCAGCAGAAAAGGCATCGTGGCCGCCGTGAAGTCGGTCCGAGTCACCTAAACGAGTTCGATCGTCGAACTCCGTCCCAATCACCGAGGACGGCTTCGATGGATACGGAAGATAGTCACCCGTTCTCAAATAGGATACTCAACACTTCTCTCCGGATAAATACCGGTACCAAGCATCGCCCCTATGACGGGCCGAGGATCCACGTAACTTCCTCTCGGCTCCAATACAACATGATCAACCAACGTCTCAGCCTCGGTTCATGTGTAAACTCTTCCCGAGTTACTCGTCGACAACGCCCGCAGTGGTTCGAAAGTCTACCTACGGAAGCATCGGCTCTATCGCGACGATGGCGCCTTCCATCGAAGGTTCTTCCAAAGGTGAGTCAATTTCCTCTTCAATCAATCAAAATCATCTGAATATTAATAAGTCGCATCACGATCAAAGCCTTGCAATCAAAATCCACTGAATATTAAGAATTCGCATCACGGTCAAATCCTTTTGAAGAGATCGCCGTCAAACGAATTGTCGGATGGATCTCTGCTGTCTAAGAAGGCGGAAGGATTAACGGCTCGATCCCGATCAGTTCGTATTTGTCGATGGCGGTGATAAATCCGTCGGTTAAGTGAGTGTCGAGATTTATGAAAAGAATAAAGAACACCGAGCGCTTTACGTGGTTCGATCGTTAATGAGATCTACGTCCACGGAGGTGTTTCCTCAATACTTTCACTATAATGCGATGGTTACATGCTCTTAGTATTCGATAAGTTGCCAACTCTCTAACGTCGTTTTCCTCCTATTTATACAACTCCTAATCTGAATCGAAGGCGTGCCCGACCTCCATTGGTCGTGGCGTGACTCTTCATCTCGCATGCCTTCCATTGGCCGGAAAGAGGACCTTTCGCCTTATGTGCGCCTTGGTTCGGGGCGTGTCTTCCATTGGCCGAGGATGGAGGTTGGAGGCTAGGGTTTTAGGCAATGATTAGGGCTCGTCTTGGGCTCGGTGCGTGTCTGCGCCAACGTTAGGCCCGGCTCGTTTGGGCTGTTTGTGGGCCTAGTCGGTTGGGCCATATCCTATCATAGCCCCCGAATAGCCGAGGGACGGCGAGGCCGAGGTGGAGTGAAAGCGCTTGGCCGGGGTGAGGTGTGGCTTGGTCAATTGTTTCTTGAGTTGTTGTCTTTTAATGTGGGTCTTCGGTGGCGAATCGGGTTGGGTGGTCTATTGTCCGTCGCTGGAAAAGATGTGGCATCGAAGAAGTCGAGGTCCGACGGATATCGCGCTCTGCGCTGGTTACGCCGAGGTGCGATCCGAAATGGTGTTGCTCTGTGGTGGGGCGATGGCGGACACCCGAGACCGCCTTTCGGGATGCCGTGGTGCGTCCGGGCCGCACCGAATCTGCGGCCTGGTTAGCCGAGGTCCGATCTGGATGTAGGCTTTCCCGTAAAGGGCGAAGCCCGTTGATAGGACGCCGAGGTCCGATGTGGATTTCCTTGGTATTTGTGGGAAGGACGGGGTGCGACCTGAGGCGCCGCCATCTGGGGGATGCCGGGGTCCGTATGATGATTGCTAGGTCAGACTGGCGGTCCATCCTATCCTGGCGTACGTCATACGCGCCAGGCGGTAGTTGGGCACTCGGAGCCGTGCGCGACGTAACGCACATCCAATCACGTAGCGCGTGTTGAATTTGAAACGGCAATTTGCAGGCGCCCCTAGTCTTATAAATAGGCGCAAAAGAGGCAACTGTTCACTTTCTTCTTCGACGCTTAAAAATTTCGAGAGGAAAATTTCGAGAAATTATCGACTTGATCGATCTTCTTTGAAGGAGCCATATACTACTTTGAAAAGTAAGTATGCTTTCTTTCATCTTCTTCTCGCTCGAAAGTTCCTTTCCGCCTCGGGTTCGGGCGTGAGTTCCCGTGAGGATTATATGTGCTACAATGGTTTGGGTAGGTCTATGGGTCGAGCTCTAAGGTTCCGCCGGTATCCTCTGTATGGGATGGTTTGAGGGTGGGCGTGGCGGTCGGGTTTGACCTTGCAGAACTTTGAAGTTGTGAGGAATACCGGATCCCGGGAGGCGTGGTGGTGCCCGCCGCATCCGGATGATAGGCGATGGCCCTCAGGAGGGTTTGTTTCTTGTTTATGTAGATAGTTTGAGGCGGTCTTAGGTACCCTCCGCCCCGTTTATCTTAGCCTTCAAGAGTATTTCCGATCCCTATCATCGTCAATTGACCCCAATTCTGTTAGGTCGTTGGTGGGGTGGGACTCTCTTGTTATGGCGTTCGGGGAGTTGTCCTTCGAGGTCTTGACGCGCTTTTTAGCGTGAAGACCATAGGAGGGTGTACTATCCGTCACCCCGCTGAAATTTAAGGTAGCCGTCCCTCCAAGGTGTCCCATTGGCGAATAGGTATTTCTTTCTCTGGTGAGGGGAGCCGAGGTATGAGTGGGGTATCGACTTGGTGGACCCGAAAATCAAGCCCTTGGGCCGTATGGAGGAGTTGAGCGCCTTGGTGAGATCTTATCCATAAGTTACACCGAGGACGACTGAAGAAGGCCGGTGAGTGTTTTCGGTCAAGCGTGCCGGGACGGGTCCTGACGGGGTGAGGCATCCTTTTCTTAGTCCTTATTCGCTTTATTTTGTTGTGCTAATGTGTCTTTCTCTTCGACGCAGATGAAGTTGAGGATGAGGTGGGCTCACCATCGTCAGGCGAGGCCGTGAAGAAAAGCAGAGGCGGGTGGACCTAGTAGGGGCCGAAGAAGGTGGACAGACATGGGCCGGTGATGAGTGGGCTCGAGCCGGGTCCGGCCCGGCATCGAGTCTCGACCTCGGGCCCGAGGTCGATGGACTGATGTAATAGCTGAATCAGGGGTCGATTAGGACCACAGGTCTTTGTAATAATTTTCCTTTTGAGTAATAAACGCGACATTTTAAGATTTGTGTTGTCTTGTTTATTCTGAGAATCCACACTGAATGGCTCGGACTTGATCATGAATTGTTGACGAGTTAAAAGAGGTCCGAGGCGCCAGCTAAGAAGGACGAGGTGCTTTCTGGAGGAGCCGGTGTGCCGAAATGATCCAAGTTTTGGCCACTATAGAAGTCACTCGGCCGTGCGCCGACCAAGAGGAAATCGACGAGGGTGATCGGAGGTGGCCCGCCTCCGGCCGAGAACGAGGCCCTAAAGTTGAGGTCACACGGACGGAGTCCGAGGCGGACTCATCTGCCGACGCTATCCAGGCGTTTGATAGAGTGTGAGGCGACTCGAATCGATTGCGGAGGCTAGCTCGGTTGTCGGAGGAGCATGCGGAGTCTGAGAGGCGATCCACGAGCTGGTGGGACTACCATATCCAAGTCGACGACCGAGTTCGAGCTTTGGCGGAGGGCATGGTCTTGAGGATGAGGAGGGCCCAACAGCAGAAGTTCAAAGCTGCGTCAACTCCGTCGTGAAGTTTATGGAGATGTATGATATCGTCCGCAGCGTCGCATGCCCCGCGATGGCGAGGCCACAGCTGGCTCCGTGACCCGATCATAGAAGAACCCGCAGGAGGCGGCTACTCCGATCATGCCGAAGTGCTCGGGTTGATGGGTCGGCCGAGGCGGATCATTCGGGCGATCCTCGAGCGGCCGACGATCGAGAGCTCAGTCGGCGAGGAGGCGGCGGGTAGGCGAGGTCGCACTCTCGGCCGGTGTCCGGTCGGGGGTCGGGTGTGACCTCGGTGCGTCCCCACTCCCGAATGCTGTCTTGGCGCTGCGCCACTCAAGTGTCCTGGGCGGGTGAAGATGACCACGGTGTCGCCGCTTCGTTCGGCTACCTCAGAGCCGCGCCGCTTGAGAACAGCCGTGGTGATTCCGCCTTATCGATCGGGTTGAAGGCATCGAGTTCGTTCTGCATACACCGTCGGCTGGAGATTTTGTAGAAAATTGGTGCAGACTTCAGCAGGTCCTGGCGAAGTGAGTCCTAGGAAGCCGAATGAGGCTATGTATAGTGTAGAACTTTGTATGTAGATATAAATGTATTTAGACTCGTTCAATTGTATATTTCCTCTTAAGAGGTATAAACATAGCTTAGGACTTCGCTTTGATCTTAAATGCATTTACACGTGATCTGTATGTGTATTTTCCCAAATAAAGGGTATGAACGAGCTCGAAGCTCGGTTGATTTGTATATGGCTTGGTACTTGGTTTATAGTCGTTAATGCATTTAGACTTTGTACCGAGTGCATATCTTCCCAAATAAAGGGGTATGAGTTGGCGAGATCGGTGCGGATGTCGCGTGCATGTAGACGTCCAACTTAATGGGTAATCTGATGCTTTGCGTGCGCGCGCCCAACTTAATGGGTAATCAGACGCTTTGCGTGTAGACATCCAACTTAATGGGTAATCAGACGCTTTGCATGTAGGCGCCCAACTTAATGGGTAATCTGTACGCGCACCCTACTTGGTGGGATTTTCATCTTCGTAAGGCGTCCCTCGTGAATGTTTAAATGTGGTGTATCCAAACGATGTTCACATATGTATGAGACGAAGTGAAATATTCATTATAAAACAGTGTTTTATTGAACATGTAATCAACATCGTACTTTGGCAAAACAATTAAGGAACTAACATGATGCCGACTTTAAATCAAGCTATGTAAAATACCTCCTTAAATGCGTAATGTGCCAAGTTAGTGGAATAAGCGCCTGACAAGTGGGCCGACTTGTAAGCCCCTTGCCGAGGTCCTCGTGAACGCGGTATGGGCCTTCCCATGTCGGATCCGACTTGTTAAGACGCCGGCTCTCGGCTTCATTATTTCTTAGGACGAGGTCGCCCACATGGAGCCGGAGGCTTTGACCCTTTGTTGTGGTACCGTGCGACACTGGGCCTCAGATTTGGCTTCGTTTATGAAGCGAGCTCATGCTTCTCCTCGAGGCGTCAAGGTTGGCCCTGCAGTCTTCCTCGCTCCCGGCCCGGTCGAAGTGAAGAGGCGAGGGCTCTGCGCCGATCTCACCGGTATGACGGCCTCGCATGCAGAGACCCGGCTAAAGGGGTCTCCCGTCTGCCGTCCGAGGGTGTGGTCTGTGGGACCGGAGGACTTGAGGAGATTTTCAGCCCGGTCGCGCTTTAGCTCGGTCCGGCCTCTTGTTCAATCCTTATGACGATCATGCGGTTCGTCACCTCGGTCGACCATTCGCTTGCGGTGTGCGACCGAGGTGAAGCGTTGATCGATCGAAGCTCTTCGCACCACCTGAAGTTTTGTCGATTTAATTGGGTGCTTGTTGTCCGAGACCGAGGATGTGCGGTATGCCGAGGCGGCGGACTATATTCTTCCACACGAAGGTCTCGAATCCTACGCCGTGAGGCTCGAAAGTGGCTCGGCCGACCCATTTTGTGAAGTAGTCTATGGCTACGACTAAGTATCGGCCGACACGGTGCTCGGTCGAAGGGCCAACGATGTCGATCCCCACCGCATGAAAGACCATGGACTCGCAGTCGCTCAAATTAGTCCGGGGCGCCTGACCGTGGAGTGAATCGCACCGGGCACTCTCGACGAGCTCGGCCGAATCTTGCGGTGGGCGATAATATCCCGACCTCAGCGTCTTCTTTGAGAGAGCTCGCGACCCGATGTGGCTTCCGCAAGACCCTCGGTGAATTTCGTTGAGCACGTAGTCGGCTTCTTCTCGCCCGAGGCACCTCAGGAGGGGTTGAAGGTAAGATTTCGGTGAGCGCCCACGACATGAGATATACGGGATTTCGCCATCATCTTTTTGGCTTCGAGCCGATCTTGGGGCAGTGCGCCGTGTTCCAGGTAGGCCTTCAGGGGAGACATCCAATTCGGCTCTATCTCGGTGATGATGCCGACGTGGGACTCTGCGATGCTTCTGGAATGGACCTCCTCCACTGGTGGACTTGTTGACGACGCAGCCAATTTGCTGAGGATGTCAGCTCGGCTGTTTTCCCCTCGGGGGATGCGGTGGATGCTGAAGTACCTGAACGAGGTCAGCATCTCCTTTGCCTTTTCGAGGTATTGTTTCATTCGGTCCTCCTCGCCTCGTATTTGCCTAACACCGTTCACCACAACACCGGAATCGCCAAGACTTGGATCTTGTCCACCTCGGCCAGTGGCGAGGCGGAGTCCGAGATTAGGGCCTCGTACTCCACCTCGTTGTTGGTGGTCGGGAAGGTAAACCGAGGCGTAGGTGACTTCTTGCTTATCTGGGCCGAGGAGGAGGATGCCCGCCCCGCTGCCCGTCTTGCACGAAGCTCCGTCCACGTACATCTGCCAGCAACCATCTGGTGGTGCTAGGACGGCTTCTTCCGCCGCGGGGCGGAGCTGGAGTTACCTCGTTGGCGAGCCTACCTCGGTGAATTTGGCCTCGACCGTAAAGTCGGCGAGCTTGCCTTTATGGCCGGCTGGGTGAGTACGAGATGTCGTGCTCGCCAAGCTCCAAAGCTCCACTTAGCTATACGTCCGGATGACTCGGGTTTTAACAAGACTTGTCTCAAGGGTAAGTCAGTAAGCACCTAGACGGAGTGAGCTTGGAAGTAGGGTCGGAGGCGTCGTTTGGCGTTCACCATGGCTAGCGCTACTTTTTCGAGGCGGTGTACCTTGTCTCCGGTCCTTTGAGAGCTCGGTGATAAAATAGATGGGAGTTGTCGTCCCACCTCATCTCGCATCAAGATGCTGCTGATGGCCTCGTCCGAGGCGGCCAAGTATAGAGAGAGGGATTCACCTTGCTTCGGGGCGGACAGAGTCGGCAGGTCGGCAAGGTACTCCTTGGTGTCTGACGGCCCAGTGTTCTTCCCGCCAGCGAAGTCCGGCTCTCCTCAGATCTTGAAGAATGGGAGCTGTTTCGCGGCTCGAGGCAATCTGCTGAGGCGGTAGGCACCGGTGAGTTTGTGGATCTCACGGATGGTCCTTGCACTGCATGTCGAGCACCGCCTTCACCTTGGTGGGATTGGCCTTCGTGCCCTCCCGAGAAACCCAAGATCCCAAGAACTTTCCGGTCTTCAACATAAATGTACATTTACGGGGTTGAGTTTGAGGTTGGCCGACACGAGGAGTTGGAGGATGGTGCCGAGGTCATCGCAGACTCTCCGCTTTCGACTTTTAACTACTATGTCGCCGACGAGACCTCGACGATCTCCCGATGTGGTCTTTGAATGTTGCATCCATCCATCCTCCGGTAAGTAGCCCGGCGTTCTTGAGGCCGAAGGCATCTTCGATGACGCAAAGACGCCGAAGTCGGTGATGAATGCGGTCTTGGTCGCCCTCCGGCTCATCAGATTTGGTGGTACCTTTGTATAGATCCGGGAAGTTTGAACATCTCGTGGCCCACCAATGCCTCCACCTTCTTGTCGATATCGGGGAGGGTAGCAATCTTTAGGCGATCTTGTTGAGGTCGGTATAATCGACGCTTTACGCGCCACCCTCCTCCTCGGCTTCGGACCACGATCGGATTAGCCATCCAGTCGGTGTTGACCTCGAACAAGATCTTGGCCTTGAAGTTGAGTCACCTCGTCCCTTATGACCGTGCGCTCTGCGCGAATATCCTTTTCTTCACGGATGGCTTGGTAGCGGGTCGATGTTGAGGCGGTGAGTTATAAGCTCGGGTGACACTCGGTCATATCGAGCGGGGACCGAGCAAACACGTCCCTATATTCTCTCGAAGTTGTATGACATGCCACGGACGTCACCGGGCCACAGGTGCCGACTGGATGACCTCGAGGATCGTCGTTGTATAGTTGGAGGCCCTCGGTCAGGTCATCCCGGGGTGTCCGTCTTCGAGGGCTCGGTAATTGCTATGCCTCGGGCGAGGCCGCATCTTGGGTTGAGAGTCGTAGGCATTCTTTTCTGCCGTTTGGTCCCCTCGATGCTAAGCACTCCCACGGGGTGGGAATTTTGACGTGTGGTGGTAGACCGAACAGACGGCCTTAGTGGCGCATGCCAATCTCTCCCAGGATGATGTTGTCACGGAGAGGAGCTCGGACCGGGAAGAATCGGATGGCCTTGGTGACCGACACAGGAGCTCGCCCTACCGTGACCGGAAGGGTAATGACCCCTCGGGATGGGCGCCTCTTGAGTGAAGCTCCGAATCGGGAGGCGCGGAAGTACACGAATGCCTCCGACCTCAAGCTTATCCGCAGCTACTGGAAGATGATGTCGACGGAGGCTCCGATGTCGATATAGACCCGGTGGGCGTTTTGTTGCCCACCGCGGCCGAATGGTGATGGCGTCTGGTGCGGCATGATCTTGGGCACGGGTCCTCCTTGGAGAACGTTATGTTCTCACCATCCCGAGTCGCTTGTTCTTGGCTCTTGAGGCCGGCCTCGGGCGCCGTTCTTGAGGACGACCTCACCGTCCCGAGGCGATCCGGTAACAACATAGACCTGCTCCATAGCGTTGGGACCTTCGTCCTCGTCGTCTTGAGTTGGGTCGTCGCTGGGGTCGGCCCGCGATTGTTGCCGCTCCATTCCTTCGCTTCTGCTTTCTCGGACCGGCTCATCCGAGGTATTTCTTGAGGCTCCACCTTTAACGAGCTCGTCGATCCGTGAGCCCGTGTTTACGCAATCCTCGGTATCATGACCATACCCTTGGCGATAGTCACAATACTGCGTCGTGGACCTCTTCGATCCCCTTTCATAGGGCGGGCCGGAATAGCTCGGCGTGGAGCTCGAATATTTCCGCCTTGATTTGAGCAGTGAGGCGCTCTTTGCGGTGGTTGGGCCGAGGTCCGAGCCTAGACTCGATGGCCCTCTTTGATTACTCGCCGGCGCTTACGCGATCGGCGCCTCGACTTGATCATCGCTTCTTTCTCTCGGACTTACCTCGTCCCATTTCCCGCTTCTTCCGATCCGACTCGTCTCCTTGACGAAGTTGTCCACCAGTGTTCCAAAGCTTACTCGCCGTCTTTGGTTTCTCCCGGTGATTTCTTTGTTCAGCGCCAGTCGGATCCGTTTTGAGCAGCGTTGATGATGTAGAGGTCGTTCTTTGTCGTCAATTTTGAGCGACTCTTTGATGAACCTCGAGACGAAGTTTGACATCGTCTCGCCCCGCCTGGCGGATTGTGAGCGGTCGGAGGAAGGGCTGGGCGGCATCTTCGATAGAAGCGCCATTGAACTAATCCATGAGGTCCCGGAAGGCATGTATCTCGTTACGGCGGGCGAGGTGAACCGGCGCCGGCGTTGGAGATCAACACCTCGGGAAGATTTTGCAAATGTGAAAATCTTCCATTCCTCGATTCGCCATGTTGGTGGTGTGGCGAAAAGGAAGTCGGAGGGTCTCCGAGGCCATCGTGAGGTCGCTATATTGGGTGCCCGTATCACGGGGGCGGGCGTGTCTAGAATCTCCCCGGAGAAAGGGAGATGATCCTCCGTGCATCGGTCGAACCCCGGAGATCGTTGCCATCTCTTTTCGGAGGGTGGGGATCGATAGCGACGCCTATCGTCCCTCAGGGGTTCGACTCGCCTTTCTTCCCTCTGCTTTGCTCGGCTCTCGGTCGGCATGACGAGGTGGAGAAGCGGCTCCGCGAACGGCGAGCGGGCGATCGGTGGTGGCGGCTCGCCCGTGGTGGCGGCTCCGCGAATGGGCGCGGCTCGGCCGCGATGGCGGCTCCGCGTCGGGCGTGATGCGCGTTCTCGGCTATCACGCCGAGGTGGCCAGCCATTTCGGATGGGGAGGCGGCAGGCGGCCGTGGTGCCATCCGGGGCCCTAGAGGGCCCGCTCCTTGGTCCTCTGGTTGAGAAGCTTTGGAATTGGCCAAGATTGGCGTGGAGGAACTCGGTCACGGCTCGGCCGAGGACCTCGTGGGACGAACGAGTTGTTGCTCGTCCTCTTTGAGGTCGACATCTTCCCTACGTTGGGGAGGCGGTCCCGAGGGTGTATGGAGACATTTTCCATGTGGCCCTCGTGAGTGTGGCGCCGTGGCGTCTGCGATCTCCTTCCCGCGACGACCGAGTGACCACCCGGCCGTCCTCGGGGCGGTTGTTGCCGCGTGGGCGGCGGTTGTGCGTGTTCTTGCCATTTAGTTGTAGAGGAAGCGAAGCTTTCTTGTTCGACGTTCCCACGACGGCGCCAATGATAATCCGTTAAGTGAGTATGCGAGATTTATGAAAAGCAATAAAGAACACCAGGCTTTTACGTGGTTCGATCGTTAATGAGATCTACGTCCACGGAGGGTGTTTCTCAATACTTTCACTATAATGCGGTGTGGTTACAAGCTCTTAGTATTCGATAAGTTGTCAACCTCTAATGTCGATTTCCTCCTATTTATACAACTCCTAATCTGAATCAAGGCGCGCCCGACCTCTCTATTGGTCGTGGCGTGACTCTTCCTCCGCATGCCTTCCATTGGCGGGGCGGGGACCTTCGCCTTATGCGCGCGGTTACAGGCGTGTCTTCCATTGGCCGAGGATGGAGGTTCGGAGGCTGGGTTTTAGGCAATGATTAGGGCTCGTCTTGGGCTCACCAGCGTGGGCATTGCCAACGTTAGGCCCAGCTCGTTTGGGCTGTTTGTGGGCTTTAGTCGGTTGGGCCATATCCCATCAGCGGTCTTCGCCATGCGTCGCCATGCATAAATGCTCGTGAAGAACGTGACATCGGTGCGGCTTTTAGAGCCTCTTGGCGCATTGGAGGCCGGATTGATGTGGCCTTGTGCGTAAATACCGCCAACACCACGAAGACGGCCCATTTCTATGGAGATTGGTTTGTTTTGAATTTCCGCGATGGAGGTTTCTATCTCGAGTGTGGAGGAGGATGCAATGGCATGTTATATAGGAAGAAATATATATACATAGAGCATAAATAGTATCACTTTAAATCTTCATGTTACTGTTACATATTTTGTTTTACTTATACTTGAGTGATATTTACTAGTAAGTTTATAAGCATTTGTGGCAGTGTATAGTATAAAGTATATTAATTAGTACTAAATTTGAATTTATAAGTTGATAAACATACTTGAGTAATTGTACCTGATTTTCATTGTCCCAAATATGTTAGCTATTAAGTATTAACCGACTGAGTTAAGTCCGTGGCTAGATATGGTAAACAATCCAGTTTCGATTAATCGAACCGAATTTCTTCGAAAAAATAGAACTGAAATCGAACCATTTTAATTTTTTGGTTAACCGAAAATCAATCGATTCTGACGGTTTGATTTCGATTAACCGAATTAAAATTAATTAATAATTAAAATAAATAAAACAATAATTAAAAATTGAAACTTATTAAAAATAAATAAAATATTTAACAAATAAGTAAAATAATTAATAAAGTAATAATTTAAAACTATTTTTTAGAATTTTTAATTAATTATTTAATTAATTGATAATTAAAAATAACAAACGGTTTTCGATTTCGATTCTAACCGAAAATCGAAAAAACCGTTTGGACACCCCTATCCGTGGGGGCATTGTGCTTTGTTTTCCAAATTCACTTACTTGTGTGTAAGGACGGACGCAAAAAAATAGTAAACATGTTTTTCTCCGAACTAATTTAGAATATCTTTAGCAAATCTTGATTTTCAACGAAGACTTCAATTTCCACACAATCTCCTTAAGTGATAATATTAATTTGCGTCCTTAATTTATGTTAACTTTTATATATAGTCTTATCATCCATGGAGTAATTGATTTTGTTTAATTATTAGCATAATAAGTAAAATTCGACTATCCAAATGTCTGCACTAGAAAAACTACAATCACAAGCCAGCCACGTGAACTAGATTTACTGAATTTACTTTATTTCGAGCATCTCATTATTCTCAATTGTTACTTAATATAATATTTGCAAAATCAAGGGAAATTTTTTTTTTTTTTTTTTTTTTTGATATCATGGGAACCCGCACCGCTAACTTAGGTGCTTGTATTTGGGTAAACCCCACGGTCTGTCTGCAATAGCGCAAACCACATGCGACAGTAAACCACACTTGAAAACAGGGTGTGATACGCTCAAACCCATAGAGGCGTTTGTTGGGGTTCGAACCGTGACCTCTCGGTCACGTGAACCCACCTTAATATAGAGGCGTCGCAGGGACAAATCAATGGAATTTTGTTTATGAATGTTATAGACCAAGTATCGGAGGTCTCTTTATTATTGTTAAATTATTTATGTTTTACTTGCTTATATGCTTTATTTTACTCTATCGATTTGAACGTTGGAGGTCCTTCAATCGACATCTCCATCGATGCTCCTATACGGGCTCTAACGTCATTTGTAATTTCAGGTTACTAATGTCCATCGCATTGAACATATCGAACATCTCTTTCTGTGGTTATTGAATCCATCCCCAACATATTCCAATTTCAATAGTGTTATATAAAACATTGTTTTACATATTCCTCTTTATACTGAAAAAGATAATGTATGTGCCGATAGAAAATCATCACATATAACTAACATGGGATCACCTCAATTTGTAGAATAAAGCAATTAACATTGCCGTTTAAATCATGACGTGATAAAATTTGTATTTTTCAAATGATATCTCGTACGTTTCAATAATAATTTATTGTCTTATTTGACAATGAATTGCACTTCAATTGATATTTTACCTTCAATCAATAAATTGAAAGTTTGGATCATCACAGGAAATGTAGAATTATGATTGATCTTTCTTTTAAAAATTTATTATTTAATTTATAAAAAATTGATATCTGGAAAATTTTAATTCCACCAGAAATAAGATTTATCATAGTATTTATACTAAATCTGTTAATTATTAATCAACTTAGGACTTTACTAAATCTATTGATTATTAATCAATTGAGCTAGGGATGTGCACGAACCGAACCGAATCAAAAAAATCGATCGCACCGATCGATTCGGTTTTTGAAAAAGTCGGTTTTCGGTTCGGTTCAAATTTTCAATTAAAATCGGTTTTCGGTTCGGTTTTCCATTTTATATTTTAGGTTCGATCGGTAACCGAACCGAACAAAAAATATTATTTTTATATATTTATATATTTTATATAATAATTAATTAATATTTATTTTAAAAAATATATATATAATATATGTTTCGGTCGGTTTTTCGGTCCAACTGAAACCGATCGATTTTTTCGGTTCGATTTTCGATCGGTCCGAAACTATAAATCGGTTCGGTTCGGTTCAAAAAAATATGTTCAATTCGGTTTTCGATTTTAAAATTTTCGGTCGGTCGATCGAAACGACGTCACACCCCTAAATTGAGCTAACTTCAATATATATGAGTAGAAATTTCGAAATAGACTGTTCACGTGGGTTTTAAACATTATCGTTTGTGGAATAAGAAGAATGAGATCAATTTGAACGACGTCGTTTTGTCGAAGGGTTGGAAATTATTGTCGGTGGGCCTGCGAAAAGGATCGACTAATTGGTCAGCTTCAACGTTAATTTGTGTTTGTGTTTTCTGCATCCTTCTCTCGCACATTTTTCGAGCTCAAATTTTTAGTCAAAACATTGAAAATGATGTTCAATTACAGCGATCTATTTCAATTGTAAATTAAGGCAAATTTTGTGCTAATCGAGACAAATAATGTCTTATAAAATGCATTGTGTTAATCGAGCCAAATAATGTCTTATAAAATGCTTCATTTCGTACATTATTAATTACGATTCATTTTTTACATCTAAACTAATTTAATTGGTTAAGAACTAATATATTTGAAATAAGAATCAATAATCAAGTCTTAACATCTATAATTTGGGAAGGTGGTTACTTGTAGATACTTTAAAAATCCTCTTTATTTTTATGGGAAAGATTCTCCTTTAATTTGGAACAAGGTATTTGCGTCTAAAACCAAATTAAAATGATGAATCAATGTAGTAGTTTTCCATCTATTAATGTCTAATTAATTTCTATCATATAAACGTTATATGTATTGATGATGTTAGAGTAGCATCTAATGATACTCGTTAGATATACTACAGAAATTATTATTATTATTGAAGCACAATTTGTAAAGGTGGAATCTGACTAACCGTGTCAAACACAACTGAGTTTGATATTATTAAAGGAAAAGGATTGATTAAATATATCTCGCTATTAACTTTATTATTTTTTAATACTCATTATAAAATTATCATAATATAATTAACTATAATTCACATTTATCAATAAGTTTAAAAAATTGCATCCAATCATGAAATTAAAACACAAATAGTTAAAATTAAAATAAAAGGAAGGGAATTTTAAAAATGAAAATAGTATAAAATCAGACAACAAAATGTGGATTAGTGAAACCAAAAATAAAAAGAAAAAAAGGTGAAGCAGTGACTATGAATGCAAATAATATCAGGCCAAATAATGAAATAATTGACACAATATGAAAAAGGTAGAAAAGTGAATGTGAATGCAAACGAAACGTATAATGGGTTACTGTGACCGAGAGGTCATAGGTTCGAACCCCACTAAATATCTCTATGGATTTGAATCTGTCATACATGGTTTTTCAAATGTGGTTTCCTTGTCCTATGTGGTTTGCAGGCTATTGCATAAGAACATGAGGTTTATCCAGTGCGCACTTAAGGTAACGGTCGTAGATTTCCAGTGATATAAAAAAAAATAAAAAAAAATTCCAGTGATATAAAAAAAAATAAAAAAAAATTGATACAAACATATTGAAGAGTAATAATGATACGTAAATACGTAATATTCATGAAATTTATTTAATTTTTCTCAATTAATTGCGAATTAAAAAAACTAACAAGTCCAGAGTTGTATACTAAACCGACGATTTTCGGCAGCCGAGAATTTGATCCACGAAAATCTTGAGATTAACTTGAGACGTTCCGTCGTCTTCCACAGCTTCCCTCGCCAAATCCCTCCATTTCTTCGCCTGTTTCCTCATCTCGACGCTCGCATCTCCGCCATCCATCACCATCTCCAAGCACCGCTCTATCTCATCCGCCTCCACAATCTCCCCGTCACCCGCCTTCACTGCTCTGACTCCACTCCTCCACAAATCCTCTACCAGCTTGGCGTTCGTGCCCTGATCGCTCCACTGCGGCACTGCCACCATCGGCACCCCCGACGCCAGGCTCTCCAGAGTCGAGTTCCATCCACTGTGCGTCACGAAACATCCCACGCTAGGGTGGCTAAGAACCTCAACCTGAGTGCACCAACTCACGATTTTCCCTCTCTTTTCCAATTCCTCTCTGCACCTCAGAATACCTTCCTCGGAGCCTCTGATCACCCACATGAACGGCCGCCCGCTCCGCATCAGCGCCTCCGCGATCGCCTCCAGCTGCAACCTCGGTAGCTCACAGATGCTCCCGAAAGCTACGTAGATTACCGATTCCTTCTCCGCAGACTCCAAAAACTGCATGTAATCATCCGTTTTCTGAATCAAATCGCCTCCGAAACTAGTGTCGGATCGATCCCTGCCGTCCAAAAACGCAGAAGGAATCAACGGCCCGATCGCCAGTAATCTATACTTGGTCAAATGTCTCAGAGCATCCGCCTCCAATTTATCGAACGTGTTCAATACCACCACCGGCTGATCCTCTCCGTCCAGCATCTCAAAATTCTCATTGAACAACGGAATCGCGAAATCGTACACACTCGGATTCGTATCCCGAAAGAAAGACGGCAGATCGCCGCGGCCGAGCCGCGGCAGCCCTGGCAACTCGATCACATCATCGGAAGCATTGAAATTCTTATTATAATTATGAAAATAGACTGCGAAGAGAATGGCCGGCTGGATCCAGAGCAGCGTGGAAGGGACGCCGACGCGGCGGGCCACGTGGCAAGCCCAGGGGACGAGGAAATTGAAGACGATCCGCGTGTAAGGGCGGCCCTCGGCTCGCTTGGCAGCGACTACGTCTTCGACGGCCTTGCTGCCTTGGTTGGCGAGCGCTTGCATGAATTTGGGGGCGTCTTCCCTGGACCACTCGATGCCGGTGGAGAAGGAAACGACTTCGATTAGGGCGTGGAAGGATGGGGAGAGTGTTTGGGACATGCGGGTGGTGGCGTGGAGGGTGGTGAGGATGGTGACCTTAACTCCGTGTTTGGCGAGGCATTTGGCGAACTGGAGAGATGGGTTGATGGTGCCCTGGCCGGGGAAGCTGACTATTAGGACGTGGTTGTTCGCCATTTTTGCTGGAAAAAGATTTAGAGAACTACTGGTTTGATTTGTGAGTTTGTGGTTCCAGTGGTTGTTGGGATATCTAAAGATAGGAATGTGGAGATGCTGTCCCAGAAAGTTGGTACAGACAGTAACTCCTTTATCCTACTTTAATTTCGATAAATATCATTTATTGTTGATCTTCTATCAATTGATCTTTTTTATCCAGAATTTAGCCTTAGTATTTTACCTAAACCTCGGCGACCTCATTTTCAAATAATTCTTTTTAAAATATTATATCAATCATATTAACAAATTAAAATTTATTTAGATATTTTACTTTTGCAAAATTAAATTAATATTTGTCGAGTAAAAGAGAGGGGGAGAGAGAGGGGGAGTAATTCGACTTCTATCAACATGTAGAAACAAAATAAAATTTAAAAATTCACAAAGGCTACTTCTGTCACCGCCAAAATAAGAGAAAAATAAAAAAATGTGAAAATTTGTGGGTCCAACTAGGATTGTAAATGAATCGAATCAAAACGAATATCACTATATTCGATTCATATTCGTGAAACTATTCAAATACTCGATTTTGATATTAATTTGTTATTAAAAATAATAAAACTAAGTTGTATTCATATTCGAAACAATTATCGAATTATTCTCGAATATTCATTTCAATTTTTTTTTGGAGTATATTGTAAACAACAATATTTGATTCAAAATATAATAAAATCTATAAAATAATATTCTAAATGATATAATACTATATCAAATATATTTAACATATATTTATACCTAATAAACTCTCAACAATGTTTATTTTTCTTCATTTTACTTTTACTATCTTTCTTTCTTATCTTTTTAAAAATATATAAAATTGAACATTTGTGAATATAAAATTAATATATATATATATATAATATCAAATATTTATGAATATCAAATCAAATATCATAATTTTATATCTGATTTTGAATCATAAAATTTTAAATATGAATATCAAATCAAGCAAATTTATTCAGTGCATGTATAACCCTAGGTCCAACTACTACACTAGGGTACGTAGAAGTTCCCCCGGATCGAGAAACCAACCACATGTTGAAAATTATTCTATTGCAAGACACGTTTTACTTTCTGTCAGGACAGTAGCCATCAATATATGTTTTAAATTTTCTGTTATAAAATTCGATTTGATTTAGATACCCAATTTAATTAATGCTGAGTCATGGCGTCATCGATGAAATACTACATCATCTTTTCATGACCAGGAATCATCACCGTGTTACCGAGTATGCAATCACCACTTTTTTTTTTAGAGAGCGTTCGGATAAGTTTATTTTAAAGAACTTATAAATTTTAAGAGTTTATAATATATAATATTTAAAAAATTTATAAGTTATTAAGATATTTGGATAATTAAACTTATAAATTAGAGAAAAAATCGTGAATTTGAGAAAAAAATTTGAGATAGAGATAAAAAATCGATGAGAAGTAAAGTTGATAGTGTATATATAAAAATAATGAATTATAGTAAATTTATTTTGATAAATTTATTATTACTTATAGACTTATAAAAAAAATAAACTGGGGTTGAAAATTTATTTTTAAGGGAACTTATAAATTGTTGAGTTTATTTCCATAGCTTCTAAGTTGTTTATTAGTTTATTTTACCAAATACTCTATCTGTCCCATTTAAAATGTCTCACTTTCCTTTTTGGGTTGTCCCATTATAAATGTCTCATTCCATTTTAGGAAATAATTATCACTTTAAAAAGTATAGACCATACCCACTTTTTAACACTTTAATTACTTTATACCTTTCTCCTAAATACTCGTATCCAAAAAAAGGACACTTTAAGCGGAACGGAGGGAGTACTTTATAAGAGTTTATAAATTTCTAAATAACTTATAAAATATTTTGAAGAGTCTAGAAGTGTCCCAAACACCTCTTAATCTTCTTTTAAGGACTTAAATGCCTACTTTATTTGTTAAATTGTACTCCATCCTTCCATCAAAAATATGCATCGATTTTAGTGGCACGAGTTTTATGAAAACTGTAATGAATGTAAAGTAAATGTGTATAAAATATGTGTCATTGGGATAATAAATGAATATATTAATGGATTGTGAGTGTAAAAAGGTGGGTCATGAGTGTTTTTTTATAATAAGTTGAGGGTAAAAATATAAAGTTGATGTTTTTAAAAAAGGAAAGTGCACATTTTTGGTGGACGGACCGAAAAAGAATTAAATGCACGTTTTTTATGGACGGAGGGAGTAATATTCCTATTCGTAACAGGACGACGACGTTTTTAATAAAATCGTAGGGCGGTGCTTTTTTCTATTTATTTTGATCCAATATTCGATTTGTTCTATTCCTGACATTATATACTCGAAATTAATAACCAAACTTATTGACAAAAAGGTAAGCTGTTTCTTTTTTCTAGAGGCTTATCTTTTTCTTCCTTCTTGGCGGCGGAGTGGCTCACTAATTTCCTCTGTGAATTGTGATTTACCAATATTTATGAATCAGTGGCACAGTGATTATCGAGATACACTATACATCTATTCTAATTAATTTTAATTATGATTAATAAATTTTAATTGACACTTCATATAATTAGCTATTTGGATTAGGGTGGATGTACTTAAATCCAGATGTACACAAATTTTAACCTTATGTTATACTGTCGATTTCATTTTCCAATTTGACTACTCTTTTTTTTTTTTTTCAATTAATACAGAAATTTTAAAGCTGCGTCACGGTGGACTCGAACCCGAGACCTTTGGCCTCGGACATTAACCACTCTACCACTAGGCCAACACACACACACAACTACTCTCTCTCTCTATATGTCACACACAAATGTAATGAAAAAGCCAATCTGAATATGAGTGTGACTATATGTCTAAAAAAGTATAGTTGTTGAATTAATTGTCAAAAGTTAATGACATAAAATATATGTTAGTGCGTGATAGTTAAGATAAATTTAATGTATATGAAGGAACCTTCATTGACCTTGAAAATAATGGTCCATATTTGTAGGCTCTAGCCTTCGACCTCTATTCTGGTTATCTTTTCTTTAATGTATCCATTAGTAGGTAATTTCTTTTTCTCATTGCTCCACGGACTACCTCAATTGGTTAAGAGCTAACAGATTTAGAACAAGGATAAATGATCGAATCTTAGCAGTCACAGTGTGGAGTTTCACCATATTTAGGGTGGCTCCTTGTGGGTACTAGATAAAAATCTTCATAGATTCTTAACCGCTAAGTCACCATGATTTACCCTCTCACATTCTCATGGGCTGAGGTGTGGGGGCTCCTGGGAGGAGAGCTTCCCCTTTTTTGGAACAACAATGTAATTTCTATCCTTGAAAGAATCAAAAGTATCTGAACTATTATGTTGATTTGCTTGATTTTCAATGAAGCTTAAATAGACACTATCAATTTGTACTTTGATTAAGGATAACGATAGTGAATAGTGAAGTAAATAGTTTTAATTTTCTCCAATTTCGATTATTCCAACTCTTGATTTGAACTTGAGGTTATACAGCATCGTTATCCAATTGCTATTTCTCAAGATACTACAAATAGATAAGAGAAAGTAATTAGAAATATGCATTCAATATTGATATACCTCTAAATATTTTGACCAGTCTAACGAATTTTGACCTATCAAATTATCCCATACAAATTCCTGTGATAGTTTTTTAGCAAGGAGATGTCCACATTTAACTTGTTTTCCTTCTATTTTCATATCTTCTCTGGCTCACCCACGATATATAAAATTAAATTCCCGACTTATCTATAGGAATAAAATAAGAAAAAATTACTAAATTAAATTAGCTATCCGACTTAGCTATACAAGTGTGTGTGTTGATATGCCTTGAAGTATCTCCGCTCGAATAGTTAGGCGGGGTCTCATTGCCGGTCGTGAGTCGGAGGGGTCAGGGGGCGACGCCTGCTCTGGGTCCGGGCGGAGGCGCCCGCCCCGGCCGATATGCGGTGTTGGGCCTTAACTCTTGTTTTGGGCCTTACTAGTCAGACAGTCGAGCCCAATAGGTTTAGTCTCTTAATCTATATATATGGTCTTTGAGAACAGTAATCAGAACATCCGAAACCCTAACAGCTAATAAATATGTTCTCCATTTTTCTGCCCGTGGACATAACCAATACATTGTTGGTGAACCACGTTAATCTGTGTTTGCTTTATGTTTCTGTTGATTAATTGCTCAATTATCCTATTCACTACAAGAATTTTGGTTATAGACCACGGGGAATGCCCATGGTCTATTACAGAAAACCCCGTGGTCTATCAAGGTATGGTCTATTACGTGAGGCTATAGACCACGGGGAAATCCCCGTGGTCTATCACAATATAGACCACGGGTAAATCCCCGTGGTCTATCATGTTATAGACAACGGGCCACCTGAAGGTAAACCACGACCTTTCCCCGTTGTCTATGACATTATAGACCACGCGCATTTCCCCGTGGTCTATGACATTATAGACCACGCGTATTTCCCCGTGGTCTATAACTTAATATATTTTTGTTATTTTATTATTTATTACTGTTTTCATAATTTGAATGCATGTTTCGCTAATTAAAATAATAATCCAAAAATAGATATAAAATATTTCTCATAATATTTATATCAAAATCAAGGTACATATTTCATAAGCATTCAGAACGTTATATCCGGGAAATTCCCAATCTGAACAAAGAAAATAAATAGATAAAGAACATAGATCCCCAATTTGAGAACTCAGCCTGTTATAGTTTTAGACCGAGCTAGGGCTCGGACGTTGATTGAAAATCGGCAGCAGCGCGGCGACGTCCACGGTGTCATTCGATTGCTGCTCGCCAAGGTTGGGAATAGGGATTACGACGGCGGCGGCAGTGGTGCCGACGTAGACATTGGCGTCCTGGTTGCGCTCGGCAGAGTGCTGGCCGAGAAGATTTGCACCGACGCCCGGCGCTATTCTGGTCGTCATCTGCACTGGTTAGAACCTCCAACTACAACCAAGTGAAGCTTTGAGGGGTTTAGAGTTAGGGTACCGAGAGTTTGAGAGTGAGAAAGAGATTTTTTTTTTCTTTTTCTTTCATTCTTTTAGTGGCTAATGAGGCGATAGACCACGCGGTTAATAACCCGTGGTATTTAATCAACACGAGAAAAAGACGACGTGGGTTAAAGCCCGTTGTCTATGAAATTTTTGCGCTAATAGACCACGCGGAATGAACCCCGTGGTCTATAATATGTAAACCACGCTAATAGACCACGCGGTTCTCTAGCCCGTGGTCTATAACCGTTTAAAAATATGGTTATAGACCACGCGTTTCACCATCCACATTGTTTATGTCATAATAGACCACTTTAGTATTAATATTAATGGTGATACATGACGTGTGATCCATGAGCAAAATTCTTGTAGTGATTGTGTCACAACATGGTGAATGATCTGACTATTCTACTTACGTATCCAATTTGGCCAGCAGCATACAGTTTATCTACTGATAGTGATCAGTTAACCAGTGCTGGGGCTTTTACTATATTGCGTAATCTATGAAGTCATGCATGTCTCTAAATATTAAAATTTGAAAACTAATGATACAGTCGAACTTTTTATTGCATCATTACGTGTAGCCTTTCTATTGTATTCATATAAAATTAAAATCAATCCATTGTGTTTAAATGTATGAATTCATAATTATTTGTTGTATATGCAGAATATTTTCAAACTCGTCGTCATGAAATCATGAACGAAATTTGACAGGTTTTGAATCTCTACATTGACATTATACATTAAGAAGTACAAATTAAAAAATAACTATAAAACCTAAATAACAATTATAAAATAAAACTAAAATACACAAAAATATAAAAATCAAAGATAAAAATAGAATAAAGCATCTGGTCTGCTCACGTCTCTGAGCCCACTTTTTGGAACGATAGTATTATTTATTACATAATAATGTATCTCTATTCCCATCTCTCAATATATAACTGAGACCACAAACTCACAATCACTGAAAAATAAAACCAGTAGCTCTAGCTTAGCAAAAATGGCGAACAAACACATCCTACTAGTCACCTTCCCCGCGCAGGGACACATCAACCCATCACTCCAGTTCGCTAAACGCCTCGCCAAACACGGCGTAAAGGTCACCATCCTCACCACCCTCTACGCCACCGCCCGCATGCCCAAAACACTCCTTCCATCCTTCCACGCCCTAATCGACGTCGTTTCCTTCTCCACCGGCTTCGACAACGGCTGGTCCGTGGAAGACGCTCCCAACTTCATGCAAGCGCTCACTGACCAGGGCAGCAAGGCCGTGGAAGAGGCCGTCGCCGCCAAGCGCGCCGAGGGCCGCCCTTACACGCAAATTGTTTACAATCTCCTCGTGCCGTGGGCCGGCCATGTGGCTCGCCGTCTCGGAGTACCCGTCACGCTGCTCTGGATCCAACCGGCCATTGTCTTCAGCGTCTATTTTCACCATTATAATAAGAATTTCGATGCTTCCGATCAAGTGCTTGAGCTGCCGGGGCTGCCGCGGCTCAGCCGCGGAGATCTGCCGTCTTTCTTTCACGATACGAATCCGAGCGCGTACGATTTTGTTGCAGTGTTTAGTGAGAATTTTGAGATACTGGACGGAGAGGATTACCCAACGGTGGTGTTGAACACGTTCGACAAGTTGGAGGCGGATGCTCTGAGACATTTGAACAAGTATAGATTACTGGCAATCGGGCCGTTGATTCCTTCTGCATTTTTGGACGGTAAGGATCCATCCGACACTAGTTTCGGAGGTGATTTGGTTCAGGAAACGGATGATTACATGCAGTATTTGGAGTCTGCGGAGAGAGTCGGTAATATATATAGCTTTCGGGAGCTATTCTGAGCTGCCGAGGTTGCAAATGGAGGCGATTGCGGAAGCGCTGTTGAGATGCGGCAGGCCGTTCTTGTGGGTGATGAAAGGCGCCGACGACACAGAAAAACTCAACGGAATTCTGAGCCGCAGAGAGGAATTGGAGAAGAGAGGGAAAATCGTGGCGTGGTGCACTCAGGTTGAGGTTCTGTCCCACTCTAGCGTGGGGTGTTTCCTGACGCATTGTGGGTGGAACTCGACTCTGGAGAGCCTGGTGGCGGGCGTGCCGATGGTGGCGGTGCCGCAGTGGACCGATCAAGGTACGAACGCGAAGCTGGTGGAGGATTTTTGGAGGAGTGGAGTCAGAGCTGTGAAAGCGGGAGATGGGGAGATTGTGGAAGCGGATGAGATCGAGCGGTGCTTGGAGATGGTGATGGACGGCGGAGATGCGAGTGTGGAGATGAGGAAACAGGCGAAGAAATGGAGGGATTTGGCGAGGGAAGCCATGGGCGACGAAGGAACGTCTGAAGTTAATCTCAAGATTTTCGTGGATCAAATTCTCGGCGGCCATCGGTCATCGGTTTAGTATAGTTTAGTATTATCCGAGGTGAGGTATTTATAATGAAATTGACATTATGTACTAATTCGCATTAGAAAAAAAACAATATACTAATAAAATAATTTTGCAGCAGATCAACCAAGTACACCCCCAGCATAATTTGATCCTTTGTTGCCTATTTATGTAATATTTTATTTTTATATTGATAGATGTAAGATATGTGGCAATTCTGAATTCTTAGAATTGTTTAATGTTAATAGTGTATATTTTATTTATATAAACCTTAAATTCTATACTTTTAGTATTATTATGTATCGATCATCAACGAATATAACAGGAAATGCCATATATCCGAATTCAATACTCATATACCCATAACCACAAAGTTGGTCTTGTATCATCCTTTTCTTTTAATATTTGTATGTGTCAATTATCCACAAATATAATATAATATAATATAATATACTAAAATGTAATAGAGAATTCGAATTTATATGCATGACATGTATAATTCGCATGACAAAAACCCATTCATCCTACTAAAAAGAAAATATACAATTTCTATCAATTGGCGATTTAGATTCGCTGAAATTCTACAACATTCTTCTAAGAAATAAAGAAAGAAAAAGAAGTTGAAAGTATATATCTACATAACTACTAAAATTTACAGAAGATGGTCATGAGATTGAAGGCCAATTCTTTTTAATGTTAAAATAATAGTACGTATCCTTATAGCATCTCCATTTACTGACCGTCACCTGAATTAAGGTTGTTACACACAACAATTAATATAAGAAATGTCACAATAGAGTGTGCATCTATCCAAATTAAATCCTAATTATATTTCACAAATTTCTTCCTTCTTGGCGGCGGAGTGGCTCACTAATTTCCTCTGTGAATTGTGATTTACCAATATTTATGAATCAAGGCACAGTGATTATCGAGATACACTATACATCTATTCTAATTAATTTTAATTATGATTAATAAATTTTAATTGACAATTCATATAATTAGCTATTTGGATTAGGGTGGATGTACTTAAATCCAGATGTACAAATTTTTTTTACCTTATGTTATACTTTCGATCTCGTTTTCCAATTTGACTAGCTACTATATATATGTTTAAATATAAGTCACACACAAATTTAATGAAAAACCCAATCTGAATATGGGCGTGACTATATGTCTAAAAAGTATAGTCGTTGAAATTAATTGTCAAAAGTTAATGACATAAAATATATGTTAGTGAATGTATATGAAGGAAAATATTCATCGACCTTGAAAATAATGGTCCATATTTGTCGGCTCTAGCTGTCGACCTCTTTTCTAGTTATTTTTATACAACAAGTAGAATGGCGTGTTAATGTATCCATTAGTAGGTAATTTCTATCCTTGAAAGAATCAAAAGTATCTGAATTATTATGTTGGGGTCAATTAATACAGAAATTTAAAAGACTGCGTCACGGTGGACTCGAATTCGAGACCTTTGACCTCGGACATTAATCACTCTACCACTAGGCCAACACACACACACCTGAATTATTATGTTGATTTGCTTGATTGTCAATGAAGCTTAAGTAGAAACTATCAATTTGTACTTTGATCAAGGATAACGATAGCAAATAGTGAAGTAAATAGTTTTAATTTTCTCCACTTTCGATTATTACAACTCTTGATTTGAACTTGAGGTTATGCAGCATCGTTATCCAATTGCTATTTCAAGAGACTACAAATAGATAAGAGAAAGTAATTAGAAATATGCATTCAATATTGATATACCTCTAAATATTTGACCAGTATAACGAATCTTGACCAGTCAAATTATCTTCTAAATATTTGACCAGTATAACGAATCTTGACCAGTCAAATTATCTCATATAAATTTTTATAATAGTTATTTAACATACGAATATCCATATTTAACTTGTTTTCCTTCTATTTTCATATCTTCTCCGGCTCGCCCATGATATATACTAGGACTGGTAATTTTCGACACGACACGAGAATACGACACGAACACGCATGAAATTAACGGGTTAGTGTTCAGCCTTATCGTGTTCGTGTTCTTATCGTGTCGACACGATAAGGACACGATAATTTCGTGTCGTGTTCGTGTCGGATCCGTGTCGTGTTCGTGTAACCCGATAATTTTCGTGTTGTATTCGTGTTCATGTCGGATCGTGTCGTTATCGTGTAATTCAATAATATTTAATTATATTTTATATATTTTTATTTCTTTTATTTATTTATTTTCTAATTTTGATTTAAATTTATTATTCCGTGTCGGTCGGTCGTTATCGTATCGTGTCAACACGAAAAAATCGTGTCATATTCGTGTTCGTGTGGGTGTAAAGTATCGAGACATTTCGTATCGTGTTCGTGTTCGGTGTCGGACAGATCCTTAACGGGTCGTGTTCGTGTTTGTCCTTATCAGGTCGTGTCGTTATCGTGTCGACCCGATAACGACCCGACACGCACGAATTGTCAGCCCTAATATATACAACATGGACAAGCTAAAGAGGTCTCAAACCTTAATATTGTATTAATTTAAGAAAGGAACAACTGTAGCTTATATTGAATGTAATTAGATAATGATTTCATTTTTGTCATATATATATGGAGAGATATATTTAGTGTGTTGACATGGCTGGTTTGCCCATGAGCCAAGTGAGGTAGTCCCTCCATACACTACTATGTGTAGTTTTCAAAAAATTAAATAAAATAACTAATATGTAACATTAATTTTTTTTTTTTTTGTAATTTAATACAGAAATTTTAAAGGCTGCGTCACGGTGAACTCGAACCCGAGACCTTTGGCGCCGGACATTAACCACTCTACCACTAGGCCAACACACACACACAAGCACCTTCTAGTCCTTGGGAAAAGTCATTCGTTACCACCATTCTTACCTTATTTGTTTTGTGGATGATAGCTTGTAAATGTCGAACTATGTTTAAATTTTGGTTTTACACACATTTTAAAAGAAATCAGCTAATAAATTATTAATTATATTTTTGATTGATTCCATTTTACAAATAGAATAAAGCATATGCCATATGGTCTGCTCACGTCTCTGCGCCCACTTTTTGGAACGGTAGTAATATTTGTTACATAATAATGTTTCTCTATTCCCATCTCTCTATATATAACTGAGACCGCAAACTCACAATCTCAGAAAAGTCAGACCAGTAGCTCTAGCTTAGTAAAAATGGCGGACAAGCACATCCTACTAGTCACCTTCCCCGGGCAGGGCCACATCAATCCATCTCTCCAGTTCGCCAAACGCCTCGCCAAACACGGCGTTAGGGTCACCATCCTCACAACCACCTCCGCCACCGCTCGCATGTCCCAAACACTCTCCCCATCCTTCCACGCCCTAATCGACGTCGTTTCTTTCTCCATAGGTATCGAGTGGTCCGTGGAAGACGCCCCCAAATTCATGCAAGAGCTCGCCGACCACGGCAGCAAGGCCGTCGAAGACGCCGTCGCGGCCAAGCGCGCCGAGGGCAGCCCTTACACGCGGATCGTCTACAATCTTCTTGTGCCGTGGGCCGGCCGCGCGGCTCGCCGCGTTGGCGCCCCCGTCACGCTGCTGTGGATCGAGCCGGCTATTCTCTTCGGAATCTATTTTCATTATTATAACAAGAATTTTGATGTTTCAGATGATGTGATCGAGCTGCCGGGGCTGCCGCGGCTCCGCCGCGGCGATCTGCCGTCTTTCTTCCTGGAAACGAATCCGAGCGTGAACAATTTCGCGATTCCGATGCTCACTGAGAATTTTGAGATGCTGGATGGAGAGGATCACCAGACGGTGGTGTTGAACACGTTCGATAAGTTGGAGGCGGATGCTCTGAGACATTTGAACAAGTATAGATTGCTGGCGATCGGGCCGTTGATTCCTTCTGCGTTTTTGGACGGCAGGGATCCGTCCGATACTAGTTTTGGAGGTGATTTGATTCAGAAATCGGATGGATACATGCAGTATTTGGAGTCTGCAGAGAGAGAATCGGTAATATATATAGCTTTCGGGAGCTATTCTGAGCTGCCGAAGTTGCAAATGGAGGCGATCGCGGCGGCGCTGATGAGAAGTGGCCGGCCGTTCCTGTGGGTGATCAGAGGCTCCGACGACAGGGAAAAACTGGACGGAATTCTGAGGTGCAGAGAGGAATTGGAAAATAGAGGGAAAATCGTGGCGTGGTGCACTCAGGTTGAGGTTCTTGGCCACCCTAGCGTGGGGTGTTTTGTGAGTCACTGTGGATGGAACTCGACTCTGGAGAGCCTGACGTCGGGAGTGCCGGTGGTGGCGGTGCCGCAGTGGGTCGATCAGGACACGAATGCGAAGCTGGTGGAGGATTTGTGGAGGAGTGGAGTCAGAGCAGTGAAGGCGGGAAACGGAGAGATTGTGGAGGCGGATGAGATCGAGAGGTGCTTGGAGATGGTGATGGGCGGCGGAGATGCGAGTAGGGAGATGAGGAAAGAGGCGAAGAAATGGAGGGATTTGGCGAGGGAAGCCATGGGCGATGACGGAACGTCTGAAATGAATCTTAAGATTTTCGTGGATCAAATTCTCGGCAGCAGTTAGTCATCGGTTTTAGTATTATCAAATCTACCACTTGTTACATTGTTTTTTTAATTCGCAATTGAGAAAACAAACTAATAATAAAATAATTTGTACGCAGATCAAACGTCCTGATTAAGTCCAAAAAAAAATATGATTGACCAAACTTAAAGTGGAAAATATTATATAGTAATATTGACATCAAATATTGAACACAGGCCATCACGATGATTTATTTTTTTGATGACTTAGTGAGTTTTTGTCAGATTTTATTTTTATTTTACCAATTTAATACATAAATTTAAAGGTCATATCACGGTGGATTCGACATATACACGTTTTTGTCAATTTTTAATATACAAAATTGCTTTCGAAAGAATGAAAAAGCAAAATTAAATGGCCCATTTTAATTTTTAGCAAAGATTGTAAGGTCCAATAGAGTGTCAATGATCCAATGTGGGCCTCGCTCAGCTCCCAACTCTCTTTGACGGGCCAATTGATTTAAAACTATACTCTAAATATAATAAAAAAAAGTGAGTTACTGTTTTTAAAATTGCATTAAGTCATTTTTTTTCTTTCAATATCTAATTCATTTTATAATGGCTTAGGAGTATAGGAGTAACTTATTTTTATATGTAGCTGATAATCTCCTAAAATATGAGAATTATGGGATTCGAATTAGGGTAACCAATTCACTAATTTTCAGTTTTGAAGTTTTTATTAGTTTTGTTTTCGTTTATTTGATTTATTTTATAACTTTTCAAATTAAGGAATTAAAGTTATACCACTTTCAAATACTTCCAGCTTCGAAATACACAAAACACAGAAAATTTAACAACAAGAAGCACTATTAGAATAAAGAAGTATTTTATTTTTATTTATAATTGCTTTTCCTTTAAATTAAGCGATTCAAGTATAATTAAATGTTAATGAAATATATTAATTAATTGAAAACACAAAATAATATAAATCCTAATGAAATATAATTAATAAATCATATTCTTTCCGTCTACCAAAAATTTGTATTAATTTCGATGACACGAGATTTTAATAAATTATAATGAATGGAGAAGAAGTTTCACATTATAAGATGTCCAAAAAAAAATGTAAGTTTTTAATGGATATACCAAAAAAGAATTAAATGTAAATTTTTGGTGGACGGAGAATGTAAACTAAAATACACGTAGGAAAAAAAATCAAAGATAAAAAATATAAAATATTCAAAATAATTCACACTGAAAAGTAGGGATAAAGATCTGGTGTGACTATCGAAAGAGATCCAATGTTGTATGACTTTTGTGTGTCATCATATCTTACTATTACATCTTATTTTAATAATATTTTTTTATAAAATTAATAGTTTTAATAATATCATGAATCATACTTGATTTTTTTTTTGTTTCAAAAATTGAAGTTAAATAATATGCCATAACTTTAGATTTATCAATCTAAAAAGAAATTATTAACTTAAAAAGTAAAATTAAATGACAAAAATAAATATATATTTAAATGTACAAAAGAAACCCTAATTAATAAGTATAAAATTAAACTAAAATATACAAAATTAAAATTGACAAAAAAAGACGAACGAAAACAAAAAAAAAATCACGAGATTTGGTGTCTCAAGTGCTTGTCTGCACATGTGCAGCCCCACACCCACTGTTTGAAACAGTGATGATATCCATTCCTCCATTCCAAGGAATGGATATGTGTTATCCATTCCTTAGAAAATTTACATACTGAGACCTCAAACTCACAGCCACACGCACAAATAAAAACAACCAGTTGCTCTAGCTTAGCAAAAATGGCGGACAAACACATCCTACTAGTCACCTTCCCCGCGCAGGGACACATCAACCCATCTCTCCAGTTCGCTAAACGCCTCGCCAAACACGGCGTTAGGGTCACCATCCTCACCACCCTCTACGCCACCGCCCGCATGCCCCAAACACTCCTTCCATCCTTCCACGCCCTAATCGACGTCATTTCCTTCTCCACGGGCTTCGACCACGGCTGGTCCATGGAAGACGCTCCCAACTTCATGCAAGCGCTCACTGACCAGGGCAGCAAGGCCGTGGAAGACGCCGTCGCCGCCAAGCGCGCCGAGGGCCGCCCTTACGCGCAAATTGTCTACAATCTCATCGTGCCGTGGGCCGGCCACGTGGCTCGCCGTCTCGGAGTACCCGTCACGCTGCTCTGGATCCAACCGACCATTGTCTTTGGCGTCTATTTTCACCATTATAATAAGAATTTCGATGCTTCCGATCAAGTGCTCGAGCTGCCGGGGCTGCCGCGGCTCAGCCGCGGCGATCTGCCGTCTTTCTTTCACGATACGAATCCGAGCGCGTACGATTTTGTTGCAGTGTTTAGTGAGAATTTTGAGATACTGGACGGAGAGGATTACCCAACGGTGGTGTTGAACACGTTCGACAAGTTGGAGGCGGATGCTCTGAGACATTTGAACAAGTATAGATTACTGGCAATCGGGCCGTTGATTCCTTCTGCATTTTTGGACGGTAAAGATCCATCCGATACTAGTTTCGGAGGTGATTTAGTTCAGGAAACGGATGATTACATGCAGTATTTGGAGTCTGCGGAGAGAGAATCGGTAATATATATAGCTTTCGGGAGCTATTCTGAGCTGCCGAGGTTGCAAATGGAGGCGATTGCGGAAGCGCTGTTGAGATGCGGCAGGCCGTTCTTGTGGGTGATCAAAGGCTCCGACGACACAGAAAAACTCGACGGAATTCTGAGTCGCAGAGAGGAATTGGAGAAGAGAGGGAAAATCGTGGCGTGGTGCACTCAGGTTGAGGTTCTGTCCCACTCTAGCGTGGGGTGTTTCATGACGCACTGTGGATGGAACTCGACTCTGGAGAGCCTGGCGTCGGGCGTGCCGGTTGTGGCGTTGCCGCAGTGGACCGATCAAGGTACGAACGCGAAGCTGGTGGAGGATTTTTGGAGGAGTGGAGTCAGAGCTGTGAAAGCAGGAGATGGGAGATTGTGGAAGCGGATGAGATCGAGCGGTGCTTGGAGATGGTGATGGGCGGCGGAGATGCGAGTGTGGAGATTAGGAAACAGGCGAAGAAATGGAGGGATTTGGCGAGGGAAGCCATGGGCGACGAAGGAACATCTGAAGTTAATCTCAAGATTTTCGTGGATCAAATTCTCGGCGGCCGTCGGTCATCGGTTTAGTATAGTTTAGTATTATTCGAGGTGAGGTATTTATAATGAAATTGACCACTCGTTACTTTAGTTTGTCTTCTAATTCGCATTAGAAGAAACAATAGAATAATAAAATAATTTTGCAGCAGATCAAACAAGTACTCCACCATCATAATTTGATCCTCTATTGCCTATTTATGAAACATTTTTATTATATTGATAGATGTAAGATATGCGGCAATTCTAAATTCTTAGAATTGTCTGATGTTGTAGTGTATATTTTATTTATATAAACCTTAAATCCTAAACCTTCAGTATTATTATGTATCGATTCATCAACGAATATAATAGAAAATGCCATACATCCGAAATCAATACTCATACCCATAAGATCATAACTAGGGATATCAATGGGTGAGTTTTATCCGGACCGATCCGGAACCGTTAAAACTCATTAAATTTTAAGCGGCGGTTACGGTTACGGTTCCGAACCAAAACCAATCTTATTTATTAGTTCGGTCAAAGTAAAACCGTCTATTGATGTTCTATGTTTAAATTGGCTTGTCTCTAATTTTATCAATATCGATTCAAAATCATTCATAACACATTAAATTATAAAGCAACGGTTTCGATTCTAGTTACTGTTTACGGTGGGTTGCGGGTCTAGACCGCCTCAGATTCGGACCGCTTAAGAACCATAGTTGATGGTCCGGGCCCGGTCCGGATCCAGTGTCTAATGGGTCGGTTCGAAGCAACCATTCTTATTTATTGGTTCAGTGGGATAAAACCCACCCATTAAGATACCTACCCATAACCACAAAGTTGGTCTTGTATCATCCTTTTCATACATTGCATAGATGCTTATACTACATTAATTCATCTTTATAATTTTTGGTTTGCATGTCAGGATTGTCAAATGTGAAGTATATTTTTTTTATATAAACCTTAAATCCTAAATTTTAATATTTTGATGTGTCAATCATCCACAAATACAATATAATATATTATACTAAAATGTAGTAGAGAATTCGAATTTATATGCATGACATGTATAATTCGTATGACAAAACCCATTTATCATACTAAAAAGAAAATATACAATTTCTATCAATTGGCGATTTAGATTCGCTAAAATTCTACAACATTCTTCTAAGAAATAAAGAAAGAAAAAGAAGTTGAAAGTATATATCTACATAACTACTAAAATTTACAGAAGATGGTCATGAGATTGAAGGCCAATTTTTTTTTAATGTTAAAATAATAATACGTATACATATATATACCATCTCCCTTCACTGACCGTCACCTGAATTAAGGTTGTCTATTATCTACATAACTACTAAAATTTACAGAAGATCATTCGATATACAAAATTGTAATTCCATAAGATGATTTTAATGTAAAACCAATTTTTAATAGATCAAATATTAAATAAATGATTTTTTCATTCAATAAAGAGTGTGCGAATATCATCTATAAGAAATGTCATAATAGAGTGGTGCATCTATCCTAATTAAATCCTAATTATATTTCACAAATTATAATTAAAAATTAATCTATCCCGATTTGATTTAATGAACTCTAATTGAATGCTTTTACTGCATCTCCTTCCGTCCCATATATGGACTATGTAAATGGACTCGATCCATCATAATCTGTGAGGTAGTACCTGTTTCATTTGCGACATTAACATTTAACAGTCCATGTATTCAGAGCAAATCTCAATCATCGATTTTTGTACGATCCGTAATTGTCATAAAATAAAGGATAAACATTACTTTAAACCTCAAATTATACATGTTTTATTAAAAAAATCTCAAACTATCAGAATATTATTTAAACTACAAACTATTAGTATTATATTAAAAGTATTTCACATCGAGTTTTCAATCTCCCTAAAATCTTGACATGGTTTACCGAGTGCCACATAGATTTACGTGTCATTTTCACTATTTAATTACGAAATAACATCAATGCATAGAATTACAAGGAATTTGGTGAACCATGTCAAGATTTTGTAGGACATTTTTGGTATATTACTGATAATTAGTGATTCAAAATAAATATTTATGATCGTTTTGAGATATTTTATGAAGAAAGTATAGTTTGAGGTTTAATATGATTTTATCATGAAATAAATCATTATTGTATATATAAAAAGGTTAAATGTGTTAAGATACACAAACTTTTGTCGGTTTTAATTTTACACATGAACTTTCAAAATTTTCTCCATCCAAACAAACTTTACAATTTTTTTCCTAACCTTATCTCATACCCATCAAAGTTGATGTGATATCGATGTGATTATTTAAATAAACTTGTATAGTCTAAAATGATGTAGTGTCTAACTAAAACTTTTAAATTATCAATAAGTAACTTTGCATTTAATATCATTAGTAAATTGTTAAATTCGCCTAATGTCATGCTATTAAGGAAAGTATAGACTTCAAAATAAAAGGAAAGTAAGATAGCAAGTGATAACATTTAAAAGTAAAAGACTAGATGATGCTCTAAAAAAATACGAGATATAATTTCAAATCATACTAGAAAAATCAAATCGAATTTGGCCACCTGAAAATTATTGTAAACTGTACCATAAACATGTTATAATCATGACACAAATTGTGTTATTTTTCATTGTAAAAATTGTCAATCCTATATAATTAGGTTTTCATTTTTCAATGAGCAATTGTATATAATACATTAATATTCATCATTATTGCTATCTATGTTAGAAAAGTCAAAATTTAACAATGTCTTTTGATTTTCATTTGTAAAAATATTAAGTTAATGTTGATTTTTTAAAAGTTTATTTTAGAATAAACTTACAATACAAACATTATTATCACTTCTATCCATGCTTAATGCGTTGCTAATTTATCTGTTATTAAACTAAAAATTTCTGTAGACTGCCTAAAACTCTTTGACTCGGGTTACTAAAATGACAAATTTGCCCATGAGATGATGATTCAGACTTTCATTGCACCAAAGATGAATTAATCCGTTTCGATTTACCAATCTCGACTCCTCTAATTTCTCTCTCTAATATAAATGGCTGCTTCTGCGATGAGATTCATCGTCATTGTCCTTACGTTTGTAACTGTTGGAATGATTTTCGGTAATCCCCAATCTTGACCTCAATTCAGTTAAAGCAATCTCTCTCTCTCCTTTTTTTTTTAATAGTTCTATATTACTGCATCTATTCTTTTGCATGTCAACAATTGATGTGGCTTCAAATTTTGAGAGCTCTATCTGTCTTTCCATTTTTCAATATTTTTTTTAGCGAGCGGATGGTGATTACAGACTCGGGATTTTTTTAATGAAATGGGATATAATTTGCGTTTTATTGAATGTTTAAAATTATAAATTGATGCTAGTTTGTTCTGTTGTACTGATAAACAATTTATTGCATATTTATAATTTATTGGATCCGATTGATTTCCCAATTATTTGGTTTATCAGCGAATTGATCAGCTCGAAACAGTACTGACGTGTCTATGATTTTCTATTTTTAGAGAGTAAAGTGTATCGGTTATTATTTAAGTTAACAAACTGAAAATCAATGTGGGTTATTATTTGATAAGTAGACATTTGCATTCTTTTTAAGGATCACATATTCAAATCGATTTATTTGCATACATTCAACTTTCTGCTTATTTCATTTCTATTTTTAGTTTAACCCTTACTATCATAGCTGCAGTTTTCGCAAGTGACATTTTCCATTTGATGATTCAGGGGCTTTGCTTCAGTTGGCATTTATTAGAAGGTTGGAGGAGTCATCTGGTAGATTTCTGAGCCTTTTGGTTCATTCTTTGATGGTACTCAATAAGTCACAAGTCCCTTTTGTCGCCATCATGCTGGGTTTTCTTGCTGTTTCTTTGATAATGTGACACTTGATAGTATCATTGCAAGTGAAATGCTACTTTGAAAGAAGCTGCATGATTTCTCAATCCTCATGAATGCTACTTTATTTATAATGTTGATTTTCTGGACTGTGAAACTAGCTTTTAATTAGAAAAGGTCAATTTGATTGTCTTTCCTGTAGAATTTGATTATACAACTAAGTGCTAGATAAATTATTTACTTCAAAGAAGAAATGTGTACGTATGTATGGTTTGTTGTGCTCTGGTAGTGGCTTGAAAACTTGGAACCAATGCAAGAATTCTACTAATATTGCCAGTTTACTTTCATACTTTTCTGCCATTTGCATTACGGACTCATATGAAAAATCAATGGCAAATAGTGTTTTTTGTCTGATAATGAACTATTCATAGACTTAAATGTCTATCAATTCACCTTTTTTGCAAAAAATTCGGTTTGTAGGGGCCAAGTCTTCTTTGACAAGAATTCAGCATCTGAATGGAGGTAGTCTTCAATTTACTAGAAGCTTTTAGCTATACCTTTATTGCTACACTAAGTTATACTAGCCTTTAGTAAAAATTAACATTGGTAATGCTTTGTTTTCTTTTATCAGGTATTTCTTATTGGGATGACAAAGAAGCTTCAGTTTTGCGTCTTGGATATGTATGTTCTTTGGTTGTTCCAATTTGTGTTAATCATTTGTCAATGTATGTTCTTTGGTTGTTCCAATTTGTGTTAATCATTTGTCATTCATATAAATTAAATTACCCAAGGGTTTACCATGGTGAATAAGCACACATACTCATAATTATCTTTTGCTGCTGCTTGTGATATAATCTTCTAGACAAAACTTAGTATTCTTGTAGCATATTAGATGAGCTTTCCCATTAAATGCATGATATATTTGGTTATTGTGTCCTACATTGTCGTCCAATTTCATATGAATTTACAGATAGTGAAGACACTACAGCTCTCTATTATTTTCTTTGTACCTTTGGCCCCCAAGTAAGGTCTGTTGAAACAAGTTTCAACTAGTCCATTTAGACAATTATAAAGTGTGCACTTTGCAGTGATTGGACTGATTTAGGTGTAGAATACAGCTAAATAATAGTCACTTTGGTTTTGCTTCGTGGGGAAAATTAATTCATAGAGACATGGAGTCATAAAACTAGCAGCAAGAAGTTTCATGCAAAGTGGAGATGCAAAAGAAAGGTGCTCAACCTTCTTAGATTGTCCAAAGAGACAGGTGTAGTATGAAGTCTTCAAGTCTTCTAAATGCCTCAGAAACTTTGCAAAAGCTCAGTTCTGTTGGAAGCTTTTAAGTTATGTCGTGCCCTCATAAGTAATGAATAATTATATTATATTCGAGAATTAACCAGTTTTTTGAAATTTTGTGAAAGCTCCAAGTTGTACCACCAAACACAAGTTTTGCTCTGACAGATAGATAATCTAACATGCTACACGACAATATGAATTTTGCATAAAGTTGTGCCTAGGTTAAAAGCTTCTTATATCTTACATCTACCAATCTTCACTGACATAAAATTAGTTTTTGCTTTTGTTTTTTTGCTAATAAGTTCACCCACCTTGTATTGCAGGTGAAACCTGAAGTCATTAGCTGGTCACCGCGAATTGTTGTGTTTCATAACTTCTTAAGTGACGAGGTATGCCCATTACTTCATTTTGTAAATTCCTTGGTTAATTATTTTTTACGTATTGGCTGATACTGTATTTAGACAATACTAATATTATTATAAGGAAGTTTAAAGAATTAAAGAAAGCACAGGAATGTACAAGGATTCTAGGAGCCCTTTTTCCCAAGTGGGCATAAACATACTCATTTATCTCCTCTTACTGATATTATTGATGTTAACTCAAAGGTAGAAACATGATGTTGGGGAAAATTTTCTCTATATTCATTAATTGATTAATAACACCTATATTCACTATACACACAAGAGTCCTAGTCTCACTAGGAAAGCCCATAAAGGCTCTAGAATAATACCATATATACAGATCTAAACCCTAAAGTTTCACTGTAAAGGAGTGGTTGCCAACAAAAGTATGTCTTGTGTTTCCTTCCAATACTGGCCAATTAGTCTTCTTAACAAAGAAATAGCTTTTGTGTATTCTTTAGAACTTTGTTTTGAGCTGAGGGCTTCTATCAATCAGTTCACTGTAACTATCTGATATAAATTAGTAACTTCATATTTTATATGTTTCTTTTACATATGTTAGTTAGATCATTTAGCTACCATTTTACATAATGAAATAGAAGGGTACAGATTTTCATCAAAAACCACCCCCTCTGATTAACCTAATCAAACTGGTTGGACCAATGACAATAAGACTGGTATGACCACTGTCCGCTTATAAAAACTGATTTATTTAAGGTTTACCCATCAATGAAGAAAAAAAAAACTTTCAGTGCAGAAGATAGGTTTCTGCAAGAAATCTATTACACCTTGTGGATATTGTACAAATAGAATATTTACCTATTCAATATATGGATGGATCAACTCTCTGTCTCTTGCCTCTACAGGAGTGCGTTTACCTCAGAGCCATTTCCAAACCTCGTCTAGAGGTTTCTACTGTAGTGGATGCAAGAACTGGAAAGGTGAGCTAGGTTAGTTCTAGGATTCTAGCCCAATACAAATACTTATTTAAACTTTTAGTAACGTAATTCGTTTAAAACTATCTGATTATTGAGTGTATTTACTCAAATACATGGTCTTTGTTCTTATTATATGATAAAATCTTATGGTTATTGCAATTAATTCATGCTGCTGAAGCAATTAGTTGTCTCTCACTCAATTTCATGCAAATGGTCATAGTTTCTTCTGAATGATTTCTGATTATTGAGAACACTGAATATCTTCATTTGCTGGATTACAATTTGGTCGTTCCTTGATGTAATTCCATCCTTCTTCATGGGTATTAGTCCATATTTTGTTACATTTTCATAGTCCAGCTTCTAAGTTAGACTTAGTATGGTCTGCTTGAGTTTGTAAGCACTATTCTAAATCTGAGTTTCAGATTCCTGTCCATATTTCATCATATTATATACTGTTTCAGGGTATAAAGAGTGAAGTTAGGACAAGCTCTGGAATGTTTCTAACTGCTGAAGAAAGGAAGTACCCAATGATACAGGTGACATGAAATTTTCACGTCAGCTATCTTTGCTGACATCTGCTTGACATTTATACTCGAGCTCTTTCTTTCTTTCTTTCTTTTTTTTTTCCCTCCTTTTTTTCTAATGGAATTTTGTTTTATCATATCAGTCTTTTCACTATAATTTACATTTACAGACTAAGTTTTATATATTTTATTTTGCACCTTTTGTATTGACAACTTATTAACAGTTTGTTACACCATCAGGCAATTGAGAAACGAATCTCTGTCTATGCTCAAGTACCAGTAGAAAATGGGGAACGTATACAGGTTTTGAGGTGAGTTCTTATACGGATACATATTGAGTTTCTTAATCAAACACAGAACTGAGAGATTTTAATATGAAGGCTAACATCTGCAGAAGCACAGGTATGAAAAGAATCAGTTTTATAGGCCACACCATGACTACTTCTCCGATACTGTAAGTTTGTCATGCACCAGTCAGTTTTGGTCTGCTAATAATTTCTTCCAGTTTTAAGTTGTGGTTATCATTAAAGCTACCCCATATTTAAATATAACCATGGTTCTTCTTGCAGTTTAATTTAAAGTATGGTGGTCAAAGAGTGGCAACCGTACTCATGTATCTAAGCGACAATGTCGAGGGGGGAGAAACATACTTCCCAAAGGTGGTTTACTTGTCTTGTGTTTAAAAGTCCCTAACTGTGCCATTGTTGAGCTTTTTGCTGAGCAACTGCAGGGTTATAGACAATTTTAAATATGCTGAGTGATGTAGGTCATAAATAATTAACAGTTGTGTATACCGTAATTATCAAGCGTTAAGTGAACATTAGCTGGAGAAAGTGAGGTCGAACAAAAAACCAGCATCTCTTTGCTGCATAGCTCAAGAAAAAAATTGTTTTACTAATTGTGGGAGGAGTTCAATGTAGTTAAGAGAATAATTCAGATTTTGTGGTACTAATTGGAAGGTGGAATGCCTTTCCTCCAAATGTGTGGTTTAGATATTGGTGAGAATCAATGTAAATGAACATGATAAAGAGCCCAAGTCACATTTAGAATTCATATCTTTTACATTTTAAAAAGAATGGGAGATTTTCCTAATTCTCGCCTTGTATCAGTAACAGTCTGGAGGTTTACATGAAATATTGTAGAAGTTATATTTTTGTCATCCTGACATAATTATATTCTGATCTGAAGTGCAAGGTTGACTTTTCAGCTGCCCTTACTTTGTTTTAATTTTCAAAATTTCTTAGGCTGGATCCGGCGAGTGTAGCTGCGGGGGAAAAATGGCCAAAGGATTGTGTGTGAAGCCAATTAAAGGAGATGCTGTGCTTTTCTGGAGCATGGTTTGTGATTTTTTACCTTCATTTTAGTTTCAGTCTTTCCCCAATTAATAATCAATGGTTAGTTAAGATGTGAAGTATGATGGTACGAGGGGCTCCTCAGGGGTTGTTGCCCTAGTGGTGGAGTGGTGAATTCATGACTGGGAGGGAGGTCATGGATTTGAATCCCACCAACACCTCTAGCCCAATATCTTTGTGCCTATGGCAGCAGCTGCAGATATCTAAGCTGGAAGAGAGTAGGCAAAGATGCAAAATATTAACATTGATGCATGATGTTATATTGTGTGTCAGGGTCTTGATGGAAAATCAGATCCGAACAGCTTACATGGTGGATGTGAAGTACTATCAGGAGAGAAATGGTCAGCCACAAAATGGATGAGACAAAGCGCTACTGTCTGAACATTGCAGCTCAGCCTGCGTGACTAGGTACACAAGCCATGAAAATTGGCTATTGTAAACATGTATCAATCAATATGAATATACTTCGTTTTTTACGAATTTATGGATATACTTCTATGAAAATGAGAAATTGTTGAGAGAGAAAGAGTTTTTCCATTGGGTGCAGGCCCTCTGATATTGTTGCTTTGTGGGGAGTTTGTTCGTTTAGGGTGGTCTTCCTCCTCTTCTTTTTTTTGTTGGGGGTTGTCTGATAATTTGTGTAAATTCCGATTATTCGTAATATTTTCATATAAGTCCTTTTTCTGCCCAATTGTTAAAGTATTTTATACAACTGTTTTATTATTATTATTATTATTATTATTATTATTATTATTATTTTAGAATATTGTTCTTTTGTGGTGTTATGGGTGATATAAATATTATTTATACCATTTAAAAATAATATTACGGTTGGTGTAGCCTGACGAATTTAGGGTATAATTTCAAATTGAAAAAAAAAACAATATGAAAAATGCTTTTTTGAAAAATTGGGGAAATATATTAGTCACAACTTGGATAATTCATATTGGGCATCATTTTTGGGTTATTCTATATTTATCTCCTATTGTTTAGAGTGATTGAAATTTCATCAATTGGATTGAATATGTGAACATCAATTTTTAAAAGTTGAACTTTTAAAAAACTAAAATAACATAATAAGTTGAAAAAGAGTCGACTTCTAATGGAAACATTTTAATTTACAGACCTCGAAACGAATTTTAAATAAATATATAATCGAGTTATAGCAATTTATTTATTTTCCAAATAAAAAGTTTATAATTTAACAGGATTTTCAGCATCTTAATTAAACCTTTTGATAGCCCTCTCAAAAAAATAAAAAACCTTTTGATTTGCATTGCAGCATTGCTACGGCAAGGCTTTTCCCCCTAAAAAGAAGATTGTACATTTAACGGAAAATATTTAAATAATAAAGTATTTTATCATTTATTTATAAAACAAATGCTGTTTAGGCCGAGAGACGAAAACCTATTGTTACGAACCTCAACAGCAAACAAAGTTTATCTCCTCCAAACTCATATATGCGTTTGTACTGTTGTTGAACTCAAATGACTTTTCACGTTGATTGTATTTGTATAATAATCCATGTGTATATTGATAATTTGTTTTTGGTGGAAATATCAGAAAATAAAATAAAAGGTTGCAGAGTAGATGAAAGGGGGGGCAAAAAGACTGAACGAAGAAGAAGATGACAAATAACTAGGGCATTTTTATATTAATTGTTGGGCTTCAATTGTGTTTACACGTAGAGATGAGTTGTTGGCATGTTGCTGCTTTTTTTTTTGAGGTACATTAAATTGAATTGTTAATAGTTTTATTTAGTTTTTTTTTAGATTTCTTATTATCTAATTCTCTTTTTATATCGTATAATAACTAAGATATTTTTATATTAATAGTCTTTTTTAATTAAGTTATATAATTTTCTCTTATTTAATGAATAAATAATTTAGTTATTATTATCTATTTATTATATACTAGCTCATTTCGTATTAAATTATTGATTGAAATACAATGGGAGCTGATACCACCGGCTTAGTCGCTTCCGCAAAAAAGCGCCAAATGCAGCGGCACGCCAGCAGCAGTTACGGCCGAAGAAATCTATTGGCAAAAAAAAAACTAAGGACAATAAGAAAAAGTCGAGTAAAGATAACACCAAAAGAAATATAAAGAAGAATGGTTCTGAATCCGAAGCCGCCGTGGTAAAGGTTGAAAGAGTTCTCGTTGAACGGCCAAGCACCTCTCAGCAGCTGAGTTTTCTAATCGACCAGTATCAATCCGCCAACGGCGTTCAGCTTTCCTCCCTTGAACTCGACTCCCTCAAAGGTTGCCCTTTCTAATTAATTTTCAGTTCATGGTTATTTATTTATCATTTGTTTTAAGTTCCAGGAATTTGATATATGGAATTTTTGTGTTATTTTTATTTGCCTTTTCCTCTCAAATGCCTGCTTTTGGTTGCGGTAATCTTATGTTGATTCCTGCTATTTTGAATGTAAATTGTGTTTATACGTCTTGCAATGCGCAATGTTGAAGTAATCGGATGGTAAAACTTGAAATTTACAGATACGAAAATGTTTAGCTCTTTGAAGTTTCAAGTACATCTTAGTTTTCATTTGCATGCCCAACAATCTTGATGAAGTATGAGAATTCTGTTGTATTTGAGGCAATCTTTTGAAACCAAGCCAGATCGAGATTGCTACCCCACTGGGGCAAAACATGGCCTAGTTGAGAGGAACAAATAGAAAATGGTGCAACAATTACATTATTTGAGTTAAATTGATAGCTAAAAATATGAACTGGTTAACATCGTTTTAGGTAAAGGGACCAGCCAATTCTGAATTTTAAAACGCACATAAATAGAAGCAAGTCCTGATTGCAAATGAGAGGGCACGATGATGGTGGATAGATTGATATAATCATGTATAATTCCGTAGTACTTGGAAGGCTCGTGAATTCATATGATTAAATCATTGTGTACCCTGAAATTCTAATGGTAGTACGTTACTCTGTAATCAAGGTTACTTTGAACCACTGTATGACTGTATCTGGGTCTTCAGTAAGCAACATACATTCTGTGAATGATTATGAACAATTAACATATGAAAGAGGTGTAATTTATTTTCATTCTAAGTATGTTATACAGTTTCATTTGATTAACAGAAACATGCATTGTGGAGCAAGGCCAGGACCCAGCTCAAAATAATACCTGCAACTAGGTAGAGGATTTGAAAGTTGCTTTTGGATCATCATGGAAAAAGGTGCTCTGTGAAAAACATCTTCAAGAAGGGCAAGTTGATCCTGGATGTCCTGCACTTCTTGTAATAAGTTCGTCTGCACTGAGATCACTGGAACTTCTTAGGTTGTTGCTTCGGTCTTTGAGATTTGCTTTTATGAATCCAGAGTCTTAATTCTGTAATGTTTATAACACTCGCATAAGTAGAAACTGAACCCAACAGCCCCTCCTAGTCCACCCTCAAAAGAAAAAGAAAAAAAAGAGAGGAAGAAAACGTGTTGGGATAATTCCAAATTCATGCTCATTAACTAGTTTCTTTTGTGATATATTATGCTTATACAGGAAATTACGATCACTGACAGGAGAATGCCATGCTGCAAAGCTGTTCTCTAAGCATATGAAGATTGAGGAACAGGTTCTTAGTTTTACATATTTTCTGCAATCTTAAATTGGAATTATTCGTTTTTGAAAACTTTGTGTACATGCTGTTATGTATTCAGATTTATTCCGCCTAGATATATTCTGTACAAAAACAATTTAATTGCAGTTTATTTGGACAGGTTTATATAGAGTTCTAAGAAGATTAATATCTGTTTAACTATTCCTTCAACGGCTTAGGTTAGCTGTGGCTAGTAAGTTCAAATTTGGATTATTTGGATGATAGATACAGGATGTAGCTAAATTCAAATCATGTTCGACACTTCAACTTACATTCAGTCAAAACTAATTGTCAGTGGCAACTTATCTTCTCTCGCCAAGTTTTCATATTTCTTCTCTCTCCAACATCTGATATCCTCGACTTATCTCAAGTTTTATGCTTCACCAGGTATCTACTCTAAAGAATCGTGTCAATATTGCAAGTGGAACACCAAGCAGGTACTCATGATTTATTCTTGTTTAAATTGCTTCTAATATATTACTATTTGTTTCCTGATCTGCAACCTTTTTCGCATTTTTTAACCTAATAGCTTCTTACCTTTCGAGTGCATTTAAGTTACTATTGGTTCATTGAAGTCCTTCTGGTTGGATTTCCTTGGCATGATACCCTAGAGTCTAGACTCCATTACCTTGAGATCCAAATTAAAGTAACTATGGAGTATTCTAGTTATGCATTTGTTTTAGGCTTGATAATTTCAGTTGTTAAAGATAACTGCTCTTGTATTTTTATGTTAAGTTACAATTTGAGATAGATTTATAACAGATATTTTTGGTAATTCTAATGATCTGAAAATTTGTTGCAGGATTAAGAAATTAATTGATATGGAAGCGCTGGGGCTGTCTGACTCTCGATTAGCAGTAATTGTGCTTGACATGAAAACAGATGGCAAGGGCTTTTCCTTGTTCACTCTTCCTTTCAAACGGAAAAAAAAACAATATGAAAATATGCTTTTGATCATTGGGGAAAAATATTTGTCAGAACTTGGGTAATTTCATATTGGGGATCCCTTTTGGGTGCTTCTATATTTATCTCCTATTATTTAGAGCAACTGCAATTTCATCAATTGGATTAAATATGAGTGAACTTTTTTAATGAGTCGAAAAGAGTCCACTTCCACGGTCCACCCTCGGTTCTTTTTAACTCATCAAGCTTCAGCTCCAATCGATTTTAAATTTATCAGACATGGAAAAATAATACTCACCAGACCTCAAAACGACTTTTATTAAATATTATTGAGTTAGAGACTTAGATGGTATTTGGTTGACTTATTTTAGAGAACTAAGATATTTCAGAAACTTATAAGATGTAATGCTCAAGAGTTTATAAGTTATTAAAGTATTTGGATAATTGAGGTTATAAACTGAAGAAAATCGTGAGTTAAAAAGAAAATTGATGATAACTGAAGTTGATAGTGTATATCTAGGAAGTAACGAACCATAGTAAGATTATTTTAGTAAATTTGTTATTGCCTATAAGCTTATGAAAAAATAAATTGGGGTTGATTTCACAACTTAGCTGTTTATAAGCTTATTTTATCCTACATGAGTTTATAAATTTAAACAACTTATAAGATGTTTTAAAGAGCTTAAACTCAGTCAAATTTTCAACATCTTAATAAAAACTTTTGATTTGCATTGCTATTTGCTAGGAGTGTTTGCAATTTGGCATCAAAATCAAATCAAATTGTAAAATATTCGTTTGATAATTTTTTGAAACTAAATCAAATTGTATTAGTATTTAGTATTAGCAAAAACAAAGCAAACCATTAATACGGTTTGGTATGCTTTGATTTGCGACTTATAAATATTTTTTATTTTATTTCTTCATAATAATAAAAAAAACATAATAATAAAAAAAATTAAATATCTAAGATCTTCAAAAGGCTTAAAAAGAAAATGTTAATAAAACCTAATAGTAAAAAAGTTAGAACATGATAAGGTTTGGAGAGTAAGCGCGGCAACCGACAAGATGCGAGAATGGACTTAGGGTTTAAGATAAGTGGTTCGTGTGTTAATTAATAAAGATAGGATATAAATTAATATATACTTAATTAATAATAATAATTCAATTATATTACGATTTATGAACACCCCTATTATTTGCAAATAAAACCTTTTTCCCTAAAATAAGATTCTAAATTTACGGAACATATTTAATAATTTAAATGTCATATTTTATTATTTATTTATGAAAATAAAGCCTTTCCCAACGCATGCTGTTTTGGCCGCAAGACGAAAACCTACCGTTACATTACAGCAGGGCCAAAACCCCCCCCCCCCCCCCCCCCCCCCCCCCCCCCCAAAAAAAAAAAAAAAAAAAAAAAAAAAAAAAAAAAAAAAAAAAAAAAGATAACACCAAAAGAAATATAAAGAAGACTGGTTCTGAATCTGAAAGCGCCGTGGTAAAGGTTGAAAGAGTTCTCGTTGAACGACCAAGCACCTCTCAGCAGCTGAGTTTTCTAATCGACCAGTATCAATCAGCCAACGGCGTTCAGCTCTCCTCCCTTGAACTCGATTCCCTCAAAGGTTGCCCTTTCAAATTAATTTCGTAATTCATTTTCGTTTTACTTATCCCCTTTTTTTTTTTTTCCGCAATCTTAAATTGGAATTATTCTTTTTGAAAACTTTGTGTACATGCTGTTATGTATTCAGATTTTTTTTTTTTTTTTAAAAAAAAAAAAAATTTGGACAGGTTTATATAGAGTTCTAAGAAGATTAATATCTGTTTAACTATTCCTTCAACGGCTTAGGTTAGCTGTGGCTAGTAAGTTCAAATTTGGATTATTTGGATGATAGATACAGGATGTAGCTAAATTCAAATCATGTTCGACACTTCAACTTACATTCAGTCAAAACTAATTGTCAGTGGCAACTTATCTTCTCTGCCAAGTTTTCATATTTCTTCTCTCCAACATCTGATATCCTCGACTTATCTCAAGTTTTATGCTTCACCAGGTATCTACTCTAAAGAATCGTGTCAATATTGCAAGTGGAACACCAAGCAGGTACTCATGATTTATTCTTGTTTAAATTGCTTCTAATATATTACTATTTGTTTCCTGATCTGCAACCTTTTGCATTTTTAACCTAATAGCTTCTTACCTTTCGAGTGCATTTAAGTTACTATTGGTTCATTGAAGTCCTTCTGGTTGGATTTCCTTGGCATGATACCCTAGACTCCATTACCTTGAGATCCAAATTAAAGTAACTATGGAGTATTCTAGTTATGCATTTGTTTTAGGCTTGATAATTTCAGTTGTTAAAGATAACTACTCTTGTATTTTTATGTCAACTTACAATTTGAGATAGATTTATAACAGATATTTTTGGTAATTCTAATGATCTGAAAATTTGTTGCAGGATTAAGAAATTAATTGATATGGAAGCGCTGGGGCTGTCTCGGACTCTCGATTAGCAGTAATTGTGCTTGACATGAAAACAGATGGCAAGGGCTTTTCCTTGTTCACTCTTCCGCAAGTCAGGTCTGACCTTTTTTTCCCTTTCAGTAGATTCAGATATTTCTTGTTTCTTTCCTTTCATCTGTGATATGCAAAATGAGTTATCTACTTGTTACCCTGGGATAATGTTGCCACCAGAATCTTTTCATGGTCCACGAATTTTCCATATAATTAATAATTATTTCCTAGAACCTTCAAAAAATTTGTGTGCTGGAGGGCAAATGGTTCATTGTTTCATTTATGTCTATGATGAAGTTTGTCTTATCTGTATACTTTTGATCTTTGGATCAACTTATGAAATTGCGCCCTGTAAAATGTTATGCAAAATAGGAACAAGAAATATTTGAAAATTCAAATATCAACTCATGAATTTTGCATAACCATACATTCCAGAGATTTATTGAGAAATGCTCCAGACATAAGAGCTTTAACTACATGTTAAAATGCAAGCTGTAGCTGCTCTTGATTGTTCATAATTATGTCACGCTAATTTCTTCTTATACCGGGATCCTGGGGGAGTTACATGAGGAGTTGCTACTTATGAAGATAGCTTTTCAATGTGTTCATACTGAAATATTACTATTTGGGGGTGTTCACTTTTCATGATTGAGTAATTTTATCTTCATTGTCAGGATTTCTCCAATCTCACCCTTTCAATGGGATATGAATCAAGCAAAGTTAGCTCAAATTATATAAACAATCAAGGGCCTTGAGATATCCCAAAGTTCTAGTCTAACTAAACAATGGATTAGCCTATACTATTTTTATCTATCTAGGTTGATCCTCAATAGTAAATGTCCCCTTAGAATATGATCTCTGTTCACACCCACTCCAATCTAAAACAACTCATTCCGGATCTGGGTCACATTTGGAAAAGAGAAAAATAAAGAATCTGGAATTACCTGTGTAGCACAGATAATTCCATTAACTGTTCTTCGTCATCAATTTTAGCTGTATCAAGATCTGTCTTACAGTTTCTGATTTGCATCTCCTTCATATGAATGCATTTGAGCAGAGAAGAGTTTTGGGACTTGTACAAAAGCTACTTCCATCAACCACTTCTCGAAGGGGGGCTCCGGTTATGTATGTATGGTACAATACTCTTGAATTCAGGGGCAAAGAAGAGAAAGCAGCCTAAGGGTGCCTAATCATCGACACGTCGCACAGCATGGCAAGTCAACAAGCTTGGTGTTTGTGATTATTACCCTTCACTTTCGTCGCGAGTTAAGTTGTGGAAGGTCACTTTATCTTGTCTAGATTGGACAGCTGAACAAATGTGATGCGCTGGATGCAGAAGGGGTTGGAACAAAACGTGCTGTACAATTTGAGGTACTTGAAAAAGATTTGATTTTTGTAGCACATGTGAAACCGCAGCAGTGGCTGTTGGCTGTGACAGCCGATTTTTTTTTGTGATATTATGATGATGGTGATTGGTGGGTACTGCTAGTAATTCTCTCCGTCAATCAAATCAAATTGTAAAATATTCGTTTGATAATTTTTGAAACTAAATCAAATTGTATTAGTATTTAGTATTAGAAAATAAAGCAAACCAAACCGTATCATACGGTTTGGTATGCTTTGATTTATGACTTATAAATATTTTTATTTTATTTCTTCATAATAATAAAAAACATAATAATAAAAAAATTAAATATCTAAGATCTTCAAAAGGCTTAAAAAGAAAATGTTAATAAAACCTAATAGTAAAAAAGTTAGAACATGATAAGGTTTGGAGAGTAAGCGCGGCAACCGACAAGATGCGAGAATGGACTTAGGGTTTAAGATAAGTGGTTCGTGTGTTAATTAATAAAGATAGGATATAAATTAATATATACTTAATTAATAATAATAATTCAATTATATTACGATTTATGAACACCCCTATTATTTGCAAATAAAACCTTTTTTCCCCTAAAAATAAGATTCTAAATTTACGGAACATATTTAATAATTTAAATGTCATATTTTATTATTTATTTATGAAAATAAAGCCTTTCCCAACGCATGCTGTTTTGGCCGCAAGACGAAAACCTACCGTTACATTACAGCAGGGCCAAAACCTCAACAGCAAACAACAATGGGCGCTGGCACCACCGGCTCCGTTGCCGCCGCGAAAAAGCGCCAAAAGAAGCGGCCGCAGTTGCGGCCGAAGAAATCTATTGGCAAAAACAAAACTAAGGAGAAGAAGAAAAAGGCGAGTAAAGATAACACCAAAAGAAATATAAAGAAGACTGGTTCTGAATCTGAAAGCGCCGTGGTAAAGGTTGAAAGAGTTCTCGTTGAACGACCAAGCACCTCTCAGCAGCTGAGTTTTCTAATCGACCAGTATCAATCAGCCAACGGCGTTCAGCTCTCCTCCCTTGAACTCGATTCCCTCAAAGGTTGCCCTTTCAAATTAATTTCGTAATTCATTTTCGTTTTTACTTATCATTTGTTTAAAGTTCCAGAAATTCGATATGTGGAATTTTTTGTTGTTTTTAGTCGCCTTTCCTCTCAAATATCTTATGTTAGTTGCAGTACTTTGAATGTGAATTGTGTTTATACCTCTTGTAATGCGCAGTGTTGAAGTAATTGAATGGTGAAAGTAAGACGTAGGTTTGAGCTGTCTTGTAGTACATCTTAAGTTTCATTTGCATGCGCAGTAATCTTGAAGAAGTGTAAAATTTCTGTTGTACTTGAGGCAATCTTTTGATATCCAACCAGGACCGAGATTGCTACCAGAGCAATAACATTGCCTAGTTGAGGGAACAAATAGAAATGGTACCGGATGAACCAATTAACGTCGTTTTGGGTCACGGGAGCCAATTCTGAATTTCAAATGCACATAAACAGGAGCAAGTCATGATTGCAAATGAGCCCTCTCACGGTGATGGTGATAGATATTAATCTTTAGAATTCCCTAGTACTTGAAAACCTCATGAATTAATATGATTAAATCATTGTGTACCCACTATATCTAGATCTTAAGTAAGAAACATACATTCTGTAATGTTATGAACCATTAATATTTGAAAGAGCTTTTCATTCTAAGTATCTTACATGGTTTCATTCAATTAACAGAAACATGCATTGTTGAGCAAGGCCAGGACCCAGCTCAAAATAATGCTGGCAACTTGGTTGAGGATTTGAAAGTTGCTTTTGGATCATCATGGAAAAAAGTGCTCTGTGAAAAACATCTTCAAGAAGGGCAAGTTGAACCTGGGAGTCCTGCACTTCTTGTAATAACTTCATCTGCACTGAGTTCACTGGAAGTTCTCAGGTTGTTGCTTCGGTCTTTAAGATTTGCTTTAATGAATCCAAAAGCATAATTCTGTAATGTTTATAACACATGCATAAGTAAAAATTGAACTCAACACCCCCTTTCTTCCACCTTCTGAAGAAAAAAAGAAGAAAAAAGGAAGAATGTATGTTGGAATATTTCTGAATTCATGCTCATTAACTAGTGACTTTACTCATGCAGAGAATTACGATCTTTGACAGGAGACTGCCATGCTGCAAAGCTGTTCTCTAAGCATATAAAGATTGAGGAACAGGTTCTCAGTCTTACATGTTTTCCGCAATCTTGAATTGGAATTATTCTTTTTTTGAAAAATGCATGCTGTTACGTATTCAGAGTTATTCCTCCTAGATATATTCTGTACAAAAGCAATTTAAATAGGGTTCTAAGAAGATCAATGTCTATTTAACTATTCCTTTAGCGGCTTAGATTAGCTCTGGCTTGTAACTTCACATTCGGAACTGTTTGGATGATAGCTACAGAACATAGCTAAATTCAACTTGGGTTCAACACTTCAACTTATGTTCATTCAAAATTAATTGTCAGTGGCAACTTATCTTCTCTCCGCCAAGTTTGACATATTTTTATGCTTCACCAGGTATCTGCACTAAAGAGCCGTGTCAATATTGCAAGTGGGACACCAAGCAGGTACTCAAGATTTAATATTGTTTAAATTGCTTTTGATATATTAGTTTCTGACCTTTTCTTTTGGTAATTGTTTGCTGCATTCTAATGATCCGAAAATTTTGTTGCAGGATTAAGAAATTATCGACATGGAAGCACTGGGGCTGTCTCGATTAGCTGTAATTGTGCTTGACATGAACATAGATGTCAAGGGCTATTCCTTGTTCACTCTTCCGCAAGTCAGGTCTGACTTTTTTCCATTTCAATAGATTCAGATATTTCCTGTTTCTTCCCTCATCTGAGATATACAAAATGAGCTATCTACTTTTACCCTGGGATAATGTTCCACTCAAAAGCTTTTCCAATATAAATTTCCCGTAGAATTACTTCCTAAACCTTTTAAAAAATTGTATGCTGAAGGGTAAATGGTCCATTGCTTCATTTACGTCTATGATGAAGTTTGTCTTATCTGCATACTTTTGATCTTTGGATCACCTTACTGAATTGTTGTTGTAAAATGTTATGCAAAGTAGGAACAATAAATATTTGTAATTTCAAATATCTACTCATGGATTTTGCATAACCATCCGTTCCAGAGATTTAGGAGAAATGCTCCAGAAATAAGAGATCGACTATAAGCTACTTTTCAAACATTGAAATGCAAGCTCTAGGGAATGTTCTTCATCATAAATCTTAGCTTTATCAAGATTTATTTCACAGTTTATAATTTGCATCTCCTTCATATGCATGCATTTTCCCAGAGACGAGTTTTGGGACCTGTACAGAAGCTACTTCCATCAACCACTGCTAGAAGGGGGCTCCGGTTATGTTTGTATGGTCCAGTGCTCTTGAATTCGGGGCAGAAGAGAAAGCAGCCTAAGGGTGCATAATCATCGTCACGTCCCAGCATGGCTATCAACAAGCTTGGTGTTTTTATTATAACCCTTCAATTTCGCTGCGAGTAAGTTGTGGAAAGCCACTTTATCTAGATTGCACTGATGAACATATGTGATGCGCTGGATGCAGAGACGGTTGGGACCAAAGCGTGCTGTATAATTTGAGGTACTTGAAAAGATTTGATTTTGTAGCAAATGTGAAACCGCAGTAGTGGGCCTAGTGGCTGTGACAGCCGATTTTGTTTGTGATATTATGATGTTGGTACTGGTAAGTAATTACTAATGGGCTTTTCAAAATTTATTTCACCTACAGTAATTCATGTATTCGTTTTCTTGGAATATTTATGATCATTGATATCGTTAGATGCGGTCCACGTAATTCTACTTACCTTAGTATATAATGATGAATGATCTTTTTTTCTTCTCTTGCATCTCTAGATGAGTCTATTTCTAATCGTTTTAACTTTTATATTCCCTTGAGTTGTTCCATCCGTTTTAATTTCATAGGCACATTTGACTTTTCATTGAGTCAAGTGTTTGTTCAGCGCATCTTGGTGGAGCTTTTATTCTGCAAGTGCTCTTAAAATTAAAATAGAAAAGGAGCGCAACCTTGCGCTTCTCACCATGCACATGGGTCGGGTCCGTTTGGATCCGATCTGGATTTAATTCATTCATTTTATTCATAAATATGTTATTTTATTCGTAATAATTGTCACTTTTCTAATGAGAATCGTTATTTTATTCATAACGATTAATACTTTTATTCAAAATAATCTAATTGTATATAAGATAATTGATAAGAATATTTATTATTTTATTTTTAGAACAACTGCCATTTTCTTAAGGCTAATTATTACTTTTACTTATAAGAATTATTGTTTTATTCAGTATAATTATTATTTTTAATCATAAGAACAATTATTTTTTTTCATAAGCATTGTGACTACTGAATTTAAGATGGGATAAAGAAACAAATAAATATGGGATTAATGAAAATAATTGAAGCCCATATATTTAGAACAATCAAATCATGACAAAACCTGTCGAATCACTATTAGTTATAGTCTTAAAGATTTAACTATACGAAGATTCTTCAATGTGCAATGAAGACAAATTTGCATTCTAATTAGGCGACGGAAATATACTCATGTCAAAAGATGCCAAGCATAAGACAACTTAACCTTCTTCCACACATATGGGTTGAGACTTTCTTTATTTATTTATTTTGCAATTAATGAAATTTTAGATACATTAGGTCGCTCGGATTCTATGGTACATGCACCAGTATCACTTAGGCGTTATTATCTACGCATACCTCCTTCCTAGGTCAACAAACACACATGGGTTGAGACTTTCTCCAGATGCATATTCTCATCTAGTTAATATCTTTAAGGTTAAAAATCAGTATTTGTTTAAATTGAGCATTTGTGTATTAATGAAAAAGAGACGGGTTGGATAGCCATCAATTCTATAGATTGGATCAAATATTTTTCCCCAGTATTAACAAAAGATTAATTTTAGCCGTTATATATGCATGTATAGAGTGTGTGTGAGAAGCTGAAATTCAATAAGAATCAGTTTTAACGTGAAAACTAAAACCATGAAATTTATTATGAACAAAATAAATTCACCACAATTTGAAATTTTCACAGTTTGAATCCAATAAGAAAATTTTATTTTTTTGATCCATAACTTTTCATCGAATTCATCAACTTTCACTCGAAATTCATCATTTTTGTTGCAGTTGTTTCTCATTAAAATGGTTCCGTGTTAACCTCCTCTTACTCTCTCTCTCTCTCTCTATATATATATATATATATATATATATATATGGTGGATTCTCATAGACATCCAAGATAGATGTAGCTCAATCTAGATCATACATTTTAAACATGACGACCACAAGTATGACACGTGTACATTATTTTTTTTTAATTTTCGAAATGACAAAATGGAAAGAAATCAAATCAACATTTTCTTTTCTTCCTGACGGAATGACGGCGTCGGATCGACAACGATAACTAGATGACGACGCTCATGACAACACACCGACGAACAACAACAACAACATACATGAACAACAAACAACATATTTTGAAAGTAATAAAAAGAAGAAAATTGAGAACAAATTGATGGATTTTGAGAAAATAGAAGATTAATTTGATAGATGATTGAAGAATCGAGAGAGATGGTGCATGGCGGTGGTTCACGGAGAATTCCGTAATCGATAAATTTTGAAAATATTATACTCTAATAACCTCCAAATAAATGTGCATCAAATGAGATTCCGAACCCCAAAATTTCTGACTTCTTTATAATAGATTTTAGAAAACTGTCTTACCTGAAAAATCAATCTGAAACCGATAGCAAACATCCAAATTTGAGATAACTAAATGATGCCGGAAAAACAAATTGTAAAAAACTAAAGTTTCCTAATTTGTTCATATATAATAAGCTTATAATAAGAACTAAAAAATTAATGGTTATAAAATGTACTTATATTAAATTAATGTTTGCGACATTAAAAGGAATTAACAGATTTTTTGACACATCATATCCATGCATTTATTATTCATGTCAAAAATATGTTCTATTTGTTCATGGTTCCCAATTGATACTAGATAAAGCAAACCTCGATTTTGTTTTCCTTGTGATGGGCTTGGAAAAGGGGTACATATCAAGTATTAGCTTGGGATCATGTCTTCTTGGAATTATTCTGAATGTACAATTCTATTTCGGTAGTAATATTCCATTCGAGTTGGAAAATACAATCAGATGTTTGAGGTCGTATAAGTGATCAATGGGTAATAACTCATATCATGAGAGGAAACTTTGAGTAGAGTTCGATTACTATTAATGGGTGGCTCGAGATTTCTTATGGGTACATGCATCCTAGATAATCCAATAGTCTTATGGTTGTTAGTTATCTACGCATGACCTTCCTTTCCTAGGTGCTCATTTTGAAAGTATTTGTATAATGTAGACTGATAGGATATTCATTCATTAAAAGTTCTTTTTTCCCTTTTTCTTTTACAAAAGAACTCGATTTATAAGACATAATGGTTGAATTTGGTATGTCAATAGGTGAGTTTTATCCGGATCGATCTGAAACCGCTCAAAACCTTGAAAATTTTAAAGTAGCGATTCCAATTCTAGTTTCGGTTCTAGACCCGCTTAGACCCGGACCGTTTAGATCCATAGTTTGATGGTTCGATCCGATCCGGATCTAGTATCTAATGGGTCGGTTCGAATTAGAACCATTACTTATTTATTAGTTCTGATCTTGGTAAAATTCACCCATTGATATCACTAGTTTGAATATCAACTTGAAATATTTTAACGGTAAGTACTCTCCCACTCCGCGAGTAATTGCAAAGGTTAAGTTTGAATGTTTTTTTGCTTTTAGCCATGAACTAGAGTGATTATGTGATAACCAAGGTTGATCAAACTACTGAATGGAATAATTCTCCAAAACGCTACTGAATTTAAGATGGGATTAATGAAAATAAAAATAAAATTGAAGCCCATACATTTAGAACAATAACATTTATGACAAAACCTACCGAATCACTATTAATTAAAGTTTTAAAGATTAAATTATACGAATATTTTTTCTGTTTGCAATGGAGACAAATTTGCATTCTAGTTAGGCGATGAAAATATACTCATGTCAAAACAAGTTGAGCAAAAGACAACTTAATTTTCTTCCACGCATGTGGGTTACAACTTTCTCCAGATGCATGTTCTTATCTAGTTAAAATTTTAAGATTGAAAATCAGTATTTGTTCAAATTGAGCATTTGTGTATCAATAAAAAAAAAAAGATGGCCATCAATTCTATATGTTGGATCAAATACTTTTTTTCCCATGTATCAACTAAAAATTAATTTTCCATGGATCAGATTTATATATATGTGTATCTAAAGATCAAGTGGATCATATGAATTGTAGATAGAGATGTCAATGAGTGAGTTTTATCCGAACCAGAACCAATAAATAAGTAATGGTTCTGGTTCTGGAACCGACCCATTAGACATTGGATCCGGACCGGACCCGGACCATCAACTATGGGTCTTAAGCGTTCCGGATCTGAATCGGTCTAGAACCAGAATCGGACTAGAACCAGACAAGAACTAGAACCGAAACTGTTGCTTTATAATTTAATGCGTTATGAGTGATTTTGAATCGATATGGATAAAATTAGTTCATTGACAAGCTTATTTAAACTTAGGCTTTTTTCAATAGACGTGTTTTACTCGAATCAGAACAAATAAATAAGTATTGGTTCTGCTTCTGGAACCAAAACCAGATCCAGACCGGATCGGACCATCAAACTATGGATCTAAGCAGTGCAGGTCAAAGTGGATCTGGAATTGAAACCGAACCAACTGCAGTTCTTTAAAATTTAATGGGTTTGAGCTATTAGGATCGATTCAAGAAACCCACCCATTAACATCCCTAATTGTAGAATAGGTCTTGATAGCTGAATGTTAAATTCGATGAATCTCGTGAAGGTAACCATCCATTTTTAGGCACTCATATCATTATATCAATTTGGTTTGTGATTGTTTGCATTTAATACTAGAGTCCATTTAATAATTTTTGAGTTGGTTGACTATTGAATATTTGAATTTGTATCGTGTCTTATCCTACAAAACAGAGAAATGGTGATTAATTTTAAAAACTTCATTTCATGGGACCCACACAAGTTCGTGCCTTTCAAAGTGGACCAGTTACCCCCCTCCCCTAAAAAAAAAATTCGAAAAATCATTTAGTTACTTGTATTCCTACTTTTGTGATTAGAGCATCATAGTTGTTGTCAGCATGAGATAATATAGATTTCTTAACACACAGAACACATTATATCAGTGTAAACACAAGGCGGCTAATTTGAATTTATTAGTTTTTATAATTTAAACTACTCCAATTTAAGGGAATTTTAAACTCTATTTATTAGTTGTCGTCAAACTTGAACAAATTACATGATATGAACAACTCAATTTTATCACAATTTTGGAATTATTGCATTGGATATAATCTATATTATATGTGTATACATCATTTGAAAACACAGGCGATATGAGTGATCATTTAATGAAAGTGATGAATCGTATGAACAAAATAAACAAAGATGTTCCATTCTCACGTCTTTAAGTTTATTTCACCAAACTTGAGCATGATTTTCTTGATATTTTATATTTCCTATCATGTATATATATATATATATAGAGAGAGAGAGTTTGGTTCAAATAAGAATTATTCTTATACTAAAAACTATGAACCAAATGAATTCGTTATAAAGTTGATGAATTCAAAATTTCAGAATTTTTCACCCGGGTTCGAATCCCATGAGGGCAAAATTGTATTTTTGGATTCGATAATTTCACAATGATTCATCAACTTTCACCGTGAATTCATCATTTTTGGTTCTCACGATAAAAATGGTTCTCACGTTAACCCTCCCTATATATATATATTCCTATATATATATATATATATATATATATATATAGATTGGATCCAAGTGTGAACTCATCTTTTTTGAGAACTTGAGAACTATACACAAACGTATAAAATTGATGAATAAAACCTATAAAGTTGTCCATAACGAAAATATTCTAAAATTTTTACCCAACAAAATAATTTTAGAAAGTTTTCGTTATGCACAATTTTATACCGTCTTGTGCATCATCTTCAACATATTATGCACGGTTCGCAGAGTTCACAAAAAAGATGTGGTTCTCATTTGATCCACTCCATATATATATATATATAGGGGTTATATAGGGGTTGGATCCAGTGAGAACTCATCTTTTTTGAGAACTTGAGAACTATTCACAAACGTATAAAATTGATGAATAAAACCTATAAAGTTATGTATAACGAAAACATTCTAAAATTGTTACCCAACAACATAATTTTAGAAAGTTTTAGTTATCATAATTTATACCGTCTTGTGCATCATCTTAACATCTTATGCGCAGTTGTGAGAGTCATAAAAAGATGTGGTTCTCATTTGATTCACTCCCTATATATATATATATAAATATATATATATATATAAACTTATAGGGTATGAATTGGGATTTTTACCAGAGTTCTCTAACCCTTACAAATAAATTGATATCACTAAACATTAAAATTTGTTATATTTATAATCATACTTATAATAACATAACAACAATGTACTAATTATTATCATTATAAAGATACAACACATGATCGACTCGATATAGTTTACTTACAATCATAATAAGATGAAAAGAAATATTAGATGATCCATTTTTACGATTAAAATCGTAAATTAGTTCAATTAATTAAGAGTTAATAAATTTGAAATAAGTACACAATAAATTTGAAAATAACTATACTATAAAAGATCAAAGGCTGCATCACTATGACATTGGGACGACGCCATTAATGATGAGCCCAACGACGAATTTGGGTCCCCACTTCTATATTTTCTTTTCCTAACGCCTCCAATCCAATGCCACCAATAGACAATTTCCATACGCACCAGAGATATTTTCATTTTAATATTACATATAGATATAAAATTAGATGAACCATTAGTTTTTATAATTTATGATTATTATCAAGAGATATATTATGATTATATATAATAATACATTATTACGATGTATTAATACATATTGCATATGCATAAAATGCTAGAAATATTATCAACTTGTTCATGAATTACAATCCCATATCGTTTGCATAATTAAGATAAGATTTTTCTTTTTTCTTATCTTGTTTTAACTAAGATATTAATAAATAGAATAATCAAGTTCGATTATAATAAAAACCTATACACTAGATATATAAAGTTAATGCACTACTGAGTTGGATTCTGGTAAAACCAATACTGCTTATCATTGTTCTCGTAATAATTCTATACGTTAAAATCGTATTTTCATTAGAAGTCTTCTCTAGAATAACCTATGTTATAATTTATATAAATAAGAAAATTTGATGGATATTACAAGCTTTTATAAGCTGAGCTCCTTATGAATTTTTATCGTCATAAAAAGAAAAGAAAAAGAAAATATTTTTTTTTTGGTTAATTAATACAGAAATTTTTAAAGGCTGAATCACGGTGGATTCGAACCCGAGACGTTTTATTTTGCTTACGCATAAATAAAAAGAAAATGTTTGATTCTAGTTTATTGTGCTTACGCAGTCTAAAAAGTCGTTATGTGAAGGTCTCCCGCATATATAAATAGGAGATGTCAGAGCAGATTTCATAGACACAAGAGGCACAGTCAGCTCAAATTTTTATATGATCTCTGCGACCAAACTTGCCTTGTGGAATCTCACAAAACACGCATCCAACAACATTCATACACCAAAACGCAGAACTTTTTCTTATTTTCTCAGAAATATAATGTCTGAATGCTTCGAACAGCCAAGATTGGTAGCCAGGAAAGTGTTGGCCAGGCCTCAGAGTGAGGGAGAAGGTGCAGTTGTCAGAAGAAGCATTGGAAGGTACCCTAATTTCTTCTTTTCTTCTTCAAATTTTGTAAATTGGGCACTTTCATCTTTTCGGTGTAAATGATTGATTCTTTAGCAATCAAGTGATGTAAATTTGTTTCGTCTGAAATAATGATAGCTTGATGAAATGATATTGCTTTTGGTGCTCGAAATTTTTAGGCCCGAGTTGAAGTCGCTGGATCCTTTCCTCATGCTGGATGAGTTTTCTGGTAACATTTCTTATGATATATATATATATATATATATATATATATATATATATTGCATAATTCCTTGAATTGGAAATCTAATTTTCATTGTGTTTCAAATACTGAGTTTGTATCTTTTCACTCTCCTATTCACAGTTTCACCGCCTGCTGGATTCCCTGATCATCCCCACCGCGGTATCTACCATTCATATTTGATCAGATACTGCTATAGTCATAGAAAAATCCTGTTCAGATTCAAAAAGAAAGAAAGAAAAGAAACTGATAAATTTGTGATGTTTTTTCAGGGTTTGAGACTGTTACATATGTATTACAGGTAATTTTCTACTGTTTTTATCGTTGAGAGAGGTCTATTTGCACCGTTTTGAATGAAATAAAATGCTATCTTTATATAGGGAGGCATCACTCATCAAGATTTTGCTGGTCACAAGGGTACAATACATGCCGGTGAAGTGCAGGTAATTGATCAACTAATAATTTGAATAGCAGTTGATTGTTTATGTATTTCATTTCCTTGTTGGAATTTGGATTTTGGTGACGATTTTCGTGTTTGGGGTGATGCAGTGGATGACTGCAGGGAGGGGTATAGTCCACTCAGAAATGCCTGCGGGAGAAGGTACTCACACAGGCCTGCAACTGTGGATCAATCTCTCTTCCAAGGATAAGATGTTAGTTTTCCTTCTTTTAATGTTGGTGGAAACAAAATGAAGCATAGAACATTTCTGAAACAAATCTGTCTTAGTAGAATGAGTGCATTGATCAAGAAAAAGAGCTTGTTACTATTACAGGATTGAACCCAGATATCAAGAATTGCTGAGAGATGCCATCCCAAATGCAGAGGAGGATGGGGTGGAGGTTCGAGTGATTGCAGGGGAATCCATGGGGGTTCACTCCCCGGTTTACACGCGGACCCCGACAATGTACCTTGATTTCACCCTACAGCACAACTCCGAGCATCATCAGAGGATCCCGGAGTCATGGAACGCGTTTGCATACGTTATTGAAGGGGAAGGGGTGTTTGGGAAGCCCAACTCACCTCCCGTCTCAGCTCACCATATCCTGGTTTTGGGGCCGGGCGAGGGGATGAGCGTGTGGAACAAGTCGGCCAAGCCATTGAGGTTCATTTTGGTAGGTGGTGAGCCGCTCAATGAGCCGGTGGTTCAGCATGGCCCCTTTGTGATGAACACACAAGCCGAAATCGAGAAAACCATTGAAGACTACTGCTATGGAAAGAATGGCTTTGAGATGGCAAGAAACTGGAGGTCCAAATGAGTACTGCAAAAACTAAGTCAAATTAATTAGGTGATATCCAAAAGTTGTAAAAGTTTCTCTGTCACTAGCAATCTCAATACACACACACACACCAACATGATTAATTCAAGAATCACGGTACTGAGGAAAGAAAGCTTCTAGAAGCTTAGAAAAAAATGCAGCACACAGATTCTATGTTTGATAGCTGAGGTTGTAACGTCCCAATTTTCGAAAATAATAAATATTGCTATTTAATTTAATTTGAACAACAAATGAAAAATTGTAAACTCAACAGATAAATATAAAATTATTTTTGACTTTCTTACAAAAGGACTAAAACAATCTTGTCTTTATAAGTGATCATGTTAAGCAAAATAATAAACTAAAAGATGTGTCTAAAAAATATTTTAGTTTGAAAACAACTTAACTAAAGAAAACTAAATTTAAGATTTTAATCAATATCGAAAATCCCATAATTTGAAATAAAATAAATAAAAGATTTCTTCTTGCACTAGTCATTCTCGACTTTCATGGCTGCTTGGACTCCTCAATTGCAAAACTGAAAGTAGATAGGGGTGATCATATCATAAATATACTCAATGAGGAACAATGTAATTACCCACATATGAAATACATACTAATCTTTCATATAGTCACATAAATAGAATTTAATATCATGAAATTATATATATAACTGTGAAACTTTAATATTCTATGAGGCCATAACCATAATAATATCATGAAATGTTAATATTCGTGAAGTCTTAAATATAATAATAACATAAGACCTTAATATTCTTTGAGGTTTTAAATATAATAATACCATGAATCTTTAATATTCGTGAAGTCTAATAATAATAATAATAATAATAATAATAATAATAATAATAATAATAATAATAATAATAATAATATGAGAACATATAGTAACATAAACACTATGAATTTTTAAAATAATAAAACATAAAATCACATAATCAATATGAAAATAGAAGTATACAAAATAATAATAATATGAGAACATATAGTAACATAAACACTATGAATTTTTAAAAATAATAAAAACATAAAATCACATAATCAATATGAAAATAGAAGTATACAAAACAATAGGGATATAACATAAACCACAAGTATACATTTTCTCACCTTAATCTTGACTTGGTGAAGTAGATCATAGTTGCTTTTATTCACTAGCAAAACTTTAATATATATATATATATATGAGAGGATTAACTAATAACCATTTTTATCATGAGAACGTGAGAACCAAAAAATGATGAATTCATTGTGAAAGTTGATGAATCCGTTGGGAAAATTATTGAATCCAAAAAAATAGAATTTTCGCTCCTCATGAGATTCGAACCCGGGTGAAAATTTCTGAATTTTTGAATTCAGTAACTTACGGATTCATCAACTTTCATAACAAATTCATTTATTTCTTAGTTTTTAGGATAAAAATAGCTCTCATTTGAATATATATATATATATATACCTGAGCTCCCTTTGGGGGTAGGGGATGGACCCCTATTTATACTAGTGAAAATAGGTTGCTTTCGATAATCATGAATTTTATATGATGTGGTTTATAAATCTTATCAATTCTAGAGTTTGTTTGAGTTTCAAACAAGAAAAGAGGATAAAGGTGGATACGAAATTCTTTCTTGATAAGCAAAGGAATTAGAGTTACGTGGGGGTGTGTGAGCTTAAAACCAATTCTCACAAAATTACTTTCATTTGTTTATTCAAAATAATACAACAAAAATACCTCCTGATTAAAAGTCACGTCAATCAAATCAGCCAAACACCTATCTGTTCATAGATATGTAACCTTTATTCATATAAGCCTTTTATTTTAGCAACACAAATATATTTAAAAATATGATTTACGCAATTTGATGATTAATATCGTTAATAACTAAAATAAATTATAGTATTATTATCTTGCATATAAAATTGACTAAGTTATTAGTTGATTACACTAGACAAACGCTAATTACATAAATATATTGTTGCTATCATAAAAAGTCAAGTATTAGAAACATTTTCATATAGAGTACTACTATATCACGTATATTATCCGAAGTATATATTTTTATGATTATTTTATAGTGTTGCCCACACTTTGATTGTTCTCCTGAAAATATTTAGATATCTAAATACACTTTGAGTTCGAAAAGAAAAAAATTATAGGATATATATATATATATAGGGGTTGAATCCAGTGAGAACTCATCTTTTTGAGAACTTGAGAACTATGCACAGATGTATAAAGTTGATGAATAAAATATTTAAAGTTGTGCACAACGAAAACTTTCTAAAATTGTTGCACAACAAAATAATTTTAGAAAGTTTTCATTAACTTTCGCAGCATATTCATTTACTTTCATATCACATTCATTTCTCATATTCTCACAATAAAAATGGTTCTCACGTTATCCCTTCTCTCTCTATATATATATATATACTTCATAATTGTCCTAACATTAAACTTATTATTATTATTATTAGAGAATTGAGCTTCTGAAAATTCGGGGTGTTATAGAGGTAATCATGATGGATCAGTTTGCATCTAGAACATGTTGATTCTTGTATTGTTTGTTCTTTTGAGTGTGTAATTAAGTTTTGAGATTTACAAGTTTATTCCTGTCGGAATAAGATCTTCTCTTAATAATTGCATTAATCTTGTGAGCACTGATGATTTTATTTTATTTAATTTATTTACTTTTATTTTTTTCGGTGTAGAGGGAAAAAATTCTCGTGAGTTGGGATCAATCATGCGCAGGTGACCCCCGGCCATAGAGGGTTATTGGTGGAACCACTAAGATTATTATGGCAGAATTGATTTGATACTAAATTAAGATCTCTTTTTTTTGGATATTTCAATTGGACATGCATTGCTCACGAAACCTTGTACAATTGACTTTGATCGAGTGGTGAAACAGTGCTGCCACACTATCCCTTTACATTTGTGTTTTTGTGTGTTGTTTTACAACTTTCGGTGGAACTCAAAAGTGCTGTTTTAGTTGATCTGTCACATTGTTTTTCTAGAAGAATGCATCGAGCACGAATTAACTGTATATGAGGTGTTGGAGTATGGAACCTGAATGGATTGTACGATGGCGGTAGGTTCCGAGCCAAATTTTTGGGCTTATATTTTTTGGGCTCAGGTGGAACCCTAATGAACTTAGGGTTAGGGTTATGTTATTATCTATTTAATAGTTGCTTCTCAAATGTAATATGTATCCGAAACATATATTGAAATATCTGGCTTGACATCGTCCCCTGATGTAGTCACAAGACGAACTGGGTAAACAATTCTTGTGTTCTTTATTTTCTGTCGTGTTTGCGGTGTGTGTTTTTCGCAATATGAGGTTAGTAATATAGAATGGAAAAGCGTCCCATAAATGTTTTATATGTTGATATAAATAGTGGGACAAAACGAAAGTGGGAGAAGTAGAAAAATTTAATGTTTTAAGACTTTGATAGAAAGAGTGATCTTGAAGCTTTTATATTGCTGAATTACTGGATTTTGTCACTTTGGACCTTTGACTAAAACTCCTATTAAGGGGCAGTTTTTCTAAGTTTATCAAATCAGCCGGTACAACAGCTTCTCAAACTAGGGCATTATATCTTTTAGTGTGTGTGAGTTTGTGTGTTTTGCTTTTATTCTTTACATAACTGGATCTCTGTAGTTTTAAGACAGTAGTATCATCAGTGTTAAATTTGTTTTACTGTTTAGTGTGTGAATATTGAGGCTTGTTATCTCTTTTATTGAGATCTTTGTTCCTCCAACGATCTTCTTGCAAAGGCCTTCGTTTTAGAGACAAGGTGTAACTTTCATTCATAACTAAGTAAATCAGAAATTACAATGTTTTGAGCCTAAATAATCACCTGGATACTGTCAATTTTGTTAATTTATTGTAATTTTTTATGTTTCGTGCCTCCACCTACATCATTGCTCACAGTATTTAGTTGGAGCAATCTCTACTGACACTTCAAAATACATATCTTCTAAGATCCACTTATTTTTATTGGTCTATTGTGGGGGTGGGGAAGGGGTGGGCAGAGTGCACAAACTTGTGCATAGTGGGATATCTAGACATTTTCAATACAAAGTTGGAGCTCCAAATCAAGATAAACAAGAACTAAAATGAGTAATCATGAATCTGACGGTGTTTAAAATATGATAAAAACGTTGCAGGGGTTCTATAAATAAATTTTATCATATAACACAAAATCAATAGTGTATACTTTACACTTCCAGAGCAAAGAAGCTTTTAAGTATAGAAGATCCACTAGCAACTTTAAATTCAAGATTTTAGAAAACCCCACATTTGGTCATTGTAGGATCCCTTTCTATGTAGAAGGAAGAAAACAGATCAATAAAATAGGATAAATCAACCAAATTCAAGAATGTCTATGGCTCTCATGAATGGGTTTTGATTGAATAAGAGCTTAATTTGCTTCAGTCACCTGGAACAACAAGAATATGATCCCCCCTTTTGCTTTGGTTCATCAGCGCCGTCGTGGACGAGGGATACTCTGTTGACTGATAATTCTGCTTTGTATGAGTCCGAATTCAAGACCTTCCTGCTGACATTGTTATAGATCTCGCGTATGACTAAATCAAAAGCCTTCTTAACATTAGTCGAGTCCAATGCAGAGGTTTCCATGAAAAATAGTCCTTCTGATTCGGCCAGGCTTTTGCCTTCCTCCACGCTCACGTCTCTGATATTGTCCAAGTCTAGTTTGTTTCCCACAAGCATCTTTGTAACTGCTGTGTCGGAATGAGCTGGATGAAGAGGATCGCGTGCATCAGATTTCACAAAGCATGTACAAGTAGGGATCTTAAAATATGGACTCCAGATAAAAAATAAGCTAGTACACAGACAGAATTATTCTTGTCTTATGTTTTTAACTATTCAGTTCTTCACTGAAAGTGAACTATAATGAGCTATGGAAGGTGCAAATAATAGAAAAACAGAATAAACATAAGCAAAATGTTTGATCTCACCACACAAGATAAAGTCTGATAGAATAATAAAACATAGAGTAAAAAGAACAAAAAAAGAAAAATGATTTTTTGTATAGCTGTTTCTCATGGCTTAACATTATGGCCTCCAGACCTTGACAAAGCAAATCGAGCAATCAACTATATTATTTACTACTTAAACCCTCTTCAGTAAAACATATAAATTTGTTATATGTTCCCCAAAGGTTGAGGATCAAGAGTCTATACACAGGCATTAGGTAAGGATTTTTTTTGGGGGGACAAGGAGAGCTCAGACAATTAATCACTAAAATCAAACTCCAATACAAAAATTTAATGTTAAGAGTATGTGAGTAAACGAATAATTTTGACCTAAATTGAGAAGAACTATAACAAATATGTTTGATAATAATTATGTGATTACACACAACCACCAACCATCCAGTAATAGCATATAGTTTCACGAACACAATATTTGAAACATAAAAAGTAAATAAATATTATGGTACTCATATCATAAAAGCATAAAAGTTGTGAATATTAGAAATGCAAATGACACCAACATTAGAAAAAAAATGTTCTCTAACCAATTTATCTAGTCTAACATTTTATAAAGAGCACACATGCCATTTCCTAAAATACAAGTCGAGTTCTTACAGTGCAATATGAACAAAAGACAGGAGTGTATGAAAAATCACCAAGAAATAGTTTATTTCAAATTAAGTATTTAAATGCCTGCTAAACTAAATATAAAATATAGAAACTTAGGATGAGAAAACTTATGTCGACAAAAATATAAAAGGTTAAATATAAAGAAAGAAATTTTCATCTTTGTTCTTAGAGCACATAAATAATAAAAATACTTCAATATAGTATAACTAATAAATTAGTACATCCAAACTCAAGTAAGCTTAAAATAGTGTATTAAAATTCAGTTAGTTGGATCCCACTCTAAGGGTATACAAATAAATATCCCTTAGTTTTCAGGCTAAACAATTTCAACCTTTTAAGAAATAAAAGATACTGCAATTGCCTGATTGAATCTGGAAATTTGCAATATAAGTTCAGATTTAAGGAAGTACAATACCAGATGATGTGAAAAGTATAAAACTAGATGATGTGACATGATCTCAAAATTCTACCCCATCATAACCCGGGAAAGATGTAGACAACTCTGGTAAAGGTGAAGACTAAATTTGACTGAATCTGTGGAATCTCACATGAGTCGTCTACCTGAACAACTTGACCAATGATCCACAGACTTGGTTAGACTGAAGAATCTAGACACTCCATGTCAACTCATCTCCAAAATCATATATCAGAAAGTAAATTAACACACATAATCAATTCGATTGTAAGACAATCACAAGCACATTACCCTCCTTTATACACACACAAACAGTCTACAGTAGAGGAAGGCAAGCTACATTTTCTTGTTCTACAATCTGAGAATTACAGAATATGGGGTCCACCTAGCAAGCCAGGCAATCTTGATTTCAAGTTAGTTAACAAACTAAGAAAATAAATCGAGATCATGATTAGTACATACAAGTTGAGCTTATAGAAATTGACTTTCGTACACTGTTATATCCTTCCTCAAATAATTTTCACCACTTTCGGAAAAAAAATCTATATTATCACTGAAATATATATCATAATTTACGAAATTGGCTCCAACTCAATCTAGCATATGCCTCCAATCTTGAATCAGGTCAGCTTTGAGCTCCCAAACAATGATTAAGTCAATAGTTTCCACATTATGATTTCTCATAAAATGAGTTACCAACCAATAATACCCAAAATTTGACATTTCCATGTTAAAATTGCCAAATTTAGGAAGAGGTTTCTTTACCAAAACAAAATTACAAATTTAAACTCTTCCAAGAATGTTAGATTATTAAGATTGCAATTATGTGCAAAGCATATCTTCTGGGATTAAAGTGACAGATAATAAAATGGAGACAACATAATCATTCAAAGTATCCCAATCGTTGTTCACACTTTCTCTTCTAACCAGAAAGGAATTCTCTTTCTAGATGTAAGCATCTTTTCTGTCGGAGTATATTCTCAAGCTTTGTCTATGGTTGATCAATTACTCATCTTTTCATATAAATAACTAATCAAAAAGTATTAGCTAACTACACTGTACCATCCTGAAAAATCTCCAAACTCTAATCTGCGCTTTCACATTAGGAAAATTAAATATGTTACTTTCTCAGAGATTCAATATAGCAAAGCGCCAAAAGATATAGTCCTGCCTACGCACAATCATCGGAATACTCCACATTTTTCGACATAGAAAAAACTCAGATTTGTTTCAAATTTCTGCCCTAGCTGGACTCTGTTTCTTCGACAGGAATGCTTGTTTTCAAATACCATTGGAAACGGAAGCACCGCCTCCAAATTCATATAACCTATTCATACTGCTAATTTTATATAATCTAGCTAATCGATCCTTTTATCATATCACTTCCCATCAGAACAAATAAACTCATCTCATCCTCGATTCCAAATCCATCAAATTCCGATTCTAACAACAAATTTTATCATTCCATATTAACAAAAAATTTAATCAAGTGGAAACGGAGCTATGAGGAAAAAGCGACTTACTCTTGAGTTCATCGAGCCATCGGGGAATACTGTCGAAAGTCGATCTCCTGCTGATGTCATAGACGACAAGCGCGCCGAACGCGCCGCGGTAGTAGGCGGAGGTGACGGCGCGGAATCTCTCCTGGCCGGCGGTGTCCCAAATCTGAGCCTTAACTTCCTTCCCGTCGATTTCGAGGGTCTGCGTCTGGAACTCCACCCCAATGGTGGTCTTTGAGTGCATGTTGAACTCATTTCTCGCATAGCGGGAGAGCAGGTTGGATTTCCCGACGGCGGAATCGCCGATTATAACAATCTTGAAAAGGTACTCCTCCCCCTCGTCGTCGGAAGAAGAAGCCATGGGAAAAAGGTATCGAGGCGTGAAGACGGTGTAGAGAGAGAGAGAGAGAGAGAGAGAGAGTAAATGATAATGGTGTGATGAGAGCTGGCAAAGATGTGATGACAGGTTTTAAGACAGGAATGCGTGCTTGAGGGGGCGTGGGATGGGGTGGGGTGGGGTGGGGTGGGGTTATAACGGTTTTATATTTGTTTTACTTTTTTTATTTAGTTTATTTTCTATTTAAGCAACCGTAAGATTGACAATAGTAACGCAAAAATCAACATTAAAACAACTCAATAAAAATCTACATTAAAAAGAGAGGGAGAATTTCTTACGTAGAATATTTTGGGATTTTGGAAACAGACAATTATAGCAAGTTTATAATTTGATTTTTATCACGTGTATGATATATTGGATATTTGTGATTATGGTATTGAAATATCTTTCAATAACTATATTGGAAAAGAGTCAATCTAATAATTTTATAATTAACGTTTAATTAGACAACTATTAATCCTTTTGTAGTCGGTGGGGTACTAATTAGGATTTAGGATGCGGATGGAATTTTATTGGTGCAATTAGTATATATGGCAAAAAATATATTATTACTCAAAATAAAAAAGATTGAACAAAAGAACTTTTAAAATTTATTTTAAGTAATTTTATAATTATTAGTTCTATTTAATGGGATTATTATATGAGTAATGCTATTTAAACATATATATCTAGATATAATACCCTTATAATTTAACTAAGTCGGTTTTAATTGAACCGATTTTTTTAATTTATGGATTTTAATGTTTGGACTGATTAACCCTTTTGATATTATTTATGGAAATTATATGTAAAGTCATTATCAATTATTATATGCTTATAATCAGCTGTCATGCAATGAAATAAAGTTTGAAATAAAGTGATTACTATGAAAACCACTGCCCCAAAGCGGCTTACATGTTCTGATAAAAATAATTCTTAATTATGTTTTCCAAATAATTGTCTTTGTCATTTGCTTTTGGTGCCAAAAGTGCATGTCATGCATGTGGCTTAAATTTATTGCTTGAGATTATAATTCAATTTTGTTCATGTGAACTTCAATTTTGTTTGGTTCAGATTTGGTTAAAAATTTATAGCCTGAAATTTGTAGTTCAACTTTGTTCATGTGAACTTCAATATTGTTTGGTATCTCATGGATGGAAAACTTTTTTTTTTTTTTGGTATCATGGGGAACCCGCAGCCGCTACATTAGGTACAATTTGAGAAGCCGCGTTCGCTTGTCGATAGCACTGCAAATCACACAGACAGTAAACCATACTTGGAAACCAAGTGTGACAGCCTCAAACCCATAGAGGCGTTTGGTAGGGTTCAACATGACCTCTACCACACGTGAATCCACCTTAACAATTGGACTGTCCCTAGGAGATAACGGAAAACTTTATTTTACCTACACGTGATTGTTAACGTGCAACATGCAAATGGGACAACACTCAAAATGATCAATAACAATTAGTTTGTACATTTTGTGATGATAATTGTGATGTGATTATTTTCTTGGTAATATTAATGTTGAATTTTTAGTCCCATCGTTTTGTTTCATTTGTATAAAGGCTGAAATTTCAAATGTGAGGGGATTTCAAATTGTCATTTATTAAATACATTTTTTAATAAAATCAGCAATATATGTTTACTTTTTCTGCCGTAATAAAAAAAAAGAAAAAAAAAAGATGAAGACAGACATAAATATCTTCGAAGTTAAAAAATAAAAACGTAGTCATTTCCCTTTATAGATTTCTAAAAATGAAATAAAACCATATAAATTAATTTCTAATGGGTAGTAAAATTTAAGCATCAAAATCATGGTCCATACATTTATACATCATTGCAAAAATCAATATATTTCTAAAAGATGTGATAAAAGTAGCAAGATATAAGCCAACAAAATGTATTGAAATTACATTACACGAACGAATAATCCAAAACCCTAAGAGCTCTCAGAAAACGAAAGTCATTCTGTCTAAGAATCTCATTACATATTGAAAAAATTCTTGATGAGAGGAAGAGTTACAAGTAAACGAACATGCAATTTAGAATTTCAAAGTGAAAACTAGATTAACAAATTTACATCAATTCCCTCCAAAAAAATCAGAAGCAACGATCACGTATATACCCCTCACAGCTAGCTTTAGATAATTAGTTGCTTCTCTATATACAGATCGATCGATCTTCTGCTACTCGCTTCTACCGTTGAATCTCCTCTTTTCAGGTGAAGTTCATCGTCGTCTGTAGTCTTTCCTGCTAGGCGTCTCGCATCTTCTTGCATCCGCATGAGCAGCTATCAAGATCATGGTTCAATTTCTGGAATGTTAAACAAGGTCAGCTGTGTAATTTAGTAGTTTGATGCCTCTGAAAATGCCAGAAATAGCCAAATTTGGAGTTCTATCCATAAGAAAATGTAGACTCTGAATTCAACATCATTTTAGTCTTTCTCAGACAAGAACTGAGACACAATTAATATTCATGACATTTTTCAGCAACTTATCAAACTGATTTTGGAACAAACTGATTTAGTGTAGTTTTGTAGCATGAATTGGAAGGAAATGAAAGTGGAGTGTTTACTGACCTCAACCTGGTCTTGAAGGGTTTTTATGTGTTCCACTGCTAAATCCAGCATGTCCGCATAGCTAGTTTGCTGCAACGAATTACATATAAAACACAACATATTCGCACGTTGCTTTCAACAAGAGAGAGTGATGAAAAAGTGAACCAACCTTATCCATGTTTGGAACAAGATCTTGCAATTTCCTCAACTTGCCGCTGATTCGCGTCCTTCTCTCCTAAATAACACAATTCCAATTTTAGAACAACTCATCGCCATAACAAATTTCAAAGTACATATTAAACAGACACATCTGTTTGTGATGTCAATGAAAGATTTACAAACTAGTGTATGTTTTGTGATTGGTTGACTAATTGACGACCAATAATTAGAATGGGTGATAATTGTGGGTAGGGATGTTAACGCTCATAGTCCATTAAATTTTAAAGCATCGATTTTGGTTATGATTCTGGTTTCAGACCCGCTTTAGACTCGGACAGTTTAGATCCATATTTTGATAGTCCAGTCCGGATTCGGTTTTGGTTCCAAAACCAGAACATATACTTATTTAATGGTTCTGGTCCAAGTAAAATCCATTTATTGATAAGTCTAAGCTTAAGTTGGTTTGTCAATGAGTCGGTTTTACCAATACCGATCTAGAATAACTCATAGCCCATTAAATTCTAAAGCAACAGTTTCGGTTCTGGTCCGGTTCTGGTTCTAGACCCGCTCTGATCCGGACCGTTTCAGTTCCATAGTTGATGGTCCGTCCGATCCAGATCTTGCATCTAATGAATTGGTTCCATACTTATTTATTAATTTTGATCCGGGTAAAACTCGCCTATTGACATCCCTAATTATGGGAGATGGGGTGCGGACACGAGTCACGCAAAGAACTATATGTCATGACTGTCATAGAGTATTGAGTTTTTTTCTCTCTCTTTAATAGATAAATTATAGAATTTGTTGTGTATATAGATAGTAAAGAATATACTATAGGAGAATGGATTCATCTAAGGTCATTTTTCACGTTGACTATACTATATATCATATCTAATCACTTAGATTTGGCTTATATATCATTATCACAATAAATTATAAAATATCCAAAAATATTCCAATCATAATTCATAATCAATCACATCTCATCTACAACTTAATTTTCTAACAAGCTTGAACCATCTCAAGAGCCTATTTGAAATTAGTAGAGTCCATCTCAAGCTTAGAGCGGCTCCTTAATTGTAAGAGGGTGTTTGGCTGAGCTTATAAGCTCCCAAAAAACAGTTTTTAAGCTTAAAAATAGCTTATAAGCTGTTTTGGAGGAGCTTATAAGCTCAGCCAAACACCCTGTAAGTGTCATTTCAAAACTTTCAGTGGAATCAAACAAAAACAATGTATCTTATATCTTAGAATATATCTTAGAAAACGAGCCAAACTGCTACTTGGATCTATGCTCAATAAAAGCTTATTAACTAAACGAGTCAAGCATGAAATAAATTACTAACTAGCTAGAATATACAATTTTTATTTTTATGTTATGATTAGCATTATATATGTATACTAAAATTTTAATTATATTTATTTTCATAAAAAAATAACGAATTTTAATAAATATATTAGATTTAAAATAATATTTTTTATAAGAAATCTAAATCTATATTAAAAAGTTCAAATAAGGTCATGAGCCTCGAAATAGTGAATAAATAAAATTCAACTTCACTCGACGATAAACAAGTAAAGCCTGAGCATGCGAATATTCGGACTCAATTATATATCCTACTTGCGCTCGCTTGCGCAAGTAGTTAGGGTTATATCCACACAATTTAGATTGCACATATGCACATGTCTATGATATTGAGGTCCAAAAACCTCATAAACAGAGATTTATGATAGTCAATATATATAATTATTATTAAGAAATTAATTATCATGGTTTTCTGTATAAAAATAATAACTTTAATTATATATTCTATCTAGAAAAATATATTTACACTAGTTATGAATAATGATGTTTTAGTATTTATTTTAAATTAAATATGCATTTGGTAAAAGTTTTAAATAGGTGAAGAACACATTTCTTTTTCATAGTGATTACAAATGACTTTTAGTAATATCATACGTATATATGCATAAAACTATCCAACGTAAAACTATCCACCAGTTCAGCTGAAATAAGAAGATGCAGTGGGTGTGTGTTGGTCTAGTGGTAGAGTAATTAATGCTCAAGATCAAAGGTCTCGGATTCGAATTCACTTCGTTATGGTATGTCGTAAGACCCCTAAAAGCATTATTCGAACACATGATAACTATATCCTATATGCATATGCATGTAACAAAATGTAAAATTAATAAACATGTTTCAGAAATTATCCTTTGATACTTTTGGATGGAAAGAACCTTATCATATCCTTTAGTCCACATTGCATACCGCTTCACCACAATGAAAACTTTATTCATTAATTTCTAAGAGACTTTTTTAGCCGTTCTTCACAAAAAGGGACATAAAATATGGACTAAAGAATTGGATGGGATGGGATAAACAAGTAAAGCTTGAGCATGAGAATATTCAGACTCAATTATAATCCTACTTGCGCTCGCTTGCGCATGTAGTCAGGTTATATCCACACAATTTAGATTGCACATATGCACATGTCTATGATATTGAGGTCCAAAAACCTCATAAACAGAGATTTATGATAGTCAATATATATAATTATTATTAAGAAATTAATTATCATGGTTTTCTGTATAAAAATAATAGCTTTAATTATATATTCTATCTAGAAAAAATATATTAACACTAGTTATGAATAATGATGTTTTACTATTTATTTCAAATTAAATATGCATTTGGTAAAAGTTTTAAATAGGTGAAAAACACATTTCTTTTTCATAGTGATTACAAATGACTTTTAGTGATATCATACGTATATATGCATAAAACTATCAAAAGTAGTAGGCGGTCCGACAGTCCAACGTAAAACTATACACCAGTTCAGCTGAAATAAGAAGATGCAGGTGGATGTGTGTGTTTGTCTAGTGGTAGAGTAGTTAATGCTCGAGGTCAAAAGTTTCGAATTCGAATCCACTTCGTTATGGTATGTCGTAAGACCCCTAAAAGCATTATTCGAACCCGTGATAACTATATCCTATATGCATATGCATGTAACAAAATGCAAAATTAATAAACATGTTTCAGAAATTATGCTTTGATACTTTTGGATGGAAAGAACCTTATCATATCCTTTAGTCCGCATTGCATACCGCTTCACCACAATGAAAACTTTATTCATTAATTTTAAGAGACTTTTTTTAGCCGTTCTTCACAAAAAGGGACATAAAATATGGACTAAAGAATTGGATGGGATAAAAAAAAGGAAAGGAAAAGAAAAATTACCCGTTCCGCAATGCTACGAGGATGCGTAGCAAAACCGCGCTTTGCCCGAATCTTGCATGTAACAGAATCCTGTGGTATGTTGAGCAACTTCTCCATTGAAGCCATGTCTTGCGCTGTTTGTGAAATGCTAAACTGAAACTGACAATTACAAAATCAATGCAACTTGTAAGTTGAAGTTTTGTCGATATTGATGATCAGTAGGTACGAGATTTCTCGTTACAAGGCTCATAGCAAAAAATGTAGAGGATATTATGCTGCAAAATAAACAGTTTCTATAAATAGATTGGACACCTGAGATTCGATGGCGTCAAGCCCGTCCGCGACGTTCTTGCCTCGATTCGGCTGCGCGACTGAAAACATTATAGGATTATTACTACTGGCTTCCCACATTCCGAAGGCGCCGCCCCGCCGCTAGTGGTGGCGCAAGACTTCTTCTGGTGCTTGTCCATGGCGGCGGCCTCAGCTTCTTCGGAGATGCGAGAGAGCGATTCTTTTCCGGTGAAACTGAGCTGTGAATTCAATCTGGATGCGCCGCCGCCGCCGCCACCGGTCTGATCAGCTATCCCTTTTGAATTGTAGCTGCCTATGCCTCTCGTGACCGAAAATCCTGCTGTTATGTAGCAATTATTGTGAATTTATTTTGGAATTTTGTATGCCAGCGATGCGAATTCGACAACCTCGTTGAAATGTGTGTAATATTGCGTGGAAATTAAGACATGTATTAGGGTTTAGTGTTCACTATGGTAGAACTTGTTTATTCGTGTAACTATTTTATTGTAATAATTGACTAATACAAGCAAGCACATATGCGGAAAATATAAATTATATCGAATTACGTTAGGGTTTCAATATTTATCGAAAACTACTGTACCTTTTGCGGCCAATTTAGGCGAAAAGGTTATAGGAATTTAAAAACAAATAGTAGTAACTAACAGAACACAACAAAGTCATCAGAATAAAGGATTTAATATTATAATTTCAAGTCTAAATTCTTAAGGTCTGATTAGTTGATCAGACTATAAAATATAACAAATTCCCTAACCATATTTGTAAACTTATGTCAACTATGATTACGTTTGGCTCTTTTTATAAGATCGAACTACATATATGATTACTACTAATAAGCCACATATAATAATTTTAATAATTGTGATTTTCCATACTGTCGTATATTGATAGGATATTCGAATATCTATAAATAGTGAAGATGTATATATATATATATATATAGAAGGGATCAAATAATCTTACCCCAGGATAATATGTAGTGACTCAATCTCATCCACTCATCTAATAGATCCTATGGTTCGATTTTTCGGATTTTTAAGCTTAATTTCGCTAATTTTCGCTTCATTAAGGGTAGATTAGTAATTTGATTTGTTATGTGATTTGAAAATAAACCATGCATATAGTTGAAGCCGAATAATGCATTCAAATGAACACAAAATGCATTCACGAACACAAACATGCATCGAGTTTCAATTTTAATGCATGTTGTAAATGCGCCCAAAGCATTGCTCACACAGCATCCAGGCCCCACAAGCACCCGCGCCCGCTTGCACGCACCCATTGCCCGCTCGCGCACAACCGCGCCACCGCGCGCCGCACGCACCCAACGCCGGTTGGGTGCGATGCGATGTTATATTGTTTTAAATGCATTATTTAGTTGTTTTAAATCTGATGACATGTTATTTCATATGTATTATTTATGTTTTGTTGTGGCACTTCCCAAACCTAGCGCCGATGCGCACTCAACGCGCCTACCCGGTCGGAGCCCATTCAGCATCCCTACCCAGCGTCGGCGTGCACCCAGCGTCCCTACCTAGCGTCGGTCGCGCACACAACGCGCACCCAACACTGGTTGTGTGCGATGCATTGTTATGTTATTTTGAATGCATTGTTATGTTATTCTCTATGCATTGTTATGTTATTCTCTATGCATTATCTGTGTTTTATGGTGCCTCTCGCCAAACTCAGCGCCCGCGGAGACCCCAACGCGCGCGGACTCCCTACCCAACGTCGGACGGGCACCCAGCGCCCGCTGGGTGCCTTCCCATTTTGCCCCTGAGCGAAAAATGGGTTGCCACGTGTCAAATTTTGGTGCGTCCACGTGTACAATATGTGTGATCTAGATTGAGTAGTACATACTATCTAATCCAAGATCTACGAACCCAACCCTATATATATATATATATATATATATATTTGATCTAGCTAGAAAACAAAAATCAATATATTTATAGTTTCAAATCAAAATTAACTGGCATAGAATTAAAGCATTCTGTCACAGAGCTAATAGCGGCCATGCAAGCAGTCCACTAGGGCCTGCTATGCCAAAAACACCTATAGAATGGAGCAATTATCAACCGATGTTTAGCTTGGCTCAAAGAGTTTATAAGTTTTAATAGTTTATTATATATTTAAAAGTATATATAAGAATTTATAAATTATCAAAATATTTAAATAATTAAACTTATAAGTTAGAGAGAATCACGAATTAAAGAGATAAAATCACAGTTAGAGACCAAAATAAGTCGATAGAGGATATATTTGGAAATATTAAATGATAGTGAGATTATTTTGATAAATTCATATTACTTATAAGTTTATCAACATATAAATTGGGGTTCATAAACTTATTTATTGGAGAACTTATAAATTGTTAGAGCTGATTTTCACAATTTATAGATGATTTAAGAGTTTATTTTGCCAAAAACTTCTCTAAAATTAATAAATTTTAAATAATTAATAAGTTATTTTGATGAGCTTATTAGCTCAATCAAACACCATCTAAATTTTGGGTGAAGATTTATTTTACCTAAACATACAATATTCCAATCAGCTATTCATATTTTAAAATATACAATATATTTAATTAAATATAATTAGTATTATATATAATATGGACAAATACAACTAATTATAATATATATATATATATATAGAGTTTGTGTGTGTGTGTGTGTAGATGTATATTGTGAAAACATTGGGCTGATGGTGGTTTCAGGCCACTTGCAAGGCACGTGAGAGTCACTGCCGTGGTTTAATACAAATGCAATGCATCTTTACATTATTGGACAAAAGTGACTCCCAAATATTGTTCTAATTAATTATTTATATAATATCGTCCATGCAAATTTCAACTGTCAGTCACCTATAGGCTTTGCCCCCTTTTATCAATTTTAAATCATCAACTTGCATTCCTATAAAATTATATAAATCTTCAACTTGCATTAACAAATTAATTATATCTCGTAATAGTGACAGCAAAAGGGTTTAACTAAATTATTTTATCGAATGCTAAATCGATACAGAAAATAATATTATAAAATCTCCAGGAATAATAAATTGACGATTTTCTTTTCTATTCCGCAGAAACAAGAGAGAAGTCTTTTTGTGAAATTCCAAGTTATCAACCTAGTAATAGAAAACCATTTATTTTAATTTGATAATTTCGCCATCACATCCACACATTTAATTTGTATACTCTTTATCAAAAAAACCTACTACATTTCAAAATTTTGAACAGAAGACAATGGATTATTCAGGTTTATATATATATTAAAAACCTATTTTTCGTAAAAACCTAAAAATCAATGTATTTTAAGTAAAATTAATATACCCTTGAATTTTGGTAAAAGACGACATTAATCATGAATATTTCGTAGTGTAATAACTTTATACATAACGTGCATTAACTTTGTATATAAAATTCATTGGTTTTTATGTTTTTATAAAAAAAATAGGTTTTTATTTGATCTCTTCACTATATATAGAATGAAAATAGTTTTTTATATTATTTTGGTGGGTAAGTAAAACTAAAACATTAAATAATTTCTTTATATTTATCATGTCACCTTGCTTTTATCCATCTCGATTGGATTCACAAGATTTTCAAAAAAAAGAGAGGACTTAATCTACTAAAATAAACTGAAATCGAAAAGATTCATATGGTAAGAACTGTGCAAGAAAACATTTATACTCTAAACAAGTACGCAAGTTATCTATATTCCAAAAAACATATTTTATTTAAATTCCTTTATGAAAATGTTCGTATTAGAAAAATATAAAGTATAATATAACAACATAAAATACAAAATCAAAGTACATGATACAAAAAAAAACCCATATCCTACATGCCTCATTGTCCAAGTGATGAATACTTTATAGCAAAAATAAAAATTAACCCATTTAAGGGGAGCTAATTGATGAAACGAGCAGCCTCTCATTTCAAAAGTCCGAATTTGGAACAGTCTAATACTACTTATAGACCAAACTAGTTATAACACACTAATGTAAAGTAGTTAAAGTTTTAAAAAGTGGGTATAGTCCACACTTTTTGAAGGATAATTATTTTGAAAATGAAATGAACATTTGTTGGAAACCCAAAAAGGAAAATTAGATATTTTAAATGGGACAGGTGGATTACCTTATAGACCAAACTACTTATAACAAACTAATTAATGTGTAGATCTATAGTTATAAAATAAATTGAACACTCATGTGATTGTTATTCATGACTTCTAAATATTATAAACTAGGATATATCTACGTAATATTCCATCAAAATATGAAATTGAAATTCGGACGACTTGCTAGTTGGCTTGTTTAATTAAGTCAATATTTAATAGTGTAATAAGATTAGGAATTAAGAAGGAAAGGACAAGGTGGTTTGGTTGAAGACTGTGGGTGCTTAGATACGAAATATTGATTGATGCACCAATCGAATATCGGGTGCTGGGGTCTATTCTATGTCACATAATGTGAGACAAGTTGGTGTTAACCCCAAACGAATTTACTGATTTGCCCTTTGGAACGCACGTTTCTTTAGAAGTAACTCTTAATCAAATCTAGGGGTACGCATCAACCGAACCGAACCGAAAAAACCGATCGAATCGATAATTTTTGATTGGTTCGGTTCGATTTTTAGGAGAGTCGGTTTTTAGTTCGGTTCAAAATTTAATTAAAATCGATTTGCGGTTCGGATTTATATTTTAGGTTCGATTAGTAACCGAACCGAATCGAAATTAATTTTTATATATTTATATATTTTTTATATAATAATTAATTAATATCTTAATTAAATAATAGGATACAAATGTGTTTATTTAGAAAAAAATATATAAAAAATTATATTTCTGTCGATTTCTTCGATCGGATCGAAATCGATCGATTTTTTCAGTTAGGTTTTTTATCGGTTCGAAATTATAAGTCGGTTCGGTTCGATCAAAAAAATACGTTCGATTCGATTTTCGATTTGGAGAATTTCGATCGATCGATCGAACCGATCAATGCACAGCCCTAATCAAATCCTACTACCTATATAATGGTTGCTACTCCCTTCATCCTATTAATTTTGACTCATTACTTTTGGACACGTGGATTAAAAAAAGTTGTGCTTTGTATATAAAATATTGTATGACATAAAATTCGAGATACTTTTTAGTGTAAAATTATTTCATTTTAGTGTATGAACCAATAATAATAGAACAACCCAAAATGTTATATGTGCTAATATTAGTGAGATAGAGTGAGTATTAGATTTTTGTTTGATGGACCATTAGACTTGATAATATGATATTATAGTAAGTCAAAAATAAATAATAGCATTGACGAACATAAATAATAGTTGTAAATGAGTTAAAATTTAAAGACCTTGAATCCACTTGATGGAGAAGACTGAGTGGAATTATTTTTCTTGTACTATTTGTTGAGAACGTGAAGGGGCTTCACTTTCAAAATATAGAGCGTTGGATAACTATTTACATTCCGAAAAGTTACACCTTTTCAAGATTAAAGGAATTGTTAAGTGAAAAATAGGTATTTCATGGTAAAATTTACAATTCAACGTACTACAAATTATATATTTATTTTATTATGTTAGCATGTAACAACTACCTTATTTAAGATTCAATGGCATGGCATACAGTAAGAAATACCAAATGAGTTATTGAAATTATCATAATTACCAAGGAAATATTTTATTTTATTATGTTACCATGTAACAACTAAAACATAAATCAAACATACATTAAGAAAACCAAATGAGTTATTGTAAAATTCATAATTACCAAGGAAATATTAGCAATGTCATATACACAAAACAAAAATCAAACAACAATAAACTAACTAAAATTAGCAACTATTTAATCTTTAAAGCGCAAGTTTTTTTTTAATTGATTAAGAGCAAAATTTGAGTTTGAATCATAAATATGGAAGGCGAAAATGGTAAATTCACGTGAAAGAAAGAAGCAAGCAAAAGAATCATAAATTTCAGCAAGCACCCAATGAAGAACGAATACACTGCCAAATGCGTATAGAATAATAGTAATACGTACCATTTCCATCTCCAGCCGCCGTTGCTAAGTGATTGAGAAATCCCGCCGGCGAGCTACTCTGCCTCAGCAGCGCAGTAGAAGACGCGCCGCCGAACCCGTACGACGGCTGCAAACCAATCGTCGTGTTAGCTATACTGTGCTCCTCTCCAGTGGGATTGCCGCGCCTCGAGAGACCATCGTTTCGGCTCGCCATTGCGGCGGATTCAGAGGCCTCCGAATGGAAGAAACGGGCCGGACCATGGGTTTGAGGCCCGAGGCCCGAGAATTCGCGGGTCGCCCCGACTACAGATTCGACCGCCGCGGTGAGGATGGAGCCCGGGGCGGAGTCGTAGCGTATGAGGCCGCCGGCGTTGCTGCTGCTGCCCATTGAGCCTTGGGATGAAGAGGATGTAGACGAGGGATACATATTCGTGTTGAAGATGCAGAGAGAGAGAGAGGGAAGAGAGAGGTGTGGGATATTTAAAAGTGGGGTTGCAAGTTGCAGAGGAAAAGTCTAGGAGGAGTGATTGGGTTGCCGGTGGGTGTTTCAAGAATTGGAGTATTGTTAAGAGACCACTTGATTTAATACCTTACTAAATTGCAACTTGTCTTCTGTCTCTATAATTTAACAACTTTTTGGGGCTAGGCTGAAACTTACATACCTTTGTTGTGAGATGAGATCGCCCATAACTTTAATCTTCCATTTTCTGTTCGATAATACTCCGTCTCCGTCCATCTTTAATATATGGTTTTTATGGATACGGATTTTAATAAATGTAATGAATGTAAAATAAATAGAGAATGAGATACATATAATAAAATATATTATATGATTAAAAAATATAGATTATGAGTAGTTTTTTATAATAAGTGGATTGAATATGGATAAAAGTTTTGACTTTTGGGTGATGTCCATATCTATAAAAGGAAAACGAATGAATTTTATAGATATCGAAATAAAATTAAATGAACAATTATGGTGGACGGATGGAGTATTTATTTATATGAAAATGAATAAAATATATTTGGTGTTCAAATATTTTAGGGTTAATACACGACTTGTCAAATCAAATATCGGATGGATGGTTTGCAGGCTATTGCACAGAAACGTGAGATTTACTCAGTGCGTATCGTAGGTAACGACTACGGGTTGTCCATGATATCAAAAAATAAAAAATAAAAAAATATATCGGATGGATAGAAACGCTACAAGGTTTTGAGATAGCAGCAATGGAACCTGATTCACTCAATGAGCAAATAGATTAATTATTCATACTTAGGGAGTGTTTATTTTTCATGATTAATATTTTGAAAGATTGACTATTTGATGTATTAAATATGTGATAAGATAATTTTTATCTATCAATCATTTGTTTACTACAAAGTATTAGTGAATGATTAAAATTATGATACATAATTTTCTCTTTATTTTGAGGATTATTTCAATCCTACCTATATTGATTGGATTAAAATTAATGAAGAACAATTCAATGGATTAAAATAATCTCGGGCTTTGGAATATCATCAAATATTAATCCTTAAATTAAACACTTGATTAGATTGGATTAATTTTATCTATCCAACATAATCATGCAAAGTAAACACCACCTTAATAGATATATATACAAAGCAATGCATGGCCTTTGTAACACAATAGAAATACATCGAGCTTCAATTTAATTAAATTGAACAACTTCATGCACTGATTGATGTCACTTAAGCCCTCAACTTTAGGCTTGCTAAATTTTGGTTAATCGAAATCAAAACATCCCAAAATTAGTAACCGATACCGATTAATTAGTTAGTCGATTCGATTATTGAATAATCAAAATTAATCAAACTTAAATAAATTGCTCCATTTAAGATTTTAATTTGATGGTATCTATTTAAATTTAGCTTAATTAATTTTTAATTTTATTATTGTTATTATTATTATTATTATTATTATTATTATTATTATTATTATTATAAAGTAATAATTATTATAATTTAAATTATTTGAGTATACTGATTCAATATCTACATGATGTAATTTTTGAACAAAAAACTCATGTACATCTGTCCTTACGGTGCAGACCGACAAAAGTATCATTTTTCTTAATAAAAATATCATTTACATTGAAGTAAATATCATTTGTTTTTTACACTGTAATTTGAAAGTATCATTTATATTAAAAAAATATTATTTATCTTGAAAAAATTATTATTATCCGTATATGAGGACGTTCAAATGAGACCACCTCTTTTTTAAATATTTATTATCAACGCGACATGAATAGTACATAACCACTTATTTCAAAAACACAAATGGTCTACGTACATTACGGGTAAAAGCATTTACATATTCTTCAAAATGATATGATATTCTGATAATAAATATAGTTTCGTTATCTATTAAGCTTCAAAATGCAATAGTTATAGTCGTTTTTATTCATGATTTACTAAATTCGTCAGAAAATTACAAAATGATACATATATTATCAATAAAGTTTTTTACCATTAGTATGTCAAATTACAAAATGATACATATATTATCAATAAATTTTTCAATCAACACTTTTTTTTTTTTCAAAAAGCATATGGTAGTATAGAATTATTAGCACTGATATATATGTATAAATTCATAAATTCACATGTTGTGGAAATTGTTTTAAAAAAATCGAGTTATAAAATCATTTTTTTCTTAAATTACTTCCAGAGCCCTATCAAACAAGTGTTAGTGTGAAATTTGCACATGGCGGCTTTCTGCTGAAATACTGCACGGAAAATTTATGAGAGAGTGGCTATTGACAGGGACCCTAACGTATAAAAAATAACTGATTAACAGATTTTATTAAAAAAAAAAACTCATCCGCCCAAATCTGATTACAATTATTTGGGAAAAATCAGTTGTCCAACTATTTTTTATAAAAATTAATTATAATTTCATTGTGACATCCAATAAGCTATACTGATACTTCGGAACCGGAAAATAAACTTGGAGAGATAAATTTTTATGACTTTATTTGGTATTTCAATTTTTTAATAAAACATAGTAATAATTTGGATTTTAAATAATAAAATTATTATTTTTGGACTGCCTGACTCCCAAGCTATGCATCTAAAACATCTATCGCATGTATTATTAAGAAAATAGAGAGCCATGTTATTCGAAAACCCAAAGCCCAGTTATAAAATAAGTAAATTCTGAAGCCCAAAACAAGCCCTAACGGACGGGCTCAACCCAAAACTCACTTTATATATCCATCTAGGGTTTCTGAGTACTCCGCGTTCCCAGTCTCCATAGAGAGAGAGAGGTAGGTCTAGAGCGAGAGAGTTAGCGGCGAAAATGGTGAAGTTTCTGAAGCCAAACAAGGCCGTCGTGATCCTACAGGGCCGTTATGCCGGCCGCAAGGCGGTGATCATCCGCTCATTCGACGACGGCACCCGCGACCGCGCCTACGGTCACTGCCTGGTGGCGGGGCTCGCGAAGTACCCGCGCAAGGTCATCCGCAAGGACTCGGCGAAGAAGCAGGCGAAGAAATCGCGGGTCAAATGCTTCATCAAGCTGGTGAATTACAACCACATCATGCCCACGCGCTACACGCTCGACGTGGATCTAAAGGATGTCGTCACCGCGGATTGCCTGCAGTCGAAGGATAAGAAGGTGACAGCGGCGAAGGAGACCAAGGCGAGGTTCGAGGAGCGGTTCAAGACAGGGAAAAACCGCTGGTTCTTCACCAAACTCAGGTTCTGAGATGTTATCGATGTTTTGGTAGGGTTTTCATTTAATGTCTGCTACTTATTATTGAGTAATTTTGTGAGGAGATATTTTTGTTTGCAAGGCAATGCCTTTGTCTCTGAACTTGAATATCAGTCTCTGATTTAATATCAGATGCTTTGAACTTGTTATGTTTTTCTTTTGCTCCAATGCTTTTTTTGGGCGAATTTTATTATGGATTCAATGTTGTTTTTTATGTTCGTATTTGGATTTAGTTTAGTGATTATTGTTGGAAATTGTGTTTAGTCGCTATTTGATCTTGCAATTGATTATGTCTTTATTGGGCTGATCAACTTGAATTGAGAATTTAAATTAAAAAACAATTTGTTGTAATTATATACACATTTGGTGAGGTATTAACAATTTATTTACTAAGGATTGGCTTTAATTTTGAAGTAATTTATTTGTGGATCTAGTTTCATATTTTATTAGGTTTACTTGAAATCATTCTACAATTTTCTCCTCAGATCTAAATATTGGAAATTCATTAAGAAATAGCACTAAGAGGGTGTTTAGCTAAATTTATTGTTTCAAGAGCTTACAAGACGTAGATCTTACGAGACATAGTTAAAGTGTTTGGATAATTGAGTTTATATTCTTGAAAAAGAATTGAATCATAGTAAGATTATTTTGTTAAATTCATTATAAGTTTAGTTATTTTTACAATTTATAAGTTGTTTAGGAGTTTATAAACTCAGCTAAACACCTTTCTTTTTGAATCATATTTATCAATTGGGTTTTGTGTAGGTTATCACTTATTCCATGTTAGTGTCCTTAGTTATGGTGGAATTTGAAATTGATATACATCTAATGGAAATAAAATGTTTTAATTAATTTTATGTCGTTTTTATTGTGAATACTTTTGAGTTGTTTATTGTTAATGTTGCATTCAAAAACATTTTCTCAAATTTCTTCCCATAATGGACCATCAAAGCCCAATAAGCTAGAGTTTGAAGGATTTCATCATGAATTTGAAATATTGTATGTGATCCTTTTGACTCTGAGGTTAAGAAATCCATCAGTGATAATTATTATTATATAAAATCTCTTTGGGTTGAAATAGAATTACCTCTACTGACGTGATTTATTGTTTATTTTCATCAATCAAATTGTAAGATCACAATACCTATAATTTTAGTTTGGTTTTGTAGTGTTCTATTTTGTATTTCGTATGCTGCCGCATTGGTATATTTGAACCTGTGCATTTTCAAGAAATAATACTATGTCCGTCCCGGCTAAGACGGTTCATTTCTTTTCGACACATTTATTTAAGAAAATGGATAAAGTGGTTAAAGTGATAAAAAGTAGGTATAGTTTGGAAGAGATAATTATTTTTAAAATGAAACAAGTCATCTTGGGTGAGACAGTCCAAAATAGAATATATGTCATCTTGGATGGGATATATGGAGTAATTGCTTTGCATATTAAAGACGTTTTCAAAGTTTTATGTGACAACGTAGTTTGGAATTTTATCTTTAGTTATATTTGGAATGATTTGCACAGCCTTTTAATTTGTAAAAAATATACTGTTTTTTTAGATTTTAGTATCGCATCAAATGTGTACTTTCAGTTGCATAGTATAAACCGAGCCAGCAAGTGAATGTTCGCTTTATACAACTCAACTGAAAATACAATGTCAAAATTGGCTCGATTTGATTAAACCTTGCGAACTTGGCCGAAGTGTAAAAGTTTTCCTTTTTTTGTCAAAGTTTGGGAGTACAAATAATATTTAAAAAATAAAAATAAAAAAATGATTATTTGTCGTTTTTTTGTTATATCATCTGATATTGGAGAGGTTTTGGTGGTAATTTTTTTCCTTGTTGAGATTTTATTTTGTCATTAAATCGTCAAATTTCTTCTTGCATAGATGATAAATTATTATCCTATATTGGAGGTCTAGCACAGTATTCTTAATGATTATTATAGCATTAGTTATAGGAGATTAGGAGGACTAAGGTTATGTTTATCAGTAAGTAACTCAATTATTTAATTATCCAATCTTTTGAATATTTAATTTATTTTTCTCTCTTCCACATCATCATTATTCTATTCAATCCAATTATTATTTATAATTTTACTATATTATTTTAAATTTAAATATAATTAATTGTATTAAAATTAATCCGTAGTATAGCAAAATGAGTAAGAAGTTGTAAATTAATAAAAAATAAAAGATATGACAAATTAAGAACATAAATTACAATAATTGAAATAAACAATCATTGCTTTAACAAATCATTAATATAATTATGATAATATTGATGTCTATTTTTATGGAAAATAAAAAATAAAGATTTTGTTTATTTTTAAAAATTATAATATATAAAAAACATAATGATATTATTTAATATTAAGAAAACAAAAATCAAATGTCACATTATTAAAAAGAAATTGGAGGTTGGATCGGTGGCGAGACCACCGTGGGCTGTCTGCCCTAAGTGAACAAAAATACAAAATACTTTGTACTACAAGAATTTGAAGATGAGGGTACCTTTGTTTAACATGTTGGTTGATGGAAAGTGGGGAAAGCTTGTTTACTCAAAAATTCCACTAACTTAACAATTTTTATTTTTTATTTTTTTTTGTATCATGGGGAATCCGCAACCGCTATCTTAGGTAAACCTTACGTTCCTGTGTAATAGCCTGCAAACCACAATTATTTTGATTTATAGGCTCGTTAGTATATATTACTCTCTTTTCCCATTCATATCAAACCATGTAGTTTTTAATAATTTGCACTTCGGCGCACGAACATTTGCATATTCGGTGATCGATAGATACGATTCTCCTTAGATAATTAATAATTTAGGAGCTACATAAACATTAAAAAGTAATTCACACATATAACATATAATTTACATTGACAAATAAATTTTATATGATTTTCTCACTATATTCATATTTGCTATTGTTTAATAGTTGGGGGAGAGGAGGAGCAGATTCATCATTGTATAAACAGAGAGGTTCATCACTTGATTGAGCAAAAACAATCGTTAAAGTAGAGGTTTAACAACAGTAATTACGTCACGGCTCACGACTGGCGGAAGCTTGACGACAGCCGTGACGTCGCCTCTTCCCTTCGCTCCCCCTATAAATTGTCGTCTCACTCACACCCAAAACACACACACACGCGCGCGCACACAGGCTCAATTATCACTCAAAAGTCAAAGCTCGACATCGAGAACCTGAAGCCCTAATTCGGCGAAATGGGGGTGAATGTGGCGAGAATGAAGCTGGGATCATCGGGCCTTGAGGTGTCGAAACAGGGGCTGGGGTGCATGGGCATGTCGGCTTTCTACGGGCTGCCGAAGCCCGAGGCCGAGATGATCGAACTCATCCACCGCTCCATCAACTCCGGCATCACATTTATCGACACCTCCGACGTCTACGGACCCCATACCAACGAGATTCTGATCGGAAAGGTATAAGCTTTTTGTTTTTACATGTTGCATTTCGATTGTATTTTGTGCACGAACCATTAACTTCACTCAACTATCAGACTATGAGTGATTAAAAGAAGTTGCACTATGAATCAATCCAGAGAGTTGAAGTGAATGAATTTGATAGATTGGTTGAATCAGGTGTGTCGGATATTCCAAAGCTTCAATTTTCGGTGTCATTTACTAAATTACAGTTAAAAAACAGGATTTTGTCATTCTTAACAACTAGCAAAATGACACCTGCGATGCAAATGATAATAAATTTATATGCGCATGTATGTCAATAATAGATAAATCCTATCACCGGAGAATTTTAGATACGGATTCATTTTATTTTATTCTCTCTCCGTCCCACCCAAGATGACATGTATTTCTTTTTGGACTGTCCCACCCAAGATGACCATGTTTTCTTTTTAGTAAATAATTATCTCTTCAAAAATCGTGGACCTACTTATTTTTTATCACTTTAATCATTTTATATCATTCTCTTAAATAATCGTGCCGAATATAAGTGGACTGTCTTGGGTGGGACGGAGGGAGTATTAAATATATTTAAATTATTAAACCATTCTTAAAATAAAATAAGTAATTAATGATACTATGTGTTTATTGAAATTTGTAAAAATACACATATTTATAATGGTAATATATAATCTACAGTTCTTCGAAGAAAAAATAATAATATAATTTACTTATCTGATATCCATTTTGCCAGTAAATGCTAAGTAACTAAAACATTATTCCTTCTATGATATCGGTTGTGAGTAGCCTGAATGATCATAAGATGGAATCATAATAATTGGTTTTTTGAATGGATTCCAAAATAACCAAAAACCATATGGTGAATCCCTTGGTTGCAAGAGGGAACTTGAAAATTTGATAAATTTAGCTTTTAAGATGTTGACTGGATAAATCTTAAAGGCTGATAGCCCTATCTAAACACAACCTTAGCTTCCATATCTTTCTTCTGTGGACTTATGGTGTTGGATGAAGTACGATTCTGTTCAAATTATTATTGCATAGGCTCTGAAAGGAGGAATGAGGGAAAAGGTGCAAATAGCTACCAAGTTCGGCATAACATGGGGGAACGGGAAGGCGGAAATTCATGGCGAGGCAGCGTATGTGAGGGCTGCGTGTGAGGCGAGCTTGAAGCGTCTTGACATTGACTGCATCGAGCTCTATTATGTTCATCGCATTGACTCTCGTGTTCCCATTGAAATTACTGTGAGTAACTGCATTGATGATCCATGCTCCCTCCACCCCGAGTTGATGCTGTTATTCTTAATATCATCATGTGGTTTTCTAGATGGGGGAACTTAAGAAGCTGGTTGAAGAAGGCAAGATCAAATATGTTGGCCTCTCGGAGGCGTCTGCTTCGACAATCAGAAGGGCTCATGCTGTTCATCCGGTAACTGCTGTGCAGATCGAATGGTCGTTGTGGTCAAGAGATGTCGAAGAAGAAATCATTCCCACCTGCAGGTAACAGTAACAACTAACAAAACAGAGTCTCAATATGTATAGTTTTTCACTAAAAACCAATACCATCTCATGAATTTCAGAGAACTTGGCATTGGAATCGTCCCATACAGTCCACTGGGGCGCGGTTTCCTTTCAGCAGGTCCAAGCTTGGTACACAGCTTGTCGGAGACTGACTATCGTAAGGTTAGTGCAGCAGATCTCGCTCCTCCGATTCCATATTGGTAGCAAGAGTTGATTCATTTATGCAAAGATATATATATTTTGCAGAATAATCCAAGATTCCAGGGTGAAAATCTTGAGAGCAACAAGCTGGTATACCAACAGATTGTTGAAATTGCGACGAGGAAAGGCTGCAGCCCGTCGCAGCTGGCACTGGCTTGGGTTCACGAGCAAGGAAACGATGTTTGTCCGATTCCAGGCACCACCAAGATCAGCAACTTGGACGACAACATCGGAGCCCTGTCGGTGAGTTTAACCCCAGATGAGATGGCTCAGCTCTCTGCTTTGGCTGACATGGTGAAGGGAGAGAGGACGGCTTACAAGGCCCACACGTGGCCTACCGCCAACACGCCGCCGTTGTCTTCTTGGAAAGGTACGAATGATGTGCAGGAGAGCACCTAATGTAGTCTGCATTTTCATGGTGGTGAGTGTAATGGCTGTATTGCTGTAATGCCCTGCATTATTTCGAAATCTTACCTTGTCTAATTTGTATTCTTTTTCTTCTTGTTTTTGGTGTTTGGAATAAACTATTTTGTATGTGAGTTTGCAGATGGGAATTTTGAAAATATATATGATTCAGGCTATGTTATATACAGACCAAGATCTTAGAATGATGAACTACGATAAGAAATTCTCTCATCGTAAACAAGCGATGAACTCCTTATTTACCATTGTGTAACATTCATATTATAACATTCAATATAATCACATCCAATATGAAATGCTTCCAAAATTTCCAAAAGAAATTGGTAATTTCGTGAAGATCAGAACGGATCAGAGTTTGGACTACGAAATATAATCGACCTATAAATTATCTTTTGTTTGCGCTTTCGTAAAACATAACTTCCACGTAATTTCGTATTTATTGAGTGAAAACTCACCTCAGTCTTCGACGGTTCACGCTGGCTTTTAAATTGAAGATTCAGTAACTCACATTTAGAGACTAAAAATGTTAAAAGAAATTCTTTTTATTTAGTAAAAACCACAAACAAAAGATAGTCTTACCTATGATCATATTTTGTTCTTAATATTGTCCAAAGACTATCAAAATATGCGTAAATAACAATATTAGATAAAAAAAATTATATACATTTTAATACAATATTAAATACAATCGTGCTTTACGAATAAATAACAACAATATACCACTGAATTTGAATTGTATATCATAGAACTTTCAGTATTTGAATTTACCGGCTGCTCAAACTTAATAGTTTACTGCCATCCATGTAATTGTTGTAATTTAATAAAAATTGAAAGAAAATCATAATTGATATATATATATATATATATGTATATAGTAGAGTTATAATAAAAATATATTTTCGTAAAAATCTAAAAACCAATTCACTTTACGTATAACATTAATGCACCATTGAGTTCTAGTAAAAGATAATATTATTAATTAATATTTCGTAATGCAATAACTTTATGTATAAAATACATTAATTTTTAGGTTTATATATATATATATATAATTAAATGTTTCTTTTATGCAATATTTAAAGTTGTATAGCAAAAAAATATAGTACATTAACAAAATAAATGCTTTATGAATAGATTCATGTGTATCTATATATGGGAATAAAATGATAGGTGTACACTAATAAAAGAACTTCAAAAATAATGTTTCTATATATAGGAATAAAATGATAGGTGTACACTAATAAAAGAACTAAAAAATAATGTTTTAAATATTTTCACAATAAGGATACATATTGTCGAAGGAAATTTAGTCTTTTTATATAACATTTTTTTATATTGAGTTATTTGTAAATTATATTCGAACTTTGATCAGATAGTAATTTTTTTATCCAAATTTTGAAAAAAAAAAATGCAAACATAAACGTCCTTACTTTTAGACACATGAGGGCTATACTCTAATTGGGATTAATAAACTTTATTTCAAACTTAAAATACTCAAACATTCAAAACTCATTTACAAAAAATGAAATTAAGATAGTTCAAACATGCCTCTATTTATAAGGACTATTCTAGCGTTAACTAATCAATTTTCTATTTAAGTTTTAGAAGTAAACATTATATGAAAAGTTTAACTATATTACTTAATTTATGCTCATAAATTTTTGTAAATAGTAATTTGAAAACCATTATTTATGTTCATTGGTTAAATCATCGGTAATCATAGATTAATTATATATTGATTGGTATAGGAAGTCATTGTCATGTGTATAGAATAATAATTAAAAAATGTATATTTATTTATGTATATTTGATTATATTTCAATTATAGTAACATAATTCCCACAATCTACATTCACTATATATATATATATATATAGAGGAGAGATCATATGAGAATAGATATATTTGTGAGAAATGAGAATAATTTTCAGCCCTTAAATATGATAGATCTATGGTCTAGATTTGATTATATAAATGCTATGATTATTGAATGCATGTGCTACGATTTAGTATAGTTTCGATTTTAAAAAGGGTATTTTTGTATTTCTATATGAGATAATATATGGTAGTTCCTAAATTCATGGGTTTACATAATTAAATGGATTGATTATGGTTATTTTTCTTTACACGTTTGAATATAGTTATTGCACATTAAATCAAATCTGATTTACAGTTCATAAATTAAATTCAAAAGTTATAAAGAATGTAATATGAGTTATTGTGTTTATATATTATATTACATTAATCGATATAATATGTTGCATTAATTTATATAATATATAACACAATATATGATATATATATATATATATAGCACACAATATATATAATGTTGATTACACATTTAAGATACCCTAATAAAACGAAGATATACTTATCGGTTTATAATGTTGCATTAATTAATATATTATATAGCACATTATGTAATTTATATAGCACATTATATATATCAACCACATATTGAATATATTATTTTAAACGAACAAATCTTGATCGTGGAATAATTTTGCATTAATTAATATTTTATATAGCATAATATATAATATTAATAGCACATGATATACGATATACATAGCACACAATATATATATCTATAATGTTGAGTACTTATTTTCAATATAATAAAAAACAAAAGATATACTTCCACTATATAATGTTGCATTAATTAATATATTATATAGCACATTATGTAATTTACCTAGCACATTATATATATCAACCACATATTGAATATATTAAATCAAACGAACAAATACTGATCAGTGAATAATTTTGCATTAATACATATTTTATATAGCATAATATGTAATATTAATAGCACATGATATATGATATACACAGCACACGATATATATCTATAATGTTGAGTACTTATTTTCGATATAATAAAAAACAAAAGATATACTTCTCAGTATATATTGTTGCATTGATTAATATATTATATAGCACAATATATAATATACATAGCACATTATATCTATAAAATATTGTGTCAATATTTACGATGTCAAATGAAACAAATATATATTGGACAGTATATAACGTTGCATTATTTTATAAATTGTATAACATATTATTTGATATACATAGCACAATTAAATGGATTGATTGTATACGAGAATTTTGGTGGGGATTTGTACAGGCCTTGAAAATCGGACGTGCAATAATGGTCCCTTTTTTTTTTTCCAATATTAACCTTTACTGTTTTCTCCTCCAAGACTGTAGGATTTTTAAGACAAAATCTGGAACGTTTTTTTTTTTAATCAATGATTGAGATACACTCAATCATTCTTATTTCTTATACATATATCTATTCTCACCATAATCCCTCCCTATATATATATATATATAACGTGGAGATGGATCAGGTAGGAAATGATAATTTGGTAGGAAATATGAATGAATCTGACCTTTGATTTGCTATATCAATAGTTTAGATTTAATGAAATGGTTTTGTGTTTTGTGTGTACACGGATTATTGTGCATCACTAGAACTCTTGGTCTAGAATGAAATATGGCTAAACTAATATATTTAGCATATGTCTACGAATGAATGAAATATATCTTAAACTAATATATAATATAGTAATTCGATTGTCTTCACACAAATATGGAAGATGTCTTACTATTCCTATTTTCAGATATTAAGGAGCTTTTCACCATAACCAACCCCTATATAACGTAATGTATAATATGTATTATTACTAGTGATTAATTCAATATATTTTAAAAATGAAATGGTGATTTGGGAGAAAAATAGAAGTTACTATTTCTACTAATGATTCTGTTTTTTTTATATATAGATATAGATTCCATGAGAGAAACGAAACTGGAATAGAAATGTCAAACACAATCCTCAACCTCAAGTCCTCAAAGAAAGGTCTAACAATGGCGTCACGACTGCCACAATGTCGTCGCCAATACGGCAGCCGTGACGTAGTCATCATCATCCATAAAAGCTCCTCTCGTTCTCATCAACTCAAACCACACCTTAATCGGGTTCAATCTCATCACTGAAGTTCCAATACCCATATCCCCAAATTCAGTTAAAATGGGAGTGAATGTGCCGAGAATCAAGCTGGGGTCGCAGGGCCTTGAGGTGTCCAAGCAAGGCCTGGGTTGCATGAGCATGTCTGCTTTCTACGGGCCGCCGAAGCCCGAGCCCGACATGATCAAAGTCATCCACCACGCCATCAACTCCGGCGTCACCTTACTCGACACCTCCGACATATACGGTCCCCACACCAACGAAGTCCTAATCGGAAAGGTATACCAGATTTTACTCTTTCCTTTGCTTAATTCCCCAATGCTGCAATCAATTATTGATAGCGAATTTTCTCGAAATGCTGATGCACCCAAACTGAAGGTGATTTCTGAAATATGTTTCCCCGCTTCCAATTACAGAGATGGTGAATTGAGTTTTAGACTTTTAGCACGGTAAACCATAGGCAGAGGTATCACATTAGGGCTTCTTTTCATATTTTTATGTTTCAATTAGATTAGTTCGATCCCAAAAGATAGAAAAATGGTTAGTTGCCGCTAAATCCACCAACTATAACATAATTTGTTTGTCCCATGAACTTTAAAATTTGAATAAGTATACATAAACTTTCGATTTTTCCCATAACCCCCAATTGAATCTAACATGAAAAAATCAGAAATGATGTGACAATCGAAAGACGTCGTTTTGCTCAAAATGATGTCGTTTTCGATTATCACATAAAATATAAAAAATAAAAAATAAAAATAATTTTCACATCTCATTACCCTCATCTCTCCCTCTTCCATCTCCTCACTTTCTCATCCCACCTAGGGGTGAGCAAAATACCCAAAAATCGAATAACCGAACCAAACCAAAACGAAAAATTAAATTTGATTTGGTTAAAACCGAATTAAAATTTGGTAATTCGGTTTTCGGTTTTCGATCGGTTCAGAATATTTTTAACCGAATAACCGAATTATATATAATATTATTTATTTATTTAATATTATAATTTTAAAATATCAATATCTTTAATCCTATTCATTTTTCTCTCTCCCTATTATATCAATATATAATATTTGTAAAATATAATATTATTTATTTATTATATAATACTATCAATTAATTTTTGCCAAATATTTTGTATATATATATATATAAATGTATTTTATGTATATAATATCAATATATATATTATTTATATATTCATTTGAAAAAATATTTTTTCCTAAAATAAACCATTTTTATATATATAATATTATTTATTTATTCTTTTGAAAAAGTATTTTATTTTGTTAAAAAATCGGTTTAACCGAAATATATTTCGGTTATTTCGGTTCGGTTACCGAATAAAATTCAGTTCGGTTCGGTTATTTTGTTGAATTAATTCGTTTCGGTTATTTTTTCATCCAAAACGACCGAATAACCGAATACTCACCCCTATTCCCATCCCATCAATATCCTTCTTCCTCATCTCCGATGACCACCCCCACCGCAACAAATGGGCGGCGCGCCATCAACGGCCTCAGTTGTTCCTTGCAACTTCCCATCACTAGCTACATTGCCATAATCACCACCACCATCATCATCATCATCATCATCAGGTGGCTCTGGCGGTTTTTGGGTGGCTGGGGGCGGTATTAGGGAGGGCGCCGATGGTGAGGTCTACGGCGAGGGTTTTGAATCTTTTGATCGGAGGGTGGCTGGCTATGGCTGTCACATTTGGTCTGACCAAGTTGATTAAGGGATTGCAAATTAATAATGGAATTTTAATTAAGGGAAATTATGATGTGAAAATTAGTTTTATTTTTTTATTTTATGTGACAATCCAAAACGACGTCGTTTTGCTAAAAACGACGTTGTTTGATTGCCATATCATTTCTGATTTTGCCATGTTGGATTTAATTTAGGGGTCATGGGGAAAATATCAGAAAATCCGAAAGTTTATGTTTTGTTATTCAAATTTTAAAGTTCATGTGACAAACCAGAATTGTATTAAAGCTGGTGTCTTTAGCGGCAATTAACCCATAGAAAAAATAACTCTCAAATATAAATGTTAATCAGTTGCTCTAGCAGACATAAACCGCATAGTTCTGCAGTTAATTTAGTCAATTTTCTTGATTCTAGATAAATATTACCAGATTTCTGGGCTTCGTTTCTTCTAAATAGTCAAAATTAGACAAATGGCGAACTATTATTGTCAGAAGATAAGCATTGATTAGTGGACTGTCTCTGGCATTGGGTGTGGACTTCTAAGATCTCTTTTTTCCTATCCTTATCTTTTCTTTTTTCTTTTATTTTTTGGATCAAGATTTTCTTGAACTGACTTGTTGAAATTGGTGCAGGCTTTGAAAGGGGGAATGAGGGAGAAAGCACAGATAGCTACCAAGTTCGGGATATTAAGCACAGATGAAGGAGAGCTGCAGGTAAACGGTGAGCCAGCATACGTGAGGGCTGCATGTGAGTCGAGCTTGAAACGTCTTGATATTGACTGCATTGATCTCTACTATGTTCATCGCATTGACACTCGTGTGCCCATTGAAGTCACTGTGAGTACTCTTCCCTAACACACACGTTGTTGCATTGAGAAAGATGATGATGATCGTATATTCATAAACTATGTGATGCACCATTCCACTTTAGCTGTTAATTTTGCACTTGTGCTTGTGTTCATTAATGTGGTTTTGCTATATCGGAAAATGAGGCACAAACAAATGATATATAAAAAATACCATCAAATTTATTCTGACCAAGATGATATGGCTCTTAATGGTGCATCTAATGCAAACAGGAATACTGACCAATTTGCCCGTTTTTGTTTTTGTTTTGCTGGCCTTTCTTCGTATTGCTGCTGTCCTATGCTTTCCAAGATGGGGGAACTCAAGAAACTGGTTGAAGAAGGAAAGATAAAATATGTTGGCCTCTCAGAGGCGTCTGCTTCAACAATCAGAAGGGCGCACGCTGTTCATCCTGTAAGTGCTGTTCAGCTCGAATGGTCATTGCTGTCTAGAGATGTCGAAGAAGAAATAGTTCCTACCTGCAGGTAAAAGGTAACAAGCATTTTTTCAACATTCAGGCCGTGAACAGACACTAAATAGTCGCATTATGAATTTCAGAGAACTCGGCATTGGAATAGTATCATATAGTCCACTCGGACGCGGCTTCCTCTCTGTCGGCCCCAAGTTGTTAGAGAACTCATCAGAGGGCGACATCCGTAAGGTTGGTGGCACATCTTCTAACCATGACACTATAGCTTCTTTCTATGATAGTTCTCATTGAGATTTGAGTGAGGAGTATATTTCTATTTGTTTTAACTTTTTTATGCATATCTGCTGTCACATTCATATGTGTTGATGTTACAATGTATATTCTGCCTTTCAGTTCTTAATGTTTAGTCACATATTCTCAAATTTGGCAGACCTATGTCCCAAGGTTCCAGGGTGAAAATCTTGAAGCCAACAAGACTGTATACGAAGAGATCAACGATATGGCTAGAAAAAAAGGATGCACCCCATCTCAACTGGCACTGGCTTGGGTTCATTATCAAGGCGATGATGTGTGCCCGATACCTGGTACGACAAACATCAACAACTTGAACGACAACCTTGGATCTCTCTCAGTGAAATTGACATCAGAAGAGGCGGCTCGACTCTCTGCTTTGGCGGACATGGTTAAGGGAGACAGGTACCCTTCCATGGCACACACATGGATGAATGCAGATACACTTCCATTGTCATCTTGGAAAGGTGAAGCTCATGCATGAGAGAGCATATGCTTATTGTACACTATGATGAGAATAAATGAATAATTCCTCTTTTACGAAAATCTGTAACTTCCTTCTTCGCCTACTCTTATATTGTTCTCTTGTTTACTTTAGTGAGCGTTTACTTTTCATAATTAGCATTTTGAAAGATTGAGTATTTGATAGAGTAATGTATGATAAGATAATTTTATCTATCAATCATTTATTTACTACAAAGGACTAATATAGGGTTAAAATTGGAATAAATAATTCTTCATTTGTTTGGATGATTATTCCGATCCCACCTATATTAGTTGGATTAAAATTAATGGAGAACAATTCAAATAATTAAAACAAAATAATCATGGGCTTTAAGATATCTTCAAATGTTAACTCTTAAAAATCAATACTCGATTAGATTGGATTAATTTTATTTATCAAACTTAATCATTTAAAGTAAAAAGCCTTAGTGGATAAAAGTTGATTACTAAAAGTTATGTAATTTTTGTCTATGTTTACTTTCCTTGATTTCGGATGGGTGGATCACCCCTGATTGATTGGTTTAATTTTGAATATCGAGAGACTAGCGGAATGGTACTTGTAACTTTAGTCTTTTCCATATCTAAATGTGAATGTATACACATTTACCATCATAATTATGAATTAATTAATCATAGCTAATTATATTCCCTCTGTCCTATTGAACATGATTCATTTTTTTCGTCATAATTATTTATAAGAATGATATAAAGTGATTAAAAGGATAAAAGTAGATATGATTCATTTTTTAAAATTATCAAAGATAATTATTTTTTAAAAGTAAATGAACCAAATTAGATGAAATAACCAAAAAATAGATACGGGTCAAATTCAGTGGAATAGAAATGATGCAGCCCGTGCAGCCCAAGGTTCGATGGTGGCCGACCCGGTGCATGTGCCTGTTGGGCCGGTTACAAGAGCACGAACCAAGAAGTTCAAGGAGAGCTTGATGGGCTTAGTTCAAGAAGTGTGGGAGCAAGAGCTGACTAAGAAGCCCATTGGAGAGAGTGGAGCGACCAGCCCAAGAATCATCAATTTCATGGAGGCAAATGGGCTGGAACTTGAAGATGTTTAATCTTGATTTATTTGGCATATTGGGCCATGATATTTTATCTTTAATTGCTTAATTTTCGTGGGATTATTAAGGCCCATTTTAGACATGTTAATTTTCGTTAGTTTTGGGCCTATTTTAAGCATGTTTGACTTAGTCTTTGATTCCTTATAGGATTAGGTCAAATCTTTGATATTTTCCTATTAGAACTAGGTTTCTTTTTAGCCTATATAAAGGCTTGTAAGGGGATGAACGAAAATCAGACCATCTTTGATAATAAACGTGAGTTTCTTCTTTCTCTTGAGAGTATTTGAGTTCTTCTTGGTTTTGCCAAGTCGAGGTCATTATCCGCGAATCGTGAGCAAACCATCACTCGTTGTGTGTCATTCATCGCCCCGAGTTGTGCGTCAACTATCTAGTTGGGGTATAAGCGAAATCTTGCCCTATATCACTGGAGGTTAGATTCAGAGGTTTTGGGATATCCATTGGTTCGATTTTCCGTTCGCGTGTCGATAGATCTTTCGTACCAGCGAGGATCGTATCAAGAAATAATGAAAGTTATTAGCTGAATATAAATTTATCATAATTTAAACTAATAGCTAACACTATAAATGAAAAGTTGAGTAATAACTTTATCATGAAATAACCTATATTGACAATTTGAATTTAAAATATAAAAGAGTCAGTGGTGAAAATAGCCACTTTACTTAGCAGTGAAAACAAAATACTCCATCCGTCCCATCTAAAGTGTCCAATTTCTTTTGGACACGGATATTTAGGATAAAAGTATAAATTAGTTAAAGTGTTAAAAAGTAGATAGAGCCCACACTTTTTGAAGGGATAATTATTTCTTAAAATGAAATTGGACATTTGTAATGGAATAACCCAAAAAGAAAAGTGAAGTATTTTAAATGGGACGAGGGAGTATTAACTACAAACCTTTTGTAGAGGTCGTTGTGCGCCCTTCTTGGGTCATGTTGAACTGCTACCACCCCGGCGGCGCCTTCCTTCCATTTGTAATTAAGTTTACAAAAAAAGGGGAAATACATCATTTTAACTTAATAAATTGGTTTTATAATAATTTTAATTTAATAAATTGATAATACATCAATCAAATTTAATAAATTGATTTTGTTATAATTTTTAACCCATAAGTGATGTTTCGACAAAAAATGTAAAAATCCGATGGATCCGGGACTGGGCACCCGCCCTAGCCCGCTATTTACTAGCTATACTTGTAGCATTTAATTTAAATTTTATTAGTAATTGATTATTTTGATTGATAATTTAGTATATAAGTTTTTTAAACTTTATTTTTAGTAATGATTGTTAATTATGATTCATTAAATTAAATAATTTCTATATTTATAAAAAAATATTATTAAATAATAGATTAAATAGTGTGACATGCAAAATGTTGGTACATAGGATCCGAAACGTAAAGTATAGTGCTTTATTTCGTTTTTTTATCAATGTTACTGACTAAACACAAAGTATCGAGCGCAAGTCTTGTAACTTAGCGATATTTATCCTCTTTTTGATTAATATTTAACCCTCGACTCTGCATTTTGTAATTCTAAAAATTAGTACTGGTTATTAATAAAAAACCAGCGATGATTTTTTTGATATATATACCATGCGCTTACAAAGACCAACTCATAATAAAAATTAGAAACCTTTTGAAAAAAATGAAAACGCGCGGAACGTGGTGTGGTTGGTGATCGAGCATCCCAGTTTTTTGCGAGGCAATTCTTCTGGATTAACACTCGAAATCTGAAGTTCGAAGAAACTTAAGACTCCAACAATCAACATTGGCGGTTTATATGTATAAATTTTTTTTTTTGTGGAAAAATGTCGAATGGCGACAACATCGATTACGGCAGCGGTGACGTCATCTTCTTCCCAATCTTTATTTAAAGGTCAGCGGATCCACCACTGCTCAATCTAGTTCAGTCCGACTAATCCCTCGAATTCCCAAATCCACAAGCCCTAATTCAGCAAAATGGGAGTGAATGTGCCGAGAATCAAGCTCGGGTCGCAGGGTCTTGAGGTGTCGAAACAAGGGCTGGGGTGCATGGGCATGTCGGCTTTCTACGGTCTGCCAAAGCCCGAGCCCGATATGATCAAACTCATCCACCACGCCATCAACTCGGGCGTCACCTTTCTCGATACCTCCGACATGTACGGTCCCTACACCAACGAAGTCCTGATCGGGAAGGTACGCGCTTCTGCCACTCTTTCCTTCCTTTGATTTTTTGTGTGTGTTGTATTTTGTGGCTTTAAATGTTTAACTTGATTGAATTCTTTAGAAGTGCTGTTGTATGTTGATCTTACTTGGCGAATTAAGCTTTAGTTGCTCTGTGATGCCTATGGTAGTAATATCTGACAATCAGAGTGTGCGATCTCAATGTTTTATGTTTCAATATCCAGAAATAAAAATAACTCTAACCCTTTTGAAGGAAAATAAGTTCTTATACGTTTAAGATGTTTAATTTGTTTTCCTTTTTTTAGTAGTTTCATCAGTTGTGCTATGAGTTACTATATCACTAACATTTGCCAAGAGTTCATCGGTCGACTTTCTCGAAACTGTAATTAGCTTCTGGAGGTCCTTGAACCTCATACAATTCTCTTTATATTTGTTTAAAGATTATTCCAGTATAAGATGGAACCCTTTCAAGGTTCGTGTGTGTGTAGAGTTTGGTGCTGAAAACGAGTCACAGTGTTCCTGCATTAACGTTTTGGAGTTGTTGCAGGCTTTGAAAGGGGGAATGAGGGAAAAGGTGCAACTTGCTTCCAAGTTTGGGATAGTTCTTCAGGATGGGAAGAGGGAGATTCGTGGTGATCCAGCATATGTCAGGTCGGCATGTGAGTCAAGCTTGAAGCGTCTTGACGTTGACTGCATTGATCTCTATTATGTTCATCGGATTGACACACGTGTTCCCATTGAAATCACTGTAAGTCTCTCTCTCTCTCTCAGATATGTTATTTTGCAATTCTATTGAGATTTGAGGGTGGCGATGATTGAATCCTAGTGATCTGCAGTCCAAATGAACTTTTACATTGGCTTTAAACTGAAAAGGAATAGTGGTACTCTCTTTCTTTCATTTTTACTTTCTTCATTTTCATTAACGGGTTAATGTGATGTCTTTTTCATTGGATGAAGATGTGGTTCACATGAAAGATGAAGTCAAGTTTAATTTATTCATCTATAGGTGTTTATGCTTGCGTTGTCAACATGTGCTTAGTTTGTGTGTGAGTAATTACGTAAACTACGAGATAAGTTTTCTTGTGGCAATTGCAGCAATAGCCATGAATACTTCTGCATCTTTTGCTGTGTAGTGGATGGTATGTTGTGCCTGTAGTGGTTTCTTTTACCGATTATATTTTGGTGAAGAATACTTGGTTCAGAGCCTGGGATGCCAATAATTTGTTGTAATGATATAAGAATCGTATCAAGAGCTGCATTTGACTTGCTGCAATAATGGGCATTACAACTAGGTGACCAAAATGATATTTGGTTCTCCAATCGTGCATCTATGTGCATAGGAAAGAACACTATAACTACTACTATTAATTCGATTTACTTCATTTTTGCTGCCCTTGTTCCCTAATGCTGAATGTCGCTCATGATTTCGTAGATGGGGGAACTTAAGAAATTGGTTGAAGAAGGAAAAATAAAATACATTGGCCTCTCAGAGGCCTCTCCTTCAACAATTAGAAGGGCTCATGCTGTTCATCCAATAACTGCTGTTCAAATCGAATGGTCATTGTGGTCAAGAGATGTGGAAGAAGAATTGATTCCTACATGCAGGTAACTGATAAGTACTTAGTTGAATTCTGATGTTTTGACAAAAACGAAAAACACAATATATAATCTTTTGGCATGTCTTATGAATATCAGAGAACTTGGTATTGGAATTGTCCCATATAGTCCACTTGGACGCGGCTTCCTTTCAGTAGGACCCAAGTTGTTAGAGAACGCATCAGAGGGTGACTTTCGTAAGGTTGGTGCATATCCGTTTCTCTAGGTAGTAAAATCTTCTTGGTTCTAGTTTTAACTTTCATGCTATAATGCTAGATTTGGTTCTTGTGCAGATAGTGTGGAAATCTTTGTTCAGTTTGTTATATTTCTAACAATGATGATAGCAAGACTCGTCTGATTTATAAGCTAACATGTCTGTCGCACATTTGCTAGGCCTTTTTTCCGAGGTTCCATGATGAAAATCTTGAAAGCAACAAGCTCATATACGAAAAGATTTGTGAAATGGCTGCAAGCAAAGGTTGCAACCCATCTCAATTGGCGTTGGCTTGGGTTCATCACCAAGGAGATGATGTCTCTCCTATACCGGGCACCACCAAGATCGACAACTTCAACGACAATATTGGAGCCCTCACTGTAAAACTAACTCGGGAAGAGATGGCCCAACTCTCTACTTTAGCTGACGATGTCAAGGGAGAAAGGTACCCTTCGATGGCCAGCACGTGGAAAACCGCAGACACGCCCGCGTTGGAATCTTGGAAAACCGACGTCTGATATGCATGAGAGCACCTGCTCTTTCCACTCTATGTTTTATCAATATATGCTTCAAACTTAGTGTAAATGATCTTATGCTTTCTTGCATAAGCTTATATAGCAATCTGAGCTTCTATTGTTAAATAAGGACGGCAATAAATATTATATGCAGCGGATGATATGTAATGATCTTATGCTTTCTTCCATGAGCTTATTTCCTGCAGTGTGAGTCTTGTTTTTTTTTTTTAATGTAAATTTCTAAATGCTTTTTGTTTTATTTTTTGACTTCGCGATCCAACTGAAATCATACCAAATATTAATTTGATTTATAATTGAAATATTTAGAAAGACTGGTTATAAATATATAATTTAAACCCACAAGAAATAAATGTTTAAATCCTATTACAACACTTTATTACATAAAGTGTAAATCCCCGATTGAGCTGCACGACATGAGTAGTCAGTAGTCACTAGTAGGGGTGTAATCGAATCGAGTGAATTAAAATTATAATTAAAAGTCGAATATCATCTAATTATCCTTAATCTTCAAATTTGGTTTGTTTAGTATCGAACTTAGTCTTGAATTTTATTTATCGAATATTTCAAGCTCATGAGTTTGTTCGAGCTTTAATCGAACCCAAATAAATTTTTTAAATTTAGATATATGTTTAGAGTATTGATTATTTTATTTTAAAAATAAATTATTTTATCCATAATAACACAATATATTTATTGATTTCTTATAAAAATAAAAATAGTTAGAGATTTAATATAATAATTACTAATTATAGAAAGAAAATGATTATATCTAATTAATAATTTTATATTTTCAAAGTAAATCGCTTAACGAACTTGTTCACGAGCTAACAATAGAATACTATCACGTTTCAAGTTTGGTTTGTTTAGCTAACGAGCTTCACTAAACAAACTCAAACGAACTTTTATCGAGTCGAACTCCGAATAACTCACGAATAACTTGACTCATTTACCGCCGTAGTCACTAGTCGTTGAGTAATTTTAAGTGTAGTTTCTCTCAAACCGGCAACAATTAATTGCGAGTGACAATATATCAAAATATTGAAACCGAACTAAATTATTTCTATTTAGGAAATATATCAAAACACCATTATATATTGAAACCGAACTAAATTATTTCTATTTAGGAAAAAAAAAACTAATGAAATGCAGTTCATATATTTCAGGGAGAAAAACAAATATTGACGGAGGTGATGCGATGACATTCACATTAACGTATGTAGAAGTGACAACGCGACTAATGTGAATTTGAAGCTCATCGAAGAAAGGTCTAACAATGGCGTCATTGCTGGCGATAGCGTTACGGCAGCGGTGACGTTATCGTTTGCCCTTTCCCCTTTATAAATTTACTCACTTCACTTATCATCAACTGGCAACTGACAGCAGGCACTGAAACATCGAGTTCAGTTAAATAGCGAATTCCAGAAGGCCTAATTGAGCGACATGGGAGTGAATGTGCCGAGAGTGAAGCTGGGGTCGCAGGGGCTTGAGGTTTCCAAACAAGGCCTTGGCTGCATGGGAATGTCAGCCAGCTACGGCCAGCGGAAGCCCGATCACGAGATGATCGAACTCATCCACCACGCTATCAACTCCGGCGTCACATTTCTCGACACCTCTGATGCCTACGGTCCCCATACCAACGAGATTCTTATCGGAAAGGTATTTCTGTCCGCTCAAGCTGTGTATTCAATCTATTAGCTCATAAAGGCTTGGTCTAGTTGATTTCTGCTATTAGTTTATTGATCTCGATTGTTGATTTTCCGCGAATTAGTAATCCAAGAACTTTTCAGAGAAGAGATCTTGACCGAAGATGTAGTTGTGCAGTTATGCACACGGCTTAGATTAAAAAAATGAAAAGTAAGCGAATATGCATATGCTACTTATTGTGTTCTATCTATTGAGCAATTATTCTGCTTTGAATAACAATTTGGTTTTAATATTCTTCGTAATTGTGTTAGAAACAGTTTATGCACATCCACAGTTTATAAGCGGACTTGTCTTTTGAACTTAATTTGGTTGAGTAGGTACTCATGGAGACCTTGGGTACATTGCCTTTACAACTTATTGCAATTATCGAGTGGAGATTTGAATAAAGTGCAGCAAAATTTTCCTGAACTAGTCTGTTGAAATTGTTGCAGGCTTTAAAAGGGGGAATGAGGGAGAAAGTGCAAATTGCTTCCAAGTTTGGGATAGTACACAAGGATGGGAAAAGGGAAATACATGGTGAACCAGAATATGTGAGGGCTTCATGCGAGGCGAGCTTGAAGCGTCTTGATGTTGACTGTATTGATCTCTATTATGTTCATAGGATTGACACTCGTGTGCCCATTGAAGTCACGGTGAGTACTCTTCTGAAGAATCACTTGTTGGAATATGAAAACTGAATACTTAGTGATCCGTTGTCCATATGAAGCTTAAAATTTTCCAATACATTTATGATAAATATTCGTGATTTCAAAAGATAGTCAAGTTTTTTATTGATTTCTTGCCTTTTTCTCCCTTTTACGAAAATTTAGTGGCGGTGGCAGGGTAACTGAAGAACAGTTTCCTGGGAATTAATATGTGATGGACACAAAATAACCCAAAACTTATGTACCCTGTTTGTATCCTGGGTATACAGGTGATTATATCATTATATGTGCATCGGCATGTATTTGGGTGTGAGTAAATTGTAGCTGAGTAGTTCTGCCTCTTTACTGTGTACTGCAAGGTATGATATGCTTATAGTGGATTCTTTACCTAGATTTCCATTTCTTTTTTGTCAACTTATTTTGTGGAGAAAATTGTTCGCATTAGAATACCAGCATGGTCGGATCATATATATTTGTAGAAAGACTAGATTGTTTGACAATTAGCCTATATGACCTTGAATTACAATTATGAGTAAGAGTGGCTACATTTGTTTTATTTACTCTGCTGTTCTTCCTAAAATTGCTCTCATGCTTTCCAAGATGGGAGAACTTAAGAAACTGGTTGAGGAAGGGAAAATAAAATATATTGGCCTCTCAGAGGCTTCTGTTTCAACAATCAGAAGGGCTCATGCTGTTCATCCAATAACCGCGATCCAGAACGAATGGTCACTCTGGTCAAGAGACTTGGAAGAAGAATTAGTTCCTACTTGCAGGTACGAGGTAGAGGTAGTTTTTCAGTAATTTTGGATTTGAGAAACTGAATAAAATGATTAAGCATGTCTTGTGATTTCAGAGAACTTGGCATTGGAATTGTCACATATAGTCCACTCGGACGTGGCTTCTTTTCATTAGGTCCCAAGTTGATGCAGAACTTGCCAGAGGGTGACTTCCGTAAGGTTGGTGCTATCTAGTAAAGCTTCACAAGGAAGACGACTATTTATTTATATATGCATATAGAATAGCTTTTAGCTTGATTTATATCTATCTAGTAAAGCTTCACAAGAAAGACGACTATATAATAACTTTTAGCTTGATTTATATCTATCTAGTAGTAGCTCTCCTTCCTAGTTCCTACTGCTAGCTTTATCCATTTTTGTTTGTTTTGCATACCTAGAAAAGTATTTGAATGAGCTTATTGAGAGTGATATGAGGAGTAGCTACGTTTGATGCGATTACTTCTAAAATACTAAACAGACACACATTCACCTTATCAAATGCCATCCCTATCTGTTCCCTTCATTCAGTTTTAGGATATTTCTGCTTGAAAGTTTAGAGACACCATTATAAAGCTGCATTTGATTCGATTCTTTGTCTTTTTAATGAAGAAGATGCCAAATATTTTCATCCTTACATACTCTGATAATATAGCCTGTGTGATTTGCTAGCAATTTCCAAGGTTCGAGGCTGAGAATCTTGAAACCAACAAGGTCGTATATGAAAAGATCAGCGAAATAGCTACGAGAAAAGGCTGCACCCCGTCTCAACTGGCATTGGCTTGGGTTCATCACCAAGGAGAAGATGTGTGCCCTATACCTGGCACCACCAAGATCGACAACTTCAATGAGAATATTGGAGCTCTCTCTGTGAAACTAACTCCGGAAGAGATGACTCAGCTCTCTGCTTTAGCTGACATGGTTAAGGGAGAGAGGCATGCATTCATGGCGAGTACATGGATAAATTCCGACACACCACCATTGTCATCTTGGAAAGTTGATACCTGATATGCATGAAACCACCTGCTCTAGTTTGGCACATGGATGCTATATTTTCTAGTAAAGCTTCTGTAGAAAGAGAGAACGATGGTTTTATCTATGCATATGGAATAACTGAGCTTTATTTATATCTATCTAGCAATCGTTCTCCTTCCTCTAATCCTACTGCAGTATGTACTGATATGTAATATTAAAATATATTTTTGTAATTTTACTGTAGAAATATTATATAATAACTTGTGGAGGAAGAAGATGTAGTAGGTAGAGAGAATAAAGAAGGAGATAGAGATAAGATATTTTTCATATGCAGCTGTTTCGGCTACAGTAGCCCTAATACACTTTAGGTGGTCCCACAAAGGTAATAGCAACTCTTAAACAACTAACACTTTAATTGAAATAACAACTATTGAAATAGTGACATAAAGTTGAGTTTCTCTCAAACAACACCACGTGTATTTCTTCAATTCAATTTCTTCATGACTCCACCTTTACTCTCGATTGCAGAAACCCAGATATCTTTTCCACTTGCTTTCCTTTTTTCCAAAATCAAGCTTGAGTTCACAACAATACTCCCGGCTTTGAGAGATCCTTGACCCCAAGGATCAAAAGTTGGAAATTTCTTACGAAGAAACTGTACATCCTCCCAGCTTGAAGATCCCAAATCATGCTCATCCCATTTGACCAAATACTGACGAACTGCCTTCCCATTTCTCTCAATGATCCTTTCTTCAACCACCGAAACTGGGTTTACCACAAAGGCCCCATCTTGATCGACAATTGGTAGATCTGAAGCAGTAGTGGCCGTGGAGTTGATGAACCGTTTGAGAAGGGATACATGAAAAACTGGGTGTATCTTCGAGCCCTCTGGCAAGTCGAGACGGTAGGCCACATTCCCTATCTTCTCCAGAACAACATAAGGCCCATAATATTTGGCAGCAAGTTTGACATTCTTCCGTAGGTAGACTGAATTTTGTCTGAAGGGTTGAAGTTTAAGATAGACCTTCTCCCCCACCTGAAATTCTCTCTCAGTTCTTGACTTATCTGCATATTGTTTCATCCTGTTTTGAGCATTCTGTAGGTTCTCCTTTAATTCTGCATTCGCCTTGCCTCGGTTGTAGAAGTCCTTCACTTGAGTCCGCCTGGGTAAATAGGTAGTGAGTGAGTGTAGAGGAGGTGAATACCCATACAAAGCCTCGAAGGTGTTATCTTTAGGCTAGTATGATAGTTGGTATTATACCAAAACTCACTAAGGATAGCCACTGCATCCACTTGCTTGGGATTTCGTGCACCATACAACGAGAAATGTCTCTAAACACCGTTGAGTCTTTCACCGCCCATCGATTGAGGGTGATAGTGAGGTATAATCCAAACCGGTGTTCATTCCTCAAGAGTTCCTTCCAGAATTGACTAGTGAAAACCTTATCTCGATCAGTAACTATGCTTAGAGGCTGCCCATGTAACTTATAGATGTTGTCCAAGAAAGCTTTAGCAACAATATTGGCTGTGAATGGGTGAGATAGTGGAATAAAGTGCCCATACTTGGTAAATCGATCAACCACCACCAAAATGACATCTTTACCTTGTGATTTAGGTAAGCCCTCAATAAAGTCCATACTCACATGTGTCCAAGCTTGTTCGGAATTGCTAGGGTTGTAATAGTCCTGGATAGGCCCTAAGTCGACTTACTTTTGCTACAAACATCACAAGATTTCACCCACATGGTGATATCTTTCTTGAGTTGTGGCCAAAAGAAAAGTCTTCGGTTCTCACATAGGTTCCCAATATACCGAGTGTCTCCATAACCAAGTGTCATGCATCTCCCTAACGAGTGTCTGCCGCAGATCGGTGGTAGTTCCCACAACAATTACGCCTTTGTACCTCAATATATCTCCCAGCTCCCATTCGTGTAAGTCGTCCGACCGCAATACTGCCTCCATGATCTTCGAATAAATCCATCCCTTCGTAACTAGCCTTAACTTGTTGTACCCAAGTAGGGCTGACTGTAGTAATGGCACTACAATTGTCACCTATTTCTCCTCTTCGAGATAAAGCATCTGCAGCTTTGTTATCTCTTCCTTTATTGTATTGTATCTCATAATGGAATCCCAGGAGTTTAGCCACCCATTTTTGTTGCATAGGGGTGACAATCTTTTGATCAAGCAAGTGTTTTAGTGCTTGTTGGTCAGTTCTAATGATGAATTTGCTTCCTTGCAAGTAGTGCCTCCACCTTTGAATGGCCATTAATATTGCCAAAAATTCTCTTTCATAAATAGAAAGAGATTGATGTTTGGGGCTTAGGGTCTTACTCATATAAGCAATAGGTTGACCTCTCTGCATGAGAACAGCCCCCACACCTGTTCCACTTGCATCAGTTTCTAGGACAAAAGGTATAGTGAAATCTGGTAGAGCTAAAACAGGTGTATTGGTCATAGCTTCCTTAAGTTTGATGAAGGCTTGCTCTGCCTCATCCCCCAATGGAAAGCCCTTTCTTGATAGGGAACTAAGAGGCTCACCGAGAACCCCATATCCTCAGACAAACTTCCTGTAATAACCAAGTGAGACCTAAGAAACCCCTCAACTGCTTAAGATTAGAAGGCCTTGGCCACTCCACCATATCCTCGATTTTATCCGGATCGGTGGATACACTGCTGCAGAGATGATGTGGCTAGATAGTTCACCTTACCCGTCCAAAGCAACATTTACTCCTCTTTGCATATAATTTGTTATTCCTCAAAATAAGGAGAACTTTCTTACATTCATAAGATGAGTTTCCCAAGTCTTGCTATAAACCAAAATATCATCAAAGAATACCAAACTGCTTTTCCTCAATTGTTTTCAAAACTTGATTCATAAGGGATTGGAAGGTAGCGGGGCATTGCATAGTCCAAAGGGCATGACAAGAAATTAAATGACCATGATGTGTCCTAAAGGCGTTAAGTGCCTATGTTCGGGAGACATCAATATCGAAAGTAGCCCGATCTCAAGTCAATTTTGAAAAGAAGCGCTTCCATGTAGCTCATCTAGGAGTTCCTCAATAACGGGAATAGGGTAACTATGTTTGATTGTGTGGTTGTTGAGGTATCTATAATCAACACATAGTCTCCATGTTCCATCTTTCTTCTTAACCAATAGCACTGGTGAAGCATAGGGGCTCTTGCTGTGTTGTATTTCACCAGTTGCAAGTAATCCTCCCACAATCTTCTCAATCTCATTTTTTTGGTCATGTGATACTCGATAAGGAAATTGTTGTCTGGGAATACTGCCAGGTTTAAGAAGGATTTGGTGTTCAATACCTCTGATGGGGGGCAGCCCGATCGGTTCTCAAATAAATCCATGAATTCCTCCAAGAATTCATCCACCCTCGCTTTCAAGTATTCATCCTCTTTAGATTTTATCCAAAACATCTCCTCAATATTCAAGTTCATGTGCATCATCCGGTATAGCTCAATACCGGTCATCAACCGATGATGATTAGCCCGTGAAGTGCTTGTAACTTGACCTCTTTCCCATTAGAGTGACAGTAAAGTCATGTGATCATAGTCAAGCTCTATGGGTGTACATGCCTTAAGCCAATCACCACCCAAAATTAAATCACACCCACAAGATTTAGCACTCTAGGAGAATAAGTGAACGATGTTGTTGAATTTTCCAGAGAAACCCTTCACCCTTTTGGAGCTCACCATTTTGTCGCCATTAGCAACCTTGACAAGGATTGGCTTCACAGGTTCTAAGCGGCATCCCAGTCAGTAGTAATTGGTTCACCGATGAAACTCAATGTACTACCGAATCTAAAAGAATATTAATTTTCTTATCTCCAACTTCCCAATTAATCTCATAGTTGTCACCCACCTTCCCCGCCAAAGCACTTAGGGTTATCTCGAACTTCTTCCACTATATGGTCAAGCCTCTCATTCACATTAGTTTCTACCAAGAATGATTGCAGAGATCATTCTCTTCTTCCTCTGTCATTATTAAATAAGAAATTCTTTGCTTACACCTATGCCCAGGATGTAAGTTTCATCACAATTATAACATAATTTCTTTTCCTTCGTCTTGCCATCTCATTGCAGTGAGTAATTTGAAGGGGTTTATTACTAGCATCTTGCCTCGTGGTGTAATGATGAGGTGCATCGTCCTCTTGTATTTGGAAGAACTCGAACTTGGTTGCTTAGATGGATAACGTAGTTTCTTAGTAAGAGCTTCATGGTCGCATTTGATTTCGCCTAGTTCCACGTTTGCTCGAGGGAACTAGGGTTAAACATTCTTACAAAAGCTCGTAGCTCATCACTCAATCCACTTATGAAACTTGCAACAAAATATTCTTGAGTATTCCCTTTGTTTAGCAAAGATCATACAAGCTCAAGCTCTTCAAATTTCTCCACATAGTCATCATAGCTTCCCACATGTCTCAACTTGTTAAACTCAAGAATTATTTTGGTCTCTTAGCTCTTCAAACCTAGCGAGACCAATTCCACAAACCGAGACCATTCCGGATCAATTTGTTTGGTAGAAAGATTTTGGTACCAGCGATTTGCCCTTCCCTCAAAATGCATCGCAGCCAAGGTAACCTTCTGTGAATCGGGAATGTTGGGTATTAACTTGAAGTAACCCTGACATTTTAATATCCATGAGCGGGGTTGGGTTCCATCGAACCTTGGGAAATCTAGCTTGGGTAACGGGCTAATAATGTGGCTTCCAGATTGATCCCCATGATTCTTGCCACTATGTGTGTGTGGTGTTTTAATGGAACCTTCGCCATTAAATTCCTTTTGATCATGTCCTCCTAACACAGATCCCTCCTCTATTTTTTTTCCTTTTCCAATATTTAATAATTGTAACTGCATAGTAGCCAAGGTGGTAGTTAAATGATCAAACTTACTGTTCACATTGCCCATTTGTTTATGCATGTCTTCATTCAAAGATCGTGATCTCGCTCTTCGAGTTTAAGTTCGAGGCATCTCGCTTAATCGACTCTTGTTGCCAAATTTGATCAAGTTTTCTTGCGCCTCTTGCAGGTCCTTGAATCTTGTCCTTCACCATTGCGCCAAGATGCTAGCTCGATACCAGTTGTCTTGATATGTAATATTAAAATATATTTTGTAATTTTCTTGTAGAAATATTATATAATAACTTGTGGAGGAAGAAGATGTAGTAGGTAGAGAGAATAAAGAAGGAGATAGAGATAAGATATTTTTCATATGCATTTGTTTATTACAAGAGCCTAATACACTTTAGGTGGTCCCACAAAGGTAATAGCAACTCTTAAACAACTAACACTTTAATTGAAATAACAACTATTGAAATAGTGACATAAAGTTGAGTTTCTCTCAAACAACACCACGTGTATTTCTTCAATTCAATTTCTTCACGACTCCACCTTTACTCTCGATTGCGAAACCCGGATATCTTTTCCACTTGCTTTCCTTTTTCCAAAATCAAGCTTGAGTTCACAACACAGTACTGCTATCTTTTTCAACATTTGTTGAACTTTTATTGGGAGTTAGGGTGAGAAGTATCTAGTTTTTGTATGTTGTTTCGACTAAAATATCAAAGAAGGAACACAGTTCTCATTGTCCAGTGCCATTCTTATCTGTTCCCTTCATCCAGTGTTAGGTTGTTTCTGCTTCAAGTTTTACCTTGACAATAAAGCTAGGTTTGATCGTCTGAAAACCTATTTTCGTCTATCGAATTTGCTAGTTTTTTGCGAGGTTTCATGGCTGAGAACCTTGAAACCAATGCCATTCATGTAATAAACATTTAGGGGGAACTTTATATATAATCAAAAGAAATAGTAGGATAAGTTTTATATCCACACTCATAAAAATATGAGTTTTATAGTAATTTTAGCTTAAAAAGACATAAATATCACTGGGTCTATCATTTAAAATAATAACTCGACTCTCTTTCTCATATAAAACTGCCGAAAAAAGTGAATAAATTGAATGCTCTTCTCTTCTCTCTCTCTGCCGAAAATAAATTGAATCCCTAAATTGAGTGCTATTCTCTGCCAAAAAATTGAATGAAATTAAATTAAAGTTGATAAACATTAATTGTAAAAAGAGGTTGGTAAACATTTAATTTGAAAAATCGATAGATATTGAATTCAAATCACAAACGAATTCATTTGTAACATTACAGTTTCAAAGAGAGGAAAAGAGGCGAAAATAATTAATAGAACAAGTTGTTACCTGAGTTTTTTTTTCAATCAAACACTGAAAATCGAGCATTGCTAACTGGATTAAGGTAAATTAATATCCATATAGAATTTTTTTTATATGTTCTTGAGTACACGGCTGTACACGGTTGATTATTTACAACCTAAATATGTTTTTTTTTAATAATTTTATGTTACTGGAATGATAACTTTAATGTTTTGAAGAAAAAAATATGTTCTTCATTACACGGTAGAAGTATTATGCGTCAAATATGTTATTTGTGTTGATTTATGTTAATAAAGTGATTAATTTAATATTTAGGATCATTTAATTAGTTAAATTTAAAAATATGAATTGTTAACACTGAACCGTGTATAATACACGATTATACCGTGTATTTATGAACGCATAAACCGTGCACAGAACTCATCAGTGCGTTTATAAATTCACGATCGTGCACGATACACGACCGTGCATGGTCGTGCACGGTACACGATCGTGCATGGTCATGCACTTTACACGGCCGTGCACGGTGCACGACCATGCATGGATCGTGCACGGTGCACGATCGTGCATGGTCCGTGCACCGTGCATGATCGTACATGACCGTGTACAACCGTACAAGCCTGTGCACGATCAATGCCGGTCATTATCTACACATAACGTATCCCGTGCATCCTATGTTACTGATTGTTATCTTTTATATCTTATTTTGCAACAGATGTTTTGGCAGCGTCTTATTATACGTCATAGTGGTAGTTGTGACATAGCAGAGTACATAGGCGGTGACGAGATTCTCGTATACATGACTGTAAAACAGATTTCACGTGCTAATTTGCTAAGAGAGATTCATGAGCAAGTAGGCAACAATGGTGGATCGGATTATATGCTTTTCTATATGACGAGCGCTAGTGATGGAAGAAGAATAAAAGTATCGTTGAAAACTGACACTGATTTGTTCCGATTGATTGTGAAACAAAATGATGATCCAGTTGTGTATGTGATTGAAAAAGGCAAGCAATCTGCAGCCACGTACAAACAGAGACACCAGTATTTTATGGTTCACAACGATCTATAGTCTTGTCCGAATCTACTGCAAGATGTACTGGTTCAACTATACACGAAGATGAACCGTTGTCTTCGAATGAGGAGGAAGACGAGCTGGTGTATTCAGATGAAGAGGGAGACACGAACTGACGTAGAGATATATTTGATTCATTGACTACTGAATTAGGTGCTTGGATTCGACAACCAGGACATCTTGATAAGGTTATTGGACAGCGTAACTTCACTTCCGAACAGCAGCATGATGGTGATGCTCATGCTACAATTTCACGAACCAGAGAGGATGATCCACGGGGAATACCATGGATCTGTATCCGTATCACTTATTATATGATTGAAGAGAGAATGCACGGTTTGCTACGGTTTGCGTAGGAGTTTTGAAACTTAGTCACAGTTTTACTGGAGAGGGGAGAGGCACCGTGAATGAATGAGTGAGAGAGAGAAGTGGGTTTGATGTGAGAGAGAGAGAAGGGCACGCACGGCTAAGAGAGAAAGAGAATATTCTTATTTTTTGAATTTTTTTCAAGGACAATTTTATCTTTTAAGTCAAAATGACTATAAAACTCATGTTTTTATCATGTAGGCTATAAAACTTCTATTTCTATTGTTTTTGATTACTTACATACATTAACACAACATTTAGTATATTTTGCAAATCGGAGTAATACCTCTGAACTAAAAACAACTTCATATATTCAAACGAAACTAATCAATCCCTCCATCCCCGTATCCATAAAGTGATATTTAGAAATGAAATTTGGACACTTAAAATTAGTTGTGTCAGAAATGAAAATAATGAAATGCAATTCATATACCTGGGGGAGAAAAGAAACAAATTGAAATATGTAGGAGACAGACGGAAGGGATGCGATTATGTTGACCTATGTACAAGCGACAAAGGGGTGTCGGTTGCTTCCAAGCGACAAAGGGGTGTTGGTTATTGCTTCCAAGCGACAAATAATTCGACTACTACGAATTTCAAGCTCGTTGGAAGAAAGGTCTAACAATGGCGTCATTGCTGGCGATAGCATTACGGCAATGGTGACGCCATCATCCTCCCTTTCCCCTTATATATTTACTCTCACTTCACTTATAAGTCATCAACAGTCAAGTGACAACAGTCAACAGGTTACTGAAACATCGAGTTCAATTAGATCCCCAATTGCAGACGCCCTAATTAAGCGAAATGGAAGTGAAAGTGCCGAGAGTCAAGCTGGGCTCGCAGGGCCTTGAGGTGTCCAAACAAGGCCTCGGCTGCATGGGCATGTCATCAGGCTACGGCCAACCGAAGCCCGAGCACGAGATGATCGAACTCATCCACCACGCCGTCAACTCCGGCGTCACCTTTCTCGATACCTCCGACATCTACGGTCCCCATACAAACGAAATCCTTATTGGGAAGGTATTTCTTTCTGCTCAAGCTGTGAATTCAATATATCGAGTAGTAGTTTAGTATTCTCATAGAGGTTTAATCTGGTTGTAATTTCTGCTACTAGTTTATCTTCATTGCTGATTTTCCGAGAAGTATCGCTCTTAGACCTCCTTCATTATAATCACAATCATAATAATGCCGTTCAATTTTACTGTTGCCCTTTTTTATATTTTATTAACATTGTATACTTTATTTTCCTGATTGTTAGAAACTGAAGGAATATTAGAGGTGCACTATTGTGTAATCAATTATGCACATCCAGAATTTATTAGCCAACTTGTCTTTGAACAATTAAACTTAGTTTGGTTGAGGAGGTTATCATGGAGGCGCTGCATATATTGTGTTTACAACTTCTTGCAATAATTGAGTGGAGCTTTGAATGAACTAGTCTGTTGGAATTGTTGCAGGCTTTAAAAGGGGGAATGAGGGAGAAAGTGCAAATTGCTTCTAAGTTTGGGATAACACGCAAGGATGGGAAAAGGGAAATACGTGGTGACCCAGAATATGTGAGGGCTGCATGCGAGGCGAGCTTGAAGCGTCTTGATATTGATTGTATTGATCTCTATTATGTTCATAAGATTGACACTCGTGTGCCCATTGAAGTCACTGTGAGTACTCTTCTGAAGAATCATTCTATTGGAATATGAAGACTGTATACTTAGTGATATATAGTCCATTTGAAGTTTAAAATTCTCCAATACTTATGATCAATATTCGTGAATTAGCTTGTGTTTTTATTTGTTTCTTGCTTTACCCCCTTTTCAAAGAAATTTTTTAGCGGCAGGGTAAACTGAGAATAGTTTCGTTGGAAGTAATATGTGCAAAATAACCAACTAAAACTTCTGTACCCAGGCTCTATCCTGGGTGTACAGTTGATTATATGTGCATCAGCAATTCAGCATGTATTTGGGTGCGAGGAGCAATAGTGAATTCTATACCTAGATATGCATTTTGCTTTTGTCAACTTAATTTGTGGAGAAAAAATCGTGGCTTTGGAATGCCAGCGGGGTCGGACTATATATTTGTAAAAAGATTAAGTTGTCTGACAATTAAGCTATATGATCTTGAATTGAAACTATAAGTAAAAGTGAATACAGTTGTTTCGTTTCCTCTGCTGTTATTTCTAACCGTATCTTGTTTCATGCTTTCCAAGATGGGAGAACTTAAGAAACTGGTTGAAGAAGGCAAAATAAAATATGTTGGCCTCTCAGGGGCTTCTGCTTCAACAATCAGAAGGGCTCATGCTGTTCACCCAATAACTGCGATCCAGAACGAATGGTCACTATGGTCAAGAGATTTGGAAGAAGAATTAGTTCCTACTTGCAGGTATGAGGTAGAGGTAGTTTGTTGGTAATTTAGGTTTTAAGGAAATGAATAAAATGATTAATTCAGCTTTCTACATGTCTTGTGATTTCAGAGAACTTGGCATTGGAATTGTCCCATACAGTCCACTCGGGCGTGGCTTCTTCTCAGTAGGTCCCAAGTTGACACAGAACATGCCAGAGGAAGAGTTCCGTAAGGTTGGTGCATATCTAGCAAAGCCTCACTGGAAAGACAATGATTTGATTATCCATCCATATGAAATAACTTAGTATGTTTTTTTCTAACCAGCAATCGCTCTCCTTCCTAGTTCCTACTGCTAGCTTTGTAAACATTTGTTTGTTAAACTTTTAAACTTGTATACCTTAAAAAAATGTATCAATGTGCTTATTTAGTGTTAATGAGGAGTAGCTATATTTTATGCTGTTACAACTAAACTACTAAACCAGGAACACATTCTCCTGTCCAAAGGCAGCCCTATCTGTTCCCTACATATTTCTGCTTGAAGTTTACAGATATGATAGATCTAGAATTGATCCTATGTAGATAGTCTGAGAATCTATTTTTGATTCTCTCTTGTCATTTTAACGATGAAGATGCAAAAAACTGTTTTTAACTTATATGCTGATGACAATCTCGAATTTGCTAGCTCTTTCCTAGGTTCAAGGCCGAGGATCTTGAAACCAACAAGGTCTTGTATGAAAAGATCAGTAAAATGGCTACGATAAAAGGCTGCACTCCATCCCAACTGGCATTGGCTTGGGTTCATCACCAAGGAGATGATGTGTGCCCTATACCCGGCACCACCAAGATCGACAATCTCAACAACAATATTGGAGCTCTGTTGGTGAAACTAACTCCAGAGGAGATGACTGAGCTTTCGGCTTTATCTGACATGGTTAAGGGGGAGAGGCACACGTTCATGGCGAGTCCATGGACAAGTTCCGATACGCCACCATTGTCATCTTGGAAAGTCGATAACTGATATGCACGGGACTACCTGCTCAAATTTGCACCATGGATGCTGTATTTTATTAGTCTTATCCTGTACTATTGAATGCCTCCTTTCTATTTGCATTCAAGCATAGTTAGTCAAGTAATCTTATGCTTATGAATGAAAGAACACTTCTGCGTTGCAGCACTTTTTTGCTTCGTAGATGCTCTTTTATACATAGATGAATGTGTGTTTACATTTCATTTGCACCAAAATTTTGGGTCTCTTTCATACATAAACGATGAGTCTTTACATTTTTGTTTCACTTGCATTAAAATTTAGTTCAGCTGTATAATTAATTCATGGCGATTTTAATTGTCAACATTGAATCCGTACACAGCTACGGTTTTATAAGCACTAAAATCTGATTCTAGGTTATTATGGGAAATCCACAGTCGTTATCTATGGTGCGTATTAGGTAAACCCAAGTGTGATAGGTTCAAATTCATAGAGATATTTGATGGGATTCGATCCTGTGAACTTTCGATCATATAATTCCACTTTAATCGTTAGGCTGTTCCTAGGAGACTAGTTGATTGCAATTCTAGTATTATTTTGAAATACGAATTTGTAGACGTGTAAAATGCAAAGAATAAATTTTGTTTGGGAGCAAAACAATTGAACTATTTTAAATTTATCTTTATAAAAACTATTATATATCTTATTATAGTGACGTTCTAGGATAATTAAAATTTAATAAAACTTAATGATGATAAACTAGATATTATTTAAAAAGAAAATTATAAAACATTCACATGATTGTAGATTTCAGTGATCAAATATGAAAAATACTTATTAAAACAGGATATTTCTCGCTAAATCATAAGAAAAATTTAAGTTCACAAAATTGTATTTTCAATTATTGAACACTGAATCTCAACCCTAATAGTCAGTATCATTTGATTTGGGTTAGATTTAGTTAAACCGACGCGAAGCCAGACCTTATATGAAGCTCCTACAAATTACAAGTAGCAAACTCTGCAAAATCACTGCCAGAAACCAAAAATGGCTCCCAAAGTTCTAATGGTAAGAAAATCCAAAAAGAACTAGTAGACGTCTGTAAAATTTATATATATGTTTTCTCAAAACTATTTTTTCTAACTTTTTAATTTTAATTCTTTTGTGTTGCTGTGATAATGTAATTTTCAATGGATTCAGGTAGCGGAGAAGCCCAGTATTGCTCTTTCAATTGCTACAGTTCTTTCCGGCGGTCGAGTAAGCCATTTCCGTTTTTATTAATAATTTTCGCATTCAAGGTGATGCTTGTAGTTTGTGTGAGCATGAAATAGTCAAGAGTAGCTGGTAATATTTTCATGATCAAATCTTGTAACGGTATTTAAGCTTGCTATTCGACTATTGGGAATTCAGGTAATAGAGTTTCATCCTTTTTTCTATTTTGGCATAAGGTAGCTGACTACATATTAATGATTGGAGTTTATGTTCTGGATGCTTTAACATTTTTCCATTTTAAACGGCAATGGTTACCTATTCAGCGAGAAAAGGTCATGGTGTTTATAATGGAGTCAAGTGTATAGTTGCATTTTTTAGATAAGCTAATTTCTCAGCAAATGATTTACCGAATAGGTGCTCCCAATGGCAGACACACAGGAGGAGGAGGAAGGGCTTTAGCTCCCACCAGGACAGTTTTATTTATTTATTTTCCATACTTATAGGATAATCAAATTATTCGAATTTTGTGCAAATTTTAATGCAAAAACCCCCATCAATGAACCGATTCACCTAAAAACTATATTCTCGAAGAAAATTTAGAAAACATAGCCCATAAGTGACTTTTTATGCGTCCGCCCCTGGGTGCTCCTGTAGTGTTTGGTTTGGGTGGACTTGGTATTCGGACATAAAGGGGAATGCACATATCTTTTTTTGTTCCTTTTCTTTTTGCCTTCCAAAGGATTTTGTATTATCCCAAATTGGTTCTTTCCTCCCTATGGATAACATTGCAAAACTTGAAAGCAAACTCGAAATTGGACGTCTATTTGCTTGGAAAGTTGAAGAAGGACTTCTGTTGGTTTGAGGACTTGTAAAACATAGGAGTCGTGGATAGACATATATTTGAATCTGAAGATGGAGATGTTGAATTTGCTTTCTGTTTGTTTAGTGAGTGTGCTCCCATCTTATACATGGATATGTTCTTATGCTTTGGTTTAGTTGTGGTTTCTTTATCTCCATTCTACCTAACTTTTGAATTCATTAAAGTGCTGTATTAATTAAATTATGTGCTTTACTTTCTATAAAATTGGATGAACCAGTCAGGCTTATTTAATTGCAGATGTCAACGAGGAGGGGTAGCACTGAGGTCCATGAGTTTGATGGGATGTTTCTGGGATTTCCCGTGCTATATAGAGTAACATCAGTGATTGGTCATGTTTTCAGGTTTCCAAATCCTTGACTTGAGAGTATGTCCTTTAGGAAAATTTCTTGCTATCTAATAAGATGACTTTCCAAACAAAATTTTCTCTCATGATGCCGAGTAAAAAACCAGACTCTGCTTCTACTTGGCAAACATGCATCCTTCTGTTTCTTACTTGATATCTTGGTCTGGTAAAAAAGGTTGTATTATGAACTATATTTTATTTAAATTCATGATCGGTTAGAAAAGAGAAGCTATTCACACACAGATCTTACTGTTTAAGTGAGAATTGGAATAGGCTCTAAGTTAGTCTCTTAGGAGAAACATGAAGAGGATTCTTTCTAGCAAGTTTTCTTTCTGGAGTGAATGAGGAAGCATAATAAGGAACTGCTCTAATACCTTTAAGTGGCTTGGTGATAATCAATTCTTAGAAAATAATATTTCCCACTGAACCAATGGTGCCTGATTTCACTAGTGATACTATCTCTTTAATGCGTTTCTCTTGTTCTGCGATCTTCCTGAGGGGATTAGGAGCCGGAGCTGTATCCGAATCTAAAGCCAATGAAACTACAACTTTTGAAGCATTGACATAAGGAATCATGTGACATACCTAGTACCTACACAAAATGAAATCAGTCCCAAACTATTCTGGTACCAAAATACAAATAATTGCATATAGAAATACAAATTGTAGTCAAGTTGAACATATACTTTTAGTTTGAAAGAAAATACTTTGTATCAAACATATTCCTAGTGAGTTGTTTCATTTCAATTGACATTCATCTATCAGTTGACTGGTGCCTTTCTTATTTATTTCTCTAGGAATGTCTTGTTTGACTGGATATTGGATAATATATCGACTGAGCAGTTGCCATATTTCAAAACACAATAATACAAGAGCAGTGACCACATTCAATTATTATTACCTATGCTTTGCTTTAATAATGTTACAGCTTCAATATATCATGTATGACTACATAATCTGTTTCTGAACTCTAGTGTAGATTTTCCGGGACGTTATCAAGACTGGAATGCCACTAATCCTTTGGATCTCTTTGATGCACCGACTGTTAAAACAGAATCCACGCCGAAGGTTTTTCTTATCTCACTGATTCACTATATGTGCTAAGAACATTTTGTTTAATATGTTATACCAAGTCTAATATATATTAGCATGTAAATATGGCTATTCTTGACAAAACAAAAGTGGTTATTAAAGAAGAAACTTCTATCACATTACTTTCCCTTTTTATTTGTCATCCATGTGACGACAGAAATTTTGAGGTTCTTCGTTGGTCTTTGTGTCATTTGGGTGCTATCCTGGTGGTTTCTGATTTTATGTTTCATCGTTTCTGGTGAATTGATGTCATGCTTTTCGTGAAAGGCTCATATTGTTAGGCATTTGAACCAAGAAGCTCGTGGTTGTGGGCACTTGGTACTGTGGCTGGATTGTGATCGTGAGGGAGAAAATATATGCTTTGAAGGTAACTTCTTTTATCGAATGGCTCTCATTCAGTCCTTAACCAAACTGAAAATGTTCTATGTTTTATGGATGTGGTGTAATCACCTCAAATTACCCTGTACTCATCTAATCATGAGTTAATACCTGTATGTGTCACTGTGCATGCCAACGTGTCTGCAGTGGAGGATTTCAATACTTAGAAGTGTTATCCATACACAAATGACAGAGTATAATGCGCTGGAAATGTGGATAACTATACATAACCTAATTATTCAGGGGGAGAAGCTTTAGTTGGTTGAATGATAATATGGGTACATTCAAAAGTGAAGACCCCAGTTGCTTTTATACCTTGTTGGCGGTAAATAAAACTTGCGAGTGATATACATCTAAAGGAACTATATATATTGTGAGGCATAACAGTTTAGGCAAGTGGATGGAGGTTATATGGCATCAGTTACATAAAATCGGCTATCTTCATGTGAAACCCCTTCATGTAGAAGATCTCAATAATTGATAAACATGCTAGGAGAGAATAATCACATTAAAAAGTAAAAAACGACCTCATAATTGAACATGGATATTTATAAAGTCCAGTGAAGTTTTTCTGAAGATAGTTCTGAATTCAAGCAAGTGGCTCAATGGATTTCTGCTGAGTTTTTATCTGTAGTAATCTAATTCTGATTTTGTTGTCAGATTGCAGTTGGACATGTAATTGTAGATCTTTGAGGTTGTTTATCTCATGTCTCATGTCCAAAGAGAATGTTCTAGATGAAAAACTTGGCATTATTGAACAAAATTGTTTGTTTTTCAATCTGCTTGCCTTTTAATATTGTTGATAATTAATGACATAAGCATGAGAGGTTAACTACTACAAAATAAATAATTATCTTTCTGTTTGATTCTGGGCTGATATTTTTGGTGAAAGAAAGTTCTTTCTTAATTTAAATATATATTTGGTTTCAGTGATTGAGTCCACTGGTTTCCAGTCAAAGGATGGAAAAAAGGTTTATCGTGCTCGATTTTCATCTGTAACTGAGAAGGATATTTTGAAAGCCATGAGTAACCTTGTTGAACCCAACAAAAATGAGGCACTGGCTGTGGATGCGCGGCAAGAGATAGATCTCAAAGTTGGAGTTGCCTTCACACGGTTTCAGACGAGCTATTTCAATGGAAAATATGGAAACCTTGATTCACGAGTTATTTCGTTAGTATCTCTGCTTTGTCTAATCATTTTTTAAGGATCCTGTCATACATTCTAGATTTGTTTTAATTTCTTCTTTTTGACTTGTGTTAAGCTGTTAGGTTGATCTTGATGAGTCTAGACAATAATAGTGTTAAGAAGCAAGGAGTAAAATGAAATTACAATAAGATCAGTAGAGCTTGATGGGGAAATAAAAGTCGAATTTGGAGAAGGGAATGTTTCATGGAGGTTTGCAAGTGGGATATTCTCATTTTCAGCAGCAGCTCTTCTTCTCAATGATTTTGACTCCATGCGCCATGTATGAAGGCATTGAAATCTATTTAGTCGGGGGGGTGATTTTTAGGCTGAGGTGGTAAAGATTTGCTACGAGAAGAGGGTAATAAGGCTGAGGACCTGAAGATGGCTTAGATAAAGTGACAAATTTGTGTCAATGAAGGACCAAAACTAATGAAATGGATAGTAGTCAAGCACATGCAACCATGGAAAAAAAATTTGAAGTTAAAGAAATTATCACAAGCAACTTGCATATTGTTTGAATTAGAAAACTGAAGTTGACATGTTTTCCATTCAGAAGAATCAGCAGTTTGTGTTATTCAATCCCTGCTAGCATGTTTGCTACTCATTTCTTTCTGCAGTAACACCAAAAGTTAACTGGCCTATTTAATTCTAGGCAATCAAAAGTAGTATGTTACCCGCCTGGATTACTATATATTGTAATTATATTGCAGAGCTCAAATTTATTTTTTCCACATTTTAACTTATATTGAACAAATCATGACTGCCAGTTTGTTGATGATTCTAATAGACTGATTGCCAAAATAATTTTTGAAAAACGACTGTTAGTCCTTAAAGTATTTGTCATGCATCCCTCTCCATGATTTCTCTGGCTTAATAAGATGATTTAATCATGTCAGCAGTTGCTTCATGTTAAGTATCCATTCTTTCTCTACCTTAAACTTTTGTTGGTAATTGTTACCCATGATCCTCCTTTCAATTAATATTCATATTCAGTGATCAGAGAACTTGCAGCTAAATTTTTGTAAAGTCTTTCCCTTTCTGGGGTGCATTTGTTACTTAGTTACTCGTGTAATTACTTTTAATTCTAATTTTTTGTGTAAATACTTTAATTATACTTTCAGTTACGGGCCATGTCAAACTCCAACTCTAGGCTTTTGTGTGCAACGACACCTAGATATTTCCACTTTTAAGCCAGAAAAGTTTTGGGCATTACACCCTTACATATTACACCAAGGCTATGAACTCAAATTACAATGGGAGCGCCATAGACTATTTGATTCAGATGTAAGGTTCTTTTTCTTGAATTCCCTGTTAATCTTCTATTGTGTGATTCTCATATGCTTAAATTCATGCTAATTTCTCTGATAACAGACAGCTCTTATGTTCCAAAAAATTGTAAAAGAGGATGGAATGCTGAAAGTTGTTCGTATATCAGAAAAACAGGAGTCGAAAAGTCGCCCTACTGGTCTCAACACAGTGAAACTTCTGAAGGTTAGTTCATGATATCTTTTGTTTTCACACGTAATAAATTTCCTACAGATTGGATTATTTGTCCCTCCTATTCACAATAATTTATTTTCTATTTCCTGATCCAACTTTGTATTTACCTCAATCCAAGTTCAACTGATGGATAAACTCACAATTTCAGTCTAAATCTTGAAGAGAAGAACAAAAGCCAAAAAAGAAAAATTAAGAATAAATAGCCTAAATAATATCTGAAGTTAAATCTCTAATTTGATTTTGATTTTCAAATAGTTCAGTATGAAATCTTAATATAAGTTGTGATTGTGTCTTGACTGATTTAGATAGCTTCAAGTGCTATGGGCTTGGGACCGCAGCTGGCTATGCAATTGGCTGAACGTTTATATACCCAAGGTTTCATCAGGTTCGAGATTGTCACTTTGTCTCTTATATATATATATATATAGAAAACGCTTGAGGCTTACGGTTGAGGCTCGCCTCGGTGAGGCGTTGTCAAAACTCAAGCTTAAGCCTTTTCCTATTCGAGGCTTGAAACATTGCTAAGCGCCTCGAGGTTCGATTAAGCCTCGCAAAAATTTATAAAGTGTTTTGGGCTAATTTTTAGAACTCAATAAAATTAAACAAAATTTCATACTTGTTAAGTCTTCATTTTAAAACCCAATACTCAATTAAACATTCAACCTTAGCAATAATTATATTTAAAAGACAAAACAGATAATCCTACGTTTTATATTTTATGAACATTTTATGCCTTTAGTTTGATATTCTTGAATTATAAATTATTAAATTTGATGTTTGGCTTGCTATTTAATGTTTTCTATGGAAAAAAATAGTTCGAGGCTTTCGGACCGCCTAGAGGCTTTCGCCCGCCAACACAAAACACCCCATTTACGCGTTAAGTTTTTACAACATATGATATATATATATATATATATATATAGGAGTGGATCAATGAGAACACATCTTTTGCGAACTTGCGAATCATGCATAAGACGTTGAAGATGATGCACAAAATGGTATAAAGTTGTGCATAGCGAAAACTTTCTAAAATTATTTTGTTGTGCAACAATTTTAGAAAGTTTTCGTTATGCACAACTTTATACTTTTTTGTGCATTATCTTCAACGTCTTATGCATGGTTCTCAAGTTCTCAAAAAAGATGAGTTCTCACTGGATCCAACCCCTATATATATATATATAGATAGATAGATAGGGGTTGAATCCAGTGAGAACTCAAACTTGAGAACTATTCACAAACATATAAAGTTGATTAACAAAATTTATAAAGTTATGCACAACGAAAATATTCTAAAATTGTTCTAGAACAAAACAATTTTAGAAGTTTTTCATTGTGCACAACTTTATACCGTTATGTGCATCATTTTTACACATCTCATGCATAGTTTGTAGAATTCTCAAAAAAAGATGTAATTCTCATTTGGTCCACTCCCTATATATATATTTGGCTGCATCATCTCTTTCTAGAATCGCAAAACACGTGTAAATGAAACCTATGTAATTCAGAATCCTAGAAAGTGTTTGTTTGTTTTCATTTTATTTATTTATTTTGTAACATCATGTATCAGGACATAAACAGTAAGCTTTTATCTAGAAATCAACATTATTTATGCATTTTATTTTGGACAATCTTTTAGGGAAACAATCATAAGATTCATGATATCCAGAATTACAGTGTCATGACTTATGAAGCATCTTCGGTCTGCTGCAAAGTCGTGAAAAACGGTCTGGGCATGGAAATGCCCCTAGGAGCTCCTGGCTGACAGGCCTTTTAATTTAAATATATTTCAGGCCCAAAAAGACAGATGATTTGATGTATAATAACATTATGCTATTGTCTTCAACAATAACATCATGTTTGACGCCTTTTAATTTTAATATATTTAGACAAATTGTGCATCATTGTCTTCAACTATAACATCATGTTTGACGCATTTAGCAAATTATGCATCATTTTCTCGTAGGATAATATATTAGTTAACAGTAAGCACTATCATCTCCAAGTATCGATTCTAGTATTCCTTCTGCTGTGTAATTGCAACATTAAGTATAAAGGATTCTGGATATATCTTTGTTAGAGTGTTGAGCACAACAGTGCGATGACAAGTAAAATGGTCATACAATGTGACCACCTTCTTGTGGCCTATTTTTCATCCTAATTGAGGTATTATTTGTTGAACATGTTGTCTCTTCCTTGTGCTACTGTAGCTATCCCGAACAGAGAGCACTGCATACCCATCTTCATTTGATTACAAAGGCGCTCTTGGAGCACTAGTCAGAAATCCAGAATTTGGTGATTATGTCCAGCTGCTTCTGCCTGATGGCTATCACAAGCCAAGATCTGGAACTGATGTAGGTGATCATCCTCCAATAACTCCGATGTGTTCAGCTACCGAGGATATGCTGGGGCATGATTCATGGAAACTCTACCAATATATTTGTCAACATTTTCTGGGAACTCTTTCTCCTGAATGCAAATACACCAAGAGAACGGTTGAATTTGAATCTGGTGGAGAATCATTCCATTGTGTTGGGCAGCATGTCACGGTCAAAGGATTCACGTCCATTATGCCATGGTTGGCAGTGACTGAGAAAAACATACCTCAGTTTACTGAAGGAAAAAAAATTGACATAGCACGAATTGAGGTAGAAGAGGTATTGAGCATTGCCATCTTTCTTTTGGTATTGAAACAGCAGATGTCATATATGAGTTTTGGATTGATGTCTAGCTGAATGAAATTCTGTCACTGTCCTTGCTGCCTGGCTTTAACTCTATGACTTTCAGGGGAGTACACAGCCTCCAGATTACCTTACTGAAAGTGAAGTTATCTCCTTGATGGAAAAGAATGGAATAGGAACAGATGCATCCATTCCTGTACATATTAACAACATATGTGAACGCAATTATGTACAGGTTTGTAATCTTAATGCACTCTTTCTATGAAATTGGATCGCATGAATGAGCTCTCTGTTTATACATCACAAACCCTTATGGTAGAAAACCAAAAGATAAATGAAAAACACAAAACATAAAAAAGGAAAAAAGATCTGAGAACCATGGGGGTACTTTATTAGCTATATGGTTGATGTGGAAGAGGTGATGAGTAAGACCGTATTGTATGTCTATATTTGAAGGGCAGGTACAAGCTGGAAGGAGACTGATTCCTACTGTTTTGGGTATCAGCTTAATAAGAGGCTACCAGTGTATAGATCCAGATCTCTGTTTGCCTGATATTCGGAGTTTCATTGAGCATCAAATTGGCCTTGTTGCTAAAGGTCAAGCAGACCATTATTTAGTCGTGCAGCATGTGATAGAGCAATTTAGAAGGAAGTTTACCTACTTTGTCAAGCAGGTAAATTTTAGCCCCGTATCCTTTTTATTTTAGTGGGAGGCATTTTTATTTGCATTTTCAATCTACATATTCTGCCTTCCAAATTCCTCTCTTGAGCCAAAACGTTATTCTGTTGACATCGGGAAGGCAGAGATCTATGATATTTTTCGGATCTATGTGTCATTTCTAGGTTTTGCTCTTTGTTTCATTTGCTGCTTCGGTAGTCTGTTTCTTTAGGACGTAGCTCCCCTCATATTATGATGTGTACTACAGTACTCTTCCTGAAAAACCTCTCTCCTGCTCATGTAGATTGAAGACATGGATGCATTATTTGAAGCAGAATTTTCTCCACTCTCAGACTCTGGGCGCGTGCTTAGCAAATGTGGCAAATGTTTGCGGTACATGAAGCTCATATCTTCGCAGCCATCACGGTTATATTGTGGGACGTGTGAAGAAATTTATTATACTCCTCCAAAGGGTACAATAAAGGTAAACGCAAATTCAGATAAAACGTTTTATATCTGTATATATCCTTATCTTGTTTATTGTCTGTTCATTTGATCTAAAATGGCATGTTTGGATATGATACTTTTCAATTTCAGCTGTACAAGGAACTCACCTGCCCTTTGGATAACTTTGAGCTTTTGATCTTCTCACTGCCTGGCCCAGAGGGTAAATCCTTTCCTTTCTGCCCTTACTGTTACAACAGCCCTCCATTTGAAGGGATCGACAATTTATATGGCGCGGCTAAAACTGCCGGTGCTGTCAAGCTGGGCAAAGGAGCTGGCATGCCATGTTTCCTCTGCCCGCACCCCACATGCCCGCATTCTATGATATCCCAAGGTGTCTGTGCTTGCCCGGAGTGCGATGGCACACTAGTGCTCGACCCTGTCAGCGCTCCCAAATGGAGGCTCTACTGCAATATGTGCAACTGTCTTGTTTCCCTTCCAGAAGGGGCTCACAGGATATCGACAACTAAGGATCATTGCCCTAACTGTGACTCGACTATCTTAGAGGTAGACTTCAATAAGAAGACTACCCCTTTGAAGGATGGGGGCACTCTGCACGTTGGATGCATTCTGTGTGACGAACTGCTGCATTCGCTCGTGGAGATGAAGCACGGGAGGTCGTTTTTCAGAAACAGAGGAAGAGGCCGGGGAAGAGGACGAAGAGGAAGGGGCAACCGGAAACAGCAAGATCCGAAAATGAGCTTCCGTGATTTCTGAATGAGTGGTTGTTGTATGTAGATTGAATCTATAGTGGTTGACAACAATCAGAATAGTTTGTAGTCCTCAAATTCAGCAGGGCATGACCATCACGAAAGTGGCTTTGCGTTTTTGCGAGAATTGTGTATCGGCAAGATTTCTATTTCTGCAAAATTTTGCAAGAATTGTAACTACGTACGGACCTTTGCCGTTGCACCATGTGCTCGAATGTGCATGTCACAGATATAAGATATAACGAATTTTGTAATGAAAGCACAATCAGATTTTGGATTAAAAACATGTTCTCTCCCTCCCCCCACTATCAAACACATCATCCTGGTTTCTTCATTCACCATTTCTAGAGGTCCAATCTTGAACAAAAATGAGCAACTTCTCTCTCTTCTTCACCACAACAGTAGTCCTCTTGCTACTATCCCTAACCAACGCTGTACAGCCTCCGTTTTAATGCGATGAATCAAACCTTGACACAAACTCACTCCCTTTCTGCAACACTCGTTTGCCCATCTCCACCAGAGTGAGGGACCTCGTCTCCTGCCTAACGCTCACGAGAAAATCCAGCAGATCATCAGATCCTCTGCCTCAACTTCTCTGCCTGCAAGTGGTGGTCGGAGTCCAACCATGGCGTCTCCTGGCCTGGCATGGGCTTCGATTTCTTGGGCAACGTCAGAAAGACCACCATGTTCCCTCAAGTCTTTCTCACCGCTGCTTCCTTTGATCCCCATCTCTGGTATCGCATTGCTTTGCCCAGGTATGCCTAGACGATCACATTAACCCCACACTTCAAAAAATATACTAGCAAAAAACAACTTGCGTCCTAACAAGAACACTGCATGAGCTGGCGACGGGAGACGAAGCTCGAGCATTATTCAATACAGCGGAGGCAAAAGGGATGACATATTTTTGGCGCCAACCGTGAACTTATTTAGACTACCCACATTGGTGACTTTGTCACCAATGTCATCATATAAGACAAACAACATTTATAAAAAAAAAATAAAAAATCGTGACTTTGTAATTTGGGGGTTGGCAATGTCAATTGGATGTCATGGCTTATGTGGTATCCTTTTATTGGGTGCCATTTAAATATTTATTTAATTTATATTATTAAAATTTAATAATTAATGATATTTAATAATGATGGTTACAAGATTCGATCGCTAACCACGGTTGGGGACCAGCCGAGGCTGGATGTCGTCTATTGAAGACTAAACCTCCAACTGGACAACTCTAGCTAGAAACCCATCTGCGACTGGATACAACATATACACATAAACCCGGCGGCGGTTTTACCATGAGTCAGCCTGTTTTAAATACCAACACCTATGCGACAATGAAAACACAGACGAGAGCAAAATAATATAAAATCAGTTATGTTATTGAAGATTTCTAATGAATCAATTGTATATAAGGTGAAAAACAATTGTAGAACTATGTCAAGTACATTATGAGTTTTTAAATATATAGTAAATTAATTTTATCTTGAATAGGAATTTTATAAATAATTTATATTCTTTCTATTTTCAAAATGTATTAATATATTTTAAATTATTATAGATAATATAAAAATAATAATAAAATAAAATAAAATAAGAAATTGTAGGTCATATGAGTGTCACTGATGGGAGTAAAAATAAGATGAAGGTTGGATTATATAGGTGGAAGAGAGAGAAATAAATATTTTAATTGAGGGTTGGGTCAAGAGAATGTCACTGGGATCCGAAATGGGGGAGAGAGCAGAAGACACCTAGAGAGGAACCACCGGTCGCGGTGGTGTACGTTAGAATGAAATACGAGAAACCACTTCTCGTTCGGTATCAGTTTCAGAACAGGGAAACGATTATTGCAAGAAAATGAAATTTTCAGTCAATGTGATAGTTACAGATCTTGGAGATATGGCCGGGAAGCACCAACTGTTGCTGCTCGTCAGAAGCGGCGGCGCGGCAGGGCGCCGAGTAGGTATCCGAGGAAGAGAATGGTTGGATTTGGGAGCTTGACATTTTAGTTATGTTGATGAATCCGTACACCATGTGTATCCGAGGAAGAGAATGGTTGGATTTGGGTGCTTGACAGATACAGGCGAAAGTGGTGATTGAATTTGTGGTGAATCCGTACGAGCATTTTAGTTATGTTGATGAAGAAGAAGGGGATAGTGATTGAAAAAGTTAGGCTGCATTTTCAATTCTCTATTTTCCAGAATATCAAGCTTTCGACTCTACCATATGCATAAATATCGATACGTTATCATGCATATAAAATCCGAAATAAAGTGAAATATAAAATAAAATATGAGACTGCATGATCAAAATCAGTAACATATCCGGCCGAAATAGTAACTAGGTATGGAGCTTAGCCATTACACCGTGTGTTAATTGTGCGTGTCACAGATATAGAAATTTAATAAATTAATTCGGCAAATCAAAAATCACAATCAGGTTGTGGATTGAAAATGCTCTCTCCCTCCTTCCATTATAAAACACAGCATCCTCATTTCTTCAATCAGTATCACCATTTCTAATATTCCAAGAAAATGAACAACTTCTCTCTCCTCGTCACAACACTCCTTTTTCTACTATCCCTATCCAACGCTTTACGGCCTCCATTTTCATGCGATGAATCAAACCCTGCCACAAACTCACTCCCTTTCTGCAACACTCGTCTGCCCATCTCCACCAGAGTGAGGGACCTCGCCTCCCGCTTGACGCTCGACGAGAAAATCCAGCAGATCGTCAGCTCGTCCACCGCCATCCCCCGCCTCAACATCTCCGCCTATGAGTGGTGGTCGGAGTCCATTCACGGCGTCTCCCCGCACGGCATGGGTTTCGATTTCTTCGGCACCATCAGATCCTCCACCCAGTTCCCTCAAGTCATCCTCACTGCTGCTTCTTTCGATCCTCATCTCTGGTATCGCATCGCCCAGGTACACTCTTAAGTCTGATCACACTCCAAAATATGTACTACCAAAAGATACGATTATATTTCATGATGATGATGAGCAGGCGACGGGAGACGAAGCTCGAGCAATATTCAACAGAGCAGAGGGAAAAGGGATGACATTTATGGCGCCAAATGTAAACCTATTTAGGGACCCGAGATGGGGGAGAGGGCAAGAGACACCTGGAGAGGAACCAATGGTCGCCGCAAAATACGCGGTGGCGTACGTTAGAGGGATTCAAGGAGACAGTTTTGAAGGAGGGAGGCTTAAGAAGGGCGGGCCGCTCAAAGCCTCTGCTTGCTGCAAGCATTTCACTGCTTATGATCTCGAAAGCTGGAATGGCACTACTCGTTTCTTTTTCAACGCCAAAGTATTTATCAAATTCTAATCTTGCATTTCATTTCATCAATATTATGGGTGATGGTGCATCTACTACGTCATATATAGGTGAGCAAGCAGGATATGGCGGAGATGTACCAGCCGCCATTCGAGGCGTGTGTGAAGCAAGGAAAGGCCACTGGCATCATGTGTTCCTATAATCGCGTCAATGGTCTCCCGAACTGTGCTGATCGCAACCTATTGTATGAAATCCCTCGTAAACAATGGGGTTTTCATGGGTAATTAAATTAACTTCCTCAACACCCTAAAAATTCATTAAATTCATATCTTGATTAACACCCTTTTGTTTTCATGATTAAGGTACGTGATCTCAGACTTCGACTCTGTTGCCTCAATGTTTGAGTTTGACGCTAAACGCTACAAAGAGCCAGAGGACGCAGTTAGTGCCGCTCTAAAAGCTGGTAGGTTTTCGATCTTTCTTCTTCTTCTTCTTCTTCTTCTTCTTCTTCTTCTTCTTCTTCTTCTTCTTCTTCTTCTTCTATGATTCGACATTTTATGTGTGTTTTTATTCTTTTTTGCAGGTATGGATGTGAACTGCGGCGAGTATTTTCTAAATTACACTAAGTCAGCAATTGCGAAGAAGAAAGTGTCAGAAGTGGACGTAGATAGAGCACTCCACAACGCTTTCTCCATGAGAATGAGGCTAGGCCTCTTCAATGGCGACACATCCAAACTAGAATACGGAGACATTAATGGAAGCCGCGTGTGTAGCAAAGAGCACCAAAATCTTGCCCTTGAAGCAGCACGATCTGGTATCGTCCTCCTCAAAAACGAACTCGGCCTCCTCCCCCTATCCAAAGAAGACACCAAATTGCTAGCTGTCATCGGCCCCAACGCTAATAACTCTATCACATATCTCGGAAACTACGAAGGCACCCCGTGCAAGAACGTCTCGCTTCTGCAAGCACTGCAGAGCTACGACGGCATCAGCGTAAAGCATCATCAGGGCTGTAACAATGTCAACTGCACCACAGCTTTCATTGATGAAGCAGTGGAGATTGCTCAGCAGGCGGACTATGTTGTACTAGTCATGGGATTGGATCTAAACCAGGAAAGGGAATACATCGATAGAGTCGAGCTAGGGCTTCCGGGATATCAGGAAAAGCTCGTAACCGCCGTTGCCGATGCCGCGAGAAGACCCGTCGTGTTACTGCTTGTGTGTGGAGGACCTGTTGATGTTTCTTTCGCCAAAGAGAATCCCAAAATTGCCAGCATTCTGTGGGCCGGTTATCCCGGCCAAGGCGGTGACGATGCAATAGCACAAACTCTTTTTGGCGACAATAATCCAGGTAAGATATTAATTTGTTGGTCGAATTTGAAGGGCAAAAACTAATTGAAAGTTATTGATGGATTCGCAGGGGGAAGACTGCCGATGACTTGGTATCCAAAGGAGTTCAGCAAAATAGCAATGACAGATATGCGGATGCGGCCTGATCCCTCGACCAGTTATCCAGGCCGAACATACCGGTTCTACACCGGTCCGACCGTTTTCGAGTTCGGCTATGGCCTCAGCTACACCAACTACTACTACGAGTTCATCGCAGTTACCCTCGACAACCTCTATCTAAAAGTTGAATCGCCTGAAAACGCGCCATTGAACCGGTTCAACTCTTCTCGTTCGGTATCAGTTTCAGAACTGGAAAAAGATTATTGCAAGAAAATGAAATTTTCAGCATTTGTGAGAGTTACAAATCATGGAGATATGGCCGGGAAGCACCCGGTGCTGCTGTTCGTCAGAAGCGGGGCGCCGAGTAGGTATCCGAGGAAGAGATTGGTTGGATTTGAGAGCTTGACACTGCGTGCAGGCGAAACTGGTGAGATTGAATTTGTGGTGAATCCGTGCGAGCATTTGAGTTATGCTGATGAAGAAGGGAAGAAGGTGATTGAAAAAGGTAGGGTGCACTTAGTGGTTGGGGATGAGGAGTACCCTATAGATATAGTAAGCTGATGTCCAAATTTGATTCAATAAATTGACTACATTTATAAATTCTCCTACGAACAGCAGGTTTCCACTGTTACTGGTTTGTGTTGGCACAATTAGTATTGCCTCGGAAATAATGATAGTTTAAGAAAATAGTAAAAACAATTATGAGTATGACATCACACATATCTAAATGTAAAATCATAAAATATTTTGAATTTTATAATACTTTTTTATGCTATATTCATTTTGTTTATGGACAATATAGAAAATAATCAACCAATTCACCAGCAAAAGAAATACTTTTAATTTGAAACTGTAAAAAATATGAATTTGAAATATTTCTTCTTATACAATATTCATGGCGTTATTACCAAAAATAAAAAATAACTTAAGCAATATAACAACAAGAGGTGGTCTCATGTACGTACATCTGTCCGCATATGCGAACTTTAATATTTTTCTTCAGTGTAAATGACATTTGATACTTTTCTTCTATGTAAATGATACTTAAGCAAATGATATTTTTCTTTAATGTAAATGATACTTTTCTTAATAACATATGACACTTTTTTCCACCCGCACGGTGCAGACAGATATATAGAAGATTTTGTGTAACAACAGATATTTTCATTAATCACATGCCATTGTTTAACAAATGCATATGTGCTAACTTTTTTTGAGTGAAAATTTTGAAACTTCATGCCACCAATGATTGCCCTAATGAAAGTACATTTTTAAGATATAGGTTCAGAAGAGAACTTACATACAAAATAACCTATAATTGCAAAAGGTAGGCTGCAGTTAGTGGTGGGAGATGAAGATTATCAAATAGATATAGTAAGCTGATGTCGATATATATTTGCGTACATTGCTGAAATATACTTTGAGGGTGTTTGGTTGAGCTTATAAGCTCTTTAAAACAGCTTATAAGCTGTTTAGGAGCTTATAAGTTGTTGTAAAGTGTTTGGCAAAATAAGTTCATAAACAGCTTATAAGCTGAGAAAATAAGCACTCCTAAAAATAAGTTGGTCAATCCAAACTCATTTTTTCATAAATTTATAAACAACTATGAATTTACCAAAATAACCTTATTATAGTTTGTTATTTCCTACACATACACTATCAACTTCATATCTCGTCAATTTTATTTCTCTAACTATGATTTTCTCTCTCTAACTCATGATTATTTCTCTATCTTATAAGATCAATTATCCAAACACTTTAACAACTTATAAGCATTTAAGATATTACCTCTTATAAGCTCTTAAAACATCTTATAAGCTCTTAGAGCTTATAAGCTCTCTAAAATAAGCTTAGCCAAACACCTCCTTCCTCCGTCCATCAAATACGTTCATTTAATTCCATTTTAGTCCGTCCACAAAAATGTTCACTTTCCTTTTTTAGAAACACCAACTTTACATTTTTACCCTAAACCTATCCACTTATTTACAAAAGAACAACTCATGATCCACATTTTACAGCCACTATCCATTAATATATTGATTTATTATCCTCACGACACACCTTTTTATATCCGCTTACTTTACACTCATTACAATTTATGAAAACTCATGCCACCAAAATCAAGGAACGATTTTGGTGGATCGATAGATATATTCTCACAGTATCCACTGTTACTACGGTTTGTTTCTCAACAATATCGAAAATTACCCGTTTCTAAAATTAGATCGTTATATATGTAATTGGCTACGCCTCACTTGTAGGGGTGTAATCGAACCGAGTCGAGTCGAATACCATCATGCTCAATCTTGGTTTGTTTAGTATCGAATCGAGTCTCGAATTTTATTTATCGAATATTTCGAGCTCACAAGCTTATTCGAGCTTTAGTCGAACCCAAACAAACTTTCCAAATTTAGATATATGTTTAGAATATTAATTATTTGATTTTAAAAATAAATTATTTTATCTATAATAACAAAATATATTTATTGATTTCTTATAACAAATAGAAGTAGTTAAGAGATTTAACACAATAATTACTAATTATAGAAAGAAAATAATTGTATCTAGTTAATAATTTTATATTTTTAAACTAAATCAGTTAACGAATTTGTTCACGAGCTAACGAGCCGAATACTACCATGCTCAAACTTTGTTTGTTTAGCTAACGAGCTTCAATAAACAAACTCGAACGAACTTTTATCAAGCCGAGCTCCGAATAGCTCACGAATAGTTTGGCTCATTTATAGCCCTACTCACTTGTATGATTAAGGGTCACTTATTTAATCGGTTAGTTCAATTAAAAAAATAGTTTGAGCTTTGTATGTGCTAAGTTAAACATGTTTCGCGTAAAACTTTAAAATGACATAACCTTTAAAAATTTATGGAAAACACTGACCTAAAATAGTTACAATTTATTTTCTACATAATTCACAAAATAACTAAATATCCACATCGGTACTAATTAATCAAAATTTCGAGCCCAAAAATGTAGGCATATGGCCCATATTTTTTGTAAGTATTTTGAAAAGTCAAGGTTTTTCTTAAAATTTTCAAAATCAAACCATTTTTGCAGCTCGATATAAAAATCATTTCATAAAGTATAATTAATCCATAAATAAACAAAAGAAAAGAAAAGTGAGAAAAGATAGTTTATTTTACTATTATTAACAACTGCTCGTTATCCAATTAGGATTTATAATTATTTTAGATATTTAATTTGTATTTTTTAGTTGAAATAGTTATTTTTATTGATTGATACATATATTCCAAAAGTAGGATATCTAATTTTCTTAAAATTTACTTTTTTTGTAATATATTAATTATAAGTGTTCAGTTTATTATATATTATTTTTATTTTACAAAAAATATTATTAAAATAGTTAAATGAAATGAAATTTAATACGACCAAAATAATATAGTTTTAACAAATAGATTTAGTAGGGACATACGATTCCATCCGAAATATAATAGTACAACAAAATTAATGTAGTTTTAACAGTAGGATACCGACACGCGACGCCATTTGTGAGACTGAGGATCCGAACCTCGGAAACATGTAACACGACTTGTGTATTTTTTTTTTCTTTTCAAGTCTCTATTTTCCAGAATTATCAAGCTTTCGGTTGTACCATATGTATAAATATCGATATAAAATCCTTGTCTCTATATTCTTAGTAGTGTCTCTGGATAAGGATGTTAATTGGTGGATTTTACTCGGATCGATCCGGAACCGTTCATAGCCCATTAAATTTTAAAGCAGCAATTTCAGTTCTGGTTTTGGTTCCAGACCCGTTTTAGATCCGACCGTTTAGACCCATAGTTTGATGGTCCGATCCAGTCCGGTGTGATTCTGCATCTGGTTTCAGAACCAGAATCGATACTTATTTATTGATTCTGGTGCGAGTAAAACTCGTCTATTGACAAGTCTAAGTTTAAGCAGGCTTGTCAATGAGTCAGTTTTACCTATACCGATCAGGAATCACTCATAGCCCGTTAAATTCTAAAGCAACAATTTTGGTAGACCTGCTCAGATCCGAACCGTTTCAGACCCATAGTTGATGGGCCGAGTCTGGTCCGGGTTCGGTATAATTGGTCGGTTCTAGAATCAGAACCAATATTTATTTATTGATTCTGATCCGGGTAAACTCACTCATTGACATCCTTACCTCTGCATATGTTATCATGCATATAAAATTGAAAATAAAGTGAAATATAAATAAATTATGAAATATTATAGACATCAATAATGTTAGTATGTTCCAAAATCCCCAAAAATAAATTTTGAGACTGCATGATCAAAATCAGTAAAACATATATCTGGCCGAAATAGTAACTAGGCATGGAGCTTCACCGTTACACCATGTGTTAATTGTGCGTGTCACACATATAGAAATATAACATATTCGGCAATCAAAGCAATCAGATTGTGAATTGAAAATGCTCTCTCCCTCCTACCATTATAAAACACATCATCCTCATTTTTTCAATCATGAACATTTCAGAAGTTGGAGTCCTTGAGCAAAAATGGGGAACCTCTCTCCCTCCTCACCGCAACCGTAGTCCTCTTTCTACTATCCCTATCCAACGCGCTACGGCCTCCATTTTCATGCGACGAATCAAACCCTAACACGAACTCACTCCCTTTCTGCAACACTCGTTTGCCCATCTCCACCAGAGCGAGGGACCTCGTCTCCCGCCTAACGCTCGACGAGAAAATCCTGCAGATCATTAGCTCGTCCGAGGCCATCCCCCGCCTCAACATCTCCGGCTACGAGTGGTGGTCGGAGTCCATTCACGGCATCTCCCAGAACAGCAAGGGTTTCGTTTTCTCTGGCACGATCAAAGGCGCCACCATGTTCCCGCAAGTCATTCTCACCGCTGCCTCCTTTGATCCCCACCTCTGGTATCGCATCGCACAGGTATATATACTAGCAAAATATAGACTATCAAACAATATGCGCATTCTAACAATGTACAACCCTGCATGAGCAGGCGACGGGAGACGAAGCTCGAGCAATATTCAATTCAGCGGAAGGAAAAGGGATGACATTTATGGCGCCAAACGTGAACTTATTTAGGGATCCGAGATGGGGGAGAGGGCAGGAGACACCTGGCGAGGATCCATTGGTCGCCGCAAAATACGCGGTGGCGTACGTTAGAGGGATCCAAGGGGACAGTTTTGAAGGAGGAGGGCTTCAGAAGGACGGCATCCTGAAAGCATCCGCTTGCTGCAAACACTTCACTGCCTATGATATGGAAAACTGGAACGGCACAACTCGTTTCTCCTTCAACGCCATAGTATCTATCTATCATATTCTAATCTCCTATTTGGATTTCGTTTCTTCTATATTATGGAACTGATCCATGTATTGCGTTGCAGGTGAGCAAGCAGGATATGGCGGAGATGTACGAGCCGCCACTCAAGGCGTGTGTGAAGCAAGGAAAGGCCACCGGAATCATGTGTTCCTACAATCGCGTCAACGGTCTCCCAAGCTGTGCTGATCGCAACCTGTTGTACGAAATTCCTCGCAAACACTGGGGTTTCCGTGGGTAATTAACTTCTTCAAAACCCTAATAAATTCAGGCAGAGAGTATAACAATATATTAAGATTAAAATATACAGACATTCGAATTTTTTTATTCAAATATACAAACTTTACATTTGTTGCAATTTTCTCTTTATTTTTCCATTTGGCTAAATCAGCAATGACATGGCTGCTTAGAGTATACATGTATAGTCCAAAACGACTTATATAATATATAGTAATTAAGTGTTTTTTTACCTTTAAAACTCAAAAATGATGTGTTATGTTGAATTAAGTTCAAAGTTATTAATTAATCTATACCTATTTAACAAATTTTGGTTTCTATTATACTCCTTCATATATTAAATTTGAGAGAAATAATGTGCATATGATATATTAGATCTATCTATTTATTTATCATTAAAATATATATTCCTCTGACAAATTTTAATTATACTTATAATTTTCTTATCTATTTATATTTTTAGTTATAGCTTAGTATGTTAATATATATTTTGTATATTCGACAGAAAATAAGAATTCTTGAGTATCTAAAATTATTTAAATTGTGGCAAGTTTGATTTTATTTATACATCTGAATTTTCATGAACACATTAATTAATTAGGTACGTTATCTCGGACTTGGATTCTGTTAAAACAATGTTTGAAGATGCACACTATGGGAAAGAGCCAGAGGACGCAATTAGAGCCTCTCTTAAAGCTGGTAAGAATTCTCGATCTTTCTTCTTCTATGATTCACATTCAAGAAGATGGTTTCTTTAATATATGTGGATTTTGTTAAATGTGTTTTGCAGGTATGGATGTAAACTGCGGCAGGTATTTTCAGAATTACACCAAATCAGCAATAGCGAAGAAGAAAGTATCAGAAGTGGACGTAGACAGAGCTCTCCACAACGCCTTCTCCATGAGAATGAGGCTAGGCCTCTTCAATGGCGACACATCCAAACTCGAATACGGAGACATTAATCGAAGCCGCGTCTGCAGCAAAGAGCACCATAATCTTGCCCTTGAAGCAGCACGTTCTGGCATCGTCCTCCTCAAAAACGAACTCGGCCTCCTCCCCCTATCCAAAGAGGACACCAAATTGCTAGCCGTGATCGGCCCCAACGCTATTAATACCTCTGCCACGTTTGTCGGAAACTACGCAGGCCAACCCTGCAAGTACTTCTCGCTTCTGCAAGCACTACAGAACTACAACGCCGGCATCACCGTAAAGCATCACTGGGGTTGTGCCAAAATCAACTGCACCTCAACTTCCTTTGATGAAGCATTGGAGATTGCTCAGCATTCGGACTATGTTGTGCTAGCCATGGGATTGGATCAAACACAGGAAAGGGAGTACCTCGACAGAGTTGAACTAGGCCTGCCGGGACATCAGGAAAAACTCATAACCGCCGTTGCCGACGCCGCGAGAAGACCCGTCGTGTTACTACTGGTTTGTGGAGGACCTGTTGATGTTTCTTTCGCCAAAGAGAATCCCAAAATTGCCAGCATTTTGTGGGCCGGTTATCCCGGCGAAGCCGGTGGCATTGCAATAGCACAAACTCTCTTTGGCGACAATAATCCAGGTAAAAAATAATAAAAATAAAAATTGTTGGTTGCATTTGAACGACAAAAAATAATTAAAAGTTATTGATGGATTCGCAGGGGGAAGATTGCCGATGACTTGGTATCCAAAGGAGTTCAACAAAGTAGCAATGACAGATATGCGGATGCGGCCTGATCCCTCGACCGGTTATCCAGGCCGAACATACCGTTTCTACACCGGTCCGACCGTTTTTGAGTTCGGCTATGGCCTCAGCTACACCAACTACTACTACGAGTTCATCGCAGTTACCCTCGATAACATCTATCTAAAAGTCCAATCGCCCGAAAACGCGCTGCTGAACCAGTTCAACTCTTCTCATTCGGTATCAGTTTCAGAACTGGGAAAAGATTACTGCAAGAAAATGAAATTTTCAGCATTTGTGAGAGTTACAAATCATGGAGATATGGCCGGGAAGCACCCGGTGCTGCTGTTCGTCAGAAGCGGGGCGCCGAGTAGGTATCCGAGGAAGAGATTGGTTGGATTTGAGAGCTTGACATTGCGTGCAGGCGAAACTGGTGAGATTGAATTTGTGGTGAATCCGTGCGAGCATTTGAGTTATGCTGATGAAGAAGGGAAGAAGGTGATTGAAAAAGGTAGGGTGCACTTAGTGGTGGGGGATGAGGAGTACCCTATAGATATAGTAAGCTGATGTCCAAATTTGATTCAATACTTAACTATATTGCAGTTTCCACTGCTACTAGGGTTTGTTTTTCTGAACAATATGGGAAAATAGCCGTTCCCATGATCAGGCCGTTATTGAATTTTCAAATGCACGAATTTCAATTGTTCTGAATTTTTCCCCAACATTGAGTTTTCTAATTCTTATTTAACATGACAAATTAAATTGATCAAAACGATGCGGTTTTAATTTTAAAAACTAAAGAAGTTGATCAGAATTTTTCTTCAATGTCCAAATCAGTTTTCTTCCTCCTCTCTCTCTTCTTAGTAATCACCATCTGCAACTCTCTCCTCTCCTTCATCTGCCTTGTTTGCAACTCCCTCATCTGTCTCTCTTTCTCGCCTGCAACTCCAGCAACAAATTCATCAACTTTTCTGTTAGTTAAATAGCAATAAATCCTAATTTATTAGATTAAATTCCATATCATAAACATGATGTAAAATCCATAAAATTTTCAATGGTTAAGGACGTGAATTTGCAGATCCATGCAATTCAGCATATTCAACGTCAGATCATTATACAGCGGCGCCATTGTTTCCGGTTTCCCGCTTTTTAATTGCGAGAGGCGGATCTGTAGAGTAATTTGTTCTGTCATAGTTGGATGTTATTGGTAGTTGTGCTTTCACAGTTTAACTGAGGTAGTTAGTGCGTGAGAAAGAGAATCATGAGAAATGGAGGGAGAGAAGAAGTCATCACCCGCAGCGTTGGATGGATATGCTTGTAAATTTGGTTAGTCCATTCTAAATTACGCAAGATCTTCGCAAAGGCTGCGGTGTATCTCAGCCTTCTAATGCACATTCATCCTTTTACCAATCATTTCCTTAGGGCTTTTTCTTCCTCCAGCATGTCCATAAGAAATTTTACATTAAGTTTCCAAGTTAGAATATATGGCATGTAAATTAATTTAATAAAATTAGAGTTTATTGTTTTAAGTAACGGAAAAGTTAAAGGATTCATCAATTCCGAGGATCGGGCGATGTGGAATATAGAAGTAAAGAAACTAATTATTAAAACAAAAACAAAAATTATATTGGGACCTATCGAGATGAAGAATGAAAATACTGGACCTAAGAATGTATATTGCCTCACAATAATTGAATTTTAGGTTTCAACAAGCAACATATATATATATATATATATATATATATATATATATATATAGAGAGAGAGAGAGAGAGAGAGAGAGTTTGGTTGAATGAGAACCATTTTTATCCTAAAACTAAGAACCAAATGAATTAGTTATGAAAGTTGATGAATCCGTTGAAACTTAATGAATTCAACAATTGAATTTTTCACTCGGGTTCGAATCCCATGAGGACGAAAATTTTATTTTTGGATTCGATAACTTTCCGTGGATTCATCAACTTTCACTGTGAATTCATCATTTTTGGTTCTCACGTTCTCACAATAAAAATGGTTCTCACGTTAACCCTTCCATATATATATATATATATATATATATATATATATGGGAGATGATTCCTGTGACAATAGAAATAAGTGTAGGAAATAGGAATAGATATGTAAGTCTAGTATATCTTTTATATTTGTGTAGCACAATCAGAATTACTATGTTGCGCATGTTAGTTTAGCACATATTTCATCTCTTCGTAGCACACATGCTAAATATATTAGTTTAACACATCTTTCATTGCAGCATAGCACATGAAAAGTTCTACTGCTGCATAGTAATCCACGTAGCACACAAAACACAAAACTGTAGCACAATCGAAATTATCTCAACCATTGATCCAACAAATCAAAGGCCCAGATTCATTCTCATTTCCTACCAAATTATCCTTTCCTACCTGATCCATCTCATATATATATATATATGCCCATTCATATATCATTATATAAGGTTGTAGATTTGAATCCCATCAACTCTTTTATAAATCTAAGCTTGTTATACATGATTTTCTAAATATAAATGTTATATGTTGTGTGGTTGAATTTGCATAGATCTAACTTGTTATACCTATTTTTCATGTGATTTGCATATTAATACACAAAATATGATTTTTCTAGCATGATTTACTAGTCTTATGTGATTTGTAGACTATTGGATATGAATATATATTTATCCAATGCAGCTGAGTTCCAATGAATACACAATAAAAATATAAAATCAATAAATATATTAATTAACATATAACTTTTTTAGGGATATTTGTCAATTAATATTCAAATTTTCACCATTATCTTTGAATTAATGTGTTAATTAAAATTGTAAATGAGTGAAAATTTATTCTTTAATTAATAATTTATCCTTTCCACTACTGCCGCGTGGTAAAAAAGGATTGGGGTAGAAGATGTTGCTGACGTCTCGGTTAAGCCGCGCTGCTCAAAACTCTCACCCCACATGCTCTTTTTTTTTTCTGTCCAGTCGAATAAACCTGTCGAATATTATGTGTAGACAAATTTGTTTAACTTTTGTCATCTTCTTTGTAAGATTAGCCAGCATGATATTTTAACAAGTGTGTGATTCCCTCTCAAAAAAAATAAAAAATAAAAATGAAAGTGTGTGATTAATTATTTAATTAGTAGTCGTACGTCTTGCGAGGTCCGTCGTCACTCCGTGGAGTTCAACAAAATATCTGATGAAACAAAGAATGCAATAAATAATTATCCGACACGTCTTTCTCGGAGGTTCACATGCTAGTATAAGCTATGGACATTGATCCTAAAGATTACAAGGGATACAAGATTTTTGAAATAAATATCATACTTGCTAATTCGACTCCTAAGGAAAACCCTTGAATTCTTAAAATAGACGAAGTTAGAAAAGAAAATAGAAATTGTACCATAAAATTACGCAAAATTAAAGTAATACTCATTCCGTCTCATTTAAATTGTCCCATTTATTTTAGGCATGACTATGTAGGAGAAATATATAAAATAGTTAAAATGATAAAAAATTGGTAAGGCCTACACTTTTTGAAGGGATAATTATTTTCTAAAATAGAATGAGATATTTATAATTGGACAACTCAAAAATGAAAGTGAGATATTTTAAAAGGGATAGAAAGAGTATAAAATTAAGGGAGTGTCGTTTAACATCGTAGCACGAGCCATTTATATATAGATACCTTGATCCTAATTAACATAAAGAAATTACAAATATATTAACAAAAACAAGACATATTGCAAGAAATTCATCACTCCACCAAAAAATAATGATTTTTTGAGAGGTTAATTAATGAATAAATATTTAATTGTGGAATATATGTAGCTTTTATTACAACCACGTAATCTTGTAGTGTGTGAGTTTTGTCACTTTTTTACCTGTTCAAATTCTCAACCATTTCTTTATTGGTATTTTGACATTATCAATAAGCACAATTAAACTTTGAAAGCGAAACCCATGCAAATAGTTTAACGTGGATAAATAAGAAAAATATCGGAACCGAAGTGCAAAGATGTAACTACAATCGACATTATAAATACTGTACAAATTTTCTCAATCTCAAAAGTACAAACCAGAAATTGAATTACCCCCCAAAAAATGTTTGCGACTACGAAGGTTTCCATCATGTGCTTCTTAGGCATTATTATGCTCGGAGGTATGCCAGTCCATGGTTTGGTTCATAGAATTGAAGTAAGTTACCCATCGCTAATAATTGGTTAATTGGTTTTGTGTCTTTCTCTACTTTTCTTTTCTTAGAAAAGCTAATCCGAAGTCTGACTTTGCTGGTGAGAAGATCTTCACACACCAGGCCATGCACCAACAAAACCATACTGCGGTAGACGGACAGTTCCCGGGGCCAACTATATATGCGAGAAGGGGAGATTTGGTGGTAGACGATGTTATTAATTACGCCGACCAAAATATAACCATCCACTGTGGTATGTAAAAGCATCTGCAACTGACATATGATTTATATCATAATATAGCATTAGTGCATACATCCGTAGTGAAGTTATGGTAATTTCAGGCATGGAGTAAAAATGCAAGATATTCTTGGCCGCGCGAGCGAACGAGCAACGCGGGAGAGGACGTCGTGATCGCCGCGAAGCCGACCTCGATCGCCAGAATGAATCCATCCAGCGAACTCCGCCCCGATCTCCAGGGGACGAGCAGCGCAGGAAAAGGCATCAGGGCCGCCGTGAAGTCGGTCCGAGTCACCTAAACGAGTTCGATCGTCGAACTCCGTCCCAATCTCCAGAGGACGGCTTCGATGGATACGGGAAGATAGTCACCCCGTTCTCAAATAGGATACTCAACACTTCTCTCCCGGATAAATACCGGGTACCAAGCATCGCCCCCTATGACGGGCTGAGGGATCCACTGAACTTCCTCTCGCAGTTCCAATACAACATGATCAACCAACGTCTCAGCTCAGTTCATATGTGTAAACTCTTCCCGGAGTTACTCGTCGACAACGCCCGCGGTGGTTCGACGATCTACCCTCGGAAGCATCGGCTCTATCGCGACGATGGCGCCTTCCATCAAGGTTCTTCCAAAAGGCGGAGTCAAAACGCCATCGCACACCTCCTCACCATAAGGCAAAGCCGTAATGAGTCCATCGGTGACTTCATGACAAGGTTTAACAAGGAGTGTTTGAAGGTCGAAGACGTGAGCGACTGTTAGTCATCTCGGCCTTCCAAAACGGCATCTTCTGGGGCCTTATACCGAGAGATCGTCAATCACGAACCCGTCTCGCAATGTAGCCGTGGCGCATAGCCAACCGGTTCGCCAAAGCGGATGAGGCGACAAGAGAAAGCGCGCATAAGGACCCCGGAAAAGGAAGAGGCGAAGGAAGGAAGATCGGAACCAAGGCGGCCAAGCGCCTTGGAAAGATTACATCGCCGATAAGGTCCGGGCTCGGTCCGCGACGCCTCGGAGCGACCTCAATACACCCGTTTGACGGGCCGAGGCGTAAATCTCGCACTCCATATGAACTGTTCGAGAAGCCTCGACCGATGGCGAAGGGAAGAGGTGCCGACCTATGGATAAATCGCTCATTCCATGAGGATTACGGCACGACATCGAAGAGTGCAAAGAGCTCATGGGTGAAATAGAGATGCTAGTTCGGGACGGATCACGAAGAAATACCGAGGACAGTCGCCAAGCCAACCAAAGTCAAAAGAAGAAAAGCGGAGGAAGAGGAAATTGCGCCCTACAATAAAAGCGCAAGCGCAACAACAAGCGAGGAAGGAGATGGCGAACCCCAATATAGCGGGTGATCTCCACTATTACGGGCTCCAGGTGGAGTCACGAAGTCCTCTCAAGGCCGATGCCCAAGTCCCAAGCAGCAAACCTACCAACAAGAGGTTCGAGAAAGGACGAGGCGATCACCTTCTCCGGGCGACCCGTACTGCTGACAAGTACCCCACCGGGATCGTTGGTGATCCGGTAGTAGTCGCAAATAAGTTGGTAAAGCAGCGTTTACATTGTGATGGCGTCGGTGAGCATCCTCTTCAAGGAATGCTTTGACAAGCTAGGGTAGAAGAAGCACACCTCACAGCATCGCTGCCACTCAAGCTTCGTCCCAGAAGAGACGCCCGGAAGGAATAATCGAGCTACCCATCACGGTGGGAAAGCACCAACGACCTCGACCAAGGTGGTGCGGTTCTTCGAAGTGAAGGCCCACCGCCGTATAACATCATACTAGGCGAGATTGGTGAGCTATTGTAAAGGCGGTATGCTCAGCGTACCACCGACGATAAAAATACCCACCACGAGGAACAGCCGTGATCCGGGTGATCGAAAGCAAGCGAGGAATGTATGCAAGTTGCCTTATGAGGTGCGGGACCTCGGTCCAAAGACCCCGAGCATAGCAATTAAAGAAACCCAGGAGTTGGAGTCGGGAAGTACATCGCCACTCCCCGGCAGTCAGGTGGAAGAGGTCGCATTGTACAAAGATGAGCCATTGAAGGTCGTCCAGGTTGGTTTCACCACGGCACCTGAAGTGAAGGATCAGATCATCCAACTCCTAAGGGAATTCCGGGACGTGTTTGCTTGGTCTCCCCTCGACATGACCGGAGTCTCGCCGAGTATCATCACTCACCGGCTCAACATCGACCCGAACATAAAGCCAGTTCGACAGAAGCAAAGAATCTTCGCAGCCGAACGGAACCAAGTCATTCATGACGAGGTGAATCAGCTGTTAAAAGCACGCATACTGTTCGAGGTCAAATATCCGACCTGGATAGCCAACCCGGTGATGGTGAAGAAAGGAGGAGGGGGATGGCGAATGTGTATTGACTACACAGACCTCAATAAACATTGCCCAAAGGATTGCTATCCACTCCCCAACATTGACAAGAAGGTCGACGAAATTGGTCGGATCTGAAGTCTTCGGTTTCTTAGACTTATATAAAGGATATCACCAAGTCTAATGGACGACGAAGACGCTTGCCAAGACAGCCTTCATTACCGACTTTGGAGTCTTTGCGTATAAAAATGCCATTTGGCCTTAAAATGCAGGGCTACCTATCAAAGGATGGTGGATAAAATATTTCACCCTACATAGGTCGAATGTGGGTATACGTGAGGCGACATCGTCGTCAAGAGCAAGGAAGAAGCCGCATGTGTTGCCGACCTCCGGATCGTCCTCGGCATTCTTGGAAAATCAACCTAAAGTGAATCCCCGTAAATGCACGTTTGCGGTCCGTCCGAAAGTTCTTGGGGTGTTGGGTTTCCTGAGAGGGCTAAAAGCAAACCCGCCCAAGGTCCAAACCATTTTAGAAATGAAGATGCCAAAGACCTCCATGAGCGTACACAAGCTAACAGTGCATAGCCGACCGAGCCGCTTTCTTTCAAAAGCCGCGGATAAGAGCTACCCTTCTTCAAGATACTCAAAAAGCCCGAAATTCTCATGGGATGATGTACATAAGTCCGCCTTTGAAGATCTCAAGAGCTACCTCGCCAAACTCCCACTCTATCCGTCCCGAAGAGAGAGGTCCTTTCTCTACCTTGCCGCCTCGGACGAGTCTATAAGTGCATCTTGGTGCGGGAAGAAGGACGTCGACTCCGGTATATTTTATCGGCCGAGCACTAAAGGCCGGAACGAGGTATCGACCCGGAGAAGCTTGCCTTAGCGTTGGTAAATGCCGCGAGGAGACTATGTCCATACTTCCATGCACATCATACAAGTCCTCACCGACTACCCACTTGGCAAGTATTGAGCCGGCTATCATCGGGAGAATCGCGAAATGGGAAATCGAATCAGGCGAGCACGATATATCCTTCTCGCCGCCCAGCCATCAAAGGTCAAGCCCTAGCGGATTTCCTTGCCGAGGCTAACCGTCGAAAAACCGAAGCCCACCGAGTCCGTGTCGACGATCTTTGAAGTGAACCCATGGTTCAAACACCGAGTCTTGGCAACTCGTTGGCGGGGCTTGGGAAAAAAGGTAGCGGAGCGGTATCTTACTCCCAGGCCGGACGGCAAGAGATCACCTACTCACCCGGTTCACATTCAAAATACGAACAACGAGTGGAGTATGAGCATCGATCGCGGGACTTCGCCTCGCTCAAAGTCTCGAGATCGAGCCGTGCGATTTCACTGTGACTCTCAAGTCGTCGTGAGCCAAATGTTGGGAAAATACGAGGCAAAAAGCGACGGAATGAAGAGTATCTTGAAAAGCAAAAGCCCGCAACGGACTTTCTCACACTTCCGGATAGTTCGCATCCCGAGGAGCAAAATAGCGGTGACATCTTAAGTAAATTGGCCTCGTCATCAACGAGCCCGCCCGATGAGAGGAAGTCGAGGCGAAGCATAGGCGATGCCAATAACGGGGCCGAGGTCAACGTAGTCTCGGATGAAGAACCCGATTGGATGACTCCCATTCAAGAGTACACGGAGAGGCGAGTGCCCCATGACAAAGTGGAAGCTAGGAAGATCTGAATAAATCTGCGATATACAATTGAGCAGGAGTCTATCTGAGAAAGTCATATCTCCAGCCTCTCTTAAGGTGCTTGGGTCGAACCGAGCTAATTACGTTCTCGAGAAATACACGAAGGATCGTGCGGAAGCCACATCGGACCCGAGCCTTGTCAAAGAAAGTCATACGATGGGGATACTATCACAACAATGTTCCAAGACTCGATGGACCTCGTAAAAAGTGTCCAAGTGTCGAATCCATGGGAGCGTACCAAGGCTACCACAGACCGACCTCGCCTCCATCTGAGCCCTTGGTCGTTTATGCAATGGGGATCGACATTGTGGGCCCCTTTGTAAAGCACCGGGACACTCCATTTTTAATTGTTGCGATCGACTACTTCACGAAGTGGGTGGAAGGCGAGCCCTTGGCGAAAATCACAAGCAAGAACGCCCAACTTGCGTGCGGAAGAACATGGTGTGTCGACGGCATCCTCATATCCTCCTTTCGGATAACGGAACACAATTCACGGATAAGACATTCAAAGATTGGTGTCAAGAGCTTGGATCAAACAAAGTTCACCTCGGTGGCCCATCCTCAAGCAAATGGTCGGACCGAAGTTACCAGCAGGACCATCGTAAAGGGTCTAAAACTCGTCTCGACCGAGCTAAAGGCCTCGGGTGGAAAATTTACCACGTGTCTTATGGTCGCATGCGAACAACACCTCGGACCTCGAGCGGAGAAACACCCTACGGTTTGGTGTATGGAACCGGCGGTGATCCTGCGAGATCGGAGTACCGAGTCTCCGTACCATTGACTTCTCCGCGAAGCAAATGGGGAAAATCTACGAGGTGATCTGACCTACTCGAAGAAAGAGAGACCTCGCCACATCGAGGAAGTTCGGTGACAAGCAACAAGTAGCTCGGTATTACAACCAAGTGTTAAAACCCGATAATTCAAGTGGGCGACCTCGTACTCGAAATAATGAAGTCAACAAAGCCGCGCAGCTCGGCAAGTGAAAGCCACATGGGAAGGACCTTCGGGTCGACGAAGTCCTCGGCAAAGGGCCTATAAGCTCGCTCAATTGTCCGTGAGCAATTACCCAACGATGGCACATCATTCATCGAAGAGATATTATGCGATGTCAAGGGTCGGGTCTTGTTCGATCGTGTCTTTAAAGTCTGTTTAGAGTCCGAGTCTTATTTGGTGGTCGCGTCATCTTTTATCAATAAAATATTATTTTTGCAAGTTCTACTAAATCACTAATGCATAATTAATCTTCACATTATTATTTACCCTCTACGGAGGACAAATTCCTCGACGGAGGTCGATTACATTCGTTTCATACGAATGTAAATTTAAACGCGCATGCCTACATACGAGATCAGATTACCTTCGTTTATTTGAGCAGTTCTCTATGTAGATGAAGGGGACCACCCCTCCCGATAACCTCGGCAAAAAACAGGAACCATTTGTAGGGAAAACGTATGTTAACCCTTCGCCCCGAGGATCCATCTTGGGTGTTTAATTCACCATACATTGATTATAAACCTAGCATGCGTCTATATAATTAAATCGCAACACGTAGGGGTTTTCACGTGTTTACCTTTGGATCCGCCGAGGTGGGTCGAGCGGGATGAACGGATCGAGCGGATCGGACTCGTGCTGACCTTCCGGACTGTATCCGGTTGCCCAATCTCCAACGTCGAGTGAGGACGATCTATGGAGAATGCTTCGGAAAATCACCCAATGCTCTCTCCAACAATACTCTCGAAAATTCTCTCTCTCAATGTATATGAGATGGCCGAAAATCTTCTTCACAATATGTGAGCATTAGCCTAGACATTATCTCATACCTTATATTTATAATGCACTACCTTAATCCTATATGGAATATTACCATAATCCTATATGGAATATTACCATAATCCTATATGGAATATTACCATACTCTTAGGATTATTTCCATACTCTTAGGATTATTTCCATACTCTCAAGATTATTACCATAATCTTATATGGAAAGGATCTATGCATATACCATAAATATAATTATATCCATGTGGATAAAGAGAATAAAATCTTGCCAATTGAGCAATAGGGGCGCCGATTTTCCTCGGTCTACTGGCCCTGGATGGGCCACCAGGATCAAATCAAGGAATAAAGATGGGCCTCAAATAAATTAATTATCTTATGTTCGGCCGAACATAAATTAATTTATAAACATTCGATCATGCCACTAGAGAAAGAATGTTGACTTACCCTTTATTACCGAAGTTGAGTCGGGCTTGCACTTAGACATTACGAATCCCGTATTTAAGATATCGAACGTCCATTAATCATTTATAGCAATCGGCGGCTTAAAACGATTAATAACTTTATTTTCTTAAGTAGTACCACTCAACCTTATTATTGTACTTGAGCTAACTCAACTGCGGGGTTTAGTACAATAAACCTTTGAGCTCCTTAAGGGACGTCATCATCCTTAACGGATACGGTGACTCGTCTGAGATAACTAGCGTGACATACAAGCATCGCCACCACCCAAGATGCGGAGAATCTTGGGTTAGAACATATAACCCTCACTCATAACAAGTCAAAGTGATGGTCGAGAACTCATACTCACCTAATACCTTATCGAGGTTTAGATCATCGTAAGTCACCGAGATCTTGGTTCTTCACGACGGTCGAGAAGAAGAACACATCTCACCGTGATCCTTCAATACATCGAGACGCATACCGGCATAGACAAGCAACTAAGTCAAGTCACTTCTTATCTATCTGCAGACTAAACCGACAACTCGTCCTTAAGTCGTCTCATTTGTGAAACTTTTATATCTCATTAAGCTTGACCAATCATATAGACTTCTTTGATCTTCTACACATGTATGATCTAACTTATATATGAGATAAGGGACATGATATATGCAATCAAGTATTCAAATCGGATAGGAGATTGTAATAGTGGTAACAGGAAACATTGTATACAAGCTCAACCAAAGCGCTTTCAAGTATACAAACCAACACCATTCCTACATACGAGATCGATTACCTTCGTCTATTTGAAGCCGTTCTCTCTATGTAGATGAAGGGACCACCCTCCCGATAACCTTGGCAAAAAGCAGGAACCATTCCTACATACGAGATCGACATTACCGCCTCATTTGAGCCGTTCTCTATGTAGATGAAGGGACCACCCTCCCGATAACCTCGGTAAAAGCAGAACCATTCCTACATACGAGATCGATTACCTTCGTCTATTTCGAGCCGTTCTCTATGTAGATGAAGGGACCACCCTCCCGACGACCTCGGCAGAACCCTACCGCCCGACGAGCGATTTCCTTCGCTCATTTCAAGTGGAATTCTCACGAGACGAACTACTTTCGCATATTACTCTTGTTCAATACAAAGTCAATAAGAAATCATTCTTATTAAATAAAAGATGTCTGAGGTTACATTTTACGAGGACGGAGGCGGATCGGGAAAATGAGCCAATCCACAGAAAAATCGGGATTCAGCGGCTCATCTATACTAATCCTACCTCTACCTCGTCCTCGGTCTATATTACGGGCCCGCCGGTAGCGACCTCGGTCACTTGAAGATGCCGCTCTGCGAACTCGACCTCGGACACTCGAGGATGCCGGTTTCGACCCCGTGAGGATCCACGTCGTTCAGGGCAATAGCACGCCTCTTGAGCGCCACTCCGGATCGTCATAATTCGGTTCATTTATTCTAGGCGAAGCTCCGCGAAGAAGAGGCCTCTGCGTCCCGTCAAGCATTTCGTCGGCTGTGGTTGTCGGCGATGACGGTTTTGTATATGGACCGAGCCTTTTTAATTCAGCGTCATCGCCCGTGAATTGCCGGGAGGTCAGACCATATTCGCGCAGTACCTCGACAACGGGCAGCGACCTCGACAACCTTGGCTTCAACTTCCGGATCGTCATCCCACCATTTCGGTGGATAACCTCCTCGTACTCGGCATGCTCCTCGGCTATCACCTTGGCCTTCCTCGCGACCTCGAACGCCCTCCAATTCCAAAAGGCGAGCCTGGAGCTCGTCACAGCTCTCCTGAGCGGCTCTATGCTTGACATCAGACTCCGCCTGTACGTGACCAAGCTGCCCCTTTATATGGAGGAGTTCGACCTCTTTCAACTCAAGAGCCCGCGACAGGTCTTTGATTCGATTCAACCAAGGAGAAGCATCAAGCATTTCAGGCGACAACTGAATAAAAAGATAAGTGTTTTCATATAAACTTGTGGTTCTATTAATATGCCCTTAGGCAGAAAAAGTGTACATTTACATTCAAAAAAAAAAAAAATAATAGGGGGGATCAACTGACCCCTCCAGAAGCTTCCGCCATGTCCACATCCGCCGCCTCCGAAGCCTGGATAGCCTCAGCCTCTTCCGCCCTATTTTCGGCCCGTTCAGCTTCGGCCTCTTCGGGAACCACCGAGTCTCGGCGCCTTCGAAGCATCATCGCCTCCCGACCCTTTGCATGATCGGACCAAAGCGTCGGTCGGGGATCCCGATCCACGGGGACGGTAGCGAGCAGACTCGCGGACAAAAGAACCGAGGAGGAGGCAAGGTTCTGCAGCACGGGAAGCTCCTTCAGGCCGCGGACAAGCACATCAAAATAGGCCCGTCTCAGGACATCATCCTCAGTCTCCTCGTACCCATACTTGGCTTTGTCCAGTGTCAGGTAGTCTCGGCGACCTCTTGATTGCATCCAGAGGCGGCGCTTATTAAGCACCTCACCGCGTCGAAACCATCCCGGGCTCGTCGACATGAACGCCTCTCCGCAAGCGCACGGCGTTTCTCCTCGCGAGCTCGCCATGTCCGCCTCCGACGGCGAACATTCCACCTCGCCTTCATCAAGGCAACCTCGGCTCGCCGCTGCCCTACCGCCGCCTCCACACCGCCCGCCGACCGCCCATGCCTTGTTGCCTCAATGGCCGTCGCGATCCGCCGCCTACGTTTGACGAGGTCCCGGATCTTAGCCTCGGCCTCGGAAATTTCTTGAATGAGGAAGGTATCTCTCCTCCACCTCCCGAGCATACGGGCCACCCTCACAAACGCTGCATCTGGCGCGCTTCAAGTAATCCGATATAAGATCGGATACTTTGACACCTCGGCCGCCACGTCCTCGACCCCTATACAATATATACATCGTGTCGGAAGAACACAATTTTATACTACTACACAAAGTATAAGGACAAGTACAAAACCCGGGAAAGAGACGAGGCGCGACTTGGAACCAATGATCTCAAGACTCGACCTCGGCAGAACCGAGGACTCGGGGATTACATGCTTCCGCCTTCAAGCGCTTGAGTGGCTGCGGTGAAGGGATCTCGAAGGCTCCACACTCATTTCGGGCATGTCCTCGACATCCTTCAAGGTCGAGGCAGCGGCTCGGCCGAGATCGGCTCCTTCCTTTCTTTTTTCTCTTAGAAGGTTCACTACCGGAAATACATAGGTCAAGATCAACACGTATAATCATGAAATAAAGAGAAAAAGAAGAAGGGCCTCACCTTCACCGACTCCACCCGGAGGCAGGATCATAAGGGCTAAGCCCCGCCTGCAAGCTCGGCCTCGGAGAAGACCTCGTCAACAAGGTCAATTTTGTCCGGCGCCTCCTCCGGTCACCAAACCCGCGTCGACAAACACATCGGCGATCTTATCGGATCGCCATGGAAACTCCATATGTCTCGAAACCGAGCGGAAGAAGAACTTCTTACGCGGTTGAGATCTTGATTTAATCTTTGCTTTGAATTTCCTACGGGTGATAGATAATACCATCCCGAGCCGCCTTCGATTCTGGCGAAGGACAAGCCCCAAGGTCAAAGGAAAATTATGCTATAGGCATAGACACCCAGAGAAGTCGTATGCGGAATGAGTTCGGCGAGAGTTGGGCAAGAGGTATGCCAAACATCTCTTGGAACTCAGCGTATACATAAGGGTAAGGAAGGCGAAGACCACCTTGAGGTGTCCTCATACATGGCAACAAAACCATCCGGAGGCACAAGCCCTATCCTCCGGACGGGGGGCAACGAACTCAATATCAGAAGGAATACTATATTGAAAACAGATATCCCTAATATCAGAAATTCTTAAGATTGAAGAAAAAGAAGACACTTTACCGAAATCCCCCACTGGGGGGAATCGCAGACTACACTCAGAAAGAGGCATATGAATACGGGTAAAAACAGGCAGAGACACTAACGAATCAGACGGAGGAACGGACACAATTTGATGACCAGACGACTCACTGGGAGAAGAGGAAGCCATAACTTACTGTTGTTTATCAGTGAAGATGGCAGGAACTTCAAATCGTCAATGGCGAAAAATAACCGCTTTTCGCGAGCGAGGAGATTTGAAATTCTAGAAATGTGGAAAGGAAAAGTGATATGAGATATGGCGTATCGAGGAAGGTATACCCATTATGCGCTTTATCGGAATCAACCACGCCACATTAAATGCGTATTAAATGCGTATCTCGTGTACTGTACTCGACAACGGCAAAAAATCGCGTGTTCGGCCTCGGCTTAACGCCTCGACAGGTGAAGCCCGTCAGAAGACCTCGGCTGAATGCCTCGTCAGGTGAAGCCAGTCAGAAGACCTCGACCTAACGCCCGTCGAGTTAAGCCGTAGAAGACCTCGGCCTAGCGCCGTCGGGTGAAACCATAACGCCTCGACGGATGAAGCCCGTCGAAGACCTCGTCAACGCCTCCCAGCGGTGAACCGAGAAGACCTCGGTGAGCGCCTCGACGGTGAAACCGGTGAAGACATCGCCTAACACCTTGTCGGGGTGAAGCCATAACACCTCGGCAAGAGACACGCTAAACACACGTGTCTTCGCGACGCCTCTGCCAACCTGACATTTGATATCGACATCGAGGAATTGACACACACCAAGTCGGGCTGAGAAGCATGTCACATATCGTTTGAACCCGCTTCGTCATAAACAACCCCAAATCAAGCACGACCGCCTGCGTCTTTTTGGGGGAGGGTTGTGATAGGATCTGCCCAACTACTGGGCCCAAGCATCGGGCCCAATACAAGTAACCACGACATCAAGCTCGGCTGGACAAGTTCGCCCAAGAAGACTTCCATCAACCGATGGGAGCGAAGGCTCGGCCATATCTAAAAGAGTCCTAATAGAGAAGACTTGAACCCTAATAGGAAAAGACTTCGACTAGGAGTCAAACTCTTTTATGGTTGTGTATAAATAGAGGCTAGATTAGACGAAATAGATTCATTCACTCTCTTTGTAATCGCTTCTTACACTCTCAATACACATACTCTCTCTCTCTTGCCCCGTGGACGTAGATCTTATTCACAGATCGAACCACGTAAATCTTTGGTGTTCTTGCGCATTTATTTCCCTTACGAAATTAAGATCGATCATTCTTGGTCTGTGGCGTCAACTTTGTGACGCAGTGTCCAGGCAAGAGGTTTAGACAATGGATTGTTCTCTCCGACGAGGTGAAGGCACTTTATTTTGGCACGCCCACAGTGATTGGACTCGAGCTACTGTGTATGGCGTAATCATCATTCTACCGCCCGTATCCTTTCCCTGAGCCTCATGCTCAAGTTCCCATCTTACTAGGTAAGTATGCATGTCTCTTTTCGACCAATGCCTGTGTTGGAATTTTAGGGCTTGTATTCTTTTTGGTCAATTAATACAGAAAATTTAAAGGCTGCGTCACGGTGGACTCGAACCCGAGACCTTTGGCCTCGGGCATTAACCACTCTACCACTAGGCCAACACACACACACAGCTTGTATTCTTATAAATTCGGAATGTTGCAGGAGAGTGGTGGAACGATGATGTGCAACAAGTTTACCAGAATTTTCTAGCCGGCGGATGCCATGCCAAAGTTTCTGATGCTTTCCTTATGAATGGCCAAAGTGGACACCTGAATCCATGCTCAACACAAGGTGGATTAGTAAACTGTCTCAAAATCAGACAAATAATAATTAGTCAATAAAACCTGATATTTTTAATTTGTTGCATTCAGATACATTCAAGTTGAGCGTGGAGCCGGGGAAGACTTACCTGATTACGATGGTTAATGGGATGATGAACTACGTTATGTACTTCAAAATCGCGAACCACAACGTCACCGTCATCGGCACCGACGGCGCCTACACGAAGCCGCTGAATACTGATCACATCGCGATTGCCCCGGCCAGCCATGGATTTCCTGTTGGAAGCGAACTAGCCGCCCAGCCGTTATTGCCGCCAGAGTATACTCCATTTACGTCACAACAGGAATCGTCGACTACGTTGGAAATTACATTCCGCTGTCGCCACCGCTGCTTCCATCTTTCCCTGAAATCAAAGGCTGGCCGGGGTCCACCCATTTCAGCCACCGGCTCAGAAGTCTCGCCAACGACAAGCACCCCATCGACGTTCCTATGAATATCACAGAAAACCTATTCTTCGCTCTTTCCATCAATCTATGGCCCTGTCTTGGAAATTCGTGCATGGAGAGTCGACAGGCTGCTGGCGAGCGTGAACGACGTGTTGATGGTGATGCCGGAGACCCACATTCTCGAGGCTTATTACAAAGGGATCAGAGAAGTTTTCACGCCCAATTTCCCCGACCTGCCACCAAGAGCATTCAACTACACACAAGGTAGCATGCCCTGGAATGAGTCGCACCCCCAATCGGAACTGTATATGTTGGGAGTATAACTCGACAGTTGCGATTGTGCTTCAAGGCACCAACCTCGATCCTCGGCGAGGGAATCGACCATCCCATCCATATATTTGCATGGATACAGCTTCTACGTTGTCGGATCCGAATTCGGGAACTTCGACGCAAGCAGGGATCCGCAAACTATAATCTCGTCGACCCGCCGTTGATGGACACGGTTGCCGTTCCAAGAACTGGATGGAGCGCTATAAGGTTTAAGGCTGACAATCCAGGTTTTCTAATCCTCTCTTTCTCCTTATTACATTCATTTTTATATGCTGGCAGAGAGTGTGCGTTGCATATGATTCATATGAATTTCACATTAATCAATTATTAGACTTGGAACAATTGTATGAAATTTCACAATGATATATAGTAATTTACATAATTTTTTTAAAAAACTTATTTTTAGATGGTAAGTATAAAACCTCATATAAATTGTTAGTGTGGAAAATGAAATCAAATAAACTTTTAAAGTATATCCAATGAATTAATATATTTTTGAAAATCTAATTCTCCTTTTTGGAGCAGGAAAGTAAACTAGAACCTCAAATAGATTTATAATGTTGGGACGGATGAAGAAATCAGATAGAATTTAATATATATTTAATAAATTAATATATTATTTTAAATATACAATATATTTATTTATACAAGAGCTAAAATTAGATCTACCCTTTTTGAAAGACAAAATATAACCACACTTTGCAAAACATATAAGTTATACTCATTCTTTCCTTGAACAAATTCAAAATCGTATTATAATTTTGATTCTGTTTAATTAATTATGGATTTTTTAATAGATATTCAGGTGGATAGGTGATAATTAAGGTTTTTATAAAAAAAATATTTTGATTTATTTTTAACATTTTTCTTAAAGGATTTAATGCTAGTTCACTCAAAAGGTAGGTACCATTTATATGTTTTATTTTGTGTGGGTATAAATTGTCTCTTACTTTCGAAAATGGGAGAAACTATCAAAAGAGCAACTCCAATGGGCACTGTGTTGTAGCGGATTCCACTTTTCTAGTATGAGTGGTTTCTCCAATGGTGTCGCTAACGCCATGCTTGATTCCTGACAGTGAACAGTATCCCGTTTCTTGTAGCAGATACTGTTCACTGCTACTTCATTTTTATTTTTTTATTTTTATTTTGCTTTTTTTTTGTGTTTTTTTGTTTCTTTTTTTTTATAAATATATATTGTGGTTGAATAGAAGAGTCATAATGAAAAGAAAGAAGAAGATGCAGATGAAAAGGAAGAAGATGAGAAGAAGAAACCGGGGCCATGAAGAAGAAGCGGCGGTGCTATTGATGTATAAAAACTAGGGATTCTTTTTTTAAGTTTTTATTTTGTTTAAAAACTCAATCAAGGCCCATTTCATCATTATTTCGTTTGAGCCATAGTTTAGTTTAAGTTAATTCAGGCCCATAATTTAAATTGTATTTATTATAATTAAATATTATTAAATATAAATACAATTAAATTAAATATATATGATGTCATTATAATTATATTAAAAATTAATTCAATAATAGAAAGAATAATAATAGAATATTTTATTATAGAGTTAAATATAGAGTTAACTATTGGAGATGAATTTATTATTATTTCACATTTTACTCTACAATTGTGTAGAGTTAACTCTAGAATACAGTTTATCATTGGAAATGCTCTTAATCCTTTGTATGATTGCCCTTAAAATTAAATATATATTAGAAACAGACCATCTATAATTTATAAATATGACACTCTCTACTATTGTACATATAGATATAGATAATTAGGTTCCACACTGTTAAAGCAAGAGTCTCATAGAAGAATATATTATAACTAATGTTGCATCGCAGGAGTGTGATACATGGCATTGCCACTTCGAGCGTCATCAGAGTTGGGGGATGAAAATGGTGTATTTGAGGATTTGAATATTCTGTATTCCTTTTTATTTGTAGAGATGAAAGATGAGATTACAAATCTCAATCACCTCAACTCTCCGACTAAAGTTGGAATAAAATATAAATTTTAATTGAATTATGACTCCTGCAAGACCGATCTAGCTTATCGACTTGTAAGCTCTAGTATAATATCCCTCCGCCCCAATAATGATGGCTCCTTTCTTTTTTGCACGTGACATGAAATTCGATGCACTTTTTAGTGTAAAAAGTGTTTCCTTTTTTGGAAACGGACCAACTTAATGGGACAGCCTAAAAAGAAAAACGTGTCAACAATAATGGGACGGATAGATAAAAACTATATTAATCTGGCAGCATTTAATCTTAATATTGTATGATCCATTAGTCACATAATATAATAGATTAATTATTCCAAAAATCGATGAGAATGACGGCGAACGCCCCAACGACAATACACTGCCGCCGCCGCCGGAGATGCCGCGGTACCTCGCTTTGCTGATAGATTTCTGATGATATCTTCACTGTCCGTACAACAGAGAATTCAAAACTTATTTGCTTCCTAGTGTTAGAAATAGAAAGAATCGATCCAGATTTGTCATTTTTACACGATTTTTAAAAGGTCAAATTGTTAAGTAGTAATTTAGCACTTAATTCAACATAACACGTCGCTTTGAAATTTAAAGGTAAGGACGACGTCATTTAGGATTTAATCAATTTATATACTACGCCGTTTTGGACTATACATATGTACTCCAAGTAACCATGTAGATGCTACATTAGCTTTTGTTTGACACGATTGTTATATTATGAAAAAATGCAACAAAACATTTGAAAATTCATGTACAAAATTAAAAACAAATAAAAACTTTTTTATTTTAAAACAATTACCCTACATAATATAACATATGAAAAGTGAAATATATAACTATACAATGTTTGTTTGTTTTTATCAAGCCACTCAAGTGGATATCTCTTTCAAATCATCACATTCACAGTGGACATGTCTGTCGAATTTGGAGATCTCTTCCAAAATAGCAAATAGGGTGAGTATTCGGTTATTCGATTGGGTTTGGACGAAAAATAACCGAACCGAGATTAACCAAATTTTCAAAAAAAACCGAACCAACCAATTTAATTGAATCGAATCAAATAACGAAATATATTTGGTTATTTCGTTAAACCGATTTTTAGCAAAAAATATTTTTCCAAAAGAATAAATAAATTATATTATATATATAAAAATGGTTTATTTTACGAAAAAATATTTTTTCTAATGAATATATAAATAATATATATATTGATATTATATAAATAAAATACATTTTTATATATTATATATATACAAAATATTTTGCAAAAAAAATAATTGATAGTATTATATAATAAATAAATAATATTATATTTTACAAATATTATATATTGATATAATAGGGAGAGAGAGAAATGAATATGATTAAAGATATTGATATATTAAAATTATAATATTAAATAAATAAATAAATAATATTATATATATAATTCGGTTTTCGGTTATTCGGTTAAAAATATTTCGAACCGACCGAAAACCGAATTACCGAATTTTAATTCGGTTTTAACCGAATTAACCGAAATAATCGAATTAACCGAACCAAATTTGATTTTTCGGTTTGGTTCGGTTCGGTTATTCGGTTTTCGGGTATTTTGCTCACCCCTAATAGCAAATACTAAAAGTTCGAATTTAAGCCGGCATTCCCTTTAAAGACTTCATTTTTCCCCCAAAACCTACTCTTTAAAAAACATTTTTATCATCTACATATGGTTTAATTGTCACAAATATACTAATTTTACCATTTTGGCCACTTTCTGATTTTGCACAACATTTTTCTTTTTTTAGTTGACAGATTCGAAAATGATTTTTAAATTGAAACACGGTTTTACTTCTATTAAATTTTGAAAAAATAAAAATTAAATTGAATTCCACCTCACTCTTCCTTCTCATCTGTCTCTTTCGGGGTTGTTTCCATCTCCCACGATTGGATTACTTTGCGATTTTTGTATTTCTGCACCAACAAAACAACAAGCAAGATTGAAGAAAACTCGGAGACAGATCGATAGGGAAAGGAATTGTAGGCTTCACCGAAGCCGGCGAGAGAGAGTAACGGTAACGAGATTCATTACTAGAAACGTATTCGATCATGCGACAAGAGGCGTGCCCCCCTTGAGATTGAGATCGTTTTTCAACGTATCGTCGCTGAAATAGGCGGCTGCGGTGGGTGTGTTGGACGGCAAGGTGTTGATGTCGATGCGAAGTGGTTGTCGTTAGTGTCGCCGAACTCGACGGCGAAGATATGGTTGGAGAAGTTCCCGATGTCGGTGGAGTTGAGCAGGCCGAAGTACTGGATCGAGTAAGTTGGTTGTTGGGAAACAAAAGAAAAGGAGAGATGGATTCACAGAAGCCATGCCGGCGGAGTTCTGAAAAAAAAAACATAAAAGGGAGAGAGGAGGTGTTTGAGGTGGAATAGTCAGTTGTAAATTCGTTTTCAATTTTATTTTTCAAAATTTAATAGAATAAAAACAACATCGTTTGTCAAAACAACGTAATGTGAATTGTCACGTCCTTGATATATGATTAGCTGTTGTCGGTATGAGTTTTAATAAATTTAATAAGTGAAGAATATGATTCATATAATATAACATATTATATGAGTGAAAAATGTGGACTATTAATGGTTTTTATAAATAAACAGGTTGAATGTTGGTAAAAATATTAACTTTTGGATGAGATTGATATCTAAAAAAAGTAAATAAATTTATAAATTTATCGAAATTGAATTAAATGAATAAACATAACAGAAGTTTGTGGTATATTTTGCAATAGTTAACCCTCTACAAATTATGTTTCACTTCTAATGGCATGGCATGAAACCACTCCAGCCAAAATGGTCTCACTTTATAACAAACGTATACATCAATCAATCTCCTAATTTTGTGCAGTTTAGAAAACAACAAAAACACTTCTTTTGCTATACTTCAATTTTGCTTCTGTTCATTTTTTTTTGCTATACTTTAGTTTTCTACTACTCTAATTTTTTAGTTATTAAGTGTTAAACAATATCATTTTTTAATTTTAAAACTCCATGGTGAATTAAATAAAAAATAAAAAATTACTAATAGATATTTTAAAAGGAAGAAGGACATGAATTCATGTCTGAATCAACAATGTCTTAATGAAAAACCTTTCTTTTCCTGAACAAAAGTAGGGGTGTGCATTAATCGGTCGGTTCGACCGACCAACCGAAATTTTTAAAATCAAAAACCGAATCAAAAATATTTTTTTGAATCGAACCGAGCCGATTTATAGTTTCAGACTGATCGAAAACCGAACCGAAAAAATCGATCGATTTCGGCGGACCGAAAAACCGATCGAAACATATTATATATATATATAAATCCTAATTATTTAATTAAAATATTAATTAATTATTTTATAAAATATATAAATATATAAAAATAATATTTTCGGTTCGGTTCGGTTCGGTTACCGACCGAACCTAAAATATAAAATCGAAAATCTAACCAAAAATTGAAATTTTGAACCGAATCGAAAACCGATTTTTTTAAAAATCGAACCGAATCGATCGAAATCGATCGATTCGATCGATTTTTTCGATTCGATTTGATTCAGTTCGGTTCGGTTCGATTCGTGCACACTCTAAACAAAAGTCAATTAATTGGGCTCTTGAATACGTCCATAGGGATGATAATGTCTTCCTGAAATTCAATAGTGGAGTCCTCTGCTTGTCATTTTGCGCTCCGATTTGGACCAGTTTGTTAATGGACACAATTTTTGATATTTGTGATGTGAATGTACAAAATGATAATTGGTTTTGTCCTCTGCTTTTATCGAGACGTTTCCGTGCTCTACCTTTATTGGGCGTCCTGACCCTTCAAGCACCGGAAACAGGCAATGAAGAATAATTGAAACGACAATATTTTGATTCTCTATCCGCCACATCACTTTGATTCTTTCCACATAAATTTTCATTGTAAAAATTAAATAAATTAAAGTTAGTGTATTGAAATTCAAAACAACACCGAGCAAAATTAGCTCAAAGGTTGGTTTGTGAATTTAGTTGCGTGTGTTGACTTAGTGGTAGAGTGATTAATGTACGAGATCAAAGATCTTGGGTCGAGTCCATCTCGATGCGGTCTTTAAATTTATGTATTAAATTGACCCAAAAAAAATTAAAATAAAATATGTTCTAAGAAAATTTGTGTGTGTGAATGCAATTAAAGTAAATAAAACATGGTGATTATATTGTGGAATGATAAATTGAACTTTTCACGTTTTACTTTGATAAAATTTTAACGAAAGATATTTATTATGTTGACTCCAACTCAAAATGAATGAAAATAAATAAATAAATAAATAAATAAATAAATAAGAGAACAGAAATATGTAAATAATTAATTAAATATGTTTAAATACGAGTGAAAGTTAAAATTACCCATTTTGATAAGTTATAAGGGTAAAATTTAAAATTATCTATTCTGATAAGTTATATATGGAAAACGTTCGTATCCATAAAAACATGTAAACATAGCAGATTGACTAAAATACGCTTAATGTCACATGCACATTTATATTTCTGACATTTATTTTGCAAAAGTAACTATTACATTTATGGGAATTTGCTGTCTGCATCATGGTGAAAATTGTAGGGCATTTGCGAGAAAATGAAAAAGAAAATATGATTATTCAAACATAATCAATAATAAAGTAATCGAAAAAACTAACTAGCCGGGCGGAAAGTAGAGGGATGCAATTTGATCATATTATGACCAGCCATAATCTGATTCAAATGAAAAAATTAGTTTATTTAAAATTTGATTTATTTAAAATTTTGATTTTAAATTAAAACCATACTTATAGAATTATAAATATCTAATTAATATGGAGAGATTAATTTCAAATTTCAAATTTAAAACTAATAAATTTAATCGCTTTCAGAATAGGTAAAAAATGATATTTATATAAAAATGATTAATATATTAATTTAATATTATTATTTTATTAATTAATTATATTAATAATTTCTAAAATATTTTGTATGACCAGCTATAATATGATCATTTAGTTTTATTGTTTTCAAAATTATTCCATGTAGAATTACGGCTCGTTTGGTAGGTGAGATATGCTCTAGATAGGGAACATATCTTGACTTATCTGTTTGTTTGCACGTGAGATTCATTATCTCACGAGCCCGTGATATATGTAAAGCCTGATATAATCTACTGTAGCTCTTTAGTAAGTGTAACTCACGGTTGACCCCATATTTGTATCAAATCTGCTGCGATGAGATCAATTAATGACCGCTTCTGATAGTAGCTACCGGTCGCCAACCTCATTTTTTATTAACGATGAGGTTACTTAGGCCAGGCTAGCGACCGCTACGATGATAGCTAGCGGTCGCTAGCCTCATTTTTTATTTGTTCTGGGGTTATTTTTGTCGTTTGTTTCGTAATCTATATTTATAATTAATGTACCAAACAACAAGGTTAGCTATCTATATTTTTATATCTTATCTACCAAACAATAAAATACGATACAAATTTTACATTAACTACGATATATCTCCTATTTTTATCTATCTTGATATATCTATCAAAATAAAAAAAAATAAGTACAACAGGGTAAAAAAATTCGCATTCCAAAGCAAAATTTGTCAACATTCAAGGACAATTTTGTACCTTTACTGCATAGCTTATCAGAATAGGTAGTTTTCCCATAAACACTTGAATTGAAATAAATAAAGCATGCGTAAATTTGTATCCAATGGTTCTTTGAAGTAGGCCCTAGCAACAGTCCAAATTCTCATAATGTTAAACCGCAGGGAGTAGGTTTGGGCAACTGATCAATGGGAGTAGTAGGTAGACCTAATCTTCATTCAGCAGCATGCATTGAGACTCTTAGGTAACGTTGTTTCAAAATATATAATATGTTCGAAAAATTTTGAGTGACCAAAGATTTTGAATTAACACTTACTTTCTCAGAAATTATCATTTTTATATTTTGGAAACATTTTGTAACATGTATCATAAAGATTGATGGGTATAAGATATAATTAACACATTTTGTAAAAATAAACATCTTTTGGATAATAATTAGATAATACACATTCTCAGGTCTCTAGGCTTTAATTTCTATTTTGATAGGTCATTATACATCTTTCTATTTTTATTTTTATTTTGAATTTATAGAGAATCTGTAGTTGTTATTTTTTTATGTATTAGAATTTATATAAAGATAAACGCACATATTAGGTAATGCAATAGAAACTGCAAGTCACACAGGACATGTAAACCACATTTGAAAAATCAGGTATGATAGATCAAACCAAAAGAAGCGCTAGGTGGTTCAAACATATGACATTTTGACCATAGGAACTCACTTTACCGCTAGATCGTTCTAAAGGAACGAAAAAAATAAAAAATAAAATTCAACATCTTTTTTCTTTTATTAAGTTCATTTGCTTCTATATTTCAAATGACCCAATCCTTATGTAACCGAATAATGACTCCATTCAATTTTTTAAGTTACTTCAAGAACTATAAATCCTAATTGTATTAGATTAAGAGGGTATTTGGCTAAGCTTATTTTAAGAAGTTTATAAACTTCAAGAGCTTATAAGATATTTCAAGAGTTTATAAGACATAATGTTTGAATAGCTTATAGGTTATCAAAGTGTTTGAATAATTAAACTTATAAGTTAGAGAAAGAATCATGAATTAGAGAGAGAAAATTGACGAGAGGTGAAGTCGAGAGTGTATATGTAGAAAATAACAAACCACGGTAAGGTTATTTTGGTAAATCCATTGTTACTTATAAGCTTACAAAAAAAATAAGTTAGGGTTGGACTACTTATTTTTGGAGGATCTTATAAGCTGTTGGAGTTTATTTTCACAGTTTATAAACTGTTTCGAAGCTTCTTTTGTCAAACACTTTACATGAACTTATAAACTCAAATAATTTATAAGTTATTTTGAAGAGCTTATAAACTTAGCCAAAACCCTCATACCATATTCTAGCTTAGAAACATGATGTAAAATCCATAAAAAAAATTTAATTAGTAAAGTCATGAGTTTCAGATGATCCATGAAATTTTCAAAAGAGCCGCCTCTATAGTTTCCGCTTTCCCGCTTTTTCGTTGCGAGGGGCGGAAATTGAGGGAGAGAAGAAATCATCATTCCATTAGAAATAAAGGGATTTATTAAAACAAAAGGAAAATGTATAGAGACTTATTGAAATGAAGAATAAAAGTAGAGAGACCTGACGATATACATATATCGCATAATAATTATTATTGAATTTTAGGCTTCAACATGCAACATATGTATAATTGAGAGGTGATACGTCAACTTTCCGATTATAAAATAAATCGAAGACACTAATTTGCAATATATTAAAAAGAGGATGACTTGATCATAACGTTTCAAATATTATGTTATATTGCAAAATGAGTGTAAATTAATTAATTCTTATCTTTTATTACAACTCCAGATTCCTGCATGTAATAGCATTGGTCAGTGAACACGTGAGTTTGATCTCTTGGAATATCGAATTCTGTATATCTGAAAAGCGAATTATTTATTTACTAACAGGTCTGGGATTTTGAAATCACTGTGTCAACCAGTAGAACGTGGTAAAAGAAGAGTGGGAGAGAAAAATCTGCCGACACCATGATGTGACCGCTAAATTGTATTTCTCGTGGTAGATCCTGTCGAATATTCAAGCGTCAAGCGCATACTTATGTTTGGACAACTATGTTTAAATTTTCACTTGTCTTCCTCTAACGGTGGAATGATTAATATTCGAGATCAAAGATATTAGATTCGAATCTATTATAATGTGATTAAATTTCTGTATTTAATTAAAGGAAAAAAAATTATGGTTAATTTTGCATCCTATGACTGCATATGGTCAATGTGGGTTGGTGCTGTGATCGAGAAGTTATATATTTGAACATCATTAAATATTTCTATAGATTTAGATCTATCATATTTGATTTTTAAATATGATTTGTAAGTTATTATACGAAATATGAAATTTATCCAATTCGTATTATAGGGAGTGCCTACGGTCCCATGATACAAAAAAAAAATGGTTAATTTTGTCATCTTTTAATTGTAAGATTTGCCACGTACTATTATATGCTTAGAAAGTCGGCGACAAATTATATTAATAATAGTCGTCTTGCCAGGTCCGTCACTCCGTGGAAATCAAACAGAGAATGCAATAATAAATCATTAGACACATGTTTCTCGGCGCTTCACATGCTAAAATCTTTAATGGAGATTAATCCTAAAGATTACAAGGGATACAAGATTTTTGAAATAAATATCATGCTTGCTCAGTTGATTTCTAACTAGCTTATCCTTCAATTAGCAACATAGACGAAGTTAGAAAAGAAAATAGAAATTGAACTATTGACGTGCACAAAATAATTAATATTGTACTCTTATTTGAGATCGTATCTCAAGTCAAAATTGATGTATAGATACCCTAATATATTAACAAAAACAAGAAATATATTGTAAAGTAAGAAACTCATCACTTCACCAATTATATTAATGATTTTTTTAGAGGTTAATGAATAAATATTTAATTTCAAATATATACAGGTATTTTGAAATGATTAAGCCCAATTAATATTGAAAGCGGCAAGAAACTAGCTTAACGTGGAGAAATAAGAAAAAAATCCGACCATTTCGAAAAAATCAATGAGAGGATGTACAATGATATGACTACAATCGACTTATAAATACTGAACAAAGTTTCTCCATTCTCAACAACACAAACAAGAAAAAGTTAGTTATAATAACCCAAAAAGCCAAACAAAAATGTTTTCGACTACGAAGGTTTTATCTTGTGCTTCTTAGGTATTATTATGCTGGGAGGCATGACGACAGTTCATGCTTTGGTTCATAGATTTGAAGTAAGTTCCTCATCAATAATTTTGGTTGGTTTGGTTTCTTTCTCTACTTTTCTTTTCTTAGAAAATCTAATCTGAAGTCTGACTTTGCAGTTGAGAAGATCTTCACACACCAGGTTATGCACCAACAATACCATTCTAACGGTAAACGGACAGTTTCCGGGGCCAACTATATATGCGAGAAGGGGAGATTTGGTGGTAGTCGATGTTATTAATCGCGCCGATCAGAATATAACCATCCACTGGTAAAACCATTCGAAACCCACATATGATTTGTGTATCATTAACCTTATTGAAGTAATGATAATTTCAGGCATGGAGTAAAAATGCCGAGATATCCATGGACAGATGGCACCAACTTAGTGACGCAGTGTGCTATTACACCTGGCAAAAGGTTTAGACAACGGATTATTCTCTCCGATGAGGAAGGAACTTTATGGTGGCACGCTCACATCCAGTGGACTCGAGCTACTGTGTATGGAGCCATCATCATTCTACCGCCGAGGGCAAAGACTTATCCTTTCCCTAAGCCTCATGCTGAAGTTCCTATCTTACTAGGTATTTATGACTGCACTAGCCTCGATCAAATGACCCATGTTTGTGTTTAGAGTTTTAATATTTATTTATGTTGGTTTGTAACTTTCACATACTCCAACGGTTTAATTCAATGGGATTAATATTGTTGCAGGAGAGTGGTGGAATGGTGATGTGCAAAAAGTCTACGAGGATTTTCTCGTAGGTGGACGTGGTGCCAAAGTTTGTGATGCTTTCCTAATGAATGGTCAACCTGGAGACTTTTATCCATGCTCAACACAAGGTGGATTAATATTTTACTTTCTCAAAATCAGACAAATATTAATTAGTCAATAAAAATTGACATATTTAATTCGTCTCAAAATGCAGATAGATTCAAGTTGAGTGTGGTGCCGGGCAAGACTTACTTGATCAGAATGATTAATGCAATGATGGACTACATCATGTATTTCAAAATCGCCAACCATAACCTCACCGTTGTCGGCACCGACGCCGCCTATACGAAGCCGCTGAATACTGACCACATCGCGATTTCCCCCGGCCAGACCATCGATTTCCTGCTGGAAGCGAACCAGCCGCCCAGCCATTATTACATGGCCGCCAGGGTATACGCCACAAGCGGAGCAGAATACATCCCCACCACCGGAATGGTTGAGTACGTCGGAAACTACACGCCGCCCTTATCGCCGCCGTTTCCATCTTACCCCGAAATCAGCGGCTTTGCGGCGTCCTCCCATTTCACCAACCAGCTCCGAAGTCTGGCCGACGAAAAGCACCCCATCAACGTTCCTATGAATATCACAGAAAACCTATTCTTCGTTCTTGCGATCAATCTCTGGCCCTGTCTAGAAAACTCGTGCTTGGAGAGCGAGAGGCTGATGGCAAGCATGAACAACGTGTCGATGGTGATGCCTGGAACCGATATTCTCCAGGCTTATTACAAAGGAATGAATGGAGTTTTCACCACCGATTTCCCCAAGCATCCATCAAAACAATACAACTTCATGGGCACTATGCCGTGGGGTAGGTCACGGCCCAAATACGGAACTGCTGTATATATGTTGGAGTATAACTCGGAAGTTGAAATCGTGTTTCAAGCCACCAGCTTCTACGCAATTGATCATCCCATGCATTTACATGGACACAGCTTCTACGTTCTCGGATCCGGATTCGGGAACTTCGACCCAGTCAGGGATTCGGAAAACCTAAATCTTGTCGACCCTCCGTTGATGAACACGATTGCCGTTCCAAGAGATGGATGGAGCGTTATAAGATTTAAGGCCAACAATCCAGGTTAATTCATTTCTTCTTAATTAACTATTGCATGCATTTTTATGATTAGGTTTAGCAAGAATCTTATAGAAGAATATATATTAATTGACTAATTAATGTTGCAGGAGTTTGGTACATGCACTGTCACTTCGAGCGTCATCAGACCTGGGGGATGAAAATGGTGTTCATCGTTAAGGATGGGGAACGTCCCGAAGAGAAGATGCTGCCGCCGCCGCCGGATATGCCTAGCTGCGATGAACCCCCTCTAAAATTCGTATTTAGGATTTGAATGTTGTTATTATGCTATATATTTATTAATTTGTTTGAGATCGATATGAAATATATGGGGGGGAATATACCTTTCATCGCACACATGTGCACAAAATAGTTTGTATTGAGAATTAATTTTCAAATTAAATAATGCTCTTTACATAATAATAATAATAATAATAATAATAATATTTATGTATTATAATAATTTTTCTTCTATAATCATGCTGTTTTATATATTCATTAATATAATATTCTATATCAAAAACTGTTTAGGCATGATTGAAATTACTTAATGAAAGAAAATTGTATAATATTAATTCCTCCAAATTTGCATGCCATAAATCTCCGGCTTGGACATATTATCATCTCCCCATGATGTTCAGTCTAGAATTGTCTCAAGGGATATCCGGTCTTGTATACTAGTCAAGATTTCTATGTTATTCATGCAGATTCTTCTAGGTATTTTTCTTTTATTTTTTCTTCATTATTGTATATTTATACAAAATATCTTCTTGTTTTTTTATAACTCAATTCCGATAAGTTTCACGCTTACGATTGGGAAATTAATCAGACTCCTAAGAAACTAGATTTTTGTATAAGTCGATTCCTTTCCTCTTACTTACCAAAAGGAGAGAATAAAAAATACATTTTGAAGCAAGAAACTTATACTTCACCAAAAAATCAATAAATATTTGAATGTGACACATACGTAACTTTCCTTTGTCTCTTTATTACAACCCCAAGAATCTTGTAATATCGTTCTCGGAAATCGGTCCCCACTCTGGGTGTACAGGTGAATTTGATCTGTTCAAAAACGAATTAATTATTTCTGAATATCCAGCCTGATCCCTCGACCGGGTATCCGGGCCGAACCGCACCGGTTTTACACCGGTCCGACCTTTCGTGTTCGCTATGGCCTCAGCTACAGCAACTATACTGTACTACGAATTCATCGCAGTTCCCTTGACAACCTCTATCTGAAAGTTGAATCGCCCGGAAACGCGCTACTGAACCGGTTCAACTCTTCTCCTTTGGGTATCAGTTTCACAGCTGGGAAAAGAACATTGCAAGAAGATAAAATCCTCAGCGTATGTGACTGAGATTGAAATTGTGGTTGCTGATGAAGAAGGGAAGATGGTGACTGAACACGGGGGCCCTCGTGGGAGAAGAGGAGTGTCCTATATAAACTAAGCTCTTGTCGAAATTTGATTCAATTAGATAACTACATTAATTGCTCAATTCAACATCACTGTCCACTCTTACTGCTTTGTTTATCCATATTTTTATTTTGAAATTCATTATTAAAGTATTCCTAAGAAATAATTCCTCATGAATTCGAATCCAAATGTTTGAATTCATCAAACAATGTGATAAATTCATTGAATTCATCAAACAAGGTGATAAATTCATTGTAAATTTTCACAAATCAAATACTGAAAATGATTTTTATTTTATATTTTAAGATTTGTTTGTGTTTGATACAATTTCTATATGTGTGTACATATTTCTACCACTACTATAATTTATTGACATCTTATTCATACTGAAGCATAAATATTTCAATCGACAGTGGTAAAGATTTGTTTCGAATCTCTATAATTAAGGGATATGAATTCTAGAAGATGGACAATTGCGTAGAATGCTAAGGAATGAGGAAGATGATGATATAATTTTTATTCTATATTATATCAAAATGCCATCAGCGCTATTACTATTTCAAAATCAAAATCAACCAATTATTAGTCTACTCTACGTATATACTCTACTTTATTTATTTATTTATTTGGAATTATAATTTTAATATATTCATATCCTTAACCCTATTCATTTCTCTCTCTCCCCATATTATATCAACATATAATATTTGCAAAATATAATATTATTTTTATCATATAATACTATTAATTATTTTTTGCAAAATATTTATATATAACAAATAAAATGTATTTTTATATATGTTATATCAATATATAATATAATTTATTTGAAATATATATTTTTTGTTAAAAATTCAATTTAACCAAAATATACTTGGTTCGATTACCGAATAAAATTTAATTTGGTTCGGTTATTTTAAAAAAATCGATTAATTCGGTTCGATTATTTTTTCGTCCGCAATCGACCGAATAATCGAATACTCATCCCTAATTTCAAGAGTTCGTAATTTATAGGTTAATGATGGTTTTTACAATAATTATATATATATATATATATATAGTGAGGTTCAAATAAGAATCAATTTTAACGTGAACTAAGAACCACGAAAATTCTTTCTGAACAAAATGAATTTCTATGAAAGTTAATGAATCCGTTGGGAAAGTTCTTGAATCCAAAATTGAAATTTTCACCGGGGTTCGAATCTCATGAGAGGCGAAAATTTTATTTTTGGATTGATAATTTTCCAACGGATTCATCATTTTTTGTTCTCACGCGCCACGATAAAAATGGTTCTACGTTAACCTCCCTATATATATATATATGTGTGTGTGTGTGTGTCACTAATTGAACTTTTCATATTTTACTCTGATAAAATTTTGGTCAAGATATTTGTTGTGGTGTCATTAATGAAAATTATTCATTCTAATTTGAAAAGAAAAAAAAAACTCATATTTATTAAAACATATAAATTATATCCATTTTATAAGTAAAGAGATGAAAATTACCTTTAGTAGGTTATGAAATTTTAAAAAGGAAAACAAAATTGAACCCCCTCGGGCCAACTAAACACAATAATTTGAAAAAATGGGTATCTTTTGTTTTTACATATTGAATATGAGATTTTACATAATCTCTTGTCTGAACGTTGTTTGATAAGGACATCGATGGACAATACCCAATTAAAATTAAAAATAATCAATTAAATAATTAAGGTTATGGTGTTCAACTTAATTAACTCTAATTATACGGGATTTTCATATATCCTCATATGAGGATATTTTTACAATAGACCACAATAATTTTGTCTCTTTATCATGTGACTCCTACTCACAATAAACAATAAATAAAAAGAAAAGGAAAGAAAGAGGAAAAATATATAGAAGTTATCAACGAATATGTTTTTCTTTTGAGTTATTTAATAAATAACTTATAATTAATGTATATGTTTTTCTCATATGTTAAAAGCGTAGAGGGTAGGTAAAGCATTAGATTGAAGTTAGTAGGTAGACCTAATCTTCAATGGGGCTTGTCAAACTCTTAGCTTACAGAGTATCCACCAATCACCATGGTGTAGGGTTCTTATCTATGTGACACCACTAAGATTTGGATTCTTCTTTTTTCTTTTTTGACTGTTGTGTTCTAAATAAGAACTAATAAACTTTGGACAAAAAACGAAAGGGATGGGATCCAAGTGAGAGTAAGAGTTTGAGATTTGAGTTTCTCTCTCGCCTCATAGCCTCACAATTCTGTATAGTTGTAAGTACTAAACTTTATATTAATTCTTAAATTTTCATATTTTATTTGTAGATATTTAATTCGACAATGTAGTTCTAATATATTAGAATTTTTTTATTTTTTTCCCTTTTTTTAGACATAATATATTTTTAAAAGTCGTAATAGTTATGCCACGGCCTACTTTTCCAAAGAGATAAGAAATGAGAAAATAACAAACAAAAACCTACTTGGATAAACGTATTATAACAGATTAGGATTATTGGGCAATTAAGAAACAGAAACGTAAAGAAAACACAGATTTACGTGATTCGCCAACAATGAGTTGGCTACGTCCAGGGGCAGAAAATGAGAACAAATTTTATTAGGAGACTAGGGTTTCAGATTACAGATTACAGATTACAGCTCTCAAATAAAATATATATAGTAGTAGAGAATACACCAATTGAGTTCACTGTCACGAGTATTAAGGCCCAACTAAATCTGTGAAATGGAAGATAGATTCAAGACATATCAACAGAACGAAATATGATAATATTAAAGGTTTATATAAAAATATATAGCATAATTTTTAGCAGTTCAAAACCACTAAAATTGTCAATGTACTCCATCTATCAATACAACAGAAAAGGTCACATAAATAAATAGTAAAAGATCTCATTTGACTGCATGCAACTTGGTAAAATAGGATTCGTTTGTATTACTTTTGTCATCTTTTGATTGTAACGCAGTTTGAGATTTGTCAGTGTGATTCTTTCTCTTTCAAATGTGTATTATTAATTAACTAATTGCGAGGCCCGCTATTCCCCGGAGTTCAAATAAAATATCTCATAATAAAACAAAGAATGCAATAAATAATTACCCGACAAATATTATACTTGCTAGATTTTTAAGTAGCTAAACCTTTCAATTCTCAAAGTAGACAAAGTTAGAAAAGAAAAAAGAAATAGAAATTGAAGTTCGCTTAAGTAATAAAATGTTCATGGAGAGTCTTATTTGATATTGTAAATATTGAGACAAACTCAAAAATAGTTTATGGAAAATGTAGTTTTCTTATGTTGAAATAAGATCACTCCTGAAATCCGTTACATGACTTAAAAAGAATTTTGAGACGTCGTTATGTGAGCTGGGAAATGAAAATGATGTTCATCGTTAACGACGGGGAACATCCCAATGACAGAAGATGCTGCCGCCGCCGGCCGGAATATTCCAAAAATTGATGCGAAATAATGCCGCTGTGATTGATTGATTTGTGACCCACTACAGATTTTTTTTAAAAGTTTATTGCATCATTACTTTATCATCATTATTGGTCGTCCGTGTACTTCTTGTCCAATTATGGGAATAAAACAAAGAATAAAGAATGAAGTAAGTAATTAACCGACATCTATTTCACGGCGGTTCAAATGCCAAAATTAGTGGGGTTGAACATTCAATTTTTTGTCATATTTGAAAATTTAAATTTTAAGGGTTAAAATATTCTATCTGAATTGAATATCTGAAATTTTTATAAAAAAGATCTAATCAAACCGAAAAATTCGTAATTCTGAAAAAATTCGAAAATTAGAAACCAAATTTTGATAATTCTTATATACTTTCTCTGTTCCCTAAATCTATTCCTGAGAATCTTCGGTACTGATTTTAATAAAAATTATTGATTGTATTATAAGTGGAATAAGGGTCCACAATAGTGTAATATTAAATTAGTTAGTGGTGGATCATATGTGGTAAGGGACGTAAATAAATGGGTTGTTGAGGGTAAAAAAGATAAATAATGGTGGACCATTGGTGGTAAAAAATATAAATAAAGGATATTATTGAGGGTAATAAGTTGGAAAGATAGTTACCATAAATAGATAGAAAAGAAATTGGGGGACGTCCCAAAAAAGAAAACTAGGAAGAAAATTGGGGGACAGATGGAGTATAATTATATATAATTCAAATTTTTGGAATTTTTCGGATTTAAAAAATCCAATCTGATCCGAAAATCCAAAATTTGGAAAAATGTCAATCCAATCCGAACCGAAAATCTAAAAAATCATAACCAAATTTTAAATTTCAATTTGGTTCGGATCGAATATTCGATTTTCGGGTATTTTGCTCGCCTCTAAGAATCAACGATGGATTGTATGAGGGATACATTTTGATCCCGAAGGTTTAAATTAAAGCTAAAAAAAGACTAATTCAATGCTAAATTTATCATAACATTGTCATTTTGAGCTTTAATAAGTAAGAAAGATATCATTTAGCTCTTACTTATACTATATTGTTTTCGGCTAGCTGTACATATGTACTGCAAATAGTCATTTTGATGCTATAGCATCTTTGATTTGGAAATATAGTGAAATCATGAAAAAATTAAAACAAACTAAAAGTTTGTGTATTAATTTGAGAAAGAAAAAGAAAATGAATATTCATACGCGCATTTAAGACAATAAACCTAATATGGTGACATACGAATAAAGTGAAAACAATATAGGAAAGTTTAGAAAGAGTGGTGGGTCTCTTTACAGAAAGGCAGAGCACCCAAGAATCCCAAGACGTAAAAAGGTATTAAATCTTTTTAGTAAGCCACTTTCATTCAGATCTCTTCCAACATAACTACATACCTTTTTTAAATTGGCACATTCACTGTCGGGTTGTTTGTCCGAATTTTACAATACTAAATCCAAACCTTTTTTAATCATGGAGAACCTATAGCCCTACTTAAGGTGCACATTGGATAAAACTCACGTTCAATATTGTGATATGTTCAGCCTAGAATATATATTTTAAGTATTCACAACTTATCAAATAGTATATAATGAAGTTCAAACTTAAAAATCTTTAAAAAAATGAAGAAAGAAAGAAACTTAGTGCTTGTTTGGTACGGAAGATTGGCCCAAGATTGCTAAGGTATCTTGGCATATCTATCTGTTTGGTATTCTACACGGGTATCTTGGCCTATCACGAGCCCGTGAAACATGAAGTGGCAGGGTAAAATCATTGTTTCTCTTTAGAAAAGGCATCTTGTCTTCTTCAAGATAGGTAATCCAAGTGCCTTTAGTAAGCAGATTAGGAAATGTTTCTTGCCATACCCTCAGGTTCGACCTCCTCCTCCACCCCCACCTCAAAACCTCCACCGACACCAAGACCACCACCACCACCTAAGCCGCCACCCTCCCGCCTCCTCCTAATTTGCCCCCACCGCCTAAGCCTCCACCAGCTCCACCTCCACCTCCACCTTGACTCCCCACCGTCAAAACTTTTCAAGATCACTATTCAAAACTTTTCCAACCCTTTTCCTTACGAGAAAATCAAATTTCTAGGTTCTTGATTTAACACGAGGTAACCCAAAAATTGAAAAATGTTGCAAATCTCCTAAATAAATGTAGTCTGAAGTTCGGTTCAATGCGGTGGGATTAAGCTTGATAGCCAATGAGTCATCGGTTTCTCATAAATCACGTGGGTCTTAGAATTCGGTATTTATAAATATATATGCCGTGGCGGCGGCAATGACAGAGGTCGCGACGGCGACCGTCCAAGCGGAGACGACGACAGTAGCGACGATTTGTTGAGAGGGAGGAGGCGGTGTGCATGTGTGTGTGCGCGCCGCGTGAGGTGAGAAGAGAAGAGAGAAGAGGTGGTCGGCGGTAGAAGTCGCCAAGCCGCGACGTGGTGGCCGAGCGTGGAGAAGGCGGTGCGGGATCTCGATGTGTGTGTGTGTGTGAGCCGCATGTGTGTGTGTTGTGGTGAGTCTGAAGTTGCAGAGGTGTGTGGTATTTTCGTTGATAATAGACTACACATGAAAGGGTAATCTGTCATTTTACAAGTTAATCTTGCCATTTATTTTGGGTATCAAACAAGTGTTTTATTTTATCCGGGTTTTCAATGAAGGTTACCAAACACAAGTATAGCTTACCCATCTCAATCTTCATCTCAATTATAATCTATCCTGGCTCATCCTATCCCTCCTATCAAACGACCCCTTAGTGAGTGAGCGCTAGGCAGACACCTATTTATTCCGGATTCCCACCCTTCCACCAAAACCAGCTCTTTTAAAACCATTTATGTTTTGGGAAAATACATAATTTTAGTATGATAAATTGACTTTGTGATAATTTTAGTCTAATAAATCAATAATATTTCAATCAAGTCTAATGAATTGATTTTATGATAATTTTAGCCTATAAGTGATTTTTGACACCAAAAAGTAAAATCGGCACCGATACTGACATATAGAAGCACAAGTTAGAAACATCGTTGGAAATGACTTACGTGCTATATGTTATTTCCGGTGTCGATTGTGCTTTTCGATGCCGAACAAAACACTTACGGACTAAAATTATCACAAAATCAATTCAGTATTATTGATTTATTAGATTAAAATTATTATAAAGTTAATTTATTAGGTCAAAATGATGTATTTACCCTTATGTTTTTATCATTTACATATTCTGTTTTATTTCTAATGACATATCGTTATAAAACCACGCCAGCAAAAATGGCTTTACTTTGTAGCATATTTCTACATCAATCAATCACCTAGTTTTGTAGAGTATACAAAAAAAGATATTAAAAAAAGAAGAAGCACTTTTTAGGCTATACGTTAGTTTTCCTTTGGTCCTTTTTTCTTACATAAAAACATTAAATATCATTGATCAGCTGGACCCATTTTTCTTCTCATCACAGATAAAAATGTGCCGACAACTAAGGGCATACATGATACATTTTCTCTCAATTTTTTATTTTTTTTTGTTCAATTAATACATAAATTTTAAAGACTGCGTCACGGTGAGCTCAAACCGGCGCTGGCGCCGAACATTAACCACTCTACCACTAGGCCAATACACACACTCATTTTTTTTTCTCTCAATCTAGTAATTGATTAGATTAATTACATTTTATGACCTGATTTTTGTGCTGAATTGCCGAAGTGTCATGACCTTAGAATCTAAATCATGATGTTTAAAAAAAAGAAAAAAATTAGAAATGACACGGACAAATTTTCATGATTGAAAATATGAGTTGGATGACTAGATTCCTACTCGATAATTGGCCATAATGTAAAGTTATACGGAAATGATCAATTGCATTTTACGGCCCGATCTTTGGATCAAATTGTATAAATGACTTCATTTTTAAAATATTTAGAGAAACACCTTGACCTATCAAAAAATAGCACAAGAAAAAATGTAAAATAATAAAAATATTAGATACTCGAATTGTATAAGTTCCCGGAAATTAAAGAAAGATTTTGTCGGTCGAACAATTAGAAAATCAATTAAAAATAATTATAGTAACAATTTTGCTACTAATTCACATCATGGTTTGGAAAGTAAAAAATATTTTGAATTGCAAAGCCCTAAATCGTTCGAAATAATTTCTAAACAATCATCCCAAAATAATTATTAACAAAAATTCATCCCAAAAAATATACAAGGTTGATGGTTAATGACCATATAGTATGTAAATCATTTGAACTTTCAATCTTAAATGTATACTAATATATGATCAATTTATTTTCTTCTATTATTTTAGTTGTGTACATCGGTAAATGATGTCATTTTCTTTTTATTTGTAACTATTTTTCTCCTTAAATTAAGAGCTTAAAATTACACTGCTTTAAGCACTAGTGTCAAATATGCCAAAAATATAACTATAACGTAGCATTATCATAAGAATAAAGGAGTATAATAATTTGTAACTAATCATTTCTTTATTTAAGGGATTCTGATTGACTATTTATAATTTAAATTTTTCTATATGATTATTGAGTCAGTATTTATTTTATATATAAAAAATAAAAGCATACATTTTCCTTGCATCGCACAGATGCAAATACTAGTAATATAAAAAGAGGCAAACCAGTGTTAATAATTTGAAATCAATTTAAAGGTTAAATCTGTCATTTTACTTGCAGTTACTATTAATTCCACAAAATTTGAAAAAAATTATTATTAAAAGCAATACAAAATGACGCATATATACGCACTTTAATACCCCTAGGTGACTCGAACCACTCATCGACCCAGTGGTAAAATTGGTTCTTATGACCAAAATATCATAGATTCAAACCCTAGAATCGTCTCTATAGGTCTGAGTCTATCATAACAAATTTTTAAAGTGTGATTTACCCGTCTTTTATGTTTTGTTGCATAGAAAGGTAGATTTAGTTTTATTCTAATTGAGTTACGCTTCATTGTCACTTTTTTTTTCAATTAATACAGAAACTTTTAAAGGTTGCTTCACGGTAGACTCGAACCCGAGACCTTTGGCCTCGGGTATTAACCACTCTACCACTAGGCCAACACACCTTTCTCAATTTTATCGGCGGAGAATGTGGCAAAATCAACTCCATTTGATACGCCTATTGGACGCGAGGCAGATCTTTGCTATCAACCCACCCAATCTCTTTCACAACCTGAAAGAGATTTATTGTCAAACTTATTTGAATTTCAACTAGAGGAATTTATTAAATTAAAATGTTGAGGCTCATAATTTATGTTCAAGAACCGTTTACCATATTGGCAAAAATAGAAACGTTAAGACCTATAAAATTCAACAGTTGGTCCTTAAGTGCTATTGAGCCGGATTTAATATAAATCTTTTGTTGAGTTGGATTTTATATAAATAATTCTAGCTGCGATAATTTCATGTAAAAGAAGCCCAAATTCAGATATATTGTTTATTTTCAGATATGATGAGAGATAACGTTCATCCACTGCCAGTCATTCTTGTATCTATGACTTTCCCCAATTTTTAACTCAGAACTCCAAATCAAAAGTTATACAAATTTGCCCAGCTCAAATTTTATCTCCTGCCAGTTATTTTCAGCATACTTTCGTAATAAAAACCTCTTATCGTGAGAACTGTGAAAGTAACTATATCACAATAATGTGTTGATCGTATAATGTTACCGGAGTGCAATTATGTTATATGACAATGCAAGTGTTTTTACAGTTCTCACGATAAGTGGTTTTATTTTAACCCAACTTTTGTGTGTATGTGTAAAAGTTCAATTTTAGTAAAATTATTATAAGTATATTGTGGAATGGCAAATTGAACTTTTCATATTTTACTCTGATGAAAATTTAAACAAAGATATTTATTATGTTGATTCTAAATCACAATAAACAAATAATAACAAAGAAGAAAAGAGAAAAAAGATATTTAATACCTAATGAACATGTTTAAATAACTTATAGTATGGCGCGAATTCTCATCTATGTTAGAGCATATAGAGAGTAGGTAGACCTAATTTTCAATGAGCATGCCGAGTAGATGCTTAAAAAACCGCTAGCGACTAAAGTTTTTGAGGTAGCTATCTTCACATTATGTAACCATATTTGCTAGTCACGCAGAATTAATATTAGTTACCTATATGTGGGAATAATTTATATAATATTATGACATTTAATTTAGACTGAACTAACAAAATAGTCACTTTTTTATAATATAGATAAAAAAATAATCACTATTACTAGTCTACCCCTATTGTCAATTAAAGCTAATTTAAGAGTCAAATAGGTAAAACAATGAAATATGATTGTTTTAAGTTTATTTCATGAGTTGAAAGTTGACAACTCGTGAAATAAAGATATTTTGAGATATTTCACGAGCTGACAAACCTCAACTCGTGAAATGGCTCAAAAATGCATTTTTCGCAAGGCCTTTCAAAGTGTATTCTTAGGTTTTTGCTATGGAATCCTGCAAACCATACACAACACATTAAGCTCGTTTCTTAACCGATGTAAAAGCTAAACAAATGAAATAAACGGGCAAACATCACCCAAAATACGATGAGGAACCGATACAACACAAGACCAAACAATTTTTCCAAATGGGGTGTGATTTCTCACGTATAAGATAATGTTTTCTCTATAACTATTTTTTAGTATAAAATAATGCTTGCTTTATTATTATACTTCCTCCGTCCACCAAAAACTTGCATTTAATTATTTTTCAGGTTTGTCCATCAAAGACTTGTATTTTTCATTTTTGTAAACATAAACTTCATAATTTTTCCCTCAATCTACCCACTTATTTACAAAAACAAAAAACACACATGACTCACTTTTTTACTCTCACTATCCATTAGTATATTAATTTATTATCTTCATGACCAACATTTTAATCACTACCCTATCAATTTATTTATTATCTCCATATACTTTACACTTATTACAATTTATTAAAACGTGTACCACCAAAAGCAATGCAAGCTTTTAGTGGACAGAGTCATGAGAGGGGGTACTTTTTTACGTATAAAATAATAATATTTTTATTATTACAATTATGTTTGGCTCAAAATTTCTAGAATGAGAAGAGATATAGTAATTGAATCAAATACAAACCAATCTTAACATACAAAATAAGAACTATTTACAATCATTTGATTGTAAAGATTTATAGTGGATTCGTCACTTTGTTGGATGAATTCGTACATCTGGATTTTTTATCTCATGAGGGGCGAAATTTCATTTTTTTTAATTCAAATATTTTCATGATGATTTCAGATACTTTTACAACGAATTCAAACAAATTCATTAATCCGTAATTTATCATATAAAGAGGTTTTATAATTAATTATATATATATATATATATATATATATATATATATAACCATATGATGTTAGAAGTCTAAATGACATAATTTCATTCTGAGGATTGTTTTATTAATTTCTTTCCATTTTGATTTGTTGAAATTTCCGCTTTAAGTGGAAAATTCTCTTTCTTTCTTCACGGTTAATCCTACGGTGGCCGAAGCTATTATAACAAAAATTGACGAATACCATCAACTATCATTAAGAATTTCATATTTTGACCAAAAACAAGCAAGAGAAGGAATACCACAACGATACATTAGTAGATCTTGTCAAACATATAAGTGGGTGCATGATTAATTAATTAATAGTCGTGATCGTGATATAGGTAGAAGTGTTCATATATATATATATATATATATGAGAGGGTTAAAGTAAAATTCATTTTTATCATAAGAATGCAAGAACCAAAAAATAATACAACGTGAAAGTTGATGAATTCAATGGGAAAGTTATTGAATTAGAAAAAATAAAATTTCGTCTCTCATAGGATTCGAATCCAGACGAAAATTCCGAATATCGTGGATTCAGTAATTTTTCTGACGAATTCATCAACTTTCACAATGAATGTATTTAGTTCTCAAATTCACACTTTAAAATGATTTTTATTTGAATATCCTCTCTTTATATAAATGTTTTGGTGTTTGAGATTCGTCAAAGTATAAGTGGGTGCACTTTTAATATACATATACGATTTCGTGTTGGGGATTCGTCAAACATATAAATGGGTGCATCATTAATTAATTAATTAATAGTCACGTGATTCTTGTGTAGTAGGTAGAAGTTTTCTCTTCCTTTTTGGTCTAGCAATTAATACTCCCTCCGTCCCAATATTCATAGCACCTTTTTTTTTGGGTTATCCCATTAAATTAGTCCGTTTCTAAAAAAGAAAACATTTTTTACATTAAAAAGTGTCTCGAATTTCGTGTCATCCACTACTTTACACACAAAACACAACTCTCCTTAATCTAGGTACAAAAAAGAAATGGACCATGGATATTGGGACGGATGGAGTACTATTTATTAATTAAAGTTACCTATTAATTAACAATCTTTCTCCCTGCTCGGTCTCCTTGGCTTCATTAATTTGTGAAATATTGTAATCTTCACTACGTAACACTATTATTTTATTTTGAACTTTATGCTTTGAGGGAAATTCAAATTGCTAGTTACAAATTCATGAAACCTGTGAAGGAGATATTAATTCCTTGTTTCCAAGGATCTACTTTGGGTATTTAATTTGTTATACATTAATTATATTTCTAACTTGTTCTTATATAACTAATTACGTTACATATAGATTTTCTCGTATTTAATTAAAAAATTGGCACATATGATCAATGATAGAGTCCAGCTTTGATCTTCTAAACTATATTTTGGTGTCTGAACTTCAATACTAAATGAACAATATGTTATGAAGAACATCAAAAAATTTCTTTCTCCCTTATGGAATTTTTGTAAATCAGTAGTAGCAGTAAGATACTACTGATTTTCTCATATCGATTATTTATAATGCTCTCCTAATTAGGCTTTAATTATGATATGAGCATATCTATTAAATACAACTATTATCTCGTTACAGATAATTATCTAGACATTATAAGATGTATTAAATAAATAATACATATTATACGCTTGAAATAATTGAGTCTTGTGCCGACTATATTATTTGATCCATATTAATCACGATATTAATTGGATTAATTATTAATTAATTCCACAATTTAATGAGAATGGTATCCATCGTAAAGGGCGTGAATTATGCCGCTGAAAACCCTCATTCAATAATAGTCTTCGCTTTGCTGATTGTGTGATTGATTTATGGGCCACTACAGACTTTTTACTGGTCGTCTGTATACTTCTAATAAAATATGGGATATCTTATATTAAAAAAAGGGGATAAAACAAAGAATGAAATAATTAATTAACCGACATCTTGCAGTACAAATTAGCGATGGACTGTATGATGGATCTACGTTGAACCCGAGGGTTTAAATAAAAGCAATAGAGGACTAATTCAACACTAAATTCAACTTGAAACACATCGTTTTGAGCTGTAAACGTAAGAATGATACCCCCTCCGTCCCGCTTAAAGTGTTTCATTTCTTTTAGACACGGGTATTTAGGAGAAAGGTATAAAGTAGTTAAAGTATTAAAAAGTGGATAGGGTCCATACTTTTTGAAGGTATAATTATTTTCTAAAATGAAATGAGACATTTGTAATGGGACAACCCAAAAAGGAAAGTGAGACATTTTAAATTGGACAGAGGGAGTATCATTTAGCTCTTAATTATATTACGTCGTTTTGATTTACACATATATTTCTTCTGATAGTCATGTTGATGCTACACCATCTTTAATTTAATAGGATAGTTAAATCAGAAGAAAATAACAACAAATATAAAGTTTTTCTCCAACACACATAAAATCTGTGTATTAATTTGAGAAAAAGTTTTGTTTATGTTTTTGTTTTTTCAGTAGGCTTAAATGTGTATGATTAATTTATTATTTAAGTAATAGTCGTGCATGGTCCGTGGAATTCAAATAAATAAAGAATTCTTTGTTTAAATTTTTTTTGTCATTCTATATATAACTTCATAGAGCAAATCTTTTTCTTTTTGAGTTATTTTCTTGTCATTGTATATATAACATTTTAAGGTGCAATCACGTGATTCTAATCTGACGTTTGGATTCATTATCAAGCTTATTTCAATATTTCTATTTTTTTATTTTTTAGTTAAAGCTCTATGTCAACACATACCAAGGTCTGAACCGTTTTTATATTCTTGAAGAAACTTTGAAATTATTAATTTGATACTTGATTTGTTCAATTTGTATCGAATATATATAATATTGGACAGAATTATATCCGTAATTTTAAACTAACCATGAGAAGAATATAAGTAAAGTATATGTAACTTTCGTTACAACCACAAGAATCTTATAATGTGTATGTCCAATTTGTATCTGTTCAAAATCAAATTAATAATTTATTTATAGTTGAGTCAGATTCTGGGTATATTAAGCCCAATACAAAAGGCGGAGTAAAGGCAAATACTGAAAAGAAGTGGAAAGATGTGAACTACAATCAACATTATAAATACTGAAAAGATTTTCCCCTATCGCAAATCGCAATACGTACCAGAAAAATGAAATAGAAAGGTAATAATAATCTTTTTTGAGAGGTTAATGAGATATTTTAAAATGTTTAAGCCCAATTAATATAAAAAGCAACCCATGAAACTTGTTTAACGTGGAGAAATAAGAAAAAAATGGGGCCCCTTGTTTTAAAAAAAATTGATGTTAACTAGCTACAATCGACTTACAAATACTGGACAAAGTTTCTCCATTCTCAACAACACAAACAAGAAAAAGGTAGTAATAACTACCCAAAAAGACAAACAAAAATGTTTTCGACTACGAAGGTTTTCATCATGTGCTTCTTAGGTATTATTATGCTCGAAGGCATGACGCCAGTTCATGCTTTGGTTCATAGATTTGAAGTAAGTTCATCATCACTAATTTGGTTGGTTAATTTTGTTTCTTACTGATCTACTTTTCTTTTCTTAGAAATGCTAATCTGAAGTCTGACTTTACAGGTGAGAAGATCTTCACACACAAGGCTATGCACCAACAATACCATTCTAACGGTAAACGGACAGTTTCCGGGGCCAACTATATATGCGAGAAGGGGAGATTTGGTGGTAGTCGATGTTATTAATCGCGCCGATCAGAATATAACCATCCACTGGTAAAACCATTCGCAACCCACATATGATTTATGTATCATAATGTATCATTAACCTTAGTGAAGTTATGTTCATTTCAGGCATGGTGTAAAAATGCCAAGATATCCATGGACAGATGGCACCAACTTAGTGACACAGTGTCCTATTAAACCTGGCAAAAGGTTTAGACAACGGATTATTCTCTCCGATGAGGAAGGAACTTTATGGTGGCACGCTCACATCCAGTGGACTCGAGCTACGGTGTATGGCGCCATCATCATTCTACCGCCGAGGGGAAAGACTTATCCTTTCCCTAAGCCTCATGCTCAAGTTCCTATCTTACTAGGTATTTATGTCTGCACTAGCCTCGATCAAATGAACAATGTTTGTGTTTAGAGTTTTAATAATTATTTATGTTGGTTTGTAACTTTTACATACTCCAACGGTTTAATTCGATGGGATTAATATTGTTGCAGGAGAGTGGTGGAATGGTGATGTGCAACAAGTCTACGAGGATTTTCTCGTCGGCGGACGTGGTGCCAAAGTTTGTGATGCTTTCGTAATGAATGGTCAACCTGGAGACTTGTATCCATGCTCAACACAAGGTGGATTAATATTTTACTTTCTCAAAATCAGAAAGATTTTAATTAGTCAGTAAAAAGTGACATTTTTAATTTTTCGCAAAATGCAGACAGGTTCAAGTTGAGTGTGATGCCGGGCAAGACTTACTTGATCAGAATGATTAATGCAATGTTTGATTACATCATGTACTTCAAAATAGCCAACCATAACTTCACTGTCGTCGGCACCGACGCCGCCTACACGAAGCCGCTGAATACAGACCACATCGCGATTTCCCCCGGCCAGACCATCGATTTCCTGCTGGAAGCGAATCAGCCGCCCAGCCATTATTACATGGCCGCCAGGGTATACGCCACCAGCGGAGCAGATTACATCCCCACCACCGGAATGGTTGAGTACGTCGGAAACTACACGCCGCCCTCATCGCCGCCGTATCCATCTTACCCCGAAATCAGCGGTTTTGCGGCGTCCTCCCATTTCACCAACCAGCTCCGAAGTCTGGCCGACGAAAAGCACCCCATCGACGTTCCTATGAGTATCACAGAAAACCTATTCTTCGTTCTTGCGATCAATCTCTGGCCCTGTCTGGAAAATTCGTGCTTGGAGAGCGAGAGGCTGATGGCTAGCATGAACAACGTATCGATGGTGATGCCTGGAACCGATATTCTCCAGGCTTATTACAAAGGAATGAATGGAGTTTTCACCACCAATTTCCCCAAGCGTCCACAAAAACCATTTAACTTCATGGGCACTATGCCGTGGGGTAGGTCGCGGCCCCAATTCGGAACTGCTGTATATATGTTGGAGTATAACTCAGAAGTTGAAATCGTGTTTCAAGCCACCAGCTTCTACGCAATTGATCATCCCATGCATTTACATGGACACAGCTTCTACGTTCTCGGATCCGGATTCGGAAACTTCGACCCAGTCACGGATTCGGCCAACTTTAATCTTGTCGACCCGCCGTTGATGAACACGATTGCCGTTCCAAGAGATGGATGGAGCGTTATAAGATTTAAGGCCAACAATCCAGGTTAATTCATTTCTCCTTAATTAACTATTACATGCATTTTTATAATTAGGTTTAGCAAGAATCTTATTGAAGAATATATATTAATTAACTAATTAATGTTGCAGGAGTTTGGTACATGCACTGCCATTTCGAGCGTCATCAGAGCTGGGGGATGGAAATGGTCTTCATCGTTAAGGATGGGGAACGCCCCGATGAGAAGATGCTGCCGCCGCCGCCGGATATGCCTAGCTGCGATGAGCCCCCTCTAAAATTACTATTTAGGATTTGAATGTTGTTAACTATGCTATATATTTATTAATTTGTTTGGGATTTGAAAATTTTGGGAATCCCGAATACCTTTCATCGCACACAAATTAGTTTGTATTCGGAATTAATTTCAATTGAAATAATGCTCTTTATATGATAATATTTTTTATGCATATAATAATGTTTCTTCTATAATCTTGCTTTTTATATATTTATTATTATTAATATAATAATGCCACTACTCTACACACAAAACATAACTCTCCTTAATCTACGTACAAAAAGAAATGAGCCATAAATATTGGGATGAAGAGAGTATTTTTTATCTCTTTCATTTTCTTTTTATTTATTGTTTATTTTGAGTTGGAGTCACTTGATAAAGAGGCAAAATTGTTGTGGTCTCTTATAAGAACATCCTCAACAAATATCTTGACCATATTTTTATCAGAGTAAAATATGAAAAGTTCAATTCATCACATACACACACACACACACACACACACACACACATATATATATATATATATATATATAAATTTAAAGTGTGTACAAATTTTGGTAATATCTATTATTCCTTGCTGATATTAGTTTTTTAGAATAATTTAGTAATTTAAATCATATAATTAAAGTTTACAAATTTTACCTGCGATTTAGCAATTGCATGTAAAATAATTCAAACTAAATTGTTTTTAGAATTGAACAAACTGATTAAAATAAGCACCCAATCGTAAGGACCTCCTAATTAGGGAAACAATTCCATAACGGTCTGATTAGGGAAACGGACATTTTCCGGTATTGGTTGGAAACAAAGCAGTAACAGTGGACAATGATGTCGAATTTGAGGAATTAATGTAGTAATTTAATTGAATCACATTTCGACATCAGCTTATTTTATCTACTCTTCTCCCACGAGGGCCACCGTGTTCAATCACCATCTTCCCTTCTTCATCAGCACCACAATTTCAATCTTTTCCCACGCAATGCCAAGCCCTCATATCCAAACCAATCTCTTCCTCGGATAATTACTTGCCGCTTCTAGCCACCGGCCCACCGGTAGCTCGTTTCCGGGCGATTCAACTTTCAGAAAGAGGTTGTCAAGGGGAACTGCGATGAACTCGTAGTAGAATAGTTGCTGTGGCTGAGGCCATAGCGAACTCGAAAACGGTCGGACCGGTGTAAAACCGGTGCTGTCGGCCCGATCCGGTCGAGGGATCAGGCTGGGTATTAAGAAATAATTAATTCGTTTGAACAGATCAAACTCACATGCACACTCAGAGTTGGGACCTATTTGCGAGAACGATATTACAAGAGTCTTGGGGTTTTAGTAAAGAGAAATGAAAGTTACGTATATGTCACATTCAAATAGTTATTGATTACTTTTTTTGGGGAAGACGAAGTATAAGTTTCTTGCTTCAAAATATATTTTTTATTCTCTCTGTCTGTCTCTCTTTGGTAACTAAGAGAAAAGGATATATAATTGCTTATGGTTAGAAGTCCGATTAATATCCCATGTTACATCGCAAGCATGAAACATGTCGGAATTTAAACTTGAGTTATAAAAGAACAAAAAGATATTTTATATAAATAAACAATGCACTTTTTAGTGTAATATTATTTCATTTTTTGGAACGGACCAACAATAATAGGACAGCCCAAAAAGAAAAATGAGCCAACAATAATGGGACGAATGTAGTATAATGGAACTAATCAATGAATATTTTTCGTTTTGAGTTAATTAATGAATATTTAAATAACTAAATTAATGAATATGTTTTTTCTCATATGTTAAGAGCGTAGAGGTAGGTATACCTAATTTTCAGTCAATAGATTGAAGTTAGTAGGTAGAAGACTCTTAGCTCACAGAGTATTCACCATGGTGTAGGGTCTTGTCTATGTGACACCACTAAGATTTGGATTCTTCTTTTTGTAACTATTGTAATCTAAATATGATTTCAGGAGATGAGGAATCGGATTCTTAAATTTTTGTCAGTCGGACTTGTGCAACTTAGGGCTAGGGTGGGCTAAAGCCCAAACCCCAACCATTTTTCAAAATTTTATTTTCAATGTTAGAAGTCGCTATTCGCCAGAAGAGACATAGCCGAGAAGGACAAAGAAGTATAAACAGAAGGGGAGGGATGGGGCCCAACTCCCAAAGGGATAGAAAAAGTAGGGCTGGGGCCCTAAAGAGAGAGAGTAAAAGGTTGAGAGATTGAGTTTCTCTCTCGCCTCACCTCTGAGGGTTCACTCACCCCGTTTACAGCATTCCTTTCTATTACGCCTAAAATCTCTATTTCTGCTAATATTTCACGTCTTTCTATTTATGGTTTTTATGGAGCTACATTGCAACAAATCTTCTTTTTCTGCAGCATTGCTTCTATGATCTTAGGAGCACTGGCCGCCATGGCCCAAACGAAAGTCAAAAGACTTCTAGCTCATAATTCAATTGGACATGTAGGTTATATTCATATTGGTTTCTCATGTGGAACCATAGAAGGAATTCAATCACTACTAATTGGTATCTTTATTTATGCATCAATGACGATACACGCTCACAGTTCGGTATAGTTGCAATACCAAACTTTATATTAATTTTTTAGATTTTCATATTCTATTTGTAGATATTTAATTCAACAATTGATGTAGTTCTAATCTAATAGAAACTTTTTTACTTTTTTCTCTTTTTCAATACAATATATTTTTAAAAATTATCATGATTCTGTCAGCATCTTAATTTTCCAAGAGACAATAAATGAGAAAATAACAAAGAAAACCTATTTACTTGGATAAATAGGACGATATATCCTTAAGATCGGGCAATCGCCTTATGAGGAATAATAGTGAAAGGGCATCGAGATGCAAATAAACAACACTGATCGGTTCAAAATCAAATAAATTATTTGTTAATTAACAGTCGGATCTGGTTCTAGATATTTTACATTACACCGAAATTCAATATTCTCTATTTCATTTTAGTATGACATCTCTTATTGTATTCGTGAATAAATGATACATGACAATATTAAGGGTTTAGAATTTAGAGTTATATAAAAAAGATATAAATCATAATTTTTAGCAATTCAAAACTCTTAAGATTGCCACCGAAGTCCATATATCTATACAATAGAAAATGTCACATAAATAAATAATAAAAGATCTCATTTGACTGTGACTTAAAAATTACATGACATAAAAAGAATTTTGAGCATCTCATTTTGACTTTTTGACGTCGTTATGTGAGCTGGGGAGTGAAAATGGTGTTCACCGTTAAAATGAGAGAAGATGTTGCCTTTGCCGAACGGAATATTCCGCGTGCTGCGATATACCCTCTCCAATTATTTGAGATTTAAACTTATTAATTATGCTATTTATTGTTTAGAATTTGAATATTTCTTGTCGAATTATAAGCTAGTGGAATTAAATAATTGAGTCTTGTGCCCGAGTAATACTATATGATCCACATTAATCACGATACTGGATTAATTATTAATTCCAAAAATTGATGAGAAATAATGTCGCTGAAAACTTTCTTCCGATTCTCCTCTACTTTCTGATAATAGTCTTCGCTTTTGCTGATTGATTGATTGATTTGTTGCCCACTACAGAACTTTTAAAAGTTTATCGAATCATTAGTTTATCATCATTATTGGTCGTCCGTGCGGACCATCCCCTTCTAAATAAATTACATCTTCACAATATCCATCTTAGACGATTCATTTCTTTTTTATACGGTTATTATAGAAAAATATATAAAATGATTAAAATGATAAAAAATAGATAGTTTCGTAACTTTTAAAAAGATAATTATTTCTTTAAAAAGAAACATACCATCTTGAGTGGAACATTAAAAAAAAATACAGACCATCTTGGATGAGATGGAGTGAGTACTATCCAAGACACATGAATTTCTTTTGGGCGTGATTATTTAAGAGACATGATTATTTTTTTTAAAAATATAGAGGGGTTAAAATGATAAAAAATAAATAAAATCATAATTTTTGAAGAGATAATTATTTTATAAAAATGAAATAAGTTATCTTATGAAATAAAACAAAGAATGAAGTAAGTAATTAACCGACATCTATTTCACGGCTGTTCAAATGCCAGAATCAGCGATGGATATGTTTTGACCCCGAAGGTTTAAATTAAGCGAAAAATACTAATTCAATGCCAAATTTAACAGAACACATCATTTTGAGCTTTAAAAGTAAAAACCATGTCATTTAGCTCTTAGTTATATTATATCATTTTAGATTGTATATATGTATTTCAAATAGTCAAGTTGATGTTACGTCATCTTTGGTTTGAAAATATAGTGAAATCATGATAAAATTACAACAAACTAAAAGTTTGTGTATTAATTTAAGAAAAAATAAATAAATTATTCGTACGCACAATTAAAAGTAGAGAAAAGTTTGTACATATTAAGACAATAAATCTAATATAATAACATGTGAAAAGTGAAAACAATATAACTAAGTTTAGAAAGGGTGCCGGTCTCTTTACAGAAAAAGATGTGAAAAAGGTATGAAGTTTTTCTATCAAGCCACTCACGTGCAGATCTCTTCCAACTACATGCCTTTTTAAAATTGTCTCGTTCACTTTGGACTTGCTTGTCGAATCCTGCAATATCAAATCCAAACTTTTAATAAATATTGGAGATTGTATAGATTGCCAATATATCTTCTTCAACTTTAAAATTGAGTTATTTGAGACTCCACTTACATTAAGGGGGTGTTTGACTAAGCTTATTTTAGAGAGCTTATAAATTTCAAGAGTTTATAAGATGTTTCAAGAGTTTATAAGATGTAATATCTCGAGTGTTTATAAGTTGTTAAAGTGTTTGAATAATTGATCTTATAAACTAAAGAAAGAATCGTGAGTTAGAGAGAGAAAATCATAGTTGGAGAGATAAAATTAACGAGATGTGAAGTTGATAGTGTATGTGTATGAAATAACAAACTGTTGTTTTGATTAATTCATGATTGCTTATAAGCTTATGAAAAAATAATTTATGGTTGACCAACTTATTTTTAGGGGAGCTTATAAGCTATTGAAATTTATTTTCACAGCTTATAAGTTGTTTAGCAGCTTATTTTGCCAAACACTATACAATATCTTATAAACTCCTAAACAGTTTATAAGCTCAGTCAAACACCCTCTAAGTCTATTATGACATGTCCAGCCTAGTATATATATTTTAAGTATTCCCAACTTAGCAAATTATATATAAAGAAGTTCAAATTAAAAAAATTTACCAAGTGTCTTTCAAAAAAAAAAAAAATTACGTAATGAGTGATCGCTGCTGTCTCTTCCGGATATATTGGCTTTACTTTATAGCATATTTTTACATTAATCAATCACCTAGTTTTGTAGAGCATACAAAAAGACAAATAAGAAAAAGACTTTTTAGGCTATATGCTAGTTTTCCTGTTGTCCTCTATTCTTACATAAAAATATTAAGTATATTAAATATATTTCATCATTGATCAGCTAATTCGTCTGGATCCATCTTTCTTATCATCACAAAAAAAAAAAAAAAAACATGTGCCGGCGATTAAGGGCATACATGATACATGGCCTTCTCGATCTATTTTCTCCCAATCTAGTGATTTATTTGATTAATTATATTTTATGATCTGAGTTTCGTGCTGAGTTGTTCACATCTTTCAAAAGAATTACAAAAATAACACTATAAAATTTCAGTATTGAAAATATGAGTTTGGATTATCAAATTCCTACTAATAATTGGCGATATTTTGTAAAGTTATATGGAAATGGTTAATTCCACTTTATGACCCGACCTTTGGATCAAGTTGTAAATATGACATAATTTTTATAACGTTAACAGAAATATGTTGACCTACTAAAAAGTGGCATGAAAAAATATAAAATAATAAAAATGTTAGATAATAAAAATTAAGCACTTAAATCTCTATTCTATCGTCTTTCCCTCCCTCAAACTATATGTTATCATTTTAATCCTCTCATAAATCTGACAAGTAAATTGTGGTTTCTCTCAACTTCAATCATTACCTCCTGATGAATCTAGCTACGTGAGTGTGCAAGATTTATATAAAGCAATAAAGAACACCCAGGCTTTTTACGTGGTTCGATCGTTAATGAGATCTACGTCCACGGAGGAATGATTCCTCAATACTTTTACTAGAGCTGTTCGTAGAGAGTATTAGTTACAAGCCTTTGTATTCGATGAAATTGCTAACCCTCTAACATCGGTTTTCCTTCTATTTATACAACGACTCTCGTCACGGCGCCGACCTCTCCATTGGTCGTGGCGTGACTCTTCCTCCGCATGCCTCCATTGGCGGGAGCAGGACCTCTCGCCTTCGCGCCACGTGGAGGTGGCGCCGACCTGGTTCATCTTCTCCATCGCCCGTGGTGGCGGTTCGGGGGCTAGCGTTTTGGCAATGATTAGGGCTCGCTTTGGGCTCGACCGCGTGGGCTCGCTATCAACGTTAGGCCCAGCTCGTTTGGGCTCGTTAGTGGGCCCATCGGTTGGGCCATATCCCATCATAGCCCCCGAATAGCCGAGGCCGGCGAGGCGGTGGAGTGAAGGCAGTACCGCCGAGGTGTGGTGTGGTGGGCCGAAATTGTTTCTTGGATGTGAGGGTCTTCGGTGCCGATCCGAGTTGGGTTGTTTATTGACGTCGCTTGGGGAAAGATGTGGCACGAAGGAAGTCGAAGTCCGACTCGGATAACGCGCCCGCTGGTTACGCCGAGGTGCGATCCGGCCGGTGTTGCTCCTCGTGGTTGGTGTCGTAGTCCGACTAGGAAGCCTCCTTTCGGGGATGTCGAGGTGCGCCCCGGTGACCACGAATCGGGGCTGGTCTGCCGGGATCCGATCAGGCATCGCCTCCGTAGGTTACACCGAGGTGCGATCCGAGTGGAATTTTCCGCACGGGCGCATCCGTTGATTGGGGTCCGGCCCGATCTCGACGGGGCTGGTGAGTCGCCGCCATCCGGGAGGCGCCGGGTCCGTATGATGATTTCGGGTCGATGGCGGTCTATCTTAGCCTAGCGACGTCATACGCGCCAGCGGTAGTTGTGCACTCGAATGTATGCTGCGCGTACTCCACTTCCAATCACGTGTAGGCACGTGGAAAGCTTCAGGCGCCAGTTGTGCTTTAAATGCGCTGTAGGCGGGAAATCTATTCATTTCTTCATCGAAACTGCTCATCTTCTATACTCGTAGAGAATTTCCGATTTGAGTAGCTTTCGATCATCTTACGAATTCGTGATGAGTAAAAAGTAAGTATGTCTTCTTCTACATTTGCTTCGAGCCTCGCCTCGCTTTCAGGTCCGCCCGATCATCTCCCTGGTGTTTCGGTTCGAACCGCTCATCCTCCCTCCCGATAGTGAAATCGAGGTTAGGATTATTCTCGCTATACCTTGTCGGGTAGGTGTAGGAAGATTAGCGCTAGGTTCCAAAGAATATCATCTGCGTGGGATGGGGTTAAGGTGAGGACGCCGATCGTCTGTGATCTTCGACGATGTAATAAAAATATGAGGGAATGTCACATTCGACCGACGCCTTGGTGTGTTCCGCACCCATCGATAGAGCATTAGCCCTCCGGAGGGTTTCATAACTATGTACATAGATGCCTTTGTGGCTGGTCTCCAGTTCCGTTAGCCCCATCTTTTGAGCCTCAGAGTATTTCCGAATCCCCATCGCCAATTCACCCGAACTCCATTAGGTCGGTAGTTGAGATGGGGTTAGCTTGTTATCATGTAGCCGAGAGTTCTCCTTCGAGCTCTTGATGCGATTCTTTAGCGTCAAGTACTCGAGAGGGCTGTACTATCTTTCGCCTCGGCAGCCGTTTAGGGTGAGTCAACCCTCGAAGGTGTCGGGGTGGCAAAAGAAGTTTTTCTTTTTGAGGGCCGATGGGCATCCGATCTACGGTTGGGGGATGGGTAAGGTGACGGATATAAAGCTTAAGCCCCTCGGCTGGGTAGAGGAACAGCTCAACACGCTCGGTGAAGTTTCTATAGAATTCACCGAGGACAACCTTAATGATGCCGGGCTGAGTGTGCACAGGTCGCAGACTCCGGGGACGGGGTCCGAGCTGGGTGAGGGCACCCTCTCTTCTCATTCTTATAGGTTTGACCTCTGTTTGACTAACGCAATTTTCTTCTGTAATGCAGTGAAGCTTAAGCACACAAAGGAGGTGAAGCAGCCGGCCTCGTCTCGACCTGCGCCAGCTGGGCGACAGGAGCCTTCTAAAAAGAGGGCGAAGGTGTCTGGGCCCACCTCGCAGTCCGTGGTGGTGGAACACCTCGGCGATCCGTGAAGGGTCCGCACCGATCTCCTCGGGCCTGAGGTGAGGCTCGTGCCCATGATCGCGCGAGGCACCGATCTCCGCGATCTTACGCCTTGTCTAGTCATGTTTTTTTTTTTTTTTTTTGCGCTACTAATCGTTTGATTTGCGGGGGACCGCCTCGATCGCGGCGAGATGCGCCGCATGGCCGATGTTGTTGCGCCCCCGACACGAGGGAGCTGGAGAGAAAGCCGGCAAGGCGAGTCCTCACTGGTGGTGCGAGGAGGAGGTGGAGGTTGCTGTGGCGGCGGCCGAGGCCGCCCAGGAGGAGGCGCCGTCTTTGTCACGGGAGGCCCAGGCCGAGGTGGAGTGCGCTCGGGAGGAGGTGGCCGAGGCGGAGAAGAGGGCGGCGGATCGGACGAGTGCTTTGCTGGCGGAGCAAGGGCCCATGCTGAAGGCCTTCGCCAGAAACTTATCGAGTCGAGTCCTTCTCCGCCTTTATCTCCGACCGCGCCGTGATGAGGCAGAGGTGATATCTACCCACCTAGAGGGTTGGCGGCCACGATGCCGATTTTGACAAGGCGGCATGGCCGGGTGAGATGATGATCGAGGCGGTCAACTTGGAGTATGCCCGGTGCTTGCCGACGCGCCCGCCTTCCCGTGGTGGAGGCTTTAGCCTCCTCGACGTCGCTCCCGATGGCCGAGGCCGTGTCCCAATGCCGGTGGATGAAGATCTAGAGCCGGAGCTTCGGCCGAGGGCGGGCCGGCCGGCGAGGAGGAGGAGGAGGAGGAGGAGGAGCCGAGCTCGGCTCAGTCGACCAAAGCAGAATGGAGCAGCCGGAGGAACGGCGGGGAGCGGGGCCGGCGAGTCCGAGAGGCCGAGGTTAGTGGGCCGATTGTAATAGGTTGAACCGCCGGGTCGATAGGACCGAGCCCTGTAATAAAATCATCGATGCTGATAAGAAATATTTATCACTTTCGAGACTTGTGTTGTCTTTTTATTTATAGATTCGCATCTCAATACTGGGACTCGACCATGAATTGCTTGGCTGTCGAAGGGTCCGAGGTGCCCCGCCGGTAGCGAGGAGGAGGTGCAATTTTGGAGAGTCGGTCGCCGAGTGACCCGAGTTTGGTTGCTATGGATGCGAGCTCGGCGTCTTCATCCGGCCGAATAAGAAGTTGGCCGAGGGCGATCGGGAGGTGGCCCGCCCGTGGTGAGAACGAGGTCTGAAGTCGATCGCGGGAGATGAGTCCGGAGGTGGACTTATCCGCCGACGCTATTCAAGGCGCTGATTCAAGGCGAGGCGGCTCGAATCGACCGCGGAGAGGCTAGTTCAGTGTCGGAGGAGCATGCGAGTATGAGAAGCGATCCGCCGGGCTGGTGGGACCACTATATCCGGCCGACGACCGAGTTCGAGTTTTTGGCGGAGGTATGGTCTTGAGGGAGGAGGAGGGCCCAAAAGCAAGAAGTTCAAAGCTGCGTCAACTCCGTCGTGAAATACATGGAGATGTATGATATCATCCGAACGACGATGCCCGGCTGGCGGCGAGGTCGCGGCGGACTCACGACCGATCACAAAGGAACCCGCAGAGGGGGGCGGCTACTCCGATCATGCCGAAGTGCTGCGGTTGATGGGCCCTCCGAAGCGGATCATTGAGAGGCGGTCTTCGGGAGACGGCGACCGAGGACCTCGGTCGGCGGGAAGATCGGCGGGTAGGCGAGGTCGCATTCGGCCGGGTGAATCGCCACTCTCGGAATGCCGATCTTGGCGCCGCGCCGCTCAAGTGTCCCAGATCGGGTGAGCCGACCGAGTCGACGCCTGTCCGGCCGCTCGAGCCCACGCCCAGACTCTTGAGGCGGGCAGCGTGAGTCCGGCCTCATCGACTGGGTTGAAGGCACCGAGTTCGTCCCCGGCATACACCGCCGACCTGGAGACTTCGTAGAGAACTGGTGCAGCTTCAGCAAGTCTTGGCAAGGCGGAGCCCGGGAGCCCGAATGAGGTCGTGTATAGTATAGGACCTTGTATGTAGATATAAATTTATTTAGACTCGTTTCGAAGTGTATATTTTTCCCTCTTGAGAGGTACAAACATAGCTTAGGACTTCGTTTTGGTCGTAAATGTATTTATACTGTATACAGAGGTGTGTATTTTCCCAAATAAAGGGGTATAAATGAGCTCAAGCCCGGTTGTCTTCAGATATGGCTTGGTACTGTTGGTAGTCGTTAATGCATTTAGACTTTGTACCGGAGTGCATATCTTCCCAAATAAAGGGTATGAGTTGGCGAGATCGGTGCGGATGTCGCGTGCATGTAGACGCCCAACTTAATGGGTAATCAGATGCTTTGCATGTAGACGCCCAACTTAATGGGTAATCAGATGCGTGCACTTACTTGGTGGGATTTTCATCTTCGTAGTGGCGTCCCTCGTGAAGGTTTAGATGTGGTATATCCGAATGGATGTTCACATAGATGTAAGACGTGTGAAGTGAAATACTCATTAGAAAACAAATGTTTTATTAAACAAGTAAACAAAGATCGCACATCACCAAAACAACGTGAGGGCTAACATGTCGCCGATCTAAAATCAAAGCTATGTAAAATACCTCCTCGATGAGTTATGTGCCGTGTTCGGGGAATAAGTGCCCGGACGGTGGGCGAGCTTGTAGGCCCTTTGCCGAGGTCCTCGTGAACGCGGTAGGTCCTTCCCATGTCGGATCAAGCTTGTTAAGACGCTCGGCTCGGCTTGCTTCATTATTAGTAGGACGAGGTCGCCACACTCGGTGTGGAGGCCTTTACTCTCTTGTTGTAGTAGCGTGCGACACGGCTCTCAGACTTGGCTTCGTTTATGAAGGCGAGCTCGCTTCTCCTCGAGGCGCCGAGGTTGGCCCGCAGTCTTCCTCGTCCCGGCCTGGTCGAAGTGGGAGTCGCGAGGGCTTGCGCGCCGATCTCGGCCGCAGATGACGGCCTCGGCACCGTAGACCGTGCTAAAGGGGTTTCCCGCGCCGTCGAGGTGTGGTCTGAGGACCAGAGGACTTGAGGAGATTTTCAGCCCGATCGCTTTAGCTCGATCCGGCCTCTTGAGGGTCCGGCCTCCGCAAGTGCGGTGGGATGACCGAGGTGGAGGCGTTGGAGGAGCTAATCTTAGCGGTCGACCGAGCTCGAGAAACTCGCTTCTACCAGAAATCGCCGAGCTTGCCTTTTATGGCCGGCCAGGGGAGTACGAGATATCGTGCTCGCCAAGCTCGTGGCCCACTGGCTATTCGTCCGGATGACTCGTGTTTTGACAAGACTGCCTCGTGGGTAGGTCGGTCAAGACAGATGGAGTGAGCCCGAAAGTAGGGTCGAGCCGCCGCTAGCATTCACCGATGCAGCTACCTTTTCGCGGCGGCGTACCTTGTCTCAGGTCCTTTGAGTGCTCGGTGATGAAGTAGATAGGAAGCCGTCCGACTCGTCCCGCACCAAGATCAAGACCGATTGCCTCGTCCGAGGCTGCCAAGTGAGGAGAGGAGTTCGCTCTTTTGGGCGGTCAAGGTGGGCGGTCGGCGAGGTACTCCTTCAGCTGTGTGAAGGCGAGGTGGTGCTCTTCCCGCCACGCGAAGTCCGGGGCCCTCCTCAAGATTTTGAAGAAGGGGAGCTGCTTCTCGGCAGGCCGGGAGAGGAACCTCTCGAGGCGGCCAGCACCCGTAAGTTTGTGGACCTCGCGAATGGTTTTTGCACTTTCATTTCGAGCACCGTCTTTACCTTGGTGGGGTTCGTCTTCAAGCCTTCTTGGGAAACCCAACACCCCAAGAATTTCCCCGGTTTTACCATGAACGTGCATTTTTGGGGGTTAAGTTTGAGGTTGGCCGACCTGAGGAGTTGGAGGATGGTGCCGAGGTCGTCGGCGCAGCCTCCGTTTCGACTTTTAACTACTATGTCGCCGACGTGACCTCGACGATCTCCCGATGTGGTCTTTGAATGTTGCATCTACCATCCTCCGGTAAGTAGCCCGGCGTTCTTGAGGCCGGCGGCATCTTTCGACGCAAAGACGCCAAGTCGGTGATGAATGCATCTTTGGTGCATCCTCCGGCTCATCGTGATTTGGTGGTACCCTTGTATACATCCGTGAAGTCAACATCTCGTGGCCCACCAAAGCCTCCACCTTCTTGTCAATATCGGGAGGGTAGCATCTTTGCGCGGCTTGTCGAGGTCGGTATAATCGACGACATGCGCCACCTCCGCCGGGTTGACCACGATCGGATTAGCCATCCAGTCGGGTATTTGACCTCGAATAAGATCTTGGCCTTGAAGTTGAGTCACCTCGTCCCTAACGACCGGCCGCGCTCCGCCGAATATCCTTTTCTTCACGGACCGGCTTGGTGGCCGGGTCGATGTCGAGGCGGTGAGTTATGAGCTCGGGCGACACCCGGTCATATCAGCGGGGACCAAGCAAACACGCCCCTATATTCTTTGAAGTCGTCGACGACGTGCGCCGGACGTCCGTCGGGCCCCGGTGCCGACTGGACGACCTCGAGGATCGTCGTCAGATAGTTGGAGGTCCCGGTCAGTCATCACGGGTGTCGGCCTCCGGGCTCGGTAATTGCTATGCCCTGGGCGAGGCCGCATCTCGAGTTGAGAGCCGGAGGCATTCTTTTGCGCCGTTTGGTCCCTCGAATGCCGAGCACTCCCACGGGTGGGAATCTTGACGGTGGTGGTAGACCGAACAGACGGCCTTGGTGGCGTCTGACCAATCTCTCCCGAGGATAATGTTGTACGGAGAGGAGCCGGACCGGGAAGAATCGGATGGCCCGGTGACCGACAGGAGCCCGCCTACGGTGGACCGGAAGGTAATGACCCCTGGCCGGATCGCTTCGAGTGAAGCTCCGTAGCTGGGAGGCGGAAGCACCAATGCCTCCGACCTCAAGCTTATCCGCATACCGGAAGATAATGCCGACGAGGCTCCAATGTCGATATAGACCCGGTGGACGTTTTTGTTGCCCACCGCGCACTGTATGGTGATGGCGCCCAGTGCGGCATGATCTTGGCACGGGTCCTCCTCGAGAACGTTATGTTCTCGCCATCCCGAGTCGCTTGTTCTTCGGCTCTTGTGGCCGGCCCGGCATCGTTCTTGAGGGACGACCTCGTCGTCCCGAGGCGCCCCAGAACAACGTAGACCGCTCCATAACGTTGGGGCCTTCGTCCTCGCCGTCTTCGGGTTCGATCGTCGCGGGGTCGGGCCGCAGCTGTTGCCGCCCATTCCTTCGCGCTTCTGCTCTTGGACCAGCTCGACCGAGGTATTTTTGAGGGCTCCACCTTTAACGAGCTCGCCGATCCGTGAGCCTGTGTTTCTGCGGTCCTCGGTATCATGACCATACCCTTGGTGATAGTCGCAATACTCGTCCGTGGACCTCTTCGATCCCCTTTCATAGGGGCAAGCCGGAAGAGCTCGGCGTGAGCTCGAATATTTCCGCCTTGATTTGAGCGGGAGACGCTCTGCCGGCGAGGTTGGGCCGAGGTCCGAGCCTGACTCAGTGCCCTCTCTTGATTCGGTCCGGCGCCCGCGATCCGCGCCCGACTTGGATCGTCGGTCTTTTTCTCGGACTGACCGTCGTCCCGCATCTCCTGCTTCCGATCCGACTGCCTCCTCGACAAAGTTGTCCACCGGTTCCAAAGCTTACTCGCCGTCTTTGGTTTCTCCCGGTGATTTCTTTGTTCAATGGCCGGTCGGATCCCGCTGAACGCGTTGATGATGTAGAGATCGTTGTGTCGTCAATTTTGAGCGACTCTTTGATGAACCTCGAGACGAAGTTTGACATCGTCTCGCCCCGCCTGGCGGATTGTGAGTAGGTCGGAGGAAGGTTCGGGCGGCATCTTCCGATAAGCGCCACTGAGGCGATCCATGAGGTCCCGGAAACAAGTGTATGTTGCTCGGCGGGCGAGGTGAACCAACGCCGTGCGTTGGAGATCAAGACCTCGGGAAGATTTTGCACATGTGAAAATCTTCCATCCTCGATTCGCCATGTTGGTGGTGTAGGCGAAAAGGAAGTCGGAGGGTCTCCGAGGCCATCGTAGGCCGCTATGTTGGGTGCCCGTGCATCACGGGCGGGGCGTGTCTAGAATCTCCACGGAGAAGGGAGATGATTCTCCGCATCGGTCGAACCCCGGAGATCGTTGCCATCTCTTTCTCGGAGGGTGGGGATCGATAACGACGCCTATCGCCCCTCCGGGGAGTTCGACCGCCTTTCTTCCTTCTTTCGCTCGACCGGGTCGGCATGACGAGTGGAGGGCGGTGCTTGCGAATGGCGAGGGCGATCGCGGTGGCGGCTCGCCCGCGGTGAGCGGCTCCGCGAATGAGGTCGGCGGCTCGGCCGCGGTGAGCGGCTCCGTGCGTCGGGGCGTGATGCGCGTTCTCGGCTATCACGCCGAGGTGAGCGCTGGCTGTTTCGGATGGGGGAGCGGCCTCGGGAGGCCGTGGTGTTCAGTCCGGGGGCCCTAGAGGGACCCGCCCCTTTGGTCCTCTGGTTGAGGAAGCTTTGGAATTGGCCAAGATTGGCGTGGAGGAACTCGGTCACAGCTCGGCCGAGGACCTCGTGGGACGAACGAATTTGTTTGCTCGTCTCGTTGAGGTCGACATCTTCCCCACGTTGGGGAGGCGGTCTGAGGGGTGTATGGAGACATTTTCGTGTGGCCTCGTGAGTGTGACCGCTCGTGGCGTCTCGCGATCTCCTTTCGCGACGCCGAGCGACCACCGTCGCCCTCGGTTGCGGTTGTTGCCAGCGTTGACGGCGGTTGTGCGTGTTCTCGCCATTAAAATGTAGAAAAAGCTTTTGTGTTGGAATGTTCCCACAGACGGCGCCAATGATGAATCTAGCTACGTGAGTGTGCAAGATTTATATAAAGCAATAAAGAACACCCAGGCTTTTTACGTGGTTCGATCGTTAATGAGATCTACGTCCACGGAGGAATGATTCCTCAATACTTTTACTAGAGCTGTTCGTAGAGAGTATTAGTTACAAGCCTTTGTATTCAGTAAATTGCTAACCCCTCTAACATCAGTTTTCCTTCTATTTATACGACTCGACTGTCTCGGCGCGCCCGACCTCTCCATTGGTCGTGGCGTGACTCTTCCTCCGCATGCCCTCCATTGCGGGAGCAGGACCCTCGCTTCGCGCGCCACGTGGAGGTGGCGCCTACTGTTCATCTTCCATCGCCTAGGGTGGCGGTTGCGGGGCTAGCGTTTTGGGCAATGATTAGGGCTCGCTTTGGGCTCGACCGCGTGGGCTGCTATCAACGTTAGGCCCACTCGTTTGGGCTGTTAGTGGGCCCGGTCGGTTGGGCCATATCCCATCACCTCCGAATCTCGGAGCCATACTTCGAATTTTATGTAACTATCAGGAGAAGGTGGCAAAATCAACTCCATGCGCGCGAATTGGGTTCGAGAGAGCTTTGCTATCAACCCACCCAATCTCTTTCACAATCCAATCATTTATTTAAAAATATTTATTGTGAACTTATTTGAATTTCAACTTGTGGAATTTATAGATACACGTCGAGCTTGTGTTAGTTTAAGAGGCTGTTTGGCTAAGCTTATAAGCTCTTCAAAATAACTTATAAGTTGTTTAAAAGTTTATAAGCTCATACTAAGTGTTTTACAAGATAAGCTCATAAACAACTTATAAGCATATTTGGCAAAATAAGCTCTTAAACAACTTATAAGCTGTGAAAATAAGCTCCAACACCTTATAATCTCCTTTAAAAATAAGTAGTTCAACCTTAACTTATTTTTCATAAGCTGGAGCCAGGAAATATTTCCTGGGGTGGCCAATTAATAATAATTTTAAAAGATAATAAAATAAAAATTTAAAAAAATCATAAAATAATAATAATTTAAATAATATAATGAGTTTATTATAATCATTTTAGAAATTTGATTGATAATATTAATTCACATATAAAACTTTATTATTTGCATATATCTTTTATTTTATCAATATAAAATAAATAATAGAAAAGAAAATAAATAGCATTTTATCAACATAAAATAAATTATAGGAAAAAAGAAAAATGAAAGAAAGATAAAGGAAAATAAGTATAGGAAAAGAAAAGAAAAAATATGTAGCTAAGAGATATCGAACCAAAGTCTCCTAAATGAGAGATGAAAATCATAACCTATTAGATTACAATAGATTTAATTATTAAATGTTAAATATCTATAGAGAGAGCACACATATTTAGCTAAGAGTTAATTCACATATATAGCGTTAATTTATATATACTTTTTATGTTATCAAAAGAAAATAATTATATAAGAAAGAAAAAATAAAAAAATATCCTAAAATAAAGAGAAGAAATAGAATAGAGAAAAAGGGAAATAAACATCAAGACAGAAGAGAAAAAAGAAGGAAAAAGGAAAGAAGGAAAGAAGGAAAGAAAAAAGAAGGAAAGAAAAAGAAAAAGAAAAAAAAAGAAAAAAAGGGAAGAGACGCAAGAAGGAAAGAAGAAACAAAAAGAAAGAAAAAAAAAACAAAGACGAGTTTTGAACTCGTGACCTTCCCAAAATAAAGATGGAGCCTAACCATTAGACTAAACTAACTTCTTTAAAATGTTTTAACATATCAAATATATAACTAGTTTTTCAAAAGAGTTGGAGGCCCAAGGTCCCTAGTCCCAACGCGCTCGCCAACGCTTATAAGAATAAATAAATTACCAAAATAACTTTACTATGGTTCGTTATTTTCTATATATACACTATCGATTTCACCTCTCGTCAATTTTATCTCTTTAACTATGATTTTATTTCTCTAAAACATGATTTTTTATTTAATTTATAAGCTCAATTATCTAAAAACTTTGATAACTTATAATCTTTTCAAATATTATGTCTTATAAACTCTTGAAATATCTTATAAGCTCTTACAGTTTGAGGCTCGTTATTTATGTTGAACAGTTTACCATATCGGGCCAAAAAATAGACACGTTAAAGACTTTTAAATTCAACTGTTGGGCTTTAAGTGTTTTTGGGCAATATTTTATGTGAATCTTTTCTTGAGTTTGATTTTATGTAAATAATTCTAGCTGCAATAATTTAACGTGAAAAGCCCTAATTCAGATATATTGATTATTTTCAGATATGATCACAGATAACGTTTATCCACTGCCAGTGATTCTTATATCGATGACTTTCCCTAATTTTAACTCAAAACTCCCAAACAGAAGTTATACAAATTTGCCTTGCTCAAATTTTATCTCTTATTTTCAGCATAAAAACAGATAAGAGATGGAGGCAGCTTTTTGCTACACAGAGGGAATGAGAGAGGAGTCAGGCCGAAGCGGAGTTGACGGCGAGTCTTCTCCGTCGCCGGGTTTAAGAGAGAATTTCACGATTTTGAATTTTTCATGTTCTATTGGATGGTTGGAAAAGAAAAAGAAAAAGATTGGACTTAGGTGGGCTTAGCATGAGACATAAGAAGAAATTAACTACTCATCTTTTTCAATATTATTGACACGTTTCTTTTTAAACATCGATTAATGAGAATTATGTTTTATATGTAAAATAGCGTGTAAAATTATTTGTCTTTTCAGAACGGGCCGACAATAACAGGACAATCTAAAAAAGAAAATGAATCAACAATAATAGGATATAGGGAGTATAAGTTTTCTTCTATTTAAATTAGTATGTCCATCCTCGCAGACCTTATATTTAAAACTCTATTTATAAGATGTAATGATAGTTTTAGTTAGAGATGTCAATGAGTGAGTTTTATCCGGACATATTCGGAATCGTTCAAAACCCATTAAATTTTAATACAGTGGTTTCGATTCTGGTTCCGATTTCAGATCCTCTTTAGATCCGGACCGTTTAGATCCATAGTTTGATGGTCCGATCCGGTTCGGTCCTGGTCTGGTTCTGGTTCTGATTAAAAAACCAGAACCAATATTTATTTATTAGTTCTGGTCCGAGTAAAACCCATCTATTGAGAAGCCTAAGTTTAAGTAGACTTGTCAATAAGCAAGTTTCATAACCCATTAAATTATAAAGCAACGATTTCAGTTTCAGTTTTGGTTCTGGTCCGGTTCTAGTTCCAGACCCGCTCAGATCCAGACCGCTTAAGATCCATAGTTGATGATCCAGGTCCGGTCCGAATCCAGTATCTAATGGGTCTGTTCTAGAATCAGAACCATTACTTATTTATTGGTTCTGGTTCGAATAAAATCGACCCATTGACATCCCTAGTTATAATTATCAAATAGTTCAAATATCTTATAGATAATATTAAGATAAATACAAAGCATATTATATCTAATTTTTAAAAAAGTTTATTTGCTGTATGCATATTGTTTATATTTATTTATGTGACTTCAAAAATATCTCAACTTTTACAGGGAATAAAGCTTTTCATCATGATTCATGATGTAAATTCTCTTTAAATTATCTAAATAAGTTAATAACATCTTCATATAATGTACTGGAACCATGTTTTTTTTTCTTTTCAAAAGTACAATTTTTATTCTTCCTCGTGTAGATGAAAACCCTTGTTCATGTTCTTAGAAATCTTAAAACACAAAAACTTGTGTGCGCGCGGTCTCACGCTGCGCTCACAAGTTTTGTGTGTGTTGTTTTATTATTTTGTATTTTATTAATTAATTCATAATTATGGATTATTAATTCATAATTAGGGTTTATTATTCATAATTAGGATTTATTAATTCAAAATTAGGGTTTATTAATTCACAATTAAGGTTTATTATTTTTAATTAGGGTTTATTAATTCAAAATTAGGGTCTATTATTCAAAATTAAGGTTTATTAATTTTAAAATTAAGGTTTATTAATTAAAAATTAAGGTTTATTAATTCAAAATTAGGATTTATTAATTCAAAATAGGGTTTATTAATTTAAAATTAGGGTTTATTAATTCAAAATTATGGTTTATTATTCACAATTAGGGTTTATTAATTCAAAATTAAAGTTTATTATTCAAAATTAGGGTTTATTAATTCAAAATTAAGACATATTAATTCAAAATTATTATTTATTAATTTACAACTAAAGTTTATTAAACTAATTAATTTTAAGTAAAATTAATTTAAACTAATTAATTAATTAATTAGGATTACTTAATTAACTTACTAATTAGGATTAATTAATTAACTAATTAGAAATGGTCTCGCTGTGCGCGGGCACGCACAGAAGACCACCTCATCTTAAAAATACCAAAACAAAATTGAGTAATTGTTCAATACCGAAAAATGAAACTCCGACGAAATAAAAATACCACTTATCTTCCTCAAACATACTTATCAGATAAAATAACAGCATAAAAGAAACTTCTTAATCGACAAACACTTTAATCTAAATTAGAAGTTCGTTCATAGCCTTGTCCTATCCTATGAACTAAGAAAATGATTCCACATTTAGAAGAACACAACGCATGATATGCCATATATTACATCCAAAATTGTTAGGACAGGACAATACATATGTTTGTATTCCTACCAAAAATCCAATATCTTAATTGTTTTACAATAATTTCGACACTCTCTCTATTCCACAACAAAAGATGTGCATTTCTAGTACCATCCACAATATATACAGTCAATTTTAACATGTAATAGAGTCATTCTCAAATAAAAACATTAAAACATTGAAATAATAATAACAAAAATTAAATATGCAAAATTATTTAGAGAAATTGATCGAGAGAGAAAACAAAAACAATAAAGCTATGCGGCCACATTATGGCTGGCCACACAAGAACATTTTAATAATTATCAATATAATTAATTAATAAAATAATAATATTAAATTAATGTGTTAATTATTTTACATAAATATCATTTTTTCACCTTTTTTTAATGTAAAACTAATTTTTTTAATATATCAAATATTAAATAAACTGTTTTTTCCTTCAATAAAACTTGTTATGCTGATGAACCGGTTCAACTCTTCTCGTTCGGTATCAGTTTTGGCAACTGCGAAAAGAGACTGCAGGTTGGATTTGAGAGCTTCACATTGCGTGGAGGAGAAACTGATGAGATTGAGATTGTGGTAAATCCGTGAGATCATTTTAGTTATGCTGATGAATTGAAGAAGGGAAGGTGATGATTGAAAAAGGTTGGCTGCACTGCACCACAACAATGCATTGATAATATAATGTTCCCGTAGGTCAATACAAGTATTTTTACGGTTCTCACAATAAGTGGTTCTATTTTAACTCAACTTTATGTGTGTGCAGGGGCGGATCCAGAAGTTGATGATGGGGTGGGCTGAAAATAAATACTTCGGAGTATTAAATATCATAAATGCTAAAATATTTTTATGTTTTCATAAATTGTCTTACGAGATTTCAATATATAAAATCCATCAATAATTGAGTTTATATTTATATTTTTAATAAAATTTCTTTCAATATAAACCATTCTTTAACGTAAACTTTAGGAAATCCATCAACCAAACCACTGGCAAAATTTGGTTGTGATTGAACTTGAACTTTGACAGCTTCGAATGGGCAGAGAGCAATATCAACAAACACTTGAGCAGATGCAGCGCTGAGGAAGAATATGACACATTTGTTTGGTTAATTTTTTCGACTCGTATGAACCTTTGAGGATTCAGATAAATAGGGTATTCCAAAAGCATCAATATACACGTTCAAAATAGTTAGCACACAACAATAAGGAGACACAAAATTTTAGCTTGGAAAACCTCTTAAAATGAAAGAGATGAAAAAAAATCACGGGACTACTAGAGTCGTTTAAATCCACTATAATCAATAATGGAACAGTACACGATCTTCTCTAAACTATATTAGATGTATACAAAATATCATACACTCAAAAATAAGCACATCAAGATGTATGGAATCAAAATCGAGCAGAGATCAAGAAAAATATTATCAGAAATTCTCCTCTATTCAGATCGACAAAACCCGACCTTCGAAACTCAAAATCCGATCTCCACCGTCCAAAACGTTGGCCCAGATGTTGTGAAGCTTCTGTCCAAAAATCACAGTGATCTAACGGTTCAATCCCCAGAAAATGGAATTTTTCTGAAGCTGCGCACTGAAAATCCGAGAGGAAAAAAAAAGGCTACGAATTTTTCTGTTTTGGCTACTTCAATTTCTCCCTTCAAAAATGGTGGTTGACCCTTTTCATTCTTATAACATTCTCATAAGCTTTTCTCATGGGTCAAAAATATAAGAAAATCCAACAATAACATTTTTGTTTTAATTTTTTTTTAATTATTTTGGACTGGGCTAATTTAGAATTGGGTTTAATATAATACATAAACGAAAGAAAAAGTTTGGGGCTTGCACCGGGCTGGAGCCCGGTGCAGCTACCCCCTGAATCCGCCCCTGTGTGTGTGTATGTAAAAGTTTAATTATAGTAAATTTATACTCCTCCGTCCACTATAAACGTGCATTTAATTCCTTTTCGGTCCGTCCACCAAAAATGTGCACTTTCCTTTTTTAAACAAAGATATTTATTATATATTAATTCCAAATCACAACAAATAATAATAAAGGAAAGAAAAGAGAAAAAAGATACTCTATCGCCTCCTTAATGTTGATTTGTATTTTTTTTTTGATTATCCTGCTATTGTTGGCACATATCAAATATGGAATTAATTATATACTAAAAATGTCTGAAATTTCATGTCACACATTACTTTACACATAAAACACAATCATTCTCAATCCACGTGTCCAAAAGTAACGAGTGCAATAATAGTAGAATAGAAAGAGTATTTAATAAAATAATGAACATGTTTAAATAACTTATAGTTAACGTGAATTATCATCTTTGCTAGAGCGTATGGAGAGTAGGTAGACCTAATTTTCAATTTAACAGACTGCAGAATGAGCCAGATGGTATGCCCATACCGACGATCCCCGAGATAGACAACATTTTGCAATTGAAGAGATGAAGATAGTCGAGTTTCAAGAGATGAACTTGGGTACTTCCGTGGTCGACTCCTGATCGTACCACCATGGTGTCTGGCCTTGGACCTTAAACAAAGGCGTTGCTTGGGAGTTTACCCAAGATTTCTTTTCTCACCTTATTCTTGATTTCATGCTTGTTTTTACTTTTCAGTTTATTAAAAAAAATTAAAATTAAAAAAAATCGGAAAAAAGTGGTTGATTTGTGTTTCTTTTGGCAGGTTTTGCAGGAATAGGGGCATCCATTAATTATTGGAAAAGGAGGACCATATCATTCTGGATCGCCGCCTCACATAGATGGAACAACTCCCTGACCACCCTCATCCACCACCATCGACTGAGCATTGAGCACTTCAGTGAAGTCTCTTTTTGCTTTTCTTTTTCTTTTTCTTATCCTATTGCTGTTTTCACACATTGAGGACATTGTGTAGTTTAAGTGTGGGGGGATTTTTGGAGTCGTATGTCTATTCGTGATATCTTTCGCTGGGTATGGTTTTTTGTGCATGTTTTGGCCATTGTGAAAGAATAACATGAATGGAATAAATTAGAATATTGTGATGTGATTGTTTTGGTTGATTTCCTTGATGAAAATAATTTTGTGAAAGCCCTTATGTGTCTATGGATGAGAAAATGTGCTTAATTGATCAAATTTTTGAAAACCTACTCAAATATGTGAGGATTGAGCTTATGAGCAATATTATGAACTCCTCCTTATTTCTTTGTTGAGAGGTTATGTATTCTTGATATCTTGATGTCTGATTTGCCTTGTTGTCATAGTCAAACTTATGAAGTTGAATTCTTGCATGAACATGATTTAGGCATTTGTTTTGGATTGATTTTATTAACCATCTCATATTTCCCTAGAGAGCCCACTTGAGCTTTAACCTTTTTCTTGATAAATGAAAGCCACAAAATAATGAACCATAGCCTTTTTAGCCTTCTTTTGTCCCACCAACAATTTGTAAGTAGTTGAGGAAGATGAAGTGATAAGTGATAAGTGATTTGTGGAATTCTAACTATTTGGAAAAGTTTGTGTATTTTGTTTTGTTGAAGGATAGCTGGGTTGTGAGACGATGAGATTAAGAGCATTGATGTGGTGTGGTTACATATTGATAAATGTGTTGTTGCCAATTTTTGGTTACTTGTTAGTTGCTGCTTCTAAGTAAAAAAAATGAGTTGAAAAGAAAAAGTAAAAAAATAAGAAAAATAAAAAAGAAAAGAAAAAAGAAAAGAAAAGAGTTGGTAGCAGAATACTAAAGAAGAAGAAGAAGAAGAAGAAGAAGAAGAAGAAGAAGAAGAAGAAGAAGAAGAAGAAGAAGAAATCAAGGAGAGAGAAGGAATTTTGGGGAGTAAAGTAGAATATTTGGGGTTTTGTTTTGGGAGTACACATGTGATGAACTGCTTGCATTTTGTTGGATTTAATAGTTATTTTCAATACTTTTGTTTCTCCTACCTATGCACCCTAGCCCCATTACAACCTATGAAAGTCCTAATGATTTGTGCTTGAATTTCATTTCATTTTGGTAGAGATAGTGACATATTGGCAAACTTGTGATGGATAGAGTCAAGATACTTGAGTGTGAATTTATCTTGTCCTTGATTTTTGAGCGATCTTGAGTGAATCTTGTGAGGCTGGATTGATTGCACTATTTTGACTTTGACAAAGGGTGTATACATGAAATTGTTGGAATCAAGGAATGACCTGTGGTATGAAAGGTGATTATATTTTGATCTTGAGTATGATTGTTATTTCTTGATTAATGGTCACTTGGTGTTTCTTTTGAATCGAGTCCCTACCTAATTTGTTCTTTTATCTTTTGTTTTGATTATGCTCGAGGACGAGCATTATTCAAGTGTGGGGGGATTTAATTAGGCGTATTTTATACATATATTTTGGATGTTTTTGATGAGTTTAAATACATAATATCTACTTAATCATATTTTATGAAGCTAATTACATATTTTGTGGATTTTGTAGGTGTTGATATTATTTTGGAAGAAATAAGCATGCTTTTGGAAGGAAATTGAAGACAAGGAATTGGATGAAGAGTTATTTGAATGCTTATGGGATATTATTATTATTTTGAAAGCCCTTTTAGTTGGATTTTATTTTATTATGTATTTGGTCATGTATTTTCGGCCCTTTTAGAATTAGGTTAGTATTTATATTAGTTTAATTGTTTGGAACGGCTACCCATTACTCCACGCCTCCAATTAGAGAATTGAGGGAACACAACTCTATCACAATTACTATCCCACGCCTCCATTTTATTTAGCACAGAGGAGAGACGTGAATTGAGGATTGATGAATCAAACCATTTTTCTTATGAATCAAACCATTTTTCTTTCTTTTTCATCTAGCATCGTTTTTTTGTCCTTTTGCATTTTATTTATTCTTTTCCTTTTATTATATTATGAGTTCTAGCTAATCTTATTTATTCTGGCAACAATTAAGGAAGCCCTAGCATGATTTATATGTGAGATCTAATTGTTATTTATCATTTAATTCGTATGCAAGTATTTGTTGTTTTCTATTTTCTCTATGATTTAATTGTTTCAATCTGGTAGGTAATCGCGAATATTTAGTGAGTTGGAATTTATTAATAGCCAATTAAATCGGCCATACGTAATCGTGGTTTAGGTTTGATTAGTGGTAAATTGACCTTCAGGTCAAGGGAATAACAATCTTAATTCGATAATCATGCGTCAGAGTTTATCGATTTTGAATCGGGTTTCTCTAGTTCTTAATGTTGTCGGTTCATTAAACCTATAGAGCGTTTCTTACGGTTGTCAGTCGATTAGAGAAGTAGTTAGTGAAGCGTCTTCCTAATTATCGAGAAGCTAAGGAGAGATAATATCGCGTCAGAAGTGTCTTCGGTGGTCATAACTGATTTATTTGCATGAGTTAAAGTTATCTTTGCATTGATGATCAAAATATCAAGCTAGGGTGGAATTAATTGGTTGTCGGAATATCTTCACGCATTTGTTACCTTTCTCAATATTATTCTCTTTAATCAAAATTCAATTCCTCTTTCTATTTATTGTTTATTTAATTATTCCTAGTTTTTAGTAATCCCAATTTATTTGTGGTTACGTTGCAGGTCGAAAGTATTAGGAGAATTCTCGTCGATCCCTTGGGAGACGATTTTGCTTACTACTGTCTGTGCGGTTTGGGTATACCGACTGTCTGTCAGTCAATTATTTTTGGTGAAAAGCGACGCACCATCAAATCAACAACCCATAAAAGAAGAAGAATTAAATCCCAAAGATACTATAAAATTTATATCAATCCATCATATTTGCATTGAAAATTTATCTGATTTTTCCATTAATATATTAAAATTCCATCGGTATTTTTAAACTAACCATAAAAAGAAATATATATTTTTCAAATATTTAACTATTGATTGTTCTATATCATTATGAATTTTTTTACAATTATTCACTTTTCTAATAATTGATTAGTATGAAATTTATATATCGGATGCAATGTATACGCTCTGTGTTAATTAATTAATATAAAAGAGTCAAAACTTTGCTTTTGTCCATATTTTATTGGGTGTTAATTAATTAATTAATTAATTAATACGCTCTGTGTTAATTTTGCTTTTGTCCATTTTTCTTTTTTGCTATAATTTAGTTTTGTACATGATTTCGAAAGCTGGAACACCACTACTCTAATTTTTTAGTTGTTAAGTGTTAAACAATATCGTTTTTTACTTTTAAAACTCAAAGTAATATATGATGAATTAAATACAAAATTACTAATAGATATTTTAAAAGTAAGAAGGACATGAATTCATGTATGAATCAACAATGTCTTAATGAAACACCTTTCTTTTCCTGAACAAAAGTTAATTAACAACCCAATGGTTACGGTGGGTTCATGTGATCGAGAGGTCATAAGTTCGAACCCCATCAAACGCCTCTATGAGTTTGAGTCTGTCACATCTGGTTCTTCAAGTGCGGTTTACCTGTCCTGTGTGATTTATAGGCTATTGCATAGGAACGTGGAGTTTACCCAGTATGCACTATTGATAGCGACTGCAGGTTCCCATGATAAAAAAAAAAAGTTAATTAAGTGGGCAGTTGAATATAGGGTTGTGCATCGGTCGGTCGGTTCGACCGACCGACTAAAATTTTTAAAATCAAAAACCGAATCGAAAATATTTTTTTGAATCGAACCAAACCGATTTATAGTTTTGGACCGATCGAAAACCGAATCGAAAAAACCGATCGATTTTGATCGGACCGAAAAACAGATCGAAATATATATATTATATATATATATATATATAAATTCATATTTTAATCCTAATTATTTAATTAAAATATTAATTAATTATTATATAAAATATATAAATATATAAAAATAATATTTCGGTTCGGTTCGGTTACCGACCGAACCTAAAATATAAAATCAAAAACCGAATCGAAAACCGATTTTAATTGAAAATTTGAATCGAATCGAAAACCAATTTTTTTAAAAATCCAATCGAACCGACCGAAATAGATCGATTCGATTAGTTTTTTCGATTCGATTCGATTCGTACACAACCTCTAATTGAATACGTCCATAGGGATGATGTCTTCCTGAAGTTCAATAGTGGAGTCCTCTGCTCGTCATTTGCGCTCCGATTTGGACCATTCTGTTAATGGACACAATTTTTGATATTTGTGATGTGAATGTACAAAATTATCGTAGGTTTTCGTACTCTGCTTTTATTGAGACGTTTCAGTCCTCTAGTTTTATTGGGCGTCCTGACCCTCCAAGCATCGGAATAGGCAATGAAGAATAATTGAAACTGCCCAACGGAAGTATTTTAATTTATTAAGAGCTAATAGATTTGAAATAAATATTAAAGATCGAATCTTAACAGTCGTAGTATGGGAGTTTCATTCTCTTTAAAATAATTCCTTATGAGTACTAGGTAAAAGTTCTCCTTACTTCTTAACCGTTGAATTACCATGATTTACCTTCTCATACTCTTATGAGGCTGAGATTTTGGGGCTTTTGAGGGAGAGTTTTCCTTTTTGGAACAAGAATAATTGAGACGACAATATTTTGATCGTCTCTCTGCCACGTTAGTTTGATTCTTTCCAAATAATTTTTATTGTATAAATTAAATAAATTAAAAGTTAGTGTATTGAAATTCAAAACAGCAACGTGCAAAATCAGCTCAAAGGTTGGTTTGGGTATTTACATGTTAACATCACGAATTAAAATAAGTAGGAAAGTATATATGTATGTATTAAAATAAAATATGTTGTAAGAAAATATGTGTTGTGTGTGAATACAACTAAAGTAAATAAAACATGTGATTAAACTGTGGAAGATAAATTGAACTTTTCACGTTTTACTCTGATAAGTTTCAGTTTTTTAATTATTATTTTATTTATTTAAATTATTATTTTATTTATAAATTATTAATTAATTTTAATTCAATTTTTCGATTAATCAAAAATCGAACCGTCGGAACCGATCGGTTTTCGGTTAACCGAAAATTCAGAACTGTTAGGTTTCAGTTCTACTTTTTCAGAGAAATTCGGTTCGGTTAATCGAAATCGAACCGTTTAACAAGCCTAGTTATAATCTGACCCAAATGAAAATATTAGTTTACTTAATTTATTTAAAAAATTGGTTTAAAATTAAAACCATACTTAAGAATTACAAATATCTGGAGAGAGATTAATTTCAAAATTCAAATTTAAAACTAATAAATTTAATCACTTTTCAGAATAAATGGAAAAATGATATTTACATGAAAATGATTAACACACTAATTTAATATTATTATTTTATTAATTAATTATATTAATAATTATTAAAATATCCCTATATGATTAGGTATAATGTGGTAGTATTATTTTATTTTTAAAAATTATTCCATGTAAAATTAGTGGTTTAGTCACTTTGGCAAAGTAAAAAAATAAGTCCAACGGGTTAAAATATTTCGCATTCCAATGCAAAATTTGTCAACATTCAAGGACAATTTTGTACCTGGTCCTTTACGCCAATTTGAATAGATTTCACATAAACTTGAATTGAAAGAAATAAATAAAGCATGCGTAAATTCTCATCATCCAATGGTTCTTTGCAGTAGGCCCTAGCAACAGTCCAAATTCTCATAATGTTAAACCGCAGAGAGTAGATTTGGCAATTGATCAATTGGAGTAGTAGGTAGACCTAATCTTCAGTCAGCAGCATGCATTGATCTACCACATACGTTCTCAGAAATTATCATTTTTATATTTTGAAACATTTTGTAATATTTATCATAAAGATTGATGGATATAAGATGAAATTAACACATTTTGTAAGAATAAACATCTTTATGATAACAATTAGATAATACACATCCTCAGGCCTCTATACTTTTATTTTTATTTTGATAGGTCATTATAAATCTTTCTATTTTAATTTTGATAGGTCATTATACATCTTTCTATTTTTATTTTTATTTTAAATTTATAGAGAACCCGCAGTCGTAATCTTTGGTACACACTGGATAAACTTTACGTTCGTATGCATTAGCTAGCCTGCAAACCATATAGGACATATAAATCACACTTGAAAAATCAGGTATGATACATTCAGATCCAAAGAAGCGTTAGTGAGGTTCAAACATGTGACATTTTGATCATAGGAACTCACTTTATGCTGGATCGTTCCAAATGAACGAAAAAATAAAAATAAAATTCAACATCTTTTTTCTTTTATTAAGTTCATTTGCTTCTATATTTCATATTACCCAATCCTTAACTGAATAATGACTCCTTTAAATTTTTTAAGTTACTTCAAGAACTTATAAATCCTAATTGTTACTACAAAAAAAAAAGTCTAGTAGTTACATATTTTTAGTGACACTAAGAAAAGTGTTACAAAATTTATGATATCTTTAGATGTGGCAAAATTTAATTACACCAATACATGCATCAATATATATTTGTTACACATAAAAATGTATGTAAATTTTGTTACACTTGAAAATATAGTAAAATTTGTCACATCTATCCATGTAATTAAACCTTACTACATTTAAACATGTCACAATAATTTTTTTTTTACATATATGAATATAACTAAATTTTACTATAACTCAAGAGTTTCAAATTTTAATATATATATATATATATATATATATATATATATATATATATATATACAATTAGTTGTCCGGTTTTGTTATTTCAAATTGAGACCTTTTTTAGATTTAACATTTTCAAAATATGAGAGATAATTTATTCCAATATAATAGATAATTAATTTGTTAAATATAATGACATCAAGGCCAAAGAAAAAATGTTGAAAGGTAAAGAAAAGAGAGAGAGAAAAAGTTCAAATATGAGAAACTAAGAACTACAAAAAATAGTTACACTTTCACATGTCACAAAAAAATAGTTACACGTTCATATGTAACAAAAATAGCTAAACTTATAAATATCACTAAATTTTGTGACATATTTTTTTTGTGACATGCATAATAGTTACCCATCACAAGATGTCACAAATTTATTTAGCGACATCCATAGGTGTCACAATTCTTCAAAATTCATGTCACTATTGGAATATTTTATTGTAGTATGTATTAGATTAAGAGGGTGTTTGGCTAAGCTTATTTTAAGAAGTTTATAAACTCCAAGAGCTTATAAGACATAATGTTTGAATATCTTATAGCTAGATTATCAAAGTGTTTGGATAATTAAGCTTATAAGTTAGAGAAAGAATCGTGAGTTAGAGAGAAAATCATAGTTAGAGAGAGAAAATTGACGAGAGGTGAAGTCGAGAGTGTATATGTAGAAAATAACAAACCATGATAAAGTTATTTTGGTAAATTCATTGTTACTTATAAGCTTACAAAAAAATAAGTTGTGATTGGACTACTTATTTTTTGAGGATCTTATAAGCCGTTGGAGTTTATTTTCATAGTTTATAAGCTGTTTCGAAGCTTCGAAATCATCATTCTTCATTCCATTAGAAATAAAGGGATTTATTAAAACAAAAGGAAAATGTATAGAGACTTATTTAAATGAAGAATAAAAGTAGAGAGACCTAAAGATATACATATATCGCATAACGTTTCAAATATTAAAAAGAGCATGACTTGATCATAACGTTTCAAATATTATGTTATATTGCAAAATGAGTGTAAATTAATTAATTCTATTTTTATTGCATGTAATGCCATTGGTCAGTGAACACGTGAGTTTGATCTCTTCGAAGAATCGAAATCGAATTATGTATATCTGAAAAGCGAATTATTTATTTACTAATAACAGTTCTGGGATTTTGAAATCACTGATTAAAAGAGAAGCACTGTGTCCACCACTAGAACGTGGTAAAATAAGAGTGGGGCAGAAAAGCTGCCAACACCCTAGATGTGACCGCTAATTGTACTTTTTGTGATAGATCCTGTCGAAAGGGTCAAGCGCATTCTTATGTCTTGACAAAAAAAAATATGGTTAATTTTGTATTCTATGACTGCCTATGCTTAAGGTAGGTTGTTGAAGGTGGGTTTTGTGAGTGAGAGATCGTCCATCCAATGTTCTATGAGTTTAAGTCATTTATGTTTGATTTTTACGTATGATTTATTTATTATGTATAATTTATAGATTATTATACAGAATATGGGATTTATCAAATATACACTATAAATAGGGGTAGTTCCCATGATAAAAAAAAAGGTTAATTTTGAGATAGTGCTAAATGTAAATAATATGTATATACATAATACCCCTAAAATTTTGATCAAATTAGTAAGATTTTTTTGGAGTTTTCTGGTATTAATTGTTAGGGTTGAAATTGGTATGAGTTGACTTGTGATTTTATTTTTTTATAAAATAAAATTAATAATTTAATAAATAATTATTGCTTTCATTCCATAAAGAAAAACGTTCAATTTCCTTCTCATAATTAACTCATTAATTTTTTTTGTCTGATTAATCCCCTCACTATCCAAAAAAAAAACACTCCTGAGAATTGGAATATCCATTTATCTTCATCTAAATAAACCCCTCATTATTCAAATAAAATATCTTATTTTATGTTTATTTTTATTTCTTAACTAAGATTCTTTTTTCTTTTGCTTTTTGGGTCAAATATTCAAAAAAAGGAAAACAAGAATAGGAATTAGAGAATTAGATAGTCATTATTAATGCACTATTCAGTTGAAATATCATTAAAGAAAGGAAAATGCTAAACTTACATAATATGTACACACATAATTAGAGTTTTTTTGTCATTTTACACATTTTTAGGAATTAAGAGATTAGTTAGATTTTGATTGAATTTGTAATTTACTTAATTGCCCATAATGATAATTAAAGAAAGGATTTCCAAATCTTTGTTAACATATGAATAATATATCAATTGACTCTAAAATAGATTGATTGTATCCATATAGGGATATTTATCAATTCAGTTGTACGCAATAATATTCCTAAAACATTTTTACTGTGGATGTTACTTGTTAAAGACTAAATTGTAAAAATAAGTATGAATAACTGGAAACTTTTTAATTCCTAGTTACTTTTATTTTATATAATTTATGTGCAGATAATTCTTATTTTATATTAGAAAAAATAATTATTTATAGATAGATTTGTTTAGATAATTGATATCAGAAGTGGAAGATATAAGAATGACGACCGTACTTTCTTAGATGGATTTGTTTAAAGAATTTTTTTTGGTGCAATTGATTGCAAGTAATTGAAATTTTTATATGGAGGGACTTTTTTATGTATCAGCAGAAAATAATTTTTATAAGTACACCAATCTTGTATCCATGGCAGACAATTGAAATAATAGTTAATAAATTTTATTACTCTTGCACAGTCGCACAATAGAGAAGATTTCACTGTGCCTTCTTTTCTTTCTTATGACAGGGAAGCCAAATGAATAATGAAGATACTGGAATAAACTCTTGCACAGCCGCACAGTAGAGAAGATTTCATTGATCATTATTTTATAATAAATAAATATAGATAGTGAAATATATAAATACAAATTTATATAAACATATAATTGATAGATATATGTAAATATATAGTAAATATTTTTAGGAATAATTTATTTCCAAAATTATTTGGGTAAAAAGGAAAAGAAATAGAACATAATCTCATAATAGAATTGTCCCAAAATAGTTTATGGGTAATTTAGTAATGATCTTATTACCATAAATAGCGAATCAAGTTAAAAAAATTGAAGGGCATTATGTACGTACATATTATGTACATTTAGCATTACCCTTAAAGAAAGGCTAAGTATTTTCCTTCTAAAATGGAATAGATAATCCTTGAATCCTTCCTTAATTATCTTGAAGGGTACCTATGTAAAATAAAATTCAATATAAATAGAATATTCTCTTAATTTTCGAAAATAATGATAAATGATTAAAAAAACCAATTATATACATCTAACATTTTCCTTAATTTTATCATCTTTTAATCGTAAGATTTGCCACGTACTATTATATGTTTAGAAAGTCTGCGACTAATTATATTAATAATAGTCGTCTTGGGAGGTCCGTCACTCCATGGGAATTAGGGGTGTCTAACGGTTCGGTTTGGTTAACCGAACCGAATTTTCGATTAATCGAACCGAATTTTTCGAAAAAGTGGAACCGAAACCGAACCGTTTAAATTTTCGGTTAACAAAACCGATCGATTCGCGGTTCGGTTTTGATTAACCAAAACCGAATTAAAATTAATTAATAATAAAAACAAATAAAATAATAATAAAACAAATAAAATAATAATTAAAATAAATAAAAGAATAATTAAAACTGAAACTTATTAAAATAGATAAAATATTTAACAATAATTAATAAAGTAATAATTAAAATTGATTTTCATAATTTTAATTAATTAATTAATAATTGAAATAATAATTAAAAATAAAAACGGTTTTCGGTTTTCGGTTCCGAACGTTCGGTTATCGGTTAACCAATAACCGAATATTTTTCAACTCTGGAACCGAAACCGAACCGATAACCAAATTTGTCGGTTTTCGGTTAACCGAATTTGTCGGTTTCGGTTCGATTCCGGTTCTAACCGAAAACCGAAAACCGTTTAGACACCCCTAATGGGAATCCAACAAAATATCTGATAAGAAAGAGAATGCATAATAAATCATGAGACACATGTTTCTCGGCGCTTCACATGCTAGAATCATCTCTGGACATTAATCCTAAAAATTACAAGGGATACAAGATTTTTGAAATAAATATCATACTTGCTCAGTTGATTTCTAACTAGCTTGTCCTTCAATTATCAACATAGACGAAGTTAGAAAAGAAAATAGAAATTGGACTATTGAAGTGCACAAAAAATACTATAAAATTAAAGAAGAGTACTCTTATTTGAGATCGTATCTCAAGTCAAAATTGATGTATCGATACCCTAATATACTATCAAAAACAAGACATATTGTAAAGTAAGAAACTCATCACTTCACCAATTATTAATGATTTTTTTAGAGGTTAATGAATAAATATTTAATTTTAAAATATATACAGGTATTTTGAAATGATAAAGCCCAATTCATATTGAAAGCAGCATGAAACTAGCTTAACGTGGAGAAATATGAAAAAAATCAATGAGAGGACGTACAATGATATGACTAAAATCGACTTATAAATACTGAACAAAGGTTATCCATTCTCAACAACACAAACAAGAAAAAGGTACTTATAATACCCCAAAAAGACAAACAAAAATGTTTTCGATTACGAAGGTTTTCATCATGTGCTTCTTGGGTATTATTATGCTGGGAGGCATGGCCCCAGTTCATGCTTTGGTTCATAGATTTGAAGTAAGTTCCTCATCACTAATTTGGTTGGTTTTGTTTCTTTCTCTACTTTCCTTTTCTTAGAAAAGCTAATCGGAAGTCTGACTTTGCAGTTGAGAAGATCTTCACACACCAGGCTATGCACCAACAATACCATTCTAACGGTAAACGGACAGTTCCCGGGGCCAACTATATATGCGAGAAGGGGAGATTTGGTGATAGTCGATGTTATTAATCGCGCCGATCAGAATATAACCATCCACTGGTAAAACCATTCGAAACCCACATATGATTTGTGTATCATTAACCTTATTGAAGTAATGATAATTTCAGGCATGGAGTAAAAATGCCGAGATATCCATGGACAGATGGCACCAACTTAGTGACGCAGTGTGCTATTACACCTGGCAAAAGGTTTAGACAACGGATTATTCTCTCCGATGAGGAAGGAACTTTATGGTGGCACGCTCACATCCAGTGGACTCGAGTTACTGTGTATGGCGCCATCATCATTCTACCGCCGAGGGGAAAGACTTATCCTTTCCCTAAGCCTCATGCTGAAGTTCCTATCCTACTAGGTATTTATGTCTGCATTAGCCTCGATTAAATGACCCATGTTTGTGTTTAGAGTTTTAATATTTATTTATGTTGGTTTGTAACTTTCACATACTCCAACGATTTAATTCAATGGGATTAATATTGTTGCAGGACAGTGGTGGAATGGTGATGTGCAACAAATCTACGAGGATTTTGTCGTAGGTGGACGTGGTGCCAAAAATGTTGATGCTTTCCTAATGAATGGTCAACCTGGAGACCTTTATCCATGCTCAACACAAGGTGGATTAATAGTTTACTTTCTCAAAATCAGAAAAATATTAATTAGTCAATAAAAAGTGACATTTTTAATTTGCCGCAAAATGCAGATAGATTCAAGTTGAGTGTGGTGCCGGGCAAGACTTACTTGATCAGAATGATTAATGCAATCTTGGACTTCATCATGTACTTCAAAATCGCCAACCATAACCTCACCGTCGTCGGCACCGACGCCGCTTATACGAAGCCGCTGAATACAGACCACATCGCGATTTCCCCCGGCCAGACCATCGATTTCCTGCTGGAAGCGAACCAGCCGCCCAGCCATTATTACATGGCCGGCAGGGTATACGTCATCAGCGGAATAGAATACATCCCCACCACTGGAATGGTTGAGTACGTCGGAAACTACACGCCGCCCTCCTCGCCGCCGTTTCCATCTTACCCCGAAATCAGCGGCTCTGCGGCGTCCTCCCATTTCACCAACCAGCTCCGAAGTCTGGCCGACGAAAAGCACCCCATCGACGTTCCTATGAATATCACAGAAAACCTATTCTTCGTTCTTGCGCTCAATCTCTGGCCCTGTCTGGAAAGCTCGTGCGTGGATAGCGAGAGGCAGTTGGCAAGCATGAACAACGTGTCGATGGTGATGCCTGGAACCGATATTCTCCAGGCTTATTACAAAGGAATGAATGGAGTTTTCGCCACCAATTTCCCCAAGCATCCACCAAAACCATTTAACTTCATGGGCACTATGCCGTTGGAGAGGTCGCGGCCCCAATTCGGAACTGCTGTATACATGTTGGAGTATAACTCGGAAGTTGAAATCGTGATTCAAGGCACCAGCTTCATCGGAATTGATCATCCCATGCATTTACATGGACACAGCTTCTACGTTCTCGGATCCGGATTCGGGAACTTCGACCCAGTCGGGGATTCGGAAAACTTAAATCTTGTCGACCCTCCGTTGATGAACACGTATGCCGTTCCAAAAAATGGATGGAGCGTTATAAGGTTTAAGGCCAACAATCCAGGTTAATTCATTTCTCCTTAATTAACTATTGCATACATTTTTATAATTAAGTTTAGCAAGAATTTTATAGAAGAATATATATTAATTCACTAATTAATGTTGCAGGGGTTTGGTTCATGCACTGCCATTTCGAGCGTCATCAGACCTGGGGGATGAAAATGGTGTTCATCGTTAAGGATGGGGAACGCCCCGATGAGAAGATGCTGCCGCCGCCTCCGGATATGCCTAGCTGCGATGAACCCCTCTAAAATTACTATTTAGGATTTGAATGTTGTTATTATGCTATATATTTATTAATATGTTTGAGATCCTTTGGGTATCAGTTTCACTGCTGGGAAAAGAACATTGCAAGAAGATGAAATCCTCAGCACATGTGACTGAGATTGAAATTGTGGTGCTGATGAAGAAGGGAAGATAGTGACTGAACAAGGTGGCCCTCGGGGGAAATGAGGAGTGTCCTATGCTAGATAAAATAAGCTCATGTCGAAATTTGATTCAATTAAATAACTACATTAATTGCTCAATTCAACATCACTGTCCACTCTTACTGCTTTGTTTATCCATATTTTTATTTTGAAATTCGTTATTAAAGTATTCCCTAACGGTATTAAAGTGTCCAATTCCATAAATGGGCATTTAATTTCCACATTTGACTTCAAGAAATCACAAAAAATTAAATAACCAGATTAAATTTTTAATGAAATACCTGACTTTGATGACAAGTTAACACCGTTACGAAAGCATCCCACAATTTTCATTTTTTATGAGATTCGAACCGTATATGAAAATTTTAATTTTTGGATTCATTAACTTTCCCAATAGATGCATTAACTTTCATAGCGAATTAATTTCGTTCATAATGAATTTTTGCAATTCTTAATCACGTATTAAAAATTATTCTTATTTAAACCCTCTCTCTTATATATATATATATATATATATATATATATATATATATATATATATATATATGTATAGGATGAATCAGGTATGGTAATTTTTTTGTAAATAATAATAATAAATTTAAGGCATTGAATTTAGTAAAACAATTGAGAAGATTATTTTTCGTTGTTCTACAAATAGCTCGTAGATATATGTGCTATAATTGTTTCCACATATTGTTTGCCAAGGTTAGATCAGTACAATATTATAAAAAATAGTTTTTTCCCTTAAATATATGTACCACACGGATTTATCATTATTTTTAGGAATTTCTTATAATCTATCTTTTAACTTATTATTTTAGTTTCAATACTTAATTTACGCAAATTAATTTATGATTCAAGCTACATAATCCATGGAAAACGTAAGTATTAAAATTTATGTATTGATTAATACTTGTTTGTCAGTTATTGCACTAGTGGAATATTTTTGTAGAATTTTTAACGTATTCATTTTGCACATACGTAGGAAAAAAAATTATGCATTCATTCATACTTGCTTTTCAATAATTATTGTATTGGTGGAATATTTTCATAGCATATTTAGTTTATTCATTTTGTATATATACTAAAATTTCATAAATTATTGCCAGTTAATTTGATTCTTTATTATGTACTTATGTTGTGTTTATTTTATTTTATTTTTGTTGCGTTTGAGTTTTTTTCTGGTTACATTTGAGTGTTTTTTTGGGCACATATACACATGTTATGTAGCACATATTCATTAACAACATTGCATACAAATGCTAGGTCATTTTGCATATAAATTGTTTCTGTAGAGTTGCATAAATTTTATTTTTGTAGCACTTTTTATTTACATACTTAACACAATTATATATCAAGTAATTTGATATTTTTTTCATTCTCATATATATTATTATAGTGACTTCTTGTATATATCACACTTTTAACATAACTTTGTAGCATATATAACATGTATGTGCATGACACTCTTTGTTTAATTGTAACACTACTGTATATGACAAACATGCGAGTTTTAAATGTTAACTATGTTTAAAAAAATGTTATGTGATATATTATTTATGCTACATAATTGATGTGAAATTGGAGATGTGCAAACATGTTTTGAATCTCTACAATAAAGGGATATGAGTTCTAGAATATGAACAGTTGCGAGGAATGCTAAGGAATGTGGAAGATGATGTTATAATTTTTATTCTATATTATACCCTTATATGAAATTATAAAAAATAATAATCAGAAATCAGTTAATATATTACCATTAATCTAGATCATTGATTTGGGAAAGATGTGTCGATGTGGTATATTTTTATTTCTTACGTTTATTTTCATCCTTACGGGAACCATCCATATATATATATATATATGATCATTTTATCGTGAGAACCAAAAAGTGATGAATTCAGTGTGAAAGTTGATGAATCATCTGGAAAATTACTAAATCTAAAAAATACAAATTTTCATCTCATGGGATTCGAATCCTGGGTGAAAATTTCGAATTTTTATTTGGTAACTTTTTCAATGGATGCATCAATGTTCATAGAGAATTCATTTTGTTCACCTCGAATTTTCGTGGGTCTTAGTTCTCACATTAAAAATTATTCTTGTTTGGACCTTACTATATATATATATATATATATATATATATATAGAGAGAGAGAGAGAGAGAGAGAGAGAGTTTTGTTCAAATGAGAACCATTCTTATCCTAAAAACTAAGAATCAAATGAATTAGTTATGAGCGTTGATGAATCTATTGAGAAAGTTAATGAATTCAAAATTGAAATTTTGACCCGGTTCGAATCCCATAAGAGGCGAAAATTCTATTTTTGGATTGATAACTTCCTCGGTGATTCATCAACTTTCACCGTGAATTCATCATTTTTGTTCTCACATTCTCACGATAAAAATAGTTCTCACGTTAACCTCCCATATATATATATATATATATATATATATATATATATATATATATATATATATATCAATAAAGCTATCGACCACATTATGGCTGGCCACACACCCTTTTCCTACCTATTCTGAAAAATATTAAATTATTAAATTTAAATTTAAATTTAAAATTTTCATTCGATATGTGCAAAATTGTAATTCCATAAGATGGTTTTAATGTAAAACCAATTTTTTAATAGATCAAAAATTAAATAAATGGTTTTTTCATTTAATAAAGTTGATTATGGTCGGCCACATTATGGTCGAATAGCAACTATATATATATATATATATATATATATATATATATATATTGGTTATAGTGAGAAAGCTCCTTAATGTACGAAAATAAGAATAGTAGCACATCTTTCATATTTGTGTAGCACAATCAGAATTACTATATTGCACTTGTTAGTTTAGCACATATTTCATCCATTCGTAGCATATATGCTAAATATATTAGTTTAGCACATCTTTCATTGCAGCTTAGCACAAGAAGAGTTATAGTGTTACACAATAATCCGTGTAGCACACAAAACACAAAACTGTAGCACACCCAAAAATTAAATCTCAACCATTGATATAGCAAATCAAAGGTCCAGATTCATTCCTATTTCCTACCAAATTATACATTCCTACCTGATCCATCTCCTATATATATATAAGGTTTGATTCCCGTAGTATCCGATTCTCATGTAGTAGTCAATCTAGAGCACACATTGTGGTCATGTGGATAGCATAGATAAGCGACATGTGGCATAATATTTTTTATTTTATCTTTATTTTCTTTGAGGGACAACACAGTAATTTTATTCTTCTACTTCTTCTTCTTTGTAACTACTACTGTTCACTGGAGAAGAATAGGAAGTCGACAGCAGCGATAGCACAGTGGAGGCGATCGCGGTGGCAACGGTTAAAAACCTCATTTCTGCTTGATTTATGAGGCTATTTCCGTTCGTTTTATAATAGATAAGACGTTATAAGAGGTCAAAAATATACTTAACCCGCAAGAAATCACGTAGCTCCATGTTAATTTCCGTGATGCTGGTTAGCCATTAGTTGCTTCATTTAATTCAAAATGCTGCTGCTATTGCTACTCCATGTAACACAGGATTTAGTGGATTGTTTTGCATGTCAATTTTTCTATTTAGTGATTTCTGTATAAACTATGATTTGGTTTTTTGTTTGTAGAGAAAACTCTTCTCAGTGATATATATCAGAAGTCAACACCCTTTTCATATATAATTCACGTTAACTTACAATGAATTAATTAGGTATGCCTTTATATAGTTGGCTACAAGATCAAGGTTCCAAGGCATGGATAAGTATAACTCGTGATAAGAATATTAATCAAGGTTCCAAGGCATGGATAAGAATATTATTGACAAGCCTAAGTTTAAGTAGGCTTGTCAATAAGTCAGTTTTATCCATACTGATCCGAAATCACTTATAACCCATTAAATTATAAAGCAACGGTTTCGGTTCCAGTTTTGGTTCTAGTGCGATTCTTGTCCCAGACCCGCTCAGATCCGGACCGCTTAAGATCCATAGTTGATGGTCCGGGTCCGATCCGGATCCAGTATCTAATGGGTCGGTTCTAGAACCAGAACCATTACTTATTTATTGGTTCTGGTCGGGTAACCCACCCATTGACATCTCTAATAATAGTTATCAAATAATTCAAATATCATATAGATAATATTAAGATAAATAATAGCATATTATATCTAATTTTTAAAAAAGTTTATTTGCTGTATTCATATTGTTTACATTTATTTATGTGACTTCAAATATCTCAACTTTTACAGGGAATATATGTGTTATAAAGCTTTTCATCATGATGTAAATTATCTAAATAAGATAATAACATCTTCATATAATGTATTCAAACCATGTTTTTTCTCTTCAAAAGTACAAATTTTATTCTTCCTCGTGTAGATGAAAACCCTCGTTCATGTTCTTAGAAATCTTAAAAATACCAAAACAAAATAGAGTAGTTGTTCAATACCGAAAATGAAACTCCAACGAAATAAAAATACCACTTTTATTCCTCAAACATACTTATCAGATAAAATAACAGCATAATATAAACTTCTTAATCGACAAACACTTTAATCTAAATTAGAAGTTCGTTCACAGCCTTGTCCTATCCTATGAATGAACTAATAAAATGATTCCACATTTAGAAGAACACAACGCATGATATACCATAGATGATACATTACATCAAAATTGTTAGGACAGAAAAATACATATGTTTGTATTCCTACCAAAAAATCCAGTTCATACAGTCAATTTTAACATGTAATTGAGTCATTATGAAATAAAAACATTAAAACATTGAAATAATGATAACAAAAATTAAATATGCAAAACTATTTAATCTCATAGTGGAAACTGATTACCCTAGTAACAATATAAAAATATATTTATGAAGCCCTAATTTTTCTATTCATCTCTTTCTCTGTACAGCTTCTTTTTCTCCATATCAGCTCTTTATTCTACCTCTATTATGCTTCTTCTTCCGCTTCGACTTCTTCTCGTCACTCCACATCTTGAAAAATCAAAAGTTGAATGCTTTTGCGAACAATTCTACAGCTCAAAAAGTGAATCCAATCGCATTTTCGGATGCGATTTGCAGCACGGTTGGACAGTAGGGCTGGGAGATGCTCTGAGCACCGCTTATTCTTCTTCTCTTCTTCTTTCACCGGAGTTATCTTGTATTCAAGTTTCCATCTTCTCTGTCAATTAAGAAGTGAAAAAGAATCATATTTATGTAAGAGTTGTCAATATGAGATGTTTAAGAGAAATTGATCGAGAGAGAAAACAAAAACTGTACATAAAAATTGCGAATCGGGTTTAAACTCGCCTAAAATTCTGGAGGAAACGATAAGCTTTCCGGGTTAATGTTATCGTTGAAAACTGTTTATATATATAGATATAGAAATATAGAATTTTTCTCGAGGATTTTAATGTTTATAGAAATAATCCTAAGTCTTTAATAAAAGTAAGAATGGGTTTTCAAGCAAAATAGCAAGCGGCCTGATCCGCCCAGGGTGGGTTTTACACAAATCCGACCATTTTTGAGTTCGGCTATGGCCTCAGCCACACCAACTGCTAATACGAGCTCATCCCAGTTACCTTTCACAACCTCTATCTAAAAGTTCGATCGCTCGAAAACGGGCTACTGAACCGGTTCAACTCTTCTCGTTCTGTATCAGTTTTGACAACTGCGAAAAGAATAGCCTACGGCGCGCCGAATATGTATCCCAGGAAGAGACTGCATGTTGGATTTGAGAGCTTCACATTGCGTGGAGGCGAAACTGATGAGATTGAGATTGTGGTAAATCCGGGAGATCATTTTAGTTACGCTGATGAAGAAGGGAAGGTGGTGATTAAAAAATGTAGGCTGCACTGCACCACAAGTCCACAACAATGCATTGATAGTATAATGTTATCGTAGTGCAATTATTCTATACGTCAATACAAGTGTTTTCACATTTTTCACAATAAGTGGTTTTATTTTAACTCAATTTTATGTGTGTATATGTAAAAGTTTAATTACAGTAAATTTATATAATATTTAAATATATCATGGAATGGAAAAATTTAACTTTTCATTTTTTACTCTGATAAAAACTTAAACAGAGATATTTATTATGTTAATTCCAAATCACAACAAACAAATAACAATAATGGAAAGAAAAGAGAAAAAAAAACTCTTATTTGTCTCCTAATGTTGATTTGTATTTTTTTTTTTTTTGGATTGTCCTGCTATTGTTGGCACATATCAAATATGGAATGACTTATATTCTAAAAAATATCACACATCACTTAACACACAAAATCCAATCATTTTTAATTCACGTATCCAAAAGTAACGATCCAAAAGTAACGATTGGAATAATAGCATAATAGAAAGAGTATTTAATAACTAATAAACATGTTTAAATAACTTATAGTTTGGCGTGAATTCTCATCTATGTTAGAGCATATGGAGAGTAGGTAGACCTAATTTTCAATGAGCATGCCGAGTATATGCTTGAAAAACCGCGAGCGCCTAAAGATTTTGAGGTAGCTATCTTCACATTTTAGTTCTCCAAATTGATTGACTTTACATTTTGAAACTTAATATAATATGTATCATACCCGTCATATGTAAAATTAGGACTTGACACATGAGTATTAAAATATGATCTCATTCGCTTGAAAAAAACAGTTACTCACGTTTATATTTTATATTTTAGCCTTATCTAATTCTTTCTATATAACCATAAATATTTGCTAGTCACGCATAATTAATATTAGTTATCTATATGTGGAATAATTCATATAATATTATTGACATTTAATTTAGACTGAACTAACAAAATAATCACTATTACTATTCTACCCCTATTGTCAATTAAGGCTAATTTAAGATTTAAACAGCCAAAACAATGAAATATGGTTGTTTTAAGTTTACTTCACGAGTTGAGGTTCGTGAAATAAAAATATTTTGAGCCATTTCATGAGTTGACAAACCTCAACTCATGAAATGACGAAAGAAAGCCTTCTTCGTCATTTCATGAGTTGAGGTTTGTCAGCTCGTGAAATGGCTCAAAATGCATTTATTTCACAATTCTCAACCTCAACTTGTAAAGATATTTTAAGTCATTTCACGACTTGTTAACCCTCAACTCGTGAAATTTAAAGATATTTTCGAACTAATTCACGAGTTGAGGTTTGTCAAGTTGTGAAACACATAAAATTCATGTATTTCACGAGTTATTTAATCTAATACATGAAATACTCATTTTACATTGTAATTCACGAATTTACATCACGTTGCTCGTGAGTTAGTCACGATTTTCTAATTATTGCTCAACATTCGTGAATAAGGCTAAAATAGTACTTTAATACAAAAATGTATAGTTTTTTTTATATATCTTTTTTATCCTAGTGGCTGTTCTTTCTATCACTATATAAAGTATCAAAATGGCTATCTTGATACTAAAAATGTGTTTAAATTTTAAAAAATATGAAAAATTCAACCATCGGATAAACAAGATCGACAAATGAGATTAAATATTATATATATTCACTCTCATTTGTTAATCTTGTCTATCCAATGATTTTGATTTTTTGCATTTCTAAAAAATTTTAAACGCATTTTTAATATCAAGATTGAGACGAACTCAAAAATGGTTTTATGGAAAATGTAGTTTTCTTATGTTGAAATAAGATCACTCCTGGAATCCGTTACATGACGTCAAAAGAATTTTGAGCCTCTCATTTTGACCTTTTGACGTCGTTATATTATATATATGTGAGCTGAGGAATGTAACGGTGTTCATCGTTAACGGGAAACGCCCCAATGAGCGAAGATGCTGCCGCCGACCGGAATATTCCGCGCTGTGATACCCTCTCCAATTATTTGAGATTTAAACTTATTAATTATGCTATTTATTGCTTAGAATTTGAATATTTTGTAACGTGTAGCTTGTCGAATTGTAAGCTAGTAGAATTACATAAATAAAAACGATATCAATCAGGTGACGCCCGTATCTTGAAATGGTCGAGTCTTGTGCCCGACTAATATTATATGATCCACATTAATCACGATATTGGATTAATTATTTTCCAAAATCTGATGAGAATGGTTTTCAATCGTGAAGGACGTGAATAGTGCTGATTAAATGGTTAATTAACCCACATCTGTTTCCCGGCTGTTCAAATCAGCGGTTGACTGTATGATGGATCCTGTTGATCCCAAAGATTTAAATTGAAGCGATATAGGACTAATTCAATACTTGATTCAACATGACACATTATTTTGAGCTGTAAATGTAACAATGAAATCATTTTCGTCCATGATAAGTGTATCAAATTACTTTATTCGGCGTTTGTGAAAAGTGTATCAATTTCATTTTTAAGACACTAATCCTTATTATTCAATATTACAATCACTCATTATTTACTATAAAACCATTCATGTCATTCACAAGTGGTGAGACAATTTTCCCACTCAAACAATACACACCAACAATTTTATTAAAACTTGTGTTGTCCATATAGATTATTAATTATTATATATTTAGAAGAATAAAAAATATATTAATTTGTTAGTACGTTACAATCCATCTCGTTTCATCTTCTCTAGTAAGGGGACGTTTAGTAATTGGTAGATAGAATAGATAAGATCGACATGATAGAGTAGGATGTAATTATTTAGCTTATTAAGTTTTGTAATTAAATTGATTGATTGCAGTGTAGGATAAATTGAAGGATTATGATTAAAATGTAGTAATATGATACCAAAAATGGCTCTTGTGGTATAACAAAAATACAAAAATTCGAGATAAAGATGATCAAAAATAATTTTGGTGAATGTATTTTTGAATTTTGTATTATGGAGAGAAGGATGTTTAAATAATCAACTCAAATTTAAGATGACAAATTATCATCCCAAATGGATTGGAGCACAAGCCGTGGTATCCATCATGGACTCAATCATTCAAATCAAACACATGATGAAGTATGATTATTTCATCAGTCAAACCTTATTAATCAAACCAACAACCCATAAAAGAAGAAGAATTAAATCCCAAAGATACTATAAAATTTATATCAATCATCAGATTTGCATTGAAAATTTATCAGGTTTTTCCATTACTATATTAAAATTCCATCCGTAATTTTAAACTAACCATAAAAAGAAATACATATTTTTCAAATATTTAAGTATTGATTGTTATATATCATTATGAATTTTTTTACAATTTTTCACTTTTCTAATAATTGATTAATATGAAATTTATATATCACATGCAATGTATATGCCCTGCGTTAATTAATATAAAAGAGTCAAAAATTTTACCTTGAAAACTTTTAAAAATATAAGAAGAGGAATAAAGGACAACTTTTAGAACTAACAAGTATTTCACCGGCGTTTGTGCGGTGCATGGAATCTACATCTATTAACTTAGGGGTGTTGCCTAAGCTTATTTTAGAGAGCTTATAAGCTTCAAGAGCTTATAAGATGTTTCAAGAGCTTATAAGAGGTAATGTCTCAAGTGCTTATAAGTTGTTAAAGTGTTTGGATAATTGATCTTATAAGACAGAGAAAGAATCGTGAGTTAGAGAGAGAAAATCATAGTCAGAGAGATAAAATTGACGAGATATGAAATTGATAGTATATGGTAGGAAATAACGAACTATAATAAGGTTATTTTGGTAAATTCATTGTTGCTTATAAGTTTATGAAAAAATAAGTTAGGGTTGACCAACTTATTTTAGGGAGCTTATAAATTGTTGAACTTATTTTCACAACTTATAATTTGTTTAGGAGCTTATTTTGTCAAGCGCTTTGCAGCGACTTATAAGCTCCTAAACGACTTATAAGTTGTTTTAAAACTTATAAGTTTAGCCAAACACCCTCTTAATCGTTTGTATAATAAAATCATTACTAATTGAGTAAAGTATAAAGAATGCATAATAACAATTTCTATATATAAGACAAAAGAATTCGAGATTAAAATTAGAAACAACAAACATGTGTTATATCATAAAATTTGGAATGGGAAGACTTCTTTATATACAACATCTTTTAGATAATAGTCTATAATGTCCTAACTTTAAAAAGGTTTTTTTTTTTTTTGAAAAACTTTAAAAAGGTTATGCATCTAATGTTTGCTTAAAGTCTCAAAATTATACCCAGTCTAATTTTTTAAGATTTGAAAATCGATTTGTTGAATCGGAGCATGGCATAGATTATATACCTCTTTTCTATGCATTAATTCGAGTCGGAGCTCCAGCATGGATTATAATTATTATTGATCGATCTTAATTTCGTTAGGGAAATAAATACGAGAAGAACACAAGGGATTTACGTGGTTCGATCTTTGAATTAGATCTACGTCCACGGAGCAAGAGAGTGTTTGTGTATTTGAGAGTGTAAGCGATTACAAAGAGTGTGAATGAATCTATTTCGTCTAATCTAGCCTCTATTTATACACAAATATAATGAGTTTGACTCAATTCAAGTCTTCTCCATTAGGATTGAAGTCTTCTCCCATTAGGATTCAAAGTCTTCTCTCATTAGGATTCTTTAGATATGGCCGAGCCTGCTGTTCCCACCTGGTTTTAGGAGTCTTCTTGGGCGAACTTGTCCGGGCCGAGCTTGATGTCGAGCTTACTTGTATTGGGCACGATGCTTGGGCACAGTAGTTGGGCGTATCCTATCACAACCCCCCAAAAAAAAGCGCGAGCGGTCGTCTTGGATTGGGGTTGTTTATGACGGCCGGGCGTGAGCGATCTGTGACATTCTTCTCGGGCGACTTTGTGCGTGTCAATGCTTCCGGCGTCGTATATCGTATGCCGTGCTTGCGAGGCATCTGCCGAGGTCACGTGTCTTTGTTTGTATCTCTTGCCGAGGTGTTCGACTTCACTGACGAGCCGTTATGCGAGGTCTTCGACCGCTTCACCGCGGGCGTTAAGCGAGGTCTTCTTTCGGCTTCACCGACGGGCGTTAAGCGAGGTCTTGGCGACCGCTTCACCGGCGGTGTTAAGCGAGGTCTTCTTGCCGGCTTCACCGACGGGCGTTAAGCGAGGTCTTCGACCGCTTCACGACGAGGCGTTTAACCGAGGTCTTGACCGCTTCACCGACGGCGTTAAGCGAGGTCTTGGACCGCTTCACCGCTGAGGCGTTATGCGAGGTCTTGACCGACTTCAACGACGGCGCGTTAAGCGAGGTCTTCTTGCCGGCTTCACGGCGAGGCGTTAAGCGAGGTCTTCGACCGGCTTCACCGACGGGCGTTAAGCGAGGTCTTGGACCGCTTCACCGCCGGCGTTAAGCGGGGTCTTCGACCGCTTCACCGCCGAGGCGTTAAGCGGGGTCTTCGACCGCTTCACCGCCGTCGGCGTTATGCCGAGGTCTTCGACCGACTTCACCGACGGCGTTAAGCGGGTCTTCGACCGCTTCACCGCCGGCGTTATGCCGAGGTCTTCGACCGCTTCACCGACGGCGGGCGTTAAGCGAGGTCTTCGACCGCTTCACCGACGAGGCGTTATGCGAAGTCTTCGACCGCTTCACCGTCGAGGCGTTATGCGAGGTCTTTGGCTTCGGCTTCACCGGCGTTAAGCAGCCGAGGTCTTCGACCGCTTCACTGTTGAGGCGTTGGAGGGGTCTTCGACCGCTTCACCGTCGAGGCATTATGTCGAGGTCTTGATCGACTTCACCGACGGGCGTTAAGCGAGGTCTTGACCGCTTCACCGACGGGCGTTAAGCGAGGTCTTCGGCGCTTCACCTATCGAGGCGTTATGCCGAGGTCTTCGACCGCTTCACCGCCGGCGTTAAGCGAGGTCTTGACCGCTTCACCGCCGAGGCGTTAAGCGGGGTCTTCGACCGCTTCACCGCCGGCGTCGCCTTGCCGAGGCGTTGTGCGAAGTTGTACGTCGCCGCTTCACCTTTCCGGCGTTGTGCCAAAGTTGTACGTCGCCGCTTCACCTTTCCAGGCGTTGTGCCAAAGTTGTACGTCGCCGCTTCACCGCCAAGTCGAATATGTAACCGTGTCGAGGTCGGCCGGGTGAAGGCTCGGGATGCGGCGAAGGAGCCGGGACTCACGGCGGCGAAGGCAAGGTCGGTTAAGGCCGAGGTCGACTGCGGAAGGCCCAGGCGGAGGCGGAGGCGGCGGCGGCGACGGCCGTGGTCGGCCGTTGGAGGCCGAGGCGAGGCGAGGTCGGCTGCGAGGGCGAGGTGAAGGCGGCCGAGGTCGGCTTGTGGAGGGAGGCGAAGGCGGTCATGTATCGGGGCCGAGAAGGCGAAGGGCGAGGCGAGGTCGGCTGCGGAAGGCCGGCGGCGTAGCTCGTCCTCGTATTAAGCGAAGGTAATTCATCCTCGTGAGAGTATCCGTCTTGAACTAAGCGAGGTATCCGTTCTCGTCGAAGGTGGTTAGTCCTCGTAGAGAGTATCCGTCTTGAACTAAGCGAAGGTATCCGTTCTCGTCTGAATGTAGTTCGTCCTCGTGAGAGTATCCGTCTTTGATATAAGCGAAGGTATCCGTTCTCGTCACGAAGGTGGTTAGTCCTCGTGAGAGTATCCGTCTTGAACTAAGCGCGGTATCCGTTCTCGTCTGAAGGTAGTTAGTCCTCGTGAGAGTATCCGTCTTCGATATAAGCGAAGGTATCCATTCTCGTCGAAGGTAGTTCATCCTCGTAGAGTATCCGTCTTCGATATAAGCGAAGGTATCCGTTCTCGTCGGAGGTGGTTAGTCCTCGTAGAGTATCCGTATTCGAACTAAGCGAAGGTATCCGTTCTCGAAGGTGGTTAGTCCTCGTGAGAGTATCCGTCTTCGATATAAGCGAAGGTATCCGTTCTCGTCTGAAGGTGGTTCATCCTCGTGAGAGTATCCGTCTTCGATATAAGCGAAGGTATCCGTTCTCGCACGAAGGTAGTTCGTCCTCGTGAGAGTATCCGTCTTCGATATAAGCGAAGGTATCCGTTCTCGTCTGAAGGTAGTTCGTCCTCGTGAGAGTATCCGTCTTCGTTATAAGCGAAGGTATCCGTTCTCGTCGAAGGTAGTTCATCCTCGTAGAGTATCCGTCTTCGATATAAGCGAAGGTATCCGTTCTCGCACGAAGGTAGTTCGTCCTCGTGAGAGTATCCGTCTTGAAATAAGCGAAGGTATCCGTTCTCTTCACGGGTATGGGTTCTGTTTTTGCGAGGTCATCGGGAGGGTGGTCCCTTATTTCGTCTACATAGAGTACCGTCTTGAAATAAGCGAAGGTATCTGTTCTCGCACGTAGGTATGGGTTCTGTTTTTGCCGAGGTCATCGGGAGGGTGGTCCCCTTACGCGCGTTTAGTTCTCCTCCTTAGAGGGTTCTCCTCCTTAGAGGGTAGGGTTCTCCTCCGTAGAGGGTTCTCCTCCTTAGAGGGTAGGGTTCTCCTCCGTAGGGGGTTCTCCTCCTTAGAGGGTATGTTATATTGAGGGAGATGCAGTATGCATAAGTGACAAATGAAATATCAAGACTCGACTCCAAAGCACGTAAATAAAAAATTTTATTCATGAAAAACGACGTAACAAAAGAAAAGTACCTCAACTCAAGTGCGAGGTCGCTTACTTGGAATTGTCGGGATTTTGGCCCGGTTAAAATACTGAGCTACTTTGTACCGAGCTTCTAATATAGGCGAGGTCTCCTTCTCTTCGATTTCTCTGAGGATTATTGATCGATCTCCTCGATCATCCTCTTTCTTCCTTTTGTCGGAGGTTCTACCCTTTCGACAAGGCTTTCTTACATCATCGCGTCCGCCTTGGCGAACAGATCCGCTATGTGCCACGGCTCCGTCTTTGTCGGGGCTCGTACTTGACGATCTCCTTGTATTTGGACGGTCTTGCTCATCGAGGCTTTGAGCGAGCCCTTCGGGGGTCAGCTCTCTGACTGGGCTTTTGCCTGGCCGATCTCGGCGTGTCCGGCCGTCGTTGTTGCTATTGTTGCCGCGGCGACCCTGGATGTAATGCTTCTCGTATTCATCGTTGTTCTAATTCTTACCCGAGAAATAGATCGAAAACACAAAATTTCGTTTCCCACAGACGGCGCCAGTGATCGATCTTAATTTCGTTAGGGAAATAAATGCGAGAAGAACACAAGGGATTTACGTGGTTCGATCTTTGAATTAGATCTACGTCCACGGAGCAAGAGAGTGTTTGTGTATTTGAGAGTGTAAGAAGCGATTACAAAGAGTGTGAATGAATCTATTTCGTCTAATCTAGCCTCTATTTATACACAAATATAATGAGTTTGACTCAATTCAAGTCTTCTCCCATTAGGATTGAAGTCTTCTCCCATTAGGATTCAAAGTCTTCTCATTAGGATTCTTTTAGATATGGCGAGAGCCTGCGTTCCCCTTGGTTTTAGGAGTCTTCTTGGGCGAACTTGTCCGGGCCGAGCTTGATGTCGAGCTTACTTGTATTGGGCACGATCTTGGGCACAGTAGTTGGGCGTATCCTATCGATTATGATGTCCAGTCTAGAATTGGTACAAGGGTTAATTGGCCATACACACTTCTAGTTTAAGCCTTCTAGGTATTTTGTATTTATTTAATTATACAAAATATCATCTTCTTAAATCAGGTATGTATTCAAAGAAATTTCACGCAGAAGACGTAACATGGGAAATTAATGACTTCACTGACGGCAATTAATTACGTATCTTTTTCCCTTAGTTCTATTGGAGTATGGAGTCTGAATGGACTATACACTTAAGCCCGATCTCGATGATCTAATTCACTGCAGAGTTGGACGGGTCCGCCCCCGAGCAAAATTTTTTGGGCTTATGTTTTTGGGCCCAGGCGGAATCCTGGGCTTAGGGTTAAAGTTAGGTTATTATCTATTTAATAGCTGCTTCTCCATGTAATCTGTATCCAAAACGTATAGTGAAATCCCTGACTTGACATCGCCCCCAGACGTAGTCGCAAGACAACTGGGTAAACAATTCTTGTATTCTTTATTTTCTGTCGTAATTGTGGTGCGTGTTTTTCGCAACAAGTTAAGGATACTTGAATATTTAGAACAGCTACCAAAAATTAATGTATAAATATATGTAAAGTATATGTAATTTTTGCTACAACCATAAGAATCTTGTAATGTGTATGTGTGAGTAAGTTAGTTCAAAATCAGACTAATAATTTCTTTATATTTGGGTCAGCTTCTGGGTTAAGCCCAATAAAAAAAGCGAAGTCGAAGCAAATCGTGTAACGTGGTTAAATAATTAAGAAAAGAAACACGGAACCCATGCTTTCTTAAAGTAATGAGAAGAACTGGAAACATGTGAACTACAATCAACATTATTAAAACTGAAAAGATCTTCTCATATCGCAATACGTGCCAGAAAAGGAAATAGAAAGGATTTTTTTTTTGAGAGGTTAATGAGATATTTTGAAATGTTTAAGCCCAATTAATATAAAAAGTAATCCATGAAACTTGTTTAACATGGAGAAATAATAAAAAATGGGGCCCCGTGTTTAAAAAAAGAATTAATGTTAACTACAATCGGCTTATAAATACTGAACAAAGTTTCTCCATTCTCAACAACACAAACAAGAAAAAGGTAGTTATAATTAACCCAAAAAAGAAGAAAAAAATGTATTCGACTACGAAGGTTTTCATCATGTGCTTCTTGGGTATTATTATTATGCTGGGAGGCATGACGCCAGTTCATGCTTTGGTTCATAGATTTGAAGTAAGTTCCTCACCACTAATTTGGTTGGTTTTGTTTCTTTCTCTACTTTTCTTTTCTTAGAAAAGCTAATCTGAAGTCTGACTTTGCAGTTGAGAAGATCTTCACACACCAGGCTATGCACCAACAATACCATTCTAACGGTAAACGGACAGTTCCCGGGGCCAACTATATATGCGAGAAGGGGAGATTTAGTGATAGTCGATGTTATTAATCGCGCCGATCAGAATATAACCATCCACTGGTAAAACCATTCGCAATCCACATATGATTTATGTGTCATGATGTATCAATGACCTTAGTGAAGTTATGGTAATTTCAGGCATGGAGTAAAAATGCCAAGATATCCATGGACAGATGGCACCAACTTAGTGACGCAGTGTCCTATTACACCTGGCAAAAGGTTTAGACAACGGATTGTTCTCTCAGATGAGGAAGGAACTTTATGGTGGCACGCTCACATCCAGTGGACTCGAGCTACTGTGTATGGCGCCATTATCATTCTACCGCCGAGGGGAAAGACTTATCCTTTCCCTAAGCCTCATGCTCAAGTTCCTATCTTACTAGGTATTTATGTCGCCTTTGATCAAATGACTAATGTTTGTGTTTAGAGTTTTAACATTTATTTATATTTGTTTGTAACTTTTACATACTCCAATGGTTTAATTCAATGGGATTAATATTGTTGCAGGAGAGTGGTGGAATGGTGATGTGCAACAAGTCTTCGAGGATTTTCTCGTAGGCGGACGTGGTGCCCAAGTTTGTGATGCTTTCGTAATGAATGGTCAACCTGGAGATTTGTATCCATGCTCAGCACAAGGTGGATTAATATTTTAGTTTGGATTAATAATTTACTTTCTCAAAATCAGAAAGATTTTAAAAGTGACATTTTTAAGTTTTCGCAAAATGCAGATAGATTCAAGTTGAGTGTGATGCCGGGCAAGACTTACTTGATCAGAATGATTAATGCAATGTTGGACTACATCATGTACTTCAAAATCGCCAACCATAACTTCACCGTCGTCGGCACCGACGCCGCCTACACGAAGCCGCTAAATACAGACCACATCGCGATTTCCCCCGGCCAGACCATCGATTTCCTGCTGGAAGCGAATCAGCCGCCCAGCCATTATTACATGGCAGCCAGGGTATACGCCACCAGCGGAGCAGAATACATCCCCACCACCGGGATCGTTGAGTATGTCGGAAACTACACGCCGCCCTCATCGCCTCCGTTTCCATCTTACCCCGAATTCAGCGGCTATGCGGCGTCCTCCCATTTCACCAACCAGCTCCGAAGTCTGGCAAACGACAACTACCCCATCGACGTTCCTATGAATATCACAGAAAACCTATTCTTCGTTCTTGCGATCAATCTCTGGCCATGTCTGGAAAATTCTTGCTTGGAGAGCGAGAGGCTGATGGCGAGCATGAACAACGTGTCGATGGTGATGCCTGGAACCGATATTCTCCAGGCTTATTACAAAGGAATGAATGGAGTTTTCACCACCGATTTCCCCAAGCATCCACCAAAACCATACAACTTCATGGGCACTATGCCGTGGGGTAGGTCACGGCCCAAATACGGAACTGCTGTATATATGTTGGAGTATAACTCGGAAGTTGAAATCGTGTTTCAAGCCACCAGCTTCTACGCAATTGATCATCCCATGCATTTACATGGACACAGCTTCTACGTTCTCGGATCCGGATTCGGAAACTTCGACCGAAACAAGGATCCGGCCAACTTTAATCTTGTCGACCCGCCGTTGATGAACACGATTGCCGTTCCAAGAGATGGATGGAGCGTTATAAGATTTAAGGCCAACAATCCAGGTTAATTCATTTCCCCTTAACTATTACATGCATTTTCATAATTAGGTTTAGCAAGGATCTTATTGAAGAATATATATTAACCAACTAACTAATGTTACATTGTAGGAGTTTGGTTCATGCACTGCCATTTCGAGCGTCATCAGAGCTGGGGGATGAAAATGGTGTTCATCGTTAAGGACGGCCAACGCCCCGAAGAGAAAATGCTGCCGCCGCCGGCGGATATGCCGCAATGCGATGAGCCCCCTCTAGAATTATTATTTAGGATATGAATGTTGTCAATTTACAGATCTTTGCTATATCAACCCACTCAATCTTTTTTTTATCCTGAATCCAATCATTTATCTAATAATATTTTTTGTGAACTTATTTGAGTTTCAACTGTTGGAATTTATCGAGCTTGTGTTAGTTTAAGTCGCAGCCTAGCTAAATCACTTTTAAATTAAAATATTGAGGCTCATATAATTTATGTTCAAGAACCGTCTACCAAGTTGGCCCAAAATAGAAATGTTTAAGATTTTAAAATTCAACTATTGGGCCTTGTATGATTTTGGGCCGGATTTTATACAAAGGGTAATTCTATACATAAATCCCTTTTTAAAAAATCCTCCAAATTCTATATCCCCTAGATTCCCGAAAATGTACCAACGTAGTTCAACAAAATTTCATAGCCCTACTCCTCTGCCTCTCGCCATTAAAAAGTTATAGGAAACAAATCAGGCTTATTTATTTACACAAAATATCATCTTCTTTTTTTACAAAGGGTAAATATCAATTAAAACCCTAAACTATACATGTTTTATCAAAAATATCTTGTACTTTCAAAAATCAATTTAAATCCCAAACTATCAATTTGTATCAATTTAAACCCCAAACTATCCTGAATGCGGGGTATTTTTGATACAAATATGATAGTTTAGAGTTTAAATTGATATTTTTGAAAGTTCATGATATTTTTGATAAAACATATATAATTTAGGGTTTAAATTAATATTTACCCTTTTACAAACCAGATTTATATTCCAAGACGTACGCTTCAAGCAGAAGACGTAACATGGGAAACTAATGACTTCTCTGACAACAAGTAATTGGGGTCGTCTCTTTTTCTTTAGTGTAAATAATATTTTTCTTCAATATAAATGATACTTTATAAATGCAAGATAAAAAATAAATGGTGTTTTTCTTCAATATAAATGATCTTTTTCTTAAAAACAAATAGTACTTTATCCGTCCGTACGATATAGATGGATGTACATGAGTTTTTGTCCAAGTAATTTTGTATCTTTTCCCTTTTGTTAATTGATAGTTGAATATTTAGAACATGGTTCGATACCAAAAATTAATGAATGAATATATGTAAAGTACATGTAACTTTTTTTAAAAAATTTATGAGGAACACGTAATCCCTACCTTTCAATATGCACTGGATAAAATATATATAACTTTTGTTACCCTGGTCTATTTTTCAGTCGAATATGACCCCGCCGTCCTAGCTTCAGTTTATTAATACGAAACCACAAGAATCTTCTAATGTGTGAGTATCTGTTCAAAATCAAATTAATAATTTCTTTATAGTTGGGTGAGCTAGATTCCGTATATTTTGAAACTATTAAGCCCAATATTAAAAGCGAAGTCTACAAATAGTATGACGTGGTGAAATAATTAAGAAAAGAAACGCGGAACCCATGATTTCTTAAATTAATGAGAAGAAGTGTAAAGAGATGAAGAACACAAACAATATTTATTTCTCAACACGGAACTATTTTTTTTAATTCATTGGGAATTTGTAGACGTTACTTCCAATACGTACTTAATTGAGATGTGATAGACTCAGATCGATAGAGGCAATTAGTAGATTCGAATATGTGATCTTTTGACTAAAATAACTCATTTGTCACTGGACCGCCTCTCTCAAAAAAATAAAATAAAATTGTCCACTACAAAGGTTTTCAACCTGTGCTTCTTAGGTATAATTGTTATTAATTGCGCCAATAACTATCCACTTGTAAAAGTATTTGCAACAGACGTATAATCTTTGTTCCAAATTAACATACATATAATCTTTGTTCCAAAGAGGAAGCTCTCTTCGGGAGACCCCACACCCCAGTCCCATGAAAATGTGAGAGGGTAAATCGCGGTGACTTCAACGGTTAAGAAGCTATGAGGATTTTGTCTAGTACCCATAAGGAGCCACCTTAAAGAGTGTGAAACTCACACACTACGACTGCTAGGATTCGACTCTTGGTCCTTGTTTCAAATCTGCCAGCTTGGAAGCGACAAATATATAATCTTGTTCCTTGTTTCAAATCTATTAGCTTTTAACCAATTGAACTAGACCCATGAAGATGACAGCGGTATAATCTATATCATAATAATGTAGCCTTAGTGCACAACCGCGCGCACTTATTGTATTGGAGATTATTTTATAAGAAATTAAGATTTTGGAGATAGATAGCAAAGCTGTTGCTCTTGCCTTTAGATTGTATTGCTTAAGTTGATGATCCCTCTATATACCAAGGTATATATAAAGGATGAATACATCTAGAAAAATATATAAATGAACTGACACATATGAAACTCATAAATATAGCTAGACATAGTTTGACAGACTCTCTGTAGGAACTCAAGAAATATGCATGAACCATTACAAATTAACCTTTAACACCCCTCTTAATTTGTAATCTTCATTATATATCCAAGAAAACTTTCCCTTTGTGAATAATGTCTCGAATCATGTAATGTTGCTGCAACTCGATTTGTTTCGATCTTGCATGAAAAAATGGGTTCTTGGTCATCGATATTGCTGACTGATTGTCATGGAAATTTGGAGTTGGTTAAGAGACATCTTGTTGTAAATATTTTAGAATTCTCCTCAACTAAATTTTTCTCTTACCGCTTCATTTGTTGCGATGTACTCAGCTTCTGTAGATGATAATGCAATTGAACTTTGTTTCTTCGAACTCCATGAAACTGGCTTCGAGCCAATGCAGAAAAATATAGGACGATGTGCTTTTTGTATCATCTTGACTTCAGCCCAACCACTATCTATGAAGCCAACCAACGGATGTTTTCTTCTTTCGCATATTTGATTCCAACATTTTTAGTTTCTTGAAGGTAACAAAGTGATGGAATAAATAGATAAACTTGATTTGAAAAGATATTTTGTAAGAATAATCTAAAATTAAAGAAGGAAGAAGAAAACAAAACAAAGTAGAAGAGAATTCGAAAACTAGAAGAGAAGAATGAGTAGAATATTCTATTAAATAAAGTTAATTAGTCCACAGATTAATGTTGGTTATAGTAGCAACCATCAACATTGTAAGCTATAAATATGTAATGTACTTACACTAATCTAAAAATTAATTTAAGGTTATTCAGGCACATGTGCACTTCGAATTTCTTCTAGCCTTTTAACTATTTTTATTTATTTATTTGTACAAAATATTTACCATCTTCTTTTCTAAAAATCAGGTTTGTATTCCAAGACTTCATGCAGAAGACGAAGACGTAACATAGGAAATTGACAAAAACTTGGGCAGGTTTGTATTCCAAGACGTTTCATGCAGAATATGAAATTGACAAAAACTTGGGTGAGGGTAGCCTCACAATGCGCTCACCTTTGTTTTCTTTAAAAATAACTATATATTAATTATAGTGAGTAAGGATAATGATTTTTTATTAATTTATAACTATATTTATTAATTATAATTTATTAATTCAAAATTAGAATTTAATTATGGTTTATTAATTCATAATTAAGGTTGATTAATTCATAATTAGTTTTTATTAATTCAAAATTAGGGTTTATTATTCTAAATTAGGATTTATTAATTCACAATTAGGATTTATTAATTCAAAATTAGAGTTTATTATTCAAAATTATGGTTTATTAATTCAAAATTGTGGTTTATTAATTCACAATTAGAATTTATCAATTCAAATTAGGATTTATTATTCAAAATTAGGATTTATTTATTCACAATTGGGGTTTATTAATTCAAATTTAGGATTTTAATTCACAATTATGGTTTATTAATTCAAAATTAGGATTTATTATTCAAAATTAGGATTTATTAATTCAGAATTAGGGTTTATTAATTCAAATTTAGGATTTTAATTCATAAATTATGGTCTATTAATTTAAAATTTGAATTTACTAGTTCTAAATTAGATTTTAATAATTTCAATTAGATTTTATTAATTGAAAATTAGAGTTATTAATTTATAATTTGAGTTTATTAATTCACAATTATGATTCATTAACTCTAATTAGGGTTTATTAAATCTAATTAGAGATTAATAATTTTGAATTATGATTTATTATTTTTAATTATAATTTATTAATGTTAATAAAAATTTATTACATATTATTTAAAATTAATTAATTTAATAATAATAGTTAACTAACTAACTAAATAATAAATAATTTTTTACATTAATTAATTAAAATTAGGTGCGTAGGAGACCACCCTAGGAAATTAATGACTTCTCGGACAACGAGTAATTACGTATCTTTTTTCCCTTAGTTAATTGATAGTTGAATGCTTAGAAGTTAGAAGATTCGGATTCCAAAAAATATTGTATAATATGGTCAAATTAATGAAAAGAAGTGGAAAGATGTACGTTAAATCAACTTAATAAATACAGAATATATGTTCTCCTATATATCTCAATACGTACAAGATAAAAGAATTAGGAAGGTAATCATAATTACTCCAGAAACAGAAAAATGTTTTCGACTACAAAGGTTTTCATCCTGTGCCTCTTAGGTATTATTATGCTTGGAGGCGTAACGTCTGCCCATCCTTTGGTTCGCAGATTCGAAGTATGTTCCCCATCACTAAGAAATATTGGTTTTTTTTTCCTATTTTTCTTATTTAGAAAACCTAATTTGAAGTCTAATTTTGCAGTTGATAAGTTCTTCACACACTAGACTATGCACCAAGAAGACCATGCTAACGGTAAATGGACAGTTCCCGGGGCCAACTATATATGCTAGAAGAGGAGATTTGGTCATAGTCGATGTTATTAATCGCGCCGATCAAAATATAACTATTCACTGGTAAAAGTATTTGCAACCGACATATAATTATAATCTACTCTCTCTGTTCCATTTAAAATGTTCCACTTTCCTTTTGGGTTGTCTCATTCTATTTTAAGAAATAATTATCCCTTCAAAAAGTGTGGGTCCTACCACTATTTAACAATTTAACTACTTTATACATTTCTTCTAAATACCCGTACCCAAAAGAAATGGGACACTTTAATTAGGTGGGACGGAGGGAGTATATCATAATATTGCAACCTTAGTGCACAACCTTATTTATTGAAGTTATGGAAATTTTAGGCATGGTGTAAAAATGCCGAGATATCCATGGTCAGATGGCACCAACTTTATTACGCAGTGCCCGATTAGCCCCGGTGAAAAGTTTCGGCAACGGATTGTGCTTTCCGACGAGGAAGGCACTTTATGGTGGCACGCCCACAGCGAATGGTCTCGAGCAACTGTGCATGGCGCCATCGTCATTCTACCGCCGAGGAGGGAGACTTATCCTTTCCCTAAGCCTCACGCTCAAGTTCCCATCTTACTAGGTACGTACGCGATCGTTTTCGACCAATTTTTGTGCTATAACATTTACATATTCTAAACAGTTTGAATCCTGATTAATGAATTGGCAGGAGAGTGGTGGAAAGCTGATGTGCAGCAAGTGATGGAGGAATTTCTGGCGGAGGGACGCGATCCCCAAGTTAGTGATGCTTTCCTCATGAATGGTCAACCTGGAGACCTGTATCCATGCTCAACACAAGGTGGGTTTAATTTACTGTCTCAGAATCTTACAGGTAGAAACACGTCCAAATTAGTGAAAGAAAACAAATGTTTTTAACTAATTTGTTGCATGCAGATACATTCAAGTTGAGAGTGAAGCCGGGTAAGACTTACCTGATCAGAATGGTAAGCGCGATGATGAACTACATTATGTTCTTCAGAATCGCCAACCACAACGTCACCGTCGTCGGCACCGACGGCGCCTACACGAAGCCGCTCAGGACTGATTACATCGCGATATCCCCCGGCCAGACCATCGATTTCCTGCTGGAAGCGAACCAGCCGCCCGGCCATTACTACATGGCCTCCAGAGTATACGCCAGCGGAGCGGATTACGTCCCCACCACAGGAATCATCGAGTACGCCGGAAACTACACGCCGCCCACATCACCATCTTTCCCTGAATTCAGCGACACGGCGTCTTCCTTCAATTTCACCAACCAACTCAGAAGTCTAGCCAACGACAAGTACCCCATCGACGTTCCTCAGAATATTACTCAAAGCCTTTTCTTCGTTCTTTCCATCAATCTATGGCCCTGTCTTACGAATTCATGCTTGGAGAGCGACAGGCTACTGGCGAGCGTGAACAACGTGTCGATGGTGCTGCCGGGATCAACCGACATTCTTGAGGCTTATTACAGAGGAATCAGTGGGGTTTTCACCGCCAATTTCCCCGACCATCCACCAAAACCATTCGACTACACACAAGGTGATATGCCGAGAAATGAGTCGCACCCACAATTCGGAACGGCTGTATATATGTTACAGTATAACTCGACGGTTGAGATCGTGCTTCAAGGAACCAACCTCGGCGAGGGAATTGATCATCCCGTCCATTTACATGGATACAGCGTCTACGTTGTAGGATCCGGATTCGGGAACTTCGACGAGAGTAGGGATCCGGCCAACTATAATCTTGTCGACCCGCCGTTGATGGACATGGTTGCCGTTCCAAGAAATGGATGGAGCACTATAAGATTTAAGGCTAACAATCCAGGCTAGTTAATTTCTCCTCAATTATTAAATTATTTTTATAAATAATTAGGTTTAGCAAGGGGATCTGCTCCTAATTATAGAAGAACATATATTAACTAATATTGTTGCATTGCTTTTACAGGAGTATGGTATATGCATTGCCATTTCGAGCGTCATCAGAGCTGGGGAATGAAAATGGTGTTCATCGTCAAGGACGGCGAACACCCCGATGAGAAGATGCTGCCGCCGCCGCCGGATATGCCGAGCTGTGTTATGCCCCTATCGAGTTATTGTTTAGGATTTGAATATATGTTATATGTTGCTAATTTTATGCTATTTATTTGTTTGGAATTTGAATATTTTCGTCCTAGAGATTTTAATTGAGTTGTAAGTCCTCAAGGGACAAACCTAGCTTATGATCCACGTCATTCGGGTACGTAGCATCGCCTTCTAAAAAAATCGAGTCTTGTGCCCTAGTAATATTATATGATCCATGTTAGCTACATGAATTGATTAATTATTCCAATGGTCAATGATTCATCTCGTGAAGCAAGGCTGCCCCCCCGTCCGATATGACGCACTGCTGAAAAAACCTCATCCCATCCTCTTCTATTTTCTGATAGTATTCTAGTCGAGTCTAACTTATACAAATAATTTGATGTATTTGTCTCCACAGGCTTAGCTCAATTGATAAAGAGTTAACAAATTCGGAATAAGGACTAAGGATAGAATTATAGCAGTCGCAGTATGAGAGTTTCACCATGTTTAGAGTGGCTCATTGTGGACACCAGCACAAAGTCCTCATAGTTTTTAATCGTTGAGTCACATTTCGCGTAGCTGTTCAATAGAATCAGCGATTGAAATTGGCTTCCATGTTGATGAGGTGATCCTGAAGGTCTACAAGGATTCGAGAAAAAAAAATACTATACTTGCTAGCTAAGTTGTTTCTAGCTAGCTAACCCAAGTTTCAAATGTAATATTAATTGTACATTTATTTAAGAGATATTAATTTCGTTTGAAATCCCTCTTCTTCATTTATTAATTTCGTTTGAAATCCCTCTTCTGCATTTATTTAAGAGATACCGAAATCGGATGCATCTACTCTAATTAAATGTAATATTAATTGTGATTGATAAACTCTAATTAGGAATTAATATTTTTTAATTGAGAATTAATAAACTCTAATTAAAATGGATACATCGTACATTTAGATATACACAAGTTTTGGTATAAAATAAGTGTGGCGTACGTTTGCGGGATTCAAACAAAAAACAGAGAACAAAGAAGATCTAATGCAATATTAGTATTACCGATGCCCCAAAATTGATGTACTTGGAAATTAATGCAATATATTACAGATGCCCCAAAATTGATGTATCTGTTCACTAATACGAAGAGCTATTTATAGCCAAGAACTAAAGATGACACATTTTACTAACAAGAAATATTAAAAATCAGGGCTAACAAAATAACTAATAAAAATTAAGCCTAAATAAGGATAAATTATCAATTTTGAAAAAATAATTTTCATTTAAGTTTAAGAGCAGCGGTGAACAAAATATTTAGAATCCGAATAATCAAATCAAAATATTAAATTCGATCTATTTTTTTTCCCAGTTTGATTTGGATTTTTTCTTTAAAATCTGGTTTATTCAGCACGGCTGGATTGGTATTTTAAAACAAAATTGAAATCCAAATTATATATAGGGAAAATATCACTTTAGGATCCTATATTTTGGTGAGAACTGAGAACCAATCATAACCCTTTATTTATATATATAGATAAACGATCAAGATGAATGCATAAAGGATGATTTGGAGAGATATACTAATAACTTCTAATATGAAATATTTCCAACAAAATGTAGCCGGTGTCTATGTATAAGATAACAAAAATCAAAGCATACATTTTGTGTGAATATTAATATACATGCATAAAGTACTATAATTTTGTGTTGCATTTCCTATTTCATGAATTTTTTTATTTTCTTTTTGCAGCTGCTAGAAATGTGTTATGCATAACTATTCACGAATAATGCATAATAGACTCCAGATTTGCGAAATTCAACAACCATAGAACACCATATTTATCTAATATCATGTTGCACTATGAACAAAGTAAATGAAGCCATTTACATTTGTTTGCGCACTTAAGTACAAATGGATACATAAAATGCGATTAGAAAAGACTTGCACGATCTTGCTTTAAATTTTCGGTTGTACTAGTCACTCTTTAATAAGAAAAACTCTAACTAGAGAGTGAGGGACAAACTATACTCAAAAATTTCATACAGCTCAATCTAGCATGTTAGCTCAATTTCATATCGATAAGCCCATTGTTAATAGGGTCTTTCAAAGCCCATCTCTAGGCCCATGAGTGGCGCTAAGTCAATCAATCGGGTCAAGCCCTACCAACCCAACACATTTACTTGGGAAGGAAGTTAAGAAAGATCGTAAATTATTTCTTCTTGGAAAATCGGAACAATTAACCAAGGCTGGCAAGTAGGGTTACCCAGAAACCCTAGCCGGCACCAACATTACCTATATATACGAGACAACTATGTCAAACGGATCATCCAATCATTCGAACTCACATCTGTCTCTGCACACTGACATGATCTCTACATTCTCTCCACTTCATCTCTATGCATCCATGCTCTCATCTCTAGGGGATCGCCATCACTCTACTCTTTCATCTCTCTTACATAGATTGCTTATTTGCTATTTATTTATTGTCTTCCCAACTATTATCTTTTATCGTTTGACTCATTTGAGTGTCAGAGACCCTTCCATCAACATCCCATCGGTGCTCCTAGGAGGGTTCTAATGTGTTCTTTAGTCTCAGGTTGCTAGTATCCGTTGTACAAGACTAATCCGACGTCTTATTCATAATTGTTGGATCTATCCCAACAGTTATTAAATCATCTGAATTAATTGAATTTAATGTAATAAAAGACAAATTGAAATAAGCAATCCATAATAGTTAAGAAAACTAACATATTCACCCTGCAGAATGCTTTATTAGTGTATCTGCGAATTCTTAATTTATTATACTCGTATTGAGAGTTGGAATGAGCTCAAAATACTCGTGGATAAAATTAGTGAAAAATAGAGAAATTAATGAATAAAAAACTAAAATATAAAAATTGAGCAATTGAAATTATACTTTTGAGTTTTATTAATAATATGTTTTCTAATTCAAAATATTACAAAAATGCCATCACCCTCCCAGTAATTACAAATATTCCACGGACCTTTTATATTCAAGTATTTACAAAAATACAATTGTTCTCCAAGAAATTATAAAAATGATGACATTTTGTACATAAAGGACTGTTTGGTTTGTTATAACCTTGTTGCACTCCATGTTTTGTCAAATAATGTTATTGAAAATACTATTGTGTTTAATCAATGTAATTGTCATGCCCAAAACAACTAATCATTGCAGAATCTGTAATCACAGCACAAAAATTAGATTCGGCTTTTAAATGCTCATGATAAGCACACAGCTTTCCTGCAATCTTCAAATTCTTCATCTTCAGTTTCTTTCTCCAACAAATTCAGTTTCGCAAAATGCCAATCCATAAAGGCCGCAGCATCCTCCCCCTCATGATAATTCTAATCCTCTCAGCAAATTGTCTCTTTCCCCAGCACAATCCGACGCAACTCCGCCGTTTTCATGCGATCCATCAAACGCCTTAACAAATTCGCTGCCGTTCTGCAACACTAGCTTACCCGTCGCCGCCAGAGTGGGGGACCTCGTCTCCCGCCTGACGCTCGACGAGAAAATCTCGCAGCTCGTCAACGCCGCCGCCGCCGTCCCCCGCCTCAACGTCTCCGCCTACGAGTGGTGGTCAGAGGCGCTGCACGGCGTCTCGCGCCACGGCAAGGGCGTCAGTTTCAGCGGTTCCATCAAATCCGCTACCTCTTTCCCCCAAGTCATCCTCTCCGCCGCCTCCTTCGATTCCCGCCTCTGGTACCGCATCGCGCAGGTACGCGTTACTAATCATTTTACAAAAAATTAAAAATCGTCTGAATTAATTATCTGTAAAATCGCACTAATTTGGAGTCGATATTGAGGCAATCGGAAAAGAGAGCCGAGCGTTTTTCAATGCTGGGCAGGGGAAGGGGATGACATTTTGGGCGCCGAATATAAATATCTTCAGGGATCCGAGATGGGGGAGAGGGCAGGAGACAGCTGGCGAGGATCCATTGGTCGCCGCGAAATACGCCGTGGCTTACGTTAGAGGGCTGCAGGGGGACAGCTTTGAAGGAGGAGAGATCAAAACGGACGGCAGCCTCATGGCCTCCGCTTGCTGCAAGCACTACACTGCTCACGACTTGGACAATTGGAAGGGCGTCTCTCGCTACGCATTCGATGCCAAAGCACGTTAATCTTCGTACTTTTATTTCATCAATACATGACATCATGTTCGCTAACTAACGGATAAGTTTGTGTAGGTGACGGAGCAAGATATGGCGGATACGTTCCAGCCGCCGTTCAAGGCGTGCGTGGAACAAGGCAAGGCTAGCGGCATAATGTGCGCGTATAATCGTGTGAATGGTGTTCCCAGCTGTGCTGATCGCAATCTTTTGACTGCAACGGCTCGCCAACAATGGGGTTTTCAAGGGTAAATTTCTCAGTTAAATTTATCCCCATCCCCATCATGGTTAATTAACACTTTTTTTCTTGGGGATGAACAAATTAAGGTACATTGCGTCAGATTGCGACGCTGTTGCTATAATACATGATGTGCAAGGCTATGCCAAAGACCCAGAAGATGCAGTCGCAGCTGTGCTTAAAGCTGGTATGCATCTTGTCTTTACCTTTTTTGTTTCCTTATCCCAAATTTACTAGTTCGCAGTTAATTGAGTTAAGACGGTAGGGCTTCTTTTTTGTTTTCTCCTTCTATGGATTGTTGAATATATATCATTTTGGTCTCGTATTTTGTTACTACCAATATTATGGAATATATTGTATTATTTAGAAGGAAGACGAGAAGATGTTTTTTTTTGTTAATTTAATGCAGAAATTTAAAGATCGTGTCACGGTGAACTTAGAATATGTTATTGTTACTACTCTCAGTAGACAATAGTGGTACAATTTGAAACGGAAATGATATTCTAGTTAGTTAAGGTTTTCTAATTAAAAATGTATGCATAGGCGTGAAGCAAGATAAAAAATAAAAATCAGTACATTAACAAAAATTGGTGCCTGCTCTAACCTTAAATATTTGTATCCAAAAACTATACGTGACAAATAATAGCTTCACGTGATTAGGGTTTTGTTTTCTTGTCTGTGTATATATATAATATAATATCACCATATAGGATTTGTATTTGTCACTGTATGTAAGCATGCGTCGCAGTGAAATGATTGCTACGTTCTGTTAAGGTACCACCTTATGCCATTAAAAGCGGCTTTCGCCTTTGACATTATCCACAAATTTCATTTTTTTATTACTAGAAATTAGATTTTATTTTATGAATGAATCTTATATTTTGCGAATATGTCAATAATATTAATAAGCATTTAAAATTGCAATATATAGGACAAGACAACATACGCAGCATCTTCTTTTCTTTTTTTCTCTACGTTTTGGTGATTTGCATCTTTGCATCCTTATTCCTTATAAAACTCTCTCATTTGCCCTTTTTGTCCCTTTCTTTCTGCATACTGATTTAATCAACTTAATATGAAGCAAGTATTAGAAACCAAAAAAAAAAGGATTTAGTGGATTTCTGATATTGGACCAAGTTCCCAAATTGTCCAGTTGCCTTCGTAACTTTGGGCCCACGTAAGATCGACCTATTTGGGCCTAAACTTGTTGAGACTAGCATCCATCATGAAAATTGGGCCCAAATTTAAGGAAAGGACATATGTTGTCAGGCCCATGCTCAAATTTGAAAATTCCCACAAACATAGTGATGTATATAGCATTTCTGCATAAAAAACATTGTCTCAAATCTACGAGTTCTTAACTAATTTAGCTAAACTATAATTATATCAGTTCTTAACCAATTTAGCTAAGTCCATAGACTATAATTATATCAGGTTATACAAGGTTAATATGACTGCTAATTTTTTCAGATAAGTCTTAATGCATACATCATATTGAACAGCTACTCCAAATTGTAGCATTATCACTAGACATCCCCAAATTTTCCATATCTCTAGCGACCTACCTGACCATGTTATTCATAGCAAGAGTATGAATTTCCACAAAAACTTTTATGACTGAAAACACAAACAATTGTGCAGGTATGGATGTGAACTGCGGCAGCTACTTGGCAAAATTCACTAAATCAGCTGTGGAACAGAACAAAGTATCAGAAGCTGACATAGACAGAGCCCTCGGCAACCTCTTCTCCATCAGAATGAGACTCGGACACTTCAATGGAGATCCAAGAAAACTCGAATATGGAAGCATCAACGCAACCCAAGTCTGCAGCAAAGAGCACCAAGGCCTCGCCCTCGAAGCTGCACAATCCGGCATCGTCCTCCTCAAAAACGAAGGGCCCTCCTCCCCCTCTCGAAGACCTCAACCAAGTCCCTGGCCATCATAGGCCCCAACGCCAACACCTCCAACGCATTTATCGGAAACTACGAAGGCTATCCGTGCAAGAGCATCACAATTCTTCAAGCACTCGAAAATCTGTACAACATCACCACCAAGTTTGTTCAGGGCTGTGAATTTGCTAACTGCACTTCAGCTTCCATTGATGCAGCAGTGGCCATCGCCAAAGAGGCAGATCACGTTGTGCTAGTCATGGGATTAGATCAGACGTTGGAGAGGGAAAAGCTCGATAGGCTCGAGCTGGGGCTCCCCGGACGCCAAGAGGAGCTTATCACAGCCGTTGCAGATGCTGCAGTAAGCCCTGTTGTGTTAGTGCTCCTATGTGGAGGCCCCGTTGATGTCTCCTTCGCCAAACAGAATCCCAAAATCACGAGCATTTTGTGGGCCGGGTATCCGGGAGAGGCCGGAGGTGTTGCAGTGGCTCAAACTCTGTTTGGGGACAACAATCCAGGTCACTTTTATCCTCATTGCAAAGATTCTTTTTATATATATATAAGTAGATTTTTCCATACAAATAAAAAAATTCAGCATTGTTCCATACTTTCATTGATCAACAGGAGGTAAGCTACCGGTTACTTGGTATCCGAAAGAGTTCAGCAAAGTAGCAATGACGGATATGAGGATGAGGCCTGATCCGTCTCAAGGGTATCCAGGGCGAACCTACAGATTCTACACCGGTGAAAAAGTTTATGAATTCGGCTATGGACTCAGCTACACTAACTATACTTACAAGTTCGTCTCAGTCAGTCATGACAACCTCTTTCTAAACAGTTCACCGTATGAGAAAGCTGTTAAAGGATCTGGTTCGTCTCAGTCAATCTCTGTGTCAAAACTAGGAAGCAAGGCCTGCAAGAGCATCAAGGTTTCAGCTCGAGTGAGAGTCACCAATCTTGGAGATATGGCTGGCAAGCATCCGACTTTGTTGTTTGTTAGAAGCAACGACACGGGAAGTGGTGATACGAGGAGACGGTTGGTTGGATTCGAGACTGTGAGATTGAGTCCGGAAATAGTAAAGATATTGGATTTGATATCAATCCATGTGAGAGTTTTAGCCATGCTGATGAAGATGGTGAAATGGTTGTTGAAGAAGGCATTCTCTACTTAAGCGTGGGGGATGATGAACATCCTATTAATGTTGTAATCTAATCTTGAATTCCTTATGATATACTAGTTTCCTCTGGCGTTTTCAAGCTACTTCTCGGTTAGTTAATTTGCTGCCACAGAAATAGACATGGAAAGATTGAAAGCGACTGAATGTGAGCTCTAACCGAAAGTTAATTCATGGTCCAAACATAGTATTCAACATTATTGCCACTGTCCTAATACTTATATGATCAGTAAAATCACAGTTTGAGATGCAATAAAATCAACTACAGCTTTGAAGTCATTTGGCAATTTCAAGAATTATTATTCATTTCATATTCCTATTAAGATTTAGCAGTCAATAGCTCTTATTCACAATTAACAAAAAGGTAAAACTTTTGTAGATTTGGATATTTGGTGCAACCACCATAATCACGGTTTATTAATTGTAGTTAAGATTTATTAATCTCTAGTTAAGCTCTATTAATTGCAATTAGGATTTAATTAGAGTGAATGCATTGGAGCGTACCTCGTTGCAGAAAGAGCAGTGATGTGTGTGATGTATCTCAAGTCTCAGTCATGACAAAACAAGTCTTATTTTGCTTGGATTTGTCAATGAACGGGTTTTACTCATACTGAGTTTTTGTCAATTGTCCTTCAATATAAGAATTATGTCTAGCTGCTAGTTTATGCGTATATCATCATGTTCATATTTACCATCGTAGTGTTAGATTATGCGTATATCATCATGTTCATATTTTTCAGTTGTTATGCAACTGATCCAATCACTGAACATTTTATATGAATTTTTAGAAATTCTATTTTTGGATGAGAGACATCATTTTGCATTATTACATGTGCAGAACTCAAAATCGATAAAAGGGCAGATAAATTATTTGGTTTATTTCATGGAAATGCAAACGATTTTAGATCTTCCTCGGTACCTAGAGCAGATGATTTGGTTGATTGACTTCCATGGCTTCAATCTTTCCCATATATCAATCAAAGTTACAAAAGAAACGGCTCATGTCCTGCAAGCATTTGGCGGGAAAGATGACTCAGATTTCAACATCACAAAGTATGTTGAGAGAATGAGAGAGGAAGATAAAAAGAACCCACTCATTTTGGAAAACACCATCCCCTGCAATGATAGATTGCCCTAGCTCAGAAAATCTGAACTCGAAGAAATCTGATGTAAAACCAAAGAAATCGTCGCCGTCGATTGGGGAAGAAGATAAGAGCACATCAGCTGATGACTCTATGACAGAAAAAAAACATCAAATATTGTGTGCATGTATTGACCTAGTAGTATAATAGTTAATATCTAAGGCCAAAGGTTTCGGGTTCGAATCCATCCATCGTGACGCGACTTTTAAATTTCTGTATCAAATTGAAAGAAAAAAAACACATCAGATGCTTTGACATGTAATAGCTAGACCCATTTATTCAATCTGCACTCATCTCTAACTATGTAACATTTATCTGCACTTATCAAATTGAAAATTTAGCCTTACCTCTCTCTGTCTTTGTTGAACTCAAAAATAATGATAGCAACATCTTTCATCTGTAGCAAATTATTTGAGCAAAGTGACATTCTATAAATCATTTTAAGGCATCCAAAAATCATCAATCAATACAAATATACAAAAACACTAGGTAAAAATGAGAGAACTATATATGATGGAATCTTATGCAGAAGTTCTGTAACTAGATGGTACAGCATTCTTCAGTGCTCCTTTTCTAAGTTTTCATAGGATCAGATACAACCATCAATCAGAAAATATGACTACTAGCGAGAAGAAAACAGAGGGCTTCCGGGGATGATAGACCAGCGCAACATTAAGCAGAGAGCACGAGTGCGACTGTGATTCTTCGGGGATTCTGATACATCAACTTATAAATTTATCGGAACACATACACTTAGAACAATATATGTGAAGCCATACACTCACTCATAAGTCCATCAGGATTGAAGCATCTCATCTAACTTCTGCCTGTATTGAGCCAAGCCCTGCATTATAGTGCCAAAAGGAAGAAGAGCCAAAATTGTATCATTGATGCTCTCATACAGGTAATAAGTTTAGGAAAAAAAAAAAAGATGTTTGTTATGAAAAAACGCAGACATGTTTATTACCTTATTCTTCAGTAAGGCAAGTATGGAGTTAATAATATTTGGGGCCCCCATTGATTATATGATGCATCAATACAACTTAGATAGCAACAACTCATGTTTAGTTTGACATCTGATAGGGTAGATGAATGCATCCAATCTCGTCGTAGACGAAAATGAATGATTTCTACCCACTTTGTTTTCATTGGTAGGAAATCAATGCCAATCGAACTAAGCTGAGAAAAGAGTGAGCTTTTTGTGCCAAAAGCGATGTGCTAATCATCCTTCTTCGAGAAAAGTAGTGTTTTTAAACATGCAAATTAATAAATAAGTAACTAGAGTCAACCCAGACAATCAGTCCCCCTTAACATATTTTGTTAGATCTTCTCTACCTCATAAACATCACATTTTGTGGTTAAAAGTAAGAAACTTGTCTTTCAAACTTCAAAGTAATGCAGTTTGCATTTTCAATAAATGAGTCAGGGAATCAAAGTGAGATGTAAATCTGAACTTTTATCTCAACCAAAGAATCACTGGAATTGTGTAGAGAAACTGACAGAGTGACAGTAATTCAAAGATAATCTTTTCAGATCATTTGCATGATTGCTAACAAAGATCTCGTTAAGAATGGTACAGAAACAGTCGCACACCTTAGTGTAAGCATAAACACCAGCTTCAGTTGGTGCGACTGGGCTACCCCTGCGAATAAATCTCCCCTCTTTAAAAATGTAAAGCATCGGTATTCCAGTCGATAATTCCAAGCTAATGACCTGATAAGAGAAACACATAGCTTTTAAAGTTGCGTGTATCAGAAATCAGAACAAACCACCACCAAATTCACTGGGTCTAAAGTCTCACCTCTTGAGAAGTCAGCTTGTCCAGATACATGATAATGGACCTCAGCGAGTTTCCATGGGCCGCAATCATCACGTTCTTCCCAGACAAAAGCTGGGGCTGAATCTGTTCAACTAAATAGTTATTATCATGGCCCCTTGAATAAGCATCAGGCGAGTAAATACGGAGGCTGGGAGAAAGTTGTCTCTTACAAATTCTGTAAAGTATGCGACAGCTCTCTCAGCACACATTTCCAGACTCTCGCCGTTTGGAGGAGGTGTGTCGTAGCTGCGTCGCCACACATGAACTTGTTCTGACCCGTATCTATCAGCTGTTTCTTGCTTATTCAGTCCCTGTAGCTCTCCATACCTACATAGAGTAACTCCAAGGGTCATATGTCATGTAATGTAACGAAAACAAGGGCAGTACTGAAGATTTGCTAAGTGACTCACATTCTTTCATTTAGCTGCCAAGCAGTTACAACTGGAATGCATTGTTTTTTAGTATCTTCACTAAAGATTTGGCTCCAGGCTCTCGCTTGCTCATTCTCATCATGCAGAATAATTGGAACCTGCATATATATAATTGAGCTTTGCCAAGATCTTCATATATTAAGATGCAACAAACCACAAAACACCATCTCCATTAAAGAAGATAACATCAGAAGTCGCAATACATCCAGTCCTCAAGAGGCACATTCCGGTGCATCCACCCTAATAAGTTCTAATTGGAGATTAATAAATCCTAATTGAGGATTAATAAAACCTTATTGGGGTGGATGCCCACAAGTGTTTGCCATACCTTAATTACTAAATCTTTAGATTTTTTTTTGTAATTTAGTCAGATTGCAATGCAGATTAGCAGATGTACTCTATCTATTGAAGAAAGGGATCAAATTAACATAAAAAATATTGCAACTTTTTAAAGAAATACCTTCTTGCGACGATGTTCAGTCATTGCAAGCATAGCAGTCATCTGTGCACGAATTAACGAAGAAGTATAGATCATGTCGACTGGTATGTTGCTGATTCTTTTGCCAGCTTCAATAGCTTCTTCCACTCCCTTCTTGGTGAGTGGCACATCGACACAACCTGTGAACAGGTTCTTCTCATTCCACATAGACTCACCGTGCCTGATCAGAATCAATGCAGCTTCATCTGAAATAACCAAATATTAGAAATCATATCAGAAAAAAATGTTGTCATTCTTTCCATTGATGAGATGCGCAATCACTCAGTCAACGTGAAGAATGCTATACTTGATTTCTTTTTGGAGTCACTTGAGGTGCCACTTGATGGTGACAACACAGGGTCAGGGACTGTTGTGGCGTGTGAGGCTGATGCCTGAGCTACAGTGACACTTCTCTTCCTAGTGCAATAAGCTTCTCCTCTTGTCAGAGCAATATCTAGCTTGACGCCTTTTGAAATCAACCTAAACGAAGCGATCCCATTCTCCTGATTGAGGCAAGAGTTACTGAAGTAACCACGAGATTGAAGAGTCAAAACTGCTTGGTGATATGCTGCGGAGGCCATTCTGGATGGAACAAAATGTAACGAGTTTAGAAGATGCTTGCTGAACTAATGTGATCATGCTAGATTATACGACAATTATCATCTGCTGAAGGTGAAGCACATTAAATTCTTGTATTTCACCAATTTGGAATAAACATGGCCGAATTTAGTCAGCCATCAACGAACTTCAAAATATGATATACTTCATCTTCAAGAGGAAAACAGAGGACTGAAAAACAATCGCTCTTTTCATTTTTCAAGAATCAAGAGCTTAGAGTGTTTTTCATTATCTAAAACAAGTAATTGAGACCAAACAGAAAAACTAATCCGGCGGAGGTTAGATTAAACATCAAAATTGAACATCACAAAATCAGCAATCATAAGCTTTCCCGGGTAAGTGCAAACTGAATCAGAGCTGATGCTACTCTCAAAGGTAAAATGTACTATATAATCGAAGATTATCGAAAATAAGAAATCAAAACAAACATCACAACCTAATTGTAATAACAATATAAAATGTTAGATCTACCAACAAATTTCTGTAGATGATCATGCTCATATCCTCATATCTACAATCCTAAAAAGGGACACAAATATAATATGTATTAACGTAAATAACACAGAAAAAATAACCGAAACAAAATAAAAGGACAGAAAAAGTTAGAGCCCATTTGAAAAAGAACACAAAAAAATCAAAACTTAACCTTAAAAGACAGGAGACAACCAAAATCAAGAGAACAATTAGGAAAATGCAAATTGAAAGATTAGAATAGAGAAACGGAAAGAGATCTTACACTTATATAAGGGCGAAAATAACACCAAGAAAATATCAAGAATCAAAAGGGGACGTTCGATGAAACCGAGGAAAGAGTGTATATCAAGAAAGTTGACGGAGAAAAAAATGGCAGTTGCATTAACTTTCAAGAAAAAGAACTGGGGCAATACATGCAAATTTCTATGTGAATTGAGGAAATGACTGAAAGATCAAGAAAAAGAATGGGGTTTGGATTGTTGCTGTTGATGTGAGTTGTAATTTAGCGTACAGATTGAAGGGTTGGTGAGGGAGGGAGGGAAGGGGCAAATTCAAGAACTTGGAAACATGGCCCCTCTCTAATTTGTATTTGTTTGGCGATTTGGTGCTGCAAATGGACAGCAAAAAAGGGGGCGTGTGGCGTCTCTGACTCTGACCACTCTATTTCGCCAACACCCAATGCTACCGCGTGTTGTGTGTGCGAGCTTATTTATATTGTGTGTGTGTGTGTGTGTGTTTTCTCGCCAATTTTGAGTAGGTGTGTAGGGAAAATTTTGTTTACTCTCTATCTACCAAGAGCTTAGATTATTATTTTTATAATAAATATAGAATAAGTTCAAAATAGTGAGTTTTTTAAATAAATTAATAGATTATGGATAAAAATTATAAGATTTGCGTGAAATCATGAACAAAAGAAAAAATACAAATTTTTAGTAGACAGATGAAAATGAATTAAATGTAAGTTTTTGATTGATAGAAGAAGTATTTCATTTCATTTTTCTTTACAATATTCTTTGGGTTATATGTAAGTTAATATTCAATTTTAATTACCATCCGCACCTCCATAAAATTGTAATTTTTTATCTTTTTTAATCGAAATACGTAAACTAGGGTGAGCATAATCGAACCGACATCGAACCAAATCGATAGCTTTTGATTCGGTTCTGTTATTGAAAGGTTAATGGTTTGATCGTAAAAATGAAACCGTCGGTTTCGATTTTTATCAATGTGAGTTCGATCGGTTTCGGTTCGATTATGGCTTCGGTCAATTTTGATTTCTTTTTATTTTTTAGCTTATCAATATGAGTTCGATTGGTTTCAATTTTTATCAATATGAGTTCGGTCGGTTTCGATTCGATTAACATAAACTACTCGGTTCGGTTCGATTCGATTAAAATTTCGAATTTTTCGATCGATCAATTTAATCGATTCAATTCGATTTGAACCAAAACCTATGCCCTAACATAAACAAACAAAGCTGCAAATAAAAGTTTTAGATGGGGCTATATTAATTTCTTGAACATTTGGTGTTTCTCATGGTGTGTCACTGTGTCCCAAGTAGCTCGACTTGATTAAAAAGTATAATAAACTTATAGTAGATCTTTGACTTTAAAGATTAGATTTATTATCGCATCATCAATCGATTTTTAATTTTAAAAGGGATGGAGAGACAAAGAATAAGTGCTTGGAATATTCTATTAGTTTGGTAACACATTCCGACACTATCATTCGGACATGAAAGAAAATTGTTAAGATTTCTAACATTTCACAATCTTTTAAATATTACAATTTAGATCAGTAGCTGTAGTTATTACATACTTTTTTTTTTGCATCCATTTGTAAATTTGCATCGAGTTGGATCAAACTCGTGACGTTTGAGTTAGATATCATTCAAAAAAGAAGCAAGGAATAATGTTATACGACGGCAAGTTAATACACTATAAACAATATAATAAATTGATAATATAGGAAGTGAAAATAATAAATATAAATATCAAATTCTAGTAATGTTGTAATTTGTGGGGTATGCTACCGAATCATGCCCAAAATAAATAATTATATATAAATAACTATATTAGAAACGAATATTTATCAGAATTTGTTCTGCTTTCATAAACATCTTACAATAACGTATTTTGGATCCTGCAGCTGACTTCTGATCAATCTTAGTCCTTAAATATGCATCAACCACTTATAATACCAATTATAATTTATCTTATAATAAAATAATAATATCAATTATAATTTATCAACACGTAAATGAAACTAACAAAGTATCTGCCTAACAAATTAACGGTTTAGTATGGCTTACACACAACCACCTAACTCTTTAGTAGTTGTTGCGAAGGTTTTTGGTTTCGATCTGATGATACAAATTGCATGCGGTTTGGCCCATTATTCCCATTTCCAACTACCCACTTAGACTAGCTATAAAAATTCTGTAACGCAGCTGTTTGCCTTAGACTTGGACTAAAACCAAACTGCCAATCTGTTTTCACGTTGCACACGTGTGAAATTATACAAAAATGTATGTGCATTTATACATTTTATACGTAAAGTGCATTTATTCGTAGGTTCGCATGAAACAAATATTTTCTTTATGATAGATTAATTATGTATTAATTAATTGCAGGTGGAATTAGTAAGCGAAGATTATGAAGTAAATTGTGGATGCGGAGACGATAATCCATCGGTTTTTATTGTCATACTAGCAAATTAGTATTGTAAGGTGAATATCAAATCACTAGAGGATTTCATCTACGAGTCGTGAAATTTCGCAGGGGCGTGGGTGGCCGGAGTCGGAGGTGCAGCTGCGGGCCGGTGTGGGGTTTGGGTGGGCGTATTGGTCACTCAAGAACGCAAGGAAATACTGGGGTTTGGAGTGGATGGTTAAAAAATGGGTATATTAAGATTTGATATGGATGCAGGATCGGTCCTGATAAATAATGGGTCCTGGACGAAACAATAAAAATGGGCAATTTTTCACTATAGAGATACAATTGAATATATCTAAAAAGATGCACAATATATCATTTATAAAAGAATTATTTTTTTTACAAAATTTGGACCCCCAAAAGTTTATAACAAAATTTTGGGACATTGAATATTTTATTTTCTGAATGAATACTTATATTAATATAAGATGATATATAAAATTTTGGGCCTTAAATGATGGGTGCGGCGATCATTCATCTTCGCCGTCCTCGGGACGCCCTGTATGGATGCATGCATGCTTTTCAACCAATCCAAACTTGATTGTATTGATTTCTAATAAGAAAGTTCTAGAAAAAATTATGAAATATGTTCTCGGATGGATAGAATCATTATTGTTTCTCTATATATGTCCAACCAGTGTGCGTGTTTTTACTTATTTATTGATTTATTTTTATAGACTGTATATGTATGTTCAAGCTAGTATCACTTTAAAATTGTCAAAAGGCGACCCTCCGAGGAATGAAATAATATTTTAAAAAGTGATGTCGTTTTTAGTAGTTCAGAATATAACCATAAGAAGTTATATAAAGAATATTATCCAGGTTAATTTTCTGATAGAGAATTTAGGTGTGAATTTATTATCAAACTTATGTCAAATTTCCAATGCATGCCATCCCAACTACACAATCACTTCTTATATATGAAAACCACATGTCACATATATATGATCAGACTTATGACACAAATATGTAACACAATAAGAATCATAAAAAAAAATAAAAAAATCCTCCCATTAGTGAAAGAGAGACACTTTACTAATATACATGTGACATGCCTACAAATAAATACGAGATAAAACACCATTTCACGCGCCCTCAATAGCGAGCGAGGCGCGCTTTGATAGGATCGGGTCGAAAAACGCAGCGGAAATTAAAAATTTCGAACGAATAAATGAAACAACGATTATTTTATTCTAACGATTTTGACGACTTCACGTTAACATGATGTAAGGTATAGAATGATCGAATCATTGCATACCTTTTCGCACTCCGTTTGATGTAGAGATTAGAAGCAATCAATTGCTCGTTCTCCAAACTCATGAGGATCCAAACGTCTCCTCTATCAGTCCACACTTTGTAGAGCGCGTCGAATGAATGATTTTTCGCTAGCAAACCAAACACTCCTTTTTCTCAAAAAATCAGAATACTAAAAATGGACTCTCAAAAACAACAACCTTAGGAAAGCAGACGTCTGCCTTCATATTTGAAGGATAATGGAATACAAAAAAACAATTAGGTGGAAAACGTTTTTCCCAATAAATGCTAATAATCTTTATCATCAACATGATCATTATTATCAACATAATTGCTCCTACAGTTTTTTGAATCACGTCTCTTTTCCTTCCCTTTTTTTTTCTTTTTGTTTTAATCCATCAATTATATATATCTATATATATATATATATAATCTGATTTTCTAGATTTTAAAATTAATCAAATTAATTTTATATCTAATTAAACTAATCTAATTAATTTAATATAGAATTAGACTTGTTAATCCAATTATATTCAACTAAATAAATTTAATTGAATATCTAATTTAACATATTAAATTAGAACAAGTCTCCATTAATTAATCACCATTAATTAATCGGATTCAACTATTGAATCAATTCAATTGACACGTTCTAGCTTTTTGTGTGTGACCCTCTTAGGTTCACAACTAGTACTAGTAATAGGCTTGTAACTATTACAACTTAAACAAATAACATTTATTCAATTAATTTATCCAATAAATTAATTCGCTTGAAATTAACTCTTTAATTTCAAGAACCTATAAACCATGGGAACATCTAGCAAGTAGCATGGTCACCTAGTACTAGGTGAAATAGCGAGTAAACCTATTTTAAATATGAATCGTCATACATGTACGGTCCTTCTATTATCTAATCTCCAAATTGGATATTGAGTATGGAATTAAATCGAAAACTCAAAACAATCCAATGTTACATTTTTATTCAAATTCAATAACTCTTTAATGAATCATTATTCATCGTGCCTTGACCAAGGTATTCGAGTTATGAACAATGAAAACTGTAGGAGATTCTCTCGTCTTAAACAAGTAATAGATTCTTTATCGACCACGCATTAATCTCCATATTTATTCATATTGCATCCAACATAAAATCTTTAACGATTGTCTAGCAATCAGATAATATATCAAAATGAAATAGAACTCATACAAGATTACTATGGTGTCTCAAGTCAAAGGACTAATCATGTACTATCATATATTAGAAATTCTTATTTCGATAAAATGAATTCCATATAAGAATTTATAGCGAATTCGGTTCGATGTCTTGTTCTCTAACAAACACTCACGTATATACACTTCGTCAACTACGTTAATATTGATGAAACACAATATTCTCATCTTATAAGTGTGTATCATACGATGCGAGTTATTTCAACAATTCAATGTCGCATCTTGAATAGTCATTTCACTCGGAACTAATTTTAAGACCAAAGCGTCAAAATATATTTCATAATCACCATCATATGCGTGATCATATCTTATAACTTTTCATGGTCTAAGAACTTTATCTAAAGTACATAATTTATTAAATAACAAATACTTTAGATAAATAAATGCCTTTATTAATATAATTTCCAATAAGATTAAATTTACAATTTAAATAAAAGAGTAAAAACGACCAATCTAATTGGTGCGCCGGGTGTAACTCTTTCACCGCCATGTGCGCGCAATGGACGTGAAATTGCTGATGTTCTTGTTGCGTTTGGGTAGAGGGAGGATTCGAGCTTGATGTATTCGATCATGATTCTATAGTCGATTTTTGTCAAACAAGTTTTGCAAGTTTTCTTTTTTTATCAATTAAATACAGAAATTTAAAGACTGTGTTACGATGGACTCGAACCCGAGATCTTTGACCTCGAATATTAATCACTCTACCATTAGGCCAACACACATATCATGTTTTGCAAGTTGGAGTTTGACTATGTCAATTAGTTCTGAGATTCTTGACATGGTGGAGAGTTGAATTTATCAAATCTATATCGTCATCGTTGACTTCCAATTTGGGAGTTGACTAGCCTATAATTATATCGTTCTTGATTTAAATTATTTTCGTATTTTAGATATTTTTAAGGTACTTTTTATTTCATATTCTGAACATAATTTTGGAGCATGAAAATAAGCACAAGGCTCCAAGCAGATAGGGATGGTAATGGATCGGATCTGGTTAGGTCCAGATCCAAGTCCATAATTTTTTGCTTGGATCCGGATCCGGTCTAGATCCATTGGGTCCAAAAAAATTAGATCCAGACCCAAATCCATAAGATCCACAGGTCCAGGGTCTAGATCCGGATCCATATGTTTTCTCTTCTAAAATAAATCCTAAATCAAATATAATTCACAGTAACACCATAATAATAATAATAATCTAAATACATATAACACGATAATAATTATTTCGAAATTCTACAATCATCACTATCAGAAGATGTTAGTTACAAATTTAATTTTGCTTTCATGACAAATAATATTACAATAGTAATAGAAGAAGTAACACACATATCTTAGCAAATAAACCACTCATATACAAAATTTCATCAATTACAAGGTACAAATTTATAATATTATTAACATACTATCTAATTTTGTAACCTAGTTTATCCAACTTCAACTAGAAAGAAAAATAATATAATACACTTTTAAATATAAATAAAAATTATATATACATATATATTATATGGATCTATGGATCGGATCTGGACCGAATCTGGATCTCAAAAATCGAGATCCAGATCCAGATCCGGATTTTAAAAGAATGGTCGGATCGGTCAGGATCCGTTGGATCTTATTTTTGAATATTCGGATCCCGAAAATGAATGCGGATCATAGATGCGGATCGGTCGAGATCTAATGCCATCCCTACAAGCAGATCTATAGATCTCGAGCTTTTCAAATTTTCCGTAAGTTAATTCAAAATAAGTACAGCTATTTGGGTTCGGAAAACGTTGGTTTCTTTAGGAATGGGCCTATACGCGTCAGCCCAATGCTGGATAGGTTGGGCCAGGATTGACCAGTAGGCTTTAAATTCAACTCTTCATTACGTTATTAACACTGAAAATTAAAAAGCTAAATAAATTAAAGTACTACGTACATCACTTATTTTTCAAATTAATGGTTCGTGATTGTATACCAATTAATTGTTCATCTTGTATCAATAAATAAAATATAGTACAGCTCCAAAAATAAACCACTTTTTAATTAATGATTAATCTATATCAATTTCTAGCCCACCAAATTGGTACCATAGGAGTGTAACCACGATCAGATCCGGAGCGCCAAGTGAATTTTTCGATAACGATTCGACCATTGTAGCATTATTGGGAAAAAATTATCCTTATGTACTAATTTGTCAAAAATCTGAAAGTGTGACAATATTGAAGAAAATGCCAAACGTTGTGACAAATATGATTATTTTAATGTACATATAACATGAATTATTAAAATGGAACATAAATGGTAAATCATGTGATGATTATAATTAATTCTATGGATATTTCAAAGAAAATACAAAAAAAAAAACTCTGAGTAGAATCACATGTATATTACAAAGTGACGTGATCGTCAAAAAGTGACGTGATCGTCGAGCGACGGACAATTAGGAGAGGCTTGGGGAGCTGGGTGGTGTTGCTCATTTTAGTATCTCCACCACCTCAATTTCTCCTGACGTCACATGTTAAATAGTATATTCAATTACTTGTTCTAAATATACTAACTCTTAACCATTATACTTAATTACTCCAGATGATGAAAGTGAGTACCTAATAATTTTATAATCCTTTAAACGAATTCATAGTTTGAAAACACTACTAAACACGTCTTAATATGATTTAGTGAATTAATCGACTGGAATTTTATTTAAAACTCTATTGTTTTAATTAAATTTTGGCTATACTTTCTATGTTGAACCATCAAACACGCTATGGTTAAATGTAATATATATTATCTACTATATTTTCTTCATTACTTATTTATTTATCGACCCGACCCTCCAACCCCCCCACCCCGCCCCCTCGGTCCATCAATATCCCAAATATCTGTGTGATTATGTGTGGTGGAATCTGTTATGTATATAGTAAAGGACCAACATTTATCTATGAAGCACATGACTAATTAATTCATGGATAAAGATTTTTTTACATATTATGTAATTACATAATACCCCTAAATTTTAAATCGAACCGGTTTGGTTTTCTATAAATCGGTTCGATCATTAGTAATTTAATCTTATAACTAATTTATCCCTTCTACATATTAGTAAAGAAAATAAATAATGGATTTATTCCTTAATAATAAGCACTATCATCAATTGGATATGCATCAAATTTTGGGATGAAATAACTGCGCCTATTTTCAAGTTAAATTTTACTTTTTTAATATTTATTTCATTTCTTTTCAATTCAATATATGTTTCATATTTATTTAATATAATTCATATGGAATGTAAATACTAGTATTTTCATTAACATATCGCATTGATTGATGTCTACATTTATAATAATAATAATAACATCGATTAGAAATAGAAAAATTATATCTCCATATCTATGATTATGTAAATAATATCACACAATGACCATATTGATGAAGCTTCATCATATTTTCATTATAATCATTTGCATCTATGAATATTTCAACTAAAAAAATGGTCAAGCATGTACTTATTTCAATTTATTTATTATTTAATAATATCATTTTATTTCCTATTAACATATATAATAGGCAAATACTTACAAAAAATAAAATTAATTTTTTTTGTGTAAATTAATATAGTCGTCATTGTTGAACAATGTGGCAAATGATTACAACTTCTAAGGTTTGGTCTTGGGTTCAAATTCCATTAACCCCATCAAACATCCAAGATGGTTTTTTTCTTCTTCATATTCTTAAAGTATTTTCTACTTGTACTTTTTTTATAATCAAAATTCAAAATATTTTATTTTCTTATTATATTATATTATTCCTTTTATACACGATTTTTTAATTTATTTTTTGTTCATATACTTAAAAATTTTGATTTTAGTTTTTTTTCCTTAATGGATGTTGTATAGTTTTCCCATATTGCAAACTTACAGCCTCATAATTGGCAATCATGTGAATATCTAAGTAGATTATGATATAAATAAAATTCTTATTGATGCTGACCTATTTGCGAGGCTTCATATATTAGGCCTATTCAATTGTTTGTATTAATATTTAGGAAATTAGAATTTAAAGATAAAAAAATTAAGTGTTAGGAATAATCTCGGCCACTTTGCTGATTCTATTTTTGACTAGTTCCATTATTTTTTGTAAGATTATATTAATCATTTTAAAAAAATTTACTTTGCGTTTTGGAAATAATTGTAACTAATATTGGAAATAGAATCAGGATATTATGTTTCCAAAAATTAAAGGATTTGAATATATTTATTCCTAAATTAACGCATAAGTCAAATATATAAATTACAGATTCAATTAAAGGAATTAATTACTATAATTTCAAAATTAATGGAAAATGACAAAAAAAAACCTCAATATGTACATACATAGTATGTAAATTTATCAATACCCTTAATTCATATAGGTTTAGTACACTCTCCGTCCACTAAATCCGTGCATTTAATTCTGTTTTTGTCCGTCCACGAAAAATATTCACTTTCCTTTTTTGGAAATATCAACTTTACATTTTTACCCTAAATCGATTTACTTATTTATAAAAAAAAATAACATATAGCCCATCTTTTTACATTAAATATCCATTAATATATTCATTTATTATCCACATGACATACTTTTTTATACTCACTTACTTTACATTAATTACAATTTATTAAAACTCGTGCCACCAAAATCAAGAACGATTTTGATGGACGGAGGGAGTAATATTTAATCATCATTATTAACCTATCATTAATTTTTCGTCTCTACTTAGAACAGATCCACCAATGTTTTTACAACTTTTCATTATTTAGATAGTCTATCAACATCACTTATATTATACAAAATGCATACATTATTGATATTATTGAGAGGTACACTACTGGGAGGAGAGCTTTTTTCTTTTGTAACAAAGAAATACCAACAGGAAGAATTCCTTATTAAATATAGATTCTGTCTGTATGTATAATAATCGGAAAAGTTTCCAAATTCTGATCCTTCTCAAAAATAGGAATAAAATAAAACGAGTGCTGACGAGGCCCCTCCCAAAACAATAATGCAACCCTTTCTCAAAATTCTCAAAACAGAAACCAAATCAACGGTCCAGATCTTCTCCTCCGTTTCTGGCTCTCCGTTTATCTTCCCAACCTTCCCCAGGTCTCTACACTCCTCTCTCTCTCTCTCTCTCTCTCTCCCCTAAAGCTCAATAGCCTCCGCGACTCTATGTTCAAAGAAACATAAATCAAGGCAGAGAGAAGTGGAGTTTGTGTTTGCATCTGTGAGAGGAAGTTTCTAGAGGAGACATGATGTTGGGAAAGAGAGCTCGCCCGCCGATGAAGAGGACTACGAGCATGACGGAGTTCACCTTGGATCTCAACACCGGAGCTGTCGCCCAGCTCTATCAGCCGGCGGATCCTCACAATCCTTTCACCGGCGGCCTAGATCAACAGTACTTGCCCCCCGCCTCCACCGCCGCCGCTGCCGCTCCCAGAGTCCAGCGCCGCAACTCGGCTGACTTCGTGCAAACTGCTAGTTTTTTGAGGGTTTGCACCTTCTGCAAACGCCGTCTCATTCCTGGCCGTGATATCTTCATGTACAGGTATCATTTATATCAACTTAAACTTAATTAATCATTTACGTGTGAATTATAGGGTTTTTTTTACTGATTCCTCCACTTTTACGAGTTAATTTTATGTTTCTTTATGATGAAATAGATTTATTACTAACGAGAGAAATTAAGTGAAAAATCAATTTGGGATTAATTATGGTATACATTCGAAAAACTTAAACATAGAGTAAAACTTTACAGAATATATCAAATCTAATAATATGAATCGAATATATCAAGATACGTAAGCTATCAAAAACATTATATCAGAATATTTTTGATCATCTTGATAGATTTTACAAAGAACTTTCTTTTATCTTTAGCTGCATGTGCAAATCTCTATATATTTATGGATGGGGCGTTATCCTGTATATCAGTACATATATACGAATTTTGATACTTTTCTTCAATTAAATTATATTTGATATTCTTTTCAATGATAACAAATGATACTTTTGTTCGTATAGTTTTTGTGCTTATGGAGTTATTGAACTGCGAGTATAAAAAATCTTCACAACAAATTTAGGTTTTCACCTTGCACATAGTTATTTATGTTAAATATACCCATCAGTTGGCAATTATGTTTGTTCTAATATTTGTTTTAATGCTTATTTTGCAGAGGTGATAGTGCTTTCTGCAGTCTAGAATGCAGACAACAACAAATGACTCAAGACGAGAGAAATGACAAGTGTTCATTAACGGCGTCAAAGAAGGAAGCCTCCGGCGCCGGCGAGACGGTGCCAGCGGTGTAGATTAGCTAAAACTGTCAGCTTTTATATATATATATATATCTAATAAGATGTATATATTTTTCATATATATCCATATTGGATATATAAATATTCATGTAAATCGGGACTGTGTTTGATTTTTCACCTCTCAAGTTGATGGGCAAAGTTTTGGTAAGGCGTAATTTGATGTAGAGCTTTTTGATGCTACAATTAAAAATCAATCCAAAAAAGATAACAATAAATTCCACATCTTGTATGTATGGCTCTGGCTCATTATCAGTTTAGAATTGAATATGAAATTAATTATGAACGTACATAATAATTCCTAACAAAATAAAGATTCAAAGAAATTAGAAATAAAAAGTTAAAAGTATTTCATTTCAGAATTTAAGATTTAAATATAGTATAATTGAAAAGAGAAACATATATAGTATACACTAATAGGTTCCAAGAAATTTGTCACTAATATAAAATTATTAATTGTGGGCCCACATGCAATCATTTTTCAACAAATAACAGACGTATGAATAGTTGGATTGATAGCTACTTAAAGTTGTTTATACCATTGAGATTTGAGAGAGCCAAAGAATGCTCAAGTCGAATATCATTGGAATGTGACGTAAGTTTGCTAATCAAAAGCCAATGAATAATTTCAAATGACTAAATTACACTAATTCGAAAATGATGCCGTGATTGTATTATTTAATTTAACTCTTTCTTTTTATAGCAATTATATCATTAAAATCCTTTCTCAATTAGGTATCACTGCCACAATTTGAGACTTCTCATTTAGCTCTATATATGGGCCATGATGGTGTATAGTTGATAATATATAAATATTAATTAGATATATGTTTAAAGGAGATTTTTAAATTGGTATTAACTCGATAGTAATAATACTCGTCAGCTCATTTATCTTTCTCTGTCAAAAAATTTAGGGATAATAACCGATAATATGCCCATGTTTGGGACATTTTTCATTTAGTGTCTCAATATTAAAATATCATTAATAAAATTTCAAACGTTTCATAATTTTTCACTTAATGTCATTCGGTGAATTTCTGGCACTCATATGCTTACATGGCTCACTGAAGAGTCCATGTCCACAATCCAAGTAGACAAGGCGTAGTAACAGATTATATCCAAACATTTGAACATTTTCACTTAGTGTCATAACGTTAGCATATTGTTATTAAAATTCCTAACGTTTAGTAATTTTTTCACTTAGTGTTATGTGGTGAGTTTTCGACTCATATGCTTACATGGCTCGCTGAAAAATCCATCTCTGCAATCCATATAAATAATTAAAAAAATAATAATTATCGAAAACGATGTTATTTCTTGCATGCGGCTTCAAGATCTCCCATGCCCTCTCCTTTATCTTCACCGCTCACTCAACCTGTAGCACCAAGCACAACTTCACCAGCACTCTAATATGCACCATCTCCTGCAACACCGTCGTCGTCGTCGAGAACCTCAAGACCGAGTTCAGAACCCTCACCGTTCTCTCACTCATCGTGTGTCAAACCTTAGGTATCTTCTTCGAGATCACGATCAGTCCGACGTCGTGCCGCAATATCCCTATCCTCCACTATGTGCACTGACAGAGCAGATCGAACACCCTCACACCATCTCCAATGACCTTTTATCGGACGATTCGAGAAGGAGGAGATTGTTTAGAACTTTCACCAATCTTGAAGCTATATGCGAGAAATAACATTATTTTCTATAATTGTTTTTTTTTTAATTATTTAAATGGATTACAGTGGACTCTCTGACGAACCATGTAAGCATATGAGCATCGAAAATTCACCAAATGACATTAAGTGAAAAATTATGAAATGTTAGAGATTTTACTAACAATATACTAACGTCGGAGACTAAGTGAAAAGGTCCAGATATTGAGATATAATTTGTTGCTACCCTTTATTTATGTGGATTGCGAATGTTGACTATCCGACGAACCACGTAAGTACATGGGCGCCGAAAACTCGCCTGAGGACATTAAGTGGAAAATTATAAAACATTTGAGATTTATGAACAATATGCTAATATCAGGATACTAAATAAAAAAAGTTCAAATATTGGTATACTATATGTTATTATCTCAAAAGTTTACTAGTTGATTATGAGAGAGAGAGAGATGGGCTAAGTGTGAATTTTTGGGGCCACGAAAATGAATTTGGTCGAGGGACCACTTTTACCCACTTTGGCTTGAGTGGTGCACCTAATGCAACACCACATAATTTTCTTATTCCAGCCTTTATTTTTTCTTTCTTCTTTTTATTTAGTATTTTCTTGCCAAAAGGCATCCCACTTTTTTTTGTGTGTGTGCCAAAGAAAGAAGAAATTCTCTCAATTATCATGTGTATATTTAGAATATATATATATATATATATAGGGGAGGGTTAACGTGAGAACCATTTTTATTATGAGAACGTGAGAGCAAAAAATGATGAATTATTTGTGAAAGTTGATGAATCCATTGGGAAGTTATCTTGAATCCAAAAATAGAATTTTCGCCTCATGGGATTCGAACCGGGTGAAAAATTCTAAATTTTGAATTCGATAATTTTCTCAATGGATTCATCAATTTCCATAACTAATTCATTTGGTTCTTAGTTTTAGGATAAAAATGGTTACCATTGAACCAAACTATATATATATATATATATAGAGAGAGATGGATCATGTAGGAATGGATAATTTGGTAGGAAATAGGAATGAATCGGGCATTTGATTTGCTATATCAATGGTTGAGATTTAATTTTTGCGTGTACTACGGTTTTGTGTTTTGTGTCTACATGGATTATTGTGCAACACTATAACTCTTCTTGTCTTCTGTCATGAATGAAAGATGTCAAAACTAATATATTTAGCATATGTCTTCTGAATGGATGAAATATGTCTAAACTAACATGTATGTGAATATAGTAATACGATTGTCTTACACAAATATGAAAGATATCTTCTATTCTTATTTTAAATGCGTTAATGAAACTTTCTCACCATAACCAACCCCTATATATATATATATATATATATATATATATATATATATATATTATTGTATAACAATATGTAAATCATATAAAAACGCGAACTCTTCTCTGTTGTTACATGTGGACTAATTAGGTCAAACTTATCCAAAATTAAAATGTAAGAACTTATTTCCTTATTAATTCATTAAAATACACACGAAATGTAGTTGTGCAAATCCATCAAGAAATTATATCGCTTGCCATAACTAATCTATTTAAATATCTTAATTATGAATGCAAGTACCTCACAAGTTACAAGATATATTTATGTGTCATTTTATAAAGTTAATATCTCATAGTAATATCATTACTTTCCAGTTTAAATTTTGCACTTCTCAATTAATATTCAGAAAAGAAGTGAGTTTATAAAATCATATATAGGTTTATATTAGATTTCAACTTTTTAATAAACATTTTGACACTGATGATAAATGTAGTCTTTACTCGTCTTTGTGAAGACAACAATCTAAATAATGCAGGGCACAGTCACGACTGACTATGCAGGAAATAAAATAGGAAAAATACTACTCAGCCTTAGGGTTGGATTTCTATGTTGGATTTTGCATGGATGCTTCCTCCAAGATTTTAATCCTTTACTTTATTCCTCATTTAATTTGATTCTCCCTTCCATTAATTCTTTACATCATTAAAATTCTCTCTCTCTCTCTGTGTGTGTGTGTGTGTGTCTCAACTATATGTATGTATGTATATATGTCGTGTCCATATGCATATAAACAATACATGTATATGTCCATATGCCTACGAAAAGTTTTGTGGTAGCTTTTGCACCCTATTGGCACTAAACACTGATGGAGTCTCCTGAAAGTAGGGGTGAGCAAAATACCCGAAATCCGAATATTCGATCCGAACCAATCCGAAATTTAAAATTCGGTTCGGATTTTTCGGATTTTCGGTTCGGATCGGATTGATATTTTTTAAAATTTCGAATTTTCGGATCGGATCGGATTGGATTTTTTTAATCCGAAAAAATCTGAAAATCCGAATTATATATAATTTATATATAATAATAATAATATTTTATTTAAATATTTTTAAATCTAATATAAATATATATAAGAATTAACAAAAAATGGTTTCGGATTTTCGGATTTTTCATAATTTCGGATTTTTCGGTTCGGTTCGGATATTTTTATAAAATTTTCGGATTTTCGGATTTCGGATTTTCGGATATTCGGTTCGGATCGGATTGTTCTCCTCTTAAAATTCGGATTTTCGGATCGGTTCGGATTAGGCAAAAATCCGATCCAAAATCCGAATGCTCACCCCTACCTGAAAGTGAGGGTTTTTTACATGGGTCTATAAACTATGTGTCAAATACATTTTCAACCCCTTAAATGTTTGCAAATATCAAACACCACCCTTTCCAACCGATATGGACAAGTAGTATCATTTTTATTTTTCAGCCCCAAAACTAACGGTCAGAAGACGGAAAAGCGAAGCTCCGTTAGCTTTTGTGGGTCAGGTATGTGCTCCCCGAATTACTTGAGTCCTGACTCCGTGACTTGTGAGTATTTCCGGAAATTTTATTTTGGGGAAAAGAATTGAGAATGTTGGGGCTGCAATCGTCATGGTATTTTTGATGTTGCAATCCTATGTATTGCATCCTTTCAGGATCAAGATATGTGATAAATTAAGGAAAATCATTGGTATTACGATCGATTGTGTTGGGGTTGGCAAACCCATTTGTCCCACATCGAAGAAGTGAAGGAAAATTACCTTATATATATTAAACCCACCCATATAGTATGGCGCTTTGGGAGTTGTTGGTTCCAAAACAAATCCGTATGACTTTTGGCAAAGCGGACAATATCATACTAATTGGACGGAGTGGTGGCGGCGATCACAACAATGGTATCGAGCCGACAGTTCGGTTGGGCCCAATCGTGGGCGGGGACGAGGTGCGTTCGATGTGGAGGAGTAACTCGATGAACTCACGATTGAATCCGGTGGTTCCTTGTGTCGACGTCTTCCTACAAGAGTGGTCGGCGCGAGTCCGTGGTGGTAACGGCGGTGCAAGATGTACGGATTATCGTTCGAGGGGAGGACAATGATATGGTCCTTGGTTTGAGGGGAGGATTGTTGGGGTTGGCAAACCCATTTGTCCCACATTGAAGAAGTGAAGGAAAATTACATTCTATATATTAAAAAACCCACTCCAAATAGTATGATGTCTTTTGGGAGTTGTTGGTAAAAACAATCCGTGCGCGAACTTTTGGCGGCAGACAATATCATCTTAATTGGATGGAGTGGTGGCGGCAGCAGTCCACAACAGATTGAGATCATAATTGATCGGGATCCCCATCCAGAAGATGGATGCAATGTAGGGGGTGTAATATGGTATAGATTGGGATACTAGTTTTACAAATATAATTGTTCTCGTTTCGATACTATCGTTTTCATGTTCGCCTTCAACCTTTTGGCTACTTAGATACTTATATAGTTTATACTCGTATCTACCTACTGCAACTTAACTAATTTTGAAAAAAAGAACTAATAAAATAAAAGATAATAATTAAATATAATTTGATTCAAAACACAATTCAAAACCTTTGTAAGAAAATGACATCGCATAAAAAGTTACAAACACAAAATACTATGAATTCTTCAAAAAATACCACATAAAAATGCAATTCAACATCACAAAAAAATAAAATAAAAGTGTCTTTATGCAATGCTTAAATTTAAAATGATGATAAAAACAATAATTTTGACATACATAATCATAAATCATATTGGGGTTGTGTGTGTGTGTGGGGGAGGTATGGGGTAATTAGCCATGTTTATTTAATTATATACTCGATAGACATGTAAATTTTTCTGCCCAGTACATAATATATCTGTGTTTTGATACACATGTTGGTAATATCGTCCTTTCCTATACCTAATTGACATAGAATTTAAAAAAGATTCTAAACTTATGAAGGGCTCAAGGTACTATAATATTTGAATTCAGTAAATAATACTTCCTTCGTCTCAATATTCATGACACGTTTCTTTTTTACACATAGATTAAGGAGAATTGTGTTTTGTATGTAAAGTAGTGTATGATACGAAATTTGAAGCACTTTTTAGTGTAAAATTGTTTCCTTTTTTGGAAACGAGTTAACTTAATGGGATAACCTAAAAAGAAAAACGAGCCAACAATAATGGAATGAATGGAGTACATTAAGTATGTTCACTTTCGATGTTTTTTAATTAGATTAAAAGGAAGCATCATGTATTAGTATGGACGAATAAAGAACCTTTAACGTTTAATTGGACCTTGGGAATTGAGTATGTTTTTAATTTTACACTTGATTGGTCGAGAGGCAAATTGCACCATACTCTCTGCCGTGGATTGGAAAACAACTTGGAATATTAATTAGTTAGAAAAAGAGCTGTGCTTTATGATTTCACAATTCACATCAATCCAGAATAACTTTCATTAAAGTTGCTTTTTCCTGAATTTTATACATTACTTTAGTCTTGGTAAATCAAATGTGACACGATTTTAGAGACTTAGACTTGTATCTAAATGTACTTTTGCAATATCAATGCCACATTGAACATTAGATTATTACTTCGTCTCTAGTGGGTTAGGAACTTAGGCGGTTAGATTCTACTTTTCTCTCTTTTTTAAAAATAAAAATAAAAATATATTGGAGTATTGTATATTTAAAATATTTCAATTATTATATTGCCAATTTTTTATGAATAAAAAGATAGTAAATGAGTGATAAAATTTCTTCTTTTCTTTTTCTTTCAAAAAGAGCTTACAAATTCCGATATTGAGTGTCATGAGAGCACAAGAGCAACTTGTACATCACAAATTCGTCAGATTATGGGTAATTTGTATCTCTGGCACTCGAGCATTTTTAAAAATGGTATGTTTTCCGAAAAAAACCGCTATTCTCTTGTGGTCTTAAAATAAATATTGTAAAAATAACTACGTTCATAAAGTTAGGAATCATAATAATTAGCGTGTACAAACTTTACAAATTTGAGGAAGTATATTAAGTTTAGAAAAACATTTGATGCGTAAGGATTATTTCTGAGGTTTTTCTCTTAACATATAGATGGTTTCTTGTACATTTTTTTGAATAATTAGCACTATACCTATATAATTTAGTCCTACAAAATACATAATAATTACCATTTTCTTTTTAATAATTAGCACGTAGATATAGACATCTATTTATTGTATATTTAAAATTAAGAGGTGGTCTCTGCCTCATGCGCGCACAGCACAGTGAGACCACTAATTAATTTTAATTAAGTAGTTAATTAATCTTAATTAATTAAATTAAATCTAATTAAAATTAATTAATTTAATAAACTTTAATTTTGAATTAATAAATTCTAATTTTGAATAATAAAACCTAATTATAAATTAATAAACCCTAATTTTGAATTAATAAACCCTAATTTGAATTAATAAACCCTATTTGGAATTAATAAACCCTAATTTTGAATTAATAAACCCTAATTGAAAATAATAAATCCTAATTTTGAATAATAAACCCTAACTTTGAATTAATAAACCCTAATTATGAATTAATAAATCCTAATTTTGAATTAATAAACCCTAATTGAAAAATAATAAACTCTAATTTTGAATTAATAAACCTTAATTTTAAATTAATAAACAAAATATAAAATAATAAAATAAATAAAATAATATAAAACAAAACAAAAACTGATGTGAGCGCGCATGGTGAGCGCGCGCTCACGAGAGTTTTTGTCTAAAATTAATGCAAGTTGATTTGGGGCAACGTGCATTGATGGATAAATGATCGATGAAAGATAAGCTAAATGATAGGAGTAGTATTGAAAGAATAAAATAAGTAAAAATCCAGTTGCGGTAGTGGGCATGTGCTTTCCAGTTATAATCACTTGTGCATCTTAGTCCACCGAATTATGATTAATTATTGGTTGGCGTTTATTAAAAATACCAGGTGTGCTGTGCCTTGTCAATGACGCCTAAGATTCGTAATTTATCACAAACCCAACCTGCACTGCATAATAGTTATTAATTCTCCATTGGTTTTACAATTTTATTGGTCACTGTTTTCCTATAAAAATAGATATAGAAAAAGCATTTGCTTCACCACTTAGTTCTAGTACTCCCTCCGTCCTATCTAAGACGGTCCATTTTTTTTTGGTACGATTATTTAAGAGAAATGTATAAAGTGATAAAAAGTAGATAGATCCACAACTTTTAAAAAGATAATTATTTCATAAAAAAGAAACAGATCATCTTAGATGAGACAACCCAAAAATGAATACAGATCATCTTGAATGAGACAAACGAGTATTTGATTTGATTTGGTTTGGTTTGGTTTTATATGTATGATTCATCTTGCTTTGTATGGATGGTTACACATGACATAAATAATAGTAACGCTATTCTCAAAACATGTAAAAGTAACTCATTTTCTCATTGTTTAGTTATACTGTATATTCGATCATGATATAGGTATTATCCCTTAAATTAAAATACTATATGTAGTATATGGTCCGAATATAGCATATGTATATAATCCGAGTGTAGAATAATGTTTTTATTACAATAATGCTATATGATTTAATCGATATACCCACGTGAAATTTTCTTTATTTTTGACATTTTTTGTGATTTATTCTATTTAGCATATATTTATATTTACTTTTGAATGTTCAATTTTTTTTGCTATATATAATCAATTATTGTAAGAATTTATATTTATAAATTCAAGTCAGTTTATATAATTAGTGGGTATTATTATACATGTTAGAGACAATAATGGGTAGTAAAATTACTTTTAAATTGAGCGTGCATGGGTGCCTACGGATATATACAATCTTGATTGGTCCAGATGACTAAAACCCTATAACACTTTGGTACATCTTCATACATTAAAACTCCACATAATATAACTTATATATATGGAGTTGTTATTGTAAAAACCATTTTTAACGTATAAATTATGAATTCCTGAAATCGTCTGAATTCAGAAAAATAAAAATTTACCCTTTATAGGATCGAACCCTAATGTTTGAATCTATCAAGTGAAGTGATAAATTCACTGTAAATCTTCAGGAATCAAATACTGAATATGATTCTTATTTTATATCTTAAGATTAGTTTGTATTTGATTTCATTCCTATATATATTAGATCTAGATTCATCGTTCAAATATAAAGATTGTTTTGTTTGTTATAATTGTAAATGCAACATAAAATGATTTCTTATTGAAATTCGATGGATCATCCATTGCTAGTGAAATAGTAATAATGAAAAGTAACTATTTTTATTTTTTGGATTTAACGATGCTTCATTCTCGTACAATTACTTTTGAAATGACAAATCCTTAACATGAGCATATAAATATCACTCAGCTTTATTATTCGTTAAAATAATATATTAATTAAGAATTTAAGATCAGGATGCATCTCAACTAATGTCGCGTATAAATTTCCATATAAATCTTGAATCTAAATAATATAGGACCAGCTACTAATTTTATAATTTTTTTTCTTGTAAACAAATGAAACCAGAAAAATAATTACCAGTTACAAAGACTACAAATTTATATCGATATGGGTGTAATTTAATCAAGAGGTCTTCACTGTATCAGAAGATGAAATAACGAATAAAAAGCTTTGCAACTGGGAAATATATATGATGTTTCAAGTAATTAACAACACAAATTAACTATCTCGATAGCATACGCAGCTTACACTGACAGGATCTTTAACTGTACAATCATCGTCCGACAACGATATTTTCTTCTCTCCAAATAATTTGACGTCGAATGTTTGAAATCTACAAACTCGAAGCAGAGACTGCAGGTTTCATGGCTGTGATCATCACGAAGAGCCTATTTCTCGTGCACGTGAAGTTACTAAGCCCACAAGATGCACACAGATCTTCGAGCTCCTTCTCGGATAAAAACACGTGGCTACCCGAGAGCTGCGCCACACCCTAACATAATACGTCCACAAATATAGTCATCCACAGGTATTTTCAAGCAAATTGTCATTTCTTTACATCATGCTTCTCCCTTAAGTCCTCAACATCTATGAAATAATTTGCTCTAGTAAGAATGACATACCCGCCGTAGAGGTTTGCTTAGTGGGAAGTACGAAACGAGGCCATCCATGATGCAAGTTGTAGCAACGAAGATGCCTCCGGGTTTCAGTACACGGCTTATTTCGGCTACCTAGTAAACGGTGAAAAAGAAGTCAATAACAAAAGATTAACATAAACATGTATAAATGTGAACATCACAAGCAGATCTCATATTTCATCACCTCATTTAATGTTTTTCACTTAGATGTATCGACTAAAAGTTGCAAACTTTAGTCAAAATTCCACCCTTGTGTGTGTCTGTGTGTGTTTAGGTATAGTTTAATATAGACTAGATAAAGAATGGAACTAATAGGCAGAAGTTTCCCATCTATAGCAGCACATAATATTAGACAGGAAAAAAGAAAAAAAAAAGGCAACAAGCAAGAAGGGTGAGGTTTAAGCTTTTAGCTATCTCTTTGCTGAAACTCTGATCTGTTTCGACATGGGCAAGTCAGAAATAATGACGAGAACTTGGATTATGGGATTAATATATAAAGTTAAAGTATGCTCACTGCTGCAGATGGTGAAGGCCAACAGTGCAAAGCAGCACCAGCATGAACAGCATCCATAGAACCCGATGCAAATGGAAGCCTCGAGATATCAGCTCTAACGAGAATGAGTTTCCTGCACAGAGAAGAGTGAATTGTAATCATATTGTCATACCGTATACATAGGAAATTGCCCTAAGCAATCTGGGGAACAAACGGAAACGGAAAATTATTTTTGTGAAAAACGTACTCTTCAGGAAAGTTGTCCTCTTGCTTAATGAAGTCATAGCATTGACGTAACATTGCCTCGGAGTAGTCCAAAGCAACAACAAGGGAAAACAGTTCACTTTTGGCAAAAAGTCTTGAAAACATACCACTTCCGCAACTTGCATCAACGATATTTCCCCCTAAGACTGGTTGGAGGAAATCCTTTATTAATTCAAACTGCATCCAATGCCATCACGTAATAAGCTAGCGATACAATCAATCTGGATATCTTTTACATTATCTTTTTACGAAATTCCACGCACCCAGTAAGTTCAATAGCAGTAACATAATAGGTAACAACATAAAGGGTCAAAATATCCATATGAATGTCAGTTAGTTTATGGAAAATGTTCAGCGAATTACAATAACTAGCGGAGGTATGTGGCAACAAACTGCTAAAGAATCGAATATAACCATTCTATCTACCAAAATTGTTACCTCCTGTTCAGGACCAGGAAAACCACCCCAAACTGTAAAACTTTGCCGCCAACCTCGTTCATAGAGGAACGATACCAAAGGAAACCTATATTGACAAGCACATATCAAGTTAGCAGGCACAATAATATATGTTTTGAAAATTTCAAATTATATGCATATGACTGTATTCAGAGCAGGGATTTTGTAACTACACACTAAGAACTCTACTTTCTCAAACTTAAATTTCTCGGAAACAAAATTGATGTTTGTTGCATCACTAACTACACTATCTTTGTTGAACTTTCACAAACGATGGAGAAAAGAAACAGGTCATATTTTCAAACGACAAGTATAAAAAGAGAGAAATTCGTGAGCAAACCTTTCTTTCCAGTATATCAGGTATCAGGTAGATACTATCAAATTATTCTTGTGAAGACACTAATTACTATCACTCATAGTCAATTCAATTTCGATTACTAGACATAGATTAGTGCCAAAATGAAGGTATTTATCACTTCAAGTCAGCTGAAATTATTTATTCGACTTTCACAAGGAATGGCTAGGGCTAAACAGCAATAAGCTCATTGGATACTGGACTATTTAGTTCGTAGATTGGTACTTCAACCATTAACAACATGAGCTCCTCCATTGATTTGTTAACTTTGAATGTTTTTCAATTGGCAAAACAGTAGAAACAGCACAATAAGTTTATCACTGGGTTTGTCAATATCATTATTACAAATATTCTACCTGAAAAGCTCAGTCGAGGCAGCCATAGGTTCGCCATACACCTTGTTACCACCAGTTACTGTCAGATCAAGATGAGAATCCTTGCCAGTGTAGGACTTCCTGCAGGTGCTGCACTCCAGAGTTGAACGAGCTACAGCTTCCCTACAAATAAGGATGTAAAACTCCCTTAATGGAGTAAAAGCAATCATCACCATAATTTAAGGGCCAATGCAGAAGATACTCAGAGGTTATCATATAATCACTCACAAAGATAAATCGGCGCCTCCATCCCAAGAAACTCTCTCATAGCAAATAGGACAAGCTAGAATATCTTTGCGAATCTTCAAACTCAACTCATCAATAACAGGGTCCTAAAATTAACAAAACAACAATCGCAGCCAAGTCATTGGAAGTAGCTTCTCAATAAAAAATTTAGCTAAAGCCGTTGTATGGCGCATTCGTACGAATGCGAAGGCTATAACAAAAATAGTTCTTCCCCCAATCACTACACATGAATTTATACTCATTCCCAGCCATAACCAACAAATTACCTATAAAACTTTCAAACTTTCAAATTTAATTTCTACAAGAAACGAAGTAATAATGCACTAGCAGTGTGTGATTTCAGCGCAATCATCACATCTTCTTAGGGTGTATGTGAATGCAGCATTTTGAACCCATATGCACACACAACTGAGTTCGTAAATAAGAAAAAATCGAAATGTAAATGATTGAAGTCCACGATACAATCAAATCATCAATCAGGTGTAAAAAAGAACATCTCTTGATCTAATCGCCTTAATAAAACAGCAATAATTGTGTTCTCTTAATGAAACCTAATTAAAACCCAAAGGGGAGAGAGAGAGAGGTACGGGCTTAGTTTCAACAGCGGTAGCCGAAGAAGCTCGCACTATAGCGGTGAAAAGCCGGCCACAAATTCTGGCAGGGATTAATGGAGAAGACTTCAAGACATGAAAACAGCACCGCACCGGGTTAAAGTTAAGTCGACTCGGCAGCAGTGAAGCTGATGCTGATAGGATGTCGCTGCCCGCTGCCTCCTCGCCATTTTCTCCATAACTCCAAGAACTTTTAGCTCCCCGGTGAAAATCGCCGACAGTTACAATTTTGCCGGTATACATAACTGACATATATAGTAGTATATACACACATAAAAATTTAAAAATTCACATGAATACACCAAGAAAGTATTGCGACTGACGTGTTTCAATAGTCGCCCAAAAATTTGATCATCGAGTGATCGATCGAGTAGTAGTGTTTTTTGTGTGTGCGTATTTTTTTGTCGTTTGTTTTGTTAGGTATTTTGCAGATATTAAGGAGGCACAAAAACAGTGCCAAAACGTTGGATTAAATAAAAATATTAAAAATCGGAAGATAATTAAACCTCTAAAAAGCCCAATCCTAAACTACAAATTTGGAATCTTTTTTTTTCATTCTTTTAAATGGATTTAAATGTCTGAACAATGATATGTTGTCATGACTACTACTCGTCATTATTTATTACCTATGGCTATCAGTAAAGAATAAAAATATCAAAAGTGTGTGTGTTGGCCTAGTGATAGAGTGGTTAATGCCCGAGGTCAAAGGTCTAGGGTTCGAGTCCAGCGTGACGCAGCCTTTAAAAATTTCTTTATTAATTGACAAAAAAAAAAATATCAAACTAAGTAACTAATGAAAGTTATGAAACCCAACTAATTTCACACTTAAATTGCAAACAAAAACTTGGTATTGGCTGTAATATTTTTGTGTACCAAACTTATAGCATACGAAAAATACAGATTTTAGCGTATAGTGTAACTAAAAAAAACTAAATAGTTGTTAGAACGTCAAATATTACAGATTTTCTTCATTTACATATACCAAATCCGGTTGAAGATTTATTATAAACATACTCGTTACATCCGTCTATATATACGACAAAAATATCGTTTGTTATTAAAAAATATCATTTATTTAAGTATTATTTATATTAAAAAAAATATCAAATATCACTTATACCGAAAAAAATATCAAAATCTATATATACGGACAAAAGACCATATCATTATAAAATTATAATTGCAATGATCGTCTAACTTTTTCTAAAATGACGTGTGTGGTATTTTGGGCCCATTATACCTTTTTTCGGAGCCCATTATATCAGCTCAGAGATTTTGAAATTGTTATTGGGTCCATTTCATTTCCATTGTCAAAAAGAGATGTTTATGGGAAAAGGACAAGTAAAGAATTAATTATTGTATAATTCGATTTTCAAATCTTGATAAAGTCTAAATGTAAGTTAAATGAAACTTTCTTAAAATTTTTCTATATCAATATCATTAGAAATAGAAACGATTGCATGTATAACATTTAGGTAACATTTCATTGGCAAGTAATATTACTCCCTCCATCCACAAAAATCGTTCATTGATTTTGGTGCCACGGATTTTAATAAATTGTAATGAGTATAAAGTAAGTGAGTATAAAAAGGTGTGCCATGGAGATAATAAATGAATATATTAATGGATATTGAGTGTAAAAAGGTGGGATATAAGTGGTTTTTTTTTGTAAATAAGTAGATAGGTTTAGGATAAAAATATAAAGTTGATGTTTCCAAAAATGGAAAGTGAACATTTTTTGTAGACGGACCAAAACGGAATTAAATGCACGAATTTAGTGGACAGATGGGGTATTTTGTTACCTGTTTAAAAGCTAATTAATATATATTCTGTTTATGTTTCTGTTTCGAGGATATAAACAAATGAAAACAAATATATATTCTGTTTCTGTGTTAGGTTAAGCTATTTATTCTGTCTGATTATGAGCTCTGGACTTGAAAGAAGCCATTTCTAGTGTGTGCTTTGCTGCACCAAGATGTGGAAACGCTATTTGCTGGTAAAAGGGTAACGAATTCGTGTCTTCTGCAACTGAACTTATGCCCGAATGTGCAGTCTTTTGCATTTTATCTCAGAAGCTTTAGCAGCTTCTGTTAGTTCTTTTTTATGGATCCTTTAACAGCTTTATTAAAACCTGACACTGCAGTTGGTTGACCTTCTATCCTTTCTTACTCCATCTCCTGATGTTGAAATGAAACTGCTAAAGGAAACTGCCAAAGAAATTGAGTTATTGAAGCCTCATGAAGACTTGCTGGTAATAATCACCTGCGTCTTATTAGTTAAGAGACTATCTTCTTGCCTTAAATTTCCTGAATGGGCGGATGCAGTTTGTCAGTAATCACAAAGCACATAATGATGAGGCGAAGTCTACAACCTCAGAACCAGCTGCTGTTGCACACTCTGATTCCAATGATATCATAGATTTTCCGGAAGTTCCTAGGCAGCCATTGCAGTCAAATGAAGACACGAAGAAGATGCAGCGCACAAAATTTCAACCCTCCAGCGGAAGACAAAACAGTTTGTGCCATTCATACATCCTCCTCCTTCTCACTCTCGTCTGTACCATTTCCTGTTCATGTCCCTCTGTCACAAAGACCATAAACGACGATGCACAGTTACAGGATGTTTCAGCTGTTGCTCAGGCAGCAGAGGGTGCAGCAGCAGCTGCTCGGTGCTCAACTTAGTATAACGAAGCTCATGATGAAAAGAATGACGATTCCTCATATTCAGAAAACCCGTTTGCGCATTCTAACACTCCCTTTACTTCTCCAGGCAGAAACATCACTCGAAGCACTCTCTGGATGATGCAAAAGCCGGTTATGTTTGTTTCCTACGCTCGGAGCGACAGTGCTTTCAGCTATGACAGTCTTAACCGACCTCAGACATCGTCACCAATTGATGACAGTACATATTTCTCGTACCCAAACTTGTTCACATCTCAAGGCTCCAAGTAAGCAATGAGGCCTAGTTTCGGTAATGTCAATTTTGTGATTACGTACTCTCTTACTTAAGTGCTTTCAGTAATGTTCATACAATCTTTCCTATCTTCATCTTTATCAATGGCGGCATGGATCTAAACGTTGAAGCAATAATGCAATTTTATATATAAAACTGAAGTTATAAAAAATCCTCAACCACACACTCTCCCTCTTGATATTATCAATCTAGACAATCTATAGCTTTTATTTCCTAATGCAAGAACCTCTTATTTAGTCATAAAAGATACTTATCCAGTGCAAGGCATCCACGTATCAACTTGTTATCCCCTGCTTCAGATAAGACGCCCCACAATCACTAGATTATAACTCCGATATCTACCGTTCGTCTCTTCCTCTATTCCAATCCTGTCCGTTCATTCTCTCCCTAAACCGCCCTTTCAAGTATCAACGTCCACACACTTTCAACACTCTCTCTCTCTCTATTTCTCTCCATCTGCGTGAAAGCACGAGCAGCAGTCACGCCGCCGCTAAAATGGCCGCCGCCCTGCAACAGACTCCAATCACATTCCGTTCCCGCTCGCCACCCTCGGCGCCAACCCAATCCAAACCAACAAGCAAACTCTCCCTCTCTTCAAGCTTCAAGCTCAATAGACTCACCATCAAACCCCTCCCCCGCCGCGGCGGACGCGGCGCGTGCGGCGCTAGGATGGCGAACACCGCGTCCGCGAGCTATGCCAACGCGCTCGCCGACGTCGCCGTGGCCAGCAACACCCTCGCCGAAACCGCCGCGGACGTGGAGAAACTCGTCGACAAGGTCTTCTCCGAAGACGCGATCACGAGCTACTTCACCAACCCTACCGTCCGCGACGAGGCGAAGCGGGAGATCGTCGACGAGATCTGCAAATCAATGAAGCTGCAGCCGCACGTGGAGAATTTCCTGAACATCCTGGTGGACATGAAACGCATCGATCTGATCAAGGAGATCGTGGAGGAGTTCGATCTGATCGTGAACAGGCTGTCTAACACGCAGGTGGCGACGGTGACGTCGGTGGTGCAGCTGGAGCCGCAGCACCTGGCGGAGATCGCGAAGCGCGTACAGAAATTGACCGGGGCGAAGAACGTGAAGATCAAGACGGTGATCGACGAGTCGCTGCTGGCCGGGTTCACGATCCGGTATGGGAATTCGGGGTCGAAATTGATCGACATGAGCGTGAAGAAGCAGCTGGAGGAGATTGCCGAGCAGCTTGATCTTGGCGACATTCAGTTAGTCGGATGATTATATTGCTTTTTCTTTTTTCTTTTTTATTTTTTTGTATAATCTCCAACGCTATAGTTTGTATGGATTTATGAATTTTTGGGAGAAATATATATATAAATGTATGTGCAGCATTGACTGACTGCATTCTTGTCGAATACTCCAAATAAGATGGTTCGGCAAAATGTTTTTGATCTTTAGATTCCGAGTATTCCTCATATTTGTTCTCTCGCTCTCTAAAATAATCAACAAAGAGAAATAATACTAAAGATTTTAGTCAATAAAGTATTAACTGTCATCATTTACTTCATTTTAGTTAAGTCAGAAGTGAATCAATCCGGAATATTACTTCATATATATACCAAGTAGTTCCTATGCGTACATCATGTGATCGTGTAATTAGGGGAAACTAGTTTCCATTTATTATATATATATATATATATAGGAGATGGATCAGATAAGAATGAATAATTTGGTAGAAAATAGGAATGAATCTAGCCCTGATTCATTGGATCAATGATTGAGATTTAATTTCGGTTGTGCTATAGTTTTACATTGTGTGTCTACTGCGGATTATTGTCAAAGACTAGAACCTTCTTGTCTTCTGTTGATGAAAGATGTCTTAAACTAATATATTTAGCATATGTGTTACGAAAAGATGAAATATGCTAAACTAATACGCAACATAAGTAATTACGATTATGCACACAAATATGAAAGATATGCTAGACTTATATATCTATTCCTATTTTTTACATTTATTTCCATTCTCAGAACCCTCCCTATATATATATATATATATATATATATAGAGTGAGGTTCAAATAAGAATCAATTTTAACGTGAGAACCAAGAACCACGGAATTTTACGAACAAAATGAATTTCTTATGAAAGTTAATGAATGTTGGGAAAGTTACTAAATCCAAAATTGAATTTTCACCTGGGTTCGAATCCATGAGAGGCGAAAATTCCATTTTTGAATTCAATAACTTTCCCACAGATTCATCAAGTTTCACACCGATTCATCATTTTGTGGTTCCCACATTCTCACAATAAAATGATTTTACGTTAATATATAGGAGATGGATCGGTAGGAATGGATAATTTGGTAGAAATAGGAATGAATCGAGTCTTTGATTCATTTGGATCAATGGTTGAGATTTAATTTCAATTGTGCTACGGTTTTGTGTTGTGTGTGCTACTGCGGATTATGCAAAGACTAGAACCCTTCTTGTGCTATCTTGAATGAAAGATGCAAAACTAATATATTTAGATATGTCTACTGAAAAGATGAAATATGTGCTAAACTAATATATAAACGTAGTAATTCGATTGTCTTACATAAATATGAAAGATGTCTTGACTTACATATCTATTCCTATTTCCTACACTTATTTTCATTCTCACATAACTATCCCATATATATATATATATATATATATATATATATATATATATGCTATCTTGGTTTTAAAATGTAGCCGATGTGTAACAAATTTACCAAAATAATATTGTTCATTATATTATTTCCTATATACACTACCAATTTTATCTTTTAATTTTGTCTTTCTAACTCACAATTTTTTTTTTCTATCTTATAAACTTAATTATCCAAATACTTTGATAACCTATAATCTCTTGAAATATTACAGTTTATACTTATACGCTCTTGAAATATCTTATAAACTCTAAAAAAAACTTAGCCAAACACCCTCTTAGTTGATCAAGTAAGTTAGTGGTTGAAATGTTCTCAATTCTTATCGTCTCACACGCCAGAAAGAAGAAGATGAAACAAATTAACATAATTATATTATTTTTATATATGAATTCGGCTAAGCTACAAAACTTAAGTATAATGTGGAAAATTAGTTTGAAAGCATAACGTAGAAGGATGTAGAGAATAAAGATAAATAACATAATATTTCCGGCTAATTTGCAAGAAGAGAACATTTTTGTTTATTTATTTTTGAATATTGAGAGCATGCATTTTGTAAGACGGAACGAAACTCGTGACTTTGGAAAATCCCCTCATTCATTGAAAAGGCAGTGGCGTTTCATGTGAAGTTGATCAGATTGTACAGTTACTCACCGCGGTAGAGGCACCAACTACAAGGGTGAACAAAACCATATTCACTTTAAGGTATGTGTATTTTCTTCACACCTACAGTACATTAACCACTCTAATATTTTCATCAATTGAGTTAAATGTGTAATTAAGTAGATTGAAAATGAGCAGGATGGAGAGATAGGAAATTAGGAATAGAGATTTACCCGATGGGGTCGAGCCTGCCTGACTGCACGCACTCTTGCGGAGTGTGCAGCCGTTGCCCAGCAGGTGATGGTGAGCTTCAACAAGTGCGCGGTGGAGTCGTGCCCCATCGTCTACCGCTGCATGTGCAAAGGCAAATACTATCACGTCCCATCTAATTGATTCACCTTTCACTTTTTTTGCTGCTGCTTTTCGTTTTTAGCCTTACCCAGTTTTGTAGTACTAGTCATGAAATTGTAGGCAGCTCAAGAATAGCAAATGTTGCCAAACCAAACTAGTTTCTGAGTCTATTTAGAGATAGATGTAACTACCAGAAATATTATTCAGTTTTGTGTTTAGTTCCTTTTTATATTCTTTCTCGCAATTTTGGTCGAGCCTACTTACTTCCTTATAAACAGCAGTTCGCGGCCATAGTCTAAACATACAATTATGTTATACAGTTTAGAACAGTAAATCATATACATATATCTACGTGAAAGAAACGTGGTAGAATAACTGAGGTCGGACTACTTATCTTCATCCTTGTCAAGTTCAAGGCCCTCGGCAGCTAGAAGCTGTCCGATTATCTTCTTCTTTTCCTCTTCGGCTTTCTTCCGATTTAAATCCCTTTTCCGAAGGATAAGCGTGTGTCTTCTTAAAGTGTCGTTCAAGTGTTGTATGGACGCCTTCTTCTCTTTCACCAGTATCTTCCTCTCTTCTTCCGGATCAATCTTCGAGCGAGCAAGACGACGTGCACGGAGATTGAGTTCGAGTTGCTGTTGTTCGGCCCATGCTGCAATTGCCATATCACCTCTTTGGTCAAATGCTCTTCGCTTCTTCAGAATCCACTCCATCCATGCTTGAGATGCCTATAAAAATTCAGGGTAGGTCGAAGATATATGAGGAAATGCACAGGAAAAGGAAAAAACCAAACCTCTAACTCCATTTTGCAGTAAATGTTCTATCAAACAGTAAATGTTCTATCAAACAGTAATTCATCTTTAACCCACAAACTCAAATTCTAACTCAAAAGAATATTCTCTATATATCCCTCCTCAATTAATGGATTAATTTGAAATTTTCAACTACAAATGAAATGCATTTGTGAACAATGCAAACACATTTATGCATTTGGAGGAGAGAGAAAAGCCATAAAAACGCAAAATAGGTATGCTTTTGCAGTTACGTTGGAGTTATTTCTTTACTGCATTTTGAGTTTGTAGTTGAGTATTGGAGATGACATGAAGAGATTTTAAAAAAATCTCAACAGTGTGTGTGTGTGTTGGCCTAGTGGTAGAGTGGTTAATGCCCGAGTCCCAAGGTCTCGGGTTCGAGTCCACCGTGACGCAGCCTTTAAAAAATTTTGTATTAATTGACCAAAAAAAAAAAAAAATCTCAACAGCATAAATTTCATCTGACAGATTGATGCAATCAAATTACATAGTATACTGAATCATTATAAAGTGCACAAGGCTCTAGCACATTGGCTAGTCTGAAGTGGTTAATAAACAACACACGCATAGAAAATCCTTAAATTAGACTAATCAACTGTCTCATTCTGGCTCTCGACACACCTTCTACTAATACTAAAAAAATTCCGATTTCCTTTCAACTTAGAGACAATGGAATAGGGGAGGTTATAAGGAGGTGGTACCTTATCGGTAGTAACTGTTTCTAGTCCTCAGGTAATGTAAAGATGTACTTCCAATGAGAAAATAAGTACCATAACTCATTGATATATATATATATATATATTTATGTGTGTATATATATATATATATAAATAAATAAATATATATAACATTAATATCATTTATAATGGTTACCAGTCACCATAGCAGCAACTTTTGATGACATGATTCAACCTAATTAGAGAATGTATGAATAAACTGTTAAACCTCTAACATTCTTATGCTCTTAAGTAGCTTAAGAATCTTGTACACAGCATTGCCAATTTTTGTTATATATTTTTTATTTTAATCCGCTACAGAAGTTGTATGGGATTAAGGGTTGGCCTAAGAAAGCTGCTAACATAGAAAAGCAAAGAATTTTAACATTATGAAAATCAACCAATAAAATGGAAACAAAAGTTACCTTCATTGGATTCACACGATTGTCAGTGTCATATTGCCTCCGTTTCTCCTCATCTATAAGAAGCTCATATGCAGCCTGAATCTTTATAAACCGAGCCTCTGCCGTTTCATCTTCATCTAAGGTCCCTCTCCCATTGTAAACTAAAACAAATGAAAACATATGCATCAGTAGAGGTCATAGAACGATAATTTTATTTTGAGCACATCACTAGAAGAGCTGTATGCATTAGCATTCGGGAGCGATAGAGAGGAGAAAATCAAGGACTTTTTTTTTTGGGGGGTTGTTAAAAGAAAACTCCTTCAATTATCTGAAATTTACTTTGCCAGTGAACCTGTCATCTGAAAATTAGTTACAGAATCAAATTGCTTTAAGAAGACCTCTCTCTCTCTGATAGTCTGATACATGCTTCGCAAGGAGCTTGCATCATTGAATTATGTAAAATGCTTAAGAGCTAAGCAGAATTCTTCAATTCATATGTGGGAAAACTATATATAAACCACAGCATCAATGAAAAAATCAAATCTAGCAAATCTTAGCATTATATAACTCAATACAGAAAGGATTATAAAAGAGTACATGACCTTTTACCAGTTTATGATAAAGAACAACAGAATGTAACCAGCACAAATTCTCCAGTTATTGGAGAAAGTATTTATTCAAGCCAGATAGCCCATTGCCTGTCCATACCTTTATATTTAAAGAAAAAGGATTTAATTCTTAACTGAGAGCAAGACAAATTTTTTTCATGTCTTCACATTTCAATAAATACAACGTAAAGTATAAAGAAAGAAGTAACAGAAATAAGCTACAGCAGATAAGGACAAACCATCAGGATGATAGAACTTAGCCAAGCGTCTATACGCTACCTTTATCTGCTCTTCATTTGCATCCCTTTCCAATTCTGCGAGTGAAAATTTGCAGATATTGTAGATCAATCATGATACACAAAGATATCTATGCATTGGATGAAACGGGTGCACTGTGAGAGCAGATGCATAATAACCATCAAACTTGAGCAAGCAGAGAATAAAAGAAACAGAGAAGCCAACTCTGCGCTGTAGCGACTTATCAATATAAGAAGACACTCCGAGAATCCAGATTAACTTGCAGCACCAGAAAAGGAAAGTTTGGATCAGAAGAAGTCTGTATCCTCCCATGAATGATCTCTTTAATTTCACAAGAATTTCCCTAATTAAACAGTTAGTTTCTAAAATTTGTTCAGGAACTTCAAAATTATCAATGTCACGCCATATTACAGGCATTAGGTTCTGGAAACAAAATAAAACAAAAATTTCTACATGCTGCGGGAAACAATTCTCAAGTAACTTCTCGCAACCCGTTACTCAATACTTGTATAACACAAACAGAGTAAAACTGAAAAAAGTTTCTTTTCTTTTCTTTTTTTTTTTTAAGAAGAAGAAGAAGAGGTTTACCAAGGGTTTCGTAGGGAGATTTCGAGTCGGTCCAATTGGAAGCCTTGGTAGCAACCATTCTCCTCTGCCGATTCTGCCTCACCCGCGGTTCATATCGTCTCTGTTCCCCCAACCGATCGAACCAAACCGCGAAATAACGCGGCGGCGGCGGCGGCGGCGGACGTCCCAAGCTGCAATTGTGCCTTTCAACCGACAAAGCCCTCCCCATCGATCTGTAGCAACACGCCATGGAAGCGAACACGGCCTGGGGCCTGCATATAGCCCTCAAATTGCTCATCGTCTCCAGCTACCACCAGCTGATTTCGTCGGATTTTTACGTTTTTATTTTAAAAAATTAGACGGAATTCTAGAAATGAATTGAGATGCTGAAGACGTGAAGGAAGAGTCTTGATTTGGGGAAATTAGATTGGCTGATGATTTGTCATAATTCAGAATCTTTCTTGAGTTTCAGTGAATCACCGTTGGATTCTATAGTTTTTCTTTCTATTTTTCTCATTTTAATGCTTTTTCCATATTTATATTATGTGGATGGTTTCGCTCCAAAATAAGCTGGCAGTTAAGAAAATGGAATTAGTTTCACAATTGACTATTTTGCCATTCTCATATCCTCAAATGGGCTTCCCATTCTTTGACTTTGGGCCGTCAAGAATTAGAGGCAAGGGCCCAACTTGTTTTTTTTTAAGTGCAAAGACGGAGGGTGTTTGGGTGAGAATTTTATGTTCTTTAAAAGCAGTTTATAAGTTGTCAGGAGAACATAAGTTGTTCAAAGTGTTTGACAAAATAAGCTCCTAAACAAACATAAAGTTGTGAAAATAAGTTCTAACAAATTATAAGCTCCCTAAAAAGTTAGTTAACTCTAACTTATTTTTCATAAACTTATAATCAACCATGAATTTACCAAAATAACCTTATTATAGTTCGTTATTTGCTACACATACACTATCAACTTCACCTCTCGTCAATTTTATCTCTCTAACTATGTTTTTTTCTCTCTAACTCACGATTTTTTTCTAGCTTATAAGATCAATTATCCAAATACTTTAATAACTTATAGACACTTGAGACATTACCTCTTATAAGCTCTTGAAACATCTTATAAGCTCTCTAAAATAAGCTTATACGATTCTGTTTATTTTTCCTACATATGTCATTCTAAAATAAATAAATAAATAAATAAATAGGAAGTGGCACCAATTACACAACTCATCTCCAGTCTGCTGAAATCCAATTAGTTGAATGCATTTCAAAATTAATTTCATTGTGTTTGTAATGGCTTTTGATTTGGATATACCTAAACTCATCATCATTTTTAGGAGGCATATAAGAAAAACTCCTGCTTTTTAGAGATTATTTAATTTCTTTTGTAAAATGTTTTAGAGTAGTCGTGTAATAAAAATTGATAGTGTTTCAAAAGAATTATAGCTTGGAAATAGTAAAAAGAAGCAATAGGAAAGTTGGTTTAGTTCATGATGTAAGCTATAACTTGATTAGGTCTAACAACTTCACAATTTTATAACTCTAATAGAACTTGACTCATCAAATATTATACACAAAAATTTATGTGCAATCAGTTCGCAAGTTAATATATTTAAAACTATATTTATATTCAAATCTAAACATTTCTATTTAATAATATATTATAATTTTATTAATAATTTGTGCTTGAATTTGAATTTGAATATACATGAGAATGGGAAAAAGTGGAACCTGAACTTGATATTTCTTTATACCTACCCGCTTTGTGTTCTCGAATCAACAATACTAATAATTTATTAATTAAATTCTTTAGCTACATTAAATAGTGAGAAGATTCTGGAGAGTCCACGTGGACCCAGCACAATAATTGCTAGATATATATTTGAATAATAACTTAATAATCAAGGGTATACAATAAAATTAAGAAGAAAAAGGCAAGAACTAGAGAGAGAGAAAAAAACGGAATTATATATATGGATGCTAAAGAAATCAGCCATAATAATCAACTAAATATTAAATTATGTCGTACCATACTATTTACTAACGTGCAATCCAATCAAAAAATTAGAAGAAAAAAATTTCGAAATGAATAAAATCTTGAACTAGAAGAATCCAAGGCGACAGCTCCCTCCATGCAAAACCTTCAACAAGATGAGCGCCAACTCCTTCTGAATCCCATCGCTTTCCCGATCCAACCGCGTCCGGTGATAATCCCTCACGACGACCTCCGGCACCACCACGCTCCGGCACAGCGGGCACGTCGCCCGGTGGCACCGCAGCCACCTCTCCAGGCAGCGCAGGTGGAACACGTGACGGCAATCCACGAGCTCCATCGCTTTATCTCCCTGCGCAAATTCCGACAAACAGATGCTGCATTCCTTCCAATTCGAGTGATTAGATATTGCGAAATTGGAACTTTTCTTGTTGATAATGGAGGTGTATCTGTAGCTCGAGGTTACGTGTTTGCAGTGCTTCGACAAAATGCAAAAGGCTAACACGATTAACCGGAGCAGTTCCGCAGCAGCTCGACGAAGAAAGTGGCGAGGATTTCGTCGGAGAAAGCCAGCAGCTTTGCTAAAGCTCTCATCCTTTTTCTTTTTGGCAAAGAATTTCAGTCAAGACATATAGGAGAAGTTGTAATATATATTAGCTAAGTGTGTTTGTGAATATTTTGATTTATGGATATAAAAATCTTTTTAACTCTTGGTAGGTTTAATAATCAAGACTATGTGTCAATGTGCATGATACCACTAACTTCTATGGTAATGAAAGTTGTCTTAAGTAAATGGGTTAGATTACAATGCCTTGTAAGAAAAGATAATTGTGATGTGTGCCCACGAGAATCGTACTCTAGTAGTGAAGTTGAATGTTATAAAATTATTATTAGTTAACTTATATATATAAACTAATATGTGTTCATTATTAATTCGAATTTAGCAGATACATGTCGGCTAAACTTGAAAGTTTCATAATGAAAACGGCTGGTGATTTGTTTCATCTTGACAAGTTTTAGGTAAATTAATCTAGGGTACTTTTGGTTCAAGATACAAGAAACACAAATGCTATAAGGCACAAGCTATCTCTACCTACCACGTCGAACATTTCTCTTAGAGGGTGTTTGGTTGAGCTTATAAGCTCTTTAAAATAACTCATAAGTTGTTTAGGAGTTTATAAGCTGTTGCAAAATGTTTGGTAAAATAAGTTCATAAACAGCTTATAAGCTGATAAACAGTTTATAAGCTATGAAAATAAGCTCCAACAGCTTATAAGCTCCCCTAAAAATAAGTTGGTCAACCCTAACTTATTTTTTCATAAGCTTATAATCAACCATGAATTTACCAAAATAACCTTATTATAGTTCATTATTACTATACTTACGCTATCAAATTCATCTCTCATCAATTTTTATCTCTCTAACTATAATTTTCTCTATCTAACTCACGATTCTTTCTCTAACTTATAAGATCAATTATCCAAACACTTTAACAACTTACAAGCTCTTGAGACATTACCTCTTATAAGCTCTTGAAACATCTTATAAGCTCTTTAAAATAAGCTTAGCCAAACACCCCTTAATCTTCAAATATTGGGTGGTAAAGATATTGGTTTTTAGTTAATTTTCAAAATGTGTTCATAAATATAACAAATTACCTTTCTCAAAAGCAAGCGTTACGCTGGCTGTCAAAAAGAGTCAAATCATTGGATTGGCAACACTCTCGTTGATTTAGAAGAAATAATTTAAGATTTGTTTCAAAAGCAAATTACTTCTATAAACGTTTCAATCCAGTGGCATACATATATATTCATCCTTAATTTTGTTTTGAATCGATTTGGCTTGTACAACTTATCGGAGACTGAACTCATGGATCTGTACAATGCGTAAAATGCTTGTAAATTTGCAGTTCAGCAACTTGCAATGCAAAACGACGTCGCTTTGGTTCTGTCACGTATCGTTACAGGATTGTGCACGAGCATCCGATCTTCTTCTGGGATTCATCCTGCAATTTATCTGAGGCAATACAGTATCAATGATCAAGCTAGGTTTCGGGCTGCTTATCGTGATACGTGTGCTAAAACAAACAACGGCATCAAAGTTACTCATTACTCAAGTAGATTACAAATTCAAACAGCATTTGTAACCAGAGTAGTAGTTGTTATAAGACAGCAGTAACCTTTGAGTAAATAATTTTCACATAAACAAAAGACATAACAGGTGTCAATGTAGAAAGATGAGCGCGTTTATATGTACAGATAGACGCGTTCTATAAAGGGATTACACAGCTTGTTTTTATATTAGTTGCATCAGTAAGTTGATTTGGTTGTTTTGAACTATGCCCATTTGGCAATAGTACTTAGCTCACCTTCAAAAATCTTAGCAAATTTACTATAGAAATCAAAACAAACTAGCATGTTTTTCGTGGAGGGGTGTCTTTTATGCTAACACGAGATTCTTGAACTTCATATTCCACTGATATGATACCAACTTGATGGGAAAGAAAGTTCAGCGTAATGTATTATACTGCAACTAATTTATAATTTAGTCCATTTTATATCGTCATCAAGATCCTTACATAAGACCACGACACCCTACAAACGAAGCATGCTGTAGACAGTGTTAGGACATAAAGTATTAGTTTATTACCACTGTGTTTGTCTGGAAGAGGAGGACGCACGACGACAAGCATTGTTATGACGCCTCCTGGAACTTCACTTAGAGGAGTTCGTGATTCAGCAAGTGTTCTGTTGTTTTCTAGTATCTTTCCAGCATTAATGAGCTTTATATCGTTTATGGATTTAGGTCCATTTTCTTTATCTGCAATATAAAAGTGCCTCTATGAGGAGGATGGATAATTATATAGCAAAAATAGTTACACAAATAGACAGCCATGTTAATGAGAGAAAATAATCACATCGTGTATAGAAGAGCAAATCAGCACCACAGAAGCAAAAAAGCACGAATGAGACGGTCTAAATTGAATATACTCGTACAGTTGAACTTTACGGTTCCTTTGTTTTAGTCACTACTTGTTAGCCTGAAACTATATATAGGACAAAATCAAGCATTCAGAGTTCATTCTATGAGAAATATACAAAGCAGAGTCGTGCTACAAATTAAAGTCATCTTTCAGCTTCTCCCTCCAATAAAGAATTTAAAATCCGACTCAACCTACATTCTAATACCCCTACTGATAGAACAATAAGTGAAGTTAAAAATGGAAGGTATAGGAGCATCAAGAGCTAAGAATAGAACATCTGAAATCCTTTAGAACTGTGTGTTCAACAAAGCAGTTCCGAAATATGCTTTCTCGGCGTCTTGACTGAAAGTACCATGACTTCATACAATTGATTTGCCATTCATTCCCTTTAAGAAGAGGATTTGAACAAGAAGCATATATAGGTAACATATAGATTGGAGATTGTTGGGACTCTAAAACTGTAACCGAAAGGGCGACCTTCTCTAACAATCATGAGAGGCACGTTTTTAACCCTATGAAGTATGACCTGATGTTAACTATGTCAGAAGGAGGTCTTCGGGTCACAATGTAGGAGTCCTAATCACAATTAAGAAGAAATCCAGATTCTACTGTGAAGTTAATGGATATGAATCCAATCATTTTTAGACCTTTCGTATTTCAGTCCACTGTGGTACAGCCATACAGGTCCAGCCGACATGTAGCTAAAATTCAGTTGCAAATTAGGAGATTAGGAGAATGGGATGTGCATTTCTTTATTGCTGTGCTCTGATATTCTAATGTGAAGTTCAATTAAGAAACTTTAACAGTAGCATGAGCATTACTTCTAAATAAATTCATCGCCTTCGTCTATCAGTATTGAGCTAAAGCAACAAAAAAGCAAATGAACCTCAACAGACACAAATTTGTAGCATATACAAGAATTAAACAGAACAAGATGCATTGGATTGAAACAAAATCACACACAATTCTTCAGCAGTGCCCCTAAAGCTCCAAAAACAACTACAATCAAGAGTCCAAGAACAACAAAACACACACACACACACAAGAAGAAGGGAAAAGCACAATTACAGGAAGAAAATCATAACCTTTGGGCCATTGTGAAATGATCCTTTCTTTGAGAGAAGTTACAGTAGTGGTAGAACTATACTTGCTAGGTCCAATATCACTACCATCAGCCAGCCTAAATTTAAGGTCAACTAATTCCTCCACAGCCATCAAAATAGACCTTCAAAACTATGCACACCTCAAATTCTCAGAGCCAACTATTCAAAATCAATTACAACAAGCAAATATGAAAAATAAAATCAGAAAATATACACCCCCTCTAGTTCAAGAAAAGTAAAACCACATCTAGATCAAAACTCTTCAGACTGTCTGCGAAATGTTAAAAGGAAAAATAAAGACATCGGCTTTTGGACCACAATTGACCACTTTTCAGCTGTAAAATCTTCAAGAATCCCATAAAAAAATTACGAAAATTCTTATTGAAAACAACCCAGATTGGCTGTAAAGAATTGAAAGATCTACTGGTGAGGGCAGCAGAAAAGATCAAATTTTGGGGAGTTTTTGAAATCAGAATATTGTGAAGAAGAAACGGTAGCTGAGATGAATCGATAACTAAATTTATGGGCTGCAACAAATGGATAATATTATTACTTTTTTAGCCGAAAGAGGAGAAACTTGCTTTTGCTTTGAATTCAAAGACTGAAATTAGAAGTTTACTATGAATCAATCTCCAAATTGGAAAGTTAATAGACAGATTTCGTTTTTGCAGGCCAAATTAGTTAGGGAATATATGTCTATATACTAAGACTAAATTATTTTTGCGCGTTTGTCATATGAATTTCGGTGAAAATTTAATGATATTGATGTTTGACGTGTGCTGAAATATAATTGAATAATTAGAGTTGGAGAAATCTTATTTGACTTTTAAATTTACAAGAATACTGCCCTAAATTTCTAAACATGCTAAAAGTAATAGGCCCCTTTCGTCTTATATTCTAGATAAAAACAGAGAATCACTGAAGAAATAAGAATAATAATAGTAAGAATTCCTCACTGGTAACGGTATAATTAGTGAGCACTCGAGAAAAATGCACCAATTTTTGATAAACTGAAATTTGGAATAATAAAATGTTTTAATTAATTAAGCCAAAATAGAAAACAATTGAAATGAAATTGTAGCAATAGCCATATATAAGATTTGTTGACTGTCAATGTCAACCCTATATTATTGTCTCGGTGAATTCACAATTCGATAAATTCCAATTCAAGAAAAAACAAATATGAATAATCAAATATGACGAATTTTCACTTCTTGAAATGTGCAGAAAAGTCTCGTTTGCAATGCTTGCCATTTCAAAATAAGTATCGTTTAATATCTTTTTTTCTTTTTTTGCGAAGTGTTATTTTAGAGTTTTAAGGTAACTTTTCTATTTGCCTTCTTAATTTTGTCTCCATGAAATCACATACTAAATAAACGTATTGTGTGATCTTTTTCCATTGATTAAGCAATACTATACAATGTATTTAATTTTATTTCTTACTATGTGACAAAGCTACAAAATGATACTTATTTTGAAATAGAAGGCTTTTTTCTTGAAGGTTTTGAAACAGAAGATTAAAAACAATAACTCATGTAATATTGCAAATTAATTTACCAACTATTTACAAATGTCTTAACGTTTAGGATATTTTTTCGTTTATATCTCGTTTGCAATGTTGGCTAAAACAAAATTTATGATTCTTTTTATGAGTTAATGGCATGAGAATCCATAGCCTCCATTTTTGATATGCACTGGATAAATTCATATTTATGTATAATATCTACAAACTAAATAAAATGGGTGAATCTCACTTAAAGAATCATGTGTGATATGCATACCTATAAAGACTTTGAGATTCAAATATATGACATTTGACCACAATTTAGGATTATACACTATGAATATAGTGATTTCTTGCACCATCACTAAATTTTAGGCAATTTTCAATTATTATGTGATTGTAATTAATTTGAATACATGCTGATCAATCCATTTCATTTTACTTACATTAACATCATCGTCATATCTAAATTCTTTTTTTGTGTAAAAATATCCTCTTATAGTATAAACTATGAATTAATGAATTCGTATGAAGTTATTGTAAAGGTTGATGAATTTGTCATGAAAGTTAATTAACTCAAAAAAAAAAACCACCCCTCATGGGATTCGAATTCAAGTATACAAATTCATCCAACAAACTGATATATTCACCATAGATCTTCACGATCGAAAGGCAGAAAATAATTCCTCGTCTACATGTTAAAGATTGTTTTTATTTGTCGCCTTTTTCAAGATGGTATAAGCAATCAGCTTATATAGAAACTTACATTATCGATTGAACACACGTTTAATTCAAATGACTTTTTTCTTTAATTTTTATATTATACATTTTTTTGTTAAATGTTGGAGAAAATCAAAACTTATTTTACAAGCTTTAAAATAATATTATCAAATTTAAAGATAAAATAATTGTTGAGATTCTAGACACAATAAAGCAAGAAAGAAACTACGTAAGAATTTATATGATTCGATCAAATGATCTACGTCTACGGAGGATGAACGAAAAGTTTATTAGATCGTTGGAGAAGATAACCGGAATCAAAAAAGGAATACAATACACAATATCTCTCTCTCTCTCTCTTTAACTTCTCTCTCTAATAACTGTCACGAGACGGAAAAACTGTTCTCAGTCTGTTATCAGTGCGTTTTCTGGTATATGCTTTATCACATATCCACTAGCCTATTTATCTAACTAGATCCTATAATTATCACCATTGAAATTAAGTCGGTGATAAAGAATGATTGTGATTAATCCACGTGTACAGATATATGTCACTGTACTGCAACAAACTCCTATGAGTTGAAGTATCAACAACACTATCTGCCAACATCTGCTCCCTTCAGCTAGATGTCATATGCCAGCAGCCATATGCCAGATGTCAAATGCCAGATGCTGGCATTCAACTCTCCTGTCAGCGATCAACTCTCCTGTTAACAGCCAACTCTCCTGCCAGCAGCCAACTCTCTTAACTAGCAGTCAACCCCTATTCTGCAACACTATTTGTAGTCATAAGCACTTATAATAATAAAATTTTACAACAGAGTAATAAGGAAAATTTTGGTTAATCGTGCTAACCCACTCAATTGTTGAGCCTTATTTTCCTTTCAGGCTAATCAGAGTAATTTTTTTCGATCATAAAGATTTCGATCCTAACCCTACTTTTTTATCTATTCCGACCGATAGTTTTGAGCTAAATTGACATCCTTATTCACAAACATGGAAAGTTTCATCTATTTCAGTGATTTAATCTATATATTACGCGTCGTTTGGGTGGATATGGGCCCAAATTAAGAAAAATAAAAAATTGGAAACCACAGCTCGCAGACAAACTAAAATTTTCAATTTAATTGCACTATTTATTAATCATTTTAAAGAGTGCATTTGAACCAAATACAATCTTTAAGGATAGACCCACTCCTTAGAGTAAACAACAAGGTTGTTTTGCAATTTTTCTCTATAATGTAATTTGGTGCACGCGGTAGTAAAAGATAAATTTTTGCAAACCTAAATGCTGAAAAACATTAATCCCTATATTCCCTAAAAAGAAGATTTTTTTTAATTTTAATTTTTTTTCAAGTAAACATTCTACACAAAAAGGGATAAAAAGCAAAGTAGAGGAAAATAAAGTAGATTCTACAAGAACTGTAGAAACTAGAAAGTACTAGTATAATATGCTTCAAATATTATCTAAAAAAGTATACTATGCTTTAAATATCCGAGTTACCTTTTGAGTCTATTAATTATACAGTGTATGATTAATCGGCACAATTAATTGTTATCTTTATAACAATGTCCAAACAGTAAAGATTCTCTATGTTAACAAAGAGATTTAAAATTCAATTAACACCGTCCTCATTTCGCTAATTCAAAAAATATATATAGATAAACACAAAAATCACACATCTGCACCATACGGCGTTCAAAAGTGTCAATTATTATAAATAAAAGTGTCATTTATATTTAATAAAAATATCTTATTTTTTTACCATACATGTGATTAGAATTAAAGTATTATTTACGCCAAATAAAAGTACCATGTACATTAAAAAATATCAATACCACATCCTCACAAAATTCCACCTCATAAGTAAACAAATACACTACTCCTTGAATGATAAGTTAATAAGAATGAGTATGCAGAGTTGGTGATCAAGTTTACCAGTGATTGTTGTCGACCGAAGCAACCATCCTTGAAAGTTGAAATGTCAATATAAAATCTGATTCTACAAGAGTGGAGCGTGCATACTTCGTTGGCATGGCTATTTCTAGGGTAAGTAAAATATTCAAAATCTAAATAATCGAATCGAACTAAATCAAAATATTAAATTTGGTTTGAATTTTAATCTCCAAAATTCGAATTTTTGGTTCAAATTGAATTAGAATTTTTAAATCTGAAAACCTGAATTATATATAAAAATGATACTTTATTTAAATATTTCTAACCATAATATAAATATATATAAGAAATAAAATTTAGTTTCAAATTTTCAGGGCTTTTTTTATTTTTGATTTATTTTTTTAAAGAATTTTTGGATTTTTCGGTTCGATTCAGATTTTGTTATAAAAAAATTCGGATTTCTAGATTCGGATTTTTGAAAAAATTCGATTCCGCTCGAATTTTTTTTCTTTTAAATTTGGATTTTCGGATCGAAACCGAATCCTAGTGCTTACCCCCACCAAATTCTAATGCATCTAGTTTATTCAATTATCAATACATTATTAATGCTATATACTCCCTCCATCCCAATATTCATGACATGTTTTCCTTTTTGGGCTGTCCCATTAAGTTGGTTTGTTTCCAAAAAATGAAACACTTTTTAAACTAAAAAGTGCCTCGAATTTTGTGACATCCACTACTTTACACACAAAATACAATTTTCCTTAATCTACGTGCAAAAAAGAAATGAGCCATGAATAACGGGACGGGGAGTATTATATTCCGACGGCAAATAAAATCAAATCATCTCCTATACATGATTACGAAGCAAACGCATCTCGTTAGTTTGTGTGTTGTCCAAGTAGTAGAGTGGTTAATGTCGAGATCAAATGTTTCAGATTCGAATCCACCGTAATACGATTTTAAAATTTTGTATTAATTAACCCTAAAAAAAACGCACCGCACCATGTTGATTCTCTATGACTCTATCCAACGAATCTAATCACTTTATATTTATTTTTTTCCTCATTTTATTCTGATCACTTTGCACATAGACATATATGAATCTATCTGCTCAATATTTTATTTGGGCCGAATTTTATCTGCACTATTTTTGAATTTTTTAAATAATTTTGTAATTAATCAAATCTTATTAAAACTCATTCTCCACAGGCTCTTAGGATTTATCTTAAATATTGTATTTGTCCCACCTATAAATACTGAATTTAGGAATACGGCGCTACTAATAATTAAAATATAAACAACATACTGCTAATGAAAATACACAAAACAAGGTTCAATGCAGAAATAGGCTATCTCGAATTCACACTTTGGTTTGTTTTGTTAGATTCTCAGTACATATATCGCCCGAACATATCCTAATTTACTGAATTAACATAATAAATTTTGATAACCATAATTTTCAAGGATTCAATCACAACAAAATTGAAATGGAAGTATCTGAACAAACACACACGATAACTCAAAGACTAAATTATATATATATATATATATATATATAAGATGGATCACGTGAGAATGTAAATATTGGTGAGAAATAAGAATGCAGCATTTAACGTATAAAGTTGTTGCACTAAATGTAAAAATTTGTTGCATCAAATTTAACATATAAAGTGTAGCACTTAATATAAAGTTATTGCACAGAATTTGGTGCAACAAATTTATACATTTAGTGCAACGACTTTATACGTTAAATGCTACATTCATATTTCTCACCAATATTTGCATTCTCACGTGAATCGTCCCTATATATATATATATATATATATATATATATATAGAGAGAGAGAGAGAGAGAGAGAGAGATGGGGATAGAGAATAAAATTATTTGTAAGAAATAAGAATAAATCTAAGCCATTGATTTTAGTAAATCAATGGACAATATTAATTTGCTTTGTGTCGCAGTTCACAACTACATATGTTACATTTTAAATTGTTGAATTAATTAAAATTTATATTATTAATTTTGTTCATTGATTTTAAGGATTTGTTGTAGTCTAATTTGTGTAACAATAAAATGAGTATAGTATATGTTATAAATGTGCTATAGATATTGTGAGAACCTCATAACAAAAAAATAATGAATTCGGTGTGAAAGTTGAGAATCAACTGGGAAAGTTATTGAATTCAAAAAAATATAATTTTTTGCCCCTCATGGTATTCGAAACCTGAATGAAAATTCTGTATTTTTTGATTCAGTTACTTTTCCAACGGATGCATTAACTTTCATAGCAAATTTATTTTGTTCATTACGATTTTGTTTCTCACGTTAAAAATAGTTCTTATTTAAACTCCTCTATATATATATAATATGTAACTACACATTTATGGATTCTCTCTCAAAGAAAAACAAAGGCAACCCTTACATTTAATGAGATATTTTAGTAGTCGTATAATGAGAGTTTCGTCCTCTTTATGATGACTTCTTATGGATATTAGATAAAATCCTTCTAGCTTTTTAACCGTTGAATCATCGTGATTTATGCTTTCATATTTTCATGGAGCTGAATTGTGAGAGCTATCGGGGGAGAGCTTGCCATTGTGGAACAAGGAATATTTTGGGAAGACGTACAAGCAGTCGCCCAATCATTGACAATGCTTAGGAGTAGTACGTAGCTGTAGTGCACATCGCCATGCCATGCGATAAATTTATTATTTTTTCTTTTTTCGGAAGATGCCATGCAATAACTATTTGTGCACATATAAATACTGGTTGGGAATTGTTCCACATACTGTCACTGCTTCTGCTTCTTCTCTTCCTCTTCCTCGGGAGAAGCTCTACTATCATATCCTTCCTTTCCTTTTCTTTCTCCCCTTTTGATTAGGTTTAAACTCTCGCTAATTAAACCACCCTATATTTGTATAACTAATATATTACAATTAATTTATATGTAAAAATACAATAACTATATATGCGAGGGTTGTCATTTATATGTACATTGTCACCTTCTTTAGATTCGCTCCTTAAAGTTTCAACTTCTATTGAAGGAGAAAATCGAACCAAGATATCTGTTTTTCCAATTTTTTGGTCTTATATATTATTGTTGGGTATCTGCCTAGCCAAGGGTTCACCTCTTGTTTCCCAACCTTCTCGCTAACTTCACAGAGTGCTCAAGCACTAAAGAACCTTTTACTCTTCACCGCCCCGCACACGAACGGATCGTAACAATGCGGGAAAAGGTGTCCTCGGACACGGTGGCTCGATTTTCCCACAAGGCAGCGCAACACTCCGGCAACAACCGGATCTAGGGTTTCCGGAAGGTGAAAGGTAGGAGCAGAGAATGAAACCTCTCAAGCTTTCTGAGACTACCAAACGGAGACCTTGACAAAGGAATCCGGCACCAAACTCCTCACAAGACACTAGACACCTTCTCGTAGTAAACAATAGTGTAACCACGGTAGGGTTTCTAATATACTCTACATCACGAAGGGAGCGGGGGTTTATATATGGAGGACGCAGGAGGAAGAACGGTGTGGCCATTAAAGGCGGTGAAGAGCTCAAGAGAGCTCAGTAATGGTGGTGGGATGAACGGAGGAAACGAGGAGACGGGGGAGAGAAAAGAGGCGCAGCCTCAATTAGGTTTAGGTTAAAGTGAGGCATCGGGAGAGGGGGAAGGTAGAAGTAGGGCTAGGGTTATGGGCTTGTGGGCTAATGGGCTGAGGGGTTAAAGGGTATGTGGGCCGAGTGAGAGAGGAGAAGATAAATAAAGATATATGGGCCAACATCCCACATATCCACCTTTGGCCCGTAGATCTTTATGTCGCCAAGGAAGTGTGCACTGTCATATCAATAAGTTTTATCATCATAGCCAATTTTTTCCATCATCCTATCACAAAGACAAGATAATAGAGGGTGAGAAAAATATTATGCATATTTAACTCAATCTCAAAATACAGGAGACCAACCCAAAGGAAAAGACTCACCAAAAATCTCAAACCTACAAGTAGGTTATCATAGAAGAAAACAGACAGACAAAAAACATACCAAACAAACATACAAAAGAAGGACAAACAGACAGAGAACATACAAAAGAAAAGAGGAACAGGAACAAGAAAACAACAAGAAAAAACAGACAGAGAACAAACAGGCATATTAACCAAAATTAAGGATTCTTTTACAAGATTCTAATTTGGCAACAGGAAGACATTTTGTGCCCATATCAGCAGGATTAAATTCAGAGGGAATTTTATCAAGAATAATTTCTCCTTTTTCAACCACATCCCTAATAAAATGGTACCTAACATCGATGTGCTTTGTTCTATCATGAAAATAGGGTTTTGCAGTTGAATTGCGATTGACTATCGTAGTACAAAATAGGTTTATCATCAATGTAGTTTATTTCGCACAACACACCTTTAACCAGATAGCTTCTTTAATGACCTCGATGAGTGCTATGTACTCAGTTGATTCAAGTGGATAAAGCCACTATGCTTTGAAGTTGAGATTTCAACTAATACTAGAACCACATAAGGTGAACACATAGGATGTAGTAGATTTTCTTTGGTCTTTGTCATTAGCATAGTTGGAGTCCACATAACCAATACACTTAACACCATTATCGATTTAGAAAAGAGCGGACCATTGGTCATAGAAGACTTTAAGTATCTAAACAACCATTTACTGACTTCCCAATGAGGAAGTCCAGATTTGCCATATATCTACTTTAAGCAAAAAAAGATATGCAATGTCGGGCCTAGTGCTAATCATTAAATACATGATGGAATCCAATGGCATTTGCATAAGGAACATCTTTCATTTCATCCATTTGAATTAGATTGAGGGCTTGTGTCTTGCTTAGCACAAAGTGAGAAGCAAGAGGTATATTAATGATTTGCAATTAGACATGTTGAACTTGAGCAAAATCGATTCACATAATCACTTTGATGCGTATAAAGTGGATTTTTCCTATTTCTTTCTATGTTCATGCCCAAGATTTTCTTTGCATCTCCAAGATCTTTCATCTTGAAATTATCACATAAACATTTTGAACATCTTGAATGGTTTTCAAACAAGGGCCAAGGATTAGCATATCATCTACATACAGAAGCAGGTAAACAGGAGGCCCAGAGTTTATGTAATAAAGGCAATGGTCAAACTGACTCCTAGAGAAATTTAGACTTTGCATGCATTGGTCAAATTTAATGTTCCACTGTCTGGGAGACTGTTTCAGACCATACAAAGATTTTTTAAGCAAACAAACATGATCAGGAAATTCTTTACTCACAAAACCTTCAGGTTGTTTCATGTAAATATTATTTTCAAGTTCACCATGCAAGAAGGCAGTGGTAACATCCATTTGTTTCAGTTCCCAGTTAAAGTGAGCAACCAAGGCAAGCATTATTCGAACAGTGGTGAATTTAACAACAGGAGCAAAGATTTCATTATAATCAATTCCTTCCTTTTGAGTAAACCCTTTAGCTACAAGCCTAGCTTTATACCTAACATTTTCAGGTTCATTTTTAATCTTGAATAGCCATTTACATTCAACCACAGAGCAATCATCAGGTTTTTCCACCAGGACCCATGTTTCATTATCATGCGAGATTTCATTCGTAATTCATGGCTGCAAGCCATTTATCAGATTCAAGAGACTCAACTGCTTCAGAGAAAGAGTTAGGTTCAGAATAATCAACATTAGTGAACACATTAAAAGCATATAAGGAGAGGTTATAGTCATCAAATCTAGCGAGCGCCTCACATGTCTTCTTTCCTATCTCTAGCAAGGTGATAATCATTTAGGTTTTCAGGGGTTGATTGATTCAGATTCAGATATGGGGTTAGAATCAGTTTCTGGTGCAGAGATTTCAGGTGTAGGTTCATTTGGTTCCTCTTGATCAGGGGTTTGAGGATCCACCTCATTTGGAACTGCAAGGGGGTAAAACATGAAATCATATTTGTCATGCACATTATCTTTCTCCACCTCACTTGGAGCGCAGAGGTGAGGATTCATGTAAACAAGGAAAACTCGTTCATTAAAAGCAACATCTCTACTTATGCATGTTTTGAAACCGTGTACACTTCTATCCCACAATCTGTATCCTTTACACCATCGGATAACCCAAAACACACATTTTTAGCTCTAGGTTCAAGTTTTCCTATACTTTGATGCACACATAAGACACCCAAACACCTTTAAATTTTTCAGACAAACAGGTTTATTCCAGAAAACAGATTCAGGCAACATTCCTTTTAAAGGAACAGAAGGAGATCTATTTATTAAATAGGTTGCTGTAATGAGAGCTTCTCCCCAAAAGTGTTTTGAGAGACCGGAGGCAACAAGAAGGCTTCTTACTCTCAAGGAGAGTCCTATTCATTCTTTCTACAACTCCATTTTGTTGTGTGTGTGGGGACAGACTTATGTCTGGTTATACCGAGTAGAACACCAATTGTCCATGGCTTGATTACGTAATTCTAGACCATTATCGACCTTAAGAATTTAATCCTCTTTCGGTTTGATTTTGGATTTTATTTGCCCAAACAGCATGACTTTTCAAAACATCGATTTATGTTTCATTAGAAATACCTGTGTTTTCTTGAAAAATCATCAATGATGGACAGGAAATATGAATTTCCACCATGTGTGGATACCTTTGCAGGTCCCCACACATCAGTGTGAATGTACTCAAGAATTTCAGTGCTTATATGATTTCTAGGATAAGGTTTTGACACAGGGAAAGCAGACTTATGGTGTTTACCCATAACACATGGTTCACAAAATGTCACACCTGTTACTTTATCATTTCCAAAAGCTCCAGTTTTATTCAGAATTTCCAACCCTTTATTACTCATATGCCCTAGTCTAGCATGCCATATTATGGATTTGTCTTCATGCACCATGTTTGCAACAAGTAAAGGAACAGACTCAGCATGAACAGTATATAGGTTTCCCTTTCTAGGGGCTGAAAAATATACTTTGGAGTCTTTTTCAAATTGGAACCTTAAATAATTCACAGATCCACTTATCATGCTATCAGCAATTTTAGATCTGCATAAAAGGTGAATTTGATTAGCACATATCTCACTTCCTTTAAAGTAAGCAAACTCCCATTTTCAAATTTTAAGCATATATCACCTTTTCCCAGAATTTCACAGTTTTGGCCATCAGCCAAGGCAACATGTCCAGATTTAACAGATTGTAGGTTGTGAAACATGTGTTTAAAAGGGGTTACATGGAAGGTACAGACTGAGTCAATTAACCATTCATCGAATTCAGATTTTGAAATGGCATTTGAGTAACTTATAATCAAAATCATAGTCATGCATCATATACACACCTTCCTCTTCATACATTATTAACAGTTTGTTTTGGCTCATTAGGAACAAAATTTTTCTTCTTTGGCACCTACATACATTTATAAAATGCCTGTGTTTTCCACAGCCCAACAAACCTTCCTAGGTTTTGTTCAAATCTTTGACTTTGATTTTGAAAATGAGGTTGATTATGTTGTTGATTAAAATTCGCCTATTAACAAAATCATTTCGGGTTTTTCGAATTTTCGATTGATGTTGAGGCATTTTGGGATCGGTTTATTAGCATACATAATGTCACCATGATAGGGCTTGGATTTTAGTAATTTCAGTTCATTTTCCTCGCTTTAAGGCCATTGACAATCATTTCACAATTCACTTTAGACCCACCATATTTTAGAGCGATTTTACTTGAAAATGATTCAGAATAGATCCTAACAAAATTTGAGCGAATATTTTTCAATAGAGTCATCTCCACCGGTTTTAGGCCATGCAATGTTTATTAAAATCATCCATATTTGCATCAATGTCTTTTGAAATATCCATTTGAAATGACATAAACCGATTTTTAGGGACCAAGCATTTTCTTCATTGAAGTAGAGTATAAAGAATTCAAATTATCCCACGATCTTTTGCACATTGATGTTGGGAGACTTTTTCGACCACGTAGTTTTCAGTTAAGCAAAATAGTGGCCTAGCACTATCATTCATATCCATTAACCTTTCATCAATAGTTGTACTATCAATTTTGGTAATAATGGCCCTTTTAACTTTTTCTTTGACCAGAATACACTCCATTTTAGTTTTCCAGTCCTGGAAATCATCCCTTCCATTAAAAGGCACCAAATTCAGGTTGTTCATGATAACACACAAGGAGGGTAGCACAAACACAATTAGGGAAGATGCAAGAGATCACAACAGAGAGCACAGCCAACAAACCACAGCCAAGAAAAACAGGGAAAAAACTCCCTATCTTGTAGTTGACAAACCAAGGGCTTAAAGTGTTGAGGATTTCTCAGTTCTCAGCACAGATTAGTCTGTGGAGCAGAGGTTCACTCAAGACAACCCGAGGTAAGTTTTTCCAAACAAGAACTGACTTTACCAGTCAGAAAACTCTCAAGACTTAGAGAGTTTTACGATGAACATCAAAAAGAACTCGCAGAATGTAAAGCAAAAACCAAGGAAAATCACAAGAAACCATCAGTAACCTGGTATTAACCGCTATCCAAAGCTACTCGCACGAGGAGACACTTTAAAGTGAATCCAGACGAACTGGACCTTAAGCAAAGTTAACCTTTAAGCTTTTGAATGCTTCAGGTTACAAGGGAATTCAAGGAATAACACAAATCAAAGCGGAAGCAGATACAAAACAGGATCGCAAGATACCCAAAGACAGAACACAGATCAAACCACAAAACCTCCAAACCACAGAACACAGATCAAACCACAAAACCTCCAAACCACAGAACACAGATCAAAACCACAAAACCTCCAAACCACAGAACACAGATCAAAACCACAAAACCCTAGACCTAGGAGAAGAGTTTCAGCCGCTTTACCAGAGCCGACTCTCCCAGGTAGGGGAGAGGCCGGTCTTACCGTTTTCCTTGCTCGTCGGGAGCGAAGTTTGCGCGGCCAGTAAGGCGGCGGGGTGAAGTAGGTGAGGTCGGAGGGTGCCCCGGGCTAGGTCACCGTGGCTCTGATACCAATGTTGGGTATCCGCTAGCCGAGGTTCACCTCTCGCTTCCCAACCTTTACGCTAACTTCACGAGTGCTCAAGCACTAAAGAACCTTTTACTCTTCACTTTATGCGCACACCCAATGATCGAACAATGCGGGAAAAGGTGTCCTCGGACACGGTGGCTCAGATTTTCCCACAAGGCAGCGCAACACTCCGGCAACAACCAGATCTAGGGTTTCCAGAAGGTGAAAGGTAGGAACAGAGAATGAAACCTCTCAAGCTTTACAGACTACCAAACAGGAGACCTTGACAAAGGAATCCGGCAGCCAAACTCCCTCACAAGACACTAGACACCTTCTCAGAGTAAACAATAGGGTAACCACAGTAGGGTTTCTAATATACTCTACATCACAGAAGGGAGCGGGGGTTTATATATGGAGGACGCAGGAGGAAGAACGGTGTGGCCATTAAAGGCGGTGAAGAGCTCAAGAGAGCTCAGTAATGGTGGTGGGATGAACGGAGGAAACGAGGAGACGGGGGAGAGAAAAGAGGCGCAGCCTCAATTAGGTTTAGGTTAAAGTGAGGCATCGGGAGAGGGGGAAGGTAGAAGTAGGGCTAGGGTTATGGGCTTGTGGGCTAATGGGCTGAGGGGTTAAAGGGTATGTGGGCCGAGTGAGAGAGGAGAAGATAAATAAAGATATATGGGCCAACATCCCACAATTATATATAGTGTTGTAACGTCTAAAAAATCGAATTATTGCAACTATCACATAATTTTGATATTGAAGGGAAATTAAAAAGAAAAGAATATGTTAGAGGAGATGTACGAGTTCAATTTTTAATTCCAGTGTGAATCACGCCCTTGAATATTTTAATACAGTAGTTTATTTCCTGTAATAATTAAACTGCAAATCAGAGATAAAGGATAAGCTGGATCCATTTTTTTCTGGATGAGAGCTTTGTAGCAGAAGCAGAATTTGCTAAGTCTCATTTCTTCAAATTCAGCATTCAAATCCTCCAGTAATTGAAGTGAATGCTTCCAAAAATAGTCCTTTATTTTATTGTTTGTTGTTAATATTCTTTATTATATATTAGCAATAAAAAAACTAATAAAATAATAAATGTTCTTACATACAAGTATTATGTGCACGTGTATTTATATATTTATGACTAATGTCGCATTTGACCCATAACTTTACACAAAAAGTTTAATTTGTAACGTAACCCATATTTTATTTGGATAGATCATATTTTCATTTAATTCGGCACACTGTTTAACAAAATAATAAATCGAAATTAAATGAGTTCGTCGTATAATAAGACAAGTTGCGTTGGTAAAAATGCTAATGAGTGAAATTAACACAATTTAATGAACAAAAAATTTAAAAACTTAATTTCAAACTGAAAATAAGGATATTTAAAAAAAAGATATTAACTTAATCCAATTTTTATTACTTTTGATAGTTTACTATGCCATATGTCCGCTGAATATTTAATGAATGACAAATAATTTTGTTAAACAAGACATCGGATAAATGTTAGGGACGTTATTTAATAACCTATTATATATGTCATGCATCTATTTATCTTGAGCTAGGGGTTGAAATTACAGTATAAGAGAGTTCTCCACCATTTGCTCATTTGATACCATTTTTGTATAGTTTGATAGGTTTTAAAATTACTTCGAAAAGGGGTTCGTTATTCTAAACTAGTAATAAAAATGAACAATGGAATTTGATTCCAATTTTGAATATTATCTTGTAAAACAAATCATTTCCGGATGAAATTGAAACACAAATATTTAACCCAAAACCATCAAATTATTACTTAATTTTCTTAGTAAGCATAATTTTATTTCTAGTAATTTCCATTAGACATATCGCAAATTTATATTACAATGTTTTTTTTAGTTATTTATATTACAATGTTAAATATAAATATTTTCCCATCTAATCTACAACGTATGCATATAACAATATTTATATGCTAGAATAATATAAGCGATCACAACTATATAACCACATTTGTCGTATAGGTTAACACTTTTCACTTAAACTCGTTGATACCAAATAAAATGAAAAATCTTAGTCAATCCACCGCCTTCATTCCATATAATATACAGATAATAAGTTACCACGTAAAAATATAAAAATGGTATTTATTTCAGGTATCGTAATCCGAATCCAAATTTACTTAATCCCCGGATTTTTTATTATTATTAGCGTCACCCCTACGCTCAACCTCACCCCCGCCCCAATTCCTGTATTTATCCCGACCGCTCATGCAAAACCCCCCTAATTCACACACACAATTTCTCGTGGGAAATCCATTTTCTCGATCGATCGCCATGCAAGATCCGGAATTCGGAGACTGCGTCGGCGTCGAGAGCTCTGCCGATATCGAATTCAACGCCGGCGCGACACCGCGCGGCGTCGCGATCCCCCGCAGACACAGGGGGCCGGCGGCGGCGGAGAAAAAGGAGTTTCCGCCGCCGATCTCGTGGCTGGCGCGGACGGAGACTCTCCCTTCGCACATACCGAGGGTGATGAGGAAGTACTGCACGAGCGACGGCCGGTTGATAATCAGAGAGGAGAGAGTGAGGCGCCATGACTATTTCCTCGCCGACCGATCCAATGGACGCCTCGTGCTGAATCTCGTCAACGTGGAGGAGGACGTCGTTGAGGAGAGCGGCAAGGAGTGTAGCGACGCGTCTCCTCCTGAAATCGGCGGTGGCGACGAGGGGATCAAGCGCGATTTGACGGTCGAGGAAGTGGTGGCGGAGTGCTATAAGTATAATGGCTTGGGGTTGAAGCCATGCGGTGGTTTTATTGCGGCGGTGCCGGTGTTTAGGCCTCCAGTTCCAACATGAATACACACCTTCACTTTCCCTCTCTCCCCTTAAATGAGTGCATTTTTTTTATTTAAATTTTTCCTTATTCTTTTTTGGTTTTGTCCAATAATCTGTGATATTCTTTACATTGATTTCAGCTCGAATATTATTGCAAAATTTTATCAGAAACTAGTCTCAATTTTCGCGGAGCCTAAAGAAAAGTTAAATATAAAAAGTCGAGCTATATATAATTCACACTATTTTATTGATAAAAACTTGATGTTTAATTTTTTATTTTTTTTTTGGTATTATGGGGAACCGCAGCCTTACGCGTTTGGTGGGGTTCGAACCTATAACCTCTCGGTCATAAGAACCCACCTTAACCATTGGAGTGTCCCTAAAGACAAACTTGATGTTTATAATTATATGTACTTTAGGATATAGCATGAAAAATAGTGTAATGTGGCTAGTGGCTAATTGCAGTGTAATTCTGATCAATTAAATCTCCTTGTGAATTTTAATCATCCGGGTTTTATTTACGCATATCATCACAATCAAATTTAAAACAATATTTTCTGGCAATTGACAGCACATAATTAAGAATCTAGAGTAAATTATCCTGTCCGTTTCGAAAAGAGTTATGAAGTTGTGCATTTAAGTGAAATAAATAAATCTAATTGAAGTTTGTATAATTTTGAAATTTCGGTTTGCTTAATTTTTTTCCCAAAAGAAGGATCAATCTTCAAGTATTTATTTTAAAATCTGCTAATCACGGAGATGCTTACAATAATTAGTGGCAGACGGTGAAAGGCGGTATCTTTATATCTGATACCGTACACGTGTTCATTTTAGGTGTGCTCGTGTCAGCCGTTTGGGGTAAGAAGGGGAATCTCTGACTGCAGCTTGCGTCATCTCTACTCACCGTGACGTAACCCTTCAAGCGGCAGCGAGTCGCGACGTAGAAAGTCTTTCTATCTCTTCGATTTTCTAGTGTTCTTCTTTTTCTTTATTTATTTTATGCAAAGATAATAATAGTGTAAGCCTCACATTTTAAATTCTGTAATATATATTTAATTTGTTGCAAGAAAGGTGCGTGAACGAACGAAATCGTTTTCACTCAAATATTGAAAGATTACACCACTAATAGAGAGACGGCTACGCAACTCAAAATAAAAAAACAAAACAAAAAGGAAATTAAAAATATACAGATTGGTACTTTGTTCTTTCCGATGCTGACAAGGAATCTTCTTCTATCTTTTGAATTTTTTTCATAACTCATCTTTTTCTTTGATTTTGATGGTATAAATTTTAATAAATATAAAATAATAAAGATAATAAATTAATAAATAGTGAGATTTAAAAAATAAAATATAAAGATAATAAATAAATATATTAATGAATAATAGGATTTAAAAGGTAGATCATAAATGACTTTTTATAAATAAGTAGATAGATTTAAAGTAAAAGTTATATAATTGATATTCCCAGAAAAGGAAAATAAACATTTTTATGAACGAACTAAAATCAAATTAAATAAATATATTTTGTGAATGGAGAGAGTATTAAACATTTGTAACTTAAATCATCTGCTGAAAAGTAGCATTTGTATTATTAATTTTTAAACATTTAATTATTCATATATATCAGATGTTACAATATCTAGATGTTACAATATATTACGAAGTTATATATGAAATATGTAAGATAGTGTGTCTATATAAAGATATATTGATATTAGTAAATTATGATTAATTAGTTTATGGAGTTGACTTACTGATATTATTCCATTATTTTCTACATTGCCTTTCCGTTCGTCCCAAATTATAGTGTGACAAGGTGAGGCTGATTACATTTTTGGAAAAAAAAAAAGCTCAACATAATGCTAGTTAAATATTCAATGGATAGAAATATAAAAGTGTTGCATACCATAAATAGTAAGTTATTTTGGGTGGAAAAACTAGTATGTCTAGTTTTACTTTTGTTATTATGTGTTGCGATATTATAGACAGGTAACAACATTTCGCTATATTGGAGGGTATTTAGCTAAGCTTAGTCTAGACAACTTATAAGCCGCAAAAGTTCATAAAATATTTCAATAATTTATAAGATATAATGTATCAAGAGTTTATAAATTATTAAATTGTTTGAATAATTAAACTTATAAATTAGAGAGAAAATTGTGATTAAAGGGAGAAAGTTGGGGAAAAATAAATTTGAAAATGTATACATTAGAAATAGCAAATCATTATTTTGTAAATTGATTATTGCTTATAAGATCAAGAAAAAATAAATTGGAATTGAATAACTAATTTTGGGGAGCTTATAAGTTGTTTGAGCATATTTTCACAACTTATAAGTTGTTTATGAACTTATTTTACCGAACACTTTTCAAGAATTTATAAACTCTTAAATAGCTTATAAACTGTTTTAAGGAGTTTGTAATCTCAGCCAAACACACTTATGATAATTGTTAGGACATTATTTTTTACAATTACTATAATAATCTGAGCTTTAAAAACAAACTAAAACCAAGGAACAGGACAAACTAAAGGCCCTTCCGATAAGTACTTAGTAAAATATCAAATAAATATTTATGTAAACATTGTAGGTACCAAAACTACAAGTTTACTATCAATCCAAATTTCAAGATTGTCTTTGCAAAGTCTTGAAGTAGTCTGTAGAAGGGAGATACTAAGGTAACTAATAACACAAAACATGCTAAAGGTAGCTTCATTGTCATGATTAAATTAAGAAGAAACAGAATAACGATTTAAATCAAATCACATCTAAACAAGGATGAAATAGAAGACAACTAGCTATAGAAAATCTAAGAATCGGAAGAAATCTCCTATCACGATCATAAAATGTAAACGTTTTCTGCTGCAAAGTTAGGGTGAGAATTAGATTCCACAAAAGAGATTATAAAACAAATCAAAATCTAGTAAACCAAATAAAGTAGAGCATGACGATTTAAAGTGGTAGAAGGAAGCAAATAGTTGACAGAATTTGGACCAATAATGCTGAGCATTAATGATAAATAGCACTATCTCATCAACTTTTTTTGTTCATCCAAATCGTACAAAATGAGGATCACTGACAGAGCACGTAACTCAGGGACACTGGTTATTATTTTACCAGATATTAATTCTTTGACAATAAAATGAATCATCGGATATAAAGGTATAAACTTTTTTACCAGGAATCTAATCTTTGACGACCAAACTAATCCTCCCAGCTGAAATGAATCATTCTTCTGCGACACTACAAAAACAAAACGTTGTTGGTGTCACTGCTCTCCAGGCAAAGATTTGATCATCTCTGAGTCACCTGAAATTATATACCCGTATCAAATAATCATGCAACTATTTGCAAAGGGCAAGAAGAATCTCACAAGTGTCGAACTAAACATGGGTATCATACCAGGGTCCATGATGCTGAGGCATGATACCGGAAATACTTTCCACATGCAGTTTCCAGATCAACATTGTCTACAATAACAGGATCGTTTGAGCAAGTAGTTCAACAATTAATTAGAGAAACAGCCTTCTTAGAAACCAAGTCCAATGAATAATTACAACTATTCCAACAGTAGCACACATGTAGTAAACAAGGCATAATAATATTGTAAATGAAAAAAGAAAAAAGAGCTAAAACATTTGATAGGTCATTAGAAGGGAATTAAATGTGACATATACTTTCTAACGAGACAAGTCACAAGCTTGCACTGCAACTACATGCCTTGAACTAAGACGACAAACAGATTCCAACATAGAAAATTTCCAGAAATTTAAGCAGATAAAAAGAAGGAAGAAAAAGGCTGAGAATCATCAGCACAGGCAAGAGAATTCAATAAAGTTACAAATCAAACAATGTGTAGTAGTTGACATTATCTACAGAGAGTCTGAGACATTCATGATTCAAGTCGAACATGAAACATTTGGTCACACATGAAACTTAATGATTCATAGTTACTAAAATATACATCAACTGATAAGAAAATGCAAACATAATCCTCAATCTCCATTATAAAAAAAGTTCCTAACAGTCAAAATGCATCTGAAGCAAGGGTGCATTAGTACAAAGTTAAGAACAGCTTCTAATATCACTCGCACTGGAGAATTAAGGGTACCAAATCAAATTTATATAAAATGCAGGAAAAATTGGAGGCTTACAAAGTATATAGAACTAGAGAAAGAAAACACTCACTCCCATTGTAATGGTGGATAGCAAGCATGGCGTCGTACTCAATCTCTGAATTCCTCAGAGGCGGGCAATTGTTGGATATCAGAATCAATTTAACTGCATTTCGATTTCCACATCCAATTCAATATGTAGAATCTATAAACCTAATAATAGTAAATAATATAAGCACTTTTGAAAAAAAATATATAATAAAACCAAACCTTTGGAACTCCTGATGGTTTTGAGAACAGTCTTGTAACCGATTGTTTATTCCACTCTTCATCACAAGCGCCAGACGGTTGTTTATGCTCTCATGAGTCTTCTTCTGCAATTTCCCCAATTCTTATTCAAGTCACTTTTCTCAATCTGATCAAAATTAACCAACATAAAAAAATCTCGTGTATAACAACGTTGTAGATATGTGTGTATATATATGTAGATAGACGGGGAGAGAGAGGCACCGTCTTCTTGCCGGAGGACACCATTGTTAGGGTTTAGAGCGAGCATTAGCGCTGCGCGTGTTAGTCACGTGTGTTTTGATGGACTCTTTGTTTAATTTTGTAAGAAGCCCACTAAAACTTGGGGAAATTTTTGGGTCATGTTTCATATTATTGGGCCAATATCCACTTATGAATATTTTCAACTAGGTTTCGCACCTTTATGCTCCCTCATCTCATCCAATATGAATTGTATTTTTTTTTTGCTGTCCCATTTAAGATGACATATTTTTTTAGAAAATAATTATCTCTTCAAAAATGTGGGACCTGTCTTTTTTTTTGGTCAATTAATACAGAAATTTTAAAGGCTGCGTCACGGTGGACTCGAACCCGAGACCTTTGGCCTCGGGCATTAACCACTCTACCACTAGGCCAACACACACACACAATGTGGGACCTATCTACTTTTTATTATTGTAATCACATTATACTTTTCTCCTAAATAACCGTCCTGGAAAAAAATGGATCGTCTTGAGTGGGACGGATGGAGTAAAATTTTAAAGTAAATTTACTGATTGTTTTTTTTAAAGAAAAAAACTTAATTTACTTGGCTATCAATTAGACAATTGTTGTAAAACCACAAAATAAGTAAAACTTATATTATTATTTTATGCAATTACTCCATTTCGTTTTCTCCCATTGATGAAGAATCTAAGCTTATCTTCTAACCAGTCATCTTTGTAATGACATCTGTATGATGTTCAATTGAACAAGTATTGGATGATTTTTAAGAAAAAGACATAATAACTGCAATGATATAACAGGAAAGTGTGCTATTATAGTCCTAGTCTTGTGAGCCTAATTTTTGCTTGGGCATCATAAGATTAGCTTAGTGGCTTTGCAGCTTGACTAATTTACACTAATTCTGTAGTGATTGATTAAGATTATATTATACAATCTTCATGTTGGAAAAAGCGTACAAATAGTACAACTTGCCGGGCGTATTAGAACTTGTGACAGAAATGTAGGAGATGATCAAAACTAACAATGAACTTAAACACAAGAGAAACAGAATAAAAAATACGATAACCGTATTCTAATGCCGAGTCGAGGAGGCCTCTTTCCGCAAGACGCAGATATGCCCGTAGTGCTCTCGGTTCCGGGCGTATCGTCCCCAAAGATAAACGGCAGCGTCTCGAAGGTGGCAAGACCAAGAACCAACGAGCTCCGCGAACCGGACGGAGGCGAGGCGAGCTCGACACGAACTATGTATGCAAGGAGTGCTTTGGAATCTTGGAATGCGATTGGCGATCGGTGACTAATCTTTGGGAGACATGTCCTATTTATAGGCGTCGTCCCCTCATGGGAAACATCTTGAGTCAACACCGCATTGATGTCGGGTGTTACGGTTATGTCCCCATTGAGTACTGAGAGGGTTACGTGGCGGTTTCGGAGACAACGCCCCACGCTTCCGTAGAGCCATCATGTCGGAACGTTATCAAGCGATTCGATGAATCGACAACGCGTGCGTCGTGTTCATTCGACGATCCGGACGTCTCTTCAAGTGCGGCGAGCCCAATTGGGCCACATGAGTTGGGCCCCGGACCAACTCCATCTGGGCTCGATATCAAACATTGATCCAATAATATACGGCAATGAGCCACGAAACCAGCCCACGAAACAAGCCCACGAACAAGCCCAAAACACGATCCACGGAACCGAATCGGCCGGGCGGTCGAACCGAACCCGGATCCGGGCCGGCCGGCGGGCGGCTCGACTGGGCCCGGCCGGCGGCGGCGCGTGGGCTTTTTCATCCCATCACATGTGCACACAATTATACTAAGTGTTCAATGAACCACTTATATAGACAATTAATGTATGTACATTAATCAATGTGGGATAAGGATTAATTAATCCATGCTTATCCCTTAAGCACATAACTTCATGTTTAAGTGATCAACTTTGATCCATTATTTCACCACCGGAAATCGGATTTGAGAATGTGAATACACTACGATCATCTACTCGAAACGTAGATCGATCCTATGCCGTTTAATTTCATAAAATTAAACGTTACGTCACTCAAAATCTTGGTCAAAGTAGCTTCCTGACAACTTGACCACATATATAATAAATATATATATTACCGTTGATTTCAACAATCCCACATGAGTGGAAATAGTCATATGCAAGTATGCGAACATACTCGATCCTCAAGAGATGTTAAAATATTTGGACAGGTGGTTTATGGCCTTGAACCTTCCATAGTTAGTACCATCGAGTACACAGGCGGATTAGTGGACACGATGCCTTGAACTATTCCCCCACAACGTGCACTTAGACAATGGTATTAACACTTTAACACCTCAACCTCATCCGTTCTCACGTTTGATTCCATTTTGGCCATGGACATCCACTTTGAATTCATAAGTGTTTTGTTTGAAGCGGCCCCACTTCGCACTTACATAGGTGATTCTTTACCGAGTATATTGCCATACTCAACCTACTCGAGGTATCTTAGGAATCATTAAGAGTCAACGACTCAATCTCACCACTAGGCAAGTTTTTCAAACACTCGCTTGCTTTCTAGGAGCAGACTAACTTGAGTGTTTACACTCGAACTCCTATAGCTTAGTTCTCCCATCAACCAAGTTCTTGGGATCTCCAGGTCATCATGGTTGGGTTACCACTATGATTGTTCTTAAGACGTGGATTTTAATCCCATTCCTCTAAGCAACTTGATCATTTGATCCGGTTCAACCCTTTGATTAACGGATCGCCAGATTATCTATTGACTTGACATAGTCAATTGATATAACCCCACTTAAGATCAAATGCCTCACCAGTATTATATCGCCGACGATATGTCGAGACTTACCATTATACAAACCACTTTTCGCTTCTTCCAATAGCCGTTTGGCTATCACGGTGAATCATCATCGGTGGCGGGTTTGACCAACATGGAATATCTTCCAAAAAATTACGGAGCCACTCGGCTTCCTCACCAGCTTTATCCAAAGCTATGAATTCTGATTCCATGGTGGATCGGGCTATACACGTCTGTTTCGTGGATCTCCAAGAAACAGCACCTCCCCCAATCGTGAACACGCACCCACTTGTGAAAGTGAATCTTCGTGTCGATATCCATTGGCATCACAGTATACCCTTCAAGTCTGGGGGATATCTCGTGAATGCAGCCCATGATTTTGAGTATACTTCAAGTACCTCAAAACTCTCACTAGAGCCTTCCAATGCTCCTTGCTTGGATTGCTCGTGTAACGACTCAATTTGTTCACAGCGCAAGCTATGTCGGGTCGGGTGCAATTTGTAAGATACATCAAACACCCGATGACCTTAGCATAGTCTTCTTGTCCAACAGGTTCACCCCTGTTTTACTCAAGTGAACATTGAGCTCCAATGGGGTCTTAGCAGGTAAACTGTCAAACGCGTTGAATTTCTTTAGCACTTTCTCGACGTAGTGAGATTGTGTCAAGATTATTCCGTCTGATCTTCTTAGAATCTTGATTCCAAGAATCACATCAGCTAATCCCATGTCTTTCATGTCAAAATTTCTTTTTAACATGCGCTTTGTGTCATTAATGACTTGAGTATTGCTACCCATGATCAACATGTCATCTACATACAGACACACTATGACATAACATTTATCGTTGTTCTTAACGTAGACACATTTGTCACACTCGTTGATCTTGAAACCATTTGCCAACATTATATTGTCAAATTTCAAGTGCCATTGCAACGGCGCTTGTTTCAAACCATATAGAGACTTCACGAGTTTGCATACCTCGCCTCTCGACCGGTACTAAAACCCTTCGGGTTGCTCTATATATACCTCATCCTCGAGGTCACTGCTCAAAATGCGCCTTAACATCCATTTGATGAATCTCAAGATTGCGCAAGGCAAGAATTGCGAGAAGCACCGAATAGACGTAATCCTCGTCACGGTGAATAGGTATCAAGAAATCGTACCTCTCTTTGTTTAAACCCTTCGACAACCAAACGGGCCTTATACTTTTCAATTGATACATCCGCTTGTACTTTCTTTTAAGGATCCATTTGCATCCTAAGGGTTTACAACCTTCGCAAATCAACCAAGACCCAGTGTGGTTTTGCATAAAGAATCAATCTCACTGAGCGACCTCTCGCCGAAAGCATCCCGTCTGCCGAGCATAGGCTACTTTGATCGACGTTGGTTCTTCGTCCAACATGAACGCAATATAGTCGGGACCAAAATTCTTTGGCGCTCGACTTCATCGCCTCGCCTCGGTTCCGACCTCCGGATCGACTCGATCGCTATGCGATATCGGTTCTTCTTCCAAAGGTTTAGAACTCAGAAGCCACCATCGCCTATTGCTAGAGTCGGCTTCACTTTTATCCTTGTCTTTCTGGGATAAACACTTTCAAAGAATATAGCATTCCTTGATTCAATCGTCGTCCCCAGTCATATCCGGCACCTCGACCGTGGATCGAAACGATAGGCCGCTGTTCAAGCATACCCAATAAAGATACAATCGACTGTTTTAGGTCCAATTGTAACTTGTTTAGGAAGAGGCACCTCAACCTTCGCCAAACACCCCCACACTTTGAGATATTTGTACGATGGCTTTCTTCCTTTCCACAACTCGTAAGGAGTGACATCCTTACCCTTGAGTGGAATCTTGTTCAGTATGTAGTTGGTCGTCAAAACGATTTCCCCACAAGTTCTGGGCAACCTCAACTAATCAACAAAGCATTCATCATCTCCTTAAGTGTTCGATTTTACGTTCAGAACGCTTATTAGACCGAGGTGAATAAGGTCGTCGCTTGATGTATTATACCACTTTCGTTGCATAATGCCTCAAACGAGCTACATATTCTCCCTCTATCACTCGAAGCAAGTCTTAATTCGACAGCTTAGTTGATTCTCGGCTTCGTTCTTGAAGTTTTTAAAAGCTTCAATAGCCTCGTCTTTACTTCTTAGAAGGTAAAGATAACAATATCTTGTACAGTCATCAATAAACGTGATGAAGTACTTTTTACCACCTCTAGTTTGTACAAATTTTAAATCACACACATCAGTGTGAATAAGTTCTAGGGCTTAGTGTCTGCTCACCGAATGAAACGGTAACTTAGCCATTTTGGCTTCCACACAAACCTCACATTTCGTTTGTGTATTAACTTCATTTAACTTTAGTAAATCTAAATTTACTAATCTTTTTATTGCATTTAGATTAACATGTCCTAATCTACAATGCCATAAATCAGAGCATTCAGTCAAGTAAGAGGAAGTAGATGCATTTTCATTCATAACAATCTTGGGTACACGGCAAGACAAACCATTACATTCAATTTGAAAAGACCCCGGTGAGATAACCCTACCAAGGAACTTCCCAAACTTAGTCAAGACAAACTTGTCCGACTCAAAACTAGTCTAAACCCCTGTTAACTAGAATAGAGCCGACACCAAATTCTTGCGGATGTCCGGACACGCAAGACATCCTTCAACGTGATCTCAATGCCGGACGACATCTTGAGCACCACATCACCAACTCCGGCAACCTCGGACGAAGCTTGGTTCCCCATGTTGAGCTTCCTCCCCTCAACAGCCTTGTAGGTGGAGAAACGCATCTTTTCGGCGCAGACGTGCGCAGTCGCGCCAGTGTCGATGAACCATCCACCTTGATTCTCGACGTGGTTGACTTCTTCGGTCACCACAGCAGCCAAGTCATCCTTGTCCCATTTGTCGAAGTCCTTCTCGACAATGTTGGCAACTTTCTTAGCCTTCTTCTTCTTAGTCGACAGCGGCCTTACTCGTGTGGCCATGCTTGCCACAATTATATGAGCCCCGTCAAACTTACGGGCAACCACCTTCCCTTCGCTTTGTCATGGACATTGGGACGAACACGTTTGTTGGAGGACCGCTCTCCAACGGGTTGGCCTTCGCATCGAGCAAGCCTTTGCTTTTATATCTGCTTCTTCACGCCGACTCGATGCGCAGTTTGACGATCAAGTCTTCAGCGTCATATCCTTTCGCTTGTGCTTAAGGTAGACCTCAAGTCTCTCCACCCGGGGTAGCTTCTCAATCAGTAGCGACGACAAAGCCGTTCGAAACAGTGTGCCCTTGACTTGAACCTCGTGTACAATGAGTTGAAACTCTTGCACTTGGTCCATGATTGATCGAGAATCGACCATCTTGTAGTCCAAATATTTGGCTACAATGAATTTCTTCAGACTGCATCATCACTACGGTTCTTTTCTAAAGCGATCCCACATACATTTGGATGTCGTTACAACAAAAGATATACACTATACAAGCTATCTTCTAAACTACCAAGTATAAAATTTTACAAAGGTAGTCGCCAAGGCGCCATGATTGTCATATCTTTGCTCGGACGTGAAAGTCGGTCACTTGACCTTATCAGCGGGCTCATCTTCTACCAAGAAGTTGGCGGCTAACGTCGTGGTAGAAACGAAGATCTTTGTCGCCATCTCTTGAAGTAGGATCCTCCAAACTCGGCGGCTTCGTGGGCGGCATCATCCTGCGGTATGAGCAGTGGCCGAGATCGATCCCATGGATCCAACGGTCGATCCACTGAAAAGTGCAGTCGTCGAACCAATGGAACCACTAAAAGTGGAACCAACATTCGACCCAAAGGGCCCAATGGTTGATCCCGAAGGCATCGAACCAAACATGACCGAAGTCATAGTGCGGTGGCAGGAAGCAGAAGAAGTGGAAGAAGCGGCAAGTGGCGGAGGCAGAGTCGGTGGCGGTGTAGTCGACATCTCCAAGTAAAGGTATTTAGTTTCGAAAGTTTGTAAGTTTATTAAGAGTCTGAACTCCTTGGCAAGTAATATCTCGTCTTGCGATTGTTGGAAAAAGCGTACAAATAGTACAACTTGCCGGGCGTATTAGAACTTGTGACTGAAATGTAGGAGATGATCAAAACTAACAATGAACTTAAACACAAGAGAAATGTAATAAAAATACAGATAACCGTATTCTAATGCCGAGTCGAGGAGGCCTCTTTCCGCAAGACGAGATATGCCCGTAGTAGTGCTCGGTTCGGCGTATCGTCCCAAAGATAAAAAGCGGCGTCTCGAAGGTGGCGAGACCAAAACCAACGAGCTCCCGAACCGGACGGAGGCGGGGCGAGCTTGGACACGAACTATGTATGCGAGAGTGCTTTGGAATGCTTGGAATGCGATTGGCGATCGGTGACTAATGGTGGGGAGACATGTCCTATTTATAGGCGTCTGCCCCTCATGGGAAAGGCATCTTGAGTCAACACCCGCATTGATGTCGGGTGTTACGGGTTATGTCCCCATTGAGTCGAGAGGGTTACGTGGCGGTTTCGGAGACAACGCCCCACGTTTCCGTAGAGCCATCATGCCGAACGTTATCGCGAAGCACGATGAATCAGACAACGCGGCGTCGGGTTCATTCGACGATCCGGACGTCTCTTCAAGTGCACAGCAGGCCCAACAGATTGGGCCACATGAGTTGGGCCTCGGACCAACTCCATCTTTGGGCTCGATATCAAACATTGATCCAAAATATACGGGCAATGGGCCACGAAACCAGGCCCACGAAACAAGCCCACGAACAAGCCCAAAACATGATCCACGGAACGGAATCGGGCGGGCGGGCGGGTCGAACCGAACCCGAACCGGATCCGGCCGGCGGGCGGGCTCGGGCTCGGCCGGCCCGGCGGCGCGCGTGTGGGCTTTTTCATCCCATCACATGTGCACACAATTATACTAAGTGTTCAATGAACCACTTATATAGACAATTAATGTATGTACATTAATCAATGTGGGATAAGGATTAATTAATCCATGCTTATCCCCTTAAGCACATAACTTCATGTTTAAGTGATCAACTTTGATCCATTATTTCTCACTCACCGGAAATCGGATTTGAGAATGTGAATACACTACGATCATCTACTCGAAACGTAGATCGATCCTATGCCGTTTAATTTCATAAAATTAAACGTTACGTCACTCAAAATCTTGGTCAAAGTAACTTCCTGACAACTTGACCACATATATAATAAATATATATATTACCGTTGATTTCAACACTTCATGCATTAAAACTTTTCTCTAAGTAGTGATTAGACTCAATCACCCACTTAAAAAATACAAAATCATGAGTGCAAAATGATTAGGCGTAAAGATCTAGACATATTAGGATTGTTGGGATGCAGTTTGGGAATTTGTCTATGTTTCGTGGAGTGATGAAGATAAGAAAGCGATGCAACATTGAGATTATTGTGATTGATATCACACATGTCCTGATTTGAATGAATAATGCTTTAATCAAACAGTTGAACTAACTCTATTAAATTATGGCCTCACTCTTCCTACTTTGTGGATTGTGGGAGGGTGTGTCTTCGTCCCCTAGGGACAGCCCAATGGTTAAGGTGGATTCGCTGGGCGAGAGGTCACAAGGTTCGAACCATCAAACGTCTCATGGGTTTGAGCTCACACCGATTTTCCAAGTATGGTTTACTGGGTCCTGTGTAGTTTGCGGCTATTGCGCAGGCGTGGGGTTTCTGGGTCTTGCACCTAAAGTAATCGACGGATTCCACATGATACCAAAAGAAAAAGAAAAAGAAAGGGTGTGTCTTCTATTCTCTCCTTTCAACTTTAATATTATTATTATTTTATCTCCCTTCAGCTTTAATATTATTAGTTTACTTTTATTTAGCATCAATTTCATAAAATTTTATTACATTTAAACTCGGTTTGACCGAGTCTCTTGATGCTAAAATCGTGAAAATAGGTGAAATAAATGTGATGTTAGGATAGCAATCAATAATATAATGTTAGATGGTTCGAGACGGCAAGAATGTCCTTGCCTTAAAGAAAGTCTCATAAACTTAGGTAGTTGGAGGAATTTATGTACCTACCAATCATATTTATTCATTTAATTCCACTTTGATTCCTCAATAAAATTCGTTCATTTTTTTTATAGACATGAATTTCACCAAAAGTCAATATTTATACCCACACTCAACTCACTTATTTATAAAAAATTATACATGACCCACATTTTTCACTCACGTAACATATTTTATTATGTGAGTTTCATTCTATATTTACTTTTATATTCATTGCATTTATTAAAATCGTGCCGATAAAAACTAAGATTATATATCATGAACGGAGGGAGTACTATAAGAAATGTTTACTTTCATGATTAGACTGAATAGATAAATTTAATTCAGCTTAATTCAACGTTTACTTTTAAGGATTAACATTTGAGGATATCCTAAAATTCGGAATTATTTTAATAATCATTTGGGTTGATCTCTGTTGATTTTAATCCAACGAATGTAGATTGGATTGGAGTAATCTTTCAAACAAAGAGAATTATTTATCGTAATTTTAATCTTCTACTAATCTTTTCTAACAAACAATGATTGATAAATAAAAAATATCTTATCATATATTTAATTCAGTAAATAACTTATTTTTAAAATGTTAATCATGAAAAATAAATAATCTTAATAAATATTGTATGATTGAAGATAATCAATTACTCCATTACTCCAGTTGTTTATGGGCCATCAAAGATTCAACTTTTTGAAAATTAGACACACATTAGTATATCAGATCTTACGACAACTCAATCAATCAGTGACCCCTACATAATTTTATTATTTTTTGTGATGATATGTCCCTATACAGGCTACATCATGTTTGTATTTTATGATGATTACTGGATTAATTACTTTTAACAATACTATTCATATATATGATAGAAATTTGGATATATATACGTGGGTGCATCTATAATGATTTTAATATTTCTTTAGAGAATTATTGTAGAGAGTATCTAATTAGATACTTTAGTTAAGTATATCAATCTTACACTTATTCCAGTACCAATAACAATGATTGGATTAAAGATCTAAAATCTTCAATCATTTTTGTTTTTGATTCCTTTTCCATTACACGTATGTATTGAGATTGTAATAATAAGTTCCTTTTCGTCTCTTGATGGGAGTGCTATGTTCTTTTCATATAACGTTAATTAGCACTTATTCAAACCATATTTTTTTTTCAATAAAGAAAGAGAGAGAAAGATGCCATTAATTATAAGATTATGTGCATTTGAGGGTTGCGTAAATTACATTAACTTTTTTATATATGTTATTATATGTGAATATAGTGTCAAATACCCAAAACATTGTCGAGGAAAAATATTATTAGCTAGATTAGTTTTGATACTTATAGCCTTGTGAGTTGAGATTCAGAAGGTGATGTGCGACTTTGATTACCCATATATAAAATATTCATCCGTCTCATCTAAGACAATCCATTTCGTTTCGATACGATTATTTAAAAGAAGAGAATCAAGTGATTAAAGTAATAAAAAATAGATAAATTCTATAACTTTTAAAGAGATAATTATTTTATAAAAAAACAGACTATCTTGAATGAGATAATTTAAAAAAAGAAAAACATATCATCTTAGATGGAATGAAGCCGAACATATGAAAAGTTTTTAAAATGGGATTTCAAAAGGAAATATTAAAATTCAAAGAAATCAGATTGAAATGTCAATGTCATAATAAAGACTCGTATAGCAGATGATAACAATTATATATTTCGAGAATATTTTATGACATGTGTTGAGTACTAACATGCATGGTACAATTTCGTATATGGTATTTTTAGTACACGTAGCATCCTATCCTATGTCAACGACCTAGATTCCAGATCTTCCCTATTACCAATTAGGGACTATTCAATTCTTAGATTAAGCTGCTATTATATTATAGGACACGTCGAGTTTGCCACCTTAAAACCCCAAAAATATTGCGCAAAATAGGCTTGTTTGAGTGATCACTTGGTGCTAATCATAGTCCATCTGAAATAAATATACCTCTATTCAGTGTGTGTATGTTAGTCTAGTGGTAGAATGATTAATGTCCGATATCAAAGATTTCGTGTTCGAGTCCATCGTGATATAACCTTTAAAATTTCTGTATTAAATTAACTAAAAAAAAAGTTTATGAAGTTCAATAGCAATTTTGTAGTAGAATCTAATCGAAGCCTCAGCGAGTCCTGATAAAAGTCGGTTCTTTGGAATTTAATAATAATCGGTGAGAAAGTCTTTAACAATTTTTGGGATAAATACGCATCTAAATTCTAGTGGTGGTTTGAATGTGAAATTTTGTGTAGAATTGCTGATATGGTCGTGGTCGGTTGAGGCGAATGACTTTCTCGACATAGAGGAAACTTCTTCGAACAAGCAATCTTAGACATCGTACCTGTATTTCAGGCCTAATTCCAGAATCAAATGTCAATACTTACGCGCAAGATGCAACAATATCATAGAAAAATTAGACAAATCCGAAGACATAAATTATTATATACAGATCCTAGATTCTAATTCTTACTTTGAGTCCGTTCAAGACATTTAAACAATGAGACCGACGGAGGTCGGCTACCCATACATTGACTTAATCGAGGTGCATGCGGCATTTGAGCTGATTTACTGTAATTAAATTTAAGTTAATATTCTATATCCTGAATTTTCAATCTTTTACAAAACATATCTTCACTTGCATTTTCTAAAAACAAAATCCCCTATCTAGTTTTCCAGAAAATGTCTCATCTTTGTAAAAACTGTTGCCAATTTAGGTTTTTCTAAAAAAACTCCTCATCTTTCAGTGTTTTCGAAAACATCACACATCACAGAATCCGACGACGGAATGATGAGTCATCTCACTGGATTCTTAGATTGATTGTAAGTTAATTGAAGTGAATTTTTTCCACCCCACCCTCTGAACTATGCCGTTCGAACAAAAAACATAAAATAAAAAATTCACCTAGCACTTCTTCCAATTGTCATCCTCGTCCACAACTGACAAGTTCTCGTGAGATATTTTTAAATTCCACGATTGCTGTTGACGCTGCGATGATCTAGCTAGAGTCGTGAATAGGGTTGTGCACAAACCGAACCGAACCGAATCGAAAAAACCGATCGAATCAATCGGTTTCGGTCGGTTCGGTTTGGTTTTTGAATAAGTCGATTTTCGGTTCGGTTCAAATTTTCAATTAAAATCGGTTTTCGGTTTTATATTTTAGGTTCGATCAGTAACCGAACCGAACCGAAAATATTATTTTTATTTATTTATATATTTTATATAATAATTAATTGATATTTTAATTAAATAATTAGGATTAAAATATGTTTATTTAAAAATATATATGTATAATATATATATGTTTCTGTCGGTTTTTCGGTCCGATCAAAACCGATCAGTTTTTTCGATTCGATTTTCGGTCGGTCAGAAACTATAAGTCGGTTCGGTTCAAAAAAATATATTCGGTTCGATTTTCGATTTTAAAAATTTCGATCGATCGGTCAAACCTACCGACCGATGACACCCCTAGTCGTGAATGAGCTTGTTATGCCGTTGCTAGGAGAATTGTTAGGTGATATTTTTTATTAAAATGACGATGTTTAGAGGGTGAGATGGAAAAAAAATCCACCTCAATTAACTTATAATCCACCTAAGAATCCGACAAGGTGAATCATCCCGTGACCATATTCCGTGATGCATTTTTGGATAGTGTTGAAAGATGGTTGTTTTTAGAAAACATAAGCTGGGGACAATATTTGGAAAGACATGACATTTTTTGGAAAATTCTAAAAGATGAGAGACTTTTTTTTCGAAAACATAAGTTGAAAATATTTTTTAGGAAATGCTAAAAATAGAGAACGCAAACATGATTAACCCTTAAATTTAACACACTCAAATCCTTTGTTTAATATATATATATATATACTTAATGATATTAGAGAAAGCAAAGTATTCAAATTTATCATAGACTTTAATTATATTTTGACTTAATCGATTTTAACTAATTAATATCTAAACTATGGTAAACTATGCATGTCGTATCACAGTATCTAAAAGTTGAGTTGGATTCTGGTGATTTTGACATGACTTGACGTGAAAATATATATAAGAATAATTTTTTTTATAATATATACCACATATGTTCAAAACGATATCCTTTTGACACTGAATATTTTATATAAAAAAATTTGAAAAATTGACCTCATGTAGCAATAAGAAAATAATAACTGTATTATGATAATGCACTGAGCATATAATGTTATCGTAATATAGTTACTTTATGTTTTAGTGCATTTTTACTTCATACGTTTAGTGCATGTTCGAATAGTTCTCGCAATAGGAAGATTTTTGTTTTAACCCAGCCATTGTAGAGTTCGTTGGGAACTCTTTTTCCAAACTGTTTTGTTTAATTAATGGGATAAACTCTATATGATCATGTTAGAATACTCGCACTAGAAATGCCATGTGAAATTAAAATGGAATTAGAAATTAGAGGAATCATATTATCATAATTTGCATTAATTCAATGTTATTTCCCGCTCTTTGAGCTGACTGGTCATTCCCCGTCCAATTTCAAGTTGCATCCTATATTTGTGGAGTCAATTTTCACAAAGTGATGCATCACCGTAGATCTTCGCGTGTAATGATTGAAAATAGTTCTCGTCTTCACTTTAAATAAGATTTTTATTTCAACATTCTTCTATATATAGAGTGGTTGTGATTTTTATTTTTATTTTTTGTAACTGAGTGAATGTTTAATAACACCTGAAAACAGCTGCTCCTCACTAGCAGCACAGCTTTAATTTTTCCCACTTTTTGACTCTTACACAGAGACGGCATTGTTATCGATCTAAACCTTTGTGTTTTTCCAAAATGGGACAATATATTTTCTAGGTTTGATATTGTCGTAAAAGCCATTTAAGTTTTTCCAAAATGGGACAATATATTTTCTAGGTTTGATATTGTCGTAAAAGCCATTTAAGGTGGAACCTTAATCACGAGCTTTCATAATCCATTTTGACTATTTTACGGAATGCATCAATACAACTTAATTTTTTGCTTTACCATTTTGGTTTCTTAATCCATATATATAGGGTTGGGTTCTCGTAGGTCATAGTATCCGATCCCCGATAGTATGTAGTACCAAATCTAGATCATATATTTTGAACATGTGGCGCATTATAAGCTGACACGTGGAAGCTCATTTTCCTTCTTTTTAATTTTTTTTAGCAAAGAGCAAATGAGAAGAAATCAAATCAGACTTCTTCTTTTTCTCCTTGGCGGCGGCGACAGCACCGGCGGACAGCAACAACAACATACACGAACAACAACAAACAACAGATTTTGAATGAAAGAAAAAGAAGAAGAAAAAATTGAGAACAAAATTGATGAATTTTGAGAAAAAATAGAAAATAAATTTGTTAGATGATTGAAGAATCGAGAGAGATGGTGGCTATGACGGTGGTTCACGATGCAATTCGATGGTAATCGGGAAAAGAGAGTGTAATTGACGGAGAATGATGGATGAAAGATTTGTTGTCGAAAACCATAAAACTGCATTTAACAAAACATAATACTGCATTTAACAAAACGTAAAATTGCATTGATGGCCAACATGCGCTAAGGGGCGCGCAAGTGCGTGTGGGGGCGACGCACGAGCACGAACGCACTCTGGGCGCGTACTTCCAACCTACATGCTAATGTGTTCAACTGCATGCATTTTTGTGTTAATTTGAATGTATAAGTCAGTTCAACTAAATGAATGGTTTGTTTTTCGCAATCACATAACGAATCAAATTATTAATATACCATTACTGTAGAAAAATCAGTGAAATTAAGCTTAAAAGTCCGAAAAGGTCCCCACCATAGGATCTATGAGATGAGTAGATGAGATTGAGTACTACTATACATACTATCTCAGGCTCAGATACTATTTGATCCCTTATATATATATATATATATATATATAGGGAGTGGATCAAATGAGAACTCCAACTTTTTTGAGAACTAAGAACTAATGTGGTCCATTCATTTTTATAATCTAATGGTCAAGATTAATTATAAATAGTTAATTATCCTCATAATTTAATGATAACCGTTTAGCCCTAAAATCAATGGATTTGTATATTGATTTTCAAAAATTATTCTCGCATGCATAATTACTACGATTATATGCATAACACCATGAATTATATGAACATAACAATGAATTGGAATGAATAGCATGCACAAGAACTATGATTATATGAATAACAACATGAATTATATGAACAACGAAAAATAGAATGTGAAATATCCAAATAACGAAAATTTAGGATTTGACTATTTTATCATTAAATAATTATGTGTCGTCCGATCTTACTTAATCTAACGGTAGTTATTGGTTCTTAATTCTTATCTAAGAGGTGGTCTCTCTATAACCAACCCCTATATATATATATATATATATATATATATATATATATAAGAAACAATTAAAATAAATTTTTCTTATCATGAGAATTGTATACGTTCAATATATTTATTTTATACATTAGTGCAAGTGTCATCATAATTAACATGATGACTCTGTATATGTATTCTATATGTTCAATGTATTTACTTGATGGGATTAACATTTAACATTGAACCTATGCAGTTATTTTATATGTTTAATGTATTTATTTTATATATTAGTGCAAATCTTATCACAATGAATATGATAAGAGATTTTTATTTTTATCAAACTCTGTATATACACTTTAATTTGCTAGACATATATAGTTACAGAGATAAATTTGACCCCAAATCAATAAATATGCCGGCGAAATCAGCCTCCCGGAGATGAAGCTACTAATTATTTTTTAATGGTAAACTGCAAAAAGAAAAACGTTTAATTAGCAAATGGAAAAAAGAAAAAGTTTAGAAAGTGTTGGCTGGATATATAATTGTATTTGTATTTACCACCCAAAAAGTTCAAATACAATGAATTATTGTAGTGCTCCAATTAATTGAAAACATTAAAACCTAGATGCCACCTCTTGTGGAGAAAACTATTTGGTGCCCATAGGCATAGGCCATATCCAATCCCCTCTCACTATTCTCCACAAAAAATAATTAAGTTAAATACATAAAACAAGTAAAGAAAAAGAAAAATTATCCCACCGCCCAAATCAACCAATTTGTCACAAATGGACAAATATACTTGTAAACATCACCCCATTTCAGGTGGCACAAGTCACTATCAACTCCTCTAATTCTTATTTACAGATGGTCATCCACAAAACCCTAGATTTCTTGCATCGCCACGTGTCCCGAGGATCTCACGACAACGTGGCCCCAAAACATCGCATCGTACTTAATAGCACCAATAGTGATCGTTTTATTTACTTTCTCCGGTCGTCTTAAATACGTAGTAAATAAACTTTTGTTTAATAAAATTAATCTTAATCCTAACTTTCGGAAACCGATTGATTGAATATCGCAGAGATTCCAAGACGATTTTGCGTTCTCTGTCACGGTCAAAATTCTCTTCATCAATCAAGTATATCTACATGCTCATTGAATATACAATTATTTGATCTTCATCAATATTGGATTTGTTCACCTTCACGTTGAGCTTAATCAGGATTTGATGCAGGATAAAATAAAAAAAAATAGTGGTAGTAAGAGGTCGGGATATCAATAGGTGAATTTTATCCGGTTCGATCCGAAATCGTTCAAAACTCATTAAATTTTAATACAGAGGTTCCGATTCCAGACCCGCTTTAAATCCGGACCGTTTAAATCCATAGTTTGATAGTCCGATCCGGGTCTATTTTCTGTTTCAGAACCATAACTAATACTTATTTATTAGTTTTGATCTGAGTAAAACTCATCTATTGACAAACTTAAGTTTAAGTAGACTTGTGAATAAGTCAGTTTTATCCATACTCATCCAAAATCACTCATAGCCCATTAAATTACAAAGCAACGTTTCGATTCCAGTTTTGATTCTGGTCGGTTTTGATTCTAGATCCGGAAGGCTTAAGATCCATTGTTGATGATCTGGATCCAGTATTTAATGGATCGGTTCTAGAACCAGAACCATTATTTATTTAGTGATTCTGATCTGGGTACAACTCATTCATTGACATCCCTAATTAGAGATGCTGAAATGAATAAATAATAATAATAATTGACCTTAATTCTAACCTTAAAGTTAAAACATAAAATCAAAATGATGGGCCGGGGATGCTGAAGCTCTCCGGCTGTGCCTTATCATAAGTCAATAGTCAATGAAATGACATTGCTATAAAGAGACGCTGCATATATTTACTATACATTCGCATGTTATGTTTAATAACAACGTGGAGAGTTGATGAAAACGTAGTTAAATGTCATTTTAGAATGATACAATGGTAGGTTCATGTGACCAAAATGTTACATGTTTGAATCATATCAATGCTCTATAGGTCTTAACTTATCACATCTAATTTTTCAAATATAATTTACCCATCCTATGTGATTTGCTATATAAAAACGTAGTTATATGTATCAAATGTCTACCAATATGTAGGTTGTGCACACATATTAAACAATTGACAAATTAATTAGTTAGCGCGCGATCGAGATAATTAAGGAGCAAAGTTAGGAGGTTGCTGTCTCAATAATAATATAATTACCATTTTTAAAACTTTTCTTGAACTTTGTTTATCCTTTCCGTGTCAAATTATCCAAAGTAAGACGTCAGGTAAACACTATATCAAGTCAAGAAAAAGAAAAAGGAAATCACAATAAATAATACCAGAGCCATTTGCAGCTTCTATATAAGGCCAGCTTGTTCGTAACTTAAACATAATTAGATGCTCTAGAAATTAAGAAATAGAAAATATATTACAAGTTTCGTTTCCTCTGTTTTCTTATCTACAAATTGAAGAAAAAGATGGGTAATTAATACCATGATTTGAAAGTTTCTAGCACTCAACCCCACTCCATTATTTTCAGCTATTCTCCCCTCTCATATTTTTCCCTCGCACAATATTCATGCAACCCTCACCACACGTACACACACACATATGAAATCATGATTTATATACCCTACCTATCCTTACAGAAAGAATAAAGCCCTCTTTCTATAATTTTGTCTACTCTCAAACTCAATAAAACAACATTCCCTTAGCTTCTGTCTCGTGTTTTCTTTGACCAAATTAAACCTCTCTCTCTCTCTCACACACACACACACACACTCGAAGATGGGAGTTTCAGGAACCATGGAATACTTGTCAGATTTGCTAAGCAGCTCCAAGAAGAAGAAAAAGAAGGTGTTAAACACTGTAGCTGTCAAGATCAGAATGGACTGCGAAGGCTGTGCACTCAAAGTCAAGAAAGCACTCTCCGGCGTTAAAGGTAACAATCAAACTTCAATTTAACCTTTCTCAGCCACAACTATTAATCCCAGAAAAACCCTCCTTCACAAATTAATTGCATCAGTACATAACACGTGTATATGTTGGTGGAGCTGGGGAAAATCTAATATTCTTTTCCCAAAAAAGAAAAAACTAAAAAATCGATTTTAGCAGCTCTGTAACCGATTTCTTTTAACTTTAATTCCCATTTGCTATGTTTCTGGTTCCACCCCTACATGTGTATACACGATACGATAAGAAATAGAGAATCCCGACACATGCCTGACGAATGCACGTCTCACATGCAGGTGCGAAATCGGTGGACGTGGACCTGAAACAGCAGAAGGCGACGGTGCACGGTTTCGTGGACGCTAAGAAGGTTCTGGCAGCTGCTAAGTCGACCGGCAAGAAGACCGAGCCGTGGCCGTATGTCCCGTACACGATGGTGGCACACCCGTACGTCGCCGGCGTCTACGACAAGAAGGCGCCGCCGAATTTCGTCCGGAAGAGCACTGACCCGGAGGTGGTCGCGTTGAACCCGGTCGAGGAGCAGTTTACTCTCATGTTTAGTGATGAGAATCCTAATGCTTGCTCTATTATGTAGTTTTTGTTGAGAAGTGTGAAAATCAGTGTTACTTCTTTTTGTATTCTGCATTAATATGTATATTATACGTGACCTGATGATCTTCATGTTTCTTTTGTTTTGATTTAACTTTTCCGTACTTATGAGAAACTGTTGCTTAATCTATTCGGGCATATTGAAAATGATAGATTAGTTATTTAATCGATTCATTTTTAATTTTTTGCAATTAATCTTTTCGGGCAAATTGAAATTGATGGATTAGTCAACACAAACACACTATTTAATCGATTCAGCTGTTACGTAATGACGTCTGTTTCAAATTTTGTGGGCGATAAGCTGTCTGTCATCAATTGGTATATCTAATTAACCGATAGTTTTAGAATAAGTAGGGATGGTTAAATAAAAACGGAATCTTGTATGGTTGAAAACTTTGATTATCTTTTCAAGGTTTAATTTAACTATAGAGTGTTAGAGCGATAAATAGTGATATAGGAAGATTGAGAAAATTATATTCTAATACCTGAATTATATATCTTTTGATTAAAAATGTCTCAATTTAAATATAATTATCATTAAATACTCGAATTATCATGATTTTAACAAGACAAAAATTAATTTTTGACAACCAAAAACTTACGTGGCTCGTCCGAAACCAACGTTCTTTTTCAGCTTCCACTGCGATATTCTCAATTCTCAATTACATCAGTTTTCATATTTTAGTATTAAATTTATGTACGTCAACTCGCACCAGCCACGTAAGTTTTCTATTACCAAAAATTGCGCCAAAATTGAAGTTCGCAATATTTTGTAAAATTGTTATAGTAGTTTGAGTATTTAATTGTAATTAGATTTAGACGTGGACTTTCTGTTAAAAAAAAGTTGATAGTTTATCTATTAATATGTCATCTTTCGGAGAAAGATAATATAATAAAAATAGATCGTGTGATATAGATAAACTTATGTGTGGTTTTTAGATAAGCATGTAATAGGAGAATTTGGGTTTCCAACCAAAGTGTGACATATTGCAAATATACATACATATAATTTTAAGGAAATTTTTTGGTGGAACTGTAAAATACTTTACTGTCAACTGTCATCAGTTACATTCATACAGTAGCCTAAGAAAGTAAGCGTGGCAGCCCAACTTCTCGTAAAAAGTATCCATTAATTACAACTCAGGCCATCATCTTATACATAAACTCGAATTAAATCCAATTTGAAAAATCATAGCAGCTTAATGGGCTTCAGTTCTGAAATGGGCCCTAATTTTAAGGGTTCAATGACGAAAAATAGAAGTCGACACCCTTAAATCCAAAGTTGGGACTCACTACCCACATAGGGTAATTATAGGAGCACTAACTAGACACGATCAACTCCATTACCCAGGACACTTTACCCCTTTCTCAAGTGCCCATGCAATGTACCAAAAGATAAGTAATCACATAAACTCAATTAGCAAGCATACACATTCTCACAAGATTCTCTCGCATTCAAATACTCTTGGCAAACTTTAACTTGAGCGTCTGAATCTCTCCCCTAAGAACATCATTAGGGTTTGTTTTGCAGACATTCCATCAATCATTCTTGAGCTCTATGCGAAGAACTTCAACGACATACTTATTTCCTCGATCACCTTCGATCCATTTTACAAAAATAATATTTATTGTGGATCTTGATCCTATTCTAACAACTAGCGTCGTCTATGGAAAGTATTGGACTAAGACGTCAATGTTCCCTTCATTCTCATATGATTTCACGCTTAATTCATACTTTTCTCATGTGAATTGCTTCGTATATGTTATGTTGAGTGCAAATTGATAGTATATCACGTCCTCACGTAAAATCGCAACACTCGAGAGATTAATGACCCCTATCATTGCCAAGTAACGCGTGATCGCCTGAAAACTAAACATGTGGTAATGTTATTTCCCAAATTCTAACAAATAAGAGAGGATGGGTGTAGGGGTGAGTAAAATATCATAATTCAAATAACTGAATAAAACCAAAATATTAAATTTGGTTCGAATTTTCGGATCGGATCAGATTGTAATTTTAAAATTCGAAAAAAAATAAAAAATCTGAATAATAATAATAATAATAATATAATATAATATTATTATTATTAATATTATTATTATTATTATTATCATTATTATTATTATTATTTTAATTAACTATTTCTAAGCCTAATATAAATATATATAACAATTAAATTTTAGGTTTCAGATGTTCGGATTTTTCGGTTTTATTTTTGGAATTTTTTCAGAGTCTTTGAATTTTTCGGTTAGGTTCGGATTTTTTTTAAAAAAAAATTGAATTTTTGGATTCGAATTTTTGGATAATTTAGTTCGGTTTGTATTTTTTTCCTTTCAAAATTCAAATTTTCAAATCTGTTCGAATTAGGAAAAAATCTAAACCGTAATCTGAATGATCACCGCTAAGGAGATCTCTGCCAAATGACTAAAATTTCCCTTTTATAGTTCTCCATATCTTTTGAAAAAAAAAACTATTTATCCAATTATCCCTAACAAATTAACCTATGATAATAGTTAGATTTATTCTTCGACATTGCATCAAATTTTCGTATCCTTAATACCTCCGTATATTTTGACATAAACAATTTTTAGTTTTACAGGGGTAAATATAAATAAATAGGACAAATCGTGTGTTAATTGAGCCTTTTGAAATGGTACTGAATATAATTTTTAAATATGTCTGAAACGAAAATATATAGAAGGAAATACTTTAAGGACTCATTTGTTTGGCATGAAACTAAAGTGAATCATAGTAGATTCCTTATTTGTTTGTTTGGAAAATAACAAGAAATTGTTAAGATTCTGAATAATAATAATAATAATAATAATAATAATAATAATAATAATAATAATAATAATAATAATAATAATAATAATAATAATAATAATAATAATAATAATAATAATGTAAACTATAGTTTGTATTTCAATAAAGTAATAAAAAATATTAAACATATAAATAATGTAAGAATTAATCCTGAGATTACAAAAAATGAATATTTAAGATTTATTGAAAAATAAGAATCATAAATATTACACTACTTTTCTGATATTTTAGAATTATTTTTGTTTACTTTATCTTGTAAAAATACAATCATATATAAGAATTTAAAATTTTAAAATCAGAGTAATTTCATTGGATAAAATCCTTAATTAACAAGGCCCTAAAAGAAAAGGAAATATAATAGATGGAAAGAATATTAAATAGTTTTGGCGTTGACTCGGCCACTCCTAAAAACAGCAATTATCTAAACTTTGAAACGCGGTAGGTTTTCTCCAGTTTTCTGACACGCGCTCGAGGGGTGGGTCCCTTCTTATACCATAGATTCTTCTTGAAATTTGTAAAAGAAAAAACAATAACAGAGTTTCGGTTCATGATCTTTTCCGACACTTTTTTTTAATATTTCTTCTTCTTCTTTTTGGGAATATTCTTGTGAAGAAGAAACTAGTTTCTGGGGCTGATGCCTGATCATCATTCAAAACAGGAATCGCCATTTTTCATTCATCTAAAGCAATTGTTCCACTCATCTTTCAACATGATTGCAGCGCAGAAAATTCTTGTTTACAAATGGAGCGAAACAATAGGGGAATAGGAAATGCAAAACCTGAGGTTCACTGAACTTGGACGCATTCTGACTGATCAGTTTATTCCGAAACCAGGGCCATCGAGTGTGCGTCGCAAAAGGTAGGTAACTTGCTACCGTTAATTTTTTCTATTCAAAACACTAATATTAGTGGATACTTGTAGTTATATTATTAGCAAAATGTAACCAAGTTTTTCCTATTTGGGCTGACTGAAATATGATCTTAGTGTGCGTTGAGTGGGTTGTGGGTTAGGGATGTTAATGAGTGGGTTTTACCTGAATCGATCCGGAATTGCTTAAAGCGCATTAAATTTTAAAACAACGGTTCTGGTTTCGGTTCCAGACCTGCTTTAGACCTTGACCGTTTAAATCTATAGTTTGATGGTCTGATCCGGTCATATTCTGGTTTCAGAATCAGAATCGATACTTATTTATTGATTTTGGTCTGAGTAAAACTTGTCTGCTGACGAACCTAAGTTTAAGTATGTATTTTTCTTTTTATTAGTTGTTCACTTTTAATGGCATTTGGAGGCTGATGTGAGAGATGCTTCTTTATTGAGTTGAATATTATTCTCTTGTGAAAGATGTTTGAGATTTTGGCATTTGCTACCTGCAACTCAGAATAACTTGAAATTAGATAGTTTTGATATGCGACTTATCATGAACACATGAACGAACAAAAGATAAATTCGGTTAAACGAAAACACAAGAGGTCACTAACCGAACGATTCGAACCGAAAAACCATTTTTATTTTTATTATTAATTAATTAATTAAAACTATGTTATTTGTATCCTTGACAATTAAACTGTAATTTTTATTATTAATTAATTTTTTGTTTTTCGATTAACCTCATCGGAAACCGATCGGTTTTCGCTAAACGGTTCGGTTTGGTTCCACTTTTTCGAAGAAATTTGGTTGGTTAACAAAAATTTGATTCGATTAATCAAACCGAACCGCTTAAAACCACACAAAAGTACATAAGAGGTCACTAAACTATGTTATTTGTATCCTTGACAATTAAACTGTAATTTTTTATCAAAAATAATAGTTATATATCTTTGTTGGTCCCAGTCATTTATCTATACAATTTATATATTTAGTTACAATTTGTAACTCTATTACTTCATTTCCCAATTAATTAGAAGTGTCAAATCGATCTGAATGTTGAAATATGACATCTCCAGCTACTTTTTATTTTCTTTTAAAAGTATTTTTATTGCGTTGGAAGCTACAAGAGATATCAGTAGCAAATGATTCTTATGAATTCATATGTTTTGTGAGGGAATTACTCCGGAATTATTTTTGAATTGATAAATATTTTGTGTTCGCTTTCAAAATTCGGCGTTAATATATATACACATATAATTTGCGGTAGAATTTGAACTATGTAAATATTATGTTGGATGAAATTGTGGTTTCTCTTCTCAATTTAGAGAGTGTTTGGCTGAGCTTATAAGCTCTTTAAAACAGCTTATAAGTTGTTTAGGAGCTTATAAGCTGTTGCAAAGTGTTTTGCAAAATAAGCTCCTAAACAGTTTATAAGCTGTTAAAATAAGCTCCAACAGCTTATAAGCTCCTCTAAAAATAAGTTGCTCAAACCCAACTTATTTTTTCATAATCTTATAAGCAACCATGAATTTACCAAAATAACCTTATTATAGTTTGTTATTTCCTACATATACACTACCAACTTCATTTCTCGTCAACTTTATCTCTTTAACTCACGATTTTTTCTCTAACTTATAAGATCAATTATCTAAACACTTTAACAACTTATAAGTTCTTGAAACATTAACTCTTATAAGTTCTTTAAACATCTTATAAGCTCTTGGAGCTTATAAGCTCTTTAAAATAAGTTTAGCCAAACACCCATCAGTTCCTTAAGTTTTCTTTTCCATTTTTTTCTCCTTCCGCTATTCAACTCAGTGCAAATCAAAACTAATTCAAACTTGCTACTGTTTCATCACATTTATTGATTAATACTCCATCCGTCCAACCCAAGATGATCTGTATTCAATTTTGGACTCTCTATCCAAAATTGTATGTTTATTTTTATGAAATAATTATTTCTTCAAAAGTTATGGGTCCTATCTATTTTTTATCCTTTAACCACTTTATCAATTTTTAAATAATCGTGTCGAAAAGAAATGGATCGTTTTGAATGGGCGGAGGGAGTACTTGTTATACCACTCTTCTCTGGAAAAAAGAGCTTGTTATATGACTTCATTTTTTTCAGCTCAAAATATATTTTCTTTTTCGTTTTGTTCAATTAGTTCTCTAGCATCAAAGGTTACAAGTTCGAAACATATTTTTGTACGTTACTACCTCCTTTAGCTAGAAAATAAACAAGTAAAAAATTAACATTTTATTCGTCACACATTCACACTGACATGAATGATATCATTGCCTACATAAACTATCACAAAATAGTCCTCTTTGTGTGTAGAGTCAACACCAGAAATTACTATAGTTTCCATGATCTATCAGTATCTGACAAGAAAAACATCTAGGTTCATGTCTCTGTCTCTTTAACCAGTTAGAAAACTTTGACCTGTAATTTTCTGTCAATCACAAAAGTTGGAGAGACCTAAAGATTATGAACTCTCATTTCAAAGATGGATCAATCTACTTTTACTTGCTTCCATCCATTCTTTCGGGCAAGCCAATATTTTATTTTATTTTCCTTTTTATGATCATGGAAGAAAAGTATTCTCTTAACTTTGAAAGACATGTTATAATACATTTCTTGTAAGAATTTATTATAAATACAGATGCCAGCTTAGAAATTATGAGATCAACATACGAATTCTAGTAAGTGTATTTCATATTGCAGTCAAACTTGATGGAAGGCCATAGCGAAGAGTCCTTCGAGACGAAAGCGATGGATATCAGAAGCATGTCGTCTTCACGCCATGCTTCTTTGCCATACAGAGTTGGCGTTCCACCGAAGCAGAAATTTTGGACTGAATTTTCTAGCACATTGAAGGAGACTTTCTTCTCCGATGACCCTCTCCACTCCTTCAAGGATCAGTCTAGGTCTAGGAAGTTCGTTCTTGGAATGCAGGCTGTTTTCCCCATTCTTGAATGGGGCAAAAGATACAATCTTGCCAAATTCAAAGGAGACCTTATTGCAGGACTCACCATTGCCAGCCTCTGCATTCCTCAGGTTAAAACAGTTGTTTTAGAATGAAGGCTTTTTTATATATCTGAGTTGTAAACATTTTGATCAGATTTGCAATGTTTGGTGCAAAACAGGACATTGGCTACTCCAAGCTTGCAAATTTGTCTCCACAGTATGGTTTATGTGAGTGATATCTGATAAAAAAAAATTGTGATCTTGAGTAGATTTTGATGAGTCAAGTTTGAATTGTTCGTTTGTTTATATTAGATTCGAGCTTTGTCCCGCCTTTGGTCTATGCATTGATGGGAAGCTCGAGAGATATAGCCATAGGGCCAGTTGCTGTTGTATCCCTCCTGCTGGGAACTTTGCTACAAAACGAAATTGATCCTATAAAACATCCTTTGGAGTATCGAAGGCTCGCCTTCACTGCAACCTTTTTTGCCGGAATAACACAAGCAACACTTGGAATTCTTAGGTAATAAAAATTTGCATTTCTTCACCATAACTCTTTGAAATTTGTTGTGGACTGCTAATCTTTATTGTTCTGTTTTGTGTGACAGATTGGGGTTCTTGATTGATTTCCTCTCTCACGCCGCTGTTGTTGGCTTCATGGGTGGCGCTGCCATAACCATTGCACTCCAACAACTCAAGGGGTTCTTAGGTATCAAGAATTTCACTAAGAAGGCGGATATCATCTCTGTGATGCAGTCGGTCTTCAGCTCAGCTCACCATGGAGTCAGTTCTCTCCCTCTCTCTCTCCTCTCTTTCTTTTATGATTAAAGCTCTAAGCTAAAGTATAATGCTTGTATTGTACGTATCTGCAGTGGAACTGGCCTACAATAATAATCGGAGCAGCGTTTCTGGTGTTTCTTCTTGTAGCCAAGTACATTGTAAGAAATTAGTATCCAATGAACGTGAGAGAGAGAGAGAGATTATATTGCTTTGAGATTCTGATATGGTGTTTGGTGCAGGGGAAAAAGAAGAAGAAATTATTTTGGGTACCAGCGATTGCTCCACTGGTATCCGTCGTTCTCTCCACCTTCTTCGTCTACCTCACTCATGCAGAGAAGAAAGGAGTGCAGATTGTAAGGAATTTTGTGATCTCTATTAGTTTATTACAAGTCATAAATATATGCAACATTTCATATTTAACATGTTTGATCATGAACTTTCACAAACAGGTGAAACATATAGAGAAAGGCATCAATCCCCCCTCAGTAAGTGAGATATATTTCACCGGGGATTATCTCTTCAAAGGCTTCAGGATCGGCCTAGTTGCTGGGATTATCGCACTAACTGTAAGCCGTTTCTCTCCAAAAACCTTTTTACTCCGTCTGCAATCATGCAAGAACGATATTAAAAATAGTCTAAAATCTTCCCATTTTTGTACCAGGAAGCAGTTGCAATTGGAAGAACATTTGCTGCCATGAAGGACTATCAAATAGATGGGAACAAAGAAATGGTAGCTCTTGGAGCAATGAATGTTGCCGGTTCAATGACATCTTGCTACGTCGCTACAGGTATAAATCAAGCTCATTTTCGAGCATCCACAAATTATGAATGACTTGACAAAATATTTAACAACTAGACCTATTTTGCAGGTTCCTTCTCACGCTCAGCGGTGAATTACATGGCCGGCTGCCAAACGGCGGTCTCAAACATCGTGATGTCCGTTGTCGTGTTTCTAACCCTAATGTTTCTCACCCCTCTCTTCGAGTACACTCCAAACGCAATCCTCGCCTCCATCATCATTTCAGCTGTCATCAGCCTGATTGACTACGACGCAGCAATTCTGATATGGAAGATTGATAAATTCGATTTCATTGCTTGCATGGGAGCCTTTTTCGGTGTGGTTTTCGCATCTGTCGAGATTGGCCTCTTGATTGCTGTAAGTATTCAAAACTTTTGCTATTTCATAACTATCATGATCATATATTGATATATAATTGATGTTTGTTTGATGACAGGTCTCAATATCTTTTGCTAAATTACTATTACAAGTGACAAGGCCTAGAACAGCCATTCTTGGAAAAATTCCAAGAACAAATGTATATAGAAATATTCAACAATATCCAGAGGCAAGCAAGGTTCCAGGAGTTCTGATTGTAAGAGTGGATTCTGCAATTTATTTCTCAAATTCTAACTACATTAAAGAAAGGTAAATGTCTATATATGTCACATCAAAATTTCATTTGCACAACATAATGAAGAAAAAAAATTGATGGTTTTTCATGAAATTGTGTACTTTTGCAGGATACTGAGGTGGCTAACCGCAGAGGAAGAGCAACTGCAAGCGGCTGGCCTTCCCAAAATTCAGTTTCTTATCATTGAAATGTCACGTATGTTTGTGTGTATGTGTGTTTTTACATTTCTACCTCTGCTTCATTTTAATGTTGTTGGATTTTGCAGCCGTCACCGACATCGACACGAGCGGCATCCATGCGTTGGAGGAGCTACTGAGAAGCCTGCAGAAGAGAGACGTTCAGGTAATTAACCAACACAAATGAATACAAACAATCATAAAGTGAAGTGGAGAACTTACCTTAAAAGATTGATCTGCACTGTCCCAACAGCTGGTTCTGGCGAACCCCGGGCCCGTCGTGATCGACAAGCTGCACGCGTCGAATCTTGCAAGCATGATCGGTGAAGACAAGATTTTTCTTACAGTGGCAGATGCCATCCAGACATGTTCCCCAAAATTTGCTGAAGATGTTTGAGAGTGAAGCATTTTTTCAGCAGAGTGCGTAGTTAAAGGTGATTAATAGTATTTGGTGGTGGAAATGGAGATATAATAGGGCTTTTTTGCTTTTGCAGATAGGCTTCAAATTATCAAGAAATGTGACAATTTTTCACGTAATATAGCTCCTATTGTGAAAGAAACGTGCTCATCAATTAGATGAGAAAATAATCAGATACAAATCTTGTGAAAAAACATCTACCATCCGAGTGGATTCAATTCTTGATTCCTCTCTAGTTTTTGTAGCATTGGATGTGACTAGAAATAAAAATTTGCGCTGAATAAATAAATCTATACCTACAAGAATTTATTTTATTTTATATCAACTTGTACATATTTTCTTCTTTCACTAATCAAAGTGGAAATTTTTAACTTTTAACGCAATAGAAAATCCATTCAAATTAGAAAGTTAAATTGTATGGGAAGGAAGGGTTTTAAGAAAAATGTAAGAAAATCGTGTGTGTATTGACCTACTGGTAGAGTTGTTAATGCCCGAGGTCAAAGGTCTCGGGTTCGAGTCTACCGTGACGCAACCTTTAAAATTTATGTATTAATTGACAAAAAAAAAGTAAGAAAACCATGTAATTTGTGATTCACCAAAATAGTTGGGCGCTAGATTGCTATGCACATATACAACTAATACAGTTCACAATATGCTCCCCTACCAAATCCCTAATCCGTCAACTTTTAGTTTTCCTTTTCCATTTCATATTCCTAATAGTAGGGGGTGGTTGGGGGGTACTTTGAATGCCAAACAAATTTAAAAACTAAAATTTAAAAATAAAACGTTGTTAGTAGTAGTTTCGTTTCAATGAAGGTCACCTTGGACCAGATAATTCAACAGCATGCAAATTCTCAGTGGAATCGAGGATCCAATCAGAAGTCGAATGCGGAGGAGCAAGGTCGAGCTCCTGCCGGAGCACTTCTACCTTCTGCCACTCGTCCCACTTCTCCACCAGCCCGTCCCCTTCAAGCATTCTCACCACCTCCGACATCTTGGGCCGCTCCATTGGTGAACTCTGCGTGCACAGCAGAGCCACCTGTATCAGCTGCTCCACCTCCGCCTCCACATAATTCTTCTGCAAATCAGGATCAACCAGCATTTCCACTTTCTTCTCTTTTAGAAGCCCTTTCACCTAGAAACCAACATGCCAAAAACCATCACATTTAGAGCGCACTAGAGAGAGAGAGAGAGAGAGAGAGGATAAGATATATACCCAGTCGAGCAACATGACATCATCATCATTTGCAAGGCGAGCGAGATCAAATGCCCTCTGCCCCGTTATCAGCTCAAGAAGCATGATCCCGTATCCAAAAACATCAGTTTTCTCTGAAGATTTCCCGGTGGACAGGTATTCGGGAGCTATGTGTCCTATAGTTCCACGAACGGCGGTAGTCACGTGTGTATCTTTGTAATCCATGAGTTTAGCCAAACCAAAATCTCCAACAACCGCCTCAAACTCCTCATCCAATAATATATTTGCGGCCTTCACATCACGGTGAATAATCTTCGGGTCACAGTGATCGTGCAAATAAGACAATCCTCTCGCAGATCCCAGAGCAACCCGCTTCCTTGCCGGCCAAACAAGTGGGGCCTCGTTTGGCGGCCGCTCTGCAATTACAAGCACTTTGTTTAGTCATGTACTGATTAGTCGAACTTCATATATAATTGCAGCCCAAAGCATCACCTCTTAAACAGGACGCAACGCTTCCATTAGCCATGTAAGGATAAACAAGCAACCGTTCGGTCGGGGTCATGCAAAACCCTTGCAGTCGAAGAAGATTACGGTGCACGGCCATACTAATCATCTCAACCTCAGTTTGGAATTGGAGTTCTCCACCAGGTGTTCGCTCCTCTTTAAGTCTTTTGACGGCAACGAGTGTGCCATCTGCCAGCCGTCCTTTATATACCTTCCCAAAGCCACCTCTCCCCAAAATGTTTTTGTTGCTGAAACTATCGGTTGCAACTTGAAGCTCTCGTAGAGAGAATCGTTTAAGCTGTCCCAGATGGACTTCGGGATCCTCCTCAGCTGAAAGCAATTCAATTAGGAGCTAAACGAATTTAACATGAAGTTAATTACGTTGTCAAAAGAGGAACCTGGAACATCGAAGAAATACTCCTTCGGCTTTCTCCGATGCCACCATGCGAAGGCAATGGCAGGGGCTGCAAATAGTAGAGCTGCGCCAGCAGCAACCCCGCCGGCAATGGCTCCCATTGCAGTATTTCCTCCTGCAATTACAATAGTAAGGTTGAAAAGAAAAAGAATAGGAAAAACTAGAGTACATCGGGATGTACGGTGCATCCAATCCAATTAGGGTTCACCAATCCCCACTTAGTGTTTAATAATCCCCACTTAGGATTTATGAACATCAAACTGAGAAAAACCTGGATAAGAAATTGGGGGCGGTGATACAAACGGAGGGGGTGGAGAGAATGGAGGAGATCCAGGGCATGGTCGTCCGGTGACTGGGCCACAGAGGTCAAAGTTATTTGCAAAACTGTCAAGCGAAACTATATTAGATTTAAACAAATACAGGTGAGGTTTCGCTCAGTTCATGCCAATATGTGTATATATATACATATATCAAAGTACCTTATGGGTGTAAATAAAGAAAAGGAACCGCTATCTGGAACTGTCCCTGAGAGACGGTTGTTTGATAGATCCCTACATAAGAATTGGAAAATGAAACAATTGCTATGATACTCCTAAAATTATCGTGCACAATGACACACTAACTTGGATACTTACAGAACTTGAAGTGACGAGATATTGGTCAGTGGCATAGGGATGGGACCCGTCAAGCTGTTGTTGTTTAGCCGGCTACCCTTGCGAAGACACAAAACCAGTTAACAATAAGATTTTTTATATTGTAGAAGCCATCATAATTTCGAGAATGTTCTGAGAAAAGAATATATAGATGCCATGATCATAGTAAACGAAAATGCCAATTAGTCCAGGATAACTTAACGCACAGGAATCGTAATTTCGACAACTTTCCCAACGTGGCTGGAATGGGACCGGTGAAACTGTTCAAGTACAGATCCAAGCTCACCAAATTAGTAAGATTTCCAAGATCACTTGGTATTGGCCCAGTTATGTTGTTACCGTACAACTCCCTATCACCACAAAAAGAAAAAACAGTTATTCTGCCATTGAGACAACGCAAAATGTAATGGCAAAAGGCAACCATTTTGAAGAAAACATTAAAAATTTAGATGTCTTGACTGTAATGCCAGCATATATCTCTATATTCATACAACAGTTTTGCAAGACATAAGCATGCATTAATCCATGTTGCACATATATGATTGCTATTTTAACTGCAGGAAGTAATTTCTGGTACTTGAGTCATGCATGTAGAAGTCATCATTGGAAAACAAATATTGATACAGTAATAAAACGAAAAACCTTCAACCCCAAAGTTACTTCAAGCAACACTATTCCATTTCACTAGATTAGTCCTTGATACATTTTTCTGTTTCATACACAACCAATCACAGAAAACTAATCATCCAATTCAGTTCTGGAAATTTCTGCAAATAATGCATACATACAGATACTGCAGATTCTTCAACAGGCCAAGCTGTGAAACCAATTGACCTGATAAAGCAGCATTCCCAAGATCACTGACACCAGAAATTGATGAAAAGAGTTAGATTAGAAGTTCAATTAGAAAAATAAATGCAATCCTACCAAAGGAACTGGAACTGATCATAATCTTACACTCTTATTACACTGTTATCGTTGTTGCAGGTAACATGGAACCATGTGCAAGGGTTGACGAGAGTGGGGTCCCAGCTTTGTAGCACATTGTTAGGATCCTCCAAGTTTGCTCTAAGGCTATGTAAAGCATCACCTATACAATAATTATAACAAAAATCAATTGATTTTGACTAAACCCCCCATCATTTTTTAATTCTCAGCGGCACCAGAGAAATCAAGTACCACAAGCAAAACTCAGACTTCAACTAAGTTGGGAGACATAAGGTGAACCCTTACTAGAGTTCAGCGGAAATGTGTGCATATTTGCCATAAAGCCGCAAATTCCTTGATACTTTATGCTAAAAGGTGACTGCCTGACTAAATTTCAAGAAAAGTTCATATTCCTAACTACAAGCTCTAACCAAAGATTCGATAAGAATTATACGACTTAAATAGCAGTCATCAACATGCATATCTGTGGAAACTAATTTTGAGCTCCAAAACATTATCAATTACTGTTCATAGCAAGCTAGCGAAAATGATTGCATACAGAATGGTGCCATAAATAATGCTATAAATTTCTCAGTAGAATCACAATAATTTCAAAACGGTATTTTCACAACCACTTCAGTGATCCCTATAAATTTTTCTGGGAAGCATATCTAGAAAGTAATAATAACCAAATATACAAAACAAAATACTAAATTCTCCACATTTAAGAGCATATAAGCTGCAATCTCCAACCACAAAAGTTTCGAACTTTATGAAGCAGACAAAGAAAAAAATCAAAATCTACATACAGCATCCAAGGATCAAAACAAAAATTCCCACTACAATTTGGAAGCACAACGAAAATAATAAAAAAATCTGTAATCAACATCAGACAATTGAGCTTTGAAATACACAAACCTTCCATATTAGCATAAATGCACTTCAAAGGCAACATCAGCCACATCACCAAGAACACCCTGCTCACTATTTCCACCGTTTCCACAAACAAAATATGCATATTTATACAATAAATATGATGACTTCACCAGCTCGTGAGATAATGCCTCAGATCCAAATAAATAGGGCACAGCATTTAAAGAACATCCTCAGAGGATAATATCCCTAATTTAGCCCAACAACTCCAACATTGTTTTGGGATCAAGCCAATCCCAATAACGAGAATACACAAGAAAAACAATAAAAGATAAACTGATGCTGGACTTCCACTATTGTCAAATGTATGTAAAAGATTGTGCTTGGATGCTTCTGTAGTGTATATCTCCCTCGGCAACTTAATGGCTCTCTAAACATTCTTTTTCAAAAACTTCTGGACTGTATCTCTCTCTTTCTCTCTCCTCCGCGGTGAGAGAGTAGTAGAATGGTGGGATAACTATCATTATTTTTCTTTTTGGGCGTGTCGCCGTGTGCGCGCAATGACCTGTGACCAGTTATTTCGAGACCTGCCCGACCTGCCCGTCGACAATACATTAAAACGGCTTCGCGCTAATCACTGTCAACTGTGACTCTCTGTGTCTGTGTGAGGATCATTTTATTTTTTTGAAATTCCGTTTTTTTCCTCTTCCAATTCACACTTTTTTACTTTTCATTTAATTATTTCGAATCAGTTAGGTTTTAATCAACTGAATTAAATTCGTAAATATTACTTTTATTTGCTATTATTATATAAAGTGTCATTTTATCATGATTAGCTTGTTTGTAGAGGTATCAAAACAAGTCCCATCCGGATCAATTTGGACGGGGTTGGACCCAATAAAAATAGGTTCAAGAGAATTTCGGACCGAGATGGGTTCGCCCAAAACTAACCAAAGTTCGACGAGCCCAAGTCGGCCCGAAAAATTTATACTAAAAATTATATTCCGAACTTAATTGAGACACGTTTTTTCAGCCCGGCGGATTTTTGGTTCGGTCCGACTCGATTTTTTGGGAAAGCCCAATGGGCTCAGGTCGGGTCGGCCGGGCCATTTGCCAACTCTACTTGTTTGTGTTAGAAGTTATTATCGTATATTTTTATATTTATATGTCAAATTGTATGCCTCGCAAAATGTAGTGTTCTTGCGTTATTAACGGTACAATGATCATGTTTGTCTTTGTGGAGTTTTGAAGTGGTAATTTTTTTGCCTATCAATAATACTCGGAATGATTCGTCTTCAAAGGTGATATAATATGATTCAGACGAAGTTGAACGGAATCGTTTTGGTTTTGGCAAATGATGAATGAAAAACGACATCATGTAATCTATTGAAGTTAGGGCTCGTAATTTTTGACACGACACGAGAACACGACACGAACACGCACGAAATTAACAGGTTAGTGTTCAGTCATATCGTATTCGTGTCCTTATCGTGTCGACACGATAATTTCGTGTCGTGTTCGTGTCGGATCCGTGTCGTGTCCGTGTAACACGATAAATTTCGTGTTGCATTCGTGCTCGTATCGGATCGTGTCGTTTCGATAATTCGATAATAATTATAAATATTTAATATTAATTTTATTTTATTTTATTAATTTATTTTCTAATTTTAATTTGAATTTATCGTTTCGGTAGTGTAGTGTCAACACGCAAAAAAATCGTGTCGTATTCGTGTTTGTGTCGTATCCGTGTTAGTACATTTTGTGTCGTGTTCGTGTGGACGGATCCTCAATGCGTCGTGTTCGTATTTAACCTTATCGTGTCCTGTCGTTATCGTGTCGACCGATAACCAATTCGACACGCATTTAATTGTCAACACTAATTGAAATAGTTATAAATGTTTTTACCTTTTTGTAATTATATATACAAAACCATCTAATTACGTGATATACTAATCCTGTTATACATAGTTTATCAACATACATTGTTACTAAGTGACAAACTTACTCTCGTTATATTAAATGAAATAATAAACTCAAAAAGCAAAAGAAAAAGAAGAATAATTCAATGTATAATGTGATAGATCAAACAATTCTTTTTGCAATTCTTCATTTCTTATTCCAAATCATATTTTAATCAACTAAACCAACTCATGGAACAAAATTCTCCATTTCTTTTCATTGCATCTATTCATGAATAAAGTTTAAAATTAACGTATAATTAATAAATTGGAAGTAAAGCCATTCCGGCATGCTTAATCATAATAATTGAAAAGGTAGATTGGGAGGCCAATCCCTCTAATGATAGAAGAACCAATAAAGCAATTATAATTAATATAAAATATTTAAGTAGCACGCGTCATTGACTTATCTGACTCGTTAAGACTTATTAGGTCATGAATGCTAGTGATCAAAGTTATTGCATCCTATTTTAGATATTCGTGGTCGTATGAGAAATATATGTTCGCAAATCCAAAGCAGCATGTTAGTGATCATAGTCTCATAGATATAATAAATTTATCTATGAATATGTCACGCGGACTTAATTTAATTGTTGTCACATCGCCAACGGAACTATAATAGTATTTTTTTCACAAATATCTTATTTTTCTCCTATTAATTGTTTCTTATATCCGACGATCTATGTTGTTCTTAGTACAGAGTTTTATACAATTTCTTCTGATTTTTCTTTTCTTATTTAGATCGAGAATATATTACTTCAATTTTTATTGCAATTCTGGTTATTTAAGGAGACAATTGCAACTTAAATCACAATTTTTTATCTTATTGCAAATTAGACCCAAGTTTTAAAGCGTTTCCATAATCTCACATATTTATTTCTATTTGTAATAAAATTGTCCCAACTAATTTTGCACGAGTTTGGAGTTGGGATTTAAATACTTATTATACATCAGAACTTAAACTTCACTAATGAATGCTTTTGAAGCCATTTTTTGGGTTATCCTCCGATATTGTCAACAAAATTGACAATACGAAAAGCTCTATCTCCTTCGTACTAACTTTTGACTTAATTACTCTATCATCGAATGTCTGACGATGGAAATGACAACATGTAGGACAATCCAATAATAATAGGCTTCAAAAGCCTTTAACCGATTTTCAATTTCGATATTTGATGGATATCTAAACTCAGCTCCAAATTCGTACCAAAAATTAGAAAGAACAATTAATTTTAAATCGAAAGATTGAAATATTATTAAAATATTATAAAAATGAAGTTAGTTGGGACATCAGGTCCCCACTCCACATTCATACTTAGGAAAGAAACAAAAAATTAGGAAGAAAAAGAACACCAATCTCCATACAAGAATTTAACGTGGAAAACTCCAAAATCGGAGAAAAACCACGACCCACAGATGAAAATTTATTATATGATAAATTTCTACAATCACACAGTATACATCTCCCTCTCGACCCCCCTACACTATTACAAACATTTGACAAACTCTCACCCTTCTATCAAGATTCTCACAAATGAAACTAAGAAAAGAATTTAAACTAGAATTTAATCATATGACTATAATGTAGTGATTGGTGCACTTATAACAAAGAGCTTTATGCTCTTTATATAATATTAAGGGGCTCCTCACTTTGCTTACAAAATCAATGTGAGACGAGATTCTTTTATTTTAACATTAGTAAATTCCAACAAAGTTTGTTTTAAAATAGAGTTCAGAGTTTGGGATTTAAATATAATTAATTATCACTTATATAAATATATGTGATAATTATCTTTCACATGATATCATGTCTTCAAATAAATAAATAGCTAAGAAATCTAAAGAAAATGTATGTGGGGAACAATGTTAGGCAAAATATATCTGGAAACTGTCTAGAAAGTTACATGTTGATATTGCAATGTGATATCCTAAACTAAAGTATGTGTCGTGGAAAGTGATGGGATGTCCTAAATAAACACGTATCCTAGTCAATATTCCGTTTACGGAGGAAGAAAAAGCTATTACGGAACGGACAAACAATATTTTGTCGTATATCAACCTAGTTTTTGTTAGTAAAAAAATGAAAATTTTAAATATTAAAATTCATATTTCATCCAAAGTATTCAGCTGGATCAGATTTATCTTATATATATATATATGATATTATATAAAGATTATTTAAAAAAAATATGATATAATTTATCTATTTTTACATATGTACTTATTTTTAAAATCTAATAATTTTACACGCGTTGCACGTGTACCATTAAGCTAGTTTGGGAAATTGTTGCTTAGACATTGCTTTCGCACAAATTTTAAACTAATTATTCTTTTTCAGCAACTACATCACCTGCTGTAATGAAATTATAATTTATTGTAGCTTCAATGAGTTCTATAGTTTTGAAGTATGTAAATTCACGTAGTGGACAGTTTAGCGGTAAAGTGGGTTCCTACGTTCAAAATGTCACATGTTCGAATCCACTAACGTATCTATAGTTTTGAGTATGTCACATCTGTTTTTTCAAGTGTAATTGGTCTACCCATCCTGCGTAGTTTGTAGACTATTGTATAGGAACGTGTGGTTTACCAAGTGCGTTACCTTAGTTTATCCGTCCTATGTAGTTTGCAGGTTATTACACATGAACATAAGGTTGACCTAATGCACACCAAAGATGGCGTGTATGGGTTCTCTATAATTTTTTAAAAAAAGACATTATGTACTTATGTAGTAAGTATTTCCACACCAAAAGCAAAAGGAAAGAAGGAAAGGAAGAAAGAAATGTAATAAATTTTCCTAAATTCTTAGTTATCTTGATATGTAAACCCACGAGACGAGATCCAACACAAAGGGCCCAAATTGATACAAAGTTTGTTGGCCCCCAAGGTCCAACTTCCCAAAGTACTTAATTGTCGGATATTAATAAGGTCACCGTGAATTGTTAATTTTTCAAAACCAACTCTTATTTATTGCTTTGAAATCTATGATACCTAAAGTGTTCCAATTTGTGTATATATGCATTTGTATAAATTAATTTCGTTTACTTCAATATTATGACACATCTTTTTGGTCAATTAAAGGCGAAATTTAAAAAAATTATCACGTGACTCGAACCCAAACCTTTTATATATATATATATATATATATATGAATTGATTCATGTACATTAATTCTTAACATACATAAATAAGAATAAATCATGTCTATTAGATTTTAAAATCTAATGATTATTTTTAAATGTGCATTTGAATTAGTTATATACATATTTATACATATAATTGTGTATTTGTACATCTGCGTCATAATTTGTGCATCAATCTAATGCGTCCATATTAATTTATCAATAGTTGATATTTATCCTCATGTTTGCACTATAAAGAGTGTCATCATGATAACCACTTTATATATATATATATATATATATATATATATAGAGAGAGAGAGAGAGAGAGAGATGCTCAAAGAAGAATCATTTTTAACGTGAGAATGGAGAACCACAAGAATTTGCTATGAACAAAATGAATTCGCTATGAAAGTCGATGTGTCTATTGAAAAGTTTATGAATTAAAAAATTTGAAATTTTCACTAAATTTTCACCTGGGTTCGAATCCTATGAAAGACGAAAATTTAATTTTTTTGGATTGAATAACTAAAATTCAATTTTTTTGGATTCAATAATTTTCTTAACGGATTCATTAACTTTCAAAGCGAATTCGTCATTTTTTGGTTCTCACGTTCTCAAAATAAAACAATTCGTCATTTTTGGTTCCACGTTCTCAAAATAGAAATGATTTTACGTTAACTCTCATATATATATATATATATATATATATGGGTTGGATCCGATGAGAACTCATATTTTTTAGAACTTGAGAACCATGATAAGACGTTGAAGATAATGCAAAACAATATAAAGTTATGATAACTAAAACTTTCTAAAATTGTTGCACAACAAAATAATTTTAGAAAGTTTCGTTATGCACAACTTTATACCGCTTTTGTGCACCATCTTCAACGTCTTATCATCATTCAGCAGTTCGCAAAAAGATGTGGTTTTGATTGATTCCCTATATATATATATATATATATATATATATATAGGTCTCACTATCATGGTTCTCAAGTTATTTTGTTGTGCAACAATTTAAACAATCGAAATTATTTTGTTGTGTAATAATTTTAGAAAGTTTTCGTTATGCACAACTTTATATTATTTTGTGCATTATCTTCAACGTCTTATGCATGGTTCTCAAGTTCTAAAAAAATAAATTCTCACTAGACCCTTCATATATATATATATATATATATATATATATATAGGGAAGGGTTAACGTGAGAACCATTTTATTATGATGAACATGAATGAATATCTTATGAAAGTTAATGAATCATTGCGAAAGTTAATGAATAAAAATATAAATTTTCGCCTCATGGGATTCGAACCTGGTGAAAATTTTGAATTTTGGATTCATTAACTTTCAGCAGATTCATTAACTTTCATAAGATATTCATTTTGTCAGAAAGAATTTTCGTAGTTCTTAGTTCTCACGTTAAAATTGGTTCTTATTTGAACCTCACTCTATATATATATAGGGTCTCACTATCATGTGAACACTTCTTATAATGTGAACATGAGGACAAATATCAATCATTGGTAAATTAATATGGACACTTCATATTCAATACATAAATTATGACGTAAATGCATAGATGCACAAATATATAATTATAAAAATATACATATAACTAATTCATATATATACTTAAAAATAACAATATAATTTGTAAATCTAATAAACATAATTTATTCTCATTTATGTATGTTAAAAATATATATATACATGAACCAATTCTTATATAATACTTCAAATCCAAAATTAAAAGTATTTACAGCATCTATAATCTTCATTCTTTGATTTTAAAGGGGTTGGGGCCCCCACTACCCAGGATAGAGAAATAAACAATTAAATTTGAAGGACCCATCTTTGAATTTTCACTTACTCTCATCACTCCCACTCACACTCCCAACCAACGACACCAATTTTGTTTTTTTCCACAAATTAAGAATCAAATTCCTCAGTTCGTAAAAAAATGCATTTTACAATCCCAAAAGGAAGAAATTCTTAAGATCAACGAATTGCAAATTCTCAGGTCCGTTATATTTCCATTTTGCTGCATTTCCAAGTTCTGATTTTTATTGTGTTATTTACCTCTAATTAGTTCTTGCAATTTGTTTTTAGTTTTCCCCTTGAATATTAAGGCTGGCTTGCTTGCTTTTTTGCTTGCATTATAGTGTTCATAGCTCATTTGGAAGTGTGCGAGTCTCTGTTTTTTCCGGGTGCGTGTCTCCGCGCTCACAAATTTCAGTATATAATATATTGCTTAATTGTTATTATTATTGTTTTTGTTATTATTTGAAAAGAGTCTTTTACTTATCTTTTGATTTTTGAGCAGATCCGTTTGGAAATTGAGGGTATATATCTCAATGTGGTCAGAATTAGTGGTTCTTGCATTGCTTTTTATTTTCCAGAATTTCTGGATAAAAGATTATTCAAACCATTTATCATTTCTAGGGTAATTGTTTAACTTTACCATTCACAAAATAAATTAACTTTATTCTCTTTTGTTGTCCTAATAGACATGTCTGCATTTTCGCAACTTAAATTTCTGAAAATTCACATTTTTTTTCTGGCTTCTTGACGTGTTTTTTTATTATATTGAATATTCGGACATATAAATGTAGAGTTTGTGAGAAATTTTTGATTGAAAATATTACAAGTTTCGGAGCTGATGCTAATGTCTATTGTGACCTACATAGATAAATTAGTCATTTGCATACTTTGGAGATATTTTTTTATAAAGTTATTATCTCAATCAGGAAGCATACAGCTGTTTTCCTAATGAAATTGATCATGTTATCTTCAGTTGTCTAGTAAAGCAAACTGGATGAGGAGTGGAGTCAAGTTACATATTGTATCATGTGGAAGCATTACAAACTTATAAAAAAGATTCTTAGTTGGTTAATCGATTAGCAGCTCAGAAACAGTATATTGTGTAAGAAACATCAGATATGAATATATAATAGTTGCAGTTGAAAGCTTTGTGCTTGATACACTTTCTAGTCTGATGATATTTTCATTGTATTTTGTGGTTGGGCACAAATTTATTTGTATGCATCTCATCCCGAATGATCTAGACTCTTGCTATTAATGATTATGCACAATTGTTATTGATGAACAAAATCAACAACTGCAGTGCTCTTTCATTTTCATTTTGTTGAATCCATCTTGGACTGACATGAAATTTAATTGAATTTCATACATTACTTTATTGATTTTGGACCCCCCCCCCCCGATATTTGTGGGAGAAGAATTAGAATATGTAAAGTTTATTTTGGACACTCCTTCAAGATATAAAATCATTTGATGTGCCACTCTCATGGAGAAAATAAAAGACATTGTATCTCGAAAGTAATGGTACAACCTTGTCTATGTTACAAGAAATCTATCATAATTACAGTTCCTGATGTAACCATTTCTGTAGAAGTTACTGATAATTGAACCAGATTTTAAGGCATTTCAGTTTATGAATCATCCACTGATGAAGTACTTGCATATTTGTCTCAGGTGGCAGCTTGATGAGGACATAGTTGCAAGTTTTGGGGAAAATAGTTAATCTTACGAGCATGGATAAACTAACCAATGACTGTCCATATCCCGGATGCTTCTTCTGTGTAATGAAGGAAGGAAACCCGAGCAAGCGCAGAGCAAGTGTACTAAAATTCTTCCGAGAACTTCCTTCACAGGATGATGACAGTCAAGTTCTTCCCATCAGTGGCCTTTGGAACACAGCGATGGCACATCCTAATGATCCCGAGTTTATAGAGCTTGGAATTTTTGAATGCATGACAGCACTCATCTGGAAGGGCCTAAAGAATCGCCGTTGGTTGTCTCACGATCAGAATATATATATACCTTACTATGCAGCACATATAATTGGATCATACACTATGAACATGGAGGATTTTGCTGAGATGGCCGTGCACGCAGGGGTTATCCCAGCATTGGTTGAACTTCTGAGAGGAAGGTTAACTTGGGTCGAGCAGAGAGTGGCGGTACGAGCTCTAGGTCACTTAGCTACGTATGCCAGCACCTTCCCTGCTCTAGCAAGCCACGGGGAGATCTTGGAGCTTGCCATGCAGCTAGCAGCGAGTTCGCTAGAAATTGTTTACACCCACTTTTACCAGTATGTCGACAGGAGGCTTAGTTATCACTGCGATCTTCTTACGCGTGGCATGGGTGGTGTTGAAATGGAGTCGAGGAAGGCTGAGGAATGGGCTAGTCAGCTGCAGTGCTGGTCTCTTCAACTAATTAATTGCTTTGCTTTCAAACATGAATTCCTTCCTACTATATGTAAACCGGAATTTTTGGTAAAGCTTCCTGGAATGTGGGGTGGACTAGTCAATGAAAATTCGCCTGCTGGAATTGGGTTATTGCGGACAATCTGTCATCATAAACTGGGTAGGGGTCCAGTGGCTAGCTGTCCTAGTATTATAGATGCACTTTGTAATATAGCACGATCATCGGATGACTGGCAATATATGGCGATCGACTGTCTAGTTGGGTTGCTTCAAGATCCAAGTACCTGCCATAAGGTTATTGTTCCTTTCCAAATACTGCCACTTTGCTATGATTATTTTGCAAATGTGTGGTCTTTCTTGATGATCTATTTCTTTGGCAATGTCATCATGTTATTGCAGCTATTTATGGTTGAATGTTGTATGATCGATTTACATAGCAGCTTATATATGTGGTCAAGTTTCGTGAAGCTACTTTGACCAAGATTTTGAGTGACGTAACGTTTAATTTTGTGAAATTAAACGGCATAGGATCGATCTACGTCCGAGTAGATGATCGTGGTGTATTCACATTCTCAAATCCGATTTCGGTGAGTGAGAAATAATGGATCAAAGTTGGTCACTTAAACATGGAGTTATGTGATTAATGGGATAAGCATGGATTAATTAATCCTTATCCCACATTGATTAATGTACCTTCATTAATTGTCTATATAAGTGGGTCATTGAACACTTAGTATAATTATGTGCACAAGTGATGGGTCGAAAGCCCACGCACAGACATGCCGCTGCCGCCGCCGCCGCCGCCCGCCGGTGCCCGGCCCGGCGCCCGCCGCCGCCGCGCCCGCGCCGCGCCAGCCGCCGCCGTGCCCGCCCGGCCCGCCCGGCTCCGACCCGGCCGGTTCGGTTCGGCCCGATTCCGATTCGATTCCGTGGTCCGGATCGTGGATCTTGGATCTTGGATCTTGGATCTTGGATCTTGGATCTTGGATCTTGCAATTGGTCTTGGGTGGTCTTTGGGCTGTTCTTGGGCCTGTTCGTGGGCTTGCTTCGTGGGCCGGTTCCGTGGCCCATTGTTCTTATATTTTGGATCAACGCTTGATCGAGCCCAAAGATGAAGTTGGTCCGGGCCCATTCGTGTAGCCCAATCCGTTGGGCTCGCTTTGTGCGATGGAGTTGGTCCGAGGCTCAACTCGTGTGGCCCAATCCGCTGGGCTGCTTTGCACTTGAAGAGACGTCCGGATACGCCCACGAACCCGACGCACGCGTTGTCGGATTCGTCGTGAATCGCTTGTAACGCCCGACATGATGGCTCTGCGGAAACGTGCCACGTTGTCTCCGTAAACCGCCGCAAGACTCAATAGGGGACATAACTCCGTAACACCCGACATCAATGCGGTGTTGACTCAAAGATGCTTCCCCGTGAGGGGACGACGCCTATAAATAGACATGTCCAAAGATAAGCCAACCATCGCTAATCTGCATTCAAAGATTCCAGCACTCCGCATACATAGCTAGTGTCCAAGCTTTGTCCTCGCCTCATTCCATTCACGGAGCTCGTTGGTCCGCGGTGTCGCCACCACGAGACGCTGCTTTATCTTTGGAGCGATACGCCGTAACCGAGAGCACTACCGGGCGTATCTCGTCTTATGGAAAGAGGCCTCCTCGACTCGGCATTAGAATACGGTTAATCGTATTTTATTCTGCTTTCTAGTTTCAAATTCATTGTTAGTTTGATCTTTCTACCTTTCATTTCACGTTGTAATACGCCCGGCAAGTTCTGTACTGTTTTTGTACACCTTTTTCCAACAATTATCGTATATTTTTATATTTATATGTCAAATTGTATGCCTCGCAAAATGTAGTGTTCTTGCGTTATTAACGGTACAATGATCATGTTTGTCTTTGTGGAGTTTTCAGTGGTAATTTTTGCCTATCAATAATACTCGGAATGATTCGTCTTCAAAGGTGATATAATATGATTCGAGACGAAGTTGAACGGAATCGCTTTGGTTTGGCAAATGATGAATGAAAACGACATCATGTAATCTATGAAGTTAGGGCTCGTAATTTTTGACACGACACGACACGAGAACACGACACGAACACGCACGAAATTAACAGGGTAGTGTTCAGCCATATCGTATTCGTGTCCTTATCGTGTCGACACGATAATTTCGTGTCGTGTTCGTGTCGGATCCGTGTCGTGTCCGTGTAACACGATAAATTTCGTGTTGCATTCGTACTCGTGTCGGATCGTGTCGTTTTCGTATAATTCGATAATAATTATAAATATTTAATATTAATTTTATTTTATTTTATTAATTTATTTTCTAATTTTAATTTGAATTTATCGTTTCGTGTCGTGTAGTGTCAACACGCAAAAAAATCGTGTCATGTTCGTGTCGTGTCCGTGTTAGTACATTTTGTGTCGTGTCGTTATCGTGTCGACCCGATAATGACCCGACACGCACGAATTGTGCCCTAATTGAAATAGTTATAAATGTTTTTACCTTTTTGTAATTATATATACAAAACCATCTAATTACGTGATATACTAATCCTGTTATACATAGTTTATCAACATACATTGTTACTAAGTGACAAACTTACTCTCGTTATATTAAATGAAATAATAAACTCAAAAAGCAAAAGAAAAAGAAGAATAATTCAATGTATAATGTGATAGATCAAACAATTCTTTTTGCAATTCTTCATTTCTTATTCCAAATCTGTTAGCTCTTAATCAACTAAACCAACTCATGGAACAAAATTCTCCATTTCTTTTCATTGCGTCTATTCATGAATAAAGTTTAAAATTAACGTATAATTAATATATTGGAAGTGAAGCCATTCCGGCATGCTCTATCATAATAATTGAAAAGGTCGATTGGGAGGCCAAATGGCCAATCCCACTAATGATAGAAGAACCTATAAAGCAATTATAATTAATATAAAATATTTAAGTAGCACGCGTCATTGACTTATCTGACTCGTTAAGACTTATTAGGTCATGAATGCTAGCGATCAAAGTTATTGCATCCTATTTTAGATATTCGTGGTCGTATGAGAAATATATGTACGCAAATCCAAAGCAGCATTTTTTATTGGTAATTTACATAAATTTTAAAGGTTACGTCACGGTGGACTCGAACCCGAGACTTTTGACCTCGAGTATTCATCACTCTATCATTAGACCAACACATACACACACTCCAAAGCAGCATGTTAGTGATCATAGATATAATAAATTTAGCTATGAATATGTCACGCGGACTTAATTTAATTGTTGTCACATCGCCAACGGAACTATAATAGTATTTTTTTTCACAAATATCTTATTTTTCTCCTATTAATTATTTCTTATATCCGACGATCTATGTTGTTCTTAGTACAGAGTTTTATACAATTTCTTCTGATTTTTCTTTTCTTATTTAGATCGAGAATATATTACTTCAATTTTTATTGCAATTCTGGTTATTTAAGGAGACAATTGCAACTTAAATCACAATTTTTTTATCTTAATGCAAATTAGACCCAAGTTTTAAAGCGTTTCCATAATCTGACATACTTATTTCTATTTGTAATAAAATTGTCCCAATTAATTTTTTGTACGAATTTGAAGTTGGGATTTAAATATTTATTATACGTCATAACTTAAACTTCACTAACGAATGCTTTTGAAGCCCACTTTTTGGGTTATCCTCCCATATTGTCAACAAAACTAACAATACAAAAAGCTCTATCTTCATCGTACTAACTTTTGACTCAATTACTTTATCATCGAATGTCTGACAATGGAAATGACAACATGTAGGACAATCCAGATAATAATAGGCTTCAAAAGCCTTTAACTGATTTTCAATTTCGATATTGATGGATATCTAAACTCAGCTCCAAATCCGTACCAAAATTTAGAAAGGACAATTAATTTTAAATCGTAAGGTTGAAATATTATTAAAATATTATAAAAATGAAGTTTGTTTTAAAACATAGTTCAGAGGTTGGGATTTAAATATAATTAATTATCACTTATATAAATATATGTGATAATTATCCTTCACATGATATCATGTCTTTAAATAAATAAATAAATAGCTAAGAAATCTAAAGAAAATGTATGTGGGGAACAATGTTAGGCAAAATATATCTGGAAACTGTCTAGAAAGTTACATGTTGATATTGCAATGTGATATCCTAAACTAAAGTTTGTGTCGTGGAAAGTGATGGGATGTCCTAAATAAACACGTATCCTAGTCAATATTCCGTTTACGGATGGAAGAAAAAGCCATTACGGAACGGACAAACAATATTTTGTCGTATATCACCCTAGTTTTTGTTAGTAAAAAAATGAAAATTTTAAATAGTAAAATTCATATTTCATCCAAAGTATTCAGCTGGATCAGATTTATCTTATATATATGATATTATATAAAGATTATTTTAAAAAAAAAATATGATATAATTTATCTATTTTTACATATGTACTTATTTTTAAAATCTAATAATTTTACACGCGTTGCACGTGTACCATTAAGCTAGTTTGGGAAATTGTTGCTTAGACATGCTATCGCACAATTTTTAAACTAATTATTCTTTTTCAGCAACTACATCACCTGCTGTAATGAAATTTTAATTTATTGTAGCTTCAATGAGTTCTATAGTTTTGAAGTATGTAAATTCATGCGGTGGATAGTTTAGTGGTAAAGTGGATTCCTACGTTCAAAAGGTCACATGTTCGAATCCACTAACGCATCTATAGTTTTGAGTATGTCACATCTGTTTTTTCAAGTGTAATTGGTCTACCCGTCCTACGTAGTTTGTAGACTATTGTATATGAACGTGTGGTTTACCAAGTGTGTTACCTTAGTTTACTCGTCGTATATAGTTTGCAGGCTATTACACAGGAACGTAGGGTTGACCTAATGCGCACCAAAGATAGCGTCTATGGGTTCTCTATAATTAAAAAAAAAACATTATGTACTTATGTAGTAAGTATTTCCACACCAAAAAGCAAAAGGAAAAAAGGAAAGGAAGAAAGAAATGTAATAAATTTTCCTAAATTCTTAGTTATCTTGATATGTAAACCCACGAGAAGAGATCCAACAAAAAGGGCCCAAATTGATACAAAAGTTAGTTGCCCCCCCCCCCCCAAGGTCCAACTTCCCAAAGTACTTAATTGTCGGATATTAATAAGGTCACCGTGAATTGTTAATTTTTCAAAACCAACTCTTATTTATTGCTTTGAAATCTCTGATACCTAAAGTGTTCCAATTTGTGTATATATGCATTTGTATAAATTAATTTCGTTTACTTCAATATTATGACACATCTTTTTTTGGTCAATTAAAGACAGAATTTAAAGGCGCACACGCGACTCAAACCCAAACTTTTACCAAGATTAATCACTCTATCACTAGGCCAACACACACATATGTTTATGACAGATCTTGATCACATGTTTAGGTCGACTAGTATTGTAACTTTAGCTAACAAGAGCTGCTGAAGATTATACATGTGATACATTTTGGACTACATAGATTTCTCCTTAGTAAATTGATGACTTTCATCTCAAAGGATTCTTTATAAAATATTTGAGCTTCCTTTAAAAAAGATTATGATATATATATATGAATTGATTCATGTACATACAATTCTTAACATACATAAATAAGAACAAAGCATGTCTATTAGATTTCAAAATCTAATGGTTATTTTTAAATGTGCATCTGAATTAGTTATATACATATTTCTGCATATAATTGTGCATTTGTACATCTGCGTCATAATTTATGCATTGAATCCATACCATATTAATTTATCAATAGTTGATATTTGTCCTCATGTTTGCATTATAAAGAGTGTCATCATGATAACCACTATATATATATATATATATATATATATATATATATATATATATATAGAGAGAGAGAGAGAGAGAGAGAGAGAGAGAGAGAGTTAGAGTGATGCTCAAAGAAGAATCATTTTTAACGTCAGAATGGAGAACCACAAGAATTTGTTATGAACAAAATGAATTCGATATGAAAGTTGATGTGTCTGTTGAGAAAGTTTCTGAATCCAAAAATTTGAAAATTTCACTAAATTTTCATCTGGGTTCTAATCCTATGAAGGGCGAAAATTTAATTTTTTTTGATTCAATAACTAAAATTCAATTTTTGTGGATTTGATAAATTTCTTAACGGATTCATTAACTTTCAAAGCGAATTCGTCATTTTTGGTTCTCACGTTCTCAAAATAAAAACGAATTCGCTATTTTTTGTTCTCACGCTCTCAAAATAGAAATATTTTTATGTTAATTCTCATATATATATATATATATATATATATATATATATATATATATGGTCTCACTATCATGCGAACACTTCTTATAATGTAAACACGGCGACAAATATCAATCCCCAGAAATCAATATGGACACTTCATATTCAATGCATAAATTATGACATAAATGCATAGAGGCACAAATGTATAATTATAAAATATACATATAACTAATTCATATACATACTTAAAAATAACAATATAATTTGTAAATCTAATAAACATAATTTATTCTTATTTATGTATGTTAAAAATATATATATATATATATATATATATATATATATATATATGAACCAATTCTTATATAATACTTGAAATCCAAAATTAAAAGTATTTACAGCATCCATAATCTTCATTCTTTGATTTTAAAGGGTCTGGGGCCCCCACTACCCAGATAAACAATTAAATTTGAAGGACCCATCTTTGAATTTTCACTGACTCTCATCACTCCCACTCACACTCCCAACCAACGGCACCAATTTTGTTTTTTTCCACAAAGTAAGAATCAAATTCCCCAGTTCGTAAAAAAATGCATTTTAGAATCCCAAAAGGAAGAAATTCTTAAGATCAGCGACTTGCAAATTCTCAGGTCCGTTATATTTCCATTTTGCTGCATTTCCAAGTTCTGATTTTTATTGTGTTATTTACCTCTAATTAGTTCTTGCAATTTGTTTTTAGTTTTCCCCTTGAATATTAAGGCTAGCTTGCTTGCCTTTTTGCTTGCATTATAGTGTTCATAGCTCATTTGGAAGTGTGCCCGTCTTTTTTTTTTCGGGTGCGTGTCTCCGCGCTCACAAATTTCAGTATATAATATATTGCTTAATTGTTATTATTATTGTTTTTGTTATTATTTGAAAAGAGTCTTTTACTTATCTTTTGATTTTTGAGCAGATCCGTTTGGAAATTGAGGGTATTGTAGAAATTATTAGTTAGTTTGTTTAATTGCTGTTAGAGTAGCTATTGAGTTGTTTAGATCCTACTCATCTATAAATACTCATTGTAATTCACATTTGGAGATTAACATGAAATATACAAAATTTCCCACAATGTAGTCCATTGAGTTCTTCCTCTTTTCTTTTCTGCATTCTTCTTTCTTTTCTTCTTTATTTCTTCCAGAATTTCTACTTCAATCTTCTACAAATTTAACAGGTATATATCTCAATTTGGTCAGAATTAGTAGTTCTTGCATTGCTTTTTATTTTCCAGAATTTCTGGATAAAAGATTATTCAAACCATTTATCATTTCTAGGGTAATTGTTTAACTTTACCATTCACAAAATAAATTAACTTTATTCTCTTTTGTTGTCCTAATAGACATGTCTGCATTTTCGCAACTTAAATTTCTGAAAATATACATTTTCTTTCTGGCTTCTTGACGTGTTTTTTGATTATATTGAATATTCGGACATATAAATGTAGAGTTTGTGAGAAATATTTGATTGACAATATTACGAAGTTTCGGAGCTGATGTTAATGTCTAGTGTGACCTACATAGATAAATTAGTCATTGCATACTTTGGAGATATTTTATTTACAAAGTTATTATCTCAATCAGGATGCATACAGCTGTTTTCCTAATGAAATTGATCATGTTATCTTCAGTTGTCTAGTAAAGCAAACTGGATGAGGAGTGGAGTCAAGTTACATATTGTATCATGTGGAAGCATTACAAACTTATAAAAAAGATTCTTAGTTGGTTAATCGATTAGCAGCTTAGAAACAGTATATTGTGTAACAAACATCAGATATGAATATATAATAGTTTCAGTTGAAAGCTTTGTGCTTGATACACTTTCTAGTCTGATGATATTTTCATTGTATTTTGTGGTGGGCACAAATTTATTTGTATGCATCTCATCCCGAATGATCTAGACTTACTCTTGCTATTAATGATTATGCACAATTCTTATTGATGAACAAAATCAACAACTCTAGTGCTCTTTCATTTTCATTTTGTTGAATCCATCTTGGACTGACATGAAATTTAAATGAATTTCATACATAACTTTATTGATTTTGGACCCTGCCCCCGGGATATTTGTGGGAGAAGAATTAGAATATGTAAAGTTTATTTTGCACACTCCTTCAAGATATAAAATCATTTGATGTGCCACTCTCGTGGAGAAAATAAAAGACATTGTATCTTGAAAGTAATGGTACTACAACCTTGTCTATGTTACAATAAATCTATCATAATTACAGTTCCTGATGTAACAATTTCTGTAGAAGTTATATCCACTGATGAAGTACTTGCATATTTGTCTCAGGTGGCAGCTTGATGAGGAGATAGTTGCAAGTTTTGGGGAAAATAGTTAATCTTACGAGCATGGATAAACTAACCACTGACTGTCCATATCCCGGATGCTTCTTCTGTGTAATGAAGGAAGGAAACCCGAGCAAGCGCAGAGCAAGTGTACTAAAATTCTTCCGAGAACTTCCTTCACAGGATGATGACAGTCAAGTTCTTCCCATCAGTGGCCTTTGGAACACAGCGATGGCACATCCTAATGATCCCGAGTTTATAGAGCTTGGAATTTTTGAATGCATGACAGCACTCATCTGGAAGGGCCTAAAGAATCGCCGTTGGTTGTCTCACGATCAGAATATATATATACCTTACTATGCAGCACATATAATTGGATCATACACTATGAACATGGAAGATTTTGCTGAGATGGCCGTGCACGCAGGGGTTATCCCAGCATTGGTTGAACTTCTGAGAGGAAGATTAACTTGGGTCGAGCAGAGAGTGGCGGCACGAGCTCTAGGTCACTTAGCTACGTATGCCAGCACCTTCCTGCTCTAGCAAGCCACGGGAGATCTTGGAGCTTGCCATGCAGCTAGCAGCGAGTTCGCTAGAAATTGTTTACACCCACTTTTACCAGTATGTCGACAGGAGGCTTAGTTATCACTGCGATCTTCTTACGCGTGGCATGGGTGGTGTTGAAATGGAGTCGAGGAAGGCTGAGGAATGGGCTAGTCAGCTGCAGTGCTGGTCTCTTCAACTAATTAATTGCTTTGCTTTCAAACATGAATTCCTTCCTACTATATGTAAACCGAATTTTGGTAAAGCTTCCTGGAATGTGGGTGGACTAGTCAATGAAAATTCGCCTGCTGGAATTGGGTTATTGCGGACAATCTGTCATCATCAACTGGGTAGGGGTCCAGTGGCTAGCTGTCCTAGTATTATAGATGCACTTTGTAATATAGCACGATCATCGGATGACTGGCAATATATGGCGATCGACTGTCTAGTTGGGTTGCTTCAAGATCCAAGTACCTGCCATAAGGTAATTGTTCCTTTCCAAATACTGCCACTTTGCTATGATTATTTTGCAAATGTGTGGTCTTTCTTGATGATCTATTTCTTTGGCAATGTCATAATGTTATTGCAGCTATTTATGGTTGAATGTTGTATGATCGATTTACATAGCAGCATACCTTTCTATTAAAACAATTTGGTAACTAAATACAAGAAGCCTTATGTATGGAATGGGATGCATGTGGATTTCAACTGATTCGAGGTTTGTGCCAATTCATTGCGATTGGTAGTTGGAACCAAAAGTAACTATGTTCATTTGTATAGTTAATTTACAATCAGTTTCTTGAATGGAAGTTTATATATTGCCTTCTTCTCAACTTTCCACACTCTGCAGTAGAAGTAGAACATAAGAATTTGAAATGCCAAACCACATTTTCTATTTCATTCTGCCACAGAAAGGGAAAGAATTAGAAGCAAGTCACAGCTGGTTTTATTTCCGAAACTGTTTTGCAGGTGATCGATACAGCCCTGCCTGCACTACTTGACCTTGCGGAAATAACTACATTAGGGGAGCACAAGAAACTCGGAGATTCAATTGTAAACGTGCTTCAGGACTGTATTCAGACACCTGGGATAGGCCGCAATTCAATCAGTAGTCATGCGAAAGAACAGGTCGAGGAGTTGCTCAATTCACGAGAAAGATTGAAATGGGAAAAAACTATGCCAAAAGAGGATCTGCATATCAAACAAGCAGCTGCCTTAGTGGTTAAATTGGAAGGAAATTCTCTGTTTTCATCGGGAGACATTTCTGGTGCTGCTTTGAAGTATTCCGAAGCACTGTCGTTGTGCCCAGTCAGGTCTAAAAAGGAAAGGATAGTCTTGTATAGTAATCGAGCCCAGTGTAATCTCTTACTGCAACAACCTATGGCTGCCATAACCGATGCTACCAGAGCACTTTGTCTTCATAATCCAGTAAACCTTCATGCAAAAAGCTTGTGGAGACGAGCGCAAGCCTATGACATGCTTGGATTTGCAAAAGAGAGCTTGTTGGATGCTATTCTGTACATAAATGAGTGCTCACAGTCGACTGATCCCGATGTGTCCTCAAGGCAAAATAAAGTTCCTGAGTATGCTGAGCGATTCGTTAAGAAACAAATACGTGCTGCTTGGTTATTTAAAGATGCTGCTGCTAAACATGGAGATGTCCACTGTGAAGGTGGTGCTAGTGATGTTTGCAACCAAGAGACTGATGATTCCGAATGGGAAACGGCAAGCGAAAGCGATATGGGAGATGATGAGAAAGTCAGATTGGCTGATAATTGGAAGAGTGAAATCAGGAGAAAAGATAGACTCGCAAAAGCTTCAAAGAAAGGTACCTAACTCCATACACTTACCTGAATATTTTGAGATGAATATCTATTGAGCTGGGGGAATTAGTTTATATAAACTGGATTGATGTGGTCTAAATAAACTCATGCATATGGTTCAAGTGGCTTCTACCTCGATGAATATAATTTTCAATTTAAATTTGAAAAGCTAAGCCAAGAAGGTATGAACGAAGGGACAGGCCATTTTCAAAGATAGAGACTGCTTTCTCTTCTCTTAGTGTGCATAATTTGCTTTCCGCCTTAGGCAATTCTCTCTTTCCTAGTTCATGCTGGCCAGATGGATGAAACTTATACTTTTAACGAGTGTGTGTGCATATATAAGCAGTTCTTTTTAGTGTATAAGCAATTTTTAGTTAGTGTTTGTTTTGAAAGTATGTACACTGGAGGTGTTGAAGAGGGTTATGCAGCATTCAGAAGCAGTCTTGAAGTGCAAGTGAATAAACTAGGAGGAAAAAAAGTAAATAAGTAAGATTACAAGACGACACTTCATAGCCTGTATCATAAACAGATCTTCTCTTCTACATCACGAGCTTCTCTTTTCTTCTCGTATATCATAGCAGTGCCCCTAATGCTAGGTTTTGAAAAAGACTTGTTACACCAATCCAAATTCGGTCTGCTTCATCCATCTGTTGAATTGAGAAGGACAACTGTAATACTTGAATTGCATTATTTAAGTGTTGAAGAGTTTCTGTCATTTCACTGTTGAGGACTCTCTTTCTTTAGTCTGACCATGTTCGATGTCATAATATCTGCTTTCTCTAGTGAGCGAGAAAACTCCGCTTTTGTACTATTAAGACCATGTAAAAGAAAACCTTAAAATTCAGTTGACAGAATGCATGGCATTTGTGATGTTTGGCATCCATGTGATTTATATCCTTGAATTCGAGATTATTCTTGTGAACATTGTAGCTGAATGTCATCATTATCAATAGACATCTCGTCCCGATCTCAATACTCGTAATGCAGGCTTGAAATGTACAAATAGTACTTGTTTACTTCCCTTTTACTATGCCACTGAAGTCATACCTTTAAAATGATGCAGCCATGAAGCAAGGTTACAATCTGCAACTCTCTGAGGATGAAGCATAATTAGTAGATGCTGGCGAGTATTTATGAAGTAAGCATTTGGCGGAATTTCGAACTTGGAATATTTAGTTTGCACTGTCAAATAAACTGTCTGTCTCTTGATTCTTTTTTTTCGTATTATAGTTTTCGTTTGGGAAACTGATTAGGGTTTGTTTTGAGTGTTGCTTATTTCTTAGTTTATTCTTTTGTGTCGTGCATAAATTTTGGTGTGGATAATATAAGAATAGGACCATTTGCCTTGATTGAGTGATCTTGATCAGAAGTCTTTGCGTCTGCTATTTCTTATGTAATTTTCTTGAGGTTCACCGTATTGATTTGAATGACTATGCTGCTCAAAATCTGCGAGAAAAATATTTTAGTAGTGTTTTGAAACATAGAGATATTTGTTCACAAATATAATAGTTTTGTAAAGTAATACAAAACTATACATTGCAAATAATCGAATTTTGCTTTGAAAAATGATACTATTGCTTAAATGTACATAGCAATAAATGGTACTCTCTCCATTCTTGAAATATGTCAATTTAATTTCGTTTTGGTACGTCCGCAAAAAACTTTCACTTTTCTTTTTTAGACATGGCTTCCACTCAAAAGTCATACTTCTTTCGTCCCATAATTGTTGTCTCAAAACTTTTTGGCACATAGATTAATTAGGGTTGTATTTTTTGTGTAAAGTAGTTGCCGCACAGAAAACAATACACTTTTTAGTGCAAAAATTAATTCATATTTTAAAATGAGACAACAATTATAAGACGACAAAAAAAGAAAATCGAGATAACAATTATAGGACAGAGTGAGTAACTTTACCTATGATCAACTTACATATTTACAAAAAAAAAACTATACATGACTCATTTTTTCCACTCACATTACACATTTTATTACATGGTTTCATTTTCCACTCACTTTACACTCATTGCAATTATTAAAACATGTGCTGCCAAAATCTAAGAACAATTATCAAGGACAAAAGAGTATTGTTTAAATGCATATACACAGAGAAATAGAGTGTGTGTTAATATATCGAATAAGTAGATAAAAATGTGATGATTTTATTAAAATATACGTGTATTATATATATATATATATATATATATATATATATATATATATATATATATATATATATGATCGAGTTATAATAATTTTTTTTATAAGAACCTAAAACTAATGCACTTTACATATAAACTAATGCACATTTAAGTTATGATAAAACAGTAATATTATTCATCAATATTCCGTAGTACATTAAATGTAATAACTTTTTATGTAAGGTGTATTGGTTTTTACAAAAAATATATTTTTATTTGATCTCTCTATATATATGTGGTTGGTTATAAAAAAGAACCACTTATTAGATAAGAACTAAAACTAATCCACATCCTATATAACATTAGATATAACGGTTTATACTTAATTCGTGGTCAAAATTGAAATTTGACCAATTAATTAGGATTTTATACGTTTAATGATAATTGATTGATTTGAGGGTATTATTGTGATTTTAGTAATTAATCTTATATCAATTAACCATCCATCCCATGAATTACGACACCTCTCTTTCCATTTGCCCTCATTTACCTAAAACAAGAAAATATATTTCTATCTCTACAAATATATATCTCTCTGTAAATAATTCATGAGATCTCGCACTAATATTAGTTATGCATATGATTGTACGGATAATGCATGTTCTGAAATTGCACAAATTTATGCATTTGTGGTTGGTTTCTTATGCATATATATTAATTAGTTGTGCATAGATTTGTATGGGTAATGCATGTCCTTTAAGTGGACACATTTTATTTTTTGTTCGTGAAGATCATATTTTGGATAACTCATTTTTGTAAATTATGTGCATACAATGATTGTGTGTTCATGAACAAGTTTGGTCATCTCGTACACAAGCTTATGGATTGTAAATTTTATGGGTTTCTTTCTCTTTTATGCACAACATAATATCAAACTTGCTTGGCTTGATGCAATTTATAATGATGAAGAAGATAAACAACAAAACATCAACAAGATTTGGTAAGAAAAAGATATCATAAATAAGTATATCTATATCCTATAATTATAGCATATTTCGGTTAAGAAAATTTGTAATTACTTAATTAACCTCACTATAAAAATCTGTAATTAACAACAGATGATTATTTACATAAATATGGACTACAAGATCACTTCAAATAAATGATGAAGATCAGTTCTCAGTTCTCAAAGTACTCGTGGTTCTCATTTAATTAATCCAAAGTACTCGTGTTTCTCATTTAATTAATCCCTATATATATATATCTATTCTTTAAATTCTAGGTTAGGTTTTAGGTACAAATGGATCGGCCAAAGAAGATGACGATGATGATAGTTGAAAGTTCAAATATGACGATTATTCGCAATATGGTCGTTATCCGCAAATGTTTGCCCATCTGCCACAATGTAAGGAAAACTTAGTCGGAAAGAAAGAAAAGTGGATAAGTTGAAGGAAAGAAAAGCTAAAAGGTGTGTAGTTTAATTAGATTAATTTATGGTACTATTGTTATCATTCAAATATAATTAAAGATAAATAAATTGATTAATAATATAATTAATATTTAAGTATTTAATATAATATTTACTAAAATTAATTTCCAAAAACAAAAAGGAAGGCAAACATAAAATCGAAGTTATTGTTAACGACAGCCCGTAGTTATTAATATATATTATATAGATTAGGATATATATGTTGACTATTTAGATAAAAGTTATAATATAATTGATGAAGTATAACTTTAAGCAAGTAAGGGGTGTTTATCTTAGGTGGTCTAAATAGATGAATTAATATACACTATTCATAAATATATTTTGATGGATTGATTAACTTAGTTTATATGTAATTTTTCATATATTTAATCAATCAATCACTCAAAGTAAACTTCTTTTGAGTATACTGAAAATCACTTGTTTATATCATAAAAGTATTAACGACCATGTAAAAACTACTTCTTTCCTTCCCAAATTTCATCCATGAGAATCTTCGACACATTTTAATGGAAGTTGTTGAGTGTTTTTTGAGTGGAGTATGTGTCTCACATTAGTATAATATTAAATTAATTAATGATGGATAATGAGTGATAAAAGGTATAAATACATAGTATTATTGAGGGTAAGAAGAAGAGATAATGATGAACCATATATGGTAATAAAATTTAAATAAATGATATTGTTGAAGGTAATAAGTAGGAAGTAGTTTATGTGATAGTTTGAATAAATGGAATAAGAAGAAGTTCGAGGAACGCACCAAAAAAAAAATTAGAAAAAAATGGGGACAAAAAATGTATATTTTAACATCAAATTGTTAGTAAGATATTTAAAAATATAGCTGACGAGCCTATATTGACTTGGCTCACGAGTTACGCACCAAGTAATATGAAGATTAGAAACTGCCCACAAGCTCATGACTCGAGTCAGGGATGAAGCTACATGGGGTGGGGCCCGTGGATCACCAACTTTCTTGAAAATACGTATTATACATTAATATGTGACAACACAACATATTTAAAAATATGTTATAGTCTGATGGTTAGATTAGAATGTTTTTTTGTTATTTGATAGATGTGGGTTCAATCCCCGACATATTATTTTATTCTTTTTATTGTTGTTTCTGTCACTCTTCTCTCTATCTTTCCTTTTTTTCTTTTTTTTTTTTCTCTCTTCTGTTTCTTTCTCTCTATTTTATGTTCTTTTAATCTTTTTTCATTCTTTTGGTAATTTGTTTTTTTGTTGATAAAATAAAATATATATTTTCAATAAAACATGTATTCTCTTATTTTTCTCTCTCTCTCTCTCTCTCTATTTTGTATTATCATTTTAAATCCCTAAAAATATTATTGATGATAGAGTAATCAAAATATAGATTGATTGAATATATGAGGATTATTTTAGATATAAAATTATTAATCCCATTTTTATTATCACAAGTTATTTTTTCAGAAAGTCTAAAATAAAATATACCATGTTTTATCTAACTTTATGTTGAATATGTCGTTTTAGGCCAACTCTAATATTGCACTAAAACGCCAAATGTTATGTAGTTTTCACTCAATTTTATTCCAATTATTCATATTTTAAGTAAAGTTATTCAATTGTACCAAATTATTCCATAAAAGTGTGAAAATATATCATTTCGGTACAAAATCCACCTTGGCAACGTGATACTCAATCTTTCGATTTGGTGTAACTGGGATCATTCTCAAATTAAGCTAATTTACAAAACTTTCAATTCCAAACAAATTCTTGTCACTGGAGCCCTTAATTCAAAAAACCAAATATTAAGTTTTGACAGACTCAATCTTTCGATTTGGTGTAACTAGGACAATGACATTTTAAAACACGAGTTGACATCCAATCGACATCAACAACCAATACTTGTAGCTTTTGTGAATTTTGTCATAGGATCAACTAGTACTAGACAATGATTCATATAGATCAAAATATTTCTATCATCGAACTTGTCAAATCTCACTCTTTGATTTCTCAAATCAAATACTTAAACGAGGGTAACTTTATTTAGAACCGAGAATTCGCAGAATTTTGGATTGATTCTAATTGTAATAAATGAAAAAAATTTGTTATCTCATAGCCAAAATCATGATGTTAATTATAATTGCAATTTTGCTAATAGTTATTTCTTCAATTTCAATTAGTTAAAACTAAAATTTATAAGGTCATGCACTGTGCTTTTGGATGAGATCATTATAGTGATGGTTGGAAATTCTTAATTTTCTTAAACTTATTTGTGAAACAACTTTTGTGAATACGAAAGTCATATACCATGACAATTATTGTTTCAATCCAACCGACTACCCATCGGGCTACAAGCATGTATGTGAGTTTTTACCAAAAAAAAAAGAAATGGTAATCCCACTGTTTTTGCACTTACGCTGATTGGAAAAGTACCAACTTCGTATTCAGTAATATATATTTAATATAAATCCAACTATCTAAATATATAAATCTTGGCGGTGGAATGATCCTCCAATTTGGCATTTTGAAAATGATATTAATATTAGTGATAGTGACTATTTATTTATTTAACTGGTTGTAGTTTAAATTTTCCACGCGTCGGGAACTTTTTATTTTGTCATGGCCATTTACTATTATTATTTCATTCGAAATTGAAGTGCTAATATAAAGTAGGATTACACCTTTTCAATAAGTTAGAAAAAATTAGAAGGATTAAATGGTTTGAGTTTCTTTTGTGTTTGATTTGATTAAATTGTTTGAATTCCATTTGATTAATTGTAAAAAATAAGCTGAGAAATAATCTGAAAATTAAAACAATTTTGAATAGTTATCCCTTGGCACATACGAAAACTATTTTCAGCCAATGGATCTTAAAATATGTATTATTAGTATAATATTTGAGTATTAGCTGTCAATATTTAAAATGACTTGGCAAATTGTAATAAATAAAGGGATATGTCTTACTGAGCCCACGCGTCAGTAGGAATAATTTCTTAGGGTAGGTAATCCATAATTATCAAATATAATAAGATTAAATATTGTGTTATAACTTTGACCACTTTATGAGGCCTAACGGCTCTGGATTATGTTATCTAAAAAAAAAGTAAATTAAAGAAAGAATAGCTGAAAATAATGTAAATAAAGCAGATTTATATATGTCTAATAAATAAAGAGAAATAAAGGAATGTTTGGCTAGGAATTTAAGTTGCAGGATCAAAATTTAAATACGTAACTCAAACATTGAACTTGTTCTAGGAAATTTTCAAAATATAAAAACTAAAACTTGGTGCAGAAGAAATGTCAATAAAATAATTAACCAACTAATTATATGTAGGAGTGTGCTGTTGAAATGATATAGAGGATTGTGTTGTAAACGTGGTCTTATTATTTTAATTCAGTGGCCAAAAAAGTAAACGCATTTGGTTGCGTTACTGAAAAAGCTATGAGAAACGTACACAGGTTTTTATACTGAAAATATATGTAAGCCCACGAGGTCACTAGTGTTTGGTTAAGCTCATTTTAAAGAGTTTATAAACTCCAAAAGCTTATAAGATGTTTCAAGAGTTTACAAATTTCAAAAGTTTATGAAATGTTTCAAGAGATTATAAGATATAATATCTCAAGAGCTTATAAGTTGTCAATGTATTTGGATAATTGAGCTTATAAACTAGAGAAATAATCGTGAGTTAGAGAGAGAAAATCATAGTTAGATAGAAAAAATTGGCGAGAGGTGAAGTTGATAGTGTATATGTAGAAAATAACGAACTATAGTAAGGTCATTTTGGCAAATTCATTGTTACTTATAAGCTTATGAAAAAATAAGTTGGGTTGAGTTACTTATTTTTATGAGAGTTTATAAGATGTTGAAACTTATTTTCACAACTTATAAATTGTTTATGAACTTATTTTACCAAACATTTTGCATGAGCTTATAAGCTCCTAAACAACTTATAGGTTTTTTTTGAAGAGCTTATTATAAGCTTAGTCAAACAAACTCTTACTGGATTTACATATAAATGAAGTCAGTAATAGTACTTGATTTTTATTCATATAAGGAAAAATAATATAATTATAGTTTTGATCGTATTTTGTTAAATGGATGACATAATAATTAAAATAATATCTCTGAATAAAACATATAAAGTGTTGTTAATCGATATTTTTAAATCCGATATATGTATTTGCTTAGATTTTATTACATACGGTTACAATTAGTTATCAGTTAGGCATTATATTAGAACAAGCATTTCTCCCATGCGAACGAGCATCATATTTGCGTAGTAATGAGTAATTTTATATAAAAAAAACAATGGTTATAAAGGAACAAAGAAATATAGAAATCAAAAGGTACAATTTTTTGTATAAATTATTGTGTGTGATATGAAATCATCATTATTTACAATTGATCGATCCTAAATTCGTAAGGGAAATAAATGCGCAAGAACACCAAAGATTTACGTGGTTCGATCTGTGAATAAGATCTACGTCCACGGGGCAAGAGAGAGAGTATATGTATTGAGAGTATAAGAAGTGATTACAAAGAGAGTGAATGGTCTATGTCGTCTAATCTAGCCTCTATTTATACACAATGTATTGACCTAGATCTCGAATCCGGAGTCTTCTCTAACTAGGATTCGAGATCCTATCCTCTTGAATTAGGATTCTTTTAGATATGGTGAGCTTCTGCGTTCCCACCGCCGAGATTCTTCATAGGCGAACTTGTCCAGCCGAGCTTGATGTCGAGTTTAATTGTATTGGGCACGATACTTGGGCCCGGTAGTTGGGTCAGATATCTATCACAACCCCCAAAAGACGCAGAAAACGAGGTCATCTTTGGATTGGGGTTGTTGTGACGGCGGGTTTGGACGATTTACATTCTTTTCAATGTCGACTTTGTGTGTGTCAATGCTTTTGACGTCAGATATCGAATGTCAGGCGCGGATGTGTCTGCCGAGGTCTTGGCGGGCTTCACCTAAGGAGGCGTTCAGCCGTGGTCTTCATCGGCTTCACCGACGAGGTGTTAGGCCGAGGTCTTATGACCGCTTCACCGACGGGCGTTAGCCGAGGTCTTCGACCGCTTTTCCCGACGAGGCGTTAGGCGAGGTCTTCGACCGCTTCACCGACGAGGCGTTGGGCCGAGGTCTTGGACCGCTTCACCGACGAGGCGTTAGGTCGAGGTCTTCGACCCGCTTCACCGACGACGGCGTTAGGCTTTTCCGACGGTGTTGGCCGAGGTCTTCGACCGCTTTTCCGACGGCGGGCGTTAGTCGAGGTCTTCGCCCCCGCTTCACCGACGAGGCGTTAGGCGAGGTCTTCGACCGCTTCACCGACGGGCGTTATGCCGAGGTCAAGACGGTTCTTGCCGTCGCTAAATGGCTTCGACGCGGGATACGCATTTAATGCGCATTAAATTGGCAACGGTTGGATTCCGATAAAGTGCATATTAGGAATGTCTTCCTTGATACGCAATATCTCTTATCACTTGCTTCTTCATTTTCTCGATTTTCAAAACCCTCGCCTGCGAGAAACACTTTATTCGCGCCATTGACGATTTGAAGCTTACGCCTTGTTCATCGATAAACAATAGTAAGTAATGGCTTCTCTTCTCCTAATGAGTCGCCTCGGCGTCAAATCGTGTCCGCTTCCCGTCGATTTAGTGTCTTTGCTGTTTTACCCGTGTCCATACGCCTCCTTCTCTGTAGTCTGCGATTCCCCTCAGTGGGGGATTGCGGCAAAGTGTCTTCTTTTTCTTCAATCCTAGGTATTTCGATATTAGGGATCTATGTCTTCAATATAGTATTCCCTCTAGTATTGAGTTCGTTGCCCCGTCCAGGAGGACAGGGCTTGTGCCCTCCGGATGGTTTTATTACCGTGCACGAGGACGCCTCAAGGCTGGTCTTCGTCTTCCTTTCCTTACGATATGTTGAGTTCCAAGAGATGTTTGGCCTATCTCGCTTGACTCTCGCCGAACTCATTCCGGCATATGATCGCCCTAGGTGTCATGCCTATAGCATAACTTTCCTATTACCTTGGGGCTCGTCCTTCGCTTTTTGCAAGCGAAGGCGGCTCGGGTGGTATTATCTATCACCCGTAGGAAATTCAAAGCCAAAATTAAGTCGAAGATCTCAAGTGGCGAAGAAGTTCTTCTTCCGTCGGTTTCGAGACAATTGAGTTCGCATGGCGATCCGACAAGATCGCCGATGTGTTTGTTGACAAGGACTTGGTGACTGGAGGTATTTGGACAACATTGGTCTTGTTGACGAGGTCTTCTCCGAGGCCGAGTGGCGAGGCGGGCTTAGCCCTTATGATCCTACCTCCGGTGGAGTCGGTGAAGGGTGAGGCCTCTTCTCTCTCTCTTTTTTTTTTTTCTTTATTTCACGAGTTACTTATGATCTTGACCCATGTGTTTCCTTGAAGTGAACTGCTGAAGGAAAGGAAGAAGAAAAGGAAGGAGCCGATCTCCGTGGCGAACCAATCTCGGTGGCGAGCCGAGGTCTCCGACTGAAGGATTTCGAGGCCATGCCGAAATGACTATGGGGCCTTCGAGATCCCTTCGCGCGCAGCCAGGCGCTTGAAGAGGCGGAAGGATGAAGTCCCTGAGTCCTCGGTTGTCTGCCCGAGTGCGAATCGATCGGTTCCAAGCCGTACTGCCTCTTTCCCGAGGTTTGTACCGTCCTTATACTTTGTGCAAGTAGTAACTAAATTGTGTTCTTCCGACCGATGTATATTTTGTATAGGGGTCGAGGACGTGGCGGCGAGGTGTCAAGAGTATCCGATCTTATATCGGATTACTTGAAGGCGCCATGTCGCGGTTTGACGGGGTGGCCGGTATGCTCGGGAGGTGGAGGAGTCGAATACCTCCTTGCTCAAGAAATGTCCGAGGCCGAGGCTAAGATCCGGACCTCGTCAAAGCGAGCGGCGGATCGCGACGGCCATTGAGGCGGCGGCTAGGGCGGTCGGGGAGCGTGGTGGCGAGGCGGCGGCCGAGGCGGCGAGGGCCGAGGTTGCCTCGATGAAGGCGAGGTGGAACAGTTCGCCGTCGGGAGGCGAACATGGCGAGCTCTCGGAGAAACGCCGCGCCTTCGCGGAGAGGCATTCTGTCGGCGGGCTTCTCGGGGATGGTCTCGGGACTGCCGATGTGCTTAACAAGCGCGCCGTCTCGGGACGCAATCGAAGAGGTCACCGAGGACTACCGGATCGGACAAAGCCAGTATGGGTATGAGGGACCGAGGATCTTGTCCGAGACAGGCCTACTGATGTGCTCGTCCGCGGCTGAAGGAGCTTCCGTGTTGCGAGCTTGCCTCTCCTCCGTTCTTTTGTCCGCGAGTGCATGCGCTTTGTCCGTGGATCGGGATCCCGACCGAGGCTTTATTGGCTGATCATGCAAAGGGTCGGGAGGCGGCCGATGCTTCGAAGGGCATCGAGACTCGGTTGTTCCCAAGAGGCCGGTCGAGGCTATCCGAGCCGGATGCGGCGAACGTGGACATGGTCAAGCTTAGGAGGTCGATTGATCCTGCATCTTTTTTTTTTTTTTTGAATGTAAATGTACAACAATTTTTGCTAAGGGCATGTTAATAAAATCACAAGTTTATGTCAAGAAACTTATCTCCTTTTTTTATTCGATTGTCTCGAAATGTTTGATGCTTCTCCTGGTTGAACCAAATCAAAGACTGTCATGAGCTCTTGAGTTGAAAGAGGTCGAACTCCTCCATATAAAGGCGGCTCGGTCACGCGTGCGGTGAGTCGATGTCACATAGAGCTCAGGGAGGCGTGACGAGCTCGAGCTCGCCTTTTGGAATTGGAGGCGTTCGAGGTCGCCAGGAGAAGGCGAGGTGATAGGCGAGAGCATGCCGAGCACGAGGAGGTTATCCACGGAATGGTGGGATGACGATCCCGAGTAGAAGCGAGGTTGTCGAGGCTGCTGCCCGTTGTTCGAGGTATATAGCGCGAATATGGTCGGACCTCTGGCAATTCACGGGCGATCTGTTGAATTAAAAGGCTCGGAGCATATACTGGCTGTTATCGCTCGACAACCACAGCTCGATGACATACTTCGACGGGATGCAGAGGCCTCTTCTTCTGCCGGAGCTTCTCAGTCTAGAATAAACGAACCACATTATGACGATCCGGAGTGGCGCGCACAAGAGAGGCGTGCTATTGCCCTTGAACGTCGTGGACCCTCCATGCGTCGAGACCGGGCGTCATCAAGTGGCCGAGGCCGAGCTCGCAGAACTGCATCGTCAAGTGACCGAGGTCGCTCTGGCCGGGCCCGTAATATAGACCGAGGACGAGGTAGAGGTAGGATTAGCATAGATGAGCTCAATTCGATTTTCTGGGATTGGCTCGCCTTTTCCCGATCCGCTCCGTCTCGTAAAATGTAAAATGTAACTGTACATCTTTTCTTCGAATAAGAATGGTGTATTGTTGACTTTGTATAAGAGTAATATCGAAAGTAGTTCGTCTTCAGAGAATTCGCTTTTGAAAGAAATCGTTTTTAAAATGAAGGTAGGGGTTCTGTTTTTTGCCGAGGTCGTCGGGAGGGTGGTCCCTTCGTCACATAGAGAGAACGCTCAATTAAACGAAGGTAGTCCGATCTCGTATGTAGGAATGGTTCTGCTTTTGCCGAGGTCGTCGGGAGGGTGGTCCCTTCGCTCACATATAGAGAACGCTGAAATAAACGAAGGTAGTCGATCTCGTATGTAGGAATGGTTTCTGTTTTTGCCGAGGTCGTCGGGAGGGTGGTCCCTTCGTCTACACAGAGAGAACGCTTGAAATAAGCGAAGGTAGTCGATCTCGTATGTAGGAATGGTTCTCATTTTTGTCGAGGTCATCGGGAGGGTGGTCCCTTCGCTCACATAGAGAGAACGCTTGAAATAAGCGAAGGTAGTCGATCTCGTATGTAGGCATGCGCGTTTAGATTTACATTCGTATAAGCGAATGTAATCGACCTCCGTCGAGGAATTTGTCCTCAGAAGAGGGTAAATAATGTGAAGATTAATTATGCATTAGTGACAAGTAGAACTCGTAAAAATAAAGATTTTATTGATAAAAGATGACGCGACCACCAAATAAGACAGACTCTAGCGGGACTTTAAAAATATGACCGAACAAGACCCGACCATCGACACTTATGCATAATATTTCTTGGATGGATGATGTGCCATGCGTTGGGTAATTGCTCACCGGACAATTGAGCGAGCTTATAGGCCCCTTGCCGAGGACTTCGTCGACCGGTAAGGTCCTTCCCATGTGGCTTCCACTTGCCGAGTCTTGGCTTTCTTGACTTCATTATGTCGAGTCTGGTCGCCCACTTGGAATTGTCGGTTTTAACGCTTGGTTGTAATACCGAGCTACTTGTTGCTTGTACCGAGCTTCCTGATGTGGCGAGGTCTCTTTCTTCAGTAGGTCTAGATCAGCTCGTAGATTTTCCCCATTTGCTTCGGGCAGAAGTCGATGGTTCGAGGACTCGGTACTCCGATCTCTGCGAGGATCATCGCTCGGTTCCATACACCAAACCGTATGGTGTTTCTCCGATTCGAGGTCCGAGGCGTTGTTGATGCGACCATAGGACTGCGGTAAATTTTCCACCCGAGGCCTTTAGCTCGGTCGAGACGAGTTTTAGACCTTTACGATGGTCCTGTTGGTAACCGGTCGACCATTTGCTTGAGGATGGGCCACCGAGGTGAACTTTGTTGGATCCAAGCTCTTGACACCAATCTTTGAATGTCTTATCCGTGAATTGTGTTCCGTTATCCGAAAGGAGGATATGGGGATGCCGAGCGACACACTATGTTCTTCCATACGAAGTTGAGGCGTTCTTGCTTGTGATTTTCGCGAGGGCTCGCCTTCACACCACTTCGTGAAGTAGTCGATCGCAACAATTAAGAAATGAAGTCGTCCCGGTGCTTTACAAAGGGCCCACAATGTCAATCCCCATTGCATAAACGGCCAAGGGCTCATGACGGAGGTGAGGTCGGTGCAGGGTAGCCTTGGCACGTTCCATGGATTTGACGCCGGACACTTTTTACGAGGTCCATTGAGTCTTGGAACATTGTTGCCAATAGTATCCCCATCGCATGACTTTCTTTGACAAGGCTCGGGGTCCGATGTGGCTTCCGCACGAACCGTGTATTTCTCGTGAACGTAATTGGCTCGGTTGGACCCAAGCACCTTAAGAGAGGTTGGAGATATGACTTCAGACAGACTTCACGCTCAATTGTATATCGCGAGATTTGTTCAGATCCTCCTAGCCTCCGACTTGTCGTGGGCGATTCGCCCTTCTCCAGGTACTCTCGAATGGGAGTCATCCAATTGGGTTCTTCATCCGAGACTATGTTGACCTCGGCTCCGTCTTCGGCATCGTTTATGCTCCTGCTTTGGACTTCCTCTACTGGCGGGCTCGTTGATGACGAGGCCAATTTACTTAAGATGTCAGCTCGGCTATTTTGCTCCCTTGGGATGCGAACTATCTGGAAGTGTGAGAAAGTCCGTTGCAGGCTTTTTGCTTTTTCGAGATACTTCTTCATTCTGCCGCTTTTTGCCTCGTATTTTCCCAACATTTGGCTTACGACGACTTGAGAGTCGCTGTGAACTTGCACGGCTCGTATCTCGAGACTTTGAGCGAGGCGAAGTCCTGCGATCAGTGCCTCATACTCCACTTCGTTATTCGTATTTTTGAATGTGAACCGAAGTGAGTAGGCGATCTCTTGGTCGTCCGGGCCTAGGAGTAAGATACCTGCTCCGCTACCTTTGTTTCCCGAAGCCCCGTCAACGTAGAGTTGCCAGCACTCCCTCGGTGTTTCAACCATGGGTTCGGCGGCATCGTCGTCACGGACTCGGTGGGCTTGGTTTTCGACGAAGTTAGACTCGGCAAGGAAATCCGCTAGGGCTTGACCTTTGATGGCCTGGCGGGGGCAGAAGGTTATATCGTGCTCGCCCAGTTCGATTGCCCATTTCGCGATTCTCCCCGATGCTTCGGGCTTCGTCAATACTTGCCGAAGTGGGTAGTCAGTGAGGACTTGTATGCGATGTGCATGGAAGTACGGACGTAGCCTCCTCGCGGCATTTACCAATGCTAAGGCAAGCTTCTCCAGGGGCTGATACCTAGTTTCCGGGCCTTTTAGTGCTCGGCTGATGAAATACACCGGGAGCTGACGTCCCTCTTCTCGTACCAGGACCGCACTTATGGATTCGTCCGAGGCGGCGAGGTAGAGGAAAAGGACCTCTCCCTCTTTTGGGACGGATAGAGTGGGGAGCTTGGCGAGGTAGCTCTTGAGGTCTTGACGGACTGCACCTCATCCCATGAGAATTTGGGGCTTTTTGAGTATCTTGAAGAAGGGTAGCTGCTTATCCGCGGCTTTTGAAAGAAAGCGGCTTAGTGCGGCTATGCAGCCTGTCAGCTTGTGTACGTCATGGATGGTCTTCGGCATCTTCATTTCCAAAATGGTTTGGACCTTGGTCGGGTTTGCTTTTAGCCCTTCTTGTGAAACCCAACACCCTAAGAACTTTCCGGACCGGACTGCAAATGTGCATTTCTGGGGATTCAGCTTTAGGTTGATTTTCCGAAGAAGGCCGAGGACGATCCGGAGGTCGGCCACACATGCGGCTTCTTCCTTGCTTTTGACGACGATGTCGTCTACGTATACCTCCACATTCCGACCTATGTAGGGCTGAAATATTTTGTCCACCATCCTTTGATAGGTAGCCCCTGCATTTTTAAGGCCGAATGGCATCTTTTTATATGCGAAGACCAAGTCGGTAATGAAATTTTGTCTTGGGCGTCTTCGTCGTCCATCGGGACTTGGTGATACCACTGTATAAGTCCAAGAAATCAAGACTTCGTGCCGACCAACGCGTCGACCTTCTTGTCGATGTTGGGAAGGGATAGCAATCCTTTGGGCAATGCTTGTTGAGGTCGGTGTAGTCAATACACATTCGCCATCCCTTCCTCCTTTCTTCACCATCACGGGTTGGCTATCCGGTCGGATATTTGACCTCGAGCAAGATATGTGTGCTTTTAATAGTTGGTTCACCTCGTCATGAATGACTTGGTTTCGTTAATGCGAAGATTCTTTGCTTCTGTCGAACTGGCTTTATGTTCGGGTCGATGTTGAGCCGATGAGTGATGATACTCGGCGAGACTCCGGTCATGTCGAGGGGAGACCAAGCAAACACGTCTCGGAATTCCCTTAGGAGTTGGATGATCTGATCCTTCACTTCAGGTGTCGTGGTGAAACCAACCTGGACGACCTTCAATGGCTCATCTTTGTACAATGCGACCTCTTCCACCTGACTGTCAGGGAGTGGCGATGTACTTCCGGACTCCAACTCTTCGGGTTTCTTTAATTGCTATGCCTGTGGGTGTTGGACCGAGGTCCCGGCACCTCGTAAGGTAACTTGCATACACTCGCTTCTTCGATCGCCTCGGATCACGGTACATTCCTCGTGGTGGGTATTTTTATCGTCGGGTGGTACGTTGAGCATACCGCCCTTACGCGTTCAGCCAATCTCGCCTAGTATGATGTTATACGGCGAGTTGGCCTTCACTGACTGAACGCACCACCTTGGTCGAGGTCGTTGGTGCTTTCCCACCGTGACGGGTAGCTCGATTATTCCTTACGGCGCGTCTCTTCACGGGCGAAGCTTGGAGTGGCGCGGGGCTTGTGCGGGCGCGTCTTCCACTCCTAGCTTGTCAAAGCATTCCTTAAAAGGATGCTCACCGACGCCGTTGTCGATGTAAACGCTTCACCAACTTATTTGCGACCACCACCGGATCACCAATGCATCCCGATGGGGTCTTGTCGCGAGAGCGGGTCGTCTTCGGAGAAGGTGATCGCCTCGTCCTTCTCGAACCTCTTATTGGTAGGTTCGCCGGTTCTAGGACTTGGGCATCGGCCTTGAGGAGGACTTCGTGACTCCACGGGAGCCCGTAATAGTGGAGACCACCGTCATATTGGGGCTCATCATCTCCTTCCTCGTCGGTCTTTGCGCTTTGTTTTTTGTAGGGGCACAATTTCCCTCTTCCTCTTTTTCTTCTTTTCGACTTTGGTCGGCTTGGCGACTCTGTCCTCTGTATTTCTTGAGGATCCGTCTGAACTAGCATCTCTATTTCACCCATGAGCTCGTTGCACTCTTGATGTCGTGCCGTAATCATTATGGAATGAGCAATATTTATCGATGAGATCGGCACCTCTTCCCTCCTCATCATCGGTCGAGGCTTCTCGAGCGAGGTTCATGAGAGCGTAGATTTACGCTCTCGGCTTCGTCAGCGGGGTGTCTTGGGGTCGTTCAGGGCATCGCGTGGACCGAGCCTGGACTTTATCGGACGATGTAATCATCCAAGGCTTCGCCGCCTTGGTTCGATCTTCCTTCCTTCGTCTCTTCTTCCTCTTCCAGAAGGTCTGCTTGTCGCTCGCGCTTTCTTTGTCGGCCTCGTCCGCTTTGGCGAACCGGTTGGCTATCGCCCACTACTGTTGCAGATCGAGGTTCGTGCCACGATCTCTCGGTATAAGGCCCCGGCAATATGCCGTTTGGAAGGCGAGATGACTAACAGTCGTTCACGTCTTGACCTTCGAGCACTCCTTGTTAAACCTTGTCATGAAGTCGTGATGGACTCATTACGGCTTTGCCTTATGGTGAGGAGGTGTGCCGATGGCGTTTTGATTACGCTTTTGGAAGAACCTTGGTGGAAGGCGACCATCGGTCGCGATAGGGCCGATGCTTCCTGTAGGTAAACCGTCGAACCACTGCGGGCGTTGTCGACGAGTAACTCCGGAAGAGTTTACATGTGAACCGAGTGAGCTTTTGGTTGATCATGTTGTATTGGAGCTGCGAGAGGAAGTTACGTGGGTCCCTCGCCCGTCATAGGGCGATGCTTGGTACCGGTATTTATCAGGGAGAAGTGTTGAGTATTCTATTTGAGAACGGGTGGCTATCTTCCGTATCCATCGAAGCCGTCCTCGAGGCGGGGACGGAGTTCGACGATCAAACTCGTTTAGGTGACTCGGACCGACTTCGTGGCGGCCATGATGCCTCTTCCGCTGCTCATCCCACGGAGATCGGGCGGAGTTCGCTGGATGGATTTACGCGATCGAGGCCGGCTTCGCGACGATCTCGACGTCTCTCCGCGTTGCTCATTCTTGCGCGGTCGGTTTGGGCCCGACCTCTCGTTGTGATGCCTCGTATCTAGGCGAGGCTTGTATACCGTTCTTCGGACGTGGCCGACCACATGCTTCACCGAGGCGAGAAAGCTCTCCTTGTTTTCTCGAAATCCTCGACGACGTCGTCGAGGTTTACTAACGAGCGGAGTTTCCGGATTATTGCTACGATTGTCTTCGCTATGGTAACCCGCCTCCGCAGGCGGGTGTCCGTGCTCGTCGAGACTTTGGATATGCCCTCGGGGTTTCTTCTCCGATTGGGCTCTTCCCGAGTTGAGCTCGGCGTTCCCTTCGCCGTCGGCGTTGTTGTTGCGGCGACGGTCCTGAGGCGTGGCTTCGGTGTACGGTCATGATTACTTCCTCGTAAACAAAGGTTGATCGAAAACACAAAATTTCGGTTCCCGCGGCGGCGCGGGTGATCGATCCTAAATTCGTAAGGAAATAAATGCTAAGAACACCAAAGATTTACGTGGTTCGATCGTGAATAAGATCTCGTCCACGGAGAGAGAGTATATGTATTGAGAGTATAAGAAGTGATTACAAAGAGAGTGAATGGTCTATGTCGTCTAATCTAGCCTCTATTTATACACAATGTATTGACCTAGATCTCGAATCCGGAGTCTTCTCTAACTAGGATTCGAGATCCTATCCCTTCTTGAATTAGGATTCTTTAGATATGGTGAGCTTTCTGCGTTCACCGCTTCGAGATTCTTCATAGGCCGAACTTGTCCAGGCCGAGCTTGATGTCAGGTTTAATTGTATTGGGCCTGATACTTGGGCCTGGTAGTTGGGCCGTATCCTATCAACAATTATACAAACATCCATGTATAGTAATAGGTCCAATAATTATATATTGATAATATTATAATTATAGTGGTTATTTGTATTGATAATATTAAAAAATATAAATTAAAAGAATTTATAAAATCTATTGGTGGTTAATTTGTTTTAAGATTAATTGTTGTTCATGATCCAAACTTCCGGAGCCATTTTTGTAATTTTCATGAAAGGTCAAAGTATTTTATTGCATTTTTGCAAATGGCAGAAAAGTTCGGCCCATAAATTGCAATTAAAAAGTTCCTTTATTTTATTATATAGTACTGATTTTTATTTGATAATATATAATCTTGTTTTTAACTTGATATATATCATATGCAATATAAACATGATTCATTCTTTGTTTAGTTTTGATTGGAAGATATTATAGCTATTCATTTCTTAATTTTATTGTCATATGGATCTATTTTTGAATATAATTACAACAACAATTGATACAATCTATGCTTTAATTTAAATATTATTTACACAATTTTATAGAAATATTTTTTTCTTAGAACCAAAATTGTTATTTTAAATATTTGGATTGAATATGACCTAACACACATCTATATATAGTTATAAAATAAATATATTATTGTATATACTACACTATATAAACTAAAATATGTGATGAAATTTACAATATATATTTATATATAAATATGATAAGATTACTCAAAACAGTCAATATTAAAAAAATTATTAATATATTAAAAAATATATGAATTTGGACTCGATATATATGTTTAGGAAAATAAATTACTTAAGTGGTTACACTTGTGTAAAGTTGCACCTAACAAAATTATATTTAAACAAAAATGTGGTGGTTAGTTTAGATGGATGAAATAAATATTCAAAAGATCAAAATTATAGATTCACCATATATTTTATTAAGAACATACAAATATAAAAATAATGCTTTAATAATCATCATAACATCTCAAAACAGTTAAAATAAAAATAAATTATTTGGTACGAAATATAAGAAGAAATCTATTACAAAAAAAAACAGACACACTATATGGCTCATCAAACAATATATATTTTTCTGAATATTATTTTAGTTAATCAACATAAATTATGAAAACATCATGATCGATAAATGTATATATTTATATATGTATGTGCATTTAAAATAGCATTTTAGTATTAGCATAAACCAATTAAGGTTTTATTTAGAAATGAATGTTGATTTATTAAATAGGGAAATTTATAAAAATAAAATTGAACTTACTATAATTAATTTGGCAATTTAGGCGGAAAAATACTTTTTATTATGATTCCGCTTTAATAAATATAGATTAGGATTCGATATCCACAATTTCTAAAAGCTGTCCCGAACAAGACGGAATGAGTAATTTTTTTAGAAAGGAAATAAAGTGCCAACAATTTTAACCATGCCTTCAGCAGATCTATTAATTAATCCCTAAATCATGCCATAACTAATTTTGATTTGTTAAATTACTTATATGTAACAATCTTTTATGCGGAAGACGTGGGGAGAATGAAGCTTGTACGTATCTTTTACACATATTCTATGTTTTCAATTGTCAAATTAAAGTAGATGATTTTGAAAAAATAATAATTGTGTAACAAATTATTTATTATATTGCCTTATTTTATATATTATAGTATTTCCACCCTTGTTTCTAGTTTTTATTTACGTATTTATGAACATATACGCTATGTATTTTAAGAATCACAAGATCGACCAATCAAGGTTGAAGTTGCCTCGAAGCAGCACGTGTCAAAATAGACCGAAATAAATATTCGTCAACGGCTGCTAATGTATTCAACATAAATTCCAAATCATTTGATTCTAAAGGAAAACAATATTCCTGTATGGCAGCTGAATTTGCAGCGCATAAGATTCTCGCTAAGCCTGTAGGCTTAATAGATTTACGGGGTGTTTGACTAAGCTTATTTTAAAGAGCTTATAAAGCTCAGGAAACATAAGATATTTTAAGAGCTTATAAGAGGTAATGTCTCATGTGCTTATAAGTTGTTAAAGTGTTTGATACTTGATCTTATAAGATAGAAAAAAAATCGTGAGTTAGAGAGAGAAAATCATAGCTAGAGAGATAAAATTAACGAGATGTGAAGTTGATAGTGTATGTGTAGGAAATAACGAACCATAATAAAGTTATTTTGATAAATTCATTGTTGCTTATAAGTTTATGAAAAAATAACTTAGGGTTGACCAACTTATTTTAAGGGAGCTTATAAGTTGTTGGAGCTTTATTTTCACAAACTTATATGTTTGCATTTAGGAGCTTATTTTGCCAAACGCTTTGCAATAGCTTATAAGCTCCTAAACAGCTTATAAGCTGTTTTAAAGAGCTTATAAGTTTAGCCAAACACCCTCTTAATAATATCTAGTATAAATTTGATTTAGGAAATTGTATTAATTGAATAAGTTCCTTTGAGCCTCATATACATTTAGAGTGCTGCTATACATAGCTTGTTTATTTGATATTATAAGATAATATTCCTTCCGTTCTTTTTTAAGTGTTTCACTAGTATTTTTTTCTTGTTTTTTAATACGTGTCATAATTCGTAATTTGAGAGTAAATTTATGATATATTTCATATATATCCTTATTTAATACTCTTTGAATTTGATAATTAGTGGTATGAATATATTTATCATAGTAATTAATAAGGTCAAGGGTAATTAGATTACAACAAATTGATCATTAGTGCAATGATAATACTTTTATTTTCACTCTAAATTAGCTAAAGTTGACTGTACGACCATGTGATAACTTGTTTAAACAAAACCATATGACTCCATAACACAACCGGATTAACCTTAACCAGTGCTATTGCACTACTTAAGTTTGATTATTTAAATATTTACGGATTTAAACTCTTAAGTTAGCCATATAGATATAATTTCAATAACTCGTACAATTTGCACTTTGCATAATCATCAAAACAATAATAAAAATACCCACGAAAGAAATATGAACACAACAAAAATAAATATATTAAACCAAATTAGATATTATAGCTTATGTATAACCACGTCTTGATTTTCACTTTAGCTTGGAAGTATGGGGTGTGTAGAGAAGGACACGAAGAACGAGGGCTCTAAAGCTAGCTAGAGATCAATAGGAGATTAAAGATAAAATTGTGTTTAGATTATACCCTCAAAGGCAGAGAGAGGAAGATTGTCTAATCCCCTTTTTTATAAAAAAAATTTGGGTAAAAAGTGTAAACGATTTCACATAGATAAAATATTCGGATACAAATCAATTTTTAATGACATATATTTGAATGTTTTTGGTGTTTTATAATAGGAAAAACTGCGAAATAAATTACCAATAATAACCCCTTTTGCAATACTAACAGAATTTTTACAAGTTTGCAATTAAATACATTATTTTTTTTATTTCTTTTACAATTGAAACTCAATTCTTTTGTCGGTAAAATTCTCTATCATTATTTAATCAAAATCTAGGAACCATACATCAATAATTCCTCTTTTCAAGATATCAAAACCCATGAATTAATTGCATGAACTTTATTCTATTTTGGTGAGAAAAAGCCAAAAAATACGATTGTATGTCGAGCTAAACTTGTATGTCGAACATCTCATTTGCTAGTTGCTTTCAAGTTTTAATTCAACTATCAAACTACTTTTTAATGTGAGGTCGAACTTTTTCCTCAGAAAATTGACAAAAACGAGTAATCAAATGGCCTAGAAAGCGACAAGCCAAATATCAAACTCACCGATGGGTTCTAATTGCCAAAAAATATATTATATATATTTGAGTGTCATCTTCCAAAATGGTGTTAAAATTAAAAAATAGATTATGGTTCATGACTTAATTATCAGTTTTTTCTTTACAATATTTAAAATGATATGATATTCTTTTGGCCGAACTTTACGTACTTATTAATTTGTATTTTGCGTTTAACTATAACATAGGATCGGGGTGCATCAAATTTTTAAATGTAACCAAAAAGCAACAAAATCAAAATCTCTCTCTTTCAATAATGTCCTGCTTTCTACTTTATTGAATTGATAATGCAACATGCGTGCTCATTACTATTATCATTACGTGAGCTGGTGAGAGGAAAGTAAGCCTGAAACTAGAACAAACCAGAAAAATAAAAATAAAATAAAATTTGACGACGACAGGTCAACCAAAAACACTGGTTTAATTTTTGGTTGAAACAACTAAATATTAGAATAATGTTGTCCCTAACGAGAAATAATTTAGAATTAATTTTGGCCCTAACGAGAAACAACCAGTGGAACTTTCTTATTATTCCTTGGGACAGAACATGTGACGAACAAGAATTAGTTTTCATTTTATTTGTCAAGAATTAGTTATGGTGGAATTAATTAATAGCAATAAAAAGAAAGGGGCCAAAGTGATAAAAAAAAAATTTCTTTTCTGGGGCTGCTGTGTACAAAAGTCCTTTGTAGCAGCCGGTAACCAGCAGTATCGTACCTACTCTTAAACACAATTTAATCATTTTCTTTTTTCACAAAATCATTTTCCATTTCCCCGCCATCTAATACAGTCATAAAACGTGTAAAATAACTTACCAACTAGGTAGTATGGATTTAAAAAAATAAAATTGAACATCAACCCACAGTTTTCACAATTTTGGATCTGATGAAATTTTTTCCAATCATTGATCAATTCGAGTTCTTCTCCAAAGAATATAATTGGTGGAACGTCTTTCATCTACATAGAATACTAATTAAATCTCTAACGACCAGAAATTAATTGTAACATCTTCCAGCCTCGGTTTATTTTGATGATTGAGTCTTAAGAAGACATGGGCATATGATGAAAGACTGATGCAGCGTGCGTGCGTGGAACAGGAAGAACAAGATCAAAACTCGTTGATTCAAAGGAATACCGAGAATTGACGATAAGAGATAAATCTCGATTTCATAAAAATGTCAAAAGCTGCCAACGAAATGAAGCAAACGGAGATTAAATACTAACCCTAATATCCGAAAATACAAGAAATGCCAAAAAGGCCCAAAACAAAAATCCGAAATTGCAAAATAACCCCGAAAACACTAAACTGCGAATTCGACCCTCTAAACGATGGATTTTGCCCGAAATCCGCCATCAGTCATTGCAAAGCTATGTGTACTTTTCGGAACGTCGATTCCACCCGAAAAACATTAGGTTTTCCTCGAAATCTGAAACTTTCCAGAATTGCGACAATTCTTCGGATGATCCACACTTTCAAAAAACAATGCTAAAAAATAAAAATAAGTTTCTACTCATTAGCCAGTCATATATACATTCACATGAAACAACTTAGAAAAAGAAGAACAGACACAAAAACACGAAATAACATATTCTGAACAAGACATTTACCGTACACAAATTAATATATAATTCAAATATAAAATATATGCAACTTTTAATTTACAACCACTACCAACTTGTTATTTTTCCGTCCCTAGACTCCCTACACCATGTGAGTTTATCCCTTTCTTTTGTTCATTTCTTCATGCTTGGGGTCAAATACCGGATATTTCAAATTAATAAACAAATATAATAGACATAGGTCCAAGCAACTATTTTATCCGCCGAGACGACCCATTATTAACGTGATATATACAAAACAAAAAGATAAAAGCATAGCCGTCGCGTTTGTTTTCTTACAAAGAATAAGTCAAAAGATGTAAACTACAATCAATCCTTATAAATACTGAACAATATCCCTTCAATCTCAACAAACACAAGAAAAATTTAGACACATAACAAAAATTTCAACAGCAGAAGAAAAGAAGTAAAAAATGTTATCGACTGCGAAGCTTTTCTTCCTTTCTTTCTTAGGCATCATTCTTCTCGGAGGAGTAACGCCGAGCCATGCTGCAGTTCGTCGCTATAGGTTTGAAGTAAGTATGATGGCTATAGTTTATTAGCTGAAAATTTTCTTTTGCTTTGAAGCTAATACAAACTCTAATTAACTTGTTGCAGCTGAGAAATTCTACACACTCTAGGCTATGCACCAACAAGACAATGCTGACGATAAATGGCATGTTTCCGGGGCCAACTATATATGCTAGAAGGGGAGATCTGGTCATAGTCGATGTTATCAATAGTGCCGATCATAACATAACCATCCATTGGTAAATAATATTTACTCCCAACATCTACTGTTATCAATAGTGTCGATGTTCTGTTTACTGCACGACGATACTGAAATAAATGTAATTTTAGGCATGGAGTGAAAATGCCGAGATACCCTTGGTCAGATGGCCCCGAGTTCGTGACGCAATGCCCTATTAGCCCCGGAACAAGGTTCAGTCAACGGATTGTCCTCTCCGACGAGGAAGGAACTCTATGGTGGCACGCTCACAGTGAATGGTCTCGGAATTCTGTTTATGGTGCCCTCATTATTCTGCCGCCAAGGAATGAGACTTATCCTTTCGCTAAGCCTCATCATGAAGTTCCCATCTTACTAGGTTTGTCTGCACTCATCTTGCTCGATCGATCAAATATTCTAATTTTTTGACCAATTTTTGAAGCCTAATATTGAGTATAAATGGAATATTACAGGAGATTGGTTTAATGGAGATGTGCAGGAAATCATGGAGGAATTCCTCGCCACTGGAGGCGACCCAGAAGTTTCTGATTCTTTCCTCATCAATGGCCAACCTGGGGATTTACATCCATGCTCAAACCAAGGTGGATTTACTATCTCAAATCAAAACATGTTGACTTATGAGATTTTAATTAATTACTGAGGAATTTTAAAAAAATAATGTTTATTTTTTTGGTGCAGATACATTCAGGTTGAGGGTGGAGTCCGGGAAGACCTACCTGATCAGAATGGTGAACGCGGTAATGAACAACATCATGTTCTTCAAAATCGCCAACCACAACGTCACCGTCGTCGGCACCGACGCCTCCTACGAAGCGGTTGACGGCGACTACATCGCGATCTCCCGGCCAGACCATCGATTTCCTGCTGGTGGCGAACCAGCCGCCCAGCCATTACTACATGGCCTCCAGAGCCTACGCCAGCGGCGGAGACTTCGACAACACCACCACCACAGGCATCGTCGAGTACGTCGGGAACTACACTCCGCCGGCCTCGCCGGCGCTCCCCTCCTTCCCCCCCTTCAACAGCACGGCCGCCTCCCACAACTTCACCACCCAATTGAGAAGTCTCGCCAACAGAAAGTACCCCATCGACGTCCCTAAGAATGTGACGGACATACTCTTCTTCACACTCTCCATCAATCTACGGCCCTGCCCCAACGACTCGTGCGCGGGGCCCTTCGCGGAGCGGCTGATGGCGAGCGTGAACAACATCACGCTGCAGCTGCCGAGGACCGACTTTCTTCAGGCTTACTACAGGCGGATCAATGGAGTTTACACCACCGATTTCCCTGACAATCCAGGTTTCGTTTTCAACTACACGCAGGATATTATTCCCAGGGATCTGGCGCGGCCCCAAAACGGAACTGCGGTGAACATTCTCGACTTCAATGCGACGGTGGAGCTTGTCTTTCAAGGAACCAACCTCGCCGGAGGTATTGACCACCCCATGCATTTGCACGGCTACAGCTTCTATGTCGTCGGTTCCGGATTCGGCAACTTCAACAGAAGCAGGGATCCGGCCAATTATAACCTTGTCGATCCGCCGTTGATGGAAACCATTGCCGTGCCCAGAAATGGATGGACGGCTATCAGATTTAAGGCCAACAATCCAGGTAATTAATTAACTGTATTACTAAATTTCAGTTGTGGTTAGCAAAATATATATATGGATTAATTAATTAACTAAAGTTGCATTGCAATTGCAGGGGTTTGGTTCATGCACTGCCATTTCGAGCGCCACGTGAGCTGGGGGATGGGGATGGTGTTCATCGTTAGGGACGGGCCTGGCCCCAACGAGAAGATGCTGCCGCCGCCGCCGGATATGCCGCTTTGCTAATCTGAATCAAAATTCAGTGGGGGAATTTTTTATTTTTTTGGTAATTAAGTTGGAGTCGGTGGATCATCCTCTTGTACTTTTGGGACGACCTGGAAACACAGTAAGGGAAATTAGTCGTAAATAATCCAGTCGATCGAGTCAATTGTAGAAGTTGATGGATTATTTATTTGTTTGTTATTATTTCTTCTTTTTTCTTTTTTTGTAACGCGTTTCGTGTTTTGAGTTTGTCTCGAGATGAATTTTGAATTGTGTAATGAAATAAAAGTCTTGTTTGCTTGTCCATGAGGTTAAGAGTTTTAATTTCTTCTTCTTACTTTATGGTTGGAGCTTAATTTGCATTTTTTCTTGTCCTGGTTGTTCGCAGTATAATAAATAAAAGAAAATGTGGCATCCAAGTTGTGGAGTAGTTTACTCAGCTACCTAGCTAATGAAGATATTTGTTTATATATGAGGTGTATAAACAGCTATGATGTTTCTCAGTGCTTGCTTCCATTGTTATTTTAATTTGCTCATTATGGATTTCGTCAACTTTGATAGACTCTGGTCCTAAATAGCAGTATATAATCACCACCCTTTCGGCGACGTGCACCATTCTCCGCACCTAATTCGGCACATAGGAGTTTTGTGAGGTTGACTCCGTTTTCTTTGATTGAGCGAATCATTTCTTTTGGCTTTTATGTTTTGGCCCTTACGTCTTTTATGACCCCACCTTGTCTTATCTTTGTGAGAAGATTGTATCCCCTTAGGCGTCTTTCGAGTTCGGTTTGTAACGTGTCTTTACCCGTTTATGTTATTTCATACGTTTGACCAAAAAAAAAAAATTGAATTCAGAATCTTATTGTATAAGTATTGAATTTTTTATATAAATTGTTATCTTTGAACGTTTAATCATTTTTATGAAGAGAAGATGAAAGTTGTATTTTGGAGTTTGCACTACAAAAAAAATGTCTAGTAGTTACATACTTTTAGTGACATCAAGAGAAGTGTTACAAAATTTATGACATCTTTAGATGTGGAAAAATTTAATTACACCAATACATGCATCAATATATTTTGTTACACATAAAATGTATGTAAATTTTGTTATACTTGAAAATGTAGTAAAATTTGTCACATTTATCGTATCCATGTAATTAAACCTTACTATATTTAAACATGTCACAATAATTTTTTTGTTACATATAGGAATATAACTAAATTTTACTATAGCTCAAGAGTTTCAAATTTTAATATATATATATATATATATATATATATATATATATATATATATATATATTCATTTAGTTGTCCGATTTTGGTGTTCCAAATTGAGACCTTTTTAGACTTAACATTTTCAAAATAACAGAGATATAATGTCACAATTAATTAGTTAAATATAGCAGACATCAAGGCCAAACAAAAATATTGAAATGTAAAGAAAAAGAGAAAAAGTTCAAATATGAGAAACTAGGAACTAAAAAAATAGTTATACTTTCACATGTCACAAAAATTTGTTACATGTTCATATGTAACAAAAATAGCTACACTTATAAATTTCACTAAATTTTGTGACATACTTTTTTTTTGTGACATGTATAATAGTTACTCATACACAAGATGTCACAAATATATTTAGTAACATCCATAGATGTCACAATTTTTAAAAAATCATATCACTATTGGCAATGACGGAGCCAGAGATTTTACTCTGGGGGGCCCATTTTTTTTAAAAATAAAATTAGAAGTAAATAATATTATTTAAATTTCATCACAATGTTAGAAAAATAAAAGTTAAACACAATCACTATCATAATTAGTTTATCTTATATTCTTCATTTTCTAAAGTCGTGCATAATAATTTCATTGGTAGCATTAACAAACACATCATTTTCAATGTACGAAATTAAGTTCATTCAATAGTTTGGTTCAACATATATTTCTAAAATAATCATCATATATTCAATTTATCTATATTTTGATTGTTTTATCATCAACAAATTTTTTAGATACTTAAAATAAGAATTTAAATAACTTAGAGGTCTTTAGTTGGTTGTTGTTAGAATAATTTATCATAAAAAATTAGAAATTAGATTGATCGTATTAGTTCACATATAAACCACTATATTTTTGCATACATTTTTTATTTTATCAACATAATACAAATAATAGAAAAAAGAAAAGAAAAGAAAGAACACAAAGTAGAGAGACAAGAGAATATAATTAAATTATAGAAAATGAAAAATAAAAGAAGAAAGATGAAAATGAAAAAGGAAAAAAAGAAAAAGAGAAGATAATGAAAGGGGAAAGGAAAAAGGAAAAAAGAGGAGAACAAAATTACAACAAAAAGTAAAGGAAAAACGAAAAAAGAGAAGGAGAAAAAAATTACAAGAAAGAGAAAGGCAACACTGCCGCTGGGTTTCGAACCCACGTCCCCAAATAAGGGGAATTCAACCAAACCAACTGATCTGATGAAGTTTTATCGATTCTTAAATATATATATTAATCTCAAAAATTAAAGTGCCCTGGCCCCAGCCTAACGATATCCGCCACTGACTATTGGAATATTTTGTTGTAGTGTTGGACAGAGGGATGGAGATATAAGTAGAGCCTTCATGTCAAGAGTAGAACTGTAGAAGATACACTTTTCTGGCATTATATGATGATATATTCCAAGTGAGAAAGTACAGTTCCGAATATATAATTAGTTTACAGCCCCACATGATGTAACACAGAGAAAAATGCGCCCTTGAAGTACGCTAATTAATGACCTTTGATGTTCTATATTTTGTGTTTTATATGATAATGATTGGTCAATAATAATGAGATTGTTGTTTACACCTAATAATTAAGAATTTGAAGAAGAAGACAAAAGATATATAGAAAAGATATAATAGTTTACAGCCCCACTACGTGGCTTGCAACTCAGATGGGCTCACCGACGGGTGTACAGTCAAGGGAAAGGCGGCATAGAGTACGAGAGAAACCTGTATCATGGGGAATATTGTATTGGTCCCATACACCTCGTACATACCTTCGGGATCTCCAACATCTCTTGTGGAAAAGTTGGATTGCATCACGAGAAATCTGGAAATTGGTTCATCACTCTCAATCCTCGGCATCTCTGCTCCGGTACAGTCTGTCCACACCTGGTGATATTATTTTTTAATATTCAGTGGCAAATCGGTCCTACTATATATTTAGAATAAGTTTGCGTATATTATCAAGGTGACTACGGAAACAGTGTGACTCACTGTTTTAGAAATAGTGGTGTCCTCTTTACAGAAAGGCAATGCACCGAGAATCCAAAGTCTAAAAAAAGTATATAATATAATCCATATGGAAACTGCATCTGCAGATTTTAACTCAACCTCATTGAACCTTGAATGGTAACCAACCTTCAATCTATGTGTCATGGCAGCGCCGCCCGGTTAGGCAGCAACGTTGCCCGTGGCAGGGCACTGGATGACAGGAGATGGGTTTCGATGGTGGCGCGACAAAATGGCGGATGGTGCAGGGGTAGGAGGGGGGGAATCTGTTAGGAGTGGAGGGCGATGGTCGGGAATTAGGGCTTTCGATTTGTTAGACTCGAGAGTGAAAGAGAAGACCAATTCTGATTTGGAATACACTCTGCTACGTTTGGTGTAGTGTATGGGATAAATATAATTGATAGGACAAACTATGATTGAATTATTTAGAATATTCAATTTTGTGTTTGGATTGATTGGTTTTGTATGATAAATGAAGAATTATGACAAAAATATAGCATAATATCAAAATTGTCATTGTTGTGTAGAAAAATGCAAAAACTCAACAGGAAAGAGGATAAAAAATAATTTTGGTGAGAGTATTTTTAAATTTTGCATTATGAATTAAAAGATGATTAATAATCAATCCGAATTTTTAAGGTGGTTAATTATCGTCAAAATTGATGATTGAAGTACAGATCGAGTTATCTATCATGAGGTGAATCATTCAAACTAAATATGTGATTAAGTTGGATTATTTTATCAATTGAAGTCTTATTAATAAGATCAAACACTCCCCGTTAAAAATATTTATAATGATTTGTTAAAAATTTTCATATTGACGACATACTCATTTCCGTTGTTAACGTTTCAGCAGTTAAAATAGTATTAGAAAAGCCTTATTATTAGTGTGTGTGTTGGTCTAGTGGTAGAGTGGTTAATGTCCGAGGCCAAAGGTCTCAGGTTCGAGTCCATCGTGACGCAACCTTTAAATTTCTGTATTAATTGATCCAAAAAAAAAGAAAAGCCTTATTAACACTGAAATAAAGCATTTGAAAATTACAAAATAAAAATCATATGATATGTATTATCAGCAACGAACACTAATGTCTTTTAAAATTGAAATTGCATGAAATGCTAATAATATTGTTCTCTATCACACATTGATCCGTTTACCACTAGCCATCATGTTATAATGACACAATTTTTATTATTTATTATTTTTTTAATAAATTTCACGAGAATCTGTAACTGTTACATACAATACACATTGAGTAAACCTCACGATCCTATGAAATAATTTACAAACCATACATAATAGGTAAACTATGAGAAATCATATATAAATACTCAAACACATAAAACTAACGTTCCAATTATAACTTTTTGGCCACATAAAACTTTTATAACAGTTCATCAATTGAAGTTTTGAAAAAAATTATTCTTTTGGTACGCTAAACATCAAGTGAAAAACAGAAGTATTGCTTTAATAACTGTCACTTGATCTCATGAGAATAAAATTTGACAATTAATTAAAAGCCGTCCGTGTCAAAATCAGGTTATGCTAAGATTAGTCTTCTATTAATCAATTGAGGGAAACTACTCTCAACCAAATATACAATTTATTTTACTAAGTCTGTTATTTTAGTAGTTTGATTTTGTCGAAACTCTAGAGCTGGGATTGGTGGAAGTCTTGTTTTTTTATTCAATGGTTTAGGGGTTAATGAATATCTTGATAATTGATGACACGTTTCCAGAACCGGTCCTACCAAAAAATAACAAATAAAAGCTAGGACAAATTAACCAATAAAAATGGGCCATTTATCAATAATTATAATGTTATAACATTGCTACTAATATTTTTTTTTTGTTAATTATGAAAATTAATTATTTTAATTTTTTAATACAATATTTTTAGTATATATTTATAAGCTCTATTATTTAATTAGTTTTGCAAAAGATTTCCATTTGCCTATTTTGTTTAAACAATAAAAAAAAATCAATTTTGGAATGCAATTGTACACGAATTCAATGTATTGCCGCTAATTAACAATAGAAAATAACAAACAATCAAGTCAACTATTATATGTATATGAAATATTTATATTTATGATCACATGAAAGTAATATAAAAAGGTCAAAAGTTATTTTTCAATAAATGACATATGTTTTTTTTTTTTTGAAATTTGGGCCTCCTATTGCTAATAAGGAAACTCTAGGGAATTGACAAAGGGAATGAGAAGCCCAATAAAATATAAATAAAAGAAAAAATAATTGAAATTGAAAAAGGAAAAGAAATGTGGGGAATTGAAAATGGGAAAATGAGAGGTCCAATAAAATATAAATAAAAGAAGAAAATAATTAATTTTTTTAATTAGAGATCCATCAAGATAATTCTGAGGTAGTGCTAAAGTAGGGATGTAGCGCAAATAATAGGGCATGCATTTAACCCGAATGTGTTAAAAAGTGCTGAAATTATGGTAATTTCATGCATGGAGTAAAAATGCTGAGATATCCATGGACTGATGGCACCAACTTTGTGACACAATATCTAGTTAGTCCCGAAAAAAGGTTTCGGTAGCGGATTTTAAATATTTAGATTGAATATGACCTAACACCCATCTATAGAGTTTATAAAATAAATATAGTATTGTATATACTACACTATATAAACTAAAGTATGTGATGAAATTTACAATAAATATTTATGATAAGATTACTCAAAACTGTCAATATTAAAAAAAATTATTAATATATTAAAAATATATGAATTTGGACTCGATATATATTATTAGGAAAATAAATTACATAAGTGTTTACACTTGTGTAAAGTTGTACCTAACAAAATTATATTTAAACAAAAAATGGTTAGTTTAGATGGTTGAAATAAATATTCAAAAAGTTGCTCGGAGATTTCGTTGGACGACCGGAGAAGCCGATGTAGATCTTCGACTGGATTGAGGCTTGGGAAGGGTTGTGATTGCTTTTGTAGACTATTTCAAGTAATATGTAAGTCCATCTAAAAACTTTTCAACTTTCTTCCTCATGCAACAATTGGCAGATAAGCATTTGTTATAGCTTCTTGGATTTTTGCTTCTCTATCCCTGTTTCTGATCTTGAATCATAAAAATTCTAGTGGTCGCTCGCATGGCAAAATCTGCATTCGAAATAGCAGATAGAGGAATTCAAAAGCTACGGCCAAGGCCCCAAGAAAAACAACGAACCAAGAAACATATCTCGCACTATAATTTCACGCTGCTATGAGCAAGATTAATCATTAGAATTAAAAGAGGAATTAGACAATATTTAAGGCTACTATAATCTCGTGCTGATTTGATGCCGTAATTAAAAATTGATTGATAAGTAGGTAATTATTGGAATTTAAAAATAGAATTAAAGATAATTGTTGCATAAAATAAAGAATAAAGATAAATCGAAATGAAAGAAATTTAGGATACCACATAAGATACAGAAATGACGTGGAGTATCATTAATCGTATTATATATTGATTGATATTGATGATTGCCTTATTTTATATATTATAGTATTTTCACCCTTGTTTCTAGTTTTTATTACGTATTTATGAACATTCTAGCTTCATGCGCTATGCATTTCAAGAATAACAAGATCGACCAATCAAGGTTGAAGTTGCCTCGAAGCAGCACGTGTCAAAATAGGCCGAAAGAAATATTCGTCAACGGCTGCTAATGTATTCAACATAAAGGAAAACAATATTCCTGTATGGCAGCTGAATTTGCAGCGCATAAGATTCTCGCTCTTTCAGCCTGTAGGCTTACTAGATTTAATAATATCTATATAAATTTGATTTAGGAAATTGTATTAATTGAATAAGTTCCTTTGAGCTCATATACATTTAGAGCGCTGCTATATATATAGCTTGTTTATTTGACATTATAAGATAATAATATGTCGTTGTCAGGATATCTTTTACAATTTTCTTTCTTTCTTTTTTTTAAGTGTTCCATTAGTATTTTTTTTTCTTATTTAATTAGTTATCCAAATGCATTTATCATAGTAATTAGACGACAAGGGACACTTAAAAAAGAACGAAACATAGAGTAAGGTCGGATCCTTAAAATTGAGAAACTAGAATTATATATACATATTTTATCTAATTAAATTAAAAAAAATATAGGGAGAATTAAGTAACAATTGAATAGACAAATTAAAATGAAGCAAAAATATAAATAAACCAAAACGAGTAAAGGATACTGAAGACATAAAACAAAGAAGAAGATTCAAATGAGAAATTATCTAGCTCAAGGATAATTAGACTACAACAAATTGATCATTAATGCAATGATAATACTTTTATTTTCACTCGAAATTAGCTAAAGTTGACTGTACGACCGTGATTACTTATCTAATCATCAGTATTTATGTGATGACTTGTTTAAACTAAACCATATAACTCCATAACACAACCGCGATTAACCTTAACCAGTGCTATTGCACTACTTAAGTATGATTATTTAAATAATTATGGATTTAAACTCTTTAGTCAGCCATATACACATCATTTCAATAACTCACACTTTGCATAATCATCAAAGAATAATAAAAATACCCACGAAAGAGATATGAACACAACAAAAATAAAATATATTAAACCAAATTAGATATTATAGCTTATGTATAACCACGTCTTGATTTTCGCTAGAAAGTAGCTTTGAAACTCATGATGAAGAAAATTCAAAAGTATGGGTGTGTAGAGAACGAAGAACAAGGGATCTAAAGCTGGCTAGAGATCAATAGGAGATTAAAAATAAAATTGTGTTGTTTAGATTAGCCCCTCAAAGGCAGAGAGAGGAAGATTGTCTAACCCCCTTTTTTTGTAAATTTTTTTTTTGGGTAAAAGTGTAAACGATTTCACATAGACCAAATATTCGGATATAAATCAATTTTTAATGACATATATTTGAATGTTGTTGGTGTTTTATAATAGGAAAAACTGCCAAATAAATTACCAACAATAACCCCTTTTGCAATATTAACAGAACTTTTAAAAGTATGCAATTAAATACAATTTTTAATTTCTTTTACAATTGAAACTCAATTCTACCGTCAAACTATCTTCGTCGGTAAAATTCTCTATCATTACTTAATCAAAATCTACGAACAATACATCAGTAATTCCTCTTTTCAACATATCAAAACCCATGAGTTAATTGCATGAACTTTATTCTATTTTGGCGAGAAAAAGCCAAAAAATACGATTGTATATCGAACCAAACTTGTATGTTGAATATCTCATTCGCTAGTTGCTTTCAAGTGTTAATTCAACTAGCAAATTACTTTTTAATGTGAGGTCGAACTTTTTCTTCAGAAAATTGACAAAAACGAGAAGCCAAATGCCTAAAAAGCGACAAGCCCAAATGTCAAACTCACCTATGGTTCTAATTGCCAAAAAAATATAGTTTATATATTTGAGTGTCATCTTCCAAAATGGTGTTAAAATTAAAAAATAGATTATGGTTCCTATCAGTTTTTTTCTTTACAATATTTAAATTCGGGTCACGATCTGTCTGACGAAAATTCATTAGATCATTTTACACAAGACTTTCCCATTTCTTTGTCATATTCTTCACTTATTTTATTTATATATTTGTCAAACTATTTAAGTTAAAAGATATTCTTTTGGCCGAACTTTACGTACTTATTAATTTGTATTTTGCGTTTAACTATAATATAGGATCGGGGCATTCCTCAACGAGCATACAATTTTTAAATGTAACCAAAAAGCAACAAAATCAAAATGTCTCTCTTTCAATAATATTCTGTTTTCTACTTTATTGAATTGATAATGCAACATGCGTGCTCATTAATATTAGACTAAAACTCCTGTGAGCGCGCGCTCACAATTAATGAAGCTTTTAATAATGATTAAGTATTAATTAGGGAATAAGGATAATTAAGTTTTATTAATTAGGATATATTAATTATCAATTATAATTATTATTTTTAATTAAAATTTATTACTTTTAATTAGGTTTTATTAATTCAAAATTAGTATTTATTAATTGATCATTAAAGTTTACTAATTCATGATTAGGGTTTATTAATTTATAATTAGGGTTTATTAATTCAAAGTTAGGGTTTATTATTCAAGATTAGGGTTTATTATTTCACAATTAGGGTTTATTAATTCAAAATTAGGGTTTATTAATTCAAAGTTAGGGTTTATTAATTCACAATTAGGGTTTATTATTCAAAATTAGTGTTTATTATTTCCAATTAGGGTTTATTAATTCAAAATTAGGGTTTATTAATTCAAAGTTAGGGTTTATTAATTCACAATTAGGGTTTATTAATTCAAAATTAGGGTTTATTAATTCAAAGTTAGAGTATATTAATTCACAATTAGGGTTTATTATTCAAAATTAGGTTTATTATTTTCAATTAGGGTTTATTAATTCAAAATTAGGGTTTATTATTCAAAATTAGGGTTTATTAATTCCAAATAGGGTTTATTAATTTAAAATTAGGGTTTATTAATTCATATTATGGTTTATTATTCAAAATTAGGGTTTATTAATTCAAAATTAAGATATATTAATTCAAATTTATAATTTATTAATTTATAATTAAAGTTTATTAAACTAATTGATTTTAATTAAAATCAATTTAATTAATTAATTAAAACTGATTAATTAAGATTAATTAAATAATTAACAAATTAGGAGGGGTCTCACTATGCGCGCCACCTCTTAATAGCGCCACCTCTTAATATTATCATTACGTGAGCTGGTGAGAGAAAAGTAAGCCTGAAACTAGAACAAACCGGAAAAATAAAAATAAAATTTAATTGACGACGACAGGTCAACCAAAAAGACTGGTTTAATTTTTGGTTGAAACAACTAAATTAGAATTAATGTTGACCCTAACGAGAAACAACCAATGGAACTTTCTTATTATACCTTCGGACAGAACATGTGACGAACAAGAATTAGTTTTCATTTTCTTTGTCAAGAATTAGTTATGGTGGAATTAATTAATAATAAAAAGAAACGGGCCAAAAGTGAGATTTTTTTGTTCTTTTCTTTTCTGGGGCTGCTCTGTACAAAAGTCCTTTGTAATTGTAGCAGCCGGTAACCTACTCTTCACAAAATCATTTTACAATTCTCCGCCATCTAATACAGTCATAATACGTGTAAAATAACTGACCAACTAGGTACGGATTTTTTAAAAAGAAAATGTGAACATCAACCCACAGTTTTCAAAATTTTGGATCAGATGAAAAAGTCTACATTCATTGATCAATTTCGAATTCTTCTCCAAAGAATATAATTGGTGGAACGCATTTCATCATACGACAAAATCTACATATATATAGAAAAATAATTAAATCTCTAACGACCAGAAATTAATTGTAACATCTTCCAGTCTTGGTTTTTTTAATGATTGAGTTTTAGGAAGATTGGGAATATCATGAAAGACACTTTCAAAAAACATTGATAAAAAAAATAAAAATAAGCTTCTACTTATTAGCCAGTCATATAATATACATTCACATGAAACAACTTAGAAAAACAAGAACAGATACAAATACACAAATAATATATTCTGAACAAGAAACTTACTATACACAAATTAATATATAATTCAAATATAAAATAGATACAACTTTTTAATTTACAACCACTACCAACTTGTTATTTTCTGTCCCTAGACTCCGTACACCGTGTTAGTTTATCCATTTCTTTTAGTGAATTTCTTCATGCTTGCTTGGGGTCAAATAATAAATAAGTATAATAGACAAGTCCATGCAACTATTTAATTTATCCGCAGCGACGACCCATTATTAACGAACGTGATATATACGATACAAAAAGACAAAAGCATAGCCGTCGCGTTTGTTTTCTTATAAAGAAAAGTCAAAAGATGTAAACTACAATCAATCCTTATAAATACTGAACAATATCCCTTCAATCTCAACAAACACAAGAAAAATTTAGATACTTAACAACAATTTCAACAGCAAAAAAAGAAGTAAAAAATGTTGTCGACTGCGAAGCTTTTCTTCCTCTGTTTCTTAGGCATCATTCTTCTCGGAGGAGTAACGCCGACCCATGCTGCAGTTCGTCGCTATAGGTTTGAAGTAAGTATGATACCTATAGTTTATTAGTTTATTAGCTGAAATTTTTCTTTTGCTTTGAAGCTAATACAAACTCTAATTAACTTGTTGCAGCTGAGAAATTCTACACACTCTAGGCTATGCACCAACAAGACAATGCTGACGATAAATGGCATGTTTCCGGGGCCAACTATATATGCTAGAAGGGGAGATCTGGTCATAGTCGATGTTATCAATAGTGCCGATCATAACATAACTATCCATTGGTAAATAATATTTACTCCCAACATTTACTGACACATAAACTTATATCATAATTTACCCTTATATATACTACACGACGATACTGAAATAAATGTAATTTTAGGCATGGAGTGAAAATGCCGAGATACCCATGGTCAGATGGCCCCGAGTTCGTGACGCAATGCCCTATTAGCCCCGGAACAAGGTTCAGTCAACGGATTGTCCTCTCGGACGAGGAAGGAACTCTATGGTGGCACGCTCACAGTGAATGGTCTCGGAATTCTGTTTATGGTGCCCTCATTATTCTGCCGCCAAGGAATGAGAATTATCCTTTCGCTAAGCCTCATCGTGAAGTTCCCATCTTACTAGGTTTGTCTGCACTCATCATGCTCGATCGATCAAATCTAATTTTTCGACCGATTTTTGAACCCTAATATTGAGTTTAAATGGAATATTGCAGGAGACTGGTTTAATGGGGATGTGCAGGAAATCATGGAGGAATTTCTCGCCACTGGAGGCGACCCAGAAGTTTCTGATTCTTTCCTCATCAATGGCCAACCTGGGGATTCACATCCATGCTCAAGACAAGGTGGATTTACTATCTCAAATGATCAAAACATGTTGAATTATGAGATTTCAATTAATTACTGAGGAATTTAAAAACAATAATGTTTAATTTTTTGGTGCAGATACATTCAGGTTGAGGGTGGAGTCCGGGAAGACCTACCTGATCAGAATGGTGAACGCGGTAATGAACAACATCATGTTCTTCAAAATCGCCAACCACAACGTCACCGTCGTCGGCACTGACGCCGCCTACACGAAGCGGCTGACGAGCGACTACATCGCGATCTCCCCCGGCCAGACCATCGATTTCCTGCTGGTGGCGAACCAGCCGCCCAGCCATTACTACATGGCCTCCAGAGCCTACGCCAGCGGCGGAGACTTCGACAACACCACCACCACAGGCATCGTCGAGTACGTCGGGAACTACACTCCGCCGGCCTCGCTGGCGCTCCCCTCCTTCCCCCCCTTCGACAGCACGGCCGCCTCCCACAACTTCACCACCCAATTGAGAAGTCTCGCCAATAGAAAGTACCCCGTCGACGTCCCTAAGAATGTGACGGACATACTCTTCTTCACACTCTCCATCAATCTACGGCCCTGCCCCAACGACTCGTGTGCGGGGCCCTTCGCGGAGCGGCTGCTGGCGAGCGTGAACAACATCACGCTGCAGCTGCCGAGGACCGACTTTCTTCAGGCTTACTACAGGCGGATCAATGGAGTTTACACCACCGATTTCCCCGACAATCCAGGTTTCGTTTTCAACTACACGCAGGATAATATCCCCAGGGATCTGGCGCGGCCCCAAAACGGAACTGCGGCGAACATTCTCGACTTCAATGCGACGGTGGAGCTTGTCTTTCAAGGAACCAACTTCACTGGAGGTATTGACCACCCCATGCATTTGCACGGCTACAGTTTCTATGTCGTCGGTTCCGGATTCGGCAACTTCAACAGAAGTAGGGATCCGGCCAATTATAACCTTGTCGATCCGCCGTTGATGGAAACCATTGCCGTGCCCGTAAATGGATGGACGGCTATCAGATTTAAGGCCAACAATCCAGGTAACTAATTAACTGTATTACTAAATATCAGTTGTGATTTGCAAAATATATATTTGGATTAATTAGTTAATTAAAGTTGCATTGCAATTGCAGGGGTTTGGTTCATGCACTGCCATTTCGAGCGCCACGTGAGCTGGGGGATGGGGATGGTGTTCATCGTTAGGGACGGGCCTGGCCCCAACGAGAAGATGCTGCCGCCGCCGCCGGATATGCCGCTCTGCTAATCTTAATCAAAATTCAGTGGTGGAATTATTTATCTATTTTTTATTTTTTTGGTAATTAAGTTGGAGTTGGTGGATTATTTATTTGTTTGTTATTATTTCTTCTTTTTTCTTTTTTGTAACGCGTTTCGTGTTTTGAGTTTGTCTCGAGATGAATTTTGATTTGTTCAATGAAATAAAAGTCTTGTTTTCTTGTCCATGAGGTTAAGATTTTTACTTCTTCTTCTTACTTTATGGTTGGAGCTTTGCATTTTTTCTTGTCATGGTTGTTCGCAGTATAATAAATAAAAGAAAATGTGGCATCCTAGTTGTTTATATATGAGGTGTGTAAACAGCTACCTAGCTAATGAAGATATTATTGTTTATATATGAGGTGTATAAACAGCTTGGATGTATCTCAGTGCTTTGCTTCCATTGTTATTTTAATTTGCTCATTATGAATTTCGTCAACTTTGATAGACTCTGGTCCTAAATAGCAGTATATAATCACCAAATTGGGACGTCAGATTCCGACAAGCCACATTGCCATATAGACTTTTTCTAATATTGAAAAATTGAATTCAGAATCTTATTGTAAAAGTATTGAATTTTTTTATATAAATTGTTATCTTAGAACGTTTAATTATTTTTATTACAAAGACTCAAACGTTGGGAGTGATTAGTCGTATTTTCCAATTACCCAACAACGAACATTTTCCAATTAATTTTCATCATTAATATTTGTATTTTGAGCTCATAGCATCTATTCTTTCTACAAAAGCAGCTCAAAGTTGATCTAATAAGCTAACAGTATAAACTTTGTAGCTGGCGCAAGCCGTCGTTTGCGCTCGCTGAATGATGTGTTCAACAATATGCTTTCCTATGGGCCGCACAATGTCTCTTTAGCTCACTCAAACCATAGTTCATGCAAGAAAGGATCGATCCCTCGAATAGTGTATTCGTCTTCTAATACTTGTATGGTAGCTAAAATAGTTTCGAGTTGTCATGGTCTCTAACTATCAACTATAAAAGTAAAAAAGGGAAATCAAATAAATAAAAGAATGGGCAATGGGGGTTAATCGTCACAATGCTGAATTTTTGTTCGGCCATATGCTGTTATAATCCTCACGTAACCTCCTAAGTTCACATGGCATTGCCAGAAGACGTCTTCAATTGGTCACATTAGATAGTTGAGATGGGTACCGTCATACAGTTGCACCCTTTCAGGTTCTGCTTCTCCTTAATTCATGACTTACTGGATTTATCCTCACAGCTACTCCCCACTGGCATTCTTAGGAGACTCAGGTTCCCTTTAAAAGCTTTTGGCCAAACCTTAATTCGTCGCACAAACATCATCTCACGTTCTCCGGATCACTCACCAATACGATGTCTTTTCCCTCCTCCTTACTACGTGGCTTGCAACTCAGATGGGCTCACCGGCGGGTGTAGAGTCAAGGGAAAGGCGGCATAGAGTACGAGAGAAACCTGCATCATGGGGAATATTGTATTGGTCCCATACAACTCGTCCATACCTCCTGGATCTCAAACATCTCTTGTGGAAAAGTTGGATTGCATCACGAGAAATCTGGAAATTGGTTCATCACCCTCAATCCTCGATCGGCATCTCTGCTGTGGTGCAGTCTGTCACACCTTGTGATATTATTTTTTAATATTCATTGGCAAATCGGTCCTACTATATATTAAGAATAAGTTTGCGTATATTATCAAGGTGACTACGGAAACAGTGTGACTCACGTTTTTCTCTTAAATCATTGACAAGAAGTCAAGAGGTGTCACTGCGGCTGCATGCAATCAACGTTGACTCGTTGAGTACTGGACAAATTTTTCAATCTCAACAACACACGAAGGCATGTTACTTACAACTACCAAAAATGGAAAAACAAATGTTTTTGGCTACCAAGGTTTTCATCCTCTGCTTCTTAGCTATAATTATGCTCGAAGGCGTAACGCCAGTCCATGCTTTAATTCGTTGCTGTAAGTTTGAAGTAAGTATATATATATATATATATATATATAGGGAGTGGATCAAATGAGAACCACATCTTTTTTGCGAACTCTGCGAACCATGCATAAGAAGTTGAAGATGATGCACAAAACAATATAAAGTTGTGCATAACGAAAACTTTCTAAAATTATTTTGTTGTGCAACAAGTTTAGAAAGTTTTCGTTATGCACAACTTTATACTGTTTTGTGCATCATCTTCAACATCTTATGCATGGTTCTCAAGTTCTCAAAAAAGATGAGTTCTCACTGGATCCAACGCCTATATATATATATATATATAGGGGATGGTTCATGTGAGAATGGAAAATAAGAATAGATATATAAGTCTAGCATATCTTTCATATTTGTATAGCGCAATCAGAATTACTATGTTGCATATATTAGTTTAGCACATATTTCATCTTTTCGTAGCACATATGCTAAATATATCAGTTTAGCACATCTTTCATTGCAGCGTAGCACAAGAAGGGTTCCAGTACTGCACAATAATCTGCGTAGCACACACAACACAAAACTGTGGCACAACTGAAATTAAATCTCAACCATTGATCCAGCGAATCAAAGGCCCATATTCATTCATATTTCCTACCAAATTATCCATTCCTAACTAATCCATCTCCTATATATATATCTATATAGGGAGGGTTAACGAAAACCCTTTTATTGTGCGACGTGAGAGCCGAATATGCTATGAAAGTAAATGAATCGCTGAAAGTTAATGAATAAAAAAATAGAATTTTCGCCTCTAATGGGATTGAACCCGGTGAAAATTTCAATTTTGGATTCATTAACTTTGCAGAGTATTCATTAACTTTCATAGCATATTCATTTTGTTTTCGTAGTTCTTAGTTCTCACGTTAAAATTGGTTCTTATTTGAACCTCACTCTATATATATATATATATATATATATATATATATATATAGGAGTGGATCAAATGAGAACCACATCTTTTGCGAACTCTGCGAACCATGCATAAGACGTTGAAGATGATGCACAAAGCGTATAAAGTTGTGCATAACGAAAACTTTCTAAAACCTATATATATATATATATATATATATATATAGGAGTGGATCAATGAGAACTACATCTTTTTGCGAACTCTGCGAACCATGCATAAGGCGTTGAAGATGATGCACAAAAGGTATAAAGTTGTGCATAATGAAAACTTTCTAAAATTATTTTGTTGTGCAACAATTTTAGAAAGTTTTAGTTATGCATAACTTTATCTGCTTTTGTGCATTATCTTCAACGTCTTATGCATGGTTCTCAAGTTCTCAAAAAGATGAGTTCTCACGGATCCAACCCTATATATATATATATATATATATATATATATATGGTCAGATTGATTTTCCCCAGCATTGATAATTGGTTGGTTTTGTTTCTCTTTCCTCTTTTCTTTTCTAGAACTAATAAGAATTCCAAACTATTGCAGGTCGTAAAGTCTTCACACACTAGGCTAGCTATATATGCACCGAAAAGACCTTGCTAATGATAAATTGACAACCTTCGGGGCCAATTATGTATGCTAGAAGGAGATTTGGTCATACTCGTTGTTGTTAATCCTGATGTTAGTGTCTTGGAGTATAACACCAACATCCCATGCATTTACATGAAAGTATATTCTGGTCAGGTCGACCTTACGTGCGAAAGTCTCCACATGTACCCTGCATATCCCCATATATGGAAGGTCAAAAGCATACAAAAGCATGTATATAGGCTTCCAACCCCCTATATGTGCGGGATATGTAGGACACATATAGGGGTGGACGAACGAATGTATATGAGTTTTTGTGTTTTACATAAATACAAATTCTACATTGTCGAATCCGAATTTGGGAACTTCGACAGATCATGCTAAATGGATGGAAAGCTATAAGATGTAAGGCTATCGATCCAGGTAACTCATTAATTTATTGTGCATGTTAACGAATTTTTAAGTAAATGGACGTACAACGTATTGCAAAGAATAATATGATTCAATCACAATACAGAATTTTGCAATAGTAGTGATGGTTGAAATTGCAAAGTAATTAGTTCCTAAACCCTAAACCCTCTAAAGTAGTAATTAATCTAAAGTGTTTTTATTCTGTAAAAGTAATAATAAGCCTTTCGGATTGAGTAATATTACATAACAGGCGTACTCAATTTCTTATTGTAGCACCAAACCTTTTGGAGATTAGATTGTTGTAGCAAGGATTAAAATTTAAATGACAGAAATTTATCGGAGGAGCTAGACAATCAAGACTAGCTGGATTTGGTAAAATGTGGACGATGCTCAGCTCGATCGATCACCAGAATCCTCTACAAGTTGTTGTGCCTCTTCACAAATGTTTCCACTCCCTCTTGATAAAAAAATCTAATTGAAATAATATTCATCAATATAATTGCGAAATTGCACTCAATTACCAGAAAGGCAAAAAGTTATTGCTAATGGATCGTTAAAGAATCTAATTGGCCAATTTATTTTAAATGTTATAACAACATAATCGAATTTAAATATTGTTGGCAATATTAAAAGATCATTTATTATTCGAAAGTATCTATTAGTGATATTAAACAATATGGGTTCTCGCTCTCTCTTCTTTTTGACAAAGAAAAGTGAGTTGGGACTTAAAATGTCATTCCTAGAAATACTTAATGTCTTCCTTGGAAACATCTAAATGGTGCGAACTTCTTTTTATGAATTCTATGTAAATGTCCTCATAACTATTTAATCATAGAGTTATCGTAATTTATTCTTCTACATTTTAATGGAACCGAGGTGTGGAGGCTCTTAGAGAGAGAGCTTCCCTATTTGGGATAAGAGTTCAGGGTTTCAATCTCATCGCTCCCCTTCCCAATCAAAAAGAAAAAGAAAAAATGACCACGTATATAGTTAATAACATATGATAAATGAAAACAATAAATCAAATTTTAGAAATAGTGGTGGCCTCTTTACAGAAAGGCAATGCACCAAGAATCCAAAGTCTAAAAAAAGTACTCCCTCCGTCCCCCAAATGGTGTGTTAGGAATCTCCGGTACGAGTTTTAATAAAAGTTATTGAATATATTTATGAGTGGAGTAAGGGTCCCACGATAATGTAATATTAAATTAGTTAGTGGTTGACTATAGATGGTAAAAAAGTGTAAATAAATAGGTTATTGAGGATAAAAAGAGAAATAGTGATGGGTCATGGTGGTAAAAGGTGTAAGAATATTATTGAGGGTAAAGTTGGAAAGATAGTTTCCATAAATAGATAGGAAGTAAATTGGGGGACGTCTCAAAAATGAAATCTAGGAAGAAAATTAGGGGACGGATGGAGTATATAATATAATCCATATAGAAACTGCATCCGCAGATTTTAACTCGACCTCATTGAACCTTGAATGGTAACCAACCTTCAATCTAGGTGTCATGGCAGCGCCGCCCTATTAGGCAGCGACGTTGCCGTGTCAGGGCACTGGACGACAGGAGATGGGTTTCGATGGTGGCGCGACAAGATGGCGGATGGTGCTGGGGTAGGAGAAGGGGGGGATTCTGTTAGGAGTGGACGGTCAGGAATTAGGGCTTTCGATTTGTTAGACTCGAGAGTGAAAGAGAAGACCAATTCTGATTTGGAATATATATTTGGCCATGGATTGCCACAATACACTCTGCTACGTTTGGTGTAGTGGATGTCATAAATAAAATTGATAGGATATACTATGACTGAATTATTTAGAATATTCAATTTTGTATTTGGATTGATGGGCTGTCTTATATGATAAATTAAAGAATTATGACAAAAATGTAGCATTATATCAAATTGCCCTTGTGATGTAGAAAAATGCAAAAACTCAACGGCAATGAGGATAAAAAAATAATTTTGGTGAGAGTATTTTTAAAATTTTGCATTTTGAATTAAAAGATGATTAATAATAAATCCGAATTTTTAAGATGGTTAATTATCGTCCAAATGGATGACTGAAGCACAAATCGAGTTATCCATCATGAGCTAAATTATTCAAACTAAATATGTGATTAAGTTGGATTATTTTATGAATCGAAGTCTTATTAATAAGATCAAACACTCCCCTTTAAAAATAATTATAATGATTTGTTCAAGATTTTCATATTGACGACATACTCATTTCCGTTGCTAACGTTTCAGAAGTTAAAATAGTATTAGAAAAGCCTTATTAACACTGAAATAATTCGGAAGCATTTAAAAATTACAAAATAAAAAACATATTATATGTATTATCAGAAACGGACACTAATGTCTTCTAAAAATTGAAATTGCATGAAATGTCAATACTATTGTTCTGTATCACACATTGACCCGTTTACAACTAGCCATCATGTTATAATGACATAGCTTTTTTTATATAGAAATTTCACGACTACTTGCAGCCATTACCTACGATAAACACTGGATAAACATCACGTTCCTGTGCAACAATTTACAAACCATACATGACATGTAAACTACATTTGAAAAATCATGTGTATAGACTCAAATATATGAAGACAACCTTTTGAACACATAAAACGAAACTTTTAATTTTATAACAGTTCATCCATTGAAGTTTTGGTAAAATTATTCTTTTGGTACGCTAAACGTCAAAGTGAAAAACAGCATTGCTTCAATAATTGTCACTGGATCTCATCACTCATCAGAATAAAATATGACAATTAATTAAAAGCCGTCCATGCCAAAATCAGGATATATGAAAACAGTCTGTATCTTTTCATCTGTAATAATATCAATAATGCAAATATAATCATTTCGTCAGTCGTCGATGAAAATAAAAATAAAATAAGACTGCCTTGAGACAATTAAGGGGACGAAAGGTCAACCGGCCCACATTCTTCATATTTTCTTGAAATTAAAAGATTAAGAAATAATTAATTTTGGGCGTAGCGAGTAGAGTTGGCAAAGTAGCGGGCCGGGCCGACTCCGGGCTCGTTTGGCTTTTAAATTTTTTGGATTGGGTCGGGCTGGGCCTGAGATTTTTCGGGCCTAAAAATATGAAGCCCAAACCAACCCCGAACGGGCTTTCAGACAGATGGGCTTTTTTTAGATAGTTTTTTAATTTTTTTAATATATAAATTAATATTTTACATTTAAAAAATAATTACTTAATTAAGATCTCATAACTCCTTAACTTAAATAAAGAATAAGTGATGAAAATATTTTGAGTTTACTTATTCTTATGATAATGCTTCTTGTATATCTTGACCTATTTATGTATTCATGCGATAATATTGTAATGAAGTATAATTTTAATTCTTTAATTTAAGGAGAAAAAATTAGTAATTACAAATAAAAGGTAAATGATATTATTAAACGTCAATCCCACTTATACGCATGAAATAATAGAATAAAATAAATTAATTATAGTGTATATATTTAAGATCAAGGATTCAAAATATATTTTACATACAATAAGATCATTAATCATCAATGTTATATATTTTTTGAGATTATTTTTTTATGAATTATTTTTGAATGATTTATGAGGTTATTGTTTTTGTCGAATTTATTTTCCGATCAAGATGTGAATCAATAAGGAAATTGTTACTATAAAAATAAATAATTATATAAAATATAATTAATATTATTAAAAATTATAGATATGTATATTAAATAATATATATATATATATATATATTTAATAGAAATCGGGCTTTTTAGCCCAAACCCGGCTTTTTGCCCAAAATCCGTGAGGCCGGGGTTTTTCGGCTGGCTTTTAGGCCGGTTTTTTCGCCTTTAATTTTGAAGCTCAAACCAACTCAAATCCCGGGTACCCCGGACGGGCTTTTCGGGCCGGGTTTATTTTGCCGGCTCTAATAGCGAGTAAGGATGAAATCGAGGAAGTTTCTGTTTAATTTGGACAAAAGAAATGTGCTATGCTAAGATTAGTCTTTCATTGGCAATAATTAGTTGGTGTAATCAATTGATATATCAAAAAGTGAGACGACGATTTTTGTGGACGCTGAGAGAAGAAGTCCGCAGCAGCACCTAGTTTTCTCATACATACTCTGCAACACAATTTCGTTATTTATTTTTGCAATTTCATAAAAGTAAAAATAAAATAAAATATCTTCTTTGGTGGAGGATTAAGCCCTTGGCTCTTAGTGGATGCCAACAAAACAATGGGCAACTATTAGATAATATTCAAATTAATGTAACATACTATAATTTAAACAGTGGATGCCAACAAAACAATGGGCAACTATTAGATAATATTCAAATTAATGTAACATACTATAATTTAATCAATGTTGATTGATGGTTGGGTAAATTATCAACATGACGATACAACATGGTTATGTACTAACAGCACAGCCCACGTGTTTTTCTTTAATTTGTTGACAATAAGTCTAGAGAATTCCCTGCAATAAATAAACGTTATAAATAGTGGACAAATTTTCTCCAATCTCAATAACAAGAGCCACACGTTACTTACCACTACCAGGATGGAAAAGAAAATATTATTGGCTACGAAGATTTTCATCCTATGCTTCTTAGGTATAGTGATGCTCGAAGGCGTAACGCCAGTCCATGCTTTAGTTCGTTGCTGTAAGTTTGAAGTAAGTTTGGTCGGATTGATTTTTTTCCCCAGGCAGCATTGATAGTTGGCTGGTTTTGATTTTAATTTATCTTTTTTCTCTTTCTAAAAAAAGCTAATGTGAATTCTAAAATATTGCAGGTGATAAAGTCTTCACACACCAGGCTATGCACCAAAAAGAGCATGCTAACGATAAACGGACAAACCCCAGGGCCAACAATATATGCTAGAAGGGGAGAATTGATCATACTTGAGATCATGAATCGTGCTGACCAAAATATAACCATCCACTGGTAAACATATGAGTGTGTCGTAACCTAGCAAGTATTAGTACTGTACAAAACCTACTGAGGAAATGGTGATTTTAGGCATGGAGTAAAGATGCCGAGATATCCATGGTCAGATGGCACCGACTTTGTGACGCAGTGCCCAATTAGGCCCGGAAAAAGCTTCAAACAACGGATTTTCCTCTCCGACGAAGAAGGCACTTTGTGGTGGCACGCTCACAGCGACTGGTCTCGAAATTCTGTGTACGGCGCCATCGTCATTCTACCGCCGAGAACACAGAGTTTTCCATTTCCTAAGCCTCATGCTCATGTTCCCATCTTGCTAGGTATGCACTACGCTAGGTGTATTTGTGTTGTGTTGCTAGGTATAGTAAGCCTTGTAAATTGTACTTGAAAGATGGCTGTTTTGTGATATAAATAATCGACAGTGGGCATGTTGGTGGTGTGTTCATAATTCCACATATGTTGGTTGATTGACACCTTGTGGGCGGCTACTCCATCTTTTTATTATTTATTTCATCTTTGTCTTTTCCTTTTGTATTCTGGATTTGTGTTTTTGTTTTTTAGTTCCTGATTCTAGATACTTTTGGGTTTATTAATATCCTAGGTATATCTGAGTATTGCGTCTTTGTCATTTAAAAGTCTTCATCAATTCCTTTTATAATGTGGATTTTTCTTTTTCTTTAGTATTGTTCTTAATTAATTCCTAGCTATAGATATATCTTTTGTTTAAATATTGTTATGCAACATATCTGCCTTTCTAGATTTATCTCATCATTGTTTTTCGTTTTATGTACTAATTACTTGCTTTTTTTATTTTGTTATCTTTCATATCTAACCTTGGATACCTTTTTTGTTTTATTATTTTAACTTACAAAGACTCATGCTTACTAAATTCTTTTTGTAAAGTTAAAGTTCGACGGATCAATCTAAGTTCTTTTTGATCAATCTAAAGTTCGACTGATTATTCTAAGTTTTTTTTTAATTATCTTTCATACCTAACCTTGGATACCTTTTTTGTTTTATTATTTTTACGCAAATTAAAGATCTACTTTTCTAATTAAATAAATCAAGTTTAACTAATCCAACAGTTTGAATACTATTTGGAACGTTGCAGGGGAATGGTGGAACGCTGACGTGGAGCAAGTTTTCGAGAAGTTTCTCGCCGGCGGAGGCGATCCCCAAGTTTCTGATGCTTTCCTCATCAATGGCCAACCTGGAGATTTGTATCCATGCTCAACGCAAGGTGGATTAATTTACTGTCTCTAAGTCAGACATTTTAAATTATGAAAATTATTACTCAACAAAAAATAATTAATCCAGATACATACAAGTTGCGAGTGGAATTTGGGAAGACTTACCTGATAAAATTGGTAAACGCGGTGATGGACAACATCATGTTCTTCAAAATCGCCAACCACAATTTCACCGTCGTCGGCTCCGACGGCGCCTACACGAAGCCGCTGAGGACTGATTACGTAGCCATATCCCCCGGACAGACAATCGATCTACTGCTGGAAGCTAACCAGCCGCTCAGCCACTATTACATGGCTGCCAGAATATACGCCAGCGGAGGAGAATTCGTCACAACCCCCACCACTGCGATCATCCAGTACATCGGAAACTACACGCCGCCACCATCGCCCCTGCTTCCATCTTTCCCTGAATACAACAACTCGGCGGCGTCCGTCGATTTCACCAAGCAACTGAGAAGTCTAGCCAACGACGTCGACGTACCTCAGAATGTGGACAGAACCCTATTCTACACTCTTTCGGTGAATCAATTGCCCTGTACTAAAAGCTCGTGCTTGGGGTCCACGAAGCTGCTGGCGAGCGTGAACAATGTGTCGATGGTGCTGCCGAAAACCGACATTCTGCAGGCTTACTACAGAGGAATCAGTGGAGTTTACGATTCTGATTTCCCCGACTTTCCACCTTCCTCTTTCAACTACACATACGGTGTAAAGGTGAAGGAGCGGTCGGGGTCCGGATTCGGAACTGCTGTTCGTGTTTTGGAGTACAACACGACGGTGGAAGTGGTGTTTCAAGGAACCAACCTTGGCGGAGGCGTTGAACATCCCATGCATTTACACGGATACAGCTTCTATGTTGTCGGATCCGGGTTAGGGAACTACCACAGAATCAGGGATCCGGCCAACTATAATCTTGTCGATCCGCCATTGATGGAAAACATCGCGGTGCCAAGAAATGGATGGACCGCCATAAGATTTAAGGCCAACAATCCAGGTAATTAAATAATTAACTCTCTTTATTAATAAATTTGTACTGTAATTAGCAAGGATGGATAACTTCTTTAATTAATGTTGCAGGGTATGGTATATGCACTGCCATTTCGAGCGTCATGCGAGCTGGGGAATGGGAATGGTGTTCATCGTTAAGGACGGAGAATGCCCCAATGAGAAGATGCTGCCGCCGCCGCCGGATATGCCGCGCTGCTGAAGACTCTCATCCGATTTTATCATAATTCTTTGCATGGTAGTAATCTAGTCCAGTCAAACGTACAGATATTAATTGATGTAATATTTTGGTTTTGTAGATGTTTTGCTTGTTTTTATTGCAACGCGCTTTGACGGACATCCTATTCTCGACTCTCTCGAGGCCCGGCCCTGCCCTGCCCCACGACTAGATCCATCCACACTAGATTTATGAAAATTGGTTTTTGATTAATATGTCGGGTCAGAATCCATCATGTGATCTATACCGTCTTTTGGTCGCTTGATGGGGCCATGATTCCTTTATTGGAATAAAAAGTAAACTTGATTAGTGAGAATAAAATAAGATTATTTTGTAAAAGAAATATTTAGAAATTGGAAAATTTAAAATGTGTTAGCTTAGTGCACGTTTGATAGGAACAAACAAGAGATATCTCTAGATGTGATGGAGCAATATAGAAAAATGGAGAATAGCCTAGAAGATAAAACCTCATGTTTTGCCGGATGACAGGACGGGAAAGGGTAGCATCACCTCTCTTCGTATTCGACTGCTTTGGCAGAGTTTTAGCTACAAAATTGTGGCTTAACCGACATATGTGCACTATAAATATGTAATTATGTTCATTGTTGTAGGAATGAAGAGAAATGAATGAAGTAAACTTACATGGTTTAAATTTCACTCTCCCAAGCCTCTCTCACATATACATATATATCCACCCACATTTGTGCAAATTCACAAAGTAAAATACTTTCCTCCTCCAATATTAATTAAATTATCCCACCACACTTCCTATATTTACAACATCCTTTGCGCCTCCTCAATTTTCTCTTTTATCAGTGAACATATGTTACATATCAATTGTAGAAATATCTATTTGGAAATAAAAATATTGAGTATTAATAGTTGGTGATAAATGAGCTGCTATTATATTGGCCTCCGAACATCTATATATATGTATGCATGTGAACAAAATAATAAGTCAATTGCTATATATAACTTCTCTCAAGCTGATACGAGCTTAGAGGAACAGATGGGCGAACAAGCTCAAGCCCATCCAGTCGACACACATGCTGAGGATGAGATCAGTTTAGCCCAAAGTCGACAACGACGTACGATTACAAAGCCCAAGCGGTTTAGGAGTTAATTACATCCCAGTTTCATAAGAACTCTTTTTTGTTAATTCCTTTTTTTTAGCCATGTTTTTCGGCAGTAGCTTAGCTTTAGTAGATTCTTTTCCTTCATGTGTTCTTATCCAAATCTCTATATAAAGATTGGAACTCCTTTCTTTCGAGAGGAGGAGAAATATATATTTCAATTTGGCTTATTCTTGCGTGATCGTAAGAGTTTGACGGAGTTTCACGTTCTCTTTAACGTGAGCATTAATACATATCGTATTAATTGGTGCTTTCATTGCGGTTTCTCATGGCTTCCGAGGTACCCGATTGGCAGAAACAACTTGACGCCCACAACGCCATTATCCAGAAACAGATCGATGAACTTGTTACGCTGTTCAAAACCTCTCGTACCAGTTCATCCTCTGCCATCATGGACAACTACACACCTCGCGGCCCGATGGTTCGCCTCGATGTTCCCCGTTTTGACGGCGACGATCCTCACTCTTGGCTTTTCAAGATTGAGGAATATTTTCACTATCACAACACCCCTGATGCTCAACGCCTCCAAATAGTTGCTTTTCATCTTGACGGCAAAGCCTCAACTTGGTTCCAATGGCTGAAATCTCAAGGTATGCTTTCCACCTGGTCCGATTTCTTGACGCGCGTTCAATCTCGTTTTGGCCCTTCTCCATTCGAAGACCCAGAGGGTATGCTCGCCAAACTTTCCCAGCTCGGTTCTGTCACAGAATATCAATCTTCTTTCGAATCTCTCATGGGCCGCACCAGAGGTCTCTCGGAGCCCTTGCTAATATCCTTTTATATATCGGGCCTCAAAACATCAATCCGTCGTGAACTCCAGATGAACCGCCCTTCTACATTGGATGAGACCTTCTCTCTCGCCCGTGTCTTCGAAAGCAAGCACTTGGATACTCAATCTGAGGTCCGTGGGTTTTCCCGGCCCATATCTCGGCCTCCCTTCTCATCATCAAGCACACCACGGCCCTCGCCGCATATTTTCGCACCATCTTCATCAGACCAATCTGGTGTCCCCGCCACAGGAGCTGCTCCTCGTCGCGAAAATACCACTCCGATTCCTATTAGGCGCCTCACCCCTGCTGAAACTCGTGAGAAGCGTGAACGAGGATTATGTTTCCATTGTGATCAACGGTGGAACCCTTCCCATCGCTGCAAAAATAAAGGAGCAGTCATGCTTCTCGATAGTGATGACAATGATTCACCTGCCGATACTGTAGATATCGATATACCAGATTCTCCTACCGACGAAGGTCTTATTTTGGGAGATGTATCCACTCTCAACTCACTATCCGGCGCTGCTCAACCACGCTCACTCCGTCTCTGGGGACACATGCATCGTCACCGTTTTCAGGTAATGATCGATAATGGAAGCACGCATAATTTTATTACCCCTACACTGGCCGAACGCCTACAACTTCCTCTCACGCCCATTCCGAGCTTTCGTGTCTATATTGGCAATGGTGATTCTATAGTTTGCCAACATCAGTGTTCCGGCGTCTCCATCGAACTCCAAGGCACTGCCTTTATGCTTGACTTATTTGTCTTATCTATCAAAGGTCCTGATATCATTCTTGGCATTCAATGGCTCCAAGAATTGGGACCGGTAACCCATGACTATAAGAGCAGCCGTATGGAATTTACTTGGCGTGATAAATGCGTTATTTTGGAGGGTGATGCTTCTCTAAGTTCAAAAGCAATCAGTTTCTCAATGCTCCAGACCCTCATTCACTCAAATGTAGTCGAGTCTTTTTATGAAATTTGGTTGGTTCAGTGTGATCATACTGCAGCTCCGATCGATTTGTGTGGCATTCCTTCGCCATTCCACGATATTCTGCTCAACTTTTCTGCTGTATTTGCCGAGCCACACGACCTCCCCCCACATCGCCTCTTTGATCATCGCATCCATTTGGAGCACGGCGTTAAACCTGTTAATGTTCGTCCATATCGCTATCCCTATTTTCAGAAGAACGAAATGGAGCGTTTGGTTCGAGAAATGCTAGATCAAGGTATCATTCGTCCCAGTCAAAGCCCATTTTCATCACCAGTTCTTTTGGTAAAAAAAAAAGATGGCTCTTATCGTTTCTGTGTCGATTACCGCGCCCTGAATGCTGTCACTATCAAGGACAAGTTCCCCATCCCCACAGTCGATGAATTAATTGATGAACTCGGCAATTCTAAGGTTTTCTCAAAGCTCGATCTCCGTGCCGGTTTCCACCAAATTCGCGTACACGAAAAAGATATCTTCAAAACTGCATTTCGCACTCATGAAGGCCATTTTGAATTCCTCGTCATGCCATTTGGCTTGACCAATGCACCTTCCACCTTCCAGGCCACGATGAACTTCCTTCTTAAGGATTTCCTTCGCCGTTTCGTTGTCGTATTTTTCGACGATATACTCATCTATAGCCCTTCGGAAGAGGAACATATTTCTCATTTACATGCGGTGCTACAATGCCTCCATGATAACCGCTTATTCGTGAAATTCTGTAAGTGTACATTCGGCACTTCTTCGGTTGAATATCTGGGACACATCGTGAGTGCAGGCGAGCTGCGCGCAGACCCAAAGAAAATTGCTGCAATGATTGACTGGCCTCGGCCTACTTCAATTAAACAACTTCGCGGTTTTCTCGGCCTCACTGGATATTATCGTAAGTTTGTTCAAAATTATGCTTCCATTGCCTCACCTCTCACGGATCTTCTCCGTAAAGATAATTTTGCCTGGACTGCAACGACTTCTTCGGCTTTCGACGCATTGAAACAGGCCATGGCATCTACTCCTGTCTTACATCTGCCCGATTTCTCCAAACAATTCACCATCGACACAGACGCTTCTGACGTTGGATTAGGAGCAGTACTCTTACAGGAGAATTGTCCTATTGCTTATCACAGCCGCAAGTTAGGTGTTCGTCTCCAGCGTGCTTCGACTTATATCAAGGAACTTCATGCTATCAGCGAAGCCATTGGCAAGTGGCGGCAATATCTCCTAGGTCGGCGTTTTATTATCCGTACTGATCACCATAGTTTGAAGGAACTACTTCACCAACACCTTCATACCCCTGATCAACATCGTTATATTCGTAAGCTCTTGGGGTATGATTTTGCTATTGAGTACAAACCCGGGAAGCATAATATTGTGGCTGATGCTCTCTCACGCGCTCCGCATTCTGCCGTCGCTGCTCTCATGCACCGAATGTTGACGTTGAAACTTCGGTTCCAACCTGGCTGATTATTCAGAGTATCCCGGTGTCTACATTCCTCGAACAATTACGTAAGGCCAACCTTGAGGATGCAGATTTCATCGCCTATCATCAACGACTGAACAACGGTGAACTTTCTTCTGACTACAATGTCAAAGATGGTATTCTACTCTTTCGGCATAAATATTTTATTACGCACTCCTCTCCATTCAAGCATCAACTACTGGAGGAATTCCATTGCTCACCTGTCGGTGGTCACGGTGGCATTAAAAAAACTTTGGTCAGCCTCTCTAACTTATTTTACTGGCCACATATGCGCCGAGATGTTGAAGCTTTTGTGCGTGCTTGTGTGACTTGTCAACAAGTTAAGACCCACCACTCTGCCTCCGGCCTCTTCTTCAAGCATTGCCCATTCCAACGCTCGTATGGAACGAACTTACCATGGATTTCATAACTCATTTACCTGTCTCTCATGGATTTTCTGTTGTTCTTGTCGTGGTGGATCGCCTCACTAAGGCAGCTCATTTCGGCCCGCTTCCAGCGCGATTTACAGCAAGCAAAGTGGCTCGGCTCTTCACTGACATGATAGTGAAGTTGCATGGTTTTCCGTCTTCCATAATTTCAGATCGCGATCCGATCTTCATGAGTCGATTTTGGGCAGAGCTTTTTAAGCTTAGTGGCACTTCTCTCAAGCATAGTTCTGCTTATCATCCCCAAACTGACGGCCAATCTGAAGTTGTCAACCGTTGCTTGGAACAATATCTACGTGCTATGACCTCCGACCACCCTACTCATTGGCCAGATCATTTGGGTTGGGCCGAGTTCAACTATAATACGAGCTATCATTCTAGTATCTCTATGAGTCCATTCCAAGCAGTTTATGGCCGTCTTCCACATATTATTCCTCGCTACACCCCGAGTTCTACTTCGGTTGATGCCTTGGATACTTTACTCGTTGAACGCGATCTTCTTCTCCGCAAATTGAAGGCCTCTTTGTCTTCGGCACAACATCGTATGCAGCAGCAGACTAACAAGCATCGCCGCGACGTTACATTTGCTGTTGGTGATCTTGTATGGGTTAAGTTGCAGCCGTATCGTCAAGTCTCAGCTGCGCGACGGCCGGTGCCTAAGCTAGCAAAACGTTATTTTGGACCCTACTCCATTATCGAACGTATAGGTGCCGTTGCTTATCGTTTGGATTTGCCTTCTGGTTGCCGAATTCACCCAGTTTTCCATATTTCTCTACTCAAACCTTTCGTAGGAACCACTGCTGCTCCGCTCAACCCAATCCCCGTTGACTCAGCTGGTGCCACAACTTTGGTTCCTATAGTGATCATTTCATCTCGTACTATTTATCAGGAAGGTATCCCCGTTCCTCAGGTTTTGGTTCAATGGGATGGCCTTCCCCCAGATGCTGCGACATGGGAGTCTCTTGCGTCATTCTGTGAGAATTTCCCAGATTTCCACCTTGAGGACAAGGTGCTTTTCAAGGAAGGGGAAGTTGATACGAGCTTAGAGGAACAGATGGGCGAACAAGCTCAAGCCCATCCAGTCGACACACATGCTGAGGATGAGATCAGTTTAGCCCAAAGTCGACAACGACGTACGATTACAAAGCCCAAGCGGTTTAGGAGTTAATTACATCCCAGTTTCATAAGAACTCTTTTTTGTTAATTCCTTTTTTAGCCATGTTTTTCAAGTAGCTTAGCTTTAGTAGATTCTTTTCCTTCATGTGTTCTTATCCAAATCTCTATATAAAGATTGGAACTCCTTTCTTTCGAGAGGAGAATATATATTTCAATTTGGCTTATTCTTGCGTGATCGTAAGAGTTTGACGGAGTTTCACGTTCTCTTTAACGTGAGCATTAATACATATCGTATTACAAGCCATACTCGATCTGCCCAGTTATATTATACACAGACGTCTACTCGCACATATTTAATTAAGTTTGAAAATTTCATTTTATTAATCTAAAATGAAACTCCCGCTTAAATTCCTAATTTTTTCAAACAAAATCAATATGAGAAACTAGTGTTTTTTTAGTTCATATTAGGAATCGTTTAGTCTAAAATTTATATTCAATTAATTTATCTTATGAGAGTCTAATATTACTTATCATACTTTTTGAAAGTAAAAAAATACAGACGATGAAGCATGTGCAACTCAATTTAAAATGCATTTATTATAGAGAAAAGTGAAAATTAAAAAAATCATATACCTTAACTTTGGAATAATGAACCGAAATAATAAATTGTAACTAAAAAATGTAAATTAAATATTAAAAAATATATATATTTTAGTTGTAACACTTAAGTAAACGCTGATTTAAGCTCTGATTAAACTCTTGATTAATCTCAAATTCGCTAATAATTAATTTTTCAAATACTAAAATCTGTGATAGACTGTATGATTAGATGCATGATGATCTTGAAGTTTATAAGATTTCTGAAATTAATATTATACTTGCTAAGTTAATTTCTAAGAAGCTAAACCCTTCAATTCTTAAATAAGACGAAGCTAGAAAATAAAATAGAAATCGAAGTGCACAAAAGTAATATAAAATTAAGGGAGAGTAGTGATGACCATATCACGGGGTCAAGAATCACGATACATAAGACTACAGTATGAACTCCGTGGTGCTAACAAAATCAAACATCAAGAAAAATCAAACATCGAGTCCACCGAGACGCAGCCTTTAAAAATTTCTGTATTAATTGACCAAAAAAAAAAAAAATTACAAATATATCACTAAACATGAATTTGAATCAAAGGTAGTTATCCTACAAATCTTTAACTCGTGAGACAGTATCGACAAGTATTTGTGTAAAACTAAAGGTACATGTACAAATTATTACTCCCTCGTCTCTTAATTTCCTTCATAGTTTTTTTTTTATGACGTCCTCCAATTTCCTTCCTATTTATTTATGGTAACTATCTTCCCAACTTATTACCCTCAATAATATTATTTATTTACATCTTTTACCACCCATTGTACTCAAGATTCCTAGAAATGGATTTGGGGATAGAGAGAATATTATCTTTTTTTTATATTTGTCAAGATGAATCGATGTCATCTTACAGTGTAGTATTTACGTACATTGCGGCCTTTTACTGCATGCATAGTTGCACTTGCCTCCCATGGACTATTCCATTCTAGAAGATGTTTTATTATATATCAAGTTTGTATGAATTTATAACAATGTGAATTAACATGTGATGTGACGCGTATGTAAATAACAGATGATATATACAATTTAAAATACATATCTTCATGTGTTGGGAGCCCCACATATTTCTTACTTCAACCTTTCTTTTCATTTCCCTGGCGTTACTGCACATGACTCCAATATTTCTTGTTATACCAGTATATTACTATATATTTGCTAAAGTTACAAATCAGAAATCCAAGAGAATTCATATACTTGTTCCAAAATGAGAAGTTCTCTCGATGAATCTAATATGTGAATGTGCGAGATTTATATAAAGAATAAAGAACACCTGCGCTTTTACGTGGTTCGATCGTTAATGAGATCTACGTCCACGGGAACGATTCCTCAATACTTTTACTAGAGCTTTTCGCATGCAGAATATTGGTTCTGTGCCTTTGTATTCAAGAAATTGCTAACCCTTCTAACATCGCTTTCCTTCTATTTATCTGACCGACTTTGCCCTCAAGCGCCCGACCTCTCCATTGGTCGTGGTGTGACTCTTCTCTGGCGTGCTCTCCATTGGCGGAGCCGGGACCGTTCGTCTTACGTGCGCCACGTGGAGGTGGCGCCCGACCTTGGTTCAGGCGCCCTCTCCATTGGCCGAGGCGCGGTTCGGAGGCTAGGCTTGAGGCAATGATTGGGCTCGACTTGGGCTCGACCGCGTGGGCGCTATCAATGTTAGGCCCAGCTCACTTGGGCTCGTTAGTGGGCCCATTCGGTTGGGCTATATCCATCATAGCCCCCGAATAGCCGGGGACGGCCGAGGCCGGTGGAGTGAAGACGGCGCCGCCGGTGAGGTGTGGCTTGGGCGAAGTTGTTCTTGGATGTGAGGTCTTCGTGCCGATCGGGTTGGGTTGTTTATTGTCCGCCGCTTGGGGAAAGATGTGGCACCGAAGGAAGTCAAGTCCGACACGGATAACGCGCTCTGCGTTGGTTATGCCGAGTGCGGTGCGAAGTGGTATTACTCCGTGGTGGCCGCCGGTGTTCGACTCGAGCGACCGCCTTTTCGGGATGCCGTGGTGTGTCTCGGGCCGCGGCACTCGCGGCACGTTAGCCGAGGTCCGATCTGGTTGTAAGCTTTCCGTGAAATTGAACCCTACCGAGGCGCCGAGGTCCGATGTGGATTTCTTGACATTTGTGGGAAGGACGGGTGCGACACGAGGCGCCGCCATCTAGAGGACGCCGGGTCCGTATGACGATTGCTAGGTCGATGGCGGCCCGCCCTATCTGGCGACGCCGACGCGCCAGCGGTAGTTGGGCACTCGAACCGCGTGCTGTGGTAACGACATCCAATCACGTAGCACGTGTTGAATTTGAAACGGCATTCTGGCGCCCTAGTCTTATAAATAGCTAAAAAAGCAATGCTCACTTTCTTCTTCTTCGACACTTAAAAATTTCGAGAGAATTTGTGAGAGATTTTCTGAGCCGATTTTATTTGAAGTAGCCGTATACTTGCCTAAAAAGTAAGTATGTTTTCTTCATCTTCTTCTCGCTCTGAAAGTTCTCTTTCCGCGTCGGGTTCTGGGCGTGAGTTGCCCGGTGTAAGAGACTATATGTGCTACAACGGGTTGGGTAGGTCTGTAGGGCTGAGTCCTAGTATTCTGCCGGTATCCTCTGTATGGGATGGCCTGAAGGTGGGCGCGGCGAGGTCGGATTTGACGTTGGAGGAACTCTTTGAGGTTGTGAAGAATCTGGGATTCGGGGAGGCGTGGTGGTGTCGCCGATCCGGACGATAGGCGATGGCCCTCCGGAGGGTTTATTCTTGTCTATGTAGACAATTTGAGGCAGGTCTTAGGTACCTCCGTCCCCATTTACCTTAGCCTTCAAGAGTATTTTCGGATCCCATTTGTCAATTGACCCGAATTCCGTTAGGTCGTTGGTGGGGTGGGGCTCTCTTGCTATGGCATTGCCGGCGAGCTGTCCTTCGAGGTATTGATGCCCTTTAGCGTGAAGACCATAGGAGGGTGTACTATCGTCACCCCGGCTAAAATTTAAGGTAACCCCCCTCCAAGGTGTCCCATGGCGTAATAGGTATTTCTTCTCTGGGTGAGGCGCCGAGGTATGAGTGGGGTATCGCACGCTAGTGGACCCGAAAATCAAGCCTTGGGCCATATGGAGGAGTTGTTGAGCAGCCTGGTGAGATCTCATCCATAAATTACACCGGGACGATCCGGGAAGCCGGCCGAGTGTTTTTGTCCAAGCGTCGGGACCGGGTGCTGACGGGGTGAGGCATCCCTTTTCTTAGTCCTTATTTGTCTTATTTTACCGTGCTAATGTATCTTTCTCTTTTGTGATGAGGTTGAGGATGAGGTGGGCTCACCATCGCGGCAAGTGAGCCGCAAAGAAAAAGAGGCGGGTGGACCTAGTAGGGCCCGAAGGTGGACGCATGGGCGGTGATGAGTGGGCTCGAGCCGGGTCCAGCCCGGCCTCGAGTCGCGACCTCGTGGCCGCTTTGAGCACGGGTACCGCCCCAAGCTTGGTCGCATCCTCCCGAGGTACGTAGCTTCTTCTTTTTAGATTTGTTTGCTTCGCAATCGGTGACCGACTTGTGCATCTCGCTTTTCGGGTGGGAGCTCGATGATGGGGCCTGCGCAGCTAGCTGGGAGCCGCAGTCGCCGGCTTGCTTGCCGAGAGCTCGGCCCGGGGAGGCTCTGAACGGAGCTTGCTTGCTGGGCGGGCTGAGACCATGGCGTCCGCTGCGGGCGGAAGCCGAGGCCGCCCCGCTTGAGGCCGAGGTGGGAGGCTGCTGCTGAAGCCGCCACGAAGAGGCACTGGCCTTGGAGGCCGCCCGGGAGGTCGAGGAGGAAGGAGGAGCTGGCCGGGCGAAGAAGGAACTCGCCGACGAGAGGAGGTGCTGGTGGCCGACCGAGGGACCGTTGTTGAGGGCCCTCGCCGGCCGGCTCATCGAGTCGGAGAGCTCGGTTTTATTGCCGATCTCGCCACCGTCTTTGGCCGAAGGTGGTGTCGGATCACTGGGAAGTGGCGGCCGCCATGCCCGATTTTGACAAGGTCAAGCATGGGTGGACCGAGGTCGACCCAGAGAGATGGACAAAGCTTACGCCGGGTGATCTACTGGCCGACTCCTTCCAGTCTTTGAGGCTCGCATCCAGCCTACCCCATCGATCAGCGAGGTCGTCGCCCGGTGTAAGGTGGGCGAGGATCGCGAGCCTGTGAGCTCCTGTCGAGGTCCGGCAAGGCGAGGCGAGGAGGAGGAGGAGGAGGAGGAGGAGGCGGAGGCGGAGGAGGCTGGCCTGAGGTCCCGGCGGAGGTGGGCAGACGCAGGAGCATCAGGAGGTCGTCGAGACCGGCCATAGGCCTGAGGTCAGTGGACCTGATGTAATAGCGTGAACTGCCGGGGTCGATAGGACCCTGGGCCTTTGTAAGAATTTTCCTCTTTTTTGAGTAATAAACGCAATATTTTGAAGATTTGTGTTGTCTCGTTTACTTTCAGTACTCTACACCTAAATGGATCGGACTTGACCATGACTTGTTGACAAAGTTAAAAGAGGTCCGAGGTGCCTTGGCTGAGAAGGAAGAAGAGGTGCTTTCCTGGAGGAGCCGGTGTGCCGACCTGACCCAAGTTTTGGCCACAATGGAAGTCAGCTCGGCTTCGTCTCACGATCCGAAGAAAGTTGACGAGGCTGATCGGAAGTGGCCCACCTCTGGCCGAGAACGAGGCGCGAAGTTGAAGGTCGCGGCAGACGAGTCCGTCGGGCGGACATTTGCCGATGCTATCCAAGGACGTTTGATGCGGTCGAGGAACAACTCGAACCGATCGCGGGCTTCGCTGGTTGTCGGAGGAGCATGCAGAGTACGAGAGGCGATCCGCTTACTGGTGGGACTACCATATCGAAGCCGACGACCGAGTTCGAGCATCGACGGAGGCATGGTCTTTGAGGGATGAGAAGGCCCAACGGAAGAAGTTCAAAGCTTCTGCGTCAACTCCGTGGTGAAGTTTATGGAGATGTATGACATCGTCCAAACGTCGCATGCCCGGCGGCGGCGAGGCAACAGCGGGCTCGCCGACCCGATCATAGAAGAACCAAGCAGAGGAGGCGGCAACTCCGATCATGCCGTAGTCTTGAGGTTGATGGGTCGGCGGGCGGATCATCGAGGATCCTCCGGGAGGCGGGCGGCGACCGAGGACCTCAGTCGGCGGGAGAGCAGGCGGGCGAGGTCGCACACACGGCCGGTGTCCGGTCGGGGTCGGGTGTGACCTCGGGTGCGCCCCGCCCGGATGCCAGTCTGCGCGCCACTTCGCGAGTGTCCACAGGCGGGTGAAGATGACTCTGAGTCGATGCCCGCTCGGGCTGCCTCCGAGCCAGCGCCGAGTGCCGGGAGCAAGCCGTGGTGATTCCGCCTTATCGACCGGGTCAAGGCACGAGTTCGTTCTGCATACATCGTCGGCCGGAGATTTTGTAGAGAATTGGTGCAGCTTCAACAGGTCGGCGAGGCGGAGCCCTAAGCCCGAATGAGGCTATGTATAGTATAGGACCAGATGTAGATATAAATGTATTTAGACTCGTTTTGAAGTGTATATTTTCCCTCGAGAGGTACAAACATAACTTAGGACTTCGTTTTGGTCGTAAATGTATTTATCTTGTATACATAGTGTGTATTTTCCCAAATAAAGGGTATAAACGAGCTCAAGCCGGTTGTCTTGTATATGGCTTGGTACTTTGTTTGTAGTCGTTAATGCATTTAGACTTTGTACCGAGTGCATATCTTCCCAAATAAAGGGGTATGAGATGGCGAGATCGGTGCGGATGTCGCTTGCATGTAGACGTCTAACTTAATGGGTAATCTGTATGCTGCGTGTAGGCGTCCAACTTAATGGGTAATCATGCGCTTTGCGTGCAGACGCCCAACTTAATGGGTAATCAGACGCTACCCCACTTTGTGGGATTTTCATCTTCGTAAGGCGCCCCGTGAAGGTTTAGATGTGGTATATCCGAATGGATGTTCACATAGATGTAAGACGTAACGAAGTGAAATACTTATTAGAAAACAAACGCTTTATTAAACAAGTAAGCGAGATCGCACATCACCAAAACAATAGGAAGGCTAACATGTCGCCGATCTAAAATCAAAGCTATGTAAAATACCTCCTTAGATGAGTTATGTGCCGTGTTAGGAATAAGTGCCGGACGGTGGGTGAGCTTGTAGGCCCTTTGCCGAGGTCCTCGTGAACGCGGTGGGTCCTTCCCATGTCGGATCAAGCTTGTTAAGACGCTCGGCTCGGCTTGCTTCATTATTCCGTTGGACGAGGTCGCCTACTCGGGCGTGGAGGCCTTTACTCTCTTGTTGTAGTAGCGTGCGACGGCTCTTGTGCTTGGCCCGTTTATGGCGAGCTCTCGCTTCTCCCGAGGCGTCAAGGTTGGCCGCAGGTCTTCCTCGTTCCGGCACGGTCGAAGTGGAGAGTCGAGGGCTTGGCGCGCCGATCTCGGTCGGATGACGGCCTCGGTACCGTAGACCAGGCTAAAAGGGGTTTCCTCGTGCGCCGTCCGAGGTGTGGTCCTGTAAGACCAGAGGACTTGAGGGAGATTTTCAGCCCAGTCGCCTTTAGCTCGATCCAGCCTCTTCTTTAATCCTTGTATGATCGTGCGGTTCGTCACCTCGGTCGACCATTTGCTTGCGGTGTGCGGCCGAGGTGAAGCGTTGATCGATCTGAAGCTCTTCGCACCTCCTTGAAGTTTTGTCGACGAATTGGGTGCCGTTGTCCGAGACCGGGATGTGCGGTATGCCGAGCGCGACTATATTTTTCCACACAAGGTTTGAATCCTACGCTCGTGAGGCTCGAAAGTGGCTCGGCCTCGACCCATTTTGTGAAGTAGTCTATGGCTACGACTAAATATCGGTCGACACGGTGCTCGGTCGAATGGGCCAACGATGTCGATCCCCACCGCATGAAAGGCCACGGACTGCAGTCGCCGGATCGACCGAGGCGGCTGACCGTGGAGTGGATCCGCACTTTGGGCACTCGACGAGCTCGGCGAATCTTGCACGTGGTGGGCCAAGAGTATCCCGACCTCGGCGTCTTCTTTGAAAGTGCTCGCGACCGATGTGGCTTCCACAAGACCACCGGTGGATTTCGTTGAGCACATAGTCGCTTCTTCGGCCCGAGGCATCTCGGGAGGGTTGAAGGTAAGACTTCGGTAGAGCGCCTCGTGCATGAGATACGGGATTTTGCCATCATCTTTTTGGCCGAGCCGATCGAAGGTAGTGCACCGTGTTCCGTGTAGGCCTTGGGAGACATCCATTCGGCTCTATCTCGGTGATGATGCCGACGTGGGACTCCGCTATGCTTCTGGAACGGATCTCCTCCACTGGTGGACTTGTTGACGACGCAGCTAGCTTGCTGAGGACGTCAGCCCGGCTGTTTTCCCCTCGGGGGATTCGGTGGATGCTGAAGTACCTGAACGAGGTCAACATCTCCTTTGCCTTCTCGAGGTATTGTTTCATTCGGTCCTCCTTGGCCTCGTTCGCTTAACACCGGTTCACGACGACCAGGAATCGCCGAAGATTTGGATCTCATCCACCCTCAGCTCCTTAGCGAGGCGGAGTCCGGAGATTAGGGCCTCATACTCCACCTCGTTGTTGGTGGTCGGGAAGGTAAACCGGAGTGCGTAGGTGACTTCCTGCTTATCTGGGCCGAGGAGAAGAATGCCGCTCGCTGCCCGTTTTGCACGAGGCTCGCCCACGCACATCCGCCGGCAACCATCCGGTGGGTGAGGTCGGTTCCTCGCTGGGGTGGGATGACCGAGGTGAAGGCGTTGGAGGAGCTAATCTTAGCGGTCGACCGAGCTCGATAAACTTGGCTTCTACCAGAAATCGGTGAGGCTTGCTTTTATGGCGGTTTGTGAGACGAGATATCGTGCTCGCAAGATCGAGGCCCACTGGCTATTCGTCTGATATTTCGGGTTTTGACAAGACTTGCCTCGGGGTGGGTCGGTCAAGCACAGATGGAGTGAGCCCGAAAGTAGGGTCTGAGCCGCTAGCATTCACGATGCCGATCTTTACCTTTTCAAGGTAGGCGCACCTTGTCTCGGTCCTTTGAGTGCTCGGTGATGAAGTAGATAGGAAGCTGCCGTCCGACCTCGTCCCGCACCAAGATCAGACCTGATTGCCTCGTCCGAGGCTGCCAGTACAAGGAGAGGAGTTCGCCTCTTTTGGGGCGGTCGAGGTGGGCGGTCGGCGAGGTACTCCTTCGGTGTGTGAGGCGGTGGTGCTCTTCCGCCACGCCAAGTCAGGGCCCTCCTCAAGATTTTAAAGAAGGGGCTGCTCGGCAGCCCGGAGAGAACCCATCGAGGGCGGCCGGGCACCCGTAAGTTTGTGGACCTCATGAATGGTTTTGGCACTGCATGTCGAGTACCGTCTTTACCTTGGTGGGGTTCGCCTTGAGCCTTCTTGGGAAACCCAACACCCCAAGAATTTCCCGTTTTACCATGAAAGTGCATTTTGGGGTTAAGTTTGAGGTTGGCCGACGAGGAGTTGGAGGATGGTGCCGAGGTCGTCGTCGCAGCTCTCCGCTTTTCGACTTTGACTACTATGTCGTCGACGAGACCTCGACGATCTCCCGATGTGGTCTTTGAATGTTGCATCCACCATCCTCGGTAAGTGGCCCGACGTTCTTGAGGCCGAAGGGCATCTTCGACGCAAAGCGCGAAGTCGGTGATGAATGCGGTCTTTGGTGCATCCTCAAGCTCATCAGATTTGGTGGTACCTTGTATAGATCCGGTGAACATCTCGTGGCCCACCAAAGCCTCCACCTTCTTGTCAATATCGAGGGAGGGTAGCAATCTTTGGGCGATGCTTGTTGAGGTCGGTATAATCGGCGACACGCGCCATCCTCCGTAAGCTTCGGACCACGATGGATTAGCCATCCAGTCGGATATTGACCTCGAACAAGATCTTGGCCTTCGAAGTTGAGTCACCTCGTCCCTAATGACCTTTGCGCTCCGCGCGAATATCCTTTTCTTTCACGGATGGCTTGGTGGCCGGGTCGATGTTGAGCGGTGAGTTATGAGCTCGGGTGACACCCGGTCATATCGAAGAGGACCAAGCAAACACGTCCTATATTCTTTCGAAGTCGATGACGTGCCGCGGACGTCCGGGGCCCTGGTGCCGACACGGATGACCTCGAGGATCGTCGTCGTATAGTTGGAGGTCCCGGTCGGTCATCCGGGGTGTCGGCCTCGGGGCTCGGTAATTGCTATGCACGGGCGAGGCCGATCTTGAGTTGAGAGCCGTAGGCATTCTTTTGCCGCCGTTTGGTCCCTGGATCTTGAGCACTCCACGGGGTGGGAATCTTGACGGTGGTGGTAGACCGAACAGACGGCCTTGGTGGCGTCTGACCAATCTCTCCCGGGATAATGTTGTGCGGAGGGGCCGGACTAGGAAGAATCGGATGGCCCGGTGACCGACAGGAGCCCGCCTACGGTGTGGGAAGGGTAATGACCCCTCGGCCGGATCGCTTGAGTGAAGCTCCGTAGGCGGGAGGCGCGGGAAGCACTGAATGCCTCCGACCTCAAGCTTATCCGCAGACTACGGAAGATGATCTTGACGGAGGCTCCAATGTCGATATAGACCGGTGGGCGTTTTGTTGCCCACGCGCACTGTATGGTGATGGCGTCCAGTGCGGCATGATCTTGGGCACGGGTCCTCCTGGAGAACGTTATGTTCTCACCATCCCGAGTCGCTTGTTCTTGGCTCTTGAGGGCCGGCCTCGGGGCATCGTTCTTGAGGGCGACCTCGTCGTCCGAGGGGCGTCGGGTGACAACATGAGACTGCTCCATAGCGTTGGGACTTCGTCCTCGTCGTCTTGGGTTGGGTCGCCACTGGGGTCGGCCCAGTTATGCCGCCCATCAATTCTGCGCTCGCATTCTTCTGACCACTCGTCCGAGGTATTTTTGAGGCCCCACCTTTAACGAGCTCGTCGATCCGTGAGCCTGTGTTTCGCAGTCCTCGGTATCATGACCATACCCTTGGTGATAGTCGCAATACTGATCGTGGACTCTTCTTGGATCCCCTTTCATGGGGCAGCCGGAAGAGCTCGGCGTGAGCTCGAATATTTCCGCCTGATTTGAGCGGTGAGCGCTCACGGCGAGGTTGGGCCGAGGTCCGAGCCAGACTCGCCGCCCTCTTGATTGGTCGGCGCCTCGCGATCTGCGCCCGAGTTGATCGTTCGGCTTTTTCTCTCGAACTACGCTCGTCCCAGATTTCCCGCTTCTTCCGATCCGACTCGTCTCCCTTGACAAAGTTGTCCACCAGGTTCCAAAGCTTACTCGCCGTCTTTGGTTTCTCCCTGGTGATTTCTTTGTTCGCGCCGGGTCGGATCCCGGTTTTGAACGCGTTGATGATGTAGAGATCATTGTCGTCGATTTTGAGCGACTCTTTGATGAACCTCGAGGCAGTTTGACATCGTCTCGTCCGCCTGGCGGATTGTGAGTAGGTCGGAGGAAGGCTGCTGGGCGGCATCTTCGATAAGCGCCACTGAGGCGATCCATGAGGTCACGGAAGCGAAGTCTGCTGCTACGGCGGAGTGAGGTGAACCAGCGCCGCGTTGGAGATCGAAGACTCGGGAAGATTTTGCACATGTGAAAATCTTCCATTCCTTGATCGCCATGTTGGTGGTGTGGCGAAAAGGAAGTCGGAGGGTCTCCGAGGCCATCGTGAGCCGCTATGTTGGGTGCCTGCATCACGGGCAGGCGGGCGTGTCTAGAATCTCCACGGAGAAAGGGAGATGATTCTCCGTGCGGTCGAACCCCGGAGATCGTTGCCATCTCTTTCGGAGGGTGGGGATCGATAGCGACGCCTATCGTCCTCCGAGGGGAGTTCGACCGCCTTTCTTCCTTCTGCTTCGCTCGACTCTGCGGTCGGCATGACAGTGGAGGCGGCTGCGCGAATGGCGAGGCGGCTGGCGTGGCGGCTCGCCCGGGTGGCGGCTCCACGAATGAGGTCGGCGGCTTGGCGCGGTGGCGAAGCTCCGGCGTCGGGCGCGATCGCGTTCTCGGCTATCACGCGGAAGGCCGATTGTTTCGGATGGGGCGGCCTCGGGAGGCCGTGGTGTTCGATCCGGGGCCCTAGAGGACCCGCCTTTGGTCCTCTGGTTGAGAAGCTTTGGAATTGGCAAGATTGGCGTGGAGGAACTCGCTCACGGCTCGGCCGAGGACCTCGTGGGACGAATGAGTGCATTTGCTCGTCCTCGTTGAGGTCGACATCTTCCCTACGTTGGGGAGGCGGTCACGAGGTGTATGGAAACATTTTCCATGTTGCCCTCGTGAGTGTGGCGCGCCGTGGCGTCCGCGATCTCCTTTCATGACGGTGACCACCAGTCGTCCTCGGCCGGTTGTTGCCAGCGTGGGCGGCGGTTGTGCGTGTTCTTGCCATTTAGTTGTAGAGGAAGCGAAGCTTTCTTGTTCGGCGGTTCCCACAGACGGCGCCAATGATGAATCTAGCTATGTGAATGTGCGAGATTTATATAAAGCGATAAAGAACACCTGTGCTTTTCGTGGTTCGATCGTTAATGAGATCTCGTCCACGGGAATGATTCCTCAATACTTTTACTAGAGCTTTTAAATACGAGAGAATATTGGTTCTGAGGCCTTTGTATTGATAAATTGCTAACCTTCTAACATCGCTTTTCCTTCTATTTATACGACGACTTTGCCCTGAAGCGCCCGACCTCTCCATTGGTCGTGGTGTGACTCTTCCTCTGGCGTGCTCTCCATTGGCGGAGCCGGACCGTTCGTCTTCGTGCGCCACGTGGAGGTGGCGCGACCTTGGTTGCAGGCCCCTCCATTGGCCGAGGGTGGTTGGAGGCTGGGCTTGTGCAATGATTAGGGCTCGACTTGGGCTCGACCGCGTGGGCTGCTTATCAATGTTAGGCCCAGCTCGCTTGGGCATTAGTGGGCCCATTCGGTTGGGCTATATCCCATCATTCTCCTGGGAGTTCCCACACTCTAGTCCCATGAGAATATAAGAGGATAAATCACAACGACTTATCGATTAAGAAAATAGGAGGACTTTACTTAGTACCCACAAAGAGTGTGAAACTCTCGTACTGTGGCTGCTAGAACTCGATCTATTTCAAATATGTTAGCTCTTAACCAATTGAACTAAGTCTATGTGAGCGAAAACTCATATACTTTTATTAGCTAGAAGATTATCCACGTTTGAGTGGTTTTGTTGATGATATCTGCAACTTGGTTTTAATTTCAACTTCAAATTATCCATTTTGACCTCCTTCTTTGCATGCATCTCTTTTATTTTGGGAGTTGGGTTCAATTTGAACCCCATACATCTAGAGTTGGGATAACTGTTGTAAGTTTGAAGTATTGTCTGTCTAGTTTTCTTGGATCTTTAAAGCTAATATTTGAAATCTTAACTTATTGCAGCTGAAATTATTATTTGAAAAAAAAAAAGAATCCAAACATAATTTCAATAACCTTTTTGAAAATTAAAGAAAAAGAAAAAAATCTGAATTAATATATATGCATAAATATTTAAGCCAACATTTTCTTCTGCATATTATTAAAAAAAGCTATCAAACACATCATGAACTATGACCATTTCACAAGATATATGCGCAGAAATATTCAACCCAACCTTTTATTACGGCGAGATAAATACTTTGAAATTATTTGACAGTTTTTCTATTTTGAAATTATTACAACCAACCAATATTTGAAATCATTACGACCAACCAATATGAGCAGACAAGTCACGCCAACTATAATTAAAAAACAAAAGTCGAAAGATGCATCAACACTAAATGGTGGAAAATCTTCTCCAATCCCATCAACACCTAACTGAAAAACAATGGACACGTAGTCATATATAATTACCAAAAAATAGAGAAAAAAAATGTTTTCATTCTGTGGGTCCATGCTTGAGTTCGTAGGCTTGAAGTATGTTCTCCATCACTAATAGTCCATTTATTCTCTGTTTTTATTTTGGAGAAAAAACTAATCTGAATTCTAACTATGCAGTTGACAAGATCCTCAAACATTAGGCTTTGCACCAACAAGACCATGCTAACGGTGAACAACGGTTCCCGGGGCCGACAATATATGCTAGAAGGGGAGATTTGGTCATAGTTGATATTATGAATCGCACTGATCAAAATATAACTATTCATTAGTAAAAGTATACTTGCAACCAGATATATAATTTATGTCATAATCGTGTAAAGCCGTACTTAACGACTATATATTTAAGGCTTATAATCTGGGTAATTAATTAGTTGTCCTTATTAATTAATACAATTTGAAATTTCCACTATATTGATTAGTTATTTATAATTAATGTTGCATTGCGCATGTTGCAGTTTGGTATATGCACTGCCATTTCGAGCGCCGTGTGAGCTGGGGAATGGGAATGGGAATGGTGTTCATCGTTAAGGGCGAGGAAGGCCCCGATGAGAAGATGTTGCCGCTGCCGCTGCCGCCGCCGCCGAATGAACCGACAACATTAAAAACTAGAGAAACCTAATTCAAAATCAATAAACTCTGATACAGGATTATAGAATTAAGATTGGTATTCCCTTGATCTGAATGTCAATTTACCACTAATCAAACCTAAACCACGATTATGTATGACCAATTTAATTGACTATTAATTACTTCCAACTCACTAAATATTGTACACTACCTAGCAGATTGAAACAATTAAATCATAGAGAAAACAGAGAACAACAAATACTTGCATACGAATTAATGGATAAATAACAAATTAGATCTCACTTAGGAATCATGCTAGGTCTTCCTTAATCGATGTCGGTATAAAGGAGATTGGCTAGAACTCATAACAAAATAAACACAAAAGATTTAAATAAAGGAAAAGAAACGGCTGAATGATGAAAAAGAAAGAACAAGGTTTGATGCATCAATCCTCAATTCACGTGAATCACTCCCTAAATTCAAAAGTTGGAGGCGTAGCATGAGTTGTGTAATTCCAAAACAACTAAACTAATAATTAAATACTAACCTAAAGCTAAATGGGCCAAACATGGCCAAATAGTAAAACCATAAAAATATACAACTAATAATTAAAAGCTTCAATAATAATAATAAGTTTCCATATAGAAAATAAATTCCATATAATCTTCCTTCAATCCATTGTCTTCAAACTCCTTCCAAAATAATATTAACACCTACAAAATCCACAAAATATGCAATTAACTTCATAAAATATGATTAAGTAGATATTAAGCATTTAAACTCATCAAAATCACCCAAATATATGTATAAAATATGCCTAATCACCTTTGTGCTTTTCTTTCTTAGAAAAGTTAATCTGAAGTCTAATTTTGCAGTTGAGAAGGTCTATACATGCTAGATGGGGAGATTTGATTACTGTCGATATTATTAATCGCGCTGATCAAAATATAAGAATCCATTGGTAAAATTACTCTCAACCAAATATACAATTTATTTTGCTAAGTCTCTTATATAGCAGTTTGATTTTGTCGAAACTCTAGAGTTGGGATTTGGGGGAAGTCTTGTTTTTTTATTCAATGGTTTAGGGGTTAATGAATATCTTGATAATTGATGACATGTTTGCAGGACCGGTCCTACCAATAAAAAAAGCTAGCTAGGGACAAACCAATAAAAATGGATCATTTATCTATAATTATAATGCTATAACATTGCTACTAATATAATTTTTTTGTTAATTATCAAAATTAATTATTTTAATTTTTTAGTACAATATTTTTAGTATATACTTATAAGCTCTATTATTTAATTAGTTTTGCAAAAGATTTCCATTTGCCTATTTTGTTTAAACAATAAAAACAATTCAATTTTGGAATGCAATTGTACACGAGAATTCAATGTATTGCCGCTAATTAATAATAGAAAATAACAAACAATCAAGTCAACTATTATATGTATATCAAATATTTATCTTTATGATCGCATGAAAGTTTTATCCATATCGATCTGAAATCACTCATAGTCCATTAAATTATAAAGCAACGGTTTCGGTTCCAGTTCTGGTTCCAGACCCTCTCAGATCCGGACCGCTTAAGAACCATAGTTGATGGTTCGAGTCTAGTCCGAATCCAAGATCTAATGGTGGGCCCAAAATCGAATCAATCTTATTTATTAGTTAGTTGGGTAAAACCCACACGTTAAGATCCTATCTGCCCCCATCTTGAGGGCCGGCCCTGCATGTTTGGATGAGGTGCATTAGAGATCCATTAAGATAATTCGGAGATAGTGCTAAAGTAGGGACTTAGCGCAAATAATAGGGCATGCATTTAATCCGAAAGTGTTAAAAAGTGCTGAAATTATCGTAATTTCAGGCATGGAGTAAAAATGCCACGATATCCATGGACTGATGGCACCAACCTTATGACACAGTATCTAATTAGTCCCGGAAAAAGGTTCTGGCCGCGGATTGTGCTCTCCGATGAGGAAGGCACTTTATGGTGGCAAGCGCACAGAGATTGGTCTCGAGCTACTGTGCATGGCGCCATCATCATTCTACCGCCGAGGACAAATACTTATCTCTTTTCCCTAAGCGTCACGCTCATGTTCCCATCTTTATAAGAGTATTTATGTAATATAATTTAACTTTTCAAAAAAGTATTATATATTCTAGTAATTTGAGTGTTACATTTACCCTGGGGCATATGGCCCTCCAATATTCTTTCAAAAATTATTAGTATATATAGCTTAGTATATAATAATTAATTATAAAGAAAATATTTTTATATCATATTTACTATAACTTAGAAATGTAAATTTTGAATAAATTTTTGTTGTTATTTTTTTTTTCTGGTTCATAAATTTCTTGATTATCTTAGTGTTGAATCTAGATTTATGATTAATGGTGGACTTCTAATCGATAAAAGAAAAATAAGATTTGAGCTTTGTAAGATAATATTTTTTTCACTAATACTTATAATTTACTTATTATGTGTAACTATTTTAATTTTAAAACTATTTTTGATTGTTTTTTAATTATATGTAAGTAAATTATTTTGTTCTATTTTTGCAAGATATATCAATATTAAGTATATCAGGGAAATAAATTTTGTTACGAACAATTACCTCTATTTGTATGATAGTTATTGTAATATTATTGAGAGTTGATCATAAAATATTTGCATAGTTATTAGCTTGAACTAGACATGATTTGTTTACTATTTAATATTGGTTCATTCTTATATAAAAAATATATCAATAATAGTAACCCTCAAATAAAATTATTATTACTTTCTTATTTTATTTTTAAAATTATACTCATTATTTTTAAAATTATGATTAATTGAACTTGATTCCCTGAAAATATTTCTGATTTCGTCACATTCCAACCGTATGAATGATCATTAATGGATTTTGGAATAATGTGGCAAGAGAGTGATGAAGGACTATCACGCCAGAGGACGCGATCCTGCAAATCCTGATGCTTTCATCATGGATGGTCAACCTGGAGACCTGTATCCATGCTCAACACAAGGTGGATTTATATTTCACTGTCTCAAAATCAGACAAAATAATAATTAGTGACATATTTTTAATTTGTGGCCAAATGCAGATACATTCAAGTTAAGTGTGGAGCCTGGCAAGGCCTGCCTCATCAAATTAATTAGCGCGATGATGGACTACAATATGTTCTTCAAAATCACCGACCACAACATCACCTTCGTCGGCGCCGAGGGGGCCTAGACGAAGCCCCTGAGGACTGATTGTTATCGATTTCCTCCGGACAGACCATAGATTTTCTGGTGGAGGCGAACCAGCCGCCCAGCCATTATTACATGGCTGCTAAAGTATACGCCAGCGGAATAACTTACATCCCCACCACAGGAATCATCGAGTACGTGGGAAACTACACGTCGCTGCCGTCACCATCCTTCCCTGAATTCAGCGACTCCGCGTCCATATATTTCAACCAACCATCTCACAAATCTAGCTAACGACAACAATGTTCCGAAGAATATCACACGGCACCTATTCTTGTTTCTCTCCATCAATCAATGGCGCCTGTCACCAAAACTCGTGCTGGGAGAGCGACAGGCTGCTGGCGAGCATGAACAACGTGTCGATGGTGCTGCCGGAAATTGACATTGTTGGAGCTTACTTTAGAGAAATGGGTGGAATTTTCACAACCATTTTCCCCGACCATACACCTAGTGTTTTTGACTACACACAAGGTAGTAGGACGATAAATGAGTCGCACCCCCAATTTCCAATTGCTGTATATATGTTGGAGTATAACTCCACAGTTGAAATCGTGTTCCAAGGCACCAATCTCGGCGAGGGAATGTATCATCCCATCCATTTACACGGATACATTTTCTACGTTGTCGGATCTGGATTCGGGAACTTCGACGCAAGCAGGATCCAGCCAGCTATAATCTTCTCGACCTGCCACTCATGGAAACAGTTGCCGTTCCAAAAAATGGATGGGCCACTATAAGATTCAAGGCTAACAATCCAGGTTAATTTCTTCTTATTAATTACATGCATTTTTATAAGTCGCACACTCTGGTGTATACATATGCACAGTGCATGCGACGCAATTAATTCTTAATTAAGATTAATAAATGTTAACTGAAATTGGTGAACCCTAATTGAAGTGGATTTATCATACAAGTTTTTTGTCTAATTATAATTAGGTTTAGCTAGGATCTTATAGAAGAATATATTAAAGTAATGTTGCATTGCAAGAGTTTGGTACATTCACTGCCATTTCGAGCGTCATCAAAGCTGGGGAATGAAAATGGCGTTCATCATTAAGGACGGAAGCCCCCAACGAGAAGATGCTGCCACCGTCGCAGGATATCTTCTTGTTGTGATCGATATGAGCCGGAATTATTTCAGGGCCCAATTAATAACAATTTTAAAGATAATAAAATAAAATTATAAAATAATAATAATTTAAAAATATAATGAGTTTATTATAATCCTTTTAGAAATTTGATTGATAATATTAATTCACATATAAAACTTTATTATTTACCTATATTTTTTATTTTATCATTATAAAATAAATTATAGAAAAAAAAATTACATTTTATCAACATAAAACAAATTATAGAAAAAAGAAAGATAAAATAAGTATAGGAAAAGAAAAAGGAAAATATGTAGATATGAGGTATCGAATCAAAATCTCCTAAATGAGAGATGAAAATCATAACCTATTAGACTACAATAGATTTAGTTATTAAACGTTAAATATCTATAGAGAAGACACACATATTTAGCTAAGAGTTAATTCACATATACAATGTTATTATTTATATACATATTTAATTTTATTAATATAAAATAAATTATATAAGAAAGAAAAAAAAAAGATCCCAAAAAAAGGAAGAGAGAAGAGAAAAGCAAGAAACAGAGTAGAAAAAAAGAAGAAAAGAAAGAGAGAAAAAAAAGGAAGAAAAGAAAAGAAAAACGAAATAGAAAAAAAAAGGAAGGAAAGAGAATAAAAAGAAGGGAAAAGAAACCAAAAAAAAAGGAAAAACGTCAAAAAGAAAAGAAAAAGAGAAAAAAAGAAAGGAAGAAGAAACAAAAAAAGAAGGTAAAACGTCAAAGCTAAGGGTCGAACTCGGACCTCCAATAAATAGTGAAGGAACTTACCCATCAGACTAAACTAATCTTTTGAAAATATATTTACATATCAAATATATAGCTAGTTTTTAAAAAAAGCTGGGGGTCCAAGGGCCCCCCAGACAGTGTAGCTCCGCCTCTAGCTGTGATACATCACCGTCTCTTGAAGATTATGAATATTTCGGCACTTTCCTTTTATAGGAATTATAGTTGAATTGTGAAATTTTTGTTCCTGTAAATTTCAATTCGGTAGCATCCGTCGTATTCTGTATAATTGATCAATCTTCTTCCTCATTATTTAATACGAATCACCTAAATGGATTAATTATTCCAAGGATTATATGCTTTATTCTTATAAATTGGTTAGCAAAGTCATTATAAGTTTAGGATAAATAGACCACTACATATACGAATAATGTTTATCAATTTAAATTATCTCTACTTGGTAGATCTCATCAATTTCACTGATTAATTCTCGCTTTGCAGATAGATTTCTGGAATATTGGTTTCTCCAATATATATCATTGGTAATTATTAATTTAATTACAAATGATATCACCATTATATGTGGAATTCAAATAAAATGTCGGAAAAAGCAAAAAATACAATAAGTAATTACCCAACGCATGCTAAAATAAAACTAGCAATATATGCATTTTAAGCTCATAATAGTGTTATATATATACATATTATATATTTCATGAATTAGCTCAAAACGTGTTCCAGTAAGCCAAGATAAAATTAATGGACGTAGATTTTGTAGCGTCCGCTTTTTAGGTTTTCTCCTTTTCCTTTTCCTTTTCCTGTCCAACTGAAGATGGTAGGTATCTCCTTGTGGTTGACAGTGTTGGAAAAAGGTGAGCGAGCTAAGACTGAGCTTGTCGGGCGTATTACAACTTAAAGCAGAAAAATAGAAGATCAAAACTAACAATGAATTAAAACAAGAAAATACAATCGAACTGGAAAACAAAACCGTAAGCAGATGCCGAGTCGAGAGGCCTCTTTCGCAAGAAGGCGAGATACGCCCGGTAGTGCTCTCGGATCGGCGTATCGTCCCAAAGATGAAACGGCGGCGTCGTAAGTGGCGACACCATGAGACCAACGAGCTCCGCGACCTGGGCGGAGGCGGGGGCGAGCTTAGACGAGAAAGTATGTATGCAGGAGTGCTCTAAAGTATCTTGGAATGCTTTTGCGATGGGTGGCTTATCTTTGGGGAGACATGTCCTATTTATAAGCGTCGTCCCCTCATGGAAGCATCTTTGAGTCAACACCGTATTGATGTCGGGTGTTACGGAGTTATGTCCCTATTGAGTCTGTGGCGGTTTACGGAGACAACGTGGGCACGTTTCCCATGAGCCATCATGTCGAACGTTACCAAGCGGTTACGGCGAAACGGACAACGCGCGTCGGGTTCGTTGGACGTATCCGGGCGTCTCTTGAGTGCAGCGAGCCCAACGGTTGGGCCACACGAGTTGGGCCTCGGACCAACTCCGTCTTGGGCTCGATCAAGCGTTGATCCAAAATATAAGGCGATGGCCCACGGAACTGCCCACGGAACCGGCCCACGAAGCGAAGCCCACGAACAGCCCAAAGAAACGGCCCAAAGACCACCCAAAGACCAATTGCAAGATCCAAGATCCAAGATCCAAGATCCACGATCCACGGACCACGGACCGGACCGGACCCGGACCGAGCGGGCGGGCGCTGGCGCGGTGGCATGTGGTGTGGCGGAGGCCGGAGCCGGCACGCCACCGGCCGGCGGCGGCGGCGGTGGCAGCAGCATGTCGTGTGCGTGGGCTTTCCACCCATCACTTGTGCACATAATTATACTAAGTGTTCAATGACCCAATTATATAGACAATTAATGAAGGTACATTAATCAATGTGAGATAAGGATTAATTAATCCATGCTTATCCCATTAATCACATAACTCCATGTTTAAGTGATCAACTTTGATCCATTATTTCTCACTCACGGAAATCGGTTTGAGAATGTGAATACACCACGATCATCTACTCGAACGTAGATCGATCCTATGCCGTTTAATTTCATAAAATTAAGCGTTACGTCACTCAAAATCTTGGTCAAAGTAGCTTCACGAAACTTGACCACATATATAATATTATATATATATGCGCGATTTTCAACAATCCCCACATGAGTGAAAATAGCCATATGCATGATGCGAGATCTGTTCGATCCTCAAGAGATGTTAAAATATTTGGACGGTGGTTTATGGCCTTGAACCTTCCATAGTTAGTACCATCGAGTACAGGCGGATTAGTGGACACGATGCTTGAACTATTCCCCACGTGCCTTTGAAACAATGGTATTAACACTTTAACACCTCAACCTCATCCGTTCTCACGTTTGATTCCATTTGGCCATGGACATCCACTTTGGATTCATAAGTGTTTTGTTTGAAGCGCCCCACCGCACTTACATAGGTGATTCTTTACCGAGTATCTTGCCATACTCAACCTCCTCGGTATCTTAGGAATCATTAAGAGTCAACGACTCAACCTCACCACTAAGCGAGTTTTCAACACTCGTTTGCTTTCTAGGAGCAGACTAACTTGAGTGTTTATACGAACTCATATAGCTTAGTTCTCCCATGAACCAAGTTCTTGGGATCTCCAGTCATCATGGTTGGGTTACCACTATGATTGTTCTTAAGATGTGGATTTTAGTCTCATTCCTCTAAGAACTTGATCATTTGATCCGGTTCGACCCTTTGGTTAGCGGATGCATCGGTTATCTATTGACTTGACATAGTCGATTGATATAACCCACTTGAGATCAAATGCCTCACGGTATTATGTCGTCGACGTATATGTCGAGACTTACCATTATACAAACCATTTTTCGCCTTCCAATAGCTGCTTGGCTATCACAATGAATCATCACCGGTGGCACGGTTTAGACCAACATGGAATATCTTCCAAAAATTACGAGCCACTCGGCTTCCTCACCGACTTTATCCAAAGCTATGAATTACGATTTCATGGTGGATCGGGCTATACACGTCCTTTCATGGATCTCAAGAAACAAAGACACCTCCAATCGTGAACACGCACTCCACTTGTGAAAGTGAATCTTTAGGTGTCGGATATCGATTGGCATCACGGTACCCTTCAAGTCGGGATATCTCGTGAAGTGCAGCCCATGATTTTGAGTATACTTCAAGTACCTCAAAACTCTCACTAGAGCCTTCAATGCTCCTTGCTTGGATTGCTCGTGTAACGACTCAATTTATTCACGGCGGTAGCTATGTCGGTCGGGTGCAATTTGTAAGATACATCAAACACCCGATGACCTTAGCATAGTCTTCTTGCCCAACGGGTTCACTTTGTTCTTACTCAGTGAACATTGAGCTCCAATGGGGTCTTAGCAGGCAAACTATCAAACGCGTTGAATTTCTTAAGCACTTTCTCGACGTAGTGAGATTGTGTCAAAACAATTCCGTCTGATCTTCTTAAAATCTTGATTCCAAGAATCACATCAGCTAAACCCATGTCCTTCATGTCAAAATTTCTATTTAACATGCGCTTTGTGTCATTAATGACTTGAGTATTGCTACCATGATCAACATGTCATCTACATACGGACACACTATAACATAACCATTATCGATGTTCTTAATGTAGACACATTTGTCACACTCGTTGATTTTGAAACCATTTGCCAACATTACATTGTCAAATTTCAAGTGCCATTACAACGGCGCTTGTTTCAAACCATATAGAGACTTCACGAGTTTGCATACCTTGCCTCTCGACCGGTACTACAAACCTTCGGGTTGCTATATATACCTCATCCTCGAGGTCACCATTCAAAATCTGATCTTAACGTCCATTTGATGAATCTCAAGATTGTGCAAAGCGCAATAGCGAAGCACCCTAATAGGCGTAATCCTCGTCACAGGTGAATAGGTATCGAAGAAATCGTATCCTCTCTTTGTTTAAACCCTTTAACAACCAAACGGCCTTATACTTTTCAATTGATCCATCCGCTTGTACTTTCTTTTAAGGATCCATTTGCATCCTGAGGCTTACAACCTTCGCAATCAACCAGACCCAAGTGTGGTTTTGCGAATGGAATCAATTCGCTTTGAGCGACCTCGCCGAGCATCCCGTCTGACCGAGCATAGGCTACTTTGATCGAAGTTGGTTCTTCGTCCAACATGAACGCAATATAGTCAGGACCAAAATTCTTTGGCGTTCTGACTCTACTGCCACGTCTCGGTTCCGACCCCTCTGGATCAGACCTTGATCGCTTATGCGATATCGGTTCTTCCTCCAAAGGTTTAGAACTCGAAGCTTCACCATCAGCTCTATTGCTAGAGGCGGCTTCATTTTTATCCTTGTCTTTCTGAGGATAAACACTTTCAAAGAATATAGCATTCCTTGATTCATAAATCGTCCCCACGGTCATATCGGTACCTCGACGTGGATCGAAACGATAAGGGCCGCTGTTGGTGCATACCCAATAAAGATACAATCATTGTTTTAGGTCCAATTGTAACTTGTTTAGGAAGAGCACCTCAACCTTCGCCAAACACCCCACACTTTGAGATATTTGTGACGATGGCTTTCTTCCTTTCCACAACTCGTGGAGTGACATCCTTACCCTTGAGTGGAATCTTGTTCAAGATGTAGTTGGTCGTCAAAACGACTTCCCCCACAAGTTCAGGGCAACCACGAACTAATCAACAAAGCATTCATCATCTCCTTAAGTGTTCGATTTTACGTTCGACAGCGCCATTAGGCGAGGTGAATAAGGAGCTGTCGTTTGATGTATTATACCACTTTCATTGCATAATGCCTCAAGCGGAGCTGCATATTCTCCCCTCTATCACGAGAATGTCTTAATTCGACGGACTTAGTTGATTCTCGACCGTTCTTGAAGTTTTTAAAAGCTTCAATAGCGCCGTCTTTACTTCTTAGAAGGTAAAGATAACAATATCTTGTACGGTCATCAATAAGCGTGATGAAGTACTTTTACCACCTCTAGTTTGTACAAACTTTAAATCACACACATCGGTGTGAATAAGTTCTAGAGGCTTAGTGCTCTGTTCTACCGAATGGAGCGGTAACTTAGCCATTTGGCTTCCACACAAACCTCACATTTCGTTTGTGTATTAACTTCATTTAACTTTAGTAAATCTAAATTTACTAATCTTTTATTGCATTTAGATTAACATGTCCTAATCTACAATACCATAAATCGAGCACCCATCAGTAAGAGGAAGTAGATGCATTTTCATTAGTAGTAATCTTTGGTACACGGCGATGACCATTACATTCAATTTGAAAAGACCCCAAGAAGATAACCCTACCAAGGAACTTCCCAAACTTAGTCAAGACAAACTTGTCCGACTCAAAACTAGTCTAAACCCCTTGTTAACTAGAATAGAGCCCGACACCAAATTCTTGCGGATGTCAGGGACATGCAAACACATCCTTCAACGTGATCTCAATGCCGGACGACATCTTGAGCACCACATCACCAACTCCGCAACCTCGGACGAAGCTTGGTTCCCCATGTTGAGCTTCCTCCCTCAACAGGCTTGTGGGTGGAGAAACGCATCTTTTCGGCGCAGGCGACGCGCGATTCGCCGATGTCGATGAACCATCCACCTGATTCTCGGCGTGGTTGACTTCTTCGGTCACCACAGCAGCCAAGTCATCCTTGTCCCATTTGTCAAGTCCTTCTCGACAACATTGGTAACTTGTTTACCTTCTTTTCTTTGGCTTCTGACGGTCCTTACTCGTGTGGCCATGCTTGCCACAATTGTACAGATCCCGTCAAATTTACGGCAACCACCTTCCCTTTGCCTTTGTCATTGGCATTGGGGCGAACACGTTGTTGGAGGGACCGCCTCTCCAACAGTTGCTCTCAGCATCGATTAAGCCCTTCCCTTTAGCTCTAGCTTCTTCACGCCGACTCGATCGCGATCGACGATCAAGTCTTCAAGTGTCATATCCTTTCGCTTGTGCTTAAGGTAGACCTTGAAGTCTCTCCACCCAGGGTAGCTTCTCAATCATCGTAGCGACGACAAAGCCGTCCAAAGCGGTGTGCCTTCGGCTTGAACCTCGTGCACAATGAGTTGAAACTCTTGCACTTGGTCCATGATCGGTCGGGAATCGACCATCTTGTAGTCCAAATATTTAGCTACAATAAACTTTTAGTACCGCATCATCACTACGGTACTTTTTTCTAGCGATCCCACATACTTTTGGATGTCGTTACAACAAAGATAAACACTATACAAGCTATCTTCTAAACTACCAGTATAAAATTTTTACAAAGGTAGTCGCCGGTCATGATTGTCATATGTCGCTCGGACGTGAAAGTCCGTCACTTGACCGAACAATGGGCTCATCTTCCACCAAGAAGTTGGCGAAGCCCAACGTCGTGAGGTAGAACGACATCTTTGTTGCCATCTCTTGAAGTCGGATCCTCCAAACTTTGGCGGCTTCTCGGCGGGCGGCATCATCCTTGCGGTATGAACAGGCGCCGAGATCGATCCATGACCGGATCCACCAGCACCACTTGAAGTGTGCTGGAACATGGAACTCGAATGAGAACCACCAGTGTTAGATCCCATGGATCCAATAGTCGACCCACTGAAGAGTGCAGTCGTCGAGCCAATGGAACCACTAAAAGTGGAACCAAACGTTGAACCACTAAAAGTGGAACCAACAGTCGACCCAAAGGGTCCAATGGTTGACCCCGAAGGCATCAAACCAAACATGGCCGTAGCCATAGTGCCGAATGGCAAAGAAGAAAGCAGAGGCAGCGGAAGCGGCGGCATGGGCGGAAGTGGCGGCGAAGCGATTCGGTGGTCGGAACAGAAGACATCTCCACGCAAAGGTATTTAATTTGAAAGTTTTAAGTCAATTTAGAAGTCGAACTCCTTGGCAAGTGATATATCGTCTTGCGATTGTTGAAAAAGGTGTACGTAACTAGTACGTAACTTCCGGGCGATTCAACTTAAAATGGAAAATAGAAGATCAAAACTAACAATGAATTAAAACAAGAAAATACAATCGAAACCGGAAAACAAAACCGTAAACAGATGCCGAGTCGAGGAGGCCTCTTTCCAGAAGACGAGATACGCCCGGTAGTGCTCTCGGACCGCGATCGTCCCAAAGATGAAGCAGCGTCTCGTGAGGTGCAAAGCATCACAGACCAACGAGCTCCGGACGAACCGGACGGAGGCGAGGGCAGAGCTTGGACAGAAAGTATGTATGCGTGAGTGCTCTAAAGTATCTTGGAATGCTTTTGCGAGGTGGCTTATCGGGGAGACATGTCCTATTTATAGCGTCGTCCCCTCACGGGAAACATCTTTGAGTCAACACCGTATTGATGTCGGGTGTTACGGAGTTATGTCCCCTATTCGAGTGCGGCGGTTTCGGAGACAACGTGGGCACGTTTCCGCAGAGCCATCATGTCGGGCGTTACCGCGTTACGACGAATACGGACAACGCGTGCGTCGTGTTCATTGGACGTATCCGGGGCGTCTCTTCAAGTGCACAAGCAGCCCAACGGTTGGGCCACGAGTTGGGCCTCGGACCAACTCCATCTTTGGGCTCGATCAAGCGTTGATCCAAAAATATAAGGCAATGGCCCACGGAACCCGGCCCGGAACCGGCCCCCAAGCAAGCCCACGAGCAGCCCAAAGAATGCCCCAAAGACCACCCAGACCAATTGCGAGATCCAAGATCCAAGATCCAAGATCCAAGATCCACGATCCACGGACCACGGACGGACCGGACCGGGCCGGAGCGGGCCGGGCGGGCGCGGGCGGCCGGTGCGGGCCGGCACGGGGCCGGCGCGGGCGGCGGCGGCGGCGGCAGCGATGTCTTGTGGCGTGGGCTTTCCACCCATCACGTGCACATAATTATACTAAGTGTTCAATGACCCACTTATATAGACAATTAATGAAGGTACATTAATCAATGTGAGATAAGGATTAATTAATCCATGCTTATCCCATTAATCACATAACTCCATGTTTAAGTGACCAACTTTGATCCATTATTTCTCACTCATGGAAATCGGATTTGAGAATGTGAATACACCACGATCATCTACCGGAACGTAGATCGATCCTATGCCGCTTAATTTCACAAAATTAAACGTTCGTCACTCAAAATCTTGGTCAAAGTAGCTTCCTAGAAACTTGACCACATATATAATATTATATATATATGCACGCGATTTTCAACAGACAGGTAGGTGGAGGACCAAATGTTGTAGATGATAGTTGACCATGTCTTACATTTTCGTTTATCATTATCAAAAGTTGGCTGATTCAAATATCATAATAAATACTCAATCCGTCAGATATTATGTAGTAGCATATTCGAGATATTTTTTTAATATAAAGTTCATTTTATTTTAAATACATATCAATAATAGTGGAACAATCCAACAGTGTCAAGATACAGATCTAAGGCTCTGATATCAATTGAAGTGATACTAAATTCACTCGTGCTTCCAATGATCTATCTTGGATGTTTATTTCACCATACATTGATTATATTTATAACATGCTCCTATATAATTAATTGCAACATGCAGGAGTTTTCTCGTGTTTAACTGCGAATTTCTAGGACAATAGATCAATGACACTGCAAATTTTCGCCTCCTATGTTTTAGAGTGTTTCCCAGATACTTATTCTCTAATATTGAGTTAGAGTAATCTATGGAGAACACTGTAAATTTTCGCCTCCTATGTTCTTCTTTGTGATTTTCGTAAAACACGGTTATGGTATAGAATCATCTGATTTTCTCATACCTCGTATTTATAGTGGTCTCCTTAGAATCCTAAAGATATATTATCATGGCATATCGAATAAATACAATAATTATCTTCTTCCCTGAAGATAATTCTTATCTAGAATAATTATCTCTTGATATATAATAATATCAAATAATATCTATCTAGATATAGAAAATGTATTAAATAAATAATACATAAATCAGAATATAATCCCAATAGGATCCTATAGAGGGGACGAAAATATCGGCAGAATATAATCCCAATAGGATCCTATAGGGGGGAGGGGGAAAAATATCGGCAGCAACATGCATTGATGGGTCAGCCCATAGATCAAATAAAAGGAATAAAGATAAACCTAAAATGAATTAATTATCTTATGTTCAACCTAAAATATAAATTAATTCATAAACATTTATTCATTCCACTCGAGAATAAATGTTGACTTATGCCTTTATTATAGAAGTTGAGTCGGGCTTGTACTTAGACTTACGAATCCATGTATTTAAGATATTGCACGTCCATTAATTATTTATAACACTCTAATTGCTTAAAATAATTAATCTTTTTAATTCATTACTACTCAACTTTATTATTGTACTTAAACTAACTCAACCTGCAGGTTTAGTAAAATAAAAAAAAATTGAGCTTCTTAAGGGGACTTCATCATCCTAAACATATATGGTAACTCGATACAGGTAACTAGCATGACATACAAGCACTGCCACCACCCAAGATCTAAAAAATCTTGGGTTATCTCATATAACCTTCACCCATAACAAGTCAAAGTGATGGTCAGTAACTCATACTCACTTAAAACCTTATCGATGTTTAGATCAACTTAAAGTCATCGAGATCTAGTTTCTTCACGAGTGTCAGATAGAGGAACTCATCTCACTGTGATCAATAATACGTCAAGACATACTCGCATAGATAAGCAACCAAGTCAAGTTACTTCCTATCTATACTACAACATATCGATAACTCGTTCTCAAGTTATCTTAGATGTGATTAGAGATGGTAATAGACCGGATCTTATTAGGTCCGGATCTAGATCTGAATTTTTTTGCTTGGGTTCGGATCCAGTTCACTTCCATTGGGTCCAAAAAAATAGAACCAGTCCTAAATCCATAAGATCTACAGGTTCCAGGGTGTAGACCCGAATCCACATATTTTATCTTCTAAAAATAAATCCTAAATCAACTATAATTCACAGTAACACCATAATAATAATCTAAATATATAATAACACTATAATAATTATTTAGAATTTCTACAATCATCATTATACAAGAAGATGTTAGTTATAAATTTACTTTTGTTTTCATGACAACTAATAATATTACAATAGGAATAGAAGTATGACATATATCTTAGCAAATAGACCACTCATATCTAATTAATATATAATTTTTTCACAAGGTAAAATTTTCTAATCTTATTGACCTACCATCCAATTTTATAACCTAATTTATCCAACTTCGACTAGAAATAAAAATAATATAATATATTTATAAATAAAATAACAATTATAGATATATGGACCTATGGTCGGATCTGGATCTCAGAAATCAAGATCCAGATTCATATCCGTATTTTAAAAGAATGATCCGGATCCAATCCAGATTCATCGGATCCTATTTTTTGAAGATCCAGATCCTAAAAAATGGATCTGGATCTACGGATCTGGACCGATCCAAGATCCCCTGTCATCTAGCTATGATCATTTTTATATCTCAACTAGCTTAACCAATCATACAAACTTCTGTGATTTTTTACACATCGTATAATCTAACTTTTGTATGAGATAATGGATAACATATGTTATCAAGTAAACAATTCAGATATGAGATTGGAATAGTGGTAACAGGAAACATTGTGTACAAGCTCAACCATTATGCCTTCAGTATACAAATCCAACACAAACCCTCTCCAAAACCCAACGGTCAACCTCCTTCCTCCACCCCCAACTCAGCGGCCAGCACCCCCACTCTCCAAAACCCGACGGCCAACCCCCCATCCAGAACACATTAGTCACTGATCAATCAACTCTCCATGGTGCATACAAGGGTTTTTCAATCAATTGTTTAGTTTTGATAGCAAATTTAAAACTCGAGGTAAATTTAGTATACAAGTTATGGATTGAGTTATTTTTATGCATTAATGTAAAGCCGTAGTAGACGACTATATTAAGGCTTATAATCCAGGTAATAGTTAGTTGTCCTTATTAATTAATAGAATTTCCACTACCTTGATTAGTTATTTAATGTTGCATTGCGCATGTTGCAGGAGTTTGGTATATACACTGCCATTTCAAGTTCCACGTGAGCTGGGGAATGGGAATGGTGTTCATCGTTAAGGACGGGGAAGGCCCCAACGAGAAGATGCTGCCGCCGCCGCCGTCGGTGGATTTGCCTCTCTACAATATATCCCCATATCTTCAAACCTGTAAACTTTTGGCCACACAAAATATATACATACTTTTGAGACTCCCTATATTACTATTTTCCTTGAATCAAGATCTTTGATACTATTTATTACTTGGATGTATTGCCTAAAGTAAACGATAACAATCAGTCGGCAACCATTAATTGTTGAATAATTGAGTCTTCTGCCTGACTAATGGTATAGGATCCACATTAATCACATTAATAGATTAATTACTAATTAATTAATTTAAGGTAACGTTTCTTGTGCATGAGGTAAAGTTTTTTTAATCGTGAAAATCGTAGATTATTAGTAAAAGATATGAGATATCCATATATATTCTTGAATAACCGAGTCTTATGCCTGAGCTAATAATGTAGGATCCACTTTAATCGCATTAATAGATTAATTACCAATTAATAAACATTTGCAACTTGGGATACAATTTGATTGCTAGAATCTTGGGAGGAAATGCATTTACGTTCACGTCGCCTCCCAATGTAGTAGTTTATGCATCGCATTCAATTTCACGTTCAATGATTTCGCGCATAAACAAATAATAAGTTGTATAATTAAATATGGATTAGCACTTCCACGTTCTATTATTTTATGCATAAACAAAAAAATGTCCTGCAGCCAGCCAGCAAGCAAAATCAACACTATAAGTACTGAAGAAATCTTTAAAAATCTCAAGACTTAATACTACCAAAACAAAGAAAAAAATGTTTTCGGCTACGAAGGTTTTCATCCTGTGCTTGTTAGGTAATATGCTCGGAGGCGTACCGCCGGTCCATGCTTCGGTTCGTTTCTATAAGTTTGAAGTAAGTATGGTTTGATTTATTTTTCCGCAGCATTAGTTATTGGTTTGACTATTTTTTTTTTTTTTATATATTTTATAGAAAAGCCTCTATGCTTTTCTTTCTTAGAAAAGCTAATCTGAAGTCTAATTTTGCAGTTGAGAAGGTCTTTACAAACTAGGCTATGCACCAACAATACCATCTTGACAATAAACGGACAATTCCCAGGGCCAACTATATATGCTAGAAGAGGAGATTTGGTTACTGTCGATGTTATTAATCGCGCTGATCAAAATATAACAATCCATTGGTAAAACTACTCTCAACCAAATATACAATTTATTTTACTAAGTCTGTTATTTTAGTAGTTTGATTTTGTCGAAACTCTAGAGTTGGGATTGAGGAAGTCTTTTTTTTTTATTCAATGGTTTAGGGGTAAAGAACTCGAGACAAACCAATAAAAATGGGCCATTTATCCATAATTATAAAGCCATAACATTGCTACTATATATAAATTTAACAAGTTATATAAGCGTCATATTATTATTAGGCTCCAAATCTTTGGGGCATTGGCCATCGCCCATGCCCACCCGCCCTCAGGCCGGTCTTGCATGTTTGGGTGAGGTGCATTAGAGATCCATCAAGATAATTCTAAGGTGGTGCTAAAGTAGGGATGTAGCGCAAATAGTAGGGCATTTAAACCGAAGGTGTTAAAAGGTACTGAAATTATGGTAATTTCAGGCATGGAGTAAAAATGCCGAGATATCCATGGACAGATGGCACCAACTTTGTGACACAATGTCCAATTAGTCCCGGAAAAAGATTCCGGCAGCGGATTGTGCTCTCCGATGAGGAAGGCACTTTATGGTGGCACGCGCACAGCGATTGGTCTCGAGCTACTGTGCATGGCGCCATCATCATTCTACCGCCGAGGGCAAAGACTTACCCTTTCCCTAAGCCTCACGCTCATGTTCCCATTTTTATAGGTATTTATGTCATCTAATTTAACTTTTCCACCAATTTTGTGTTGGAATTTATTTAGTGGGAGGCTTGTATTAATTGTAATTTGAGTGTTACATTTACCCTGGGGCCTATGGCGGCCCTCCAATATTTTTTCAAAATTATTAGTATATATAGCTTAGTATATAATAATTAATTAAGAAAGAAAATATTTTTAGGTCATTTTATTATAACTTAGAAATGTAAATTTTGAATATATTGTTTGTTGTTATTTTTTTTTCCAGTTCATATATTTCTTGCTCATCTTAGTGTTGAATCTAGATTTAGGATTAATGGTGGACTTGTAATGGACAAAAGAAAAATAAAATTTGAGTTTTGTAAGTTAATATTTTTTTCACTAATACTTCTAAATTACTTATTATGTTGAACTATTTTAATTTAAAACTATAGTTGATTGTTTGTTTAGTTATATGTAAGTAAATTATTTTATTTTATTTTATTTTATTTTTGCAAGATATATCAATATTAAGTATATAAGGGAAAAAAAATTGTTATGAACAATTACTTCTATTTGTATGATAGTTATTAGAATATTATTGAGAATTGATCATTAAATATTTGCATAGTTATTAGCTTGAACTAGACATGATTTGTTCACTATTTAATTTTGTTTCATTCTTATATTAAAAAAATATCTCAATAATAGTAACTTTCAAATAATATTACTATTGTTTCATTGTTTCTTTAGTTATTAGGTAATCACGTTTTGAACTTTGTTTTAATGATGTCATGTAATTCAAAAATAATATTATGTTATTATTGAAATTATTATTACTTTCTTATTTTATTTTTAAAATTATTCTTATTATTTTTTAAAATTATGATTAATTGAACTTGATTCCCCGAATTTTTTTCTCTGATTTCATCACTCCAACCGTATGAATGATAATTAGTGAATTTTGGAATAATGTGGCAGGAGAGTGGTGGAATTGTGATATGCAAGATGTTATGATAGATTTTATCGCCAGAGGACGCGATCCCGCAAATCCGGATGCTTTCATCATGAATGGTCAACCTGGAGACCTGTATCCATGCTCAACACAAGGTGGATTTATATTTTGGGATCAATTAAATACATAGATTTAAAGGTTGTGTCACGATGGACTCGAACCCGAAACCTTTGGTATCGAGCATTAAAAACTCTACCACTAAGCCAACACACGCACACAAGTGGATTTATATTTTTACTGTCTCAAAATCACACAAACAATAATTAGTGACATATTTTTAATATGTGGCCAAATGCAGATACCTTCAAGTTGAGTGTGGAGCCGGGCAAGACCTACCTCATCAAATTAATTAGCGCGATGATGGACTACATTATGTTCTTCAAAATCGCCGGCCACAACCTCACCGTCGTCGGCGCCGACGGGGCCTACACGAAGCCCCTGAGGACTGATTATGTAGCGATTTCCCCCGGACAGACCATCGATTTGCTGGTGGAAGCGAACCAGCCGCCCAGCCATTATTACATGGCTGCCAAAGTATACGCCACCGGAACAACTTACATCCCCACCACAGGAATCATCGAGTACGTCGGAAACTACACGCCGCCGTCGTCACCATCCTTCCCCGAATTCAGCGACTCCGCGTCCATATATTTGACCAACCATCTCACAAGTCTAGCTAACGACAACGACGTTCCGAAGAATATCACACGGCACCTATTCTTGGTTCTCTCCATCAATCAATGGCCCTGTCACAAAAATTCGTGCTGGGAGAGCGACAGGCTGCTGGCGAGCATGAACAACGTGTCGATGGTGCTGCCGGAAGTCGACATTCTTGGAGCTTACTACAGAGAAATGGGTGGAGTTTTCACCGCCAATTTCCCCGACCATCCACCGAGTGTATTTGACTACACACAAGGTAGTAGGACGATAAATGAGTCGCACCCCCAATTCGCAACTGCTGTATATACGTTGGAGTATAACTCCACAGTTGAAATCGTGTTCCAAGGCACCAATCTCGGCGAGGGTATGTATCATCCCATCCATTTACACGGATACAGTTTCTTCGTTGTCGGATCCGGATTCGGGAACTTCGACGCAAGCAGGGATCCGGCCAGCTATAATCTTCTCGACCCGCCACTCATGGAAACAGTTGCCGTTCCAAAAAATGGATGGGCCACTATAAGATTCAAGGCTAACAATCCAGGTTAATTTCTCCTTGTTAATTTATAAGTCGCACACTCTGGTGTATACAGATGCACATTAAGATTAATAAATGTTAATTGAAATCGGTGAACCCTAATTGTAATGGATGTATCATACAATTTTCTTGTCTAATTATAATTAGGTTTAGCTAGGATCTTATAGAAGAATATATTGAAGTAATGTTGCATCGCAGGAGTTTGGTACATGCATTGCCATTTCGATCGTCATCAAAGCTGGGGAATGAAAATGGCGTTCATCGTTAAGGACGGAAGCCCCCAACGAGAAGATGCTGCCACCGCCACCGGATATGCCGCGCTGTGATACATCACCGTCTCTTGAAGATATGAATATTTCGGCACTTTCCTTTTATAGAAATTATAGTTGAATTGTGAAATTTTTGTTCCTGTAAATTTCAATTGGGTAGCATCCGTCGTATTCTATATAATTGATCAATCTTCTTCCTGATTAGTTAATACGAATCACATTAATGGATTAATTATTCCAAGGATTATATGCTTTATTCTTATAACTTGGTGAGCAAATTCATTAGTGTAGGATAAATAGACGACTACATGTACGAATAATGTTTATCAATTTAAATTATCTCTACTTGGTAGATCTCATCGATTTGATTGATTAATCCTCGCTTTTCAGATAGATTTCTGGAATATTGATTTCTCCAATATATATCATTGGTAATTATTATTTAATTACCAATGATATCACCATTATATGTGGAATTCAAATAAAATGCCGGAAAAAGCAAAAATACAATAAGTAATTATCCAACGCATGCTTAAACTAGCAATACATGCATTTTAAGCTCATAATACTAGTGTTATATATATACATATTATATATTTCAGGAATTAGCTCAAAACGTAATCCAGTAAGCTAAGATAAAATTAATGGACGTAGATTTTGTAGCGTCCGATTTTTAGGTTTTCTCCTTTCCCTTTTCCTGTCCAACTGAAGATGGTAGGTATCTCCTTGTCGTGGACAGGTAGGTGGAGGACAAAATGTTGTAGATGATTGATATTTGACCATGTCTTACATTTTCGTTTATCATTATCAAAAATTGGATATTGAGTTTCGTAATCCTTAATTGTTGACAAACCCTTCACTTTTCAATCTATAACTTGGGTCACAAAAACTTGCGTAGGAGTAGAGATCTTTATAAGTAGTACAACTGAATTTGTGAGTTTGTAGAACTTCTTGACATTTGCTTAACTCTTGAGAAATGGTAGTAAGTTAGAAATAGAATCATCTTACTTAAGCTGGTATCTGGACTAGAACATGTAACTATTAGGCATAGGGATAACAGGAAATGAGACCACAAGAGTTACATTTATGCAAAGTTCTTAATCATGCATTTCTGGTAAAAGGAAACCATTGTTTTAAGGGTATCATGTTTATCTTGGCAGGTAGTTTCAAAAAGAATTTGACTTTCCATGTAAATTGGCTTTCAGAAGCTTGTGTTGTACGGTAGAGCATGCAATAGAAGAGATTATGTAGTGTGGCCGAAGGCTTTCTGTTTGTGTAGTGTAATTGGACAGAATCCCTAGGGTAGAACTATAAGAACAAGACCTTCTGCTGAAAGCGTCTTTGTTATCAAACGTATGCGTAAATTCTTTTGTATAAGAGGGATAAAGTACTGGAGATCAACAGTTACTTTTTGAAAGTACAGCAATAGTTGGAATGCTTGTAACTTGCCAGAAGGTGCAGATTGCCCAGTAGTACAAATTCATTTATAGCCAGATTTGGTACATTGATTAGACTTCTGATCAGTTGATTTATGTTGTATGTCGACAGTCCATGCTCTGACTCATGTGAAACGACGTCATTTTTAGTAGTGAGGTGAGGGAAAAAATTCACCTCATTTAAGCTATAATCCATGCAAGAATCCATCGAGTTGACTGAGCCATTCCATCATAAAAAATTTATATTGAAAATTTTCTCATATCTCATCAAAGTTGGGTGTATTTAAATATATAAAAGGATATTTTTCAAAATATCGTGAAAGTTAGGGATACAACTATACTTGTCGCTATTTAATTATATGATAAGACATTGGGAATGTACTAATTGATAAAAAAAAAAGGACTATTTGCAATTTAATACCCAATCCCAAGTGTAATTTGTACTTCCTTCATCTTTGAAATTTGTTATTTTTATAGCCGACAAAGGGAAGAGAAGCGGAGCACGAGTAATCCCTTCTTATTGGCCTCAAGTGGCGGTCCTAATGGGTTTTTAGTTCCTATAAGTTCGAGGAGATTCCAAGCTGGTCATTCGACAGCTCACTAGCTAGTGAATCTAGGGTACCAAGTTGGAAGGTAGTTTTATTTTGGTGGCATGAGTTTTATTAAATGTAATGAGTGTAAACTGAGTAGAGAAGATGAGCATTGTAAGATATATTATATGAGTGAAAAAGATAGACCATGAGTGATTATTTTTTTTGTAAATAAATGGGTTGACTGTGGATAAAAATTATGAGATTTATGTGGGGGGGGTCATTTCTATAAAAGGAAAGTGATCCTTTTTTTTACACGAGAAAAAACGAAATTAAGTAAACATTTTCGAAGGTGGAGGGAGTTTAAACTCACCTTGAAACTTAGTACAGTAGAACCTCTTTAAATGAATACTCCATTTAGGAATAACCTCCTATTTTGTCATAAAAATCCATAGTCCCAACTTGGGCCAGTTATATTTCGGAATAAACTCCATAGTTGTCATAATTCATATTTTTTTAAGGTCTCACCTTAAAGAAATACACCTCCATTTAGGAATAAATCACAATAAATAATATATATATATATATCTCATTATAATAAATTTATGCAGATTTAAAATATTTCTCTAAGGTTGCTTGTGACAATGACTTCATCTTTTTTGTTGCAATTATATCTTTTAACTTGCGGGTCTTCAATAGCTCGTCCATATGACCATCTTCTTGTTGAACCCAAAATATTTTCAATTTGTCGAGCAAACTCAAAGCTTCTTCACATGAAACTTTTGGGACTTCTACGCTATCATCTTCCGGATTATTTCCCTCATCTTCTTGCCTCATTTCTTCAATGATTTCTTCTTCAGTCAAAGCATGCACAATTTGTTGCTCATTTGGATGGTTAAGGAAGACATCTATGTCCATCTGGTTGTTGTAGTGAAATTCTTTTATCTAACCATTCAACTCCGTGTTTGAGTTATGTCGGGACAAATTAATTTTGGATTGTGTAATGAAATAAACATCTTGTTTCTTGTCTGATCCACGATGATAAGTTTCTTCTTCTTCTTACTTTATGGTTAGAATTTTGCATTTCCATTTCATAGCATAATAAATTAATCAAAGATGTGGCATCCAAAATTGTGGAATAGTTTACTTTCATGTCTAGCTAATATAGATATATATAGGATCCACATTAATAGATAATTTAATTATTCCCAGGGTTTGTTAGAATCATTAACTCACATGCATGCATGAGGCGCAGATCAGATTAGACGAGTATATGAATTTTGAGCTCAACTATTCCAACACTCCCTCTTAAACTAGATTTTTGTTTATAGAAAACTCCTAAATATGTTAAAAGTCTACACGATTGATTAGTTTGTTTTTCGACTTCAAAGGATCCATTTGGACCTCCTTCTGTGTAAGCATTTAAATCCAGCTCTTTGGATTAATCATTGTTGTAAGTTTGAAGTATAGCAAGATTAACTTTTTCCCCATCACTGATAATTGGTTGGTTTTGCTTTTTTTCTCTGTTTTTACTTCTGAAAAAAGGCTAATCCGAAATCTAACTTATTGTAGCTAGCTGGAGAAATTCTTATTTGGAAATAAAAAGGGGATTCAGGAAACACTTCAAAAACATTTTTAAAAACAATCTAGAAAAAAGAAAAAAATAAATAAATTTATGAACAAGTATTTAAGTGTAAACCTATTACTTTTTTTTCTTTTTACATTTTTTTTTTGAAAAACTGTAAATCACGAATAGTGACTCATTTCGCAAATTATATATGGGGAAATCTTTTACCGAATCCTTATTGCGGCCAAATCAATATATATTTTGAAATTACAGGCAATATGGAAACAAGTCACATCAGCTACTGTAAGTCTGTGAGGTAACTAAATAAGAATAAAGCGAACTCCACGTGTTTCCTAAATTGTTGGGAAGAAGTCGAAAGATGTTTAAATATAGTGGAAAGAACTTCTCCAATCTCAACAACGCCTGGAACAAAAAATAGACACGTAATCATAGTTATCAGAAAAATGGGAACGCGAGTGAAAGTGTTGGAGTATAATATGACGGTGGAAATTGTGTTTCAAGGTACTAATCTTGCCGATGCACCTGCACGGGTACAGCTTCTACCTGATCGGAATCGGGACTGGAAACTTCAATCGGAAAAGGGATTCTTTGAAGTATCATCTTGTTGATCCTCCGCTGCAGAATACTATTGTTGTTCCAAGAAATGGATGGACTGCCATTAGGCTCAAGGCCAACAATCCAGGTAAATCATATACCGTCTTAATTATAGGGCTGACCCTAACCCTAATTTCGAATATTAATAGTTGCAGGTGTTTGGCTAATGCATTGTCATTTGGAGCTGCATGTTAGCTGGGAAATGGAGATGGCGTTCATAGTCAAGAATGGCAAGACTCCGTATGCTAAGATGCTCCATCCTCCTCCGAACATGCCAAGATGTGATGCTGAAAGGCCGACGACACTGGAAAATCTTTTCAACAATTTCTGGCTCACTACTCATTTGCTTCATTTATTTGTTTTAAATTCTGTGTGTTTAACGTAGTTTGGTCATTTAAGTGTCAATTCAAATTGTCATGTCAATTTGCAAGCAATGAATAAATTGATTATTAAATTTTATCATGTTCTTTTTTTAAACCTACGAAATTTCAATGCCTTTCTTTCCTTGAATGTAAAACGATGGCTTCCTTTTTTTTTTGGTCAATTAATACAGAAATTTTAAAGGCTGCGTCACGGTGGACTCGAACCGAGACCTTTGGCCTCGGGCTTCCAATATCACGAGGAGTAATCAAGCACATGACGAATGGTCGTATTTTTCGAGGTGAAGATCGAGCAAAGTATGTACAATTTTGATTCCGAACAAGAAAAAGGCCTTGTCGATTCAGACATAGCTAATTGTTATTGAAATTGATAAACTGAACAAAGAAAATACATTATTAATTATGACTAACTTTAGATCTTGTTGGAGTTAACTTGATTTTTAGCACAAAATAAAGGTTTAGCAAAATCTAGAGTTAAATAAATATATTTAGAAATTGTTTTTTTCGAAAATAGTATATTTTATTCAGCAAATTAAGAAAATTAAGAATAAATATCATTTTAAAACTCTATACATACTTTATCAAAATTGTTTTGAACTTTCAGAATATTTATTTAAATTGTTAATCATCGGTTTTATATAAAAAAATAACACACATATATTTTTGAACTCCGAAATGCCGGATGCCACGAGGAATTAGGTTGGTTTTTTGTTGGATGGTGGCTCGAGTAATGTCCATAATTACATGTAGCATCCAAAGAGTTACGTCAAGATTTCAAGTGCCACAAAATGAACGTGGGACATTTTTAATACAAAGCTAATAATTGATGATTTAAATAAATATTTTTGAAAGTTTGAAATATTTTTAGTAAAAGACGGATATAATTTGAAGTTTAGAGTGAATATTTACCCTAAAATAATGGATATATTTAGGAAGTAGAATAGAAAACCCGAATTCAATTCGGCTTGTTGAACCGAGGACTGGACATATAGATAATGTGATATCTTATAGTTACACTACACCTAAAGGATAATAAAACTAAATTAATCTTATAGTTTAAATGGATGGGCATCCATTCTTTACCATTTAAGGCAAACACTGAGATTTCCATCCCATGCTGAGATTTCCATCCCATGTGAAAGGCCCCACTTGCTCAATAATTTTGAGCTAATATCTGTTGAATAGTTGCTGCAATAAATGGTGAAGAAATTCTCAGCAAAAAAAGCTTCACCGTGCACCCTTTTCTGTTGGAATTTAATTTATTTGATTAGGTAAATATGTAAGAGGTTATATTAATTATAAATAGATAAAGGAGTTAGTATTGTTTAATAGTGTTCTAATTTTTGTGTGTGTGGGAAAGAACACTACCTTTAAATTTATGTATTAAATTGAATATATATATATATATATATATAGGGAGTTGATCAAATGATAACCATATCTTTTTTGCGAACTCTGCGAACCATGCATAAGGCGTTGAAGATGATGCACAAGGCGGTATAAAGTTGTGCATAACGAAACTTCCTAAAATTATTTTGTTGGGTAACAATTTTAGAATGTTTTCGTTATGCACAACTTCATAAATTTATTCATCAATTTTATCGTTTGTGCATAGTTCTCAAGTTCTCAAAAAATGAGTTCTCACTAGATCCAACCCCTATATATATATATAGGGTTGAATACAATGAAAACTCATTTTTTTTAAGAACTTGAAAACTATGCACAAATGTATAAAATTGATGAATAAAACCTATGAAGTTGTGCATAACGAAAACATTCTAAAATTGTTACCCAACAAAATAATTTTAGAAAGTTTTCGTTATGCTCAACTTTATACCGTCTTGTGCATCATCTTCAACGTCTTATGCATGGTTCGTAGAGTTCGCAAAAAAGATGTGGTTCTCATTTGATCCACTCCCTATATATATATATATATATATATATATATATATATATATATATATAGGGAGGGTTAACGTGAGAACCATTTTTATCGTGAGAACGTGAGAACCAAAAAATGATGAATTCACAGTGAAAGTTGATGAATCCGTTGGAAAAGTTACTGAATCCAAAAAAATAGAATTTTCGCCTCTCATGGGATTCGAACCGGGTGAAAATTTACAATTTTGAATTCATCAACTTTCTCAACAGATTCATCAACTTTCATAACTAATTCATTTGGTTCTTAGTTTTAGGATAATAATGGTTCTTATTTGAACCAAACTATATATATATATATATATATATATATATATATATATATATATATATATGGAGTGGATCAAATGAGAACTCCAACTTTTGAGAACTAAGAACTAATGTGGTCCATTCATTTTATAATCTAATGGTCAAGATTAATTATAAATAGTTAATTATCCTCATAATTTAATGATAACCGTTTAGCCCTAAAATCAAGGGATTTGTATATTGTTTTTCGTAATTATTATCGTATGCATAATTACTACGATTATATGCATAACACCATGAATTACATGAACATAACAATGAATTGGAATGAATAACATGCACAAGAACTATGATTATATGAATAACAACATGAATTATATGAACAACGAAAATAGAATGTGAAATATTCAAATAACGAAAATTTAGGGATTTGACTATTTTTATCATTAAATAATTATGTGTCGTCCGATCTTACTTAATCTAACGGTAGTTATTGGTTCTTAGTTCTTATCTAAGATGTGGTTCTCTCTATAACCAACCCCTATATATATATATATCTCGCAGTTTCCTAACTATTTTATCAAATTGCTCTCGGTGAACACCAATTTGCTTCACTTCATTAATACAACAATGGAATTCAGTTATCTCACCAACATAGTACTAATTGGCTTTGTAGATCTTTCTTCTCTAGCATTTTTTATTTCTAGGCTATTCATGCACACACGTATCTCTAGTTTCTTCTGGGTTTTTTTTATTTCTTTTTTAATTGTAATAAAAATATATATTAACTCTAGATTTTTCTCACTTTTAATTGCACCATACAAATCAATTTCTTCCAAATAATTGACAATTGGTTGGTTTCGTTTTTTTCTCAATTTTCTTATTAGAACTGAGTTCTAAATTGTTACAGCTGGTAAATTCTCTACACACGAGCATATGCAGCAGCAAGATCATGCTACCGATAAACGGATCACGATCCCCGGGACCAACAATGTATGCTAGAAAGGGGAGATTTGGTCATAATCAATGTCGTTAATCGTGTTGATCAAAATATAAGCATCCACTTATAAACATATTTGTATAATTTATACCATAATCCAGCATTATTAGTGAACAATGGTACTGAAGATAGGCTTTTAGGCATGGAGTAAAAATGCCCAGATATCCATAGATAGATGGCACTGACTTTGTGACATAATTACTAGGTAATAATATGTCAAATTACATTTTTCGACCAAGGCTTGTAGTTGAAAGATGGACTATTTTGTGAAATGAATATTGATGTGTGAGAGAGCTAGCGAGCACAACAAATTATTTTCAATCGTAGTGGTTAGAATTGAAAATCAACTTCTAGGCGTTTCTAATTTTCTATATGTTTTTTTTATATATTTTAGAAATTTCGTTCTTTGTATCTAATTCTAATAATCAATTTGAAATGGGGAAGGAGGAAGGCTTAAGAAGGACGGCATCCTCAAAGCTTCTGCTTGCTGCAACACGTCACTGCTTATGGTCTCGAAATCTGGAACGGCACTACTCGTTCTTTTTTTAATAATTAAGTGTTAAATGATCTCGAAACTAGCTTTCACAATTGATGAATTGCAGGAGTAGGTAGACTTAATCTTCAAAGAGCATGTTAGATTGGATCTCGGATCTGATCCAGATCTGTATATTCAGATCCATTTTCAGGATCTGGATCCTCAAAAATTTAGATTCGATGGATCGGACGGATTTGGATCCTTCTTCCATATTTGGATCGAATGGGATTTATTTTTGAGATCCGGATCCGATCCGATCCGCCCGTGGATCCGTTAGTTTTTATTTTATTATATATATATATGTATATAATTTTTATTATAATTAAATACCTAACCCCAACTTAAAACTCTTTAATTTCTTTTTTCAAATTCTCCCAAAAAAAACTGCTCTCAATTTCATTTCAAATTCTCTCAATTATGTATCAGTCGGCATTCACGGAGGGTTGCGTCACTTACACCACCGACGATCGAGTTGTTTGTTGTTTCATACCTTATAGTAAATTTGTAACTAACGTCTTCCAATATAATGATAATTATAGAAATTCTAAATAATTGTTATAGTATTATTGTGTATTTAGATTATTATGGTATTACTGTGAATTATAGTTGATTTAGAATTTATTTTAGAAACGAAAACATATGGATCCGGATCTAGACCCTGGACCATGCGAATCTTACGGATTTGGATCTGGATCTAATTTTTTGGACCCAATAAATTTGGACCGAATCCGAATCCAAGTAAAAAAAATCGAATCTGGATCTGAACCTAGCCAGATCCAGCCCATTGTCATTCCTACTCTTAGGTAACTATGTTTCAGAATGATTGCTAAGTTGATTTCTAACTAAGCCGCTAAGCCCGTATGGGCCTAACTAGCTTACCTTTAAATTCTTAACGTAGACGAAGTTAGAAAAGAAAATAGAAATTGAACTATTGAAATGCGCAAAAATAATATAAAATTAAGGGAGAATACTCTTTGTTCAAAATTTATGTATAGATATCCTGATTCTAACGCAAACAAATATTAAAAAATTACAAATATACTAACAAAAAAAGGACTTTGTAAAGCAACAAAGTCATCACTTCACCAAAAATTAATGATTAATTTTCTTTTAAGAGGTTAATCGATAAATATTAAATTGTAAAGGTATTTTGAAATGATTAAACGGAATTAATATTGAAAACAAAACCAACAAAAACAATCGGAAACTTTGTTGTTGTTGTTTTCAACTAATGAGAGGAAGTCCAACGATGTAAAATATTATAAATACTGAACAAAAGGTTCTCCATTCTCAACAACACAAACAAGAAAAAGATAGTCATAATTACCCAAAAAAGAAGAACAAAAATGTTTTCGACTACGAAGGTTTTCATTCTGTGCTTCTTAGGTATTATCATGCTACGAGGCATGACGCCAGTCCATTCTTTGGTTCATAGATTTGAAGTATGGTACCCATCACTAATAATTGGTTGGTTTTGTTTCTTTACTTTTATATTCTTAGAATAGCTAATCTGAAGTATAACTTTGCAGGTGAGAAGATCTTCACACACCAGGCTATGCACCAACAAAACCATGATAACTGTTAACGGACAGTTCCCGGGGCCAACTATATATGCGAGAAGGGGAGAATTGGTCGTAGTCGATATTATAAATCGCGCCGACCAAAATATAACCATTCACTGGTAAAAGCGACATATAGTTTATATCATAATGTACCATTAGTGCATACATCCGTAGTGAAATTATGGTAATTTCAGGCATGGAGTAAAAATGCCGAGATATCCATGGACAGATGGTGTCGACTCAGTGACACAGTGTCCGATTAGCCCTGGCAAAAGATTTAGACAACGAATTGTTCTCTCCGATGAGGAAGGCACTTTATGGTGGCACGCTCACACTGATTGGACTCGAGCTACTGTGTATGGAGCCATCATCATTCTACCGCCCAGGAAGGAGACTTATCCTTACCCTAAGCCTCATGCTGAAGTTCCCATCTTACTAGGTATGTATGTCTGAACTCTTTCCGAGCAATGCTTTATGTTGGAATTTAATAAATTTGAGGGATTGTATTCTTATAAATTGGGAATGTTGCAGGAGAGTGGTGGAAGGATGATGTGCAACAAGTGATGGAGGATTTTATGGCCGGCGGACGGGATGCCAAACTTGCTGATGCTTTCATCATGAATGGTCAACCTGGAGACTTATTTCCATGCTCAACACAAGGTGGATTGATATTTTACAGTCTCGAAATCGAACGAGTATTAATTAGTGAATGAAATCTGACATATTTTTAACTTGTGGCCAAATGCAGATACATTCAAGTTAAGTGTGGAGCCGGGCAAGACTTACCTGATCAGAATGATTAACGCATTGCTAAACTACGTTATGTACTTCAAAATTGCCAACCACAACGTCACGGTGGTCGGCACCGACGGCGCCTACACGAAGCCGCTGAATAGCGACCACATTTCGATTCCGCCCGGCCAGACCATCGATTTCCTGCTGGAAGCGAACCAGCCGCCCAGCCATTATTACATGGCCGCCAGAGTATACGCCGGCGGAGCGGATTACATTCCCACAACAGGAATGATCGAGTACATCGGAAACTACACGCTGCCCTCATCACCGCCGCTTCCATCTTTCCCTGAATTCAGCGGCTGGCCAGCGTCCTCCCATTTCACCAGCCGACTCAGAAGTCTAGCCAACCACAACGACGTTCCTAGGAATATCACCGAAAACCTATTCTTCGTTCTTTCGATCAATCTATGGCCTTGTCTCACCAATTCGTGCTGGGAGAGCTACAGGCTTCTGGCGAGCATGAACAACGTTTCGATGGTGATGCCGCAAACCGACATTCTTCAGGCTTATTATAACAAAGGAATCAATGGAGTTTTCACCACCGATTTCCCGGACCATCCACGAAAACCATACAACTACCAGCATGGTATCACGCTGAAGAATGAGTCATACCCGCAATTTGGAACTGCTGTATATATGTTGGAGTATAACTCGGAAGTCGAAATCGTGTTTCAAGCCACCAACTTCTACGCAATTGATCATCCCATGCATTTACATGGATACAACTTCTATGTCGTCGGATCCGGATACGGGAACTTCGACCCCAGCAGGGATCCCGACAACTATAATCTTGTCGACCCGCCGTTGATGAACACGATTAACGTTCCAAGAAATGGATGGATCGTTATAAGATTTAAGGCCAACAATCCAGGTTAATTTACATGCATTTCTATAACAAGGTTCCACACTGTTAAGCCATAGAAGAATATATATTTACTAATTAATTAATGTTGCATCGATTTGCAGGAGTATGGTTCATGCACTGCCATTTCGAGCGTCATGTGAGCTGGGGAATGAAAATGGTGTTCATCGTCAAGGACGGGGAAGCCCCCAATGAAAAGATTCTGCCGCCGCCGCCGGATATGCCGCGCTGCGATACGGCCCCTCCCCAATTATTATTTAGGACTTATTAATTAATGCTATTTATTTGTTTCGAATTTTAATAATTGTCATAGAGTCCGTGTCTAGCTTGTCAAATTTTGAGCTACAATAATAACCAAAAACGATATTATTCGGTATTCTAAAAAAATTGAGTCCTTTGTCCGACTAGCATTATATAATCCCCATTAATCTCATCAATAGATTAATTAGTCCAAGGCCAGGTTAATGGAGAGTCATGTTTCTTTTTTTTGGTAATTTAATACAGAAATTTTAAAGGTTGCGTCACGGTGGACTCGAACCCGAGACCTTTGGCCTCGGTCAAGAGAGTCATGTTTCATTGTTAAACATTGTGTTAGATTCGGGTTAAAGATCTAAGCAAGAATTTACCTTGAATTGAATGAAGCGAAGATAGGTTCAATCAAAAAAAGGATTACCACTACAGGAAGGGAGAAAAAAGGGGGGGACGTGGAAGACAAAGACATGAACTTCTCTTCCACAGATTAACCCTACCCCAATTAAATTCAACTTCACACGAAAGTGAATCATCTTCCCGGAATATGTAGAGACAAAATCAGATAACTGAGATCCGCCCATCTCTCTCTAATTCCGACGACTCGTCACCACTGCCTGCCACTGTGCCCGACGCCAACAACTGTGTACCGCGTGCGCCCTTCCCTCACGCCAAACTCAGCCCCCCAAATCCAACTACTGTACAGAAACCCAGCTCCTCTTTGTTGGGGATCTACCCCGCTCGCCCGCTGCATCACACGCACCTGCATTCTGACGAAGCAAATGCAGCAGCGCGCTTGTCTTTCAGTGCTCACCTGTATAATTAATTGCGGCTGACAATAAATTGTTTTAATGGAGATTTCCATCCCATGTTAAAGGCCCCACATGCTCAATAATTTTGAGCTAAAATATCTGTTGAATAGTAGCTGCAATAAATGGTGACGAAATTCGCAGCAAAAAAGCTTCACCGCGCACCCTTTTTTCCTTGGAATTTAATTTATTTAATTAGGGCAGATATGTAAGACTATTCACATGAGTGACATTCTCTTGACCCAACCCTCAATTAAAATATTTATTTCTCTCTCTTCCACTTATACAACCCAACATTCATCTTATTTTTACTCCCATCAGTGACACTCACATGACCTACAATTTCTTATTTTCGATTAATTATATTTTATTTTATTTTATTTTTACTCCTCATATCACCCGGCGCGCATTCCTCCGCGGCGCTCATCCGATCTAGCGCTCGCCTTGCACGATGCCCGCTCCACCGACGCCGCTCGCCTTCACGCGCCGCGTTGCCGCTCGCTCCGTGCCCGTTGGCCTTCCAGCGCCCGCTGGCCATCCAACGCCCACCCGACGCTCGTCTTTCTCCACCCGGCGCTCGACGACAACGCGCACCCAATATAAATTAAATAAATATTATTAATTATTAAATATTAATAATATAAATTAAATAAATATTTAAATAGCACCCAATAAAAGGGTGCCACATAAGCTATGACATTCACTTGTCATTGGGTTGGCAGACCACCCCTCAAATTACAAAGCCATGAATTTTATTTTTATTTTTAATAAATATTGTTTGTCTTTATAGTGATATTGGTGACAAAGTCACCAATCTGGGTAGTGGGGTTATGATAAGTTATTACTATAAATAGATATAGGAGTTAATGCTTAGTGTTATGATTTTTGTGTGTGTATGTTGGGGTATTGGGAAGAAAAGCTATCACAATTTCCTAAGTATTGATCCTTTCAAATTGCTCTCAGTAACCAATTTGCTTCACTTCATTAATACAACAGAATAATAATTAATTGATCAGTCTTGTCGGAATCCATTGACCTCGAAGTGTGGAGAAAAAAATCGAAGATTGAGCTCAAGGATTGCGATTATTTTGTGTGGAACAGAATTAGGGAATAACATGGGGTTTTTAGAGTGAGACTTTATAAACTACGGAGAGAGAATATGAGGAACTGTTAATAGCTTAAAATAACCAATTAACTTAACAAAAGATTATTTATAGTCACAAGAATAAAAATATATTAATTCTAGTCAATTTTAAAGTAAAGAGACAACTTTACCCTTTTAATTAAACTATTAATACATTTCGAATTTTCTATAAAAATAAGAAGAAGAAAAAAAGGAAAAATAAGTTGTTTTTTTTCAAGATTAAGTTTGCATTAGATCATTCATGTCTTCTTCTTTACTCTCAACTTCTTCTTTCTCAATTTCTTCTTCATTTTTCCGTCAGTTTTCTTCTTCTTCTTTAACATATAACATTTTTTTTCCACATTCTCAAGTTTATGAGCTTCTTCTTATTATTATTCACCTAGGGTTCGAAATCTATATCGTTGGATTGAAAAGTTTACCGGAATTATATCTTTTCAAGGTAACTTTAATGCTACAATGGACGAGCTCTTATTTCTTTTTTGTATTTCGTGATTTTTAGTTTAGAATTTTAGAATGTTGGCTTCGTGTTCTTAAAGACGCGCAACTAAGCTTGTGACGTAATCGTATACATGACACAAAATTACAGAATTTCGTATTATGTTCATGAATCGCCAAACTAGGTAAGACGTGAAATTGCATATTTTCGTATTTTCACGTCTTAATGTAATTTTCACAATGATGCAAAATTGTAACATAATTTTGCGTCTTAGAGCATTTTACACAGATATGAAATTGTGTAATTTTGCATCATGTCCAGTTTCGTGTCAGAGTCTTGTATTTGTGAATATTTTGCTAAACATATATGAATTTTGTGCAATGCATATATGGGAAAAATGTATAATAGCAATGCATGAAGGTAAATGGAATACCACTACATATGTGGACGAAGAACAAGAATTTGTTCGTGTGCCACAGGATTGTATAATACTAACGCATGGAAGCCAATGGAATGACACTACATATGCTTCCATCTCTTGTATTGAACGAGGATTATCTTATAAATACAGTCATGAGATAATTTATGTTGGTGCTAAAATTTTTGATAAAGAAAAATTGAGATTTGAACTGTGATTGTATCACTTGTTGAATAAGGTGGAATATGTTGTTGATCGATCAATAAAGACAAGAATTCTGAGGACTCCTGTGAATCCCAGACAAGCGGGGCGACCACGCTCAAAGTGAATTCCATCTGGCTATCAGTCATCAACTTCATCGTGTGTTCGAGTTTGTTCTAGATATCATATAAGTGGTCATAATCGGGTCAAATGTACTGAAGAAATCCTATAACACAAGATGAAGAAGTTGGTACCAACTAATCGAATACTACTAGGACACTTTGAATATATTTTTTGTATCAATATTTTTTATTTGAAAAGCAACATGTTCGTGAAAATATAAGTGACTCGACGCTTAGAATATATTGTAATGCGAAATTTGTAATTTTGTGTGACAGTATAATTTACACAGTAAGTGAAATTACCATGTTAATTTCGTGCGATCGAGTGTGTAATTGCACTATCACGTGCAATTGATAATTCCACGTGAATCCTATTTTCATGTGGTAATGTAATTTACACTTTCATGCACAATAATTTACACTTTCATGTGCAATTAATCATTTTGCATGAACGTTTACTTTCGCGTGATACTGTAAATTAAACTGTTATGTGAAATTGATAATTTTGCGTTACCCATAATTTTCACGTGATAATATAAATTAAACTCTCATGTAAGATTAATAATTTCACGTTATCCATATTTTTGCGTGATAGTGTGTGTTTGATTTATTAGGTGTTATGAAACCTGTGGAATAAAAAATAAATGAAAAATACACTAAGTAAAACCGATATCATTTAAAGTAAAAATATCATAACTAGAAAACAACCAATAATATCGCCATGATCTAAAAAAGTATCTAAGTTATAGTACAAATCATCCTACATCATTTGAGCAGTGTTTCATTCGAGCACTAACAATTTTTATCTTGCATCCGTAGTAAAGTCATAAATACTTTTGGCTATATGCAAACAGTCCCATGACTCATGTATGTCTCTGAGCACTGCTATAATTAGACATCAGAGTTAGTGTCTCTCTTATTGAAATCTTGACAAAGCCAATTGAAGGATAACAGGTAGATATTCCGACAATATGTAGCCAGCCTCGTTACCAGGTTCATGTCCAGTCCCATAAGTTGGGACATATGAGCAAATGACTCTTTCTCCCTGGATCATACGACAAAAAACCAATGAAAAGATGACACTATACCATAATACTTTTGTGAATAAGTGATTGAGTGAGATTGCATCTTAAAACCATAATTCTGAGATTTAAAAAAACATCACCTAACTGCAGATGTTGTAAGAGTTAAATCCCAAACAGAAAAAGAACATAAAGGCATGCATCAGCATCAATATAAAACATGCTCTCTTCCAAGAAAAGCAAGTACAACAGGAGAGAACCATATAAAGAGAAAATTAGTCGTCCAGATAAGGTTGTTGAAACTAGATAGATGATAAACGTACTTTACTAGTTTAAGAATGATATATTTGGATGAATTTAGATCAGTTCAAGTGCATTTATATAGTTGATTTATGATTTTAGCTATTTTTGGAAGATACTGCTCTTGGGGTTCCTTTTTGGTGTTTTGTAAGCTTTTCAGGTGATAATCGACGCACAAGGCAAAGAACGAACCAAAGATGAAAAGGAACAGGAGGCTAGCGGCTAGCGAGCCATGAGCTTCAGGCGGAAAGGTTCTGTATTCAAGCTAACGACCAGGCTAGCAACCGTTAGCCTGGCCGCGAGCTCAGCACGCGATCGCTAGACATGACCGTGAGAATTCCTGAAAAGCTTCTGTATTAAAACTAGCGACCGACCCAGCGACCGCTGGGCCGGTCGCTAGGCACATCACGCGACCGCATGCATGGACGGGAGTTCATCGAAGAAAGTTTATGTCTCACAGTTAGCGATCGACCTAGCGACCGCTAGGCCGGCCGCTAGGCGCTATGACTGACGAGAATTAGGGTAAAATTCCATCAGCTATAAATACCCCCCTGCTGTCCATTGGCGCCTCAATCTTGGTTTTTACTCTAGTTTTCATAGTTTTCATTCTTGTTCTTCAATTTCTGTTCTAGCTTTAGATTTTATACTTCCAAACTTTAGATTCCTGCAAGCATTCAGATATTTACGGATTGAAGGTGTTACATTCTTCATCGTGGATCCCTACGGTATTTCTATTCAATTCAGTTTATGTTTTATTTATTTAATTCTTGTTTTGTTATTTCAATCATGAGTAGCTAAATCCCGTATTGATCCTAGGGTTTGTATGTCTGACTAGATTCGTATGTTTTATCTGTTGATATTGTTTTGCCTTCCGTCATTGATTTATGATTCATGGAGCTTAATTTTATGTGTTAATTTCTTATCAATTTTAATGCATATATAGTTGCCAATTGAATACTTAACAGTTTTGATTGTCAATCGATCTTGAATGCACAATATGGGTAAGCCTTGAGTCGTAACTGAGATAGGAACATCAGTAGGAAGCATATTCTTTGTGAGCTTTTTGGAGTTACTAGTTTCCACCTTGAGACGTAATGATAATAGGTAAATTAGTAACCTGCAACCACAATTGTCGTAATTGAAATTGATGGTTACTTATATGATCTTTCATCTTTGACTGGATTAAAATTGATAAACAGATTAATATGTTAATTGTGTGAATCTGGTTAGGTTAAATACATCCGTATGATCAGTCTTTCAATCTTGAGTTTATCCCTATTTATTTTGAGTTTAGTTTAATAATCTCATCTCTTGATATTATTACCTGGATAATAATAAAGATTCTTTGTTAATTATTCACTGTGTTTTCGATTATTACTTGTTGTTTTTACTATAATTTATTTTGGTAGAAAATATAGCGATCAATAGATCGATAGTCGTCAAAGTTTTCCTATTTTTTTCTTTTTCTGGGAATATTACAAAAGAGCTAACTTTGTCGCAAATAACCACCAAGTAAAATACTGACAATCAGCTATAACAAATAAGTTACAACTACAAGATTAAAATACAAGAAAAAACATTTCACTACATGCTCAAATTCATATTCCCAACCATTTGCATCATGTTGCCGTTCAAATGACTGAACCCACATATTTGGATTGTAATGAGGTAGTCGTTGTTGTGAAATTTCAGAAAACCATCCATCTGCACCACCAGAAAAAGGTCTCATATGTTGCGACTCATTCTAATATTCCTCAAGCTCCGGATATCTCCCAGTAATTGGGCCTCTAGTTTAGATATCATTATCAATATCTAAAGATGAGAGAAGTGCATTAACCTGGAATGATGATTAATCTAAATTGTCCTGATTCGGATATCATTATCAATACTATAAGTCTAACCACTCAAGCAGTGAGAAATTTTTCGTACTACCTGTGTGTGAATAAATTCTTCACTCTTGTCTGCAAAAAGATGGCGAGCCATAATAATGCTACGATCACGTATGCATTGCTTATCACCTTCAGATAATCCTAAAACTGGAAGTGAAACTGGACAAAAAGGCATGCTACCATAACCGCTGTGAAGAAATGAGTGCAAAAAACTGGACAAAACTTTTTGTGGTGGTCCTGCAATCGGCAAATTAAATTAGCTGGTTAGGAATGCGTAAGTCAATCCATAATGTTCTTTGATATACTCCAGCATGTAGTATTAACCAATATACAATAGCAGCTTACTTGAAAAGAGAGAAAATATATTTGATCAAGTTAGCATTTCAGTTTATGATACTACACCACCAATATTTCAACCTATGCAAGAATTTCTTGGAATGTTTTACCAACACAACCAAAAATATGACAGCATGTGTAAACTAGAGCCTTATTTTCTACCAACTTCAGTTTGCTGAAACTCTTCAACCTATCGAGACTGCATTTTCAACTTTTTTTTATGATTACTTACAACAACATCTCACACCGGAACACCTGCACCATGCCACCACTCTAGTTATCCACACAGATATGGAATACCAACTAACCTGACCACTGTGCTGAGAAGGACTCTTGTCTCCACGAAGCACATAAACCAGTTAAATATAAAGACATTTTTTGCATATTCCAATATTAAATTAACCAAGTTGTGTTGGTTGATGGTTGGTGGTTGATAGTTAGGTTGGCAAGAATTTTTTCTATAAAATACTCTGTGTGTGTATGCTTTAGTCAAAAAAATATGCATCCAAAAGAGCCACTCGAGTTGTGATATACACTTGAAGATTGTATTAATAACTAGAACAAAAGGCAGCAATACTAGTTTTGGAAATGTTACAAGGAAAGACCGAAAAACATTCAGTGCACAGGACAAGTAATCTTGCCTGCCATCAACCATCCAACTGGTAAATTTGCCTCTGATTTTTCACATTTACAATTTTCAAAAAGAAATATATAAAACAAGCATGCAGTTCTAACCATCGCTGCATTCCACCGTTAATTAGCATCCATCACATATTTACACATTATCATGCACACCCACATATTTAAACATAATCATGCATACCCACTTGAGTATGTGTAAAATATGTGGCGTACGATATATGTTGTGGAATTCAGCACAAAGTCACACATAAGAACTCCACAATTCTTGCAAAGCCACATACAACCGAGTTACATCTTAAGACAGGAAAACAACTAGCATTTCCCCAAATCAATTTCAAAGTTAAATAATATTTAATATAATGAGGAATGGGTTTGGGTTTTGTGGAGAATGTCAGAAATTGGTGTAAGAGAAATGGGATTTTTAGAGTGAGAATTTATAAACTACAGAAAAAAAAAAAAAACAGCAAAGCTTAGCATAATATAATTATATATTTATATATAATTTTTGTTAAAATAGGTATACCGATAACGAAAATTCTATCTGCCTCAAATTACTTATCGAACCGAAAACTGATAATGTTGGTTATTGAATACCGATATCCGATGGGTATCGGATCGATTCAGTTATTTATCGATAACCAATATCCATTAAGCAACCCTAGTTATTAAGCCCAATATGGAAACAACTAAGAAGTGACGTGATGCAAAAAGAAAGAAACTGAACCCACATGTTTTTAGATTTGGGACAAGAGGAAGGGCCATTATGATGCCATCGTCATTCTACCGCCAAGGAGGGAGACTTATCCTTTGCCTCATGCTCATGTTCCCATCTATATATATTTTTATATTCTAGAGTTTTTGTTCTTTTTATCTAATCCTACTAATCTGTTTGAAATGTTGCAGGATTGTGGTGGGATGCTGATGTGTAACAAGTGATGTGAAGGAATTTCTAGGCAATGGAGGCGATCCCCAAGTTTCTGGTGCTTTCCTCATCAATGGCCAATCTGGAGAGTTGTATCCATGCTCAAAACAAGGTGCCCGTTTACTGTCTGGAATCCAAAAAACTAGAAATTAACACTTGCAGATACATACAAGTTGAGAGTGGAGTTCGGAAAGTCTTACGTCATCAAAGTGGTTAACGCGGTAATGGATTACATCATGTTTTCAAAATCGCCAACCACAACCTATACCAAGCCCCTGAGGACTGATTGCATCGCGATTTCCCCGGCCAAGCGAACCAGCCGCCTAGCCCTTATTACATGGCCGCCAAAGTAGACGCCAGCGGAGGAGAATTCGTCACCACTGCAGTCATCGAGACATCATCATCGACTGCAGCGGGATTGAGGTTGGCTTGCCAAAGGATGAGTTCGATAATGCGATCGGTTTCGTAGGAGATTCCATTCGCAGAAATCGCTTTTAGGGTTCCAGGGATCTACGAGGTCTTTCTTAATCTGGAGGAGGACTTTCTTGTCGTTTGGGTGGCATCTCTCTGACAGTGATAGTGAGAGAGAGAAAGGGGAGGAGGATGCAAAGATGGGAAGCTACCATTCTAATTTGATTGGATTAAGTTTTTTTGATAAAGGGGCATCTATTTATATACTTGACCAAGGATAAATGTGTCAATTTGTGGTTAGTTTATATGCGCTCGTGATCATTTTCGGCAAGGTAAAATCGTCATATAAAACTTGTTGCATTTGGCCCACAATTTTAGATGTTCATCATCAATGAGATATATTTTTTCTATTTCCAATAATTTAAGCTTTAGAAATTACAAAAATAACGTTGCTTATCAATTCCCTTCATGGAGAAAGAAGAAGAACGAAAAAACCGTTTGTTATTCATTTGAATTTATTGTATTTTACCATTAAACAAAGACTATCAATTACAATAGTGGAGGCAAGCACTCGTCAGCTCCCCACGAAAACGAATATATAGTTCTAACAAGACTGAACCTACTTCATATAAAGACGGAATATTATGAACACACTTACCCCATGATTTTCAGAGGTTCATCACACTAAGATAGACCTTTCCTAAGTCACCAAATTCATAATGTTTCATTAACTCATTGCTACTGCAAGAATAAAACGATACTCCTGAATCCACCACCTAAGATCTCATGAGCTGATGCGTTTGTTGAACTCTACTCCTTCAAATCCTTCTTTGGTTATAATGGCTTCTCCCACATCTCTGACAATATCTTCATCATCTCCTTCGTGGCCTTGGCTTTGGTTGCGTGTAGCGCCGCATTCCTGTACAACGACAAACATACCATGCTCATTACCTTCTTGTCAAGCAGCTTTCGGACATGCTCCCTCATGCCCTTTAGTTTCGTATCCAAAGACTGATATAGATCCTTATTGCACAAGTAATTCTATATTTGCATCTTATAGAATTCGAAATCTATTATGTCAAACTTTTTAATCGCTATTTTTCCATCACCCATCATATCCACCCTTCTAAACCTGAAGCTCCTAATACCGGTTGTTAAGGAAATATGACATAAAAATATTGAAAATGAAACAACATAACTCACAGATTGTTTATCCAGCTCATAACAACGTGACTATATCCGGGGGCGCTGCCAAGCCAATGATCTTTCACTAGGGAATTTCTTATGAAGATATTATGCTCACTTACAATTATAATAAAGAGGCTATATATAAGAAGAGAAAAACATAATAGATTGGATCCTAATCTGATTAGGATTCCTACAGGCTCATGAAATCCGATTCTAATTCTAATTTTGTCAGTCTCCCAACAAGAGGAGGGGGTTAGGTGGAAGAGAGGATGGTGAGATAGAAGGGATGGATATTGAGATTGATTTTTATTTTATTTTTTTTAAGTTTTATAAAATTAAATAATGTCGTTTTGATTGTTACATTATTTTTCAGTTTGGGAAGTTAGTTTGGATTTGGGAATAATTTTATTTCATATGCAAAATCATAAGAATCAAAAGTTGATGTATTCTAATTCAGATTTTTAAATTTATATAGAAAAATAAAATATGGTAAGAGTTGGTGTATTTAAAGTCTAATATAAATTATATGCTTGGATGTTAGGTGCTTTCCCAAGCTGAGTTGACTTTGAGGAAATGATGCCACCTCGGTTCGGTTGAAAACCGAACCGAAAATCCAAAATCGAAAAAACCGAACCGTTCAAAAATTTCAATCGAACCCAACCGAATTTTTATTCAAACCGAACCGAGTTTTAAACTTCGGTTTCGGTTCGGTTTTTGATTAACCGAACTTTAATAATTTAATTTAATATATATATATATATATATATTAATTTAATAGGGTTTAATATATATATGTATCATTTAATTTAATAGGGTTTAATATTTTAATAATTTAGTTATATATATATATATATATATATATATCGGTTCGGTTCGGTCCGAACGAAATTTGGATTACTAAACCAAACCGAACCGAAAAAGTTCAGTTTTCATTTTTTGCATCCAAACCGAACCAAAGTTTTTAAAAACCGATCCAAACCGAACAAATTGCTACGATTCGGTTCGATTTTTCGGTTTGGATTCGGTTTCTACCTAAACTTAACATAGAATTAACTCACCATTGTACTATTGTCAAATTAAATTAAAGCAATCTACTTATGAGAGAAATTTCAATGAAAATGCAAGACCAAAGCCACAAAAGTTGAAATGTTTGGTGATTGTTGACCTTATCTCCTACTAATAGATGACAAATAATTGTCAAAAAGGATCCTTAAAGAAAAAGGTGATTAAATTTTGGACGCGTAAAATGGCTAGAATTCAAAGTATGAGAAAATTCAATCTATGAAGTTGAAAATGAAAAGAAAAAAACCAGCTTCTTAATTTCCAAAACAGAGGCAAAAGTGATCATGATATTCTTATCCAGCTGGAAGAAGCAAATCTTGAATCATCTGAAATTTCCAATCTCTATATATACTTCACATCGAAATATTGAGAAGCGAAAAAAAAATCCCATCAATAACTTTAAACTCAAATATCGAGCATGAAGTTTCTCATCTTATATTTTTCGTTGCTTCTTCTGTTATGTGGCTTTGTAGCAGTTCATGGAAAGATACAAAGACAAAAATTTGTGGTAAGTATAAATGAGATTTCATAGTTATTAATTATCCCTTTCACAAATTTTAAACTACATATCATATAGATTGCACATATATTTTTTCAAAGTTTAATGTAAACACTAAGCACATGCTAACTAGCTAGATCCATATCTTTTTAACATTTTTTTTTGTTATTGGTGCATTAGTTTTTTCCCACGAACTTTAAAAATTGTCACAAAATACACAAACTTAATGACTTTAGTGTTTTTACCACGATTTCAAATTCAACCAAATTAGATCTGACTTGGCATCTCGAAAATTTACTATAGACTAAATGGTTGGTGATATAAACGACATCGTAGAGAGATGACATAAAACATCGTTGTTCCATCAAAATAAATCAGATTTTTGATTTCTAGGATTCATCGCGTCAACCCACATTACAAAAATCAAGTCTTCTCGTTTGTTTGATCGTCTGGTTCTAGTTGGGATCAAAACAACCGATATCTTCTCTCTATGATGTCGTTTATATCACTGACCGTTTTTTCTATGGTAAATTTTCGAAATGTCAAGTCAGATTTAATTTGGCTTAAATTCGAAATCGTGGTAAAATCATTAAAGTCATTAAACTTGTGTATTTTGTGATAATTTTAAAAGTTCGTAGGAAAAATCAAAATTTGCTCAAAGTTGATGTATTTATGTGCCAATAACCTCTTCTTTTTTTTTACAAAAGCTAGCTCCATATATAGAAATGTTTCGGTTTTGTAAAGATCGATGAGAATCATTATATTCAAGATTGTCAGAATTCTACAAGTGGTAACCCAAAATATAGAACCATTGTATTTTAATTTATGTCATCAAAATTGTTAAGACTTTTCCTTTTTTGGCTTTAACAGCGCTACTAAAATAACGTAAAAATAAGATACTAAGAAGCGCGAAACTAAATGTGAACACATATTTGCAGTTGACAGATGCACCATACACACGATTATGCAGCAGTAAAAGCATATTAACGGTGAATGGAAAATTTCCCGGGCCCACATTATATGCGAGTGTAGGAGACACACTAATTGTTGATGTCATCAACAGAGCTAGTGAGAACGTTACTATCCACTGGTAATATTTAGATTCTTCACCTTGCTTTTCAGCGTCATTTTTTGGACTGAAAATCTAACGTTTGATGCATTTTGGTAGGCATGGGGTGAAACAGCCAAGATACCCATGGTCAGATGGACCCGCTTACATAACACAGTGCCCGATCCGACCCGGGACTAATTTCAGTCAGAGAATCGTCTTGTCCGACGAGATCGGGACTCTGTGGTGGCATGCTCACATTGAATGGACACGCGCTACTGTATACGGTGCACTCATTGTTTTGCCTAAACAGGGAGATGCGTATCCCTTCCCAAAGCCTACTGCGGAAATTCCCATAATATTAGGTACATTCTACATACGCCGTACAATTTTGAAAAGTGTCCCGATTTAGAGTTACATCAATTCGTTGGATTTACGTGTGAGTTATAGCTGAAATGATTCAACATTCTGTCCGGAAACTTTGGAATCGGGACATTTTAATATATTAACTAAAGTTTAAGATATTTTTCAAAATCTCGTCAAAGTTGGGTACACAAACTATAATTATTCCTAAAGTAAAATACCATGAGATTTGTATAGGAGAATGGTGGAAGAGTGATATACGAGAAATCGTGAGTGAAGCCCTTCAAACTGGATCAGATTTTAATGCTTCTGATGCTTTCCTCATTAATGGTCAACCTGGCGATCGATATCCTTGTTCCACATCAGGTAATATATTTCAATTCAATTACATTTACGCATGTTTTGTAAGTTTTACAATTCTCAATTAATCGTTAAGTTGGTTCAGGTATTTAGTATATTATTATATATTGGAATAAACGTATGTAATCCATGAACTTTTGAATTATTTTAAATCGATAGTTACTACAAATTTTTATGTAAACATGTCTTCCATTTACATATTTTTTATAATTGGATCCTTGAACTTTCACTTAAGCCCCTGGACTTTTGTTTAAACATACTTCTTAGGTTTTGATAATTGTAAATATAGTAAAATCATATCCTCCTTTATCCAAAAGTCTAAAATCATATCCTACTTTATCTAAAAGTCTCCAATTATTGTAAATAGAGGTTTGAACTAAATTTAGCCAACAGCCCACTTGTTTTTTAAGCTTAGTCTCAATTCTCAAATACCTCATAGGATAAGAATATAACATACTCCCTTCGTCCACTATCTTTCTTTACAATTTGACTTGGCACGGGTTTAATAATTTGTATTGACTTTGAGTAGAGATATATAGTTAGTGAAATTTGGATCTCACTTTTATTTTGTTTGTTATTGATTTAATGTAGACAAAGTGGAATTTGGGTCCCACTTTCCTTCCTAAAATGGCAAAATTGAAATGTAAAGAAAGGTTGTGGACGGACCAAAGTGGTAAAATGTAAAGAAAATTCGTGGACGGAGGGAGTATATAGTATTTTTACGATTATTATTGCTTGCTACTTCATCCTACCTCTAAGTCAAATTTCACTGCAAGGTTTTTAGTCCATCATATTAATAGAAGTTACATACTCAAATGTTCATCTACTTTTCTTCGTCAATTTTTCACATTGTACTCGTCTCATTTACTCAAATCTTAATAATAACAAAAAAAAAATCTTAGTCAGTTTCCAGTATTATTAATACATGTCAAATTTATCTGGCTATTAAAATCAACCTATGTCTGTTTAGTTTTTCTTTTCTTTTTTTGAGGTATAACTTATTTTTGTTGAATATAACGATTTTACAGATACATTCAAAGTGACGGTGGATTATGGCAAAACATACCTACTTCGAATGATCAACAATGTGATGAACAACATCATGTTCTTCAAAATCGCCAACCACAACCTCACCGTCGTCGGCACAGACGCCGCCTACACGAAGCCATTCGTGGCCGAGTACGTTGCTATATCTCCGGGCCAAACCATCGACGTCTTGTTCAAAGCCGACCAACAACCTAGTCACTACTACATGGCCTCTAGACCCCACAACGTCGCCGGAAACTCTGCCAACACGACCACAACCGCCATTCTCGAGTACACCGGAAACTATACGGCACCCTCCTCTCCTATGCTCCCCACCCTCCCTGAAATCGAAGACGAAGTCGCTGCCAACGGCTTCACAGCACGCCTCCGAAGCCTAGCGACGACAGATCACCCTATCGACGTCCCTCAAAAAGTGGACAAGGAGCTTCTGTTCACTCTCTCGGTGAACATATTCGAATGCGCTCTAAACGAATCTTGCAACGCAGCGTTGCAAGGCCGGTTTAGAACTAGTATCAACAACATAACGTTCGTGCAGCCAAGAATCGCCATCCTTGAAGCCTACTACAACCGGATTCAAGGAGTCTACGAAGAAGACTTTCCTCGGAATCCACCTTTCCAATTCAACTACACGATGGAGTTCGTGCCACGGCTGCTATGGATACCTCAAAATGGGACAGAAGTAACAGTGGTGGAGTATAACACCTCAGTAGAGCTTGTGTTCCAAGGAACGAACATTCTTGGTGGGACATACCATCCTATGCATCTCCATGGATACAGCTTCTACGTTGTCGGACGAGGGAACGGGAACTTTGATAGGGCAAGGGACCCTTCCGGCTATAATCTTGTCGACCCTCCTCTGCAAAACACCATTGCCGTTCCAAGAAACGGGTGGACAGCGATCAGGTTCAAGGCGAACAATCCAGGTACGTTGTTGTATATACTTTCCTCATTTGTGTTTCTCTTATCTTTCTACCATTCGCGTTAAGAGGAGAGATCTGATTTCTTGCAGGAGTTTGGCTTCTGCATTGCCATTTGGAGCGCCACATCGGCTGGGGGATGGAGATGGCGTTCATCGTCCGAGAGGGAAAGAGCCAAGACGCGAAGATGCTGCCTCCACCTCCAGACATGCCCAAATGCTAAAGCTGAGGCATATAAAAAAAACACTGCAAGATCTTCTGATTATATTGTTTCTTGATTTGTATACAGACCAATAAAACGGCTTGACATAGTTTGATCATCAAGATCAGTTGGGAAATGAATAAATCCAGTTCTTTATCATTTGAAACATAAAGGCAGTTTTCTCTTCTGATTCAGAAAATAGCATACTACATACCTCCTCTGTTTCTTGATATTGTGATTAGCAATATTCAAACAAGATCAAGACTTGTGGGAAGAAGGATAAGATTACACAATCAAATTGTTATTTTATTCCAAACACTATTCAAAGGCATAAGAAGCACATCGCGTTAACTTGACAAACACAAAGGCAAATCAAGGACGACACAAGCAAGCTAAGTCGTGATTTCAATAGTTTCATAACCCTTGTCGATTGACGCCTTCACTGCATCCAAAACTAGCTGGTTCTTCCTGCTAAGTGTCGGCCACTTCTTCTCAGGCTTTGCGCCATCGAATTTGATGCTTCCAACCAGTCTTGAGAACTCCTTCAGCATAAGAGCTTCCTGAGGAAGGTCGGTCATAACAATGTGCTCACTCGGTTTTGGATCCCATCCAGTTACAAGCTCCGTGAATCCGGATTTCACAGCTGTAGAGAATGAAGCCTTGTGCTCCTCGAATGGGATCACAAAGTCCTGAAATTTCAAAGTGCCGTTAGTTCCGACTACAGTTAAATCCATCGTCAAATTGGCCAAGAAGGAGCAGTGAAAGGTGGCCGTCTTTCCATCTTCCCATTGCAGAAAAGCGCTGCAAGCTAGAATGACTCCTGAACTGTTTTTGACAGTGCCACGCAATGCGAGTGCTGTTTTGGGCAGCTCGAAATCAGCAGCCCACAAGATTGACCTGGTGCAGTACCAGCCTACATCGCCAAGTGCACCAAGAGCATCGAGATCTGGCTTCACACGGATGTCATTCTCTAGGAAATCTTTCTCTGCAGCGAAGGTGAAGCAGCAATGCACCTGCAAAATAACACGAGAGTCCACTTGAAATATAACCATTGAAACCCGAGAATGATGCAGAACCTTCAGTTTTAGGGCATTATTCCCTAATTACCTCATTTCAATTAACAAGAGGAAAATAAATAAATTAAGATGGAGGATCCTCTTATATGTTTAAATCTATAACTCTCATCTTTTGTTTAAGCCTCGTTTGTCCGTCTCCACTTCAACATTGCTTCTCCTATATCTTTCCCTCACTAAAATGCTTCTTAAAGATTATGAAGTTGAACCACTAAGCAATATGGGACCATAGTAGCCCTTTGGACTGACAACAAATCTGACCTTGAACCCGAATTTTCACCCCTTATAACCCCCAACCGGCGGGGGGCAACAACCAAACAAACACACACACACCATAGTTTAGCACACAAGACAAAACACCCTCCGCCACCATTTTTGCCTCAAAAAGGCTCAAGTCTTCCTCTATGATGATAGATCATCGACTTCCTAATCTGTTCTTTGGCATTACAATTCAATTTTCCCCAATCTGTTTGTCCCTTTTTCACTTCCTCCCCTTCTTCTAGGTTGAAACAAAGTTCTTGGAATAGTTAATACAACAATTTTACTACAATTCAGACAAACATATGCTGAAAACAGCACACGACTAACAGTAACACTACAGTCAAATATTCAACACTCTAATAGAACCCACACTGCAACTTAAATCACTTCCTCCCAGTATCTTTCTCCAAAGCAAACAAAAATTCTCATGAACATCAAAAATTAGATTTTACCAATTTCCTCCCAAAAAGAATGATTCTTTTTCATCTCACACAAACTCTAACGATTTCTCCTACTTAAAACATAAAATCTATCTTTTATCAATTTCCTCCCAAAACAAAAAATAGTTGTTGTATCTGACACGGGCTCTAAACCCCTCAAATTGAAGAGATGAAAAGGAAGAAATATCAAATATCAAAGACATTTGAAACATACTGTTTTGAGGTCGCCGAAGTGAGAAGAATCGTTGAGGAACTCCTTCATCTTAGCAGTCCTGGGGTGGTGCATCCACATGGTACCGTCCATGAACTGCACCCCACTGGATTCACACGCCGCGAGAATCTGATCGAACTCCCCAACATTGAGCGCGACGGGCTTCTCCAAGAGCAGGTGCTTCTTCTTCTGGGCGGCGAGCACGGCCCACTTGACGTGCAGGCTCGTCGGCAGCGGCACGTACACGGCGTCAACCTCCGGATCGTCCAGCACCGCCTCATACGATCCGTACACCTTCGCCGACTCCGGGAACCCATTCTCGGCGGCGAATTTGGCCGCCTTTTCGTGGGAGCGGCTGCCGACGGCGTGAAGGGTGGAATTGGGGGAGAGGGTTATCGCACGGGACACCTTTCGCGCTATGTCGGCGCAGCCCAGGATTCCAAATTTGATCGGAGGCGCTGCCATGGTTCGGTTTCGAGGAATTTGGTGGTGGTGGGTGACTGGTATTACTGGAAGAAACGGCTCTGATAAGGAAATGGCATCTTGGGTTTCGCAGAAAAAATTAATAATAAAGGACTAAAAGGAGTGCCATATATTGCTGCTGGATTGGGCTTTTGTTGCTTATTTTATAAATCAGACATACAAAATATTTTCCTAGAGATAAAAAGAAAATATAAAATCAGCGAAACGATTTTATTTATTGTATGTTCGTTTAACTTTAAAATTATGAGGTAGGCCATATCTAAAGAAGATTTATAATTATTTTAAATATGTAAATTTTATATGAGGTAGGCCATATCTAAAGAAGATTTATAATTATTTTAAATATTTAAATTTTACTTTTTGGTTAATCATTGATTAGGATTAATTAATTTATAATTAGGATATATGATTTTTAAAATTTTAAATTTTAAAATAAATATTTATTAAAAGTTATTTTACAAAAAATATTCTTAAAATAGTGAATTTAATAACGAAACACAGAAAAATAGTCTTAAAATATTATATTTAGTAAACACGTCTTTATATGAAATTGTCTCACTAGTTAAGCATATGTCATATATTTATAATAATAAAAGATCATATTTAATTTAATTTCGATTCATGAATCTTTTGACCTATGACATACACAAAATTGTAACATGCAAGTTAATTATTGGGGGGTTAATCTTTATCATCAACGGATTATTTTTTTATTTTATTTTTTGAAACCACGAAACTCAATTAATCCATCAAATCGTCTTTTACAAGATCCACTACCAACTAGGAAATTATGGTTCCAACAGATTGGACGATTATAATTGAGCGCAAATTGCGCAAGGGAGTCAAGCGACCATATTCGTCGATCGATACATATGAGCAACCCTTATCGAAACTCGATCGAGCATCTTGAAGGATGTCAAAATCTCATCCCAAGCGGTCTTTTCCTCCTCCGGTTTAGCCATGAGCCTGCGGCCGTGATAGAGTCAAGAAAACCTCAATAGGAGAAATGTCATTCTCCAGACAACTGACAATGCCAAAGATCACCGCCTTAATCTCGGCAAGCATGATACTTGTGGAAGGCGTCGTCTGAAGAGCTTTCGCAAGGACAATTTGACCAACATGATCGCAGATGATAATACCAAAACCGAAACTTTTCCTTTCAAGATTAAACATGGCATCCACATCCACCCGGAAGCTCCCCTTGTTGGGTTTCAGCCACTTCCTGTCACCCAAAGACACTCCCAACTTAGAAGCAGCCTCGAAGTTGGGTCGAGCATTCTTATAGTTTTCGAGCAAGGCAATGCAAACAGTTTCAGAGACTTCCTCGAACCTCTGTCCATCCTCATGAGTATCCTTGCAAATAGCCATCCACATTTGCCATAGCATGATGCACCATAGTTCAAAATCCTCTCTCTCAAGATCGCTCCAGGCAGCTAAAGCAATATCCAAAAGCCTCAGGTCCTTAGCTTGTCGTAATAGCTTCCAAAACCGGCTTCGTTTCCAGCAAATTTTACTACGGGGGCAATAGATAAGGGAATATTCAGTCGTTGCCCATCTGTCCTTACAAACCTCGCACGTACCTTCAATCGGGACATGCACTACAACAAAAAAACCTTTTTCAAACACTGAAAAGTGCCCCAATATATTGTCTTTGGGGGCACTTTTGATTTTCGGGGCACTATCATAGTGTTGCTAAGTATCGTGTCCCAAAAAGTTTGGGGCATTTTTATGTGTCTTTGGGGGCACTTTTTATTTTTTTTAGATTTTTTAAAAATTTTGCTCTAAATTTAATATATCTAAGTGCCCCAATAATATATCTTAGAGGCATTTAATAAATAGTGACTCTAAATAAGTGCCTCAATATCTGTTTTTTGTTGTAGTGATGGTGTGACTTGAGATTTCCCGCAGTAGGGATGTGGTCATTGATCGCTTTCCACATGAATAATTTGGCTTTAGGAGGGATAGAGAGTGACATAATTTGGCTTTAGGAGGGATTGAGATAACGGATTATTGAATGTTATCTTTATCTTGAATATCCTAGTAATATAATAGGGATTAGTAGATAGTTGGTGCAGTTATTTTGTCCGTTTCAACATCTTGAAAACATTCCCATGTCGTATAAGTATATATAAAATTATATGTTATATACTTCCTCTATTCTATTTAAAATATCTTATTTTTCTTTTTGGATTGTCTAATTACAAATGTTCTATTTTATTTTATGAAGTAATATTCCTTCAAAAAATATGGATTACCCACCGTTTATCATTTGAACTATTTTATATATATCTCCTGAATATATGTGCCCAAAAGAAAATGGATATTTTAAATAGTAAAGAGAAAGTATCTCTATCTAGTAAATGAATAAATGGAACCGATTTCCATTTTTTGAATCATTTGAATATACCTATATATACCAATGCAGTTCTATCTGTTTCTTGATATTATAAAGATTATGGATCATGATCTACACCTTCTACTGATGAAGTAATCTTGATTCGTGACATGAAATCAAAAATGGAGCTCCACGTGGCAGAAAACAAGCGAAGGCGTCCTTTCAACTGGACACGTGGCTGCATGCAATCGACGACCATATTACAAACACGCCGCATCCATTTCATATAAATCCTCAATCCAGCGTTAATTATATCTTCAAACAGCAAATATGAGTTCCCATATCGGAGCGTGGCAAGGCGGCGGTGGAAGCTCGTCGAGCCCTCTCTTCGCCACGCCCTTCTCTTCTGATCCATGGGATCCTTGGGACTACGGCGGCGCCATCACCACCTCAACCCAAGGCAGCGGCGGCGGCAATCAAGACCCCGCCGCCGCTCTGGCCCATGCTAACGTCGATTGGCGTGAAACCGACAGCGCCCACATCTTCCGCGTCGATCTTCCAGGTCATAAAATATATATGTTTCATCTATCTTATTTACTGATTTTTCTTATCGGAAAATAGTGACGCCCATTGATTTAAATTTGGAACTGGCAGGGGTTAGGAAAGAAGACCTTAAGGTGCAGGTGGAGGATGGCAACTTTCTGCATATAAGTGGAACCAGAAGCGTGGAGAAGGTAGACGAAAACGATAAATGGCACAGGGTGGAGCGCCGCCGCGGGAGCTTTTCCCGGAGATTCCGGCTGCCGGAAAATGCGAAGGTGGAGGGGATAAAGTGTGGGTTGGAGCATGGAGTTCTGACGGTGGAGGTGGCCAAGAAGGAGGTGGAGGTGAAGGACCAACCAAGAAATGTCAGATATATAGATGTCGCCTGAACTTTGTGTTTTACGTAGGTTGTTCGAATACTTTCTTTTTAAAATACGGCGATTAAATATATAAATGTTATATGTAAATATTTAAGATATGGTAGCAGGCGCTGTTATTATTGTAGTTTTGAGTTTTGTTTGGTTTTGGACGCCCCAAATCGTGTGTTGCATTCTAGATTCGTATATATATCACAATAAAATACAATTAAATTAATTAACATCGATTTTGATTATAATTTTGTTTCAAATTTTTATAACAATATTATTACCATATTATGTTCGAAATTTTTCGGCGGTTAACATATGTAAGGACTTAGACTTGATATTAGTTCTACACTAGCTAGTAAAAAGTCTGACTGAGAAATTAGAACAAAAGATTGTTAATTTTCTAGTAGTAATATTCGTTTGTTGCTGCCGGCAAATCATTCAAAAATAGCAATAAAGTTACGTAGTGTCTATTTTTCTTCGATAAAGGGGTATTTTCATGGATTTGCCTTTGTATCGTGTTCATACTGTTGTACTGAATGATCCTGGCCGGTTGCTTTCCGTTCATATAATGTATAGGGCTCTGGTTGCTGGTTGGACGGGCTCGATGGCTTGGCCTATAGTGGGTATCTGGTTCACTATTTTAGGTATCAGGATTATGGGTTTCGATCTAAATGATTTTAATTTCAACCAATCTGTAGTTAGTAGTTAAGGTCGTGTAATTAATACTTGGACTGATATCATTAACATGCTATGGCTTTCAAACTAAATGGTATCAAATTCAACCAATCTGTAGTTGGTAATTAAGATTATGGCTTTCAAACTAAATGGTATCAAATTCAACCAATCTGTAGTTGGTAATTAAGATCGTGTAATTAATATTTGGGCTGATATCATTAACCGTGCTAACCTTAGTATGGAAGTAATGCATGAATGTTCAGAATTTTAGGTCTAAATTCTTCGATGCGAAAATGTATCAATCGTTTTCTATTCCTATCGAAATCAAATTTGAAATTGGGTTGATTGGTTTGAATTCTTAAAATTAGGAGTTATTTGGATTAAATTATTGTATATAATACATAAAAATTAATAGCATTATTATTTCTGATCATTAAAATCCATATTTGAGTTATCTCCAATGAATTCAAGAACATATTTGAAGAAATTCTAGTCCCAGCCGAAATGGTTTGCGGGTCCCAAACAATATCTGAACCTAATAAGACGGTAATTACAATAATTGTACTTGGAAATCCCTATTTGATAATAGAAATGTTGGTTTATTTCAACATCGGATATTTAATTTGTATCTTTTGTGGGAAAGAATAAAAGCTCGAGGAAGATACTATTGAGTACAGGTTATGTGATTATTTAATAAAATAGTTGTGTATGTTACCTTCATGTTCGAACAAGAAGCATCATGTGTGTATTTTATGTTACCCACGTAACATATAAAATAGGGTTATAGACGCAAACCACACAGGCGTATTTTGGTCAACTTTAAAATTGTCAATAAACCAAGGTGTGTTTTCAAACCCATAGAGGCATTTGATGGGGTTCCCACCAATGACCTCTGACGGTTAAATACATGAACCCACCTTAACCACACGAACTTTAAAAATTTGTCAATAAATACACATTTAACATTATTGTAATTTTTTTCATAAATTGAATGACGGTCAAAATTAAAGCTGATATAACAATCGATGTGATATCACATTATTAAAACAACGTTGTTTTACTTATACAATATGTATTTAAAAAGATCTTAAATACACCTCATAACCCTCTCCAACCTAAACCTTATCGTAAGTTGAGGTTGGAGAAAGAGAGATGGGGTGGGTGGGATGCGGTGTGAGTGTGAGTTAAGGTGGATTTAAGATTTTTTTAATACATATTGTATAAGACAACGATAAACCCAAACCTTATCGTAAGTTAAGGTTATAGAAAGAGAGATGGGGTGAGGTGGGATGCGGTGTGAGTGTAAGTTAATGTGGATTTAAGATCTTTTTTAAATACATATTGTACAAGTAAAATGACGTCGTTTTAAAAATGTGATATTACGTCGATTGTTATATCAGCTTTAATTTTGACCGTCATTCAATTTGTGAAAAAAATTACAATAATGTTAAGTGTGTATTATTTGACAAAATTTTAAAGTTCGTGAGAAAAACCAAAATAAACCCAAAGTCCATGTATTTAACCTTCAATTAATATATATTGTATAAATAAAACGACGTCGTTTGATGAAGTAGCCACGCCGATCGCCACGTCGGTTCAATTTTGACCGCTTTTCAATTTGTGGGAAAAATCACAATGATGTTAAGTTCGTGTATTTATTGACAATTTTTAAAGTTCGTAGGAAAAACCAAAATATGCTCAAAGTTCATGTATTTAGACGTCAATAACCCTATAAAATATCTATCTTTTTATAATTAAATTTGTGTCAAATCAATTATTTAAAGATCACATTGACAGTAAACAGCAATTAGATATCCTTTTGTGGCATTCCTACCAACCTCGCGTCGCGCATATGAACGGATACCATACAATTGAACTTTAAATTTCCTGAATCAGATAATACAGTTTTTTTAGTATAGGCCAATAAACTACCTCCGCCAACGGTTGCAATTTGCAACAAATTCGTTTCTGTTCCAGAAATGCTGCTCGTCCCTCCTCCATCGCCGCCGTTATTGCCAGCTGCCAATTTCGCCTCCGGCCGCCACCCGCGAGTTAGCACGCTTCGGCGCCACCTGGTCGCCGCTCCGGCTGCTGCGACCAATGAAGTCGACGCCTTCACGCAGTCCTCCGGCTACCTCTTCGAGCTGGGCTCGTCTGAAGCCGAATCCTTGAACGAATACAAATTATCGAAAATCGCTGCTATATATCAGAAGAAGCCTTTGATTCTCCTCCGCCGATTGTTGCAGACCGCTACCACTCTCGGCCGGTGGTTCGCTCTTCGGTATTATGACCGCATCACCGAGCGTGCGGACGTCATGTTCGAGGTTTGGATTATGAGTCTCCATTTGGTGTCTGTTGTTGTGTGTGATTTCTGCTTTTGACTGGAGAATTTAATCAATTGATGATTTTCACGAGCAACTCGATTGGTTTTCGGCTTGTGAGAGTTTATATGTCAATTAGGCAACTCGTGAGTGACAGAATGTCTCATAACTTGTAGGTTTTGCTTCGAATGTGTTTTCGTTCGGCGTGAAACGGATAGTTGTTCTCACTACTTGTTAATTATAAATTGTTAGTTTCGTTGCCTGGTATCATGGTCTATATTTTCTGTCTGATCGTTTCAATACGTAGAAGAATTGTTATGGTGATAATTTTCCAAGTTGCTTTTTATGTAACTGAACCTGTTTTCCCAACATTGTGCAACTTATTAGTTGATATATTCTTTTAAGGTGTGCACTTTATCAGTCTTTCTTGGTTTCTTATGGATTGTAGGTCAGAGCTGCTGAATTGAGGAAGATATTAGTACAACTCGGACCGGTATATGTTTTTAGTTTTCATAACAAATACATTTTCGATTGCAGAGAAAAAAGATTATATGCAGGGATTGCTCTACGGTCTCTACAATTATTTTCTAAATTTGACTATGACTATGGGTCATGACTATAACTCAGATTTCCCGGGATCTCATTGTTGTAGATTTTACACTAGCAAATGCATGGACATCTAGTGTTCATTTAAGGTTATAGACTGCTATAACTGAAGAACAGAGACCTTTCCTATTAATTTCCACTTTCCAATTTATATTTCCTTTATTATGTGCATTAGATTTAGGTGGCTAATTTGCTAACATGCATCTTGCCTTATTGTGTAGGCTTATATTAAGATAGCTCAGGCTATTTCTTCTCGACCTGTAAGTTCTGTAACTTTATTATGCTATTTAAGTTTTAAATCACGTATTTTGTACTGGATATTGTGTTTCTTAATCCTTAATTGGTTGACAAACCCTTCACTTTTCAATCTATAACTTGGTCACAAAAACTTGCGTAGGAGTAGAGATTTTTATAAGTAGTACAACTGAATTTGTGAGTTTGTAGAACTTCTTGACATTTGCTTAACTCTTGAGAAATGGTAGTAAGTTAGAAATAGAATCATCTTACTTAAGCTGGTATCTGGACTAGAACATGTAACTATTAGGCATAGGGATAACATGAAATGAGACCACAAGAGTTACATTTATGCAAAGATCTTAATCATGCATTTCTGGTAAAAGGAAACCATTGTTTTAAGGGTATCATGTTTATCTTGACAGGTAGTTTCAAAAAGAATTTGCCTTTCCATGTAAATTGGCTTTCAGAAGCTTGTGTTGTACGGTAGAGCATGCAATAGAAGAGATTATGTACCTGTGGCCGAAGGCTTTCTGTTTGTGTAGTGTAATTGGACCGAATCCCTAGGGTAGAACTATAAGAACAAGACCTTCGGCTGAAAGTGTCTTTGTTATCAAATGTATGCGTAAATTCTTTTGTATAAGAGGGCTAAAGTACTGGAGATCAACAGTTACTTTTTGAAAGTACAGCAATAGTTGGAATGCTTATAACTTGCCAGAAGGTGCAGATTGCCCAGTAGTACAAATTCATTTATAGCCAGATTTGGTACATTGATTAGACTTCTGATCAGTTGATTTATGTTGTATGTCGACAGTCCATGCTCTGAGTCAACTTTTTGTCAAAATGTTTTTTCTGGTACGCTTTGATTACTGTGTGAACTAACGCTAATTTGCTTATATCTTGATTTGTTTGTGTAATTTTACAGGATTTGATACCGCCCTCATATTTGGATGAGCTTTCACTCTTGCAAGATCGAATAACACCATTTTCCACAGCAGATGCATTTGATATAATAGAGCGAGAACTTGGATTACCAATAGATGCACTATTTTCAGAAATCTCCCCTGAGCCTGTGGCAGCAGCATCACTTGGACAGGTCTTCAACTTATAATCAGAACAATTAGAAATTTATCCTCTTCATGGATGTTATTTTAGAAATTATCACAATATCAAAGTTTGAGGTCATTTAGTATGTTCTAAAAAAAAATATTTGGGTAAGGTTTATCAAGCTAGGCTTCGATCCAGTGGGAAGGTTGTTGCTATAAAAGTGCAGAGGCCTGGAGTTAGAGCTGCAATCTCATTGGACATACTGATCTTGCGTTTCCTGGCAGGGATTATAAGGAGAGCAGGAAGATTTAACACAGACCTTCAGGTATTATGCAAATAATTTTATCTAAAACACATTTCTCAAATTTGATTTCTGAACACAATTTGAGTCACTTGAACATGGCGAAGTCCTTATCTTATCATTTTCTAGTTTTGCTTAACACATCAGCTTATGTAAAGACTTCATAAAGCTCAGTGATTTGAGAAAATTTGCATGTATTTTCTATCATATGTCTCCTCTTAGTTCATATATTTTTCTGTGGGATTTAAATGTTACTAATACCTGATAACCATTTTGCAGTCAGTGGTTGACGAATGGGCATCAAGCCTTTTTCGGGTATTCTACTTTTTTCACTTCTTTACTGAATTTTGAGGCTTTGTTTATGCTGCACTCTTCAAAGAACTTTCTTGGCTATTGCACATGCCGGCGTGATAGAACTTTATTGGCTGTTTGGATTGTATTGGTTGTGATTGTTTCTAGAAAATACAGTGATGATATTGATGTGACGTTTGATTTTTACTAATTTAGTTGATGAGACCTTTTTCTTGGTAGAGCATCTCTTGAAGTTCTACTCAACACTTCTTCTTAGTGCTTCATATTGAGTACAGGTAATCCAATTGAATGCAGGAGATGGATTACATCCAAGAAGCAAACAATGGAGTGAAGTTTAGGTAAGTCATTTTTCTGTTGCTATACCCAGCGCCTTAAGTTAGCTTCCACTGGCAGCCTTTAACATAAAAGGTCTGTCTTGTAGTTTGGAGTGCCAAAGTTTGATTGGTAAAAAGAGATCCTTCTGTTGAATGAGTATTTGTTAATCTGCTATGGTTGTGAGCAGTGAATCAAACTTCTGTTAGTTCTATTCTGGCGATTAATTTACTGGGTGGACAGAACATGATTCTTCTGCTCATCTAGCAGACAAAGTTCTATATCTTAGATTCTTAATAAATTTTCTCAGATCCACTAAACATATTTTTGAAAGGATATGGTGATAGTTCAGTTATGATCCATAATCTGCATGCTTGTTGATTCCTTTGATTTGTTCAAACATTTTTTTTTTCATTTATTCTACTGTTCTGTGAAATCAGAAGGCTACTTCCAAGCAGGCTTTCTAATATCTGCTACTTGATCAGGCAGTTATACGGCAGCATAAATGATGTTGTGGTTCCTGAAATGTATGTGGAGCAAACAACTGGCAGGGTTCTCACAATGCAATGGGTTGAGGTAATTTAATTTCTATCTTTTGTTAATGAATATATGTATTTTCCTTAGAGCATTTAAAATTATAAATGATGTAAATATCAAACTGAAAGCTAGTTACTCTGTTTGTTGATCCGATTATTGCATGCATTCGACCACGGCAAGGACTTTTTATGTTCTACCTCCAAGTATGATCATCAGTTTATTGCTATTGTATCAGGAACTTTAGCTATGAAGTTTTTCTCTATATATCTTTTTGTGGTATGCAGTATAAGAAAGTTGTTCAATCAAATCGATGATCATAGTGGTATTTTTTTGTTCTAAAATGTAATTCTTTTTTATGAGAAAGCCATGTTTATGGCTCATATTGCATCATGCAGGGTCAAAAGCTAGCGGAAGTTAAGGATCTTTACATGATTCAGGTCTATTCTTGAAACTAGTTGCAGTCTGCTCTGCTATTTATCTGAATCAACTTCTATACAACTAGTTGCTTTATTGATGGCCTATCAGGTGGGGGTCTATTGTTCGTTCAATCAACTTCTAGAGTTTGGGTTTTATCATGCTGATCCGCATCCTGGAAACCTGCTTCGCACATATGATGGGAAACTAGCCTACCTAGGTACTTTTATCTGCACAGCATTTACATGATTATGGATATAAAGAAGATGAATTGCAACATATAGTGAAGAATAGTCGTCATAATTTAGGAGTCGATCTTCTTGTTGGTGGTGCAAAATTATTTCATTACATTATAGGCCACAAGAAAACAGCTATGTTTTTAGAATGTGTTAGCCTGATATGATATGTCCTCCTTTAGTCTCTAAGCCTACTATATTAGGTATTTTAGTTGCATTTGAATTTCATAGCATTCATCATTTCCTGAAGGATATAACATACTCCTCAGACTTCGGCATGATGGGTGAATTCAAGGAAGAACTTCGTGATGGCTTTATTGAAGCTTGTCTCCATCTCGTGAACCGTGATTATGATGCACTTGCTCTGGACTTTGTAACTCTTGGGTACTTTGACTATTATGGTCTGCATTAAGTTGATACTGTGCTTCTTATTGAGGTTATATTATAGCCACGAAACTTAATTCAACAGGCTTCTTCCGCCAACAGCTGACAAGGAAGAAGTCACAAAAGCACTAACAGGTCCTTTCTTGCCCTAAGATGCAGTATACTTACTACTGTAGTATTATGTTTTAAATTCATTGCCTTTCTTCTAGTTCTTTCCCCCTATAATCCGCTATTATTTCAGTTTGTATAATGTGAAATGATATGTAGGTGTCTTTCGAGGTGCTCTTGACAAAGGAGTTCGCAACATTAGCTTTGGGGATCTTCTGGAGACTTGGGTTTTACCATGTATTAGTTTCCTGACATTTTCACCTCCTACTGAATTTCTCCATTAGTGACTGTTCCTAACTCCAGGAGACTTGTTTATGTTTTCTGGCTAACTTTGTTAGAATTTTGATTATAATTGCTGGTGGCCAGATACAAAACTACTTATGCACATCAGCATAGTGATAGAACCCTATCCTGTTACCTTATTTATAAGTTTGATTAGTGTTTTTTCATGTTGTTGGAGTGTATTCTATTTTATTATAATGCATTCTCCTTTGTGATGTGGGCCGATGGCTGCAGGTACAAATACAAGTTCAGGATTCCATCTTATTTTTCTCTTGTCATTAGAAGGTGACTTTGTATATTTTATCTGTTATTCTATGATGCTATGGTTATATAACACTGTTTCAAGATAACTATATTTCTTCTAGTCATGTGGAATCAACTTAAAACTTAACTGTATCAACTTTCTGGGTGCTCCAGTCTGGCTGTTCTAGAAGGAATTGCCATCAGCTCTGATCCAAATTACAAAGTTCTGGGCAATACATACCCTTGGATTGCCAGGAAGGTGCTTACTGGCGGCTCACCAAAATTGAAATCTTCATTGCAAGCTCTTCTTTACAAGGTATACTGACTTCTGGAAGGATGATTTGTTGATCTTTTAAAGTTCTTTATGAATCACTTTCTGCGAGTCGAAACTCATTGTTGATCAAATCAAGATACTGATTTCAAGTTTCTGAACTAGGATGGCGTGTTCAGAATTGATCGACTGGAGTCTCTCTTATCAGAGGTGAGGTAACATGTCTTTATTATTTTACTCGTCATATGGATCCTCTCTCCACTATGTCCTTTGGTTTGATAAGAAATCCATGAGAACTGAATTTACCTTGCGCCCTCTTGCCTTGTTGTGCACAAGATAAGTCTGTTGTCCCCTTATTTTGTTATTTATAAATTTGTATTTAGTACTCTTGTTCCCCGTGTTTGTGCATCTGAAACCTTATTAAGTTATAAATTTTCTCGAGGAACTACCGAACTAGTAAACTGCCTCTCAATAAATCGTTAGTTCTGATCAAAGATTTTTTGAGACAGGCATTGCGTGCCAGAACAGAAAGAGCAACGGTTGGTGAAGACAACTCTAAGAGGATGATCAAGCAAGTTCTTTCTTTTACGTTGGACGAGACGGTATTTCTAACTCCTATCTCGTTGTTAGTCAGCAAAATGCAGAAAGTAGATCAAAATCACTCTAAAATCCGCTCTATTTATGCGCAGGGAGCATTCGTGAGAGAAATACTTCTTGATGAATTTGCCAAGGTTAGATCTTGAGACATCTTCCTGTATTGCTTGCGCTGGATTTCATAAACGTATTTTCAACAATGATATTCAGAATCCATTGGTTGTATGATGTCTGCCATTAACAAAAAATGCTATACATCTTAGAAGACCAGAAACCTAATTAATAATCAAAAAAATCAAAGACCACAGCAAGACTATATATGTCCACAATGTTAGTTTTTAAATTATGTTAAACTTTTCATAAGAATAGGAAGGCTTCTATTATTCGCCAATGCCGGCCTTTTTATGGGTGAGGTAAAATTAAGCATCTAAGCAAACTAATCTGCAGGCTGATTAATCAGCATAAAGAAGTTTTTATGGTAAGATCTAATATTTGCTTACTATTTTAGCTCTTAATTGTGTTGCTCTGCAAGGCTATATTTTTCTTATGTGATTGTTTTACTTACTACTTGTTTAAGTGTGATCATATAGGGCTTGGATGCACTTGGACTAGCTACCTTGGATTCACTTACAGCAAACCTACCCTTCAGGCCAAGTTCGACCTCCATGACTGATGAAGATATCAACAATCTGCGGACACTAAGACGCCTTATGCTATTAATTTCAGAGCTTCAACGAACTGAAACATCTTCAGTGGTTTGTTACAGACACTCCTTTTTCTTCCCCAGTCCAAAGGATAGTCGTGGTTTAACTATGATAATGAAAAATAAGTAACTGGTAATAAGTTTTATGCATCGTTGATTTCTCACGGCAGGGTGGCAATGGAGTCGACATCCAGAAACAATCCTCAAATGGAGCAGCACTGCTCCCTTATGGACCGAAATCTGCTCAGAAAATGCTACCACTTCTTCTCTCTGCAATTTCTGAGGTAGGAATAATGCACCAAACATGTTCTGATACCATAGCTTCATAGGATCTTTACAAATACCATATTCTTAACTGGCTTTTAGCTAGGGGCCTAAGGCGACCTTTTCCTATTTTATTCACACTCAAATTGCAATTTTAACATTATCCGAGAGTGTCCTTTCTTGTTAATTTCTCCCTCACTTATGCGCTTCATTATGAAAACTCTTTCAGTTGCCACAAGATTCACAACAACAATTGCTAAGACTGCCAGCAGATCTGGCTGGAAAACTAGTCTCGCGTATTGCTGCCAGGACGTTAAAACGGGCACTGCTTTAGATGAATTGTTAAGAGTTTTCATTAAACATGGAGGAATTTTTGTGTTTTCACATCAGCAACTACTTGCCTTACGATTTTTTTCAGATTTGCTTTGACCGGTAGATGATCAGATGGATGGCAGCATACAACTGGAAAAACTTCCCTTGTGTACAAACTCGGAACGACGCTGAGTGGTGTCCAAGGGTAGAAAATCTGGTTTACATTCATACCGTGGAATTGACCACTTATTCACTCAAATACTCTTTTGTTAATGGATTCATCAATGTCATTGAGCATATTTTAATGGATTCATGCTGTATAAGTAATATTTTCGTGGAAGCTTAGATATTTCAAACTATTTATTGTCGAAAGATTACATGTTCTGTTTCAACCTTGAACTAGGAAAAACGAAGCAATTATTGATTTATTTCGATAATACAAACTTCTGCACAAATAGAGTTGAAGTTTAACGTGACCACTTCAGAGCATCTTCAATGGTCACTCTACAATAGAGTTTTACTCTATTGTAGAGTGTTTTGATCTCCAACAATGCATTTTATTCTACTCTACATTAGAAGAAAAGAATAGTATCACTTTACATGTAAAGTGATATTATTTATCCCTTTTAAAAAAAATTACTCAATAATATAAGGTATACAAATAGAATATATTTTTGTAGAGTTGATTGTTGGAGATGAATTTATGATTATTCTATATTTTACTCTATAATAGTGTAAAGTTTACTATGTTGTAAACCATTGAAGATGCTCTCAAGGGCCTAAACTGAATTGGAGTATCTGTAGTTTGAATAACGGTGTTAAGCTAGCATGCGATATTAGGAATTTAACTTAGGAGCTATAATGGTAAATTAGTATATTTATTTCTACTAGTAACGATCACATGTGTGGCACGCTTGAATATACGAGCACAAACAACTATATTCTGCTTAAATGATATATTGTTATTATTGCCTTGAATCCATATAGCTGCAACTTTCATTTTTCATTATTCATCCCATATATCTTTTCACCATCGATTCGATCTCTTGACATTATGATGGAATTTGTAATATGGATCTCATTGTAAATTCATAATTGTAAATCACTTGACACATGCAATATTGTAGTTAGCAATGTATATTGTTACCTATTATTTTCCAAAAAAAAGGTTTTTTATAAATATACATGCATTGCCTGAAACCTTTCGTGTAGTGAGATTAATTTAGATTCTACCCAGAAATATGGTGCACCTTATCTCCGTCATTGTGGCCATGTCTTCCCAAAGACATGACTATAAACTAATATGTGTACAAATAAGATACGAATGGTATTATATTTATTTAGGGTTAAAATGCCTGATAATATGAAATTAATTAGAATCGATTCTTCATCGAATAAATAGTAGCATCAAAAAAATTAAAACGTCTTCCACTTTATGCATGCATTACCAAAGGCTTTTCTTGTAGTGACATTAAATTAGATTTTCTCCTGAAATATGGTACACCTTATCTCCTTCATTTGTACCCATGTCTTCTGAAATATATTCGTTAATGAAAAATTTATTTTCTTAGGTAGCATGTTCAAGTTTGTGTAGCCACTTTCAAAACAACTTAAAGGTAAGTATATAGAACTGCACAATCTTATGACTTCATTTCGTATAATGGCAAGATCATTGTTCGGTGTTTCAGACACATGTAAGTTGAACTTAGAAATATCATCTTAGTCCTCTTAACTCAGCTTTTAGTCCATTTCACACAATAGTTTACTTACGTCGACTTCTATCAGTTTTTAGTCTATCAAACATGATACCTGAAAGACTAAAAACTGAAAACTGAAAGACTAGATTCACTCAATTTAGATATGAAAGTGAGATTAAATTCTGGATATCAGACAATATATCTGAGTATCATCTCAATTAACCCATCACTTGACGTTCTGCTATATGTTGAAGCTAGGGATCATTTTCTATTATACTCCCTCCGTCCTAATAATGATGGTTCATTTCTTTTTTACACGTAGATTAATGAGAGTTGTGTTTTATGTATAAAGTAGTGGGTGACACAAAATTCAATGTATTTTTTAGTTAAAAAGTGTTTTCTTTTTTGAAAACGGACCAACTTAATGGGACAGTCCAAAAAGAAAAATGTATCAATAATAATGAAACGGATGAAGTAGTTGTTTGCTTCCTGGTAGATTTGTTATTGTATAAAAATTCGATAAAACGAACCATCAAATCAAAGACTAAAAAATAAAATTGGCAGTGCTCCAATCAAATTAAACTTTATATTATTAAAATCGTAATTATTTTCAATTCGGAGAATCCAGACAACGACGTCCTACAGCTGTTCCTCACGAAGGGGAAAAAGGCATTGCTTGAACACGAATAGGAAATAAAGTCAACATGATTGATGATTAATTTTCAAGGAAACGTGAAGTAAACGACTTCAACTGTTGTAGAGAGCCATTCAAAAATGTGGTATATGAAATTTTGATTGTCCATCTTCAGTGTTGGCAGAGTAGCCGCCTGCAACCAAACGAAAAGAAAGAGGGGGAAGCTATATGTATCAAATTTGCTACTTAATTTTGTTAGTAATTCGTGTACTATATTTATGATTTATATAGAAACAACTTGACTGAATGGCAATGGACCGGATCTAGATCGGATCTGGTTAGGTCCAGATCTAGATCCGTAATTTTTTAGTTGGATCCGGATCCTATCCAGATCCATTGGATCCAAAAAAATTAGATCCAGACCCAGATCCATAAAATCCACAGGGTCCAAGGTCTAGACCCGGATCCATATGTTTTCTCTTCTAAAATAAATCATAAATCAAATATAATTCACAGTAACACCATAATAATAATAATAATAATAATAATCTAAATACATATAACACTATAATAATTATTTCAAAATTCTACAATCATCACTATACAAGAAGATGTTAGTTACAAATTTACTTTTGCTTTCGTGACAGCAAATAATATTGCAATAGTAATAGAAGAAGTAGCACACATATTTTAGCAAATAGATCACTCATATACAAAATTTTCTCAATTACAAGGTACAAATTTCTAATATTATTAACATATTATCCAATTTCGCAACCTATAGTTTATCCAACTTCGACTAGAAAGAAAAATATTATAATACATTTATAAATATAAATAAAAATTATATATACATATATATTATATGGATCCATGAATCGGATTTGGACCGGATCTGAATCTCAGAAATCGAGATCCAGATCCAGATTCAGATTTTAAAAGAATGATTCGGATCCGGTGCAGATCCGTCGTATCCTATTTTTTGAAGATCCAGATCCTAAAAAATGGATCTAGATCTGCGGATCTGGACCGGATCCGAGATCCACTGCCATCCCTACTCAACGTAACCCTAAAAAAAATCTCAACCAAATGCTAACAAGTTATATGAGCGCTATGTATTAGGAATTGCTTGGCTTGATTTAATAATTACTAAATACTATACAAACTAAAATAATGAAACCACAATCCCAGATCAATAACTACTCACTGAATATTAAGAATTAACTGAAATATTAAGAATTAAAAATAATTTAACCCAAATAATAAATCTAAATAATTGTCGAAAGAATCAAAACCTACACATGTTTCTATAACATCAAAATAAAACAACCGATCTTGATTGACTATTTCTAATTAAACAGTAAAATAGCTAGAGTTTTTACAAAAAAAATGCTAAACTAGAGTTTTCTTTCTTTCTTTTAATGTTTTTTTTTTTGAAATAGAGAGAAAGGGAAATAGTGGAGAATGTTTTCTTTCTTTCTCTTAAAATCGAGATAATTAATTCTCCATTTGTTTGAAGAATTATTCCAGTCTCATGTATATTGATTAGATTAAAATCAATGGTGAACAATTCAAAAAATTCAAATAATCTTAAGCTTTGGATATTCTCAAATTAAAGTAAATACTTAATTAGGTTGGATTAATTTTATCTATCTAACCTAAGGGGTGGTCTCCTATGCGCACGCACAGTGAGACCACCCCTCTTAATTAATTAATCCTAATTAATTAATTAATTTAATTAATTCTAATTAAAATTAGATAGTTTAATAAACTTCAATTGTAAATTAATAAATAATAATTTTGAATTAATATATCTTAATTTTAAATTAATAAACTCTAATTGTGAATAATAAATCCTAATTTTGAATAATAAACCATAATTTTAAATTAATAAACATTAATTGTGAATTAATAAACCCTAATTTTGAATTAATAAACCCTATTTAGAATTAATAAACCCTAATTTTGAATTAATAAACCTAATTGAAAATAATAAACCCTAATTTTGAATTAATAAACCATAATTACGAATTAATAAATTCTAATTTTGAATTAAAAATTAATAAATTTAATTATAAATTAACAAAATCTAATTATCCTTACTCACCATAATTAATACATAATTATTTTAATAAAAAAACAAGGATAAACTCACGGTGAGACGGAGTTCACCCAAGTTTTTGTCCTAACCTAATCATGTAAGTAAACACACTCTAAATTATACCCACGGCCACGGGGGCTAAATCAGTATTCTCATACAAGTATACGAAAGGTACTGATACACAAGACTAAGACTAAGACTATACAGAACTCTTTTATGCTAAAATAAAAAAATATAAAAGAATGTAGAGCCAATCCGGTGACACCATCGAGGCTTCACCATAATCCATTTCACTGGGTTTGGGAAAAGTGAGCTGAATATACATGCATGTACATATACATATTCACTCCTTCGGATTTTGGACATGTCAATACATATACTTATCTATATACACATGTACGGAGATTTCTCTCTGCATACATGTGTATTTGGGTTTATACTTAATGCGACACCCACTTTGCTTAAGTAGCCAAAATAAATGAAAACGTTCAATAAGATGAATCTTTTTTTTTTCTAGGGGGGATTTTAGTGATAGGTTCGCAGTAGGACTATAATGCATCACTTAGACTCTACGTTCGAGTAAAGAAAAGACTACTTTTGGAATTCCTGAAAATGAATGCTTTGCAAAATGCTTCATATTTCAAAACTACCTTCATATTTCCAATGATAATCCGGCAAGGCACCGGAACAAAAACTCCCTATTAACATATAAATGAATACCACATAATAGTGTTATCCATCAATCAGTCGTGTTCTAATCAGCATCCACAATATAGCACACAGTACTCCTAACAAAGACAAAAAGACAAGAACAGTTCTTGATTTGCCGGAACTTCTTGAAGTTGCCATGGCATTACCTGCAGCAACATTTAAGTTTCTGGCATTCATTCTTACTCTACCGAAGCTAGACATTCGTTCGAAAGCCCTATTTACCAAAGCACTTTCAGAAGCTGAAGCAGGAGTTGTTGGTATAGACTCCACAAAGGACCAGAGAGTAGAGGAGAACCATGAGTCTGTACCACCATCATCCTGTTTGCCACTTCCACTTTGATTTTCTCGGGCAGAATGATTTACAAAACCATAATTTTGATTTTGATCCACAACACCTAAACATGCCAAAATCCACTAATATTAGTAAGCAATCTAAACAACTTCAATACAAGAAGAGCTCTTGAAGCTGGCTCAAACTCCCCCACTTTCCACTTGGGCATTAGAGTTTTCACCATCTTGAAGATGACATGGTCTTCCCATACCATCCATCTGACCAAGAGCTCACACTTAGATTAAGTAGAATAAGAGAGTAAACAGTGTGCAAGTCGTGAACAAAATAAACAAAGCCATAGATACTTATGCAGCAGCTTAATTAACATGTATAGATTATTTTGTAGCAGCTCATAATGAATAGTCGTAGATGCTTTGGAAGCAGATAACAATGTATAGTCATAGAAGTTTCTGTAGCAGATCAAAATGTATAAAGACATTGATGCTTCTGTAGCAGCTCAAAAATTGCTTCAGTAGGGATTCCACTAATATCAGTACCTGAAGTCAATGGAGAAACAAATCCCTGATTTGGGTGTGCCTCAGTTATGATACTGCAACTTTGGCCGTCAGTGCTCATCTGATCGGAATTGTGAAACGGTCGCTGCAGCATGTAGCTTGTAGCATCCTCAAGATTGTTCATATAATAGCTTGAGAGTGGATCAATAGCTCCACTTCTAAAGTTACTCATGTATGGTTGAGATGTCTGCTTGGACTCAACAGGCCCCACATCACAGAGGAACAGGGGTGCATCTTGAAACAGTTCGAGCTCGTGCAGACAATCCAAATCCTCAATTGAAAACTTATCCGTATCATTAACCAGTTCACCAGGGTTTTGTGCAATTGGATCTGGGCCCAAATCATTCAATTCAAGAAAATCTTCGAAGAAGGCCTCATCAATGACTGGAGAATTTAGCACATTAGCAACTGGGGCAGAAGTGACCTCAGGTGCATCGTGAGTCTGGAATTGAGATACACCCGACTGTGTGAGGTCAAAACTAGTTGCTAGAATAGGTTGCTGAAAAGATGGCAGGGGAGCTGCCAAAGAAATGTCCCTAGAGGAATTGTCAACCAACGAACTGTGAGTTTCCTCACCGGCAAACTGCTCCAGATTATACTCGTGATCAACGACTGGCGGGTCAACAGGGAGGGGCTCATCTACATTTTGGTTCATGAGTTCCTCAAGATAATCGAATGAGGAAAGGTCTTGAAAATCAACTAATTTATTACTATTGACAAGTGTGATTTCATTAACTGGCTTTGGTAGAACTTCCTTCTCAATTAGAGATGGTACTTCAACTTCGTCATCAGCCCAGTCCTCCTCCCTAAACGGAGCTCCATATTGCTCACCATTTTTGGGACCAGGTCCACTTTTCTTGTAGACCTTGTACAGCACATAGTACTCCCTAGCAGCCTTGCATCTTTTCAGCTCTTCTTCATCCATGGTGTATTCATGCATCACCCAGTCCGTGCGCTCTCCTTTAGGTGCACGACCCCTATAGAAGACCAGAGTCTTCTTTAAACCAACAGCACGAGCACCACATGAGATGATACGGTCCTTCCCAGTTGCTTTCCAATATCCATGCCTTGTCGCCCTATTGGACCTTGCTCCATTTGGGTATTTCCTATCTCTTGGACTAAAGAAGAACCATTGCCTATCACCGGTTTTCAGTTTTGACAGCCCTGCATTTCAGATATGATTAACAGATGGGATTTTTCGAAAAAAGAGCTAAAGATCAGAAATCACAGAAACCAACTATCCAACTCAATTCATGCAACCCTATGCCACAGATTACAATCACACAGAAAATCGCAAATTTCACAAAAGAAAATATATAGATCCATGGTTCGAACATTTCACAACATTTTACGGGTGATTACAATTTCCAATATTACCCAAATGGCCTTCCAACATACATGCATACAATGCAATTTGAACTAGAATACGAACTAAACAACATAAAGAGGGGGGAAAAACAATCATCATGAAAAGCAAAACAACTAATCCGCATAGAGCGTTGACTTCAATCACAATCAGCATTAACACCAAATCTAAATCCGTAACACACAAAATCATCAATAACACATCACAAACCCACAAGAACAATTGATCAAATATCTGACCAAATCAAATATAACAAGCCACGGTCTAAATAATAATAGTCAAACCAAGTATGCTCGCAAACAAAAGGTCAACGATGAAATGAAATCATATCCAATCAAGAAAAAGGAGAAAAATATTGAATGATCAAAACCTACCAGGCAACTCCTCGGGATCCCACTTGTAGACATCAGTCTCAGCGATCACGTCGAGAAGATGGCGCTGGCAGCAGATCTTCCGCTTCAGATAGTAAAGCACCAGCTCCTCATCAGTCGGGTGGAATCGAAAACCCGGCGGGAAGACATTCCCATCGCCTGAAATATCCGATTTCACCTTCATATTTCCACCGAAAAAATCCGGGAAAACAGGGGAAAATGTTTCAGGGTCTTCACTCTGTGTCTAAGATTGAGAAAAATCTAGCAGAAAGAGGAGTAGCGGAGAAGGAAACGAAGCCCTCCTCGGTCAACGGGAGAGATATAGGGAAGCCGAAATTTCTTGGAAACTTATGGTAAGGAATTATGATTCGATGCGAGTGCAGTGCACTGTGCTTTGCGTGGAGTTTCGTTGACTGAGCTTCACCTTTTTCTCTTTTTTGCTAGTGTGAAAAGGGAGGTTGCGTACGTTTTTTTAATTGTCCCATTTAATTTGATTTTTTTTAAAATATAAATATATTATTTCTCTCTTTAAATAACTGTATCGAATAAAATTAAACTTTATTCGTTGGAAATATAACTTATCTTTCCAAATTTTATATTTGGCTTTTGTGGGGAAAGTTTAGTTGATTATCGACCTGAGTTGTTTAGTTGCGTGAGACTGTTTTATTAGCTAGAATTTATAAGATGGACCTAATCTAAACAAATACGAGCATCACTAAAATTATAAATACGTCATTATATACAAATTTAGATATAAATTTTGATCAATCTGATAAATTTTGATTCAAAAGACAATTTCACACAAAGTATAGGGATATCTAAAATAAAATGTTAACCATCCCAACTATCCATGACACTATATGCTTTAGTCATAATCGCAAGTCTTATCCAATGCTTTAATTTGAAATATAAATTTTACTATGCATAATCTAGAGCTTTGACTGTTAATTGATCAAGTCTACAAATTGGAATTGGCTTCTATATACTAGTCTTGTCACAGTTATAGATCTTGGTTTCTGTTATGCACTATAGCATAACATATAATTCAACAAAATCATCTCGCAATTCAAAACATAAAATGCTCGTGAAAGTCGTAACGCAATAGACACCATAAATAGAAATGTCCGAAACTGCTTTGACTTGCCAAAGATTTTTGGCAATTCAATGAGGCAAAGCTTCTATTTACATATTCTACAAGTACTATTACTATGAGCACAAACCAATCACCCTCTTTGAGATTCCAGTCAGCAGCCATAGAATAGCACAGATTACTCCTAGTATGGAAAAACACAAGAATCCAATTCTAGATTTGCTAGAATCTCTTGAAGTTGCAGTGTTTCTGGCATTAACCCTTACCATACTTAAGCTAGACATTCGTTCACAAGCCCCATTTACCGAAAGACCTTCAGAAGCTGAAGCGGGGGTTGTCGGTATAGACTCCAAGAAGGACCAAACAGCCGAGGAGAACCATGAGTCTGTATCATCATTATCCTGTTCACCCCTCCCATTTTCGTTTCCTCCAGCAGGTTGATTTACAAAATTGTTTTGGTTTTGATAGAGATCACCTAAACATGCCAAAACCCACCAACATTAGTAAAACAGCGTGTTACAACTTCAAAAGAAGAGCTCTCGAAGCTGGTTCAAACCCCCATCTCCATTGTTCGGGAACGAGAGTTCTCACCGCCCTGAAGATGGCTAGAGCTCTATTCGATTGGTCAACGAATAGAATAACTGGCATGCACATCATCAGAAAATCGCACAAAACTATAAATAGAGTTGAAGCAGCTCAAGAATTGCTCCACTGGGAATTCCTACCTGAAGGTGGTGATGATGCACTGAAGTCCTGATTAGCTTCAGAGGTGGACACTACACTGTAAGTTGGCTCATACCTCCACAGCTGAGAGCTGGCTCCTTCTAAATTTTTATTTTGTTGCCGCGCCACATAATTTTCAGTTGCATTCTGAAGCCTGTTCATATCTGAGCTCGAACTCGGGTCCATGACTCCATTATCAAAGTTATTCGCAGATGGCTGAGAAACCTTCCAGGGCTCGACAGGCTCGGAAAGGAAAGAAGAAGCATCTTCATGCAGATTGTTCAAACCATCAAAATCCTCAAATTGCAGGCTCCCAAAATTACTTCCCCAGTTATCATGACTTAGAAAGTTTGGATCTGAATATAGATCATCCATTTCAAGGTAATCTTTGAGGAAGTCCTCCTCAGCCAGATTAGGATCTTGCATATTGACAAATGTGGCAGAGGAGAGCTGAGCCGCCTCTTGTGACTGCAATTGAGTCGTCTCTACAAGGTCACAACGAGCTGGTAGATATGGTTGTGGGCTAAATGCTTGAAGCACTGGTGCAGATACATCAACAGAAGAATGGCAAACTAATGTACTCTCAGTTTCCTCCTCACCAAGAAACTGATGCAGAGCATACTTGCAATCAACATCTGGTTGCTGAACAGAGTCGGGCTCACTTGCTATTCGGTTCAATATTTCCTCAAGATCATATAGTGACGACTGCTTTTGACAATCAACAGATTCAGTATTATCAACAGGCACGGTTTCACAAGCTTGCTCTATTGGTTTCTCCTGTTCAACCGGACATTGAACTTCAAGATCCTCGTCCCACTCCTCTTCCCTAAATGGTGCACCATACTGCTCGCCATTTTTCGGCCCAGGCCCACTTTTCTTGTAGACCTTGTACAATGCATAGTATCCCTTAGCATCTTGGCATCTTTTGAACTCCTCCTCGTCCATGGTATATTCATGCATCACCCAGTCCGTGCGTTCTCCTTTAGGCGCACGACCTCTGTAGAACACCAGAGTCTTCTTTATCCCAACAACACGAGAACCATATGAGATAACACGGTCCTTCCCAGTTACCTTCCAATAGCCATGCCCGGTCGCCCTACTGGACTTTCCTCCTTTTGGATATTTTCGATCTCTAGGACTAAAGAAGAACCACTGTCTATCACCAGTTTGTAGTTTCGACATCCCTGCATCAGAAAGTGAAATTCAGTAAATCATGCCATCAATAAACGTAAGGAAAGTAAAAAAATTCATTCAAATACTATGCACACAATAAATCAACAATAATCATAGCCTCGAGACACAATAACAAATGGAAAGTGGGAAATGACAATATAACTTTAGATTTCACACATATACAAATATATCAAACTACAAAGCAATTGAGGCCATGAACACAATACACATAAAAATTTAGAAAACTTATATACTGCTAACACAGATTCCAGTTGTCAATTCTTAATTTTCACTAAACTAAGCTCTACATCATATTCATCACAGAATCAAAACAAATCAGTGAACGAAAATAACAATAACCCCGCCTGGAAAAGTAGACAGCACAATCAACCAGACATTAACTTTGCATTCAACTAATCGGTAAAAAGATCCCACAAACACATTCATAACAAACCAATAAACTGAAAAAACCCGTGCAAAACCCTACTAATAATCACTTTGATCTCGATAACATGATAATAAAAGACCAATCAACCAGAAACAGTAAAATAACTGGTTCCAATTAGCAAACACCAAAATTAAGGATTAAAAACCCTACCAGGCAAATCCTGGGGGTCCCACTTGTAAACATCGATCTCAGTGACGACGTCGGGACGGTGTCGTTTACAGCAAATCTTCCTCTTGAGATAGTAAAGGACGAGCTCCTCATCGGTGGGGTGGAATCTGAATCCCGGAGGGAATCTCTTTCCGCTCACGAGGAAATCCGGATCCACCTTCATCTGCAGATATGCAGAGATATCACCAAGAGGGAATGAGACGAGATTTTGGGGTTTTTTGGGTGAGGAAGGTTAAACCCTGTTAAAGGGCGAGGATGAATATGAGAAAAGAGTGAAGAAGCGTGGTGGACAAGCTTATAGGAGGGAGAGAGAGAGATGATGATGATTTGGTCAAAATAATGAAGATTATTGTACTATTACTATTATAAAAGCCAAATAGTGAACCGCGTCCAAAAATATCACATCATCGTACTAGTAGTAGATTTTATTTTATTTTTATTTTTTTCCTTTTCACTAAAACTTCTGCAAGAAACTTGTTATAGAATACTAATTAGATATCTATTTTAGTCATATTTTCATCGATATTAAAAAATTATGCTAATTATTTTTTATTCTCATCTTCTTTTGTTTTTAAATCGAAAGAAAAAACATCAAAAAATTGATAGACAGAAGCTCCCACAAAAATCTAACGGAAACTAAGAATTTATATAATACGTATTGATCGAATTTAATATATGAATAATACAAAAGTCATTCTTTTACATTTTTTTCACATATTTGGGGAACACGTCAGAGCTGTTGATGGGAAGAACAAAGATGGGAGTGAGCGATTGAACGATGTAGATTTTGCCCTCTGGTAAAACAAGGTTTTGTAAATCTAAAATAAGATTTACAATTGTATACGCATATATTTCAAGTAGTGCTAATATATGTAAGTAGCCAAAAAAATAGGAATATGAGTTTTATGGCCTAGTCCATAAAAACATGAGTTTTATAGCCATTTTGGCTTAAAATGATCAAAATATCCGTGAAAAATTCAAAAAGGTGTCTCTCTCTCTCTCTCTCTCAGCCGTCCTACTCTCTCTCTCTCTGGACTCACTCACTCTTTCTCTCTCTCACGGACTCACTCACTGAAAAAAAAAACTGTGCACGCTCTCGACTAACTCACCGTGCATTCTCGACTAACTCACCGTGCATTCTCTCGACTGAACTCTCTCTCACGACTCACGCAAAACCCGCAACATGAGTGATACGGATACTGATCCACCAGATTCTCGAATGCGGCCGAGCAAGCGGCGGCGAAGGAGAGCTCCTCCACGGCGGAAGAAGCTTTCTACGGGCGCGCCCACAAGACGCAGTTAACGCCGTCGACCTTCTACTGGTCGACGAGCTTCAGCACCAATTTAGGGCGCCACGGTCGCAGCACAGATCATGCACGGTCGTGCACCATGCACGGACCATGCACGGTTGCACGGCGGCACCCACCGCGCACGATGAGTTCCGTGCACGGTTTATGCGTTCATAACTACGGTATAGCCGTGTACTATACACTGCCTCGATGTTAGCATCTCATATTTTTAAATTTAACTTATTAAATGATCCTAAATATTAAATTAATAACTTTATTAACATAAAATCAACACAAATAACATATGTGACGCATAATACTTCTACCGTACAACCGTACTACTAATAACGCATTTTGTTTTCTTCAAAACATGAAATTTATCATTCCAAAGAATATAAAAGTATTAAAAAACATATTTAGGTGTAAATCATCAACCGTGTACTCAAGAACACGTAAAAAATCCTATACTGATTTAATTTACCTTAATCCAACTAGCAATGCTCGATTTCCAGTGTTCGATTGAAAAAAAACGCAGGTAACAACTTGTTGTATTAATTATTTTTTCGCCTCTCTTCCTCACTTTGAAACTGTAATGTTACAAATGAATTGTTTGTGATTTGAATTCAATGTCTACCGATTTTTCAAATTAAATATTTACCAACCTCTTTTTACAATTAATGTTGAGAGAACTTTAATTTAATTCCATTCAAATTTTGGCAGAAGAGCATTCAATTTAATTGTTGGATTTTCGGGGGAGAGAGAGAGAGAGAGAGTCAGAGAGAGAGAGAGAGAGAGAGAGAGAGGAGAGTTATTATTTTAAATGGTGGATCCAATGATATTTATGTCTTTTTAAGCCAAAATGGCTATAAAACTCATGTTTTTATGAGTGTGGATATAAAACTTATCACACTATATCTTTTGGTTATATATAAAGTTCTCCCTTTCAAGTAAACGTGTAATTAATAATATAAATTATTGGTGTGTTTCAAATAAAAGAAATATGGATGATGAGCTATTGACTTCAAAGTGGACCACTTATATTTTATTTGTTTGTTTAATTTTATATTTTATTAGATAAATAAATTTTAAAATAATACGTGAATGTGTACTCGCATCTGTAAATATTAATCACTCTATCATTAGATCAATATACACATACTACTTATATTTTATTGTATAATAATCAGTTGGCTTAATAAAATTATTATTTTTGTCTAGATATAACTTAATTAGTCATTGTATTATAAATTTGCTCTATATTTTAGTTAATTATGAAATCCTGAATAATTAATATGATATTTTGGTTTATTTACTTTTATTTTTGATTGGTACTTATAATTTTTTTATTAATGTAGCTAAATAATCTACATAGTCTTTGATTAATAAATATAAATATTAAAATGAGATTTTTAAAAAATGTATGCCATCATTTATTTTATTTTGAATGCTTTGTGTTTAACTACAATCTAAATTGGCCAAAGAATTTGATCAATAGATAATCATGTACACCTTTATTTAGTAAGTTTTTATTTATAGAATTTCGTTGGCATATGGATTTGATAATAGTTTTAGTCGTTTCTTTCATGTTTTTTCGTCAACTTTCTTGAAAATATATCTTGTTTTTTTGGGGGTATGACTTTAATACTAATTTTAGAGTGAATAGTGAGAAGAAATTATAACGTTTTTTTCAATAGGTTTATCCCATGTGATTTTTAATATTTTGTATTACTAGTGTGTTTCTTAACTATTTTGGCATTAATTACATTACATATTACATAAAATATTGTTGCCAACATTTTATTTGGTTTGAATGTGGCTTCTAATGGTATTGCTTCGTTATTGTTACTTGGTAAAAGAACTGTCCATCCGCGTTTCAAGATTCCAATCCTAATGAAGATTTAATTTGCAATATTAGACAAGGAAGCCCACTTGCGAAAGTTATTATAAAGGCAAAACTTATTATTTGGAATGACACTTATGATGCACAAATATTGTTTCGAAGCTTTTGATAAAATTATTCAAGATATAATGCAAGTAGTTGATTAAAGTAGATTGGATTTGCCTTTTGGAGAAAAATTGTAGTGTTTGATGGTGATTTTTGACAGATATTGCTAGTTATCTCTAAGGGTACTAAATAAGAAGTTGTAAATGCTATAATTAATTCTTCTTATATTTGGATAAATTGCACTGAGTTGAGATTGACCAAAAATATGCTACTTCAACAAGTTTCTTCAAATGACAAAGCTAAGGAATTGGAAGAATTTTCTTATTGGATTGTGAGTATTTGCGATAAAACTGTTGGTTTGGTGAAATATGGATTTAGCGTCATTAAACTTCCCAGTGATATTGTGTTAAAGAGTTTTGGTGATTCTTTACAAACCATAGTGTTGCACATTTATTAATCATATATTGACAATGATGATCTTACTTCTTACTTTCAATATTGGTCTATACTTGCCCCTGCTTTAGATGTGATCGATTCAATTAATCAATATATGATTAATTTGAATGCATCTAATGATCATATGTATTTGAGTTTGGATAGTATATGTAAATCCTATTAGAGTAGTTGTTTGCAAAATTGTGCTACAATTGTTCCTACTTTAGATGCGATCGATTCAATTAATCAATAAATGATTAGTTTGAATGCATCTAGTGGTCATATGTTTCGGATTGTACATGTAAATTCGATTGGAGTAGTCGCTTTTTTGTTACAATTCCCACTCCTGAGTTTTGAATAGACTAAGGCGTTCCAGTACGTCTAATCATGAGTTATTTTTTGAAAGTTGGCACTCCATTTATGCTATTGAAAAATATAGATCATTTTATGAATTTGTGTAATGAAGTGGAATTGGTTATTACGAAGTTAGTTTATCATGTTTTAGAGGGAATATTGTTGAGTGGACACAATAATGGACATATTGTTTTGATACATCGACTATCACTTACACCTTTTGACCCAAGATTACCTTTTGAGTTTCAACAACAACAATTTCTACTGTTTGTGTCATATGCGATGACCATCAATGAAAATAAAGATCAATCATTTTCGTAAGTAGGTTTGTACCTAAAAAACCATATTTTTACTCATGCTCAGCTTTATGCTGCTGTGTCAAGATTTACTAACCGTTGGGGTTTGAAAATTTTGATTTGTGGAAATGATGATGAGGATTATACGTCTATTACCATAATGTTTTTCAAAACTTATAATGTACGATTTTTTGTATATTATTTTTATATATTATACTTTGTATATTAAGAGTGCTATATATCTATTTTTTTCGAAATTTGATATTGTGCATACGGGTACAATACTAGTTAATATATAAAGTGTTAATATATGTAAGTAGCCAAAAAAAATAGGAATAAGAGTTTTATAGCCTAGTTCATAAAAACATGAGTTTTATAGCCATTTTGGCTTAAAAAGACCAAAATATCCCGGAAAATTTAAAAAAAAAAAACGGTCTCTCTCTCTCGCACTCACTGCACTCACTCTCTCTCTCACGGACTCACTCACCACCGAACTCACCTTCTCTCGCTCACTCTCTCGCTCTCACTCACCTCTCTCACGACTCACTCTCTCTCTGCTCTCTCACGACTCACCGACTCTCTCACTCTCTCACCGTAAAACGAAACCCACAACCCACGGAAACCCACGACTCACTCCCCGAAAACCCACGATCCACGACTCACGACACACTCTCACGACTCACGCAAAACAACAACATGAGTGATACGGATACGGATCTGATCCACGGTACTCCCGGATGCGGCCGAGCAAGCGGCGGCGAAGGAGAGAGCTCCTCCACGGCGGAAGAAGCTTCACGCGGGCCGTCGCCGCAAGACGTTAAACACGCCGTCGACCTTCCGCCTTGGTCGACGAACTTCCGCACCGATTTAGGAGCACCACGACCTCCGGTGAGTAATCGTGCATTTAAAATCGGTTTTACTATGTACACGATAGTTTTCATGTTTGACACGATAATTTTCATGTATGACACGATAGTGATGAAATTTCGATAGTTTGTGTGTTTAGAAACTTATATATTAAAATCGATTGCTATGTTGTTGAAATTCGTTAAAATTAGATTGGTTCAGAAGACACGGTTCTACCGTGTATCAAGATCAGATACGGTAGCACCGTGTCCCGACCAACCGCACGGTTGTTACAGACATCGGCGCTAACCGTGTAGCGGATCTTCAAGACACGTTAGCACCATGTATGAAGAACGATTGCGGTTGGTCGAACACGGTGCTAACCGCAGCGGTTTCGATACGGTTAGCACCGCATTGAAGAACCGTCTGCCTGTTCAAAGGCACTAGCACCGTGTGCTGATTTGAATCGTATTACGGCGTTAGAACTTCGCTTAGTGTATACCGATTAATCTTGTGCATTTGACCTCGTTATAGGTGGTTACGACCACATATGCAAGCTACGCCGGACGATCAACCAATACATCCGAATTGATGTATTAGCCGAGGTGAGGACATGTCTCAGAGCAGCATGGATGTATCGACGATTTAGACAGAGCTGCTGGGCATCTTCTTCATCTCGAGAGGAAAGCGCTAATGTCGCCTGCACAACTGGATGGCCCGGACAGTTGTGGATCCTAGTTTTATGGAGTTCGAGATTTGGTTTCACGATGTGGAACCGATATACGATTTGGGATGATTGAGTTTGCCTCGGTCTCCGGATTGCGCTTTGGGCGTCTTCCTTGATCCGAACTTGAGGCACGAGATTCCCCGACCAAAGATGTTCCATAGGTTGTTTCGGCCTGGAGGACTACTATTTCAGAGCTCCGCAGCCGATTCATCAAACAACGGCTGGGTGATGATGCCGCAGACTACTTGAAGGCGGCTTTCATATTAGTAGCTTACCTCATCGTCCTTTGCCGCGATAGGGAAGCCATCGAGCCATGGGTTTGGGCGTTGGCTGAGGATTTTGATATGTGGCAGAGTTTTCCTGGGGCTCTATTCATTCCAGGTCCTCTGTCACGGGATTGATGTGCTGAAGAGGCACCCGAGCGAGGTGGCAGCTTCGAGGAAGACGTACCATTTCTATGGTCCTGTTTGGGCCTTACAGATTTGGTCGTATGAGGCCATCCCCGACTTAGGACGCATGTGTGGATGCCGAGACAGTGAGATACGGATTCCGAGATGCTTGATGTGGACTACATGGAAGTCCCCGACCCAGTATACTGGATTTTTTGACGAGCAGGTAATTTTAATCTCATGTTTAGTATTTGCTGTATATTTATTAAATACATTATAATCAATAATGTGTATGTGTTTTTTGTAGCGTTTATGTCATCGTGTGCTGGAGCCGCTCGAGACCGAGTTGTCAGAGGCATACTACTTGAGCCTATACGAGGGCGATCCGATGGCTATTCGGTTTGTGCCTGCGGGGCGGCATGCCAGAGGCGCACATGACGAGCTCGCATGCCACAAGCAGTGCTGTGCGTGAGAGAGTGCCCGCAGGTGGCGCAGAGCATGTCCCGATCATGCAACAGTGGCGGCGGCTGGGAAGATGAAGTGCGGAGATACATCTCGGGTTTTTGAGCCGAGTCGACCTGGCGCATCTCGATCGCAGTCGAAGCGTCGTAGACATGAGGAGGCGCCAGAGCCAGACCACGTGTGCTGCGAACACGCCAGGAGTGTTCGACTAGACGAGGCCTCCATTTCGCCGTGATCGAGACCGTCCGTCGTGCCATTGTGGACGACGATTCGAGAGGGCCTCGTAGCTCGAGTGGCTCGACGTGTGTTCGAGCGATGACGGAGTTCTTGAGCGCAGATCTTGAGCGTAGATCTCGTACCTATATCTGCACATGGAGCTACGCGGCTATTTGAGCATATCGATCGAGGCGCTCGGTCCCAAAGATGAGGAGGGGCCCAGACTAGCCACGACGATCCGCTACACGGCAGATCGATCCGAGGATGTGCCCCACATTAGCCACCGACGATCCGCTTCACGGCAGTCGATCCGGAGGTGCCTCACATTAGCCACCGACGATCCGCTTCACGGCAGTCGATCCGAGGAGGTGCCTCACATTAGCCACCGACGATCCGCTTCACGGCGGTCGATCCGGAGGGCCCAAGACTAGCCACCGACGATCGGGTCGTCGAGAGTCTAGTCACGCCACCACGGAGATCGGCGGCCGAGAGCCGATCGTGCTCGAGGTGATGGATCGTCGATGGTGGGATGATGCCGCATCGGAGACCCCACATGCAGCTCAGAGAGTATGGTACCCCGAGCGCGACCAAGGGCCTTCGAGGTCTTTAGCAAAGCGGGCCGGATGTTTTTGTCGTGGCTAATTTGAATCAAGATGTCGTGACTCAAAACTGCTCGATCATATCACCGACCAGTTTCGAGTTCACGGGCGAGGTACTTTATTACAACATTTATTCAAATTTTGTTTATATATTTATAATTCAATTAATGGTGTTCTTTTTTTATGTGTGTTAGATTATGGAGTTGTACACTTTGTATATACATTGGAAAATAATCAACCGACATCATCCTGGCAATGTATTATTGCCCTCGGTCAATGAAGCTCGATGCATTGTAGCACCGATTGGATTTTATGTAAGTTTGAAATGTCCTTATCCAGATGATCCTGACTAAATGTCCTTATGGAGTTTGAAATGTCCTTAAATTATTCCTGACTAAATTTATTCATTTATGCAGCAAGCGCTTTTGCGTGAGTTCACCCGGCTTCATCCAGATGATCCTATGGGCTTTAGGGTGGTATCAAACACCACATATCCACGATGGCAAGTACCATGACTTGTTAGCGATGGTGCGAGGCGATGCGAGCATAGCGCATCGTGGTTGTCTTGATCACGGTAAATTTATTACCTCATTTCTATTTTTTCTATCCAATTGAATGTAAACTTTAAAATTATCAATGTTGCAGATACTAGCCATCCGTAGCGCCGGGCAATCACCGGGTCACAGTCAGATATCTCTTGTTGAGTGGACTCTTGAGGTGCACGACTCACCGTCGCACAACCCCGACTCTCGGCGTTGAGACGCTACCGATGTTGCCCATTATTCGCTTTTCCTCGATCGATGATGGTAGTGGATTTTGGAACAACAATCCATTGAGGACGCCACACAATGAGCATCCGACATTGGCGGAGGTGCCCATGATCGCATTCGAGCAGAAAGACTCGGTGAGTTGCGGTGTCTTTGCATGCGTCATATGTATCGCCTCATCACGGTATACCTCGGAGGTTACATCATAGTCGGCGTTACATACTGATTTCAAATACAGACGATAGCTCGTAGGATATGGACATTGTCTCGCTTTTGATTAGTTTCCTTGACTTTTTGTATTTATAACGGATATTGTAGAATTTTTATCCGTGTTAGTGATATTTTGTTTGTATTGGAGGTCGTGACCTCTATGTATATGTTGTGGAGGCCGTGACCTCTTTGTATATTGCTTGTTGTTGGCTATTGCTTGTTGTTGGCTATTTGTCGAGTGCAAGTTGGCTTATCCATATTTTAGAGGTTATCTTTGCCTTTTTACATGTATATATAGTTTGTAAGTTTAATAGTTTTGTCGAATTTGCAATTAACCGAATAGGGGATTGAATCGATTCAATTAACCGAATTTGCAATTAACCAAATTTGTTGGATTATGGGGATTGCACGGGCGTACGATCGCGCATGGTACACTGATCGTGCACGACGTGCACGATCGTGCTGCGAGTATGCAGGCGTGCACGGCAGACGCCCGTGCACGATCGTGCACGATCGTGCACGCCGTGTGCACCGCACTGCACCGCACGCCGTGCGTACCGTGCACGGGGTACGCGCCCGCTGCGATCGTGCACGTCGTGCACGATCGCGGTACGTGCACGATCGCAGCACTCCTGCACCCCGCGCCGTGTACCGCCGTGCACGCACGTGTACCCCGTGAATCCAATTGAACCAACATAATCCAACAAAACCAACATAATTCAACAAAACCAACATAATCCAACAAAACCAACAACAATCCAATCGAATCCCTAATTCAACAAAACCAACATAATCCAACAAAACCAACAACAATCCAATCGAATCCCTAATTCAACAAAACCAACATAATCCAACAAAACCAACAACAATCCAACTGAATCCCCTAATTCAACAAAACCAACATAATCCAACAAAAACCAACAATATTCAACAAAATCCAACATAATCCAACAAAAACCAACAATATTCAACCAAATCCAACATAATTCAACAAAATCCAAAAACAACGAATATCACTGCATATAACAAATATCCTTACTCACGAGGCCGTTGAGGACACAAATTCCTTGTATGCTCTTCACTTGACAAATACTACATTTTTCCTACGCCGTGTCCTTTCCACACATGTTTCATCACTAATGGCAATAAATGTTGTGCATGAGCGTTTGTTGTGGCCTCGACCGCTAACGTGTGCATATTTGACGACGTGATCTTGAAGAACCCTCAACAACCGATTGCATCCTACTCAATCTAGGAAGCCCACCGACGTGTGATGATTGGAGGTCGAATAATGTAGCCGACATGAGTCAGTACAATCCATGCACCGGATGTGATATGATCCAATTCGATAAGAATAAGTCGCCGCAAAAACAGACTGTCGATAATACTGAGCCACAAAGTCAGTGACTTGTAAACCAGCACGCCTAAAAAAAGAAATTAATCACAAAATAAATTAACCACAACATATGAGTTGGACTTGACGTTTAGATAAATACCGTACCTAATAGCAGCACAAGCGTGACAACAAGGGATCTCGTCCAAATCGAACTCACGACATTCACATGTCCCATTCTGCAAATCAACCACGTATGATGTGTTTTCCTCTTCGACTTTAAACATGTGTGTCGTCGTTGAACGAACAACCAAGCGACGCCCCTTTTCGACAGAGGCATGTAGCTTCGACGCGGCTACTTCAGTCAACTCATCGACCTGCGCCGCACTAGCTCGTCGTACGTCAAACCATTTCTCCGTAATAGATCGAAAAGTCTCAAGCAACGAGCAAACAGGTAGACGTCGAGCCCACAACAACCGACTATTGAAACTCTCTGCCGCATTCGAAGTCATGAAACTATATCTTCGTACAGGACACTTCAACCTAGACCACCTATGCTCGCCAATGGAAAGTAGATGATGGTGGGCTGTCGGTTTTAGAACATCCACAGCAGAAAAAAATCTCTCGAAATCCTCTGATCGATAGGCATATGCAGCTGACTTGATAACTGTACAAACATGCGATCCAAATCTCGCCATATTCTTCTGCAAATGGTAAAAGCACAACACATGTGCGACGTTCGGATACACGGACTCCACAGCTTTTTCGATGCCCTTATGTTGATCGACACAACTAAGAGATCATCGGGATGACCAATGCACTAACGCGGTGAGATAAAAACCAAGTCCATGACTCTTCATCCTCAATCGGACCTAACCCAATAGCAATCGGAAGATTCCTTCATTTCCATCCTTCGTAATGACAAAACAAATTCCTTTGTTCTTTCCTTAAGACGAGTCCCGTCTACAACGACGACCGGCCGTAGGTAATGCTTGAAAGCATACAAACACCGCCCAAGAGCAAGAAACAAATATCGAAATTCGCCATCATGAGCCGCCTCAATATCATATAGTGTCCGGGGTTTGATTCTCTCAACAGATGCAAATATGATGGAAGCAATTGATAGGACCGTTCGAAATCGCCATATGTCATCTCTATAGCGACGTTTCTTGCTCGGAGAGCAAAGCTGTAATCCATCTCAATGCCAAATTGTCGATGCATCTCTCCAATCATCTCTTTCGCCCGATTACACCTTCATCGACCAATTTCCGTGCAAAATACTTGCCAACAATCTTAGCAAGGCACCTGTCGTGGAGCAGGCGATTCAAATCCAAGTGACAAGTATGATTGTTGTTCAACTTAATTACTCTCCATATCGTTGCCCTCTGGACGGCTCGTAGCTTAAAAGGACAACCGTTGCCATGCTTGCAAACATACCCCAAACGTGTTTTACTTGACCGATCGACCACGTACTCTACATGATTCTCCAAGTGGTACAATCCCACGGCTATCGCCAAGTCATCTTTCGTCTTAAATATCGAATCAACGCATAATTGGTCGGTATGGGGTCCAAGGTTCAACCCAATCTAATGGCAATGCCATCGTCATAATCAAGTAATGGAATAACCCGCTTGCGTAACTCATGCGTTGTATCATCATCTCGGTTCGTGAAGTTGTAGCATGAGCCTCACCATCATGTCTTTGTTCGGAAGTGAAGTTCGTTGTCCGATAACCTTATCAAGATGTCCGGTTGTCGAATCCAAGCACCAAATTCGAGCTAATGAATCAAATATATCTCACGCCGGTTCGTGTCTTCCTCTTCATCCGAATACACCACTCGTCTTCCTCCTCATTCAAGACAACGGCTCATCTTCGTGTATAGCCGAACCAAGACATCTTGCATTAGACTCGGGCAAGCGTAGATCGTTGTGAACCATATAATACCGGTGTCTCTGTGTGTACCGTGGTTGCATCGCTTGCCCTTTTCAATCACATACACAATCGATCATCCTTTTGTTCCACAATCAATCGGAACAAATCGTTGTCGATTTTCAACGATACTTTTATTCTTCTTCCATCACTAGCGCCGTCAGATAGAAAAGCATATAATCCGATCCACCATTGTTGCCTACTTGCTCATGAATCTCTCTTAGCAAATTAGCACGTGAAATCTGCATTCTCTGACCATGTATACGAGAACCTCGTCGCCGCCTATATACTCGCCTCGTCCCAACTACCACCATGACGTATAATAAGACGTTGCAAGACATCTGTTGCAAAATAAGATATAAAAGATAATGATCATATACATAGGATGACGGATACATAGGATGCACGGCCATGCACGGTCGTACACGGATGCACGGCCATGCACGGTCGTGCACGGTCGCGCACCGTGCACGTCGTGCACCGTGCACGATCATATACATAGGATGCACGGATGCACGGTGCCGCATCGCGCACCACCATGCACCGCCCACGGCCGGCACCGTGCGGCATGCGTGGCGATTGCGGCGTGCGGTGCACGCGATGCGTGCACGATGCACGCACCGCGCGCGGATGATTAAGGTGCACGGTTTATGCGTTCATAAGTACGGTATAGCGGGTAATCGCATACCTGATTCGGTGTTAGCATCTCATATTTTTAAATTTAACTTGTTAAATGATCCTAAATATTAAATTAATCAATTTATTAACATAAAATCAACACAAATAACATATGTGACGATAATAATTCTACCGTGTACAACCGTACTCAAGAACGATTTTTTTCTTCAAAACATGAAATTTATCATTCCAAAGAATATAAAAGTATTAAAAACATATTTAGGGTGTAAATCATCAACAGTGTATAACCGTGTACTCAAGAACACGTAAAAAATTCTATACTGGATTTAATTTACCTTAATCCACTAGCAATGCTCGATTTCCATTGTTTGATTGAAAAACGCAGTAACAACTTCTTCTATTAATTATTTTCGACTCTCTTCTCTTTTGAAATTGTAATGTTACAAATGAATTGTTTGTGATTTGAATTCAATATCTACCGATTTTTCAAATTAAATGTTTACCAACCTCTTTTACAATTAATGTTTACCAACTTTAGTTTAACATTCAATTTTAGCGTAATTCATTTATTTTTTACAGAGAGAGAGAGGAGGAGAAAGAAAGTTGTGATTTTCGCAGAGGGAGAGAGAGAGAGGATAGAGAGAGTGACCCAGGATATTTATGTATTTTAAAAAACGACTATAAAACTCATGTTTTTATGAGTGTGGATATATAACTTATCCAACTATTTTTTTGGTTATATATAAAGTTCTCCCATATATAAATATATATTAAACCAATCTGGTTTGTGCGATGAGTTTTGGAAATTGCCATAAAGTACAATAATTCCATTTGAGCTGTGAAGGGCAATGGAAATCGGATTTTAGATGTTCATCAAGTGAGAAATATTACTAGGCTACAAGTTTGTAGAGTGAATGTTTTTATTAAGAAAATAATAATTCTTCAGGATCTTAAAAATTATAATTACTTTTAAGTATTAATATCATTCTTGAAAAAATTGGAACGTTTTGTTATTTTTTTAAATAATTACTTTTAGTTATTAGGGGCGCTTAAAACATAGTAATGTCTTATGAAAAGTTCTTTAAAAGTCGAAGAGGGAGAGAGATATATATAGTAACTAGTTAATAGAGATAACTAATAACAAGATAAAAAACTTAAAAAGTTATACACTTTCTCTAATAACAAGATAAAAAACTTAAGTTAGACACTTTGATGAGCTTATCGATATTTAAATTGCATTTTACTTATAATCGTACAAATTATGTGGATCATGTCAAAATTCAAATTCATATATAAGAGTCAAAACTCGTATTATTACATTATCTACTCTGATTTCTCCTTGTAGTTAGAGCATTGCGGATACAAACCCTACAACCTCATGCTGGATGATGAGACGATGGAGCATGCCACTAAGAGGGTGTTTGGCTTAGTTTACTTTAGAGAGTTTATAAACTTAAAAAACGTGCATGATGTTTCAAAAGTTTATAAGATTTAATGTCTCAAGAGCTTATAAATTATCAAAGTGTTTGGATAATTGAGTTTATAAGTTGTTTAGAAATTTATTTTGACAAATACTTTGTAAGAGCTTATAAGTTATGAAATACACCAGGATTTTGCATTAAAAATAAAGCATACTCTGAGAAATCTAAACATAGAAAAGCCACCTTTTTTTTTTATGATTTACCTTTCGATTTATAAAAATAGTGAATTTCAAAATTGAGGTATGATTTACCTTTCGATATTTTACATAAAGACAATTTTTACCCAAAAGTCAGGCAGGTTCAGTTATCACATATACTTCTGTATTTAATTGAAAAAAAAAAAAAAAAAAAAAAATAATAATAATAATAATAATAATAATAATAATAATATAATGTGAGTAATAAAATAAAAGTTTCAGTTCCCACATATACAAAAAACAACAATAATGTGAATAATAAAATAAAATGTAGATCAAATACGACACAATCATCTCTTTGCTTTTTCTTCCCAAGGAATCTTGAGCTAATATTAGCTAAAGAATCTCTCTCACAACTGTCACCGCCTTTAAAATATCTGCTTTCAAATCGCACTCTTACAGTTTGCCGTCTAGCTATTTCCATACAACCAATTGCAATTCCTTACAGTAGCCGATTGATCTGTAACCCTCCCAATCTCTCTCACATTTGCAGTAAGTATCTTTAAAAAAACTTCTTCAACAGAATCCAAATCTTGAATTTTTATCTTTCTCCGTAGTTGTTTTAGTGGGAAACCGCAGTAGCTGTAACGTAGTAGCAACTTAAATTTGAATTTATGCAAATGTGGCATTCTTTGATTTCGCATTTTGATTTCTATTGAGGATTTTGCTTTTTATCGGCATATATATGTTCTGTTTTTAGCCATTTATTTTTCTTGATGTTTTTGTGTATGTCTGTTCATTAGGAGGAGGTACCAAATCATAAAGTTGATTCCTGAACTCATGATCCCTTTTTATTGGGATTTGATTGATTGGTTATAATTCTTGAGGGATGTGTTTGCTATACATCAATTGTGTGTAAATTAGTTCACTTTATTTATGTTACTCTGGAAGCATATTGATGGGCTAGGGTTTACTGGATTTGATATTGATGTTGTATGTATTCCTTTTCTCAGGGTGCATATGTCCAGTATGTTTCTGTCCAGGTAGAAACTTTACATTGGTAGTTGAGGAGATAAATTTTAGTAAGATAGTTCAATATGGTGTTCTGGGAAGGATACGCGAGTGATGAAACGATGGGAACATTTGCTCCACTTGTGGTGTACTGGTTTTATGCTGGGTTCTATCAGCTCCTCCCTCCATTAGATAAGTATAGGTTGCACACCAGAACAGAAGAAAACGAGAAAAATTTGGTGCCGTTGGGATCTGTGATCAGGGGTGTTCTTCTTCAGCAGTTGGTGCAGGCTGTTGTTGCTGAATTGCTCTTCTTGGTAAATCCATGACTTCTAAGTGTCGTATTCATAGACAATTAAATAGTCCACTTCTTTTGCACTGATATTGGAATTCCAAATTACTTCACATTGGCACAAAGTTATGATGTTTTGGATGTTTCATTTAATTTTGATGCCAGAGCTTGATAGTCCATTTGCAGAATTGAAAGTTCACTTAACGAACCCTTTTGGGATGTAAACTGTTTAGGATTAGCCTTTGATTTTTTCTACAATTTGAGATAACTTGCTTCATTCATATCCGGTTGAAAGGGGTAGGATTGTAGAAATCCTTGTGATGAAGAAAAATCTTGAATAGTACGCCCCTTTGTATATATGATCAGTTTTATGCATATCTTCCTCTTGAGCAGTTACACTTCTATATCTTCCGATGTTATGTGCATTTGTTTTCAACTTTGGGAGTGTTACCTGACTCCAAAGTTTTATCTTCATATGTATGAATGAGATCTAAGTGCACGTTGATGTTAATCATATCTGTTTCTGTCTCTCAGTGCAACATGTTATGTTTCTGCCGTATAAAACAAAAAGGCATTAACTCGTTAGTTTTAGTTGAACATAATTGAAATCATCAGTCATTTAAAACTTAACGTTCTATGCTTAGTGTTGCAGATAACTTCAAATGCAAGTTCTTCCAGTAACATTGTCCAACCATCTCTTCCTGTTCAAACTGTGCAATTTGTAATTGCTATGCTGGTTATGGATACATGGCAGTACTTTGTGCATCGGTACATGCACCAAAACAAGTTCCTGTACCGACATATCCACTCTCAGCATCATAAATTAGTGGTCCCTTACGCCATCGGGGCTCTCTACAACCACCCGCTGGAAGGCCTCTTGTTAGACACATTCGGTGGTGCTTTATCCTTCCTCGTTTCCGGGATGACTGCACGCACAGCTGTTTTCTTCTTCTGTTTTGCTGTTATCAAGACTGTTGATGATCATTGTGGGCTCCGCTGCCTGGTAACATCTTCCATCTACTTTTCCAGAACAACACAGCTTACCATGACATTCACCATCAACTCCAAGGTATGAAATTCAACTATTCTCAACCGTTCTTTCCCTTGTGGGACAAACTACTTGGGACATATGTACCGTATACACTAGTAAAGCGGCCTGAAGGGGGTTATGAGGCGAGGCTAAAAAAACACTAGTTGCTGACCTTGTTGTTGCTACTGGATAACCTTTTTGTTTGTGTCACTCTCAAAGGGAGAAGAAGCTAAGGTTCTTCAGTGGGAAATTATTTTGCTAATTTTTCCCCAAGTTATAACCATTGGTTACCTAGTGTATTTGCTATGTTTCCTTCATCACTGACTGGTTAAACATTGTGATACAATAAATATGTATTCTTTAAACAGTAATGATCTTCGGGTGTGGAAATTTATTACCTACTCAAATTATTTCTGGGTTGATCATCGTCATTGAACGTATCTCCTCTGTATCTGACGAAACTTCTGTTTTTCAAGCAAGATTTTTGTCAGATTTCATAACAAGAACAGGAAGCCATTTGAGCATTATGCTGCCCCAGCGTCAAAATGTTTTCTAGTTTTTAGGTTTAATTCTCCCTTTAACATGTTATCACTACCTCTAAATTTCTTATTCTATTCTTGGTTGTGATCACTTTGTCTATGCTCTACATTCCTGGAGCTGAGAAATAATGCTTTAAACATAAGTGCATGCAACAAAATTTTGAGTGTGTCTCATGTGAAGACGTCATCATACAAGACTACCTCAAAAAATCTTATATATTTATTTTAATCTCGTATTTTATTTGGTTTTGAAATCTTCATAAAATCCAAAAATGATATTGATAAACATCTATTTTCAAGAACCTATGAAGTCACATCACATCAGCCCTGAATCCTCTATAATCTTTCTCCTTACAACTATAAGCAGAAGAGTTCAAGAATTTGAGAATGAATTTTCTCCCATATATGAAAGCACGCTCTTCATCAAATCATCCCTACATTAGCGTTTGATTCAGGAATAATTACATAATTATTCGAATCAGCAGCACTCGAATTTCCAAAACAAATATGACTAAGATCAGAGGATGAAAAAATTTATGATTTCACCAAAAATCTTTACATGAGCAAGACCCCTCCTTGAATCTATGGAATCTCGTCCGATCCCTCACAATAATCTCTCTATCATATAATTTGGAAACAAGCTTCATCACCACATGGCAATCCCCACATATCCTAAGATTCTTATTAATGTTAATGGGATTCCCCTCTTTTGTACTAATCAAACCAAAAGCCAAAGCTAATTTCTCACTGTGATACCATAATGCATTCTCCTTCTCTTCGTTTCCTATATCATGCAACACATAATTAGTTTCTGCCTCGTACCCAAATTTTCTGATTTTAAATGTAATATCTTCTATTTTCCTATATATCTCTCTCCAATTTGGATGGCTCTTGTCGCCATTGTAGAACTGGAATATAGCACCATCCATCTCGGTATAGCTAAACCCAGGAATCTTCTTGACCTCGTTTCTCTTCATCGCCTCCCTCACCCTCCCGACATCACCCCACCTCTCGTGAGCAGCATACACGTTCGACAGCAAAACAAAATCCCCACAGGCGCTAGACCCCATCTCCACGAGCTTTCTTGACGCCTTCTCCGCCATCTCCACATTCCCGTGTGTCTTTGAAGAGCCCAAAAGAGTTTGCCATAGCACGGCATCTGGTGGCATGGGCATGGACTCTGTGATGTCGAACGCCTTCTCCAATTTGCCTGCTCGCCCCAGCAGATCAACCACGCTCCCATAATGCTTCATGTTTCTCCTCACCCGTGCTTCTCCATCGATTCAAAAAGGTGCAACCCTTCAGCCACCATCCCTGCATGATTGCAGGCACACAATACGGCCAAGAAAGTGACATCGTCTGGCATCGGCCCAGCCCCGCCTCCGCCCATACGGATGAAGAGCTCCATTGCTTTCGCTCCGTTTCCGTCCATTGCAAACGCCATAATCATCGTGTTCCATGTGATTATGCTCCTACAACACCTCATGCCCTCGAACGTGCTATACGCCTTCTCCACCATCCCACATTTCGCATACATGTCAATAACAGCATTGCACACAATCACATTCTCATCCAATTGGTTACTCCTTATGTAATCACACACTCTCGCCTTCCCTGATCGCGCCAAGCTGAGCACACGCGGCCAGCGCGCCAAGAACACTGACCTCATTTGGCATCATACTCCACTCAGTCATTTCATTGAACAGCTTCAGCGCTTCATACGGCTGATTCCCCTGCGCCAACGCAGAGATCAAAGCGTTCCAGCAAGCAATATCCCTTTTGGACATTTTATCAAACACCTTGCGCGCACTATCCAAATCCCCGCATTTCCCGTACGCGTCGAGCAGCGTGGTCTGCAGCAGAACATCGGCGTCAAACCCGGATTTCAGAACCCGCGCGTGCATCTGAGAAGATTCGATCCGGGCCAATGCGCGGGCGCAGGCCTTGAGGAAGAAGGAGCAGGTAAGGGCGTCGGGGTTGCAGGGGGCGCGCGACATGAGGAGGTAGCACGCGACGGCGTTGATGGGGTGGTGGCTTTGCGCGTGGCCGCGGATGAGAGCGTTCCAGTCGTTGGTCAGGGGGGTGGGGACGGAGCGGAAGACGGCGGCAGCGTAGGGGAGGGTGGCGGCGGAGGAGGTGGCGCAGAAGTCGATGAACTTGGAGCGGGAATAGTGGAGGTGGAAGAGGCCGGTGACTAGGAGGTGGGCCTGGGCTTGCCGGATGTGTGGGAAAGAGGTGCATTTCTGCAAGAGCGATTCGACGTAGGCCATTAATGCCCATTTGAGTTTTGTAAGCCAATGCTATTTGTATCAAAGACTGCAAAAGACCATAATTCAAATTTTCACCTACATACAAGCTCCATTTTTTTAAAATAAATTTACAAATTTATCCACAAATATAACATCTTTAATTTCTGGATATAGTTCATTGTGAGTGGATATAAAATATTAGGTCTATAAAGTCGATGATGTAAAGACGAAATTCAATTTTAATAGAAAGTGAAATCGGGAAAAAGTTATAAAATAACAAAAAATTATGTATTTGAATATAAAATTTAAAATTGTATGCAAAATTCAAAACTCAATAAAATTCGTACATTTTAAATCAATTAATCTAATTATACTACAATGTTTATTAATACTATGTTTAGAGAGAGTTACAATTAATTTTTCAGCCATGTTTCTAGACGACTAGACCAGTTAGGTAAGTATTTCTTAAAGACCTTCTGGTTTAATTAAAAAAAAACTACACTTTCCTGGGATCACAATGATGGATCAATTTGACATTCATTCCTTAATTAGGCTACCGAGTTCATTTCTTGCATTTAGCAATTTTGTGCTGTGTATATATAAAAATTGATGATTTTTGCAGATAGCATCTTTTTACCAGTAAATTAGATAATGATAAAGTGTTGGTGCTTTAAAAATTATGTGCACCACATAGGATTGTTATGATCACTTAGAGCTTATAAGTTGTTGCAAAGTGTTTGGCAAAATAAACTTCTAAACAGCTTATAAGCTGTGAAAATAAGCTCCAACAGCTTATAAGCTCCCCTAAAAATAAGTTGGTCAACCCTAATTTATTTTTTCATAAACTTATAAGCAACCATGAATTTACCAAAATAACTTTATTATAGTTCGTTATTTCCTACACATACACTATCAACTTAACACCTCGTCAATTTTATCTCTCTAACTATGATTTTCTCTCTAACTCACGTTTCTTTCTCTAGTTTATAAGATCAATTATCCAAACACTTTAACAACTTATAAGCATTTGAGATATTACCTCTTATAAGCTCTTGGAACATCTTATAAGCTCTTGGAGCTTATAAGCTCTATAAAATAAGCTTAGCCAAACACCCTTTAGTCTGGTACAATTACGTACTCCTTTCTAATTCTACTCAATCTGTTTGCTCTGGATGTGATATATATTCTTCTTGACAGATGGAGAAATAGATTATGTAAAGATACTAAATAGAGCTCTTCCCAATGATATTAGAATTATTGGATGGTCACCTGCTCCAAATGATTTTAGTGCAAGGTATTTGATTTCTCGTAGCCTTCTTCCTATTCTTGATTTCTCAGTTGTTTGAGCAGGCTCCGTAAAAGTTATGCTTGGGTGTTGATGTCAGTCTGCTCGTTATAAGAGAATACGAACTTTGATGGAGTTAAATGATATCTCAGAATGAGCTTATCGTGAAATTATGTCTAGCAGTAATCCATTTCTTAGCCCTCGTGAGATTTGGTTGCTCTTATTTTCCATTGAAAAAAAATGGATACAGCTGCTCAGATTCTGGTTGCTGTGTATTCTTAGAACTTCACTTGAACTTCTAGTCTAACTTCGAAAGCTTTCATGGGCAGATGCTAGGCAAGCACTACGTGCTCACTTGGAGAAGGAATGTCGAAGTTATAAACTCCAGGCCGCAATCTTTCATGAGGCCTTGCTAAGTTCTTCAAACACCTTCTGTGGTACCAAAGCTTAGTCCTGAGTTCATTCTTACCTACTGCTGCTTGTTTTCTTACAAAGCTTCTTGCTCGCAGATTCCAGTCAGCTAAACAGTAGAACAAAAAGGAAGGGGGCCTCTCACATTCTGCTGATGTCGCGGCCGACTGAGCGTGAGTTCTTTGTTAGTGTGAATATTTCAGCCTCTTATGAAGAACGACGTGCTAAACTTGCCGGTGGCAGAGCAACAAGTAGAACTTCGTGTCGTTGTCGCAACACTACAGACACAAAAGTTTTTCATTTTTTTCCTTTCTGGTAACTGTAGAACAATTTTACCAGTACGACTTACATATATATTTAAAGGGTTAAATGTCATTAAATATATCGACTTTCACTATAATCGGTTTTGTACATGATTTTAAAATATTGAATTAGAATGCATTAACTTTGATTTATCTGATTTTTTTCTCATAAAATAAAATTGCTCAAAATTAAATTTGACATGACAATCAAAACGATATCGTATAAAGCCGTCGTTTTGATTGCCACATAAGATTAAAAAATTAAAAACTTATTATAATGTGCTAATCATGATTGTTTATGTGATGATGTAAACATATTATTTTATGATATGCTGATCAACATTTATTTTATTTTTCGTGATTGTAAAAATCACTACAAAACTAATACAAGACAAAAATACATTGGTCTATGCGGGACGAGTCTTAATCTTGTCCTTTTCTATTTTCCCCTAAATAAAAGAAAAAGAAAAGGACAGTCAATCTGAACAATCGATTTTCCCGGGCTTTTGCCCCTTTCATAACGGCTCTAATGGCCTTCGGATCCACAACCCTATCCCATGGGAATAGCCATCCAACAGAAACATAACAACATTTTCTCATCCTAACTGCCATCATTTTCCATGATTAATTGAAACTCTTCAGTAATAAACTAATTAATCATTGATCGTCAAAGGTTACTGTTATTTGGCTGGCTTCAATTAATTTTCAGGGCGCTGAATCTACAGGTCGCCCCTTGGATTTTGCGGCGAGCTGGGATTTCTTGGTTTTTGCTCAAGGGTTCACATCGGTTTGTGTGGTGAGATTGAATCACTAATCTTTCTTAATTTTTGCTAATTCTTGATTAGCTTGACGATGGAGAGAGTGCAAGAGAGAGGACATATTTGTGTGTGTTTCTACATGAATTGCGATACGTTTTTCATATATTTTAAGATGAATTCCTCTCTTTTTGTTGGCACGAACTCTTCTTGCCAATAAATTTATCATAATTTCATCCATGGGAAATTTAATTTGAATTGTTTTAGTAACTCTGTAGACCTAAACATAGATAGTGAGCATATGCTTCAACTGACCATGATTAAAATTCATCTAATTACATTTCCAATCACAAATTTGCATTTCCTGCAATGGTGTATCTTACACCACCACTTACTAATGATTTATGAAATCTAGTTTTAAACGAAGGACGGAGAAACAATTGCTCGAGAAGATGAATTTGTTATAGTAAGAAATGAAATGATCCCTAGTTGAGTTTGAAATCCATCAACAATGGACTATACAAATAAGTTTATGTCAAGCGAGCATCAGGAACAATTCCAATCAGCTTTAGAGAGTGCAGATCCATCATCTGTCTCCCCCTTGGTCATCTCAACGTCACCTAAATCTCCACGATCCCCAAGATCTACACGATCACCAAGAGGTAAGCACACTGGGAGCCCCCTCAAGACTCAAAAGTCCCATTCTGGGAAAGTTGGTGATCCCAAAAAAGGTGATCGAATTACCCAATTTTATCTAGAAAGTGGAATGAACTAGATTCTTATGCAATTTTTATATGTGTAGTATGATGGTTGGTTTGTATTTGGAAGATGATGATCTTGTAAGATGCATGTCTTGTGAGTTAGGTTCCCATTCAAATTATTTTGAAGTGTTGTGAGATGCAATATATTGTTATAAGATATTCAATAGTTTGCTTCGAGCATGTTTTGTGACAATGTATTTTGTTCTTTCTTCTTAAAACTGCATAGGCGGTTATGGTGGCAAAGGAACCTGGGGAGGACTACTTGATATGGAAGAGGGCCACATAGATGATCCCAACGATCCAAATTACGTCAGTGATAAGGTGATCATTAACATTTGTGATTCTTCTGATATATAATGCAATAATGTAAGGACTCGTCCTGATATTTAGGATGACGCGAAGCTCTTCACCAGAACGGATGAGCAGTTTGAGGAGTTCAAGAAGAAGGCTACAATCATGGTGGAGGAGTATTTTGACAACGATGATGTCACCTCGAATGCCAATGAACTTAGAGAAATCGAGATGCCAGGCTACTACTTCTATTTTGTGAAGAAGCTGGTCTCCATTGCCATGGACAGGCGCGACAAAGAAAAGGAGATGGCTTCGATTCTGCTGTCCGCTCTCTACGGTGATGTGATTGATCCAAAACAAGTCTATAAAGGCTTTCAGAAGCTCGTGCAATCTGCAGATGACTTGATCGTGGATATCCCTGATGCAGTTGATGTTCTTGCAATGTTCATTGCTCGAGCCATTGTTGACGATATACTCCCCCCCTCGTTCCTGACAAAGACGATGGCCTATTTGAGCAAGGAGTCGAAGGGCGTGGATGTGATCAAACGGGCTGAGAAGGGGTACCTTTCGGCCCCTCTGCACGCGGAGATCATTGAAAGGTGCTGGGGAGGGAGCAAGAATAAGACGGTCGAAGATTTCAAGGCAAAGATAAATGATTTGTTAGTGGAGTACGTTGTGAGTGGGGACGTGAGGGAGGCACGTAGATGCATAAAAGATCTGCACGTCCCTCACTTCCACCACGAGATAGTCAAGAGGGCGATCTTGATGGCTATGGAGAAGAGGCAAGCGGAAGGGCGGCTGCTCGACTTGCTGAAGAGGACTTGTGAGGAAGGTTTAATCAATTCAAGCCAAATATCAAAGGGATTTTCAAGAATCATTGACTCTGTAGATGATTTATCTTTAGATATCCCAAATGCAAAGGTGTTGCTGCAGTCTTTGATCTCGAAAGCAGCATCTGAAGGTTGGTTGTCCGCTTCATCCCTAAGGTCGTTGTCGCTCATCCCTGGGAGGCAGGTGGTGGAGGACATCATGCTCAAGGCGTTCAAGAGGAAGGCGGAGTCGATAATCAGAGAGTATTTTTTTTCAGGAGATATCTCTGAGGTTATTTGTTGCCTTGAGTTCGAGAACAGCTCGGGCTTGGCCGAGCTGAATGCGGCGTTCTTGAAGAAGCTGATCACTCTGGCCATGGAGAGGAAGAACAGAGAGAAGGAGATGGCTTCTGTCCTGCTCTCCTCTCTGTGCTTCCCATCAGATGATGTGGTGAGTGGTTTCATCATGCTGATTGAGTCGGCTGAGGACATGGCCCTCGACATCCCGATCGTGGTCGAGGATCTCGCCATGTTTCTGGCACGGGCGGAGGTGGACGAGGTGCTTACGCCGCAGGAGATGGAGGAGATAGGCCGGCATTTCCCAGGACCCGCCTCGGTGGGGAACAAGGTCACTCAAATAGCTATGTCTTTGTTAAGGGCTCGTCTCTCGGGGGAGCGGATACTGCGGTGTTGGGGAGGCGGGGGGAGCAACAACGGGTGGACGGTGGAGGATGTGAAAGATAAGGTAGGGAAGCTGCTGGAGGAGTTTGCGGCCGGTGGGGACACGAGAGAGGCGTGCCGGTGCATCAAGGAGCTAGGGATGCCCTTCTTCCACCATGAGGTTGTGAAGAAATGTTTGGTGATCTTGATGGAGAGCAAGAAAGATAGGATGTGGGGGTTGTTAGGGCATTGCTTTGAGATGCAGCTGATCACTATGAATCAGATGAGTAAAGGGTTTGTTAGAGTGTTGGAGTGCCTTGATGATCTGGCTTTGGATGTGCCTGATGCCAAGGATCAATTCAACAATCTGCTCCAAAAAGCTACAAATCAAGGATGGTTAGAAACTTCATTGCTCATCTCAATGGAACACATCAACACTTGAGGAATGCTTAGTTGAATGTTTGCATTCTATTCTTTACTTGTTTGCTCACCTCATTTTAGTTATTGTGTTTTTTAGTGCAAACTTGGTGGATATATATTTCATGGCGTATGTGTTGTTTTTTGCTCACAGTATTTGTCTTGTTTCTCTCTCTTAGTATTTGTGTTATGATAGATTTGCTCTCTTCTTTACCACTTGTTTTTTCTTATTGGTATCACATTTGTAGATCATATAATTAATAGTGCAGATTGAATCATAAATAAATATGTAGTTATTGTTCAACAAAGTCTCATAATTTATTCATAAATAAAAACAAACTCTTATAATTTAGATATAACATACTAATTCTAGTTCAACATCATTAGAAAGCTGGAGGAGAAGTGATCGGGTCTGGACCCCTAGAGACAAGCCTTTTGGCGGGAGCAGAAGTGATCCGGTTTGGACTCCTATGGAGGAGATAACACCTGTGGAGGCTCTTCTCTGTTTGGACCAGAGGGCACAAGCCTTTTGATCGGGAGAGAAGCGATCGGGTCTGGACCTCTAGTAAAGAGTCTTTTAGATCTGATTTCATATGGAGCAATTGGAGGAGATAACACCTGTGGAGGCTCTTCTCTGTTTGGGACCTTTTGATCGGGAGGCGATTGGGTTTGGACCTCTAGTAACGAGTCTTTGATCGGTATGGAGCAATTGGAGAGATAAGACTTGTGGGTATGGACCTCTAGCCTTTTGATCGAGTCTTTATATCCGATTTGGTATGGAGCAATTGGAGGAGATAAGACTTGTGGAGGCTGTTCTCTGTTGGGACCAGAGGGCACAAGCCTTTTGATATGGTGATGCTCAAAACCATGAGTATAGCCAAGCAGTAGTGCAAGAGTGATTGTCAAACGACAAAGAGTAGTCATTTTGCAGTAGGAAAGTCAACACTTTCAGAATTAGGTAATGGTTAAGAGAAATGAATCATCGCTGGCCTTTTTATATGGATATTATGGTTAGTCTTTTAATATATATCATCAATCGTGAATTAATGCGAATCGCTAAAATTCTGAAACAAATCAAAATCCCACGATTTTAGCCTTTTAATAAATATATATATCATCAATCGTGATTGTTGATCAGATTTATACCTTATTTTTTGCAAGATTAATAATAATGGAAAGTTATATTTATGAACCCCCACCCCTCTTGTTTATTTAATTAAATATAAAATTATCCAAATAATTATAATCATACAAGATTAATAATAACGGAAAGTTATATTTATAAACCCCCACCCCTCTTGTTTATTTAATTAAATATAAAATTATCCTAATAATTATAATCATACAAGATTAATAATAATGGAAAGTTATATTTATAAACCCCCATCCCTCTTGTTTATTTCATTAAATATAAAATTATCCAAATAATTATAATCATACAAGATTAATAATAATGGAAAGTTATATTTATAAACCCCCACCCCTCTTGTTTATTTAATTAAATATAAATTTATCCAAATAATTATAGTCATGTTTTTTTGGGAGACAACCAATCTGGAATATCATCTATGTAAAATATGAGGTCAAATATTCGATCTCCACCGCCTCTTTACATTACTAAAAAAAATAAGCATCTCGCACAACATTTGAGATATAATTGATAAACTTGCGCAATGCTAACTTTGTGTGCACCAAAATATATGTTCAGAAACAATATATTTGATGTAATTTTTATTGAGTCGAGATTCGAATATTAATTCATGAATAGTTTCATTCAATTACAATCATATTAGTTTTTTATATGAATGTTCAAAATAATACTATTAATATGAAATTTTAATATTAATTACTATTAATGATGAGGATTTTCTACGAGAAAGAGAATATATGTTAGCAGGATTATGTTATTCTAGTTTTAATGGTGCAAAGATTAATCTACGTGTATTTAATAATATAAGTGCTTTTTTATATTATTTCTTCAGCAGTATTTTCTTATTTGTCTGCTTAACTTTATACAAATACTGAAATACAAGACTTAATTTACTGCATTAGAATCTTTATTACTTTTCCTAAAATGATTAATTTTTTCGCAAAAGTAATTTCGTTATGCGTACGCTTGGAATCTGAATGTTATATGAAAACTTCAGCCATTCGAATTCTGTACGAAAAAAGTACTATAAAATTATTACAATACTTATATATAATGAGGTGATCTAATGTGGGACGTCCGCAAATGAGATATTGTCATTTTTCTTTAATATAAATGATACTTTTATTCAATATAAATAATACTTGTTAATTATATAGTAAAAAATAAATGATATTTTTTTCGATGTAAATAATATTTTTTAAGAACAAATGATATTTTTGATCGTCCGACTGTATGGATTGATGTATAAGAGTTTTTGTGTTATATAATGCATTTATCTGTTATGTTTGTGTGCGTGAGTGTGTAAAATATATATAGAAATGAAATCATAATTATTGATATTGTAAATGCTTCACTGCTACTTCACTTTTTGTTTGGGGACTAAATGTAAATATATTGATATTAATAAGAACAATAGATCTGAAATTTCAATAAAATTATTGATTTTTCACAAGAGTTTACATTTGAAGTTTTAATCGAATTTCCGTCGGAACACGTAAAAATTAATCTGAACAATATAATGCTCAAATATGTTATAAACGCAACCTTATTCTTCCAATCCAAAACTTTTGAACCTATTTACGCTATATTATAGCAAAATTCTGAAAACTGATTAAACAAAAAATATCTCCAAACCAAAATCTAAATTTACTTTCAGATTTTGTAAAGTAGATTATATCATTTCCATTATTATTGACTCGTTTTTTTTTTTGATTGTTCCATTATTGTTGGTCCGTTCTAAAAAATGAAATAATTTCACTAAAAAATATCTCAAATTTTATATCATATATATATAATTCTTTTTAATCTATGTATAAAAATAAATGAGCCAAGAATATTGGGATAGTGAGACAGAGGGAGTATTACATTTTTACATCGATGAACATAATTGAGTAGGTTCTAAATTGACAATACTTTAGACCCGATCCAAATAAATTGACAATCTAAATAGACCCGACCCAAATAAATACCTAATCAAAATTGGCCCATTATAAATACCCGACCCGATATGAGTCCAATCCAAGAGTATCCGAACCCTATTTTCGTTTCAGATCGTGCTGGAGCAATTGCCCACAAGAAACCCCTCTCTCTCTCTCTCCATCTCAAAGTTATTATCTCTCACACAATTATACACATACATAGATATATATTAACCGTATCTGGCTTATTATCTCTGTCTCGATCCTTAGCCTCAGGGTGCCGAGGTGAGTCGCCTTGTATCTTTGCCGCTAATACGAATTAATCAATACGTGATATCATGATTGTTTGTGCAAAGTTGTTTTTGCCCGAATTTTGTGAATCTGCTTTGGGTTTGTTTTCAAATGATGGCTTAATGTTGACGTTGAAAGAGCTTTTTGGTTAGGGATTTCAAAAAATATTGTAAAAGAAAAATTCGTTTGTTTTAGCTCGTGTGTGTCAGTGAGGAAGTGAACACTGATTCTCTGAAGATGGGTTTTTGCAGGGATTTTTGTTGATTTGGGGTGGACTTGATTTATTAATCGAAAGTACAAGTTAAGTAATCCGATGGGGAGGAAGAAGCCTACAGCGCGCGATGAGGAGAGCGCCCCCACTGGGGTTGGTGGGGCAGGTAAATCAAAGAAGAAGGGGTTTGTGATTACTGATGATGAATACTTTATGGGAACTGAGTTATCAGACGAAACTACCATGTCGGAAGAGAAGGTTGCTGCGCCTCTGGGCAACAAAAAGAAGGGCAACAGAGGGGGTTCGAAGAATAAGGTGCTGAATGATGATGAAGAAGAGGGGGTTAATGTCATTGCGAATGAGGAAGATGAGGAGGAGGAGGAGGAGGAGGATTCTCCTGCAATTAAATTTGGTGGAAAAAAGAAGTCTAAGGCGAAAAAGAGTGGAAATAACAGCGGTTTTAGTGCTTCAGCTTTTGGCTTGCTAGGAGAAGATGATGATGAAAATGAAGTTGAAAGTCAGGAAAAAGATGACGAGGATGAAGAATTAACCGTGCCTGAAATTTCATTTTCTGGGAAGAAGAAGCCTTCTAAGAGTAAGAAAAGTGGTGGCAATGTCTCTTCTGCCTTTGAATTGCTTGATGGAGAGGAAGAGGGCGGAGACAAAGGTGATAGTTCCAAAGAGGAAGAAGATGATATTGATATTACTTTTACTGGTAAAAAGAAGAAGTCTTCAAAGGGCTCAAAGAAGACATCATTCAGTTCCGCATTGCTTGAAGAGGAAAATGGTGATGGTCCATCTGTTTCGAAGGTTGAGGATGATTTGGGAGAAGGTGGTGTTGGTGATCAGGAGGAAGAACTTTTTGCCATTAAATTTTCAGGCAAAAAGAAGTCATCAAAAAAGAAGAATATTAATGATGATACTGCAGCTGGAATTGAAATTGGTGATACACCATCTGATATTGTAACTCCCGATCAACATGGTGATGAATCTAAAGATAAAAAGCCAAATGGTGAAGATGTAGCTTCGAAAAACAAAAAGAAGAAGAAGAAAGGTGGGAAAAATGTCCAAGAAGAAGAAGAGGACTTGGACAAGATCCTGGCTGAACTTGGTGCTGGACCTCCTGTTTCAAAACCTGTTCAAGATTCTTCTGCAGCTCCAGTTGCACCTCCTCCAGAGGATAAGTTACAGAACCAACCTGTGGAGCAAGAGGAGGCTGAAGAGGATGGACCTGTGGAGACTGTAACGTCGAAAAAGAAGAAAAAGAAGAAGGACAAAGAGAAAGAGAAGAAGGCATCTGCTCCTTCAGTGGAAGAAAAACCAGAAGAAACCAAAAATGATAGTAAAGTAACTGGTAAGAAAGTCCCAAAGCATGTCAGGGAGATGCAGGAGAGACTTGCCAAACTTAAGGAAACTGAAGAGAAGAAAAAACGCGAAGAAGAGGAAAAGTTGAGAAAAGAAGAAGAGGAAAGGCTTAAACAAGAAGAACTGGAAAGAATAGCTGAAGAGAAAAAGCGCTTAAAGAAGGAGAGGGAGAAGGAGAAGCTCCTTAAGAAAAAACAAGAAGGAAAGCTTCTCACAGGGAAGCAGAAGGAAGAGGCTCGGAGGTTGGAGGCAATGAGGAAGCAAATACTAGCTAATGCAAAGTTGGATTTACCCACAGGAGAACCTTCTGGAGCACCTGCCAAAAGACCTCTGTACCAGAAGAAAAAATCGAAGCCCCACAACCAATCTAATGGAGCAGCCATTTCAGAAAATGGGGAGAGCACAGATTCAAAAGAGATTCAACAAGATGGTGTGTCGGAGTTGGATTCTGTTGAAGCAGAGAATGTTGAGGAAGTGGAGTCTCTGAGTGCACAGGTTGAAGCTGAGGTAACTGATGTTGTTGAAGACAATGAAGTTGATGAAGAAGAAGAAGAGGAAGAAGATGATGATGATGAAGAGTGGGATGCTAAAAGTTGGGATGATGCTGACTTGAAATTGCCAGGAAAAAGTGTATTTGCTGATGAAGAAGTTGATTCAGAACCTGAACCCTTGCCTAAGAAGGACGTAAGGAACACAAGGACTGCACCTCAAGATCCTGAGCTGCATGCAAGCAAGTCAATGTGCTTGGCTGATAAAGTAACTTCAGTGATGCCACAAAAATTGGAGAATTTGGATGTTCAAAAGAACTCTGTGGCTGAGAGCAATGAAAAGAACAACAAAAAAATTCTTCTAATCTAGACAAGAAGAGCAAAAAGGAAATCTCTGAAGATCAGCATGTTCAGAATGGACAAAACCTTCGGTCTCCTATATGTTGTATTATGGGTCATGTCGATACTGGAAAAACGAAGTTGCTTGATTGTATTAGAGGTACAAATGTCCAAGAAGGTGAGGCAGGTGGGATTACACAGCAAATTGGAGCAACCTATTTCCCCGCTGAAAATATACGTGAGAGAACAAAGGAACTGAAAGCTGATGCAAAGCTCAATGTTCCGGGTCTGTTAGTGATTGATACCCCTGGACACGAATCTTTCACCAATTTACGTTCTAGAGGATCAGGATTGTGTGATCTTGCAATTCTGGTTGTTGATATAATGCATGGGTTGGAACCACAGACAATTGAGTCACTCAATCTTTTGAAAATGAGAAATACGGACTTTCTTATTGCCTTGAACAAAGTGAGGCACCTTGTATCTTGGCGTTGTTGAGTTTTTCGTACCCATGCTTTTCCACTATTTTCATTTGGTATCTTCTGTTTGGCAATACAGATGGACAGACTTTATGGGTGGAAGACTTGCCATAATGCACCAATAGGAAAGGCAATAAGGCAACAATCAAAAGATGTCATGATTGAATTTAACATGAGGCTAACTCAGGTCATATTTATCTCTTACCTTATATAGTAGGTGTCACTGTCTCAGCACCAACATCGGTCTCATCTATGTTGTTTTTCTGTTACAGATTATCACTCAGTTTAAGGAGCAGGGCCTCAATACTGAGTTGTATTACAAGAACAAAGAAATGGGGGAAACCTATAACATTGTACCAACAAGTGCCATAAGGTATTTCTAATAGGACTTTGTTACTTTACGTTTGTATCTGGTTTACTGTTTTTTAATTTCGTTCTCACAAGGCTATAAACTTCTGCAATTTCGACTTGGTGGTGACTGGCAAACAGTGGCGAGGGCATCCCAGATTTATTGTTACTGTTGGTCCAATGGGCTCAGAAGACGATGACTAAAAGGCTTACATATAGTGAGGAAGTGCAGGTTTGTTCCCTGGTCTTACCTACTGCTGCTGAGAATGAGAAAGACACTCCAATGTAAATTCTCATCATTTATCCTTAAACTTTGCCACAGTGTACTGTTTTGGAGGTTAAAGTGGTTGAAGGACATGGGACCACAATTGATGTGGTATTAGTAAATGGCGTGCTTCATGAAGGAGATCAAATAGTTGTTTGTGGCATGCAGGTATGCATCTAATGCTTCACTTCTATTTTTGATTCCTCTGGAAGAAGTTCTTCACAAACATTCTGCTGGTTTTCTCGTGCAGGGACCAGTTGTTACCTCAATTAGAGCATTGCTAACACCCCACCCCATGAGGGAGCTCCGGGTCAAGGTGAAACTTCTTACTCTACTGTAAGAATTTGCTTTGGTTATCTGACCAAATTATTGTTTCTATTGCCTGAGTAGTTGCTAAGCTAAGTATTGTGCATAGAAGTGTTCCTAGAGTTTGTTTTGGTTTTCCTGGAAATAAATGTACTAGGCTATATCAACTTGGTGTGGTATTTTGCTTTGAATGCATTTTCCCAAAAGATGTCATCCTGTCATGGTGCTGTGATCAAAGCATACATCCGGAAATGATAGTTTCATTGAATAACTTCTTTATAAAATTGGACTGACTAGTCATAATTGAATTTAACATCTTCATTATTTTTCATCAGGGAACGTATTTGCATCACAAAGAAATCAAGGCTGCACAGGGTATCAAGATTGCTGCGCAGGTACCTGTTTCTCGTTCTCATAGTATCCCCCGGCCCATAAAGTGGAAAATTGAAAATAATTAATTTAGAAAAAGATGCTATTAGTTACTCCTAGTGCTAGGAAGTACCCAAAGAGAGTGGCGCTAGTGTACTTGCTTGCCTTAATGAATTACTGAAACATCATTTGGATAATATATGGAGGCGGAAACATGGTTTACGATGAATTGTGTTGCTTAATAATCCATTTTCCAGTTCTCAATTAAACTCCATTAATTGCTTTTGTTTGTGCAGATGCTTTTTCTTGTTCTTGTATTCATGATGATTTCTTTTCTTACTTTTTTTTTCTTCCGGTTTGTGCTGCTGTTAGCTCTCCCTGTTTCTATGGACATTGTACCCTTGATGTGGTTATTTATGGTCAATGTGTTTCTTTGGCTGTGTTAGTTGCTTTAGGTTCTTGGCTAATACTTCTTCCCCTTTCTTTCTTCAGGGCCTTGAGCATGCTATTGCAGGCACTAGTCTCTACGTTGTGGGACCTAATGATGATATAGAGGATATTAAAGAATCTGCTATGGACGATGTAAATTCAGTGATGAGTAGGATTGACAAAAGTGGTGAAGGGGTTTATGTTCAGGCATCTACACTTGGGTCTTTAGAAGCATTGCTGGAGTTTTTGAAGACTCCGGCAGTTAACATACCTGTCAGTGCTATAAGTATTGGCCCAGTACACAAGAAGGACGTGATGAAGGCGAGTGTCATGCTTGAGAAGAAAAAGGAATATGGGACTATACTGGCTTTTGATGTTAAAGTAACACCAGAGGCTCGGGAACTTGCCGATGAACTTGGTGTAAAGATATTCATTGCCGACATTATATACCACCTTTTTGATCAATTCAAGGCTTACATAGATAATCTTAAGGAGGAAAAGAAGAGAGAAGCCGCAGAGGAAGCAGTTTTTCCCTGTGTCCTCAAGATCATGCCAAACTGTGTTTTCAACAAGAAAGATCCGATTGTCTTGGGGGTTGATGTTGTTGAAGGCATTGCAAAGGTAATATATTTGAGTTAGCATTCAAGTAAATTTGCCTATTGATACACAATATTTTGTTCTGGAAAACTGCTCGTAGTTTGATGTGTGTGTTAAATGCAAACATTGAAGTCCTTGGACTCCACCTTGGTGTCATGAGTATTTCCCATATGTGGTATTCTTTTACCTTCTTTAACTAGGGAGTATCCAAATACTTTATGTTTAATTAGTGCCGTTGTAGTTTTCTCTTTCTGAAATGACATTGAAGGTGGAGGCTTTGAAGTACATAAAGAAAGGAAATAACTTTTCTTGAATCTTTTCTTTTGGGATCGTTCAGAAATGTGCGTTTTCAGTTGTTGTCCGAAATGAAACCAAGGCATTCACTTCAAAGGGGATGGAGTAGTTTCCTCGTCACTAATTATTTTGTATATAGTTGTGCTACTTGTAGACAACTTTCTTCTGCGCGACTTGATGCATCTTTTTTTTTTGGACTACAATCTATCTTATAATTGATCGACAATATTGGGTTTCCTTTCGCAAACTCATATTTCTAATTTCTTTTCCATCTTACAGATTGGAACACCTATATGTGTTCCTGGAAGAGAATTCGTCGATATTGGTCGGGTAGCTTCTATTGAAAATAATCACAAGCCTGTTGATTATGCCAAGAAAGGTCAAAAGGTGGCTATTAAGGTATGAGTTATTGAAATTGATAGCTTCTCGTCAGCTCTTGAGAGCTTTGATATATTTGGCGTTATACTGGAGTTTATTTACTTAGATGAGCATCTAAATATCCCCTTCATGCATATCAAACTGTTGATACCTATCTGGACCCTAAAAACTAGCTGACAATGAACTCTGCCTTCATATTTCCTCCCATTCTTGTCACTGGCCAAGTGAAATAACTGTGTTGAAGGGGTAATGCTTGAATAATAGTTTGATGTGATCTATCAATGAAGTCTTAAATCTCCCCAAGTACCTTATGCAAGTGAGCTCTTAAAATTGTTCAGTTAAAAATGGTAATCATTCTTGTTGGATAAGCATGATAATTCCCAAAAATGGAGAGATTTTATATAATTCCCAAAAATGGAGAGATTTTATACTGGGGACTTACAGCGATGGACAAATGAAGACTTGGATATCTGAGTTCTACTTTATTTTGTTACTAGTCTTGTAATATTAGATGTATCACTCCCGTAGGGTCAATTTTCAAATTTTTTCCCCTACTGTTGTGATGTGTATAATCTTTCTTAACAGATTATTGGTAGCAATCCTGAGGAGCAACAAAAAATGTTTGGGAGACATTTTGAGATGGAGGACGAGCTTGTAAGCAAGATCTCCAGAAAATCACTCGATGCACTCAAAGAAAACTATGCGGTTTGTTCATTTGATATTACTCTACTACGTTTTTATGACGGCCCATGAAAAGTAATCCTCGCTCCTTTCCATTGATGTGCAGGATGATCTGTCTACTGAAGAAAAGCGATTACTTTTCAAATTGAAGAAACTGTTCAAGATACTGTGATTTCAATCTAATGGAGGTTGATGCCACTGGGATTGTCGCTATCAGGTGGCCGGAATAAGAGCTGCAAAGAAACCAGACATGAAAAATTGCACAATTTCCAGTCCTCAGCTGGACCTGGAATCTTACTTATGAAAAATCGCGTTAGTTGATCACTCGGTCAGTAAGCTTTTCATGCTGATATAAGCAAGCAATACTGTGGTTAATTGGCCTTGCCCTTTTGTAAACTTTGGAATGAGAATTACTCGAGGAGAGTTTTTGTATCCACTCTCCGAAATTGAGGGTTTCTGATATATTCTGCACATCTTTTGGGGAACATTCTGATACTTAATGAGTTTCTATGATTTCCATCCATACCAAAAGTTGATTATAAATGTTATTACACCATTTTTCTCTTAAATTATGGAGTTTGTTTGGATTATAATTCCATTTTAATGACTTGAGTTGGGAAATGTGAGTGGGATCTTCAAAAGGATATTTTCGCACAATTTTAGATTTTTAGTTGCCACTAAAAGTTTTTAGTGTAACAGTATAGTATTGCACATTATAGCCATTCACGGTAAAGTCGGTATAAATTTAATTAAATGAGAGCTCATTTTTTTTTTTTTTTTGTATCACGGGGAACCATTTATCGCTATCTTATGTGCGTAAAAATTCTTTATCATTATGTATATCGAAAGATAAATTAATGCACACATAATTGCGCATGGAAGATTAAAAATGAACGATAAAATGGGATTTGATATTAATTCATAGAAAATAATTGAAATTAGAAAAAGTTGAATACAAAATAGAAAAAGAAAACGAAGTAACAGACGATAGCAAAACATCTCACTACAGCAATGGCGAGCAACAGCGGGGTCGGAGAAATCGAAGAGACGGAGGCGGCGGCGCCGCTGCTGCAGAAAACCGCCGAGCCGGAGCCAGTTCTGAAGAAGAACCGGTCCGTCACAACAAGTGTGCCGGAGGCGGAGGTGCACATATTCAGTAGAGGGAAAGGTCCGATCGAGATCATCAGAATGGGTTTGGGCGGGTGGGACCAGGACCAGCTCGAGGTCCGAGAAATCCTCGACAAGTACGGCTTCAAATCGGTCTACGCGTTCACGCCTGGATCGGGTCGGGGCGTGCCGATCCGGTTCAACCCGAGGAATGGCCGCTCGATGCTCACGTACAGAGATGGCGCTCGCGTTTTTGTCGACGGCGAGCCTAAGGTAAGAATCGTGAAGTTGTATTGTTACTGTGGAATTACAGTTGTGTTTGGAATTTTGATCGAGATGGAAATATCAATTTGAATTTGAATTTGAAGACATGTTTTATCTTCCAAGTTGTTGGCTTCTTATCTCATGCTGGAAGGCTTATGTTATGTGTTGCCCTTGACTGTGATTTCTATGGTTTTTAGGTAAATTGATGTGTTGATTTTGTTTTCGCCTCTGGATGAAATTTATTCGATGTAGAAATATATTTGCTGCATGAAGATTTTAACGGGATTGATGTCTCGTGTGATGTGTGACATTGTTTGGTTCCTGGTGAAATTTATGGTCTGCTTTTCTTGATCTATAAAACCATATTCGTGAAGTGAGTGAGAATATCGAATAATTAATGAGTGATTGTGAAGCCCTTTTCGGATCTTGTTAGAGGTTGGACTTATCACCATCAAGTGTGGCAAAAAGGAAGTAGAAGAAGGAAAAGAGGGGATCAACAAGTTTAGTCTGGGTCCGAGCTTGTTACAATTTTTTTTGGCAAACTTTCACCTGTCCGTGACCAAAATAACACAACCCATCAAGTAGTCATCTTCCTCTCTTTTCATAACTAAAACAAAGAGAATGAGATATACCTGTAGAACACTAAATGAACAAAAGTTTACCTTGTGCATCAAGAGTTGATGTATTTCTAAGTGGAAAACTCAAAGGACTGTTGGCGACCAGCAATCAAGAATCAAAAGACAGCATTTTACGAATTGGCTTTCCAGTTATCCAAAAGTTTAGAGCAATTTTGGGCCATAATTTAATAGAAAATTCACCAGAATGCCACTTGTTGCACTCAGTCTGACTTTTCATCGTTTCATTATGCGTGTTTGTGTTGGATTTTCAAGGTATAGCTAATAAATATAGTTCTTTATGTGATCATGTGCTATTCTTATTGCATAAACTTGTTTCTTACTTTTACCTTTTATATACCTTTTGAATTGTTTAATGAGTTGAAATAAATTGAAATGGTAGTAGAAAAGCATGGTTCCTGTAGATGAATTTTCAAAAATTTCTCTGTAAAAAACTCGAAGGTAGGAGGAAGGTGGGTTGGTGGGGAAGGAGGGGGGTGAAGTCCTTGAAGAATATGTTCTGGTCTCACTACTCATAATTGATAAATGAAATCTATGAAGTAGAAGTAGAAATGTCCTGGTGCTTTGCAAACACTCATTCTTAATCAACATCAATCATTGCAAAGGCATCAGGTTCTCCAAGTTCTTCAAACTTAGAAAAATCTTGAAGGGCTTTTGCTAATTGAAACATGAGGTTGTAGGAATAATCATAACAAATGTTTCTACATCCTTATCTTCTGCAGCCTCACAATCTGTAAAATTAATCTTAATCAACTATGACTGTACAATTACTAAATTACGCATAACAATACCTCACTACCTACTTCATTTTTTATTGCTGGACGTAAATGAGAAACATCCTCTTACTTATGTGCCCTGTTCAAGGGATTTTATGGTTCCTGACTGGTTTAAATTAGGAGCTGGTTCTGGCAAATGCTGCTCTAGTTCATTTCATTTCATTTCATTTGTTCAATACGTTCAAATAGCCTTTGAGCTTTAGCATGTTTTGATTTATCCAATTTGGCTCATTTTATGCTTGTAAATGCAGGACTCATTGCTCAAGCCCATCACAAGAATAATATTGAGTGTAGCACTGATAACCATCATCATAGTATTTGTTATGAAGGAGACTCCAGCATGGGCGAAAAATTTGCAGTCCTCAGTCAGTCCAATTCCACCGTGGGTTTTAGCTTGTGCAGTTATCGTCTTCACTCGAATGAGGAAGAGAACCAAGAGTTTTCTGGAGAAATACCTCTAGCCAAGTCTTCAGGCTCGTCTCTCGTGTTCAAACTGAGACAATCTTACTTCCTGTATTATTTTGACTTGCACATCTTATGTAAGATTATACCATGGTTTGCCCTCAGCTAGGTTTTTACAACTGTACGGGCTACATAAATTTTGTGGTGTAGATACGAAGACATCATAAATTGGTCTGTGGGCATCGCGATAAGTCGTCCGTTATTTCACCTAGGTGATATGTTAAGCAACCTCTATTTTGTTATGTTGTGCTTCTGTGTAAAGCTGAAGCAGAGAAACATGATATACCAAAAACAATAATTACAGGTTTCATTGAATATGGCATTTACATTTTACATATTGAAACCAAAAGGTCCATTTAATGCTTCTTCTTAGAGTTCTTGATATGCTTGATCTAATGACCTTTTGGAAAAAGGGAGTGAAATTATGGATAAGAGTATGTAGGAATAGCCCCTAAATCCACCGTCAGCAGCGGCAGCTGCTGCCCTGATCACACGATCTGTCGACAACTTGCTGTATGCTCATTAGGGTTCCTCGCAATTGAGAGTTTCAAACTGGTCCTTCCCAGCTTTTAGAGAACGTTTTTCGTTACAGTATAAGTGCTTTAATTTTACCTATCATCGTTCTTCCGATCACTTTGTATTGTGGAAGTTTCGGTACTCTTTGAGCGAAAATGATAATGATTTTAAAGGACTTAAAAAATTCATGATAGTAGAGAGTTCCATCCAACTCTTCTCATCTCTAGAAAATGTTGTTTGTTGATATAACCTACCAAAGTTATTTAGGTCACCTTGCAGTGTTGAAGTCCTCGAACTTTTGATCATATTCTAGTTTAATTTGTAGTTCGGAAGACTGATGTTCATTTTATCATATTTCAATATGAGTTTTTAGTCAGAATGTGATTGAGCGAAAGTTATAATAATATTGAAAAAACTTAAAAACTGATGACCTCATATGTAGAGATGGCTTTTCATTTTCCCATCCCTTTATATGGTTTCATTGTCCAAGATTCAATTTGAAAAGAAGACGTGTTTTGACATATATTTAAACTCAATTTTTTCCAGCTTGTTCGGATATAGTTAACATGAGATGGTAAAATACTAGTCCAACTTGCATTGGTTTTGTTATTACAGACCACGCAAATCCAATATATATGCATTCTTAGACAATTAAATAATGTAATAGATATGTAAATTTGCGTTGTAAAATATTTTTTGACCCACAAATAATGTCTTACCGCTGTAGTAAAGCGTTCCAAATTTAATTCTACACACAAGCTAACACAACAGGAAAAACAACAAAACCAAAAAGAAGTTAGATTCTTTGTTCCATTACGATAAAATTGTTGGAAAAAAATGATTCTTTATTCCATGATGTGAAAATGACTAACCTCAAATAAATATATAATAATGTGACCATATAATATGTAATGAATCAACACCAAAATAAATATAGACGTATTTAACTACTCAAATTTCTGTACTTCGACAACTACTCATCAATATCAAGTAAATTAAGAATCCATTATTATACTTCATTCGTCCGAAAATTTGTTTACAGTTTTCTTTTGATATGTTTTCAAATTTATTTTCTTTTCATTTGTAAAAACTACCAACAAAATACTTCATACTTATTATCCTCGACAATATATTTTATTTATACTTTTTATCACATATATCTCACACTTTCTCTATTACTCTCAATAATACCACTTATGGTCCAATACTAATTAATTTTTAACACTATATTAATATGAGATATTTACTCTACTTACAAAACATTCAATAACTCTTATTAAAATTCATATAAAAATCTCTAAGAATATATTTTGGAGACTAATGGAGAATTATATAAGTGGGGAACATATATAAAACCAAAAGATAAAAATAAAAAGATAACAATAATTGGTTATTGATTAGAAATAGCATAATGTATAAACTTATGTTAAAAGATGAGGTCGGTATAATTATTATTAGCAATAATTAGAAAGTTGATAGAATGATATGCAAACACGTATCGATCTGTAGTTTATATAATGTGTGTATATGTATTGTTGTTACCCTTTGGAATTTAGTAGCGCCTAAATTCGTATTACCAAACAAAAAAGTCAATAGTAATTGTGATTCAGATCGAAATTGGCGCCCCTTTTTCCTGTCCCATTTCCTCTCACACACAAAATTTTCCCTTTCCTCTGGAATTGGTGAAAAGAGATTGTTAAAAAGGAATTTTTTGTTGTTGTTGGATTTTAAATCAGTATCCAATGTCACTGCGTAGGCGAACATTACTCAAAGTGATCGTCCTCGGCGACAGCGGGTATTCTGATGCTGATACTATTTATTTTTCTTAGTTTTTATGTGCGATTTGATTTATGGTTTTCGAGTTTAGGGTTAAAGTGGCGGAATGACGTATGCGACGTTGTTTTTTTTTTCAGGGTGGGTAAAACGTCGTTGATGAATCAGTATCCTTTTTCTTATCGCTTGTATTTCGCATTGATCTGAATGGTATTTTTACTTCAACTTTTGAGTTTCAGTAAAAATTGATGATTGTTGATGTTTGATGTGATGTTCAATTGCAATGGCTTCTTTAACCGGTAAAATAGATATGTACATAAGAAATTCAGTCAGCAGTACAAAGCTACTATTGGGGCGGATTTCGTCACGAAGGAGCTTCAAATAGATGATCGTCTGGTCACTCTTCAAGTGGGGTTTCAGTTTGTTTTCTGTAGATTTTGTTTCCCTTTTGATAAAATTGCGTGGAAAACTTTACTGAGTGGATGGACTTGTATTTGCTATTGGTAGATTTGGGACACTGCTGGCCAAGAGAGATTTCAAAGTCTTGGAGTTGCATTCTATAGAGGGGCGGATTGCTGTGTTTTGGTATATGATGTTAATGTAATGAGGTCTTTTGATACCCTTGACAATTGGCATGAAGAGTTTCTCAAGCAGGTTTGTGTCTTTTGTTTATACTTTATACAAATGATTTTTTCTGTATAAAGCCAACTTTTATGAGCAATAATGTTGAGTTACTAATAAGGAACATGTGAAGTTACGCTTTGTATCTTAGGCTAGTTAGTTGCAGAAAGGAAGGTTTGCTTGCTATGGTAGTTTCAGGAGAAATGGAAAATGTTATATTTTACTTGTGGAAATTAAATGCTATGCTTACATGAATCTTTCTTGTTTTACTGAGGACATTGATGTGATGTGATGTCTTAATGGAATAGGTTTCCCATGCACATAATATTTTCTTCGAGATTCTTTTGTTCTTATTATTTTACATGTATTCGACTTGGGTTGTTGTTTCAATGTTTGTTCATCAATTGCTGAACCTTTTCTGAATATTCTTTGTCATGTCAAACTCATATTTTACTCGAATATAAGAAAATAAAGATGGAATTTAGGGCAGAGAATAAGAAAAAATAGTTCAAAACGAGTGACTTTATTTATATTGTTAGATTGATTAGAGTATACCAAAATGTACCTCATTGTGTCCAAAACATATTTATTCTCCTCTTGGCTTTGCTGATTTAGTTCAACTTTCCATTCAGTTTCAGATACTTCATTGCCTTATAGTCATATACATCAACAGGACGTATTTAATACCAACCGCTTGAAGAGAATTTGTGCATCGTAGATTGAGCAGGTTTACACCTTTTATGAGAATTAGCGTTAGCATCTACAAGCTAGACTTGATGGTAAATGTATAAATAAGAATGGTTCATCTTTATCTATCTTGCTAATGTTGTAATAGGCATCTCATATAATGCAAAGATTCCACAGTGAATGTGTTGCATGGCTAATGATGCTGATTGGTCACTCTTTCTTAGGAGGCTTTGCTCCTAATTCTTATTGGCACTTGGAATGAGTCTACTTGGTTAAGGCATAATATTATGTCTTGTCACATTTTTATTCCTTGAACTATTGAATGGAGCTTTAAAAAACAATAACTGTTAAAAGGTTTAAGGTGTCTGTCATACCTTGTGTTCAAAGTTAAGATTCTGATATGGCCTCACGTGTTCATTATGGATATTAAGTAGAAAATAATGACCCTCTGATTCTCTGACAGCAGTGGGAAGCGACTAGACCCTGCACTTTTGGTGCTTATGCATAATAATTAAGTGAATGAATGAGTAGAAGTAATATTTGTGATCTCTTATTTTTAGTAGATCCACCATCTATATTTTTGGAATGGGCTTCATTGGCCAAGTCATGTTTTGATTACAATTCTCACCCCCAGATTTCTATATTTTTTGATATATAACAAAAGTTACATGTCTGTCTGTTATGTCTAAAAGATAAGATTGATGTTTGTTAGATAGGCCAATATGGTCGTACCTTCCATCCTCATGTTTTCCCATTATTGCTGGGTGTTAACTAGTTGACAAATTTAATTTCAGTTTGATCCTGCATATAATATTTCTACAATTTATTCTAGTAACAGCTTGTTGGACTAATGAGACTATGCAAATGATAGTAATGTGTTGCTACCATTTCCTGAATTAATATCATTAGTTTAAAGCCATAACTAATACAACTGGCCCATCTATATATTCCTATTTGTATACTTGTTACGATATGTTCAGTGTTTGGTGGCAGATGGGATCATGGGACATTGATGGTATTTGGTTGTGATGCAGGCAAATCCACCTGATCCAAAGTCATTTCCATTTATATTACTAGGAAACAAGATTGATATAGATGGTGGCAATAGCAGAGTGGTAAGTTGATTTGTCGAGCTGGTTACAATATAGTTTCTTCATACTTTGCTCTGATTAAATTCATTTCAGGTGTCTGAGAAAAAAGCAAAGGAATGGTGTGCATCAAAAGGGAACATCCCTTACTTTGAGACATCAGCCAAAGAAGATTACAATGTTGATCCAGCATTCTTTTGTATCGCGAAGGCTGCTTTAGCTAATGAGCATGACCAGGACATGTGAGTGGGACATAAATAGTTTAATTAACGCATTTTGTTACATATTCTCCCTTCGCTCCGGATTGCATTTCAGGCACAAATATGCACTAGCTACATATTCATCTATATAAGCGCTCTGATTGTGTAATATTGGATTATGCCCACCGAAGAGAACCAGATAGTAATATTTAGATTATAGAAAACCTAACTTGTGAACTGGTTAGGAGCTAAGCAAAACTACAATCTCAGTGGTTAAGAGTTTCTGAATTTGTTCATGTGTGGATTCACATAATACAAATGCTATTTGATATAGAAATAACAGAATCAAGTCATATTTTCATTGTTAGGAAGGTTTAATAGGATCATTAACAAGAGCAGTACAATAATTTCGTATATTTTAGGTTTTTTAACTTAAGGGTTTTAGTGAAAGGCTTGAACTTATGATGTTTGAGTTAAACATCTTAGCTGAGCTTTCTTTTTAGTCTTAGTGCTTTATCTTTGTTATAGTTGATGTACTTAAAATTAAAATGCAATTATACAAGTTTAATGTTACTTCTGTTAAAGTTGTGCCAAACTTACCTCCACCCGATTTTCTTTATTGGGTAGGGTATATGATTTATTTATTTATTGTCAGTTTCACTTGGACTTCCTCTTCTCCGAGATGAGGTTCCTTAACCTGTGAGTTCAATTAGCATCTCGTTTTCCTAATTCACTTGAAATCTGTGCCTCAGATACTTCCAGGGCATGCCGGAGACTCTTCCAGAAGCTGAGCAACAAGGTGGCTGTGCTTGCTGATCCGAACTTTGCAGACGGTGTTGAATTGATGGTTTAACGTTCTTCCTAGTGATTCTTTTCTTTGAGGCTGTTATTTGTAGCCACTCTTTTGCAAACACTGTATACTATGTTTCTCAAGATTGAGTTTGGGATTGTGTCCCTTTCCATTACTATTTATTCTGGATGTTGTAATCCTTTGGTTTTTGACCCTCATTTGAGATTTTCAGAGGCTTGTGATTTTGCTTCTTCAATTTTCATTACGATACAAAACATGATTTGAGCAACGCTTTTGCTTGCATTTATGCCATGTATTTTTCAAATTCAGTAATGTGCAACATGAATATATATAGTTGATGGTTCAGTTGTACACTTACTTTATTTTTTGTTACAAATTTATGTTATATTTTGTATGATGTTATTGTCGATTAACATCGCGTGCGTATGTATGAAGTCATTTCATCCATAGTGGTACATTTGATATTTATAGATTATGTAATGTAATATTCTTGTAAGAATTACTAAAAATGAAAAAGTCTTCTCACAGAGAATTTCGTGGGGCAAAACAGCTTCAACTAGAAAAGCAAGAAAAAGAAAAAAGTAATCAAATCGTTTTGTCCTAAAAAAATTTGATGAATTTCGTCAATATTAATTAACATCAATGTTTGTGACAAAATTCATCAATAAATGCCACATCTTATCCAAAAATGTCAACTATAATGTGACTGAATATAATTAATCTGGTTTTGTTCGCTCGTTTACTTGTTATCCCATAATTTTCTGCAAGAATGATATATCCAGCGATTTTGTAGCTTCAGTTTAGATGTCAAACATGCGCTGTAATACCGCATCTAAGTTGAATAATCCTTCAATGTAGGTGTAACATCTCCAGAAACATCTTAGATGCTTCATTCCACCTCATTTCAGAATGTTGGATTTTTTTAAATTTTATTATTAGTTTTAATAATTGAAATTTGCTTATGTAAAAGATTATGCTGTACATAGATTTGTTTAGCTTATCAAAGTCCATGAATGATAAATCATAGATCGAACCGTCGAATCTGAAAAATTGGGTGCTTATAATTTTCTAATTGTCCCAAAGTCTTATAAGTTGAATTAACTAAATTCCATTTTTCTCCTTCTATCTCAGAGTATCCATTCACCCGAAACTGGTCTAGTAAGCATGAAGGGGCTAAATGAAATCTGGTATTTATTTTCTCACAATTAGGAGAAGACTACTGTTGCGTATCTTACACACACTCATACATGAATATCAGTAGGGACGTAATCGAAACTCCTCGAACTTGAGCTTTATTTATCAAATACTTTGAATTTATGAATCTAAACTTTTTTTTAAATTTAAATTTTAATGTTCATTATTTACTTCTATGGAGGATGATGGAGCCTCCATCATCGTAAATTTAATTTAAGTTTGAATAGTTTTGTACTAATATAGTAACATTTCACAGTCGAACGTGTGTTCTAATTTTAGAAATTGGGCCAAATTTGGGTTTTTGCCATTTGAAAGATAAAGCCCACTAGCATTATGGCCCATAAGAAAGTAGCCCAGTTCAGGAGATGCAAACAAATGACAGCGTTTCCTCCTCTCATCACTGCTCTTTCCCAGATTCCCATTTCTGCCCCTTTACCTGAATGAACTAGGTCAGTTCCAAGCGAAGCTTTCTCCAATATTCGAAAAATCGAACAAAACCAACTCCGTGGTGAAGTGCTTCTCCCAATCCCATAATGGCTTTCGCCGCTCGCCTCCTCTCGAGATCCACTCGCCAGGTTTTCTCTCATCGATCTCTATTTTTGGCTCTGCATTTCGCTCTGTTGACCGGATCTGTGTGCAGAGTGCTAGGGTTACGTCAGCATGATTGCAGCTCAAATCGTTGATTGTGTTGTGGTGTTATATAATTGATGAATTTTTTCTATGGATGATTGATTTTCGATGTCCTTTTTTTTTTGGCAGGTGTATGCTGGGCAAAGTGTTCTCCGATCGGAGTATGCTGTTCCGGCGCGTTCCTTTTCCAAAGGAGCTGGCGGTGCTCCCCCCTCCTTGAAGGGTGATGGTGAGTTCTAAATCGCGTTGTTCACTATCTCGTAGTAGTGATGGCTATTTTATTTTGAGGTCAATTAGTGGGTCGGTGCTGATGATGACGATAAAAGTGTCCTGATATTTGGGGAGGGTACACTGGGGGTAGAGAAATGTACCACACTAGATATGATCTGTGTGATCAGCCACGAGTATATATTGGAAAACACATACTAGTAGTTAGCATGGTCGGTACTCTATCTTCCATGATGTTTGGTGTTTCGAAATTAGGAACTCTACTATCCGGGGCTTTATTAATTTGAATTTGACAAATTCGTTTCTGCAAATGGACAAATAATGATTTTAAAGGGGGTGTTCTTGTGGCTAGGAAAGCCACCAAGAGACGTCATTATAGTAATTGGGCAGATTGTTTTGGATACATTACTATCCTAACACGCCAGTTGCATGAAAAATTAATTAGTAAATCATTGATGCGGATGCCCGTGGACGATCAATAATTCTCCTATTGGTGCTCTTGTCTGAATTAACCAATTCCTTACATCTTGTGATCCGCTTATAAATCATGTGCATTGTAGCAAAATATTGTCTTCTTTTGATCAACTTTATCAAAAGCTGCAACTTTGAAGTAGTCTCATGACCTCAAATGTCCTTACAGATTTCAAAAGGTTGCCTATCTCATTATGGATTCATCTTGATGGCAGCAATGACTCAAATCATTTCCAGATTCAACTAACGACTGTGTATATGCATATATATGAAATTTTGTCTAGAATCAGCACACACCAAACATATTTGGAATGAAAAATTCTAGTAATTAAATAAATGCTGCTAATGATCTAGCCGCTTGCACAAAGCATTGTTTATCTGGAAGCCTGGAACCATGATCTGTGATATCTTAATTATGTTTTTGCTTTATTTGATAGTTTTTCAAGGATTTCTTAGTTCTTGATTCCACATATTATCCTGAACTTTAGATATCTTTTTCAAAATATTGTCTTGTGGGTTGCCTCGATTTTGCTTGAAAAGATTAATATTTAATATGTTTGCTGGATGCTGGAGGATTGCCTATTTTATTGTGTTTCAGTCATTAGCTGTTCATGGGCAGTACTATCTTCCTATCTTGTTCTCTATGCCTGCACTTTCAGGTGCATCCGTGCATGTGATATTTAGAGTTGTCAGGTTACTGAATACTTGATGTCTCTTCTATATCTGAGTTTCTGACTGTTGCATGTTTTTATTCAAAGAGATGTTGAAGGGTATATTTCTTGAGGTCAAGAAGAAATTTGAGACAGCCATAGGGATCTTAAGGAAAGAGAAGATCACCATTGCTCCTGAAGATCCTGCTGCTGTGGCTCAGTATGCCAAAGTCATGCAGACTGTACGAGAAAAGTAAGATCTTACAGTGACTCTTTGTTTACTTGGTCTTATTCAAATTACTTTAATGCCCTTGCATTTTTAACCCTACAAATAATATTTACTTTTTCTGAAGTGAGGGACAGAACTTAAATATTAATTTTACCATGGAACCCATGTGAAACAATTGACTGACGGAGTCCCAGTGTTTTTATTTTATTTTATTTTAGTTTTTCAAATTTTATTTGGAGGGAGTTTCACGTGTTAATTCCTCATCGTTAGCCCTTTCTTTGTTGGAGTGTTTTTTAGCACAAAATTTGAAGAATATCAATCAGAAATTTTACTAGCTATTGTCTGAGCTAGCCAGCCATCAAAAAATTTATTTTGAATCATATAGAAATATGGAAATAATTTACTAATTTTTATATTTCACCATTTAATAGCAACACTATAGTGCATAACAGACTTGACATAACTTACTTCATATGTCCTCCATTCCTTTTCTTTTTCTGTTTCCTTGTGTTTTATTCAAGCTTCCGAAAATCATTTCAATATGTAAAACATCTTCTTCTCTGTCTATGTGATCATATAATATTTTTCTTTTTTTGTGTCTAATAATGGGGTGTTCATTCTACCTGAAGGGCTGATCTTTATTCTGAGTCGCAGAGGATCAAGTACACAATTGAAACACGAACACAAGACATTCCTGATGTTCGATCCTACCTGCTATCCGTGAAGGACATAAGGGTCAAGTATGTTTATGCATTAATTCCCTGCTTATGTATCTGGTCAATTTTTTTTGTCTTCTGAGTTTGTGGATGATTTTTTTGACAATTGTTTTTTGTTTCACTTTTCCCTGTATTGTAATTTATATGAAATTTATGATGCATGCTATATGGAATTCTTACTTTGATTTTTTATTAATTCAACTATTATGGGCTAGTTAACTGGAATATAGCTTGTTAAATATTTAAACTGATGCACTAATTTCATGGAATTCTTTTATCAGGATTTACTTTTCTTAGGGGGCGTTTAACATGATTGATAAGTTCCATAATTGAGTATTTTTATCCTCATTACTAGAATTTCTCAAGTTCCACCCTTTCAATGGAATATGAATCAAACAAAATTAGCTTTAGTGATAGAAATTATCAAGGGCATTGGGACATTAAAGTTCCAATCCATCTAAGTAAACAATGGATAAACCTATACTATCTTTATCTATAGGCTAATCCTCAAAAGTAAACGCTCCCTTACAAGACAATTTTTGTCTGGAGAATGTCATGTGAATGTATTGTTTTAGCATGCAACTCAGCTGTTTCAGTTGCTCATTTTCTCAAGTTACTTTTGGCAGGAGAGGCATTGTTGATGAACTAGGTGCAGAGACTATGATGATGGATGCACTGAACAATGTTGAGAAGGAACTAAAGAAACCTCTCATGAGAAACGACAAAAAGGGGATGGGCCTGCTGAAAGCAGAGTTTGACAAGGTCAATCAAAAGTAAGCTCCATGAAATAAAATTAGCATTCATAAAGAGGCAATATCTTCTATATCTTTGTCATTGGTACTACCTGCAAACGGTTTTGCCAATGATATTCAAATCAAGTTTTTTATTATTTTTAACTTGTCATCATTTAGGCTTGGCATTCGTAGAGAAGATCTGCCCAAACTTGAGGAGCAGTTGGAACTTAAACTTGCTAAAGCCCAACTTGAAGAGCTGAAGAAAGATGCTGTTGAAGCAATGGAAACTCAGAAGAAACGGTATGCCTTTTAGCGGTCCTCCCCCCTCCATTCTCTATTGTGTTTGTGAAATTGCATGCAACATGACAATTTCTGTTGATAAATTGAATTCGAGCAATTCCTACCTTCAAATATATTGCAGGGAAGAGTTCAAGGATGAAGAGATGCCCGATGTGAAGTCACTCGACATCCGAAACTTCCTTTAGACTGAAATTCGCACCTTATCTTGTGTACTCGTCTCTGCCCTTTTTTCATTATTCTCTCTTGGGCAATCTCCCATGTTGGAGATATTTTGCTGCTGACTGATTGAAGAGGAACAGACATAAGAAGTCCTGCCTTTCTTTAATAATAGTATGTCAGGAATTTTCTCAGACATACATTTGTTTCTTGTTTGATGCATTGTGTCTTGAAACAAGCAATGGTTGTGCTGTAGCTGAGCACAATATTACTTTGCACTTACTTGGAACAGGCTCAGAACTTGGTATTTTCTTTGGTGTTGATGGTTTTATCTATGTAAGGTGAGATTTGACACAGGAGTTATCAAATTAATATATTGGCAGTATCTAACAAATGTTTGGTCTCAACATATATTAAATATGTCTAAGCCCCCATATTGAAGGAGATAAGAAGTCCGTTTTAAGTAATAAACTCGAGAGATGTAATTGGTTTCTCTAGAACATTATTAGATATATATACTACATTAATTTATTAATTTTGCAACACGTAGTAGGTGGCTAAGTCAATAAATTAGTGTTGCAAAATTACAGAATTAGTGTAAAACGTGTACGTGCAATAGAGTTTCTCGAAGAAAAATGGTGATAAAATAAGGACGAAGTCAGATTAATTCTACTATTTTGTTTTGACAGGAATATATATAGGTCTATATACGAAGGCAGTTTGGTCAAAGCAAGTATGATGAAACGTCAAAACATTGAATTTATCGGGAAAATGAACAAAGAATACAATCTCTTTCATGATTAATAATAATACGACATTGCAACACTTTTGCATATTAAGAAAAAATGGGTTAAGGGTTTAATTGTGTTGGTCAAGATTTAATGTTAATAAAGTAGAGAGAAATAGAATTGAGAGAAAGGAGAGTAGAATATGGAGACATGATTAGAGAGATAGTGGATTAAAGTTTAATTTTTAATTTTGGCGTGTCTTAATGAGTTTAGGACATTAATTGGCAACGACGGTTCGAATGTGTGCGTATGTGATGCAGTGGTAGAGGTATTTAATTAAAAATCACGTTACGTATTAATAATAATAATAATAATAATAATAATAATATTACGACATTGGGATAGCAAACTATCTACAAAAGATTGTAGAAATAGTTTTAGATGTATTATTTTGTAGAAGACAGTTTACTATACGACATATAATAGCAAATTCACGCGTATTTATTTATTTAAGGGTTTATTTCTACTGAAAATGAGGGATTCTCGTACTGAGAGACACACAGTGACGGCGTTACATTTCCAATTTCCCTTTCTTCCTTTTCATAATTTTATCCAAAAAGGGGGAAAAAGAGAAAACAGTGACAGAAAAATAATAAAAAGGAAAAGAAATATCAAGAAAAATAGGAATTTTATCAAACGCTTCAGTCAATCAACGACCCAGTGTGATCAGATCTAGGCCCTTTGCTTTCTCTCTCTTTCATACGCCATTAACCTCTCTCTCTACTTAGCTACATTATCACTCAACTTCTGCGGATCTTCGCGCTTTCTGCTCTCCTAGCAGCAGAACTTAGAGAGACGCGGATAGTTCTCCTTCCAGGTAACGGCATTTTTTCAGTTGCTCTTTATGTTTTCTTCTTCTTTTTCCGTTTTTTGTAAATTTTTAGCTGTTATGCTTGTTAGGTTTTCGTAGTTTTTAATTCGTGGTTTATTATTTAACTTAAGATTATTTTGTGTGCGTGGAACGGAGTGATTTGTTAATGGTGTTAATTTTCCTCGTTTCATTTTCCGCGTTATGATGTGATGTGGATAAGAATTTGTTGATGTATTGGTGAACATTTTTTCCCTTAAAATTATGCTGTAAGAGTACAGTAGCTGCAGTCAGCATTTCCCTTTTCATTTCTCGTTCTTTTTTTTGTGGGTAGGGTCGCTTTCTTGTTTGTTAGTAAAGGGCTTTTTTTAATATCAGGTGAATTGGAATAGTGTTGTTTTAATTAAGAGCTGACAAAAATACAGCATTAGGAATTTCAAATCGTGATGGGCAAGAATTGGAAACTTCTGACCTCAATGACTTGTGCAAAAAAGAAAAAGACTTTACCTGTCTGAAAAATATTAAATTATAAAAATATTAAGTAATTATGCTGTCTCTTGCATTTTGCATATGGATTTTGCTGATGCATGCAATTAGATAGAAGTATCTGATCAAAATTAACTTCTTTTAACTGGTCCATGCTTGAAGGTTTTGTATGATCTTGTAATTTCATAGAATTTCCTAAGCCTGCTATAGGGCATTTCTCGGAGCTGATTTACATGAATTATAGAAACTTTGATCCCTATTTTCTGGGTATGCAGTTGATCACCAAGGTTCTCTTTCGATCTTTAGGCATGTTTCCACTAAATTTTACCACTTGGCATTTTAGGAATGGCTACACGAAATGTGCTTGCTTCATATAATGTCTGAGGCGTCTTGGCTGGTGACCAATTCCGCTAAATGTGGTTTGTTTGATTTGTTCTCACAAATGGAATATATCGTTGGACTAACAGGAGGCGAGTTGGATATCATCCTCGCTTGAATTTTAAGTGCGCCAGACTCATCACTGAGGAAAAGAGTACAAATATTTTGGCGTGGGGTCCTCCAGTGAATAGCTTGTTATGGCATCAGTGCAGAATCGGTTTCTGCAGCCACAGCAAAATCCAACACCTCGGGTATGTTGATAATGAATATATGCATCTTTGTTTGCCATTTACACTCTTGCTTCCTGTGCCTATATATTCCCCTTTAGGTATAGGATTCATGTGTTATTAAATTAGGTAGATCTCCCATCTCATGTAGATCCATCTTTCTTGATGATACTAGCAGCATCTTGCTTGTTAGGACTTTATAATTCCAGAATCCTGAAATTATATATCTTATATCCTTGGACCTTGTGTTTTGATTCAAAGATATGAATGGGACTCCTTAGAGGCGCAAGAAGTAAGTTTAGAAGCGTCTCTTTGTTAGCTCAAATGCATAACTTTAAAAATCTATGAGAAGTATGATGAGTTCTAGGCTTAGAGCATATTTCTGGTATTAATGATTGGGAATATCATTTATTCCATAGTAAGATGATTGATTCTGGAGTGGTTTTACATTGGTAAGCAACTTTTCCTCTATGTTTTGGGGATATTCCAGTCCCTTTGAGGTGTCTTTCCCTGAATATCCGGTCCTTTCAAGGCAGGCTTCCTTCACTTTTTTGGAAGTTGAACTTAAAGTTGGAAAGGAGCTAATTACTATATTAATAACTATAGTTAGGATAATATTGGTTAAGCTGATGGCTGTCTCGAGGCAAATAATCATCATTGCACACCATTTAGAGATAGGATCTTATTGTAGCTTCTCTTCACACCTGCTCACTTGCTAGTTGTTACATTGTCATTTCAAATTACGTGAAACAAAGTTCTATTTTAAGTAAAACAGTCAGGTAGCCTCAGCTATTCTTGAAGTAAAAGTGTACCCATCGAGAACCATTGTTGTGGCTTATTTCTCGTTTTGCCTTCCATAGTTCAGTTGATTTATATAGTCTATACACCACATTTGTTTGAATGGGCATTTGATGATCCTGATTTATTATATTGGCAGCGCAAAAGATGGGCAGGTTGTTTGGGTGGACTGTCTTGTTTCCGGAAACAAAAAGGTGGAAAGCGTATTGTTCCTGCATCACGCATCCCTGATAGCAATGCTATATCAAATCAGCCAAATGGGCCTCATGGTGGCGGATTGCTCAATCAGGCTAATGGTGTTGCTTTATCTCTTTTAGCTCCACCATCCTCGCCAGCTTCTTTCTCGAACTCTGGACTCCCATCAACAGCTCAGTCACCCAACTGCTTCCTGTCTGCCAATTCACCCGGAGGTCCTTCATCTACCATGTTCATCACTGGTCCATATGCGCACGAAACTCAACTGGTCTCTCCTCCTGTATTCTCAACTTTCACAACTGAGCCATCAACAGCTCCTTTAACTCCTCCCCCAGAGCTGGCACATTTGACGACTCCATCTTCACCAGATGTGCCTTACGCCCATTTCCTTTCATCATCTGCGAAATTCAAAACCAGCGACAAGAACGGCTACCCTACCGCAAACGATCTTCAATCAACATATCTACTCTACCCGGGAAGCCCTGCAAGTACACTGAGATCACCTGTTTCAAGGACATCTGGTGATTGCTTGTCATCATCCTTTAATGAAAGGGAGTTCCCCTCTCAGTGGGATCCCTCGATTCCTTCAGAAGGGTCTTCATCTGCAAAGTCCGACTCGGGCATGTTTCTTGGCGCCCAGGCAGCTGGAGCCTCCAAGTCACGCCAAGATTCCAATTTCTTCTGCCCAGAGACGTTTGCTCAGTTCTACCTTGACCAATCATCCTTTTCTAACTCTGGTGGTAGGCTAAGTATTTCCAAGGAAACCGATGCTTATTCAAACGGTGGAAATGGATACCAGAATCGTCAGAACAAAACTTGCAAATCAGATGCTGAGGAACTCGAAGCTTACAGAGCATCTTTTGGGTTCAGTGCAGATGAAATCATCACCACAACTAATTATGTTGAGATTTCTGATGTGTTAGATGATTCATTTAGCATAACACCGTTTGCTTCCAGTAAGCCTACCGAGGAGGAACATATTACAACTACACCCAGAAAAGAGGTATTTGAAATTGAGAAGAGGGAAGAACATTTTCCTTGCCCACAGCTCACTAAAGTACGATTAAATCGTTCAAGTAGCTTGCATATTGGAAATCCAGCTTCATATAATTGTGTTGAAGGTGATCTTATATCTTACCTTGAGTTTAGATTGTCAGAAACTCTTTTACGTTGGTCTTCTTCTGATCAAATAGTGAGTGATCTTCATCTTGCTAATAACTGTCCATAATTTTCATGGATTGATGAGAAAATTGACTTCTAGCTTTATTCTTTCATATTTATTAATTATATTTAACTTGATAGTATTCAGCTCTATCTATTCTGCAAATGATTAATTCTACTCACAGATTCTTGTATCTACTCCGTCTTCCTTGTATCCCTTTCCCTGACAATAACAATGGTTTTGCTCGTCTCAGATCTAGTCCCACAGAGGCGGTTAGGAGACACTGGACGAAGCTTCCATAGTAACCACACCTTGAGTGACAGTGAAAGCATATTCTCTAAGATGGGGCATCTAGAATCGGGCGTAAATATCAGTTTAGTGCATCAAATTCCGATCCAGAGATTGAATACAGGAGAGTGTCGAGCTTGAGAGAAGGCCGCTACCGAAGAGTAAGCTAAGGTTAGGTTACTCTGCTTTCCCTTGCACGAGCAGCTACGTGGAACTTTGTTGGGTGTTCCCCAACATATGATCTCTCTATCCGACACCTGTGTTGCGTCTGTCGTAATAATGTGCCTCCTAGTCCTAGAGATGAGTATATGTTTTGCATGAAAAATGCTGGGAAATCTATCACCCGAGGATGAGTTTGGAGCAAAGTGGAGGATGAGACTTTCTTTTTGTATGTAAATGTTTAAACTTGTGCATGGTTGTAAAATGGTAGTAGTGGCTTTAAAATATAATTGTGTAATATGTAGTGCCCACTCATCATTTTAGGATCACGTCTGATTAGGTTCTCTTGATTGTACAAATGTTTATTCAGTGATATACAGTTTAATATTCAAGATTTCTAGTGATTTCAGGCCTTGATGATTTTATTTTAGGATTTTTTTTAATTCATGCTTTTTTGTGTTGTTACAAACAAATTATGCTTGTAAATATATAATATGCGTTTTCAGGCTATACAACAGGACTGGAGTTAGGCTTATTGAGCAGGACCAGAGTTTTGTTCAATGTGTAAGGCTGCGTTTCCCTCGTCATCATAATAATAAAAAAACTAAAAAGAAAGAGGGTGTCTTCTGGGATGCCTAGTGTTTTAAAGAAGGTTACTCTTATAAAAATATTATATATATATTTTTTAAAAGATCAAAAATATTGTATCCCAAACTTTTAGCATTTTTCAATATATGCCCAATTTACGTTTTCTTAAAAAATTCTCATTTTCAGTATTTTTCATAATGTACTCTCAAAACTCCAATAGAGACCCATCTACTTTCTCAAATCTGCAACCTCCGAATCTCCATACACCTTCCTCCTCCAATATTCCGACAAGCACACAGCCACCAACCACCGGCCTATTATTCGATGTGCAACTAACCATAGCCGCCACTGTTAAGGCCGCCATCAAGTGTAAATGTTTTTTTTTTTTTAGTAATTCTATTTAATCCATCTATTTTAACTTGTTATTAACATGGCGTTAGTTTTACTCGGTTGAAATTGGGAAATGGAAATGTATGTGGAAATTGAATCTCGGTACTTTTGGCTTAAAACGATGCTTATTTTGTGTGAGAAAATGATAGATATAAATATATGATTGAATTTAGATTATCAAATAAATCAAAAACTTTATTAAAAAAAGTAGTTGATTTAATCTCTATAATTCTTATTAATGTATTCGATCGTATAAAGTAAAGAGGAAGAAAAAGTAAAGTAATTTTTTTTTGAAGGAAAAAAAAGAAAAGTACTCATTAGTAGGTAAATATCATTTTAAACCTCAAACTATACATATTTTATTAAAAATATCATAAAATTTAAAAAATATGATTTTAAACCCAAATTATTATTCACTCCGTCCCATCTAAAGTGTTCCATTTCTTTTGGGCACAATATTTAGGAGAAATGTATAAAGTAATTAAAGTGTTAAAAAGTAGGTATGGACCTCACATTTTTTGAATATATAATTATTTCCTAAAATGAATAGGACATTTGTAATAGACAACCCAAAAAGGAAAGTGGGACATTTTAAATGGGATAGAGAGAGTAATATTTTATCAAAAAATTCTAAACTTTGATAAGTATCACTTTAAACCTCAAACTGTTAAATTTTTTATCAAAAATACCATATATCAATTTTTCAGCTACCGAAATTGGACGATAAATATCTTCTAATTGGCTCTTCGGATATATCCAGCGTTCATTTCTTACCTTTGAAATTTTGATATGGTTCATCGATCGAGAAGAAGATACTTCTCGTCCAATTTTGGGAGCTTAAAAATTGATGTAGGGTATTTTTGATAAAAAAAATTAACAATTTGAGGTTTAAAATGATGTTTCTCAAAGTTTAGAATTTTTTTGATAAAATATTAATAGTTTAGGATTTGAAATGATATTTTTTAAAATTCAGAATATTTTTATAAAAATATATATATATTGTACCCTTATTAGTAATTTTGGGACATCCAAAGAGGTTATTTTCGACTAATATTGATTTTGTAAAACATATGAAACGAAATAATTTTAGGGTGTGACATCATCCATCCACTGTACAGTTATCATCTCATCCCTAAACCCCACGACTACAGAAACCTCATAAACTGATTATACAAAAAGATCTGCCCTTTCCTATTGAATTCATACAAGGCGGAAATGGGCACAACGGCAAAAGCTCTCTCCACCTCTCTCCTCTCTCTACCTAAATGCCTCTATTTCCACCGTCCCCTTTACTTCTCCCTACCATTACACATTCACCGGCGACCTCCTCACAAGGTACTTCTCCACAAATTCCGGCCACTTTGCACCGCCGCTCCGCCGGTCTTTGAGGAGGCGGAAGCACTGCAACCCTTAAAGCATTCGATTCTCCTGCAAAGACTCAGGCAGCGGCACCTCAAAGACTCTCCCCAACCTTCAAAACCCGCAGCTGCGGCGCCGCAGAAAATGGGACATGGTGCTTCCGAAAGTGAGGGCTCGAGGAGGAAGAAGGGCGGTGCGGCGGAGATTGCGTCGAGTTTTGAGGAGTTGGGTTTGAGTGAGGAATTGATGGGGGCGTTGGGGGAAATGGGGATTACGGAGCCAACGGAGATTCAGTGTATTGGGATTCCGGCGGTCTTGGATGGGAAGAGCGTGGTGTTGGGGTCACACACTGGTTCTGGCAAGACGCTGGCTTACCTTTTGCCTCTTGTTCAGGTTTAATCATCGTGGGATTTTGTTATTCTTTTTGCTATGATTCATTTTTGTTGACCCTTCTTCTAAGATTTGATTGTCAACTAATACAAAGACTTCCATCCATTTTATAATTCTAGCACCACCTTTGAAACTTGCAATGCCACCACCATTAAATTTATTGCAAAATTAAGTCCCAATTTTTTCCGTCACCGAAAATTTGGGGTGTCAGCATCAGCCTGGCTTTAATAATGTTCATTCGATCAGTATTACTACGACAAAAAAGACTAGGGGTGTTAATTTTACAACAAATTGAAAGATTATGACATTATTACAACGTTTCAAATATCTGTGTTAAAATTGCAACATGTGTTAATGCTCATGCATTAATCATCAATTGACCTTTCTTTAACTTGAGTTTTAATTTTGTTTCTTGAGAAGATCACCGTGTTTGATTATAGTGTGGCTGCTTAATTTGTAGTTGACTTCGGCATTTTCTGGGAAATGGGATAATTGAAACTCTATTTACGATTATTTTTTTGGAAAAAAAGGTAGCACTTGCACTTCATTAGTTATGCTAATGTGGCAGTGTACATTATGGATGAGATGATTTTTGTGTTTAATAGTGCTGAGCTGTGTTTTTGCCTAGTTCTTGGAGTGCCTTTGACATCTGGATAGAATGGTTTCAGTATACTGCTAATTTATGCCTTTTATGATTTTTATCCAATTGCTCTTATGGTACTTGGAGATGAAGTGATTTACTGTAAAACTCTGGAATTTAGTATTGAAACACCTTATTTTCATGTTAAAAAATCATAGTTGCTGCGAAGGGATGAGGATTTACATGGTATGCTGATGAAGCCCAGACGCCCACGGGCTGTTGTACTTTGCCCAACAAGGGAGCTTTGTGAGCAGGTTAGTTTTTTCTGTTTCTCTCTTTAGTGACTTAAAAGATACGACCACATCATTCAATCAATGAAATTCAAATGCATGTCTAGGTGTTCCGTGTTTCCAAGTCCATTAGTCACCATGCACGATTCAGATCAACCATGGTGAGTGGTGGTGTGCGTTTAAAGCCTCAAGAAGATTCCTTGAACATGCCGATTGACATGGTTGTGGGGACCCCTGGCGGGTTCTGCAACATATAGAAGAAGGCAATTTGGTCTATGGGGACATCAGATATTTAGTAATCAGCCTCCTACCTATCTCACTTTCATTTTCATATAAACAGCTTCTATTGCCAGTTCTTTTATTTCATTCACATTGTTGAAGATTTCAATCTCTTGATAGGTGTTGGATGAGGCGGACACCATGTTCGATCATGGATTTGGCCCCGACATCCGAAAATTTCTTGCTCCGCTGAGGAGTCGTGCATCTAAGCCTGATGGTCTAGGATTTCAAACAGTATTAGTGACTGCAACAATGACAATGGTATGCTTAGTAGGCTTGTGATCAAATAATTGCAGAACCTAAATTCTCAAGATTTGAACTTCAAATTCTCCAAATTTTCAAAGTCCTTTTATTTCTGGCCTTCCTTCTCAATGCGATTGAATTGGTATATTTCTTTCATTGGACTGCATCATTAGCAACCTTGGTATTTTTTGGTAATGATTTTGCAAACTGTCACCTCTAAAAGAATTTTAGTATTTTATTTTTAAATAAATTTAAACTCTTTGTGTTCCTGATTGCACAAAGATGCTTTCAGGGCCCTTGACCGATGTTTCTTGTACTTCCCATGATGGTTCTTAACTGTTCCTGGAAATTAACAAAACACTTCATTTATGAAGGCAGTGCAGAAGCTGGTTGACGAGGAATTTCAAGGAATTGCTCATCTACGAACATCTTCACTCCATAAGAAGATTGCTTCTGCTCGTCATGACTTTGTCAAACTCTCAGGTTCTGAAAATAAGCTGGAAGCCTTATTACAGGTGTAGTACTTTCTTCAAGCTTTAATCACTCTGAAGTTTTATGAAGTTCAATAAGATGATATACAAAACTATTCTAGATTATTTCAAATTAGTTGTGAGGTTATGTGATCGCAGGTTCTTGAACCAAGTTTAGCAAAAGGAAATAGAGTGATGGTATTCTGCAATACATTGAATTCTAGTCGAGCTGTGGATCACTTTTTGTCTGAAAACCAAATTTCTACTGTCAATTACCATGGAGAGGTTCCAGCTGAACAAAGGTAAGATGAGATGTGATTATCAATCACACTGACAAAATACACAGCCAATGTGGAAGTGTAAATTTACATATTCTTCCATTGGAAGATTAAATACTTGAAACTTTTTTCCTTCATCTCAATCAGAACTGCTTTGGACATTGATTTGTTAGATTTTGACTTCATTTCATTTCATAACGGTGTTATATGCATCTGATGCAGGATCGAGAACCTGGAAAAGTTTAAGAGCAACGATGGAGATTGCCCCACTTTAGTCTGCACAGATCTAGCTGCAAGGGGTTTGGACTTGGATGTTGACCATGTTATTATGTTTGACTTTCCCTCAAATTCTGTAAGCCAAAAAAAAATGTCTCTTACTGCCTTTCACCGCTGCACTGCTGTCCCATAATCTGATTCCTCTTGCCTTTTAGATCGATTATCTCCATCGCACTGGAAGAACTGCTCGTATGGGAGCAAAAGGTAGTTATTAAGTCTCTACAATATTCAAAGTTGAAAGTGATTGCCGTTTGCTTTAATGTAGTATCTCTTTTCCTGTCATATGTTGGAGGTTTTATTTCAATATGCTGATACAATTCTCTTTCTCGCTTCTGAAACTTAACCTCATGAAAATTGATCATGTGTTTTAATCTGTTCACTTCCTTCCCCATGTATCCATTTCTCTTGATTTTCTGATTCATTCTTGCATTCTGCCTTGTGATAGGGAAGGTGACAAGTTTGATCGCTAGAAAGAATTTGATTTTGGCCACCCGCATTGAGGAAGCAATAATGAAAAACGAGAGCTTGGAATCCCTCTCCGTTGATAGAATCAAAAGGGATCTTGCCAGGTCGCACATAAATCAGCAGAAGGGACAAAACGAGAAAAGGGAGATGACCTCCAGTTTGAAAAAGAAAGCTCAAGCTGACTCAAAAAAACCATCTGAACCCCGTGGCAAAACAACAGTTGCCAAGAAAAGCTCTTATTCTAAATCTACTAAAGCTCCCGTTCTTTCATGCCTAAGAAGAAGGTGGTTAGAGTTGCCAAATCGTCAAATTCATCGGGCTCTAGCAACTCAAGAGGTAAGCCGTCTGATGGGAGGAAACAACATGGAGGGGAAAGAAACAAAGGAGGCGCTGGATCTACATCAAAGCTAAATGTTGTTGGATTTAGGGGCCGGAGCAGTGTGAAGGCTGCTTGATATCTAATCGAGGTTTATCAAAAGGCAGTATGGTACCTTTTCTTGATGTATTATAAGCTTTCCTTTATTTCTTTTTAACCTACTAAAGTTAGTGAGTTAGGTTTATTTTCACAAAACAGTATATGATCCACTTTGCTGTGGGAAGGTATATGTAGATCGGTGTTGCACAATATACGATTAGACTTTGCAGACTTACAGGAGAAATCTATATTTACAAGAACAAGGTTTCAGCTTCTCGTCTCTCGGCTCATCTCAATCCTCCGTAAAGAACAGCAGAACTACGAATTGCCGTCATTTCCATGTAAGTGCAGGAAGAGCTTTTGGTTTGTGGTAGGGTTGACGACATTCCCCGTGGAGTCGTATAAAATCACACCGGAGAAGTCCGGGAGCTGGCACTTTCCACCCATCATTATATTCTTCTTCCACAGAGTGCCTTCACCGCTTGGCTCGACATCTCCAAACTGGTAATCCATAATCTCTTCTTGGTTGAGGTGGATGACGGGGTCTTGATCTCCATAGCCATAGCAAGATTTCCACCTACGCCATTGCCTGCGAGAGTGGCTGGCACACATGAACAGAGCCAATGCACACAGAATGAGACTGCTGACTCCTAATCCCAGGTATGAAATGGTGAGTTGGTGGTGTTTGAAGGAGATGTGTCTAGCCATGATGGTGAGTTTGATGTTGAAACTAGGATTGGGGAAATGTGTGTTTATACAGAGAGGTCAAGGAATTATGGGGTTGTTGAGTTTGGAGGATTTGTTGTGTTGTGTGGTTCGGTTTTTGATGGATTTAGTTTTTTCACATGTTTATGGATTTGGTGAATTTTGACCGTAAAAGATCTATATATCTATTACTATAGTAAAAGATTATTCTTATAAATTTTGATATACTTATGATATCCTTATGTTTTTTAAGGATTATTTAGTAATTTAATAAATATATTTTGATATAAGGAAAAATACTTTCATTCATGAAAACTTTCAAAATTGTATTAAAAATTTATGTATTTTTGTTTAAATTCATATCTTCTACGTTGCATAGACCTTTTAGCTAGTTCATATAACTTTTTTTCAATGAGCCTAAGTTTACAAAGTCTAGTTCTACTAGTTTTCCAAAATAAAGGACTTAACTAACTTACAATTCCTATGATTGGAGTAGTTTTTTCTTTCTCCACGAAACATACAATTCCTAACTAAATTGAGATTTGTAAAGGATCGGGAGTATTGAGCAATTTAGAAATTAAATTATACTACTCTTTGTCCTATCCGAGATGGTTTATATTCTTTTTTGGACTGTCTCATTCTATCTAAGATGGTATGTTTCTTTTTTATTTCTCTTCAAATCTATCTCTTCAAAAATTATGAGATTTATCTAATTTTTTTATCATTTTTTACTATTCTTCTAAATATTCGTATCGAAAAGAAATGGATCATAATTGTTCCACCAAAAATTGGAGAAGTATCATTTAGCACTCATCTTCAATAACAAACAAACAAGTTGAGCTGAAACCTCGTCAAATATAGAAATTTTTAGTAGATGGCTGACTGCAGAACCTTCTCTTCTTTTACCACCATATTTAGACATCTTCAACACGTTATTTAGATACACGTATTTCTTAGAAGAAAAAAAAGAGATACATACAGGTCAATACTAATTTTGCTACTCAACAGAGTGACAAGAGACTCGAGCCAAAATTATACACAGGCTGCAGAGGCTATCTCCGACTCCTAACCTCAATGCACAGCAACAAAAATTCGGAACAAGAGATGATAAACATCGCCCGATCAAGGGTCACTTGTAGCCTCTTCGGCTGTGACTTCAACGCTCCCAATATGATGCATCCTGCATACATATCCAACGACACTATACGGATCAACAATGCTGCATGATGGTCATTAGCGCAATATCAAGAAATATGAAAACGCCCTTCTGTTCTTACATACCAGCCATGTCTTATGGCTAATCCAAGATTATAAACCACAGTTCAGTTGAGTAACCACTCACCTCTTCTAGTATTGGCATGCTTAATCCAGTACTGACTCCCACATCCGCGATAATATCCTCTTCTTCGACTTCTGCATTAGTGAAAGTGAGTGCTCGTTGCAACTTCTTCTGAGAAAATACTTCGATTTCCACCATGTAGGAGGCCGTCACAGGGCGGTGGTCAGATATTTTGATCTCAGATCTCCTGTAGTCTACCTGCCTCATTCCCGCACCAAAGGAGAGAACACGGTCGCACCTGCACAGAACACAAGAGATTGCTATAGCTTCTGTATGGCACGAGATAAAACATGTTTTTAGAAAAACAGTTCCAAAATTTAAACATGGTGACCAATATAAACACAGGAGAGAGAGATCCAGAGACTAGTAAGAAACAAGAAAAAAAGTTGAAGCAAGAATCAAAGTAATCACAATTGTGCTTGAATATGGCCCAAACTAAGTAAGAAAAAGAAAACTGCATACCATGAAGGTGTTCTTCTACCAGCTTTTGGGTCCCCACCGGTGTAAGTGTTGGAATTTAACTCATATTTGTATGTCGGAGCGAAGCTCAGAGCACCTTCCGACCATCCATCGAATGCTCGGCCTTTCTTGAGCTCTCTGACCAGCTGCAGAAGATTAAGGAATCAGCTTCCTAGTTGTATTAGTGAAAGGTGGGTAAAATTTGTCTTTGCTATTGCTATTATATGTACACGAGGTGCCTCAAGGCTCGATATTCATGCTAGAAACTTCTTTTAGCCTAACTAATAATGATAAACCAAACAATGTTTTATGTGACTCAATTCTAATGAAATTTCAAGTTTTCTGACCTGATCATGCTCAAGTAACTTGGACCAGTCCTTTTTCAATATTAGCTCTCTTGTTTGATCATAAGGCAAGTTGATTCGATAGTTAAGGTCACCAAGCCAAATAATTCTCCTACAACAGAACGACAGTTGCCAGCATGAAAAAACAGTCCATGTTTCACTAGTTAACTGTAGAAATTACAACGCGATAGAAACTTGTGAAAACGAAAATAAAACATGAATATACTTACTCATGGTCATATATTCTTCTAGGAAGCCCCATAGCAGAGTGAAAATTGAAACGGCTTCGTCTATGAATCTCATGCACATCAGCGTTTCTCTTGATTGCATCTGCTTCTTTCTCTCCTGCTGTTAAATGAGTACAGACGAAACAGAAGACTGTCTGATGCACCGACATACTTACTGATATCGCTCCCTGACAGATATAAGGAGAAAGTTAAAACAATGCTTAGAAACGAAACAATCTTAGCATAACATAGAATGAGAGCAAGTTAATATAGAAAATCCATCAAACACACAAAAAAAAAGTAAAATCTCCAACTTCATCAAATGTGCAGCATATATGAGATATCAATAGAAAGTAAGAACAATCAGTCAACTAGTAAAAATGTGCTGAAGCAGTCTAAAAAAAATTCCTTCAACTATAAAACTATGCCAAAGTTTGGAAGTTTGGAAGGGAGAAAGAACCTTGTTGCCAATATAGCCCATGACACCGACACCAACAGCAGACACGTTCACGTTTTGTATATATCGTCTCAAGCTCCTTCGCACCCATACTGTAATAAAAAGTCCAACCATTTGCTTGCTCACTATTCTAACATAGGCCGGCCTTCTCTTCCGGTTTATTAGGGAGTCAAGGTCGATTTCCACCAGTGATTTCAAGTCAGACTTCATTGTACTCTCATTTGTCGTGATAGACTTGAAAGAGCTGTATGTCCGGAAAGATTTGAGCGTCTTGAAGGATTTAGCAGAACCGAAGGAATTAGGCTTCTCCAAAATATGCTGACCTAAAAGATCAAGTGGTGGCTCCGGCCAGCTTAAGCCTATCTTTTCTGTACCACTAAGTGTTTTGGATAATATCTTCGTGTACTGAGCATTAGGCTCTTCCACATCTTCTTCATCTTCAGAATCATCGATCTTCAAGCAGATCAATCTGTCTAATCTTTTCGAAGAAGAAGACTGTTGCGAGTCCTTTTCAAGTGCCCTATCGAAGTGAGCAGAGTCTTCGGGGAAAGAGGCATCATCACAAACAAAATCAGCTCCTCCATCGTAAAAACCAGATGAATCCTCGTTCACCGGGTAGATTCCCTCCTCGATATCACTGTCTGATTCGAGTGCAACTTCGTCTTCTATATCTACGGCATCCTCAGCCGGCTGAAACCTTGATGGAGTAGGAGGATCACTGTAGCTCTTAAATCTAGTCATTGGAGGAACTCGGTTGAGAGTTTCACGAATGATGTTTTCCCATTTCTCGACGGGGCGGGTGTCTTCAGCTCCGAATATGTTGCCAGCGTTCAATGGGATGATCTCCTGAAATCTATAGACGAATGCAGAAGTTGTCAACATATATTTTCTTAACGAAAAATGTAGAAACGATCATAGAAACACAACACTTAACTGGACAGCTAAAGATAAGAGCAAGGATTTAGAATAGGTTATATGTTATACATAAGTTTAGAAACGACAAAGATTCTATCGAGTAATGCTACTAAACTTACCCGATCACATAAATATCAGCAGGCTCAGCAATGTCTAACCAACCATCGAGATCGAGGTCATCATCAGGAGTAAGTCCTCCAACATTCCAGGTGGCGGCACATATCCTTGGAAAACGAAGAGAAGATCGTTAAAATGAAGATCTCATTGTTTGCTAGCTCAACCTAATACTTAACTATATATCTTGAAAGTGCAAGAATTCTTTTACCTGATTTCCTTGGAGTTGATGTATTGAGCTCTGAATGTCTCTGAATTTCGCCGTCTTAACCTTGGAAGAGCGTCTGGGTTCGGCAACAGACATATACAATGACAGAAAATCACAAACTCAGATAATTGGTTAAGGAAACAGAAAATCATAATACAGTGAAAACTAGATCCCACAGTAGCATAAGCTTATTTTCTTATTATGTTGATACTAACATATACATATACATATATATGTGCTATGTTATACACAAATCTGCTTATAAGGGGAAACAGTACTATGCTTATGTTTTAAGAAAATGGCCACAAATTTCATCCAAACAGGCATCTTTCTCCAACATCAGACTCGGTTCATCAGTTTTTCATTCTTGAAATTCATCAGACATCTTTTACACATTAACTCAGAAATACATAATTTTCAGAAATTGAAAAAATACCATACCATTAGCATCAACTTTCAATTCATCAGCTATTTCATTCTTGAACCTGGATTCTTTGGGCCAATCACAAAATTCTGTGGAGAAAAGGAAAAAGAAAATTAAAAAATCCCTGACTGTGTTACTGTAACAAAAAGAACAGATAAGTCTGCTAATAAAAGTAAAAGCAAGTAGTACCCTTATCTTCAAGAAAATTACTCAAAATTACATCAAAACAGACACTGACTCGATAAATGGACCCAAAAAACCCTTCTTTTTTTGAAATTCAGTACGTCCCTTTACCTTTAGCATCACACCTCTCTTCATCATGTTTTTCATTCTTGAACCTGGAATCCTTGGGCCCCTCACTAAATTCTGCGGGAAAAAAAGAAAACTTTGGTTGGTGAAAAAAAGAAAACGTCAAATAGACCAAAACGAAAGGAGGATCTAAAATGACGAAAAGGGACCTTGTTCGGAATCGGAGTCGGAGCTGAAGTCGCTGTCAGCGGAGTAATCGGAGTTGCTGGTTGCTATGTTCAGCCACTTGCGCAGCACCGCGCGCCGCCACGATAGCTACAAAAACCGAACACAATGTTTAAAACTCAAATCTCCTCTGCAAAACCATGGAAACAAATCCAGAAAAAAAAAAGAAATTGATGTGTGCTACACCGCGTGGATTCCACCGCCGCGTCCATTTGCAAACACACCAACATATGTGTGTGTGTGAAAATAACTGATGAGTTGGCATCTAGCTACTCCGTGCAGTATCCGCAGAAATTAGAGAACCCTTGCAACGTAGAGAAACAACAAGCAAAACGGAGAAAAAACAGAAAACTGTTGAGGAAGAAAGGATAATGCGTTACCTGCTGCTGCTGGCGGTGGCTTCTCATCTTCTGTAGCTTCATAATTGGAAAATGGATTGTATAGGAAAAAACGCGAGGAATGTTGCAGGAGAAAAATGAGGGAAGACAATGTCGATGTTAACTGCCGCAGCGGTAGTTGTCCTCTTCAAGAACTCTCCCTCCACTGTTTATAACAACCGTATGTATGCACACAACAAACTCTATTTTAAATTACGACTAATGGAATACAGTAATACAAAATAATTCTTTAGAAAAAAAATAATACAAAATAATTACTCAGAAAATTATAACACAAATTTTAAAATTTTGATACCAAAATCATGATTTTGTCATTTTGTAATTTACAACATTAATTTATCTCCGATCAAATTAAAATTGACATAACTATTAGAAATATATATATTTCTTTTGAGAAAACGTTCTAAATAAATACTTTATTCGTTCCATTATTGTTATATATTTCTTTTGATCGTCCAATTAAACGCTAAAAATATCTCGAAAATATTATTTTATACTCTTCTTAATCCTAAATTTATCATTTATCCTTATATATATTTTTTTCTAATAAGTGATTATATATAGAATTCAAACTCATAATTTGTAAAGCCTCTCATTGATCCACCGGCTAGACATTGGTTTGTCCTCACTTGGATTTTGATTAAGGGCACAGGGGTTGACTTAATCATAATAGGGATAAGTAATTTAATCGAATCGGTGCATAATTTATAGGCGATGTGGCGATATACAAGAGGCGAGGGGGTGAGTCACTACAGGAATTATTGTAAATAATTGTTCGTTACATCGTATTATATTTTTAAAATATGTAAAATATGTGACTGCTGACAGTTGTGTGTATGTAAGAATCCTCCTCAAATTTTTATGTATATTTTTTATGATTTATTTTTCATTATAAAATAAGGGGAACAAGAACACAAAGCCTATCAATCACAAAAACTATTATACATCCGTCCGCACAATATAGACGAACAAAAGTATCATTTGTTCATAAGAAAAATATCATTTGTATTGAAGAAAAGTATCATTTACTCCCTCCATTCCCCAAATATAATCCTAGGAATCTTCGGCACATGTTTTAATAAAAAATATTGAATGTATTATGAGTGAAGTAAAGGTCTCACAGTAATGTAATATTAAATTAGTTAATGGTGGGTCATAGGTGATAAAATGTGTAAATAAATATGTTGTTAAGAGTAAAAAAGAGAAATAGTGGTGAGTCATAGGTGGTAGAATGTAAATAAAGAATATTATTGAGGGTAAAGTTGAAAAAATAATTACCAATAAATAGATAGGAAGTAAATTGTGAGACGTCCTAAAAAGGAAAACTATGAAAGAAATTGGGGGATTGATGAAGTATTTTTTTTACACTGTAAATCGAGAGTATCATTTATATTAAAGAAAAATATCATTTGCACTGATAAAAAATATTATTATCCGTACATACGGACATTCGTATAGGAGACCACCTCCCCATAAATGCTTTATGTTTTTTATTTCGTATTTAAATTCTAATGTGAGATCTATTCATGTTGAGCATGCAAACAAAAGTTGCATATGTCATGTTTTACAAGTAAAAGGCGACCTACAATATCTCGATTAATGATATAAAAATCTGCAAGCAAGTTGCGAAATATGAAAATTGACACAGTGAGCGTTCCTCACTTTTTTTAGTCAATTTACTACAGACATTTAAAGCTCATATCACGATAGACTCGAACCCGAGACTTTTGATCTTTGATATTAACCACTCTACTCACTATGCCAATGTTATTCACTTTCGCTATACAATATATGTTCCCATGAACAAGAAGTGGCTTAATTAGTGGAATGATGATAATATCATTAAAATTTTGATGTTCAAATTTCATCAACGATTAAAAATGTGAGTGCAGACACCACACGGAATAACATTCTAATAATCCACAAAAGACAAAAATAACCAAATGAGCTTCCATGCTAGATATCATCCTAGATTATACTAATATGTGTGGTTTAAGTTCATGCACCTCTAGTAAAACTATAATTTATTCAGTCAAATGGATTTTCTGCCTTTTAATTAAGTCTTCCAAATTAAAGTCTTTATCATTAATTGAGCCTTAATAATTGCAAATCCATAAGAACGCTTGCATATATATATATATATATATATATATATATATATATATATAGTTAGGTTCTAATAAGAATCATTTTTAACGTGAGGACAAAGAATCACAAAATTTTGTTATGGATAAAATGAATTCGCTATGAAAGTTGATGCATCTGCTGGAAAAATTACTAAATCCAAAAATTCGATATTTTTCATCAGGTTCGAATCTCATAAGGGACGAATATTCCATATTTTTTGATATTTTTGAATTAAGTAACTTCATAGACGGATTCATCAACTTTCACAAAGAATTCATCATTTTTGGTTCTCACTATAAAAATGGTTCTCAGATTAACTCTCCTATATATAGATAAGATTGGTTATAGAGACAATCATCTCTTAGATAAGAACTAGAATCAATAATCACTCTTAGATTAAATAAGATCGGACAACACAAAATTATTTAATGATTAAAATAGAAAAAAATCCTAATTTTTCGCTATTTGGAGATCCCACACTTCATTCTTTGTTGTTTGTGTATTTGTGTAATTCACGTTGTTGTTCATGTAATCGTAGTTCTTGTGCATGCTACACATTCAAATTCATTGTAATGTTCATATAATTTATGTTGTTGTGCATGTAATAGTAGTGATTGTGCATGTAAAAATATTTACCGTAAATAAATAAATAAATAAATATATATATATATATATATATATATATATATATATCCCTTGAGTATAGGGTTGAAACAGTTACATTAAAATATGATGATAAAAAACGGTTTATAATTAATCTTGACTGTTAAATTATAAAAATGGATGAATCATATTAATTCTTAATAAAGTTAAAATTCTGATTTAATATATTCCCTATATAGGGGTAGGTGGGGGGATATATTGAAAGAGAGAAAGTTAACTATATAGTTTGAGTCAAACTTCAACGTATGAACAATATTTTGGTAGTCTTTGTTAAAAATAAAATAAGTGCTTTTGTCCTACAGCGTTTTATTAGTCATAGTTTTTAAGAATGCATAACGACTTCTCAATCATGTATATATAATGTTACAATATTTTTAGGGAGCATTTACTTTTTATAATAAAATGAATAGATAAAAATAATTTAAACTAATACATTATTTATTTTGATGGATTAATGATGTCTTGATCAATTTTGAACTTGTTCAATAATCTTATCCTTCAAATACTTAATCATATATCAACCTATCTTATCATGAAAAATAAATACCCTATTAGGATTAGGAACTATTGCTATTTCCATAAAGTTGGACCAAGTCGAGGAGTTATTATTTGATTCTCTATCTTATGGTAATTCAATTTCAATGCTATTGTATTTGACACATAAATTTTCTATAGTAATGAATTATATTATACTAAAACATAACCTAAAAAATAGGTGGACCAAAAATGACAATCTAGGTGGAGTGGACTAAAAGGCGTGAAGCTTGTTCTAATTGGAGGGAAGTGATTTAGATTTGAAGATTGGTGGCTATAGTTGGATGATATAGGGGAAAGTAGGTAACTAGGGTTCAATTTAATTAAATTAGTTAATCTTATACATATGTCAAATGTTGAGAAAGTTGGGCACCTTTTGGAATGTGTTAATTTGATGGCAATAAAGTTTTGTTAGGATATACATACCTCGGTTAATGCTATAATCCGTGGATCTAGCTAATTTAGGTTAGGAGATTTCCTTTTTGGAAACTATATACTCCCTCCGTCCCACCTAAAGTGTCTCATTTCTTTTGGTCACACTTTTGACTAAAAGAAATGTATAAAATAGTTAAAGTGTTAAAAAATGGGTAGGACCCACACTTTTGAAGGGATAATTATTTCATAAAATAGAATGAGACATTTGTAATGGGACAACCCAAAAAGGAAAGTGAGATATTTTAAATGGGACAGATGGAGTAGTGTTTAGTTGAATATATAAAAAGATTAGATAGTTCGCCATATATATTATAGCTAGTCAAAAGCTTTTTATTCCGTCTTTACTATAACATACAGGATATGGTAGTGCTATTTAGATATATATATCGAAATATAATACTCTTATAATTTGATTAAATTAGTCTGCGTGAATCGTATCTGATTGAACCGATTTCCTAAATTTATGCATTTTAATTTTTGGACGAATGAATCATCTAGGAAATTATTTGTAAAATCTATGTAAAGAAATTACTTAGAATAGAATACTTTAGGGTTCAAATCAGAATCACGATACCTAGCATTGATGATGGATTATTCATTCGTAAATTACGTCTGAGTTTGAAAATCAAAGTAAACCACATGCTTACAAGATATTTGAGTACAGTTTAGGGGAAATTATACATTTATTGCCATAATCTACTAGTAGTTAATCACAAACATTAGCAATTTGGGGTTGTAAGTGTGATGGTGACCCTTACTTTGTTCAATTGGGTACTCTAAATTGATGCAATTATTGTGGTTGAAAACATCGACTTTCCTTTAGAAGATTTTGGGCTTAATTGTTTTGTCTTTTTATCGTCTTTAATTTTTTTGTATGTTGGTCTACTGATAAAATGGTTAATATTAAAATCTAAAGATCTCACATTGAAATCCACCGTAACTCTATTTTTAAAATTATTTATTTATCTTAAAAAAATGGAATTTATCTGTAGCTTTTAGTGGAACTTGATTTTTTTTCACTTTTTGGTCAACACTATTATTAATTCTTTTTAGGTTCATACGGCCCCAGAAATTTGGTATATAACAAGTGATATTTTGGTAAATTTAGATATTATTTTTAAAATAAAAATAAAAATCATGTTTTAATTATTGATTGGCTAGGGTGGGCGTACTTGATTATTATTGAGGTGTTTGTTTCATTACTTTTAGTTGTGTAATTATTGTTTAGTCTTTAGTAATGTACATTATTAGAATATTTATTAACAACTTGACTCAATAATCCTATTTGTTCAAAAATTTAAGTTTGACTAAACTATAATTTGATAAATTATTTTATTTAATTTCCCTTAGATATGTATATTTATTTTAATTTTTTGTGAGTTTTATCAAGTTATGGATAGTTTTAGTTATGTTTTATCAAGTTATTGATGAATATATAGTGTTTCCTAAAAAAAAAATTGGAAAGATATGGAAAAGATATTTGAATTTAAAAAGTACACTATTACGAGATGTAAGAGGATATGTGTCTGTTAGTAAATTTTGATTAATACATGTAAATAATTATAAATAATTAATTTCCAAACTTTGTGTATTTTTACAAATATATCCTTCTATATCTTGAGACATTAAATCTGATTAGCATAACTAGGGGTGAGCATTCGGACGGTTCGGTTCAAAACCGAACTGAATCCGAAAAAATCGAAAACTGAATTTTTTTTAAAACCTAAATCGAACCGAACCGTTTTATATATCCAAATCGAACTGAAACCGAATCGAAATATTCGATTCGGTTCGATTCGGTTTTAACCGAATATAAATTATAATTTATAATTAATATAATATTATAATATTTATATATATATATATATATATATATAAATATTAACCAATTTAAATATTAATAATATATATATAATATATATATATATATATATATATATATATAAATTCGGATGGTTCGGTTTGGAAACCGAAATTTTTCCCCAAACCAAAACCGAACCGAATTAATTTCGATTTTAAAATTTTGAAATCGGACCGTTTTACTGTATGAACCGAACCAAACCGTTAATTTCGATTCGGTTCGGTTCGATTTTTCGATTCGATTCGGTTTTTGCTCATCCCTAGCTGCATAACCTATCATATAGTAGGATTGGGCATTGGAAATAACACAGTTCATTCAAAATTGTTTATAATGTGAAATTTCGCTTTAGAATAAATAATTACCATATTAATGCAGAAATTCTAAATAATTAATATTTCCGTAATATAAAATTTTTAGTAATTTTTGGATTATCCGAAAAATAAAGTATTAGTAAAAATTCTTTGGATTAATTCATTTAAACTCAAATTAACTGTTTTATGAAGGTTTTGAGACTCGTATGTCGTCGTAGCATTAGATTCCGACACAGTTGTCATGATTTGAGAGAGAGACGGAGAGAATTGGTGGCCAGGGGTTGGTCGGTAATATGATGCCAACGTTTTCAACTCTTTCGTTCTGCGGAACGAGAAAGCAAACAAATGATAAAGTGTGTGGCGAATTGAATGTTACATGCAATATACATGCATTAATTTATGAGATAATAATATACTCACTTCGTCTCAATTATATATATTTGTTTTATTTTTTGAATATCCTAAATATATAGATTTATTTTCATAAATAATATTTTATCCGTCCCACCCAAGATGACATGTATTCATTTTTATGTTGTCTCACCCAAGATTGTCTGTTTTCTTTTAGGAAATAATTATCTCTTCAAAAGTTGTAAAACCTACATACTTTTTATTACTTTAATCATTTTATATCATTCTCCTAAATAATCGTGTTGAAAAGAAATGGACCGTCTTGAATGAGATGAAAGGAATAATATTTTTTAACTCATTTACTAATATATTTATATATTCTTATTTAATTCTTTGATTTACTCGTGCATTAATTAATAGTCAAAAAATAAATATGAACATATTAGTAAATTACTTGTATACTATTTTTTTTCTAATGAATTTTCTTAATCCTTATGAAAACGTCAATCATTCTATATAATTGGGATGGAGGGAGTATGTATTTTAGAGATATAAAAACTTTATTATAAAAAACTTCAATATAAATAAATTTTTATTTTATATCAAAATAAATATGTACATTGAATTGTTCAATTATCCTTAAAATTGAAAATAAATAAAGATTATGCATGTATCAAAATTTATAAGAACACCCACTTTTGTTATGATAATAGATTTTCCATTTATATTATTTTCAACTAGTAAGTCTTTTACATTAAAAAGGCAAATTTTAATTGATGTCAAAAAAGTTCCCTTGTATTTGGATGATTATGCGGAAGGCCTTTTTTTGACAAAGGACAAAAAGTTGCTTGGTTGATAGTGTTCTCGTACGTAAAGACTGCATGCTAAAGAAGAAAGAAACATGAGGTATACATGTAAAACTTGAAAATTGTTACTATAAGCCAAACAAAATCTACCCATTCCGATCCTCACCATTCATCATTTCTCTAAACTTTGCTTTTGCCGGCAGCGGGTCCGATCTCTATCAAAATTCGTACATGCTCAATAAAAAAATACTACAGTTTTTGAAATTAATTTTGTTTTTTTTATTTATGATCTCAATTTAAAAAAATATATTAAAATAACTTTAATTTTAAGAGAAGCCATTTGATTATCAAAACCTCACTTCAATCTCGTTTCGAATCTACCATGATACAACCTTTAAAATTTCTACATATTAAATTGATAAAAAAAAAACTCACTTCAAAAACCTCAAACCTATTCCAGCAAAGCCTAATACTATCATAATCCGCCTCCTCTCCTCTCCTCCTCTCCTCTCCTCATATACGGGTAAAGATGCAATTATATACTCAACCAAAGTACTCACATCTCTAATACAGTCCTACCACACAAAAACAACAAATGCCCCCAAAACAAACGAATTTCACATCGGATTATCCATAATCAACTGCCCCAAATACAAATAAGCAAAGCTTCAGAAACTGCTTTTCTTGTTTCCAACCTTTCCAAGAAAACCAGAACAATTCAAATATATGGGAAGTCAGATTTATGACATCTACTAACCTCATTCTTGTAAATACTCCAGCAACAAAAATCACGATCTCATTTCAAGAAAGTCTCATAACCACAAGGAAAATCCAAAATCTTTACTAATTATTGACAGAACAAATTTGTAGGTAGCTCACCTCAAATTAGAGAAGTTCCAAACCAATAAGCGAACATTTTCACCCAGAACGAGAGAAGAAGAAGAGCTAGGCTCACGGGTATTTTCGGGTGATGGTGGCTGGAAATTTGAGAGGGATAGATAGATTTTGTGTGATTTCAGAGGGTAGAAGGGCTAGGCTAACTGATTTCTCCGGGAAGTTGGAAGTTGTTTCATGTCAAGTTGAAAATAAAAAATCTATTTCAAATTAATTATCATTCTAGTTAGGTTTCTTTGGGACCATAAATTAGTATATCTTCAAAGTTCATCATATTTAAGTCGATGTAATAGACTAAAAATTGTTAAAAATGACCCCATAAACTATAATTAATTTTAATTAAAAAATATGATCTCTTATGCGGATGTTTATATGTATAGACATTGATATTTTTATTCAATACAAATGATATTCTTATCTAATATAAATGATACTAGCTTATTATAGGGTAAAAATAAATGATATTTTTTTCAATATAAACAATATTTTCTTAAGAACAAAAAATATTTTTATTCATTCGTATAGTACTATCGGATTTATGAGAGTTTTTTATAAAAATATCATGATTTATACAACCACATCGGTTTTCACTTTATTATTGGAAATTATCACGCAATACTCTAGCGTGTGTCAGCGCAATGACCGGATTCCCAAAATTTGATTTCGACGACATTTAAAAATATATATTGATGACAATTCACGATTATTTTCGTATATGAATATCAAGATATCTTTATAAAATACGCTAGAGAACATTCCATAAATTAATATTTCAAATACGTTAAAGAAGCTAGTTTAGCTTTAGCAGCTTGAAAGGTCCGTGTCTGCAAAAATCTCAGGTCTCATGAGATGAAATCAGTCCCTTTTTTTTCTATGCACTATCATAAAAATGGATAATGTGGGAATCATTTTTATCGTAAGAATGTGAGAATCAAAAAATAATGAATTCATAGTAAAAATTGATGAATCCGTTGGGATAGTTACTGAATCCAAAAAAATGAAATTTTTCCCTTATGGGATTAGAACTCGGGTGAAAAATTATGAATTTTTGAATTCATTAACTTTCTCAACGGATTCATCAATTTTTATAACGAATTCATTGGGTTCTTAATTTTTAGGATAAGAATGAGTCTCATTTGAGCCAAACTATATATATATATAATTCTTACGTATGCATCAATACATAAGACGATTTAATTTGCCTATGTTAATTAACTATTTAGAACGATAAGGTCTATATATGTTCGCAACCAACATTGATACGACCCTAGACTAGTGGTAGGACTCATTTAACTTTCAACGTGGCACATATATACTACTTCACCTATTAATTTCATACATGAGATATAGATAGCATTTGTTGTTTTATTTTCAGTGTATGGATATAAGTAGTACTGCATTATTGGTCTTCTTTATTACAATCATTGAACCAAAATGGAGATTTCCAGAACACATAAAAGTAACATAAAGTAAATCGGGGATGTAATAATAATAATAATAATAATAATAGTAATTACTCAATTCGATGGTATTGATTCTGACAATAATATATTATAATTAAGCCATCGGTTTAGTTGATTACTCACCTAATTTGATGGGTTAATGGCCTTTGTTCACTTAATTGAGTTAATCTGAATTTTAATTTCCAACCAAACTTACACGGGACAAAAAAAAAGTTCACAGATTCATAAAATCAGAATCATTCCACGCCAATATAAGTTCTTGCATAGTCTTAAACGCTTGAGTTAAATCAAAAAAGTCATCATTATTTTTTTTCTTTAAAACTATTTATCTTTATTTTTGGTGATGATGAAACATAATTTTTCCCAAGATTAAGTCGATAAATCATTATTATTGCTATTCCATCGGATAATTCTATTGTCATGTTTATCCCATCCGTGTTTAAACTTTCTTAAGCGATGAACATTTTTTCGATTGTTTTATGCTACATGAGAAATGTCCAAGAATACGCATGAATAGGAAATCATGTTTAGCATAATCTGTACCGATCTATATTTTAAATAATTAATTTTGTAAACTGGAATTATTGTTTAAGATTGAATCCACTCATATACTTTTTTATTATTATTATTATTGGGCTTCACATGACGCTTATTCAAATATGAGATATTTATCCTTAGATATTAATCATTTCCACTAGACCAACACACACACATAAATGTAAAATATAATACGAATGTAAAATGTAAATTAATTAATACGATGTGTTTGTAAATTAATTAATACGATGTGTATCGCATCGTATTTTTGAACAAGTCACAAGATGTGTTTGTAAATTAATTAATATTTCGTAATTACACTCAAATGTAAAATGCTCTTACAAAAAGTGGATATGTAATGCTCAAATTAAAAAAAAAAAAAAAAAAAAAAAAAAAAATCGACCGGTCGGACCGGAACCAGACAAAATGGGTCGGGTCTAAACTGGTCCGGTCCAAGCGGTTCTAGAACCGTAACCGTAACCGCTGCTTTAAAATTTAATGGGCTTTGAACAGTTCCGGATCGGTCCCAGTAAAGACCGCCCGTTGACATCCCTACCGCAGCCCACCGGATAAACTTATGATCTTATGTAATAACTTGTAAATTATAAAGAAAATATAAACTATATTTAACATTAATTAAGTGCGATTGGATCATATATACAGAGAGGTTGATGGAAATAACAAGCCCTATTTTAAGTTTAACATATGAAATAGTATAGTATCTTGAAAATGATATCTTTGAATCACCCCTCAAAAACAAAGCTAGAAAGTTGCAAAACGATGTGATAAGTGGTTGGGCTAATTTGGGACATGTCAATGGTAATGGCTAAAGAGCATTAATGAATGTTTTAATTTCATTTTAGAATTATAATTCTAGTGTCCCAATCGATAATATGATTCTTTTTTTAATGAGAGGTCTTGTATAAGGGTGTTTGACTATATAGTATTTGTAAAACGGTACCTCATATTTGGACCAAAGCACAACCAAACATTAATGAAATTTTAGTTTTTTTGTGTGTGACAAAATTAATGAAATTTTAGTTATGTCATTAAATATGTGTTTTGAACCATGTGTATATAGACGGAGACAGATATCATAGACTATGCGAAAGTTTCACTAAACATGAGTATATCTGTATATGTGAAGTTTAGTTGAATAATTATTTTCTAATAAATTTTAATTGACTATTTATATAGTTGAGATGCAAGAGATATATGAGTTGTCAAGTTCGTACAACTTTCACTGAAAACACACCACAATTATAAAATAAAATTATATGACGGCGCTGCATGTGGTGGGAACCTTGAAAACATTAAAGCTCGTAGGCCACCCAAATTCAAAAGTTGACACACCTTGCCTCCTCATTTATGATGATATATAATTAAGCAATATCTACATTTTTAGAAATAAAATAGATTTATCGTAAAAAAATTAACCGACTAATCATGGTGCTTTGTGCAATAAAACTATTGTTTTGGTCATTAAGTAGTTTGACCCCAAATTATATTAAAAAAATGAAATGAAATGAAACAAATCTTTTTAAAGATTCGTCGAATAACTAATAAAATAGTAGTAGAAAATTGGACGTCAACAGCATAACCCTATCTCTACATGACACTGATGCACTTTTCGCTAGTTGTTTTCTTGCTACTCATCACATTTTGCGCTCTCTCTCTCACACCTCATAAATTCTGACATGAAAGTGTTGAATATATATATATATATATATATATATATAGGGAGGGGTTATGGTGAGAAAGGTATTAAGTGTAAGAAATGAGAATAAATCTCAACCATTTATTTTTATGGCATCAACTTTCAAGATTTTATACACTCACCAAATTCTGGAAAAAAAATACTGCACAAATCAACACTACAAAAACGAAAAAGGGGCAAAATTGGGAAATATGCATACACGATCTATTGAAGGATTTGAGCATATCTTTCCTTCTTCCGATAAAAACTGAACATAATTAAACACGTCTAAATTATAGGTATCATATCTTTACATCTTCCATATGAAACTGAAGCTAATTAATTCCCACTTCACTAGAAAACTGAAAAGGGTTTACAAACTCTGCGCACATTGAAGTACATTTAAGAGGAATAAACCTATCTGTAGCACCATTTTTGCTCTGCATTGAAGAAAAATACGGCGGACGCATACCATCCCCAGCAACGGCGCATCCAAGCACAACAAAGATCCCCAAAGAACGGCAAGATACCCAAGAAACAAGACGATACCATCTGAACAAGAATCAATTGTTCTGCCACTTCTCGCAGGTATTAAATTGAATTGTTAGGTTTTTAATTTTTTTTATCCCTCTTTTCATGCGTATGATATATATCTTGCTAAAACCCTAATTAATCTAATTTGCTTCTCACTCTCTCATCAAAGCATCAATTCGACCGAAGGAGATAGGGCAAAATTGGATAGGCTGGTATCATGGTTAACAAAGGAAAAAAGCAACACAAGGGTAAAGAAAAAGTGGAAGGAGATGGTTAGTTTTAATGATGCGTTTTTTTAGATATCGATTTTGTTTTGTTATGAATGATGGGTTTGATGTTGATATATGCTATGTTTGATTGCCTTTTTATCATTTATGGAATTAAGAAGATTGGATTGTGTTGGTGGTCCCAAAAGCTTTATTTATTCACAAATTCATTGTAACATCCTAGTTGCTGCTTTGTCTGTTATCAACTTTTGTCATATGCTGTTACCAAGTCAAACGTATGCTTTTTTTGTCATATGCTTTTACAAGAACATTTGATTTCTGTGAACAATGGTGTGTAAACTCTTGTACACAGTGTTCTGTTTTTTCAAATTTAAGAAATTCTATATCATAAATTGTTGGTAGTATATCATACTGTAATTCTAATGTAGCATATTAGTTTGAGACGCATATGTGATATGTTGTATGAATCCTTTTTAATATATATCATATACAAATATATTTGTATCAATCTTGTTTAATATGTCTGCATATATATATGATTGTGTTTATGTCATATACGTGCATTTTTGTATCATAAAATGTATTTTTTATAGCATATAACATTATTGAGTATATCATGTCTTGTTAATAACAGAATATATTTTTACTTTGGTGTATCAGAATATCTTAAAAACATATGTTCTGTGATGTAAAACACATATAGCACATATATTGTTTTACTTTACAGTTCAATTGTATATGTCATATATTGTTTATGCCGTATCATTCATTTTATATATATGTATCATATAGTTATATATATATAATTATCAAACGTATTGGAATTAATGCACATTTCAAACTTGATATAAATATTGTTGGTATGGTAGCTGTATGTGTAATTTACAACCAACATTTTGACTGTGTTGGTTTTGGTATTGTATTTCTTGTACCCATTGTTTTTGGATTCTATTTCCATAAGCCTTTACCATATCAGATGATTTCTGTGTACAATGGTTTATCATATCGTGTACATATTGTTCTGTTTTTACACATATAATAAATTATATATCATATATTGTTTGTATTATAGCATATTGTTATTCAAATGTAGCACATTGTTTTGATAGGCATATTTAATATGTTGTATCAATCTTGTTTAATATGTATCATATACAAATTTATTTGTATAAATCTTGTTTAATATGTATGCATTAACATATGATTGGGTTGATGACATATACATTGTGTTTTGTTATTGAACATACGAAATTATGTATCATATATTGTTTTTGGTGTATCATACAGTCTTATAAATGTAGCACATAAACAACACATTTACACATCCTTTAATGTGTTTTAACACTCATAATGCAATCATTTAATATGTATCATATACTACAATATTTGTATCATTCTAGTTTTACATAAGTGTATAATTGAAAATCTATATAATATATTGGTTTTGTTGTATCCATTGTTCTGTTAGTACACATATGAAATTCTATATCATATATTGTTCTGTTCTGTTAGTTTCATAAATGTAGCACTTTAAATGATACAGATGAACAATGATGATCTTATTCTCATATTTGATATTGTTGTATCATATCTTATTATTAGATGTATCATATCGTATACTCATTGTTTTTTGTTATTGAACATATGAATTTCTGTATCATATATTGTTTTTGGTGTATCATACAGTCTTATAAATGTAGCACATAAACAACACATTTACACATCCTTATAACTATTTATATCATATACTTTGTTAGGATTTTCATATATTTGTACAAAAATATCTTATTATTGTGTACATACCGATAAAACAACGTGATGTGTGAATAAACATATGATCTGTCATGTTCGTGTATATTTGTATCATATTTTGTTTTTGTTGTAGCATATATTGATAACACAAACATATTCCAAGAATGGGTGTAATATATATATAAAAACCTTTTATCGGTGATGTACAATACATTTAGCACATATCGTATGTTACTGCATAATTTATTTTTACATGTCATATATTGTTCATTCTATGTCATTCATTATATATATATGTATCGCATAGATATGTAAATATTAACCTAGTTGAAATTACTGCACATTTCATACTTGAATAAAATATTGTTGGTTTGCTATCCGTTTGTATTGTTAATTACAAACTGTTTGCATGTGTTATATTTTGTGTAGCATAATATATTGATATTTAAATTTACTTAGTTTATTTTTATAAATTTTTTTCATAGATCGAGGAAAGGTGACTGCCGCAGATGTAATTAGGAAGAAAAGGGGTATCATTTTAGATAATGTGGCAGAATTAAGAACAAAAAGAAAGAACGATCCAAAAGGACAATCCATTCAGAGAGGGAATGTTATGGATTTTGATAATGAAGATGTTATTACATAAGCTGATGAAGAAATAAATGATACCAATACTGATCGTTTATTTCCAAAACTAGTTTCTAGATCGAATATGAATACATTCTTCAGCATTCTGTCAAGATTAAATGAACGCCAGCAAGCTTCAATAGATGAATTAGGTTTTGGACATGTACGCGATGTTAATATAAAGGAGATGCCTTCGCGTCTTGCATACTGGCTTGTGCAAAATTTTAATCACAACAGCTCAGAGCTGATTCTAACAGGGAATAGACGAATTCACATAACTGAAGAAGATGTTATTCGAGTATATGGTTTCCCGAGAGGGCGCCGTACAGTTTCCAGGTTTCAGAAAACACACACTACTGAATTGTTTGATGAATGGATGGCCTTTTTTCCTGGAACACATAGACATAGGGTGTCTATTCAGAAATTGCATGATGTTGTACTTAGTTGTGATGATGGAGGAATCTGGTTTAAGATTCATTTCATGATTGCTGTCCAATGTTCTTTCATGGAGAGCACTGTCAATGGTTACGTTATTCCGTACATACTTAATTGTTTGGAACACATTGATGAAGTTAAAACTTGGAATTGGAGTGAATACGTAATGAGGTGTTTGATCGAACACAAGACCGTCTTCGTGGAAAAGAAATCTACTGTTTTTGTTGGGCCGATGTTATTTTTGATGGTAATAACTTCTTTCATTTATTACATTTAATTATTTTATTTCTGTTTTTAGTATTATTTTATTGTTTATCTAAACATTTTAGATTTGTGTCAGATTTTTTATGTAGATAGAGTTTTATACAAAATGCAATCTGTACCGCGTCATTATCCAATCATTGGTAATTGGAGCACGAATGCTCTAAGAAAGAGACAAGCAGCGGAAATCAAAGGGGGAGTATTTGGGGATGGGTATCCCATTCCCCCTATTGATATTGTTGATGACGAAGAAAAAGAGATCAGGAATGAGGGTGAGGGCAGCGGAAGTGGATTGTCAACAAGTATTGAGGTGTTGACATTTGCCAAAAAAATTGCCACACTGACTGTGGATATGATGAAGGTTATTGAGAAAGCTTCAAAAGAACAGACTGCGTCACGTTCGTTCCAACGGACCATAGATACAGCTTTCAAGTCAATTTCATGTTCAAATCTATCGATGTCACAACATAGAAGTTGGCAGACACAAGAACCAAATGACGAGGATGAAAGTTTTTGGGGAAATGAAGATATTCAAAAGCTATGGGATGATGTTGATGCTGCTGTTGCACAACGAGACACTTATATCAGCAAGCTTGAAGACACACCATCCTTCAGCTTTGGATTAACTCAAATGTGGAGCACACCTCGTGGAAAGGAAAAAGTTGTTGGTGAATCTGGAAATGACAAAGAAAAGGTAAAGTTATAATTATTGTTCAGAAAATTATATCATTCTATTTATGTTTTTATTTTAAATAACTAACAAAAATATTTGTTAGCATATGGATGTTGAAGTTGCACAAAGTGATGTAGACATTGGGGTTGATGCAACCGAAATAGTACAAAAGGTTATTGGCAGTCTGCAAACTGAGGTACTGAATATATTATTTTTGTAGTTAAACATTTCTTGATATGTGGTTTTGTATAACTTGTTTGATTGTCATCACATATTTATATATTGTCTCATTATCACATATTCAATGCATACGTTTCCATATTATGTAATGCGTAATAACAGTTTTGTGTCATATTCATATTAATATGTTGCATATACGTTCATAAATGATGCACATTATGCTAATATATGTAGAACGTCTTTCATTCAATGCGCACAGTTTCCATATTATGTATTGCGTAATAACAGTTTTGTGTCATATTCATATTAATATGTTGCATATACTTTCATACATGATGCACATTATGCTAATATATGTAGAACGTCTTTCATTCAATACGCACAGTTTCCATATTATGCAATGCGTAATAACATTTTTGTGTCATATTCATATTAATATGTTGCATATACGTTCATACATGATGCACATTATGCTAATATGTGTAGAACGTCTTTCATTCAATACGCACAGTTTACAAGTTAAACATGTTGTACATTTTTTATTATGCGTAAGAACAGTTTTATGTCATATATTATGATATTCATTTAATGTCTTTGTATAACAATATCATACTACATATTGTTATACTTATTGTACATAAAATCTGATAATTATATTTATGTTTTTTTTTAAAATAACTAACAAATATATTTGTTAGCATATGGATGTTGCTTTTGCACGAAGTGATTTAGACATAGGACTTGATGCAACAGAAACAGTACAAAAGGTTGTTGCCAGTCTGCAAACTGAGGTACTGAATGTAGTGTTTTTTTAGTGTAACTTTTCTTGATATGTGGTTTTGCATATCTTGTATAATTTTGTATCACAAATTTTACATATAATATGGTTTTATAACATGTTTTAAATTAGTATTATAGTTAAAATATAAGTAATGGATAATAAATTTTATGTCACATATTATGTTATTCATATTATGTCTTTGTATAATAATGTCTTTGTAAAATCGAATATTTATTAGTGAAACATGATGTACATTTGTTATTATGCGTAATAACAGTTTTGTGTCATATTCATATTAATGTATTGCATATACTTTAATACATGTTGCACATTATGCTAATATACGTAGTCCATTCTTCATTCAATATGGACAGTTTCCAGACAACACAGGAAACGCACAACAGAATCCTACTGAAGATAACATCAGAATCCAACTTGAAGGACATGTTGTTATTTTCAATAATTTTTAATTTATGTACCTTCAGCATATATTAACATTTATTCATCCATAACATTGTTGTACTTTATTATTACAGTCATCCGTGCTTCATGAAGCATTTGGAACTGGATCAGAACATGCAATTGAACCAACTTTGAGGGGACGCACAGAAGATGAAGTTGTTAAAAAAAAGAAGGTGGTTGTACCTTATAAAAGGAAAAGGAAAACTTAGATTCAATATGGTTGTATTAAGGTTAAACAAGTATAATATGGATGTTATTAAAAATATTACTCAGAATCAGAGTTAATCTATCTAGCATATATGTGGATCGAGAACATCTATATTCTTTTGCAATATAAATATGTATTTTGACTCATTTATATATGTTTGTAGATTTTACATTCAGTGACAGTTGAAGGAAAAAAAAGGCCAAGAAGTATGAGTATATCGAATAAGTCTGTCGCTTTAAAATCTCCTTTTTTGGTGAGAAAGATCGCGTATGCAAGAGCCTCACGAAAAAGAATTAAAGTGTGGGTTTACGTTCTATGCAACTCTAAAGATGATAAGTATGATCAACTCCAATTTATTTCTTTTATGCAACATATTAATTAATATATGATTAATATTATGCTTTATGTAATTTCGTTCTATGCAAAATTTGTTCTTGGTGATATATCACCACGTTACTTTAACGCTATATGTTTATAATTTTATTTATCATTAGAGAGGATATTTTGTTCGCGACGAGACATCGAACTAACAAGAAAGCATATGGATACATTGTCAAAAGATAGCATTATAGGAGTTGGTATAATTGACGCATGGTGTGTGATGCTCAATTATATGGAAAATTATCGAGTGAAGGATCACCAAGAAGATTTTTGCAACTACTTTTGTCGGTGTAAGTTTAATTTGTATTTTTTATTAACATTCATTGTAATATTTTATTGCATACACTAACTAGTATATATGAACTATATGATAAATAACCCGGGTATTATGTATTTCGATTTCTGTTGTATCATAAAATGCATAACATGAATCATATATGCAAATCATTGTATCACATTGTTAATAACAATGTAATTAATGATTATATTTTATGTAAAAAACGATTTGGCTTGTATATGACACATACTTTGTTATGTTATCAAGTATATCATATAATGCATAATATGTAACATAACTTGTTTAATTAATATTGTTTTTTATCATTTAAAAAATTAATATTATATATAATATGCGAATTTGTGTTATATGTAGACTGATGCACTGGTTACAAGAGATATTACTTACGATGTTCGAAGGGATACATTTTTTGAAAATATTACAGCAGAACTGGAGAGCAACCAACACATCAAATTAAATGAAGTTGACCTCGTAAGTAACTTTTCAAATATTTTTCGTTTTTTAAATGTACTTAAATACTAATCCCTAATTTTTTTTTTGTAGTTTTTTTTTCCCATATACAAATGCAAGAAATATTTTGCAATATGCATTGATGTGAAGTATGGGAAAAAATTTGTAATTGATAGTATGAATGATGCTGCAATTGAATGTCAAACAGAAAAATATGAAGACTTACTTACAAATTTGGTATGTTGTGTATTAATTGTTTTTATATTTATTCTTTAAATTAATGTAAAACTGATGTGTTTAAATACTAACAATACTTTTTAATTTTGTAGCGTTCAATATTATCGGAATACTTGAGTTTCAGAGAGCAACACTCAAAAGCTAAACTTGTTGAAAGTGGTAAGTTTGAAATTCCAACAATAAGATGGGGAAGCAAGATTAATTCAACAGATAGTGGAATATATTTGATGCGGCATCTTGAGACATTCATGGGAGATGTTTCTAGAAAATGGGTGACTGGAATTACATCAAGTCCTTGCAAACAGTTGCTAACCATGCGAGTTCGATACTGTTCAGAAATGATTTGTTGGGATCAAAATATAGTGAAGGATACAATAATGGCTTGTGCAGAAAAGTTTTACCGTGACGTGACTTCAGGAACAGATATAAAAGTAGAAACAATGTTGTTTGGTTAATTGTTTGTTCTTTATTGATATTTCAAAAATATTATCATGCTTGATTGTTTTGATTATTTAGACTTCTTGTTTTTTTATTTATTGACATTGAAACAATTTTATCAGACTTGTACTAGGTATTGTTATTTTGAAATAGATAATTAATGTTTCTACTCAATTTATTTTTACAATAATATATAATATACGATATTATACCTATAGCATATGCAAATTATTTATATGTTCTAATAAAGCATTTTGCAAATTATTCTTTTACATTAATCAATGATGTATATCATATTGTTGTTATTTAATTGCACATACTGAGAAACGTGTATCACATAACATATTGGTGGTATCACATAACATATAGTTTAAATTGATTTATAATCATGTTTAAATTGTTTTATAATTTAAATTGCATAGACAAGAAAACGTTTATCACATAACATATAATAATGTCGAATATTACCAAGTATAAGGGAGATATACATAAAAATATCAAGACAACATCAAAACCATAAAATTTATGATATACTTGGTAATATTCGACAACATTATTCTTTTATTCTTATTAATATGTTTGTATCATTTTCATTATTATTTATATCATAGACACTAAAACATGTTGCATATTATACCTTTATACTTGGCAACAATTTTTAAGTCAGTATATATATTTATGAATTCATATAATACTATATTTAATACGTAGTTCATTCAATATCAATATTTTACACACAAAACAGGAGGGAGATATACATTTAAAAATCAAGACAACATCAAAACCATTGTATTAGTATATATATGTATTATATTAAAAACCTCAAGACAACATCATAACCATTAGAATATATGTATATTAATAGACAATGCAACATTATCAAAATATGTATCATATCATTAAAATATGTATCATAACATCTAAAATATACAGCATATTATATATCATACATTGCATGTTATATACAGTATATATAATATTATCTAATTTATATACCTAGTATGCGTATCACAATGTCTGTTTTTCATATCACATTATATAACATACCTATCATAATGACATATATATGTAGAATAAATTATATATCGCATCATCTTTTGTATCAAATAAAGTTTTTGAAAAATAACGACTAAATAATCAACAAAAAAATTAACAAACAGAATTTTATATAATAGCAAAAATAATCAAGACAAATTAATACCATAAAGTATCAAATGATAATATATCATAATAGTAGTAAAAATTATAAATAAATGATTATACAATCTAAGACTTGTTATTCTCAGGACAATTCCTGGAATCATGATTCGTCAATGTATTACATTTACGACAAAGTCTCTTCGGCTTCAAAGCAGCTGCTATGGCTTTCTCCCTATTGGATTTTTTCCGGTTTGCACTTCCTTTGGTACTAACAACAGGCGGTGGCTGTAGTCTTACTGCCAACGGTTTACCTGACCCGTAATACTTCTCAAACATACCATCTTTGCCTTTGTCAACAACACTTTCATCATCAGGTACTGCAAATTTAGAGCTAGCTTCTTTCAGAATTTCCAGTAGCCAGCGTCATGAACAGGATCACCATCTACTAACCCAATGCATTTACATGCCTCTGAGAATAAATCGTTTATTCCATTACCATTGAAAGAATGATTGTTCTTGCGTTCTCTGCTGGCATTATAACATGCAAACTTGGTCCACCGATGACATATGTACTTCTCCGGAATTGTTCTCATGTTCAAGTTCATCATCATGACAAATATATGCTTACACAATAATCCTTTCTTTATAAAATACTTGCATGAACATGAAAATGAATCATCAGAGCCAATACGAGCAACTTCAAACTTGCAACCATCAATGTCAACGACCACATAACACACCAAATCAGGTTGATCAATAATAGACAATATACGACACTCATTTAAAGCACTTTCAATCTCAGCTTGTACCTTAACGAATATACTATTCGTATAAACAGACGCTGCATGACGCTCAATAGGAAAGTGAGTTTTAACATCAGGTATACCTGTCTCATCTTTGAAACTTAATTTGTCATGTGTGTTTCGCTGCGCATCGATAGCACTCTCATAGTGCATATAAAACTCCGCCAAATCTGATCTCGGATTAAGATACTGTCTGAAGAAGTTGTTTTCGCTCTCAGAAAGTGAAGTTGTCTTAAACAAACCACTCATGGCATGATCTCTAAAATATGCTGGTATCCAGTATGAACGCATAGAAAAAATCTTACCAAACCATTTGTTACTCGATAATTCGTACTCTTCAACCATTTCTGTCCATTTTGCCTCAAACTCATCGGGCTCGTGAATCTCTGACCAAACAATGTCGTTAAACTTTTGTTTGAATTCAGAATCATCGTTTAATGTTGAGGGTATCTTCTCTGCAACTTTCAGCATTATATGCCACATACAAAATCTATGACGTGTACTCGGTAAAACTTCTGCAACCGCCTTCTTCAACGCTGGATCCTCGTCAGTTATTAACATCTTAGGATGAATTTCCATACATTGAACAAATTTGTTAAGCAACCACGAATAAGATTCAAAGTCCTCTCTGGTTAGCAACCCAGCACCAAACGTAACACACTTACCATGATTATCTCTGCCTGTGAATGGCGCAAAAATCATCTTGTACCTGATATATGAACATATAAAATATCAGTTCTAAAAAACCAATATAACAATGGTAAGTGACGTAGATAATATAAGTATAGATATACTACAAAAATCAATAATCCTATAACATATATATATTTACTATACAATAAAAAAAAATGTAATTATGTTATATGTTATACTGACCTATTAGTGGAATATGTGGCGTCAAATGATACCGCTTCACCAAATATATGATAGTTCTCGATGGATAGTGCGTCTGCCCAAAAAAAACTCTTAACTTGCTTCATCTCATCCACAGCGTACTCAAACGTAAAACCATTACAAAACTCACGTTTATGTTCCAACTTCTGTAATAAAATTTCACAATCTACTCCATTAGCAAACGCCCTCATATCACGTGCATAATTCTTAAACTCAACGTTGGTACAACCAATATCCTCAAAACTTCCAACAAGTTCCTTAAAGAGTCTGAATGATCTCATAGGCCCTATGTTAGCCCTCCTGCATTTAGCAATAATCATTTCATGTGCAGGGCTAATCTTTTTGTTACACTTCATAAGATGCTTGAATGATTTTGACACCATATCATGATTGTGACCTTCAATGAAATTCGATACAACATAACCAACACCAGCCTCCAAACGAAATACAACACGCGCCATACATCCTGATCTGGTAGACATCCGCATGCGTTTTTTACAACTAGTTTGTGTTTTGCTTGCAGCACTTAAATCAATTGATTTAAGACCCTGTTTGTTACAAACAATATAACGCCAAACAATCGTATCATCTGTGCCTTTGACTACTGTTGACAAACGAACATCAAACCCACATTCGACAGAATATTCCCGATAAAATTGTTCTCCATTCTTCAACGTTCTAAAAGTCTTTCCAATATACGGTTTCATACCATTAGGACATATGGGAATATGAAGTTCATCAATATACTGCTGATTATAACCCAACTCTGATCAAAAAATAAATGATAACAATAAATAACATTAATGATAACAATATGACTCATTTTGCAATCTTTATAACTACATCACATAAAATATAACCCCTGTAAATCAATATTGCTCTCTTGTGCAATGACACTCTAAAAAGAAAGCTACAATTATACAGAACTATGCAATATAATGAAAACGCATAAGCATATCTTTATATAACATTCTGCATTTTTTAAAACATTATTCTTATTTTCGTATCATATATTTTTTTATTATATCATATTATGTTGTACATGTAGCATATGTTTCTTGGTTAAATATTTTAAAACAAAATATATCTTATTTAAGAATCAAACAAAGTAATAATTATGGAATGTTGTTGGTGGTCCAAAATGTTTTAATTATTAAAAAACATAATAATTACGTTTTTTTTTAATACTGTTTGGACTTCGCATATATAATATATAAATTTATTCACATACTAGTTATATATTATCAGCGCTTATAAAATTTGTATATCATATCTTGTTATATTAGTATCATATAAATATATTAATATATCATATCACATATATATAACTTAATAAAATTTAATATCATATTTAATTATTTTCATATCATATTATGGTACAATTGTTGCAAAAATGAATTTCATATAAATCTTATATTCTGGGTATGTATTGGACATATCATACATACAAAGATCACTATTTCAAAGATCGAGTAAATATCACTGCTTTGAATATCGATTTAATATCATTGTTTCATATATCATTAAGATTAAAAGTAATTAAACATTATATAGAAAGATAAAGAAAAACATACTAAAATATCACGTAATTAATGAAAATGTAAAAACGATGAAAAATATACATCTATAAACAAAAACATAGACATACCATTGAACTCATTTGTCATATGAACTTCGTCCATATGCGGTTGAGAATCTGAGACATCTTTCAATAATAATAAAAATGAATCAATTAAAAATAAATTAATACGAAATAACTTTAACAGACTCTAATGTGCAACATTACATTATAACATGAGCTACAAATTTGTTTACCATGTGATACATAATATATTTCTATGTTTGTGCAATAGCCATTAAACAAAATAAAAACGAAAATCCATCTCATAAACATACCATTAAACTGATTTGACATATGAACTTCATCAATGTGCGGTTGATAATGTGTGCCATCTGAAATAATATAAACCTTTCTCATTTACAATCGAGTAAATACAAATTATATGAACACATATAATGTGCAACATTATATTATATCATGAGATACAATTCGTGTAATATATGCAACATAGTAAATGTCTATGTTTATGCAATAACAATTAAACAAAATTAAAATCATGATTCTCATAAACATAAACATACCATTAAATTCATTTGTCATATGAACTTCATCAATATTCGGTTGCGAATATGTGGCATCTAAAATAATATAAACATTATTTCAATTTAAAACAATTTAATAAGAAATACCATGAACACAAATATAGTGTGCAACTCTATATAATAGAATGTGCAGCAAACTTGGTAATATATGATACGTAATAAAGCCCACTGTTCATGCGATAATCATTAACAAAATAACAAAAAAAATCAATCTCATACCTAAACAATCCATTATCTTCGTAATTGATTTGTGATATTAGTTGCAAACGAGAAAATAGACGACGAACAGTAATCTTTTTTCTTGCGAAAGTAAACAAAAAAAAATAATACTAATCGATTACCTAATCCCATAAGAAATACCATGAACACAAATATAGTGTGACACTCTACAATGTAGAATGTGCAGCAAACTTTGTAACATATGATACGTAATAAAGCCCGATGTTCATACGATTATCATTAACAAAATAACAAAAACATCAATCTCATACCTAAACCCTCCATTATCTTCGTAATTGATTTGTGATCTTAATTTCAAACGATAAAATGGACGACGCACAGTAATCTATTTTCTTGCGAAAGTTAACAAAAAAAAAATCTACTCATTAACTACCTAATCCCATAATTATAGCAACTGCCTTTTTAAAATAATCTTTAAACACAAATATAGTGTGCAACTCTATATAATATAATGTGCAGCAAACTTGGTAATATATGATACGTAAAAAAGCCCACTGTTCATGCGATAATCATTAACAAAATAACAAAAACAAATCAATCTCATACCTAAACCATCCATTATCTTCGTAATTGATTTGTGATATTAATTGCAAACGAAAAAATAGACGACGAACAGTAATCTTTTTTCTTGCGAATGTAAACAAAAAAAAAATCTACTCATCGATTACCTAATCCCATAAGAAATACCATGTACACAAATATAGTGTGACACTCTACAATGTAGAATGTGCAGCAAACTTTGTAACATATGATACGTAATAAAGCCCGATGTTCATACGATTATCATTAACAAAATAACAAAACATCAATCTCATACCTAAACCCTCCATTATCTTCGTAATTGATTTGTGATCTTAATTTCAGACGAGCAAATGGACGATTTAACAATGATTTTTCTCTTGCGAAAGTTAACAAAAAAAAAATCGCTCATTAACTACATAATCCCATAATTATAGCAACTACCTTTTTAAAATAACTTTAATTACAAAGTTACCCTCTTAAAATCGAATTCGCTTTAATACATTGCACACGATGTGAAAATGTATCATACGTGTTATCTAATCTTGCACGTCGATTTCATTAAATAAAAGGTGGATTTCATTCTTATTTCTCACATAATTATCTATTCTCATATGATCTCTCCCTATATATATATATATATATATATATATATATATATATATATATATATTTATACTCTAATTCAAAATTTGATTAAATTAGTTTTTAGAGTGGTTAGAATCTAATCTACGAAAACAGAAAAAATATTGGAATATAATTCAATGTGGTGTCATCCAATGTTCATGTTATATTATGTTTAAAACTTATAAAATAATATTGATTCCATCCTTGATATTTGTTCATTTAATTACATTGCGATATTTCCACAAAATTCATTCACTTTCTTTTTATAGACATGAACCTCAATCAAAAATCAACATTTTTATCCACACTCAATCCACTTATTTACAAAAAATCATATATTATCCATATTTTCCACTCACATAATATATTTTATTACGTGGGTCACATTCTTCATTCACTTTACACTCATTGCATTTAGCAAAACTCATGCCAACAAAAATTTATTCCATAAAGAAAGCTCTATCCCTGGGAGCTTCCACACACCAGTCTCATGAGAAGGTGAGAGGGTAAATCACGGTGACTCAGCGGTTAAGAAGCTAAGAAGACTTTGCTTAGTGTCAACAAATAATCATTCTAAAGATGGTGAAACTCCCAAACTACAACTTCTAGAATTCGATATTTGATCTTTGTTCTAAATGTGATAACTTTTAATCAACTTATTAAAACCAATGCCAGCAAAAATTAAAACTATATATGGTGGATGGAGGAAGTAAGAATGGAGAGAACGCGAACTCCGTGGAACGCTTACAGACCATTTAATTCAATCGTTTATTTTTTAGGTAAATTTAAGTAGTTATACAAATAGCTCAACAAAGTAGAACTACACTATAAGTGAAGTTATTAGAATAAAATAATATGAACTGCATCTCCAAATTTATTTTAATATGTATGTTTGTAATATGACATTAAACAAGATATTCGATAAAGATGTATTTGTGTATTATAAACGGACGTAAATAGCCAAAATGTAATTGAATATGTGTGTGTAATATTACAGTTGAAAATTGCCTACAGCAATTTACCACAAAAAGAAAATTTAAACATAAAGTCGCCATTCTTGTACCGGTGCGATTTCATTATTCAACCAGACCATCAAATTTATTTCATTTCTTCCATTTCCAACTGTCATATACTATCTTCGCCATTCAAGCTTTTCTTTTAGTAGAAACAGAGCTTTGACTTCTTTTCTTTTTCTTTTCCGTTTTTTCCATTTTATGTTTTTGCTTTGTAATATAAAGTTTTCTATTTCGCATGTATTTTTCGTATTTTAATCTTAGAATTTATATTTTTTAGAAATTTTGATTTTTTTAGCACCATTGTAGCTGAAAATCTTCTGCTTTATAGCTACCTCTAAGGATGGAGGTACCTTCTGGCACAAGGGCGCCCAAGTTATTTTTGAACATTTTTTATTTTTTAGCACTAATTTCTTAAAAAAGAATATTAGTAAGCAAGAGGATTTTCGGGCAAATTTATTCAGAATTTTCGCAAAGTATTTCATATTGTTTTTACTTATTAATACGTGCAAGCATTTTTATTTTATTTTTTTGAATTCATGTGAATTCACAGCTTTTACCTTCGATGTGTACTGAGTGAGTAAACCTCATGTTTTTGTGCAATAGCCTGTAAACCGCAAAAGACGGATAAACCACCATTGAAAAACCAGTTTTGACCGGTTCAAAACTATAGAGATGTTAATAGATTTTGATTGAACCTGTGATCTTTCGATCACAGAAGCCCACTTTACCACTTGCATCCCCAAAGGGACATACGTGCAAGCATTTTCTTGCTATGTATGTGATCCATTTATGGAGTTTCCGAAGCTGTCAACGTATAAAAACTAGGAAAGTTTTGTTTGAGCTATTGATAATTTTTGATGAGAACGATGGTGCAGAAAATCAGGACCAGAAATGGGGAAGTTGTGACTTGTGATAGATTTATTTTTTTCTTTTCTTAATTTCCATCATCGTTCCATTTGAATCTTGTTTTGGACGCAATGTTAGCTAGCTTATGTTAGTATTTCTGTAAATAGGAGCAAAACCTAATATGAAATTGTGATAATATATACCTTAAAGATTTGTTTGAGTGCATTAAGGCCAAAGCTCCGAATTAATTGTGCAATTACACACATAAATTGGATGGCTTATTACATTTTGGTAAATCAATGTCGGATTTCAACTACAAATTATGAAAGGATATATGCGAACATCTTGTTGTTCTTGTTGAAGATTGTTTGAAATTGGCGAAAAAAGTTAACCAATCTCATTTGTTTGTGACTTATTAAGTAAATTTCGTCTGGAGATACATGAAAATATATACTCCTTCGAGGAATCTTTGACATGAATTTTAATAAAAGTTTTTTATTGTATTATGAGTTGAGTAAGGATATCACAATAATGTAATATTAAATTAGTTAGTGGTGGACCGTAGATGGTAAAATGTGTAAATAAATAGGCCGTTGTGGGTAAAAAGAGAAATAGTGGTGAGCCAATCGGTTCGAATTTTGAGCCAACCGGGCTCGGGCTAATCAGACTAGTTTTTAATTTTTCAAGTTAGAAATTTCAATCGTAATTTTGCTTTGTGTTTGGGCTATTTGAGTCAATTTATCGATTTCAAATTGGATTGCACCAATAAATCAATAATTACACTATACAAGACATCAATGCCTCACCAAAAATCAGCCAAGTTGTTAGATGTGTGGGCCAATTTCATAATCGTAAATAGCGGACAATTCTATATACAATCTATTTTTTCTCATTAAAGCCCTATCTTAAAATTATTTTGGGCTATGAAGAAACACAGAGGATGTTTGGCTAAACTTATTTTAAAAAGCTTATAAGCTCCAATAATTTATAAATTGTTTTAAGAACTTATAAAATATAGTGTATTAAGAGTTTATAAAATGCTAAAGTGTTTGGATAATAAGGATAAACATGGAAATAAGAAAATATATCAAGGTTATTTTTATAGTTTTGTTGTAACTTATAAGATCATTAAAAAAATAAATTGAGTTTTGAAGCTTTTTTTAATAGAGCTTATTTTGAAAACTTATAAGCTCTCTAACAACTTAATTTGTCAAACACATTGATTGAGCTTATAAACTTTTAAATAACTTATAAGCTGTTTTAAAGAGATTATAAGCTCCGCCAAACACCCTGATAGTGTGGTCCATTGGCCTCAATCTGCAAATGAAGTAATTGAGGTTTTATTGCCTAAAAAAATAGCAATAAAAATAAAAATAGCTCGGGATTAGATTGAGGAACGATCAGACTTTTTTTATGTTTCGTAAGCAAAACTGAATATGCTGTTGAAAATTGACTATAGCAATATAAGGGAAAAAAACATTTTAAACGCAAGTCGCTATACATATGATGGTGATGTTTCATTATCTAACCAGACTATCAAATTTATTTATTTTATTTCTTTCATTTTCAACTGTCAAATCTATTGTCGCCATTCAACCTTTCGAGTAGAAACACAAATTTGACTTTTCTTTATTTTCTTTTCTTTTTTTGTAAAGTTTTATGCTCCCTTCGTCCTGAATATAGTCCCAAGAATCTTTAATACATATTTTAATAAAAATTATTAAATACATTATGTTGGAGTAAGGATTCCACAATAATATAATATTAAATTAGTTAATATTAGACCATATATGATAAAATATATAAATAAATAGATTGTTGATGATAAAAAAAAATAGTAATAGATCATAGGTGGTAAAAGGTATAAATAAATAATATTATTGAAATTAAAGTTGGAAAAATAATTTCTATAAATAGATATGAATGGAATTGGGAGACGTTCTAAAAGAAAAACCAAAAAGAAAAACCAGGAAGAAATTGGGGGACGGAATGAGTATTTCGCATGCATTGCATGATTTTATCAATTCTTCTAACATCTATACTTTTAATGGCATAAGAAAGAAACTATACATATAAATTTTAAATAATGTTTTTAATGTAAAATAAACACAAAAATACAGCCACTGTGGTAAAAATTTAATATATAAATATAAATAATGAGTCACAACAAACAGAAAAAGAAAAAAGGGAAAATAGTGTCTCAGAAGACCGCTCGTCTGGGCACATGCATCTCTTTCTGGTTTCTTCTTGCTCTCCTCTGCATGAGGAAGCAAAAATATCCTCAAATTACAAATACCAGTAGAGAAATTTGCAACTGCGTCGCAGGGAAAAAAATCAACGACTTGAAGACTAGTAGTCTTGCTGTCGAAGTAGCAACCGGAATCCTCCAAAATTCGACCTGTCGTGGCGTGTGCTCCTCGTCTCCAGATCAAGAACAAAATCTACCGTCACTGCTCCTTCACCAAGTATAACACAAGCCCTCTTCGATCTGTACCGGGCATGCTTGCAATAACTGCAAGTATAATCCAATATTAGATGCATTATTCACAAATCGTGTAACGTCTCAAAGTAGTGAAATCGAATCAAAATTGGCTCCAGAATTTTCTTAATGCTATCACTTCGGTTTTGCTAGAATAGGCAATAATGAGATCATTATTTTAGTAAATGATGCGGAAAAGGGTAGTGATATTGATCCACAAGAAGCTCAGGAAACTCTTGAAATAGCAGAAGCTAGTTTGAGAAAAGCTGAAGGAAAGAGACAAATAATTAAGGCAAATCTAGCTCTCCGACGAGCTAGGACAAGAGTCGAGGCTGTCAGTGCAATTTCATAACTAGTTGGTACGTTCAAATAATCAAAAGAGTTTCTGTTTCTAAACCCTATTTTGATTGCATTCACTCGATAGAATCCAATCAAGCAGAATCCAATTTTGATACAACGCAATTCAACTAAAATAATTGAGGAGCCCTATGAGATAGAAAACTCTCAAGTACGGTTCTAAGAGAAGGAATTAATCCACTTATTCCGACCGGAGAGAACAAGCCATTCACCGGGGCGATTCTGAAATTGCGGAGGCTTGGTTTGATCAAACTGCTGAGTATAGTGAAGATTACAACTGATGTATAACAACAATACTTTTTATGTCATACGTTTTCTATGTTAAACAGGGATTTCAAGTCTTTCACAGCAGATGTTAAGCATGAGGTAAACGAGCTTGTCTACTATAAAATATGAGGTAAGCTAAGAACATTTGCAAGAACACTTCGACATGTTTTGTGATCAAAACAGACAAGATCAAATTGCAATCCAGCTCCAAACGTTGAAGAAGAAAAAAATCGTATAAGTTGTTTAGCAATATGAAAGGAAAAGCTAATATTTAACAACCTTCGTATTTTTCTCCAGGACCTACTGCATAAACTGGCCAAAAATCTGAAAGTCTTGTCATCTGGGCACCCAAAGTAATCTCTCCTGCAGATATCATTTCAAAATAGTTAATTTGAAAAGTATCGAAAGAGATATTGAAATCTCTCATCATGATAAGTTAACGAAAAAGGAAAACGTCCATGAAGAGCTAGTAGGAAAGAATGCAGGTAATAAGCAACCAAGGCAGCCAGTACCATTGATATTGTTCTTAGACCATCAAATAGTTAGGGGTGAGCATTCAGATTTCGGTTCGGATTTTTGCCTAATCCGAACCGATCCGAAAATCCAAATTTTGTGAAAGAAATAATCCGATCCGAACCGAATATTCGAAAATCTGAAATCCAAAAATCCGAGATTTTAATACAAAAATCCGAACCTAACCGAAAAAAAATCGAAAATCCGAAATTGTTAATTCTTAGATATATTTATATTAAATTTAAACATATTTGAATAAAATATTATTTTTATATATAAATTATATATAATTCGGATTTAAAAAATCAAATCCGATCCGAAAATCCAAAATTTTGAAAAATTTCAATCCGCTCCGAAAATCCGAAAAATCCGAACCGAATTTTAAATTTCGATTTGGTTTGGTTTGGATATTCGGCTTTCATTTTTTGCTCACCCCTATCAAATATATCAAGGTGATACAATAAGAGATTACTCAAATATAAAGATGTAATTGTGACTATTTTACGATTAAAAAGTCATACGAATTGAATTTTAATAAAAAACGGAGCACGAAACCAATATTTTTACCGTAATTGTGACTATTTTACTAAAGCATATGTACTTCTCTACGAAAATTAGAATACTCAATCAAATATTAGTCAATTTAAAAAATTCCATTCTTTTTATTTGGAAGTGAATTATAGTCTTTCAAATTATTGCTTATCTGCAAAAATACTTATAGGAATTTTATTTTATTTTCATATAACTTTTAAGTTGTGGGAGCTATAATGGTAGGATGTCAAACAAAAAAAATGTGTGCTTTTGTTTTTATATTAGTCCAGTTTCGTTGGATCTGCCGAGCCCAGTTAGCACGTGATTTTTCCCAATATTGTTTAGCCCATTAAACCCAATATTTAATTGTGCACCTCATTGCTCCCTCCTCGGGCTTATTTATAATTATGATTTGTTTTTGAAGTAGTGAAATTTTATACTTACTTCATCCATAAAAAATTTGCATAATTTTTTTATATGACTTTTACTAAATTATAAAAGAAGAGGGGATCCCATATTATTAGTAGAAAATGATGTCCATAAGAAAAAAAAGATACAAATTTGTGGTGAACGGACCAAAAAGAAATTAAATATAAGCTTTTAGTAAACGGATGAAGTATTATATATATATATATATAGGGTTGGATCAGGTGAACTCATCTTTTTGAGAACTTGAGAATGCATAAGACGTTGAAGATAATGCATAAAAGCGATATAAAGTTGTGCATAACAAAACTTTCTAAAATTGTTGCACAACAAAATAATTTTAGAAAGTTTTCGTTATGCACAACTTTATACCGCCTTGTGCATCATCTTCAACGCCTTATGCATGGTTCGCAGAGTTCGCAAAAAGATGTGGTTCTCATTGATCCACTCCTATATATATATATATATATATATATATATATATATATATATAGAGAGAGAGAGAGAGAGAGAGAGAGAGTTTGGTTCAAATAAGAACCATTTTTAACGTGAGAATTAAGAGCCACAAAATTTCACAATGAACAAAATGAATTCGCTATGAAAGCTGATACATCCGCTGGGAAAATTGCTGAATCCAAAAATTCGATATTTTTCACCGGTTCGAATCCCATGAGGACAAAAATTCTATTTTTTGGATTTTTAGATTCATTAACTTTCCCAACGGATTCATTAACTTTCACGGTAATTCATCATTTTTGGTTCTCACGCTCATAATAAAAATGGTTCTCACGTTAACCTTCAACGTGAGAACCCATTTATTGTGAGAATGTGAGAAAAAAAAATGATGATTCATATGAAAGTTGATGAATCCATGGAAGGTCATCAATCCAAAAAAATGAAAATTTTGTCCCCCATAGGATTCGAACCCGGATGAATTTTTTTGAATTTTTAAATTCAGTAACTTATCCAACGAATTCATCAATTTTCATAATGAATTCATTTGGTTCTTAGTTAGGTTCAAATGAGAACTATTTTTATCCTACAAACTAAGAACCAAATGAATTCATTATGAAAATTAATGAATTCGTTGGATAAGTTACTGAATTTAAAATTTTAAAATTCACCCGCGTTCGAATCTTATGGGAGACGAAAATTCCATTTTTTTGGATTCAGTGACTTTTCCAGTGGATTCATCAACTTTCATAGTGAATTCATCATTTTTTGGTTCCCACATTCTCACAATAAAAGCGGTTCTCACGTTAACCCCATATATATATGAATTAAATCTACTGATCGAACTTTTAGGACTAGAAAAGGTAAAATGGAAAATTTTATTAAAAGTTAACGAATGTTGGACTATTTGGGTATTTCATATTCGGGGAGAGTGCGCAAATTCTACATAACTCAGGGTGTCTTTAGACAATTTATTAAACATGAGAGATATTTTGCATTTTTGGAAAAATAAGGAGTTATATGCGTCTTGATGGATCCATCTTATCCCCTTCTATTTACATTATTCGTAGCGAAAATTTAAATTAACTTTAACGAACTTTTCAAATAATTTTATGCCTAACAACCTATATTTGAACAATTTTATAGTTACAGACGTATCTAATGAAAGAGATATTTTATGAAGTTTAGTTCTGAACAGATATTTTTATACACATCTCTTGAGTTCGACGAAGTGGGCCAAAAACACTCTATTGTCATTCACATTATTATTATTATTATTATTATTATTATTATTATTATAGGAGATTATTAACGTAAAAATCATTTTTATCATGAGAACGTGAAAACAAAAAAATAATGAGTTTTTGAAAGTTGATTAATTGATCGGGAAAGTTATTGAATCCAAAATTTTAGAATTAAATGGAATTTTCGCTCCTTATGGGAATCAAACTGGGGCGAAAATTTTCGAATTTTTGGATTCAATAACTTTCTCATTGATTCATCAACTTACATGGTAAATTCATTTGATTTTATATCGAATTCTTGTGATTTTTAGTTTTAAGGATTAAAATTATTCTTATTTGAACGTAACTCTATATATATTTATAACATTTCCTTTTAGCGCATTATTTGCATAAGAAGTCGTGCATTGCACTTACAAGTTAGAATGTCTAATAAACTAAAAAAAATACTTCATCCGTTCCAATATTCACGGATGTTTCTTTTTTACACGTAGATTAATGAGAATTGTGTTTTGTGTGTAAAGTATTGAATAGTATGAAATTTGAGGTATTTTTTAATGTAAAAAATGTTTTTTTTTTTTTAAAACGGACCAACTTAATAGAATAGTCTAAAAAGAAAAACGTGTCATAAATATTGAGATAGAGTGAGTAATAGTAAAAAAGTGAAGTGTGTCGTAGTCATAAAAAAGGGGCAACAAAGCATCTCTGGCTTTGGGCAGGTTGAACTCGTTCAACTTATTTTGGAGCCAAGGAATGAAATGAGGCTGCTACCCACAATAAAAGCGCACATGCGTATAAATGCATCGTACGTGTCACATTCTCGCATGTGTGCTTGAAAACATCTTCGCGATTGGGCCCCACAACGCCATGCCCCAAATAACAATCATAAAAACAAAAGTCAATTACCATGCAAGAAATGGGGGAGACACGGAAAATTCATAACAAATATGAATTCCAATTTTTCAACTTTTTTTTTTTAAATTATGGGGAATTGTAGTTGCTATATTTGATGTATATCGGATAATTTCACGTTCCTATATAATAGCTTGCAAACCACACAAGAATAATTAAATTCAACTTTATTTTATGTTGAGTATGTGATATAGTTTCTTTAAAAGAGATGTTGTTTACGGTAATTTAGTACGATATATTTTCTTTGAAAGGAGTATATTAAAGCACATTACAGGTAGAGATCAAGAGGATCGAAAGACAAGCTAATATTTGTGCAGATAAATTGGCTCAGATAGGTTATAAGAAGACTGAAGTGATAGAATTCTGGAATTATAATCCAACTATGTTGATTTCTTTTTTAGAAAAAGATTTAGATGAATTATCTTGTAACTTTGCTTTATATATACCAAAACACATTACATGTCATAGATAGCTACCACGTGGTTTTTTAATGCATTCTCCTAATGGCTAAACTTATCGAATATATCCATAATTACGAGTATACATGTCATGAAAAAGATAGAATATATTGTTGTAATATTCTGAGTATCCGTAACAGTACAAGTATTGATAAGTTCTAACACATCAGATGATTGGACAGATACTTTTTGTATGTTTTTTCTATATATTTATTTATTTCAGCCACGTTGTTAGAAAAATATGGATAACTTGAATAATATTGGCGTTCTCTTAACGAATATACGATTTTGAACAGCAACGACATAGTATAAATTTAATTTTCCATCACATTTATTGTATGATATGAAAAATAAATCAATGTAATCGTGTACATGTGTTAGTCTAGTGGTAGAGTGATTAATGTACGAAACCAAAGATTTCAGCTTCGAGTCCACCATGATGGCTTTCTATATCGTATATCTTCTTTAATGTTTTTGCAGTCAAGACATGCACCAAATTAATATTATGATTTTTTTATTATCATATTATATCTACAAAGTATACTGAATGAAATCATACCTTTTTATTATACTCATTTATTGATCATATAAATAAGAAATACAATATACTTCCTCCGTCCTCCGAACAAGTGTTTCGATGCTATGAAAAAATCGGTGAAAACTTTATTCTGTTTACCTTTTATTGTTGCATGAAAAATTGAACAGTTAAAAATTTTGCAATGGGATAAGAGTAAATTTTCCAATTTAACATCATTTTATATAAAATTCTAAAAATAAAATACTTACTATAGAACAAATTTTATTTTTAAATAAAACACTTATTTATATGTGTTAATGGGGAGAATTGTCCCAAATCTTAACATTGCTATCTAATTTAACCCATATATTAACATGCTACTATTTTTAACCATTTTTAATTAAAATTATAAAAATATCCTCCCTAACCAGTGACCAACCCATTTTCCGGCGGCCAACCCCCTCCCTCTCCCTTTTCCCGGCGGTCAACCCCCTCCCCCCTCCCTCTCCCTTTTCCCTGCGGCCAATCCTCCCTCCCTTCCCATCTGTTTCCGACGGTCAACCATCCCTCCCTCCCCTTTGCCCGCGGACAACCCCTTCCCTCTCCCTTTTCCCGATGGCCAACCCTCCCTCCCCCTTCCCATCTGTTTTCCGACGGCCAACCCATTTTCCGACGGTCAACCCATTTTCTTTGCAATTTTTCGGCGGCCAACCATTTTGTTTTAATTTTCCAACGAGGAGGGGTTGGCCCGGCAGAGGGGAGGGAGGGATGGTTGGCCGTCGGGATGGTTGGCCACTGTGCATTTGAATCCGTGTGATTTTTTATGTTTAAGAATAAAATTGTACAAATGGTTAAAAATGATAGCAATTTAACATATGGGATAAAAATGATGACAAACTTAACATAAAAGCTATATAAGATTTTCGCCGATTTATATACTAAGATAAAATATGACTAGACCAAAAATATCTGGAGATTTTTGATAAAAGTGTTGTGCCAGTTCATCCTTGTAATCACGCTATGCTTAAATATCTGGAGATTTTTGATAAAGTGTTATGCCAGTTCATCTTTGTAATCACGCGATGCTTGTCGGGCGGTCCTACCCGTAGCCTTCTAAGCGAAGGTCTAGTTCTCTTAAAAATTAGTATTTGTATATACTAAAAGAGTTTAGTTTTAATATCACTTTACCATTTTATATAGTTATACAGAACATTATTTTTAAGAATAAGGATTATAACGACACTTTTAATAATTTACAATTATAATATCTCTAATTAATTAGCAGTAAAATTATGGCTCAGATATTATATATACAGAAAATTTTATAGATATGCTACACTTACCTCTCACTTCTTATATATATTACAACATATGATTAATCAGTTGTAATTATTTCTCAATGCTTGGGCCACCAATTAAGTGGCGACCCTTGATTTTTCATGAATGCGTGAATGAATTTTTCAAGTTGGAATCCATGCATCAGCTTTACTTTGAAAACAAACCTTCTCAAAAATCATATGTAAAACGTGTTATTTAGGAAACTATCTACTTCAATACCTAAAAAAATTGCTAAGTTTGTTTCGAAGAACATGGATTTTCAAATAATGTCTTATCTAAAACATGTTAGTTTAGGAAACCATCAACCTGAACACCAAAACCCTTATTTTAAGATTTTAGTGTGCATATGATGATGTCATTTATTATTCAGAATTTTAAGATTATTAAAGATTCACGTTTTTGTTTAGGTCTGGAAAAATATCTTTATGACTTCACTCCACACAAAATATAGCCTATATGTCTCATAATTTACTGCTTTGACGTGAAATGTGTCATCACAAAAAGTATCTAATAGTCCCGGTTCGACACGTACAATAGTTAAGGTGGGTTCGCGTAAATTTACAAAAAAAAAATTGAACCCCACTAAACATCTATGGGTTTGAGTTGGCTAGTGGTAGAGTTTCCAAGTGTGGTTTCAGTCTGCCTGTGTGGTTTGCGTGTTATTTAAAATTTCGTATTAAATTATCAAAAAAATATAGTCTATATATCTCATAATTTACTGCGTTGATGTGAAATGTGTCATCACAAAAAAGTATCGTAATAAATAGAAACATAAAAGAGTGGGAATATATTCATTTTCCCTCCAAGATTTATTTGGGAAATCGCAGCCCCCTCTCGTATGTTTTAGACCAATTAAGTTCTTATGAGTTTCAAATATTTCAAATTAAAGAGTCTACTTGGAATAGAACCTATCAATGAATTATGTGAAAGATCAACTAATTCCAGTTGATGGCATAACGACAATGATTCTGGAATATTTCCTTCCAGCCGGTTCTGCCATAATATCAACATACCAAAATTCGACGGGCTTCACGGCGGAATGCCGCCGGTATTTTGGTTGTTGTCGAACTCGATCATCGTCAGCGCCGTGCAATTTCCGATTTACGCCGGAATCTTGCGGTAAATCTGGTTCCCACTCAACGGTGACTCTTGCAACATGCTGAGGCTCCCAAACGATTGGAGAATGAAGCTGGTTACAATTCATCGACGCGTCGATGATGCTCAGCTGGCGGCAGTTCCCAAGCTTCGGCAAAATGGTCTCGACCAATTCGTTTTGCCACAACAAGAGGCTTTGTAGATTCCATAGTGGACTACAAAAAAATAAAATAAAATGAATAGTATTGCTTTTCAAGTTCCGTTAATCTGAGTGAGCAAATTGTCGAAAATTGGAAACCAAAAAGATTTAATTTGTCCAAAACATATGATGAGGGAAGAAATGAACATCTTAAGGGAAAAATGAACATTTTCCTAAAAAGCTTGTTGCAAATATTCTCATTAACCTACAAAATCGAACAACTTGTAATTATTCAGTCTTGGTAGAAAATATATTTGTTCAATTTTACTAGAATTAAGACATTATTTAGCCCTAAAACAATTAAAATATTTTAGATTAATTTGACATGGAAATGATCAGATTAATTGCAGATTTTTGAAGGTTAGAGAAAGAGAGATAAATTTAATAAAAACTCAAAAGATATTTCAAGTAAAAGTTATTCAAGTGCACGAGGGGAATCGCACGTGCCACGTAGTGGCCCTCTCTTCTTTTAGTGGTAATCCATTCATGCTCGCCATAATTATAATTATGAAGCTCTTTTTTGAATTATCATGATTAATTATGGTTTCGATTTTGAAGTTTTTTATAAATGTCATAAATTTTGATAAATACAATAATTTATGGTTCGAATTTTAATGCTGAATGGGACCATAATTTATTTGAGGTGAAATTTTCTTTTTTCCACCTAGAATAAGACGTTGTCGTCTTTTACCACCAACACCATCACCACCCCCTTGCCCCCGCACGATCACTACCACCACCAACATCATCTCTTTCACTTTGCCCGAGGTGGAGTTTAGTTTTATTGCAGGAGAGGGGCTTTCCAAACACTGCATTGAGAAGAGATTGCGAAGGGGCCCAAAATCAAGAAGAGATGCAGAAAGGAAATTGTTGAAAAGCATCTTAAGAAATCCCGATCAGGAGTTTCTGTAGGTTCTCAGTCTGCAGACCAACATATGATTGAAGCAGCTTAAGATGATAAGGATGAGACGTGGCTGATGACTGAAGAAGATGATGGAAAGTGATGACTGTGTGTGTGTGTTGGTCTAGTGGTAGAGTGGTTAATGTCCGAGGCCAAAGGTCTCGGATTCGAGTCCACCATGACGCAGCCTTTAAAATTTCTGTATTAATTGACAAAAAAAAAAGGAAAGTGATGACTACTGAATTTTTCTCTGCTGATTTACATATGGATTTTATTGTTCCAAAGTTTGGTTCCCAAACACGCCTTTGCTTGGTATTGGTGGTCGCGATGGTCGTCCGGGGGCTAAGAGATGTGGTTGTGCTTGCGGTGGCGACGGTCGTACGGTGGTGCTCGCCGGGAGGGGGATGGTGATGTTGGTGGGTTGTTTGAGAGAGTTTGTGTGTTTTTGTGTGAGATGGCATCAAAAATTCCACCTCAAATAAGACGACCTACTCAGCATTTTGTAACGGAAAAACAAAATCGGACCATAAGTTATGATATTTATTAAAGTTTAAGACATTTATGAAAAACTTGAAAGTTGAAATCATAAACTAAAAAAATGTTCTAAATTGAGATCATAAATTATAATTAACTTAATGAATACAACTTAAGTCAGAATGCTTAATCTCAAATTTGACAGGTGCTAGTGTACTTGTCTACATATTTTTACGTTGTTAAAAATTTAATCTGCATTTTTTTGTCTGCCTACATTTTTTTTTTACGATTTAAAGATAAATATTTTATTAAAACAATCTGTTACAATCCTCTCTTATCTACTATTGTCGTCTAAAGTAAACGTAACCTTTACTAGGGGCAGAGGGGGAGCTTACCCGCCATCCTTTTTTTTAATCTTAAAATTTTATATTCGTCGAAATTTTTCATACTTTTTTTTACAATGACCATGGCATTAAATTCTCATGGTCATGTGATGTGGACGTAATGCCACATGGCTTATGATATTTGCATGAGCTAGCTGCATATTATTCCCACGTTTGCATATAAAGAACGCAGTTAAACATCTCCTTTGCTTTTGCTCTCTCTCCATCTTTAAATTATGCATCAGTTTTTCCCTCTCTAATCTCTCCATAGCAAAAGTTTCTTCAAAATTCTTTTACGTTTCTCTCTGTTACTCCCAGCTGATTTTATGGGGAAAAGGATTCTTCTGCTATGTTCCTTGTTGGCAAAAAATTGAAACGAGGTGTGATTCTCTGTTTGTTTCTCAATATTGTTCAAATCACTACGATATTTGATGCTCGTTTGGTTGATTATTGCTGTATTTACAGGTTGCGATTATATGCAAAAAATATTGTTACTGGGAAAAGTGTGTTTAGAGTAATAATATTTTCATAACTCAGAAAAATATTTTTACATATACTGCATATTTAATTTAATCCAATTAAGTTAACTGCATTGCAAGTTCGATAATAGTTTCTTATGCCTTTGCAGGGCTGCAGGCACCACCGGAAACCATTTGATTATTGTGAGGGAAGTTTGCTTGCTCTGTAATCTTTTTTTTCTGAGATATTTGATATTAAGGTCGAGAGTTGTTGTACTGGGTGAAACAAAAATACCGAGTTATAGATTTATAGTTTTTCTGTTCTCGACTGATATAAGGTGAAATGGGGATTGATGGATTTTCTTATTGCTCTCAACTTGTTCAGCTAAAGAGGTTGATGTATGGCAAGTTCAAAAGAGAGGTGGATCGACAATCTGCAGTTTTCTGTGCTGTTCTCGCCACCTCCACAAGATGCAGAGCAACGGAATGTATGTTTTTCTGTTGTTTCTTCATTTTTATTTGAAAAAATAAAGAAGGTGCAGCTGGTTCTCCAGTTATGGATGAACTTTTTCAGCTTTAGATTGTACATATTATGCCTTGTTCGAAACATATATGCATATGCTCTGTTTCTGAAACTTTCTTCGTTTAGTATTTGCACATAATCTCTATCGTCTCTCCATTATAGGCTCAAGTTGCTAGCTACGTAGAGTTCTTTGGCCAGTTTGTCTCAGAACAATTTCCCGATGATATAGAGGAGGTATTTTAATAACCAGTTCCAAGTTAAAAGTGTCGTCTCATCTCTTTTCTTCCTTGTTGAACTTATCTAACACAAACTAATAAAGGGTTTCAAAATTTTGATGTTTGTAGCTGATAAGAAGCCGATATCCATCTAATGAGAACTCACTATTTGATGATGTCTTGGGTACTTCTTGATTCAATCACATTCAAATCCATCTTTTGCTCATCTCCTCGATGTTTATCCCTGCAAAATAACTTGTGTGTCGCTTCACTTTTCCAGCAACATTCGTTCTTCGTCATCCAGAGCACGGTCGTGCTGTTATTCTTCCCATCGTTTCATGCATTATCGATGGTTTGCTCGAATACGATAGGAGCAATCCACCATTTGCTTCTTTCATTTCCCTCGTTTGCCCCGAGAGCAAGGTGAGAAACAATTACTTTAGTCATGTTTTCGTTGTTTATCTTTGTGTCCATGTAACTTTTTCCTCTTTGCTTTCACCACAGGTGTATTCCGAGCAGTTGGTTCTTCCATGTGGGGAGATACTACGAATCTTGACTCATTACAACCGACCAATTTACAAGAGGGAACGACAGTTAAAGGAAGCAGATGGAAGTGGATATGTAACACATGCTTCATCTAGTAAATCAACGGATACGGGATCGTCTTCGTGTTCATCACAGCTCGAGAAAATATTTCTGAGGCCGTTGTCCCCTTGGATCACTGATATGTTGCTCGAAGCACCTCCCGTTATTAGAAGTGATTATTTTCGCTGGTAAGCACAATATCATTAAAAAATTCGTCATTTTATATGTACATTACTCAACCAAATCCACTGTAGGTGTGGAGGTCTTGCAGGAACGTATGCAGCTACGGAGCTCAAACCGCCTTCGACCGGTTAGTGAAGTATCGCGGCGTCTCTGCTTCTTCAAACGCATACCAATACATTAGATCTCATTCTCTGTTATATCTCTCGTGTGCGAGTTTCTTTCATGTGCCTTCGACGAGGTTTAGATATGTTTATGTTTTTTTGTAGGGAAACATCCTGTGCTTATGACATCGACTCCAACGTGGGCCATTGCAAATGGCGCTGCAGTTATACTTAGTGTGTGTGATGAAGAAGTTGCTCGTTATGAGACTGCTACGTTGACAGCAGCTGCTGCCCTAGCAGTTCTGCTTCCTTCGAGAGACGACGCCTAAGGATGAGCATCTGAGCCTACCAGCTCTTGAGCCCTACGCACGCCTCTTTCACCGGTAAATTTCAGTGAATTGATCTTACAAAGTTTGAAATAGATGAGGCGTTTTAATATATTCACTCTCGTTGCTCAGATACTATGCCAGTTCAAGTCCGAGCGTGACCCAGAGGCTGCTTCTTGGGCTGTTGGAAGCCCCACCATCGTGGGCCCCTTACGCTCGAAGCTGCTGTGCAGCTAGTGGAACTCCTTCGAGCAGCAGATGACTACGCCTCAGGCATGAAGGTTGATTCAATTAGTTTTGCTTTTTTACTAAATATCTCGAGGTATATGCATGCTTGTCTCAATTTTGTGTAACCTCAGAATATTGATTTTTTCGTAATAATTGGCGAAGCTTCCGAGAAATTGGATGTGCTTGTATTTTCTGTGTGCAATCGGAACTGCAATGTCGATGCAAGGTGGAACTGCGGCCGACGCTGCAGCTGCTTTGCTATTCCGGATACTTTCTCAACCGGCTCTACTCTTTCCTCCTTATAGCCAAGGCGATGGTGTTGAAGTTCAACTCCATCATCTAGAAAGTTCCACGTTAGCAGAAGCAGAACACTTACCTATTGCAGAAACTACTGCACAAGAGATTGCATCGATGCTTTGCGCTTACGGCCTTGAGGTTGAACGAAGAATATGCATGATATGGGAAGCGGCTTATGGTTTGATCCCTCTGACTTTCTCCTCTTCCGATCTCCCCGAAGTCATGGTTGCGATGTCTCTACAGCCGCCTATACTGTCGTGGAACTTGTACATTCCGCTTCTCAAAGTTCTCGAGAATGTACCTCGTGGAAGTCCATCCGAGAGCTGTCTGGTGAAGATATTTGTCGCAACTGTCAAAGCAATTCTACGGAGAACATTCCCGCCCGAGTCATATAAAGAACAGATTCAGAAAACGAGATCAAAGAATCTTGCTGTTGCTGAGCTTCGTACAATAGTCCATTCTCTGTTCTTGGGGTCGTATGCTTCCGTAGAGCTCGCTTCTCGCCTTATTTTTGTCATGTTGACTGTCTGCTTCAGTCATGAAGCAGAGCTCGATGGCAGCAGGCAACGTGAAGGTGAGGGCTCGTGTAGTGAAGAAGGCGAAGTTTTGGGAGGAGTTAAAGCGAAATTTAGAAAAAAACTGGGGAAAAGACAAGGGCCTATGGCAGCATTTGATTCTTATGTGATTGCTGCTGTCTGTGCTCTCTCGTGTGAGCTACATACATACTCGCTTATCTCAAAACGGTTAGAAGCCAGAGCGAAATGTAGGTCTATTGACCACACGCGACGAATATTAGCAGTTCTAGAAGCGCTCGTCTCATCGGAGCTATCTTCTATCGGCACGTTGTGGAGTTATAGCTCAAATGAAATAGTGACCGCTGTAATGGTTGCAGCTCACGTGTGCGATCTGTTTAGGCGTTCGAAGGCGTGCATGCAGGCGCTTTTGCTCTTGATGAGGCGCAAGTGGGACAAGGAGGTTCGTACCCGAGCATATTCCCTCTTCAATCTAATATCAATCCACTGTAAAACTGTCGCATCCATAGTCGACAAAGCAAAGCCGCTGGAGGCGCCGTTTTCGTCTTTTCACGGGAAGAAACGGAAGACACATACGAGCATATATGAGAAGGCTGAATCGAACTTTTTGACAATGGACAGGCGTATTCTTAGATCTGTCCTCGCGGAGAAACAAGAATTGTGTTTCTTGGTGGTTTCTTTGTTGTGGCACGCGTTGATTGTATCGCCTGAAATCCAGCCAAGAGCTGAGAGCTCGTCTGCTCAGCAAGGATGGAGGAAGGTACCTATGATTGGTTTGCCATAGTTGAATGATATATTATACAGTACATAGTATATAAATGATTGAATAATGCAGGTGGTGGATGCTCTCTCCAACGTGGTCTCAGCGTCGCCAGCAAAAGCTGCAACAGCCGTTGTTCTTCAGGTCCGAAACAGATCTACTTCCACTCAGAAAACCGAATTTTTAGCCTCGAATGTCTATAATGGGGTGCTGCCTTTTTGTCGATTTTCAGGCAAGCATTGAATTGAAGCCTTGGATTGTTGAAGACGACGATCAAGGGCAAAAGGTGCGGAGGATCAACGAGAGAGTTGTGAAAGTGATTGCTGAACTGATGAGCAGCCATGAGAATTCGGCATCGTTGATGATCATGGCTAGTTCGTCCGACCTCCTCCTCCAGGCGACTGACGGGATCTTAGTCGATGAAGAAGCATGCACTCTACCTCAACTGGAGGTAATATGTGACCTTTCTTTTCCTTCGAAACACATAAATGTCACTTTCAATATTTTGACGCTCTCTTGAAATTGGGCAGCTGCTGGAAGCAGCAGCTCGAGCAGTTCAGCCCGTGCTCGGGTGGGGGGAGTCTGGGCTGGCAGTTGCCGAGGGCATTTCAAACCTGTTGAAGGTACATTACGCGGTTTGTGATATGTGAAACGATCTAGTTGTGTTTCCTGCACGATGATCTACCATCTAGTCCGTTTGTACAAATTCTCATAAACTTATGATGTGCAGTGCCGCCTTGCTGCAACCGCTCGTTGCCTTTCTCATCCGAGCGCTCATGTCCGCGCTCTCAGCATGTCAGTGCTCCACGCAGTTGTGCACGTTGGTTCGAGCTATGCACGAGAGGAAGGTGGTGATAATAGCTGTGCATGCTCGGCTCTAGGCATCACCGGCTTGAAAGATGCTGTGGAGAAGTGTTTTAAGTCGGAAGTGCAAAGCCGGGTCGCGGCGGGCTTTCCGGTGCACTTCGTCGAAGCCGCTGCAAAGGACTTAGGCTGTTGCACCATATCCACTTCAAACAACCTAATCTTCCATTAGGCTTTTCTGAATGTGTAGAGGTTATTGTTTTTCTTTAGAAAAGTGCAGAGATTGTTGAATAAAAGCATTGTTGAAAGCCATAACAACAGGGTAAATACATTGTGGGGTGAGCAGTATTCAGTAATAACCAAAAAATTGAGCAGAACTAAAATATAAATTTGGTTCAATTATTTTGTGTTATGTATTAAAAGATGGGCCCAAGAATATGAATTAGACTATTGTTATATATAAAATATAAATCTTCCTCTTTTCTTGAATTTCAGCTCGATTCTTCTTCTTGTTTTTCAAGCTATATTTCAAATGATACAAAATGCAATTTTATAAAAAGAAAATAAACTGTCATAAGAAACGAGAAGAGCCTGCAACCGTTATTTGAAGGTTGAAAGACACGTTCTGAATAAATCATACTCATATGAAAGTAACTACTCCAATTTCCGCAAATAGGTACAAGCAAAACCTGTTATCAATTTTCATCTCATAAAATGCGATTATTCACACATTTGCAGTCCATTATTCATACTTCAAAGTTCACATTAATGGTTCCACGGCACAACTCAAAGTGGAATTCGAGGAAGAACTAAGAAACCTACTTATCAGACCAACAGGATTAAAATCCCAGACAACAATGATATTTTACAGACAAACATGATTGATGAAGATCAATTTTTAGCAAGATATTAGGAAACTTACAAATGTTGCTACATCTTGCTCATTTTAGCAAGGCTGCCCATAGCTTTGGCTTTCGCCCTGAGAACGAACTTCTGTGTCTTCCCAGTCGAAGTCTTTGGTAACTCCTCGAAAACCACTGTCCGTGGCGCCATGTAATGAGGCAACCTCTCGCGGCAGTAGCTGATAATCTCCGGCGCAGTAGCACCATAACCATCCTTGAGTTTCACAAACGCACAAACCGTCTCGCCCCAATGCTCATCGGGTCTCCCCACAACAGCAGCGTCAAGCACGGCCGGATGGCCGAAGATCACTGACTCCACCTCTATCGTGCTTATATTCTCCCCACCGGAGATGATTATATCCTTGGACCGATCTTTCAATTCTATGTAACCATCGTGATGCATCACACCCAAATCGCCGCTACGAAACCACCCCCCTCGGAAAGCATCTTCCGTCGCTTTCACATCGTTCAAGTACCCATTCATCACGGTATTCCCTCTAAACATCACCTCCCCCATTGTCTTCCCGTCTCGAGGCACACTCTGCATTGTGACTGGATCTTTAATATCAAGTTCCTCCATCCCGAGATGCTGCAATCCTTGACGTGCCTTGAGTTTCGCTCGAGCTTCGAGAGGCAACGAATCCCACTCGGGTTTCCAAGTGCAGACGGTTCCAGGCCCGTATGTCTCCGTGAGACCGTACGCGTGAGTGATGTTAAACCCTTGCTCCTCCATCTTGAATAGCACCTGAGGAGGCGGCGGTGCAGCACCCGTCATCACTGTGACCTTTCCTGGGATAGGCCTTCTCTCACTAGCTGCCGCGTTTATGATCATGTTCAAGACCGTAGGAGCACCGCCCATATGTGTGACTCGATGAGAGGCTATGCTATCGAATATTCCCTTCGCTGTGACATTCCTCAGGCACACATTCGTGCCACCCTGTGCTGCCACGCCCAAGTCAGGCACCAGCCATTGCAATGGAACATGGGCACGGTCCATAGATAGACGGGCATGGACTGCATTTCGTTAAGCAGAATCGCAGCCATGGAATTCAGATAGGCACCTCTATGACTGTAAACAACACCTTTGGGGCTCGACGTTGTGCCTGAGGTGTAGTTGAGAGAGATAGGGTCCCACTCGTCGTTCGGCCTTACTACTGCAAACTCGTCATCTCCTGCTGCTATTAAAGACTTGTATTCCAGAGCTTGTGGCATTGATACTGAATCGTGAGGATCTGGAATTAAGACTAGAGAAGGCGATGGGATGCCTTTCTCGGATAAAATCTTGAATGCGCCCTTTGCAACTTCAAGAAACTGGTAGTCGACGAATATGATTTTGGCTTGTGAATGTGTGAGCAACACGGATACCATGGCGGAATCGTGGCGGATGTTGAGGGTGGAAAGGACTGCTCCCGCCATTGGAACGGCAAAGTGTAGCTCATACATGGCCGGTATATTCGGCGCCAAGGCAGCAACCTGGTTGAAAAAGGAAAGCAACTTCAAGAAAAATGAATAGCAATGGATATAATAATATCGACAGAAATTGACTATGAATAATCGTTTATATTTCTATGATCAAACAAGACAATATTAACATATATACAGAAGATTATACAGTTTTGTCCATAATCAAATGGCAAAAGTTGCTCAGAAAACGTAGAATTGATTCAACAATAGCAAAGAGAATCTGAATTTATAGATAAACAGTTATTTGAATTAATCTCCCTAAATGAAACCAGCTATGGAAATCAAACAACAATTACAAGAGCTCCATAAAACTCATCTAAATTGGGATGTTCTGCGATATTCCAACAATTGTCTTGTATTAATTGGCAAGAGTTGCAGAAATTGAAACTAAACAATCTAAACACACACACACACAGAGTCACAGACCAAAATATTAAAACTAAAGAATATCAACAAAATAAAAATTTGAACTGGGTTAGACAGAGATAAAGCGAATAAAGAGCCAGAAAACAAGAAAAACTCACGACATCGCCGCGGGAAACGCCGCGGCGGCAGAGGGCGGAGGCGAGGCGGCGACACCGCTCATGGGTCTGCTTCCAAGTGAACTTCACATCTCCATAAACAAGAGAAATTCTATCAGCGTAAACTATCGCTGATCTCTCCAAGAAACTGATGGGAGTAAGTGGAACATAATTTGCTGAACATTTGATTGTACCTTTCGACATAGTGATTTCGAAGTTACTCTCAAATAAAGGAGAATATTTTTCAAGTGCGCTGCCGGTAGATGTCATTCATAGATAAGGTATAAGGTTCACACAACTCTTGTAGACCTCAAAATTAAATATTTGAATTGTGCAAAGCTTATTTATTCCCTACAACCTAAGTGCCGTTACGAGTTTATGACAATGCCCCTTTGGTCATAAAGTTTATTTAAGACGACTTTACATTCATTATGGTGCTGGTACGAAATTGAACTCGCATTTGAAGACTCGTTTATATTGTTATTGATGTTTGGTAGCGTTAGGATCGAGATTTTGATCTATCTTATAAATTTAGAACTATTAGACGACTGATATAAGACTCTCTTTTTGGATATCGTGGGAACCCGCATTCGCTTGGGTGTCAAGACCCAGAACCCCACGTTCTCTGATGATAGCGCAAACCACACAGACAGTGAAACCACACTTAAAACCAGGGTATGTGAGCTCAAACCCATAGAGGCGTTTGGTGGGGTTCAACATGTGACCTCTCTACCACGCGAACCCACCTTAACCATTGGGCTGTCCCTAGGGGACGACTGATATAAGACTCTTCGCTTATAAGATGTTTGTATGAAGATTTTTAGATAGTATTCCATTCGTTTCACCCAAGATGATATATATATTCTTTTTTGGACGGTCTTATCCAAGATTGTCTGTTTATTTTTTAGGAAATAATTATCTCTTCAAAAGTTGTATGATCACTTTAATTACTTTATACCCTTCATCTAAATAATTATATCGAAAATAAATGAGTCCTCTTGAATGAGACGGTGCAGAAATTTGAAATATACTGAAAGTAGAGACGACTTGATATCATTAGTAGATAAACATAGTTTCCATTATGTGGAAAATTGTGATATCGCGCGTCTCCCTCTTTTTTTGTGTTTGTTCAGATGGAAAACTACCAACAAGTAATGAATATTAGTGACTCGACTACATAACCATCTTTACCATTAGGTCAAAAGATGTCAGTCTAGGGCAGTAGGATAATATCCTTTAATAAGTATTAAATAAAAATAAAAATTGAGAAATAGATGATTGAGATTTGTATTCTAGTAAACTGCAATGCTGAGTGATATTCATACGTGAAGAATAAAAATTACATTATTGGCTCCAATGCACAACTCAGAGTAGACAAATGATGTTTTACAGAAGCCAAACAGCGGTGCAATATATATATATATATATATATATATATGGAAAGTTACCAATGTTGCTACATCTTGCTCTTTTTAGAAAGGCTGCCCAAAGCCTTGGCTTTTGCCTTGAGCAAAAATTTCTGTGTCTTTCCAGTCGAAGTCTTTGGCAATTCCTCGAAGGCTACAGTTCGTGGCGCCATGTAATGAGGCAACCTGTCCCTGCAGTAGTTGATGATGTCCTGTGCAGTTGCAGCATAGCCATCCTTGAGTTTCACAAACGCACAAGGCGTCTCGCCCCAATGCTCATCCGGCCTTCCCACGACAGCAGCCTCAAGAACGGCCGGATGGCTGACAATCACCGACTCCACCTCTATCGTGCTTATATTCTCCCCACCGGAGATGATTATATCCTTGGACCGATCCTTCAGTTCTATGTAGCCATCGGGATGCATCACTCCCAAATCTCCACTGTGAAACCATCCACCTAGGAAAGCATCTCGAGTTGCCTTAACGTCGTTTAAATAACCATTCATCACAGTATTTCCTCTAAACATCACCTCGCCCATTGTTTTCCCATCTGGAGGTACACTCTGCATAGTAACTGGATCTTTGATATCAAGTTCTTCCACACTAACGAGCTGTATTCCTTGACGCACCTTGAGTTTTGCTCGAGCTTCAAAAGGTAATGAATCCCACTCCGGTTTCCAAGTGCAGACTGTTCCAGCCCCGTAGATTTCTGTGAGACCATATGTGTGAGCAACACTGAACCCTTGTTCCTCCATCTCGAAGAGTACCCGAGCAGGCGGCGGTGCGCCACCTGTCATCACCGCTACCTTTCCTGGAAGAGGCCTTCTCTCACTAGCAGTCGCGGTTATTATCATGTTCAAGACTGTAGGAGCACCGCCCATATGTGTAACTTGATGAGTGATGGAAAATGAGAGAAAAGAGAAAGAGACAAAAAATATAAAAGCTGTAATTTTCATTCATTCAATACAATAATAACGTACACTGTTGTATTGCCATATATAGAGCATAATGCTCTGTGGCTAAAACAACATCACAACAGAGAATCTGTATGGATACAGAAGATATTCTATAAGAGCCAATAACAAGATAACACAAGGCATAGTCTAGAACATTCTAGCTAGGATAAATATCAACATGAGCTTAACATGCAGGCATCTCCACGTCGGCAATGAGGTCCACGTAAGGCATGGTGAGCATGCATATTCAGTTGCCATCAAGTGCTGATATTTGCCACTTTGTATACTGAGCTAAGATTCCCCCTCAATTCGAGCGAGCCAAGAGAAACCACTTGAAGTTTGTTCTTGAGGCGAGAGAAGAATTGCATGCTTAAGGGTTTGGTAAGAATGTCTGCGATTTGATCCGATGAAGGAACATGACGAACTTGAAGTTCATTGGCTGCAACCTTGTCACGAACAAAGTGAATGTCCAGTTCAATATGTTTCGTACGCGCATGAAGAACAGGATTAGACGCCAAAGATATAGCACTCAAGTTATCAACCCAAACCGTAGGGGTTTTGGAAGTTGAAACCGATAACTCTTGAAACAAAGAAATAAGCCAGGAAATCTCGGCAGCCGTGTGTGCAAGACTTCGATATTCTGCTTCAGTACTCGATCGGGAGACGACATGTTGTTTCTTTGAAGACCAGGAAATCAAATTACCACCAAGATAAACACACATTCCAGACGTTGAACGACGGTCGTCGATATCGGAAGCCCAATCAGAATCAGAAAATCCAACTATATGCGACTGATGAGTACGAATGAGGTGAACACCGTGATCTAGAGTACCTGCAACATATCGGAGGATACGCTTGACTGCTCGCCAGTGGGAATCTAGGGGATTTGCCATGAATTGACTTACTTTGTTGACAGCAAAGGATAAGTCCGGGCGAGTGATTGTAAGATACTGAAGGGCACCAACAATGCTTCGGTAGTCTCTAGGATTAGCCATGGGAGAACCTTCAAACTTTGATAGAGGAGCAGAAGAAACCATAGGTGTTGGGCAAGGGTTGGCATTCTGCATATTGGCCTTAGAGAGAATGTCTGAAGCATACCTTTTCTGATGAAGGTGAAGTCCCTGAGTGGTCCGAGAAATTTCTAAGCCAAGAAAGTGATGGACAAACCCGAGATTCTTGAGAGAAAATGATTGACCCAGAGCAGTGATGACAGAGGTAACAGCCGATGGAGAGGAGCCCGTGACAAGAATGTCGTCTACATAAACGAGCAAGTAAACCGTGGCCTGAGTTCCCTTCTTAAAAAATAGAGAGTGATCAGCTCGTGACTAGAGGAAGCCCATTTTAAGAAGAGCGGCTTTGAAAGTAAGAAACCAAGAGCGAGACGCCTGTTTGAGCCCATAAATAGCTTTGTTAAGCTTGCAAACCAAAGGAGTAGGACCAGCAACCTCGAAACCCGGTGGCTGTTTCATGAACACATATTCTGTAAGAATGCCATTGAGAAAGGCATTATCGACATCAAGATGAGTAATGTCCCAGTGTTGTTGAATAGCAAGAGAGAGCATAGTCCGGATGGTCGTAGGCTTGACGACTGGACTGAAGGTTTCGGTGAAGTCAAAACCGGGTTCTTGAGTATAACCTTGAGCAACCAAACGGGCTTTGTATCGGGCAATGCTTCCATCAACATGGCGTTTGATCTTGAAAACCCATTTGCAGCCAATAGCATGCTTCTCATGAGGTTGTGGAACGAGAGTCCACGTGTGATTAACATAGAGAGCTTTGAGCTCTCGGACCATGGCAGCTCTCCATAATGGGCTGGATAGAGCCTCGGAAACACTTTTGGGCTCAACTGTGACGAACTCATCAGATATGGAATGAGCAAGCAAAGCCTTAGGTTTAAAAATGCCATTCTTACCTCGAGTCACCATGGGGTGAGCATTGTGAAGAGGAGCTGGAGGTGAGAAGGAAGGAGCAGTGCTCACATTGGGAGGAGGAGGAGAAGGAGGCTCGGAGGGAGGAAGAAGAGGCGGAAGAAGAATTACTCAAGTCGGTTTGGGTGGGCAGGAGATGTGAGATGAGGACTGGGATTGGGAAGATGAGAAGGTATATGTGGAGTAGGAGTAGGAGAGTGTGAGACCGGCAGAGAAGATGTAGAGGGGAGGATCCAAAAACCCGTAGGAAAATCAGTAGGGGCAGAAGTTGGAGCTGCAGAAGAAGCTGAGATATGATGAGGAAATATGTGTTCATCGAACAAGATATCGCGGGTGACCAGAATTTTACCAGAGGGAAGAAGCACCTTGTAACCCTTGTGATTAAGACTGTAACCAAGAAAGGTACCCGAAGCTGAACGAGCTTGAAGCTTGTGTTTGTTGTAAGGACGGGTGAAGGGGTAACATAAGCAGCCAAATGTGCGAAGGTAAGTGTAATCCGGTTTATGATGAAAAAGTTTTTCAAGATGAGAGATGAATTGTATAGTTTTTGTGGGAAGACAATTGATGAGATAAACTGAAGTAGAGAAGGCGTCGTCCCAATATTTCATCGGGAGACCCGATTTGAATAAAAGGGACAGACCCATCTCCACAATATGCCGATGTTTACGTTCGGCCAAACCGTTTTGCTGCGGGGTATAAGGGCAGGAAATTTGATGATGAATGCCATTTTGAAGAAAAAATGAAGATAGGTTGCGATATTCTCCCCACGATCGGTTTGAATGGATTTTATCTTTGTGTTAAGTTGAGTTTCGACAAGAGCTTTGTATTGTAAGAAGACGTTATGGACTTCACTCTTAGCTTTAAGTAGGTATAACCAAACATATCGGCTAGAGTGATCGATGAAGCTCACGTAGTATGAAAACCCATTTGCACTTGTTATGGGAGCAGGCCCCCATAGGTCGCTATGAATTAATTCTAGAGGAGAGTCATGAGAGGAAGTGGAATCGGAATATGGTAATCTATGCATTTTGGCAAAGACACATGGTTGGCATAAGCTAGATGTTTTCATTTCTTGAAAGGGTAAATTACAAGAATGTAAAGCCTTGCGCACAACATCAAAGGAACAATGTCCTAGCCTATTATGCCAATCATTAAGGCTGAGAGTAGAGGAGACGCGAGAGAAATCAACAGAAGGCTGATTTTCCATCTTTGCGTGATTGGTGCATTGCTTTGATTGAAAGCGAAAAACGGTACGTGATCATAGCTCTTGGCGAGTGTGATGAAGATGGAATTGATAAAGGCCTCCTTTAAGAGTACCCTTGAGGAGAGTAGTTCTGGATTCCTGATCCTTCACCACACAAAAGTCAGGATGGAATTCGAGAAAAACGTTGTTATCTTTGACAAACCGAGATACACTTAACAAATTCTTAGTGATATGCGGTACATGGAGAAGATTATGAAGGATGAAATGTCGAGAAGAGGATGGAGTGGATAGTATACCTTTACCAATGTGAGCAATGTCAACACCTTATCCATTCCCCATCTGCAACTTCACGCCACCTTGATACTCAGAGGCTGAATTCAAGTTGGACAAATCATGGGAAATATGGTTAGTAGCTCCTGAGTCAGGATACCATACATTTTCATTATTATAATCTGCAGCATTATAGTGTGGAATGCTGATATTTGTAAGTGTGAGCTTTGAGAGAGATGAGCCATATGTGCAATAGGCCTGAAGTGAGTAGCGTGTGGTTGCTGATTTTGTTGCTTTGGAACAAAGCTTTGGTCAAACCGGTACCAGCACTTATCTGCAGTATGCCCTTGAACAAAACAAACTTGGCAAGTGGGCTTGCTGCCCATGGTCCGTCCTCTACCTCTGCCAAAGTTATAACCTCCACGCTGCAAGCTAGCTCTTCCCCCTCCTCTATTACCATTGAAACCTCCTCTTCCTCTGGAGCTCGAAGAATAGCCAGAATAGCCTCTGTGAGTATTCACATGCGAGATGTAGTGTAGAGAAGGTTGTGAACCGTCTGAGTTGAGAGGGGAAGGCTTAGTTGACTCCAGCCTATTTTCAAAACTGAGCAATAGAGAATGAACATCCATGGCAGACCATGCTTCTACCTTGGAGCTAACTGTCACTACCACTGAATCATAATCATGTCCCAAACCATTTAAAATATGTAGAATTTGATCTTCATCAGAAACACGATGCCCGACTGAATTAAGCAAATCACAACACATTTTCACTTTAGAAAGATAATCAGTCATGCTCAAACTGTCTTTCTTAAGGGTTTGGAGTTGAAGTTTGTACTGCATTACCTTGGCTCTCGATTGATTGGCAAAATTGGTTTCAAGAGCACACCATATGGAAGTGCTTGTGTTTAAACCAACGACGAGTGTCATCACATTTTCCGTTAATGACGATTGAATCCAGGCAGAAAGGATTTGGTCTTGCCTTTCCCATATTGTGAAATCTGGGTTTATAGACCTGTGTGTGTCATCTCCATCTTTTTCTTCTATCCATCTTGAAGGAGGTTGAGTCGAACCCGTAAGAAATCCTTCAAGACCATATCCTCGAATAGTAGCAAGGATTTGCTGTCTCCAGACGAGGAAATTTGAATCCTTCAATTTTAAGGGAGTAGGTATGTTGTGAAGGAAAGTCACGGGACTTCCATTTGTAGAATATATGAAAGGTGATTCTTCCATGGTAAAAAAAAAAACGAGAACAGAAAGAAATTATAGAGAGCTAGAACAAATTGGCTCTGATACCATGATGGAAAATGAGAGAAAAGAGAAAGAGACAAAAAATATAAAAGCTGTAATTTTCATTCATTCAATCTGATAATAACGTAATCGTTGTATTGCCATATATAGAGCATAATGCTCGTGGCTAAAACAACATCACAACAGAGAATCTGTATGGATACGAAGATATTCTATAAGAGCGATAACAAGATAACACAGGCATAGTCTAGAACATTCTAGCTAGGATAAATATCAACATGAGCTTAACATGCGAGGCATCTCCACGTCGTGATGAGGTCCACGTAAGGCATGGTGAGCATGCATATTCGATTGCCATCAAGTCTCGATATTTGCCACTTTGTATCTTGAGCTAAGAATGAGTGGCTATACTATCGAATATTCCCTTGGCGGTGACATTCCTTAGGCATATATTGGTGCCGCCTTGCGCTGCCACGCCCCAAGCGAGACACCAGCCGTTACAGTGAAACATAGGCACGGTCCATAAATAGACAGGCCTAGACTGCATTTCATTAAGCAGAACAGTGGCGATAGAATTCAGATACGCTCCTCTGTGACTATACACAACGCCTTTGGGGCTCGACGTTGTGCCTGATGTGTAGTTGAGACAAATAGGGTCCCACTCATCATTCGGCCTTATTGCTGCAAACCCATTCTCTCCTGCTGCTAGTAAAGCCTCGTATTCTATGGCTTCTGGGATCCACATCCCAGATTTTGCTCCAGATATCGAATCATAAATCTCTGGAATTAAGACTAGAGAAGGCAATGGGATGCCTTTCTCGTACAGAATCTTGCATGCGCCCCTGGCAACGTCAAGAAACTGGTAGTCGACAAATATGATCTTGGCTTCTGAATGCGTAAGCAACATTGAGACCATTGCGGAATCATGGCGTATGTTGAGTGTGGAGAGGACTGCTCCAGCCATCGGAACAACAAACTGTAGCTCATACATTGCTGGCACGTTTGGAGCCAAGACAGCAACCTGCATATGATGATTATAACCACATTTTACACTGCGTTATAGTTGAAAATTAATACTCACTACATACGCAAAATATTTTCTGTGAATCTTCGGTGTAAGTTTTAATAAAAGTTGTTGAGAGTTATGTGAGTGTAGTCACATATTAATTTTATGTTAAAAAGTATAAATAAATAGTATTTTTGAAGGTAATAAGTAGAAATAATGATGGATCATAGGTGGTAAAAAATATAAATAAATGATGTTATTGAGAATAATAAGTAGATGATATTTTGTGGGATAATTTTCATAACTGGAAAAGTAACAAATTTGGCAAAGTGTTAATGGAGAGAATTGCCCCAAATATTAACATTGCTACTTACACTCATATGTTAAGTTGCTACTATTTTTACCCAATTTAAAGTAAAATTACAAAAATATCCTTCATTTGTAAAAAAAAAAACAGACGAAGGAAATGGGGGCGTTGGCACCGGAAACCGAGGAAGGGTGGGTGGCGCGGTAAAGGGAGGAGAGATGTTGGCCCGCGAGGGAGGAGGGATGGTTGGCCGCCGGGGAAAGGGAGAGGGAGGGAGGTTGACCTCTGGGGAGGGTTGACCATTGGGAGTTGGCCGCTGGAGAGGTTGGCTGGGAGTTGGGTGGGAGGTTGGCATTGGGAGGCTGCACCGGGGAGGTTGGCACTGGGAGTCCGTGGGGAGGTTGGCGGTGAGGGATGTTTGGTCGCTGGGAGGGTTAAATTGTACAATTGGTTAAAAAGAGTAGCAACTTAATATATGGGATAAAAAGAATATCAAACTTAACATATATATTATATAAAATTTTCGGCCTTTGGCAAACGTACCAAAAAGAAAAATTAAGAACAAATTTTGGGGATGGAAAGATTAGAATTTTGAGGAAAACCTTTCAATGTAAAGTATAACAAGAAAAATGGAAAGCAACGAATATAATGAAATCTCCATAAATTCTCTATGATTGATCAAGCTAGACACTATTCAACATAGATACAGAAGATTATACAGTTTGTGCATAATCAAATGGCAAAAGTTAGTAAGAAGTGGCAAAAGGGATCGCTATCAAAGAGTAGATTGCTATGAACTCCCACATGTTATGGTTGAGTTTCGACAGTAGTAAATCAGAAAATGTAGAATTGATTCGACAAATTTTAATCTATAGATAACAATTATTTGAAGTTACGGTGTCTAATCTCCCTAAATGAAACCAGCTATGGAAATCAAACAACAGTGACAAGAGCTCGATCGATTAAACTCATCTAAATTGGGATATTCTGCGATAGTCCAACAAACGCCTTATATTAATAGGGAAGAGTTGCAGAAATCGAAATAAACAATCTAAACACACACATAGAGAGAGTAGGGATGGCGGTAGATTTGGACTCGGTCCACATCTATAGATCTAAATCTATTTTTCAAGAGCTTGATTTTCAAAAAATAGGATCTCATGGATCTTGATCGGATCTGGACAATTTTTTAAATTTTGGATCTGGAGTTAATTTTTTGAGATCCAAATCTGATCCCTGAATCTATTTATTGTAATATATATATGTGTGTGTGTGTATGTATTTATATATAATTTTTATTTGTAATTGTAATTTAATATATACAATTTTTATTTCTAATCTAAGTTAGATAAACTAGCTAGATTATACAAAATTGGATAGTACATCAATAACATTAGAAAATTATAACATGTATTTGAGAAAAAAAATTAAACGAATTAGATATGGGTGGTCTATTTATTAAGATATGTGTGTTTCTTCTTTTATTCCTATTGTAATATTAGTTGTTGTTATAAAAGTAAAAGTAAATTTCTAGCTAACATTTCTTTGAACATTATGGATTTAAAGAATTATTATGGTGTTACTGTGAATTATAATTGATTTGAGATTTATTTTAAAGAAAAAACATATGAATTCGAGTCTAGATCTGTGATTCTGAGAATTTTATGAATCTGGGTCTTAACCACTTGAACCCACATTTCTTGGTTCATAACTTATTCTAGATATATTTATAAACCTAAATTATCAATTGACTATGTCGTTTTAACTAACTATTTTATTAAATAAATAAAGCAAATACTAAACAACGATTTGTGTCCATTAATTCCCTCTTCGATGCTTAGTCATTGTAAAAATGAATCATGTTATACAATTATTCAACCAATAATTGTGGACTATACGAATTATATTAAATTTTAGTAAAATGTTCATCTATCCAGTTAAATGGATGTTAATCGTATATAGGAATTAAAAGCATATGGTATTGGATGATTTCGAAAGGAATAATGTAATAAGATAATTTTTTTTCAGTCAATTGTTACAAGATTTGGTAACTACAGTCCTAGTATTTTATCCGATCTATTAAAATGAGAAATATGAGATATAATGTAATTACTGAATAATTGGTAAGTTCATCATAAAAGTTTAACAATGAAATATTTCTTATTTTTCATTAATTAATCAAATATCACCAAAACTACTAAATATCTATATATTTTATAGATTAAGTAATAAATATACTAGTTATTTATTACGTCTACACTTTATTGTTATTATTGTAGATTAATTTAATATAGCTATTTATAGTTAGATGTCCGTTTTAATTAATAGATATATACATGTCATTTTTGTATTGGTTATGGCAGGATATCGGTTACTACTTCTGTTAAAATCACACATTTAAATAAATATTTAATAGATAGCTCTACTGTATTGTCATTATTCTAAATAAATTATCATCTCGCCAAATTTTTATTTTTAATATATATTTTTATTTTTATTAAAAACTTATTGAACATTGTAAAATAATTTACTTCCATCAAAATACCAATATTATTTTTTCCTATCTCATAACTTGATTATAACAGATATACATGCTCTACTGTATAATATAGAATATTATATACATACATGTATAAGCTATTTAAAAGGAGCTATTTGAATATTATAATAGACATACATGTTTTAATATATAATATTGTATATTGTGTACAAAGGTATATAAGCTATTAACAAAAAATATATCCATTTGGTCTACCGTCTATTGGACATTTTAATTAAAACGAAAAGGAAAAAAAAAGTAGTCCATATCATAACAAATCATGATCAAAGTTCTCTCTCTATTTTATTACTTTGCGAACATTTCTTATTCCATAAAGGAGAAGCTTTCCTTTGGGAGGTCTCACACCTAAATCCATGAGAATGTGAGGTGGTAAATTACGGTGATTTAGCGGTTAACAAGTTAAAAGAATTTGTCTAGTGCCAACAAGGAATCACCCTAAAGATGGTGAAACTCTCACACTACGGTTATTAGGACTTTATTTTTGATCTTTATTCCAAATCTATTAACTCTTAATCAACCGAGCTAAATCGGTGAAAACATTTGCTAGCATTTCTTATTTATATATCTTCTTTTCACTTCAGAAAATGGCTTGTTAGAGTATTAGAAGAGTGTATTCTCAATCTTATGAATTATCCCACGTCGATTGTGTAAGACATTTAAATGTCTTACACAATCGACGTGGGATAATTATAAGATTGAGAATACACTCTTCTATTAGCTATACTCAAATAAAAGGAAACCACTAGATCCACCACTAACAATAGTATAATTCGTATCTTGGGCCGATCTTTTTGTTTGGGGCGTTGAGAATTTAATTATATGAGTTATAATTTTAATTAAGCTAAAGCTCTTGGTAATAAAAATAAATAAATTTTTATCGAATTATTAAAAAGTGAATCGAGCTCGAATAGTACGTTATCGAACTATTAGTGAGCTTGAGTCAAGCTTGAGCATGAGTGAGGGTTCAGCCCGAGTTGGGTAAAAATTGTTTAAGATTTGTATTAAGCTTGAGTTTGACTCTTGAAGCTAACTAAACGAGCTTGTAACAAGTCGAGTTCGAACTACTCACGAGCTAAGAAAATTTCTAATGAGCTGAATTTGAGCTCAAATTCGAGCTCGAGTCAAGTAAAATTTTCAAAAGCTAAGCTCGAGCCCTGCTGATATTCGGTTTGACTCTACTTGTTTACACCTCTAGTCGGAGGTGGAGCTACATGGGGGCATGGATCCCCAACTTTTTAAAAAAAAATAGTACTCCATCTGTCTCATTTAAAATGTCTCACTTTCATTTTTGGGTTGTCCCATTACAAATGTCTCATTCTATTTTATGAAATAATTATCCTTTCAAAAAGTATGGACTCTACCCACTTTTTAACATTTTAACTACTTTATACATTTCTCCTAAATACCCACGCCCAAAAGAAATGGGACACTTAGGTGGGACGGATGGAGTATTATATACTTATTTAATGTTAAACAATGTATTGTATTGTAGTTGGTTGGAAGTCTTGTCTCCTACACCAATGTCCAGATTTCGAATCAAGTTGGGGATTCTTTCTCTCTTTTTTCCTCTATCGTGCTCTTTATTTTTATTTTTTTTCTCTACTTTGTTCACTTTCTTTCATTTTTCTTTTTTCTATAATTTATTTTATGTTGATAAAATAAAAAATATATACAAATAGTAAAGTTTTATATGTAAATTAATAAGATCAATCCAATTTCTAAAAAGATTATGATAAACTTATTATAACAGTCACATGTAATATTTATTTAAACTTATAATAATCTTTATATGTAAATTAATTCTAGACTTCATTGTTGATTTGTAATGGTTATACGAAAATCAAGATTTGAGTTTTGTAAGATAATATCATTTATAATATTAACACTTATAACTTTCTTATTATTTTAATTTTTGTAGCTATTATTGATTGATTGTTTAGTTATTTATAAGTAAATCTTATTATTTTATTTTTATAAGATATTAAAACATAATGAAAATGAAATATAGTACAAACAATTACCTATATTCAAATAATATTATGCTATTATTTAAATTATTATTATTATTATTTAATTATTTTTAAAATTATATTTATTATCTTTTTAGAGTTATAATTAAATGGGTTCCCAAATTTTTTTCCTGAAATATTAACTCTAATGAATAACAACAAAATAAATTTGAACCGGTTAGAGCGGGAGAGAAAGCAAATAAAGAGCCAGAAAAGAAGAAAAACTCACGACGTCCCCGCGGGAAATGCCGCGGCGGCAGAGGGCGGAGGCAAGGCGGCGACACCTCTCATGGGTCTGCTTCCAAGTGAACTTCAAATCTCCATAAACAAGAGAGATGCTATCACCGTAAACAATCGCTGATCTCTCCAAGAAACTGATGGGAGTAAGTGGAACATAATTTGCTGAACATTTAATTGTACCTTTTGCCATAGCGTCGACTTCAAGTGCCCCTTACAAATTGTACTCCGAGAGTCTGATTATTTATATATATTCGGACATTTATTGCGGATGATTTCACGCAACTCTTGTAGACCTCGAAATTAAATAATCGAAGCGTGGTGCAAAGGTTGTTGTCTCTGACAATGACAATGCGCCTTTGGTCATAAAAATTATGTAAGACAAGATCAAAAAATTCATTGAATGGCGTTGGTACGAATTTATTTTTATTTTTTAATTATTTTTTATGTTAGGAATAGAGACACTATGATGTTGATGCACTTGGAAGTTAGAGCGTCATATGGAGTGGCTTTGGAGGTTGTAACCTAGAAAGGCAGCTCTTTTTTTTTCTTTTTCAATTCACTAATTGGGTGAAGATATAAAAAATTCATGCATGTTTAATTAAAAATTCAATTTGGATTATAAAACATAACTTATTTTATAATCCAAATATATAAATTGGGTTGGAGAAGTTAATTGTTCTCCATACCTGAGCAACTTCGATTTATTCGTCATATGCAAGTATTCCAAAATAGACCTAGGTCCTTGAAGAACGACTCATCACTGAATTAATTTTGAATTTGGAAAATTATAAAAAATAATTAATTTCTATAATTTATAGGTTAGAGTAAAAAATAATAATAATAATAATAATAATAATAATAATAATAAATATAGTTAATGTTGCAACTAGTTAATGTTGCAACCAGTAAGTAGTAAAGGAGAAATTTAAACTTTCCGGCATGTCATCTTACCAGTGATTGTGAACAAAATGCAAAACGAAAACTTTTTCTTAGAGTAGTTGTAAGATTATACATAAAGTTTGTTGAAAAAATATTTTCAAAAAATTTAAAATTTATAAATTTAGGTGAAATTATTTGTTGTGGATTTAGGGATTATGTAGGAGTATAAATTACTATTGGAGTACAGCAAATTAGTTTTTATCATCCAAGAAAAAATGTTTCATTTGCAGTTTTAGACTATTCTATTTTAATATTGTAAGATAAGCCTAAAAATTTGTACTTGGATTATAAATTTTAAACCTTGGAGTCATTTTCATAGTAGACTAAGAGTGAAAATGGTGACAGTAAAAAGTAAAAAGAGACTGTAATAATTCAATTATGACTTCCGCGATTATACTTATTGTGGAAAAAACTAATATAAAATTGTTGAAACACTATTTATATGCACCTACATGTTAGCATGGTTATTAGGACAACTTTAGGCGGGATAATGACCTGTTAATCGGGAATTTGCCCATCAAACTATTATACTTTAATAATATAGTTATAGATTATAGATTTTCAAATTAGTGAAAGACCCATGTCGTACATATTTGATAGATTTGGTTTGAAAATTATATAACTAAAGTGATGGCTGCTACGCATAATTGAAATTATATAGGAATAAAATTGACTTTAGAATTAAATGATGATAGGAATAGAGTGGAATGAAGTATATGATTTCTATAGCTGGTATGCATAAGAAATGAAATAAATGGAATAATCATTATTTTTATAATTTATGTTATTATTACCGTAATATTAATAATTTTTTTAAGAATATTATTATTATTATTTATTACTATTATTATTACTATTATTTTAATATAATGTTCATTGCTATTAAATATTTTTTCATGTTAACATTTATTATTATTATTATTAGTTGTTATTATTATTTTAATATAATTATTTATATTATAAGTTATTATTTATTATGTTAATATAATATATTACTATTATTTTATCATTACTATTATATTATAATAATTTATTGTTTATAATTATATATTATTATTAATTTTATAAGATAATAAATAAATAAATAAATAAATAATTTTGTTAAAAAAATAAATTTGGCTAATCTCATGTTCCTATTATGTATAGCTAATTAATACAACGGGGAAAGGGATGAATGACTAATTCCCTGTTAATAGAAATAAACATTTATTCGAAAATGATGATATTTGACGTAAAAATCTTACTAGCTATAGGATTAAGAATGAAGGAATGAATTATCATTTCATTCCTACGTATTAGCCGTCGCCCGTTGCCTAAATGAAAGATGCATTGTGATAGAAGACTCTCATTTTAAATTGTTGGACAATTGCACACATTATTAAATGAAACTTTGTAGTCTATAAATAATGTTAATTAATTTGCAAAAACCATTGATTAACATTAGGCTCTTCGGCATCGCGTTGTCAATGTTTTTGAATCATATATAGGATTATCACATCAATTTTCTTCTCGCATTCTCTTTTTTTTTTTTGAAAAGACATAGATATTATTAGCAAGAGCATGGGGTGCGAAGAAGACCCTCCACAAACACTGGGGGTTCCTCCCATACATGCGTAAAATCAAAATCGATGGCTACCCTAGCGGATCGTGGACGATCTTATTGAACTCCCTACGAATAAATATAATAGAGATATCATCCGAAAAGCCATAAGATCATCCAAATATTCTTAACTATATGGCTAGATATATGTTACGTTACGACAAGTAATCAACCACTTTATACTACTAGATAAATATATATAGAACCTCATTCTCTCTCTATATATATATATATAAAAGGAGTGATTATCCTGTAAATATTCTTCATAGTGTAATTATGAGTACAAATATTAACCATTGATAAATCAATATGAATGCTTCAAATTTAATACATAAATTATGATGCAAATATATAAATACATAATTATATATATATATATATATATATATATATATATATATATATATATATAACCAACTCAGATGCACACTTAAATATAATTATTAGATTTCTAAATCTAATGGTCATGGACATGATTTGTTCTTCTATTTATGTATGTTAAGGATTAAATGTATATAAATCAATATATATATATATATATATATACACACACTTTTAACATTATAAGTGAAGAAACGAGACAAAACACAGACATAAAAATTAATACAATAAAAAATCCACCTACAAATTTATTCTCACCAGAGAGAGTAAAGTTAAATTTATAATTGTGTTAATGGGGCAAATTACCCCAAATATTAAATTTAACCCATATACTAACATACAACTTTTTTTATTCATTTTTAATTAAAATTACATAAATATCCTTCATTTGTAAAAAAAAAAAGACGAAGGAAATGGGGGGGACGTTGGCCGTCGGGAAACCGAGGGGAAGGGAGGGAGGTGGCGACAAAGTGGGAGGAGGAGGTTGGCCACCGGCAGAGGGGAGAGAGGATGGTTGGCCGCCGGGAAAGAGGGTTGGCCGCTGGGAATTGGCTGCTGGGAGGTTGGCCGCTAGGAGTTGGCCACGGGGAGGGTTGACCGCTAGGAAGGTTGGCCGTTGGGAGTTGGTCGTTGGGAAGGTTGGCCCCTGGGAGGGTTGGCCGGGATACAGAGAGGATTGAACCTGTGTGAATCTGTGTGTTTTTTTATGTTTTAAATGATAAAATTGTACAATTGGTTAAAAAGAGTAATAACTTAATATATGAGATAAAAAGAATATCAAACTTAACATATAGGTTATATAAAATTTTCGACCTTTATAATTTATGTGGACTAACTTATACACAACTACACAACTTCTATCATATTTTATCTTCTTATTATATTTCATCGCCTATACACAGTGGTGACGACTTTTTTTAAATAAAAGAAACCAGTGGTGACAACTTATTATACATATAAATTGCAGAGATAAAATGAAAGAGTGAAATACAAAATCCCAACCATATTACCTAAGAAATTAATGTTAATAATTTTGAATGGAAAAAAATATGAATAGATCTAGAAACAGTAAACTTTCAAATATCCATTTCCACCGCGAAAATTTGTGATATGAGATATCACATCTTCATTCATCATTCCTTCATTCCCGGAGAATTACACATAAAATTTCATAACATTCTGTAATAAGGGTTTCTCTTCGCCTCCCAATCCTCAATCATCCCTGAAATTCATCGTGTCAAATCGCCATAACCAAAGAACAAAAAAAAAATCGAAGAAGAAATTCAGACAATCAAGTTTTTGGTTAAACCCCGATTTCTGCGTTGGAAAAAGTGATGAAATAGGAGACGGAGAGGCGTGGAGGGCATGGAGGGAGGGAGGTCGACGTCGGACGAGAATTTGGTGGAGGATTCGATCGCCATTGTTGAATCCGTGAAGAAAATCGGCGAGTTCCGGAGGACTCAGAGGAAGGAGGGCACGAATCTGGTGCGGCGGCTGAAGCTGTTCCTGCCGCTTCTCGAAGAGATCAGGGAACTCGACCACGCCGGCATCCCCTTGGCCGGGATCGCGTGCTTGAAGAAGCTCAACAAGGCGTTCCGATCTGCTAAGAAGCTCTTGAAATTTTGCCACGACGGCAGCAAGATTTACCTGGTTCTTGATTATCTCAATTTTGCAATCCCTGGTTGCCCCTGTTTTTTTTTCGTTTCCCCAAATATGAAAATATGCTTATAAAATTATAATATTTCATTTCTCGAATCTCAGGCGTTGGAAAGTGAGAGTATGATGGGGCGATTTCATAATGTGTATGAGAGTATCAGCGCAGCAGTTGAAGGAATGCCATATGAGGAGCTTCGGATATCTGAAGAAGATAGAGAACAGGTAGGTTACGCACATTTTTCATCCAAATATTCAGAAATTTCATAGTCGTTTAATTGTGTTTCATCATCAACTCAGCTCAAATTGCGAATTTCGCTGTTGGATTATGTAGAATTGATTATCTGACCGTGTTACATTCAAACTCTTTCCAAATAGGAAATTTCATGGTTCAATGTGGTAAACTAAATCGAATTGAAACCCTGATTATGATACACAAATCCATGTTGTGTATGTGAGGTTGATTTGGGGCAAACAATTGCAGATTGAGCTGCAGTGCATGCAGCTGAGACGAGCCAAGAAGAGAACAGATACACAAGACATGGAGCTGACGATGGACTTGATGGTGGCGCTGTCTACAAACGACAGAAACGCTGAGATCGCAAGCATAGAGAGGCTCGCGGTCAAGCTCTCCTTGTTCACCGCCGAGGAACTCCAAGAAGAGACTCAAAGCATTCAAAAACTCTTGAAGGAGAGATGGGGAATAAGTGCAGAATGCCAGCAGCAAGTCCTCAAACTCCTAGAAAAGCTGAAGAGATTTGCAGGCTTCGAGGAAAACCAAGTGATGGATGAAGCAGAAGAGCCAAAACGCCTCACAATAGCACCCTCCTTTTCCATTCCTAACGACTTCTTGTGCCCGATCACACTCGAGATCATGACAGATCCTGTTTTCGTTGCAACAGGACAGGTATATATATATATACATTATATATATATTGTTGCATAGTTTGTATTGTTGTGTGCTGGCTTTGATTCATAATGCTGCAGACATACGAGAGAACCAGCATACAGAAATGGCTGGACTCAAACCACCGGACTTGTCCCAAGACGGGGCAGACGTTGGAGCACTTGTTGCTGGCGCCGAACTTCGCCCTCAAGAACTTGATTCTGCAATGGTGCGAGAAGAACAACTACCAGCTCCCGAAGGAGGCGCCTAAGAGCGCAGAGGCCGTCCACCCCACAAATGACGGCAAGATCTTGTCCCTCGTTCAAAGCCTCTCATCGAGCAAGCTGGAAGAGCAGAGAGACGCGGTGGAGCAGATCCGTTCTCTCTCAAAAGAGAGCTCGGATAACAGGACCTTGATCTCCAACGCAGGAGGGATCCAGCGCCTGGTGCAGCTCCTATCCTATCCAGATTCAAGAATCCAAGAGCACGCCGTCACGGCCCTTTTCAACCTCTCCATCGACGAATCAAACAAGCAGCTCATATCTGCCGAAGAAGCCATCCCTGCCATAATAGAGATACTGGAGAAGGGCACAATCGGAGCTAAAGAAAACTCGGCTGCTGCATTGTTTAGCCTCTCGATGCTCGACGAAAACAAGGCTAAGATAGGATCACTAAACGGGATTCCACCATTAGTGAATCTGCTGAGAGTGGGAACACTCAGAGGGAAAAAGGATGCTGTGACTGCGCTATTCAACCTCTGCCTCAACCCTGCAAACAGAGCCATGGCTGTCGAGGCGGACATCGTGCCACCGCTGCTCAGAATACTCGACGACAAGAAGCTGGAGATGATGAACGAGACCCTCTCGATGCTGCTGGTGCTTGCATCGAGCTCGGAGGGGAGACGGGAGCTCGGGCAGCTTCCGTTTATAGAAACTTTAGTGAACCTGCTAAGAGATGGGACTCCGAAAAACAAGGAGTGTGCGCTGGCAGTGCTGCTGGAGCTGGGATCCAATAATAGTAATACGATTCTTGCTGCGTTGCAGTATGGAGTGTATGAATATGTGGTTGATGTTTCCAGAAACGGAACGGAGAGGGGCCGGAGGAAGGCCAACACGATGCTCCGGCTCGCCAGCAAGGCTCAAGAAATCCCTTAGAAAAATTCCTAACTTTTGTATGAACAGAACAGGTCTATGTAAATAGACAAGTGCAGATTAATTTCTTTTTTTTTGTGTACACTGTTGCAGCTATATTCAAGATCAATATGGATCTGGGAATTCTTTTTCACCAAGATATATATATGGAACGAATCATATATGAATGTAAATATTGATAATAAATATGAAAGTTATACTAAACGTATAAATTTGTTGCACAAAATATATAGTTGTCGTATCGAATTTTTGAGCGAATTTATGTGATGAGTTTACAATGAGAATACGTATTCTGAATACGTAAATATATAGAGACGTATTGCCATAATTTTAAAACTAATCGAGCCATCAAGCCTCTAATCATTCTCAAAAGGTAATCTCACTAAAATAAAGTCCTAATCAATAGCAAATAATTAGACTCATTTCAAGTGAAATTAGTTTCAGAATCTCCAAAAATAAACTAAAATAAGGTCATAATAATAAAAAATATTTCCTCCAAAAAATAATCGAACTTGGTCCGTATTTTCTTTTTGGTTATTTCATTTTAAAAATAATTATCTCTTCAAAAAATATGAGTTATATCTACTTTTTATCTTTTTAACCATTTCGTATACTTTTCTTAAATAACCGTATCGAAAAAAATGAGTCATGTTTGATGGGATGGTGAGAGAATAACAACTACTCTAATAATTAAGTATTATCCTAAACACATTTCAAATTCTCTAATAATTAAACCGTTAAACTAACATTAAAAAATATATATTAAAATTTAGAAAATTTAAGAAAATATTTAACATGTGATATAAATGCAGGTGAGCGCCCTCTTTTTTGAAAACCTCCTCTCCTCTCGCGCCGTCTCCCCACCCACCCACACTGCTATTACCGATCTGTTGCTGCCCTCCAAACCCACTCCTCCGGTGAGTCCCCCTCCAGTTCCCTACTACTACTACCGCCGCCTCTGCTCTTCACCTCTTTTAGTTTCTACATCAGCCGCAAAACTCCATAATTCAAAATTTTGTTATTATTATTATTTAAATTTGCAATTTATGTAGGGTTTTGAGGGAATATTCATTTTCTTTGGGGCAATTGCGGTTTAACATAGTTAGATAAGGTTCAGCTTTTGAATTAGGGTGTATTGTCTTTGTTAATTCTATTTTGAATATTTGAAGTGAATTTTTTATTCTATTTTTTTTGGGGGCAAATTTTTTAAATAAATTTTAGAATTTAGAAAGCTTTGAGTGGCATGTTGCTCTGAGCACAGAGTTGTGTACTAGCTAATAGAGTTTCTTTTCATTTTCAGGTCTTAGTTTGTTAATTTGCCGGTCAGAGTTGAGCTAACGGAATTATTAATCTATCTCAATACAGAGTGGAATTTTGAAGGTTCTCTAATTACTGTTGAGTGTCTTTTTTATGTGGGGGGGGGGTGGTTGGGAAGAATTTCTTTAAATTGTTGATGGAATAGTTGCACCAGTTCTCTATTTCGTTCCTGTAATCTGGTACTGCCAGTGGTAGCTACATTCGTTCTGGTTGTTGTAGTTACTAAACAAATAGCATTTTCGAATTTTGTAAAATCACTTGATTTGTGGACTTGGGCGATTGAAATATGACTTTATGTATTAGAAGCAATGTTTAATGACCAGTATCTTGCTTTTGAAGAAATGTTGTAACCTTATTTTGCTGCAGGTCACTGCTTTTGTCGGGATATTTTGTGGAACTACCTCCAAGCAGGTTTACTTGTATTGACTTCCATGATGATCAACACTGAACGCAATGCAAGTGGAGTGGCTGGTGGTGGGACTCCCACTCCTGCTCACGATAAGCAGCTTCCCGGTTCTGTGAAAAAGACAGCCCTCAGGGATTTGCAGAATGGAAATGTGGGATCAATTCATAAGCAGCAAGATAATTTACTTCCTGGACGAGGGAAATCATGTGGTGACACAGTTAAGGTTTGTGGAAACAAAAGACTTACGCCTGAGCACCCCTCAAGCTCCCAGGGTCTACCATACTCTGCCTACAATGGTACAAACGAGAATGTCATGAACGCACGCAGGAGATTTGAGCTAGAACTTGGAATGGGAAGACTTCATAACAATGTTGAGAAAAAGATTACAAACTGTTCAGAAGCAAAGAATGCAGTAGGTCAATTGCGGCAAGATGCTACTCAAAAGCCAATGAAGAATGGTAATCCAAATAACCTGACAGCAATCATGGCCTTTTCGAGTAGTGGCCCATCGGTGCCTAATTCTTTGGGTAAGCACAGCAATAGCACCCTGGTTGCTACTGTTTCGCAAGAGCTTCCACATACTGTTGATTTCAAGACCACCAATGATCTGCTAAGAACAGAAACTGAGCGCTTCATCCGCCTCCAGAAGTTTCTGAAACAATGCGATGAAGCTAACCAAAGAGACTACATTCAGAGTGAGTCTTTGTCTTCCGTGTGTTTGGTGGATGTTTAATCTATGCGCTATATTATCTGACAGACACTGTTTGTTTGGCGTGTCTTGCTTCAGCGCTCATGCATCTACCCCCCTCAGAGCTTAGTAAGCATGCCGTGGAGTTGGAGAAAAGAGCGATCCAGTTGACAATAGAGGAAGGTAGACAATCTGGATATTTTGACTGTTTTTTTGGTTGCATACATGGAACATGAGCTATATGGTTTATTTGTCAAAGGAAGTTTTGATCAGTGAAATTTAATTAAGTGCACAACCTTGATATGCTTGTCATGGGTTTTTCTAAGTTGTCACTTCATGTTTATTGACAAATATTTAATGATGTCCTAAGGCAATACAATTTGGTTGAGTCAAAAGTTTTCTAAGTATCTTACATTGGTTGGCATCTGATATTATGAATTTCTATGAATTGGTGCTTCCAGGCCCTACCAAATTCTTAATGGTTACAATCAGCTTAACAGCCCATTGCTAGCATAAAAGTACTTATACTTCTCTCTTCATTTTCAATGTTTACAAAAGCACAAATCTATTAGTTTGTTCTCCACAATCTCTCTAAATATATCTGCTTTGATATCTTTCTTGAGCTGTGATTTTTAGTCCCCCTTTCAGAATTTGGGATGCATTATTGGTGTTGTCCACATTGTTAGCTCTGTATTTGGTTTCAAAGATGCTTGTGATCTGGGTGGTATGAATTAGTTGTTATGTTCTTGAGTAGTTTCCTGGTCGTCTACTAGATACTCAGAGGCTCTCGGTACATTCTTTTTGTTACAGGTAACGAGATGCAGAGGATGAAGGCATTGAATATATTTATCAAACCTTCGCCAGGGATTACTTTGACAGGTCAGTTATTGCAAGCAAACAAACGTTAACCGGTGAGGCTTGTGGTAACTTTTTGTGTGGGTCAATGGATTTGTATTTTCATCTGACAAAAGCTGAAGAGAAATCTATATGCTTCTTTGTCTTATCTATATCTTTAGATTCACTCCTTTTCTTATTAGGTTCTTGTAAAACTAAGATCAGCAGTTACCTTTGTAGCCATATCTTGCCATTCCTCAATCATTGATGCTCTTTAGGAAATATGCATTTACTAGAATGTAGCTTTTCCACGCTCCACTTCCAACTTTTCTGTTTTTGCCTGTCTTCTTTTGCTGATTAGTTATCGCTCCCTCTCTCTCGAAAAAAAAAACCTAAAAAATAAATAATTGACTTCTAATTTGTAATCATTATCTAAATCAATTATTTTTGTTTTACAGAAAATATGTTTTGGAGTTGGGAGTACCCTTAATATAATAATCAATTCAAGAAGGAAACTTTTATTTCATCCAATTCTTTTAGAGTAATCTCTTTTACTCTTTATCTTTTGGCAACTATTACTTATAGGGTTAGTGCCTTAGGCCCTTAGTGATTTCTCACTTTTGTAATGATAATTAACAAGATTGAAACAAATTAAACAAAGGAAGAAAACTAATCCTTAAATGAATGATAAACGGTTAAGTGAGTGTGCGAGATTTATGAAAAGAATAAAGAACATCAAAGCTTTTCGTGGTTCGATCGTTAGTGAGATCTACGTCCGGATGAGTGTTTCCTCAATACTTTCACTATAATGCGGTGTGGTTACAAGCTCTTAGTATTCGATAAGTTGCCAACCCTCTAATGTCGCTTTTCCTCCTATTTATACACTCAGACTGCAGAAGGTCGCTACCGACTCTCCATTGGTCGTGGCGCGACTCTTCATCTGGCGTGCCTTCCATTGGCCGAGCGGGGACCTTTCGCCTTACGTGCGCCACGTGGAGGTGGCGCCTAACATGGTTACGGGCGTGTACTCCATCGCCGAGGGTAGCGTCGGGGCTTTGGATCCGGGGCCTGCCTTCCATTGGCCGAGGGTGGAGGTTCGGAGGCTAGGGTTTGGGCGATGATTAGGGCTCAGGCTCGGCTCACCGTGGGCCCGCTACCAACGTTAGGCCCAACTCGTTTGGGCACATTGAGTGGGCTAGTCGGTTGGGCCATATCCCATCATAGCTCCTCCCGAATAGCCGAGCGCCTGTCGAGGCCGGGTGGAGTGAAAGCGCCGCCAGGGTGAGGTGTGTCGGGTGAAGTTGTTTCTTGGAGTTGTTGTCTTTTAATGCGAGGTCTTCGTGCCGAATCGGGTTGGGTGACCTATTGCCCGTCGCTCGGAAAAAGATGTGGCACCGAAGGAAGTCAAGTCCGACACGGATATCGCGCTCTGCGCTGGTTACGCCGAGTGCGATGCAGCAAGGTGTTACTCGTGGTGGGCGCCGATGTCCGACCCGAGACCGATCTTTTTGGGGTGTGGTGGCGCCCGCCGCATGCCAATCGCTACTTGGTTAAACGAGGTCCGATCTGGATGTAGCTTTCCGTAGCGCGGGCCCTTGGTTGACGAGATCGGGTCCGACGTGGATTTCCTTGGTATTTGTGGGAAGGGCGGGGTGCGGTGAGGCGCCGTCATCCGGAGGACGGGGTCCATATGATGATTGCTAGGTCGGGGCGGCGTCCATCTTATCTGGCGTCGTCATACGCGCCAGCGTGTAGTTGAGCATTCGAGACTCGCTGCGTGTAACGCATACATCCGATCACGTGTGGAAGCGTGTTGAATTTGAAACGGCAATTTGCGCCGCCCTAGTCTTATAAATAGGCGCAAAAGAGGCAACTGCTCACTCTTCTTCGACGCTTAAAATTTACGAGAGAAAAATTTCGAGAAATTCTCCGAGTTGATCCCGATCTTCACTTGAAGAGCCGTATACTACCTGAAAAGTAAGTATGTTTTCTTCATCTTCTCGCTCGAAAGTTCCCTTCCGTCTCGGGTTACGGGCGTGAGTTCCGTAAGAGATTATATGTGTACAATGGTTTGGGTAGGTCTATAGGTCGAGCTACAGTGTTCGCCCGGTATCCTCTGTATGGGACGGTATGAGGGTGGGCGTGGCGGTCGGGTTTGACCTTGCAGAACTTTGAAGTTGTGAGGAATACCGATCCCGAGGAGGCGTGGTGGTGTCTGCCGCATCCGGATGATAGGGCGATGGCCCTCAGGAGGTTTTATTCTTGTTTATGTAGATAGTTTGAGGCGGTCTTAGGTACGCCGGCCCCGCTTATCTTAGCCTTCAAGAGTATTTCCGGATCCCTATTTGTCAATTGACCCCGAATTCGTTAGGTCGGTTGGTGAGTGGGGCTCTCTTGTTACGGCATTGCCGGCGAGTTGTCCTTCGAGGTCTTGCGCTTTTTAGCGTGAAGACCATAGGAGGGTGTACTATCTGTCACCCGGTTGAAATTTAAGGTAGCCGTCCCTCCGAGGTGTCCCATCGCGAATAGGTATTTTTTCTGCGGCCGAGGACGGCCGATGTATGAGTGGGGTATCGCACGATGGCGGACCGAAAATCAAGCCCTGGGCCATATGGAGGAGGTGTTGAGCGGCGCGGTGAGATCTTGTCCATAAGTTACACCGGGACGACTTGAAGGCCGGGTGAGTGTTTACGGTCGGAGCGTCGGACCGGTGCCGACGGAGGTGAGGCATCCTCTTCTTAGTCTTTATTCGTTCGATTTTTTTGTGCTAATGTCTTTCTCTTGTGATGCAGTGAAGTTGAGGATGAGGCGGGTTCACCATCGCCGAGCAAGGCCATGAAAAGAAGCGGCTGGCCGGACCTAGTAGGGACCCGAAGAAGGTGGACGGCATGGGCGGTGATGGCGGGCCTCAAAGTGAGTCCACCCGACATCGAGTCTCGGCCTGTGGCCGCCTTGAGTCTGGTGCTTGCCCAAGTTTGGCCGCATCTCCCCGAGGTGCGTGGGTTCTTCCTATTTAGATTTGTTTACTTGGCGATCCGTTATCGACTCGTGCCTCCTTTTCGGGGTGGGAGCTTGATGATGGGGCCTGCGGCAGCTGCTTTGGGGGCTGCAGTCGCCGTCGCTTGCCACCGAGAGCTCGGCCACAAGAGGCTACTGAACGGAACTTGCACACGCAGGCGAAGTGAAGAGATCGCCGCGTCATCATGGGGTGGGCGAGGCCGCCAGGCTTCGAGGCCGGAGGGCTGTCTGGCCGCCACGAAGCAGAGGCACTGGCACCTGGAGGCCGCGGTGAGGTCGGAGAGCTTAAGGAGGAGGCCGGGACGAAGAAGGACCTCGACGAGAGAAGTCTGGTGGCCGACCAGGACCCTGTTGAGGGCCTGCCAACAGAGCTCATCGAGTCGAGAGCTTCTCGGCTTTTATTGTCGATCTCGTCGCCGTCTTTGGCCGAGGCGGTGTCGATCACACTGGGGCTGGCGGTCGCCATGCCCGACTTTGATAAGGTGAAGCATGGGTGGACCGAGTCGACCCAAGAGAGTGGACAAAGCTTACGCCGGGTGATCTACTGGCCGACTCCTTCCCAAAGGCTTGAGGCTCGGCATCCAGCCTCACCTCCCGACCGAGGTCGCCGCCCGGCAAAGGAGGACGAAGATCGCGAGCCGTGAGCTCGCTGGCGAGGTGCGGGCCGGCGGAGGAGGAGGAGGCGGAGGCGGGGTTGGAGCTCCCGGTGGGCGGCCACCGCGAGGAGCATCGGAGGTCGTCGAGATCGGCCATAGGCCTGAGGTCAGTGGACCTGATGTAATAGCGTGAACTGCTGGGGTCGATAGGACCCTGGGTCTTTGTAATAATTTTCTCCTTTTTTGAGTAATAAACGCAATATTTTTAAGATTTGTGTTGTCTTGTTTATTTACAGTACTCCACACCTGAATGGCTCGGACTTGATCATGAATTGTTGACCAAGTTAATGTAGGGAAAACATATGTTAACCCTCGCCCCGAGGATCTATCTTGGATATTTTAATTCACCATACATTGATTATAAACCTAGCATGCGTCTATATAATTAAATCGCAACACGTAGGGGTTTTCACGTGTTTACCTTTGGATCTGAAAAGGTCGATGGAACGAGATGAATGGATCGAACGGATCGGACTCGTGCTTTGACCTTACGGATCAGATCCCGATTGCCCAATCTCCAACATCGAGTGAGGACGATCTATGGAGAATGCTTGAAAATCACCCAAAACTCTCTTCACAACTTTCAAATTCTCTCAATGGACAAATGAGGGGCGAAATTTTGTGTGAATTATGTGAGCATTAACCTAGACTTTATCTCATACCTTATATTTATAATGCACTACCTTAATCCCATATGGAAATTACCATAATCCTATATGGAAATTACCATAATCCTATATGGAATATTACCATAATCTTAGGATTATTTCCATACTCTCAGGATTATTACCATAATCTTATATGGAAAGGATCTATGCATATACCATAAATATAATAATATCCTGTGTGATAAAGAGAATAAAATCTTGCCATAGGATGAGCAATAGGGGCGCCGATTTTCCTCTCACACGGACTGGATGGGTGAAATTGGATCAATCTGAGGAATAAAGATGAGCCTTAAATAAATTAATTATCTTATGTTCGGCCGTAACATAAATTAATTTATAAACATTCGATCATGCCACTAGAAAGAATATCGACTTACCCTTTATTACAAGTTGAGTGGGCTTGCACTTAGACATTACGAATCCTCGATTTAAGATATCGAACGTCCATTAATCATTTATAGCAATCATCGCTTAAAACGATTAATAACTTCATTTCTTAGTAGTACCACTTCAATTTCTTCAAGTATCCGTGTCGATCCTCCCACTGACTCGACATCTCGCACCTTCGCCTGGCTGTCGGTGGTGGAATACGATCATCTTCTAATTCTCAAGAATGATTTCAACTGGACTTATGATTTTTCATATAATCCTCTTCTAAGAATCGGGCATTAGTCTTTAATAATGACCTTCCGATCCTGGGACTATAGAATAAACCACCTTCGTTCCTCTAGATAGCCATAAATAGCCTTGCGTCGATCTAGCCTCCAACTTGTCGCCTTCTTGTTCAAAGACATGTGTCGGATCGCCCATATCTTTATGTGGCTTAAACTAGCTATGCCCAAACCACAACTCGAAAGGGTCTTTTCGACCGACTTGGATGGTACTAGATTTAGCAAGTATGCACTGTTCTATGCATACCCCGATCGAAATAAGCAATGTTGCATAGCTCATCATTGATCTAACCATTTCTAAAAGAGTCCTATTTCTTCGCTCGACACACCATTTTTTGTGGTGTGCCCGGTGAAATCTTGTTGGGAGGTAATCCCACACTTCACCAGATAGTCCATAAACTCGTTATCGAGGTATTCGCCACCGCGATCGAGCGCATGACTTGACACTTTACCTAGCTTCGCTCCACTTCCGCCTTAAACTCTTCAATTTCTCAAAGCATTGGACTTGCGGCGAAGCGGTATACGTATCCGCACCTCGAGTAATCGATGAAAGTGACAAAATACTGCATTCTCCACGAGCTTGTGTGGACATCGGTCCACTTGTGTCGAATGGACTAACTCCAACATTTCTTTCGCTCTATAACCCTTCGCCAAGGTCCGGTCGACATCTTACCTTTACATCTGTGATTCATGGGACGGGAACGAGAACCGTGAGATTACCTAACGCCCATTCTTAGCTAGTCTTTCAATCCTATTTAGATTGATGTGACCTAATCTAAGACGCCGAGAGAAAAGTAGAGTCATCTTGAAGAAAACTTTCTTTTAAGGTTTGATGAAGATGCGACATAGTTATAGGTATTATGTTTTGCGTAAATAGTATAAAGCGAATTATATAAGGTGCCAACACGAGATAACTTCGTCATTTCTTATGATAGAAACACCACTATCAAAAATAATGAATATCCATGAGTAAATAATTTCGATCTGAAACAAGGTTCACCGAAAATCCGCACATATAAAACGTCTTTCAAAACTAAAACTGTCCCAAAACATAAAGAACATCTCCAACCGCAACGACTTTCGACTTTCAGCGTTGCCTATGGAGATCGTTATCTCGCCATCAAACGCCTCTTGTGTCGCAGAACCCCGCAAGGTGTAATAAAATGATCGATTATACCAGATCTACTACCCAAGAACGGGTAGAACAAGTCGCTAAACATGTTTCACACTAAAGCAAACGGCGTGACTTGAGCATCGAGATAGGGCACTGGCCCAATGCCCGCCATCAAGACCAAGCACTTCGCTCTCTCCTTCGCTTCTTGAGCCTCCCTGGCAACCATGTTGTTGCTCCCATTACTCCCACTATTTTCCTCGCCTCTACTACCTTTGGTACCTTTTCTATTCCCATTTTATGATGAAAATTTTGGGCCCTTAGATGTGCTAGCAAGAGCATGTGCTCCTTTTCCCATAACTCCTTCCGCAAAGAACGAGATCATTAAGAACCGACTAAGTGTAAACTCGATCTGCTCATGATCGCATTTACGAAAGTTCTCAAAAGACTTAGGCGGTGTATTGAGGATGATATCGACCTCGGCTTCGCCACAATACCTCCTCCCAACCGATCAAGACTATCCATGAGATGAGAAATGGGAGACATGTTCATGGACCGAACTTCCTTCTTCCATCTTACACGCCAAGATTTCTCTCATTGTGGAAGTCGATCGTCCGATCCGATCGCCCAAACTTACTCTCGAGACTCGACCAAATATCGTCGCGTCTACCATCGATCGATGTTTGAATTGCAAGCTTTCGACATAGTAGTCATCATATAGCATTTAGCCGTATTGTTCGACTTATTCCAAAGTCCGCCGACTCTCTTGCGCTCATTAGTCGACGCGTCGATGAGGCATCGGGTTTAGAGTAGTGAGAACAAACATGTGTTCTTCAAACGATAAGAACATATTCCATGTTTCGCTTTCACTCGATAAAATTGGACCGGATAACGGATTTTGCGCGAGCATATTGATAATCGGCGTTAGAGACATATACGAAACGATAATGTAAACACATAAGCATACGATCGCATATAATTCGTAATAATAATATTGTAACCTTTTGATAAAACAATATTAATTGAAACCTCAAATCGCCCAAGGAATTCCATACGCAAGCCACGCGTGTGGGCGTTTACACATGAACCCCCACTGCACTAAAATATACCTTTTAGTCGCTTAATTTCAATCCATGTCAACTTATCCTTACGACAAATGAAATTAATGATTGGACCTTATTGCACCACATCACTATCGCAGAAGCGGATTTGCGGAAGTTGTACTGAGGTGATGTCCAAGATTGACCACAATTTCAACAACAGAAATGAATTCTTAGAATTGGTATACTCACTCGGACCATAACGCTTCCAATTTAAATTCTTTTGTTATCTCATTTTACATCTATCTCTAGAGAACTTATGAAAATCGCACATGCAAGCCACGCGTGTGGGCGTTACACATGAAACTCCCACTTCAATAGATTTAAAATATTTTATTTAGAAATCTCATCTAACAAACTTATGATAAGCGGTCAAGCAAGCGCACGTGTGGATCGCGTTTACTCACGGTCGCCTCACTTTGTTTAGAGATCAAAAAGTGGAGGTCTTGACATTTTAATTTGAAAAATTAATTTGTCGGGTTGCTTGCTTAGTCTTTTTATTCAAAAGGTTTGTCCATGCGAGATCACGTAATCCTAGCATGCTTTTCTATAGAACTCAACATGTAAAACATGCTCAGTAATTCTAAAATATGCTTGATAAACGCGATAAACCTAGCATGCTTACTATGCGCATCCAATTACGTAAAACACTTAAAGGTTTGTCAACGTAATATAAACATACATAAAGATGCTATCGCATAAATTAAACATCCACGACATGCATATGAACGATAAAAATAAAATAAAACGCTCATCGCGGCAATCGTGAAACCCGCACATTTAAATCTAATCTATTACATAGATTTACAAAGTGCGTAAATAAACTTGAACGGGCCTCGCGTGCGCCGCACGGACCGGATTCAACAAATGGACCTCGCGCACGGACACGGACCGAAAACTGAAAACGGGTGCGGGTCGGTCGGCCCAATCGATCTTTGGGCAACGCGCCAGTAAAGCCCACCGCCGCTACCACCTTCAGGCGCCACCACCGCTGCGTGTTCTCGTAGCGACCGCGACCGACGAGCGGACATGCGTGGCCACCGCCCCGGCCGAACGTCCGCCGAGACGCCATCGCCAGCCGCCGAAACTTCGCGACCGCGAAGTCCGCTCGCTGGCCGGGTTTCTCGGCGCAACGCGCGCCCTGCCGCCCGCTAGCTCGCGACGGCGCGTAGCCTCGCGGTAATCCTCGTGACCGCGATCTCGCACGTTAGGCGCCAGGATCTCGCGAGCAGCGCCCGTCGCCCGCGCCTCGCGATCGCCTCGCGATCGCGAGGCTCGCCATGAAAACACCCGACGATCGCCGAGACTGTTTTCCGTCGTTTCGTTCTTCGTTGTTTCGTCTTCGTTCTTCTTTACGGATAAGATTTACGAATAAAATCTAATCTAACCACGGATTTTCTCGTGGTGTAAAAATAAAACCCAACAAAAACAATAAACGAGCCACGATGAACGATGATCCATTAATTAATTAAACGCACGTAATAATCAAACGTGAATTAATCCAACAGAGCCAAGATTCTCGATCCCGTGCTCGATACCAATGTAGGAAAACATATGTTAACCTCGCCCGAGGATCTATCTTCGATATTTTAATTCACCATACATTGATTATAAACCCTAGCATGCGTCTATATAATTAAATCGCAACACGTAGGGGTTTTCACGTGTTTACCTTTGGATCCAAGAGGTCGATGGAACGAGACGAATGGATCGAGCGGATCGGACTCGTGCTTTGACCTTCCTCGATCAGATCCCGATCGCCCAATCTCCAACGTCGAGTGAGGACGATCTATGGAGAATGCTTCGAAAATCACCCAAAACTCTCTCTTCACAACTTTCAAATTTCTCTCAATCGACAAATGAGGGGCGAAATTTTGTGTGAATTATGTGAGCATTAACCTGACTTTATCTCATACCTTATATTTATAATGCACTACCTTAATCCCATATGGAAATTACCATAATCCTATATGGAAATTACCATAATCCTATATGGAATATTACCATAATCTTAGGATTATTTTCATACTCTCAGGATTATTTCCATACTCTCAGGATTATTACCATAATCTTATATGGAAAGGATCTATGCATATACCATAAATATAATAATATCCTTGTGGGATAAAGAGAATAAAATCTTGCCATAGTGAGCAATAGGGCGCCGATTTTCCTCTTTCACACGGCCCTGGATGGGCCACCCAGGATCAAATGCAAGGAATAAAGATGAGCCTCAAATAAATTAATTATCTTATGTTCACCGTAACATAAATTAATTTATAAATATTCGATCATGCCACTAGAGAAAGAATGTCGACTTACCCTTTATTACCAAGTTGAGTCGGGCTTGCACTTAGACATTACGAATCCCGTATTTAAGATATCGAACGTCCATTAATCATTTATAGCAATCATCGCTTAAAACGATTAATAACTTCATTTCTTAAGTAGTACCACTCAACCTTATTATTGTACTTGAGCTAACTCAACTGCGGGGTTTAGTACAATAAACCTTTGAGTTCCTAAGGGACGCCATCATCCTTAACGGATACGATGACTGATATAGATAACTAGCGTGACATACAAGATCGCCACCACCCAAGATGCGAGAATCTTGGGTTAGAACATATAACCCTCACTCATAACAAGTCAAAGTGATGGTCAAGAACTCATACTCACCTAATACCTTATCGGGGTTTAGATCATCGAAGTCACCGAGATCTTGGTTCTTCACGACGGTCGAAAGAAGAACACATCTCACCGTGATCCTTCAATACGCCTCGAGACGCATACAAGATAGACAAGCAACCAAGTCAAGTCACTTATCTATATCGCGCCTAAACCGACAACTCGTCCTTAAGTTGTCTCGGTGTGAAACTTTTATATCTCATTAAGCTTCGACCAATCATATGCAGACTTACGTGATCTTCTACACAATCGTATGATCTAACTTATATATGAGATAAGGGACACGAGATATATGCAATCAAGTATTCAAATCGGATAGGAGATTGTAATAGTGGTAACAGAAACATTGTATACAAGCTCAACCAAACCGCTTTCAAGATACAAATCCAGCGCTTAAAAGAGGCCTGAGGCGCCTTGGTGAGAAGGACGAAGAGTGCTTTCTGGAGGAGGCCGGTGCCGAAATGACCCAAGTTTTGCACACTATGGAAGTCACCGGCTCATCACGACCAAGAGGAAGTTGGACGAGGTGATCGGAAGTGGCCCGCCTCCTGGCCGAAGAACGAGGCCCTGAAGTTGAGGTCACGCAGGCGAGTCCAGGCGGACTTATCTCGCCGATGCTATCCAAGGACGTTTGATGCGGTGTGAGGAGCAACTTGAATCGATCATGCGAGAGGCTCGCCGGTTGTCGGAGGAGCATGCGAGACGAGAGGACCGTCACCGAGTTGGTGGGACTACCATATCCAAGTCGACGACCGAGTCCGAGCTTCTTGGCGGAGGGCATGGTGCCGGCGGGATGAGGAGGGCCCAACAAAGAAGAAGTTCAAAGCTGCGTCAACTCCGTCGTGAAGTTTATGGAGATGTATGATATCGTCCGCAAACGTCAGATGCCGGCTGGCAGCCGAGGCCACAATGGGCTCACGACCCGATCATAGAAGAACCCGCAGAGGAGGCGGCCACTCGATCATGCCGAAGTGCTCAGTTGATGGGTCCGGCGGGCGGATCATCCGGGCAATGCCTGAGGCGGTCGGCCACCGAGGACCTCAGTCGGCAAGGAGGCGGCGGGTAGGGGCGAGGTCGATTCTCCCGCCCGGTGTCCGGTCGGGGTCGGGTGTGACCTCGGTGCATCCCCACTCCCGAATGCTCAGTCTTGGCGCCCGCGCCCAGTGTGGAGGCGGGTGAAGATGACCTTGAGTCGCCGCTTGCTGGGCCGCCCGAGCCCGCCGCCGAGGCCGAGCGAGCCGTGGTGATTCCTACCTTATCGACCGGGTTGAAGGCATCGAGTTCGCTCTGCATACACCGTCGGCTGGAGATTTTGTAGAAAATTGGCGCAATTTCAAGAAGTCCCTGCAAGCGGAGCCCTAAGCCCGAATGAGGCTATGTATAGTGTAGAACTTTGTATGTAGATATAAATATATTTAGACTCGTTTCAAGTGTATATTTCCTCCTCGAGAGGTATAAACATAGCTTAGACTTCGCTTTGGTCGTAAATGCATTTACATCAGTCTACGTATGTGTATTTTCCCAAATAAAGGGTATAAACGAGCTCAAGCCCGGTTAATTTGTATATGGCTTGGTACGGTTTATAGTCGTTAATGCATTTAGACTTTGTACCGAGTGCATATCTTCCCAAATAAAGGGGTATGAGACGGCGAGATCGGTCTCGATGTCGGCGTGTAGACGCCCAACTTAATGGGTAATCAGATGCTTGCGTGTAGACGCCCAACTTAATGGGTAATCAGACGCTCTGCGTGTAGACGCCCAACTTAATGGGTAACTCAGACGCTTTGCATGTAGGCGCCCAACTTAATGGGTAATCAGATGCTGCACTCTACTTGGTGGGATTTTCATCTTCGTAAGGCCCCTCGGAAGGTTTAAATGTGGTGTATCCAAACAGATGTTCACATATGTATGAGACAGTGAAATATTCATTATAAAACAGTGTTTTATCGAACATGTAATCAACATCGTACTTTGGCAAAACAATTAAGGAACTAACATGATGCCGACTTTAAATGAAGCTATGTAAAATACCTCCTTAAATGCATAATGTGCCAAGTTCGGGGATAAGCACCGGACAAGTGAGCCACTTGTAAGCCCTTTGCCGAGGTCCTCGTGAACGCGGTATGGGCCTTCCCATGTTGGATCCAAATTTGTTAAGATGCTCAACTCATCGCTTCATTATTTCAGACGAGGTCGCCACATGGGCGGAGGCTTTGACCCTTTGTTGTGGTATCGTGCGACACGGGCCTCAGATTGCTTCATTTATGAAGCGAGCTCATGCTTCTCCTCAAGGCGCCAAGGTTGGCCCGCAGGTCTTCCTCGTTCGATGGCCCGGTCGAAGTGAAGAGTGCGCGGGCTTGGTGCGCCGATCTCGGCGGTATGGCGGCCTCGCACCGTAGAGACGAGCTGTGCGGTGCCCCGCATGCGCCGTCGGGTGTGGTCCCAGGGACCGAGAACTTGAGGAGATTTTCAGTGTGATGCGCTTTAGCTCGGTCCACCTCTTCTTCAATATGCGACGATGCGGTTCGTCACCCCGGTCCGACCATTCGCATGCGGGTGTGCGGCCGAGGTGGCGTTGCTGATCGATCTGAAGCTCTTCGCACCACCTCAAGTTTTGTCGACGAATGGGCGCCGTTGTCCGAGACCGAGGACGTGCGGTATGCGGCGCGCAGACTATATTTTCCACACGGGTCGAATCCTTACGCCGTGAGGCTCGAAAGTGGCTCGCTTCGACCCATTTTGTGCAAGAGTCTACGACTACGACTAAGCATCGTCGACACGGTGCTCGGTCAAACGGACCAACGATGTTGATCCCCATCGCATGAAAGGCCATGGACTCGCAGTCGCTCAAATCGATCCCGAGGCGCCTGACCGTGGAGTGAATCGGCACTGGGCACTTCGACGAGCTCGGCCGAATCGCACGTGGGCGGCCAAGAATATCCCGACCTCGCGTCTTCTTGAAAGAGCTCGCGACCGACGTGGCTTCCACACCACCGGTGAATTTCGCTGAGCACGTAGTCGGCTTCTTCCGCCCGAGGCATCTCGGGAGGGTCAAGGTAAGACTTCCAGAGGCGCCTCGTGCATGAGATACTTCTAGATTTCGCCATCATCTTTTCGCTTCGAGCCGATCTTTAGGTAGGCGCCGTGTTCCGTGTAGCCTTCGTGAGACATCCAATTCGGCCTATCTCGGTGATGATGCCGACGTGGGACTCGCGATGCTTCGGAATGAACCTCCACCGGTGGACTTGTTGACGACGCAGCCTAACTTGTCGAGGATGTTAGTTCTACCGCTTTCCCCTGGGATTCGGTGGATCAAGACCGAACGAGGTCAACATCTCCTTCGCTTTTCGAGGTATTGTTTCATTCGGTCCTCCTGGCCTCGTATTTGCCTAACACCGTTCACGACGATCCGGAATCGCCAAGATTTGGATCTTGTCCACCCTCGCCCGCGTGGCGGCGAGTCCGGAGATTGTGGCCTCGACTCCACCTCGTTGTTGGTGGTCGGGAAGGTGAACCGGAGGACGAGGTGACTTCGCTTATCCGGGCCGAGGAGGAGGATGCCCGCCCGCCGCCTGTCTCGCACGATGCTCCATCCACGCACATCCGCCAAAGAACCATCGGTGGTGCTAGACGGCCTCCGCCGGGGGGGGTGGAGTTACCTCGCCGGCGAGCCTACCTCGGTGGTGGCCTCAACCGAAGTCGGCGAGCTTGCCACTTTATGATCGGCCCGATGAGTCACGAGATGTCGTGCTCGCAGAGCTCCAGTGCCCACTTAGCTATACGTCCGGACGACTCGTGTTTCAACAAGACTTGTCTCGAGGTAAGTCGCTTAGCACACGGACGGAGTGAGCTTGGAAGTAGGGTCTGAGGCGTCGCATGCTCACTGTGGCAGTGCTACTTTTTCGAGGCCTGCACCTTGTCTCGGTCCTTTGAGAGCTCTACCGATAAAATAGATGGAGTTGTCGTCCCACCTCATCTCAGATCAAGATCACAATGATGGCCTCGTCCGAGGCGGCCAAATATAGAGATGGATTCACCTCGCCGGGCGGACGTGGTCGGCAGGTCGGCAAGTACTCCTTCACCTTGGCGGCCCGGTGTTCTTCCCGCCAGCGAAGTCCCGAGCTCTCCCAGATCTCAAGAACGGGAGCCGCTTTCTCGGCCGAGATGTAAATCACGAGGGCTTGCTATGCACCCGTGAGTTTGTGGATCTCACGGATGGTCCTCGCACTGCATGTCGAGACCGCTTCACCTTGGTGGGATTGGCCTTCAGCCTCCCGAGAAACCCAAAGATCCCAAGAACTTGCGGTCTTCACCATAAATGTACATTTACGGGGTTGAGTTTGAGGTTGGCCGACCGGAGGTTGGAGGATGGTGCCGAGGTCATCGGCGCACTCTCCGTTTTCGACTTTGACTACTATGTCGCCGACGAGACCTCGACGATCTCCCGATGTGGTCTTTGAATGTTGCATCCACCATCCTCCGGTAAGTAGCCGGCGTTCGAGGCCGGGCGGCATCTTCGACACGCAAATACCAAGTCGGTGATGAACGCGGTCTTTGGTCGTCCTCCGGCTCATCAGATTTGGTGGTACCTTTGTATAGATCCGTGAAGTCAACATCTCGTGGCCCACCAATGCCTCCACCTTCTTGTCGATATCGGGGAGGGTAGCAATCTTTGGGCAAGGCTTGTTGAGGTCGGTATAATCGACGCACACGCGCCACCCCCTCCTCGGCTTTCGGACCACATTGGATTAGCCATCCAGTCGGGTATTCGACCGAACAAGATCTTCGCCTTGAAGTCGAGTCACCTCGTCCCTTACGACCGGCCGCGCCCGTCGCGAATATCCTTTCTTCACGGATGGCTTGGTAGCCGGGTCGATGTTGAGGCGGTGAGTTATGAGCTCGGGTGACACCGTCATATCGAGCGGGACCGTGCAAACACGCCCCTATATTCTCTCGAAGTTGTATGACATGCCACGGACGTCTGTTGGGCCTCAGGTGCCGACGGACGACCGAGGATCGTCGTCATATAGTTGGAGGCCCTCGGTCATGTCATCCCGGGCTTGGCCTCAGAGGGCTCGGTAATTACTATGCCCGGGCGAGGCCGCATCTTGGGTTGAGAGTCGTAGGCATTCTTTTCTTTGTCGCTTGGTCCTCCCGGATGCAAGACTCCCACGGGGTGGGAATCTTGACGGTGAGGTGGTAGACCCAAGCAGACGGCACTTGGTGGCGTCTGACACCAATCACTCCCCGGGACGATGTTATGCGGAGAGTGAGCTCGGACCGGGAAGAATCGGATGGCCTTGGTGACCGACTGGAGCTCGTCTACCGTGACCGGGGCGGTAATGACCCCCGGCCGGATCGCCTCTTGAGTGAAGCTCAGAATCGGGAGGACGCGAAGTACCAATGCCTCCGACCTCAAGCTTATCCGCATGACTACGGAAGATGATGCCGACGGAGGCTCGGCGTCGATATAGATCCGGTGGACGTTTTGTTGCCCACCGCGGCTGTATGGTGATGGCGTCCCGTGCGGCATGATCTTGGGCACGGGTCCTCTCGAGAACGTTATGTTCTCACCATCCCGAGTCGCTGTTCTTGGCTCTTGAGGCGGCCTCGGCGTCGTTGTTTCGAGGACGACCTCGTGCCCCGAGCGGATCCCGTAACAACATGAACTGCTTCCATAGCGTTGGGACCTTCGCCTCGTCGTCTTGAGTTGGGTCGCTTGTTGGGGTCGGCCCGCAGATTGTTCCGCCTCCATTCCTTGACTTCGCTCGCCTCGAACCACTCGTCCGAGTATTTCTTGAGGCTCCACCTTTAACGAGCTCGTCGATCCGCGAGCCTGTGTTTACGCAATCCTCGGTATCATGACCATACCCTTGGCGATAGTCACAATCTTGTCTCGTGGACCTCTTCGATCCCTTTCATGTGGCGGGCCGGAAGAGCTCGGCATGGAGCTCGAATACTTCCGCCTCGATTTGAGCAGGAGGCCTCTGCCGTCGAGGTTGGGCGAGGTCAGAGCACTGACTCAGGTGGCCCTCTTTTGATTACGTCAAGGCGACACGCGATCGGCGCCTCAACTTGGCCATCCGGCTTTTTCTCTCGGACCGCCGTCCCATTTCCGCTTCTTCCGATCCGACTGCCTCCTCGACGAAGTTGTCCACCAGTTCCAAAGCTTACTCGCCGCCTTTGGTTTCTCCTCGGTGATTTCTTTGTTCGGCACGGTCGGATCCCTTTTCGAACAGCGTTGATGATGTAGAGTCGTTCTTGTCGTCAATTTTGAGCGACTCTTTGATGAACCTCGAGACTAAGTTTGACATCGCCTCGTCCCGCCTCGACGGTTGTGGCGTGTCGGAGGAGGGTGGCTGGGCGGCATCTTCCGATAGAAGCGCCATTTGAACCGATCCACGAGGTCCAGGAAGCAGTATCTTTGCTCGACGGAGGCGAGGTGAACCAACGCCGTGCGTTGGAGATCAAGACTCGGGAAGATTTTGCACATGTGAAAATCTTCCATTCCTCGATTCGCCATGTTGGTGGTGTGGCGAAAAGGAAGTCGGAGGGATCTCCGAGGCCATCGTAGGTCGCTATATTGACGCCCGTACCGCAAGGGGCGTGTCTAGAATCTCCACGAGAAAGGGAGATGATCCTCCGCACGGCCGAACCCGGAGATCGTTGCCATCTCTTTACGGAGGGGGGGGATCGATACGACGCCATCGTCCCTCCGGGGTTCGACTCCACCTTCTTCCTCCTTTGCTCGGCTCTGGTCGGTATGACGAGGCGGAGAGCGGCTCCGCGAGCGAGGCGGCGGTGGTGGCGGCTCGCCCGGCGTGGCGGCCCGCTGAACGAATGGCGGCGGCTCGGCGCGCGGCGGCGCTGGCGCGTCGGGCGTGATGCGTTCTCGGCTATCACGCCGAGGGAGCGCCGTTCGGATGGGGACGTGAGCGGCCGGCCGTGGTGTTGATCCGGGGGCCTCGGGGCCCGCCTTTGGTCCTCCGTTGAGAAGCTTTGGAATCGCCAAGATGGCGTGGAGGAACTCGATCACGGCTCGGCCGAGGACCTCGTGGGACGAATGAATTGCTTGCTCGCCCTCGCTGAGGTCGACATCTTCCCTATGTTGGGGCGCGGTCCGAGGTGTATGGAGACATTTTCCATGTGGCCCTCATGAGTGTGGCGCCGTGGCGTCTCGCGATCTCCTTCCGCGACGGTGAGTGACCACCTGGTCGTCCCCTCAAGACGGTTGTTGTTGCCCAGCGTGGCGGCGGTTGTGCGTGTTCTTGCCATTTAGTTGTAGAGGAAACGAAGCTTTCTTGTTCGAACGTTCCACGCACGGCGCCAATGATAAATGCGGTTAAGTGAAAGTGCGAGATTTATGAAAAGCAATAAAGAACACGAGGCTTTTACGTGGTTCGATCGTTAATGAGATCTACGTCCACTGGAGGAGAGTGTTTCCTCAATACTTTCACTATAATGCAGTGTGGTTACAAGCTCTTAGTATTCGATAAGTTCACAACCCTCTAACGTCGCTTTTCCTCCTATTTATACAGTTCCGAATCTGAATGAAGCGCCCGAGCCTCTCCATTGGTCGGCGTGACTCTTCCTCTGGCGTGCCTTCCATCGGGCGAGCAGGACCTTCGCTTTATGTGCGCCACGCGTGGAGGTGGCCTAACCTGTTTACGGGCGTCTTCTCCATCGCCGAGGTAGCGTCAAGCTGGCTCTGGGCCTGCCTTCCATTGGTAGAGGTGGAGGTTCGGAGGCTGGGGTTTTAAGAATGATTGAGGCCTGGCAGGCCACCAGCGTGGGCCACTATCAACATTAGGCCCACTCGTTTGAGCAAGTTGGTGGGCGCAGTCGGTCGCCATATCCCATCAATGAACTAATACATTTCTTTGAAAAAATAAATAGATTTACAGCCTGAGCTTGTGTGTTATGTTTATCCTTAAGGACCTTACTTAAATGTTGATAACTATTAGCCATTGAATGCCATTTTTCTCTAAAAGTTCAAAACGCCCAATTTCTTTTAGATATTTAAAACAAGAATTCTGTTAAGGCATGTAAGGTGCTTCTAGAAAAAAACTCCGCCATTTTTTTTATATATTAAAAAAGAAAAAGGAAAAATGGAACTCTATTCTTGCTCCTTTCCGAAACTTCATAAAGGAAAAAAAAAAATGTTAAATTACTAGCATTTTTAGCCTGCTGCTAGAATTTTAACAATTTTCATCAATATTGATTTCAGCCCTTGACTATATTTTTTTTTTAATTTAATACAAAATTTTAAAGGTTGCACACGCAGAACTCTGAACCCGGGACGGCTCACGCAAGATTAACTACTCTACCACCAGGCCAACACACACACACACTACCCTTGACTATTTTTATGTGCCAAATTGTCAAATAATGGATGATATTTCAGAGGTTTTGAAATTTGAACGTGATTTTTGAAATATTTTGATAAAATCCTAGAATTTCAGTACGTAGAAAATTTGTTACCTCCAAAAACAATTATGGTGACATGAAAATGACATTATTTTGCTCGTAAAAAGATATGTTTTTGTTTCTTTTTCTTTTTCCTTTCTCTGTCTACGCACGCAAATCCCAAGGCGGCAGAGCAGAGCTCGTGGAGGCCAAGGTGATTTTGACATTTTTCTACCGAACTATCTATATCTGTTGGATAATTTTCGATGATTTTGCACTCATTTCATTTAAGTTAAGATGTGAAATTGAATTCATTTTATTTTTTACTTAGTAAATTTTTGATAACAACTTGGAAGGAAGGATTAATTCAAATTCATTTGAAAATTCCATTGAGTTAATCATTTTGACTGACTGATTTTACATAAATAATAAGTAGAAAAACGGTAGGAACTAGAATGAATTGTTCAATAACAAATAAATGTGAGAATATTTACTTTCATAATCTCATCAGTTTTTACTTCGCAATAACTCGGGATTTAATTGCCTAGAGATGATAAATCTTTCGTCTATCATCTGTACAATCAATGAATGAATTACCTCTCGATAATTTTGAACCAAATTATTATCATGAATAACAATATATGATCGATCGTATGCGTGGCCATAAGCCAACGTCCCTCAACATTTATCTTAGAATATATTTTAATATGTCTTCTGTTTTGAATTCTTTTTACGAATTTAGTTTTTATTTGCATTAATGCAAATTAATTTGACATGTTATTAAGATTTACAAATAAAATGAGTATTCTAAGGCATTCATTTTCTACTGATGGATCATAGATTCCGCACTGCTTTAACTGCTAGAGATGGCCAAATCTGATGTCATAATCAGCAACAAGCTCATGTAGTAAACCAATTGGGTAATTACAAAATATCGAATATCTTGTATTTCTATTTTAATAATTATTTGATCGAAGCATTCGGTAATATGGTCCTTTTTTTTCTTTTTAATATGCCCTACTCCTTAGTGCACGATACTGAATATCTTATTATTTGTATTTCATAAGTATTTGATTATAGCATTTTGCATTATGATCCCTTTTCTTTAATTCTTTTTCTTTGTTTTTTCTTTTACGAGATTGATATTATGGATATATATTTTGAAGATCGATATAATTATAAAAATTAAATTTGTTTTTATGCGATACATACATTTATCCTTTGGTAGCCTCTGTTTGATAGGATTGCAAAGTTATCATGGGTAATGCGTCATTTGGTAGCCTGCTTCAGATCCTTACTATCCGTGTTTTAACGACGAAGCTTGGTGAACGCGTATATTTGGTAGGCTGCTTAAGACTATTTCTTTTAGAATTCAGTCCACAAAAGTGGTGGGTTCAAAACTCACTAACAAAGATATTTTAACTGATAAAACCTAACTGTATTTAAATCTAACTAACCTATCAAACGTGTTCTTACTCAATTAGCTTTATATGACACAATGATACACTACGTGAGTTATAGCACCGACAGAATATTCGAATAATGGAAACGTATATATTGAACCAAATATCTTCTTTCCTACATGGCATGAATAATTTGAATTATTTCTATAAAATGATTATTTGTTTATTAAACTTTACAGCCATTATTATTTATTTAAGAAAAAGTGATAATATACCGATGTTTTAGCGAGTTAATTAATGGTTGTTGATTAAAAGAAAGGAAAATAATGAGTTGGGTACAAAGTCACCTTATCCTTATCTAAATCAAGTGTTTTGGACTCTATCGAAGATGAGATGAAGCAGGAGCGTTGCGATTCTGCCACGTGTACCATTGCCCTCAATTTCCGAGTTGCAGACAAAAGTAATCGTCGCAGATCTAGATCGAATACCTAATCCAGTGGACCCAGTCCACTAAGGCCCCCACAATAATTCCATGGAAATATCATCAATTTAAAAAGATATTATGAGTTAATGGGCCAATTTATAATAGATTGCAATAATATAAACTTTTTATTTATATTCTGTTTAAGTTCACTAGAATTATTTTGAAAATGCTTAAAAAACATACATGACATCATCATATATAATTAAATTTTGTATCTAATTTACAAAAAAATTCTTGTTCGTTATTGTTTTACTGTTTGAATTAAGCATAAGCCCGTTCCTTTACTTTCACTTTTAAGATAGGGGAATCGATTATCGATTAATATCGAAGCGAATTGAACATAGGTCATGTTTGGTTAACTAAATACCATATATTCAGTTAGTGATTCAATTCACGGTAAGATACTTTGAATTTTTTCGATTTCCGATTAAACTGTAACCAAATCGTAAAAAACAAAAAAATCCAATTTTTTTTATTTCTAATTTTGGAAATCACTAAAATGTAAAAGCAAAATTAATTTGAATTGTATTCTAATATGATGAATCGTGTCTCTCTCGCCTCGTAACCCTCCTCTCTCAGAAATCTCTCCTCCTAGTCCTATCGTCGTTCTCCCGTCATCTAGATTTATTTTGAATTTTAGAATTTTCAAAAAAAAAAAACTACTTTTTTAATTATTATTTTTCGATTAAAATCACATTAACCAATGCAGGTGTTCGATTAATCGAACTATGAATACTATTCAATTGCGGTTTTAATATTTAGAAAAAAAAATCTATTCGATTAATCGAACCCTCACCATTCCCATCCCTATTCACTTCTATTACAATTTGCACATATAAACATCCCTTTTTTTTCCAAAACAAAAAATTAAAAACCATCGGCAGTCAATTATTGAAATATATATTTTATACTTTTTCTTCTTCTTCTTTGTGAGTTCTAATAAGGTTACACGTATGGACAAAGATAGTTTGAATTGATTTTAATCGCCATGATCGGAAAAATCGGTACAAGGCGAAAAGATATACTGTAAATTAAATTGTTATAAAAGTTAATCTCTTAATTATGAAAAAAGGGATGGTATTTTGTGATGGTGTCCTAATATTATTTGAGGACACGCCTGAACCACCTTATTAAAAGTAATAAATTTAATTAGAATTAATAAACTTGAATTAGGTATGGTTGTCTTCACGTGAAAACGTTCTTATATCAACTTTTATCTTAATTTTTTTTAATTTCTTTTTCAACTATTTCTTAATAAATTAACAACTCAACCTTAGGTCAATCTAATTCTTTTCTTCTTCAACTATTCCTTAGAAAAATCTGATCTTTTTTTGTATATTTAAATGGAGTAGTCATAAATCACAACCAACACAATTACTATTTCTCACTATATGCAATTAAATGGCAGTTCCAAAATCCTATCCTTAAAAAATAAAATAAAATGATGATCTTATCTAGTAAGTTAATGATTATCCTTAATTAATGAATGTTCACTATGTGCATTATAATTGTTAGCCATTTAATACTAATTTTTCTCTAAAAGTCCAGAATGCACAATTTTTCCTTTGAAAATCAAAAAGCATATACCAAGGGTATAAAAAATAAAACGTCTTTTTAAGCAATTGATCTATACGTCAATTTTAACGACATCAAATCACTTTTTTCTTTCTTTATTTGTTTTTATCGTCTTCCATAATTGTACAATTCTAACAAGTCACAACCATCAAATTCAATGGCACGTGATATTGACTTTTATTAGCGATAGACTTCTACTCCCTCCGTCGTGATATTATTGATTCTCTTTTTTTATATGTAAATTAAAAAAATTTATATTTTATGTGTAAAGTTATATATGATATGAAATTCGAAACATTTTTTAGTGTAAATTATTTCCTTTTACAGAACGAGCCGGGCAATAATAGTGAGACAACTCAAAAAAGAAAACGAACCAACAATAATGAAAATGATGGAGTATTAGAAAACCACATTTGGAGTTTTGTATGGTAGAATTTTGTTTGTTTAAAATATTTAATCCATTTAGTTTGCAAATATTGCCTTGAGAATTGCCGTTAAAACATTTTAAGATCATTCACAACGATTCAATATTATTTTTGAAAAACGCAACGAGATTGGGGCCAATACAATAATAACTGCGTGCTTATGTCATGATGGTAGATATACTTATCTCGTGGAAAAAAAAGGTTTATTCATAGAATGTCAAACTCTATTTCAATTATTATTTTGACTTGAGTTCAGTTATTGGAGATAAATGCCAACACATAAAAATTCTATAATCTGAAAATATAAGGTACGTACTACCAGAAGATCAAGCTAGTTAAGGTAAGACTACATTTTTGTTTTAATTCAAAATATAACTAGTGATGATTTAACCCGGACAGAATAATTGTTTCTTCAATTAGGAAACCCTGATTTTCTGTAACATAATCTTATATTTGAAATAATACCTTAAATGCTTCGACAATTGTACGTAGATACTACTCTACCATAAAAATATCTTTATCCCAAAAATACGAATCATCAAACATATTAATTGAAGGAAACCGACAGTGATTGTTCATAAATAAATCAAAGGGGTGTTTTGCTGTTTATTTTAAAGAGCTTATTATGCTCCAAGAATTTACATAAGGTGTTCAAGAAATTATAAGATATAATGTTCAAGAAACATAAGTTGTTAAAGTGTTTGGATAATCGATCTTATAAGTTAGAAAAGAATCGTGAGTTAAAGAGATAAAGTTGAAATGAAACGGGTTGTGTAGTATATGTAGGAAATAACTAACTATAATAAAGTTATTTTCAGTAAATTCATTGTCATAAAACATGAAAAATTAAGTTGGGTTTGAGCAACTTATTTTTGTGAATTATATGTTGTTGAGTTTTATTTTCACAAATAAGTGTTTTAGGTTTTATTTTTCGCCAAACACTTGCAACAAATTATGTTTATTTTAAAGAACTACATGCTCCAAACACCCTCAAAGTCGCCATTAACAAGTCCAACTATAACTCTCCAGATATATACTTCTATTTTTAGCAAATAAATTAAATTGAAACAGAAACTATTGTGATAATCAATGGATATGTGTATTTGATAATTTAACATTAATTAGAAGAGATAAATACGATTTTGAATGAGTAAATAAATACGTAAAGGGTTTAGAGAGAAGAAAGATAGTTATAGCTCAACCAATTGTGATGTAGCATTGTTTGGCTGACTCACTCAATAATTTCAATAACATCTCAATCTGTCCACCACGCACACTACTTAGTGCCAACATGGGTCCACACGCACAACTTGAGGGTTGAACTTTCTTACGAATTATCAATTCATAGTTTCCATTTTATCACGCAGTTATATTTTTCATGTCACATGTAATAACGGGATTCGACCAAAATTTGCCAAACCCAAAGTTGTCATCCTGTATTTATCTTGTTATGCAATATCTAAGGAGGCCCTCATGTATATTTATATGTACATACGAATTTTTATATTTTTCTTTAATATAAATGATAATTTTTTTAATATAAATGGTATTTTTCTTATCAACATATGATAATTTTTAACAAGAAATGATAGTTTTATTTATCCTTACGACGCATTTAAGATATAAAAGTTTTTGTGATATCAAGATGTTTCAGACATGACTCGGGTTCCAATTGAACAAGAACCCCAAATTTCTCCTTATGTTTATATATATTATATGTAGCCCAACTTCAATTTAGTCCACCCCAAATAATTAAAATTTTAATTTAAAGCTCATAATCCTTACATGATATGTAGCAGTATATATGAACAAAATTACATAACATATTGGATTTACTTTTGGTTAATAATTTTCCATGATTTTGAACAAGGAATTGATCTTTTTTTCTAGTATAATCACGTGAATGGAAAATTTGAATTTTTTTTCCAACTCTCAATTGTTCCATATTCATTAATCATAGTTCTAATACTTTAGGAAGTTTCTTATTACTATTTTCACAAGACTACGAATATATATATTTTTAAGTTGCAATAGTTAGTTTAATCAAATTCTTTATATACTTTTCATAAGTTTTAAATATACAAATTATATAATATTCGTGCAGAAAAGTGATAAAATTTGGGAAAAAAAATCATCTAAAAGTGCTATATAAAAATCTAGACTTAACATCAGTTAGTTAATTAATATTTTAATTAGAATTAAAAATCTATACTTACAAGTATTAATATAACCAATAATGGATGAACTCCAACTTTAAAATCTAATATTTTTCATACAAAAAATATTTATGTTCAAGATAATTTTGTATAATGAGGTTAGGGGTGGGGCAAGGAAAAAACAAAGTTGAAAGACGTCACGTAAATTAAAAAGAAATAATTATCGAATTAGAGAATGAATATATACTTAAATAAAAATGTAATACGACTCAAACGAGACGACACTCCCATCTCTCATAACCATTCTCTTAGAGTATCAAGAAATATAACTAGAAAATTTTTCTACGCCCATCCCCATTACATACGTGTTATACTCATTCTCCTACACTAAATTTTCGGATCCGCCTAGTTTCGTAGATAGGAATAAACGTGTAAAATCTTTTCACCTCGTATTACCTTAGATAGTGGCGGAGCCAGAAAAATTTGAATGTAAACTTAAGTTCCTACCAACAAATTTTTTTCTCTAGAAATTTTCTTCCTTTTTTCGTATAGAATTGAGGATTGGATAAAAAAAAATTGAGGATGGCGTCCATCGCGATGATAATGGCGAGCACAATATATTTTAGATTTTTATATATAATAATATTTTTTAATAACAATGGTAGATCATGCATGAATCAATGATTTATACTCTTTCTATCCTCCAATTTCTTTTTGATATGTCTCGTTATTCATTCATATTCTATTTATGGAAACTATCTAATAAATACTCTTTATTTATTACCCTAAATAATACTATTTATTTATATATTTTACCATTCATGGTCCACCATTATCCCTCATTCTTATCCTCAATAATCCACTTATTTCGATATTTTTACCATCTATGGTCCATAACTAATTAATTTAACACTATGTTAATGTGAGACCCTTACTTTATTCATAATACACTCAATAACGTTTACTAAAATTCATGCCAAAATTTATAGAAAGGAAATTAGAGGAAGGAGGATTATTAATTTCTACATTCTCGAATGTTTTCTCTCTATATATAAATAGTATGATGGTATTTTTTGAGAAATGGGTGATGGTCTGAAGTGTGGAGAATTCAACAATGTGATGGGAAACTTTAACTTATGTAATTTGTTTGATACCAAATTCCAATCATCTAGTGGAACACACCACGTGATCTTGCAAATTGCAATACTAAATAAAATATTGAATGAATAATGTAATATTACTTTCCCTTTCTCTTGATAAAAAAGTGGTCGCCAGCAACGCCCACATGAAAAGATAGGTTATAAGTCGCGTCACATTAAGTGATGTCTGTGGTAGGCAGATGAGATGATTGTCACACTAGACTAGTTGTAGATCTGGACTAAGATCTTATAATTCAACTTATCGACTTATTGAGAAAGTGTAACATTTGGTTTGGTGATTCAGGACTTGAGGCACACACACGCCACACAAATACACACTCCATATGTATGTTATATATAACAATTACTTCCTCTGTCCCATTTAAAATGTCGCTCTTTTCTTTTTGGATTGTCTCATTACAAATGTCTCATTCTATTTTAGGAAATAATTAACCCTTCAAAAGTGTGGAATCTATCCACTTTTTAACACTTTAACTACTTTATATCTTTCTCCTAAATAACCGTGTCCAAAAGAAATGAGACGTTTTAAACGGGACGGAGGGAGTATTATTCCACGCACAAAAATCCTATTTTCATAATCCTATTTTATATATATAAGAGAGGTTATATAAGAGAGGCTCAACGTGAGAACAAAAAATTATAAATTATCTGTGAAAATTGATCAATCCGATAGAAAAGTTATTGAATCCAAAAAAATAAAATTGTCACCCCTAATAGGATTTGAAACTAAGTGAAAAATCTGAATTTTTGATTCAATAACTCTCAACAGATGTATTAACTTTCATAAAGAAATTATCCTTTCCTACCCCGACCTATCTCATATATATATATATATATATATATATATATATATATATATATAGAGTTTGGTTCAAATGAGAACCATTCTTATCCTAAAACTAAGAACCAAATGAATTGTTATGAAAGTTGATTAATCCGTTGAGAAAGTTAATGAATTTAAAATTTAGAATTTTTACCCGGTTCGAATCCCATGAGGCGTAAAATTCTATTTTTGGATTCATCAACTTTCCCAATGGATTCATCAACTTTCACCGTGAATTCATCATTTTTGGTTCTCAAGTTCTCACAATAAAATGGTTCTCACGTTAACCCTCCTATATATATATATATATATATATATATATATATATATATATATATATATATTATTGTGCAAATGTGAGAACTATAAAAGTTGATGATTAAATGTGAATGTTCCTACACTAAAGAAATAGATTATCGCCCCAAATAGGATTCAAATCCGGATAATGCATTCATCCAACCAACAAAGTGATACATTCATATTTCATAGTAGATCCTGATGGAAGAGTTAAAAATGATTTCACGTTCTCAATTTAAATAAATTATTATTTGAATCTTCTCCTACCAAAATATATTTGTGTGTGTACGCAATTACTTTTTATTAGTAACTACCTATATATATATATATATTGTATAATTATTTAAAAGGCTTTCAAATTTATATAAAATTAATTAAGATACTATCGATTCTCAACCTACTATGTTAAAAAAACTTATATTATCAAGCTGTGCACTCAAATATTGTTGTATATATAAGAAAATATTTCGATATTTATAGTGAAATTTATACATTTAGTCATCTTACATTTCTGAACTGTTGTATATCTATGTTCTACTATTTTCTTATATACGCATTATGGATATCTTAATTTGTATGAAAAATGATTGCAATCTTATATTACGTGAACTATAACACTATGTGCTAACATTTTCTTGTATGCATATTCAATTGTAAATCTAATTTTTCGATGAGAATTTTTTATCAACAAAAAATAAAGCGACAAGTTAATTATATCTTCTGTCAGTAAATTATGAAGATATAATTATAAGTGTTAAGTTTTAAAAGTATATTTTTATACGAGACCCTAAGTAATTATTTCTCGTAACCAATTAATAATTCATAACTGATAACTTAGTAACAAGTAAAAATTATAGTGCCGAAAGTATTTGTATCTTTTTTCTTTTTTTTTGGTCACAAAAGCACTGTAGCATTTCTGTGATTGTTTAGATTGGACAAAAGTATCAGTTTCAACGTAGAAAAATATCTCATATGCAAAATTAATATTTTAATCTTTTACTAAATTATATAGAAAAGTCTAAAACTCGAAAAGTTATGGTGTTACCATTACTAATAACTATAAGGAATTTGTGGTCTTTGTAACCCTAACGATATATATATATATATATATATATATATATATATATATTTATTATCGTGTAAATATGAGAACTGTAAAAGTTGATCGATTCGTCGTGAATGTTACTACACTAAAAAATAGATTATCGCCCAAATGGGATTCAAATCCGGATAATGCATTCATCCATCCAACAAAGTGATACATTCATAGTAGATCATGATCGAAGAGTTAAAAATGGTTTCACGTTCTCAATTTAAATAAATTGTTATTTGAATCTTCTCCTACCAATATATATTTGTGTGTGTACGCAATTACTTTTTATTAGTAACTACCTATATATACTGTATAATTATTTAAAAGGCTTTCAATTTATATAAAATTAATTAAGATACTATCGATTCGCAACCTAACTATGTTAAAAAAATCTTATATTATCAAGCTGTGCTCTCAAATATTGTTGTATATATAAGAAAATATTTCGATATTTATAGTGAAATTTATACATTTAGTCATCTTATATTTCTGAACTGTTGTATATCTATGTTCTACTATTTTCTTATATACGCATTATGGATATCTTAATTTGTATGAAAAATGATTGCAATCTTATATTACGTGAACATTTTCTTGTATGAAAAATGATTGCAATCTTAATTTGTATGAAAAATGATTGCAATCTTATATACACACTATGTGCTAACATTTTCTTGTATGCATATTCAATTGTGAATCTAATTTTCGATGGGAATTTTTTATCAACAAAAAATAAAGCGACAAGCTAATTATATCTTCTGTCAGTAAATTATGAAGATATAATTATAAGTGTTAAGTTTTAGAAGTATATTTTATACAAGACCATAAATAATTATTTCTCGTAACCAATTAATAATTCATAACTGATAACTTAGTAACAAGTAAAATTATAGTGCCGAAAGTATTTGTATCTCTTTTCTTTTTCTTTTTTTCTTTTTTTGGGCACAAAAGCACTGTAGCATTTCTGTGATTGTTTAGATTGGACAAAAGTATCAGTTTCAACGTAGAAAAATATCTCATATGCAAAATTAATATTTTAACCTTTTTACGATATTATATAGAAAAGTCTAAAACTCGAAAAGTTATGGTGTTACCATTACCAATACCTAAAAGGAATTTGTGGTCTTTGTAACCCTAACGTGAATCAGTTTGAATTTTTTGAGAATCTGTACTTATTCTCAAATTTTGGATATACAAGTTGTCCGAGTGAATATAGTTAGGGTGAGATTCGATTCAGTTTGGTTAATCAAACCAAATCAACAAAACTAGCTAACCGAAAAGCGGTTAATCGGAAAAAAAAATTATTTTTTTTTAAAAAATAAAAAAATATACAAAATTCGAAAATTAACCGAAATTAACCGAGATTATTTCAAATATTTCAGAAATTATAATATTAAAATAAATAATTTTTACTTAATAAATAAATAAATATATTAATTATTTTTCGGTTAATCGGGTATAACCGTCGGTTACTCGGTTATACCCGATAACCGAAATTAACTTGTAGTGGGTAACCGATAACCGAACCGAAACCGAAAAAATCGGTTATCGGTCTCGGTTAACCGAAAACCGATATCCGTTTAAGCACCCTTAAATATAGTACTCCATCGTTTTATTAAAAGTTTGTATTATTTTTTGTGGTATGAATTTTAATAAGTAGAGAAGATGTCACTCATTATAAGTATAAAAAGATATCCAAAATAGAAAAATACAAGCTTTTAGTGAATAAATCAAAAAGAAATTAAATATAAATTTTTGGTGGACGAAGTGAATATATATTAGTTGTATGAAAAATGATGGCATCTGATTATAAAAAGAACCAGAATATATACCATATAAGTCCTACTGTTTTCATATATGTATACAAGAAATTCCAAATCTAATTTTCAACGCAGAGCATTCATTACAAAAAAGAAGGTTTAATTACTTATATTTGCTTTCAGTAAATTAATTACGAAGATATAACTATGATAAAAGTGTTAAGTTATTAACAACTTCTTTTTACACGAGACAGTAGCTAATTTATTTCACAACCAATAATTCATAAGTGAGTTATTACTAATAATAATACCTATTCATTTACGTGAAATTGTAAAGTTTCGATGAGATTAATTCAAATTGGATACAGTTCCAAAATAGTTCTTATACATATTTCAATCCAAAATGATAAAATTAAATATACTTTTCAAACTAAAGTTTACTTTGTTTATTGTGTGTAGCATATAAGGATGATTTCTAGTAGGAACTCTAGTTATAATGAGAAATTGGTTGACAGATTTTGTATAAATGAATGACCAAGATTGATATCACGCTGAATAATAATGCATCTTGTATGTTACAATAATTTCACTCGCTTAGAACAATTATATATCATAAAAAGACAAATGATTTGTGTGCGTGTGTTGGCCTAGTGGTAGAGTTGTTAATATCCGAGGTCAAAAGTCTCGGGTTCGAGTCTATCATGATGCGACCTTTAAATTTATGTATTAAATTCACCAAAAAAAAAAAAGACAAATGATTCATATTAATCCTAGCTAGTTCTTATACAACAAGAGAAACTTGTTCATCCCTGATCTTAGTCAAGCTTCTCTTATAAATTGTTGTACTCCCTCGGTCCCCCAAATCTATTTCTAAGAATTTATGAATGGAATAAGGGTTTTATAATGTATAATATTAAATTAGTTAGTGGTGGATCATATATGATAAAAAAGTATAAATATATAGGTTGTTTTATCAAAAAGAGAAATAGTGGTGTACCATAAATGGTAAACATATAAATAAATGATATTATTGAGGATAATAAGTTGGAAATATAGTTACTATAAATGAATAAAAAATTTAGAAGACGTTCCAAAAAGAAAAATTATGAAAGAAATTAGAAGACCGGGGAGTATCATATTCATATAGAGCGAATAGATATGTATAATAAAATTAATTTTATATATTTACTTGAATTAGTACCTTTTCTCTTTTAAAAGAGAAAACTCTACAAATTACTTTCCAACATTGACCAATGACAATAGAAGTGATGTATTGTATATGTGTTTGTATATATGAATTTTGATAAATTTTAATTGTAAATAATACTTGATATGTTTTTAATATAAATGATATTTAAGTAAATGATATTTTTAATAAAATATGATATCGTATGATACGGATGAATCTATATAAGTTTTGATAATGACAATATAGGTACAACAAAAATATCTATTTTTGAATTCTCTAAAATAATTTAGCGAGGGATAAGATTTGGTAATTATTGGTGGGGCCACTCAATTATCATGCTACTTGCAGTCCTTTTATAGCTGTGATCGGAGGATAGTCCGATCATCCCCCACTCCTCCAAACAACAAAAAGTTTAGAGAGAAGCTCTATCCATGGATCCCTACAAGGTATGTATTGGTTGTAGAATTCATGGTTGAATGCTTTCGTTTGAGAAACTCCATTTTCTTTTTCGTTTTTTTTAATCGGTGATGAATTGTGAGATATATAACTGTGGTGTTTGATGATGGTGTGGTGCAGTTCCGTCCCTCAAGTACCTTCAATACTCCTTTCACCACTACCAATTCTGGAAGTCCTGTCTGGAACGATAACAATGCTTTGACTGTGGGAAGTAGAGGTATATAATCTCTTACATCCTTTTCCCTTCATCATCACCTATACATGGCCGTACCCAGAAAATATTCTTGTATGTTCTGAATTTCGAGTTCCAAATTTTGGGAAGTCGGCTTTCATGCGATTGGATTCGGTGGTGGGACTTTTACACTTCAATTCCGACAAAATACCGCTTCTTAATTAGCGGCACCGCAACTGCATATATATGTTTATAGGATTTTGTTCAAATAAACATTTATTTTTGTAGATGAGTGATTGTGATTAAATCAAATTAGAGTATAATGGTAACTATAAAATATTACGAAAATAATCGTTCCTTAATTATAGAGGTTGTGATAACTTAATCTTGAACCATTGATTAATGAAAAATGAATGATGAAGATGAATTCTTATTTCTTATTTTAAATAGATTTGTATTATAACCCATCCCGTGTATATATATGCGGCTAGACTGTTGTTGACCATAATCCGGCAAGATCCGGGCATTTAATGTCGATTTAGTTCATATTTGGTTTTATTCTTAGAAAGCTGCGGTTGGCTATTGTATTCTTTCTCATTCTTCCCACTTTTATTTTTTATTTTTTCCGTCTCATTTGTACGTATTAAGTCGACCGCCGAATCTATCAATATCGAATCCATCCAAAATTACAAATTAGCCGGTATGTTAGTAGACTCGGTGTATTTATGACTATCTCAATTTATTTCTAGAAACAACTTAATTAAAAGTTATTCAATTTTAAAAATATTTCACATAATTAACAATATTAGGGGATGTACCTTGCTAATAATATTAAGTTGTGATATTATATGGTAACATATTAACTCCATCTCATTTAAAATGTTTCAATTGTCTTATAAATGTATTTAGAAAATAATAAAGGTGTGGGTCATATTCATTTTTAATTAATTTAACTATTTTATATCTTTCTCCTAAATACTTATGTTTAAAAGAAATTTAAATGGGAGTATGATTTAACAATAACTCATATAATTTTACATCGTACTATCTTATATAATTTAATTGCGATTATTATATTGAGTATTTATGCAAACGCAATAGTATATACAATAATATAAAGTTTAGAAATACAGAATCAAAAGAGAAGGTAATATTTGAGTATGAGAAATATGTATGTTGGTGTAGAAAATTGTTGGACTATTGTAGTGTATTTTGACATGAATTGCAGGAGAAAATTGGTTTGTTTATGGTTGAAAATTGGTGTATTTGACAGGTCCCATCCTCCTGGAAGACTACCATTTGGTTGATAAAGTTGCTAACTTCGCTCGTGAGAGGATCCCAGAACGTGTTGTCCATGCGAGAGGTGCGAGCGCCAAGGGATTTTTCGAGGTCACTCATGACATCTCTCACCTCACCTGTGCCGATTTCCTCCGAGCACCGGGCGTCCAGACCCCACTCATCATCCGCTTCTCCACCGTCATCCATGAACGTGGCAGCCCTGAAACCCTCCGCGACCCCCGGGGCTTCGCCATCAAATTCTACACTAGAGAGGTATTCATGAATAACATCAGCTGCATCCATTCCTTTTTTTTAATTATTTACTTATTAACATACTTTTACATATTCATCAGGGAAACTTCGACATGGTGGGAAACAACATCCCGGTCTTCTTCATCCGCGACGGGATGAAGTTCCCGGACCTCATCCACGCCATGAAACCCAACCCGAAATCCCACATCCAAGAAACCTGGCGCTACCTCGACTTCTTCTCCCACATCCCAGAGAGCCTCAACACCTTCACCTTCTTCTTCGACGACTACGGCATCCCGCAGGACTACCGCCACATGGAGGGATTCGGCGTCCACACCTTCACCCTCATCAACAAGGCCGGCAAGGTCCACTACGTCAAGTTCCACTGGAAGCCCACCTGCGGCATCAAGTGCCTCACCGACGAGGAAGCCAAGCAGATCGGCGGCGCCAACCACAGCCACGCCACCAAGGATCTCTACGACTCCATCACCGCCGGAAACTTCCCGGAGTGGAAGCTATTTATCCAGATCATGGATCCCGCTGACGAGGATAAGTTTGACTTTGACCCGCTCGACGTGACACTGACGTGGCCGGAGGATATCCTGCCGCTGCAGCCGGTGGGGAGGATGGTTCTGAACAAGAATATTGATAACTTCTTTTCGGAGAATGAGCAGCTTGCGTTTAATCCTTCTGTGATTGTGCCTGGGATTTACTTCTCCAATGATAAGATGCTTCAATGCCGGACTTTTGCTTATGGTGATACGCAGAGGCATCGGCTTGGCCCTAATTACTTGATGCTGCCGGCGAATGCGCCGAAATGCCCCCATCATAATAATCACCATGATGGGTTCATGAACTTCATGCATAGGGACGAGGAGGTAACTTTAATCGAATCGAGTTGAATTGAATTATGATATATGTGTATGGATTGTGTTATTTATTTAGTTGGATGCTGTTTTTTCAGGTGAACTATTTCCCCTCAAAGTATGACCCTTGCCGTCATGCCGAGAAGCACCCGATTCCTGCCGCAGTGGTGACCGGGAGACGTGAAAGGGTATGTATCCAGTTCATGTATAGTGTGTGTCGGGTCTGGACGAGAGGTGCGATGGTCTCGGCTCGAAAGGGTCCCTGTAAAATGTTAAGAATGGGTTTAATATTTCGAAGTTTTATTGACAGATGTGCATCGAGAAGGAGAATAACTTTAAGGAGCCTGGAGTGAGGTATCGTTCGTGGGCACCAGACAGGTAAATTTGAGAGTGTGACTGAGTATTTGAAGGATTAGACGATGAAATTAACAAATTGGAAATTGTTGGTTGTTCAGGCAGGAGAGATTTGTAAAGCGATGGGTTGATGCGTTATCGGATCCCCGGCTGACCCATGAGATACGTGCTATCTGGATATCGTGGTGGACTCAGGTTTGAGATCTAAGCTGCTTAATTTTACATACGATTTTATTTAATTGTTTGTGTATTAATTGGAGTTATGGTTCAGGTCGACAAGTCTCTCGGTCAGAAACTGGCTTCCCGTCTCAACATAAGGCCAACCATGTGAAGGAAGAAATGAAGCATGCTTTGATGAATAAGTGGCGAGTAAACATAATCTGGTGTTTCCAACTACAATGTCAATCGTGATTTCCTGTAACTCTTGTAATATATTTGTGTTGTAATATGTGCTGGGATACATTTGCTACTCGTGTAATGCGATTTGTGTTTTACCTTCTTATCTATTTGTGTTTTTTTCAATTTTTTAGCCCAACAAACTAGTAACGGATCTAGTTCATGGCCTATTAAAAGTAGAAGACACTCTAGTGGGATCTTCATATTATATAGATACAAACGAGCGATTTGAAACCTTTCCAGTTAGGAAGATGGGGTCAAATTCCTCGTAGTGAATGAGGGTCCGAAGGACAGGATAAAGCGGTGGGATAGAGGGGTAAAAGTCAGGAGTGTCTAATAGGAGAAGAATGGTTGACACGTTGACTGCCTTCGATACTAATAATTAATTTATATTATTTTACTATGTAAATAAGTATTACAGAATGGGCCTTTAGTAAGAAAAACAGTGTTATGGGCCTAAACCCATCTAGAGATTCCACCAAGCGACCTGGCTTCCATATATTATTTGGATAGTTGAAATCAAATGCACAGAACAACACAAGATTACACATATATTTCCTACAGATAACATAACATCTAATACTAGGCCTCCAAATCGGGCCTAAAGCCAGCAAAAATTGTAGGCCGATGTTCTACGCCAAGGCCAGCTTCAAATCCGTTAGTAACTTCGGGTCACCTTCCCATTATGTTGGCGATGCCCGGTGGCGCCACCTCTATCATCGCCATTCCCACGGTAGGCGTGGCGGGGCGATGGCAGCTGGTAGTGCTGCTGTTGGCCTTGTTTTGGCTGGCCTCTTTGTTTTTTGGGCTTCATCTGAATGCGGCTAATCTGTTCCAAAAATTGCAAAACTTCCTCCATATCGGGCCGACGTTTCGGATCGGACTCGATACATTTTAGTATGAGCTCCGCAGTTGCATATGCAGCCTTTGGCGGATACTCGTCTTGCAAGCGTGGGTCCATCAGTTTCTTGAGCTTCTTTTTGTCGGGTAGGAAGGGCGGGCCCATTCCACCAGATTATGCTGCCCGCCGGGCCGGTTGGGATCCAAAACCTGCAGGCCCGTTAATATTTCCAACAACACCACTCCGAAACCATAGACATCACTCTTGACATACAAATGGCCTGCATGCAATTAACAAACACAAACACACATCCAATTGTAAAAATATTTCATTTTAAGACCATAAGGGCACGTTTGGTAGGTTAGTTAGGTTTCAGTTAGGTTTCGCCTCAGTTAAAATGCATCGTTCATTGGGTTTCGTAACCCACCACTTAGGTAGGTTACAAATCCCAAAGAAATAGTGCAAAAATACCAAACGTATAAACCACCAAGCCGTCCGTCATTAAAACATGGGCCGTAAGGATACAAAGCAGCTACCAAACAGACGCAGGATCTAAAAGCTACCAAAGGATGATAATATCCCGACGAAACAACGCTAACGCTAAGATTATAATTTACGAAAATATAGCTACCTGTAGCTATATACTCAGGGGCAGCATAGCCATAAGTGCCAACAACCTTAGTTGTTACATGTGAATTGCCATCGACCGGACCTAATTTAGCAAGTCCAAAATCGGAAAGCTTTGCGTTCAAATCCTAAAAATAATAAATATAGGTTTAGAAATATAAAAAATAATAATAAAACCCTGAATTTAGCATATATAAAATGTGAAACTAATTACCACATCGAGTAATATGTTGGAGGCCTTGAAATCTCTATAAATTACTTTTTTTTCAGTAGTGTGCAACAGAGCTAGTCCTCGAGCTGCTCCTGTAGCTATTTTAATCCTAACATCCCATGGAATTTGCTCGCCTCCCTCTGCAAATAGCAATTAATTAATTTCCAAAAAATCATAAGTTAATCATATATAGTAATTATTTAAATTAACACGAGGAATTAACCAATTAAAAAATGAAAATTAAAAAGTTGATTATTACTTCGGAATAGGTGCCTTTCTAAGCTTCCACGCTGCATGTATTCATAGACGAGGAGAAACTGCCTCTGCTCCCAACAATAACCCAACAATTTTACAAGATTTGGATGACTGAATTTTCCCAAGAATTTTACTTCCGCCTGCACCAATAGAAAATAATATATTTAAAGTCAAGATAATATAAAAAATTTAAAACATGTATTAATCTACTCGAAAAATGTCTGGATTGAAAAGACAAGAAAACAATTTTATAGTATTAATTCCCAATTGGTCAATCTAAACAAACTGCCCAACCCCGACTCCAACTAAGAGAAACCGTATTTAATAAATCATGTAGGAAATATGGCTGTTGACTTTTCGATTAAGAGATTGCAGGCCTAATTCACATACCATCGTTATTATCATTAATTATACTAAAAATATATATATATATATATATACACATATATATATATATATATATATGAGATCAAATACAAACCGATCTTAAATTATAAAATAAGAAGAATTATTGATTCATGACGATCTACGGTGAATTCATCCGGTGAAAATTCAAACATTTTTAAATCCATGAGGGCAAATTTTATTTTTCGAATTGATTCATCAAATGCAGACGCTTTCATGTAATTCATTTGATCAAGAGTTCGTAGTTTATAAGTTAAGGATGGTTTTTACGATAACCACTCCCTATATATGTATAGAATGGGGTCTTGGCACTCAATAAACGTGTAGTAGCTGCAATCATCATATGAAATTACTATTAATTCGCATTTGATTTTACATTACCACATGTTACATGCAAAGATGAAAATTGCTATTACTCCCCAATTAAAGATTAATTTTACTGAGTTAAAAATGATGATAACGTGATCATTACATCTTCAGATGTAATGAATAACATTTTTTGGAAAAAAAATTATTAATTGGGTAAAATTAATTGAAGAAATATGTATATGTATATGTACCTGCCATTCTTTGAGGCCTTGTTCGCTGTCAGGGTTAGATTTCTTGACGGCGACGGGCATTCCCACGCCGACTCGCGACGGCGCTAGGGTTTTCTCGTCGATGTATCCTTTGAAAACTCTTCCGAAACCTCCCTCTCCAAGCACTGTATCCGGTCTGAAATTCATGGTGGCGCTTCTGAGCTCGGCGTAGGTGAACATTTTCAGATTAGGAGTTTTAATCTGGCCGCTAGGCGGAATCGCCGCCACCGCGACTTGATTGGATGTCGACTGCGACGGAGGGCTACTGTGATTGTTGAGTTCCGTATGGACTGCTAAGGAGAAACCGTGTCGGTTAGATATGCATGCATCGAACAGATAAATTGTGTGTGTGTGTGTGTGTGCATACCTGGGCTTGGGGGTCTGGTGTTGTTGCTGGCAACAGGTTTGGGCCAGCAGTTTCCCATTTTCCTCTCTCTCTCTCTCTCTCTAGGGTTGATTGAAATAGAGATGGCAAGAGGAAAACAAATTTGAGAGTTTTTGGAGTTTGAGGGTTTCTGGGAAGATGAGAAAGTAATGTGATGATGCACTAATGAAAATATGAGTTGATCTCTTCCTATTGGTTCATGTAATGTATATATAAACAATATAATAAGCAGAAGAAAGAAAACTTTTTTCCGTGGACTTTTTCAAAACATTCCCTCTCGTTCTCTCTCTGCTCTATTTTCTGTTATTTATTTATTACTTTTTATTTTTTTAACAATCTCACGCCAGAAATGCAGCCCCTATCTAGCTCCCGTTAAGTGATTATCTTATGCTTGCACCGTCCAATTTAATTAGTCATTTTTTTAGAATGTTTTGAAATATAGTTTACTTTTTTTATTTTGAATTATATTACAACTTTCTTTTACTAAAATAATCTTATTTAATATTTGTGAAAAGAATATATAGAGCAATATATTAGGGTAAAATAGAACAACTGCATATAAATTATATTTTCTATAGAACATTAAATGTGTTTTCTTAGTCTATATGAAAATGAAAGTAGACTATTTTGATGGGATCGGGAGAGTACAATATTTGATGTAAGTGGCAAGATTAGATTTTCATCAAATTATAACCGATCAGGTGCATTTAGTTTTCAATTGTAGGGCTATTAAACGGTTCGGTTTCGGTTAATCGAACCAATTTCTCCGAAAAAATGAAACCAAATCGAACTGTTTTAAATTTTGTTAACCGAAAACCGATCGGTTCGACGGTTCGGATTTGATTAACCAAAAAACGAATTAAAATTAATAAATAATAAAAATAAATAAAAAAATAAATAAAATTAAAAAATAATAATTAAAAAACTGATACTTATTATAAATAAATAAAATATTTACCAAAATAATTAAAATAATTAATAAAGTAATAATTAAAAATTGATTTTAATAATTTTTAATTAATTAATTAATAATGAAAAATAAAAAACGGTTTTTCGATTCCGAACCGTTCGGTTATCGGTTAATCAATAACCGAAATTTTTTTCAACTCTGGAACCGAAACCGAACCGATAACCGAATTTATCGGTTTCGGTTCTAACCGAAAACTGTTTAGACACCCCTATTCAATTGTATCTTTTTCTAGCTGAACGCCTTTGAATTATAATTTCATACAATTAATCATCTTATTTTTTGCATTTGCCCCCTAACATAAATTTTTTGAATTTAATTCAATAAACACAAAATAGCTTGAATTTAATTGCCACTCTTACTCTAACGAAAGAAAAAAAAATCACATAGAGCATATGTATTAATTAGTTGACTAGTGAAAAATAGATAGTGTAGTGAATTCCTTAATTTTATATGAATTATCCGCCGTTTAAATTAATTTGCAGATCAAAATACTCATAGGTTTAAGTGGCATGTCTTTTAGTATTTACACGATAATAATATTATGTTTATCTCGATTTATTATAACGTTTGTATACAAAATCTATTGGTTACTTGGATGAAACATAATTATCCACAAAATTGTAATTTTTAAAATGACCTCATAAATTATAATATTATAATTTAAAATAAGAGTGGTTAAGTCCAACGATAAATTGATAATTTTTATAATTTATTTTTATATTATCTTTGTATAAAATTTGTCGGGTTTTAAGTTGTAAAATGCCATATAATTTGAAGCAAACAAAATATTAAAATTTAAGTTTATCACTCATAGCAAATATCCCCACGAGGCCATGATATATAAATATATAATATACATGATGCCAAAGGAAAGTTAAAACTACTCATGAGTTCACTGGAGACAAAGTAGTATTTGATATTTTTGTTATATTTTGATATGCCACCATTTATGCAAATATTTAATTAATATAATATCGCTTAAAATGTCCAAAGGAAAGTAAGAGAAATATAAAGTAGTTAAAGTATTAAAAATGTAGGATCCACACTTTTTATTTGATAATTTTTCTTAAAATGAAATGAAACATTTTAATATGCCACCAAAAAGAAAATGTGAATATTATTTAATTAATACAATATAGTGTGAATAGATGAAGTTGGACCCACACATGTTTGATGTTAGCCAAGGACCTTCGCCTCCAATTTCGGGACGCGGGCCCACTTTATGTGCTTCACATTATAGTTTTTAAGTTTTGTCAATCATAATACACTATCCAAATTTATACTCAATTATCACTCTTAAGTCTTCTTTATTTGATATTTTGGTCAAGTGATGATTTCCCATCTACTACTATTTCTTCTCTCTTTCTTCCTAGTGAATATAAATGTGGCATTGTTACTCGCCAGCGTGGCTTAGGAATAATTTTTAAATCTTATAAGAAAAATAAATTCTACAAGATGAGTTCTATACAAAATGCTCTATCTAAAAAACATATTTTATTCGTATTTATAGCATTTTAATTGGACAAAGACTCTCGTGAGCGCGCGCTCACCATGCGCGCTCACATGAGTTTTTGTTTTTGTTTTATATTATTTTATTTATTTTATTATTTTATATTTTGTTTATTAATTCAAAATTAAGGTTTATTAATTCAAAATTAGAGTTTATTATTTTTCAATTATGGTTTATTAATTCAAAATTAGGGTTTATTATTCAAAATTATTGTTTATTAATTCATAATTAGGGTTTATTAATTAACAATTAGGGTTTATTAATTCAAAGTTAGGGTTTATTAATTCATAATTGGGGTTTATTATTCAAAATTAGGGTTTATTATTTTCAATTAGGGTTTATTAATTCAAAATTAGGGTTTATTAATTCCAAATAGAGTTTATTAATTCAAAATTAGGGTTTATTAATTTATAATTAGGTTTTATTATTCAAAATTAGAATTTATTAATTCAAAATTAAAGATTATTAAATTTATTAATTTTAATTAGATTTAATTTAATTAATTAATTAAGATTAATTAACTACTTAATTAAAATTAATTAACTAATTAATTAAATAAGGTGGTCTCACTGTGCGCGGGCGCACACAGGAGACCACCTCTTTTAATTGTGAATTTACATATTACGAAGACAAAAATTATTGTGGGGAGTGGGGACCCCCGCAAACATTAGTTACTTAATTATTAATTAATAGTTAGGTCGAGTTTTGATTGAAATTTCACAATTCACAAATTAAATATCACTATTAAAATTATTAATCATAATTAAACTTTATTCATAGTGAATTATTCTATCAATTAGACATGGTAAAAATCAAATGATACTTTTTTAAAATATAAATAATATTTTCTTTAGAATAATTGACAATTTTGAATGTTTACGTAGTACGAATGTCCGTTTAAGATACGAGTTGTCCCACTCTCTATCTCATGAATATAATTAATGGGACAGAGTGAGACTCAATTTTAGAGATATCCCGACCACACACATACAAACACACTAGTTTAAATTGTTAAAACCACCTAATACGCCTCAAATCTTAATAAGTATAAAAAAAATTCAAAATTGGCAAATAATAAAAGTTCAATTATATCACTCGTCCACCACCTTTACTAAATTACGTTCTTGCCGATTATATACTTTTGTTAGGTATTTGTTGATCGAACACTTAATTTGTTAATTAGTTGTATGTAGATCTATTTAGTTTAGTTATGACCAAAATATACAAACCGATCAATTCAAGAATATTAAAGGTATAGTGACTACATTTTTCATTATTTTATGGCAAAAAGTTCTCTTATGTTTAATGCACGATCCTTTCCATTTTAATGTTTTTTAGTTTTTTTATTACGTTAGGTTTTGATAAATTCATTTTGACTGGTTCGCCTTATTATTTAATTAGAGTTCCTGATTGACTATTTCCACTTTCTAGTTGATGGGAAGGGGTAATAATAATGTTATAAATCACTATCTAAGACATTGATTCATCAAATTCATTCTACTTTAAAACAATTTTAGGTTGAATATCTAGGCAATGCATGCACCCAATTATAAGCTTCTACCATGATGTAACATTTGATGGTTTCTGTTAACGAAATTAAAATTCTATTATTATTATTATTATTATTATTATTATTATTATTATTATTATTATTATTATTATTATTATTTTATTTCGTAGGCACGATGTAAATATTTTATTTCATCATCCAATAAAACAAAATATATATAAAAAACTCGAGCTCTCCTTGTACATAAAAAAAGGACTTACAAAAGCATTATAAAATGAGACAAAAGTAAGTTTTACATTATTGAATTTTTGAAATGAAGGAAAATGAGTCGTGACCGATATATGCAATCGTGGTCCTTGGGTGACGCCAGCGGATGCGTCACCAAAAAGATTCTCGACGGTGCGGGTCCCTACAGTTGGATACAATTTGTTTATCAAATAGCGTAGGATCGGTCTGAAACATCAATGTGGAGAGCGACTTTAGTTGATGAGGATTAACTTCACTCGGTTTAGAAGACTAAAAGCGCTATTGGTTGTTGACGAGCTTAATTACTAATTACACGCTCGTTTGTCTTTTCGACCAAAGTCTTTGCGGCTCACGCTTCATTGCACTACAATTTGTATTTCGTGTCTCAAATTTCAAATACAATCTTTTCATTCGATTTGTGTTCGGCTCGATTACAGTGTGTTAGCCATGTGAATCGAAATGTATCTATGAAATGAAACTGTATGCATCAGATTAAATGATTTTTTCTTAGATTGAGCTCGGATACTGTCGGGGGAGACGTCATTAGTTATAAATTGTCAAGGGACGTTTACTTTGAGTGATAGGATGGTTTGACAAAATAACACATGCTAATCTACCATTTACTTTGATTGATTGATTAAGTTTGTATTTATTTGACCATCTTATTCTTCAAATAATCAATCATATGTTTTATTAATTTATCATATCATTTAAAGTAAATGCTCTGTTTGTGTTTATTGAAGGATTATTGGTTATTTTATAAATTTTCGAATTATAGCAAAATCTGGGGCCCATGGTAGAAGATCGTAGTAAGGTACAATGAATATATGTTGTGTGCCAAAAGGCGCACGTGGAATAAATAATTTATAAATAAGAAAAAGTGATTTCCTATGTTATCCTTTACATTTGTTTTCCACGACTAAGAAAAACAGACCCCATTTTCCTTTTTCAATAAGCTATTAACATTATTGGCCAATTTGGTAACCTTCTTTTTCCTATTTTCCTTTTGAGTTATTTGGTAACCTTTTTATTATTTTCTTTTGAGTTATTTGGTAACCTAGTGGTAAAGCAAAGAAATTTAGTGAACTAGTGTGTTTTTTGGATCATAAAATACGAAATTTTAACGCCTGAGCGTAAAAGTGGTGTTCGAGTCAGGGCGCTGACGCCGGACATTTAAAATTCTCTGGTCAAAACAAACACACAAAGAAATGGAGTGAACTAGTGATTGTCGCACGACTTTTATCTCTATTCTATTGTAATTTTAATTATTGTGCATCTCAGATTTTCATGTATATGATTGTGAGACTAAAACCTACGACTTTATCTCAAATAAATATTTGAGATTTAAACGTGATTTTATTAAATAACATAAAACATAATACTGGCAATAACGAAGGCAATATCTCCAATTGATTCACCCGAATTCTGGACTCTTGTTAATCAAACGAATCTAATTGAATCCACTATTCCTGTCAGATTTAGAAAATATTGCTCCAAGCAATAAATAAAAATTATAAAATGGAGCGATTTATGATGTAAATATTTGTGTGAATGATCTAATATAAGTCCGCCCACTCTGAATGTTCATACTTATCAGAATTTCTAAGAACAATCGTGGAAATTACATTTACAGAGACCCTTACGTGTACAAATTTTCTATTTTGTATGTTTGCAGATTAGATATATTTGTTCTCAGCCATTTAAAAAAATGAATATATATATATATATATATATATATATATATATATATATAACCTCACTCTCTCTCTCTATATATATATATATAGAATGAGGTTCAAATATGAACCAATTTTAACGTGAACCAAGAACCACGAAAATTCTTTACGAACAAAATGAATTTTTATGAAAGTTAATGAATCGATTGGGAAAGATTCTTGAATCTAAAATTGAGAATTTTCCGAGTTCGAATCCCATGAGAGGCGAAAATTCTATTTTTTATTGAGAACTTTTCCCATGGATTCATCAAGTTTCATCGAATTCATCATTTTTTGGTTCTCATATTCTCACAATAAAAATGGTTCTTACGTTAACCTTCTATATATATATATAGGAGTGAGATGGATCGATAGAAAAAGATAATTTGGTAGGAAATATGAATGAATCGGGCCTTTGATTTGCTATATCAATGGTTGAGATTTAATTTTCGTGTCTTCTGAGTTTTGTGTTTTGTGTGCTACACGGATTATTATCGACAATAGAACTCTTCTTGTCTTCTTACACTATGAATGAAAGATAAATTAAACTAATATATTTAGCATATGTCTACTGAATGGATGAAGTATGTGCTAAACTAACATGTGATATAGTAATTACGATTGTCTCACACAAATATAAAAGATGTCTTCTTATTTTATTTTAAATACGTTAAGAACTTTCACCATAACCAATCCATATATATATATATATATATGAAAAATGTATAGTCCAAGCACATGTTAGTACTGTCCATATCATCTTTCCAATTGTCAATAAATCTGTCATCTTCTTTCTTTTTTATTACCTTTCTCACGTATGTATAGGACCAATATAGGGCTAAAAACACTCCAAACGACCTTTAAACAAAATGATACCTATACTCGAAACCGACACAGGTGGATAGATAGAGAATACCTAGGTCATTTATGGATATTATTAGGAGAGCTGCGTAGATCTAATCTAGTTTCACTTTCCATCACAAGGATCAAGATCAAATGAATACACATTCTTGTTCTGTGATGAATAATTTTAATGCATGTGCTGTAATACTATTTGGATAATCACTAAGAAATGTAAATATATTGATACATGATCGTACATAATGCATCACACTACCACCCTTATATTATTCATATTTAAAGATATAACACACAAGTCTTTCTGTAAGCACTACATTTTTATAATAATTGATCATTCGGGTCTTTCAATTCATAGATGTAGATCTCACACGCCAATGGGACCCTCCAATATTAAGTCTATTGGAATTGGCTCTGCAACGTTATTTTCGGGGAAAATTGAAGCTTTGTAATATATTTGACCTTGATATATAAGTATCCAATAAATATACTTCATCCGTCCACCAAATTTGTTCTTTGATTTTGGTGGCAAGGGTTTTATTTAAATTATAATGAGTGTAAAGTAAATGGGTGTAAAAAGGTGAGTCATAAATGTTTTTTTTGTAAATAAATGGATAAGTTTAGGGTAAAAATGTGAAGTTGATGTTTATAAAAAAAGAAAGTGAACATTTTTTTTGGATGGATCAAAATGGAATTAAATGAACGTATTTGATGGACGAAGGGAGTATTTCGTATTCAAATATAGATGGAGTCTATTTCTTCAGTACCGAATGACTGTTGGCAACGAGAAATTTAGGCTTGAATGTTGAAGAAACAATGATTGTACAAAGAAAAAAACCTCCCAAGACAGCTTGGAAGCTAATCTTAGTATGAATGTCTAATTCGCTTTGGGCCAAGATTCATCCACATACATATAAGTATATACATATGCATTTGTAAAGAATGAAGATGTAGTGATCTCATCTAGCTAAGACAAGAAGGAGATGGTGATGTTAGAGAAGCCTGCAAGTAATCAAGTGCACTCACTATGTCTGCGATGCTGGGCCGGTTGTTGGCCTGTTCTTGAAGGCACATTGCGGTTACAAGGATTGCATGTTGGACGCTCTTCACCGAGTACTGCCCTTCCAACGCAGGATCCACCATCTCTGTAAACTTTTTCCGGTCCTTGAGAAAAGGCCGCGACTGTACCAAAAACTTGTGTCAGATCGTCTCTTTTACAAAACAAGATCTAACCCTGCAGAAAAATAGTTTTGTATATAGAAAACTTACCCACACGACGAGATTTTGCTCTCCCGGTTTCTTGCTAAAGTCCATGGCCTTGCGGCCGGTGATGAGCTCCAGCAGCAGGACTCCCAAGCTGTAGATGTCGGATTTTAAGGTGAGTTTGCCGCTCATCGCGTATTCAGGGGCACAGTAGCCGTACGTTCCCATCACTCGTGTAGAGACATGAGTGTTGTCGCCCACCGGTCCGAGTTTGGCGAGCCCGAAATCGGATAGCTTCACGTTGAAGTCGCTGTCCAATAATATGTTTGATGATTTTAGGTCACGGTATATCACTGGTGGATTTGCTTGGCAATGGAGGTATTCGAGGCCACGAGCTGCGCCAACTGCGATCTTCAATCTTGTGGGCCAGCTCAGTGCCTCTTGATCTGGCTCTAAATCTAACAAGCACACGTGAGAAGACGAGAGTTACATTGAGTAATAGATTAGAGTGACGATACATAGGATTGAGTATTCACCAAAGAGATGATTCTCGAGGCTGCCTCTGGACATGAACTCGTAGACCAAGAGCCTTTGTTGAGCGTGAGTGCAGTAACCGATGAGATTTACAAGGTTGGGATGGTGCAGCAAACTCAGCATCAGCACCTCCACCACGAATTCTTGGTGCCCTTGAAGCCCTTCAAGATTCAGTTGCTTCACAGCAACAACCTACAAATATTCATCAACAATTTCAACCACTGAGATCTTGATGTTTCGTTTATTGATTCGTGGGCGTATGTACCGTGCCACAGTCCAGCCGGCCCTTGTAGACGCTGCCAAAGCCGCCTTCCCCAATCATGTTCGCGTCCTTGAAATTCTGGGTAGCGGCTGTGAGTTCCTTGAATGTGAAGCTGCGCGCCATGTTGCCCTTCTTGGAAACGCGTTGATATCTCCCCCTCCCGTTGTCGTCTTCACTCTCTCAAGAATTCGAGACAGTCACAACACAGATAGAGATCATAGATAGAGATGGATAAACACCCTGCTAAACTACTTGTTCGAAAAAGAATTGATCAAATGCTAGCAGCTATGCTTGATTCATTACTTATCATCTTACCTTCTTCAACCTTGATACTTCCCTTTCCCTTGGCATCAACTGCCACATCAAGACACAAAAGCATTGATTGAAGATTAACCAATTACCATCTTTAAACAAAATTACGCAAGAAATTTACCTAATTTTTCCATGGATCTTAGTTTCATTTCTTCATCATAGTCTAGTACATCTTCAGGCCTGAAACTTACACAAGGAAAGCAACTCATCTCCTTCATTCCCTTCTAAAAAGATTGATCATCCAAGAATTTTTGCAGAGACTAACAACCAACTTAGCCTCCCAAAGCGAATTATATTTTCATCAAACGTGGAATTCTAGCGAATCATTACACGAGCGAAGAAGAAAGAATTTGAAATTGAGAAAGAGAAACAAGTTGTGTTTTGGAGAGAGAAACTTTATATTCTCTCTCTTCTTCCAGAACTCCGGACAACCCTTTTCCCAAGTAATGAAAAGCACCACATTGCTCAAACCTCCCACCACATTTTACACATCTCCTCATAAGCAAAACACAACCAAACAATTTCTATACTAAAATTAGTGTTCCATGCAAAACACATTGAAATTTCACTTCTCAATCGTAACACAACAAACATTCAAATATAACCCCATAATTTTACGGCCCTTTTCTCTTTTTCTTGATCCTATATTTAGCTCGAAATTCCTTTCCTACAAAGAGATTCCCTATAATACCGCCATTTATTGCATATCATTTTCCATCTACTCTTCTAAATATGGCTATTTTGGGCTCCATTAATAATTAATACTGACGTTAGGTTATGATCACAGTTCCTAGTTAAGTTCCCAGATTTTTCATTAAGTATTTGGACCTAATAAATGAGCTCACAACTAAACTTTGTAAATAATGGGTAGCATCTCATGTAAATATTGGTACACTGATTGTTTAATTCATAACCAAATGCAGAAACCTATCTCTGTAATCCAACCTACTTAAACAAATCCTAAAGCTTGCTCGCTCTCGACATCTCTAGCTCGGTTTCCTATAGTCTCCCCGGTCACTGTCGAAGTCACGAATGTTAAAACAGTCTTTAATTCTGCCTAAAGAATTAGATACATGATCGATCTATACAAGCTTTTGATGAACTGTCTTCGACCTATGCAGCCCTTGATTGCAAGCCTATGTTTATTTTCCTCAGCTGCAGCCTAAAATGGATAAATCAGTATTTAGAGCTGTAACGCCAGATCCGGCTGTTGGGGCGAACCAATTTGCAGGCTCGAACCAGGTGAGCCGGCCGGGACTCTCACGTTCAGGTCCGGTGGAACTGCAAGGTTATATCTTTGCTGCTGCGATGGCAGTCCCGGCCAAGAGGATTTGACAGAAGCCCGCGTTTCAACTTCTCCAATGAAATTAGAGAATTTACCTTGTGCCGTTTGATATCCGGGGTTTCCAGCGCTCCTGCCTTCTGTCGACTTAGCTTGCTCAATAGCTGGAGAATGACTTGATGAACGATCGTTTTGGGATATTATTTCCACCTTCGAAGATGGAGCTGAGACGCCTTCTGCTGCTGAATGTTGTGGCATTGCTGCTCTTGCCGTACCGCTGCAGATGAACTGTACCCAAACATTCCGCTAAATCCGTTTCTACGGGAGTTTTGCATATGATTTTGCTGGGGTGGGAATTGTGTTCTCCACGAAGACGCGTCACCTTGTGCGGCTACTTCATTCTGGCTGTTGAGTTTTTAACAGCTTCGACCATAGCTTCACAGGGCCCGGCCCCGACAGAAGAGTTTAAGCTGGAAGTTGCGGGTGTAGCAAGTTTGCTCGAACTAACATCACCAACAAACACTTTCTGCTTCTCGATTGAGGTAGGCAATGGATGGGAAGGTGCTGCGTTTTCACCCACCCAGCCCGGACCATATTGTACCCCTGCAGGTAAGACGGCCTCTATCTTCTTCGATGCCATTTTCCAAGCTGCGGGGCCGAGATTTGCAGCATACCGTGCCAGGCTTCTTGCATAAGCAAGGGCTTCTTGAAGTCCCACCTACAAAAGGGAACAGAAGGTAAGTTAGGTAATATCCGGACATTTGGGAGTTATGGCACTAAAATCTACTAAACAAACAAGAAGGCACAGAATGATAGCCTAAATGATACAAGAGAAGGCACTTGAAATGAAGCACACATACGAAATAACAAATTTCCCAATTTGTGCAAAATTATACCGGCACAAGTCGCTTCATGTTTCCATTTGAATGATACAAAATCGGTGAATTGTCACTTAAAGAAAGCGGATCAAATTGCCTGTAGGTATCACGCTTGTTCTCATCCACTGTAAACTGTTTTTTTCCATATTTCATGTCAGCCCTTAAAATTGATGCTGCAAATCAGAAAAGGACTGTTAACTCGTTGCATGAAAATTTACTAGTGGTGTGACTACGACAAAGCATCCAGACAAATACCTGGAAATTCATTATTCCACTCTGTCGAATATTCAGAGTAGTTTTCACCATTTCTTGAAGAGTAAGGTGACACAAATGGGTCAGAGGACCTGTACCTAAATAATGGTGATGCCTTTCTTAGATTGTAAGAATTAGATCCAGTTGCCTTATCTTCTCCATTAGCAAGAGTTGCACCTGAAGAAAGGTCAGTAACAACACGATCTACTGGGGATGTCTCGAGAGGTTTCTTCTGGTTCTTACTGCTTGGCGGCCTGCCTCTCCGCACTATCTTGGGCTGGGGTGCACCATCGGCACCTTCATGCTTCAGATTTTTGAAGTCTCTCTTTGCGAGCTCTTGTATAGTTCGTGCCTAACGTTTCCCATTATTCAGATAGAAGGATGACAAAACAAGGAAACAAGGCATAAATCGGTAACAAGGCAAACCTGCCGATAGTAGACTGTATCTGAAGCATTATATTGCATGGCATTTGAACATATCAAATCTACATCAGCCTGAAATCAAAAATTGAGTAAAATCAGCTGCATTTCCATCATTTGCCTCAATTACATGATAGAAGAAACCAAAACTAAATCGACAAGAAAATATTCTCGAACCGAGTCTAGTACAAAAAAGATCGAGCAGGAAACAGAAAATTGTGAGCAATTATTATATATATTATAAACCAATCAAAGGGTTAGCAGCTGCTGAGGCGCAATCCCTAGAGTATGCATAAATAACTCTTCTAAGTTCTAACCATCAAATACTACAAGAATACCTATTGAACAAGAAAGAAGCTCATCAATGGCATAATGGCATGTCCTGATGAATTATTGGCGCCTACAATCGATTATATTGGTTCTGGAAGGATCTAATGATCATTATGTTCCCAGAAAGAACTGTTCTAGAATGTTCATAGTCAAGGCTATAGAAGTTACAGAACAATGCAAGTAACAGTAAATCTACTCTCAGCACAAAGCTTTCAACTTCCATTGCACTCTTTTTCATAAAATATAATCTCCAAAACCATGGACTTAAGGATCTAGGTAAACAATAATAACACAATAATAATTTAAAAATAAAAACAGAGTTCATTAAGATAACCATTCTGAAAACCTAACTGACCTTCACCTACTACACTCTGCAACCATTTCAACCACCAAAACAGAAATGGGACAAAACAACAAGTAAAGCATTATAAGTTCAAAAGTTCCATTTCTCATCAATCATCATCAAACCAACCTCCAACTCATCCAAGTTTTTGTAAGCTCCACTCTCAAGTTTCTTCCTCACTGTCCCAAAATCCATTGGATGCTTTATTATGTCAAAATAATCAGGCAGCTGCAAGAGAAATTATGTCTAGTTTAGGAGCAGAAAAGAGAACAATCTATTATAATAAACAATCTGTAATAGAGTCACCACCTCATCAGGATCCACAGGCTCAGAAAATACCCCATATGTGTCCTTCCTGCATCAAGATACATCCAAGAAACTATTGCTTACAACTAATATTGGAAAACCCTAAAATAAAACAATACAAGATAGACGAAAATATTTTTGCATCAACCAAAACTAAAACAAGTGCAGAAAGCAAGTACATACTTTTGAAGCCTGTCAAGAATGAAGACCAAGAACTTTTTTTCTGGTAAAGGAGCTGTGGGACCAGACTCCAATGGTGACCCTGCCCAAAAAATTAAATGAGAGTCCACACTCAAATCAAATTATGAACACGGTCCCCTACATGATTTTCTCGACTAAAAGAAATTTTATTTATCTTTAAAGTTTTTTTCTAACTCCTAAGATTATGAGTGAAACCTTGTAGAGGAGAGTCTGTCGCTTTCACAACCTCTTGATCCTGCAAAGATCAATGCAACCCTCATTATTCAAAACCCCACAATCATTCACTCAAAATAAGCAATTACATAAAAGTCGCCCAGAACTCTAGTCACACTGAAACAGCTCGACGACTAATCAGTTCATGAAATAGTAGCACCAGCAGTGCCAAAGAGAAAATTTTGCCACAGCCTAGCTATCGAAGGAATAATAACCAATCAAAGTAAAGCCAAAACTGAACTTGTATCAAAACACACTGCTATATAAACAAATGTTAAAATAAAGGTTGCAGGCGCCCACGTTATCAAAAAAAAAAGAAATTGACAATTATTCTTTACTTGGAGAAGGAATGGTCTTCATGCATAGACTATAAATAGATTAAATACATCATAAACTAGCAACACGTAACACGTAGGAAATATTACATGATTCATATATGTATGCTTTATTTACAATAAACTATAAAGAAACTATCAAAACGTAATTAAATCGTGTAAAAATCACACATTTACAAGGAAACAGAATCATTAATCTGCTTTATTTTAGCGACATAAACTTGACTGAGTCAAAACACAGCACCCACTTCAGATCTTCAGAAGCCACAGCACATAAAAGGAAAAGTAAAACATTAATTTTTTTTGAGCGGGAAATCCCAAGCCCCATCAAACAAAACCCACATATTAAAACCCCAAGATATTCCGGGCCCAAAATATTCCAAAATGGAAACTTTAGCTTCGCATTATTCACAAAAATAAAAAATAGAGAATTTATGCAAGCAGGAAAATCAATTTTTCAACGAAGACTCCAGACGAACCAAGCCAAATCCCGTGCAATTACCCAAAATCTAACAAATTCAGCAGCAAATCCAAACCTGATCCAAACCCCCATCGTCAGATCCGCCATCATCGCCAATCATCTTGCGCTTCTTCGCGGGCCCTCCCGATCATCATCCTCAGGGTCCGAATCATAACCCGACCCGGACTCAGCACCCGAATCGGAATCGTGGGAATGCTGCCCGCTCTGCTGGAGCTGCTGCTGATTCTTCTCATCGGCTTTCGTCTTCTCATCCGATTGAGGCAGACGGACTACGAGCTTGACCTTCTTCTCCTTGCGCTCGTCTTCGTCGTCGTCGAAGTCCGGCCGCGGCGGAGAATTAAGATGATTAGGGTTCCGACGGGTGGATCGCCGGTTGGCGGAGTTGGAAAGAGGGGTTTTGGTTGGGATTGAGAGGGAGGAGGGTTCTTCAAAGGACGGCCCTTCTTCTTCTTTCTCTTCATCTCCGTTGTTGCTGCTGCCGCAGTTGGTACCTTACCCATTGTCTTTGGGTTTTGGAGTGAGAAGAGAGAGAGAGAGCCTTCTCTTTTTCTCTTTCTTTTCCTTTTGCTGCTTTTTGATATCATTGTAAACTTAACTACTTCCAAACGACGTCGTTGCCTTCTTCTTTTTTTTCTCAATTTTTTTCTCCTTTTCCCTTCTTCATAGTCGCCTGCTATATTTGATATTTCTGGTCACAATTCACAAATTGTATAGTGAACATTACTCTGTATCGAAATACATAATAATTGTGTGTGTATTGGCCTAGTGGTAGAGTGGTTAATCTGGTAGAAGGTCCTTGCTCGAGTCACCGCGACGTGCCTTTAAAATTTATGTATTAATTGACCAAAAAAAAATACATAATAATACTATTTATGTTTATTAATTTGGATAACTAACTATATTTATGTAATAATTGTTAGTCACTTGTCATTATAAGTAATCGTTGATTTTGTTGCGAAAATTTCTAAATTTGTTCCATGTTAAAAATTAGACTTCACATTTACTGTCCTTTTCCTTATAGATCATAAAGTTAATATACTTTTACTATATCATTCCCAATGCAAAACATACCTAATATAAACATGTCACCTTCTTCTATGATCAACGTTATAATTACCTATATTGCATATATAAGAAATATATATTTTCTTTTTCTTTTTCCTTTTTGATATCATGGAAATCATGACCGCTACTTAGATCTTGCGTTGGGTAAACCACATGTTCTGTCTGATAATACCGCAAACCACACATGGGACGTAAACCACACTGAAAAACCAGGTGATGATGACTCAAACTCATAGAGACGTTTGGTGGAGTTCGAACATATGGTCTCTCGGCCACAGGAACCATCTTAACCATATTTCTCTCAATTTTCAAGGAAACTTACATGTTATAAATCATATTCTATCGATTTGAACTTTTTATCACTAACGAAAAAATAATACATAAATTATTATTTATAATAAAATAAAACAAATAATTTACTATTGTTATATTTCAGTGAAACAGACTTTCATGGATATCCAAACTTTCACACGAATTAATATTATTTTTATATTACAATAATATTTTATATAATAAACCTTCAAAAACAACAAAACTTCATTTAATGATAATCGTCTAACAAGATTTATAGTAAAATTTAGCTTATAGTTACGATAAAAAGAAAGTTATTATTTGATCCTCTCTCTAACACTTATAGCTATAAATATTATATATCCACCCGAATACCAACTTGAAATAATAAGATCTAATATTATTTTGCTTGGTATTTTTCCGCAAATATATTTTATTTAGTGAAAACATATCAATATTTCATGATCTTTTCTTATTTCTCATAATATAATTTATATTCCTAAGAAGATATTTTGGTGTTAGAGACACAACAAAAAATAATTAGCTATAAATATTTAGTATTGCTGTAATTAAGAAATCTAAGAGCTAATTAAAGGATTAGAGATTAATCAAGGCGTTTAGAACCGGCCCCATGTGCGATCTTCCGCAACCAGTTTGTCGTTGCTTTATATGTTCAATCAAGTGATTGCTTTATATTGAAAAATATTATATTTACACAAAAACTCATATACATCCATCCGTCTGTAGACAGACTAAAGTATAATTTGCATTGAAGAAAAGTATCATTTGTTTTTTACATTGTAATTCAAAAATATTATTTATATTAAAAAATTATCATTATCCGTATATATGGACGTCTTCACAAGAGATCAACTCTTATATTTATATTTCATCTCACGCAAACTCATCATTAACTGCAACAAGTCATGCATACAAATTATCTAGCTAAATTTTGGTCCAAAAAGTTCATGGATTTGGCCCAAAATTTGTCAACGGACTTCATTTCAGTTTTTTTTTAATAATTGAAAAGTGGGAAATTCAAAATGCAGCAACATATTTTTGTGAAGGTTGTTTTGTTTAAAGAAAATATAAGACATGTTCCTGCAAGCGCAAAAAGCAATTTGCTATTGAATAATTTATATATTGCATATTTTAATATCTAAATTATTTTTCCGAGACATTAATTATTCCAAACTCTGAAAAGATGTTATCATCCATAGTTGTATGTAAAATATCTTCACTTTGTCATCTATAACACAACGATGATGAAAACACGACCCAAGGATATCAAATATTTCTTAATTTTTAGATTTTTAAGATAAGAAACCTATAATATAAGGAATACAAAAACTCTTACGCGGATATCCAAAAGTATCAATTATTATACGGAAAAGTGTCGTTTATCTTTACCTTATAATTCGAAAGTATTATTTACACCGTCTAAAATTATACTAAAAAATATATCAATATCCACATATGCGAACGTCCTCACATGAGTTCATCTCAGAAAGAAAATATATGTAAGAAAATAATAACTAAAAAGCCACACATTTGTTTTTCTTTTTCAAGGATGCCACTACCGTTTATGACCCACAGATGTCTTGATCAAATGAACAGATAAAAGTCATTATTTTTCTCACTAATTAAAAGACTGTGTAGGTTAATTACAAAATTGGCGCGTCTATTTATAAATATGGTCTTTGATAAATCTTGACAAAACGAAAGAAACAATTATATTTGCGTGAATTATAAGCTATTACACAGAATCGAGAATTTACTCAGTACACATCGAATATAATAACTGTTGGTTTTCACGATATAAAAAAAACTAGAAAAATATAAAAATTATGCACGTTCCCGTCCCTAAAAAATATAAAATGAGAATGAACTCAAACTTAGTGTCAACTTGTTAATATAAAAATAGACATCAAACTTAGGTTTATTATTTGATTTAATCTTTTTATCCAATTCATCTACAAAATGAACAGATAAAGTCATTATTTACCCAAATTAAAACTCATACGTCACCATCCAAAATTTTCAGTAATTAAAAGACTGTTTCGATTAATTACAAAAGCTAGTGCAGTCCTAATTACTATTTGATCAGTAGCTGCAAACAGATCAAATTCAATAATTAAATCTATCTTTTCTATCTTTTAATTATCCAAATTGATGGCAATAAGTGCCACAGCTGCCGAAGAGTATAGACCAAAAATTAAATTGTGTATACTACTGTCTGTTGAGAAGTTGCAAATAACAAAAGCATTTATTATTGCATCGTTGCATTAAATTTTTAGGTCAAAATTGAAGGAAAAACACTTTAAGAACGTCCCCATTTAGTTTGATTATGGTCCTACCCAATTTAGTTTGATTATTATTATCTCTGTTATGGAACTTGAAATCATATGAAATAAGATTAACAATACGATGATTAAAGTCGTAGATACAGAGGTTGGTTGAAAATATGATCGTGACGTGTTTAGGGTATCGTAAGATCTGTTGATCCGCACTTTTGCCCATTTCAAAGCCATGTTGAAAGGCTATTCAGGGCAGTTTGGTCTAGATATTTTGATCTGGATATTCTAAAGCGATGACGACATCTTGTTTTCTGTAATCATAGCAATCTGGCTCTATTCATCAATTCAGTCTACTTCTTTAATCATAATATTGTTGGTCCTGCTCCCTTTATTATTATTATTATTATTATTAACCAAAAGATTCAATCTTATTTGTACGAATTTGATTATAAACTAATTATTTAGACACGATTTTGGCAGTTAGTTGTAATGTTTGTTATTTCGTCGGTTTGGTTCGAGTTATGCAACTCAAATCAAGAACTAAATTAATATCTAATCTACCTAAATCTCATATTCATCTAGCAAATAAAATTATGCCAAACAACATGTATGCCCTTCAGTTTAATTTGGTTGAATATGGAATTGGGCAATGGCCATAATTGCACTTAATTCATATAATTATGACTAAGTTGGTTCTTTGAAGAATTTGCCGAGCAAAAGGTTTGAATTTTATTTTTATTTTTTCCTCCTTTTTGGCGCCATTTATAAAACTTGCAACGTAAGATATCTTAAGGTATTTATAAATTTAGGATGTTTACTTTTCATAATTGATAGAATACATGATTGAGTATTTATGTCCTCATAAATTATGGTTTTTCAAATTTTACATTTTCCATGAGATATGAATCAAGTTAAATTAGATCAAATAATATTAAATTATCAAAGGCCTTAAAATATTTCAAAGTTCCAATCTCAAAGTAAACAATAGAAATATGAATCAAGTTAAATTAGCTCAAATGATAGAAATTACTAAGAGTCTTAGAATATCCAAAAAAGTTTCAATCGATCAAGTAAACAATGGATTAACATATATTCTTTATGTCTCACCCAAGATAACTTGTATTCCTTTTCGGGTTGTCCCATTCAAATTGGCCTCTCTCTTTTTTCGAAAATGGTTATTGACGTATAAATACATTAACTTTGAGTCTATTTTGATTTTTCCCACGAATTTTTAAAATTGTCACAAAATACATAAACTTAAACATTTTAATAGTTTTACCACGACTCAAATTTAGGAAAAATTAAATCTGACTTAGCATCTCAAAAAAATTCATGGACAAAAGAGCCGATGATATAAACGATGTCGTAGAGAGATGACATAAAACATCATCTTTCCTTCAAAATAAATCAAATTTCTTGATTTTTAGGCTTCATCGCTTTAACCCTCATTAAAAAATCATATATTCGCGTTTGTTTCATCACCTGATTCTCAGTGAAATCAAAACAATCTATTTCATCTCTCTTCGATGCCGTTTATTTCACTGATTGTTTTATCTAGAGTAAATTTTCGAGAAATCAAGTCATATTTAATTTGACATGAATTTGAAATCGTGGTAAAATCACTAAAGTTATTAAGTTTGAATATTTTGTGATAATTTTAAAGTTTGTGGGAAAAAACAAAATAGACCAAAAATTAATATATTTATCGATCAATAACCCTTTAGAAAATAATTATCTCTTCAAAATGTGTTATTCATATATATTATTTTATCACTTTAACCACTTTATATAGTTATTCTAAATAACTATGCTAAAAAGAAATAAATCATCTTAAATAAAACGGAGAAAATATTGTTTTTATTGATATAAACTAATCCTCAGAAATAAACCTCACCTTATAGAAAATCTACGGTATATTGTTCCTGTTTAATACATCTCTCAAAATTATCCTAATTCCTAATATTCAAATCTTAATATTTTGATACGTAACATTAATAGTTTCGTGATGGAATCCAGAACGACATTCATTTTATCTTGATGAAAAAATCGACGTGCCATGTGATGACATGATACATCCATTTCTTCACTTGCCATTTTGTTAGAGATTAACATCCACTGATCCACATGTGACGATGTGATTTTTTTTAGAAATTGAAGACGTGAAACAAAAAGAAGAAATTAATCACTCTCTCCTGAAACCTCTCTCAGTTTCTGGCCGCCTCCGGAAACGCCGCTGCTGTCCATGCCTCCACCGCCATCGGCCGAAGCCTCGATTGGCAGCGAAGAAAATTTGTTGTTCAATCGGACACTTTGTTTTCGGTGAAAAGGATTGATCACTTCTCAGTTTTCTTTCTTATGTTTGTGGCTCTGAAATTTGTACCTTTTTGGCAATCAAGAAATTCATTGTCTTGGCTTTCGCCGTACGTCGCTGCCTTTCTGGCACGAGGCAGGCTTGGCGACGGTGGTGGAGCTAGTTCTGCCGGAGAAGACGCTACGGGGGGGGGGTCTCTTTTATTTTATTTTAGTGAATTTAGAGCATGGCACGAGAAAATTCTACTGGCTATACCACATGTATTCCATCGTAGTCGTTCAATATGGCATGTCGATATTCTGATACCAAAAAAGTGTGAATCATATTTTAAATTATGTGACGCTATTTAAATTTTAGGTAGTGAGATATTATTAGGAGTGCTTAAACGGTATCGGTTTTCGGTTAACCGAGAACCGAAATCGAAAAAGTCGGTTATCGATTTCGGGTATCGGTTAACTACTTCAAATGTATTTTGGTTATCGGGTATAACCGATTAACCGACGGTTATATCCGATTAACCGAAATTAATTAATTAATATTTATATATTTAATTAATTAATTAATTAATTACTCTCTTCGTCCCACTTAAAATATCTCATTTAATTAATTAATTAATTAATTACTCTCTTCGTCCCACTTAAAATATCTCATTTTTTTTGGGCACCGGTATTTAGGAGAAATGTATAAAGTAGTTAAAGTGTTAAAAAATGGGTAGGGTCCACACTTTTTGAAGGGATAATTATTTCCTAAAATGGAATGAGACATTTGTAATGGGACAACCCAAAAAGGAAAGTGAGACATTTTAAATGGAACAGAGGGAGTATTAAGTAAAAAATATTTAATTTAATATCATATTTTCGGCAATATTTGAAATAATTTCGGTTATTTTCGGTTAATTTTTGTATTTTGTTTTTTATTATTTTTTATTTTAATATAAATTTCGGTTAATCGCTGACCGAATCGGTTAACCGATTAACCGATCGGTATCGGTTTCGGTTAGCTAATTTTATCAATTTCGGTTTCGATTAACCGAAACCGAACCGAATCTCACCCCTAGATATTATGGTTTCAAAGTTGGGATGTTTTCAAAAAAAAAATCCTAAGCTAGAAAATATTATATAGTTTTCATAAACTTATAATAACATGCATACTATGTAACCCATAAGCCTTTATTTTCGCACAACTAATTTCAAAACTTTTGGTAATTGAGTATCAATTTTCAATGATTTAACATTATCAATATCCATCACATTTAAATAGCAGAGAATTTTAATCAGTTAAAGTCAGTATGACCAAATATATATGTCAATTGTCAGATATATATAACCAAGCACAAGAGTTTAAATATTCTAACGAACAAAAAAAAAAACTAAAGTGGAAGTAGATCCAGCTCTCGAGCTCTGATCATTACTCAGGATTCAGGAAATGAAAGCAATTCCACCAAATTTTATTTGCCGATTCTAGTTCTATTAGTCCAATTAATACTCCACCAAAAACTAGTACTAATTTTCCGTTGAAGCAAAAAAAAGTAGCATTATTTTCATTTATATATATGATCCAAACTATTAGTTGGCATAGGACGATGCCAATGCCCACCCTTATCAATAAAAAATCAGAAAACCCAGTAAGACTTATCAATCAGTTAATTTAATCTAACTAATTAATTTAACCCATTCGAATATAGTTAGTAGTAGCCATTCTTGTAAACATCAACCCCCTCCAAAGTTGCATATAAAAAAGGTAACAACATACAGTTAAAATTAGGGATGTCAATCGGGCCAATATGTGTTCGGGTTCAGGCCAATCTATTCCGATTGTCGGGCTATTCGGGTTGATAATTTTTTCGAGTTAGAATGTTCAACATAACCCTAAATTCTCGGGTTTCGGATTAACAATTGGGTCAATCGGGTCAGAAAAATTAAGAGCAAAAAATAAATTATATATATTTTTTCGTGATAATCACATATATTTTATATTAAGCGTTGGATTAAATAGACAAAAAGTAAAATGATAAGTATAACTTTCGAAATTTAAACCAAAATCAAAATACATTCCACATGTATTTTAAAATAAATAAATTCTTATACTAATTTTCAAGAGCAAATATTAAAGTTTAAAAGCTATGTAACGGGAAATTTTCATTAATCGGACAACCACTCGATTTTCGGGCCAGCTCATTCGGGTTTGGGTTACTTTCGGGTTAGCCCACCGGGATTGTCGGGTTATTCGGTTCGGGCTATTTATTTGGGTTTATATTCTTTTCGGTTAGAAATTTTCAGCTCTAAACTTATTTGGTTGTCGGTATATTTGGATCAACTCATAAATTTCAGGTTAAATTGATATCCCTAATTAAAATAGATTGATCATACCGGTGGACATACATTGTTTTTTCGGAATTTAATGAAATTCTTTTTCGTTTAAAATGGAGTGCTCATACATATCCAATAATCTAAAATGGAGATCTATCTATTCACTCGGTTTGTCATATTCATAATCAAAACAATCTTTATCCCAATCTTTGTTCATTTTCTTCAAAGAGGCCAATATAATAATATATAACTAAGTTATTCGAATACACCTCCTTTCATTGAAAATTCAAATTGAAAGGAAAAAATAATGTTAAAGTTGTAACCAATAAAACCTAAGCTATGAGATGAGGTATAATCAAGCAAAGTACATGCCTAAAATAGATAGGAGACTAGCATACACTTTAAAGAAGAAGAAAAAGATATAAAGACACCAACTTCTCAATCTTCTCTGGTTCAGCTCTCCTTCTTTGTTCTCTTATATAGTTATATTTCTTCAAACACACACACACACACACACACACTTTAAAGAAGAAGAAAATGTGCATTGCTGTGTTTATGTGGCAAAAACATCCTCTCTACCCTTTCCTCCTCCTCCTCAACAGAGATGAATACCACAATAGGCAAGTTAGTTTCCATGCACACTACTCTGCACTACCTCTCCCATTCATTCTTGACTGCTGTCATTTCATTTGTAGGGCTACGACCCCGGTCGGGTGGTGGGAGGGAGGAGAGATCATCGGAGGCAAAGACGAGGTCGGCGGAGGTACGTGGCTCGCATCCTCCAAACAAGGCAGGCTCGCCTTCCTCACCAACGTCTTGGAACTTCATACTCTCCCTGAGGCCAAAACTAGAGGAGACCTCGTCATCCGTTTCTTGAAGGTACGCACCTGTATTTTGACCAATCAGACAGTTTGATATGTGTTGTTGATATTTGACGTTCGAATAGTTAGTCAAATCAGATTATTGAATGAGCCCAATTGGTTTATTCTCTTAGACTATATATATGGTCTTTATGTGTAATCAAACTTGCTTAATAAAATATGTTATGGAGGAGTCAACTCAAGATATGTGTTTTCTTTACGTTTCGTATTAATGTAATGACAACATGTGTAATATTTGGTTATGGATGAGACTCAAGATATGTACGTATATGTTGACCTATCAAACAATCTGACACGAGATCTTATTTTTATGATATACATAATATTTGGTTATTGTGGGGGCAGAGCAAGAAGAGTCCGAAGGCGTTTGCGGAGGAGTTATCGAAGGAGGCTAATGAATACAATGGGTTCAACCTCATTGTGGCTGATCTTGTCTCCAAATCCATGATGTATGTCTCCAATAGGCCTGAAGGTGTCCCTTTCTCCATTCAAGCGGTTGCTCCGGGCATCCACGTCCTCTCCAATGCCATGCTCGACTCGCCCTGGCCTAAGGTTATTCCGTCTAACAAGCATCATGATTATTCAGATTGCTCGTCTCACAAATCAATTTCCATTATGTACTTGTATTTTTTTAAACCTTATTTTTAGTACTTTCTCCCATGAAACGTCGGGTTTTGCCCTTAGGCGGAGCGCTTGGAGACGAGCTTCAAGCTGCAAGTTGATCGATACGGGGAGGGCGAGATCCCGGTGAAGGAGCTGGTGGAGAAGCTGATGAGGGACACCGAGAAAGCCGATGAAAACAGGCTTCCAAATATATGTCCACGCGATTGGGAGCACAATTTGAGCTCTATTTTTGTTGAAGTAGACACTCCATTGGTAATCAAGATTCTTGAGAGTTATTTTTCTTTTTAATCCAGTTTTTGGGAATTATTTAATTGGTGAATTTTGTAGGGGAAATATGGGACCAGAAGCACTGCTGCATTGACTGTGAGAGCGAGCGGAGAAGCCAGCTTTTATGAGATATATTTAGAAGGAAAAGAATGGAAGAAGCACACATTGAATTACCATATCCAGAAACTGTGAAAATTCGATACTGGTTACAAAATTCAACAAGCGTAATGCTACTTTGTTTTCACTGTACAACTTGGTTCCAATTTTTATGATTATAGCATGATATTGTTTTTATTGTCTTGGAGCAAAATTGTAGTGGTAAATTAATGAGCTCTGGCACACTTCTTTTTTATTCTGTAACAGCAATACATTGTACTTCATTCAGAAATGAATTCATGTGTGTGATCGTTTTGGTACAAACGTACACTTTTTCCTTGTCTTATTTTCTTTGTGTTTTTAGAGGAGGAATATGTCACGTATAACCTCTTCATTCATTAAAACTGAAGTATGCATGTTCGACACAGACGTCACTCGACTTTTTTGTTAGAAATTTTGTACATTGCATGGCATTAATAACCATAAATTACTGGATGAAGATCTTAGCCGAAGTACATAAAGAGCTCTATCTTTTATGAATGGAATCAAACTTCTTCTTTCTATTTAATTTTATTGAGATAATTAAAAGAATGTATTGTACGCCATAAGCCAAAATAGAGCGGTCCAAGCCACCTAAAGTGCATAGTAGTCCTATCAATAAGTAGCGCCATAATTTACTAAGCCAATTAACAATTAATAGTAGTAAAAATTATCTGGATGACACCAAAAAAAGATTAAAATATGAGGGTTCTTTAAATTAACGCATTATTTGTTTTAAACACTAATCGATTTGTTAGTTTATAAAAGTATGTATTATATAGTTTCTCCAAATCATTACAACAACAAAAAACGGCTGTTGAACTTGTGAGTAAGATGGGTAATTGGCTTTGAAATGTTCCGCGTAGCAACCCTAAGTGAGAACTACAGAGAACGGGTTATACCTACTTCTGCATAAGATGAAAGTTATTTTTAGGGGTTCACAAAATACCCAGAATTAAATATACGATTTGAATCAATCTAAAATTTAAAATTCCATTCTTATTTTCAATTCAAATCAAATTGACAATTTTCTAAATTTTAGATTTTCAAATCGAATTGAATTTTTTAATCCAAAAATTCGAATTATATATAATTTATAAATAATAATAAATTTATTTAAATATTTTATAATATAATATAAATATATATAAGAATTAATAAAAATTGATTTCGGATCTAATTTTTTATAAAAATTTCGAATTTTCAATTCGTATAGCGATTTTTTCCTCAAAATTCAAATTTTCGAATCGATTTAAATTAGACAAAAATTCAAACCGCAATCTAAATACCTGCCCTTACTTATTTTGTACCAGACATCATGGTAAAAGCATGCATGACCTCAACACACTTAACAAAATGCAAATTATAAATCCTTGGTCCTTGGTAAAAACAAATAATGCTATAAACAGCGATTAAAATTTCACCATCAAGCAAAAATGGAATGAAGCATCAAAAATAGTGGAAAGAAATCGAACAATATATAGAAAAAGGACAACAAGCAACTACTGGGAAAAATAAGCTTCTCATTTAGAACTACCATAATAAGCAATTAAGCATACACAGTCTCAAAAGTTAGCAAAAGTAACAACGTTACTACCATGTTATAAACTACTAATTCATGTTATTAGATCAAATGGTGGAGTATGGCCTCCTAACCATATCGAGAAAAAACGTCCCACATACACTAACAATCTCAATGTCAGTCTTGTCACAGTATTTATCATCCCACTCTAATCATCATCTTCCTCCTACACCAAATTGAACAAAATATTAGTCAGCACGATCGTGAAATGCAAATTTTCAAAGATTGATTAATGAACTGAATGCTGTTTGTAGACAACTAACCTCGCCACTGCCTTCCTCATCTTCATCGTTTACTTCTGACTTCGACTTGTCAGAATCATCATCAGCACCTCCAGCCTATTCAAATGTTCAGAAGTCGCTTTAGTATATGGCAGTTACACAATGGAATAGACATTTATACAACATAGGTATATAACAATCGATTACAGCAGTCAATTACCAATTTCCTGTTATACGCTTCCATGTTCCGTTCATATCCTTCCTTACGCTTCTCTGCTTCTGCCACATATGGGGCCTTTTCCTATATCACGTATGTTCCGTTTCATGAGAATATCACAACACCAGATTTAGTTGAAATAGCCATAGGATGGGGACCAAAAACATTGGCAAGCAGGCATCAAGCATCTAAATATAGTTACCTCCTCAGTCAATGACTTCCACTTATCACCACCAGCTTTACCAACCTAAACACATCACATTAATCATTTAATTGTATGAGATACTGTACAGGCTAAAAAATAATGAAGCTGAAATAGTAACAGGCAGTGTTACTAACAGCAGCAACTGATTTGTTGTTAGGGTGCTTTTCTTTATATTGCTTCCTGAAGTCTTCCCTGTAATATAATATATAGGATCATACAACAGCATCTCTTACTATCAACAATCAATTCAAAATAGAAAAATATGGAACGCAATGGACAAGTGTAGGATTTAAATACATGAAAACAAAGAAAGCACTTGGAGGCCTTTTTGGCTTGTTTGGGTCCTTCGCAGCTTTCTTCTCCTTCTTTGACATCTTCACACCAAGCCTAACATCATTACCACACTATTATCAATTTATCATTACTCTGACAAACAACACCAGGACATTGTACAAACTAGGCCAAAATATCAAAGAAAAAGGATAGCCAATCAGCATTGTTCCAAGTATTTTACAAATTACAACAAAGAGAATAAACACAACATTGTTCAACAAACTCGCCAATAACTAATCATTAGAAACACCTACATGTGGATAACACAAGCACACAAGTCCTGATAACTATCAGATCAAAATAGGCCATCACTAGTATATTGCTAAATTAAAATACGGGAAAGACAATAGAATTGGTTTGTTGTTTTAATGTCTAACACAAAATTACAATCCTTATAGTAAAATACTTCCATAATGTTAACAATTAAACACACAACACCAATTAAACAACTAAAATGCAAAACAGATGATGAAACTAAAAGTCAAAAAAGCCTAGGTCATTCACGCTATGTTTGAAAGTATTTAGTCTGAAAATTTTACAAACTATAAATTGATGCTATAAACACTGATTGTAGACTTGTCCTCAGATCCACAAGAGTAAAATCGCTCGTGTTAGTTTATTTTCAGAGCAAGACCATTCAAGCCGTGTAAAAGTAAAATCTAAGGAATCGTAACAACCAAAAATGTCAATGCAACTCATCTAAGTCCGACTCCGAACAATTTGAAGCAATTACAATCACAATCAATTTCCAATTGTAGATCACATGCTAAATATGTATTCACGAAAAAAGCACTAAAACTAGCTACACGCAACAAACTATAACTTAAGCTCGCCGAGTCAGAACCTACGCAACGAAATGATAGGAATTCAAAGGAAAAGAAAACATAAGAAGATGCTTACCTGCTCTCAGACCTCTTCGAATCAGCTCTCGTTTTTCCTCCTTTCATGACGATGCACTTCAACCAAAGCGTAAATGAAGTTAGAAACAAAAATGCAAAAGATCGGAAAAATGAAAAAACGGCGAAAATAAAACCGAGAAGGCATAGACTCACCTGAAAAAGCAGCAAACTAGGGCTAGGGTTTTCGTCTGGCTTGTTTTAAGGAGAGACGGAAAGCAGAGAGGGAAACAAGGGTGTGTCGCGTTTGAGGAGAAATGTAGGATTGTGAAAATATTATAAGGGGGTGGGTCTAGGGGTGGAGTCGGCAATATTGAAATATCCCTTCAAATCGCGTTCGCTCAGATAATGGGAGGAGGCTTGGGGCTTTAGGCGGGATTTTGAAATTTTCACCACGTTAGATGGATAATTCGTGTATATTGAATCTTATCATATTGATATGATATGATAAATCCGAACGATACAAACACGATCGATTAAAGATATATTCGACATAAAAACTTTACGAAATGTATATATACACACTACGCAAACACAACTATAACATTTTTTTATTGACACAACATGATATGACATATATTCAAACCAAAAATAAAAATAAATTAATAATAGAAATAAAATTATAAAATTTAATAAAGTTAATATTAAATATATAAACAATGTTGGGTTATATAAAAACAATACGATTCAACAAGATCACGAATATAATAGGAAAATTTTCGTATTACACAAATAAGACATTGATTCAATACGAATACGAATGAAACGAAATTATATATGATAAGGATACGAATACGATAAAGCTAAACATCAACATATTAATTTCATATGTATTTGTATCGTATCGAAAATTATCAACCTAAGTCTTATGCTTTTATTTGGGTCGACCATGTTATTACTTATTTGCCATAATTATAGATATTCAACATAATTAATTTTGAGATATGTATGAATGGAAGAATTTAATTCTTATTCTAAATTTGTTAACTCTTAACCAATTAACATCTTATCCAACTTAAAGGACGAATAATCCAATTCTTAAGGTGGGTTCTTGATCGAGAGAATTTCATTTGAGCGGGTTCCCAAAAAAAAAAAAGAAGGAAATTTCAGAGTTGCGATTCCAACAGAAAAAGAATTAACCTTATTAATTAGATTCATCCACATCTGTCCAATAAAAATATAAATAGTCTTTCGGAGTTCACCTCAATTTTAAACGAACTCGTGAGAGTATGTTGTTGTTGTTATAAGAATTTTCTCTATGTGATGTGTCGCTATTATGTGATTTGCGTATACATCCAAAAAAACAAATTCTAGCCCTAAAATTGACACGGTAGGATTACGAATGGTTTATAAGTGTCATAATTTCATCCATGCGGAAAAAAATATTGTCATGTCATTTTTCCAATTACCATAAAATTACGAGGATACCAAATTTGTGATACAAATATAACAGGTTGGGTTTTAATTGAGAGGTTTTAAAAATGTATTTAAAGTACAAATTGACTAAAAGGATCTGAATTGTTTGCCAAAATTAACTCTTTTTATAATTCAATTAAGTTTGCAGATACCAAATTTGATACAAATAAAACAGGTTGGTTTTTAATTGAGAGGTTTAAAAAAAATGTATTTAAAGTACAAATTGACTAAAAGGATTTGAATTGTTTGCCAGAATTAACTCTTTTTATAGTTCAATTAAGTTTGCATACTCCGTCATCATTATTCAAAATGAAGGGTAGGACATGAACTAACAAAAAGGTTCCAAATTTTACGCATCAAATGCTGTAAAAACCAATATAGATTTTGAAATACTATCTAGATTTTCAATGGAACTCAAATTTGTTTCTTACAATTATAGTGTTTTCATAGATGATAATGACAAAAGGCTCAAACTGCAGAAAAAGGCATCTATTAATTGTTAATGCAATAGATGATACTTCATCCCATCCAAGAAGATCCATTTTTTTAAACACGGTTATTTGGAAAAATTATATAAAATGATTAAATTGATAAAAATAAGATTCAATAATTTTGAAAATATTTATTTTACTAGCTTGGGTGGGACGATCCAAAAATAGATTATCAATAAAAGAATGTTAATTGCTAATTGCTTGAATATATACAAAAGGATCTTTTGAGGAATTATGGACTCTGTTGAATTTGTGCAAATGTATTGCGGAACAAGAAATTTGGTTTGGAAACTGTCAGCGCTTGTGGATGCAGATTGCAGACAACGATTTGTAAGTTTTCGACGATCCAAAAGAACAAACAATAAGTAATAGGAATTAATCCTAAACCTTAAAGATTTACTATTGCAATTTTGTAACTTAAACACTTTTATTTTGGTATTTAACAATATTAATATTAGAAGAAGAAAAAAACTTGGAACGCGATATGTCAAATGTGAATTCTGGAAAGAAAAAAGCTGCCGTTGGCAATATCAGGTAGAAATTACAAACTACATTTAACAGTTTTGTTTTCAACAGTAAGAGTATACTGTAGTATTGAATACCAGCCATTTTGGCCTGCTGTCAAAATTGTAAAAAGAATGCGAAATGTCATTCCTGAATTGCATATGCATCATCAATCGTCATTGCTTTTGCAACCCAATTTTTCGTTACTGTTCAACAACGAAGACTATTGGGCATCTGGGTTTCAGTCAACTCTTCAACATTCAAACTTTTCTTGCTCAACAAAAATGAATTTAATATTTAGTATTCCTACGACATTTGCACTCTTACGAAAACGTTGTTGGTTCTTCGTCTTTCTCGTCTCTTTACCAACTGCTGCCACCTCTTTTGCCCTTTCTCTTCGCTTTTCTGGCGCATCTTTGCCCCTTTGGCCTTTCTTCAAGAATCCATGATTCAGAGTCACGCTGCACTTGGAAATTATAATTTATCCAGATTAAACTGTTGAGTTTTTATTTGTTTTTTACACTGGATATTTATTTATTTCTTTCTGCAGTTCTGTAGAAGAGTCTTTTCAAGGTAATTGCTCAGCATTTTCATGGTTTTTTCCTTTCTCGTGAAGTATTATCGTTTTAATTTTGATTGCTGGTGCGAATTAAGTTTAGATGTGAACTAAATTGTTGTTATTTACTAAGTGGGCTTGGGAAATTTGATTGAAATATTACTGTGGTGAGATAGTTTTTAGTGTTTTTGAGTTTTGGGAGGTGGGCTGTCTTTGGAATTCTTGTCATTTGCTTGCTTGTTTATTCTGGCATTTGGAAATGAATAGTGATTGGTGATCAGAGACGAGTTCTTGAAAAATCTTGGTCTTGGAAGGTATTATCTTGAAATGGAAACTAACATTTTAAATTCTTAATTGGTTCTGAAAATATATGAAATGGAGCTTACTTCAGTTAAAAGGGAATTTGATAGCATTGGAATTTGATAGCATAATAATTTCATGTATAATTTTCTGATTGTAGTATAAGTGTCATCTTTGCCATGTTTAGATAGTTGCATCATAACTTCAGTGGCAATCTGTTGGAATCCATTCGATTTCTAAAAAAGATTGCTAATCCTTAACTTATCGAGCAATCCTTTCATTGTCTTCCAAGATTGTCTTGATTCTGATCTCACTTGAAAGAAATCTTCACTTTGCAGATGGAAAGAACCTAATGAATGTTGCTATTTTGCATAGTTTTGCTTAAATCCGATGGCTGGAAGCTGGGATGGGAACTCCGACCTCAGTGCTCAGTCGCATGTAGAGCCAATCTACGACTCGTTCCTGTGCCCTCTAACAAAACAAGTGATGCACGACCCGGTGACCTTGGAAAACGGGCAAACCTATGAGAGGGAAGCCATTGAGAAATGGCTGAGAGAGTGCAGGGAGAGTGGAAGGCAGCCGGTCTGCCCTCTAACACTGAGAGAGCTCAGAAGCACTGAGCTAAGCCCTAGCATTGCCCTAAGACACACAATCAAAGAATGGAATGCAAGGAACGAAGCCTCTAAGCTCGACATGGCCCGGCGTTCCCTCTCCCTGAGCAGCTCTGAGAGTGACATCATGCAGGCCCTCAAATTCGTGCAGTGCCTCTGCCTGGATGGTCCTTCAAACAAGCGTGTGGTCCATGATGCCGACTTGATCCCCATGATTGTTGACGTGCTGAAGAGCTCCAGCCGACAAGTCCGTTGCACGGCTCTTGAAACACTTAGAACTGTGGTGGAGGACGATTCTGATAATAAGGTTGTTAGAGGTGGCTGGTTTTAGCTATGCCGTAGCTCGGTTCAAGCTGTCGTCTACGACTGTGACTGACTCTTACTTCAGTTTCTGATTCTTGCAGGAAATCATGGCGGAAGGGGACACTGTGCGCACGATAGTCAAGTTCTTGTCTCACGAGCAGTCTAAAGAGAGGGAAGAAGCCGTTTCTCTTCTCCACGAGCTCTCTAACTCGGAGAGGCTCTGTGAAAAAATTGGTTCTGTTAATGGGGCGGTTCTGATCTTAGTCGGGATGGCCAACAGCAACTCGGAGAGTCTTCAGACTGTCGAGATGACAGATAGAACGCTCGAGAATCTGGCACGATGTGAGAACAATGTTAGGCAAATGGCCGAATGTGGGAGATTGCAGCCTCTTCTCACACTACTACTTGAAGGTTCAGTCATATTTTTTGGAAGAAAAATATGTAGACAGCATAGTTTTGAGCAATTGTCATTTCTTTGCAGGCACTCCTGAAACTAAGCTGTCCATGGCTGCCATTCTCGGTGAGCTCGTTCTAGACAACGAGGTGAAGGTGTTCGTAGCAAGGACTGCTGCGTTTTCACTTATCAATCTCATGATGCACAACGACATGCCAGCGAGGGAGGCGGCTCTCAAATCTATAAACCAGATTTCATCGGATGAGACGAGTGCTAAGATCTTGATCGAGGCGGGAATCTTGCCCCCTCTCGTGAAGGATCTGTTCACTGTCGGGGCAAACCAGCTGCCAATGCGTCTCAAGGAGGTCTCGGCAACAATTCTTGCCAATGTTGTTAACTCAGGCCACGACTTCGATTCAGTCCCAATCGGCCCTAATTATTTAACTCTGGTGTCGGAGGAGATCATTCACAACCTTCTGCATCTCATCAACAACACTGGCCCTGCAATCGAGTCCAAGCTTCTCCAAGTTCTGGTCGGGCTCACGAAATCTGCAGCGACCGTGTCCAGTGTTGTATCTGCCATCAAGAGCTCCGGTGCTACTATTAGCTTGGTGCAGTTCATCGAAGCTCCTCAGACGGATCTGAGGGCGGCTTCGATAAGGCTTCTTCAGAACCTCTCCCCACACATGGGTCCCGAGTTGGCTGGTTGCTTGCGCGGAGCAGCAGGCCAGCTCAGGAGTCTAATCCGAGAGATATTAGAGAATGTAGTCATAACGGAGGAGCAAGCTGCAGCTGTCGGTTTTCTAGCTGATCTACCCGAAAGGGATTCCGGTCTTACTAGACAGATGCTGGACGAAGGCGTGTTCCAGCTCTTTGTCTCGAGAATAGTTAGGATCAGGCAAGGTGAGACGAGGAGGAACCGTTTCATGACCCCGTATTTGGAAGGGCTCGTGAAGGTCGTGGCAAGAATCACATTTGCTTTAACTGAGGAGTCGGGTGCTGCTCATGCACTCTGTCGAGAGACCAACCTAGCCTCGCTCTTCATAGACCTCCTGCAATCCAACGGGCTCGATAACTTGCAGATGGTGTCAGCCACGGCGTTGGAGAATCTCTCCCGAGAATCCAAGAACTTGACACAGTTACTTGAGTTTCCTCCACCCGGGCTGTGTGCATCGATTTTCCCTTGCCTGAGCAAGCAGCCAGTGATAACCGGGCTGTGCCCTATCCATCGCGGGATATGCTCACTAAGAGAGACATTCTGCCTCTTGGAAGGGCGAGCCGTGGACAAGCTGGTGGCTCTCTTGGACCACACCAACGAAAAGGTGGTGGAGGCGTCGCTTGCTGCGCTGGCCACTTTGCTGGATGACGGTGTGGACATAGAGCAGGGGGTTCAGGTGCTGCTGGATGTGGAGGGGGTGAAGCCGATACTCGACTTGCTGCTTGGGAAACGGACGGAAACGCTGAGGAACCGGGCGGTTTGGACAGTGGAGAGACTGTTGAGATGTGAAGAGATAGCCTATGAAGTTGCAGGTGATCCTAATGTAAGCACAGCTTTGGTTGATGCTTTTCAGCATGGGGAATACCGAACAAGGCAGATTGCTGAGCGTGCCTTAAAACATGTAGACAGGATCCCAAACTTCTCCAGCATCTTTCCCAACATAGGATAGTTGTGCATTGTATTATACTCTTCTCTCACACAGTTTTATTTCTGATTTTTCAAGATTCATTCAGATGTAAAATAGATGTGAAGATGATTGGTTTCAGGTCCCGGATTTTATCTTGTTTGTACCCATATTTGTTTGGTGCAATTCGAACCCATACACATATTTAAGAGAATTAGGAAAAAGAAAACCCAATTTCTTTTTGCTTGAACCGCCGGACCAGGGCTTCGATTCCACACATTAGTCACCGGAATTGTTACGCGCCAGAAACCGCTGACCATGATTCTGGTTCCGTTTGTTTTGATCCAGCGGTTCTGATTAACTTGAACACCTCCAACCATACCTAGTGAGCTAGTTTTATTTCAGAAATACTGCTAGAATTCTCGTATATATGCAGGAAATGGTCTGTAAATGGATTCAGAGCTCAATGGAGCAAATATCATACAACAATATATTGAAGAAAAACCAATGTCAACTTGCTTCAGTTGATCAACCAAAGCCAGAAAATGGCTTGATCAAACAATGGAAGTCTAATCTTCATTTACAAGCGCAGCACAGTCATAGACTTCGTCATGCACGACGACGCATCCAAGTCGTGCGCAATATGATTTCTAGAAATGTGATTCCAGCCCGTCCCAGCACCGGACGCATCAAAAACAGTCATAAAGTCGATCACCTGTCCGAAAATCTTGAACATCTCGACACCAAAAACGACTTCTTCATCAGCAACGAACACAGCATTCCAGTCCATCGGAGCATCGGGGTGTGTCGACACTTCTTCCCATTTCAGATGCATGAGATCGAGCTCCCAAAGCTTCCTCACCGCTTTGTTTCTCCGGCCAATCTGGCCGTCTCCCTCACACCAGGACACAGAGAGCATGAGCAGCCGGCCCTTGATCGAGACGAGCTTTGGAAGGTACTCGTGCACACGAGGCAGGCTTGAGACCGTCTGGATCCTGATCCAGTACCCCTTTCCACGTCGTATCCAGCAAGCTTGTCGCTTTCGGAGTAAATGTAAAACACTGCATTGCACACGACCCCGGAGCAAGCCACACCGAAATCTAGAGGCATTCGCTGAATATCTGTCCATTTATTCGATACAGGGTCGTAAATTTCACCGGAATCGAGTGCTTCATCCCAAGATCCAAGGCCTCCGACTGCGATCATAACAAACTTCCTACCACCGCATTTGCTGGATGAGCTCTCGTGTTTTTGCCTGGTTGACTTGCACGGCTTGAAGGTGTCGAACAATGAGACCTCATTTCCATCGAGAGAGTGCCTAGATTGCCGTCTAACTGAAAGCCGGTGAGGATCCTCGTATACATCCGTCACGCCACCCAATCTCGAGCGGTGGAAACGCCTCTCCGCTCGACTCTGTTGATTTCTAACGAGGAAATAATCTTGACTGACCTCTGAGATTCCTAAAACGGGAGACGACCGGGCATGCTTCATAGCTGCAGCTTTATGCCAAGACTTTGTCAACGGGCTGAACACCAAAACTCCCTTGTGCGTCTTGAATGAGCTCCGGTCAACTCTCCCCAAGTTAGTCAAGCTAGAGCAACCCCCGACTACATACACATCGTTGTGGATGCTAGCCACCGAAAAGAAAAACCTCCCCTTGAGAATCTGCGAATCTATCTTATGCCATTGGTTCTGAGCAACGTCCAACGCGTGTATCTCACCAGAGCAATAACCATTCTTCACGAGACCGAAAAGAAACAACCACGGGCTTTGAAACGATCCTCTCGCCTCATCTGCATGAACCGGGGTGTTGTAGTCAAGTTCTTCCACTTCTTGCACACGAGACGAGCATTCACGAGACCAGTCAACGGGAGCCTCACCAAGCACATTTCAAGAATGTCATCAGGCAGGCGTGCGTTCATGCTATTGCTTTGCTCAACGACACCACATTTCAACAGCCTTCTGTTGTTCCTTCGGAAGAATCTCTCCACTCCAATGGAGAAGCAATCAACCGAGGCATGCTCTTTCCCCCAAGTCGTGCCTTTCCCATCCTCACTTGCACTTGACCTCCTTCTACTGCCTGGATCACCGGACTCCTCATCCATGTCAGCACTCACTCTGCAACCCCCTCCTCTGCCGTAGAGGGAAAGACATCTCAAAGAAACACCACTCGTCTCATCATCTTCGGAACTTTCGTTCTTTTGGCTCTTTATTTTCAGTTTCTGGCTCATGCTTCTTACCAGACGCTTTGAGACGCTCTTAGACTCAATCTCTTGGTTGATAACTTCTTCTCCCATTAATCTCAGAGAGGCCATTTCGTACCCTTATTTTTACAACGATGGACAACTACACAAGCCCACTAGCTAGCAACCGATGTAAAGCGTGTTTCGAAGGTTGTACGTCAACCTACACCAACAAACAACATGGCTGAAGCATCTGCCATTGCAGAGAAGAGCTACATCAACAATTTATCATTATATACAGTCTAGCATCTCTATATGAAATTGCACAAGTCTAAGTCATACTGTTCCTAAAAAATTGAGGGCTAAATCCAACGAAGCTCAAACAATATGATTTTATGCTTTTCTTCAAATTAAACTTCAATTATGACCATTTTCAAGATTCAATTGAACTGTAATTCAGCTAGAGCACCAAACCCGCAAAAAATAGACTAACAATCATAGAGCAGAGAGAATCTCATAAAAGTTCAAGAAATCAAATCAGCAGATTCACAACCACCAAACCCTAACCAAATCTCAGAATCACAATCAAGAATGTCGATACAAATAATGCCGCATAAATGCAAGAAACCAGAAGAATTTGAAGAATAAAGAAGCCCCATCAAACACACTCACACGCACATAGAGAGAGAGAGAGAGAGATGAGATAACCTTGACATCCAAGCATTCAAGCACTAAATTTACCAAACAAACTAAATGCCCCAAAACCCATCTCAAGATTCACTTCATAAAAGATCAGGGGCAAGCCCATCAGATCCCATCTGCATAAAAAGCTCAAATCTTTAAGCTTCACTCCATTTTAAAACTCAAACCATTCATGGTGTGAACATGGGAAAATCATGCCCTTCGGCTACATATAATATTTATATATATTCTACAAGATGAGCATTTTCTTTTCTTTTCTTGCCTTTACGATGTAGGGAATAAAATACATACACAATCTATATGTATAGGCATTGCCAAAGCGAGGACGACACGACCAACCTGATAAAAATCGATAATTTGCAAAAGCGACATCTCTCTTTCTTTACTTCTCCCCATCGCTTCTGCTTTTGATTTTTGTGATTATATTTGCTGATTGTGTTTTCCTTTACTTTTTTCAAATATGTGGATGTAATGATGATGTGAGAGAGTCCCACAACCGCTTTTCGTTTATGCTGCTGCTCATTAGTCACCTCAACCCCCTTTCATCCAACTTTTTTCTCTCTAATCTCTATGCCATTTTTATTTGTATTTTTTTCTTATCTTTTTTCTGTTTCGACATTTTTTTGTGCTGACCCCATGAAACAAAATATTGATGCACATTGCAGATTTTATTCAATAGTTTATGCTTTATCGGAATTCACCTGAGTTTTGAACTATTAAGTAAGTGGAGCCTATTTTTAGTTTTTGAAATTTTTCTCTAAAAATATTCATAATTAGACTTTCGTACCTTTTTCGTCCTTTTTTGGTATCTATTTAATTTTATTGTAAATATTTTTGTATTTTATTTATATTTTCGATTTTCTTGGTATTGAATTTTAATGCCAAAACATATGAAAAACATAGTGTTATGTATGTAAATGTGGGAACTCAAATTTGGAGAGAGACAAACAAGCGAAGGGACCAGCATTTCTGAGTATTAAGAGTTCCGAAATTGTGTGTGTATATTTATTTCTGAGCATTGAGAGTTGAAATGATGATAGCTTTAAAATTTCGTATTAAAATTACCAAAAAAAAAAAAAAGAGTTCAAATTGAGAAAATTGGTTTGGGAATAGATGCGAAATTATGTTTTGTTTGAAGAAATATTTGAAGTTATATTAGGAAAAAGTGAGAAAATTTTTATTGTAAATTTGAGATTTAGACTCAAGAAAATAAAATATTCAATTTGAACTGGATTTTTTTATAAATATTTCCAGTTGTAAACACTAAACAGTTCCTCTCAATATCTTTAATTTTAATTAAATAAAATGTAGATTATATGGAGAATTCTCTTAAAATTCTGGAGTGAAAACAAAGTTGAACTGCAAATTAAAATAATTGTTTTCCAAACGTCAACCAACACCCTCTAAATATAATTTATTTGATCTAAAATTGGCGTTGTCAGTATAGTCCACTCAAAATCACCTTCACACAATAATATAACTGTATCAATCTTCATTTTATTATTTGATAATATATATTTTCTTTGTGAGGCGAATATGTAATAGTCGAATTCCAAATGTTTTTTCTAGGGATTGTCGCAGTTTGTTAGTTGGGGTTAAATTAAGTAATAGTGATTAAACTACCTTTACTTTTTACTTCAATATAGGTGAGTTAGGTGCGTAGGAAAATGGGCCGGCAATTTTGGTGACTATTTTACCCCCTTCGTCCATAATATATATGATCTTAGTTTTTATCTGTACAAATTTAAATAAATTAAATGAATAATGAGACCCAAATAATAAAATATATTATATGAGTAGAAAAGGTGGATTGTAAAGGGATTTTTTGTAAATAAATGGATTAAATATAAATACAAGTATTGACTCTTGGATGAGATTCATATCTATAAAAAAAATTATGAAAATATCGAAATAGAATTAAATGAATAAATATCAAAAAGACGGATGAAAATACATTTTTATTCCACATTATTTTCATTTGTGATTTCTGTGCTGTTCTAAATCAACCATTTGTGGGTTACTCAATAGTCAATTCAAATAAATATTTCATTAAATAAGAGGTTATGTTTGGTATATCTAATTTCGTACCATAGTCCAATTAGGAATAGGCACGTTTAGTTCAAATGTACAGTAACCTCATAGCACAATAAATTTGCATACTATGCATGGTACAATCCTTTTTTCTTCGCCACGAGAACGTAGAAACGGCCGCAATTAGTAATAAATTAATTAGTAACTAATAGTTAATTAGGAGTAATTATAGTTAATTAGAATTTTAATAGAGTTCGATAATTTTTAATCAAAATTTAATAAATGCAAGAAACCAGAAGAATTTGAAGAATAAAGAAGCCCCATCAAACACACTCACACGCACATAGAGAGAGAGAGAGAGATGAGATAACCTTGACATCCAAGCATTCAAGCACTAAATTTACCAAACAAACTAAATGCCCCAAAACCCATCTCAAGATTCACTTCATAAAGATCAGGGCAAGCCCATCAGATCCCATCTGCATAAAAGCTCAAATCTTTAAGCTTCACTCCATTTTAAAACTCAAACCATTCATGGTGTGAACATGGAAAATCATGCCCTTCGGCTACATATAATATTTATATATATTCTACAAGATGTGCATTTTCTTTTCTTTTCTTGCCTTTACGATGTAGGGAATAAAATACATACACAATCTATATGTACAGGCATTGCCAAAGCGAGGACGACACGACCAACCTGATAAAATCGATAATTTGCAAAAGCGACATCTCTTTCTTTACTTCTCCCCATCGCTTCTGCTTTTGATTTTGTGATTATATTTGCTGATTGTGTTTTCCTTTACTTTTTTCAAATATGTGGATGTAATGATGATGTGAGAGAGTCTCACAACCGCTTTTCGTTTATGCTGCTGCTCATTAGTCACCTCAATCCCCCTTTCATCCAACTTTTTTCTCTCTAATCTCTATGCCATTTTTATTTGTATTTTTTTCTTATCTTTTTTCTGTTTCGACATTTTTTTGTGCTGACCCCATGAAACAAAATATTGATGCACATTGAAGATTTTATTCAATAGTTTATGCTTTATCGGAATTCACCTGAGTTTTGAACTATTAAGTGGAGCCTATTTTTAGTTTTCGAAATTTTTCTCTAAAAATATTCATAATTAGACTTTCGTACCTTTTTCGTCCTTTTTTGGTATCTATTTGTAAATATTTTTGTATTTTATTTATATTTTTCGATTTTCTTGGTATTGAATTTTAATGCCAATACATATGAAAACATAGTGTTATGTATGTAAATGTGGGAATTTTGGAGAGAGACAAACAAGCGAAGGGACCATCATTTCTGAGCATTGAGAGTTCCGAAATTGGGAAAATTGGTTTGGGAATAGATGCGAAATTATGTTTTGTTTAAAGAAATATTTGAAGTTATATTAGGAAAAAAGTGAGAGAAAATTTTTATTGTGAATTTGAGATTTAGACTCAAGAAAATAAAATATTCAATTTGAACTGGATTTTTTTATAAATATTTCCAGTTGTAAACACTAAACAGTTCCCTCTCAATATCTTTAATTTTAATTAAATAAAATGTAGATTATATGGAGAATTCTCTTAAAATTCTGGAGTGAAAACAAAGTTGAACTGCAAATTAAAATAATTGTTTTCCAAACGTCAACCAACACCCTCTAAATATAATTTATTTGATCTAAAATTGGCGTTGTCAGTATAGTCCACTCAAAATCACCTTCACACAATAATATAACTGTATCAATCTTCATTTTATTATTTGATAATATATATTTTCTTTGTGAGGCGAATATGTAATAGTCGAATTCCAAATGTTTTTCTAGGGATTGTCGCAGTTTGTTAGTTGGGGTTAAATTAAGTAATAGTGATTAAACTACCTTTACTTTTACTTCAATATAGGTGAGTTAGGTGCGTAGGAAAATGGGCCGGCAATTTTGGTGACTATTTTACCCCCTTCGTCCATATATATGATCTTAGTTTTTATCTGTACAAATTTAAATAAATTAAATGAATAATGAGACCCAAATAATAAAATATATTATATGAATAGAAAAGGTGGATTGTAAAGTGATTTTTTGTAAATAAATGGATTAAATATGAATACAAGTATTGACTCTTGGATGAGATTCATATCTATAAAAAAAATTATGAAAATATTGAAATAGAATTAAATGAATAAATATCAAAACGACGGATGAAAATACATTTTTATTCCACATTATTTTCATTTGTGATTTCTGTGCTGTTCTAAATCAACCATTTGTGGGTTACTCAATAGTCAATTCAAATAAATATTTCATTAAATAAGAGGTTATGTTTGGTATATCTAATTTCGTACCATAGTCCAATTAGGAATAGGCACGTTTAGTTCAAATGTACAGTAGCCTCATAGCACAATAAATTTGTATACTATGCATGGTACCACCCTTTTTTCTTTGCCACGAGAACGTAGAAACGGCCGCAATTAGTAATTAATTAATTAGTAACTAAGAGTTAATTAGGAGTAATTATAGTTAATTAGAATTTTAATAGAGTTTGATAATTTTTAATCAAAATTTATTAATTACATTAAAATTTTCATCACAGATGCACCGTACATCTAAATGGACCGAATTGTGCCTCTTTCTTTTGTCTTGGAGAGTCAAACCAAGATCACATTACAAAATCATATGCCCATTGATCATTTCATATATTTGTCAAAGGTTCAAAACCATGAACAAAATCACATATGAGAAGGTGTTAAAGGTAAGAATGATCAATGTGGTGAAGTAAGAATAATATCTATACATAACAAACAGCAGTCACATATACAAAAGGTGAATCATCAAGAAATCACATACATGCCAAAACATGTCTAGTTACCTTCCAACACACCTTTGAGAAGATTGAGCCCTTCCGCTGAAATGCTCCGCCGCACTCGGGCCGGACGAACCTCGATCCGGGGCGGAGGATCCTGCGAGAAGCAGACGACAATGACAGTCAGATTATCGCACGTATTGCGTTTCAGCGCCTCCCTAACCACTTCCCTTGAGCATCGTTGCGGGTCATTGTGAAGCATGAGTTCCTTCCTAGCCATCGTGACAGCGCACTGGCTGCTCATCACATCCCACAGGCCGTCGCAGGCCATGATCAAGAACTCGTCCTCCTCTGTCAGCCACGTCTCCTGCAACTCAGGTTCGGCGCTCAAAGGGCAGCTGAACCCTTTCGGCCCCTTCATGTGCCAATCTCCGAGTGCCCGTGATACAGAGAGCTGCCCGTTGAGGTAGCCATCGTAGATGGCTCCTCCCAGTTTCTCAATTCTCTGCCTTTCAGATGCGTAATTCGGCTTGTGATCTTTGGACATCTCAATTGCTTTGCCTCGCTTCCCCAGCACGGCCCGACAGTCTCCAGCATTTGCAACTATCATTTTTCTGCACGCCATGCCCAAGTAAGTCTATGCATAGCACCAAATCAACCCCAAAAGAAAAGAGGCACACTCTGGTGCATCCGCCATAATTAAACCCTAATATGCACACAAGTTTTTGCCCAAAAACAAATTATTTCAAAAGGTTTATTACCTTCCAGATATGAAGGCGGTCAAGGCCGTGGTGCCAGATGATATGTCGAGGGAACTATCATCTGCAAATGTGTAATCAGCTTTAAGAAACGCGCTCTTGATTGCCTTCTCCATGCATGCTGGAAAACAGGAGCTCTCAACTATAAACTTGAGAATATTGTTCCTGACAAATGATGAAGCATCTGTGCCTCCGTGACCATCAAACACCTGCCAACGTATATTGTGGATCAGTAAATGCAGAGGTTAATGGTGAAAAGAGTGGAGGTTTTCGAAGGAGATAGAACCAAAACGTTTTTATGATCGTTTATTAAGAATATAAGAACTGTATTTTAATCCCTCAGATGTCGATGATCCTTATTTATGTTAGATGTCAAAAATTTAGAAGCCATATTTAGCACATGAATCTTGTACATCAAAAACCCTCAAGGTTGGGTATGGAATGAAGGATTTCCACTTGTATTTTCGACTACTGTTGGAATGATTTGGATGATTCATATCAAATCTTTATCAAAATGCAAAACATAAAAAAGGGTAGCTTTTTCGGTGTAAAGAAATTTCATAACCATTTTCAAAATCTGTAACAGCTTCATCTTCGTTGAAAACAAAGCATCAACACAAATTAATAGAATCTAACTTACCCCATAGAAAGCTGCACTTGAAGAGAAACCAGAAACATCGCTTAGATATTGAGGTAAGTCGTCTATACAGATATGTTCGTCCTCCATGTAGGGCTTAGGACCTTTCTCAGCACAGCTTCCAGACCGGAAAATCGGTGTATAGCTAGATATTAGATCTGTCGGGGACTTGACTCCCGTCACCCCAAGACAAGAATCCTTGAAAATACAACAATAATTAACCTCATTACATTAGTAACACCATAACATGTTTCAAGTATGAGAAAGGAAACAAAGAAAGTGACTTTTCCATGAAACAAGGTGTCCGCAACATTTTTAAACAAAATTTGCTTCTTATTCACAGCAATATTTCTCCCAACAACTATTCCAAACATGATATGATATTGACAATCAAAGTACTTTCCCCAATTCTAAGACCAAAACTAAATCTACTAGGCACAATTTTCCCAAAAACCAATTCTCCCTATTTCAAAATTCTCAAGTCCAACCAAACAGTCTTAAAGAAACCTAAACTTCCAACTGAGAAGCAGAAACTATAAAAAGAGTATCATTGAGTGCGTGATCAGCACACAAAAGATGGATAAGTTCCAAGATAAATACTAAAATCCAGATGCATCAAGTATCACGGTTAGTTCAACCCTACCCCCAGGGACAGGGACAGTGGCCCAATTGCCTAATTATAGACAAACCATTGTAGGCAGAGCAACATAGGCCGATAACAAGAGTAGACACAAGGGAACACGACAGCCAAAATCATCATATGTATTGCCAGCATATAATGTAAGCAAAGCAATTTTCTATCTTGTCCTAGGGTAGCATCGAACTGGCTCAAGTATCATGCTTTTAGCCATAAAACCTTGAGCAGTAACTAACACACTTAATTTTAAGAACCAATCTAACAGTTCAAGATCAACTTAAAGCTAAACAGTATACTTGATTAATCACTTCACATGCTTCCAAAGACTAAATCAACTTGTTAACGAGCAATACAAGACTCGACAAAACAAGAGGACAAGAACAAAGAACACAACTACACTCACCAACTCCGAAGGCGGCAGGAGAGCACCAGCTCCGAGAGAGTGGCGCACAACTGACAAATGCCGCGGTGGTTTACCATTCACTGTCTGCTTCAATTCTTCGGAGTTATCCGATATTACATCTTTCACCTCAGAAACCTCACTGCTATCATTACTATAATCACTCTCTAAAATGGTAAATGGATGTGAAAACTCAGTTTCCGCAGCCATTCTCCTTCACAGATCATCAATCTAAATTTCTTCAATAAGAGATCAACGAAAAATCCAACTTCAGAAAAAAAGACACTATGATCCTGTTCCTATCTCTAATAGAAGTAAGCTAGATGCAGGAAGCAACTAAAGAAATTCCCAAGAAAGGTGAAACAGCCCTTGATCAAAATCACATAAGCCCAACAAATTACTAGAAGGTGGCTCTCCTTTAGATAAACCAAGACCGCGTTTCATAAATTCTTCCTTTTCTTTTCCACCAGAGGTTTGGAGTGTAAATATCACTGTTTATTCCCCCCCAAAAAAAATCCCTCAATTCTTCTACACCTTCAACAACATGAAACGCCAATAAGTATCCACAATTAGCCCAATCCCAGATCAAAATCCGCGACAGCTGCACTAAACGACGCCGTCTATAAACAGATCAAAAATCTGTTTGACATACAAATCTAATTGCAGCATAAAAATCAAACCTTTTGGGCATCATATGAAAAGAGAGAGAATCTTTCCTCAGATTCAAAGCGTGAAATGCTATTTCAATTCCCTTTATCAAATTTGCAACAGGAAAATGCAGTAAAATCCCTTCTACGTAACTGAGACCAAAAAGGGCAGAGAAAATTGGAGTAAATTTTGTTTATAGTTTCAACTTTCAACAAGAAAATTGAAAAGCAGACGATTTTTTTCGTTAAATTCGATGAGATTAGTTTGTGACAGGCGATCGCAGGTAAAAGGTATTCTTTACCGACACGTGGCGGCTAGGTCTTTCATCAGTAAGCTGATTGTTTGGATAGCCAACAGCAGATGCTTCATGTCCGTTGGATTTTGCGGCTTCGGGAAGGGCGGCCCGTCGACGGTCGTTTAGGACATTTGACGTCTGTCACCACGTGTCTATTGATGATTGGCTTAAGTGGCTCTTCGGCTGATGTGAAACTGTTTACTTTCTATAAAAGCGGTTTATTTTTCTCCAAAAATAGCGATTTTATCGTTCTCCAAAAGATAGCGATTTTATCGAACAGTTTCCATCTTGAGATTTTGTGGTGTTATATTTTTGGTTGGTTTTGTGTTTCGAGAAGATAAACTAATTCAGGAATTGATATACATATAGATTGATCATAGCCAGTGATGAAGCTAGGATTTAAAAAATTAACAACATAATAAAGCTTTCAGCAACTAACACTTCGTTGTATACTTGTCCAAACTTCTACTTAAATTGAGGTTTTTTTAGAGTGGTTTACCAACTAAAATCTGAGTTGTCACATGCGACAAACTCAATATGTCTAGGCTTAAGATATACAAAATGTAGTATCCTAAACTTAAGGAAGTATCTATTGAAACCTTGAGTTGATAAATATATGTAAGCTTTAAAGGTTTACTGATAGCATTGTGTACTTCATTCTTCGAAATCGTTGTTTGATATATTTGAGTTTTGAATGCTTTAGACATTAAGAATGTGTAGCATTTCAATTACCTTCAAATGTTGGATTCTGCACGTATTTATAGAAAGACGATGAATAGTGTCATTGGATGAAGCACCAATCACGTCCTTCTAAATATCATTTTGAATTCTTTCCATTTGAATCCTAATACGTCGCTGTCAGGGTCTACATTCATCGTATATTGTAGCTCTACAACTCTGAAAATATCTTCTGGCATGTCAAGATCATTTGCGATACACTACGACACGTGGTGAAGTCAAATACTCAAGGCTTGAATATCTCTATGTTTCTCCAGTTGAGTTGACTTAGCGTTTTATCAATACATTGACTTCAGGTTGAGCTAGTTGAGGTTGTTCCGTCTTTTATCAGCAGACTGGACTCTCATCTTTGTCAATTTGAGAACCTGAGTCAGTTGATGTTTCAGCTTGACGTAGATATAGTTAGCTTTGACTTTTCATCAGCCAGCTTTGACTTTGCTTAACTAGTTTTGATATCGATCAACAACTTTGACTTCTGCTAGCCAGCTTTGACTTCCTAGATGGGCAATCGGCTATCGAAATGATACTTAGTCATGTCCTGACTCATTTGCATCCAGCAGCGTCGAGTCTTCAGTCTCCGATCTTCACTCTTTAGTCTTCCGATGTCAGTCTTCAGTCTTCGATTTTACTCTAGTAGCTCCATTCATCAACATCAATATATTTCAGTCCTCAGATGTCAATTGACCTGACTTCAATCTTCGCCAAGACGCGATCCTTCATTGAGCTTCCAATGATTCTGTTGCATCGATACTTCTATCATAATGGTTGATTTCAATATTGTTTGAACTCATTCAGTCTTAGGCATATCCAAACTCGTAGTTCTTCTGCTGAAACCGGTAACAAAAAATACCTAACTCCAGATCAAGTGAACAATATTAGTTACATCAGGAGGACAATAATCAGAGGTTTTGTGATCTAATCAAAACACACAGTTAAAATAAATGTATTCCCAATAGATTAGGAATTTTCCCAATATATATCAATTAAAGAAACTCCGAAGTTTCACTAAATCTTTAGAATGAGAAGGTTCTTGATGAATCCATCTATATTTATATTAGAGTACATATATAATTAAATACCAACAAAATTATGAATACAAGTATTAGTAAACATATGAGATGTGTTGCTAAACTCGATCCCATCAAGTTTGTGGAACCCAATTACTCAATCATGTAAATAGAAGCAGTAAAACCAACTAATACTCAATTAATCACAACCTGAAATAGTGTTAACTGTTAAAGAATACTCTATAATATGTATCCATGAGATTATCATAAACACTCAACAATGTTGAGATGAATTGTCAAAAGAAAAATCGATATTGTGAGATTGCAGTTTGGGTTGACGAGGAGGAGGCACGGTGGCGCGTTTGGTAGCGTCGATTTCGGAAAGCTCGGTGTCGGAGACGTACGATCTAGGGGAAACGGGAAAGGCATCACGATCACCGTCGGGCGCATTGGACCGGAGTTTATAGTTGTGTAGCAGATGAATGGGCGAGGACCCTCGATTAGGGGTAGAATCCCCACTCATGATACTAGAATTATCTGCGATTCCTTTGCGTTGTTTGTTCCTCTGCTTCGCGGCTTCGTGCCATTTCTTCAGAGCCTTCGAAGTTTGCTCCTCGAACACCGACTTCTTCATGTTTGATCCCATCTGATCAACCACATGATCTCATCAACTTAAATGATGATGATTATCTCGTATTTAATTGTATTAATACACGTGCGGGTTTAGTGACTCAAATTTACCTGTGTTTTTTTTTATAAATTAATACATAAATTTTAAAGATCATGAACCACTTGCGGGAGACCTTTAAATTTAAAGATTAACCACTCTACCACTAGACCAACACACGCACACAAATTTACCTGTGTTACTAAGGTGTAGAGCGGGAATGTGATGTAGCTGCTCACGATCTGAAGGGCTAACCCTAAGAAAACTCTGATCAAAATTACAAAAAGGGCCTCGTGGAAGCATGTTGTAATCCCGAATTCGTACTGCACATATATTTATTTATTTATTACGAAAATAATTAAAGTATGAGCTATTAGAGATCCATTACTCACCCACTTCCACAAGAAGTAGGCCATTTGATATGCATTCTGCAAGCAGCAAAATAAATAAGTAAAATTGGGCAGCCCATATGAGAAATAAATGAAAAAATAAATGATTTTTTGTTTTGGCATTGAAAAATTATTTACCTGAAATAAGGTAAAATGTATGAGAAATAGTATCCATTGTGGGCGATTAAACCAAAAGAAGTTGTTACTCGGCTCCACAAGTGGAGCTCCTCTCACAACAGTTGTTCGATCTTGGATTTGCTGAGCCATCTCCACGATTACGAGTTCAAGTTTCGTGCCAATTAATAAAATTATCTGAAAATACGAATTCGCCATATTTTAAACTTTATCTTTGAAGTGTAAAATATGACTTACGATTTAAAAAAAAAAAACTTACTATAAGTGGAATCACGGAAATCCAGGCCAATGTATGCCATCCTGCACAAGTAATTATTGGAAGTAAGAAATTAACCACACTACCACTAGATCAACACACACGTACACAAAAAATACTCGAATTTGTATATACGATTAGAAGACTTACTATAGACGTTGAAGAATAAAAACATAATTGCAAAGAACCACAAGGGAATGCTGCACAATACATGTAAACAAAAATTATTGAATCAGTAGATAATTTGTAATTTACATTCCAAATTAAGTTTCTCAATCTCACAATTTGACAGTCTCACATGTATAAAATTATATAGTCATACGCCAATTACTTCAATTTTTATAATAAAAGAGATGTTTTCAGTACATAACTATACACACCTTATACCCAAGACTGATTTATAGTCATCTTGCATTGATCTCTTTATATATTTGTGGAAGTCAAATTTGGTATTTGGCGCAAAATGAGCCTGCATCACAAAAGAAAATTCAACAAAAGTGATGTAATATATATCGTGGATTCATTCATTGAGATTTATTATCTTATTTAGTTAAGCGATCCACTCTAAGCAACAACAACAACAATAATATCCGAGACATTTGGCCTCGGACATTAACCATTCTATCATAATGCTGTGTTTACAGTTGGAAATGTTCGATAAAAACTTACAGTAATAAATCCATTGCGGATAGCCATGTAGTCCACCTTAGATATCGATCCAAAAAATTGCCTGAAAAATGCTACCTGTTACATAATAAAGGGACAATATTTATACAATTATTACTCAAGCATCTTCTATAGGAATTCAAATGCAAATCAAACGAAAAAATGCTATAATTTATATATCATAAAAATAATATCTTACAATCCATTTGAGAATGGGAGTGTTGTAGATTCCCGAATGACGTCTGACGAATGAGGTTTGATGAGCAAACCTAAATCTAGCTGGATCTGAAATTCAATTTAAACAATCACAACCAATATTTAATAGTCTTGATAATTTAATAATTATAGTGTTCAAGCAAATTAATAGTTTTCGTGTGCTCTTCACCATTGGTCCACATCAAAAAATAATTAAATATTACCATTAGTAAATTGGTAGTCCATAGAGGAGGTCTCTAATTCCCACTTCTTCCACTTCTTCATCTGAAGAGTGTGACAAAAAACATCAAAATTATTAAAAAATGTTAATTTGCTGTTTTCCTTGTAATTATTCAAATGAAATATTTGAATAGAAAATTGGATGAAAAATAACTCACTTTGGCATGGCCTAATACCATGAGAATTACACTGTATAGAACATGCATAACTGCCAGCACAAATATGAAGATGTGCAATTGATGAATCCCAGAATACGATATCAACGACACTTTCCCCTGCTCGCACACAAAATAAAAATGTATTTATTTTTACATAAAATTTGTATCAGATCTTGTAAACGAGCCGAACTAGAGCCGAACTAGAAACAAGAAGGGGTTAATTTCCTTACTTTGCTGTCACAATAATCGTACTGATCAGTTCCGGCAGCCAAAGCTCGACGCCACACCATCTCTTGACCGTAGGAAAGCAACTTCCTGTGCTCATTTTTCCCTTCATCGTCGTCCTCGTCGTGGCCGTCGTCGCTACTTTTGTCGCAAGGGAGCCATTTATGCCCGAGGTCTTTAGGCACGCATATCTTCGCCACGTACGACGTGCCCACGGTGAGAAGCAAGGATATAAACCCGAGCAGCATCAGTTCTGAGAAATCGAGACACAAAAATGAAAACACAAAATCAAACATGAGATTGAAACAATTACAAAAACACTACGTCGCATCATTTAAACCTGCTTTGATCTTTTCAAGGGCTTCAATCATTGCCTTCCTCTCTCGTTTCTTAAACCACTGCCGTTATTGCCAAACCCACCCATAAAAAAAATTATGAGTAACGATTGCATATAGCTTAAGAAAATCAAAATAAAATTGACAGAACCTTTTCAAGGGACTCGATCCCATGTTCTATAGCGACGGATATGACGACGAACACTGCACAGACAACGGCGACGGCCCATGTGGAGGTTTCTTCGAGAGACCGGTCGGTGGAACCTGCAGCCATGGATGCAATACTTCAACCACACTTATAAAAAACATGCAGAAGAGAGGCTAATGCCAATTATAATGTATCATAAATTTGACTAGGTCAAATAGTTGGATTGTAATTTACAACATTGGTCACATATTCAATTTCATTTTGTCCTAAAATGGAAAATCAAGACTTTCTTAGTTGTGACGAAGAATATGTTGGCCGGCCGGCCGAGTACATAATATAATAGGCCAAATTTTAAGAATAGGAATAAAAGCCATAAATTTGTCCACAAACATATACATATGTCCAAATTAATGAATAATAGCCTCCGATATTTTAAATTGTATATTATTTCTTTTGGTGGGATTGATTGAAAGAATGCCTTGAAATTGATCTATAAAGTAGTTAAATTGTTAAAAGTGGGTAGAGTCTACACTTTTTAAAATGATAATTATTTCCTAAAATGGAAGTGATAAAACCCAAAAGATAATAAATGACATTTTAAATGGATCGGATGTAAAGAACTTATATAGATATTTAAATAAATTGTATATTAAATGGAGTTGGTGGGATTGATTGAGAGTGGCTTTGCCTTGAAATTCGATTAAATGGCGCATATTCGATACACGATTCAAATGCTAAAAAACATATTTTGAAATCGACTTTGAGGTTTTGGTAGTATTATATGAGAAGAAACGAAATGGAAAAGAAAAGTGTGTGGAGAAAATTACCTTATTATGAGTTGGATTTCACTAATTAAATGCGAATCACAATTGGATTATAGAGTTAATATTGTTCGATTTTTAAATAAATGGCCCCGATCTTCGATATGTATATGTACTTTGTATAAGTAAACTATATTATATTTGTATATTTATATTTATGATGATTCCTGAAATAGCAGTAATTCAAATAAGATTGTGATACAAGCAGAATCTTATCGACCGAGAATCCATCCATTTTGATTCGTATTATAATTTCCATATGTAATGTAAATTGCATATGAAGATTTTACGTCCAATTAGATCGTGACACATGTAAATTAAACATTTAATTATTTTTTTATCTATACTTTAATATTTTGTCCTAAACTAAAAATATGTTTCTTTTAAATATCAAATGAGAAAACATGTAGATCACGTTAGCCAATCAAGTGTTGCTGCCACATGTCAAATATGGAAGAAAATTAATATTGATATTGATACATATAGTAGGGGTGAGCATTATTCGATAATAACCGAAAAATCGAACTGAAATATAAATTCAATCTGGTTATTTCGGTTCGATTTCAACTTTTGAGGTAAAAATACTGAATAACCGAAAGTCGAACCGATGTCTTGTTTGATAGAACAAGGAGTGGGATATTTATTTATATTTTATAGTTTAGAAAATATTAATATTTGTTTATGTTATATAGTTTGTTCATGTTTTATAGTTTATATATTTAGTTTAGAACCCATTCACATGAAATATCATTCATTTGGTAGAGATATTTATTTAGGAACTAAGGTTTATAAGAGTTTATATTTTTTGATTTTATAACAAAATCGAACTGCAAAACTCGATTGATGTTTAGTAGAAAATAAAGTTTATAAAACATTCTTATTAACATTATTAGAAGCCCTAAATTTTGATGTCTAAGCAAGAATAAAGTTTTTAAACCTCCTAATCAACATTAAAAGTCCTAAATCAATGGAATAGACCTTGGATTTTAAAGGATGGATAACGGATATAATTATTATTCTATAGAGATATTAGTGAGATTCAAACATTAAATTTCTAGTTTCAATAATTTCCACTCTAAAATGAGGTATTTGTTTATTAAAAGTTTCAATAATTTCCACTCTACAACTAGGTATATATGTTGACTACTTTTAACATGATTTTGCATCAACAGTTAATTAAAATAATTATCCCATGAAATAATTCAAAACAGATTATATTTTATTTAATAGATTAAACTACTGGTTTTTTGAGCTAATTAAAACTATTGGTTGAAATGGATTGCTTGAAGCAGTAGAAAGATTGATTTGACATTTCTCAAAACAATAATTGTCCACAATTAAATAAAACGCAACAAATACAATCTTTAAAATTGTTTAGAAAAAGAAAAAAAAGGAGATAGGCCATTTCGACCTAATACAATTTTATATTTAAAAATTTAAAAAAAATGTTATCCAGTTGAGAAGAGTACCGGCCAAATGAAGCCATGAAAATAAACACGATTTACAGTTTATGAAATAAAACTAAAAACTAAACATAAAACGCAGCAGCGAGTAACGTTTTTACATCTTCGATTTCATCGAGCAAATTTACAAGGTGAAGGAGGTTGACACTATTTCACACCCACAGATCCACTCCCACTCCCACTCCACTTTCCTCTCGATTTCATCGCAATTCAAACTCTTTTGCCTCTAGAATCTCTTCAAAATGACGGCTTTATCCAATTCCGTTGTGATTTCGAGGAGCCCTGCAATCGATTTATCTTCTGGTAAATCTACGGACTTTTTGCTTCAATTGCTAGTTTGTTAGTTGATTTCCTTGTTCCACGTTTTTTATCGCGTTTGATTATCGAGAGATTTTGCTCGCTTTCTTAATCTGAGCGTTTTTTTATTCCTTATTTCACTTGTATTTGAAACCATTTTATGAAACGTTCATTTGCTGAGAAGGAAATTATCTGCGGTGATGGAGTTGGGTTTGCTTAGTTTTGTGCCTGTCTTTGTTCAGATAGCTTAAAGAAGCTGAAATCGGAGCTCGTCTCACCTTCTCTGAATTAATAACTTTATTTGTTCTTATCTGTGCTGAATTTGGTGTTTCACGGCTCATTTTGTGCTTTGTAATGAATTATTATTGACTGGGATTTTGTGTGTGCTGGCATATGATATTGATGGGCGTTTAATCGTATTCTTAGTAACTTTTTGCTTCGTAATGTGATTTTTGTTGTGTACATGAAAACGTGAGAAGAATCTAAGGGTGACATTTGAAGACATATTATAGTTTATTTAATGCTAAGCATATTGTTTGGTAAACAAGCTCAACCGAGATAATTTACAAAAGTAATGAAGACGCTACAAAGAGGAATCCAGTAAATCACTTTGGCTGCAGATGTAATTTCAATGAGTTTTTTACCTTAGATTGATATGTTTAGTTGCATTTTACAAGATTAGGATTATCTGCTTTTGAGAGAAGCCTGACAACTTTTTTGAAGCTCATCCTCATTAATATGATTGATCCGTGTAGAGAGTAAAATGTTCTCTTATGTATTTATCTGTACAATAACTGTTACTTTGAAGGAATAGATATTAGGAATAAAATGGACTTTTCTTTTTAAGCTGGAAAAGACATGTTAAAGTCAAATTATAAATGTGGCAGCTATCTCGTGCTGCTCGTTCAGCTACTCTTGCTAAATATCCTACCTCCCATGGATGTGCACCACCTCTTAATATTACCTTATTACAATGTTCAAGTTTGCCTTTTGTGCTAGGTTCTTCTTTGAAGTCTGCCGATCAATTTGTGAGACCCACGAACTTGGCCTTGAGTTTTAAGGGCAACAGAAGACCGTCCACTAACAAAAAAATACTCGCTGTTCAAGCAAGTTATAGGTATATAAATTCAATTACTATTGCTGTAATCTGGAAGCAATGAATCTGTCATTTTTGTAGTTTGCTTTTGTTCTCTTCCTCTTTTGTTATCAAGGGCTCTGATAATTGCATTGCACTTCATTTATATTAATTTGTTCCAAGTTTCTAAACTTGCTATTCTGTGCAGTTCTTTCTTTCGATTTTATCATGTTAACATGCTACCTGTAATTTGGCCAATGAGCACCAAATAAGAACTTACTGTGAATAAGGAGAACTTGATTAATGAAATAAGTACCTTAATGGCACAGGGATAGGAAGAATGCAGTTTTCCTCCTTTTTGTTTTAGATATGTGTGAGCTGTTTCTAAATATATCTATTGGTTTTATGCATCCTATGGCAGTGATGGTGGTAGGCCAGGCAGTGCGAGCATCTTTGTCAGTGGCTTTGTTTTAGGGGGATTAATTGTTGGCACACTCGGCTGCGTTTATGCACCTCAGGTGATGATCGAAACAAAAGTATTTAGATGAATCATCATTTGTTTTTCTCCTATTCATGCTTGTCTTAGTCTTCACTCTTATGTAATACTGTGCTGATCTACAAGAAATTCCTTATAAGTTGTCTGCAATTGTTTGCTTTCTGCTGCATTGAGTGTTGAAGATAATTATATAATGATATCTGGCCACTATATTCGCTATCTGACAGATCAGCAAGGCTTTAACTGGAACTGACAAAAAGGATCTCATGAAAAAGCTGCCCAAATTTATCTATGATGAAGAGAAGGCCTTGGAGGTATGGATATGTCTTATACAGGATGTCTATTTATATTCATCTCCATAGACTATTTAGGTTCAAAGTTGTGGAGATTGCCGTTGAAAAAGATGCTCTGCCCGAGAAAGCTTGTGAAATTATTTGTTGCCTAGGATGCTCTTAGATATAGCCTTATATTCTTCCATTGGTAGATCTTTAAACTTTGTTAGAACGAATAATAAACAAATTGAATAAAGCTTGTTTTTAACTGTAATGTGCTATATCTTGAGGTGTAATGAATTTCCTATGCATGAGTAGATCAAAACATTAGTAGTCCCATACAATTTTAGAACTGTCCCTCTGTTGTTTTGGTAAGAGGTCAGTATTATCTGTCAAGGTTGAGATCAGTTGAAGGCAGTGTAGCTTGTTTTAGAAAAACTTGACACTGCTGATGTTTTTCCATCTTCGGTTGAATCAATTGTCAATGGCATTCATAACATTCATTCCCTTCAACTTACACGCTTGTGAAATATTTAATGTGCAGAAGCAACGCAAGAAACTGGCTGAGAAGATTGCACAGCTGAACGATGCCATAGATAACGTATCCACTCAGCTGCGATCAGAAGAGCCACCAAATGGAGCAGCAGTGAGCTCAGATGACATCGAGGCTCTCATCTAAGTCCGGTGATCGTATACAGCCTTTCCTCTAAGGCAGCACCGACCATTCGCTATGGATGATGCCATTGTTTGCCAACCTGGGACTTGTGTCTATTACAAATGCTGGATTTAAGACTTGATATATTTGTGCTATTTTGCTGTTAGTTTTCTTCATTTTGATGAATATCGAGAATCACAACGTCTAATAACCTCTTGTATTGGTATGCAAACCCAAGTTTATGTATTTATGCTTTTAGTTGTGAGACAAAGTAGTATACGAAAATAACCTTTTGGGGCATTCAAGTTTCAACATTATGAAAAACTACAAGGATTTCAAAGCGAAGTGGATGAAATTTACAGACAAAATCAACACTATTTCTTGCCCACAACCACAAATCTTAGACATAATTTGCATTACTGTCCCAAGTTGTAATGGCAGCAACTGATATTATTAGTACACTCTCTTTCTACCGTCAACTCTGATACTCCAACATGCAGAAGAAATTTAATCGATTAGTTTTTCAGGAAATATTGTGATATTTAGTTCGCCGAAACAAAATTTATAAGGGCCATCGACAAATGAAAACTACAATGGGTGACAAAATCTGTGGCTCACATGTATCTTGATGTTGCAAGAAAATTCACCATCTTATCCAATTCAGTCTCCACATTCCATCCTCACCACTCAATATCTTGACTCACATGTCTCATTTCTAAGCCAACAAAATGACAAAAACAATACTTTCCCAATATTGAATTCATGTGCTAAAACATTATATGTTAGTAAGTTTTTCATTTTAATTTTTTTACTTGCAACAATGGCGTCCCATGCAGCTTTGGCCTCTTCAAGAATCCCAGCCTGCACAAAGCTCCCTTCCAAGACATCTCATTCTTTCCCTGCTCAATGCTTCTCAAAGGTCAATTTTTGATGCAAATTGCCACCACTTTTGAGATCTAAAAAACTTGAATAGGCTTCAATGCTATTTTTGATGTGATCAAGTTAATTCTTGTGATATTATCGTGGTTTCAAGGGATTTGATTTTATCCACTTTCATGGTTTTATAGAAGCTTGAAGTAGCAGAATTCTCTGGCCTCAAATCCAGTGGTTGTGTGACTTTTGCCAAGAATGGTAGGGAAACTTCCTTCTTTGATGCAGTGGCTGCACAGCTTACCCCAAAGGTACTTTCCCCACCTTTTTTCTCGATAATCGAGTAGAGATCACTTCGAATATCTCCTTCTTTCACTCCTTTTACTCCTAAAATAGTCCTACAAGTCTATATAGCAACCATCTTGATCTGATGATGTTAGTGCTATAAACAAGAATTGCAGCTTGTACATAATTTTAAGGTTTAAGGCACAACATAGATCAATCTACACTTTGTTGAATGAAGTTCTTGATCACCAAAACTAGGATCTATCACATTTCTAATCTGATCAAACTTCATTGTACATTGTTAAACTATCAAATTTCAGAATAGTTTAGATGGATCTGTGTTGTACCTTAAACCTAAACACGTACCATTTCTAATCTGATCAAACTTCATTGTACATTGATATACTATCAAAATTCAGACTAGTTTAAACTTCTTGATAATATTTTTGCTGCGCAAGATTAGGCTGCAGGGTCACCTCCTGCTAAGGGAGAGACCGTCGCCAAACTGAAAGTCGCCATCAATGGATTCGGGCGCATAGGGAGGAACTTCCTCCGCTGCTGGCACGGCCGCAAGGACTCACCACTAGAAGTGGTGGTCGTCAATGACAGTGGTGGCGTGAAAAACGTGAGCCTAAATCACTTTTTAAGGTTGATGATGGCTCATATATGGTCTATGGCTGGTCTTGGTTACTGATTTGCACAACCATTGCAGGCTTCTCACTTGCTCAAGTACGACTCGATGCTAGGCACGTTCAAGGCCGACGTGAAGACAGTGGACAACGAGACGATCAGCGTGGATGGGAAGCTCATCAAGGTTGTCTCCAACAGGGACCCTCTCAAGCTCCCTTGGGCCGAGCTAGGCATTGACATTGTCATCGAGGTACATCACATCTCTCATCCAACGTAGATAAATCAAGACCAGATTCTACAGATTGATTATTGAATATCGTGAAAAAATTGCAGGGGACTGGTGTTTTTGTGGATGGACCAGGAGCAGGCAAGCACATCCAAGCCGGAGCCAAGAAGGTCATCATCACTGCCCCGGCCAAAGGTGCTGACATCCCAACCTACGTCGTGGGTGTGAACGAGCACGACTACGATCACGACGTCTCTAATATCATTAGGTAAGAGGGTACACTAGCTAGAAAGCTCTGGTGCATTAGTTGACATGGTTGTGTTTGAATTTCTTGCAGCAATGCTTCTTGCACCACCAACTGTTTGGCTCCCTTTGTCAAGATTTTGGATGAAGAATTTGGTAGGAATTTTAAATCTTTTCTTCTTCTATCTTTCTGTTTTTATGAATGTGTGAGATTTTCAACTTTTTTCATTCAATTTTGCAGGCATTGTGAAAGGAACAATGACAACTACTCACTCATACACTGGTGATCAGGTATACCTTAGTAAAATTTGTTATTTTTAGGGTGAGATTTTCCGTAAATACACAAACTTATATCAAATTTCATTTTATAATGTGGAAAAAAAATTGGCCAAAAAATATACAAAATTTGGTACTTTTTGGAATTTAGACAAAATTCAACCAGGCCAAAAAATATACATATAATTAACCCTGTTACAACTCTTGATGTGTATGTTTTGGTGCAGAGGCTTCTAGATGCTTCCCACAGGGACTTGAGGCGGGCGCGAGCAGCAGCGTTGAACATTGTGCCAACGAGCACGGGGGCGGCGAAGGCGGTGTCGCTGGTGCTGCCCCAGCTCAAGGGGAAGCTAAACGGCATTGCTCTGCGTGTCCCAACACCCAACGTGTCGGTGGTGGATCTGGTGGTGAACGTGGCCAAGAAGGGGATCTCGGCTGAGGATGTGAATGCCGCATTCAGAAAGGCGGCGGATGGGCCGTTGGCGGGCGTGTTGGCAGTGTGCGACGAACCTCTCGTTTCAGTCGACTTCCGCTGCAGCGACGTGTCGTCCACCATCGACTCCTCGTTGACGATGGTGATGGGAGACGACATGGTGAAGGTGGTGGCTTGGTATGACAATGAGTGGGGATACAGGTATCTATGTCTTAACAAGATTTTTCTTACTATTTCTGGAAAGGTAGTTACATTACTATTTCTGGAAAGGTAGTTACATTTGGCTTAATATGCTCAGGGACGAGCATATTCTTTTGAACCGAATCAAATTGGAATATTAAATATGGAAAGAAATTTCGGTTTTTGTCCTATTTGGTATTTTCTGGCCGAGGCGAGCTGAAATAACTGAATTTATATATTTCTTAGAATTATTTATGTCCTATTATATTATATAATTTCCTCTTTTTGTATTTAATTGATATAATTAAATATTAATTATGGTGAGTAAGGATAATTAGATTTTATTAATTTATAATTAAATTTATTATTTTTAATTATAATTTTTAATTTATTAACTCATATTTATGGTTTATTAATTCATAATTGAGGTTTATTAATTCATAATTAGGGTTTATTAATTTATAGTTAGGGTTTATTATTCATAATTCAAAATTAGGGTTTATTATTCAAAATTAGGGTTTATTATTCGTAATTAGGGTTTATTAATTCAAAATTAGGACTTATTAATTCATAATTAGGTTTATTAATTCACAATTAGGGTTTATTAATTCACAATTAGAGTTTACTAATTCAAAATTAAGATATATTAATTCAAAATTATTATTTATTAATTAACAATTAAATTTTATTAAACTAATTAATTTTAATTATGATTAATTTAATTAATTAATTAAGATTTAATTAATTAATTAGGGGTGGTCTCAGCTCGCGTGCACAGGAGACCACCCTTAATTGATTGTTGATTTTGGCTTTGTTAAATATCTCTTACAATATTTTGTTAGGCTAATGTTATTTGAAAATGATTAAAATCAAATGTTTTGTATTATCTTTTCTTTTTGGAAAAGTCAAATTTTTTTTTTTCAAAGTTTAGATTATTTCAATTTGATTATTTTTCAAACTAAAATCGAATCAAATAATCGAATACTCATCCCTAATTTGCTCCGATAATTTTCTTTTTCCAGCCAAAGGGTTGTTGATTTAGCTCATTTGGTGGCGGACAAGTGGCCGAGTGGTGCTGCGGTGGGGAGTGGAGACCCTTTGGAGGATTTCTGCAAGACTAGCCCTGCAGACGAGGAATGCAAGATTTATGAATGATTCATAAAATCTCTCGAGATTTTAGGATCTGAACGTCGATTTTTTCGTTATTTTCTTGGAATAAATTATTTCGTGTGGAGTTCTTGTTTCCCATAGCAGAATTGACTGGGATTTCTAAACTTTTAATTTAATAATGACATTTCGGATTGGAAATCTATGTACCTTTCTTACTTTTCTACTACATCAAGATTTGGACTTGAAACTTTGGTGCCTTGGCAAAGTTTCAACAAGATTGAGAGGGAAAGAGTAAATCCTTGACCAATTAAATGGTGAAGTATTATCTAGCAAGAGAGATTAGTTGTGTATATTCCTTATGAATAGACAATAGTACAAGAACTAATTATCAGGTAATTGGGGGAGAGCTTCCTCTTTTGAAACAAGGTAAGATAATACCCTCACGGAGGCCGCCCGAGGGTAGGCCACATTGGGGATCGCCCAGGGCCCACCATCTCAGGAGGTCCAAATTATATTAAAAATTAATTTTACTTATTGATATATAGATTTATTTGGATTCAAAATATTATATCATTTAAATATTTTATTTTATTTTAAAGTTCAAATTATTAAAACTTCATATATTTTACTTATAGATATATGTTTTTCATTTGGTCCTAAAATATATTAGAAAATATTGATGTTGATGTGATTATTAATTGTTTTGCATCTGCAAATACTCGAATAAATTGTTTTTTATGATATCGTATCGTAGATAAGAGTTGAGATATAGAAATATAAGGATGATAAGTAAGTTGTATATGTTTTTGATAATTTTTTATTATCTATTTCTATTTGTAGATCACTTGAATTTTACGTAAATTTACAAATTTGATTTATTTTATAAGTATAATATAAGGGATCATTTTGGACGGTCTAATGGTTAAGTGGATTCATGTGGCCAAAGGGCACGAGTTCAAACCTCACTATCGCCTTGATAGGTTCAAGCCAGTCACACCCGATTTTTCAAGTGTGGTTTAGTCGTCCTGTGTCGTTTGCAAGCTATTGTAAAGAAACATAAGTTTTACCTAGTACATACAGAAGATATTGACTGAGAGTTTTATATCAATTTTAAAAAATGGGGGCCTATATTCCTTATTTTGCTTGCATATATAAAATATCGTGAACAGACCCTCACGTCCCTATTTTAAATTGTGTAACCTCCCAACTAGCTTTATAATTCAAATGTAACTCCTTAACTAATTGAAACATGGTCATAAACATCAGTTGTTACAATCTGAATTCGGCAATCACGAAAATTAGTCCTCAAAGTTTTCCTAATGCTATCAAGACCATATGCATCAGCTGTTAGACTAAAAGTTTCAACCCTATAGCCCAATTCAACTGAGGCGCATCCTCAATCCGACCTTTGACACAACTAGCCCAAACCAGTTGTCTAGCCACTTTTGGACTATATAACTGGATCATGAGTGTTGAAGCTCTGACCTTTTACCACCATAACTATGACTGCTGGGGAGGATGAAGGTATTTACATGGAGGGCTGACTATTCCCTAGTGAAAAATCAGAATGAAAAATGATTTCGATATTATTTTCCTATTTTTCTGTGGTGATCATTTTCCTATATGTCCTAGTAAAATGTATACTACTGCATATTAATAATGGTCTATTTCCTCTGCCTTATATTCATGGGAGCAGATTCGGGAATGGAAAGCATGTGAAAATGAACGCGAAAGTGAATATGATAAAAATGGTATTGAGTTAACAAAAACTAGTGAAAAGATATAAACTATAGCTCAGAGTTCTAGTGTTTGATTAATGTCTTGTGTTCAATTATTAACTTGTTTTTGTCTCTCTGAATTAGAAAAAATAAGCACCTTCATATATGATCTATTCATATAAAAATGATATTATGGTATTATTCATATTCTAAAATCGACGTAATATCATCTCATTATCAATTACATCAAAAATTCATTTTCAATATAAGTAACCAAAGAATCATTCATCCAACGATCTCTCATTCGACTTCGAAGCCGAATTTTTAGGATCTTCATGGCAGAAAATGTTCTTTCCACGATTCAGTAGCTACATGTAAAATAATTGCAAGTTTGATAAGTTTATACACCAAGAAATACACAATATCTCTTTTTGTCTTCAATTATCTCGTAAGATTTCTCATCCTTTTCAAATTGGCAAATTCTTCACTAGAATGCACATTTGTAAAATAATTTTGTAAAGTTGGTTATCTAGAGTATTATCTCAATTGAAGAAAAATTAATTGAAATATAAACCTTAAATTAGTAAAATAAAAACAAAAGAAATTAAAGAGGCTAAATGTAAATTACCTTGGGGTTGGGATATAAAGAATCGAAGCCAAAAAGATTAAAAAAAGCTTTGGTCTAATTTCCAGTCTCCTTTTCCATCTTTAGTTCGATAGTTTGCCCAACACATATACTCCTTATCCATCTTCTTATGTTATTTACTTTTCATTTCAAAAGTTAGATTCTCCTAAATATTAGTATAAAGTGATACGTGTCAAATATATGAAATGACATATCAATGTACATATCTTTTCTATGAATGACAAATTAATGCTACTATTTAAGATAGAGATGAAAAGTATCGGCAAATATTTATTTTATAGCAGTAATTGATGAGGTGCATCCGTGCATGTGCAGTTGCACAAACTTTCTTTTTTTATCAATTTAATATAAAATTTTAATGTTTAAAATTAACGATGGATTGAATCCGAGATCGTAACTTTTAAAAATTTCTATATTAAATTATAAAAATAAAAAACTTTCTTCGTGTTTGCTGAATGCCGATAGCTAAATTTGATGCTATATCTCTACATATATGTCTATTATAATGATAAGATATGGTAGTTTATAAATTTTAATCGATGAAGATCAAGATTAATTAGAATCTTTATCGATATAAATTTAACTAAATAAACATATATTGATATTTGGATTTTCAATTAGTTTGATTTCCATCAACATAGATCTATAAGATATAGTTATGCAGTATAGTAGTATTAAATCTAACCTTGCCGACTATGTCAAAATGAATCAATGTGACTTAACATAGTAAAGACTGGTTCAACCATCTCCCACACATTCTTTTCAATTTTCATATGTAATAGCACTTTTATTAATTTGCAACATTGCTTGTGTAAATTTGTGAAATTATACTATTAATGATAATTAAATTTAAAATCTAGCTAGTTTATCAAACTTGCATAGATCATGTTAATTTACTAGTAATACTTTTACGATTTATCCAAACCAGAATTTTCATGAAATTTTTTTTCAATTTTGAGAATTGAGTCCACTCTTCTTCATAATTTCCCCCATTAAATCATTTTAAAATAAATTATTTACAAATAATGGCACCCACTTGCTGTCGGAAAACTTTAATTCTTGATAGGTTCAATGCACTAACCTTTTGAGTGGTTCCATTGCGTAGTCAACTCTGCTACTTATCATGTAGCTTTCTGATTTAATAGTTGTTTATCAACATATAATTTAACATCAATTTTGAATCTATTTTGATTTTTTATAAATGGATTTTAAAATTCATTTCAAATTAGATCTCATTTGATATTTCAAAAAAATTATTATAGACAAAACGATTAATGATATAAACGACATTATAGAGAGATGATATAAAACAACGTCGTTGCAAATAAATCAGATTTTTTTGATTTCTAAGATTCGTCGCGTCAACCCTCGTTACACAAATAATGTCTTCTCGTTTGTTTCATCGTTTAGTTCTAGTTGAGATCAAAACAATCAATATATTCTCTCTACGATATCGTTTATATCACTGATCGTTTTGTCCATGATAAATTTTTGAGATGTCAAGTCAAATTTAATTTGGTTTAAATTTAAAATTGTGATAAAATCATTAAAGTAATTAAATTTGTGTATTTGTGACAATTTTTAAAGTTCATGGAAAAAATCAAAATGAACCCAAAATTAATGTATGTGTTTATAACCCTTAATAATTTGACTCAATTTGGAATCATTATTTGCTGAAAATAACCCACATGTGAAGGTGTGCGTAAAAAAACTTAATGCATGATAGAAACTTTATTCATTAAAAAGATATGGTTATATAGAAATAAATTCATTATGATAATTATTGTATTGCGTGTGGTTTCAACTGTATATGTTATTCTTTAATTAAGTCCAAATGAAATCATTGTTTTATTCATGTTCATCTTCTCCGACTGAAGACGGCAACAACAGATCGAGTGTTATGCTGCAATCAAAGACACGGATGCACCAGTCAATGTCATTTCAGACACTCAAAGGCCACTGCTAAATACATATTTTTAGCATCCAGCTGAGCGTGCTTATCGGTTTTTTGAGTTTCGGTTAATTCAAGATTAAAACCAAAAAAAATCAGTTATTGATCATCTATTCATAATAATTTTAATTATCAAGTATAATTGTTTAATCAAAATTAATATATATATATATATATATATATATATATATATATATATATATATATATATATATATAATTAGATAAATATTTAATAAGAGAAATTAATCGAATTACAATATTAATCAATTAATTAATATATATATATATATAATTTTATATATTATATATATCGTTCAAATCGATCTTAAAATAAGAACCAAATGAATTTATTATTAAAGTTGATGAATCCATTGAGAAATTTCTGAATTCCAAAATTCTAAATCGAAGTCGGTTAATCGAGTAATCAAATAATTGATCGGGTTCGGTTACAATTAATACATTTTGACATTTTTTATTTCGATTAACTGAATGTTCGAGTTACGATTAATCGAAATCAAACCGTTTCAATTATCGAACCACCCTATATCCGTCCATCAAAACTTTGTGCTCTTGAACTCCCACACCCAATTGACAGGCACATTCTCGTCTTCGAGTGCAATAACACATTTGTTGAATCCCTATCATTTTCTTCTTTTACACTAGGATGAATCTACTATCCTAAAAGTTGAAGTGAACATAAGTACCGAATTTAATGGTTGGTCTACCTACTTTCGTGTGTATTTGCAATGCTTGAAAAAGATCTCGTTTTCCTCAAGAAATTTGGAATGAAAAGAATTCACTGCGATTACTAAATTATGGAGCTCTTTATCTGCATGAAAGAGGCAATATACATGCATTTTCATAATCTTTGTAAAGGAAGATGTTTTCTGACTAAAAATGAATACCAAACAAACAATTTATACTCCCTTCATCCCGATATTGTTATCTTTTTATTTTTTTATACGTAGATTAAGAATAATTGTGTTTTGTGTATTAATGTATGATACGAAATTCGATGCACTTTTTAGTACAAAATTGTTTTTTTTTTTTGAATGGATTAATAATAACGGGATAATCCAAAAAAAAACGAACCAACAATAATAGAACGAATGAAGAATCATTCAAATATAACAGAAAATAGACTATGATAAATAAGTAAATAAATAAACGTGTAGAGCGGCGGCAAGACTTATCCATTACTATTATCAGCTAATTTAAATGACAGCCTTTATTACTTTTAAATTTTTGAAGAAATTCAAATATCAGTTAAAAAGTTACTTCTCCAACGAACTTTCCTTATATAAAACTCACCCAAACCCAAACACAATTCCGCCTCCACACCTCAACGCTACTTCTTACTCATACCTTTCTCTCTCTACATGACTGCCCGCTCACGCCTCCTCGGAGGCGCAAACTCGCCGCCGCTCCCCTCGCCACCGTCTCGCGACTCCTCTCAAGCGATCGAAGCTATCGACTCCGACTTCATAGTGATCCTCGCCTCTCTCCTCTGCGCCCTAATCTGCGTGCTCGGACTCTTCGCCGTCTCACGCTGCTCCTGGATCCGCCGCGTCGCCGGAGGATATCCGGCTTCGCCACCGGCAACTGCCTCCAGCAAAGGACTGAAGAAGAAGGTGCTGAAGTCTCTGCCGAAGCTCACCTACGTTGAAGGCAACGAGGAGGCGGCGAAGCTCCACGACTGCGCCATTTGCCTGACGGAGTTCGTCGCCGAAGATGAGATACGAGTGCTGCCGCAGTGCGGGCACGGATTTCACGTTGCGTGCATCGACAAGTGGCTGGCCTCTCAGGCGTCCTGTCCGTCGTGCCGCCAGATTTTGGAAGTGGCGCGCTGTCGGAAGTGCGGGCGGCTGCCGCCGGCGACCGCCTCCTCGGGCGGAGGATTGCGGCCGGAGCCGAGAGAAAGCCAAGTAATTAGTATAGGTTTTATGTCTTAATTAGTTTCCCGCATTAGTTTGTAAGTAATAATTCTGCTTAGGAAGAATTAATTTGTGATTGAACTTGCAGAATCAAATTTTATTTCTGTACATATTGTATAGTTCGATTTTTGTATATATTCGAAATAGCTACAAATTAGTGACGGACGAATATACGGAATCTCTCTCTCTCTCTCTCCTATGTCGAAATAGTCTTGTAGTGTTTTGTGGTAGTCATTTTGAGGGGAACGGCATTTGCTAGGCAGGAGCCGAGCTAGTGAAGGCCTGCGAGCGGCTTAAGCTCCCGCCAGTCTTTTTAAAAATGAAAAAAAATAAAAATTTATGTTTATAAATTGTCAGATATTAGTATTTAGTAAAAATCATTGTGAAAAATGACTATACAATCAAACCAAATTACATAAAGGATAGTTTATCAAAATCTCGAATTCGAAATTTATTAAATCCAGATCCTATCAATAATTCTTTGCGTTTTGTTATGTTCTTTCTCTTATAGTTGTATGGGAATTTCCTTCTGTTTGGAAATTATTATTATTCTATATTTTTTATGCTTTTTTATTATACTCATAAATATAAGCACATTTGAAAATTACTTGTGCATTTGAAAATTTCACGTTGTATGTGAGTTTGCATGTACATTTATTACAATATTCTTGTATTTATGTAGCAATTTAGTGATTGATACGTTCAAAACAATGTGAGATGGATGAAGAAAAAGAGTTATGTGAGGCCAAGTCACACTTTTCATTCATGTTTTATTTTGTTTTTTACGCTGAGTGCTCATACTTATTTATAGTAACAGTTTTTTGACTAATTCATTCCAACCACGCCAGATCATCCGTCCACCAATTATTAATTAATCTATATTCGTTTCATCCAAGATGATTTGTACTTTATTTTAGGTTGTTCAACTTAAGATGACATATTTTTTTTAGAAATTTTTTCTCTTTAAAAGTTATAGATCCTATCAACTTTTTCACTTTAATCATTTATTTTTTCCTAAATACTTATGTCAAAAAGAAATAAATCATCTTGAATAAAATAAAGGGAATATAAAATAGAATCTGAGATCTCTTCAAAAGAAAAGGGAGAAATAGACAAAACACAAAAAGCAATTGCTCTTTATTTTAGATAGTACAATATATATGGAGCTATAATTTCTTGTTAACTGCCAAGTATGTACATATAACATATATATAAATGGTAATCATGCTAATTTCTTAACGTCGTAGTAGTAATAATAATAATAATAATAATAATAATAATAATAATAATATATGTATGTATGTGTGCTAAACATGTATATAATATTTATAGTGACGACCAACTTTCCTAAGAGAATTCGTTCGGCCATTCCAATTAAAAAGGAGGTTAAAGTTTCAAATTAACAATGCATATTATCAAGTCTATATATATATATATATATATATATATATATATATATATATATATATGGGTTGGATCAGGTGAAACTCATCTTCTTTTTTTTTTTGAAAGGAAAATTCATATCATCGCCAATCCAGGTGAGAACTCATCTTTTGAGAACTTGAACCATGCATAAGACATTGAAGATAATGCACAAAACAGTATAAAGTTGTGCATAACGAAAACTTTTAAAATTGTTGTACAACAAAATAATTTTAGAAAGTTTTCGTTATACACAACTTTATACCGCTTTATCATCATCTTCAACGTCTTATCGTGGTAGAGTTCAAAAAAGATGTGTTTTATTTGATCCACTCCATATATATATATATATATATATATATGTGTGTGTGTGTGTGTGTGTGTGTGTGTACATATATTAGCTAACATATGAGATTATATGTTTTGCACTAATTACAATATATATCAATTCACTATCAAGTTCAATTTTTTCTGCAACCGAAAAGTTCAATGAGCTTGCTGGATTCTTAAGTGGAATATGTAGTAAATGCGTGCAGCTATTGAAATAGTAGAGTGCCCAATTTATATGGGTGGAACATATAAATTGTATGTTTCATGTGAGAATCCGGTACAAGTTGATTCAACTTTCCTATGTTAGATTTCCGATCACAATACAAAATTAAACTTTATATGGAATTCGAGTTCAAAATAAATAAAAGTTTTGATATTTTTAAAAAGCTCCACAATTTAGACCATAAATTACTTTAAATCTATACATATCTATCTATCTATATGTTTGTACACGTAGTAACCACCAATTTTCTATCTATCTATCTATCTATATGTTTGTACACGTAGTAACTACCAACTTTCCTTGGGAATTCCTTTGGCCTTTCCAAGTAGACAGGAGATTGAAGTTTCAAAGTATATTCGGAGACTATATTCTTGCACTAATAATATATATTAGATTATAAGAAAGAAAAAATAATCACAGTGGTACTATTAAAACTTTATGATGGCATGGCACTAGTGATAATTAAAACATTAAATTTAACTTTTCTAGTAGCTAGTATCAAAAATCTATTCGTGCTCCTATATAAATGGTTTAAGTACATAACCTTTTAATCTATTGGAATTATAAGATGCTTTATATCTGGTAGGACGATAGTTGGTAAACAACAAAAAGACCTACTCAAAATTGACAAGATCAATTATATGATAATCTGAAGGATATTATAAAATATAGAGATAATAAAAGGATATGAACGAGCTTTGCAATTTGTATCCAACAACCAACTTTTCTCTGTGTTAAAAGTTGCCAACTTCTAACCTATAACGTTAGACCAACCAAAATGGTACTCCCTTCGTCCCATTATTATTGGCTCGTTTTTCTTTTTAGGTTGTCTCTTTATTGTTGGTTCGTTTCAAAAAAAAGAAAATAATTTTATACTAAAAAGTGTCTCGAATTTTGCATCGCACACTACTTTATACACAAACATAATCTTCTTAATCTACATATAAAAAAAAAAATGCGCCAATAATACAGGAAGGAGGAGTATAATATTGCAATATTTGTGAAGGGACACATTTTCCATTTTAGTTCCTTTTAATGGTAGCCGTCCAACAACCCAAGATGGAGGGCCCTCCATAGTTCCACTAAACCCCACTAACAACAAAGCTAACGTGGAGATTTGATTAAATTTATTTCCTTTTGAAGTTGAAGGAGAATAAAATGAATTGAGATTTGATTTTTATGTAATTTGTAAATTTGAAGATATTATCATGATTTATGAGATAAATAATAAAAATTATAAAAAAGAAAAAGAAAAAGACAAATGCTAACATAAAGTATATAATTTTTTTTTTTAAAAAAAATAGATCATCTTGAATGAGATAGCCCAAAAAATAATACAAATTATTTGAATGGAACGGAGGAAGTATGAGTTTAGAATCCTAATTACCCTGTTTTTGCAAAAAAAACAAAGCCATAAATGTTGAGTTGCTTATTGATTTGAGCATCATGTAGGCTAACATAGTAGCTAGTAAGCAGTGTAATTTTTGGGTGGTGGGCAAGATTTGGTTGATAGATTCACTAAATATTTATTATAAGGAGCTAGGCTGGGGCCTTTTCAATAAATTTTCTTAGTTTTGTTGGGCTTCTTGTTATAGGATATTGTAGTCCCTCCGTCCTTAATATATACTCTTAGCTTTTATTGGTACGTATTTTAATAAATACAATTAGTATACAGTAAATGGAGAATGAAACTTATATAATAAAATATGTTACGTGAATAAAAAATATTGGTCATTGATGATTTTTTATAAATAAGTGGATTGAATGTGGGTAAAAGTGTTGACTTTTGGTGAGGTCTATATCTATAAAAAAATGAACGAATTTTGTTGACGTACCGAAATAAAATTAAATGAACAAATATGGTGGACGGATGAAGTAATATTTAACTGGTGTTTCATTTACTCGATCTTGAAAAACATTTTAGACATTAATTTATGAAATTTACAAAAATTTCATATACATTTTATTACACGTATATAAATATGAATTTATGCGAGGGATAAATGAATCCAAACCGTAAACCCGGTTTGCTTAGGTACAAAAGGTTTACTGCATCCCACATCGTTTATGATTTAGTAGAAAATATTAGGGCCAAATCGTAGAAGGAATCATACATTTCTCGCCTTTTGGCTAAGATCAAGTTGAATATCTGTTCTTATTAGTTTAATATTTGATACGTGGGTCATTGTCGGACACGATTTAAAATTTCTTTTTGGTTGATTCTAAACATAGCTCATTTCTTACTTATTATAACCCATTGTTTAAAAAAATTAATAAAAAATATATAAACTTTACTGTTTTACCCCTATGCTCCAATTTTAATTTTAATAAATAGTGAATATTGTATAACCAACACAAATTCAATAGAAATGTGTAGCCCCCAAATATTAACATCACATCAACATACTCGGAAAAGAAATTTCATATCCAAACACAAAATCCATTAATAGTTCTTCATCTTCATAACTTTTTTTTAGAATATTTGTGTAGGATTATTTTACCAATGTGGTTGATTAACAAACTTGCATTAACTTGCTGAAAGGAGCAACTCCAAAGCAAAAAAATAAAATAAAATGGAAGATGGAATTTTACGTTAAACTCAAGAAGACATGCCAATTCCAAACATTGGTATCTATGACCTTCTCTTTCTCTCTCTCTAAATCAAAGGGGATAGTTAAAACTACAATCAATGCATAAAAATAAAAGAGAAATAGAAAGATAGAGTTAGGCGGAAATGAAGAAAAAAGACTGTCATCGACGAGGAATAGGAGATCGGATGGGGAGCCGCCTTCGGAGGGTAAGGCAACCTAACCGTCATGGCAAGAAGGATTATAATTCTTGCCATGCATCATTAGAGTGGAAGCCAAAGCATGTCAACGATGAATAATTGTTATGAATTTGTGTGCAAAGATGAACTTGCACATATCATATTTCACAACTTTTATCCCTTTTACACTCTCAAAAATTAGTTGAAATGTACGCCTCCGTTCACGAAATGTATCATATGTTTGACTAGCACATATTTTAAGAAAATAGGTGGTAGATGTTTTTTGAGTGAATAAAGTGAGAACTTTAAGGGTGAAATAGAAAGAGATAAAATAGAATGATGTGCTAAAATGGAAAGTAGAAGACTTTTATAGATGTCCAAAATAGAAATTTTGATAGTGAGATACTTTTTGTGGACGTAGGGAATATATATTATTCTATTAGATGTTTTTTCAACATGAGGTTATGATTATTCTACTCAGATTCAGAGTATTTAACTACTTGGTAGCTCTGTTTCGATAGGATAGCAAAGTTATCATGGGTAATGCGTCTGTTAGGTAGCACATATTAATATCCTTACGGTCCGTGTTTTAATGGCGGGATTGATGGATTTTGTACTATTTCTTTAGGATTTGTAACCCACAAAAATGGTGGGTTACAAAACCTATTTGAACAGTACATTTTAACTAGACGAAACCTAACTAGACGAAACATAACTAACCTACCAAACGTGGCCTTAGTTGTGTGTATATGTTAATTAATTTGTGTTTGAAACGTTGCAAGTATCAAATAGTAATATATTTCAATAGATGTAAATTAAGGCCATACATCAGATCAAGGCCCATCGGGCTTATTATAACACGTAAAATCAATCGCGGGCTCATCCCAAAATGGCCCGTGTACTTGGAAAGGCATACCAAATTTCTTTTTCCCTAATCGGCTACCTCAGTCCAGCTCGATTTGCCCTAGATTATCGCCATTTTGCCAGAATGATCTCCAATGTGCGCTCCGCCAATAACAGGAATACCTGAAATGGCTTCAATTGGGGCAGTACACGTTCATTCGCCGTCGTTCCTTCCTGTAAGTCAACTCTCAGGCCCTCTCGCGGTTCTATTCGACATTTTCTCATTTTCAATGTTCGCATTTTTGGGCTCTTTTTTCTGTAAATAATTTGGAATTTCTCATTTCCTACATTCTTTGACAAAGCTTCCAAATTTTCGGAATGGGCTTCAATTGTGGTCGGAACTGGGATTGGGTTGTAACTGTAAGTACTCGAACCGAAGAATTACATACAGAAAGTTTGTGGTGAATGCAGTGGATACCGACGTCGAGAGTAGACTCCGAAACGACGCCATTGTCATCGAGAAGTCGGAGAAAGATAATGCCGAGAAGCCAAAGCCACAGAAAAATGTTTTCGCCAAATTGCACGAATCAATTGGCTCTCTACCGGTGTTCGCCTACTCGGTGAGTAATTTCTGTTTCTTTAGTCTCGTAGTCTGAAGCTTTTTTTGGCCTTCTGCATTTGAATTCGAGAAGTTTACTTTTTTAATATTTTTGAAAGTAGGTTGAGGCCCTGGATTTGCCTTTCCAATTATATGGCATCTGGAATTATAATCTTAGGTGAGAAATGAGTTTCTGAAGTTAGGCATGTTGAGATTGGGGTATGGTGATGCTGCTATTCATGTTTAGCTCAGTTACATATAAAATAGGCCCTGAGATGAATGATTTTTAATGTAGTGGGTTTTAGGTTCTTGAAGTCTGTCGCATTGTCTAGGTTTGACTGAATTTTTTGAACAGGATGTTTCAATTGGTCTACGTTATATGTTTATCTACATTTTTTGTTTACTTTTATGTCTCTAGACTCCTTAGGTATTCTTATGTCATGGATAACCGTAGAATTATTAAATGTGCGTAATCTGTAATACTTTTCATTGTGCCTGATTTCTGTCAAAGTGATTGCCACTTGGGAGCTTTTATGTTGCTTCAGATAAGAGCAAAAACTGTTAGTGTAGGGTAATGTGTGAGAATATGGTTCGGTTGATGGTCGTTCTATTCAATTGCAGCAACCAGCTTCTGCATGTCTTTGGATGAAACTCTAGTTTTTTACCTCAAAATTTAAAAAAGATCAGCAAACCTCAAGTTTTACTTGCAACCCACGCATTGCATAAGATAGTGGATGTGATTCTCGCTGAAAATTTACTCCATTTTCTTGGTTTTGGCAGATTGGAAAAGTTTCTGGTATGAACATGAACTTCACTATTGGATTGTGCATTGTAGCGACCATGTTAGTTGTTGTGGCGAAAGGTTTTGCATCAAAGAAGTCAAGTGACCGTCGTCCAGGCTCTGTGGCTGATCTTGTCCGGCGTGGACAGCTTAGATCAGATAGAAGAGGCATGTACGACTCTAACCTTCTTTCGTTGAGATTGAACTCTATGATTTTAAAGTTGTTACTAATCATGCCTTTGATATGGTTGATGAGCAATGTAAGAGTTCAATTCTTCTGGCACATTTCTTCTTTGGATGCGGCTTCTCTAATACTGAACAGAGTCTGCATGTTGGATTCTTTAATTCTTGGTATTCGTCGTTGCATCTTCTGATTTTTCCCTTTTCCATTCTTCTTCACAGCTCCACACCTCTCAAGTATGAGGACCCGTTTAACAACCCTATGGTGAAGGTCAGCAAAAGCAATTCAACCGTTGAAATGTGTGGAAAAGTGTACCGCCTAGCTCCTGTGACTCTTACAGATGAGCTACAAACTGTACATCAGAAACGGAGATCCCGTGCATATCAATGGAAGAGACCAACAGTATTCCTCAAGGAAGGAGATCCAATACCTCCTGATGTAGACCCTGATACAGTCAGATGGATCCCTGCAAACCATCCTTTTGCAACAACTGCTAGTGATATCAATGAAGGCTTGGCTCAAACAAACGTGTATCAGAAGCATGGCGTTCCATTCCGTATCCAGGCAGAGCACGAAGCCCTGCAGAGGAAGCTTGAAGCACTGCAGAATGTAAGTTCTCATAGATTGTCGCACTTATTTTGAATGCTCAATAGGAGAAATGGACTGTCGTTGGGCTTATGTTTTGACTGTGAGTGGTGCAGGATAAAAAACTGGGCAAATTAGTAATAGATCCTGCTGCAGCCAGAGATTTTGAGAGGCCGATGAAGTTGCATATAAGGTCGGAGAATCAAGTGGAGCATAGCGCCTCGACTCCTAAACTGGGCTCAAATGCTTCTCCATCTGATCAACCTTCTGGTAACAAACCACCACCTGAGGAGATGCAGAATCCTTAAACGAGTAAACGCGTCGAATTTTGTATTTAAGTCATCAATTTCCATCAGAATATAGAGGTCCAAAGATTGATCTAATTTACATATTATTCAGTTATAACACAGTACCAGGTTTTGAGTGTCTATTGCCAAATTTGTTCATTATTTTTGTTTTTAGCCCCTATTGATAAACTGCAGCTTTCCGTTTTTTCTGTTAATTTCAAATGGCACTTTTTAAATCCACTATATATAACCTTGTTTGACATTTGACAAATTACACCAACTCAGAACAATCCATTCTAACACCACACAAACACTATCTTCAGTAGCATTGCTCTATCACTCGAGCTTTACTCCGACGGCAAAGAAGTCTGTAATAACCTCCAACGGCATGCCTTTCGTCTCTGGCACCCTCAAGAACACGAAAAACCACGAGATGACGCAAACCACAGCATAGATCCCGAAAACTCCGGCCAAGCCAATTGAACCAAGCATCACGGGGAGCGTATATGTAACAATGACATCGCATATCCAGAAAACGAGGGCGCATATGGCGATACAGAGGCCCCGGACTCTCGTGGGGAAGATCTCCGAGCACAGGATGTTAGGGATGGGCCCGTAACCCATCGCGAACGTGCAGAAGTACATCACAACACAGACGGTTGAGATCGCTGCATGAGTTACTTCACCAAAATCGAACACATTACCAATCACGAGTGCAACAAGTGATATTATCAGGACAGGGATCGTGGTGAGCAGCAACGACCTGAACACAAACAAGCACGAGAAATATTCACTTCTCGAGTTCAAGAGAGAGTGACTGAGAAGGAAAAGTGTAGGAAAGAGAAGGGACCTTCTTCCAGCAACATCCATGAGCCTCATTGCAACAGCAATGCTCGGAAGCATCAAGAAATTCGTCAATGCGCTGATGAGGAACGACGAAGAGTCTGAGCTAATGCCGAGGTTTGAGAGAAGCACGTCGACCCCTGCTTGCTCGAGGATCTGAGGAGTGTAGTACAGAACCCCATTGATGCCCGAAAACTGAACAAACACGAAAATACAGCAGTGTAGGTTAATGACAGTGAAGCACGAGATGAACTAATAAATAAGACTCTTGCAATGCCTATAGATGTTGAAAAGAAGCTAATCAGCAGTACCTGCTGCAGCATTTGAAGTCCGATCCCAACGAACAATGCTCGTTTAATGCCAGGTTCGACAAGAGCAGCCCAAATCATCCCATTTGTAGCATCTTGTGAAGGATGCACCATTGCCGGTCCAACTAGTTCCTTCGCATAGAGAGCCGGCTGGCTCACTATTGCTGCAGCGTGGATGTAGTTGTCCTCATCACCACCGGGGAGTGAGACCAGAGAGCCACGCCTCATGCCAGACCCTCTCTCGCGCAGGTAAATCCTCTTAAACCCTCCTTTCATTCCATCTCCACCTCCTCCCTCCGACCATTTCCACGCTAGTCGCCAGCCACCGCCAATGCCCGTGCCACCAACTCCTTCCCCGTTCCCTTGCACGAGGCTACCATGGGATTGAACAGGGACGAATCCCTTCTCCATGGTCGTAGTTTGGCGTGAGATCAATGGGCTTTGCAGATTGCTGTCGGACTCCACACCACCGCCCTCCGATTCATACCCCTCGCCTTCTCTTACAAAACTCTCTTCATCCCACTCTTCATCTTCTTTATCTTGAGGCTCTGCAGTGCTAAACATGCTCCCAAAATTGGGGAAAAGCATGCTCCTCATGCTCCCTGCCTCCGGTAGCTTCTCGTGGACACTGCTGAAGAGTGTCACCAGAGGGTCCATAATGCTTCCTTGCCGTGAGACGAGGCTGAGACGGCTTCCACCAGTGACTGGCTTTGCTAACCACGAGAGGCCCTCCTCCGGTCCATACAATTTGATATGGTCTTCATCACCACGTTGCTCGTGGTCCTCGTCTACTTCGTCTACCGGACCGATAACATACTCTTCTATCGAAGGCTCGCCACCAACTGCTAGACCTTCAACAAGTAAAGCCATCTCACCTGTAATCAGCAAAGGTAGGACAATAAAGTAACCACGGGATTAAAGATCAAGCCATAAGTGAAAATTAATTCTAATAAATCCAACTCTTACAGATTATACTACCATTCTAACAAAATATAAGGTTAACGTAGGACTATCTGCAATAAAAAACTAGTGTATCAGTCGAGCAAATAGATATCAGCCAATGGATACCTATTTTTATTTTAAGTTAATTACTTAGAAATATATTATTTCTAGTTAACCAATCTCTATAGATCGACCTTACTGCTATTGAAATTTTAGTAAGTTATTTATTTTTGGTGGTCTTGACAACCACTACCAATCAAAAGGTAGAATAACAGATAGAAACGTACCAGAAACATCCTCCCTACCACGCAGTTTCTGCAAAACTCGTTTCGCCTCTACCATCATCCCTTTGCTCACTAGCCATCGGGGAGATTCAGGCAGATACAACACTGTCAACGCAAAATACACAAGAGAAGGAACGGAAAGAACTCCGAGCATCAACCTCCAGCTCGTGGAAGGCACCAAGGACATCCCAAAAACCATACAATATGCCAAGAACATCCCAACAGAGCCAGCAAACTGAGGGAGGGTATTCAACAGGCCTCTTATCTCTGAAGGGGCAGTCTCGGATATATAGAGGGGAATGAGAGTAACAGCAAGCCCAACACCAAAACCATCTAAGAGCCTAGCTAGAAGCAAGACATAGATATTGGGAGACCACAACATTATCAAGCCGCTGATGAAATAAAACATAGACGACAGAATAAGCATTGGACGTCGTCCAACCATGTCTGATATCGTCCCCGAACAAGTGGTGATGGTTGTTGCTCCAATAAGAGACATTGCCACTATAAGCCCTTCTGTGGCTGCCCCTAATTCCAGCTCTTTTTTGATGTAAACTATAGCCCCTAGACAGTAGAAATAACTAAATTTGAATTCCCTATTTGAAGAGCAGAAATGCTGAAAAATAATACATGATGATTGTCCAATTTAGTAGTATAGAACATATCATTGCACACAAAATTAACTATTAGGATAATGAGAGAAATAATGACCTGCAATAGTTGCATTGTCCCAACCCTGCAAAAGGTTGCCAATTGTAGCAGCAATGGCTACTAACACAGCACCTGTCATCTTTTCACCAGAAATCAAACTTCACACTTTCAGAGTAACCTGCTATCGAATAAAAGCCGAGATAACAAAAATTCAGTAAGAATCAACAACTCCCTCCCCAAAAAAAAACAATACATCAATTTTATAATTGTTTTTGTTGTTGTTATTATTATTATTATTATTATTTCTGTGATTACACAGAGCTTTGACAAATGCATGATCGTTCATGATAAGTACTGAAGGCTAAAAGAAACTCTACTTGCTTTGAACTTTTCACATAAACAATCATCAAAATCAAAATCAGGGCACACCTTTGCAGAATTTCATGCACAATCCTCACAACATAAACACAGCTAAAGAAGAAGAAAAGAATTTAAACAAAGTTAATAAAGATTTCAGAGTTCTCCGATGAACAAGAACTTTAAAGAATTAAGCTATATAACTTATGCCATAGAAACATACAGTATTATTGACGTTACAGATAAATCAGGAGGATTCAAAGAATCGCAATTAGTAGTAAAGTTTGAATCTTTTTCGACAAGTATGGATTGAGTTAAAAAATGGGTACTGGATTATAAACAGAGGGATTCAGAAAGTGAGCAGCTCAGGTGAGGTGAAAGCTAATTTTCAAGCAGCAGGAAGAAGTTGGTCGAGGAAACAAGATATTCATTAATTTAATGATCTAGCGTAATCTTGTGCCCAAATTAATTAAATTTTCCCCATACTTTTATTTTTATCCTTTTGATCTTTCAATATTTTTCTTTTTAGAAAAGAAACAGATCATTGTACACTTGTGCAGCCTTTATTGCAAAAAGATAATATTTAATTTGTTGAATTATTTCGTTTTCATGTGATGTCATGATGTTTTAATCAGAGGTCTCCTATATATCCATCCGTATATTTAGATTTTGATATTTTTATTTATATAAATGATATTTAATATTTTTTCAATGTAAATTATACTTAAACAAATGATATTTTTTATAACAAATGATATTTTTATCTGTTCGTACAATACAAATGGATTTACATGAGTTTTTTTTTTTGGTCAAAACGTACGAAATAACATAAAACGGGAGAAAACATATTTCAAACTGATCTCAGGCATACCCGAGGTGGATACAGCCAAATTTCCGTAGAAACAAGGCAAGGGGGGGATAAAAGACCTAAGGGCCAAAAGGCCCAAAACCCATAAGCCAAAGAGCGACTCGCTCAACCTATGAGAGCGATAAAGAAACAAACCTACTCAACAAACCCCTTATCGTGATCAAATCGCTCAACATATTACATGAGTTTTTGTGTTTAATTCATTGTCAACATTCTTTTTATTGTTGTTTAAAGAGGGTCGTACGAGGTGAGGTGCATGAGAAGAATTTGGACTGATGTGGGGTTTATCGTGATCAAATCGCTCTCCTAAAGATTCTTTTTCGAATCCTAATGCATTGGGCTAGTTTTTCTTCATTTCTTAAGTTTCTCTCAAAATTAAGAGGAAAAACATACTAACTATAAGGGTGATGCAGATTAATTTAGGTTAATTCTTATATAACAATTATAATCAATTATATAATATAAAAATGATATATTACTTTTTTTCGGATGTTGAAGGTTCCTATATTCTTGAGAATAATAATAACAAAGATTGATTATTGGATTGAACTTATTTAGGTGGTAATTATGAACTTAGACTAATTTTACATGTATCATGAATTCATGACGTAAATGATTTATTGATGAGTTGTCTAGAAAGAAACATGCATCTTCATACATTATTGGTCGTCAATATATTCGGTTTAGATTAAATATTTTATATACATATAGTAAATTTATATATTATATAGACACACTAGTGTAAAAATATAGATGTATATATATACAAATACACATTTTCCAATTCAAATAAGTTCTTATTTTAATGCGTATTATGACGAATTGGTAGTTATTACTAAAAACGTAAATGTGACTATGTTTGTGACAAACATAAAAGCTTGATTTGTCTAACAAATTATGGGATTATGTTCCATATACACAATTACAAATTCTTGACTTTTCAAAACATATACATCGGATTAAATACTAGATTAGTTTCAATTGCCTTTAAAGAGAGAAATTGGATTCAGTGTATTTCTTCTACACTATGAATAGTTGTGACTTTTGTGTGTGTGTTGGCCTAGTGGTAGAGTGGTTAATACCCGAGGCCAAAGGTCTCGGGTTCGAGTCCACCGTGATACAAACCTTTAAAATGTATTAATTGACCCAAAAAAAAAAATGAATAGTTGTGACTTGTTGAATTAAGTTCGTACCTATACTATTCCTAACTTCACAATTTCTTGTACACCTATATATATTATAAGTTATATGTTCGTATTCCAAATAATAACATGATCAAAATAGGGTGTTAATCTATGTAGGATCTGACATAAATATATATATATATATATATATATATATATATATAGGGGTTGGTTATAGGGAGAACCTTCTCTAAGATAAGAAATAAGAACTTATCTCCACCTTAGATTTCATCTAATCTAATGGATAATATTTAATTCATGCTTAAAAATGAGTTTGACTATTTTTATACTATTTTTAGGGTTTTAAACGTGTTAGGGGTATTAAGGTAAATTTAAATATTCGTGTAAACCTGATTTTTCGCCCAAATCCGGATTCACATTTTCTCTCTCATGAAAATAGTAGTTGTGCATATGATTATAATGGTTGTGCATAAGATTGTAAATAGTTATGCGAAACAAAACAGTAACTAAGAATCAAACTTATAAAATTAGAATCCATATTTGAATAATAATTAACGTAAAAAAGTAAAACAACATTGAATAATAACTAACGTAAATATTTTTATCTTAAAATAAAGATCATAAATAAGAATTTCGCATTGAAAACTCGCAACTCGTGGGTGGAAAAATGATATATAAAACTATGATTATTTCCATAATTCGACTAATGTGCATAATTAAATACTAATTATGCATATGATTATAATGGTTGTGCATAATGGTCATATGTGCGTGATACTTAAAGTTAATTATGCTAACATGTTTTAAATATGAATAATGTAGTTCAGTACTGTGCACAACAATCTGTAAAACGGTGCATAAGAATCAGCAAACTCGATGATGCCATAAATATTTGCTATGATTTTATCCGAAAAAATTTATAGTGCAATATTCAAGAAATTATGTCTTTCGAATTTTTTTAAGAAAAAACAAAACAAATGAAAAGCATAAATCTTTGCAAATAAACATGTACCATAAATATAGCATATAATCCCATATTTTTAGGAAAAGTCGGTTACACTCAATAATAATTTTACTATATTAACCTTTTCGAAAAAAACTGTAAAAATAAATCCAAAAATAAGTATAAATCTCAACCATCAAATCAAGCAAAATATACGTCCAGGATTAGTTCTTATTTCTCAAAAAAATATGAGTTCTCATTTGATCCATCCCCTATATATATATATATATATATATGTTGATGAGTCTCATATTGAATAAGTATCCATTTAATAGTTTGACAATATATATATATATATATTTGAAAATTTCGAAATGTTATTTTAATGCAACACTTGCATGGTTGTGACCATGTTTTATAGCTAAATTGAATCATTTTATTATCAAACAGTAACGTTAGAAAAAGACTACCATTTGAAACATTTATATTCTAAGCCTTCTTTAATATTCGAAAACTATGGTTAGTGACAGCACAGTTCCCGACATTTTATAGGCCATATGCAAAATAAGAAATATAGGCCCCCATTTTTTAAAATTCATATAAAATCATCAGTCATTATTTTTTGTGCGTATTAGGTAAAACTTATGTTTCTTTACAATAGCTTGCAAACGACACATGACGACTAAACCACACTTGAAAAATCGGATGTGACTGGCTTGAACCTATAGAGACGATATTGAGGTTTAAACTCGTGACCTCTAGCCACATGAACTCACTTAAATGTTAGACCGTCCAAAAATATATCTTATATTATACTTATAAAATAAATCAAATTAATAAATTTACGTAAAATTCAAGTGATCTACAAATAGAAATAGATAATAAAAAATTATCAAAAACATATACAACTTACTTGTCATCCTTATATTTCTATATCTCAACTCTTATCTACGATACGATATCATAAAAAATGAGTTATTCGAGTATTTAGAGATACAAAACCATTAATAACCACATCAACATCAATATTTTCTAATATATTTAGGGACCAAATGAAAACATACATCTATAAGTAAAATATATAAAGATTTAATACTTTGGACTTTAAAATAAAATAAAATAAAATATTTAAGTGATATAATATTTTTGGATCCAAAAATCTATATATCTATAAATAAAATCAATTTTTTAAAATAATTTTGGCCCCCCTGAGATGATGGATCCTGGGCAGTCGCCGAAGGTGGCCTACCCTCAGGGGCGGCCCTGGTTAGAGATATCAATCTAGCCCGAAACTCATGGATTAATTCGAATAGACCGACAATTTAATAGAGTTAGGGTTGAAAATTTATAACATTAAAGTTTTTTAGCTCAAGTGCCCTGTAACCAAACAGTCTGACAACCCAAGGGGTGTTGAAAATAACTCGAACCTAAGGGACTGACCCAAAAATCGAATAGGTTAACTTGATTAACTGAAATTTTCTTTGTTACATGGTTTTCAAACTTCATTACTTTCTTTTAAAAGTTAGTATAATAAGAGTTTTTTTTTTTTTTTGCAAATACTTGTGAAATGTGTTTAGGTTAATATTTGAAAGTTGTCATTTCATTTGTTTATCTTTTTTCACCAACATTTAACACAATATATATATTATATATGATTATCAAGAAAAAATAAATTTAATTTTTTTTTTCTTAAGCTTTTTAGGTCGATTAGCCCAAAACTCGAAAGTTTAGGGTTCTGGTTGAAATTTTCTAATCCGAAAAAATATCGATCCGAATGACCAAACCGAATAGTCCAACAAACCAAATATGTTAATATGAACCTGAGTTGGTTGGCCCGATTGACGTTGTACCTTTACGCATACCAGTATTATACTCTTGTCTAATTTTCATAATCAATTCATGTGTTATTAATTATAATGTATCTTATTTTGTATGATATTTTAGTCTTGGGCGCGACATTGGCAAATCTTGATTATTAAAGTCTATTTAATGTAGGAATGTATTTAGGCTTATTTAATTGTATTATATATGACATGATAGACATAAGTTAAATGAAAAGGACATGTACCATATAACCTGGGGCACCTAGAAAGTAATGAATTATTGGCAACGCCAAACTCAGTAGAAAAAGTAAAATATCAACTCCAATAATTAAGAGATATAATTAATGTTCAATCAAAGTACATCCTTTAACTAGTGGAAGAATTTTTAGTGATAGTAACACAATTATATTAATAATAACCATAATATTTAGTGGAAATTGGGGACGGAGATAGACATACCCAACTTCAACTGAACGCACTTGCACATACAAATGACAATGGATCCCGGATCTGATCCAGATTCGTGGATCCAGATCCATTTTTGAGGATCTGAATCCTCAAAAAATTGGATCCGATGGATCTGGACTGGATCTTACTCTCATATTTCATATCTGAATCTGGAATTTAGTTTTTGAGACCCGGATCCGATCCAGATCCGACCCACAAATCCATTTAGTTATTTATTTATTTATATATATATATATATATATATATATATTATTTTTATTATAATTAAATACATAACCCCAACTTAAAACTCTTCAATTTCCTTTTTTAAATTCTCCCAAAACAAATATGCTCTCAATTTCATTTCAAATTCTTTCAATTATGTACCAATTGACATTCACGAAGGGTCGCGCCACTTACACCACCGACGATCGAGTTGTTTGTTGTTTCTTACTTTATAGTAAATTTGTAACTAACGACTTCCAATATAGTGATAATTGTAGAAATTTTAAATAATTATTATAGTATTATTGTGTATTTAGATTATTATGGTGTTACTGTGAATTATAGTTGATTTGAAATTTATTTTAGAAACGAAAACATATGGATCCGGGTTTAGACTCTGGATCCTGTAGATCTTATGGATTTAGATCTGGATCTAACTTTTTTGGATCCAATGGATCTGGACCAAATCCGGACCAAAACAAAAAAAATCGGATCTAAATCTGGACCTAACCAGATCCGGTCTATTGTCATCCCTACTTACTTGACCTTATGAACCTCAATTGAAGATTCATAACAGAAAATACTAAATAGGTTTAGGCTGCAAATATTTTTTTTCTTTCTAAATATAGTTTTTTAATATACATATATATATACACTAAATAAAATATTTGAATTTTCGCTCCTCGTAAGATTCGAACCTAGATAATACACAATACACTCTTCCAACAAAGTGATGCATCACCATTGATTTTTATGATTTAATAGCTGAAAATAATTTTTATCTTCTTACTTTAAATAAAGTTTTTATTTGAATATATTCCTCATTTATTAAACTAAGAAGAATAGTCAATATTATCGGCCAAATATAAACAGCTTTAAATAAGGTTTTTATTTGAACATATTCCTCATTTATTAAACTACGAAGAATAGTCAATATTATCGGCCAAATATAAACAAGAATATCAAAATTTTCAATTGAAATGAGTTATAGCAATAATCCATTTGTCAAGCAAATTAAAGCCCAATTTAATGGGCTTTTTTAGTCTTTACTATAACCCACCCAGATCCGGATTAGTTTGTTGAAAAACTCCATTGTTATCAGATTCGTTTTGCCAAGTTAGCAGATTTCTCTCTCCATAATTCTAAAAACAGCAGCAGAACTTGAAGAAGATGGTGATGCGAGGACAGCCGTTGGTCACCAAGCTGGCGGCGCTGGCAAAGGATGTAGTGTTCCCGGCGACGATAATCGCCGCCCTCGTCTACTCGCCGCCCGATTCTTTCCGGGGAAAACCTCAATCTAAATCCAGCTGATTGAGGATCGTCGAGTTCTTCGGATTAGATGAAAAGGTTTTATTTCAACGTTTTTTATCTGTGGCGTTTCTTATTAGGGTGTGTGTATTGATCCCTTCCTGTTTTTTTTTGCTATATATTCTGTTTTATTTTCAGCATTTTGTTGCCTCGAACGTTAGATTTGCGATTCTTCGATTTGCTGATAGTAAAAAAGTTATGTCGAAATATCTGGGCATTTATGTTGTTTAATATGGACAAAGGTTAATTTGCTGAAACTTGAATTTAGAAATGCTCCTGAAAAATTCGTGGAGGTGGTATATTGGGGATTAACCTAGGACAGAAATAGTTTCTCTTAAGGTTGAGTTTTGGAAATTTTGTACTATAGTTTGAGGTTTCCAGTCGGAAACGTTCGATTTACTACACTAACAATAAGCAGAGGAATGAGCTAATGACATAATAAATGGTGATCAACATTTTTTTCTGAGATTGGATATTTCTAGCATTGTTTCAATCTCCTTCTCTTACTTATTTTGTTGGCTATTGCTATTTGATTGTTAAAGAGAAACAAATAGTTTGTTCATCATAGGATTTGAAACTAACCACTTTCTGATTGCTTCTTTAGATTATTGCAATCTCGGTTCATACATTGTAATGATCTATTTTCCAGTAATAATCGGCATGCTACAGAGGCTAAGAATTAGACATGCAATTTTCTATTTCATGAAGTTTCCGTATCATATGAAACTAATTCAGGGTGTTTTTCCTGATGCAGCTTTTCACGATGGCTGAACATGCACCTTTTGGTTAAAGTCGTGATGTGTTGAACGAAAATGGTATGTAATAATTGCAACGCTGTTTCACTGATGTAAACAATTGAGGAATCTTTCAACTATCTCAATGCAGTTCTGTTTCTTTCTTCACTGTCAATTGCCTCTCAGTTTGATAGTTTTGAATATGCTCATGTTGTGTGATAAGCTTCAATTTCCATGAGTTGTGTGATTGGATTAGAAAATTAACATAGAGAGTGGGTTTCTTCACTGGGGAGTGGCTTGTGTCTAGCACTCTGTAATACTAGGATTTGATATCCTTTGGATTGGGAAATGAAGGATCTTTGCTGATGCAGCAACTTCTTTCGGATTATGGTGATTCTCTAATTCCTGCATGATCGTTTGGGGAACTTCATGTACCCAGTCTTCTCTGCTAAGTATTGATCATTATACAGTATGGTGAAATTTGCTGTGAACTAGCCAAATATGGGTAGCCAGCCTTGTTGCCCGCCCAAGTAATTGAACGGTTGAACCAGTAGTCCCGTCTCCTGATTACTCTTTGTTGACTAGTATTCGTTTGTTTGCAAAGCATGTTTTTTTGGTTTCACGGCCTCAATGTCTCTTGCCACTTTAAGAAGAGACGTAAACAATTGACTGAGGTGCTGGCCAAACTTCCTAAGTTCACTGCATCCTAGGTTAAGAACTATACGTTACACAATTAAGGTCACTAGGTCTTGAAGATTTCCCAGACAGACAAGTTAACCTTAACTATGGTTTACTAGTTCACTCCGCTGGTTTGACACCAACTTTCGGGGAAGGCTGAACGGAGGAAACTCGACTGATTGGTGTTATGATTCTTTGTTGATTTGAGATTGTGTTTCCGGGCTAAGATAATATTCTGGATGTTATTGTATGCTTAGAGAGCCAGGTTGCAATCTCTACACCTCATTCCCGAAGAATTTATTTGCAGTAAAAATGTAACTAGTGTATACTTTTTTCAGTAAGTCGTAAACGTTTGTTTTACCTTTCCTGTTTAAGATTATTGCTTTGGTTTAATTAAATTGGTTGTGTAATGAGTTTTTGATAACTTGATAGGAAATAATTTAATTAATTATTTTCTGAAATTAATCACAGTATGTGTAGATTAATTGTAATAGAACAATCTATTTAGAAGCCAAATCTAATTTAAGTTGAAACTCAATGCCATTCATTTATAAGACTTGAGTTTTTTTGCTATGTTCTCCAAATGGCATTTCAGTTCTAAGTTATAACCATCGCGATCGAGCTACATCTTCATTTCAGTTGTTAGTTAAGGGTTATTTTCCAAATTTTCTGTAATCAATCATTTTCATCATTTTATGGCACTAATCATCTGTATCATATTTCTAAATTCTTGGCATAATTACAAAATGACTTTGAAAATAAATTACAGAAAAAGTACATTTTAATCAACAGAAAATATTCTTATTTTCAGCCCTATAACTTTAAAATCTTGAAATTTGGTATATTCGGTTACAAACACCGGAAATAGACTCAAAACATAATCTAACAAGGCCTAAATCCAGATACCCAACTGTTGTCTATCTTATTCTTTATTTTTAAGGAATGAAAATGATTAATTTGTATACGTACGAATGTAGGAATACAAGCCCATCATTTTGTACAAAGTATTACAAAAGTTTACAGCAACAAATCTTTGTCAATGGTTGGGGAGAGATATAAAGTGGATATTGTCGTTTGCACAATCTTACCTCTATATAATATATGCACAGCCATATCTATAGACTATACATGTAAGTATAGGTAGGCTCAAGATGCCACCATTAAAACCAATCTTTGCTCATGCAATCGCACCACATCCAAGCAAACCACAACCCCCACCCACCCTCAATAAATCACATCCTGACATCACATCACCCCACCCCACCCCACCCCACCCCACCCCAATCAAATCCAGCCCCATCACATTTGTTTTTTTTGCAACCCACGACACTTCTGCAATAAAATCTTCTTTTTTTTGGTGCCAGAAATCAAAGATTTTGGTTATATACCAGCAGTAGTAGTTGTAAATTGCAATCTTTATCTTGGCATAAATAAATATATGGTACAAAAACAGCAAAATAAAGTACTAGTCACTCCTTAGTCCCATCATTAATGCTACTGCTACATGCTTACATTCATAAACAGATGCAGAATATACATATCCAGAATCTCTAGATTCTGTAGATAATATTTTATAGTATTCCACAATTAGAATACTGAATAAGAAGTAAAAGAGGAAGAAGATATTTTAAATATTTAAGACTGGCAAGAATAATCTCCAGTGACTTTGATGGGAGGTAGGATTTGAATCTCTCTCTACCACCATCTAAAAGCCGGCTCAGTTGACATCACATGATCAATAGCTGCAGCATCCATGGCAGCTGTAACGATGTGATCATCCACTGTTACTGATGGGATTGCCAAATTTCCCCCAAAAACAAATGGATTTTCATATTTGCTATTGCCACACACATCACCACACACATACTGCAAATGGGTCCGAAAATCCGACTCTTTCTTGCACTGTTTAGAAATGGCATTGCTTAGCTCCTTCAAACTCAAGTCTTGATTCGACATGAAGGGCTTGAGAAACATGGAGCTGTTGTCCTTGCTCGCTTGGATCGGGTTGACACCAACTGGTAGGATATCGGGTTGGGACACGAGCGGGTTGATTAGGGCTTTCAGCTCGGATTGATCTTGAGTAGTGTGATAGAGAAGAGGGTTTTGATTATGGTATTGGTTTAGGGTTTGGAGCAATGGTGATTGATCTTGATGATCAAGTGTTGATGGTGGCTCAAGCAATGGAGGCAATGAAGTAATTGGGTTGTAAAATGATGAGCCTCTCATTAGGTAACTTTGGCCTTGCAGTAGACTTTTCTTCTCAGCCATCTTGTGGAAAATTCGGCATATCACCCACTCCTCCTGTCGAACGTGATATATATGAAAACATTAATCATTGTTGACCATTTCCCCCTTTTTCTTTGTGCAATTTCTGTAGGAAACAAGTGATTGAAAACTGTTTCCCGACACTTTCAATCAACATTTCACCATGACAACCACCACAAACAAAATAAAAAACTAAGTCAACCCTAGGAAAAAGGACAAGACATTTTGTTTTTGATATGAAGTATATACAATCTTTTTCATTTCATTGAATTCCCTAAAACCACATAAATAAAGTATATCCATCCAACATGTACATGTATAATGGTGGAGGGCGGCTGACCTTGCCGGTGTGGCGGCAGGAGAAGTCGCCGTCGAGGCGGTACTCGTGCATGACCCACTTGGTCTTTTCCCCTCTCGGCGCTCTGCCCTTGTAGAAAACTAGGGTTTTCTTCATCCCAAGAAGCGCCCCATTCGCAGCGCTTAACACCTCTCTATCTTTCCCCGTCGCCTTCCAATAACCGGCCCCGGTCGCCCGGTTCGTCCGAAGCCCGGTCGGGTATTTCCGGTCCCTTAAGCTGAAGAAATACCACTCCCTCTCCCCCATCTTCGCCGCATCTGCACAGATCATGGATTAGGATGAGACACTCTCGCACAATAATTAGGGTTTTGCAGAATTTGCATAACTAAGCGCGTAAACACACACTCTCTCTCCAGAATGTACCTGGAAGCTCCCACGGCTCGCATCGATTGAGGTCGACTTCAGCGATGTCGATGCCGCAGAAGGCGCCATTGAAGACTTTTGAAGCTAAGTAGAAGGTGATGAGCTCTTCATCGGTAGGGTGAAATCTGAAGCCAGGAGGGAGGCCTTGTTGATCATCCCTCTCGAGCTCACACAGAATCTCTTCCATTCCCAACATTTTCTTTAATTTTTGGATTGAGAAATTGGATGTATATGCTAAAAACATGCAGAAGAGCTTGATAGTTGTGTGGGTTATTTATATAATTGAGAGTAGAGTGGAGGGGAATTGAAGCACTGAATACGAAGGGGAAATGGAATAGATTTGTGGAGGGGGCGTCATAAAAGCTAATCTGCAGAGGGCCTGTAAAAGCCACCTGAGAAGGGCTCCAAAACAGGCAAAATAATATTCAAGAGAGAGAGGAGAGAGGGGGTTGGGGTTGGAGGGAAGAAGTAAATGCTCAATGGGAGAGGAGTTGGTTGCAGAGATTTATGCGTGCGTTTGTTGGCATGCTTACAAAGAGTCAGGCCCTCAGATTCACACTGCACCCCTATTGCTGCTATTACACATATTTAATCCCATTCCATTTTATGTTTATAAAAAGAAAGTGAATGAATTTTGTGGACGTACCGAAACGAAATTAAACGAACAAATATCAAGAATAGATGGAGTTTTTTTTTATCTCATCACATCTAATGTCTCTTTTTTTTTCTTCTTCTTTTATTTGAGTAAACATTAATAGGGGAGAATTAACGTAAAAATCATTTTTATCATGAGAACGTAAGAATCAAAAGTGATAAATTTGCTGTGTAAATTGATGAATTCATATGGAAAGTTAATGAATCCAAAAAAATAGAATTTTCGTCCCTCATGGGATTCGAATCGAACCCGGGCGAAAAAAAAATCCAAATTTTTTGATTCAGTAACTTTCATGTCGAATTCATCAACTTATATAGTGAATTCATTTGATTCATTGGGAATTATTGTAATTCTTAATTTTTAAGATAAAAATGATTCTCATTTTAACATACATCAGTATTAGTAAATTAGAACATAGTAACGAATGTTATTTCAACAAATACTGCCTTCTATTAAGACGAAAAGACAAATTCTTTTCACATGAAATCCATTTTACCACTTTTTTGCATAATTAATATATCCGCCACGTATGAATTAATTAAGAAAAGAGTGAATCTAGAGTTAAAGAAGGTAGATCAAATTTAGCGAAGGTAGGTTGACATGAATGTTCCCGTGTGTGTGAATGGCATACGATATCCACGAGTTTTTATATTTTAACTCGTATCTCATCTTGTCTTTTCACGTATTTTTGTCAATATAATTATATACATTAGACGTAATAACATTAAGTACATTAAATACATTAATAATATATAGCAAGTGCATATATAGATGAAAATTGATAATTTCAATTTCGACAAGTTTCTTTTGTGTGTCTACATATCTATTAATATATCGTCTTAGATCTTTCAAACCGTCAAATATAGAAAAGCTTGATGAAAATGCTCCTATATTATGTAAGGGTATGGGAAATTTTATAGAACACGTAGGTGTACTACATCTCTCTCTCACATGATAATATTTTATTAATTTAATTTATATTAATAAAATATTATATGTGAGAGATAATGTAGTACACCTATATGTTCTATGGAAATTCACGTAAGGGTATATCTATTTGAAACCGCATTAATTAATTTGATATGAGTTTGAACATGTTACACCTGGTTCGAATCCCACCAAACGTCTCTATGGGTTTGAGCCTGTCACACCTGGTTTTTCAAGTGTGGTTTACCTGTCCTGTATGGTTTGCAGGCTATTGTATAAGAACGTGGGGTTTTCCAGTGCGCACATAAGGTAGCAGCTGCGGGTTCCCCATGAAAAAAAAATAAAAATTGATATCATATATATATTGGTAGTGAGTGATATTTAGAGCAAAAAAGTGAGTGAAGTGAGTTAGGGCCCTCCTAAAAAGGTAGGGTATGTGTTGTGCAACTCAACACCCAAAAAGAGATGCCTAATACAAACCTCAGCTTTTGATGAAACTGCATCCTTAAATTTCTGAGGCAACGCGACTTTGCACCAATTTGTGGCTTTCGTATGCATTGTGTGCTGTGCGGATGCCTTTCGCCCTCAAACACACACTTATCTGCTTGACAATACACACACTTACTAATCACCTAACGGTTTTCCATAAGTTTTTCCAATTCCCAATCACACCCCTTTCCTTCTCTTCTTTTCACCTTCTTTACTTTTGCATTTATTGATGGTGTAGTTTGTTATTATTTTTTCCATCCCAAGGTATACATAGGTAAATCGTACCACGTTAAATAAATATTGTCGGAAAAATGATCAATCAGCTCGTCGGATTTTCGTGTGAAATTAAATTGGTTATAAATGTTATTGTAGTCTTCCATTTAAATTAATATAATTGCATTCATCTATTGCATATTACATTCGAGAATATTCGATGAGCTAATTCAACTTTCTGATTCTGGATTCTTGGTCGTGGGCAAAAATTGGAATTTTCTATGAAGTTTGATATATTTAAAAATTAAACGAAAATTCACATCATTTTTACGAGATTCCGAAGTTCGAATCATAAAGTATATTTAACCCAATTATAAAAAAAAAAAACCTTACTTGGGAATGCTAAAAGTTGAGTATTATTTGTAGGATATGTGAATTTGGAGAAACTTCCAACGGCACTTCATGTTTGACTTTCTAATATTTTCGGATCCTCCAATAGTAAATTCATACAAAAGTTACTTGCATACTAATCTAAATTTAACTTAGTGAACAAAGTGCAAGAAAGGTAAAGCATGGTAAGAACAATATATTGTTTGTACTCTATTTATTTCACTATTAGTTAGGGATGTCAATGGGGGGATTTTACCCGGATCGATCCGGAACCGCTCAAAACTCATTAAATTTTAAAGCAGCGATTCTGGTTCCGGTCCGAATCCAGTGTCTAATGGATCAGTTTTGGTTCTGTTTCGGGTAAAACCCAACTATTGACATCTCTATTATTAGTAGTGGGATAGCTAGGTTGATAGGTGGTGAAATTTTATTGCACAATATATACAAGCATACACCAGCTACAAATTGAGTTGGAAGTTAAAAGAAAATAAAATTCTTGTACGTTGAGTGTCCATACATATTTGTGCCCAATTTTGTGACAAATCAAATCAACAACTCATCAAACTCTCATAAGCATCTCAACATCTATATCATTTTCATGAAAAACTCACTGGGAACACCATCTTCAAGAATAAAAAGTTAATGACATATATTAAATGTTCAATCCATATTTTATATCATTCTTCATCAATTGTTATGTTAAAGTAAAATGAGTATTTTTCCTTTTTTCTCAAACAGATCTTCAGAAAAAACAAATTAAGAGAGAAGTGAAGGTGCTGGAATTTTTATTTTCTGTTTATAAGATGTAATCATAGTGGAAAATATAGGATAGATAATTTTAGGTTGGTGGAACAATGTACTCAGAAAATTGTGGTTCAACCCATTGTTGATATTTAAAATGAAATTAATATCTTTTTGTTATGAACAATTTAAACTCCACATTGGGGTCATTCTACATCTCAATTTACTTGGAGAATTAAAGAAGGGCAAGCGGCCTCAAAAGCATGATTCAATTGTTACTAAAATCAATTTTTACAAATATCTTCTTCTTTTGTTTTTTCTGAATTCATGAGGAACCGCAATCACTATCTCCGGTGTATACTAGGTAAACCTCACGTTCTTGTGCAATAGTCTATAATACAGGACATGTAAACCATACTTGAAAAATTAGGTGTGATAGACTCAAACTCGTAAAAGCGTTAGTAGGGTTCGGATTTGTGATTTTTTAGCAACATGAACTCACTTTACCACCAGATTGTTGTAACATAACTTTAAAGTTTAAACACAAGAGGCATCGAGACTCTTAATAACGTTTATAGCAAATAAAAATAGCAAAATGAGGACCATATTTTGAAAAGGGAAAAATGTGTAACGGTTTTAACATAACTCAATTCGTGCCAAGAGCCTAATATAACAGACCTAATTTCCATAAGAAAACTCTAAAAAACAAAGGAATAATGGAAGCATTTAAGGATGAGGTCATGGTTTTCAATAAATAAGGGGTGGCCAAATTAGGTTATTTTAAAAAGAATAAATATAATATGTAAAGAAGTTAGAAGAGGGTGAGTTATGCAAGTAAAAGATAGCAACAGTGAGAATCTAGTGGCAGCAGCATGGTGTAGCAGCCTACCTATATATGTGCACACGTACGTATTAGTAACCCACACCTATAATAATAGCTTCCTATTTTTTCTTTTTTATATTTTACCTCATTAATGAAAATCATATCTATGATGTGATATTTTATTGTTATTATAAATGCACAACAAAAAACAAAATGAAACATAAAACAATACTCATTTCTTTCTGTCGAATATGATTCATTTCTTTTTGTTATAGTTAAAAAGAATATAAAATAATTAAATGGATAAAATATATGTAGAGTCTATATTTTTTGAAGAAATGATTATTTCTTAAAAAAATGAATCAAATTCGATTGAACAATTCGTAATAGATTACGAATCATGTTCTATGGAACGAGGAAGTATTATAATACAAATGAAAATTATATGACTTAGATGGGATTAGGGATGGCAGTGGATCTCGGATTCGATCCAAATCTACAGATTCAGATCTATTTTTCAGGATCTGGATCTTCAAAAAATAGGATTCGACAAATCTGCATCGGATCCGGACCATTCTTTTAAAATCCAGATCTGGATCTGGATCTCAATTTCTGAGATCCAGATCCGATCCATGGATCCATATAATATATTTGTATATATAATTTTTATTTATATTTAAAGTGTATTATATTATTTTTCTTTCTAATCGAAGTTAGATAAACTAGGTTACGAAATTGGATATTATGTTAATAATACTAGAAATTGTATCTTGTAATTGCGGAAATTTTGTATATGAGTGGTCTATTTGCTAAAATATGTGTGCTACTTCTTCTATTAATATTACAATATTATTTGCTGTTGTGAAAGCAAAAGTAAATGTGTAACTAACATTTTCTTGTATAGTGATGATTGTAGAATTTTGAAATAATTATTATAGTGTTATATGTATTTAAATTATTATTATTATGGTGTTACTGTGAATTATATTTGATGTAGGATTTATTTTAGAAAAGAAAACATATGGATCCGGATCTGGACCCTAACCATGTGGATCTTATGGATCTGAGTCTGAATTTAATTTTTTTGGATCCAATGGATCTGGACCAGATCCGAACACAAGCAAAAAATTACGAATCTGGATCTAGACCTAACCAGATCCGATCCAAATCCGATCCATTATCATCCCTAGATGGGATTACGAAGCGAACTATTACTATTGTCATCCATATAATAGTCATTTTGTGTTTCTTCAATAATAGAATTCAGGAACATTTCCAAATTCTCTTTCTTTTAACCAAAAAGATAACATTATTTTTATTAAATATGTTCTCATAAAACTTATTTGTAAAATACTATTCTTTAAAGAGCAATAAACACCTAGGAGTGAATTTTCAACTTTTATTGGGATTGGGATAACAGGATATGATTGCGATTTTTCTTTAATACGTTGATATTTTCCACATATATTTTACAAATTTTATTTAGTACATTCTTACATAATTGGTGTTGAAAATACAAGGTATGCTTAGTCTTCTCTTCACCTTTTTACCAATTGGAGTCGGGGCGGACTTATAAGTCAGATCCGACCAGTTCGACTTGCCGTTATAATTGTTTCCTAATCTAGAAAAACTAATGGTAGTGTCATTTAGGGATGTCAATTGGTAGATTTTACTCGGATCGATCCGGAACCATTCAAAACCCATTAAATTTTAAAGTATCGGTTCTGGTTTCGGTTTCGATTCTAGATCCGCTTTAGACCTGGACCGTTTAGATCCATACTTATTTATTGGTTCTGATCCGAGTAAAACTCGTCTATTGACAAGACTAAGTTTAAATAGGCTTGTCAATGAACTAATTTTATCCATATCGATTCAAAATCACTCATAACACATTAAATTATAAAGCAACGGTTTCGGTTCTAGTTCTGGTCCGGTTCTTATTCCAGACCCGTTCAGATTCGGGCCGCTTAAGATCCATAATTGATGGTTCGGGTCCGATCCGGATCCAGTATCTAATGGGTCGATTGCAGAACCATAATCATTATTTATTTATTGGTTCTGATTCGGATAAAATTCACCCATTGACGTCCCTGATGTCATTGTTTAATGAACAAAGGTGTTGTCTAAAGTAATTGCATTTTTTCTGAGATTGAAACTTCCATTCCAAAAAAAATATAGCTAGGCAAATTTAAGTAAGTAGTTATAGACCTTGGATTAATTGGAAAAAAGAATTACAAAAAAATTGGTAAAAGTTTCGCAAACTCAACCAGCAATAATTAATTTTTTTTAAGAGTTGCAAGATATTATTATTAATTATCATTCCCCTGCCATTAACAATGAATTACTGAGAGCATCTAGGGCTGTAGCAGTCTGATAAAGCAAGGCAGCTCGTTTATTTGATGATTAGTATTAGACAGCTACAAAATTATTAGTAGTAAGCATGATGTGTCATAACATACCTAATGCCAGGCTTCTTCAGCCTACATACATAGACATATACATATAATTTATGTATGTATCTATATATATAGAGAGTGACGATGGGCGGGTATGTTGAGATTCGAGCCCACTTAAATTCGATAACTGCTCCACCAATTACATCACATTGCTTATTTCTTTTCTTTTTTTCTTTTTCTTTTTGATACCACGGAACCCGTACCGCTACCTTAGCACAAGACGGTAACCCCACTGGTCTGCAGAATACTCAGAAATCACAGAAGTGTAAACCACACTTGAAAATCGGTGTGACACGCTCAAACCCATAGAGACGTTTGGTGGGGTTCAACTCGCGACCTCACGCCACGCGAACCCACCTTAACCATCGTACTGCTCTCAGGTGACCACATTGCTTATTTCTGCTCTGCCGTCTTCTTGCTCGGCTTTTTCCCATCTTTTTTCTATTTATTGTGCTCTTTCTCTTTTGTCTTTACCTCCTTTTATATTTTATTTTTCTAAAATTTTACAATATCAAATTTTGTGAAATAGAATATTTAAAGCAATAATTGTAGCTTGTGCCCTTAATTTTAAAGAGATTTTGAAAAAATATCCATAATTTTAATTAATACATTAAAATATACCTAACTTTGATAATATTTTAAAGAACATCTCGATTTCAAGTTTCCAATGACGGAATGTTACGTTAGTTTGCTGGATTCTCGTATTCGTTATAGCTCAAATGATTCAATATTCATTTTGTATGGAATATTACTCAAATGATTTAGCATTCCGCCTTCAAAAACACTGGAATCGAGATATTTTTAAAAAATATCGTCAAAGTAGAAGACATTTAATGTATTAGTTAAAGTTTGAGACATTTTTCAAAATCTCGTCAAAGTTTGAGATATTTAATGTATTAACTATTAATTAAAATTGAGAACATTTTTTAAAATCTCGGCAAAGTTTGGGGACATAAATTATATCCCATATTTAAAAAATGACATTGCATAAGATTAAAATATTAATCTTAGATTTTGTATTAAAAAAACTAGCACGTAACTGGTCGAGTTTCGATAAAAAATCACATTACGTTGTATTTATAGTTATAGGAAATGATATCATAATACACGTTAATTGTCAAAACTCGTATAATAATATCCAAACATTATAAAATAAACGTTAATAGTAAATAGTATAAAAAAATGGGACACCAGTCAGGGACGGATCCCCCAACTTTTTCAAAAATAAGTACTAGTATATAGGTAACCCATTTATAACATTACATATGATTTAGACTAGATGGTTGAGAGTTTCTCTCCCAAATGAGAGACACCGGGTTCGATTCTTCTTGGCTGCAGCAACAATTATTTTTGTTACTTAACTCTTCTTCTTTTCTTTAATTTTCCTTAATTTGTGCTTTTCTTTTTCTCTTTAGTTTGTATTATATAGATAAAATAAAATATATTTATTTTCTTTAATTTGTCCAATTTTCAAAATCTCTCCTTACTTTGTGTTCTTCTTTTTTCCTTTAATTTGTATTATATAGATAAAATAAAATATGTATGCAAATAATAAAGCTTTATATCTGGATTATTATGATCAATCAATTTTATTTTTTTTATAAATTATGATAAACTTATTCTAACAACAACAACTGAAGACATACAAATCATTTGAATTCTCATTTTAAACCCTAAAGATGTTGCTGATGATAGAACAATCAAAATATAGATCGAATATATGAGAATTATTTTAGAGATATAAGTATTGATCACCCATTCTGTATCCAACTTTATATTGAATATGTATCGTTTTAGTCCAATTTTAAACTACACTAAAATTCTAAATGTTATGTAGTTTTCATCATATTTTATTTCGATCATACACATTTTACGTAAAACTATTAACTTATACTAAACTTCTTACGAGTACGAAAATGCATAATTTCGATGCAAAATCTATATCAAAATAACGTTATGCGTTGGATTTGCTCTTATGATCCACGTTATGAGATGATCGTGTTTTTTTTTACGTTATCATGTAATTCAAATAATATTAAACTGTTATTGAAATTGCTATAATTAGTGTCTAATTTTATTTTTAAAAATACACGTATTATTTTTTAAAATAATAATTATTTGGGCACCCCAGTGAAATATTTCTGGCTCCGTCACTGACACCAATATTTGTTTGAAATGTGAAAATAATAAAATATTTAAATATGATGAAAATTACATGTAGGCTTGTAGATTATTGACTGCATCTTTTTACAATTTGTACATTCAAACCTATCCAAATTTCAATTTAAAAAATATTTTACTACTTGTGATTGTCTCAAACCTGTAGAATAGTACCCACTAATTACTCAACTCGTTTAAATCTATAGATTTAAGTTGTTACAATAATTGTTTATCTCTCTCAATACAAAGTAAATAATAATAAACAATATAAATAACAAAAGATAAAAGATGAGAAAAATCCATTCAAAATGTCGATCAATGTTCGGAGTTGACAGAATTTATACTTTACTTATATGATTAAAAAGCATGTGGGTTGAAATAATTTTATTATTATTAGAATTTTAATTTAAAAGGCATTAAATGAAGAATTTAATATTTTTAATAAAAAATATAACTATTTATTTGATCAACTAATTGATTAATTGGTCAAATCAAATTAGTGATGTAAAAGAATTATAGGATGAGAAAATACACATTGATTTTAAGTATTTATATTAATTGTCCACTCAGTGGAGAATAAATGATATGGGACAAAAAATTTATTATTATTAGAATTTAAAATACATTAGATGGAGTATTTAAATAAAAAATTGATGTTGCCATATATGATATAAAAATGAGGTGGCACTAAATTTCACTCATCCTAGCTATTATATATTGATGACATTTATAATGATCGACATAAAAATCTTATCGATATGGTCCAACCAATAAAAATTAAAATGAGAAAATATACATCGCTTTTTCAAATTTGTAACGGATGCAGCTCAAAATAATGCAGGGTAACGAATTTAATAATCGATATTACAACAGAAATTAAAATAAATTATTGTTACTCTCCTTCTTGTAGGCAAAGAAAAAATATATATACTTCTTGTTCATTAAAAAAATTAAATATCTCATTGTCTATCTATCTCTAGATCGAGTTCATGTTAATACACTTGTACTTGGATGTCTCTAATGCAATTATTTCTTTTATATAATTTACGAGCTTTTGCAAATAAGGAGATAAACTTTGATACGGTAGAACCTCTATTAAGGAATATTTTGGGGACTACAGAAAAATATTACAGAATGAGAGGTTATTCCTAAATAGAGTTGTAAGAAGATTTTTCTTCTTCTAATTTTAATGTACATGGACAATACATAAATATTATAATTACTAAATACATGTATTGTATAATATATTATATGCAAATACATGTACAATATTTAATTTATTTGACTTAGAATATGTAGAGTTAATCTCTTAAAGTAGATGCATGTAACTTTTGTTGGAATCATTATTATGTGTTCTTATAAATATTATACAATATACATATTTTAATATCATGTCAAATATTATTTCATACGATAGCACCAAAAATTGAACAAGAAGATGATCATATGGACGAGCTATTGAAGACCCGCAAGTTAAAAGATATAATTACAAAAAAAAATGAAGTCATTGTCACAAACAACCTTAGAGAAATATTTTAAATCTGCATAAATTTATTATAATGAGATATATATATATATATATATATATATATATATTATTTATTGTGATTTATTCATAAATGGAGGTGTATTTCTTTAAGGTGAAACCTTAAAAAAAATATGAATTATGACAAATATGGAGTTTATTCTAAATATAACTGGTCTCAAGTTGGGACCATGAATTTTTATGACAAAATATAATGTTATTCCTAAATAGAGTATTCCTTTAGAGAAGTTCTACTGTAGTAGTGTATATAAAAAACGGAAGGAGTAGATTATTAAAAACAAAAAAAACAAGTAGCCGTTTCAGCAGTATAGAAGCTATTTCCATTTAATTAGTGTTGAATTTTAGAGAAATTGTGAATTAGTACAAACCTAATATATGTGCAAAAAGAAATTAATAGGGTTGGAATTATTGGATAAGTAATTGTACGAACCTTTGTGTTTCAATCATGAAGCTCTGATTTATCTGCTCTGTTGAGGGGAGGGAATTGAATGCATGGAACCTCTCTTCATCTCTAAATTTAATATGCACACTTGACATTTTGCACAAACACAAACACACGTCTCCTGAAATGCTCCTTCATAATTTTATAACGAGAAACTTTTGAAATAGGACAATTTCCAAATATATAGTTACTGAAGAGTTGTACTTGTTATTGGGTTAATTTCTTAATAGATTTATCAAAATTATAGGAATTTGTATCAAAATGGGTACTGGACTTTTATTTTCTTTCAACTAAGATATTTTTTTTACACTTATGATGTCCCGAAAATTGTTTTCTTCTACAATTTTATTATCTAATTGGTCGCAAACGAATGGCACTTGTTATTTTTATTCACTATACACTTAATAAAATATACTTAAGTTTTTTTTCAAAAAATTAATTTAAAATATTTAAGTATTTAAAAATGAATGTATGTAAAATTCATATTGTTAAAATATTTTAAACTAAATAAATATTACTATTTTGCTTATCATAATATAATAATTATAATATAAATTATATTATTATTATTATTAGTAGCAGTATTAGAGCATCTTCAATAACACTTATTTTTATTAACATTATCTTAGATATATTTTCCTCCTCCTATACTTTCACACCCAATAATATCTCTCGAACCCCAGATTTTTGTTGATATCATTATGTACCTCAATCTCTATTCACTTTCAACTCACTCAATATTTATTCATATTTTATTTTATTTATATTCATTATTTTTAACTTAATATAAATTAATTTGATAGTTATTTTAATTAATATCAAACATATTAATTATTATGCAAATATTAAATAATAAAATTGACAAATACTATCTATACTTTTAAAGAAAATCGTACAACACAAAAGACAACTTAAATTTAAGAAATTGAAATACAACACACAACATAAAATTTTAATTTATAGATTACTAATGGTTAGTTTTTTCACAATGAATACTTCTAATTTGATTAACAGTAAGTTAATTTTGCATGCCTCTCAGAAGGCAAAAACACCTCTTCTCTCTCCACTCTCCACTCTCCTCCCACTACCTCCTTACAACCTACCTCCAATGGCGACCAAATTCACTAAAGCTTTAAGCTCTGACCATCCTTCAATGTTTTGGTCATGACTTTCACTACAACTCCACAGCAGGAACGATTAGATGCATTAGAAAGGTAGTTCAATTTACCTTTCTGAAAACATAGATTTTCATTGATATATTCAGCTTAGTTTAGTATAATTTGATATTGGAAATCATGTTTGTAAAGAGTATTTGATTAGTTTTGTATTATTTGTAAGAATTGATACTCGTTGGCTTCTTGTGCTCATTTCATAGGAAAATGGTAAAGGAATTGAGGTGTGCAAAATGGATGGTTTGAAATTATATCACGTTAGAAATCCATAGACGCAAGTTACAATTCGGAGGTCGAACGAGGAAGATACGAGGGAAACAAAAAGACCGCGCACACTACCGGCGGGTAGGCCGCGATTGACAGTGTGTTTTTCGGTGTTTGCTGCGGTCAGAGGAGACAACAGAAGCTACCGCTGCCATGGCCGCATCAGAGAGATGAATCTCGGTTTACGTGCCATGCACGGTCAGCCTGTGCATAAGCCGCGGCCGCTGCTCCTTTCTGCCCAGACCCGATTCACGCATTTTCTTCGATTTTTATCCTATTTCCTTGTTTTTTTATCTCACCTAGGTTTTATTTCCTACTAGAATTTAAGGAAGCTTTCTCACATATAAAACCCCTCTGAAAATTGTTTTTCCATGCTTTTTCATATTTTTTCATAGTTAGATTTTATTTTAGAGTTCTCCGTAGAGTATATATTTATTTTTTTCACTGTTCAAACTTGAAGTTTTTCATTGTGAAATTCCTAAATTGGTTTTTATTGTTTAATTCAATTATGTTTTCCTTTATTTCTTCATGTTTAACTTTTATTATGGGTAACTAAATCTCTATTGATTTTAAGGTTTGTATTATATAATAGGAATTTATGTAATTAATCTATCAATTCATGATTTATGATTTCTGGTGTTAGTTTATGCTTGATAACTGATCACTATTGATGCATGCTAGTTGCCTAATTAAAGACTTAACGGTTTTAATTAGGTGATCGAATTCAGATATTCACAATTCAATTAATCTAAAGACTTGACAGTTTTAGAATTAACTACAGGAGAAAAAATCTTAGGTGCTTTTGGGAGTTTTTGTGTGTTCTTGAAACCTAGCGGAGATAGAGCATATATTAATCTACTATTATAAACTGCCCGATCCAGGAGACTGTGTTATTTATGTGATTCTTCATCTGAATTGACTTAATTGTAGTTAATAGGGCTATAGATTGATTGTGTGATTTTCTATTATATTATTGCATTCTCTAAGATCATTCTTTTACTTAGATATTTTTCATAATTGTTTTATTTTGCTTTTATTATTTATTTTCTCATATTATCAAACATATCTACACTTTTGTTTAGCCTGGATAATTGTAAAGCGTCTGTTTATTATTTACTGTCTTTTCGCGTTTTCAGTTTCTACGAGTACAATACTCTATTTGCTAGCTGACTACAATAGATATTGTGTAGTTGCGATATTTTATTACCATATCTTATCCCTTTTCAGACTCCAAGCATCCAGAGAGTCATACACGTTCAAAATAAGTACAAAAACTTAAGAGTCGCTTTGAATGTTTATTTCATGTATGAACTTATGCTTGTAGTAAAGCATATAAATAGCCTATCTTATGTAGTGAGATCAAGACTTGAATAACTGATCATTTGATTGTAGAGAGTTTGATAATAGAATTGTCATTCTTTTTCACATTTTCAACTTGAAAGTTGAATTTAGCATTTCCTCTTTTTTCATTTTTTCTTCCTATTTTCAACCTTCATCAGGTTGAAATCTAATTCATGGTCCAAACATCTTATATCTCTCCAGAAAAATGAAAATATTTTCTTTTCTAAAATACTTTTATTATTTAAAAGTAATATGTGTATCTAGGACAAGGATAATATAGTTTGGTACCTTTATGAAGAGGATAGGTTACATAAGCACTCACTAGGAATGAACAATGATTTCAAAATCATTTTTTTCTCAAAAATATCAGTCATTATTTGTTTTTTTAGATATAGTATTTTGTTTGTTTATTGTTAATGCAAGTAGTTTAGTGCTATTCATCATCCACATAAAGGTGACACAAATTCCTTCAACAGTAAAAAATAAAATAAAAACAACTTATTATGCTTAGAATTTCCCATCTAATGAAGAAATCTTTCATCTCCGGTTATCGTTATTATTATTTGTAAAATGATTTAACTTCAAGATGTCAGGATGGCCGAGTGGTCTAAGGCGCCAGACTCAAGTTCTGGTCTTCGAGAGAGGGCGTGGGTTCAAATCCCACTTCTGACATTTTTTTTTTCAACACTATACTAATAATAATATTTTGTTTCATAAGTCAATTGACCTTCGATATGACTGGGCCTAGTGTTTGGGCCCTAGTAGACATCATTTAGGCCAGTTTGGCGGTTAAAAGATCTACTACAAATATACGCATATTATACAATTTAATTATTTTTAGAACATTTTTTTTCAATACTTTTACGATTTTGGATTTGTGAGAAGGTAATATCACACACGGAGAATCTGAATTTAAACGGAACAGACTTAAATTTGGAGTAAAATTTATCCAAACTCAAAATAGATATTTTAAAAACATGAGCATTATTTGGAAAAGGGTAAAAGAAATGCAATTAAAAATAATACAAATCAGAATATGATCTATTTCAATCTAATAACCATGATTTAATACTCCATCCATCAAATTCGTTCATTGATTTTGGTAACACGTGTTTTAATAAATTGTAATGAGTGTAAAGTAAGTAGATGTAAGAAGGTAGGCCATGAGGATAACAAATAAATATATTAATGGACAGTGGATGTAAAAAAGTGAGCCGGACCCATGAGTGGTTTTTTTGTAAATAAGTAGATATGTTTAGGGTAAAAATATGAAATTGACGTTTTCAAAAAAGGAAAATGAACATTTTTTGTGGACGGACTAAAATGGAATTAAATGAGTCGGCAGATAATAACACCATCTCTTAGCTCAGACGTTGTTTATCATCATCGCCAGTTCTGGAAACATGCCTACCAATAACTGTAAACCAACCTTAAAGTCTCAGATACCTTCACTTGAAGCAACTCTTTCCAAACACAAAATCTTACCTATAAAAACTACCAAATCACAACTCATTTTTCATCAACATATCCAATTTACCCTTCGAGCACTAAAGCATGGCTCCCTCTTCATCTCCCAAACTACTATGTCTTGCAGGTTTCATCTTCTTCTCCTTGTGGATGACAGCGTCCGCCCACGACTTCTCCATTGTGGGCTACTCGCCCGATGACCTGACGTGCATCGACAAGCTCATAAACCTCTTCGACTCGTGGCTTGACAGACACGGCAAGAAGTACGAGAGCATCGAGGAGAAGCTGCATAGGTTCGAGATCTTTAAGGATAACTTGAAACACGTCGATGAAAGGAATAAGGCCGTCACCAACTACTGGCTCGGCTTGAACGAGTTCGCGGACATGACCCACGATGAGTTCAAGCAGAAGTTCTTGGGGCTCAAGGTCGATCCATTGCCTCGGAAAAATGAGTCCCCAGAGGAGTTTAAGTATCGGGATTTCGAGGGTTTGCCTGAATCCATCGACTGGAGGAAGAAAGGAGCCGTTACTCGTGTCAAGAACCAAGGCTCATGTGGTAAGTGTAAATGAATGCATGTTGTCTCTTATATTATAGAAACTTGCATAAAACAGTCTCATGCCTCAAGATGGTGCCTGCATCTGGATCCCAAACTCCTAAAGGGGCATATTTGTAATTTTGGTCTTTGGATTCGGGTATGAGTAGTGTCTCACGGATCTCTAGTAAGATTACTCGAATTCTTGAACTGAAAATGCAGGCAGTTGTTGGGCGTTCTCGACCGTGGCTGCGGTGGAGGGCATAAACCAGATTGTGACGGGGAACCTAATCGAGCTGTCGGAACAGGAGCTGATCGACTGCGATACGACTTACAACAACGGATGCAACGGAGGACTCATGGACTATGCGTTCAGCTTCATCACCTCCAGCGGCGGCCTTCACAAGGAAGAAGACTATCCATACCTAATGGAAGAAGGAACCTGTGAAGAAAGCAGGGTAATCAATCGGAGCCGAACAATATAACAATCAAGAAACTAGCAGCATTTTCCAAGATTCAACGAGATTAACGTCGTCTGGTAGTTTATTTTCAGGCCATGTCAGAAACAGTCACCATTAGTGGATACCACGACGTACCCGCCAACGATGAGAATAGTCTGCTTAAAGCACTGGCCAACCAGCCGGTGAGCGTGGCCATTGAAGCTTCCGGCCGAGATTTCCAGTTCTACAGCGGGGTACGTGCTCACACACCGCCGTTTTCATACAAGTGTATCATAGATCATACATTAACGTCAGGATTTTGATTCATACATTAATATCAAGATTTGTGTTACCTGGATTGATTGCAGGGGGTGTTCGACGGGCACTGTGGGACCGAGCTCGACCACGGAGTGGCGGCCGTTGGATACGGGACGAGCAAGGGACTGGACTACGTTATCGTGAAGAACTCTTGGGGACCGAAATGGGGAGAGAAAGGATACATCAGAATGAAGAGAAACACAGGAAAACCTGCTGGAATCTGTGGCATCAACAAAATGGCCTCTTTCCCCACAAAAAGCAAGTGAAGCAGATAAGAATCTATGACAGTTGTTTCCAAATTCACATGTATTTCAAGAATAAATACCTAATTTCTCTTTTCTACTATTAAATGTGATTTTGTTGAAAATTATACCGGAGAGCTCATTTGTCTGAAGAAATACATGTTCATGAACAATTTAGACATAGCAAACAAGAACATAGCCATTTGAAAAGGTGCCGGAATAGATTACAGCAGCTGAAAGCATGCCCTAGTTTAAGCAAAAGATGAGCAGTTGATAGTTTACATTTAGATACAAAGATTCTACTTTACTCAGTACTTTGCAACAACGGCTTCAAAGATTCTACTTTACTAAGTACTTTGCAACGACGGCTTCAAAGATTCCATCGGGTCTGAAGTGGGGAGAGAACAGCCTAGGATCGACGGGCCCTGGCAGATTGAAGAAGAGCTTGAAGGGTCCAGGGGGGGATTGTTGCTGGAATTTCATTTCATATACTCGGGAATATTTTTGGACGATTTTGTCACCAGTCGACGTCACACCTCGAACACAGACCTTTCCATCCCTTTGAATCTCACAGCTGAATTCACCTGACACAGGTAATCAAGTGAGGACAAAACCATATTAACATAAAAAGGGAAAATGATATTCAAGATGCTTCATAAACAGAGGTTTCGATACTAAGAAGCAAATGCTGAACTGATGAGTATTCATGATTCCATAATTGAATCAATTCCATACGGGTTCCAAATTAAACAGAAACGGGAAGATGATGCATTGACTAATATCCAGTCTTAGATTGCAGTTTCAAGTCCTCACAAACTGAACTTCTCGCCTTTTATAAAGATATATACTTCGTTAAAAACCCAACAATTTAAATTAGGGTTTAAATTGTTGCATTTGTTAACTAAATATACTTCTGTCACTCTACCAGATTACCATCACAGAGTTTGATACAATTCTCCCTAACAATGTGCCAAGGACTTTATTTAACAATCTATCAATTTAGGTTCTTTGACAGCCAACCAAAATTACAAAATTTTCCTTCCTGCTAAAGGAAAGCACAATACGAAAAAGAACAAAGAGAATGAATCAGAGTGACAAAGTGAAGAGAAATTTACCGGGATCTTTCTTGACACCAGGTAGAGCGATACAAAAGTAGTACGCAGATTTGCTTTCGCCAATGTCTGCAATACCAATAGGTGGTCCAGTCCCCCCTCTACAAGCTGTGCCGGTCAAGATGACAGACGTATTCGAACACCATTCTTCCACCTTAGGAACAGGCACGAGGGGCAAAGCAAACGGCTGGGCAGAATGGAAGGTCCTCGGATATGTAACCAACTGCAGAGAATCACAATGGCGCGTTTCTTCCCTTCCATCTTTGCAGTTATTCGGATCCACTATCCTGCCATCGACATCCATGGGAGATTTACTTCTTTTCCATACAATTTTCTTTACCTTGCCAGTATCCGAGCTCTCCATGCTGATATTCATCAATTTCCAGAGACACGTCACCTACCTCAATCACGACTTCATGGCAAGAAACAATACAAAGAAAGACATTTTCGGTAATATAAAGCAGAAACAGAAAACATATAAAGCTAATCCAGCACATAGAATTTAGTGTTGTGTATATTCCAAGCAAAGTTGATTGATATGAAGTGCAATACTTAATCCACCAGTATTAGTGATAGGTTCAACCCTACAACTCATTTGGAGTGGATCGGTATACGGACTACCGACTACGAACGGAACAAACCCCCACCCCCGTTAGGATTGGGGACAAAAACTGCCAATCAAAAACAGCTCCATCCCCCATTAAGATTGGACGTCCACAGACGGCTCACAGTTGATCACCCAGGCTCCCAAGTAGCCCTCTTCCGTGCACGTCGAGATCCGGTAGGTTGGACCAAATTGTTAAGCAATCAAGAATGGAAGCCCTAACTCCACCCAAAAGCTAGCACAAAGGTGGAGGACTGGCTCCCACTTAAGTACCCACCCATATTTGCTTATGGGTACGATTTCGGATCATAACATGTCAATAATGGGACAGAAATATGGCAACGGGTCACTTTATGAATCCGTTTATTATGGTTGGGGATTCAAGGAGAACAGAAGTTCCCATGCAATCAAAGCAGAGAGAATCATGTAGCTAAATATATACTAAATTGGAATTATAGTGATCCACCCCTATTTAAGCTCCAATAAGTCGAGTTGGTATGTTTATAAAACATGATATTAATTATTAAAAGCTTGCAAAGCAAGCTTAATCTGATCAATGTTGGAGATCAATCTCTGTGTTCTTAAAAGTTCGATAGCAGCTGCAGGTTTTCTCGAAAGAAAATCCAACACCGTTACGTGGACAAGCCAACTGGGCTTCATTATAACCTATACTCACAATCTACACAAGCAGCTCCACTCTGGCCACCTAAAACTCAGTTAATATGATAAAAATCGGCTTCCGACAATATTACCAAAAATCATTAACATATGAAAAAAGCTGCATTATACCACCTTCATGAATTTCTTCCCCACCTACACAAATCTATATTTTAGATGTCTAAAGCTTCAATTCAGTTGACGCATTTTCATTTGCCAACAAGATTGATTTTTTTTTAAAAAAAATTCTCAAATTGACCTTTGGGTATAATTACGCATTCTAAACATGCACCTAAGGAAAAATAATGCAGTCAAAATCATGGAAAACCAAACATTTCAAGAATTGAAACGACAAAAACATCAAAGCTGTCGAAAAAGGAATGCAAGAAGAATTACCTGCTAAAAACTCAAAAGGAAAGATGGGTTTTGTATTAATGGAGCAGAAATGTGGGCTGCGGAGTTTGGTTCACCGAAAAGTTGCAGTGGTGCTTCTTCTTCTTCGCTGCAAACGATGACAACATTAACGAGAAAACAAGGAAAACATCAGCACATTGATTTCCCTCAACTTTCACAATTCTTCCATATTTTACTCAATTCTAACATAAATCGAGATACTTTAGTTGATATGAATTAGTGATTCCAACGAGTAACGACTACCCTATATAAACACAAATGACACCAACATTTTTAAAGGGCAGCCATTTTCCTTATTTTGTTCCTATGATATTTTAGCGTAGGTTCCGAGGAAAAATGTACTTATAATTCTCCTCTTGATTGACACGTTTCTTTTTATACATAGATTAAGAATACAGAATGCAAGACAAGAATGTATAGAAGAAATTTGAATCACTTTTAAACAGAAATTATTTATTTTTTTTAATGCACTAATAATAATGGACAATTAAAAAGAAAACGAATCAATAATAATGGGATGGAGGGAGTATAATAATTTGGATTCATTGCCAAATTATGGATGATATTTTAATTAATTTGTGATTTAGATATGATTTTTGAAACGTTTGAATTAACATCCTACTTTTTAATTTGTAGCAAACTCAATATTGTTAGATTATTTTGGTGAACAAAAAATTTAGGGAGAAGTTTATAAGTAACCAAAAGAAATAGTGGGAGAAGTTTTATATCCACACTCATAAAACATGAGTTTTATAACCATTTTGGCTTAAAAGATAAAATTGTCCCCTGACCCACCATTTAAAATAATAACTCTCATATCTCTCTCTCTCTCGAAAAAATTGTTAATATCTCTCTCTCTCTCTCTCGCCTAAATTATATCGATCATCTCTCTCTCTCTCTCTCTCGAAAAGAATAAAGGAATTTGCCAAATTGAATGCTTTCTCGCCACAAAATTGAATGGAATTAAATTAAAGTTGGTAAACATTAATTGTAAAAAAGGTTGGTAACATTAATTTGAAAGAACGCAGTAGACATTGAATTCAAATCACAAACGAATTCATTTGTAACATTACAATTTCAAAGAGAGAAGAGAGGCTAAAATAATTAATAGAAGAAATTGTTACCGCGCTTTTTTCAATCAAACAAAGGAAATCGAGCATTGCTAATGGATTAAGGTAAATTAAACCAGATTAATTTTTTTTACGTGTTCTCGAGCACACGGTTGTACACGGTTGATGATTTACAACAGAAATATGTTTTTTTAATACTTTTATGTTATCGAATGATAAATTTCATGTTTCAAGAAAACAAAATGTGTTCTCGAGTACTGAGGTTGTACACGGTAGAAGTATTATGCATCACATATGTCATTTGTGTTGATTTTATGTTAATAAAGTGATTAATTTAATATTTAGGATCATTTAATAAGTTAAATTTAAAAATATGAGATGCTAACATCGAACCGTGTACAAGACACTATTTATAAGCGCAAGACCGTACACGGTGCACAAAATTCAAACCGCACAAAATTCATCAGCAGACGGTCGTGGAACTCAGGTGCTACCCGCACAAAGCACGATCGTGCACGGCTTATAAGCCGTGTATGGTCCGTGCACGGTGCGCGCACTATGCACAACCGCACGGCAGACGCACCACCGCACGCACCGCGCATGGTCACAGCATCCTGCACGGTCGTCGTATGGCCGCCGCATCCGTGTACGACCGCGTATGGCCGTGCATCCTATGTATCCGTGCATCCTATGTATACGATCGTTATCTTTATATCTTATTTTGCAATGTATGTCTCGTCGTTGGATTTGTATATCAAAGCGCTTTGGTTGAGCTCAGATACAATGTTTCGTTACCACTATTACAATCTCCTATCTCGATTTGAATACTTGATTGCATATATTCGTGTCCCCTTATCTCATATATAAGTTAGATCATACAGTGTGTAGAAGATCACGTAAGTCTCGTATGATTGGTCAAGCTTAATGAGATATAAAAGTTTCACACCGAGACGACTTAAGGACGAGTTGTCGGTTTAGCCGCAGATAGATAAGAAGTGACTGACTTAGTTGCTTGTCTATGCCGGTACGCTCGACGTATCAAGGATCACAGTGAGATGAGTTCTTCTTCGACCGTCGTGAAGAACCAAGATCTCGGTGACTTACGATGATCTAAACCTCGATAAGGTATTAGGTGAGTATGAGTTCATCCATCACTTTGACTTGTTATGGGTGAGGTTATATGTTCTAACCCAAGATTCTCCGATCTTGGGTGGTGGCAAGGTGTATGTCACGCTAGTTATCTCAGATCGAAAACCGTATCCGCTAGGATGATGACGCCCCTTAAGGAGCTCAAAGGTTTATTGTACTAAACCCCGCAGTCGAGTTAGCTCAAGTACAATAATAAGGTTGAGTGGTACTACTTAAGAAATAAGGATATTAATCGCTTAAGCAATGATTGCTAGAAATGATTAATGGACGCTCGATATCTTAAATACGGGATTCAGAATGTCTAAGTGCAAGCCCGACTCAACTTCTGTAATAAAGGGTAAGTCAACATTCTTTCTAGTGGCATGATCGAATGTTTATAAATTAATTTATGTTCGGGCCGAACATAAGATAATTAATTTATTTGAGGCCCATCTTTATTCCTTGCATTGATCCTGGTCGCCCATCCAGCCCGTAGTCGTAAGAAAATCGGCGCCTGTGTCCTCTCAAAGGAAAGATTTTATTCTCTTTATCCCACAAGGATATAATTATATTTATGGAATATGCATAGATCCTTTCCATATAAGATTATGGTAATAATCTTGAGAGTATGGAAATAATCCTAAGAGTATGGAAATAATCCTAAGAGTATGGTAATATTCCATATAGGATTATGGTAATATTCCATATAGGATTATGGTAACATTCCATATAGGATTAAGGTAGTGCATTATAAATATAAGGTATGAGATAATGTCTAATTGAATGCTCACATACGAACATCACAATTTTCGTATTCTCATCATATTTGAGAGAGAAATTTCGTGAGTTTTGAGAGGTCATTAGGTGATTTTCCCAAGCATTCTCCATAGCTCGCCCTCACCGACGTTGGAGTTTGGGTATCCGGATACGCCCGTAAGGTCAAAGCACGAGTCTCGACCGCTCAATCGCTCATCCCGCTCGCTCCACCTCGATGCATCCAAAGGTAAACACGTGAAAACCCGAACGTGTTGCGATTTAATTATATAGACGCATGCTAGGTTTATAATCAATGTATGGTGAATTAAACACCCAAGATGGATCCTCGGGCGAGGTTAACATACGCTTTCCTACACTGGTATCGAGCCCGTGTTCGTAATCTCGCTCGCTGGATTAATTCACGCTTGATTATTACGCGTTATTATAATTGTGGATTTGTCGCTCATCGTGGCTCGCTTGTTTTGTTGGTTTTGTTTTACACCACGAGAAAATCCGTGGTTAGATTAGATTTTATTATGTAAATCTTGTTCGTAAAAGAAGAACGAAGACGAAAGAACGAAGAACGAAACGACGGAAAACAAAGGAGCTCGGCAGCCCTCGACGGTATTCGCGATCGAGCCTCGCGGTCGCTAGGGCGATCGCGGCGGGCGCTGGCGACATGCGCGTCACAAGACGAGATCTCTGGCGCCACGCGAGCAATCGAGCGATCGAGCGATCGCGAGGTACGGGCGCGAAGCAAGCAAGCGAAGCGAGCTAGCGGGCGACGGCGCGCTGTTGCGCGAAGCGACCCGGCCATGAGCGCATCGCGGTCGCGAAGTTTCGTCACCGGGCGACGACTCTCGGCAGACGCTCGGCGCCGGGAAGGTCACGCGACGCGCAGCCGACGGGTCGCGGTCGCAGAAGCGACCGCGAGGCAGGCCAGCGAGGCGCTGGCAGGCGGCGCGGCGAGGTCGGGGGCGCGACGGCTTAATTTCAGCGCTGCCCAAAGACTTTATGGGCCGACCCCGCCCGCACTGCTTTCGAAATTCCGCCCGCGCCCGCACGCGAGGCCCAATTGTAGAATCCGTCCGTGCCCTGCACGCGAGGTCTGTCAAGTTTAAATATCAGACTTTGTAAATCTATGTAATAGATTAGATTTAAATGTGCAGTTTCACGATTGGGCCGCGATGAACGCTTTTATTTTATTTTTATCGCTCATATGCATGTCGTGGATGTTTAAATTATGCAGAGTATGTTATGTATGTTTAAATTACGCTGACAAACCTTTAAGTGTTTTACGTAATTAGACGCGCATAGTAAGCATGCTAGGTTTATCGCGCTTATCAAGCATATTTTAGAATTCTGCGAGCATGTTTTACATGTTGAGTTCTATAGAAAAGCATGCTAGGATTACGTGATCCGCATGGACAAACCTTTGAATAAAAAGACTAAGCAAGCAACCCGACAAATTAATTTTTCAAATTAAAATGTCAAGACCTCCACTTTTGATCTCTAAACAAAGTGAGACGACCGTGAGTAAACGCCCACACGCGTGGCTTGCTTCGCACTGCTTATCATAAGTTTGTTAGATGAGATTTCTAAATAAAACATTTTAAATCTATCGAGAAGTGGGAGTTTCATGTAAACGCCCACACGCGTGGCTTGTATGTGCGATTTTCATAAGTTCTCTAGAGATAGATATAAAATGAGATAACAAAAGAATTTGAATTGGAAGCGGTATGGTCCGAGTGAGTATACCAATTCTAAGAATTCATTTTCTCGTTAAAATTGTGGTCATTGCTTAGACATCACCTCAAGTACAACTTCCCGCCAAGTCCTTCTCGCGATAGTGATGTGGTTCAGTAAGGTCCAATCATTAATTTCATTCATCATAAGGATAAGTCGACATGGATTGAAATTAAACGACTAAAAGGTATATTTTAGTCCGGTCGAGGGTTCATGTAAACGCCCACACGCGTGGCTTCGATGTGGAATTCTGGGCGATTGGAGGTTTCAATTAATATTGTTTTATCAAAAGGTTGCAATATTATTGTTACTTAATTATTTGCGATCGTATGCTTATGTGTTTTACATTATCGCTTCGTATATGTCTCTTACGCCGATTATCAATATGCTCGCACAAAACCGCTATCCGTCCAAATTTTATCGAGTGGAAACGAAACATGGAATATGTTCTTATCAAGAACACATGTTTGTTCTCACTACTCTAAACCCGATGCCCCATCGACGCATCGACTAATGAGCAATGAGAGTCAAGGTGACTTTGGAATAAGTCAAACAATACGGCTAAATGCTATATGATGACTACGATGTCCAAAGGCTTGCACTGCAAAGATCACCGATGGTAGACGCGATCGATATTTGGTCAAGTCTCGAGAGTAAGTTTGGGCAATGGATCGGACAAATCGCTTCCACACAATGAGAGAAATCTTGGCGGTAAGATGGAAGAAGGAAGTTCGTCCATGAACATGTCTCCACACGACTCATCTCATGGATAGTCTTGATCGGTTGGGAGGAGGTATTGACGGCGGCCAAGGTCGATATCATCCTCAATACACCGCCCAAGTCTTTTGAGAACTCGCGTGAATGCGATCATGAGCAAGACCGAGTTTACACTTAGTCGGCTGTTTAATGATCTCGCTGCGGCGGAAGGAGTTATGGAAAAGGAGCACATGCTCTTGCTAGCACATCTAAGGGCCCAAAATTTTCATCGCAAAATGGAAATAGAAAAGGGTGCCAAAGGTGGTAGAGGCAAGGCAAATAGTGGGAGTAATGGGAAAAGAACATGGTTGCCACCGAGGCTTCAAGAAGCCAAAGGAGAAGGGCAAGTGCTTCAAGTGCGGTAAGACGGGCATCAGGCCAAGTGCCCTATGCTCAAGGCTCAAGGTACGCCGCTTGCTTTAGTAACGAAACATGTTTAGCGACTTGTTCTACCCATTCTTGGGTAGTAGATACTGGCTAATCGATCATGTTTGTTACACCTTGTGGGTTCCCGCGACAAGGGAGTCGTTGATGGCGAGATAACGATTCCATGGGCAACGCGCGAAAGTCAAGTCGTTGCAGCTTGGAGATGTTTTTTATGTTTTGGGACAGCTTTAGTTTTGAAAGACGCTTTATATGTGCCGGATTTTCATGAACCTTGTTTCGCTTTCAAATTATTTACTCATGGATATTCGTTATTTTGATAGTGGTGTTTCTATCATAAGAAATGACGGTTATCTCGTGTTGGCACCTTATATAATTCGCTTTATACTATTTCGCAAAACATAATACCTATAACTATGTCAGATCTTCATCAAACCCTAAAAGAGAAAGTTTTCTTCAGAAGATGACTCTACTTTTCTCGGCATCTTAGATTAGGTCACATCAATCTAAATAGGATCCAAAGACCGGCTAAGAATGGAGCGTTGGGTGATCTCACTACTCCGCTCCCACCGCGAATCCCGTATAAGGTAAGATGTCGACCGGACCTTCAAAGCGAAGGGTTATAGAGCCAAAGAAATGTTGAGTTAGTCCATTTCGATGTGTGGACCGATGTCCACACAAGCTCGTGGAGGGTACGAGTATTTTGTCACTTTCATCGACGACACTCAAGGTACGGATACATATACCGCTTCACCGCAGTCCGAATGCTTTGAGAAATTCAAAGAGTTTAAGGCGGAAGTGGAGACGAAGCTAGGTAAGAGTATCAAGTCATCATGTCCGATCGCGGTGGCGAATACCTCAAGAACGAGTTTATGGACTATCTAGTGAAATGTGGGATTACATCCAACAAGATTTCACCGGCACACCACAAAGAAATGGGTGTCGAGCGAAGAAATAGGACTCTTTCGAAATGGTTAGATCTATGACGAGTTATGCTACATTGCCTATTTCGCTCGGGATATGCCTTAGAGACGGCAAAGATACTTCATAAATCTAGACCGCCCAAGTCACCGAAAAGACCCCTTCGAGTTGTGGTTTGGGCGTAAGCCCGGTTTAAGCCACATAAGGATATGTGAGTCCAAAGACACGTGCCGAACAACAAGGCCGACAAGTTGGAGGCTAGATCCGACGCAAGCGTCGTTTATCGCTATCCTAGAGGAACGAAGGTGGTTTATTCTATAGTCCCAAGGATCGAAGGTCATTATTAGACTAATGCTCGATTCTTAGAAGAGGACTACATGAAAATCATAAGTCCAAAGTTGAAATCATTCTTCAAGAATTAGAAGATGATCGATTCCACCACCGACAGCCAAAGGTACGAGATGTCGAGTCTAGTGGGAGGATCGACACCGATACTTCAAGAAATTGAAGTGGGTCGAGTTCCACCGGAGATACCGACCGCATAAGTGGTACCTACACACGAAGTTGTGCAAGTTAGAGAACCACAAGTATCCGCACCCACCGCTGCCATTGTGCTGTAGAACCTCGTCAGAGTGGGAGGTTGTTCGTCAACCCGAGCGATTTATGTTCGTGGGTGAATCTTCGGATTTAGTCCCAGCAGACGAACATGCAATAATCGACCCATGGACATACAAGGAGGCGATACAAGATATTGATGCAAGATCATGGCACACCGCTATGGACTTAGAAATGGAGTCCATAACGCTATGGATGTATATGAAAAGACACTCTACCGATGGCAAGGAAGCCATAGGTAGTAAGTGGATATACAAGAGGAAGAGAGATTCCGATGGAGAGGTTTCGCTTTTAAAGCCGTGCTTGTGGCGAAGGGTACACTCAGATTGAGGGCATCGATTTCGACGAGACCTTTCACCGTAGCAATGCTCAAGTCCATCGTAATTCTTCTAGCCATAGCACCCACTCAACCTAGAGGTTTGGCAATGGATGTTAAAACCGCTTTTCTAAACGGTTACCTTGAGGAAGGTAGAGACATCTATATGCAAAGAACCGAAGGTTATGTGGTAAAGGGTGAAGAGCATCTAGTATGGAAGCTTAAGAAGTCCATTTATGGACTTAAGCGAGCCTCCCGATCATGGAACTTACGCTGACGAGGTGGTAAAGTCCCATGGATTTACCCAGGTTGCTCAGCGAGAGTTGTGTGTATCGGTTAGATGTCAACGTGATGTGGTATTTTCGCACTTTATGTAGATGACATCCTTCTAGTTGGCAACAACGTGAAGTCGTTATCGACGAAAGAGTTGGCTATCCGATCGGTTTCAAATGAAAGACTTAGAGATGCAGCACATTCTTGGGATCAAGGTTTACCGAGATCGCAAGAAGAAAATGTTGAGCTTATCTCAGCGCCTTACATTGATATCGTAATAACTCGCTTTAGTATGCGCACCGCCAAGAAAGGATTGCTACCTTCGGACATGGTGTTCCTTTATTCAAAACGCAATACCTATGACCGCAGGAGATAGAGGAAATGAGACAAGTTCCTCACGCTCGCCGTAGGAAGTCTCATGTACGTAATGCTATGCACGAGACCCGATATCCGCTATGCGGTAGCATAGTAGCTAGATATCGCCTAACCCGGACAAGCTCATTGGATCGCGAAGAAGCATATACTCAAGCACCGAAAAGGACTCGAGATTATAGGCTAGTTTACCATGCGATAGTCTAATGCCTTTGGGTTATCTGAGACTGGATTTCCAAGTCGACCGTGATGAGAAAAAGTCAACCTCTGCTATGTGTTTACCTTGGGAGGTGGAGCAGATCCTCATGGAGTGCAAAGCAATGATGCATTGTGGACTCTACCATGGAAGCCGAATATGTAGCCGCCTTGAGGCTTCTAAGGAGGTCAGATGGTTCAAAAACCACTCATGGATCTAGATGTGGTACCGGTTTGCCCAAGAGTATCATAGTTTTCGTGATAACTCTGTGCAAGGCAAACTCGAAGGAACCACGGACCCACAAGGCGACCAAACACATAGAGAGAAAGTACCATGTCATACGAGAAATCGTTAGACGAGGTGACGCGGTCGATTGAAAAGATTGATACGACGGAAAATCTAGCGGATCCATTCACGAAGAGCCCGCCGCAAAAAGTCTACGATGGTCACGTTAGAGGACTCGATTATGCTTGATGGCACCCACTTAGAAAGGAAACTTTGTATAAGTGGGAGAAGCAAAGTGATGGTTGTTTGTAATAGCTAGTAGAAAGACACATTGTATACTAAAAGTTTGCTTTAGTATAAGTGGGAGATTGTTGGATTTGTATCTTCAAAGCGCTTTGGTTGAGCTCAGATACAATGTTTCTGTTACCACTATTACAATCTCCTATCCGATTGAATACTTGATTGCATATATCCGTGTCCCCTTATCTCATATATAAGTTAGATCATACGGTGTGTAGAAGATCACGTAAGTCCGTATGATTGGTCAAGCTTAATGAGATATAAAAGTTTCACACCGAGACGACTTAAGGACGAGTTGTCGGTTTAGCCGCAGATAGATAAGAAGTGACTTGACTTAGTTGCTTGTCTATGCTGGTACGTCTCTGACGTATTGAAGGATCACAGTGAGATGAGTTCTTCTTTCTGACCGTCGTGAAGAACCAAGATCTCGGTGACTTACGATGATCTAAACCTCGATAAGGTATTAGGTGAGTATGAGTTGCTGTCCATCACTTTGACTTGTTATGGGTGAGGGTTATATGTTCTAACCCAAGATTCTCCGCATCTTGGGTGGTGGCAGTGCTTGTATGTCACGCTAGTTATCTCAGTCGAGTAACCGTATCCGCTAGGATGATGACGCCCCTTAAGGAGCTCAAAGGTTTATTGTACTAAACCCCGCAGTTGAGTTAGCTCAAGTACAATAATAAGGTTGAGTGGTACTACTTAAGGAAATAAGGATATTAATCGCTTAAGCAATGATTGCTAGAAATGATTAATGGACGCTCGATATCTTAAATACGGGATTCAGAATGTCTAAGTGCAAGCCCGACTCAACTTTGTAATAAAGGGTAAGTCAACATTCTTTCTCTAGTGGCATGATCGAATGTTTATAAATTAATTTATGTTCAACGAACATAAGATAATTAATTTATTTGAGGCCCATCTTTATTCCTTGCATTTGATCCTCTGGCGGCCCATCCAGTGCCCGTGAGTGTAAGAAAATCGCGCCCGTGTCCTCTCAAAGGAAAGATTTTATTCTCTTTATCCCACAAGGATATAATTATATTTATGGAATATGCATAGATCCTTTCCATATAAGATTATGGTAATAATCTTGAGAGTATGGAAATAATCCTAAGAGTATGGAAATAATCCTAAGAGTATGGTAATATTCCATATAGGATTATGGTAATATTCCATATAGGATTATGGTAACATTCCATATAGGATTAAGGTAGTGCATTATAAATATAAGGTATGAGATAATGTCTAATTGAATGCTCACATATGAACATCACAATTTTCGGTATTCTCATCATATTTGAGAGAGAAATTTCGTGAGTTTTGAGAGGGTCATTAGGTGATTTTCCGAAGCATTCTCCATAGCTCGTCCTCACTCGACGTTGGAGTTTGGGTATCCGGGATACAGTCCAGAAGGTCAAAGCACGAGTCTCGACCGTTCAATCAGTTCATCCCGTTCGTTCCACCTCGACAGATCCAAAGGTAAACACGTGAAAACCCGAACGTGTTGCGATTTAATTATATAGACGCATGCTAGGTTTATAATCAATGTATGGTGAATTAAACACCCAAGATGGATCCTCGGGGCGAGGGTTAACATACGTTTTCCCTACATTGGCAACGCCTTATTATACGGCATGGTGGTAGTTGGGACAGAGCAGTATATAGGCGGCGACGAGGTTCTCGTATACATGGTCAGAGAATGATTTCACGTGCTAATTTGCTAAGAGAGATTCATGAGCAAGTAGGCAACAATGGTGGATCGGATTATATGCTTTTCTATACGACAGCGCTAGTGATGGAAGAAGAATAAAATATCGTTGAAATCGACATCGATTTGTTCCGATTGATTGTGGAACAAAAGGATGATCCAGTTGTGTATGTGATTGAAAAGGGCAAGCAGTCTGCAACCACGGTACACACAGAGACACCGGTATTATATGGTTCACAACGATCTACAGTCTTGCCCGAGTCTAATGCAAGATGTACTGGTTCAGCTATACACGAAGATGAGCCGTTGTCTTCGAATGAGGAGGAAGACGAGCTGGTGTATTCAGATGAAGAGGAAGACACGAACCGATCGTAGAGATATATTTGATTCATTGGCTACTGAATTTGGTGCTTGGATTCGACAACCAGGACATCTTGATAAGGTTATCTGACAACAGAACTTCACTCCGAACAAAGAAGATGATGGTGAGGCTCATGCTACAACTTCACGAACCGTAGATGATGATACAACGCATGAGTTACGCAATCGGGTTATTCCATTACTTGATTGTGATAAAGGCATTGCCATTAGATTGGGTTGAACCTTGTGGACCCCATACCCACCAATTATGCGTTGATTCGATATTTAAGACGAAAGATGACTTGGCGATAGCGTGGGATTGTACCACTTGGAGAATCATGTAGAGTACGTGGTCGATCGGTCAAGTAAAACACGTTTGGGGTATGTTTGCAAGCATGGCAACGGTTGTCCTTTTAAGCTACGAGCCGTCCGTAGGGCAACGATATGGAGAGTAATTAAGTTGAACAACAATCATACTTGTCACTGATTTGAATCGACCGCCCACGACATGTGCTCGCTAAGATTGTTGGCAAGTATTTTGCACGGAAATTGGTCGATGAAGGTGTGGTAATCGTCGAAAGAGATGATCGAGAGATGCATCGACAATTTGGCATTGAGATGGATTACGACTTTGCTCTCCGAGCAAGAAACGCCGCTATAGAGATGACATATGGCGATTTCGAACGGTCCTATCAATTGCTTCCATCATATTTGCATCTCGCTGAGAGAATCAAACCCCGGACACTATATGATATTGAGACGGCTCATGATGGCGAATTTCGATATTTGTTTCTTGCTCTTCGACGTTGTTTGTATATGCTTTCAAGCATTACCTACGGCCGGTCGTCGTTGTAGACGGACTCATCTTAAGGGAAAGAACAAAGGAATTTGTTTTGTCGCCATTACGAAGGATGGAAATGAAGGAATCTTCCGATTGCTATTGGGTTAGGTCCGATTGAGGATGAAGAGTCATGGACTTGGTTTTATCTCGGCCGCGTCGCATTGGTCATCCCGATGATCTCTTAGTTGTGTCTCGATCAACATAAGGGCATCGAAAAGCCGTGGAGTCCGTATCCGAACGCCGCATATGTGTTGTGCTTTTACCATTTGCGTAAGAATATGGCGAGATTTGGATCGCATGTTTGTACAGCTTATCAAGTCACCGCATACGCCTATCGATCGAGGATTTGAGAGATTTTTTCTCGCGTGGATGTTCTAAACCGATGCCCCACCATCATCTACTTTCCATTGGCGAGCATAGGTGGTCTAGGTTGAAGTGTCGTACGAAGATATAGTTTCACGACTTCGAACGCGCGCAGAGTTTCAATAGTCGGTTGTTGTGGGCTCGACGCTCACCGCTTGCTCGCTGCTTGAGACTTTTCGATCTATTACGGAGAAATGGTTTGACGACGACGAGCCAGTGCAGCAGCAAGGTCCGATGAGTCGATCAAGTAGCCGCGTCGAAGCTACATGCCCCGTCCGGTGCGGCGCTGGTTGTTCGCTCAACGACACACACATGTTTAAAGTCAAGAGGAAAACACATCATACGTGGTTGATTTGCGTAACGGGACATGTGAATGTCGTGAGTTCGATTGGACGAGATCCCTTGTTGTCACGCTTGGTCGCTATTAGGTACGGTATTTATCTAAACGTCAAGTCCAACTCATATGTTGTGGTTAATTTATTTTGTGATTAATTTCTTTTTTTAAAGCGTTTGGTTTACAAGTCACCGACTTTGTGGCTCAAGATATCGATACTGCTTTTGCGGCGACTTATTCTTATCGAATTGGATCAGATCACATCCCGGCATGGATTGTACTGCATCAGACGCTTACATTATTCGACCTCCAATCATCACACGTCAGTCGGGCGCCCTAGATCGAGTAGGATGCAATCGGTTGTCGAGGGTTCGCCAAGATCACGTCGTCAAATATGCACACGCAGGTGGTCAAGGCCACAACAAACGCCATGCACGCAGCATTTATCGCCATTAGTGATGAAACATGTGGAAAGGACACGACGAGGAAAAATGTAGTATTTGTCGAAGTGAAGAGCATACAAGGAATTTGTGTCCTCAACGGCCTCGTGAGTAAGGATATTTGTTATATGCGATGATATTCGTTGTTTTGGATTTTGTTGAATTATGTTGGATTCAGTTGGATTGTTGTTGGTTTTGTCGATTATGTTGGTTTTTGTCAATTAGGGGATTCATTGGATTGTTGTTGGTTTTGTCGATTATGTTGGTTTTTGTTGAATTAGGGATTCGCTTGGATTGTTGTTGGTTTTGTTGGATTATGTTGGTTTTGTTGGATTATGTTGGTTCAATTCGATTCACGAGGGTACACGGCGCGCACGACGGTACACGGGCGCACGGGTACACGGGAGTGCACGATCGCGCACGGCACACGTCGCGCACGACGGCACGATCGCGCACGCGCGGCGCAGTACCAGGCACCAGGGTACGGGCGCAGCACGGGGTACACGCCCGCACGATCGCAAGTCGCGCACGATCGCAGCACCGCGCAGTACTGTGCACGCCTGTACCCTCGCAGCACGATCGCACGCCGTGCACGCATCGTGTACCATGCACGATCGACACGCCTGCAATCCCCTAATCCAACAAATTCGGTTAATTGCAAATTCGTTAATCAATCCAATTCAATCCCCTATTCGGTTAATCGCAAATTCGACAAAACTATTAAACTTACAAACTATATATACATGTAAAAACGGCAAAGATAACCTCTAAAATATGGATAAGCCAACATGCACTCAAGAATAGCCAACAACAAGCAATAGCCAACAACAAGCAATAGCCAAAGAGGTCACACCTCCACAACATATACATAGAGGTCACACCTCCAATACAAACAAAATATCACTAACACGATAAAAATTCTACAATATCCGTTATAAATACAAAAAGTCAAGGAAACTAATCAAAACGAGACAATGTTCATATCCTACGAGCTATCGTCAGACCGAATCGCTCGCTTAAAGACCTCAAGGCCCTTGGTCGCTACTCGTGGGTACCATACTCTACGGAGCCGCATGCGGGTCTCCGATGCAAGATCATCCCCACCATCGACGATCCATCACCTCGTGCACGATCGCTCGAGCCGCCGATCTCCGTGGCCGGCGTGATTAGACTCGACGACCCGATCGTCGGTGGCTAAGGCCGGCCCCTCCTCGGATCGACCGCCCGAAGCGCGATCGTCGGTGGCTAATGCGAGGCACCTCCTCCGATCGACCGCCGTGAAGCGCATCGCCGGTGGCTAATGCGGGCACATCCTCCGGATCGACCGCCGTAGCGATCGTCGGTGGCTAGCGCGGCCCCTCCTCATGCCGGAGACCGAGCGCCTCGATCGATATGCTCAATAGCCGGCGAGCTCCCATGTGCAGATATAGGGTACGAGATCTACGCTCAAGATCGCGCTCAAGAACTCCGTCAATCGCCGAACACACGCCGAGCCACTCGAGCCACGAGGCCCTTCTCCGAATCGCCGTCCACAATGGCACGACGGACGCCTCGCCACGCAGAAATGGAGGCCTCGCCTAGTCGAACACTCGGCGTGTTCGCAGACACGTGGTCCGCTCGCGCCTCATGTTCACGACGCTCGACCGCGATCGAGACGCGCCAGTCGACTCGGCTCAAAACCCGAGATGTATCTCCGCACTTCATCTTCCCACCGCCGCCACTCGCCGCATGATCGGGACATGCTCACGCCACCGCGGGCACTCTCTCACGCATGCACTGCTGTGGGCCGTGCAGCTCGCATGTGCGCTCGCATGCCGCCCGCAGTACAAACCGAATAGCCATCGGATCGCCTCAGATAGCTCAAGTAGTACGCCTCGACAACTCGGTCTCGAGCGGCTCCAAAGACACGATGACATAAACGCTACAAAAACACATACACATTATTGATTATAATGTATTTAATAAATATATAGCAAATACTAAACATGAGATTAAAATTACCCGTCACAAAAATCCAAGATATCTGGGCCTGGGACTTCCATGTAGTCCACATCAAGCATCTCGAATCAGATCTCACCTGCCTCGCATCCACACATGCGCCCTAAGTCGGGACGGCCTCATACGACCAAATCAGTAAGGCCCAAACAGACCATAGAAATGGTACGCCTTCCTCGCCGCCACCTCGCCGGTGCCTCTTCAAGACATCAATCCCGTGACAGAGGACCCGAATGAATAGGAGCCCCAAGGAAAACTCGCCACATATCAAAATCCTCACCAACGCCCAAACCCACGGCTCGATGGCTTCCTATCGCGCAAAGGACGATGAGGTAAGCTACTAATATGAAAGCCGCCTTCAAGTAGTCTGCGACATCATCACCCACCGTTGTTTGATGAATCGGTCATGAGCTCAAATAGAGTCCTCCGACCAAACAACCTATGGAACATGCCGGTCGGGGAATCTCGTGCCTCAAGTTCGGATCAGCGAAGACGCCCAAAGCGCAATCCGGAGACCGTGGCAAACTCAATCATCCCAACAGATATCGGTTCCACATACGTGAAACCAAATCTCGAACTCCATAAAACTAGGATCCACAACTGTCGGGCCATCGATTGTGCAGCAGATTATTAGCGCTTCCCTCCCGAGACGAAGAAGATGCCCAGCAGCTCGCCTAAATACGCCGATACATCCGCTGCCGCTCTGACATGTCCTCACCTCGGCTAATACATCAATTCGGATGTATTGGTTGACGCGTCCTGCGTAGCCTTGCATATGCGGTCGTAACCACCTATAACGAGGTCAGAATGCACAAGATTAATCAAGATACACTAAACGAAGTTCTAACAACAGAATACACGCTCAAATTAACGTAGTATTACGGTCCTAACTGCATCAAGAACTGCAGATGGTTCTTCAAGACACTGCTAACTGTGTATTAAGATCCGTATACACGGTTAGGACCGTGTACACCAAACAGTCATTATTTTCACATAATTTCAACAACATTGCAATCTGATTTCAATTTATAAGTTTCTAAACACACAAACTATCGAAATTTCATCACTATCGTGTCATACATGAAAATCTATCGTGTCTTACATGAAAATTATCGTACATACTAAAATTCTATTTTAAATGCACGATTACTCACCGGAGGTCGTGGTGCTCCTAAATCGGCTTCAAGTTCGTCGACCAAGCGTAAGGTCGACGGCGTGCTTGTGTGCGCTGGTGGTGATCGCCCCGGCGTAGAAGCTTCTTCCGCGTGGAGGAGTCTTCCTTCGCCGCCGCTGCTCGGCCGCATCCGGGATCTACCGGATCCAGATCCGTATCACCATGTTGTGGGTTTGCTTGTTCGTGAGAGAGTTCAGCTTTTTTTTTCTCGAGAGTTCGTTTTTTTTCACCGTAGCACAATGCACGTGAGTGAGTTCGCTTTTTTTTTCCCGAGTTCGTCCTGAGAGAGAGAGAGAGAGAGAGAGAGAGAGAGAGAGAGAGAGAGAGTTCGTGAGAGAGAGAGACCGTGAGAGATAGAGAGACAGAGAGATAGAGTTTTGAGAGAGAGAGAGAGAAAAAAACCATTTTTTTACCTTTTTTAATTTATTCCAGGATATTTTGGTCTTTTGCTCAAAATTATTATAAACTCACATGCTTTTATGACTGCGCTATAAAACTTGTACTCCTATTTTGTTTGGCTACTTATATACATTAGCACAAAAATTTATGTAGTTTTTTGTCAACATGAGCAAAATTTATGATGTTTAAAAATCATGTGTAATTGGAAAATTTTGAGGTAGTGAATTTGCTATAAGTTTATGGTATTTTAAAAATTCAATCAACTTATGCCTAATAGTTTGATAAAAAAACATGAAACAATTTACTATTTGTTTTTTAGTATGTTTACAAGCACATTTGCAATATCTTTTAATGTGTTGAAATTTCATTGACTTTTGTATATATCGTAATTAAAAATGTTTGTTGTTCATTAAAATTAAAATTATCATTATTATTTACACAGATATAATATTACTAGACATTGTTATAATATGTTAATAATTAGTAGATTAATAATTACATAAATTAATGTTAATTTTCTATATATTATTTTAGTGATCCGCGCGAGAAATTGTCTATTTACATAACTGCTGCTTGTCCCAAAAAAAAAGGACACCTTCAAAAACAGACTGGGACTGCAAGCGCAGAGTCGTCTCAGGTCATTGAAGCATTTTCGCAAACAGATTGTGGAATCTCAATTTCGAGATGCATTTGAGCGAGAACGAGGGGATAGAAGGCAAAACCTTCGTGGTCACGGGCGGGCTTGGGTTTGTGGGCTCGGCCCTCAGCTTGGAGCTAGTCAGAAGAGGTGCTTATCAAGTCCGGAGCTTCGACATTCGGGCCGAATCACCCTGGTCCGACTCTCTCCGCGATCGCGGTGTTCGTTGTTTACAAGGTCTGCTTCTTTCCTTTTGCATAGCTACATATGCGTGTCTATGTGTTCCGCGCCTTGTGGATCAAATTTTTGATCTTTCTGCTGTCAATTAAGAGTGCTAGTAGCTCTGATCGTGTTGTCGTAGATGCAGACTTGTTTGAAATGATTTTTGATGCATCTTAGGGTTTTACATTAGTTTGATGTTATTCTGTTTTTAGTGATAGAAGGGATATGTGTGGAGCTGCAGTAAGTAATTGGGGATTTCGAGCCAATTTTATGTCTTAATTTTGAGATTTGTGGACTGGGAATTCTTTTCATCAATTTATAATTTTGTGAACACATACGAGATGAAAGATGTAAGATGTAATCTGGCCAACGACTTCAAGATAATAAAAGGTGGCTGGATTAATTTTTTGGTTTATTAAGCAAATGCATATTACTTGCATAATCTTGATATTACTTACAGTGGAAATCACAGTTTCCCTTGTCATTGAAGACACTAATAGCAATCGTATTATACATGTGTACTGATACACTTATCAGGGGATGTTTGTAAGAAAAAAGATGTTGAAAAGGCCTTACAAGGGGCAGACTGTGTTTTTCACCTTGCTTCATATGGGATGTCGGGCAAAGAGATGCTTCAATTTGGCCGTGTCGATGAAATAAACATAAATGGAACCTGCCTTGTCTTGGATGCTTGCCTGGAGCATGGAGTGAGCAGACTTGTTTATGTCAGCACGTATAATGTTGTATTTGGTGGGCAAGAAATCGTGAATGGAAACGAGGCGTTACCTTACTTTCCTATTACTGATCATGTAGACCCGTATGGCCGCAGCAAATCTATAGCCGAGCAGCTTGTTCTCAAGCACAATGATCGACCCTTTAGGTAAGTTTTTGTTTATTTCCCCGTTACCTTTCCACTTCAAAACCTCTTTCAACTCGTTGGGTTAATTTGAAATTTGGTCTGTTTCTATGGCTGCACAGGAAAGAGAAAGGAAAGTTATACTCATGTGCAATCCGTCCTGCTGCTATATACGGGCCGGGTGAAGAAAGGCACCTGCCCAGGATCATAAAACTCGCGAAGTTGGGTCTTCTGCCGTTCAAAATTGGTGATACGAACGTGAAGTCGGATTGGGTCTATGTTGATAACATTGTTCTGGCAATGCTCCAGGCTGGTATGGGCCTTTTGGATGATATTCCTGGCAGAGTTGGACGGCCCGTTGCTGCCGGCCAAGCCTACTTCATATCGGATGGTAAAGTTAGTGCACATGTTTATATGTGATTTAATTAGATTTGTTGAAATCTTAGCAAGAAACTAACTAGAGAAGGAGTTCGTAGTTCATTGATGCCCTCGTTTCCTCTCAGAAGTCGATAGTTTGTTAATTCATTTGCCTCTTAGTTGTTACCTTATAATTGACAGGTTCACCAGTCAATAGTTTTGAGTTCCTCAGGCCACTGCTCGAAGCCTTGGACTATGGCTTGCCTAAATTGACATTGTCTGTCTCGCAAGCTCTTTTTCTTGGAAAGCTTTTCTCGGTGTTCTACTCACTTTTGTATCCGTGTCTAAGTCAGAGGTGGCTTCCTCAACCTCTGATCCTTCCTGCTGAAGTCTACAAGGTGCTACACATAAATTTCCTGCTATATATTCTTCTATATTTTTTCTTTTTACCTCGATCAAGTTGGTATTTTTAGCATGTCCTCAATGGAAAAAGGAAACTCAAATAAGAAACAAAGATTCGTTGCTTCCTTTCGTTCTTTCTAAACGGATACAAGTTGGATTTTTTGTAAATTAGTTTGCTAGTACTGATTTAAGATATTATCTAGTTTTCATGATATATACAATATTCAACTTCTGCAATAATAATCTATCAAATTGCTAAAATGCACATGATGCAAGGGCAAGAAAGATTCTTGACTTTATTCTCTTGTACTAGTTACTTAGCGTTGGGTAAGCGGTTCTTTGCTATCCCGTTTCTTGTACTTGTAGGTGTGGAAGTGTCTCTTCTCCAAAATACGTTATTTAGGGCGGGTATGAGACAGATATATGCACATATTGTTAACTACAAAAATACTTGTTTCTATCTTTGGCAGGTTGGTGTGACCCATTACTTTTCGTTTCTCAAAGCAAGGGAGGAACTGGGCTATAGGCCTTTGATTAGCTCTCAAGAGGGTATGGCTGCAATGATCGAATACTGGAAGGAAAGAAAAAGAAGAACACTAGATGGTCCAACCATATACGTGTGGGTGGCTGTCGTGACTGGAATGATAATGATGTTCTGTGCTGCATGCTTGCCTGACTTTGGCCCTGTGCCCCTGATACGAGCGATTTGCCTCTTCTTTCTACGATCTATGACGGTGATACGAGCAGTCTTTACCTTGGCTGTTGCTGCGCATATTGGTGAGGGTGTTTATGCATGGCAGCTTGCAAGAAGATGTGATCCTGCAAATGCAACAGGTTGGTTTTGGCAAACTACTGTTTTGGGATTCTTTTCTTTGCGTTATCTACTGAAAAGAGCCGAAACGCAGCCAAAGTAGCATCTCCTCTGTGGGCTTCACATTGTGATTGGACATTTCTTTCTGAGTTACTACTAGAAAAGTTTACTGTTTTTTTTTTGGGTTTATTGATGCTGCAAGTTCCTGTAATGGGAGACATATTACAAGATCAAGAATTGATGGTTGTACAAAGCTGCCAAGGGCACCAGCCTGCCCGGCCCGAGCCCATCAGTGGGGCTTAATTATTACTCGTTCAGTCCGGCCTGAAATTGGGTAGACCGATTTTAACAGCTCTAGTCGTGCATGATAAGGTAGCAAAGGAATTTCCTCCTCGGTAAAAAACTTGTCCAAACAACAGGGCCGGCCGGGGCAATCGTGCATAGGCGTGTCCAAGGTCCCAAAAAACTTTGGAAATCAATGAAAAAATGGTTTTTTATTTTTATTAGATATGAGATTTAAATTCAAATCCAAGTTAAGCTCAGAAATTTTATAAACAAGGGGCCGCATATTTGGTCCAATTTATTGAGTTAAGGGCTATTTACTAGGCTTTTTTAAAATATAAGATCCAATTCAACTATTTTAACCCATTCTAATTTTTTGAGGTTGACTAAATAATTAATAAAGAGAGAAATGTGTTAGAAAATCATATTTAAAGAAAAACATTTTCTCTCACATATTATCTTTTTTTAGGGTTTTTTTTTCTGTTATTTATGTGTTGTATTATGTCCTTACCTTAATAGATAGAGGACTCATTTTTATTATTTTGGCCTGTGACTTCTATTCGGGACCGACTCTGCCGAACAAATCCCATACAAGCAGGTTTATAGGAATAAGTAAAGAAATAGAACATTTGTGAAGCATGGGGCTTACGACAAGAGCTACTACCGAATAGTTTAAGGTTAGAAATTAGTAGAAAGCATAGTCAAGAACAAAGTATATAAATAGGCAACAGCAACTACCACATCAGACGTGTCAGTCGATGAAGAACCTGGCTAATTCTACATAATACAATTCAACAAATACAGCTCTCATCATAAGATTACAATTATATGATAAGAAATTACGCAGAGAAGATCATTTCCACGGCATGGCTGACATGGCATGGGGGTGGTTGTTGCAAGCACCGGAGCTCAGATTGAGCGGGCTGGCAGCCCCACCGGAGGACTCACTGAACGTCCCTCGTGACGGCGAGCTGCTCATGCCAGTTGTGCCGCCTCCCATGTTCACTTTCACAGGAGCAGATAAAGGCTCCATATAGTTTGCTGATTTTGGCTCTTTCCGACCATCTGCTAAAAAGCTCCCAACAATTACCTGCGATAAAAGAAATCCAGCTCCTATAATCATGGCCTCACTCATTGAAACCACAGAGAGATAATGCTCATCTCTGTTCTTTCCTTGACAACTTAGCACCAATAATAATTGTATAGCAACACGAGAAATTAAACACCATGTTTTCTCATCAAAGCAATTAAACGAGATGTTGAAGCTCTTAGCAAGTAAAAGGGAAAGTGAAGCTCTAAAAGTTTTCTCATCAAAGCCAGTGGGGTTTTTCATTCCGACTTCATAGTTGAGGATAGTGATCGCCAGAAAATGACAACATGCTTTAGCAACACAATTGAAGGGACTGTTTTCAGAGAGCAATCTACCTGGACTGGGGAAGCTGCAATTAGTAAACCAGACACGCAACCACCAAAAACCCTTCCATCGGGACCAGCTAATGTTGTGCTTAACCCACCTGTTCTGCTTTTATGACCGCCAACATCTGATAGCATAAACGAGCCCAACAGGGACAAGATGTCAAATCGCCCCTACATAGACAGAAAGAGTGGCATTAGTAAATATTGATCAATTGGATAGGAGAATGCCACAAGAAGAGTTTCTGTCCTTGGCAATTCAGACAATTTTTGTACGAAGTAAAGCTTAAATAGAAAGAAGAGTCAGCAGTTTGTGGTTTAAATGAAACCTAGAAATTAGAGCTCCTAAAAATCATATTATCCAGTAAGGTGAGAGCAAAGATATAGTCCAGAAAACCTCGAAAGTTGCAGTTCCACCAGAAGTTGCAGCTTGGCGGAGCGTCACATTTGATATGGCACCATTTGCAGATAGGATACAAACAGCCCTTGGACCATTTTGAGAAAATGCCATTACTTTCGAGGACACATCCTGAAAACCAGTAGCAAGTATTAATCTACATATGATGATGCTATTTCCCTTCGATCCATTGACATAACTGAGTTCTAGTTCCATATGCATATGAAGACCTCATCTCATGGAAAAATCCTAATTCGGACATACCCAGAAGAGAAAAAAGACCTCACTAGAAACTGCATCACATGGACCAACTTTTTTAAAAATAGCAATACAAAGCAAATTACACCACCGCAAATCTGGCAAAATATGAGTTTGTATGAGTCAAGTTAGAATCAGATGAAGTCGTGGGTGTTTTTCTGTGGTAGATGAGGATTCAAGATATTTTTTAAAACAAGAAGATCCAAATGGACATGAGCTCTGAAATCGGTCGAATTGCAGTAAATATTATATGAACTTCTCAACCTCTCCAGCCTTCACGTTGATTACATGAGGTATAAACCCAATCCCAGTTGAACCTGCAAACATGATTTTATGTGAACATTTCAAGTTAAAGTCAACTAAATTAACAAAATAATGATAATGAAAAAGTAGAAGCTGCAAATGAATAGGGAGAAAGTCAGAGGAAACAAGCAAATAAACAAAACATTCCAATAAAAGAAAGCTCGACTGTATAGTACAATAATCAAACTACAACTTATGCCCACTGCCCTGAAAAAGAAACTTTAGAGAAAGAAAAGAAAACGTCAAAAACAGACATCTTGACCTGGACAAGCCAAGACATGGTAAAGTGAGAATATTTCCCATAAAAAAAAAAAAAGGGGGAGAAGAAAAAGAAACTCATAAATACAAATAAAATAAAAGAAAAAATAAACTACCTTGCATCAGATAGAGGCTGCATTCACACTAATTAATTAAGAAAAAAGCTGAGGGTATCCAAGTAAATTCTATAGTTTTAGAATTCTTGAGTGGTCAGCTTCAGCAAATAACAATTTCTTCCCAGTACAATAACGCATAAAATAATATCAAGTTGCACCGCTAATACCTATTTACAGTTCTTGCCCAGATTAACCAAGATAAACTGAAACCATAGTATTACTGAAGTAAGCGACACATCTCAAAAACACAGAACATCAGAATAAGAATATACGAATAGGTCAATGGCACCAATTATTTTAATGAATTATTTTTAGGCAAAGCCGATCTTTTGAATCATTCCAATCAATTCAGCAATTCCAATCAAGATCCTTTAAATAACAGAGCACTGCGCATAAATACCTATAGCTTCAATCTGCTTCTTCTTGTTGCTCGAACCAGGGGGGCGGCCCCTTGGCTTCTTGGCAGAGGGTGAGGCCGATCCACCCACTGGATGCTGCGCCTCCGTCGAAGGGGGCGCCGTCGGAGAAAAATTCTCCGCCTGCGGTATACCCACGCTAATTGGCTGCGGCCCAGAAGCCATCACCATGGCCATGCTGCCATCTGTCCCATATTTCCTCGGCCGACCCCTCTTCCGCTTCTGATCACCTGAGTTCAAATTCATTCCCTGCTTAGCCACGGCAGCGCCGCTTGAAGGGACTGGCTGGAACGGCGGCGACGCGCCTACAGGTCTATAGGCACCGTCGGCGGCGTAGGGTACGCGCATTTGCTGATCTAGTTGAGGCTGAGAAGCCGACGGATGCTGCACCGGCCCCGGCGTCATTGTAAAGGGCTCGCGGCTGCCCATCACGGCTGCGGAGGCTTCCGATACACCCGACATTTTTTCGAGTTACCGAAATTAACCCAGAAGAAATGCAGTGATTACCTATGCACCAGAAAGAAAGCATTGTGGTAAACTTTGCGCAGCATTTCATTCACCGCAACAGCTCGGAACTCGACAGCTCAAAATCTTGCGAAAAAATCCAAAATTTTGCTTTGAAAATAGAGGGGAAGTCAGTAGTGAAGAATGTAGGCGTATTCCTATGCAGTAAAAGTTTGAACATTTCAGCAGAATTTCACCGAATTTTTGAACGGATCGAGCGAAAAACAACTGAAGGAGCTCAAAATTAAACCCCGAAGAAGATAAATAGTTTTCGAAAATCCTAATTCTCACCATTTTCCTGTAAATAATAAATACCTTAAAAATCGCATAAAAATGCAGAAAATCAACAAAAATAGAGGAAAAATCAGGAGACTTACCAATAAATAGAGAAAATTTTGTGTGTCAGCGGAGAATTAGGAAGATCCAAACGCGAAGGCAGGGGATTTTTAAGGATTGCGGATACAGAAAATAGGGTTTTTTTGCGAAGAAAAGTTTTTCTGTAATGTTAATTTATTTATAATTACGAGCGGCTGTCTTCGTTAAAAGTTAATTTCTTTTTCATTTTTCTTTTACTTATTTTTGCATCAGCTATACACAATAAGGAATGAAGGTGAAAATAATTACAAATTCACCATTACTACTCGTTATTATATCCCAAACTGCGATTGAACCCAATATTCTTTTACTCCCTCGTCCACTAAAAACGTGCATTTAATTCATTTTCGCTCCGTCCATCAAAAATGTGCATTTTCCTTTTTTAGAAACACCAACTTTACATTTTTACTCTCAACTTATCCACTTATTTACAAAAAAAACTCATGGCCCACATTTTTACACTCACAATCCATTAATATATTCATTTATTATCTCAATGACACACATTTTTATATACATTTACTTTACACTCATTACAGTTTTCTTAAAACCCGTGCCACCAAAATCGATGCACGTTTTTGGTGGACGGAGGGAGTAATTTACTTCATTAAAAAAATCAAAATTATATCTATTTATGATTTGAACCATATCAAAAAAATTAATGTCATAGACTATGGTAATCTCCTTCGATTGGGGTCACTTCCATTAGATGAAATTGTGTTGCAAATATTAATTAAATAGCCATCAACGTACATAATCCTATAATTATGCAATAAATTAAAATAAATATTGAACTAGAATATAGATAGAAACAAATAGCAAGTATACAAGTTAGTTAGCTGTGATAATTTGATTTAAATTATATTAGACCCAAGTTTCAGAATATTTTCTTATAATTAAAACATTCACCCTAGATGATAATAATACATTTCCAACTTTATATTAACTACATAAATAATACCAATTATAACCAAATTTTAATGTGTCCGTACTATTACAATTGAACTAAAACCGTCCTATACCATAAATATTAGTTAAGACATCTCCAATCTGCACCACCAACTTCATTAACACTATAATTGTTCACAAAAGTTAATAATGAAAAACAAAAACAAAATATGTAGAAAAATAATATTTGGTTGGTAGAAGTCATGTTTCGTGCTGCTTTATTATTAGCGCAAAACCTGTGAGCCACCTTACTCAAAGTATCTTCATCATTTGTTTCGCTATATTTTATTTTGCTCTTCTGCCTTATCTGTTGAAATTAAAGAAGGTAATATTGACTATTTGGGATGGCTCGTTGGTAAAGATGGTTCTTGTGATCAAAATATTATATGTTCAAATTTTATTAATACATCTATGGATCTGAATTTATCAAACCTAATTTTTCAAGTGTGATTTACTCGTCTTGTGTGATTTGTATACTACTGTATAAAAGAGATACGATAATATTATACTAGAGATATTCTTAAAAAGAGAGAGAGAGAAGTTTAGCTAACGAGCAAGTTGGACTTCTAACTATCCTACCTAGTTATTGAATAGTGTAACTTCTTATTTGAGTTGAGAGTAATACATATTTTATTCAATAAAATGTTAGATCATATTTATGAGGTTTAAAAAGATAATAATATACTAGAGAGATAATTTGTTGTTTTGAGTATATAAAATTTAAGAATGATGATAATGGAATATTGTTATATTAACAAGCAAATAAAGAGAAAATACTAAACCCTTGGAAAATTTAAGAATATTATATAGCAAATTTGATTGTTTATTTTACTTGTTATTCTTAAAAAGAAAAGAAAAAAGAAGATAAGTTTATCAACTTTATATGGCTTTTGGTTGAATCTGTTGAGCATATTATACCAACAAGTAATAGCAAAATCAACAACTACTAATATAAATACAATTTGACACTTATAATTATTTCCGAAAAAAATTAAAATACAGAATCCGTCATATAGAGCATACAAAGTTTATTTCTTTTATGAAATGTAGGGAAAAAAATTAAAATTCAGAATCCGTCATATAGACTATAGAGCATACAAAGTTTATTTCTTTTATGGAATGTAGGGAATTAATTGTTGAATGTTTGTAACTACATTGAATGGAGTGTTTCTAGCAATTCTATTTAATTAAGTTTTCACAAAATCAACTAAAAAATGTTTTCACAAAATAAATACAAGTGCCAAGTAAGTATTAATAAAGGAATGAAATTGATAGTATTGTCTAATTTCTTTTGGATTTGAGATTCATATCATAATCTCCCACCTCTAAAAAAATTATCAAACCTTGGTAATTTGTGGAAAATAATTTTCATGCAAGTTTCGGTAATCCAACTTTATATGTCTAGATCTCATGCAATTGAAAAACATTAATTTGCAGGAAAATATAATACACACAAACACACCCTTTTCTATAAATAATTGTATTTCTTCATACACCTTTCAAGTGTAGTAAGTTGAATGTTTACCTCATATTTATTAAATATGATAAATGACTTGATATTTTACAGAAATATAATATTGATTGTTTAACATAATTTATCTTTTACTTTTTTGTCAGCTTTAATTTTGGAAATTATTCCAACAAAATCTTATCAATTATGAATGTATTTTGTATCATCAAAATATAGGTTTTTAAATATAAATCCCTAGTTGAATATATACTTTTCTACAGTTTTAAACTTAATCATACTACAAGAATTTATTTAAATATTTCACATTTTAAAAATACTATATTATTGTATAATACTATAAACACAGTCCCTAGATACATATTATCAATTATTTGTTTTACATATTTTAATTATATTTTAGTACTGCACTAACCTAACCATTGCAATTACGGCATAAATATTATCAAATTTTATGCATTTATGCATAATTAGTCACATAAGTCATGCCTACATCAAAATTATATACATTATGATATTTAATACATTATATTATTGGAGCAAAACTTTATCATAAAAATCTCATATGTACTTGCATCTGTTTTTTCAACAAACACCGGAGCTTGCCTAATGCCTATGAGATCTCTCTTAATAAAAGGTTTTTAATTTGAACTTTTTTTTATATAATAGTCAATTCATAATATAATATAAATCTTGTCTTTAAAAAGAAAACATACACTCTTACTTCTTTTGATCTTTTGACATCTTATCTTCAAGGATTCAGACACTATCCTATTGTGATATTTACAAGCACGTCAGCAAAATCTATGAATTTACTCTTTTATCCCGTTTCAAGTTGATGGCCTCAACACAATATTCAAAAGTTCAATATCAATAACCTTTTGATATTTTACATCTTATCTTCAAGGATTCAAACCCCACCAATTATGATATTTACAGGCACGTCAGCAAAATCTTTGAAAGTACTGGTTTATCCTGTTTCAAGTTGGTTTGGCTATCAACACGTGAATATTCAAAAGTTCAATATAAGATAACCATCGGGTTCCCATGATTAAAAAGAAAAATTAGGTAGTGGTTATGGGTTTTCATTAATTTTATTTTTATTTTAACAGAGAGAGAGAGAGAGAAAGTTTGTTCATTTGGAACAATATAATGATAAAGTGCATGTGATCGAAGAGTCACATGTTCGAATGATCGAATCTAGAATGTTTGATATGCTATCGCAGCGAACATAAGATTTATTCAATTTGCAGATTATTGCATATGAACATATAGTTTACACAATACGAACCAAATATAACAGATGTAGATTCTCATGAATTCAAAAAAATAAAACAATAAAAAACTTAATCCACGGGCTGATATTTTAGAGTTTATTAATCATTACAACCAAACAAGAGATTCAACAAAATCATAAAAATCAATTTACATCCCAACTTCTCCAGCTGCAGAAAAGCAATGGCCCCTATTTCTTCCTTGCACTCTCATTCCCTTCTCTCTCATCCCTCAGTCTCTCTCTCCAACTCTCCTCCGCAAGAAGGTCTGCTCTTTATCTCTCTTCTTCCACTATAACTCTGATGCTGCTCTGTTTCATTCATCAAAAATTTATTTTATTTTATGAAGACGTAAGGAAGAACAAGAATTCCTGCTTTATCTGCTGCAAGAGCAATGTGGTCGATCAGCAAAACAAATGGCAATAATTCTCCAACTTTTAAAAGTCTCACAAGCATGTAATTTTAGTTTTACTTTATTTATTTATTTATCTATTTATTTTTTTGAAATGTTGATTTTTAACAGTGTGAGCGTTGGAGATGAATGTAAGAGGAGAAGGAGAGAGCTGCTGCTGCAGGCGGCTTCTGCTGTGTTTGCTTTTCCTGCAGTTTCTTCGGCTGCATTGGCTGCTGAAAGCGGTACTTTATGTTTCTTGCTCTATCCTTTTAAGAGGATGATTCTTATCTTAATTTTTATTTTAAATATTGTGTATATTTTTATAATCTTGATTTTGTAGCATTACCAGAGGGTGTTCGTGTCTACACCGATGAGGTGAATAAGTTTAAGATCACTATTCCAGAAGGTGAGCTGTCGTTTCTAATGAATTTTCCTTTTTGTTTGGATTTCTACATTGAGCAAACTACTAAATTTAGCATGAAGCATGTCTGAGATATATCTGAATGCAAAAGTCATCTTGAACTATGAAATAAGAGTTAGAAAAGAACTCACAATTTTTTAATCCATAATTGAGAGGTTTTAGCATGTGGTTAGCTGTTTTATAAGAGGGAAGAAAGAAAGTTATTTGATCTTGAAGCCATTGATCATTGATTGTTGAAGTGAAAGGGAAACTTTCAACTTGATTGTATTTAGTTGCATAAATGGGGGGGAATTCTCTTGGATATATTGTTTTGCTAGTAAAGTTGTGTATGCACAGATTGGCAAGTAGGCACGGGGGAAGGAGACGGAGTAAGGGCGCTGATTGCTTTCTATCCACAGGATGCCTCCAGTTCAAACGGTATGAAAAGAAACAATGTCTCTGTGGAAGTTTTGGTCCAACTCTAGTCTGATGATTTCTTGTATTACTTGCTGCAGTGAGCATTGCAATTAAAGGCCTCGGAGCTGACTTCACCAGATTGGAGTCTTTTGGCAAAGTCGGTGAATTTGCAGAGACTCTTGTAGGTTTCATCCATTTATGATTTCTAGCAACTTGATATGATGAACAGAATGAATTGGGTTAAGTAAATAAAAAGAAGAAATTTTGCTTTAACGGGTCGATATGTTTGTAGATTGGTGGTTTAGACAGAAGTTGGCAGAGGCCTCCCGGTGTTGCTGCCAAACTCATAGATAGCAAAGCTGCCAATGGTAAAGACTACTTTTTCAATATATGTCATTTCTAAGCAGCTGAATGAATCATCATCAAGAATTGTGTCTTTTTCAATTGAGTTGGGGAAGGAGGGAACAAGGAGGTGTGTCTCAGAAGGGACAAAGCATCCTATTCACTCATGCTATGAGTAGCCTAACTGTCGATATCTTTCCACATGATAATGATAATATCTTAGCTTAGGCTACATTCAAGATATTGTCTCTAATTAAGAATTAGTTTTTTTTTTGCTAGTAAGATGTAGACACTTTACATGCAATTGAAAATGTTACTATATTTTTGTGGGATCAGGGTTGTATTATATAGAGTACACATTGAAAAGTCCAGGAGAAAGTCTGAGGCATCTGTATTCGGTGCTTGGTGTCGCAAATAATGGGACTTACAACAGATTATACACTCTCACCGGACAGGTTAGTCACAATGCAGTGTAATATGGATTAAATGCCGTCTTAGTTTCTCTATCTTTAGCCTAAACTATTTGTTGCTTCGCGTTGTGCAGTTTGTTGATGAAGAGGAAGAAAAATTTGGTCTCACGATTCAAAAAGTAAGCCACAATCATAAACCTTTTTCACAATGCTGTCCTTAATTCGTACATGAAGAATTCAACCTTCAATTCTTACAAAAAAATCTTGCTTTTGTTGCAGGCTGTTTCATCATTCAGATTAAGTTAACGATTCATGGAAGGTGGTAGAGCAAGGTTATATCGTGCTTGGTTGGTTTTAAGAGTTAGTATTCAGCATCAGAGTAAGGAAATCTCAGCTCCTTACATTTTCCTTCTGCCTCTTCTTAGGCGGAAACAGTGAAGTTTGCAGAGGTATTATTATACGTGTTAAAACAAATGTATTGGGAGTTAATTCTCACAAGACTGCTCAACTGTGAAATGTCAATTCTGTATCTCGTGGCTAATTCATGGGCTCCTTTGTGGAAACATTTTCTCCATTGGAAGTTATGTCCAGAAATGTTGACGGTTTCAGCTGCTACAAATGTGATTAAATTAATTCGATTTTCACTGCACCAAAATCTCAAGAACAAAAATTGTTAAAAGAATTAACATTAACCTTAATCAGTCTACAATAAACTGAAATTCCTAATACAACTACACTGTAATATCTTGTACAACAGTAACAACACAAGGTTAGAAGATGTCACATTGAGAAATCAATCAATCTTGACAGGCTCCGCTACGTTGTCTCCAGTTTTTGCTGCTGCTGCATTTTTATGAAACAAAATAGTAAGTTTATCAACGAACAGAAGGTACTGGAGCTGTTGAAACTGCCGCAATTTATTCTCCGTTTGCAAGTCGAATTCCTCAAAGTGAAGAATCTTGTCCTCGATCTCCTTCATCTGTGGAAGAGAGGACCCAGAAAAACCAGCAGATGGTCAGAACGACAACCATAATCATGAACAACCCAGCATAAATATACAGTACTTGAAATACTCGATCTACCTGAGTTGCAATTCCAGATATGGTCTTCTCCAGCTCCTCTTCTTCCTTCTCGAGCTGCAATTTTGCTTTGCCAAGAGATTCGTCCATCTTGTTCAGGGTATTGCCATTAGATGCATATCCGGATTCTGCATTGGATAAAGGTGAAGAGATGGAAAGTCATATCTCTTATGTTTAAATGATGCAGAAGAAAGGTGCGACTTTACCTATCTTATTTTTTTACCTATCTTATTTTTAATTCCCAGCATATCAAAAGTATTTTAGCGCCAATTAGAAAGAAATACTAGGTATCAATGATAAATATTAATCTAAAACGATTGACAGGTTATAATGAATTTGTAGAACCAAAGAACACAAATGCACTACTTCAACATCGTATCATTTATACCGTTAGCCATCTTAAAACATATTATCAAAGTCAATTTAGAGACCTCTTCTACTTTCAACTCTCTCAAGTAATTTCCTGGCTAGGTTCTCTATACTTTATGTATATGTATATACTTAAACGTCAATTAGTTGAAAAACTAGATCTAGTATATTCATTAGAATTTTTCTCCTCAAACAAGCATTCCATTACCTTGTTGCTTAAAGTCACCAACATCAGATACAGCCATTACTGCGGCACGTGCAGCCACTTCAGCAACATCTACTCCAACCAATGTAGAGAGAAAAGCAGCCTGGAGACAAAGAACATCTATTAAAGTCTATATAAATTACTAGCATAAACATAAACATCCGAAAATGATATCAGGCCGTCAGTCTTTAGTCAGATGCTAGTTGGATTGCAAGACTATGTCATATAACTATTTTACTAAATGCATTATCAAACATAGACACGCACTAACAAGTACACTTTCAATAGATTCAGTATATAACACAGACGAATTTAGTTTTCAAGTTGTCTAGAAATGACATGATATACAACCCAATTCATCTCACAAAATTATTATAAATTGCAGTAAAAAAGCACTAGATCGGAGCCTCGTTGCTTTTTACACTCTCCTATAACAGTTCAGATAGATATATCTATAATGGTTTACCAAATACCCTTTTACCCAAAGTGGAAGTTCTTACCTGCGCCATAATTGGGTTACTTGCATCAGCAAGTGGCGAAAGATGCATCCTTTTTGTTGTCATTGTTGCATTTTGTACACCTAACTCGGTATCCAGCTCTCCAGATTCTGGAGGACCATCAAATTGCTCACCAAACGGAAGCTTTATAAAGCGAGCAACACATTCCTTGGCACTTCTTCCGCCAACATGCTCTGCTATTTTCTTCCAATTATCACCATAATGCATGATAGCTTCTAGAAGTTGCAGCGTCTCTTTATCAGACCAGTCCGATTTTGCCTCTTCACTGATCTCAACCCGCTTAAAATCTGATGAATTCAAGCCCACCCTATAATTACCCCGCACATAGCACCTTGCACAAAGTGTCATATCATGCTGCTCAGATGTTAAAAGAAGGTGTTCAGATTTCATCTTTCAATGTTACATAATTTATATACCAAACAATATTGATTCAGAACAAAACTACATATAATAATAAGCACAAAAGCATCTCTCAATACCAAAACAAACAACACACACACATATATCCACTCCAATTAGGAGTAATCAATCCCAATTAGGATAGGAAGGATGCACCGTCCATCCGGTGCACCAGAGTGTGCCTCCAAAAAAAATGATCAACACAAGCAAACATGACTTCGTTAGATATCAACCGAATTAAGGTGCAGGCATAAAGAAGCGAGCACCTTCTCGGACGCAAAGCAAGCAATGGTACAAGGGGTCTTGCAACCACTGCAAAGCCTCTTCTTTGCCCCAGCAACATCGGCGCCACCGCTCTGCGCCGCGGCGGACTTGATCTCCTTATCCTCCCACTTCAGCTGAGGCCTCGAAGTAGAACCGGTGTAATTAATCAAGCCCCAAGACTCCAGGAAATCAAAAACCCTCCTAATGGACCCCACATCACCGATGATCGTCTTCCGCATCTCGGTGAAAGTGATTTTCCGGCTAGGATTCTCCCGGAATCGCCGTATGATGGCATTCCTGTAATACTTGTAAACCTTAGGGTTCTTCGACGGCGACCTTCTATCGAAGAACTCCGGTAGGAATCTAGCCTCGCATTCATGAACGGCGTTCCACGAAAACCACCCTGATGAAATAAAACAACAAATAATAAAAAACCACAGAGAAATTATCTCACGATTGTAGACTATTAGATGGGAAATGAGCATACGAGAATAGCTGGGGATGTGAATAACGTCGGCGTCGGATTCGTTGAGGCGGGGAGTGACGGTAGCTGGAGCGGTGGGGGTGGTGATGGAGGTGGTGGGGGAAGGACTGGCGGCGGAAGGAGGCGTACGGTCGGCGGCGGGGGCTGCCGGAGTGACTGGAGAGGGTTCGGAGGAGGAGGGTTTGAGAGGCGGCGTCGTTTCAGCTGCCATATTTTTATTGATTAAAGAAATACGGACCACACCGTTAAAATTAACAGGGAAACTTTGCAATTGGAACCCTGTAAATATATAAATTAGTATTTGTAAGCCATCAAAAAGAGAGAATAGCATATTTTACACTAGGATAGTAGGATGCTCGAACTATTAACTTGTTTGAGCAATCCCCAATTGCAAGAACTTTTTTCCAATTAAAATATTCATCACATTCCAATTTCACTCCTATTCTAGTTATGTACTTTCTCCCTTCATGAAAAATATTCATTTAATTTTATTTGGAATCGTTCATTAAAAAAATTTACTTTCCATTTTTTTACATGGTCTCCAAATAAATTTCATAATGTTTTCTCACAATCTATCCATTGCCCACATTTTTCCACTTACATAATATATCTTATATTATGGATCTCATTCTCCATTTACTTTATACTCATTATTAAAATTCATGTCATTAAAATCTATGAATATTTTTATGGACATAAAGAGTGATTTTTATGTTGGCAAAAAAATGTCTATATTTAACTGTACAATGCATTCACTTCAATTAAGGTGTTTCCATCATCCATTAGGGCTGACAATTTTCGACACGACATGAGAACACGACACGAAATTAACAGGTTAGTGTTCAGTCTTATCGTGTCCTTATCGTGTCGACACGATAATTTCTTGTCGGATCCGTGTCGTGTTCGTGTAATACGACATTTTTCGTGTTTCATTCGTATTCGTATTCGTATCGGATCGTGTCGTTTTCGTATAATTCGATAATATTTATAAATATTTAATATTAATTTAATTATATTTTATATATTTTTATTTCTTTTATTAATTTATTTTTAATTTGAATTTGAATTTATCGTTTCGTGTCGTGTCGTTATCGTGTCATGTCAACACGAAAAAAATCGTGTCATATTCGTGTTCGTGTCGTGTCCGTGTCAGTACATTTCGTGTCGTATTTATGTCGGACAGTTCCATAACGGGCCGTGTTTGTGTTTGGACGAATTGCCAGCCCTACCATCCCTCAGTAGTTGTCCCAAAAATGTTAATTCTATAATTAATCATACAGATGTCCCAAGATCTATATATAGGTACCTATTAAGCATAGACATTTAAAGATTTAAAGATATTATTATTTAATTATGACTAGCACAAAATTCGTTAAATATTTAATATATTTCTAATATACATTATAATGTATATGCTAATATAATAAAGATATAGACATATTTATAGTAATTTATACAGTGTATATCAACCTATCTTTCTCTATATATATAATCGTTATCTATTATACTATTTAAGAATATATCTATATATATATTTCTTTTTGTGATCATTGATTTATTATATATATAATATAAATACGTATTTACTAAATATATTTATGTATATGTCATGTTTGCAATAAAATAACATATGTGTTTCAATCAATATATAATAAAGCTATTAGCTAACATATATACCACTATATATAGTTTTATTTTACATTAATCATTATATATACCAAATCAATCGGACATATTATTTACCTTTGTATACCAATCTTAATTATGGATGATATAATTAAGTAAATTAATTTATATACAAAAGCTAAGTTGAGCATAAATTCGGGAAAATACCAATTACGAAAATTTGAAGAACAAGTTAAGCATAAATACTAATTTATAGTTATATCCATTAACATATAATACACTTTAATAAATTCAATTTTCATCATATTATGAATGATACACTAGAATCGTAGAAGACATCGCAATTTAAAAATAATCTATTATATTTTGCCTCAATTATTTTAATAGTTTGTATTTATAAAAATATATTCATTGCATTTATAAACATATGAAAATAGTTTTAGAATATGTACATAAAATATATGTCAATCATTTACCTTTGTATACCTAATTGACGAATATGAAGAACAATTAATCGGACATAACATCGTAGAAGTTGCCTAAATTATTATTGACACATCAAGAATATAATTAATAACATCTAATCAAGCTTTTCAACAGTCCATTTATGAAAATTTTAGAGCATAAACCAAGCAATATAATAATGCTTTTTACATAATGTTACAACCTTTAAAATTTAAATACAAATAATTATTTTTAATTTCAAAAGCAGCCCCTATAAATAGTGGTCAAATAGAAATCAATATTTTTGAGTTTTTTCATTTATGTAAACGAGTTATGTTTGCCCGAGTTCTTTTTGAATTTGTTACCAATTTAGTTGTGATGTTTATTTTGAAAATATTGTGAAATCCAACGAAGCGCATATTGTGGGGAGCAAGAAGAAGGTGAAACGAGATGAGTCGATAAAATTACGTTTGGATGTTTGTGGAGATGAAATAAGTTAAAGGTTTTATAAATCAATTGGACTATGGTCTTATATATTTACAAGCCCCATTTTACTATGGTCCTAGATTTGAATCGCATGCGGGCGAAAATTTCAATTTTTTGAATTCATCAATTTTACTACGAATTCGTAAGTTCATAAATCTTATATTATAAAGGGGGTTTGTACAAAAATGTACCCACATTGTATTCTGGCAATTTTATGACATGGAATAAAAATATTTTGTGTGCCTCACCAATGTGCATAAGAGATGTATATAAAATTTTGTTATCCAACAATTATTAAATGTATTTACTCTCAAATCAAAGGACCAAGTCTACTTTACGTTGCTATTTATAGAGTAAGAGAGATATAATGCTTAAAATATCTTAATATGCAACAAATATGCATCAATAGATCATGTATATCGAACATTGTCTATAATAAATTTTTTCAAAATTTGTTGATGAATTTGTAAAGAAAAATTAACTTTATTTAGATTGCAAATTTGAGACTAATACAAATTGCTTTTGTTATGGTTTCTTTTTCATAACTAACTTTTTATACAAATATGTTAATATTTTAAAGAAAATAATCGATTTTTTTTTGTATTTATATAAATATAAAGAAAAATAGTTCTAAAATATGGTCAAACTATATATTTGTATCAAACTAATTGTTTTTTAATCATTAAAACTTCATAGATTGCAAGACCCTAAAACGATAGATATCTCAATTTATCCCGTCCGTCTCACGGGTGACATACTAGTCAGTATAATGTTCATGCCGGTAGAATACAATACAACTTACTTCTCTGCACACTATCATGATCTAGGAAGAAAACAACTTACAACCCTTTTCTAAATATACAATATAGAAAGTGGATCATATACAAGCAGTTTCTAATGTAATAACTAAAAATAAATCTAAACAATTGATCTTTTTATGATCTACAATTACCATAAAAAATATCAACCTAATATGCATGCCATTTTTTAAATAATTTGTTTACCCACCAATAAAAAAGTACTAGTTTTTAATATACATAATAATGCTTCTTTCATGTAATGTTTGTTATATATTGAAGTGATGCTTCTTTTCATGACAATCGTATATCATATTGCTGCTGCTGCTGCTACGACTACTACTAATAATGATAATAATAAAGCACATATAGTTTAAGAGAGAGAGATTGTGACCTTGAGCTTCTTGTTTCATATTTTGAAGTGAAGCTTCAAGAAAATCCAAGATAAGGTAACGGGGGATCTAAAAGTGGTGTTATGCACATGAGACATGGATGCTGACCAATTAAATATATAGAATGCAGGATGGGACTGACTGACTATCTACACACCCAAAATGGTGGGACTCGCTATAAAAGAATCATATGTTGATTCTACCATAAATTTTCTTTTTACAAGGAATGTCATTATTTCCACATTCTAGGCCGGAAATCCCATTCCGGCCAACAGACTCTTTTGCCACAACACAAAGTGTCTTTTAACATAAACCAAGTTTTTGGATGTGCCATCCTCTCCCAACCATTGGGAGCGACTCCGACATTGACTTCTCTGGTGAGCGTGACAATGTAAGACCTGCGCCAATGCCATCAATAATCAAACAATCGATATGCAATTACACTATCTCATGGCTCAGCCAAATCTTGATCAAAGGTTGCATGAACTCGAGTGGGATGATATAAAGAGTTAACAATATTCGTGCATTTGGAGATTTCTTAACAAAAAACTGATTTCTAAGCAAATGAAATTTGGGAAGATTGTTAGATATCAACACTTTTAGACTTGCAATGCTGATTCATAAAAGGAAAAACTAGAATACAACACCAAAGATGCAAATGGCAAAATCAAGGTAACTAGGAAGGTACCTCTAGAATGCAAAGCGAATAATTTGCAAGGCAAGATCTGAAGCCCACCAATCATGTGGCAGTACTGCTGTTCTTAGTCCTGCTGCAATCTAAGGGAACCTGAAATTGGTTTACATAACAAGAAATTGTAGCATTACTGTGATGGTCATTAAATAATAGAGAAGTGGACAAGAAAACTTACCTAAATTAAACCCTCACCCAGCATTTTGGTCAGAACCGCTACCTGGCATGAATTGAGGTGAATGCGCAGGTAGTAAGAATTGTGGCTGTTGTGGAATAGGTGTTCCAACACCTGATACAACCAAGGATGAATTAAAAATACAAGCCTTTCATAAAAGAACTAGAATTGATTAAACGAATGCCGATGCAATTAGGTTTAACCATGTGATATATTTCCTTTGTGATGATTAAATGAACTTTATCGTCAGATTGCAGATTTTTATGCATTTTAGATCAAATAAAAACTCACTCAACCCTCCCCCCTCTTTGGAGAATAAAAAGAGGAGGAGAAGAAGAATCAGAAACAGCGTTTTCAGATACAAGGGAAAGTAAGATGAAATGCTAGCAGCGGGGAGACATTGAATGTTGGCACTGAAGCTTTATCCATTTAAACAAATTTTACTATCCGACTTAGGTCCAATATCAATAAATTCGAATAAATAAGCACTCAGAAATAAAACCAGGAATGTCAACAGTAACAACAAAGTATTTACAAGGGAGGACGAATGATTTTCAAACATTTCAGCATAAATAAAAGTATTCTATAGATCCATTCTAAACCCAAATTCAAGGGAGATGGAGAAACTAACACCAACACTCACACAGCCCTCTCCCTAAACAGCAGTGCCAACAGTAACAGCAGCCAATAATTTTGAGGAGCGAGGAGTATAACCATCATTGGTCCACCAGTCAAAGAAGGAGAAAGATAGGAAAAAGAAAAGCAAAGAAAGAAAGGAAGATAAATCTTGTATAGAAAGAATAGTAAAAGCAGCCAGAAATGTAGACAATCACTGATACCAATCATCAGGCTTAATAATCATTCTAGAAGAGAATGAGTTAAAAATCACGTGCATCCTTCATGCTAGGACCTTCTCTGAGGCACAACTAGCAAATTCATTTGAGGTCAGCATGGGCCTTTGGCCTAGCAGCTTGCAGCCAAATAACCAATCACAAGGGAAGGATAAAGACGCTGATTTTCAGTACTGTTTTGTCCAGGACTCCAGGTAGAAATATGATGGCGCTGCTTGACACTTTGTTGAAGTGGTCTGCATGGTGGCAGAGGCGTGTATGATTTTCACTGGGGAATGGGGATAGGGATTATTGCGCATTTCTACTGGTGTTGAGAAGTTAATACTACCCTTGTGCTTGTTAAGATTAATGGATTACTAAAACCAGTAAAATTAAATCCTCAGTCCTCTTCCTGAGATATCCATACAAGAAAGTAATCGATTTTTTGCTAAGGGAAAAATAAGTAAGCCCTCAACAAGAATATATTTAAATTAGACCAGATCCTACATATTACGGAATTGTCACAATGGTGAATGCAGAAAACAGAGAGAACACAATAGATGTGCATATCTGAAATACTGAACCAGAGGAGCATATTACCAGCAGGATATGGGGATGGAATAGTTGGAACAGAAGTCGTTGTCATTGCATTGACACTGGCCCCTCCAAACTGTACTATCTGATGGCCAGGCATTGCATATCCTGGCAATGCAGTGTAATTATGACTTCCTGGGACAGCCTGGCTCAACTGACTATAAGGATACATAGTTGGGCCCACTGTTCCAGGCATGCCATATATTTGAAGGTATTGCTGATTTCCATACGGGTTGTAAACCCCCTACAAGGAAACAACCCTTCAAAGTGTCAAAATTACTTAAAACAACATTGACACTACAAATAACTAAACATCAACCAATGTTGACCTGAGGATAAGCATGTTCAGGATTGTAAGCAGCATACCTGCACCATTAAAAGGATTAATGACCAATTACATTGAATACTTTGCTAGATATGCCATTTGCCTAAGCAAACACACATATATAATTGAGACCATAGCCATGAATTCTTCTGAAGCTAGGTATCCATATTCGGATCAAGATATGCATGAATATTAGATAGCTGTTTTTCAACACAAACACATTGGAATGGGAAAAGATCAGATACTTTAGGTGGATGTTTCGGGTTGGGACAGGAAACACCATATCAGATTTAATCAGGCTTTGCCTTTATTATGGTTTCAAAATACTTCATTATTTTGCTCGCCCTTTCTGTAGCTGCTAAAGCAAAAACAGACCATAGAGCCACCATTTATCTTTAAATTTCCTCTTATCTTCATTTCCATTTTTTGTTTCCTTGTTTTTCTTTCATATTTCTACAGGTTCTCAACCTTCAGTTCTATTCATCTTCACTTCATCTACTTTCCACTTTTTGTCCTATCTCTCTGTTCATTGTCCGTTATTCTTCCAAAAAAAAAAATGAACTTCAAACTTTGAAGTTTCCAGGATGGCACTTATGAAGATGTACAGTGATTTGAGTTTGTCTAGCCTGTGTGACAGGGTAGTGAAGACTTTTCACTGAACAAAGCCCAAGCTATTACTTATTCACCTCCCTCCCCACAAAGCCATAGATGGATACCCAACAAACTGCCCAATTTCCATAGGGCCAGTAAGCAGGCACCCATTATCAATTTTTCAATAATACCTGACCAAACTGGTTTGTGTCGCATTCCAATTTACCCGAGGCGAATGCCCACCCCTACAAGCATATATGACAATTCAAATCAACAAGTATTACAGCCACTATAACAAAACAAAACCTAATAAGCTAAAGACTTTTTAGATTGATTAAAGAAACAGTACAAACACAATATTCTGAACTCAAAGTTCACTTATCATGCGTGGTGATATAGACAAAATTGTTTTTGAGGAAACCACCGACAGCCAAAACCAGTTTATACATGTATCCCTCCACTCTCTTCCCATACTATTCCCTTTCTATTGCAACCAAAAAAACTTAAGTGCTAATACAACAAATACTAGAAATGCCATCTATGCAAGTGCAGATCCAAAGTAGACGACTTCACAAAATAAAGGGCAACAGCAAGAATAAAAACACCAAATGAATATTTTAATAAAGGATGTTGCTCACCCATACGGAGAATACATCAAGCCTTGCTGAAATCCATATGTAACAGGTTGTTGGTAGCCAAAATTTCCAACATAAGCACCCCTAGCAGCTGGTTGTCCTCCAAGGTAGGGTGCAGGAGATCTAAGGCGTCCTATTAGCAATAAAAACATGCATACGTAATTACAACATCTGTACTATAGACATGCGCTCAAATCCATATAAAATCCCATGTCAGATGTATAAAATCTGGTTTACTATGACCATATTACCAAAGAAGAATGGTTGGATGACAATCATTCCATGTATAACCATTAATCTGTGAAGGTTTTCCTATAGAATTAATACTGTCTTGGAGAGTATTTACTCAAATAAGATCTCTGCAGAAATTATAAAGTTCTAAAATCCTCCAGAGGCAATCTAAATATATTACCAAATGGAATAGCTGGCCGAGGTCTCCCAAGTGAAGCCAAATTACAATTAGCTCGCCTCCCATCAATAATTGGTGTAGGGTCTGCACAAGCTCTCCTGGCTGATTCTGGATCCCGGAAAGTCACCTAAACCCTCCATACAAAACCATATTGGGACCCAAGTCATTCAAGCATCCATGTTTCTACTTCAATGACAATAAATTACAATAATCTCGTTCTGGATTCGTGCTTATAAAAGTTACAGCCAACATGGAAGTTTAAAATATAATTATTCTCAATTAAAGGCTACTAAATCTTCTGCTTTTCAAAACAGAGTGCGCAATCACCAACAAATTAAACTTTAAGAAACACAATAATGCAGGAATACAAATCCAACACAAATCAGAGTCAAACTTCTCAATCAAGTTAACAAGTGCTCACAAAACCGTATCCTTTGGATCGGCCAGTATTCTTATCGGTGATGACCACGGCCTCAAGAATCTCTCCAAATTGCTCGAAATAACGCCTCATCGTCTCACTCTGAGTCTCCCATGCCAACCCTCCCACGAAAACCTTAGTGAAAGTGGTATCTCCAAATGGAGAATTCATATACTGGTATCCGCCCTGCCCCGAGCCCGTGCTAGGACCGGGCATGGGCTGTTGTTGCTGTTGCTGATAAGCCATGATCGCCTCCTCAAATTTATCAAATTAAATTACTAAAGAGACTTCCTTTTTTGGCTTCTATCAGAGAAAAGAAAGCTTCGAATGAACAAAAGGGTTTTTGGTTTAAAAACTAATCACAGAAGGAGGGAAACAGCGATTCAAGTGATACTAAAGTCGATCCAATGAAGTGAAAGTATCATTTTAACAGGAAAACCTTAGAAAAACCCTAGCTACGGCTGAAAGCGATTGAAAAGCCATTTTTTGTCCGTGAAATATTTAATTCTACAATATATACGCAGGCGAAACTTGGGAGATGCTAGAATAAAGGCTTCTGAGATTTGAAATTGAATTTACAATAAGAGATCACGACGCACGGAGATCAAGGTAAACAGGAACAGAAACTAAGAGGGGGCATGAAGAAAAACGACAACAAAAACAAATCGAAGAAATATAAGAAAATAAGAAAAAGAAAACCCTAATTTTGAGGCGGAAAGTGGAGGCAACAGTAGTGGGTCAAAAACAGAAGTAAAAGAAGGGTGGTGGGGGGCGGGATCAGTTGTACAAAGGAGCACAGAAAGCGAAGGTATGGACTATGGTGGTGGTGGTGGTGGTGGTGGGGAAAAGCCGAAAAGGCGAATCATCAACGGAATTTTCAAACTCAGCTCCTCCTCAATCAAATTCCAACCATCAACAACAAAAACAGAGGGGGTAGAAGGAATAAATGAAACGAGAGAACAGAGAGTAATAATTACAATAGTTTGAGAGATGAATTAAAGAATAGGGAAAAGCAGGTTTTTGGGTTTGAAATTGTGATCGGGAAGAGGGTGGTGATGATGGAGAGAGATGATCTGGAACAAGGTTGTCATGATCTTTGTGTATTTTTTTATTTTATTTTTACTTGGGGGTTCAATTTTTGGTTCGATTTATAGAGAGAGAATATTGGGGTATGAAACGAGGAAGAAAAGGAAACTAGGGGTATGGAAGGACAGCTACTTCCGATTTCCAAAAATAGAAGAAATACAGCTTGGAAGGGCCAGTTTGTGGGCCATTAAGCCATTTTCTTTCTTCCGCCATTACTACTACTTGTCTTTATTTATTTAATTTTTTCTAATTTCATTTGTCTAATTTTATTATTTTCCTTTTACCTCGCCTAGATTAGGGATATCAATGAGTCGTTTTATCTGGTTCAAAATCAATAAATAAATAATAGTTCTGATTTTAGAACCGATCCATTAGTTACTAGATCTGGATCGGATCTGGACCATCAACTATGGATCTTAAGCGGTCCGAATCTGAACGGGCTTGGAACCAGAATCGAACCAGAATCAAAACTGAAATCGAAACCGTTGCTTTATAATTTAATGGGCTATGAGTGATTCGGATATATATGAATAAAACTAGCTCATTGAACAAGTCAACTTAAACTTGGGTTTGTCAATGGACGAGTTTTAATTGTACATGAATCAATAAATAAGTATTGGTTCTGTTTCTAGAATCAGAATCGAATCCGGACCGACCGGGTCATTAAAACTATGGATCTAAACGGTCCGGGTCTAAAGCGGGTTTGGAACCGGAGCCAAATCAGAACCGCTACTTTAAAATTTTAATGGGTTTTAAGCGGTTCCGGATCGGTTCGGGTAAAACCCACCCATTGACATCCTTAGCCCAGATACGCGTGTCGCACGTCATTTTTGAGCATTTACATTACCTATTATTGGTATATAGTCGATATTCATACTTTTTAATTTTTATTTATTTATCTTTTTTATACCTTATAAGTTATAAAAATGATTATTAAATTTATAAGTTATATAAAACTCAAAATCAAATTTATTCCTTTCTTTTTAAAACTTCAACATCAGGAATAAATTAGTGAATAATGTTTTGATTTTTGTGTATTTAGGCCATGTTTGGTAGCCAAGATAAGCCCTAGATAGTTAATATATCTGGGCTTATCTGTTTGTTTGGTACACCATATTCTTATCTTTCAGACCCGGTTTTACTTAAAAGCCCGTGCCTATTTCACTGTTCTTCTTATGTATATGTAACTGGCGAAATGGGCAAGATATATATTCTCTTTTGAACAGTAATACAGTTTATAAAGTGAAAAGACAAAAATATCCTCATACTCAAGACATTTGGCTATCGTTCAAACCATTGTTCTAATTTCAAAGGGAGATATCAGTAACCCAATTCCAGAGCTTCAAAAAATCAACCCAACTTCTGCTTCGAACCAGTGTGTCGCTGAGACCGAAGACCATGGCATCTTGTACGTGCCGATTTTCCGCTTGTAACGAGAGGTTTTTAGCTGCCCCACCACCCACTGCATTTGGAGAAAGTTCCAGAACCTCGTCATCGCAGCCCGGTCGATTTGTTTCCAGGTTGACGAATTCCAATCCATTGGCAAAGGCATCTGCAATCGCTTTGTCCATACGGTAAATCTCGCACACATTTTTTACTTGATTGCTAAAAATGTTCAATTCTGTAGCGATGAAATAGAACATCTATAATACATTAGTTGAAATGAGTAATGAAGCAACTATTTTTTGTTGGATTAGATGTGTTATAATTTGTTCTAAGTGGTAATTATGCACGTATGGATTCTTGAATGTTTCTTTTCGGGAACAAAGAGGGAAAGTGAAGAATTATTTTACAAGGTGACGCATGAAAAAATAATAATGGAGTACCTCAAAAATAAGGAGGCAATTTGGGAATCAGAGAGATATTAATTTTCTATTTGGTTAAAAGCTAAAAGTTGAGTTTTAGTTGATTCCTTTATCTGTATAATCTCATTTTATTTCAGTGTGATTTCATACTGGAACATGTTTGAGTATATTATGTTACTTGTTTTTAGCGTAGTTGGCTGATTATCTCCTTTCATTTTAAAGTGTATAAGTTGAGATGGCAGAGGGAGAGGATATTCAACCATTTGTTGATAATGGTACTGGAATGGTCAAGGTGAGCAGACTATTTACCGTTTCTTTGGTAGGAATTTCGGTGATATTATTGGTGCTTAATAATCGCTAAGTCAGTATATTCTTTACTATAGTGGCTTATTTGGTAAAATAATAGGAAAAGGTCCTGAACTAGGACATCGTATTTCATCTTTGGATTCTTCTTCATTCTCTTTTAAATATATTTTGTAATGTACATAAATTGGGAATAGTTATAGTGAATATATTTGACAAACAAAAGCATGGATAAAAAGGTTATTGTTGCTCGAGACCTTGATTGAGGTTGTATAATGTTTGTTCGAACCTTATGCCTTTGTTTTCTCCCACGGATGATCTTAATTCATTTCCACAAAGAACCCTATGAGTACATAAATTTTCAAAATTTGATAATGGTAGGATTGAATGTTGTTGTGTATGAGTTTTGGTCTATCAAGAAATTAATTGACACAAAGCTCTCTATTTTCTAAGAAGTTTTATGCATGTCGTTCCATTTATGATATGAAAGTACCATCTAAGGTTGATGTTTTACTTAAGGAAAATGGTAGTTTTACTTTTGCCTGAGTAGTGCTTCTTTTCTTGGTTATATTTCTCTCTACATGAATTGGTATCAGCCTCTATTATTGAAATGGGCTTACAAGAATCTTGAGCTGTATCTTCGGGTGCATATTTTTGTGCAAAATGTGGCTTTAAGGATCGACTCTTGATAATAATATCATTCTTTGTGATGGTGTGCAAACGAGGATTCCATCGATTACGCTGGAACCACCTCGCTTAAAAAAGAGTAATATCATGCCATTTCAATGTGATTTTGTTTCTCTTATAATTTCCCTATCAAATTGTTGATTTTTATTCCCTTCACTTCTTGTCGTGTCGTGTGTGCGTATATAGTTCCTCCTGGAAATGAAAGCTGGCTTTGCCCTGTATTTGATTGTAAAGCTGATTTCATTGACATGCTTAAGGATTTTCAAGAAACAAAAATTTCTATGGTTGACAGTTGGGAAGTCTAGTCTGCACTACTAGATATGATTAATCATTGAAATTAGGTGCTCACTATTTGTTAATCTCATTTACAGTAGATTTTTTCCGAAGCTTCTGTTGCTGCAGGAAAGAAAATGGATGATGGTTCTAGGTTATCATCAGATGATTCTGAAGATAAGAAATATGATCTTGATAAGCCTGATAGTTCGGAGAAGATTGAAGAAGATAAAGCGAGTTCAGATGAATCTAGCTACTCATGATTTGGCTGCTTCTCATAAAAATGAAAAGTATCTGGGGAAAGAAGAGGATATAATTTGGGATATATTTGTAATTTTCAATTTGTCAAAAGGTTAAAATTGTAATTTGCTGTTTAATCTGGATTTTAAACTAGTGTATCAAACAAGTAAGTTATGCAATCTACGTTTTATATCTTATTTACCAAACAACAAGATATGATCCCTATCTCACATAATCTACAATACATATCTTATTTCTTATCTATCTTGTCATATCTTAACTAGTCTATCAAACAAGCCCTTAGTAAATTAGATGATCACAGTTATTATTTCTGAAGCATAAAAAAACGAAAAATAAATATATTGTTGGGAGATCTATATGTCAGCGATGTTCACGGTCGTCTGGATCCATGATCCACTACTAAATTCATTATTTTACTATTATTTATTATGAAAACAAAAATTATTATAAGATGATAAATCCTAATTAACTTTTCTCACTAGCAATTAAGCTTAAGAAAATTACACACCCTAATTATAAAATAATCAATCCTAATAACTAGTTATTAAGTTAATTAAAATAAAACATTAAAAATAAACTATGAAATAGTTGCAATAATGTTTTCAAAAGTTGGTTCATCAATTTGATCAATTTTAAGATATGTTCAAATGTGGTTCTAAATTCATGATGTTAGAGTGAGATAGTATAATATAGAAGTACTTTCGGAAAAATTAAAGTTAATGCATTAAGTTTTTAGAAAGCAACTTCGTGTGAACAAGAAATTCATGCTTCAAAACGAGTACAGTATATAGAAAAAAGAAATATTTTGGCACTGGAAATGAGAGATTAGATTATAGAAGAATGATAATTCTATGAGATTTCATTTTCTTCAATAAAATAAAATAAAATAAAATAAAAATATGGTATAAGTCTAACCATGTGATATAAAGGAATCCGATCATCCGAGTATAACTGGTGACATCATTTATGAGGATTCGAACTAAATATATACGAAATCTTTTGAGTATTTAAGAAAAATGTACTCGTAAATCGTAATCATCAATAAACAAACAAATAGCCAACTTAAATTAAGTGAATTGTTATTTCTAACCAATATTTGTATATCAGGTTGTAAGTTCAAGTTTAGCTTAATAAAATGGTCAACATTCATGGATGAGCTGTCTTAGAAAAAAGTATATATATTTTAAATTGATTATAATTTAAACTATTTCAATTTTCTCGATTTATGATTTAAACTTGGATAACTATTTAACACCATATAATTATGATGCCAACTGATTGATTGCACAATATTATTTGATGTTCTAACGACTAATAAAGATTTAACTTTGATTAATGGCAGTAATTTTCGATAGCAATCATAATACAATAAATTACTTTTCATGCGCAAATGCTTGAGTTATAATAAAAATATTTTTACGATACATTAATGTTTGTTTTTCTATATCTATATAATACAACAATGTAAATACTTTTGCATATTACATTGATGCTTCTTTACATGACACTAATGGTATGGTGTACATTCAAATATCAATAAACCAAATTGATTTTACATTCGTTAAAATAAAATTAAAATTATTTTATCATCTCCTATACATATAGAATTATTAGTTAGATTCAATTATGTTAAACACGAAAAATCCCATAAGATTGTCAATCAATGCTTAGTTGGATGTGCAGTTTAGGCATTTTGCAGTGATTAGGGTTTGGGGTTGAATATGCCTGGTCCCAAATATACATGTTTTGGTCCTCAAATTTAGGGTAAATATCAATTTAAACCCTAAACTATAAATGTTTTATCAAAAATATCATGTACTTTCAAAAATATCAATTTAAACCTCAAACTATCATATTTGTATCAAAAATGCCCCTGTATTCAGGATAGTTTGGGGTTTAAATTGATACAAATATGATAGTTTGGGGTTTAAATTTATATTTTTGAAAGTTCAGGATATTTTTTATAAAACATGTATAGTTTAGGGTTTAAATTGATATTTACCCTCAAATTTAATTATGCACCAATATTTCCCAATTTCGTTGGACCCAACTCATATGTGTCTCTCCCAATTTTTCCTCTATTTCTTTTTTCTTTTATAATAGTTTTGCAATATTAGTTTCATGTTGAAATCCACTCTAAATTATATTAAAAATTAGCTCCACCAATAAATTAACTAAACTAATTTCATTAATTAGTTTTGGTCTTTTTCACAACTAACAAAATACAAAATACGCGGTTAATTATCATATATAAAAACAGAAATTAAGACGACGTGCGACTGCAATAGTAAGTGGTTAATTATCATATATAAAAACAAAATTTCTTGAAACGTCACTATAGTAGAAGAATGAATGTTCAATTTTCTATGATTTAATCACAATATCTAATTGTTTCAGATAATTTGGCTACAGTTTGATTATTGTTAACTGACCTTATGTTAAAGTTTTTTTAAAATTCGAACATGAATAGTGAATGAAATGCCCACCGATTATATCAAAGAGTAGGAGTGCTGATTTTTTTTTAGATTCTGTAAATTGTAACATATATGTTGATTTTATTTCTAACATGGATATTAAGGAGTTATGTCAAAGGTTCAATCTCCACCATTTATCTTTCCTATATATAAAAAAACATATATTTGATTGTAATTTATACAAAAATATTTTTGGGATTTTTAATAGTTTATTACAACAAGTGCTCATTCTAATTCAAAATATATCGTGCTCATTCTAGTTTTCTTTTTCTTTTTCGATGTCCACATCATATTAATATTTACTACATAAACTATATTTAGTAGAGCCAAATACAATAAAAACCGTTGGATGTATACTTAAAATATTGGTCTTAGTCTTAGCCAAACTTTTTAGTTGTTTATCTTACTTCAAATCTACTAACTTTTAATTAGTTGGCTAATCTCATAAATATTATTTTTTAGTTATTTATCACTCTGTGTGCATGGACTGTGGAGTAGATTGGATGTTTATGTGTTCAAACATGAAAAAGAAAGAGCTAGAGTCCCCTAGGGACAGCCCAATGGTTAAGGTGAGTTCTTGTGGTGAGAAGTGCGAGTTCGAATCACCAAGCACCTCTATGGGTTTGAGCTTGTCATACAGTTTTCCAAGTGTGGTTTCACGCATTACGTGTGGTTTGCGGCTATTACACGAGGCGTGTGGTTTACCAGTCTTGCACCTAGGTAGCGGTGCGGGTTCCCATGATAAAAAAAAAAAAAAAAGAGCTAGATTATGCAATATTAATTTATATAGAATATAATCTACATTTTGTTGGGCTTATTTGTTGAATTCGGTAGGTCGAATTGGAACTGTAACGATTCGTTTATTTTCCGCCTAAAGTGGTATTAGAAGTTCTGCTACCAAATTATGAGCTTATTTTTCTGAACAATTAGAATGAACCAAACATATCAAATGGGGAATAAATCATTTTCTTGGATATTCTATTATATAAGAATATGTTAAATCATTCATAAAGCACCTGCAAAATCCAAAGGAAAATTTCGCATGACCATTGCAAACCATTCATAATTTCACTATTTAAAATTACCTCAAAAAATTTAATATTTAAAATAAAATTGTGTTTCCATATATTAGACTACTAGATATAATCATGTGACGTTGAGTTATTCTTTTTGTAATTTTTTGGAGTCAAAAGAGAGTGAAATAGAGGAAAAAGAAGAAGGAAGAAGAAAGAAGAAAGTAGAACTCCCTAGAAATTCTGGCAGAAGTTTGTAAGATTTATTTAAGTTTCCAAATATTAATGATGGATGATTGCATGCAATCATAATACTATTACTAGTCATAATTGAATATAAAGACCAAAAACATTCAAGAACATTCAAAGTCTTACTAAACAAAGTGATATAATTCACTTCATTTCTTTTTGTCTAAGTCACCTTTTTTTTCAAGTTGCTTACTAATAATTGTTTTCATTGAAGTATAATTAGCTGAAACGTTCGGTATTAATCAAATTAATAGTTTAATGTTAATTCATTGGTCGGTTGAGCCTAGGGTTTTGGCCATTCAAAGATCAAGGGTATGGTCCAATAATGAGGCTCAGAAAGAGAGAGCTCGGAGAGGAAATACGTCCTTTGCCAAGGCTCGGGCCCTTTGATCTCCCAGAAGCAAAAGCTGAATCTGGAGACTATAATGTAGAATATGTACGGGATGCGATCCTTAATAGTTCATGTTAATTCATTAGTCGGTTGAATATTTTTAAAAATACATGTATTTTCTTATCCCAAAAAAATGTATAAGTCATACTGTATATATTTGTTATTTCATCTCATAAGTCATACTGTATATATTTATCTCATATTTCATTGTGCTTTCGCAGGTGAATCGAAGATGCAAGATTGACTAGGACAAGCATTTATTCAATCTCCTTGGTCGGTTGATTTTTTTTTAAATACATGTATTTTTTATATGTAAGTGTATAAGTTATAGATTATATTTCTCACTTTATAGATCATATTTTATTGTGTTTTTTTAGGTGTGAGTGCTACGAGTTTTCAGGTTGAACTGTATAAGAAAGTTTCGATCATGCATGAAGAGTCTAAGAAGAAAATGACATTTTGCAGATCTCCCAAAATATATTCGAGTCCTATATGAAGATCCTTCGAAATATATATTTTCTGAATAAACTTCCTATGATTAAAGTTGGATTCATATATCTTTCTCAGTAAGAAAATAATCCAACAAAACAAGATTTGAAGAAATCTAGGGTTTTGCAAGTGAACCCTATATCCATGAACATGCTAAAACTTTCTCATTAGCCATTTTGAGTATTTTATTTTAGTTATTCTTGCTCACAACTTCAGCAATGAGGTTATGAATGAATTTCTTTGACTACACAATATTGTAATGAATGTAGAATTGATAACATTTGAATATACTCATTTATAAAAGAGTTGCAAATTTTGTTAGAATATGGATTGAGTGGTGAACGACCTTGATCACGTCCACATTGTATATGATGCATGCACAATTAACTAACGAGTTATTGTGTGTGGAGGTTTGGGAAATTTCTTAGGTAGAATAAGTGCGATTCTTATTGTGTAAATCTTTTGTAATAATGTTAATTTTGTAGATTGTAGAACATAAAATATTGCAGAAAATAAAAGAGGAAGAAAACTAGAAGACTACATTGTGGAAGAGTTTGTATATTATCTTGTGTATTCCAAATGACCATTACATGAGAGTATTTATAGAAAACATTAGCATCTAATCAAAACTAATAACTACTTAACAACTTTGTAACAAACTAACTTCCCTTAACAACTTCAACTAACAAACTAACAATCTAACAATCTCTACACCCCCCGGCAAGCTGGAGATGGTGGAGATCCACCAGCCCAAGCTTGGACATAATAAATCGAAAACGAAATCCCGAATCTCGTCAAAGACCATCACCATGTTCGTCTTCAAATCCTGCTCCAAGCACACGTCGAAAATGACGTCGGATTTATCACAAAGCCTAAGATCACCATCGATCTTCCCTAAGATCATCATCGATCCTAGTATAGGCATAGGTAAGAAAGCCTAAGATCACCATCGATCCTAGTATAGGCATAGGTAAAAAAAATCAACCGATACACAATCGGTAGAAATGAGTAAGACACCGTCGTCATACTCCTCGTCATTCGATCGAATCGATCTCCTCGATATCGACTCATCTTGAAGAGCTTCTCTCTTCAACCTTTGCAAATATGCAGAAACTTCGGCACTAGATAATTCCCAAATTGATCCACCATCAACTTGCAAATATGATCCTTCACCTCCATGTATATAATCTTTATCTCCTAAAACACCTCCTCAAACTTACTGCAGAATCGCACCCATGTTGATCCTTATAAGTCCATCAATACTTCCTCTATCCGAAAGCCCTTTTCATCACTTTCTTCAAAATCTTCGGTATTATCATGCGAACCTTTAGTTGGTAAATCAACCAAAAGCAAACAGCAACAAGTAAGCAAATTTGCACAACATGCTTAACCTCCTTGATTCCCATGTTTCTCTGCTTTCTACTAGAGTTATAACAATATGCAGTTATGCATGCCACACTTTTCTTGAGGAATGATATGCCCTTCTGCAAATCCTTGTGTAACTCAATTGAGTGTGCAGAAGCAAAAGAATAATTGAAACTACCACCAAATGAATCTAAACGAGGCTCCCTCTTAGACTCCATTGAAGCTACACCGAAATTACTTGAACTTCTCTCAGACCAGGACGTTTCACCACCAATTGTGCAAAAATTTTGACGCCGAATAAAAAGTGGATATTCACCTCTAGATGATGGACGAGCATCCCAATATGACTCCCGCAGCTTCTCGCGCGTGAGGCGATGCTCTTCCCAAAGCGTGATATAATTCACTTCATTTCTTTTTGTCTAAGTCATCTTTTTTTTCAAGTTGCTTACTAATAATTGTTTTCATTGAAGTATAATTAGTGAAACGTTCGGTATTAATCAAATTAATAGTTTAATGTTAATTCATTGGTCGGTTGAGCCTGGGTTTGGCCATTCAAAGATCGGTATGGTCCAATAGTGAGGCTCGAAAGAGAGCTCGAAGAGAAATCGTCCTTTGCCAAGGCTCGGACCCCTTTGATCTCCCAGAAGCAAAAGCTGAATCTGCAGCCTATAATGTAGAATATGCACGGGATGCGATCCTTAATAGGTCATGTTAATTCATTGGTCGGTTGAATATTTTTAAAAATACATGTAGTTTCTTATCCCAAAAAAAATGTATAAGTCATACACTATATATTTGTTATTTCATCTCATATTTCATTGTGGTTTCGCAGGTGAATCGAAGATGCAAGATTGACTAGGACAAGCATTTATTCAATCTCTTTGGTTGGTTGAATTTTTTTTAAATACATTCATGCATTTTTTATATGTAAGTGTATAGGTTATAGATTATTTTTCTCATTTTATAGATCATATTTTATTGTGTTTTTTAGGTGTGAGTGCTACGAGTTTTTAGCCTGAACTATTTAAGAAAGTTCCATACATGAAGAGTCTAAGAAGAAAAAGACATCCTTCCTATGATTAAAGTAGGATTCATATATATTTCTCAACAAGAAAATAATCCAACAAAAACAAGATTTCAAGAAATCTAGGGTTTTGAAAGTGAACCCTATATCTATGAACGTGCTAAAACTTTCTCATTAACCGTTTTTAGTATTTTGTTTTAGTTATTCTTGCTCACAACTTCAACAATGAGGTTATGAATGAATTTCTTTGACTACACAATATTGTAATGAATGTAGAATTGATAACAGTTGAATATACTCATTTACAAAAGAGTTGCAAATTTTGTTAAAATATGGTTGAGTGGTGAACGACCTTGTTCACGTCCACATTGTATGTGGTGCATACACAACTAACTAACGAGTTACAGTGTAGAGGTTTGGAAAATTTCTTAGGTGGAATAAGTGCGAGTCTTATTGTGTGAATCTTTTGTAATAATAAGGCGTTTCCTTTGAGTAAGGCCCTCGATGTAGTTGTTATCATAGATATTGAATAATCATATCGTTTTGATTATTTTAGTATTGATATATTTATTGATACTTATTATGCTATATATATATATATAATATTTGTTCAGTTTACGGATCACTAACAATGTATATATATGCATGCAACTTCCTGAAGAATAGAAAAAGGAATTAAAGTGTACATACGATGGCGGAGCCACGTTAGAACTGGGGCCCTTGGGCCCCCCAACTTTTTTGAAAAACTAGTTATATATTTAATATGTTAAAACATTTTAAAGAAGTTTGTTTAGTCTGCTGGTTAGGGTTCATCTATATTTCGGGAATGTCCCGAGTTCGAATCTTGGCAGCGACGCTCTTCCTTTTTTTTTTTTTTCTTTCCTTTTCTTCCCTTTTTTTTCTTTTTTCTCGTCTGGGCCAGAAGTTCTGGCATTTCTTTTAGACATGTTGTAGGACCGGGCCCGCCGGTTTAGGGCCCGAACCGCCGGTTCGGCGGTTCGAAAAGTCGAGGCCCGAGCCCGGCCCTACAGATAGAAGCCGGTTTAGGGTCGGGCCTAAGGCCCGTCGGTTCGGGAACCTCCGATTTAGGGCTGGGACCGCCGGTTCGGGGCCCTAAACCGGCGGTCCTGAACCGAACAGGGACCTAAACCGGCGAGGATCGCGCAGCGATTTTGCATCGGTCCGTTCTCTCTCGTTCGAGCTCCGATTTTCGATCCGTTTGTGCTCACGAACTCTTATCGCGATATACTTCAACTCTTATGAAGGGTAAAATCTCCAATTCTATCTAAATGTTCCTGAAAATTCAATCAAATATGCAACAAGTATCAAAGTCTAAGATTTTAAGTTTTTAACAAACTAAAGCTTAAACTTCTGAACTTTTTTATGATTGTAAATGATTTTTTTTATTTTTGAACTTGTAAATGATTTTTTTTATGTTTGAACTTGTAAATACTTTGCATTTTTGCATTTGTTGAAATACGTATAAATATGTGTCAACACTTTGCATTTTTTAATAAATGATGAGTAAATTACATAAATCCATTTAGGACTTTTACATAGGGATGAAAAAATAATAATGATAAAGGACTTGAGCTCAATTTAATTTATAAAATTGAGTTGCCTACATATCCCCCCTCATAATCATAGAGGAATCAAAGTACATGTAGTTCTTTTTTATTTCTAAATGCTCTACTCCGTCTCCGCACCCGATTCCGATCGATCCGTTTCGGTGAAGGCATCGTCTTCACTCTCGTTACCATCATCCCATTGCGGTTCTTGAGCTCTAAGGTCGGCCCTACACCAATCATCGAGCAACATTGTAGCTTCAATGTTCGCCGGCTTCATGTTGCTTCTTCTTTGATCAAGCATTAGTCCTCCAATGCTAAATGTTTGTTCAACGGATACGGTGGATGCCGGGACGGCAAATAACTCATTTGCCATGATTGAGAGGATTGGGTACTCCCCTTTCTTCGACTACCACTTCAAGACATCGATCGAAGGACCGCTATCTTCAACATCAAAGACAAAAGGAGTTTGCAAATACATATCTAATTCACTATTACCTTGTCCTCTCGGCCTTTCGAATGTTCTATTTTGGTACATTGAAGTCATTTGTTGCACCAAAGGGTCAAACTCATTCATATCAAAAGGAAAATTAATCGTAGACATCATAGAAGAAGGAGGTGGAGTTTGACTATCATCATCACTACCATATTTTGACCTATATTCTTGAAAAAGACTTCTTAAATTCTTTTCTAGATTATATTTGATATGATCTACATCCGGGAGATCAAAATAAACTAATTCTCCTTCTATACTAACACCTTGAAAATCCATTTGCCTAAAAGTATCATAATAAAGATTAAGCATTTGACATGCACCATCATATTTTCATTTAGGATCTAAACACTTGCAAGCAAAAAATTGTAGGTATCTCCCAAAATATTTTAGCCACTTTTGAACCATAAAATAAATGACGATATCATACATCTCCATAAACTTCACCACGGAGTCGACGCAGCTTTGAACTTTTGCCGTTGGGCCCTCCTCATCCCTTAGCACCATGCCTCCGCCAAGAAGCTCTCGGACTCGGTCGTCGACGGATATGGTAGTCCCACCAGCTCGGCGGACTGCCCTCTCGTACTCTGCATGCTCCTCCGACAACCGAGCGAGCCTCTCCGCAGTCAATTCAAGTTGTTCCTCGCACTGCATCAAACGTCCTTGGATAGCGTCGGCAGATATGTCCGCCCCCTGGACTCCGCCCTGCGCGACCTTCAACTTCAGCGCCTCGTTCTCGGCCAGAAGGCGGGCCACTTCCCGATCAGCCTCGTCCAACTTCTTCTTCAGATCAGCAGACGAAGCCGAGCTGACTTCCATTGTGGCCAAAACTTGGGTCAGGTCGGCACAACGGCTCCTCCAGGAAAGCACCTCTTCGTCCTTCTCAGCCAAGGCACCTCGGACTTCTTTTAACTTCGTCAACAATTCATGGTCAAGTCCGATCCATTTAGGTGCGGAGTACTGAAAATAAACGAGACAACACAAATCTTCAAAATATTGCTTTTATTACTCAAAAAAGGGGAAAATTATTACAAAGCCTGTGGTCCTATCGACCCGTGATTCACGCTATTACATCGGTCCATCGACCTCGTGCCTATGGCCGGTCTCGACGACCTCGATGCTCCCCTGCGGCTGCCCACCTCCGCCGGGACCTCCGACCCGCCTCCTCCTCCTCCTCCTCCTCCTCCTCTCGGCTTGGCCCGGACCTCAACAAGGAGCTCTGGCTCGTGATCCTCGTCCTCCTTACACCGGGCGACGACCTCGCAGATCGGGAGGTAGAGCTGGATGCCGAGCCTCAAAGACCGGAAGGAGTCGGCCCGTCGATCACCCGGCGAAGCCTTGTCCAACTCTCTTGGGTCGACCTCGGTCCACCCATGCTTGACTTTGTCAAAATCAGGCATGGCGGCCGCCACTTCCTGTGTGATCCGACACTACCTTCGGCCAAGACGGCGGCGAGATCGGCAATAAAAGCCGAGAAGCTCTCCGACTCGATGAGCCTGCTGGCAAAGGCCCTCAGCAAGGGTCCCTGGTCGGCCAGCCTTGCACTCCTCTCGTCTGCGAGTTCCTTCTTCGCCCCGGCCAGCTCCTCCTTCAGCTCCTCGACCTCCCAGGCCTCGGGGCCAGTGCCTCTTCTTCGGGCGGCAGCAGCCTCCGGCCTCGAAGCCTGGCGCCTCGGCTCGCGCCCTCCGCACGGACGCGCGGTCTCGGCTCGGCCTGGCAGCGGGCGAGCTCCGTGCAGCGCCTCTTGCCGGGCCGAGCTCTCGCGGCAAGCCCGGCGGTGTGACTGCAGCCTCCCAAATGCTACTGCAGAGCCCCATCATCGAGCTCCCACCCCGAAAAGGAGATGCACAAGTCAATCAGCGATTGCGGGCGACAAATCTAAATATAAAAAGCTACGTACCTCGGGGAGGATGCGACCAAGCTTGGGCGGTACCAGACTCAGGCGGCCCCGAGGTCATGACTCAACGCCGGGCCGACCTCTCCAGCCCGCTCATCACCGCCCATGTCTTGTCCACCTTCTTCGGCCCCTACTAGGTCCCACCCGCCCGCTTTTCTTCGCCGGCCTCCTGCGTGATGGTGAGCCCACCTCATCCCTCAACTTCACTGCGTCAAAAGAGAAAGACACGTTAGCACAGCAAAATAAAACAAATAAGGACTAAGAAAAAAGGGGATGCCCTCACCCCGTCCAGACCCCGGTCCCGACCCGAAAACACTCAGCCCGACCTTCTTCAGATCGTCCTCGGTGTAACTTATGGATAAGATCTCACCAAGGCTGCTCAACAATTCTTCCATATGGCCCAGGGGCTTGATTTTCGGGTCCACCAGCGAGTGCCGATACCCCACTCATACCTCTACGCCCTCACCCGCAGAAGAAATACTGCTCGCCAATGGGACACCTTGGAGGGACGGCTACCTTAAATTTCAGCCGGGGTGACGGATAGTACACCCTCCTATGGTCTTCACGCTAAAAAGATCAATACCTCGAAGGTCAACTCCCGGCAATACCATAACAAGAGAGCCTAGCCCCACCAACGACCTAACGGAATCGGGTCAATCGACAAATGGGGATCCGGAAATACTCTTGAAGGCTAAGATAAATGGGGATGAGGGTACCTAAGACTGCCCTCAAACCTGCCTACATAGACAAGAATAAACCCTCCGGAGGGGCCATCGCCCTATCGTCCGGATTGGGCAGACACCACCACGCCTCCCCCGGAATCCGGTACTCCCTCACAACCTCAAAAAGTTCCTCCAACATCAAATCCGACCTCGCCGCGCCCACCTTCAGGCCATCCCATACAGAGGATACCGGCGGAATACTAGAACTCAGCCCTACAGACCTACCCAACCCGTTGTAGCACATATAGTCTCTAACGCCGGGCAACTCACGCCCAGAACCCGACGCGGAAAGGGAACTTTCAGAGCGAGAAGAAGATGAAGAAAACATACTTACTTTTTAGGCGAGTATACGGCTACTTCAGCGAAAATCGGGATCAACTCAGAAAATCAACTCAGAAATTCTCTCTCAGAATTTTTAAGTGTCGAAGAAGAAGAAAGTGAGCAGTTGCCTCGTTTGCACCTATTTATAAGACTAGGGCGCGCAAATTGCCGTTTCAAATTCAACACGCTACCACACGTGATTGGACGTCGGCACACGCCGCTTGCGGTTCGAGTGCCCAACTACCGCCTGACGCGTATGACGTACGCCAGGATAGGACGGGCCGCCGGTCGACCTAGCAATCATCATGCGGACCGGCGTCCTCCGGATATGGCGCCCGTGTCGCACCCCGTCCTCCCCAAAAATTCCAAGGAAATCCACATCGGACCTCGGCGCCCTGTCAGCCGGCCTCAGCCCTTACGGGAAAGCCTACAACCAGATCGGACCTCGGCTAACCACACCACGGCATCCCCGAGAAGGGCGGTCGCTCAGGTCGGACACCAGCAGCCACCACAGGAGTAATACCACTTCAGACCGCACCTCGGCATAACCGAAGCAGAGGCGCGTTATCCAGGTCGGACTTCGACTTCCTTCGGTGCCACATCTTTCTCCAAGCGACGGACAACAAACAACCCAACTCAGATCGGCACCAGAAGACCCTCACATCCAAGAAACAAATTCATGCAGCCACACTCACTTTCGGCGAGCGCGCTTCACTCCACCTCGGCCTCGCTGTCCCCGGCTATTCGGTGGCTATGATGGGATATAGCCCAACCGAATGGGCCCACTAACAGCCCAAGCGAGCCGGGCCTAACATTGATAGCAGCCCACGCGGTCGAGCCCAAGTCGAGCCCTAATCATTGCACAAGCCCTAGCCTCCGAACCGCGCCTCGGCCAATGGAGGCGCCCTGGAACCAGTCGTCGCGCCACCTCCACGTGGCGCACGAAGACGAACGGTCCGGCTCGGCCAATGGAGAGCATGCGGAGGAAGAGTCACACCACGACCAATGGAGAGGTCGGGCGCGCTTGGGGCAAAGTCGGTGTATAAATAGAAGGAAACCGATGTTAGAGGGTTAGCAATTTCATCAATACAAAGGCTTGTAATCGATACTCTGCATTTAAAAGCTCTAGTAAAAGTATTGAGGAATCATTCCTCCGTGGACGTAGATCTCATTAACGATCGAACCACGTAAAAAGCCTGGGTGTTCTTAATTGCATTATATAAATCTCGCACACTCACGTAGCTAGATTCATCACAATCATAATACAATCAATTACTTTTCATGCGCAAATGGCTGAGTTATAATAAAAAAATCTCTACGATACATTAATGTTTTTCTATATCTATATATTATAACAATGTAAATACTTTTACATATTAGATTGATGCTTCTTTACATGACACTAATGGTGAACATTCAAAGATCAATAAACCAAATTGATTTTTAGTACTCAACACATTCGTTAAAATAAAATTAAAATTATTTTATCATCTCCTATACATATAGAATTATTAGTTAGATTCAATTATGTTAAACACGAAAAATCCCATAAGATTGTCAATCAATGCTTAGGGGGTGTTTGGCTAAGCTTATTTTAGAGAGCTTATAAGCTCCAAGAGCTTATAAGAGGTAATGTCTCAAGTGCTTATAAGTTGTTAAAATGTTTGGATAATTGATCTTATAAGCTAGAGAAAGAATCGTGAGTTAGAGAGAGAAAATCATAGTTAGAGAGATAAAATTGACGAGATGTGAAGTTGATAGTTTATGTGTAGGAAATAACGAACTATAATAAGGTTGTTTTGGTAAATTCATGATTGCTTATAAGTTTATGAAAAAATAAGTTAAGGTTGACCAACTTATTTTTAGGGAGCTTATAAGATATTGAGCTTATTTTCACAAATTATGTTCTGCGGTTTTATTTTGCCAAACACTTTCAACAACTTATAAGTCGTTTTAAAGATCGTATAAGCTCAGCCAAACGCCCTCTTAGTTGGATGTGCAGTTTAGGCATTTTGATGCAGTGATTAGGGTTTGGGGTTGAATATGCCTGGTCCCAAATATACATGTTTTGGTCCTCAAATTTAATTATGCACCAATATTTCCCAATTTCGTTGGACCCAATTCATATGTGTCTCTCCCAATTTCTCTTTCCTATATATAAAAAAAACATATATTTGATTGTAATTTATACAAAAATATTTTTTGGGATTTTTAATAGTTTATTACAACAAGTGCTCATTCTAATTCAAAATATATCGTGCTCATTCTAGTTTTGTTTTTTTTTTTCGATGACAACAGCATATTAATATTTACTACATAAATTATATTTAGTAGAGCCAAATAAAATAAAAACCGTTGGATGTATACTTAAAATATTGGTCTTAGTCTTAGCCAAACTTTTTAGTTGTTTATCTTTTTTCAAATCTACTAACTTTTAATTAATTGAGCTAATCTCATAAATATTATTTTTTAGTTATTTATCATTTATACTCTGTGTGGACTGTGGAATAGATTGGATGTTTACGTGTTCAAACATGAAAAAGAAAGAGCTAGACTATGCAATATTAATTCATATAGAATATAATCATCTACATTTTGTTGGGCTTATTTGTTGAGCAATTAGAGCTTATTTTTCTGAACAATTAGAATGAACCAAACATATCAAATGGGAAATAAATCATTTTTTTGGATATTCTATTATATAAGAATAAGTATCATTTATATTATTTTTATAATGCATATAATAGTTTGAATTTTTTTATTGAATTTGATTTTGAAATCAATAAAATAGTCCCTATATACAACATACGACGAAAATGGTACTCAATTTAACGATATTATTATCTCTAAATATTGTGTGTTGAGTCAAGTAATTGTTCATAGTTAAATGACGTACAAAGAGGGCGTTTGGCTTAGCTTATAAGCTCTTTAAAACAGCTTATAAGTTGTTTAGAAGCTTCTGTTGCAAAGTGTTTGGCAAAATAAGCTCCAACAGCTTATAAGCTCCCCTAAAAATAAGTTGGTCAACCCTAACGTATTTTTTCATAAAGTTATAAACAACCATGAATTTACCAAAATAACTTTATTATAGTTCGTTATTCTCTACACATATACTATCAACTTCACATCCCGTCAATTTTATCTCTATAACTATGATTTTATTTCTCTAACTCACGATTCTTTCTCTATCTTATAAGATCAATTATCCAAACACTTTAACAACTTATAAGCACTTGAGACATTAACTCTTATAAGCTCTTGAAACATCTTATAAGCTCTCTAAAATAAGTTTAGCCAAACACCCCCAAAATATAAAGTACGAAAATACTAACGAGTCAAATGAAAAAAGAAAAATAAAAGAAGGAAAAACTGCACCTAATTTGTCATTCTATTAACTCTAAGTTTGAATATATCTACACTCATATGTAGAAGTTTACGTATATTATCCATATGCCCGCATGAATTTTCACAAATATATACTTAATAAATCATTCATAAAGCACCTGCAAAATCCAAAGGAGAATTTCGCATGACCATTGCAAACCATCCATAATTCACTATTTAAAATTAACTCAAAAAATCAAAATAAAATTGTGTTTCCATATATTAGACTTCTAGATATAATCAAGTGACGTTGAGTTATTCTTTTTTTTTTGTATCATAGGGAATCCGCAGTCGCTATTTTAAGTGCATCCTGGGTAAATCCCATGTAAACCACATTTAGAAAACTAGGTGTGACAGACTCAAATCTATAAAGGTATTTGATGAGGTTCGAACCTGTGACCTCTCAATCACAGGAATCCACCTTAAACATTGGACTGTTCATAGAGGACGACGTTGAGTTATTCTTTTTGTAACTTTTTGGAGTCAAAAGAGAGTGAAATAGAGGAAAAAGAAGAAGAATGAAGAAAGTAGAACTCCCTAGAAATTCTGGCAGAAGTTTGTAAGATTTATTTAAGTTTCCAAATATTAATGATGGATGATTGCATGCAATCATAATACTATTACTAATCATAATTGAATATAAAGACCAAAAACATTCAAGAACATTCAAAGTCTTACTAAACAAAGTGATATAATTCACTTATTTCTTTTTGTCTAAGTCACCTTTTTTTTTCAAGTTGCTTACTAATAATTGTTTTCATTGAAGTATAATTAGCTGAAACGTTCGGTATTAATCAAATTAATAGTTTAATGTTAATTCATTGGTCCGTTGAGCCTAGGGTTTTGGCCATTCAAAGATCAAGGGTATGGTCCAATAGTGAGGCTCGGAAAGAGAGAGCTCGGAGAGAAATACGTCCTTTGCCAAGGCTGGGCCCTTTGATCTCCCGTGTTTAAAGTCAATCTGAGCCTATAATGTAGAATATACACGGATGCGATCCTTAATAGTTCATATTAATTCATTATAAGTCGGTTGAATATTTTTAAAAATACATGTATTTTCTTATCCCAAAAAAATGTATAAGTCATACTGTATATATTTGTTATTTCATCTCATATTTCATTGTGCTTTCGCAGGTGAATCGAAGATGCAAGATTGACTAGGACAAGCATTTATTCAATCTCCTTGGTCGGTTGATTTTTTTTTAAATACATGTATTTTTTATATGTAAGTGTATAAGTTATAGATTATATTTCTCACTTTATAGATCATATTTTATTGTGTTTTTTTAGGTGTGAGTGCTACGAGTTTTCAGCCTGAACTATATAAGAAAGTTCCATACATGAAGAGTCTAAGAAGAAAATGACATCTTGTAGATCTCCCAAAATATATTCGAGTCCTATATGAAGATCCTTCGAAATATATGTTCTGAATACACTTCCTATGATTAAAGTTGGATCATATATCTTTCTCAGCAAGAAAATAATCCAACAAAACAAGATTTGAAGAAATCTAGGGTTTTGCAAGTGAACGCTATATCTATGAATGTGCTAAAACTTTCTCATTAGTCGTTTTGAGTATATTATTTTAGTTATTCTTGCTCACAACTTCAGCAATGGGGATATGAATGAATTTCTTTGACTACACAATATTGTAATGAATTTAGAATTGATAACAGTTGAATATACTCATTTATAAAAGAGTTGTAAATTTCGATAGAATATGAGTTGAGTGGTGAACGGCCTTGTTCACGTCCACATTGTATGTGATGCATGCACAACTAACTAACGAGTAATTGTGTGTGGAGATTTGGAAAATTTCTTAGGTAGAATAAGTGAGAGTCTTATCGTGTAAATCTTTTGTAATAATAAGACGTTTCCTTTGAGTAAGGCCCCCGATGTAGTTGTTATCATAGATATTGAATAATCATATTGTTTTGATTATTTTAGTATTGATATATTTATTGATACTTATTACACTATTTATCTCTATATATATATATATATGCATATAATATTTGTTTAGTTTACGGATCACTAACAATGTATATGTTAGGGCTTCTTATTGGGTAAGTGGATAACGGGTATTACGAACCGAATCGATATCCATCGGTTATCGGTATTCAATAACCGATTAATTGGATATTTGGTTCAAGATTGGATAATGATTGCGTTAATTTGGTTATCGGGTATACCGATAACCGAATGGATATACCCGAATAACCGAAATTAAATAATTATTATTTTATTATTATTAAATTAAATACACAAGTTAATAGTTAAGAACTTAAATGGTGTTAGAATACGAAAAAAGAAAAGAAAAAGATAGGGTTCTTTTATGGACCAGTAGATGAAGACGACGACAGAGAGTGCCTTTAGTCAGATCAGTCAAATAACTTTGTGAAATTTGAATCATTGGTGTTGTTGTTGCACTTGTGTAACTTGTGTTTTGTGGTTTGTGTTTGTTTTTGAATTATTGGAGACTTTATGAATTTGTGTTGTGTGACTTGTGTTGGTTGTTGAAGAATTGATTATTTCACCTGTTTCAGTTTGTTGTTGTCTTGTTGGAGAATTGATGGTGTTGCACTTGTGTCGATTTGATGGTATTTTCGTACTTGATTTTTGAGTCGAAACAGGGGAAAAATCAATGAAATAGCAAATAAATATGGTGGGTTTTTTTTTTTTTTTTTCTGAATTGGATAATTTTGGGTATCCAATAACCGAACCGACTAACCGATCGGTTAATCGATTAACCAATTAACCAATCGATTTCGATATCGATTATTGGATTTGACGGATATCGATTTCGATTAACCGAAATTTTGGTTTCGATTAATCGAAACCGATTCAATAAGCACCCACCAAGATATGCATGCAACTTCCCGAAAAATAAAAAAAGGAATTAAAAGTGTATATACATCCGAGTTTGTGAGTGAGTGTCCCCCCCAACCCACCCGGCGCCCCCAACACGTGCACATGAGAACTGACCCGCTGCGTAAATTTCCACGTTCAAATAATTTGGGATTTAATCTGGGAAATGTTAGCATTCACGTGTTAACCTAACTTACAATTTAAAATAATCAATTAATAATTCACCTGAGGCTATGTACATGAACCTCTTATTGAGATTCGAGTTTTTTGTCTTAAAAATGCTCAGACATACATTTGAATCCTGTCGGATGCGATTTAAATAAATGTTTTTTGGTTTGAGATCATTAGAATTTGAGAAAATCAATTTGAAGATGTGCAGTTCAATCAGTGATTGATTCAATGAAGTTGATAGATGCATGAAACACTTGTAATTAAGATTGTAGCTTAGGGTTGATATGGACCATGCAAAACGTTTTAGAATTTTGAACCACCTTGATTATATTTAATAAAAATAAAAATGTCATAATTAGACATGACAAAATAATAAAGTGGTCGTGAATAACATAGAATTCCGGCTGAAATGAAAATTTCGAATAAATATGTGATGATATTCAATTAGTTTACGTCTTCTATTCAATCGGATAGACTCAAATGAAACTTTTGAACTTAGAAGATTTTGGCAGCGAGATGATGATGTTTTAGTCATGGGATGATCGCTCCAACTGATCACACAATAATTAAATATAATATTCAAATATTACATTATTTTTATTTGTGCGAGTATTTTATGTCGACATTTTAAAATATTCAAATATATTCAGAAAGTTGTTATGTTATTACAAATATAGCAAGATTATTTAACTGTCCGACGAAAACGTGACGTGGACTAACTGCCACATAACACAAAACAACGCCGTCTTGTCTTACGATGCAAGAATTGGCGGCCACATCAGCCGCCGTTAGCCCACATCATGTTTTCTTCAATGTCGTTAGATAACTAAGCTATAGTTGTAACAATAGATAAATTTCGAGCGATATTTGGATATTTTATAAGGTCGAAACATAATATATATGTATATATATATGACAAAAGAAACCATATATGAATATTAATCCAATTTAAACTAATTTAGCTACAACTAAACGAAATAAGTTCTTATAAAAGTGCAGTGATATGAAATAATTTAAATAGGTTAATAAATTTACAATTATAAGTGGAAGTCATTAATGTTTATTCTCACAAAAACTTAACAAAAGAGACGTAGTTACCTCGAAAAAAGAAAAGAAAGAAAAAAAACTTAGCAGGATCGAACTTATGAAAATAAAGGTAGCAAATTGTGAGAATAAAATAAGACCACCCTATAAAAATCAGCACTATTTAAATTAATCTGAAACAGCAGAAAAGGAAAATCACGGAAATATTATATTAGTATTGCAAAAGACATATTTGTGTCGGAAATAATCGATTAATACATTGAACAAACGTCCTAAATTAGTGTCGTTATCCCATTCGTTCAACACGACCAATTCTTACGCTCTTCTAACGGCACATTCACGGCCGGCAATAATGAGGACCGCTATTTAATCAAAGCCAAGGAAAACCGTGATTATTGGCCCCGTTTAATTAATATAATTTCGGGTTAGTATAATTATCATGATTTTCGTAAATTTATGTAGTGTATTTCCTAATCTTTATATATTCAACCGACCAAATTAATTACAGTTTTATCTAAATTATTACTTACAATAATTATATCCTGCTACTATAAATTTAGTAATATATTTTATTCAATAAATTTCCTTTATACGGTTTTTTTTTTTAATTTAATTTGATTACAGACAGTTATATGTTTTTTTCTTCATTCCATTTTTCCTTGCATGTAATGTTTGCATTAATCCAAAAAACATCTATTAACGGTTCCACAACTTGATCTTTTAAATACTATGCCTTTTACTACAATAGTTGGAAGTAAATAGGGATGACAATGGATCGAATCTGGACCAGATTTTGTTAGGTCCAGATTTAGATCCGAAATTTTTCGTTTGGGTCCAGATCTGGTCCAGATCTATTGAGTCCAAAAAAAATTAGATCCAGATCTATAAGATCAGCAGGATCCAAGGTTTAGACCCGGGTCCACATATTTTCTCTTCTAAAATAAATCATAAATCAACTATAATTCACAGTAACACAATAATAATAATAATAATAATAATAATAATAATCTAAATACATATAACACTATAATAATTATTTAGAAATTTTACAATCATTACTATACAAGAAAATATTAGTTACAAATTTACTTTTATTTTTCATGACAACAAATAATATTGTAATAATAATAGAAGAAGTAACACATAGATATCTTAGCAAATAGACCACTCATATACAAAATTTTCTCAAATACAAGGTACAAGTTTCTAATATTATTGACATACCATTCAATTCCGTAACCTAGTTTATCCAACTTCGTCTAGAAAGAAAAATAATATAATACACTTATAAATAAAAATAAAAAATATATATACATATATATTATATGGATCCATGGGTGGATCCGGATCTCGAAATCGAGATCCGGATCCGGATTTTAAAAGAATGGTTCGGATCCGATTCGGATCCGTCGGATCCTATTTTTCAAGATCAGGATCCTAAAAATGGATCAATTTATGATTTGGATCGGATCCGAGATCCACTGCCATCCCTTGTTGTAAATAACCTTTTTTTTTTGTTTCTCTCTTATAAGATGCGTGTTTAGCTTTGTTTGTGCAGTGGTGCAAACCAACCAAACTCCATAAAATCCGAGTGATTAATTTGAAGTAAAGCATGTACATAGTTTCGAAGTTGTTATAGTCATTCTTACAAAAATATTACTGCTGTCATCCTAATATTTATTTATTTAGTTAAGCACTTGTTTCTTTAATTTTAATGGTTTTATTATTTTTTGTAAACACAATTGCAACCCTTATGTGAAAATTTATTTTTTAACTACACTTTCATTTCAATGTTTTCGAAGCAACATAAATATATTAAATCTTATATATCGATAATACACAATTCTCAATAATATAAGTAATTTATTTTAAATTTTTAAATACTAAACCATCCAATTTAGAATGTTACATATTTTAAAATATGATAAATATTACATTAAACCTCAAATTATTTTGACATTATCAATTAATCTTATATTATTATAAATGTTTTTTATAAATAAAAATAAAAAATTGAACTATCTATTTTGTATCAATTGTGTCATCTTCCATCTTTTAGCTCCAGAAAATTGACGTGATTCGTCGGATTGTCATTGTGTATTTAACAATCCGACGATGTTGTTTGTGTCATATTAGTTTTTTTTATTAAATTAAATACACTATGACAATCTGAAGAGCAACATCAACTTTCTAGAGTCGAGAAAATGATGGAAGACACAATTGATACAAAATCGATGGTTTAAAATTTTAAAAAATATATTGAATAATTCAAAATATAGTTAAAAATAATTCATCCGTCCATGAAGAGTGTGTCACAATTGATTTATTTATGTATCACTTTCCTTTGGGGATACTATCTCACCCAACTCTTATTATTCAACCTCACAAACACTAATTATTTATCAAAAAAATCATACTACCCAATAATCAATTTTTATTATTCAACTTCATAATTATTCATTATTTATCAAAAATCATCATTTATCCATTCAAAGACATCTATTATGAGACCCTTTATATATTCAAAAAATATTCACCAAAGTTTATTAAAATAGTTTGAGATTTATAATAATATTTACCTTTTTTCTGTATCATGGGGAACCACAACCGCTACCTAACATGCGCAAGTGAAATAGCCTACAAAGAGAAAGTATCAAAATAGTTTGAGATTTATAATAATATTTACCTCTTTTTTTATATCATGGGAAACCCGTAGCCGCTACGTATGGTGCGTCTAGGGTAATAAATTTCACGTTCTTGTGTAATAGCTTTCAAACCACACATGACAGATAAATCATACTTGAAAAACCAAGTTTGACAGACTCAAATCCATAAAGACGATTGATAGGGTTCGAACCTATAACCTTTCGATCATATTAACCGACTCTCTCTAGGGCACAATATTTATCCTTTTAAATATATCAATTCCCACTTAAAAAGAAGACTCGAAAAATAGGCCCAAAATAAATAATTCGGAAATGCCAGCACATATCAAACTTCCTCCTCCCTCCACACTATAAAACAACGACTCCCGCAACCACCGCTCCTCCGCCACCACCACCACCCTCCGCCACCACTCATTATTCCGTACATTTTCCCAATCCCTCCATCTTCCGCGATTTCCGCCTCCTGATTCTCCACAGCATGGACATTCGCCGGAGGCCGCCGAAGCCACCGACGCCTCACTCCGCCACCTCCAGGCCCTCCGCCGCCCCCGCCTCGCCTAGAGCCTCCGACGCCCTCCCTCTCCCTCTCTTCCTAACCAACGGTATTTTCTTCACCCTCTTCTTCTCTGTCGCCTACTTCCTCCTCCACCGCTGGCGCGAGAAGATCCGCAGCTCCGTCCCCCTTCACGTCCTCACCCTCTCCGAGCTCGCCGCCGTCCTCTCCCTCATCGCCTCCTTCATCTACCTTCTCGGCTTCTTCGGCATCGATTTCGTCCAGTCCTTTATCTCCAAATCCGACGGCGACATGGACGAAGATCGCACCATCCACTGCTCAATTCCCGATTCCATAACCGCCAAGCCGGAGAATCCGCCAAACCTCCCCGAAGAAGAAGAAGCTGTCATCAATGGCGTCGTCTCCGGCGAAATCCCGTCGTATTCTCTCGAATCGAAGCTCGGCGACTGCTTCAAGGCGGCCAAAATCCGTCGCGAGGCGCTGCAGCGGCAGACGGGGAGGTCCGTGGAGGGGCTGCCGTTGGAAGGGTTCGATTACGAGGCAATTTTGGGGCAATGCTGCGAAATGCCGGTGGGATATGTGCAGATTCCGGTGGGGATCGCGGGGCCGCTGCTGTTGAACGGTCGCGAATACTCGGTGCCGATGGCCACCACGGAGGGGTGCTTGGTGGCGAGCACTAACCGCGGCTGCAAGGCTATTTATGCTTCCGGTGGCGCCGCGTGCGTGCTCCTCCGCGACGGGATGACTAGAGCTCCGGTTGTGAGGTTTTCGTCGGCGAAGAGAGCATCGGAGTTAAAGTTCTTCGTGGAGGATCCTCTCAATTTTGATACGCTCTCTGTTATTTTCAACAAGTAAGTTTAATTTTCTCTCTGTTGTGGAAATCAATTTCTGTTGCTTTCTCGAGAGACTTGACCATTTTTGATAGGTGTCTCTATGCACATGTTAAGATCATTTTCATCATGTTGTTGGAGGTTGCTACTTAAGTTTCGCATTTTTCGTATTGGAGATCTGACCGATTATTCTAATTGAGATGATGGATCAATTCATGGAATCCATTTTCGGACCGTCTTACCATTGTGTGGTTGTGAGATTGTTCAGCTCAGATTAGCATACTATAGAGTTATTCATATTCGTTCTATTTTTGAAGTTCTTTAGTCGTTCATGGATGATCTTATCTTGTAGCTCGCATCAAATACATTATAGCTAAGCTAACTAGTTTTGGATTGATCTCTTTATTTCGACTTCCACAGGTCAAGTAGATTCGCAAGACTACAAAATATTAAATGTGCGATTGCCGGGAAGAATCTGTACATTAGATTCCGATGCAGCACAGGTGATGCGATGGGGATGAATATGGTTTCCAAAGGTGTTCAGAATGTTCTAGACTACCTCCAGAATGAGTTTCCTGATATGGATGTCATTGGCATTTCTGGTGAGTATAGTGGAAACTATCAGCTCGATTTTGGCGATCCATTATTTTAATGTGATTTGGGGTACTTGTTGCAGGAAACTTCTGCTCTGATAAGAAACCTGCTGCAGTCAATTGGGTTGAAGGTCGTGGAAAGTCAGTAGTCTGTGAGGCTGTCATTAGCCGAGATGTGGTGACGAAGGTCTTGAAAACTACGGTCCCTGCCCTTGTCGAGCTCAACATGCTGAAGAACCTCACTGGCTCTGCAGTCGCTGGTGCTCTTGGCGGCTTCAATGCACATGCTGCCAACATTGTATCGGCTGTATTTCTAGCCACCGGGCAGGATCCAGCGCAGAATGTCGAAAGTTCTCACTGTATTACGATGATGGAGGCTGTTAATGATGGAAACGATCTTCACATATCTGTTACTATGCCGTCTATTGAGGTATTAACAACCCATCTTCGTATCATCAATAATGTTTTCTATATGGCAAAAACCTGTATACATCCAGATATAGTGCATCCACCCCAATTGGGGTTAACCAATCTCCAATAGGGTTTATTAATCCCCAATTAGGGGTTTATCAATTACAATTAAGATTTATTTAGGGTTGTCAAGTAGTTGCCTCTTTGTACATTCTAGGTTGGCACAGTTGGAGGTGGAACTCAGTTAGCGTCACAATCGGCTTGCCTCAACCTTCTCGGTGTAAAGGGTGCGAGCAAAGAGTCCCCAGGTTCGAACTCACAGCTGCTGGCGGCCGTAGTTGCTGGCTCAGTCTTGGCAGGAGAGCTCTCTCTAATGTCTGCCATTGCAGCCGGCCAGCTCGTTAAAAGTCACATGAAGTACAACAGGTCTAGCAGGGACATCATGAAACTAGGCTCATAGCTACTTCCGGAGAATGCAAGTGGAGATCCACACGAAAAAGGGCTGGAAGGAAGATTAAGCCATAAGCCATGAGGGGCAAGGATATGGACAGACCATGTGAGGCTGCTTCAGCGATGCAGCTGGAAAGTCAGCATGCATGTGGAAGCTAACATGGCACAATGTATGTACCTTCTTCATCTCACACGTGAGCACTCCCTACACCCACCCCACTACAAACACACACCCACCCCATTAGAATAAGATCTATTGACCAAGTTTGCCTGTAACATTTCGTTTCTTTATTGTTTGTCTCTTGAGTTTTGTCCTTAGTCGTTATTGCAGATCGTTTGTTATGTTCGTAATTGCTGATTTGATAGGTTAAGGAGCTTTGTATTCTTTGTAATTATGTGGTGGTGATGCTGTAGTTTGAAGGATTAGGCTAATCGATGTCTTAGGCTCTAACTTTTATGATGCATACATTGGAAATACAGCTTCTGCCTTTTGATACTTGATCATCTGTCTTCTTGGATCTATGTTTTTGTTCTGTTTACAGCATCTGCAATGGGGATATGCTCGCAGAAAAATAATATTCATAAGTTTCACGATAATTTGGAATGTCATTTTAGATGTCATTTTGATATTATATAATTTTGAGAATGCAGTTGTAGACTTGTAGTTATTTATTGGTGAGTGTGAACTCAACTCATGGATGAGAAATTCTATAAAATATATAGTTATACTATATTCATATTTCACATGATATGAATTTTAATAAAATATTTATCATATCAGATGCATTTCATATCAATAAAATATTATCATATCAGATGACTCATTATCATATCAGATGCGAGCCGTAGGATTTCTCGTCATGGTGGTGGTGCTGGAATTCCAAAACGGCTATGGCCATTCACATGTGTTAAAAATAGACTAAATTATTTTTGACAGGAAAAAGAAAAATACTTTCTACTTTGGCAGGTGATTTTGTTTTTATATGGCGAGATATTGTATTTTGAAGGTGGGCTCTCTTTTTCTTGTATTCTTCAATCTTCTTGGGTTTTCCTCAGTTTGGATCATTGAACGAATACGAGAACATGGGTTGGCCCATGAACTGTTTTGAAATCTAGTCTCTCTATTTTTCACTTTTGGGAGTTGGTAAAATTTCTTTTTTTATCAATTAAATATATAAATTTAAAGACAACATCACGATGAACTCGAACTCAAGATCTTTGGCTTTGGATATTAACCACTCTATCACTAGGTCAACACACGTATATAGAATCTTTTTACTTCATCTGTGCGTTACTGCATTAGTTCATCTTCTAAGGCGGTAATTATCACTAGGGTGATTCTCTAGTCTTCCTTTTTCTCACTATAGTTCATTATTATTTTTTTAAAAAGGAGAAAAAGTAACACAGACCATTATGATAGATGTACTATCTTACTCCAGCAGCTCCTAATTTAAATTCTATTTAAATAATAATCATACTAAATATTTTTGTTAGTCCATGCCATAGCCGCCGCATCACTGTAACAATTTCTTCATCTTGCTGAAGAAATATTGTATTTTTCTTTTGGTAATTTAATACAGAAATTTTAAAGGCTGCGTCACGGTGGATTCGAATCCGAGACCTTTGGCCTCGGGCATTAACCACTCTACACTAGGCCAACACACACACATAGAAATATTGTATTTAGATGGCTCTTGAGGTGCGTTTCAAAATTATCCATCATTGATCGGCAACGAATAATTCATCAAAAATAATCTCTAATAAGTTGAAAGCTTCACTAGTACATGAGGTCGATTTGCCCAAAGATTGGTGAGATTTTATCCGACTTAGAGGGTGTGTGGCTGAGCTTATAAGATCTTCAAAACAACTTATAAACTGTTTATAAACTTATAAGCTCATACATTGTTTGATAAAATAAGCTCATAACAGCTTATAAACTGTGCAAATAAGCTTCAACAACTTATAAACTCTCCTTAAAAAAAGTTGTTCAACTCCAATTTATTTTTTTATAAACTTATAAACAACAATGAATTTTACAAAAATTATCATACCATGATTCGTTATTTCCAACATATACATTATCAACTTCACATCTCATTAATTTTCTCTCTCTAACTATGATTTTCTCTTTTTAACTCATGATTATTTGTCTAGTTTATAAGATCAATTATCAAACACTTTGATAACTTATAAACTCTTGAGACATTACATTTTATAAGCTCTTGAAACATCTAATAAGCTCTCTAAAATAAACTTATCCAGATACCCTCTTAGTCAAACTCGGTGGACCCTTCCATTCTTTTAACCTTGAGTGATTAGCAAGGCCAGATCATGATAAAGAAACTGACTAATTGACTAATTTATGATTAAGGTAATTTCCAAGTGAAGATTGTCTCAAATAGGATGAAGATCTCAAGTCTTAAGCTGGTCGTTTGTGTCTTTGTGATAATTAATGAAAGAGATCAATAGCGAATCTATTTCTTAATGGGTCTATATTATAATAACTTTTAAATTATTAAAGAGGAAAACTAATGGTTCATAAGGACCCTTCAATTAATTATTTAAGTATTGATGCTTCTTTTGCTTTCGACCGTTTAATCATTCTAGGTACATAAGTTTTGTTCCGAGAAGCATATTGTTTAAAAACTATTTTTTTTATCCTATAATTATTGTCTCTTTTTATCCCATAATTATTGTCTCATTCTAAAAAATGAAATAATTTTATATTAAAGAATATTTTGTTTTCCGTGCACCAACTATTTTATACACAAAACACAATCCTTTTTAATCTATGTATCGAAAAGTTTCGAGACAATAATTATAAGACAAAGGGAGTATTTCAATAGGTATGTTGTGAAGTGAATTAGTGAAATAATTGCAACTTTGCTTGATCACTAAAATAAATAAATTACTGATTCTGTTTCAATATGAATAAAATAATGATATAACTATGACATTCTATAATATTGAATTCTTATTGAGTCCTTCAGTATGAATAAAATAATTGTATAACTATGACATTCTAGTTTGTAAGTTGAAACTACCTCGGATAGAACGTGTCATATAAAAATTATTCTAGGAATTGTACAAATTAAACAATAAAAAGAAAAGAACTCATGAATTGCCTTTTGACTCTAATTTGGGCTGGCCAACTAGGATGAAGTAATCATCAATACACCATTTAAATTTTAATTCCTTATCCTATATTTTGAATGTATAATTTAGATATATATTGATGCTACTATATTGTTTTAAACCCCAGTGTCTAATCTAAGATTTATTAAATTGACATAAACAGTTCAGACACTCACGATAATAGTAAAATTATTATCGGATGAATTATAGAAGTAAAGCATGTGCTCACTCAATAATATTTTTTTTGTGCTGTATTTAATTAATTCCACAGTATATAAAGTAAATGAAAAAAATATCCATTATACTGTTATAAAAATTATGAAATGTTAGTCACTCTTACCACAATATCCTTAATAGTGTAACGTTCATGAAATATATCTAAAATGCACTATTACTCCATGTCATTAATTGTGTAACGGTCTTGAAATCGTGTAATAGTGTAAAATGCATTGTTACATGATTTCATGAACGTGTGATGTGTGTTCAGTGCGGTGTGTGTGCACGCGCACGACAATGTAACCTATCATGGACTTAGTCATTAAAAAACAAAATATATATATAAAGTTGTGCACAGCGAAAATATTCTAAAATTGTTGCACAATAAACCAATTTTATAAAGTTTTCGTTATGCACAACTTTATATCTAGTTTTATTTTTTGTATCATTTTATACGTCTTACGATAGTTCAGAAAGTTCAGTAAAAATGATAAATGATGAAGACGGTATCAAGTGTGAATAATGATAAATAATGAAGACGGTATCCATGTGATATTTTATATATGAGGACATATCGACAAAGAGATATATAGACGTAGCATTATATTATCACTGTAATGAGTATTGAAATATGAACGAAATAGTGCATTTGTGGATAGCATTGAATGGCACATTTTAAAATAATGAAATTACAGCTCAAGTGCAGTCTGATTTCTCAAGCAAATGAGTTGTTCGTACAACTTGGATTCATTGGATTTGTGTGGAGGCATGGATATATATACCTTGAACCTTCCATTTTAGACATGGGTTTGGCCCATTTCCCTTCATTTCTGGTCCCCTTTTTTAAGAGCACCATCATTCTCTTTTTGGGCAATGCCATAGCTCTACTATTTGTGTAGATAGGTATGGCTATCTAAACGATTTTCGGTTTCGGTTAGAACAGGAATCGAACCAAAACAAACAAATTCGGTTAATCGAAAACCGACAAATTTGGTTATCGGTTCGGTTTGCCCAGAGTTGGAAAAAATTCGGTTATTGGTTAACCGATAACCGAACAGTTAGGAACCGAAAACCGAAAAACCGTTTTTATTTTTAATTATTATTTCAATTACTAATTAATTAATTAAAATTATGAAAATCAATTTTAATTATTACTTTATTAATTATTGTTAAATATTTTATCTGCTTTTAATAAGTTTCGTTTTAATTATTATTTTATTTATTTTAATTATTATTTTATTTGTTTTATTATTAATTAATTTTAATTCGGTTTTCGGTTAATCGAAAACCGAACCACGGAATCGATCGGTTTTGTTAACGAAAATTTAAAACGGTTCGGTTTGGTTCCATTTTTTGGAGAAATTCGGTTGATTAACTGAAAAATTGATTGATTAACCAAACCGAACCATTAGACACCCTATAGATAGGGAGAGAAATTCATAATAAGAGAAATAAGTAGGATTCAATCACCAAATTTGACAAAGACAAAATAATCTAAAATAGAATCTCTCTCTCTCTTTCAAGCTAACAAGAAACGAAGCTTTTCATTGTTGCGAAAAACACACACCACAATCACGACAGAAAATAAAGAACACAATATTTGTTTACTCAGTTCGTCTTGCGACTACGTTTGCGGGTGATGCCAAGCCAGAGATTTCAATATATATTTCGGATATAGATTAAATTGAGAAGCGGCTATTAAATAGATAATAACATAACTCTAATCCTAACCCTAACCCTAAGCCCATTAGAGTTCCGTCTGGGCCCAAAAAACATAAACCCAAAAATTTGGCTCGTGGGCTACCGCCCCCGAACCCCGTCACCGGTTGGATCGCCGGAATCGAGCTTGAGTGTACAATCTATTCAGGCTCCATACTTCAACATTCATCATATCTAGCTAGCTAATATATTCATACCTAGCTACTATTTTTTCACAAAATAGTACAATAGAATTTAGTATTTGACTGCTTTATATATCCTATTTCTCTCTTTCAATACGGAGGTCGAAAATATAAAGTCACACAATTTTAATAAAAGATAGAAAAAGATACTTCTTATTCATTTTCTATTACCCACCTCATCAAATATCGACATAGAAACGTGTAGTCATATTTAAAGTGAAAATTAAAAAAAAGGGATAATATCCATTGGAATAAAAAGTGTTGCCTCAAAACAACTACACTAGCAATTAATCAAATGATGAAGGCATTGACAAAATAAAGAAGAAATTACACGACCCATGTTAATTTATTTGAATACTCGCATCTTCTTTTTTGTTGGGTTCTTTAAAAATATCATATCTTTAATATTTAATTCCCTATTCCTTTTTCTTTACACTAAAATCTAGTTTATGGTTTTAGTAGTCAACGCCGCAGAATGTAAGAGCCAAATATTATTTTAAATATTTGTGATGTATGAAAGTACTTTATAATATATTGGAAATCATATATTATGTCTAATATTATAAATTATAAATAATACGTATAATAGAATAAGATATGGAATATAATATAAAAATATAATAAAAGGAAATTGAGTGGACAGGGGTTGCTTTGTGGGGTATTGTGCGGGCGTGTCTTCACATTCGCGCACATCACCGCTATTTTACCCGCCGCAATTTCGGTCCCTGTCTGCCCTACATTATTTTTAATATTTATCGGTCACACTTTATTATTTTCTAGAAACTACCATATGTTATACTTTATTATTTTCATATTTCCATTTTATAATTATACAACTCATATATTTGGAGTGAGAGAGTAGACTAAATCAGTAATCAACTATCTATCCTCCATCATTCACCATTGATTTTCCGTCTCATTCTTTTTACATATAAATTAAGAAGAATTATATTTTGTGATATCAAAAAGTAAAATTCGAAAAATAAAATAAAATAAAATTATACAACTTTTTTGGAAACGCGACAACTTATCAAACAACGAAAAAAATTTAAAAGGAAAAGTAGTGATTCTAAGAATGGTGAGACGGACTGCTGAAGAGGATCAGAATTAAGTGTTGACTATGTTTCGCTGTTCCGACACTCTCCACGTGGTGCCATGCCATGCTGTCGCTTTGACCTTTTGACCAAAAACATTCAAATTATTTGATTCTTTTATGTGGTGAAAACCAACAAAACCCTTCTCACATCTCACATCCATTATTGGTATGAGTCAAATATATCACATGAGTAAAAGAATCAATTATTTTAATAACTGTGGCTTGATCTATTTTTTTATTGGGTCCCTAATTTGTTCAAGTCTTTGATTTTAAAATATCATGTCATATGAAACTTTTTTACCGCATCAATATTGAATTAAAGTTATATACTTATTCTGTCCATAAAAAAATTATATTCAATTTTTTTTAGATATTGTATTTTTATTTTTAAAAACATCAATTATGCTCAATATATCACATATTTACAAAAAAATTCACACATAATCCACTTATTTACTCTAACTATCCATTAGTATATCACTTTACACTCATTATAATTTACTAAAATTCGTTTCATAAAAACCAATATAAGTTTTTGGTTGACGAAAAAAGTATAATTTATTGAAACTTATGTCGATAAAAATAATACTTCATCCGTCCACTAAATTCGTACATTTAATTCCGTTTTGATCCGTCCACGAAAAATGTTTACTTTCCTTTTTTGAAAGTATCAACTTTATATTTTTACCCATAAACCTATTTACTTATTTATAAAAAAAATCACCTATGACTCATCTTTTTACACTTAATATCCATTAATATATTCATTTATTATCTCCATGACATACCTTTTATACTCACTTACTTTATACTTATTACAATTTATTAAAACTCGTGCCTTTGATGGATGGAGGTAGGGGTGTGCAACGGTCGGTTTCGGTTAAAAACCGAACCGAACCGAATAAACCGATAACCGAATTGATTTAAAATTTTTGATCGAACCGAACCGATCTTGTGCTTTCGATCGAACCGAAACAGATCGAAATGCAAGTTGTCCAAACCGTCAACGACCGAAATATATATAATATTAATCATGTGCCTATTTCGACCGGTTTTAACTGAACCGAACCGAATCCCACTTTCCTCAAACTGTCGACCGACCGAAATAGGTTTCGGTTCTTGATTTTATAACCGAACCGAAATCGAATCACATTTAAACCGACCGAAACTCATCGGTTCGGTTCGATTTTTTGATTTGGTTCGATTATGCACACCCCTAATGGAGGAGTATAATTTCTTGTGGAGATAGGGAGTAATAGTGTACACACCCGTGTCTTGTTTTATATATTGCTTAGATATATCTATATCTGAGAAGAAAAGACAAAGTTGAACATCACCTCCTCGTCTTACTCCTCAAGCTTCTTCTGCCTCGCTTCATTTTGTGCTTTCTTTCTCGAAAGAAAAAAACATATTTTCTACTATCCTCTTACGCAATTTGGACACTTGATTTATATCAAGACTAAAACCCCCAAGTTTCAGCTCAGTATATATATATATATGTATGTATATGTATTGTACTGCTCTTCCACTGCGGATCTCGATACACTCGGTTTCTCTCTCTCTCTTCTCTCTCTCTCTCTCTCTCTGTCAATAACTTCTTTCAATCTTGTTATTGTCAGATTTCAGTGAAAAAACCCTTCGCTTAAGTACTTCTCCTGCACATAAAGCAAGATCGAATCTTCGACTTCTTTCTCTTTCGATTAGAGAGTGGAGTGTAGATGGAAATGGCTGGTTACGAGCAACAAGCCCCCAATTCATCTCGCTACGTTCACCACCTTCTGCCCCTGCACCAGGGACCGCGACCCCTTCCATTTCTCTCCACAATAACCCTAATTCAGACCCAAACCCCTCCGCCGATTCCAAGGACTCCCCAGCGGAGAGAGACCCCGACGCGGCCCCAACCACCAGCTCCGCCGACACCCCCGCCACCGGCCGTCGCCCACGGGGCCGCCCCCCCGGCTCCAAGAACAAATCCAAGCCCCCAATAATCGTCACCCGCGACAGCCCCAACGCCCTCAGGACCCATATCCTCGAAGTCTCTTCCGGAAAAGACGTCGTCGACAGCGTCTCCGTGTACGCGCGGCGGCGGGGGAGGGGCTTGTGCGTGTTCAGCGGCAGTGGCGCCGTCGCCAACGTCGCTCTGCGGCAACCCGCCGCTGCCGGGGGTGTAGTGACGATGCAGGGCCGCTTCGAGATCGTGTCGCTGTCCGGGACGGTGCTGCCGCCACCAGCACCGCCGGGGGCCGGCGGTCTGACGATATTCCTCTCCGGCGGGCAGGGGCAAATGGTCGGTGGGAGCGTTGTGGGGCCACTGGTGGCGTCGGGGTCGGTGGTTTTGATGGCGGCGTCGTTCGCGAATGCGGTGTTTGAGCGCTTGCCTTTGGAGGAGGAGGAGGGGAGCGCCGCTGGCGCTGCCTCGCAATCTTCCAGCGTCACTGCTGGCGGCGGCTCCGGCGCGGGCGCGGGTCGAGTTAATGAGAATAGCGGCAGCGGTGGTGGATTGTTCAACTCAGGAAGTGGGAATGCGGCGGCGTCAGGGAATTATCCGTTTGCAGCAAATTTGTTTGGTTTGGGCGGTGGGAGTAGTGTAAGGCCGCCACCACCGTTTTGATTTTCTTGAAATGTGTTCTTTTTTAAATTTTAATTTATGGTATCTTTTCTGCTTTATTAATTTAGAACAAAGAATATTGTCGGAGATAGGGAGATTGGTTGTGGTTTGAAAAATTAATGAAGAGCTAATCTTAATTGCTGTATTTATAATCAAACACATACCATTTTGGTTCTTGCATGCATATTCAGTTGCAACGTTATTCTTGGAGACCATCCTTCTAATTCTTATGGTATGCAACAAGTGAGTGAAATATGTTAGATCGCATACATAATAAGCACCAATAAAAAGATGGTGATGTATTGCCCATGCGTAACTTAGTTGGTTAAGAACTAGCAGATTTGGAATAAGGATCAATGATCGAATCCTAGCCGTCTGTAGTGTGGGAGTTTCACCTCTTTAGGGTGGTTGCTTATGAGCACTAGGTAAAAGTACTCATAGCTTCTTAACCGTTGAGTCACCGTGATTTATCCTCTCATATTCTCATGGGATTGGGGTGTGGGAGCTCCCGGATGAGAGCTTCCCCTTTTGAAACAAGATGGTGATGTATTGAAACGTCTTAAACATTGTGTTAAATTTGGAAAATAGTTTAAAGATCATTGAATTATTTGAAAATTAACCCTAGGATTAAATAAAAAATGTTCAATGGTTATGAAAATCGTGAGCAAACCATTGAGCCAATTTGTGGTTCAAACTGTATAAGTCGTGGAGTAGACACAGGTCGTGATTTTTGGAACCAACTAATCGCGATTATACCTGTCGGTTGGTGGCTGGTTAGGGTAGCTCCAATGTTAAGAACTAAAATCCAACTTATTTACTGATACATAAGTGACATATTAGTTTTTAATACTCACCAATTTGTTTCTATATTTTTCTCCAATCATATATCTAAAAAAATAACTTTTATATGAACCACACTATATATATATATATATATATACACATTCACTTAAAAAATGAAAAATAAAAAAATTGAAGAATAGCCGTTGAAATGAAAGAAAGAAATGCAAAAAAAAAATTGACAGATTTTCTCTACAAGAAGCCAACTTTTATTTTGAGAAGTTGAAATATACAATCATCTTTTCACAATGATAAAAAGTTGGAAGAAGTCAACTTTTTCGATTGAAAAAGTTGACGTTGGAGTCACCCTTAATATACCGCCAGCTAATCGATCGTTATAATTGAAAATCGCTAGTTGACCCAAAAAATGAAAAATAAAATGATGAATTGAATTGTCGGTTCAACGTAATCGTAATACCCATAAAAGTTGAAAATACATTACAAATCATAACCGCATCCACTAGCAAATCCGGTTACGTTTAGCCGTACAGTGATTAGTAACTACTAATTATGTGATCGACTAACCGTTGCGTATTTCCTACCAAAATAAAATACTTTGTTATTCATTTATATATAAAGGAAAGAGAAATTGAGTTCCGTAGTGATACCGTGAGAGTTTCATTATTTTTAAGATGACTTATGGTGGCTATCATGTAATAGTTCTCATAACTATTTAATTATTGGTATTATAATTTACTCTCCTTTTTTAATTGAATTATTGACATTAACCAACTCTACCACTATGTCAACAGTTATAATTTACTCTCCTTGTTATTACGGTACTGAACTTGAGAGCTAAGAGCTTTCCCTTTAAAGATAAGGAAAAGGAGAACTGAGAATTTGAGACACTTGGTGAAACAATTGACACGTAGAGGCGGAGAGAATGACTTGGTGAGTAAAAGAACTCCTCGATGTTCGCATTAGGAAAGAAGTGGGAAGCACGCATTCCATGATTATTGCCTGATTAGGCAAAGAAAGAGGGCCACAACAAAAGCCATAAAAGCTACCACCGAGCATTGTGACTTTCACATGGGAAAAAAAACAAAATATAGAAGTAAATGGTTCTAGGAAATGTTTTCTTGCTTTTATCTTTAACTTTTTTTTTCGATATAAACATTTTTTTTTAACTTTTTTTTGGAACAAATTTTGCTTTCCTAGTTTATGATAGAAGACGCCACCATGTTTGCTCACTTTGTTCATGGACCATTAACAAAACAAGAAATGGAACATCGTTAAATTGGGGAAATATCATTAGTTGATGTCCCAGAAACAATTGCAACCGCAAGTGTTGGATTTTTTGTTGTCTTTTCTTGCCAAAAAAAATGGGATTATTATTATTATTATTATTATTATTATTATATAGGCCATATTTAATGAGAATGGTATGAGGAGTTGATGATATTTGTAAGTTGATATTTGGCTCGTTTTACTTTTACAGCTAAACATTTCTTTTTCAATTTGTCCCATTCTCGTCTTCTTTAACCTCAATCACCATCTACACGCGCACACAGTTATGTATAGTTTTAAAATGGGAGGCAGGGAGCAGTACTTGAGAGCTATGATAAAATGACGAGCAGAAAATGGGAAATCATATTCATAATGTCAATGTCCACTGCAGGAAAAGTAGGACTTTTTCTAAGGTGGAGTGATCATATAATTTGAGCAGGATATAAGAATACTGCCCTTTCAGAGATAAACGTTGCTGCAACCATAAACACTGCAAAAACTATCTGTTTTCATTCAAGCCATTCATATAAGCTAAAGATGAATAAAAGCAGCAGCAATTCATTCATCTTATAGTCAAGAAGAGCTAAGGTGATGGGGCGGCTATGGCTCAAAAAAGCCTCCCCATGTTGTTCAGTTTTCACTAGTAATAACTTTAGTATATACGAACAACGACTAGACCTAATCCACTATCATAAGCAGTACTAGTAAAACATACACATTCAGAAAGGTTTAGCTCCTACAGGAATTGGATGTTACCAGTGAATCAAATTGTTTTCTGAGTCGCTTAATTCTAGATGTTTGGCTGCTCAAAAGGAACGCGGACAAAGAGACGTCCATGCAGGCTTACCACGGCAGAAGTCTGAACTGGTTGAATTCTTGCTGGTAAGCTGATAACCTGAGTATCACCAACTACCATGTTAACCATAAACTCCCGATATTCCAACACAAATGTACAAAGTATTAGCACCCACTAAATAATGGTTCAGGTGCACGAGAGTGCGGAGGCTGCACCATCTGGCCACCTAATTAGTTAATAATTAGGGTTTAATTAAACCCTGTTTACTGATTAATAATAATCCTAATTGTGGATTGATAAACCTTAATTGTGGATTACTAAACCCTAATTAAGAAACAATTAAAGAATAGTTAGCAAATAAAACATGGGTTTGCAGACGTCCACACCCAAGTTTTAGTCATAATTTCTGTACATGAGTCGATAGTTCAAGATTTTTTTTAAAAATCCGATAATTCAAGATATAACTGATAGTGCCAAAATAGTTGGGGTTTAAAGTGATATTTCCCCCTTCTATTTAATTTCATCACTACTAGCAAAAAGCACGTGGGGCGCACCTAAAAACTATGAAGCTAGGAAATACATGTTAATTTGCATCTTTTATATTTTATATGTAATGACAAATTGGTAATGGTACACCATTATTAAGATGATTATAACAAGAAATAAATTGTAAATCCTAACAAATTATAAAACAAAAAATCGAGAATATAATATATTATTACACTATTGCCCTTACTTTAAGCATCTTTCATATTTTATTTGTAATGACAAATTGTTAATGGTACAACATTATTTAGATGATTATAACAAGAAATAAATTGTAAATCCTAACAAATTATAAAACAAAAAATCGAGAATATAATATATTATTACACTATAAAATAGGCAAAGCCAATTTTCTGAAACTAGGCTCTTTCATAGTAGTAATAGATTATATAACAGCATGTAAGATTCTTATTATATGTAAATAAGAAAATTTACACGAAAATTATGTCAGTACCTTTTTGAATGGTGTAATCCCCCAGGGATTATCAACTTGCTCAGGCTGACCTGTTATGACCAAACGTCCAGCAGGATCTGATTGAACTCGCACCTAAGCCAATAAAGAAAAGTATCATATGCTGCTTGCATTGAGTAAATACAAATATGTGATATACAAGATAAAGACAACTCTTGAACAAGAAGAGAGAAACAAACAACATACACCTACGATCAGTAAAAGTTAGTCAGTTCAGGCTTCGAGTTCCCATCAGTCAGAAGATGTGATCGATGCATATAAATACAAATTTAAACGGACAATAAGACAATAATTAAGGCATGATTTCAATAGAATAAGTATTTGAACAAATTGAGGCGAGGAAAAGTGCTCGACCATGAATACAGTGTTTGGAAAAAATAAAGGGAAGATCGACGAATCACCACCCATTGCAATTAAAGGAAACTACAGAGAGCACACACCTCTTCACGTAACAACCCCGGCACTAGGGCATAAACCTCAAAACATTCCTTCTGCATATATAAAACAAGTACATCAATTCTTTTGTGCATTAGAGTAATTTCCGCTTATTGAAGAAATAGAAGTGAGATGATGCGAACTTACGGTTTGGCGTACGTTAATTTTTACCCAGTCCGCTGGGGGGCCAACATCAACAACAGATGTCACCAATCTACAAATCAAAATGAGATCCAGACAATGTTAATTGCTATCAAGTTGAAATATAAAAGGGGTATAACATTGTTAACAGGGCTTTGGATTCATTTAGCGATTCCGGCACAGATGTAATCCTCTTCACTACACTAGCTTTCACCAAGGACTAGTGTTGGTAAAAGGTCAATCACATAGAAATGCCATGTAATACTTGAAAATGAAGAAACAAGGTCTGCATACATTTTCCAATGTTCTACATACAAATTTCCACTACAAACATCTTGCAGAGTCTGGACGTAATTGCTTTTTATTGTTAACCAATGTCAGCGGGAAGACAGTTAATATTTTCTAGAAAGTATAAAGAATTTTATCATCTTCATTGGGAATCATATTAGCTACTGGGTGCACTATTTTTCAACTTGATGAGAATGTTACCTATCAAGCATATTGGTTATATACATAGCCCTAATATAGGACCAACTAGCCAAAATAACACAACCTTGGGTAATCATATCGCAAAACTAGTATCATTGGCAACATACAGCAGATCTCAAGCAATCAAGCAAATCATCTTTCTACATGTAAATCGGTGGCTTCTTATGGATGTTTGTCAAATTATGTACAATAATATGCATCTTAGCATATCAATTCCAATTCAAAAATAAAAAACTTATATTACTGTCCGCAAGATTATGGGACATATTACTAACAGAACCAAGTAGAGAGAACTAGTAGTCAAGACTTAACTGCTTAGATATATCAGTTCGAGCAGCTTTGCTTGAATGCTCTGCTTCATTTGATCTTTTCTGTTTTAATGAACCTATACAAAATAGGAGACACAGAAAAGCAAACTCTTCAAGTCCTGCTCATAGGTCAGATCGAACAGATTTCACCACATCTGTAGCTTCAACAGTGTTGATCTGACGAGGTTAATACATTCTACTATTTGAACAACAAATCTAGCTTTACCAATGCTTTTGAGATTCTTCTCATTCTTTGCTATATTGTTCAGATTCTTGTCCTGTCAAAATATAATTGTAAAAAGTTTAATCCAAAACCATGCTGTGAAATCTCAAAACAAATGAAGCTGAAAAATTGTTTGAATATATCACTTATACATACCTTTAAAATTGGGTCCCCGACCTCACCAGCACCAAGGCGTTGAGCATGCCAACCTTGCATAGCACGGGCAGCAGCATCTCTTCTAGCCCTTCCTGGTCCTGATCCTGACCCTTGATGACCATTTCCCTGTGAAAAGTACATAAAACAAAACTTATGATGTATTCATATCTATGCCTTCTGTAGTTATAGCAACACCTAACCCACTAATCTCACATGATAACAAACACAATTGCAGAAATGTAAACGGATACAAACTCATGGCAAAAGGATACATACAAGCGCACACATTTATATTGTATAAGAGAAACTATAAGCCGTCTTTGCTCATATAATAAGTTAAACATCACTCATCCGTTCTTCTTGTACAGTTTGAAGCATCTCATAAACAATATATCCTCTGTTCACAACACATACAACCGGCATTAACCAGCATTCTACATCTCCAGTAATGGTTTTTAGTTCAATTGTACAAAATAAATTTCTGTAATAATGAGAGAAAGAAATCAAATCTTCTCAGCTTAAGAGCCACAATAGTGGAGACTGGAGAGTTTGCACAAACAGCCATATTAAACTTAAGAAAATGAATAAGTTTCATAACTAAAACTTCACACTTCTATTCTACCGAAGTATAATATTCTCAAACTTCTGGAACCTGTACCATATGTATCACCTGCTATTATTAGACCTAGAAATCTTTAACAGACTTTTTTCTGCTAAAAATCTACTGAAGTTACGAGGATGTAGTAGGACCAATTGAATGCAAACTCACCTCACCATCAGCACCAGAAACTTCAGGGAGCATTATTACAGGGAGTTGAAGCTCACCACTTTGGGTCTTATGCCTTTCATATTCCAGGAGAGACTAATGCATATAGGGGAAAGAATTAGGTTTATGTAGATAAGAGTTAGCACCAAATTATTATTGATAAAGTCGAAATGAAGCACATGCTCGAAAGAGCAATATATATGTGTTTTCCTTGGTTAATTTCACTTCTTTCATAATAAAATAAGGTAGAATAATATCTAGTTAAAGCATTTGCACCAAATCATCTTGAAGGAACTCCAGCAGATGGATAGAACCCAAGTGACATTTTTTGGTTACTTTTTCTTTGGGGGTGGGGAGTTAATAATAGAAATGACTATTATAGCATGAAAAGTTAAAAGAAAATATCACCTTCTCATAGAAGATCCGAAAGGTCCAAGAAACTGTTGTACAAGTCCTGCAACAAGAAAAAAGGATAGGAGAGCGTTGAAAAAACTTACAAAGTCACTTTGTTTTTTAAATGAAAAAAGGCTATATAATAATAGAAGTCATATACATTTAAACCAAAATATCCATAAATCCTGTCCTTGTACACAGGCTAAGTAGAATCATAAGTATATTTTCAGTAAAAAAAACATCAGACACTACAAGACCACTTATCAGATGGGACAAAATCATTTGATGTATGCAACTTACAAAACTAAAAGGAGTTCTAAAGAGAATGAGTTTAGAAAATAACTGGACATGATTGACAATGTGGCAGTAACCCTGGATTTAGTAATGTAAGAGAAAAACACCCATCAATACCTACTGTCACCCCAAAAAAGTTGAAACCACAACACATGAAAACAAAAAAAAAGAAGCATCAGCAAGATCACGAGACTTTTTTCCAAACAATTTCATTTAAAGAAAAAAGCCTTACTTTGGTGGATGGAATGACTCTCCAACCTGCCTCCATAACTTGGATCCAGTTACCTAACAAAGATTAACAAATTCATATATTTGGCAGCTTCAAACATCCATTTTGTAAAAAACTGAATTGTCAATGCACTCAACAAAAAATACTTATCAAAGAAGCCCAAGTTTCCAACAGAGAACAACATTAAGAGCTGTGGTAACATTTTGAGAATGTTGTCTGAGTAACATAAAGCTACCTCAGGTTTCCAAAGATCAGGAAGCAAAGGGGCTCTCCATTGAAGATACTAGTTAGTGCAAACTGCTCTTGAAATCCATAAGTTGTAAGAGCAATTGCACCAAATTTTCATGTTTCTGAGACACGGTGAACACTTATTGTCTTCAATGTTAGTTCTTAATAATAGTCTAGTCATACAGGAAGAATTTGAACACTTGGACAAGTTATAGGTGCAATATAGACACAAAAACCAGCTCTAGAAATTTCTATCGCAAATTTTGATTTCATACTTCCTTGAAAACTTTCATGCATGATGTACCCTCGTTTGAGTAGACAAAGTAGTAATGAGTCTAATGACAATGATTGAGATGGGATTAACAAAGGAATGGACATCTTATACCTAAACCCTGAGATAAATCTATTTTCGGGAGAAGTCCGCACAAAAATTTGCCTTATATAGCTGCAAGGTTTCATTCTCCGACTCATAATGACAAAGGTAATTGCAAAACGTATCACCACTAGACACATTAGACCGTGCCAGTTAACTGACACTTGATCATGGTACATCTGTGACAAAGGAAATAATATGATGTTCTTTTCTATAGATTTTAACTACTGAAATAAAAGAGGAAATTTCTAATTATGTTTCCATCACCATTTTGTTTCACACATAATATGGATGCATGACTTCATTCTTATCTCAGATCCTCGAAAAATGTCGAACCAAATTATTTTTATCCGAAGTGTATTATCCAATCCTACTTCTGTGACAGGGAAACAAAAATGGACACTCATTATGGATACATTGGATCTTTAAGCTCTAGGACCAGATTTAGCCTAAGTTTTTAGTTGTACTAATCTGCATCGAAGATCTAAAAGCATCCAAACTTCCATATATATTTATTAGTCAAGGCACAGGCATGAACACTACAGAATACAAAACATTTATTCTTAATGCCAAAAAAGCAGTATTATGGAATGCAAAGAAAATTAACGTGAAAAAACTTTAGGAACATCAGGACATGCATACCCTGTCATAGCCTCCCAACCTAATTACGGCCCTCCATAACCTATCAGCCACCAAATCAAGGAAATAAATATTTACACGAGGACAGCGTTGTAATAAAATCAACAGCTCAGCATGCTTACTTCAAACAATTGAGTGGCTGCCCATAAAATTTGGGTGGTTTGAATTCCATCGTCCTCTCCTTATAGAAATGTTCGAGCTCCTTCATGAATGCTGCTTGACCCTCGGGTGTTCCATCATCATCATCATCATCACCCCATCTAAATATGAAAACAAAACAAGAAAGTGCATTTTAAATTAACTTTGGATATTTCCAACATTACTTGATTCCTAAATCCAATCTTATAATTTTTCTTGTATTCTTCACTGAACATTATATTTCTTACGAAAGGTAGTGTTGCTTGAGTAGAAACATTCTGGGCTGTTTCTCCACTATGGTCTGCAGTCTTGGCAGAAGAACATCTAACAAGGGAATTGGGTGTGAAAAGTTCGTGCTGGCTTGCAAGTGAAGATTCTTCGGCATCAAGTTTGGAAGCAGTTTTATCATTCCCATAAGTTTCATGGCTAACAAGGAAAGATTCTGCACCCTGTTCTTTCTCTTTAACCATCTTATCCTGATCAAAGTGAACTGCATCTTCCATCTCTTCATCCTCACCTGGTCGAACAGCACCTACTGCAGCATCTTGTCCTTGAAGATCTTTGTTAGCAGAAAGTTCAGTTGGAAGCTGCGTATTTTGTGAGGGGACGTTTCCAGCATCAGCATTTTCCACCATCGTCTCACCAACAACATGTTTGGTGTCATCTGCATCCTTGCCAATTTCTCCAGGCTTCTCCACAACATCTTCATTAGGTCTTTTCTCAACATCCTCTCCTTGTTTTCCATCCACCATATCATTCTTAGTGGGATCATCTTCTTTCACCCCAGAATTAGTAGTATCACCAACCACTTCAAATTTTATGTCGACATCTTCATTGAGTCTTTTCTCAATATCCTCCCCTTGGTTTCCATCCACCAGATCATTCTTAGCGATCTCATCTTCTTTTGCCCCAGAATTAGTAACATCACATTCAGCCACTTCAAATTTTACGTCGCCTAGTTCCTCCACTGCACTTGTAGCAGCAGTTTGTGCTTCACCCACAGTTTTGGTGTTTATTGGCTCTTTATAATCACTAGAAGAAGAAGTTTGTGCTTCAGCCTCAGGTTCAGTGTTTATTAGCCCTTTATTATCACTAACAGCAGGTTGTGCTTCAGCCATAGTTTCGGTGTTTATTAGCTCTTTGTTATCACTTTCAGTAATGATTGTTCCACAGCCTGACCCTTCTATTGATTCACTGGCCTCATTCACAGCGTTAGTTTGGTCTTCCACTTCTGTCTTCACATCCATCTTGTCTTCAACTTTTTCATCAATCACTTTGTTTAGGTCTTCTTCGGCATTTTCCCTTCTATTTACATCCGCAGCCTCACAGGGAACTTCCTCTTTACTTTCAACGTTAGGGTCAATCACTTTACATCTAGACTCCTGGATGTTATTTCCTGAATCATCATGAAGTATTTTGGCATCTTCCATCTCAACATCACTTTTGCTCATTTTGGTATCGACTGAAAGAAACAAAAAAGCGTCCCTTAAGATACTTTGTAATAGATAGTTCTCAACATCAGGGACAAGAAAAAAAGGTAACCAAAACCCTGGTGCAAGATCGTAATACAAAACAAAATTCTAAACAACTGCACATGCACAGTTCCAATAACTTTTTTTTCATAGATCAACCGTTATCGTTTTAAACCCTAATACCGCTGAAAAAGAAATAAAGAAAAACAGGGTTAATTTGTCCACACATGAACGAGAAACCCAAAACCATTCAGCGTAACAGCATTACAACTACGGCGCATAATGAATGCCTGATTATGATCATTCCAGATTAAGATAAAACGGGAGAAACGCAATTAAATCATAAAAAGAACATATATGAATTCCGCCAACAAGCGTAGGCGGAGGAACTTGCCTGAAAAAACAACAAGAGTCAGCTGCAGCGGCCAGAGCTTGAAGATGTTGAATTGTGGGGCAATCGAATCTAGGATTTGACTTGTTCTGTTTTCAGTTGGAGCGAAATGAGGAGACAATGCGCGACCGAGTGAGCTGGTGGTTTTGCACGTGTTCAATTCGACCTGAAAATTTTATTAGGATTTTATTTACAAATTGGGAGAGGAATAATGCTTTACTCACAAGTTAACTGTAGCTACAGTGAATACTCGGCGGCGAAGCGGAGAGAGAAATATTTGCTCGGCAACGCGAGAGAGAGAGAGAGAAGGGCTCTGTTTCTGCGGTTTGGTATTTCAAATGGAAGGAGTTGGATATGGTGCGGACGACCATTTAAGTTGACTATTTTACCCCCGTTAAAGGAATTGAAGACTTAAATTTACCTTAATTATAGATTTGAATGCATTTAATTCCATATTTACCGTTTCTCTCTTCGTTCATATGGAAATATATTTGTTAAAGTTTCCTTCACTATATATACACATAAGTTTTTTAAGATGAAAGCTTCCTTTATTATATTATACAACGATAAATTATATGGTTAGATTAAATATAGGAGATGGTTTAGATAAAAATTAATAATTTGATAGGAAATAAGAATGAATATGGGTATTTAATTTGCTGGATCATGGTTGATATTTTAATTTCGGTTGTACTACAGTTTTGTGTTTTGTGTGCGGATTACTGTGCATCACTATAACCCATCTTGTGTTACGCTGCAATCAAAGATGTGCTAAACTAATATATTTAGTATATGTACTACGAATGGATGAAATATGTGCTAAACTAACATGTGCAACATAATAATTCTATTGTGCTACACAAATATGAAAGATGTATTACTATTCATATTTCCTACACTAAAGAGCTTTCTCACCATAACACATATATATATATATATATGGGATGGTTTACGTGAGAATGCAAATATTGGTGAGAAATAAGAATGCAGCATTTAACGTATAAAGTTGTTGTACTAAATGTATAAATTTGTTGCACCAAATTCTATGTGACAACTTTACATTAAGTGCTATATTTTATATGTTAAATTTGATGCAACAAATTTATACATTTAGTCTGAATAACTTTATACGTTAAATGATCGTTTATTTCTATTTCTCACATTATATTATATATATATATATATATATATATATATATATATATATATATATATATATATCTTCATCCATCATATTTGTTCATTTATATTAAAATAATAAAATGGGTATGAGATATATTATTTTATAAAATTTGTACTTCCTATACCCTAATTTACAAAAGTGGGTAGTTTTATCTAAGTTCACTTTAAATATAATAAAATTTATTTATAGAGAATATGTAATCAATAAATAACTGAAAAAAATATTTTAGATACATTGATGTCATTGACAAAATACGAGACCAACATTTATTTCACCAAAATATTTAAAAATCAGGAAAACTTATAGAAGTATGAGTCTATGGACAATAAAATTAGATTTCTTTTTTAGAAATTTTTATTAGTTTCATATGCATATGAAGAGCAAATTCATAATTTTTAAAATATTTAAATTCCAAAACATTTAAAAAATACAAAACATTGAGAACATAAATTTAAATTATACAAAAAAGAAAGTACTTTCCAAATACAAATGATATTTTTTCATGTTTCTAAATAGAACAATTTGTATTAATCTCATATGAGAAATTTTGGAAAAAAATATCTGAAAATTCAATTATATTTCCTTGTGCATCTATAAACAAATACGTAAGTGATAATAATTTAAAGAAAAAAGAAATAACTACGAACTACTTATGATTATGAAGTTAATTTTTTTTCCTTGTGTGCATAAATAGTAACTCTACATTAATTTCATGTGTATACATGTAAGAACAAATAATGAAGTGATATTTTATACCTGTATGTGTATTTTTATAATAAATACCCATATCTATAGGTTATTAAATAAATAAAGAATAAGAAATTGAACTAGCCCATAGTGTACCTAAAATATAAACGGATTTTTTACTAAAAGGTAATATTGGATTGTTGATAAACACAACCTTAATACCGTGAGTTGTTGCCGGTAATTGATAAATGTCGTGTGAAAGAGACAAAGCCCAAATCCCAACCAACTTACCCCAACTGATCTACTTGTTACTGAATGTTTTTATTTTAAAAAAATACAATCACATTTTACCCTAATATTTGTGGTTTCGTTACGCTAGAACAAACCAGCCACAATCGTGGTTAGTTTATTTGGTTATTTGCTATTTTTCACAATCCAGTCACATCAGTAGTACTATGAATACAAAAACTGGGTTTGGATGTTAGTTTATTCTGGTAAGAGAGGAGTGCAAACCACATCGGAAATACACATCTGTATAGCACCGAAAAGAAAAAAAAAAGAAAAAAAAAAAGGAGTTGCAACTAGTAATATGTGCTTCTTCTACAAACCGGAAGGAGTGCTCATTACTGAGAGAATGTCGTTAACAGCAGCCATGGCTGAGAGAGCAGCTTTAACAACATCTTGAGAACAGCCCGGCTTAACTATGGAACGCACCTGCAGAATCACAACCAAGTCCGATGTTCGTAATATGCACTAAACAAAAAAAGTACGAGGATCGCGATTTTGGCAAACCTTCTCGAGGTATTCTTGCAGCTTCTTGATGCGTCCCATGTAATCTTGATCTTCAATCCAGAGGATGACGGGTCTAGCATCAGCACCGGGGCCGTCGAACTGAAGGGGGCCGGGGTTTCTGTAGACGTCGTCCATCAAGAACTTGGTTGCATTTTGTCTCAGCAACCTGCCAAACAAATATCAAGCACCCATGTCATTTTCCTATCATGAATAAGGACACAAACGTGCGAGCACAAGAGAGAGCCGAATACGACATACACATAAGCCTTGCCCTTCAAATCAACAGTGGCAGGGTGAAGAGCTGGTTGTCCGATGATTGAAGTTTTATTACAGTACCGCCTCACGGTCATCATAGCCTGAGAGGTGTAATCAAGACTTTCTTATTATATATTTACAATGTTAAGTACCTTTTATAGCAAATATTTGTGGCTTAAAACTTGAAAGGGATAGGGATTATACTGTTATAGGAGCAGCACCACACCGCCACTTATCCACAGGGTTCTTCAAGTTGTTAACAGTTGCCATATAACCATTCAACCCAGCAGCAATTATGTGATAGCCGATATGACCAAGCACCTAATTCGGGAGACCATACCGTGCAGGGAAGAAATCATCAGATTCTGGTGATGTTGGCTTTAGTAAATACTAAAATTGAAAGTAGAACTTACATAAGCGTAGTCACAATCAAATTTGGAAGGCAGTGATCCTCGAGCTTGATAGCCGAAGAAATGGCAAATTGCATTGAATTTCTTCCCCTTGTAGGTTCCTTCTTTCTGCAAAGAAAATGCAGAAAAATGCCAAATCCAATGTAAGGCTTCTTTCTGTAGTATCAAGTATTGATAGCATGAAGTGACAATGTTCACTAACACATCCAAACTCTTTCAATATAACAATGAAATAAACACACAGCATGCTAAGTTAGCTTGAGTTTGAGAATAGCGTAGTGAATATAAAACAAAAGCATGCAAAGTTAGTTACCATCCGTTTATTCATCTCTTTTTCAACAAGATGAGCTAAGAGCTTTTCCGTCTCAATCTGTCCAAGGTGAAATTAAAATTAGTTGATTTGTAAGCACCTTGCTTAAAGATAAATAACCATATTTTTTCCAGTACCTGTGAGAGCTGTGCAGAGTCATCTGATTCTGGGTGAAGAAGGAGCTGTAACACAAAAGTAACTATAGCCTAAGCAAAATAAGGAATATATATATATAAAGATCTGCAAAATATAACACAAGTACCTGATTTCTAATAAAAGGAGGCATGAATTCGAACAATGCAGATGCCCATGGTGACAGTTGACCAGAAATATTGTCAGCAGAGACACCTTGCCTGAGTAAACAATGAATTTCCTGGAGAGAGACCAAAGTATTACAGATTCACTATAACTTCATATCCATATCAAATCAGAATATGACATAAATCTCAGGCTCTAATAATCTCAGTTTCTTTTCTATATATTATTCTTTTATTCTTGAAGAAATCTCAAGTATCTGCATTTTCTAAAGGACTGGGAGAAGATCTTGTCATCTATATTTATTTTCAAAAGCCAGAGTAGAATGGATAAAGGTGGAAGCCAAGAAAAAAAATAAGAAGCCAAAGCCCTATCCAGTTTACCTGCAACAGAGCATAAATTTCAGGAATACTTTCTATGAGCCCCTCGGGCAATAGAACTACACCATGATATTTATCTGAAAAAAATAAGAACTTTTAGAAAGGATTAGGTGCTGCAACACTGAAGAAACAATGAAAGCTCTTGATAGACCTTGTTCAGCCCTTGCTTGAACAGCATCACATATTTGTTTGGTAATGTCAAAAAGTGTAAGCTTTAATGCTTCCACCTCTTCAGCAAGAATTACCTGTATAAAATGATGTTTGAACACATACAACATCTTGAAGCTCATTCTTATAATGGAAAACTTCCAAGCAAATTGAAAAAAGAAAAGAAATAAGTACAAACCATATTGGGATGAGATTGAAGTGAGCATTCTAATGCAACTTGAGATGCCTTTCTCCCCATGAGTCTAATAAAATAATAATACTGCATGACAGAGAGCAAAATTCCTAAGAGTTTGTAAGCAAATATTAACATGATGTTGAACTATGGACCATAAGTCCTGTCTTTCAAAAACAAAAGTTGACATGTGCAGTCAGTAGGGAATCCTTAGGTTCTTCACATATACTTTTTGGTTAGACATTATATCGGAATGTTCATATGAATAAGAAAAGGTCTCTAAAATTAGTTCGGTCACAAGTGAAGACAAGCAAGTAACCTCCTGAAGGATCTCTAGCAATAAAATGCAGAACTTCATGATATAAATTGCTTACCTTCTCTGCAGAGAGTGCATCAGTGCACACGTTGCTGATCAGCTGGGAATTAACCTAAAATAAGCAAACAAGACTTATCACTTCATTTTCTTATAGAATGGCAGTGCATATTTTCCCTGTTTTTTGTTGAAATTTAATCAATTTGTTTGAACTTTGAAGAGAGTGAATCAAGAACATATTTGAATACTACAAGATGAGAAAGTATAACAGAGAAAGTATAACAGAGAGGTTGTCATCAAGATCAAAGACATACAGGCTAAAGCACATAGATGACTTGTCATGTTAAAAGAAAAGAAGGAAATAGTTCTTATTAGCACTAGGTTAGCACGAGAAAGTTGTCAAAATTGATACATTGGAGTGTTCATGCAAACAATAAGATGACCAGAAAGGAAACAATACATAACAAACTAACATTGTCACCACATTTCAACCCCCAGGACAGACTGGAGAAATCTGGAACATAAATATTACCTTACAAACTGTGTCAAAACCTACATTTGTCTCAACAAAATGGTTTTTAAGATCTCCATTTAGAGTAACAGGAATACCAACCACCTGCAAAGTTTAACCATGTTTAGCAATGGTTTAGAATAAGGACAAATAAAAATAGCACGTAAGTCAAAATTGAACAAACACTAGGTGCATAAAATAGTTCGAGATAACGAGCTTACTAGGCATGGTTACAAAAGTAAAAGCAACATTTTCAAGCAGTATGTTTGATTAAGCACAATTGTCATGTAGTATACCTTTGTCAGGCATTTTCTTTCGGCAAATGTTTCTGCAAGTTGGGCAGCATCTGTGTTTGATGTCACGCCTTCATAAGCAAAAAAGAGAAAAGTCAAGAAACTGAAATAAAGTACATCATGGAAAGCTAGGAGAATAACAAAGATACCCCCAATAATGACAAGAGCATCCAGCTTCAAAGTTGTGCATGCATTAAGTGCTGCATTGACTTGATTAGTTGTTCTAATTTGATTTTTCGTGCGTCCCAGCAAATCATAACCACCTTTAATAAAACTCAACCAGCTTAAGTAATCTAAGAATTCAACTAACATGTAAAATTTCCTAAAATTTAACTTGCATGTCAGATTTACCTTGGTTTTTGTAGGTAGCAAGAATCTCATCACTGATCTCTAAAGTTTTCTGAGCAAATAAACCTTCAGAACCACCTGGAAAATATGCAGAAGACTTCAATATAGCAGATTTTCATTAAAAAAGAAAACAATCAGCCAAGAAGGAGCAAGACATGAGGAAGGACACGACTGAAGTAAACAATTGAAGATACAAATATTAGGAAATATATTATGATGACTAACTAGTAGATTAAGCAATCAAAATCATAATAAATCAAAAAAAAAATCCCACGATAACCAATAAATTAAGGAGTTTCACTCAGGCAAGCAACTGCACGAGGAAAAAGGGAGCACCATAAACCTAAGAAAAACAGTAGACTCCTTACCCAAAAAACCGAGCAGCACACTTTTCGGATTGTGCACTTTTAGAGCTTCAAAAAGGCCCCATATTACATTATGTCCTCCTGGAGATTGTCTACCACAAAACACCACTCCTACCCTGTGGCAAAATATACAGAAGTTAACTCGTAGTAATTTAATTCAATGGAGGAGAAACAAAACCTACTTCAACATAAATAAAATGCAAATATTCTTTCTATGAAGTTCAGTGGTAATGGAATACATACCTAACTGCAGGGTGATCAGTAATTATTTGAGCATCAGGAACCTTAGCCGTGGCCCTGAGGAAGTGTGCTAAACGTTGGCCATAAGTGTGAGGAAACGATCTACTTATGGTGTGAGCACCCAAGGGATCTGCAGCTACAGTTGCATCACCAAACTCTACACGAACCGTAGTTCCCTGCACAATGCAATCATATATTGTAAAAATACATAAAGAAATCAGCTAGCCAACCACTCTTTTCTGTCTAAGCAACAAGAACAGTCATCCAAGCTTCGACACATAATTACAGCAATTCAAATGAGCAGCATCAAAGGCACTGCAGACTTCAGATCAATTCTATTTATAAAGCATATCTAAAACATCCATTACTAAAATTAAAACCGAAATCAACAACCAAAACAACAAAACGATCTTAAAAGCAACGAAACTAGGATCGTCGAGCTCAAATCTTTTTCTTCAGAGAGAGAGAGAGAGACCTGAAGGCAGGGAGGGAGTTGAGGTTTGTAGAGCGATCGGAGCTTCTGCAGATCAGAAAGTTCTCTTGCTATACCATAATCAGAGTCCATCTCTTCAAAAACCTGCAGCTGAATAATATGTTTGTTTTGTTCTTAATTTCGTCCCGTTTATATATATACTTATATACGAAAAGGGGCGGTATTACCAACCAACCCGCTAACTGTGTAGCCACCCGCTACCCCTTGTTTAAGTGTTGCCACGCTACCGGTTTAGGGTCGCTCTCTCTCAAATGCTGGTCAACATATGAAATGTATTCCTATGACTTAGAGGGTGCTTATCTGAGCTTATTAGCTTCCCGAAACAATTTATAAGTTCTGTGGAAGTGTTAGATAAAATAAGTTTATAAATAATTTATAAATTATAAAAATAAGCTCCAAAAATTTATAAGTTATCCCAAAAATAAGTTCTTCAACCCTAATTTATTTTTTCATAAGTTTATAAGTAACAAAAAATTTATCAAAATAACTTTATTATAATTCATTATTTCCTATATATACACTATCAATTTCACTTCTCGTCAATTTTCTCTCTATAACTATAATTTTCTCTCTCTAATTCACGATTCTTTCTTTAGTTTATTAGCTCAATTATTTAAATATTTTGACAACTTATAAATTCTTAAAGACACCATATCTTATAAGCTATCTAAAATAAGCTTAGCCAAACACCCTCTTAATTAAAATGTTCAGATTGAAATATACTTCCAAACGAGTCATATTCCTTCATGTTTGGGGTACGACATGATCATTCTTATATTGTACTTTATGTAAGAGCCTATGATTTTTGTGTTTTCGAGTGTAATGAAAAATAATTTTGGTCTCACTAGTCATTTTTAGGTAAGAAAAACGCCATCTCAACCATTCTCCCTAGGTCTAATCTTTTTCCAAAACTTCGGTTCTCCAAGAAGCGATAATATTTATTGGAATGATATACAGTAGAACGTATCTAAAGAAATACTCTATTTATGAATAATTTTCTATTTTGTCATAAAAATTTATGATCCCAATTTAGGATCGGTTATATTTCGGAATAAACTTCATATTTGTCATAATTCATATTTTTTAAGGTCTCACATTAAAGAAATACACATCTATTTAGGAATAAATAAAATATATGTATATACATAAATTTATGCAGATTTAAAATATTTCTCTAAGGTTGCTTGTGACAATGATTTCATTTTTTTTGTTGCAACTATATCTTTTAACTTGCGGGTCTTCAATAACTCGTCTATATGACCATCTTCTTGTTGAACCCAAAATATTTTCAATTTGTCGAGCAAACTCAAAGCTTCTTCACATGAAACTTTTGGGACTTCTACGTTATCATCTTCCGGATTATTTCCCTCCTCTTCTTGCCTCATTTCTTCAATGATTTCTTCTTCAGTCAAAGCATGTACAATTTGTTGTTCATTTGGATGGTTAAGGAAGACATCTATGTCCATCTGATTATTGTAGTGAAATTCTTTTATCTGATCATTCAACTCTTCATGTAGCTTCATGAAGAAGAAAAAAAATCTTCTTACAACTCTATTTAGAATAACCTCTCATTATGTCATATTTTTGATAATCATCAATATATTCTTTAATAGAGGTTCTACTGTCGTGAAATATTATAATATTTTGAGTGTAGATATTGTGAAATAAGTCTCTTGCTGCAAAGCAGAGAAACAAAGGGTTATAATTAGTGCAAATAGGGGGTGATTTCGTGGGGGCAAAGCATATGGACCAACCGTATTGTAAGGCTTTTCCGGAAATACCCTTCACTTACCAACTTTATGCTGAAGTGTAAAAGATGGAATTGTTTTATCCGAATAGAATATGCTTATTGGAATATCCTCATCCATGGACCATCTGGAATATACGATTACCCTTCTTCACTGTACCTTTTTAGCATAATATTTTACAACCTATTTACAACAAATGCTTCATAGATATCGTCAACTGATTGGTCCCACTCACACTGTACCATAGTCGTTAAAGTCGGTTGGACATGTCCAAATTCCAATTCCAACAACCCAATTCTTGATTTTTCAACTTAATGCTAGTATTTGTTTACAGCTTTTGGAAGCAGCGAGTTATGGATTGGGTATTAATGATAATTATCAATTTATGTCTCAATGTTTCATATTTTTTTATTTAATATTTCAAAAAATATATATATTGTTATTTGGTTTTAATATTTCAAAAAAACTTACTTAATAACTTACTGATCAATTTTCGACGTACAAACTCTTATGTGATTGTCGGAATTTCATGATAGACTCACGTCAATATAATATAAAAATGAAAAAAAACGTGAAAAAGTTAATCCAAACGATGTCATTTTATTTCTTCCCTTATATTGGCGTGAAAAGAAATGAAACAACATCGTTTGGAGAAATTTTTTACGTTTTTATTTAATTTTTATATTGATATAACGTCTAGCACGAAATTCGATAACCACGTAAGCGTTTGTATGCCGTAAATTTATCAACAGAATATTAAATAAAATTTTCAGAAACGTTAGGGACCAAAAAAACAATAAGTTTACGTTGAAACATTAAATGAAAAATAGCAAAACATTGAGACATTAACTAACATTGAGACATTAACTAACATTTATCTGAGATTAATTTGATGGTTCAATTAGCGTTTTCGTAATTAAGATTAACAACTTATGTATACATATTCGCATTTGAAGAGGATGAAGAGTAAAATATTCGTATAAATTGAAATTTTATATTATTTCAAAAACATGAGAGAATTTCAAAGATTTTAGAGAATATTATTTGTGTAAAAAAATCATATTATTCAAGCAGGGGCGCCAGCGAACTTGAGCTAAGCTGACTTGCGAGTGAGTTCTATACACAGCTAATCTCCACAAATTTTGCAGATAAACAAACCAAATAAACACCTTCATTATTATAGTAATAAATAAACACAGCCCCGTAATGTTAGAACTCACCCCAAAGGCATCATGCACATAATTTCAGGCTAAAGTCTTAGTATAGTTCTCATAGAAAAGGAGGAGAACAAAATTATATATAAAAAGAAAGAAAAAGAACAACAAGTGAAAACACCTGAATAACTCTCTCCACCTAGAAAACTAAGCGGTGACCAACTATCAAGAAACCAGATACAGTGCTGGCTCCATCACCTGTGCTTAATAGCCTCAACTTCATTCTTGATCTCGAAGCTTTGCATCTCTTGCCCATCATAAATGAATGGAACAGAGAACTGTGATCCTCATTTCCTGCTTTTCTTCGAGCCACGCTTCTGCGCTCTGTGTTGTCGACGTTTTGCAGAAGACTCACTTCCAGAGCTGATAGGAGCTGGCTGGGCAGGATTAACAGGTATATGATGCCCAGGAACCCAAGCAGGGAACCCAACAGCAGGGATTCTGCACCATACAGAATATAATTAATATTTAAAGTACGAAAAGCTGAAACCATTATGTTAGAAAGAAGCAAATAAATAACCACAATATTGTGTTCCTTTCAGAAGTCAATATACATAAAGCTAGATTATACATAATTCAAAATGTCCATCACAGCCATTCCATAGTTCCTTATGGCCCATTAGTACGATAAAGACTAGTAGCTACGAAAAGAATTCTCAATCACATGATAGCAAGAAAAGCAACTGAGGTTCTCAGATAGATAAAGACTAGTTTAGCAACAAAAGAACTTCTCAATCAAATGCATAGCAAATTAGGCAGCTTTGGTTTATAGTCTAATCTTTTTGCATAACGCAGTATGAGAATTAATTTTTGGTGCAATACGACTGCACAAAAAGGGTCCCGGGTGCTGCAGAATGATAGTATATGAGTTGAAAGTCCTTACCCAACAAGAGCACAGCAGACTCCTGCTTGGTCCTGGATGCATCAAATGCCTGACTAGTGTGCAACGAGAGGCGTAGAGCTTGATTCTCAGCAAGGCAGAATTGGAGCAAACTCCCCAGCTTCTTGCATTCTGCTTCATAGTACTTGCTCTTCATCTCAAGATCGCGCACAAGCATCTTCTTCCTTTCCGTGATCTAACAGCGGCATCCCTGTTCCTCATTTGCCTAGAAGATCATAGCACATTAAAGCTTGCTAAGAAAATGTGACAAACTAAAGATCAAACCACAAATTCTCCCAATTGAACAGGCAAAATACTTCCAACAACCAACAGGAAAAATTCGGGGCAATCACTAAACCCTAGACTAATCTAAAGCAGTGGGTTTTAATCTAGATAACAGTCACGATTGAAGAAGAAAATTAACAAGTGAACTCTTCGCATGCAAAATTAATTGGCAAAAATTTGTGTACATTCAGGTGTACAGTACATCCACCCTAATTAGGGTTCACCAATCAAAATTACGTTTATAGGGTTTGAGTTTATTAATCACAATTAGGATTTAATTAGCACGGTGCATATGAAAGCTTCATCTAGAATCATTAAGCAGCATTAACAAAAGATGATGAGGTCCCCAATTCACGAATAAGTACAGCAGATTCTCCTTCTATTGTATCCATCCAGACACAGACCATCAAAACATTTACTATCAAACCTCAGAAGCAATTACCTCTTCCGTTTCTTCGCATTGGGATCATCGACATCGGCATCACCATCATCCTCTGCGGCGCAATGCTCCCTCGTCTGCATAGCATCCGCGCCATTCTCCTGGGGCTTCTCCCGCTCATTCCCCTCCTCGTCATTCACAACTTCCACCAACTCAGGACTGGCCGAAGAATCCTTGATCCGATCCGAATCCGACCCGCTTGAGGGAGAGTCCTTGTTCTGCCCCGACTCCGTCTCGGGAAAACAGTCCAGAAGCACGTCCGCGACAAACTCATCTGCTAAACCGTCTCTCTCCTCCGCCGGCTGATATGACTCATCGTCCAAGAGATACTGCTCCATGTCATCGATCGAGAGAGAACAGCCAGAAACCGGCGACGTGGAAAACCCCTCCGCCGGCGGAAGGTCGCCTAAGTCGAAGCAGAGGTCATCGGGCAGATTGTCCAAAAGATTATCCCAATCGATAATCAGTTCATCTCCCACAACTCCGCGATCAACCATTAACCCTAAACTGAACAGAGAAGAAGAATCCACAAGGAAAAAGAAAAGAAGAAAAATGAGAGTTGAAGGTAGAAGACGGAATTTACAAAGATGAAAGGAATGATTCGTGCAGGTTTTATGGAGCCTGGGCGGCACGGGGGGCGGGGGTTGCAACTGCGTGGATATTTCTGGTGCCTTCGCTGGTAAGGAGATGTAGCGGATGATCTGGACCGTCGGATCATACTACGGTGATTGACATTTGTATTTTTCAAGGACAAGTCATTCAGCCAATAGAAACCAAGTTCTGTTCCACGTGGTTTGCTATGTGAATTTCTTCATTGCACTTTCTTTTTCTTTTTTATTGCCATTGCTCGGAGGATTTAAGCTACAGGGTAATTATTATTGAACCTTTTGTAATTTTGCATATATTCATTTTTCATTACTAGAATAAAAAAATTGAGACGCACAAAAAAGTGTTTTTAAAAACAGCTGAAATTTAATATATTCTATATAAAGATAACCGAACCGAATACAATTTTTCAGTTCGATTCGGTTCGATTATTCGATTTTCGGATATTTTGCTCACCTCTAAATTAATATGTTAAATGAGCGAAGATGGTGATTTCCTTTGCAATTAACCCAAATTGGCCAGTGTTTGAAATGTCCTCACTTGTTAAATCAATTTAGTTGTTAAACTATTGCGTATAATTCATGCTAAACCGCCAAAACTCTAAGAAACCAGAGTATTACAATTACTTTCCCTTAATCAGATTTCGGACTTGTTATATCAGTTTTAATCCGTTAATTCAAGTGTCAACTTCTACAATTGATTGAACAAGAAATTTATGGTTATAAATAGGCCTAATTTCCGTATGAAACAAAATAATGGAAGCCAAGTATGAATGAAAGAGTTTGGGGTGATCTCCTGTGAGCACTGCGTGCACAGTGAGACCACTTAATTAACTGTTATTAAATTAATTCTAATTTAATAAATCTTAATTGTAAATTAATAAAATCATAATTATGAATTAATAAATAATAATTTTAACCATAATTTGAATAATAAACCATAATTTGAATAATAAGCCATAGTTTTGAATTAATAAACCATATTTGAAATTAATAAACCCTAATTTTGAATAATAAACCCTAACTTTGAATTAATAAACCCTAATTTTGAATTAATAAACCTTAATTTTGAATAATAAACCCTAATTTTGAATCAATAAACCCTAATTATGAATTAATAAACCATAACTATGAATTAATAAATTCTAATTTTGAATTAAATATTATAATTAAAAAATAATAAATTTAATTATAAATTAACAAAATCTAATTATTCTTACTCACCACAATTAATACTTATTTTAACAAAAAACAAGGTGAACCAATAAATAAGATTGATTCATCCAAATTTTAATCAAAAAGTCTAACTAGCTAAACTACCACAACATAGCAACACGAAAAGAAAGACATGTCATGCAATGGGCAAATAGAATGGATACTCTTCCACAATTTCCATTCTTTCCTAGAAAAGAAAGACATGTCATGCAATGGGCAAATAGAATGGATACTCTTCCACAATTTCCATTCTTTCCTACACAAGTTATCCGACGTGATTCATTTTTGACAGCTCGAATGCTAATTGTTATACAAGACTAGTCATGCAGCCAGAATCTCACAAAAGATGAAACATATCCCTATCTTATAGTTGAAAGCATGCTGTCTCATTAGCTAAAACTACCAAACATAACAACACGAAAAGACCATGTCAGGCAACGGGCAAATAGAATGGATACTCTTCCACAAATTCCATTCTTTCGTACACAATAAGTTATCTGGCGTGATCCATTTTTGACAGCTCAAACCTAATTGATAGACAAGACTAGTCCAGCAACCATATTCTCACAGAAAAGGAAACATAACCTTATGTTATAGTTGCACGTATGCTGTCTCATTAGCTAAAACTACCAGAACATAGCAACCCGAAAGAAAACATGTCATGCCATGGGCAAATATAACGGATGAATGTATGAACATAAGTTCCCATCTATGCACTAATGTAGTAGACTCGCACACAAAGACTAAATTGTTTCTTTTTCACCAATTCAACATGGAAATGGTTGTCCACCGAGCTAATAAATGAATGTGGCACCTCTGACTAATTGATATATTGGATAAATAGCTTTAACCCTTCAATATCAAGCCTCAAACCAGAAATGGTAAGTTGGTGTAGAAATAAAGAGCCATATCAAAGAATTGTTATAAGTTGCAGCTGATGCTAAGACTAAACTAAAGAATTTGGATACTAGTCAGTGTGCACAATCTAGATCAACTTATTACTTTTCAAAGGTATTACTAAAGCCTAAGTTTTAAATAGGACAGATGACTGCAGCATGTACAACATATAGACATGTACCCTGGATGGATAGGTAAACACAATAATCCTTGTTATCCATACAAAGAAATACTCTTGACAGAAGTTCTATCAAATCCGATAGTTGACTTCACAGAAACTATGAAGACTACACTTCTTTTTCAGAGCCATTCACTCTAACCTGGGATGCTAAGCCTAATATGGAGAACACACCAGAAATACATAGTTCACTATATTACAAGTAATATTATATAGCACTGAAAATTTACTAGAGAGTACACTTATTACAGATCGTTCAGCCACAGCTCACTTCGAAATTCTGTGCAAGATATAAGGAAAGTGCAAACATCAATAAGCTTCTGGATATAACTACACTTGAATTCAGAAAATGCAAAAAGTCTTGCTTAAGCTATTGCATCCTCCATGTCTTTATTCACTACATATTCACAAAGCTCAGCCGGCCAGCCAGGCCACACATTTCAGGAATCCAAGCTAATGTAATTTCACCACATAATCAGATGTTCAATAGGGGAACAAACTCTAATTTAACTATCCTGCATGGGCACCAACAAAAATAAGAACTCGAACATGGAATATATTTAAAACTCACGTCTTTGATTAACATATAAGGACTTGAAATTGGATAACCATAATAATCAGGACAAGGAGCTAGAGACAGCAATGAGGAACAAACATTTATATTAGCAGCACGTTAAGACCTCATGAAAACAACCACCAATACTAAGTACTTTCGACAAACTAGAATACTAATGGTCATATATAATCTAATCCCAAATCAAAATCCCACAGAAAAAGAAACATAATTCTAAGTTATAACCGCATGTTTACTGTCTAACTAGTCGAGCTACCAACAACACAAAAAGGAAGAATGAAATGCCAAAAGGGAGTATAAACAAATACAACAATCCCAACAGCATCACCGCCCCTTCTCCTCCCTCTCCCGATTCCACTGCTCAATCCTAGCTCTACGCTCCTCGCTCCCCTCCCTCGCCGGACTCCTGCTCCTCCTCGGACTCCCATCATGCCTCCTCCTCTCACTTCCATACCTCCCACCATGCCTGTCACCTCCACCACTCCTCCTCCCACTACCACGGTGATGATCCCGATCCCTCCTATCATAATCCCTCTCTCTTTCCCTCTCCCTCTCCTTCTCACGCTTATGATACGGGGGACTCGCACTCCTGCTGCGGCTCCTAGTCCCCCAAAACCTGCCATGGCGGGTACCATACAGCTTCCTCCTCAGATCCCTACCGATCATCTTAACATGCATAAAATTGCAGTATCCGCCGCGGTTACAGCTGTTCTCCTCATACTGCCTGCAGGTCGCCTCGCGAAAATCGGTGACGGGCGAGAAATCGGCGATAATCGGACGGCCGGAGTAGAACCTCCCCTGCAATGCATTGAGCGCAGCCGCCGCCTGATCCTCCTCCTTGAACTGGACGTAGACATTCCCGATCATGTGGTCGGCGAGGTTGTCGCAGACGTTGAGACTCTCGATTTCGCCAAACTTGCTGAGCTCCTCGTATATGTCCTCGTAGAAATCCTCGAAATGCTCCTGGATCTTGTCGGGGTCGATCGGCTGGCCCTGGGCGTCGACGCCGGGGGTGATCATGTCGGGGCGCTGGTACATGTTGGACAGCAGCATCGTCGGCGATATGGTGGGGCGGTTGTGGAGGCGGGAGCACCGGTCGCCGTGGCGGCAGGCGCCGATTTTGAAGTAGAACGGGCAGTTGACGCGGTCCTTCTCGGTGCCGAAAATGGAGGCCAAGTGCTCCGCCATTATTTTGTGGATCGAAGAGTTCGATATTCGATCGAATTGGAGAGAGGGTTAATGGCGAGAAATTGAAACCAAGCAGAGAATGATTGATTTTGTTAGGCCTTGAGAAAGATTGAAGAAACCCTAGAAATCTATTTGCGGGGATATAGAAATAAATTGCATTTTGTAATAAAAAGTATACTCTAGTACAACTGTACAAATACGCCGTAGGCTTATAGCCTTATACCGACAAAAATGTCATTCCTCTCAATCACTTCATATTGTCCCCTTCTTAATTTTTTTTGCAAGCACTCTTTTTATTCTTCTTTTTTAATTAAGACAACTATAACTATTTCAGCTAATTGAGTTCCTAAATTATACTTTCAATATGATGGAATTTTTTTGCAAGCACTCTTTTTATTCTTCTTTTTTAATTAAGACAACTATAACTATTTCAGCTAATTGAGTTCCTAAATTATACTTTCAATATGATGGAAATATCATTTATAATTATATAGAAAAAAGGGTAAATGTCACTTTAAACTCTAAACTATATCCATTTTATCAAAAATATTATGAACTTTAAAAAATATCATTTTAAATCCCAAACTATTAATATTTTATTAAAAAAAACCTAAATTTTGAAAAGTATCACTTTAAACCTCGATATTAATTTTTTATCAAAATACCTACATCAATTTTTCACTCCCAAATTAGGCGAAAAATATCTTACGATTGGCTCATCGGATATATTCATTTATTACCTTCGACATTTTGATGTGGCTCATCGAACGAGAAAAAGATATTTTTCGTCCAATTTCGGGAGTTAAAAAATTGATGTAGGGTATTTTTGATTAAAAAAAATTAACAGTTTGAGGTTTAAAGTGATACTTCTCAAAGTTTAAGATTTTTTTGATAAAATGTTAATAGTTTGGAGTATAAAATGATATTTTTTAAAATTCAGGATATTTTTGATAAAATGAGTATAATTTAGGGTTTAAAGTGATATTTATCCTAGAGAAAATAATGCTACATCTCTTTTGCTTGAATAGATTACTTCTCTTGGTAAACTTTGATGTTCAATTTCTCCACTGCTTTTTGAGTTTGAGTAATCCATTTAGTTGGTATCTGAGAGTCTGAGACTAGTCTGGATAGGTATATAGCGGGGGTGAGGAATATATATAAAAATATTGATTCGTCCATACGATAACTAAAGTTGTCTTGAATAATAACTTGATTCATTCAGATTCATATTAGCTTCTTCTTACAAAATATGACTCAATAGAAATAACGCTCATACTAACAACTATAACAACTTATCAATTGAACCAATATCTCAGTGAGTCAGGTGTGAAAATGTGTGACCTAAGATTATATTCATATACGAAAATACTTTTAACACATAAGCTTTCACAAGTGGGTAAGAGTTTGACTTGGTGTGTTAAGCACTTAAACATTTAAGTGTTTTCGTGATATGCAAGGTGTAGGACAGTTAAAGAAAGTTATAAATAAAGCAATAAAGCATACAATATTTTTAAAGTGCTCATAGTATTTACTATTCACCAACTTCTACATCCATTGTACCTTATCAAAATAAGGAGTGGAATCACACTTCTTAGTGACTCGCTTTCACACACATGTGAGTGAACCTAGGAATGTTGTTCTAAACCTCTTAACTTGGCTTACAACCTATCTCACACGATAGCTTACTTGTTTGACTTCTACTTGCTTTCAATCTATCACGTAAGACAAGTTATTTGTCTTCACAATACTAACTCACTACTATGACAGAGTAGATGGTTGAGAAATACTTTTCAAACTTGAGTGAGTCTTTACAACTCGAGTAAAATGGCTAGACTCACTCGGTTCTAAGCTTGGATATGTATATGAGCTTAGACTATGATTTCAGGCGAGAGAACTGAATCATGATCTTAAGGTTCAAGCACTTCAACACTTCCATGTTTGACGGAAAATAAAGCTTTAGATCGTTGATGGCTTTAAGTACTTTTTGGTTTTCATTCTTAAAGAAACATAGTTATAAAAGTATCGATAGAAAGTAAGATTTCTTTTATAGTGAGAAAGATGAAACTATCCATTGTGATATAGCTTATCATCAAACTATATTTAAATCTAACAAAACTTTCAATATTTAAAATCTAACAAAATTTTCAATGGTGTATGTTTGAAATCATACTTCCTTTTCATGTTAGTTCCACATTTTTTCATTTGCTGCAATTGCATACTTTCGTGCAGTGTTGATTTTTCCTCATTGGTTGAATAACAGTTGGTAGTTGAGAGTATCCACTGAGGACTCGTACTTGTCTAACTAGTACCTTACACTATGCACGTTAAGTATCCAAGTTTATCTCAAGTGCAATTGTTGGATGCTCAGGCGTAATCTAAGAGGTATATTACTGTTTTCTTTGATCAATTGGACAGGTATATCATCTCACTTTGCGTTTCTTTAGGTTTTCAAAATATCATCTTTTGCTTCAATTAGTTGACTATTAGGAAACAAAATAAGGACTCCCTAACAGATGAGCTTCACAACCTTAGAAACAATTACAAGTCCAAGACTTTTCACTAAAAAAGATTTTAGGATCGAATTGAAATTTTATCTTATAAACTTGTCCAAACACATTTTATATGAAGTATAATTCAATGGAACACATTTTATATGAAGTATAATTCAATGGGTAAATACTTAAAAACATTATAACAAAGTTGGGAAATACGTACAATATATATTGCTCAACCTTCTGAAAAATTAAAAGGAGTAATTCAATAAATAAAATAATAGTAACATCATCAGATCCAATTGTACATATGTGACCAACCAAATCAAAATTCAAACACCTGAATATTCCAATTATACAACATTTGCTGGAAAAATAGCAGAATCGTAAATACTAAAACAGTACAGATTATCATCAGAAACGAGTTGCCAATGAATAACTGAAATGACAAGATCTGCAAACAAACACTCCAACCTCATCAAGAATCATTTGGTAAGAAACTCAATATAAAAATAAAATAAAGAAACATAATAATTGGAGGCTTACAACAAAGAAAACATATACGCTTGCATATATGGGGAGTGATGCATTATCGGGGCAGAGCACTTGGAGGAAAGTTGCGCAAGGGATTCTCTCTCAACAGCTCTGTTTCTCTGAAAAGAAGAAGATATAGAGCCTGTAAACAACTAGAGTTGAAAGGGGATGGTAAATGTTAGTCGAACAAGTCTCATAACGACATTGCCTTCTTACCTCTGAATATCTTTTCCATCACCAGGTCTAAGATGCAGAACTGAAGACTTCTCCCCCTCCTTATCAGGTTTATTTTGTCTACAAGAACATAGAACAGAAAGCGCAACACACTTTAAAAATTAACGAGCAACTATGAAGTTTAAACATCAAGCATTACACAATCAGTTCATAAAGTTGGAGGTTTCTGTAGACTTACCCTGTGCATTCCTCATCCAAGAAGATCTCAATGCACGGGCCAGGAGCCGGCCTTGATATTCTCTGACCTGGTCTCTGAGGAATCTGCGAAAAATAAGTTGGGTATTCGAAGCCATCTACCTGACTACCACACTGCAAGGCATTGGAGTAGATTAATGTTATGTGTTTACCTGATTCGATGTCCACTTGGAAGGAATTGCATTATTCTCTTTATTTCTTTCTGCACGAGCACCAAGCGACTGCCATGGTTTTGTGTCTACTTTGGACATTTCTGGCCGATGACTAAATACTGAACTATTGCTGCTGTCTTTGAAAATGGAGAATGTGCTTCCAGGAGCCCTAAAACAACCAGCATTATATGTCGGATATTTAGTATCTGGACTGATACAAATAATCTGCTAAATTGTAACTAACATCAAAACACACAGATCCACTAATCCAGTTCCAACTTCTAACCTGTCATTCTTCTGTTTTTTCCTAAAAACATCAGAACTCTCTGTTACCTGGTTTCCTGAAACAGTAGGAAAGTAGTTGGCATATTATTAATAGTCACCTGCAAAAAAAACGAAGTCCAGAAAGTCGACAGAAAACCTACTTGATGGTTTGGCCAATAAAGTTCCAAAGCTTCGAGCTGAAGCCTGGTTCTCAGTTGCATCATCCTGCTAATTTGAATAGGCTCATGTGAGCAATCAAGCCCACCAAACAATAGAAAAAGGCAAAGGAAAAAAAGAAAAGTATATGCATCGACACTGCAAAAACTTGCTTACATTGCTTACATCTATAGCTTTTAGTTGTCTCATTGAACGTGCAAGAAACTTCTTGTAAGCTGCTGTCAGTTTTTCAACTGAATCGACCTTCCTGGTAGAGAAACGAAAGCTCAGTTAGTCAATTACAACAGAAAGATTTCACTACCAATCCTTTTTCCACATTCAGCTAAATTTCCATAAATATCTATTTCAGCTACCTATCAAAAGTCCTATGTATATTTCATAGTAAACCTAAGAACTTCCATGAAGGCAACAAAGAAGAAAACTGCATCCCATAAGTATTTTACTCCTAATATAGATTGGTCTATTACCATAGTATGTCAAAGACACAGTTTTGTGAACACAGGTTGAAAGTCAAAGCAAATTATGCTACAACACGAGCAAAAATTTATTGATAAGAGACTAAAGGCGAACGCCATACTCTTTACTTCTCCAGCAACCAATATTCTCTCCACAAGTAATTACGAGTTAGTATACATGCATATTACTGATGCCTAACCTACAAAACCAATTAACGCTTCACTCATGCATCAATAACCAACAAGCTTTTTTGTCCCAGAAACTTTTAGGCATCTATAAACAAAACATAGGGGGCTGGAAGGAAGGACTTACATGGATAGCCCACGATTGAAGATCTCATTTGCAGTCTTATTTTTATTCTTCTGTTCCATGAGTAATGCATAGGAAATGTAGAATGCCGCATGTGTCGCACCGATGTTGTTTGCCTCCAAAAAATTATAGATGACTTCGGCATCAACACAGTTTTCAGCCTGTTTTGCCATTTCACAAAATGTAATCATGAGCATCTAAACACAATGTTTATCTACCAAATGGGAACTCCAAGAAACACTTACATATTCCAACCAAACTTTCAGGTACCGTAGGTCGTCCTTGTATCGGTCATCATGCCAAAAGGTGCGGACACATTGTTCATAAATCACGACCAATCCTGAACAGTCACCACCGGGTGGGAAAGCTTCCTGGACCCATTTGATGCACCTTTTGAAAAATTAACAAGAAAAGGTAAGCAGAAGGAACTGACTCAGTTGCCTTCTTATTTAAGTAGAAAACGAGAGCATAAAAACATTTAAAAATTAACTACAGGAGCAATCTGTATCTCTAATAATCAACAAGAACAGGCCATAAAAAAAATGAAAGTTAACACACTTAAATTTACTAATAATTATTGCATAAACATTGAAGCAACACTGTATGACACATATATAATCCCCAAGATAATAAAATTAAACTAGATTCTTAATAGGCTACAATCAGCCCACCAATCATCATAATCTAAATCATTTTCATGAAGCTTGCGAAACAGAATGGAAGAACCTTCACCATATGTGAAACCCTAACGGTCTACCCTCACAAAGAACAACCAAACTCAACTAAGTTATATCAAGAAATGATTACTGACTCGACCCAGGGCTGGAGAGGATCTTCTCCGGTATACTCGTCGATGGCCTCGATCAGCTTCCTGTTCAATTGAAATTCCAACAATCAAAACCTTAGAAAAGGAACGTGCATCCTTCTACAGAAAACTAAAAATAACCAGAAAAAAGGAAAAAACGACAATGGATTCACTTCGGCACCTTCGATGATGAAGCTGAGAGCTCTTGACTTGGGAATGGGAATTCGACTTGAGCGCGTGGTTGAGGAGACGAACGTTGCGCCCGCGCTTCAATGGGCGGACGTTTTCCTTAAAGAGTTCCCATTCGTTGCCGGTCTCGTCTTTCGACGCTAAAAACTCCGTCTCTGGATCCAGCATGATTCCTATCGTCTCGTCCAGTTTGTTGGTCGCCATTCTCCTTTCTAATTCTTCTTCTCCTCTTTCCTCTGTCTCTCTCTCTCCCTTAAATTTTGAAATTTGAAATGAACCCAAAATTATTTTTTAGCCGTTACAAATTAGTGGAGCGATATGTTGGGCCACTATGTTCGGTTAGACAAATATCACTAATAAAAATACTGTACGCACACGCCACCCCTCGCTCGCACATGTGCTTCAAATAATGTACTATGATTAGTTTCTTTTTTGGTAATTTAATATAGAAATTTTAAAAATTTGCGTCGCATGGATTCGAACCAGGGCGGCTTGGCGCCGGACATTAACCACTCTACCACTGAACCAACACACACATTATATGGCATATACTAATGTATAATCCAATTAAGTATGATATATTACTTTTTAAATATAAGATAAATATCATATTATAATATTTTTATACATATAATATAGTATTATTGTTAAATAGGTTGTAATCTATTTTTTTATATGATGTATCTATATACCGCCGTCTAATTTTTATAATTGCGTTTATTGATATTGCAATTTATATGTTTAGTACCATAACATATAACATAAATATTGAAAATTCAAGTTTTATAAGAGACATATTTTACTAACTGCAAGATACGATATCACATTAACTTTAGAAAAAAATTACGAATGCATTTCTTAAATATTATATGATATTTTTTTTAATCTAATAATTTTGTTGAACTCATCAAATTCATGAGAAAGGTGCTAATGTAGTATCTCTTCAAATTTAATATCATTAAAAATCGAGATTACTCTCATCGGCTTAGCTCAGTTGCTTAAGAGCTAGTAGATCTGGGATAAAGATCAAAGATCGAGTCCTAAAGACTGCAGTATCGGAGTTTCATCATCTTTAGAGTCCTAGCATCCGCATTGTGAGAGCTTCACCCTCTCTAGGGTAGTTCCTTGTAGGCATTATGTAAAGGTCCTCCTAGCTACTTAACCGTTGAGTTACCATTGTTTATACGATTTCATCATCTTTAGGGTTGTTCCTTGTGGACACTTAATCGTTGAGTTACCATGATTTATACGGGAATTTCACTATTTTTATGGTGACTTCTGATGAGTATTATACAAATGTTCTCCTAACTACTTATCATTCATCTTATATTCTTAAAATTAGGGGAGAGTTTTCCCTTTTAAGGCCATCTCCAACAGGAGATGTAAAATAGCGTTGAGTGCTTTATTGCAGATGAAAACTCTCAAACCCTGCACTATCTTTTTGCTGTATCTTGAATATTGCTACAGTATTACGCAATTAATAGCGCAACACTATAGGTGCGCTATTCTAGTTTTAGTGCATTTGTCTGCTGTATATTGAAGAATTTTCCTTTTTGTTGTAAAATAGAGTAACCATTGCATATGTTTTCGGTAAAATAAAGTGAAATTACTGTAAAATGTAAAATAGCTCAAACTCTAGGAGATGCCCAGGCAAGAAATAGAGATTATTCCCAAACCGACCACCCCTCGAATCAGGTGTCCCAATAGATAAGCATAAGCATTTCCTTCAAATTATTTCAACTACATTCCAGACATAATCCACGGAATACCCTTCAAAGCCATAGCACCCATATCATAAACTGGAGGGCATCGAAGTACACTCACAACCTGGCCCCATTTTCTCCAATCATCAATCAATTCACATTTCTCCTTACCTGCAACACACCTTTACTATTTACGCCAACTCGGTCTCAAATCACGCACGAAAACAAGGTCAAAGATTTCTCTCACAATTCGCTCCAATGTCTGCCTCTCTAGCCCTAACCGCCTTCAATTTCAGAACGCCGCTATCATTCGCGCCGCCGTCTTCTGCTCCATCGCCGCGATCCGGCCGGCGAACGATGGCCGGGGTCAGGTCGGAGATGAAACTGTACAAAGGAACGCACATGAGGGAACAGCGCCTGGCGGAGATGATCGAGAAGAAGGTGGCGGAGGCAACGCAAGTCTGCGGCGAGGACGAGACTTCCGACGAGTGCAAGGTGGCATGGGACGAGGTGGAGGAGGTGAGCCAGGCGAAGGCCGATCTTCGCCTCAAAATCCACCAGCTCCAGCAGGATCCGCTCGAACACTTTTGCCAGGAGAATCCGGAAACCGATGAGTGCCGTGTTTATGAGGATTGACGAGCGTTGATCCGCCGGTGTTATTGTTCTCGAATTCTCGCGCAATCTCTTCATCCGCCACCTGTAAAACAGTATTTGGTATCGTTTAGTTCGATCTCAAACTTTTGTATCGTAATCATCAGTTTATGGTTGTGATTTGTGGGATCTTGTGTTAGTATGTGTGTTATTCATCTGTGTCACGGAAATCAGAGCCTTTCAATTTCCGTCATCTACTTGATAATTGAAGTTTGAACTTTCAAGTATGAAGTATTTAATTATAATATTAGTAACTTTTTGAATGGTTCTTCCTAATATTCTTTTAATTTTTTAGCTATGGCGTGTTTAAGCTCTTCTGAAGTTCATCAACGACGGAATTTATCTCAAGTAATCGAGGAATTTGAGTGGAAAATTAGAGCACTTCATCAAGCAGAAGTTGCCTCAATTTTCAGAATTATATGTTGATAACAAACACAATACATGTCATCATCTAATGCCCCACTTAATTAGCATCCTTGGATTTTTCCATGATAAGAAAATTAAATTCATCTATTTTCCACTTGTTGAAATTGAGACTTTTGAATTCAAGAAATTTGATCGATCTTTACTTAATTTCAATGTATGTGATCTTTTCCTCTTTAGTCGGAGAATTGTAGGATTAAAAAATGAAAAGAAAACCATTAAACTATAAGATTTTGTGATAAACATTTTTAAATAAAATAAGAAACTGTTTTTACACTTTTTTAATATTTCGAACATTTATAGTTATTGTTATTTAGATAAATACTTGCGTTTACAATTAATGCTCAGCACCTTGAACATCATGGGGTGTTTGGCTAAGCTTATTTTAGAGAGCTTATAAGTTATAAGAGATAATGTATCAAGTGCTTATAAGTTGTTAAAGTTTTTGGATATTTGATCTTATAAGATAGAGAAATAATCGTGAATTAGAGAGAGAAAATCATAATTAGAGAGATAAAATTGACGAGATATGAAGTTGATAGTGTATGTGTAGGAAATAACGAATTATAATAAGGTTCTTTTGATAAATTCATGGTTGTTTATAAGTTTATGAAAAAATAAGTTAGGATTGATCAACTTATTTTTATGGGAGTTTATAGGTTGTTGGAGCTTATTTTCACAACTTATAATCTGTTTAGAAACTTATTTTACTAAACACTTTGCAGCAACTTATAAACTCTCTTATAAACTCCTAAACAGTTTATAAATTATTTTAAAGAGCTTCTTGCCAAACACCTTCCATGCATGCGATCGAACGTGGCATTATGAAAGCCGTTTCCTGTAAGTATTCTAGAAGGGCTACGAAAATACCAAAAATCAAAAGCAAAAAATAAAGAAATGAAAAAAGGAAATACCAAACTAGAGGCTGAGGAGAAATAATTACTAGGACAAAAAATTCCATTCAACGGTTAACACTTAACAGCTGCAAACTTCTCCCGTGAGGCTTGAACGGTGCCACCGCAGCCATGTCTCTGCTCCGCCCTCCACCGCCGCTCCTCCGCTGCGAACGCGCGGCTCGGACTTCTCCTAGCTCCAATTTTAGCAACTCCTTTTCCCGCTTTAAAGCTTCATGGGAAGAGGTAGTATCCACACATGCAAACTAATGCCTAGGTTTGTATAACTTTCTCTCTGTAAAGCTGCCGTTTGTGTGAAGGTTGCTGGAGTTGTGGTGTTCTCTGCGATTCCTTTCACGGCGGTGAAAGCGATTGCCAACAGCCCAGTCGGGGAGGAGCTCCAGAGGCGAATGGAGGAGAAGAAGAAGCTTTACAAGGACAACTCTTCAAAGTTGAAAGCTCTCTCCAACAAGGCTAGAACGGAGAGGTAGGTTAATTTTATTTTATTTTACTATTATTTGATTTTTTTTTATTCCCGTAGAAAAAGAATGTTGCGCAGTTTTATCCAACATCAAATTTCGATAGAATTTTTCATGCTTCATTTGTAGATGTTCTATTTACTACATTGTTCTGGAAATGAGAAATTGATAGTTCTTCTACATATTTAATGGATGTTTACTTTTTTGTGATAATAGCTTAGATAGATAAAGATAATATAGGTTGATCCGCCACATGCTTCGATGGATTGAACAATTTTGAGCTTGTTTGATCATATAATTCTTCAAATACCCAATATGATGTATTGTCAATCTAATTTATCACCAAAAAGCAATCGTCTCCATATAATTGAGGAGTTGAAATCCTCTGGTTTTTCAGTGTGTGGTATGGGAAGGATCGCCCCCGTTGGCTTGGTCCGATCTCATATGAGTATCCTGCCTATCTCACCGGCGAGCTGCCCGGAGATTATGGTTTTGATATTGCTGGTTTGAGCCAGGAGCCTGTGGCATTGCAGAGATATTTTAAGTGAGTAGTGTACTGCACTTTATTGAGAATAAATATTTACTTTGCTGCAATATATGCTAAATTAAATTTGCCATTGCTTTGACTGAATCATGTGGTTTGATATTTTTAGACCAAATCATCTTTTGAGGTAATCATGTAACTAAGCCTTTTCTTGAGAACTTTATAATTTTGGTACTCTTGAGGTTTGAGAATATTTTCTGGTTTTGGGATTATGATCAAGTAATTGGGTGATTTGGTACTTGATAATCAAGTTGATTTGTACCGTTATTAGGTCATCCAACGGAGCTTTCACCTTAGGATTTGTAGAGAGAAACCTGAATTTCATGGAACAATTTCTTGCTTGATTTTGTATACTACAATGGACATAATAAGGAAAGCTAAATTGACAACTATTTCTTTCTTAGTAGCTCAGTAGCTTAAACTGAAAATACTCCAATCCTGTCCCTGGCTTGACTTACTTGGATTAGTACTATTCATAGCTTTGGAAGCAAATTTTTCACTAAAATCTTTCCAACTTGGGAATTTCCAACTATTCTACAGTTGATTATCATTGTAAGCCTCAGCTAAACATGCAGCTTTAATTGATAGCAATGGACTCATTGTCCAAGGTAAAAGAACGGACTTATTTATACAACACGATTATTACTATGTAGTTTTGAAGTTCTGCATGCAAGGTGGGCTATGCTTGCTGCCCTTGGTGCTTTAATTCCAGAGATATTAGATCTGATAGGAGCGTTTCATTTCGTGGAACCTGTTTGGTGGCGAGTGGGCTACTCAAAGCTTAAGGTAATTGTGTTATGCCTTTTTAATCATTCCATGGCCTCTTATATGATTGAGTTAGAGGGTCTGCATTGTCTGCATTCATTTGTATATCAATTTTGAAGATCAACGTCCAAAAAAATTCTTGATGAGATATCCTATATTATAATTTCTCTACACTAGGGGAAAGGTTAGTTTGTAGTTGAGGTTCAAAGTAGTGAAGCTCTAGTATCCTACCAACTTTTATCCTAATAAAAAATGAATGATGACAAATCATAAGATAGAGAAACCATGGAACTCTTGCATGGAAACAATCCTAATGGCTTTTAATTCCTCTTATTATTCCCCTAAATGATATTTAGTTGATCTACGAAACAACAGATTAGTCGTGCTAAACTTAGTCTATCACAAGTAATTTGAAAGATTGCAGCTTTACTTTAATCTCCAACCTTCACATGTGTTTTTTTACTTCAAAGTTACTACAGAAAAATCCCAGTTGAAGAATTCTTTTAAGGTAAGTTGTTTCACACACTTTCTTCTTTTTTTTGTTTGAAACATCTACCAGGGCGACACACTAGACTACCTCGGCATCCCCGGTCTCCATTTAGCCGGAGGTCAAGGAATTCTCATCATAGCCATCTGTCAAGTCCTTCTCATGGTAATCTTACAATAAAACCCTCTGTGAACTACATTTTTTGGAACTTTTTTCGCAGTATAAATATGGTTCCGTGTATCTCTTAACTAAGGAATGCTTCAAGATTAGTCTTTCCATCCGCAGGTTGGTCCAGAGTATGCGCGTTACTGTGGCATTGAGGCCTTGGAGCCTTTAGGCATATATTTACCGGGGGACATCAATTATCCAGGAGGCGTGCTTTTTGACCCCTTAAATCTCTCCCAAAATCCCGTTGCATTTGAGGAATTGAAGATCAAAGAGATAAAAAACGGGCGCCTAGCCATGGTTGCATGGCTAGGTTTTTATGCTCAAGCTGCTCTAACTGGTAAAGGACCTGTACATAACCTTCTTGACCATGTTTCTGATCCTTTCCATTATAATCTGCTTTCAGCTCTAAAAGCTCTGTAGATTTTGTATATGATTCGTGTCTTGTAAATTCTATATTCTTCCTCAATTTCATTATCGTGGTGTTCAGATAATTGAACTTATAACTATATTATAAGAAGCTCGTTGTATGACTGAATTCACCTTTCAATTGAAATCGCAGATTTACATATCAGAATATGGTATGATTAAGCCAGCCAGTACAAATATTGAATGGAGAAATGGATATAATTTGTCCCAACTAATTAATGGAATGAATGAATATTATTCCATTGTCATAACTAATGAAAGGAAATGTGTCGGCACAATTTAACTCCTGCAACTAAAAACAGGTATACTTAATTGCTAACACACTGTCCCGTCACACTTCCATCACAAAACTACTCCCTCTCTTCTGTCATACCTAACATGATTTATTTCTTTTTGACAAGATTATTTCTTAAACCAAGTAAGATGAAACAACTCGAAAAATAATACGAATCAAGTCCGATAAGACAAAGAGAGTACTTCATAAGCAATTGAAACAAGCCCATACATATGAAACAATATATAAGTTTCATGTACAACATTATAATGTGTAGCACGTGATGTCTCTCTTCAGAGATATCTAAACGGTGGAAACCTCCCTATAGAGAGGAGATTTTCGGGTTTATTCCAACTACTCTACCTCCCATACCTCGTTCCAAGAGGAAAAACTCACCCCCATTAGAGCTCACACACCAATCTCATGAGAATATGAGAAGATAAATCACGATGACTCAATGGATAAGAAACTAAAAGGATTTTACCTAGTACCTACAAAGAATCATCCTAAAGAATGTGAAACTCTCACACTACGACTGCTATGACTCGATCCTTTCATTGTTCCAAATTTGCTAACCCCCACTACTCTACTCCCATACCTCGAAATAATAAAAAATAAACACGGAGCTACATAAGCCGATGAACACAAGGAAACTTAGAAGTTCCTACACATCTTAAAAGATGTTCTTTGAAGTTTAGATATCAGATATTATTTGTTCCGACACTAGCATAAATTGATAAAGACAAACCACGCACTAACCTCAAACGAAAAGACAAAGGATGAAGCAAAACTGGGGAAATAAATGTGTTACTCGATCACAAAATTTATAGCAGGGATACAAAACAGCAATTCGGTATCTCATCAAAATGAGGCAATCCAGGCTTCTAGTTCACACACCACGAGGTCTTTGAAGTAATGCCCAAAAGAAAATTCCAAATTCAATTGCACACAAATTTTGATAATACTCCAATGGTGGGCTTTCTACTGCGAAAAAGAGTTTAGACTTTGATGGCGTACTTCCTCAAAGGGAAGTACATTTCTTTCTTCTTCTGCTTTTCCGTCTTCAAAGAAGCCTGAAAACAGTAGCGAAACCAAATCAAACACTGCAATCAAGGTCCGAGTTCAGTAAATCTCCATCATGTAGTTAGGAACTTGGTGGCAAAGGATAATCAACTCGACTGCAGAATTTTACGATTAAAAATTACACAATTCCTTTTGCTTACATAGCAGTGCAACTATATAATCAGCAATTTCAGAAAGAGGCACACTCCAGTGTACTCCAGATCCCCGATGCATCCATCCTAATTGAATCCTAATTGTAACCTCTAAAACTTAATTGGGAATTTATGATCTCTAATTGGGTAATGTACCATACAGATGTCCTTAAGTTTTTGCCTTTCAAGAAATAGCATTTCATTACTTTTTAGAAATTAAGAGTACACAAAAAGTCTTGTAAATTGTAATAACTTCTCAAGACTACAAAAAACTAAAATCATGAAAATTGTGGGAAAGGGGATTGCAGAAATAATGTTTAAATCCATAAATTCATTGTTTATATGTTACTCGATGCACAACAAACCTATCTAAAACTGAAACAAGGAGCCTGATTATACAACTGTTCTATTCAACAGGAACAACATTTTAAGCTACAATATCATACCCATAAAGATCTAAACATCAATACTTCTCTACTCACGATAATGAACTCAATTAGCCAAGCAAGCAAAGAGCCAATAGAGTTAATAAGAAAAACATCAAATTTTTCAAAAAGAAAAATACAAGTAATAATACCTGGTGCTTAGTTAGGCGGCGGCGGATGGCGCGCGTCTTCTTGGGGCGGAGATCGAGGGGCAAATACTTCTTGTTTTTGTAGGCTTCGCGCAGAGCGGACTTCTGCTTCTGCGAGATAACGGTGAGCACCTGCGCAATCGACAGTCTCACCACCTTGATTTTGGAGAGCTTGTTGGGAGCGCCGCCGGTGACTTTGGCCACACGCAGCAGCGCAAGCTCCGCCTTCAGATCCTTCAGCTGGGCTAGCAGCTCTGTCTTGTTCTTCTGCCGAAGCTCGTGCACCTTGATCCGAGCTACAAAAGCATAACGATCAACACATCAATGTCCAGCAAAACGAAAAGGAACAAGTTAATTGGTCTATTTTCCTTCAAAATTGGAGTGCGAGTTCGAATCCTCACCCATTTCTTCTCCTTCGTTCTCTGTTTCAGCAGGAAAGCTGCGGCGACAGCGACGAGCGATGTGGTTCAGCTTTTCAGCAATTTCAAACCCTAAATATATCTTAATGCTTCTATTTGGGCCAAAAATTAAATTCTACGTAACTGGGCTGTAAACCCAATCTTTGGCCCATTAAATCCCCCAAAAGGCCCAGTCATTGTCACCTTCAAATTTATCCCTCCTCCCTTTTGGATTTGGGGGGACGGTTTTAACGAACCGATTCCAAACTGTTTATAATCCATTAAAGTGGATTCTAGTTCTCGATTGGCTCAGATACGGACCGATCCAGATTCGATCCGGTCCGATAATTTTTATTTTTTATTTGATATACTGTAGACTTATCTAATGGAGTATGTTTTAGATATTCTATTATTAATTCATTACTATTTTTTATTAAGTTCCAAAAAAATATATTATTCTTTTTAAATACTAATATCTGCTCCCAATTCTGTTGTTCTATTTTTATCGAGTCTTGTGACCAAACACTAATTTATTGTTTAATGTTATCAAATAAAATATTCTGTATTAGTTGCATCAAAAATATTGAAGGAGTAAAGTGAATATAAGTAAGTCTCGTACTTTCATATTCCTTAAGGAAAATTAACATTGAATTTCAATAATTGTATTTTGTTTTAGAATTACGTCGACATACTTTCATGTATAAAATTAAGTCATTGAATCTCATTTATGTTAAAACTGAGAATTTGCTAGTTTCTGATTAATTTGATTCATGGTAGATGCTACTCCAGATGTGCAACTCCAAACTTAATTTAATCTGTATAATTAAAAGTACAAAGATGATTCTAACAACTAAAAGTACAACCTTAATTTTTAATAATTAAAATCGCAAGAGGCACTACAATTTTTTTGACCTGTATGTACTTTTTCAAAAGAATATTAGGTTTCATTTTGTAATATGTAGTCAAAAGTGTTGGGGAAATTAATCTTCACCTACAAGTAATGCTTACCGAAATTAATCTTCACACATAAGTAATGCCCATTCCGGTTCTATTCTTGCGCGACTCTTGGCTAAACCGGAGGAGGAAAAAGACTTGCTTCGGACGAAATTGTTGATATCCTTGGGATGCTCAATCGAGTTTCTGCTTGGAGTTGCTCATATGTATAGATCGGCTAATAAAATTCTTCATCTGCTCTTGCGTAATTTCTTATTAATTGTGATCGTCCATCCAGGTCTCTTGGGCGATAATTTTCCTAGTTGAGCGATGATCTTGTAAAATATGATCTTTTGAATTAATTGGAGTTTTGCAGTTTCAAAAAAGTAATGCCCATTCTAGGTACAAATTCTTACCAACCGGTACTTAAGTTTATTTAATGATATTATTTTTCTAAGAACGTAAAAGAAACAATATGTCACACACTTCAATAATATTTAATTCACACGTGGACTTTATTTTATTTTGTATTGATGCTCAATAGATTCTTAACATAACTTATGGTCAAAATTTCTCTTTTTTAAACACCAAACTTTATTTATCTCGTCTAATCATCAATACCATAATTTATTAGTTTACAAAATATTAGTTTACTTTTGAAAGGCACATTTTTGTCCCAACACAATTCAGGAATCGAAAATTAATCATAAAATAATTCTAATAAATTATTTTATAATTCATAATTTTACTCTCAAATTACTATGACACTAATTAGAAAATGAGAATAAAATACTTATAAAAAATTGAGGGAGTATTAATTAATTAACTTATAGGATGACAAACAGGATGCTTAAGCTAATTAATTAAGGTCGGGTAGAATTAGACAGATTCCCACTACAAAAAACGTATTGTAGGTTGTTGATCGGACAATGTATTAATTGTGCATCTCGCATTGTCATAATTCACCGACCAAATCATTTTCTTAAAATTCTCAAGACATGAAAATAATTCATTAGCTTAACTGACAATTATATTTCTGTCATTTTTATTATTTTAAATTGCTAACCAGCCGCTGACATGTCCTGCGAAACCTCTTATTTTGTTTTTAGTTACATCCTTTTATATTCTATTTCCCTCGAAATTATTCCTAAAATGAATATACACAATTAGTATATCTAAAATTACATTTGGATAATTTTATAAATGATGTTGAAACTTGATGCATATTAAAGAAAGGAGACACAACAGCTAGGCATTAATGGTTTATGTTGATGATTTTAGGATCGACATATTCCAATGCTTAGAATTGTTTATAATTTGGCGACATGTAATTGTAATGTTTTAGTCACCAATACATCCGTTCCAATTTCCAATAACTAGGTCCTCTCTCATGCCTTACCTATAATATTTATTTATTTATTTTATCGATATCATGGCTATCTCTCATCTAAAACAAAGTTAGTGGGGTCTCATTGCCTTGATCAACGAGTCAAGGGTCAAAGACTCGCCCCTTGCACAGGGTCGAGGGGACGAGAGGCCTTCCGACATTATGAGATGAAATTTGGCCCAATTGGTGTATTCCATTAATCTTATATATATAGTCTTTGAGAGTTGTAATTGTAATCGTAACTAAATTAGCCTAATAAAATTTGTTCTCATTTTACGCGTAGGCGTAGCCAACTCATTGTTGGTGAACCACATAATCTGTGTTTCTTTATGTTTGTTTTTTAATTCTTCAATAATCCTGTCCGTTATAACATATTTATTTTATATATTTTAATTTTTTTATTTATAGGGGAGGGTGTTGCCTATTGCCTATTGCCTATTGATATAGTTTGATTTAAGCTTTTGTAGATTCATTTTGCAACGGAAAGTTGGCATTTCTATTTATTGGTGCTCGATTTCAAAATTCTTAGTATTTTTCTAGTTTTAGAAGATATAGAAAATTATAAATATTACACAACATGCTCGAATAAAAAAAGCAGTGATGAGATTTCGATCATGTGTTGTGATCTTTGACCATTAATTTATCCATTTCATTGATTCCAAAACTGGACCACCCCTAGAGGGGTATGATTTTAAAATATTGTTGGTATTTACATAATTGTTCATATTAGAAATCATATAGTCCGTCTCTTTGTACCAAAGTATCAATTAATATAGGCAAGGATATCAATTATCAAGATCCCGAGAAAGTATAAATTAATTCTTAACAGAATTAAATTGACATGATAAAATACTATTGAAGATCGTTGTTAGTGACCTCCATTTTTGTAACATTTGATTCCTAGACCTTGACATTTAATTGGTTCCTCTGTAGGGAACACTCCCATCTCATAGTTCAACACCATTGATTTGTTTCGTACGTATCATTTTTATCCTAAAAACTAAGAATCAAATGAATTCGTTATGAAAGTTGATGAATTCGATGAAAAAGTTATTGAATCAAAAAATTCAAAATTTTTCACTCGGGTTCGAATCCCATGAGAGGTGAAAATTCCATTTTTTTGGATTCAGTAATTTTTCAAGCAGATTCATTTACTTTCACTGTGAATTCATCATTTTTTGGTTCTCAAGTTCTTTCGATAAAAATAGTTCTCACATTAACCCTCTCATATATATATATATGAGTGTAGATTATCTTATTTAATGTATGTAATGAAGTAATGTATTGAATTTAAAATATAGGATAAAAAAATATGAACAGTGTTCGGATTCGGAATCACGAAAGGCTTGGCCGTCCAAGACAGTGATGACACACCTCCCTTGAATGCACCTAACTAGATACGGTTACCTTAGATTAGCCCTAAATGCTATTAAATCTAATATACATTTAAATATTTCCCTCACATAAAAAAAATAAAAAATCTGTCTTTTCATTGTTTATATGGGACATGTGTTAATGGGTGAAACCGTGAAAGTTTTTATTTGATACACTATATATATATTGGTTATATAAAATAGTATTCCATGTCCGATGGATTTTATGCAGTTATATCTTCTCGTATGTATGTGTTGGGTAGTACGTGTTAATTTGTATGTATGTATGTATGTGTTCATGGGAGTTGGTGAAAGAGTGACGGACTGACTTCTTATTCCTTGGCATCTTGAGATTGGAGCCAATAATTGTGTGCTCCTCGGTCTATTTTGAGATTATTCACCTCCATAAGTCATGCCCACACTCGCCATTTTGAGATTTTATAAACTCGCTAATTATTATATAAAGAATGTCCTTGTGGAGATGTAAGGCGTGTGTGTAGCATTAATTACTAATGAAAATACCGTGTGATAACATTCGATAATATCTGATTGATAGAATTGATATGCTCGAACGAGTTCGTTCGATAATTGCGATTGATAGAATTATCTATATATATTTTAGTCATTCTTCTCCCAACTTGGCAATTAGCTAGCTCTTGATTGTTAATTAAGATTATAGTAGGATATCTTTTGCTTTGTACATCTGCGGTATGGTTTCTTATTCGAAAATTTCTTGTTCTCAAGTAAACTTATTAATTTGTTACCCTTTGTTTGTTTGTTTGTTTGTTTTGTTTAAGAAAGTCAAAACAATCCATTACCATCGAAGAAGATTTGGAGGGCATTCAAAAGCACGAAGAAGGTCTTTTTAACTTGTGAATGATTTATTTTTCCTCTTTGTTTAATTTTTAATTATTTGATCATTTTTTTTTATTGTGTAGCTTTGATAAGTCTTGGCATTGGTGTGGATGCAAATGTTGATACCATGGAGACTTGAAGTCAAAGGATTGAAGGATCGAAGATAAAAATGTAGTTTAATCATTACTATATATTTATGTTATTGTTTTGAAATATTTAGTTTGTTTATTTTTGTTTGGATATTGATATGTTGTATGTTGCTTAAGTATTTGAGATGTTTTATTGGTTATATTTGTGACATTTTGAAATGGTTGATACTTATGCTTTGAAATTAAGATAAAACAGGTTTATTTAGAATATATTATATATATAATACATAGTTCGGTTTTTATTCGGTCCGACCGAACCGAACCGATTTTTTCGGTTCGGTTTTCGGTCGGTCGTATAATTCCGATCGGTCGGTTCGGTTCGAAAAATTATAATTCGGTTCGGTTTTCGGTTTTTGAGTTTTTGGTCGGTCGGTCGAACCGACCGACCTATGCACAGCCCTACTCAAATCATTCTTCTATATTCTACAGATGCGAAAAAGAATATTATGCAGCCAGAGGAAAGATGTGCGTGCAACTTACGGCGAAAAAGAATATTATGCAGCCAAACGAGACTAACTCAAATCCTACAAGTTGCAATTTAGCCCATTAGAAGAAAGATAATAGGAAGTGCAAGATTTGACCTAACAATTCTTCAAATGGTAAAATCAAAAGAATTGGTGGCGAGATGAAGCTCGTCAGATTCTCACTCATCTTCTAAAATCTCCCAACCAAAACAAAGCTCTAATAATCGAAATCCAAGGCCAAGATCGACTCTTCGATGTGAAGAAGCAAAGTTACCCTCTTTCTCCTCCTCCTTGCGATTGCGGTGCATCCTCGATCGAGCCGACAATCCCATCCTCTTCTGGAGATGTCTAAAAGCCATTTTAGCATGTTCTGCTTCCTTCCAATTTGGGGCTATACGTATCTTTTCTTTTCTTTTCTTTTTTCTTTTCTTTTTCACTACAAATTGGAGGCTATAAGTTTATTGTTTACGAAAGGGCTATGCATTCTTATTTTCAAAATTTCAAGTGTACTAATATAATTTTTTCCTGTAAGGGTAATATAGTAAACTCAATAATAATTTTATTATTATTTTAAATGGGGGTTATAGTGAGTAAAAAGGGGGTTATGTATAGAATCTCCCATAATAAAAATGGGATGGTCTCCTGTGCGTAGTGAGACCCTAATTGATTAATTATGATTAATTAATTTGATTAATATAATTAATCAAATTAATTAATTAACTAATTAAAATTAATGAGTTTAATAAAATTTAATTGTAAATTAATAACTACTAATTTTGGATTAATATATCTTAATTTTGAATTAATAAACTCTAATTGTGAAATAATAAACCATAATTTGGAATTAATAAACCCTATTTGGAATTAATAAACCATAATTGAAAATAATAAACCCTAATTTTGAATTATTAAACCCTATTTGGAATTAATAAACCCTAATTTTGAATTAATAAACCCTAATTGAAAATAATAAACTCTAATTTTGAAGAATAAACCCTAACTTTGAATTAATAAACTCTAATTATGAATTAATAAACGTCAATTATGAATTAATAAACCATAATTATGAATTAATAAAGTTAATTATACATTAACAAAATCTAATTATCCTTACTCATCATAATTAATATATAATTATTTTAACAAAAACAATTGAACTCGCGGTGGTGAAGGTTTCACCCAAGTTTTTGTTAATAAAAATAGTGTACGCACACGCCACCCCTCGCACATGTGCTTCAAATAATGTAACTTACTATGATTAGTTTCATTGACTATATATGGCATATACAGATATACTAATGTATAATCCAATTAAGTATGATATATTACTTTTTAAATATAAGATAAATATCATATTATAATATATTTATAGATTATAATATAGTATTATTGTTAAATAGGTTGTAATCTATTTTTTTATATGATGTATCTATGTACCGCCGTCTAATTTATAATTGCGTTTATTGATAGTGCAATTTATATGTTTAATACCATAACATATATCATAAATATTGAAAATTCAAGTTTTATAAGAGACATATTTTACTAACTGCAAGATACGATATTACATTAACTTTAGAAAAAAATTACGAATGCATTTCGTAAATATATTTTTGAAATATAATATTTTTTTAATCTAATAATTTTGTTGAACTCATCAAATTCATGAGAGAGGTGCCAATGTAGTATCTCTTCAAATTTAATATCTTTAGAAATCGAGATTACTTCCACGAGTTTAGCTTAGTTGGTTAAGAGCTAGTATATTGAAGACAAAAATCAAGGATCGAGTCATAACAATCTCAGTATCCAACTTTCACCCTCTTTAGAGTCCTAGTAGCCGCAGTGTGGAAGTTTCACCCTCTTTAGGGTGACTCCTTATGGGTATTATGTAAAGGTCATCCTAACTACTTGACTATTTAGTTATCATTATTTATACAATTTCATCATTTCTATGATGGTTTCTTGTGAGTTTCACCATCTTTAGGGTGACTCCTTATCAATATTATATAAAGGTCCTCCTAATTACTTAACCATTTAGTTATCATTATTTATACGATTTCATCCTCTTTATGGTGAACTTGCATGAACTATATAAAGGTCATTCTAACTACATAACCGTTGAGTTACCATGATTTAAGGTGACTTCTTGTGGATATTATGTAAAGATCATCATAGCTACTTAACCATTTAGTTACCATTATTTATACGATTTCATCCTCTTTATGGTGACTTTTTATGGATACTATATAAAGGTCCTTCTAGTTATTTAACCGTTGAATTACTATGATTTATATGAGAGTTTCATCATTTTTAAGATGACTATATGTATTATATAAAGATACTCCTAACTATTTAATTATTGAATTATCATAATTTATCTTTTCATATTTAAGACAAAGCGAGATTATTCCCAACCGACTACCCCTCCAATCAGGTTGGACTAGTAGATAAGCATAAGCATTTCCTTCAAATTATTTCAACTACATTCCAGAAATAATCCCCGGAATACCCTTCAAGCCATAGCACTCATATGATAAACTGGAGGGCATCCAAGTACACTCACAACCTGGCCCCATTTTCTCCAATCATCAATCAATTCACATTTCTCTTCTCTGCGACATACCTTTACTATTTACGCCAACTCAAAGTCTCAAATCACGCACGAAAACAAGGTCAAAGATTTCTCTCACAATTCGCTCCAATGTCTGCCTCTCTAGCCCTAACCGCCTTCAATTTCAGACCGCCGCTATCTATGGCGCCGCCATCTTCTGCTCCATCGCCGCGATCCGGCCGGCGAACGATGGCCGGGGTTAGGTCTGAGATGAAACTGTACAAAGGAACGCACATGAGGGAACAGCGCCTGGCGGAGATGATCGAGAAGAAGGTGGCGGAGGCAACGCAAGTCTGCGGCGAGGACGAGACTTCCGACGAGTGCAAGGTGGCATGGGACGAGGTGGAGGAGGTGAGCCAGGCGAAGGCCGATCTCCGCCTCAAAATCTACCAGCTCCAGCAGGATCCGCTAGAACACTTCTGCCAGGAGAATCCGGAAACCGATGAGTGCGGTGTTTATGAGGATTGACGAGCGTTGATCTGCCGGTGTTATTGTTCTCGAATTCTCGCGCAATCTCTTCATCCGCCACCTGTAAAACAGTATTTGGTATCGTTTAGTTCGATCTCAAACTTTTGTATTGTAATCATCAGTTTATGGTTGTGAATTTTGGGATCTTGTGTTAGTATGTGTGTGATTCATCTAAGTCACGGAAATCAGAGCCTTTCAATTTCCGTCATCTACTTGTGAATTAAAGTTTGAACTTTCAAGTATGAAGTATTTAATTATAATATTAGTAACTTTTGAATGGTTCTTCCTAACATTCTTTTAATTTTTTAGCTATGGCGTTTTTAAGCTCTTCTGAAGTTCATCAACGACGGAATTTATCTCAAGTAATCGAGGAATTTGAGTGTAAAATTAGAACACTTCATCAAGCAGAAGTTGCCTCAATTTTCCGAATTATACGTTGATAACAAACAGAATACATGTCATCATCTAATGCCCCACTTAATTAGCATCCTTGGATTTTCCATGAAAAGAAAATTAAATTCATCTATTTTCCACTTGTTGAAATTGAGACTTTTGAATTCAAGAAATTTGATCGATCTTTACTTAATTTCAATGTATGTGATATTTTCCTCTTTAGTTGGAGAATTGTAGGATTAAAAAAATGAGAAGAAAACCATTAAACTATAAGATTTTGTGATAAACATTTTTAAATAAAATAAGAAACTGTTTTTTTTTTTTCCCCAAATGGTCACAGGTTAGAACCCCATCAAACGTCTCTATGGGTTTGCGCATCACACTTGTTTTTCAGTATGCACACTGTTTTGTGTGGTTTGCGGGTTATTCTGCGGGGCCAGTGAAGTTCACCAAGTCTGTGACTTAAGGTAGCGGTTGTGGGTTACATACCCAAAAAAAAAAAAAAAAAACAGTTTTTTACACTTTTTTAATATTTCAACATTTGTAGTACTGTTATTTAGATAAATCCTTGCGTTTAGAAATTAATGCTCAGCACCTTGAACATCATACATTCTATCGAACGTGGCATTATGAAAGCCGTTTCCTGTAAGTATTCTAGAAGGGCTACGAAAATACCAAAAATCAAAAGCAAAAAAATAAAGAAATGAAAAAAGGAAATACAAAACTAGTGGCTGAGGAGAAATAATTACTAAGACAAAAAATTCCATTCACCGGTTAACCGCTGCAAACTTCTCCCGTGAGGCTTGAACGGTGCCACCGCAGCCATGTCTCTGCTCCGACCTCCACCGCCGCTCCTCCGCTGCGAACGCGCTGCTCGGACTTCTCCTAGCTTCAATTTTAGCAACTCCTTTTCCCGCTTTAAAGCTTCATGGGAAGAGGTAGTATCCACACATGCAAACTAATGCCTAGGTTTTTATTACTTTCTCTCTGTAAAGCTGCCGTTTGTGTGAAGGTTGCTGGAGTTGTGGTGTTCTCCGCGATTCCTTTCACGGCGGTAAAAGCGATTGCCAACAGCCCAGTCGGGGAGGAGCTCCAGAGGCGAATGGAGGAGAAGAAGAAGCTTTACAAGGACAACTCTTCAAAGTTGAAAGCTCTCTCCAACAAGGCTAGAACGGAGAGGTAGGTTAATTTTATTTTATTTTACTATTATTTTATTTTTTTTATTACAGTAGAAAAAGAATGTTGCTCAGTTTTATCCAACATCAAATTTCGATAGAATTTTCATGCTTCATTTGTAGATGTTCTATTAACTACATTGTTCTGGAAATAAGAAATTGACAGTTCTTATACATATTTAATGGATGTTTACTTTTTTGTGATAATAGCTTAGATAGATAAAAACAATTATATAATCCTTCAAATACCCAATATGATGTATTGTCAATCTAATTTATCACCAAAAAGCAATCGTCTCCATATAATTGAGGAATTGAAATCCTCTGGTTTTTCAGTGTGTGGTATGGGGAGGATCGCCCCCGATGGCTTGGTCCGATCTCATATGAGTATCCTGCCTATCTCACCGGCGAGCTGCCCGGAGATTATGGTTTTGATATTGCTGGTTTGAGCCAGGACCCTGTGGCATTGCAGAGATATTTTAAGTGAGTAGAGTACTGCACTTTATTAAGAATAAACATTTACTTTGTTGCAATATATGCTAAATTAAATTTGCCATTGCTTTGACTGTATCACGTGGTTTGATATTTTTAGACCAAATCATCTTTTGAGGTAATCATGTAACTAAGCCTTTTCTTGAGAACTTTATGATTTTGGTACTCTTGAGGTTTGAGAATATTTTCTGGTTTTGGGATTATGATCAAGTAATTGGGTGATTTGGTACTTGATAATCAAGTCGATTTGTACCGTTATGAGGTCATCCAACGGAGCTTTCACCTTAGGATTTGTAGAGAGAAACTTGAATTTCATGGAACAATTTCTTGCTTGATTTTGTATACTACAATGGACATAATAAGGAAAGCTAAATTGACAACTATTTCTTTCTGAGTAGCTCAGTAGCTTAAACTGAAAATACTCCAATCCTGTCCCTGGCTTGACTTACTTGGATTAGTACTATTCATAGCTTTGGAAACAAAATTTTCACTAAAATCTTTCGACCTTGGGAATTTCCAACTATTCTACAGTTGATTATCATTGTAAGCCTCAGCTAAACATGCAGCTTTAATTGATAGCAATGGACTCATTGTCCAAGGTAAAAGAACAGACTTATTTATACAACATGATTATTACTATGTAGTTTTGAAGTTCTGCATGCAAGGTGGGCTATGCTTGCTGCCCTCGGTGCTTTAATTCCAGAGATATTAGATCTGATAGGAGCGTTTCATTTCGTGGAACCTGTTTGGTGGCGAGTGGGCTACTCAAAACTTAAGGTAATTGTGTTATGCCTTTTTAATCATTCCATGGCCTCTTATATGATTGAATTAGAGGGTCTGCATTCATTTGTATATCAGTTTTGAAGATCAATGTCCAAAAAAATTCTTGATGAGATATCCTATATTATAATTTCTCTACACTAGGGGAAAGGTTAGTTTGTAGTTGAGGTTCAAAGTAGTGAAGCTCTAGTATCCTACCAACTTTTATCCTAATAAAAAATGAATGATGACAAATCATAAGATAGAGAAACCATGGAACTCTTGCATGGAAGCAATCCTAATGGCTTTTAATTCCTCTTATTATCCCCCTAAATGATCTTCTATATATTTAGTTGATCTACGAAATAACAGATTAGTCGTGCTAAACTTAGTCTATCACAAGTAATTTGAAAGATTGCAGCTTTACTTTAATCTCCAACCTTCACATGTGTTTTTTTACTTCAAAGTTACTACAGAAAAATCCCAGTTGAAGAATTCTTTAAGGTAAGTTGTTTCACACACTTTCTTCTTTTTTTGTTTGAAACATCTACCAGGGCGACACACTAGACTACCTCGGCATCCCCGGTCTCCATTTAGCTGGAGGTCAAGGAATTCTCATCATAGCCATCTGTCAAGTCCTTCTCATGGTAATCTTACAATAAAACCCTCTGTGAGCTACATTTTTTGAACTTTTTTCGCAGTATAAATATGGTTCCTTGTATCTCTTAACTAAGGAATGCTTCAAGATTAGTCTTTCCATCCGCAGGTTGGTCCAGAGTATGCACGTTACTGTGGCATTGAGGCCTTGGAGCCTTTAGGCATATATTTACCGGGGGACATCAATTATCCAGGAGGCGTGCTTTTTGACCCCTTAAATCTCTCCCAAGATCCCGTTGCATTTGAGGAACTGAAGATCAAAGAGATAAAAAACGGGCGCCTAGCCATGGTTGCATGGCTAGGTTTTTATGCTCAAGCTGCTCTAACTGGTAAAGGACCTGTACATAACCTTCTTGACCATGTTTCTGATCCTTTCCATTATAATCTGCTTTCAGCTCTAAAAGCTCTGTAGATTTTGTATATGATTCGTCTTGTAAATTCTATATTCGTCCTCAATTTCATCATCGTGGTGTTCAGATAATTGAACTTATAACTATATTATAAGAAGCTCTTTGTATGACTGAATTCACCTTTCAATTGAAATCACAGATTTACATATCAGAATATTGTATTATGATTAAGCCAGCCAGTACAAATATTGAATGGAGAAATGGATGTAATTTGTCCCAACTAATTAATGGAATGAATGAATATTATTCCATTGTCATAACTAATGAAAAGAAATGTGTATCGGCATAATTTAACTCCTGCAACTAAAAACAGGGATACTTAATTGCTAACACACTATCCCGTCACACTTTCCATCACAAAACTACTCCCTCTGTCATGCCTAACATGATTTATTTCTTTTCGACAAGATTATTTAGAAAAAATGTATAAAAAGATTAAAAGGATAATATATATCTTTTAAAGAAATAATTATTTTTTAAACCAAGTAAGATGAAACAACTCGAAAAATAATACGAATCAAGTCCGATAAGACAGATAGTACTTCATAAGCAATTGAAACAAGCCAATACATGTGAAACAATATATAAGTTTCATGTATAATCTTCAGAGATATCTAAACGGTGGAAACCTCCCATATAGAGGGGATATTTTCGGGTTCATTCCAACTACTCTACCTCCCATACCTCGTTCCACAAGGGAAAACTCTTCCCTAAGAGAATCCACACACCAATCTCATAAGAATATAAGAAGGTAAATCACGATGACTCATCGGATAAAAAACTATAATTTTGTCTACTGCCTACAAAGAGTCATCATAAAAAGTGTGAAACTCTCACACTACGACTGCTATGACTCGACCGTTGATCCTTGTTCCAAATTTGCTAACCCGCACTACTCTACCTCATATACCTCGAAATAATAAAAAATAAACACGGAGCTACATAAGCCGATGATCACAAGGAAACTTAGAAGTTCCTACAAATCTTAAAAGATGTTCTTTGAAGTTAAGATATCAGATGTTATTTATTCCGACACTAGCATAAATTGATAAAGACATAACACGCACTAACCTCAAACGAAAAGACAAAGGATGAAGCAAAACTGGGGAAATAAATGTGTTACTCGATCACAAAATTTATAGCAGGGATACAAAACAGCAATTCGGTGTCTCATCAAAATGAGGCAATCCAGGCTTCTAGTTCACACACCACGAGGTCTTTGAAGTAATGCCCAAAAGAAAATTCCAAATTTAATTGCACACAAATTTTGATAATACTCCAATGGTGGGCTTTCTACTGCAAAAAAGAGTTTAGACTTTGATGGCGTACTTCCTCAAAGGGAAGTACATTTCTTTCTTCTTCTGCTTTTCCGTCTTCAAAGAAGCCTGAAAACAGTAGCGAAACAAAATCAAACACTGCAATCAAGTTCCGAATTCAGTAAATCTCCATCATGTAGTTAAGAACTTGGTGGCAAAGGCTAATCAACTTGACTGCAGAATTTTATGATTAAAAATACACAATTCCTTTTGCTTACATAGCAGTGCAACTTTATAATGCAGTAATTTCATGAAGAGGCACACTCCAGTGTATGGATGTCAATTGGTGGGTTTTACCCGGACCAGAACCAATAAATAAGTAATGGTTCTGGTTCTGAAACCGACCCATTAGACACTGGATCCGGACCGGAGCCGGACCATCAACTATGGGTCTTAAAAGGTCCGGATCTGAGCGGGTCTGAAACAAGAACCGGACCAAAACCAGACAAGAACCAGAACTAAAATCAAAACCGTTGCTATATAATTTTTTTTTTTTTTTTGAGAAAAATTTACTATAGATTGCAAATGCATGGAAAATGAAAGAAGACCTCCACAAGCATCGAAGGTTCATCCCAAACATACATTATAAAACATCTACAGATGCTTTCGCAAATCTATGAGCTAGCTCATAATCATCTCAACGAACTAGCTAAATGGCCAATCCTGTTTCATCCTTCCAATAACGCACGACCATCAACAATGAACTCACCAAAGAGGGAAAAAACCCTCAACAAGACCACGGCTCTCAACAAATGAGAGAAAACAAAGGCTCTCAACAAAGGAGAGACAACAAACTCTCACAAAGGAGAGACAACAAAAAACGATGGAGAAAAACAAAAACCAGAATCTCAGAGCACAGAGCTAAAAAAAGGCCTAGATCTAGCAAAAACACACTAGATCTGAACCAAATCACTCTAATCCTCGAGATCCATTTATTCAAAAAAGAAAAGATAGATAGAGACCATGGAATCAAAATCCGATCCGCAAGAACACCCAATGTGACGAAAACACCTCGGAACCCAATCATGGCCTCGGATGCAGATCGACTCGGATCCATAGCGTGGAATCGGATCTGCGGCGTCACCGGAAAACCGTGAAGTGTCGGTGCAAATGGCTCGAACCTGGCCTGGTTTATTGATCTTTGAAAGCGAGGAGGAGGGAGGAGAGGAGCAAGAGGAAGCTTTGGGGGAGGGAGGGCCTCACCCTCCGTGTTCTTGTCTGGGAGGGGTGAGGCTCGATATGGATAAAACTAGCTCATTGACAAGCCTATTTAAACTTAGGTTTATCAATAGACGGGTTTTACTCGGATCAGAATCAATAAATAAGTATTGGTTCTGGTTCTGGAACCAGATCCGGACCGAACCATCAAACTATGGATCTAAACGGTCCGGGTCTAAAGCGGGTCTGGAACCGGAACCGAAACCAGAACCGCTACTTTAAAATTTAATGGGTTTTGAACGGTTCCGGATCGGTCCGGATAAAACCCACCAATTGACAACATCCCTACTCCAATGTACTCCAGATCCCCAATGCCATCCTAATTGAATCCTAATTGTAACCTCTAAAACTTAATTGGGGATTTATGAGCTCTAATTGGGTAATGTACCATACATTCAGATGTCCTTAAGTTTTTGCCTTTCAAAGAAATAGCATTTCATTATTTTTTAGAAATTAAGAGTACACAAAAGGTCTTGTAAATTGTAATAACTTCTCAAGACTACAAAAACTAAAATCATGAAATTTGTGGGAAAGGGGATTGAGAAATAATGTTTAAATCCATAAATTCATTATTTATATGTTACTCGATGCACAACAAACCTATCTTAAACTGAAACAAGGAGCCTGATTATACAACTGTTATATTCAACAGGAACAACATTTTAAGCTACAATATCATACCCATAAAGATCTAAACATCTATACTTCTCTACTTACGATAATGAACTCAATTAACCAAGCAAGCAAAGAGCCAATATAATTAATAAGAAAAACATCAAATTTTTGAAAAATAAAAGTAGAAGTAATAATACCTGGTGCTTAGTTAGGCGGCGGCGGATGGCGCGCGTCTTCTTGGGGCGAAGATCGAGGGGCAAATACTTCTTGTTTTTGTAGGCTTCGCGCAGAGCGGACTTCTGCTTCTGCGAGATAACGGTGAGCACCTGCGCAATCGACAGTCTCACCACCTTGATTTTGGAGAGCTTGTTGGGAGCGCCGCCGGTGACTTTGGCCACACGCAGAAGCGCGAGCTCCGCCTTCAGATCCTTCAGCTGGGCTAGCAGCTCTGTCTTGTTCTTCTGCCGAAGCTCGTGCACCTTGATCCGAGCTACAAAAGCATAACGATCAACACATCAATGTCCAGCAAAACGAAAAGAAAAAGGTTAATTGATCTATTTTCCTTCAAAATTGGAGTGCGAGTTCGAATCCTCACCCATTTCTTCTCCTTCGTTCTCTGTTTCGGCAGAAAAGCTGCGGCGGCAGCGACGAGCGATGTGTGGTTCAGCTTTTCAGCAATTTCAAACCCTAATTATATCTTATTGTTTCTATTTGGGCCAATTTCAAACCCTATCTTTGGCTCATTAAATCCCCTCAAAAGGCCCAGTCATTGTCCCCTTCAAATTTACCCCTCCCTCCCTCTTGGATGGGGGCGACTCGGAAGTCTCTAATTAAAATGTATTTGGACGGGTTTTACCCTAACCGATCCGAAAATGTTTATAACTCATTAACATGGATTCAGGTTCTTGACTCGTTCGGATATGGACCGATCCAGACTCGATTCGGTCCGACGTTTTCTAATTTTTATTTGATATACTATAGCCTTATCTAATATGTTTTAGATTTTCTATTATTAATTCATTACTATTTTTTATTAAGTTGTAAAAAAAAAATTATTCTTCCTAAACACTAATATCTGCTCCCAATTCTGTGGTTCTATTTTTATCGAGTCTTGTGACCAAACACTAATATATTGTTTAATGTTATCAAATAAAATATTCTGTATTAGTTGCATAAAAAATTATTGAAGGAGTAAAGTCAGTGTATATAATTAAGTCTCGTACTTTCATATTCCTTAAGGAAAATTAACATTGAATTTCTTTAATTGTATTTTGTTTTTGAATTATGTCCACATACTTTCATGTATAAAATTAAGTCACTGAATCTCATTTATGTTAAAACTGAGAATTTGCTAGTTTCTGATTAATTTGATTCATGGTAGATGCTACTCCAGAAGTACAACTCCAAACTTAATTTAATATGTATAATTAAAAGTACAAAGATGATTCTAACAACTAAAAGTACAACCTTAATTTTTAATAATTAAAATCGCAAGAGGCACATACAACTTTTTTGACCTGTATTACATTTTCAAAAGAATATTAGGTTTCATTTTGTAATATGTAGTCAAAAAGTGTTGGGGAAATTAATCTTCACCTATAAGTAATGAGTTACCGAAATTAATCTTCATACATAAGTAATGCCCATTCCATAGGTACAAATTCTTACCAACCGGTACTTAAGTTTATTTAATGATATAATTTTTCTAAGAACGTGAAAGAAACAATGTGTCACACACTTCAATAATATTTAATTCACACGTGGACTTTATTTTATTTTGTATTGATGCTCAATAGATTCTTAACATAACTTATGGTCAAAATTTCTCTTAAACACCAAACTTTATTTATCTCATCTAATCATCGATACGTAAGTTCTGCCATAATTTATTGGTTTACTTTTGAAAGGCACATTTTGGTACCAACACAATTCAGGAATCGGAAATTAATCATAAAATAATTTTAATGAATTATTTTATAATTCATAATTTTACTCTCAAATTGCAACTATAACACTGATTAGAAAAATGAGAAAAAAATACTTATAAAAAATGTTAACTTACTTTGCAAACAAAACGTAATCCTCCGTACTACGTACCGAAAAGTTTTCAGACAACAATTATGGGACGGAGTGAGTAATTTTTAAAGCGACAAAACTAATATGATAGTAGTCAAATTGTCAGAATAATTGATACTCGAAAATCCAATCATGCTATAAAATCAATAGAGCGTTGAAACCTCTGCCACGACAATAAAATTTGAAAAAATTCTATAGAACATGTAGGTGTATTATATCATCTCTTATATAATAATATTTTATTAATACAAATTAAATTAATAAAATATTATCATGTGATAAAGTGAATATAGACACCTACACGTTCTATATTCTCGGAAATTGAAAAGTGATTAAATCAATAATAGAATAATTGATACTAGAAAATCCAAATCATGTTATAAAATCAATAGAGCGTTGAAACTTCTGCCACAACAACAAAATTGGAAAGTTATTAAATCATTAATAATTATTCTCTCTCTTTTTTGATAAGCATCTTCACCTATCAAATTACACATATAAAAAAAATAAAGAAATTTATTTTTGTAACCTTATTAATTACTATGATAAATAAAAAACATACAACTAATTATCAAGTTTCAAAAGTATTAAATAAGAATAAAATAGGAAATATATCACAATTTTACTTTCAAATTACAAACTAGGACACTAATTAGAAAATGAGAATAAAATACTTATAAAAAATGGAGAATAAGAATAAAATAAGAAAGATATCATAATTTTACTCTCAAATTGCAAACCAGGACACTAATTAGACAATGAGAATAAAATACTTATAAAAAATGGAGGAAGTATTAGACAATGAGAATAAAATACTTATAAAAAATGGAGGAAGTATCAATTAATTAACTTATAGGATGACAAACAGGATGCTTAAACTAATTAATTAAGGTCGGGTAGAATTAGACAGATTCCCACTGCAAAAATCAACGTATTGTAGGTTGTTGATCGGACAATCTATTAATTGTGCATCTCGCATTGTCATAATTCACCGACCAAATTATTTTCTTAAAATTCTCAAGACATGAAAATAATTCATTAGCTTAACTGACAATTATATTTCTGTCATTTTATTATTTTAAATTGCTAACCAGCCGCTGACATGTCCTGCGAAACCTCTTATTTTTGTTTTTCGTTACATCCTTTTATATTATATATTTCCCTCGAAATTATTTCTAAAATGAGTATACACAATTAGTATATCTACAATTACATTTTGATAATTTTATAAATGATGTTGAAACTTGATGCATATTAAAGAAAGGAGACATAACAGCTAGGCATTAATGATTTATGTTGATGATTTTAGGATCGACATATTCCAATGCTTAGAATTGTTTATAGTTTGGCGACATGTAATTGTAATGTTTTAGTCACCAATACATCCGTTCCAATTTCCAATAACTAGGTCCTCTCTCATGCCTTACCTATAATATTTATTTATTTATTTATTTTGTTGATATGTCTTGAAACTATCTCCTGCTTTAGAGTTAGTCGGGGGTCTCGCTACCCGATCAACGAGTCGGGGGGTCAAAGGCGCGACACACCGTTGCCTGGGGGTCCAGGGGGACGAAGACGCCCTCGGCCCGACAAAGTATCTGATAATCTTATATATATAGTCTTTGAGAGTTGTAATTGTAATCTGTAACCTAGCCGTCTAATAAAATGTGTTCTCATTTTCTGCCCGTGGATGTAGCCAACTCATTGTTGGTGAACCACATAAATTTGTGTTTTCTTTATGTTTTTATTTCTTAATTGCACAATAATCCTAATCTGTTACAACATATTTTTTTATTTTTTTATTTATTTTTTTTTGGGTGGGGGGGGGGTGCCTATTGCCTATTGATATAGTTTGATTTAAGCTTTTGTAGATTCATTTGCAACGGAAAGTTGGCATTTCTATGTATTGACACTCGATTTCAAAATTCTTATTTTTCTAGTTTTAGAAGATATAGAAAATTATAAATATTACACAACATGCTCGAATAAAAAAGCAGTGATGAGATTTCGATCATGTGTTGTGATCTTTGACCATTAATTTATCCATTTCATTAATTCCAAAAGTGGACCACCCCTAGAGGGGTATGATTTTAAAATATTGTTGGTATTTACATAATTGTTCATATTAGAAATCATATAGTCCGTCTCTTTGTACCAAAGTATCAATTAATATATGCAAGGATATCAATTATCAAGATCCCGAGAAAGTATAAATTAATTCTTAACAGAATTAAATTGACATGATAAAATACTATTGAAGATCGTAGTTAGTGACCTCCATTTTTGTAACATTTGATTCCTAGACCTTGACATTTAATTGGTTCCTCTGTAGGGAACAATCCAATCTCATATTTCAACACCATTGATTTGTTTCGTACGTACCATTTTTATCCTAAAAATTAAGAATCAAATGAATTCGCTATGAAGGTTGATGAATTTGATGAAAAAGTAACTGAATCCAAAAATTCAAAATTTTTCACTCAGGTTTGAATCCCAAGAGGGGTGAAAATTCCATTTTTTTGGATTCAATAACTTTTAAAACAGATTCATTAACTTTCATTGTGAATTTATCATTTTTGGTTCTCAAATTCTTATGATAAAAATAGTTCTCACGTTAATCCTTATATATATATATATATATATATATATATATGGGTATAGATTATCTTATTTAATGTATGTAACGAAGTAATGTATTGAGTTTAAAATATAGGATAAAAAAAATATTAACAGTGCTCGGATTCGGAATCACGAAAGGCTTGGCCGTCCAAGACAGTGATGACACCTTCCTTGAATGCACCTAACTAGATACGATCACCTTAGATTAGCCCTAAATGCTATTAAATCTAATATACATTTAAATATTTCCCTCACATAAAAAAATAAAAAATCTGTCTTTTCATTGTTTATATGGGAATTTTACATTGAAAACTTTTGTAATCCCCCCCCCCCCCACACCCCCCACACACATAAAACTTACCACTGTTCATTAATGAGCCACTAATAATATTTAGCAACACAAAATAACTATTGTTATGCCGAAACTTAAAATCAAGTCCTGGCTAAAATAAGATGAAATTATTAACATATTACTAGATGATACTATAATTGCAAAATACATTAGGTTCCCTCCAACATTTTTTTTTGTTTTTACATTTGTAAACTATGTGATTCGTTGGAAATTTGCTCTACAGCATCCGTTGCGGCTAGAGTGGAGAAGAATTTTAGAAGAAAAATAATGTAGTTTTTTTTATATATATATATATATAAAGAAAGTAAAGTAAATATAAAAATATTGGCAACGAACCTTCCTCATTTACTTTTTTTGGGTCAATTTAATACGAAATTTAAAGGCCACGTCACGAGACTCGAACCAGAGACCTTTGTGTCTCAGCATTAACCACTCTACCACTAGGCCAACATACGCACACAACCTTCTTCATTTACTCTTCTCTCTTATTTATGCAAGTGTCGCTCCGTCACATAATAATAAGGTTATCAAAGTAAGTTATATTGTAAATGATAACTAAGTATAACATATTCGTTTAATACTAACAATTTACAGCATTGTGATAGACTGGTGGCATTGACTTAGAAAAAATGGAATGGAACCAAACTTACTATAAAAGGATTCATTGTAAAATGATGAACCGCCAAAAAGTACAAATTAAACTTCACTCTGCAATTAATACCTCAATTAAATAATGAGACTATTAATTTCGAGGATTTCTGTTTGATCACTCAAGTAAATATGCTTCAAACAAACGGTACAATTATTTAAAAATTAACTCAAAATTCTATAATCTAGACGTGCAAATCCATATAAACACAATCGTCTAAAACTCGAGCATCTGATATTGTCCAATATAGGTGTACTACATCATCTCTCACATGTTATATTAATAAAATATTATCATATGAGAGATGATATAGTACACCTACATTTAGGTAGATCCGATTAATTATAAGATTTTTAGAGCGTAACAAGTGGTGAAACATTAGCGAAGTTCACTAAAATAATGGTATTATTATTTGTTCCCATAATTAATTGTATATATCTAATTTAAGTTTTTGGACACCTTTGTTCTAGTAGGTTATAAATAGCAATAATATCATTTGTTTAAACTAAAGTTTAGTTTTATGTTCAAAAATGGCAACTGTAATAGCTTGAGTAAATTTTTTTGCAAAATCAAGTTCATGTAAGCACTTATAGCAGTAAACAAACAATAGAAAACTCAATCGTAAACCATTACCATAGAAAATATGAGGTAATTAAATGAAAATAAAAATAAAACCTCACTCTACAAAACTTAAAAATATACAAAACACGCATTTCCATTCTATTTAGAGAATTTGGTTTGTCTAATATATCCTTATAATATACTCCCTTCGTCCACCAAATACGTTCATTTAATTTTATTTGCTCCGTCCACAAAAAATGTTCACTTTTCTTTCTGGAAACCTCAACTTTATATTTTTACCATAAATCTATCAACTTATTTACAAAAAACACTCGTGGTCCATATTTTTACACTCATTATCCATTAATATATTCATTTATTATTTTCATGGCACATCTTTTTATACTCACTTACTTTATATTCATTACAGTTTATTAAAACTCGTACCACCAAAATCAAGGAACGATTTTGGTAGACGGATGAAGTATCTTTATTTAAGAACACTTATGGTATATGATATATTGTATTCATAGATTATTATTATAAAAATGTTAATTCTTCCAAATTTTGATCATACATATAATAGTCTTACTTATTTTACTCTTTAAAGATCGGTAAGTAATTTAATATATTTTAATTTTAGGATAAATATCACTTTAACCTCAAAGTTATACTCACTTTATTAAAAATATCATGAACTATTCAAAATATTTATTAAACTACCAACTGTTAGTATTGTATAAAAAATATCATATATCCATTTTTCTGTCCCGTGAATTAATCTTAATGTGGCTCACCGGATGCCTCATGAAAATGCGGATGTAATTTCATGTAACATCTATGCTCTTTTTTTCTATGTGGTATTAGACGAGCCACGTCAAGCGATCGAAAAATGTACGCAATATATTTTTGATATAAAGTTGATAGTTAATGATTCAAATAAGTATTTCTAAAAATTAAGGACATTTTTGATAAAACAGATATAGTTTAGGGTTTAAAACAATATTTATCCTTAATATTATATATTTGATAGAAAATGAAAAAATATTTTTATGTATAATTTATTTTTAAAAATGTAATTTATATATATATATATATATATATATATTAAATTTAATAGTTTGCAACCCAAATAAAGATCCAATTAAGTCTCTACAGAAAGAATGGAATGCTCTTGGCAATCACTCAAGTGGCTATATAATACTCTCTGTCCACATTAAGTGTATCTTTTGTTAACAACACGTGTTCTAATAAAATTATTAGTGAATATTGTTTGAGTAAATAAATGACCCCACTATATATTAATTTATGAGTGGTAGAAATTATTTTTTGGTAAGTAATGTGTGATTGTGAAATTGAATAATAATGAATAACATTCTAGAAAATAAACTAACATATTTTTCATGAACGCCGAATAAAGTAAATTATGATATACGGTTAGTAGATAGATGAAGTATCTCACATGTAAAAAGTAGCTAAAGAAAACTCAAAATTAAACAAAAAATTTGGAGTGATGAATCGAAATAAAGACAAAAGTTTAAAAGTGGAGCAATAATTAAGAAATAGTGGAAGAGAAGTTCCACTGAATATAGAAAGCAACTCTTAGTGGTGAAATGAAACATTGGCGAAGTTTGTTAGAAGAATGTGGCACGCGGCGAGGAAGCTGCACATGCTTGAGACGCAAGGTTATTTCCCTGCAGCTGACTCATCCCTTACATCACGTGCTTGCCCCTACGTCACCACCCCCAAATTCCTCGCCCTCATCCCCAACTATATTAATGCGCCCCCCACCGCCTCATTTCCCCATTTCCACATTCACTCCTCTCTCTCACACACAAATATTCATTTGCATCATTTCACACTCAATTGTCTAAATTATCAACAAGTTAGAATGGGAGGTTGTGTGTCTTCGGGCTCCGATCACTCTCGCCATCAGAAGCCGTGTGCCACGGTGATCTCCGTCGCCGGAGAATTGCGCCGGTATCCTCTCCCCATCACGGTGTCGCAGGTGATTCAGTTCGAGACGTCGTCGCCTGATTCCTTCTTCCTCTGCGACTCCGACCGGCTCTACTTCGACGACTACATACCGCGTCTCGACGCGGAGGAGGTGCTGGAGCCGGACCAGATCTACTTCGTGATGCCGACGTCGAGGCTTCAGCAACGCCTCGCCGCCTCCGACATGGCGGCGTTGGCCGTCAAGGCCAGCGTCGCGTTCAATGACTTCAATCCGCGACGGAGCCGGAAGTCTCGGATCTCGCCCGTTTTGGTGGCGGAGGAGGATCCGCAATCGGTTCATCAAATCAAAATCAACAGCAATTCATATGTTCATGCCAAAAATGTGAGGAAGGCGTCATCGGCCGGCGTTTCGAGATCCAGCTCTGTGAGGAAGCTGCACAGATATTCTTCGCGGCGAGCGAAATTGGCAGTTCGATCGTTCAGGATTAAGCTCACCACAATTAACGAAGGCTCCGTGCTCCTTAATTAATTGTTTAATTATTGATTTATTAAGTGGAGGTTGATTCATTTCTTCCGCGGAGGAATTCCGCTGTAAATAATTTTGAGTCCTTTCCTGAAGCTCTCGATCCCCATTTGGAATTGGTAATTCCATAGATAGTTCATCAAGTTGAGCATCTAGAGAGTTTTTTTTTTTTTATATATATAGTTTTTATAATAGATCCAAATCAGATTGGGGAATTGGAGTCGATGTTGTCATTTGAAGAACAAAACAAAGGTTGAAAATGCATATTCTGGTTGTCCAACGGCAGGTTTAGAGAGAAAATCATCATGTATTGATACGTTTGAAGACACTATCATCTGTCATATTAAATAATACGTTCATGTTCATATCGTATGCGAATGATCATTCTCAATATATTGTGTCGATCTCTTTATCGATACATAATTATTAGATGTTCGTGTTAAAATATTAACATTTAATAATGGTTTTAAAATCCCTTTAAATAATAGTAGTAATAATAATAATCGTTTTAAAATAATATTCTATATGTGGACGCGCGCGCTTCAACACATTCAAGTAGTAACTTTATCATTATTAATAGGAGTGAGTACATGCTTCTTTAAAAAATTGAGTGAGTACATTCGAGCGTGCATCATTAATTTCTTCGACTAAGCTAAAATTCAAAATTTCAAATTACATATATAATTGTATATAAATGTAATTTAAATTAAAGCTTAAATCGACGATCGTTGATGTCGTGATTAATGAATAATGAACTTAGCTTGGGCAGTGGCGTATGCTTCAAAACTTGCCCAGTCTCTAGTGTTATTTTCGGTATGTGGAGATTAACCTAAAGTCAAAACGTATTTAAACACGAAATTAAACACAGTTATCAATGATTCGTTGTTATTAATACAAAATATTTTAATTGTTAGGTTTCATGTGGATACGGTGTATATAGTTGCATTAATGATTTTAGGCAAAATATATCCGCATAATTTCTGTAGTAAGTATTATTTTCTGTTTCATTAGCGTTTTGTACAAAATTTTCATTTCAGTATATTCTTACACTTTTAATGCCATAATTTATGCATAGAAAACCCTTAAGCCTTCAACTTTGATTATCTTAATTTAGGATTTTTTTTGTAATCCCCAAGGACGTTTAATGGTTAAGGTGGATTCGCATGGTAGGAGGTCATAGGTTGAACACCACCAAATCTTATGGGTTTGAGTGCATCACGTGGTTTTCCAAGTGTGGTTTACTGTCCAGAGTGGTTTGCGGCTATTGCATAGGAACATGGGGTTTATCCAGGTCTTGTGCTAAGGTAGCGGTGCGGTTCCCATGATAAAAAATAAAAAATAAAAATAAAAATAGGATTTTCCATATCTTAATTATAGATCATCAAGGGAAGTTGAAGGTGATGGAAAAAAAATGATTAATTGTTTGAGCGGAAGAAAAGAGAGGCACATAAGTATATCGAATATAAAAGCAGAAGCATCAATTAAAATGGACAACTTGTTTAAATGCTTGATGAAACTAAACAGTACAAGCTACGATTTATGAATATGTTTTTCCATAGTTTTACAATTTTTTATATTTTGGGAATCAGATATATACTTCATTCATCTGAATGTTTAGTCTAGTATTCTGTTTGGGGTGTTCTTATAATATATTACTCCCTCCGTCCTTGATATTTGTTTATTTTATTATATTTCGATACGTCCATAAAATTCGTTCACTTTCATTTTATAGACATGGACCCCCCTCAAAAGTTAACACTTTTATCCACATCCAATCCATTTATTTACAAAAATTCACTCATGACCCATATTTTATACTCATATAACATATTTTATTATGTGGATCTTATTCTCCACTCACTTTATACTAATTGCATTTATTAAAATCTGCACCGATAAAAACTAAAACCATATATGATGGGCTGAATGAGTATAACTAGTTTTAGTTTTGATACTCATCCATATTCTACGTGATCTAATTAGAAATTAACATTTTATAAGGAATTATTGGAAGCCCACAGGTTTTATTAAATAACTTGTGTAACACGAAAGTTTTAGTTGAATAACTTATGTTTCTAAATAATTTTTAATCCCTCTGATAGACTAACACGTATAGAGATGCGATAAGAAATTACTAATTCCGTCCCATATAAAATGTCTCATTTCTTTTATACAAGGATATTTAGGAGAAATATATAAAGTACTTAAAGTAATAAAAAGTGAGTATATATGACTCACACCTTTTGAAAATATAATTATTTTCTAAAATTGAATAAGACATTCGTAATGAGACAATCCAAAAAGGAAATTGAGACATATTAAATGGGACAGATGAAATATAATTTTATTCAGAAGAGCGAAGTCAAGATAGGATAAGCCATTCCTTTATTCTCAACATGTAATTTAAGCTGAAATATTGGTATCAGGGCCGTCACGAGGCGCGGCATAGGTGACACCCTTGGGCCCATAATTTTAGGAGGCCCAAAAATTTTTATATCCTCTTATATTAATATAAATATTCCTTCAAAATACAAAATATTCAATATCCCAAAATTTTGTTATAAACTCTTGGGGGCCCAAATTTTGTAAAAAAAATAATTCTTTTATAAATGATATATTGTACATCTTTTTAGATATATTCAATTGTATCTCCATAATGAAAAAGGGATCCATTTTTGTTGTTTAATACGTCTTATTATTTGTCGGACCTACCGATTGGTATCTTTACTTGTATGATAATTTAATTTTAGTTTTTTTTTTTAAAAACCAATTTCTCTGGAAAAAATCCGAGCCGCTGTTACAAAAAATCAATAAAAAATACTAGTTCTTTTGGCACAAATTACAAAAATATATTTAGATCTTTATACAATTTGATTGCAAAATTACGCCTTTTATCGTTAGTTTCGTAATTGCAATCAGTCATTTGACGTGTGTATGCAAACAAAAATACATTCAAACATTCTATCTAAAATGTAATCAAATTACTGTAATAAACTTGAACTTTCAATTCAAATTTTCCACTTCGGAATGAAGGGTGGGCCGTAAAACACAGAAATTGACAGGTGAAAAAGATGGAATCCAATTACGTGGGTGATTACGTTGTTATCCAAGTCAATTGACCATAGATAATATTATCCAAATTAATTTAATTTAATTTAATACATGGAAATTTAGTAGCATTGTTGAAATTTTATACATGCTAGGAATTTTCAATTCGTGCGTACCATAATGACTTTACTGAAGGCATTTAAATATTGATTTGCATCTATAGTTAATCACAGTATAACAATAATTATGTACTTAGACTAGTAAATTGTACTATGGAAGTTTTTTTTCTCTAAGCTGTTTATTATTGGTATGATTAGGTTTGATAGATAAAATTAATCCAACCTAATCAAGTGTTTACTTTTAGGATTAATATTTGAGGATATCTCAAAGCCTCGTGATTATTTTAATCATTTGAATTGTTCTTCATTAATTTTAATCCAACCAATATAGGTAGGATTGAAATAATCCTTCAAATAAATGGAGAATTATTTATCCCAATTTTAATCATTCACTAATCATTTGTAGTAAACAAATGATTGATAGATACAAATTATCTTATCACACGTTTAATCCATCAAATAATCAATCCTTCAAAATGCTAATCATGCAAAGTAAACACCACCTAATAGCTTTAATTGAATCGTTGATACGTGTAGTCTAAATTTACCGATATCGAAATATTCAAAAACTAATATTCACAAGGTTTTGGTAATACTACACCAACAAAATTTAATACCAGTAAAAGTCTAAACTAACAAAAATTTAAACAAAATTATTTATCATCAAACTAAACATTCACCTTCTCTATCATCCCTTCTCTCTTTACACAACCCAAGTTACCCAACCCAACCCACCACCAATCGCCAACTTCATTATCCAAGCTCTGGATACGATATTTTCTCATCTACGATTACGACTATGGTTCAAGGCGGTTATGCTCATTTGAAGATGGGAAAATCTCCTTGAACCACAATCGTAATCGAAGATAGGAAAATATTGTATCAAGACGTTGGTTAATGAAGCTAGCAATTTGAAGTTCAATCTGTCAAATCTGGTTGGACCACTTGTGCTCAAACATTACACTCTTTTGTGTTCAATCAACCACATACAAACGTCAACTATAACTTCTTCCAACTAACAAACAAACAACAATTATTTTCAAAGCTGCTTCTTCACAACAAGGTGGGCAGCGCAACCTGTTCCACAGTCGTAGGAAGGGTAGAAGATGTTGACAGAGTAATCCTATTATTGCTACTGCTTTTCTTTTTCTATCTCTGCTATTATTCACCGCTCCAAAAAGGAAACAATTTTACACTAAAAATATCTCGAATTTCACACACATTACTTTACACACAAAACATAACTCTCATTAATCTACGCTCGTTAAAAAATGGCCCAACAATATTCGATTTGAGGAATATTATTCTACATTTTGCATAGATAATTGCAATATATTCATTTTTTCAAAATCGATTTTGGATAAATGGAAAAATGATATGCTAAAATTGTGTAATATACGTGAGACCTATCAACCATTGTAATTGTTGAAACGTTTAAATTTTCGGCTCTTGTAACCGTTTAATGGCTAGTAGTCATGATGGTTGAGCCCATTTGAGTCCCCTGGAGTGTCATTTGACTCGGATGGGATCCTCTGTCCCTCTCCCACAATTTATTGTGTCCATACTGTCTCACTATTAATTTCATTATTTTATTTCTATTTATAACAAAAATATTATTATATAATAAATCCTAATTAGTATTTATCACTAAAAATTGAAAATTTAAAAATTATGTACTCTAATTTTGGATTTTGATCCTAATAATCAATAATTAATTTAAAAAGTAAAAAATAATAATATAAAATAATTATACACCCTAATTAGATTAGTTAATCATATTTAATTAACTCAAAATTACACTAAAATATAATAAATTAAATTAAAATTGAAGAAAAAATGATTAAAAACTATAAAAACTATCAAAAATAAAAAGTAGGACTCCAAAAATGAAACAGATGATCCCATGTGATTCGCGTTGAGGAAGAAGAACACACCAAACGAAAGCTCCTCTTCTCTCTCTCTACTACATTTCATCACCTTAGCTACATTTTAGGAGCATAAAACTCCATTCTCAATGTTGGAATATGGAGCTTGAATGGATTATACACTCAAGTCCGATTTCGATGATCCAAATTTTTAGGCCCATGTTTTTTGGCTCAGGCGGAACCCTAATTTGCTTAGGGTTAATGTTTAATTATTGTCTATTTAATTGTTGTTTTTCCCGTAATCTATATCCGAAATATATTGTGAAATGAAATTTTAAGATCGCTTCCGCGTAGTCGCAAGCATTTAACCGAGATAAACAATTCACGCTGTTTTATTTTCTATCGCGATTGTGGTATGTGTTTTTCGCAACACTCAAGACTTCTCAAAGTTTGTTGGAACCATTTGATTTTTGCTCCTAATATTAAGTAGATGCAACTCGTGTTATTTTTTAGGGCAATACTTAGTTCCATAAGCATTAGTATGAACGTATTTCATTTTGCAGAAAAAATGTTACCTTGATTTATAGAGTTTTTGATATTGATATTTTTATTTAAATTAGTTGTAATTTTACTTTTTTTTTATTTATAATTGTAAAACAAAGCACTTTCCTACTTATTATTTCTGCCATTTTTGTTGGTTGTATTTACAAACTGTACATTTACAAATTATTTTAGTAACTACCAAGTTTGATATGTTACCGACGTTTTGTACTCATTAAAAGAGAGATGCTTCGCTTTAAATGATATATTGTACATCTTTTAGATATATTGATTGTATCTCATAATGAAAAGGGATCCATTTTGTTGTTTTAACGTCTTATTATTTGTCGGACCTACCGATTGGTATCTTTACTTGTATAATAATTTAATTTTAGTTTTTTTAACCAATTTCTTTGGAAAAAAATCGGAGCCGCTGTTACAAAATAAATAAATAAACAATACTAGTTCTTTTGGCACGAATTACAAAAAATATATTTAGATCTTTATACAATTTGATTGCAAAAATACGTTTTTTATCGTTAGTTTCGTAATTGCAATCAGTCATTTGACGTGTGTATGCAAACAAAAATACATTCAAACATTCTATCTAAAATTTAATCAAATTACTGTAATAAACTTGAACTTTCAATTCAAATTTTCCACATCGGAATGAAGGGTGGGCCGTAAAACACAGAAATTGACAGGTGAAATAGATGGAGATCCAATTACGTGGGTGATTACGTTGTTATCCAAGTCAATTGACCATATATAATATTCTCCAAATTAATTTAATTTAATTTAATACATGGAAATTTAGTAGCATTGTTGAAATTTTGATACATGCTAGGAATTTTCAATTCATGCGTACCATAATGACTTTACTGAAGCATCTGAATATTGATTTGCATCTATAGTTAATCACAGTATAACCAAAATTATGTACTTAGGTCATCTCCAATATTCAACACTAAATTTAACTCCATTTTTCAATAATTGTCTCATCAAACAGTAATTTATCTCCAAGCCACAAACTCAAATTATAACTCAAAAGAATATTATCTATATATTCCTTCTCATTTACACATTAAATCCTGTAATATCCCGTAATTTTAATCCTAGATTACGATGATTAATTACGTAATTAGCATTATTAATTCAATAATTAAAATCTTAATTAGTCAACTCTTGACTTTGACCAAGCATAATTGGATAATTTCAGTATGAGATTCACTGAGCCTTAGTGAACTAAGGAATATAATTTCAATATTCCTTGACGTAAATTTCAACGTTGAATGAATTCGGCGTTACGTCTTCTGATATTATTAGCGGTTAAGCTTAATTTCGAAATTCCTATTATTATAGGAATAAATAAAGTTGTAACAAACTTTATTTTGAACATTTTGGAGATAATTAAGCTATGAGAATTTAGAGACGTTTCAAACGTCTACGTTTAGAGATAATGCGATAACTTTAGCATATGATCTCGGAATTATAAAATTCAAATTCCTATATTTATATTATGATATAAGGGCATTATTTATCATTAAATAATGCTAGAAAATTCAAAGAATGCAATGTACCTTATTTATGGGTTTCGAAAACCCTAAGTAATTAACTTAGGGTTTTATGATTCTAAATTGTTTTAAATACTTTTCTATGATTAAAATTATTATCTAAGGCATATAATATGTCACATAAATGTGTAGTAGCTATTTTATACAAGGAAATAAAATGTTTGGGAATACCTTAGCAATTTTGAAAATTAGGGTTTCTAAGTGTAATTTAATTTTATTCTTATCTAATTAATGATATATGATAATTATTATATTATTATGATGTCATTAAGGACTAAATGAGTGTAATACAAGTTGCACAAGTGTGGGTGCACACTTGCATGAAAGCGGCGACAATTATGGATTTTAAAGTATGATTTTTGTATAAATATCATCTTATAATTAATGAGATGTTATGAGTTGTATCCTATCTTGTATTAGGTGTAAAGTAACATTAATTACCTAATAAAACAAACCATCTCATGCTCATTTATTGTAGGAGCCGAAATGGTTGAATAAAAGGGTGGAGAAATTCTTAATTTCACACTATATATCAATGCCATTTGTATAGTTGAAATTTTTGACTTTTCAAAAGCTACTTTATACTATATTAATAATATGATAATAATATAGTATATAATATAAAAATTAATTAAAAACCTAGCCTAAAGTTTAGTAGTTGGCGTAAATTATGGAATAGAGGTTTAGTATGTTAATTCTTTTAATTTTGCCAATTGAGATAAAAATTCTTAATTAATTATAATATAGTATAATTAAATATATAATATAGTAATTAAACAAATAAAATCAATCCTAGTATATATATATATAGTTGGCGACACACACATTAATATATATATGTTTGATTAATTAAATTGCCAACTAATATCTACAAGTTGCAACTTAAGGATAAAATAACATCATGAAGTGTATTAGGATGAGATTAAAATTTTTGTCCCTTAGCATATGGAGGTGGCGATTTCTTTGACTAAGGTAAGCAAGTGTATTAGATATTTTTAATGTAATAATTATACTACAAGTTGCTAACATCTATAAATATAACATGAACTCTCCATTAATCCATTTTGCTTCCCCCATTTTCGAAACCTAAGAGAGAAGGAAAAGAGAGTGTTCTTCAATTTCCATCCCAAACCTAGATCATATAAGCCTTCAACAATAAAATCGAAACCGATTAAAGGTTAGAAATTTTACGAGCTTCGATTACGTACTAGAATTTTCGAATTTAGTCGTTAGAATTTATGTTATGATCTTAGTTTATATATATGATTTTCGAAAATTATGAATCATATGCTAAAATGTTTAGATATCATGTTTATACTATGTTATTAAGCATGTATATTAATTATATCATGAAATTAAACATGCTATCAAATTATTCTTATGAACCGAAAACTTGGGAGCTACATATGTTGATGATTTTGATTTTTAAATGTTGATTTGAGCATGGAATCATAATCTATAGTATTAATTATGCTTATATGAATTTATTTAGAATTTTGGAAAACTATAGCCTATAGTTTGATAAATACGAAAATTTTAACATATGTTATAATGTTGTGATATAATTCATGTTTAAGTGTTATAATAGCATATTAAGTGTGTAGATTCATAATATATGGTTGTAGGAATTTATTGAAATTTATAAGGATTTATTTGACCTAAGTCGAAAATTTCAAAAGTGACTTAGGTAAATTTTATTCAATAAGTCACAATAAATAACAATTATGTTGTAGTAAGCATAATTGAAGGTGATTAATCAAGATATGATTTTATTAGAATTTTTAAAAATCATTTGATGGGTTAATTGTGAAGTACCGAAAACATTAGTATATAATACTAAGGTGTATAAATTTTATTTGACTAAGGTAATTACATATTATTAATCACATGATAAAATAGTGTGACATGTGAATTTATAAGAATTTATGCACAAACCTAAGCTATTTATTCTATAATGACCGAAAATGTTAGGTTTAGTGCATTAATGATGTAAATTTATTTTATCAATTATAATTACATAATATGATCTAAAATAATGTTTTAGACATATTATAATTTTTGGGGAATTTTTAGAACAAGGATTGTACATGAAATGATAAAATTACACATGAGCTTAGAAAGTCAAAATGTTGACTTTTCGTTGACCAAAGTCAAAATTGTTGACTTTTGGTTGACTTGGTCAAAATAGTTGACCAAAATCGTTGACCAAGGTCAGCGGCACGCAATCGATAATGCGCGATCAATGTGACGTGAATGCGTTTAGTAATAATCTACTTACGTTACGTAAATGCATTAAAACGTCATTATATCTTAAAAGATAGAATATCTTTTATAAGTTAAGAAATTTCATAATCGACATCAATCGATTAAGAAACGCCAATTAAGTCCGACGTTAGCCTTATTTGATCGTGAGAACGTTATAGACTATGTTCGTCTCATCGAGCGTGACCGACGTACTAAAAATAATTCTTACGTTAAGGTGATACGTGGACGGAGGCGTTGGCGTAGGAAAGGACCATAGTTAAGAGACTACGTTATACGAGGTGGGCTTTACTCAAAACCCTTTTATTTACGATGCTTTCTTGAAAAGTATTTATTTACAAGCTTTCGATTGAGAAATGATTATGAAGCATTACATGCCCAAAATATTTATGTTTTAACGTATGGATCCTATCATGTTGTTGGGCGAGCCAACGATGTATATGAATCAGTTATTGGGTCGCTCCCAATTTATTTTTAAATCGATATCGGATCTTAAGTCAGAGGCAGAATTCCTGGCTAAGATTAACGTGTACACCAGTTTTTGTGACTGTGAGCCGTTAGCAACATCATCGGCGGTCGTGGATCTAGTCGGATGCGTAATCCCGACTATGTGATTGGGAGCCGTTAGCAACATCTTGGCCGATCACGGCGTCGGTAGGAGGAGGCTACTTCACGACGTGAGATCGGTTTATGAGATGAGTTATGAATTATTATGTGGATGATACGGATCATACGTAATGAAAATGCTGTGACGAATCTTTTGAGAAATGATAAAATATTTTAGTATTCACGAGTTATTTCAACTAAAATCCTCGTGTTATACTTATGGGCAGTGTAATTTTATGAAATGATTTTGGCATGAGTCCACTAAGTGCAATCTTGTACTTAGCCCTGCATGTTTGTTTTTAAATGTGCAGGTTGAGCTGCTGATGGGATGGACAAGTGTTGAGCAGTCGGAGTTTTTGTCGTTAATTGTTCACCTTGGATGTATATCTTCATATATGCATTCACATGCTTTCCGCTGTTCAAAACACTTTATTATATTTTTGGATATTACTTATGTTACCTCCGGATCGATTGAATCCTTTTGTTAATGGTCTGTTGGTCTAGTTTATTTGAAACCGTTGTGTGTTTATTTATAAAAGTTTGAAGTTTTGAAAGGTTGATGGTCATTATGTTCTTAATCCCTGCTTAGTTGATGACAGTCCCGTCTAATCCGTACTTTGGAAAGGCGTTTGTCGCGTTAATATCGAGGTGTCGACCTTTGAACCCAAAATCTTCTTTCAAAAGTTAAGTCAGATCAAGTCACTAGACTTCTAGAAATCAGCTGACTGTGCTCAACACTCCATCACATCAAGCTCAACCGGGAAAAGAGGTAAATTGTTTCCTCAGTTTTGATATTGAAAGTTGAAACAGTGAACTTGAAATTTTGGAAAATGAGATTGAACGCACATTTTGAAAGCAGTGAAAGTTATGAAAGTTTTGGGACGTATTCCAAAAGGAAATTTTCAATGTTTTGTGAAAAGTTGACAATTTTATGTCAAAAGTGATATGATAATGGGTTATCAGTGGTATGAGACCAATTTTACGAAGAATGAGTAATAGTTGGCATGATAATGCCAAGAGTGATGTTGAAGTTGTTGAAAGCATGAATGCAGAAATTATGTTATGATTTTTGGAAATATTTATTCAAAGTATTATCGTTCATTTTGAAAATGGGTATGTTATTCCCACAAGAACATAGATGCTCTAGGAAGCATGCTCACCTCTTGAACCTAGAAGTATGAATTCTAGGAGCTGGATCCCTTTTGCGAGAACAATAGTGAGGAATTGAACTACGAACGAACGAAAAGTCGATTGGAAACGAACTCGCATTTTCAACGAAAAGTTGACAAAAGCAAGAAAAGGATCAAAGGTACAAGACGTATGAGTTTGATATGAACCAGTGAAAGCTAAACAAATTTTGATGAAAATCTCGTACGAAGCGGGGCACGAGCTCACAATAGTCCGAGAAGAAGTAATTCCCGGCGCATAATCGCGCAGGCAGAAAACTGCACTGCGCAGTGTTTTTGTTTTGACCCGTTCTCATTCGTTTGGACTCCGTTTTGCAAACGGTTTTCGCCCACATACTCTTATCTCAACGAACTTCAGTTCATATGAAGGACAGAAATCCTGAATCCTTCTCCAGAATTCGTGAGGAACAGTTGAAGTTAGACAGAAATTTTTTGCTGAAAATAGAGAACTTAAGAAGTTGAAAGTAGAGATTCCATAAGTGAAATTATGATGTAGAATGAACATAGGATCTTTGTTGTGAACATTTATCTGCTTATCAGATGTGTTTGCTTTATCTGCTTAACAGATATATTTTATTCTTTTATCTGCTTATCAGATATAGATTGACTTACGCTAGTATTATCTGTAATAGATGGCCAGTCGTTATTACTCTCCAAGGCGAAGGATGATGCCGAGATTCACACCAGGAGAAGTCCTTCAAGCCTATCGTACTTATAGCATGAGTTGGGGCGACAGTCTAGGAGAGTTTCTGATGAGTTATCTACGCTTATGGATGGACGCCCATGAGTACGGTGTGACAGGATATGACGGCATCAAGCGGTTGCTAACTCGGTTGCCAGTTGATTGGGAGGATTATGCGAGAGAGATATCGGGCGACTATATCTATCGTGCGGGCATTGACTATGACCTGATTGGAGATTTGCCGAGGTTTGTAAGCCATCTCATATATGTCTACAGCGTATATAGGGCTGCACCAAGAGGGCCCTATCTGCCACCAAGGGAGTATACTTGGCAGGACGACACACCGGAATGGCTATATACGGAAGTTCCTCGAGTGGTCAACCCTGCAGTGCCAAGGTTCATGGAAGCGGGAGATCGACCCGAGCATGTGACGAGGGCATCGCGACCCAGGTCATTGGGAGTGCCAGTTCTTCCACCTATGACGTTCGGACATCCGACGCGGGCACCACCAGCTCCACCACCAATGACGACACCCAATCACGAGAGGACATACATGGAAGCATACGGCCATCAAGAAGGTTATGTTCTATCGCGATGTGTATGCCATTGGGGATGAGAGGGCTGGACCGTCAAGGCGTGCTCGAGAGGAAAGCTCAGGAGGAATCCAAGAGGACCCGGAAGAAGGCGAGGACCCAGAAGAGGAGGACCCAGAAGAGGATCAGCGAGGACGAAGCTGCAAGGGAGAACCATGGAAGCGTGAATGAAACATGGACGAAACGGATATTAGTATACGAGTAGTATGTAATAGGTAGTATGTAGTGGTAATATTAACAAAGTTATAGAAGCATAGTATTTTGAGACGCCTTATAACTAGTATGTAGTTGACAGTAGTGTACATAGTATAGTGTGTACTTAGTTTCCTTTTGCGCTTAATGACTTGTAAAGAATAGTCCCTCGAGGCAAAGTTTTCCATATATATATGATGATGACCCAAGAATGGGCTTTTATGAACATCAAGTTGTGCACTAAGAATGATGGCTGCTTAAGTTGTTTTATGATACGATTTTATAGAGATGTTACGTATATTCAACTGCAATGGACATTATTCAAATACTAATTACGTTTTATTAACAGAATGCCGCCCAGACGTGCACCTCAATGGAAGTGAGGCGGGGAAGAGGAAGAGGCAGGGGGAGGCAGGATACCACGGGCAGAAAGTGAGGAGATCCCAGTGCCACCCCCACCTCCGCCTGACCGTAGAGTAGAAGAACTCTTTTTAAGGCAGAACCCGACCTCCTTCAATGGTAAAGGGAGCCCTGAGGATGCCGAACAGTGAGTCGAGGGCTATAGAGCGAATTTTCGACTTTCTTGTTGTACTACGCAAGAGAGGTTATCTTGCGTAACTTTCAACTCACCGGACGGTGACTTTTGGTGGGAAGCGAGGAGAAGACACCGACCCCGAACAAATGGAATACTTTACAGGACGACTTGAGGCGGAAATGTATGATAAGTACATTCCCAAAAGCTATCGAACAAGAAGGAGATTGAATTTTTCACCCTAAAGCGGGGAAGATGTCGGTCCTTGAGTACGACCGATTGTTCGCGATATGTCTAGATCGCCCGGATATAGTGAACAACGACATGAAGATGTCGAAAAATTGGCGAGGATTAAGACATGAGATAAGGATGTCATTTGGCGGTCGCGGCGACTTAACTTACGCGGAGGCTCTTAGTAGGGCATTAGACATAGGCGGCAATGCCCAAGAGAAATCTACACCGACCCGGTCACAAAATGTCGGTGACAAAGGAAAGCGTAAATGGAAGGAGGTCCCAATAACAACAACCCCAACGAGGAGGATTGACAATAATAATAAGAGGCCATGGCGAGAATAACATGGCTCCACAAGGGCGAGTTGGAGGAGACCCGTATATACTCCACCTACCCAAGAGATGGTAAGATTGACCATGCCCAAAATGCAACAAAAGGCACACGGGGTATGCATGGCTAGGAATCCCATTTGCTCTAAGTGTGGCGTGAGGGGCCACTATGCAAATGAGTGCCCTGGGGTTCGCCAGATAACCATGGGAAGGCCAAATCAATCAGGCCACCCAACCGTTAAGGCACCAAGACCAACCAACCACAACAACAGCGAGAAGCGGCGGCGGCCGCAGAGGCAAAGACACAGCGGCAACAACAGCAGAATCAGCAGAGGCAAGCACCGTCGGCGCAACCAACAGCCGAGCCTATGCGCTACATAGGCGTCGAGCAGCGAGAATCAAGGTAACCTAGCGGGTATGGGATTACTTTGCAATATACCTATTATACTGCTCGATCACGGTGCTTGCGATTCTTTCATTTCAAAAGCATGCGTTGATATGTTAGAACTTAACCCCGAGGAAACAAATCGGAAATGAGAATCTCATCACCTATAGGAGGTATTATGACCGTTACACGTGCTTGTTTCGAACTTAGAATTGAACTTAGGCTCAATTAAGGTTCTAGCGAGATAACTGAACGTAATACCTATGGGGATGTAGATATAATTCTAGGAATGGATTGGTTGGCGAAAATCATTCCACGATTTTATGCAGGAGAGAAGAATTTCGATGCAACCACCGGAAAAGAAGCTACAATTTCTATGGGATTAGTATGGGAAGAAAATCCCAATAATATCCGCACTCAAGCCCGAAGAATGATGAACGAGAAGGAATGTCAAGCATTCCTTGTGTATCTAAATGGAGAGGAAAAGACGGAAGTAAGTGGTCAAGACGTGGAAATTGTTCGGAATTTCAGACGTCTTTCTGAGACATTACCAGGACTACCCCGGATAGGCGGCTTGAGTTCACATTGATCCGGAGCCCGGATCGCTCAGATCAAAAGCGCCTTCTGAGAATGGCACCCAGGAACTCGAAGAGTTGAAAATCCAAATTCAAGAGTTATTGGACTTGGGTTTCATAAGGCCAGTGTTTCACCATGGGGGCTTGTCCTATTTGTCAAGAAAAAGGATGGTTCGTTAAGAATGTGCATCGACACGAGAATTAAACAAATTGACGCTTAAGAACAAATATCCGCTACCAAGGATGAGCGATTTGTTCGACCAATTGAGAGGTGCGTATTCTCGAAAATCGATCTTAAGTCGCTACCATCACCTAAAGGTGCGGTAGGAAGATATATCTAAGATGGCATTCGAACAAGGTATGGTCACTACGAGTTTGTAGTTGTACCGTTCGGACTAACTAATGCACCTGCCGTATTTATGGATCTTATGAACCGAGTATTCCACCCATACTTGGATAAGTTTGTCTTAGTCTTTATAGATGATATTCTCATCTATTCAAAGAACGAAGAGGAACATAGGGAACACTTGAGAACAGTGTTACAGACCCTACGAGCCGAACAACTTTATGCTAAATTCAGCAAGTGTGAATTTTGGCTTAAAGAAGTAATATTCCTTGGACACATTGTATCAGCGGAAGGAATAAAAGTTGATCCGGCAAAGGTCGAGGCTGTGCAAGGATGGAAACGCCGACCACTCAAACGAAATCCGAGTTTCTAGGATTAGCGGCTACTATAGGAGATTCATTGAAGGATTCTCCAAGATAGCGAGGCCAATGACACGACTACTCGGAAGGGATTAAATTCACATGGATCGAGGAATGTGAGGCAAGTTTCCAAACGTTAAAAAGAAACCGACTAGTGCACGGTATTAGGTGTCCCAGTTCGAACAAGGAGTATGTTATCTATACCGATCTTCCAAAATGGACTTGGTTGTGTATTGATGCAAGAAGGAAAAGTAATAGCTTACGCGATCAAGCGACTTAGACCACATGAGTTGAACTACCCGACTCATGATTTGGAATTGGCATTGTGGTTCATGCGCTAAAGATTTGGAGACATCATCTTTATGGAGTAAGATGTGAAATCTTTTCGACCACAAAAGTTTAAAATACTTTTCGAGAAAAGGATCGAACATGAGACAAGGAGATGGCTCGAATTAGTAAAGACTACGACGTGGCATAAACTATCATCTGGAAAAGCTAATGTAGTGGTCGATGCCTTGAGTCGTAAGGTCAATCAAAACTTGGATGTCTCTTGACAACGGAAGGAAAACTCATCGAAGAGTTTGAGAAAATGTCGATAGAGATAGTCGAACCACCAGGACAATCATGGATAATGTTGCTACACTTACTATGATGTCCGATTTAAGGAATAAAATCATAGAAGAACAAAGAAAGGATGAGGAACTAGAGAAGATAAGGGCTAAAGTGAGAAGGGAGAAGAGAAGGTTTGAGGAAGCGGTGATAACGCTATGTTGTTTGAGGAAAGGCTATGCATTCCAAGCAATGACGAGCTTAGAAATGAAATCATGAGTGAAGCTCATGATACTCCTTATACCGCCCATCCAGCGGTGACCAAAATGTACCAAGACCTACAAGGAAAGTTACGGTGGGAAGGAATGAAGAGGATATAGCCTCGTTCGTCGAACGTTGTCTTACTTGTCAACAAGTAAAGGCATTACATCAAAGGCCGTATGGAAAGCTGCAACCTTTGGAGATACCGAATGGAAGTGGGACGACATAGCTATGGATTTTGTAGCGGGTTTACCCAAGTCACAAAAGGGTAACAACTGCTATATGGGTAGTAGTGGATCGCCTTACAAAGTGTGCTCATTTCCTACCAATCTGAATCACCATGGGTCCGACAAGTTAGCTCATCTATATGTGAAGGAAATTGTCCGTCTGCATGGAATACGAAATCTATCACTTGATAGAGATTCAAGTTTACTTGATTTTGGGTAAGCTTACAAAGGAATTGGGAGCGAAGTGAATTTCAAGACGACTTTTCATCCACGACAGACGGCAATCGAGCGAGCGATCCAAACGCTAGAGGATATGTTGAGAACGGTAGTATTGGATCGGCGCAACTTGGGAACAAGTTTTACCACTTATTGAGTTCGCCTACAATAATAGTTATCGAGCGACAATCGGCATGGCCCCATGAAGCATTATATGGAAGAAAATGTCGATCGCCACTTTCTTTGGGATGAAGTTGGTGAAAGAAAAATCTTAGGGCCGATACGATCGAGGAAATGATTGAAATTGTGCGTCGGATAAGACAAAGAATAAAAGAAGCTCGGGATGGCGTAAATCATATGCCGATACTCGTAGATCCGAGCTAGAATTTGAATGTGGAGACAAGGTTTTCCTTAAAACCTCTCCGTCCAAAGGCATTGTAAGATTTGGGGTAAAGGAAAGTTGAAACCACGATTTATAGGACCTTACGAGATCCTTGAGAAAATAGGCCCTGTAGCTTTATAGATTAGCGTTACCACCAAGCTTGGGTAATGTTCATAATGTGTTTCACGTGTCTCAACCGAGAAATCGTGTATGACCAAACACGTAATACACCATGATGACGTGGTCTTAAATCGATATGAGCTACGAAGAGGAACTGTGTCCATTTTGGACCGTAAAGTTCAACAGTTGAGAAATAAATCAATCCGATAGTGAAAGTCTATGGAGACACCACGGACGGAAGAAGCTACGTGGGAACTCGGGCGCCATGAAAGAGCGATACCAGAACTCTTTTGAGGTATGCAAATTTCGAGGACGAAATTTTTTAAGGGGTAGAATGTAATATCCGTAATTTTAATCCTAGATTACGATGATTAATTACGTAATTAGCATTATTAATTCAATAATTAAAATCTTAATTAGTCGACTCTTGACTTTGACCAAGCATAATTGGATAATTTCAGTATGAGATTCATCGAGCCTTAGTGAACTAAGGAATATAATTTCAATATTCCTTGACGTAAATTTCAACGTTGAATGAATTCGACGTTACGTCTTACTGATATTAAGCGGTTAAGCTTAATTTCGAAATTCTATTATTATAGGAATAAATAAAGTTGTAACAAACTTTATTTTGAACATTTTGGAGATAATTAAGCTATGAGAATTTAGAGCGTTTCAAACGTCTACGTTTAGAGATAATGCGATAACTTTAGCATATGATCTCGGAATTATAAAATTCAAATTCCTATATTTATATTATGATATAAGGGCATTATTTATCATTAAATAATGCTAGAAAATTCAAAGAATGCAATGTACCTTATTTATGGGTTTCGAAAACCCTAAGTAATTAACTTAGGGTTTTATGATTCTAAATTGTTTTAAATACTTTTCTATGATTAAAATTATTATCTAAGGCATATAATATGTCACATAAATGTGTAGTAGCTATTTTATACAAGGAAATAAAATGTTTGGGAATACCTTAGCAATTTTCGAAAATTAGGGTTTCCTAAGTGTAATTTAATTTTTATTCTTATCTAATTAATGATATATGATAATTATTATATTATTATGATGTCATTAAGGACTAAATGAGGTGTAATACAAGTTGCACAAGTGTGGGTGCACACTTGCATGAAAGTGGCGACAATTATGGATTTTAAAGTATGATTTTTGTATAAATATCATCTTATAATTAATGAGATGTTATGAGTTGTATCCTATCTTGTATTAGGTGTAAAGTAACATTAATTACCTAATAAAACAAACCATCTCATGCTCATTTATTGTAGGAGCCGAAATGGTTGAATAAAAGGGTGGAGAAATTCTTAATTTCACACTATATATCAATGCCATTTGTATAGTTGAAATTTTTGACTTTTCAAAAGCTACTTTATACTATATTAATAATATGATAATAATATAGTATATAATATAAAAATTAATTAAAAACCTAGCCTAAAGTTTAGTAGTTGGCGTAAATTATGGAATAGAGGTTTAGTATGTTAATTCTTTTAATTTTTGCCAATTGAGATAAAAAAATTCTTAATTAATTATAATATAGTATAATTAAATATATAATATAGTAATTAAACAAATAAAATCAATCCTAGTATATATATATATAGTTGGCGACACACACACATTAATATATATATGTTTGATTAATTAAATTGCCAACTAATATCTACAAGTTGCAACTTAAGGATAAAATAACATCATGAAGTGTATTAGGATGAGATTAAAATTTTTGTCCCTTAGCATATGGAGGTGGCCGATTTCTTTGACTAAGGTAAGCAAGTGTATTAGATATTTTTAATGTAATAATTATACTACAAGTTGCTAACATCTATAAATATAACATGAACTCTCCATTAATCCATTTTGCTTCCCCCATTTTCGAAACCTAAGAGAGAAGGAAAAGAGAGTGTTCTTCAATTTCCATCCCAAACCTAGATCATATAAGCCTTCAACAATAAAATCGAAACCGATTAAAAGGTTAGAAATTTTACGAGCTTCGATTACGTACTAGAATTTTCGAATTTCGTCCGTTAGAATTTATGTTATGATCTTAGTTTATATATATGATTTTCGAAAATTATGAATCATATGCTAAAATGTTTAGATATCATGTTTATACTATGTTATTAAGCATGTATATTAATTATATCATGAAATTAAACATGCTATCAAATTATTCTTATGAACCGAAAACTTGGGAGCTACATATGTTGATGATTTTGATTTTTAAATGTTGATTTGAGCATGGAATCATAATCTATAGTATTAATTATGCTTATATGAATTTATTTAGAATTTTTGGAAAACTATAGCCTATAGTTTGATAAATACCGAAAATTTTAACATATGTTATAATGTTGTGATATAATTCATGTTTAAGTGTTATAATAGCATATTAAGTGTGTAGATTCATAATATATGGTTGTAGGAATTTATTGAAATTTATAAGGATTTATTTGACCTAAGTCGAAAATTTCAAAAGTGACTTAGGTAAATTTTATTCAATAAGTCACAATAAATAACAATTATGTTGTAGTAAGCATAATTGAAGGTGATTAATCAAGATATGATTTTATTAGAATTTTAAAAATCATTTGATGGGTTAATTGTGAAATCGAAAACATTAGTATATAATACTAAGGTGTATAAATTTTATTTGACTAAGGTAATTACATATTATTAATCACATGATAAAATAGTGTGACATGTGAATTTATAGAATTTATGCACAAACTAAGCTATTTATTCTATAATGACCGAAAATGTTAGGTTTAGTGCATTAATGATGTAAATTTATTTTATCAATTATAATTACATAATATGATCTAAAATAATGTTTTAGACATATTATAATTTTTGGGGAATTTTTAGAACAAGGATTGTACATGAAATGATAAAATTACACATGTAGGCTTAGAAAGTCAAAATGTTGACTTTTCGTTGACCAAAGTCAAAATTGTTGACTTTTGGTTGACTTGGTCAAAATAGTTGACCAAAATCGTTGACCAAGGTCAACGGGCACGCAATTCGATAATGCGCGATCAATGTGACGTAGTACGTTTAGTAATAATGCTACTTACGTTACGTAAGTACATTAAAACGTACATTATATACTAAAAAGATAGAATATCTTTTATAAGTTAAGAAATTTCATAATCGACATCAATCGATTAAGAAGCGTCAATTAAGTCCGACGTTAGCCTTATTTGATCGTGAAGCGTTATAGACTATGTTCGTCTCATCGAGCGTGACCGACGTACTAAAAATAATTCTTACGTTAAGGTGATACGTGGACGGAGCGTTGACGTAGGAAAGGACCATAGTTAAGAGACCTACGTATACGAGGTGGGCTTTACTCAAAAACCCTTTTATTTACGATGCTTTCTTGAAAAGTATTTATTTACAAGCTTTCGATTGAGAAATGATTATGAGCGTTATACGCCCAAAATATTTATGTTTTAACGTATGGATCTATCATGTTGTTGGGCGAGCCAACGATGTATATGAATCGATTATTGGGTCGCTCCCAATTTATTTTAAATCGATATCGGATCTTAAGTCGAGGCGAATTCTGGCTAAGATTAACGTGTACACCGATTTTGTATTGTGAGCCGTTAGCAACATCATCGGCGGTCATGGATCTAGTCGGATGCGAATCACGACTATGTGATTGGGAGCCGTTAGCAACATCTTCGCCGATCACGGCGTCGGTAGGAGGAGGCTACTTCTACGACGTGAGATCGGTTATGAGATGAGTTATGAATTATTATGTGGATGATACGGATCATACGTAATGAAAAAATGCTGTGACGAATCTTTTGAGAAATGATAAAATATTTTAGTATTCACGAGTTATTTCAACTAAAATCCTCGTGTTATACTTATGGCGATGTAATTTTATGAAATGATTTTGGCATGAGTCCACTAAGTGCAATCTTGTACTTAGCCCTGCATGTTTGTTTTTAAATGTGCAGGTTGAGCTGCTGATGGGATGGACAAGTGTTGAGCAGTCGGAGTTTTTGTCGTTAATTGTTCACCTTGGATGTATATCTTCATATATGCATTCACATGCTTTCCGCTGTTCAAAACACTTTATTATATTTTTGGATATTACTTATGTTACCTCCAGATCAGTTGAATCCTTTTGTTAATGGTCTGTTGGTCTAGTTTATTTGAAACACAACACCGTTGTGTGTTTATTTATAAAAGTTTGAAGTTTTGAAAGGTTGATGGTCATTATGTTCTTAATCCCTGCTTAGTTGATGACAGTCCCGTCTAATCCGTACTTTGGAAAGGCGGGCTGTCACAAATCCATTAAAATATTTCAATCAATAATTAAATATGAAATGAGCTAGTATTAAATAAATTAGTTATTATTAAATAAAAAAATAAAACTAAATTATTTATTCATTAAATAAGAAAAAATTACATAACTTCATTTCAAATTCATCATTTCATATAGTATAGATAGATATATATTTTGGGCTCTTGGTTCAGTTTAATAAAATTAATTCAATAGCCCAAAATATAAAAAGACCATATTAAATTAAATTAATCAGATTTTTAGATACATTATATATATATATATATATATATATATATATATATATAACATACTACATTCAGAAATCCCTAAACCGCTCAATCTTCTTCTTCACTTTTCGCAGACCTCCATCTTCTTCACTCAACTAGAGACCTCCTCATTTTCATAGTATTTCTATCATATTTCTTTTCCATTTCTTCAACCCAAAAGATGTTTGCGTTTTGAGCAGTGAAAGCGCAAATCTAAACATAAATATGTGTATCCACTGTCAAAACCTGATCAAAAACACAAAATACCTTTGGTTTTGCCGTACCATTGGAGTAAATAATTTACTGCATTTTGAGTTTTGTAGTAGGGTTAGAGATGCCCTTACATCACCAAACATATTATTAGTGGGCAACCAGAGTGTTAAAGTCGATGTACTTATTGATGCATTTTAAAGGTTTGTATACAAATCTAAAATATACTCAGAGTGCATGTATTTAAATACTCAGAGTGCATGTATTTAAATACTAATAACGTTAAGCTACATGTTACTTTTTACGAAACAAAAGAAAGAAAACAAAGTTTGAAAAATTTATAGAGAGGCCCAATGCTCCCGATCCCTACACTAGCTCCGCCTCTATATATGAATGAAGTTTCTTCTCATCTAAACGAAAGAAAGACAAATATAACTTGAGCGACGTTGATCATTATATAGACTATAATTGTATATGTCGTATCAAAAATAAACTTAGAGGTGTTTGACTAAGCATAAAACAAAGCCCAAAACAAAATTTGTTTTTAAATTTGAAAACAATTATAATTTGTTTTGAGCTTATAAGCTCAGCCAAACACCCTCTTAGTACGATGTGACATTGTTTAAGAGAGCATGGTAGCTGCTAGTTTCGATAATCCAGATTCATATTTAATTAACAACTTAAAATTGGGAATTAAACTAATAATAAGGTTGGTATAAGCAATAGGTGACGATGAAATGTTTCTTAGTCAGTTGGATAGCTGTGGGGGGAGTAGGATTAACCAACCGTTAACCCCCTTTTCCAGAAATTGGCACACTTAATTCATGCATTAAAACAATGTCATTAACAAACCGGTCATGTTCATTTAGGGCAGCTTCATGTGAGTGATGCACAAAAGTTGTTTTAGAATTTTGAATATTTTGTGTAGGTGAATTAGTTATTAGGAATTTATAAAGGGTAAATATCAATTTAAACCCTGAATTATACATGTTTTATCAAAAATATCCTGAACTTTCAAAAATATCTATTAAAACCCCAAACTATCATATTTGATACAAATTAAAACCCCAAACTAGGATATTTTTGATACAAAATATGATAGTTTGGGGTTTTAATAGATATTTTTAAAAATTCAAAATATTTTTGATAAAATATTTATAGTTCAAGGTTTAAATTGATATTTACCCATTTATAAACATAGGTGTCAGTCAATAGCATTTAATGTGGTGACCAATAAAATAGTAAGCCTACATTGAACTAAATAGTGGAAAAGAGAATATATTTTAGGTTGACTGGGTCATTATAAATTACAAAATTAATAAAATTGAGTTGACTAGTGAATTGTACTATGGAAGTTGTTCTTCTTTTTTTCTCTAATAGGTTTAATTGAATCGTCGATACGTGTAGTCTAAATTTACCGATATCGAAATATTCACAAGTTTTTGGTAATACTACGCCAACAAAATTTAATACTAGTAAAAGTCTATACTAACAATTCTTTAAACAAAATTATTCCTCATCAAACTAAACATTCACCTTCTCTATCATCCCTTCTCTCTTTACACAACATAACCCACCACCAATCGCCAACTTCATTGTCCAAGCTCTGGATACGATCTTTTCTCATCTACGATTACGACTATGGTTCAAGGCGGTTGTGCTCATTTGAAGATGGGAAAATCTCTTCGAACCACAATCGTAATCGAAGATAGGAAAATATTGTATCAAGAAGTTGGTCAATGAAGCTAGCAATTTGAAGTTCAATCTGTCAAATCTGGTTGGACCACTTGTGCTCAAACATTACACTCTTTGTGTTCAATCAACCACATCCAAACGTCAACTATAACTTCTTCCAACTAACAAACAACAACAATTATTTTCAAAGCTGCTTCTTCACAACAATGTGGGCAGCGCAACCTGTTCCACAGTCGTAGGAAGGGTAGAAGATGTTGGCAGAGAGAGAGAGAGTGCTGAATGGACTAATTTTGTGGTGATTATTCTTCGGAAATGAAATGTAGTACTCCATTCGTCCCATTATTATTGGCTCGTTTTCCTTTTTTGAATTGTCCCGCTATTATTGGCTCATTCCAAAAAATGAAATAATTTTACACTAAAAAGTATATCGAATTTCGTCTACACTACTTTACACACAAAATATAACTTTCATTAATCTACGTGTACAAAAAAAGGAACCAACAATATTGGGACGAATGAAATATTATTATAAATTTTGCATAGATAATTGCAATATATTCATTTTTCTCAAAATCGATTTTGGATAAATGGGAAAATGATATGCTAAAATTGTGTATTATACGTGAGACCTTTCAACCATTGTAATCGTTGAAACGTTAAAATTTTCGGCTGTTGTAACCGCAAAGAATTAATGCTAGTAGTCGTGATAGTTGAGCCCATTTGAGTCCCTGGAGTGTCATTTGAATCGGATGGGATCCTCTGTCCCTCTCCCACAATTTATTGTGTCCATATTGTCTCACTATTAATTTCATTATTTTATTTCTATTTATAAAAAATATTATTATATAATGAAACCTAATTACTATTATTTATCACTACAAATTGAAAATTTAAAATTATATACTCTAATTTTGGATTTTGATCATAATAATCAATAGTTAATTAAAAAAGTAAAAAAATTAATATAAAATAATTATAGACCCTAATTAGATTAGTTAATCATATTTAATTATCTCAAAATTACATTAAAATATAATAAACTAAAATTGAAGAGAAAAAAAGATTTAAAACTATATATATATAAAAAAGGACACGGAGTAGGACTCGAAAATGAAACAGATGATCCCATGTGATTCGAGTTGAGGAAGAAGAACACACCAAACGAAAGCTCCTATTCTCTCTCTCTACTCCATTTAATCATCTTAGCTACATTTTAGTAGCATAAAACTCCATTCTCAATATTGGAGTATGGAGCTTGAATGGACTGTACACTTAAACCCGATCTCGGTGATCCAAATTTTTCGTCCAGACGAAACCCTATTGAGCTTAGGGTTACGGTTTGATTATGGCTTATTTAAGAGTCTTTCTCCCTGTAATCTTTATCCGAAATATATTGTAAAATCACTGGCTTTACATCGCCCCCAGACGTAATCGTAAGACGAACTGGATAAATAATTCTTGTATTCTTTATTTTATGTCGTGATTATGGTGTGTGTGTTTTACAGCACTCAGGACTCCGCAAAGTTTGTTGGAGCCATTTGATTTTTGCCCCTAATATTAAGTAGATGCAAGTCGTGTTATTTTTTAGGGCAATACGTAGTTCCATAAGGACTAGTCTGAACGTATTTCATTTGTAGAAAAAATGTTACCTTGATTTATAGAGTTTTTGATATTGATAATTTTATTTAAATTAGTTGTAATTTTACTTTTCTATTCATAATTGTAATACAAAGCACTTTCCTACTTAATATTTCTGTCATTTTTGTTGGTTGTATTTACAAACTATGGTACATTTGATATGTTACCGACGTTTTCTACTAATTAAAAGAGAGATGCATCGGTCCCCTAGGGACAGTCCAATGGTTAAGGTGGGTTCGCGTGGTAGAGGTACAGTGTTCAACCCCACCAAACGCCTCTATGGATTTGAGTGTGTCACACCCTTTTCAAGTGTGATTTACATATCATATGTGGTTTGCGCTATTATTGCGGGGCCAGTGGGGTTTACAGGTCATTACTAGCTATTGCAGGGACCAGTGGGGTTTCAAGTCTTGTGCTTTAAAGTAGCGGTGCGGGTTCCATAATATAAAAAAAAAAAAAAAGAGATGCATCGCTTTCATGTAAAAAAATAAAATGCCTCGGGATACAGAATTGGTCCTTTGTACTTGAATTGGTGGTAATAGTAAATTGATTTGTTTTATAATTGAGACGCATCAAGTTAATATAATAAGAAACAAATTTGAGTTTGACTAAAAATATTTAGGTCCGGGCTTATTCCTCATATTTAACCGAGTTTTAATTTTTAGAGTTTATAATAATTAAATTTCATTTATTTTTGGTAAATATATAAATCAATTTACAACTCAACTTGCTCACAAGTCAAGTTCATTCATTTACGCCCTTAATTTGTTTGCCAACCCACAAATATTCCACTAATTGAAGTCTAATTATGGGCTACTTTATGATGTCATTTAAATGATTTGCTACAAACAATTAATGTTCCATCTCTATGTTTTCCAAGTTTTGCCTACCTTGTTTATGGGCTATTTTATGGGTTTATTTCAATGTATATTAAAGTCATTTCAATTTCATTAAATAAATTTAAATATGATTAGAGATTGTATTTTTTTAGTGCATGCACCGACCTTAAATTTCTAGACAATGCATGCAGTATGTGCACTTTTATAAGTCAATAATGAGTGTCTCGTCCACCTACAAAATTCGTCTCCCATTCATTTAATACAACACAAAAGTTAACATATCCTAAAAACATATTCTTTTCCTAAAAGAAGAAGAAAATAAACATAAATATAACTAAAAAAAAAAATATTATTGAAAGATTCGAGTCACACGACATATATAGCCTGCATACACAAACGGGAACAGGCCGACCTCGCAGGTCATCATCATGTCGTTTCCCAAGGTGCTTTCACCTAGGGGGTAATCAAACGAGTATTTGATATTGATTATTAACTAGTCGAATCGATTTCGATCGGTTATTGATATCCAATAATCGATTAATTCGATTATTGGATCGGTATCGGTTAGTGGTTTAAGATTAATTTTGGTTCGAATGGATATACCTGAATAACCGAAATCATAATAATTATTAATTTATTATTATTATGAAATTAAAAATTAGTTTAATTAACCAAAATAAGTAAATAAAGAAATTTAATTTGGATAATTTTGGTTATCCAATAACCGATCGGTTAATTGCATAATCGATTAACCAATCGATTTCGATATCGATTCTTGAATTTAGAAATTTTAATTTCGTTTAATCGAAATTTAACCAAAGCGATCCAATAAGCACTCATACTTTCACCATAATCTCGACTACTAATAGTGTGCGTGTGCATGCGGGTATATAATGATTTAATCTGATAATTTCCCAAAAATTATTATATATACCTTGATTATTACACTTTTTATGATTACACCATAACGTAAAAATGTGTACAGATTTAAACTTATATAATTATTTTCTTCTTCAATTATACCTAAGATGTAATTTTCCATCATTCAAAATCACGTGGATAACGGCATAAAAGTTAAAAAATATGCGGGCGAAACAACACTATATCGATATGATTATTTTCACACACGAAAAAAAGAACTTTTTGTTCTTCACGCGTAAAAATATTTTGAAATAAATCCTACCACAGTTGCAAATTGAACAAATGAATATAACATATATGAAACCAATTTTACTTGGGTAAATATCAATTTAAACCCTAAACTATATATGTTTTATTAAAAATTTTCTAAATTTTCAAAAATATCAATTTAAATCCCAAACTATCATATTTGTATCAATTTAAACCTCATTTTCAAAAATATCAATTTAAACCCCAAACTATCATATTTGTATCAATTTAAACCCCAAACTATCTTAAATACAAGGACATTTTTGATACAAATATGATAGTTTAGGGTTTAAATTGATATTTTTGAAAGTACATGATATTTTTGATAAAACATGTATAGTTTAGGGTTTAAATTGACATTTACCCATTTTACTTTTCTTTTTTCGCACAGTTGACAATAATTTGAAGATTATTCGGTGATTGTAAACGTGACGAACATATTTTTTTGGTCAATTTATGCAGATATTTTAAAGGCTGCGTCATGGTGGATTCGAACCCGAGATCTTTGGCCTCGGGCATTAACCACTCTACCACTAGGCCAGCATATACACATATTAGATTCATCAATTATACTTTTTTATATCTGCCCACATAATATATACTTTTTCTCCTATGTGGCTATTTACGTGGATTTTAGACATGTCAAGTTAACTCTCAATTGTTTAGATATAACGAATTGATAACTCTTATATATTAGGATATTTATGTAAAAATGATGAAAGAATATAATAAAAATGTTATTTAATTTTCTCTTCAAACAAAAACTATGAATTTTTCATGTCCTTATCCACGACGATTATCAATATGCTAAATTAGCCCTTAATTACGAGCCGTAGGATATAATTGAAAAAAGAAAATTGATAGTATGAATATTATTTTATATTTTTCCATTTTAATACAATTAAAAAATTTAAACATTGAAATATAAAACAACATTTTCGCTCAATTTTACCCACCAGTGTCTGTACTAAACTCAAGCTCATCATCATAACAATCCACCATCAACCTCCGCCCACCATAATTACCAATATTACCGTTGTTACGTTTCCCATTCCTTCAATGGCGTCGACCTACTCTTAATTTAATCCGATTCACTCTTCTCACTACCCACTGAATCTGTGACCATTTATTATTGTGTCTGGCCACCCACTCCAATACTCGCGTGTAGTGGGTCAGCTCCATTTAATCGTTTTTGTCCCTCTCTAGCCTTGTTTGTTGCAGTTCGCAGCTGCCGATTATTGTCGCCACGCCAACCTTGGGATTTTGTGGGATGATTTTATTCTTGGAATTCCATGTCCTGTCCCACCGTGTGATTGTGTTCTTAGTGTCGGTGCTGCGTTATTGATTTATTGGGATTTTCGTATCAAACGCCAATGGACTGCTTCTCCTCTCTTCCTCCTCCTCCGACACCGCCGCTGCTCGCCGCCGCGTCGCCACTTTGCGGTCCGACGCCTAGGGATCATATACTCAACATGTCGCCGACGCCTTCCCACCATCTGAATCCTGTGAGTGAGCATTTTCCGTACCTCATTTATTTTGCTTTATTTTTTCTTTCTCTTTTAATCTTCATTTTTATTTTGTTTTAATGTTTGTGTCTACATTGTTACATGCATCTGTGTACTTGTATGGATGTAATTGCTTGGGCGAGAATGCCAGTTTGTGGTAATGAGATTGAAGGCGAGGTCATGCGATTTGAATGAATTGTATCATTCCATTACTGCTTGAGTGGCATTGAATGCCATGATGCTTCAGACATTTAGCAATTGTGTGCTGTGGATTTCACAAATTTTGTTTATTTTGGTTAAAGGGGTGTATGAGGTTAAACCAATTGATTAGAGAATTGTTGCTTCTTGTGTGACCTATTCCTGTTTATCGTGTCAATTCATTTTTATTTTTTTACATTTGATGAACTAATTTCATGAACTGGCCCTGTTTGCTGCAGTCTTCATCAGATTTGGTGAAAGAAATCACTTCACTCGAGGTTGAAATAGTTCGTTTGGAACGGAATCTTCTTTCCCTCTATCGTACATCTTTCCAGCAAACCATCCCAAGTAATCCGGGAAACCATGGAACCCACATACAACAAATGACTGGAATACAGCCATGGGTTAAATCAGATCAATCATCTCATAGAACGAAGTCAGAAATGTCCAAAGACTATTATGAACAGCAAGGATGTTCGTCCCCTACAAGTGCTTTAACTGGCCCGAATGATATGGTTCTGTTTGCTACTTCAAAGTCATCATCTGCAAGGGTGATAACCTATTACCTCTATGCACTCATATGTATTTTCCTTCTATATAGTTTTCATCTAATATTTGGAAAAAATATGGTTGGCACATGGCAGGAAAGGAAGAGTTCCTATTTTAGACGACGTAGCCTTGCAGACCATCTCGGCAATTTTTGCATCGATGATGCCTGCATTTTCCCAGATAAGCTATCTGAAGACATTTTAAGATGTATATCTTCCATTTACTGCAAATTGGGCAACCCCACCCGAAGGCAGAAAGGCTATTCAGTTTCATCCAATTCATCGTTCTGCTCTTCAAGCACTTTTTCTCCCAGAAACTTATCTGGCAGTTGGAGCCCTCAATGTAATGATGAAGTTTCTGAGAATTATGATATTGAAGGTCTGAAACAAGATAATGGACCTTATGCTGCAATGGTAGAAGTCCTGAAGATATGCTTAGATGATGAGAGTTACAGCTATGCTACTATAATGCTTCAGAAATTTAGGTTTGTATTTACAATTTTGCCATATTTCAACTCTTTCTATGCAATATATTTACCTTAAAACATAAAATGAAGTGACTAATAGGACAGATATATTTAGTTATGTTCCTGTTCTATTGAAGCTTGTTTGATAATCTAACTTACTAGTCTTCTTTATATTTAAAAAGTGATATGGAACTAGGGGAGTTTTATAATCGTTATATTTCTTTTCTCCTTTTTATTGTATCTCTGTGGCATAACTAAGGTATGGTTTATGCTTCTGCAGTGTGATCATTTGCTTTTCCTTTATGCAGGTCTCTAGTTAAAAGTCTTGAGAATGTTGACCTGAAGAAGATGAGGCGTGAACAGAAGCTTGCCTTTTGGATTAATATTCATAATGCATTGACAATGCATGTATGTCTTTCACACTTCTCTTAACTTAATATATGCATAATCTACAAACTGGTTATTCACTGGCTAAATGCATCAAATTGCAAACTAGAACTACGGACGACTTCATTTATTTTCAACTTTGTTTGCAGGCTCATTTAGCATATGAAACTCAAAATTATACAAAATGCACTTTCATGACGAAGGTAACAACTGATAAGAAAATTTGATTTGTTCATTAGTATGTATATTTTCTGCATATCTGACATGTCCACGTGCAAAACTTTGTTCCAGGCTGCGTATAATGTGGGCGGGCACTGCATTAACGCTTATGACATACAAAGTTCCATTTTGGGGATAAAATCTCACTATTCTGCTGGATGACCTCGGGGATCGTCGTCGTATAGTTGGAGGTCCTCGGTCGGTCGTCCCGGTATCGGCCTCGGGCTCGTAATTACTATGCCAGGCGAGGCCGCGTTGAGTTGAGGCCGTAGGCATTCTTTTCGGCCGTTGGTCCCTCGATCTGAGCACTCCACGGGTGGGAATCTTGACTGAGGTGGTAGACCGACAGCGGCCTGGTGGCGCTGACCAATCTCTCCGAGGATAATGTTGTACGGAGGGCCGGACTAGGAAGAACCGGATGGCCCGGTGCCAGCACGGAGCCCGCCCTACGGTGGCCGGAAGGGTAATGACCCCGGCGGCGCTTCTTGAGTGAAGCTCTGAGCGGGAGGCGGGAAGCACTAATGCCTCCGACCTCAGCTTATCCAGCACTCGGAAGATGATCTTGACGGAGCTCCAATGTCGATATAGACCGGTGGGCGTTTTGTTGCCACCGACTGATGGTGATGGCGTCCTGGTGCGGCATGATCTTGGTACGGGTCCTCTGGAGAACGTTATGTTCTCACCATCCGAGTCGCTTGTTCTTGCTCTTGGGCCGGCCCGGCATCGTTCTTCGGGACGACCTGTCGTCCGGGGCGACCGGTGACAACATGACCTGCTCCATAGCGTTGGGACCTTCGTCCTCGTCGTCTTGGGTTGGGTCGCACGGCGGTCGGCCGCAGTGTTCCGCCTCCATTCCTTCGACGCTTCTTCTTCGACCGCTCGTCGGCGTACATTTGAGGGCCCCACCTTAACGAGCTCGTCGATCCGTGAGCCGTTTCTGCAGTCCCGGTATCATGACCATACCCTGGTGATAGTCGCAATACTGCGGGACCTCTTCGATCCCCTTCATGGGCAGCTTGAGGAAGAGCTCGGCTGGAGCTCGAATATTTCCGCCTGATTTGAGCGGGGAGGCGCTCCGGCGAGGTTGGGTCGAGGTCAGAGCTGAGACTCAGTGCCTCTCTCGATTCGGTCGGCGCTCCTGCGATCTGCGCCTCGAGTTTGTCGTCCGGTTTTTCTCTCGAACTCGCTCGTCCCAGATTTCGCTTCCGATCCGACTCTCTCCTGACAAAGTTGTCCACCGTGTTCCAAAACTTACTCGCCGTCTTTGGTTTCTCCGGTGATTTCTTTGTTCATAGGCCGGTCGGATCCGTTTTGAAGCGTTGATGATGTGAGATCGTCTGTCGTCAATTTTGGCGACTCTTTGATGAACCTCGAGACAGTTTGACATCGTCTCGTCCCGCCTGCGGATTGTGAGTAGGTCGGAGGAAGGCTGGGGCGGCATCTTCCGATAAGCGCCACTGAACCGATCCATGAGGTCCCGAAGCAAGTGTATCTTTGTTCGGCGGGAGGTGAACCAACGCCGTGCGTTGGAGATCAAGACTGGGAAGATTTTGCATGTGAAAATCTTCCATTCCTCGATCGCCATGTTGGTGGTGTAGGCGAAAGGAAGTCGGAGGGTCTCGAGGCCATCGTGAGCCGCTATGTTGGGTGCCCGTGCACGTAATCGTAAGATTTAACCTGATAAATAATTTTGTATTCTTTATTTTATGTCGTGACATATGGTGTGTGTTTTAAAGACTCGTGACTCCGCAAAGTTTGTTGGAGCCATTTGATTTTTGCCCTAATATTAAGTAGATGCAAGTCGTGTTATTTTTAGGGCAATACGTAGTTCCATAAGGACTAGTCTGAACGTATTTCATTTGTAGAAAAATGTTACCTTGATTTATAGAGTTTTTGATATTGATAATTTTATTTAAATTAGTTGTAATTTTACTTTTCTATTCATAATTGTAATACAAAGCACTTTCCTACTTAATATTTCTGTCATTTTGTTGGTTGTATTTACAAACTATGGTACATTTGATATGTTACCGACGTTTTCTACTAATTAAAAAGAGATGCATCGTCCCTGGGACAATTAACCATGGCTCCTCACAGAGGTCACATGCTCAACCCCACCAAACGCCTATGGATTGAGTGCCACACCCTGCTTTCCAAGTGATTTACATATCATATGGTATTGCGCTATCAGATGCGACCATGGGGTTTACCCAACAAGACCTAGCTATCAGACAGACCGTGGGTTTACCCAAACACCTGCCAAGGAATACCATGGCTCCCATAATATAAAAAAAAAAAAAAAGAGATGCATCGCTTTCATGTAAAAAAATAAAATGCCTCGGGATACAGAATTGGTCCTTTGTACTTGAATTGGTGGTAATAGTAAATTGATTTGTTTTATAATTGAGACGCATCAAGTTAATATAATAAGAAACAAATTTGAGTTTGACTAAAAATATTTAGGTCCGGGCTTATTCCTCATATTTAACCGAGTTTTAATTTTTAGAGTTTATAATAATTAAATTTCATTTATTTTTGGTAAATATATAAATCAATTTACAACTCAACTTGCTCACAAGTCAAGTTCATTCATTTACGCCCTTAATTTGTTTGCCAACCCACAAATATTCCACTAATTGAAGTCTAATTATGGGCTACTTTATGATGTCATTTAAATGATTTGCTACAAACAATTAATGTTCCATCTCTATGTTTTCCAAGTTTTGCCTACCTTGTTTATGGGCTATTTTATGGGTTTATTTCAATGTATATTAAAGTCATTTCAATTTCATTAAATAAATTTAAATATGATTAGAGATTGTATTTTTAGTGCATGCACCGACCTTAAATTTCTAGACAATGCATGCAGTATGTGCACTTTTATAAGTCAATAATGAGTGTCTCGTCCACCTACAAAATTCGTCTCCCATTCATTTAATACAACACAAAAGTTAACATATCCTAAAAACATATTCTTTTCCTAAAAGAAGAAGAAAATAAACATAAATATAACTAAAAAAAAATATTATTGAAAGATTCGAGTCACACGACATATATAGCCTGCATACACAAACGGGAACAGGCCGACCTCGCAGGTCATCATCATGTCGTTTCCCAAGGTGCTTTCACCTGGGGTAATCAAACGAGTATTTGATATTGATTATTAACTAGTCGAATCGATTTCGATCGGTTATTGATATCCAATAATCGATTAATTCGATTATTGGATCGCAGATTTGCTAATGGCTTAAGATTAATTTTGTTCGAATTGATATACCGAATAACCAAATCATAATAATTATTAATTTATTATTATTATGAAATTAAAATTAGTTTAATTAACCAAAATAAGTAAATAAAGAAATTTAATTTGATAATTTGGTTATCCAATAACCGATCGGTTAATCGATAATCGACAACCAATCGATTTCGATATCTACATCGAATTTGAGAATTTTAATTTCGCTTAATCGAAATTTAACCTAAACCGATCCAATAAGACTCATACTTTCACCATAATCTCGACTACTAATAGTGTGCGTGTGCATGCGGGTATATAATGATTTAATCTGATAATTTCCCAAAATTATTATATATACCTTGATTATTACACTTTTATGATTACACCATAACGTAAAAATGTGTACAGATTTAAACTTATATAATTATTTTTTCTTCAATTATACCTAAGATGTAATTTTCCATCATTCAAAATCACGTGGATAACGGCATAAAAGTTAAGTTATTTAATTTTATCTTCAAACAAAATTTATGAATTTTTCATGTCCTTATCCACGACGATTATCAATGAGCTAAATTAGCCCTTAATTACGCACCGTATGATATAATTGAAAAAGAAATTGATAGTATGAATATTATTTTATATTTTTCCATTTTAATACAATTAAAAAATTTAAACATTGAAATATAAAACAACATTTTCCCTCAATTTTTACCCAACAGTGTCTGTACTAAACTCAAGCTCATCATCATAACAATCCACCATCAACCTCCGCCCACCATAATTACCAATTTTACCGTTGTTACCTTTCCCATTCCTTCAATGGCGTCGACCTACTCTTAATTTAATCCGATTCACTCTTCTCACTACCCACTGAGTCTGTGACCATTTATTATTGTGTCTGGCCACCCACTCCAATACTCGCGTGTAGTGGGTCAGCTCCATTTAATCGTTTTTGTCCCTCTCTAGCCTTGTTTGTTGCAGTTCGCAGATGCCGATTATTGTCGCCACGCCAACCTTGGGATTTTGTGGGATGATTTTATTCTTGGAATTCCATGTCCTGTCCCACCGTGTGATTGTGTTCTTAGTGTCGGTGCTGCGTTATTGATTTATTGGGATTTTCGTATCAAACGCCAATGGACTGCTTCTCTTCTCCTCCTCCTCCTCCGACGCCGCCGCTGCTCGCCGCCGCGTCGCCACTTTGCGGTCCGACGCCTAGGGATCATATACTCAACATGTCGCCGACGCCTTCCCACCATCTGAATCCTGTGAGTGAGCATTTTCCTTACCTCATTTATTTTGCTTTATTTTTTCTTTCTCTTTTAATCTTCATTTTTATTTTGTTTTAATGTTTGTGTCTACATTGTTACATGCATCTGTGTACTTGTATGGATGTAATTGCTTGGGCGAGAATGCCAGTTTGTGGTAATGAGATTGAAGGCGAGGTCATGCGATTTGAATGAATTGTATCATTCCATTACTGCTTGAGTGGCATTGAATGCCATGATGCTTCAGAGATTTAGCAATTGTGTGCTGTGGATTTCACAAATTTTGTTTATTTTGGTTAAAGGGTGTATGAGGTTAAACCAATTGATTAGAGAATTGTTGCTTCTTGTGTGACCTATTCCTGTTTATCGTGTCAATTCATTTTATTTTTTACATTTGATGAACTAATTTCATGAACTGGCCCTGTTTGCTGCAGTCTTCATCAGATTTGGTGAAAGAAATCACTTCACTCGAGGTTGAAATAGTACGTTTGGAACGGAATCTTCTTTCCCTCTATCGTACATCTTTCCAGCAAACCATCCCAAGTCATCCGGGAAACCATGGAACCCACATACAACAAATGACTGGAATACAGCCATGGGTTAAATCAGATCAATCATCTCATAGAACGAAGTCAGAAATGTCCAAAGACTATTATGAACAGCAAGGATGTTCGTCCCTACAAGTGCTTTAACTGGCCCGAATGATATGGTTCTGTTTGCTACTTCAAAGTCATCATCTGCAAGGGTGATAACCTATTACCTCTATGCACTCATATATATTTTCCTTCTATATAGTTTTCATCTAATATTTGGAAAAATATGGTTGGCACATGGCAGGAAAGGAAGAGTTCCTATTTTAGACGACGTAGCCTTGCAGACCATCTCGGCAATTTTGCATCGATGATGCCTGCATTTTCCCAGATAAGCTATCTGAAGACATTTTAAGATGTATATCTTCCATTTACTGCAAATTGGGCAACCCCACCCGAAGGCAGAAAGGCTATTCAGTTTCATCCAGTTCATCGTTCTGCTCTTCAAGCACTTTTTCTCCCAGAAACTTATCTGGCAGTTGGAGCCCTCAATGTAATGATGAAGTTTCTGAGAATTATGCTATTGAAGGTCTGAAACAAGATAATGGACCTTATGCTGCAATGGTAGAAGTCCTGAAGATATGCTTAGATGATGAGAGTTACAGTTATGCTACTATAATGCTTCAGAAATTTAGGTTTGTATTTACAATTGTGCCATATTTCAACTCTTTTTATGCAATATATTTACCTTAAAACATAAAATGAAGTGACTGATAGGAAAGATATATTTAGTTATGTTCCTGATCTATTGAAGCTTGTTTGATAATCTAACTTACTAGTCTTCTTTATATTTAAAAAGTGATATGGAAATAGGGAGTTTTATAATCGTTATATTTCTTTTCTCCGTTTTATTGTATCTCTGTGGCATAACTAAGTATGGTTTATGCTTCTGCAGTGTGATCATTTGCTTTTCCTTTATGCAGGTCTCTAGTTAAAAGTCTTGAGAATGTTGACCTGAAGAAGATGAGGCGTGAACAGAAGCTTGCCTTTTGGATCAATATTCATAATGCATTGACGATGCATGTATGTCTTTCACACTTCTCTCTAACTTAATATATGCATAATCTACAAACTGGTTATTCACTGGCTAAATGCATCAAATTGCAAACTAGAACTACGGACGACTTCATTTATTTTCAACTTTGTTTGCAGGCTCATTTAGCATATGAAACTCAAAATTATACAAAATGCACTTTCATCACGAAGGTAACAACTGATAAGAAAATTTGATTTGTTCATTATTATGTATATTTTCTGCATATCTGACATCTCCACGTGCAAAACTTTGTTCCAGGCTGCATATAATGTGGGCGGGCACTGCATTAACGCTTATGACATACAAAGCTCCATTTTGGGGATAAAATCTCACTATTCTGCTCCGGTAAATATCCACGATATACTTATCTTTCTTGAGCTGAGCATATTGCAACTTTGCAATGCAAAAACAAGTACTTAGATGTGAATTTCGTTCATTGTGTTCTCTACTCTTAAAACAAATATTGTTGTTCTGGTTTGCTGGATCATCCTTACTGTTACATCCTCGCTAATGATAGTGAATACCAAACAGATTTTCACGCTCTGTTAGGGGATACTCTTTTCCTGATTGCAACTATCTGACTCGAAACTGAATTCTTCCTTCCTCCACAGTTTTCTTGATATTATAGCAACTTATTGACTTAAATTCACATGCACAAATGCAGTGGCTTCAGACACTCCTCTCTCCAGGAAGGAAATTCAAAACCGGGATTTCTAGACATGCTTATGCTATCGAATATCCTGAACCACTAGTTCATTTTGCACTTAGCTCAGGAGCACGCTCTGACCCTGCGGTAAACCATTTGTTAGACGTTTCTCTGGCTTGCTCGATCTTCTATTTTTTTCAGAACATCTGAGAAGAGTCTTTATTCCTGCTTGTTCTCAAGACTTTTGAATGATTTGGCTTGCAGATTCGCATTTACAATGCAAAAAGTATATTCGAGGATTTGAATGTTGCCCAGGAAGAGTTCATACGAGCTACAGTTTATGTTCATAAGCAGAAAAGGCTATACCTGCCGAAAATCTTGCACTATTATGCCAAAGATATGTCACTTAGCATGTCTGCACTTCTGAAAGTTGTTAGCGACTGCCTACCTGAATATCAACAGAAAGCGATCAACAGTTTTCCGAAGGGCCGACCTGAAAAGTGCCTATGTTGGCTAGAGGAAAGTTCGTCTTTTCGGTATTTGATCCATAAAGAAATAGCTGAAACGGCATGGGGATGATTTGATCAGGTTTTTGAGGTTAATTATGATGCTTAATTTTGCAATGTTGAGGTTTTTCTGTACAGAGAGATTGTGAAAGAATGAATCAGATTTTATTAGCTGTTGATAGAAAAGTTAACCTGTTTTGCTCTGAGGTTTTGTGATTTTATTTGACAGTTTTATTAGTCTTATGGAATTATACGACCTCAACTTTGTATGTATTAGTTTTATATATGGTTTTCGTTTTTATACCCAAAGCGTTTCCCATTTTCTAAAGTAGAACACATTTTTGACTTAAATATATTTAGTTTTTCAGATATAGACCGAATAATAACGTGGAAATATTACTTATTGGGTTTTAATTTGTCGAAAAGATTGTAGAGTAGCTTAGGCATTGCCACAAAGTATTTCATAATATCTAGGATGGAAAACAGATATAAGATACAATTAGGTCATAGAACTTTTGAATTCTATAAGATCTAAGATTGAAAACATTATTATTCAAAAGAAGCAAAGGGAAATCGAGTTCTCACAAGTCACAAGTAACAAGCTATTTACCTAAGAATACAATCCCATCCCGTTTCAACTATTTGTTTGGGGTTAAAGGTTTCGGATTTGAGTCTATCGATGTTTAAATTTATGTATTTAAGTGATAAAAAAAGAAACTATTTCCACACCTCATTAAAATATGTATTAGAACATGATCTATTAATGTGCAAATACATAAACCTGCAGAGACTTGTTCAGAATCTTCCAAGGCTGAGAGAACTTTAGTTTGATAACGTCAACATTTCTACTCAAAGAAGTGACTGGTAGTCTGGTACCAAGCACTGTCTTCTTCTCCACCCAAATCAATAACTTTGAGCTTGCGCAGCTGTGCTTTATCGGGTCCTCCGGGCTTCATTCTCTCTCAGGTCTTCGTCTTGCGTCGGGAAAAATCTGTCGACGATGGTGCCGGTATTTCCTAATCTGACAGAGCTTGGTCGGCAACGTCGAACGGCAATGGGTTCGCCGGAGTAGACAGGATGAGAGAAGACGGAGGGGAAGAAGGGAGGTGGGAGAGAGAGAGAGAGTGAGAGGTGGAATTCTTATTTGTTTTTCTATTTTTTTTTTAAATGAGCAAATGAGGTAATTTTGATGGTTGAATACTTGAATTTGATACATCAATTTCAATTTGTCAAGTCAATTCAATTTAGAAAAAAATAATTTAGTGATAAAATATACAAATTGAAAATTTGTGTATTTTAAGTTCAAAAGGAAATTATGTGTAAAACTAAAAATACCGAAAGTTGGTAATACATGTTGATATCTCTTAAAACATTGTCATTGATAACATTTTCTTTGTATCTTATTTTATCAAAATTTCATGAACTCATTTCTACAAGAAAAGTTAAATTTTATTTTTATTATGTTAAGTTGGATTCGCACTCATCATATATATAATTCTTGGCTCATTAATTACGTGAATATACTAGATTGAATCAAATAAAACGACGATGGATATATGGAAAATTGGAAACACACTATGTGTTTACAACTTTGATCCACTGGTTAGAGGGTGTTTTAAGCTTATTTTAGAAAGCTTATAAGCTCCAATAATTTATAAGTTGTTTTAATAACTTATAAGATATAGTGTATTAAGAGTTTATAAGATGTTAAAGTGTTTGGATAATAAGGGTAAATATGGAAATAAGAAAATATATCAGAATTATTTTTGTAGTTTTGTTGTAACTTATAAGATCATTAAAAAATAAGTTGGGTTTTGAAGTTTTTTTTTAATATAGCTTATAAACTCTTAGAGTTTATTTTGAAAACTTATAAGTTAATCATAAATGACAACTTAATTGGAATCAAACATATTGATTGTAAAATGGAGAAGAGCAAATGTTTGGAATTGGAAGAAGACTACGAAAAAAATACTAGAATTAGATATATTCTATATTTAATTTAAATAAAAAATAAAATTATATATTATATTAATCGGGTTATAAACTATTTTAAAAGATCCATCGGCTTATAAGCTCAGCCAAACACACACTTAACGTGTGTCTAGGGCAAAAACGTCCAACAGTGAAAAACAAAATTTTCAGAATAAATTAAAAAGTTAATCGTTTGATCCTTGAAGTAAGTTGGACCCACATAAAACTTATTGGGCCAAATTTATATTTCCAATAAAGATTAAGGACTAACTTGTAATTGTCTATCGATCAACAAATTCCGAATATAAATATATAGAATTAGAATCGTAAAAACACACAAAATCTGTAAAAAGAAGACGGTTGTGAACAGCTGAAGCATTTGGGTCAGAGCTCCGACCTCAACTCCGACGACCGGCCACCGCAGCCATGGTATCCTGCTCTATCTCTGCCTTTCTTCGATTCTCCAAGCGTGATTTCGCATTTGTTGATTCTCATATGTGTTTTTGTCGACGAAATACTTCATGATCTGATTAATTGATCAGATCTCCCCTCATTTTATCTAACTATTATGATTTATTCGCAAATTTTAAGTTCCGATGCATACCTGTCAACTCTGTTGGCCAGTTTGTTTGCTTCATTTCTGCATCTGCTCTATTGGTTGATGGACGCTGGGGGTTAAACAGTCGTTAATCTTTAAATTGACATGAATTTGGTAACAAAGCAGATCCTGTTTTCGTAAACTAGTAAATGAAAGAAATAAACCGATGAATTTTCTACGCGAACGATCATTTTAGAAAGTTATCTACATGATACCCCCAACCATAGGCTTCATCAACTAGGATTTATGTAGGTAGAATAACGTGATGAATCAGTTGAAGCCGTTCCATGTGCAGTGTGAGAAGGCACCTGAGTAGGTCATGTGAGCTTTGTGCTTTCGCAGTTCTTAGATGGTATGCCATTTTCTGTTTCTCTAAATTATTGGCTTGACCATGATTTGTCTACCTAATCCATATGTTAATAAAATCCCAGTTTCTCCTATTACTTTCTAGTTGAGCTTTCGACTTTCGAGTGCTGTCTATAAATGATATATTGTTCTCGTACCATTGATAAGCAACTAACGCTTCTCCTTCATTTCAGATTCACTTTGTTCTTCTCATTAGCAGACAAGGGAAAGTGAGGTTGACAAAATGGTACTCACCATATTCTCAAAAGGAAAGGACAAAGGTATTTGTCTTTTCAATTGATTTATGCTCAGGAAGAAGTGCATTCTAATTATTAACCCTTTTGTTCTTAGAGTTAGTCCTGTCCTCCTTTGACTTGTATTGTGATGGTAAAATGAAACATAGAATTGATACAGGATTTTCTTTTCCTAACTCTGTTTGGACCTTGTTTCCTAGTTCATTGAAACTATGTTTTGATTCATAGTCTTTTTAAAATTAAACTAATAAGGAGTTGTACCTGGTAAAGGTTATCCGGGAGCTTAGTGGTATGATTCTCACTCGAGCCCCTAAGTTGTGTAACTTTGTCGAGTGGAGGGGATACAAAGTTGTTTACAAAAGGTATTTCGTATTCTGTCTAAAACATTCCCATATTGTTTAATATATTCAGATTCCTTCTTTCCATTTATAATGTGCATGACTAATTAGTTTGCACCTTACTGCTTATTTTGCAGGTACGCTAGCCTTTATTTTTGCATGTGCATTGACCAGGATGATAATGAATTGGAGGTCCTCGAAATTATCCATCATTATGTTGAGATACTAGATCGCTACTTTGGAAGTGTAAGGCTCAAATTGAAGCAACTATTTACTTCAATATATTAATTACTTTGTAATCTGATGTTTAATATGTTATTTTGTTTTATTTTAGGTCTGTGAGCTGGACTTGATCTTTAATTTCCATAAGGTATATTTATAGTTGCCTCAGTTGTTTCTGAAATGTTTGGAGAGTTTCCAAGATCTATCCAAACTCTGTTGAAAGTGAGACTTGTATCTGTGTCTTGGGCTGTTAAGGCCACATCTACTCTATTATTACTTCATTGTTTCTATGCCAATTGATGTCAGATGCTCTTCTAGGCTTATGCCAGTCCACATGTTTTGGGGATATATAAATATTTTACAAGTTGATAATATGACAATGTCTGCTATATTTGATTTTGTGGTGGAACTTATATTTTTGAACTAAGTGCGTATTTAAGAAACTCTTGATATAGGTTGTTACTTGGATGTTTCAGGCTAAATTTGAATTTTATTGTGAAGATGTAGAAAATTTGGTTTTTTTTCATAGCGAAAGAGCGGTTTATGATGGTCTAATCTATCTTGATGATAGCAGTGCTTGCCAAAAGTTCTAAGAATGGCCACCATTGGTCATCACGTACAAGTGCAACTAAGTCGAAGTAGAATAAATTGCAAAAAAATAAAAGTTTTCAACATAATATTTTATGAATTGTAGCAAAGAGAGAAACTTTAAAGAAGTCGATAATGTGAAGAAATTCACTGTTATGTTATTGGATAAAATACCATATGTACCATTGCGATTTGTAACTCCTGGAACTAGTGACATGAACATGTTAATTTAGTCTACACATGGTCTTTAATAAAAATAGCAATCATTCCTCTTTGATCTAAGAATTAAATCATTTCAGACCAAATAGATCTCGTCCCTCTTGGTGTGACTTTTTGGTTTTTTGATAAACCCAGTGTGTTATTCCTTGTAAGCCTGGAAGGTACTAGCTGACGGTCTTGCCTCCTTACCCTTGTCTCCCTTTCTTGTCCTACTCTTGTTTTGGTCTTGACACTAGTAGTTCTCATACTGAAAAGGTCAATGGCTATTATGGCTTTTCCATGACGAGAAGTGTGAAAAAAGTTGCTGCTTCTATGTATGCTCTCCCAGAATAAGACCTGGCTTTTGCCTTGCCTAATGCTCAAAGTCAGCTTTTCTTTGTCAGGTTCTCAGGGCAGTCTGATTACACAACCTGCCTGTATTTTTAAGAAATTACAGATACTTATTAAAACAGAGAAGCAAATCATATAATTGGATTGAATCTAGTGAAGCCCAACTAGCAAATAGGTCAGGCAAACAACTACAGATACCACCCTCATACTCTCTCATGGGACTCAAACCCCCTTTATTTAATTGCTTTGTTTATAATTAAAGATTTGACTCGCTTCTCTCTCTCTCTCTCTCTCTCAGCATAGTGTTGTGTCCTCTCTTTATGAATGAGCTAAGTTGACAACTTCACACATGTCATATATCCGACCAACCTGCTCTTTATTTGATGTTGTAATTGTTTTGCTTCATTAGTGGCTATTTCTTTTTTTATGATGTAATATACCGCAACTGTATATTATACGCAAGTGTTTACACTTAATGCAGCCACTCTCTGGTCTTTGTATCTCTGTATAACTCTCTAGGTTTAATGCAATGGCTTTTATGTGCAGGCTTATTATATATTAGATGAAGTCCTGATTGCTGGTGAACTTCAAGAGTCGAGTAAGAAGACCGTTGCGCGCCTAATAGCTGCACAAGTATGTTAACTTCAGATCTTATGACAGAGTGCCATTCAAAACTCTGTAGCCGACTAACAACCAATTACTTTTACAGGATTCTCTGGTCGAGGCAGCCAAGGAGCAAGCTAGTTCTATAAGCAATATGATCGCTCAAGCAACAAAATGATGATCTGGTATATAAATGGTTAGTATTGTACAATCAAGTCTATTTGTTTGGATTTATTTCAATCTTGTCGAGATCTTGGGTGACCTGAAGTTGTTCATTTTGTTCCAATTTTATAGTGGCTGCCATAACTCTTCATAACTGCACTGCTTTATCCATATACCCTAACCTTATGAAGTTTGAGACCATTTATCAACCTCTAATTGTTAACACAGATTCTCGTATCGTGTTCTTTTTTTATGGCAGGGCCTAGACTTGTTTGAAGAAACTGATGGTGAAATGTATTCCAACTATTTGGAGAGTGAACTTCTGTGTAGTGTTTTGCAGCTGCGTATTGAAGCATTAGATTTGATGAACAATTTGTATCAACGTATTTGCCGTTTTATGGATAGCCATCCAATATATATTGCAATGATATTGTTGAGCGTGTCTTCTTCATTATTGTTGTTGTAGTTGTTCTCTGTCATCATTTTTTTTAAGACAAGGTCTCTTGCGAAAACATGACTCATAAAAACCATATTCTAGTTTGAATTCTGCGAGGGGATCACACCATAATTGAGATTTTGGATATTCATCCTCATATATTCATTTTTTTTTTCTTATTAGGACCAAGTACTCGGATAATATTCATTTTTATTATTTTAATAAAAATCTCTGACATGAATCTTGTTGAGTATGAATCTTGTAGAGTCGCAAACATTCCAAACCAGATTATCTATGATATATTTGGCGTTAGTCAATAGTCATACGTAGGCAAGGTGCAAACGGAGTAAATGAATTATCAATTAAAACAGACAGAACTTAAAAGAGATATAACAATTTAATTATAGGTTTAGATGACTTGGAAAATTAATTCAAGTCGTTCATGATAATCTATATCTCTCGGTTACACCAAGTGAAGTGACTGGCATTTGAACATCTTGCTCTTCCTTAAATAACATTAATTACTTTGGAGGCACGAAATAATAGTTATGGAAACAATTTCCTATTTTCTTTTAGAAAATAATTTCGAGATATTTGGGAGCTACGTGTTTTGGCCCAAACTCAGAGGTGCCTTTTATATTGGGATTCAAGAGGGCTTCGTTTCTGCCTGCTACTCATTGCAGACAGTTGCACTAAATATTTATTCTGAAATTTGTAAATGCAAGTGGCAGCTGTAGTTCCACCGCAGCCGCGGCCCATTTCCTCAGTGATACCCGCAACGAGAGCGAAATTCCACAACTACTACTCCTCGACGACAGAAGCAATCAAGAAGCGGCAGCTGCAGTTTTCGTCTGTGAATTACCGGCGGATTGAAATGGCTACAACATCACCGTCACCGGCTTCGGTTGGAACGGTGCCGAAATGGGCTCAGAAGACCATCACCATTCCTGCCCAGGGGCGAGGATGCGATCTCATATCCTCCAAGGTCTCTTCCTTCATCTGTTTCTTTCTAAGTTTGATTCATCGCGAAAAGATTGCTGCCATCACTTTACTCATAGGTTGCTGAATCGAAGTTTTGTTTTGTTTAGTGTAGGAATTGGCTCTGTTGTTTACTAGGGTTGCATTTGGGCCTCTGCTGTTACTAGGAACCATTTCAATTCAACCACAACTTTGTGTATTTCTTGTTGCTTCACTCTCTGTGGCGCGCGCGCGCATAACTGAGATGGTTTAATCGAATATACTTCATTTTTCTTAGGTAAATTTAGGTGTCGCCAAGCCGTCGTTCCAATTTAATCATGTGACCCTGACACATAAGAAAAGAGTTGGGAAATGTTACTTATGGTGCAAACTGGTCTTGTTTTGTTGCTGACTGACACAAGTCCGCAATGAAGATGACTTCTTCCCTTCGGAAAATATAGCCTTATGTTGCAGTTTGTGCTTCGCTACCTTTCATCTCGTCTCAGATTTTGAAGGAGAATGGGCAGGATTTATCGGGGTTTAAGTGTGGTCTTGCTCACTTTTTCCGTAAGTTCTACCTGTTCCACCTCTTTAGTGTAGTTTTACTATTATAACGTGTTTTTTCCAAGAATCTGCTTTTCTTCCTAACATTTTCACGGTTTTAGATCCATCTGCTTATGACAGTGCAGCACACGAGTCCTTCTTTGACTATAAACGAGAACTATGACTCGGATGTCCATGGTTGTGCATGCTGGCATATCTTGTTAGAAGGATATTTATGTGTTGAAGTTCTTGGTCTCAGGGAAGGTCCGCACCATGGAAGCATACTTTGGAAGGTGGGTTCTACTTTCAATTTATCCTCTCTTTTTTCTTTCTTTCTTAAATATAGATACATAAGAAGGCAGTTATTAATCGGTCCCTTCTCTTTGGAACGTTATTTCCTTGAAAGAACTATTGTCCAGCTAATTTTCTAAGTGACAAGAAGATATTGTTGTTTACTTGGGGATGCATGTCTTAAAAATTAAGCGTTCTCTATGCTTGCATAATAGCACTGTGCATACTTGGTGATGTGAGTATCTAGTTTATTATAGAGGTAATATGCGTAAAAAGGGCCTCTTGCAGTCAATCCTCTTAATGCCCACCACAGATTACTAGAAGTGATTGAAAAAAGTTGGAGCTGCTTTGAAATTGAATTACAATAAGTTTGAAAGCAGAAAGGGTAGCTTCAATGAAATGTATTAACCAACACAAGAACCTTAGATTGGAAATGAGGCTTGAGTTGCTTAACATGTCTTTAAAAGATATGCTTCTTCATCCTGTTTTCTTTATAGCAGAATTGATCGGATTATGTAAAAAAATGCTTGACCCTATGATCATATTGTATTCCTGGGATCTGACCCGAACTTTTTTAGAAAATATTTTTTTATATTGTGGAACACAGAAATAAGTCATAATCTGAGCTACTTTTTATTTCGTAATGATTTAAAATGTAGTATTAGACCAACGCGAAAATCATAGAGTTAGATGTTAAGCATAAGGCATGAAGAACCTAAAAACTAGAATCTTGATTCTGATAACAACTGATAGGCAGTTTGTCACAGCCCGACTACTTAACCAAGTGATTAGTCAAGTAATTAGGTCGTGACATGGGTTAAGAAGGAAATTCTGGCAATCGACAACATCAAATATGACCAATAATTCATATCGATCACAATGTATGATCTCAACTTTCATCATGAAAGAATCGAACATTTATGGTTCAAAGAGGTAAAATGGAGTTTAACAAAGAATGATTTTAGGTTTTGAGAAGGATAATCACAAAGGAATAACCAATATTATGAATGTACATTTTCAAACATGCTTTGACAACATTGAGAATTTGTCGACGTTTCAAAATATGATTCGACAATGATTTCATAACATCATGTTAGGTTCAACAACAACAAGATCTCTGGACCTTCAAGTAAATCCTTGTGCGCATAGACATTTCAATAATTCATGTTCTCAGAATCAAATCGTTGTCAAAACAACAATGCCGAGATCATAATATCAAAAAGACTTTCATCAATATTTAGTAAATTCGGCATAACAAAACATAGAAACAAGTGAAGGCCAAAGTTCGACAACGAAAGTGTGGTTGAGAATTATGTGTGATGACATAATTCTCAGGCGATAAAACATGTTAATCATCAATGAACAATATCAACAATTGAATATTATCATTATGAGTCAAATATTTAGAGAAGTTCCTTTGTACAGCATTCGATTCCAGCATCCTCTCGAGCTCAACCTGCACGTTTAGAAATACATGCAGGGCGTGAGTACAAAAATGCACTCAGTGGGTATACGCCAAAAACATTTGAAACATTGCCCTTAGGGCTATATGATTGACTTGCCATAACATTTGCAATGCACCGAGGTTTTAGTGAAATAACTCGTGCATGCTTTTCATAAATAAACACTTACTTGCTTTCATTTCGTAGGATCATCATAAAAATATGCATATGCATGGTCTATGTCTGCAGACAACTTTTTCTTCCCATATCCACGGATTATGTCTATGTGTTGAGAAGTAGGCCTCCTTCTCAAACACGCTATGACCCGAAGGGTCGCTATCCGACGTCGGTAAATCTCACATCATAACATACCCGTGTTGATGGACCCGAAGGGTACCATGCCACGGCCATACTCTTTTATCATTTCTTTCTTTTCTTTCTTTCATTCCGTGGATAGGTAATGCATCATGCTCATGCTCAAAACAGGCAAGTCATTTAACTTTGAAACTTTGCTCATAATGCAATTCATTTCATTTTGAAAACATAAAACATAAGCATATCGTATTAGAAAATATTTATACCCACTGGCGCGATCCTCGACGATCGTACTTTTATCTTTCATTCATTTCTTCTTCTTTTCTTCTTAGTCCTTCAATCAACATAGATCGGTGTTAAAGCCTACCAAGAATCAAACAAGAACATAACTTGTTTTAGTCTTTGATATGACTATATTTTCTCGATATCAAGACACTATGGTCGATAACACTTGGGTCATTGCATCCTCAAACATCTTATACAAACAAATTCTAACGAAAATTTCGGCGGAATAACGTTTATAAAACGTATCGCCATTTCAATACCAAAACAACCAACTTATCCCATACTTCATCAAATCATCACTGTATGTCTAAATGAGTATATAAGACTCAACAATAAGCTTCAATCATCTCATCTTAGCCATAATTTCAACGGCCCCTTACGACGTCACTTTAGGTTTAACGTCAAAAATTCACGTGAGACGTCATCTAACACCAACGAACCTATATACATGCTCAACTATATTTAAATATCATCATTTTATCAACAAAATATAAGGATCAAAGCTTTGGCATTGAAAACAAATTTTCGCCGACAAACTAAAATTTTACCGTTTTTGAATACGTCGGCGAAAAAAAATCGAATAAATCATTTTAGGCTTTATTCATATCATAGAATCCAAATATGAACTCAAATTGATCAAATAAAATCAACAATCCAATGTTACATGGACTCAAGGTTTCGGCTAACTTAGGGTTTTTCAATGGCTTTGATTTCAAACGTTTTTCTTGTTCAAAACATATTTATATCAACTCCAAATATATGTATATAATGACAATTCAATCATAACAACATCATAAATTCAATATCCAAGCATGCTCTTTTTCGAAATTTCCATGATTTTCAAAATAATAAACATATGCTTTACAAATTCAACGTTAAACAATACGTAGACGTCGAATCTATCATAATATTAACAATTAATCAAACAACACATAATCATTCAAAATTTTCAGCATATGACCGAAAATATAACATGATCATAAGTTCATGTTTTCAAATTTTCAAACCATAAATGTATTCTAGAGATTGAGATATACCTGAATTCGAAGACGGATTGAAAATCCAACGGTTGGATCTTCTAAAATTGGAGTATGAAATTTTCAAAAACTTAGTGTGTGTTGTGTGTGTAATTTCAAAATTAGAGAAAAATTAATGAAGAAGGTGAATAGTAACATATTTATAATTGTCCACAAATTTTATTTCATTTTCATTTTCTTTATTAAGTGATTATTCATCACTTTCTAGAGAATTCTACAAAATTCTCCATTTTCTTTTCTTTATAACATGATGAATAATCATGTTATAGAAAATTACAAAATGTACACTCTCTATAAATAATACCAACGTTATAAATACATACTATTAATCCATAACGTTCGATTTAAACTCAATTTCTAATAAAATGCTCTCTACTTGAAATTCTCTTTTAAAACTCAAATAACATATTATAAACATCAAACTTTGATTGTAAAAACATTTTTGTCTTCAAAAACCATTTTAGACATTCAGCCGACGATTAGGGTTTAATCGGCAAATACCGATATCACAAAAACAAAGATTTTAAATTCTCCATTTTATGAAATCAAAACTTCGTTGAGCATGTATCTATCATCTCAAGACCCTTGGAAACTAGGTCTTCTTATTCTAAACAAGACCTAAGAATCTTATCTTAGGTTCTATCTCGAATCGATTTCGAATAAATCTCAAATTCTATTTTTGTCGACGCGAAGCTTAATATAAAAGCTTCTAGCTTAACAAATCTTTCTTAAGGATGCAATGCCCTTCTCATAAGCTCTTAATTAAGAGCTAATCTCTGTTACAGGAATGCGGGGTATTACACAGTTAACCTTGTGTGATGTCACAGGTCCGGATGACATGCAGGCACGCATCAAGTCATCTATGTTTGGCTGCTCCCTCACGTGTGAGTTTCAACCATCTGTATTTGATTTATGTTGCACTTTATACTTGGCCAAATTGAATAACCACCATTTCCTTGTATCTACTTATGCAGGATTCCTATAACAGATGGAAAACTGAAAATGGGAACTTGGCAGGTATTTTCGTCATCACTTTTATAACCTCCGTGAAGGAAAAAGCTAACCTTATCTTAGAAACACTCTGCTTAGGTTAGCTGCAAATGTAATGAAATTTCACTAATGAATGGCAGGTTATCTGCAAAGGTGTTCTGAATTGTATGCTTGAATATTGTTGTTCCAGGGCATCTGGCTATGTGAGCACCGTGATGCTGCTGCTTCTTGTAGAGTTGTGGTCACCCTGAATGGCATGTAAGATCAAGTTCACGGCTGCAAGCCAGCAACTACCTTCTTCACCTTCATTCTAATGTAAGATATCTCTAGTTGCAACCCTTGTCTCTCGACTGATATATCTTATAAACACCCTGAAGGTCAATAGTTAAAAGTCACGCATTTACTTATTTTCTAGTTTACGGCACGATTTTTAGATTTGCACCAAGAACATGACTATCATTTGTGTTTTAATAAAATTCCACTGGATGGGCATGCAGTTAGAATCTTCATGGATAATAATTTAAATAAGGTTTCAAATTCTCATGGAAGGCCCCGATTGTATCCCAAATAAAATTGATCTTACACATACAGAATGGAAGATGTCAAATATACATTAGTTCGGAAAAAAAAAACTATAAAAAATGTGAAGATTTGGAAGAAAGCTTATCAGCCGAACGTATAAACAGGCCTATGCAGTACGGAACATGACGAAACATCATGGTTTGGATAAATATATAAAACAAGCACAAAGTTTGGTACATGATCTATACATGCTGTAATGATAAATCAAATAAAATGATATCCACTAGTTGATCACTCGGCTAGCAAACACATCACAACAATACAACAAATGCTCTCCCAATCCTTGATGCATGCTTATGGTTGTCTGTGAGCACCAGGTGGTGCAGCTGGCATCGGGAAGTTATTAAAAACACCTCCGGCGATCTGAGGAGCCTCCACATACGGGCTCTGAATAGTTCGATAAAATAGTCGTTAGGTAAACATTGAATGACACGGAGGAGCAAATTATTTAGGTTAAATAGTCAAATTCATCCCAAACGATCACCGTTTTTTCGAATCTATCCCAAACTACCAACTTTGACCTATTAATACCCAAGGTAAGAAGAACTATGCAAATCTATCCTGGAACAAATTCAATTTCGAGAATTTTAGAGCAATTTTTTAAAAACCACATCAAATTCGTCATGATTTAACTCGGATTTCAAGTAACCGAAAAATTTAGACAGGTTTGCATAGTTTCCATGGTTGGGTATTAATTGGTCGAAGTCAATAGTTCGGGATAGATTTGAAAAAATGGTGATAGTTTGGGATATATGTGACTATTTAGCCTATAATAAAATCATGAGAATGTTAGTGGTTTAGTTTCTTTTGGAGAAAGGGGAAAGGTTTGAAATGAAGCTATACCGCCGTCTTTGAGACAGTATCATCGTTTAAACATCTAGCAGATGTGCTTGAAGCAGCATTGCTATCGCTTGGTTCGCTTCCTTTCAGTTTGTGGCTTGGAGGATCAGTTGGCACACTGTTACTACCATTAGCTGATTTCACCCCCTGAAAAATTCGAGCAAATAATATTTTACATTTGCAAAAGATACTTGTAGATATAAATTAATGAGCAACAGGGCGACCTCTTAATCACCTGGAATATCTTGCCGAGAGTTTTCAAACCCTTTGCACGCATACGGAGGTCCTCTTTCTTGGCATTGTTGTCTTGTAGAACCTGAGAGCATAAGTGCATAGCTAATATAAAGAAATTTGTTGTGAATCAATAGTCGACATTGAAAAACAACTGCTGCTGGCTAACCATCTGACAAACACGAGAAAGGGTCGCTTCTATATCAGCCACATTGAGCTTCCAAAGAGAGTCGATCATTAATTTCTTGTTCGATTGCATGTATTCCTCAAGCTCTTCCTCTGTGTAATTTCCTTCAGCACTGAGCTGCTTTTTCATGTCTTCTTGCAGTTGAATCAAAGCAATCGCACCTAAGGCAATAATAGATTTAATATCATGCCATGAGTTTGGTCGAAAACAGCATGCAAAAAAAAGCTCACATATTACGAAATCTAGGTAATCATGCTGCCTCCATGATATAGCTAAAATTAACAAAAGTTCTCCCGCACTTAACAGGAAGTACCTCACAAAGCCGACTATATTGCTACACTGTTCTTATCTGGCCATAATTAAGAATAGTCCCCACGTTCTGCTGACCGATCACCATTATACATAGACTCATAGAGAGAGCATTTAAAATGGATATCAGATAAAGAAAAAAGAACTAACTAAATCCAAAAAATAACCATTGGATGGAAACAAATTAGTCATTTCTAGTGATGGCCGACTCTCGGGACTCCTGATATATCCTACTTTACTAAGTCCTGCTCAAATAGAAATTAGGATCTCCTTTATATTTTCACTCGAATGCATGCTTAAAACATTATAAGGAAGTGAAGAGGGATAAAGAAGTCAGGAGGAAAAATTAGCTCTAGTCTAAAAGAAAAGGGTCAGTTGTCAGTTAATGCACGAACTTTCACCCATTTTGCAATTTTAACACAACCTTTGAAACGTTGCAACAATGTCACCACCTTTTAATTTGTTGCAAAATTAACAATCCAAAAATGATAAAAACTACTCCCTCCGTCTCCCATTTTTCTTCCTAGCTTTCCCTTTTGGTACGTCTGTCAAACTTCTTCTTGTTCCATTTATAGAAACTATCCTACAAAATAATCTCTATTTATTACCTCAACAACACCTTCTATTTATACCTTTACCATCCATGGCCCATCACTATCCCTACTTATTACTCTTAACAACACCACTTATTTACACATTTTACCATCCATGGTCCACCACTGATTTAACTAAAACTACACTCATGTGAGACCCTTATTTCACTCACAATACACTCAACAACTTTTATTAAAACTCGTGATTAGAGACTCTCCCCCATGCAACTCGTATCTACAACGATATGGTATCTTATTTCTCAGGGCCTCATGAGAAAATAGAAAGGCAGATGAACTTCGTCTCTACGTAAGTTCTTACATGTGTCTTCAGTTGTTTTTGTTTGGCGATCACAAAACAACAGACGGACAGTCATCCAACAGTGTCTAGAACTGTAATTGGAATAATGCAGCTCAAGAAGCATGAATTTGATCTGGACAGACTAGGATGAGAAATTGGCAAGTCTTTAATCTGATTATAAGCAAAAATTTCTTATAAAATCAAAAGTTAAGCTAACCTGTTGCAGCTGTTACTTGGGATTTGATAAAGTGTCCTTTATTCCTGAACCACTCGGCAATAAATGGCACACCTAGGTACATCACCTTCTTCCCAAGCTCTTTTGCCGACTGCCTTGCATATATATAGCCAATAGTGCTCAGCATATCCACACCATAAGCTGTGTAGAGCATTGTGTCATTAATATGCAAGTTTGTAGCTCCTCAAACAAAAAGATCGCAGAAGAAAAGCTACAAGATAAGGAAAATAAAGGAAATTGCAACGGATTTCTCACCAGCATTGGAAAGCCTCGACACTTCAGCCTCGGCATGGCGGATGAACTCCTCTTTATTTCCTTGGACATACACATTGAGTCTATCCTTGAGTATGCCAGAAAGCTTCTCTTCCCTTTCCTTTTGGACACTCTAAATTCAAAAGGAAAGATGAAAACTTGACCAAAAGGAGATTTTGATAAAAAAACCAACATAGAGGACTTTTGCACCGACAATGCCGCAAAAAATAGTCTATAAACAATCATCTACAATATAAAAGATTTACCCGCATTTTTTCCTGCAACTTTTTAGTATCAAGTTCTTCTCCTTCTGTGAAAACATCCATAGAAGCCATTGATGCCATGGCAAGCTGGCCAATATATTCCTCAAAAAGCTCGCTCCCAAAAAGCATGGCAAAGATCGCAGCAGGATCGATAATTGAATCTCTGAAAGGAATTATGGAGAACACCATCAGAAACGGATGTTCAAACCACTAGGACAAAGCATCAAAGATTCAAAATCATTGCAAAAAACGTATGAAAGATTTCAAAATAAAACTTACGTAGAAATTCCTGATTTCCCATGAGCATCATAAGCTTGTCTTTGTGATGGGTCACTCAGAACTTGATAAGCTTCGCCCAATATCTGTGAAAAAACACAAAGAAAGAGCAGCCCTCAGTGTACATGAAACATGACCATATCACATCATACGAGTAATAGGTGATCATTTCATCTATTTTTGTTCAAATAAAACATATAAAAATTTGGAAAATCAATAAGCTCACCTGAAACTTCTGCGCTGCATTAGGATCATTTGGATTTTTATCCGGATGAACTTGCCTAGCCTACAACATATTTACCCAGACCTAGTTAGAAGCATAAAGAGCCCCAAAATGAAATCCAACACTCCATTTCCAAAACAAAACCATGCATAAGGTAAATCATACTAACAGTTACAGACTAATATATTCAACCATATCCATTCAACTGCAAGCCCATTCAATAATCAGAAAGACTAACCCAAAAAATAACAACTCATACCATCATGCCAGCCGAATCGAAAAACCATATTCCCCAAAATTAGTCCAAACAAACTAGGGCACAGCTGAAAACAAAATCCAAACACACCTTGACATAATAAGCCTTCTTAATCTCGATCTCAGTGGCCGTGGGGCTCACACCCAACACATCATAGTATTCGGTCTCCTTCACCATCTCCACAACTCCAGATTTTCCGATCAACAATGCGCTGACCAAACAATTCCCCGATGAAATTACTGCAAATTATTATCGGTACAATGAAATGGCAGTAAATCCACAAACATAGAGAATCTAAAGCAACAAAGTGAAGGATGCGGTGATGAAATTATGCAGGAAGAGATCAGCACCTATGAAAATGGAATTGAGCTCGGCTTCACCGCCACAGTCGTGGCCTCCACCTGAATGCGCGTTGACTAAAACGACAGATGTAAGAAATTTGTACGTATTTTTGCTTTGTACGACCTTTGTAAGAAAGAACCAACAATTTCCTTTTATATGTACTATGAAGTTAGAACGTTTTTCGTAACGATAAAAATTATTATCATCTAAATCATCTATAATATTATTAAGGAAAACTTTACATATCAAAAAGAAATAGTGGAATAAATTTTATTAATACATTCATAAACATAGTTATTTTAGATAAAAACAATAAATCTACCCTAATGGCCCCACCACTAAAGAATTCAAATTTGAACTTATTAGGTTTTAGATATTCTGTTTATCACAGTTTTTACTCTCTTATTTTTTATTTTATTTTTCATTTATTGAAAAACTGTAATTTTCACATAGACTTTTTCCTCTTCTTCTCTCACTCACACGAATTACAATAACAAAGAGGATGTTTGGCTGACCTTATAAGCTCCCCAAAACAGTTTATAAATTATTTTTTAAATTTAAAAAACAGCTTATAAGCTGTTTTGGGGAGCTTATAAGCTCAACCAAACACCCTCAAAGTTTGATTCGTGAACACTAAATTCTAAACTAAAAAATCACTCATCCTATTGAATCGGACCATCACTACTCATTGGATGAGGAGGAGCGAGTGGCAAGTGTTTTTCGATATGGTTTGACATTAAAAAACAGGCTGAATATAGGCTCAAATTGTACCGTGCACATAAGAACAACATGTTCCGTGTATTGGTAATCTATTATATACATATCTAATACATTATTCTATTAAGTATTGCTAACCTAGTACATTATTATCATACAACTAATTAACATCAAACAGTACATTTTTTCTAAAGCACTACTATCCCCGTGTGCATTGAGAAATTAATGAATTCGCTCCATTGAACATTTTGTGAGGTTTTAGGAATCAGATTTGACAAAAAGAATCATAGATTTGACGATTGCACCGACTTATAATGAACGAGACATGAATAACGGTTCAAAATAAGTTTTGTTCTAAGGTATATGCCCAGATAATTGTACACGCCCGATCTTTAGTACACGCATGAACCATGTAAGCATGAACGATGTTTATGCGTACACAAATCTACAAGTTTCGTATACTAGTTTAATTGCTAATTAATATATTATTAATCACTTAAATGGTGCTAAATATTAAATTAATCTTTTCACATAGCATTAAATCAACAAAAAAAACCAAGTTTCGATAACAAAATTATCAGAGTGTATTCAAGAACGTCTTCTTTTTGTGTCCTAAATATTAAAATAATCACTCCAGAAATATAAAATAAAAAAAATAAAATGTTTGGGGCATAAATTGCAACTATATAGTAAATTGGAAGTGCATATTAATTTACTTTAATACGACGAAGTGTAATTTTTCAGAATCAAATATGTTTCGATATTTGAAGAAATGTAGATTTTTTTTAAAATTAATTTCGCTTGTCGTACATGTTTTAGCATTTTAAGTTTAGAAATGAATGTTGTTGTACTTTTAATTGAATTTCAATACTTTTTTTTAATAAATATTTACCAACCTATCTTCCATAAATTTAATTCGAAAAATATAACAAAATAAATGTAAAATCAAAATGGTAAGAAAATTTTATCCGAAGATTTAACTGACTAAGACATTGTTTCATTAGAGTACGAGTTAAAGATATTATAAGTATAATGTGATAGTGATACAAGAGTTTTTAAGTTTCTACACTACATTATGTTAATTAGATTAATTCATCTAATTTTGACGTTGCATGTTTTTACTACTATAACTGAACAAACATTTTCCGTAATGAAACATGTGAAGATGACATTTTGTAACAAGATGTGGAATAATTTAATTGATGATTTACTAGTACTATATATTGAAAGTGATTTTATTATCATAGAGTCAATTATTGATGGATTTTATGTAATACGCAACTTATGGAAGCATATAAATACTTTGGTGTTTATAAAATTCAGCCCACCCCATTATCTATTTCTGGATCCGAAGGCGAAGATGGCACAATTCCTACAGAAATATTTACCTATTTTCATATTAGTTTCATTTTTGTAAATAAGTTTACAATATTGTGACCAACTTGCAATAACTAGTTTAAGATTGAAAAGTCCATAATTAATATTTAAACTGATCAACAATTATAAAATTAAAATCACATAAATAAAACTTAAATTACATGATTAACTGAAATTGCATAATTAAAAGTACCATTTTTCACCAGTTACGTCTCGCTCTAATTTGCTCAACAAATTTGCAATGAACTTCACGTTGAGCATCTGTCATTCCACTCGTATCCAACATAATGACATCAAAGTCCTTATGCATAAGTTTGATCCCTCTCTGCTTCATCCTTTCCTCCTGTATTTGTTGCATTTTCCACGTTTTTCAATTGCACACGACTTAACTTTGATTGTGTCTTGCCTTCTCGCCATCTGCTGTTCTGCTGCACAAAACCTAACTTCACTCTCGCTAGATGTACGAGAACGCGATTCAGATGTCTTCGACTTCTTGTTAACATGATGTTCCGATTGTTGTGGACGATCTATCTCCAACTCTGTCATTAACTTCCACACGTGCGCGTACCTGAAGTCTCTCGAATACTTCTTGCGCCACTGAGCAAGCGCAACCTCTAAAACATCGTCAACACTAGCCCCATCGCTATAACATGTCTCGTACACTTTCGAGAGCATGTTAACATCGAGCGACATATGAAAGCAATGTGTATTAACAGCATCCCATGATCTTACTTGTGTGCCCGACGGCCGATTTTCGTTATAGTACTTGGCAACTTTTTTCCAGAACCCCGCAATCTTTCGTGGATCGGTATCTTTGAAGCCATCGCGAAAGGTGCACCAAGCTCTTGCAAGACACTTGTCTTCCTCATGTGACCATGTTGCTACTTGGGGTTCGTTTGATGTGCGCTTTGAGGACATCAAAGCGGTGAACCTCCTCTGTTTAAAGAAAGAGAGAGGTCTACGATTCAATTCTCACAGTTCCATCTTCTCTTCCCCCAGCTAAATAAATGATAATATAAGAGTGGCATAAGTAAGAATGAATTAAAGTATGAAAAAATGATTGACTGCAAACACATTTAGGAGGTACTATCACTCACTCAAAGTAAACAATCTTTGTAGATTAAAGAAAAACAACTAGCTGCAGTGCAACAAACAAAAAATCATTGGTAACAGGCCATAAACACGATTCCTAAAGTTATATCAACCTAACATTACAACTACCCTAATAGTTTAGGTAGGTTTCAATTCCAAACGCTTCGTTTGGCTATCACTATTAGTTATTATAATTCAATATTTACTCACACAAATTCAGGGAAATGAAGAGAGGACATGTAAAAAAAAATAGAACAGAAAATTAATTGGGCGGGTCTTAGAGATGCTGAAACATTAATTAAGGATTAAATTACGAGTTACTAAAGAAAATAATGAAACGTTATTGATAATAAGATACATCAAAAATTGAAAAGTTTACAACAATAAATTTTATAGAATAGTTTCTCAATAAAAAATTAAATAATATCAATCGTAAAAAATTGAATGTAGCACAATACAGTAAAACAGTTTCTTATACTGAAAAAGATGAGTTTTTTTTTTAAAAACCATCAACAGCTATAAGAACATCTTGTCGAAGATAGTAATTTTTTTTTTCAGAAATCAGATAATTGAAAGGTTTTTCCACGAATTTGCAGAGATCAACATGTTCAGCAACTGAAAACTTGAAAAATTAACAGAAATTATATAAACTCGCTATTTTTTACTACGACAATAAGTCTGAAATAAACTTTTGGATTTTACAGTAAACTTACTTTCTTCTTTACCAAGCGAAGTATCTTCCCCTAATATCCAAGTTCTAAGTCGATGAGAGATCGAGTCTTGAAGTTCAGAACGGCTGAGAAAGCAGAAAAAAGATATCTTAATATTTCGGCTGCGGAAAATGATTTGATTTAGCCACAAAAATTAGTCAGCTGAACTAGGGCTTCATTAATTGGGTCCAGATCTTTTCTCTCGAAAGTGGCCGTATAGAGATTCAGAATCATAAAACAATGTTAATGGGCTTTCAGATAATGGGCCACATAGACAAATATAAATTGTATTGAGTTAATAATTTTAATTTCCATGCTAGCTTACTTAACTAGCTTTCCCATGAGCTATCTCACGAGTTTGTGTGTAGATATAAGTATTTTTTTTCGGTCAATTTAATGTAAAAAAATTAAAAGCTGTATTACAGTAGACTCGAACTCGAAATCTTTGACTTCGGACATTAACCACTATATCACTAGGCTTAACACATACGGACATACCGATATACGTACTTTTTATGATAAGATAAGTGTTAATCATTCTTTCAAATAGAAATTATTTAGAATCTAAGAATAGAGTAAACAAACCAAATTGTCCTATAGAATAGCGACAGTTCAATTAGGCTTGGAACCACCCTATTCTAGCCATCTCCATACGAGATCAAATGTAACAGATGTTTCCCTCATCAGGTGTCAACGAATTTGTTTGAAAAAATCAACTACAATATATATAGAGATCCAGCTGCACTCAAAATACTGTATATTATATATATACACTAATCAATTGAGAATTATAAAAAGATCAGAAATTCCCGTCTACTCACACCTCCCACGATTTATGGAAAAAAAAACAAACAAATTCTTCCTCCCCTCATTCAACTTACTAGACTCGAATTTTCTGAATCATATGTGGTCTAACAAATGATCAATACGGTCTTGCCGAAACAGTATGAATGGGATTACACAATAGACTACACAAACTAGGATGGTTGGAACCCAATTTCATGAGCGAGGTCGGAGCTCGAAGTGACTCACTGGAGCTTCGATGGCTACACCTTTGTTTCACCGATTTCGGGATCCTTGTCTATTCTCTCCAGCAATCTGAATTCCTCTTCCGTCAAGCTATTTTTTGCATGGGGTATCGTCTTAGTATGCACCCGCTTTTCGAGCTCCATTGCCCAACTATAAACTATCATACCGACAATGGCTACAATCATGCCCATGATGTTCTTGAAAGTCAGTTGGGAATCAAACAAGATCCATCCCAAAATAAGGACGCACACTGTTTTCATGTGACCTAACACTTGAAAGGAAACAGCTGAAAAACGTCCGATGCACAGGTACTGACTCACGTTGCAGAACACGGCCAGAGAGCATGACAGAAGTATAAACATCTGCAGGTATATGCCACCTCGTGTATGTTAGACAGAGAAATTATTTGTGCAGGCTAAAGAATAGGGCTACCATATAGATCCGTAATTGAGGCAAGTGAGTGGGTACTTACTATGACTCCAGAACCAAAATTGTAGTCGAAAATCAAGTTTCCTGAAAGATAGTAGTCAACTACAGGACCCAGCACAAGAAGAGAGCAGGCTTGAATCGGGGTTGTTTTGCTCAATAATTCGAAGGATCCAATAGAGTACTTCTTCTGCAGAGAGCCTATTGACTGCACCGAGAGTAATATATCCAATCAGTATCCCCAAGCACATATTTAGGCGACAAACAATGAGTTTCTTATATATTAAAAAAGAAAAGATCGACGGGTTTCAATAGGCAGGTAGAAAATGGAGAGCCAAGGGTCTGGCAGCTTATGAGAAAATATAGTTCATGATGCAGAAGTGCTTAATAAAACCTGATTCAGGTAATGCCTAAGCTAAAGCTGACAAACAATTAAGGGAAACTAGAATAAAAAAGCATGAAGCAGGAAAAAAATTCAAACATGTGTTATGTTTTCCAGCTTGGGAGCCTGGGAGGCCTCATGCCAGCCGGGCTGGCTAGCTACTGTGGTTCGAAATTTGAGATTATGACAAATTAGATAAATTGCCGACCAGTGAAACCGATTAAGTCAGGAAGAAACCATAACTTATTACCTAGTGCTCCGAATAAATATATAGGCAGCCAAGAACAAGTCAAGCAAAAGGTTTTTACTCCACTCCAATTAACCATAATAAGAACTGACAAGCTCCAGGATGTCACAAGAGGGAAAAGGGAATGGAAAAAAGTTCACTCACAATTTGCTGTAATGATGTTGAAACAACTGCAACACAGGCACACAGAAATCCTTTGGCATTCACCTTTACGTCAGTCACAGTGCAAACACCCACACCTATAACCACAATCACCACAGATAGTTTAACTTCTTTTGAATACTGCTTATTGTGAAGGATCCATTCCATTACACAGACCACTGGAATCATGCTCAGTTTTGAAATCTGCAACAAAAAAAGAATAACAACACAATTAGTTGAGCTCAGTATAAGATAAATTTGTAAAGATGTACTGTTGAGCAGACAGGATAGTTTAACAGATTAACTAAATAAAAAACAATAAAAATGTGTAATCCTTGTCAAGTAAGGCACAAAAGGTAACAAGTTTACAACAAAAATGATGTATGACTTTAATAATGCAGAGTTAATTAGATTTCCCAACAAATTTTCTCGTAAACAATGAATTTGAGTGTTTTCCTGCATGTTTGGCGGGTCCTGAGCATCATCAAGGATATACAGTCATAATTCTTTCAATACAATGGTTTAATTTTTAGTCAAACAGAAATTAAACAATAAGAAAATTTTGAAGCAGAAGTTCAAAAGTATATATTCTCTATCCAATAATATGATGCACTGACTTGAATGGGACAGGAAGCACTATACATCTCAAAATCAAATATTTTGGTTTATAAGTGTTAAAACTGGTTGCCAATTCAAGCATTGAGGCAGGAAGTCATATCAACCTTCACCACTCAAGAAGGGAGGGGAGGGGAAGGGGGGTAATTCCAATTAGTATAAGATATTTGAGCAAGTAAGACCTTAAACTTTTGACATGCTCTACACAAGCATAGACATATATTTGGAATGTTATAGAATCATACTTGGTAAAATCCAACTGAGTTCAGCATTAGGCTCAAATTCATCCCTGTGATAGACATATTAGCTACAACTGAGAACCAAAGAAGTTCCCAAAACGGCACGTGCTTTGATGTGGACAATCCCGTAGCATTTGATATCATTCCAACAATTGCAGTAACGGCAAAGTGAAAACCAGTCAATGTTGTGGCTGCAAAGAGTAAAAGATGAAGTAAATATAAAGGTTACAATGAATTGAATGCATTGGCTTCTTTTTTTCTTCCCGATATTAGTGACAATCTTATATTTAATCAGAGATTTAACGGCAATACTTCACAGATCAGAAACACAATCTGAAGGTGGAAGAGCATAAAAATAAAACTCAGGTTATATGATTTGTTCCGGAACAAGTTAAATCCCCAGAAAAGCTCAGCTATTAAGTTCCATGTAAAAATAATTAGGAGAAAGGATTAAAAACAATAGCCACTTCAAAATTACATATAACATTAGGAGTGATGAAAAATATAAATTGAAAAATTAATGCCTGATGGCTGATTCAATATAATTATAAGTGTGAGGCGCGCGCGTGCACACATTTATGAACATGTACGGCTTTGTAATAAACGCTGCGTAGCAAAATGGGCTTCAGAACAAAATATTCTACCATAGAAGCCAAAATAAATGCTGAGATCAAACCGGATATATCACAGTAATCATAAAATTATCTCAAGAGTAGCAAACATGGAATGAGTTCAATTCCAACCAATTACATCAAGCACAAACCAAAATTTCCAAAATCATGCTGGAGGAAGAAAAAACGCTAGAAAAGGAGAAACAAAAAGATGGCTGCAATAGAAGATCTTGCGAAATGACAATGGACTAACCGAATTTAAAAGCGTATCCATTGGATGACATGAGTTGCTTGTTCGCCATAATGATTCCAACAGAGCTGATAACGTTCATAGCCCACGCACCCACATCGGACACCGATGACGATTTCTTCTCTCCCTCCATTTCTGATTCTCTCTCTACCTATCTCAGTCACCAGCTACCTCAGTTAAAACCCCAACTACCAATAACTTCTCCCCGATTACGACAACTATAACAGAACAATATGCTCTACAGATCCGCCTCTCCCAACGAAAAAGCGGTAAAGCAGAAACAATTGGCGCCGTATAAAGATCTCACATTGAATATGCTGAACAACAAAATCGATTCCTTCACTAACGAAATCAGCCGGCGGCGAATAACACCGGCGAATTCCGACAATCGGGAATTTGGGAACTGGATCGCACCGTTTTACTGCGCCAATTTTATCTTCTCGTACGCCGATTGTCGTGAAAGCAACGATATATATATATAGAGAGAGAGAGAGAGAATGGTGCAAAAATATTAATTGAGATTTATGGGAGACGACGTTTACGGCTTCTTACCACCCTTCTCCGTCCGAATTTGGCTTTACACAATGCGTATCGCTTCCAAGTAAGTTAATAACGGCTAATTTCTTGCTTTTTCTACGTTACTTTGTAGGATTAGGTTGGATAGATAAAATTAATCCAACCTAATCAAGTGTTCACTTTTAAGAATTAATATTTGAGGATATTCCAAAGCTCGGGATTATTTTAATCTTTGAATTGTTCTTCACTAATTTTAATCCAACCAATATAGGTATGATTGAAATAATCCTCAAAATAAATGGAGAATTATTTATCCTAATTTTAATCATTCACTAATCCTTTGTAGTAAATAAATGATTGATAGATAAAAATTATCTTATCACACATTTAATCCATCAAATAGTCAATCCTTTAAATACTAATCATACAAAGTAAACACCACCTTATTAGATTAAAAAAATCATTTTTTTTAATATTGGATTTTTTGTAAGAATCATAATTCACATTGATTGGTATGGTCTTCTAATCAATCCAGTCATCCTATTGAAATTTGAAAACTCGTTGAAGAGCTTTGATTATTCGACGAAGTATATATGTTTCTTTAATTAATTAACCAGACAATAGTTTTGAAAAACAATATATGAACCTTTATTAAATTCAAAACTTGTAATTCGTACAAGATAAAATATAATCATTTATTGTTTATATAATTGACGAGAAATTCGTAATTGCTATCTTTGATATGCGTGCTGCGTTAATGGAATTCGAACATAAAACACACAAGAAATTCATTTTATCACTAGACCGTCCTAAATGGACATTTATTACTTTTTCTATATTTATTAAATTAAAAAAAAAAACTTTTTTCAGTATTGATTTTTAAGGAATAATCATAATTCGCCTTGATTGGTATGGTCTTCTAATCAAATCCAGTCACCCTATTGAAATTTGAAAACTCGTTCGAGAGCTTTCATATTTGACGAAGTGCACGCGTCTCTTTAATAAAATAATAGTGTTTGAATACAATATGGGAATCTTAATTAAATTATAAATTTTGAATTCGACGTGTCCACAGTAAATAGAACCATTTATTTTATTGTTTTTATATAATTTATGAGAGATTCATTACCGTTATCTTTGATGTGCATGAGGTATACGATCTTGTGATCCTTCGACTATAAGAAATCATTTTACCATTAAGTCGTCCTAAATGGACATTTATTCCTTTCTTATTCTTAAGGGAAATAATATGTAGAGTGGTGAATTGCTTATTAAAAAAATAAGGAATAATTAGGGGTGTGCATCGATCGGTCGGTTCAAATGACAGATTAAAATTGCATGAATCGAAAATCAAACTTAAATGCAATTTTTAGAATCGAATCGATTGGTATAAATTTTTGAACCGACCAAAAATCAAAACGAGAAAACCGATCGATTTTGATCATTTCCCAAAAACCGACATATTATATTTTTTTAATTTGTTTTAAAAATACGTATTTTATTTTAATTTGAAAACACAAGCACCACAAAATTTCAAAACATCACAAAATCTAATAAAATATCACAAAGTTCATCATAATTTCAACAAATATTCAATAAACATCACAAATAAACAAAGATTTATATAAAATAATATATATTATATATATTTATATTAATAGATTTTGGTCGGTTCGGTTCCTGACTGAACCATTTTACCATGAACTAATAATCGAATCGAAAATTGAAACTTAAAAAAATCAAACTGAACCGATCGAAGCCGATTGGTTCGATCGTTTTTCGGCTCTGTTCAGTCCGTGCATACCCATATGAATAATTGCACGAGGCGTTAGTGTATGTGTTGGCCTAATGGTAGAGCATTTAATGCCCGAGACTAAATGTCTCAAAATCGAGTCCACCGTGACACGATTTTTAAATTTTGTATTAATTGATCCAAAAAAGTCAAAATTATTTGTTAGGATTCTTAGCAATAGTTAAAATGTTGTTGTTATTATTACTATTATTATCATTATTATTATTTTTTGTTTTTATTTTACTAGTTAAAATGTTAATTTTATTGTACTATAAATAATTTAACTGTTCCTACCTTTTCCCTCTAAGACTACAAAGGTATAAAATAAAGATGGGACACTATAAAGATTGGACACTGCATGTTGTAAAGTATAAAATTGGTGCATAGATTACAGTGCAATTTTCTAATGGTTTCATTATTTTTGGGATCGAATCTTCCATTTTGGGCCATCAACGAATCATAGCCTAACTTCACATAATTTTTAATTACCTTTTTCACATACAATTTATTCAATAATATTATTATTTTTAACGTTAATTATAGTATATGGTCTCATCTTTCAAATTTTTCAGTAAAATGTTATGAACTTTGATAATACATTAACTTATGGCCCGATTCGATTTTTCAGTACTAGAATGTTGAGTAGGACAACATCTTATTCGAGGTGATATTTTTTTCACCGAATATGAAACGACGTCGTTTCTCTCCCTTAACCCATGTTCTTCCCTAACCCCTTCTCCCCAACTCAAATTGCAGCAATTAGAAAACAACCATGACCACCGCCGCTGTCACGCACAATGGTACCATCCATTGCACATAGCTTTTCTCTATAGTCGTGCTCATGTGGCTCGTTGCCATCGTCAGATCCATGCAAGGGAGAGAGTGCAGAGGAAAAGAGAGAGAGTGGGAGGACGCGCGAATCTGCAGCACCGCTACCTATGACTGAATGACACCACGAATCTAGAGCCGGTGGTGAGGGGATGACTGGTGAGAGAGAGATGATAAATTGCAGAGCAATGAGAGAGAGGACATGAGAAAGAGAATGAGAGATATATTAATTTCAGATTTTTCTTTTTAATAATTTGGATCGAAACGACATCGTTTCGAACGTTCATGTGGAAAAAAAATGTCACATCTAATAAGATACCGTCCTACTCATTATTTCAGTATAGAAAAATCAATTCGAATTATGAGTTAATGTATTATCTAAGCTCGGAATATTTATGAAAATTTTAAAATTTTGAGACCATAAATTAAAAATGCTAAAAATTATGCCTTAAACTATAAAACCCTTATATAAGCAATTCACCTCGCAAGTCGCAACGATACTCCTTAGATTAGATAATCAGGTTTTGAAATTCTGAAAAGCTTCAAATACGCCTAATTTCAGCTTCAAGAAACACCAATTAAGATCCTCTATTATATAATATTTCTTGAAAAGTCATCAATGAAAGATGAACCAATTATGATTTTTCTTTATCCATTTAAACCCCAACTGAAATTATATCTCCAATTATTTGTTTAGATACTCCACCTCAATGTGGAGGTCTCACAAGCCATTAAAAATTGACCAAAGCTTGCAAGAGAAATGAGGCCACATTTAGAGTGTGTTTGGCTAAGCTTATTTTAAAAAGCTTATAAGTTCTAAGAGCTTATAAGATGTTTCGAGAGCTTATAAGACATAGTGTTTCAATAACTTATAAGTTGTCAAAGTGGATAATTTAGCTTATAAGCTAGAGAAAGAATCATGAGTTAGAGAGAGAAAATCATAGTTAGAGTGAGAAAATTGACGAGAGATTAAGTAGATAGTATATATGTAGATTATAACGAATAATAGTAAGGTTATTTTGGTAAATTCATTGTTACTTGCAAGCTTATGAAAAAATAAGTTGAGGTTGAATTACTTATTTTAAGAGAACTTATATTTGTTAGAAACTTATTTTCACAAATTTATGTTTGTTTGTTTTATTTTACCAAACACTTGGCATGAGCTTATAAGTTATAAAATTGTTTTGAAGAACTTATAAACAGCCAAACACCCTCTTAGTGCAGTGAGAAATTGTAAGAAATTAACAAGTACACACACCTTGTTTTTGGTAGATATGGCGAATACAAATATTTGTGCAACCAATTCTTTTAGGTGTAGCGCTGGTTTCATCAAGTCTCTGAAGCAGAGTGTGGTAAGATTTTGTATTACATGTGTAAAGAGGCAGAAATTTTTGGTTTAATTTGTAGTTGCAGTTTCATGGCATTATGTTATGCATATATGCATGTGTTTGTGGTAATGTAGAGATTTGTTGGCAAAGTAATGTAGAAATTTTTGGTTTAATTTGTAGTTGCAGTTTCATGGAATCTATCTATCTCATTACAATTGGAAAATATTTTTTTATCAATTAAATACAAAAACTTTTGGTCTCGAATATTAACAATTCTATCATTAAGTCAACACACGTAGACGAAAAATATTTTTCTTTTTTTTTCATCATGATACATAAATATGTATTCTAACTCGAGACAATTTGGTATCGTGGATTAACAATTCTTCCAATATGATGACTAACACACGCACATCGAAAATGTTCTTTTTTGTGTCGGTGTAGTGTAGTAGATGACTAAATTGCCACGTTACTCCCTCGCAGCCCGCACGGTCGCACCCCACACCCACAAAATGCCTCTTTGATTCTTTATTCTTTTTTAATATTTATATATTTTTTCTTTTATTTTGGGGATAATTTTCTTTTCCTTTTTTTTTTTTGTTGAATAAAAAATATGTACCGAATGGCTTTGTTGGGAATAATATTGCACTTGATTCATAAATTAGATCTCTACCAGATTTATTCGTCATGAGAAATATTCAACAATGTAATAATATTAATTTTAATGGTGCCCATACTACTATTGTGTTTTAAATATATCGTCTACAATCTTTTCCAACGGTAGGAGCTAAACACGTTGAAAAGTCACGAGTAAGGGTGATTATTGATGCGGATTGGAATCCTATCCGAAAAAATCGGGTACTCGATCCCGATTTTGCATAAATTTCACTCCCGATCCCGACCCGAATTTTTATGTCGGGTACCCGGATATTCGACTCGGGTATCCGAGTTAGATATCCGGGTACCTGAATTTACCTGATATATATTTAATTTACCTTTCAGTGTTCAAAACATTTGTTTGGTCTACTGGTAAGGCAGAGGTCTGGATATCGAAACCCATAGGCATCATATATTCTTTTTCCTTTGTTTTATTTATTTCATTTATATATATATATATCTATATATATGTTGTAATGTTACTAATAACTATGTTAGCTATATATATTTGGATATTCCCAGGTTTTATGAGTGCATTTTTTTCTTTGTGTTTATTTATTTTATTTTTATTGTTGTAAATAAATTTAGTTATAGTATATTGTTAGCTAAATACTCTCATTTGTCAAGTTATGATGTCATATCACGTATTTAAGGGTATATGCTATTTTTAATATTAAGTTATCATTTATATATTTCACATATTAAAATTAAGAACCATATTACAATATATTAATTTCAATACATTAATTATATATTTAAATACATAAAATATAAATATTTTTAAAAAATCGGGTATCGCGTAATACCCGACTATCGGGTATACCCGATACCCGATCTCAACTAAATAGCCATACCCGACCTCGACTCCTATATTCGATTTTCGGATAATTGAGTACCCAATACTCGAGAATTTGGTCGGATATCGATCTTGGATTATCAAATCACCCAAATAGTCACCCCTACTCACGAGGATAACAACATAAAAAAATTGAAAAGAATGTGATAGGGATGATGTCTTATGATTGTTTTTGAACTATGACAAAACCGAGATAGATACAATTCTTAATGCTCACAATCGTAAACATTTTCAAATATAAAATAATAAATAACTGCCCACACATATAAATAGGGTAGGGCTGTTTGAAGAAAATTGGGGGATTGTGAGCAGGGGCATATTACTTTTTTTAATATATATTTCATTTTCTTATATATCAAAATATAATTTCAGAATGTCGTTCTGTCACATCATTTTTAATTTTTTTCATGTCGTTATACATGTGGATTTTTCGACGCGTCTATTTTACTCACATACATCGATTTTTTTTTTACAGAAAGTATATTTTAATCATTGCAATATCCATACATTCGGTAACCATGTGAAAATCGGAAAGAATGGGATAAGACTACTCTCATTTACAATATATCACAAACCCAATCTTTTAATATAAATTCATTTATCTCTCTTCCACCTATACAATTCATAATTCAATTCAATTTCATACTCTATCAATGATACCATCCAATCTAAAATATTTTTATTTTTTACTTTATTTTAAACTTTCTATCATCTAAAATAAATTCATTATATATAAATATCAATTAAAAATATCATACTTTTCCAACTGTAACTATTGAAATAGAGGTGGTCTTAACTAATCAAACTCAATTAAATTAATTCTTAAAATTTTAAGTGGTTATTAATAAATTGTAATTAGTCATTAATAAATCTTAACATGATATCAATAAATTTTAATTAAAATTTAAAACTCTAATTATGAAATATTAAACTCTAATTAAAATTAATAACTCCAAAATTATATCTAATTATTAATTGCGGCTTTATGCAGGCAAGTCTTTGTGATTGAAATATAGTAAGAAACTTGGTCAAAGTAAATATGGCCCCAACTACACCTAGGTCGATGTGGAACAAGTAGTATTTGTTAAGTTAAATAGTTTCAGTAATCTTGATTTTAAATTAGGACAGATTTGGATTGACCAACAGCAACAAGACTCGTAGACCACCATGTAGCCTTACCAGACATAAAATTAATAAATACACACGTATATAGGAGATGGATCAGGTAAGAAATGATAATTTGGTAGGAAATGAGAATGAATTTGGACATTTGATTCGTTGGATCAACGGTTGAGATTTAATTTCGATTGTACTACAATTTTATGTTTTGTGTGCTACGTGAATTAATGTGCAGCACTGGAACCCTTTTTGTGCTACGCTGCAATGAAAGATGTGTTAAACTAATATATTTAGCATACGTGTTACGAATAGATGAAATATGTGCTAAACTAACATGTGTAACATAGTAATTCTGATTGTGCTACATAAATATGAAAAATATGTTAGAATTACATATCTGATCGATCTTAATTTCGTAAGGGAAATAAATGCGCAAGAACACCAAGGATTTACGTGGTTCGATCTATGAATAAGATCTACGTCCACTGGGGAGAGAGAGTATTCGTGTATTGAATGTGTAAGCGATTACAAAGAGTGTGAATGATCTATTTAAATCTAATCTAGCCTCTATTTATACACAATTATTTAGACCTAGATCTTAAATCCGAGGTCTTCTAAATAGGATTCGAGATCTAGGATAGGATCTTAATCCTATCCCTCTCGAACTAGGATTCATTTAGATATGGCCGAGCCTGCGTTCCCACCGGTTTTAGGGTCTTCGGGTCGAACTTGTCGGGCCGAGCTCGACGATGACTTTACTGTATTGGGCACGATCTTGGGCACAGTGGTTGGGCCATATCCTATCACAACCCCCAAAAAGACGCAGAGCGAGGTCGTATTGGTTTTGGGTTGTTTATGCGAGGCGGTGTCGAACGATCGACTTGGTATGTGTCGATGTTTCAAGTCATATGCCACGTTTGCGAGGCATCTGCCGATGTTGTCTTGTGTTACTATCTCTTGCCGAGGCGTTAAGTCGAGGTTTTCGTTCGCTTCACCGGCGTTAAGCCGAGGTCTCGGTGACTTCACCGACGGGCGTTGGCGAGGTCCCTCGCCCGACTTACCCACGAGGCGTTTAACCTAGTCTGCATGCGGCTTCACCGTCGGCGTTAAGCGAGGTCTCCTGTGGCCTCTCGATGGGCGTTAAGCGGGTCTTCTGTCTGGCGTCACCGACGTTAAGCGTCGAGGCCGAACACGGATTTTTCGCGTCGTTGAGTACATGACACGGGATCGCATTTAATGCGGCGCGGTTGGATTCGATAAAGCGTATAATGGGGAATATCTTCCTTGATACATCATTTTCATATCACTTTTGCTATTCAAAATTTTAGACTTTCAAACTTCGAGAAAAGCGATAAATGCCGCCATTGTTGTCCCCGAGTTCATCACCATCATCCTCGAAAAACCAAAAGTAAGTTATGGCTTCCTCTTCTTCTAAATCTTGAACTTCAGATTGCGTCTGTGCCGTCGGATTCGCCGCGGTTTTATCTTCCACTTCGGGATTTTGGTAAAGTGTCTTCTTTTCTTCCATCTTAACAACCTCCGATGTAAAGGAGATTGTCTCCCAATACCATATTTCGATATAATTTATGTTGCCCCGTCCGGAGCATAGGGCTTGTGCCCTCCGGAAGGTTTATCACATGTACAAAGACGACCTCGGGCTGGTCTTCGTATTCCTATCCTCGTGTATATGTCGAACTTGACGGATGTTGGCATATCACTACTAACTTACGCTAAATTCTTTCCGGCATTTGGTGGGCTGGGTGTCTATGCTATCGGCATAATTTTCCTTTCAATTTGGGGCTTGTTCTCCGTTTTTGCAATGAAGGGTGGTTGGGTGGTATTATTATTGTAGGGATGACATATGTCAGCCACCATGGAGGATCTATCTTGGATATTTAATTCACCATACATTGATTATATTCTAGCATGCGTCTATATAATTAATTGCAACACGTAGGGTTTTCTCATGTTTACCTTTGGATCCGAAGAGGTCGGTGGAGCGAGATGAATGGATCGAGCGGATCGGACTCGTGCTTTGACCTTCCGGATGTATCCGGTTGCCCAATCTCCAACGCCGAGTGAGGATGATCTATGGAGAATGCTTGGAAAATCACCTCTTTCTCTCACACAATTTTGAAAAATCCTCTCAAGAGAACTATGAGATTCTCGAAAATATGCTTGTAGATGATTACGGATTAACTAGACTTTATCTCTTACCTTATATTTATAATGCATTACCATAATCCTATAAGGAAAGGATCCATGCATATCCCATAAATATAATAATATCCTTATAGGATAAAGAGAATAAAATCTATCCTTAGAGAGCATATAGGGGCGCCGATTTCATTGAAGCTACGGGCTGGATGGGCACCATGGATCAAATGCTGAGGAATAAAGATGGGCCTCAAATAAATTAATTATCTTATGTTCATTTCGAACATAAATTAATTTATAAACATTCATTCATGCCACTAGAGAATAAATGCCGACTTACCCTTTATTAGAAGGTGAGTCGAGCTTGCACTTAGACATTACGAATCCCGTATTTAAGATATCGAGCGTCCATTAATTATTTATAGCAATCGATCGCTTAAAATAATTAATATCTTTAATTCCTTACAAGTACCACTCAACCTTATTATTGTACTTGAGCTAAATCAACTGCGAGGTTTAGTACAATAAACATTTGAGCTCCTTAAGGGGCGTCATCATCCTAAACGGATACTTGACTCGTCTGAGATAACTAGCGTGACATACAAGATCGTCACCACCCAAGATCACGGAGAATCTTGGGTTAGAACATATAACCCTCACCCATAACAAGTCAAAGTGATGGTCGACAACTCATACTCACCTAATACCTTATCGAGGTTTAGATCATCGTAAGTCACCGAGATCTTGGTTCTTCACGACGGTCGGATAGAAGAACACATCTCACCGTGATCCTTCAATACGTCGAGACGCGTCCGGCATAGACAAACAACCAAGTCAAGTCACTTCTTATCTATACGCTGCAGCTATACTGACAACTCGTCCTCAAGTTGTCTCGGTTGTGAAACTTTTATATCTCATTAAGCTTAACCAATCATACGGACTTCGTGATCTTCTACACACCGTATGATCTAACTTATATATGAGATAAGGGGACACGATATATGCAATCAAGTATTCAATTCGGATAGGAGATTGTAATAGTGGTAACGAAACATGTATACAAGCTCAACCAAGCGCTTTCGAGATACAAATCCAACAATTTATCACCCGTCGTAAATTCAAAGCGAAGATAAAGTCGAAGATCTCGAATGGCGGAAGAAGTTTTCTTTTGTCGTTCGATGGATCTTGAGTTTACATGGCGATCGGAGAAGATCGCCGATGTGGTGGTTGATGAGATTGATGGTGGCACGGAGGAGCCTTTGACAAAGTAGGTCTCATGGATGAGGCCTTCACCGAGGCCGAGCTTGCAGTGCGGGCTTAGCCCTTATGATCCTACCAAGGGTGGAGTCGGTGAAGGGTGAGGCCCTCAGCCTTACATCTTTTGTTGCATGATTTTCCGTGTGTGTATGCCTGACCTTTTTATTTTTTGCAGTGAACCTGATCAGGGATAAGAAGAAGAAGAGGAAGGAGTCGAGTGCCGGTGCCGAGCTCCTCCTCGATTTTGAAGGATGTCGAGCTCCCTCCCCGGCGTTGAAGGATGTCGGGGATATGCAGGCGAGCGAGGAGTCTTGAGAATCTCTGAGTCTTGCCTCTTAAGCGCTTTAAGAGGTTAAGCGTGCTATCCCCGAGGCATGATTCTTGCCGACCCGGATGTGTCGTCGTTGGCTCAGTGAACTCCCCTACCTTTCCCGAGGTAGCGTACTTATCCTTCTTCCTTGTGAGTAATATAAATAATGTATTCTTGACGACTGATGGGATTACGTATAGGGGTTGAGGTCGTGTCGGCCGAGGTGGCCAAGATATCTGCGGGATGGCCCGGATGTCCGGTTTCATAACGGACTTCTTGAAAGGGCCGTTAGCCGTTTGTGAGGTGGCCCGTATGCTCGAGGAATGGAGGAGGAAGACTCTCATCGCCCAAGAGATTAGCGCCGAGGCAAAGATCCGGATCTCGTCAAAGCAGGCGGCGGATAAGGTGGTGTCGAGGCGACGAAGGCGGCGGTTGAGGCGGCGGCGGCCGAGGCGATGGGGCGGCAAGGGCTAGGGCGGCGGAAGGCGGCGGAGGCAAGTCGCTAAATGAATGGCGAGTTGGAGGAGGCTCGCGTCGGGAGGCCGGTGGCGAGCTCGCGGGGAGATGCTTGGGCATTTCGGAGGCTATTCTGTGCAGGGGCTTCTCGGGATGGTTGGTGATGCGGCCGAGGTCCTCGATAAGCGCGCGTCTCGGATGCAATCGAAGAAGTCGCGAGGACTACCCGAATGGATAAATCAAGTATGGGTATGAGGAGATAGAGGATGATGTCTGAGGTGGGCTTATTTCGATGTCCTTGTCCGCGGCTGAAGGAGCTTCCCGTCTTGCGGACCGACTTCATCTTGATTCTGCGACCGGAGTCTATTCGCGTCTGCCCGTGGACCGAGATCCCCGACCGACGCTCTAATGGTTGATCTTGTAAAGGGATCGGAGAGTAGCGGTGGAGGTTTCAGGCGACGAGGCTCGGCGGTTCTGAGGAGGCCGCCGAACTAAGCGAGTTAGGCGGAAGAGGCGAGGCTTTCCGAGCTCGGAGGCGGTACCGAGGTGGACAGAGCCGAAGCTTACGGAGGGTCGATTGATCACTTTTTTCTTTTTTGAATGTAAATGTACTGGTTTTTACTAAGGGCATATTAATAGAATCAAAAGTTTATATGAAAACACTTATCTTTTATTCGGTTGTGCTTTGAAATGCTTGATCTTCTCCTTGGTTGAATCGAATTGAAGACTTGTCGCGGCTCTGGAATTAAAGAGGTCGAACTCCTCCATATAAAGGACAGGTGAGCCATGTGCGGCGAAGTACATTATTAAACATAAATGCCAGAGACTGTGACGAGCTCCGGGCTCGTCTTTGCATTGGAGGAGTCGTTCGAGGTCACCAGGAGAAGGCTAAATTAATAGGCGGGAGCATGCCGAGTCTGAGGCCATCCATCGAAATGGTGGGATGACTATCTCGGAAGTTGAAGCGAGGTTGTCGAGGGCCGGCCGTTGTGCGATGTCTGGCGTGAATATGGTCGGACCTCCGGCGATTCACGGGCAAATCTGTTGAATTAAAAGGCTCGGAGGCATATACAAGACCGTCGTTGCTCGACAACCCACAGCTCGAACCGCTTGACGGGACGCAGAGCCTCTTCTTCTTCACGGGGCTTCGGTCTACAATAAATGATCCGAATTTTGATGATCCGGCGTGGATAGCTCAAGAGAGGCGCGCTATGGCCCTTGAACGACGTGGATCCTCAAGGGGCCGAAGCCGGGCGTCATCGAGTAGCCGAGGTCGATCTAGCAGAGCTCCATCGTCGAGTGGCCGAGGTCAAGCTGGCGGAGCTCATAGTGTAGATCGAGAACGAGGTAGAGGTAGGATTAGTATAGATGAGTTGTTGAATCGCGATTTTTCTAGGGATTGGCTCAGTTTTTCCCGGTCTCCTCCGCCCTCGTAATATGTAATGCATAACTTATTTTGAAATAAGAAAGATGTATTTGCTTCGTATTGACTTTATATTGAACAAAAGTAATATATGAAGTCTTCGAAGGAATCTGTTCTCGTAGAAGGGTAGTTCGTCCTTGTAGAGAGTTCCGTCTTCGGAATTAATGATTTTTACCGAGGTCGTCGGGAGGGTGGTCCCTTATTTCGTCTACATAGAAAGAACCGTCTTGAAATAAGCGAAGGTGTCGATCTCGTATGTAGGAATGGTTCTGTTTTTGCCGAGGTCATCGGGAGGGTGGTCCCTTTACCGTCTACATAGAAGCATCTTGAAATAAGCGAAGGTGTCGATCTCGTATGTAGGAATGGTTCCTGTTTTTGCCAAGGTCATCGGGAGGGTGGTCCCTTACGCGTTTCAATTCATCCTCGTGTGAAACGAAGGTGTCGACCTCCGTCGAGGGAATTTGTCCTCCGTAGAGGGTATAGAATAATATTGAAGATTAATTATGCATTAGTGACAAATAACACATGCACAAAAATAAAATTTTATTGATAAAGGCGACGTAACAAAGTAAGACTCGGACTCGATTAAACGGGACTCGAAAACACGACCGAACAAGACTCGACCTTTGACACTTATGCATAATATTTCTTGGATGAATGATGTGCCATCGTTGGGTAATTGCTCACCGGACAATTGGGCGACTTATAGGCCCTTTGCCGAGGACTTCGTCGACCGGTAAGGTCCTTCCGTATGGCTTCCCGACTTGCTTCTGCTGCGGCTTTCTTGACTTCATTATTTTGATACGAGGTCGCCACTTAGAATTGTCGGGTTTTAACATGGTTGTAATCCGAGCTATTTGTTGCTTGTACCAAGCTTCCTTGATGTGGCGAGGTCTCTTTTTCTTGAGTAGATCCGGATCAGCTCGTAGATTTTTCTCATTGCTTGGTGAAAGTCGATAGACGAGGACTCGATACTCCAATTTCTGGGATCACTGCTTGATTCCATACACCAAAGCGTAGGCGTTTATCCGTTCGAGGTCTAGGTGTTGTTCGATATGACCATAAGACTGTGGTAAATTTTTCACCCAGGCCCTTAGCTCGGTCGAGACGAGTCTTGATCCCTTCACGATGGTCTGTTGGTGACTTGGTCCGACCATTTGCTTGAGGATGGGCCACCGAGGTGAATTTTGTTGGATCCAAGCTCTTGACACCACTCTGAATGTCTTATCGTGAATTGTGTTCCGTTGTCCGAAAGGAGGATATGAGGATCTTGAAGCGACACACTATGTTCTTCGAGACGAAGTTGAGGCGTTCTTGCTTGTGATTTTGCCAAAGGCTCGACTTCCACCCGCCGTGAAGTAGTCAATCGCAACAATTAGGAATTGGGCTGTCACGGTGCTTTACAAAGGGGCCTCACGATGTCGATCCCCATTGCATAAGCGGCGAGGGCTCTGATTGAGGTGAGGTCGGTCTGCGGTAGCCTCGATGCGCCCCGTGGAGTTGACACCGGACACTTTTTCACAAGGTCAATTGAGTCTGGAACATCATTGTGATAGTATCCCCATCTCACGACTTTTTTGACAAGGCTCGGGGTCCGATTTGACTTCGCATGATCCTTCGTGCACTTTCCATGACGTAATCAGCTCGGTTCGGACCCAAGCACCTTAAGAGGTTGGAGATATGACTTTCTGTATAGGACCCCCTGCTCAATTGTATATCGCATAGATTTGTTCAGGATCCTCCTAGCTTCCAGCTTGTCTTGGGCAGTTCGCCATTCTCCAGGTACTCTCGAATGGGAGTCATCCAATTGGGTTCTTCATCCGAGACTACGTTGACCTCGGCTCCGTCATCGGCATCGTCTATGCTTCTGCTTTGGACTTCTTCTACTGGCGGGCTTGTTGACGACGAGGCCAATTTACTTAAGATGTCAGCTCGGCTGTTTTGCTCCCTTGGGATGCGAACTATCTGAAAGTATGAAAATACGTTGCGGGCTTTTGCTTTTCAAGGTATTTCTTCATCTGTTGCTTTTGGTTAGTATTTCCCAACATTTGGCTTACTACGACACGAGAATCATTTGTGAACTGCACGGCTCGTATTTGGAGATTTTGAGCTAGGCAAAGCCCTCGCGATCGAGGCTTCATACTCTACGTTGTTCGTATTTTGAATGTGAACCCGAGTGAGTAGGTGATCTCTTGGCCGTCCGGGCCTGGGAGTAAGATTCTGCTCCGCTACCGTTTTCCTCGAAGCCCGTCAGCGTAGAGTTGCGGCCTCCTTTGGTATTTCATCCATTGGTTCGGCTTGGCATAAATCGTCTACGGACTCGGTGGGCTTGGTTTCTCGTGAAGTTAGCCTCGGTCGAAATCCGCTGAGGCTTGACCTTTGATGGCTGGCGAGGCGAAGGATATATCGTGCTCGCCCGATTCGATTGCCCATTCGCGATTCTCCACGAGGCTTGAGCTTCGTCAATACTTGAAGTGGGTAGTCGATGAGGACTTGTATGGGATGTGCATGGAAGTATGGGCGTAATCTCCTCATGGCGTTTACCAATGCTAAGGCAAGCTTCTCCAGGGCGATACCTCGTCTACGGGCCTTTTAGTGCTCGGTGATGAAATACACAGGAGTCGCGTCCTTCCTCTCGTACTCAAGACCGCACTTATGGATTCGTCCGAGGCGGCGAGGTAGAGAAAGGACCTCTCGCCTTTCGGGACGGATAGAGTGGGGAGTTTGGCGGTAGCTCTTGAGATCTTCAAAGGCGGACTTGTGTACATCATCCATGAGAATTTGGGGCCTTTTGAGTATCTTGAAGAAGGGTAGGCATTTATCGCGGCTTTTGAAAGAAAGCGGCTCGATCTTGCTATCTGACTGTCACCATGTCGTCATGGATGGTCTTTGGCATGTTCATTTTCAAAATGGTTTGGACCTTGGGCGGGTTGGCTTTTAGCCCTTCTTGTGAAACCAAGCACCCTAAGAACTTTCGGACGGATGCAAACGTGCACTACGGGGTTCGATTTGAGTTGATTTTTCGGAGAAGGCGAGGGCGATCCGTAGGTCGGCAACACGTGCGCTTCCTCCTTGCTTTTGTGACGATGTCGTCTCGTATCTCCACATTCGACCTATGTAGGGCTTAAATATTTTGTCCACCATCCTTTGATAGATGGCCCTTGCATTCTTGAGGCGAATGACATCTTTTTATACGCAAAGACTCAAAGTCGGTAATTAAAATTTGTCTTGGCGCGTCTTCGTCGTCCATCGGACTTGGTGATACCGCTGTATAAGTCCAAGCGAAGACTTCGTATCCGATCGGTAGCGTCGACCTTCTTGTCGATGTTGGGAAGGGATAGCAATCCTTTGGGCAATGTTTGTTGAGGTCGGTGTAGTCGATACACATTCGCCATCCCTCCTCCTTTCTTCACCATCACCGGGTTGGCTATCCGGTCGGATATTTGACCTCGAACAATATGCGAGCTTTTAATTTGGTTCACCTCGTCGTGAATGACTTGGTTCCGCTTAATTTGCAAAAATTCTTTGCTTCATCGAATTTGGTTTTATGTTGGTCGATGTTGAGCGGTGGTGAGATACTTGGTGAGACTCGGTCATGTCGAGGGAGACCAAGCAAACACATCTCGAATTCCGTGAGGAGTTGGATGATCGATTCTTTATTTGGTGCCTTGGTGAGACCAACTTTGGCGACCTTTAAGGGCTCGTCTTCGTGCAATGCGACCTCTTGCTTTGGTTATCGAGTGTAATTCTTGACTCCAACTCCTCGGGTTCCTTTAATTGCTATGCACTGTGGGTCTTTGGACCGAGGTCCTGCACCTCGTAAAGCGAACTGCATACATTCCTTGGCTTGCTTTTGATCACCTCGGATCACGGTGTTCCCTTGTGGTGGGTATCTTCATTGTCGGGTGAGTGCGTTGAGCATACCGCCTTACATTGTTCGGCCAGTCTACTAGTATGATGTTATATGGCGGTGGGCCTTCCTTCGAAGAATTGCACCACCTTGGTGGAGCTCGTTGGTGACTTCCACCGTGACGGGTAGCTCTATTATCCCTTTCGGTGCGTCTCTTCTTGGGCGAAGCTTGAGTGGCGGCGGCGGCTTGTGCGCGCTTCTTCTATCCCTAGCTTGTCGAAACATTCCTTGAAAATGATGCTTACCGGCGTCGTGTCGATGTACAGCGTTTCACTAACTTATTCGCGACCATTGCATGGATCACGGTCATCACGGTGGGGTACTATTATGGTGCGGGGTCGTCCTCGGAGAAGGTGATCGCCTCGTCGCTACGAACACCAAGGATTTACGTGGTTCGATCTATGAATAAGATCTCGTCCACGAGAGAGAGAGTATTTGATATTGATAATATGAGGACGATTACAAAGAGTGTAGATCGAGTAGATGATCCGAGTGAAGATGATCTTTCTCTTCTAATCTCTCGGTCGGCTTGGCGACCACAGATTTAATCTTCTTCGGGGTCCGTCACGAACCAACATCTCTATCTCTCCCATGAGTTCTTTGCACTCTTGATGTCGTGCCCATAGTCTTCATGGAATGTGCAATACTTATCCACGGTTCGGTGCCTCTTTTCCCGTCATCGGTCGAGGCTTCTCGAGCAGGTTCATATGGAGTCGTAGATTTCGCCCTCGGCCGTCATTGGGTGTATTGAGGTCGCTCAGGGGTATCACGCGGACCGAGCTGGACCTTATAAGCGATGTAATCTTTCAGCGCCATGGCCTTGGTTCGATCTCCTTCCTTCATCCCTTCTTCCTTTTCCGAGAGCTCGCCTTATGCCTCGCTTTCTCTTATCGCCTCGTCCGCTTTGGCGAACCGATTGGCTATCTTGTACGCCTCTGTCGCGAAGACGGGTTCTTACAGCGATCTCTCGGTATAAGGCCCGGAAGATGCCGTTTTGGAAGGCCGAGATGACTAACGGTCGTTCATGTCTTGACCTTCAAACACTCCTTGTTAAACCTTGTCGTGAAGTCACCGATGGACTCGTTAAGGCTTTGCCTTATGGTGAGAGGTGTCTTGAAGCGATGTTTTTGACTCCGCCCGGAAGAACCTTGATGGAAGGTGCCATCGTCGCGATAGGGCCGATACTTCCGTGGGTGGTCGTCGAACCACTGCGGGCGTTGTCGACGAGTAACTCCGGAAGAGTTTACACATATGAAGCGGTGAGGCGTTGGTTGATCATGTTGTATTGGGCTGAGAGGAAGTTACGTGGATCCTCGGCCGTCATAGGGGCGATGCTTGGTACCGATATTTATCCGGGGCGAAGTGTTGAGTATCTGTTTGAGAACGGGTGACTATTTTTCCGTACCCATCGAAGCCGTCCTCGGAGATTGGGGCGGAGTTCGACGATCGAACTCGTTTAGGTGACTCGGACCGACCTCACGGCGGCCATGATGCCTTTTCCGCTGCTAGTCCCTTGGAGAAGCGGGGTGGAGTTCGCCGAATGGATTCGTTACGGCGATCGGGGCGGCTTGCGGCGGTCACGACGTCTCTCCCGTCGCTCGTTCGCGCGGTCGGTTTGGGCCCAACCTCCGTTGTGATGCCTTGTACTAGATGAGGCTTGGCGTTTACATCTTGAGGACGTGGCCGACCATGTGCTTGACGAGTCTTGGGAAAGCTCTCCTTATTTTCTCGAGAAACCCTTCGGCGTCGTCGAGGTTTACTATGAGGCGGATGTTCCCTGGATTATTCTGCGATTTCGCCGCTATGGTAACGCCTCCTGCTGCGGCGGGTGTCCGTCTTGTCGAGACTTTGGACATATCCTTCGGGAGTTTTCTCCGATTGGGCTCTTCCGAGCTGAGCTCGTTCCTTTCGCCGTCGCCGTTGTTGTTGCCGTGACGGTCTGGATGCACGGCACGGTGTACCGGTCATGATTATTTCCACAAGCGGTGGTTGATCGAAAACACAAAATTTCGTTTCCCACACGGCGCCGATGATCGATCTTAATTTCGTAAGGAAATAAATCTTGAGAACACGAGGATTTACGTGGTTCGATCTATGAATAAGATCTCGCCCACGGGGGAGAGAGTATTCGTGTATTGAATGTGTAAGGCGATTACAAAGAGTGTGAATGATCTATTTAAATCTAATCTAGCCTCTATTTATACACAATTATTTAGACTCAGATCTTAAATCAGGTCTTCTCTAAATAGGATTCGAGATCTAGGATAGGATCTTAATCCCATCCCTTCTCGAACTAGGATTCATTTAGATATGGTAGCCGCCTGCGTTCCCACCGGTTTTAGGGGTCTTCTTGGGCGAACTTGTCCAGCCGAGCTTGACCACGACTTTACTGTATTGGGCACGATCTTGGGCGCAGTGGTTGGCCATATCCTATCAATATCTATTCTTATTTCCTACACTTATTTTCATATCTTGGGCGCAGTGGTTGGCCATATCCTATCAATATCTATTCTTATTTCCTACACTTATTTTCATTCTCACATTAATTATCTCTATATATATATATATATATATATATATATATATATATATATATATATATATATATATAGTTGCATTTATTGGAAGATTTAATTATTAATACAATTTATACCTTTTACATACTTATTGAGGAAGTTCAATAATTTCGTAGAAGTTAGTTTTATGCACTAGTAATGATACAATACGGTATAAATGTTAGAGGCTGTTATATGCAATAATATAAAACATACAAGCAAACAAAATTTTTGTCACAAGCCTGCGAAATTTATTTTCACTCATGTTCGGTCAAGAGAGCGATGGTGTGGAGTAGGGATGACAATGAGTCGGATCTGGATCGGATTTGGTTAGGTCTAGATCCAGATTCGATTTTTTTGGCTTTGGTCCGGATCCGGTCAAGATCCATTGGGTCCAAAAAAATTAAATCCAGATCCCGATTCATAAGATCCACAGGGTCGAGGGTCTAGACCCGGATCCATATGTTTTCGCTTCTAAAATAAATTATAATCAATTATAATTCATAGTAACACCATAATAATCTAATAATAATTATTTAGAATTTCTATACAATTATCACTATATTGGAAGACGTTAGTTACAGATTTACTATAAAATAGGAAACAACAAACAACTCGATCGTCGGTGGTGTAAGTAATGTCACCCACCGTGAATGCCGATAGATACATAATTGAGAGTATTTGAAATGAAATTTGGAACATATTTGTTTTGGAATAATTTGAAAAAGAAAATTGAAGAGTTTAAGTTGGGGTTATGTATTTAATTATAATAAAAATAATGTATATATATATAAATATATATATAAAAAAAAAAACTAAATGGAGTTTGGAATGAGAAATTGGGAATGACGGTGAGGCCTATGAATAGAAATTATTTAGGTTAACTAATTTAATTATATATATATATATATATATATATATATATATAGTTTAGTTCAAATAAGAACTATTTTTATCCACAAAAATTAAGAATAAAATGAATTAAATCATGAAAGTTGATGAATCCATTGAGTAAATTCTTGAATTAAAAAATTCAAAATTTTCACCGGTTCGAATCTCATGAAGGCGAAAATTCTAATTTTTGGATTGAGAACTTTCAACAGATTCATCAACTTTCACTATGAATTCATCATTTTTAGTTCTCATCTACCATGATAAAATGGTTACTCACGTTAACCCTTCCATATATATATATATATATATATATATATATATATATATATATATATATATATATAATTAGGGTCCATGGTAGGATCGGATCGGATTCGGTCTTAAAACTTAAACTCAGGATCTAGATCAGAAATATTCTTATATATTAGGATCAGGTCAGGATCCGTCGGATCCAGATTTTTTAGGATTTAGATCCTTAAAAATTAATCTAGATCCATGGATCTGGACCGGGTCCTGGATCCGCTGTCATCCCTAGTGTGGAGGAGTCGTGAGAACTACTTATGATTCGAGTCTTTTTGGAGACTAGAGGTGACCAACAAATCAAATACATAAAATCGAACCGAATCGTCAATTAAGTAAAAATTATTTTCGTGTCAAAAATTTTGTTTGAAACCAATCCGACCAAATTAATAAAGCCTCGAAGTTGACTGACTCAAACTGGCATAGTTGGTTACGACTCTTGCCGACACCCGAAGAGGTCTACTATTTCAGTTCAGGCAACACCCGTTTTTATAGTTTTCACGTGCTTAACATATTTATTTTAATTTTATTATTTTGGGTCGAGCCAGGCCCGCACCTGAGGGTAGGTCACACTGGACGATTCGCCCAGAGCCCACCATTTTAAGGGGATCCAAATTACCTAAAAAAATTAATTTTACTTATAGATATATAATTTTATTTGGATCCAAAATATTGTATAACTTAAATAAAATATTTCTTTTTAAAGGTCCGAAGTATTAAGTCTTTCTATATTTTGCTTATATATATATGTATATCTTCATTTGATTCCAAAATATGTTAGAAAATAGTGATGTTGATGTAATTATTAATGATTTTACATCTACAAATACTCGAATAAATTATTTTTTATGATATCGTAAGCGTAGATGAGAATTGAGATATATAAATATAAGGATGACAAGTAAGTTGTATATGTTTTGATAATTTTTATTATCATTTCTATTTGTAGATCCTTGAATTTCATGTAAATTTATAAATTCGATTTATTTTATAAGTATAATATAAGTGGTCATTTTGGATGGTACAATGATAAAGTGGGTTCGTATGGCGAAGGTTACTGAGTTCAAACCTCACTATCGCTTTATAGGTTCAAGTCTATCACTTTCTTTTTGAGTGTTGTTTCTGCCTATTGTAAAGAACATAAGTTTTAACTAAGACGCATGTAAGATAATGACTGATGATTTTCTATGAATTAAAAAAAAAAAGACATTTATTCCTTATTTTGCCTAAGACCTATAAAATGTTAGGAACGAGGGCGAGCTACAATATAGACATTTATGACCTCACCCTCTATGCCTTGACGTAATGATCTAATTTTTGACTTTACGATCTTTACCACAATGATGTTATATTAATTTATGGATTAAATTTTCACTTGACTATTTCGGTTCCATTGTGTGTTCTTTGCTAACATGACGAGTTTGTCGTCGCCATCGGAATACGAAATAAGAGGACCCTAGCCTCAATGTAAATTCAAAAATTCTCTTTTCTTTTTAACAACGCAAATCCACATCCGAAATTAGATCTCAAGAATATTTGTCATTTTTCAAATAAATTATACCTTTAGTTATAATTATTGATAGTTCTTATCCTAATTTATATAATTTGATACAGTTTATTTGACGAATCTGGCAGCATTCCACCCTCACCAACTCCACAAGATTGCGCGAATTACACCCTTTACGCCGCAATCGCCTTCGAACACTAGCACGAACGGACCACTTCTAAAGAGATCGAGGCTATATCCGTCATTTCCGCTAGCATTGGTTGGTTGGTGGTCGAACTTCTCTGGTGGTTCAACTTAATTTGATGGACCCCGTCACAATATTGACAAATTTGCCCCTTACCAAGCAGACTTCTCTATCTTACCTACCTAAACTCTCTCTCCCTTAAAATGCGATCTCTCTCAAAGTGAGATATCACACATTACGCAAGCGCAGATCTGATCCAATTTTCAACTTTTTTCGAGAATCTATTCAGCTGTGTGCAGCTCGCATTGGATCTCCTCTCTATTTCCATCAAATTGTAGTACTGTATACCTTTTATCGGATAATTTGAATTGGATTAGTTTTGGTAGCTTAATTTGTTAAGATGAAGGTGATAGAGAAGATCCACGAGGCGGCGGCGGCGGCGAATGACAACCGAGTGCTGTTCTCGTTCGAGTTCTTCCCGCCGAAGACGGAGGACGGCGTGGAGAACCTGTTCGACAAGATGGAGCGGATGGTGGCGCACAACCCCGCGTTCTGCGACATCACGTGGGGCGCCGGCGGATCCACGGCGGATCTGACGCTGGAGATCGCCAACCGGATGCAGAACATGGTGTGCGTCGAGAGCATGATGCACCTCACCTGCACCAACATGCCCGTCGAGAAGATCGACCACGCGCTCACGACGATCAAGTCGAATGGAATTCAGAATGTGCTCGCCCTCCGCGGCGACCCCCCTCACGGCCAGGACAAGTTCGTCCAGGTCGAGGGAGGTTTTGCGTGCGCACTTGATCTCGTAAGTTTGATTAGATTGATTGAGTGTATCTGTGTATGTCGCATTTGAGCTGATATCTAAGCAATGTATGTGCTGAATAGCTGATTTGGTGCGTGTTTGGCACGTTTTGCAGGTCAAGCATATCCGTGCCCAGTATGGGGACTACTTTGGGATTACTGTTGCCGGTTATCCAGGTTCTGATTCTTTGTTAGATTTGGATAGATTCACCTCCTTGTATAATTTATATGCGTATTTGTATGTATCATTGTTGATTTGCATATGTATGTATACTCTGTTCTTGACTGTGGTGAGACTATGTGAGTTAGTTCTATGCATCTTGCATGTGTATGATGCTTTAGCATGTTCGTGTGTGCTGGATTAATTTCCTGCGGATGCTCGAATTGTGACGGTTATCATGAGGTTCGTTCTTATGCACACCTTAACTTAATTATTCAGAGGGGCATCCTGACGTTATTCAGGATGGAGCGGCACCGGAAGAGGCATATCAGAGTGACCTTGCTTATCTAAAGAGAAAGGTTACTGCTTCCTTGGAGTTTACCTTGTGTGTAATTTGCCTTAATATATCTGACTGAACTCAATATGTACGAGTTCTTACAGGAGTTACGCCACTTTGGTGCTGTTCCCGTTTCAGGTTGATGCTGGGGCTGATCTCATTGTAACTCAACTCTTCTACGATACTGACATCTTCCTTAAATTTGTGAATGATTGCCGTCAAATCGGAATAACCTGTCCGATTGTACCTGGCATTATGCCCATTAACAATTACAAGGGCTTCCTTCGCATGACTGGTTTCTGCAAAACTAAGGTATGAGTCAAACTGCTCTTTGCGTAATTTTTTTTTCGTGATTGTTGCATCCTTTCACTTGATGACTTATCCGTTAGATATGGTCTATAATAACTCCCTTGTATTGTGGTAGCCTTTGTGTCTTTGAGTAGCCCGTCTATATAATCTTTATTTATACAATCTATAATGTCCTACATTAGATCCCGTCTGAGATTATGGAGGCCTTGGAACCTATCAAGGACAATGAAGAGGCTGTTAGGGCCTATGGTATTCACCTAGGAACTGAAATGTGCAAGAAGATTCTCGCTAGTGGGATCCGAACTCTACATCTCTATACCTTAAACATGGAGAAATCTGCTTTGGCAATACTGGCGGTTAGTATTCATAATTTATTAATTTTTGTAGCTTCAGCAACCCTATATCTATTTGAACAGTTGAAATAAAAACCCGTGGCTTATCTAAACTTCCAATGCAGAATCTTGGACTAATTGAGGAGTCCAAAATTTCAAGGTCCTTACCATGGAGACGTCCAGCAAATATTCTCAGGGTAAAAGAAGGTGTTCGCCCAATTTTCTGGTAATCAAAGTTTCTTTTCAGGTTCATAGGCTTGCATCTTCTTGCTTAAATTGCAGTTAATATTAACTTAATTATTTGTTGTCATGTTAGGGCTAACCGTCCTAAAAGCTACATATCCCGAACTATTGGTTGGGACCAATACCCACATGGTCGATGGGGAGATTCTCAGAATGCATCATATGGAGCACTCACTGATTACCAGGCATGCATTTCCATTCAAAACTACTTTACTAGCTGTGTCTTGTTGCAAACACTTTCTCTTCTTTTGCATTGTTGCTGCTGTTAATTGCATTGCTGTCATTGTTATTGCACAAATATTGAAAGACTTTTATGACTAAGAGGCAATTAGTTCTAAGCCAAACTGCTAAACATTTAATTAAGAAACTGTTGAACTTGAACCTTGTGTCAAACTTTGAAGCAGAAGGATTGAAGCCAATTGTTGGCCAGTCATCTCATTTATCTCAGCTGTAATTAAGATTCTTTGTTCTGTTATATACATGCGAGCATTTTGACATATATACATATTATTGTGACTGCAATAAGTATTTGACTGGAGAATGATTAGGCAGTGTATATTAGTTTTGGTCTAAGAATAATATGATTGTTAACTTAGTAATGCGTGACAAGCACAATTGATAAAAATGTGATAAACTACTAATGCTCATTCCTCAATTAGGTGACAAAATTTAGTTGGCATGTTAGAAATATTCAAAAGTTACTTTTCTTAGACTTGCTGTTCAACCCTATACGCTATTTTTTATTTTCAAGGATATAAAGCCACATTATCATATATTGCATTCAACTTTCTTTTCTTTTTGGTGATGTTGGTTCATGCAATTTTGCAAATATTTCTTCTGACTTTGACAGAGGCATCAAATGTGTAGCTTCTACTTTTCTTGTTCTTATATATCGTTTTCTAAATTTATAATTTGAATCATGTAACTCTCTGGCAGTTCATGCGACCACGTTCGCGTGACAAGAAGCTTCAAGAAGAATGGGCCGTTCCTTTGAAAAGTATTGAAGATATTCATGAGGTATAATCTTTACAGCTTTAATAACTTGACAATTCTGAAATTTTCGAATTGAGTCCTTACAAGGGCTTTAATGCTTCAGAAGTTTATGTCCTTCTGCCTTGGAAAACTTAGAAGCAGTCCATGGTCTGAACTAGACGGGCTTCAGCCAGAGACCAAAATCATCAATGAGCATCTTGGTAGCATTAACTTGAAAGGTTTTCTCACTATCAACAGCCAACCTGCTGTTAATGGAGCTAAGTCTGACTCTCCAACTGTCGGTAAGAGAGTATTTTCAATAGAATTGTATACCTGTACATGTAATGTGTGCTTTGTTGTGCGGGCATTCCTAGTGTTGTTTAATACAGATAGACAAAATGGACCATCTTCCTTTTCATAAAAATGAGAGATGATTCATTATGATGTTTGTGACATGAGTTTCTTCTATGAAACAACTATTTATTTCCTTGCTTTTAAATCTGGTATTACAGGATGGGGAGGGCCAGGCGGGTACGTTTACCAAAAGGCATATGTAGAATTCTTCTGCTCCCCAGAGAGGTTGACTGATCTCGTTGGTCAATGCAAACAGTTCCCCAGTCTTACCTACTTGGCTGTGAACAAAGAAGGAAACTGGAAATCCAATGTCAGCAATACTGACGTGAACTCAGTCACATGGGGAGTCTTCCCTGCAAAGGAGATAATCCAACCCACTGTTGTCGATCCTGCAAGCTTCATGGTATGGAAGGACGAAGCATTTGAAATCTGGTCGAGGGGATGGGCTAATCTTTACCCTGAAGGGGACGCATCCAGAAAAATAATTGACGAGGTAAGAAGTTTTAGATGTCACTGACACTATTTTAATGAAAGTAAATGAGTTTTTCTAACCATTACATCTTTTACTCTCTGTGCGCAGGTGAAGAGCAGCTATTACTTGGTCAGTTTGGTTGACAACGATTACGTCCACGGTGATCTGTTTGCCGTTTTCAACAGCATTTGAAAATGATTTCATGAATGTTTGCTTTTCGACTTTGTATTATTATTTTTTCGATGTATTGAAAATAGCAATTCATCATTCTTGGCCATGTTCAGACTGCTGCTGTGTACTACTTAAAATGGGATTTTGGCTTTTCCCAAATCGTGATGTAACCTTAAATAAATATATTTGTAATATCTAATAGTTCATCAAATTGGCGATTCTTCACGGATTATCTTACATGCCTTGTCTGTTGAATCAATCTGTAGCGAATATTTTACAAGATACAGGCAGCACGGAGATAGCTGATGAGGTTATTTTTTTAAATCAATTTTCTGCTGCACTTGCTGCATTTAGATCCACATCAAGATCGAGAACCTGAAAAAAGAAAATTCAAGCTATTCTGTCAAGTTCAAAGCATGCTAAGAATGTATTGCTTTGTAGCCGAATCAATGAATTTGGTTCTCACCTTTCCAGTGATCAAGGTATACATATTCAGCACATCAGAGACAGTGGACTCGAAGTGAGTTGTGGCATCATAACTCTGACATTTGGAGTTTAAGTCAGCGCGTGAGTGCACAAATGATCACAACACTCCAGTCAGGAAAACATAAGCAATGACTTACTGCTGATAAGAAGCAATTGTCCAGAGCAGGCTCGTTCACAGGTTCGTATCTGTTGTAAGTCTCAAAGAATATATCATCTACATGCCCAATAAGATCAGTACCTGGCTTCAGTTCAGTATCCGGGTGATCAGTTTCTGCTTCGGTTGAGACAAATGCTATAAATTTCCCTTTTGGAGCGACATTGTGGGAATAAGAGCAACAAAATACATACCTGCAGTTCGCAAATCATATATCGTAAGTGGAGGTGTAGATTTCCCGATTCTATTTTCATTACTCACTGGAGGAAATCAAAATACGGAATCTTTCAATTACATGTCTGATTTGCGACCCAACTGCTTCTGAGGTAGAATAATTTGCACCGAGTGAGAATCATTGGTATTTGGAATTGGGTGGCTCATGATAGCAATGGCTCTTGCAACTTTACCAACCTTCTTAACCTGTGGCACACTCGTGTTATTGTTCTTCATACTAGCAAATGGATGCACAGAAAGGCATGCTTACTGAAGAAAAGTTTGGCTTTCCCAATTAATATAGCGCCTGCAGAAAAAAATGAAGTCCGAAAACACTTCCAACGAGCTTTTTAGTTTTGGATAAGCGAGTGTTTATCGTGGTATCAGGTTATTAGAGTTCGAAGAAGTCAATTCTGAACCTGGAACGATAAATTACCTTGTTGGGAAGGTAGGAAGGATCACACACAACTTTCTTGCACTTAGCGGTTTCCCCTTCAGATGTAACACCACACACCTTACCTTCCTCGTCGAACTCTACCTGACATTGACCGACCATGTCAAGATTCACGGCATGATATATATCTATTCTGACAGCCAACAACGAACCTGTTTTCCTCATTAAGTGCAAATCCTAATTCTAAGCTGCTAAGTAATCTAAATGAAAGAAATTCATCTCATTATTATGGCTTACAAGACTAATCTATTAGGAAAACCACCAGTACTTGAATATCTTGTAGCAACACACTGCATCACATTGTAAGAAGTAAAATTCATAGTTCATGGACTTGACTTGGACCTACATCTATCCCCAAGAGTTGTAACATGCATAAAATTTATTACCTCCATCCCATTCGACTGCACCTGAAGTCTTGAATTAAAGCTCTGAGAGTGAATGTTTTGGGAACTTATAGGTTTCTCCATCTTAGTAAATGATAGATTAGCCTATATGATTTGTTAATCTATTTTGACTAATCCTGAATAGTAAAAGTCCCCTTCATACCTTGCAATCAGGTTTATTCAACATGTAGGTCCCACCATAAACAGCGCTTAGACGAGCAAATGCCTGGCAACACAAATTGAAGCACAGCTATGAACATCAGTGACTAAATAATAAAGCAAATAAGTAAGAAGATACAAATGTAAGTGGGAGACCTGGGGAAGCTCAGCAAGGCCATACAATGGGTAGATATAAGACGATCCGCCACCAAATCGTGCAAAAGACTCTGCATAAAGCTACATTAGAACGAGAAGCAGGTCAAAACGAGTACCACGAGTCTCAAACTGCATAATAGTGTAAAAAGTAAGTCCCAAACAGTCACTTATTTTGGGGAGGCAAAAAAAAAAAAAAACCTGCATCCTCTTCACAGTATTGAGAGCTGGTTCGTCCAAATAATAGTCATCCCTGTGGAGAGCTACTGCATGACCGATAAAATCCACGGTGTTCTCGTCAAGACCATACTTTCTATTGTAAGTTCAAGATATTAGAATCAGATATAGTTGAATTTGTAACAAGTATACTAAGCAATGCATCAAACATATAGCTATTGTCCAATGCTAATGCAATGATTTTGGGAGAGAGGCATACACAAAGAGCTCCCTAGTAGTAACTCGTGTCAAATCGATTCCTTCATGTGTTTTTGGATCACTTTCATTATAATTATGTACGTAGCTGAAAAATGTCCTGGCGCGCCGCTTTTCAAAGAAACCCATTAGGGGTGATTTCAGTGCCTCCATGTCCGTTGCAGGCACCTTGTGAATCTGATGCATTAACATTACCACAAAATTGAGGTTAGGTTCAACATTCAATTTTTTATACAGGAAATGGAATATGTAGCAGAGACAACATAGGCCAAACACGACAACAAAGGAATACCTTCCCTTTGTTGTACACATAGCTACCATCAACAGCTTTGAACATCAAATATTTAGTCACATTGGTGTGGATGAGGACTCGCACGAGAGCACCATTCGCCATAATATACTGCATCGAGGTAACTAACTATTACTACCAACCAAACATCTCGACTTTATGAAGTAGGTTAAACAGTGACACAAGAACCTTTGGGATCATGTCCACGTTATAATCTCTACTAGAACCCAAATGTGCTGGAGGATTATCGCCTCCTCTAAACCTCTTCCACAACTGAGTGAAAAAGGAATTCCGTTTAAATATGTAAGGTTTGCATATTGACTTCAATAAAAGTATGGGTATATAAGTGGCAACGGACATCTCATGATAGAATAAGACAAGAATATATACCTGGATAAGATTAAGAGAAGTCGATTCTCCACCATAATAGTCATTACAGTCCATATGCAGAACCTATATTACACGACGAGGTTAAGCTCAAACGACAAAGAATTACAACTGTAAGTCAAACAAATCTTTTCTTACAGAGCTAAGGGAAATTCTATGCAACTTGATTCACAATTGTAAAAAATACCTCATTTATAAACAAATAGCACTCATACAACTAAAATCTATCGACCATGATCAGTTTACAATGCAAGAGGCTTCTTTGCACATTATCAGGAAAACTAGTCTCATTTCATAACATCTAAATGTCTCAAAACACTATTAAGCTAGTTAACTTATCAAGTTAAGATTTCCAACGTGTGCAGAACTCTGAAAATATACACTCAGTGGCGGATCCAGGGGGTGCTGGGGGATCACCAGCATCCCCAACCATTATTATTATTATCATTTAGATTTTTTTATTTTGTATTTTTAGCACCCCTCGTGGTTAGGAATTTTCAATTGTAGCTTCCCCCAAACTTTTTTCTGATGTCCACACTGTATACACTCATAACCACAATTGCATGCACCGAGATGGCCCTTCAACATGAAAATTCTTGCAAGACAAAGATATCAATATGAAATTATTTCAACTGCAACAAATAGAAGAAGGCGATGAGCCACCGATAATCAGTTAATTTATCACGCAAATACAATTGACAAACATTTGAAAGGCTGTAACTTGTAATTGATAGCAGTCGAAGCTTCAGATCAACTGGGTCCGCCCCAAATTAAGTTAATCGTGAACCAAATTTCTCATCCTACCCCAAAAATTAGCAATTTATTGCAAACACAACTAGAAAGGGATGACTCAGAAGAGCTCCAACTGGAATGATCACCATCTCAAAACAAAATCAGTGGCTGATCACAGAAAACACGAGTTGTGAGCAGATAGAAGATAAAGAGAGAGAAACCTTGAGGCCATCAACGGAGAGAAGACCGCTGAGGATGCATTCCTTGAGACCAGTTCCCAGCACTATCACATCGTACTCTTCATCCATCGAATCCACCTCCAAATTTCAACAAATTGCGATCAAATAGACGAGTGGTGTGAGTTGGGTTGTTTGCCTTGATTTCTTGAATGAATGTTTACTAGTTCGTGCGCATCATTTTCAAACTTGCGTGCGGTAATGCACTGCTGCATTTTCGTTATTACTCTCTGTTATGCACTCATCATTTTTTGAGCATATAGATAATGGAGTGCTATGTTGTTTTTTTATAAAGTAATATGTGATAAAAATTTAAAATAATTTATTTTATTTTTGATATATGTCAATAATAATGAATAATTTAAAAAAATACAGATCAATAATAATAGAATAAAAATAGTATTCTGCAATAATATTTAATTCAACTATTAATTATCTTCAAACCCCCTATACTATAGCATGAAATGGGGATGAATATTCGATTTGTTCGATACTTCGATTCGAATTACTCTTTTAAAATAGAAATTAGTCGTTTAATCATTAATCAATTCTTTTGGCTCGGTTATTTCAGATTATACTCTAATAAGGAAAAATTGTGTTAATGTTAATATATCTAGATTAATTCGATTTTGACAATTTTAAAGGTGTGATTCTTTTATTTGATTTTCTGCGAAGTCGAAAATTAAATGGTGTTTAATTTATCATTCAAACCTAACTGATTTTGTAATGACCAAATCAAAATAATTGAGAATTGCGATGCCGGTGAGGGTGCATATTTATTATTTACACGAGATCTATTACAAAATAGTGATGGCACGTTTTGTCATCACCATTTCATTTTACATGCATGGCCAAATTCTTCTTGAAAATTGTTCCCTTGGTTGTTTTTATTTAGAACATCATAGTTTGGACCATGTCATTTATCAATAATACGAACAAATAATGTTTATTCCATAACATATAATTATATGTATTACCATCAAATAATATTTTATTCCACATAACTTTCGCTCTTTATATATTCAACTTATAATTGGGAATATCAAATTTGTCACAATTGAGAAAAACATAAAATTACTCCCACAATCAGAGAAAGTTATTTAAACAAAATTCACTGAAAACTGAAAAAACTAATTTTGCACTATTTAGGATTTAGATTACTCATGAACTTCGTATAGTACTACAAATAGCAAATTGTTCTGAAAAAAACCCAAACAGATTTGCTGTACGAATATTTACCATAAAAGGTTCAAGAAAACAAAAAGGCTGCATTGTCCTAATTGTTCCGTTTTATTTTATCCTTATTTTTTTATTTTTTTGAAGAAAAAGCAAACTATAAAAGTAGAAGATTACAAGAAGCCGCCGTCCGCCAACTCCACCAAAGGAGGGAAAAACGAAAGAGAAAGAGAGAGAGAGAGAGAGAGGATGAAGTTCAGTGCGAAGGCATGGAGCAAGGGCGGAGCTCGGGCCGGCGTGTTGCAGTTGGGCGGCGCTTCGCTGGAGACTCCAGCACTCCTTCTCACTACCCGCAAGGGTCTGCCCGCCTTCATCTCCCCCGACCTCCTCCCTTCTCTCCCCGCCCCCGATTCTCGCCTCCTTCAATTCAGCCCCCTCCACTTGTACGCCCTAATTCACTACTTCTTCTTTAAACTTGGAATACATAAGTATACGTTCAAGTTTTCTGCTTTTCCATGTTGCATATTAGATGTTTGTGTTTTTTCCCCAGCACATAAAATTGGGTTTCGTAACTTTACTTGTTGTGCGCTTATGTTTCTTTTTGTGTGTGTTTTGGATTAATGTTTATTGTTCTGTATTATCAATGCTGAGCTTCCTTTACTTTTCATGATTGATAATATACATAATTGAATATTTTTATCTTTATTACTAAGATTTCTTAAAATTTGATCTTTTTAAAGGCACATGAATCAAGCAAGTTAGTTCAAATTATTAAGAGCCTTGAATATCCCAAAGTTTCAATGGTTTTTAGTAAACAATAGATTAGACTATTTTTGTTTATCGAGACTAATCCTCAATTGTAAACTCCCACTTAGTTTATGCTAATTCCACCAAATTTTACTGTGTTTTTTCAGTGTAGAAGGCATATCGTTGAAAGCGATATCCGAGATGGGAGGGTTGCATCAGATGCTCGGCTTGAAGGAGCATGTCTTTGTGGCCAATCCGGCGGATTCCATTATATCAATACCGGATTATCAGAGCTCCAACAAGATTGGAGCATCCTTTGAGACTCCTTCCGGACGCTTCCTGGTATATATGCATTTTCAATTCATTTTTTGAACTCTTCTCGTCGTGTTAAATCGCTTATGTGTGATGCAATTGGCAGTTTTGGTTTATGACAGATGAAACCAGGACAGTATGTGGAAATGATTTCTTCGATGAAGCCTAATTTGTGGGTCACATTGGCCGATGAGGTCCCTGCTTGGGTTTCTGAGAAGAGAAACAGAGCATCAGTTGAGCGTACTATGAGATGGCTTGACGATTGTTTGGCATTAGCAAAAGCCAATAACGTATGCACCAAACTTGTTTCATTCATATTTGTAGTTATTTTCTGGCTATGGATATAGCTTTCTTTTTTGAAAATTTTCTCTATCTACACGAGGAAAAGGAGAAAACTTAAGAAATCATTATCACTCCCTAGCTTTCTTATGGTTTATTTGTTTACCTGGATGAACTATTGTAGGTTCTATGTGTTTTAACTATAATACTGCAGGATAAAAATAAACAAAAGTCCGTTATTCTTGATTCTATTATGTCTTCTGAGATATCCCACTTTCAATGTACTGAAAATGTCGAGTACATGTTCAAGCATGGGATGTGTGTCACTGTAGATATGACTTTACTAGAAATGTGATGAATTATGTTACACTGGATAGTCCCTGGGCTCTCAGAGAAGTTGAATTGAAACCATGCATTTGTAACTATATTGATACTCATATAATCATATGGAGACTCTTCTTCTTTAACCACTTTTTTCAAAGTATTAATTACTGAAATTTAGACAGGTGGAGCTGTATTTGGATCCATTGTAGGAGGCTCTAAAATTAATGAACGGAAATACTGTGCGCAAGAAGTTTCAAGGCGAAATGTCTCAGGTGTTTATGGCTATTTTTTACTTTATGGTTTTTTTCTCCAATTAGACATTAGACATCTAATTCATAAATTACTTGTGTTATTTCTGGTATGGAGAACACTTGAAGGTATGGTTGGTTTTCGTTATTTATATATGATTAACTTTTGTTGGTTTGTTTTTCATAACTTGATTTCGAAAGCTGGAAATTACTTGCAATAGAGAAGTTTGTAAGCTGGAAGTCTTTCAAAATAAATAGAGGAGTTTTTTTTTTTGGGGGAGGGAGGAGGGATCAGAAACTGAAAGTAAAGCACTCAAATTTTCACTTTTTTCTTAAAGATTTGAAAGTAAGAAAATATAACAACATCACTCTACATAGGATAAACAAACTTGTAATTAAAAGTTGATTTGGGATTTTATTGGGGGAATGCATCTTGTATGATTTTTTCTGCTACATTTGAATTTCCGTAAGGGCGATATTTTGCATATGGACATACTATTTTCTTCGAGGTTGACATTTTTATTTTGTATACATTGAGAAGCTAAAACATGTTTCAGGTTTTCACATTGGTGGCTTTGGTCTTGGAGAGAGTATGGATGAACGCCCCGCTCTTCTCAGTGCTGTTACTGTATGGATTGTTTGAGAGTAAACTTATAATCTATTTGTTTATTCCTAATTGGAACTGTTGTGTAGAATTCAGGAAAGAAATTATTGCCCCAAATATTTTCCTTGAACTGTATGCTAGATAAATTGTATCTTTTAACCATTACATTTTAAACCTTAAAGATTTTCCATGCTGATAAATCTGCAGTAATACCATATGGAATGCTAATCAAGTTGATAAAGGATCTCTGATAAATATGTTTTCTTGCAATAACAAGTTTAACAACACCAATCTGTTTCCCGGTGACCTAAAAAAATGAAGGTGGTGAGTGAAACACAAAAAAATAAAATCAAGGCGACTCTTTTGGTACATTTCAGGAATGTTTACCAGAGGATAAGCCGCGCCAGATAAGTGGTCTTGGACTTCCAGGTATTTTCTAGTTTGTATCTATTATTTGTTCCCTTTCTCTTTGCAACCATTTTCCTTGAGGCTTTTGTAGCTCAGGTAGGTTTTAGTTGATATGAATATGATGAGGCAAATACTAATTATGGCTATCAACTTTCCGAACATGTCTATCATATTTGATACCTGTTATATGTTCTGTTTTGTGTTTGTGTTAAAAAAAGAATTAGGCGAATATTCACGAGAAATCTTTTCCAATTTTTGTTATAACTCAACAAATCTAATTTCTATCTGCAAAATGAGTATTCTCTGTTCACCATCTATGCTGCTTGGATGACTTTTTTCTACATATTGAATGTCTTCTTTTGACCAATCTTGCAGAGGAGGTCCTACAAGGTGTTGCTGCTGGCATCGACCTATTTAACTCCACGTATGCTGTCAAGCTCACCTTTATTACTGTCCTCCCCCTATAAATTTTTTAATGAAGTAATATATATTATACATCTTTGTAATTCAAGTTTGGAATAAAGATACCATGTTTGACAGCTATATATACCATCTTACACTTGGAGGCTTTGCACTTACATTTCCTTCAGAGGAAACTGAGAGACGTGGTTCCATCGATCAGCTGAATGACACTGTCACAGATGATGGTACAAAGATCAACTTAAAAGCAACTATTTACAGGTTATTATTCTGCTCTCTTGATTTCTCACATCAACTCACCGTAATTGACATTTGCTGCATGATGAAACGATTGGTACATGAGAGGTCAGGTCTGTTTTGTGTTAAACTGGGAATTATTTATTTTTTGATTGTTGCTTGATAACCCAAATATCTTTTTTGATCCTCTCTACGTCATCTTTTGGTGCTCAAGTATGTAGCTTAATTTTCAAAATAATTCGCTGCAAATTTGGAAAATGAACTTGGAAAATTTTATTTTCTATGTGCACATTAATATTCTCTGTTATCTTCTTTTTATTCGTTCTTCATTATTTTGACAATACTTTTGGGGAAAAAATTGCATCTCATTGTATTCAAAATTTAATTTTGCAGGAAAGATACATCGCCAATTCTAGAGGGCTGCAAGTGCTACACATGCCAGAATCATACAAAGGCTTATATAAACCATTTGTTTAACGTTCATGAGATGTTGGCACAAATTCTACTAGAAATGTATTGAGTTATTTCCTTAGCCCCATTGCAGTTGCATGCTTTTCATTTTGCCTAACACGGTCATCTGTCATTTTTCACAGTCATAACACGCACCATTATCTAGGATTCTTTCGCAAGATAAGAGACGCGATTAAGGAAGGAACGTTTGAGGAGTTTCGCCAAAACTTTGTTGAATCTAGACGTCAGCATAACACTGCTGCTGCTGATGCTGCTGCTCCGCCCCTGCTGCTGCTTCTTGTGCATAATCTACACGTTTGATGCAGTTTCCTGTTCCCCCGTTTACTTGGAAGATGAGGGGGATTGATACGCCAGATAAGTTAAAAGTTTTTCCATTTTTGGTCGAGCATCCTTCTTCAAGATAATCTGCTGTTTGCGATGCAACAGAACAGTTTTGAAGTTGTTACAGACAAGAATTAGGTAGAAGGAATTTTGTTTTTGTCACAGGCAAAAAGCTTGTAATTACATCTGCTCTTGGAGTTCATTTATTTTTGTCTGCAATAGTATTTGAAAAAACCAAGTTGGAGTTCATTTATTTTTCTTTTGATTTTCCTTGTTCTCTTTTTGGGGCATTGGTTATTCTATAGTGATTTGAATGAAAGTACTTACCATCGAAGTATGGAAATGACGAAGAGATGAACTTTACAAAAAATACCCGTTTAGTTCTATAATTTGTCTCAGTCCTAGTATTAGTTTGAACTTCAGTTAACACTATCCAAGCCTCACGCATAACATATGAGGCTATGTTGTATATGGGGTTTGAGTAATGTATTAATTTTTTAACTACAAATACACTCATTCCATTAACTAAGAGGGTGTTTGGCTAAGCTTATAAATTCTTCAAAACAAAGTATAAGCTATTTAGGAGCTTATAAGCTCATGAAAAGTGTTTAGCAAAATAAATTACTGAATAGTTTATAAGTTGTGAAAATAAGCTTCAACCGCTTATAAGCTCTCTTAAAAATAAGTAGTTCAATCCCAACTTATTTTTTTATAAACTTATAAGTAACAAATAATTTACCAAAATAATCTTATTATAGTTCGTTATTTTTTATATATGCACTATCGACTTCACATCTCGTCAATTTTTTCTCTAACTCACAATTCTTTCTCTAGCTTATAAGCTCAATTATCAAAATACATTGACAACTTATAAACCCTTGAGACGTTACTTCTTATAAATTCTTGAAACATCTTATAAGCTCTTTAAAATAAGCTTAGCCAAACACCCTCTTAAGTCAATGTGTAGGGCTAAACAAGTGCATTTCCCTTTTATTTTTTGTGATAGGAAGAAACGCACAACCGTTAGTAGTTGGTGCACTTTGCACAAATTTTTATCTTGTATCATAATGCAATCTCATGATATTTTAACTGTAAATTCACTCGTACCATTAACTTAAATATCCAATTGAGGTTTGAAGGTATCTTGAGTTTCTTTTGTTCAACTACTTCCTGCTTCTTGAGCACTACTTTACTTTTGTGTGGCACAGATACGACAGTGGAGACATTGGGAAGAATCCATACTGAAAAAATAATATGATCCAGAACAAGATCATCACCAATTTGTGCATACATAATTCTGATTTCTTTTTTTTCTTTTTTTGGATTCATCACATAAATGATTTGTAACAAAATGTTACAGCTCGGAGAACTGTATCTCATGTCCAAGATCATGCCTTCATCAGGTCCAGATTTTCAGGCATCTGTAGGGTGTCTTTGTTTGGCTGGTTGGTAAGTCACACCTCTCAAATCTGTGAAGAAAAATCTCTGTTTTTCAATATCTTTCTCTGTTTTCAGAAATCTTTCTTCAAGCAATTCTTTCGTTCAGTTAGCAAAGAAGACTACACAATTCTAAGGCTTGGCTTTTTTAAGGTAAAATTTATTTAATAAATTGGTTCATTTTTATCATCTGAACGCTCACTCAAAAAGATTTCAAGAGAGTTGTTGGAATTAGGTGAGCGGAGATAGAAAACTCAACACTTTGCTCTTTGATTCAATGATGGAGATCCTGTTCTAGTTCTTACTATTTCTAGATCTCAACTGCACTTGGTATCTTTGGGTATTCGTAGTTCTCTTCTTGTTGCTCAATGTCTAGGGTAAGAACTCCATATTTCTTGATTGAAAGTCGATAAAAATGTTCATTTTCTTGACCCATTTTCGATCTATCAGTTGGCAGGCATATTTCTGGATCTCCTTTATTCGTCTAGCAGTAAGTATATAAAAAGTAAAGAGCATATTATATCCCATTTTGGTCCAACTGAAAATGAATGCAGCTTTTGCTTGCTCTTTGGACTAAACTGGGGCACATAATAATCCAACTTGCTTAAGAGGTGGCTGAAGAACACATAGCAGTTGGAGACTTGGTCGTGGGCCCTTCCGACGACCACTTCTGGTTCCACCGGCCGCACCTCTTCCTCGTACTAATTCATGTCATTCTCTTCCAAAATGCCTTTCAGATCGCTGTATTCTTCTGGATGCTGGTTATGTGCGGCTTCAACTCGTGCATAATGGGACAAGTAGAGTCATCATTCCTAGACTCGTCAAAGGGTAAACTAGAGGCACACTCCTATACATTTGGATCCACGTTGCATCCGCCTAGATTTAAATGACAGTTATCCCAAATAAATACTTGGAGATTTTGCGGATTATTAAGGAGGCCCTGATTGATTATTGGTTGGTGGTTTTGAAGATGGGGAGTTCGTTCAACAAGGCGATATTCGATGTTCATATTCAAGCCGGGCTCCTTGGTTGGGCTCAAAAAGCCGAGAACAAGGGCGTGACGAAGGGCAAGTGTTCAGTTTCTGACTGATGTGGCGCAAGTTGCGGATGATTTTATGAACGCGGATCATCCGAAGAATTGCCGTAACTCAGGAAGTTTTAGATGTCGAGGAAAACCTAGTGTTTTTCGGTGTAATCGACGTTCGAAAGTAGTCATTGCTTCGCGATGACCGATATGATTTCGGCAAATTCCATCGCTTAGAGGTCAAATTTGCGATTTAGTGTTTTCGGTGTTTTTGCAATTTCGGATTTTTGTTTGGGCCTTTTGGCATTTCTTGTATTCTCGGAGATTAGGGTTAGTATTTAATCTCCGTAGCTTATTTTCGTCGTGACTTTTGACATTTTTAATAAATCGAGATTCATCTCTTTTTCGTCAACTCTCGGTATTCCTTTGAATCAACGAGTTTTGATCTTGTTCCTCCCGTTCCACGCACGCACGCTGCATCAGAGTGGTATCAGTATCCAGCCGATCCTGCATCATGCCGCCCCGACGACAACCGAGGAGAGCCGCCAACGATGTTGATGACGGTATTGATATTGCTGATTTGCGTCGCGACAACGCCGATCTACGTCGACAGGTTGAAATTTTGACGCACCGATTGGATGAAGCCGTCAACTATCGTCGTCCTGACGATGATGATGTTACTGTCTCGGATGAAAACCCTTTCGGTGGTCCCCGGAATCATTCCCCCCCCACGCCCTAATCACAGATGGGAACAGGGTTTCAAGGTGGAGATTCCCCCGTTCAATGGCAATCTTAAACCTGAAGAGCTCATCGATTGGCTTTCACAGGTTGAAGAGATCCTGGAATTCAAAGAGGTTCCGGATGAACGTCGTGTTTCCGTGGTTACAATGCGCTTGCATGGTCGCGCAAGCGTGGTGGCAAAGTTGAAGCGCACTGCACGTCACGGCAAGAACAAGCTCGAGTTGGGAAAAATTCAAGAAGCATATTAGGGCTGCGTTTTACCCTACAATTTTGAGAGGAATTGTACCGGCCGATTCCGAATCTACGTCGTGGTTCTCGCCCGTCGATGATTATTCCACGAATTCTATGAATTCCTCGCCGTGTCGATATCAATGAGTCCCCACTTCAACTGGTTTCTCGATATATTGGTGGCTGCGCCCACAATTACGTGACGTGCTCAATATGTTTGACCTTTAACGGTTTGAAGCACATCAACGCGCCTCCCGGCGGAAAAACATTGGCTCGGCGTGCGAACACCAATTTCATGATTTTCTAAGACAATGGTGGTCCCAGCCTCTAACCCGACCAGACGGTTCCTCGCGATGCACGCCTCCCCCGCCCGACTCGTGGGTATTCAACCACCGCACCGGACGCACCGTGGCTTACGGTGTTTTAATTGTGGTGAATTCGGCCATAGGAAATCTGAGTGCCGTAGAGCACCATCTGGTAATCGTGGTCTTCTTACTGATAATATTGAATCTGAATATGCCCCTATGCTTGATAACCCCATTTATGATGATGAAGTCGAGGATGTAGTTGAGGAATATGTGGCAGGTGATGTTGGTCCCCTTTTGATGTTACGTCGAACCTTCTTATCCCCTCGTGCCCCTGAGACGGAATGGTTGCGTAATAACCTTTTCCACTCCACTTGTACTATTGGTGGAAAAATTTGCACGTTTATTATTGATGCAGGAAGTTGTGAGAATGTTATCTCTGAGGTTGCTATTTCTAAGTTGGGCCTCGTGGCGAGCCCCATCCCAAGCCTTATCGACTATCCCGGCTCGATCCAAGTACGGATGTTATGGTCTCTAAACGTGTTTTAGTGAACTTTTCCATTGGGCCAACTTATCATGATGCCATATACTGTGATGTGGTTCCTATGGATGCTTGTCATTTACTGCTCGGGCGCCCGTGGCAATATGACCATTCTGTTCAGCACGATGGGCGTTCCAATACTTATTCTTTTATGTTTCGGGGAAAGAAGATTGTGTTGGTCCCAACCAAACCCAAGAGCAATTCTCCTACCATTGATCAGCCGACGCCCACTGCCCTCTTGTCTCGAGTTCCTTTTCAGAATGCCATGGAGGAATCAGGCGTGGTCTTTGTCTTGTTCTCCCAACCGATAGGTACTGATCTTCCTATTGTTCCGCCAGATGAGGTTCAACCGTTGTTACGAGAGTTTGCGATGTGTTCCCAGTCGTTACCCTCGGACTTGCCACCGCTACGGACATTCAAGACCACATTGACTTGGTGCACAGTGTGCTTTTACCAAACAGCCCCATTATCGCATGAGTCAGAAGAGCACGAAGAATTGCGGAGACAGGTGAAGACCTCCTTGCCAAGGGCCACATTCGGGAGAGCCTTAGTCCTTGTGCTGTGCCAGCCCTCCTTACTCCCAAAAAGGATGGCTCCTGGCGTATGTGTGTAGATAGTCGTGCTATCAACAAGATTACGGTCCGTTATCGCTTCCCAATTCCTCGATTGGATGATTTGTTGGATCAGTTGGGTGGTGCTTGTGTGTTTAGCAAACTGGATTTGAAGAGCGGATACCATCAGATTCGTATTCGCATGGGGGACGAGTGGAAAACAACATTTAAGACCCGTGAAGGCCTATATGAGTGGCTGGTGATGCCGTTCGGCCTCTCCAATGCCCCTAGCACTTTCATGCGGGTTATGAACCAAGCTTTACGTCCTTTCATTGGCAAGTTTGTTGTCGTTTATTTCGATGACATTCTGATATATAGTTCTGACCCGGCTGTGCATCTTCAACATTTGAAGGAGGTGTTACTCGTTCTCCGCCGAGATAAATTCTATGCTGCTACTGCGAAGTGTGCATTTCTTAGTGCCTCCATTCAGTTCTTGGGTTATGTGGTTTCTAGTGACGGCCTCAAGGTTGACCCCGATAAAGTTGTTTCTGTTGACAAATGGCCACAACCTTCTTCCATTACTGAAGTTCGTAGCTTTCATGGGTTGGCATCCTTTTATCGTCGTTTCATCCCTCACTTTAGCGGTATTATGGCCCCTATTACTGACTGCATGAAGGGGAACAAGTTCCAATGGACTGCTGAAGCCGAAGCTGCTTTTCATGAGATCAAGCATCGCTTAATCTCGGCTCCTATCCTTGTCCTTCCAGATTTTTCTCTACCCTTCGAACTACACTGTGATGCTTCCAAATCGGGTATTGGTGCTGTTCTTAGCCAATGTGGTCGTCCTGTTGCTTATTTCAGTGAGAAGCTTTCTGGTGCAAAGCTTCGTTTTAGTACGTATGATATTGAGTTCTACGCGATTGTGCAAGCTATCAAGCACTGGCGTCATTACCTCTTTCAGCGTGAATTTGTTCTCTACACTGATCATGACTCCCTCAAGCATCTTGGTAGCCAAGATAAGATCTCACATCGCCATGCCTCTTGGATCTCTTATTTACAATTCACTTTGTGATTAAACACAAGGCAGTGTCTCTAATCGTGTAGCTGATGCGTTGAGTCGCCGCCATGGCCTTCTTACAGAGATGCGTGTTCACGTGCCTGGTTTTGATTCTTTCCTGGAATTATATGTGGATGACCCTTTCTTTTCTCCTGTGCTAGCAAAAATCCAACAGGGTGAACCACGGATTTTATCTTAGAGGATGGATTTCTTTTCGAGGACTCAACTGCATCCCTACCGCGACCTACGATTGAAGATGATTCAGAGCTTCATAATGAGGGTCATGTTGGTCGTGATCGTGCTTTTCACCGCTGTCGATTCCTACTATCGCCTTCTATGCGCAAAGAAGTTGGAAAATTTGTGGCTGTTGTCGTGTATGTCAATTGCCAAAGGAGCTTCTACTAACGCCGGATTATACATGCTCTCCCTATTCCCACACACTGGTGCGATGTCGATTATGGATTTTGTCCTTGGCCTTCCTCGCACCAGTGGAAGTGACTCTATTTATGTGGTGGTTGATCGTTTCTCCAAGATGGCTCATTTTATCCCATGTAAGAAGACTTACGATCGTTGTTCTTGTTGCTCATCTCTACTTCGTGATGTATATCGCCTTCATGGTCTGCCCGCCTCTATTGTTTCTGATCGTGATACTCGTTTTGTGAGCCATTTTTGGCGAAGTTTGTGGCGCGCCGTTAATACTCAGTTGAACTTCAGTAGTGCTTATCATCCTCAAACGGATGGCGGATCGAGGTTGTTAACCGCCTCCTCAGCGATCTCTTGCGCGCTTGGTGGGGATCATCCCAAGGCGTGGGACCTGAAGCTACCCCAGGCCGAGTTCGCACATAATCATGCTGTTAACCGCACGACTGGTTTTAGCCCATTTCACGTGGTCTATGGTCTGTCACCCCGGGGTCTCCTTGATCTCCTTGCTCTGGCCAGCAAGGTTCGTCAACACACTACTGCCGACGATCTTATTGCCCAACTGCACCAGATTCACCAACAGACGCATGCTCAGTTGGTGGCCTCGACAGAAAAGTATAAAGCCCACGCCGACCTCAAGCGCCGATTTGTTGAGTTCGAGTTGGTGATTTTGTTTGGGCTATTCGACCAAAGATCGTTTTCCGCCCGTGAGTACTCAAGCTTGCCTCAAGAAGATTGGTCTGTTGAGATTGTGGAGAAGATCAACCCAATGCCTATCGTCTGTCATTGTCGAGCCACGTCCACACTTCGACGTGTTCAATGTAAAGCATCTCGTGCCTTTTGTTGGGATTCTTCTTCGATGATGACACCGCGCCGATTCGAGGTCGAATCTTCTGCCCGGCGAGTATGATGTGGCGCAAGTTGCGGATGATTTTATAAGCGCGGATCATCCAAGAATTGCCGTAATGCAGGAAGTTTTAGATGTCGAGGAAAACCTAGTGTTTTCGGTGTAATCGACGTTCAAAAGTAGTCATTGCTTTGCGATGATGATATGATTTCGGCAAATTCCATCGTTTAGAGGTCAAATTTGCGTTTAGTGTTTTTCGGGTGTTTTGCAATTTCGGATTTTGTTTGGGCCTTTTGGCATTTCTTGTATTCTCGGAGATTAGGGTTAGTATTTAATCTCCGTAGCTTATTTTCGTCAGCTTTTGACATTTTAATAAATCGAGATTCATCTCTTTTCGTCAACTCGGTATTCCTTTGAATCAACGAGTTTTGATCTTGTTCCTCCTGCTCCACGCACGCACGCTGCATCACTGACCATCAAGAATGTCTTCTCAAACTTGAGATGATGCAAAGCCCTACACAACCTAATAATGGGACGACCCCAGAAATCAAACATGCTACATAATTTGGATTAAAGGATTTGAAGACAGATTCAAACTCGTAAACTATTATTAGTATGATTAAGAGCATCATTTTGTGTATGTAGTTGTGTGCGTGTGCATGTGTTTCTGTCTTTTACCACGCTTAGATCTTGTTTATGAGGTAATGAGGCGATAGAAATTGAAGTGCAAAAGCAAAACCTACAACTGAGCGTTACACAATCACAAGATTCATAACAACATTAAACAAAAACGCGATCAAAATTTATGATAGTTTGGCCGCAGAACTAGAATATATATTCCCTAGTATCAAATATAGAACAAGATGAAGATTAAATATATTGCATGACAGATACATTGCAAGTGGCGAGCAAGAAACATCATGCACCTTCTTATCTCACTTCACGAACCCGACCTGCTCGTATGTGGTGTGGAGGGGGTTGCCTTTGAATTGTTTTACAACAGGGCACAACTCAATACCTATTCTCACCAGCTACCTAATTGTTTCTGGATCTTTGAGTTTTGAGAGGACCTCCCACCTTTGTCCTTGTAGCTATTTCTAGAGGTTATAACTTTCCTCCTCCCACGAGCAGCTTGGATGGCCCGTTGTCGTTGCTTGCTCAGACGCTTTTCAAGTTCAGGGTCGTCAATCTGCTCTTCTTTATCGGAATCATCGTCTGCTGAATTAGCATCGTCCTCAACCTGTTTGCTTTCTAGGACCGTCTCTCCGCTTTGGCTAGGTTCATTGGAAGTATGTTGATGCAGAATATCTTGATAGTCTTCTGGATTTCCTTTGTGTGAGTTATCTCCTTCCTATAAGCAGAATTTTTTACATTTAAGAGATGAACACACAATTCCGAACACAGTCGATAATAATAGAAATGTGAAGTGAGTCTCTTATAAATCCATGAAAATCATCATGTCAGAATGAGGTTTCACCCATGTCCAGCGTCAAGTAGAAAATGATGATTAAAAAAATTTGACCTATAAACTCAATCTAGTCCTTAGGCATACAATAAAAACTTAAAATAACAGGCATAAGTTAAATCTAAAATGCAAAAACTCACCTCTCTAACCAAGCTCAAGGACTCAAGACCATTTAGGGTTGCATCATTTATCTGACGAGCAGTATCATCTTCATCCTCATCTTCTCCAGAATCAGATCCCAGATCTTCCTCTACTTCCCCATCAACAAACTGTGTAATAAACATCAAAACAGAAGCCATTTTAGCAGCCAGAACTTCAAGAATTAACACAGTATTCCATAAAACGTGTCAATCGTACATTGAAAGATATTACCATATTTGTAGTGGAAAACATTTTTTAAAAGAAATTTGACATAGGAAAGACCGAAGGTTGCACCTTCATATTAAGAAGAGCAACTATTTTGCCTAAAATGATATAGCTGAACAATAAGTGACCCTTTGATCTAAAATCTATGAACAGCTCTTTATATAACAAATATAGAGACATAAAATACTATTTAAAGAAACAAATCATACTTCCAAAACTTGTGGTGAAATACATTTTGTATGAAGATATTTGATAGATCAAAGACTAAAGGCGGTACCTTCTCCATATCCTCTTGATCCTTCCTAGTGAAACCACTTGCTTCAAGTTCCTTGTCCAGGACACCAGAAACTTTATTTATGTCTGAAAACTGAGGCCGGCAACTTCCATCTAATTCTACTTCTGAATCATCACATTCGACTTCTTTTTCATCAAAAGAGAGGTGAAACCTATTACAAGTACCAAAGAGAGACCGTGCACGTGCAGGGGTAAAAGTTGTAAGAGGGAATAAAAAGCCTTAGCAAATTATATTTTCTCATTCTAAATAAATTTATATGTATGATTGCACACATAACTGAATGCTGGTCAAACTTGTGGCCTCTGAAAAAAAAATCTTTGCTCAAGCTAATAAATATTGGTTGCAATTTATAGGTTGGAACTGTAACTAATGGATAGTGATGAATAAAATTTTACAGCCGATATTTTGAGAAAGCAGCACAGATAGTCTGAAATGCAACTTAAATATTCAAACTCAACATGACTATTCATGTTTTAATTTAACATCTCTATACATGAAATGTGTTGTCTGTTCGAATAAAAGATCTCATCAAAATCCTAATTTGATCATTTTCAGTTTTAAGACACACATATACGCTTGTATGGTGAAGTGCTGAGGGCGCCAATAGCACATTTTTCAATTTACAACATAGCATTGCGTTTGAAGTAATCCACTTACCTTTTCCGGAAAAACTTGAAGATGCACTCAACATCGCGATCAAAGTACCTAAAAATAAAGGAAATTAGTATCTCTGATAAAATTTAATCCTTATGAAAATCGAGAAGATAAATCGTCTGCCATAATGGGTTGCAAAACATACATCTGTGCATTTCGATGAGAAACCGAAACCATTTGAGGAAAATCAATCATTGTCACCTTCTCATCATCATCAATCTACAAAGTGAAAATAACAAAAGGTAAATGGTGGATGGAAATATGTGATAGAACCTTATACATCTTTTAATAACAAGAGGTATAAGCTTTTAGCTAGTAAAAAAGCCAATACTAAGACAATATGAAGTTGCAGAAAACAACATGCACTGGATAAATATTTAATAAAACACAATAATGTAACTGTGAAATCATTATAAAATAGCTTACCATGATATTAAATTCATTGAAATCGCAATGGATGAGCCCGTGCTCTGCCAGGCGAACAACAAGACTAAGGATTGTTTCAAAGATTGTATCGGGATTTGGCAACTCCTTAACCTGCACACTGCACAAAACAGGGTGATTGTATGCAATTCTAGTCCATCCGACAGCAATATTCAACTTGGAAAACAATTTATATTCATTCATGAGATGCCTTTTGACTGTTACTTCCTTTCAGATAAGAATTTCCTTATTAAGAATGCACCTGTTGTAGTCTTAATAAGAATGCATTTATCTTAAAATTTATCACTTACAATGATGTGGCAAGCCAGCTGTATAAAGTCATGAACAATGGCACCAAATACCTCTATTATGTTGTAGTGTCCCAGAGGAAAAGAAAAAGTATATGGACTATGCTAGACCATACACAGCTTAAACACTTACAGTGGGTAACCTTGGATGAGTGACATGATAACACAATGCCGATTGCAATCCACTGCATTCGGAACAGGAAAACCATGCTCTTCCAAAGCCTGCCCATAAAGATATGAAAGATTAACTATCTTGATCAAAGGAGCAGCACCTTCTTTTCAGCTTCACCACAAAATTTAGAAGGGAGAGAATACAAGAAACAGACCTTCATAAAGGCAAATTCTTTGAGGGCAGCAAGCCTTGACAGGTATAGCCAGTTAAAGCTTCTACGATGCCTCAAATAATCACGTTTAGACTTGACTGCTCTAAAAGAAACCCTTCCAAGCCTGTGTAACTTCATAGCAAGAACTGTGCCATCTTCGGTAGCAACCTCAAATATATCTTGAGAAAAGAAATTTAGTCAATACCAATTTATGATTCTAAAACAAAGACATAGTGAAGCTTCAACAGTTGCAAGGCATCTATACCAGACTCCTTCCCCACACCAATCTGACGACCAACAGAAGCAAAAACTCCACGGTTCACCAATGTCTTGATCGCAAGAAAGTCGTAGCCCATGTATGTTAGCCGGAAACCATCATCTAAACCAAGAATACACTACATTCAGATTTATCCTAGTAGAGTGCGTGAGCAGACCGTAGAAAGCAAGAGTCAAGTTCTCAATAATGTTTAACCAGAATATAGTAAAAACCGACTTCAACAAATTTTGACATACACATTACAGATGTAGGTACTATTATTGATAACCGTGGCAGAAGTAATAAGCTTTTCACAAACTAAAACAACGAGAGAAGAGGTAAACTAACACTTGGAAGCGTCATGATGCACCAGCTTGTGCCTAAGCAAATTCTTCAACACTTTATACGTGCCGCCGTGCCTAGGTACGAACATATACAGCAACACACATATCAAACACCACGAGTAAAATAAAGTGTTACACAACGGGGAATTTCATGCTAGAATATCCGGTGAAAGGTAACTTACTTTAGTGCCGCGATTCGGCCGATCAACTCCGCCGGTACAATTTCATGCTAGAATAGAAAAATAATGATGAATTAGAAAATTAAAAGCTGAAAAGGGAATAGAAAAGGAATTGGTAGGAGAAGAGAAACAAACATTGCGCATTCCCATCTCGACGGCTGTAAGAACCCTGAAGTCATCTTTGGACAGATACCTCAAAGCATTCACATCTAACTTCATGGTTTCCTGCTCTACCTATGAACGATTTTGGTGCAAGATTATGGTGATTGATGAGAAACTGAAGGCCGCAGAGATGTTTTATTCAGCCGCCGGTTGAGCGCGGCGTAAGCAGCTGGTGTCTGGGTTCTTTCTGGGCCTATCTAATTGGGCCTTCTACCCGTTCATACTTTCATCTCAGCCCAATATAATTTTCTCGTTGGACCCGTTAGGTTATCAGAGATTCTGTGAAGGAAAAATAATTTGATTCCAAATTAGGAAAGTTTTATATCTTATTAATAAATAAGAAAATTAATAAGAATTTAAAATAAGAAAATGGTGCAATATTCCAAGATTTTGATTAACTAGCTTAAGGATTCTGATTGATTGTCTTAGGTATTTAGGAATACAAATTTGAAAATATTTTAAAATTTCAATTCTGAAAATTCAGTGTATACTTTTCTTCCTTCTAATTCAAATCTAGAGTAGGATTTTAGAAATTTGGTTAATTATACATTATACTACTCTATCTAATTATATTCTACCGAATCATATATACATTGATGGAGAATCATATTTTTATCTTTCTAAAAAGTGATTAAATTAATCTTAATCATTATTAATTAGCAACATCTTACAGGCTCTGGAATATATTACAATAAAAACAAATAAAATTCCAATTCATTGTATATGTGGACATAAAGCTTCAAATACAAAAGAAGTATTGCATAAAGTTTCGAGCAAAACAAATACAGAGAAGATTAAAATACAATATTTATCGACTGAACAAGCTCATTGAAGGAAACAAAACAACCCTCCCCCGCCAAAGAAAGAAAGAAAAGAAACAGAAACAAAACTTGAGCTTTTAATCTGTATCGAAAAAGTTACACATTGTTTCTGAACTAATCTGCTGTGCTCTAGTAGCCTGGTGGTGTAGATGATGCTCTAAAGCAAATGATCACTTCACCATGTAAATAATCCATAAAACTTAAAAGTTGATGGATAAATCAGCCAATTGAGAAAATTGTAGTGTCAAATGTCATCTTCAAATGTTATGAAATCATCTTCTTCTGCCCAGTAGGCGTGGATGTCACCTTGACCAGATCTCCGAGATATTTTCTTGCAAGAAATATTACCAAGATTGACGGGGGAAAGGGTAACCGGTTTTTGCAGCATGTATTCATTAAGTATAATATAGAGCTGACAAAAATATGAACAAGTCACCAAGCAGAAGGCGAACCACATCAAACACAAATTTTGGAGCAAATAATCCCCAGACCTGCAATGAATGATATAGTATATAACGTGATCGATGAATAATACTGAGTCAGCTCAAATGCAAGTAAAAACTCAAAATACGAGGATACCATGAGATGCCGCCTTTGTATTGTAACACATAGCATTGTGAAGGTGGTTGTTATGGTTGTAATGAGTCCATACATCAAATACACCTGAAGACAATGACAGACCTATCATTTACAGCTCAAGTTCCAAAGAGCATTTAAATATGAGACTTCCAAGGAAAACTTACTTGACATATTCTGATAGAAAATACTTGTTTGCTCTGCCTCTGCAGATTACTGCGTGCAACAAGTGGAAGTCCAGATATGGGAAGAATGTGCGAGAAACCGAACGTGTCAATGGTGAGAAGGATTGCTTGCCGAATAATGTTGAATTCATCAAACCTGAAATCAATGAAGATCGTTAGTTCAGATGCATTAACAATATCGTTTGGCCTTGGAAGAAGGAAAAAGCAAGGCACCTGCAAGAAGTTATGGCATGAACTACAAACAAGTAACATAGTGCTCTCCTAATCCTCTATGGCAACAAATTAGCAAGTGAACTATAGATCAACAAAAAAAATAACTCTTCAAGTATCAACTAAATGGAAACGAGAAAAAGGAGCATGTGTGCTCTCACCCAGTAAATGCAGCTGCATATCTGAGGCCATCAAAAGCACACCTACACAGTGAAAGCATCATGATCCCAGAGGAGGGGAAAATGAGGGGGAAAAAGCAAAAGAACTAGTTATAGCATATAATAAGTAAAGCCATTAACTCCAAAATAAACCACAACAACACACAGTTGCATATTATCACAATGTGCTCAAAACTTGGGAGAAGCACATAGCATCTTACCAATGACCGGTACTTATGTAGCATATGAATGTGAATTGTGTAGCTCCATGTGTACTATAATGCTGCACATTATATATCTATTAACAGATTCATATGACAGTTTATGTTTAACTTGTTTTTAATTGATTCATATTAACAGATTCATAACACAGTATTTGGAGATAACTTGTTTTATGGTTTTCGCATTGACATTATTTTTGACACAATTAACTATCAATGCTGATTTTTTCGTGTATTTGTTTTATGGTTTTCGCATAAACACAGAGATTTATTATGTAGCATATGAATGTGAATTGTGTAGCTCCCTGTGTACTATTGTCACGACCCGACTATTTAATTACTTAATTAACTAAATAATCAAGCCGTGACTGGTTTAATTAACGATAATCTTTCAATAAAAGAGTGATTTAGAAGATAGGTTTTGGAAACAAACGGACAATATAACGTTTGTAAATAGAGTAAGCCAACCTGCATTCAGAAAATTTCCAATAACAACCATATCCACAAACGAGAACACAATTTCAAAATACATACATATAGATTTTTGAAATATTTACAAAGCTTAACAATAGTGTAGATTAACGTTCACAAGGTATCAGCGGAAGACTAATGAATGTCATGTATGAAGATATGACACTCGGCCACAGTAGTTCGCAGTAAGAAAACAAAATAACTAATTCACCTCGCCCAGCCACACCTCTTCCATGCTCAACCTGCAACATAAAACACTTATTGGGTGTGAGTACTAGAAGTACTCAGTGGGTAAATGCTATTATAATGTTCAAAACTTATAACCTTGTTCAAATAAACTTTTCTTTCAAATGATTTTTAGAATCAACATTTTATTTGTTCATAAGAAACATTTATCTTCATAACATATCACCACAATTCATTTTAAACATACCGGCATCACATACCCGAGTTGGTCCCGAAGGATCACAACTACGGTCATACCCTATCTACGTCATTCGGTAAAGGGAAGTAGGCCTCCTCCCCAGTACCATGGCCGGCCTACCTGGGCAAGCTCACAGCCATCTACCTGTGCACAGTAATAACATTTTCCTACCGCAGATAGGTAATTGCCGTCATACCCACAATGTGGTAAAACATTTAGCATAATTATCATGTGGTGATCAAATGCTTTCACAAGAAATCAAGCTCATAAAATATCATGGGTTTGCTTCATAATAAAGTTAGTAATGCATTACCCACCTCGTGACGACGTTCAATCTACCAAGTTTGTTTCTTCGTTCTTCACTTCTCGGTTTCCCTTGCTCGATCCTTAAAACATAAGAATTATGACAAATCTTTAGAATTTTCCCTTCTAATTTAGCTATATATTAACAACTATTAATTAACATATAATTCGTTTTACTAACGTTTAATTCTATCGAAATTTCGGCAGAGTAATGTCTGTAACATGGACATCCCAAACATACCAAACTACTCCAATGTCATCCCAAACTCCCCAATATCATCATCACACCATCAAATATACATTTAAGAACTCTATATAAGATTAATATCACCTACTTCAACGTTAATCGCCTAAGGCGATTTAACTACACATTTCAATATTTTGAATATCTATAGCCTATTCAACATCAAATATCATATAATTATACTCAATTAACATCAATAATCATGAATTCATGATTTATTCAATCATAAATCAAATATATCACCTATAAGTATAACTTTAGTTTAAACTTTAAATTTTATAACTTTTGATATTTATGTTCAAAATTTCCCATAAATTCTACTTAGGCATTATTTTTATCATAGATCTCAAATATCAACTCAAATACATCAAATAAAATCAATAAATCAAAGTTCCTAATGTCCCCTTTATTTTCGAAATTTTGAGATAAATTGCATATGTTTAGATTAAATTCCTATAAATTCATATTATGCATTATTTATATCCCTAAGCATAAATATCATGTCAAATTCATCAATAAAAATCAAAATCATCAAGTTCATACAACTTGAAATTTTCGAAAATTTCAAATATTGAACATACATGATTTAATTTTTAATTTCTTTGATCACATGATGTTTATATTCATTTCTAAACATGTATTCAAGCTTAATTCAATCATATCATAACATATGAGTCATATTCAAAATTAGGTTTCATGATCAATACTTTGATTTTGGAATTTCATGAATTTAAGGAATTTAAATCCATAACATATGTTAATCAAGCTCCATAATCATAATTAGATCAATAACATAATAAAAATTAAACAAATCAATCAAAAATTTAACCTCCTAATTTTCGAAAAACCCTAGGAGTTTAAAACATAATATTAATCAATTTAAATAACAAGAACTTAGGTTAAATGAAGTATTTACCTTGTATGGAATAATACTCCACCAATTTCCTACTTAATTAAGGGTTTAAAAAGGTGAAAATAAAATTTGTGTGTGTGCGCTTGTGTGTGCCGAAAATGAGGGAGTTTTGGGGAGGTTGAAGATGATTCATTTCTTATGCAATTATTCTAGATAGTTAATTTACATTTAATGTGAATTTATTTCAAATTTCCAAGCAATATATCACAAATTTCAAAATTTTTATAATTAAACTCCTAATTCTTCTAATTCCAAACTTTAGTATAATTTAATTAATATGATTATATTTCAAGTAAATTATAAAATCTAATACAACTTATATTCATGATTTAATTTAGATCCATATTATATAATTTAAATCACTTTATTTAATAAAATTCATTTCATTACTATAATACTTCTTAATTTTTTTGAAAATCATATAAATAGAGTCTTTAATCATTAATTATTAATAAAATAAATTTATTCAAGACTTTAATATCTTAATTAATATTTTATCTCATTTTATAAGAAAAATAGCATACACAAATAATTAATGCATTTCATAGCATAATTTCTAATTAATAGCATTTTTCATGCAAACATGCATTAATAAACACACATTTCATATTTAATCATAAATAAACTCATTTCTAATAAATCTTTACATTTTCCAATCTCATATATTCAAATCTTAAATTAATCGAACTCATATCCATTAATATTTTAATATATTGAATTTTATGAATTCTTAAGGCTTAAATAGCTTTTAAGCCTTTAATAATACTTAATTAACCTTTATTAATTACTATAAAATTTTCAGGCTACTACAACTATAATGCTGCACATTATATCTCTATTAACAGATTCATATGACAGTTTATGTTTAACTTGTTTTTAATTGATTCATTTTTATATTATTTCAGATGTAACTGATTATCAACCGCATATGGGTGAAGTTCATATGACAAATGAGTGTAATGGTATGTTTTTGTTTGTATATAATCTGTGTTACATCGTTTTTTTATAGTAATCTAATATGATACATGTCTTTGATAATTATGTAAAATGTACTCTATGGAGTAATTTAATTAAGTCGAAAGATATGGTGTACATTTAACATAGACTTGGAGTTGCTGATTTTATGGTTATGAAAATATCGTTTATTTTATATATAAAATCGTGAAGTTCATATTACAGATTATCAACAGAATGTAAATGAAGTTCATATTCAAAATAATTATAATGGTATGTTTATTTTGTTATTCATACTGTTGCTCAATTACATTTTCATTAATTATGAGATATTTTAGTATGTTGGTCTTAATTCCATCTTTGAATCAGTGATATTTGAAACAGTGATCTTAACTCGATCTTTGAAACTTTTATCTTTATATGTATGATATATCCAATAGAAACACAGATGATAATAGTTATAAGAACCAAGGTTCGTGCCACAATTTTACAATAATATGATATGAATAACCTAAAATATGATATTCAATTAATTAAGTTGTTTATATAGATATAATATGCTACATATATTTCGGTATATGCTACCCCTTACAACATGATATGATATATAAAATTGATAAGTGATATTTAACAGTGATCTTACAACATGATATGATATATCAAAAATAACATCGGACCAACAAAAACAATAGATTTCTTTTCCACGAAGACGGTCTTGTGCTCGATCAAACATCTTATTACGTATTCACCCCAATTCTAAGTTCTAACTTCATCAACGTGTTCCAAACAATTAAGTATGTACGGAATAACGTAACCATTCACAGTGCTCTCCATGAAAGAACATTGGACAGCAATCATGAAATGAATCTTAAACCAAATTCCTCCATCGTCACAACTAAGTACAACATCATGCAATTTATGAATAGACACTCTATGTCTATTCGTTTCAGAAAAAAAGGCCATCCATTCATCAAACAATGCAGTTGTATGTGTTTTTTGAAACCTGGAAACTATACGGCGCCCTCTCGGGAAACCATATACACGATTAACATCTTCTTCTGTTATGTGAATTCGTCTATTTCCTGTTAGAATCAGCTCTGAACTGTTGTGATTAAAATTTTGCACAAGCCAGTACACAAGACGTGAAGGCATCTCCTTTATATTAACATCGCGTACATGTGCAAAACCTAATTCATCTATTGCAGCTTGTTGGCGATCATTTAATCTTGACAGAGTGCTGAAGAATGTATTCATATTCGATCTAGAAACTAGTTTTGGAAATAAATGATCAGTATTGGTATCATTTATTTCTTCATCAGTTTGCACAATAACATCTTCATCAACAAAATCCATAACATGCCCCCTCTGAATGGATTGTCCTTTCGGATCGTTCTTTCTTTTTGTCCTTAATTCTGCCACATTATCTAAAATGATACCTCTTTTCTTCCTAATTACATCTGCAGCTGTCACCTTACCTCGATCTATGCAAAAATATAATATTAATATATTATGTTTTAATAAGATATGCTACACAAAATACAACATAGAAAAACAGTTTGATCTAAACAATACATACTACGCTAAACCAACAATATTAAATTCAAGTATGAAATTTGCAGTAATATCAACAAGGTTAATATTTACATAACTATGTGATACAAATTTATACAATGAATGACACAGAGTAAACTTTATATGACATATAAAATTGTATTATGCAGTAACATACGATATGTGCAATATGTATTGTACATCACGGATAATAAGTTTTTTAGATATATGCAACTTGGTATATAAAAAATATTTGTTGTCTTAACATTATATGCTATACCAAAAAACAATATATGCTACAAATATACACTAACATGACATCCACACAATCATATGTTTATTCAGACATCATATTCTTAATCAACATGTACTTAATCATATGATATTCTTATATAAAGATATGATATGTCTAACATAGTATATGATATAAAAATAATTATAAGGATGTGTAAATGTGTTTTCACTGTATCATATATATATAAGTATATGATACACAATTAACAATATATGATATAGAATTTCCTATATTCATTAATAACACAATATGTACAAAATATGATACAACTAACAATAAGTTATGATAAAACAATATCAAATATGAAACTTAAATCATCAATGTTCATATGTGTTACAGCAACAACAATATATGATATAGAATATCATATGTGTACTATAATAACACTGGGTTGTAAATGAGTTATTAATGTGTTATAGTTATATAACTATATGATGAACAAACAACAATATATGATACACCAATACCAATATATTCTACAAATATACACTAACATGACATATACACAATCATATGTTCATTCAGATATCATATTATTTTTATCAGCATGTACGCAATCATATGATATTATTATATAAAGATATGATACAGCTTACATAATATATGATATAAATATTTATAAGGATATGTAAATGTGTTTTTACTGTGCTATATCATATATAACTATATGATACACTAATAACAATACATGATATAGAATTTAATATGTTCAATAACAAAAACAATGGGTACAAGATATGATACATCAAACAATAAGATATGATACAACAATAGAAAATATTAAAATTAGATCAACAATGTTCACATGTATCATTTAAATGTGCTACATTTATAAAACTGTATGTTACAGCACCAACAATATATAATATAGATTTTCATATGCGTACTAACAGAACAATGGATAAACCAAAAACAATATATGATATAGAATTTCATCTGTGTAATAACAGAACAATGGTGTGTAAATGTATCAGCATTGTGCTATATTTATATATCTATATGATACACAAAAATAAATATATGATATAAAATTTCTTATGTATAATAACAGAACAATGTATAAACCAACAACAATATATGATATAGAATGTCATCTGTGTAATAACAGAACAATGTGTACAAGATATGATTCGTCAAACATAAAGATATGATACCAATATCAAATATGCGTATTAGATCATCACAGCTCATATGCGTATGTTTAATATGCTACATTTATATAACATTATGATACACAACCAACACAATATGATATAGCATTTCATCAGTGAAATAACAGAACTTTGTGTACAAAATATAAAATTTGAAATATATATATAATGATATGCTACAAAGGCAACAATATATGATATATAAACATATGCAATATGTAAATAATTGTATGCTATTGTTATATAATGTACAACATAAACAAATCAATTTAAACAAACATTAAAATGCCGCCGGGTAGAAACAGATATGGTGAGTCTTTCCTGATATGATATAATATAAATTTAAAAAAAAAACCTAAACTCGCAGCAAACATATACATTCGTAAAAGCTCTAAAAACTCACCATCTTGTCTTTGTGGTTCTTTACCCTTTCGCGATTTATTTGCTTTGTTCACCATTGTCACTGTTCGAAAAGCTTCTCTTTAAGTTGCGCTTGAAACGAATGCTTCGTCTAGAACTTTCAGAATGAGTGCTAATTTTTTTTTTTGTTCTTCACCAACTTCAACTGGAAATCATCAATGCCGCCGGGGAGGAAAGACGAAACGTATGCGTTTGTTGAACAAGCTAGGGTTTTAATTCTGAAAGTGGGAATGAGGATAGTTTTTTGGGTTTACCGATTCAAATTTTAGGCAATAAATGCATACATAATTTGTATTCAATGAACTAGGATCAGTTTTTTTCAAATGAGGGAAAGATATGCACATATCTTAAATTTAGATCGTGTATATCATATTTTGTCTATTTTACCCCTTTGCGTTTTTTAATGTATTCATTTGTTCGTAATTTCGTTTTAAATTTTTAGGAAGGTTGAAAATCTAGATGGTTGATTGTATAAAAATAAATGGTTGGGATTTATTCTCATTTCTTACACTTAATACCTTTCTCACCATAACCCCTATATATATATATATATATATATATATATATATATATATATAGGGGATGGATCACGTAAGAACGCAAATATTGGTGAGAAATAAGAATGCAACATTTAATGTATAAAGTTGTTGCACTAAATGTATAAATTTGTTGCATCAAATTTAACATATAAAGTGTAGCACTTAATATAAAGTTGTTGCACAGAATTTGGTGCAACAAATTTATACATTTAATGCAACAACTTTATACGTTAAATGCTGCATTCTTATTTCTCACCAATATTTATATTCTCACGTAAATCATCCCCTATATATATATATATATATTGATGGAGAATCATATTTTTTTGTCTTTCTAAAAAAGTGATTAAATTAATCTTAATCATTATTAATTAGCAACATCTTATAGGCTCTGGATATATTACAATAAAAACAAATAAAATTCCAATTCATTGTATATGTGGACATAAAGCTTCAAATACAAAAGAAGTATTGCATATAGTTTCCAGCAAAACAAATACAGAGAAGATTAAAATACAATATTTATCGACTGAACAAGCTCATTGAAGGAAACAAAACAACCCCCGCCCAAAGAAAGAAAGAAAAAGAAACAGAAACAAAACTTGAGCTATTAATCTGTATCGAAAAAGTTACATATTGTTTCTGAACTAATCTGCTGTGCTCTAGTAGCCTGGTAGACTGGTAGTGTAGATGATGCTCTAAAGCAAATGATCACATCACCATGTAAAGAATCCATAAAACTTAAAAGTTGATGGATAAATCAGCCAATTGAGAAAATTTTAGTGTCAAATGTCATCTTCAAATGTTATGAAATCATCTTCTTCTGCCCAGTAGGCGTGGATGTCACTTGACCAGATCTCCAAGATATTTTCTTGCAAGAAATATTACCAAGATTGACGGGGAAAGGGTAACCGGTTTTTGCAGCATGTATTCATTAAGTATAATATAGAGCTGACAAAAATATGAACAAGTCACCAAGCAGAAGGCCAACCACATCAAACACAAATTTTGGAACAAATAATCCCCAGACCTGCAATGAATGATATAGTATATAACGTGATCGATGAATAATACTGAGTCAGCTCAAATGCAAGTAAAAACTCAAATACGAGGATACCATGAGATGCCGCCTTTGTATTGTAACACATAGCATTGTGAAGGTGGTTGTTATGGTTGTAATGAGTCCATACATCAAATACACCTGAAGACAATGACAGACCTATCATTTACAGCTCAAGTTCCAAAGAGCATTTAAATATGAGACTTCCAAGGAAAACTTACTTGACATATTCTGATAGAAAATACTTGTTTGCTCTGCCTCTGCAGATAACTGCGTGCAACAAGTGGAAGTCCAGATATGGGAAGAATGTGCGAGAAACCGAACGTGTCAATGGTGAGAAGGATTGCTTGCCGAATAATGTTGAATTCATCAAACCTGAAATCGATGAAGATGGTTAGTTCAGAATTCAGATGCATTAACAATATTGTTTGGCCTTGGAAGAAGGAAAAAGCAAGGCACCTGCAAGAAGTTATGGCATGAACTACAAACAAGTAACATAGTGCTCTCCTAATCCTCTATGGCAACAAATTAGCAAGTGAACTATAGATCAACACAAAAAATAACTCTTCAAGTATCAACTAAATGAAAACGAGAAAAAGGAGCATGTGTGTTCTCACCCAGTAAATGCAGCTGCATATCTGAGGCCATCAAAAGCACACCTACACAGTGAAAGCATCATGATCCCAGAGGAGGGGAAAATGAGGGGGAAAAGCAAAAGAACTAGTTATAGCATATAATAAGTAAAGCCATTAACTCCAAAATAAACCACAACAACACACAGTTGCATATTATCACAATGTGCTCAAAACTTGGAGAAGCACATAGCATCTTACCAATGACCGGTACTGAAAAACATGCACACAGCCAGAAGGCTCCATTGGGTTACAGGAAGGGCATAAGAGAGCGAAGATCCAGAAGAGTCATTTTTGGTGTTCTGTTCCAGTGCCATTAATCTAATTAAGCACCAACCTATAGAGAATAAATCGGTAAAGCATATTAATCACTGAGCTAACTTCTAACTAACCACCAGCATCGATGTTAAGTACTGAAGAAATCTACCCATTGAATAACACATATACACTATATACGAAAAAAGTTTACAAGGTAGAGCAAGAACCTCCAATCAGCAAAGCCAAGAAAGCAAGAGGACCTTGTTTCCCGGACAGCAAAATTGTCGTTGAACTCCATGCAGATATCAAGGACAATGCTTTAACAACTGTACTTTGTTCCAAGTTTGTGGTTCTCCCCCCATCAATCAGTTGAACTATGACCAAGAATGAGAGTTGTAGAAGTCCAGCAGCATAGATCACTCGAGGAATTAGGTTTCCTTTTATACTCCAAAGTGAAAGGTTTGGACTCAGTAAACTACTATCTGAGGCCCAGTTTAAGAGCATGAGCATATAGTTGAATAGAGTTCCTGGAACAACATACTTCAAAATGCCCTGAGCAGAACAAGAAGTGATGCTCTTGTAAAGAAGATATGCAACGATAATAAGAGCTAACATCGGAAGAACTTCAGCAATATACATCCAGAGCTCAGAATCATTGTTGATTCCAAGCATATTTGAGGAATCAACCTTCAAGAACAATGAGTTCACAGCCTGCTTCAACTGTCCTAATTCAATACTGATTCTGAGAAATGGAACCAAAAGACAAAGCACAAGTGCCTGCAGGTTCCAACGCAACTTTAGCAAACAGCCAAACAGCAATGTATTGATATCGGGATTCATGAAACAAAGACATCAGAATTTAATAATTGTATGAGGCAAAATCACCAAAGGGAAAATGATGACAGAAGCCTACTTCAAGTAGCATCATCTTCTTCATTATAGCATGACGCAGTTGAAGTATTGCAGTTGTTGCCAAGAGAAAACTTGCCACTCGCCCTTCCTCAACTGCATCAAAGTAATATGGAATGAAGACAAATAGGAAAAAAGTGGAACGAGAGAACCAAAATAAATAGTATCATCAGATACAGTGCTTACGAATAAAACTGTTAGAAAGGAAACTCAATGCACGTATCAGAATTACAATACAGGCAAGATTCACCCCCCAAAAGTTCTTAAAATAGTCGGACAAGAAAGAGTGGAGCTCACATAACTTGTCCAGCCTCCTGATGAGAAATACGTGCAGATAAAGTGAACTTAACATGACGCAAAAACCTATTCCCATCATCTTCAAATTAAATTCAGTCCAGTTGGATCGTGCTAGTGCAGCAACACATTCCAGAAACTTAGAATATGCATCAAGTTGTCGTTTGACTAAAGGCAGTGGTACAAAAGCCCCTGAAATATTTCTTGAAGTGATCGACCAAAGCTCCTGTGCCTCTGAATACAGCTCCGATACATGCAGCAAGTCTTTATCCGAAAATCCAATTAATGATAAAGATGAATATATATCAATATATTTGTTCACCTACATAAGCAAACCCTGAGTCATAGAAAAGGGTGCAGCAATTTATTCTTTATAGCAGAAAAACTGAATATATAATTAAATATTTAATGCTGATTTACGGTAGCACATCAAGTGCGTACCTTATGCTATCTTACAAGTACATCGAGTTAGAAAAGCATGGACCATGTATGCACATTTTGTGGAAAAATAATGGATTTCTAAACAAATTCATATATATGTGAGATATTCACGAGTACATGAACACAAGTTTGTGGCAAATTTAACTTCTGTCAGTTGCATACATTTAACTTTTGATCATTTCTATAAAGCAAAATAGAGAGAAATGGGAGAAAGCATAAATTTAAATATTGAATGAGAAATTATAGTTAGTTCTTATTGCTAATGCTTCAAGAATTAAAAAGAATAATAAAAATTTGGCATAAAACTATTTTGTGAGTGGTAATAGTAGGGAAGGGCATGTATGTCAACAATTACAACATTTTAAGTGTTTATTTGTAGCTAAAATTACTTTACGGGTTACTTGATCCTAAGAGGAAACATTAGGGGTGTATTTGACCCTTTTTCCCAATTTTAAATGTTGATATTTCCAAACCAAAACCATGCATAGGGAACAACTTAAACCAATTTTGATCCGTCACCAAAAGAAATTTCCTTGAAGAAAGAAAAGTTGAATGGATTTGATCACTATCAAGCACTTGGACTTGAACCACATTGATTAGTTACTGCATGTGAAACATGGGAAGCATAATGATGAATCATATTATAAAGGATAAAAACCAGCAGGGATGTTAAGCAAAACAATAGAAAACCCAAGCAACCAAGTATCACCTTGGGAAAATAAAAAGTGCCAGGCCTGTAAGCCAAAAGAAGTATAAAGATAAGGAAACATGCACCTGCCAGGAATTAATACAAAGGGCATTCACATAGTTCAGCATCCAACTTTGAACTTCTGATGGACTTTGATCATCACCAGTAACCGACTCTTCCTGGTTCCATGCGCCACCAGCCAAGGAATAGAGTTCAGAGTCAACACGCCCAATACTGAAAATATGTTGCCACATCAGAAATTTTTTAGAACTATATATTTATATTTAACTAATTAGAACAAAAGGGGGAAATGAACAACCACAGCATTCCAGAAAGACATGTCATGAAGTGTATTGGATTTTCCATTTAATCAATGGTCTTAGACTAAAGAACAAAGTGCATTATTCATATTCTAAAGTAATAAACACTGTATAACTTCTCCAGAGTTTTAGATACGTGAAAACTTATACCAGAAAAGAAACTGAACAAACCTTTTTTCGTTATATTATTAAAAATTTAAAAAAAAATCATATATTGATTTTATTTGGGACAAGCGCAGTTGACATAGTTTTCTGGAAAAAATCGATATTTTCCTCAAAGGCATCACAAGCATTACATTACTTTTCAACCAGGGGGGGGGGGAATTAAAATTGAAGAAGAAAAAGATAATGAACAAGCTTTCAGAGGATTCTTGTATTATATTCAGTTACCTTCCAAAAGGAAATGGAACACCAAGCAGGGCAGAGACAGTTGCAGCAAAATCAAGCTGCAAAGATAGGGTAGAATAACTAAAATTATTAGGACAAACTGATTACTGAGCTCACTAGCATCCCAAGACTAATTTAATTGACAGACCTGTTGAATTGAGTCAGTGCAAATTCGCCTACCGTGCTGTAAATAAGAACAGCTAGTATTAAAGGAAGAATTATATAGATCATTAGATGAGAATATTTTATGCATTGAATATGATATCAGGACCAACAGAATTGAGAGACAGCTTTTGGACATGCTTTAAGCTATATTATATATTCTTATTGTTATTGGCCTAGCAAAATATACTGAAACTCATCAAGATGTCCATGAGGAGAGCCATGGCAAGCCAACCTCTTCTTTTCTATTTGAGTGGTGAATGGAGAATTTTCTTTTCTGTTCTTTAAGACTAGGAGAGCGACAAATTTCAAAAGCTAAAAAGAAGGATTATATCCACAGAAAAAGTGGTCAAGGACTCAAGGGTTCACCAGGATGGTAGCAAAGGACTTAAACAAGAAACTTGCCTTGTCGTAAAAGTAAGATCACAATTATGAGAACTGAGTTAAAGTTTCAACTCTTGTAACTTCTTTATGATTTACTCCGACGCGATTCTTTCTTATCTTGTGCAGCTATTTCCTGATAACTAAACTTTCTCCATACACAAAGTAAATGCACTCTAGTAATGCTGTGGTCAGAATATTTAGACATACCACATCCAACTGGCAAGACGAACTCTCAGGTGCAGCAAGTAATGTATTTTGAGGCTTCTTCATGGTCAATGCAAAAATTGCTGTTTCCACCTGCATAGCAGATTGCTGGTATTATTACTGAGCAGTAATAACATATCCTTAGAGAAACTAAAGAGAGACAGTACCTCCTCAGCAGTGCCTCCCCCATGATCACCATTGAGTGTCTGCCCATGATCTCCCATGACAAGAAGCAGTGTATTTTCATGTAAACCACCAGGTCCACTTTGGCTCTCCAGTGCTCCTACAACTTTCTGGGGCATTAATGAAATGTCATTTCATGGTTTTAATAGATGGTGTATTGTCACCAAGAAAACTCTGTCAAAAACATTTCTAAGACTTGCCAAGCCCAAAATGATGAAAAGAAATCTGGGAAAAATAAGTTGTTTTTCGGTTGGCATTTCTACTTGATTTTACTTACTACTATATAACAGAAAATAAAATGATTCCATACCTCTATAACTTCATTGTATTGCTCCAACTTTTCTATCATTGGGGCAGAGTCGACACCAAATATATGCCCAGCATGATCCTGTATCATGGCTTTTATATAAGATATTATGGGAGGATGTGTGCGTGTGTGCGTGTGTCTGTGTGTGTGTGCGCACGCACGAGAGAGAGAGAGAGAGAGAGAGAGAGAGAAGATACATACAAGCCCACAAGGTTTGGAAATAATGATGCTTAAGGAAAGTGATTAAATATAAGTGTATAGGATGGAATTTCAGTCGAATCAACTTGGAAACCAAGAAACAGATCTTAAGTTTATAAGATGAAACCTCAGCAGATCCAAATTGCCAACTACAAAGTGCCTCAGCCATAACCAGCAGAGTACCAATATCATAAATTATTCCACTAGATGTTACAAACTCTATTAATGCTACTGGCCCAACAAACTTATGGTGAAAAAGGAACGCCAGCCACCCTAAATTAAATTTTATTTGTTTGGCATTGGAAGTTAAGCTTATTTTGTTTTAAAAAGGAAACCCAAACCAAAGTAAGAGCAAAGTCTCATTGACGTATATAGGACCTTTAAAAGTTATGTAATTGTAATGATGATAAATGGAGCTTTGATTTTCTAAGAAAATATCTTTAGGCGACTTTAATATTTTTTAGGACTTTCAGAAAAAAATTACTATTGGTGGCAATATGGGTTTACAGGAGTACTCAGAAGTAACCCTGCCTCCCAATAGTTCGGTGGCATTAGAATGCCACATACTTTAAAAATGACCTTTCTATATCAGTCACTAGAAGACAACTGAGATGATGTATTGGCAACAGAGTTTCAGCAAGAGATTATTAGTGCACGGCTCATCCACAGAATAATCCGAGCAAGGCTGATTAAGGTATATTTCAGATCATGAATAGGACTAGTATCAGGAATCCAGAAAAATGATCATGAGAGCAAGCAGAACAGTTTCTATTGCCAACATCTAGAAAAGTGAACTTGATTTTAAGAATCTCATAGTGATTATCTATGATTGAAGATAGATGTGCAGTGTTTCCAATAGAAGCACAATATAATTTTACACGAGTTATATGCTGTTCAAGTTAAAGCACGAAACATATGTGTGATTGAGAAACCTTAACCCTGCTGCCATTTTTAAACAGTAAGTGCTACTGTGCTAATCACACAAGAGAATTGACATTTCAACTAAAACTTGAATCGGAAAAGCTGGAAACGATAAAAGAAATGGTAGCTTGGAAGGAATCGGATCTTTAAGGACATGTCATGTTAAAGATTAAACTTATTCCCAGATATAATGCTACATTTTATACATATACTGGTGTTTGAGTAACTATGACTAGAAGGTTTTCTCTTAGTAAGCTGTCTAGTCAATGCGCATTCCACGGCTATTAAACCAGACCTACAAAAAGTGGAATGGTACTATCGTTTATTCACTGAACAATACCAGTATTTTTTATGTTATCCGACAGTGATGACTGTTCTGTCTACAGTGTTATTTCCCAGGATGATTTCGTATATTGCAGTAATTTACTTAAAGAAAAATATATTAGAATCTAACTGAAAGATGAATATCGAATTTGTTTACTGTCATATTCATTGAGTACTTGGCCAAGACAGGTGGCTATGTCTCATTTTCTTCACTTAATTCTTGTTTCTCCATTTGTGGTCAGATATTATAGACTTCCCTTGAAGGTATCTCATGAATAGGAATAAAGGTCCGATTTAATTACCTAAGGCCAAAAAAAAGAGAGTAGGGAAAGAAAAAACAACATATGGCTAGGAAAGAAAACAAAAATAAGGCTGGCCTCACCACACCGAGAAAATGTGCTATTAGCACATCCCAATCTTCTTCGTACAGGGTAGGGAATAAGTTCGTAATGCACCCATTGTCAACCTGACAAAGGAAAAGCCATGAAGAATTAAAGATGCACAGAAGCAAATAAATATACAGAATGAAAACTTAACATAGGAATTGTTGCAGACAGGATCTATGCTCTCATCGAGTATCACGTGCAGCGAGCGTTGTTTTAGCCTTTGGCTCTAGCGTGGGCTCGGAACTTTAGGTCGAATAAATAGTTCTTACCCGATAATGGGAGAACTTGCCTAGGACCCTTTATGAGTTTGAGTCAGTGTGCGGGCTGGAGAAAGGTTCTCCAAAATTCTTGTTATTTTTTTATTTGAGTTATCAATTTCATTCCTATTTCCTGTTATTTGAGTGGTAGCTTTCTTAACTCTAACATAAATTCACTGATTCACATAAAATTCTTTCTACAGACACAGGTATATCTAATAATCATAAAAAATATCATTACCGTATCAAGGTCGTTGACATTAAAAGATGGAAATGGATGAGATGTGGCAAAATGATCTGGAAATAATTGCACCCATGTATCATCCCCCATCAGCACCACTCGCTTCCCATTTTGAACCAACTATAAGCAAAATAATGAGTTAAAATGCATGAGTTAAGAAGGAGAAAGAATACCGTATACCAGAAATGCTCGGTTATTAAGTAATAATCAGATATAGAACAGACCTGACGTATCAAATTATCTTCAAGAATTGCTGGAGCACCAAAACTGTTCCCCACATCAATAAAAGTGGGGAGTCCACCCGTAGTCAAGCCCTGGATATGAAAGCATTAATAATTATAGTAACAAGATACATCTCAAGAACACTACGCATGCATGATAGTATTGTTTTTGCCCATCAATGTATTAAACCAGAAGGTTCTTAACCCACTCAACTAGCTGATGAAGCAAATTTGTAGTTCATGAAAGTGATTTATCACAGTTGCACTGAAAAAGAAACAAATTCTCATAGAAATCACCATAGCCTGCAAACAAATTATGACTGGATTCAATTTATGCGGTAAGCGAGAAGGCAAGGTCCAAAAGACCATTTGGACATTGTTAAATTGAAGATAGTTGCATGAAATGAAGAAGGCAAGAAACTAATCTACTTAAATGCATGGTAGGTGTCTAGTGCTCCCATGACTTGGACTGAAGCTCTAGCTTTTGAGTAATATGTTGAAGACAGCTGACAGCATGGTTACTTTTCTTGTAAACTGTTATTAGCAGCAAGATTTTCTTAGATCTCCTTTATTAGACATGCATCAGGAGACCAAACAGTACTGGTGACTTAAAAACAGTATCACATGAGTGCTAGTAGTCAATATATAAGCCTGTAATCATTATTTACAAGAGAATACTAATATTGAGGATACGCTGATATGTAGAGTTGTGAATGTCATCTGCAAACATTGGCAGTTGCAACTTGCAAGAGGGAGGAATTTGTAGTAGATTATGTTTGTCAAAAAGTATTACTTTGCTGACTAGGTCAGAGGATGCGATATGTTGATCCCAAAGAAGAAAATATGGAAATTCAGTCACATTTAATTATTTGAGATTGAAGCGTAAAAGCAGAGATTAAGCAGCAATGAAAGGGTGTCCATGGGGCAAGAACAATGCACATCAGGTTCAAGAATACTGGTAAAAATTAAGAAGAGAGATAAGGTTGAGATATAAACAACTCAAACTTCCATGAGAACAGTTTGAACTTCCCATATCTTATTACATGGCATATTCAAACCACCAGAGAAGACTCACACTTCTTGTCCTCAGATAGTATTAGAAACAACATATATGAGCAAGGCCACCCAAAAAGAAAGGGTTACATGCAACTCACTATCCAATGTGTTCTTATTACATAACATATCAACAAAACCTGAAAAGATTTAAACTGTTTCTTTGACTGCTGGTTCTGTTTGACCTTTACACTAATTCAAACCAAGTAGTATAAACTTTTTCCAATGTTAAATTTACCAGCACCGGGTCTATGATCAAGCCTCAATATGTTTAAGCTAACAAAATTTTACAAAGAAGTATGAGCACTCGATCCCAATTCAATCTTTCCTCACTGAAACTTCTTGTGTATTAAACAAAAATTCAGGGCACGATATGAATTATTAAATTGAAGTTTGCACAGAATGTCCCCAATACTTTTGTCTCCTAACTCGATGAACCAGTCTATATTAGGAGTTGAATACCATTGTCGATTGTCCCACTGATAACAAAGACATGACGCTCTCATAATCAAATAAAGTAGATAGGCCGAAGTAGCCCGATGTATTGGAATAGTTGTACGGATTATGTTGGTTCAGCCACACATCATATATGTACCTCTGACTTATTGCTTACTGCAAAAGTTAATAACAAATATTCACCTTTAGTCGCTGCAAGCTGGTGGTAGGGGGGTCAGCTATAGCCTTGAAAATTCTTGTCGATGATTGGTTCCGAGCAGCAAGTTCATGCATCACTTGTAACCTGTCCATCCACAACTTTTTCTCTAGAAAACACATAAATACGCATTTTAGATTAAGTGAACACAAGATTTTACAAATAGTCTCATCAAGAAAGCAATAAGCAAGCATGAAAATGCACTTTATACTAATTTAAACAAGACTAGATACCTGCAAAAAATGTGCTCGGAGCAACAAAATCAAACCTACAATAAGAGCACCGCATAAACACTTAGGAAAAAAACAGCAACCAGATAAAAGAATAGAACAATCTCACAGAGAAATTGCGGAAGTATCAACCTTAAAGCATCTAGAACAATGATAACAAGACGGCCAACAACAGGTTTGGTCCAACAACTCCCGCTGGCATTTTGATCGCGAGGAGGGGTGAAGCAGGGCGACTCCACGACGTCGTTGCATTCGCTATATTGGGAGAGCTCCGTGCGAGTAAGAAGGAAACCTCTCGTAAACAGTAAAATGGCCAAGCAGTGAAGCAGCATTATTCCCAGAAACGCAGTGAAAGCCCATCGCCGCCCACTCCAATTCTCGCTTTTCCAAATCCGCCCCATTTACCCGTATATCGATATGATTCAGAGGTGCATCTTCTCAGGACTTGAAAAAAGAAACAGAAATTGAGCTTTAGATTGTATCAATAGTTTCCATAGCTTTGCCGCGATATGTTAATTAGTCGTCTCTGAGGAGGAAGCTCAACACATAGTGAAATGCTTCACTGAATTGGATCACGATTTATGGTTCCTCGCCAAAACAGAGAAAATTATTGTTATCTTTACTCTTTAGCCTTATATTTACTTTTCATTAAGATTTACTAAATATGACTATATATAAGTAGTGTGTGTTGGCCTAGTGGTTAATGGCCGAGGTCAAAGGTCTCGGGTTCGAGTTCACCGTGACGTAACCTTTAAAATTTTTGTATTAATTGACAAAAAAAAAATATGACTATATATAAGTAGTTATTGGTTTTTTATATATCAAAGTAAAGATTAATTATAATATATAATCTCAATATTGATTTTTTTTAAATTTATGATCATAACTTTCAAGTTTTTTTAAATGTTGTGAACTCTGGGAATATATTAATTTATGATTCAAAAAAAATTTGGTTACCGAAATAATCAGTATGACTTATGTTATTTGAAGTGAAATTTCTTTTTCTTTTTCACTTCGAACGAAACGAGTTCAGGAACATTTAAATAAGTTTGATTCTTCATTGGATCATAAAAGCACACTTTTTTAAGATCTTTTTCTTCTCTTTGGGATCGAACATCAATTGCAACGATTCGATAGACGGCTCATTGGGATAGAAATTGACATCTTATTAGATTCAATTACTATAACTGTTCGGGACCCACAAACCGTTCCGACTAGGGTCAGAATTTCTTCGAATATGTTCTTGAATTCATTGGAGATGTATATAAAAAACCGAAATCAACTGGTATTACACGTCTCCTTTACAAACTCACCGCTCTCTATCCCTTTCTCCCTTCCCTCTCTCTCTGACCTCTGTATTCTTCCGCTATCCGACGGCATTTCCCCATCCTTATTTCTTTTCTATACTTTGCGCTATCTATTTTTCACCTCCAAGTTTTGATTTTAATCCCTTTTAGCTCCATTGATCGACTAATCTTGATGGAATGTTCCAGCTCCAAGCTCGACGGTTTGCCCACGGTGCTTTGTGCAGGGAGCGCTGCAACTTCCTCGACGAAACCGCGCGATAGTGTTTCACCTTCACCAAGGCTCACATGGCATATCTCCACTTGCTTAAGGAGGTCGGCTTTTTCTTCTTCGTCGCTGGTTTTGAACCTCCCAGCCCAGAAGAAGGGGGTTCACACTCGCTGGAGCCGTCAGGCTCGCCGCCTGAGAAAAATCACCACCACTTCCCGTCTTGCTCCGACTCCGACTCCGGTTCGGATCTTCACTTGCACTCAGACGACTTTAAGGACAATGATGACTCCTACTCAGTGTCTCTGCATCCCCGAAAACGACGGCATCGGGTTTATGAATGGAATTATACGAAGAAGTATACGATGCCGTCCGTGGTGTATAAGAATTGGCCAATGAGTCTGGAAACTATTATATGGGTGAATTTTGCACTCCTTTCTCATACTATATATCCTCCTCTTAATTATTCCAATAATCAGAACTCAAACCCTTCTAAGCCTGTATATTCTAAACCTATGTATACAATAATGTCTAATCCAATTACAGCGGTGGAGGTGGCTATTTTGGTGGTTCTTTCCGACGGATGACTCCTACTCGGTGTCTGCATCCCAACAACAGCGGCATCGGGTTTATGAATGGAATTATATGAAGAAGTACGATGCCGTCCGTGGTGTATAAATTGGCGATGAGGGTGTGTGTTGGCTTAGTGGTAGAGTGGTTAATGCAGGGCCAAGGTCTCGAGTTCAAGTCCACCGTGGCCAGACGCTTTAAGTTTCGTATTAAATTACAAATAAAAAAAAATGGCCAATGAATCTGGAAACTATTTTATGGGTGAATCTTGCACTCTTTTCTCATACTATCCTCCTCTTAATTATTCCAATAATCGAATTCAGACCCTTCTAAACCTATGTATAATTACAATAATGTCTAATCCAATTACAGTGTGGAAGTGGCTATTTTGGTGGTTCTTCTCCGCGGCACCTATCATTTGGTGAATTATTCTATCTTAACATCGGAGTTTTAGCATTTATAAGGTTTTAATTATGTTGTTGTATCCCACATTGAAAATTTAGTAGAAGTTGCTTTCTTTGTAGGCTATAAATAGGGATCTTTGTTTAAGCATTTATGTAAGCTTTCATCAATATATTTATGGTTTATTAAAAAAAAAAATCTAGCTCGATATATGTTAGATTTAATAAAATCATTCATAGGTATAACAAAGATGGAATAAATATATTGATGAAAGCTTACATAAATGCTTAAATAGGGATCCCTATTTATAGCCTACAAAGCAAAGTAACTTCTACTAAATTTTCAGTGTGGGATACAACAACATACTTAAAACCTTATAAATGCTAACAACATACTTACGGTTTTAGGTATGTTTTTGTATCCCACACTGAAAATTTAGTAGAAGTTGTTTTGCTTTGTAGGCTATAAATAGAGATCCTTGTTTAAGCATTTATGTAAGCTTTCATCAATACATTTATGGTTTATTTATTCCAACTTTATTATATATATGAATGATTTTATTAAATCTAACACGGAGAACAACAGCGTCAAGCGGATTTTTTTTTTAGTACGTTAATATGAATCGAAATGATTTCGTTACAAATATCTAGATAGTAAAAAAATCTATCTCAACTTATATTGTCGTCCTACTCAGTATTTTGGTATGAAAAAAAATTCAAGCCATAATTAAGTTAACATATGTTCAGAATATTTATGAAACACTTAAAAGTTGAGGCCATAAATTAAAAATTACTCAAAGTTAAGATCATAAACTAAAATTAACCCTTAGTATCCAATTTATCATGCAGTGTCGTATTTTAATAATTTAGCTACAACTACAAATATACTAAACTTTCATGTGGTGAGAAATTATTACAATAAGATGATATTGGAGATGTCTTTCTCTAATGGCTTTCTTTTGGGGAAGAAAACCATGACTTAGAATTTCAATAAGAATACACAAAAAACACAAATAAGTTGGACTATTCGAAGGTCTAATTGCTGCTACATGCAATTGACCTTAATTTTTTTTCTTAGGTCACGTAATATATAAAATTTAAAAACTACATTGCAGTGAACTCGAATATAAGACCTTAAGGCTACCACTAAACTAAAAACGCACATCAAGCAAATTTATCACCCATAAAATTCACCAAGTGTCGAAACCCACGAACATATTTTATGTAATTCGAAAAGGAAGTTAGTTATGATGAAAAAGAAGATCTAAAAATTCTTATTTTAATCTTTAGTTTGATCAACCATCAACTGCTAAACACTATTCATAATAAAGAAATGACTAATTAATTATTAACAGTTTGACCGCAAACTTAAATTAATATTAATATAAGATTATTAACAAAAGAAAATTACCAATATTTTATTTAAGTAAAAGTCGTAGCCCGGTAACTCAAATCCTTTAATTCCCATAAGTCCAAATCCAATAAAATAATATATTTTCTCTAAGTAAATGTTTAATTAATCATAAATAAAAGAATTGCACCCAAAATAAAACTTCACCTCTGATTTGAATAAGTCAACAACAATAAGAACAAAAGAATTTACTATATAAATGTTTCCTAATTTTCAGATTTTAGAATTTACATCTCCCTATTTTGCAAGTATTATGACTCGACAGTTCCAAAAATAGACAAGAATTTGTTTTATTATTTAAATTAAGAAAATCAATTAGAATTCATATTTCCACAAAAGAAATCCTTACGAAAAAAAGAAGAAATTATGCACAATAGGTCTATATCTCATATAGAAAAGAAAAAGAACATTGATCATATGCACGTGCGGCCTTTAAACAAAGTATGAGAGAATATTCGTGTTAAAACCAGAATGTTCAGATTGTTTTGTTTGCAGAAGAAAAACTTTCGACAGAGATAAAAAGTAAAAGAGGGTGAGTCGTACCTTTATTAATACTTAGGGGTGTTTGGCTAAGTTTACAGATTATAAGAGAAGAGTTTATAAGTTGTTAAATTGTTTGGATATTTGATCTTATAAGTTATTAAAAATTATGAGTTAAAATTAAAAATCATAGTGAAAATATAATTGAAGAGATGTAAAGTTGGTAGTTGATCCTAAAATAACGAACTATAATAAGGTTATTTTGATAAATTTATTAGTTTATAAAAAAATAAGTTGAGTTTGGACAACTTATTTTATTATAATTCATTATTTACTGAACATATTTTCACTACTTATATATGTTGTTTATGAATTTATTTTTCCAAACATTCTTTATTTATTATAAGATCTAAACAACTTATAAACACTTTAAAAACTTATAAACTCAACCAAACACTCTTAGTCTTCTTGCTTTCATGTCAAGAGAAATGAGTAGGGACTTGTTCTAAAAGGGAAGCTCCCCTTAACTCCCACACCCTAACCCTATAAGAGTGAGTAGAGACTCCTATTTATACTAGTTGTAGGAAGAGTTGAATCAAACTAGGACTCCTGAAAAGCTTATCATTTTTATTTTTATTTGGTTTGATTTCATATTTAAAGGAAAAGATTAAGATAACTACAATATTTTTTATCTTTGATGGCCAAGATGGATACGGATATAAAATCCTCAAAATGCTAATTTATTTATTTTCTTTAAATATAAAAATTTAATATGCTTCAGGGCTTAAATTCCAAAGTTAATAGAAAATTAAGCTTGTTCACAAGACTCCGAACCATTTTCAGATCCGGAGGGTGGGTTGGAGCATGCAAGAGCCAAACACATGATTTCTCACAAACATCAATAACTAATGTCACAGTGATACCGACAAAAACCAAACATTCTAGCAGGCGTCATTTCTCCAATTTTACAAGGCAAATTCTTCTATCCATAGGATATTAGTAGGATAAAAGCATTGAACAAGCAGCATTCTCATTCTTCAGCAGCACTCGCAGCACTTAAGTCAACATTAAGATCCAGAACCTGAAAAACGAGCAGATAATGTCACAGAATACCATGACAATGGTGCAGATTTAAGTCCCGACTATAAAAGAAACGTAGAGAAGGTTTGGGAGATTCAATTCTTACCTTTCCTGTGATCAAGGTATACATATTCAGCACATCATCGACGGTGGACTCAAAGTGAGTGGTAGCATCATAACTCTGTCATGCAGGGTTATGTAAGTACATATAAAGGAAACAATAACTAATCAAGCGTTAATTTTTTAATAAATTTATCTACAAACTTACTGTTGATATGAAGCAATTGTCTAGAGACGGCTCGTTGACTGGTTCAAATCGGTCATAAGTCTCAAAGAATATCTCATCCACAGGTCCTAGAAGATCAATACCAGGTTTGAGTTCACTCTCGGGGTGATCAGTTTCTGCTTCAGTCGAGACAAAAGCAATGTATTTCCCTTTTGGGGCAACATTGTGAGAATAGGAGCAGCAGAACAAATACCTAGAAGGCCAAAAAAACAAAACAGATGATGTTAAGAAACTTCCAGTTCTCAAGGGCAGGATAATGCTGGCTAGACAAAACACACTCAAAACGATCACTCTTATGAGATCAGTTGGTTACTCTGTCCAAATCATACTTTTATGTACTAATATTTCTGCTTAGTTCCTAGACCATTTTGGCTTCTGTTACGGGTGCCCAGGTGGCCACCTAATCATAATTTACATGCAGTTACAGGAAGGAGAAGGATCCATTCACACAACAAATAAAAGATACATCTTTAACTTCCGTATCTCATACACCATCAATCATGACAGTGAAAATGAAATACAGGTTGCAAGGTCAGGATAATCACTTACATGTCTGATTTGCGACCCAACTGCTTCTGGGGTAGAATAACTTGTGCTGAATTGGAATCATTGGTATTTGGAATAGGGTGGCTCATGATAGCAATAGCTCTAGCAACTTTGCCAACCTTCCTAACCTATAACGACAAACATGTTATCGTTAATCATGATATCAAGTGATCAAAGAAGAGACAGGTAAAACAGAGAGCTTAACTCCCATATGCAGAGTACCTGGTAACACTACAGAGTTTAGCAATTAATCAGCACCAGTTGAAGTACGATACTACTTCCAAAAAGATTTTAATATCAAATAGGTATACACATTGGATACAGTGATCTAAAAGGTTATAAACAAAACATGGGTTGTCCAAAATATAAACAAGTTACCTTGTTTGAAAGGTAGGAGGGATCACATACAACTTTTTTGCACTTAGCTGTTTCGCCTTCTGATGTAACACCACACACCTTGCCTTCCTCATCAAAGTCGACCTGAAATTAGAAAACAAATTAATGGCAGTGCACACAAATCGTATTTTTGACAGCCAAAAACAGAACACCAATTATTACTGTAAAGTTATAAAATTGTAAAAGTAAAAGTGAAAGCTCACGGTACAGACAGCAACTACATAGGAACATAACTTGAAATACTAAGGTAAAAGAACAATGACAGACAATGGGTTATTGTGAGATAAAGGTCAAGTTTTTATTGTTTACACAAGCAACAACTCTAGATAATTTGTCTTCAGTTTAGGAGTATAATATTCAGTATGCCTCCTCAGTCCGAAGTGCAGAACTTTTTTCCCATTAAAGAAATTACTCACCTATTTTGAGCCTAGTCTCTGGCAAAAAACAAAGGTCCAGTTGTGAACATTTCAGCCAAAGTTTTAGTACAAGAAAGTAGACATGCATATTTATTCAATAGAAACTATTTTGTAAATATAACATTTTTCCATATAAATGCAAAGTCTTCAATATTTTTAAGTAAGTTGAAGACCGAAAACAATCTTCTGTAACAGAGAAGCAAGAACCATAATCTTATCCTTCTAATTACTTGTGAGTGAAGAATTCCCTCTGCTAGGTGCAAGGGGTAAAATGGGAGGACGTGGACAGTACCCAAGGATGACCAGAGGATGACAAATGGAGAAGGTGTGAATAAGTACCTTGCACTCAGGTTTGTTCAACATGTAGGTTCCACCATATACAGCACTTAGACGAGCAAATGCCTGGTGAGAAGTAAAAGAAATGAAACTTCAATAAAAACCAGAGTATATGTTATTAGAGGAAGGACTTGGAAGAGAGAGAATTTTAAAATGCATAGTGAGTACGAAGTTGGAAAAGAAAAGCAAAATAAGAATTCAGGAGCAGACAGGGAGGTACAAGTTAGACCTGGGGAAGCTCTCCAAGGCCGTACAAAGGATAGATGTATGGTGATCCTCCAGCAAAACGTGCTAGAGACTCTGCATAAAGCTATCATGCAAAAGGAAATATTAGTGACAACTGACAAGTCATGTACTACTGTCTTTCAAACAAACAAAAAAATAAACTGAACACTTGTTTTGGGAAGACAACAAGAAGTACCTTCATTCTTTTCACAGTGTCCAATGCCGGTTCCTTTAAGTAATTGTCATCTCTATGGAGAGCTAGTGCATGACCAATGAAGTCAACAGTGTTGTCATCAAGGCCATACTTTCTGCATGGATTTTGATAAATTAGATATTTAAATGCTTACAAGTAAAAATGAAATGTAGTGCATGACGCAAGCAAGAGCCAAATCAAAGTATGAATTTATCAATTTTATGGTTCTAGTCAGGATATAAAACTAAAGGTTTTTATGCAAACTGCTATAAAGGAAAGTGTGCTTATACTATAAACACATAAAACCAAGACAATATACAGCCCATGACAACAGCAAAGAAGAATCTTAACACGGTGCTGATAAACCTTAAGAACAATTCTAGCATAAAACATAAAAACAACAAGTGATGATTCTGAAGTATAAGACCTTCAAATGATAAAGCAAAAGTTCTAGAGGGCATACGCAATTAGTTCTTTAGTGGTAACTCTTGTCAAATCCATGCCTTCATGTGTTTTAGGATCGTTTTCTTTGTAATCTTGGACATAAATGAAAAATTTCCTTGCACGCCTCTTTTCAAAGATGCCCATGAGAGGAGATTTCAGGGCCTCCATGTCAGTTGCAGGCACCTTGTGAATCTATCAATAAATTTACCACATAATTCCATCAGTATTACTCTATAATGTATGAACCTGAACACAAATGAGTACAGAAACAAATGCAAACATATTTGAAAGGGTGAAGAAATTTAAAGCAGTTTATTACCTTTCCTTTGTTGTACACAAAGCTGCCATCAACAGCTTTGAAGTACAAATACTTAGTTACATCGGTGTGAATTAGGACGCGCACAAGAGCACCATTTGCCATAATATACTGAAGTAAATGAAAGAAGCAGCATTAGCAAACAAGCAGCACTAATGGATTCAAAGGACATACAACAGAGTATACAATACAAACCTTAGGGATCATATCAACATTATAATCTCTGCTAGCACCCAACTGAGCTGGAGGCTTGTCACTTCCCCTAAACCTCTTCCAGAGCTGAGTGATCAAAAAGATTGAAACAGTAAGATTGTGGAAAGGATTCTATATCATCGTATAATCACTTCAAGTTGGAGTTTCTAATAGAGCCGGGCATCTATTTCAAAGTCAAGAAAAGGAGCACCTGAATAAGATTAAGTGAAGTTGACTCCCCACCATAGTAGTCATTGCGATCCATGTGCAGAACCTATTAGAAAAGACCATGAGACATCAACCCCAAAACATGATTTAAATACAACTGTTGTAAGGTCAAAAGACTGGTTTGAGATAAATTTTATATCGTTTACAGAGACAAATAGGAGGTAAAAATAAAATCATTAACTAGGTGTAGCACATACAAGGAAGAAGCTACTTATGTAGTTATATTTATAGACTTGTCAAAACTCAAAAACGAAAGTATAAGCATCACTTATTCTTCAGTGAAGCGACAAAAAAAGGACTGGAGGAAGTATAAGATATAAATCAGATTAATACAAATGACCGTCACATTTAAAGATAAATTGTGAGATATCATATAGAAATGACATCAGTATCAAACACATTTGAACTACAGAAGGTACAAAATAGTAAGGAGACGTAGGGCCCGAATATTTCGGTGACAGGATGCACAAACATTGGGTCAAGGTAAACGCTGCTATCGTTACAACAACACGGTCTTTGAGAAGATGAGGACTCGATGATTAACATTAACACCACACCAGCATAAGAAACTAACATATCATATAGACATTGCGCTGAAAGTTTGCAATCCAACTTCAAAGACATCAGATGCACCCTTGAAATGAGACCGAGCTGATTTGTCAGGAAGTCAAAGTGAAATAGAATCGACAGATCATACTGTTTTAAAAAAAAATTCGTAAAATTTAATGCTCGTGAAAATCGGGAATACTCGACACCACTAGATCAAACACCAAATCCAATCTGGGACCGTAAACAATAATATGATCCATTTCAGCAGAACCAAATCGCCAAAATGAAACACAAAATTCAAAGAGAAAAAGAAAGGAAGAAGCAATGACTAATAAATCGCTAACGATTTAGCATTTCAAATCTCAAAGAGAGCAAGAGATTGAAAATTAAATTTAAACGGAAACCTTAAGGCCATCGACGGAGAGAAGACCGCTGAGGATGCATTCCTTGAGACCGGTTCCGAGCACTATCACATCGTACTCTTCATCCATCTTGAACCCCGAGTCTGAAACTTACACAAATCTTAACAGAAACAGAAAGATGACAAATTCGGACACACGGATCAAAAGGATCAATGATTTGGGGCAAAACGACTAGGGTTTTCTCCAAGAGTCAGAGGAGGTGAGATTTTCTGGTATGTCAACCCGAATACATATGTTGTGTTGTTCGAAGGCAATGATGTTCATTTAAATTTATTTGGTATTTACTATTATAAGTGACCGAGTGATCTACACTTCAATGCTTCATCCTCCAATTACCCTCAATTTTCAAATCACGCCCTTCAAAGCTTGTACATCGCACTTTAAACCACCAAAATCCAAATTTGATAGTTTTTACGAGTGAAAATATAAAATTGGTAAAAATATTTTTAATTAATATTAAATATATATAAATATTATCGAAACCCTCAATCGTTACGAATACGAATGCAACACGAAAATTTTGATCCGACACGAACACGACACGAAAATCATACGATCAGGACACTAACACGATAAGGCGAACACTAACTTGTTAATTTCGTGCGTGTTGGTGTAATGTTCTCGTGTCGTCGAAAAATCATAGTTTTTACGTGTGATAAATAAATCTTTTTATATTTGGAAACCAAACAATGCCATGAGTAAAGATACGTTAGTAGGAGTTCGTGACAAATAAATCTATAATTTTTTGATCACATAAACCCATTTTACTATTAGATCATCCTAAATTGACAAAATTGGTCTTTTCTTCGTTCTACATAGCATATACATATGAAAAGGTATGTATATCGATTATGCTTTTGTTAAAATGGACGAATTTAACTTTCTAGATATTGAATGATACAACATCCAATTAAAGCATGCAATAGACTATAATTTGGTCAAATTGACGTATTTTTATTGTCCATACGGTAACATATATTTCTCAATATAACATAACAATGAAATAATAATACAATCATGCTTATTGTTATTTTATGTTATTTCTTAATGTGTTATTGATATAGTTCTTATATTTATTTCTTTTATTCATTTTATTCACTTGATTTATCTTATGATATGGTATGTAATATGATGGGGATCAATTTTTACTATTAACTTATAATCTAGTTATAGACAAACTAATCATTGTGTCCATGAGAAGCGGAGAAAATCGCTTCACTCTATTTTTAGGGTAAATATCAGTTTATGTCACAACGTTTCACGTTTTTCACTTAATATCCCAATATAAGTATATTGTTATTTTGGTTCCTAACATTTCAGAAAATTTCACTTAATGTACTGCCGATCAATTTCCAACTTACAAACGCTTACATGGCTGCCAAGATTTCATGTTGGACTCTACGTCATTATAAAAATGAAATAAAAACGCGAAAACACTCATCCAAAATGACGCTATTCTATTTCTTCCCTTATATTGGCGTGTAAAATAAATAGAACGACGTCGTTTTGGATGAGTTTTTATGTTTTTATTTAAATTTATATTAACGTGGAGTCCAGCATGAAATTCCGGCAGCCACGTAAGCGTTTGTACGTCGTAAATTGATCGACAGAATATTAAGTGAAATTTTATGAAACGTTGAGATATTAATTGAAAAATCACGAAACGTTGGATATTAACGATATTTATACATTTTTTTATTAAAACTCCTCCGTCGTCTCATTTCTTTTGAAGCAGTATTTAGGAGAAATGTATAAAGTTGTGTTAAAAAGTGGGTAGTGTTCACACTTTTGAAGGATAATTATAAAATTGAATACATTTGTAATAGAGACAACCCAAAAGGAAAGTGAGGCATTTTAAATCCAAAATTACTATATAGCGTTGCGTTGCCAATGATTGCGAAGTTCTGGGCGCAAAGTGCTGATTTTGTATGTTGAAGGCGCAACTTACAAAATTAGATAAGTCGAACGGTGCAAATAAGATGTTGTCGAGATGGAAAAGGGGTATTTGGGAAAGAAAGAATATACAAAAGGTGGTGTCTAACTGTCTATGAGCAAATATTGATATTGATGGATTGAATGTAATATAATAATATAAAGGATGAACTGGTAAAAAAAAATACAAACTCTTTTCGATTTTAGTTTTTGCGTTATGTTTTTTTTTTAAATATATAAAATCTGTGTATTTGAAAACAAGATTGAAAGATATGTAAAAATAAAATTGAGATAAATTTCGTATATTTAAACAAATTAACTCTAATATAAACCTTATAATGAATGTTATTTTTTTAAAAATCATTGATGAGATATTTTGAAAATTAAGAGTATTGTCTCTATACAATAATGTGAATTTTTTTAGAAAAGACACATAATGATTAAAATAAATAAAAGGAAAATTAGCACCAAGTTATTTTAGAGTGGTGATAATAAGGAAATGTATTTGACATTTTTCCCTTGAATAAATAAGCCGGTTCAGGTTGGCCCTTGAGGCAAGGGCCCCGGTGGTATGTATGTAGCTTTATTTTTATTATAATTTTTTTTTTTATGTAGCTTTATTTTTTTTTTATTTTATTAATTTAATGCATAAATTTAAAATCTGCGTCATTATGGACTCGAACCCGAACCCGAGACCTTTGGCCTCGGGCTTTATGAATTATATGAAAGTATGTGTATTGCCTAATCACAACATATTTAGCATAGCTCATGGCCATTACCATTAGTGTATTTTAAAATTATTACGTGGATGGATGGAACTCAGTTTCGAGTCCCACTTTTGTGCATTTTTCGAATTTTATTCTTTAAATTTTACTTTTGGTTAGTTTGGTTAATACGTTAATAATCAATTAAATTTGCTCAACAGTAATTTCATTTTCAGTCGTTGTTGCTAATAATTTATAATTTTATTGTTGGTATTGTATTTTTAGTTGATATTCTTTACTTATAGTATCTGGTAGTTTATTATTGTGATTTACCTGTTGATATTTTCCTCGTGCCCTAATTCTTTTGATCAGGCCCTCGATATGTATTTTAGCGTTAATGTTGATTAAATGACGAACAAACATATTATAGATGATACGAGAGAAAGAAACGATCACAATTACAAAAATATCACCAACTACAAATTTTTCCTATCATACAAAAACAATCATGTCTATCAGAAGAGTAAAAATCAACAAAGTATATAGTTTGCACGTAAGCAATCAAAAGAGTGGCAAGTAATGGGATTATTCCTGCAAATTCATCGTAAAGCAAAACCACGTATTCACGTATCAGCATAAACTGTCATATTAATGGTTACAAATTATCAACTCTATACAAATGCACTACCCAACATGTATAATTTCAAGATTATTAAAACAAATAAGTGGAAATAATTACACCATTATGCCCTTCATTAGGCAAAATAATCGGTTTCTAAAAATGGTCATGTTTGAAATCTGCTTATGAAACGAGGGGGTGGGGGTGGGGCATTGACCACCATGAAACTAAAAATGGTGTAATTGTAGTTATAGATGAAGATTTGTTTTTTAGAGGAGTTTATCTTTTCATTTTAGCAATTTTTTATGTATTAGTCTGGGGCAAGAGGACTTGCTTTTAAATGTCTAGTTAGTGTTCGTAAAAAAAAGTATATATATATATATATATATATATATATTAGATTAAATGTCTAGCATATCTTTCATAGTGTAGACAATCGCACATGAAAGTTTAATATTTCATCCAGTATACATATCTAAATATATTAGTTTATATATAGTTATAGTGTTGCACAATAATTGGGACACACAAAAATTAAATCTCAACCATTGATATAGCAAATGATTCATTCCTATTTCCTACCAAATTATCTATTCCTCACCGATCCATCTCCTATGTATATATATATATATATATATATAAGGTTGGTTTCATAGTATCCGATCCTCGGATAGTATGTAGTACCAAATTAGACCACATTTTGAACACGTGGACGCACCACGTCGATACATGACAACTCATTTTCTTTTCTTTTTTATTTTTTTAAATTTTCTCAAAGGCCAAAATGAGAAGAAAAAAATCAACCTTCTTCTCCTCCTCATTGGCGGCAGTGATGCGGTCGGACGGCGACGACGGGCAGCTGACGGCGGACGGACGGCAAAGCGGCATCACCGTGAACAAAGACAACAACAAGATACACAAACAACAATAAGCAACATATTTTGAAAGAAAAAAAAGAAGAAATTTGATACCAAAATCGATGGATTTTGAGAAAAAAATGGAAGATGAATTTGATAGATGATTGAAGAATCGAAAAAGATGTTGACTATGGTTGTGGTTCATGGCGAATTTGCCGGTAATCAGGGAAAAAGACGACGAAATTGACAGAGAATGATGGATGGGAGATTTGCTGTCGAAAATCATAAAACTGCATTGAACAAAACATGAAACTGCATTGAACAACACATCAAACTGCATATTGGCACGAAACACAAACATGCATTTAACAAAGCATGTTTATACATTTAATAAAACATGTCCATACATTTAACAAAACACGTTCATATATTTAATAAACTGTAAAAATGCATTGTTGGTCAATGGTAGGCGGCATGAAATATATGGAGCGACTAGGGGTGGCTAAATGGGTGTCGGGTAATCGGGTACCCGATACACGACCCGAAATTTATCGGGTATTGGATACCCGATTACCCGAAAATCGGTATACTGGTCGTGTCGGGTATTATACATTTATAAATGTCATTATCGGTATACTTGTTTGTGTCGGGTATACCCGAATACCCAATTATTTAATATAAATTCATATATATATATATATATATATATATATATATATATAAACGTTGACGAAAGCGCAATGTATATATATATAAACAGGACCTTTAATGGAAAAATAATGGAATCATGCGCTTGAGGGATTCGATCCCATGACCGCCACACGGTAATGCACAAGTCAATACCAAACCAATTTGTCATTTGAATATTAGAAGATAAATTTTATACATAAAGGGTAATTAGGTATCCAATACCCAGTCGGAATCGGATACCGACTAAAAAATCGGTCGGGTCGGGTTTTCATTTTTTGTCAGAAATCGGGTTGGGTACCGATTTTTTGTATGAAGTACTCGACCCGCATCGAATAGTCACCCCTAGGAGCGACGCACGAGCACGAACGCACGCTGGGCGCGAGCTTCCAACCGCATGCATTATTGTGTTAAACTGTATGTATTTTTGTATTCTTTTGAATGCATAAGCCAGTTCAACTAAATGCATGATTTGATTTTTACAATCACATAACAAATCAAATTAATAATCTACTCTTACTGTAGCGAAATCAGCTAAATTAAACTTAAAAAGTCCGAAAAAATCTCAACCATAAGATATATGAGATGAGTGAATGAGATTGAATATTACATACCATCTCCAGATTCGTATATTATTTGATCTCTCATCTCTATATATATAGAGCGAATGTTGTGTGTAAATGAATAGGACCGGATCGACTTGAATATTTTTTATTTTGAGCTTGGCTCATTAAATTTTCACAATGCTCAGAAATAATTTTGAGCTCAAGTTCGGCTCAGCATTGATTTATAGAGCTTTAAATTTTCATAAGTCTCGAAAAAAATGTTCAACGTTGGGATAGTTTTGTATGTATCCCTTGTTAAAAAAATTAAACTATTGAGATATAAAATGATTTTCCATTTTTAAATCTTGAGTGTCATTTATAACTGGGCCTAATTTAAAAAAAAAAATAAAAATTCATAGATGTCCAGTTCCACTCCCGTAACCCCAAAAAATCTGAAACTGAACCGAAAAGGTTTAAAAATAAAATAAAATAAAAAAGAAAAATAACGGAACCAAAAAAGACACGAGGGCTTCTTCCCAATCACGTTTGTCGCTTGCTTCTGCTCAATCTTAATCTTTCGAAGTGGGAAGATCCACTCTTCACTGTTGCACCTATGTCCTTTAGTCTTGTCTCTTACTGCTCCTAAGTCCTAACAATAATCTCTCTTCTTCTCCATTTCTGCAATACTCATTCAAAACCATAAACTTGCCATCGTCTTGATCAGAAAAACCTTCAAACAAACCATATGGTGCAAAGGCCATCTACAGGAACTTCTGGGCCAACTTCTTCACTCCTTAATGGTGATCATATATATACTAATTTTTGTATTGTGCTAAAAGTAGTTTATAAATATAGACGCTCTAAGGAGCAAAATAGGGGTTATCAATATAATAATTAGGGGTGTGCAAGAACCGAACCGAAAAAAACCGATCGAATCGATCGGTTTGATCGGTTCGATTTTTGAGAAAGTTGGTTTTCTGTTCGCTTTAAATTTTCAATTAAAATCGATTTTCGATTTTATATTTTAGGTTCGGTCAGAGAAACCTAACATAAAATATTATTTTTATATATTTATATATTTTATATAATAATTAATTAATATTTTAATTAAATAATTAGGATTAAAATATATTTATTTACAAAATATATATAATATATGTTTTGGTTGGTTTTTCGGTCCGACCGAAACCGATCGATTTTTTCGATTCGATTTTTGGTCGGTCTGAAACTATAAATCGATTCGATTCGGTTAAAAAAAATATTCGTTTCGATTTTCAATTTGAAAAATTTTGATCTGTCGGTCGAACCGACCGACCAATGCACCCCCCTAATAATAATCCATTAGTTGACTTAGGATTATCCTTAACGTGCTTTCTGTTATGTAAGTAGAATTGTTTATTAGATCGGTTTCGGTTAATCGAAATCGAAATTCTCCAAATTCAATAATCGATACCGAAACCAATCGATTAATTGGTTATTCAATTAACTGATCGACTAATCGCTCGGTTATTGGATAACCGAAATTATCCGTATCAATTTTCTTTTTGCCCTTTTTTGGCTAATTAAACTTATTTTTAATTTAACAATAATAATAAATTATAATAATTGTCCGAATCTAATTAAACTTATTTTTAACTTAACAACAATAATAATAATAATAAATTAATAATTATCATAATTTCAGTTATTCGGATATACTCATTTAGTTATTGGGTATCCTAAATCAATAACCGATATCGATCTAGTAACCGAATTAATCAGTTATTGAATACTAATAATAATTGATCGGTATCGATTTGATTCGATAATAATCGATATCCAATAACCATTTCACGACCCCTACCCAAAACAGCCCAAAAGGCCCACTGACAGGACGAATTTACAGTACTACCTTCGAGTATTAGAGAATTTTGAAGTTGTTTAAAGAAAAGCATATACAAATTAGATTTTCCGAGTTAAAATATACACCAACAAATGGAAATTGAAAAGATGCTCAGTCGATATCAATTGTGTGTTACTTGGTGCGAGAGGAAAAGGTACCCAAAAAATTCAATAGAAAAAGAAGGCCACGTTTTTCATTCTTATTAAATCAAAAGTACCAAGAAATTTGAAGATAAATTGAGAAACTAGGTTTATGAAATTTCGACTGACCCCTAAATCAATGGTTTTGAAAACAACAATTTAATTTCACAAAGATTGAATTTGCACAAATTAAATGATTAAACATTTTAAATTTATTGTCATATACGTGGGCATTGAATTAAAATATTTAATGATTGGTGATTGGTGACGGTCTTATGATTCTTGGTGGTGGATGAATATGGACAAGAGGCAGACATGAAATAAATGAAAATATATATCGGTCTATTCATGTAGGCCCATACAAAAATAGATGCCTCACTCAATTAAATAGGAAAGTACAAATAAAATAATTGAAACCATTGAAAGGGGTAAATTAATATATTTACAAGATCAATGCATACCAAATTATTTCCACATTTATAAAGTACATTCTAAATCAAGAGGAGATTACATTTCTTGATTTTCATAGTCACATTAACATAAACAATAAGTATTTTAGATCAAATTCATGTGACCTTTATTAGGATAGCTATCAAACCTCTAAATTTGTAAAACAATCAAATAATTCAAAGATGTTTTTAGTATAGTAATTGTAAAAAATAATCATGATTGAGAATCTGATTCTATTAGCATGTTCCATTTTCTTTCTCTTTATTCTATTGATCTATTAGTGCTTAGTCTTATCATTCATCCTTAATATTCCTTTTTTTTTCTTTCTATAATTGTTGTGTCGATGTATTCCCTTAATCAATTATATGTCATAAATAGTTATTGAGTTGGCCTCCTATGCGACGGAGCACATAGTAGCGCACATTAGACTATATTAAACAACGATGGTTTCATATAACTAACAATAGTTTTTTAGTAGCAAACAACAATAATTTTCAACAGTAAATAGTATGCGTATGGTGTAGACGCGCATGAGAGTGTTTGTCATAATTATTTAAAATTTGATTTATGTGAATTGTTAGCGTACACCAAAAACCCTAAAAAAGATAAAATAGAGAAGCAATATAATATTTGAAGTAAATGAATAATAAAGCAAAAGAAATCATTGTAAAATAAGTAAAAGAAAAATGAAGAATTTGAAAAGTGGTGTTGGGAAAAACAGCAATTTTGGCGAACAAAAAAACAGAAGAAAACAAAAGAGCTGAGGAGTGAGGACCATAGAAAGACACAGGCAACCACCAACATGGCTTCTCTCTCTACCTCTCTCCACTCATAATAATTTAGGTTTGCTTCTTTCTCTCTCTATTTTTTTTGTATGAAAATGTTTCTGCAATACCTTTGATTCTAGTTCGTTTTCTTTTGATTAATTATTGTGTTTCAGTATTCGGAGTTGCGTTGATTAATTTTTGTGCGCTCTTCCCTTCTTCTTCTTCCCGTTCCGTCGTCGTTTTGGTATTTAACTTTCAGCCTTGAGGTAATTTTATTTTATTGATTTGTGTGAAATTTTTGGCCGTAGGAAATTGGTAGGGGGATTGCTTCTGGTATATTTGGAGGTGAAGGGTATTTGAGTTTTCCGATGATTAGGAAGATGGTGGAAATTTTCGTATGATTCAAGGCTGGAAGGCTGAATTTGTCATCGGAATTTGAATATCTTCCCTTCGGGTTTTTGCTTTTCTGTAAATCTTTGTTGTTTGCAATTTTGGGTGTATAAATTTGTTGCTATTTTTGTTTGTGGAGAAGGGTTTTGATATCTGAACTGGTATTTTTATCCGGCTTGCCTGCATGGGTTTTCTCTTTTTCCGGTAGAATTTTCTTGATAGTCTATAAAGAAGGAAACTAAGAAGTTTAAATTTGGGAATTTCTCTGCCAGAAGTTATCAGGGTTTTTGATACTGACTGAGTAAATAGATATTCATGGTCTGAGGTTTTCTGTGGAAGTACAGGAATGGGTGAAAGTTGGAAAAACTGAGTTTTCTTAAGTTATTTTTGCTACCTTTCCAGTCATTTTACGATATTGAGACCAATGGAAACAAAGAAGGTGCCTGTATCCGAAAGAGAAGGTGGGGCTGGGACCGAAATCGAATGCAAAGGGTTAGACATTGGGAATCAGATCAATATGGATGGGCCTCAATGTTCTGAGATTGAAATGATGGACACGGAAACTGCTGAAACGGAGATATCGAGGATGTGTAATGAGGGAAAACATGGATCTGGGGTTGTGGCCTATAGTTCGGAGAAGTGCGAGGGAGGAAGCCATGGGAATGTGGTTTTCTCAAGAGAAGCTCCTCTTGTTGCTAAGGAAGATGTCAGCATTAGCTCTTGTAGCTGTGGGGCCGAGAAACTGAAATCCAGATTGGCTGCTTCTGATTCTCAGCCTGGAAAGAGTGGGCGGAAGCTCAGTCGACAAGATAGAATTGAATTGGGTCGGTTGTTTCAGGGTGCTGTGAGTTCCCATGATTGGGAGCTTGCTGAGAGTTTGATCTTGTTGGCTGATCCACAGACTCTAAATGATGCACTGTGCATTGCTTTGGATTCAATCTGGTTTTTGAGCACACAACAAGAATTATATGGAATTAATGGGTTAATCAAGAAGATTATTGCTAATGGGGCATATGACTTTACTCGAGCAGCACTCAGGACTTCATTTCTTGCTTCATGTGTTTCTGCTTGCCAAAGTCGCACAATGAGCCTTGCTGACACTGTTACTGTAATGGCACAAAGGTAATTAAGTAACCTTTGTCCAAGCACAGTCATTCGTATGTGTAAATATATATGGTGGTGTAGGAATGCTCCCCCCGTACGGTATAGGAATAGTTAGGATTTTATTACTTTAAGTGAATTATTCATCGAAAACGAACAGCGTTAGTCGCTAGATGCTTCAAGTAACATGGGGCCTTAGTCTGCCTCCCTTGCTCTTGAACATTAAGGATTTAATTAACCGGCCTCTCCAATTTCACTTAACCTATCTGGTGATCTGTTAGGAAGGTAATTGGCAGCTTGTGCTACATGTTGCTATCCTGTTTCTTTAAAACTGTCATACTACTATTATTTGGGTCCAAACTTACGAGGGCACGTAAAGGTAATTTTAGTGCTTAACATTTGTTCAGTACTCCTTTTCCTTCAAAAGTGAATCTTGAATGAATTTGTTGTGTGAAATATCAAAAGCCACTTTATTATAATTTATATGACAAAGAGAAAATATGATTGATAGCTTGGCTGATGTGCTGCTGCTTACTGACATTCATGATATGTTCTGAGCATTTTCACCACCCATCCTGGCAGGCTACATGAAAGGCTTCAAGAGTGCAACGGGGATGAAGTCTTGAAGGCTGAAGCTGGTGCTAAAGTTCGGAAATTTACTGAATGGGCTCTTAAATGTATAAGCTTCCATTCTCGCTGCCAGGGGAACAGGGACAGAGTAGGCCATAATTCTCCTGTTGAGATCCAACTGCAGTTATCTGCTTTCAAGACCTTCCTAGATCTTGCAGGCAACCATCTCACTGGGAAGGATTTTACTGAAGCATTTGATGCAGCTTGCTTCCCACTTACTCTCTTCTCTAGTTCTTTTGATCCTGGTTGGGCATCAGGTATATCAGCCACTGCAATCCAAGGATTATTGGGCATGCTAGTTGAGGGGGGTGCGGACAATGTTAACCAGTGTTTTTTGGAGGCTTCACGTTTTGGGAGCACTGAACTCGTTCGCATTTTATTGCAGGTATCTTTTTCTGATGTCTACTATTGAGCAATACTTTTATTGACTATATGGTTGCACGAATACTTGTATGTTTTTGTGTGTTCCCCGTATTGGTGCTTTGAGTTGTTCATGGGTGACATAGTTCATTTCTTGACTGCCGGCTCTTTTCTCACTAAAATCTATCTGCCCAATGTTTTTGTTAATTTTCCGATTATGTAAGCAAATTCATTAATAACCCGTTGGTCCAATTTCCCAACAGCTAGTACTTTTGTGTATTTCTTCTTCTTACAAGTTTTTATATGTATATAGAAGGACAGGTTCAGGTAAAAACCATCCCAATTCTAGGAACTACAAATCAATCTGGTCCATAGAATGTGACTAAATGGATGGCTAGGATTGGTTTTCATGTGGGATAATGCTTCTTCATCTATGTAATAGCTTTTATATATATATATATATATATATATATATATATATATACAATAACGGTTCTTTCATACTCCCTCCGACCACCCCAAGAGTGTGTGTGAATTGTCTTATTCGGTGTCCAGAAAGAGTCTCACTTTCCTTTTTGGGACACTATCCTACTTTCAACTCTTATTATTCAACATCACAACTACTCATTATTTATCAAAAAGCAAAACTACATAACAATCAACTTTTATTATTCAACCACACAACCACTCATTATTTTACCAAATATCCACCCTTTTTTAACTCAAAAAGCATCTATGGTGGGACCTTTTATCCACTCAAAAACATCTACCAAAATTTATTAAAACCCGTGCCGTCTTGGTGGACGGATAAATTTTGATATTCTTGCTTCCTTCCACCCTAAGCCTTCTCAATCTGTTACAACTCACACTGAATGATTGTCGCCTATCATAGCAACCATCTACTGGGTATGTAATTTGCCCTTTCCTAAGATCATCTTTCGGGTTAAAATGCCATTTTTTCCAACTATTTGATTGCTTTAGATTTATTTTTAAGATTTATGTTGAGTTTGATCACTTAATTTTTAAGGTCTTTTAATGCTCTTGCACTCAGACCCCCAATGGAAACGTTAATATCACATGACTTCTTTGAAAGAAAAGTTATTCAGTAGTATAATATGCACTATGGCTTACTTGTTTCCATATTCGTGTATTAGATTGCTCAGAGGAACAGCTTAGATGTAGATGTTGATCTAGCCTTGGGCTTTGCTTCACATTATGGTAAAATCGGTACCATGGAATGTTTAGTCGAAGAGGGTAATGCTATGGCTTTCTTGGGTCCTCTGATGAGAGCTGCTGAGCGGGGCTGCATGCCGGTTGTTCAGTGGTTCGTTCAAAGGGGCTGCCGAGACATGGAACTCTGTCTCGCCCTTACAGCCGCCACTTCAAGCAGTCAAGTAGGCGTCGCGTCATATCTTCTCCCACATGTCCCTCAGCATGTTCTTGCCGCCCTCAGCGTCGAAATACTCAAGGCCGCTGGTGAGCGAAGTGGTGGCTCTCTCGATGGGGTAGCGTTCCTCCTCCACTCAGACTTTCTAGGGGACCCTGTTGCAACCTACGCCATCGCCAACAGCATCGCTAGATCTGAAGACGAGGCGGTCGCCCCTGAGTTGAGGGCTTTTCTCAAAGAACACTGGTCCGATGCCGCGTACTTGGACGGACTACGAGAAGGAGAGGTACACTTTTCGAACCTCCTCCAGATTCTGAGATGGGGTGAGTCGCCGGTTTGTCTGAGGGATCTGCCAGCCCCGCTGAGGGTGGCGATAGCCTACCTGCCCCTGTACAGGGAGTGTGTGAGGGTGGGAGGGCGGTTGCTGTCGCAACGGCATCGGGGGCAGCTCGTTGAAGCCGTGAAGCGGCTCGAGGGGGTGGTCCTGGATGAGCCTGGGCAAAGGAGAGAATTACTGGCGGTGTTGGAGCATCATCTACCTCCATTTTTCATCATCTAAGAGAAATTCAGTGGATCTTCCTATATGTGCTCCAGCTCTGCTGTCATGGTATAGAAAATAATGATATATTAGACATGCTTACGATGTTAGGTAGCTATTGTCCTAGTCCTTTTTTGGCCCTTTGCTCTTTAGAGGCACTTGTGTAAGAGAGAACACTGTATGAAATGGCTGGAAAATCTGATGAACTTGTTGTTTAGTATATGCTGATTTGTGCCCAATTAAACCTCATTTTGGTGCACTATCGGTTACATAAATTTCAGGTAATCAACTAACTGGATGATCCCAAATTTTGCCTGCAGATTGCTATCTTTTTATTTTCAATATTGATCTTGCCTTGATGAAAGGTTTAATTTCAACTTTCAGGCATCAGTTTGAAAAATTGAATCAAAATTATTTATGGTTAGTGATGGATCTCTTTTCAAGATCCAGGTGATTCAGTTGTTAGTAAGATTTTCAGCGAAATTTTGTCATGTAGTTTAAATTAGATTATTAGTAGGGGTGAGCAAAATATCCGGAAATCGAATAACCGAATCGAACCAAATCGAAAAATCAAATTTGGTTCGGTTAATTCGGTTAAAACCGAATTAAAATTCGGTAGTTCGGTTTTCGGTCGGTTCGAAAAAAATTTAACCGAATAATCGAAAACCGAATTATATATATATATATATATATAATATTATTTATTTATTTATAATTATAATTTAATATATCAATATCCTTAATCCTATTATTTCTCTCTCTCTCCTATTATATCAATATATAATATTTGTAAAATATATTATTTATTTATTAAATAATTCTATCAATTATTTTTTTGCAAAATATTTTACATATATAACATATAAAAATGTATTTTATATATAAATATCAATATAAAATATTATTATATATTCATTTGAAAAATATTTTTTGCTAAAATAAACTATTTTTATATATAATATCAATATATAATATTATTTATTTATTCATTTGAAAAAGTATTTTTTGCATTATTTTACCAAATAAAATTCTATGGTGGGTTTAACGGATAAATAACCAAATATATTTGATTGTCGCCATCATAGAACAAAATTAAGATCATTCGGTTCCAACTATTTGATTGCTTTAGATTTATTTTTGAAAATTTGGTTAGTTTGTTCGGTTAATTTTAAGGTCTTTTAATGCTCTTGCACTCAGACCCCCAATGGAAACGTTAATATCACATGACTTCTTTGAAAGAAAAGTTATTCAGTAGTATAATATGCACTATGGCTTACTTGTTTCCATATTCGTGTATTAGATTGCTCAGAGGAACAGCTTGGATGTAGATGTTGATCTAGCCTTGGGCTTTGCTTCACATTATGGTAAAATCGGTACCATGGAATGTTTAGTCAAGAGGGTAATGCTATGGCTTTCTTGGGTCCTCTGATGAGAGCTGCTGAGCGGGCTGCATGCCGGTTGTTCAGTGGTTCGTTCAAAGGGGCTGCCGAGACATGGAACTCTGTCTCGCCCTCGATGGGGTAGCGTTCCTCCTCCACTCAGACTTTCTAGGGGACCCTGTTGCAACCTCACGCCATCGCCAACAGCATCGCTAGATCTGAAGACGAGGCGGTCGCCCCTGAGTTGAGGGCTTTTCTCAAAGAACACTGGTCCGATGCCGCTGCACTTGGACGGACTACGAAGGAGAGGTACACTTTTCAACCTCCTCCAGATTCTGAGATGGGGTGAGTCGCGGTTTGTCTGAGGGATCTGCCAGCCCCGCTGAGGGTGGCGATAGCCTACCTGCCCCTGTACAGGAGTGTGTGAGGGTGGGAGGCGGTTGCTGTCGCAACGGCATCGGGGCAGCTCGCTGAAGCCGTGAAGCGGCTCGAGGGGTGGTCCTGGATGAGCCTGGGCAAAGGAGAGAATTACTGGCGGTGTTGGAGCATCATCTACCTCCATTTTCATCATCTAAGAGAAATTCAGTGGATCTTCCTATATGTGCTCCACCTCTGCTGTCATGGTATAGAAAATTCGGTTACATAAATTTCAGGTAATCAACTAACTGGATGATCCCAAATTTTGCCTGCAGATTGCTATATTTTTATTTTAATATTGATCTTGCCTTGATGAAAGGTTTAATTTCAACTTTCAAGCATCAGTTTGAAAATTGAATCAAAATTATTTATGGTTAGTGATGGATCTCTTTTCAAGATCCAGGTGATTCAGTTGTTAGTAAGATTTTCATCGAAATTTTGTCATGTAGTTTAAATTAGATTATTAGCTCAACGTATTATAGTTAATTACCACGGATCTGAGTACGTGAATGAATAAAGGACGATAAAATATATACATTTGTTTGAAAGTTCAGGTATTTATGAAAATTTTGAAAGTTGAAACCATAAATTAAAAAGCCCTTAAAATTAATACTATAACCTATAATTAATCATTTTGTAAAAGATAAGAGTTAGTTGATGCTTGCTTACTGATTTTCTATCGTAGATTGAATTTTATAATAAAATTTCTATATTTCAAGAGTATCCTTCAATATTTCGTGGGAGCAAAATCTTTTCCCAAAATAAATCCTACCGTGTTCCTTTTTTTTAGCGGTTGAGTACGCCCATTAATTATTAGAAAAATTTAAAGTAGCGTCTACGTAAATTTTTGGTTGAGTACGCCCATCTCTAATTCAATTACAAAAATCTATTTTATAGTAAATATTCATTTCTAATGTACCCATAAATCCAAATTCAAAATAAATTTTAATTAAGTTCCTCTCTCATCCAATCTCATATATGTTTACACTGTAACTGAACGCAAATAAGTTCTTTTGTTCATTATATTATATAATAATCCTCTGCATATTGATAATTTGTTTTATATATCAGAAAAAAATTATAGATAAGAATGAAGAACAGAGCGACAGAAAGACAAAATGAAGAAGAATGAGAAGGCAATTGATGATAACTAAAACATTTTTATATTAATTAATTTCGGCTTTTGTTGGATTTCATGGGCTTCAATGGTTGTTTACGTTGAGTTGTTGCAGTTTTTATTTAGGTACATTAAATTGAATTGTTAATAGTCTTGTTTAGTTTTTTTTTTTTCTTATTGTGTTACTGTTTTTATATTGCATAATAACTAGGGTATTTTATATTAATAGTCATTTTAATTAAGTTATGTACTTTTCTCTTATTTAATGAATAAGTATTTAGTCATTTTTATTTATTTACTAATAGCTAATTTATTTAATACTAGCTTATTTCGTATTAAATTATTGATTGAAATTTTTATTAGATTTAATGCGTAATACAGAAAAATATAAAGGTTTATTTTGCAAAAATATAAAAAATGGTATGAAAACGAATATATAGAGAATAATCTTTTAACTTATAATTTGAGTTTGTGTATTGAAGATGAAATCATATTTGACGTGACAATTACTGTAAAATGGAATTAAGAACATAAATATCGACGTCCAAACATCCCATATGGTCCATCACAATTAAAAAAAATGATTGATGAAGACCGGCCACGGCCCATGGGCGACCGACCCCAACTTTTCTCTCTCTTTACAATAGTGTGACATTTGTCATACAAGTTATTGGTCCTTTGATATTTTTTGGATATTAAGATAAATTTTATATCTTTTGTATATTATATTAAATAAAAATAAAAAATTATCAAAATTTTATTTTTTCATTCTCTATAAATACATATCAATATTTATATAGTCATATACACAATATAATTATCTCTTCTTATTTGCAAATAACATCAATTTCCATTTTCAAAAACTCCAATTTTCTCTATTTTCCTATGAATCCCAGTCGTAATTTTTTCTTAAAGTCCCAAAATTTTCAAAATCCCCAAGATTATTATCCAAATCTTGGAAATATCCAAAGCTCTGAAATGCTATGAACTCCCAAATTTCACCAAATCATATCCATTCTCCAATCTCAAAATATCGTCAAACCTATGAAATTATATCATTCTAAGCTCATTTCACCAAATCACACATATTTTAAATTTTTATTAATTTGTAACTTTTAAGTTTTTATGTATTTTGCTATAATATAATACATTTTTAACACAATTAATTATATTAAGATTAAAAAGAATATAAATAATTATATGTAATGTTTTAGTTGAATGATTAGGTGGATAAACCATCAAAAATAAATATATTGAGTTGGATGAAATAGTGATGAGGTAGAAGAAACAAAAATTAATTAAATTAAAAAAGTTGAATGGTGGATGATTGCTAATAAAAGTAACTGAAGTTTAATGTTAAATATGGTCTTGTAATATGAAATTTAAAGAAGAGGCACACTCCAAATGTCTGGTACATTCACATTAACTAATTAATTCTTAGATAAAGATTGTTGAAACTACACATTTTTGCCTGAGTAAAAAGATTGTCAGTAACATTCTACCTCTTTGATTCAGATCTGCAAACTCGATTGTGTTTCTTTAGTGCTCTTCTGTTTTTCTTGGCTGAAATTATTTGCAAAAGATTATGAGGGTGTTTGGCTGAGCTTATAAGCTCCCCCAAAACAGCTTATAAGCTGTTTTGGAAGCTTAAAAAACAGCTTATAAGCTGTTTTGGGGAGCTTATAAGCTAAGGGGTGTTTGGACGAGCTTATAAGATCTTTAAAACAGCTTATAAGCAAACTGTTTAAGAGCTTATAAACTGTTGCAAAGTGTTTGACAAAATAAGCTCCTAAACAGCTTGAAAATAAGCTCCAACAACTTATAAGTTCCTCTAAAAATAAGTTGATCAACCCTAACTTATTTTTTCATAAACTTATAAGCAACCATAAATTTACCAAAATAACATTATTATAGTTTGTTATTTTCTACACATATACTATCAACTTTACATCTCGTCAATTTTATCTTTTTAAATATGATTTTCTCTCTTTAACTCACGACACTTTAACAACTTATAAACTCTTGACACATTATCTCTTATAAGCTCTTGAAACATCTTATAAGCTCTCTAAAATAAGCTTAGCCAAACACCCCTGTGAGTAAGTGATTTCATTAGAATTCACAATAAAAGAAGAAAGGGGTGAGTGTTATTACGCATCAAAACAAACTGCTAATTCCGGAATCTGGAATCAACACACTAGTTAAAATAAGAAAAATTGCAATTTTGTGAGTAATGAAAGAAGTGTGTGACATTATTTATAGATACGAAAACAAAACTGGTGCATTTACGCATATGTATAGGTGGCGTGGCGGGCGTTGGAGGGCATGAAAGCCAAGAACATGAGCAGGCCGAGAATGAGGATGGGCAGCAGCAGCAGGAGAAACGGCGGGGCGGCAGCGGCGGCAGCACCAGCGGCAGAATCAGCAGCGACACTGTCAGGCAAGCCAGTAGCACCACCGACTCCAAGGTGAAATACCGCCACATTTTACCTCCTTGCCCCTGCGACCCGCGATACCCCAACTGAATACCGCTCTTTCTCTGCGGCGAATTACCAGTTTTGCCCATCATCATCTTCTTCGAGTAATCATCTTCCACATTCATAACCTCTCCCCACATTCTCGATCGCCGTCGCTCCACACTCATCTAAAACCCCCTATACCTCTCTCTAAAAATGCGATCTTTCCTCAAAAAACGCAAACTCTAGTATTATTGATCTTCAATTTTAGAACCATAAGATGTCGTCGCCGGAAGCCCAACTGCAATTAGGATCAATTGTTGTTAGATTAGGTTATTTTTTAAGCGAGATATATACCCATCTCGCGATTAATTGTGAGAAGGCAAAGAGGGAAATTTTCAAGAACTGACGATGATCATAATAAAAAAGGAGTCTTGAAATTTCCACACTAGGCAATTAGATTATATGATGATCGATCTTCGGCCTTAACAGGTAAAAAAGGGGACTCAAGCCTAGATGACTCCCCCACAAAAAAAAAAGATCAAACTTTTGTATGCCATGATTGACCAGAGATGTATCAGCTAATTCTGTTCAACAACATTTCACCTCTCTCTCTCTCTCTCTCTCTCTCACACACACACACACACACACACACAGACACAAATTATATCCAGAAACAGCAAGAGAAAGAGAGAGGGGAGAGAGCTTTCTGTATGTAAACATACCCAAAGTGCTTGTAAGGCTGTTGCAAGTACTTGTTGTGATGATGGCACAAATTAGGATTTCGCATCTCAGCCTTGTCTGAAACACAAATCCCTTTTCCTCCTCACTTAATATCTTTAAATTTGTAGTCAAAACTCCAAAGCACTGGCTTGATAATAATTGCAGGGAAGAATAGAGTAAATAGTGAAAAAACACCTAAAAATAAAAAGAGAGTTGCGAAGTGCGTGCTGTAGTTCAACAGGAGAGTGATTGATGAGAAAGAAAACCAGAAGCAACCTGGCTGGAGAGAGTGATGTATTTATATGTATGTGTACGGTGCAAACTTGTATTGTACAGTAGTATGTCACGCTGCCTTTTAGGTTAGAACAGAAAATAGACTTTGAAATGGATATCAGAGAGGCTTTTGTTTCCTTATTTATCAACCATTTAGATATACAATACAGTATGTATACAGGTTGGGGGGTGGGGGGTGAAAAAAGAGGGGTGGATTCAGTGAATGAGCAGAGAACAAGGTGGGCTCCTGACAAGGAAATATATGATCGGTTTAAATCTTTAATAATAATTTGAAAAACCCTTTTCATTTAATTTCTTGGTTCTTCTCCCCTGGTCCCTTTCTCTCGCGTGACTTTTTTGGTGTGGTGTGACAATTTGATGTAAATTTACTATGCGCTGCACATCTTTTATTTGGTATTTTTATTCACTGCCAAGCATTACTTAGTTGTAATAAATTATGTTACAGTATATTAGACTCCTATCCAAAGGTGTTCTTCAAACTGATGATTGGAAAGAGTAGATAATCCTTCTATCAAAATCTTTCATTGATTTTGGTGTTACGTATTTTAATAAATTATAATAAAATGTAAAATAAATAAGTATAAAAAGATATACCATTGGGATAATAGATAAATATATTACTCCATTTGTCCTATTTAAAATATCATTTTTCTTTTTGGGTTGTCCATTACAAATGTCTCATTCCATTTTAGAAAATAATTATCCCTTCAAAAAGTGTGAACCCTACTCACTTTTTAACACTTTAACTACTTTATAGTTTTCTCCTAAATACCCGTGCCCAAAAGAAATGAGACACTTTAAGCGGGACGGATGGAGTAATAGATTGTAAGTAGGGATGACAATCGGGTCGGGCGGGCACGGATAGTGCCGAACCATTTTTATACCTGCGAAAATGATCCCCGTCCGTGACCCGCGACGGATAGGAGATTTTCACCATACCATGACCATGGTACCATGAGTTGGCGGATACCATGGACCACCATGACCCGTAAACCAAACATTTCAAAAGCGAAAATATCACTAACAAATTCATAAATCATAAAGTTCAAATCCACATTCAAATCCATAAAGTTCAAATCCACAAATCAATAACATAATGAAAATTCAAATCCACAAATCAAAAGACTAAATGAAAGTTCAAATCAAGGTAGGGTTCGTGGGTAATTGGCGGGTGTTTTCGGGTATACGGGTTCAGCGGTGCGGGTATTGTCAAACCATTTCGTGCATGAAAAAACGGTCCTAGTTTTCAACCACGAACATACCATGCATGTCGAAATGCACATCAAATCTGCGAATAATCGGGCGGATACCCGCGGGTTAATTGTCATCCCTAATTGTAAGTGTAAAAAAGTGGACCATATATGTTTTTTTATAAATAAGTAGATATGTTTAGGGTAAAAATATAAAGTTGATGTTTTCAAAAAAGAAAAGTGAACATTTTTTATGGACGAACCAAAATGAAATTAAATGCATGATTTGAGTGGACGGAGGGAGTAATATATAATAATAACATGAAAAAAAGTGATTTACACAAAAGAAAGGTAATGTTTAGATTGTTTGCTAATCTAGTTGCGTTAAACGTAACATTCCAAATAGTATCGATAATCGATATGTCTACCGTCACCCTAAACTATAATTTACATCACCAACCAAATTAATATGACAAATCTTGTACGGCGTAATAGAATACACACAACAAAATGAATTGTGAAAAGGAAAATTGAAGTTAAATAATGTGGGGGTGGCCACCACATTCATGAACGTCCATGTCTCCTAAATTTCATATTCAAACGTAATATTCAAAAATAAAGAAATTCATATTCAAACGTAATATTCAAAAAGAAAAAAAAATCTCTCATAACTGTGACGTCTGAATTTCTCCATCCAAATAAAATGCCAGTTTTTTTATTAACGTTATATGTATGAACATATCACACATGCCACATGCTTTGCGCCCTTTTAATAGTCTATCGAATCTTTGCAACTTTCTACTTTCCTTCTTTAGAAAACTATGTTATATACTAGTTGTTTATAATTAAATTGATCAATTTAAAAGTCACGTCACGATAAATTCGAACCTGAGATATTTGACATCAAGCATTAACCATTATACCGCTAGCAACACACGCACACATGTTATATACTAGTTGTTTATAATTAAATTGATTATATAATGAAATCCTGCTCAATAAGCGGTTGCTTAGGTTGAAATGAAGATAAAAAAAATTGAAAAATGTTGTTTTCGCCGTAGCCTTATTGCCTTATGCTAATTTACTTAGTGAAGTAAGATCCGACCCTAAAACAAAATTACATCGAGATCAATTAAGAACAACATTAGCTACTAATTAATCAAATATGTGAAATCTTCAATTTCAATATATTTTCATGTCATATCTCATATCTAATTTTATCAGTACATATTATATATATGTAAATAAAGAAGTAAGAGAAAAAAGAGCAAGAACCACACCTTCTTCGAGTATCAATTTAGAAGTTACAGTACTTGAAATCTAACATTTTATATATTACTCTCTCCTCCCTTTTCTTTTGGACACGGTTATTTAGGAGAAAGATATAAAGTAGTTAAAGTGTTAAAAAGTGGGTAGTGTCCACAATTTTTGAAGGGATAATTACTTTCTAAAATGAAATGAGACATTTGTAATGGGACAACCCAAAAAGGAAAGTGTGATATTTTAAATGAGACCGAAGAAGTATTACTTTTTCAAACTATTGTTTGACTCGAGTGGAGTTTTTAATGTTTAATTTGTGCTATATAGTACTTCAGCTATATATTATTATATCATCATTTGACATAAATGACCCTGATTATAATATAATGTAAAGCTTTAATGATTCAATTTTAGAGAAACATGAAATTAGTTCAATTTATCAATATTATATTTTACTTAATTCATACAAATCAAATGCAATGAATATAACTTTTTCCCCAAGTGAGATGTATAAAAGAGAGATATTCATATCATGTTCTCCACTGTTCTTCATCCTCTAATAAAAATAAAAATAAAATCTTTCAAGTGACTATTTGCAACAATATTACATAAAGATGGCATGGCATATGATCATACATACATACATACATACATACATACATACACAATGGTAGACACATGAAAGTGGGGGCTCAAGCCCCACTGAGCAATATTTATTTATTTATTTTATAAAAGCGTCAAATTATTGATATTTTGTGTGTATCATCGTGCAAAACCATCATCAAATCAAAGATTTTTTTTTAAATCTCGAACTCAAAATATAGAATATTGAATTATGTTAAGATTATTTTTTTCTGCATCCACCGTGATACATACTTCACATATGTGTGGGTGTAAGTGAGTGGAGATGTATGATGTTTGATATCATGCGTGTGGATGGTGGGTGGAAAAAAGCAAATAAGAAAGAATGAATAATGGTAGAGAATAAAAATAGGCATTGAGGAGCATGTCATGTGTTGTGTGCCCTATCATCATCGCTTTATTCAATGCATGCTCATTCAACTTGTCAATATTTCTAATTCCTCTTACTTACTGCTGTAAATAAGTCAAGTAGTTTGTTTTGTAAAGCTCGTTAGATAAATAAATCAAGCTTGGATATTATAGTATTCGGCTCGTTCGTATGTGAACATGTTCGTTAACTGATTTAGATGGAAAATAAAAAATTATTAACTAGATACAATTATTTTCCTTCTATAATTAGTAATTATTGTATTAAATCTCTATCTATTTTTATTTGTTATAAGAAATCAATAAATATATTATGTTGTTGTGGATAAAATAATTTATTTCTAAAATAAAATAATTAATATTCTAGACATATATCTAAATTTGAAAACTTTGTTTGGGTTCGATTAAAGCTCGAAGAAGTTCGTGAGCTTGAAATATTCGATAAATAAAATTCGTAATTCGACTCGATACTAAACAAACCAAGCTTGAGCACGATAGTGTTCGATTCGGTTTGATTCGATTACACCCTATTGTACTCACCAACCCTATATTACCTTCCAAAATATTTACATAGACACAATATTAGGGAAATATGTATTTCAAAAGCCTTGAATTCACATTTTTATTTGAGTAGGGAACACACTCATTTCATTTGGCTTTCATATAGATTTTCTTTTTGTTTTATATATAGAGCCTTCTTCTAACGTTGAGAACTCCTTTTATTAGGGGTGTACATGGACCGAACCGAATCGAAAAAACCGACCGAACCGATCGGTTCCGGTCGGTTTGGTTTGATTTTTAAGGAAGTCGGTTTTCGGTTCAAAATTTTAATTAAAATCAGTTTTCGGTTTTAAGTTTTAGGTTCGGTCGGTAACCGAACCGAACCGAAACTATTATTTTTATATATTTATATATTTTATATAATAATTAATTAATATTTTAATTAAATAATTAGGATAAAAATTTGTTTATTTAAAAATATATATATATAATTTATATTTCGGTCGATTTTTCGGTCCGACCGAAACCTATCGATTTTTTCGGTTCGATTTTCGGTCGGTCCAAAATTATAAATCGGTTAGATTCGATTCAAAAATTCGTTCGATTCGGTTTTCGGTTTTGAAAATTTCGATCGGTCGGTCGAATCGACCAACCGACGACACCCTACTTTTTACGACGTAAAGCAAAATAATGATGCAAGTGGCAAAATAATTAATCATACAGCGACATGCTTGAGAAGGACTAAATGTACGAAATTAATGAAAGTGCAATTAATTAATTAAGAGCTTGATAAGATGAAGACAGATATGTCTTTACGAAAACTTAAATATTAATAAAGTGTAATATGAAAGTTCAGACGTTTAAAAAAGATTCATTTTCCTACAAAATGTCTATTCATGAATCGACTGATATGTATATTTTTTCACCTTAATTTGGTATGCTATATTTAATAAATTCTCATGATCTCGGATAAAAAAAAAAAATCAATTCTCTACGTTCCAATAATATCGGTATATGTAAAGTGTATACTTTTATGATTTTAATAAAATATACTTGGTCTTTGATGATGATAAAAGTCCCTATACTTATTTCAAATCTACTAGTTCTTAATCAACTGAACTATGTCCGTTTTGGTTAAAAGTCCCCATACTTTTATATTAGTCAAGTGCAAGTAACTTTTCATATACTTCTAAAAAAAGAAAATTATATATAGGCTAGTTCACTCTGAGCTTAAATCTTATTAAATAAAATTATTTTAAAATTGAATTTATGTTTGTTCAACCAAACAAAAATGATCTTGAACTTTGCTGAAAATCTAGTATTTTATAGAACTGGTCATAATAATTTCTACATTTGGAAATGTGAAGATAAATAATTTTATGAGACTATATAAAGTAAATAGAGTCAAAGTTTCACCACTCTCTACATTTGGAAATGTGAAGATACTTAATTCGAGATAAGCCAAGTTGAATGCAACTTTGCCCACTTTCGAGATAATATTAATTAAGGAACATTCATCTTGACCTTAATAAATAATAAATAAATATTTAACTTGCAAGTTAAATTATAAACTTTAGATAAATTCAATATCGTTAGCTTCGTAACAAACTTAGCCTACTCTTAAATTCCACGTCCGTACCTCCCCAATTACTTTGCCATGTGCTTCGAAGAGTTGATTAATTTCGTGTTCCGCCAAATCGTGGTTTATTTGGGCAAGATCATATAATAATTTTTTTCTTGAGTTAATAGGTATTAATTTGGATCACTAATTTTTATATGATCTACGATTATAATAAAAAGAAGGGGTGGTCTCCTGTGCGCGCCGCCGTGCACAGTGAGACCACTTAATTAATTAATTATTATTATTAAATCAATTCTAATTAAAATTAGTTAATTTAATAAATCTTAATAGTAAATAATAATAATTATGAATTACTAAATAATAATTTTAAATTAATAAATTATAATTAGGAATTAAAAATCTTAATTTTGAATTAATGAAGTCTAATTGGAATTAATAAACCCTAATCATGAATTAATAAATCCTAATTTTAAATTAATAAACTCTAATTTGAATAATAAACCCTAATTATGAATTAATAAACCTAATTATAAATTAATAAACCATAATTTAGAATAATAAACTCTAATTTTAAATTAATAAATCTTAATTATGAATTAATAAACCTTACTTGTGAATTAATAAACCATAATTATGATTTAATAAATTCTAATTTTGAATTACAAATTATAATTATCATTGCTCACTATAATTAATATATAATTATTTTAACAAAAATAAAGTGAGTTCACAGTGAAGCGGAGCTCACCCAAGTTTTTGTCTAAAAAGAAATATTATTATAATAAAAAATAAATAATACTATTTCATGTATAAAAAAGCATAATTTTACCTGATTCTTATCCCCTAGAATGCAGACGTTTGTAATGAAAATATCTCAAATTTTAGTCTCATCAGTAATTTGAAACTCGAATTCGAAGTTACTCCGAATAATAAAAACACATTTATCTGTATATAAATTATTGTGTCCCTTCACCAACCAAAACTATAACCACGCCTAGCCCTCATATTGCCATTTGCCACTAATGCCAACAAAATCACATTTCTTAGGAATTATCTCATCACCCAAATTAATTGTCAAGTTCCCTATTTTTCTGACACAACTAAACACTTCACCCTCCAAAAACCTCTCAAAATAATTGAACACGACAACATCAATTTATTTTGTATAAATCGGTAAAACTTGTAATAAATTGACGACTTGCATTGGGCTCTACTTCAATCTCTCTCACATATCTCTAGTATTCTATATTTGTATTCAATGAAAGACATATTACACTTGACAATGCGATTAGCAAGGTGAATTTAGGGTTTCGATGAGAAAGCATTTGCGAGTGTTCGAATATTGATTTCTTTTAAATTTGTCTTGTCTCATATGAGGTTCGTTAGCTCGAAAACAAGTTGTTTAATATATTCACGAGTTTGTGCAAATTAACCCAATAATGGTCAATATCAATCCTAACCTAAAATTCAACTTGATTAGTGTATGGACTACCTTATGCTTTAGTGCTTGAGCCGAGCTACATCATCCGTTATTTCTAAATTAATTATTTAATATATATTAGTGCAAAGTTGAATGAACCTCCCGAAAAAGAGAGAGGAAAGAAAGGTTAAAAATCTATAAATTTTGTAAGGAGAGTGAATAAACGTAAAATAATCAAATAATAATAGCTGTCGAGTTATTTATCACACACATATATTAAGCACTTATATAATTATATATGCCTCTTGAATTAAGAATCGATAATTTTTGGAAGTAGTCAGTCATACAATATTTTCAGGTTACAACCCATAATACTGGTTTATATTCATGTTAAACTACATATATATACGTGTACTGAACTATATGAATTTCATAAAAACTCATGTACATCCGTTCTCACGATGTAGACGGACAAAATTATCATTTGTTATTAAGAAAAGTACCATTTTATGTTAAAGAAAAATATCATTTATTCTTTACTTTATAATTTAGAAAATATCATTTACATTGAAGAATGACATCATATACAAGTATCAAAGTTCGCATGTGCGGACGGATGTATAATTATTTTTCAATAATAAATTACTTGCACCATGGATATTGCACTTAATAAATGCATATTTTAGTTTGGCGCAACACGCTCTATTCACACTAAATAATTAATTAGATAAACGTATAAGGTGGTGAGTACATGTATATAGGGATGTCAACGGACGGAACTTTCTTGACCGCAACCAATAAATTAGTATTGGTTACGGTTCGAACCGCCCAAGAACACCGGATCCGGACCATCAAGTTATGGTTCGGAATGGGTATACCCATCTTGCTGGTACCGTTGGGCAATTGAATGGGTTCGATTTTCTCAAAAATAAAATTAACACTAGCTCAAACCAAACAAAACTAACAAAATATTCCTAGTTTTAAACAGTTTGGAAAATCCATATATTTCGAAAATAAAATGGATCACCCCATGGTTAGAAAGATAATGGGTAATATAAATGATGTGTATAAATAAAATATATGTTTATTTTAGATAATGGGTAATATAAATGATGTGTATAAATAAAATCCATATATTTCTCGAAAAAAAAGTGGATATGTAATGCTCAAATTAAAAAAAAAAAAAAAAAAAAAGCTGACCGGGTCGGACCGGAACCGGACAAAATGGGCCGGTCTCGAATCGTCCGGGTCCAAGCGGTTCTAGAACCAAAACCGAACCGAACCGTTGCTTTAAAATTTAATGGCTTTGAATCTGTTCCGGATCGGTCCGGGTAAAGACCGCCCGTTGACATCCCTACATGTATAACTGCCCACACAGACAAATTAACATGATAAAACTGTGGCCAAATAAAGTTGCACCCTTTCCTTTATATTTATTTATCCCTAACAATGTGTTCACATGATATCTTAAGTATAAACATAACAATTTAATTTAATGCAAAATTTTCTTTATTATCTTTCTAAATAATTATTGCCCAATTTGTTTAATTTGATTTTCTTGTTTTTCCAAACGCTACATTGAATGCAATGTCACACTTTTTTACAGCAAGCTATTAATTTAGATGCATTGTATGAGTCAATTATTCAATTCTTTTTTATTATTATTCATTACAAGCAAATTTACATATTCTTAATAATAAATCAGCATATTCAAAAATTTTACCCATGATCGCCGTATACATTGAATGCACTGTCACACTTTTTACAGCAAGCTATTAATTCAGATGCATTGTATGAGTCAATTATTCAATTCTTTTTTATTATTGTTCATTACAAGCAAATTTATATATTCTTAATTATAATAATAAAATAATAAATAAACACGGGCCGCAGACTTTTAATAGAACGGCTCTATATGCAAATTTCTTTGTTCATGCGCTTAATCCGATTTCTTGTTGCAACCCTAAATTCAATTCATGCACAAAAGTCAAAACCCCTTTCAAAAGAAGCCTAATTCTTGAATAGCTGCAAAAAGAGAGGTTCCAAATTGGGAAAATTTAAAACACGTCCACGCCGTTGACTGTTTTAACCCCTCTCCCAAAATTCAATGCTAATCCACCTAGGTGCCGATCCAGAATTTGATAATACGATGGACTGAAAATAAATACTTAAGTATATCAAGTTTTATACATATCAAAATATAATGTACACATAACTTGTGTCATACGAGACTTCAATACATAAAATTCATCAATACGTGAGTCTATGTCTATATCTTTAATAAACTCCTCTCAAGTCCCAATTTTAAGCATTAACGAGTTTTTAAATAAATATATATTGACAATCACATTTCTCAAATAAGTCCTTTTCCCTTCTTTGTGTTGGTGCTCCATTTGAATGACTAGAGTACTATTGCCGGACATCGCACAATCAAGGATTTTTATTATATTTACAAGCCTTCCAAAAATTCTTCTACATCTATTTTAGGCTTCATTTTCATCAAAGTAAATTCAGCAAAGGTAATTAATACTTCATTCGTTCACCAAAAATTTGTATTTAATTTTTTTAGTTCATCCACCAAAAATTTAGATTTTCCTTTTTTGGACACGACCCCCACAATTTTTACCCATAATATGGTACCCATTATTCATTCACTTTACTCTTAATATAATTTACTAAAATCCATATTATCAAAAGTAATACCAACTTTTAATGAACAAAATATACGGTATAAGAAAAATTTTGGACTTACTCTGTACTACAGCCCAGTGCAGCCCACAGTAAATCCACCTAAAATGATAAATAAATAGATGGCCCTTGTTTATTTCATTTTGCAAATTAGCCACCACCCACACCGTCCACCTTATACTTTTGACACTGTTACTATAAATATATTATATATATTTTTAATTCATTGAAAATCGCCATTTGCTATTTTTTAGATAAATTTCACATTTCTTTTGGCTACATGAATCTATTTTACCATCAAATCCTCCCAATATATAAATATATATATATATATATATATATATATGTGTGTGTGTGTATATACTATTACTTATCTTAGCATTTGTGTATAAAAAAAGACTGTTATATTGATATGAACATTAATCTTATATAACAGTTTCAAAACCTTTATTATCCATAATATAATATTTGTGTATGTGTGTGTGCTGGTAATTCAAATTGTTAATTTCTGAATTGTAATATGACTAATTATTGTTTTTTTAAGATATCCGAATATTACGATTTTTCGGTGAAAAGGGTCAGAATCCGGTCATTCTCGTTTCGAATTGAATACTACTAATAACAACATTTATAAACTGTTTTTAGGAAATTATAACATACCGGTAACAATAAGTGAGGCATGATACCCAATGCAGACTATTACACAGGAACGTGAGATTTACCCATTGCGCACCTAAAGATAGCGATTACGAGTTCCCCATGATACCCAAAAAATAAAAATAAAAATAAGTGAGGTATGCAAACTTAATTGATAGTACTCTACGACTACTACTAATACCAACCAAATTGGAAATCAAAAACGCTTTCCGCTCTAATATTTGATCATGATAGTTCACACGAACCATCTGTGTCAAATTTTATAAAATTCTTTCATTTTTTTCGTAGGCATTCTCATCCTTAATTGATCAAAACCAAGCATACCAATCAAAATAATCTGATATCATAATTTTTTGACTCGAGATCGACATCATACCCTCGATCATCAGTTCAATTAATAAGATCTAAGAGATCAGAACCGTTGATACTACTCAGAGAAAATAGATCTATCATACCAAAATATCATTACACATCATAAACAATAAGTCTGATTAAATATGATATACTCCCAAGTGAGGAACACAAAGAGAGCAACATGAAATCAGAACATTAACTGGGAAAATAAGTAAACATTTAGAGCATAAAACTTCCTCAACCCTTCACCACTCAGAGTTGCTAAAAACCACGCAATCTTCTTGAGCTTCAAGTTCTCATTCCTGCAAACCAAAATAAAAGTTTAATATAATCCCTAAACAGTGCAGGATGCAGTATATATGCATGCAGAATGTGTGAGAATTCAGAAGGAGATAGAAGGGTTCCTATCATTCCCTTGGAAGGATTTGGTGGGGATGCTGAATATGGTTAAGGGATTGAAATATAAAACAGAGGCATGGTGATCTCTGCTTGCTTTCTCTGGTCATAGAAAATGAAGCCCTCTTCTTTTATCCATCCTATGTCAGCAAACACGACACGAAGCTGGTCTTCTTCTCTTGCCGTATATTAGGGAAGAAGTATGTACAACCATCTACTCCTTCCGTCCCGTCCAAGATGACCATTTCTTTTCGGCACAATTATTTAGGAGAAGGGTATAAAGTGATAAAAAGTAGATAGGTCCATAATTTTTGAAGAGATAATTATTTCTAAAAATTAAATAGGTCATCTTAGGTGGATCAGCCCAAAAGGAATACAGGCCATCTTGGATGAGACAGAGTGAATATGATATTTGGTGATGTTAAATGTAATGGCCAAGATGAAGGAAATATGATTGTTTTGAGTTGCAAGCCGTCATGCAACGCCTCCTCCATATAAGAACGGGTTGAAATGAGAATGGCTACTTCATCGCTCCTATTCCTCTTGACAGAATTAGAAACACAAAAGATAATACGTTTGTAGTAAAAACAAAGGTTTCTTCTCCATGATTACTCAATGGAGGTGAAGGCTTAGGTCATTCTATATTGTCTAGGCATACAACAAAGAAACAGTTTCATATATATCTCATACTACCCACAATAATTAATGAATACCAGCTAAGAAAATAAGAAAACAAATATGAATCAGCACGACATTATTATTTAGCATACCTCATCATCTTCGTCCTCATCTCCATCTTCCTTGTTCTTCTTAAGACGAGTCTCACCGCCCTCCTTGGTGATAGGAAGCTTCATAGCCCCAAAAGGCGTGTCAACATTGATATTTCCCTTTATGGCGTACCCCGTCCCCTTTCCTCGTATCATATCCCAAAGCGCAGAGCCACAGTCCTTGGGCCTAAATGTGATGGGAACATCGATGTAGCCAGTCCCGTTCTTTTCAATGTTAGTAGACTTGCTCAGATCAGCACAGCCAATGCTCACATCACACAGCCAAACCTCAAAGTCAATATCCTTCAGGCACAGGTCGAAGTCGTTCTTGTTGCCCAACTTCAAATGAAGCGTGGCGGTCGTTTCCTCGAACGAGAACTTATCAAACTGAACCTTCTCGAGATCAATTTGTGGTTTATAAGGAACAGGGATCTCTCCGGTCTTCTCAAGGGGAAAAGTAAGCCTACCAAACACGGGCACGTCGACAATGAGGTCGACCTTAACTCTATACGGAATCACAGTTCCCGGCTGGATATCTTCGTACGTGCTCTTGATATCGTCGTATATGAGACAGAGTGGCAGCTTGACAGTCTCGGAGCCATGTGCGTGTATCGTCCCCGCATCAGGGATCAATCCGGAGACGAGCTTCCTGCCATCACTCTCGATCAAATAGTTTATGTCGATGAGAGGGATTGGAACGGGATTCGGATTCGTGACAAGGACGTCCACGACTATCTCCGCCTTCTCCATACTGATGTGGGGAATGTGGATTTCAGTGACATCAGCCGTCGGCTTCCCAAATCCGACTGCTCCCTCAATCTTTTCACCTATGTCCTGGATGAAATCTTTGACCTTGTCCAAGAAGCCACCCTTCTCCTCATCTTTATTTTCTTCTTTCTCCCCTCTCTCCCTCACTTCCCTTTCGGATTCGTCTGACTTATCATAAGATGCCATATCTATCGAGCAACATGTTGCAGAAATTAGACAAACAAACAAACAAACAAACAAGCAATTAACTAACCCTACAAACTCAGACATCATGAATAGTGGAAAAGTGGAAGTTCAGTAAATTCATTTAAAAAGCTCAGGACCACATCAAATCAAAGGAATTATTCTTATCCTGGATTTGTAAGCATCGAATCAAAGGAACATAAAGTCTTAATTCTACACAAAGTTCAGTCTTCAGTCAAGATCCTAATCTGCATTTGCCATTACTGGACTTCAAATATAAAATGGACTCTTCAAAATCAAGATTCATACATAAAGACACATCTTTGCCCAAAATTAACAAAAGTCTGATCCATTCTCATTTTCTCAGAAAACAGAGAAGAAAACTGCAGAGCTCATTCATCAAGATTCAGAATAAAGGGATCACGGTCAAAGGGTATACTCAAATTATCAGAGGATCAAATCTTTGTCCATTTAATTCCAGACCCTCAAATTTCATAGTTCATAAGCCTAATTTTGTAACAGTGTACAACAGATCTAGAACACAAAATCAGGATCAGAAAGTACCAAATTTGGTTTAAAAGTGACTTGTTTCTCTCCATAACCACAAAACATGAAGTAACTAAATCCAAATGATAGATCCATCCCAATTCATCAGCAATCAAAGCAATCTGCTAGAACCAAATAATAACCACCCCAAACCATGAAAACAAAAGAAGGAATTAAAGGGAGCCAATTTTACCTGCAGGAGTAACGAGAACAAGTGAAGTGTCCAAGAACAAGATCTACTTTATAAGTGAAATAGTTATCAGAAACAGAAAATGCAACAATTATAACCCAAGAAAAGGTTTAGCTTTTAATGTACACGTGGATCATAAACATGGGTGCTAGTCTGAACGTTTGGTTTCGTCAATGGAAGTAGAAATTAAAAGAAATATTATGATAAGAAAGGATTATGAAGTTAATTTATTCTACCGACAACGACAATAAATGGGATCATACCTTACAACTGTCGATCGACGACGCATTGCATATTGCAATTGATTGATAACAAATTGTTTCTCGAAATATACATTCAGTGATGAAAAGAGATTCAGATGACAATTGGATCAATACAATGATGCCACGTGAGTCCGCAAGGATAAAGAACTTTTATAAAATTCATTTTGGTCCAAGACTTTGCAAATCAGAAATCACATCATGAAATACTTGTACAAAAAGTCAATGTAAGTGATAAAAAAAATTTTAAATGTACATGAGTGATCTTTGATTTAACATTAACCACTCTAAGTAACACACACACGTAAATGATATTTTTAGTTAAATATTTGGGGAGTTGTAAGAGAAAAACAGGCTTAAATAGCATTGTGCCAATATCATTTGTAATAAAAATAGAATATCATGTGCTCGTCCAAATGCTATGACAAAGAATTTGGAAATATAGGAAAATGTAATCCATTTCCAATTCTATAAAGCAAAAGCCCCATACATGAAATAATAGTGGATTACGAAAGCCATAAAGGCCCAACAGGAATAAGGAGGCCATGCATTAGTTCTAGGGTTTCCTAATAACAAAGCCCTAAATCTGATCGTTCTACACATCTCGATCGACGTCACTCACAGACAGAGAGAGACAGAGAGAGGAAATGGTGACCTACAGGGTATGCGTGCTATCGTTTCTATGTGAATATCTTTTTACTATGTTAGCGCTGGTAATATTTCCGAGTTCAATGTGATTGTTCGATTGATTTGTTTGTTTGTGTATTTGTACCTGGTGCAGTTTCATCAGTACCAGGTGGTAGGAAGGGCGTTGCCGACGGAGACGGAGGAGCACCCGAAGATTTTCCGCATGAAGCTTTGGGCCACCAATGAGGTTCGCGCCAAGTCCAAATTCTGGTATTACTTTCATTTTCTTCGAATTATGTTCTTTTAGATATATTTTACAGAACTGAATATCACTAGGAATCAATGTTACTTGGCTGGACAAGTTAAATTGACGTTGTTTCGAATTTTGCATATATTGTTGTTCAGAGCTGCATTTTGATCTGAAAATGTATAATTATATGAGATCATCTTTATTGCCTGCTTGTAGCTCGTTCCACTAAAAACTGTAGGCCTTATTGTTATTGTATTCTGATTATTAGTTGGTCCCATTTGTTGTAAACTTTGATATAATCTATACTAGCACCGAAAAGGTTGCATAGAGTCAACTCCATTTCCTTTTGCCAACAGTTGCACCTGTATAAGCCCATCTTAAGTCATCATATGTTGCTTGTCCATACTTTCTAAGTGATGCTAGCAGAGCTCCTTTTGATATTTTCCTTTTGTTATTTTGCTCCAATTGAATGCGATTGGCTTTTGAAAGACAACTGTTAATGTTTTTTACTTCTGTGATTGTACAATTATTATCTGATCTATCCAGCCTCCTCCTGAATTTGACTGATTTAGAAGCTTTGAGTCTCTGATTATTTTCTTTAAAAGTTTGCATTGACGATACAATTTACTTGTTTTCATGTCTATGAGAAGTTGGAAGGCCATTTAACAAATTTTCTTCATTTTATTGAACATGAGGTTTTGGTTATAATGCTTATATAGTAATGATTGTTGGTTGGCTTTAATGTATGAAGGTACTTCTTGAGAAAGCTTAAGAAGGTGAAGAAGAGCAACGGTCAGGTTCTTGCCATCAATGAGGTATACAGCCTTATTTATTTTTCAAGCTATTATGCATTTATCATGTACATGAGTTTGTTGTTCAACCTAAATTACACCTCTAGGTTTTCGTAATAGTACGAGGTCTACGTATTGTAGTAAGTTAACCAAAGTCGTCTCTCAAGGAAGACTTAGCAGGGCCTATGTTGTGTTATTTAGAAAGCAGTAAATTCTATATCCTAAACTTGGATTTTTGATAACATACCAGAAAGTAAATATTTAAAAGAGAGAACAATTAAAAGATTGCAAGTTCTAGGTTTGAGAATCAAAACAATTGTCTCAGAAGATTTCTTCAAGGTTTGGAAAGGTCTAGGATATTAGGTTCTTCGCCTTCGACGCCTTGGTTAATCAATTAAAGCTTAGTTTTACGAAATATACATAATTATGGAATCACCTAATATTCGATTCAAACACTAGACTTTCATCCCCGGAGATTAAATCTAAATTATCAAATTCCAAGAACCAGTAAATCATTAGACTACTCCTTTCCTGTAAAATCTAACTTAATTAAACTATAAAAAAGCAACGTGTTAATCTCTCGGTCTCACCCGTAGCATAAACAAATGAATGATGGTCAATCACTCAAAAGCAAACAATAGAATTCAATTAGAAACATTCAAACTTCTCAAATAATTAATCAACCAATTTGAATTACCAAACCCTATATAAAATAATTAGTTATCACCATCTCATAAATCAAACAAAGAAGAAACATAGACATAATTAAATCAAAAGGAATAGAAATAAAAGTCTTACAATCTTATGTTGTTGCAGAGTTTTAATAATCGGCAAGTGATCTTTTGAACAAGAAGAAAGCAATGGAAAGCTGGAAATTAAAGCCTAGAGAGAGAAATTCATGGGTCTGAAAAGAATGATAAAAAACTCGGATTTTTCTTGCATAAGCTCGCATTATATAGTGCCAAGAAATTCTTGCCCAGTGACGGTTTCCATCCTAGCTGGGTGAGGCGCTGTTTGTTGTGCAAAATTGCACGCCCAGCGTCGGATTCGCCGCGGCCGGTGCTGGCACATCTTCTGTTTGCCCGCGACTTGACGCTCCCAGCGCCGGTTTCGCCGCGGCTGGCGTTGGGGTGCGTGTTCTGACCTCTTGACCTTCAAAACACGCCCAAAACCAACACAATACTCCAAAATCCTGCGAAGACCAAAAGTTAACTCAATAAAAAATCAGAAACTATGAAAATGGACACCAAGTTAACAACTCGGCTCAAGAAAAGCGAAACAAAAACATGCAAAACATTTCTGCTTCTGAATTAGGCTATAAAACCATACAATATTATTGCACTGTGATTATATTATTTTCGGATAACATAAACTCATTTTATGAAACCCATAATTTGCTAGCAATAGATGTTCCTGCTTTGTAGTTGCACACTAGAAGATGTACAATGATGATGGTCCTACTGTATGACTGTATCGTATCCTTTCATTCAATGATGATAAAAAAATGTTTAATTTTGCTTCATTTTTGAAATAATCCATGATGTTTTACATTTGGTTGCAGATATTCGAAAAGAATCCAACCACAATAAAGAACTACGGGATCTGGCTGCGGTACCAAAGTAGAACTGGCTACCACAACATGTATAAGGAGTATCGTGATACGACCTTGAATGGTGGCGTTGAGCAGATGTACACTGAGATGGCTTCTCGTCACAGGGTGCGTAGTCATTGCATCCAGATTATCAAAACGGCCGCTGTCCCGGCTAAGCTTTGCAAGAGAGAGAGCACTAAGCAATTCCATGATTCCAAGATCAAATTCCCATTGGTATACAAGGTGGTGAGGCCACCAAGCAGGAAGCTCAAGACCACCTACAAAGCAACTAGGCCAAACTTGTTTATGTAAATTTTCCTGGAGGGGAAAATTGGCCAGGCTATGTTGTTTTTACAATCAAGACTATCGATTCGAGCTTATTTTTGTTAGTTGTAGAATTATTTTTATCATTGATTATGTCTGACTCGTGCTGGTTATGATTTTTGATCAGCATAGGTTGTTACTTGTTAGTTAGCATGGATTAAGTTTTGTGAGATGGAAATTGTTTTCAGGTTTTGCTAAAAGTTTATTGTTATGAGATTGTGACTAATGTTTTTTGTTTGCTATGTAAACTTTTAGGGAATCCTCAATCCGTACAAATATGCTTCTCAAATTACCTTTACTCGACCAGTGTGAAACTGTTAAAATATAATATAATTATTAAACACACAATGTACAATTTAAATTTTAAAAATTGTATGGGGTCCTTCAGAAATGACAACGGAAAAAATGTTGTATTATATATTGAAAGGTTCATAAATTAATGGAATAATTTTGAACCATATATTCTGAACAGTCGAAGTATGAATGACGAACTATATAGTTTGTACAGTGGAAAATAACATTAAATTTCATTTGCAGCATGCTTTTGCTTCGATATCATTAATTTACTGGGTGCTTCCGATAGTTGAATTTTTTTCCTTTGTCATACGGAAGAATGTTTGTATGCCTCCTAGTCCCTGGTGCTTCGGCATTGCTACCGCATACCTCGTTCGCCTGCTCGACTCGACTCGACTCTTCCAATAGAGATTTTAAGAATGAACATGAAAATGAAGCTCCGATGCTCTATTGACAGAGACATGCCAATATTTAACGGCGAAGTAAGACCTCCTGAAAAATGTTACAGTTCTTCGACGATTGAATCAATGGCAACTCCGATTTTAGATCACGGCGGCGATCCACGCTGCTTACATGCACAAGCCATCAAGAAAAGCGTGACGCCCGCACCCCAAAACATAGCCTTCTTCAACAACCTCATCACCCTCTACTCCAAATCCAAACTCCACTCCTCCGCCCTCCACCTCTTCCACTCCATCCCCTGCCCCAACACCGTCACCTGGACCTCCATCATCTCCGCCTCCGCCAACTACCCTCGCCTACCGCCTATTCCTCGCCATGCTCCGCCACCCGGGCCGCCCCCGCCCCAACGCTCGCACCTTCGCCACTCTCCTCCGTACCTGCGCTTCCCTCTCCGACCATTCCATTGGCCGGCAGCTCCAATCCCTCTCATTCAAGCTTTCGTTGCACAATCACCCCTACGTCGGCTCGGCCTTCGTCTCTCTCTACTGCAAAACCCGCGACTTGGGAGCCGCGCTCAAGATATTCGACGAAATGCCTGAACGAGACGAGGTTTGCTACTCCGCCGTGATCAACGGGATGGCCCAGAACCAGCGGCCCATTGACGCGTTGCGGTACTTCGTCGAAATGAAGAGGGAGAATGTTCTGTCGACGTTTCACAGCGTCTCAGGCGCTCTATCCGCGGCTTCTAAAGCTGCCATGCTCGAGCAGTGTATGATCATACATGGCCACGCAGTGGTGACCGGGCTGGATTTGGATATATACGTCGCGACAGCGTTGATCGATGGATATGGGAAGTGCGGCATTGTGGATGAATCGAGGATTGTCTTTGATGAGATGGGGACGGAGGTGAATTTAGTCGGGTGGAACGCGATGATGGCGGCTTACGCGCAGCAGGGGAGTCGAGAAGATGCGGTTCGGCTCTTCGAGTTGATGGAGAGCCGAGGAGTCGAGGCGGACGAGTATAGTTTCTTGGCGGTTCTTACAGCATTATACAATGCAGGGATGGTTGAGGAGACAGAATTGTGGTTGAGCAGGATGAAGAAGCAATATGGATTGGAGCCATCGATTGAGCATTATACATGTCTAATTGGAGCAATAGGGAAAGCGGGGAGGTTGGAGGAGGCAATGAGAGTAGCTTTGACGATGCCACACGAGCCCGATGCAGCTGTGTGGCGCGTGCTGCTGTCGAGCTGTGGAAACAATACAGATCCTCAGGTGGCGTGGAGGATGAGTGAGAGGATGCTGAAAATCGAGCCCAATGATGACTCAGCTTATGTGATTTTGGCGAATGTGTTTGCAAGCAGTGCAAGGTGGGATGAGGTGAAGAAGGTGTGGAAGAAGATGAGGGAGAACGGGGTGAGGAAGGAGGCCGGGAGTAGTTGGATTGAAGTGAGGGGGCGGATTCATGTGTTCTTTGCCGGGGGGGATATGAAGGATGAGATTCATGCGAAGCTAGCGAAATTGATGTCGGAGATTGAGAGGCTAGGATATGTGTTGAACGAGAAGGAGGGAGGAAGGACATGGTTTGGTATATATCATAGTCTGTTCATCAGTATGTCGAACGTAGTTGCAGTTGTGGTGATTCATGGTTCAAGAAGAAGAATACACATCCATCTCTTTCTTTTTCTTCAATTTTCTCGTGGTGTTGAAAGGGAAGGGTTGGGAAACAGAGCAAATCAATATGAAGAAGTTGAAGAGAAGAGAATATAGACCAGGAAATTGGGCATTATAGAGTTAGAGAAAAGGTTATCTGCAGCAGGATTTAACACAACTTCTCGCCGAATCTGATTTAATACAATCTTTATTTTATTTTTTAATTTTTTGCAATCATAACACCCCTAATTTTGTACGGGGAGTGTCGTGTTTCGATGCACAACTAATTTACAGCACTAAAAACTGTTGTACGATATACGTCAGATGCCGCCACCCTACGAAAAAATTGTAGGTGTTATGGTTGCAAAAAGTAGAAGATTGGAAAGTCATATTGTAATCACAAATTTGATGAAAGTTTGTGTTTAGTTACCATAGAAAAATACCAATTGCATTCATGGTTGGGTCGATTTCGAATCGCTCTGGGGCAGGGCAGCATTGAAAAAGGAGTAGCAGGTGATTATTTATGCAACTCTAGATTTACTGGATTCTATTTTCCGGCAATTTCAAGTTTATTTTATTTACTGAAATAATAATCCAGAAAACTTGTGCTTGCTTTGACCTTGTTAAATTGCTGAAAACTTAACAGTTGCCATTCAACTAACAACATGCAAGTAAGGTTATCCAGACAAAGTTGAATCATAGAATTTGTTTGGATGCTGAGCAAGACAACTTTAATAGATTCATATATATTGCCTAATAGTGGCAATGATCGATCTTAATTTCGCAAGGGAAATAAATGCGCAAGAACACCAAAGATTTACGTGGTTCGATCTATGAATAAGATCTACGTCCACGGGGCAAGAGAGAGAATATGTGTATTGAGAGTGTAAGAAGCAATTACAAAGAGAGTGAATGAATCTATGTCGCCTAATCTAGCCTCTATTTATACACAATGTATTGACCTAGATCTCGAATCCAAGTCTTCTAACTAGGATTCGAGATCCTATCCTCTCGAATTAGGATTCTTTAGATATGGCCGAGCTTTCTGCTCCCACCGGCTTCAGAGTCTTCATGGGCGAACTTGTCCAGCCGAGCTTGATGTCGTTTACTTGTATTGGGCACGATGCTTGGGCTCAGTAGTTGGGTCAGATCCTATCACAACCCCCCCCAAAAAGACGCAGAAAACGAGGTCATGCTGGATTGGGGGTTGTTGTGACGAAGCGGGGTTTGGACGATCTTACACATTCTTTTCATTGTCTGACTTTGTGCTTGTCAATGCTTTTGACGTCGTATGTCGAATGCTGTGCGCGCAGATGCGTCTGCCGAGGTCTTTTTTGTTTGTATCTCTGGCGAGGTGTCCTGGCTTATTGCACCGAGGCGTCATGCCGAGGTCTTCGACCGCTTCACCTAACGAGGCGTTATGCCGAGGTCTTACGACCGCTTCACCTAACGAGGCGTTAAGCGAGGTCTCTCGACCGCTTCACCGACGAGGCGTTATGCCGAGGTCTTTTGATCGCTTCACCGCCGAGGCGTTAGTCGAGGTCTTCACCGCTTCACCGACGAGGTGTTATGCCGAGGTCAAGACGGATTTTCTCGCCGTTCTTCGAGCATCGACGCGGATACGCATTTAACGCGCATTAAATCGGCAACGGTTGGATTCCCGATAAAGTGCATATTAGGGAATGTCTTCTCGACACGCAATATCTCTTATCACTTGCCTTCTTCATTTCTCCGATTTTCAAAACCCTCGCCTCGCGAGAAACACTTTATTCGCGCCATTGACGATTTGAAGCTTCGTCTTGTTCTTCGATAAACAAAAGTAAGTAATGGCTACTTTTCTCATAACAAGTCGCTGAGCGCCAAATCGTGTCTCTTTTCCCGCCCGATTTAGTGTCTCACTGCTTTTACCGCATTCATATGCCTTTTCGAGTGTAGTCTCGCGATTCCCCGGTGGGGATTGCGGTAAAGTGTCTTTTTTCTTCAATCCTAAGTATTTCGACATTAGGGATATATGTTTTCAATATAGTATTCCTCTAGTATTGAGCTAGTTGCCCCGTCCGGAGGATAGGGCTTGTGCCCTCCGGACGGTTTTATTGTTGTGTACGAGACGCCCTTAAAGCTGGTCTTCGCCTTCCTCGCTCTTATGTATATGTTGAGTTCCAAGAGATGTTCGCCTATCTCGCCCAACTCTCGCCGAACTCATTCCGCATATGACGCCCTAGGTGTCTATGCCTATAGGCATAATTTTCCTTTTACCTGGGCTCGTCTTCGCTTTTGCAATTGAAGGCGGTTCGGGTGGTATTATCTATCACCCGTAGGAACTTCAAAGCCAAGATTAAATCAAAGATCTCCAACCGCGTAAGAAGTTCTTCTTCCGCCGGTTTGAGGACATATGGAGTTCCCATGGCGATCCGATAAGATCGCCGATGTGTATGTCGACAAGGGCTTCGGTGACTTGGAGGCGCCGGACAAAATTGGCCTTGTTGACGAGGTCTTCTCCGAGGCCGAGCAGAGGCGGGCTTAGCCCTTATGATCCTACCTCCGGTGGAGTCGGTGAAGGGTGAGGCCTCTTCTTCTCCTCTTTTTTTCTTTATTTCATGAGTTACGTAGTGATCTCGACCCATGTATTTCCTTGTAGTGAACCCTTTGAAGGAAAGGAAGAAGAAAAGGAAGGAGCCGATCTCGTGGTCGAACCGATCTCGTGGTCGAGCCGAGGTCTCCGACTGAAGGATTTCGAGGACATGCCCGAAATGACCGTGGGGCCTTCGAGATCCCTTCGCGCAGCCCACTCAAGCGCTTGAAGAGGCGGAAGGATGTAATCCATGAGTCTCGGTTGCGCGCCGAGGTGAGTGTAGATCATCGGTTCCAAGTCAGCGCCTCGTCTCTTTCCCGAGGTATGTACTTGTCCTTATACTTTGTGCAGTAGTAACCAAATTGTGTTCTTCTGACCTGATGTATATTTTGTATAGGGGGTCGAGGACGTGGCGGCCGAGGTGTCAAGAGTATCCGATCTTATATCGGATTACTTGAAGGGCGCCGTTTCGCAGTTTGACGGGGTGGCCCGGTATGCTCGGGAGGTGGAGGAGTCGAATACCCTCCTTGCTCAAGAAATGTCCGAGGCCGAGGCTAAGATCCGGGACCTCGTCAAACAGAAAGCGGCGGATGCGACGGCCATTGAGGCAGGGGCGGCTAGGGCCAGTCGGCGGAGGCAGATGTGGCTGAGGAGGCGGCAGGGGCCGAGGCGGCTAGGGCCGAGGTTGCCTCGATGAAGGCTGAGTGGAACAGTTCGCCGTCGGGAGGCGGACATGGCGAGCTCGGAGGAGAACGCCGCGCCGCGGAGAGGCTGTTCTGTCGGCGAGCTTCGGGATGGTCTCGGACGCGGCCGATGTGTTAACAAGCGCGCGCCTCTGGACGCAATCAAGAGGTCGCCGAGACTACCCGATGGACAAAGCCAAGTATGGGTACGAGGAGACCGAGGATGCCGCCCCGAGACAGCCTACTTTGATGTGCTCGTCCGCGGCTGAAGGAGCTTCCGTGCTGCGAGCTCGCTCTTCCTCCGTTGTTTTGTCCGCGAGTCTGCGGCGCTTGTCCGTGGATCGGGATCCCGACCGGGCTTTATTGGCTGATCATGCAAAGGGTCGGGGAGACGGCCGACGCTCAAGGCGCCGAGACTCGGTAGTTCCCAAGAGGCCGAGGCCGAGGCTATCCGAGCTTGGGCGGCGAACGTGGACATGGCCGAAGCTTCCGGAGGGTCAGTTGATCCCTGCATCTTTTTCACCCTTTTTTTTTTTTTTTTTGAATGTAAATGTGTATCGATTTTTACTAAGGGCATGTTAATAAAATGACAAGTTTATGTTAAGAAACTTATCTTTTTTTTATTCGATTGTCTCTGAAATGCTTGATGCTTCTCCTGGTTGAACCGAATCAAGACCTATCGCGGCTCTTGAGTTGAAAGAGGTCGAACTCCTCCATATAAAGGCAGCTGGCCATGCATCTGGTGAGTCCGATGTCACATAGAGCCGCCAGAGAGCCGTGACGAGCTCCGTGCTCGCTTTTGAATTGGAGGAGGCGTCGAGGTCGCCAAGGAGAAGGCCAAGGTGATAGCCGAGAGCATGCCGAGTACGAGGAGGTTATCCACCGAAATGGTGGGATGACGATCCGGAGGTTGAAGCTAAGGTTGTCGAGGTGCTGCCGTTGTTCGGGTGCAGTGCGAATATGGTCGGACCTCCGGCAATTCACGGAGCAAGACGCTGAATTAAAAGGCTCGGGAGCATATACAAGATCATCATCGCCGACAACCACAGCTCGGCGAAATACTTGACGGGACGCAGAGGCCTCTTCTTCTCGCCGAGCTTCTCGCCTAGAATAAATGAACCACATTATGACGATCCGGAGTGGCGCGCACAAGAGGCGTGCTATTGCCCTTGAACGCCGTGGACCCTCCATGCGCCGAGACCGGGCGCCATCAAGTGGCCGAGGCCGAGCTCGCAGAGCTGCTTCGTCAGTGACCGAGGTCGCCTGGCCGGGCCCGTAATATTGACCGGGACGAGGTAGAGGTAGGATTAGCATAGATGAGCTGAATTCCGATTTTTCTAGGGATTGGCTCAGCTTTTCCCGATCCGCTCCGTCCTCGTAAAATGTAAAATGTAACCTGTACATCTTTTATTTAATAAGAATGGTTTCTTATTGACTTTGTATTTGAACAAGAGTAATATGCGAAAGTAGTTCGTCCTCGTAGAGAATTCCGCTTTGAAAGAAATCGTTTTCGTACGAAGGTAGGGGTTCCTGTTTTTTGCCGAGGTCGTCCCCTTCGTCTACATAGAGAGAACGCTTCGAACTAAACGAAGGTAGTCTGATCTCGTATGTAGGAATGGTTCCTGTTTTTTGCCGAGGTCGTCGGGAGGGGTGGTCCCCTTCGTCTACATAGAGAGAACGCTTCGAAATAAACGAAGGTAGTCTGATCTCGTATGTAGGAATGGTTCTGTTTTTTGCCGAGGTCATCGGGAGGGTGGTCCCTTCGATACACATAGAGAGAACGCTCAAATAAAACGAAGGTAGTCGATCTCGTATGTAGGAATGGTTCTGCTTTTTGCCGAGGTCATCGGAGGGTGGTCCCCTTCGCTCACATAGAGAGAACTCTTCAAATAAACGAAGGTAGTCCGATCTCGTATGTAGCATGCGCTGTTTAGATTTACATTCGTATGAAACGAATGTAATCTGACCTCCGTCGAGGGAATTCGTCCTCCGTAGAGGGTAAATAATGTGAAGATTAATTATGCATTAGTGACAAGTAGAACTCGTAAAAATAAAGATTTTATTGATAAAAGATGACGCGACCACCAAATAAGATGACTCTAAACAGACTTTAAAATATGACCGAACAAGACCCGACCGACACTTATGCATAATATTTCTTCAGATGGATGATGTGCCATGCGTTGGGTAATTGCTCACCGGACAATTGAGCGAGCTTATAGGCCCCTTTGCCGAGGACTTCGTCGACCCGGTAAGGTCCTTCCCATGTGGCTTCCAGCTTGCCGAGCTGTGCGGCTTTGCTGACTTCATTATGTCGGAGTACGAGGTCGCCCACTTGGAATTGTCGGTTTTAACACGCTGGTTGTAATACCGAGCTACTTGTTGCTTGTACCGAGCTTCCTTGATGTGGCGAGGTCTCTTTCTTCGAGTAGGTCTAGATCAGCTCGTAGATTTTCTCCATTTGCTTGGCGAGAGAAGTCAATGGTACGAGGACTCGATCTCGATCTCTGCGCAGGATCATCGCCGGTTCCATACACCAAACTGTATGGTGTTTCTCCGCTTGAGGTCCGAGGTGTTGTTCGGCACGACCATAAGACTGTGGTAGGTTTTCCACCCGAGGCCTTTAGCTCGGTCGAGACGAGTTTTAGACCCTTTACGATGGTCCCGCTGGTAACTTCGGTCCCGACCATTTGCTTGAGGATGGGCCACCGAGGTGAACTTTGTTGGATCCAAGCTCTTGACACCAATCTTTGAATGTCTTATCCGTGAATTGTGTTCCGTTATCCGAAAGGAGGATATGGGGATGCCGGCGACACACTATGTTCTTCCATACGAAGTTGAGGCGTTCTTGCTTGTGATTTTCGCCAATGGCTCGACTTCTACCCACTTCGTGAAGTAGTCGATCGCAACAATTAAAAATTGGAGTCGTCCGGTGCTTTACAAAGGGGCCCACAATGTCAATCCCATTGCATAAACGGCCAAGGGCTCAGACGGAGGTGAGGTCGGTCAGGGTAGCCTTGCACGCTCCCATGGATTTGACACTTCGACACTTTTTACGAGGTCCATTGAGTCTTGGAACATTGTTGCCAATAGTATCCCCATCGCATGACTTTCTTTGACAAGGCTCGGGGTCCGATGTGGCTTCCGCATACGAACCTTCGTGTATTTCGTAGAACGTAATTAGCTCGGTTCGGCCCCAAGCACCTTAAGAGGTTGGAGATATGACTTTCAGATAGGACTCCCCGCTCAATTGTATATCGCAGATTTGTTTAGGATCCTCCTAGCCTCCAAACTTGTCGGGGCGTTCGCCTTCTCCAAGTACTCTCGAATGGGAGTCATCCAATTGGGTTCTTCATCCGAGACTATGTTAACCTCGGCCCGCCTTCGCATCGCTTATGCTCCCCGCTTTGACTTCCTCATCTTGGCGGGTTCGTTGATGACGAGGCCAATTTACTTAAGATGTCACTCGGCTATTTTGCTCCCTGGGATGCGAACTATCCGAAGTGTGAAAGTCCGTTGCGTGCTTTTTGCTTTTTCAAGATACTTCTTCATTCCGCCGCTTTTGCCTCGTATTTTCCCAACATTTCGCTTACGACGACTTGAGAATCGCCGTGAACTTGCACGGCTCAGATCCGGAGACTTTGAGCAAGGCGAAGTCCTGCGATCGGTGCCTCGTACTCCACTTCGTTGTTCGTATTTTGAATGTGAACCGAAGTGAGTAGGCGATTCTTGGTTGTCCGGCCCAGAGTAAGATACCGCTCCTCACGCTCGCTTTTCCCGAAGCCCGTCAACGAGTTGCCAAGACCGGTGTTTCAACCACGGTTCGGCTTTGGCATCGTCGACACGGACGGGTGGGCTTCGGTTTTCGACGGTTAGCCTCGGCAAGGAAACCGCTAGGGCTCGACCTTTGATGGCTGGCGGGGCGAAGGATATATCGTGCTCGCCCGCCTCGATTGCCCATTTCGCGATTCTCCGACAGCCGGCCTCGTCAATACTTGCCAAGTGGGTAGTCGGTGAGGACTTGATGCGATGTGCATGGAAGTACGGACGTAGTCTCCTCGCGGCATTTACCAATGCTAAGGCAAGCTTCTCCGGTCGATACTCGCTTCCGGCCTTTTAGTGCTCGGCCGATGAAATACACCGGAGTCGACGCCCTTCTTCTCGCATCAGATCGCACTTATGGATTCGTCCGAGGCGGCGAGGTAGAGGAAAGGACCTCTCCTCTTCGGACGGATAGAGTGGGGAGCTCGGCGAGGTAGCTCTCGAGGTCTTCGGCGGACCTGCACCTCATCCCATGAGAATTTCGGGGCTTTTTGAGTACCTGAAGAAGGGTAGCCGCTATCCGCTGCTTTTGAAAGGAAGCGGCTTAGTGCGGCTATGCACTGTCACCTTGTGTACGTCATGGATAGTCTTCGCATCTTCATTTCCAAAATGGTTTGGACCTTGGTCGGGTTTGCTTTTAGCCTTTTGTGAAACCCAACACCCTAAGAACTTTCCGGACGGACCGCAAACGTGCATTTCTCGGGATTCACTTTAGGTTGATTTTCGAAGAAGGCCGAGGACGATCCGAGGTCGGCCACACATGCGGCTTCTTCCTTGCTTTGACGACGATGTCGCTCACGTATACCTCCACATTCAGACCTATGAGGGTCAAATATTTTGTCCACCATCCTTTGATAGGTAGCCCCTGCATTTTTAAGGCCGAATGGCATCTTTTTATATGCGAAGACCCCGAAGTCGGTAATGAAGGCTGTCTTGGCCGCGTCTTCGTCGTCCATCAGGACTTGGTGATACCCTTTGTATAAGTCCAAGAAACTGAAGACTTCGTACCCGACCAACGCGTCGACCTTCTTGTCAATGTTGGGAAGGGGATAGCAATCCTTTGGGCAATGCTTGTTGAGGTCGGTGTAGTCAATACACATTCGCCATCCCCCTCCTCCTTTCTTCACCATCACCGGGTTGGCTATCCAGGTCGGATATTTGACCTCGAACAGTATGCGTGCTTTTAATAGCTGGTTCACCTCGTCATGAATGACTTGGTTCCGTTCGGCTGCGAAGATTCTTTGCTTTTGTCGAACTGGCTTTATGTTCGGGTCAATGTTGAGCCGGTGAGTGATGATACTCGGCGAGACTCCGGTCATGTCGAGGGGAGACCAAGCAAACACGTCCCGGAATTCCCTTAGGAGTTGGATGATCTGATCCTTCACTTCAGGTGTCGTGGTGAAACCAACCTGGACGACCTTCAATGGCTCATCTTTGTACAATGCGACCTCTTCCACCTGACTGTCAGGGAGTGGCGATGTACTTCCGGACTCCAACTCTTCGGGTTTCTTTAATTGCTATGCCTGTGGGTGCTGGACCGAGGTCCCGGCACCTCGTAAGGCAACTTGCATACATTCCTCGCTTGTTGATCACCCGGATCACTACTGTTCCCCGTGGTGGGTATTTTTATCGTCAGTGGTACGCTGAGCATACCGCTTTACAACGTTCACCAATCTCGCCCCTAGTATGATGTTATACGGCGAGTTGGCCTTCACTACTAAGAACCGCACCACCTTTGTCGAGGTCGTTGGTGCTTTCCCCACCGTGACGGGTAGCTCGATTATTCCTTCGGCGCGTCTCTTCACGGACGAAGCTTCGGAGTGGCAAGGGGCTCAGGCGAGGCGCCGCCTTCCACTCCTAGCTTGTCAGCATTCCTTAAAGGATGCTCACCGACGCCACCGTCGATGTAAACGCGCTTTCACCAACTTATTTGCGATCACCACCGGATCACCAATGCATCCCGACGGGTACCGTCGCTGAACGGGTCGTCTTCGGAGAAGGTGATCGCCGTCCTTTCTCGAACCTCTTATTGGTAGGTTCACTGGTCTAGACTTCGGCATCGGCCTTCAGGAGGACTCGTGACTCCACGGGAGCCCGTAATTGTGGAGATCACCCGTCATATTGGGGCTCGCCATCTCCTTCTTCGGTCTTGCGCTTTTTTTTTGTGAGGGCACAATTTCCTCTTCCTCTCGCGTCTTTTCGCTTTGGTCGGCTTGGCGACCGTCCTCAGTATTTCTTCGTGGATCCGTCCCGAACTAGCATCTCTATTTCACCCATGAGCTCTTTGCACTCTTCGATGTCGTGCCCGTAATCATCATGGAATGAGCAATATTTATCCATAGGTCGGCACCTCTTCCTCCCCGCCATCGGTCGAGGCTTTCGAACAGTTCATGTGGAGTGCGTGATTTGCTCTCGGCTTCGTCAGCAACGGGTGTACCGAGGTCGTCCGAGGCGCGCGCGGACCGAGCTCGACTTTATCGGACGATATCTGCCCAAGGCGCTTCCGCCTGGTTCCGATCTTCCTTCCTTCGCCTCTTCTTCCTCTTCCAAGGTCCCGCTTGCTCGCTTCGCGCTTTTCTTGTCGCCTCGTCCGCTTTGGCGAACCGGTTGGCGCGCCACAAATTGCAAGACGAGGCTCGATTGACGATCTCTAAGATAAGGCCCCGCAAGATGCCGTTTTGAAGGCCGAGATGACTAACAGTCGCTCACGCCTTCGACCTTCAAGCACCTTGTTAAACCTTGTCATGAAGTCGCCGATGGACTCATTACGGCTTTGCCTTATGGTGAGGAGTGTGTGCCGACGACGTTTTGATTCCGCTTTTGGAAGAACCGGTGGAAGGCAGCCATCGATCGCGATAGAGCCGATGCTTCCCGTAGGTAGATCGTCGAACCACCGCGGGCGTTGTCGACGAGTAACTCCGGAAGAGTTTACATGTGAACCGAAGTGAGCTTTTGGTTGATCATGTTGTATTGAACTGCGAGAGAAGTTTCGTGGATCCTCACCGCCGAGGGCGATGCTTGGTACCCGTGACTTATCCGGAGAGAAGTGTTGAGTATTCTATTTGAGAACGGGTGGCTATCTTCCGTATCCATCAAGCCGCCCTCCGAGATCGGGACGGAGTTCGACGATCGAACTCGTTTAGGTGACTTTGACCGACTTCGCGACGACCCCGATGTTTTTCCGCGCCGCCGTCCCTCGAGATCGGGGAGTTCGCTGGATGGATTTGGCGACTGGCCGGCCGCGGTGATCACGACGCCCTCTCCCGCTGTTGCTCGTTCCTTGCGCGGTCGGTTTGGGCCCCGACCTCTCGTTGTGATGCCTCGTATCTAGACGAGGCTTCGTGTTCCGTTCTTCAGATGTGGTCGACCACGTGTCACCGAGAACCGGAGAAAACTCTCCTTATTTTCTCGAGAAATCCTCGACGACGCCGTCGAGGTTTACTTATGAGCCGGAGGTTCCCCGGATTATCGCTACGATTGCTTTCGCTATGGCAACCGCCTCCCGCAGACGGGTGTCCGTGCTCGTCAAGACTTTGGATATGCTCCTGGGTTTCTCTCGATTGGGCTCTTCCCGAGTTGAGCTCGGCGTTCCCTTCGCCGCCGCGTTGTTATTGCCGGCGACGGTCCCGGATGCATGGCTTCGTGTACCGGTCATGATTATTTCCTTGTAAACGGTGGTTGATCGAAACACAAAATTTCGCCTCACGCAGGCGGCGCCAAGGATCGATCTTAATTTCGCAAGAGGAAATAAATGCGCAAGAACACCAAAGATTTACGTGGTTCGATCTATGAATAAGATCTACGCCCACGGGCAAGAGAGAGAATATGTGTATTGAGAGTGTAAGAAGCAATTACAAAGAGAGTGAATGAATCTATGTCGCCTAATCTAGCCTCTATTTATACACAATGTATTGACCTAGATCTCGAATCAAGTCTTCTAACTAGGATTCGAGATCCTATCCCTTGAATTAGGATTCTTTAGATATGGTGAGCTTCTGCGCTCCCACCGGCTTCAGAGTCTTCATGGGCCGAACTTGTCCAGCCGAGCTTGATGTCGTTTACTTGTATTGGGCCCGATGCTTGGGCCTCAGTAGTTGGGCCGTATCCTATCACGCAACTTTTATATTTTATATTATCATAGGACACAAGATTTCATTACAAAGAGAGCTACACTCCAAACCTTGAGATGAACAAGAAGCGAAACAACATTTCCAGTTCATGGCAAAACTAAGCAGAAGAAAACCAATTTTTGAAAGAGGAACGATAATCATATGCCCATCTCCAATTTGTTAAAACATCTCCAACAATAACTCTATTATAGAGTGTTTGTTTTGATCTCTTCATTTAGTCTCACTCTACACATAATGTGACACTATTCATCTAGATCGCACTTAATAATAGTAATCGACAGTATTCAAACAAAATATAACAGCATCAGAAATTCACCTAACTAGAAGGGGGCTTTCCATTCGAAACCCTAGATTCATCAAGGACATATCATAAAAGGAATTAGAAAGCATTAAATCACTGTGGTGGCGGCATGAAGGCAGGGGCGGCGCCACCGAGGAGGGAGGCCTGCTGTAGCTCGGCCTCGTTGAACTGCGTCTCGCGATCCATCTCGATGATGAGCGGGATCCCTAGTATGATGACGGTGGTCCCGAGGATCCAGGCGGCCTTGCCGGTGCTCTTGAGGAGGCGCGTCGCCACGTACTTGGCGTCGCAGGCCGCGCTCTTCCCCTTCCGCACGATCGAGTAATCGGAGATTCGCGATAAGATTCCGTCGTCGCTGCTCGGAGAGGGGCGTTTGGAAGCCATGGATGATAGGGGCGGACGCTTCTGTTTGGATCTTAAACCCTAGGAAAACCTTTAAAAGTAGCGGTGGTATTCTATGGGCGGGCGCTTCTTTTTGGATCTTAAACCCTAGGAAAACCCTTTAAAAATAGATGTGGTATTCTATACCTCAGTAGGTACATAAGGATTTTGATATTTTTATTTAGTATAAAAAATATTTTTTAAATTATAGAATAAAAATTAAATGATATTCTTCTTTAATATAAATAATATTTTTTTAATAATAAATTATATTTTTATTTGTCCGTACAATACAAATAAATATACATGAGATTTTATTTTAAAAGAAGAGTTATATTCAATATATAAATATATTTATATGTTCTTGATTAGACTCCTTGGACAAGAAAATACTCAAAAGATTAGTACATATAATCCATATCGGTCTAAATATTTATTTATTTATATTATTTTATTTGTTTACAAGTAAATATTAGGTTCCAAAAAAAAAGAAAAAAAAAGAGTAAGTGCTTCACAACTAGGTATTTTTTAAGGATAAGGCGCAAAAATATTTTTAAATGTTTTCGTAAAAAGTAAATACATATTTATTGTTATGTTTATTATAATTTCATCTCTAATGTATTTAAAATTGTGTAAATTGCTCTGATGAGTGATGGAGTATTTAACTCTATTAAAATGATAAGATGCAACTACACCTTTAAATATGTTTACAAAAAATAAATGTACCATTATCATTATGTTTAGTGTAATTTCATCTCTAAATGTCTAAAATTTTGCTGTTGAAAAATCTAATTTTAATTTGACTTTGATGATTGACAAACTTTTTAACTATGTTATATAAATCTCTAAATGTTAAAATTTTGACTTTTAACTATTTTTGTCCTCTTGCTTATTTGTCATTTGTTTTGCTTCTAACCAAATTGAGTTGTTTCAAATTCAAAAAGACATTGATACAAATGTGCTAATTAGTTATGGTCCCGTTCAAAAGCTTCTTGATATTTTCATACGATTGAGGCGAGGAAGAGAGAGAGAGAGAGAGAGAGTGACAAGCTCGGTTATGGTGGATTCAAGCTCGTAGAGCGTTTGATCAAGCAACTTCGTACAATCTTGGACGATATTTCTTTTCGACGAGTTCAATTCTTGATCGGTGAAGTAATCACGAGGCTAGTTTTTGCAACCTTAACGCGATTGACTGTTTAATCGATGGTGAATTCAAGGAGGACTGTGGAGTTGTCGATGGTGGAACAACAGAGGAAGAGATAGAGAGTGTGTGAGCATGCGTCGCTAATGAGAGGGAGAGAGGTTTCTTGAGTGGTTAGATATGTGGAGGAGTGGAGAAACGAGGACGGTGAAGATGAAAACATGCTGATTTTGGTATATGTTTTGGTGAAATGGGAGAGCATGATACCTTTGCATGTATATATTGAAGAAGGAGAGCAAAAAAAATTTGAAATTTATGTAACAAAGTTAAGAGGCCCATCAATTATCATGACGATTTGCATGACTTTAAACACGTTATCGATAAAATTGCACCAAACATAACGATAATGTTGTATTTTTCTTTGGAAAAATATTTAAAGATGTATTTGTACTTGATCTTTTTAACAGAGTTAAAATCTTTTGTCAATCATCAGGACGAGTTGTATGATTTTAAATATATTAGGGATAAAATTATATTAAATATAACAATAGAAATATATTTGTCTTTTTTATGAAAACGTTTGAGGATGTATTTGTTTATTCCTATTTTTAAGGTAATAGTAGTGCTCCACATGTGTTGCAGACACGTGATTATTCAAATTATTGTATAAAGTGAATTATTTAGTAATTATACGTAAACGTTGAAATAGCACTTTTCGGCTACCGCCTCTACCACGTCAAATATCATGACTTGGATATGTCATGCGACTGACTCCCTAACATTTACCCGATGAAATACCAGTTAGTATATGTATGAGCTTTCTATATTATTTCAATGGTGAATATTATTTTCAATTTTAAATTATATTTATTTTATTAAAAATATTTTAAATTTTAAAAAATATCAGTTTGAATTTTAATTATATTTTTTTATTAAAAATATTCTAAATTTTAAGAAATATCACTTTATACCTCAAAATATAACTATATTAAAAATATCCCAAGTTCATTTTCCAGTTTCCGAAATTGGACGAGGGATATTTTCTTCTTATTCGATGAACCACATCAAAATTTTGAAAATAGAAAAATGGACTCAAGATATTTTTGATACAAAGTTAATAGTTTATGGTTTAAAGTGATATTTCTTAAAATTCGAGATATTTTGATAAAATGTGTATAGTTTATGATTTAAATTAATATTTCTTAAAATTCAGAATATTTTTGATTAAGTGGTATAGTTTGGAGTTTAAAGCAATATTTAGCCTTATTACATAATATCATATTAACATTTGACAACTTTAAATTTGACGTGGTCAAAACAATATATGTATAGTATTTTTCATGCAAAATTCAACAAGTGGTTGTAAAATGTGAGTTTGATCTTAGCAATGAATTTTTCCTTTCTTTCGGACCCTATATTCTTTAATGGCTACAAATAAAAGAATCATGATAATCTCTTTGATTATTTCACAAATGATCCAAATAAATAAACTTCTAATTAAATTATGCTCCCATCTGGAATCACTGCACTCCTTATAACTACTATTATTCCTCCTGATATGATGTAGCCATTTGCCTCCATGTTCCCTTCCTGCACATTGTCCTTGTTTATCATCTGCAAAAAATCATATTTAATCATGCACACAGTTCCTCTGTGTTTTGTCTGAATATTTGAGATCATCAATCTTGCAACATACCATGACATTTTTCCCAATTCTTGCATGTTTATCGACGATCGCCTTCCTTATGTGTGAGCCTTCCCCAATGCCAATAGGGATGCCAATGGTTTCACCATCACTCATACCATTCTGCATTTTTCGTTCTCTTAATTAGGACAACTAGATTTCACTAGGCCCATGTTTTGATAATTTTACTACAGTAGTTAGATTATACAAAATACTAATGTATTTTTCTTACATGATCATAAGTATCACTTCCCATAATAACGGAATCCTCAACCACAGCATTGTTTCCTATCCTTGTTCTCATGCCTACCACAGTGCCTTTGATCCTGCATTTCTGCTTTCAAGAAAGAAAAGCCAGCAAAAATACATAAAACCAACGACAAAAAATCCAAAAATGAGACAGATTTTGTATGTTTGCTTACAGTAAGAATGCAGCCATCTCCGATGATGGAATCCGTGATGACTGCATCAGTTACAAGAGTCGGAGGCAGATGGCGAGGCAGCGTGTAGAGAGGAGAATCTCTATCGTAGAAACTGCTACCATAACCAAGACCATGAATTTGTTGTGTTTATGGAAAGATTAATGCAGAGTGCCTTTTTGTTCAAAATTTATAAGTTGGAGTTACCTACTCATACACTGTGTTTGCCCTTCTAATGGTTTCCATATTCGCACGGTAGTATGCCTTTATGCTTCTCATATCCTCCCAATATCCATCAAATAGATAGCCATATACCTACAAAGTTGGAAAATGCAAGAAACAAGGTTCAAGATTTTGATCTGAATTGATTCAAGATTCAAGATTCAAGAAAAGAGATGCATCACCTTCATTCCAAGAGAGATTGCACCTGGGATCACTTGACTTTTCAAGTCATTCATATTTGGGAAAGTCTCTGTCAGCAGCTTTCTCATCACATCTCTGTTGATCACATAGATTCCCATGCTCGAAAATACATCATCATCACAATTATTTATCTGTTGAAATCTTCTTGACTGTTAGCCTTATTTCTATCTGTCAAGGATATGATTTTGAAGCGGAAAACTCACTGTCATTGTGCTGAATTCTGGATTCTCTCTGAATTCAAGAACTTGATTTTGAGCATTGAGTTTGAAGATCCCAAATCCAAGATCCTCATTCTTGGCCGAGCTAAACAAAGACACAGTTATATGTGCTTTGCTTCTCCGATGGGCGTCTATGAGCTTCTGATAGTCCATTTTATAGAGATGGTGGCCAGGAAGAATCAAGAACTCATTGACAGACAACTCCTCAAGAACCCACAAACACCTCCTAATTGCATCTGCAGTTCCCTAATCACATACAAATGCATCCAAATTTAGGCCTTGTTTAAGCGTTTTTAGGCCATGTTAGAAAATGTGATGAATACCTGAAACCAGCCCTTGTCATCTGGGCTCTGGTAGGCTGCAATAACTTCAACAAATCCATCCTTTGAGAGACGGGCCCCGGAGTAGGCCCGTGCAATGTGGGAGTTGAGGGAGGTCGAGTTGAACTGAGTGAGCGCATAGATTTTGGTTATGTTGCTGTTGATGCAGTTGCTCAGCACTGCATCAACCAGCCTGTAGTTCCCAGCTATAGGAATTGCAGCTTCCGATCTCCTTTTTGTCAGCGGGTACAGCCTCGACTGCGGTGATTGGTCTCCAAACACAATTGCTGCAACACTCTGATATCACACTAATAAACACTTCACATTCTTGAAGAACAAAAGAAAAAGAAAACCTCAAATTTTTGTAATATAACTAGCCTCATCACCTGGCTTGCTGGTGGGAAAAGGGAGTTCGAACAGTCTGGATTTTGTGAACTCTTCACCAAAAAAGTTGAAGGAGATGTCGTGCCAAGATGTGATGCAGGCTTGTAGCAAGTGTAGCGAAGGCTGCACAATGAAGAGATCATAGGCATTATACTAACAAAATTGAACTATTTTTTTCCCTTCTTGAACAGAATGAGTTTGTTTATTTTGCTAAAGAAATGTGTGATTTTTTTAATTTTTGTAGGTGCATTGTGAGGGGAGAAGGATTTAATGAGGGAGATAGGGAGGGAATATTTAGGTTTCTTCTTCATGATGGACACTAGATTGGATCTTGTCTCACCAGCTTGTTGTTGCTACTCATCAAATAGTCTTTTATCATAGGTATATGCATTTTGATGAAATCCAATGTTTTTTAATTATTTCATGAGGAATCTACAACTATTATCTTCAGTGTGCATTGCATAAATATCACGTTCATGTGCAATAGCCTACAAACCACACATGAGTGCGCATTGGATAAACCCAAGAGACGGCCAAATCACATTTGAAAATCAAGTATAACAGATTCAAACACATAGAGGCGTTAGTGTGGTTCAAACGTGTGGTTCATATATGTGACCTTTTGGCTACAGAAACCCGCTTTACTATGGCGTTGTCCCAAATGTACACTTTGTGTTTTGATACAAAACTTGGTTGGCATAAAGTTAAAAGACAACAACATCGTAATCTTAAACATCATATCTCTATTTTCTGGCTTAGTATATTACTATGATTTGTGATACTTTTGGTCTAAGCTTCTTCTCTTCACTTTTTGTGTCTTTATTCCATCATGTTAGATGCTTGCTGCTCCATGCGACCTTGTGTATTTCTGTAATCCCCTCTCAAAAGACGGTATTACCCTTTAATTTTTGCTCTTCTCAAAAGACGGTATTACCCTTTATTTTTTGCTCTTAATAACCTATATTGGTCATTATATGTATCCTTGGAATTTCTCTTTCGATTTTAAATGAAGATTTGTCAAGCACCACCAACAACAATAGTACTAATAATAATTTTTGAAGTGAGAAGTCTAATTAATATTCTTTTGTAGAGTTTAATGGGACTAATATTATTGTGCCATTTCTAATAAGATATAGATGCATAATTTTTAATTTTTTGAATTGAACTTCAATTTTTGTGTTTAAAGGGATATAGAAGGTAATATTGCTAATCACCAAGGGTGCGTGGTCCGTACATGGACTAGGAACTTGGAAAGCTTGAGAGGAAGTTTAAGTGATGTTTGGAAGCTGAGAATATAGATAGCCTGAAGTTAAGTATTTCTCCTCGGCTTTTGTCTCATAAATAAAATGTGTTATAAATCAAATGGAAAAAAAGTAGGTTAACATATATGGATTATTTTAGGTTCTGATTTCGGACAGATACAAAAAATCTCTTGTAAGTGAAGACAGCAAGTTGAAAAGGTACAACACAACAAAGCCTTGGGTGCAAACAGGTGCGCTTCTCAAACCTTCAGATGATGCTCAAACAAAGATGCCATCTCAATCTGCCAATGGAAATAGATAATATATAAGAAAAGTGTACGAAAAGCCTAATCCAAACTATGCACAAATTCAAACTCACTCTGTCGAAATACGTTATACCAGATATATGAGCATCAATATAAGTGCTGTAGCTAAAACTTCAAAACCAAGAAGTAATATATGTATAGTGAACTTACAGCGGTCAATGCTGTTTCAGAGCCCTTGTTTCCAGCCTTACCACCGGCTCGATTTAACGCCTGCAGTCGTTGTGGTATAGCTTTTTCATGTTAATTGTTTGAAAACGCAAAGGGAATATAATTTCACATTTTTATGAACACAAAAGGTCAAAAGAGACTCAAAACTCAAAAGCAAGATAAATAGCAGAGCATCAGGAAATGTTTATCATTAATATAAAAAATTAGTTGGAAAAAACACAGGATAAATGAATGTAATAGTTTACCTGGTCCATGTCATCACACGTCAGAACACCAAATATGCAAGGGACACCTAGGAGTATTATAAAACAGGATCCCATATGATTAGTGATTACCAACCAGAATAGTTTGGACGGTGATGCATCAAAGTTGTTCAAAAATATCCAGCAGAGCGCAAGGTAAAACTATTAATATATTCGACATTTGACTTGACTTACCTGAACTTAGACCGGCAGACAATACTCCAGAAGCAGCCGAATTTGCCACAGCATCATAGTGGGATGTATCGCCTCTAATCTACCAACCAAAGACGTTAAAATAGAATTCTTCAGTAATAACGAGCACATCATGACACAAAGGCGTTTAGAATTTGATAGCCTCCACAGTCAAGAATTTAGTCATAGCATGTATTGAAAACTGAACTGTGAGAATGCATTGGACTAGAGAAGAATTGACGGATTAACAATTATAATATGTGAAGAAAAGCTCACCACAGCCCCAATACACAAGACTGCTTGATATTTTCTTGATTTCCCAAGCTTCTCAGCAACTAGGCCGATTTCAAAGCTACCAGGAACCCATACAACCTGGTGGAAGATAATCGAAACAATGCATGTTCTTCAGCATGAGAGTTTATTGGAAAAAATTAAAAAGAAAAAAAACATAACAAGGATGAAACTTGAAACCGTGACATATTTATATTGGCAGGTTAAATAAACAAAAAGGTACAGAACAAGACTTAACTTATTTTCAATTTTCTTCCCTTTTTACTGCAGATTTGTCCGCTCATGTTTCTCTACGTTGTTACCTATGCGTGCAACTATACATAGAGACAAATAACTTGCACAGATAGAAATACTGTGTTCAAATTCCAATGCATTAGTGGCTTTATGTATTTCCACCCCTTCTACCAAATGATGGTTTATTAGCAACATCAAGAACTACTTAAAAGAATGTGATCACTTTGCTCAGAAAGAAATTTGGCATCCTAGATTGTTTAAATACAATTAAACTGCAAAAAAATCTTGAGACATAAGTTTCACTGGAGTAACTAGACTATGCATGTAAGAAAACAAATACTCCCTCCGTCTATCATAAGTCTATCACTTGCGGACGGTACGGAATTTAATAAAATTGTTGGCGGGTGTTATTAGAGTGGAGAAAGGTTACCACCATATGTTAAGTTATGAGTGGTAGGAATGGATTTTTGGTAAATAATGAGTGATTCTGGGGTTGAATAATAAGTAGTGTAATAAAAAAGAAAATGATACACTTTTCGTGGACGTTGAATAAAACAATTGTGATACACTTATCGTGGATGGAAAGAGTATTTGCCATTCGAACATTCTAAAATCTTCATATTGACAAGCAGTGAGCGCAGGGAGCATACAAAACGTAAAATTAAACAGCAAAAACTATAGTGCAGGTAGATAACTAACATCAATATCTTCCTCTTTAACCGAATATCTCTTGAAGGTATCCAAAGCTCCCTCCAAAAGTGGCCTGGTTACGATCTCATTGAAACGTGCCACCACCTTCATGCCCAAATAAATCATTATTGTTACAAAGAGAAAACAATTTGAAGGCTTCCACTCAAACCCCAAATCACCAACCAAATAGGAGCATTGGTTTTGAGAGATGACAGGAAAACAAATAAAAAAACACTAATAACAACAAATAAAAGCAAAACTAGTTCATGTTTAGAATGTATTTTTGGAAGAAGTAAACAACATGAGCATGCTATAAACTAAGAATTAAATTGCATAATCTAGAGACAGTTTAAAAAAAGCTATGAGCCTACAAAAGAATAAATAATAAATAAAATAAAAAAGAACAAGTAAGACTCCAAATTTACACGAGGGCAGCATCACAGACTATAGCAAAACGGAGGCCCTCGGCTGAGGTAAGCGAGCCGGTCAAATGTCGAACAGCTGAAGTCTGTGAGAATGATTCTTTCTTTCCACCCTTGTCAACCCATAATCCCAAACCTGTTAAAGATGATGTCACATCAAAAATACACAAACAACAAACAAAGAGTAACAACAATAGCCAAAATTAAACAGAAGCATAATTTATTTGCCAATCTTGTTTCACAATTTCTCCATTACTTCAATCAGATTCACAGTCATACGCAATTGAATCAAACGACAAGAAAAGCGCCTAAGCCCCTAGGAAATGAAAATAAATAAAAAAAGAGAGAGAGGAAGATTTTCTCTCTGAGAAGAACAAAAAAAGAGACCTTTGTGACTCTGGAAGGCCGGCGAGGAAAGTGGAAAAGCAGTAGCTGCAGCTAGGTTTGTGGGTTTATCGTTATTGTTCAAAGAAATGCAGTAGCAGCGGAGGGGTGAAAAACTGACAAAAGATTTAGCTGGATTGCGGAGCGAATTTGGTGAAAGAAGGGATGAATTTGCAGCAAACGAAGCCATTTTCTGCGTATGAAGAACTCGAACTCAGTGCAGAAAATGCAAATCGAAGCGCCTGTACTAGCTTCTTGTGTGAGGGTTAAGTGTATCAGTGACGATTTAGGTTTCAACGTTCTGTCCTGGCATCAATAGGATCTCAGCTGATTGCATATTTTTTTATTTTCATATTTTAATTTTTTTTTTGTTTCTTTGAAAAGAAGAGTAATGTTTTAAAAAAAAAAAAAGAAGTGACACCAATATTTATGTATATTACATATAGTAATTATTTTACCTTTATCGTTTACAATATGACTTTTATATCTTGGTACCATAAACAGTATGCTTACAATTTGTATAGTTTTTCTAAAAAAATAAAAAATAAAAAAATTGTATAATTTATAAAATGGATTTATTTTTTGTTAAATTAAAGGTAACATGAATACCGAAAAAGTATAATCATATATGTTAAAAAGTTGATAAAAACTTGGGTAAGCTCCGTCTCACCGTGAGTTCAATTCTTTTTTTATTAAAATAATTATATATTAATTATGATGAGTAAGGATAATTAGATTTTGTTAATTTATAATTAAATTTATTAATTTTTAATTCAAAATTAGAATTTATTAATTCATAATTATGATTTATTAATTCATAATTGAGGTTTATTAATTCATAATTAGGGTTTATTAATTCAAAGTTAGGGTTTATTAATTCATAATTATGATTTATTATTCAAAATTAGGGTTTATTATTTTCAATTAGGATTTATTAATTCCAAATAAGGTTTATTAATTCATAATTAGCGTTTATTAATTCAAAATTAGGGTTTATTAATTCAAAATTAAGATATATTAATTCAAAATTATTATTTATTAATAAAGTTATTAAACTAATTAATTTTAATTAGAATTAATTTAATTTAATTAATTAATTAGGATTATTTAATTAACAAATTAATTATGATTAATTAATTAACTAATTAGAGGTGGTCTCAACATCATCTAAAGTGATTGATTGAGTAGTCGACATGTATTTTTTACAAGATCATCAACTTTGATTTTATTTAATTACTATTGATGTTGTAAGCACATAATTGTGAATATCATGTTCTTTGTGCCAAGGTTTAAGAATCATGTCGTAAATCAGAAATGACTAAGAAAAATGTTTTTGTATGCAGTTACCCTTACACTGAAATAAATAATACTGTGTGGTATTAGTGTAATTAACACATCACACCATTTCTGCTTTGGTTGTTTCATGTTTGGATGAAAAGACTTTCTTCACATCTAAAATGGTGTCGACCGTTGAGAGGTATGATTTGCTAGCAATAGCAATCCTTAACAATAGAATATGCTAAATTAATGGAAGCCTCGTAGTTTATTACTAGTTCATAAAAATATGCTAAATTCGAACTAATTATTACAACCAATTAGTGATAAGCCAAATATTAAAAGAGAGGCTACATTGCAAGTTACTCAAGATAATTTTATTAATTATTTTTTACCAAAAATGTTTGGCATAGCTCAGTATCTCCAATTATAATGAAAATTCTTTAAATAATACTCACTCCGTCCACAAAAAGCTTGCAATTTTCTTTTTTTAAACATATTTTAACACTTATAATGTAAAACCCCCTCTCAACTCACAATAATTTATTAAAAATCGTGCCATCAAAAACAATGCAAACTTTTGATGAATGAAAATAATATTATAAACAGGTTAGTAGAAGAATAAGAATAGAATATCAATATTCTCTTTTTCCTCGTACAATTTTCTCAATTTTGTTTTATCATTGATCCGAGTCATGCTCCTACTTAAAATTCACTAAACATGCAAAATCCTATGTATCCAATAACCAGATTTAACAGAGGTTAAAATCTGCACGACACAGATAACTAACTGATCAATGAGTTGAAATCCTCAAATACTATAACAAAATTGAGTTACAAAGCTGCATACTAGTTTTGCTTCCACAAATATGCAGACAGGTAGGGTTTGTCGGTTGAAGAGGCGAACGGTCTAAAACAGCGTGGACTCGTCTGATAGATCACGTTAGTTAGAGAAGATCAGGCACGCCGCAGGTACCAATTCCATCCACTTAAACTAATAAGAGCTTGTCCTCCAATTCTTCAGGATACATCTACTGCAACTTGTATATATTCATACCTGATTGTCTATCCACCATTTCAACGAATGCAGAAAGATACAACTCTCCCTCTCCGTGATTTACAGAAACAAGCCACGCCACAATTATTTACCAAAGAGATGCTCAACATCCAGCTGTCTGGCATGTATGCTTTGTATTGGCTGGACAACTGCAGTTATGCAGAAATTAAAAGCTTTAGCACGATCAAGACCAAACGAGGAATAGCAGGTGTTAGCACCTCTAATCCTTTAGCCACCGAGTCTAGCTGTATAATTACTGGAAACCCTTCTTGCCCAAGGACTTTGATCTGGTAACCAAGAAGGTGGTGACACAAGAATGGCATACCATCTTAAATTCAGCAGGGAAACAACAAGATACGGTGAGTCTTTGAAAACCCCAACTATTTCTGATTCAGCTTCTGATTCCTCATCCAATATTAGATTCTCATACTTCAACCTGAAACCTTCGAGAATATTGCCATATTCAGAAATCATCCTCAAACTCAAGACTTGCAATGCTTCCATAGCAGTGCTATGGAAGCCATTATCTGCATATGCAGAGAAGACATGGCGGCAGGTCGATGGATCTGGTTGGATTTTCAGCCGGTGCATCTTCTCCACAATCAGCTCGACCACATCAATTTTTCCCTGAAAATTAAATCTACAGATTTAGAACAATCAATAAACAACTTGTTTAGAACTATTCAGGCTTCACATGTCGCTTCCATGTCACCAGCAACAATGTCATACTACAACAAAAGCAACAGAAGAATATTGACCAGATGTTATTATGTTGTATTTTTTATAGGCTCCTGCCTACACCATATCATCTATGCTATAAAACCACTACTTGGTTTAAGTAAATTACCTTTTGACTAGCTATTTTAAGAATAGCATTGTACAAGAGAAGATCGGGTCGAATTGAATCTGAGCTTGCCAGATCGAGCAGTCTAAATGCCTCACTGAATGCTTCACGCATCGACAAGATCTGACACAAAGAAAGCTTTTTATAAGATTGTAAACTAATAAAATTTCATCTGCCATTGACAAGCTCATACTTCCAACAAAAGAGATGGTTCGACAAATATGCTGAACGTCCAAACACTATATGTCCTTCTGCAAATTCTACATTCTGGATAACAATTAAGAATAAAAGCTATTCGAATTTGTAGAAATTAAGTGTAAGCCGAACTAGCAGGAAAACGAAAGCGAGTCAGCACCAAAAGACCACCAAAATTTGAACCTAAAAAACTAATGCTAGATCTGCTGCAACTAACTTGAAGAACTCGAGGTGCATAACGAAGCTTATAAACAGGTTGCTTTCAGTCCTCAAAATGCCTAATGCATGAGGGAGACCCCGCTATGGATACATGGACCCAAATAAACATCTTGTTCTCAAGTTCAATACTTAATATTAGTTAGGCACAAGATTCTATATTAAATTTTAACAGATTGAAAGTCTTTGATATCCAGGACTTGTGCTCAAAAGCATGCATAGAATTAGTGGTTTCACAAAATATATTTGAATCTCTCCCTCTAGAGAGGAAAATTTAAATCTAACAAAATGAATTATTCAAGAATTCACCATAAAGAAAATAACACCACCAGAATTGGAATATAAAGTTTTGAAATTAGGCACAACAAGAAAAAAGTAGAAGTAATTCCAATACTTATTTTTCAATAGTACACAATCAACTTTTGGCTCAAAACAGAGCATGAGAGTATACCTTCACCAGACCTGTATAAATTACCACATTCATAGGGAAGCCATCACGAATCAACCTTGAAATCAGGGCACAAGCAGATGTATAGCAATTTATAATGCTACAGCAGTCAATCATGATACCATAAGTTGAAAGACTTGGTGAGAGTCCACACGAAATCATTTTCTTGAATATCTCAATTGCCGCATGACTCTAAAAAGAAAAGAAAATCTATTATCAGTACTCTCACACACATATATATATGATAAAGCATCAAGCACTGAGATACTTACTTCTTTAGCCTCAACAAGAGAATGCAAAAATGTGTTATAAATCTGAATTCCTAGATTTGTGCTTCTATATAGACACTGCGACTCTGCAATGCGTATGTACTGGATCAGCTCCTCGACCATTTTCTCCCTACCAAGAGCTTTCAGCTGCAGAAACCAGGAAGGTGTAAATAGCTAGCAATTCCATTTGAGTCAGCAAAATGATGACAGACAGATCCGAACATGGGATCTATAGCACTGAGGATAATCCCTTATTCTCTATATTCAAGTTCAAAAATTTAGAACTCCTAAACAGAGACATGTTCCCCTGACAGAATATACAATTGAACTCTTAAAAAAATTGCAAATTTCTATAACCTTTTCACACTCAGTATCAATGATTAATTATTTGATGCAGCCTTTAAATATGAAGAAAATTGTTTGCTTCCTAGGTCTCGATTTATGCTCTGAAACTACTGAAAATCCTAATGATGCAACACTTACCAGGTTTTGCAGTGAAAAAAGATTGTGCTGGATGCCATGCCTCATCATATCCATTTCTATGACCTTTATCCTTTTAGAAGCCTCAGCTTGTGATATGCTGTTTGCATCGTCATAAGGTGCATTAACGCTGCCAAATAATGAGAACAGAAGCTCATATGTTCTGATATCTGGCATAAGATTCTTATATTTCATCCTGGCCCATACCCTAATAGCCCGTTCAGGTTTATCCTGCAACATTATAGGACAAGTATAAGGCTATAAGCAAAGGCAAGGTTTTGACAACCCACAAATAGAAAATTTCCATCAGCCTGCTCCAAAAAATGAATCAAGGAAATCAATGATGAAAACAAGAGGAATTGATTTCCCTACAATCAATCTAGTATGGAGTTTCATCTCTCGGAATCCCAATGCTACACCAGAACCAAATGACTGGCTGGCTAAAAATACTGGGAAAATGAGAATCATTAAATTTTTATGTTATTAGCATTGATGTGATCAATGTGATACTTAAACACATTCTGAAAAATAGTATTTAAGTAATGTTAAATTCATTGGCCAGGTCAATTTTAGCAATTGCATGGTCTAACTGTGATCAAGTTGCTAATAAAAACGCAGTGCCGGGTGTACTCACCACTGTTTCACATGCTTTAAGGAACTCATTGAAAAGATTGACATGATTACATTTTGATACTTGATTCAAGAATGTCTCAGCCAAGTCCAGTTGCAAACCCCTGCTGCAGCTAACTGATAGTGCAGCAAGAGTCGAATCAGAAGGCTTCATATTTTTCTGTTGCATGACATTTAACTGCAAAAGACATGGACAATGAAAGTATAGTCACTAATAAGCGACAAATGCCACTAATCGGCCTCTAAATGGACATCACTGTAAAGATTATCTTACCAATTCCATGCCATCATGGAAAGTCTTAACAGAAACCAATGCTCTTATGTAGCCATTATAAGTACGAGATGATGGTTCCAAGCCAAGAATTCGCATCTGAAAAAAAGAAACGAGCAGAAAACATAGGTCAACTATCAACCATCTTTTCTTTTCTTTCTTCCCATTAATTCTACCACATCCGCTCCCTCCCTCTCTCCCTCTGAGGAATGCCTTGCAATTTTTAAGCTGTCACTTCACAGCAGTATGTATACATATACTAGTAGAACCCCTGGAAAACTATTCAATGTTTGTCTCCAGCATTCAGTGTTTGTTTTGAAATTTACTCTCGTATACACAACAAATTATATAAGAGTTCTTGATTAACAAACTTGTCATACCTGTAGCATTAATTGCTCAGCAAACATAATATTCCGAGAACGAGCACAAGAGGAAATGATGTCATCAAAGGAGCCCATTAACAATTTCATGACAGGTCTAGAGAAAGGCTGTTCTGACAAACTTATATCAGCATCTGCAACTCCTCTCACTTGCGTTCCAAATCTAATCCCCTGATTCGAACCATTTTCCTTGTTATACATTGGACTATAGGGTGCAGAAGTATAATTACTCCTTATGTATCTATCTCGTGCCAAATTGTTGCTGAAAGGGATAGGAACATCCAATCTTGAAATACACATCCTTTCCTCGTAAGTTGCCGTGGTGCTAAATTTATGCTGGGAAGCTGCGGCAACCATTTGCTGCAAGGCTTTATAAGCAAACTTTAAATCTCCCAATCTTGTGAAAGCCCATACAAATTTCCTAAGACTTATAATGCTCAGAGAATAGTAGTTGACACAATCCTTCCAAATTTTATGAGCTGCTGAGAGGTTCTGCTGCAAGACTGCAAGCTGAAAAGAGAGAAATTTAAAAATTGTTTACACTTCCTACTTAATGACACTTAAAGCCCAATGAAATTTAGTTTATGATCTGATTCCTTGATACCACCACTATAAAGCAAACAATGTATAAGTATTTGTTTTGTACAGATAATCAAATTTATGATGTGCAAAGCTCAGAAACCAAGCAACAACAGAGTTCAATGATATTGCTTCTGCTCTAAGTTCATGGGGCTTTATTTTCTTGCAATACTTATAGTTATATGTCCTATATCAAATTGCATTTAACTATACTCTAATTGTCAATGGTCTAAGATTAGCTTGTTTACTTCATGATTATTATACTCTCTACTCCGCATGCAAGATATAGGTTTACTCCAGGCACAGGTGCTAAAATTGCAAATACATGTCTCATGCCTAATTCAACTCGCAAAGCACTGCAAGTAGCCTAACAAAGGACAGAGACAACTAATAGAAAAAGGGAACAAGAAATAGAATTCACAACACTGCAACAATATAGGAAAGAAATTAATGAATATATTATGGGTTACTCTTACTATTACTCAAAAAAATGCTCCACAAATGCAGTAATGGTTATATTTTGTAAGCACTTGTCAATAAAATATAGCAATAGTCTGTTCACCTTGAGAAGCTGAGAGTACGTAATAATGTCTTTGAGCATTCCTTCTTGCTCCATCAAATGCAAGACTTCATTAGCATGGTTTAAGCTATTCATTTGAACGGAGACTTTTAACAAATAATTGTAAACTCGTAAAGTTGGATATATTTCTGAATGTTCCCTTTGAATGCTCAGGATACTGAACGCCTGATGTTTTGGAATATAAGAAGAAGATATCATTCAGCTTATCAAATAAATTCATGCAATGTCTCTGGACTTACAAAGAGCAATGTAAAACTGATTAGATGGGTTTGCATGAAGCAAAACACAACCAACAGATGGACATGAAACAACAGCAGAAGAGCACAACATGTGAATACCTCATCCAAATAACCACCTTTGCAGAGAGCCTTAATCGTAAAGAAATAACATTTGCCACTCAATTTAACATCCTTCTCCATCAAAAGTTTCCAAGTTTCCATTGCAAACTGCAGAGGAAGAAACATATTGTTTTCAATATTTTGCACGAGGTGATAATCCATCATACCATCCTCCCACACTTCCTCCGCATATACACAGGTATCTAGCATTTGCTTTCTGTATACCAGATCTTTGTAATATTCATCACTTTCAGATCGTAAAAGTGGGAAATGAAAACGAATGTCCCAAAAACTGAAGAAAGGCAGAAAGGAGGGGGGTGAGCTACACAAAGCTTCAGAGAGAGGATACCTACCAATGGATCAGGTGCACTCGCACAAAACTGAAGGATAGGAATGAAAGACCGCACTTTCAATGCTCGGTCTCCACTACCAAGTTGAGACAGTAGATCAGAAGCTCTACTTCTCTGTCCCAAGTGAAGTGCATTTACTACTTCCTCCACTAATTTTCTCGCAATTGACTTTGTCAGCAGATATCCTTCACCGCCCAGAATTTGCCATTAATAAAATCTTTTACTACAATTTCTGTAATGCAGTACAACTGAGAAATGATAAAACAGACTTCTAATTTTGAGCAACAACCATACAAACAGCGATGACCTTTACTAGCTCTAGAACATAGAAATTCATCTTTGCTTTCGTGTAAAAAATCAAATATAATTGGATTTTACCAGTAGAGGTCCCAAAAAATCGCCCTCCTTTGACAAAGCCAGCCTCCTTCGTTTTGCCCTGTTAATAAAGTTCCTTCGAAGTTAAGCAATGTAGAACAAAAAGATCAGTGCAGTTGCCTTTCACAAAGTCAAATAAGCTAAACATCTTTCTTCTGTTACAAGCCAATAGAAAATTGTAAGTTATCAAGTTTCATCTATCCATATCCTTGCACTAGGAATTCCAATTCCTCTACATCAAAAGATGAACTTATATAAACCAAATTATAACACAACAATCTAAATACAATTAAAATTTTCCAATTCCTCACAAGGAAAAAAGAAAAAAAGAAAAACTAGAACTTCGATATATGCAAATTTACATAAAACTGCTAACAAAATGTTACATGCAAAAACGTACTATATCGAAGGCTTTCCATTCTCGGAAAGAATTCGTCGTGCATTTTAGTCGGGAAAGCAGCCTGTTCAATCCCATTAAGCATTTAATTAGCAAATCAATAAAAATAAATATCAATGATATGTTTGTCCGAGCAGACACCGCCAGCATCACCTTTTGATCAACATCGCCGGAGCTTCTTCGACCGAAACGCCGCCGTCGTCGATCCTTTTCGGGAAAAAACGGTGTAGCTGCTGCCTCTACCAGAAGCAGACTTGTGCTGGGCCAACTGTCTTCTTCTAGGAATGGGCTGTATATTACATTGAAAAAAGCCCATTACGCGCGCGGTCTAAGTCTAATTGGGCTGTATCCAGCTTTTGTCGTTATATCTCCAAATTTTTTTATATATATGAAATATTAACTATCTAGTTAATATTGATCTTTCTACTCCTTTTTTTGGAGCAGAGATCTTTGATCTCTTATCCTCCCAAAGTTTTATGTAACATAAATATTGATTCAAATTATTGGTATATCGAAATGAAATTGGGTGAGATTAGAATTAATTTGTAAATGAAATGATAACAATAAATGAATCAGATGAATAAAGAATTTATTTTTCCGATCTCCACAAGAAATGTGATTCAAATGAATATTGTATTTCTTAATTGATTAAAATCATTAAAAATTTAAAAATGATAGTTATTAGTTACATACAAATATTGAAACAATATACATGATCAAGTACAGGAAATTACGTGGATTACTGAAACTATATATCATACTATGAGGGTGTTTGGTTGAGCTTATAAGATCCCTAAAACCATTTATCCTAGATCGTCCTTTTATGAGGAAACTAGTTGTGATCAATTATTGTATAAAATGCAATTTTTGGGATATATATATATATATATATATATATATATATATATGTGTGTGTGTGTGTGTGTGTGTGTGTGTGTGTGTTAACGTAAAAACCATTTTTATAGTAAGAATATAAGAATAAAAAATGATAGATTTACTGTGAAAGTTGATGAATCCGTCGGGAAAGTTATTGAATACAAAAAAAATAGAATTTTCGCCTTTCATGATATTCTAACCTGAGTAAAAAATTCTAAATTTTTTGTTTAGTAATTTTCCCGACGGATTCATCAACTTTCAAAACGAATTCATTTGATTCTTAATTTTTAGGATAAAAATGATTTAAACCTAATTATGGATAAAAATAGAATATATATATATATATATATAGATATAGATATATAGATATACATAGAAATCCAAAATAATATTTGTGTTAAAGGTAATTTTTTAGTCGCCCCGACATAGCTAAAAGTTCATATTTTAGGAACTCGTATTGCATACACAATAACCTTCACCCACACGATTAAATAAAATAATTTAAATCTTTTAATTTCAAAGTTTCAAAAATATTGATGAATGACGTAATATTTTATCCCCAAGTTGCAACTTTATATTAAATAAATAAGTTTATATGAATTATTTTTATTTCTTTTAGGTCCAAAAAAAGATTATATGATATCATGATATAAAATTCCTAAACTTTATTAATTGTTGGGCAATGTTTTACCTTGAGTTCCTAAAATTCCTAAAATAAATTATACTTTTAGAATGTCTGTTTGAACGTACGTCTTGTGACATACATGTGGATTGGACCAAATTTAGAGTATATCGACACTTGAATAGCTTGTTAGGGTAAGTAGGCTTTATTGGCAATTAAGCTTGAATTATTAGGGGAGGGGGTTCTCGGAAAATTGAATTAGTAGTTACAGAAAGAAAAAGTATTCATTTTTGGTTTGGTAGGTATTATTAATAAGTAAATAATTAAACTACTCTTAATTATTGCATTCATAGGGGTATATATATTTGTAATCATCAAAAATAAAAAAATGTATTTTACCTAACCTAACTGGCTAACCACGGCCTGTTTGGTAGCTCTGTTTCGATAGGATTGCAAAGTTATCATGGGTAATGCGTCTGTTTGGTAGCCTGTTTCAGATCCTTCTCGCCTGTGTTTTAATGACGGCTTGGTGGACGCGTCTGTTTGGTAGCTCTGTTTTGCACTATTTCTTTAGGATTTGTAACCCACAAAAGTGGTGGGTTACAAAACCCATTTGAACAGTATATTTTAACTAGATGAAACCTAGCTAACCTACCAAACGTGAAGTTTAGGAATCTTCAAATTTTCAAATTTGAAAATGAACTAGTTTCGTATTCTTCCCCCATAATTAATTCAAACTTCCTCTCTACATAGATAACTTCGGCACGACTTCCTTGCTTTCCAACATCTATTAATTAGTACTATATACTAGTAAATGAAGCACCAAACTTTCTCTCTATTACTATTGGCCTTTGAGAATGATGGTTCAATTTATATGGTATTAGAGTATTAGTTTTCCCACTAATCAAGCATGTATAATATTATAGACATGTATAATATAATATAATATTGGGTTAATTGTCAGAAATTGGATAGTATTTATTTAAATTTGTATTTTCACATGACATTTTAAACGTTAGAATTACAACATCACTTCCTTTTATAGTTTTATTCAAATACACCATCCTTAGCTTTTGCAACAAAAGTTTTCCGATGTGTTCCATATAATGCATGTCTGCAGTAATGGAGTTAGGAATTTTTCTTAGAGGTCATAAATTAATAATTTTAGAAAAATAGTATAATTTTAAAAATAAATTATGAATTAATAAAAAATTCAATAATAGCATAATATCGTTTTATTACATGACAACGCAAGATTATATGTTTTAATATAAAAGCAAAATAATGAAACAAAATTAAATAATTAACTATGTTTAGTTCAAGCTAACAACTATGCAAAAACTATGTATGCGAATATTATATAATCAACTCTCAAGATCCTAATAACTTTCATATAAATAAAAGTAATTATTCGTAACTAAACTTGTCTCATATATGTATAATATTCATATATCTTGTAATAGTACAATATTGTAACTTACTTGCAAATAATTAATCAAACAATCAATAATAGCTTCAAAAATAAATAATTCAACACAATAAATACATTATAAATGTCAATGTAAAGAATTCTAATTTATAAAATAAATCATAATTTTCTTGTATCTATTACAATTCCAAAATGAATTCTAAATCCAAAAAATCCAACCATACGATGGGAAATAATTATATAAATTATAAGAAGAGTAGCAAAAAACAATACTTTTTTGAATTTTTGAAAAAAAAAAAAGAAGACCACTTATTATCACTTAAGAGTACTATTTTGTTATGTGATTCACACTCTCTCCCTCAATGTAATAATATTTTTTTTATCTTTTTAAATTATATCTAATTATTAAATATTAAATATTAAATACATATTAAAGACTTATATACTACCAAGGCTTAATGTGCTCCGTCATTGAATGTTTAAAGTGTACTAATTAGTTAATTTTAGTTATTCCACATTAATATATTATGTTGAATTTGTGGATTTATACTTATTTTTGGATGAAAGAGGATATTATATTATTCAGATAAATCGTCATTTACAATTTCTCTCAGCCATCGAGGAAAATCAGCAATCCAAACGAATGATCGCAAATAATGCACATTAAATTGTGACTGTATACTTTTTTTTTTGTCAATTTAATACAGAAATTTTAGAGACTACGTCACGGTGGACTCGAACCCGAGACCTTTGGCCTATAGCATTAACCACTCTACCACTAGGCCAACATACACACACAACTGTATACTTTATAATTAATGATGTCTGACTATCTTTAATCCATTTTTTACCTAAGTATTTCTTATCCCCTATGTATACATATTTATGACTGTATATCATTTTATCCATTTTTACCTAAGTATTTCTTATCCCCTATGGATATATATTTATTATATTCAAATTATGAATTGGATCGGGAAAAAAAGGAAAAAAATTACATTAAATTTCTATCAGTTAATGTCTTTGATCTTGATCAAATTGATCAGTTTCACATCACTCAATAATTAAATTGCGCTTAATTGCAGTAGTAGGTGTACACTGTTTTTCTGGTTGCATACGTCTATACGTTTAGCTTTGAAAATAGAAGCACATGTATATATGTAGAGCTCATATTCAGTCTCTATATATTTAGGAGCGTTTATTTTTATGATATGATTGATAGATAAAAATAATTCAAATTCTTTTATTTGATAGATTAATGATAGATTGATCACTTTTGAACTTATTTGAAAATCTTATTCTTCAAATACTCAATCATATATTTTATCAATACATGTCTTAATCCTTTAACCGAACCCAGTATTTCTGACGACAGATGTTTCAACATTGAGCTCTTTCCTCGTCATGTTTTGATTTGGTTGGCTTTAAGTATGTTGTATGTTACTTCTGACTTCGTCGGTTCATTCTTACTACTTCAGTGCTTGAGGCTTATCCTCTGATGAGTCAATTGGTTCGCTTGAGTTAGTTTCTAACCGAACGTTCAACTCCCTAACATGTGAGCTGACTAACAAGCAATATATCAATGACTATCATCGAATATATACAATTATATATATTTTTTCAGTTGATTTTGAGAACTAATCAAAATATGTCTCAATCCAAAATTCCCAACAATTTATATGTTGGGACAATAGTCTCAAGTCTCACCAAAGATTAGAGTTCTCATTATAACCACATGCACTATATTATTGTCCCAAGTCTCACCAAAGATTAGAGTTCTCATTATAACCACATGCACTATATATTGGTTAATATAAAACTCTCTTATCGTGATAACTATGTGAATAAATATTGCATTAAACGTATAAAATTAATGCATTGATCATTGTATGTCAATACACAATGATAACACCAATGCATACAATGTTTAGTGCATTATCGTAGTATATTAACATACAATATTCAATACATTAACTTCATACGTTCAGTTCAGTGTTTCACGTAGTTTTCATGATAAAAAGATTTTTGTTTGATCATGTCATGTTATTATTATTAAAATTAACTATTACTCATTCTATCTATCAAAAGTTTGCATTTAATTTCTTTTCAATCCGTCCACCAAAAGTTTCTATTTTTTATTTTTGAAAAATATCAACTTTATAAATTTTACCCTCATTAATCTACCCACTTATTTACAAAACAACCACACATGACCCACATTTTTACACATACTATCTATTAAAAATTTATTTATTATCTTTATGATCAATTTTTTAATCTTATTAGTCATTAATCTATTCATTTATTATCTCAACTCACTTTACACTCATCATAATTTATTAAAAATACGTACAAAATGCAAAATGCAAATCAAAACCTCTTAAAAAGGTCAAACTTAACCTTACGCTTAATTAATTAGTAGAAAATGATTATCTATATCAGTTGACAAGTTGATTGTGCAGCTGTTATTAGGGAAAGACTTTATGCAAGAATTGTGACATGTAGGACCATTTAATTTTAATGTTTCTAGTTGGGACCTCTAATAAGTAATGCATGCAATCTGCATCTTATAAGAAAATATATCTAAATTGTCAAATTTCCCGTTTACTTGTCAACTTGCACATATATACCATGTGTTTATTTTCTTCATTTTCTCATTGGATGAATAGATTCAAAAATTTATATGATTTAATTTCAGACCCATTTAAATATATAACAACGAGACTAAAAAGTTGATGAGTATTCAAATTACATAGAAAGTTAGTAATCGTGGATATGCTCATATATTGGCAATCGTGAGTGCCAATAGTAGAAATACCCAATTTATTTAGTAAAAAAGAAAATATTATTGCTAATATTTGAAGCGTTGCTCGTAGTCATCGCTTCATTTTTTTTTTTTTTTTGTCAATTTAATACAGAAATTTAAAGCCGCGTCACGGTGGACTCGAACCCGAGACCTTTGGCCTCAGGCATTAACCACTCTACCACTAAACCAATACACGCACACTCCATTCTTTTTCTTCTCATCTTTATGCTCCTCTTCTCCGCATTCTGGCGCCGCCCCTTCCCTACATTCGCGACGGATCGTGTAGTCGTGAATTTTTAATCAATTAATTTAATAGTATTTTTTTAAAAATTTATTACTAATAATTAATAAATTTTAATTAAATATTATTAAATTTTAATTATAATCCATAAATCCTAATTATATATTATAAACAATAATTGATGAATAATTAGGATGAATGCGCACAAATGTTTGCCAATATTATCTCAATATGGTTTTACTATCCTAATTAATGCGTAAGTTTCTGTTAGCCTCTTCTTATACTTCTTCACCACTGCTTAATTGGACTTTAGCTATATCACGTTATGTATAATGAGCACGAGTAAAATTATTTGGATTTATAAAAATAAAGGATTTCTTTTCTTTAATGCAGCAGTTGATATCTTTTTGACAATATTATACGACAATTTTATCCGTGTCAGTGTCACGACAATACATGCATATATCATATTTACAAAATAAAAACGTGAAATACTATTCACCAACTCTAAATAGAAGAATCTTATCCACAAGACATGTCAAAATATTCAAGTTGTCCACTCGATTGTAGCAATAATTCACTAACTGTAAAGATAGGGGCAATGAAGTTGATAGATTAAATTGCTTATGACTTGTGAGGATGGGGAAATATCTTCACCATCTCTTTTTTTTTTTTCTTTTTAATTGAGGTTGGGAAAATATAATATATAGACACTTTTATGACTGTGTCCTACATACAAATAACAATAATTACCCTAACACGTATGCATCTTTTTTTTCATGGTAATGTCCGGATGATTGGAATCCGACCAAATATGCCTAGCTGGCATGCGGGAACCCTACAGATTGTTTAAATTGATTTATTAAAAAAATCTAACTAATTGAAACAAAACGACGGCGTTCGCACTAAATCAACAGTCAAATAGGGGTGAGCATTCGGATTTCGGTTTGGATTTTTGCCTAATCCGAAAATCTGAATTTTGAGAGAGAAAAAATCCGATCCGAACCGAATATCCTACAATCCGAAATCCGAAAATCCGAAATTTTTATTAAAAAATCCGAATCGAACCGAAAATTCTGAAATTATGAAAAACCGAAAATCCGAAACCAATTTTTGTTAATTTATATATATTTATATTAAATTTAAAATATTTAAATAAAATATTATTTATATATATTATATATAATTGGATTTTCGGATTAAAAATCTAATCCGATCAGAAAATCGAAATTTTGAAAATTTCAATCGATCCGAAAATCAAAAATCTAACTGAATTTAAATTATGATTTGGTTCGGATTGAATATTCGATTTTTGGAGTTTTGCTCACCCCTACAGTCAAAGTGCCACCAAAGTATAACGACGTCGTTTTCCCATGTTCGTTCCACCGTCTGCCACCTCCAGCGAAGGCTGTCGAAAAGGATGGAGTGAGCAGCAACGACAGTGGCAACGACCTGTTGAGTATTTTTATCCTCGGTGAGATGAGAAAATGGGGATTGAAGCGTTCTTGTTGGCCGAAAGGTAGAGTAACAACGATGGAGGCTATCACTGTTTGCCAGAAATAGAGTAAGGTGAGATAAGGAAATTGGGGTGAGCCGAGTCAGGAGCAGGGGAAGAGGGAAGCATCCCTGGTTGTAGAGTAGCGACTCTATAGACCGTAAGGCGAAGTCTTCGCAGTGTGTTCAAATTTCATCGGATCTGGAGAAAGGCTGCAATAGATTGGTTTATGTTCCACAATCCAAGGACTTGGAGAAACTCTGGCATTTTGTTTCATAAAGGGAGAGAGAGATCGACATAGAGATGGTTGAGAGGCATGGGAGATGAGGGACGTGCGGTGGGCGGTGGTCGTCGGCAACAGCCTTCGTCGGAGGTGGCATGTATAAGAAAGAAGAATTGAGGAAGAAGAATAAGGATTTCCACGTAGGATTTTGTGTAGAATAAATATAAATATAACACTATTTACATATGTGGATTTAAAATAAAATAAAAATCATTTACATAACCTGCGTAGGATTCCAACATGCTAGCTACGCATATTTGGTCGGATTAAGAGCATCTCCAACCCTACTGCAAAATTAAATGCAGTAAATTACTTACTCTAATGGTACTATAAAACCAAACGCATTTTGTGTTTTTGATAAGATTTTGAACAGTAGATACGCATATTTACGTATCTACTGTTCAAAACGCAATAACTTTTCATAGAAAGATTGGGTTGAAGACATGGAAAGTGGAGGTCTCTAGTTGAGTGAAGAAGATGGAAGTCTCGCAGAACAAGGAAGAAGAAGAGTGAGCAGTGTTTAGGGATTTTTCATTGTATGTAATATGTATCTAAAAATCTGTTTAATCTAATATGAGCTTTTTATATTTTGGGTTATTGAATTAATTTTATTAAACTGAACCAGGAGCCCAAAATATATATCTATCTAAACTATATGAAATGATGAATTTGAAATGAAGTTATGTATTTTTTTTATTTAATGAATAAATAATTTAGTTTTATTTTTTTATTTATTAATAACTAATTTATTTAATACTAGCTCATTTCATATTTAATTATTGATTAAATTTTTTTAATGGATTTAATGTTTAAATGAGAATGAATATATAGAGAATATTCTTTTGAGTTATAATTTGAGTTTGTGGGTTGGAGATAAATTACTGTTTGATGGGACAATTACCGTAAAATTGAGTTAAATTTAGTGTTGAGTATTGGAGATGGCCTAAGATCATCGGGATATTAATATAAAAAGGTGCATACATTCAAATAGATTTACAATTATTCATATGTTAGCGCGAGCATAAATAATTGGATAATTATTGGATTAAATCCTAAGCTATTTGGTTTGTCCCAAAATATCATGAACTTTCAATAATATCAATAAAAGATTCAAACTATTAATATTGTACCAAAAATATCTGCACTAATATTTTTTTGTTGACATTTTGAAGACCACATGATAAAAACGATGTCGTTTCCAACATAATAATTTTAAAAAGTTTATGATGTTATGTTTAATCATCATTTTCTTGTAAATACAAACATATTTGGTGTTTATTTTGTTTTGGTTATTACTTGATGACCATCAAATGACGAATTTGATGGGAATACAATAAACATGAACACATTTTTTTTTTTTTTTTTTGTAATTGTTGGTGAATATATGATTGCATTTAGTATCTATTATTTGTATAGTTAAGGTTTGTATATGACTGAATATTAGATTTATATTTTCTAGTTATATCCATTTTATTGATTTATAATTTAGATTATTTTTGCCTACTTATTAAAAGCTCTGTGAAGAGTCATTAAAGAGTTTCACATGTCTACAATTAATAATAACTCTTGAAATTTTTACTAAATATAAGATTAGTAATTTGGACTCGTGATGTTATTTGATAAAATCATTTCTATTAGTAAAGAAATTACTTCATGGTTCATTTTATCAGAGAAAATATTGGCTTTGATGGAACCAAAATTATAAGCAAAGTATTGTTTCTACAACAAAAAAATCAAAATAGAGTATTGTACAATGTAAGTCACATTAGTTGTATAGTATTGTGTTGTGTCTATAAATTTCTTGTCGAAATCCTTAAAAAATTTCATAGAAGCCATTACTTAGAAATTCTGAATCTTTTTTTTTTTTGTGGATAGTCTTTCACCAAGTCTCACAAAACAACAATATGATATGTTCAACATAAAGCTCACTTTTAATATTACTCATTAATCTATTGAAAACATGAGCTTATTTTGGTCATGTAGAAATCTCAATCAATATTCTGTTGATAAAAACATTAATAAAGATATATTTCATACAATATCGATAATATGGATATTTTAATACTATTATTGAAAATTCAAAATATTTTAAGAACAATTCAAATAATTTATAATTTAATTCGATAATTATTCTAAATGATTTATGTCCGAAATTAAGGATGATAAATAATATTTTCTCAATATCAAATTAAATAGTTAATTCGTAGACACCATAATTGCCGACGTCGAATCCCCCCCCGCCCCAAAAAAAAAAAAAAACCACCACCTTCCCCCGCGCCCGTGTTTGACACACACCTATTCACCTAAATTTGCACGATTTTTACATATTTATAGCTCTAAAAGAAATGAGAGACACGAGATCTGATCTGATTTGTTAGATGTAACATTTATAAACCTTATATTTATGCCTAATTTAATTTCCTCTTAAACACCGCCTCAATCACATTGAACATATACAAATATCTAGTTTTATAATCTACAGAATCTGCCAGTTATTTTTTGTTAAAATAATAATTGACTGACTATACTTAAATTTGCATTTACGTTCTTGACATTTAGATATTTTCTTCTTTTCGGGTCAAGACTTGGAGATCGTTTTTAGATATAGGGTTAACTTTAGTTGTTAAGAAAAAAAGTCTGTATTTTTTTCTTAATTAATTAACTGTTAGGTTATATCTAAAATATTATCATGTGATAATAATAACATACTCATTATTTATGTTTATTTCACATTCCTTTTATTTCATTAATTAGCACACAATTACGTCAAGAATGATAAATTTACAAGCATTTGTCACCAACAAAACAATCATGTTGTGATTTTAAAATAAGAGGATTATAAATGAATGGCATGATGTAATGTTTTTTTTTCGATCTATTATTACAAAAAGGCAACCTCCATTAATCATAATCCTTCAACGCCAAATCTCGCAGCTACACGTCTTAGCAAAACAAGCTAGTGGCCGAGAGGTCACAGGTTCGAACCCCACCAAACGCCTCTATGGGTTTGAGCGCACACCCTGTTTTCCAAGTGTGGTTTACATCTGTGTGGTTTGCGAGGCTATATCAGACAGACCAGTGGGGTTACCCAGGTCTTGCACCTAAGGTAGCGGCCGCGGGTTCCCATGATATCAAAAAAAAAAAAAAAAAAGCTAAATTGTGGGATACGTTGTTCACAACAAAAATAATTACTATCCGTCAAACTATCAGCCATAAGCTATATTCACCAAAAAACTAATTTAACTGTACAATAAGAAGACGAAGATCATGTAAGTCATACAAACAATTTAAAATTATTAAATAGAGGATGATTAAAGTAATTGATCCCTAATAATAAGTAACAACCGTATTTTAAAAAAAACTACAATGACAAAAATAACCTTTTAAATACCAAATTAAATTAAAAAATTAACAAAACATAAATTATTTTCGTCCATAGATGTAAAAAGATCAAATGCTACAATTGATTTCTAATTACTAGTTTAAGGTTGGTTCATATATATAGAGAGGAAGATGATCAAATAGAAACCTATATACAACTAATAATATATACAAAAAGAATAAGAGAAGAGAAGTTCTTTTGGTACGGCCAGTGGTAAAGTGAGTTCATGTGACCAAAATGTCACATGTTCAAACCTAATTTTCCTAGTGTGATTTATTCGTCATTTGTGGTTGTGAAAGAATTAGAGAAACACATGAAAGAGAGAAGAAAAAATCCCTTAAAATTTGGATTGATATATACAAAAATATTCAAATTTCTAATCCATCAATATCTACAACAATATAAATATTAAAAACGTCAATAATGCATCCAATAATCTTAACCCATTAAGTTAATCAAACGGATATTAATAATTCTTATTTTCATACTATAAGAGGCGTCCAAGGCATAACCATTCCATTGGATCAGGTAGGAATGCAAATTTTGGTGAGAAATATAAATAAATCATAGCCCTTATCTTAATAAATTGATGGTCCATATTAGATATTTATGTGCTATATTGACAACTGGATATATTAAGTTTTTAATATACAGGAAAATTAAGAGGTCAGATTAGTAATATTATTTTTATGGGATTTGATTTTTTTTTTTTTGTGGGATTTCATATCTTAGATATGCATTATTCTTTCAAATGTTTTTTTTTTGCATTTATTTTGTTGCACTGATAATTTAATGTTAATTCATCGTTTAATTTCGTCAACAATAAAGTTATGTAAGTAAATGTTAAGATTGTGATACATAACATTTTTATGTGTGCTACAAACATATTTCACAAAATAATATTAATTTTTTTTGCAACACATTGATGCAATGTTAGTTACGATATGTGCTACATATTACACAACTTATGCAATACAAATAAGTATCATATTAAGGTAGGGAAAAGATTTGGAAAAAGAATAATTTTGTATGCCATATTCACCCTCATCCGATTTTAAGTGAATAGAAATGTGATGATATCATCATTCTTGTTTAAAATGAAGCATAAAATATGGAGCGTTAGTTACATGTTAATTAATGATTATGATTTATTCTTATTTCTTACACAAAATAACATTCTCACCCTAACCACCCTATATATATATATAAGCCTTAATATACATAAATAAGAATAAATCATATCCATTAGATTTGAAAATCATATAGTTATATTTAAGTATGTATTTGAATTAGTTATATGTATATTTATGTATATAATTATGTATTTGTGCATCTGTGTCATAATTTATGCATTGAATCTGAAGTATCCATATTGATTTATCAAATGTTGATATTTGTCCTCATGTTTATACTATAAGGAGTGTCCACAACAAAACTTTCTAAAATTACTTTGTTGTGCAATAATTTTAGAATGTCTTCGTTGTGCACAACTTTATTGATTTTGTTCACCATCTTTATACGTCTGTGTATATTTCTCAAGTTCTCAAAAAAATGAGTTCTCATGGATCCAACCCCTATATATTAATATATATAAACTAATTAAACAGGCTATACCGCAAACAATGTTCTATATTTATATTTTCACCATTGCCACTCAATACATATTAATGGCTTGACTTTTATATACGTAAATTATATATGTATATACCCATTAAATATGGATGAAGTTATAGAAAAACAAATGGTATTCGCAATAAAGATGCTTTTTGAACGACATCCCTACATATATATCTATCTCCGTACGTAGCTAGAGTTTTCAAGCATATATATGATCATCACCGTATATGCCTTCTTCACTTCTCTCTATAAATCCACCACTTCTCTTCCATTACCAAATCAAACTCTCAACACATACACAATGTTGCTAAGTCAGAGCTCCTTGTTGCAGCCTCATATCAAGTTTCCTTTGCCAAAATGCCCCAAAACTACTAACTTCCCCTTTCTGGAGAATAATGTTGGGAAAAAACGTTTGTGTAGAAAACAGAACGTGCTTTACAATGGCTACACATACTTCAATTCTCCTCCTCACCCTCTTGAGCTGGAGCTGCATGCTGATCACGAAGATATCAATGCAGCAGGGATTGGGATCCTTCCTTTTTTCCAAGGGAAGAACATTCTTCTCACTGGGGCAACTGGCCTTCTTGGAAAAGGTCTCTCTCTCTCTCTCTCTCCCTCTCTCTCTCTATATATATATGCGTACACAGCATATAAAACTGAAATATAATATATACTTGTTTAATTAGTTCTGGTGGAAAAGATATTAAGATCAACCCCGGTGGGCAAAATCTACTTGCTGATCAAGGCCAACGACAAGGAGGCTGCATCCACCAGATTAACTAATGAAGTGAGTCCTTCATTTATATATACAGATGGATAAAATGCAATATTATTTAGTTTAACAAATGAATTTCTACTAACGATTATTATGACCTATCAATTTTTTAAGATAATAAACTCAGACTTATTCAAAAGTCTGAAACAAGAACTGGGGGATTCGTACGAAGCCCGTGTAAGGGAGAAGCTGATACCTATTGCCGGAAACATGTGTGAACCGAATCTGGGAATGGACGATGAATCTATTGCTGCAGTTAGGAAAGATGTTGATGTTATCATTCAATCTGCAGCCAGCACAATCTTGAACGACAGGTTTGTTTGTTGATTTCAGGTCTCTTTTTATTTAGGATCGTGTTCTGAGAGAATTAATCACTAATTCTTTATATCACTAATCATGTTACTACCTAGATAATTTTATTATAATGATCTCATACTTTTATATACTTTTATTTATTTGATATTTCATTCCACATTTTTATTGTATAAAATCGAATATTAATCTCCAATTAAGATTTATTAACTCATAACTAGCTAGTTAAGATCTACTATTTACAATCAAATTTTAATTAGAATGAATACACAGTGCATTCGAATACATTGGGGTGTATGTGCTCTTTTTTTTTTTTTTTTTACTATAGTGGATGCTCTAATAAGTCCATTTGGTGGGGGTTGGGTTGGTGGGGGAGTGCATATCGAAGAAACTACACCTATTGCTTTAAAAGATGAAGAAAAAGTACTACTTATTTTGTACAATGAAAAAACATGTGTACGAATATAGGGATGGCAGTGGATCTCGGACCCGGTCCAGATCCGCAGATCCAGATCCATTTTTTAGGATCTGGATCTTCAAAAAATAGGATCCGACGGATCTGGACCGGATCCAGACCATTCTTTTAAAATCTGGATCTGGATCTGGATCTCGATTTCCGATCCATGGATCCATATAATATATATGTATATATAATTTTTATTTATATTTATAAATGTATTATATTATTTTTTTTTCTAGTCAAAGTTGGATAAACTATGTTACGAAATTGGATAGTATGTTAATAATAATAAAAATTTGTACATTGTAATTGAGGAAATTTTATATATGAGTGGTCTATTTGCTAAAATATGTGTGCTACTTCTTCTATTACTATTGCAATATTATTTGTTGTCATGAAAGCAAAAGTAAATTTGTAACTAACATCTTCTTGTATAGTGATGATTGTAGAATTTTGAAATAATTATTATAGTGTTATATGTATTTAGATTATTATTATTATTATTATTATGGTGTTATTGTGAATTATATTTGATTTAGGATTTATTTTAGAAGAGAAAACATATGGATCCGGGTCTAGACCCTGGATCCTGTTGATCTTATGGATCTGGGTCTTGATCTAATTTTTTTGGATCCAATGGATGCGGACGGATCCGGACCCAAGCAAAAATTACGAAACGGATCGGACCTGGCGGATCCGATCCGCATCCGTCCATTGCCATCTCTATCTGAATATCATATTCTCCATCTGCTTTTGATATTTGTTTATTTAATTTTATTTTGGTATATTCATAAAATTCGTTGACTTTCATTCTATAGACATGAACTCTACCCAAAAGTCAATACTTTTATCCATATCCAATCCGTTTATTTACAAAAAATTACACCCATAGTCTATATTTTCCACTCACATAATATATTTTATTATGTAGATCCCATTTTCATTTATTTTACACTCACAATATTTATTAAAACTCGTGCAATTAAAAACTGAGAACATATATAATGGACGGAGGGAGTAATATGTTTTTATCCTTTCATAATAGATATGACTTGTTGCTGGAAGCAAACACGAGTGCCCCTCAACGATTGATGAGGTTTGCCAAGACATGCAACAACCTCACGCTCTTTGCCCATATTTCTACTGGTACGTATTTCTACTAGTTTATATGCTATATACGTAAGAATTACAAATTTAATTAGAAAGATTTGAAATTGAATTGGCAGCGTATGTTAGTGGAAAAAGAGAAGGGGTAATAATGGAGAAGCCATTAGTAATGGGAGGGAACGGAAGAAAAGAGGATTTTGTTGGTACAGCTGCATCTCAACTCGACTTAGCTCAGGAGATGAACTTGATTCTCAAATCATCATCTGCTTCCTCTACCGATCACGAACTTACCAAAAATCTCAAAAAGCTTGGCCAAGACAGGTTTTTGTTTTTTCGTTTTCTTCATATATATATATATATAGGGGAGGGTTAACGTGAGAACCAACAAATGATGAATTCACAGTGAAAGTTGATGAATCCGCTGGGAAAGTTACTGAATTCAGAAAAATAAAATTTTCGCCCCCCATGGGATTTGAACGCTGGTGAAAGATTCTGAATTTTTGAATTCATTAACTTTCTCATTCATCAACTTTTATAACGAATTCATTTGGTTCTTAGTTTTTAGGATACGAATGGTTCTTATTTGAATCAAACTTTATATATATATATATATATATATGAAAGAAAAAACTCATTTACTCCTAATATACATGTTTATAAGTTTGCTTGGGATATGATGATGTAACAGGGCTTCATTATTTGGATGGCACAATTCATATCACATGACTAAAGCTATGGGGGAAATGATCCTTGATGAGATTAGAGGAGATGTGCCACTGCTTATTATCAGACCTACTGTTATTGAGAGCACTTACAAAGAACCTTTTCCTGGTTGGATACAAGGAAACAGGTATCTACCTACTTCCATCTTCAGTGTTTATGTCATGTATTTAATTAATTATCTTAGTCAATGGTTTTAATTGTTTGTTTTTAGGATGTTTGATCCTTTCATTATGGCTTATGGGAAAGGACAGCTTCCAGCCTTTTTAGGAGACTCTCAAGTGATTATGGACATTGTAAGTTCAAAATCATCTCTTTTCATTTATCCGTAGAGCCGATAAAATTGGCCCAGCTCGAAACATTCGAGCATTAGGTCGGGTTGGCTTCAAAAAATAGAGGCCCAAAACTAAATCTGGCATAAAAAGCTTTCCCAATAGGCCCCCGGACCGATCGAGCTTCAGTCAAATAAGCCCCCAAATTTGTCGATAATATATAATTACTTTATTTCATTAGTAACTTCTATTGTGGTGTAGTTGTTAATATTAGCCTAACAAACTATAACTCCATCATTTTTCTTTGGCTGAGCGGCATGTATTTCCTCGGTGCTCGTTTTTCCAATTATGAAGCGTGGCCTAACCAAATCAAATTCTCTCTTGATACGTTCTTCATAGTTACAGATGTACGAGGTCGGGTCGTTTCCTGGTCCTCGGACCAAAATCTTTCAGAAAACGGATTCCTATCAAGTAGTTGGATCATAGTCTCTTACCATAAAAATGGTTTTCTAATTCTAAACCTGCTACCAATATTTTGAAGTTCAATTTTGATTTATTACATTATATTGAACCGAATTTTTCATTAATTTTTGTGTTGATATGCCTTGAAACTATCTCCCGCTTCGCAGAGTTAGTCATATTGGGCTGAGTCCAATTGGTATATTCTCTTAGTACTATATATATGGTCTTTGAGAGCTGTAATTGTAATCTGAAACCCTAGCCGCTTGATAAAATCTGTTTTCATTTTCTGCCCGTGGACGTAGCCAACTCATTGTTGGTAAACCACGTAAATCTGTGTTTTCTTTACGTTTTTTTCTTAATTGCTCAATAATCATAATCCGTTACAACATTTCGAGTGGTTGGCAAGCTCTGGGTTTTGGAACTTGAAATTGTTTTGTTAAATTTGCACTGAGATATGTATACTTTTTGTCCTAACCAGGTACCACTTGATATGGTAGCAAACACAACCATTGCAGCTATTGCTAAGGAGGGAAACATGCATAAGCCACAACTCAATGTCTACCATGTTGCACCTAGTGCTACCAATCCTCTTACATATTCCCATTTTTTTGAATACCTTTTCCAACACTTCAACTCAGCTCCTCTTATCCCATCTCAAGAAATTACCAGAATTAAATATTTTGGCAATTTCCAACATTTCTCCGAATACACAAGAAATGAAATATCTCGACTCAATGCACCAACAAACACAATCAAGGGAGACGATGAGAAGATGACTCGGAAATTCCAAAATCAGTGCAAAGCCAAAGCTGCATATGCTGTAAAACTCTGCAAGCTGTATGAGTTCATAGGGTTTTTCCATGCAAGGTACGAATATTTCGTAGCATGCCCGATTTCTTGAATACTGGACTTGAATTTATTAGAATATTTTAGAAAAATATATTTATCTTTCAGGTTCGACACGAGCAACACACAGAAGTTAATCGAAGCAATGTCGAACGAGGAACGACTTAGCTTTGAAGTGGACGCAAGAAATATAGAGTGGAAGAAGTACTTTGAGGAAATTCATATTCCTGGCCTGATAAAACATATATTCAATGGCACTAGGACATCTATTTAAACCATTTGCATGAAGTTGTTTCCACGTACTTACTGTCTAGATTTCTTAGGCGTGTAATAAATTTGATTTGGTAATAATAAGCATCCATGTGTTTGGTGCAGCTATTGTTTTAATTTATTATGATGATGCAATCTAAACTAGCTAGGCTAGTTTTATCTTAATTAAGTAAGCACTTTAAGAGAATTTTCAAACTTTAGAGGTTGTAAATTAAGAGGGTGTTTGGCTGAGCTTATAAGCTTTCAAAAACAGCTTATAAGTTGCTTAAAAACAGTTTATAAACACTTATAAGCTCAGCCAAACACCCTCTAAGTCCATTTACATCCGGATAAGGGAAATAATAATATCTTTAACTCCAAAAAAAGATTTATCAAAGTTTGAAGCATAATGCTTTATACAGTTTAAGATTATGTGATTTAATTTCACAAATAGATACTAGCTTCCTCCATCCACGAAATTTGTTTACTTATTTTTTCTTTGAGTTGTCCAGGAAAAACGTTTACTTTTCTCTTATGGATATGGACCCCACATAATCCTCCTAACTTTCCCACTAATCCACTTATTTATAAAAAAATTGTTATGGCCTATCTTTTTAATTCCACTTAAAATTAATTTACTCATTTTTTACCTAATACTTTTTATAATTGTGGGTCACCTTCTCCACTCAATTCTACATTTATTATAATTTATTAAAACTTGTACCACTAAAGTCTGTAAACGAATTGCGTTGTCGGAGGGAGTATTAAGTTACAGGAAATTAAAATGATGGGTTTATTTTCAATATTGGGCCTAGTGTGTGTTGTTAGCCAAATTTTATCATTTAATGAGCCCACAAAGTTACTAGTTACCTTCAGATAATTTGACCATTAACTAGCAATGAGAGTAAGTTAATTTGCATAATTGAGATTAAGTTTTGTTTGGAGGGGATTCTTCTTCCCTTAAATCATCCCACCAAAAATCTTTACCTGTGATCAAACTCCTCCAATATCAATTCATGGATTTTTCCTTTCAATTAAACCGCTGCTAATCACAAAATAATCTTTCTGCAGAAACACATAGCATAAACCTCCTTAAAGTTTGTTTCCCCTTTTCTTTCCGCTTAACAAGTTACTGCAATATTTATCATACGTGATAGAGTCGGGTCAAAGCTCTATCAACGAGGTTGGCAAAATCGCCCTTTTTACTTTCTGCCGCTTGCTTACTATGTGGGAGTTTGAGGAGTGGAAGTTAATTAATTAGTGACAATGCCGAAGCTACATATGTTGAACAAACTCTGTAAGTTGTATGAATTCGTGGAATTCGTAGGACATATGTTAAAAAGAAAAGAAAAGAAGAGAGATTTTCAGTGCATGGAAGTACTTGTTAATTTTAGAGGTTGGACCAACAATGGTACCTAAGTATTTTTCTCCACCTCCACCACCACCTCGAGGTATCCGTTGGATAATATGGAGACCTGATTAGCTCTGCAAGCAATTAGAAATGATGACCGAGAAGTTGGACGTTGCTACAACAAGATGCAGAGGGAGCCTCAAGCTCACCCTATGAGGCTCAGCGACCACCGACCATCGAGTTCGCCATTGGATGATAGAGACGTAACTCTTGAGCGTTTAGAGGCACGTGTGGGATCGATGGCGTGAAGTTGGTTGAGTATCAACGACAACTTGCTGAGAGAACTTCCGAGCCCGCCCCGTGAGGCTCAAGCGGCCATTGTCCTTCAAGGTGATCGAGCAGATGATCGTGTTGTGGAAGAGCCATCCAAGATATTACGCCACCACAAGAAAAGGAGGAAGAGGTGGTAGTCTCGAGTTAGACTCCGACAAGTATGAGCCGACCCTTGAGAACACGGTTGAGGTAGTTCATGCGGAGTTTTGGGAGGAATTTGTTAGCATGCCCGGACCCACAATGGTATTGAAGGAACTAAGTATGTGTTCGTGGAGGATGAGCAAGAAGCCGATGATCTTTTCACCGAGCTTCTAATTTTTGGAGAAACGGAGTTGACCTCGGTGCTTATAGATGAAAGCGGCTTTACGAAGCTGGTGATAAAGGGTGTCATGCCCCTATCCGGAGCAAACTTGGTATAGTCCTCAGGGCATCGATAGAGCTCATGGCATCATGATTATGGCGGACCGCCATTGACCATCGTTGCTCTAATAAACACGTCGAGCTAATGACGTTAAACAAGCGCTCCGTGGAGCAACCCACGTTTTGGCTTTTTTTCTTTTCTTTTCGTTTGGTTTTCGTTGTTCTTTGATCCGCTTGTTGTTGAGTTTGTTTTGCTCGGATCCGAAAGTTGTGTTGCACATCGCATTCCAACCCCCGCCACGCCATATTTTAAAGTCTCTCCCATCTATTTTATGTTATTAATGTTTTGAGCACCGGGGAATATGCAGCTTGAGTCCTATTTCTCTAGGTTCACCAAAAGGTTCTGTATTTGATTAGTTATTATTATTATTTTCACTTGATGCATTTATTGAAGATCCTTTCGATAGGAATTCATAGGTGCAAACGGATCGCAATTTGGAGTTCGGACCCATTTATCAAAGCACTCCACGCGCCAGCTCGCGCCGGCGCTGAACACTTATGATTCTCATGAATAATGGAGAATGAATCAAGGATTTTGTCCTTCATAATAAGTAAAGTGCGTTGCGATAGGAGTCCGTGGCGAAAACCGTGCACAAATCGAAGTTCAGATGAAGGAGAACGGGCCAAAACAAAATGCTAGCTGTGTCGCCCGCGCGCTAGCACGCCCAGCGCCGTTCGGCATGAGCGCGCTCAGCACCATTTTTCAGCGCGCGTTCAGCAAGAGCGCCGGTTCACCTGTTCAGCCCTTCCTCCAGCGTCCGCCCAGCATTTCAGCGCCGTTCATTCCATTTTCAGCAAACTCAGCGCCGGTTCCTCTCAACCGTCGCTCAACTTCATGTTTTGCTCCAGACGAAGCGGCGGTTCTTGATGGTGGTTTTTCTTCGACGTCCCATCAGACTTTTTATTTTAGTTTTACTATTTGCAAAATCAATTTTACTGATATTGTTGATGATTATTGAATTCAATTCCATAGTGACGATGGATTGTGTTCATGTTGCTTTAATCTATCATGCTTTCGATTAATTCATGTTCTTGTTTTATTGGTTGATGTTTATGATTTATTGCAATTAGATTTAGATTAGGGATTGACAAACCCTATGAATAATATGATTGCATATGCTTTGTTTACATTTTTGATTTATCGCTTTCGTAGTTTAACTAGGGATTGACAACCCCTAGTTTAGATTTATCGCTTTATTAGTATAGCTCGGGATTGACAACCCCCAGCAGGATCTTGTTTAATTCCTCGTATTTCAATTCCGCATGTTCAAACCTTCCCATCAGACTTTTTATTTTAGTTTTACATACTTTTTCTTACAAAAATTAATTATTCTCAAAATTTATTTTGTGGGGTTTGGAATAATCCACGTACTAGAAAATCCTGATATTATGGAAGTGCAAACATTATGTCTGTGTCTGTCGAATCATGCATGATAACCGGAAGGTAATTTTTTGAGAAACTTTTTGCTGGCTTTTTTAATTTTTTCAGTAGGTCAGCGGGATTTCCTTGATCGGCCGGGATATCCAGTGGCGGAGCCATGTTTATGGGACGTGGTGGGACAATTGCCCCATATCAAATTTCTATTATACTTTATATATTTATATTTATATGTAATATTATAAAAATATTTAATTCTTACCTCACCAAAAATTAAAAGAAATAAAGACAAAGATAAAACTAAATCCAGATTGATAATTTGTGAAGATAAAGGAGATGTCGTGCATTTATTGATGTATAAGGTTATTAAACTTGCACTTATTTTACCCGTGACAGTTGTAATTATAGAAAAAACTTTTTCATGCTATGAGGATTGTCAAATAATTTAATAAACAAACAGTGAACAATTTATTGAATATTAGATTAAAAATCGTACATGTCAAACACTTGAATTTCTTTCTTAGTCCAAATAATACATCTGCTGCTTTTAATAAGAAGAAATTGTTGTGTTTTGTAAATTTTTATCTAATTGATTTTTCTTCAATTGAAATAATGACTCTAGATAACCAACTTTAAAATTATTTTATAGATGTGTGAATGTCAATTTCAAAGAGATAAAAAGTCTTGCGAGATAATTAGTGAATATAAAATGAGATATTGTGTATTCATGGGTGTATAAGTTTATCAAACTTGCATTTGTTTACCTGTGGGCTATGGCAACTACAATTATGGAAAAACATTTTCTATCATGAAGATCGTGGAAAATTGGCTTTAAAGTCTAATGGGAGATCGTTGGTTGAATGATTGTTTGGTTACTCATATTGGAAAGGAATTTATTGATACAATTGATAATGAGTTGATATTACATCGTTTTAGAATATATATAGTCTTAGAAAATTGTTGTAATTTGTAAACATATTTTTAAAATATAATTTTACTTTAAATTAGTTGAATTATTTTAATTTTTTTGCCCCACCAACCCTTGGGAACCTGGCTCCACCCCTGATATCACCGATGGTTAGTGATGCAAAGGGGCCGACGAGAAGGAACTGTGGATTTAGTTAGAGAAAGGGGTTGTATACGTTTAGATCGAAGACAAACACTTGTGTGAGCTCTCTTTATTATTAGCTATTACGTTTAGATTGAAGACAAATACTTGTGTGAGCTTTTCCTTATTATTAGCTATTTTATATAATACAAATTATAGAAAATTATAAAAATAATATAAAAAAAATTTAAAATAAAAAAATAAAAGGAAGATTCTCACTGTTACTGGCACGCACGGGAGAACAGTCCTAAACTGAAAGATGGATTTAGACTTTCAAGGTAGAGCACATAGCCGAGGGAGAATCATTGTAGTGTAAACACCACCGATTGCAATCTGATCCTTTTTTTTTTTGGAATAATATTTATATGGAATTTAATTAAATTATAAAGAATTATTTATTATTGAGGTAACGAAAAAGTTAACCAATTTATCAAATTTGTTAATAAGGATTTTATAAATTTAAATAAAAATATAAGGATTTTCTAAAACTAAAAAATAAAAAAAATTAATAAAACAAAATACAAAAATAAAAAGATCTGGGATTGATGCGTTTTGCTTCTTTTCAAATAGTTTATACCATAGTGGTTTAATCTTTAACCCTATATCAGAAGTTATTATTTACATTTTATGCGAATAAAATTAACTATTATTCATCCGTCCCAATTATATAGGTTGATTGAAGTTTACAAGGATTCAAAAAATTCATTGGAAAAGAAAATTATACATGTAACTTCTTAATATATCCATATTTATTTTTTGGCTATTAATTTGTATGAGTAAATTAAAGAATTAAATATGATTATAATATTAAGAGTTAAAAAATATTATCATTTATACAAATAAATTTATATATTTAGGATCTCCAAAAAAAAGGAAAACAAATCAATATAACTAGAATGGTGGATGTATTAATTAACATATATGGGCAGATCACAATCAAATTCGGCGAGCGGTTGCGTTCTCCAAGCAGGCAGCAGCTACGTTGAGCATGTCAACATTAGAGATGACAATGGATCGTGAATCCGGGTTAGATCTGTAAATTTAGATCTATTTTTTAAAATTTGAATCTTCAAAAAATAGGATCCGACAGATCTATTTTGGATCTGGACCATTCCTTTAAAATCCAGATCTAGATATGGATCTTGATTTATGAGATCCAGATCCGGTCTATAGATCCATATCTATAATTTATATTTATATTTATATTTATAAGTATATAATATTATTTTTCTTTCTAGTCGAAGTTAAATAAAATAGGTTATGAAATTGGATGGTAAGACAATAACATTAGAAAATTATACATTGAATCTGAAAAAAATTGTATATGAATTAGATATGAGTGATCTATTTTTTAAGATATGTGTGCTACTTCTAATCCTATTGCAATATTATTTGTCTTCATGAAAACAAAAGTAAATTTGTAACTAACATCTTCTTGTATAATGATGATTGTAGAAATTCTAAATAATTATTATAATGTTATTGTATTTTAAGATTTTTATTATGTTGTTATTGTGAATTATAGTTGATTTATAATTTATTTTAAAAGAGAAAATATATGGATCCGGAATTAGACCCTGGACCATGCGGATCTTATGGATCTGGGTTTTGTCTAATTTTTTTGGATCCAATGGATCTGAACCGAATCCAAACTAAACAAAAAAATTTAGATTTGAATCTGAACCTAACAAGATCCGATCCATTGCCATCTCTAGTCAACACGCACAAAACATATCTTATTATAAAAGATTCTTATCTAATTAAATTACATTTGATTATTGTATTTATAAATTATATTCTTACATGTTTTAAAGACAAATAGTATAATACGATATATTATATTTACAATAATTTATTTTTGTAACTATAACATTCTTGCTTATATTAATTTTAAGTTAAGTTTCTCTACTAGCATTATTTAAATATGCTATATTTGTTGCGCGAATAATTCCACATTAGGTATAATTAAATCACATCAAAACCTCATTTATAATATGAAATGTCCTCTACTGATTTTCTATTCTCTACTAGTATTATTTAAATATATTATTTTTTTTGCGTGAATAATTATAATATTAGGTATAAATCACATCAAAAACCTCATTTATAATATGAAATGTCCTCTACTGGTTTTCTATTCTCTTGATTGTAGAGTGAACATTATATTATTGTAGATAAAAATACAGTGTTATTTTACATTCATCTTCAATAGACAACTCTACATTTGATGTTATAATAAACTATTATACTTTTATATTTTCTAATATTGAATTACTTTTTCAATCTAATAATTGTATACATATTTTATATTTGTGATTAAATGTTTGAAATATTTAATTATTATCAAATATAAAATAATCTAAATTAATATTTAATTAAATTATCTTATAGAACAATTTTATTTAAATTCTTACAAAACGATCAATTTTGTTTGAACATAAAACTAACATTTCAGAATGCATCCTTGACAAAAACACAAACAAAATTGAATTATTCATCATAATATTTAGAATTGACTTCAAAATTAATTTTACAAATTAGTCAAAATAAAGTAATAATATTTGCAAAATAAAATCACCAAAAATTAAAAAATCCCACTAAATCTGGCAGACTACTGTTCATATCCCTTTTAATAGTGTGAATTTTGAGATCCTAATTTTGTAGATGCTCTTAACATTAAATAAGCACAACTATACTTCTATATAAAAGAGACATTTAACAGAAAATTGATACTCCAATAATCTTAGTTCGGATTCAACTTAAATCAAACTAAACATACACAATGTTGGCTAGTCACAGTAGCTCATTTTTCTACCCTCCAATCAAACCTAATTATGTGGGAAAATCATGTACCAAAACAAACGTGCCCTTTTCTGCCAATCATCCAAAAAGGAATGGCTTAATTAGCAGTGAAAATGGCCAAAGAAATTCCTACTTCACTCGCCGCTGCCACCCGCTGCCGTCCCAACTACCGGCGACGGCTGATTCTGACGAAGATGTGCACCAAGGAATAGGGATTCTTGAATTTTTTGCAGGGAAGAATATTTTTGTCACTGGTGCAACTGGCCTACTTGGCAAAGGTAATAGGATCATTTTATATGTCTCATCATTTCCTCTTTTCTATGCACTTTTTTCTTGGATTAGTCTTTTAATTTTTATATGGTTTCTCTAACTTGTTTGAAATATTACTTTTGGTTTGCATGCAGTTGTTGTGGAAAAGATATTAAGATCAACCCCGGTGGGCAAAGTGTACTTGCTGATAAAGGCAAAAGACAAGGAAGCTGCATTTGAAAGATTAAATCGCGAGGTACAAAATTATAAGCAATGCTTCTTATCGATAAACAATGATTAGCATTTTTTTTGTTCCAGTAATAGAGTGTGAACCCTTGAAATTTATGTACTTTGGTAATTGATTTCCAAATGTTTAAATTCTTTTTCCTATTAACCGTGGACCAATACTTGTGTAGATAATAAGCTCAGAATTGTTCGCGTGTTTGAAAGAAAAATATGGGAAATCTTTTGAAGCTTTTGCAAGGTCGAAGCTAATACCTGTTGCCGGAGACATCTGTGAGCCAAACATAGGAATGGATTATGAATGTATTGATGCAATTAGAAAAGATGTAAATGTTATAATCCACTCTGCAGCTTGCACAACCTTTAATGAAAGGTTAGCTTCACATTTAATCTCAATATACCTTGTTAATCTTACACTGAAAAAGCATTCACAAGCTAGTCACGTAATTAATGCTTCACATATATATATATATAGAGAGAAATAGAGTTAGATTCAAATAAGAACCATTTTTTATGCTGGACCTAATAACCACAAAATTTCACTATGAACAAAATAAATTCGCTATGAAAGTTGATGCATCTATTGATAAAGTTACTGATTCCAAAAATTCGACATTTTTCACTGGGTTCGAATCCTATGAGGGACGAAAATTTCTTTTTTTTTTTTTGGACATTTTTGGATTCGGTAACTTTCCCGACTAATTCATCAACTTTTACAGCGAATTCATCATTCTTTGGTTCTCATGATAAAAATGGTTCTCACGTTAACCCTCATCTACATATATATACTACGTGAGAGGGTCAAACACTTTTGTCCTTTGGTTAATAAGGAATTAGTTTGGATATCTACTATCGTCTATCGTAATAAAATTAAGCATTATATATTATAATATATCTAAAAGATTATCATAAAAGATTGTATTTATAAAGAACTATTATATAAAGAAACTATGAAAGATGCTTCTTTATAAAGTTTAAAGAATCATGGTTCATAGTTCGTTTATAGATGTAATAATGCTTCCAGATGCTTTAATGCTTTATTTTATGTCAATGCTTTTTTATACATAAAATAATGCTTTCATGCTAATGTTTTTTTATATTTATTACATCAATGCTTCTTTTTATATTTATATTTTTGTGCCACATGGAGTTGATATCTATTACAAATGCCCTATGCGAGGCAAAACTAATAACTAAGCCAATATAAATTTAAATTTTAGAAAATTGATTTTTGTTTTAATATTTGCAAGTATTATGTTTAGATGAAAGGTTCTCAAGGGTCACCGACCTTGATTTTCCTCTATCATAAATGTTAATTGATGATGGTTAATTTCATTGGGCACAAAACGTAACTAATAGTGATGCAATAAAGTTATTACTATACAGTTAAAAGTGAGATATATAGCATTTGATAAACATACTCAGTTAATGAAACAATCCTGGTTTTTTTTTTGTGTGCGTGTTGGCCTAATGGTAGAGTGGTTAATGCCCGATGCCAAAGGTCTCGGGTTCGAGTCCACCGTGATGCAGGCTTTAAAGTTTCTGTATTAATTGACCAAAAAGAAACAATCCTGGTTTTTGCTGACTCTTTTTGCGTGCGTGTGTTGGCCTTGTGGTAGAGTGGTTAATGCCCGAGGCCAAAGGTCTCGAGTTCGAGTCCACCATGGCGTGACCTTTAAATTTCTGTATTAAATTGAACAAAAAAAAAGAAACAATCCTGGTTTATCTTTCTTGTGGCGAATTAGACCTTTCCAAAATTTTCTTTTTCATAATAATAACTCATCTATGTTATATACGTGTAGATATGACTTGTTATTTGATTCAAATGTGTTTGCGCCTCAACGGGTCATGAGGTTTGCCAAGACATGCAACAAACTCCAGCTCTTCACACATATATCTACGGGTATGGATTTAGAAATATTATATTTTTATATTGTTAAATGTGAATGTAAAACATATTGGAATGAACTAATATTGACTTAATTTTTTAGCTTATGTTACTGAGAAAGAGAAGGTATAATATTGGAAAAGCCATTGATTATGGGAGGAGACGATGGTAAGCTTGATGTAGATGATGAGATTAGCTTGCTTCTCAAGTCATTGCAAAACAATATTGACGCCACCAAATTTTTCAAAAAGCTTGGCCAACAGAGGTGATATATGTTTTTTAATATTGTATTCATTTTTTTTTATCTGTTTCAATATATGTAAATGATTTTGATCGCATGATGTAATAGAGCTGAAATATTGGGATGGAGTACTACATATCAGCTAAGCAAAGCTATGGGTGAAATGTGTGTGGATGAAATTAGAGGAGATGTTCCTTTGCTTATAATTAGGCCAGCTTGTATCGAGAGCTGCTACCGTCAACCTCTCCCTGGTTGGATACAAGGAATGAGGTATTTATTTTTATTTTAATTAATATTTCATTTTCCCATTAATTTCTTTTTTTATCGGATATTGTGTTTTGAATTGCTTGATTTTAGGATGTTCGACCCAGTGATCATGTGTTACGGAAAAGGAATGCTCCCAGCTTATTTTGGAAATCCTCTAGTGCCTTTGGATATTGTAAGTAGAGTATTCTTGTCTAAATCCTATAAGTTACAAATCCATTTTAGGGGTGTGCAACGGTCGGTTTCGGTTAAAAATCGAACCGATTGCATCGATAACCGAATTGATTTAAAAATTTTGATCGAATCGAACCGATCTTGTGCCTTCGACCAAACCGAAACCGACTGAAATGCAAGTAGTCCAAATCGTCGACCAATCGAAATATATATAATATTAATCACGTACCTATTTCGTTCGGTTTTAACCGAATCGAACTGAATCTCACTTTGATCAAACCGTCGACCGACCGAAATAGGTTTCGATTTTTGATTTTGTAACCAAACCGAAACCGAATCACATCTTAAACCGACCGAAACTCATCGGTTCGGTTTGGTTTATCAGTTTCGGTCAGGTTATGCACACCCCTAATCCATTCATTCTAAATGGTAATTTTTTCATTTTTGTTGTATTGGAATAAACATTTATGTATAGAGTCATTTACTATTGACAGATACCAGTGGATTTGGTAGCAAATACGACGATTGCAGCTATTGCAAAGCATGGAAATACACACGTGACACAACCCACAGTGTACCATGTTGCATCTAGTCTTCAGAACCCCATTACATTCTTTGAAATGTTCGAATATCTATATGAATACTTTAAAAGCGCACCTTTAGTTGAAAGCGCAAATATATCAAAAGTGAAATTTTTCAACGATTTCGAGGAATTATCCAAATACACAAGAGAGGAAATTATGCGAAATTATGGTGCAAACAGAGTTGGTGAAGATAGAAAGATGGAGCGACAGTGCAATGCCAAAGCTACATATGCTGAACAACTCTGTAAGTTGTATGAACTCGTGGGATTCCTCAAACCAAGGTAAATATTGCATATTTAGGTTTAATAATTAATACTGATCTCCTGTGTTTTTCAAATGTATTTTCTTTGATTATAAAACCTATTACTTGTGTGTGTGATGGCCTAATAGTATAGTTGTTAGGAACTGCTACCGCCACCACTCCGTCCAATTAGTATGATATTGTCCGTTTTGGGCCAAAAGCCCGCACGGATTTGTTTTTGGGCTCAACCCCCAAAAGGCCTCATACTAATTGGTGGTGGGTTTCTTAATATATAGAAGTCAATTCTTCCTTCTATCTTCGATGTGGGAATTGGGTTTGCACACACCCAACAAGAGTGATTATTAATATTCGGGGTCAAAGATCCGTGTTTGAGTCCACCGTGATTCAGCTTTTAAATTTTGCATTAAATTGATAAAAAAAATATTGCTTGCTCAACTAATTTATGTCTAATGTGACGAAATAAGTCATATTATAGTAACATATATTAAAAAGGAAAGAAAAGAAAGAGAGATTTTGAGTGCAGGGACGAACTTGTTAATTTTAAGAATATTTGCAACTACAAGATGTCTTCTCACATTGAATACTGTGTAGCATGTGTTAGTGTTCTTATTAATTAATTCCGTGAACTCAGAGGTTCTTAAACTTTTAGATTTGGCGTTATTCCCAAGGATATAGCTAAGTTATTAAGCAAACGTGACAATTAATTTTTATTATACAGGTTCCATACAGGTAACTCTCAGAAGTTAATTGAAGAAATGTCCAAAGACGAGCAGCTTGATTTTGAAGTGGACGTAGGAAATATCAATTGGAAAAAGTATCTTTTGGAAATTCACGTTCCTGGAGTGAAAAAATATGTAACTAATAGCACAAGTAGTTGAGGAATTTGTACACTTATTCATGGTTATCTCATATATATATATATATATATATAGGGATCAAATAAGACTGTTTAATGTAGTATTCCATTTCATCCATCCATCCTATTAATCGTGTGACTAAGATTCGCGTCTGAATTTTAAAAGTTTTACACGTCAATTTGTGGTAGTAAGGGTAGATTAGTAATTTGATTTGTTATGTGATTTCGAAAATAAATCATGCATATAGTTGAACTGAACTATGCATTCAAATGAACACAAAAATGCATTCACTTGAACACAGACATGAATATGAGTTTCAATTTTAATGCATGCTAGAAACGAACTCCCAGCGCCCGCTCGCGCGTGCCTAGCGCCACCCAGCGCTCGCTGCACGCACCCATCGCCCGCTTGCACGCACCCAACGCCGGTTGGGTGCAATGCAGTGTTATGTTGTCTTAAATGCAGTGTTTTGTTGTTTTAAATGCAGTGTTATGTAATTTCATATGCATTATTTATGTTTTGTTGTGGCTCTTCCCAAACCTAGCGTTGACGCGCACCCAACGTCCGTACGAAACTTCGGCGCACACCCAGTGCCCCTACCCAGTGTCGGCGCACACCCAGCGCCCCTACCCATCTTCGACGCACACGGCGCGCACCCAGCACCCCTACCCAGCGTCGGCACACACCCAACGCTGATTGGGTGCGATGTAATATCATGTTATTTTGAATGCAGTGTCATATGATTTTGAATGCAGTTTCATGTTATTAAGAATGCGGACTCCAAACCCGGTGCGGCGGATACCCAACGCTCGCTAGACACCCCTACCAAAGCCCTGAGCGACACCCAACGCTCGTTGGGCACCTTCTCATTTTGCCCCTGAGCGAAAAATGAGCTTCCACGTATTCAAAATGTGTGGTCAGATTGAGTACTACATATTATCTGGGGATCGGGTACTACGGGAATCCAACCCTATAAAATGATGTTGTTTTATATATATAATAATTTTTTTAAAGATAATACTGCAACTGGTATGAAACATCTTCCCTAATATCAATGCATTATGTATTTATGTTAATGGAACACATGATTGATTAGCAAAGATACCTTCAATCAGTGATTAGAAATTATGAGAAGAAAAATAGAAGATGGATGTGCTAGCAAAAACACATGCTCTCTTTTTCTTTTCTTTTTCTTGAGTAAGACAAAAGCACATGCTCTAAGTTAGCCAATCATGATGCATTTTATCACAATCAACCAACTCAAAAGATCCTTACTGATAGTAAATGCAGCAACTATATGAATTTCGTTAGCTACTATATAAATACACTTTCGACAAATGACATATTAATATTAAATCATTGTTACCAGCCAGGATGAAAAGCATCGGGACCAATGACAAATGAAAATCTAATCTTAATTAATTACTCCGATTAATTATTGACACGTCAAAGCTTCCGATTATATTATACTACCTCCGTCCTTTAAATTCACTCATGAGAATCTTAGAGACGAATTTTAATAAATATTATTGATTATATTATGATTTGGACATGAATTTTAATAAATATTATTGAATATATTGTGAGTGGAATAAATATCCCATATTAGTATAATATTATATTAATTAGTGGTGAACCATAAATGAAAAAAAATGTAAATAAGTGGATTGTTGAGGTTAAGAAAGAGAAATAATGATAAGTTAGGGATGGTAAAATATCTACTCCATCCGTCCACTAAATACGTTAATTTAATTTCATTTTGGTCCATCCACAAAAAATATTCACTTTCCTTTTTTGGAAACATCAACTTCACATTTTTACCCTAAACTTATCCACTTATTTACAAAAAAATAACTCATGGTACACCTTTTTACATCCATTATCTATTAATATATTCATTTATTATCTTATGGTCCATATTTTACACCAACTTACTTTACACTCATTACAATTTATTAAATTTCATGCCACCAAAATCAAGGAACGAATTTGATGGACGGAGAGAGTAAATAAAGAGTATTATTAAGGGTAATAGGTATGATGAATAGTTACCATAAATGAAATAGGAAGAAAATTGGGAACGTCTCAAAAGAAAAATTAAGATAAAATTTTTTAGAATATTTAAGTGTACTATATCCTCTCTCAAATGATAATATTTTATTAATATGAATTAAATTGATAAAATATTATCATGTAAGATGTGAGGTGAATGTAGTACACCTACTTAGCATGGAATTTCTGAAAACTAAGAAGGAATTTGTAGGACAGAATGAATATAAAGTTCACACGAATTTACCGTCAATTTACAAGTTGTCCATTTTTTACTAATCAGATGCATAAGCTAATTGCAGATGGAAATTTGGATTGGATTTATTATCCGAGATTTTATAATTTACCATTCCCGGAATTGATTTGGATTTCACTTTTGTGATGTAAGAGTGGTTAAGGGTGTTTGGCTGAGCTTATAAGCTTCGAAAACAGCTTATAAGTTGTTTATGAGTTTATCTCGGTTCGTTTGACAAAATAAGCTCCTAAACCACAACGGTTTATAAGTTCTCCTAAAAATAAGTTGGACGCGAAACCTTTAAAATTTCTGCATTAAATTGACCAAAAAAAAGAATGTTAGTCAAAGATTATGAGATGTGGTTCCCGACTTTACCGGTTAAAAATGAGGTGTAATTTTTATATTACAAATCATCCAACAAAACAAATAAATAAATAAATTCTTAAAGTTTTAAGATTATTCAACTCTCAATGTGAAAGTATGATCAAATGTGGTCACATTTGGCAAGCTTATCCATACAAGCACAGATACAATTTTGACCAACTCAATGATTTTTCTTTTCTATTTTTTTATTTAGCCCTAAATAATATTATATAGTTCGTTACATGTCTATTTGCAAAATTGACCAACTCAATGATTGTTCTTTTCTATTTTTTTATTTAGCCCTAAATAATATTATATAGTTCGTTACATGTATATTCGCAAGTACGACGTCACGGATATGATATATATTTATATCACATGGGATTATTTTTAAATAGACATACGTCACGGATATGATATATATATATACACATTTATATTATATGGAATCATTTTTAAATAGACACTTTCATAAGTACTTTAACCATTTTCATATAAAGTAAACATTGTCCCTTTCGAACGATCTAGTGGTAAAGTAGGTTCATGTGGTCAAAAAGTCATAGGTTCGAATTCCATTAACACTTCTATTGGTTCGAGTTGTCACATCTAATTTTTAAAGTATAGTTTATCCGTCCTATGTGGTTTGAAATCCATTAACGTTTATATGAGTCTGAGTCCGTTACAACTGGTTTTTCAAGTATGATTTACCCTTCTTATATGATTTGCAAGTTTATTGCATAGAAACATGAAGTTTCGGTTACGAATTTTCGATCAATTTAAAAGAAAATTATTTTGTTAGATTTGTAATAATGCCCTTCTTGTCCACCATCTCCTCAATCTACAACAACCATTTTATATTTTAAAATGAAATAAATGATTACTTTTAATAAGTTATTTCTTGATGTGACGTATGACATATTTGGTTTTTTAGATATCGTTTACTTTTCTTATGCAATTTGTAAGTTCTTGCAAACAGGATTTGCGGTTTATTTAGTAAGTACAAAAAATAACGAAAATAACGAGTACATATTTTCACGATATAAAATAATATAGTAATTTCCTTCGAGCAAAATGCGCTGTTCAGAAAATTCCACAATTTTTTCAGAAAAGAATCTTTCAATTGATTATTTCTTCTCTTAAGTTTTACCCGGTTAGTTAATCAGAAATAATTTACCTGACTAATTTTTAATATAATCCTAATTCAATTTACCTGGTTAAATTTTAATAAGAAAAATTACGCGATCAAAGTTTGGTGTAAAATAATTTACTCAATCTGTTTAATTAATTAGAATAAATCTTCACCCTTATATTTTAATTATGCTTAGATTTACTCAATTCTATAAGGAAATAATTTACACGACTAATTTTAAATACGCATGAATCTAAAAATATAAGGGTGAAAATTTATTCTAGTTAATGAAACAGATTGACAAAATTACTTTATACTAAAATTTACCTCATAAATTTTTAATAAAAAAATACAATTTTTTCAGTGCAAAAGTTATAAGAATTCACCATCAATTTTATTATAAAATAAGTTTTCTACCACAGTAACTTATGTGAGACTGTTCCATCATAGGATGTGTCAAAGTTCGGCACAAACCAATATTTCAATGGTATATTTATAATTTTAATGATATTTGTAATTATATATATATATATATATATATATATATATATATATATATATAGAGTGAGGTTCAAATAAGAACCAATTTTAACGTGAGAACTAAGAACTACGAAAACAAAATGAATATGCTTATGAAAGTTAATGAATACTGCGAAAGTTAATGAATCCAAAATTGAATTTTCACCGGGTTCGAATCCCAGAGGCGAAAATTTATTTTTTTTTATTCATTAACTTTCAGCATATTCATTTACTTTCATAAGATATTCGCTCTCACGTCAGACAATAAAAATGGTTTTACGTTAACCCTCCCTATATATATATATATATATATATATATATATATATATATATATATATATATATATATATATATATATATTTGAATACGACCCATCTCATTATGAGACAAAATTAACCAGGAGTTCCCATATTCCAATCATTGTTAATAGAAATTAATTTTGCCATGAATTTCTTAGAGGAAACAATTCCTGTGATCAATTGTTTTATAATATATAATCTGTTCCATTATTTTTTTTATTAGAAAATATAATATCAAGTAATTTTAGTGCAAAATAATTTACGGAGTAAGTTACCGGATGGGTATTTTCTGTTAGGAGTAATTTAAGCAAGGAGTTTTATTTATAACACTTTTAAGTCGAGATTTATAAGATAATATTGTATGCTAACTCAAACACAAACAAAACCACAAATATACCAAATGAAAAGAGTTTGAATCTTACTATAGGTATCAAATTGTCGGGTTGACTTTTCTAGGTTGCCCGCGGGCCTGTGCTATAGATATTTAAATAGGACCCCAACTTATATACCCAACTTTGATAATATATATATATAATTCATATCCATTTGTAAAATTCGCTACAACTTATACCCATTCTATTAAATAAATATTTTTGAATAAAAAAAGTCAAAAATTTCATAATTTTCAGTCTTTGTCATATTATGTTTGTTTGAAAAATTGGTTTCGAAACTTGTAAAAGTAAAAGGGTGATTGGATACAAGATTCGTCTTTTTTTTTGTCTATTTTCGGTTAAATGGCAGAGGATAGCAGAATTTTTTTATATACAACTACACACTTTTTAAAAAGTATGTACCATCCATAACATTTTTTCAAAATTTTCTACACCCTATACCCATTATATTAAAATAAACTAATTTCTTTGTTTTCGGTCGACCGGAGAGAAGGCTTTCTCGACCAGAAACAAACATTACTCGATAGAAACAAGGAAATTAGTCTAATTTCCTTGTTTCCGGTCTGAAAAGTCTTCTCTCCGGTCGACTAATATTTGTTTCCGGTCGACCGGAGAGAAGACTTTCTCGACCGGAGAGAAGACTTTTCCGACCGGAAACAAGGAAATTAGACTAATTTCTTTGTTTCCAGTCGATAATCCTTGTTTCCGGTCGGAAAAGTATTCTCTCCGGACGACTAATGTCTGTTTTCGGTCGACAGGAGAGAAGACTTTCTCGACCGAAAACAAGGATTATCGATCGGAAACAAGAAAATTAGTATACTTTCCTTGTTTTCGGTCGACTAATGTCTGTTTTCGATCGATAAAGCCTTCTCTCCGGTCGATCGGAAACAAGAAATTATTCTATTTTAATGTAATGGGTATATGGTGTAGGAAATTTTGAAAAATGTTATGAGTGATATATGTTTTAATAAAAGTGGTTAATTAAAACTATAAAGTAATTTAACAAAATAATTTAAATTATTTCATGATTTTCTTGCACTTTTGCTCTATAACTATAAAGTAATGTAACAAATAATTTCGTAATAATTAATTGATTCACATGTTTGTTAACAAACAAAAATAGTACTATTCCTCAGTGGCATGTCAATGAAGACTGACTTGAATATATATTAAAAAAAAAGCAAATGGACATATGGTGCATCAAATTTCAAAAACGATTATACTCTGTATACATTTTTATAAAAGTGTGTAGTCCTATATATTTCTATATTTAAATCGGGTCGAGTTGGCCCGAGCCCATCAAACCAATGCATGAACTTAGATTGCGCGTGACATGTTTAAAATTTCTAGGCCCGCATCTAAATTCCATTTGCGTAGCGTACAATACTGTTGTCATTTAGGGGAAATTTATTTAAAAAACCAAGGGTCAATTTTGTAATTGTGCGTGCTGACATGACAACAATTTTGTAAGGGTACGGGAGCCTGGAAGGCCCTGAAAGTCTCCACGGGGATTAATAGGAGATAAAATACACAATTTTAGCTTAATAAATTTATTTTATTATAATTTTAATATAATAAATCAATAATACTTTAATCAAATTTAATGAATTAATTTTGTAACAATTTTAGTTTATAAGTGATTTTTCTGCGTTAAAAAATACAATTGGCATCATAAATAATATGTAGTCCGTAAGTCCATTCCAACGATGTTTCTGGTTTGTGCTTTCTATATATCATTTCCCGTTGAAGACTATATTTTTTGGTGCCAAAAACACTTATGGGCTAAAATTATCACAAAATCAATTCATTGGGCTTGATTAAAGTATTATTGATTTATTAGGCTAAAATTATCACAAAGTCAATTTATTAGGTTAAAATTGTGTATTTTCTCTTAATAGAATTATATAAGGCTTCATATGTTATATTTGCTACTTGCTCTTCAGATTTAATTAATACATCAATTCTTCTTTTTTAAATTGTTCACATGGAGTTTCATATTTTATTTAGGCACAAATTTGACCAAAATGACTCAACACAATAGTCCAAATGTGTATCACAATATATAATAATTAACTGCATAACAACCAAAAAAAATATATGTTGATGATAGTGGTTGGGTGAGGTTTTTCAGTGTTCAAAGATAACATATTTAAATCTGATCGAAAATATCTTTAGGTCTACATATCATACTTAGTTTTCCAAATATAATTTGTACGTAGGCATAGAAATATAGGTTTGCCCACATATACTATTCTAAGTATGATTTATAGATATTGCATTGAAGGTGGGTCGACTTAACAAAACCAAAAGAACGATGATTAAATTTTTTGCTTTTGGAAAAAAAAAACTGAAAGAAAGATGATTATTAACTTTTGTGGAAAATCGTTTGATGCATTCTAAGGGGTATTAATAGGTTTTTTAATTTGAGATTTTTATTTGCCACAATACTTCACATCAACTAGACAGTCCAGGTTAATGTGGGTTCCTGTAGCCGAAAGTCACAAGTTCGAACCCCACCAAACACCTCAACATGGTTTTCCAAGTGTGGTTTACCTGTTCTGTATGGTTTACAAGCTATTGCACGAGAACCACGTGGGGTTTACCTAGTGCACATCGTAGATAGCGACTATGGATTTCCCATGATACCAAAAAAAAAAAAGAATTTTATGCTTTTATTTTTTCTTCGGTGGTTGTAGATTCTTACCATTTATTTAAGAGTCGCATTCTACAACTTTCAATTTATTCAATACAACATATTATATAACATGGTTTTCCTAGTTTCCATGTATATTATTTAATCATGAATACACACTATTCATTTCCTATCGCTTTGAAATATATGATTCTGACCCTAAAAAAAAAGAAATTTATGATTCTGATATGCTGACATCAGAGTCATATATACGCGCAATGACGAACCCTCATGGGAAATAACTCGAGAAATTAGAATATTTCAAACTTGCCATATGTTGTCAACTCTTCATTATTCAACAGTAATTTTATATTATGATTAATATTCGTTCCGCAACAATTCCCTAATTATAGAAATTGTTCGCTAATAATGACTTAACACATGGATGACGCTTCTTCACACATCACTGTCTTGATTTGCATTACTAAATTGATTAAATATAAATTAATTCATGTTATTCACATTCATGTATATATATGTATCATTGCATGATTAATCAATTACTTAAATTTCAATTGTGTCCCCACTGAGGAATCCTCGTCGAAGTGATCTTAATTAATTGTTTTTAGTTCATCACAGTTGGCTATAAAAGGCCATATCCACTTGCATGATTTTGCAAGAAAGCAAAAGCTAATTAATCTTAAACACAACAAAATCATGTCGCTCACTCACAGTGTATTTTTCAGCCCTTTAGTAGAGTTTTCATCAACAAAATATTCCAATAAAAGTAAAATTCCGTTGTTTTCTGGTTACGACAAGAGCAAGTCGAAATCAAGAAGCAGTGGGAAATTGGGTGTCAGCTATAACGGCTATCCCTACTTCACCGCTCCCCGCCACCCTCTTGAATCCGAACTGCAGGCGCTGCAGGCGGAGTCCGGCTCCGGCCACGGCGGCGGGATAGGGATCGAGAACTTCTTCGATGGGAAGAACATTTTCATTACAGGTGGAACCGGTCTTCTTGGAAAAAGTATGATAGTCTTTTTATTTGTTCTTTTGAAATTAATTAAATTATTTCTTATCATATGATTGAGTTGTTTTAGATTTTTGGCTGATGAGATATGATAATGTTGCAGCTCTAATCGAAAAGTTGTTGAGATCGACATCTTTGGGCAAAATATACGTACTAGTTAAGGCAAGTGATAAGGAGGCAGCGCATGATAGACTCTCGAAAGAGGTATATATGTTTCTCTTCAACTTATAATTTCGACACGTACATTATTAATTTCACACTTATTCATACTAATTTGCTAATATTTATTTATTTTTACTTTTTAGATTATGAACTCGGAGTTGTTTGTTTGTTTACGGGAAAAATATGGGAGCACATACGAAGAATATATGAAATCTAAGTTGATACCAATAGTCGGAAATATTTGTGAGCCAAATATTGGGATGGAGGAAGTGGATGTGATAGTAGAATCTGCAGCTAGCACAACATTGAATGACAGGTTTCATACATTTAAATCCCTTTTAAAAATTAAAATTAAATTTATTGCGCTAATACTTATTTATTATTTCTTATATATAGGTATGATTTCCTACTTGATATAAACGTGAATGCCCCTCTACGGCTTATGAGGTTCGCCAAGAAATGCAAGAATCTCAAGCTTTTTGTGCATATTTCCACAGGTACGTGCTCAAATTTATTTAGAATATTATTCTACTATGCATGGATGAGGCGAAATTAGTTACAATTTTATGAATATCTACGCAGCATATGTTAATGGAATAAGAGAAGGAATAATCCATGAGAAGCCGTTGATGATGGGAGAAAATGGGAGAAAGCATGATGACAATGACGAGATGTCTTCATCCTTGTTTCCTCTAGATTTAACAGATGAGATGAAGTTGGCCATGAAAGCCTGCATTGCCTCCGGCCATCTTGACACCACCAAAGAACTCAAGAGGCTCGGCCTAGAAAGGTACTTAATAACGTGTATTGGTAAAGTGATGCAATGAGCAAATTCAAACAAAAAATATTTGACTTATTTTCAATAATTTAATAGCTACTAAAAATATATATACAGGCAGCGGCTGGCATAGGCTGAAGCCCACCTAAAATATTTTTTTTCCTATATTAGTATGAAATCCGAATAATAGTCCCTCAAAATAATTTTTCTGTCTCCGTCACTGCCTGCAGGGCTGCATACTACGGATGGTATAACGCTTATCATATGACAAAGGCAATGGGAGAAATGGTCCTCAACGAAACCAGACAAGACGTTCCACTGCTTATTTTGAGGCCAGCTATAATCGAGAGCTGCTACAAAGAACCTGTTCCTGGATGGATACAAGGAAATCGGTAAAATTACATTTCTTGTCTTTTCATTCAAGCTAATCTTCTACAAATGCAAACGATTGCGACATGATTAATCTTACATGATTTATGGATGTCAGAATGTACGATCCTGTCATAATTTCTTATGGAAAAGGACAACTTCCTGCTTATCTGGCTGATCCCGACCTGCATACCGACATTGTAAGTGTTAATTTCGCAATCTACACATGAATATATATATTCTAAGGAAAATAAAATAAAATCTTATGATTACATTTACATATATATAAATTTAGGTTCCAGTGGACATGGTGGCCAATACTACGATTGCAGCTATTGCTAAGCATGGAATTATGAGAAAGTCAGAAGTGAAGGTGTACCATGTGGCAACTGATTTTGTGAACCCTCTGAGATTCAATGAAATGTTCGAATACATTTATGAGCATTTTAGTGCAAACCCTTTAGTTGAATCCAAAAATATAAGGAAAATGAAGTTGTTCGACCAATTTAGTGACTTGTCCAAATACCTTAGAGACCAAATATCCGAGCGAAATGTAGAAGGGAAGATTCGAAAGCCAAACAAAGCAAGAGTGGCTTATGCCGAGCAACTTTGCAAGATGTACGAGTTCATAGGATTCTTCAAAGCCAGGTAGGTTAATCAGTTAATTAGCTTAATGATGTCGGAATTTCGAGATCATATGTGGAATTATAGAGGTAATTAATGTGTGTGTGTGTGTTCTCTATTTTGTGTCTGCAGGTTCCATACTGGTAATACTCGGATGTTGTTGGAAGAGATGTCGGAAGAGGAGCAAGCTGTGTTTGAAGTGGATGCGACAAAGATAGACTGGAAGAAGTATTTTGTCGACATTCACATTCCCGGTTTGAGAAAGCATGTGCTCAACGCCACCAGGCTGTCTGTATGAGTAGACTGCTTGCTGCCTGTGGGATTCGAACCCGGGCAAAAGGCTTAGGCTTGCGCCCAAACCAACTAGTCTCCAATGAAATTTGATAGAATAATATTTGTAATATATATATACAAATTTCGGTTAATTCGGTATACCCATTCGGTTATCGGGTATATCGATAACCGAATTTTCTAAAATTTTGATATCAAATACCGAACCGATCCAATTTTTTCGGTTATTCGGTTATCCAATAACCGAATTTTCGGTTCGGTTATCGGATTATCCAATTATCCAATACCGAACTTCCACCCCTAGTTTTAGAATATATGTAGTCTTAGAAAATTGTTGTAATTTGTAAACATATTTTTAAAATACAATTTTACTTTAAATTAGTTGAATTATTCTAATTTTTGTTGCCCCACCAACCCTTGGGAACCTGGCTCCACCCTGATATCACCGATGGTTAGTAGTGATGCAAAGGGGCCGACGAGAAGGAACTGCGGATTTAGTTAGAGAAAGGGGTTGTATACGTTTAGATCGAAGCTGACAAACACTTGTGTGAGCTCTTCTTTATTATTAGCTATGTTGAAGAATGATAACAAACTCAACGGTATATAAGCAACGGGAAATACGGTTATGCATAAAGCTTTCACAACCGCTTAAGTATGCATGGTTCTCATCTCAGCCATATATATATATTGAGTTTTGTTTTCTTTCTAGTTAGTTTTCATCTTGTAACAGTAGAGAGAGAAAGTTGGTTTGCGGAGGGGTAAAAGAAGAGAAAGTCAAGAAGCTATTAGATAGTAGAACTTTCATCTTCAAGTCTGCAATCTTGTAAAAATTTCTTGTATCTTGAAATACAGTCGAGTGAATCTCCCGTGGACGTAGGCACATTGCCGAACCACGTAATTCTTGGTGTTCCTAGCGTTGTATTGCATCGAGCTTGACATCGAGTTGCAGCTGATATTGCGAAATCAGTTCTAACAGATTGGCGCCGTCTGTGGGAAACGAACCCACGATGAGTTCGATGAAGTTCGATGCCGAGAAATTCAATGGGAAGAACGATTTCGGCCTTTGGAGATTGAAGATGAAAGCTATGCTTATCCAGCAAGGATTGGCTGGTGCTTTGAAGGGGCAAAAAGGTTTCCCAGAAACAACTTCGAAGGGCGATCAAGAAGAGATAATGCAGAAAGCACAAAGCGCTATTATTTTATGTCTTGGCGATAAAGTTCTTCGTGAGGTTGCGAGGGAGGAGACGGCAGCTGCTGTCTGGGCAAGATTGGAATCTCTGTATATGACAAAGTCTTTAGCCAATCGACTCTAGATGAAGCAACGTCTGTACTCATACAGGTTCTCTGAAGAAAGGAGTATGGAAGATCAAATGGATGAATTCAACAAGTCAATAGATGATCTTGAAAACATTGATGTAGGAATCGATGATGAGGATAAAGCCATATTGCTCCTCAATGCTCTTCCAAAGAGTTATGAGCATCTCAAAGATGCAATGTTATTTGGAAGGGAGAATGCCATCACGCTAGAAGAAGTACAGAATGCTCTCAAAGCCAAGGAACTACAGAAGACTAATGAAGGCAAGCAAGAAGCAACACATGAAGCCCTCAATGTAAAGAAGTTCAAAAGAAACAAGGGCAAGAAACTTGCCCATGATGGGAAGAAAGGAATCCAGTCCAAGGAAAAGGATTATGAAGGAAAGGAAACAAGAAAGTGCCATTATTGCAAGAAGTCGGGCCACCTCAAGAAGGATTGCTATTCTTGGAAGAAGAAACAAGCTGAAAAATCCCAAGAAACTAAATTTGCCGATGTCACCGTAACTTGAAACCATGAAATACTTAACATAGTAAATGAAAAAGTGGAGCAACATTCGATTTCGGATTCGGATGCAGCTTCCATATGTGCCCAAACAGGAAATGGTTCTGTGAGTTTCAAAGTTTACAAGAAGGATCTATCCTACTAGGAAATGATCGGTATGTGCGGTTAAAGGCATTGGTAGTATAAGGCTAAAGATGCATGATGGCTCGTGAAATTGTTGATCGATGTCGTTTATCCTCGATCTAAAAGAAATCTCATATCCTTAGGGACTTTAGAATCGAAAGGATACAATTGGAAGTCGAAAAGGGTTATCTATATATCATGAAGAACTCAAAGACGATGATGAAGGGGCAAGAAAATCTAGCCTCTATTACCCGATTGTCAAACCCTTCGCGATTGTGATTTCAGATCTAAAGATGATGGTATGATCCGGCATGCTAGATTAGGCATGTGGGGAGAAAGTTTTAAATGAGTGGTTAAACAAGAGATGATAACTTGTCATGGAAAATGAATGGGACAGATTGTAGTATCAGATTCGGGAAAGAACAAGAAGCAACCTTTTGAGTGAAATCACTGCCTAAGTCACCCTAGATTATGCTCATGCCGATTTATGGGGCCTCGCAAGGGTTGACGAGATGGGGGAGGAAGATACTTCCTATCGATCATGGATGATTACTCCGAAAGTTGTGGGTCTACATTCTCAAACAAAGGGTGATACTTTTCCAAGTTTAAGGAATGGTGTGTTTCATTGAATTGAAAAGGACTCTGAAATGCCTCAGAACAGATAATGGTCTTGAGTTCCTATCAAGTGAGTTTAACGATTTCTGCAAAATGAAGGGCATACAGAGACATAGAACTGTCCCCGGCACACCTCAGCAAAACGGTGTAATTGAGAGAATGAACAGGACGATCCTTGAGAAAGTGAGATGTATGCTTCTGGGCTCTGGAGCACCAAAGAAATTTAGGGGAAGCCGTGGCTACGGCAGCCACATTGATAAATAAGTGCCCCAGTTCAGCCGTAGAGTTCAAGTCACCTGACTACCTGTGGTTTGGAAAGAATCCAAGTTATTCGCATTTGAGGATTTTTGGCTGTCAAGCCTATGCCCACGTGAAGCAGGACAAATTAGATCCAAGAGCCCTAAAGTGCATCATGTTAGGATACCAAGAGGGCACGAAGGGTTATAGATTGTGGTGCTACGAAAATAACGTGAGCAAGATATTCATCAGCAGAGATGTAGTGTTTAAGGAAGGAGTAATGCCGTTCTTAAAGATAAATGACAAACCTAAGGATGACATTAATGGAACAAATCAAAGTAATACTGAAGTTGAGGTGGAGCTGAACGAGAGAGGCCCCTCAAAAATGCGGGATATCACTGGCAGCAGTGATGAAGAAGATGACCAAAGAGAAGAAGATTAGGAACATAGGAAAAATGAACTGAAACACTACTTATTGGCACGAGACAGGGTGAGGAGAGAAATACACCCACCTGCAAGGTTTGGAGATGCAGACATGGTTGCATATGCTCTTTCTATTGCAGAAGAGACTGAGTATCAAGAGCCCAAGAATTATGCAGAGGCTATGAATGGAAAAGAAAGGGAGCAGTGGATGTTGGCCATGAGAGAAGAACTTGAATCTTTAGAAACTAATGGCACATGGATCCTGGTGGATAAGCCCAAAAACCATAAACTTGTCAGTTGTAAATGGATTTTCAAGAAGAAAGTTGAAGTTGTAGGTGACGAGGAAAGGGTTCGGTTTAAGGCTAGACTGGTAGCGAGAGGTTTCACACAGAGAGAAGGGGTTGATTTTAATGAGATATTTTCTCCTGTGGTAAAGCATTGCTCGATCAAGATCCTGTTAGCTTTGGTGGCCCAACAGAATCTGATTTTAGAACAACTTGATGTAAAGACAACATTCTTACATGGAACCTTGGAGGAGACCATATTCATGACCCAAATGTAAGGGTTTATTTTGCTCGAAACGAGGGAAAGGTCTGTTTGTTGAAGAAGTCCTTATACGGGCTTAAACAGAGCTCGCGGCAATGGTACAAAAGGTTTGATGAGGAGATGCAGAAGATTGGATATTCAAGAACAAAACATGATAGTTGTGTCTATATCAAGAAATGCCAGAATGTTGCTGTTTCCTATCTACTTTTATACGTAGATGATATGCTCATTGCAAGTAGCAGTCAAGAAGAGATAGATTTTATCAAGAGGGAACTGCAATCTAGGTTCGAAATGAAATTATTGGGAGATGCTAGGAGGATACTCGGAATGGACATCAAAAGGGACAGAAAAGAAGGGACCTTATGGCTGTTTCAAAGAGATTACATAATAAATATCTTGAAGAAATTCAGAATGCACGAATCTAAGGCTGTGAGCGTTCCTTTAGGACAACATTTGAAACTCACTAAAGATCAAAAACCCAAGGATATGATAGAAAGAAGGGAGATGTGTCAGATCCCATATGCTAATGCGGTAGGGAGCATTATGTACACCATGATTTGCACAAGGCCAGACTTATCGCATGGGATCAGTGTGGCAAGTAGGTACATGGCTGACCCCGGAAAATATCATTGGGATGCTTTGAAATGGATTTTCAGATACTTGAAAGGAGCTGCTGATTATGGAATATTATTCAGAAGGGATATGAATTTTAAAGGCAAGCCTTTGAGAGGGTATGTCGACTCTGATTATGCAGCAAATTTGGACACAAGGAAATCTCAAACCGGGTATATCTTTACTCTATATGGTTCGCTATAAGTTGGAGGTCGTTATTGCAATCCGTAGTCGCATTGTCCACAACCGAAGCGGAATATATGGCAGTGACTGAAGCTGTGAAAGAGGCTTTATGGCTGAAGGGAATGGTGGTTGAGTTTGGAGTTGATCAAGACACATTAGATGTCAGTTGTGATAATCAAAGTGCCATTCATCTCGTTAAACACCAAGTGTTTCATGAGAGATCAAAGCATATCGATGTACGCCATCACTTTGTGAGAGATGTGGTTGACAAGGGAAGTGTGAAGATTGTGAAAGTTTCAACTGATGAGAATGCAGCAGATATGCTGACCAAAGCTTTGCCTAGCACTAAGTTTAGGTACTGCATGAGATTGGTTAGCATCGTTCCTTGCCAGAACTGAAGAAGGAAATAATGGCCCTGGATGGGCTGATATGGAGAGGGACTGTGACTATTTTTCAGGAAGATTTTGTTATCAAGGTGGAGATTGTTGAAGAATGATAACAAACTCAACGGTATATAAGCAACGAGAAATACGGTTATGCATAAAGCTTTCACAACCACTTAAGTATGCATGGTTCTCATCTCAGCCATATATTGAGTTTTGTTTTCTTTCTAGTTAGTTTTCATCTTGTAACAGTAGAGAGAGAAAGTTGGTTTGCGGAGGGGTAAAAGAAGAGAAAGTCAAGAAGCTATTAGATAGTAGAACTTTCATCTTCAAGTCTGCAATCTTGTAAAAATTTCTTGTATCTTGAAATACAGTCGAGTGAATCTCCCGTGGACGTAGGCACATTGCCGAACCACGTAATTCTTGGTGTTCCTAGCGTTGTATTGCATCGAGCTTGACATCGAGTTGCAGCTGATATTGCAAAATCAGTTCTAACAAGCTATTATGTTTAGATCGAAGACAAACACTTGTGTGAGCTTTTTCTTATTATTAGCTATTTTATATAATACAAATTATTGAAAATTATAAAAATAAAAATAATAAAGTTTAAAACAAAAAAAATAAAAGGAAGATTCTCACTGTTACTCGCACGCACGGGAGAACAGTCCTAAACTGAAAGATGGATTTAGACTTTCTAGGTAGAGCACATAGCCGAGGGAGAATCATTGGAGTGTAAACTCCACCGATCGCAATCTGATCCTTTTTTTTTTGGAATAATATTTATATGGAATTTAATTAAATTATAAAGAATTATTTATTTTTGAGGTAACGAAAAAGTTAACCAATTTGTTAATAAGGATTTTATAAATTTAAATAAAAATATAAGGGTTTTCTAAAACTAAAAAAAAATAATTAATAAAACAAAATACAAAAATAAAAAGATCTGGGATTGATGCGTTTTGCTTCTTTTCAAATAGTTTATACCATAGTGGTTTAATCTTTAACCCTATATCAGAAGTTATTATTTACATTTTATGCGAATAAATTAACTATTATCCCTCCGTCCCAATTATATAGGTTGATTGAAGTTTACAAGGATTAAAAAAATTCATTGAAAAAGAAAATTATATATGTAACTTCTTAATATATCCATATTTATTTTTGGCTATTAATTAATGTATGAGTAAATTAAAGAATTAAATATGATTATAATATTAAGGAGTTAAAAATATTATCATTTATACAAATAAATTTATATATTTAGGATCTCCAAAAAAGGAAAACAAATCAATATAACTAGAATGGTGGATGTATTAATTAACATATATGGGCAGATCACAATCAAAATTCGGCGAGCTGTTGCGTTCTCCCAGCAGCTACGTTGAGCATGTCAACACTAGAGATGGCAGTGGATCGTTGATCTGGTTTATATCTGTAAATCCAGATTCATTTTTTAGAATTTGAATCTTCAAAAAATAGGATCCGATGGATCTGGATAGAAATAGGATCGTTCCTTTAAAATCCAGATCTAGATATGGATCTTGATTTCTGAGATCTAGATCCGGCCTATGGATCCATATATATAATTTTTATTTTTATTTATAAGTATATTATATTATTTTTCTTTCTAGTCGAAGTTAAATAAACTAGGTTATGAAATTGGATGATAAGACAATAACATTAGAAAATTATACATTGAATCTGAAAAAAAAATGTATATGAATTAGATATGAGTGATCTATTTTTTAAGATATGTGTGCTACTTCTAATCCTATTACAATATTATTTGTCGTCATGAAAACAAAAGTAAATTTGTAACTAACATCTTCTTGTATAATGATGATTGTAGAAATTCTAAATAATTATTATAATGTTATTGTATTTTAAGATTTTTATTATGTTGTTATTGTGAATTATAGTTGATTTATAATTTATTTTAAAAGAGAAAATATATGGATCCGGAACTAGACCCCTGACCATGCAGATCTTATGGATATGGGTTTGATCTAATTTTTTTTGGATCCAATGGATCTAAACCGAATCCAAACCCAAACAAAAAAATTTGAATTTGAATCTGAACCTAACAAGATCCGATCCATTGCCATCTCTAGTCAACACGCACAAAACATATCTTATTATAAAAGATTCTTATCTAATAAAATTACATTTGACTATTGTATTTATAAATTATATTCTGACATGTTTTAAAGACAAATAGTATAATACGATATATTATATTTACAATAATTTATTATTGTAACTATAACATTCTTGCTTATATTAATTTTAAGTTAAGTTTCTCTACTAGCATTATTTAAATATGCTATATTTGTTGCGCGAATAATTCCACATTAGGTATAATTAAATCACATCAAAACCTCATTTATAATATGAAATGTCCTCTACTGATTTTCTATTCTCTACTAGTATTATTTAAATATATTATATTTGTTGCGTGAATAATTATAATATTAGGTATAAATCACATCAAAACCTCATTTATAGTATGAAATGTCCTCTACTGGTTTTCTATTCTCTTGATTGTAGAGTGAACATTATATTATTGTAGATAAAAATACAGTGTTATTTTACATTCATCTTCAATAGACAACTCTACATTTGATGTTATAATAAAATATTATACTTTTATATTTTCTAATATTGAAAAACTTTTTCAATCTAATAATTGTATACATATTTTATATTTGTGATTAAATGTTTGAAATATTTAATTATTATCAAATATAAAATAATCTAAATTAATATTTAATTAAATTATCTTATAGAACAATTTAATTTAAATTCTTACAAAGCGATCAATTTTGTTTGAACATAAAACTAACATTTCAGAATGCATCCTTGACAAAAACACAAACAAAATTGAATTATTTTACATAAATTTTAATATCATCATAATATTTAGAATTGACTTCAAAATTTACAAATTAGTCAAAATAAAGTAATAATATTTGCAAAACAAAATCACCAAATATTTAAAAAAAAAAAATTGGAAGATGTATGAATGATATCCCGCTAAATCTGGCAGACTACTGTTCATATCCCTTTTAATAGTGTGAATTTTGAGATCCTAATTTTGTATACTTCTATATAAAAGAGTCACATTTAACAGAAAATTGATACTCCAATAGTCTGAGTTTGGATTCAACTTAAATCAAACTAAACATACACAATGTTGGCTAGTCACAGTAGCTCATTTTTCTACCCTCCAATCAAACCTAATTATGTGGGAAAATCATGTACCAAAACAACGTGCCCTTTTCGCCAATCATCCAAAAGGAATGGCTTAATTAGCAGTGAAAATGGCCAAAGAAATTCCTACTTCACTGCCGCTGCCACCCGCTGTCGTCCCAACTACCGGCGGCGGCTGATTCTGACGAAGATGTGCACCAAGGAATAGGGATTCTTGAATTTTTTGCAGGGAAGAATATTTTTGTCACTGGTGCAACTGGCCTACTTGGCAAAGGTAATAGGATCATTTTATATGTCTCATCATTTCCTCTTTTCTATGCACTTTTTTCTTGGATTAGTCTTTTAATTTTTATATGGTTTCTCTAACTTGTTTGAAATATTACTTTGGTTTGCATGCAGTTGTTGTGGAAAAGATATTAAGATCAACCCCGGTGGGCAAAGTGTACTTGCTGATAAAGGCAAAAGACAAGGAAGCTGCATTTGAAAGATTAAATCGCGAGGTACAAAATTATAAGCAATGCTTCGATCGATAAATGATGAATCTAGCTATGTGAGTGTCGAGATTTATAGAAAGCAATAAAGAACACCTGTGCTTTTACGTGGTTCGATCGTTAATGAGATCTACGTCCACGGAGGAATGATTCCTCAATACTTTCACTAGAGCTTTTAAATGTAGAGTATTGGTTACAAGCCTTTGTATTCAAGAATTGCTAACCCTTCTAACATCGTTTTCCTTCTATTTATACACCGACTTTGCCCCGAAAGCCGCCCGACCCTCCATTGGTCGTGGTGTGACTCTTCCTCCGGCGTGCTTCCATTGGCCGAGCCGGACCGTTCGTCCCACGTGCGCCACGTGGAGGTGGCGCCCGACCTGGTTCTCGGGCGCCCTTCCATTGGCCAAGGCGCGGCTCGGAGGCTAGGGCTTCGTGCAATGATTAAGGCTCGACTTGGGCTCGACCGCGTGGGCTGCTTATCAATGTTAGGCCCAGCTCGCTTGGGCTCATAGTGGGCCCATTCGGTTGGGCTATATCCCATCATAGCCCCCGAATAGCCGAGGACGCCGAGGCCGAGTGGAGAGGAAGGCAAGGTCGCCGAAAGTGAGGTGTGGCTTGGTCAAGTTGTTTCTTGGATGCGAGGGTCTTCGTGCCGATCCGAGTTGGGTTGTTTATCGTCCGCCGGAGAAAGATGTGGCACCGATGGAAGTCAAGTCCGACTCGATAACGCGCTCGCGTTGGTTATGCCGAGTGCGGTCTGTAGTGGTATTACTCCGTGGTGGCTCCGGTGTTCGACCGAGCGACCGCCTTTTGGGATGCCGTGGTGTGTCTCGGGCCGCAGAGACTCGCGGCTGGTTGGCCGAGGTCCGATCTGCTTGGCCGAGGTCCGATCTGGTTGATCGAGGTCCGATCCGCCGAGGTCCGATCTGGATTTCCTTGACATTTGAGGGAGGACGGGCGCGACCGAGGCGCCGCCATCTAGAGGACGCCGGGTCCGTATGATGATTGCTAGGTCGACCGGGCGGCCCGTCCTATCTCGGGCGCGACGCCGACGCGCCAGCGGTAGTTAGGCGCTCGAGCAGGCGTGCTGCAGTAACGACATCCAATCACGTAGCACGTGTTGAATTTGAAACGGCATTTGCAGCGCGCCTAGTCTTATAAATAGGCGCAAAAGAGGCAACTGCTCACTTCTTCTTCTTCGACGCTAACAATTCGAGAAAGAATTTGTGAGAGATTTTCGAGCCGATTTTACCAAGTAGCCGTTTACTCGCCTAAAAAGTAATTATGTTTTCTTCATCTTCTTCTCGCCTGAAAGTTCTCTTCCGCCGGGTTCTGGGCGTGAGTTGCCGGTGTAAGGGACTATATGTGCTACAACGGGTTGGGTAGGTCTGTAGGTCCGAGTCCCAGTATTCGCCGTATCCTCGTACGGGATGGCCTGAAGGTGGGCGGCGAGGTCGGATTTGTCGTTGGAGGAACTCTTTGAGGTTGTGAGAGGTGCGCGATTCGGGGAGGCGTGGTGGTGTCCGCCGATCCGGACGATAGAGGCGATGGCCCTCCGGAGGGTTTGTTACCGTCTATGTAGGCAGGTTTGAGGCAGTCTTAGGTACCCTCGTCCCCATTTACCTTAGCCTTCAAGAGTATTTCCGCATCCCCATCCGTCAATCGACCAACTCTATTAGGTCGCTGGTGGGTGGGGCTCTTTGTTATGGCGCTTCGGAGAGTTGACCTTCGAGGTATTGATGCGCTTTTAGCGTGAAGACCATAGGAGGGTGTACTATCCGTCACCCCGCTGAAATTTAAGGTAGCCGTCCCTCCAAGGTGTCCCATCGCGTAATAGGTATTTCTTTCTCGGGGCCGAGGGGCACCGAGGTATGAGTAGGGTATCGGCACGGTGGACCCGAAAATCAAGCCCTTGGGCCATATGGAGGAATCGCTGAGCAACGTTGGTGAGGTGTTATCCATAAGTTACACCGAGGACGATCCGAAGCCGGGCCGAGTGTCTTCGGTCCCAAGCGTCGGGACCGGGTCCGGACGGGGTGAGGCATCCCTTTTCTTAGTCCTTATTTGTCTTATTTTCTTGTGCTAATGTATTCTTTCTCTTTCGACGCAGTGAGGTTGAGGGATGAGGTGGGTTCACCATCGCAAGTGGAGCCAAGCAAAGAAAAAGCAGAGGCGGCTGGACCTAGTAGGGCCGAAGAAGGTGGACAAGATGGGCCACCGATGAGTGGGCTCGAGCCGGGTCCAGCCCGGCCGAGTCGCGCCTCGGGGCCGCTTGAGCACCGGTACCTCCCAAGCTTGGTCGCATCCTCCCGAGGTACGTAGCTTCTTTTTTTTTAGATTTGTTTGCACATCGGTGACCGACTTGTGCATCTCCGCTGTGGTGGGAGTTTATGACGGGCCCTGCAGCTACCGGGGAGCCGCAGTCGCCGCCGGCTTGCCGCCGAGAGCTCACCGCAAGAGGCGCTGAACGGATCTTGCCGCCGCAGGGCTGAAGCCGAGACCGCCGGGGGCTGCGGCGGAAGCCGAGGCCGCCAGGCCGCCGAGGCCGGGAGGGTGGCCTTGAAGCCGCCTGAAGAAGAGGCACTGGCGCTGGAGGCCGCCCGGGAGGTCGAGGAGCCGGGCGAGAGCTGGCCGGGCGAAGAAGGAACTCGCCGACGAGAGGAGGTGGTGGCCGACCAGGACCGTTGTTGAGGGCCTCGCCACCGGCTCATCGAGTCGGAGAGCTTCTCGTGTTTTATTGCCGATCTCGCCGCCGGTCAAGCCGAAGGTGGTGTCGGATCACTGGGAAGTGGCGGCCGCCATGCCCGATTTTGACAAGGTCAGCATGGGTGGACCGAGGTCGACCCAAGAGATGGACAAAGCTACGCCCGGGTGATCTACTTGGCCGACTCCTTCCCAAGGCTTGGAGGCTCGGCATCCACCCTACCCCATCGATCGCCGAGGTCGCCGCCAGTAGGGTGGACGAGGATCGCGAGCTTCAGGAGCTCCTTGCCGAGGTCCGGGCTGAAGCTGAGGAGGGGGAGGAGGAGGAGCCGAGCTCGTCGGCTCAGTCGACCGCAAAGAAGAGCAGAGCAATGAGGAACAGCGGGGAGGGGGCCGACGAATCCGGAGAGAGGGCCGAGGTTAGTGGGCCGATTGTAATAGGTTGAATCGCCGGGGTCGATAGGACCCTGAGCCCTTGTAATAAATTCTTTCGTATGCAATAAAAGAATGTTTATCACTTTCTGAGACTTGTGTTGTCTTTTTATTTATAGATTCTCGCATCTCAATACTGGGACTCGACCATGAATTGCCGCTGTCGAAAGGGTCCGAGGTGCCCCGCCGAGAAGGACGAGGAGGTGCAATTTGGAGGAGTCGGTCGCCGAGTGACCCAAGTTTTGGCCGCCATGGATCGCGAGCTCGGTGTCTTCTTCCGAACCGAGAAGAAGTTGACCGAGGCGATCGGAGGTGGCCCGCCCCGGCCGAGAACGAGGCGCTGAAGTTGAAGGTCGCAGGCGGAGTCCGGGGCGGACATATCCGCCGACGCTATCCACGGACGTTTGATGCGGTCACGAACAGCTTGATTGATCGCGCGAAGCTCGCTTGGTTGTCGGAGGAGCATGCAGAGTACGAGAGGGCAGTCCGCCGCGCTGGTGGGACTACCATATCCGAAGCCGACGACCGAGTCCAGAGCTTGCTGGCGGAGGGCATGGTTCGAGGATGAGGAGGGCCCAACAGCGGAAGTTCAAAGCGTCGCCAACTCGTGGTGAAGTTTATGGAGATGTACGACATCGTCCGAAAACGCCGCATGCCCGGCGAGGTGGTGAGGCAACAGCGGGCTCTGCCGACCCGATCATAGAAGAACCAGCGGAGGAGGGCGGCTACTCCGATCATGCCGTAGTGCTGAGGTTGATGGGTCCGGCAGGGGGCGGATTATCCAGGGGGGGATCCTCTGGGAGCGGGCGGCGACCGAGGACCTCAGGTCGGCGGGGGAGAGCTTCGGGCAGGGGGCGAGGTCGCACACACGGCCCGGTGTCCGGTCAGGGGGGTCGGGGTGTGACCTCGGGTGCGCCCCCGCCCGGATGCCTGTGACTGCGCCGCCACTTCGGAGTGTCCCCGAGCGGGTGAAGGCGACCACGAGTCGACAAGCTTCCGTCAGGCTGCCTCCGAGCCCGCCGAGCGATTCGGGAGCAGTTGTGGTGATTCCGCCTCATCGACCGGGTCGAAGGCACTGAGTTCGTTCCTGCATACATCGTCGGCCCGGGATTTTGTAGAGAATTGGTGCAGCCGCCGGTCTGGCGAGGCGGAGCCCTAAGCCCGAATGAGGCTATTTATAGTATAGACCTTGTATGTAGATATACATGTATTTAGACTCGCTTCAAGTGTATATTTTCCTCCTCGAGAGGTACAAACATAACTTAGGACTTCGCTTTGGTCGTAAATATTTTTATATCGTATACATAGGTGTGTATTTTCCCAAATAAAGGGTATAAACGAGCTCAAGCCCGCTTGTCTTCAGATATGTCTTGGTACTTTGTTTGTAGTCGTTAATGCATTTAGACTTTGTACCGGAGTGCATATCTTCCCAAATAAAGGGGTATGAGTTGGCGAGATCGGTCTGGATGTCGCGTGCATGTAGACGCCCAACTTAATGGGTAATCAGATGCTTTGCATGTAGACGCCCAACTTAATGGGTAATCTGATGCTTTGCATGTAGACGTCCAACTTAATGGGTAATCAGATGCTGGCGTGTAGACGTCCAACTTAATGGGTAATCTGACGCTACCCTACTTGGTGGGATTTTCATCTTCGTAGGCGCCCCTCGTGAAGGTTTAGATGTGGTATATCCGAATGGATGTTCACATAGATGTAAGACGAACGTAGCAGTGAAATACTCATTAGAAAAACAAACGCTTTATTAAACAAGTAAACAAAGATCGATATCACCAAAACAATAGAGGGTTAACATGTCACGATCTAAAATCAAAGCTACGTAAAATACCTCCTTAGACGAGTTATGTGCGGGTCTGGGAATAAGTGCCCTGACAAGTGGGCGAGCTTGTAGGCCCCTTTGCCGAGGTCCTCGTGAACGCGGTAGGTCCTTCCCATGTCGGATCAAGCTTGTTAAGACGCTCGGCTCGGCTTGCTTCATTATTCAAGTAGGACGAGGTCGCCACTGGAGTCGGAGGCCTTTACTCTTTTGTTGTAGTAGCGTGCGACCGGCTCAGATTGGCTTCGTTTATGAGCGCGAGCTCGCCTCCCCGAGGGCGCCAAGGTTGGCCCGCAGTCTTCCTCGCTCCCCGGCCCGGTTGAAGTGGAGAGTGCGAGGGCTTGGCGCTACCGATCTCGGCCGCAGATGACGGCCTCTGCACCGTGAGACCAGCCGAAAGGGTTTCCCGGCGACGTCCGTGGTGTGGTCCTGAGGACCGAGGAGGACTTGAGGAGATTTTCGGCCCGATCGCCTTTAGCTCGGTCCACCTTTCTTCAATCCTTGCACGATCGTGCGGTTCGTCACCGGTCGACCATTCGCTTGCGGGTGTGCGATCGAGGTGAAGCGTTGATCGATCCAAGCTCTTCGCACCATTCCTGAAGTTTTGTCGACGAACCGGGTGCCATTGTCCGAGACCAGATGCGCGGGATGCCGGCGGCGCACTATATTTTTCCACACAAGGCTTGAATCCTTCGCCGTGAGGCTCGAAAGTGGCTCGGCCTCGACCCATTTTGTGAAGTAGTCTATGGCTACGACTAAATATCGGTCGACCGGTGCTCGGTCGAATGGGCCAACGATGTCGATCCCCACCGCATGAAAGGCCATGGACTCGCAGTCGCCGATCGGCCCGAGGCGCTGACCGTGGAGTGGATCCGCACTGGGCACTTTGACGAGCTCGGCCGATCTTGCACGGTGGGGGCCAAGAGTATCCCGACCTCGTCTTCTTTGAAAGTGCTCGCGACCGATGTGGCTTCCACAAGACCCTCCGTGGATTTCGCTGAGCACATAGTCGGCTTCTTCCGCCCGAGGCATCTCGGGAGGGTTGAAGGTAAGACTTGGGAGAGTGCGCCTCATGCATGAGATACTCGATTTTGCCATCATCTTTTGGCTTCGAGCCGATCCGAAGGTAGGCGCCGTGTTCCGTGTAGGCCTCGTGGAGACATCCATTCGGCTCTATCTCGGTGATGATGCCGACGTGGGACTCCTATGCTGCTCGAACGGACCTCCTCCACCGGTGGACTTGTTGACGACGCCGCTAGCTTGCTTGAGGACGCCACCTACTGCTTTCCCTGGGATTCGTGGATCTTTGAAGTACCGAACGAGGTCAACATCTCTTCGCTTTCTCGAGATATTGTTTCATTCGGTCCTCCTTCGCCTCAGATTTCGCTTAACACCGGTTCACGACGACCGGAATCGCCAAGATTTGGATCTCATCCACCCTTAGCTCCTTAGTGATGCGAGTCAGGAGATTGGGCCTCATACTCCACCTCGTTGTTGGTGGTCGGGAAGGTAAACCGGAGTGCGTGAGGTGACTTCCCGCTATCTCGGGCCGAGGAGAAGAATGCCCGCTCCGTTGCCGTTTGCACAGGCTCCGCCCACGACATCCGCCAAAGAACCATCCGGTGGGCGAGGGTCCGGTTTCTCCGCAGGGGTGGGGTGACCGAGGTGGAGGCGTTGGAGGAGCTAATCTTAGCGGTCGACCGCTCGAGAACTGGCTTCTACCAGAAATCGGCGAGCTTGCCTTTTATGGCAGGTGTCCGGGAGTACGAGATATCGTGCTCGCCAAGCCCGAGGCCCACTGGCTATTCGTCCTGATGATTCAGGTTTTGACAAGACTTGCCTGTGGGTAGGTCGGTCAAGACTGGATGGAGTGAGCTGAAAGTAGGGTCGAGCCGCCGCTAGCATTCACTGATGCCGCTGCATACCTTTTCAGGCCAGACTTGTCTCCGGTCCTTTGAGTGCCCGGTGATGAAGTAGATAGGAAGTCGCCGTCCGCCTCGTCCCGCACTAGTATCAAGATCGATTGCCTCGTCCGAGGCGGCCAAGTACAGGAGAGGAGTTCGCCTCTTTTTGGGGGGGTCAAGGTGGGCGGTCGGCGAGGTACTCCTTCGGTGTGTGAAGGTCCGCCACGCGAAGTCCGGCCCTCCTCAAGATTTTAAAGAAGGGAGCCGCTTCTGGCTGCCCGGAGAGAACTCACGAGGCGGCCAGCACCCTGTAAGTTTGTGGATCTCGCGAATGGTTTTGGCGCACTGCATGTCGAGCACCGCCTTTACCTTGGTGGGGTTCGCCAAGCCTTCTTCGAAACCCAACACCCCAAGAATTTCCCGCTTACCATGAACGTGCATTTTGGGGTTAAGTTTGAGGTTGGCCGACCGAGGAGTTGGAGGATGGTGCCGAGGTCGTCGGCGCAGCCTCCGTCGCTCTTCGATTACTATGTCGCCGACGTGACTTGACGATCTCCCGATGTGGTCTTTGAATGTTGCATCCACCATCCCTCGTAAGTAGCCCGGCGTTCTTGAGGCGGCGGCATCTTTCGCACGCAAAGACGCCAAGTCGGTGATGAACGCATCTTTGGTGCATCCTCCGGCTCATCAGATTTGGTGGTACCCTCAGATAGATCCCGAAGTTCGAACATCTCGTGGCCCACCAATGCCTCCACCTTCTTGTCAATATCGGGGAGGGTAGCAATCTTTGGGCGCGGTTTGTTGAGGTCGGTATAATCGACGACATGCGCCACCCTCCGCCAAGCTTCGGACCACGATCGATTAGCCATCCGTGTCGGGTATTCGACCTCGAACAAGATCTTCGCCTTCGAAGTTGAGTCACCTCGTCCCTAACGACCGGCCGCGCCCGCCGCCGAATATCCTTTTCTTCCGCCGGACCGGCTTGGTGGCGGGTCGATGTTGAGGCGGTGAGTTATGAGCTCGGGTGACACCGGTCATATCGAGCGGGACCAAGCAAACACGCCCCTATATTCTCTCGGAAGTCGATGACGTCGCCGGATGTCCGCTGGGCCCCGGTGCCGACTGGATGACCTCGAGGATCGCCGTCAGATAGTTGGAGGTCCCGGTCAGTCATCCCGGGGTGTCGGCACCGGGGCTCGGTAATTGCTATGCCCGGGCGAGGCCGCATCTTCGAGTTGAGAGCCGAGGCATTCTTTTCTTGCCGCTTGGTCCCTCGATGCCGAGCACCCCACCCGGGTGGGAATGTCGACGGTGAGGTGGTAGACCGAACAGACGGCCTTGGTGGCGCATACCAATCTCTCCCGAGGATAATGTTGTACGGAGAGGAGCCGGACCGGGAAGAATCGGATAGCCCCGTGACCGACTGGAGCCCGCCTACGGTGACCGGAAGGTAATGACCCCCTCGGCCGGATCGCTTGAGTGAAGCTCCGTGAGGCGGGAGGGCGGGAAGCACCGAATGCCTCCGACTCGAGCTTATCCGCACTACGGAAGATGATGCCGACGGAGGCTCCAATGTCGATATAGACCCGGTGGACGTTTTTGTTGCCCACCGCAGCCTGTATGGTGATGGCGTCCTGGTGCGGCATGATCCTGGGCACGGGTCCTCCTCGAGAACGTTATGTTCTCACCATCCCGAGTCGCTTGTTCTTCGGCTCTTCGGGGCCGACCCGGCATCGTTCTTGTGACGACCTCGTCCCCGAGGCGTCCCGTAACAACATAGACCGCCCATAGCGCTGGGACCTTCGCCCTCGTCGCCTTCGGGTTGGGTCGCCACTGGGTCGGCCCAGCTTGTCGCCACCTCCGCCCTTCCTTCGCTTCACATTCTTGGACCAGCTCGTCCGAGGTACTTTTGAGGCCCCGCCTTTAACGAGCTCGCCGATCCGTGAGCCTGTGTTTGCGGTCCTCGGTATCATGACCATACCCTTGGTGATAGTCGCAATACTGCCCCGTGGACCTCTTCGATCCCTTTCATGGGGCGGGCCGGAAGAGCTCGGCGGAGCTCGAATATTTCCGCCTCGATTTGAGCAGGAGGCGCTGCCGGCGTGGTTGGGCCGAGGTCCGAGCCCAGACCCAGCCGACCTCTCTCGATTCGGTCGAAGGCGCCTCGCGATCCGCTACCGACTTGGTCGTCCGGCTTTTTCTTTCGGACTTACGCCGTCCCGATTTCCCGATTTCGCCCGATCCGACTCGTCTCCTCGACAGTTGTCCACCGTGTTCCAAAGCTTACTCGCCGCCTTTGGTTTCTCCTCGGTGATTTCTTTGTTCAGCGCCGGTCGGATCCCGCTGAACGCGCTGATGATGTAGAGATCGTTCGTCGCCAATTTTGAGCGACTCTTTGATGAACCTCGAGACGAAGTTTGACATCGTCTCGCCCCGCCTCGGGCGGATTGTGAGTAGGTCGGAGGAAGGCTGCCGGGCGGCATCTTCGATATAAGCGCCACTGAATCGATCCATGAGGTCCCGGAAACAAGCAGTATGTCGCTCTCATGAGCGAGGTGAACCAACGCCGTGCGTTGGAGATCAGCACCTCGGGGAAGATTTTACACATGTGAAAATCTTCCATTCCTTGATTCGCCATGTTGGTGGTGTAGGCGAAAAGGAAGTCGGAGGGGTCTCCGAGGCCATCGTAGGCCGCTATATTGGGTGCCCGGTACCGCTGGGGCAGGGGCGTGTCTAGGATCTCCCTGGAGAAAGGGGAGATGATTCTCCCGTACCGGTCGAACCCCGGGAGATCGTTGCCGTCCCTTTCTGGAGGGGTGGGGGATCGATAGCGACGCCTATCGTCCCTCCGAGGGGGAGTTCGACTCCGCCTTTCTTCCTTCTTTCGCTCGACTCTCCGGTCGGCATGACGAGTGGAGAGCGGCGCGCGAATGGCGGCGGCGATCTGGTGGCGGCTCGCCCGGGAGCGGCTCCGCGAACGAGGTCGGCGGCTCGGCCGCGGTGAGCGGCTCAGCGTCGGGGCGATGCGCTTCTCGCTATCACGCCGAGGCGAGCGCCGATTTCGGATGGGAGAGCGGCCTCGGGGCGTGGTGTTCCATCCGGGGCCCTAGAGGACCCGCCTTTGGTCCTCCTGGTTGAGAAGCTTTGAATCGCCAAGATTGGCGTGGAGGAACTCGCCACAGCTCGGCCGAGGACCTCGTGGGACGAATGAGTTGTTTGCTCGCCCTCGTTGAGGTCGACATCTTCCCTACGTTGGGGACGCGGTCCCGAGGGTGTATGGAAGAGTTTACCATGTTGCCTCGTGAGTGTGGGCGCCGTGGCGTCCGCGATCTCCTTTCCGCGACGCCGAGTGACCACTGGTTGTCCTCAGCCCGGTTGTTGCCAGCGTGGACGGCGGTTGTGCGTGTTCTTGCCATTTAGTTGTAGAGGGAAACGAAGCTTTCTTGTTCAGGCTTCCCACAGACGGCGCTAATGATGAATCTAGCTATGTGAGTGTGCGAGATTTATAGAAAGCAATAAAGAACACCCAGGCTTTTTACGTGGTTCGATCGTTAATGAGATCTACGTCCACGGAGGAATGATTCCTCAATACTTTCACTAGAGCTTTTCGTACAGAGAGTATTGGTTACAAGCCTTTGTATTCAATAATTGCTAACCCTTCTAACATCCAGTTTTCCTTCTATTTATATGACTTCGACTTTGCCCCGAAAGCGACCGACCTCCATTGGTCGTGGTGTGACTCTTCCTCTGGCGTGCTCTCCATTGGCCGAGCCGGACCGTTCGTCTTACGTGGCGCCACGTGGAGGTGGCGCCGACCTGGTTCTGGGCGCCCTTCCATTGGCAGGCGGCGGTTCTGGAGGCTAGGGCTTCAGGCAATGATTAAGGCTGACTTGGGCTCGACCGCGTGGGCCTGCTATCAATGTTAGGCCCAGCTCGCTTGGGCCTGTTAGTGGGCCCATTCGGTTGGGCTATATCCCATCAATAAACAATGATTAGCATTTTTTTGTTCCAGTAATAGAGTGTGAACCCTTGAAATTTATGTACTTTGGTAATTGATTTCCAAATGTTTAAATTCTTTTTCCTATTAACCGTGGACCAATACTTGTGTAGATAATAAGCTCAGAATTGTTCGCGTGTTTGAAAGAAAAATATGGGAAATCTTTTGAAGCTTTTGCAAGGTCGAAGCTAATACCTGTTGCCGGAGACATCTGTGAGCCAAACATGGGAATGGATTATGAATGTGTTGATGCAATTAGAAAAGATGTAAATGTTATAATCCACTCTGCAGCTTGCACAACCTTTAATGAAAGGTTAGCTTCGCATTTAATCTCAATATAACACTGAAAAAACATTCACAAGCTAGTCACGTACTTAGTGCTTCATATATATATATATATATATATATATATATATAGAGAGAGAGAGAGAGATTCAAATAAGAACCATTTTTAACGTGACTATGAACAAAATGGATTCGTTATGAAAGTTGATGCATCTACTGGGAAAGTTACTGAATCCAAAAATTCGATATTTTTCACCCGGGTTCGAATCCTATAAGGGGCAAAATTTTTATTTTTTTGGATATTTTTGGATTCGGTAACTTTTCCGACTAACTTTTACAACGAATTCATCATCTTTTTGTTCTCACGGTAAAAATGGTTCTCACGTTAACTTTCTCATATATATATATGGGCAAACACTTTTGTCCTTTGAGTTAATAAGGAATTAGTTTGGATATCTACTATCGTAATAAAATTAAGCATTATATATTATAATATATCTAAAAGATTATCATAAAAGATTGTATTTATAAAACTATTATATAAAGAAACTATGAGACATGCTTCTTTATAAAATTTAAAGAAGCATGGTTTATAGTTCGTTTATAGATGCAATAACGCTTCTTTCCAGACACATTAATGCTTTTTTTTTATGTCAGTGCTTCTTTATACATACAATAATGCTTTCATGCTAATGTTATTTATAATTACATTTATTACATTAATGCTTCTTCTTATGTTATATGTATGTGTCACACGGAGTTGATATACTATTACAAATGCCCCTATGCGAGGCAAAACTAATAACTAAGCCAATATAAATTTAAATTTTAGAAAAATGATTTTTGTATTAATATTTGTAAGTATTATGTTTAGATAAAAGGTTCTCAAGGGTCACCGACCTTGATTTTCCTCTTACCATAAATGTTAATTGATGATGGTTAATTTCATTGGGCACAAAACGTAACTAATAAGTGATGCAATAAAGTTATTATTGATATGACAACTATACGGTTAAAAGTGACATATATAGCATTTGATAAACATACTCAGTTAATGAAACAATCTTGGTTGTGTGTGTGTGTTGGCCTAGTGGTAGAGTGGTTAATGTCCGAGGCCAAAGGTCTCGGGTTCGAGTCCACCGTGACGCAGCCTTTAAAATTTCTGTATTAAATTACCAAAAAAAAAAAAAAAACAATCTTGGTTTAGCGTGCGTGTGTCGGCCTAGTGGTAGAGTGATTAATGCCTGATATCAAAGGTCTCGAGTTCGAGCCGATCGTGACGCGACCTTTAAAATTTCTGTATTAAATTGTCCAAAAAAGAAACAATCCTGGTTTATCTTTCTTGTAGCGACTTAGACCTTTTCAAAATTTTCTTTTTTCATAATAATATACGCATCGATCTATGTTAAATACGTGTAGGTATGACTTGTTATTTGATTCAAATGTGTTTGCGCCTCAACGAGTAATGAGGTTTGCCTAGACATGCAACAAACTCCAGCTCTTCACACATATATCTACGGGTATGGATTTAGAAATATTATATTTTTATATTGTTAAACCTAAATGTAAAAGTGTTAATGGGGAGAATTGCCCAAATGTTAACATTGCTACTCTTTTTAGCCCATATGTTAAGTTGCTACTCTTTTTACCCAATTTAAAATAAAATTACAAAAATATCTTTCATTTGTAAAAAAAAAACAGACGGAGGAAATGGGAGACGTTGGCCGTCGGGAAACCGAGGGGAAGGGAGGGTGGCCGCGGCAAAGGGGGAGATGTTGGCCTCCGGCATAGGGGAGGGAAGGATGGTTGACCGCCGGGAAAAGGGAGAGGAAGGGAGGTTGGCCGCCGGGAAAGAGGATTGGCCGCTGGGGAGGATTGGCCGTTGGGAGTTGGCCGCTGGGAGGATAAAATTGTACAAATGATTAAAAATGATAGCAACTTAACATATAAGATAAAAATGATAGCAAACTTAACATATGAGTTATATTAGATTTTCGGCCGGTGTAAAACATAGGTGGTATTGGAATTTGGAATGAACTAATATTGACTTAATTTTGTAGCTTATGTTACTGAAAAAGAGAAGGTATAATATTGGAAAAGCCATTGATTATGGGAGGAGACGATGGTACGCTTGATGTAGATGATGAGATTAGCTTGCTTCTCAAGTCATCCCAAAACAATATTGACGCCACCAAATTTTTCAAAAAGCTTGGCCAACAGAGGTTATATATGTTTTCTTAATATTGTATTCAATTTTTTTTATCTGTTTGAATATATATAAATGATTTTGATGACATGATGTAATAGAGCTGAAATATTGGGATGGAGTACTACATATCAGCTAAGTAAAGCTATGGGTGAAATGTGTGTGAATGAAATTAGAGGAGATGTTCCTTTGCTTATAATTAGGCCAGCTTGTATCGAGAGCTGCTACCGTCAACCTCTCCCTGGTTGGATACAAGGAATGAGGTATTTATTTTTCTTTTAATTAATATTTCATTTTCCCATTAATTTCTTTTTTTATCGGATATTGTGTTTTGAATTGCTTGATTTTAGGATGTTCGACCCAGTGATCATGTGTTACGGAAAAGGAATGCTCCCAGCTTATTTTGGAAATCCTCTAGTGCCTTTGGATAATGTAAGTAGAGTATTCTTGTCTAATTCCTATAAGTTACAAATCCATTTTAGGGGTGTGCAACGGTCGGTTTCGGTTAAAAATCGAACCGATTGCATCGATAACCGAATTGATTTAAAAATTTTGATCGAACCGAACCGATCTTGTGCCTTCGACCAAACCGAAACCGACTGAAATGCAAGTAGTCCAAATCGTCGACCAATCGAAATATATATAATATTAATCACGTACCTATTTCGTTCGGTTTTAACCGAATCGAACTGAATCTCACTTTGATCAAACCGTCGACCGACCGAAATAGGTTTCGATTTTTGATTTTGTAACCAAACCGAAACCGAATCACATCTTAAACCGACCGAAACTCATCGGTTCGGTTTGGTTTATCGTTTCGGTCAGGTTATGCACACCCCTAATCCATTCATTCTAAATGGTAATTTTTTCATTTTTGTTGTATTGGAATAAACATTTATGTATACAGTCATTTACTATTGACAGATACCAGTGGATTTGGTAGCAAATACGACGATTGCAGCTATTGCAAAGCATGGAAATACACATGTGACACAACCCACAGTGTACCATGTTGCATCTAGTCTTCAGAACCCCATTACATTCTTTGAAATTTTCGAATATCTATATGAATACTTTAAAAGCGCACCTTTAGTTGAAAGCGCAAATTTATCAAAGGTCAAATTTTTCAACGATTTCGAGGAATTATCCAAATACACGAGAGAGGAAATTATGCGAAATTATGGTGCAAACAGAGTTGAAGATAGAAAGATGGTGCGACAGTGCAATGCCAAAGCTACATATGCTGAACAACTCTGTAAGTTGTATGAACTCGTGGGATTCCTCAAACCAAGGTAAATATTGCATATCATATTACTTATATGTATTGGTCTAGTGATAGAGTGGTTAATGTTCGAAGCCAAACCCGGATTTGAATACACCGTGATACGGCTTTTAAATTTCTGCATTAATTCACCCCAAAAAAAACATATTACTTGCTCAGCTAATTATTATTGTTTACTATCTTTAAAATGTGACGAAATAAGTCATATTATAGTAACATATATTAAAAAGGAAAGGAAAGAAAAGAAAGAGAGATTTTCAGTGCAGGGAAGAACTTGTTAATTTTAATAATATTTCTTGTTGGAAAAGGTGTACGATAAAGACAAGATTTGCTTGCAAGCGACACAACGTGAAATGCAGAAGGTAGGAGATCAAAACTAACAATGAATTTGAAAAGCAGTAAATACAATCGAAATCTGTAAAACCGTAAACAGATGCCGAGTCGAGGAGGCTCTTTCCAAGAAGACGAGATACGCCCGGTAGTGCTCTCGGTTACTCGCGATCGTCCCCAAAGATGAAACGGCGTCTCGTAGGTGGCAGCACCACAGACCAACGAGCTCCGCGAATCGGACGGAGGCGAGGGCGAGCTCGACACGAAAATATGTATGCAGGGAGTGCTCTAGGTATGCTGGAATGCTTTTGCAGGAGTTGGCTTATGCTGGGGAGACATGTCCTATTTATAGGCGTCGTCCCCCTCATGGGGAGCATGCTGGAGTCAACACCCGCATTGATGTCGGGTGTTACGGAGTTATGTCCCCTATCGAGCGCGCTGGCGGTTTCGGAGACAACGTGGGCACGCTTTCCGCAGAGCCATCATGTCGGAGCGTTACCGCGGTTACGACGAATCTGGACAACGTGCGTCCGGTTCATTGGACGATCCGGACGTCTCTTCAGTGCAGCAGCCCAACGGATTGGGCCACACGAGTTGGGCCCGGACCAACTCCATCGCACAAAGCAGCCCAACGGATTGGGCTACACGGTGGGCCTCGGACCAACTTCATCTTTGGGCTCGATCAAACGTTGATCCAAAATATAGGACAATGGGCCACGGAACCGGGCCCACGAAGCAAGCCCACGAAGCAGGCCCAAAGAACGGCCCAAAGACCACCCAGACCAATCGCAAGATCCAAGATCCAAGATCCAAGATCCAAGATCCAAGATCCAAGATCCACGATCCACGATCCACGGACCACGGACCACGGACCACGGAACCGAACCGAACCGGCCGGGCCGGGCCGGCCGGGCCGGGCGTGGCGCGGCGGCGACGGCGCGCCGGCCGGGGCGCGGCGGCACCGGGCCCGGCGGCGGCGGCGCGGCTTGTGCGTGGGCTTTCCACCCATCACTTGTGCACATAATTATACTAAGTGTTCAATGACCCACTTATAGACAATTAATGAAGGTACATTAATCAATGTGGGATAAGGATTAATTAATCCATGCTTATCCCATTAATCACATAACTCCATGTTTAAGTGACCAACTTTGATCCATTATTTCTCACTCACCGGAAATCGGATTTGAGAATGTGAATACACCACAATCATCTACTCGGAACGTAGATCGATCCTATGCCGTTTAATTTCACAAAATTAAACGTTACGTCACTCAAAATCTTGGTCAAAGTAGCTTCCTGGAAACTTGACCACATATATAATATTATATATATATGCACGCGATTTTCAACAATCCCCACATGAGTGGAAATAGCCATATGCATGATGCGCATACACCCTCAGTCCTCAAGAGATGTTAAAATATTTGGACAGGTGGTTTATGGCCTTGAACCTTCCATAGTTAGTACCATCGAGTACACAGGCGGATTAGTGGACACGATGCCTTGAACTATTCCCCCCACAGCAGTAATCGAAACAATGGTATTAACACTTTAACACCTCAACCTCATCCGTTCTCACGTTTGATTCCATTTGGCCATGGACATCCACTTTGGATTCATAAGTGTTTTGTTTGAAGCGCCCCACCGCACTTACATATGTGATTCTTTACCGAGTATCTTGCCATACTCAACCTCCTCGAGGTATCTTAGGAATCATTGAGAGTCAACGACTCAACCTCACCACTAGGCAAGTTTTTCAACACTCGTTTGCTTTCTAGGGAACAGACTAACTTGAGTGTTTATACACGAACTCATATAGCTTAGTTCTCCCATTGAACCAAGTTCTTGGGATCTCCAAATCATCATGGTTGGGTTACCACTATGATGGTTCTTAAGATGTGGATTTTAGTCCCATTCCTCTAGAACTTGATCATTTGATCCCTGCTCAACCCTTTGGTTAACGGATGCGCCAGATTATCTATCGACTTGACATAGTCAATTGATATAACCCCACTGAGATCAAATGCCTCACGGTATTATGTCGCCGACGATATGTCGAGACTTACCATTATACAAACCACTTTTCGCCCTTCCAATAGCTGTTGGCTATCACGGTGAATCATCACCGGTGGCACGGTTTAGACCAACATGGAATATCTTCCAAAATTACAGAGCCACTGGCTTCCTCACCGCCTTTATCCAAAGCTATGAATTACGATTCCATGGTGGATCGGGCTATACACGCCTGTTTCGTGGATCTCCAAGAAACAAGACCTCCCAATCGTGAACACGCACCCACTTGTAGAAAGTGAATCTTTCGTGTCGATATCCAATTGGCATCACAATACCCTTCAAGTACCGGGGATATCTCGTGAATGCAGCCCATGATTTTGAGTATACTTCAGTACCTCAAAACTCTCACTAAAGCCTTCCAATGCTCCTTGCTTGGATTGCTCGTGTAACGACTCAATTTGTTCATGGCGCAAGCTATGTCGGTCGGTGCAATTTGTAAGATACATCAAACACCCGATGACCTTAGCATAGTCTTCTTGCCCAACGGGTTCACCCTCGTTCTTACTCAAGTGAACATTGAGCTCTAATGGGTCTTAGCAGCAAACTATCAAACGCGTTGAATTTCTTAAGCACTTTCTCAACGTGGTGAGATTGTGTCAAGACAATTCGTCGATCTTCTTAGAATCTTGATTCCAAGAATCACATCGCCTAAACCCATGTCCTTCATGTCATAATTTCTATTTAACATGCGCTTTGTGTCATTAATGACTTGAGTATTGCTACCCATGATCAACATGTCATCTACATACGGACACACTATAACATAACCATTATCGGTGTTCTTAACGTAGACACATTTGTCACACTCGTTGATTTTGAAACCATTTGCCAACATTACATTGTCAAATTTCAGTGCCATTGCAACGGCGCTTGTTTCAAACCATATAGAGACTTCACGAGTTTGCATACCTTGCCCTCTCGACCGTGTACTACAAACCCTTCAAGTTGCTCTATATATACCTCATCCTCGAGGTCACCATTCAAAATGCGCCTTAACGTCCATTTGATGAATCTCAAGATTGTGCAAAGCAAAGAATTGCGAGAAGCACCCTAATAGACGTAATCCTCGTCACGGTGAATAGGTATCAAGAAATCGTACCCCTCTCTTTGTTTAAACCCTTTGACAACCAAACGGGCTTTATACTTTTCAATTGATCCATCTGCCTTGTACTTCCTTTTAAGGATCCACTTGCATCCTAAGGGCTTACAACCTTCTGGCAAATCAACCAGCACCCAAGTGTGGTTTTGCAAAATGGAATCAATCTCACTTTGACGACCTCTTGCGAGCATCCCGTCCGCCGAGCATAGGCTACTTTGATTGAAGTTGGTTCTTCGTCCAACATGAACGCAATATAGTCGGGACCAAAGTCCTTTCGCGCTCGACTCTATTGCCACGCCTTGTTCCGACCTCTCGGATCGGACCTCGATCGCTATGCGATATCGGTTCTTCCTCCAAAGGTTTAGAACTTGAAGCTTCACCATCGTTCTATTGCTAGAATTGGCTTCACTTTTATCCTTATCTTTACAGGATAAGCACTTTCAAAGAATATAGCATTCCTCGACTCAATCGTCGTCCCCACGGTCATATCCGTACCTCCGACGTGGATCGAAAACGATAGCGCTGGCATTCATGCATACCCAATAAAGATACAATCGATCGTTTTAGGTCCAATTGTAACTTGTTTTGGAAGAGGCACCTCAACCTTCGCCAAACACCCCACACTTTGAGATATTTCAGACGATGGCTTTCTTCCTTTCCACAACTCGTAGAGAGTGACATCCTTACCTTTGAGTGGAATCTTGTTCAAGATGTAGTTGGTCGTCAAACAACTTCCCCCACAAGTTCTGGGCAACCTCGAACTAATCAACAAAGCATTCATCATCTCCTTAAGTGTTCGATTTTTACGTTCAGCAACGCCATTAGACTGAGGTGAATAAGGAGCTGTCGTTTGGTGTATTATACCACTTTCGTTGCATAATGCCTCAAACGGAGCTACATATTCTCCCCCTCTATCACTTCGAACAGTCTTAATTCGACAGCTTAATTGATTCTCGGCTTCGCTTCAAGTTTTAAAAGCTTCAATAGCCTCGTCTTTACTTCTTAGAAGGTAAAGATAACAATATCTTGTACAGTCATCAATAAACGTGATGAAGTACTTTTTACCACCTCTAGTTTGTACAAACTTTAAATCACACACATCAGTGTGAATAAGTTCTAGAGGCTTAGTGCTCCGTTCTACCGAATGAAACGGTAACTTAGCCATTTTAGCTTCCACACAAACCTCACATTTCGTTTGTGTATTAACTTCATTTAACTTTAGTAAATCTAAATTTACTAATCTTTTTATTGCATTTAGATTAACATGTCCTAATCTACAATGCCATAAATCGAGCACTCGGTCAAGTAAGAGAAGTAGATGCTTTTCATTCATCATAATTTTGGGTACACTACAGACAAATTATTACATTTAGTTTGAAAAGACCCGGTGAGATAACCTCTACCAAGAAACTTTCCAAACTTAGTCAGACAAACTTGTCCGACTCAAAAACTAGTCTAAAACCTTTATTAACTAGAATAGAGGCGACACTAAGTTCTTGCGAATGTCCGGGACATGCAAGACATCCTTCAATGTGATCTCAATGCCGGACGTCATCTTGAGCACCACATCACCAACTCCGCAACCTCGGACGAAACTTGGTTCCCCATGTTGAGCTTCCTCCCTCAACAGCTTGTAGGTGGAGAAACGATCTTTCGGCAAGACACGCATAGATTGCGCCAAAGGTCGATGAACCATCCACCTTGATTCTCGACGTGATTGACTTCTTCGGTCACCACAGCAGCCAAGTCATCCTTGTCCCATTTGTCAAGTCCTTCTCGACAACGTTGGTAACTTGCTTAGCCTTCTTCTTCTTAGTCGACGGTAGCCTCTACTCGTGTGGCCATGCTTGCCACAATTGTAATGATCCTCGTCAAACTTACGGAAACCACCTTCCTTCGCTTTATCTTCGACATGGGACGAACACGTTTGTTGGAGGACCGCCTCTCTCCAACAGTTGGCTCTAACATCGATCAAGCCTTTCCCTTTAGTTCTAGCTTCTTCACGTCCGACTCGACGCGCGATCGACGATCAAGTCTTCAGTGTCATATCCTTTCGCTTGTGCTTAAGGTAGACCTCAAGTCTCTCCACCCCGGTAGCTTCTCAATCATCGTAGCGACGACAAAGTCAGTCTCAAACAAGGTGCCCTTCGACTTGAACCTCGTGCACAATGAGTTGAAACTCTTGCACTTGGTCCATGATCGGTCGGAATCGACCATCTTGTAGTCCAAATATTGGCTACAATAAACTTTTTAGTACCGCATCATCACTACGGTACTTCTTTTCTAGCGCATCCCACATACTTTTGGATGTCGTTACAACAGCATAAACACTATACAAGCTATCTTCTAAACTACCAAGTATAAAATTTTTACAAAGGTAGTCGCCAGTGCGCCAGTTGTCATATGCCGCTCGGACGTGAAAGTCCGTCACTTCAGCCCCCGGAACGGCGGGCTCATCTTCCACCAAGAAGTTGGCGAAGCCCAACGTCGTGAGGTAGAACAAAGATCTTTGTCGCCATCTCAAGTCGGATCCTCCAAACTTGGCGGCTTCTCGGCTGGCGGCATCATCCTGCGGTATGAGCAGCGCCGAGATCGATCCATGATCGATCCACCAGCACCACTGAAGTGTCTTGAAACATGGAACTCGAATGAGAACCACCGTGTTAGATCCTATGGATCCAACATCGACCCATCGAAAAGTGCGATCGTCGAACCAAAGGAACCACTAAAAGTGGAACCAATTGTTGAACCACTAAAAGTGGAACCAACAACGACCCAGTGGTCCCATGGTTGACCTCAAGGCATCGAACCAAACATGACCGAAGCCATTGTGCGTAATTGGCGGCGAAGCGGCGGCGAAGCGGAGCAGCAAGCGGCGGCGGAGGCGAGTCGGAGGTGAACAATGACATCTCCAAGCAAAGGTTTAGGTTTGAAAGTTTTAAGTCAATTTTAAGTCGACTCTTCGTGGCAAGTAATATCTCGTCTTGCGATTGTTGGAAAAGGTGTGCGAGCAAGACAAGACTTGCGGGCGTATTACAACGTGAAATGTAAAGGTAGGAGATCAAAACTAACAATGAATTTGAAAAGCAGTAAATACAATCGAAATGTAAAACTGTAAACAGATGCCGAGTCGAGGAGGCCTCTTTCCGCGAAGACGAGATACGCCCGGTAGTGCTCTCGGTTACGCGTATCGTCCCCAAAGATGAAACGCAGCTGTCTCGTAGGTGGCAAGACCGCAGACCAACGAGCTCCGTGAATCGGACGGAGGCGGGGCGAGCTCGACACGAAAATATGTATGCGCAGGGAGTGCTCTAGGTATGCCGGAATGTTGTTGCGAGAGTTGGCTTATGCTTTGGGAGACATGTCCTATTTATAGCGCCGTCCCCTCATGGGGAGCATCTTTGAGTCAACACCGCATTGATGTCGGGTGTTACGGAGTTATGTCCCCTATCGAGTGCGCGCGGTTTACGGAGACAACGTGGGCACGCTTCCGCAGAGCCATCATGTCGGAGCGCACCGACGGTTACGATTTAATCCGACAACGCGTGCGTCCGTGTTCATTGGACGATCCGGACGTCTCTTCAGCGTGCAAGCAGCCCAACGGATTGGGCCACACGAGTTGGGCCCTGACCAACTCCATCGCACAGCAGCCCAACGGATCGGGCTACACGAATCGGGCCTCGGACCAACTTCATCTTTGGGCTCGATCAAACGTTGATCCAAAATATAAGGACAATGGGCCACGGAACCAGCCCACGAAGCAAGCCCACGAACAGCCCAAAGAATGCCCCAAAGACCACCCAAAGACCAATTGCAAGATCCAAGATCCAAGATCCAAGATCCAAGATCCACGGACCACGGACCACGGACCACGGACCACGGAACTGGAACCGGGCCGGGCCGGGCCGGGCCGGGCGCGTGGCGCTGGCGCGGGCGACGGCGCCGGGCGGGCCGGGCGCCGGCCGGCGGCGGCGGCACATGTCTTGTACGGCGTGGGCTTTCCAACCCATCACTTGTGCACATAATTATACTAAGTGTTCAATGACCCACTTATATAGACAATTAATGAAGGTACATTAATCAATGTGGGATAAGGATTAATTAATCCATGCTTATCCCATTAATCACATAACTCCATGTTTAAGTGACCAACTTTGATCCATTATTTCTCACTCACCGAAATCGGATTTGAGAATGTGAATACACCACAATCATCTACTCGAACGTAGATCGATCCTATGCCGCTTAATTTCACAAAATTAAACGTTACGTCACTCAAAATCTTGGTCAAAGTAGCTTCCTGAAACTTGACCACATATATAATATTATATATATATGCACGCGATTTTCAACATTTACAACTACAAGATGTCTTCTCACATTGATCACTGTGAAGCATGTGTTAGTGTGCTTAATAATTAATTCTGTGAACCCAGAGGTTCTTACACTTTTAGATTTGGCGATAACGCCAAGTTATTAAGCAAATGTGACAAATAATTTTTATTATACAGGTTCCATACAGGTAACTCTCAGAAGTTAATTGAAGAAATGTCAAAAGACGAGCAGCTTGATTTTGAAGTGGATATAGGAAATATCAATTGAAAAAGTATCTTTGAAATTCACGTTCCTGGAGTGAAAAAATATGTAACTAATGGCACAAGTAGTTAAGGAATTTGTACACTTATTCATGGTTAATTATCTCATCTATATATATATAGAATGATGCTGTTTTATATATATAATAATTTTTTTAATGATAATACTTCAACTGGTATAAAACATCTTCCCTAATATCATGCATTATGTTAATGGAACACATGATTGATTAGCAAAGATACCTTCAATCAGTGATTAGAAATTAATAAGAAAATAGAAGATATGGATGTGCTAGCAAAAACACGCTCTCTTTTTTTCTTTTCTTTTTCTTGAGTAAGACAAAAGCACATGCTCTAAGTCAGCCAATCATGATGCATTTTATCACAATCAACAAACTCAAAAGATTCTTACTGATAATAAATGCAGCGAGATATGAATTTCGTTAGCTACTATATAAGTACACTTCCACAAATGATATATTAATATTAAATTTGTAACGACCCGACTTCGAATTGACGGACGATCCCACGGACCAACACGAGTTTTTTCACAGATGTATCTTATTTTTGGAAGTTCATCTCATAAAAAACTCTAAAGTTAAGCGTGTTTGGCTTGGAGCTATTGTGAGATGAGTGACCCCCTAAGAAGTTTTCTCATGGAATGTGTGAGTGAGGACAAAACACACTGAAAAATATTCATGTTGGTCTGTGGGATCAAACGTCAATCCAAAAAACGGGTCGTTACAAAATCATTGTTACCAGCCAGACTGAAAAGCATCGGGACCAATGACAAATGAAAATCTAATCTTAATTAATGACTCCTATTAATTATTGATACGTCAAACTTTCCTATTATATTATACAAATTCCGTCATTTAATTAAATTCCCTCATGAGAATCTTGGACACAAATTTTAATAAATATTATTGATTATATTATGAATGGAGTAAATATCCCACATTAATGTAATATTATATTAGTTAGTGGTGGACTATAAGTGATAAAAGATATAAATAAGTGGGTTATTGAGGTTAAGAAAGAGAAATAATGATGAGTCATGGATAGAGTTGGCAAATTAGCGGGCCGGGTCCGGGCTCGTCGGGCTTTTAAATTTTTTGGGCCGAGTCGGGTCGGGTCCGAAAATTTTCGGGCCTAAAAATATGAAGCCCAAACCAACCCCGGGCGAGCTTTTGGGCGGACGGACTTTTTAAATAATTTTTTAATTTTTTTAATATATAAAATTAATATTTTAAATTTGAAAAAAAATAATTTCTTAATTAAGATCTCATAACTCCTTAATTTAAATAAAGAATCAGTGATGAGAATATTTTGAGCTTACTTATTCTTATGATAATGCTTCTTGTATATCTTGACCTATTTATGTATTCATGCGATGATGTTATAATGCAGTATAATTTTAATTCTTTAATTTAAGGAGAAAAAATTAATAATTACAAATCAAAGATAAATGATATTATTAAACGTCAATTCCACTTATATGCATAAAATAATAGAAGAAAATAAATTAATTATACAATATATATTTAAGATCATGGATTCAAAATATATTTTACATACTATAAGGTCATTAATCATCAATGTATATAAGATCATTTCTCTTAGGAATCATTTTGAATGATTTATGATGTTATTATTTTTCTAGAATTTATTTTCCTCACCATTATGTGAATTAGTAAGAAAATTGTTACTATAAAATATAATTAATATTATTAAAAATTATAGATATGTATATTAAAATATAATATATATATATATATATATAAAATAGAAATCAAGGGCTTTTTAGCCCAAAATCCCGGCTTTTTGGTTCAAGCCCGGTAGGTCTGGGGTTTTTGAGGCGGGCTTTGTAGGCCCGATTTTTCGGCCTTTAATTGAGCCCAAACCGCCCAAACCGGTAATTTTGGACGGATTTTTCGGCCGGGTTCATTTTGCTGACTCTAGTCATGGATGGTAAAATATGTACACCCTCCATCCATTACATACGTTCATTTAATTTCATTTTGATTCGTCCACAAAAAATGTTAACTTTACTTTTTTGGAAACATCAACTTCATATTTATCTTAAACATATCCACTTATTTTCAAAAAAACCACTCATGGTCCACCTTTTTACATCCATTATCCATTAATATATTCATATATTATTCTCATGGAACACATTTTTATACTCACTTACTTTACGCTCATTACAATTTTATTAAAACGTGTACCACCAAAAGCAATGATCGAATTTGATGGACGAATGGAGTAAATAATGGTATTATTAAGGATAATAAGTATGAGGAATAGTTACCATAAATGGAATAGGAAAAAATCGGAAACGTCTCAAAAAAGAAAACTAAGGGAAAATCTTGTAGAACATATAAGTGTCATCTTCTCTCAAATGATAATATTTTATTAATATAAATTAAATTGATAAATTACTATTATGTGAAATATGGGTGTAATACACCTATATGTTCTATAAAATTTCTGAAAATTAAGAAGAAAATTGGAGTACAGAAAGAATATAAACTTCACATGAATTTACCGTCAATTTACAATTTGTCCATTTTTTTTTACTAATCAGATGAATAAGCTAATTGCAGATGGAAATTTGGATTGGATTTATTATCCGAGATTTTATAATTTACCATTCCCGGAATTGATTTGGGTTTCACTTTTGTGACGTAACTTAAGCCTAATTAAACATGTTAGTCAAAGATTATAAGATGTGGTTCCCGACTTTACCGGCTAAAAATGAGGTGTAATTTTTATATTCCAAATAATCCAACAAAAATAAATTTTTCTTAAAGTTTAAAGTCGAACGCTACACCTCATCTTGCATTAACATATTCAACTCTCAATATGATAAGTATGATCAAATGTGGTCGCATTTGGCAAGCTTATCCATACAAGCACAGATACAATTTTGACCGACTTAATGATTGTTCTTTTCCATTTTTTTATTTATCGCTAAATAATATTATATAGTTCGTTACATGTCTACTTGCAAAATTGACCAACTCAATGATTGTTCTTTTCTATTATTTTATTTAGCCCTAAATAATATTATATAGTTTGTTACATGTATATTTGCAATTACGATGTCACGGATATGACATCACATGGGATTATTTTTAAATAGACATACGTCAAGGATATGATATATATACATACACATTTATATTATATGAAATCATTTTTAAATTGACATTTTCATAAGTACTTTAACCATTTTCATATAAAGTAAACATTGTCCCTTTTGGACGATTCAGTGGTAAAATCGGCTCATGTGATGAAAAAGTCATAGGTTCGAATTCCATTAACACTTATGATTATATGGATCTGAGTCTGTCACAACTATTTTTTCAAGTATGATTTACCCTTTCTGTGTAGTTTGTAAGTTTATTACACAGGAACGTGGAAGCATTAGCGACCGAAGATAACGATTACCAATTTCGGATCAATATTTTGTTAGATTTGTGATAATGCTCTTCTTGCGTTTGTCCACCATCTCCTCAATCTACAACAACCATTTTATATTTTAAAATGAAATTAATGATTACTTTTACTTGATAAGTAATTTCTTGATGTGAGTCTGAGATATTTGGTTTTTTAGATAGTTTACTTTTCTTATGCAATTTGTAAGTTGTTGGAAATAGGATTTGCTTGTTATTTAGTAACTACAAAAAATAATTAGTTCATATTTTCACGATATAAAATAATACAGTAATTTCCTTCGAGCAAAATGCCCTGTTCAGAAAATTCCAATTTTTTTTCAGAAAAGAATCTTTCAATTGATTATTTCCCGTCTTAAGTTTTACCCGGTTAGTTCATCCAGAAATAATTTACGCGACTAATTTTTAATATAACCCTAATTCAATTTACAAAATTACGCCATCAAAGTTTAGTGTAAAATAATTTACTCCATCTGTTTAATTAACTAGAATAAATCTTCACCCTTATATTTTTAATTATGCATAGATTTACTATATTCTATTGGAAATAATTTGCGCGATTAATTTTAATTATGCATGAATTTAAAAATATAAGGGTGAAAATTTATTCCAATTAATGAAACAGATTGACAAAATTACTTTATACTAAAATTTACCTCATAAATTTTTAATAAAAAATACAATTTTTTCGAGTGCAAAAGTTATAAGAATTCACGATCTTTTTTTTATTATAAAATAAGTTTTCTAACACAATAATGTATCATAGGATGTCTCATCATAGGATCATAGGATGTCTCAAAGTTCGGGCACAAACCCATATTTCAATTATATATTTATAATTTTAATGGTATTTATTATTACAAATATACCATTATATATATATATATAGGGGTTGGTTATAGGGAGAACTCCCTCTAAGATAAGAAATAAGAACTAATCCTCACCCTAAATTTAATCTAATTTAATGGGTCATATTTAATTCATACTTAAAAATGAGTTTCACTATTTTTATACTATTTTTATGATTTTAAACGTGGTAGGGGCATTAAGGTCTATTTAAAGATTCACCCAACCCCTGATTTTTGCCTAATCCCTAATTTTTCGCATTTGACTCATTCACATTCTCTCTCTGTTGAAAATAATAGTTGTGTATATGATTGTAATGGTTATGCATATGATTGTAAGTAGTTATGCAAAACAAAACAGTAACTAACAATCAAACTTATAAAATTGAGAATTTATATTTAAATAATAATTAACGTAAAAAAGTATCAAATTTATAAAACTACCTTGAATAATAATTAACGTAAAAATATATTTTTTACCTTAAAATAAAGATAACAAATAAGAATTTTGCACCGTAAATCTTACAATTGTGATACAACTATGGTTATTTCCCTGAATCGATTAACATGCATAATTAGATAGTAGTTGTGCATATGATTATAATGATTGTGCACACGGTTGTAGAAAAATACGCATAAGAAATTGTATAAAAATACACAAGGTCAAAAAATACATTACACGTGAAATGCTTATGTTATATTTCTGTATGTGCACATTCAAGTATTAAATTATGTATTGATATGAAAATGCTTATCTTGTATATGCGTAAAATATTAGTTGATATGCATTGCTTATTATCCATTTGCTCATAAATACCTGGAGAATCCATGGTGACGAAACCAAAATACATAAAAAAGCGTTTTCAATAAGGCTTTTTGTGCATACATAAAAAATACATACCTGTACGTTGTTAGTCATTTGCTTTTCAGTTATCAAAAAATAAATAAAAAAATGGATATGGTAAAATTCTATTAACTACCGAAAATAACTACACAAATTTCATAATTGTAGGGATACTATAATTAACTGAAATTGTATATATTACCTTAATGACCTTTTCGCATAAATAAATATAAATTACGCATAAATTAAGGATACTCCACACCATAGATTGCATCTAGATCTACGATTGACATTGGTTCTTATGTCTAAAAATATATGGGTTCTCGTTTGATCCATCACACACATATATATATATATATATATATATATATATATATATATATATTTGAATACGTATCTTCACCCATCTCATTATGAAACAAAATCACCCAGGAGTTCCTATATTCCAATCATTGTTAATAGAAATTAATTTTTCTATGAATTTCTTAGAGGAAACAATTCACGTGAACAATTTTTTATAAAATATTATATTTTCCATTAGTTTTTATTAGAAAATATAATATCAAGTAATTTTAGTGCAAAATAATTTACGGAGTAAGTTCGGGATGAGTATTTTCTGTTAGGAGTAATTTAAGCAAGGAGTTTTATGTATAACGCTTTTAAGTCGAGATTTATAAGATAATATTGTCTGCAAAGTCAAACATGTACAAACAAAACGACAAATATACCAAATGAAAAGAGTTTGAATCTCAATAGAGGTATCAAATTGTCGGGCTGACTTTTCTAGGTTACCCGCGGGCCTATGCTATAATTATATAAATATTAATAATATATATAAAAAATATATAAAAAAATATTTCGGACAGTTCGGTTTGAAAATCGATTTTTTTTCAATTCGAAACCGAACCGAATTAATTTTGGTTTCAAAATTTAAACCTAATCGAACCGCTTTATCTGCATAAACTTAACCAAATATTTGATTTGATTTTTCGGACCCATCAAACCAATGCATGAACTTAGATTGCGCGTGCCATGTTTAAAATTTCTAGGTCCGCATCTAAATTCCATTTGCGAAACGGATACAAACTAGCGAACAATACTGTTGTCGTTAGGGGAAATTTATTTAATAAACCAAGGGTCAATTTTATAATTGCGCGAGCTGACATGACATAAGGGTGCGGGAGCGTGGAACATTTACAGGTCTCCACGGGGATTAATAGAATTATACAAGGCTTCATACGTTATATTTGCTACTTGCTCTTCAGATTTAATTAGTACATCAATTCTTCTTTTTTTTATATTGTTCACATAGAGTTTCAAATTTTAATTAGGCACAAATTTGACCAAATGAATCAATACAATAGTCCAAATGTATATCACAATATATAATAACTACATAACAACCAAAAACATATATATTAATGATCGATAGTAGTTGGGTGAGTTTTTCTATGATCAAAAATCACATATTTAAATCTCATCGAAAATATTTTTAGATTTGCATATCATACTTAGTTTTCCAAATATAATTTGTAGGCGTAGAAATATAGGTTTGCCCACATATACTATTCTAAGTATGATTTATAGATATTGCATTGAAGGTGGGTCGACTTAACAAAACCAAAAGAATGATGATTACTTTTTGGTTTTGGAAAAAAAAAATGAAAGAAATATATTATTGACTTTTGTGGAAAATCTATATTATGTCTCTTTTTGGAAGAAAAGAAAGAGTAGAGACGAACAAATAATGAAGTACAAAATATTGTTGTAAGAGCGTGAACTTTCAATCGTTTGATGCATTCTAAGGGGTATTAGCAGCACCGTTCCTGACATTTTATAGGCCCTAGACAAAATAAGGAATATATGCACCCATTTTTTAAAATTCATATAAAATCATTAGTCATTATCTTTTGTGCGTACTAGGTAAAATTTATATTTCTTTACAATAGCTTGCAAACGACACAGGACGACTAAAGCACACTTGAAAAAATCGGGTGTGACTGGCTTGAACCTATAGAGGCGATAATGAGGTTTGAACTTGTGACCTTTGGCCACATGAACTCACTTAACTATTAGACCGTCCAAAATAGTCCCTTATATTATACTTATAAAATAAATCATATTTGTAAATTTACGTAAAATTCAAGTGATCAACAAATAGAAATAGATAATAAAAAATTATCAAAAATATATACAACTTACTTGTCATCCTTATATTTCTATATCTAAACTCTTATCTACGATACGATAAAAAAAAAATTTATTCGGATATTTACAGATGCAAAACCATTAATAATCACATCAACATCAATATTTTCTAATATATTTTGGGACCAAATGAAAACATATATCTATAAGTAAAATATATAAAGATTTAATATTTTGGATTTTAAAATAAAAATAAAAATATTTAAATGATATAATATTTTGGATTCAAATAAATCTATATATCTATAAATAAAATTATTTTTTTTGAAATAATTTAGGCCCCCTAAGATGGTGGGCCCTGGTGATTGCCCAGGGTGGCCTATCCTCATGGTCAGCCCCGGGTCTTAGTAGGTTTTTAATTTGAGATTTTTATTTGCCACAACACTTCACATCAACTATAATTTTATGCTTAATTTTATTTTGTCTTCAATGATTGTAGATTCTTTCCATTTGTTTAAGAATCGCATTCTATAACTTTCAATTTATTCAATACAACATATTATATAACATGTTTTTCATAGTTTTCCATGTATATTTTTTAGTCATGAATACACACTATTCATCTCTGCTCTAAATTTAGTGCAGGTGGGTTCGGAAAGTTAATTTGATCCATGAATTAGGATGAGAGAAACGTATATACTTGATTATAAATTTATCGTTATAAGTATCTTCTCTCCATTTCCTATCTGCTTGAAATATATGATTCTGATCACCCTTAAAAAATTATGATTCTGATATGCTGACAGCAGAGTCATATATACGCGCAATGACGAACCCTCATGGGAAATAACTCGAGAAATTAGAATATTTCAAACTTGCCATATGTTGTCAACTCTTCATTATTCAACAGTAATTTTATATTATGATTAATATTCGTTCCGCAACAATTCCCTAATTATAGAAATTGTTCGCTAATAATGACTTAACACATGGATGACGCGCTTCTTCACACATCACTGTCTTGATTTGCATTACTAAATTGATTAAATATAAATTAATTCATGTTATTCACGTTCATGTATATACATGTATAATTGCATGACTAATCAATTACTTAAATTTCAATTGTGTCCACACTGAGGAATCCTCGTCGAAGTGATCTTAATTAATTGTTTTTAGTTCATCACACACTGACTAAATCGACAGTTTGTTGCCTATAAAAGGCCATATCCACTTGCATGATTTTGCAAGAAAGCAAAAGCTAATTAATCTCAAACACAACGAAATCATGTCGCTCACTCACAGTGTAGTTTTCAGCCCTTTAGTAGAGTTTTCATCTACAAAATATTCCAATAAAAGTACAATTCCGTTGTTTTCTGGTTACGACAAGGGCAAGTCGAAATCAAGAAGCAGTGGGAAATTGGGTGTCAGCTATGATGGCTATCCCTACTTCACCGCTCCCCGCCACCCTCTTGAATCCGAACTGCAGGCGCTGCAGGCGGAGTCCGGCGCCGGCCTCGGCGGCGGGATAGGGATCGAGAACTTCTTCGATGGGAAGAACATTTTCATTACAGGTGGAACCGGTCTTCTTGGAAAAAGTATGATAGTTGAAATTAATTAAATTATTTCTTATCATATGATTGAGTTGTTTTAGATTTTTGGCTGATGAGATATGATAATGTTGCAGCTCTAATCGAAAAGTTGTTGAGATCGACATCTTTGGGCAAAATATACGTACTAGTTAAGGCAAGTGATAAGGAGGCAGCGCATGATAGACTCTCAAAAGAGGTATATATGTTTCTCTTCAACTTATAATTTCGTCACGTACATAATTAATTTCACACTTATTTTATGATCATACTAATTTGCTAATATTTATTTGTTTTTACTTTTTAGATTATGAACTCGGAGTTGTTTGTATGTTTACGAGAAAAACATGGGAGCACATACGAAGAATATGTGAAATCTAAGTTGATACCAATAGTAGGAAATATTTGTGAGCCAAATATTGGGATGGACATATACTCAGCAAACAAAATTATGGAGGAAGTGGATGTGATAGTAGAATCTGCAGCTAGCACCACATTGAATGACAGGTTACATACATTTAAATCCCTTTTAAAAAATTAAATTTATTGCGCTAATACTTATTTATTATTTCTTATATATAGGTACGATTTCCTACTTGATATAAACGTGAATGCCCCTCTACGGCTTATGAGGTTCGCCAAGAAATGCAAGAATCTCAAGCTTTTTGTGCATATTTCCACTGGTATGTGCTCAGATTTATTTAGAATATTATTCTACTATGCATGGATGAGGCGAAATTAGTTACGATTTTTATGAATATCACGCAGCATATGTTAATGGAATAAGAGAAGGAATAATCCATGAGAAGCCGTTGATGATGGGAGAAAATGGGAGAAAGCATGATGACAATGACGAGATATCTTCATCCTTGTTTCCTCTAGATTTAACAGATGAGATGAAGTTGGCCATGAAAGCCTGCATTGCCTCCGGCGATCTTGACACCACCAAAGAACTCAAGAGGCTCGGCCTAGAAAGGTACTTAATAACGTGTATTGGTAAAGTGATGCAATGAGCAAATTCAATCAAAAAATATTTGACTTATTTCCAATAATTTAGTAGCTACTAACAATATATATACAGGCAGGGGAGTAGTTAAGCGGCTGGCGTAGGCTGAAGCCCACCTAAAATCAATTTTTTCCTATATTAGTATGAAATCCCTATAATAGTCTCTCAAAATAATTTTTCTGTCTCCGTCACTGCCTGCAGGGCTGCATACTACGGGTGGTATAACGCTTATCATATGACAAAGGCAATGGGAGAAATGGTCCTCAACGAAACCAGACAAGACGTTCCACTGCTTATTTTGAGGCCAGCTATAATCGAGAGCTGCTACAGAGAACCTGTTCCTGGATGGATACAAGGAAATCGGTAAAATTACATTTCTTGTCTTTCCATTCAAGCTAATTTTCTACAAATGCAAACGATTGTGACATGATTAATCTTACATGATTTATGGATGTCAGAATGTACGATCCTGTCATAATTTCTTATGGAAAAGGACAACTTCCTGCTTATCTGGCTGATCCCGACCTGCATACCGACATTGTAAGTATTAATTTCGCAATCTACACATGAATATATATATTCTAAGTAAAATATAATAAAATCTTATGATTACATTTACATATATGTAAATTTAGGTTCCAGTGGACATGGTGGCCAATACTACGATTGCAGCTATTGCTAAGCATGGAATTATGAGAAAGTCAGAAGTGAATGTGTACCATGTAGCAACTGATTTTGTGAACCCTCTGAGATTCAACGAAATGTTCGAATACATTTATGAGCATTTTAGTGCAAACCCTTTGGTTGAATCCGAAAATATGAGCAAAATGAAGTTGTTCGACCAATTTAGTGACTTGTCCAGATACCTTAGAGACCAAATATCCGAGCGAAATGTAGAAGCGAAGATTCGAAAGCCAAACAAAGCAAGAGTTGCTTATGCCGAGCAACTTTGCAAGATGTACGAGTTCATAGGATTCTTCAAAGCCAGGTAGGTTAATCAGTTAATTAGCTTAATGATGTCGGAATTTCGAGATCATATGTGGAATTATAGAGGTAATTAATGTGTGTGTGTGTGTGTGTTCTCTATTTTGTGTCTGCAGGTTCCATACTGGTAATACTCGGATGTTGTTGGAAGAGATGTCGGAAGAGGAGCGAGCTGTGTTTGAAGTGGATGCGACAAAGATAGACTGGAAGAAGTATTTTGTCGACATTCACATTCCCGGTTTGAGAAAGCATGTGCTCAACGCCACGAGGCTGTCTGTGTGAGTAGACTGCTTGCTGCCTGTGTTACATTTTTATGTTATATCTTATATTTTAGTTTATTAGTATCTATTTTATATGTATACGATGTCGTATGATGTAATATATGATATCAAAGGTTCACTCGCGAGTGTGAAACAGAGAAATTTCCTTGTACATACACCCTTCTAGGGATTAATGGGGAAGAACTCGTTGTTGTATATGTTCTTATGCTTTATCTATTTATTTATTATTGGGGTTATTAATATTTTAGTTTGTTTGTATTTATTCTAAAAATATTGTGAAATATTAATAAACAAGGAAATTTATTTACGGTATCAATTAAAACACACTATCTTTTGTAACATTGAATATTTCGGACGACTGCACGTACAGTGGGACGATCTGAAAATATTGTCTGTATTACCGAAAGTATAATATATACCGGCCGCAGTTTAAATGGATATTTAAAAAATGTGGAAAAACAATACAGTTTTCTTGCAATCATTATGAATTTCACAAATGTTACACTCTTCAAATGCTTGCTACAGATGAAAGTGTTCTCTAGTATCATGTCATGTTATCAGTTATCTGTTTTTATTAAAGTATAATTTATTCCAGTAGCTTTTTATAGGAAAAAATAATATAAATTATACACCTGTAAGTTTCCATAAGTTAGCGGATGAGTTCTTTCACTAAGGAGTAATATAAGCAAGGAGTATTGTGTGAGATTATTTTACTGGTTTTTTTTTTAATTTGAATTAGGAAATTACTACTGATCAAGATTTGTAAAATAGTACTCCTCCGTCACTAATTTTCTTTACATTTTGCCATTTTTGTCACAACCTTTCTTTACATTTCAATTTTGCCATTTTAGGAAGTAAAGTGGGACCCAAATTCCACTTTCTACACTAAATCAATAACAAACAAAATAAAAGTGGGACCCAAATTCCACTAACTACATATCTCTACTCAAGTCAATACAAATTATTAAAACCCGTGCCAAGTCAAAGTGTAAAGGAAAATAGTGGACGGAGGGAGTATTTATATCCGAATGAAAGCACAAACTAAACTATGTGATATCAGTTTACATACCCATATATGTATTAAATAGGTGGGCCAACTTTCGGGAGGTATAATCAGCTCAAAACGCGGGATTTTCTATAAAAATCCACGGGCTATGTCTTAAATTTAGAAACCAGGTCGAGTTGGTCTGGTCCCAAACATCGAGCCAATGCAAGAATTCAAGTCAAACCATGTTTGACAGTTTTAATTAACTTAAGATGTTTGGCTGAGCTTATAAGCTCTAAAAAACTGTTTATGAGCTATTTTCTAAGCTTAAAAAATAACTTATAAGTTGTTTTTGAGAGCTTATAAGCTCAGCCAAACACCCTCTTAGTCTTGTACGGCATAATTATTCAACTTCTTTTAATTGGTTTTTGAGCTCATTTACAAAACTCTCCTCGATGAGGAATTGCAAATGGATTTGAGATCCCGTGTACTAATTGAGGTATTAATCATAGAATAAAGATTTTTTGGGATTGACATGCATGTTTTCATAGGGGTGTAATCGAACCGAGTCGAACCGAATACCATCGTGCTCAAGCTTGGTTTGTTTAGTATCGAGTCGAGTCTCGAGTTTTATTTATCGAATATTTCGAGCTCACGAGCTTATTTGAGCTTTAATCGAACCAAACAAGCTTTCTAAATTTAATATATGTTTAGAATATTGATTATTTTATTTTAAAAATAAATTATTTTATCCATAATAACACAATATATTTATTGATTTCTTAGAACAAATAAAAATAGTTAGAGATTTAACACAATAATTACTAATTATAGAAAGAAAATAATTATATCTAGTTAATTAATAATTTTATATTTTCAAAGTAAATCAGTTAACGAACTTGTTCACGAGCTAACGAGCCGAATACTATCATGCTCAAGCTTGGTTTGTTTAGCTAACGAGCTTCACTAATCGAACTCAAACGAACTTTTATCGGGCTGAGCTCCGAATAGCTCACGAATAGCTTGACTCATTTACAACCCTATGTTTTCATGGTTAACTAAAATCCTTAAAAATCTCAACTTAATCTATCTATGAGTCATCTAGAAAGCCTTTAAAATCACCACTTAAATTGGACAATATCTTTTCTGTAATTTAGGGTACATAATAATGTCGTATAAGTTACATTTAGATGGAAAATTAGATATTAAAAAATCATATATACACATTTGTGAGTAAATTGAAAAGAGAAATATAATTGTTTGATATATAATATTGTATTATTTAATTTCTGCAATATCTTTTGGGATTGCCATGTTTTCATGATTAATTAAAATCTTTAAAAATCTCAACTTAAACTATCTAGGAGCCATTTAGAAATCCTTAAAAATCACCGCTTAAATTCTCGATAATATATTTTCAGTAATTTAGGATACACAATAATAATATTGTATAAGTTACATTTAGATGGAAAATTAAATGTTAAAAAATCAGATATATGAATTTGAGACTAAATTGAAAAGAGAAATATATTTGAAATATAATATTGTATTATTTAATTTTCTACAATACCAAGGGATTGCCATGAATGAATGGCAAAAAGAAATAAGAAATTTCTAAAAAAATGACAACAAAATATTAATTAATGCAAAGGATAAAAAAGTAAAATATAAAATAAAAATAAAGGAAATTAATTATTTAATTTCAGTAATAATGTAAAAGGACAAAAAAGTCCTCCTTGTGTAATTACATAATATGTAAATTTATCAAATCCCTTAATCATATTGAGTCACTCTCTAACCACATTTTAGTTCACAAATACCCTCTATGTCCCTCAATTTCCTTCTTGGGAATTTTCGGCATGAGTTTTAGTAAAAGTTATTAAGTGTATTGTGAGTAGAGTAAGAGTCCCAAATTAGTATAGTGTTAAATTAATTAGTAGTTGACTATATATGGTAAAAGTTGTAAATAAGTGGATTGTTGATGATAAGGAGGATACTGGTGGGTCGTCATGAGTGGTAAAAATAATAAATAAAGAGTGTTGTTGAGAATAATAAGTAGAGGGTATTTTGTGGGATAGTTTCTATGAATTAAATAGGAAGAAAATTAGGGGTGGTATCAAAAAGAAAATGGCAAATTGCATATTAAATCCTAAACTATAATAAAATTACCAAAATATCCTGAAAGTAAATTTAACTAAATTTATTAAAAAAAGAAAAATATCCACATATTTATCATATGCTTCCCATTTGTCTTTCTCATTTGAGTCGCAAACTTCTTCGGCAAAAGCACATAAGTGTTGAAGACAGCTGGGTCACAGTTGTCAATGGCGAGCCAAAGAACATTTCTCACTCTAACGTTTCCTCGGGGCTCGAAGAATCGGCCCAAAGCTTCGTTCTTGGACGTTGAGAATGACTTGGTACGACGCAGCTCGGGGAACAAGGAGGAGGGCTTCAAGAGTTTTGGAGGCAGCGACAGAGGGGGAAAGTTGTTAGGTTTGGCGGCAGAGGAGGAGTAGAGGGATTTTATCATCGTCGCCACTGCTTCGAAAGAGGAAGGCAGCGGGAGGATAAGGGGGTGCATGTTGGAGGAGGAATTGTCTGGGTGGTGAGTTGCTCGCAGAGGCAGGAGGGGTAGAAGCAGGTGAATTGCTTGACGGGATGACGGTTGCATGTGAAGGAGGATCATGGTGGTTGTGGCGGTGGTGTTGTTGGTTTGTGGAAGAAGTGAGATAATTCTAACCATCATGTCCCCCACCCATTCCCTGGCCCATGTTCATATTAGTACTGAAATGTGGCTTTATGTGTGAGAAGAAAGAGAGAGTAGGAGGAGACAAGGACTAAAGAAGAAGAAGGAAGAAGAAATGATTTCCACTTCTCTCTATTAAATTTCAATATTGTCACCGACGAATCACGTCTTTTCTAATGTCGGAAATTGAGTTTCAGGATATGACTGCTATTTTTTTAATAGTTTGAGTGTTTGATTGTAATTAGTAATAATTTAGGATATTTTGGTACAAGACCAATAATTTAGGATTTAAATTATAATTTGCCCAAAAGAAATACTAGAAAGGAAATTGAGGGAATGAATGAATATATGTGTTTTCACAAATTTCATTCACAAAACAGACACAAACTCGCGAATAGTACTATTGTATTTAGGAAAAGTGTATTTAATAAAGCAAGGGGCTAATTTTGTAATTGCCCGAGCTGAGCTTAGAACATTCACAAGTAGGGTCAGATTAATTTTTTATCAATTAAAACAGATATTTTAAAGACTGTGTTACGGTGGATTCGAACCCGAAACCTTTGACCTCGGGTATTAACCACTCTACCATTGGCCAACACACACAGTAGGGTTAGATTAATTGAATATAGGCTTCATACATCACATGCTCCTGAGATTTAAGTGATAGGCAAAACCTCAGCAATTTATTAGGAAATATTAATTAGATAATGCTTAATTATTAACTAATCATAATTGTGGTTAATTAAGTTCAATCAATGGAGTATTAATTTTAACTATAACTATTAAATTAATTAAAATTATTAAATACATAAACAAGTAAATGGGTGAGGCCAGCCGCATGGTGCGGCTGGCTTCACCCAAGACGACGTCAACACTGCTGATTGGTATATCAATTATTTCTTTATTTTAAATGTCCGCATTGAGTTTCATATTTTAACTAGCGTTTGTACTAACTCGATAAAAATAGTCCAAACTGGAGAAAGAAAACAAACAAAAATATATGTATAAATCGTTGATAATTTATTTATTTTAGAAAGAAAACCAAAAGAATGATGATTATAGTTTCTTTTCTTTTCTTCATTTAAAAAGAAAAAGAAAATTGGAAGCAAGATGATTATTGACTTTTTGGAGAGTACCCATATTAATTATGGTCTCTTAATAAATGAAAGCGTATAGCCAAATAATTAAGAACAAGATGTTGTTTCAAGAGCTTTAAGTTTCAATCATTAATTGACGCCTTCTAATCTTCATCGCTGAGCTAAGAAAAAATATTTTAAAATGCATGATGGAGACGATGTGGAATTAGCTTAATGATTTCGGAATTAGCTTAATGACGCCTTCTAATCTTCATCGCTTAGCTTAATGATGTCGGAATTTTGAGATTATATGTGGAATTATAGAGGTAATTAATGTGTGTGTGTGTGTGTTCACTATTTTGTGTGTGCAGGTTCCATACTGGTAATACTCGGATGTTGTTGGAAGAGATGTCGGAAGAGGAGCGAGCTGTGTTTGAAGTGGATGCGACAAAGATAGACTGGAAGAAGTATTTTGTCGACATTCACATTCCCGGTTTGAGAAAGCATGTGCTCAACGCCACGAGGCTGTCTGTATGAGTACACTGCTTCCTGCCTGTGTTACATTTTCATGTTATATCTTGTATTTAATTTATTTATTTATATTGTATGTGTAAAATATGATGTCGTCTAATGTAATAATATGATTTTAATGTATACTTACAAAGTATAGGAATTTCCCTGTACCCTCCAAACGGTTGGGGAAGAACGTGTTGTTATGTTCTCGTACGGTCCCGACAAATAATGGGCGCAGTAAAAAAAAAAAAAATGAATGCTTTTTTCACTATGAGATACAATTAAATATATCTAAAGAGATGCATAATATATCATTTATAAAAGAATTATTTTTTTTTACAAAATTTGGACCCCCAAAAGTTTATAACAAAATTTTGGGACATTGAATATTTTTTTTTGAAAGAATATTTATATTAATATAAGAGGATATATAAAATTATGGGCCCCTAAAATTATGGGCCCTGGACGGTCGCCCATGCTCGCCCGCCCTCAGGGACGGCCCTGTATGTTCTTCAGAATCACTGTTAAATATTGATTAATAAGTGGTATACTTTATGAAATATTTTTGTTCATAAGTAATATTCTGGAAATATTCTGAAATAATAAGGAAATTTATTCACGTTAGTATGTTCCGTTTTAACAAATTATTTAGCATTCGACATTATTGTAGTTTCTAACAAAATCTTTACAAATTAATGCTCTTCCAACAACAAAGAATCTGTCTGTCAAAAGCTGGAGCGACTTCATATGTGGCTTAAATACATTCATAGAGAAAAAAATTCATCACAATGTACATACTGCTATAGCTAAACAATATTCTTCAATATACTCAACCTTAACACATTCAATCAATCGAAAAACGAGTACTATTAAAATTTAATTTATAACATCAATAAAGAAAAGAATTCTAACAGAGAACATTTATGCAGCACATATACAGGAAACCATTCTGTGGCTCCGGAACCTCACGAGCCGCTTAGGCTCATAGGTATCATCCACGGCGGCAGAATTCCTTGTGCGATCGACCGTCACCGAGCTGCAACGGCGGAGGTGGGTTCCATGTAAACGATCATCACGAAGATCAAGATCTTGATCTTGATAATGATCATCGAAATCTTTGATGTTGTAGGCTTGAGCTGCACCCGACGACAGGCATTCGTACCGTCGTCGGGTTTTGCTCCGCTTGAGCGATCGGTATACCACCGGAATCAGTCCTTCCATTTTTCTTATCTCTTGGTTTTTCTTTGATTTTCCTTGGGATAGTTTGGGGTGGGAGGGGCAAGTGAGTTAGTTATTTGAAGACTTTGGTGTAATGTGGGTTTGGTGGGAAAGTGACGATGTTTTAACTTTTTTTCCAAACTTTTGGTTTTGTGGTGGAAAGAGTTGGAAGATTGGAATAGGTTATGTCTACTTTGACTTGATATCAAACAAGATATTTGAACTTGACCTACTTCGTTGATGGGTCCCTTCAAGAAATTTACTTCTTTGTTGATACTACGTGGTTGGTCCATACACAATCAATTTAATTCCCAATTTTAAGTTTCTTGCTTTTCATTTATGAGTTTACAACTAGTATTTTCTCCCTGCATTCCATGGATAAAATAATTTCTTTAAGAAAAGACAAGCTTGCGACGATTTAGATTGACTGTGTAAGTTATAAAATGCAACTAATTCTAGAAAACTCAATTTATTAAAAAAAACTAGAATTTTCTAAGAATTTGTAAATTAGTGAAAAGCTTAGAAAAATTATTTACATTTATATAATGAAGTGCAAATGATATAACGTTATAAAACACGATTGAACAAGTACTTTATAAGTGAATGACTTGTGCACAATATTTTTTTCAGATTTGTCTTATAATTTTATGTCAACGTTAATATGCATGTACACAATACTACAATAGCGAAAAATCTAGACAACGGCTTTTTCTCTACAGCTATCTTCTCTTTGTATGTATGAAAACAGATTCATCTCAGGTCTTGAAATTTCATAGTAAAAAGTCGTCTACAGATCGTAGTCTAAGGCCTATTGTTAGCGATGTACAGCAACTCCTGATGTCCTACCACAACTGGTCGGTATGGTATGTATAAAGGGTGATCGGAGGGATGGCAATGGATCTTGGACCCGGTCCAGATCCGGTGGTCCAGATCCACTTTTTAGGATCTGAAGTATTAAAAATTTGGACCCGACGGATCTGGATCGGATCTGGATCCTACTCTAAAATCTCGGATCTGGATCTCGATTTTAATTTTGAAATCCAGATCCGGTCCAGATCCGGCCCGTAGATCCAATTTAATATAATATATATTTTTTATTTTTATTTTAGTTACATATTAGTTAACCATATATCTAATTCTAGCATTTTTTTTTCTTTGTCTTCTTCTAATTCCAGATATTTGCTCCCTTCCATTTTACTTCGACGGAACTTCTTCCAAAATCTACTTTCCTCCTCTTTATTTTACTTCGATTCCACCTTTTCATTTTATTTTATTCACTTATGATTTAATCAAAAATTTGGGACAACACTCTTGATTTCTCAGACCATAGAATTTTCAGCAGTTGAAGCATCAACAAATCCTCAAATTTGGACCTTATTTGTGTGAGTGATATATTTGCAGTTTTTATTCATCTTTTTGATACAATTTGATTTTATATTTTTAATATTGATTTTTTTTATTATTATGAAGACACGAGACATAATTTTATTTGAAAAACTCATAAATAGTGGAGAAATCCCTACAATCAACCAAACATGGTTGAGATCGAATTAGCTCAAGAATTTATGAAGTATTTGAGGAATATTGATGATAGATTGGTTAATTTAAGTTTATATTAGAAGAGAAAATACATGGATGCTGGTTCAGACCACGGACCAATGGGTCCAATGGATCAGGTGCGGATCTCATTTTTTAGATCCAATGGATCTGGACCGGATCTGGATCCAAGCAAAAAAAATGGGATCTGGATCTAACCAGATCCGGTCCAAATCCGGCCCATTGCCATCCCTATATCAGATTAGCCAATGCTTTGGCCGACAATGTGTTATTTGCCAGAATAACTCGGAATGCATTGATCGCCACTTTAAATCGTGCTGAATCGCACCTTATTGGTAAGACGTTTTCCCTTGCAATCAATAAGTTGGGGTTGGAGTCTCTAGTGAGTTAATGTATATCTTTCTTTGGTGAAAAAAACATAAAAGTACTATACAATTTATAGTACTTATGAAATCAACAGGCGCCCGTGGCCTAATGGATAAGGCGCTTGACTTCTAATCAAGCGATTGTGGGTTCGAGTCCCACCGGGCGTGCTTTTCCGTTTTTATGCTATTTATAAGTTTGCTTTATTTTTATTTATTTTTTTCTAAAAAAGAGGTCTGCTTTATATTGGAAACATACTATATAGTGTCCGTGATTCCAGGAATAATAAAATTAGATTTTTTTTTCATTTTTGTAAAAATCAGTCCTTTTTTTAATAAGAACACACACAATGGTGGTATAAAAAAACAACACATGCACGGAATTTGCAGAAGATCCTCCGTAAGAAAGCCCCACCCATGTTTTGAGTATTTGAAAGATTAATTAATCTATTGAAGTAAATGATAGATTAAATTATATTATTTTTTAATGTAAACACTATATGATTAAGCTGCAAGATTTAGAACAAAATATATTGAGGTATATATCTTAGCTTTTCCATGAAAATACACAATAGTACCTTCTTCTATTTTATTTGGTGAACTACTAACTGGTTGGTTCCACCTATTTGCCATTTTAAACAAAGTTTTTTGATATTTACGAATTTGTCAGTGGAAGTCTTTCCTGTCTTTTTCAAGGAATACCTTTTATTAATTAATTAATTTCTTTTATTCTATTATATTAATAGTCTTATTAGATTGGAAAAATAGTGTTTACACCAAGTTGATAACAAAGCTAATCTACTTAAGAAAAAAGAAAAGATAGAGAGTAGAGCTTACTTGACGTCTTCCTACTTCTGTTTCATAACAAAACAAAATATTAGTGCAATCAGTTTCTAGTCAGTAAACAATTAAAATAGATGTTTCGTGGCTAGCATCCGCAACCTGGGGAATTAGTATTTTATTTTTGCAATTAAGATTAATTAATTCATAATCAAAATTTTACTCAAATCTAATCAAAATTTAATTAAATCCTAATTAGAGTATAGGCCGTCCGCAGAGGAGTGCGGCCTAATACATGATACTTCCTTACCAGTTTTTGGGGTTTTGATAACACCATGACCATTCTTGGCCTCTGAAATTAGTAGTTTTAAATTTGAAAGTGAAACTCAAAAGGTCCCAAAATGAAATGACAGCCATTGATGAAATTAAATGCTTTATGCTCCATATTGAATAGGAAGAAAACATCCCCTTAGGAATTCTAGAGGCTAAAGGTCTTAAATTCAAATTCCACTGTCTTCTAAATGGAGCCTGTTACACCTGGTTTTTCAAATATTGTTTTTATCTTCTATGTGATTTGCATCGTATTGCATATGAGTGGGTGTACCCAATTTGCACATGGGATAGTAGCTGCAAGTTTCCCTCGTCGCATTCTAGTTGGACAGCCACACCACTCGGACTTATTGGAGTACGGCCAATGCATCATCAACATAAACAAATAATTCACAGGCACAAAGTTCAGCAATACGTATGATCAACAAAGTTCACAAGTTAATCCCACAAAACGACTACTCATACGTGGATATTATAACCAAAAAAGGTTCCTTTTTATTCTTGTTCAAGGTTATTTTCATTGACACTGACTAATTTATGAGGAAGGAAAATTGAAAAGAAAGTAAATACCATCTTCTCAAACAAGAAAAAGAAAAATCTACGCAACATGGAACGAGTGGTTTTCTTGAAAATAAGTCCAATCCGAATCATCAGAAGCAAGTAAGCCACCTCCATCAGTGCAAATGGACTCTGCACAAGCACTAGCTTTAAGTGAGAAAGACTTTACCTTCCCTTCCGCACGAAGGCAAGGTTCGTAGTCGAGAAGCACTGGGCAAAGCTCACGTCCTTTCCTAAAACCATCATCTTTATTTTCAACCAATGCAGCAACCATACGACCACTGTTATTACTCCGCTCACTTTCATTCCCGTTAATCTCTTCATCTGATAAGCAGCAGCAGCAATCAGATTCATCGGTTCCAATAACTTGGCTGGCCAATCCCTCACACCATGACATTCTCATCTGAGATAGTGTCAGATTATCATCAGACACCCGTGAAGAAACACTGACTACATTTTTTGAATCAAGAGAAATGGGAGATGAACCCATATCTGCAGAATGTGAACCTAAACAAGGCGCATCACACATAGAAACCTCACTTCTAGGCGATAGTTTCACTCTCTCAAGGGTTCCGGTCATTGAACCAAGTTCCGGCCAAACAGAGTTACTAAGATGCACCTCCAACTTAGACCTCCCAAAACACGCATCTGAGCTGGAATCTGAATCTGGTGTCTGAATGATATTTCCACTAAGAGATTCATCCATGTTATAGCTCAAAGGTTCTAAAATCCTTGTGAATTCAGCAGCTTTGCTAGGCAAGAATATAGCATCGCTGTTTCTCCTATCAATCGCCACATTTCTTACTCCACCACTGCCACTAAAGTCACTCTTACCACACGAGAAATCCATTGTATTTCCACACAACATCGAAGGTAAAGATAACGAGTCGAGTGTGTCTGAATCATCATCACACACTATCCTATCTTGGTCCAACCTATTACCAAAATCCTCAAGTTCAAGATCACGGGGAGACAAATGCCACCTAACTTCAGCCTCAGCAAGCAAAGGAATCGAAGATTTCTGCAAATTAACACTCACAATATCATCTGTCCTTGCATCAGGAAAAAGAATTCCCTTTTCCGGACCTCCTTTAAGGCTGCCTCTACGCTTGGATTTTCGCCTATCAGAGACACCCGACACGAGGTGACCAGCACCATAACAGACAGGAGTCCCTACAGACCTAAGAATCTGCATTCTATATTGGGATTGACATTGAATTTCAGGAGATAATGATGCCTCAACAGGTGGTGTTTTCACATAAATTGCAGCATCAACATTACTTCCCTCATATACTGAATCATCTAGGGCAGATTCATGATCACAGAAATTGAGAGAAATTGAACTAAATCCACTTGCTACCATCCCACACACAGGAGTAGAATTCTCAGAAAATTTTGAATTGCTACCGTTAGATGCCCTATTTAGCCCGAAAACGCACTTACCTGAACCGTTATCATCTTTATTTTTCATCCTTTTCTGGAATTTTTCAGACCCTCTCTCGGATTTGCCCTGAACAGATGAAAGCTTTGATCTTTGCCGATTGTTGCAAATGGGTTTAGCATCAGTTTGTGAATTTTTCCTTTGCGTAATGAACTGAGGCTTCTCCTCTCTTGATGGCTGCAAAAAGGGTTTTCTTGGTGTCTCATTTGATGTACGAACCCCTGATTTTTTGGGCTCATTTTTTGCTATATTCAGGAAACGATTATTATCAGAGAGCAATGATCTTGAAGCAGCAGGCGCAGAAGAAGAAGAAAAATGAGAGATCTTTTTCGTATTGCGTCTGTGAATTGGAAGCCCATTGAGATGTTGCAGGGGGCTTCTCTCCTCGAAACTCTCTCTTTTCTTCGTCTTCTTCTTTTGCAGTCTCTCTCCATTATTCGGATAAGGCTTTCTGCTGCTGCAAATTGAAATGAATAAATTATTGTGGAGTTAACCGTTGGTTTTCAAACACTGAATGCCGTTTGGTCTCTTCTTTTGTTTTTCTTTTATTTGAGATGGGGACATAAATTATACTAGTAATCTAATAGTCTAAGACAAACTTCATACAAATATTCGACAAATGTTTTATGTCATAATTAGAAATGTTAATTGGACTAACATATTCGATTTCGAATTAGTTCTATTTTGTTTGAGCTTCTAAAATTTCACTTTTCGAGCTGGCAAATTTAAGTTTTAATATAAATAAAATAAATGAAGTTGAATTGGAGCTACATTGATAAACAATTTATGTGACACTTCAAAATATTTTTGAAAAATTATCAGTACCATGAGATAGTCGAAAAATTTAAATATTTTGACCAAAATTTTCTAGCCTGAACCAAATTTGATTGGCCATGCCGAATTGCCAACATTCCAATAGAACTGCCGCAAAAATTGTTGCTACTGATGGATTCCTAATTGTATGATTTGTTCAATTTGAGTCAGTTAGAGTTTTCCATCTGGATTTGGCTGATAGTCACTTTGTTTCTTCCTCAACTTTCTTATGTTCACTTTTGTTATGCTTGACAAGATTTTTGGAGATCCTGATGCAGCGGATATCGTGTTCACCAGTGGAGCTGATATTCTCGCTATAGGAACAAATGTCACTCATCAAGTTGTTTTAACTGGTAATCCTAAACATTTCATAATCAAGTCAATGTCGAACCCTGTTATCATCAAAATTTTCCTTATCTAACTAGCAGGGGCAAGGAGTAATGGTCACTATCGAATAATGAAAAAAAGATTTGAGGGTACTTTCTCCATGTCAAAGCTCAAATCATTGTTCTATTTTTCTGGTGGACTGCTGTGATAACAATCTTCAATTGTTTGGCAATTCATTTCTCTGTGTTTTCAACCATGCTGAGACCTAAACTGATGAACGCTTTAGGTCTTTTGTGAAATGTTTGGGGCACAAGCTGAGGATTGAGATGATGATAACTGAAGAGTTGAACATTCAAACTCCTCGTGAAGCTCGTTGAAATTTTAAATTATGAGCTGAAGCTAAATTTGGCTATAAATTTATTCTCGTGTTATAAGTGGTTTGATGAAAGTACCTTTTCAAGAGCAAACTCATCTCACGAATTCGTAGGCATGAGAACTTCTCGTGTTTTTGGATCTTCTTGTCTTCCCTTTGCTTTTCCAGATGCTGATCGAGATAAGCTAGCAGAATCAAGTGGAAAGTTTGCCCATATGTGCAAGATTTTGGATGTGTACTTTGGATATCATCATGATGCATACAGCACAAAAGGTTTTCTTGTGAAGTGTTTAATTAGATGGATGACACGATTATTATAAGTGTTGATTGACATCAACTTCACAAAACGCAGGTGTCTTATCTTCATGACCCAACAACTGTTCTTGCTGCTGTTGATCCTTCACTGATCACTTATGTGGAAGGTGCTGTTCGTGTCCAAACGTGGGCGTCACAAGGGTCTAACATTATTCTATAACAAGCAGAAAAGGTTGAAATTCTTCCTTCTAGTGAGTTGTGACTCTTCTTGCTATATTCTCAACTTCTGGTGACACAATGATGCGGAAAAACAAGTTATATTATACACAGCTTGTTGATATGCCTTGAAACTATCTCCGCTTCGAATAGTTAGACGGATCTGTTCTCTTTTTCTGCCCGTGGAGGTAACCAACTCATTGTTGGTGAACCACGTAAATCTGTGTTTGCTTTACGTTTTCTGTTTATTAATTGTTCAATAATCATAATCCGTTACAACACAGCTAATTCTAGTTAATACTTGACTAGCATATTGGTATATCCAAGTATGAAAATTATAGCAACAGGTAGTGTTAAAGTATAAGTTCATATAATGTATCCTCCCAAGAATTTAAAGCATCACAAGGTTCAGCTCACTGCTCCAACACAGATATCTTCAGTTGGTTAAACCTTTCAGCTCTTTAGAGGCATATAAGGTATGCTATTAGTTTTATCTTTAAGGTAAAACCAACCAACTCGTGAAATAGGGAAACGGGATTTCATCATGGAAAAGAACGTAGAAATCTGGAGGTGTTTTTCTGATATGCTTTAATCCAAACTTCTCTGAGATAAATCCAACTTAAGAATTTAAGTAACCTGATTCTGATCTTAATTCTGGACACTTTAGAAGGTTGCACGAAGGAACCTAGTTAGATGAGCTATACGCATTAACTCATGGTATGCTTTCATTTATTACATCTTTCAGGCTTTAATTTGTCCATGCAATAAACATTGACTGTAAACTTTTGACAGTTTAAGAGGGTGTTTGGCTGAGCAGCCTGAGCTTATAAGCTCCTGAAACGGCTTATAAGCTGTTATCATTGCATTTTAGGTGATATTCTTGCTGATGGCGATCGTGTACTGACATTTTAACATTTCATCGTAACAAGGATTGAGGAAGTCGCTGAATGGTCTGATATGCCCACAGTCAAAGTTGCTGTTACTGTGAATGCTCCTGCGGTGGTTAAATTGGTGATGGAAAGGCTCATGAATTCATAGATCTACTCGGAAAGTCTTCACCGTCATCGTGTTTCTAAACATTTGAGCGTTTCTGAATTTGGAATCTTATAGGCCATGGAGCTTACTGTCACTGTACTTGAGACATTGCTAGTGTAATACCCCGTATTTCTGTGGCAAAGATTAGCTCGTGATTAAGAGCTTAATAAGAAGGGCATTGCATCCTTAAGAAATAGTTGGTTAAGTTAGAAGCTTTTGCGTTAAGCTTCGAATTGAGACGATAGAATCGAGCGAGAATCGAGATAAGATTCTCGGATCTTATTTAGGATAAGAAGACCAGATTAAAGGGTCTTAAGATGATATATACACGCTCAATAAAGTTTTGATTTTGAAAATTGAGAATTTCAAAATCTACGTTTTGTGACGTCGGCGTTTGCCGATCAAGCTCGGATGAAGAGAAAAATATTTAAAATGGTTTTTAAGATCAAAAATATGTTTAATTATTATATTTTGATGTTTATGAGTAATTATTAAGGTTAAAATTAAAGATTCAAAAGAGGTTGTTTTATCGGATAATTAGTGTCGATTTTTCGCGATAAAAACGTTGTACATTATTCTACAATATTTATAATTATTTTCTACAACAAAAGTGATTTTTATCTATTAAAGAAAATAAGAAAAGAAAAGAAAAGAATGTGTTTTCTAGAGAGGGTGAATAATCACCCTAATAAAAGAAAAGGAAAATTTAATATATTTATTACATAACATAAAGTATGAAACTTTAGACTTTTCAACATGATTTCTCCTCATTTCTCTCCCTCACTCACGGTTACACACACACACACACATTTTCACACATTAATTTTCAGCATTTGGGATTCAAAATAGGAAGATCCGACCGTTGGATTTTCGATCGGTCTTGAATAAAGGTATAATCTCGCATCACTGAACACATCTACGGTTTGAAATTTTAAAAATATGATCCTATACTCTTGTTACATTTTCGGTACATGCTGAAAATTTTGAATAATTATATGTTGTTTGATTAATTGTTAATATTATGATAGATTCAACGTCTACGTATTGTTTAACGTTGAATTTGTAAAGCATATGTTTATTATTTTGAAATTCATGTAATTTTCGAAAAGGGCATGCTTGGATTTTGAATTTATGATGTTGTTATGATTAAATTGTCTTTATATATATGTTATTGAATTGATATAAACGTGTTTGGAACAAGAAAAACGTTTGAAATCGAAACTATATTAAAAGCCCTATTATGGCCGAAAATCCTAGCTTCCATATTGATGGAATTTTGATTTTAATTGATCATTTTGACTTCGTATTTGGATTCTATGATATGAATAAAGTCTAAAATGATTTATTCGGATTTTTCCGCCGACGTATTCAAAAACGGTAAAATTTTAGTTTGTCGGCGAAAATTAGTTTTCAAAGCCAAAGCTTTGATCTTTATGTTTTATTGATAAAATAATGATCTTTAATTATAGTTGAGCATGTATATAGGTTCGTTGGGGTTAGATGACGTCTTACGGGAATTTTCGACGTTAGACCTAAAGTGACGTCTTAAGGGGATTTTCGGTTATTGGCTAAGATGAGATGATTGAAGCTTGTTGTTGAGTTTCCTATGCATATTGAGACATATGGTGATGAATTGATGGAGTTTGGGCTATGTTTGGTTGATCTGGTGTTGATTTGGCGATGCGTTTTATAAACGTTACGCTGCCGAATTTTCGATAGAAATTGTTTATTAATAAGATGCTAGAGGATGCAATGACCCAAGTTTTGATAATCATAGTGTCTTAGATTTGATATTGAGAAGATATGGTCGTGTCAACGATTAAGATGAGTAATGTTCTTGTTTGACTCTTGATAGGCTTTTATGCCGTTCTATGAGGATAAGATATGGATAAAGGAAGAAATGGAATTGAAATTGGAAATTAGTTCCTTAGCTCTAAGGAACATCCAGGTGGGTATAAGTATTTTCTATAAAAGTATGCTTATGCTTTTAAATGTTTTTAAATGATATGATATGATTATGCATGAAAGATGACACGAGATTTTATGATATGCATTTAATTGCATTGTTTTGAAAAGATGAGTGACTTGCCAATGTTTTAAGCATGAGCATAAGCATAATGCACTACCTATCCACGGAAAAGAAAGAAAAGAAAGAAATTACCGACGTCGGGTATGACCGAAGTTGAGATCCTTTGGGACCAACTCGGGTATGTGAAGTTAAAGTGTGTTGAGGAGGAGGCCTACTCCTCGGATCAACACAAAGAAAATAGACGTGGATATGAGAAGGAAAAGAAAGATGCATGTAGACATGAAACATGCATATGCATATGATATGATGATATAATGATATAATGATATGAGCATGCATGAACAGATTTTTGAGAAACCCTATGCAGGTAATTTCAATAAAAAAACCCTGCATAAGTTTATTTTATGGCAAGTCAAGAATATAGCCCTAAGGGCAATGTTTTAAATGTTTTTGGCGTATACCCACTGAGTGCATTTTTGTACTCACGCCCTGCATATATTTCTAAATATGCAGGTTGAGCTTGAGAGGATGCTGGAATCGAATGCTGCGCAAAGGAGCTTCTCTAAATGAATTGATTCATGATTATATTGAGAATCTGTTGAGGTTATTCATTTGATACTCACATGTTAAATGCCCAGAGAGTTATGTCTTCACACATAATTCTCAGCCACGTTTCCGTTGTCGAACTTTGACCTTTACTTGTTTATATGTTCTGCTATGAAGAATTGAGCATATTCAATGTTTTGTTATGATTCAAGATATTGATAATTCTATTGTGATAAATGTCCTCAACCGTTGTCCTTCTTATTTGATTCTTTATTTTGGTTTGAGGACATAAAATCATTCTTCGTTCAATTTTAGTTCACTTCTTGAGTCATAATGGTTCAATTTTATTCATGCTAAAAGTTGTTGTCACCTCTTCTCTTGACAAAATTTTGAGCCGTTGTTGTTAAATTTTCTTCCTAACCCGAGTCACGCTAATTACACGATTAGGTAGTCGGTCGTGACGAGAATGGTATCGAGCGGTTTGAATTCGAACCTGTGAAATCTTTGTAAATTCGTGCAATTTGTGCACAGTTTTACAATTCTGAGTTTATGAATCCTTGTGAACTTTTCCACAGTTGAGTACAGTCTTGAAATCTGAGCATGTAAATCCTTGCGAATCCTTATGCAGTTTATGTGTCGTCTTGAATTCTAAATTCAAGAATACTTGTGAGATTTGTGCAGTTTGTTCACCTCGAGTATGTAAAATTCTTTTGAGATGACTTTGTGTGAGAATTTAAGTTTATAGAGTCAGTTGTTCGTAAGTGAAGCTCAGCATTCGATTCCGTCATCTCTAGCTCACCAGGTAAAAGTTTATGATTATGTTTATACTTATGATTATGATAGATTATGATTGAGTATATGTCTCATTGAATGAATTGCTATATGAGCATGTATGATTGAAAGGAATTATTGCTCTATAAGCTAGAGTTGAAAAGAAATTGAGAAAAGAAGGCAAAGCAAAACAAGTATGTTTCTGCAAAAGTTCGAGCATTCTTATTAGAATGATGAAGATCGTCTAGAAAGTTCAGAAGAGTACGACTCGTTTGTCGTCAGCAACAAAAAAATTAAAGAGCTTTTATATATATATTGACGAGTAGCTTACCTTGGACGAATCTCTCGTTTGATTCTATCGTTTGTGGGGGAAACGTTTGGAGCAAGCGTGTCGAGATTTAATGGAAAATCTCGATTGATTTCTTTAATACCTAAAGAGTGACAAGATTGGGTTGTTCTTGTTGCCATTGATTATATTGAGTGCGGTTTTGTTGTTTTAATCAAGTTGATTTCCGGACTCTAGCTACCATCAAATTTCAATATTTCGTATACTCGAACCCCTTCTATTGATTCATTTTCTTTCTGTTACTAAATCTATCTCAGTTGTTCATCAGCTTTGGTTGATTGATAATTTTTCTTCTCCATTTGATAATAATGATGAAAATCTTGAAACCATAGATGTTGATTCTTTTATGCCTGAGCATGATACTAGCACCTTATTCTAAAAATAGAGTCTTCTTTATCAAATGCTCAGCTAGTTATGCTTGAATCTGATGTAGATCTTGTATAATTTGATTTCTCTTAAATCGATATTGAGATGTCCTTTATTGACCCAGATTAATGCAATCAGCTTTTCGCATCTCTAGAGATTTCTACATCGATTCAGTTTATTCTATTCTCTTATATTTCCAAGACTTCTCATTTGGAGATTTGAGCAAAGATTCAAGCTAGTTTGTCGAGACCCCAAGTGCCTCGAGATATTGTGTATAGACTCGAGTGGTACCAATTGTTGGTACAACACAACTACAACCCTAAATATTGGCCATTTGCCTTTTTGTGGCAACCTTTCGTGGACAGAGTGGAAGCTGATAGTCATCGATCGTATCAGATGTATTTTGTCAGAAATATCAAAGCACCTATATACAAAGTCCCGGATGGCAAAGTTTTCCCTTGTTTTGTAAAAGTTCTTAGAGATACAAATTTCTTTCCTTGATATCTATATGATCATTTTTCTATTCAACTGTTTCATTTCACATCATAACTTTGTGATAAGTAATTTTGAAGACCTTTGAGATCGAGTTTGTTCGTTGATTGAAAACCTTGAACTCGCTATTGATAAGCAAGATATCTGCAGTTTGGTATTCATTTGCAATGCAACATGTCACCCGAAGAAGAAATCCTCGATCTGAAAGAATAAGAAAGTACATTCCTTGCAAGAATTTACTTGTATTTCTCTCTTTAAACTAATTGTTGAATGGCGAATTTTTCATCTCAAATGCTTTATCCTTATGACATTGATAACCGATCGATGTTAAAGAATGAGTTCGTTTCATTGAGCGAGTTTTCGAGTTTGGAGAGCTTCGATCAAGAATATCTCCTATGTATATCGTTGATGTTGAAGGGTTCAAAGTTTTCGGATGAAGATTTCGTCAGAAATTTCTTTCTTCTGAGCAATCCAAGAATTTCACGTGAAAGCAATTCAAGGAAGAATCATATGAAAAGTATACCTCGGGATTCTGCAAACAGAAAGAGATTTAGTTTACAAGCATGAAGCAAAGAAAGAAGATTGTCGCAGTATATGATTGTGAATTCTGCAGATTAATTCGTGATGCTCTTGATAAAATTGAAAAGATGAGAAGACATATGTGTCGGTTACCCAAATCGAAGTGTAGATGACAATTGATCGACTCACGAAGTATGCCTATGTTATTCTGATTCTTAATTATTACATATGGAGCTGACAAGTTAACTCAAGTGTACGACGAGAGATAGTACGTCTACATGGGGTGCTCGTCCCAATCACCTCTAATAGAGATTCCAAGTTTACATCTCGTCTTGAACGAGTTTTCAAAAAAGATGAATACGAGATCGAATTTTAATACAGCTTTTATCCGCAATAGATGGTCAATTTAAATGGACCATCCAGATGTTAGAAGATGAGATCGGAACATAGATTTATATGGCGCTCTACGAAGTTTTCTACGACAGAAATTGTAGGTCGTCGTTTTATTCAAAACGCAATTGAAGAAGAAAGTGCTTGGACCAGATATGATTAAAGAGATGGTCGTAATCGTATGACAAGTAAAGACAAGAATTCAAGAAGTTATCAAGATGTATCGAATTGCACGAGATTTATGAAGGATTGGCTAGTCGTCTACGGATTAGCATTTGCTCCGAGATTCGAAAATATTTGCGATGTGCTCTATATGTCGCAGTTACGAAGATATGTGTTTAATCTAAAACACATTATACATCAAGAGAACAAATGTTTGTGAACAAGATCTAAGCTACGAAGAAAAGTCAGAATGCATCTTAGATCGATATAGAAGCATGATGATTTAGAAGAGACGACATGGAAGTTAAAGATCAGATGATAAAGAAGTGCTCTGAGCTTTTGCTGACGTGCTAAATTTCGAGGACGAAATTTTTTAAAGGGGGTGAGAGTGTAATACCCCGTATTTCTGTGGCAAAGATTAGCTCGTGATTAAGAGCTTAATAAGAAGGGCATTGCATCCTTAAGAAATAGTTGGTTAAGTTAGAAGCTTTGCGTTAAGCTTCGAATCGAGACGATAGAATCGGCGAGAATCGAGATAAGATTCTCGGATCTTATTTAGGATAAGAAGACCTAGATTCCAAGGGTCTTAAGATGATATATACATGCTCAATAAAGTTTTGATTTCAGAAAATTGAGAATTTCAAAATCTACGTTTTGTGACGTCGGCGTTTGCCGATCAAGCTCGGATGAAGAGAAAATATTTAAAATGGTTTTAAGATCAAAATATGTTTAATTATTATATTTTGATGTTTATGAGTAATTATTAAGGTTAAAATTAAAGATTCAAAAGAGGTTGTTTTATCGGATAATTAGTGTCGATTTTCAGCGATAAAAACGTTGTACATTATTCTACAATATTTATAATTATTTTCTACAACAAAAGTGATTTTTATCTATTAAAGAAAATAAGAAAAGAAAAGAAAAGAATGTGTTTTCTAGAGAGGGTGAATAATCACCCTAATAAAAGAAAAGGAAAATTTAATATATTTATTACATAACATAAAGTATGAAACTTTAGACTTTTCAACATGATTTCTCCCTCATTTCTCTCCCTCACTCACGGTTACACACACTCACACACACATTTTCACACATTAATTTTCAGCATTTGGGGATTCAAAAATAGGAAGATCCGACCGTTGGATTTTCGATCGGTCTTCGAATAAAGGTATAATCTCGTACCGAGAACACATCTACGGTTTGAAATTTTTAAAAATATGATCCTATACTCTTGTTACATTTTCGGTACATGCTGAAAATTTTGAATAATTATATGTTGTTTGATTAATTGTTAATATTATGATAGATTCAACGTCTACGTATTGTTTAACGTTGAATTTGTAAAGCATATGTTTATTATTTTGAAATTCATGTAATTTTCGAAAAGGGCATGCTTGGATTTTGAATTTATGATGTTGTTATGATTAAATTGTCTTTATATATATGTTATTGAATTGATATAAACGTGTTTGGAACAAGAAAAACGTTTGAAATCAAACTATATTAAAAGCCCTATTATGGCCGAAAATCCTAGCTTCCATATTGATGGAATTTTGATTTTAATTGATCATTTGACTTCAGATTTGGATTCTATGATATGAATAAAGTCTAAAATGATTTATTGGATTTTCCCCGACGTATTCAAAACGGTAAAATTTTAGTTTGTCGTGAAATTAGTTTTCAAAGCCAAAGCTTTGATCTTTATGTTTTATTGATAAAATAATGATCTTTAATTATAGTTGAGCATGTATATAGGTTCGTTGGGGTTAGATGACGTCTTACGGGAATTTTCGACGTTAGACCTAAAGTGACGTCTTAAGGGGATTTTCGGTTATTGGCTAAGATGAGATGATTGAAGCTTGTTGTTGAGTTTCCTATGCATATTGAGACATATGGTGATGAATTGATGGAGTTTGGGCTATGTTTGGTTGATCTGGTGTTGATTTGGCGATGCGTTTTATAAACGTTACGCTGCCGAATTTTCGATAGAAATTGTTTGTTAATAAGATGCTAGAGGATGCAATGACCCAAGTTTTGATAACCATAGTGTCTTAGATTTGATATTGAGAAGATATGGTCGTGTCAACGATTAAGATGAGTAATGTTCTTGTTTGACTCTTGATAGGCTTTTATGCCGTTCTATGAGGATAAGATATGGATAAAGGAAGAAATGGAATTGAAATTGGAAATTAGTTCCTTAGCTCTAAGGAACATCCAGGTGGGTATAAGTATTTTCTATAAAAGTATGCTTATGCTTTTAAATGTTTTCAAATGATATGATATGATTATGCATGAAAGATGACACGAGATTTTATGATAACGGTTATCGTAATTTTCTATTCGTTTTCTTCTTTTCAAATTCATTGTTAGTTTTGATCTTCTACTTCTACATTTACATTTCGAGTTGTAACACGCCCGATAAGTCATCATTGCTCGTACACCTTTTTCCAACATCAACTACACCAAGAAAGCTTCTGGCGGAAGCCACAAAGGACTTAGCGCCGTGACAAGTGGTATTAGAGCCAAAGGTTCTAGTCAAGCACATGTAGCCAGTATGGAGCCAACGTCGGTCGCTTTCGACTTCTTGTCTAGGAACATTTGTAGGAACCAGCTGTAGGTTTGAACGAAACACACAGGTTTTTATTTTATTCCACTACTAGAGACTATTTCCTATAACTCTTAAAGGAATTTCAGCCCTTAAAGCCTAAAGATTAAACTAAGAAATTCCCCCATGCCTTCTAGGAAGATGAACTTTGATGACTAGGCACAGACCCCCGGAACTTGAGGATTGACCCTTACTGTCAGACCTTGTTCCACGCTGAAAGCGATCGACGTTGGCTCCATACTGGTACAGGTCCTTAGAAAGCAGCCTCAGACTCAGCTCAGAAATATCATATCGTGAAACCAATGCCTCACACTCTTAGGAAGTTAGCAACTAACGAGCCCTTAAACGCACGTTTATGGGCGACCTTGATAGATACTATTAGAAGTCATACTTTCATGGCTTAAAAGGCTCGATTCGAACAAGCTCCTGCCGGGAGACTAGAGAAATTCTCGTAGAAAAGATAAGAGAAAAGTTTGCTCCTTATTTATTCTAGGGGGGTCGCGCGATTCGTTAGGAAGCTCAAACCTTTCTAAATGCATCATCATGACTATCTTTACAAAAACAAACGGCCAGCCGAAAAATGAGGGAAAGGTTCGAGCCCTACTAAGCCTACCACCCCCCTCTCTAGTTCGGGGTTTAGGGTTTAGGGTTTAGGGTTTCTTGACTTGATGATTGGTTTAGCAAGTAGGAGGGGTGGTGGCGAACAATGGTGCTTGCGTTGCAATGAAGCTCTGGTACTTTCCACTTTATGATTGTATTTCAGGCTGAGCACAATATTCTTAAGCATCTATTTCACATGTTAGGCGTAATTGGTGTATTCGGCAGCTCCCTATTCAGTGCTATGCACGGTTCCTTGGTATGAAAACTCTTATGTTAAGCTCTTCTTTTCACCTGTATGAAACATCTACTAGCCCTCCTTGGAGGACCGAACCCACGTATGTGGCAAAATAGGGGAGCGGAAGGGACCAGTTTCTGCGGCATAGGGGAGACTTGACTTCAATTCCTTAAGAAGGAATTGTCGGGGCAGCAACTACAGCTAAGAACTCAAGCCAGTCCTCCCTTTTTGGAGTACAGGCCTGGGGGAAGCTACAGTTTTTAGCTACAAAACTAGCTACTAACTGCCAGCTACGAGATTACAACGACCGGTAATTCGACCAAAGTCTGAATAATCTGGGCACAATTCAAATTGTTTTAGAACATTTTGGAATTCGCAGGGCCCCCAATACACCGGCAACTCCCATCATATGAAATGCCGATCGTACCCAAACAATAATATTCCAGAGGAAAATGCACCTAAGATCAAATATTTCGAGCCGGCTTCCGTGGAAAATTCAGACTTTCTTTTTGATGCTAACAAGGATTGAGGAAGTCACTGAATGGAATAAGCCAACAGTCAAAGTTGCTGTTACTGTGAATCTCCTGCGGTGGTTAAATTGGTGATGGAAAGGCTCATGAATTCATAGATCTACTTGGAAAGTCTTCACCCTCATCGTGTTTCTAAACATTTGAGCGTTTCTGAATTTGGAAATCTGTATAGGCCATGGAGCTTACTGTGACTGTACTTGAGATATTGCTAATGGAATGCCAACTATTCATTTGTGATCTCAAGTAAACTGCTACGAACTTGAGGGGTCAAAACTGAAAAGCCATCATCAAATAACAAAAAGCTCCCGAGGGTTCATTTTTGAGGGTTGACCATAGGCTCGAATTTTATAATTCGAAAATTCATTATTTGTTTCACTTTCAACGTTCAAGACGTACCATCTAGGGGCAACTCTACTGAGACGAGCATTTTAGACTTTAGGTACACAATTAATTTATTATTATCAACACCCATGTAAAACAGTTTTAAGTTTGAAAGCCTCTATTGCAATTCTACTCACCCATTTTCTAGTTTTGTTTGTTCTACAAAATTAAGCATCATTCTTCAAAACAAAAATTCTGAAATAATTATACGTTCACAGTATTATAAAAACAGGTATTAAACATTTTTCCCAAATTAGTAACATTTATAAAAAGAGAAAATATACAAACATGTCCCACTGTTTAACACTATCTCAAAAAATGTCCCAACGTCAAAATCGTAATATTTTGGTACCCAATTTTTTGAACAGTATAACAAAAATATCCCAATCGAAATTTTCAGCCTTCGAAAATGTGGTCAAAAGTGCATTTAGAGTTGAGAATTATCTCAAAACATATGCATCGATAATTCTTCGCTCGAAACATGTATGTGTGCGAAAGAGAGAAGCAATAAGTAATTCTTGGCTTTTCTTTCTTGCTCTCATTCATATCATATGCTTATAATAATATCTCGAAGAAGCGGGGATTGTTGGAATATCTACAGCGAGGGGGCCTCTAAACCTGATTAGGGAAACACCAATGCTACTATAGCTCTCTTTCAAGATTCAATACTCATATTACTCTGTTACAAGGTATAGTCTGATCCAAATCAACAGACTACCCGTTAAAGCCGATGATGGTTTCTACGTACCTGCATGCTCGCTCACATTAAGTCGTTTTTATGGCTCGCGGCTTCCCTCGACCCATAGAGAATCCCTTGGTGCCATCTGGCATGCGAGGAACAGGAGACGTCTTGGATGAGTTCAACACTGGAACATCTAACGATGCGGATCCCAACGCGCTTCCTCCATTAGCCGCCTGCTGAGGGCGTCCACGTGCCTGCCCCTGACCCTGTCCCTGTCCCTTCCCCTTTCCTCTGCCCCTGCCACCACCGTTTCCACCGCCATTTCCAGAATTCCGGCCCTTAATATGTCCATTGCCTTTTGTGTAATCCTCAAACTGTACATGAGGGATATATTACTATCGCTGTAAAGACTCAAAATGCATTATCAAATATTTCCCTGAAAAATAAGTAGGCAAAAACTTGCGTGCATACTGATATACGATGCTTCCGCCCTAATTAAATCCAATGAGGATTCATTAATCCCTAATTAGGGTTTATTAATCATCAATTAGGATTTAATTATGGTAGATGCACCGTGCATCTAGATGCACCCAAGTGTGCCTCGAATAAGTAGTCCCTCATCGGCTGTTATGGAAGCAGAAAAGGGAAGCAAACAAATCACTAACTTGGCAACTTAAGGCCAGGGTAAATTTATAGAATTGGAGAAGTATCAAATTTCTCAACTAGAATAGAAAAATCAATAAAACTAGAGTAATCAATTCCCAAATTGATTTGAAATAAGACAAATTTGGTGCCATCCTTACTTGAAGCTCATGATTTTGTGCATCACAGTTCCGCAATGAATCTTCCAAGTGATTCTCCTTGAAACCCTGCATCTCTCTCACAGTTGCCTCATCTTTCTTGCCAGAGGGCTGACCCTCGTGACCAGTTTTCTTTGTTCGTGCTTGAAATTTTACCTGTAGATTATAAGAAATAGCATACAAAACTATAACTTTGCCATTATAAAATCAACAGCAATGAATGGCCATCAAAGACTTAACAAGACAAAGTTTGGTCGGGTTATAGCTAGTGCTTTGAATAGATAACCAGAAATATCATAAGCATATAACAGAAAAGGAGAGTACAGAACAAACATGGAAAGAGAATCTACCCTAACCACATTCAACATATTTATAACGTATCCCTGGAAAACTAGCAATAGTTATATGGCATTTGAGCGGAATATATTTGAAGAGATTACTTCTTTTCAGCTTTCAGGAAAACATTGCTTGCATAGAAAAATAAAACTGTAATACATACAGGACTATTGAGCAGCAAACGAACTTTCAGACCATTCCTCCAGTTGCTCTCATCTTGAAGTTCAGCAACCTGCACATAGAGCCAGCAAAATTGCCAGCTGTTAATAGCCAAGCCAGATAAGATTTTAGGTACTTGATGGAATTCAGAATGTCATACCGCTTTCTCAGCAAATTCAACAGATTCATACTCCACAAAAGCGTGAAACTACATGGAAGTATCAAATTTAGAGGTTAGGGAAAATTGAATGTTCTAGTATGGGAAAAAGTTATAGCAATAATTGTAGTGACAAAATCACGAGCCACATAATTTAGGAGTGTAGCAATATCAAAACATACATTTATGTATATTCTTTAAATGTAGTGAGAAAATCACGAGCCACATAATTTAAGAGTGTAGTAACTTATTTGATATTCTGAGCTTGTTTGGAAACCCATTTTGAATGGACTTCCAAGTATAGAAGTCCACTGTGTCTAGTTTTCCAAATATAGAAGTCCATTTGAAGATAGTCAACAAACGCAAATGGACTTTTAGAATAATTGACTTCTCTAAAACCCAATTTGTAAAAGGCTAAAGCACATATTTGTGGCTTCTAATATGTTCTCCCACCCCCAGCACTTCTCGTGGCGTATAGACTCTGACAGTTGTTATAAACAGACATTTTAGTAGAACCAAAATGCTGTAAGCTATTAAAAGCCAGAAATTCCTTCCAAAGCATCATAAATAAATTAAGGTTTTCGTACATACTATTCAAGTTACGTGTCGACATATAACATTTAGGCATATCAATGTGAACTGATTTTTTGTTAACTTTTACATTGAAACAATGGGTAGTTGGTGTAGATTTCCTAGTAAGTGAAGTGCTATATACAAAGTGAACGATTAAACAAAAATGCCCTTGACAAAAACCATCTTAACTAGGGCATTAGAGACAATCTCAAGTTGCCTAGAGAATATAGTAGAACCACCGAATATATGTTAGCTTGAGAAACCAAGAGACAAGTACATAGTTGCTTTAGGTGATAAGCATCTTCATAGATATAAGTAGCCCCATGAGGCATGAAAATAATTGTTATAAAATGAATACCTTGCTAGCAAAATGTGATCTGTCACCTTTTCCTGTTTTGCCGTTTACATTCTGAGGTGCACAGGTACGAATTGACTTAACGCTGGTAATATCATCAAAAAGTGTATATAAGACAGAGTGTGACTGATTCTAATAAAACATCTTTTTATGTATTAGTTGTGCAAAAAAGGGAATCACATACCTCCCTACAGACGAGAAAATCTTCATGAGCTTCTGGTGGGAATGATCCTCAGGTAAGTTTTCAGCAATGACTATACGAGACTACAGACAACAAACGATACGGTCAAGGATGAGACCAGAACAAGAAAACATATGTAACTTAATAAGGGAAAAAAAATATAAAACCTCAGTAAGTAGAGCACAACATAAAAGATGTCAAAATTTTGCAGTTTCTAAACTAGGGTAACATTGCAAAGCTAAGCAAATGACAAAATTAAAAAAGTAACACCTACTTGCAGCTCTTCCATATCAGATTCAGTCAATGGATGCTGGCGTTTAACGTTGCTGCCATCTTCACTTACTAACTGGAGGACAGAAAGGTAATCACAAACAAAATAACTCAATAATGCAGTCCAGAAACTTGCAGAAATAGCAAACACTACAGAATGGATTGGTTGGGGGTCAAGGAATCCATGATTGCAAAATTACCAGTTTATTCGAGCTCCGCAGGATACTGGCAAGCTGTGTATTGTCAGTAATGGCACTTTACCTTCTTGAATGATGCAACAACGGAAAGTGGCACTACATGGCAGGATATTGGAGAAATAGTTAACAGTCGGTAAAAGGTAGTAGTAATGACTTAACATACTTCACCTTAGTTTCTCAAAAGAGTAAAGGTGTGGCTCAAAAGTCCAATGAAATGCTACCATAAATTTATTATTAAAGGTCACAGCAGACTATTCACATATTTTTAGTTACATAGTCTACTGATTTCTTCAAATCTTAAGAGTTTAATACATACTAAGCTAATTCAACTCCGCTAAAACTCCTACGATACTCTTTCTTAGTCATAACCAGTAATAAGGCGACAAACTATTTGAAAAGGTCAAGTAACTCGAGATCTCAGCACTATAAAGAAATACAGTTTTGGAACTTGCAGTTACTAATCAGAACCTTCCTACAACCATCTGCTTTTCTCTTTTAAATCAAACACCGGCCAAATTAAAGGAAATTGGAAATAGTAACTCCCAGCAATGGCAGGACATGAACAAAACCCAAAAATCCACAAAGACCTCACCACAAAGCTTCTACTTCTCTTTTTAATTTAAAGACAAAAAAAGAGAGCACTGATTGGGCAGCAATGATTAGCTGTACCATAGTCTCTGTTTCACTACAAGATCTCAATAGATGGAAAGAAGAATGTTTTTTTCCTCCTCCTCCTACATTACCAGCTTCTATCCAGTATCCATTCATTATACAGGTTTTACAGGAATGCCAAACCAAAAACGAAATAAATGAAGCACTAATAGGCGTCATATTTCCAGAAAACAAGTAGTTTCAATTAAGGAAGCAGAACAATTGGCTATTGCAAGACACCACGTTTAAGATGGAAGCTTAACATATCCAATAGAATAAACAATGGTACGAAAATCCTCACCATATCCTTCAGGATCTTTGCTCATGAACCTAAATAACTGATCAGTTGTTGCCAAATTGATATCACTGAAATAGAACTCAACCTGCAGCACACAAATACTTGGAGATGTAAAATTTTATTTACAAACCACAAACATTTGACAAATCCGCTCCACATTTTGTGATAAACTAAATAAATTATCTTCATTTTCTTCACTTTATTTATATATGCTAGTATCTGCACTGATGATTTTTTATGTAATACCAAAGTACTGTTATACAAGATCTATAATATATTCTTTTGTGCAAATACAATATTGGGGTTGTGGTGCAAAAGAAACTAAGCAGAGAAAAAATAGGATGATACTCTATACACATTAAGCCATGTATTGTCCAACTTTTCCAGCACGGCAGCACTGAAGGGGCCCTGGCCCCTGACCAGAGAGGAACACCAGACGGCAGGCATCAAACCTTTCCTCTCTATCTCTCATGCACGCATGCACAACTGAAGTGCATGTTCTAGACTTGGACGATTACCCAAGAATTTGTTTTCCATAACTTAGAAGATTTACAACCAAAGTATACCTAGTCTTATTAGCGTTTTAAAACAATTGAATCAAATCTCAGTCTGTTAAATAAAGCGAATTCGAAATCAGCTGATTAGATAGGTCATTATCTTTCCATAACTTGGAACCACAGAGAATTGATTCCATTTCAGAGAATTTTGCTAATTCATAAGTCATAACATGCCTTTCTACGATGAATCTCTGATAAATCCTTTTCCCTCACAATGTTGATTCCAATATTTTATGTGCCTAAACAATGACTAATATGTGATAGGAGTTTCCTCCTCTCCAAGCAGTACACCCCTGACTTACAACCAACCTGTATGAGGAAACATAATATGGATTTTCATATTTATTCTATTGCACCAAGAAAATTTTCTTTTTTCCCCTCCCAACGGCTCAATGACCAATATTCATTACTAAATGCCACCAGAGACTTGTGAGGGAAAACTGATGCAGTAGTTGGGAGGCTCATCACTTTTCCAGGAAATATACATCACTTACAAAAGCCTTCTCTGCAAGCTCATACGAAGGCTCAATCTGAGGCACTGTTACGCAGTTCTTTTCACACGAATCTCACCTTCTAAAATACATGAAGGGGACTGTTCAGAAATTAGTAAACTAAAGACGCCTCATCCTGTGATGATGTAGGACTCAAAGCATTCATGTTCCCAGATCTTGGCACTACAGCACCATCATTTCAACCGAAAGGGGGAACATCAAGCCAACAGAAAAGGATAACACCACTACAGAAACAGCATTTGATACTAAGATTGTGAGCAATAATGATTGATGAAATCATGAAAATTGATATGTAACCAACTTTCTATCTCCCGTATCGTGTCATTTCATTTACTATGCGATGGATAATTAGACACGCTGGCCACCAGAACAAAGAGTAGAATTCAGTACAATATGTACTATGGATTGAATTAGCCATACATAACGCAAAATGAAACAAAGCAATAGACATGATGCATACAGAATCAACAGGCATCTCAAGAAACAAACTCAGCAACTTCAAAAACTAAACACGAATTCAAGAGAGAATTAAGAGAGCCGATAAGGAAGCCACAAGGAATTGTACAGGCAAACATAGTATCCATACAAGATCATTTTAAAATAAAGAAGCTTAAATCGCCAGACAAGTGAATAATCAACTTTAGATTGCAATTACAACGAAAACCAAGTTAAACAAACACACAAACTGAACAATCATTAGAAGTCGATAGCCACATACAAAACCTAACCTGGTTGACTACTTTCTGGTGTGCATCGGACAATCCATTCTTCGCCGAAGAAGCCGCAGAGCTACCGGCGTTGCCATCAGCCGAAGGCTCCCCCCGACCACCTGGATTCACATTATACGAATAGAACGGCGCCGCATCCTGCTGGTAATAGGTCTCGTATCCAAAGTAAGGCGGTGGCAGAGGCGGCACAAAAGACGGTGGCCTGAAGCGAACATAGGAGCGATTATTATGGGCGGCGTCTTCCATATGCTCAAATCGGACTATGGTGAAGTGGTTCAACGATGACGAGCGGCGACGTGGGTGGACAACTATCTCACCGAGGAAACGGTGAAAAAGCTTCGATAGCGGTGTCCAAAGTCGTCGTTAGGCAAAATATAGAGTGCGATCTGGGTTGAACTTCACGGTCGCTAAAATCGTGTGATTGTGCCATCAGCCGAAGGCTCCCCGACCACCTGGATTCACATTATACGAATAGAACGGCGCCGCATCCTGCTGGTAATAGGTCTCGTATCCAAAGTAAGGCGGTGGCAGAGGCGGCACAAAAGACGGTGGCCTAGCGAACATAGGTTGAAGCAAAGGCGGAGGCGGAGGAGGTGCGGCGGAGGAGGAGGATTTTCCTATATCTTTGGATGGTGAGTATTCCCCGGCGATCCGGATATCCACGCTCAACGGCACAAAGACGGTGGATACTCGTTGCCCTTGATGGGAAATAATACTCTCGGGCACCTTCACCGTTCGAACAAGATTCCCACCAACTTGAAGGATTTATTGAGACATTCAAATGATTTAATCGGACATTGAATTGAGTAAAGCAATAAATAAATAAATGTAAATTATTGAAATCAATATACATAAGTGGTGTCCAATACAATCGTGTTTGCATTGTTCATGGTGGACAACAAGATCGCCTTGGCAATTGAATGTATAAGTATTAATCAATCAATTCACTAAAATAAATTCGAATACTTAGAAATTCAAAATACTTACGATCAAGATAATAAGCGTCGGCTTAAGAATATCCATGAAAAATGACCGACTAATAACTCCACCACTCTGAAGCAAAGGCGGAGGCGGAGGAGGTGCGGCGGAGGAGGAGCCGGCGGCGCGGGGAACGAATTCAGGAGCCTTGGCGTTGAGCTTTTTGCCGATGGCAGCGGAAGGTGAATTTAGGGCTTCAGAAGCCTGCTCCTGATCCATCATTGCGGAATAGGAGTATCGAGTTCTCGAAATGGTTGGATGATCTGCAGATCAACTAAATTGAACTGGATATTCTCTCTCTTCTTCTGTAGAGAATCTAGAGATAGAGAGAGAGGGAAATCTTTGGACTGGGAAGAGTGAGTACAGCGAGAAGAGGAGTAGACTAGAGTGGAGAGAGACAAATCACAGAAGTTTTGGGAATGAAGGCCAAATGTATATTACCTATATATGTGGAGAGGTATGTTTACGTATCTCTCACAGATATAATTTGTTTCACTGCGTTTGTAGAATTAGTTATATCTATAAAGAAATTGTGTCAAAATTGTATTTTCGTGACACTTTATTAGGCATGTATACGAATCGAGTCGAGCTGAACACTATCAAGCTCGAGTTCGTCTTATTTAAATTATATTCGGCTCGAGTTTCGTATTCGAGCTTTAAATTGAGCTCTAGCTCGGTTCGTTGTAAAATTTTTGAGCTCACGAGCAGCTCGAATTCGGTTTGATAACTACCCGTTTATGAAACATATTCAAACTCGAGCTCAAACTCTGCTCGTGTTCGACTTTGCTCGTTTTCAAGCTCGAGCTCGAGTTAGAATTATTAAATTTTATAATTTATCATTAGAACTATAATTATATTATTATTAAATTTTTTATTCATTATCAATAAAAATATAATTTATAATTTATTATTAGTTTTAATTATTTAAATATATAAATATAATTTATTATTTCACATGTTCGCGAATATATTCGTAAACATGTTCGCGAACTGACTCGTTTGAGTTCGAATGAACATGTTCGCGAGCTCACAAACCGAACATCCATAAACTCGAGTTTGACTCGATAATCCTATCGAGCTCGGTTCGAGGCTCGAGTTCGGCTAGTTTGCAAAACGAACGAATTTCGAACGAGCTTTTTTCGAATCGAGCTATGAATAGCTTACGAGCGGCTTAATTTGTTTACACCTCTACACTTTACTATGTCAAAGTAAAAGGTTTGGATAAGTTATGATACTCGCTATTGGTTTTTCAATAGCAACACATTATACACTATATTTCTATAGAGAATATATATGTATTACCATCCATCCTTTTCACTTGTTTATAGATTGATCTAAAAAAAATTTGTGTAAGACTGTTAGATTGTTTATGACTCAAAATCAGTCAAATGGATCAAATATCTAATCTAAAACCATATCCATTCAAATGTTTATAATTTTAATAGTGTTTGACCCTATCCAACTACCATTTTCATCCGTCCGATAGATCTTAAGTAGCACTCCCTAAATAAGAAATTGCTTTGATGGTCAACTTATTGGTTCAAAAATTGAGCGTTGTTGCAGATAACATTTTGTTCTATATATCTAAATGTTACGAATACAAATCCATCGAAGGAATATGATATATATTGTATATTTATAAAGGTTGTTGGAATAAGATAATGATCGAATTATGTTGACCCTTAAGAATTGGGCTGCAAAGGCAAATAAATCAATTAGTGGGTTTGGGCCATTAGAATAAGGCATGGTTACGATTCCAAAATATCAGAAAGGAAAGCGTAACACAAGAATATTAATGGATGATCCTATACATATTAATTTTACAGTTTTATGGGTTGGTAATCAGGTATTATCCGACCCGCATCCAGTCAGGAATTCGGGTATTCTGTAACCGTAAATGTCGGTTATTGGATCGGGGACGGGTATTGTTCCTATCAGACAGTGGTATACCCCAATTTGGTTCGTCAAAGACAAAGATACAGCAGTCAGTCGCACTCCTCTCTGTGCCTCTCCTACGCCTCGAGTCTTTGACACTCTCGCGCCGCCGCCGGCCCCGCTCCACCCCTCCCCGTCGTTGCCTCCAGGGTCGCCCCTGAGGGTAGGCCACCCTGGGCGATCGCCCAGGGCCCACCATCTCAGGGGCCCAAATTATTTCAAAAAATTAATTTTAATTATAGATATATAGATTTATTTGGATTCAAAATATTATACCATTTAAATATTTTATTTTATTTTAAAGTCCAAAGTATTATATTTTACTTATAGATATATGTTTTCATTTTATCCCAAAATATATTAGAAAATATTGATGTTGATGTGATCATTAATGGTTTTGCATCTATAAATACTCGAATAAATTATTTTTTATGATATCTCTTATCGTAGATAAGAGTTGAGATATAGAAATATAAGGATGGTAATTAAGTTGTATATGTTTTAATAATTTTTATTATCTATTTTATTTGTATCTCACTTGAATTTTATGTAAATTTACAAATTTAATTTATTTTATAAGTATAATATAAAGGACCCTTTGGAATGATCTAATAGTTAAGTGAGTTCGTGTGGTAAAAATCACGAGTTCAAACATCACTATCGCCTCTATAGGTTCAAGTCAGTCACATCCGATTTTTAGTGTTGTTTAGTCGTCTGTGTCGTTTGCAAGTTATTGTAAAAAAACATAAGTTTTACAAATGCTGTGAAGATAATAAGCGAGAGTTTTATGTGAATTTTTAAAAATGAGGACCTATATTCTTTATTTTGCATAGAACTATAAAATATCGTGAGCAGGGCTGGTTGCCTCCTCCGCTCCGGCCTACACTGCTTTCAGGTTCGGTCATCTCTAGTTCTCTGTGATACTAGGATCTGGTATCCTTTGGATTGGGAAAAGAAGGATCTTTGCTGAACAGCAATACTAAAATGAAAATAAATAAATTTGACTCCACAGTCTTAACTCAAGAAAGTCGAAAAATGATTGCAATGTGAAAAATACAAACTTTTTAAACATGCAAGTTTATTCCTGACAGGAAACGTAGTACATATACGTATAATCAAGATGACAAATACAATAATGAAAAGCAAGATAGGAGATCATGAGTGTCACGTCCCAAATTATATGAAATATTCAAAGCCATGGAGAATTATATAGGGGAGTGGCAATAGATTTGACATGAAGATATTTGTGAAGGGCGTTGATTCCCATATCCTTGCCAAATCCACTCATTTTATACCCTCCAATTGGTGAATCGTTGTCAAAAGCAAAATAACAATTGATCCAAATTGCACCAGCTTTGATCGATCTCGAAACTGTGTTTGCAATGTTCAAGTTGTCGGTCATGACCCCTGCTGCTAATCCATACTTTGTGCTGTTCGCTCTCTTTATAACCTCCTCCATAGTCCTGCATTTTATTTCGTAGTTAATTATTGAACAAATACAAGGTAGGTCCGCGGAAATAAGTGACGGACCCAAAAAAAATACTTCATCCGTCCCCCAACTTTCTTCCTAGTTTTCTTTTTTGGGACGTTCTCAATTTCCTTCCTATCTATTTATGGAAACTATATTTCCAACTTTACCCTCAATAATATTCTTTATTTACATATTTTATCACCCATGACTCACCACTATTTCTCTTTTTTACCCTCAACAACCTATTTATTTACACTTTTTACCACCTATGACCCACCACTAACTAATTTAATATTACATTAATGTGGAACCCTTATTCCACTCAGAATACACTCAACAATTTTCATTAAAACTCGCATCCAAGATTCCTAGGAAGGAATTTTGGGGACGGAGGGAGCATATTTTGGGAGAGCTAAAATCCAAAATGCCGACGATGAAGGGTGTTAAAATAATATTTCATTAGAAAAAATACTAAATAAAAGGTATAAAACAATAAAAAAATTTGGCTGGGAGGTGTTGGGCTCCCGCCAACACTCTTTGGATCTGTCCATGGCGGAAATATAAGATAAAACATTATTATTATTTTATTTTTTGATTAATTAAATACATAAATTTAAAAGTCACGTCACGATGGATTTGAATTCGAGACTGTTGGCCTCGAGCATTAACCACTCTACCACTAAACCAACGCACGCACACATAAAACACTATTTATTTTTTATTTTTTTATCAAATAAATACAGAAATTTGAAGGCCGCGTCACGTAAAACACTATTTTGTTATAAGGTCACATGCACTTACTTGAATTTCATGATTGACATCACGGGTCCAAAAATTTCTTCCTTGGCGATGGTCATATCATCCTAGCAAAACAATGAAAAAACTACATAATGATGACCATGCAAAAATATATATACTAGTAAAGACTGCACATAAGATGTACATTTTAGAACTTATACCGTGACATCGGCGAATATAGTTGGTTCGATGTAGTATCCCTTCCGATCAAGAGGCTTTCCGCCGGTTAACAAGGTGGCCCTTCCTTCTTGCCAAGCTCAATGTATGACAAAACCTTTTCGTATTGTTTCTTGTTAATCTGTTATGAAACATCAATTATTTTCAAGGGGTCAATTATAAGGGCACGTTTGGTAGGTTAGTTATGTTTCGTCTAGTTAGGTAGGTTTCGTCTAGTTAAAATGTACTGTTCAAATGAGTTTTGTAACCCACCACTTTTGTGGGTTACAAATCCTAAAGAATTAGTGCAAAACAGAGCTACCAAACAGACGCATCCACCAAGCCCGTCATTAAAACACGGGCCGTAAGGATACGAAACAGAGCTACCAAACAGACGCATTATCCATGATAACTTTACAATCCTATCGAAACAGAGCTACCAAAGAGGCCGTAACAGTTTTAGATATCTATTACGGTGATAGAAGTTGCAAACCGTACTTGTGGGCCCTGATTGACATTAGGATCAAAAGGGTCACCAACAACCCATGTTTTCAACTCTTCCAGCAATCTAGCTACGAATTTATCATATATCCCTTCTTGAACCAAGACACGACTCCCGGCCACACATATTTGGCCCTGAAATTATTTTCGGAGCACAAATTGAATAAACAAAAATATACTAATTTGAAAGAAAAGGAATGAAAAGAAAATGTGAGAATTTGTTGCCTGGTTGTAGAGACAAGCAACGAGAGCAAGATGAGCAGTCTTTTCAACATCGACATCGTCAAACACGATGAAGGGAGATTTGCCTCCCAATTCTAGGCAAACTTGCTTTAAGTTGCTTGTTGCTGCTGCCTGCATTATCTGGTGCCCCGTCGCTGTCGACCCCGTAAAACTCACCTGCGGGAATGCCATCGAGACGAGCGTTATTTAGGCCATCTCCGATCTAATTGCTGTACTCTATATCCTAAAATCTTCTATGTTTTATTTGATAAATCTTCTTCAACCATATACCTTGTATGGAGTTTTGAATAGTAATGCTCTATATAAACAGTATTATTGTTCAAAATTTCAACTGCAAAATAGAGGTACAATTTGGTTGGGAAGTAGAGTTGTCCTTTGTCTATGCAACAACAACATATGGTTCTACAATCATCTTTTTATATATAAAAGGGCAAATATCATTTTTGTCTTAACATATTTGAATATATATTTTTTTCTCAATTTAATGCAGAAATTTTAAAGGCTGCGTCATGATGGACTCGAATCCGAGACCTTTGGCCTCGGACATTAACCACTGTACTACTAGGCCAACACACACACACATATTTGAATATTTTATTATTCAGTAATGTCACAAATTGATATTTCCCAATACCATAGCAAAAGAGAGATCGTTATAGCTTATTATCTCACCATGTCAATGTCCATGTGGGAGCTGATTGCAGCACCAGCAGTAGATCCATAGCCCGTCACAACATTGATGACCCCATCCGGCATTCCAGCCTGATTCCGACAAAAGAAACGTCGAAATCACTTTATACACATGACATATATTGGTGGAATGAAAATACCAACGATACAAAAACATCAGCATGGGCGGAGCTGGAGGGAGCTCAAGCACCCCCACCAATTTTTTATGACTGCGCCTCTAAACATCTGAGATACATCTTTAGCCATGCTTACCAGTTTGGCCAAATGAGCATAAAACAGAGCAGAGAGAGGCGTTTGTTCAGCCGGCTTGATGACCATCGTGCAACCAGCGGCGAGCGCCGGCGCGACTTTCATGAAAAACATCTGAGTGGGAAAATTCCACGGAGTTATGTGTCCGACCACCGAGAGGCTCAAGCAGTGTGTAGCCGTGCAACTCTTTCGACATTTTTAAGGTTTCGCCGTGAATTTTGTCGGCTGCGCCGGCGTAGTAGCGGAGTAGTTCGCTTCCGTTTTTGATGTACTTGATTTTCCCCAAACTGTATAAGTTTGCTGCATCGATTGTGTCTATGGCAGCCAGTTCTTCCAGATTTTGTTCGATTAGTTCTGCAAATTTCAGCATTATTCTCCGCCTTTCCTGTCATCAACATGAATGTTGAATTGATTCATCATTATTTGATATACGAATAACGTATTAATTTCTCGCAAAGAAAAGAGCAAAAAGGGATATATATATATATATATATACCCTATTTATTATAGAAAAAACAAAATATACACATTCTTATGAAATCATATATGAAATATTAATTTTACGAAATTACCTTTCATCACACGAATGCATAAATGCGTGAATGGTCGTGTCGCTCGTGCATTTGTGTAATAGTCTAAAGTGAACATTTGTACACAAATGCTTTTTTTTTTGTTAATTTAATACATAAATATAAAGGTCGCGGTGCACTCGAATCCGAGATCTTTGGTCTCGAACATTAACCACTGTACCACTAGGTCAACACACGCATACAAAATGCAATTCAAATCACTCATGCCCTTGTGTCATGACGAGAGTGGCAGCAGCTAGCGAGGAAAAAATGAGTAGTTTTTATTAAATTTTCATTATGAGTAAATTTGTATATTTGTATAAAATACAGATTGTTTCTATATTTTTGTAAAAAAAAATGAGTATAATTTGCCTTTGTGATGCTCTAATGGGCATTTTTTATCCCCATCTCATGAATAGAGCGTATTAATAAATATTCCCACAAAATATATTATTTTATTGGATAATATAACATATGTTTCTGACTTTCTTATACAGAAATCACACCTAATTAAACTATGTTTTGACTTTACTTCACAAGCATTCATACCTGCCGCAGTACTTTCGATATATTATGTCTAATATTAATTTGTTGAATATTTCTTGTAATAGTGCTAAATTTACATAATATGTATATACATAATTGGACATTTTTGTCATTTTTCAACATTTTTACAAATTAAATGATTTATCCATTTTAAATTGATTTTGCATATTACATAATGGGGAGGTCTCCTGTGCGCGCGCGCGTACAGTGAGACTCCCTTAATTAATTAATTAATTATCCTAATTAACTAATCCTAATTAATTAATTAAATAAATTCTAATTAATTAATTAATTAAATTCTAATTAATTAATTAATTAAATTCTAATTAAATAAATAAATAAATTTTAATTAAAATTAATTAGTTTATTAAATTTTAATTGTAAATTAATAAATAATAATTTTGAATTAATATATCTTAATTGTGAATTAATAAACCCTAATAGTGAATTAATAAACCCTAATTTTGAATTAATAAACCCTAATTATGAATTAATAAACCCTAGTTTTGAATTAATAAACCCTATTTGGAATTAATAAACCTTAATTTTGAATAATAAACCCTAATTGTGAATGAATAAACCCTAACTTTGAATTAATAAACCCTAATTATGAATTGATAAATCTTAATTATGAATTAATAAACTATAATTATGAATTAATAAATTCTAATTTTGAATTAAAAATTATAATTATAAATTAATAAAATCTAATTATCCTTACTCAGTATAATTAATATATAATTATTTTAACAAAAAACAAGGGTGAGCTCACGGTGAGGCGGAGCTCACCCAAGTTTTTGTCTTACATAATAATCCTTCACTATAATTAAGGAAGGGGTAGTATTTCAAATTCTAATTAAGGAAATATTGAATTCATAATCTTTCCTTAATAATAAAAGATTTCATTTTCCATAAGTTAAAATAAACAACCCATTGTGATTTTATCATGTTGTTATTTTTTGAAAATTTGAGTGAATAAAATCAAGTTTAGGCTTAATTGAGAAGCATAATGAAAATATTAAATTGGTTAGAAACAGCTATATATATTAATTATTTTGCACTAAAATATAAATTAAACTACACCACATAAACTAATAAATATTCATTAACTTAAGCCTATTCAAAATAAAATTCGAATATGTATCTTACTCTATTTAATTGAGATGCCACTTTTTCAAATTTTACTATATATTCACAAAAATAAGATCCATGGTTAAAGAAAAATATATATAAGATATCACATAAAATAAGGAAGACACGGTTAAAGAAAAACTACTTTCATCAGTGGGTTAGGTTTGGCAGCCTTATCCTACAAATTGATATAATCACTTTAATTATAATTAGTTGACTATAAGTACTACTAGCTAAATTTGTTTTCAAAAATATATACTTTGATATTATTTTTTGAATTATTTTTGTGTGTTTATTTATAACGTCTTATCAGTTATTAATTCTTGATTAATGTATTGTATATGACTTTTTGCTGGCATAAATCTGCTAATTAGATTTCAAAGTCACAGAAATTATAATTAGAAAACAACGTTGGCCCCCTTCAGTTGAAAATACTTATTCTGTAACTAATAAAGATGGCTATGGCAATTAATAATAGCTAAGTTCCACACGCACATAGTCCATCAGTATGCTAAACACTAATTACCAAATATCACTATCCTAAGAAAATTAAATAATCGTCTGTAAATATTTAGAAAATTAAATTCTTAATCCACGTACAAAATATACTATTAATATTGTAAATGTAATCGAGATAGACAGTATAATATCTTATAATCATAATCTGAAATACTTATACAATATTATAAAACGTATAATATTGTATATTTCTTTAAAATTTAAAAACTACAATAACACAAGGGGCATATCAATAATTTCCACTTTACTAAATGATAAAAGAAACTTGAGTGCTTTGACTTGGATTTATTCATTTACCAAAAGTAGGGCAGAATATCATTAATTTAAACATATAGCATATAGTGCTTACGGATCCGGGCAGTCTGGGCCATGGGCCATGCTCGAAAGCCTGACGGGCAGCCTTGACCGCCAAATCCACATCTTCCTTATCCCCTTCAGCAACCTTGGCTATCACTTCTTCACTTCTTGGATCAATTGTCTCAAAAGTTTTCCCTATTTTTCCCAACAATAATATATAATATTCTTGCATCAGATTTTCTCATATTATGACAATTTAAAAATTAAAATTTTGATAATATCAAATAATGTTCATCACACATTAATATGACAACGACTTCACCACAAGTTGTGCGTCACAAATTATCATGTTGGAAAAAGAGAGCCGTAAAACGTACGTACGTCCACGTCTTTGCAATCAAAGTTGAAATAGAAATTTCATAGATATATATATGTTGACATTGACTAATATTTTGTTAGTTTATTGGTTAATAATTGATATGGCTTAAAGGCAGGGCAGCTGGGCTTAGCTGCCTACCTTTTTTTATATTCAGAAATATTTTATTTTTTCAAACGGCTAATCTCTCTCCTATATCGAGTATCACCATTGAATTTTCCACATATCAATTTGGCGAAGTTTGTCGTTGTTTCACCTTTTCTCTTTAAACTAATTTTGTATTTTTATTGAGCATAAAATATCTATTTTGGTTACATTTTTCTTGAAAATTAAGTTTTTGTCTTACTTCAAAGTAATGAAGTGGTCTTCGTCAATAAAATATAGATAAAAACTTGGGTGAGCGTATGGTATATTAATTATTTATTATATATTAATTATAATAATTAAGAATAATTAGATTTTATTAATTTATTAATTCATAATTATAATTTATTAATTTACAATTAAGGTTTATTAATTCATAATTTATTTTTATTAATTCAGAATTATATTTATTATTCAAAACTTAGGTTTATTAATTCACAATTCGGATTTATTATTTCATAATTAGGGTTATTATTCAAAATCAGGATTTATTAATTCACAATTAGGATTTATTAATTCACAATTATAATTTATTAATTTCAATTAAACTTTATTAATTCAAAATTAAGATTTATTAATTTATTATTAGAGTTTCTTAATTTCAATTAGGCTTTATTAGTTATTAAGATTTATTAATTCAGTTTATTAATTCAAAATAATTATTTCTTAATTCATAATTATGATTTATTAGTTTATAATTAAATTATTAAATCAATTAATTTTTAATTAAAATTAATTTAATGATATTTAATCAACTAAATATTGAATGAATTAATTAAAAAATTAATTATGGTGGTCTCACTATGCGCACGGTCCGCAAAGGAGACCACCCCTAAAATATAAAGGCACTTCAGTTTTTATCTATCTACCCTTGGATGGTGGGGTTTATTTGAGAAAAATCAAAACCTCAGTAAACACACTAGTTAATTATGCTTTTATTTCATGCATATATACAAGGGAAGAATGCTACGACGCCAAAACTTCAGACCATTCTTTATTGATGTAATTTATTTTACCCAAATATTTTGCTTGATATCTTGGTTCAAATATGTTGTTTTACATTAATTAACTCTAATTAGGTATATTTAATTGAACTGAACCGAACTAAACCCAGTTTATAATGACTCGATATATAATTATTCAAGTAATTCTAATATCGAGTTTAACTTGACTAGTTTTGTCTGGTGATCCTATTATTGATCAGAACTGAGACCATGAACTCAAACTTTGTGGTGTATTTTAATACAAAAATTGCGATCGTTTGGAACGACCTCAACCATTTCAACTTTACACCCATAATTCTTCGACAGAAAATTGAGAATACTTGTTTGTTGAATCAGAGATGGATTGTTTTGGTGCGATATTTATTAATATAGAAATAATACAAAATGGAAGGAAATAAAAGCTAAGAATACCTGATACTGAATCTACGAATTCTCCATTGATGAAGAGCTTTGTGAACTTCACTTCAGGAAGTATGATCGTCGATTTCCCCGAGTGCCCATTACTTTCCCCGGTCATCTCTCTCTCTCTTTCTCTCTCTGTGTGTGTGTTCTGTCTTTCTCAAGCTCCTTAATTCCAATATATGGCAAAGACATAGGAGTCGTCATATTATATAATACTTTATGTCGGTTTTAAAGTAGATGAAATTCAATTCTTGGCCATTTTTTATATGTCATCATGACCCGTTATTATATTAATAATTTTAATAATATTTTTAAAAATAAAATTTATTATAATAATATGAATCATATTTAAATTTTAAAAAATTAAATTTAGACAAATTATATACCTCGATTTTAGATTTATCAATTCTAATAAAATAATTGGTGGGATAAATCCTATTTAATAATTATAAAATTAAGTTAAAATTGAAGAAAGAAAAGGTGACATAAAAAAAACAAGATACACTATGAGACATTAATTGTGAGATACTTGTGTGTGTATTGGCGCAGTGGTAGAGTGGTTAATCGCCGGCAAAAGTGCCGGATTCGAGTTTATTGTGATACGGTCTTTAAATTTCTGTATTAATTGACCAAAAAAAATTATGAGATACTGGATCTCAACCCTAAAGTAATATTCAATTAATATATAGAATTTCTCGCCTTGTGTATTACACAGACATAGATATGAATGACAATGGGTCGGATCTGGATCGGATTTGATTAAGTTCAGATCCAGATCTGATTTTTTTTACTTGGGTCCGGATCCGGTCCAGATCCATTGGGTCCAAAAAAATTAGATCCAGATCCAGATCCGTAGGGTCTAGGGTCTAGACCCGGATCCATATGTTTTCGCTTCTAAAATAAATTCTAAATCAACTATAATTCACAGTAATACCATAATAATCTAAATACACAATAATACTATAACAATTATTTAGAATTTCTATAATTATCACTATATTGGAAGACGTTAGTTACAAATTTACTATAAAATAGGAAACAACAAACAACTCGATCGTCGGTGGTGTAAGTGACGCTACCCGTCGTGAATGCCAACCAATACATAATTGGGAGAATTTGAAAATGGAATTGAGAGCAGATTTGTTTTGGGAGAATGTGAAAAAGAAATTTAAAGAGTTTTAGGTTGGAGTTAGGTATTTAATTATAATAAAAATTATATATATATATATATATATATATATATAAAATAAAAACTAACGGATCCACGGGCCGAATCTGAATCGGATCCGGATCTCAAAAATAAATCTCGGATCCATATCCGAAATATGGGGATAGGATTCAATCCGATCCAGATCCATTGATTCAAATTTTTGAGGATCCAGATCCCGAAAAATGAATCTGGATCCATGGATCTGGATCAGATCCGAGATCCATTGCCATCTCTAGACATAGACTATCGATTATCTTTTTAATATTTAGCATTTGGACCAGTACCATCTGTCTATTCTATTTTATATGTCCATTGCAGTCAAATCGTACGAACTCAAAAGCAAAGAAGTTTTCTTTTGTAATCTTATTAATTATATAATAAATGCATATACACAATTAATAATTGAATTCCAACAATATTAAAAATAATAAATTAATTACAATTTTATTATTAAATTACAAATTAAAATATTTAATAAAAATACTAATAACACACTTAAAAAAAACGAAAAAATATTAGCTACACGCATTATGCAAAAAGATATAATAAATATTATCCAATATTTTCTCCACATTCGGTGGGCTTTGAAAATTTTCTCCTTCATTGCGTCTGCAGATAACGATGAGTAGTCCTTTTCTGCATTTCTTTTATTCATTTTTTTTTACTGAGATTTGGGGATGCATATAAATGTTGAGGGCCTGAGACCACTTTTGAGAATATAATAAGTTAAAAATCAATAAATATTTATTCTATTTATAATTAAAGTTTTACTTTATTATATTTGAGTTTTATTGAGAAAGATAGCAAATATTAATTGACATGGCTACATAATTTTTTAATTTTTATTATTTATTTTATTTATTATTAATGTATATTTTGTAATGTTTGGATTACTATTACGGTAAATAACCAACTACTGTAAATTTAAACAATTTCAAGTAATTAACATGTATTATACTATTATTATATGTATTATTATACGTATTTGACACGAGAAAGGGTTATTTTATTATTATAACCATAAACACAAATGTTTCACGTCGAAATTCGATAGGTTCTACACACTAGTTCCTAATAATTTGAAATCTCTTCACTATGTCTTCTAACAATTCAGAAAACACTGCAAATATTAATAAAAATCTGGGTAATTAAAATAATAGAACTGAAACCTTGAACATTATACCATACATTATAAACCATGAATCCATAATCCATAAACTTATTATATCCTGTGAAATACGATGATAGTATAATCATGAACATAAACCAAGCAAACATCAACGTCTAAAAGAGGAGAAAGTGTTATGCCGGTCGTCATGAGTGAAATTTTGTAAGACGATATTCATACTCAGATTGAAACACAATCAAACACTAAAATAATTTCAGTTCGAGTTCACCGTGATGCAGTCTTTAAAATTTCTGTATTAATTGATAAAAATAAAATAAAATCAATTGTACAGTCAAATACGAATTTGATCCCGCTATTAGTAAAGATGATTATTGAGACGTTTTTTGTGCTACAAAAATTACATTAGTACTGAGTAAAGTAAAATAAAAAAAATTATTAACCCCCCACCCACCCCAAACAAAAAACACCAACACCAACACCAACACCAACACCAACACTAACACTAACACCACTACTCACAATACAACACTAACACCTGTCTCCATGTGGTTTGCATGGTATATTGCACAGAAAGTGAGATTTACAAAGTCTACAAGACCCAAGATAGCGGCTGCATGATTTCATGATAAAAAAAAAAAAGATAACAACAAAATGACACTAGTTTTTCTTCATCTATGTCTGCATTTTCCAAAGAGGAAATCAGAATCCTCTGGTACACAGACATTTCCACAACCACTCTGCACACAATCAAAATTGTAGATACACACACCACATACTGATGTAGATCGCAGCAATCTTCTTGATACAAACTTCTCCTCTTCAACTCCTATCTCTATCTGCGCCACTGATAAATCCATCAAACATAATATAACTTTCCATATTTGTTACTCATTATATGTAGAGAGAGAGAGAGTGAAAGACAGAGACTAACCAGAAGTAGCAGAGGCTAGAAGTATAACGAGGACAGCCATCTCTAATAACACTCTTCTTTCCATCTTTACATACCATACCAAACACAAAGACACCCAATATAATGAAGCTCAAGTTGAAACTAGTTGTAAACTATCAATTTCTTTACATATGGAAATAATATTATTTATCAATGGACATGTACTGATTTGCGTGACACAAGAAATCACGGATTGATCTCTTTGAATACTTTAGCAATATAAAGCTAATGAGGCCCAAGTGCATGTGAGATTCTTACCTATTTTCTTACACAATAAAGACAAACACATTAAACGTGGATGATGCATAATTTAAATAAGTAAACCACGTAGGTAGTGACATAGAGAAGGGTTAAACTAATACCTATTACGCTTTGAGAATCGGAAACATCATTATAATATCTATTTTATGTATCTGCAAATTTCAAAAAGTCTCAACTCGCAGTAATAAATGAATCAAATTCAAAATGACAGCACTTGGAGGATATATAAACCTTTAGCTAATCAATATGGATGCCATCACAAATATAAACATGTGCTAGATTTCGCAGTCACTGTAGAGCTGTCAAAATTGACTTGGTCCTGTTATGCAATCTTGCACTCTATCGATAAGTTATTGATCGAAATCACAGCAACAAATCCTAACCCACACTCGATATGAAAAACGAAAACTAGGGAAAAAGAGACTCAAGATTTTACGTGGTTCGATCACTCAAGGATCTACGTCCACGGGAGTTACTGGGTTTCACTATGAATCAAGATGAAGAATTACAGAGAATTTGCGGTGAAAACAAGAAAGAAAACTCCTAGCTATATCCCCTAATTTCTTCCTCTTTTCTATGCTTTTTCTTCAACTCACATTCACTCAAATCTCATGAATGAATCTCTCGAATTAATCTCCTTCTTGTTTTTTTTCTCTCTTTACAAATGACTATGCAACCTGTATATATAAGCAAGAAAACCGACCCTCACAACGGCCAACCATAACTGACTCAACTAACTCTAACGAACTAACCGAAGTTCCAACAGATCGATTCATCAATTCGTTCCATTAGCTCGTTCCATCAGATCGCTCCATCAGCTCGTTCCATCAGCTCGCTGAATCAAGGTCGCTCCATCAGCTCGCTGAATCAAGGTCGCTTCATCAAGGTCGCTCCATCAGCTCGCTGAATCAAGTTCGCTCCATCAGCTCGTTCCTGAATTGCCCATGCAGACACTATCTTTAACAGGTCCATATTGGGTTGGACTATATTACGTTTATTTAATCCCGACATAAGTTATATTGGGTGAAAAATTATGCCTTGCATGCCCAATGGTAATGCGAACTATTCTGATTTCAAGTCGGGTCGAGCCGTATGTATTTCGACCCGATTATTTTTTGGTTAAACTTGGTTCGGGGTCTGGCAGCTCTAGTGAATACTAGGGTTGTAAATGAGCCAAACTATTCGTGAGCTATTCGGAGTTTGGCTCGATAAAAGTTCGTTCGAGTTTGTATAGTGAAGCTCGTTAACTAAACAAACCAAGCTTGAACATGATAGTATTCGACTTGTTAGCTCGTGAACAAGTTCGTTAACTGATTTAGTTTAAAAATATAAATTATTAACTAGATACAATTATTTTCTTTCTATAATTAGTATTTATTATGTTAAATCTCTTGACTACTTTTATTTGTTATAAGAAATCAATAAATATATTGTATTATTATGGATAAAATAATTTATTTTTAAAATAAAATAATTAACATTCTAAACATATATCTAAATTTGGAAAATTTGTTAGGGGTCGACTAAAACTCGAATAAGCCCGTGAGCTCGAAATATTCGATAAATAAAATTCGAGACTCGACTCGATACTAAGCAAACCAAGCTTGAGCACGATGGTGTTCGACTCGGCTCGATATTCGATTACACCCCTAGTGAATACTTGACATTAGAAAAGTTGGACACAATAAACTATTGAAAGTATAGAGTTTGTGAGTCTGTGATTTGGGCTTGTAAAATTTTAGTCATGAAGGTAAATGGATGTAGCCGAACAACTAAGCTGCTCCTATAATCAGGCGCAAGAAGATAAAGCTTTCATGTTCCTAAATTTACTCTCAAATTTATTATTTAAAATAAGTACTAATTAAAAATTATTTTAACAATTTCTAGGGACACACATATATATATATAATTTTAACTTTAATAAATATTATTAAAATAATTAATTTAATAGTGAGATATTTGAATGTGTGGAAGAAATGAGAAGCACTTACTACTGCGGGAAAGAATAGAGGAACAACTAAAAAGAAAAAAGAGGAGATTTTTTTAACCAAATAATAGATTCAAGAATCAGGATTCCATTTATAGACCCCACACATTAATTCTGTGTAAAATCAGTGAAACACAAAACTAAAGAAATACTCTTAAAGTTATCCAATACAATGGTCGAACCAAAGCCCGAACCGGCGTCCAACCCTCCTCCACCGCCTCCGCTACCAGCCGTAGACGGCGGCGCGGCGGCCCCAGGATTGGGCCGCTTCGGCGGTTTCCTCAAAATGGACCGCCCGAAGTTGCGAGTAACATCCGAATACGACAGTGAGAGCTCCGTTTTCTTCAACAAAATCTCCTGTAAATTATTGGACAATTTCGCCAAACTCAAGCTCACTTTCCAAAACGGCAGCAAAGGGGAGGTGTTGGAGCCCCAAATTTATTTGAATACGAAATTCTTTTCGCTGCAATACGATGTCGAAGAAAGCGATGCGTTGCTCAAAGCATCGGTCGAAATCGCACCTGGGTTGCAATTCAGGGCTGCACACGAAGTCAAGGTTTATTTTAATGCTTTCAGTAATATTCTTATTGCTATTGTTTTCATCTTGGGTGTTTGGATTTATTTGGTTATGTATTCTTTTTCACTGCTTATAAGAATTTAAAGTGTAATTTGTTATTTGTGTTACTGTGTGTGATAGTATAGCTAGTTTAGTATGTCATACATTTGAAAAGAGGCCAAATTTTCTATCATTTATGTGGAATTAATGAGGAGAATGTGTGCTCTAATGCTAAGGATTTAGCTTTCTTTGGTAACACTCATCTTAGTTTAGTCTTCTTGATAGTCAAATCCACTTCCAGTTGAGTTTTAGTTTGTCAACACTGTATAAGGTGTAGAGAGTCTGTGTAAGTTCTAGTTTTGCTAAACGTCTTGCTGAATTTCTTTGGAATTTTTGGTGTAGTTTCATCCAAGAAGGATTTGGATAAACCAATTTTCAGGCATTTCTTTGTAATTTTGTATTATCTCTCGAATGAGCAAATGAATTCTACGGAGTCAAATTTTAGAAAATTCATTTCTAATCAATAACGCTATTGAGAAGCTCGATGCCCTTGTTCGATTATTCTTCTGATTGCGGAATTGGCTAAAGCAAAATTATGTAACATATTGGGGCATCCGAGTTCGCTCCCACAAATATAGCCATCCCTGCCCCCTTACGAATCCCACGAGCCTCTTAAATTTCATTCGAGGAATAAGCTGAACCGGGTCATTTTTAAAGAACAATGCCAACGGACATGTAACTATTATGGAATGAGGTTTGTTCTTGATCTTATTCCATTCCAAAAATGAAGTCTTCAACACAATTGGGATTTTTTGTGAAATTGGATGCAACCGTAGAACAGATCAAACTTATTGCTATCAAAGTGATCTGAACTCTTTCAAAGTTACAACCTGCATTTTTTTCGTTGGGATCTTTCAGATGGCTCCGTATGCTCTCATTCATTATTTGGTTCTAATTCAGAAATCTGAAAAGTTATTAAACATTTTAGCCCTTTTCCTTGTTTATCAGGAAAGGCTTTTTTGATGTTCAGTGTTCTTATAGCTTGCAGATGGCAATGATTCTATATTTCCTTTTATTGATTAGCGCCAGTTATCGAAAAGAGAATAACAAAGCAACAAATGACTAGAGTTAGTGATGCAAAATTTCTTAGTAGTAGAACTTTGAATTTACATATTTACTAGATACTTATCAAACGTGGTTACATGGCTTAATGGAAGCTGAGCAAAGAAAAGTGTTTCAGCACTATATTGAGGAATCAGCAAGAATCTATTTGCCTGCTATGGGTATAAACCTTATATGTTATCTCGTGCTCTGTTTCTTACGGTGCTTCTGTATTACTTTTAGGCTCGGCAGGGAGAAGTTGCGATGGTTGCAGATCTTGCAGGTCCAGCTTACAAATTTGAATTGTCATCTCCCGTACCATCTATTGGCATGGTTAGATTGTCTTTGCACTGCTACTTATATGTCTTATTTAATTTTTAAAAAATGGTCGATTCTTGAAAATCTTCATTTTGGACAACTAGAAACTTGAAGAGATCGCACGCATGAAATTGTATCATATGTAGGATTATGCTTGTCTTCAAAGAATTTAACCATTGTATATCCTACACACTGAACGTAAAAACTTCTTATCACTGATTTTTTCTATTATTGGAGCTGCAGCCAAGAGCAACTTTGAAATTTCCACTTGGTGAAATTTCTCTTGAAGAGAAAGATGAGGAGATAGAGGAACAGAAGAGAGCTTTATCAGTGAATGGTATTGTTAAAAGTCATATCCTGAACGGAGTTTATACAGCCCGATTCAGTGAAGAAAATCTGGATTTACGATATGCATACAAGGTTATTTCCTTTGGAACTGTTCCGTTTTGGAATTTGATTTCATTTTCCTTTTTCACTTTGTCAAGAAATTCATAGTCTATGAACTGAATGTCAGCAAGTATTTTGGAATTTATTCCTTTTGAATTTCACTGAAAGTATATCTTTGCAGTTAAACATCAGTTTTTGTGGCTTAACGTTTTACATTCTGTGGTCAGGATGGCGAAATGACATTCATTCCAAGCTTATCTCTACCTTCAAATGTGTTGTCTTGTGCATTTAAGCGGAGATTCAGTCCTTCAGACAAGTTGAGGTGATACCCCCCCACCCACCCACACCTTAGTTTTCTGAACATGGGCGACTTTTCAACATAAACTCGAAGCCTTGTCCATGGCGTCATTGGCTTCTATATAATATTTTGTTAATCAAAAGTGACATACCATTTTGCCTTAAAACTGTTATATTTCGAAACACTGAATTAGGACACTGGTAAGATTGCTAGTGTAGTAATATTTCGTGGGTTATTTGTCAGCTATTTGTACAAATTCGACACAGACCATTGGAGTGCAGTATATAAACACAAATTCGGGAACGATTACAAATTCAAAGCTGGTTATGATGCTGAGGTACGCCAAGGTTGGGCGTCACTCTGGGTAAGTTTCCCGTTATATATTCACTAAGTTCCTAAGTTCAAGTGACTTTGATGTATTCGTCCTTCCATTGTCTATCAGCTTACGACTCACAAAAATCTGTTTTGTTTTCAAATAAAAGAAACATAAACCGAAACTAATAATGAAGTTTGAATTGTAAAGTTGTGAAAATATAATTGTGATAATGTAAATAAAAATGTGCTAAAGTTCACCTTCATAAGCAAAGCTAAGGCACCAAAAGTCTCTCCTTAGTGAGAGGTATTTAGTTCGTTTCCCACCTAAGTGTGGGTTCTCTTTCCAATTTATTTGGATTTGGTCTAGTCTGTACTAGCTTGGTTCTTATGCGAATTATTTAGAGTTCTGTGTATTTTTTTTGCCAGTTCATGATATGATATGTATATTGTATCTCTCTGTTTAAAAAAAGTCATTGTTTCATTCTAGGATGAAAATAGACTGTAATGTAACTTGTCTTTTGAGCTCAACAAACTAAGTATCATGTCCAATAACGGATGATTTAGGTTGGAGATGAAGACGGCAAAGCCAGGACGGCCCCGATGAAGATGAAAGTGCAGATCATGCTCCAAGTTCCGCAAGATGATGTCAAAGCAACGGCTCTGATGTTCCATGTCAAGAAGAGGTGGGACTTTTAATTATGTTGGGAGATAGCATCTCCATTTGCATCCTGTTGTACCAAATTTCTTCTCTTGAAAATACTTCCAGCTTTGTTTTATTTTTTTCATATACAGTTTCTAGAAAAGATATTATAAATGGTGTATTTATTTTTGTCCATTGTCTACATTTATTATATAGCTTAAAGATACTGCATGTATATATTGAAAGTTCCAAAATTAGTTTTCTTTACAAGTTATGTTAAAATTATGGTTTAGATTGCAAATAAATTAGATATGTGTTTCTATAATTATATATTATACTAGTAGATGTATGTATTATATGACTTTGTAGATTGTATATATTTATTATATGGGGAAAAAACATCCAAAATAATTTACACAAATGATCCATACAATCGATATTACATATTATTAAAGTAGCTCATCAAAAATAATTTCTTACTCAACCACACAAACAAAAATAGTGAAATCCCAATTTTGAAAATTTGACAACAGAAAAGTGAGTCATGTTGAAGAATTGAGAACAAAATCAAATTCATTACTAAAAATTAAATTCATGAAAAAGGAAATTTTTCTCAAGCACACATTAACATGAAGTTTGCTTGTTAGAAAAAGAGCAAGAGTGTGAAAACGCAAAATTAAGATTTTCAGCACATTGAACCTTTAGAAAAATGACTGAACTTTGTATTTTCTGACACTGTTTTTCTATAACACCATGAAATTCATCGAAGACGAGGAGGTTAAATCCCCACCCTAATGCTCTAGATATATAAGGGGGTGTTTGGCTAATCTTATGAGCTCATGTAAAGTGTTTAGTAAGATAAGTTTCTAAACAATTTATAATATGTGGAAATAAGCTCCAACAGTTTATAAGTTCTCATAAAAATAAATAGCTTAACCTTAACTTATTTTTTCATAAGCCTATAAGTAAGTGAATTTACCAAAATAACCTTAATATGGTTCGTTATTTTTCAACATATATATTATTGATTTCACCTCTGATTTTTTTTCTCTCTCTCCAAAATTAGTTTTCTTTACAAGTTACTTAATATCTGTTTTCTTTACAAGTTACTAAGTATCTGGTGGTTTATCGAGTTTACAAATTAAAATAGAATCCAAACATGAGTAGAGCCGTTAATTTTGGCCCGACCTAGCTGAATGAAATTTGTTACTAAAGAGTAGAATTGTTCATGGTTCTGGTATCGGTTCCAAAAGTTAGGAATCAAAATGGGAACCATGTAGAGGGTAGACGGTTTCGATTCCAAAATGCCGGTTCACGGTTCTGAACTGTAAACTATCGTTTATTTTTTTTAATACCAACACATATATATTAGTATTAAATATATTTGTTCAAAAATATATGAAATATCCTTAAATCAAATTGTAATTGTATAATGCAAAAAAATAAATACTATATCAACTACATTGTGGTAAATCAAATAAATTACAACTTGTAACTAAAAATTTAAATAACTTCTATAAATGAATCAAATTATAGATGAATCGGTTGTTGAAATGGAGATTAAGAGCTTCAAAATAGAACTAGAGATTGTAATTTGCTACAATAAGATTAAGAGAAATAGAGAGATAGAGAATATGAATTGGTCCATAGAAATAGTTGGATTGAAATGAGTATTTATAGATGAATTATGGATGTCTGAAAATTCAAATTTGAAATTGGCCGTCCAAATTGACGGTTCGGAACTAGTACCGTTGGTTCGAGCGGTTCCAAATTCAATTTATTGATTTTTTTTTATGATCCCCCCTTATTTCTTGTGTTTTCTTTACAATATATACATTTAATTAGTGTATTTTGAACATATATAACAAATAACATGATAAAAAAATAAAAAATAGTTGGAGTCGTCAGTTCGAAACCGCCGGTCCAACGGTTCCTAAGATTCGGAACCGAAACAACCCGTGTAAGATACGAGTCAACAGTTCCGATTTTAGAACCTTAACCACAGTTCTGGTTTCAGTTCGAACCGTCGGTTTCGATTTGGATGAGAACCTATACTAAAGAGTGATCCTATGCATAGTCTCATATTTAAAAGAATAATTATAAATTTACAATTTTCTCTACAGTCTCCAAATTGAATACTTAATAAATATTCGCCGAGCTCTCAAATGGCGAATGCATTCCGATAATCCGTTTTAACTTCTCAATTATTTCATCTGTGGCCGCACTTATGTGATTAAGGCCCAAAATTACAATTTTTTTTAGTTTCGTAAACTATTTACTTATTAATACAAACAAATCAAACAATACTGGATTTTGTAATGTTGTCAATTAATATAATCTAATTTTGTTGTGTTTTATTGCAGGAGGTATTGTAGCATCGTTATGATGTTATGCAGGTGGCGCGGAGGGCATTAATTCCTGCCAATGTGCTGGATTTCAGCTGCTCGATTTCAGAAACAAAGAGCAATCAAATGAGTTTATTGACCCACTCCAACAAATCAATAAATAAAAGAAGGGTTAAGAATATTTATTAAGTATCTAATTTGGAGATTATAGGGATAAATTTGTATATTTATTTATTATTATTTTGTTTTTTAAATAAGGAGTTATAGTAAAGAACATAAGAATTATGTATAAAATCACTGTTACAGTAGAACAAGAATACTTAGCCCGGCCAACCCGCCATATCTCTTACATATACTCTCTCCGTTCTATCGAACTTGACCCGTATTCTTTTTCGGATTGCCCCACTTAACTTGATTCACTTTTTTTTAAAATAATTATCTCTTCAAAAGGTATGGATCTTATCTACTTTTTATCCCTTTTACTATCTTATACACTATGCCGAAAAGAAACAAGTCATGTTCGGTGAGACATGGGAGTATTTATTTGTAATTAATTACAAGGAGGTTTTGGGGGTTCTAGATTATTTTGCCGACTTTGGATTTCGCACACGCCTCGGTAGATCTTTGCAATTCAGTCCAGAAAATATTTTGTTACAAGTTGTATTATATAATCATTTAAATTATAAAATTTGATCAAATACTTATTTTTAAAAACATTGCAAATAAATATCAAATTTCAACATTTTTTTCTGGAATAAAGTTAGCTAGTTTTTTTTCTTAATCCAAACTTCTACACAAGGGCTCGAGAGATGGACCTAGGGATGTCAATGGATAGGTTTTATCCCACCGTAATCATAATAAGTAATGGTTCTGGTTCTGGATCCGATCCATTAGAGACTGGATCCGGATCAGACCAGGACCATCAACTATGTGTCTTAAGCGGTCCGGATCTCAGTGGGTCTGGAACCAGAACTAGACCAGAACCGGACAAGAACCAGAACTAGAACCGAAACCGTTGCTTTATAATTTAATGTGTTATGAGTGATTTTGAATCGATATGGATAAAACTAGCTCATTGACAAGCCCATTTAAACTTAGGCTCGTCAATAGACGAGTTTTACTCGAACTAGAACCAATAAATAAGTATTGGTTCGGTTCGAACTGTAACCGATCCGGACGGATCGACCATCAAACTATGGATCTAAACGGTCCGGGTCTAAAGCGGTCTCGAATCGAAACCGTAACCGTAACCGTTGTTTTAAAATTTAATGGGTTTTGAACGGTTCCGAATTGGTTCGGGTAAAATCCACCCATTGACATCCCTAGATGTACCTAACCAACCATGAAAGGAACGGAAAATATAAGAAATTTGTATTCTTTTGATTCTGCAAAAGAATGTTTTATTTCGTGCTTCGTGACATTAACATAAGCCATCACTAACACAGTAATGAAATCAATATCCTCGAAAAATAAAATAATAATAACAGTTACGGTATGATGTTACATTTTTATTCAAATCCAAACATAAGACGACATAATTATTGATTTTCCAAACAACTGCATATCAATGGGTAAACGTGAAACCACCACAATTAAGACTTTTCACTTACTGTGTCGAATATTTAACTCCCAATTTGTTCACTGGAATGTTGATGGATATGATTCTCAAGGCAAAATACATGTGGTTCCATTATCGTGTTAGTTTTAGTTTAAGATTATTTGGTTCCCTTAATATATATGCTTACATTTGTAATTCAACGAATTTATTTTTTCCTCATTTCTTGTTCGATTTTAAAATTATTTTGCCCCACAACTTAAGACATATTTAAGGTTACACGACTAGACATATATTAAAGTTCATACACGACTAGACTCACTCGTAAAACATGTTTCTCCCATTGTAACTTTATTCTTTTGATATACCAACACAGGAAACATTTTTGAGAGTAATACCGGACAAAAATAAATAAATTCACAAAATTAAGGATATTTAGGAAATAGAAAAAAATTGAAATGTAAAAAATAAAATTAAGATCATAAATTACTACTAACCATATTAAAAAATAGTAGAATAAAAGCAGCCACTAATATCATTTTCTATCTCAACCCATATGAAATCTATATATGCAGTCATCCCCTGGAGCTCATTCACCACATCTCTAGTAATCTTTCTCGGTTGTTCTCTCTCTCTCTTCTCTCATAACAAATTAATCTTGTTTCTATATTGAGACAAAAATGAAGGTGGAGGTCCAGAGCATAAAAATGGTGAAACCAGCAACACCAACTCCCTCCCACCTCCGCCGCTACAAAATCTCCATGATCGACGACGAACTCGGCGAATGCTCGCCCTAGTGTTAATATATATGGTTACATTTGTAATTCAACGAATTTTAAATTTTTCCTCATTTACTTCATCATGTTCGATCTTAAAATTGTTTTGCCCCACAATTTGAGATATATTTTAAGTTACATATACTCGTATATTGCTGGAAGGCCACTTAGTTATAATATATTCAAAAGGGTGCTAGTAATTTGAAAACATATGGAACGAACATTTGAAAACAATGTTGACATTTAAAATTTTTTGTGTTTGGATAATTTATAAGGATAACTAGAGTGCCTACCCAAAGTATTTTTTACAAAGTATGGTAGGTAAAAACCGTAAAATAAAATTACAAATTGGATAAGTAATTATATTTAGAGACAAAATGGGATACTCATACACCTGATTTACTATAGCAAAAGCAAATTCTACCGTCTTTAAAAAACATATAACAAATTAGTCATTGTTATGAAATTCATCAATACACGAAAATCGTTCGTTTGTAGTTTCGTGCCTTAATTGGTTTTTATTAACGACAAAACAATTAATTTACACAAAAGAATATAGCTTTTCTATGGATAGAATTAGGGGTTCCTTTTTTCTTTATTTATATTTGTCCATTATTATACTATTTACAATAGATAATGTAAATAATATGTTTAACGTAGCCCCACCAAGACTTACCTTTTCTATAGATTTCTCCTTTTTCTCGAAAAATTGGCGAATCCAATATTAAAAAGGGTTAATATTAATTTGTAGCCTCAATTTTGTCTTTTATTATTTTTATTTTTTATTTTTATTTTTTAATATCTTCTTTATAGAGATATATATTTTTTACTTTGTAAATTTGTACTCCCTCCGTCCACCCAAGATGATTCATTTTTTTTGGCACGGTTATTTAGGAAAATAGTATAAAGTGAATAAAGTCATAAAAAATAGGTAGGTCCAACAACTTTTGAAGAGATAATTATTTTCTAAAAATGAAACAGGTCATCTTGGGTGGGACAGCTCAAAAGGAATACGAGTCATCTTGGATGAGACGGATGGAGTATAATTTTATCTCGTAGTTAAGTTCATACATGACTAGACTCACTCGTAAAACATGTTTCTCGGGTTGTAACTTTATTCTTTTGATATACCAACACGGAAAATATATTTTGAGTGTAATATCGGATAAAAATCACAAATTAAGGGTATTTAGAAAATAGATAAAAATTGAAATGTAAAAAACTAAAACTAAAATTAAGATCATAAATTACTACTAACCATATTAAAAAATAGTAGAATAAAAGCAGCCACTAATATTATTTTCTACCTCAACACATATGAAATCAGATACACCTACACATCTATATATGCAGTCATCCCCTGGAGCTCATTCACCACATCTCTAGTAATCTTTCTCGGTTGGTTTCGCTCTTCTCTCATAACAAATCTCTTGTTTCTATATTGAGACAAAAATGAAGGTGGAGGTCCAGAGCATAAAAATGGTCAAACCAGCAACACCAACTCCCTCCCACCTCCGCCGCTACAAAATCTCCATGATCGACGATCTCAACCCTCCCATGCACGTAATCCGCATCCTCTATTACTCTCCCAACTCCCACTCCCCCACCATCAACCTCGAAACACCACTCGCCCAAATCCTCCCCGCCTTCTACCCCCTCGCCGGCCGCTACATCAAACACGAACACGCCGTCGACTGCAACGACGCCGGCGCCCACTTTTCCCAAGCCCTAGTCCACTCCCACCTCCACCACCTCATCACCGACCCCACACTCCTGCCGTCGCGCCTCAACGCCCTCCTCCCGATTGACATCACCGCCGCCGACGAACTCGGCGACCCCATGCTTGCAATTCAAATCAACACTTTCCTCTGCGGCGGCTTCGCCGTCGCCGTCTGCGCCTCGCACCGGATCTTCGACGCCTGCTCGCTCTCCATATTCCTCGCCGCCTGGGCCAACGTGGCCGGGGGCAGCGGGGAGCCCATTATCAGCCCCGATTTCAGCTCGCCCGCGCTCTTCCCGTCGGAGAACGCCGGCCCGCTCGATTTCGGAGTTTCGAGGGACCAAAAGCGGAGGATCATCGGCAAGAGGATCGTCTTCGACAAGAAGGCAATGTCAAGCCTGCGTGCCCGTGCGAGCCTGGACGGTATCATACCGTCCAGGGTCGTGGCGGTGTCGGCTACACTGACGCAGGCCCTCCTCCGTGCTGACAAGGCCCGGCACGGAGACGGGGCAAGAGCCGCCTTGATCGCCCACGCGATAAACGTGCGCGAGAGGACGGTCCCGCCGGTGCCTCGGCACGCGTGCGGCACGTGGGTTTCGATTTCGTACACGGAATTCGGCGCGAAGGAGAGGATAAGCGCGGAGCGTGATTTTGAGGGGCTGGTGGGGAAAATGCGGGAAGCTACAGTGCGGGGGGTTAAGGACTGCGCGAGGATTTTTAGTGAGGAGGAGTTTGGGAGATGGGTTTTGGTGGATAGCTATGCGGAGATAGCTGAGAAGGGATTGAGGGGGGATTGCAAGGTGATTTACGTGACGGATTGGTCGAAGTTTGGGGATTATGAGTTGGATTTTGGGTTCGGGAAGGCGGTGTGGGTGAGCTTGGCCGATGTGCCACTTGAAGATTTGATGATATTGATGAACACCAAGGAGAATGATGGGATTGAGGCCTGGGTCTACTTGGATGAGTCCGACATGCCCTATTTTGATCAACTAATTCAAATGCATCTTACTTAAATAATAACCATGCATCAGATTGTTTCATACTATATAATTGCGTTTCATGCTTTATTGCTGTCGTAATGTCGTGTGATCGTGAGGTAATAATTTATTAAATAAATTTGGAGACGTTATGTTGCTTTATATTTTATCATGGATACTGTAACCTGTCACGGCATAATTAATGTCGTTTTAAATACTGAAAAAAATTTCAAAATTTGGTCCTTTCTATGGATGAAAAAAAATAATAAAAATCATTTCTGTTGAGTGGCGATAATTACTTATGTTTCTATATGATGATAACTTTTGTATATTAAAACAATATATTTTTTGCAACAAATGTAACATATTAATATCAATTTTTATTTGATCTTCACTATATATATATATATATATATATATATATAGTAAATATGTATTAGACTATAGCAAGATAGAGTAGTTAAGAGCGTATATCTGCCACGTTATCCTTCTTCAATTAAGTATTTAATTAATTTTGTGAAATGTAATACCTATCAATTAAACATTGAAATAAGTATTAGGTATAGGCAAAATCAAGTTTGTCAGACGAGAGCTGTTAAAACCTTTCAACCTTAATCGTGCGCACAAATATAATTAGTATAATTTAGATTTTGATATCATAGCGAGAGAATCTCATGTGATATACAAATCATATAATCTACTGAGGCACACCCCCTGCGTCTGGATGCACAATGTATCCAAATTCTTATCGAATCATAATAAATTTTAATGAAGGATTAAATTGTATTGGGGTTTAATAAACACTAATGGAAGATTATACTACCTAATTAGAAATTAATAAATTTTGATTAATTTAATTATAAATAAATAAATAAACTATTAATGATTATTAATACTTAATTAATGATTATTTGTATTGAATCAATGATTGTCACATGAGTTTTGGTGATACTGTTGTGTCATAGTGCAACATTAGGTATAAGCTACATCAAAATCTTGCTATAAGTAAACACACGGTATCTCCATACTTGAATATATCTCGAGGTGGTCTTTTGTGTGGACATCCGTAGATAAGGATATTGATAATTTTCTTCAACATAAATAATACTTTATTGGTTGTAAATGATACTTTTTAATTACAAAGTAAAAAAATAAATGATATTTTTCTTCAATATAAATGTTACTTTTCTTAAGAACAAATGACATTTTTGTCCGTCTACACAATGCAGACGAATGTACGAGAGTTTTTGTGTATCTCGAGTAGTCTTGGTTTGGATAATTCAAAGATAAACATAATGTTAGTGAGTGCAGCAGCTACCTGATTCTTCTACCCTCCAGCTCCAATCAATCCTAATTCTTTAGGAAAATCCTTTACCAAAGCAAACTTGCCCTTTATGGCCAATCATCCTAAAATTAATGGTTTTAGTAGGAAAATGGCAAAAGACGATATTCCTTCTTCGGTTCTTGCTGCCAGCTTCGTCGACGAAACTGATGGTGGCGGCGTCCACAGGAATAGGGAATCTTGATTTTCTAAAAAAGGTGTATATATATATATATATATAATGATTTTATATACATATCATCATTTCCTCTTTTCAGTTTTCATTTTATATAGTCCTTTCGAAAATATCCAAATAATGAAGATCTTCTGAATTAAAATAGATCTAGAGATCATCCTCGCCATCCACCTTCCCCCAGCTAAATAAATAAATCATTTTATATAACTTCCAATTTGATAGTCTTTTAATTTCGACCACCACCTAAATTTTCATTTTTTAAATATATTAAATTGTGTCTTTACAGTGGATAAATGATCCATTTTGAGTCCATTATTTGTAGGACCGACCCCGTATAAAACAATTGTCGTGTGTTTAGTACAATATTAGGCAAAAAATCTTGCTCTAAGTACCTCCACAATTCCATATAACACTCTCCACTAATAGTCTCAGTAAGAGTTTAGATATAATTAAACATAATGTTGGTGAGTGCAGCTGCAGGTAACTCATTCTTCTATCCTCCAATCAAACCTTCTTCCTAGGGAGATACTTACCAAGACAAACCTGCACTTTGCAGCCAATCATCCTAAAATTAATACTATAATTATTAGGAAAAAAGACGAAATGCATTCCCTCTACACTTCTTGCTGTCACCCATCAGCGTCGGAACTCACGACGGCGGTTGATCGTCAAGATGGGCATGCAGGAATAGGTATACTTGAATTTTTTGAAGGGAAGAACATCTTTGTTACCGGTGCAACTGGTCTCCTTGGAAAAGGTATTATATATTTTTCTACTTATTGATGAAAGGTTTCTATTTGATCATGCTCTCATAGGAACATTTTTTTCCCCTTGAAACTAGAAACTATGCTTCCTCATATACATAATAAATGGGATAAGGTTAACCTACAAATCGTTTTGTCCTTTCAACTTTGAACTATTGAATTTGTATGAATTTATTGTGAAACGTGTATGATTTCAAAAAAAATGTGATTTTCGTCCCTCGTGGTTCAAATCCAGGTATGAATTCATCCAGTAAGGTAATGAATCCATCTTAGATCTTCATGATCTAATGACTGAAAATAGTTCATAGTTTATATCGTAACATAAACTAATATTTTAGCCAATTCCATACATAATTAATACTTTTTATATATTACAGTCATGCTGATCTTTTCATGAGAGAGTTAATAGTTCATATGGTTTCTTAATTTCTACATGCATTAGATTTTTTTTTTATGTGATCACTTCCTATAATCATTTATAGGAAGTTGATATATACTTTTCATTTTAAATTACTTATCTAAGTCTTCCAGTTTTTATGATTTCTGTGATATATACCTAATCGTCTGAAATATTAATTTTTGGTTTGCAGTTATTGTGGAAAAGCTATCAGAGATTTTCTTTGTTTTCGTTACTGATTTTATAAGATGGTTGTGTTGAGGCGTTATGTTGGCTGGGAGCTGCAGAATCCGATCAAATTAAATATCATAGGAAATTAGTAGATTTTCAATCCTCTTCGGTGGCTTGGTAGCTTGAGCAATTCTGGGGTTCTCTGTGCATTTAATTTCTCCATTTCTTCTGCATAGCAACAAAAATAGGTGTTTGATCCATGTGTAAAAATTGTATCGTGTGTGAAATTATTCGAATGTGTAAAATATATTTTTCAGTTTAATATATGATCATTGCAGCGCCATATTACCATAAACAATGCTCTAATATGTAGTCAGCGAAATATTAATAACAATTATTTTTTAGAAAATAATTTCCCCGCAAGAAAAGAAAAATATAAACTCACACAAACACACGACCTTGGTGAACAAGAATGTCCGTACACTGGCAGCAACTTTCGCCTCTCTTCCGCTCTCCCCTTCATGGGATGCAACCATCACCACGCTCCAATCAGCTCTCACACTCTTTCTCTTCACGCTCTCTCTCTCTCTCTCTCTGTGTTTCTTTCTCTTTCTCATTTTGATTGTTTCTTCTATCTAAAACAATCTTGATCACTGCATCCCATCACGATGAAAAATCCTCTTTCCATGTAGCTCAACTTGGAAAAGACACCCCAAAGCAGACAACTTATCCTCGACACAACAATGAATGACAGATCCGACGAAGATAATAGAAGGCCCCCGGCCCGAAAAACCGCCACAAAGACGAATGACAGATCGGAAGAAGACAAAAGATGGTCCCATCCCGAAAAGAAGACAAGAAAAATGCTCTCGCCCGAAAACAGAATCCCAAAACCAAAGACAAATCCGATGAAGAATGCAAAAAGGCCCCCAGCGGGAAACACGCAACAAAAGGCCACGTCAAATTTGAAGAAGACAATCGGAAACACAATGCCAAAACGCACGACCGACTCCAAGAAGGCCCGACGCCAAAACAGAACGCCAAAACCAACGAAGAAGACAACAGAAAACAAAATGTGAGATTAGAAGATGATAACCGAACCACCGTGACCCGAAATCATAACACCGAAGAAAACACCGACAAAAATGGAACGACGGAAATGCAAAGACGAATGAGAGGGCAGATGATGAGGACGCCCAGAAGCAGAACGAGAGATACGAAGAAGACGACGACAACAGAGCCGCCGCGGCCCAAAACGAAGAAGACGATAAGACCATCCTTGCAGGGGTTTCTAGCTCGCCGCCGCGCCGGAAAGCTCAGTCGTACAGCCAGCAGCTTAGGACGAACACCACGCCGCACAACGCGAACAAACGCCAACACCAACTGCGGAAACACAGCCTCGACGAAAACCGCATCTTGAACCACCACCAAGGCAGCAAGAACAACAGTTACTACAACGGGACCCCCGACTCCTCCGACGATGAACATTTCTATCCCTATTCTACCGTGACCGGCAGTGGAGTGGGATCGGTGAATGACCACCATGTTGATCACCACAGGGTTGAGGCAGACGGTGGCGGCGGAGATGATGACCCGCAGCAGCCGTTGATGGAGTTTATGGGTAATGGCGGCGGTGTTGGGATATTCAAGGCACCGAGTAGGGCGCCCGTTAACCCCAATCGCCCACCCTGCATTGAGCTTCGGCCTCATCCGCTGAGAGAAACTCAGGTACAATTTTTTTCCGCGGTACTAGGCAAGCTTTTAGACTCGATTTTTTCTGGTCTCTATTTTATGAGTCCAGCCCAACCAGATTGTCAAAACGTTTGACCAATTTGGAGAATTGATTGATTTTGTGCAGGTGGGGAAATTTATAAGAACAATTACAAGTACAGAATCACAGCTATGGGCGGGACAGGAATCTGGAGTGAGAATGTGGAACTATGCAGATGCATATAAGCCCGGGATAGGGACATGTGGGAGGGTGCGGAGAGGCGATGAGGATGCTGCTCCATTCTTTGAATCATCGAGCACGCCCCCGACCATATGCCTTATTGTTGATCAAGGGAGCAAGCTAGTTTGGAGTGGCCACAAAGATGGCAAAATCAGATCATGGAAAATGGACCTCAATTTCTCCGACGAGAATGGTTTCAGAGAATGCTTTGGTTGGCAGGCACATCGAGGCCCGATTCTTTCTATGGATATCTCTTCCTATGGTAGATACTCTTTCTCTATGTAAAACCACATTGCTCACCGTAACAATTCTCTTACATTATGGTATGTGTATAGGCAGGGGCGTCTGGGTGCTGGGGGGGAGCTTCAACACCCAACGAATAAATTTTGTATATTAGCTCCCTCTAAACTATTTTCCTGCATCCCGCCCCTGTGTGTAGGTGATATCTGGACAGGATCTGAAGGCGGCTCTATAAGGGTCTGGCCATGGGAAGCTGTGGAGAAATCTCTCTCTCTCTCTTCCGAGGAGAAACACATGGCTACTCTGTTGGTGGAGCGCTCGTGTATCGACCTCAAAAGTCATGTTACAGTTAATGGCACGTGTAGTATTTCTTCTTCGGATGTGAAAGCTTTGTTGTCTGATCATGTCCACGCCAAAGTTTGGGCTGTTAGCTCTCTCTCATTCTCGCTATGGTACCTTTCTTTTTTGGCAATATTTTCTTCTTTCTCGACATCCTATTGTTTACAGTCAGTTTCTGACTACGCCTTGTGAACCAGGGATGCTCGTACGAGGGAGCTTGTAAAAGTGTTTACCGTGGATGGCCAGACAGAGAATCGCTTCGAGGAAAAATCATGCCAGGAACAGCTAGTGGAAGATGAGGCGAATGTGAAGCTTGTGTCCAAGTCGAAGAAGGAGAAGTCCAACTTCTTACAGCGCTCGCGTAATGCCATCATGGGAGCTGCAGATGCTGTCAGGAGAGCAGCAAAGGGAGGTGGGACGTCTGAAGATGGCAAGAGAACAGAGGCCATAGTGCTAGCTTCGGATGGAATGATCTGGACCGGCTCTTCCAACGGCACATTGATTCAGTGGGATGGGAATGGCAACCGTCTCCAAGAGTACACACACCACCCTTGTGGCATCCTGTGTTTCTGCTGTTATGGTGCACGAATATGGATTGGATATGTGAACGGGATGGTCCAGATCATCGACCTAGAAGGGAATCTCATAGCCGGTTGGGTCACGCATAATGGGCCAGTTATAAAGCTCGTTGTTGGTAATGGTTGTGTGTATAGTTTGGCGACTCATGGAGGAATACGTGGATGGCATGTATCCTCGCCTTCGCCTGTGGATGACATACTTCGGACACAACTCTCTGATAGGGAGATCATATACACGAGGCTTGAGAATCTGAGGATTTTGGCGGGACGTGGAATGTTGGTCAGGGAAGAGCCTCCCATGCTGCTCTCATGTCGTGGCTGGGCTCTGCTGTGTCTGGCGTCGACATTGTTGTTGTAGGCCTACAGGAAGTGGAGATGGGAGCCGGTTTTCTTGCAATGTCAGCTGCAAAAGAAACTGTAAAGAAAGAAGCTACATAAGACACTATCTGTTTTCCTATTGTTGAGCTAGTGTTGATTAGTTGTGTATCGTTCTAATAGCAGTCATCCATTTTAGGTAGGGTTAGAAGGAAGTGCTATTGGGCAATGGTGGCAAGATCACATTGGCAAGGCCTTGGACGAAGACAATACCTTCGAACGTGTGGGGTCTCGCCAGCTAGCTGGCTTGATGATCGCAATCTGGTATTGTTCTGTCTTCATACAAGAAAATCATATCACACACTAGTTTAGATTATGAAGTGATCAGCTATTTTCAGGGTGAGGAAGACTCTCCGGAGTCATGCTGGGGACCTTGATGTTTCAGCAGTCGCGTGTGGTTTGGGTCGCGCCATTGGTAATAAGGTAACACGTCATAGAAGAATAAAGATTTGCTTCATTTCCAACATAACAAACTGGCTTAAAATCTGTTGCAGGGAGGAGTAGGCTTGAGACTAAGAGTGTATGACCGGATAATGTGCTTCGTCAACTGCCATTTGGCAGCGCATTTGGAAGCAGTGAACAAGCGGAACTCCGATTTTGATCATATATTTAGGAACATGACTTTCACGAGATCATCGAACTTGCCCAACAACTCTGCTGCCGGTGTGTCATCAGCCGCTCAGATGCCTCGCAGCACGAATGTATGTGCATCTTTGTTTTCTTTAGTGATTTCTTGTCTTCTATTCCTAGGCCATAACTAATAATAGCTTCTTTTTTAAATCACAAAAGAGTGAAAAGAGCCCTGATGATGGGAAGCCTGATCTTGCTGAAGCGGATATGGTAATCTTCTTTGGCGATTTCAATTACCGCCTCTTTGGCATATCATACGATGAAGCAAGAGACTTCGTCTCTCAAAGAAGCTTCGACTGGCTCCGGGAGAAAGACCAACTTCGTGCAGAGATGAAAACCGGTAAAGTCTTCCAAGGAATGCGCGAGGCTCTGGTTAGGTTTCCCCCCACCTACAAGTTCGAGAGGGGGAAACCGGGATTAGGAGGTAATATGATGGCTATTTGTACCTGCTTCTTCGAGGATTTCGTCACGATTAACATCTTTCTCGATTTGCTGTTTTCAGGCTATGATTCGGGCGAGAAGAAGAGGATCCCGGCTTGGTGCGATAGAGTGTTGTATCGTGATAACAGATCAAATCCTGAAGATGAATGTAGCTTAGAGTGTCCTGTGGTAGCTTCCATATTCCAGTAAGCACATATCATCATCTGTTTTCTCTTTCTGTACCATCAACCCTTGTTGTGTTGCTCTTTAATTTTGTCATGCCAAAAAGGTACGAGGCACGTATGGATGTGACTGAGAGCGATCACAAGCCGGTGCGCTGCAAGCTTAACGTAGACATCGCTCATGTCGATAGATCGGTGAGGAGGCAAGAGTTCGGAAAGATACTCGAATCGAATGAGTCCATTAGACCACATCTCGAAGCACTGCGGTTCGTGCCCGAATCCAGTCTCAACACCAACAAGATTCTGCTCAACAATCAAGATACCATCAGCTTCAACATTACAAACCAGAGCAAGGAACATTCTGCGTTCTACCAAATCCTGTGCCAAGGCCAGAGCACCGTCAATGAGAACAAGGTAGCATCCGAATACCGCCCTAGAGGCTCGCTTGGCTTTCCCCGGTGGCTCGAGGTACGTCTTTATTTCTCCTCTCTACAGGTGAGATATATGTATGTGAGTATGTTTGTTGGAAACTTGAACGCTTGGAGGTATGGTGTAGGTGACTCCTGCAGCTGGCATGATCGGCCCTAAGCAAGTTGCGGAGGTGTCAGTACATCACGAGGAGTTCCACACGTCGGAGGAGTTCATTGATGGGATCCCTCAAAGTTGGTGGTCGGAAGACACCAGAGACAAGGAGGTGGTCTTGCTTGTGAATATAAGAGGAAGCTGCACGGCACAACCGAGAACTCACCGGATGCATGTACGACACATCTTCTCCGGGAGCTCGCCTTCGACTACAGCCCCCCCAGCTCAACCTTCCATGGAGCCAAAACGAAATACTTCCAAGAAACATGGTGGGGTTCCCACAGAGGAGGCCAACACTGATGTAGCTAGAGACGAACATCGATTTTCTAGGTGCTCGTCACGAGCTTTTTCGGTCTCCTCAGGATACATACAATCTTCATGTAAAATTGTACATAGTTACCTAGTTAATAGTAGGCAATGATTTTTCCAGTTTTGCAAGAGGGGAGACTGCCTAGTTAATATAAAGCATGTCACCAGATTTCAATGAAAAATACATGATTAACAAGATGATGATTTAAAAAATGAGGCCCTTTTATTTCTGATAATATGCTGTATCAAATGTATGGGCAACATCAATTACAAAAATATACCTAGCAACATCTCATGGCAGGCTGATAGCTCCTAATTAGAATTTCTCAATTTACTCCACCACAATGCATAGATACCGTGGAATTTTTCATGTATAGGGCGACGAAAATAAACGTTTCGTCCGAGCTTGATGTCAACATCAGGTGGTTAGGAAGCTCGTAGTACTTACAGAGGTCACGCTTGAGTAGCCGGTTCTTCGCCCGCGGAGGGGTTTCGTGGATACAATGTGTTTTAGACGGCATACATCCGTTTATATCTTTCACTGTACATCTCTGTGTCGGATGCCATAGACAGAGAGAGGGAACGGGAAAGTGTGCTGGCTCGTTTAATGCTGCTTCTCATCCTTGAGTCTTCCAGCCTATGACGAACCACACAATAGCACATGGAGCCAATTGTCGTCATCATTATCGTACCACCGATAACGGTAGCGCACACAGCAAGCCACTGCTCGTGAGCTCCAACAACAATATAGGTGAGTGAGATGAAAGCAATGGAGATGAAGAGGCAAGCCAGCCACATGAGCTTGTTTATGACAAACATCAATTGCTTCTTCGCCTTCTGCTCTATCACAACCACGGATGTCTGCACCACGACCACGGCCAGGGAGATGAACAAGGCCACGCTGTCGAACAGAAAGAATATGATGAAAGCCGCCTTGTTTGCGATGTGAGCCTCCCCTAATGAAAACCCCTCCAGCGGACCCTCAACATACTGACCAGGCACGGTGAATATGGCAGCGAAAGCGACAGTAGCAATGAGAACAGCGACAACCGTGGCGGAATTGATGGCGTTGTTGAGACCCTCAATGTGAAGCTTCTTCACTTTCTTGGCAATCTTTCGTACCCTGAAGCCCGTCTGACGGGTCTGCTGGAGTTGAGACTGAACGTCGTGCTTGATATCACTAACCGTCTGTTTGAGCTGCTTTGCTGAACTCGGGGGCTTCCCGTGATCTTTGGAATGAACAGCTCCCGCTTCCTTCAACATGGTGACTAGCTCTGAGTCCCAAACTTCTCTGCAATATCCAGAGGCATTTCCCCGGCACTGTTAGTGGAATTCACGTCGATCCCCTCAGCCGATAGTAAACATTGCACCATCTGCGAAGGATAATGTACCATATATCAACACTTGTTTTTGAACTCAATATCAGTTAGATCATACCACAGGAGAAGGAAGCTTCTAGACCGACCTGATTCCTCCCCTTTCTTGTCGCGATGTGAAGTGCAGTGTTTCCTTGTTATCTTCAACAGATAGTAGAGATGGGTCAGGTTTTATGAGCTCTCTCACGATTTCCACATTCTGCCCTTTGATGGCCATGTGCAAAGCTGTCTGACCTTTTCTGTCAGTTTTAAAGCCGATGCTTGGATCTTTATCTAACAGAGCCTTCACCACTTCCAAGTGCCCCATTCTTGCAGCAGTATGAAGCACGCTCTTGCCGTTGTTTCGAGCAATCTTAGCTAGGTTTGAATCGGTTTCCAAAAGCAAATTTACTACGTCAGTGTGCCCCTGAGCAGCTGCTGTGTGCAAAGCAGTAGAATTGGTGATATCTGTCGTCATCACCAGGCTAGGGAAGAAACGGAGCAGCTCCTTCAGGACCTCTGGAGATTCACACAGAAAAGTTCTCATCAATTAAATAAGCAGAACACTGTATTCTCGTTTTTCTTCGATACACTTAAATCCTGGTCACCACAAGAATATAAGCTAGCAAGCTACACATCAGATTGTTTTATGGTAGTAAGCAAGAACAAGTAGCTGATAAAGTTGACGATTTTGTTTTCGCCAAATTAGTCAAGATCAATCCGTTATAGGTGAATGCGAGACTCAAAAGAAATGAAAACTCATTTTCGAGTTATTGTTGTTTATGCAAAAGAAGATGGTCAAGAAAAATGATGGCAATCCAAGAATCCATTTGAACATTCACGCTGATAGGTCGTCAGTTAAGCGAAGCTTAGCAGTTTATTAGTTCTATAGCATGTCTAATTTGATTTAATGGTCAATATAAAATTATTTTCGAGTAAGTGCCAGCCTATGAAAAGCATTGCCAATATTTTGTGAATTCTGGAATGTAAAAGAAGAATAGCCTCACTGGATTACAGATTACTATAAGAGTTGATGATTAATGAATTGAAATAGGTTACTTCCTATAAGCTAAAATCAAAATCCAAGACATCAGTGAGGAACTCAAAATACGAAAAATTCACTCTCCATAGGAACAAATCCATTTCATGCAAGAAATCTCGAAGATTTCAATGTTATTCCTTTCAAATCATCCCTCTATTTGTTCACAAATTCTAAGTCAGATTCAGAAAACCAAAAAGGTCCAAGCCTCTGCCTTGGGAACTATAGTTCACATTATGTAAATAAATCAATGGTATCATCATTCCATATCCATATGAAGACGTCTCAACAACAAATGCAAGTACACACACATCACAGAGAGACTATATAATTTCCTAAGAAGCACTAAAGATATAAACAAACAAAAGCAATACAAAACTGAATCTCAGTCTCACATCCTTCTACTTTGAAACGATTAGAGGACAACGAGCACCATTCAACACACGATTGAAAGCTAAAGATCAAACACTTACCAAGATGGCCCTGCTTGGCAGCCACATGGAATGGATCATAGCTATTATTGGCAGGAATTGCAGAGGTCTCAGCATCCGAATGCTTCAAAAACTCCTCCACAACCAACACATGCCCGTTCTCCGCAGCAACATAAAGAGGCGTCTCGCCTTCTTGGTTCTGCTTCGACAGCAAATCTTTCACACCATTATTGCTATTCTCCAACTTCTGAATAATCTCTTTCACCTTCCCCAAATTCCCCGGCCGCAGCAAGATGGAGGGGTGTATCCCCTCGCTTCCCGGAGAATCCTTGCTCTTTTTCCGGTCTCCACCGAAACTCATCTGTCTCTCCATTGCTATCCTAAAGCTCTTCTGCTTCTCCATTAAACCCCTAAAGCTCTTCTGCTTCTCCATTGCCCCATTTCGAAAACTCTGCTGTTTCTCCATTATGGGATTCCGGAAACTAGTCTGTTTCTCCATTATGGGATTCCGGAAACTAGTCTTTTTCTCCATTTTGGGATTCCGGAAACTAGTCTGTTTCTCCATTATCCACACACTTCCTTATTCAATTCTCAAACCCTTTCACCTCCTAAAATCTCAGCAACTAAACAATTTTTGGCCAATATTTAATGAATTCTCACTCTAGCATCAAATTGACACTTCTAAACCTCTCAAGCTGATCAAGGAAGCACACTCTTCCAAGGGTTCTAGATTAAACCTAAATTGCCACAAAACCCCAAAATTTCTGATGGATTGAACTTTAGAAAACCAATAAAACATAAAAATACCTCAGCTACCAAAGGTAAGAACTTCAGCCTCAATCTCCAGTGGAACCTTCAAGAGAATTCATCTTTTCATAAAATCTAAAGAACCCATAATTTATAATTGGACAATCTCTCTCACTGACTCGCAAAAGCAACAAATATCAAGCAAGGTAAAGCCAAAGGTAAATCCCTCTAGATTCTTCTGTCTTCAAGATTAGCCCTGAAACACTAATAAAGATAGAAACTTTTTCCGATATTTGGAATCCCACAAAAAAATAAAATGCAATCAGGGAGCAAAACCCACCAGTCACATGTGGTTGAGAATAATTTTATTAGAAAAATCCTAACTTTGAAGAGAGATATATATTTTCTTTTGGGTGATAACAAAGCAACTTTTATTTGGTGCTTTAGTATTTTGTATGCTTCTTAATTGATTAACTGTGGAAACAGTAACAGTGACAAACTTTTCTTTTTTAATGATGATTGAATAAAAAAAGTATTATATGGTTAGCGCAAATTGTGGCAGCCATTGATGTTAACATCACAAAGAGCAGAAACGAACAAACAGACATGAGTGGTGGCTCGGCAATATGGTAATGTGGGGTCCATGGCCGGTGAGCAAACAGGATTAGATTCCTCTAGAATTTCATAACCATTCCCCAATAAATTATTCACGTTTTAAGTGATAGTTCTTATAACCAAGCCATATGTAATGTGAATTTTCTTTTCGGAAGTCTTACATAAATCAACAAACGAAGCAGTAACACAATTAGGTGCACTAAATTCCACATAAAATTGGATGATTTGGATCTATTATTTATGTTTAAATAAAACATCTTTGTTCGCACGTGAAGTAAAGTCAATCTTCAAGTCAATACATTCCTGAATTGATATATACCTACTCCAGCTAAATTGTTGATCTAATAAAATTCTACAATAGGATCTTCAACAGTTAATAGGGGCTATATCATTATCAGGTCAAAACAGTTTCTAGTCAAACATGGTGGCAATTTTATGTTTCTAGAAAGACGCGTGTACTTCACCACATATTCCACCAAACATTTCGTAAATGAGAATTGTACGTGCTTAATATATGATATAAAATTCGAAATATTTTTCAACATAACAATAATAAGATAATTCAAAATGATATAGGAACCAAAATTAGGAAGTGTTTCATATTAATGTAAATTTTAGTGTAAGAATTAGGTACCAATTTGAACCACTTATCTTTGTTCCAAAAGGGGAAGCTCTCAAGTTATGATGACTTTACCCAAGGTAGCCCCCACATCCTAATCGTGAGAATGTGAGAAAATAGTGTACCAAAAATCGAGCCTAAAAGCCACCACAATCACGGTGCTTTGGGGCTAAAAAGCGGGGTTTTCGCTAAAAGCCACCACACATTTAAAGTTTTAATATTTTATATTATTAGTAAATACTAAATAGTTATGAATGACTATTTCCTCCTTCGTCCATCCATCTCTCTATTACATTTATTTAAGGTCGATGTTTGATGATATTTGTAACTTTAAGTTTATCTTATTTACGTTGAAATTGATATTAGACTTGTTAGTAGATTTAATTTAATTTATTTATTTTGGAATTGATGTTACAGATGAAATACACTACTATTTTCACCGATAGCATTTGGATGGACCGGCCACCAACGGTAAAAACACAAGCTCATTTGGTATGGCGGCCAAATTCGACCACTTTTTGCCACTCTATCTAAGATCCACAAAGAGCCACCATAAAGAGGTGAACTCTCACATCACTGCTACCGCTAGACTTTGATTATTGTTCGTTTTAAATCATTACTCTTAACCAATCGAAATAGCGGTCATGGCGAACCACTGATCTTGTTTGACCGTTGGAGGGCCAATCGCTTATGCACCATTTAGTTTCTAATGTTCTCACACGAGGAATTTTTTACAAAACATTCTTATAAAATTGTAGTTAAGCCTCTAACCTTCTTAACCGCTACAAATGGACTCGCTACAAAGTTTTTAATGGCCCAAATGGCTATGGGCCTCAGAGTTTCAAAGACCAATTCATAATCATATACTGACAGAAAGAGTGATTTTAAACATAGTTCCCATATTACTCACTCTAGCTCCTTATTTTTAAAAAGAATAAAAAAGAATAATAGATATACTTTTATACCCTTATAACCTCTAATTTTAAATTTTGATCCTAAACCATAATCCCCATTCACCAAAGCACCAATCCTGCAAATTCATCATTATCAATACAACTATATACTTGTAGTTGTTGATTTATAGTATAAGTATTTTTTCGAGAACATGTATCTCTTTAAAAACAAATACCCTTGCCTTACTCTTTTACAAGTTTTTTTTTTTTTTTGGTCAACATTCAATTTTATTTTTATTTTTTTTGGGGATCAAAAGTCCATTTTCTAAGACGTTAATCATGAAAGGTTAATTTTAGTGGGCCTAGCTATCACAATAAGAAATTGATAAGGTCCTGAATAGTGTCTTAGTTCCTAAATATGAACCATGGGCCATGACTATGTCGGGAAATTCTATAGAACATATATAAATATATCATACACGATAATATTTTATTAATATAAATTAATAAAATATTATCATGTGACATAAGACGATATATGTTCTTCTACATAGCCCATGGTTCATATTTAATTATATTATATGAAAGAAGATGTAATACACCTATATGTTTTATGGAAGTTCTCAACTATGTCATAGAAAAGGCGCGTGCAAACTACTCATTTTTTTAAAAGAACAAATGATTAATTACCTATTAGATCGAGGTTCGTATCTTGTCCCTTGACTATCTGATGTTATTGAGCAACCCACTTTCTTCTTCTAAAATACTATCTCATCTTGGATTAAGGAGAGTTGTATTTTATGTGTAAAGTAGTGTGTGATACAAAATTCGAGATATTTTTTATTATAAAATTCTTTCCTTTTATGGTATGGGCCAAAAATAATAGAACAATCCAAAACAGTATACGAGCCAATATTAACGGGGATGAAGAAATAGTATACGAGCCAAAATTATGAGAAACTTGAAACAAAAGTTTCACCAGCTATAAGTTTTATAGTTTTTTGAGCACCGAGAGAAGTGCTACTAAAACAAGTTTGTTTGGCGAAAAACATGAATCATAGTTTTCGATCTATACAATGCTGTGTGGGAAGATGCATGCTACAAGCAACTTCTTGGGAAGACAGATCCAGCAGCATATCCACCTGCGTGCTCACAGTAAGCAAGTGTAGGCCTTCTCAAAGTGTTCACGTATGTGAGCTTAATGTCTTGCAGTTTGATGCCGTAGCACGGCTTGCTCGAGCTGCAACGGAACGTCATGGCCGCCTGCGTCGATGATGTTCCCTTTATGTTCTTGTACAACACTTGGCTCACCCTCACCCCAGAACTCTGCACCAATTTACTCACTATCAATAACATCTAGAGAGAGACAGAGAGAGAGAGATCTCTACTGTGTGTATTTGTGTGTGTGAGAGAGAGAGGAAGGTGAGATACCTCATGAGGGCAGCTGTTATCTGGGCAGTATTTTTGATCAATGATGATGGGATTGCCCACATTTCTCATTATGAGATTCCTAAACACGAGATTCCTAGCATAACTGCCGTGAGGCCTCGCCCACGACTTCACCCTCACGCCGTTCTGTGTTTTCGTGAATACGGAATTGACCACTGTCACATTCTGAACCCCCTCTTCATTCACAAAGTTCCCTAGACTTCCAATGCTGTCGTTTCATAAATGTTATTAAGTTTTGATACAGTGGCCGAGCCATAAATATATAAACTTTTAAAAGAGAGGCTGGGTGCGGGTGCTCCAGCTCCCCCAAGCCATGCCCTATAATAAATGAAGTGTACCTGATTCCATGTCCGGGGCCACATCCGATTTGCTCGATCCACAAGTTCATGGAGCCAGGGCCGATGGAGATGCAGTCGTCGCCCGTCTTGATCGTGCTTCCGGTGACAGTGACGCCCCTCGACGATGCGATGTGGATGCCGTCGGTGTTGGGGCTACCGCTCGGCGCGGTGATCTTTACATTCTGTATCTTGATGTTGTTGCTGTGGTTGATCGCAATGTGGATGGTCTGGCTGTTCAACGACTTCAGACCACGGACCACCACGTTGCTGCACCACTGGAACGTTATCGACTGCCAACACATATCAATTTATTTTTAGATATAAGATACATATCACATCATAAATTGATTGAATATTATAAAGAATAATTCGCATATTAGCCAATGGTAAGTCAACCCTGACTTGAAATCGAACCAAATACTTCTCACTGGTGAGAGATTTTTTGGTGCCTCAGTTTTACCATTTGGGTTAGACCTCATCGGCTTAATAATTAGCACATATTTTAAACTTTTTTTAGGGCTTACTCTTGCGCCGCCAGGGCAGCGGCCGTTGCCGCGGCGGCATGACCAAAAAGCGTGACCTTTAGCATCAACTGTGCCTCCGACGACAGTAAGTCGGCTGACTTTGTAAAACAAGATCCAAAACTCGGAGTTTCCGATGATGTTGTAGTTGTCCGGAGCGACAATGGTCCCACTCATTTCGAAATTGATTCTGCTTCGGCAAGGCCCGGTAAACCAAATCGATTTCACCAAGTACTTGCCCCTCGGCACCGACACAGAGGCTGGCGTGGTCGAGCTGCACGCGGCCTTCCAAGCGCGAAGGAAGGCCGTGGTGGAGTCGGTTCTGCCATCGCCTCGGGCGCCGAAGGCGACGACATTGTAGGCTACGGCAGGGGAGATAAGTTGTATGGCGATGAGGGCAAGTAGGAGTGTACATGAAAATGCTGCCGACTTAGGCATGGTGGGAATTCTTTTGAATAGTCGGGAAGTAATTAAGTCGAATTATGTGAAAAATATGATGTGACGAAGCTGATTTTATAATGGAATTATTCGTAAATTTTGTCTTAGCGATGAATATGGAGAATCCAAGTGACTTAGATCTCGAATTCATGTGGCGTACTCGAACATGTACGATGAATTCTTGGGATCGGCGCTTGAAATGGTGGAGTTGAAATTAGCTTAATTGTGCTCTAATTATCGAATCAGAGAATTTAATTCTATCATGTCAACACCATGTGTGACTTATTATTTGAATTAATTAGCAAGAATCTTGATGGGCTTATAGCTCTCTATGTTTATGGATATAGCATTCCGTAGAAAAAGTTAACATCTAATCCAAAAACTCAGTTTGATTCACATACACTTCTCTTGTATGTGATGAGTTAAGATGAATGTATTTGTTGATTTTTCCATATTTTACATATATATATATATATATATATATATATATATATATATGAGATGGATGAGGTAGGAAAAGATAATTTGGTAGGAAATGAAAATGAATCGAAGCCTTTGATTCGTTGGATCAATGGTTAGATTTAATTTCGAGTATCTCTGATTTTATGTTTTGTGTGCTACGTGGATTCTGGAATGCAAGAACTAGAACTCTTCTTAACTTCTGTTGGAATGAAAGATGTCTTAAACTAATATATTTAGCGTATGTCTTCTGAATAGATGAAATATTCATAATACAATTCTTAGAAGCCCGGAAACCAAAAAGAATCCAATTACATGGAGAAAATGGCAAGAATTAAAGACTGCACTCAAATTTGAATAAATTATAATGGTTTTGGAAGAAAAAAATGTTATTGAGGCAGTAGGCATGTGCAGAGAATGCAGAAAGCCTGCAATTAAAGAAAATGCAGAATAGATACGATATGCGTAATGTCTTATAACGTGAAGAGTACTGCATGAGGCCGAGAACAGAGGCGGAGTTGCGCCGTGTTGTATCAATTGATTAATATACTTATTAAAAAATATCATATAAAATATGAATTAAATTTCTCTTTCTATCACGGAAATTAATGAGCACAAAGGACCAATGGGGAACAATTAGGGATAAAATTTTCTGTTAAATGATTCGGACTTATTGGACATTTAAGTAATTTTAGTTCTTGTATATTTATTATATATGCTAATTTCTCAAAACAATATTCCTCTCCTATTCTTATATTAATAGCATATATACCCATAGATTTTCTTGACATCCCAAAACTCATTTTTTGCACGCATCTTAAGTGATACCATTGGTATACATGTGTGATTTTGATAGAGAGGGGGAGGGGGAGGGGGAGATGGGTAAGATGAATATTTGGTGTGATATATGGCCACACCTTGTGCTAGCTAGCTCATGTATAAAATGAGCAAGATGTATTTTTTGTATGATCTATATCTGGCGTTCATGTATAGTATTTCTTCAAAGTGTGGTTTGGTGTTATTGAATAGGCTACGGAATATAATCCCTTAGGTCTAAAGCATTTTTGCTTTGGATTTGGTTTTAATTCTTTGGGTTTTCATTTTGAATTTTTAATCATGTCTTATAGTTTTCTACATTAATTCATAACTCTATTAAAAAACTCGTTTCGAAGGTGAAGAAATGCTACGTCGTCTCTATTTTTTTTTTATATCATGGTATCACCCGAATGTAGCCGCTATCTAGGTGCAAGTTTTGGTAAAACCCCGTTTATGTGCAATAGGACTACAAACCACATGGACAGTGTAAACCACATTTGAAAAACCAGGTGTGAAAGACTCAAACCCATAGAGGCGTTTGGTGGGGTTCGAACATGTGACCTCTCGGCCATAAGAACTCACCTTAACCATTTGACTGTCCCTAGAAACAACTATGTCGTCTCTATTAATCATGTGTCGCGTGGAGCTAATTGAGCAGCACACGCTAGCGCGTTTGCTAATTTTTATAGATAAAATCATTGCGTGATGTGAGAATTGGCCTATATGTTTCCCAGATATTGTATTTTGGATTCGAGTTGATCAATAAATTTGGTTCTCCGTCTTAAAAAAAGAAGAACTAGTTTCCGATGAAAATTGAATTAGTCCTTAATTTAATCAGAAGATTCGCTAATTTGAGTCAGAGAAAAAAGTAGTATATGTTGTTGGAAATCAACGTGTATATATATGATCAAGTTACCGGGAAGCTATTTTGACCAAGATTTTGAGTGATGTAACATTTAATTTTGTGAAATTAAACGGCATAGGATCGATTTATATTTCAAGTAGATGATCATGGCGTATTCACATTCTCAAATCCGATTTTCGGTGAGTAAGAAATAGTGAATCAAAATTGGTCACGTAAACATTGAGTTATGTGATTAAGGGGATAAGCATAGATTAATTAATGCTTATCTCATATTAATTAATGTACCTTTATTAATTGTCTATATAAGTGGTTAATTGAACACTTAGTATAATTATGTGCACAAGTGATGGGCTGGAAAGCCCATGCGAGCTCGCGCCGCATGGTGCACGGGCGGCGGCTCGCTCCTGGTCCTTGGCCCAATACGATCCGCTCCGTCCTCGTAAAATGTAAAATGTAACTGTCATCTTTTACTTAATAAGAATGGTGTCTTGTTGACTTTGTATAAGAGTAATATCGAAAGTAGTTCGTCTTGAGTAGAAATTCCGCTTTTGAAAAAATCGTTTTAAATGCGAAGGTAGGGGTTCTGTTTTTGCCGAGGTCGTCGGGAGGGTGGTCCCTTCGTCTACATAGAGAACGCTTCAATTAAACGAAGGTAGTCGATCTCGTATGTAGGAATGGTTCTGTTTTTGCGAGGGAGGTCGTCGGAGGGTGGTCCCTTCGTCACATAGAGAGAACGCTTGAAATAAGCGAGGTAGTCGATCTCGTCGATCTCGTATGTAGGCATGCAGCGTTAGATTTACATTCGTATAAGCGAATGTAAACCTCCGTCGAGGGAATTTGTCTCAAGAAGAGGTAAATAATGTGAAGATTAATTATGCATTAGTGACAAGTAGAACTCGTGAAAATAAAGATTTTATTGATACTCGACCTTTTGGATCATCGTTTGATTGATCCCAAAGTTGGAGTTAGTCTGAGTCCAAACTCGTGTGGCCCAATCCGTTGGACTGCTTGTGTATTTGAAGAGACGTCCAGATACGTCCAATGAACCTAGACGCACGCCCTGTCCAGATTCGTTGTAACTGTCAGTAACGTCCCGACATGGTGGCTCTACGTGAAACGTGGGTGTAACTCCCACCTTGTCTCCAGAAACCGTCGCGTAACCCCCTCTCCACTCAATGGGGGACATAACTTCATAACATCCGACATCAATACGGGTGTTGACTCCAGCAGGCTCCCCATGAAGGAATGACGCCTATAAATAGGACATATCTCCCCAGCATTAGCCACATACTCTCTACCTGCATTCCAACTTTCAAAAAACACTCTCTGCATCCATAGCTCGTGTCCAAAGTCTGTCATCGCCTCGTTCCAGTTCGTCGTAGCTCGTTGGTCTGTGGTGCTGCAACCTTCGAGACGCTGCCGTTTTATCTTTGGGGATGATACGTCAGAACCGAAAGAACTACCGGGGTGTATCTCGTCTTGCGAAAAGATGCCTCATTGACTCGGCATTGGTATACAATTATTTGTTTCATTTGTATTTCACTTCTATTTTAGGTCATTTTTAGTTTGATCTCCACTTCTATATTTCTGTTTCAAGTTGTAATACGCTCGGCAAATAGTATTGTTCTGTACACACATTTCCTACATATGTTAGAGGAAAATTTGTTTCGAACCTAACTAAATTACCAGTTAGCATACAATACAACGTTAACCTATACATGATATATATTGAAGTCTCTTCTTTAAATTTCTTTTTTTTAGTAATAGATAGAATTAAGGATTTTGGAGTTGGTCTTTACATATATCGTTAATATATATAAGTTTGCAATAATGATTGTATGACATGAGAGTCGAATTTAAGATATTTGGTTTCAAATACTAATCACTCTATCACTAGGCACACACACCACACACAATAACTATTTCTTTTCCTATCAAAACCATTTTATTTGGATATTGGTCTAGTACTAATTTGATCATTGACTATTGTGGGAATTATCTTTGTAACATACTAAAGTCATGATATGATAGGTAATTTATATCTCAAAAACAAAACCAAAAAACAAACACAAAATAATATTCGAATTGACAACCGATCCAGTGTACCGAATATATGATTTTAATTTTAGAACTTCCATCAACTAAGTTAGTGGAGAGGGCAAAAATACTGAATTAAAACGATGCTAAAGAATGTTGGTAGCTATTATATATATGTGCAAGGCCAGGTGAACATTAAAATGACCGGCGCCACCACAGGCTCAACCTAACTAAACCGCACATGCTCTGCTTCCGATCAGTACAAACAGCTCGATGGTTCAATCCGACCGGCTGCCATGCCAGCGGCGTTCGAGCACGACGCTCGAGCTCGTTTGTCTCTATAAGTCAGATTAACGTTTTTCAGCTTGATTTTCCGGCATGGGTTAGCCTTACTACAATCAAATTTCACCGCAACTTCAGTTGCCGATGTGCCTCGAATGTGTTGGTAAGTCACATCACTAATTTTCACCCCTGATACCTGTGCCACAAGCAATACAAATTTAGGACTTCTCACACGTAATTCTTCAGACACAATAAAAATAAAATGAACTCCGATCCACAAAGTAATGATTGAAAGATAACATATTGATTAATGAAGAATTCGAACCTGTCCGGGGCAATTTATTTTATTAGGGCAGTAATTTTGGTCGATGATAATGGGGTTTTGGACATTGTTCATGATAATATGTCCAAAAAAAACATTTCTCACAAACCCTTTGCTTGGTCGACCCCACGTCTTTATTCTCACACCATTTTGTGTGTTCTCAAACTTTACACTTCTAACCGTCACATTTTGTACACCGGCTTCTTCAAGACCCTTGCCGAGGCTTCCGATGCTATGTTCAAAGATAAAATATGAAATTGAAATACGACCCAAATTAAAAATTCATGTGACAACAATCTAATTTGGATGTGACATATATCTATATATAGATGGAAACTGACCTGATGCCGTGGCCCGGCCCGCAGGCAACATTTTGGATCCACAAATTGGCGGCGCCCGGCCCAATCGAGATGCAATCGTCTCCGGTGCTGATTGCGGAATTCAAAATGGCGACGTCCATTGAGAGTTGAACGTGGATTCCGTCGGTGTTGGGGCTATTTCCCGGCGCCGTAACTTTGGCTCCTTGTAACTTCACATTTTGGCATCCATTTATCACAATGTGGAACATTTGGCTATTTAGGGACGTCAATCCAGTTATTTCAATGTTCTTGGATTTGGTAATGCCCAATGTCTGCACATCATGAAATTAAAACCAATCAACAAATATATCTTGTAATATTCATCTTCACTCGTACTGTCGTACAACGTGTTGAAGAAACGTACGTCACGATAAAGAAAATAATAATTTAATAGTACTATATAATTACCAAGATTTCTTATTAAATTAAACTAAAATTACTTTCGTGTATATATATCTGCATCTTGAAAGTTGAAAGTAGCTAGTTAATAAATTAGAAGGAAAAAACACGATTTCTAGTAACCGACCCTCCACTACCTCACTTACCTGGCATTAGTTATCAATAATTGCTATGGCAGTTAATTTTCTATTATTCTCACCTCAAATCCACAAGACGTAGAAACTTCCGATTTGAATGATTAGCCATAATTTAAGTTATTTAAATTCATAGTCCAGAACATAAAATAAAATTAAAATGTGACAATTTTTAGTGATGAATTACATCACGTACCGTAGCACCACGAGGGCAGTTTTTGCCGGATTTCTTGCATTCCCACAAGCTCGCCCCCTGGCCGTCTAGGGTGCCGCCGTGGATGGAAACACCGTCGACGCCGTCAAAGAGCAGCCAGTTGGCGGCGTTGTAGTCGGACGGAGCGACGAGGGTGCCGGCGATGGCGATGGTGATAGCTCTGTTGTTGCATGGACCTACAAAGTGAAGATTTCTAAGCAAGAATCTGCCTTGTGGAACGTAGATCGTGGAAGGTTTTGTAGATGCGCAAGCTTGGCTCCATGCTTTGAACATGGCGGATGTGGAGTCGGTTTTCCCATCAGCCTTTGCTCCCAAATCCACTACATTGTACGAGGTCGGAGAAGCCGATGATTGGTGGAGAAACACCAAGCAAATTAATAGAATGGGACTTGTCATTTGTGTAACTGTGTCAATTTTGAAGGTGGAAGGAGATCTAGGAAGTGGTGATTTTGGGGATGAGGAGTTGAAGAATTTTGCCTTTTGGAATGTTATTTATAGTAGTAACACTCGACTGATAGAAAGTAGTGGGGTGGGGCGGGGTGGGGTGGGGTGGAGTTAGATTTTATAAACAGAAATGAATCGAAAAAAGAAGGCAAAATTTGGTTAGCAAATTTAGAGACCGCAGCCGTATATGGAGGGTGGGTTCGATTCCATGAATGCACCTTATGCACGTCATATATCAAACAGAAAATAGACCCTCTCTCTTTTGAATTCATGGGAACTCGTAGTTCGATGAGAAATGGATAAATTTACATTTATGTGCAATAGCCTACAAACCACACAGAATTGATAAAATCACAGTTGGAATGATACAAAAAATTATTGAAAATAGACTTTGATTATTGAGTTTTGTTTTTCGATGTACTAATAAAAGGTATGTGTACACACATGCAAATCATGAATTTAATAGTATATTTTGCTTTCCAAAATAGATAAATGGTATAATTTTAAGAAATTTTAGATATAAAATAATTTTTATCTAATATCAAAATAAATAAAATTATATATATAATGGTTCTTTTAAGTTAAAGATCATCCAGATGATTATATAAAGATCACATCCAAGATAAGTTTTTAATTCACACATGGGGCTCGCCATTTTCTTTTACTTTACATTATTACATGAATTGCATTTCGATGTATACCAAATCACTCTCTCTTTATGTTTAATAGTTAATATATAATTTCGCATATATTTAATCGCCAATATATAAATTTTGGTGCATACATCGTTCTAGTATACATTTTTGTTTTTCTGTATACTAAAAAATAACAGTTCCAGTTAAGAATCATGATTTAAAAAGAAAGCAAATCAAATTAATTTTAGAGTTTAAGATCTATTGCTAGTATAAAATGTGTATTGTTACAAATCTACACATACCTATAATATCTTAATTTTCTTATTTTAGATTTGAAGGATAATGTAGTACTTTATCATATATACATATACATAATATTGATATAGGATATAAGGATCTTTTTCAGATATAAAATTTGTTAAATTAATTACATTTACATATTTTTGCCTCTATACACATGCACGTGCCATTCAACATAAATGAAAGGTTAACCAAAATTTTATAATTAAGAAATTTCTATATTAATTAACGTGGAAGGTCGACATAAGATCTTAAATATACATATACCGATTTACTTGTCATAAACGAATGGATTACCATTATGGAAGACACGATCTTCACAATCACACTTGATCTTCTATTTTAGGTTTTCAAGAAATGAAAAAAAGAAACACTTAATTATGCGTATTATTTAGAATTAGAGTGATGCTATTCGGCCATAATGTGGATAGTCACAATTAGTTTTATTGGATGGAAAAAACCTTTTATTTAATATTTGATCTATTAAAAATTGGTTTTACATTAAAATAATTTTATGGAATTACAATATTGCCCCTATCGAATGAAAAATTTCAAGTTTAAATTTAAAATTAATAAATTTAATATTTTTCAGAATAGTTGGGAAAATGGTATTTATGTAAAAATGATTAACGTAGAAATTTAATATTATTATTTTGTTAATTAATTATATGTATAATTACTAAAATATATCTGTGTGGTCAGTCATAATGTGGCCGCATAACTTTATTGTTAGAATTATTAGCACAATTATAGCCAAACTAAATAATGGGATGGAGCTCCATTGAGCCATTACACAATTTGTATTTAGTAATATTCGAATATGATATGAACAAAGTGTATAAATGGCCATGAACTTATGAACTTATATAAAAATATTCAACTATTAAGAACACAGCACCAATACTCAGACTAAACACTTCAAGAGGAAGTGATATAATAACGCTATTTATTATATCTCTCTCCAAAAGAATAATATAAATAAATAAAAACGCTAAATAAAACAAGAAAACTATGGCCAGGAAGCACTTCTAAATATATCTTCACGCACGTGCCACTACTTACGAAAGCAGTTCAAGGGCTTAGCCACTCCGTCCAAAGTTTGAACGGCGTTATGACAGAGAGCAGTAGCTGCTTTACCCTTGTAGCTAAGCGCGACTTCGTTTAAAGTAATTCCCGTGCATGGCTCTGTTTTACTGCACTCCAAATTCACTCCAACTTCTGTCGCTGATGTTCCGTGTATGTCTTCATAACTCACGTCGCTAATTTTCACGCCCGACGACTATAAAAGTACCCAAAAAATTAATTAACATTTATAGGTAGCGACGACAGATTCTCACGATTAAAAAAAAATCAATATTTGCCTTGTATAAGCTATACCTGATTGGGACAATTACCATCGTGGGGGCAGTAATTCTGGTCAATAATAATGGGATTTTCCGCATTAAGCATAGTGAGATGCTGAAAATGAATATTTTTAACAAATCCTTTGCTCGGCCTAGCCCATGTCTTCACTCGTACACCATTTTGAGTTCCGGTGAACATAGACGATTTCACCGTCACATTTTCAACTCCTGCTTCGTTCAAATCCCACCCTAGACTTCCAATACTGCGTAAAAACATTCAAGTCTCGTTATGACAAAAATTATGCAAGTCTTAATTTACGGTGCATTCGTTTAAATTAAATCTAAATATGGTTTTATAGTTATGTACCTTATTCCGTGGCCGGGGCCGCAGGTGACGTTTTCGATCCACAAGTTGGAGGTGCCAGGACCCACGGAGACGCAGTCATCGCCGGTAGCGATACGAGAATTGAGGATTGTAACGCTCGAGGACTGCTCCACGTGGATTCCATCGGTGTTGGGGCTGTTCTCCGGCGCAGAGATTTTTATATTTGCGAGGTTCGCGTTGCGGCAACCATCAACGACGATGTGAAACATTTGACTGTTTAAGGAAGTCAATCCGTTGATGCTTATGCTGTTCGAGTTGAGCAATGCCAATGACTAGTGACCAAAGAAGTTATTTTAGTAAAATGATAGTGAAAAATTATGTATACACAAAAAATAAAAACACCCAAAATAGTGATGGAATCACCATAAATCCGTCACTAATTAGTCGCTAGCTATTTATAAGTAGTAACAGATTTATCTGTTATTATCCACAACTTTGTTGCTCTAAAAGGGGAATCTATCTCCGGGAAGCTCCCACCAATCCATGAGTATGTGAGAGGGTAAATAACGTGATTCAATAGTATGACTCAACATAGTTAGAAAATAAAAAACTTTTGTAGTAGTAATAAGCATGTTCATGCATGACTAGCTAAATATTCTAACAAGTAGAGAATCTATTTAAAAACTAGATTTTACCGTTGCTCCGGTAGGACATTTCTTGCCGGAATTTTTGCATGCCCACAAATTCGAGCCTTGACCATCGAGGGTTCCACCGCGGATTGAAACTCCGGTGACCCTTTGAAAGGTCAACCAGTGATCTCTATTACCAATAGTATTATAATCAGATGGGGCTACGAGAGTCCCATCAATTTGTATGGTTACGGCTCTATTTTTGCACAGACTGCCGTCAAAATATGCATTTCCCAAGAGGTACCTCCCCGGCGGCACGTATATGGTGGCTGGAGACAAGGCGGCGCAGGCGGCGCCCCAAGCAGTTAGGAAGGACTTGGTGGAATCAGATTTTCCGTCGGATTTTGCTCCGTATGAAAGCACATTGTAGGTGGGATTGGCTGCAAGAACTGATGGTGAAGAGTAGTGTAGAAATGTGAGAATGAGAATTTGAAACATTCTTGAGGTGGCCATTTTTGTTGTGGTAGTGTGTTTCTTTGGGTGTGTTTTAGTGTGTGATTTGAACTGGATGAGTAGCAGGTATTTATAGGGTTTGGACAAGAAAGGACTGCCTAAAGAATGTTTTAAATAAATTTCTTTGTAGTTTCGAAAAAAAAAGAAGATCTTCGTTTGTCCATGCAGCATCTATTTAAGTGAAATATACTGATAATAAATGGAAATCACTCTAAAACCAAACCCGTACTAATAGTATAATGATCATTTGTAGGTATTGCGATCTTATATTTTATGAAAGAATCAAATTTCCATGCTTAAGACTAAATTTGCTAAATATTATATGTCCAAAATTAAATATTAAACACTTTTCTTATTGCATTTGATTTTGTTTTAGATATCAAACACTGTTTTCATTTGGGAATGTAATGAACATTTTGTATTGATTAATACTCCCAACCACTTTGTTATATACGGGATTTATTCAGTTATTGGTAAGTAATTAACAAATAAGGGAGTCAAACTTTTATGTATTTTTGGTAAGTAATTAACAAATAATTATAAAGGCAGCATCACAATGGACTTGAACCTTAAATCTTTTACTTAGACATTAACCACTCACAGACACATCAAACTTGTATATTTACTAGAAAAGAAATGCAATTTACTTATTAAAAAAAGAATATAAATGCAATAAATTATCCTGTATTTAATGAACGTGTATGATTTGATTTATTGTATTCACTCGCCAAAATACGTCAAATGAAAAAACATAAAATTCTTGCATTGCCAAATGGCTGCTGCTAAAAAATTTGTTTATCCAATAAGAAAAAATGTATATCACCAAAATCGTGTTACTTATATCTCAGTAAAATATAGATCAGACATAATCCTCTTAACAAAGAAATTACTGCGAGAGATAAGGAGTTCGCGAAGATAGGCCGACGTGCATTTATGGAAAGAGGAATCCAAGCAATTTCTGATAAAATGATCGTTCCCTAAAATTTGGGTAATTTGGGCTTGGTCCAAATTATTGGTTTTGATGTGTAACGGATTTATATTAATCGGAACCGAAATAACAAAAAAGATGAAATGAATTTTATTTTATATTAGGCTCTTTAGAACTTCCTGGCGGAGCCACAGCCTGTGATGGAGGGGCAATTGCCCCACCTCAAAATTTGCTTTTAATAACTTAGTATTAGGAAATATTATAATTTTATCAAAAGTTGCCCCACCAATTTTTTTAAAAATAGGGCAAAATAGATTTACTTTTGTTTCTTCAACCCATTTTAAAATATATACTTATAATGCATATGTAATTGTGAAGAGAATAAAATTAAAAGAGAATTAGAAATAAGAGAGAATAAGACAAAATAAACTAAATTTTTACTTTTCTCAAACTAATCAATGATGTTCTTCTTCTACATCTCATACTGCTTTTCTCCATAATTATTCTTGAGAAGGTGCATCCCTAGAAATCATCTCGACGAGGGCATCAAGTGTGAGTTTTGTTTCGCTTTTATACTTCATTGTTTTTCAATTAAATTAGGGTTTTACATACTTCTTCGTAATATGTGATTTCTCAACTAAATTGGCATTTTCTATACTTGTTATTTGTTGAATCGCTTATAGTTTTCCGTTGTTGGGCCTCTCTTTGAATTGACGACTCTTTGTTAATTGAGATTTTTGTTCAAGGATGCCAATCGAGTGTTTGTAGTATTGCTTGTTTCATTTAGGTATAGATAAATACCCTCATAATCTTCTGATGTATCCGAAATATAGGATAAGGTATAGATAAGTTGTGATTGTGAGTACCATAATATTGGTTGTTGATTGATTTGGTTTGGGGATTTTACGCACATACAATAACAAGGATTGTGCATGATATGAACTTGGTAGAATTAATTGCAATCCACGTAGGTTTTGTTTGTTGTGTGCCTCTGTTTTCTATAAGCTCATTAAGCTTGCACTTGTTTTACTGTGGCAACCGCAATGATGGAAAAGTTTTTCCGCCATAAAGATTGTGAAAAATCGGCTTCGAAATAGGATGGGAGATCGTTGGATGAATGATTTTTTGGTTACTTACATCGAGACGAAAATTTTTGGTACAGTGGATAATGAGTTGATATTACAACGCTTTCAGAATATGTGTAATCGTAGGGAATTATTGTAAAAATATTTTATGATATAACTATTGTCTAATATATTTTTGAGTTCTTAAATATTTTGCCCCCCCTATGTCCGGGGCCTGGATCCGCCACTGACTTCCTCTTCAAACTTCCTCTTCGATCCTCAAAATTCTTGATTAAGCCAGGTCGGAATCAATCACACGCAATCCTTAAAACAAATAAAGCAAAAGAAATTACAACAAGAAACAACAAGCCCCTGCCCCTGAAACAGGGAACGAGTATAGATATTAGGCAAAGTTCATATAGCTTTTTAACTGATGAGTCACTATGATTCATCTCATCACATTCTCATGGATCGGGAGTGTGGTGCTCCCGGGGGAAGCTTTCCCTTTTGAAATAAGGAAAACGAGTATTTTTTATTCTATCATTACACAAACTAAGGTGAACGAAATATCCTAAAATCGAATATCCGATCTGAACCAAACCGAAATTTAAAATTCGGTTCGGATTTTAGGTTCAGATCGGGTTGACATTTTCAAAATTTTGGATTTTCGAATCGGATCAGTCGATCAGATTGGATTTTTAATCCAAAAAATCCGAAAATCCAAATTATACATAATTTATATATAATAATAATATTTTATTTAAATATTTTAAATCTAATATAAATATATATACGAATTAAAAAAAAATTGGTTTCGGATTTTTGGATTTTCATAATTTTGGATTTTTCGGTTCGGTTCGGATTTTTTCATTAAAATTTCGGATTTTCGGATTTCAGATTGTAGAATATTCGGTTCGGATCGATTTTCTCTCTCAAAATTCAGATTTTTGGCTCGATTCGGATTAGACAAAAATCGAACCAAAATCCGAATGCTCACCCCTAACCCAATCCCCAAAAAAATTCAATTACTAAAAGTGATGATAAACGTAGATCCAAAACGGTCAAGATTCTGTAGCATATTAAGTGATATATGGAGGGTCAATTTATTTAATTATTTATTATATTCGGGCAAATAAAAATCATGAATTTCGTGGACACCATTGTTTCGATCGAGCGAATGACGGTGGATGAGTGGATATTCGACATTGTACATTATAATTTGTAAACTTTCATTGCAAAGTTTATCTTACTCGCACTTAGATGTATTAGAATAAACTCACAAATTTCAAACTGATTTGATATTCTAAATATTGAGCATTAAAGTCGGCGGCTTAGACCTCTACCTTACTTTACATTCAATATATCGTATATATAGTACATATTTACTTGTTTAATTTTCTTGTTTATTTTTTGCTTTCACGTGGTTTATCTTTGGTTACATCATTTTTATTTTATTGATAAAATATTTTGTCTAATTATATAATTAAAATACTTTATCTATCATTTCATTTTTTTTAAAGATTCTGTTATATCATGTTAAACATCTATTAATTTTAATTTGTTATAACTGCACAACTATAAATACAAAGTAATGTAATTATTAATATTTCACCCACTTCTCATATAATAATATTTTATTATAATATAAATTAAATTGATATCATATTATCATGTGAATATGGTGTACTATGTACGTGTACATATTCTATAGAATTTTTCAATTTGATAACAATTATAAAAATGCAAGTGATAGCAGCCAATAAAGTAAGTAACTTTTTTATGAGTTCTTGTTTTAGTTAAAACTTTGTAGTTGATTACAATTCGTTGTATGAGTATAGTCTAATTAAGAAGTATTCATGGGTCATTGGGCCAAGTTTTCCATGCTTGTTTTAAAAGGGGAAGCTCTCCCGGGAACCCCACACCCCAGTTAATTCCATGAGAATGTGAGGGATAAATCACGGTGACTTAGAGATTAAGAAACTATGAGGACTTTGTCTAATGCCTACAAGGAGTCATCCTAAAGAAGATGAAACTCCCACATTACAGCTGTTAGGACTCGATCTTTGGTTCTTGTTTCAAAAATCAAAACTGCTAGCTCTTAACCAACTGAACTAAGCTCGTGGAGGCAAGTCTTCCATGCTTATTGTAGGCTTAACCGTGTAAGACTTATGAATCAGGATAAAATTTAGTAAGCATTAATTAGCAAAATGAATTATTTCTACCTTGATTCTACCTTCTTGATCGATGTAACGATTATTTTCACTCTAATTGAAGAATAATCCTTAAAAAATAAAGAATAAATATCACTTTAAATATGTTTGTAAGACTATATCTGCTTAAAAGATTTTTCGAATTATTAAAAATATTTATTTAAACAGCCAATTTATCAGTATTTATATCATAAATATCCTACGTCCATTTTTTGACTCCTGAAATCTTGATGTGGCTCGTTGAATACCACATAGAATTGCCACATAATTATTTGGCATCCACATCATTCTATTTTCCTAATTAGGGTTTATTAATTCAAAGTTAGGGTTTATTAATTTAAAACTAGGGTTTATTATTCAAAATTAGGGTTCATTATTTCCAATTAGGGTTTATTAATTCAAAATTAGGGTTTATTATTCAAAATTAGGGTTTATTAATTCACAATTAGAGTTTATTAATTCAAAATTAAGATATATTAATTTAAAATTATTCTTTATTAATTTACAATTAAAGTTTATTAAACTAATTAATTTTAATTAGAATTATTAATTTAATTAATAAATTTTAATTAGAATTAATTTAATTAATTAATTAGTATTAATTAATTAATTAATTAATTAATTAGGGGTGGACTCATTGTGACTAGAGGCGGCAAAAGGGTGGTCGGGTGGCCCGCCCAATGAACTCTTGTTTTTATCGGGTTGGTGGCCTCACCGAAATGCTATCGGTGAAAATGTGGTAGCCAGTCCACCCATCTGGCCACTGGGCCAAACTCGCCCAATATTTAATTTAATAAGATATTATTTTAATTTCAAAAAAATATGATAACAATAAATAAATTAAATCTACTAACATTAATTTCAAAGTAAATAAGATAAATTACGCCTACTAACATCAATTCCAAAATAAATAAAATAAATTAAATCTACTAACAAGTCTAACATCAATTTCAACGTAAATAAGATAAACTTAAATTACAAATATCATCAAATATCACACATCGACCTTAAAGAAATGTAATAGAGAGATGGATGGACGAAATGAGGAATTTTTAATAGTCATTCATTTTATTTTCTATATTTACTATTTAGTATTTACTACTAATATAAAATATTGAAACTTTAAATGTGTGGGCGGGATTTTTAGCCCGAAAACCCCAGGCTTTTTAGCCCCAAAGCCCGGTAGGCCCGTCGGGCTATGTGGGCGGGCTTTTTAGGCTCAATTTTTTGCGGGCCACTATTTTTACGAGCCCAACCCGACCCCAATTTTGGGCCGACCCACTGGGCCGGACCAATTTTGCCGGCTCTAATTGTGACTAGAAACAGTTCTGCAAGCTTGGTTAGGTATCTAGCAATCAGATCATAACAACTATACATTTATCTTCCTCTGAATCTTTAGTAATGGCAATGAATTTCATACTCGTCCAGATATGTAGATTCAAATCCATTTTTAGAATTGGATTCATAAAAATTTAGATCCGACGGATTTAGACTGGATCTAAATCATTTTCTAAATTCTAGATCTTGATTTGAAGTTTATTTTTTGAGATCAAGATCCGGCCCGCGGATCCATCAATGTAGTGTGTGTGTGTGTGTGTGTATATATATATATATATTATAATTAAATATTTAACTCTAAATGTAATTCTTTAATTTTCTTTCTCAATTTATATTGATTTTCTTTGTTTTTATGTTTATATTATTGAAATAAGTATGCATTTTTTATAATATTTCTTTCTTGACTTTGTTAGGATGTTTATAATGTTAAAAGTATGTAACACAGAAGACTTTCTTGAAGATTTTACACATATTTGTTTTGTCATAACTCATAAGTACATGTTGTTGGAACTTGGATCTGTCATATTACCACTTGGATTATTGTAATATTTTAAGTGTTATAACTTATTTTGGATTATTGTAATATTTTTTTTATGATTAATAGTGTAATGACCTTTTTAAATGATTGTTATGGTGAATTTAGATGATTATTATGGTGTAATAACCTTTTTTAAATGATTGTTATTGTAATTTTTGTTAGTTTAAGATTATGTTAGAAGATAAATCATATGAATCTAGGTCTAGATCCGTGGATCATATGAGTTTTATGTATTTGGGTCTGAATCTCAAATTTTTGGATCCAATGGATCTGGACCTTATCTGGATCCAAGCAAAAATATTCGGATCTGAATATGAATCTAGTAAGATCTGGTCCATTTCATCCCTAACTATCTCTATGAAATGCAAATTCAGAAAAACGAGCGGGATGTTCATTTTACATATGTTTATGTTGTATTCAGATAAATCAGAAAAGAACTTATAAAAGAGTAATATACAGGCAACAACTTCATACATTGAGATGTACAATACATATATCCCAATTAAAGTTCACTAATTTTCAATTAGTAGAGTCTATACGATAATCTCCAAACAATTTATTAATTTTTAATTAAAATTTATTAATCACCTCTACAGTTAAGCGGTTTCTTGCTAATTAGGTTCGATACACCATGCAATTAGAGCAAATAATAAGCCAAAGTAAACAGAGTTTCCTTCATCGCAAAGCAAAATCAGTAGATATACATATAAATTGATGACAACATACACAACACCGAGTGGGTACAAGACACCAATGATTAAATCCACAACAGCAGCCAGGGTACGAATCAGCCACATGCATTTTCGTTTCCTTATATCATATAAATTGACTTGCAAGAAATTCCAATTTCCCTAAAGTCACATAAATTTCTTCCTAATTAATTTGTTACAGTAAAGTATGCCTATAATCTAAGCCTTGTACTAATCAATTATGATAGATTTTCTGGCCCCATCTTTTCCTACTTATAAGCAGCTGCTAGGGTTGACATCTCCGTCGGCTGTGCCGCCGGCGTTGGAACAAGACGCCGAGGCTGGTTTGTCTCCGAAGGTGAGGTTCACTTCTTCCAATCTAATTCCGCTGCATGGGCGCGTTTTACTGCAGTCGAATTTTACTGCAACTTTTGTGGCCGATGTTCCATGTACATCTTCATACCTAACGTTGCTAATTTTTACACCCGAACCCTATAAATAGCAAAATACAAATGTCAGTTTCAAACCCCAGTTCTGAACGAGTACAAAAGTTCCTGTAGTGATAGGGAATGATACCTGATGGGGGCAATTTTGGTGGCCGGGGCAGTAATTTTGGTCGATAATAATAGGGTTTTGGACATTCACCATTACGAGATGCTGGAAAAGGACATCTCTAACGAATCCGTTGCTAGGCCTTGCCCATGTCTTCACTCTCACACCATTTTCTGTTCCGCTAAATGTAGCAGTTTTAACTGTCACGTTTTGAACTCCGGCTTCGTTCATATCCCAACCCAGACTTCCAATGCTGCAACAACAACAAAAAAAATTATCGTCTTGTTTAGAAGAGAATTCGTGGTCATGAATGAAGTAGATAACCCATGTGACTGAACCATGCATGTGTCATTTTGAATTTAATATATATCATCGAAGTCAATATGTAACCAATTATATTCTATTTTCGTCCCTTATCGATTCTAGCCCAGAATTCGTGGCCATGAATGAATAAAATATGATTTGCGTACGTCCGCACACAAGTTTTCGTCTATTTGTATGTACCTGATCCCGTGGCCGGGGCCGCAGGCGATGTTCTCGATCCACAAGTTGGAGGCGCCGGGGCCGATGGAGACGCAGTCGTCGCCGGTGGAAACGTGGGAGTTGATGATAGTAACACCAGATGACTGCTGCACATGAATCCCGTCGGTGTTGGGGCTGTTCCCCGGAGCCGATACTCTCACATTCACCAGATTCGCATTCCGACATCCATCCACAAGAATGTGAAACATTTGACTGTTCAACGATACCAGTCCATTGATCCTTATGTTGTTCGAATTGTAGAAGGCTAGCGACTGCAACCAACAAATGGAAAATTTGTAAGAATAGGTTTTACAAATATATTGAAATGGTTATACATATTAGTGTTTGAACGTAAACTCACGGTAGCTCCTTTAGGGCAAGCCTTGCCGGACTTCTTGCAAGCCCACAAATTGGCGCCTTGGCCGTCTAGGGTTCCGCCGTAAATAGAAACTCCGGTGACCCTTTCGAACTTCAACCAGCTCCCACTATTCCCAATCGCATTGTAATCAGAGGGAGCTACAAGAGTCCCATCGATACGTATAGTTATGGCAGTGTTTTTGCACAAACTGCCACTAAAATACGCATTTCGCAAGAGGTACCTCCCCGGAGGCACATATATGGTGGCGGGGGCTGTGGTTGCGCACGCCGCCCCCCAAGCACTTAGAAAAGCCTTTGTGCAATCCGATTTTCCATCAGATTTCGCTCCGTAGGATTGCACGTTGTAGGTGGGATTGGCTGCTAGTACTGATGATGAAGCGTAGTACAAAATTGACAAAATGAGAATTTGGATGATGATTGAGTTGGCCATTTGTTGTGGTATTGTGTGTATATGTGTGTGTTTGGGTGTGTTTTCTTGTGTGCTTTGAACTGGAATAAGGATCTGGTATTTATAGACTTCAAGCTTAAGTAAGAATCAGAAAAAAATGGGCTGCCTAAATTGGTCAAATCAGTTAATTGCTATAACTAACAAAAACTGTTTTGTGTTGGCTAGAATTTTAGTTTGTTTAAACAAATGTTAGAAATATTCTGTTATGGGAGTTACGCAGGTAATTACTGGATTAGAGAGTCAAACAAGTATAATCACACAGAGGAGTGTGGAAACAAGAATGGATTACTCGGAATTCAACTCCCCCTCTCGAATCCAATTTCACAATTAGTCATTGACAATTAATCAATCTATTTTTTTATCGATTAATACTTAATAAGTACACAAATTCCTTGTCATAAATTTTATGGTTATAACATATTATTTTAGTAATAATCCAAGAACTGTAAGTTGCATCAATCGAGTTCTTTCTTATTGCTTGCCAATTTAATTTGCATTTCCTTTATATTTATAGACAAAAACTTGTTTTTTGTTAAAATAATTATATATTAATTATGGTAAGTAAGGATAATTAGATTTGTTAATTTATAATTAAATTTATTAATTTTTAATTATAATTTTAATTCAAAATTAAATTTATTAATTCATAATTATTGTTTATTAATTCATAATTATTGTTTATTAATTCATAATTGAGGTATATTAATTCATAGTTAGGGTTTATTAATTTACAATTAGGGTTTATTAATTCAAATTTAGGGTTTATTAATTCATAATTAGGATTTATTATTCAAAATTAGGGTTTATTATTCAAAATTAGGGTTTATTATTTCTAATTAGGGTTTATTAATTCAAAATTAGGGTTTATTATTCAAAATTATGGTTTATTAATTCCAAATATGGTTTATTAATTCAAAATTAGGGATTATTAATTCATAATTAGGGTTTATTAATTCACAATTAGAGTTTATTAATTCAAAAATTAAGATATATTAATTCAAAATTAGTATTTATTAATTTGCAATTAAAATTTATTAAACTAATTAATTTTAATTAGATTTAATTAATTAATTAGGATTAATTAATTAATTAGGGTGGGTCTCAGCACGGAGGAAACCACCCCTATATTATATATGTATGGTATGATATAATTCCATCAGAATTCTATGTTATTTATTCTTAATAAAAGATTGCGTATCTTTGCGTGTGTGTGTGTGAACGGATGCGATGAGATTTGCACGAATGGAAATGGCTTTCGTACAAAACCCTGATTATCAATAAATTAATCAAAAAAGCGTACGTGTTAATGAATGAATGGTCGATGAATAACAATTTCTAATATGAACATTTCCAGACGTGAGTATTGACAATCTTGTTTAGGTTTCAGTGAATGAATTTTAAAATGGTCTAATAAGATAAGAAAGTGTTTATAACCATTATTTTAGAAGTATAACTTTATAGCCAAAAGTACAATAGTTTTATTATGTTTTTTTTGTGTCTGTGTTATCAATATCATGCAGTGTTTTCGTGCATCCTTATATTTGTGTTTCCATCTATTTTTATTGATTTTATATTATGCTATAGCTAGGCTTTGATAGCTGGTGTTTAAGTTTAAGACATAATTCATTTTTTCTTGTGATGCATTTCGTGAAAAAAATAATGGTTTAGAATCGTCATCGGAACTTCCTATATAATAATAATAATAATAATAATAATAATAATAATAATAAAAAAAAAAAAACACGTCACTGGGACTACTATACTAATTTCAGTTGTACAATGATTGATCCATATATACAATCTCGCGATCTGTCTCTGTCTACCAAAATAATCACAAGAGGCAGATGGGATCGAAAGTCAATCTCGCAACTGATGATGACAAATAACATATTAAGATATATATATATATATATATATATATATATATATATATATATATAGACGGAGAGTGTGTGAGGTTCAAATCTGAACCATTTTTATCCTAAAAACCAAGAATCAAATGAATTTGCAATGAAAGTTGATGAATCCGTTGAAAAGTTCTTGAATTCTAAAATTCAAAATTTTTCACCCGAGTTCGAATCTCACGAGGAGCGAATATATTATTATTTTTTATTTAATAACTTTCCCAGTGGATTCATCAATATATATATATATATATATATATAGAGTTTGGTTCAAATAAGACCATTTTTAACGTGAGAACTAAGAACCACAAAATTTCACAATGAACAAAATGAATTCATTATGAAAGCTGATGCATCCGCTGGGAAAATTGCTGAATCCAAAAATTCGATATTTTTCACCTGAGTTCGAATCCTATGGGGACAAAAATTCTATTTTTTGGATTTTTCGATTCATTAACTTTCCCAACGGATTCATTAACTTTCACAATAATTCAAGATTTTTGGTTCTCACGTTCTCATGATAAAATGGTTCTCACGTTAACCCTCCCATATATATATATATATATATATATATATATATATATATATATATATATATATATACAGAATGTATGAAAATACATATATGTTTACGTTGGTAAAGAAAAAGAGAGAATACTAATTAGCACAGCACGTGGGATTGGAAGGACATGGCCGAACAGAGATATCATATAAATATAATACATACAGACATTAAACATGTCCTCCGCAACAATTTATTATAATATAACATATTATATATATAAAACTGTGTTTCTTATCAGACGATAAGGATAAGATAATGTAATTGAAAACCAACAAGTACAACAAAAATATCAACATAAGTAAATAAATTGGAGCTTACTTAATTCGTCATATAAATTAAAGGGTTCGGAGCTTTATTTACCAGTTTTAAAAAATTTGTACCGTCAATATCCATTTGTAAAAATAAGTGCAATGTATACCTATTTGATTATTTTAATATATTTTCATCACAAGAAATTTGAAATTTGTGCCGAGTCAAAGAATCTTACAGCTTTTACACACCAAAATTTGTGCCAGAATCTTTGTCCTTTTTCTCGTAAACCTAACCAGCTTTAATTCAAATGTTTATAAAACAACTACCCTATCTCTCTCACTCTCACTCTCTCTCTCTCTCGGCCTCTCTCTCTCTCTCGGCACTCTCACTCTCTCTCTCTCTCTCTCTCTCTATCAAATGTTTAAACAACTAACTATCTCTCACTCTCTCTCTCTCTCTCTCTCTCTCTCTCTCTCTCTCTCTCTAAATCCCTGGCCAACCTCCAACCCTCTCTCTCTGGCTAAGCCCTGGCCAACCTCCAACCCACCCTCCCGCCAACCCTCCCGCGCCAACACCCCTACCAACCCCCCATGGCCAACCCCCTACCAACCCACCTCCCTGCCAACCCCTCCCACGCTGCCAACACACCCCGGCCAACCCTCCCTGCCAACCTCCTGCTGCCAACCCTCCCGCGCCAACCCTCCCACGGCCAACCCTCCCCGGCCAACCCTTCACGCCAACCCCTTCCGCCAACACCCCATGGCCAACCTCCCCGCCAACCCCACCCCCACGGCCAACCCACCCCACCGCCAACCCACCCCCACGGCCAACCCCACCCCCACGGCCAACCCACCCATGCCAACCCCACCCCCACCCCACGGATAATTTAATTTAATTTAATTTATACAATTATAACTTTAATTTAATTTAAGTTGTAAATTAAATTAAATTACTTAACGGTTTTTGATTTTGATTTGATTGATATTTGAAATGACTGTATTAATTTCTGTGCAAATCCTTCAAAAATATATTTAAAAAATGAAATGGGTATAAATTGCACTCTTTTTGAAATGGATATCCTTCAATTTTTTTAAAAGGACATTCTCATATATTTCCACTAAATTAAATAGGTAACAAAATATTTGGGGTCAAACCCAAGTAATTAATTCACACAAAAACTTATGTACATCTGTCCGTACCGTACGATACGTACGGACAAAAATATTATTTTTTCTTAAGAAAAATATCATTTATTTTGTCCTGTAATTAGCAAGTATAATTTATATTGAATAAGCGTATTATTTACATTGAAGGTAATAGTATCAATGTCCGCACATGCGGAAATCTGCACGGTAGATCATCTCATAAATTCAAAAACCTTTTTTTATTTGATATCTCCATACCTTATAATTGCATAAGTGGAATGCATAAAATTCTTTCATTGCCGAATTTCGAGAAATTATACGAATAATTTTCTAGAAAAGCAACGAGTATTTAAACGTCAACATAAACCACATGTATCCAATAAAATTACGTACAAGGAAAATAGGAGTTGGTGCGAGAAAGCAGGGATCCGTGAAACAAGACGACGTGCATTTGTGGATCCACCATCTTGAAAATCCACCATTTAATTATTGGTGAGATCATAAAACATCGATCCATAAAATTTCATATTTTTGTGGGACTACTTGGGATTCTTGGGAAACAAATTCAAATGGATTGTCAATCTGTTTAGGCAACATTATACATGCATCATTTAGGCATTCTGTTCTGGACCAATCACGTCGGGTGTGCAGTCATAATTTGAAAATGATTAAAGAATTTTAAATTATGATATGGCATAGAGAATAATGAGTACAAGCTAACTCCAAAGTCCATGTTGAGTGAAAAGTTGCAACCACTTTTACCCGTAAAAGCTCACTGTATATTCATTAAAATATTGCTTTTGCTTGTCAAAAAAAAAATTGTGTACTTCTTTCTTTCATGAATAGTGAGGGGATGGTTATAGGAGGAACCATCTATAGAATGAGAACTAGAACCAATTGTAACCTCCATTACACTAAATCTAACTGTTATCTAAATGGACTTTGACATTTAAATTGATGGAAAGCACATTTTTCAGCTTTTCTTATGCGATAGGGGCACAATTGTAATTTTCATTACGTCATTATGCGTGCGATTATCATTTACCGCTTGATTTTTACCACCTAACTTTTCATTTATTGCGCCTCTTGAAAAGTTGGCTTTTATATTTAATGAATATGTCTGTAATAATTGTGCATGTCGAGCTATAAGTATTGTGCATGGGGTAAAAAGATTCTTTTTAATTGATTTGTCAGATATAATTTGTGCATGATGCTATAATTTGCTTTTCAAAATAAAATTGGCTTCTTTGATCCATGTTTCATGAATGTTGGATTGTGTAAAAAAAAAATTGTGTATGGGTTTATAATTTTCTTTCATTTGATTTTTATTTAAATTGATTTGTTGTATATAAGTTGTGCATGATGCTAAGGTAAATGTGCATGGTGTTACAATTCTTATATGCTAAGGTGAATGTGCATGGTGTTACTTTTATGTCGATTAATAAAGTAAGGTTATATATATATATATATATATATATATATATGGTGTCGCAACATATATGGGGTAACAAGTGATAGGCATGTATATAACTTATTATATTAAAAGTTGATTTTAACATCATTAGGATCATTATAATATGATTGTTCCCATCTTATAAAAAATAGAAAAAGAATGGTAATGATTTGTGAGTATTAAAAAACGATATTAAGGATATGACATCCCATCTTTACTTACAATAGTTACATAAATATCCTTATATCTTCTATAAGGTAATAACGAAAATCAATCCTATTTAATCTAAACTGCTTGATTAGTATGAATTAACAATCGGGATTAGTTCCTAGTTCCTATATTATTTGGGGTTCTAGTTTTAACATTGGAGTTAAAGAAGTTGTATTTTAGTTTTTAAATGAGTAGTAGAGTGTGCACTGTGCACATCAATACATCATTGTCATCGTTGTCTTATGCAAAACTGTCAAATAAATCATGAGCTATAATCTATTTCGCAATTTCAACACCATTTTAGGTCATTCCAATACTCTATTATAAATTCAAAATGCAGTAAAAAAATAACTGCAATGTAATTACAAACGTATACCTGTTTTGATGTTTTATGGCTATTCTTTCTCCTCTAAATGTATAAATGCATTTGGATTGTTCACAATTATATTTATTTTTTAGTTGAAAATTCCAAACTACTCCATTAATTGAGGAGTAATATATAAAGAATATTCTTTTGAGTTGGAATTTGAGTTTGTGAGTTGGAAATGGATTAATATTTGATGAGATAGCTACAAAATGAAGTTAAATTTAGTATTGAGTATTGAAAATGACATTAAATATACAATATATATATATATAAAATTAAAAATCATTCACTATTTTCAGTGCCCACGAACTTTAGGGCTGTGGGTTTTACGTAGGGCCAGTAATTTTTGACACGACACGAGAACACGACACGAACACGCACGAAATTAACGGGTTAGTGTTCAGCTTTATCGTTTTCGTGTCCTTTTCGTGTTGACACGATAAGGACACGATAATTTCGTGTCGGAACCGTGTCATGTAACCCGATAATTTTCGTGTTGCATTCGTGTTCGTGTCGGATCGTGTCGTTTTCGTATAATTCGATAATATTTATATATATTTAATATTAATTTAATTATATTTTATATATTTTCATATTTTTTATGTATTTATTTTCTAATTTTGATTTAAATATATTGTTTCGTGTCGTGTCGTGTCGTGTCAACACGAAAAAAATTATGCCGATGGCAAGAGACACCAAGATCCGTTAAATGCCGAAAAGAATTTGGCATTATTTGGGCAAGAGGTATGCCGAACATCTGCTGGAGTTCGACATACACAGAGGGAAAATGAATACGAAGACCACCCTTAAGGTTGTCCTCGTAAACCGTCACAAAATCATCCGGAAGGACACTAGCCCTATCCTCCGGACGGGGAGCAACAAATTCAAAAGACTTCGGAATGAAATATCTAGAAGCAAAATCTGCTATAGCAGAGGCATCCAAAATTGAAGGAATGGAAGAAACTTTACCAAAAATCCCTGAAAGGCGGGAATCCTACTCTACGCACAAAAGGGGGGAGCAAATTAAAGGTATAAACTTCTAAATCTACCGGTGACGACACTGACACAACACGGCCTTCATGGCCGTGAGAATTTTCAGAATAAGAAGAAGATGAAGAAGCCATAAAAACTTACTGGTTTTTGGGGTATTAAGATCGAAGAAGATGCGATGAACTCAGACGAGGAACAACAATGGCAAATGAACTCTGCGTTTTTCAGAAATCAAAAACTTTTTGAAGTTTGAAAGTTGATAACGGATAAAGTGATACGAGAAAAAGCGTATCAGGGAAGTTATTGCCAATATGCACTTTATCGGGAACCCAACGCGCAAGCATTAAATGCGCATTAAATGCGAGATAGCGGACCCGTGTTCGACATCGGCAGGGCATCCTGTGTTCGACCTCGTCCTGACGTTACGCATTCAACCACAACGTCGTGTATCCGACTACGGCAAGGTGAAGCCAATCAACAGGCGACTTCGGCATAACGCCTCGGCAAGGTAAAGCCAAGCGACATACGACTTCGGCAGAACGCCTCAGCGGGACGAAGCCGAACGACATATGACTTCGGCAGAACGCCTCGGCAGGACGAAGCCAAGCGACATACGACTCGGCGAACGCCCGATGGGGCGAAGCCGAGCGACATACGACTTCGGCAGAACGCCTCGGTAGGGCGAAGCCAAGCGACATTCAACTTCGGCAGACTATACGCGCTCCACCTCGCCAGACTACGAATTCCGGCCATGCGACGTCAACCAAGTGTCCCCCATCCATCACGACCTCACTTCTATGTCTTTTTTTTGGGAGGGGGGATATGATAGGATACGGCCCAAACATCAGGCCCAATATAAATGGGCCTCGACATTAAGCCCGGTCTAGGAGAGTTCGGCCCAAGAAGACTCCTAAACCAGTTACGATCGAATCACAAGTGGAGACGCAGAAGATTCGGATATATCTAAAAGAATCATAGTTAGAGAAGATCTCAGATTAGAGTCAATCTGGATATAATTGTATATAAATAGAGGCTAGATTAGACATAAAAGGATCATCGACACTCTTTGTAATCGCTCCTCATATTATCAATACACATACACTCTCTCTTGCTCCGTAGACGTAGATCTAATTAAAAGATCGAACCACGTAAATCCCTCATGTTCATTGTGTATTTATTTCCCTAACGAAATTAAGATCGATCACTAAAAGTAGTGAAACTCTTCTATAAACTATATAGAAGTGAAATGTTAAGTGCCAATGTTGAAAAGTGAACTGAAGGGTAAAATTGTCACTTAATTTTAAAAGTGGCAAGGAAAAAGGAAACTATGTTTCTAAATTAATAGCTAGATTTTTTTTTCATTTCAATGGTTAAAATGCCGTTTGCACTATAATATATATCCACCTTTGCCCAATGATTGATCCATGCAACTGCTTATCACAACACAATAACCATATATATATATATGACAAGCAACTTAAAAGAATAAAAAGAATATTAAATATTCATATATATATATATATATATATGTAACACACGAGAGTACCAAGCACATGGGTTTGGCACTACATGGACGAGTAATTTAATGCTTGAAAAGCAAGAATTAACTTGTTCTTGTTCAGATAATGTGAATGCAGACATAGCAATAAGAACATAAAACATGTCCTTCGCAACTCCTAAAAATGACATATTTTCGTAATCTCCAATCACTCGACAATAATTATGTTATGCATAAAAATATATTACATATAACATACTGTATTACGCCTAAAAAAATAATTTAACTTTGTTCGCAATATTTAACTAGTAATTGAATGAGGCTAAAATGATTACATTCTTGAAATTGGTGAAATCCAACTAATAACCTCATTAGGGATGTCAATATGTGAGTTTTACCCGGATCGATCCGAAACCGCTCAAAATCCATTAAATTTTAAAGAAGCGGTTCTGGTTTCGGTTCTGGTTCCGGTTCCAGACCCGCTTTAGACCCGGACCGTTTAGATCCATAATTTGATGGTCCGGTCCGGTCCGGATCTGGTTCTGATTCCAGAATCAGAACCAATACTTATTTATTAGTTCTGATCCGAGTAAAACTCGTCTATTGACAAGCCTAAGTTTAAATATGTTTGTCAATGAGCTAGTTTTATCCATATGAATTCGAAATCACTCATAACCCATTAAATTATAAAGTCGGTTCTTCTCTAGTTCTGGTCCGATTCTGGTTCCAGACACGCTCAGATCCGGACTGCTTAAGACTCATAGTTGATGGTCCGGGTCCGATCCGGATCCAGTGTCTAATGGGTCGGTTCAGAAACAAATCATTACTTATTTATTGGTTCCGGTCCGGGTAAAACCCACCCTTTAACATCCCTACTCATAACTCTTATTTGATTAATTGTACAATTCATTTGCATACCTAATAATTGCATTTCTGTAAAAGGCGTGAAATTCGTTAATTGCCGAATATATATGCATATCACGCACATTTTAACAAAGCAATGAATTTGTGAATGTCAACTTATATCACATGCATCCAATCAAATAATAAGGAAAAAAACAACTGCGAGAAACAAGGAATCCTTGAAACAGGGCAACGTGCATTTGTGGATATACCTTAAATGAAAATTCCAATTAATTATTTCAGGTGATCATAAACATCGATCCATAAATTTTCATGATTTTATGGGACTACTTGTGCTACAAGTGCATATGGTTGGCCCCTTTCTCCACGCAATTGTACGTGCATTTTTTAGACATCTCTCTTCTCAACCAATCATGTCATCTCCTAAAAATTTTCAGTTTTTGCAATTCCATCGTCGTCGCCGCCGTCACCGTCGTCGTATAAGAATAGTGGCTTTACCATCAGCAACACCACAATATTCATGTGTGCTGATATTTGATGTCGCCGGTGTCGAAGATGCGTTCATGGTGAAAGTTAAGGATTAAATGGACCTATAATCAGTTGCGGAGCCAAAAATATTATGTTGGGGCACAAGTTCAACTAATCATAAGAAGTAATAAGTATAATTATAAAAATCAAATAAGAAAGTAATAATAATTTTAATAGTGACATAATATTGTTTGAATTAGATGACATCATTAAAACAACATGAAAAACATGACCACCTAATAACTGATGAAACCATGAATTTTTTTTTAATACTATTTGAAAGTTACTATCATTAAATTATTTTTAATATATAAAAGAAACAAGGAAATAGAATAAATAATAAATGATGTCTAGTTCAAGTTAATAATTATGCAGATAGTTTGCATTAACTCTCAATGATATCCTAATAGCTTTCATACAAATAGAGGTAATTTTCCCTTATATACCTTAATATTGATATATCTTGTAAATATAAAATAATTTAATTTACTTACAAATAATTAAAAAAAGCAATGATAATTATTTAAAATTAAAATAATTCAACCTAATAAGTAAATTATAAGAGTCAATAGAAAAAATATATATTATCTACAAAACTCAAATCTTAATTTTCTTATACACAGCACAAGTCCATCGTCAATCCCAATTCTAAATTCAATACCAAAATAAGCAAGAAGTATGTAATCTTGAAAAAAAATATAGCAACAAATAATACTTTTTGAAATTTACATTTCTAAGTTATACTAAATATGATATAATGATATTTCTTTCTCAATTATAATTACTATTTATTAAACTATATATACTATTAATTTTTGGGAGGCAAATTATAATACCCAATTTGATAATATACATGTGGGATATACCTAATTTGATAAAAACATGTAGGATATACCCACTTAGATTAAAATAATCTCAAATGTCTCCATCAATTCAAACTTCAGAAGACACAACCAAATTTTGAAACTTACAATTTTATTCTATCGAGATAATAAGTGTAATATACTTTTGACAATTCATTAGTATTCTTTTAAGTTTTAATTCAAGCCATAACTATCTATTTATCGAATTGCGATCCTCTCACGGACTCCTATCGAGATGATCTTTAACATAGTACACTTTGCACATCCATATTTTTCAAAACCATTATCTCATATTCAACGGTTTTGTCACGATCGGGCTATTGACACGTGATCCACCTTTGACATTAAAACCTATGCTAAAATGACATGAAATACATAGCCCATTTATCAATTCCATAATTTCTCCTTCAATTCTATTAAATTAAGAGTGAGCTAAACGATTTTGGACTGGAATCCTCACGAATGGATATATATATAAGAGGATATATTTAGGTTAAGTGACTCATAATCCCATAATGACAAACACCATAAGTATCATAAGACACAATTCCCAAACTTTCATAATTCATTTCAAATCTCTACACCAAAAGTCATTTTCTATTAAGAACCTCACACTTATCATATAAGTGATATACTCATCTCAAAGCACTAGCTACTTACCCATTTATGTTCTTTCACACACGTGTGTCAATCAATTTTTATTATTATTTTTTCTTTGAACTTATATGGGTAAGCAACTATTTTTAATAATCACTTTCTCAACATTTATTCTCTTCATTTCTTTTCTCAACTCTCAATTTCAAGCAACCAAAATTTCACTAACTACATAACCCAACCCACCGCTATATGAAAAAATTAGGTAGGCTCAAACGGCTCATCAAAGGATAATAAGATACAAAGTTAGTGTTTGGATAGTGTATAGGTTAAGAAAAGAATGCCTAATATCATCTCCAAGCATCAATCAATACCCGAGAAACAACAAAATAATGTATGAACAAGTAAGTTAACTTCCTTTCATATTGCAATAGATTTTCTTTAAATCTTTGGAATTTTGCTAAATTTAAATGTCTTTAGCTAGACTATTTCATACCCGATCAATCGGCATTTGATGCAGACTTCTTCCCAAATCAGTGCTTGCCTCCATACTTTGCATTACCGCAGACCACCACCGAGTGTGGAAGTGGCCTCCCAAACTTGAACAAGTCACCAAGTTCCATGCCGAGTCCATCTCTTCTTTTAGCACCTTGTCAACCGGTCGGTTGACTTCCAAGCTCGAGATTGGCGAACAGAATAAAGAGTGATTGAATGACACTCTTCATGCTCGACTATCATGTTGCTTTATGGCATCATATATGGATATTTTCAGCCCTCATCGCTCACACGAAAAGTCGATCGCCTTCCCGACATCAATTAAAGCACCACCGGTTGCTAGAAAAGGCCGACCCAAGATTAGTGGTTGGTGTTTAAATTCGTGAATGTCTAGAATAACAAAATCAGCAGGAAAACAAAATCTCGAATCCTTACCAACACATCTTCAACTATGCCCTTAGATATGCAATCAATTCCACCATCATTAATGAAATTGAGGTCTTCTTTAGTTTGCCCACCAAGCGATTGAACACATTTAACGGCATCGATTTATGCTCGCCCGCATCACATAAAACATTGGGAAGGTGTTCCCATGATCTCGCACCCAAAGTGAAGCTCCCTGATCCTTTGCTTCACGGCAACTTTCTCTCGCAAGATAGCATCGCATTCTTCGTAGAGGTTGATCTTGTCAAATTTTCCCAACTTTTCTTATTCGCCAATGCATCCTTGAGAAATTTGACGATCCGGCATATTCAAGCGCATCAAGAGGAAGATTAATGTTCACTTTCTGAAAATCTCTTTGAAGCGAGCGCATTCTCATCATATTTCGCTTTCCTAAACGCTGTGAAACGGGCTATAGGCTTTGGCAACATCTCGATCATTCGCGACTTTGGTTCGCGATTTTCCTCTTTCTTCGCCTCAAACGCCTCTTCCTTCTTCGCGAGGCGCCGCCCGCCTTCGCGCTAGAGTCCGCAAACTTCCTCGCGATGGCTTGTCGCGAGGCCTTCTCTGTCGGTGTTCGCGAATTTACCTCGCGAGTCTTCTCTCTCGACTCCCTCGCGACGAGCTCCCCACCTTCCTTCGCGACCTCTTGTCGCGATGATTCATCGCGAGGTAATGGCGCGATGTGCCTCCGCTTTGTTCGCGACCGGATCGCGATCCTTCCTCGCGATACTTACTCGCGAGGCGAGAATTGGCTCTCCCGTATGATCCTCTTGGTCCCTTTCGCACCCGATGATTTTCATATGAAGCTCCACCTCAAATAAATCGCATTGACCGATTCAAGACATATGATTCTTAGGATTCTGCTCAGATTGCTGGGAATTGCCTCGCCTATGCATTCCAGCCTCTCTCATGGCCATCCGCCCCACTTGGTTCTCCAACATCTTTACTTGTTTTCCAAGGGCTATCACAGTATTGTTGATGGCGCTGACCGTGTTTCAGAGCGCTCATCCTATTCCCAAGCCATCGGATCTCGAATCTCACGAGTCACCATTTGTTGGTGACTCGTATTCACGATTGCTCGCCAACAATTGTTGCATCATATCCTCAATGCTCGGCTTCTTGGCTCCACAATCATTCCATTATTAACAAAGAAACCAGGTGGTAATTGTCGAGCATTCACAAGTAGCATAGGAAAATTGGGATGATTCCTATTGTTAGGATGATAGTATGGATTCCACCGATTCCCCTGCCATTACTCCTTGGTTCAAAATTGAACCTCTTCGATATTCTCGCGCCATGGTCACAAATATCCGCCCTTCCTCTCAACAGCATCTTCCAGAGTTGTGAACTTCTAACAAGTCATCATACTTGTCATCCAACTCTACAAAGAGCCCACTCTTCCGATCGGCCGCCTCTCCATCGGCCATTGATAGCTATGGATGCCATCTCCTCAATAATTCTCAACGCCTGCCTATTCCACGATCGAGCAGCATCCTCCCACCGACGATCTACAATGCTTCGGTGTTAGCACCGAGTCCACTATAAAATTGCGTTACTTGTCGCTTCGTGTGAAAACCCATGCCGTGGACACTTTGAGCAAGTCAATCGCCCCAAGCCTCAATAACGACTCATCTCCCAATTGTGAAAATGGAGATCTCGCAATGATCTTCCGAGCCTGGCGGTGGGAAGTATTTAGATAAAATTTCTCACAGAGTCGCCCCACGTGATAATCCTCGATCCGTCCAAGCTCAACCGTCTTTCGCTTGACTCTTAGCGAAAATCCGAACATCCGCATCCGGATGGCATCACCGCACTCCGCTCGCTTGATAGTATCACGATATCCAAGAACGCCCAAGTGAGCATTGGGTCTTCGAAACCCCTCCCAAACCGCTCCGCTTGTATCATGTCATCGATGAGGGTGTTTTAACTCAAAGTTATTCGCGCTGACGCTCGCCCCACCTCCACCTTGAACCGATCCGTGAGGTGGCCTCGTATACGTGGTCGAGCAGGCAGTGGCGTGTTTCACCACCCATCCGCCCATTCGATTATTCAACGCCAATTAGCGTTGCATTGTCGCTAACATCTCCTCCATTTCGCCATCCGATCGTGCTCGCATATCTCGCCATTGTCTGTCTTGTCTTCTTTCTCGCCTCTCTTATGTGATCTTTTCAACTCAAGATCCAAGGAATAATTTCTTTCCTTTGGGATCTTGTAATCATGCATCGCATAGAGATAAAAATAAAATCGATCCGAGAAATACGTAAATAATAAGATCTTTTTTTATTTTCTATTTTAATTTTATTTTTTTATTTTTTTTAAACGCTCCAATTAATAACTACAATCCGAAAATTATCATCGTGAAATCTAAACAAATTCCCAAGAACGGCGCCAAAATTTGATCGCTAATAATCCTACCAAATAAATGATAGTAAAACAAGAAGTATATATATCGTATCCACATGGACTGCGACTCGAGAACACAACAATTAATTAACACAGAATCTTTATTATTATCCAGGCAACAAAATCAAGAGAGGATATTATAAAACTAGACTCGAAAATAAAGATAGGAATAAAACTCGTGATATAAAAGATCGATCCTGGGATGTACTTAACCAACCAAATTCACACAATTTACCTATTAACTGCTCACCAATTTAATCCACATTCATATGAAGGATCACTAATGTAACTATAGTTTCCGCCAGATGACCTATAGTAGTAGGTTAGCCTAAACTCTATCTCCGCGGGTCTCAAGAGAAGTAAGCTAATTACCAAAAGCACACAAAGATTTAACCTCCTACAGCTCACCTATCTCCGCGGGTCTCAAGGTAAAATCAGATTATGAATTCAAGATATCGATTATGCAATTAATTCCGCCAAGACATCAATCACATAACTAGCATGCATTAATATCGCCGATACCAACACATGAGAATTAAAGCCAAGAATCATAAATCATGAATGGACGGCAAAACAAGATCAACAGATCAATCATATAAATCTAGTCGACATACAAACCCTAGGATCAATATTAAATTTAGCTACGCATGATTAAATTCTCAAAGCAATAAATAAATAAATAAATAAAGCATAAATTGAGATAGAAAGATAAAACCGTAGAATTTCGCGAAGAACAATTATAGCGACTTGAATTCGGAAGAAAAACCGAATTCTAAAACTAAACTATGAAATTGGAATGAAAATACTTAAAGTAAAAGCTAAACTAAATTAAACGGAAAAGAACTTGCAAAAGAAAATAAAGAAGAATTCGTGTTCGCTCTAATAATAAGTGTAATATACTTTTGACAATTCATTAGTATTCTTTTAAGTTTTAATTCAAGCCATAACTATCTATTTATCACTCTCTTCCCTTCGAACGGTTTTGTCACAACACGAAAGCCCATTTATCAATTCCATAATTTCTCCTTCAATTCTATTAAATTAAGAGTGCTTTTTTGGACTGGAGAAGGAGCCCAAGCATCAATCAATACCCCGACAACAAAATAATGTATGAACAAGTAAGTTAACTTCCTTTCATATTTTTCTTTAAATCTTTGGAATTTTTGTTAATCCAGTCGATAAATCGAACTAATTTTAATAAATTTCATAAAATCGGTCGAAGTTTTGATAAATCCCGTCGATTTTTCATAAAACCGGACGAAGTTGCGATACATTTTATCGATTTTCCATAAAACCGGTCAACTGGATTTATCCTTAAGTCAAACATAGGATTTACAAGATTAATTTAAAATTGGTCGATTGGATTTATGCAAAACTCGACGGTTTATTTCCCAATCGACCGGTTTTAAGTATATTTGTTGATTTATCGCTCATTATTGTTTTACTTGTTATGATTTATAATTTTACTACGTTAATTTATTGTTGCTAATCGCGAAAAATCGGACATAAGCGGACAATTTGATGAATAGGTAATAGTGCAGAACTTATAATTAGCGCCCATAATTTTTATTGTTGTTAATTGCAAAATGATCGAGCATAATTGGACAATTTAATGAATAGGTGATAGTGCATAATTTATTTAATTAGACAGTAGTTGATTGTACGTAATTTATTGTGTAATTAGACAATAGTCTATAATTTATTGTTTATTGTGATAGTGCATAATTTATTGTGTGATTTGACAATAGTTGATAGTTCATAATTTATTATGTTTTAACTTATTTTTGTCGTTAATTGTTAGTAAAAACTGTAGTGTACGCATTCAATAAAACAGGTACAATTTATTGTTAATTGTTCTAGTTGGAATTAATAAAACCGGTCGGGATACCAAAAACCAGTCAAAAATTGATAAAACCGATCGTTCTATTACTAAAATTCCGGTCACGATTTCAATTTATATTTTAAATTTATAACCAATACTTGCAAAATTTTCTATTTTAAAATTATTATTCATAATTTAAATTGATCATAGTTGTCTTCGAAATTTCTATTTTAAAAATTTTAGCTGTAATTTTAATAATGGATCGTAATTTGTAAATTTATAATTTATAAGTTTAAATTAAATTAATTATTTTAGTTGTCGCACATCCAACACAAAAATACAAATTATACAATAATAATCATATTTCAAATAACATAAGTGAAATTTCACATACAAAATAATTAAAATTAACAAAACCGATCGAGGTTACAAAAAATCGGTCGAAATTTGATAAAACACGATCATTATATTCCTAAAATGCATTCACTGTTTTCAATTTATATTTTAAATTTATAACTAATATATACCTGCAAAATTATATTTTATATTTATTATTAGTAATTCAAATTGATCACAGTTGTCTTCCAAATTTCTATTTTAAATTTATTATTCATAATTTAAATTAATTTTTTTATTCTGAAAAATAAAGGTTCTAATTACGTAAATAAAACAAGAATACCTGCAAAAATTCAATGATCATAATACAATCATTACTACATACAATCATGACTAACTTTTTTCCAAAATAAAATCAATGTATAGTAACACTGAAAAACATGCAACAACTGATACAATTAAGGATAATTTCGGCACCCTCTTAAAAATGGGTATACACAACATCTTTTTATAAATTTGGGTATTTTTGTCATACTACTATACTATTTCGATATTTTTGCCTATTAACACTTATTTTTTTTTTAAAATGGCCCCCCTAGGGCTAGGGCCAAGAGTGGCTTCGTCACTGCCTATAATATTTCTAGAAGTGCACGTGCCATCTTCTTAATTAGAAATATTCACACTATATTACAAGCAATTAACTGAAATTTCTATCATATATTTTTCTAAGTTCACTCCAATTTATATCGATAATTAATTACATTGTTGTTTTCCGTGTATTTTCTGTCTAATAGATGATTTTACAAGATTGTACGAAAATGACTGTTAGGCTTCGATGATTTTGAAAAGTGGGGAAAATGAAGTGATTAGGTTTGGATGATTTTGAAAAAGTAGGAATAGATAAGAGAGGAAGAGTACTGGAAGAGACATGCAATAAGAAGAAAGATGATTGTTTTACTGTTAATCGTGATTAGACAAAAAAAGAAGACAATGGGGTATTAGTGATTTGAAATAAAGTTCTGTAGTTTTATGCATGTGAAGTTTTATTTATCGTTTACGTTCTATGAATTGTGTGTAAATCAGTCATTGTTAACGTGTTTATTAAGAGGGTGTTTGGCTGAGCTTATAAGCTGTTTAGGAAGCTGTTTAGGAACTTATAAATTGTTGCAAAGTGTTTGGCAAGATAAGTTCATAAACAGCTTATAAGCTGTTAAGATAAGCTCCAACAGCTTATAAGCTCCTCTAAAAATAAGTTGGTCAACCCTAATTTATTTTTTCATAAACTTATAAGTAATCATGAATTTACCAAAATAACCTTATTATAGTTCGTTATTTCCTATATATACACTATCAACTTCACATCTCATCAATTTTATCTCTCTAACTATGATTTTCTCTCTCTAACTCACGATTCTTTCTTTAACTTATAAGATCAATTAACCAAACACTTTAACAACTTATAAGAACTTGAGACATTACCTCTTATAAGCTCTTGAAACAACTTATAAGCTCTTGTTCTCTAAAATAAGCTTAGCCAAACACCCCTAGATTACTTTTATGACATAGAAATAAAGCTAATCTCAAATTATGTTCGATGGAGAGAAGAGAAAGAAAAAAGCTAACAACATAGTATTTATGGTATTTTTACAGTTTAACCTAATCATAACACGACACTAAAAATATATATGCATGCATGTTTCGTCGAAAAATAGTAAATTATGGGATGTATCTTTACAGTTTGAGGAACTAGTTTTTGACATTTCCATTAATTTATCAAGCTGTAATTAAATTCATTATACCATTAGACAAACAATGTACTTTAACCTTCTTTTCCTATAATTCACTATATCTTTTTTTGGTAATTTAATACAGAAATTTTAAAGGTTGCATCACGGTATAATTCACTATATCTTAGTGTGTAAGCTGCATCTCTACTTAATTTCCATATAAGAGCAGATAATTTTCATTTCAGAAATTTTCGGGTAAATTTCTTTCTTATTTTCTTCAGGTCCTGTTCGCAAAAGGTGCAATTGGCTAGGGTCCAATATTTGAAAGGGGCCCATAAAAAATCAGTAAATTGTTTTATTTAACGAATTGGTGTGTTATATTTCGATGAATCATTTCTCCGGACAGAAGAAGATTATGGACACACTTACTCGAAATCTCACTTATCAGATTCCATTACGAAAGACACAATTTTTTCTGGAGAATTCGCCATGATATACCTGATCCATGCATAATATCATTCAAAATGGATACAAATTTTAACTGCTACTTATGGGGTGTTTGGCTGAGCTTATAAGCTCTTTAAAACAGCTTATAAGCTATTTATGAGCTTATAAGTTGTTGTAAAGTATTTGACAAAATAAGCTCCTAAATAATATAATTTGTGAAAATAAGCTCCAACGTCTTATAAGCTCCTCTAAAAATAAGTTGGTCAACCCTAACTTATTTTTTCATAAACTTATAAGTAATCATGAATTTATCAAAACAACCTTATTATAGTTCGTTATTTCCTACACATACACTATCAATTTCACATCTCGTCAATTTTATCTCTTTAACTCACGATTCTTTCTCTAACTTATAAGATCAATTATCCAAACACTTTAACAACTTATAAGACTTGGGCATTCACTCTTATAATTTCTTGAAACATCTTATAATTTCTTGGAACATATAATTTCTCTAAAATAAATTTAGCCAAACACCCCTTAGTATCGATAATAGGTCGAAAAGTATCTAAAAATATCAAATGTATATGAAACCGACTGAATGGTCTATATTGATCTGTATTGGGCCCGCCCACTTCGACAATGGGCTTTCTCATTATATTACAATTGTAGCCCAAAATTTGATACAATGCCATTTGCATTAATCGCATAGTAATTCGCGTGATCGCGTCATAATAGAAGATATCACGATTGAAATGTTCTTGTCCAGAACTTCGCAAACTCAAATTACTCCCCAAACAATACATACAATAAAAAGAAGATGATGATGGTTAAGATTACCAATGATAATAAATAATTTCTTTTAAAAATATAGAAATTTATGATGAGATGATTAATTCGATCCGAAGCTAATTGTAAAAGTTATATTTCCAAAACATTTTTTTCGAAAATTTTCATGTAAATATTTTGATTTGATTATGATTTATCAAATATAGGTAAAACAATGTAAAATTATTTTGGATTGATCCCACTTACAACTGTTTAAAAAAATCCATTTTTTTAAAGGTAGGCCTATTCGCAAAAGGCAAACTACTATAATAAAATGGCGGAAGCACGTTCCCTTACACAAAACACATTAGAGGCAGTCTCATGTACATTCATCCATATATGCAGACTTTGATACTTTTATTCAATGTAAATGATATTTTTCTTCTATCTAAATGTTCCTTTTTAAATTACAAGGTTAAAAATAAATGCTACTTTTCTTTATGTTTTTCTTAACATTAAACGATATTTTATCCGTCCTCAGAGTGTGAATGAATGTACATGAGTTTTTGTGAACATATTAATATTTACACAGAAAGTGTAGGCAGCAGCAGCAGAGGTAAGAATCATAAGACAAAATGGCGGAGGAAGTGAGCAACAATTGATTTTATTCATATACTGTCTAAATCTTATTAATCTTATAAAAATATTAAGTTCATAATTTTATGTCACTTTTGATATATAGTCTACATTTGTGGTCTGTGATGGAGTGGCCAAATTTCTCATCCCGATTTCAAAAAAGGAGACTTGGTTACTGCGAGGGAAGAATATAGTCTTATTAAATCTACCGAGTTCATGTGCCTTTCTCCTACCATCTTGGAATTCTTGGTAACAATTGCATCTTTGCATTATTAATTTCATTATATTACAATTATATCGACATAAAGGAATGCCTGGGATGATTGCTTACACTGGTTTCTACCAGATTTCATCTCCAAAACAAGGCGAAACCGTGTTCGTTTCTGCTGTATCTGGAGTTGTTGGGCAGCTCGTTGGCCAATTGGTGTAAGTTTTATAGCCCAGTTCATAAAAGTATTAAGTTTTCTAGCCATTTAGGGTATTAAAGGTTCATAAAAGTATGAGTTTTCTAGCCATAGCCTGATTCATAAAAGTATGAGTTTTCTACCATTTAGGGTATTAAAGGTTCATAAGAGTATGAGTTTTCTAGTCATTTGGTGTTTACTTTGCATGATTAATATTTTGAAGGATTGATTATTTGATGGATTAAATGTGTGATAAGATAATTTTTATCTATCAATCCTTTGTTTACTACAAAGGATTAGTGAAGGATTAAGATTGAGATAAATAATTCTCCATTTATTTGGAGGATTATTTCAATCCTACCTATATTGGTTGGATTAATATTAATGAAGAATAATTCAAGGATTAAAATAATCCCGGGCTTTGGGATATCCTCAAATATTAATCCTTAAAAGTAAACACTTGATTAGGTTGGACTAATTTTATCTATCCAACCTAATCATGCAAAGTAAACACCTCCTTAGGTGGTGTTTACTTTGCATGATTAGCATTTTGAAGAATTGACTATTTGATGGATTAAATGTGTGATAAGATAATTTTTATCTATCAATCCTTTGTTTACTACAAATGATTAGTGAAGGATTAAGATTGGGATAAATAATTCTCCCTTTATTTGGAAGATTATTTCAATCCTACCTATATTGGTTGGATTAATATTAATGAAGAATAATTCAAATGATTAAAATAATTTCGGGATTTGTGATATCCTCAAATATTAATCCTTAAAAGTAAACACTTGATTAGATTGAATTAATTTTATCTATCCAACCTAATCATGCAAAGTAAACACCTCCTTAGGGTATTAAATGACAAAATTGGCGCTGCTATGTCATTGGAAGTGCAGGCACCAAAGATAAGGTTTTCTAAGATGTATATGCAATTTTAATATGACCATTACCGCTATCTAACTAATCATATCTTTACATACTGTTGAAGGCCAAATTCGGATTCGATCATGCCTTTAATTACTATAGAGAAGAAACATGATGATCTAAATGCTGCTTTGGAAAGGTCTATTCTAAACTTTTCAATTTAACATCAATTTTATCATCAAAGTTCATCTGCGTGGATTGACTCATGACATTGGCACTCCTTGGCCAAATAACATGTCACAAAGTTCACTTGCGGAATAATAGCTCTCATGACAGAAACTCAAAAGATGTAATTCAAGGAAACCTCTGCAAATTTGGTGTGGTTGTTGTCTTTGAGCCTTTATTGCGCCGTTTCTAGCACTTAAATGATAAATATGGTTTGAGTTGGTCTAGCTCCTATACATCCGTCCGCATGCGCGACTTTGATATTTTTACGTATAAATGATATTTGATATTTTTTCAATGTAAATGATACTTAAACAAATGATATTTTTCTTTAATATAAATGATATTTTTCTTTATAACAAATAATACTTTTATTAAATGCACAATGCGGACTGATGTATATGAGTTTTTTGTGATATGATTTAACTTTGTTTTTGGAAGTTCAAAGTACTTATAATTCAGGAAAAAAAAATCATAATTTTGTTTAACTTCAGGGTTTTAAAAGCAAATGCAATAAAAACCAACAACCTTTTGAGAAATATCTAAAAGTTTATGCATATCAGATTATCTATGATCTAAAGAACTTATATGCAGTATTCTTGAAGTTAAAGACATTTAAATTATAAAATACCTATACCCTATATTGCAATTACATGTAAGTATTTAGGGGGTCAAAAGTTGAATTACCAATTTGAATTAGGCTAGGCTCGAACTTATTAGGAGTATTTAATGTGATGACGACTCAACTGCATTACTATATACATCTTAGGTGCAAAATTCAAAGCTTTTTATCAATGTTGATGAGGTTGTAGCATAATTTATTGAAAAATACAAACAATTAAATTATTAAAACATGTTCATGGGAAAATAGCCATTAAAAAATTAACACAAATCAAGTTCTCGCCTCGGAGTTCCGATACAATTACTTCATCGCCGCCATCTGACAGCGAGATTGAGAAACAAGTGGATCTAGATATCCCTGTCGGACCCAGACCGGACAACATGAAGGAATATCCATATTTATATGCCGTTCGAATTCTCTCCTCCGTTTTGTATCGCATCCTATTATTAAATTCATTATTTTAATAATATTTATTATAAAAATATAATTATTACTTTGTCCATTCATTGAAATCGTTCTATGATCTTGGTGCCGTGGATAAAGGGGTGATCTGAGAACCACGCATATCACAGCAAAGTCTTGCAGCGTTAGTAGTCATCTTGTATAACACGATAGTAAGAGCGTGCGCACAAGAATTTGTCTTTAATCAATTACGAAGACCGTAAACTGAATGTAAATAATAAATAAATAAATTAATGGATAACGATTAAAATATGGGTTATATGTGTTTTTTATAAATAGATGGGTGGATTTATGGTAAAAATTATGAAGTTGATATTTTTGAAAAAAAAAATGAACGTTCTTTTTGACATACCATAATAGAATTAAATATATAGTTTTGGTGAACGGAAGATTATAATATAATAAACTCAATTTAATATTTATTACTAAAAATTGAAGTTTTAAAATCTGTGTTTCCTATTTATGGAATAATCAACCTTAATACCATCTCCATCCACCAAAAGCGTGTCATAATTGTCTTATTCAACGTCCACAAATAATGTTTCACTTTGCTCTATGGAACGCTCAATCTTATAATTCAACCTCACAATCACTCATTATTTACCAATAAACCACTCATTGGCTTATATTTAATTCTTATAATTCAATCTCAACCACTCATTTCTTACATGATATGACCATTTATCCACCAAATAATCTATCAAATATTTTAGTAAAACTCATGCTGTCCACTAAGTGACACACTTTTGGTAGACGGAGAAAGTACTTAATTATTAATTAAAAAATTAATGTACATGTTAAAAAATAGTTTTAGACCCTATCGTCGTGACTAGGGGTGTGCATCGGTCGATGAATTCGATCGACCGACCAAAGTTGCATGAATCGAAAATCGAACCGAAATGATATTTTTAAAATTGAACCGACCGATTTAAGTTTTAGGACCGATGGAATATCGAATCGAGAAAATCGATCGGTTTCGATCGATTCCCGAAAACCGACAGATTACATATTTTTATTATTTTTTAAAACACTTATTTTTATTCTAATTCCGCACACAAGCATCACAAAAATTCAAAACATCACAAAGTTCATCATAATTCCAAAAATATTTAAAATATCCAATAAAAATCATAAATAAACACGGAGTTAAATAAAATAATATATGATATATATTTATATTAATATATTTCGATCAGTTCAACTACGAACTGAACCGTTTTAGCAACCCGACAACTGAGCCAAAATTAATTGATTCTATAATTTCAAAATCGAAACTAATAAAAACTGAATAGAATAGGACATCCCAGTGAAAGTACACAATTGCCCTCCGGACCAGACTTCTTAAATCTTACCACAAGAATCTTACCCAACCGACGATGCCTTTCTATCCCCCAAGCCCACAATAACACACTGAAAAGAGAAAATGGCGGAAGAAGTGAGCAACAAGCAGATAATATTCAACGATTACATAAATGGATTTCCAAAAGAATCAGATATGATTCTCAAAACCTCCATTGTCAAACTGAAGGTGCCCGAGGCCTGCAGCGACGCCGTTTTGGTGAAGAATCTATATTTGTCTTGCGATCCCTACATGCGCAGCCGCATGAGCAAAATCGACGACAACTATGTTCCCATCTTTACCCTGGCTCGGTCTGTCTTCTCTCCCATTTATATATATATATATATATATATATATATATATATAGGGTTGGTTATAGAAAACCACCTCTTAGATAAGAATCAAAACAAATAACTACTAGTTAGATTAAGTAAGATCGACGACACATAATTATTTAATGATAAAAATAGCCAAATCCCTAAATTTTCGTTATTTGGATATTCCACATTCTATTTTTCGTTGTTCATATAATTCATGTTGTTATCATATAATCATAGTTCTTGTGCATGCTATTCATTCCAATTCATTGTTATGTTCATGTAATTGATGGTGTTATGCATATAATAGTAATAATTATGCATACAAGAATAATTACGAAAATCAATATACAAATCCTTGATTTTAGGGCTAAGCGATTATCATTAAATTATGAGGATAATTAACTATTTATAATTAATCTTGACCATTAGATTATAAAATGAATGGATACATTAGTTCTTAGTTCTCAAAAAGTTGGAGTTTCATTTGATCCACTCTATATATATATATATATATATATATATATATATATATATTCATTTATAGTGAAAAGAATGCAATGACTCCTATAGTAATTCTATTGACATTGTGTTGTATAATACACAGCCGATCATAGGAAATGGAGTGTGCAAAGTTGTGGATTCTTCTAATCCCAATTTCAAGAAAGATGAGTTGATTTGGTGTATGACTGGATGGGAAGAATATACTCTTATCAAATCTACAGAGGGCATTTTCAAAATTGAGCATACAGATGTTCCTCTCTCCTACTATACTGGAATTCTCGGTCAGTTTCTTCAAAATTAAAATCTATCTAGCTCTAATTGATCATCTTTCTTGTCTTAATAAATTCACCAGGATTATAGTATATAGCGTGCAATAATTTCAGGCTTCCCCGGCTTATCTGCTTATGTTGGTTTTTACGAGATATCGTGTCCGAAAAAAGGAGAAACAGTCTTCATTTCTGCTGCTTCTGGAGCTGTTGGTCAGCTTGTTGGCCAGTTTGCTAAGCTCTTAGGCTGCTATGTAGTCGGAAGCGCTGGAACAAAACACAAGGTTTTCTAGATCTACCTGTAATAAATTAATGCAACCAATTACATGTGTTATATGCAAAATTGACAAGATTTTTCATGTTATTGGTTTATTAGGTGGATCTGTTGAAGACTAAATTCGGTTTCGATGATGCATTTAACTATAAGGAAGAAGCTGATCTAACTGCAGCTTTAAAGAGGTTAGTTACTCCATCTTCACAATTTTTACCGTAATTAACCACAACGCTACATATATAAGTTGGTTTCTGAATAAGAATGTGTTGAGTTTTAGGTATTTTCCTCAGGGGATCGATATATACTTTGAAAATGTGGGAGGAGAGATGCTGGAATCCGTGCTTCTCAACATGAGACTGAATGGTCGGATCGTTGCATGTGGGATGATCTCACAGTACAACCACAAAGAGGCACAAGGCGTCCAAAACTTGTTTAAAATTGTAGCAAAACAAATCCGTATGCAGGGGCTTCTGGCTTCTTTCTACGTGCATTTCTTTCCGAAGTTTCTCGATTTTATTCTGCCGTTAATTAGAGAAGGAAAGATTTCGTATGTCGAGGACGTGGCCGAAGGGCTTGAAAACGCGCCGGCTGCATTGATCGGGCTCTTCTCCGGTCGCAATGTCGGGAAGCAGCTCGTGCGTGTTGCATCCGAGTAGATAGCGTCTCGCTCTCGCATGAGTTTTGCCTTTTTCAATGTCCAAGATTGTGATGAGATAGATTGTCATGAAACTTTCGACTGTGATGTTATCTTGAAAGTCTAATGTTACTTTTGTAACATCAGTTCTTCATTTGCCACAACATCAGTATCCTACAAGATGAATGATTAAGCCACAATCTTAAAGCTATTATGTGAACTTTATATACATACATATATATATATATATATATATATATATATATAGGGAGGTTAACGTAAAACCATTTTTATTGTCTGACGTGAGAAGCCGAATATCTTGTGAAAGTAAATGAATACTGCTGAAAGTTAATGAATAAAAAATAGAATTTTCGCCTCTCATGGGATTGAACACGGTGAAAATTCAATTTTGGATTCATTAACTTTCATGATATTCATTAACTTTCATAGCATATTCATTTTGTTTTCGTAGTTCTTAGTTCTCACGTTAAAATTGGTTCTTATTTGAACCTCACTCTATATATATATATATATAAGGATTGGTTTGGTGAGAAAGATACTTAATGTACGAAAATAGGAATAGTAGACATATTTCATATTTGTGTAGACAATCGAATTACTATATTGCACATGTTTGTTTAGCACATATTTCATCCATTCGTAGCACATATGCTAAATATATTAGTTTAGCACATCTTTCATTCAATGTAGCACAAGAAGAGTTATAGTGTTGCACAATAATTCGTGTAGCACACAAAACACAAAGCATGTAAACCCGAAAATTAAATCTCAACCATTGATATAGCAAATCAAATGCATGATTCATTCATATTTCTTACCAAATTATCATTTCTTACGAACCATATCTATATATATATATATATATATATATATATATATATATATATATATATATATATGGGTGGTTCTGTGATAATGGAAATCGGTGTAAAAATAATAATATATCATATCCATATATCTTTCCCCAATCAATGATCCAGATTAATAGCAATATATTAATTGATTTCGATTTTTATTTATTTATAAAATCGACAGAAGGTATGATAGAAAAGAAATAAACAAAAATTACATCATCATCCTCCACATTCCAAAAAAACCGCTGCATATCTTCATCTTCCACAAGCCAAATCACTTAATTCTAGGGGAACGACGAATCTGCAAACCACATCTTTATTTTGACAACCATCTTACACACGTCTGACATTATCTCAAATCTTGAAAAATCTTTCATCCAAATTATAGAACACTTGTTGAGACTTTAAATGTAGTTAGCACACTAAACAAAAAATGCTAGCACATGTCTCTTGTTTAATGCTGCATTTTTTTGGTTAACTTGCAACACATAATACTCTTTATGTGACACATTTAGTTGTAAAGAGTTTATTAGTATTTTTAATGTAGCATTCGTATTGTAATTTCTGTAGCATTTGTATTGTAATTTTAAAGCACATATTATACTTATCTGTTGGATATTTTGTTGTCAGAAACACATTTTATTGCATATATAAAAAGATATCATTGCACATTTGTTGTTATTATTTTGTAGCATAATTATGTATACATGTAGCATAGTTAGTTTAAAACGTTAGCACAACTAATATGATTGTTTATATTGACCTTAATGTATAAGAATAAAACACTGAAACATAAAAAAATCCAATAAGAATAAAACTGAAAAGTATATACTGAAAAATGAATATCCACAGCTTAAAAACCATAAAACACTCAAACATAAAATAAAATAATAATTAAAAAAAATAACATCAACAACAAAATAAGCACAACATAAATGCATAACAAAAATAAACTGAACAAGAAATAATTTGCGAAATTCTAATGGTATGTTCAAAAAATTAAGTTAAAAATGCTATGAAAGTGTTCCGCCAGTGCAATAGTTTGAACCACACGTATTAATCAATGCATGTGTTTTTCATGGAATTATTAGCTTCGATCACAAATAAACTTGCATAGATTAAGTATTAAAACTGAAGTAATCGTCTAAAATAATAATTTAAATGATAGATTACATGAAATCCCTAAAAAAATGAAAAAAATTGTGTGTTAGCTTAAATTAAGGAAAAGAAACAGTTTCTTAACTATTAAATTACTTATATAACCTTTGCATAAAACGCAAGTAAAAATTTATAGCAAATATAGTTGAAATTTGTAGCTTTCGAGCAGCTCTTTCAACTATCGCCTAATCCCCCAACATGCTCAAGAACCGAGAGCCGTCCAGCGACTGGACGGCCTTGATTTATTAAAATCAATGGCTTAGATTTATTCTTATTTCTTACAAAAAAACTCATTCTTACATGATCCATCATCTATATATATATATATTAATTGGATTAAATAAAAATAATTTTAAAATATTAAATAGGAACCAATTTCGTCCTTTGATTCGTGAAGATCTACGGTGAATTCATCACCTTACTTGATGGATTCAAACGTCTGGGTTCAAATCTTATGAGGGGCGAACTTTTATTTTTCTGAATTCAAAAACTTACATGAAGAATTCAAAAGTTTTCAGAAGTTCGTAGTTTATAGATTAATAATGATTTTTACAATAATCAATTACTCCATATATATATATATATATATATGTGTGTGTGTGTGTGTGTGTGTGTGTGTGTGTGTGTGTGTGGTGGTTATGGTGAGAATGCTATTATGTATAAGAAATAAGAATAAATCATAATCATTAATTAATATGTAATCAACGTTCTAGATTTCATGTTTCATTTTAAACATGATTGATGAAATCATCACCCTTATATTCGCCTAAAATCGTGTTAGGGTAAATCTGGTACAAAAAAAATGTTCTCTCTCCAAATATTTCACTTACCATAATATGACGCTTATTTTTGTTGCACAAATTGTGTAATATGTAGCACATATAGTAACTAACATTGCATCAGTGTGTTGCAAAAAACTTTAGTATTATTTTACGAAATATATTTATAGCACACATAAACACGTTATGTAGCACAATCTTAATATTTACTTTGCATAACTTTATTATTGTAGATACTAACAAAATTAAACGATGAATTAACATTACATAACCAGTGCAACGAAATCAATTGACAAAGCAACGAAATTATATTACCAGTGCAATGAAATAAATACGATAAAAAAGATAAACATTTGAAAGAATAATATCTATATAAGATATGAAATCCCACGAAAAAAAAGAAAAAATCAAATCCCATAAAAATAATATTACTAATCTAACCTCTTAATTTTTATTAAAAACGTAACATATCCAGTTATTAATACAACATATAAATATCTAATCTGGACCATTAATTTATTATGATGAAGGGCTAGCATTTATTCCTATTTCTCACCAAAATTTGCATCCTCACCTGATCCAAATCCTATATATATGGGTAGATTATTGTAAAAACCTGTATTATCCTCAAATAAAAACAATGTATTCTCCATCAAAATTACTGTACCAAACAAAAATATTTGAATTTTCACTCCTCATGAGATTTGAATTCGGATGGTGCACAATGCACTCATCCAACAAAATGATGCATCACCGTAGATCTTCGCGATCTAATAGCTGAAAATGATTCTCACGTTCTCACTTTAAATAAGGTTTTTATTTTAACATATTCATCTCTCTCTCTCTCTCTCTCTCTTTATATATATATATATATTTATGTATATATATGTGTGTGTGTGTGTGTGGAAATTAGATCAAATTCAAGCCAATCTTAAAGTTTAAATAGGAACCATTTTTAGCCTTTGATTTGTGAAGATTTACGGTGAATTCATCAAATTACTTGATGTATTTAAACACCTGGGTTTGAATCTCATGAGAAGTGAATTTTTTTTTGAATCTAGACACTTTCACGACTAATTCGAACACTTTCACGGTGAATTCAGACGATTTCATGAGTTCATAAAAAACATAAAAATTCGTTCTCATGGCATTCAAACCCGGTGTTTGAATTCAACAAGTAATGTGATGAATTCACCGTAGGGCTTTACGAATCAAATGTTGAAAATGGTTCTTATTTTATACTTTAAGATTGGTTTGTATTTTATCCAATTCTCATATATATATATATATATATATATATATATATATAGTGAGATTCAAATAAAAATTATTTTAATTTGAGAACTAAGAACCACGAAAATTCAATATGAACAAAATGAAGTCGCTATACATAAAAGTTAATGCATCTGCTAGAAAAATTACTGAATCCAAAAATTAAAAAAATTTCACCCAAGCGCGTTTCCCATAAGTAGCAAAATTTCCACACACACACACACACACACACACACACACACACATATATATATATATATATATATATATGTGTGTGTGTGATGGATCAAATGAGAACCACAAATATTTTGAGAAATGAGAACTAATCCTAACCATTGATTTGATCCAATCCTATGGTCCCTAATTATAGTTATAATTATAGCATATTAGTTAATAATATTAACATTGAGGATATTTTTGTCATATTAAATTATTATTAACGGATGACATGCTAGATTTAAGGGATTTAGTATGAATAATTAATGCATCCAATTTTAGTTTATATTATTTGTTATTGGTTTATTATATTAACAATTGATTATTCGGTAATCATCTTTTGAATCAATTACACATGATTTTTTTCCACTGTACAATATTAATTGCCTCATCAGGTTTGTAATTTTTTTCTTCATGATTTTTTAAAATTGATGAATGACATGAATTATATATTGTTTGCGTTAGTTCTTATCAAGTTTATTTGTATTTTTGTTTCTTTTTTATTTTTAAAAAATGATGAATGACATGAATTATATGTTTACGTTAGTCCCTATCAAGTTTATGTTGTTCAGTTCAAAATCACGTTTGACCAAAGACCAGATTTACTATTTGTGATAATTAAATCGTGAAAATCAATATTAGTTCGTTAATAAAATATCATTGTATAAGATAAATAATTTTGTGCACAAACATGTTACCGATATGCATAAGAAATTTCATGCATAACTATTGGTTTTGAATGCACAACGATCAAACTTTTGTGCATGATAAAAATCCTAGCATAACTACTGATTTTGAACACAAATACATGTTCACGTAAAATAGTCTTTTATGCACACGTGCATAAACTATATTTTTTTTTTGGGTCAATTAATACAGAAATTTTAAAGGTTGCGTCACGGTGGACTCGAACTCGAAACCTTTGGCCTCGGGCATTAACCACTCTACCACTAGGCCAACACACACACACTAAAAAAAATGTAATATCTCTGTTCAATCATTTCTACATCCTTGTGCATATGTAATATCCAAGATTTTAAAATATGAAAAATGTATTAATTGATATTGCAGAGAGAGAAAGAGAGATATTGATTGAGGAATGCGAAAAATCAGGGGATGAGGTAGTTTCAGTGGGTATGGTGACTCACCAAAATTACCTTAATACACCTACGTATATTAAATCAGCAAATAAGTAGGGAAAAAGTCAAACCATGTTTTATAATAAAATCAATATAGTCCATTAGATCAGATGGAATCTACGGTCGAGATAAGTTCTTAGTTCTTATCTTAGAAGTGGTTCATTCTATAACCAACCCCTATATATATATATATATATATATATATATATGTGTGTGTGTGTGTGTGTGTGTGTGTGAAGAACAAATAAATTATTTGTAGAAATTTGGATCAACCGGTTACTAATTAATAAGGACATCCATTAAAACATTAAGTTGATCAAAATGTTATTTAATAAAGATATTAATGAATATAATTCATTAATATCTGAAAATTAAACAGATCTGATGTAGATAGCAATTGATGGGCCAATAAATACCTGAAAATTAGGTAGAGCTATGTAGGTGCTCTAAGATATAGCCCAACTCACTGCCCTGAAGAGCTATGACTCGTTCGGACGGCTGCGATTAGTAAATAAATATTTGTTAATTATAAATTAATTAAATTTTAATTAAGATTTAGTAATTTTGATTTAAGATTTATTAATGTTTTATTATAATTTATTATTAATGTTTAATTATTGATGTCTATTAACTTTTAAGAAAAATTATTAACCATAATTAAAATTTAATTAGGACAAATCGATGAATGCCTCTTTATATTTTTCATTATTTCTGTATGAGATAAAGAGAAGGGAATAGCGTGGAGTATTAATTACAAATTAAAAACACCTGTAGGGACGGATAAAAATATCATTTGTTCTTAACAAAAATATTATTTACATTGAAAAAACATCAATTTTTTAATCCTGTAATTAGCATGTATTATTTATATTGAATAAAAATATCATTTGTATTAAATAAAAGTATCAATGTCTGCATATACGGACGTCCGCATAAGAGAACACCTCATTACAAATTAAGGGGGAGAAGTTTATGTATCAATATTTAAGTATTCTTTCATTAATAATGTAAAATGTTTAGTAATAAATTCATTTTAAATTTTTAATATTTTCACAATATGTCCTGATGTGGTATTTTCACCATCTAAGATATCGCGTGACACGTCATAATTTGATGAGGAAATAATATTTGTAAATACATAATTTGGTTTCTTTTATATGGGTCCAAAATAATGACTTGTCAATTGCCATGCGAATTTTAGGTACGAGAACTATCAACTTATGACTTAATTATGAAAGTTATAACTGAAAATTTAAATGTCAATTTATAATTTATTAAATATTGGAATATTATTAAAAAATGCTCAAAGCTTCGACATAACTAGTATTTGGACGTCATTCGTCAACATTTTTGTTCTTTCGATAAAGATCAATTGTATATAGACTACCTTGTCACAAAAAAAATTGTATAGCTAATAAGCTAAGTAAACTTATCTTTATTTATTCTTATGTAACTTGATCATAATTAAATTAAAATTTACTAATATATTTTACTTGAAAAATAAATAGTAAAAATTTCAACGAGAAAACTCCTGATGGAAGTTTAAAATTAAAATTAGAAAATTATGAGTTTTTTTTAAAAGATAGATATGGTAAAAATATAAAATGCATCAATAACTATTAAAAAATTCCTATAATTGTTTTCATTGAAATTGGCTAGACTTCTGTTGGAATTTTGTAAATTAAAAATTACAATGGAAGTTGAAGACATCCATGTTATTTGAATTCTCATTTTAAACCCTAAAAATGTTGCTAATGATAGAGAAATCAAAATATAACTCGATTTAATATTTGAGAATTATTTTAGAAACATAAGTGTTGATCACATTTTTATTATCACAAGTTCTTTTTTCGAAAGTCTAAGAATAAAATTTACCATTCTTTATCCAACATTATGTCAAATAAGTATCATTTTAGTCCAACTCTAAACTACCCGGAAATTTTAAATATTATATAGTTTTCATCATATTTTATTCCAATCATACACATTTTATGTAAAGCTATTCACTTGCATCAAATTTCATACGAGTGTGAAAATGCATCATTTCGATGCAAAATCCATATCAAAATGACACTATACATTGGATTTGCTATTTTCGTTCACGTCATGAGATGATCGCGTTTTTTAATTTTTTTTAACATTGTCATGTAATTCAAATAATATTAAACTATTATTAAAATTGTTATAATTAGTTTTAAATTTTATTTTTAAAATTACACTTATAACTTCTCAAATTTATAATTATTTGGGCCCCCAGAAAATATGTCTGGCTCCGTCACTGGATGAGTCCACGGTAAAAATTATTGAATTCATTTTTCTTCGTTTATGGCCGCCACAAGTTCATGCTATATAATTAAAGTACAAACTCCCTTTCTAAACACGCACAACACACACCGAAAGAGAGAGCAGCTGGAAAAGTAAATTAATGGCGGAGGAAGTGAGCAACAAGCAGATAATATTCAACGATTACATAAATGGATTTCCAAAAGAATCAGATATGATTCTCAAAACCTCTATTGTCAAACTGAAGGTGCCCGAGGGCTGCAGCGACGCCGTTTTGGTGAAGAATCTCTACTTGTCCTGCGATCCCTACATGCGCAGCCGCATGAGCAAAACCGACGACAACTATGTTCCCATATTTACCCCTGGCTTGGTCTGTCCCAATATTTACGTATACATGATAGAGATATATATTTATGCTATTGTTAACATTCTTTATATTAATTTGAATTTGGATTACGCAGCCAATTGCAGGATATGGAGTGGGCAAAGTTGTGGATTCTTCAAATCCCAAATTCAAGAAAGGTGACTTGATTTGGGGTATGACTAGTGGATGGGAAGAATATACTCTTCTTAAATCTACAGAGGGCCTTTTCAAAATTGAGCATACAGATGTTCCTCTCTCCTACTACACTGGAATTCTTGGTCAGTTTCTTCAAAACTTCAGTCTCCTGTTTGGAATTTTACTGTGACTCGTTTTATGCCCTAATATTGCAAATTAAACTATACTAATTTGAATGAAGAAAGTAATTTTGACTAGTCTTTGCAAGTTGAATAATGATTTTCTTAATCCTATGTAACAAATTTAGGCATGCCGGGGTTATCTGCTTATGTTGGTTTTTATGAGATATCATGTCCGAAGAAAGGAGAACGTGTCTTCATTTCTGCTGCTGCTGGAGCTGTCGGTCAGCTTGTTGGCCAGTTTGCTAAGCTATTAGGCTGCTATGTGGTTGGTAGTGCTGGAACCAAAGATAAGGTTTGCTCTGCTTATATATAATATATATGCGATTTTTATTTTTGTTTTTAGTTGGTTAATATATATATGCAATTAAATTATACGATAATTTATTATATGCTTAGTTTTTCATGTTTATTAGGTGGATTTGTTGAAGACCAAATTCGGATTTGATGATGCGTTTAATTATAAAGAAGAAGCTGATCTGAATGCAGCTTTAAAAAGGTTAGTTAATTAGGCAATCCCAATACTACACAATTAGCTAGGTGAATCCCTCAAAACCCTAAATAAAAGAAGAGGCGGTCGTGGGACCCACTAATTTATTTGTTTTTAATTAATTAATTATGATTATTTAATACTTAATAAATGATTACTACTAATCTAACTGTTAATCGCGAACGTCCACGCCTGAGAGTTTTTGGCATAAAAGAATATGTGTTGTCTGTGTTAGATGTTTCCCTGAAGGGATCGACTTATACTTTGAAAACGTGGGAGGAAAGATGCTGGAAGCAGTGCTTCTCAACATGAAACTCAATGGTCGGATCAGTGCGTGTGGAATGATCTCGGACTACAATAACCTTAAAGAGACACAGGGGTGCGAAACTTGTTTAAGATTGTATCAAAACAAATCCGCATGCAGGGATTTGTGGTGTTCGAATACTACTCCCACTATCCAAAGTTTCTGGAGTTCATATTGCCGCTCATAAAGAAAGGGAAGATTGCATATGTGGAGGACGTGGCGGAAGGGCTCGAGAGTGCGCCGGCAGCGCTGGTTGGGCTCTTCTCCGGTCGCAACGTCGGGAAGCAGCTCGTGCGTGTTGCCTCCGAGTAGCGAGTACATCTTGCTCTCGCTCAAGTTTTTAGTGTTTTTTTAATTTATAGCTGTTTATTTATTAGCATGCATGACTATTGGAATATTTATTATGTTCTCGTTTGCCACGTCTACAACTATGTTAGTTAAGTTGTTAGAGTTTGTTAGGTGACGTAAGCGAGGGTTAGTTAAGTGGTTAGGTTTTCTGTTATAACACCTGTATAAATAGCATGCAGACTACTGTGTATTCGTATTGGTTTTTCAACATTTTCAATAAATTAACAAAAACTTCTCAAAAATATCAGCTTAGCTTATCTCTCAACATTGACTAAGTTGTAATTCTTGTCCATACATCGGACAGCAACGGGCCGACTGCAGTGTGCTAAACGTGCGACATCCCGCCTCAAACATTATTCAACTCCTTTAATTCTCTGCATTTAATCAATGCGCCGTTCATACTACCATAGGCGGATCTAGGGGTAGCTGCACCGGGCTCCAGCCCGGTGCAAGCCCCAAACTTTTTCTTTCGTTTATGTATTATATTAAGTTCAATTCAAAATTAGCTCAGTCCAAAATAATTAAAAAATTAAAACAAAATTGTTATTGTTGGATTTTCTTATATTTTTGACTCATGAAAAAAGCCCATAAGAAGGTTATAAGAATGAAAAGGGTCAACCACCATTTTTGAAGGGAGAAATTGAAGTAGCCAAAACAGAAAAATTCGTTCCTTTTTTTTCCTTTCGGATTTTCGATGCGCAGCTTCAGAAAAATTCCGTTTCAGGATTGAACCGTTAGATCATTGTGATTTTTGGACGAAGCTTCACTGACATCGAGCCAACGTTTTGGACAGTGGAGATCGGATTTTGAGTTCGAATATCGGGTTTTGTCGATCTGAATAGAGGAAAATTTCTGGTAATATTTTTCTTAATCTTTGTTCGATTTTGATTCCATACATATTGATGTGCTTATTTTCGAGTGTATGATATTTTGTATGCCTCCAATATAATTTAAAGAAGATTGTGTACTGTTCCATTGTTGATTATAGTGGATTTAAACGACTCTAGTAGTCCCGTGATTTTTTTCCTCTCTTTCCTTTTAAGAGGGTTTCCACGTAAAATTTTGTGTCTCCTTATTGTTGTGTGCCTACTATTTTGAACGGTATATTGATGCTTTTGGAATACCCTATTTGTCTGAATCCTCAAAGATTCATACGAGTCGGAAAAATTAGCCTAACAAAGTTGTCATATTCTTCCTCAGCGCTGTATCTGCTCAAGTGTTTACTGATATTGCTCTCTGCCCATTCGAAGCTGTCAAAGTTGAAGTTCAATCGCAGCCAAATTTTGCCAGTGGTTTGGTTGATGAATTTCCTAAAATTTACGTTAAAGAAGGGTTTATATTGAAAGAAATTTTATTAAAAATATAAATATAAACTCAATTATTGATGGATTTTGTATATTGAAATCTCGCAACTTATGAAAATATAGAAATATTTTAGTATTTATGATATTTAATACTCCGAAGTATTTATTTTCAGCCTACCCCCTCATCAACTTCTGGATCCACTCATGCATACTACAAAACAAGCACACACAACGTACACACACTGGAGGAGATCGAGCAGCAGGAGAAGTAACTAATGGCGGAGGAAGTGAGCAACAACAAGCATCTGATATAAAGGACTACGTCCATGGCTTTCCAAAAGAATCTGATATGATTCTCGAACTCGAGGTGCCCGAGGACCACGGCGACGCCGTTTTGGTGAAGAATCTCTATTTGTCCTGCGATCCTTACATTGAGCAAACTCGACGACTATTATTTTCCCATTTTCACCCCTGCCTCCGTCTGTCTTCTTCTCTCCCATATTTGAAATAATTGCTATTGTTGACATTCTTGATTAAATTTGCATTGGATTACACACAGCCAATTAGAGGATATGGAGTGGCAAAGTAGTGGATTCTTCTCATCCCAATTTCAAGAAAGGTGACTTGATTTGCAAAATAGTCTTATTAAATCTACAGACGTTCTTCTCTCCTACTACACTGAAATTCTTGGTTAAAACATCTAATTCTACTTGATCATGTTTCTTCGATTATTTTAGACGACATATAAGCTCCAACAGCTTATAAGATGTAATATCTCAATGTCATTGCTTTGGCTTTATCTTGTATGTCATTGGTTCATTAGGTGGATCTGTTGAAGACCAAATTTGGATTTGATTATGCATTTAATTACAAAGAAGAAGAAGCGGGTCTGAATGCAGCTTTAAAAAGAAGGATTTGTGGTGTTTCTTTACTATTATCTTTATCCTGGGTTTTGGACTTCATCTTGCCGCTAAATAGACGAGGAAAGATTGTGTAGTTCAAGCCGCGATGGCTGCGTTGATAGGCCACTTCTCCGATCGGAACGTCGGGAAGCAGGTCCTCCGTGTTGCTCACGAGTAGCTTTTTTCATCGCAGAGTCCGTATTTGATATGGATGGGAGTATGCTAAGTCTAAAATAAGATATATGTATATTTGAGATGTGTGAAGTACTAAGTGGCGACATGACTAAGGCTGGCATCGAGTTTGCCTCTTATTTTTACCTTATCCTAATTATGAACTAATATTTCCAGCAGCCAATGTCAAGTGGTTTCTTTTTTAATTAGAGTTTTCTTTTTTCTCTAAAGTTTAAATCCCTTGTAGAAATGTGATGTCTAATATGATCCTGATTTGGAATCGTACCGATAGGGTGCTCTTGGAGCGAGTATAGGCTCCATTTTTACGTTCGAGCAAGGAGACTCCTAATTGACCTTTGCAGCTAACCAAAAGCCTAGTTCATCTTTCAAGCTGTGAAGAATTTCCACTAAAAGAACATGTAAAGCATGATGATTTTCTTTATACTTCTCTCATTGATTGAAAATACAAAAGCCTTAGCAAAAAAAAAAAGACATAAGCGAGTAAGACATAAACCACTATTTGTAATAATGAAACCCCAACTAGATATTAATAAATTTGAGTGCTAAATCTCTAATTTGATAACTACTAATTAAAGCAGAAATTATAGTAGCTATTAAGTCAAAATAACATATCACTAGATGTTGACATCGTATCAAAATGTCACATTAACTCACATATCACTCTACGTTTCAATATTAGCCCACAATTAAGTCGGCCCAATAAGTAGGAAAACTCCTTATAATTTGTGGAATTCCATTTTGGACCTCCAAACTACTAAGGGGGTGTTTGGTTTGGCTAAGCTTATTTTAGAGAGCTTATAGATGTTTCAAGAGCTTATAAGAGGTAATGTCTCAAGTGCTTATAAGTTATTAAAGTGTTTGGATAATTGATCTTATAAGCTAGAGAAAGAATCGTGAATTAGAGAGAAAATCATAATTAGAGAGATAAAATTGACGAGAGGCGGAGTTGATAGTGTATGTGTAGGAAATAACGAACTATAATAAGATTATTTTGGTAAATTCATGATTGTTTATAAGTTTATGAAAAAATAAGTTAAGGTTGACCAACTTATTTTTAGGGGAGCTTATAAACTGTTGGAGCTTATTTTCCCAACTTATAAGCTGTTTAGGAGCTTATTTTGTTAAACACTTTACCATAGCTTATAAGCTGTTTTAAAGAGCTTATAAGCTCAGCCAAACACTCTCTAAGTTTTAGTCTATTGGCATGTCGAACATTTTCTATGTTGCATTTCAGCCTTTGAAATATATTGTTAAACATCAAAAGTTTGTGCGATCTCTAACATATTGTCTACTTTAATTTCTATATATATAATTTGTAAATTTGATTATACTGATAACAATTTCATAGATACTGAAATAAAAATAATATTTAAAAATATCGACATGAACTAAATGTTAGCGTTGCTCACATAAGATGCTCATATATGATGAGCGGCATATTGATCCTTTGTGAACTTGCACATGTTTTGCACTTCAGCAGTTATGGCATAAAACAATGTCATTTGACACATAGAACAACATTTGATCTATTGTTTCAAACTGAAAGATCGTTAATGATAAAATGTTTGAATACTTTTGTCAGTTTGTGTTAAATGTAGGGATGTCGATGGGTGGGTTTTGGGACCGATCCGAACCGTTCAAAACCCATTAAATTTCAAAGCACCGGTTACGGTTCCGATTACGGTTCCGGATCCGCTTTAGACCGGACCGTTTAGATCCATAGTTTGATGGTCGGTCCGGTCCGGATCCGGTTACGGTTCGACCGAACCGAACCAATACGTATTTATTGGTTCTGGTCCGAGTAAAACCCGTCTATTGACAAGCCTAAGTTTAAATAGACTTGTTAATGAGCTAGTTTTATCCATATCGATTCAAAATCACTTATAAAACATTAAATTATAAAGCAACGGTTTCGGTTCTAGTTCTGATTCTTGTCTGGTTCTGATCCGATTCTGGTTCCAGACCCGCTCAGACCCGGACCGCTTAAGACCCATAGTTAATGATCCGGGTCCGGTCCGGATCCAGTATCTAATGGGTCGGATTCAGAACCAGAATCATTACTTATTTATTGATCCTGGTCCGGGTAAAATCCACCCATTGACATCCCTAGTTAAATGTGCAAACCAGTCATGGTGGTTTAAGATATATAGTTAACTCCTTTTTATTACTTTAGTTATTTTTATTGGTTGTGCAATTAATTAAGGAAGTAATCTTGGTTTCATAAATTTCATAAGAATAATTAAAAACAAAAATCCTTCAGAATGAGGCCATATGAAAATGCAAAAGCCAACACATGCAAGCTTAACTAAAAGCGTACTACAAGCTTTAAACATCCATACACAAATGTTCTTGCAATTATAGACAAGTTTCTGTGGCATGTGCAGTGATTTGTGAGTTGTTTTGGAAAGGCAATATCACATGAGAAACTATGACTTATAATCTTTTTATTTGTCTTCTGTGATGAGAATTGGCCGCTGCTATTCAAAATGTGAATTAAGTAAAGTCATCTCTTATATATTCCTTCCGTCTTTGATATTTGTTCATTTAATTCCATTTCGATACGTTCACAAAATTCGTTCATCTTCCTTTTATAGACATGGATCACACCCAAAAGTTAATACTTTTACTCATATTCAATCCACTTATTTACGAGAAAATCCATCTATGAACCACTTTTCCACTAATATAACCTATTTTATTATGTGGATTTCATTCTCCACTCACTTTACACTATTATATTTATTAAAACCCGTGCCGGCAAAAACTTGTTCTAAAAGGAGAAACTCTCCCCCCAGAGCCCCACACCCCAATCTCATGAGAATATGATGGAGTACATCACGATAACTGAACAGTTAAAAAATTAGGAGGACTTTACCAAATACCGACAAAACATATATGGTGGACGGTGGGAATACAATAATTCGTAGGCCGTGAATAAGAAGAGGTATGTGGTTTGCGGAAAAATCAAAACTAAATCACAAGGGTTCAGAGTTAGAATGAATAATAAATTTAAATTTGAAATATCAATACCAAGTTGCAAAATCAGTACGTATAGGCAAAAAATGTGGACTAAGTTGCTGAATTCACATGGCTGTATCGGCGGTTGCGACTTATTCACTCTTCTACAGATCTCGTGATTTTTGAATTTAGATCGAAGGACGACTTTTTCTTTTATTTATTGTTAGAAAAACTTAAATTGGACTAACATATGTAAAATTATATTTGTATGGTTGTCTTACGATAACTGGATTAAAGTGGTCTATTAAGTTAGTATTAAAGTTTGAATTAAAAGAGTATATGTCATGGAAATAAATGGGTAGATACCATACAGAGATCTATAATTTGGTTGAGATTATTTAAGTAGGATAATCGTCCACAAACGAAGACATACAAATAAAATTTAGAATATGTTTCATATTCCAATCTATACAAAAATTCTAATTAATTTGAATCTGCTCGAATTTTGTTTTATATATCGAACTTTAACATCGATCTGATTTGGAATATTTGTACTCGATTTAAATAAATTTAGTTTAAGACTAGCGGTTTAAGTGAACTAACACTCCTATAAAAATGAACTAACACTAATTAAAATCATGTAGCATGATATTCTGGTGAAGAGTTTAATCAAACTTTAAATCATTCTACTATATTAAAAATAGGGAGCCCAACTTATATACCCAACTTTCAAAATATATGTACCACTCATATCCAACCTAAAAATTAACTATACCCCATACCCAAACCTATTAAAAAACTATATTTTGATTCAAAATTCTGCAAATTGCAGACGACGTGATGTGAGATGAGAGGGAATTGATTCTTTTTTTTTCTTTTTCTGTGCAAATTTAACGTATTATTCTGTAAAAAGCCTGCAATCTTTAACAAATTAACAAATTTGCAAATTAAAGTCTGTGCACATTAATGAGGTTGACCGAGTTTGGTAAAGCTTATACAACTCATATACAACTCATATTCTCTCTCACTTTGGCTCCCAGTTTTCAATTTCAAAAATTTCGAAAGAAGAGAGATTGGTGAATTTCATTCCCATTCCGGAATTAATAGTCGAGCTTCACTTCCGGAGGTAATTTTCAATATATACAATGTTTCTTGATGTTTCCGGTCGACTAAACCTCTCCGGTCGAGGAAGCCTTCTTCTTTCGTGGAGAAGGCTTTGCTCGACAGGAGAGAAACTTAGTCGGCCGGAACAAGAGATACATATATATAAGCGGAAAAGCGAAGCCTTGTCCTCTCCGGTCGACAAAGCGTTGTCTCCGGTCGAGAAAACTTGTCTCCGTCGACCGGAGACAACGGTTTGTCGGCCGGAGAGGACGAGGCTTTGCTCCGGTTTATATACATGTAAATTTTATGTTTTATTTAAATTTTCTAATAATTATGTATTAAGCGAATTTTTAATAATTAGGGCCAAACCATATTTTGCTTATTCGAGAAGGAAGGGTGAGAATATTTGTTACTTACGGTATGTTTTCGGGCATATTATTTTGAATAAATATAGTTATGCGATTTTTGATATGTTACGATGATTTTGAATAGTTGCATTATTTTTGTAAGATTATATTAATCATTTCAAAATTTTATACTTTGCGTGAAATAATTGTAACTAAAATCCAAAAAATTTCAAAAGTGTGTAAATATATACAAGTTTTGAAAATCGAAGATAAACCTTATTTTGTTCACGAGACTTAAATATATACAACTCATATTAGCCTTATTTTGTTCACATGTCGACGCCTTATTTATTGAGAATTTATGTAAAATATGTGGAATGTTTAAATAAAATAAAAGTTGCGTATATGTGGAATGTTTCAATTTCAATTTCGGGATAAATGTTTATTGTTGTTTATTGTTGTTTTACATAAAAATTGAAATTTCCGGTCGGAGATTTGTTGTTTCCGGTCGAAATTTGTTGTTTCGATCGTAGGAAGCGTATATGTGGAATGTTTCAATTTCAATTTCAGGATAAATGTCAATGTTTATTGTTGTTTATTGTTGTTTCACGCAAAATTGAAGTTTTCGATCGGAGATTTGTTGTTTTCGATCGTAGGAAGTTTCGGTCGATCGAAACAATAAATTCGACCGAAACAACAAAACTCGACCGGAAACAACAAATTAATTCAATTTCTTGAATTAATTTGTTGTTTCGTCGACAATGAAGTTTCGATTAGGAAGCTTCTCCGTCGACCAGGAAACATTGATTTTCAATTTACGCATATCAATTTAATTTTCTAATAATTAGTTATTAATTGAATTTTGTAATAATGCGGGAACCATATTTTACAATTATTTTCGAAGGAGCGAGTGACAATATGTCGGACTTACGGTATGTTTTCGTGTATATTATTTTAAAACATAGTTATGCGATTTTACTATGTTTACCGTATGTATATTTTGTAATTGAGATATTTTTCCGACTTATAGTATGTATATTTTGGATAAATGATATATATTTTGGATAAATGTTGCTAAATGTGATTGAATATGAGTAGTTAATATTTGAACGATTGAATATGAGTAGTTAATACCGATATGGCTTGAATAATGTGATTGAATAAATAGTGTTTATGGCTTGTATGTTTCGATTGAATGAGATATTTGTTTTGGCTTGAATAATATTTGAACGATTGAATATGAGTAGTTAATACCGATATGGCTTGAATAATGTGATTGAATAAATAGTGTTTATGGCTTGTATGTTTTCGATTGAATGAGATATTTGTTTTGGCTTGAATAATGTGATTGAATATGTAAAATCATTTGAAATTTCAACTTTGGATTAGCATTGAATTGTTGTATGTTGTGTAATATGTGGTATTGATATAATTGTAGGTCGATCCTGTTTTCTTGAGGCCTACCACGATAAATGTGGTGGCTGATGTAAAGACTTATTATAGGACTGATTATTTTAAGTATATTAAGAATGTCTTGCTAGATAAGGGCGGCGAAGAGTTGGTAGATATGTTGAGGGGGGGTTGCTTTGGTCATCTGATTGATTGGACTCCCGGGCCTAAGTCTAGTTTATCTTTGCACCATTTAGTCTCCCGTCAGATAGAACCTACGCATCCGGAGATGTATTTTTTCATCAATGGAAGATATATATGTTTTTCCATTAGAGATTATGCTCTAGTCACCGGCCGCAATTTGGGTCATCATCATTTGATCCCCACAAGACTACGACTTGAGCGACGTTGAGGTCTATAGCCTTTTTGCGGGGCACACAGTTACATTACGTAATCTAGTAGATAGATTTTGTAGTAGTGATTTTAGTGATGATGTAGATCTTCGTCACTATTTACGTGTGCCCACGTTATTATCCTCTATGGATTCGTATTTGGAGTACGATCACGGGAAGATAATAGGCGATTGGGTTTGGGCATTGGTTGACGATCCGGAGGCGTTTGCCGATTTCCGTGGGGGCCTACGGTTACGGATATTGAGATATTATACGACGATGTCGACCTAATGCTCAATACCACTTTTACGGACGATCTGGGCACTATATGCTTGGTCACTCGAGATCATACCAGGCTTGGGAAGTATATTTGGGACGTACATCAATCCCGGCGTGATCCAGAGTGTTGAGGTGGAAGTTCAAGTAGGCTCTCACCGGACTTCTGGTCTCTTTTTGAGCAAGAGTCTGAATTTTATTATAATTTTAAATCATGTATGAGGTATTGTATTTATTAGAATATTAAATAACATCTTTCAATTTATTGTAGGTCGATTATCATTTCACATCGATCGAGCGACTCATTCGAGGTTAGCACCGTTCTTGGGTGTGCTCACACACCTCTCCACTCGGTGTGAATTTTGTTATACCGTCAAATCCTTTGAGGAGGGACTACAGTTCCCTTCTCGTCGTGGTGTGTCTCATCCGGTGGATGAGTCTCGGCGTAGACGTTGAGTTAGGAGGGCTCACGGTTTGTTGAGGATCCCGATCTTCGGGGTCTCCATCGAGCGAGCCTCGAGCCTTCGCCCGATACCCGGCCGAGGACATCGTCGGTTGGGTTCGTTGAGGTTCCGGTTGTTGATGAGCTGCGCGCCATATGTGGATAGCCGTCCATCCGTTGAGAGGCGGGATACGGGAAGACATACCGGGAGGCGGCTTCATCGAGCGGTGGTGGTGAGCACCACGACGTCTTAGTTCCGTCGATCGTCGTTGGATCCGGAATCTATCCGGAATCTGTCCGGAGGGAGGACAGAAGCGGTGCGACGATCGAGAGGTCTATCGAGACAAATTTATTCCAAAGATAAAAGTGGTTTGAAAACCTCTTAGAAGACTCGATGTGGTTGCACACATAGGGATGATCTGACTACACATGCACCTCATGTCCCACGTCATCCGACGGCGGCGGCGAGAGGTGAAGATCGGAGACAACATCACCGCCCGGTCGAGATGTCCTCGAGGCGGTGGACATATTGAGCCGGTGGCGACCCGCATCGACCCAGTGATACCCATCCCCATTACTCACGGATCCATGGTACCGATCACGGAACTACATCTCATCATTCCATGATGGGATGAACCTATTTAGTGATCGGCGCCTCGGGGCGTCGTGAGGCGGACTTTCGAGCCGTCTGCGGCGGTTGGAGCAACAAGTAACTATTAAGTCTCATATTTGTGGGTTTATAATATTTCATTATATTTGTTATGTTTTCATTTCTCTAAATTAAATGTTTGTAGTTCGGGATCCGGAGAGGTGAGCAGGCACGGAGACCTTCGGTGTAATGAGGTCACCATCGTGAATAGCCCGATGCCACGTCCATTATCCGGTGATATAGTGATAAATTACCGGCATTTCTTGAACACAAATAAAGCGATGGTGGTTGTTCGAGTCTTGAGCGACAAGTCCAGTTGCATTTTTCGTGAATATCGAAATGCCGGGAGGCGTTTTGATGTTCGGGTACATTTTATACAATATGCTTCGTTTTTTAAGTACATCTACTTATATTGATATGTATCCTAAAATAATTTTGCAGTCGTCGATCTATTCATGGTGTATTTGAGGATGAGACTCGATCTTTGGGATCGGCGTATTGGATGGGGTGGATTATCAAAACACAATCATCCTTGATCTTGGTTTTTCGTAAGTCTTTAATACAATCAATATATAGTATATATGTGTAGTATCTCTAATTACTTAATTTTCAATGTTGAATAGATGTTTACGCAAAATTCATGGTCCGAGGTACACGCAATGCTTTCGTCCTACATTCAAGACCAGCGTGAGGCACCATTGATCATGACCCACGAGAGCATTGCTTCTACATGGCACCACCACGCATTGGATAGCGATTGTCCTCGGCATGACGGGTTATACATCATGGTTACGTGCCACGCAGTAACCTTATTTAATACAATAAATATTAATTTATCTAAATGGTTACGTGTCCTTGTTTATTTTATCTAAATATTAATTTTATAGATCATCATCCATTGCGTCATCGGCGTTTCGCGACGATGCAGCGTGGATATGCACTGGTCATTGCGTGTTGTTTGACTCGCGTATTTGGCGGATGGACCGAGGATCAGTGGATGCGAGGATAATGGACTTGTGTGCTGACTAGATTATTGCGGCCGTTTCTTCTCTTCACTAGATGCAAATTTGATCGCTATTATTTCCTACCAAATAAATGATAGTAAAAACAGCAAGTATATATATCGTATCCACAGGGACTGCGACTCGAGAACACAGCAAGTAATTAACACATAATCTTTATTATTATCCAGGCAACAAAATTATCAAGAGAGAATATAATAAAACTAGACTCGAAAATAAAGATAGGAATAAAACTCGGATATAAAAGCGATCCTGGGATGTACTTAACCTAACGATTCACACAATTAACCTATTAATCATTTACCAATTTAATCCACATTCGGATGAAGGATCACAAATGTAACTATAGTTTCCGTCGGGACAACCTATAGTAGTGGGTTAGCCTAAACTCTATCTCCGTCGGGTCTCGAGAAGTAAGCTAATTACAAAAGCACACAAAGATATAACCTCCTCTTTCACCTATCTCCGTCGGGTCTCAAGGTAAAAGCGTATTATAAACTCGGATATCGATTATGCAATTAATTCCAGAGACATTAATCACATAACTAGCATGCATAGATATTGATCGAGATACCAACACATGAAATTAAAGCCAAGATTTATAAATCATGAAGGACGGCAAAAGCAGTATCAACGGATAAATTATACGAATCTAGTCGGACATACAAACCCCAGGATCAATCACAGAATTTAGCTACGCATAATTAAATTACTAAAGCAATAAATAATTAAATAAAGCATAAACTGAATTAGATAGATAAAACCGTAGGAATCCACGAAGAACAATTGTAGCGACTTGATCCGTAAATAAAATTGAACTCTAAAATAAACTAAGCTAGGAAAGCGGAATAGAACTTGCAAAAGAATATAAAGAAGACTTTGTGTTACGCTATGGAATAGTGTAGAAAACAAGCGCCTCTCTACTTTTATAATGAATTGCGAGCTCTCATTTCTCCTTAAATATCTCGTTCCTCTTTTGAATCGGACTCGACATGACATCTACACGGACTATAAGTCTCGCCTCATGAGACGCTCTCTCTTTCCTCGCGAGCATTGGTCGCGATAGCTAAGCGCGATGTGCCTTCGCCGAGACTTCACGATCTTCCATCGCGAGCGCGGTTGCGATAGCGTGTCGCGACTCTCCCTTTTGCGCACGATAATCACTTCCTCGCCATGACGTCCATCGCGAGTGTTGGTAGCGATGCGGGTCGCGAGGTTGTGCGAAGTGTTATTCGCGTATTTCCCTCGCGAGTTGGTCTCCTTTATGCCTTCGGAAGGTCGCGAGCTTCAAGCGCTATGTGCTTTAACGTTTGCTCGAGCATGTTCTCCTTTTAGATCAAAACATGTGCTAAAATAACACAAAATACACACGGCATCATATCTTTCAAAGCAATTGAAATATATCACAAATGCTGCTCAAACAAACCTTTATCAATTAGAAACGAGACAAATATAACCATATAAAACATGTAAAAATGAAACATCAACTCCCCAAACTTACCCTTTTGTTTGTCCTCAAACAAATAAGAACAAAGAGAGCGACTAGAGGCGGTGAGGAGTCGAGCGATAAAAGCAATAAGCCTCGAGCAATGAGCAATAAACAATTCACTCAAATGAATCAAATCACAACATCTTTCGTTAAACTCACACATCATAATAATCATAAGCACAAGCCTTCTCAAACTTGAATCCTCACGACATGGATATATATATAAGAAATCTCAAACACTCAGCGTATCAAGGAGGATATGTATACTCTCAAAGTTTAAAACACATGGAATCTACCATAAGCTTGCAAATCGTCTAATTCTCCATTGCTCAAATATGTGCTCAAGAACTAAGATCAAAAAGGTCTTTATAAAAGGTTATAATGTAGGCTCTTTGGTGGGGTCGGATATATTTAGGCTAAGTGACTCATAATCCCATAATGAAAAATACCATAAGTATCACAAGACATTATTCCCAAATTTTCACAATTCATTTCAATTCTTTATACCAAGAAGCCATTTTTCTTTAAGCACTCCATAATTTTCATATAAGTGATATACTCATCTCAAGCACTAGCTACTTACCCATTTATGTTCTTTTCACGCACTTGTGTCGTTTTTTTTTTTTTTTTTTTTTTTAATGTTTTAGAACTTATATGGGTAAGCAACTATTTTTAATAATCACTTTCTCATTATCTATTTTCTTTCTTTCCTTTCTTTTTCTCAACCCTCAATTCAGTAGCGAAAAATCACACTAACAACATAACTTGACCAGCGGCTATATGAAAGAATTAGGTAGGCTCAAGCGGGCTCGTCAAAGGATAATAAATGAGCAGGTTAGTGTTTGGATAGTGTATAAGTTAAGAAAAGAATGCCTAATATCATCTCAAAATTCTTAAGCACATCAATGCAACCTCGAAAAGAGCGAGCAAGTTCTAGAAACACATGCTATTTAAACTAATCACACCAGAAGAAACAAGACTGAAAAGATATGACAGTCAAAAGCTCAAGTCTCACAGGTTTCAAAAGTGTGATCAAGTTCTCAAAGGCTCAATGCTCACAACAATCATGACATGCTTCATCTCACAAAAGCAGTTGCAATCAATTTTCTAATAAAACAATTCTCATCATCGGTGCTCGTCATTCTACTCAACCTAAAAGCAGACACAAGACCAAAGCGAAACACAAAACAAAACAAAACAAACAAAAACAAGGCGAACACAAAAGATAAAACAAAAAGCGGCAAGAAAATAAAGAAATCAAAGCTCGCTGCGGAGGTGGTGGTGGATGATATGGCCACGAGCTATGCATGTCTGCGGGAGCTTGAGATATTGCTCGTTGTATCGCGCTGCTACGCCCGCCCATGCACTCGTTTTCCTTTGTTGTCGTTCTTTGCTCCTCAAAAATTGTGCTTGAGCAGCCGCATATTGTCCCATATCCTTCTTACTCCAAGCAAGCGATCATCAAAATAGAGGTGATCCTCGTCGGCCGTCATCTATGTACTCATGCAGCTCTTGATGTCGCGTGTCGATGCGGTCATAAATCTGTTCCTCCATAGCATATATATCGAGTCGGTGCTCGCATATGGAGCGGATGATGACCTTGCTCGTGCCACCGCTGGCTGAGCTCATCTCTCCTTGCTCGTGGCGCTTCCCTCTGCTCGAGCTCTATGTTGCTCTGCCTTCCTCCGGGTCGTCGCGTGGCACATCGGTGAAGGGCTGCTAGATGATCGGGGTCCTCATCGTGATATTATGTCATTTGGGACACCCCGAGTCTCAATCAGTGAGAGCTACGTTCGGCGGCTCAAACACCATGTTTCCGCCTATCGTGTGATCTTCCACAACACTATCCTTTCTTGGCTTGAAGAAATGCATATAATTGAGGGCTCGTCGATCAAGATATACCTCTCGGTGATCGGCTCGTCGATGGGGCTACGTTGAAATCGTGGCTATTGGGGTTATCATTCCCCACAGCGGATGCTAGCTCCTCAACTTGGGCTTGAGCCTCAAAATGCTCTGCCGAAGATCGCTATACTCGTGATTCGTCCTTCCGGGCTGCCGCTAAAATGTGCATGTCTGCACTGAACTTTCGGCATTGTCCGGGCTGGGACCTTTGGAAGTGATCATCACGTGGAAGTATCTCATTCTTGGGTTTACGATTGATCGGTGAGGATGTCGTGGGCTATATGCTTTGAATTTTCAACTTCCATCCATGCCAGTTGTGCGGAAGGCTCGATATTCACCTACTTTCTCCCGGATACATGGCTCGTGGGGTCTCGCATAATCTCCTCGCAAATCTTCAAAAGATAATTCGCTCTTGATTCCCCAGCTGGAAACTCATATGAGAAAAGATCCATTCTCGTTTACGTGAAGTGGTATGTGGATAGGAATTCCAAAGTTATAGATCTATGGGTGAACCGGTTTCCGTGAATACTCGAGAATCCACTCCCGGGTGAGCATCATCACATCGTCTAAAATCCCATATCATGCGGTATCCTTTGATGCATGAATCTTGTTGGCGCATCTCTAAACTCGATAATCTTTCCCACCGTTCATATGCCTCTGCTGTGTGCAATGTAATACCCTCTAGCGTATGATGAGGCTCGAGAGCGACCTCAATCTCGGTGATGTTGATGGCGGTTTACCTTTCTCTGCGGTGGCGCTTTTTCTGAGCGGCATAATGATTCTGCAATAAAATTAATTAAATCGGATATTCTCCAACAAGAATATTCTCGACCAATCTTAACAATAATACGAGGGAAAAATCATCGGTTTGGCCTAAACAACAATATTTCAACTATACACATGAATTTCTCAATTCCCCAAACTTATATATTTCCCGATAGCTCGATATTTCATCCTTGCATTCGCATAATATCAAAATCTAGCATCATGTCATATGAATATTTCTAAAAATGACACCCAATGACGCTAATCTCACAAGTTACCCAACTCTTCAACAATATAATTTCAATAATTTCTCCAATTAAATCCACAAACACTCATAGGGGAAATCAAGTAAATTCATACTTTTATCATCAATGTGAACACATATGAGTATTTAATTTAATCTAAACAATGCAAGAACAATTACGAGAAAGAAAAAATCACGCACAACATAATTCTGGAATTTATTGTCTCTGAAATCGCAAGAAAAACACGGCTCGCGAGCTAACCTCGCGAGTGAAGCCTAAGAGACATCGCGACCAACCGGCGCGAGCAGCAACGAAATCAGAGGAAAAAAATAAAAATAAAATAACAATGAATTACTTTCCTTGTCATTTGAAAGAAACTTCGCGAAAGGAGGGTGGAGAGAGTTGCGAAAAGCGGCGGTAGCTTCTCGAATTTGGATAAAACCCTTACGAGCTCGCGACACGGTCTCGCGACAAAAGGTCGCGATAACTAGTCGCGAAGTAAAATTACCTCAGATTCCGTGTGGGCTCGCGAAAAGACCTCGCGTAAAAGCTTCGCGATAGCGGGTCGCGAAGTCGATTTGTTTTGCGTTCGCGGTGGGCTCATGAAATATGCTCATGAGTGGGCTTCTTGGCGTCTCGCGAGGTAAGTCGACAATTGGGCTCGCGTTTCGTCTTGGCGAATTATCATCGCGACTCATCTCGAATTAGCGCCTCGCGGCGTGAATTGAGTTTCTTGAAATCTTCAATCAACCTTTGAATTTCTAACCTTTAAACTCGAGCTACTCAACCAACACAAAGCGAAACAACGAAAAAAAAGCGAAGCAAGACAAAAATAAAAACATTGGGTTACCTCCCAATCGATGCTTAATTTGCGTCTTTAGCTGACTATTACCTCAATCACTTGGGATCCTCAAATAACGTCAACTCACTCACTTCCTTCCCATGAGATCTAAAATAAAATTTCAATCGATGCCCATTGATTGTAAGCGTACTACCATCCGCCTTGAAAAGTTCAAATGTGCCATTTTGATTGCTCTTTTCAATGGTATCTGATCTGACCATTTTATTGTAGCTTGCACGGGAATAAGCGAATCTGAGAATTGTACACAAGTACCTCGTCCCAGGAGCAAAATCTTTCTTCTTGATGTTCAAGTCGTGAAATGCTTTGGCCCTTTCTTTGTAGATTACGGAATTCTCAAATGCTTGGTTTCTCCACTCATCTAACTCGGTAATCCTTCTCTTGGGTATGTCCGGTGACTAAAAATCTTGATTTATCCTCCGTGTTGCCCAATAGGCCTTGTGTTCAATCTCTACGGGTAAATGACATGATTTTCCAAACACAAGTTGATCGGGGACATACCGATAGGTGTTTTGTATCTTTGTCCTATAGGCCCATAGTGCATCGTCTAAATGTTTCGCCCAATCCTTCTTGTTGACAATGGACTTTTCGAATTTGCTTGATCTCGATTTGCCAACTCTGCTTGACCATTAGCTTGTGGGTGGTATGATGTCGTGACCTTGTGCTTGACTCGTATTTGGCTAGCATTCTTGTCGACCACCGATTATTGAAGTGGCTCACATCATCGAGCAAAGCTCTCGGAGTTCCATACCGAGACATAATATTCTTATGCAAGAACTTAATCACCACTTTAGAATCGTTGGTGGTTGTAGGCGACTTCTACCCACCTAGAGACATACTCCCTCGCAAGCAAAATGTAAGCAAAACCACAAGAATTTGGGAATGGTCCCATAAAATCAATACCCCATACATCAAATAATTGACCTCAACCATGATATTTTGTGGCATCTCATCCCGTTTGAAATATTACCCATCCTTTGGCATCTATCACATTCTTTGACAAAGGCATGACAATCTTTATAGATAGATGGCCAATAAAATCCACTTTGATTGATCTTCATGGCATTTCTATTCGCTCCAAAATGACCTCCGTAGAGGCGCTATGACATTCGGCTATGATCTTAAGCAATTGGGATTGATGAACACAGTGCGGATGAAACCATCGACACCGTCGTATAGGTATGGATCCTCCCAATAGTAAAATTTTGCATCATGCACAAACTTCTTTCTTTGGTAAGGTTCTAGACCTTGGGATTTTCTGATCACCAAATAATTTACAAAATCGACATACCATGGCGAATGATCGGTAATTACAAATACACGCTCATCGGAAAATGCTCTTTGATGTGCACATGTGGATGATCGCCTTCTATTGGTTTCTCTAATCGAGATAAGTGATCGGCTACTACATTCTCACCCTTTTCGATCCGAATTTCCATATCAAATTCTGCAACAATAAAATCCAGCGAACGGGCGTGGCGAATCCTTCTTGTTGAAGAGAAGCGTATAGCTGCATGGTCGGTGTGCACAATAGTGTGGGAACCCACTAAATATGGACGAAATTTATCAAAAGCATATACTACATGATAACTCTTTTTCGGTTGTGGTATAATTCATTTGGCGAGAATCGATGTCTTGCTAGCGTAGTATATGACCTTGAAAATTTTATCCCTCTTTTGACCCAAAACAGCTCAATTGCCCAATCACGGCATCACAAATCAATTCGAGCGGTTCACTCCAATGCGGAGAAATAAGAGCAGTGTAGTAGTCGGGCGGTTTTAAAATCTCAAAAGATTCTAAACGGTCTTTGGTGAAAATAAATTTAACATCTTTTCTAACAATCCACACAAGGGTTTGGTGATCTTAGAAAAATTACGAATGAGCGACGGTAGAATCCGGCATGTCCTAGAAAACTTGGACCGACTTCACATTTGTTGGTGGAGGTAATTTTCAATAGCTACCACCTTGGCTCTATCAACCTCAAGCCGTCCGTTGAAACTCTATGTCCCAACACAATACCTTCTTTTACCATAAAATGGCATTTTCCCGATTCAACACAAGGCGTGTATCCTCGCATCGTTGCAACATTGGCTAAGATTATCAAGACAAACATCGAAGAGGATCCAAATCTGGAAAAATCATCCATAAATACCTCCATGATGTTTTCTATTAAACCATGAAAAATTGCCATCATGCTGCGTGAAATGTGGGTGGTGCATTGCATAACCCAAATGGCGTCCGTGCGTGGCGAAGACACCGTAGAGGCGGTAAATCTTGTCTTGTCTTGATCTTCGGGGCGATGGGGATCGATTGTATCGAGTAACCGTCGAAGCGATAGAACTCATGACACCGCCAACCTATCTAACATTTGATCAATAAAAGGTAAAGGGAAGTGATCCTTACGTGTGGCTGCATTTAATGCTCGGTAGTCGATGCACACCCTCCACCCAGTGACCAATCGTGTTGCTATCAATTCATTATTCTCATCCTTGATCACTGTCATCCCTCCTTTCTTTGAGACAACTTGTGTGGGACTTACCCACTCACTGTCGGATATGGCATATATCATCCCGGCGTCTAAAAGTTTCAGAACCTCTTTTCTTACCACTTCTTGCATAGCCGGATTTAATCTACGCTGAGGTTGCACCCTTGGTCTATTCTCGGATTCCAACAAAATTCGGTGCATGCACAAAGGCGGATGATTCCTTAATATACGCAATGGTCCAACCTATAGCTTCATGTATTCCTCAAAACTCATAAAGTTTCTCCAATTACGTAGGATTAAGCAAAGCGAAACAATAACGGGTAAGTATCATTATCTCCCAAAGCGAATACGAGATGATCGCGGTGGTTTGATTCGAGTTTTGGTGTATCCGTGGTTTTCACTTCTTTGGTTTCTTCTCTTGATGAACTTTTCTCAATGCCCCCGTCACTTGATCGATGAATATCCAAGTATGAGACACTGTTTAGAAAGCGGGGTGGTATCAAACACGATAAATATTCTAAAATTTCATCACAAGCTTCATCTAGATCATTATAAGAGAAAGCGAATTTCTTATGCCTTTGCTCAGCTTATCGTCTTTGGTGGTAGAAAAGGTGTGAAAGTGGTGATTGAGCAACAATCCTCGGAATCGAGTTATCATGTCTCTTGATGGCATCATAAATCGAGATTTTGAGCTCCTCCTTGTTCAACCTAAAGTTAGATCACCATCCCGCACATCAATTAAAGCTCGACCGAGAGCTAGAAAAGGTCGACCAAGATTAATGGATGATTTTATCTTGAGCATATCCAAAATCACAAAATCGGCGGGAAAAACAAAATCTTGAATTCTTACGAACATCTTCAACAATTCTCTTAGGGTAAAAAGCAGACACATCGACCATCAATAAGGATATTGTGGTCGGTTTCATCTCGCCGATCTCCAAGCGGTTGAAAATTGAAAGTGGCATCAAGTTAATGCTTGCTCCCAAATCACACAAAGCGTTAGGAAAGTATGCTCTCCAATCCGCACACCAAAGTAAAGCTTCACGGATCTTTTTGTTTGAGTGGCAACTTCCTACGGATTATAGCTGCATTCTTGAAAGATTGATTGTCTCAAATTTACCCAACTTCTTTTTGCTTGCTCTGCGTCCTTGAGAATTTAATATATCGGGCATATCTCGAAGCGCATCAAGGAGGTATATTGATATTTACTTTCGAAACATCTCCATAAAGCGGGTGAGCTTGGCATCGTATTTTTGCTTTCCTAAGCGTTGAGGAAAGGGTCTTTGTTGGAATAACGCGATTGGTCTTTCACGCCTTGCGTGAATTCGCGACTATTGGTCGCTATCCTCTCTCGCGAGCCATTCTCTCTTTCTTGGCTCACGATGCGCGTTTCCTCACCCCGCGCCCTGTTGGTCGCGATGTTTCCTCGCGATGATGAGTCGCGAGATCCTCCATCTCGGGCTCGCGATGAGCTCTCGCGAACTTTCTCGCGATAGTGAGTCGCGATGTCTTCTTCTCTTGAGCGATGATTTCCTCGCGAAATGACCTTGAATTGCGCCTCTTCTCGCGAAGCTCACTTGCGGCGTGAATTCGGTTCAAGCCTATTCGATATTCTTCCTCTCTTTCATACTCCGGATGATTTATGTAAGATTTTCCACTTCAAATCGAATGGCATTCACATGATTACGAGGTATCGATTTTTGGATTACGCTCTGTATTACTTGAAATTGACCACCTGTGAACCCGGCTCTCTCATTGGCCATACGCCTATTTGATTTTCCACCATCTTGAGTTGTTTTCCAATCGAGTAGCGGTGTTATTGATGGAATTGCGATACTTTCCAACACATTTATTCGATGCCCGTCTGCTTTGTATCGAGTGTTACGTTGGGCCACGGCTTGTTGATGATTATTTGCAATCTGCGATTACTCATTAAGAGTTCTTTGCAACATCTCTTGACACTAGGCTTCTTTGGCTCCACAATAACTCCATTATTTACAGCGAAACCAGGTGGTGGTTGTTGTGCATTCTGAGCATTTCCATAGGACAAATTAGGGTGATTTCTATTACTCGGATGATACGCTGGATTTGCACCCTGATTTCCTTGGAAACCTCGACTTTGAAAATTATTCCTCTGATTCACAAAATTAGCCTCTTCAGTATCCTGTGCCATTAAAACAGTTATCTTGGCTTTCTTTTCTTCTTCACATTCCTGTTGCAAGGCTTTGAACTTTTCTAAGAGATCATCGTACTTACTATCCACCTCGGTAGCTGCGACTCGTCTTACTGGCTACCTCTCCATCGGCCACTGATAGCTGTTAGATGCCATCTCCTCAATTATCCTCAACGCTTCATCTATACTTCGGTTGAGAAGGCATCCTCCGGCTGAAGCATCTACAATACTTGGTGTTGTGATCGGACCTTTGTAGAAGCGTATTTACTTTATTCGGAGAATAACCATGTTGTGGACATTTTCGCGAGACTTACGAATCTTTCCGGGCTTCAAACAATGACTCATCTCCCAATTGTGAAATGAAATCTAAACAATGATTTTACGAGCCTTAGCGGTGGAAAGTATTTAGATAGAAATTTCATAAAGCTGCTCCGTGTACTAATTCACGATCATCTAATCCTTGAACCATTCTTTAGCTTGGTTTCTCAATGAAAACACAAACATCCGCATTCGGATGGCATCGGTGCACTCCATTCGCTTGATTGTATCACGGATATCGAGAGCGCTCTAAATGTGCATTGGGGTCTTGATAACCCTCACCCAAACTGTTCGCTTGTATCATACTAATGAGGCGGGCTTAAGCTCGAAATTATTCGCATTAACATTCGGCCCCATCCTCCACCTTGGAGCAGATCCGTCGGTGGCTGTACATGTGATTCAACAGTGCGGGTGGTGGTCGCCCCAATCGGCCCGTCGATTATTCAGCGCCGATTGGCGGAATTCTGCCGACATTTCCTCTAACTCGGTTATCCACTCATGGCACAGTGCATGCGCCATTTCTTGTCTTCTTTCTCGGCTCTCCCTAACATGGGATCTTTCGATCTCAAGATCTAAAGGAATAATTTCTTTCCTTTGAGATCTTGTAATCATCACTTCTATGAGTTATATAAAACCAAGTCGAACTAAAAGTAACTCGAAATAAAACAATAAAAATAATTTTTTATTTTTATTTTTTTTTTTTAAGCGCTGAATTAATAACTACTGATCCGAGAAAATTATCCTTGTGAAATCTAAGCAGGTCCCAACAGCGGCGCTTAAAATTTGATCGCTATTATTTCTACCAAATAAATGATAGTAAAAAGCAAGTATATATATATCGTATCCACGAGGAATTGCGACTCGAGAACACGACAAGTAATTAACACAGAATCTTTATTATTATCCGAGCAACAAAATTATCAGAGAGAATATAATAAAACTAGACTCGAAAATAAAGATAGGAATAAAACTCGGATATAAAAAGGCGATCCTAGGGATGTACTTAACCTAACGATTCACACAATTAACCTATTAATCATTTACCAATTTAATCCACATTCGGATGAAGGATCACAAATGTAACTATAGTTTCGTCGGGACAACCTATAGTAGTGGGTTAGCCTAAACTCTATCTCCGTCGGGTCTCGAGAAGTAAGCTAATTACCAAAAGCACACAAAGATATAACCTCCTCTGACTCACCTATCTCCGTGGTCTCAAGGTAAAAGCGTATTATAGACTCGGATATCGATTATGCAATTAATTCATGAGACATTAATCACATAACTAGCATGCATAGATATTGATCGAGATACCAACACATGAGAATTAAAGCGAGATTTATAAATCATGAAGGGACGGCAAAACAGTATCAGCAGATAAATTATCGAATCTAGTCGGACATCTGAACCCAGGGATCAATCTGAATTTAGCTACGCATAATTAAATTACTAAAGCAATAAATAATTAAATAAAGCATAAACTGAATTAGATAGATAAAACCGTAGGAATCCACGAAGAACAATTGTAACGACTTGATCCGTAAATAAAATTGAACTCTAAAATAAACTAAGCTAGGAAAAGCTGGAATAGAACTTGCAAAAGAATATAAAGAAGACTTTGTGTTACGCTATGGAATAGTGTGAAAACAAGCGCCTCTCTCCCTTTTATAATGAATTGCGAGCTCTCATTTCTCCTTAAATATCTCGTTCCTCTTTTGAATCGGACTCGACATGACATCTACACGGACTATAAGTCTCGCCTCATGAGCGCACTCCTCTCTTTCCTCGCGAGCATTGGTCGCGATAGCTAAGCGCGATGTGCCTTCCCGAGACCGCGATCTTCCATCGTGAGGCAGGTTGCGATAGCGTGTCGCGACTCTCCCTTTGCGCACGATAATCACTTCGCCATGACGTCCATCGCGAGTGTTGGTAGCGATGCGGGTCGCGAGGTTGTCGAAGTGTTATTCGCGTATTTCCCTCGCGAGTTGGTCTCCTTTATGCCTTGAAGGTCATGAGCTTCAAGCGCTATGTGCTTTAACGTGTGCTCGAGCATGTTCTCCCTTTTAGATCAAAACACGTGCTAAAATAACACAAAATACACACGGCATCATATCTTTCAAAGCAATTGAAATATATCACAAATCTTGCTCAAACAAACCTTTATCAATTAGAAGCGAGACAAATATAACCATATAAAACATGTAAAAATGAGGCTTATCAATGGTTCGAGGCTAACTCCCACGGATACCACCATGGAATAATGATGCGATTATTACACAGCTGCCTCTTGAGGTATTTGACCGGAAGGCGATTTGGTGATGGTCCATTTGCGTGCATATTGTGGAGCGTCTTATTTACGGTTCACCGAGCATCGAATGGATGCGTCTAATGTTGTAGCATATAGACATAAAGTAGGTGGAAATATATATGAGATATGTGATCCATATAAGAAGCCGAGAGGAAGAGGAAGATGTAGAAATTAGCATGTACTATGTAATGATTTTATTTATTTTATCTCATGTAATAGATTCTTAGTTACATTATCTTATCGACAATGGATTAATTTTAATATGATCTTCAACTTCAATTTCAATTCCAATTCCAATTCCAATTCCAATTCCAATTTCAATTCAATTCAATTCAATTCAATTCAATTCACACTACAAAAAAATGGATGTTCATATTGGTATGTATTGGTATATTGGATGCAAATGGATGTTCATATTATTTATCGAATATTTGATTATACGATAGTTATTAATCCTCGTGACAACAACTTAGTATTTAACTTTCGAAGCTAAGATCGTTCAATGAATTTGTGTCTTGTTTTCTTTTTTGTTTGTTGATATTGGTAATATCGGCCGTTGGATTAACGGGTTGAATGATCATTAATCTTGTGTGCCACGTGGTAGTGCGTGTTTGGCCATCCGCGTTTATCTATTACTCCCACCGCTTATGTGTGCGGAAATATTTTTGTTTCACATAGTTTATAAAGAATTAATTAGAATCGTTGTAGGAAAATCGCTATCCATATTACACTAGTTCATTATAAACCTTTGTTTTGAAGAATCATAGCTCGATGAAATAAGTATTACATAACTGTAAAAATGAAACAGGCGTTATTCGAGTTAAATTTATTTTTACTAGAATAAACTACAATGAGATTTGGCATATTATTGTCCATTGGACTTGGACATTTTCTTCAACGAAATGTTCTTCTTCTTCGCCTCTCCCCATCTACATCTCATCGATCAAGAACAAGATATCGAAAGCGTAAATCTCAAACTAAATATAAATCTTAGGACTCGGTTTAAGTCAATGTTAGGTGAATACGTTAAACATACACTTTAACCTATAAAGCAACGAGCACAATCGATAAGATAGTCTATCGGAGAAATGAACAAAGCGGTCTCCAAAAGCGAGGCGAAGGAAGCAGAATCGGCACTAACATGCATCCGTCGATGTAGATAAAATAAGCAACGGAAACCACATACTAGCACTCCATTAGTACTAAAACTCTGTGAAGATCAAATTTTTCACCGCTATTCAAACAAACAAACGTGCCAAAAAGAAAATGGGCCGAAAAAAAAATAGGAGAGAGAAGGAACCTTTTACCTCGATTTTGGTGATGGAAACGATCGAAATTGTATGAGAAACACAACCACAAAATAGAGAAAGAAGCAATGTAAAGCGGCGGCAATTACAATCATCCCGAAATTGGACTTCATCGCTCAAGCTTCTTCTTTTCTTTTTTGATAAAAGATTAATGTTTTAGTTAGTGAGATATATATGTGTTACGACGGATTGTTGATGTTTAGCGACGGATTTTTCCGTCATTGTTATCGTGTTTTTTGTAGTGTCAATTCAATTCAATTCAATTTGATTAAGTTAAAATAATAATAATGTTAATAATATATTTACATGAATGTTTTCTTTCATTACAATGTCACTCGTTTACGGATAAGTAAGGACACTTCCGGCGTATGAGATTCATTACCACACAAGCTACATGTCCGTAGTGCACGACTTCTACTACTCGATCCCTTACATTGGATGACGATATCGACCCACTTTCGGGCGCCCACTGACGGACTCTATTAGGAGGCATAGCGTAATTCCGGCAACATTTGGAGGAGCAGTCCAACTAGACGTGGTGAGCAGGATTGATCCGATCTGAGTATGCTTCGCTAGCTTTGCGAATGGTAGTACTCACATAGTTAGATATATGGTGACCTTTATGACTAAAAATTTATATAATCAATTATATGTAAGTGAAATCAATTTGATCAAAAAATTAACATAATTAAACTTAAATTGTACCATATAGTTGCAATGACATGAGAACACGGTATCATATCCATGTCCCACTCCAAACACGCACACGATTGCGTATTGAGATTGACTCTGAATGTTTTGCTTCCGTGCTTGACTTTGAAAGTGGAGTCTAATGAGGGCACTACATCGTATCTGCGTGATAGTTCCATTGATACCATCATCTTACGCGTTGCTTCAGGGGTCAATTTCAGCGTACCTCTTTCTCGCTCATGTCTCTCATGAACCATTTTTACGTAATGTGATGGATTGCCTCAATCATTGAGCAAATTGGCAATCGTCTAGCCCACAATATTCGAGAATTGAATGATTCGGCAATGTTCGATGTCATAAAAGCGTAGCGCTAACGGGCACCGTGATCTAGCCCACACGCACTCCAACCTCCACCAACTTGGTATATGCGCCACTACCATCGGCCTTCACGAGACTTTAACATAGCCATCGCTTTTCAAAGTGTGCATCTTGAGTACGCATAAGCGGCTTTCGAAATAACTGCGGATGGTTGCCCAAACGGGTGATTTTTTTGAGATGGTAGTAGCATAATCCGTGTGTTGCATCAGGGTAGACACACTTGATCGCGTTCATTATACTGACATGGGCATCTGAAACAATCAACATCTCTGGATTTGATCCATAAGCAGCTTGTAGTCGAGACAGAAACCAAGTCCATGAGACATCATTCTCGATCGGACCAATTCCATAAGCTAATGGAAAAACTTGCTCGTTGTCGTCCTTTGTCACGCAGCGAATAATATCTTTATTGCGGCCCTTCAAGTGCGTATCGTCGACTACAATCACGGGTCGGAGGCACAATGTGTACGCATAATCTGCATGAACCGAGTGCGACAAAGAGGTGACGGAACCGACCATCGATCCAATATCCAAGTCGGTCATCGAACCGGGATTGCTCATCCGTAACATATGCGAGATAACTAGGTAGTAGTGAAATGATTCTTCATGTCCACCGTATATCATCTCGATCGCCCTATTACGGGCTCGCATTGCTACATCAGTATGTAACGTGTACACCGTACTCTCGCCGCAAATCGCCCATAATGGACCTCGGCTTTAGCACTTCACCGTCTTGGCGTATTTTTCGTGATATGTATGCTGCAATTACACGGGCATTAACCTTCCTTACTCCGATATTCACTGGGTTACGTGCGCAAGTATGTATAGCATCAAACTTGCGGACAAACCAAAATCCACCTTGCTGCGATGCACGTAGTAGAAAAGGACACTGATTATGATATCGACATTTGAATGTAATCCTCGAATTATCGGATCGAGGAATAACAAATTCTACTCGACGTTCCAAATGCCATAGCCCCACGGATATCTTGATTCACCCTTGCGTCGAAGATGGAACCTTCGCTCGGCTCGTGGTCTGGAACCGAGTCCGAGGACGAGCAAAGAGATTAATCAAGCATCATGAGGAATAACGAGGACTAGCCAGCTTGCTCATCTCCTCAACTTCTTCGGCTCTGGGCCTCCTACGTGCTCTTGCGTGTTACTCTGCATAATCGTAGATAGAAGCTTCCCGAATCCACCCTCTCGACGGATCCATGCGTCAAACTCTACAAATGAGCCATAGCTCACCAAAGCAGACTCGCGATCTTCTTCCTCTTCATCCGACTGCTTTCATCTTCTTCTTCTTCAACGTAGTCGTCCATCGTCCTGTCCTCAACAAGTGTATCACCCCACGGTTGTGGTTGCGGCATATGTTGGAAAGCAATTCTGGATGGATCCATGTGTTGCGGCGTATATTGAGATGTATCAAGATCAAACCAATCGAGATGATGTAAATTGTTGTGTCAACGACGATCGAACGATATGTGTTGGGAAGTGTAGTCATATGTTGACGATGATGGTATCTCAAACGAAGGTCTATATAGTTCTTGCTCCGATTGGGATGTGTCGGCATCGTGAGTCACATAGACCTCGGTTGGGCATCATGAGCCAATCGAAAAGTTGATCATCATTACTCAAAACTAATTTGATAATTCTACCACTCGAGATCTCGATAGATAATGCGGTTGGTAGGTTGTACTCAACAATTTCCCAACATAATTTGATCAATCATCTCTATGAACTCCGAGATAATTACATTGTCCATTCGAACAAGGCATTTGGTCGATACTCGTCGATGTAACATAAAGAAGGATCCCACCGCCTCCATATCTAACAATAATGTTCTTCCATCCCGACATCTATAACAAATACAAGATTACATTAACAGAAATATACAGTCTTAATATGATTTTTCTAATGTACAAAACAAATATACATTCTAATCAAATATACAAATAAGAAAAAATAGCAATCTAATCAAAATCTAATTAAATAATTAAAGTCTCTTACAATAAATTAATTAAAAGGGGACTTATCTAATAAACGAATTATGTCGGCACTTATCTAAACGAATTATCCAATAATTATATCCAATTATAAATTATGCAATAATTATAAATAGCAGAAACAATCGAATTATCTAAACAAATAAGCAAAACAAATGTAAACAAAATTAACAATAATTAATGTAAACAAAATTAACAATAATTAATCTAAACAAATTTAACAATAATAAATCTAAATAAAACTAACAATAAGAAATCTAATATCATAAACAACAATAATTCGAAGATTATCCTAATTGATTTCATTTAAAATTAATTTCAGGGATTATCCTAATTGATTTCATTTAAAATTAAAACAACAACAATAATTCGAAGATTATCCTAATAAATCTAAAATTATCCTAATTGATTTCATTTAAAATTAATTTCTAAAAAAAAATCTCTCTCCGGTCGAATAGTTTTATGTCTCCGGTCGATATTTTCTTGTTTCCGATCGACCGGAGACATCAATTAATAATTAGTATTAAATTCATTTGATAATTCGAAGATTCCGTTCGAAAATAGGCTCTCTCCGGTCGAAAATAGCTCTCTCCGGTCGACAATTCGAAGATTCCGGTCGATACCGGAATCATTGTTAATTTGATAATCCTTGTTTCCGGTCGACCAATTTTATGTTTCCGTTCTACCGGAATCAATAATTAATTTAATTATGTTTCCAGAATGAATTAAAAAATTAAATTAAGTTAAAATCTCTCTCCCACGATAGGAATCAAGGAATTGGTCGGAGGAGAGGATTTTAATGTAATTAATTTTTAATTCATTTATGCTTTTTAAAACCCATAAAATCATTTATTTATCTATTTTTTCATATAATTCCTTTAATTCATCGACCTCTCATATAATTCCTTTAATTCATCGAGGAGAGAGGATTCATTTAATTCATTTATTTTTTCATATAAAAACCCATAAATATCTAATTTCATCTAAACTAATTATATCCAATTATATATTATATATAGGTAATTATACATAATTATCTAAACGAATTATATCGAATTATATATACTAATTATGCAATAAATTCAAAACACTAAACAAATTATCCAATTAATTTAATTATCCAAATTATATATACGAATTATGCAATAAATTCAAAACACTAAATTAATTATCCAATATTAATTTACTTATCTAAACGCAATAATTTATCCATACCAATAAACAATAATAAATTTAAACAAAATTAACAATAATAAATCTAAACACAAATTAATATCATAAACAACAATAAATTCAAAACACGTCGAAAATAAATAAATATTGAATAACTTACTTGTTGAGACATAGCTACCGGCTACTGGATTGAAGAAATAAATTTGAAAATTTTGAATATAAAATCGAAATGAAGGAACGAAAATTGGAGGAGCAAGAGCAAGAGCAATTTGTTGGATTTGTATTTGTTACAATCGATTGTATAAATAGGAGAGAATTGGTTCAATTATTGGTTTACTTTTCTACATTTATTTGTCTTCTTCAATTTTTCGCAATTTTTACGCATTTATTTGTCTTCTTCAATTTTTACGCAATTTTAGTTTGTAAGGTTTTACTTTTCAGTAGTACTATTTTATGCAGTATTAATTAATATTGTAAATATAAAGGATAATTTCAATATTAAATATTTCAAAATTAATAAGTTGTGTTATAATTTCAGATTTCAATATTTTGCAAAATTTCCAACATAGATTACCTGTAAATATTAATTTAAATATCATACATTCAATTTAAATTAATTAGTATTAAATTAATTTGTTATATCCTTGTTTCCGGTCGAAAAATCGCTGATTCCGGTCGACCCTTTGATGTTTCCGGTCGACCGGAGACATGAATTAATAATTAGTATTAATTTCATTTCATATATACTTGTTTCCGTCGATAATTCCTCTCTAGGTTATTTAATTAATTTGATGTTTCCGTTAATAGGAGATATGAATTAATTAAAATTGTATTAAAATCCTCTCCCACGACCAATTAGTATTCAAAATTTGAATTTTTATTAAATTCGGTCATTCATCCTCTCTCGGTCGATGATTCCTTGATTAGGTCGTAGGAAACAAGGAATTGTTGACCGAATTTTGGATTTATATTTGTTAATTAATTTTTTGATTCATTTTTTTTTAAATGAATCAGTGATTTAATTAATTTTTTCTCACACTTTTAACATAATTCGATGATATATGAAATAAACATGATTCAGTGATATATAAAGTAATTTAACATAATAATATCGAATCTGTAAAATAATTTCGCAATCATTTATTCATTCACATGTTTGTTATGTTTCGGAGTCAGTGTTATGTCAATTTCACACCGAAGACCGCGCAAGACTCAGTAGATATATATTAAAAAAGGCAATTGGGTATACACGGTATCAAATTTGAAATATGGTTATAGATTGTACACATTTTTGTAAAAGTATGTATTTGTATATATTTCCCTTAAAAATATATGATTGGTCTTTTCAAGATTAGTAATTAATCGAATAGCTTCTCTTGTAAATATAACAAGGTTTAAAAATCCACCGACCGACAAAATTAAAGTAAATTGTAAAGGAGATGATATAATGCAAATTTCTTAATGCAATTTGCACAAAGGAGATAGTGACAGCGTGACGGGTTCTTAACTTCAGATAGGGATGGTCTCCTGTGCGCGCGCGCGCACAGTGAGACCACCCCTTTAATTAATTAACTTTAATTAACTAATTAATATTTAATCCTAATTAATTAATTAATTAATTAATTAATTTTAATTAAAATTAATTAGTCTAATAAAATTTAATTATAAATTAATAAATAATAATTTTGAATTAATATATCTTAATTTTGAATTAGTAAACTCTAATTGTGAAATAATAAATCCTAATCGTGAATTAATAAACCCTAATTTTGAATTAATAAACCATAATTTTAAATTAATAAACCCTAATTGAAAATAATAAACCCTAATTTTGAATAATAAACCCTAATTGTGAATTAATAAACCCTAACTTTGAATTAATAAACCCTAATTTTGAATTAATAAACCCTAATTGGAAATAATGAACCCTAATTTTGAATAATAAACTCTAATTGTGAATTAATAAACCATAACTTTGAATTAATAAACCCTAATTTTGAATTAATAAATCATAATTGTGAAATAATAAACCCTAATTTTGAATAATAAACCCTAATTGTGAATTAATAAACCCTAACTATAAATTAATAAACCCTACTCATGAATTAATAAACAAAATACAAAATAATAAAATAACACACTAAAAACAAAGATAAAGGCAACAAAATAAAAATGACACTTATAAGCTGAACGACATCGGCACGTATATATATATTTATCCACAAAACTCTTATGCGCGCATAGTGAGGGCGCGCGTACCAAAGTTTTTGTCCTTCAGATATGTGTCAATCGAAAGAAATTTTCACTCTTTTTTTTTTTATGGGAACCCGCAACCGTTACCTTAGGTGCGTACTGAGTACAGGTAAACCATATTTGGAAAATCAGGTGTAACACCCATAAAGACATTTAGTGGGATTTGAACCTGCGACATCTCGACCACAGAAACCCATCTTAACCATTAGACTGTCCCTAAGCGACTAAAGAAATTTTCACTTAATAAGATTAAAAATTGTTCAAATGCAAACTAGGCTAGATAAGTTAAACGAAAAGTCTATTAAACAATATAAAAGTTCATAGATTAATCAATTATTAATTAAAAAGTCTAACCAAATCTCAAAGTAATATTCATGTATTATTACGAACCTACGCTGCCCACGTGGATTTCAAATATATCTTTTTAATCATTTATGTATACATTTAAAAATATTATCTCTCACTATTCAAGTCCTATTTTGTAAGTTGCTTTATATATGATATTTTTTTATTTCATGTTATTGGTTTATTATCGAATACTCTAGATTGTTTTTTTTCTTAAGGTGGAATATTAATCTAGATTGTTGATAGTTTTAATTAATGATTTATAAAATATAGTTGTCGTGTTTGCTTGACTGAGTCAACTTGGACAATGCAAGTCCACTATCTATAATGATGCGATGTGATGGGGCAGAGAGAAACATGGACTCTATAATTGAGAATTATAATTTATTTAATCATAATTAAAAATTATTAATATCTAATTAGAGATTAATTAGGTGTTATTAGAGTTTATTAAATCTAATTATAAGTTATTAATTATAATTTATTAAATTATTATTAAAATTTATATAAAAATAAATTTTCATTAGAATAAACGCATATGTATTCAGTTGTACGGCAGTGTGCCTCTCAAACTATTATACTAAAAAAATAAATATTATATTATTTCTGATCATTAACCTTTTAAGGCCAATTAGTAGAGTTACTTACATGCCCTTTTTAAAAAAAAAACTACTTATATGACTTTAACAATATGAGATTAGTATAATAGTTTAATCTATATCCTTCCAATAATGGATATAATATAGAACAAGTCAAACTCCCAACATTTTTAAAAAAAAAAAAAAATCAAGAGGAATCTACAATCGTTATCTTCAATATGAACTGTGTAAATTTCACATTTCTATGCAATAACCTGCAAACCATACAAAACGGATAAACTATACTTAAAAACAGATGTGAAAAACTTAAACGCAAAGAGATGTTAATGAGATTCGAAAATATAATATTTCGATCACCTGAACTACTTTATCACATAAACTCCATGCGAGTTTTAATCTAGCCTAGTTGGCACTAGATCATTTCTAGCTGGTAAACTTTACTACTTTTGTCCACTTCCAATTATACCCTACACGGAATTTAATGCCAAGTGTCTTAATGTTCAGTTCAACCATCTCTTTTTCTGCTTTCATCAATTTATTGAAAATGCTATTCAAAAAATCATAAACAATCCATATACATTATTGGAAATCTAGTTGTTTGGTTCCTCTTCATCTGTTAATGACCTCAAATATTCAAATAGGATAATTGTGATTTTATAATGTTTTGAGTCGGCAATCATATCTGAAAATGAACAAAATCGCGTCACAGATTGTGAAATGATAACCACTAAATAGTTATAAATTTTAGGATAAATATCAATTTAAATCATAAACTATACATGTTTTATCAAAAATATCCTGAATTTTCAAAAATATCAATTTAAACCCCAAACTATCATATTTGTATCAAAAATGCCCCGTATTCAGGATAGTTTGAGGTCTAAATTGATACAAATATGATAGTTTGGGGTTTAAATTAATACTCTTGAAAGTACAGGATATTTTTGATAAAACATGTATAGTTTAGAGTTTAAATTGATATTTACCCTAAATTTTAATTCTAAGCACCCACTTAGATGATAGAGTCGTCTAGAAATCTAACATTTAGAGATGTATTATTGCTTCGAATCAGTCGATCGATTAATAGAATTGGCTGATTTTATTCAAAAACCAAAAACTAAACTTTTTAGGCATAGATGCAGAGGATCTTTCCCAATTAAATTTTATTATAAATCAAGAAATTGCATTACGTCTTTATCGGTGATTGAGTGGAATAAAATACATGCAAATTATGGTCTCTTCGTTTTACCTTTCTTCCCCAAATTTCTGATCCTCCCATCTGTCTGGCCACTCTCACTCAGATCCATTCCTTTTTCATTCTTTCATTCATTTCCATTTCGTTTGAGGGCTTTCTTCTCCAGCACTCTAACGATCGACTCTCCAAAATTCCTACCAAAATAGTCCATAACAACTTGAAAAACATCAAAAAAGTTCATATCCTTTCTCCATCTTCATACAGCAGAATCGTTGAAATTCATCAACGCAAGTTTATTGGTTAGGACCTTTTCCGGCCCTACTTCCACAAAAAAGAAAAATTTCAGAGAGAAATTAGGTCACATCAGCATTATTGCAGACACATCATATAAGAAAAAATTCAAGGCACATTGTTGCTTTCAGAAGAATCACTCTGTTTTTCGGAATTTATTTAGAGGTGAAACGCCAAAATTCAATCTTATTTAACGTAAGAGAAGGGAATTTTCGCGGGCCCTGATATTAATTGGGTGGGGGGGTTATGGTGTTGGTGTGATTCGAAACAGTCAGAGATCAAATTGTGAGTGATGGATATCGCGTCGCAGTTGAAGCGTGGGATCTCACGCCAGTTCTCGACGGGGTCGTTGAAGATGAATCGAAGATTCAGTTTTCAGCGACAGAATTCGCTGGACCCGCGGCGGAACAATTTCCGGTTCAGCTTCGGGCGGCAGTCGTCGATGGACCCAATACGGCGGACTGCGATGAAGGAAGACGGCGGAGACGAGGAGCTGACGGTGCCGAGCAACCTCGACAGCACAATGCAGCTGTTGTTCATGGCATGCAAGGGCGACGTGGCGGGGGTGCAGGACTTGCTGGATGAAGGGATTGATGTGAACAGCATCGATTTGGATGGGCGGACGGCGCTGCACATCGCGGCGTGCGAGGGCCACGTCGAGGTCGCCAAGCTTCTGTTGAGCAGGAAGGCCAATATTGATGCTCGGGATCGATGGGGCAGCACGGTAGAGTTTTCTTGCTATTCCTTTTTTTTTTTTTATTATTTGTGGTTCTGTTTTTTGGTATATTTGTCATGTTCTGCATTTTGTTTGCCTGTGTTAGTTATTTTTTTCTTTTCTTTTTTAGATTTTTTTTTTGTATTTTTGGTTCTGTTTTTGGTTTATTTGTTGTCTTCTGCATTTTGTTTGCCTGTGTTAGTTATTGTACATGATGTTGCCAAACATTGGTGGTGACTGGTAGATGTTAATTTGGCTTTGCAAGAATTTGGTAATCGGGTTTTTTGTTGCATTTTTCAGTTATCTAATCCTGGAGTTTAAAGTGGCTTTCTTAAATCTAGTTATTTTATTTGGAGTTTTTTGGTTACTTGAGAGCATTATCTCCTTCATGAAATGGGTTCATCCATTTACATTGTAAATAACTACTCAAGGAAGATTTTGCTTTCATCTCTTTAGTGAATATTTAATGAGTGTAGCACTGGATTTGTGACAAACGTGATATCATGCCAAGATAAGAGTAGGAAGAGCTTTGTAGGTATGAATTTAGTAATTATTTAGACTATTTTAGGATGCTCAACACATGAAATAATAAATGCTTAGTAGTACTTCTGAGAACTTTCTAAAACTAGCAAAATTTAAAGACTATACTGCGTTTTTCTCTGATTTATTGTAAGGTTGTTCAACTGAAAGTTATTTAATGCTTCCTTTTTCTGCTTTAATTTTGTGGCGAGGATTCTTCTCAAATATAGCACTTCAGTATCATGTGCGTTTTTAGGAAACTTGATCAGGTTTCCGCCGTATTATTTTGATAGATTTATTGATCATGACAGGCTGCTGCTGATGCCAAATATTATGGAAATGTGGAAGTTTTTAATATATTGAAAGCTCGTGGGGCTAACATTCCAGTAAGTATGAGTATCACTTTGTGGAGAAGCTTATTTCCTTTTTACTGCCACTAATAAAATTTTGTTTCATATCCCTAGAAAACCAAAAAGACACCCATGACAGTTGCAAATCCTCGTGAAGTTCCAGAGTATGAGCTCAATCCATTGGACATTCAAATACGAAGAAGTGATGGCATATCTAAGGTATGGTCCTCCATGCAACTAACGGAAGCATTGTACTCCAATTAGATATGTAATGACATGTGAATATTCGTATGTATGACATATTGCTGAGATATATTTGATAATTAAGCATAAAGAGGTATTCTGCCTTCTCTAGGTTGTTGATTGCCAAATTGCCTCGAAGTGTTTTTCATGGAAGGAAATGATACATGCTAGCACATATCTACATAGTTAATTTTACTGCATCTCTTAGCTTAATTAATTTGACAGGCTGGTATTTCTGTGTGGTATCTGTGGACAGGGATCTTATCAAGTTGCTAAATGGAATGGCACTAAAGTTTCAGTAAAGATACTCGATAAGGATGGCCATGCAGACCATGACTCGATGTTTGTGCTGCTTCCATTCAATTCTTTTTTTTCCATGTTGTATATTCTGTACATTTTATTGCCAAATTCTAATTTGTCCACCTAATGCAGTATTGGCCAATTTATATGTTGAAAGAGAAATGAGCTAACCCTTATAACCTACATGCGAGTAGACGAACTTTATGACCAATAGATCATGCAGATAGTGTTTCACAGAGCAGAAATGTTTCATTGAAGTGCATTATTTCCTTATCTTGCAAGATTTGCACATCTTAGTTTACCTGCTAAGAATGAAATCTTTCAATAATTATAATATTGGAAACCATTTAGTAGAATTTTTTCTCATATTTGAATGGAAGTTTTGGGAAGTCTAACATGAGAGATAAGTAATAATTCCATAATCTTGTATACTTGACATCAGTTTCCTTACCAGTTAGCATATTCTGATGTGTTAGCAAAAATGGCAATCTGAAAGTAAGCTGGAAAAACTGCTTAGTAATCAGTTTTAATGCCATCAAATCTGATATTATTTTATTGACCATATCTCCTTTCCTTTGTTATACTGGTACCTAGTTATTTTATTTTTCCTATTTGTGTTTTACTTCATGAACTGGACTAATGATTATGCGCTGCTCTGCAGAAATGTGTTCAGGCATGAACTAACCGTGTTAGAAAAGGTTCGGCATCCTAATGTGGTTCAGTTTATTGGTGCTGTCACCCAAAATATACCTATGATGATTGTTTTGGAGTACCATTCGAAAGTAATCATCTCTCTCTCTCTCTCTCTAACCCCTACCCCCAATGCATGTATACATCATACCTCTATAAACCGATGCAGCTCTGTATTTGTGGATTGCTTGCTTTCACACAAATTTATTACTGTGGCTGCAAATATTCTGCCCTATGTGTGACAATTATCTTGCACATATGTCGTGGTGAAGCTCGGGTTAAATCTGTCATTCTCGACTCATCCTAAATTAAGTAGATATATAGTCTCCAAACATCTTTAATATTAGTTATCTTAACCGTCTTATAGCGTTTTGATCTCTACATTGCCGAATCATATGCAAGTGAATCTGGATTAAGTAGTATTATTTGGCTTGTTTAGTTTTTATAATCCCTTGTAGAGTGGATGGGTGGGACATTGTGTATAGTTTCCATAGTATCCACTTTGCTTATTTTTGCTTTATATTTTTCAGGGTGATCTTGCTAGTTACCTTCAAAAGAAAGGGCGTCTATCCACGTCTAAGGCATTAAGATTTGCTCTTGAAATTGCCAGGTGCTTTTGCTGATTCACAAAGACATACTCAGCCTGTGTTGTTAATCTGTTCAGAGAGTGTTGTTATGCTGATTTTTCTATCGATTTTGGTTCTTTTATTGCTCTTTGCTGCTTGCTGCATTATTTTTCTCGAAGTGCTCTTCCTTCAGAAGTTACTTCCATATTTGGTCCATTATGGTATTTCAGATTATGTTTTTTGGTTCAGGGGCATGAATTGTCTTCACGAGTGCAAGCCCGAACCAATCATACACTGCGATTTAAAGCCAAAGTAAGGATACGGAATGCTTAAGTCGATCAGGGTGTCTAACACTTCCCACTTGCATGAAGTGTTTCCTTTTCCACACACTCTTTTTTTAATATTTGCAACTTTTGTAAGGTGCCAGAAATATTTTGCTGGATTTTGGAGGGCAGCTGAAGGTTGCAGGTTTTGGTGTTATTAGGTTATCAGCACACGCACCTGATAAAGTAAAACTTTTGCAGCCCGAGGCCACAGATCGTTCAAGTTAGTCTTCACACATAACACTAGAAAGTTTCTTTAATTCAAGCTGCTGATCAGTAAAATGGAAACTTTTACCAGTTTGATTAGTTTCTCCAAAATAAGCTAAAGTTCTTGATAAGATATTCCCTCATATATAAAGCACTGTACAAGCTTATTCTTTTCTATCTGTGTTATATGTAGATGTATACGTAGCACCGGAGGTGTATAAGGATGAAATATTTGACAAAAGTGTTGATGTATACTCGTTCGGTGTTATGCTATTCGAGGTATACTGTTACCCTAACATAATATCTTATTGACTGACTCTCTCCCGTAAGCATCTTTGAGATGTATGATTTGATTAAGTTTCAAAATCTTTTGAGATGCTTCTTACACCAGATGATGGAGGGGTCTCCGCCGTTTTCTTCAAAGTCTCCAGACGACGCTGCTAGGACGATTTGCTTAGAAGGAAAGAGACCGCCATTCAAGTCAAAATCCAAATCTTTTCCTCCAGAATTAAAAGAGTGAGTCAAGAAACACGGTGATTCGTATAGAAACTTTGTTTCGAAAAAGCAGCTGCTGTTTTCATGACTAATGCTGGTGGTGTATCCCAGGTTGATCGAGGAATGCTGGCATTCGAGTCCCAGTGTGAGGCCAACATTCTCTCAGATCATAATGCGATTGGATAAAATTGTCACGACGTGTTCCAAACAAGGATGGTGGAAAGACACTTTCAAACTCCCCTGGTACGCTCACACGTTCCTTTTGCTTTTGTTACAAATTAAAGCACAAACTGTTTATAATTAGAAAAAAAAGCCAGTATCCAGGCCTAATTAGGATTCTGTCCAAACTGACTAAAATATCCTTACTAGCAAAATGGACCAAATTACCCCTCGCATCCCTGATGTTCAGTACTTTCAGCTCCATAACGACTTTCCGTCTCTTGCTTCAGTAATCACAAACATTCCTGTTTCATTGAAAGAAGTTATAGAGTCACTCTCTTGCTACATAACTTACAAGTTACCACCATGTCTGCAATGATCAAAACTTGCTTCATTCCTGCAATGCTTCGTCTGAATATGCAACGAGTCGTATTTGCTTTTGATGACTAAGACTTGTCCTCGTGCAGGAAATGAGGGTGCTCGCAGTGTATCAGATGGGAGAATCCATTATTTTTCAGAACCTAAGCTTAGAACGAATCTTGTACAGCACGTGCCACGTTCAAAGAAGTAATGAGGAGGATCCGAATCTTGACCCGAGTGAGAAGAACAAGTCAGGGAAGGGACTAAAGAAGATAAAGAGCGATTTGTATTTACACAGATTTATAACACCGTTGTTAAGAACGGCGTTGCGTTTTATATATATGCATAATTTTTGTTGCCGTAATTGTATGTTCATGCCATTCCTTTCTCTTATTTTACATTTGGTTAAGTTCAAGAAAATTGCACATTAAAAAAAAGAGGCCAGGAAATTCGAATTAAGAATCTTTATTCCAGATCTATTCGGGACAAAGATATTGTCGAAATAGGGAGAAAAAGATATAATTTGAATTTCACATCAATTTTTTAATGAGACTTCATAAATTCTAAATATAAATTAAAATGATACAATTCGTACAATTTCTTTTCACGTTAATGTCTTGAATTCAAGATTGTAACAATTTATATTTATAAATTTAAACGGATTTGGATAGTTAGTGAGTATTAATGAAACGAGAATATGTAGTAAATCAGTTTCAAATCGAGTATGGGGTGGGTATATAAGTTTTAAATTGGTCCAAACGTTAATCAATGTGCATATGTGAAATTTTCTCAATTTTTGTTTTTGTTGTTGATAATATATTTATTATTGATGTTTACTTTATAGTATTCTGATTTTTCTTTAAACAGACTCTAACATTATTGTAAAAACTTATATTTATAAATTTATGAATGTTCATATAATTGGTGGGTATTACTATATAGGCTTGAGACGATAACAAATAGTAAAATCACTTTTTAATTGAGTTTGAGACAAGTACGAGTATATACAATCTAGAAATGTCCAAGTGGTTGAACCATAATCTTATTGTTTCAGTATATCACCGTGTTATGCCATGATCAACGACTTCAGGTGGTCGAACCTTGACCTCATCATTTCGCTTCAACTTCATGCTTTACCATGGTCAATAACTTATGGTAGCTGAAATCCAGCCAAACATTAAATTGTTTTTTCAATTTATACTTATTAATTACAACATAATCTGGATTCTTTTTTATCAAAACTCAATCAAATAGAACTTATATATCATATCAAAAACATCACTTTGATATAAAGACAAATTGTTTTGTTATGACCATAAACAAGAGAAGCAATCAATCTCTTTAGGAAGTAAGACAATTGTTTCAACTAAAAGTATACTCTTAATTGACTCACAATCGAATGAGGTGTTGTAATAGGGAAAGCTAACCCTAGTCGTCTCTCAAGGAAAACTAAACAGGGCGTTACTAAGTTGCCACACAAAAACAATTAAAATCCTAAACACTCTAATCTCAAAAAGGGTGATTGATTACCTAGGCGATGAATTATAAAAGAAAGAAAGACGAATTAACTAGGCGGAAATTGACAAAGCAGATAAATTATTTAGACAAGAATTAAACCCTAAATCGAAGAACATGGAATCGAAATTATAAACCCTAGACATGAATGGAAAAGATCAAACGGAAGACAAGATTACTCAGACGAATATCAATACTAATCATAACCAACATAGAAATCAATAACAATCAAATACGCAGAGATTAAACGGAATAAAGCAATAGAAGAAACTTACTAACAAAACGAACGATGGAATCGATCATAAAATTTCAGAATTTGAATCCAATAACCTCACGATAATTCTTGAATCACAATTTCAAAAGATAAGAGAAGGAATAAATTCTGAACTAAGAACTAGAGAAGAAGTTCTCATCTGGAACTTGCAGAAACAAAAGACGGAAAAAAAATGTGAAATAGTGTCTAGGGTTTTCAGCGTTTGAAAACGATATATAGCGGCTAAAATTAACGACAGTACGGACTCGATCCCAGCACGGACTCGGCGTCAGAACAAAGGCATCCCAGCACGGACTCAGCCGAGTGCCGGACGCCTGGCCACGGATGAGCTAGCCAGCGCCGGACGCAAGGAGGCGCCGGACTCGTCGACTCTCTGGACGAGTTCTGACACTTCGCGCAGCGCCGGACGGATATGAGGCGCCGGACTCGATGACTCTCTGGACGAGTCGTACATAGGGTGTCCAGCGCCGGACGCGTGGAAACTCCGGACGCGGGCGCTCGCGGGTTGAGGACGCCCAGCGCCGGACATGGGGAAACGCCGGACGCGGGCGCTGGCGGAATAAGGGCGTGCGGCGCCGGACGAGGGGAACCGCCGGACGCGGCCTTGTCGAGCGCGCTCTCGCGATGCAACGCGCACCCAGCGCCGGCTACGCCGAGTCCGGCGCCTGGGTGCGCTTAAGAGCTCAAAATGCTTTCAACATGAACATTCCCTGCACAAAACCAAAACGATCACGATTCCAATAAAAAGATGTTCAAATATAACCAGAATGGAATCAAAACGACGACAACAAAACAAAGAAAAACAACACCCCCACACTTAACTCTTTGCTTGTCCTCGAGCAAATCTTAGTTTCTTGAAAGGAATGGTACACATAGAATCAATACTTCAAATAGAATTAATCACATATTCACATCCCTTCAATGCATCTCAATAATATAGTTCTCAATACAATGATCCTCATTTATCAATCCAAACATGTGACTTATCATAGAATAGCTGTGCTTCGACTCAACATGCTTCGTAAATCAATATACAACTTATATGGTTCTCTTTCATGTAAGATATCTCAAATGACAACAACAAATAAGAACATGTGGAACTTAAAACCGATTATAGACAATAATCGTTAGGTGGAACCTTCAAGTTGTACACTCGAGTATCCTAACGTAGATATCTATACCCATAGCAAAGAGTCTCCATTCGAGAGACAACACAAGCAAGAGGGGTAGAGCCCCTTATTCGAATTTTAAGCCCACTTATTTCACAATAACGACATATTTTCTTTTCTTTTAAGCCCATTTTTTTTTTTTTTTTTTGTCCACTTTTTCTTCAAAGATCATACAAGAGACGGGTTCCATTTACGAAGCAAATGACATCCGATCACACACCTTGTCTAAACACGCTTTCTAATTATGTCCCACGCTCAAATTGACACCTAAGTTTCATTAAACTCAAAACCATATACCAAGATGCAAAGAAATTGAGATCAAACGCAATTAATTCAACTTAAGGCATAATTCTTCATACACCATTGATTTCAAGAACATAAAATCATCTCTAATCCAACAAAAATTAAGAAACGACAAAACACAACAAAGACAGAAAACGGCAGAAAACAAACAAAACAAACCAAACAGACAGAAAAACCCCCCTCCCACACTTAAAAACAGGCAATGACCTCATTGCATATAAAATATTAGAGAAAGGCGGAGGAGACTTCCAAGGCGGCGAACGAACAATGGAAGCAACAAAGACAAGGCCTACAAAAACATAAAACAGAGAGAAGCAAAACAACGAAACAAGGGAAATGAACAAAACACAAACAAAAAGGAAAACACAAACGCTCCAATAGTGAAGAATCACTATTGGTCAGAAGGCGGTGGTGGAGGAGGAGCGCCATGAAAGGTAGTCCATGCGTTCCATTGGGCTTCGAGGGCGGCCATGCACCGATTCTGCTCAATCATCTGCTGGTTATATGTGTTCCAGTATTTGGTTTTGCTCGTGCCATAATTGATTACGCTCACAAGACGTTGATTTTCTTGATCAAACCGAGAAGTTATGTCTTGATCGAACTCGTCCATGCCGCCTAATTTACTCCTAAACTGACCAAACTCCTCACGAAAAGAACTATACCCTTGGCCCGATGCGTATTGCTCGGAAGGGAACTGCGGCTGATTAGGATCGATGTCGCTCACAAGGGGCTCTGTATCCCCTCCTGCATCTGCCTGCTGGTCACGGTCTTCATCTGATGGTACGGTGGTATCATAGATGATCATATCACCCGTAGGTGCATGTGATGGTCCTGCACCTGCTTGCTTGGCCGCCTCGACTTCTTGGGCTGCGCGCATCGTACAACATATATCTTTTCACGCATTCCTCCGATCTTGAGGTACGAGTAGTCTCGTTATAGGCAAAGGGAGCGCTCGCACTCACTAAGATCAATCATCTTAGGTCGATATGATCTTCGCACGAGGCGGTCGTCCATCGTTATTTATGATCCTTAAGCTCACCGCCAGACCAGTAGGGATTTGGCACAGGGTTGGCCTACATTTCTTGCGCCCCTGGATCAGTTGCAAGTGGTCCCAAATAAAGTATATCGGCGAAATCTTCGTCTTCTTTACAAGACATGTTAGCGGAAGACTTCAGAAGATTCACCTTATTTGCTGCTCATTTCAAAAACATTGAAAGCTATGAACTTGTGGACCATTGCAAAGCTTCATCCTTGATAAACCCACTCGGCATTCCGGCGGATGACCGATTATTAAATCGATAGCTCTTTCCGTGCCTCTAACATTGAAAGAATTCGCACACCACGTGCACCGAAGTCGGAAACCAAAACCCCTTCATTATACGAGGCGTTATAACATACTCGCCCCAACAGACGACAAGACAAAGAATCGATTCATCATCAATACACATCGTGCAATAGAATTCAAGCAATAATGGGTTATAACCGTGTAAGTCCATCAAAGCATATTGTAGCAAACCCAAATTTTTCAAATACATCTTTACCCTATCCTCAAGACCTAGACTTTGCATCAATTGCGGTTGAATTGACGCGGAGGTGTGATTTCTTGAAATGCAAAGCGACGATAATGTGTACCTTCCACCGGATTATAAATTGGGAAGGTGGCAGAGTACATAACGCTAATATCCTCCTGTTGTTCCTCCATCGGAACATCGTCGGCTTGAGGATGGCGGGAGGTGGATCCAGGTGCATTTTTAGTGCGAACCATACTGAATTGTGTGCAAGAGGGCACTATACGAAACCTCAGATATGAGAGTGCTAGGAAGAACCGAGTCGCCGGACGGACAAGCGTCTCCGGACGGAGGCGAGTGGGGCTGAAAGTGAAAAAGGCGCGCGGGCTGAGGGCAGCGCCGGACGGAGCGAGGCGAGGCGCTTGGGCGCGAGACGTGCGTCGCCGGACGGTGAATGAAGCTGCTATGGCGCGCGGCGCTTCGAGGAAAACGCCGGACGGACAGAATGTGCGCGGCGCTGGTGGAGGTAAGGCGCCGGACGGGTGGAAGGTGTGCGGCGCTGGTGGAGGTAAGGCGCCGGACGGAATGCGACGCTGAGTAAAGAGGCGCGCGGCGCTGAGCTGAAATGCCGGACCGAAGCTTAGAGCGTGGCGCGGGGGCTGTGAGATGAAACGCCGGACGGAATGCGTATGAGCGAGGCGCTCGGCGCTGTGAGAGGAAACGCCGGACGGGAGAGGTGGAGGTGAGCGTCGTCGGACGGAGTGAAGGAGGATCTGCACGAGAGTGAAAAGAGTAAGCGGCGCAAAAAGGGAGAAACCCTAATTCATGTATATATATATAAAATTTTATTAATTTAATTTTTTTTTTATTAAAATAAAAATGGACCCAGCGCCGGTTTCACTGCGTCCGGCGCTGGGTCAGCTTACTGCCCACAAAGATAAACACCCGCGTCCGGCGCTTCGTCGCGTCCGGCGCTGGGTGTCACTCGCTGTCCCAAATTGGATTCACCCCGCGTCCGGCGCTTCGTCGCGTCCGGCGCTGGGTATCACTCGCTGTCCCAAATTGGATTCACCCTGCGTCCGGCGCTTGGTCGCGTCCGGCGCGGGGTGCCACTCGCTGCCCTTCTTGATAATGCGTACCCCAGCGCCGGTTTCGTCGCGTCCGGCGCCTGGGGTACCTCCCTGGACGGAATTTTGCTGCTTCCACTTTTACGATGCATGTTTCAATTCCAGATAAAATAACTCCTCATCCTGCACCACACAAAACACAAAAAGATATCAAAACACAAACAAGGACAAAACGAAAGGAAACACGAATAAAAACAAAAAGAAACGTGGGTTGCTCTCCACACGGCGCTCGTTCATCGTCATTAGCTTGACAAGAATAAACTCGACGATCAAGGATCGCGACGAAATAGATTCCACCGTAAAGGAGGTCGGACCCTTCAACATAGGACTTTACACGTTGACCATTGACCTCGAACGATTCGTCGATCCTTCTTATCGAGCACGACCGAACCGCACGGCGGTTCCTCGACAATGAATGGGCCACTCCAACGAGACTTCAATTTCCGGGAAAAAGCTTCACCGGAATTAAACAATAAAACCTTCATACCGGCTTCAAATCCTTGTGCACTATATGTTTATCGTGGATGGCCTTCACTTTTCTTTGTAAAATCGGGCATTGTCATATGCCTCATTACGTAATTCTTCAAGCTCAGAGTTGTAACATCCGCGTTTGGAAGCATCTTGCATCTCCAAAGAAATGGTTTTAATTGCCCACAAGGCCTTGTGCTCGATCTCCACCGGAAGATGACACGCCTTCCCAAACACCATACGATAAGGACTCATTCCAAGAATGCTTTTGTATGCGGTGCGATACGCCCATAGTGCATCGGGTAGTTTGGTGGACCAATCCTTCCGAGAAGGTTGTACCATTTTCTCTAAGATTCCCTTAATTTGCCGATTGCTAGTCTCGGCTTGTCCCGATGTCTGTGGGTGGTAAGGCGTCGCCACCTTGTGGTTAATCCCACTCTTCTTCATCAACTTCTCGAACAACTTGTTGCAAAAATGCTTTCCTCCATCACTAATGATTGCTTTGGGAAAACCAATCGCACAAGATATTCTCCCCGCACAAACTTCAAAACGATGTAAGAATCGCATGTCCTAGTGGGATAGCCTCGACCCACTTGGACACGTAGTCAACGGCAAGCGAATATATTCAAAACCTAAAGATTTAGGAAGGGTCCCATGAAATCGATTCCCACACATCGAAAATTTCTACCACAAGAATATTATTGAGGCATCTCATTCGGGCACCTATAGATCCGTGCGTTGGCATCGATCACAAGCACGGTAGAACGCTGGGCGTCTTTGAACAATGATGGCCGAGAGAACCCGATTGGAGGACCTTGAACGCAGATCTTTGTCACGAAATGCCTCCATAATTACCATTGTGGCATCTTTCCAACACTTGAAATTGCTCTTCCTCGGGCACACATCGACGGATCACATCATCCTTCCCGAATTTGAATAGATATGGCTCATCCCAGAAATATTGCCTGCACAAGGTTAGAAAACGCTTCCTTTCCTGAAAGGTTAGACCAGGTCTCATCTCCCCACAAGCAAGATAATTCACAATGTCAGCGAACCACGGGGAAGATGAGACCGAAAAAGCATTTTCATAAGGAAAATCATTAGCAACAGTCTCATGCAAAAGTTTAACACTCGGGGATTTAAGACGAGACAAATGATCACCACACAATTCTCACTCCTTTTCTATCCTTAATCTCCAAATCGAATTCTTGAAGGAGAAGAACCCAACGGATCAACCTAGTTTGGCTTGAGGTTTGGTTAACAAGTACCTTAAAGCGACATGGTCACTATGAACAATCACTTTAGAACCTATGATATATGAACGAAATTTTTCTAAAGCAAAAACCACAGCTAACATTTCTTTTTCAGTTGTCGTGTAATTCACCTGCGCATGATTCAAGGTAGAACTAGCATAGTAAATTACACGAGCATCTTATCAACACGTTGCCTAAAATAGCCCTACAAAGATGATTGCTAGCATCACACATAATCTCAAAGTGTTCATTCCAGTTCGGGGCTACAACCACGGGGGCACTAGTCAACTTCTCTTTCAACACAGAGAAAGCATGCATACAATCATTATTAAACACAAATGGCACGTCTTGGGCAAGCAAACGACATAAGGGTTGAGAGATTTTCGAAAAATCCTTAATAAACCTACGGTAGAAGCCAGCATGCCCTAAGAAACTCCTAATCCCCTTAACGTCAACAGGTGGGGGCAATTTCCCTATAACATCGATTTTGGCCCTATCCACCTCAATCCCATCATGTGAAACCAAGTGCCCGAGTACTATACCACTTTTAACCATGAAATGACTCTTCTCCCAACTTAAAGTCAAATGACTCTCGACACATCTATTAAGCACATGATCAATCTTAGCTAAACAGTCATCAAATGACGAGCCAAACACAGAAAAGTCATCCATAAATACCTCCATGTATGGTCGATCATTTCGAGAAGATGGACATCATGCACCGTTGGAAGGTTCGGTGCATTGCAAAGACCAAATGGCATACGGCGGTAAGCAAATGTCCCATGCGGCTCGTGAACGCCGTCTTGGATTGATCTTCCCGAGCTATGGCAACTGATAATATCCGACAAGCCATCAAAAACAATAAAAATCGTGTCCGGCTAACCTATCAAGCATTTGATCAATGAAGGGTAGAGGGAAGTGATCCTTTTTGGTGGCGGCATTCAATTTCCGGTAGTCAATGCACATGCGCCATCCCGTGGTGGCTCGGACTCGCACCAACTCCCCCTTGCTATTTTCGATATGATATGCCCCTCTTGGCACTACATGCACGGGGCTCACCCATTCACTATCGCGACGGGAAAGATGAGGCCTTCGCCAAGGAGTTTGTAGATCTCCTTCTTCACTACTTCAGATATCACATGGTTCAACCTCCTTTGTCCGTCTCTCGTTGGGCGAGCTCCTTCTTCCAAGGTGATGTGATGCATACATGTGGCGGGGTTAATGCCACGGATATCAGCCAAACTCCACCCGAAGGCAAGCTTGTTCCTCTTCAAAACTCCAATCAACGCATCTTCCTCATACCGGTCGAGGAGATGATCACTGGCTTGGCTCTCCCTTCCTCTAAGAACACATACTTCAAATCGTTGGAAGCTCCTCGAGTTCAACAGATGGCTCGGGAAGCTTGCCACTCACATGCTACTTCTTGCTCGTCGGCCGATCCCATGAAGACCTCTTCAATTACGTGTGCTCGCAAAATACATTCTCGACCAAGGGCTCAATAGCATCGACAAAAGCACAATCATCAATATAATGAGCAGTAGGGGCATTAAGACTATTTCTCACAGAAAATGTAACCGTGGTCCCTAAAACAGTCATCTTAATAAGACCACTCTTAACATCTATCATGGTATTAGTGGTGGCCATAAACGGTCTACCGAGGAGAACAGTGTGAGACCTACCATCCTCCCGTACATCCCCAACTTCCAAGACCACAAAATCCATCAAAATTATCAGACCCCCCACATTAACCATAACATTTTCCACTACCCCCTTGGGGTATCTCATAGATCTATCAGCTAATTGAAGGGTCATGCCATGGGTTTCAATTCCTTAAGACATAATTCTCGAAAGATAGAATAAGGCATTAAATTAATTCCCGCCCCCAAATCAAGCATACCTAAGGCCTCTTTCCCATTCCCCATAGCAATCTTAATGATAAAGCTACCTGGATCGCGAAGCTTGGGTGGAAGGGGAAGTTGCATGATTGAATTAGCCGTCTCGGAGACGACCACATTGGCAATGTCTCCCCAGTTCCTCTTCTTTGAGGTGAGCTCCTTAAAGAATTTCACATAGGCGGGGACAGCCCGGATGACGTCCAGCAAAGGCAGGTTGACGTGTACTTGAGACAACAACTTGTAGAAATCGCTGAACTGTTGGTCCTGCTTGGCATTCGTCAACCGATGGGGATAAGGGACCCGGGGCTTGAACAAAGTCTTTGAAGTTTGTCCCGGCGGAACATATGGATCGACGGCTTTGTGCAACTCACTCTCATCTTTCTTCTCAGGAACCTCTTCTTCAACATGAGGTTCCTCAACAACGACAGTGGGTGCCGGAGAAGGTACAGGACCCGGCATAGTCACCATGTTGTCGATAACCTTTCCACTTCGAGCACCGATCACGGCATGAGCTTGATGAGCTTGCCCAGCAACTTGTTCTTTTCACTCTCCGCCTCATCTCATTAAGAGAAGTGGCAATCTGACCCATAGTTTCCTCAAGACGCCTCATCGTCGCCTCCGTACTTTCATTCCTCTGATTGTTCTTAGCGATGTAGGCACCGAGAGGATCCTCAGCAGGAATCTGTTGAGATTGCGGGGGACCGCGTGGAAGCTATTCTTTGCGGCGCTGCGCCGGTAAGGATACTGTGGGTAAGACGGCTGTCGATATGGCTGCTGCGGATACTGATACTGCTGACCATAAGCTTGCCGCTTTGCGGATACCGACGGATCTTCTTGTACGTGTCGCTGCGGTGGTGTCTACCTTTGTGCGAGGAGGCGTCGAGTTTGTGAGTTTGAACTGAACCCGACCTTGGCTCGTTCTTCCACCTGAGTTGTATTGTCTTTGGTTTTGCTCATAGGTCGGCCTCGGCTCATAATGTTGTCGGTGAAAACCTTGCATAGCATAAGTCTCTACTCCGCCTTCATAGACAAGGCCCCATATTAGGGCAAATATCCGCAGTATGTCCCATTTCCATGCAAATTCCACAAGGATGCATAGAGAATTCCTGTGGAGGTGCGCCGAACTCCTGAGAAGGAGCAGCGAACTCCTGGGGTGGTGAAGGGAGCTCACCGCTTCAACTTCATCTCGTTCATTTCTCTCATGAGTCGTGCCATTTGCCTCACAACCGATCCGAGCTCAATGAGTTGACAGAAGATCGACGCGTACTCGATGCCTTCTGGAGGGAATTGCTCGCCATGACGTCAAAGATTTCGTCAAGAGCCTCGGCTGTGATATGAGCTATGTTGCCCCCTTCTGCGTCGTCGGCCTTTTCGATCGGATTTCGTGATCCCATCGTAGAAGAATTGGCATAATGTAACCAACGGGAAGAAGTGATGTGGGCATTGCCTTTGAAGCTCCTGAATCTTTCTCTCGCTTCATGGAACGGCTCATCTAGATCTTGCTTGAATGTCATAATTTTGATCGAAGATCCTTCGCCTTCTGCTATGGATAGAACCTCAACATGAACTGTTCCACCACGAATTCCAATTTGTCGAGAGTCATGAAAACTCATAAGCCAAGACTTGGCTTTATCCTTCAAAGAATAAGAGAAACAACGATCTTCAATTGTTCTTCGCTCAGGCCCATCGAGGAATGATCGCACCACTTGATTATATTCTCGATAAAACTCGGGCATCTTCATTTGCCATGCCGTGAAAAGTGGGAATGAGGTTGAAGTGATTTGGCTTCAACTCATACCCACGTGTCGCAGGCATAACACGATCGGTTGTAGTTTCCCTATCTTAGGGCTAAAGTAATCCCCATCGCGGGACGGTGTTCCGTCATGATTGTTGTTCATTCGATCACCCATGACCCCCGGAGGAACTCTTCAAACAAAAATTGTCGACGGTAGTAAACCCCTTCAACTGTGAGAGAAGCGTCTCACGTAAACTATCACAACTGAGTGATCAAAGTTTGCCACACTAGGCGTCGCGGTTTGCTCAACTTGCAAGTATACTTCAACGGCGATGCCAATCTATGATTTAGGCTTCGCGCCCCGCATACACAACACTCAACAAACGAGATCAAACGCAATCTGGTACAAAATAAGAAAGCGAGGAGAAGAATAAAACGAAAAACATGCAACATTAATAAACGCTTAAAGTTTTCCCGAACGGCGCCAAAATTTGTTTCAACTAAAAGTATACTCTTAATTGACTCACAATCGAATGAGGTGTTGTAATAGGGAAAGCTAACCCTAGTCGTCTCTCAAGGAAAACTAAAAGCATGCGTTACTAAGTTGCCACACAAAAACAATTAAAATCCTAAACACTCTAATCTCAAAAAGGGTGATTGATTACCTAGGCGATGAATTATAAAAGAAAGAAAGACGAATTAACTAGGCGGAAATTGACAAAGCAGATAAATTATTTAGACAAGAATTAAACCCTAAATCGAAGAACATGGAATCGAAATTATAAACCCTGACATGAATGGAAAAGATCAAACTAAGACAAGATTACTCGGGCGAATATCAATACTAATCATAACCAACATAGAAATCAATAACAATCAAATACGCAGAGATTAAACGGAATAAAGCAATAGAAGAAACTTACTAACAAAACGAACGATGGAATTGATAATAAAATTTCAGAATATGAATCCAATAACCTCACGATAATTCTTGAATCACAATTTCAAAAGATAAGAGAAGGAATAAATTCTGAACTAAGAACTAGAGAAGAAGTTCTCGTCTGGAACTTGCAGAAACAAAAGACGGAAAAAAAATGTGAAATAGTGTCTAGGGTTTTCAGCGTTTGAAAACGTATATATAGCGGCCAAAATTAACGTGTCTGTCGGACTCGATCCCAGCCACGGACTCGTGGCGTCGCAAACAAGGCATCAGTAGCGGACTCGAGCCGAGCGCCGGACGCGGGTTACGGATAGCTAGCTACGGACGCAAGGAGCGAGGCCGGACTCGTCGACTCTGGACGAAGTTCGACACTTCCAGCAGGCCGGACGGATATGGCGCCGGACTCGACGACTACGGACGAGTCGTACATAGGTGTCCAGCACGGACGCGTGGAAACTCCGGACGCGGGCGCCATGGGTTGAGGACGCCACGGACATGGGAACGCCGGACGGGGCCGGCGGAATAAGCGCGCGTGCGCGGACGAGGAACCGCCGGACGCGGCCTTGTCGAAGCGCTCTCGCGATGCAACGCGCACCGGTAGCCGGCCACGCCGAGTCCGGCGCTGGTGCGCTTTTAAGAGCTCGAATGCTTTCAACATGAACATTCCCCGCACAAAACCAAAACGATCACGATTCCAATAAAAGATGTTCAAATATAACCGAATGGAATCAAACGACGACAACAAAACAAAGAAAAACAAAACAAAAACATGCAAAACAACAATACCTACTGAAACTTGTGTTTAGCCATGGTCAATTTACGTTCCAATTTCTCGAGTAACTAGCAAATTTCGTCTCAAAATTTTAATCTGTAACAAAGATGGTTAGACACATGATACAACTAATGTGGTGTACGATGAAAATTTTGACAAATTATGAACTAATTACAAAGTTATTTTTTCATATTTATGAAAATATTTTATTTAAGTTAGTTTTTATTTTCTATATTTAGAAGAATCTTTTGTTGTTAACTTTATTAAAGTTATTTAGTTTAATTTCTATTTGCTTTTGCGGCCAAAAATAGTGGAAAAGAAATCGAGGAAACAATTTCATTGATCTATTATAATTTATCCGTTATTTAATATATTTCAATGAATTATTGAAATATTATCCTTCAAAATAAAATATTTGACTTATTTTTAAGTTCGTGCTTTAAAACTTACTTTTAAAGTTAATACTCATGAATTATAATATAAAGAGATTTTTAATCGAGTATCGACAACCTACAAAATAGTTAACTCATAGTATGATAGATTTGGCTTACGGTACTACTAGAGCCGGCAAAATGAGCCCGTCCAGAAAAGTCATCCTGGAGTACCCAGGGTTTTGGTTGGTTTGGGTTTAAAAATTAAAGACCCGAAAAAAATCGGATCTAAAAGGCTCGCTCGAAAAAAATCCATGGGCCTACCGAGCTTCGATCAAAAAAAGATCGGGGTTTCGGGCTAAAAAAACCGCCCGACATTCTATTACTATAAATATTATAATATTATTTAATATACATATTTATAGTTATTTAACAACATTAATTTTATATATTAAAAAATTAGAAAAATGATCTAAAAAAACCGTCATTCAACAAATTTAATTTCGGGACTAGTTTGAGCTTCATATTTTTAGGTTCGAAAAATGTTGAATGGATCCGATCCGATCCGATCCGATCCGATCCGAAAAATGTAAAAACCTGATGGGCCTGGCCGATCCGACCTGGATTGGTATTAGGTACTACCAATCCCTTTACATAATTCGGATGTTGCCTTGAAAACGACTATGGTTGTTAGGCAAAAACAGGGGCGGCGAATCCTCAACCGTCATTCCGTCAACCAGCCCATTTAGTCAAAAACTTTGGGGCCACATTTGTAATTTACGATACAAGTAAGGAGGGAAATTGTATATGCGAAAAATGGGATGACCTAAATGTGATTATTGAGCTACTTCCCTTCAATGTAGCGCCTTCCCCACTCCAAAACCTCTCTAAACCCCTGATTTTGATCAACCCCCTTCGCAAGAAAGAAGAAGCACACATGCTGCATCTATACCTATATGATTGAATATAATTCCCAAGCCTATTGATTTTCTTCTCCACTCACATTCATCATTTTCTTTGCTTTCCATACCAGCTGTGAGTAATCTCTTTCTCTCTCTCTCTGAATATATATATATATATATATATATATATATATTTTGTAACACCCAAACACACAAGACGTGCAAAAGCACCTATTTAGCTGGAAGACTATTTTTTTTTCGATATTGTTTTATTTTTTCATTTTCAGAAGTTGTTTGTCGATTGCTTAAAATTGGGGTTTTCTTGCTCTGGAGGTTAGATGGTTAATAAGTTCAATTAAGTTCGTTTCCTTTGTTTTGTTTTGTTTTTGTTTTTGTACCATGAAAAATGTCTGCATTTACTGATTGTTACTGCAAAATGTTTCATCTTCTAACTCCATGATTGCAGGTCTGTATCAGTCGAATTTTGTTTTATATACGTGCTTGTTATGTTTTTTATTGTTTATTGACTCTAGGTTTTTCTTGTTAATGTGCCAACGGGTTATGTTTCGTTGTTTTATTGGAATTCTAGACACACTCATTTTACTTCTAATTATGGTGATACACATCACGCCCCTACAACATCTACAAGAAGATGAATCTGAATGCTCCTTAACATGGAGATTGCCACGAGAGATGTTATGCAAGGCGAATGACTTTTACCAGCAACTTGAGTGTATGCAGTCATTTTTCTTGAATGGCTCCTCAATTAGAACACTGCTCTAAAAGTTGACAACTTTATTCAAAAAGCAAATACTATTATAAAATAGCTTGTAAATGGATTCAAATCTATAACTTACAACTAATGATGCTCTATATAACAAAAATAATGATATCTCTTAACCAAGTAGGGAGGGTGGTTGAATAATTAGGGTGGAGGCACTTCTTTTTAAGGCTACTGGAGAGCAGAAACATATAATTTGTAATCAACTCCAATCCAGTACGCTCCCCAGGGTACAAGTGAATAACTCCTGAAACATTGCATGCAAAGTCTAATAAATGATCCAATGAGATATAAACTCAAAGCTTTTCTTTTGCTGGCTTTAGCAACTTATATTCTAAATAAAAAGGTTGAACAACTTCTTATAGCCTAATCTATCATGACCTTTGTAAACAAAATTCACTTCTTCAGAAAGGTGCGTTACTTGATTATGTTTTGATCTTGTTCAATAATTAATTACCAAGATAATTATACCCAGATAAGTTATAATAAACAAAAAAGGGCCATGACTTATTCTGATAATTAATTCACCTTTTTTTGTACAGAGGTTTTTCCTTGTCTTGTTATATTTATATCATATTCTGATAAGGATCACAATGATACATATTATTCTGATTCAGTTTTCCTCTTGATTTTTCTTTGTTGTTCCACCACTTTGCCATTGGGTTTGTCAAGTCTGATTTTGATTTATTGGTGAAGAGAGGAAATAATGGCCTCTGGGGCGATTTTGAGAAGGAGAAAGACTCTTTCAGATTACCTGAGTGTCTCTCTTCGTTCTATTCAAACTTTCCATGCATCTAGTTGTGGTCAATCTTGTTCTCCTGTCTACACCTCCATCACAGACCACAATCCTCAAAACATAGGTCAATTGAGAGAAAATGAAAAGACTTCAGCTTTGTTCAAGAAGCCGCTATATCCTGTACCTTTAGGGATCTTTAGGCATAAAGCTTATGAAATCACAGCACTAAGATATGGGAATGGAAGGTTGGATTTCAACTCTCTGATGGGTGCTAGGATGATATCACAATCTAGATGTTATGCTTCAACATCAACTGCAAGGCAGCCTGACCCAGGAAGTGATGATGAGGATACTGAAGAAGTGACTGCAAAAAGGAAAAAGGAAGCTTCTCCTGAAGAATGTGATCAGGCTGTTGTGGGCCTAAGTTCTGCAAAAGCCAAAGCAAAAGCTAAAAAACTGCAGGAATCTCAGATTACTGTTAAGCCGATCTTAAAGAAACTATGGGCCACATTTCTAGGTATTGGTCCAGCTCTGAAGGCTGTGACCTCCATGAGCAGGTCAGATTTTCTTTTTAATCTATCTAATTGCTTTACTTATATGTTAAACTGATGAAGAAAGGTGTCATTTATGATCTTGTTAACTATACCTGCAGGGAAGACTGGGCCAAAAAACTCGTACACTGGAGAAGTGAGTTTGTATCAACACTAAAACATTACTGGCTTGGTTGTAAGCTTCTAGGGGCTGATGTGAGGATTAGTTCGAGATTATTGATGAAATTGGCTGGTGGAAGAAGTCTGTCCAGAAGGGAGAGGCAACAGCTTACAAGAACTACTGCTGATGTTTTTAGGCTAGTCCCAGTTGCTGTTTTCATCATTGTTCCTTTCATGGAATTTTTGTTGCCTGTTTTCCTCAAGCTTTTCCCGAACATGCTACCATCAACCTTCCAGGATAAGATGAAAGAGAAGGTATGGACCAGAAGTCTATTGGCGTCTTTGGGGATGTATATGAAGTTACTGTGTGTTTTCATTTACACTTCTTAAAGCAACATATTATCATCCACAACACAAAAATACTCTGTTCAAAAAATATTTCTCATCACCAGTGGAATAAGTTAATTGCCTCCTTTCCATTTTTTGTTGTAGAGATAATGCACATATTTCTGACCATATGTATATTACTGCCACAAGTGCTAGTTTCATTTTGCTTCCTGTTATGTTCCTTTTATTGTCCCTGAGAAATCTGTTGCTCATGATTCATGTGCATCCACCATGCCTTTCGGAAACTTGGTAATTGTCATGCCTGCAGGTTGTGGTCCTTCCCTATTTCCTATAATAGAGTTGAAGCATAGGATGCCACAAAACTCAGAATTTTTTCTTTGGAGCTTTATTGTGACTTTTTTGAGCTCATTTGTTACATGCTATGTTTGCCAAACTTCCAACATTTTAGTTTGCTAGGCATCTTACATTTTTCAGCCATTGCCTTGGAGATCAATCTTGATGAGCTATTCATGTTGTTTCTCTCTCCTGCAGTTTTATCTGATTTTATACCTAGTTCTGCTTACTATTCTTATCCAGTCAAATCTCATGTTATCGATATTAATATTTGTGAGCAAGTTTTTTCAAATTATACTTGTGGGTTTGTCGAGATCCAGTAGCAAGAGCTAAAATCATGTATATCATTAACATTTACCTTCAGAAAATACACGATCGCTTTCTTATGCAAGATGTTTTGTTTTGTCCAAACTTTTCACAATATACATTCTTGAGCACTGTTTTATGGAGATTTATATAGAATGTTCACAAAAACATTGTATTCCTCTGTTGAATAACAGGCCTTGCTAAATTATTTCCAAATGAAAACTTTCAGTTAATGGTGGCACTCATTGTTTGTTTCAATTCAGATGCTTGCCAGTGTTTAATGATGATTTGTATGCTATGGGCACTTTATTGCTATATGTCTGTTCCTATTGATGAAAGTAAGATTCTGTGACCTTATAAATTATTGTTATCTCCACGAGTATGTTTCCAGGTAGGCTTGTAGGTAGATTCCAGATCATTTGAGCCTAAAGTGAGGTTCAAGAATACAATGGATACTCTCTTGCAGATATCATTATCTTTATTTGGTTATATTTCTAAAAGCATTCTTCATCTGGAATGTTATACTTGCAGGAAGCATTAAAAAGGAGGTTGAAAGCCAAGATAGAATATGCAAAGTTTCTCCAAGAGACTGTCAAAGAAATGGCAAAAGAAGTCCAAACTTCAAGGAGTGGAGAAGTTAAGAGAACGGCTGAAGATCTCGATGGGTTTCTGAACAGGGTCAGTTAACATTATCATTGGTCAAAAAGAGAGTCCTCCAGAGTCACTAGTTTCAATGAATTTTGATGTTTTCTATACAGATTAGAACTGGTGCTCGTGTCTCAAATGATGAAATTCTAGGATTTGCTAAGTTGTTCAATGATGAACTCACTCTAGATAATATCAGCAGGTTTGCATCGCGAGATTATAATCGTATCTCATTGCCATTCTGTTGAAATCATTGTTAAACTATTTGTTATATATTTAATTGTTTTGACAGGCCTCGTCTAGTTAATATGTGCAAGTATATGGGAGTAAGCCCTATTGGGACCGATGCTTATTTGCGGTATATGCTTCGGAAGAGATTGCAGAGGTGTGCTATTTCCCCTTCCTGTGTGAAGTGTTTGATACTTAAGGCAATTCACTATTAGAAATTGCACATTTTATAACAACTTAAGCTATTAAATTATCAGTGAGTTATAACTATTGAGTGTTGTTGGAGCCGAACATGAGTTGACTATGCAACTATTCCACCGACATTTTCTATGGTGATACTGACATTCAACGTAGAAGAAAATTTTCCACATATATTCTCTTAAAATTTAACCTGATACTTGCACATTTTGTATTATTTCTTCTGTCAGTGGATGAGATAAACTCTTATTCTATGGTTTGGTCTAAAAGCAACAAATATGGTGATTACTCCCTGAAATAATAATATGTTAGTAAGCCGACTTTGAAAGATTTTTATCACTATTATATTTGAATGTGTACTAATTGGAGTCTGTTTGGGTTCTCTTTTTAGCATAAAAAAAGATGACAGAATGATCCAAGCAGAGGGTGTAGAATCTCTATCAGAGGCAGAGCTTCGTGAAGATTGTAGAGAGAGGGGTATGCTTGGGGAACTTTCAGTGGAGGAAATGCGTCAACAGGTCTGTATGACAACAAAAGTGCATCACTTAATTAAAAGTGATTAGGTTTTTTAGAGTTTCTGGGTGGCAAACTTACATTTCTTGATAATTGCATGAGATAGTTGATTATATTGCTTAAGCATGAACTCTGTGACAATATCTTGGATGGAAATGTTACACAAAGACTTCACAACTCAAGAGTGATCTTCTATAATTGGTGAATTTTGTATTAGAATATATGCTATGAAAGGTTTACCTGTGAGTTATAGGACATATATCGGTGTTAAATTCATTAACTTCACCAAGCTTTACTCGCATGGATTTTTTTTAAGCCAGCATGTCATTGTATGTCTGAATTACATCAACTAACCTTTTTCTTTTCAGTTGCGAGATTGGCTAGATTTGTCTCTGAATCACTCTGTTCCATCCTCACTTTTGATTCTTTCCAGGTTAAAATTCTCATCTGGCTGATCACTCTCTGATTCGAAAACTATTATTATCCCATTCTTGCACAGCTGTTGATATATCTGCTAATGCTGTTCGCAGAGCCTTCACTGTGACGGGAAGGATGAGGCCAGAGGAAGCAGTTCAAGCTACTTTGTCCTCGCTTCCAGATGAGGTGGTGGATACTGTGGGTGTTACATCATTGCCATCTGAAGATTCTCTTGCAGAAAGGAGGAGGAAGCTGGATTTCCTTGAAATGCAGGAGGAACTTATCAAGGTTGATGATTTGTTTACGTTTGCTCCTATGAAGAATTGCTCATTTTCTTCTGAAAATGTTTACTTGTTGATCTTATGACCCTTTTTTTTCATTCATTCATCTGACTATAGGAGGAGGAAGAGAAACAGGAAGAAGAACTAGCCAGGAAAAATGAATCTGCTGATGCTGAAGTTGATGTGGCTTTGAAAGAGATGATCAATCCAACTGCAAGAGAAGCACAAGAACAAGCTAGAGCTAGAGCTCTGGATAAACAAGAACAGCTTTGTCAACTTAGTCGTGCATTAGCTGTTTTGGCTTCGGCATCTGTAATAAAGAAATTTCTTGTTTGAGTTTCTTGAGGGTATATATTCGAATTTATTCTCTTTCCCTATTTTTCATTCTTTGCTTTATTATCGCAGTCAGTGAGCAGGGAGCGTGAAGAGTTCCTGAGGCTGGTCAATAGTGAGGTATCTGTTGACTTTCCATTCAGCTACTGTTGAATGTTAATTGGTTGACTTTTGTTGATCAACGAAATACTTAGCTGAGCCTCATTCTTTAACTAACGTTTAACCATTAATTATGACACCTTTTATAGTTATACCTTTTTGTCTTGAAAGGCTATAATAGATCTTTCTTGATCAATTTTGATCTCTGATGATTGCTTGATACTGGTTTTGTTGTTGAGTTAATATATTCTTGACTAACTTCGTTTCTGATTAATGAATATATAGATAATGTAGTTACGACTTTCTGTTCTAGGATTCATTAAAGGAAAGTTATTGATTTGCCTGTCACTTGTGCTGCAAGCCTGCAAGAGTAATTGCTTTATGAGGTGGACTCATATGAGGATGTCCGTAGGTGCGGACATTGACACTTTCCTTTGAAATAATCGACTCTTTTAGTTATAGGGTAATCGACAAATGACATTTTTTAGAATATTTGATACTTTTAGGATGTCTTTACTTGCAGTCGTCTTGAAAGAAGTTTTTGTGTTGCTTTATATTGTGCAATTACTTTCAAAAATGGTTTTAAATCTCTACCTTTTTTACTTAGAATTTAAAATATTCATCCAAATTATTCATTATATTCAATTTATAGATTTAAATATCCATATAGGTCACTCGGAAACATAACATCGTTCCTTTGATGTTTTCAACTTCAACTAATATGTAAAACATCGCTGGTTTTTATTGCTTGCGATAGTAATTTTTCTTCATCTTCTCAGATTGAGCTATACAATAGCATGGTGGATAGGGATGATACAGATGGTGAAGAGCAGGCAATGAAGGCATATAAAGCTGCTCGGTATGAAAGCAAGGATGATGCTGAAGTTCCTGAGGAGAACAAGGTTTCATCTGCTCTTGTAGATAAGGTATGCCTCTCTGTAGCAGCCTATAAGAAGTAACGGCCTCACACCTAGCCTGACAAAGTAACAAAATGAAAAACTAGCAACACTGTACAAGGAATATAACAGGGCTGGTTGACATGATTAATGTTAGATATTCATGCAGCTGAAATTAATGCATGTAATTGAACTTGCTGATTATGTCCAGGTTGAGGATATGCTTCAAAAACTTGAGAAAGAAATTGATGATGTTGATGCGAAAATCGGTGATCAATGGCAAATACTTGACAGGTAATCCATTAGCCTTTTTTGTTATTATGTTTTTTCTTCAATTAGAGCATGGTTTCAGTACGAACTATGGCTTTTTGACGCATGGTTGTTACTTTTTGCTGTCAGCCTTTTGAAAGAATAACTCCGTCACAATTGAATGTTTCCATCTTGTTTTAGAATGTTGACATATAGTCTCACAATAAAATATAATATTCTACAAAACATCTCTTGGAATGAACTTCTTACCAATAAACTTTAAAGTCTCAAGGAGGTTAAAGTTCGCAAAATCTATTTGATTTGGAACCCTTATAAAACCTCTATATGTGGACATTGACTGGTGTCGTAATGGACTATTAGGCTACAATAAAGTTCATTCCTACATTAATTTCTCATGGCCAATAAAGTTCCAATATGGTTAGTCAAGATAGATGTTCCTAGTGTTTATTTTGTTATCTATACATAGATACATGCACCCAAGAAAGATATGGTCATTGGTCACCTAACTATGACATACTCCAAGGGAATCAAATTTTATTGTATATAAGTTTTGTTGATGAAGTTCTCCCATGGTGCTACTTGCAGAGATTATGACGGAAAAGTGACTCCTGAGGAAGTTGCAGCTGCTGCTATGTACTTAAAGGACACATTAGGCAGAGAGGGGGTGCAAGAATTAATCAGCAGTCTTTCTAAAGATGCAGGTTAGTTGTCTCAGGCTCACATGTTGCTATGAATATGTCCTAACATAAAATCCATGCCCAACTAATCTACAAATCTCGCTACCTTCCCTAATCCCTCTTTGAGAACTCTGGTTGGTTTCTTTAGGTTTCTCGTTTCTAATTTACACGTTATGTTTTTTTCCTTCAGATGGAAAGATACTCGTTGAAGATATAGTGAGATTGGGCAGTCGTGTGGAAGGCAGCAACTCAGCTGATTCTGAGGAAATGTAGAGATAATTTAGCCTTTTGGCTGTACCGATGTAGCTTGCTGATTTAGGTGGCAAAAGGTTCTAATGGCATGCCAACGCTGATTCTCATTGCTTTGTCATTTTTTCTGTACAAGTGCTGAAGACATATAATACCTTATTGAAAGATTCTTTTCTGTGTTTGAGCAGGAAAGGAGATCTACGAGCTTCAGTAGTAATATAAAAGAGGTTTGCTTACTAGTGTAAAAATAACCTTTACTAGAAAAATCATGTATAAAAGTCATGATCTGCTAGAAATAATGACACAGAAATCTCATCTTATAAAATGTCTCCCTTTTTTTTTTGTCCCCGGGAATCTCAAATTTTAGTACTTCTAATCTTAACCAGAGATAGATTATTGCTGTTTCTGGAGAGCAGTATATAATTTGTTTTGTATTATCGTCGATTCCTATGCTTCTTATTCTTGTTGATAATTACTATTTCATGTGGATAAAGATTTCTGACAACAGAATACTATAAAGATAATTATTGCAAAATTAAAAGTACAATTATAATTTAAAGTTTATAAAGCAACGTTCTTTACATATTATTAAAGGTGTACTGGTTAAGGTGGGTTTCTGTGGTCGAGAGGTCATAAATTCGAATCCCACCAAATATCTTTATGGGTTTGAGTTTGTCACATTTGGTTTTCCAAGTGTGGTTTACCTATCATGTATGGATTGCAAAATATTATACAGTAATATGAGGTTTACTCATTGAACATCGTAGGTAGCGGAAAAAAAGTTGCAAGTTTAGGTTAACTAAATGAATTCACGAGAAGAGTATGGATGTCAATGGGTTGGATATTTGAAGGTATTTGTCTTTATCAAATCTTAATAGGACAAATTTGGATAAGTATAAACGGATTTGAGATGGTATGGTTAACGAAATTAATACCCACGATGGATTTGGGTATAGTTTGAGAAATTATATATGGATAATTATTAACTGAATCCATTTATATATAGTATTACTGTTATAAAATTAAATTATATTAAATTTAGATAAGTGTTTTATAATAAACTAAATAATTTTATATTAGATATTGTCATAAGTATTTTTTTGTAATTTTTAATAATATTTTCTATTTAAACTTATTTATATTTATATTTATTATTTTTCTTTTTCTATTGTAGTCATGAAAGATTATGTGATGAGACAGTTGACTAGAAGATTTGAAAAGTTCGAATATCATAGATATATATATATAAAATGAACCAAATGAGAATTATAAAAAAAATTTAGAACTAAGAACTAATGTGGTCGATCAATTTTATGATCTAATAGTCAAGATTGATTATAAATCGTTTATTATCCTCAAATGTTAATCGTAACCATTTAGACCTATAATCAAGAGATTTTTATATTCATTTACGGTAACTGTTCTCATATGCACAATCACTATGATTACATACACAACAAGATGAATTATATGAACATAACAAATGAATTGGAATGTGGTAGCATGCATAAGAACTACAATTACATGAACAACAACATGAATTACGCGAACAACGAAGAATAGAATGTTAAAGATCAAAATAACTAAAATTTAGGAACTTGAATATTTTTATCATTAAATAATTATAAGTTGTCCGATCTTATTCAATCTAACGGTGGTTACTGGTTCTTAGTTCTTATTTAAGATATGGTTCTCTCTATAGTCAACTCATATATATATATATATATATCGCAGTGAAAGTTAACGTGAGAACCATTTTTATCGTGAGAACGTGAAAACCAAAAAATAATGAATTCGCAGTGAAAGTTGATGAATCCATTGGAAGTTCTCGAATCCAAAAAATAGAATTTTCACCCATCATGGGATTCGAACCGGGTGAAAAATTCGAATTTTGAATTCATTAACTTTCTCAATCGATTCATCAACTTTCATCATAATTCATTTTGTTCTAGTTTTAGGATAAGAATGGTTCTCATTTGAACCAATTCTCTCTCTCTCTCTCTCTCTCTCTATATATATATATATATATATAGAGTTTGGTTCAAATAAGAACCAATTTTAACGTGAGAACTAAGAACTACGAAAACAAAATGAATATGCTATGAAAGTTAATGAATACTCTGCGAAAGTTAATGAATCCAAAATTGAATTTTCACGGGTTGAATCACATGAGGCGAAAATTTATTTTTTTATTCATTAACTTTCATGTATTCATTTACTTTCATAGCATATTCATTCATTCGCACAATAAAATGGTTTTACGTTAACCCTCCCTATATATATATATATATATATATATATTATGATTTAAAAATTAGTTTAGATGTAATAGATTAAAGTTAGATTGTATATCTTTTATTTTGTAAGTGTTTATATTACTACTACTACTATTATTATTATTATTAATGTTTACTTTATAGTATTTGATTGATCTTAATTTTGTTAGGGAAATAAATGCACAATGAACACGAGGATTTACGTGGTTCGATCTTTAAGTTAGATCTACGTCCACGAGCAAGAGAGTGTATGTGTATTGATAATATGAGGAGCGGTTACAAAGAGTGTAGATGATCAGTGATCGATCCGAGTGTAGATCTCTTTCTTCTATTCTAGCCTATATTTATATACCATCAAGTTGAGTTCGACTGATTCAAATTGAGTTTGACTCTAATACAAATAGAGTTTGACTCTAATACAAAGTCTTCTCTCATAAGGATTCTTTTAGATATGCATCCAATCTTCTACGCTCCAATTGCGATTAGAGTTGTAGTTGGTTGATGAGTCTTATGGGCGAACTCACATAGGCCGAGCTTAATGTCGGGGCCCATTTATATTGGGCCTGATGCTTGGGCCTAGTAGTTGGATCGTATCCTATCACATCCCCCACCCCCCAAAAAAAAGACGTAGAAGTGAGGTCGTGATGGATGAGTGTGATGGTTCGACATTGCCGCCGAAATTCGTGATCCGGGCGGTGGAGTGTGTCTGATCCGTCGAGTTGTATGTCGCTGCTTCGCCTTGCCGAGGCGTTCGTCGACGTCGATGTCATTTGGCCGTCCACCGAGGCGTTCTACAGTCGTCGTATGTCGCTGGCTTCACCGCCGAGGTGTTACGCCAAAGTCGCAGGCGCTTAGCCGCCTCTACCGAGGCGTTCGCGGTCGATGTCGCTGGTCGCCCTACCGAGGCGTTTCACAAGTCGACATCGCTGCCGCCGCCGAGGCGTTCGCGAAGTCGTATGTCGCGGCCGCCGCCGAGGCGTTCGCGAAGTCGTGTCGCTGCTTTGCCGCCGAGGCGTTTCGCCGTCGACGTCGTCGCTTCGCCCGCCGAGGCGTTCACCGAAGACGATGTCGCTGGCTTCGCCTACCGAGGCGTTTCGCCGGTCGTGTCGCTGGCTTCGCCGCCGAGACGTTCTGCGAAGTCGTGACGCCGCGGCTTCGCCGCCGAGGCGTTCGCCAAAGTCGACGCCGCTGTCATACCGCAGGCGTTCGTCAAGTCGTCGTCGCCGCTTCACCCTACCGAGGCGTTTTGCCGATGTCATACGCCGCTGCCGCCCTACCGAGGCGTTTCGCCAAGTCGTCGCCGCCGCTTCGCCCGGATTTGGAGGGCGAAGACCTCCTTGTTCACGAGGTGGCCGAAGCTTAGCGGCGCTCGGGATGCGGCCAAGAGGGAAGCTGGGGCTTGGGCGGCAGTCGAGGTGGCGAAGGCCGATGTTGGCCATTGGAGGGCCGAGGTGGAGGCGGTCATGTATCGGGAGGCCGAGGTGGCGAAGGCCGAGGTCGGCCTGCGGAGGGCCGAGGCGAAGGTGGCCATGTATCGGGAGGTCGAGGTCGGCCTGCGGAAGGCCGAGACGGAGGCGGCCAGGTATCGGGAGGCCGAGGTGGCGAAGGCCGAGACGGAGGTAGTTCATCCTCGTATTTAAACGAATGTAATTCATCCTCGAAATAAACGAAGGTAGTTCGTCCTCGTATTAAACGAAGGTATTTCATCTTCGAAATAAACGAAGGTATGGGTTCCTTATTTGGCGAGAAGTGTCGCTAGGGGTGGTCCCCTCACGCGCCTTTAGATCTCCTCCTTAGAGGGTTCTCCTCCTTGTCCGATTCACGCTTTCTCCTGTCCGCTTCGTCTGCCTTGGCGAACCGATCTGCTATGCGCCACATCTCCGACGCAGTGCGGGGCTCGTACTTGACGATCTCCTTATATAGGGCCCCAGGTAAGATGCCATTGGAGGGCCGAGGTGGAGGCGGAGGCGGCCATGTATCGGGAGGCCGAGGTGGCGAAGGCCGAGGTCGGCCTGCGGAGGGTCGAGGCGAAGGTGGCCATGTATCGGGAGGCCGAGGTCGGCCTGCGAAAGGCCGAGACGGAGGCGGCCAGGTATCGGGAGGCCGAGGTGGCGAAGGCCGAGGTCGGCCTGCGGAAGGCCGAGACGGAGGTAGTTCATCCTCGTATTTAAACGAAGGTAATTCATCCTCGAAATAAACGAAGATAGTTCGTCCTCGTATTAAACGAAGGTATTTCATCTTCGAAATAAACGAAGGTAACGCGCGTTTAGATCTCCTCCTTAGAGGGTTCTCCTCCTTAGAGGGTATTGATTCTCCTCCTTAGAGGGTTCTCCTCCTTGTCCGATTCACGCTTTCTCATGTCCGCTTCGTCTGCCTTGGCGAACCGATCTGCTATGCGCCACATCTCCGACGCAGTGCGGGGCTCGTACTTGACGATCTCCTTATATAGGGCCCCAGGTAAGATGCCATTTTGGAAAGTCGAGATAATGAGGAGGTCATTCACGTCCTCGACTTTTAGGCTCTCCTTATTGAACCTCGTCATGAAGTCGCTGATGGACTCACCTCGGCCTTGCCTTACAGTGAGGAGATGAGCCGATGTGGTCTTGGACTCGGCTTTTTGGAAGAACCTTCGATGAAAGGCTTCCATTAGATCTCGGTAAGATCCAATGCTGCCGGGAGGTAAACTGTTGAACCACCGGCGGGCGTTGCCGATCAGTAGCTCCGGGAGCGCTTCTTGTGTTCCTCATCGTTGTGATTGTTACCTGAGAAAAAGTAGATCGAAAGCACAGAATTTTTGTTCCCACAGACGGCACCAGTGATCGATCTTGTTTTCGTAAGGTAATAAATGCAATAAAGAACACGAGAAGTTAACGTGGTTCGATCTTTAAAATAGATCTACGTCCACGGAGCAAGAGAGTGTATGTGTATTTGAGTGTGTAAGAAGCGATTACAAAGAGTGTAGATGATCAGTGATCGATCCGGTGTAGATCTCTTTCTTCTATTCTAGCCTATATTTATATACCATCAAGTTGAGTTCGACTACGATTCAAATTGAGTTTGACTCTAATACTGAATAGAGTTTGACTCTAATCAAAGTCTTCTCTCATAGGATTCTTTTAGATATGATCCAGATCTTCTACGCTCCAATTGCGATTAGAGTTGTAGTTGGTTGAGGAGTCTTGGGCCGAACTCACATAGGCCGAGCTTAATGTCGGGCCCGTTTATATTGGCCGCGATCTTGGCGCCAGTAGTTAGACCGTATCCTATCAGTATTTGAATTTGATTAAGAGTTATATCTAATACTATAACAACTTTATTTACATATTTTATAAATTTAAACTGGTTTGAGTGTCAAGTGTCAGTGATTAGCAGATATTATCCTACAAATTTGAGATGAGTATAAATATTAAAGTCATTTTTTGAATGAATTCAAGGCAGATATGGATAGATAAATTAAAATGGATTGGATTAGGAAATGTTTGATAAGTAGATTTCCGAATCATCGTCATCCTAGTATGCAGTACGAATCCCATCTCATCCACGTAAATTAATTTAGTCAATAAGAAAATGATTTAACATGACAATAAATAATTGGTTTCCAAAAAAAGAAAAAGAAAAAATTAAATCTATGATAAAGAAGAAAAGTCTAAATTAGTACATAAAATCATTTAAAAGCCAAGGTACAAAAGTTTGACTAAAAGACTTTCCAATAATTTTTTATTTCAAAAGAAGAAGCTCTTTTTTGGAGTCCTCAAACCCTTGTTCCATGAAAATATGAGTGAATAAATTATGATGATTCAATGATTAAAAATTAGAAGGATTTGCCTACAATGAGTTATTTTAAAGATGATGAAGCTCCCACACTGCGATTATTAGGACTTGATCATTGGTCACTATTACAAATCTACTAGTTTTTAACCAATTGAATTAAGCTCGTAGGATACTTTTACCAATTTCTTATTTGACTAAAGATGCTGTTACTAAATAACAGATGAAACTTTTGAGCAATTAAGACAGACTATTGAGAAGTTTAGAAACAAATTCTTCAATATTGTTGGTAGAAGTCCCCCCTTTTTCTACTGCCTCATTAGCCAACACCTTCCACTTGCAAGCATTTCTCTTGATCTCAATCCCTTCATCTCCTTCAACAACTTGTTTTATGCGCTTTGCAATTTCTTCTCTACCGACGATCCCATTTTCACCCGCTTTAACTCCGATCCCAAACCTCCACACATCCTCGACAAACTTAGCATTCATCGTCTGGTCATACTGCTGCCCCATGGCCACGAGGGGCACCCCATGGTTCAATGACTCCAGAACCGAGTTCCATCCACAATGGCTCATGAAACACGCCAAGGCACGATGAGCCAACACTTGGGGCTGATGACACCATTCAACAATTAGGCCTTTTTCTGAATCAAGATTCTGACTAGGAACCTTATCCATCTCAGAAGCTCTCACTACCCACAAAAATGGAGACTTGCTCATTATTAGGCCATGCGCCATTTCCTCCATTTGTTCCTTTCCAAGAGATGCAATGCTTCCAAACGAGACGTAAACCACGGAGCCATTTACCTTCGAATCGAGCCATTTCTTGCAGGCTTCATGTTTTGGCTCAAAGAAGTTGATCATATGGTTCGAAAATCTCTTGTTTTTTTGGAGTAGTAAGTAGGTAGGTCCAACAGTCTTGACGGGCCATCGCCGCCCCATCCAATCCAGTACCTCAAGTGAAATATCAAATTAGGAGACATCACGTTTACTATTCATGATTGACAATATGATGATTGCATATTTTTATCTTTATCATTAGAGTTTCTACAATCCTAACCCTTTCAATCTAACATGAATCGAGTATGTTATCTCATATTGTAGAACAATCAAGTACTTTAGAATATCTCAAATTTCTAATCGAACTTAATAAATAATAGATTTGCTTATATTATTTTGATCTACGTCAAAACTTAGTGGCGGAGCCGCATAATGATGGGAGTGGGTTCAACCCCTATCAATTACTCTCTCTGTCCATAATATATAGTCATAACTTTTGCCGCCATGAGTTTTATTAAATGCAATGAGTCTAAAGTGAGAGAAAAATGAGATCCACATAATTAAATATGTTATGAGTCGAAAAGGTGGATCATGAGTGATTTTTTTGTATATAATGAGTTTAGTGTCGGTAATAAAGGGTTCATGTCTATAAAAGGAAAGTGAATGAATATTATGAATGTATCGAAATGAAATTAAATGAATAAATATGATGAACGCTCAGAGATCAAATATTGACAACTGCACACGAGATAAGATTTTTGTGGCGTATAATCAACTTAAATGAAAAGATCCAATCATAATGCAACTACCTCAGATTCCAGCTTGTCGAATGTGTTGAAGAAGATCCAATCCGCCCTGTCAAGATTCAAGAACTGATTGGCAAGAATATCCAAAACAGTTCGCTGCAAGTTCGGATGAGGAAACGAAGGCAGATCATTCACTCCGAGCGGCGGCAGCGCCGGCAAACACACCGCCGTCGACTCTTCATACGGAAACCTCACCAAGCCTTGCTTCAAATGGTAGTAAACAGCGCAGGCAGCGCAAGACTGCGTGAAAAACGAAGCCGCAAGTAAACCCCGCTCGTGTGCAATATCAAGAACCCATGGCATTATAGAGTCGTATATAACAACTTTAGCCCCACGTCCGCGCTCGTCCAAGAATCCGGCCAAGTTGAGCGAGAGATTAGTCTTCAAGCGGGCCAAGTAGGCCTCGATCGTCTCGGTTTCGCTAACCCGCTCGTAGCCGTCCGAGATGGGGTGCACGGTGATGGAGGCGGTGTCGTGGATTTTCGCGGAGTTGGCTAGAGCAGTGGTGAGGATGAAGGTGACACGCAGGCCCTTCTCGGCGAGGGACTCGGCAAATGCGACGGCGGGATTGATGTGACCTTGCGCGGGGTATGGGATCATCACCACGTCTGCCATTCCTTTTGTTTTATTTTTTTTTTCTTGGTGTTCCGTTCCAGAGATGTTTATATGAAAGTGAGATGTATGTTTTCTCTTTCAATTTTGGATTTTTCAGGCTACAATATTCAAAGCTTGTTTAAGGTGTAGAATTTCGCACGTAGTGTTGAAATTGAAGTCTTGTTATAGGCAAGGTAGCAATGAAATGCATAGGATAGGACGGAACCATTTAAATTTGAGGTTGTTACAATTCTGCACGTCTTTGTATTTAACTTTTCGACATGGAAATTGGTACGAAATCTAATCTCTCATATTTTTGTGCAATATCCCACTATTATATATATTATTCATAATATTTTTTATAAAAATAAAATTTATTATAATATTATGCATCATATATAACTTTTATTCCAACAAATTGAATTTTTTGAAAATCATATAACCTAACTTAGTATTTATCAACCCTAATAATAAATTACTCCCTCCGTCCACCAAAATCATTCATTGATTTTTATGGCACATGTTTTAATAAATTGTAATGAGTATAAAATAAGTGAGTATAAAAAGATATGTTATGGGGATAATAAGTGAATATATTAATGGATATTGAATGTAAAAAGGTGGACCATATGTGGTTTTTTTGTAAATAAGAATTAAATGATTTAAGGTAAATATGTCAAAGTTGATCCCACTATTATATATATTATTAATAATATTTTTAAAATAAAATTTGAACATTATTAGTCATATTTTACTTTTATTTCAAAAACGAAATTGAATGCACAAATTTAGTGGACGGAGGGAGTATTAATTAACAAAAATAAAATAATAAAAATTAACTATATATCCTGACTGAGTGGAATAAATCCTATGTAATTATTACAAAATTAAACTAAAGCATAAAATTTAAAATTGAAGAAAAAAAGGATGAAAAGGGAACACATAATTAAAAGTGGAATACAAAATAAGACATCAATTATGGAACACCGGATCTCGAACACATTCTTCAGACATTTTATGCTAGATAGTAGATAGTATAAGTTTGGGTGTTTATTATAATTATCGATGATTTAGCAATTATTTGTTCTAATATAATTATCAACAAATATTCAAAGTTCTTAAATAAACATATATTACGAAAACAAAAATGTATATCCACGGACAACATAAACAAACCCTAACATTGAACACTAACATTTTAATACAAAATTGAAAAAACAAAATATTACTTCATGTTCATGGTTAAATCTTTGGGTGACTTATAGAAAATGTCTCAACCTTCAAAGAATCATATTTTCACAGCTTAATCTTTTAATATATGAAAAATATATGTATCGAAAGTTAGATTTATGGTACCTAAAAAATTCTATGTAGCACATCAAGTATAAAGATCACTGATTAAAACAAGTGTTAAAATAAAAAAGAAAAAGGAATTTTCCCTAATTCAAATTAAAATCAGATAGGGCCCCAAGAAAAATGATGGATCCAAAATATATTTGGGTTTAAATATTTAATTAAGTGCTTACTTTTAGATTTCTATTTCTTCTTTTTTTTTTTTGAGGGAGAAAAACTTTCATCATATAGAAAAAGAGGTTCATACAAAGCGTGAAATATGTGAAGGAATGACATTAGAGAAAACACCATTTTCTCCCCTCGCCATGTGGTGAGCCGCTTGGTTAAACTCACGTCTTTGGAACTCGAATGAAACCGCCTCCATTTGCATCGCCTTATGAAGAATATCCTCTACGATCAGCTTCTCAAAATCTCCAACCTCGCGTCTACCGCATAGCATATCCACCAAACCCTGACTATCGGTGCCCACAACCAAGCTGCCAAAGCCATACTCCGCTGCCAAACTCAGAGCATAGATCACCCCCATACCTTCCAGCACAATGCTATTTCCACCGGCTCTGATTTGTGATCTTCCTGCCAACCGAATATTACCTTCATGATCACGCAACACAAAGCCCATCCCAATGAGGGTAGCCGAGATCACATGAATGTCTGAGTCCACCTTGAAGCCGCCCGGAGGTGGTGGAATCCACGCATTCTCGGTCCTCCTCGTCGTGGGGTGCCGTTGCTTAGGAAGTTTTAAGATGATGCTAAAATTAGCCCAGTCTCTCTCTACCCGTCTGAGCAGCTCCACCTCATTCCACTCGCCATTATCAAAGATAATCTTATTGCGCATTACCCAGATATGCCATGCAATCAAGGCCAGAAGCTGGTTACCTTTCGGTGGGGTACGATGCAGGTACCCATCCACAAAGCTTTTGAACGAGCCAAAAATTTCCACATCATTGCAGCGTAGGGCACTTTTCCTCCACACACATTTCGTAATCTGACACTCAAGGAAAAGGTGGGTATGAGTCTCTACTTTCTCACCGCAAATCCTACACATAGGGTCGTCCATCACCCCCCTTCGAGCAAGATTGGTAAGCGTCGGGAGCGCTTCTCTACATGCTTGCCACATGAAGAGAATAAGCTTTGGGGGGACTCTCAAACTCCATAGTTTAGACCAGAAGTTACCTCTCGGATTCGAGTGCATATGCGATGATTCAGTCCCGGCTCGGTATAAAGAGAGTGCCATTTTGTATGCCGATCGCACTGAAAAACGTCCATCTTTCGTGCATCCCCAGACCATGAGGTCCTCGGGACGTCTAGAGCTTAGAGGGATAGCCAGAATCTGCTCAGCCTCAAAGGGAAAAATCTCATGCACAAGGGCCTGATTCCAGCAATGAAAATTAGGGTCGATGAGGAGCGAGACCTTGCTATCTTCCGGGAGAGATCGAGTATCAACACGAGTTGGTCTCCTCGGCATTGGACTACCTATCCACCGTCCCTCCCACAAAGGTATCGATTTCCCATCACCAACTCTCCATGCCATGCCATTGTCAATAATTTCTCTTGCTGCAATAATACTCCGCCACAAATAACTAGGTTGGAAGCCTAGTCGTGCTGTATGAAGATCCCCACGTGGAAAGTATTTCGCTTGTAAAATTTGCATTGGTATGGAGTTCAGGTGTTGTAAAAGCTTCCAGTATTGGCGAGCAAGCATAGCGAGGTTGAAACACTTAAGATCCCTAAAGCCAATTCCGCTGGATTCCTTTGTCTTGCTAATATCCTCCCAAGCCACCCAGTGAATCTTCTTCTCCCCTTCCTTAGATCCCCAGAAGAAACGAGCCATAGTCATCTCGATACTATGAAGGATCGCCTGGGGAAAAATAAACAAGCTCATCATGTAAACCGGGATAGCTTGTAAAACAGACTTGATCATCACCTCCCTTCCGGCTTTGGTCAAGTACATTTCCTTCCAGCCTTTGCATTTTTGCTGCACCTTCTCAAGAGTTGTTGAGAAGATTTCTTTTTTAGATCTTCCGATCATCGTCGGCAGTCCAAGGTACTTCTGGGAAGGTCTCATACGCTGCACTCCCACCTGTGCACACAACTCATCCTTTAAGGAATCAGCAACATTGCTGCTCACAGTGATCTCCGTTTTACTAATGTTGATCCGTTGTCCTGAAAGTTGCTCGTACTTGAGAATAATGTCTTGGATCTCTCTCACTTCTCTAACATTTGCCCGAAAGAAGAGGATGCTGTCATCGGTAAACAACAGGTGTGTTACCGGTGGAGCAAGACGTGCCACCCGAAAGCCATGGATCTTGCGATCTCTTTTCGCCTTAAGGATCATACTAGAGAAGACATCTGCACAGAGCAAAAACAAATACGGAGAAAGCGGGTCTCCTTGCCGAAGACCCCTAGTGGGGTAAAAAAGAGGAGAGTGCATACCATTAACTACAACCATATACGACACAGTGCAAACACATCGCATCACTTTTTCGATCCATCCTCCCGAAAACCCCAGCCGTATCATGACCTCTTTTAAGAAACCCCACTCCACCCGATCATATGCTTTACTAAGGTCGAGTTTCATAGCCATGCACCCATGCCGCCTTTTCTTTTATTTTCATTGAGTGAAAATCTCAAAAGCGATCAAAGCATTATCGTAATATATCTTCCGTGGATAAACGCTTTGGTTAGGACTCACAATATCCCCTTAATCAATTTCAATCTATTGGCAAGGCATTTAGTAATAATTCGAACAATGACATTGCATAAGCTAATAGGGCGGAAATCATTCGGAGTGTGGGGAGTTTTAGTTTTCGGAATAAGAATGATATTAGTGTTGTTGAGGCTCCTAATGTCCCCACTCTCATTGAGAAAATTTAAAGCTGTAGAGAGAACATCAGTACCAATGATGTTCCAGTACTTTTGGAAGAAAAAAGGATTCATACCATCAGGCCCAGGGGCTTTGGACGGGTGCATTTGTTGTAGAGCAGTCCGGACCTCCATTTCCGTGAAGGGCTTATCCAGTTCTTCATTCATGTGGTGTGAAACTCGGCTTTCAATGCAATCCAAGGAATTGTTCAGATCAGATGGGTTATCTGATGAAAAAAGCGTCTGAAAATGGTCCAACATCATTGCCATTAAATCCTCTTGCTTTGACTTCCAGACCCCATTAACATCATGTAACCTCTTAATTGTATTTCTCTGCCGCCGATGGTCCGCCTTCGCATGGAAGAATTTAGTATTCCTATCCCCATCTTTCAACCAAGTTACACGAGCCCTTTGCCGCCACATAATTTCCTCGCGCTTCAAAATTTCGTCAAGCTCCGCTCAATGGCATGTGATTGTTGTATCACCCCAATGGTTTGATCTTTGCCTGCATTGTTAGCCAATTGCTCCTGCTGAGATTTTAATTTTCCTTTAACATCTGTCAACCGTGAACGATCCCACCCGAGGAGAATGTTACCGCACAACCTAAGCTTCTCATTCATTGAGGGTGTCGACGATATACTACGCCAAGTATTCTCCAGCACCTCTTTAAAATTTGGGTGTTGTGCCCACATCTCCTCGAACAGGAAACGACGTTTTATTCTCTGCGCGTTTCGCTCCTGGGTATCATACAAAAGTATGATGGGTGCATGGTCAGACTTATATCTAGGTAAGTGCAGCACTCGATTAACATTGAAAACATGCTTCCATTTGTCATTCACGAAAACACGATCCAGACACTCTTGAATGTTCTCTTCTCCTTTTCTGTTGTTAGACCATGTGAAAAGATTATCCACACAATTAATCTCATGCAGGTTTGTCCGTTCCACAGCATCACGAAAAGCTTGCATGGCTAAGAAATTTCTTTGAGTTCCACCTCTCTTCTCTCTCGACGGAGGATCTCATTAAAGTCACCAACGCAGCACCAAGGGTCATTAGTGTTTCTTTTGATCTGATCAAGAAGCTCCCGTGTATGCCACCTATTCTCCGCCTCCCGCCAACCAGTAAATCCGGACACATACCCGTTATCTCATTAATACTCTCAGAAAGGAAGCAAATGTGATTTTGCGAGTATGTTGAAGAGAAACATCAATCGTGTTTCGCCATAGAAGAGCCAGACCACCCCGTCTGTGGCGTCCATCACCATCGCATGGAACCACAAAGCATCCTTTGAATCTGAAGTGGCGGTAATTAATCTCGCGCATCTCTTGAGCCGTCCTCTTAGTTTCCATTAAGAATATGATCTCCGGCGGTGCAATTTAGGATCTTTGCGAGGCTCAACTGCCGCTTGGTTCCCAAGCCCGCGACAGTTCCAGCTCAAGGTTTTCATTGGGGGCGGCGGGGTTGCTTAGCAACCTCCACCGATATTCCCATGGTGTTTTCGAGTTCAGAAATTGAAATTTTGGTGCGTTTAGGTGAGGTCGCACAATTCACATCGGTAGTTTCTGGGAGCTTCCTTTTCTGCACCATTTCCAGTTGGGCCATAGTCCCTTTAGTGCTCTGTTGCTCTTGGCGTCGCTTATTAATCCTGATGCGGCGCAAGCTCGCTGAGGGTATGTGGGTCGCCTGTTCAGAGATCAAGGTATTGCGGTTTAATAGTGTGGCTGGTTTCTGGGCCAGGATTGAGTTGGGTAGCAAAATGGATGGTCTGTGTGGTGACTTGGGTTTTGGTGATAAGGGAATTGGTTTGATAGTGTGGGTCCTTGTGGGAGGAGAGGTATAGGTCACGGTGTATGTTGGGTTGTTGCCATGATCGCTTTCAAAGATGATTTTCGTAGGGTTAGATTGATACATAAAGGTCCGTGGGTAGCTGGATGGGTATATGGGGGTCGATATGGGAGAGATTTGGGGTGGAGGAGGTTAACTAGAGGTGGGTTGGGGAATATGGGTGGGGTTATGGTTTGGGGGTGTATGCGAGACCTTTATCCCAACATCAACTTTTTCCAGAGAGCTTAACAATTCAGTCACTTGTTCTGGAGGAATGGTTTTTGTACCCTCATCATTATCCCTCAACGGGGAATCTTTTCCATCAAACACGAGTTTAGTTGATGGACTTTTGGCATACAAAGATTTTTCGGTTTTGCCATTATCCACAAGATATTTGGCGTTCTTCAATGGTGATGCTCTTATACCGTCATTGAACTTTCCTATGGTAGTCCTATGGCCTCCACCATGGGTACCCACTTCTTCACGCCCTTTTCACTATGTCCCACCACCACACATATAGCGAAGGTTGGGAGACGTTCGACTTAAGAAGCGACCATAGTATGTTTCCTCCACATTCACTTTTAATCCTTGTTTAAGAGGTTTTTCCAGATTAATCTCCACCTTAATTCGAACATTTCGATTCAGTCCCATCCAAGATTCATGGTCTGCCTCCAAGAAGTTGCCTATACGTGAGCCCAAGTTGCGTAAAACTTCCATATTTCGAGCACCCATTGGAAGATCGTAGATCCGAACCCAAAAGGAGGTCTTCGAGAAATTCATGGCAGAGGGTTGTATACTCGGATGAATCTTCATTAGAACCAGCACGTCCTTATTAAAGTGCCAAGGACTCCCACTTACCACTCGTTCCACATCTCTCAGAGTGTTGAACTGAAAAGAGAACAAGTTGGATTCGATCTCACGACATGTCATACCTTCCAGAGGATTCCAAATCTTTTTCATAGTATCCATCAAGGCATAAGAGTTGATGGATCGGTTAGTCCACACACGTCCAATGAGACTGAGGGCACTAGCAGTAGCGTTTGGGTTATTTTGAGAGATATGGATCACTAGCGGTTCATCCTCGTCCTCCCCATGTATATCCACAGCCCCCTCATCATTAGCAGAGTGCATTGTCAGATCTTGAGAAACCAAGTAACACACCACAGAAAAGGAAAATGATGGTCCACCCTTCCCAGAAGGGGAGAATCCGAACCTGCAAAAACAAACAAAAGAAAAACAAGGAAAAGAAACGGGGGAAGATGCAGCGCAAGAGAAGAAAGAGGAGAGGCCAGAAGAGACAAAAGAAAACAAAGGACACCAGGAAAAGCCAACCGACGACTGATCCAAGAAACAACCCCAATGGCAGAGGGGACGCGGAAAGAAAACAAAACCCTAACGGCTGAAGGGACGCGGAAACCCTAACGACGGTAGGGACTTCTATTTCTTCTAGATAAAACTTTAATTTCATTTTACTACTTTTAAACATTTAATTAAGGGCCTAATTTTAGAAGGGCACGATATAAGGCAATTTTTCCTATTTTATCTAGATATAATTTAGTAATTTTATATTTTCTTAAATTAGTAATAAAGGATCTAGTTTCAAAAAATTTGCACAGGACCACCACCCCTTGCCCCACACCCCTATTGTCTTAGCCCGGTCCCAAAATCAGATACAATCCAAAATGAGTAGGAGCATTATTAAACCAAACATTATCAATCTTGACTCATTTACTGTGGAACAGGGTAAAGATATGTCAATAGATGGATTTTATTCGGATCGATTTGAAATCACTCAAAATCCATTAAATATTAAAGCAACGGTTATAATTCTGAATTCAGATCCGCTTTAGATCCGAACCGTTTAAATCAATAATTTAATGATCTAAATCTGATTCCAAAACTAATACTTATTTATTGATTTTAATCCGAATAAAATACATCTATTGACAATCATAAATTTAAATAGGTTTGTCAATAAGCTAATTTTATCCATATCGATTCGAAATCACTCATAACCCATTAAATTATAAAATAACGGTTTCGATTCCAATTCCGGTTCTTGTTCGATTCGGATTCCAGCTCAAATTCGAACCACTTAAGACCCATAGTTGATAGTCCGAATCCAAATATCTAATGAATCGATTTCAGAACTAATACCATTATTTATTTATTAATTCTGATCCGGATAAAACACATCCATTGATATCCCTAGAGCATGCATGTAATACCACAAGCTTTACTCGATCTTAATTGAGTTTAAACGAGTTTTAAAATTTATATTTGTTAAAATATTAATTAAATATTTTCTTCAAAATTCAAGCCTGGGCCTAGCCGGCCGGAATCATCTGCGGTTGTTTCCGTTGGCTACATGGTAAAGTGAATCCAGAATTTGGGTACTGCATTCTATTACTCAGAAGATTTGCAGGAGATATGTCTCGATTCGATGCATCAAAATAGGTGATAAATTTACAAACTCCAAAACCAAACCGGACCTTACAATAGAAAAGAAGCCTCATCTCAACTCTCAACTCCCATCCACAACTAGAATAAGGAATCAGCAGAAATAAACCACTGCAGACGAAGAAAAACGAAAACTAAAGCATATACCCAACTCAGTGTGCGAACACCGCTACGCTCGAGCAGTAGTAGGAGTGTTTTGAAAGCGGAAGGGGACCGACGGCGGAGAAGCGAAAGGCAGATTGCGCAGGATGAGGAAACGGACCCGCCGCGGGAACGGCAGCGGCGCGTCTTGCAGCACGTGCTCCAGCACACGCGCCACCACCACCGTGTACTCCTCCAGCAGCTCCGCCACTATTGCCACCAGTATCATGCTTGCTTAATTAATTCCCTAGATCCACACACAAAAACTGCAACTCACTTTGATGCTCTGTGTTGGCTTGATAATCGAATTAAATACGAGTAAAATTTGTTATAAAAGAGGAGGAAGAAACCAGAAACCAATAGACAAAAACAGAGGGCATTGCTGCTTGTATGTATTTGTTGAGTGAATTATCCAACGGCGGAGTGAGGAAATAGAATATTAATGGTTAATTAATTTGATGATTAATGATTGTCGTTTTGTTTCGAGAATACATGAGTCGACACCTTGGGCTGGTCTCGATCCACGCCCACGTGTCCTCAATGATATTATTATTATTTTGTCTTGCTGGTCTTATCTTCGAAAGGATAGTTAAATATATTTGTCTTGAATATACGAGAAGTTTATCGGTTGGTTCTTTGGTGGACTGCAATTGCCTTATCCACTCTCCTTTGGTGACTTCCAAACTGATCAACACTTCTTACTAGTTACTTCTCAGTACCGATGCCAAAGACCGCTCGATCCCTAAATTTATTGAGCAGAAGGTAATGAAATTAACCAAACTCCAAATATTGTTTGTGGTGGAAATTTTCAATATTGGATTGGGTCTGAGATAGTGGGTGGATTTGATTAGGGATGTCAATGTTTTGGGGACTGTAACCGATAAATAAGTAATGGTTACGGTTGCCTGAACAAACCATTAAACCGGATCCGGATCGAACCTGGACCATCAATTATGGGTCTTAAACGGTCCGGATCTGAGCGGATTTAGAACCGGACCAGAACCGAACAAGAACTAGAATCGAAACCGTTGCTTTATAATTTAATGGATCATGAGTTATTTCGAATCGATATGGATAAAACTAGCTCATTGACAAGATTATTTAAATTTAGGCTTGTCAATAGACGGGTTTTACTCGGACCAGAACCAATAAATAAGTATTGGTTCTGATTCTGAAACCAGAATCAGATCCGGACCGGACCATCAACTATGGATCTAAATGGTCCGGGTCTAAAGCGGGTCTGAAATCGGAATCGAACAAGAACCACTGCTTTAAAATTTAATGAGTTTTGAGCGGTTATGGATCGATTCGGGTAAACTAAATTTGATAACTCTACTTTTTACGATAATGAAATTTATTGTCAGATTTTTTTAATTACATCTTGTCTTTCATTGTTATTATAGCATATTGTATATAAGTCATTTTTAAATGTATTATTATCTAATTCTTTTTATATCTACATATGCATGTATTTAGAAAGTTTTGAAATTTATAATTTTTTTTCTTATGGAAGTTACAAAATGTAAAATTTTATGTGTATAGAAAATAAGTAAGATTTTTTACAAATAAAAATTGATAGAATTTTTATTTTTTTCAATAAAGCTGGAAAAAGATTGGATGGGACCGGCTCAAGTCCATTGGAATTTTCCTAAAAATCAAATCGGATATTTTTTATAGTATAAAATTTTCGAATACGACTTGAATCCATTGAACATTTGCTTGTTTTGGGTGTCCTTAGTTTAGCCCAAAATTTCATAAGGTCTAAAATATCTTGACCTAGCTTGACCCAGATTTGAATCGGGTCAGATTTGTTTTGTTAGTTCTATGTTTTAATTATCGATAAATGCAATAGTAAATGTTAACATAATTATGCAATAAAAGAATCTTATCTATACTATAAGAACCACGGAATGCAAGTTGATATGTTTAAATATTATTTATTTTATCCTATAAGTTATCAACAATATTTGTTTGGGTGTCATATTCATGTTCCGCTATTAGTTTTTACAATTTCTTTTAAAAGTTTAGGCCCTGTGTTTTAATTTAACTTTACAAATATTAATTAAAATTCATTACATCCCAATAAAATTTATTTATGACTTAATTTTTAATTTTTTAATAATGATTGATCATTAGGGTGATTATTGCATTATGTACTATAGAATCACTCATATAACGTTAATTAGATAATGGACAATTATTCCATCAAAACTTTTGAATGGAAACATAAAAATTATGTGAATGGATTAAGAAGACGACACGTGGCACGAAAATGTCCTACTACGAATCGAACTCGACAAGATTCTTCAATCAAGAACAGAGGTTGGGCTGATATCCCCACCATCCGCAAAGATGATTTTGGAAACGAAATCCCGAATATTATTGGCGGAAGTTCCACCACTCCCCACTGCCTCACTCGCCAACCCCTTCCACCTGCAAGCATTCCTCCTAAGCTCAACTCCTTCATTCCCTCCCACGACTCTTTTTATACACGACGCCATCTCTTCTCTCCCAACAATCCCATCTTCACCACGCTCAACTCCCACCCCAACTCCCCACACATCCACCACAAACTTGGCATTCGTGTTCTGATCCACCCACTCCGCCATGGCTACGAGGGGCACCCCGTTGCTCAGAGCCTCGAGCGTCGAGTTCCACCCGCAGTGCGTCACGAAGCACGCCACCGCGCGGTGCTCCAGCACCTCCGGCTGATGGCACCACTCCACGATCATACCCTTTTCCGTCGCAAGTGAAGTGAAATCGAGGGGGAGTTTGTCGAGTTCGGAAGATCTTACTACCCACAGGAAGTGGCAGTCGCTGGCTATTAGGGCGTGGGCGAGTTCCTCCATCTGCTCTTTGCCGGGAGATGCCACGCTTCCGAAGGAGACGTAGACGACGGAGGCGGTTTCCATCGAGTCCAGCCATTCTCTGCAGGCCTCCTGTTTGGACTCGAATAGGCTGATGCTGTGGTTCTTCTGTTGTTGGTCGAGTAGGAATGTGGGCCCCACAGTCGTGATCGGCCATCGTCTTCTCATCCACTCGATTATCTGCATATATAGCTAGGGATTCAGCAGATTGCATGATGCAGTCGATCTTGTTCTTTTCACTATATAAAGATGTTTTCGTCTTTAGTTTACTAAACTGAATTGGAAATTAATGCTATATCATCAAACTTGTTATTTGTGGATGCTTTTACTCTACAAAGGGACTGTCATCAATTTTAAGATTCTTTAGAGCAAATCAAGTCTTTTCTGGTTCTAGATAAAAAAAAAAAAAAAGCTAAGAAAACACATTATTGTAAAATACTCCTTCCATCCTCATATATAGGGTGTCAATGAGTGGGTTTTATCCGAACCGATCCGGAATCGTTTAAAACCCATTAAATTTTAAAACAATGATTTCGGTTCCGGTTAGGCCGGACCGCTTTAGACTCGGACCGTTTAGATCCATAGTTTCATGGTCCGGTCCGGATCTGGTTCTGATTCCAAAACCAGAATCAATACTTATTTATTGGTTCTAGTCCGAGTAAAACCCGTCTATTGACAAACTTAAGTTTAAATAAGTTTGTCAATGAGCTAGTTTTATCTATATCGATTTAAAATCACTCATAACACATTAATTTATAAAGCAACAGTTTCAATTTTAGTTCTATTTCTTATCTGGTTCTGGTCCGGTTCTGGTTCTAAACCCGCTCAGATCCGAACCGCTTAAGACCCATAGTTGATGGTCCGGGTCCGATCCGGATCCAGTGTCTAATGGGTCGGTTCCAGAACCAGAACAATTACTTATTTATCAGTTCTGGTCCGGATAAAACTCACCCATTGACATCCCCACTCATATATATCCCAGCGTCAAAAAAACATACTAAGATTGTAGGAAAATTGTTTCTTAATTATTGCATCGAACATAAAGAATCTGCATAATTATGGTAATGTAGAAATGTAAACAAGGATAAATTTGGTAATTTGGCATCTTACTTTTATAAAATTTTAAATATAATATATATTATTTTTTGGGGGGAAGGGGATAAAATCACTTTCAAGATAAATAAGACAGTTGTTCAAGGGGAGCAAATGTAAAGAGATAAAGCTTTTGTGAGTAAGAAGTTATAGACCCAATCTCTAATCATTTCCTCTTTTTGAGCAAAAAATCATCAACTTCCATGAAACACAAATCTAATAATGCATTCTTTTTATCATCAAAATACACATATATCAAGAAGGAAGTGAGTAAATTTATTTTTACTATATTAAGGCTCTAATTATTATATTGAAAAATTAAAAAGTAAAATTATTGCATTAATATAAGGTAAAATGAGAAATTTAATTCGGAGGGGAGGACGTAAGAAGCATAACGAAGTACCTCAGTTTCCAACTTGTCGAACGTGTTGAAAAAGATCCAATCCGCTCTCTCAAGATTCAAGAACTGATCAGTAAGAAGATTGACAACAACTTGCTGATCATCCCCCACATCCACACGAGAAAACGAAGGCAGATCCCTCTTCTCAAGCGGCGGCAAAGCCGGCAGCGACACCTTCAACCCCTCTTCATACGGATACTGCAGCAGCAACCGTTGTCCCAAATGGTAGAACACGGCGGAGACGCCGCAAGTCTGAGTGAAAAACACGCCCCGAGCAAACCCCGCTCCTTGGCAATATCCAGCACCCACGGCATTATAGAGTCGTACATAACAGCTCTAGCGCAACTCATGTGCTCGTCGATGAAATCCGCCAGATTCCGCGCGAATTCACATCGGAAGCGGTGGAAGTAGGCCTCGATGGTCTCGGTGCCCTCCACGTGCTCGGAGCCGTCGGAGACGGTGTGTATGGTGAGCGAGGCGCAGTCGGAGAAGTTGGCGGATTTGGCGACAGAGGTGGCGACGGCGACGGCGACGAGCAACCCTTTGGAGGCTAAACACTTGGCGAATGCTAAAGAAGGATTGATGTGGCCTTGGGCGGGGTATGGGATAACTAGGATTTGAGGCTTCCTAGCTGCTACTTCTATACCCATCGTGTATCATATAAGTGTATACGAGCACCAAATAAGTTTATTTATAAGAGTGATCGAGCTGGAGATTTTTAATGTTTTACAAGTGGGAGTTACAAAGTTTTTTCCGTCTGAGTTCATGTGGCTGCAATAAATAATTCACTTTTTCCCCACAAGTTTCGACTCAATTAAATTAAAGGTTTTCGGTTCGACGACAATTTTTGTTGCTTTCGTATGATATGATGCTTTGAATTTGTGCTCAATGCTGCCAATAATTGATCAGTCGATGCCAACTTTAATTTGTCGTCTTGTTTTTTGCCTTGTTAACGCGCGATAAACACAAAGACTTCTAGAAGACAATTAATTCTAGAAGGTTACCTTAGACGAAACTATTTTCAATTAAAAGTAATTTAAAGCAGAGATGAAGGTAAACAATGCATTGACAAAGGGGCAGTGTCATGTGCGCGCCGCGCAGTGAGACCCTAAGTAATTTTTTAATTCATTTTAATTAAAATTAATTAATTTAATAAATATTAGTTGTAAATTAATAAATCATAATTATGAATTAATAAATAATAATTTTGAATTAATAAATCTTATTCGTGAATTAATAAATTTTAATTTTGAATTAATAAAGTCTAATTGGGATTAATAAACACTAATTATGAATTAATAAACCCTAATCATAAATTAATATATCTTAGTTTTGAATTAATAAATCTTAATTAGAATTAATAAACCCTAATTTTGAATAATAAACCCTAATTGTTAATTAATAAACCCTAATTTAAATAATAGATCCTAATTCAATTAATAAACCATACTTTTGAATAATAAATCATAATTTTAAATTAATAAATCATAATTATGAACTAATAAACCTTAATGGTAAATTAATAAACTATTATTATGAATTAACAAAATTCTAATTATAAATTAATAAATTATAATCAATAAATTTAATTATAAATTAATAAAATCTAATTATCATTACTCACAATAATTAATATATAATTATTTCAACATAAAACAAGGATGAAGCGTGATTTGACGGAATTTTCACCCAACTTTTTATTCTCACTAAAGATACATCGGTAGAAACAATTTTCGTTTTGGTCTCTTGAGGTAGAGGAAAATGATTTGGAGACTTCCACGTTTCACATAATAACAAGTGATATTTGCCTACTAGTAAGTTGATAAAAACTTACAACCTGGAGCAAGAGATAAGATGTTGATTTTAAAATCATGGTCTCTCTTTCAATGGATATTTATCCACAGACATTCATGGCCGGCTCTGTCTCCGTCTCCGTCTATTCTTTTCTTTTTCCCTGTCTTTTTATGGCGTGTATGTCTTTACCAAATGCCAACCTTTACTACGTGTCTTTTTAGTCTTAAAAAGAATAAAAAATAAAAGCCTTGGAAAATCTCATAACTTGCGTAAAGATTTCAAATTCAAACAAACATCTAACATGGTTGATTGAACAATAAAAACCAAGAATTCAACTCTGGAGATGATTTAACGTTATCGAAATAAATTTGACCTCGAAGCCCTAATAGAGTTAATTGCAAATAAAATCATAACTTATGATCCTTGTAATTACAATACCACTTTCAAAGTATTATTAAAACAATACACAATCTAATGATGTGTTGCAATTTAAATCACCCCCAATTTATCAAAAGATGAGACAATAGTGAAATAAAAATAATTAAGAGCACACTAATTAAGTTATTTTAAGACTAAGAGGGTGTTTGGCTGAGCTTATAAGTTCTTTAAACATTTTATAATCATTTAGAGCTTATGTTCGCTTGCAGTGTTTGACAAAATAAACTCCTAAACCTGCTTATAAGCTGTGAAAATAAGTTCCAACAGCTTATAAGCTCCCTTAAAAATAAGTTGGTCAACCCTAACTTATTTTTTCATAAACTTATAAGCAATCATGAATTTACCAAAATAACCTTATTATAATTCGTTATTTCCTACACATACACTATCAACTTCACATCTCGTTAATTTTCTCTCTCTAACTCACGATTATTTCTCTAGCTTTATAAGATCAATTATCCAAACACTTTAACAACTTATAAACACTTGAGACATTACCTCTAAATTTACAAGCTCTCTAAAAATAAGCTTAGCCAAACACCCCCTAAATTTCAGAACTTCATTAATTAAAACTGTAATATAACAGAATGATAATTGCAAGTTCTTGGAGATTAATTATATAGTGGATGAATCATTCGTAGATAGAGATATTTAAAGCAAATAGTGTTATTTTCTTTCTCTCATAAATAAATTACGTTATAATCAAATGCTCTCTCCATCCCCAATTTTTTTTTTTTTTTTTTTAGTTTTCCTTTTGACACGTCCCTCAAATTTGTCATCTTTCCATTTATGAAAATTATCTCATAAAATATCACATACTTATTACCCTCAATAAAATCATTTATTTACATATTTTATCATTTGTGGTCCATTACTATCCATACTTATTACCTTTCAATAAAACAGCTTATTAACATATTTTACCTACCACTAATTAATTTAACACTATACTAATGTGGAGTATTTACACAACTTACAAAACACTCAATAGTTTTTATTAAAATCCTTACTAAAGATTTTGAGGAATGTATTTTAGGTACAGATCGATGAAGTATATCACATTAATTAAGCTAGCAAACGAGCATAAGATGACAAAATGGGTTTTGAGATCTAGAAATATCTAGTGTTTGTCCTCAAGTGCATTTCGACGGCCAAATTAGAATATCGTCTAGATTCAGAATGTGATCTACCACAAAACTCCAAACTTGGCCTTACATACATTCGTGGACCGAGTGACAAAATGGTGGGGGCGGGGATATTTTTGTAATTTACTTGTAACTCTTAAAATACTAGAAGAAGAAGAAGAATGAGCCTGTTCACGTCAAGGCAGCAAACAATTGGGAAAAAAATGTATTTAATGATTTATTTGCTTAAATTTTTTATAAAATTATACTATTATGCTAAATCAATGTATTTATCTAAGTTTGTAGCCATATATCATCTTCGGTTGCCAATTATGTTTTCCAATACTGAAAAATCACTTACATATTAAAAATATCACAAGATCGATTCGTTGTACTTAAATAATACATTACTCCCTCTATCCTTGAAAATTGTTCTTTGATTTTAGCGATACGAGTTTTAATAAATGTAATGAGTGTAAAGTAAGTGAATAAGGAGACCATTATAAGATGTATTATGTGAGCGAAAATATGAGTTATGATGGTTTTGTAAATAAATGGAATGATTGTGGGTAAATATTATGAGTTTTATGTATGGGTCATGTCCAAAAATGAAAAGTGAATGTTTTTGTTGGACGATCCAAAATGAAATTAAGTGAATATTTTTCAAGAACGAAAAGAGTAATAATTATTGAACTAAAACTATCAAAAACCATATTCCATTCGTCCCGCTAATGTTGGCTCATTGCTTTTGATACATAGATTAAGGAGAGTTGTGCTTTGTGTGTAAAGTAGTATGACATGAAATTCGAGGTACTTTTTATTGTAAAATTATTTCCTTTTTGATATTAGCCAACAATAATGGGACAATCCAAAATAGTATACGAACCAATATCAGTAGGACGGAGGTAGTACTATTATACTAAATCAATATATTTTCCCTATATATACACATTATTAACACTTTCAAACTTTAGCTATACATATATATTTTTCAATTTTACAATTAACAACCAAAATTCAATCACATTCTTCACCCCAACACTCTAAAACAACTTCAACCTAGCTAGACAAAAATTTCGTTACAAAATGTTCAATATTGTTAGCAGAACTCCCACCACATTCTACTGCCTCATTAGCCAATTTCTTCAACACGCAAGCATTCCTTTTAAGCTCGACACTTCTCTCCCCTCCAACAACTCGTTGTATACACATGGCAATCTCTTCTCTCCGCACAATCTCATCTTCACGAGGCCGAACCCCAACCCCAACTCCCCACACATCCTCAACAAACTTGGCATTCGTCGGCTGGTCCACCCATTGGGCCATGGCCACAATCGGCACCCCATGGCCCAGCGCCTCCAGAGTCGAGTTCCAACCACAGTGGCTCATGAAACACCCCAGGGCACGATGCGCCAGCACTTCCAGCTGATGGCACCACCCCACTATTAAACCCTTTTCAGGACTGAAATTTTTGGGAAGCTTCTCGACTTCGGACGATCTCACCACCCACAAGAAGTGGCAGTTGCTTATTACTAGGCCGTGCGCAATTTCTTCCATTTGCTCTTTTCCGAGAGATGCGATGCTGCCAAAGGAGACGTAGACGATGGAGGCGGTTTCCATCGAATCCAGCCATTCTCTGCAGGCGTCGTGTTTTGGTTCGAACAAGCTGATGGTGTGGTTCTTGTTTTCGGAAGATTTGTCGTGTTTTTGGTGTAGTAAGAATGTTGGGCCTACAGTCTTTATCGGCCATTTGCTCGCCATCCAGTCTACTATCTGGTAACAAGTATGAAACGTGGTGTGATTCTTGTAACTCTTTTTTTTCATCAATTTTGCTGTGAAGTTTTTACAGCCACACGAATAATTAAGCGGCCTAGCTAGAAGACATTTGCTTTATGTAACGTAAGGGATGGTCTTTCTATGGCCAAGAAAATAACCATCCTCATAATTTGGTGGCAAGAAAATGAACTTTCATTAATTAATTCCATACTATTTTCATTCTAATTAAAATTGGATTATTAATAATTTATCAAAAATATCATGGATTTCATTAACCAGCTCCAAAATATCGATATGGATAACCAAATGTCACAGTAGATTTATAATTAAACTTTATAAAAAATTACTTGACGTAAATGTGGATGTTGAGTGTGGAGGTGGTCATTTTTTATGAAATTCCAACCTGGTTCCACTTGACATCCAACGAGTCAAGTCAACATTCTGGAATCATAATATGAATCCTAGGATATTTTTGATAAACTATCAATAATTCATGACTTCAATTTACATTTTTCGATAGTTCAAATATTTTTTATAAAATGATAATAGTTTGATCTAAAGTGGTATTTTTCCAAAGAAAATGCAATCGTACATACTATACGTACCTCTTGTTCGAGCATGTCGAACGTGTTGATGAAGATCCAATCCGCTCTATCAAGATTCAAGAACTGATCAGCAAGCAATTTCAAAATAGTCTGATTGGAATCCATGAATACAGAAAGAGAAGGATAATCCTTCACGCGGAGAGTAGGCAGGGAAGGCAACGACACCTCATCACAATCCTCATAAGGAAACTTCAAAAGCCCTTGCTTCAAATGGTAGAATATCGCCGAGACAGCCCCCGACTGCGTGAAAAACGGCGCCGCGAGTAAACCCCGCTCATGAGCCACATCCATAACCCACGGCATCGTGGAGTCGTACACCACGAGCTTAGCCGGAGAGTCGGAGCTCTTGTTCTTATCGATGAAGTCGGCCATGTTGGCCGAGAGCACGGTCCGCAAGCGCCGGAAGTAGACCTCGAACGTCTCCGTCTCCTTCACTTCCTCCGCGCCATCCGAGATGTGGGCTATGGCTACGGAGGTGCAGTTGGAGAAGGTTGCTTTGTTGCTCAAATATGTGGTGATGACGACGGTGACCTCAACCCCCATGGAGGCGAGGCGGTTGGCGAATGCTAGGATGGGGTTGATGTGGCCCTGCGCGGGGTGTGGGAGGACTAGAACGTGAGCTGCTGCTTCTGCCATTGTTGTTTGTTTGGATGCTTCGAATCAATTTGTGGTGCAGCTTGTTGATATAGATGGTGACAATTGAGTTCGTGAGGCTGTGATGTGTGTACTGTCAGGTTTGGATCTTGTCGCACGACAAAGTCTATGTGAGCTGAGAGAATTACCTGTCGAAACGAATGGGAATTCAGTATATTCGATACTAAATATACGTGCATTTTTCAAACCCACAAGATTTCGTGGCTATAGTTAGAGGGTGTTTGGCTGAACATAAGTTCTTCAAAACATTTTATAAGTTGTTTTTATATGTTTGAAAACGGAAAATAAGTTTTCAAACATTTCATAATTTGTGAAAATAAACCCAACAAATTATAAGCCCCTAAAAATAAGTTGGTCTACACTAACTTATTTTTTCATATACTTATAGAAGTATGAATTTACTAAAATAACTTTATTATAGTTCGTTATTTCCTACACATACACTATCAACTTCACATCTCGTCAATTTTATCTCTCTAACTATGATTTTCTCTAACTCATGATTCTCTCTATCTTATAGGATCAAGTATCCAAATACTTTAACAACTTATAAGCACTTGGGACATTACCTCTTATAAGCTCTTGAAACATCTTATAAGCTCTTGGAGCTTATAAACTCTCTAAAATAAGCTTAACCAAACACCCCCTTAATAGTAGAAAGATGTCAACCTAGTCATTAGATTTTGTACATTAGGTAGTGATTCATTGATAGAGGAGGATCCAGTGTGAGAGGAACTGTGATTTTAGCTAAATTAGAACTGATCATTTTGCAAAGTTAAAATAGAAAAATAGTCACAATTTTAATAATATATATATTATTAAACAACGGACTTAATTCCGCCGTTGATCAACGACGGAATGTTTTACATATATAGAAAGCGAGGTCCCGTCTTAAGATCGTCGTTGTTCCGTCGGAGATCTACGATGGAAATTTGTTCGTCGTATTTCCGTCGTTGTTCGAACATATTTCTTGTAGTTTTCTTGTAGTGTATGTATGTAAAAAGCAGTCACTCTTACAATAATAATGTTCCTCAATAATTAATAATTTTAATATTTTTACAATTTTAATGTTGATACTGTTTACAATTCTAATTTTATTGTGTTATCACGAAGATTACCTTTGATCCCTTTAGAAAATTGGAGGAAAAGAAATGAAGATAGCTTTGATTACTTCAAGAATTTCACTATGTAGTCTGCGTTACTGGGCTTGTACTCGTAAGTTGATTCCATTTTGTATTAAAGATTCATTCTTTGACTGACAAATGTTCGGTATGATCAAAAATCTCCAATCCTGAATAATGGACTGGGCCTGAAGATTTGCCCATGGTTTTTGTATGAATGTGCTATTCCTTCTTTTAAGAGAAACTCGCAGCCATTGCCCTATATACGCATTACAATACAGAAATCTCGTTTATTTCCAATAATCTACAAATCATATAGGAGAAGTTGGTGGTGGAATACTGATGCTTTTTTTATTACAAATTCATAGAGGATCCACTACCGCTATCTTCTGATATGTACTGGGTAAACGTAGCTTACGTTCTTGTGCAATAATGATATCTTTTATTCTTTAAAAACATAATTAACCTTTTTATTCGATTCTTAAAAGAGTAGGGTTTAGGGTTACACATTTAGGTCGATCTAGCAAAAGTAGCAAGCCGGCCCATTAAACCAAAGTTATAAATAGGGTCTAGAGCTGGAGCTATCCGCCTGAGCAGAATGAGGCCTAGAGTGGTTAATTAGTTTCATTAATCTATTAGCCTATTACGCACTTATGTATGATTATTTTCATGATTGATACGATAAATGATTAAATATTTTTATTTTTATAATTAAAATTTTTCAATCCTATAATTTCAATGTGATGATTAATCAAGCTAAATTAGTTCGATTGTTAATATTATCAAGGGTCTTGGAATATTCTAATATTTAAAAATTCATCAAAATAAACAATGAATTAATCTATATTATTTTTATCTATTTAAACTAATCGTCTAAAATAAACATGCTCCGACAAAATTACTAGGACAAGAATTTCATAAATTCTTTAAGAGCTATAAGACTTCAGATCTTTCTATCGTTTTATCTCAAATATCATATTTAAGTAATTATCTGACAGAGATCAACACACGCCATCTGTCTACGTGCCTATGACATTACCTGCAATAAAATCATGATTTGGAACCTATAAATGTGACAAATTAAAATGTGAGGACCATATTGGGGCACAAGGAGCAATAGTATAATTAAGGAAACAAAATGTGTGGCCAATATTTAACGTCAACTTTTTCGAAACCGAAAAATGAACGGAGAATATAATTAATATAAAATTGATAGTTGGAAATATAATTAATAATACTAAAATAATTTGAGATTTAAAATAAATATTTATTCTTTTATATATTATTATGCTAGTAAGTTAGTAACTAATGTTTATTTTTTTACTATTCAAAATGGCTAAAGTGGAACCAAAATCGAACTGTTTTAAATTTTCGGTTAATCAAAACCGATCGGTTCCGACGGTTCGGTTTTCGGTTAACCGAAAAACCGAATTAAAATTCATTAATAATAAAAATAAATAAAATAATAATTAAAAAACTGAAACTTGTTATAAATAAATAAAATATTTAACAAATAATGAAAATAATTAATAAAGTAATAATTAAAAATTGATTTTTAGAATTTTTAATTAATTAATTAATAATTAAAAATAAAAAACGGTTTTTCGGTTTCGAACCGTTCGGTTATCGGTTAACCAATAACCGAAATTTTTTTCAACTCCGGAAACGAAACCGAACCGATAATCGAATTTGTCGATTTTCCGTTAACCGAATTTGTCTATTTCGGTTCGGTTTCGATTCGAAAACCGTTTAGACACCCCTAGCTATCTATAATTTATCTCTTCCTAAAATGTCCTATATATAGCTCGGTTAAAAGTGTAGAATTCTAACCCATGATCCATCAATTATATATTATTTTTAGACCGCATAATCTTCCCCTTATTTATATTCATTCGTTAAGATTTTTGTTTTAAATAGTTTCGTTAAGATTTATGTAGTGTATTGTGCCGATCCAATTAATTATATTTCATCCGTCCATTAAATACGTTTATTTAATTTTATTTTGGTCTGTCCACAAAAAATATTCATTTTCATTTTTTGGAAACATCAACTTTATATTTTTATTCTAAACCTATCTACTTAATTACAAAAAAAACCACATATGATCCACATTTTTAAACTCATTATCCATTAATATATTGATTTATTATCCTTATTTTACACTTTTTTATATTTATTTACTTTATATTTATTACAATTTATTAAAATTTGTATCATCAAAATCAAAGAACGATATTGATGGACGGTTAGAGTGGCAAAATGGTGGTTGGGTTGGCCATTACCAATGGCTTGTGGTTTTTGGGTTGGGTGGCCACCAAATGCTATCGGTGAAAATGTGGTAGCTCACCCAAGCCATTGCCAAACCCGCCTAATATTTAATTTAATAAGATATTATTTTTAATTTCAAAAATATGATAATAATAAATAAATTAAATCTACTAACATCAATTTCAAAGTAAATAAGATAAATTACGTCTACTAACATCAATTCCAAAATAAATAAATAAAATTAAATCTACTAACAAGTCTAATATCAATTTCAACATAAATAAGATAAACTTAAAGTTACAAATATCAAGAAACATCAAACATCGACTTTAAAGAAATGTAATAGAGAGGATAGATTTAAATGAGGAGTTTTAATAGTCATTCATTTTATTTTCTATATTTATTATTTAGTATTTACTACTAATATAAAATATTAAAACTTTAAATGTATATGGGGTTTTAAATTAAAATTAATTGCTTTTAGCCCGATTTTTTGAACCACTATCAACCCGATTTAATCCGGGCGGCCCATCGGACCAGACCAATTTTGCCGGCTCTATGGACGGTATTTTGAGTACACTTATTTATTTGGGGGTGACAACCGTCCAATCTTGGACTGTAGCAGCCACCTCAGACTGTGTTGCCACTCGCCGGCCAAAGTGGGCCCCTTTCAAGTCGGCACTTACCACCACCACTGCAAACCCCACCCACATTGAAAATTCCAAGGAGTTTTCAATATCTTTTTTAATTGGAAAACCACCCTATTTGTTTATGTATTAAAATTCATAATATATATGACGCATTTGATAATGAATAGTTACTTATTCTATAATCTATTTTTAGTACCTGATTATGAAATTATTTTAGCGCAAATAGTTATCTTGCAACGTTCGCTTGTATAAAAGCAAACACATTCTATAGTTTCGGTTCAAATAAATAAAAATTGAGAATATTGATTTATGCTTTATCAATAACACTCGAGCTCTAATAGTAAGGTCATCTTTTAAAGTGTCCAATTTCTTCGGATAATAAAGATATCGTCTGTTTGTATAAAATAGTTAAAGTGTAAAAAGTAGTTTGGTTAGTCTTTTCATATAATTTTGGTAACTAAAATGTGATATTTATAATAGAATAATTCAAAAAAAAAGATATTTTAAATAGGACAGAGGGAGTATAAAGCAAACACATTCTATAGTTTCGATTCAAATAAACAAAAATTGAGAATATTGATTTATGCTTTATCAATAACACGCGAGCTTTAACATTCATTAGTGTAATAAAAATCCCACTTTTGAATATATATCTATTTGATCACATGACTTCCGCCTAAAGAGTAGCCAATCGTCACGGCCATAAATGTGACGTCCCTAATCTAATGGGACATAACGGCTAGTTTAATGAAATCCCACTTTTGAAAATATATCTATTTGATCACATGACTTCCGCCTAAAGAGTAGCCAATCGTCACGGCCATTGATGTGACGTCCTAATCTAGAGGGGACAAAACGGCCCGCCCTGGTCCGATTTTGAGTAGGGTTTGACTTAAGAGAAAATATAGCTCTTACGAAATTTCGAGTTGGATTGGAATTATTTATAATTATCAATTCGAAAAAATCGTATTAAAAGCAAAAATACTGTATTAAAAGTGAATTTTTCGGATTTGATTGTACCATAATTTTTTTCGATCCCATGAATTTTCCCCTATATCCGATGTTTTGAAAAGTTCGGTGGCTTAGGTCGGACCGATCCGATCCACTCATTTATCAACTCTACTCTTCTAATAAATTTTGAAATTACACTTCTAAATTTATTTGATAAGTATCATATAAATCTCATTTATATTTTCGGATCTATGCATTATGGAATTTGTTTTTGTAGAGAGAATTTCTATTTTATTATTGTATTGAGGCTAAACTTTTCTAATAAATTTTGAAATTACATTTTTTTCTAAATTTAGAAAAAATGTATAAAATAGTTAAAATGTTATAAAATCGGATCTATGCTTTTTATGGATGATTTTTTTAAAATGGAATGAGATATTTCTAATAAACAATTTAAAAAAGAAAATTGACATTTTAAATACTTTTGTATGTGTTATCGATCTGGCCAGACGATTTAACTTATTCTTCTTCTTCTTTTTGCATAAGTAACTTATGCATGAACGAATTTTACCATTTTTATTGGCTTTTAAAATTTAATTACATGACATGAAATAAAGGAGAACCCCGAAACGCTTCTTTCTATGTCATAGACCCATTGATTTAAGTGTACAAAGGATTCTATGTCATAGACCCGCCTCTATGGGTTTGATTCGAATCATTCGATGATAAAAAAAAAAAAAAAAAAGTGTACAAAGGATATAATTACAAATTTGATTCATTTAGTGAAATCAGTCTTTTCATTGCATGAATCATTTTCCACAAAATGAGAAAGAGACATATAATCTCGACTTTTATATGCACAACTTTTTCATAGTGCCCGACTCTTAAAGAGACCATTTTCTAAACAAGGTTCAATATTTAGGTAAACAATAATGCATTCATCTCATCAAGTAGAATAACAACTCTTGTGGTATACGTAATGGAGAATTGCCAATACCAAATTTACCAATTTGTAAGTTACAACTGTAATTGATAAGATTATAAATAATATGATGTTAACTGATCTCGGACATATTGTGATGAAATTAGATTTGAATTATCAAAAAAAAAGATTATATATAATATGATGACGGATATACATAAATGAAATTAGATTGAAATAGAATGGATTTGGAAATAAAATGGAATAAACATAAATTTTTTATGAATGATATGTATAAGAAATGAAGGGATATGAATAAAATGAAATGAACAGAATAATCATTATCATCATCATCATCATCATCATCATCATCATTTTATTATTATTATTATTATTATTATTATTATTATTATTATTACTTCATTTGTTCACCAAAAGCTTGCATTGTTTTTTGTGACACGAGTTTTAATAAATTATAATGAATGTAATATAAGTAGAGATAATAAATGAATATATTAGTGGATAGTGGAAGTAAAAGGTGTGTCATTTCTGGTTTTCGTAAATAATTGAGTAGATTGGGGATAGTTGATATTTCTAAAAATAGAAAATACAAAAGCTTTTGATGGACGAATCGAAAATGAATTAAATGTAAGCTTTTGGTGGACAGATAGAGTATTATTTTATTATTACTTATTATTATTATTATTAAAAATTCAAGATAAAAATTAAATAAGAAAAATTTTCATATAAAAAAGTAAAATTTAAATATGACTAATCACATGTTAATGGAAATAGGCAATACCATAGGAGAAGAAAAATTACTAACCACATGTTCATAAGAATAATGATTTCTGCTATTAAAAATCTTGCTGATCATAAGATTGGGAATAAACATAGAAATCACCATTCTATTCTCATTTCACTATTACATATCAGTAATGCCTTAAGTTTTTTTCATTGGTAACAAAAATAAAGTTTTTTCATCTACTCCACCGTATGTAGCCCCTACTAATACTATATAGTAAATTCCGTTTGTTCTACATCAATTTAATGAATGTTATTGATCTTGCCTTTAATATATAAGTTGGAGAAATGAGATTTCAACAATTCAAGTCTCCTCACATATACACCGATATGATAATCAGCTATTACACGTGAACCAAAGAAATTGTCATCGACTTTTTCTTCTTAAATAATTATGTTAGAACTGGGTCCATAATTCTACTAAAAATATGAAAATGAAAGACTAAATTAGGGATGTCTAACATTAGGATCGATCCGAACATCAAAGCTCATTAAATTTTTAAGTTCCGGTCGAAACCGCTTGGACGGAACGATCAATAACTCGCTTTGTCGGTTCCGTCCACTTTTGCAATTTTAATCCATTTTGTAAGAGCATTTTACATTTGAGTGTGATTACGAAAATTAATTAATTTACTAAAATCATCATTTACCAACACATGTAAATACAAACGGATGAATTAGTATAATCAAATATAAGCGAGACATATATTTTTGTAATATCTTTATTTTCGCCTTAACTTCACGTTATTTTCGTAATATCTTTATTTTCGCCTTAACTTTACGTTTGTTTCTTTCAATATAGTGCTTTTTCTACTCCTTTTGCTACTTGATTTAACTGTTTCTCTTCTTTTGGTTTGTCGTTTTCTTCTAGTTTCCTTCCCCATCTCAAATTGGAAATTTGGTCTCTTTCAATTCCAAAACAATAATTTCTCATTTCTTCGAAATCGAGAAATTTTCTTTAACTCAGCATTTGCTTTCCAGTTTTGGCTATCAATGTTGAATTCTTTAAAGTATAAATAATATCATTTTCGTTGCTTTTTATCTTTGCAATTCTTTTCCACTTATTTTATTCCCCAACTTCTAAATATTATGTTGATAGATGACGTAAAGGTTTTGATATTAAAAAAATACCAGTATCCACAAATCAGTTTTTAAAGTACTAATATTATACATATCTATATATTAGTTGGTACAATGAAAAGCTCGGCATTACTATAATATAATAATATTTTAATTAAAATGAAGAAATTTCGATCATTATCCAAATGAAAGATTAAATACATTTGTAATAAAAGAATGGTGAATTTTGTAAGACCATATCCTAAAAACGTTGGTAGATATGCAAGTTGTCAGCTGAATTTAGAGGTGGAAAGAAACAATAAATGAATCCACGTCATATTGCGGAAAGCAAAGACGCATAGTTAAACCACCCCACCACCAACCGCTCCACAGACAAAACCTTCTCTTTCTGCAATTACAGTTCACAAATATTGTGTTTATATCCGCAGCCACCTTTTTCCATTTCTTTTCTACAAAAGCTGCATAGCATTGCATTTTGATGTTTTAGCGAGGAGAAAAGTAATTTGTGACCCTGTTTCAGGTGAGCTTCACAAATGGGTGCTTCGTTTTCTACTATTTCATTTATGACTTTCTTGATTTTTTTTTTCTTTTTCTTTTTTGGATTGGTTGAATGTCACATGCAGCTTTTGTTGTTGCAGTTTTAGATGTTAGGCTAAGTGGCTGATCTTCAGTGCTTCAATGATTTTTGCAAAGATCAATAGAATAAGTCTCCAAAATCTTGATGATTTTGTTTTCTGATGTTTGGTTTATGTTCGCAATTTGGTTGATTCAACAATCAGAACTGCATATTCATTAATTGCATGCTCTTTATCTGGCTTCCAATATTGAGCTTGAGTAAAGCAGCAATGGCGGACGGAGGATTTGAGGAGGGTAGGGTGGGATGGGGTTGGGGGGGGCGTTAATGTAAAATCAATCTTCTTAAAAGTAAAAATATACATAATAAATACATACTGAGGTGCGAAACCTTCGTATCGTAATAATAATGGCATACATATATAATTTTAAGAATTTAATCAGATTAATTACTATGTGTTTTTAGAAAAAAGTGAATCTTGAACATGATTGATAAAATCTTGATTTACTTTTTTCATTTGCACTGAAAAATTGAGACTGGGATTGGGATTGGGAGGAAAATTGAGAAAGTTTCTCCATCATATGCTTTGCAAATGCAACTAATATCTTATCGAATCAACGAACTCATTATGCCAAAACTAATTAATTTAGCATCACTTGTACTTAAATCCACGTATTAATCTCTTTTACTTGCGTAAGCATATAGCATAAATATTGGTATATAGTTGTTGTTCTGTGTTTGCTAAATCAATTATTAAATTTACCAATGTGAACATCGTTGGTTGCCAATTCTTTTCTTCTTATTGAAGTTCTTTCCAAAAGAGTATATATGTGGGGACATGAAATTTGTGCTTTCTTAATCATCTTTGCCAGTGGTAGTCCTCTTAATTGGATCTCTTTCCCAAACTAGGTTGTTGCCATTGCAAGTTGCCCAGTGCCCACAAACTTCAAATGGAAAAATTCTTAGACTTATGTTCTTGTAAGGAGAAACCACAAATCTTTCCATTGCCGTTGATTCTAAATCTGTTTCCTTCCGTGCTGGATTTGATCACGCCTTGCTCCTTTGGTTGCTTATAATGCTCCACAATGCAGGAGGGATCTTGCTTACAAGTAAATAATAGAGCTTCATGGGATCTTCGGCTGTTGAGATTTCGTGGCCATCCTCTATGAGCGAGTCTTTTGAGCCATGTTTTGATATACAGATGGATGAAGGGAATTCATCGGATACTTTAGATTTCGTTGAGAACACAAAGTCTTCAACACGTGCCCGTCAAAATATTCCAAAACCACCTCCACTTCCCAGGAAAAGATCAAATAGAAGACTTGCAACATCTTTTTCTGTTCCAAGAGAAACGAAAGATTTATGGGAGAAGCTCTTCAACGAGGGATATGGAGCTGATGTTCACATTATGACAGACGATGGATCAATAATTGCCGCACATCAAAGTATTCTGGTGAGCATAGTTTGTCATGCAATTGGCAATTACCACATTGTTATATAGTCTATATGTTCTTATTCTACGACGTGGTGTAACTGAAGTAACTGTGTTGCTGCTGCATTAATCCGATATTTTTCACACGAATTTTTTAGTTGCATCATGATAAGTTGTTTTTCTCTTCTCCGTTTCTTTGTCAGAGTATTGCATCGCCAGTCCTTGAGAATTTTCTGCAGCAATCCAAAATCAAGAATGATGTAAGAACTATTAGAATCCCAGGGGCACCGTATTATGCTGTCCGTGCATTCATCCGTTTCATCTATTCATCTTGGTATGGAAAAAGGTTACCTTTTCATAATCAGATGATTTTCAGCTGTCGAAATTCTGATTTTATGGTAATGTTGCAGCTACGAAGAAGAAGTGATGCAGAAGTTTGTCCTCCATTTACTGGTTCTGTCACATTCCTATGTAGTGCCATCTCTTAAGAGGGTCTGTGAATACACGCTCGAAAGGGGCTGGTTGACCAAAGAAAATGTGATAGACGTGCTGCAATTATCTAGAAGTTGTGACGCACCACGGCTTTCCTTGGTCTGCCTGCGTATGGTCATTAGGGACTTCAAATGCATTGCCAGTACTGAGGCGTGGAAGGTGATGAGGGTTGCCAATCCTGCTCTCGAACAAGAACTGTTAGAGTCCGTTGTTGAAGAAGATTCAGTGAGTTACCAATCTCGTAGATACTTGTTTATGTTCTCTTTTATAACTGAATGTTCGGTCACCACACACTTAACTAAATTCACCAAATCATTGATGCATATATTTATTAGTTGTAGAACATAATTTAAAGATAAGTAAAGTTCATGCATTTTAGGACAAATTTCATGTTCGTTTCGATTTGGGATTTGTGAGAAAGTCTAGAAAAGGTAAAGTTCATGTGTTTTGGAATAAATTTTTAAAATTCATGTGCGAAACCAAAAAAGTAATAAAATTAAGTCCATATGTTCTGCTACAAGTTTTAAAGTTCATGAGCAAAATAGCAAAACCAAAAACGGCCCAAAGTTCATGTTTTCTGAAGCAATTAACCCTTTAAAGATTTGTGTATTGTTCATTGTGGAATTATAGAACTACTAGTTTAAAAAAATATTGAGTTAAATCCATAAGTTTCTTAGTCCTCTCCACATTAAAGTACTTCACCGCATTCTAAAGATCTGCTGATCTAGGGATGGTGTGCATTTGTGGAAGTGACAAACTGAGAGCTTTCTCCTCTCTCATTGGTGAAGTTCTTTCCATTTCTTATTCGTATGTTACATCCCTCGAAACAAGCATCTTATTTTTTAACCGTGTTCGTAGAGGAAGCAAGAGAGATTGAAGAAAGTCGAAGAGAAGAAAGTATACATCCAGCTGCACGAGGCAATGGAGGCTCTTCTTCATATCTGCAGGGACGGATGCAGAACAATCGGGCCTCGTGATAAAGCACTTAAAGGAAGCCAGGTCGCTTGTGGTTTCCCCGCGTGCAAGGGGCTTGAGACCTTGATCCGTCACTTCTCGGGCTGCAGGACCAAAGTCCCCGGTGGGTGCGTCCATTGCAAGCGCATGTGGCAGCTCCTCGAGCTGCACTCGCGCATGTGCAACGAACCGGAGTACTGCAAGGTCCCTCTTTGCAGGTAAGAGTGACTACTTTTTCTGAATGCAAACTGGGTTATAGAATATATTTAATTGAATTTTTCCAAAAAAATGTTAGGCATTTTAAGGTGAAGATGATGCAGCAGAGTAAGAAAGAGGAGGCTAAGTGGAAAATGTTGGTGAGCAGAGTGACAGCAGCAAAGAATGCACAGAAACTGTTGTCATTTAGGAATGTGAATAGCTGTAATATTATAAATGGGATATGGCCAATATCTTAGCAGGCCTTATTCAGATTGAATAATCTATGTAAAATTTAGATGAAAAGGAAAAAGAGAAATGTACAGGACATTTATTTATCCAACTACTTTGTGAAAATGAAGGTTTTAATGTCATTTCCAGTTCAGTTTTCAACAGAAACAGTGGTATTGCTTTGAGATGGTTATTCTTGGTACAGCACATGTTCCGATTAATGAAAAGCATCATTATTTATTGGGTTAATTACTAAAAAAACTCATCAGTTTTGACCTGTTTTGGTTTTTGACAAATTTTACAAATGATTGCAATAATAACACTATTTTTTAATTGGGTAAATATCACTTTAAATCTCAAACCATACCCATTTTATCAAAAATATCCTGAACTTTTAAAAATATTATTTTAAACCCCAAACTATTAACATTTTATCAAAAAATCCTAAACTTTGAGAAATATCATTTTAAACCTCAAACTATTAAATTTTTTTTATCAAAAATACCCTACATCAATTTTTCAACTTCCAAAATTGGACGAGGATATCTTCTGATCGACTCATCCGATATATCTAGCGTTCATTTCTTGCCTTCAAAATTTTGATGTACTCATCGAACGAGAAGAAGATATTTCTCGTCCAATTTCGGGAGCTGAAAATTTGATGTAGGGTATTTTTTATAAAAAATTAATAGTTTAAGGTTTAAACTCAAAGTTTATGATTTTTTTGATAAAATGTTAATAATTTGGGGTTTAAAATGATATTTTTTAAAATTCATGATATTTTTGATAAAATGGATATAGTTTAAGGTTTAAAGTGATATTTACCCTCTTTAATTTGTAACAAAATATACATGTTAGAAAGAAGCTCGTCAAAATTTTGGATGTAATTTCTTATAAATTGATAAGTAATATTGTTATTGTAATGATTTATAAAACATATCTAATAATTTTGCTACCAAAACTAAGTAAAATAAAAGGAAGTAAGGAAGGCACCAAGATTCGAATATATAAAGTCTGAAAAGAAAAATTGAAAAGAAAGTGATTATGAGAAAAATGCAACACTCGATGATTTTGCGAGGTCGTCAATATCCAGAAGGTATAATACGAAAATCTATATTTAATTTATTCTCGTCTTAGGCTTCCACTTTCCAAGACCCAATTTTGGATATTCCAAATAATTTATCGTATTCAAAGGATAAATATCACTTTAAATTCTAAAGTATATTCATTTTATTAAAAATATCTTAAACTTTAAATAATATCATTTTAAACTTCAAACTATTAACATTTTATCAAAAAAATCCTAAACTTTGAGAAGTATCACTTTAAACTTAAAACTATTAATTTTTTTTACCAAAAATATCCTACATCAATTTTTCAGCTCCCGAAATTAGACGAGAAATATCTTCTTCTCATTCGATGAGTCATATCAAAATTTTGAAGGCAATAAATGAACACTGGACATATCCGATGAGCCAATCAGAAGATATCCCTCGTTCAATTTCTAAATCGAAAATTGATTTCAATTTAAGCGAAAAATTGATATAGGATATTTCGATAAAAATTAATAGTTTGATGTTTAAATGATACTTTTTAAATTTTTGATAAAATGTTAATAGTTTAGATTTAAAATAATATTTTTAAATTTAAGATATTTTAATAAAACGAATATATTAAGATGAAAGTAATATTAAATGAACAACAATTTTTGGTAAGCTGATAACAAACCCAGAATGAGAATGTTTCCTGAAAATTAATTAAAAAATGTTGCGTGTAACCATATTTTTAATTGCCCCCTCAAATTTGTAGTAGATATATATCCGCCCCCAACTTTCTGCTTCAAATTCATTTTCATATTTTTGAATTATAAACTCCACCAGAATCTACTCGATTAATTTCTCTCACTTCAATCTTTTCCCCTTTATATGTTGAAGAATATCGCAAAATAGTAAACAAAAAATTAATGCACAAAGGAAATGGGGAAAAATCAAGCCTACAAAGCTATGCAGAGAGGCCGGCTCGGCTCGAGCTCAGCCGGGCCGGAAGAGGTTGAGGATGGCTTGGTTCGTTCCCTTCCATACTGCTTCATCATCTATTATTTTATTGTTGCTGATGAACGAAATTGATACAGATGATTGTCAATATAAGGAATTTGAATTGGAAATTTTGTTAATTTGTCGGTTTTAGGGAAATTTTAGTTTTCAAGTAGATGGACATGATTGTTATGCTATATTGAGGAAGTGATGAACAGTATTGAAATTAAGAAATAAGTTGTGGTTTTTCTCGAATTAGTATTTGGAGTGCGATTTGGAGGAGGGTTTTTGTTCTATGATAATCTTGAGCGGTTTACTTCATTTTGAGATTGGCCTCGTTGCTTCTGATTCGGTCACAATCTTTAAAGCGTGCAGGATGCAATTGGATGTGTGTAATCCTTGTTTACCAGTAGAATTTAGTGGTTTCCTGTGGAGATGTAGTTCTTGAGTTTTTTCGTTGAGATTATATATTTTATGAAGTATTGTACATCAGTGATATATACATTTACAAGTCATCTGAGGGAATTACCACCAAATCTTGTATCCTATATGGATTAATTTTTATGAAGAGCTGACTTAATCAGTTATTTTTCTGACTGATAGAAACCAACAGCTGGTTTCCAACTGTTCAGGTCTCAGCCATTCAATAAAAGACATGCATTTCCTGTTTCATACTGTAAAAGAAAATTGCATCACTTAACCCTTGTAGTTTTTTAGTAGAACGGACGCACAAACATACCTACACACTTACAAGTCCATTGATGGAGAGGCTTGTTACATTATTTATCACGACTGTGTTATCTTTTCACATGTGTGTGTGTTGGAAATATATCTGATGCGAACAGTTTCAGGTTGATAGTTCATTTCATTCACCAGAATGGCATGCTGCTCGTTTGGCAAGTCTAAGAACTTCTCATACAGTTACATGGGAGGAGTATAAAAAGAAACAAAAGGTGATTTATCAACTTTCTTGCATAATCAGATATTTTTTGTTAACTGGACTTACTTTTAGTGATACATTTATCAACTTTCATTCACCATCAGATATTTTTGTTATCCTCTCCTTTGTCTTGCATAATCGGAATATTTTAGTTTGATCTGATATTCATGCCTTTTCCCTTTGACATACTAATAATAACATCTTGAAGCATTAGTATTCTGGATGATTAATAGAAACCATGTAACTGCTAGTAAAAATCTGGGCAAGTGATAGCAAACATGTGCTATTTGGGGTTAACTTGGACTTACTGATGGGATGGTCTAATTGAAAGGGACTGTTATAGACTGTTTGATATGTTATTCTTGGATCTGATTGAAAGCTATATATGATTTGTCACCATAGGGATTGAAGGTTCTAAGTGCACCTAAAGAGTGCACCAAGGCGCAAAGGCTCCAGAAGCTTTAGGTGCAAGGTGATGTGCCTTTCGAACATGAAGCGCAAAATAAGAAAATGTTTATAAAAAATACATGTGAATTTATATTAACCCTGATAGTAGTAGCATCGGCAGCAGTTATAATAAATTTGAATAAAACTATTTTTCCAGCTGATAGTAGCAGTTGTAATCTTGATGAAAACTAATTTTAGCAACATTTTGATGCAGATCAAATGAAACTGGGCAGGCTTGTTTTAGGTGTAACCGCTAGAGTAAATTAGAGATGGTTTTGGTGATTATGTTAGGATACTTTGTTGATGGGAGATCTATTATTATATGTGATTGGTAATGGGAGGCATAAACTTATCTTAGGACTAATTGTGGCTGATTTGATAGAATTGGGAGGAATTTAATATCTGAGTGATGAATAATGATGACTAACTTGAAAATTTAGGATAACAGCAAATTAATCATGGATTTCTTTTATAGAAAATCCATAATGTGTAACTATCTCTGATTTCAGAACATCCTTCATATGTACAGGACTATCTATAGATGGTAAGATTTAGATTGCATCCTGTGGCTTCTTGATGGGACTCTTCTACTGATAGTTGCAGTATTCATTCTACCACATGTTGTTTAATTTGAAGCTCTACAACTTTCCCTTGATTTCTTGCTGAGAATAAACTTTCATTTCCACCAAGTTATATTTATTTTTGGTTTGTATGTGCCTAGATCTAATGCTGCAATTATTAGGAAGAAGAATTGAGAAAGGGAGAATTGGAAGCAGATAAAGACAGGATGATGATAGAGTATAGAGCTCAACTTGATGCTGAAAGGGCATGTAAACTTGCTCGTGGGAGTAACTACTCAAGCAGCAAAGGCAGCCACAAAAAGGGTAATATATTGGGTAAATGAGGACTTTTCTAGCTTTATGAAATTAATGATGATTGTTCTTGCAGATAAAAAGGAAAGAGATTTGAAAAAACATAGCAGCAAGAAGCGGAAGGTACATAAACCTTTTACCTGCGAAGTTTTGCCAATATGTTGTCTCATATAGTTCTAAAACAATGATACTGTATTGAACAAGTTATTTAAGTTGAAAATGACAGTGTGTCGCTGCACATATAAGTGATGTCTGTAATTTCCTTCTATCAACATAAACAAATTTGGTTACATGCAAGGGTGGATCCTCCTTATGCGTTGCAGGGGCTTTATATAATCGGTTTCTTATTTATTTTGCCCCCTTAAATATGTTAGTTTTGCTACAGTGATAAGTGATTTTCGTCTCCCATATACTCATTTACACGTCTTGAGATACTGAGCAGTTTGAGTGTTCTAGTTACTAAATCACTGTCACTAGTGATATCTGATATGTAACCTTCAACTGTATGAAGAAGAAAATGCAAAAACCTAAAATGCATTATTAACTCACTGATTACCCAACACTTTGACTGTAGCATTCTAGGAGAGCTTTGGATTCTCATTCAAGTACATCATCGGAAACATCAAGCACTGATGATGACGAAAGAGAGGCAAAAAGATCAAAGTCAAGGCCGAAGAGAAGGAAGAAAGAGAAAAGGCAAAGCTCAAGATCAAGATCAAAGCAATCGAGCAATGGAGGTGAAGAGGCTGATGGACCCTTGCCACTTTCTAGATTCTTTGGGAGCCTGAAAGGCTGATAGGCGATCAAGATATACTATCAATTCCTTTTATTTGCATTAGCATGTGGCTTCTTGTGTTTTCTTTTATCACTCCTCACTCAAGATTTTGCTACTCCATTTGCCTATGTGTAGTAGTTGTCTGATTGATGCTAAATTTTTCCACCTACTACTACTCTCTCCAATTTCTGTCACATATTTTAATAACGGCACTGTTAATGGTATATATTTACCAATATCAGCACTGCTAAATTAGGTAAAAGTGTCGCTATTCTTCCCTTTTTTACCCACACATTTCATATGCTTATGCTACCATTTCCATCTACAATTAGGTATATCGAAACTATAATTTTCAGCTGCAGCAATGTCTCTCATAGTAGTGGCAACCGAAAAGCATAAAATGCGAATGAAGGAATATCCTCGACAATATGACACGTTTGTCTTTCTGAATTCATAATTTCTCCAAATTGTTCAAAACAGGATCAGATAGGCAAGCCAATTCTGGTAAACACAACATATTAAGATGTCTCCTGATTCTGAATGACCTTTCCTTTTTCTCTAAGCTTAGCAATTGTTTCTTCCATTGCTTCTTTCCTCTTCTTGCTTGCAAGAAACTTTGCTGCCAAACCAGTCACATTTGGGTCCTTTTTCTCCTCTGGCGGCGGTGGCGGTGGCGGCGGCGCCTAGCGGCTCCCCGTGCATTTCCACCACCAGTACTCAGTCCCCACACCACACCTGCTAATCCTAGTGCGACATCCCTGCATTCCAAATTTTGCTTCCCTTATGTAAAATTGAACTTAGAAAACATAATCAAGAATGTACAATAAAATCAGACCAAAATTCTAAGAATTTGCACTAGATGAATTATGTTCTGACAAAGAGTTCATGCTTTATTGTAAAAAATTATGCACATAAATGTAGACACGAACCTCCTTTGCGCAGATATTTTCTGATCAGGACCTGTAGTGGTGCAAGCATGGAATTTATGGGAATTTGGAGATGTGAAACTGGATGTTTTTCTAGTAAATGTGGAGATTGAAGGTTTTGGTGCATGGGGAGTAACAGGGGCTATATGGGCCATGATTATTTACCTAGCCTTATTTTGGGAAGAGTAGACACCTTTAAGTGCATCAAGAAATTTAGTTTGTGGATAGTGTTGGCTTTTACATCCTATGATTGAAGTGTCGAGGCTTCATTGGTTGCTCTCTGATAAGCTCTAAATCTCGTGGGACCCCAATTCAAATCATGTGTTCTCTGTTATCAATTTACTTTTTTAACTGTGCTGCACACTGAATGGAATCTGAGAGAGTAAGTTATTGAAGAAGTGAAAATTGAAAGTTAGCAAACTACAGAAAGCAAACATAATAATTAACGTGAATTAGTAGGACATTCACAAAATTTGAGAGTTCGGATACCACATTTAGGGGTGTTTGGCTAAGCTTATTTTAAAGAGTTTATAAGCTCCAAGAGCTTATAAGATATTTCAAGAGTTTATAAGAGGTAATATCTCAAGTTCTTATAAGTTGTTAAAATGTGTGGATAATTGATCTTATAAGCTAGATAAATAATCGTGAGTTAGAGAGAGAAAATCATAGTTAGAGAGATAAAATTGACGAGATGTGAAGTTGATAGTGTATGTGTAAGAAATAACAAATTATAATAAGGTTATTTTGGTAAATTCATGATTGCTTATAAGTTTATGAAAAAAATAAGTTAGGATTGACTAACTTATTTTTAGGGAGCTTATAAACTGTTTAGGAGCTTATTTTGCCAAACACTTTGCAACAGCTTATAAGTTGTTTTAAAGAGCTTATAAGTTCAACCAAACACCCTCTAAACAGTGAACCTCGACGGTAACACGAGAAAGAAAAATCAATTTGCAGGAAAGTGAATGAATAATTGAAATGAATCAATTTGCTCATGTGTCGAAGCATGTATTCAGGCGCTTGTCAAACTCAAAGATCGAATAAAGCTACAAAAATGATGGAAATAAAATTCCCAAAATTGACAACAAAGATAACAGTAGATATCACTATTTTGAAAATAAAAGTAAATGTTCAATTCATCCCTACAAGTGTTCAGTCGTCGACTTCATCAACCCCAGCAGCGGCATTCAGAGCATTCTTCGAGATGAGAAAAGCAGAATAATCGGACAAGTTACAAACTGAAAATTCTTTTGCTCCAGTTTTATTCCCCAAACGATTTTCGGAGGTAAAAAGCATGCAAAATACTGTACTATTCTGTTTTAATATTGTAAGATGTTAAATAAAATAAAATTGTTGTCTTGTTATAGTACAAGTGTAGAGATTTGATAGTTGATATCTACGGCTATGCCCCTCAATTTACAAAATAAATATATTATGTAAAGAAATAATTCAGTCTCTTATATTTGTTCGTCCTTATATCAAAGTATATATTTATTCATTCTGCGTTCTCTTTCGTCTTTGCATTAATGCATTCATTGTAGAAGTATCTTGTGTTTTCAAATATTTAACATCATATATAATGTGATGGCACTAACTTTTGAACATTATTCTAAGATTGCGATTGATGAAAATCATTATTATTAAGATTGAAAAAAGAAGAAGCAAGAAACAAGTTTACTCAAATGGTAAAATTTTACTTCCTTCTATAGACTCATGTGACAATAAAAGAACGATTTATACTCTTTAGAGGACTTTACATATACTAGTATATGTAAAGCTGATCTAATTATTTCATAAGATGGTTTTCTATGTGGAGATATTGATATTTTCTTCATTGTAAATGAGTAAAATATAAATAATACTCCTTCCGTCTCATTATTGATGTATTGTTTTTTTTCGTCCCATTAAGTTGGCCGCTTCCAAAAAATGAAATTTTTTTCACTTTAATTTCATGATATTTTACATAACTCTCCTTAATCTAAAATAAAATATTAATAATATTTTACTTTTTCAATGTAAATTATATTTTTTTAAGAGCAAATGATATTTTTGTCTGTCCGTACGATACAGACGGATGTACATAAGTTTTTATGTTATTTCATTTGTGAAGCATTGATTTATTTTATTGTATATGTGCATTTGACTTTGGGTTAATAACTAAAATTCATGAACTTTGGTATGATGTGGTTTTTAACATGTTTTATAGATTGTTGTAACAATAATATTTTTTAATTTGTAAGGAATTATAAATATTCATTTTTTTCCAACGATTGAAAAAGTAATCAATCATGATTCTTTTATAAAGTCTGATGTGTATTCACTCATGTCACGAAATGATGTCATATGAATATTGAGGTCGAAATGATGCCGCTGAAATGTATTTTGAATATATATTTTGCTACAACTCAAAATGATTTTCACTACAATACTTTATAAAATATGCTAAAATCTAAAATCGAAATAAAATTTGTGAAATTTTTAGCAATTAACTCTTTAAGTTTTGATATTCGAAAGCGTGACATGAGGAGAGCAAGAAAAGGAAGGCCCAACAAATAAACTAGCCCAGCCCATTAATTTATACATAACATGGCTATAAGCCTAAAACCAACTGCACAAATATACGAGATTTCCGGTCGCTTCATTTTTCCGTCTAATCTTCAGCTGTTCCAGTACTTGCTAGAAGAACCCTAGGTTGGTTATCGAAGGTAATGTTTCTATGATTCCATCACCTTAGTGTTCACGAGCTTCTCTCTGACATAATTCGTATTTACCCCCCGATTGTAATATGCATGACTTTGCTCTGTGTCGTCCCCATTTCGGGCCTGTTAATTATTGGTAGTTAGATCATCGTTTTAAATTTTTGTCTTAGTTGGTTGCTCTCTAAATTAATTTTTATGGTTGATTTGCGTTGTGCAGAATGGAATTTGAAATTGTAATTGGAGATTTGGTTTTATGTGTTCTAGATGTGACAAGTTATTGATTTGGGTAGTTGTGGACTATTTTCAGTAGTTTTGTTTTTCAACTCTTGGCATTTCGGTTTGGGTGTTAAAGTTCGATTTTGTTCTGACTCCTGCGATCCTCTCTCTCTCTCTCTCGATCTTGTTTTTTTTTTTTTTTTTTTTTTTCTGGTAGTTTCTGGGAGGGAGTAGTTCGTGCTCAAACGCTGTGGATAGGGGTCCCTTACATAAATGTGTTTCTTGTGAGTATGTATTCTTATTTTGGATTTGATGAGAATATATTGTAGAAAAGCAGCTGTGTTTATTTTGACTCTGAAGAAATACATATAAAACTTGATATGTTGTCTAAATGAAGATGCTTTGCATGTGAGAACTCTATGCTTGCTGATTAGGTTACAAGAGTAGATATGTTTGGATATTCGTAACATGCTCTTTGATCCTGTCTGCTAGCCACTCTCTGAAATAGATACTTGTTCTACCAGTCCAGCATTTTTTATTTCTGCTTGTCATCTTGTTTGACTTGATAGCATCATAAATTCTATGATTATGCAGAGCTAAAGTTGGCGACGTGTCTTCGTATTCAATATTTTACTAAGAGTGAAACATAAACAAATATGCAAGTTGAAAGTGCTCTATCTGTGGTTGGTCCAAAGCCAACAGACTTGTCAAATTTCACACACAGCTTTGGCCCACCTGGGCCAGGACCCAATGGGAAACAGCGGACGTCAAGCTTAGAAGCACCTATAATGTTACTGGCTGGTCATCAAAGTGCAGTCTATTCAATGAAATTTAATCCTGCTGGGACTGTCATTGCATCTGGTTCACACGACAGGGATATTTTTTTGTGGAATGTGCACGGTGATTGCAAAAATTTTATGGTCTTGAGGGGGCACAAGAATGCTGTCTTGGATGTTCAATGGAATACTGATGGTTCGCAGATAATATCAACAAGCCCTGATAAAACTTTGAGGGCATGGGATGTCGAGACAGGAAAACAGATTAAGAAGATGGTTGGGCACTTATTTGTTGTGAACTCATGCTGCCCTGCTCGGAGGGGCCCTCCTCTCATTGTCAGCGGGTCAGACGATGGAACTGCAAAACTTTGGGACATGCGTCAGAGGGGCTCCATTCAGAGTTTCCCAGACAAATACCAGATTACGGCAGTCAGTTTCTCTGATGCATCTGATAAGATTTATACTGGTGGCATCGACAATGATGTTAAGGTGTGGGATTTACGAAGAACTGAACCTGTTATGAAGCTTCAAGGCCATCAAGATATGATTACTGGTATGCAGTTGAGTCCAGATGGGTCATACCTTCTAACAAACAGCATGGATTGCTCCCTCCGGATATGGGATATGCGTCCATATGCTCCACAGAATCGTTGTGTGAAGATTCTTGAAGGACATCAACACAATTTTGAGAAGAACCTGCTGAGGTGTAGCTGGTCACCTGATGGAAGCAAAGTCACTGCTGGTAGTAGCGACTGCATGGTCTACGTATGGGACACTACTTCACGACGCATATTATATAAGCTTCCTGGCCATACAGGGTCAGTGAATGAGTGTGTCTTTCATCCCCATGAACCTATTATTGGGTCTTGCAGCAGCGACAAGCAGATATATCTTGGTGAAATTTAGTTCGATTAGTTGTTTATCCATGTATGGTTGAGAAGTGACACTCATTACTAGCCGCTGAGATCTATATAAGGACTAATGGATACATTGTAGGATTATGGATTGTCTTGGTTTCTGCAGGTTGGTGTTTTGTAGAAGATTTGAGTTACACCGTGCCAAATTGTCAATCTCTTTTAACATGTATTAATTTGCCCAAAATCAGAAGCACTATATCATCTTTGTGTTGGTTCTGATTTATCATTCTGATGTAAGTTGGAACTGTTTGCTTTTATTTCGAATTGTCGAAAATTTGTGTAATATAATCTGCTAGTCGTTGGTTCAGTTAGATGTGGTTTGTTGACATGTCAAACACCCGACGATGCATGCCGGTGGATAGTATTGCTTGTGAGATGCTAATACCTGTGCTGGTTGTTATTTTGCAAGTTACTGCTTCATAGAGGATTTTGAAAGTGATCTTCATAGCTAGCATAAAAAAATCTCGTGCTGAATCTGCTGATAATTTTGCTCAGTCGAGAAGCCATTCTGCCTGTCATGTGTGTTGTTGCTTGATTGCCGTTATTTTTTCTCCGTTGGCCTTCCCAGCATCGAACACTTCTACTCCATGTGTAGTTCAGGCGTGGAGTTTTCTTGTGTTTGACCGACCAAGATTTGGATTTAAACAATAAACACTACTAAAATACCATTAAAATTACAAATGTTGTTAGATATGGACTTTGATCCAAATATAATACCGCCCAATAGATCTCGGCGCACTAAATGGTTTGATTGGGAACTCGCTTTTATGTTCTTTATTATCATCCAAGATTATTTGAATAATTTCTGTACGAACTTATAGTAATAGGACAATTGCATCGTCCTTGTAATTCGGACAGATGAATTCGGCGTTTCCCTTATATTTGTGGGATAAGTAGATACAAGATTAAGTGAAATGGCGAATGCCATATGCACAGCTTTAAATAAGATTACCTATTATTGCAGAATTCCTTATTAATTCAATTATTTCAATTTAACCATATATTTCACCCCACATAATACGGTAAACTAACTTCATAAAATCATCCTGAAATTACTCAGTCAACAGTAATCTACAACCACCGGCTTGCTTCAAGCACCAAACTGCATTTGCCACTGATCAAGAAAACTTCCGACATGTCTTTGGATTATAATGAATCTTTCCACATTTAAATATAATGATTCTTGTTATTGGTATCTATATCCATACATAACGGGAATAAAAGGGAAATAGACAGAAGCAAAGAAAGTAAATAATTCATGCAAACAGCCAACTATTCCGTTGAATACTCCACCGTTTTAAGAAATGTCAAGTATATCCATGGTAATACTCTAGGTAAAGAATGACAATACGCTGCAAAAAAGAGCTGTTCCAGGAATAGACCAGCAATAGAAGGAACAACTGTAATTCATTCCCAGCATCTATCTCTAACTGGGTTTTGACCTCGATGACAGACCCTTAGAAGCAGGAATTAGAGGGACTTCTTCGTCTATCACGACCTCTAGATGAGAGCCACTCCTTCCATTCTTTCCTCCCATGCCGCTGTTTGAGGAGTTATCATCCAGACCATACATATTGGAAGACCTCAGATCCTGTAACAATGGTAAATACATTTTTTGTTTATCAAGATTTCCATATTCTTCTGCCTCGGACGAAATGAAACAAATATCAAACAAGCCACGATATGAATCACATGAAAGTTCATTGGAAGATTTATAACGGATTATTTATAACTGAGAATAACTTTTTACCTTTGCTGCTCTTTCACTATCTCCGGAAGGTTGCGATGACCTAACATCATTGGCCTTCAAGTAATTGTACATGACAACACCACATAGAGCTGTAGAAACAATGATAACTTTAATATGGTATTCGAGCTGACTACTTTCAGAGAAATACAAATTTAACGAGTAAGATTTGCACCAATAGCATAGCCAATTATATTTAGCTTTGTGATTGCTGACTCCGGGAAAATAACAGTTGAAAGGGCAATAAGTATCCAGTCTTTTAGAACGCCAGCAACTCGAATAGTAACAGCACCGGTTCTACCAATTACCAGGAAGATTGAGAAATTCAAAGCCAGTGCACAAAGTGCATTTGAGAAGAATATCCAAAAATTGAACCGGATCTGTGATACTTCAATCCCAGGCATCTCCAAGAGGTACCACGGTACAAACAGAAACACAAAACTGCATGGACAAAGGAAGGACATCTCAAGTATTACCAGTGTGGTCAATACACATAATAATGCTAAATTTCATGTTCCAATATTGGAGGATAAAGAAAAGAATACAAGTACAGTAATCTCTTACAGAATGGAAGCTGAGAAATATATATGAACTTTATGGGATACAAATGGTAAATTAAACATTAACCACAATTTACAACAGAATATATATCAATTTGTAAGCCAAGACTAAAATTGCAGATATTTGGCAGGGAGGTGGAGAACAATCACATTGCGAAGCTTTTGAGGAAACATGAGAGCCAAGCCTCATATTCCAATATTTCATATCTTTTTGTCTTACTAAATCTTGCTTCCCATTTTTCACTATTCCACCCATAGACAGATCTTATAATAATTTTTTTTCCTAATGATATTACACATGAATGGAACATTGAAAAGTAACTATGACCACCAAGCATATAGCATAGTGCAAATTGAGATCAAGAAATCATAAAAATGAAATTAATACCCTCAAACATCTAGAAATGATGTTCGGGATGCCAAAATCCAGATAAAGTGTCATAATTTGCATGAGATTGGGACAGTGCACATAGCTCGTTGGGTTGAGATTCAGAAGTGAAGTCATTTCATGACTACTTTCCTTTACAAAAGTTTGTACAATTTTTCACTTTCATAATGGATCACCACAGATTTTAATTCTGTAAGAAGTAATGCATGCACTTTCATCCGGACATTGCTCTCAATGCAGGAAAATAAAAGTGCAATCAGTGCGAAAATTTCATAAATGAATAAGTGTACCTGCATGGAGCAATGTAATATAAGCTTGTGATAGGATTGAGTGTCAAGCCCTTCTTTTGGAGTAGAACTTGAGTAAGAACCAGTCTAAGAGCTTCAGCAAATATTCCTGTAACTTGATAAACCGTGCCCACTACATTGAAATGAATTTCCCATATGACGATATTACGACACCAAAACTGACCAACAGCATATTCAGAAATAAATCGCATCTTAATTTGTCAGTTCCACAAAGTACAGCCATGAGGAAAGTGGCAACAGGCACTGCCATCAAGTATAAAGATGAGAAAATTAATTAGTCCACTTCCTTTGCCTAACAACTGACATAAGAGACCAAATGAAAATATGTAAACATACTTAAGGCTTTGAGCATCTGAATGAAGGCCACAGAGATGAACAAGTAGGCTGTATTTCCAAACCTGCACAAGAGTAGACCCCAAAACAACATGCCTGATAAGTCATATAATATAGTCTGATATAGAAGTCGGTAAAGTGCCACTCCAGACAGAAGGATAACTGACAGAACAATTATGACTAGAGTTCATGCTTGATTATTGTTGTAAGTAAATCTTGTTCCTCTATCTCAGGCATCTGCATCTTGATCACCTAGTTAATAATTTAGTTGTGAAAGATCATTTTGCTTACTTAGTAATTGGATCATCTTTATCAGTCATATGCAAGTATTAGCAACGACTTAAATTATGTGTGCTGGGGCATTACTGGGAATGATTATAAAGTTTTTTTTTGGAGGGAACGAATATAAAGTTGGGGAAAAGAAACAAAGGTGTTACAATCTCTGACATTTATTCTCATGTATCATGAACCGTAGTAAACAATGTATTGCTGTAAACATCCTGAGTCATCCTCACAAAGGGCTGTTAGAAGTGATGTGATGGACACAAAGACATAAGTCATGATAATCCAAAGTAGTCAATTATAAATTCTCCTAATAATAGATGGTTCAGAATTACTGCATAATAGGTAGCACGTCCCTTGTGTAAGCATGCAAAACCATGAAAGCAAGCAAGAATCTTGCAATCTATGATTGAATCATCACATACCAAAGACTTGCCGCAAAGAAGGCACTAATAGGAATTACACACGTCGCATATCTGCAAATACCAAAAGACATGATCAGACTAGATGCTATATGGCGTAAACAAGAATGAGGGGAACATCTCTTACATTTCAAAAGTCATCTTCACAGGTGATACAACCTGAAAAGGGGAGGAAAAATATTGAATCAAGGAATATAAAAGACAAAGGAGATAAGATGAGATTACAATATGATAACATAGTAAGAAATTATTGAAGGCATAGAAGACGAAACAGTTGCACAAATAAAGGAAAGGAATCAAACATATTTTCCTCAAATAAGAGTCATCCACAAAGCTGTGCTACCATAACATCAAAATCTACAATTCTTAAAGTAGAAGATATAAAACCATCATAGGGGCACAAAAGATAACTCATGGTAGCAAGATAACAGAGATAACTAAATTCTAGTGCAATAGTGGATCTACTAAACCCCTATACACTCAAAAGTTTAAAGCCTGGATCCAGTAACTTAGCATGCACGTGCCGGTATCTAGTTTTCATAGTGTACAAAAGGTTCTAAATGTGGGGCCAAGTGATCAAAGGCGATGCAGATGATGTATGAAATCAAATTAGCATTAGTTAAGGAATGGAATGCTTTCATGTGTCATGTATAATTCGACCAAATTTCATTCCCTATAGTAGTAAGGAAGTGATAGATCATAAATTTGCTATAATAAAGGAGTTACATTTCCTTGGTTTCATTTTCTCGAGTAGGGTTTAATACAGGCCAAGGGTTAGGAGGCATGTAGGGATCCTATATTATGGGATTTTCAGAGCCAAAAACTCCAACATATTGCTAATTGGAGAAATATCCTAGAACATTGCTTGGTTAATTGAATAATAATAGGCATATTATTTCCTGACGAAATTCAATTCTAGAGTTCTCTAACATTAAGGAATGAACGATCTCTAACAAGTCAAATCAGACATCAACTTTGAAGTTCATAAATTATATCTATGTTTGTGCATTCAATATCAGCTTATGCAATAGACATGAGTCACTCAATACAAATGTTAGTGAACTGAGAACAGCAAGAATAATGAACTAATAATATAAAAGAAGTTCCAAAACATTCTGTACCTTAAGAACACGAATCAGAACGAATGCCACAAAAGCCGAAAAGCCCATATGAATCATGGTAAGTGTTATTGGCAATGGGAAATTGAAATACTTTGGTGAGAGAACCCACTACAGACAAGAAAAAGTAAGAGCGAGACAAATGTGAGGTCATAAATATCGTAAAACAGACATAACAAATTATATGTATTTGGATGGAAACCATAATGGTTAATCTATTATCAAAGATAATCATATAAAATATACAAAAGAATCAACAGCTAACCATATAGAACATATCATGGCCATTAAGCAAGAGGAACGTACCTTGTTATACAGAATAACTCCCGAGGATAGCGTTATATATACTAAGAGATACAGGTAAGTCAGCAGAAGGTGTTTGCTGATCATTGTGACTATTTCTTGGTCCCTCTAAATCTAAGCACTCATGCCCCCAATATCGCGTCCTGAAATTTGTCACTACTAAAACTAACTAAACTAGTTATTTTACAACAAAATGACTGAACAATATGCTATATTATCTGCTGAAGGTGTTCTCATTCATTCCCTTGATAAATGGAAAAATGCGCCGAGCAGAATAGCCGATGCTGCAGCCCCAACAGCTATTCCAACCTAGAAAAAGTACCAAAATCAAGCCGACAGTCGGAATTCATTAGTCCATCGGCAAGATTCATCATCAAAAGACAAATTAACAGCGCGACTCCATTATAAATTGATTACGTCCATTATTATAACCACACTAAACAATGATATCATCTATAATCTACATGTTCGGAAAATACACCAAATTTGGCAGCTATAGTCTGGCATTGCGAAGAAATGTACGAAACATTACAACAAACACGTAACGTGCATAGTCGAAAATCAGTAAATCAGTACAATTTGAGAAAAGATCTAACCTGGATACTACAATTAGAGCTGCAACTTCAACTGGACCTCCGTAAAGCCAGTCGATTTCAGTTGGGGTCTAAGGGGAAATCGGTGATGACAACACAAATTCCTATTGGTCTTCGCTGAAACAGTACAAAAATCTTGCTAGTCGCTCAAGGAAGTTACACTCTCGCAGCTAACGAGGGATTTAGGATCTACAAATTTTGTGCAATATGTTGGGGAAAAGTAGGATTCAGTGAGGGAAATGTGAAAACACTGAATGAATCTTGGTGATGAATCAGAGAGGAAAAAACCTCTTCCAGATCTCAGTGCCCGCTAATGGTAATGGTGACGTGTATTTATTTAAATAATATTTTCGCTTTCCTCTTCAGTTTTCGACCATCTTAAATTTTTCGGATTTATTTATTTTACTTTATGATTGTTCTCGAATTTTAATCTGAAATTTCCGTTTCTTCTCATTTTTACATTTATTTGGGGAACTGGAAACGTCTCGGCAGTAGCTATATAAAGGAGTGATGTAATTAATATAAATTGGCTGTCCATGCTTTACTTTTGTCATATTTAGTAATTAATTATTAAAAATGGCTGTCGATGCTTTATTTTTGTAGTATTAATTAATACTGGCAATATGACATTTGATAAGAGAATTTACTAATTTGTCAGAATTTAAGAATATGAGCAGAGTGTGAATGAATCAACTTGCATATCGATTAAATTCATTTTAATTTTTTATTATTAAATTGAGTAATTTATACTGCAACTATCAAATATAATTCTAATAAAATAAAAAAATTAAATTAAAAAAAACATTTCCACTTCCCCAAGCACTCGATCACTATCTTGCAATTTTTTCCGATCTCAACACAAAATCTAAAGAGTGATCTTTTTCCACTTCCAATCCTTTATTAAAGAAAAACTCATTTATTTAATTTTGATCTATTAAAAATTAGTTTTCATTAAAACTATCTTATGGCAATTTTGCATCTATCGAATGAAAATTTTAAATTTAAATTTAATAATTTAATATTTTTTAGAATATGTGGAAAAAGGATCTCAACACAAAGATTTACTGAAATCTAAAATACAAAAGTCGAAGACACGAGTGTCACGGAAGATTAGCCGGAAAAGGTTAATAATAATTGTATTCCTTTTCGTTTGACCATTTAATTTATAGTTTGTTGTGTTGTCAGATATATTGGGTTTGGGATATTATAAAGAAGTTGATGTGGTTGTTTGAACTCAATCGTCGTGTTGAATTTTATAGCAATAGTATATAATGGACTTCTCAATCATGAAAATCACAATACATATAGTTTGGAGTAGCTGTCAATTCGTGCATGTCGGGTTGTTATCGTGTCGACATTATAACGATACGATACGATAAGGTCGAACACGAACACGAACACGACCCGTTAAGGATCTGTCTAACACGAACACGACACGAAATGTACTGACACGGACACGACACAAATACGATATGACACGATTTTTTTCGGATTGACACGATACGATAACGACACGACGCGACACGAAACGATAAATTAAATTAAAATTATAAAATAAATTAATAAAAAATAAAAATATAATTAAATTAATATTAAATATTTATAAATATTATCAAATTATACGAAAATGACACGATCTGACAAAAACACAAATGCAACATGAAAATTATCGTGTTACACGAACACGACACGGATCCGATACGAACACGATACGAAATTATCGTGTCCTTATCGTGTCGACACGATAAGGACACAAACACGATTAATTTAACTGGCCGTTAATTCGTATCGTGTTGTTCGTATTCGTCGTCGTATCAAAAATTATCAATCCTAGTTTGGACCACCAAACTTTTTAGTTCTATTAAAGAGTATAATGGATCATTTATGTCATTATCTAATCAAATAAATAAATAAATAAATAAAACTTTCGTTCTTTCATATGAGTTTCTATTTCTGCTAAATATACTTCATTCCAGTAAGAAGTAATCCATAATATTTAAACAAATAATAATGGGCACTCTCAATTGATCCAAACTCAACTATTTGGGAAAATATCGTCTGATAGTCGCTCAATTTGAATCACAGTCGCACATTTCTTTTTTTTTTTATCAATTTAATACAGAAATTTAAAGGTCGCGTCACGGTGGACTTGAACCCGAGACCTTTGATCTTGGGCATTAACCACTCTACCACTAGACCAACACACGCACACCACAGTCGCACATTTCATCGTTTAAAAGTGACAACTGCCACTAAATAATTTTTATAAAGTCTCCACGAATAAGGTACGGTTCCATTTCCACAAGTAATCTCATTATTATCAGTTTCTCATGTTGAACTTTTGGCGATTCTTTATTTGGGGGTTTTGGTGGGGTTATTTTGTGTTTGTCTGTTTGGTGCAGATATTTGAGCCAAATTCGTCTTTTACGCATTTTTCTTCTGCTGATGATGATGAATTTTAGATTACTTGGTAAGACGTTTTCTCTCAAATCTACTCGTCGGAGATTTTAGTCACCTAAAATGATTAATGCGTGTATAAATAATAAAAATACTATTTACAATCCAACTTATCAAAAAGAGGAGCTCTGTGAAGATCTTACGGAAGTTGTTGGTATGCTTCAACGAGGATTTATTGTTAGTGTCTCTCAAGAGTTTCGTAGTGCGAAATTGTGAATTTCCGTCATAGTTGATGACTATTGTGGCAGCGAATTGCAGTGTTTAGCAAGTGCCCTTCAAACGAAATTTTTTAAAAACATCAAAATATAAGTTGGAAAAATATATTATCCCCCTCTCCCCTCCCAAAAAATACTCTCATCCGTCCACCATATTTGTTCATTTAATTCATTTTTGGTATGTTCAAAATTTTGTTCACTTTCCTTTTATAGATATGACTTCACCCAAAAATCAATATTTTTACCCACACTTAATCTATTTATTTAAAAAATAATAATTCATGAATCATATTTTTAACTCATATAATATATTTTATTATCTAAGTCTCATTTTATATTCATTGTATTTATGGGTGAGCATTCGGATGGTTCGGTTCAAAACCGAACCGAACCCGAAAAACCGAAAAATCAATTTTTTAAAAACCAAACCGAACCAAAATATTCGGTTTCGATTCGGTTCGATTTTAATCGAATTAAATTATAATTAATATAAATATTATAATTTTTATAATATATATATACATATATAATTATATATATATAATATTAACAAATTTAAATATTAATAATAAAATAACATATATATATATATATATATATAAATAAAAATAAAAATTCGGGTGGTTCGGTTTGAAAACCAAATTTTTTCCCCAAACCGAAACCGAACCGAATTAATTTCGGTTTCAGAATTTTGAAATCGAACCGTTTTACTGTACAAACCGAACCAAACTACTAATTTCGGTTCGATTCGATTCAGTTTTTTGATTCGGTTTTTGCTATACAAAATACACCCAACATAAAGGTACAATTAAAGAAAAACAGGTATTTTTCCATGCAAGCATTTAATATGTATTCTTTTCCCTAAAAAGGACATTATGTAGGACCAAATTGTTATTTCCTCCGTACATGTGGGCCCTAAATATTTTTGTTTTAAAGTACAATATATTGTATGGTGGACATTTCGAGTTATCAAAGAGGTAATAATCTTTTTTATTTTGTTTTCGACTTTGTAATATATATATATATATATATATATATATATATATATATATATATTATTTTATAGAAAATAAATGTCACTTTTAACTCAGTCGATAAAATATTGGCGGTGTTTCAACATAACTAGTTAAGTTTCTCGATTTTTCGTATTGATTACTCTTTCATTTTTATTATTCCATTTTTTTTTCGTATTATTTCATTATAAATATCTAATTTCTTATTTTATTTTAAAATAATTATCCCTTAAAACAATATGGATCATATTCACTTTTTATCACTTTACATACTTTATACATTTCTTCTAAATATTCGTACCCAAAAGAAAAGAACATTTTAAATGGGACGAATGGAGTAGTATTTACTCCCTCAATTCTTTTTAAAATGTTTCATTAATATTTTTTTCTTTTTAATAAGTACCCTAATTCATAATTTGAAAGTAAAGTTATAATATAATTTCTATTTATTCTTATTTAATATTATTGAAATTTGATAATTAGTTGTATAAATTATATTTATCATGATAATTAATAAGGTTACAAATATAATTTACCTATTTTATCGATTTATGCGGTTTGAAGGCAATGACACTTAAAAAAGAATGGGTGAGTATTTTAGATCTTTAGAAGCATTAATATCCACTAATCATTAACCATAAATCATTAACCACTATAAAAAAAAATGGATGGTCTGGTTTCTTTTTGGGACGGTTCAATAGTAAAGTGGATTCATATGATCAAAAGTTAGATATCCAAATCCTATTAAATTTTTATAGATATGAGTCTGTCATATCTTTTAAGTATAATTTATCCGTTTTATGTGGTTTGCATGTTATTGTATAAGAATGTGACTTTTATCTAATGCATTATAGTTAATTACACATGAATATTTACCCAGTATGCATCAATTTATTTTTGATATTTATCTAATATATTGAAATCTATTATACATGAATATGAATTTTATCCAATATACATCAAAATTAGTGATCATGGATTTTCATGAATTAAAAAGAATGGATGCTCTGATTGATTGTGTCGGTTATCATATGATTGCAGTTAAATAAAAAGATGTATCTTTTGATCGTGGAATGGCCAAAACCCACCAACACTCCACTTCTGGCCACAAATGCTAGGACCACAATTCAGAACTATAGACACTAATTCAATTTAACTAAATTCAGAATTTCACATCCTTGCATTCTATACACCCTTTTAATTTTGAGATTTTTTTCTCTCTAGATGTGACATTTTTGGGGGTCCAAATTGGTACTAGTGCTACAACATGGAGATTTTCTCTATATCCATATTTTGGCCACAAAATCTATGTAATTTGTCACACTTTGGATCACATATCTATAACATGTTAGTGTTTTTAGGCAAATTATATGTCCTTCCTACCTATTTTAGCTCATGTCAATAATATATCATTGTATTTTATATTTGAAAATTACTAAAAGGCATTTTTTATTTTTGTGCAAATATACGTCTTCCTACCTATTTTAGCTCGTGTCAATAATATATCATTGTATTTTATATTTGAAACTTTCTAAAAGGCATCTTTTATTTTTGTGCAAGTACACTTCTAGAAGTGTAAATGCTAGTAGAGACAATCATTCGTCCGGTTCAATTTAAAATCAAATTGAACATCCAAATCGAACTTTTCATAATGTCAATTGATCTGACCAAACTTTTTTTTTCAAATTGAACAAAATCAAAGTTCAAGCTTCGATTTCGATTTGATTTTCAATTAACCGTAAATAGAATTATGAAGTGTGGCAGACGGCTCTAACCCTAATGGTCTTCCTTGGGATTCAAACGCTTTTCAAGATTTGTATACTCCTTGTCCTCGATTATTATATTGATGCCTGTTTTATAGTAAAAGTACTTATTTTTCTTATACGCATGATACATATACTGATGAAAAATGCTATTAGCATTTTAAGAACAATCTTATCATGAAAAAAATGGAACAGAAAAATAAATAATCCCTCCGTCCCATCCAAGATGACCTGTATTTATTTTTGGTTATTTCACCCAACATGTTATGTTTCTTTTTTATCAAATAATTATCTCTTCAAAAATTACGGGACCTATCTATTTTTTATCATTTTAATCATTTTATATCATTCTCTTAAATAACTGTACCGAAAAGAAATGAATTGTCTTGGATGAGATGGAGAGAGTAATTTAGCATTAATAGGAACAGGAGCATCAAAATCCTCTTCCATATCCATAGTTTTTTTTTAAAAAATAAACACATCAAATATTTTAAAAATACTTAACCTTAAAAAAACTTTGGTCGGTTAGATTTGGCCAGAAGTTTTAGAAGGTTATACCAAATTGAACCGAAAAAGATCGATTTCAAAAAATTAAATTCAAATTAAAACTTTAAACCGAACTTGTTAAAGATAGAACCAAATCAATCACAATGTGATGTTCGATTCGAATTGGATCTTGCTAATCTCTAAAAGCTAGTCATACTGTTAAGTGGTATGTGTAGTTGTGTACACCCTAGTCAAAACGATGTGTATATATATGCATTATAGCTCTTTTATTTCTTATTCTGAACCCAAAACCAAAGAGATTTAATTTCACCATCATTATCAATCAGATTTGACACCCATGGTGCGATGTTGGTCAACCAATTTTTTTTTTTTTTGATATCATTGGAAATCCGCAATCACTACCTTAGATGCGTACTGGGTAAATCCCACGTTATAAGTCTTGTTTTAGACATTTATGTCATTTACACACATCTGACGATCAATGAAGAAACAAATTTAAATAATATTGAAGTTTTATTATATTCAATTGTATTCGTTATTCTATAAATCCTTAAATATAAGTAAAATCAATTATCACTGAAAAATATCCAAAACAAGTTGTAAGTTTAAAATATGTTTTTTCCCCTTCTATTCAATACTTCAATTTAATCAACAATGATATGTGAACAATTCAACACTCTACAGTATACACCGAAGACAATAGTGGTATGAATTAAAAAAAATGAGTTTTAATCTTTTTTATTTTGGTCAGTATTATAATTTACAAAATTTCTAACTCATTTAAAACTTTATCACTAATTAAGCTTGGATCAAAGTAACAAGTTCGAAGACCTTTTTTTGGTCCTAACTCATTTGAAATAATCCAAAACCTTTATTAAAATGTCATATTCCAATATTATGGAAATGTTTTCTGAAAATCCAACAAACTATTTTTAAATATATTTTGTACCATTTGCACGTAATTTAATACAATCATTTCAAATATCAATCACAAAATCGTTAATTCTTGACATCTTCTTATCAATTTTATTTTTTATAATTCGTATAAATTAAATTAAAGTTATCTTTTATCAATTTTACTTTTTATAATTTTTATAATTAAAGTTATTAAATTAAAAGGTAAACTATCGATTTTATAAATAGGGGTGAGGTTGGCCGTGGGGAGGGGGTTGGGGTGAGGTTGGCCGAGGGGTGGGGTTGGCCATTGGGTAGGGGTTGGCATTGGGGTGGGTTGGCATTGGGTGGGGTTGGTTGGGTTGGTTGGGTGGGTAGGGGTTGGCCATGAGGAGGTGGGTTGGCCATGGGGTGGGGTTGGTAGTTGGGGTGGGGTTGGCCGGTGGTGGGGTGGTTGGCCGTGGGGATGGGGTTGGCCGGTGGGGTGGGTTGGTAGTGGGGTGGGGTTGGCGGGGGTGGGTTGGAATAAAATATTTATACTAAAATAAACAAAAGCAACATAAAATATTTAGTTTGCATCTACTACAGAAATTCCACCCAGTCTGAGCCCATGATTAGTATTACCAACAAATCACGATGGGGAGACTGCAAAGGTTAATAAATATAATCTTTAAACGTTGTCGTATAGGGCGAGAGGAACATTTTGTTAGGTTGAAAGGATGATAAAATAGCTGCAACCATCTAATCGTCTGTGTATCTAGACACACTCACACACAAAATACACACAGTGAGAGTGAGAGGAGGTGGTGGAATGGCTTCGCTCGTGAACAAGCCGCTGACTTCTCTGTGCACGGCCAACAAGTCAGACAGCCGTTCGCCGGCTTTGTTCGTCGCCGAACGCTGTCGCGTAGGCTTACCGAAGCTCGGCAACAGCATTAGGATTTCCGGCGGGGGCGTTTTGGTTAGAAAAGGTAGCGGAAATGCTAATGGAATCGTGTGTAAAGCAATTTCTATGGAGGCGGAGACGGAGATTGAAGGACTCAACATCGCTGAAGATGTTACTCAGGTCACGCTGTAGTTCTATATCCGCTTGAATTTTGATGAGATATGTCGATTGCTTGTTTGGATTCGGATCGGATGATTTTGTTATATGCATATGAAATTGGACGCAAACTTGAATTTTTTCAGATTCTTATGAGAATGAAACCGTTTGACTTTTATTAGAGAATGTAATTAGCAAGTTCTTTACAAAGAGGAGAGTGATTGTCCAAGCTCAGTTTTGATTATTAGGAATGGATTATGAGAGTCGTATTTTTTGTTAAACCAGTTAGAGAGCGTAATTGCTTTTTGTATATGGAGATTCCCGAATCCTTCTCATGATTATTTACGACAAGGTTGTTATAAATGTACTGGAATAAAGGTGTTAAGCACTAATCTGATGCTTATATTATTTCTTGAACTGCCTGTTTATTTAATGTTCTGGATGTTGATCATGCGCCATTGGGAAGTGTGAAAATTTCGAGATAATCATGGAAAGAAATGGAAGGGTCTGTAGAGAGGGTTTTCTCGTGTGTGAGCTTATTGAGGATAAGTTTTTGTATCCGTGTGATATCACTGTGCAGCTATTCTATAAATTAGTGTTCACATCAGCTGATCAAATACAAATTCTTGATACATGTTGGAAGGAGGAGTGAAATTACTGTTCGTTGAGTTTTTGAAGTGATCTGAAGCTCATAGTTAATGAACCTGAATGCAAACTTCAGGTTGTTGAGTGCATTGATGTAGCATTTCATCTCTGGGATGCACACATGAGTTCACATATAGTATATACATCTTATATTTCATTGTTTATTACTTTTTGGTTGTCATGCTTTAATAGCTGTGATTTGGAGTTGTTATCTGTTACTGTTTGTTTTCTCAATATTTGTTACCTTCTAACAGCTCATTGGGAATACACCAATGGTTTACTTGAACAATGTTGTAAAAGGTTGTGTTGCAAATATAGCTGCAAAGCTTGAAATTATGGAGCCATGTTGCAGTGTCAAGGATAGGTGAGAGCTTTCTGGTCATCACATAGTATTTTGCATTTGTGGCATCAAAGATCTATTCTTCATTGAGCATAAGTGCACAATTTTATTCTTTTTTTTGGCTTGTTAAGTATTCCAATTTTGCAGCCAGCGAAGTTTTTCAGAAGTTAATCTTCGGGTATTCCTTTGTCAGGCTTATTTGTGCTTGTATCTTTCTTTCAGGATAGGATTCAGTATGGTTACTGATGCTGAGCAGAAAGGGCTTATTACTCCAGGAAAAGTAAGATAAAGAATCATCTGTTTTGTAGACAAATGTTTTGTTTCCTATAGCAATTTTATTTGTTTGCTTTTCTGGTTTGGCCATGACAGACCTAATACTGGAATAATCCTGGTCTGATTTCTTCCAAAATAATCATGTGTAATGCACTTGCTATATAGTAGTACTTTCAAACATGGTGATCTTTTCTTGTCATTGATGTACTCTGTTCTTATTGGTGGACTCTGGCTATTTTATAGAGTGTATTGGTTGAACCTACCAGTGGAAATACGGGAATAGGCCTTGCATTTATTGCTGCTTCAAAAGGCTACAAGCTCATCTTGACGATGCCTGCATCCATGAGTCTTGAGAGAAGGGTTCTCTTGAAAGCATTTGGAGCTGAGCTAGTTTTAACCGATGCAGCTAAAGGCATGAAAGGAGCAGTTCAAAAGGCTGAAGAGATAGTAAATAGCACCCCAAATGCATACATGCTTCAACAGTTCGATAATCCTGCAAATCCCAAGGTTCCTACTAATGTCCAAAGACTCCAAACTAGATTTCTCTTAAATAATATTATGTGCCCTCTTTTCTTTAAATCAAATAGTGGAATAGTTTCTTAGTTTATGTTTATGAACCCTGGAAAATTGTTTGAATCCAAGATATGCCTAAAATATTGTGCTGAGCTCTTTGACCTTACCAATTCTCGGTACACAATAATAGCATGTTTTCTATCAAATTTGATCATTCATTCTTTAGCTTGCAGTGTGATCCTCAATTTGAATTTAGGATCAAAATTCTGGTGTGCTGCACTTTTACTGGTACTCAAGTGAATAGGGATGGAATTGGAGTCATAGATGAGGATTCTGAAATTCTAATTTCATTGACCCTGCAGGTTCACTATGAAACCACTGGCCCTGAGATCTGGGAAGATACAAAAGGCAAGGTGGATATACTTGTTGCTGGAATTGGCACTGGTGGAACCATTACAGGAGTTGGCCGTTATCTCAAAAAATACAACCCTAACATTAAGGTGATGCATAGGAATTCTCTATATGCATAATTGCTCCAGGAAAATGGCTGGCTGTAGAAGTTTTATATTTTTTTAATTAACTTTTCCTTAGAAATATCGTGGGTTTAGGTTATTGGGGTGGAGCCTACTGAAAGCAACATTCTGTCTGGTGGAAAACCTGGTATGATGGCAGCCTATTTAGTCTTTGCTTAGTTACTTTTCCTGGTTAAATTTGTGTACGGTTTTGGTATTTGCAATTCGAAATTGCAGGGCCTCACAAAATTCAAGGGATTGGAGCAGGTTTTATTCCGAAGAATTTAGATCAAGATGTGATGGATGAAGTTATAGAGGTCTGGTTTTACCTTATTGGTATAAATTTTTCTAGTCATTTACATAATAATCTACCTTGATTTGATATTATCTACTATGTTTCCTTGTCAGATATCAAGTGATGAAGCTGTGGAAACTGCAAAGCAATTAGCTCTCCAAGAGGGCCTGCTGGTTAGTTCATCTTGATGGTTATCTTCTTAGACCAAAATTACCTATATGTGGCATCATGCTGAACTACTAGCTCATCTGCAGTCATTGCATGCTATCTCAGCTATTAAAAGTTTACCTGATTACTTGTTGTAGCAATAAAACGATTGCCCATTGGATATGTTCACTAAAAGCATCAGAGTCTCATCCATAATAACCAAGCACGCACATGCATACACATTGTCAACTACAGACCTTATGTTATCTCATCTTTGTTCATAATCTGAAGACATGGCCCATTTCACTTAAGTAACCAAGAGGATATTGTGCAGCCCCTGTAGCTAAAGTATATGGGGATATTTAATCCAATGAAGCAATATGTTAATAGTAAAAGCAGTTGCCTTAATTAGTAGGGCCTCTGTTTGATCATCGATATTTTTCTCCATGAAGTCATATGGTTCTCAAGAGGCTATGGTTGTGTCTGCTACTTCCGAATGAGTTTTATGCTGTATCGGTAAATTGAAATTAAATTATTGGAGATTTGGTTAATACACTATGAATTCTTCTATTAGTATATGTAAGTTTTCAAGGACCATTGTCCTGATCATGTATATGAAATACTGAAATAACTGTTCGAAATTTCTTCCTGAACTTCTCGAAAAGATATGGGGTATTAGAATAGATTAATGAATTTTGAATCACCTAGTCTTTTGAAGATATTGAACAAGTTCCTGAACGCCTTTTAGAGCCAGGGAAGCTCATACATGATCTTTCTACTGTTTGTAAAGCTTGTTTATGACATATGTCAAGTCTGGAGATTATTCGATTTAATGTTTCGCCGGTGTTTTATATTTAATATATTGTATAGTAGTTGTTCCACGAGCTTGTCATCATTAAATGAATATTTACTGAATATACTATTTAATTTTAGAATTGCTAAGTCCATGATTCTGCTGGAATTTTCTGGCCAGGTGGGTATTTCTTCCGGAGCTGCAGCTGCAGCTGCTATTAGGGTAGGAAAGAGACCTGAGAATGCGGGAAAGCTAATAGCGGTAACATATATATACATATATACATAATACAAATATCAAATTTCTTTCACCTTGAGGATATCTTATGTTTTGTCAATTTTCATGCTGCTGTTCTAGTCCTAGCGTCACATTTTCAATCATATGATACTTCATAGTGCCATGTAGCCTTGGATTGCATGGTTCTGTTGTTTTTATTTTGATTGCTATAAATGTTATTGCTACATTACATCCTCATTTGAAATCTCTTGTTGTTGTAGGTTGTGTTTCCTAGCTTCGGTGAGAGATACTTATCGACGGTTCTTTTCCAGTCCATAAGAGAAGAATGTGAGAAGATGCAGCCTGAAGCATAAATTTGATCCACTAGCCAGAATCAAATAACAGTGTTGATTGGTTTGTCCCTTAGCTTTTGCATTCCCATTTTTCAATTTTCCTAGAGCAAGAAGAGCGGTCTAAACATCTTAGAAGAGTCAGTTTTTGTCATAGTGTTGAAGCTCAAGTATTCAAACAATCCACAACTCCTGAAAGAGTTTGAATTCTAGTAATGTGTCTGTCATTGTTCTGCTCTGTTTTGAACCCCTTGATTTTGAAAAGTGGAGCAAATATGTAAAACTGTACATGGGTTGATTTAACGTATTCAAAAATGTAAATTTGATGGCTGATTTTCTTTCTTATTCATTTTCCCGAAAAATAAATGAAAGTAATAAATATAAATTTTATATAAAAATGTTATACTACATTCCATACTATCAATACTATCCTCCACAATTATTAAGAAATCACTTTTTCATTGATGCAATTGATTTCTTAATTTATATGCTCAATACATATACAAATATATGCAATTTTATCAACAGTAGATGCGAAGGATTAGTTCAATATTGATTTAGGACATGAAAGATGTATTCCACATGGCTGTTTAATAACCATGTGAGCAAGACAATATTTTCTTCACAATCAAATCATAAAAAAATGCACAATTAAGTTAAAACGAAAATCTCTTTTTGGATGAGTGAGCCCAACTTGTTGAAATGTGATTGCATTGTCTTGATATTTTTAGTTCCATTATTATGCTCGACATATCAATTCTTTAGTGATTGAAAAAAATTGATTTATTAATTTTGTTACAAATTAAAAAAATGATGATACTATTATAATATTTTAAAAATCGTATCAAAATTACGAAACAAAATGAGTAAAAATTCGTGCATTAATCTTATGTTAACCATCGAGAAAATTACATAATATAAAAAACAGACCTCCATGAATGGGCCGAGCCCAGTAACAGAGTCCAAAATTTAATCAGCTAATTAGAAGTCGGTTGTTAGTTTTTCCACAATAACATATTCATATTGCAATTTCAGTAGAAACTGAGAGAAACAAGCTGAAGTTAGTAGTTTGAGATCAGGTACGGTCTTTCTCTCTTCATTATCTGATTCATTTACTTTTGATTCTATGTTTAATTTAATTTACCATATGGAATTGGGAATTATTTTGAAAGCATATTGTTGGTGATTTGAATGGGATTTCATGATGAGTCGTTTGATTTTTAGCTTAGTCCTTAGAGTACTGTTTCTGACGATATTTTTGCAATAAATTGAAACGAGGAAAATGTTCCACAGCTTGGTATGAGAATGAACGAGAGAGAAATCAATGCAAGTTAGTGTATAGGAAAATGGGCTGTTCGATGATATTAGGGCAACCTAATTTTCATACGAAAGTAAGGTTTTCAGGGTTGAAATTTTGGGTTGAAAAAATCGGTCCAACCATTGAGTTCTGTGGAGCTGTACCTCTATCGTATCAGCTTAGTGATCCCGTGTATGTGATATGGTAACCCAGATATGTTGAGTAGGGGGGGTTGTTTTTGGTAATATTTATGGATTCAATGTGGCTTCTTAATCGTTAACAACTTCAATCAGTATCATAGACAGATTATCTGAGCCATGTTTTTGAGATATGTCTATATGCTATGTGAGAAATGGAGCAACATCCTTGTCCCCAGAATAATTGGTTCTCCTCTATACCTTGTTTCTTGCTCGTTTCTGCTCTAAGTGGGTTTGAAGATTGTTACTCATGATTGTGTAAGTTCTGGTTTTCCCAATTTTTGAGCATATCTGTAGAAGTATTGGATTGTGTTACAATGAAGGTAGGACATTGAATTATTGTACAATTACGAATGTCTTTTCTGTTATGTTATTATATGTGCCTCCTTTGAATATTGGGAGAAATATAACTTCAATCATTTTGAGCTTAGGGTTCCTACACCACCTTTGAATGAAAAGAGAGAAAATGAAGGGTTGCTTGATGAGACCTGACTAAACAATATGGTGGTCTGCAACTTCTAGAGTTTCCAGTTATCAATACTTAGATGTACTTTGCAGCTTCTAAGAGTTATAGTGGTTTCTATTGCTCGGTTAGGCTAGCTGGTTGTGTCTGTGTTCTAGTGTCAGTTCCACTTGGGTTGTGCTAGATTTATTTGAGTTTCTAAATATGTTGTTGTTCTGTCATGTATGTTTATTTTCCAATTGACAGTTAAACCCTGGAGACTATGATTCAGTTAACAAGCCTTTGTTTGTCTAACACAGGTAGCATAAACTAGAGCTGTTCGTTCTGAGATGTCTGGGATTTCAGGATATCGTGCCCTTGCACCAAAAACCAAGAATATGATTGTTGCTGGAGGCCTGTCAGGGTTTGTCTTTGGGGTGTATTTCTACACGATGAGAGCAGTTGGTGGTACAGATGAACTTCAGGTGGCTATTGACAAATTTGAAGATCAGAAGCATAGAAATGAGCAAGAAGCCACCTTGGCACCTAAGGCTTAGTTATATCTTTATCAACAGAAACTGTGTAATTAACTGAAAGCTGTGGCGGCCCAGTTTTTTCTTTTTTCCTTGTACTTACTATCTAAATAAAGTCTCAATCTATAAGGTCTCTGTTGTACTTCGCCAACATTCAACTCTCTAATCTGTTCAGTAAATCGAACCAATATCTTGCGCAATTAAAGTCTCAATTTATGAGTTCTCTGCTGCTTTCTTTTAGATGATCTTTTTTCAATTTTCTGTGGTTCAGTTAGTTTTCTCATGACTGTCCATTAACTGAGACGAGCCAGCTATGGCCTTGTTAAGATACCACTGAGCCTTGAATTTTAGTGGTATTTTTCACCTTTTATGCGGGTGAATTGTAGTTCATTCTCCAATTCCTCCTCTCCTAAATTTGAAAGAAGTTTGTCGAATATAGCTGTGCAGAATAATGGGAGATGGATGAAACGTGACCCCAAAAACAATTCTTCTACGAGCAAAATCATATAAAAATGGCTATTTGGATAGCAAATATAATTGTTTACTACACATAAATTAATGAAAGCATAAGACTGCAGACAATCGAAAGGCTTGGCGTTTATCACTTATTTTTTTTCATATTCCACCTCTGGTCTAGATAACCATATTTAGAAACTGAATTTGATCGAATCTCCAAACACACCCGTTGGCGAGCTGCCATTTTTCACACGCTTTTCCTATCATTTTTAAATTGTGATACTATTCATGGGACAATCCTATCATCTTTTCAAATGCTAGTATTCATGGGATACAGGAAGCAAAACGTTGATCAGCACTTCATAAATGAAATTTGTTAAGAAAGAACTCGTATGATATCCTCTCATAGTAGTAGAGTTATTGTCAATGTTAATACAGATCAAAACGATCTCATCTATTATGCCAAAAAAAAGAATAAGAAAAAAAAGCATGGTGATGTCGCTTCTAATTCTCCATCGATAGATATGCTTTTAGTTTTCCAGCAACATGAGGATCAGATCGATGCTTTCTTTAACAGAAAGGTCTACGCATGACTCTAAATTGTTACGGGCAACACTGCTGCTGTTCGCCTGGAGCTTGGCTGCCTCATATTTATCTTGGCAGACCGCCAGAGACCTGCTCAATCTTTCCTGCACGTATCAACAACAACAAGATGACACTTCGTTGGAGAGCACATTTTCTCGAAGATACTTCAGCATGAATTCCAACTAACCAAATCATAATCATTCATACACGCCATATTAAAATCCAACTTTATCGGTGGTTAGAAACAAACAGCACCAGATTTAAACAATATGACCAATCACACTTATGTTTTAACATCAACTTGATGTTATGGCCCAACAACTGATATCATACAATAACTTATGTAACTACTTTCTGCTCAAACTGTAGAAGTGTGTACAACAACTTTCAAGGTAATACATACTCCTCTCAAGAAGTTTATCTTCAAAACTTGAAACTAACTGAAAATGACAAATAAAGTTCCTAATTTTGAGTAATCATAGGTGTGGTTTCTTAGTTCTTACTTGTTACTTAACTTCTTATAGATAGCATAGGTGCCAAAAATATATAAATCAATCTTTACAGGTTGGAAATACCATACATATAAATACATCAAACCATCAGAGAGGCAAAATAGGCTGAGTAATCATAGGTGTGGTTTCTTACTTGTTAGTTAACTTCTTACAGATAGAAGAAGTGCCAAACATATATAAATCAATCTTTATAGGTTGGAAATACCATACATATAAATAAATCAAACCATCAAAGAGGCAAAATAGGCCAAATGTTTTGATGGATGAATCTAAATTGAGGAAGACCAATTAGGCCTAGGTACCAAAAAATAAGACATTTCCAAAAAAAAATCTTGAAAACTGAATAACATAGATCCAGTCTTGTTCACAACAGGAAATCACACAGCTTATGAAGTTCAAACAACACAAAATGGCTCATATCGGCATTCAGCAACTTCAATTTTCGAGACAAAAGAAAAAGCTCAAACAATGAAGCGTCGAAAATTGAAGGGAAGGAACGTGTACTTGAAACTTAGCCATTTCGCTTTCGACGAGATTCTGCGCCTTGAGTACGGGCACGCTGCAATGCTCCACGCAGTTGCTTATCTCTTCCTGCTTCATTCTCCTGTCGAAGCACTCGTACGCGCACTTGAAGTACTGTTGCTGCAGAGCCACATCCCAAAATAAAATTCAAAAATTAATTGATTAAATTTGTCTATAATGGCTGAAAGAAGAAAGAATAAAGGGAGAAAAACCTGGAGGGTGAAATTGATGTGGTCCTGGACGGCGGCGAGATGCTGCTGGGCGGCGGTGTTAACTTCATTGAGCTTCCGTCTCAGCCTCTCATTCACCATTGCCTCTTCTGCCGCAGCTATGTGATCCATGCTTGTTCTTTTCCGATGAATTTGGAATTGGGAAATTGAATTTGGGGTTTAAGGGTTTATAGGTAGGTAGCTCATCAAAATCCCAGAGTTTTCTAACGGGAGGGTCCGGGGATAAAATGGTCAATGGGGATTTCTTTTTGTGACAGGCCCAAAAGATAAACATAAAGTTAATCCCTTTGGGCTTTGGGCCCATTGCTCTGCAATTGATATCAAAGTTTATTCCTTTGATATTTGTGTTTTAAAAACAAGGTTATTTTCATTACAACTAGAGCTGACAAATGGATGGGGTCGGACCGATCGAGTCTATCGGGTTTTAAAAAAAATAAAACCAAGTCCGACCGATCCAAAATCCATCGGACCGAAATAATCATGGTCAATCAAGTCCAAAACACCACTTTTAGTACAAATTTTTGAGTCGGATAGATCGGATCGGGTCCGATGGACTTTTGATAGTTATGGATGGCCTGATCCGTTCCAAAACTCTAGGCCTAAGAATCGGTTCGGTTAATTTAGTAACGTAATCGAAACCGATCGGTTAGTAGGTTAACCGATTAACCGATTCGGTTAGTCAGAGCGATTATCCATTAACCGAAATTAGAATATTAAAATTAAAAAAATCAAATATTACCAAAATTAACCGAACTAACCGAAGCTAATCGAAATAATTTCAAAAATTATCAAAATTACACCAAATTACAATATTAAAATTAAATAATTTCAAACATAAATAGTTATATATATATATAAATTTTTTTTGATTAATCGAGTATAATCGTCGATTAATCGGTTATACCCGATAACCAATCTTTTTTACAAAGCTAACCGATATCCGAACCAAAACCAAAAAAATCGGTTATTGATTAACTGATAATCGTCCTTTTTTCTTTCGGTTTTGGGTTATCCGATTAACCGATTCTCACCGCTACAAAATTCCATCGATACCATTTTTTTGAACTCAATCTGATCCAAAATCTGGCTAGGTCAGGCTCGTTTGATCACCTCTAATTACAATTCCACCCTCTACCAAGTCTAAATGAATTTGTAGACATAGACTTAAGTCATGGTTGATATGCAGTAATAAAATGAAAATAGAATGATGATTCATGTATCCATTGTCAATCATGTGATTGGTAATATTTTTATAGTAGAAATCACAATTCTCGAATGAATGCTATTTTTCATGAACATGAAATTAGTCATTCTCATTATAGTATTATCCATTCATATGAATATGAGATTAATTAGATTTAAATTGTACTTATTCTTCTTCTTTTTCTAACAAAACTATTATTATTTATTTTTTATATCGAAAATAATAATAATTATTATATCATTATTATTATTATTCTCTTTGATTTGTTTCGTTCATATTCGTTCAATTTCTACACATACCAACCATAAAAATCTCATTTTTATTTCATTTTATTCCCATCAAAATTCATTTGTCCTTACCAACCATTACCTTTAGAGCATTTCGAGTGACTGCTCAAGAATACCCTATTGCGGACGATGAGGCTCAACTAAAGGCTACACCCAATCAAAAACTGAAGGCTACATTCTAAAAATATCCCATGTTGCATTTGAGTTGTAAATCAAATATTAGCTAGAATTCGAATTACCCAATTAATCCTAAAAAGAAAAAAAGTTAATTATCAAACGTTGATTATTTTATTTTTTGTGACAAAAATAAACGTTGATTACTAATTTCTCCATAAAAATATTGAAATATGAAGAAAATTTTGAAAAGTGGAAAAAAATTTAGAAGTGCTCAGACGCTTTATATTTTTCTCTACAGAAGAGAGAGTAGGGGTATAAACCCAATACCCAACACACAGATGATCATCACAGCACTTATAAGGAAATGCACCAGCCGGGAATCGAACCCGGGTCTGTACCGTGGCAGGGTACTATTCTACCACTAGACCACTGGTGCTTGTTATACATCTAGCTTACTTTATTTATTACTTAATCGTTGTGTTCAATCTAAATCAGTTCAATTAACTATGCATAAAATTTAGGGTAAATATCAATTTAAACACTAAACTATACATGTTTTATCAAAAATATAGTTTAAGGTTTAAATTGATATTTACCCTAAAATTTATGGTCTTGAAATTTTTAAATTGTTTTATTATATAATTTTGAAGTGTAGATTCTGAGGATGGATATTTGACATTCAACTTTTTTTCTTTGGAAACCAAATTAACATTTTGTTCACCTTTTCGTTTCCCATGCACCAAATCCTGAACTAAATGATCAGATTACTTTTTGTTTTTACTGTATTCAAACTGATATTACGATTTAACACAATAATTTTTTTAATGACAATTAAGAATAGGATTAAAAAGAAGTATTCTGAGATAAAAAACTGCGAAGGGTATTTTGGCCAATTCGAAACTAGGGTTTCGGGGTCGCCCTGAAATCTTTGGCTTATAAATACCTTCTTACGTTTAAGATACATTCTCATCTAATCGCTTCTCTCATCTCTCGGTGCTTCATTTTTTTAGCTTCTCTTTGCTTGAATTTTTGGTTTTTCGATAAAATTTTATAATTTCAGTTTACTTTTGCGTTCGTGAAATGGTAAATTGTGAAAATTTTGAATGTAAAAGCCAATTTGCAGAGCAAGAACGTCGATTTTATATCAATGACGAGAACTTGCATTGAAGGTTGGCAAGATCGAAGCGATTCTCCGTGCCTTTCATCTCTTCTCGGTTTTGATTGCGGCCTCGAACAAATCGCTACATTTTTCCAAATTTTATTTCTCATTGGGATTTGGTTTAATAAAAATGGGTAAAGGACTTTTATCTTTTCTAAATTTGATTTTCTTGCTGTAATTTGATTTAATATAATGGGTAAACTGCTTTTATCCTCTAAATTAACACGCTAATAGTATTGAATTTCACTATGAATTGCTTAGCTTTCTCTGATTTACAGGATTATGATTGCAATATGACATTTATTTTTTGACCAATTGGTCTCTGACAATTGATTATATTATATTACGAGAACACGTCTCACCCGTAAACCCGATTTATCGTAAATCAGTTTAATTTCTTTTAATTTTAATTGTTTTTATTGCAAAAGAACAATTTTCTTTTAAATATAGTTGAATTAATCGACCGCTTTGTTCCTTGACAAATTGAATTGGTCTGTTCGGCAAATCTACAGCTCTAGTAAGGGACCTTTTAATTTTCGATACAAATATGAGTTTAGTGGAGTAAGTTAGTGTTGAATTATGGATTAAGAATTGGGATTTAACCTAATATTTTAATTGAAAAATTATACTTTCAACTCAAAAACAAAAATTCGACCTGACTTGGGCTGTATCATAAAGACAATTGGTTGCCTATCAAGTTCAATGTTTATGTTAGAATTTAGATTACACGCATTCATGGTTTATCACATCCAAATATTTTAATATTAAATTTGTTTCTCTTTTTTCGACCTACAAAATTCATAATTTACTTCAATTTATGTCATTCATATTCTATCAATACCACTAATTCAATCTAAAATATTTTTATATTTGTTTTAAATTTCTTATTATTTAAAATAAGTTTATTATATTTAAAATATCTAAATAAATAATAAAATTTATTTTATATTCTATTTATATGGAAGAAAAAAAATTAAATTTTGATATATATATATGGGAGGGTTAACGTTAGAACCATTTTTATTGTGATAATGTGATAATCATAAATTGATGAATTTTCTGTGAAAGTTGATGAATCTGTTGGTAAAGTTATTGAATACAAGAAAATGTAATTTTTGCTCCTCATGGGATTCGAACCCAAGTGAATTTTTTTTTAATTTTTTAATTCAATAACTTTTTCAACAGATTCATCAACTTTCATAGTGACTTTATTTGGTTAATACTTAATAGTTTCAAGATAAAAATAGTTCATTTGAACATAACTCTCTCTCTCTCTATATATATGTTAGGATATATATCCATCATATATATTTCATCCATTCTCAAACATTGTTCCAATTTATTAATTGTAAATAGTGGTAGGTTATGAGTGGTAAAATCATATGTATAAATAAATGATATTATTGAAGGTTTTAAATGGAGAGTATTTTATGGGATAATTTTCATAAATGAAAATGAAATAAATTTGGGGATGTACCAAAAAGAAAAACTACGAATAAATTTTTGTGATGGAGAAACTATTATTTAAGTTTATTTAAATAAAATCTTTCAAAACCAATTAAACTATGGCACTTGGTAAAAGTATGAAGATGATTTTTTCATAAACTCGATTGGAGCACCAAATTAAATCGTGAGATTATCAAGTGGGACCCTAATTTTTATACATTTTTATATTTTGTTTTTTAGTCATTTGACTCATTTGAATCATGAAAAAATGAATTGAGAATTGAGATGATCGTAGTAGTGATTTTTCTCCATACAGTGATGGGGTGTAGAGGTGAGATTCGGGTCGGTTTCGGTTAACCGAAACCGAAATTTCGGTTAACCGAAACCGAAAATACCCAAAATAGGTAACCGTAACCGATACCAATCGGTTAACCGATTAACCGATTCGGTTAGTCGGTTCGGTTATCGGTTAACCGAAATTTAAATTAAATTTTAAAAAAAAAACAAAAAAAACAAAAATTAACCGAAAATAACCGAGATTATTTCAAATATTACAGAAATTAATATATTAAATTAAATAATTTTTATTTATAATTAAATAAATAAATAAATTAATTAATTAATTTCGGTTAATCGGGTATAATCGTCGGTTAATCGGTTATACCCGATAACCGAAATTACATGCAATCAGAATCGATAATCAACCGAAACCGAAAAATCGGTTATCGATTAACCGATAACCGACATTTTTCGGTTTCGGTTATCGGTTAACCGATAACCGATACTCGTTTAAGCACCCATAATGGGGTGCATCTAAAATGAATTGAGAATTGGATTAATTACAAGACAAAAACTTGGGTGAGCTCCGTCTCACCGTGAGCTCACCCTTGTTTTTTTGTTAAAATGATTATATATTAATTATGGTGAGTAAGGATAATTAGATTTTATTAATGTATAATTAAATTTATTAATTTTTAATTTAAAATCAGAATTTATTAATTCATAATTATGGTTTATTAATTCATAATTAGAGTTTATTAATTCACAAGTAGGGTTTATTAATTCATATTAATTCAAAGTTAGGGTTTATTAATTCACAATTAGGGTTTATTATTCAAAATTAGGGTTTATTATTTTCAATTAGGGTTTATTAATTCAAAATTAGGGTTTATTAATTCCAAATAGGGTTTATTAATTCAAAATTATGGTTTATTATTTTCAAGTAGGGTTTATTAATACAAAATTAGGGTTTATTATTTTCAAGTAGAGTTTATTAATTCAAAATTAGGGTTTATTAATTCAAAGTTAGGGTTTATTAATTCACAATTTGGGTTTATTATTTCACAATTAGAGTTTATTAATTCAAAATTAAGATATATTAATTCAAAATTATTATATTAATTTATAATTAAATTTTATTAAACTAATTAATTTTAATTAGAATTAAATAATTAATTAAGATTAATTAATTAATTAATAAGTAATTAGTTAAGATTAATTAATTAATTAATTAATAGGGTGGTCTCACCTTGTATGCGCGCCTGTGAGAGACCATCCCTAATTACAGTTTAATATCGAAAATGTCATTTTATTAAAAAATAACTTACTTTTAACTAATAGAATAAATTATTTAAGTTTCAACTTATGTTTCACACTTTAAATTAAAGTCCATTAACCATGAACCTTTATTAAAATAAAAGAGAATAAACAATAAGCAAGTTTTATATAGTTCATCATTTATCATTATTTACCCATAATTTCTTTAAATTAAAGTACACTAACCATGAACCTTTATGATAAAATAAAAAGTAATAAACAATAGGCAACTTTTAGATGTAGTTCATTATTTTCCAATAATTTGTTTTTAAACTAATTTACACTTAATAATAACATAATTTTAAATATTTGAAGTAATTTCTTTTTCAGCTTGAAGAGTGATTTCATCTGCATGAGAAAAGCTAAACACTACCTAGTATCAGATGGGCCAATGCTTTCGGGCTTTGGGCTGGCCTTTTTTGTTTGGGGTCAATTGGTTTGATCTTTTTTTTTCGAACAAAAACTTTTGGCCCTATTTCTTCTGTCTTCTTTGGGCTAACTCATGTCTGTTTTAGGTTAAATTGACATTTCCACTTTTGATATTGATATATTAATACTCAATAAATTAATTCAATAAATTACTTTTTTCTTATACTCCTTCCGTCCCATTATTATTGGCTTATTTTCCTTTATGAACTGCCGTGTTATTGTTGGCCTGTTCCAAAAAATGAAATAATTTTACATTAAAAAGTACTTCGAATTTCGTACCACATACTACTTTACACACAAAATATAACTCTTATTAATCTACGTGCAAAAAGAAAAATAAGTCAACAATATCGGGACGGAGGGAGTATGTCGGATAATGGCGTTAACAATCAAGATTATGTGGAATTTGCGATTAAGAATCATGATGTGGGATTTTTCCCCGATTAATTGAAACCCTACGTCCTCTAAAATTTAGAATTGAAGAGCAAATATGCATGATCACAAAAAAATGGTTGCCACCTCTACGCTCTCTTTCCCCCTCACGTCTTTCTCTCCCACCCTTATGCATGTCTCCACCGACTTAGCTCAGTTGGTTAAGAGTTAGTAGATTTGGAATAATAACTAAGGATAAAGTACTAGTAGCCATAATGTGGGAGTTTCACCCTCTTGATGATGTGTACTAGACAAAATCCTCATAGTTTCGTAATCAATGAGTCATCATGATTTACCCTTTCATATTTTCATGTGATTAGGGTGTAAGGGCTCCTGGGGAGAGTTTCCCATTTTGGAATAGGGAAAATGTTGGCTCACTAGAATCTGCATGCCATGTCCATCCCTTGTACGCTAATGTTTGGTGATTGTTAAAAAATGAAGTAGGATTTTATCTCATCTACCTACCATTAAGACAACATATATACGTGACTAAGAGTAGTTGCATTCATAATCATATTTGGTAGTTGAATTAATGTGTTTTAGGGTAAATGAGGTTTATCAATCGACTTGTCTAACAATGCAAGCATACATCGTGCGCCTACTTTGTTGGAGTCTTTCTTTCTTGTACACCAACTTTGAGCTCTGTCATGTTGGTTGCATTTTGATTTTTATTTGCAGGCAACTTCTATGCCTTTGTCAAGATAGCGTATAGTTTAACCTTTCCTTCTTGGTTTTACATTTTTCTAGTAAGTTTAATATTTATCGTCTTCTTTTTTAATATATATACTAAAACTTTTAGTTTTAATGATGTGGTAATTCGACATGATATTGTGGTCCTATTAAATCGGGCCTTATTTCTTTGAATTTTTCCACTTGTAAGATTCCAATAAAAAAACCAATTCGCCCAAAGGTGCTAAAATAATTATTCAAGTGATTTTCCGTTTCAAAATAAAACTAAAAATTATTCAAGTGAATTTTTATTTTCTCAAAGTTCGAGCTTCTTAAGATCAGCCATAGTTTTAAGTGCTTCATCCCTTTCTTTTTCTGATTCCTTAAGTTTTAATGCTTCAACATGCTTCATTTTGGATGCATTAGTATTGCTTTGTCAAAACAGACTAAACTGCATTTTATAGACGTATCATTCTCAAAAATTTGGTTCAAACTTAGATTTCACCTCTTTGAGTTGTCTCACTAAAAGGGTGTGGCTTGTGTTTTAAACAACTTATAAGATGTTTTAGAGTGTATAACCATCTCGAAAAATATCTCATTTTCTCCCAAAATAAAATGTAGAAGTCTGTTTTAGAAAAGTAGGTAAACCAAATTTAAAAACGCAAAAGAAAATATCTTCTTCACAAAAATCCTGTATCTTTGCCACTATTACAATCTTGTCGTTACTAAAAGCTCGCAAGTTAACATCTCATAATCTCTAAGAACCTGTCATAAAATGTTGAAATTTATAAACTTATTAAAACAAGTCTAGCCAAAAACCATCTATAATCTTGGTCCAGACATTATAGCTGTGTTCAAACACATAGCCAATGTGCTGTAGCAATAATCAGTGTTTGTTAGCAATGCCAAATTCATTCAAATGGAAACTAGAGGTAGATAGGCACAAGTAAATATACAAGAAATTGGATAATGTGAGTTCTGTAAGAATAATAAACATAAAAAGTTCATAAACACATATACGGTGAAACAAGTTAATACAAATCCTATCACGGCCCTTTAATTTCACTCAAGCTGATCACATTTGGCCAAATTGCAAAATTGCAGCATTAGCAGAATTCTTATTCTCAAGGTGAAACACAACCACGGTTTCCAAAACTCCCATTGCAACATATGACAGTTTAACAGTTCGCACCCTAGAGGAAGCATACCAGACACAAACATAATAAAACTAGAGAGCTACACATATCTCATATCATGGTCTCAGCAAACTGGTATCTACAACCATCCGACTCCCGACATCATCCTTCCCACGAACAAGCAGCAAATCCGAACTGTAAAACAATCGAGCACAATAGAGTCGTCCCAATTCATCACGAACTTAGAGTTGCACCTCTCTATCGTATATCCAACTAAACGGGATCCGTGGTCCTTGTTTGGCCCTTGCTTGAGCCCTCTCCTCTAACCTTCGGATTCTTGGAGGCAGCCCACAGACATATTCCTGAGCTTTCTGCCCTTCAGCAGATAGTCCCGTCAAATCAGCCACTTTCCATCTGCCGACCAAGTGGTCTAGGATGTCGGCATAGTCTTTGGCAGTATATATGCCGAGGCGCTGAGCAACAGCTGAGAAGTTATCGAAAAGGTTATCATCACGGCCATCATACATTAAATGGGCCGGCATTGAGATCTTCTTCCTCATCATGTCAGCAAAAGCTAGCACTGTTGCATCAGGGTCAATCTCGAATAGCTTTTCTGATATCTTGGTGTATGCAGTTTCGTGGCGCTTCTCATCTGCTGCAATAGTGCCACAGATTTGAGCCAGTTTCATGTCCCCGTGCTCCCTCGCTAGCCTTGCAGTGTTGCCATGGGAAATGAAAGTAGCTCTTTCTTGGAAGGATGTATATATAAATCCGAGGTAAGGATTGTTTTCTGTCCGGGGATCCTGAAAGAAGGTATCATACAAAGAAAGGATGACTTCACGTCGCATTGTTACTCATATAGTGTTAATCATTCACATAGTGTCATGAGCCACACAAACTTCACAATTCACATAATTATGGAGTCTGATCAAGGGGCTTATGGGAAATGATGTAGTTAAAAATAAATAAATATGTTTATAATTAAGTAGGCAATTCATGCAACTAGCAACAGGAAAGCATTCAAATATGGAGCAAATAATTTGAAACCTGATAAATAACAAAAGGAACACAAAACTCACCATTCCTGAACCAATCAGATATTGAATGGTCTTCTCAATTTGTCTCATATCCACTCGTCCACATAGGTAGAGATACTTATTTAGAAGGTCACCGTGCCTATTTTCCTCAGCAGTCCATGCCCTAGTCCAAACTGCCCATGGTGTTGGGCTAGCCCCTGTTTCATCCCGCACACCATCTAATGTATTGAGCATTGTTTGATATGTAGGAAGCGCTTCTTCAGTGACCATATCGCCAACCAACACAACAAAATAATCATCTGGAATCTCTTTGGCTCTTTCCCTCAATTCCCTCACCTGATCCTCAAATTCATCACAACTTGGATCCGGCAGGAAATCCTGAGGCTGCCAGCATTTTTCTACAGGCTTAAGGTGGACGAGTAAATTATCCTCGGCCCAGTCTTCCAAAGATTTAAAAATCTCAACTTTTTCTGGAGGCATAGAGTGTGTTACTTGTTCATGCACCTCAAGTGGTGGAGTAAAGGCTTCTTGACAGTCTCAACATCTCTGCAAAAGATGTGAGCATGCATATTTATAGATAATTGCTATCAGATGACATAAAGATGAAATATTAACATAGAAGAATAATCGATTTGTGATAGAATAATCAAGTATTTCTACAAAATAGAAGAAAGAGAGTTCTTCACTTATGCAAAGCATTCATGAGGTTTCCAACACGTGAAACAAATACGTGATCACAAATAGAGTTAGCTACTTTCATTTAACTGATTTTAGTTGTTAAGATATGTCTACAAGATTTCAAAAGAGCTTAGACTAAGCTAGATAAGTCCAAAAAGAGTTTAATCTCCCAAGACTCTTAATGAATTTCTTTGGAATCACTATCATAAACGAAATGTCAAGACGCTTCAGAGCCCAATATTGGTCCCATCACATGATGGGTTGGAGAAGAAAATTCAAAGTTCAGCATCAGAAATTACCCTTATAAACCCACATATGTTTTCAGAACAGAAACAGAACAATTATATCATAAAACCTGATATTAGACAGTAAAATAGAACTTACTTCTTCTAAACAAGAGACAGCATACTTCAGTAACAACCAACAAGAAAACCAACCTTGAAAAGGACCATAGTAACTAGTAATTAACTACGTTTTGTGGGACTCCTAATTGAATGTGATGCATTGGGACTACAAACAATATAAAATAGGCTAAGAGAATGAAGTTTAGAAATTCAATGAACAATATAAAATGAAACTTGCTATCTAGTACCAAAATGTGTGCACAAGATAATTAAGGATTTCTATTTCTTCACCTCAACAGAAAACCAAACACGTGAAATTTGTTTACTTCAAAATAAACGAAATAAGCCACGATGTACAAGAGTAAATTAAGCCTACATCAATCTATGCCACGCAAATTGAAGGAGTCGGGACCAGCACCAGCTTAGTCCATCCAGAACATTTTCTTAGTAAAATCACATCGATCACATGGTTTTGTTCGTAGAATCAAACAAAAAAGGACAAATAATTAAGAGCCTACAAGCTTAGTCCACTTTCAGAAAATAAAAACCCTGCATAATTATTCATATGGAAAGGGAAATTGGGAGACATAAGCACGGACGGAGGAGTACGTTCTGCATTAATCCGTGTACCTAACGAAGAGAGTATCCCCTGCATTATTAGAACTGTTCTCTCTCTAGAAGCATCCCTTTCTCAGATTAAATGAAATACACAGTAGAAACACCAATCCCAGAAACTGAATTACGAAACCTTTTGGATAAAGATTGCACAATCGTTTCTTAATTCAAGAATATACATAAAAAGAAATTCTTCAGAAAATATCCAAATATAAAATTAGCAGTTCCCACATCAACCCCAGGTCACAAACATATAAACAAAAATCCATCACGGTGAAAACAAAGAAAAAACAGATTATAACAAAAATCGAGATCGAAGAAACAGCAGGAAGAAATAAATTGCAAAGAAATATCCATCGTTTCCAGAAAATGAGTAACCGAAAAAAGTCTGATACGAGAAAAGACACACACACGGTGACGGACCCCAACCCACGGAAAATAAATTGAAAATAAATAACGACAATAGAAAAACGAGCTTACTTAGAAGCAGAGCGAATAGTGGAAGCCATGCATAAGGTGGGAGATCGGAGGGTGGGAACCCGTGGAAGAGCGAATGAGGGGCATTTTGGGGATTGAAAGGTGATGGTATTCAGAGTTAGGGCCATCTAATTGCCCAGTTGTTTTTCAGAGTTTGAGAGGCTTTCGTATCCTCCACAGTAGAGAGAGAGAGAGAGAGAGAGAGAGTGGTGGGCGCAGGAATTGGTGAAGGGAGCTTGAGATGAGAGGGCAGTTGTTTTTGGACTCAATCAGCACCCTGCATATATGTATATATACACTCGGACACACCGGTTGAATACTAAAATTAAAACCAACATAATACTTTCCCCATTCCTCAATTTCTTTATTAATTTTTCTTTTTTACATATCCCTTAAATTTTTCCTATTCTATTTATAAAACTATCCCACAAAATACTTTCAACTTATTACATTCAACAACATCCTTTATTTGAACATTTTATTACTCATTCTTACAATCAACACCACCATCTATTTCATTTACGACATATGGCTCACCACACCACTAATTAATTTAATATTATACTAATGTAGAATCCTTATTCCATTCACAATGCACTTAATAATTTTTATTAAAACTTGTGTCGACAATCCCAAGAAGGAAATTGAGGGACACAAAGTATTAATCAAAAAGTATTATTTTATGCGTAAAAAATATAAGAATAGAGAAAATATAATTCCATACGTACAAAACTTAATATTGAAAAAATATCATCTTATGTGTAAAAAAACGCACCTAATTTTGAGAAAATCAATCTAGATCATTCAGCAATCAATGTATATAAACCAAATTAATTTATAATTGCTAACATTGATATAGTTTCTATTTGATCCCCTTCTCACACATAACTATATTTTGGCATTTGCTCTTTTAATCGCCCATAAAAGGATTCTATATAGAAATAAATTTAAAAGTTATCATCTCGCCTTAGAACCAATTATATATAGGAATAACTTTAATATTGTAATAAATCCTAATTTTGTCACTTCATCTTATAAATAACATATATATATATATATATAGGGGTTAGATCAGGTGAACTCATCTTTTGAGAACTTGAAAACCATGATAAGGCGTTGAAGATGATGCACAAAGCAGTATAAAGTTGTGATAATAAAACTTTCTAAAATTGTTGAACAACAAAATAATTTTAGAAAGTTTTAGATTACAACTTTATACCGCTTTATCATCATCTTCAACGTCTTATCATGGTTCGCAGTCGCAAAAAGATGTGATTCTCATTGATCCATTCCTATATATATATATATATATATATTATCAAATATAAACCAATCTTAAAATATATAAAACTATTCTCATGATTTTTCACTAACCCATTCCACTAAGAGACAAAAGTGAGTTTAAAAATTTGAAACTACGATCTTCTTTGTCTGACCAGATTGAAACAAATCATCACACATGTTGTTACTATTTGGCAAAATATGATTGGTACATTAAGTATTTATAGAAATATAATTTAGATATTGTATATTAGAATATAACTATATATTAAAAATAAAATATTATATCAAAATTCATATTTTTTCTCTATAAAAGCATAATATTGTTATAATTTGACACAAACTCAAATTCTCTCTTTTTTTATATATATTTCCTCTTGTATTTTCTATCATTTAAATATGTAATTTTATATTGTTATTGAGTTTGTATCTTTTTAAGTGTATTATATTTTTATAATTACAAATTTAAAATATAAAATAATTATATATACATATATATTTAGATATTTTAGATATAATAATGAGTAGTAAAAATAAATAAATAAAAAATATTTGAGATTGCATTGGTCTCATTTGATTGTGGATTGTATAGGTGGATGAGAAAGAAATGAATATTATATTAAAAAATTGGATTGTAATGGATTGCGGATGAAGATAGTCTAATAAGAACAATTTGTAGCCATTCGATTCATCATTTGCTGGATGATTTCGTATACTTGAGTTCAAGATCTCACGAGGGACGAAATTTCAATTTTTTTAATTCAAACTCTTTCATAGGTTCACAATTTATACTATAAAGAATATTTTAAAATCACTACTATATCTATATATACATATATGAGTTGGTTATAGGAAGAACTATCTCATATATAAGAACTAAGAATCAATAATCACACTTAGATTGAATAAGATCATATGACTCATAATTAATTAATGATAAAAATTAGTCAATTCCATAATTTTTTGTTATTTAGAGATCCACATCTCGAACGCTCATATTTTATTTGGAGATCTTTATCCCAAAAATATTTCACATTTCATTCTTCTTTGTTCATATAATCGTTGTTCTTGTACATGTAAGGATCTCAGCTGTTCTTGTGCATATGAGATCTTTCATATTGCAATTCGATGTTCTTTCATATAATTCATGTTGTTGTTCATGTAGTTGTATTGATTGTGCATATGAAAACTATTACTATAAATAAATATATAAATCTCTTGATTATAAAGCTAGAAACAGTTTCCATTAATATATACAAATAATAAATGATTGATAATTAATCTGGATCGTTGGATTACAAAAAATTAAAGGACCATATTAGTTCTTAATTCTAAAAAAGTTAGAGTTCTCATTTGATTCACTTTATAGAATAATACTAATAATAATAATAATAATAATAATAATAATAATAAATAAATAAATAAATAAATAAATAAATAAATAAATAAATAAAACCAACCCTTATATGTTAACTAGGAACTAGGGATGTAAGTTCAGTTTAAGATTTATGAATGAGTCTAAAAATATATGAATAGAGAAAATATAATATTTTATGCGTACAAAAACTTAATACTGAAAAAATATTATCTTATTTTATGTGTAAAAAAGCGCACATAATTTTGAGAAAATCAATTTGGATCATTCATCAATCAATATATATAAACCAAATTAATCTATAATTGCTAGCATTGAGATAGTTTCTATTTGATCCCCTTCTCCCACTCAACTATATTTTGGCATTTGCTCTTTTAATCGCCCATAAAAGGATTCTATATAGAAATAAATTAAAAAAGTTATGATCTCGCCTTAGAACCAATTATACATAGGAACAACTTTAATATTGTAATCAATCCTAATTTTGTCATTTCATCTTAAGAATGTATATATAAATAGAAATATTATCAAATACTACAAACTAATCTTAAAATATATAAAACTACTCTCATAGTCTCATGATTTTTTCACTGACCCATTCCACTAAGAAGCAAAAAATGAGTTTTAAAAAATTAAACTAAAGATAAAGTAAATAACGATCTGCTTTGTCTGACCAGATTGAAACAAATCATCACCCATGTTGTCGCTATTTTGCAAAATATGATTGGTCCATTAAGTTTTTATAGAAATATAATTTAGATATTGTATATTAGAATATAAAATATATTAAAAATAAAACATTATATCAAAATTCATATTTTTCTCTATAAAAGCATAATATTGTTATAATTTGACACAAACCCAAATTCCCTCATTTTTTATATATTTCCTCTTGTATTTTCTATCATCAAAATATTATATATTTCCCATTAAGTGTATTATATTTTTATAATTAAAATATAAAATATAAAATAATTATATATACATATATATTTAGATATAATAAATTTATTTAAATAATAAGTAGTAAAAATAAATAAAAAGAAAATATTTTAGATTGCATTGGTCTCATTTGATTGTGGATTGTATAGGTGGATGAGAAAGAAATGAATATTATATTAAAAATTGGGTTAATGTAATGGATTGCGGATGACGATAGTCTAATAAGAACATGTATCCATTCGATTCATCATTTTGCTAGATGAATTTCATATACTTGAGTTCAAGATCTCACGAGGGACGAAATTTCAATTTTTTTTAATTCAAATTCTTTCATAGGTTCACAATTTATACTATAAACAATATTTTAAAAATCACTACTATATATATCTATATATATGGGTTGATTATAGGAGGAACTATCTCATAGATAAGAATTAAAAACCAATAATCACCCTTAGATTGAATAAGATTAGATGACTCATAATTAATTAATGATAAAAATTAGTCAATTCCATAATTTTTTGTTATTTAGAGATCCACATCTCGAAAATCGCTCATATTTCATTTGGAGATCTTTATCCCGAAAATATTTCACATTTCATTCTTCTTTGTTCATATAATCTTTGTTCTTGTGCATATAAGGATCTCAGTTGTTCTTGTGCATATGAGATCTTTCATATTGCAATTCGATGTTTTTTCATGTAATTCATGTTGTTGTTCATGTAATTATATTGTTGTGTATATGAAAACTATTACTGTAAATAAATATATAAATCTCTTGATTATAAAGCTAAAAATAATTTCCATTAAAATATGCAAATAATAAATGATCGATAATTAATTGGGATCGTTGGATTATAAAAAATGAAAGGACCATATTAGTTCTTAGTTCTAAAAAAAGTTAGAGTTCTCATTTGATTCATTTTATATAATAATAATAATAATAATAATAATAATAATAATAATAATAATAATAATAATAATATAATAATAATAATAAACTAACCCTTATATGTTAACTAGGAACTAGGGATGTCAGTTCAGTTTGAAATTTATGAATGAGCCTAAATAGATCGACAACCTGGTAGAATTAGGGTTTAAAATTTCTATACCCCGAAAAATTTCAACCCAAATGACATGTAACTGAATAGTCCGACAATTCGATAAAGTTGGTCCAAAATAGTCCGAACTCAAATGAATTGGCTTGAAAGCTGAGTGGATTGACCCTTTAACTGGAATCTTCCTCATTACAATTTTTGAACTTCGTTGCTGGCTTTTGCAAGTTAGTGTAATCATATACTCCACCCGTCCTACTCTAAGTAGCTCGTTACTGTTGGGTAAATAAATTAAAAGTGATTGTGTTTTGTGTGTAAAGTATTGTGTCTCATTCGAGATACTTTTGTTTGTAAGTAGAGTGGGATGAAGGAAGTATTTTTTTTTCCAATTGCTTGTGTAATGTGTTTTTATTTAATATTAGAAAATATGCTCCTCATTTCACTTCTTTGTCTTTGTACTCAAACGCCTTAATATAAAAATTTCGATGTGAAAAAAAAAAATCATTCACGTAAATTGTATGTCAAATTCTTATCTCTCGAATAGTTGCTTATTATTTATTATGTAAATTGAGGTTTAAATGACTCTTATTTTTGTGTATTTGTTTGTTACAAACATAGAATATTAAGAAGAATATTTATAAGTTAAAAAAAAATGTGCAAATTTTGTAGCCCGATTTGTGGGTCATCCTCATACTTGAAAGTTCGGGGTTAAAGTCGAAAATATCCAGCCGAAAAATTTTCAATGCGAATAACCCGTAAAATAGTCCAACAACCCAATATAATTGATGCGATTGACATCCATGCTATAAACTATTTTCGAACCTAGATTAAATATCATGGACGTTTAAGATGAAAGTTAATTACTTGGATTATGGGATATTAATTTGCTAAATTTCTTTACGTAGTTTATGATTGGGGGTATCTTTGAGATTTGACCTATCAAATCTCAAAAGAATGTCTTGTATTCGGGCGTTTTATATGGGATATTGGTAATTACACCGATTATCTTCATACCATATTTTTTTTCCTTAGGAGAAAAAAAAACTATAAATTTATTGCAGATCTTGAATTCCAATATCAAACGGTCATAATAGAAAATATTGTGTGTTGGCCTAGTGTTAGAATGGTTAATACCCGATGTCAAATGTCTCGGATTCGAATCCACCGTGACACAGTCTTTAAAATTTCTGCATTAAATTGACCAAAATTTTTGTGTGTGTGTTGGCCTAGTGGTAGAGTAGTTAATGCCCGAGGCCAAAGGTCTCGGGTTCGAATCCACCGTGACGCGGCCTTTAAATTTCTACATTAAATTGACTTATATTACATTAGTAGATACAATAGCTAAATTAACTAAAATATGAGCTATTCAATTTGCTTCTCTCCAAACATGACAGAAATCCAAAATCACGTGTTTCTTGACATGCGGCTGTGGTTACCATGTGGCTGTGGTTTTTGCTTTTTGATAGTATGTGAATTGGTTACTGTTAGTCTAAACAATTTTATATTGAAGCCATTATTTTCGCCTATTGCTTGTAGGTTATAAGATTAATAGAAATTCATTTAGTAGAAAATATATTGCTTATATTTTACTTATGTGTTGCTTGCTGAGATATTATGTTGTTGCATTTGCTTAAAGTGAAAAAAATGTAATGATTTTATGAAAAATACACATGTATATACCATACAAGCAAGGAGTATGGAGTTATCCAGTGTGCACCGCTGGTAGCGATTACGTTGCGGATTCCTCATGCTATTAAAAAATGATTTTTTAGTTTCTTGGTAAATGCTCAAATGATAAACGTGCTTTTTACACGTTTATTGTTGATAAATTAAGATAAATTTAGATCTATTAAGTGTGTTTATGTAATTGATCTTAATGCTTTTAGCTATTTCTTGAAAGATACTGCTCTTGGGTTCCTCTTTGGTTTTTTGTAGGCTTATAGGTTGATAATCGAAGCACGGAGCGAAGCACCAGCCAAAGAAGGACAAGAATAGGGGCTAGCGGCCTCCTTCGTGACCGCTAGCCCAGTCGCGAGTCGAAAAGAGACATTCTGGATAGTTCTCGCGGTCTACCTAGCGATCGCTAGGCCGACCGCGAGGCGAAGTCAAGCGACCGCGAGCCCTGCCCGCGAGAGCCCCCGAAAAGCTTCTGCCCGATTTCATGCGGTCAAGCTAGCGATCACGAGCCCGGCCGCGAAGCACAGCAAACGAGCGCGTACCCAGTCGTGAGCATACCGAAAAAACCCGTTGTCCAGAACCTCGCGACCGAGCTCACGACCGCGAGCTAGGCCGCAAGGCGAGGCTGCTGGACGCAAAAATTAGGGTTTCGCTTCACCTATAAATAGGGCAATGCATTGCCCTCGCGCCCCAACGCCCAAAGCACGTTTTTCCTCCAGTTTTTCTCAGTTTTTCTTATATTTTGACTTTAGCTTTTATTTATATTCATCTAGGCTTTAGTTTTCCATTGTTTTACATTGATTCTACGCATTGTTATCGCTTTGAAATGATTTCGTCCGAACGATTTCACTTTTTTTTTCCGTTTTCCGTTGAGGTTGGGATACGAACCCAATGATTGTTCTTCAGACGCCACATTACGGGTTTTACCTATATAATTTCTGTTTCTATGATTTATTCGTATTTTATTTCAATTATTATGTCTTGCTAAATTTCTTATTCTAATCCCAAGGTTTGTATGATTCTATCCTAAGTGTTGTGATTCCTGCTATTGTTATTTACCTTCCAGGCATTGATTTGTGATTCTTGGTACTTAATTATATGTATTAATTTCTGATCAATCTTGATGCATATCTAGTTGCCAGTTAATTACTTAACAGTTTTAATTGTCAATCGATCTTGAATGCAATACGAATAAGCCTTGAGTAAAATGAGATAGGAACATTCGTAGGAAGCTTATTCTTTGTGATCTTTTGGAGTTGCTTATTTTCACCTAGAGATAATGAATAGGGAAAATTAGTAAATCGCCACAATTGTCGAATCGAAATTGTTGGTTACATATATGATCTTCCATCTTGTGTGGATTAAAATTGATTAATAGGAAGCAGGATAAACATACGTTGTGGGTATGATTAATGCATTCTTAGGGTTAGTCTTTCATTCTTATTATCTCTTTGAGTATTTATTGTTTTCGTTTTCATTTGCGTTGTTACCTTTGGCTTTGGATTTAATATTCGAAGCTCTAAAACCTTTTAAAACCAAATCTGTTCTTGGATAATGATAAATTATTGTTGAGTTAGCTTCTGTGTTTTCGTGTTACAATCCATGTGGATACGATACTCGATTACCCTATCTACTTGCACGTTTTCATGTTAGAAAAAGTAGCGATCATAAACATATATGTAATTTATGTATTATCAAAGTGCATATATTTGTCTTATTTAAATTTATATTAATGAGATGAATTTGTTGAATGGTGTATATACTGCCATGTATTAGATTGAATACCATTTTTTAAAAAATTATTTTTCTATGTAAAACCCTATTTAGGAATAATCTCTCTATAATAATATTTTTCTATGGTCCCTTTAATATAACTATATGGAGTTTCTATTGTATATGGATATATTCAACTTTGATTTTTATGCAGTTTGTAAAATTGACATGTCAATCACAATTTTTAGGCAGATACTAATACAAAATAATATTAAAAAATATGCTAATGTGGACTATATACTAATAATTCTTACGGATATTGCTCATAGATGGTGTCCTCTTTTTTGATATTTTTATTGCTAATATGATCATTGAAGTAATTTTTTGTTAATTAATATAGAAATTTTAAAAATCACGTCACGAAGGACTCGAACCTAACACACGAACACTGCATTGAAATAATTTATGACTGAGCGGCGTTACCAATCATAATCGGTGTTTGGCCTCAAATTTAGGCAAGAGAATTTCATCAAGCACAATAAATTGTAATTGACTAATTGCCGACAACTTATACGTAAAAAACAAATAAACAAATAAAATGGTCATATTTTATTGAAGTAATTTATGATTGAGTTTTGTAAATCCACTTTGTTTCTTAAGCCGAATAATCTCTGGGTTTCATCGTAATCGTAAAGCACAAGTATTTTGCAAGTATATTCTTTTGCTCTATCACTTTAAAAAATGATGGTTGAGAATGATATATGAAATGAAAGGGGCAGAATAGGGAAATGGAACGATACATCGAGACTCATCCAAATATTTTATGTTTTAAGCAGAGGCGGAGCCAAAAATATAGTTCGGAGGGAGTTAAAATTGAAAAAAATTCGACTATAAAGATGCTAATACAAAAAAAAAATCAAAATTATAGTTTTATTTTTATTTTATTTTGCTAGGGGTGCTTGAACTCAATCCAGCTCCCCAAGATCCACCACTATCTATAAGTGTAATGAAATAAGAAGGTCACGCCTCACAAACTTCTCAATGTCAAATTTTCAAAATATTGAATTTCGACTTGAATAGTTAGTTTTTTTGTGGTCAATTTAGTACATAAATTTAAAGGTCGTGTCACGGTGGACTCGAATTCGAGATCTTTGATCTCGGATATTAATCACTCTACCACTAGCCAACACACGCACACAACTTGAATAGTTAGTTGTTGTCGAATTATATGAGTAGAGTAACCATACAAGATCAAATTATAACTCAAACCTTACTGGCTTGACAAGCTCGCAAGCTCGATCAAGTTGTATGGTCGGGCCTGGTTGTGTGCATTAATAAATCCCATTTAAATACGTAAGATTATAGAATTACATTGTAATTTTTAACGTAAATAACACTTGCTTAATTTTAAGTGAAAATATTTATTTAGGGGGTGTTTGGCTAAGCTTATTTTAGAGAGCTTATAATCTCAAAGAGCTTATAAGAGGTAATATCTCAAGTGCTTATAAATTGTTAAAGTGTTTGGATAATTGATCTTATAAGCTAGACAAAGAATTGTGAGTTAGAGGGAGAAAATCATAGTTAGAGAGATAAAATTGACGAGATATGAAGTTGATAGTGTATGTGTAGGAAATAACGAATTATAATAAGGTTATTTTGGTAAATTCATGGTTGCTTATAAGTTTATGAAAAAAATAAGTTAGGGTTGACCAACTTATTTTTGGGAGCTATAATTTGTTGAGCTTTTATTTCATAAACTTATAAGTTGTTTAAGAACTTTATTTGCACAAACTTTTTAATAAATTATGTTCGTTAAACAACTTATGTTCGCTTTAAAGAGCTTATAAGCTCAGCCAAACACCCTCTTAGTCATCGAATTATGACAGACATGACATAATATGATTATCTTTAAATTTTGATTGTAAAGTACAATTTGAAATGATGACAGATTCAATCCTCCACTAATATATTTTAGGTTCGGCATTGTAAAATGCTATGTTAGTACGATTGTTTCTTCTACAATTAAATTGTCTGTGGGTTATTGCACCCAAACAACCCTAAAAAATGTGAAAGCATTGATTGAAACTTTGTTTATTCTAAAATTTCGGAAACAAAATGAAACAAATAGCGAGGAAATCTAGTAAAAATTTGTAAAACTAGTCGAGAATATGAAAATTCAAATAAACCCTTCATAAACTTGAATCTGGCTCGAAAAAAGCTCGTTCAGACAGCGCCAAGCCGTCCAAGCTTTGTGCCTAAAAACTTTGGGATTTTCAGCCCAAATAAGTTATCTCTTATATTGTATTGACTTATATAAAATGTCAAAAGGTATGATGTGGTGCAGTGGTTTCCTAAGTTCCAATACTAAGTTTTAATTTAATTACGAAATTAATATGGACAGATTTGGCTCGATGGCCTGCGCCGGGCTGGCTCATTTTTGTGCGGACTCATAACTTAAATGGAATACGAGCCATCTTGAATGTGACGAAGGGAGTATATTTCAAAATAAAAATAAAAATGGTGGCGGTCCTTAATTACTAAATCGTATAGTTTAGTTATGACAAACTGACAATAAAGTTTAGCGCCGTTCTTTTAGGAAACTAGATATCTACAACTTACTCTAATTATGGCTGGCTTGCTCAAATTCAGTGTTTTCACCTCAAATAAATAACTAATTTGACAAGACCCTAATTTTGAATGATCAAAATTTATGCATCATACTGTTTCACCATATTTTCCTCCAAAATAGTTATCAACGAGTAGTCCAAAAACTGCAATGCGTTTTTGGATCTTTTTTGTTATTATGATATTAATTGACGATTCATATTATAAACACGTTACATGTTTGCCTCTTATCCGATAAGTGAAGATATACGTAGAAGACAAACGCTCATTAACGAAAAACGAATTTTATTGAAAACTCAATATAATATCAATGACTCGATCTAAAAACACCAAAACACCTATTTATAGGCCTAAAAAGAAATTCTAGTTGGAAAATAAATTAGAATCCTAAAACAATAAGGAAACAAAATACTACTAGGAAACAATATAATACCAATGACTCATTTATCTTACCTCCCTCATCATTAGTAATTTGCATAATACTATAAGGTTCATCATGTTTTTCCACAGACAATTACAAGATATTAACCAAATCTCGAGAGATAATATTTCCACAACTATCAATACTAATAATCAACTAAAATATTTGATTAGAAGAATAACGCATTCTGTCAGGAATAATCCTTTCGAGGCTCTAGTAGGATTCTTGGAATCACTAGGGTCTGCTACACATCAGTATCATATCCATCTGGTTCTCAAATTTCCTGATGCAAGTTCTGAGGATTTTCCTTACAATTAGGTTCAAGATTTTCGTCAAATATTTCTAAAACTTCCTCTACTTCCCTATCAGATGAATCATTATCGTGAATATTTTGTTCACATTCAAGCATATATAAACCATTCGAAAGAAAGGCATTTCCATAAAAGCGTTTCATTAAGAGAAAGCGAGCATCTAATGTTCAAAATGGAAGGAAAACCCTTCAATGTCTAACACATGAATGAAAATAATATTCTTTGAAATAGCAATAACAAAATAACAATTATGTAAATATAGTCTATATCCGAAGGAAGATCTAATCTATAAATCCCACGTTAAAGACAACTCTTGCTCCATTTCCACGCGTAGGTCGACCTCCCCAGGATTCACTTTCTTGTTGTCACTTAGCACCTGCACATTATTACAAATGTGTGAGCCACAGTCGGTATCTAATACCCAAGAATGTGAATTATGAAAGACATATTTATCTCAATGACAAACATACACGAGCTACCACCCACTTGCACTTGTGCGCGAATTTTCGATCTCTCTTCCGGTACCCTTCTCGTAGCGAATAGGCACTTATCCTTTGCTAACGTCGACTTCTTCTTCTGAACCCCTCCACTCTTCTTAGGCTTCAAGACATCTGATGTCTTCTTCTTGTTTTTCTTTTGCTTTTTCTTCCATTTGGAAGATTGAGCAGAAGAGCTCACCATGAGCACATATTTGTCATCAGAAGTAGAGGACTCGTAAGTCTTCAACATGTTGTGAAGATCAGTCAATCCCACCTTTGTGTTGTTCATATTGAAATTCACTATGAAATTCGCAAATGAACCAGATAACGATTGCAAAACCAGGTTTGTTGAGACATTGGTGGCGGTCGTTCAATCGGCCTTGACCTCTCAATCAATCCTATCATCTTCAATACATGTTGAGAGATCTTGTTCCTATCATGAAGAGTGCGCTGAAGAGATCCGGAGTATTTCAAACTCCATTGTTTGTGCTTGTGAGACAAAAACTCTTGAGTCTTGAATCATTTCATAGGGTAGCATGTATTCATGTTGCCTTTAGAGTTCCAAACTCATAAAAGTCGACATAATACCCTGATGACATAGCATCGGGTATAATAACAAGGAAATTGAAAAATCACACGATTGACTTGAGGGTCTTGAGCAAGACTCCTCCTTCACCATCTTGATTACCCTGAACATCCTGCAAACCTGCTTCTACTTGTTTGACATGAGCAGATAGTATTTGGACCATTGCAGCCATTAGTCGAATCTCTCTGAGCACGTCAACGAGGAAGATTTCTTTGTCATTGGCTGGCATCACCAAGGAAAAACTTAGGCTCATGATACCACTTCACATAGGGTGTTAGTGAGGAGATTTTTTGTCATTGGCAACCATCACCAAGGAAAAATATAGGCCCGTGATACCACTTTGACACAGAACGATATATGTAGAAGACAAATACTTTTCAACGAAAGGACGAATTTTATTAAAAACTTAATATAACATCAATGAATCAATCTAACAATATCTCACCCACTTCCATTAAGAAGGAATAATATGTTCTAATTTAAACAATGAGACACACTTCTATTCATCCGTCCAAATTAAAACATTATTAGAAATTTCAAAAGAATAAGTGATGATTTATAAATTTAATTATAGTAAATGTATAGTACATCTGAGTATACACATTTTTTTTCCTAACATAAATGTCTACTATACAGGCACGACATCGTTTTATCAAGTCATTATTCATTAAAAAATACTGCATTTCGTTGATAAAAATTGTCATACATGACATTTTTGTTAATTTGGGCATTTGATATCAATTGATAGTTAAAACATTTTTGGGACTATCATATAACTTAATTATTTTATCGATAATTATCATAAAAAAAATGTGACACTTAAAGATTCCTTCGGGAAAAGAAAATTTCATCCTCTAGATCTAAAATATCTGAGTCTGTTGATCAAGTGTAGTTTATCTCTTCTTCATGCTTCAGAGGCTATTGCATAAAAGTAGTAATTTATCTAGCGCACGTCAATAGGAGTGAGTATTCGGTTATTCGATTATTCGGTCGGCTAGAGATTACACGGCATAAGAAAAGGTAAACAAAATGTAAATGGCCACGAATTGTAAAGGCAACACTCCTATTCCTTATTGTACATCAGTAAAGATTTCAACCCTTCATACATCAATAGTGTATAGAACTTAAAAAGAACAACCTCAATAATCTTACAACAAACACATCCACAAAAATCATAAAAATCACACAAATCTGTTAAACGGCTTTCTCCCAACTAAACCTGCAGGCATCGAAACCGTCGAATCCACGCTGAAATCTCCAATGGAACGCGAATCCTCCCGTTTCTCTGTCCCCGCTTGCGACGCAGCATCCCTGTTCGACCCTTTGTTCCACCTGAACGAACCAGCATTTGGAGTCAAAGGAAACGAGAACCTCCTCTTGGAGTCGTTGCTGCCGGGAGTCCCCGGGAACCTCTCCCTCGGATTGCTATACGCCCTCGCCTTGGCCTTGGCCGAGACAGTAGGCGTCATGTAGTTAGGAACCGAGAACGGAGGGCAGCTCACGAGACTATCGTCGTCTTTCAAAGGAGCGTCATATGCCGAATTAGCTGGACTTGCTCGTTGTTTCGAGAACTTGGAATAACTCGAGCTGCTTGCAAGAGGACTCCTGCCCGGGGTGGTGTGAAAGTGCTTTGCTTGAGCAGGGATTGCTGACCTGGCCGATCGGGGCGTGACAGACTCATGATTGTCGAACATGAGATTTCCGAGGTTACTGCTGCTAGCATGGAGCTGAGGGCTCGGCTTGAACTCTGAAACGGGCCTTGGTGGGGTTAATGAGATGCTCCTTTTTGTAGCTTGGCTCTGTGAGCTGCCGGCTTGAGGTAGCTGACGCTCTAACCAGTTCCACCACCAAGGGAATCCATTGGATCGAACGCCAGAGGAATTTTGAGTTGATTTTGCATTAGATTTCCAAAGCTGTTGCGAACAGATAATAACAGAAGCAAAACAAGTAAGCGATAAGCACATTAAATAAGTCAGCAATGTTTTGAAAATAATTTGAAATATATATATGAATTAAATAAATGCATTTCATACTACAAAAGCTACTGAACAGATATGATATTTAATCCAAGATTTTTTCATTTAATTTACCAAGTTTGATATCATAAAAATAGTAATGAGGGTAAATATCACCTTGCTTATGCTTCAAAGCCAAGAATTGTAAATTTGTAATTTTTTGGATTTTATTCCCAATCACCATCTTCAGATTAAGCATCTCCAAAAGATTCTTACAATTTGCACTAACGATTTAAAGCTAGATAATATGAAGAGTGAAGGAAAGAATAACCCCAAAATGAAAATTTTCTATTTAAACTTTGTCCTAGAAAACCATATTTGAATCAAGAAGGACAAAGAGGCTGAATCAGTTACCTGGTTAGAGTAAGCATATGCCATTGCTCTTTCTCTCTTAATGACAGCCTCCACTCGTTTCCGCATCCTTGCTTCTACTTCCTCCTTTGTCAGCACGCTATCATCCCAATCTTCGTTTTGGCCAGCCTCAGACTGAGCCGACAGCATACAAAGTGAGAATAAATTCAGCAACCGGAGATGATGGTGAACATTCGAAATGAATAGAGAAAAAACATATGCGACTAGTGAGAACTCACGAGCTGGTTCAAGGTCCATTTGCTCAGGGTACTCTCCGCATCCTTGTTACTCTTATATGCGTGATGCTGAAGTGCCTGGTTCTCTATCATTTGGATCCTCCGCGACTGGATTTGCGTTTGAACCCTGACCAGGAGCTGCATTTGTTTCATGGCGTTCATTGTCTGTCGTTTCACATTCTGCCCTTTCACTACTACTTGAAGCCTCACTAAACCTCTCAAAGCCCGGAAACTCCGTCTACCCTGTCATAGTCAAATATAAATGGGTCAATCACTCTGCACGAACAAGCTAGGCACCAAAAAACTTTCTATTAGCTTAGAATATTACCAAGTAACCTCGATATGCTGCCTGGATTTTAGTGGCCGAAAGCTGCTGGTCTTGCAAAGTCGTTTCTGGCCTCTGAACATGCCTAATTTCCTTTCTGCTTTGAGTTGCCTTAGGAGGAGGAGCCTTCGAAGGAGCAGCGGGCTTGGAAGAAGCAGCGCCAGAAGTGGAAGCTGTCGGAGGAGTAGCCTTGGGAGAACCGGCCCTTGGAGAAACAACCCTGGGAGAAGGAGCTCTCGGGGAAGGGGCCCTGGGAGAAAGAACCCTTGGAGAAGTAGATTTAGGGGAAGAAGCTCCATGAGAAGTGGCTTTTGGTGATGCAGGCCGTGGTGAGACTGGCCTTACAGGTAAAGCAGGGGGCGATTTTGCTTGGTCAGAAGATGTAGGAGGAGGTCTAATCAGCAGCTGATCGGCTTCCCCTAATATTTTCTCGATGCTGCTTGGTGGCTCTCTAAACCACGATTTGGTTTCGCCATGCCTTAGAATTCCCTTACCCTTCTTCTTTTCCTTGCTGCTGCTCTTCTTGTCAGGGCCCTAAAACAGTATAAAATTGGAACAAAATTTTCAAGCTAGCTCTTTATGATATTCAGAATTTAATATGCTTAAAGACATCAAAAACTTGCAAAAATAATCAGAAATATAATCTTTGGCGAAATTTATTGAATCATTTGCAAACAGTGGGAAGACAAAATGGGTGTAGTGGTCCACAGGAACAAATGATGAATGGACATACTCGTCGGCTGATTCTTGAAATGACTACGGTGCAATTAAGATTATTTAGTTTTTAAAGCTTTCCGCATTCTAAACTTCAGCAATACATTAACAAGATCTTCCACAAGGTTAATTTGAAACTAAAGAGAAACATAAGCCACTCGCAAAACAACATCAATAACTACAGAAAGGAATTTGGAGGATATTGAGAAATCAGGCATTCCTACTTAGACAATATTTAAAAATAAAAGGGGGTAAAATATAGGGCATTCATCATTCAAACGCAACAGCACTTCGTTATGGTTCTTATATGGTTGAAGGTGATAAAAGTTAATATAGTGAGTTACATCGGCTCGCTTTTCCTTTGAGTCGTTAGTGAAAACCCTTTTGATTGCTGAAAGCCAGCTTCCCTTCTTCCCCATGTTCTCAGCATTACTGTTGCTCCCACAATAACCTGCACAAGTATCGACAGTTTAGACTTCGCAAATCCAAACCATCTGGCCATGTTCTTCCATCGAGCTAAATGACAAAATACAATTTCATAGCATTCTACAATGAAGCAGAACTTTTCATGCATATATGGACTTGTTATCTATTAAAACAACAAATAACATCTCAAAACTCGATCTGTATTATCCGGCACAAATGGGAATGAGCAACAAGTCTTACATCAACTTCAAGAATTATCAAACTCTTTTCAAGAGAGTTAAACATAGAGGCTCCATTTCCCATCCAAGTTAAAACAAGCTCGAATTCTGAAACCCGATTCAAATGCACCCAAATTCAGGCCCACTGAGAATAATAAGTCAACTCAGGCCCTCGCCCCCAAGAAAGGGGCAAGAAGAGGAAAACACAAGGGGTGAAACAGGGATCGTGTCTTTGTGAATCATACAGACTCATCGGTCATCAGTATTCAGTTACACACGTATCACACTCTTACATGTAATGTATAAAACATATAAGATAAATTATTTTGTATCAAGTTCAGTCTGGAGAAACATTTTATGCAGCTATGTTACAACAGTTTATGTAAATCACTCATACAAAAATTATAGTTAATATCTTGGTTTGTGTTTAGAAGGGCATATCTAAAGAGAATAGGGAAGAGATTTGAAGGCATTCTAGTGTTACAGCCCTCCAAAGTCAAGAGCTTACCAATTTCTTATCATAATTGCTCAAATCAAGAACTAGTTAACCCATACCAGCAAATTAAACATCAGTAGCAGCTATAGACGTCAAAAAATTCCAAGCCCCCCAAAACACCCAACCATCCAGAGAGAGAGAGAGAGAGAGAGAGAGAGAGAGTTTATGTAGATTATAGCAATTTCTCAAGCAAACAAAAAGATCCACCCAATTTGGCAGCAGCCTCCACTGATAATTCATCAATTCAAGGGTGAGGTCGTGCAAAGAGATTTGGGACAAGGAAAGGAAACAAAAAACAGGAACAAAAATCCAGAAACCAAATACATATAAAAATTCTTGACATGAAAAGAAGCAAAAGAAGAAGGAAAAAAAACAACCCTTTTCTTGTTTTCCATCATTTGCAGGCAGAAACAGGGCTAATCCCAAGAGATCATATGTATAACTACACATGCAATTAAAAAAGATTCCTAGTTTCTCATCACCTTAACTGCTGCTTCCTATCTTCAGAAGCCCTCAACAAAGCCGGACCAACTGAAAGAAACACAGGCTCTCTCTCTCTCTAAACGTACAAGCACATGTAATAACAGCGTACGCAAGTTTCTCTCTCTAGCCCTTTATCCAGCCTCTTTCTTGGTGTGCCACAACATACTTCTCTCCTCCATAGCAGCACCCTTTTCCCAGCCTTGAATCTTTGAAAATTGGCGAACTGCCCACAACTTTTTACCAGTGTGTGTGTGTGTGTGTGGAACTTTGAATCAGGTTCTTGCTTGCAAAAGGTTGCAACTTTATTTTCTATTGTTAGGGGGCAGCCCACCTTTTAGCTCTCTCTCTTTGTTTGGATAGTTCTCTTCCTTTGTTCAATTCCTCATCATGATTAATGATGATGAGAGACTAACATCATTTCTATGTCAGACCACAATTTCACAACGGAACAAACACCTCAATTCAATTCAACACCAAAAAAAGAAAAAAGAATTACGTTTCCTAGGATTCAATATCTTGCCTCAAACACATGTCTTAGCGAGAGTTTTAGAATTTGTTTGTCCGAATTAATAAGTCATTCTCTCACCAACTTACTAATGTCGGAAGGTAAAAGAGCTAAATGTTTCATTTAAGAGAAAAAGAAGAATTAGTTAGAAAGCAAAATTAGTTTAAAAGTTTATCATTATTTCTTTAATGAACTAAATTTAATAGATATGCCATACATTAGAGTCTTAATTAAATAAATGTATTACCAGGAAGTTTATTTAGAGTATGGTTTTGTTTACAATATACTTTTAAATAAAAATAAAACTAACAATTTTTGGTTAAAGAAAACTAAATTGTATCTATAATTTAATACTCTCAAGTCTCAACGACCTAACTTTTTTATGACTCTATCTTAGTGTTAGATGGATAATTAACTATACGCTAAATCAACAATTCTTCTAATTAATAGACTTTTGTGGTCATTAGGTTAAAGAATAAAGATTTATTTTATTTTTCACCATTGTGTAATACATTTTGATCATTGTGTAATATATGTCAAAATGTTTGGAATTTTTATTCGGTTAAAATTAATATAAAATCGGACCAACCGAATATTAGCCGAGGTGTAGTAATTTGGAGCTTTCATCAAACTGAATCTACATTTGGATTCGATACTACCAAAACAATAAATAGTCATTCATTTATGCTAGAGTTTTCAATCATTCAATTTGAATTTAAGATATAGAGGGTGTTTGGCTAAGATTATTTTAAAGAGCTTATAAGATACACGAACTTATAAGATGTTTTAAGAGAACTTATAAGATGTATTGTTTGAAGAGCTTAAGTTCGCCAAAGTGTTTGGATGATTGAGAACATTATGTTTGAGAAATAATCGTGAGTTAGAGAGAAAATCATAGTTAGAGAGAGAAAATTGACGAGAGGTGAAACGATAGTGTATATGTAGAAAATAACGAACCATAAAAATGTTATTTTGGTAAATTCACTATTAATTATAAATTTCTGAAAAAATAAGTTGGGATTGAACTACTTATTTTTAGGGGAACTTATAAGCTGTTGGAGCTTATTTTCACAGCTTATAAGCTGTTTATGAGCTTATTTTGCCAAACACTTTGCATGTGCTTATAAGCTCCAAAAAATCTTATAAACTGTTTTGAAGAGCTTATAAACTTAGCCAAACATCCTCATAGTCCGAGTCGAGTCATATAGGATTTACCACTCAGTTTTGAAGAGCTTATAAGCTTAGCCAAACACCCTTATAATCTGTTATATTCTAAATTATTCTGCAACGAACTTTTGACATTACCCATTGCCCCAACTTGAAATTTTATTTTTATATTATTTTTCTAAATGACATGACATATTTATTAATAATAAATAAAGTGTCAAGTCTTTGGATAATTTGGAATAACTCATCAAAAAATGGAGTATTTGTGTTAGTTTTTCAGTAGTTTATGTATTTTATTACAATTATCAATTTTTGAGATATTTTTGTTAAATGATTAGTTTAGGATATAGATTAAATTTTTTCCATAAAAGAATAATTGGTATGATTCAAATAAAAACCTATTTTTTCGCAATAACCTATGAACTAATGCATTTTACGTATAAAGTTATTACACTACGATATTGATTAATAATGTTGTTTTTTACGGAACCTAATATTGCATTAGCTTTATAACTAAAATGCATCAACTCTATATGTAAAATATATCTCTTTATAAATTTATTACAAGAAAAATAGGTTTTATTATAAATCAGTTCAAAAATAATAACGTTATATTGTACTCCCTATGTCCCATTTAAAATATTTCACTTTCTTTTTTTGGGTTATTCCATTATAAATATTCTATTTTATTTTAAGAAATAATTATCTTTTTATGGGTCATAATTATTTTTTTATTTATTTAACTACTTTGTGTATTTTTTCTAAATACTCGTATTAAAAAAAAATTAGACACTTTAAATGAGATGAATAGAATATATCTGTATATAAGAAAGAGGTAGTTGGGTAGTAGGGCACCCAATTGGGATTCCTGGGCCGGCTGGTTGTAATTAAACCAACTTTACTTGAATGGGAAGACTATTTCAATTTGAGACAGCAATGTCATATCCTATTTTACCCCTACCCACTAAGTCCTAACCATTTGCTCTTTATTTTATAATCTTAATCATTATTATTTGGTGTGACATTGATTTGTATTGTTATTTAATCACTATCCAAAATACCAATCACCAAATTTGGAACAAATAATCAAAAGGCAAAAAGCGTCACTCCAACGGTCGCCTTACAGTTTCTTTTTGGCCCTTTCGTCAATTCACGCGCTCCTTTAGCTTCACATGTACTGCGTGTCTCTATGTTTTTTTTTTTAGAATAATAAAGAAATCGATGCATTTACTAAGTTGATAAATTTACCGTATACGTAAAATGACAATTTGACGAATTTACTCATCATTTAGCATTAGTTTTTATTTATTTAAAGAATAGTGTGAAACTGAACTAAATAATGGCGGCGCTAATAAAAAATAAAAAATTAACTTACAGATCCCGAGCTGCAATTAGTTTATATTTAGTATTGCTTTTTATCAGGTACGCATTAATACAGTAAAAAATACAAATATTTAGCCATAATCATATGTGCCTTTATATTCAATCGTCAAATTATTATCCTAATTACGTATCGTTAATTATTTAGTTTGGATATGGAACCTTAACAATGGTTTTCTTTTAGTTTTACTTTATCAAAGCTAATTTATTTAATTTATTTTGGTTAATACTTATAAATTAGTTTAATTGTTACAATTCCTTTTTATTATTATAAAGATAAATATTATTTATTTTAAGGTCACATTAAAAATAAAAATATCATAAGCTAAATGTGGTAAAACGTAACAACTCTGGCATATCATAAAGCTAATGCACCATTGAGTTCTGATAAAAAATAACATTATTCATCAATATTTCATAGTGCAGTAACTTTATACATAAAGTGCATTGACTTTTAGGTTTTAAGAAAATAGATTTTTATTTGATATCTTCCATATATATATATAGAGAGAGAGAGAGTTTGGTTCGAATGGAACCATTCTTATCCTAAAAACTAAAACCAAATGATTAGTTATGAAAGTTGATGAATCCGTTGAGAAACTTAATGAATTCAACAATTTAGAATTTTCACCCGGTTCGAATCCCATGAGGCGAAAAAATTATTTTTGGATTCAATAACTTTCCCAGCGGATTCATCAACTTTCACGTAATTCATCATTTTTGGTTCTCATGTTCTTACAATAAAATGATTATCACGTTAACCTCCCATATATATATATATATATATATATATATATATATATATATAGAGAGAGAGAGAGAGAGAGAAAGATATAGAGTTTGGTTCAAATAAAAACACATTCAAAAATAAGAAATGAGAAAAAAATTCACCATTGATTTTTGAAGATGGATGGTTGTGATTAAATCAAATTAGGCCTATAATGGTAATTATAAAATATTATAAAAATAATCATCTCTTAATTATAGGGATTATGATAACTTATTCTTGAACCATTGATTAATGACAAATGGATGATGGAGATGAATTCTTATTTCTTATTTTAAGGGAATGAGCTTAACATGTAGTGGCCCTGATTGTGATCTTTTGTTAAATTACATGTCATGTTTTGAATAAATATTAATACGGATAGAATCATAGATATTGCAAAAATTTGAGCAAACACGCAACTAATTTTGCAGATCAAGTTTTGGCACAATAAATAGTAAAATAATGTACCACTTTAATTAGCTCAACCATATACCCAACTAATACTAACTATATATGTATAGATTAAGTGATGTCTATATAAATGAAATTTTAATGTTACCCGCTTAAACAGGGGGTACTGACTCTGACTACCCAACCATCCGCAGATAGACAGAGAGAGTTTTTTTTTATAAAAAGGTTAAAAAAAGAAATTGAAAAATTAAATAATTTTGCTAGTCTACTCGTGGCGCAGACTGTCTGGCCCAACTCTTTCTATCATGCCTGCTGGAGATTTTTATATATATACATTTTCTTGTAAAAAATAAGTGTCCCATGTTTTGTGTCTCGATCAAAATGGAAAATTAAATAGATTTTATGATAGAATTTATTTTTCTATGTTTCAGAAATTGCCATTTTCGGACCGTGGAACACGGATGCTGCATTAAATATGAGTAAATTTGGTTAAATTTGAAGTCAAATTATGCAAGTACAAACTTAGTAGCAAATCATATTAGTTGCATACGAATTATAACTATATATGTTACTCACTCACTACGCTATAATATGCCAATATAGGTTGTTATTATTACTATTAAAATTGCTATTATCATTATTGATGAGAAAGGGGAGAAATAGAAAAACTATATATCACGACCAAGAATGTCACTTAGTCCCCATGCAAGACCATATACCATAGTCAAGTCGCATGGACCACATTTTTGGGTCCTATATTTTTATGAGATCAATATACTAGGGTTCGTTTGGTAGACATGTTTAGATGTGTCAATATAGATAAGAATAAGATGTATATTGTAGATAATATGAGATTTGTATTATATCTTGTTGTTTGGTGAATATGTTTAGATAATATAAATAGCAATCCTATTTGTTTTGTATATTAGTTAAAATCTAGATTAAGTAACAAAATTGTAACAAAATTACAATAGTAACCTTATGAGAATTTCAAAATTACAATTGGATCATACACTATATTTTCGAGAACAAATCAACGGTATAACCCAACGTAGGGTAATTATGTAACTGCCTCTAAACAACTTTGCAACAGTATAACCCAACGTAGGGTAACTGTGTAACTGAATGTAATGTGCACATTGGATTACATAAATGGTGCAAACCGGGAGTTACCTTTGCCAAAGAGACACAGTGGATTAACTCGACTTTCAAAATATCACGGACTCATAAGATAACTATCTCATCTACCAAACAAGCAGATAATGTAAGATGAGTTCCCTATTCAGAGCATATCTCATCTACCAAACATGCCCATATATTACTAAATTTTAGTTTTCTTTATCTTTTGCTGGTCTATTACTTATAGATTATAGTCCTGTTAAGTTTTATGTTGTTTAAATAGTATTATTGTAGTTAAATAATCACAATATTGGCTCCCAAAAGTCAGCACAATTGATTGGAAGCATGACTTTGACATAATGATGGTCAGTTTGTGCAATGAGTTGCAATATTACTATTCATTATGGCACGGCATCGCATCATGTTCCCCATAAATTAAAGTGAATTGCAAAATTATTTGGTGGCAATAACTTTCATATATAATTACAGCTACTTTGCAGTGTCTACATAGCGATAAGAGATTATAGTTATCACTATTGATAATTTATGATAGAGAAATAATCTACAGAATTGTCATAATCGACAAATTGCATGGATAGCCAGGGGAAAAAATTGATGAATTAGGGGTAATTATTTCAAATAAACGTGCTTCTTGATCTTAATTAGCATTATATTATTTGGGTGTAGAGTAAGAAAATTGTGAATGTTACATTTTTAAACACTCTTTAAGTAATTCACCAAAAATCCACATCTTGTTCAAGGTAGGTCAACTATTATGCGTGTGTCTATTTGAATGGTGATATGATTTGTCACCAATTAAATTGATTACACCAACTATATCTGTTGACAGTTCAATCTGTTTGATAAACTATATCATACCATTTATTTTATTATAACTATAATAATGATAATTTGTTACAAAAACACAGGTAACAATATTTAAGAAATATAACAAAATACTGTTAGGAGGATGTATCATGTAGGAATAAAATTATTTGTAAGAAATAAGAATAATCTAAGCTATTGATTTTAGTAAATCAGTTGACAATATAAATTTACATTGTGCTACAGTACATTATTATATATGCTATACTTTAATTTCGCAGGATTTATTTAAAGGTTATATTAGTAATTTTGTTTTATGTTAAAAATAGTTATTTCCTTTATTTTAAGGATTTGTTGTAATCCATATTTTATAACTTCTTATTTTAGATAGATTATATTTTTTTGTTATACGGGTATAATAAATTCATAGCATTTGTTATAACAACAATAAATTATGTTGTGGCATGTGTAATGCATGTCATATATTTATTAAATATATGCATATTTTGTATTATATATGTGCTACAGAAAGTGTATGTAATACAACAAGAAATTATGTTGCATGATGTGTATGTAATGTTGTAATACAACAATATATATATATATATATATATATATATAACGACTAGTTTGTACAAAAATTATGTTGAGCAGATTATAAAATCCTTGTAGTAATAGCTTCTCCTCTTTGATCCACTCAGATTTTTCAGGAATACAAAGTAACCTTGTAGTAGTAAAAATGTCAGTCAAAATTAACAGTTAGTAATCTATAAGGAACATAAACACTTGTAACAGACCGATGATGATGATGGGTCAAAATTCATCAAATGATTCTATTTTCATATCCAAATACATTTACATTTATCGATATTTGGTAATATTTGCAACCGGAGTCATGCCCAATTCTACATAAACAATTGCTCAACCTTCGATATTACATAACAATAACTTTTCATCCTTCAGATTAATCATCAACAAAATTAGTCATTTCCACACCTACAATTTTAGCCACATCTTTGCAATTCATCTTCAAAGAAACACCCAAGTACAAAAATAGCAAAAAAAAGCCCACAACCCAAAACACAATTCTAATCAAGAAAAAGAGTCACAAATTAAACACAAAGAATTAATTAATGAATTAATTCCTTCTCAGCCAAAACCATCCTACTCAATAGACTCGGACCAATCTTCCTAATCCTCATCCCACTCCTCCTCCTAATAACTTCCATCTCGTTCCTTCTTCTCATCGATTCTTCATCAACCACAAATCTCCTCATCAACACATCATCCGTCAACGATTTCCCCCTAAATATCCTCCTCCCTTCCACGCTCATCCTCGCCGTCGCCGCAGCTCGGACCTCTTGCCTCCCCGTCGACGACAGCGACCGCGACCGGGCGTAGCTGAAGCTCGGCCGCCTCGGAGCCACCACGCTCGCCTGAAAAACCTCTGTGTAGGAAGAGGAGATCGGCGCGCAGAGGCAGACGTGGCTGAACGACGACGAATACGCCGCCGCCCTCGTCGACGCGCATTTCCTTAGTTTTCTCGAGCTAGTTGTCATGTGATGGTTGGTTTTGGAAATGGTCTTCCACAGGGTCGTGTTTTTGATGGGGAGCTCGATTGGTTTTGCGAGGGCTTTCCATAACGTGGTCGCGTCTATTGCTCTGTGGTACCAACGCCTCCTACCCCGAGCATGATCAAGAATCAAGATGATGATAAGATATTATGAAAAATATATATATAGTATGAGAGATGTTCGATGTGTCGCACATCATTTATGACAGTTGATCATGTGTAATCCATATTAACATTTTTTTATTTTCTCTTACATTTATAAAGTCATGATCAAAATCGTCAAATATACAATTTGCATAAAAATTAAAGTATAAATTATTAATTGTTCCTTTATTTGTAGTTAAAAGGCAAAAGAGTAAATTAAATTAAGCTTTAATTTCATGTAATTTGCAAATATCATGATCATGATCATGATCATAATTTATTCTCAAGTATAATCAAGAGAAAAGATAAAATGAAAAAGAAATATGCTAACTTGGACTACACTGTATATGTGCTTATGGTAGGTATTCGCAGATGGTGTGCGACATATTAATTATTATTATTTTGTTATTTTAACACAACATATTGGTTGATCTGTTATGAGAATTTGAAATACAAATGCATGTGATTAAGAAAATTTATATATAGAACACTATTATCATGTTTCTTATCTAGCTCGCAAACACTACTATACATACATGTGTGTGTATGCGTTGTCGTCAGTTGGGACTTTAATTAGAGAATGAACATCATAATTAAAGGATACATGAATCAGCTATTAGAATAATTTATACATTCTTCTTTTAATTGAATTATGGACATGTTAAAATTTTAACAATTGTTTTAGAGGGTGTTTGCTGAGTTTATAAGCTTTTTAAAACAACTTATAAGTTGTTTAGGAGTTTATAAGCTGTTGCAAAGTGTTTTGTAAAATAAGCTCCAACAACTTAGAAGTTTGCCTAAAAATAAGTCGCTCAACACTAACTTATTTCTTCATAAGCTTATAAGCAACCATGAATTTTCCAAAATAACATTGTTATAGTTTGTTATTTCCTATATACACACTACCAACTTCACCTCTCACCAATTTTATCTTTCTAACTCACGATTCTTTCTCTAGTTTATAAGATCAATTATTCAAATACTTTAACAACTTATAAATTCTTGAGACATTATTTCTTATAAGCTCTTGAAACATCTTATAAGCTTAGCCAAACACCCTTTAATTTTACCATATATCGTGTAGCTTAATGGTACCCCCTCCCCCTCTTTTTTTTTTATGGACGGGAGACGTACAGGTAAGCATCCCAATACTTCATCTCCACTCAATTAAAAAGGCAAAAGATAAGTGAGCAACGGAAAAATGAATGTTGACTGACTCAATCAAGGTCAAATACACGTTTTCAGTTTTAGTCATCTGTATATAAAGGATAAACGGTTTTGACAGGTTAAGAAAGGATGACTAAACACGTTTTCACTTCTGGACAGAATAGTGACGGAAATAGGCTTCTCTCTCTCTCTCCCTCTCTAAACTAGAAAGATCGACTATGTTGATTGAGACTGCCAATGAATGTTGTGTGTGACACGAACTCACGTAATTTTGACTTGACAAATTCAAGCTAATAACATTTTGGACAACTTCATACTTTGGATTATTAAGTCTTCCTTAAATTCAAACTAAAGTCACACACGCGTTATTGACACTAGAAAATGAATTAATGTAAATTTTGCTAAGTTCAAGAAGTGATAATTATTATACGAGCAACTTCTCGAATACAATTCTTTTTTATAAACATGATAAGGTAAATATAAACAACATATATAACCCTTTTATGGTCCCATATAATGGCATAATTAATCAATACAAGCAATCAAATAAAACATATAGTAGTTATTACAAGTAAGCTAATATTTTACTTATATATGCTACAGAAAATAAACTCATATATTTCGACATAGATATAAGTACTAACAGAACCTCAATAGATTAGTATCCGTTAAATTAATAACCACTGTTATGTCATAATTTGATACTCCCACGCGTGTTAGGTCCAACCAAATAGTTGGACCTATTGATACTATTTGGTGATAATAGTACGATAGTAGTAGTAAGTTGGCTATAATTTGACATTTTTATGTTGGTGACTATAATTTGACATTCCTTAATTTGGATGGCTATATAAAACTTTTCTCTACATTTAATCTATAATTTTTTTTGAGATTCTTAAATTAATAATTTGTATAGAATTGTGGTATATATGGGAATGCTATTGGAACTAATAGAATGAGGGATTGCAATTCTAATGGGCCAAGCTAAATTAAATGCATGTATCCTAAGGAACAATAAAGCCCATAAAAATAACAATTAATGACCTGCCTAGAAATTAACTGAACCCGATTGCTAATTGTACAAGAATGGACAAGAGGTGTTATTAAACTCTCGATGATTTCCAAGGAGGACTTAAATCGGAAAAGATAAATATTTTAGCTTGTTCAAGTCTAATAGCACGAATACCTTCGTTTAATAGAATATTTTTGGTGTAGAAAGTCTCAGATTTCGGATCTTCCGCTGCGCGAATTTCTTGAGAAACGAAGTCATAGGCACAATATAGGTTCAGGGCCAAAAATCTTATATTCCCTGAAGAGGTTTTACCACGTGGAAACACTCTTTAATGGAACTTTATCTATAGCTGGTTGTACCAAGAAACCACCTGTTTTGCTTGGTGGGCCGGAAATGCCCGACTTATTAATTTATCCGGTAAACTACTAGGAGCTCATCTAGTCCATGACGGAGGCAATGAACCTATTTGAAGTGGCTCATTTCCTACAAAAGAAACCTATTTATGAACAAGGATTAATTTTACTTCCCCATCTAACTACTCTAGGTTGGGGGTAGGAGCCGGGGAGAAGTAATAGATATCTTTCCATACTTTGTATCTGGAGTACTTCATTTAATTTCCTCTGCAATATTGGGCTTTGGTGGTATTTTTTTGAGGAAACTTCTAAGTTATTCTGATGACATTAATATCATAAGCTGTAAATAATGCACTAATGCTACTTCCATAATACATCCAATTTTCGCGCCATTATGTCATGCATAGCAGCATAGGCATGGCTCATAAACTACCACTTTTGACGAGCTATAAATACAGCTGATATCAATGTAAACTTAGTAAGTACAAACTAAGAGGGTGTTTGGCTGAGCTTATAAGCTTTCAAAACAGCTTATAAGCTGTTTTTAAATTTAAAAACGACTTATAAGCTGTTTTGGAGAGTTTGTAAGCTCAGCCAAACACCCTCTAAATCAATTATCCCATTTTTGTCGAAATGCATTATGATTATGATATATGTCTTCCTCAACATTTGTGTGTGTGTGTGTGAGAGAGAGAGAGAGAGGGGTCTCACCTTGTGTGGGAGTTCTTTGGATCTTGCATGAAAAAAGGGAGATAGGAATTGAGAGAGACGCAGAAAGTGAGATGGTCATCGGAGGAGGGGAGCAATGAATGAATTGAGTGATATGAAACTTTGTGACTCAAAAATATGTAAGCAACAAATGGCTAAGCTCTTATTTTTATTTTTTATTTTTTGAATTTGATCTGCTTTTCTTTATCGGTCACTTTTGCTTTGGCAGTATGATTCAGACTAATTGAGTGAGAAAGAGAAAAGATATTCAAACTTGAAAGATAAAGTAAATCTGTGCTTTTCAGTCAATTACCAATTTGGCCTTCAAAATATCCACATTTTAATTTTTATTCTAAAGTCAAATTAAGTGCCAGACAGCAGCAAAAATGGAAACATGAGATTCTTTGTGTGTGTGTGTGTTTTATTATGTGTACATAAAGTTGGGATAGCTTTGGAAAACATATTTGATATATTACTCACTTTTCTTCCAATAAGATAAGAAAATTTTCCTTTTTGTTTGTCCCAATATATAAATATAATACTTTTTTGTGTTTTCTAGAGTTAGTTTCATTCTTTTACCAAACGACCGCCATTTCATAAACATGGTTTACATTTATGAGGACTTTATCATTGAATGGGGTAAATTAAAAAGATGCAAAATTATAGAGAAAAATAGCTGCCATCAACTTAATAATGTATATCTGAATATTGTAACTCATTGGTATTTCTTTCATTTGTAAGAATGAATGATAAGGATACGAATTTTAAAGGGCGAAAATTTTATATAACTCATATGTTAAATGTTAAGTTTGATATTCTTTTTATCTCATATGTTAAGTTGCTACTATTTTTAACCAATTGTACAATTTTATCCTTTAAAACATAAAAAACACACACGATTCACACAGATTCAACCCTCTCTGTACCCCGGCCAACCATCACAACGGCCAACCTCCCGAGGCCAACCTCCCCAGCCGATGGCCAACCCTCCAGTGCCAATCAACCCTCCCAACCTCCCAATCTTCTTTCCGTGCCCACTCTCCCTTCCTTCCTCTTTCCCGGCGGCCAACCATCCCTCTCTCCCCTCTGTCGGCGGCCAACCTCCCTCCCTCCCTCCCCCTTTTCCCAGCGGCCAACCTCCCCTCCCTTCCCATCTGATTCTCGGCGGCCAACGTCCCCCCATTTCCTCCGTCTGTTTTTTTTTAACAAATGAAGGATATTTATGTAATTTTGATTAAAAATGGATAAAAAGAGTAATATGTTAGTATATGAGTTAAATTAAGTAGGTATGTTAACATTTGGGGCATGGTCACCATTAACACAATTTTAAATACCACATCCCTTCATTTTATTTTATTTAAAAAAGAAATTAATGGCTCTTACAAAAGTACCTTTTAGCATACAATGATACGCTAGCGTGTGTAAAATAATAAAATCTTTACAGATACATATTGACATTCCAATTATGTGATGATTAAGAGCATGCAAACTTGGTTGGTGCACTTATATATAAATGTAGAGTAATCAAGTGTGACATGTGTAGGTAACTTGGTTCGTGGTCTCGACTTGAATCAATCACCTTTTGCATGCATGCATCCATTCACTCATGTCTCCACATTCTAATTTCACATTCGGTAATAATATCATTTATAGGGCTGGTGGTGATGATGATAAATATAACATTTATCAATGCTAATCATTCGTTACTTATTTAATTAATACATAATCTGTAACTGTACCCCCCATGAAGTGATCGGTTCAGACTTCCATGTTTCTGATCTATAGTCCCTTATGAGGGGTCAAAATGATTTTATTCCTCATTTGTTTTTTAAAAAAACAAATACAGAACTTAAATTTGTTCAGTGGAAGCCATGATGATTCAATTCTTAAATGGCAAAGGATTTGAGGCCATCAAACGAAACAACAAAAACTGAAATCCAGCAGACTACAAACAGTCAAGAAGAAAAATTACACATACGATACACTGCAGAATTATGGCTACACTCCCTAAGCTGAACTACCAACTTGGCTCAATGAGCCCACAAATTAATGAAAAAAGGCTAGAAAAACTAAGGGATATTACCTCATTAAACCACTTGTAAGTGCGCCTGCGTCGCGCAGAACTAGCCTTCTCAGCACAGTAGAGATAGTCGAGGCTCTAATAACTGTGTCATTGATCGTTAGCTGTCAGGTTCACCAGGCCGCTGGCGACTCCAACTCCCAGAAGCCGCCTTGCGCTCTCCTCGTTTCCTCTTATTCTTAGGGAAGTGTATCTGCGAGGACATGACAGTTGCCAAAATGGAGGCCTTATTGTTGCTCTCATCCTCTCCACTGTGCTCCGCGTCCTGAGCCTTGTCACCGGATTGGTTGTGGCTGTATTTGAAGGCGGACCCCTCGACTTCTGCTGCCTCGTTTTTTATGAGGATGTTGTCCACAATCTGTAATCACGCAACACAGTTTTGATTACAAGAACAAGTGAAATTATCTGCAAAACTAAAAGAATTGTAGGTAGCATTGCTTTGGACATTGATTGTGCAAAGTAATATGCAAGGATGCAGATGATTTCTTATGACAATGCAGTAAGTAATAATTGCGTTATGTGGTCTCGTGTTCCTTGTCTTACAAAATATGATCGATAAATGAATCAGATCAAGAAAGAGTCACAGCTTCTCATTCACATAGTATATCTACTTGTCTACACTAGGTTTGTTTAAACTAGAGGGAAAACATTAAAAAAGGATTCCAATTTTCTTACCTTTCAGAGGAGTCTCCCATTTGGGCTTGATGCTGTGTGACATCTATATCGACAGTAGTCCAACAGTGCTTTCAGTGATATCTGGATTCGGGATCGGCTCTCCAAAACTAGAAACTTCTGCACTGTCGGGTAAAACAAAATCCCCGATATTATAGTCCCCTATATACTGAGATGATGTATACAGGCCTCCAACTGGGACTGTATCTCCGTTGCAAGCAGAGAGTGTAGGGCTACGTACATCGCCTCCCATAAGTTGGCGCAAGTTCTCGAGGAAGAAAACCTGCTTGCGTTATTTATCAAAATCACATCGAGTTGAGCCCTCAACTTATGAACCTGAGTGTGCACTAGCTCGATTTTCCCGAGGATATGCTCTAGGAAATTATCATTTTCTTCATGAAATGAGTAATCTCAGGCCAAACTCATCACGGGTGGCCGTATGCTTATCTGCAAATAGACACCACGAGAAACAACTAAGATAAATGTGTTCGTCTAGCATGAAAACGACATATACATTCTTCATCATATAGGATAATAGATACAGAAATCTTTATTTTCTCTCTAGCAACATCAAGACTGCACCTTGACCATGAGGGCAGATATAGTGACAAAGCCAACATAAGAAATTATGCTTCAGTCCATTAGTAGGATCAGTACGTGAAAAAAAGTTAACATGTGGCGAAACAAAAACAAAAAGATTTCAGTTAAAAAACAATAATGGCAGCTCTATGAAAAGGAAATTACCATCATCATCATCAATCATCACTGGTTATTATGTCGTCATTGCTGTTGTTTCTTTTTACTTCTTCTGCAGCATCACCATGCAGGCCATTCGATCTTGTAGGCCTTTTCATGACAAACCTATAGATGTTTCAAAAACAGACCTATCCCAATTCCCACATATATGGATATATCGTTAAGAAAACGGAAATTATTGGCTCATTTGATACTTCAATAGACCTGAATTACCAGTCTCAAACAGGCCTGAATTACCATTATTCTCCCATGTAGGAACTCCATCCAGATGAGGCCTCTTATTTTCTGCAGTAAGACTCATCAGTTGAATGGTTTCTTTTTAATCAAAAGTAAGAAGAACAAGAGTGAATAACATAGCATAAGAAAAAAGATTGAACCTCGTTCAGATTGACATATATAATGTAATATCACTTGTATTGTATTCTGCACTCTCTTTCTTTTCCTCCTCTTGATGGGACCTTTTCTATGACTTTGAAGTGGAATCGGCAGCGACTTTGAGCCCAAATGTTCCACTGACCTTTATTCTCAGTTCTGTCCATTTGCATCGCCACATTAGAGGATGTATGAAGTTTCTCCAATGAGCAGCCAATCTTTTTTTCCTGAGTAAATAATGTGTCTGTTGAAGAGAATGAGCTTGTTCTATGTGTAACACAAGAAAATTATGGATTTGACTTAACCAAGCTAAAAATTTTCCCTAATCGACGCAGATGAACCTTTCAATCGATGTGGTTGTGTATAGTAATAATACAGAATAGTGGCAGAACCAAAGATTTCCATCTCTCTCAGTTTTTGGTTGAACAGATTGTCTCTCTCAGCATGTTACAGCTGATTGGATAGCTCAAGCAACATAAAAAGAGTTGACATAATTACTTACATAAATAATGTCACCAAAAATTGCTCATAAACTTGTTCTTGCAATGCTCGTAAGCGAAATATAAATGTGATTACCAGTCACCGCAGCCAGGGCCGGTCCTGATAAATAATGGGCCCTGGACGAAACAACAAAAATAGGCCCCTTTTCACTATGGAGATACAATTGAATATATCTAAAAAGATGCACAATATATCATTTATAAAAGAATTATTTTTTACAAAATTTGGATCCCCAAAAGTTTATAACAAAATTTTGGGACATTGAATATTTTATTTTTTGAAGGAATATTTATATTAATATAAGAGGATATATAAAATTTTGGGCCTCTAAATTATGGGCCCTGACGGTCGCCATGCTCATGCCTCGAGGACGGCCCGCAGCAGGAAAAAGGACACAGTAATATTATAACATGATTCACATTATAAAGTGCATCGTGGAAGTGTTAGGATCGGGTCGAAAAACGCAGCGGAAATTAAAATTTTTCGAATTAATAAATGAAACAACGATTATTTCATTCTAATGATTTTGACGACTTCACGTTAACATGATGTAAGATATTGAACGATCGAATCATTGCATACCTTTTCGTACTCCGTTTGATGTAGAGATTAGAAGCAATCAATTGCTCGTTCTCCAAACTCGCAGGGATCCAAACGTCTCCCCTCTATCAAGTCCACACTTTGTAGAACGCGTCGAATGAATGATTTTTCGCTAGCAAAACCAAACACTCCTTTTTCTCAAAAATCAGATTATCAATTGGACAACTCACGTGAAAAAGAAGAAAAAAAAAACTGCTGCCTTCTTTATAAAAGAAGAATGGAATATCAATAGCCAAGAAGAAAACATTTTCCTCATTCAATGTTAATAATCTTCATCATTAATCATGATTATTATTAACTTAATTATTCCACAGTTGGCGATTCACAATCACACGTTTTCTTTTCCTTTTTCTTATTTTTTTTCTTTTATCCAACAATTATATATATCTATCTATATATATATAATCTGATTTTCTAGATTTTAAAATTAATCAAATTAATTTTATATCTAATTAAATTAATCTAATTAATTTAACATAGAATTAGACTTGTTAATCCAATTATATTCAACTAAATAAATTTAATTGAATATCTAATTTAACATATTAAATTAGAACAAGTCTCAATTATTTAATCATCATTAATTAATCGGATTCAACTATTGAATCAGTTCAATTGATACGTTCTAGCTTTTTGTGTGTGACCCTCTTAGGTTCACGACTAGTACTAGTAATAGGCTTGTAACAAATTACAACTTAAACAAATAACATTTATTCAATTAATTTATCCAATAAATTAATTCGCTTGAAATTAACTCTTTAATTTCAAGAACCTATAAACCATGGGAACATCTAGCAAGTAGTATGGTCACCTAGCACTATGTGAAATAGCGAGTAAACCTATTTTGATTATGAATCAACATACACGTACGGTCCTTCTATTATCTAATTTTCCAATTGGATATTGAGTATGGAATTAAATCGAAAACTCATAAATAATCCCAATAGTTACATTTTCATTAAACTCAATAACTCCTTATGAATCAATATTCATCATGCCTTGGCCAAGGTCTTCGAGTTATGAATAATGAAAACTGTAGGAAATTCTCTTGTCTCAAACAAGTAATAGATTCTTTATCGACCACGCATTAATCTCCATATTTATTCATATCGCATCCAACATAAAATCTTTAACGATTGTCTAGCAATCAGATAATATATCAAAATGAAATAGAACTCATACAAGATTACTATGGTGTCTCAAGTCAAAGGACTAATCATGTACTATCATAATTTAGTAATTCTTATTTCGATAAATTCCATATAAGAATTTCTAGCGGGTCAGTTCAGTGTACTTGTTCTCTAACAAGCACCCACGTATATACACTTACGTCAACTACGTTAATATTGAAGAAACACAATATTCTCATCTTATAAGTGTTTATCATACGTGCGAGTTATTTCCAACAATTCAATGTCCTGTCTTGAATAGTCATTTCACTCGGAACTAATTTTAAGACCAAAGCTTCAAAGACACATTTCATAATCACCATCATATGCGTGACCATATCTTATAACTTATCATGGTCTAAGGACTTTATCTAAAGTATATAAATTATTAATAACAAATACAATAGATAAATAAATGCCTTTATTAATATAAATTCCAATAAGATTGATTTTACAAACTCATTAAAAAGTAAAAACGACCAATCTAATTGGTGCGCCGGGTGTAACTCTTTCAGGAAGTTCGACAAAAACATTCTCTGCAGCTTTCAAAGATTCATAACCTTCAACCAACATTTTCTGTGGTTGATAGATGTTCCTATACTTGTGCAGTTCAGGCCATTCTCACCAAGCTCGTGAACTGTTCTGTGAACTTCTTAAACATTACCAAAAATCGGCTCTGGTCAAAATTCATCTTGATGGACTTTTTAAGCTGGAACCATGTGATTTGCTATTCAGCTTGGTCTGTTGTCTCGTCCTCTATAACATGAATTGCCATTGAGTAGCAGAAATCGATAACAACCTAAAAATCATGAAGCTGATAATTTAGTCCCAACATGAATTTATTTTATTTGTGCAAGAGTTATAGAACATCTCAGCTGGTTTCTATGGAGAATCAGGCTCAAAGACCTTCTGAGTATTTGAAACACAGAAGTAGAAGATAGAAATCACCATCATGTTAATGGTGAACTGAGAATTTTTCTTCTCCAACTATATCAGAAAAGTATAATGAATTGCAAAAGGTCAGGAATCATATTTCATTTGAAGTCCCGAATAAATCTTCAACTTATTTATTTACAATGTATATATTATTATAAAACCAAAAGATAATCCGCATCTAGATGGTAAAGGAAATTCAAACTTCTCTTGTAGCATCACCTTTTTATTCAACATTAAAAAGTAGTTCACCTTGTAGAAAATCTTACTAGAAAACAATATTTTGTATTCTAGAAAAATCTAAGAAGTAAAAGAAAACTGCTAGTGTAGATAGGTGAAAGAATGGTCTAAAATAAAAGGCCTAAATGACAATCTATTAGTATAAATAGATTCAATGATTTGTTGTAATGATAAATTGGCCTATACTTCTACTTAGTTTCATAATATATCACCTATACTAATCACACCTGCATATATAATTATGTTAACACACAACACCTCCAACCATGAGTACAACACATGAAACCAGACCATCAAAAGATAAGCATAAATCCAACCATTACTTTAGCAAAGTGAAAGCTTGATTATCTTAAGATGTGCCTAATCTCACCAATTCAAACAATCATAATCATAATTCATCTAATTCTGAAACCCTAAATTGAAAAGATCTTCTATCATGTCTCTTCTAACTAAACTAAAACCATAAACTCAACTAATTATCAAGCTTCAGCTAAGCAAAACCACACAAAACATCACCTAATTCTCATCCAAAAACCTTCAAACTTTAAGATACACAATATGACATAATTAAACAATAATAAAAAAAAGTTCTTGTACAAACAATCTATTAAATTGAAAAGGAGATAGTTAAAGGAAAAATAAAACAATACTTAACTCCAAGTTCAAGAACTAATACGATATATTATCAAACTAATAACCAATTAAACAAGCAGCTCAACACAAAGATATTAACCAATAGAAAACATTAATTAACCAATAGGAAACATTAAAAAGAACTTATTAAATGTCATGTCATTTAGTGATGAAAGAAAAAAAATGCAGTTCCAGATAGAAGAGACTATATGTTACAATTTACAAAGTTCCCCAAATTCTAACCCAAAACCTCACAACTTGAAAAACACCAAGATAACATAATTGAACAAGGAAAAAGGAAACATAGATGTACATAACACTCTTGCTCATCATAGGGAAACAATAATAAAAAATTACTAAATTGACATTTGGTGATGAAGAAGAACATGCCAAGTAGAAGTAAAGCACCAATTAAACAAAAAGCATGCCAGAGAAGCACAAGGAGTTCAGCACAAAGATACTAAGATTATACCATATGCGTTATGAATATTCCCATATAGAAGAGACCGTATGCGTTACAAAGCTCCCAAATTCTGACCCAAAACCTCACAACTTGAAGAAACACCGCGGTAACATAATTGAACAAGAAAAAAAAAACACAGATGTATTTGTTCATCATATGGAAAAGTCGCGCCACATCTTCTCATTTTCGATCGCCAAAAGAAAAAACTGGAAATATCTATTTTGCTTCAAATTGAAATGTAATATTATTATTGCAATAATTATAAAATGTATCATAAATTAAAATCAAAACAAAAATGAATGTCTGGCAATTAACTCGAATACTTACGTGATTAAGTTTGAATCGACTGCGTGGCTCATTGTATATGCCCCGAAAAATGAACAAAAGAAAGTATAACTTAGTATGAATATCAATCAGCTTGTCCAAAAATTCATGAGTTAACTCTAATAAATAAATAACCTGATAGGGTTAGGGGTGAAATTTCTAATCTAAATATTTTCAGCTCGAACAACCGGTAATCAAATAATCCAACAACCTAATAGGACCGACCCCAGAACTTAGTGAATTGACATGATTAATTGAAATATCCTCATTACATTTCAAATTTTATTATTTTGCTTTTGAAAGTCATTTTAAACGAGACTATTCTCTGCCCCAAAGAAAAAGAAAAAGTTCACGCAAGATTAAGGTGAAGAAATTTGTGCTTTTGTTTGATATTAATTATATGATTACATGTCTTGGTTAACAAGACCTCACAATATTTATGTTCATATATGTTCCCATTGTATATTACTCTATCCGTCTCGTTGAACATGGTTCATTTGTTTTCGACGATTATTCGGAGAATGGTGTAAAGTTGTTAAAAGGATAAAAAATTAGATAGGAGAATGGTATAAAGTAGTTAAAGGGATAAAAAGTAAATGAAACTCACACCTTTTGAAGAGTTAATTATTTCTTTAAAATGAAATGAACCAAGTTAGATGAGACAACCCAAAAAGAATACTGGACAAGTTCGGGGGATGGAGGGGTTATATATTTTCAATGTGTATATTATTAAGACCTCACTGATTATAAGTTCTCATGTATTATTATTAATACCTCACTGACTATAAGGTCTCATGGTTCTACATATATTTAAGACCTCGCTTAATAGTAAGGTCTTATGTTACTATATATATTTAAGGTTATATCTCCAGTTGAATGTCAAATTATCTAAAATGTCAAATTATATAGTTGTTTAAGATTATTATCACCAACAAATTATAGCCACCAACATAATAGTTGGTCCTATTGGTACTATTTGGTGATAATAATAGTAAGGCTATAATTTCTTATGTTACTTAACTGATGTCTATATTATGTATTTCCACTATATTTAATACCTCATAGAATATTAAGGTCTCATGTTGTTATATATTTTAAGATCTTATATTGTTATATACATTTAAGACCTCACAAAATATTAAGTTTCATAGTATTGTTATATTTAAGATCTCACAAAATATTAAGATCTCATGATACTACATATATTAAGACCTCATAAAATATTAAAGGTCTAACAATTACATGTATAATTTCATGGATATTAAGTTTGTCTATGTGGCAATATGAGATATTAGCATGTATTATATATATGGATAATTGCATTGTTTATCATTGAGTATATTTATGATATGTTCACTCCTATCTACCTTTTAATTTTGTCTTTATTTATTTATTTTATTTCAAGTTATTGGATTTTTGATATTCCCTCCGAATTTTTAGAGTTGGCACCCAACTTTATTACACGCAAATTAAGAAATGCTTTATTTAACAAGGAAAGCATATTTAGTGAATTAATTAACAAAGAGTCAACATCACTAAATTTTCAAACAAGAAACTCGTTTTCAAACAGAAACTTGTTTACAAACCGAAAATTTCAAACACTAAATTTACAACTGAAATTTTCAAATTTTCCCGGTAATATCCATTACAAAAGGAATAAATATGTGTGTTTAACATCTCATTTCATCTGCACATTAATTACATCCATAAATGCTTCCAAAATGGTGAGAAGAAAGGAGTTTTCGGAGGAAGAGAAAAATCAGTTGTCAATTCCTCCTCGAAAGCAAGATTAACAAACAAAATGGCCAAGGGCAAAGGAAGAAGTTGTCATCTTCTTCAATTCTTGAAGAGGACCATCTCTGTTGGGCTGCAAAGAATGAAACAAAAACAACAAGGTGAAGTGATAGCATTGAAGAATGGAAAGAAAACAAGCGTGCAAAAGAGTTCATATTGATCTAGAGCTCATCAAAAGCTTGGATCGCATCGAAGAACAACACAACGAAGCTTAGCATTTGGTGTAAAGTGCAGCCAATCAACGTGGGAAAATGGGTAAAGGTGGATGATCGACACACACCACCCTCTTCGTCCGGATTTGACAGATGCTAACAAGATGCTAAGGGTACAATTCTCTCTTGAAGCACTAGAACTAGACACTTTGATGAACACATTGAAGTTTAAGAGTATGCATAATATAGTGCATATTGATGAGAAGTGGTTTTATATGACAAAAGGGATGCAAAGGTACTATCTAACTCCTGATGAGATTGACCCACACAGATCATGCAAGAGTAAGAAATTCATCACAAAGGTGATGTTTATGTGTCTTGTTTGTAGACCAATATTTGGTGCAGATGGAGTGTTTTGTTTGATGGGAAAATAGCATCTTTCCATTCACATATGAGGAACCACCAAAAGATCAAGCAAGAATAGACCATCCGGAACAATGGAGACCAAAGCAATTGAGTCCATAACCGAGATGTTATAAGAGATTGCATTATCAACAAGGTATGGGTAGATGAGGGTGAATTTTGTGATTTGTGTCACTCAATGTGTTTAGGTGTTTCATTAGCTAGTCAATATGATTGTTATGATCAGAACTTATCATGTAAGCAAATTCGCTTAACATTTTCATTTAATGAGAAATCGGTTTGTTTATGTATGTTTATGCCTACTCTCTTATTGCAGATTATCCCGCAATAAAGAGAAGTGGTGAATGTGGGCAACATGTAAGAATACAACAAGATAATGCAAGACCCATATCAAAGATAATGACCCTTATTTAGAGGCATCCATTGATGGAGGTCTCACATTTACACTGTCAAAGAACCACCCAATTCACGCACCTTAATGTGCTTGATTTGGGTTGGTTTGCTGCAATTCAAGCAACCGCAATATCAAAAGTATGTCACACAATGGTAGATTTAGTGAAAGTCGTGGAGAGATCATATGAGGAGCTAACAACCAACAAGTGAATAATGTTTTCCTAACTCTACAAAGTGTTATGGTAGAGTCTTGGTGGTTAGGGACGAATCGGTATAAACTTCCTCATTTGGGAAAAGATGCGATGATAAGGCGGATACATTACCCCTCGACTTGTATGTGTCAAAACAATTAGGAAAGAATGTCTACTTCATCCGCTAGAGTTTGGATTGAAGGATGTGGTGGAGGTGCTCGATGAAGAACCTAGGAATTAACTTAATGAAGTTGAAGAAGAGTGAAGTTGAGTCAAGGATATGAGATCAGGTTGCATAACAAAACATTTTGCATATGTTTGATGTTTTGATGTAAACTTTTTGCGATTAGAACAACTTCAACATGATGCTAATGTAATCTAAGTGTGTAGAACTAAGTATGCATCTCAATGATATTTTGGCAAATCAATGATGCATTACAACTTAACATAACATGGTGTGTAAAAGTTGTCATCATTTCAATTCCAAAATCAATTTCCCACACCACCAAAGACACAATAATGAGCAACATTTCAAGACCCAAAATCAATTTCCACACCACCAACACACAATAATGAGCAACATTTCAAGACTAAAATCAATTTCCATAGCCACCAAAGACACAATAATGAGCAACATTTCAAGACCCAAAATTAATTTCCACCAAAGACACAATAATGAGCAACATTTCAAGACCAAAATTAATTTCCCGACCACCAAACACAATAATGAGCAACATTTCATTACAAAAGAACTATAGGAAAGATCTCACCAAGAGGCGGTTGTAGGCACCAAATGAGCAACATTTTATCCGCCCATTCCTAAATTTTTGCGTCGCGTTTGATCTTCTCCGCCGCCATCGCCGACGCGCCGCCGCCGCGCGCCTCTACATCATTGGAGACTTCTCTTCCGTGACCCTCAAGCAATGGCTGAAAACCTCTTTGATTTGAGTATCCGCACAAAAGCTCGTGCCCAAACCGATTCTCGGGAGAAGGGTTCTCTACCATCGATTCGACCCCAAGAAATCTTCAATTCGGTTTACGCACGACGGATTCGTCAAGTAACGAATCGGGAGGAGTGTTTCATAGCCCCGACTTGTCAAGAACCGAGTAGGTATCGGGATGAGGGTTTCACCATGGAATCAACACGAGATTTTTATTCAAGCCGAGTAATGATCGGAGATGCAAGATCTTAGGGCTCGACCTTGGAAATCTGCTTCATCTAGGGTTTTGACACGGATCATGAAGCATATCATAGGGAAGGGAATTTTGGGTGTCGCCGGCGATAGAGGCAACATGGTGGTGGCATAGGGTTGCGGTGGAGTGAGATCGAGCCATGGAAGAGAAAGAGGCCAAGGAGGAAATGAGTATTGCGCAATAGGAGCCAAAGAGAGAACGCAACACTTGAGCATCATTGGTTTTTAATTAAACTAATCCTAATAAGGGATACACTAATTGGTGGCTTTACCCATTTTGGGTAATGGGCCAATTGTAAAAATTCATCCATTTTTGGCAAAGAGACCAACTCAAAAAATTCGGAGGGAGTATTAGTTAAAACCTTGAGTTTAGTTTTCTTTTAGTTTATGATTATTTGAATATGTCATGTTTATATTTGGAGTTATTCTTTAACTAAAAATCAATTTTCTTATCAAAAATTGATTCGTTAGTTAAGTTGTTGTTTTTTCAAAATGAAGTATGTTAGTACCTTAGACAAATTATTTATTTTATTATTTTGTTTAACATGGAAAATCAAAATTTATATTTACTTGATGAGTTTACATTTTTCGTTTTGTTGTTCAAGCTTAAGGTAAATAATAATATTTTATTATTTAAAAAAAATGAAGATGTTATACTCAGATTTGTATATTATATGATCTCTATTCTATATGTATATGGGGCAAAGCTCAATTTGATTGTTTTTTCTTTGTTAATAGCCAAGCAAACTAACGTCAACGCCAGGCAACTAGAGGTTACGTGTTTGAAAGAAAAAAAGAAAAAAAAAACTATTTTGAATCATTATTATAAATTCTTCCCTTTTTACTTTGACCGGTGGTATCTTTGAATAATGAAAGAAAGACCTATATTAATATTCCTGCCTAGTAGTCGTGGACGATAACATAATTTTGAACATAAACTTGTGGGAAATCATTTGAGTTTTGTTAGTTTGCGTCGTAAAAGAACTGTCAACTATAGTAATATTTTTAAATTCAAGTATATAGAATACATCAATAAATTAATAACGATTACAGACTGAAATAAATGTAATAATTATTAAAAATAAATTTATGCCCATACATTAGCATGGATTATATCTAGAAAAATTTAATTGTGGATGGGCATGCTTTGAAAAGATCAAGCATGAAGAAAAAGATCATTTTTCGATGGCTTTGGAAAAATTCAATCAATTTTGTTTGACTAAATACAACTGATTAAATAATCTTCAAATGTGTTTGACTAAATACAACTGACTGAATTATCCTGTAAGAACATAAAACATGCAAGAATCTAGACGCCGTCCCTTTAGAAAATTATAGTTATCCTGCGTTTGTATTTATATGTAAATCGTCAAATTTATTGCGCACCTAATTAATATATATTTGCTCGAAACTCCATCAACTCACTATATAATCCCATTCTTATACCAAGATTTGATCATTCAATCTCCACACAAACTCCTACATAAAGTCACACACACACACGAACTAACCTTACGAAACACAATACCCATAATGGCAAAGTTCAATATTAATTATGCAATTTTGGCTATTCTTACTTTGTTGCTAGCCACACAAGTTAACGTCACCGCTGAGAAACAAGGTGATGAAGGAGATGAACTCTGCCTCAAGAGTGAAAAGCTTACCAAGATTCGTTTCTACGCCCATGAGGTGGTGGGTGGTCCGAACGCCACGGTGTACGAAGTCGCACGCTCCGCCATCTCCACAGATGAGATGACCTCGTTCGGGAAAATCAATGTCGTAGACAACGTGATCACCGTCGGGCCCGACGCCAACTCGGAGAAGTTGGGGAAGGTTCAGGGCATCTTGACCTCCGCCGACATGGAGACCACGGCAATTGCGATGAACGTCAACGTCGTCTTTACGTCGGGTGAGTATAACGGGAGCACCCTCAGCATTGCCGGTCGGAATCTGGTGCAGAACCGACGGAGTCACCTGGCCGTTGTCGGGGGAAGCGGTGTTTTCCGGTTCACCCGTGGCTACGCCGTCTTCGGCGTTTACTCTAGCCGCGTCGAAGATTCTGTGTACTATGGTATTTTCGAATACTCCATTTCCGCCACTTTTTGTCACTAGATGCTGTGACAAAAATGTGAGATATGATCAAGAATTTTTATTGTGTTTTTACTTTTTGGAATTGGATTTAGATGTGGTGCAAATAATAAAATCCCATGTGAGATGTGATCAATAATTTGACAATAAAATGTGTTCTTTTAGAATTGGATTTAGATGTGGTGCAGTAATAACATCCCATGGATGTCTAATGGTAATGGTTTTAAATCTTACTCTATTAAAACAGAAAAGTGTGTGATTATTGACTATCAACTATTACAAATTGTGTGACTATCAACAGAAAAGTGTGTGATTATTGACAGATAAGGTTAAAATTAGAAATTACAATTAAATTACCAAAAACTGTATAATCGACTATCAAATTCCGGGTTGAAATCCAGTATCCCATAAATGATGTCCCACTTTCAATTTTCATAGTTATTTTCCATATTTTTTATTTAATTTTAATTATGCATGCTTTAATTTAATTTATAATTATTACCTACAGTTTATTCCACTTAATTAGGATATATAATTATTTTTATTATTTAATTTCACTTTTATTAGTTTATAATTCATTATTAGGATTGATAAATCCAAACTAAGGATATATGATTTTAAAATTTTTGAAATAAAAGTTATATATAATATATAATATTATAATAAAATTTATTTTTATAAAAAATATTAAAATAGTATATATAATAATGAGATATGATGGCACATATAAAATTTTGAAACATTAGATCTCATCGGTCATCCCTCAAAACCACCTACAATTAATCATATTCAAAATCAAAACCACCAACAATTTGTGGAATATTGTTTGACCTTTTAATTTCCTAACTTTTCTCATTTTGTACGCAAAGCACATTTTACCCATTTTCATATAATTTCACTTTGAATAGAATAGGTAGTATACATCTCAAATAAAAGATCGTGAAACTACTTTAAATTTTATATATAATATTTAAAAAATGAATTCAAAACGAACAAATTATACCTATTTAAAATTTTAACATATTAAAATTTGAAAAATATTAAATAATTTATGTTTTAGTTAATTCTTTCTTTTTCCTTGAAATCATAACGTTTTCCAAACCTTTTTTATTCTTCCTTTTCTCCTAATTCTAACTTTTTGATATTTCAAATTATGTATTTCTATTTATTTTATATTAAAAATTATTAATAGGACATTATGTCATTAATTAAAATAATTGTATATTATATATTATGATTTATTTTAAGAAACACCAACTCAATAATTTCATCCAACTGAATGAATATCATTAATAACCGCCGACAATTTGTGGCATATATATTGTTTATCTTCCTTTTTTTTCATTTTATACACACAAGAAAAAATTAACTAATTCAGTATGTCTTAGCATTCACTTAATGTTTATTATTCTATTAAATTTGCAACCAATAAGTAAATAAAATCATTCAACATTTATCCATTTTCGAAATTTCAATTAAGACTAAATGATTGTAGAGCCTGTATAGTTTCCATAGTTTTTTTTTCTTTCAAAAATAGTTATTCAACGAGACCGGGTCTAGAATAGGGATGGCAATCGGGTCGGGCGGGCACGGATAATGCCGAACCACTTTCGTGACCGCGAAAATGATCCCGCCCGCGACCCGCGACGGCAGGAGATTCCCACCATACTGCGACCATGGTACCATGATACCATGAACCCGCGAATTAAAGTGCAACAATCTGATCTTCAGCACTCTGATTCCAATCTTTTGCTGTTAAATAGCTATTATTAGACATTCATATTTGAATTTCATAATTTTTTTTTTAATTTATATGTAATATTAATTTAGTCCTGCTTCATTTTAATAACTTGTTTACATGTAATCCAGTCAATGGCACAGCTTGATAGATAAGATTACTCATTATCTGGAATATTTTATGTTTGATCATTTATCCAGAATGATGAAGGTTCTATGCCAATTGTCGAGAGGAGAACATGATAAGTCGTGCATGAGAACCATTTTAGTACTTACATAACCAACCTTTTCGTGTACAATCAACGAAATATCGGTTTACTTAACAAATATTGTTCCCTAGGCTGCAGATATGCCTAAATAGTTGCTAATATCCCGGTTAATTCCTTATCGCCAGGATTGGTGCCACCATTCATCATATGAAGTGTGGTGACAAAATTCTTGAATCTATGGAAACATTATACGCCTTTAAAGATCATGCTCTAGATACATACCGCACAAGCTCTCGCTTTTCTCGCTAGAGTGTCAGCGTAATCATCTTCACTAGTTCTTGAGCCACTCTTCTTCTTTTCTTTTTGAAGGGTCAATGGAGCTATCTGCGTAGCGTAGATAGAAAGCATGAGGAATCATTTCATTTAGATACATCATACATGGTTGCAGATTATTATGGTTCTAATTCCTATTTTCATAATCTAGAAATTAATTAATTAATAAAATAAGTTATTAGATGAGAGGATTTCACGGGTTCGTGGGTAATTCGCGGGTATTTTCGCGGGTACAATTCGCGGGTACACGGGTTTCGCGGGTACGGATAGTGCCAAACCATTTCCGTACCCGCGAACTAAACGGGTATTAGTTTTAAACCACGAACATACCCACGGGTACGAAATGCCTACCAAATCCACGAATAATCGGACGGATATCCGCGGGTTTCGGGTATCCGCGGGTCGATTGCCATCCCTAGTCTAGAATTTGAATCCACATTATTAAAATCCTTTTCACACTAATTTCAAATGTCAACAAAAATAACAGAATTTGTTTGACTAAGTACAACTAAAGAAATTCAGAACATAAAAGATGCAGCTGCAAATCAAAAGTATTTCCTAGCTAATAGAAAATACTAGTATTAATGATAAAGCAATTAAAACTTAATACTCGTATAAATAGTTATTTTAACAACCTTTTTATGCATAATTACCGTGAAGCACATATTAATATTAGTGTTAATCATCAAATAAATTATCCCAAAACCAGTTCTTCAAATTTCTAAACTCCACATTTAATTCCTTTTACCGCAAGATTCTCAAACAAACATCCTCTAAACTATATCTACTTTTAGCTAGATCGATATAATGATAGTCACAGATAAGCCTTTTATATTAAAATAATAAAAACATTTGCTAAACATCATTTTGGGATGATTGGCGTCGATCAAATGCCATTGGCAATATTACTGATTTATATATCAAGATCCGAGTAAAAATGATGAGAAAGCAAGATTAAAATATCATGTTCGAAACTGTTGAAGCTGCAGCTTCTTCGATAGATTTTCCCAGTAATTATAAAATGATAAATAGTTTTTTTGGATAAATAAAACTATATTCAATCACGTACGAGGGATGCAACCTATAAAAGAAACAACGTTCAACAGAAACAAAGCCAAAAATAGAATCAAAACAACTCAAGCTATGGATTACAAATCCAATCTCCTATGCTAAAACAAGTAGTGTCAGAGAAAGCAAATTTGAAATCTAGAACCAAAATCTTGGTTTAATAATCTCGATTAAATCCTCGCAACAACTTGAAGTATTCTTGAACACCATCTCATTTCGATGAATCCATAAATTCCAAACAACACAAATCCACAAGTCTTTCCACCACTCCAATGATAATTTCTTCTTTGCAAGTCCCAAATGTTGCTTAAGGTGGCAAATAGGATTAACATGTCATAATTGAGACCAACTGTAGCAACTGCTCCAAACCTTATGAGCAAAGAAACAAAAGAAGAAAAGATGCTCAATAGATTCACAATGAATCAATCAAAATGGCCATATGTCATCTTCAAACTCCCTTAGCATTCCTCTTTTCGATAGATTTCGTCGAATTGGAATCCTGTTTAAAAGAAGTTTCCAATAAAAAGCTACGACTTTACTATATAATAATAACGATACGTTATTATTATATATTATTATTTTTTCTTAAGACAGATAGGTTTATATATCAAAGCAACAAAGTCGAGATATAGACACTTAATTATTTAAAATTATATATATATATACATGTTCGTATCCTAATATTTTGAGAGTTTATAAAATGTTGAATAATATGCTGATAATATCTAGTGACTTAGAAATTATAACTAAACACGAACATATTTTCTTGACGTAAGATACTAGTCTAATAAACAAAAATAAGTTAATATCTACTTGATCTAATAAAATTTCTTATAAGACTAACACCTCAATTACTTGAAAGTCGAGACTCTATATAGATCTTTTCCCAAAGAATCCAAACTTTGTTAAGCATAAATTGTACTCACTATGTCCCATTATTGTTGGCTCGTTTTCCTTTTTGGGTTGTCCCATTAAGTTGGCTCGTTTCTAAAAAAGGAAACAATTTTACACTAAAAAGTATCTTGAATTTCGCGCCACACACTACTTTACACACAAAATATAACTTTTTTTAATCTACGTGCAAAAAGAAAGGAGTCATGATTCATGGGACGGAGGGAGTATCAAGTTTCCTTGAAAGAATGTGCTTTTGGATTTTATTTTGTGTAGAAGGTGTTGTCATTGGATTATTTAGAAAAATAGTGGGCTCAAAACTAATATTGGGAACCTAAAAGAATGAATGGATGGGGCAAACATTATTCAATTGTAGTGGTACAAATGGGCATGTGGGTGTGATCATGCCTTAATGTGGATCCATTAAAGCATTCCTATTAAATCATACAACAAGTTCATGTATTGCTAAAGTTGGTGTTAGAAATTATTTTGTATGGGTCATTGTATGATTAAAGGTTTCTAAGTGCTCTAGTAACCATCCATTATCACTAAATAATTAATTTACTTTTTTTAATCTTTAAATAACATAATTATTTTTAAAGTTCTACAAATATTCCAAAAGTGCTATGATAGATTTAAACTTCAATATTAAATAAGTATTCTTGCTGAAAAATATCATATACAAAAGAGCAATTCATTTGTGTATATAATTATTATTTTCGAACTACAAGTATTACTATTGTTTCGTCATAAGACTTGTCCTCTAAAAAGCACACGAAATATGCAAAAACATTTTAGGTCTTCGGCTAATCTAGGTCTTGTAGATGGTGAAGGTAATGGTACATTCAATGTAGGATGCAATGAGATAAGTTTATTGTACTATTTTCTCCAATTTCAAGTTATTACCAACAACAAGAAGCAAAAGGTTGAACCATGTCCTCTCACAACAACAAAAAAAAGAACCATGAGAATAAATTTAAAAGAATAAAAAAGTATATATTGAATAGAAGATTCATTACAAACTAGTGGTGAAGTATTAGGTTATTCGAATATCACCAACGTTACAATTGGTTTATTTGTTTTGTATAGTTTACAAGTTATTATTGTTAGGGATCACATCAGACCACTTCATCCAATTAAGATGATATTGTCCGCTTTGCCAAAAGTTCAAGACGGATTTGTTTTGACCAACCCCAAAAGCGCCATACTAATTGGAGTGAATTCTTAATATATGAAGACAATTCTTCTTCTTCGATGAGGATTGAGTTTGCACCATACCCAACAATCCTCCCTCAAACCAAGGACCACATCATGTCCTCCTCGAATGACAATCCGAACCTCTTGCACCGTCGTTACCACCCAACAAGACTCGCCACGCGACCACTCTTGCGGAAGACTTTCGACAAGGAACCACCGGATTCAATCGTGAGTTCACTGGGGGTTCACCTCCACATCGAAAAGTAGTCTTGTCCGCCCACGATTGGGCCCAACCAAACCGCCGGCTCGATACCATGTTAGGATCGCTACCGCCACCATTTCGTCCAATTAGTATGATATTGTCTGTTTTGGTCAAAAGCCAAGACAGATTTGTTTTGGGTTCAACCCCAAAAGCCTCATACTAATTAGAAGACAATTCTTCTTCTTCTCTTCGATGAGGGATTGAGTTTGCACCATACCCAACAATTATATTAGAACATATATTTATCTAATTCGTACTGAAAGTAACAACTATGATTTTTCATTCAAAAAAAATATTACATAATAAACTTACACCACTCATCTTTCATTAAAAGAAAGAAGATTTTTTATTTAATTTTCATCTCAAGAATTAGCTACAATAATTTGCCTTTCAAATTTTTAGAAAAGAACAAACATTAAACTAAAAATTAACAAAAAGAATTTCTTTTTATTTGTATTTTTATTTCCCACTTTTTTCACTTTTGTTTGTATCCTCATCATTCGTCCCACGCCAAACACATCCTAACTTTTTCATCATAGCCGGCTCCGGCCCTCCTTTTCCTTTAGAAAAAAAAATGAAATAATAGGAAAGGCTCCCCAAAATACCCTTAACATCTCATCGTCAAAATAACTTGCGCCTGATAGAACTCCTGGTCCATTTCCGTCATTTCAGAGCTTTCATCATTATTTGTAGTAAAATAATAATGCACGCTTAACTTTTCAGTATTCTGTGCTTTTCCTGACTTCCTTCTTCCTCCCTTCACCTCTGTATAACTGTGTATACTCATGCAGGAAAGCCTCTACCTATATATCATGCACACAGTAGCGCACGCACCGAGTTTGTTGCTGCGTGCTGATCTCGCTCACGCCTCTGCGTATTTGTTTGAGATTTTTTTATCGCGGTGCCTCCTTTTACATTTCGAAAAATTTGAGTAATTTTGGAGGGGGAATGCTGGTGCTGGAGGCGTTGATCGAGTTTCTGCTGCCGTCATGGTCAGAGGTGCAAGTCTCCGTGGCGGCGGCGGCGCTGGTGTTCGCGGCGTACTGGTTCTTAACCGTCACCGCTGGTGCGGACGACGGGACGCTCGTGGATGGTTCCGGGACCGTCACGAATGTGAATGGTGACAAAGAAGAGGTACCTTCCGTGATTTAATAACTAATTTGGATGCTTTTATTTATTTATTGCTATGCACTCCAGTGTCGTGATCAGTCTGTTGCGGTGTTTCATGGAACGTGATTTGTTTGTTGATTATGGAAAGCCAATTACGCAATTCTGTAATTGAGCTTCTAATTTGCAAATTGTTTAAGCACTGCGTTTTTGCTTCACTTCCTTTTTCTTTCCTCCAGTTTACAGCTAGTTTCCTATGGTTTTATTGACCTGATTTACGTTATTATGAGAAAGAAAGAGCTACTATTGTGTATGTAATTAAACTCTCGATTTAACAAAATATTGCTTCTGTTATTGCTTTTAAATTAGAGATCGGGCAGCATAGTCTGTTCCCGGTTATTTGGAGAAAGTCTGATTTGTTGGAACTGATGATGCTTATGGCATTTATTAACCCGACTAAGATTGTTATTTCTGACTGGATAAAGGCAATTCTGCCCTGATTCATTAACTCACTCTATTCAGAGAACTAAAAAAATGCTTGAATTTTGTGCAATCAGTCAACAATTCTCATGAGCCTTTCAGTAATTCTCTATCCAGTTTCCCGCCTAATTTAACTGGCTTTAATGTTTACTTATTTATTGTATCACAGTAGATTTATGTTTCACCCCCTCCCTCTCCCATAATAGAAATCCACTGTATTGGAGTTGACGAGACATGATTTTTGTGAAGATTACATGTGACGGATTTGATTGAACTTATGCTGTATAAGTTAAAGCATTTATTACTGTCATTAAAGCACTTACATTTGTGCTCATTCAGATCCATTACTTATACCCAAGATTTTGACACTTCGTATCTTCTTTTTGCCTTTTCTGTTCTGACAAATGCACTGTACTTTACTCAGCTGCCTCTTGATGCTGTGTATTACATTTACTTATTCACTATCTGTTTCCTGGTATTTCTTTTTCTTGACACGCATAGGTGGATCATTATAATAGAGATGTTCAGAGAAACTCAGTGTATTTAGTTAAGGTAATCTTTTCTACGGCAAGCATCTTTTGATCTCACTAGTTCTTTTGCATATTGAACTGCTTTATTATAAAATTGAAGTTCTAAAAGTAATTTTCTTAGAACTTCGTCCCTTATGATTGTAAGTTCTGGTTTCAGGTGGAGCTCTTAGCAGCTAAGAATCTTATTGGGGTGAACCTGAATGGGACATCAGATCCTTATGCAATTATCTCTTGTGGTGCAGAAAAGCGCTTAAGGTGATTGATCTCTCTGGGCCCTCTAAAGCACTTCTGGGCAAGATTTTGGAAGAGGCATGCCACATTCCTCTTGTAATTTCTTGTCTATATATCTACATGACATATTGTGAGACTACGTTTTCATTTAATTATCTTACACATACATTAAGAATTTTGTTGGTGAAGTGACTTTTAGTTGAGTGGCCTTCTGGGATATACCATCATCCAATAGTCCTTCTCAAAATCCTCCCGAAACCTTTTTAATTTGATTCCACAACTTCTTTCAGTTAATATGTTCATATTTTATAGTAATGACAAAATTAAAGGTCATTCAAATATAGCTTCGAGAGAACATTTTCTTGATGTACAACCAAAAATCTGAATGAATTGATCAACCAAACAGGACATATTTTTGTTAATATTCTGATGGAGATAAAGTTGCAACGTTGTTTTTAGATAAACATGATCCTCTCGCAATAGATGCAGCCAAAGCCCGAGTTGTTTAGACAAATGCACTGTACTTTACTCACCCATATTCTCTTGCCTGGCTTCAAAATGGGAACACAATTCATGTGAAACGTCGTGCAATGGTCACCTTCTCTATTGGCAACAAATTCACAGACACTCTTTGGTGCGACATTGTGCCCATGGACGCGTGTCACTTACTTTTAGGTCGTCCGTGGCAATTTGATCGGAGCATTATCTATGATGGCCGCCAGAATACATATTCTTTTACTCATAAGGGTGTTAAGTTAGTACTTTTACCTTCGGTACCATCCTCTCTTACGGCGATATCACCATCATCCCATAGTGATGCACCACCTCAAAGCAACCAAGTTCTACTTCTCTCCCGGGCACAATTTTTTCAAGAATGGGAAAAAGAGCAACCAATTTTCTTACTGTTACCACGTGAAGTATCTTCGTCATCCAGTCAGTCTCCGATGGTTTCTGCTCTATTATCAGATTTCGAGGATCTCTTTCCTAATGACTTACCAAGTGGCCTCCCGCCTGTGCGCGACATACAACACCACATTGATCTAATTCCGGGTGCTCAACTGCCAAACAGACCCCATTATCGAATGAGTCCGTCTGAGCATGAAGAACTTCGACGTCAAGTGGAACAACTCCTACATAAAGGACTTATTCGCCAGAGTTTAAGCCCTTGCGCTGTACCAGCTTTACTTATTCCAAAAAAGACCGGTGATTGGCGAATGTGTTGTGATAGTCGTGCTATCAATAAAATTACAATACGGTACAGTTTTCCTATTCCTCGTCTCGATGATTTACTGGATCAACTATCTGGTGCCACTATTTTCAGTAAACTGGATTTACGAAGTGGCTATCACCAAATTCGCATCCGTCCTGGCGATGAATGGAAGACGGCTTTCAAGACTCGTGAAGGACTCTTTGAATGGTTGGTCGTCCCATTTGGTTTATCTAATGCGCCTAGTACTTTTATCGTGTTATGAACCGCACTCACGCCTCTCATCGCACGTGTGTTGTCGTTTATTTTGACGACATACTTATTTATAGCAAATCGAATCGACCATCTCTCGCATCTGCGTGAAGTTTTCTGATTCTCGCAAAGAATGTTTTTGCATCTCCAAATAAATGTTGCTTTGCGGTTAGCTCATCTTATTCTTGGGATATAGAATTTCAGTGAGGGAATTAGTGTAGATGACACCAAAATTGTCGCTATCCGCGATTGAAAATACCTACCACTCTAACGGAAGTTCAAGTTTTCATGGTCTAGCCTCCTTCTACAGGCGTTTATAGCCCACTTGCTATTGCAGCGCCCATAACGGATGTCATGCACGGAAATCATTCCGGTGGACGCCGAGGTCGAGGCGACTTCAATCTTCTTAAGTCTAAGCTTACTCAGGCTCCACTACTTGTGCTTCCTGATTTTGACACACCCTTTGAACTTTATTGTGACGCTTCTAAAGTTGGCATTGGTGCCGTAATTAGCCAAGGTGGCCACCCAGTGGCTTATTTTAGCGAAAAGCTCACCGGCGCTCGTACGCGCTATAGCACCTATGACGTTGAATTCTACTCTATTGTGCGCGCCATTCGTCACTGGCGTCATTATCTCTTTCAGCGAGAATTCGTTTTATTCTCTGATCACGAAGCACTAAAGTTCCTCTCTACTCAAAATTCATTATCTGCTCGTCATGCCAAGTGGTCTTCTTTCCTACAGTAATTTACCTTTGTTCTTCGCCATCATTCGGGTATTTTGAACAAAGTGGCTGATGCGTTAAGTCGGCGTTCCATGCTACTCGCTGAGATGCGCCTTGCTGTCCAAGGATTTGATGAATTCCGTCACCTATATTCTTCAGATATTTATTTTGGCCCTATTGTTGCGCGTCTGGCTTCATCGTCAGATCCCATATTTTCGGTGCACGATGGATTTTTATTTAAAGGGGTCGCATTATGTGTTCCATCGTGCAGTTTACGCAATAAACTCGTGGCTGAAATCCATGGCGCCGGTCATGTTGGACGAGATCGCTCTGTCGAGCTTCTTTTACGGCGTTTTTTCTGGCCTTCTGCTCGCAAAGACATGGCCCGTTTTGTCGAGCGTTGTCGCATCTGCCAAGTTTCCAAAGGGTCAGCAACTAATGCTGGCCTTTATCGTCCATTACCTGTTCCACATGTGCCGTGGGTTGCTCTTAGTATGGATTTTGTGTTGGGTTTACCTCGTACCCAACGAGGTCATGATTCTGTTTTTGTCGTAGTGGATCGTTTTTCGAAGATGGTTCACTTTATCCCATGTAAACGGTCTGCCGATGCAAGTCATGTTGCTTCTTTATTTTTTCGTGAAATATATCGTATTCATGGTTTGCCAACTTCGATCGTTTCTGATCGTGACACTCGTTTCTTGAGTCATTTTTGGCGTTCTTTATGGCGCCTTGTTAATACCGAGCTTCATTTCAGCAGCGCTTATCACCCTCAAACGGATGGTCAAACGGAAGTGGTAAATCGTTCATTAGGTAATTTGTTGCGTTGTTTGGTTGGTGACAACATTAAGTCTTGGGATCTTCGTTTGAGCCAGGCAGAATTTGCTCATAATTCCTCACTTAATCGGAGCACTGGGTTCTGTCCTTTTCAATTGGTTTATGCTGTCATCCCTCGTGGCCCTGTTGATTTATTACCATTGCCTTCTTCACCAGCGCCAGCACCCGCTGCAGCTGAGCTTGTTGCTGATTTGACTCGCCTTCATGAAACTGCACGCCAAAATCTGGAAGCTGCTAATGCTCGTTACAAGCATGCAGCTGATAGTCATCGGCGTGATGTCAATTTCGATGTGGGTGATTTTGTTTGGGCTGTCCTGACTCGCGATTGTTTCCCGGCCCATGAGTATAACAAGTTGGCTTCTCGCAAGATTGGTCCGTTGGAGATTGTTGAGAAGATTAACCCCAACGCCTATCGTCTACGTTTGCCCAGCCATATTCGCACGTCCGATGTTTTTAATGTTAAACATCTTATTCCGTTCCACGGCGATAATTTATCTGGAGATGAAGTTGAAGACGATTCGAGGGCGAATCGTTTTTACGAAGGAGAGAATGATGGAGATAAAGTTGCAACGTTGTTTTTAGATAAACATGATCCTCTCGCAATAGATGCAGCCAAAGCCCGAGTTGTTTAGAGTTCTTTAGAGTTTTTATAGTTATCTCTTTAGCTATTTCTTTGTTAGTTTTATTTGAACTTCTAGTATAAATAGGACTTTGTCTTTCTATTATAGGGTTTTTTGTTTTTATATGAAAAGAACTTGGTTTTTTTCCCTATCGTAGTGTTCTTCCGGTATTCAACGACGAATCAACGGATTAATACTAAACTTATACGCTTCCCCTACATCATATTCCATTAAGTCAATTTCGTGTTCCAGCACTAAATTTTGCATTTGAGTCTTTCCACATTGATAGCTCTCCCAAAGGTGTTAACTTTGTCTGTCTGAATATGCATATCAATTTGTGTCCTGGCCAATATAGTTTCTTTTTCACTTCCTGAAGTTCTTGAGTAGCTCTTTCTCATCTTTGGTTACTTTAAATTTTGAGTGGTTTAGCCTCATATTGAGGCCGTTCAGGCCGGGAGCATCGCATACATTAACTCACTCTCCTGAATAATCTGACAGCCCTTATGATTTCTGTTTCTGTTTTTCATCCCTATATGTGATTATAATTCAGTTTTCTTTGGCTTCTTATAGTTCTATGGTATCTGGCTCAAGAAATCCTATTTGGAGGGAGGGATTCAATTTTGTAGTGGAGGAGCTTCCTGTTGAGGTAGTTATTTTCCATTGACTCGTTGCGAACAAAACATAACCAAGCTCCAGCAGCTCATCTCACGATGCCATTAAACAATTCTCTTCCACTGCATCTGGAGTGTCACAAGTCATTTACAATAAAAGTACTTCAAAAGGAGATTTACATATATCAAATTTTGTGAATGAATTTAATAAAACTACCCTTTTCCAATCAATTTTGTGCTTCTCAAATAAATGCTGGTTAATGTCTTAGTTGGATTATTTCGATATTTGTGATTCCACAGCTGTCTTTCTTTCTCATTCACTTTAGTTAAGACTCAGAGTGGAACGCCTTTGCCTTGATATGAATTGATACATTCAGAAATGCTGATGCCTAATGTTTAAAGAGAACAAGGAATCCTGTGAACAGGGCTATAGGAACAAACTCAGTTCTAAAAATAATACAGAAGCCCTGCAGGAATTATTATTTGTGAACTCTATCTAATTAGTACATCATTAGGAAGCTGAATTAATGTTTTGTGCTCATTTCTACCAAGAAATATAACTGAAAGGGAAAGGAAATTAATAGCCCTCAGTGAGCTAATGTGACTTATAGTTCATGTGTACATTCTATATTAATACAGCTGGTTACTTTCTGGTACTCTTTCTTGAACTAAGTCTTTACTGAATTGTACTGCAGATTAAAGTGACAGTTTATGGTTGGAATATAATTCGGAGAAGTACAGTTCTTGGTTCTGTGCATATTTCTGTCGTACAAGAAGGTGAAACTGGTGCGATGTGGTATACATTGGATACTGCATCAGGGCAGGTTATAAATTGTTTGAGATGTACCAACTTTCAGATTTGAATACTCTATTTCTCTTTAGTGTCTGTCCTCTATCCTATTCTTCGGATTCAACAAACTCATAATTCTTGGATGTTTTAGGTATGTCTTCACATTAAAACCGTCCAACTTCAGACGGACTCTTCCAGGTAGGTTTTCTTTCGGGGCTGCCAATCATATCTCTTCCTTATTCTTTTTCTTTTTCTGGTGCTTCTCCTTTCATTTTAATGGTATCAACTTTTGCTCATCATATATATGCACCTGCTTACTTTCTTAAAAACTGTATAAGTAGAATAACTTATTTAATAACATACATACAAGTCAAATCATATTGTTTTTTCTTTTTCTTTTTGTTTATTTTGAATCCACAATAAAAAAGACAGAAATATGTAGGGAGTTTGAGAAAAAGGCATTCACCGAAGAAACAGCAATCAGTTGGAGAGAAAGTGAGCAAGGCATTGCAGGGATAAAGAGAGTAGGAGTAATGTTGCAGATGTCAGCTTCAAAGAGGTAAACAATTTTCAAGCTGAATTACTTGAGCTTTAGACATGATCGGAGAAACATTTTATGGCATGTCCCCTTCTCTACTATGATGCTGCACTTGTCACAATAATTTTATGGCCTATCATAATGAGCGAGTAGATTCAGTTCACTCATTATTTGTGAGAAATGCTAATTCAAACATTAACAGTACTAAATCTTTTGTAGACTGATCTTGTTTACTCTACTCTGTTTTAGGGGTTTGAATGGTTGTGCAGATGCTAACACTCAAAGAAAGGTTTTGAATAAAGAACCCATGGTTCCTTATCAGAAACATGGCCCACTGCAAACCATATTTAGTCTCCTCTCAGATGAGGTATGTTAATAGTTATATTTTAACATGCTAGTTATTGGACTCCATTTCTAGATTCTCCTGCCTTATCTTTTGTTTTTGCTGTTATACTGTGTTTTATACTAATAGTAACTTTAGTTTTTTGTTGCAAATGATGTTCTTCAGGTGGTTGTACATAGCTATTCATGCGCTCTTGAGATACAATTCTTGTATCATGGCCGAATGTATGTATCAGCAAGACATATCTGTTTCCACTCTAATGTTTTCTCAAAGCAAATAAAGGCTAGTTTCTCATCATCTTTGCTCCCACGTTGTCTATTTACTCCTAAAAGATCGAATCTCTTGATGAGGCATCAATTTCAGATTCTTGAAAAACATATAATTAGTCTGATGAAGATCTCTTACAGTTAGATATCTTTTTCAATTGTGGCATCCTCTTGCTTAAGTTGCATCCTGCTGAGTGTATGTCTCATTAACCATGCACTTCGTTTGCATGTATATTTTATAATTTTACAGCACAAATCAAAGTCTAGTACATAGGAAATTCTGATGAAAGTAAGACTGAAATTTATGAGACAGTGTTCTTTTGTCCCATTCTACTTCTGGGATTGCGGAAATAGTTAGCTCAGTCGGTTCTCTTAATGTACAATGGCAATCAATTAATTTAAAAGAGTTAAATTCGGTGTCCAAAGGAGGATAGCCACGAGAAGGGTGTGTTCAGCATGGATTCGGGATCCTAATTTGCCTAAAAATGAAAATTAAGTTCTAACATATGCCGAGGAATTGCCATTTTCATCATTGTATCTTTTTGTATATTCGAATTCCATCGCTGATGCCTATGTCATATACTAGTAATTTACAGATTAAAATAGTGAGAGCTATTAATTTATTTGTGTTGCTTCTTTTTATATACTTCACTTATATATTGCCCTTTTGGTTTCTCTCTAAACTTAAGTGGGACATTGATTTGTTTTTTCCTATGGTTCTGCCCTTATTCTTATGCTTGCATTTCCTCTTTGGCAGGTAATTATACCTTTCGGAGACATAAAAGAGGTAGATGACTTCTTCCCAGTTTCATTACTGCATTGCCATTTTATGTGCTGGGTAGCCTTTAACTGGAACTCTGGAAGGCTTCAAATCAACAGATTTCTTTCTTGTCACAGATAAGAAAGAGCCAACACGCACTGATTAATCCTTCTATCACAATAATTCTTCGAGAGGGTACTGGAGGCCATGGTGTACCTCCTTTAGGAAATACTGATGGTCAGTATATTGTTTCTTATTTTCCATCCTCAATTGCTTATGCCGTTCCTTGCGCTCCTTCACCGATGACTACTTTGTAGTTATGCATGATAGGCATCTGGAGAAAAATTTCTTCCTCTGTTGTGCATGCGTAAAGAGGGACAGAAAGTTAATGGGCCTGCTTGAACATGATAATTAAATCTGTGAAACAGCTATTAAGTACACGGATATCGTACATAACATTATTCTTTTCTAGGTCACATTGTTAATCCTTCTCCGTATATAATCTTGTCAAACAAGCATATGCAGACTCCTGATGCTAGTGAAGTGGCTCAGTTGTTTTCTGAGAATGAGTTGCTTTCAACTTTTAACGTGGAATTCCAAATTCTGACTATACTTGAATTGCCTAAACTTAAATTAACAACAACTCTGGCTTCTTTGTTAGAGGGGTCTATGCCATCTTTTTATATAATCCTGGTGCATGAGCTCATACACAAAGTGAGAAGCAATTTGTCCATAAAATATGTTTTTCAGTATCTATTCTTATCTTGGATCAAGGAAGATTTCTAAATCTTAGATTAACAATATGTGAAATAACATGTCAAGTTATCCATTGTAGCTATTCCTGCAAGAAACAGGAGTTGGCTTTGTTCTTGATGATTCTTATCTTTTTACTTAAGCTGGTGCATCAGTTAACAGTTCATTGTGTTTTCAATGTTTCAACCTGTTGAGGAGGAACTCTGAAACTAATCTTTGGATTGGTCCAATTAGACTGCTGAATGTATATGTGTTCGACCTTGTTGACATCTGATTTTGTTGTCCTGACTCCTAACAGATACTTTGACTTTTGGTTTGTTAGCTGTCTTGATGTAGTTAACATATTCATGTTTCTACTCAGGCAGAATCAGATACAAATTTGCATCTTTCTGGAATAGGAATAATGCATTGAGAGCTATACTACATGTAGCTAAGAATTATCATGCCATGTTAGAAGCTGAAAACAAGGTTTGATCTTTGGCCTCAATCTTCATAAGCCCTGATTTGGCCATTTCATTCTGAATAATGACTTGATCTTGTCATATGTACTTTCACTGTACTTGATCAACCGACATATTAAACTTGCTGCATGGTTGTATGTCTCAGATGGAGAGTCGTTATTTTGCACACATTGATCTAAATTGGTGAAAAGAGAATTAGCCAAAAAAAATGTAATTATTTACAATCTTGATAGTAAAACATTTGGATCTGACCCATTATTGTGGAAGTATTTAAGGTCTAGATTATGAAGACTTCCTTGAATATTGATTAAATAAGTGATTGGCTTATATGCACAATATGTTTAGTTCATAATAATATCTTCACACATTTCACTTGAGAAAAATCCTAGATGACTTGGAGGCAAAGACTATTTTATATAAGCATTTGTTCTTGCCTCTTCATTTTTTTAGTAGTTCTCAACATATGTATCTATTTATTCAAAAAAGGAGAGGCAACAGTCAGTATTGCTTGCTGAAATAAAGGAGGAGGAACCAGCATTGCTTGGTTCCGTAAAGGAGGAGAAGCAGTCAGCGTCGAAAACCTGTAACTGTGGTGTTAAAGGCAGTGAAAATGAATCTAACACTTCTGAGGAGATTGTGACCAAGCCTGAAAATTTTCAACCATTCATCAAAGAGGAAGTGCTTACTAGTATATGCAATGTAAGTATCTGCTGTCCTCTTATCTTCAATTGAGCAAGATATTTAACATCTTGATTTATTGCAGGATGTTTTTCCATGCACGGTGGAGCAATTTTTCAAATTTATTTTAGATGATGATTCAACTTTCACAAGTGAGTACCGTACTGCCCGCAAGGATTCTAATCTGAAAGTAAGTCGCAAAGAACTCAAAGAAATTGTATTTCATATCAATAGCAATTTTGGGACTTTATAATATCCGTTGGCAAGGTAAATGAAGTGCTGGGCTTTCTTTTCTACTCGAGCCAATGTTAGATTTAATATAGAATTTTATTGTATAATGAATGAACATAAACTCTAAATTAATTGTCTGAAGTGTCCTCTATGTAACATCAGGTGACTCCGTGGCGTGCCTCTAATGAATACAATGGTAAAGTCAGAGAAGTTAAATACAGGCAATTGTGTAACTTTCCATTATGTCCTCCAGATATACCAGTAACAGAGTTGCAACATGCTGTTCTATCTGCAGATAGAAAAACAATGGTAACACTAACTTTTCAATGGTATAACTCTCTCACATTTGTTTGTCTTTTGGCATTATTATGATGATCTTTTTGTTATGTACTTGATTTTCCATTAGGTGTTTGAGACCGTACAACAGGCAGAGGGCATCCCCTTTGCTTCATATTTTGAGGTATGCAAATTCCTTTAGGCTCTGGTTCTAAGGATTTAAGAACTTTTTAACTTAAATTGGACAAAGATAGCAAAACCAAGTGCAGCTTGTTTCTATGTGATATTTGGTATCATTATATGATTTCGATATATTAATCTGGAATTACTCCAAATTAGTTATGATTAAGCAAATTAGTGATAGTCAAATGAAGACGGTGTGACTTCTCCAGAATTCTCATTAGGATATGCAACGTCAAAATTTATATTTTTTATGCCATAGGATAAAATGATAAAGCAGCAAGCTTAGGTTTCTTTTTTCCGTCTTCTTTTGTTTTTGTTCCTCATCTTATTTTTGAGGTGTACTCAAATGACATTCAGGGCCACTGTCGGTGGTCAGTAGTGGCAAACTCTGAGTCCTTATGCACCGTGGATATCAGATTTGGTAAGTTTCTGCTCTATCTTATTTCTTTTCATGTAACAAAATTTTAAAGTTCATTTCATCGTTGGTCTTGTTATTTTCACTACTACCATTATGCGTAACTCAAGTTAAAGTGAAACTCTGAATATATTGACGTTTTGTAACATTCTCAGGTGCATTTTTCAAGAAATGGTGTCTGCTGCAATCTAAGATCAAGACAACTGCTGTTGATGATGTATGTATTCCATTGTCATTTCCAGCCTCTTTCTTTTTCTTATTATCAAGCCTATAAATCATGGTAGATAAACAAAGTTGGGATGAAAAAAATAAATGAAATGACAAAACTGATCTACTCCTGCAGAATAAGAAAGTATACAAGATAATGTTAGAAGCTGCCCATGCACACATCGAGCCAAGGATCTCCAACAGCAACGAGACTAGAAATACTCGTTCTTCTTCCGTTGTCATCCAAGAACACAATTAAATTTGGTGATACGATTATGAAGTCCGTTCCATGGGCAGATGGCCCCTAATTATATCGTGGCTTCCGATGTCAGTCAGGTTCCTCAAGCAGCCTAAAGCCAAAGCCAGTTTCATGTCTCAAAATATTGTTCCTGTAAATTTTAGTATGGTGCATCTTGTAAAGTGCATGTGCTGATACAACACAGAAATATATAATAATGTTAAGAATTCACATTTCGCATTAGCAGTAAGTTTTATTACACCGGACTTGGTCAAATGATGACATTAGCCGGCCTGCAATTTTATGCATCTCTTGTCTGTTAGGAATTCACTATTTAATTTTATATATATACAAAATATCGTTAAAGGGTGTGGTAGGTCTTATGACATATGACTTTACATTCCATTGAAATACTGTTAGTACTTAACTAAGTAATTGAGTTTCATCCACAAATATATCAGTCGATATATACATATATAACATCACAATCAAATACTCTCTCTGTCCAAGCTTACATTTGATTTATTTTTAGTCCATCCATCAAAAACTTGTATTTTTTCTTTTGGGCATAGCTCTTACATAAATCTCATAATTTTTACCCATTTATTTACAAAAAAAAATCATCATTTTTCACTTACAATATGGCACCTTTTCTCTTATTACTTTACCCTCACTAAAATTTATTAAAATCTATATCACCAAAATCAATACAAAATTTTGGTGGAAGGAGGGAGTAATTATGAAGAAACATGGTATTCAAAAACTTGAAAATTATATCATTAAAAGAAACACTTGAAAATTATGAAAATCAGGAAACCGGAAACCTAAAAATAGGTAGTAATCAATTGTGACAATAGCCGAGGTTTGAACAAAAGGAACCACAACCGCAGGCACACATGGTGTCTGCTTTACTGTTGCGGCAACTGTTGCAATCAAGTAGCTTTCTTGATGCTGCATCTTTTTGCTCTATTTCTTCCGCTTCCACTCCTGCCTTCCGAGACGACGACAACGACACTACACCAAAAACAAAAGCCGTTTTAATTCCTTTAGGAAGATTACATCGTATGTAGATTAGATAAAATTCAGTCGAAGGAGATCCCAAATGCATACAACATGATATATAAAATAAATACTTCCTCTTATAACATATAATGTTCATTAGTAATACATGCCATCGTTTGTTTTGGGAAATATTCATGCACTTGAATATTTCATATGTAAGTTACATCAGAAATATATACATGAGAGTGGATCAATGAAACCATCATTTTTTATGACTCTGCGAACCATGCATAAGGCGTTGAAGATGATGCAAAGCGGTGAAAGTTGTGATAACGAAAACTTTCTAAAATTATTTTGTTGTGTAACAATTTTAGAAAGTTTTCTTATGCACAACTTTATATTGTTTTGTGCATTATCTTCAACGTTTTATGCATGGTTCTCAAGTTCTCAAAAAAGATGAGTTCTCACTGGATCCAACCCCACATATATATATATATATATATATATATATATATATGATAATGTTATGTATGATATGAAAGACGTAAATGTAATATTAATTATACATATAAACTAGAAAATTACTAATAAAGAAGGAACCTGCGGTGGTAGTGAGCAAAAGAAGAGTGAAGAAAAGTAGCTTAAGGGAGACCTTATTCTTGTCCGTGCTTAATTAGTGATCTTATAATTTGGTACACATTTGCTCTAATAAGCTCAATTTATAGAGGAATAAAGGAAATGAGACAACAAATATAAATATTATAATAAGATTAATAATATAAACTTGGGAATCCACAAGAATGAATGATCACATTAAACTAGAAATAAGAATCTGAATTTATCACCTCTCGTTTTTCAAGAGTGATTTATTCGTCTTGTGTGATTTGCAGACTAAACACACCAAAGATACTAGATAGTAGTCGCTGATTTCCCATGAATTCAAAATAAATAAATTCTGAAAGGTCACGTGTTCTAGTTTTTCAATGGTTAAGGTGGGTTCCTATGTGAAAGGTCACAGTTGAACCCCACCAAACGCCTCTAAGCACACACACTGGTTTTCCAAGTGTAGTTTACATGTCATTTGTGGTTTGCGGCTATTGCATGCGAACGTGGGGTTTCGTCGCACCAAGGTAGTGGCTGCGGTTCCCCATGATATAAAAAAATTAAAAATAAAAAAATAAATTCTGAATTATTTTTTGCATTATTATACACTACCATTTCAATTTCACTTACTAATAAAAGTCAAGCCGGCAGAGAAAATTGGGGATTCAAAATATAGAGTAGAATTAGACTAGCTTCAAAAAAAATTCATTATCAGAAGGAATCTAGAAGCTGACCAAGTATCAAAAGGGGGCTTTGGACATAACAGAACATTTACATGGGATTTTGTATAAACGTAATCCAAGGTATGATAGAATAAAAGAAGCTTCTAGTTTATTTGATAGAAATCTAATTTGCTTCTGTTAGCAGTCTTTTGATAATTAATTACTAGCTTGTTGCGTTCACACTTAGTTTAAACTGGAATACTGGGGAACAAATCTCATTTCATATGATGTATTCATAACAACCAAACATGATCTGAGTCATCGTTTATGGAGGATCTCAACTATGAAGTGCACTTACCATCAAGACGAGGAAATTTCTGGTCTTAATAGGATATGGATTAATTGATTTCATACTTGGGTTAAGTTTGTGGGATTAGTTATTGTTTTGATAAATTTTCACTGTCATACTCTTAACAAATTTCAATTATGTCTTATATATCTTCTTAGATATGATGCGTGTATGTGCACATAACGCAGAAACAACATAAACTTGTTCTCTAACCAAAAAGTATACTTGAGAAACAAATGAGAAGAAAAAAGTGTTGATATTCCCACCATTCCCATAAATTTACATCTTAATTCATACACTATCATCATCTCATTCTCATATCAATAGCTTCTAACTAAAATGTGATCGTTCTGGTTCATGCAGACTGGCTAATAGCTGCCTTCAGACTCTGAATCAACTCTGGGTTATGACCGAAGCTTCATCGGATATGGCTCGTTTGGAAGTTGTAGGGCTCGTCTTGATTGGCGCCCATATATCTGCACCATTGCTGCTAGCAACTCCAGCAGTGAATGAGACAGGCACAATGCATAAGCCTCTGGCGCTGAGGCTGGATCCTTCTTCTCCCTACAGGACAAACACATCAACAAACATCGCATTTTAGGTGCCTCCATCAACATAGATCAAGTAATGTATTATGCATAAGCTTCCTATTTTGCAGGACATAAATCTATAATATGCATAAAGCTGATGTATAAGAACGTGGAGTTGCAACGAAACAATCCTCGAAAATGTGATGAAAAGGAAGCATACCTGTAATTGTGTTGGTGTACTATGCAAGTATGGAGCACTCAGTACCTGAAAGCATGGGAGAGTAAGATGCAGAGTACAATTTTGCAGGCAAAATGATGTAAGACCAAATGCAATACCAAAATTTCTTCGATGCAAAACTAACAAGTTCATAAAATGTTGGAAATTGGGGCCAATTTTATTAGTTCCCTAACTTCTCGTTTGGGCTGCATTGTGTTCTTTGTTCATGTCTTGAGCTGCTGATAATATTGTTGGTCACCAACCTCAGTTCCTTTAACTGCCGGCCTCATTACCACCTAATGCCTCGTCTCATTCTTTCTAAAAGACCCTTTTCATTATTCTCTTGGAAGATCAGCCAGAAAGCAAGATTAGGCACATTAGAAGCCAAATTCACCTACCTAAAAGGCAACTAGTAAATATATGACTAAATTGTTATATAGATATGTCAGAAATCGTAAGGGTTGCTATTCTTGAGGAGAATCTTGAAACTTGAGGGAACTTGTTTACATCTTTAACCGGATCATTGTGATTTTCTCCATGTGATGAAAGCAAGATTTTAGTCATTTTACAAATATGCTTACAGTTACATTTTTGGCCAATTCGTCCGACATGCAAATGAGTGATTCGTTGATGAAGTCGATGCTCGAAAAGATCAATCATCAGTTTAAAGTTACTGATATCTTTCATTTAGCGATGGTGAAGAAACAAAGATTCGTACCTTAACCTGTTCGTGAAGAAACCTTATGTACTCCATTGCTTCTAAAAGTACAGAAGCTGTATCGGTCTGTAGCGAATGTAAGAAGTTAGGGAATGAATTGTAAACCAACTGATGGATGAGCGCAGTACAGAATAAATTAATTACTCATTTTTCTCCATTTGAACGTGTTTAGGATGTTCCAGGGGAATGTATTAGGAGGAAAATGTACATGAAAAACATGATGTGTGTGCAAAAGAAAACAAATTTTCCCAAAATAAATCATAGGAAGGCTTCCATCTCATATGCATCCAAGAAAGTTGCGGTATGCTGAATGATCAATGGCTATAAATTTCTGAGACTCGCATGCAAAAATCAAAACTGTGCTTTGAGATGCACCCACCTTCCCATATGGTGAGACAAGCTGTTGTAGAGCAGAAATACGTGCACTAATCTTCTCTTTCTTTTCCTGTTCCAAAGAAAACTGGTAAATATGGATGGAGAAATGTGATTCAAACTCTTTTTTTCCCTAAACAGGCTGAAACAACAAAAGATTTAAGAAACTGCATCAAGCCAGAAGTTGCACGTGAACTTGCTAAGCAAGTAGATATTCAATTGATAACACAGAGGTTTGGCACTTAAACCCGATGAAGCCAACAGAAATCAGACTCGTGGGATCACTGATGAACGAAAGTGACTAACCTTTGAAGAAAGGGATTCATCAGTCTTTAGCCGTTTTGGCATAATGTCCACGAAGCTGCTTTGCTCAAGAGATATAGGGCCTCGTTTATGTTGCATCATCTTCTCCCATACAAGTTCCTCTTACTAGACAACAAACGGCAAAAAGTGTTACTTCTACGCAAGAGGAAAGCAAAATCCCATTAATATGCAGGCACTTAGGGTACTTGCATACTAAGAAACAGAGTAATGTATCTAATTCAACAATAAGTGAACTATATCCATTATATTAGAAATATTAAATAAGTTGTATGGAATTCTGAACTAGACCGAAAGTAATGATTCACAGAATCATATATTTCTTTATTCTCTACCTTAAAATAAAATCCTCAGATTCGAAGTTAGGAGTAAATAATCATCAACCATGAAATGCTCCTAGTAGTTCTATAAATAAGTAGAGAATAAAATATAGCCTCCGAAAGTTGGAAACATCCGAGGTGGAATATGCAGTTCTAAACAGACAAATTGTTGCACCGCAGCAGGTTTGATTTCTATAAAAGAATATATGGATTCATAAAAACTAGAATATATAATGCAAGTATAGTGTACTATTCCGGTCAAAAATTCCTTAGTTAGGCCTAAAACATCCCTATATTTAATACGAATGCCCCCTTGAAACAACCAACAGGTCTCTACCAAGACAATATCAGATAACATAATTTAATGATACAGGCTCACAAACAGACAAGGCTACTATAGAATATCAATTAAACTTCATAGTAATACGAAATACTCCCTCCGTCCATCAAATATATTTATTTAATTCCATTTTGATCCGTTCACAAAAAATATTCACTTTCCCTTTTGGAAATATCAACTTCACATTTTTACCCTAAATCTATCCATTTATTTACAAAAAAACCGGTCATGACCCACCTTTTTACACCTACCGTCCATTAATATATTCATTTATTATTCCCATAGTCCACTTTTTACATCCGCTTACTTTAAATTCATTACAATTTACTAAAACTCGTGCCACCAAAATCAAGGAATGAATTTGGTGGACGGATGGAGTAATAATATATACAACGCAGGATTCTACGCTTCCAATCCAATCTAATATTTTATTTCACCATTGTCTACCAAATTACATGTAACGATGACACAGAAATAAAATCGGAATAGGAAAGAGAAAATCCTCAGCTGTTATCAATTCTCCATTCTCCTTATTTTAGACACATTCATTAATGATTCAACAAACTCAATATCCATCAACAATGGAATCTACACCAGAAACCAGATTCTCTTGGCTAGTCAACAGCATTCATTTTCTTGAGTAAAATGAATGCAGGAGATAACAACTATTCAACCACCAAAATGTTTCCAGGTTCTGGTTTCTAACATTAGAAAACAAATAATAATGATTATGTCACAATCCAGATTCCAGATTTAACATTATAACTGACTCTTTTTCTTGCCAGTGTGAAATTTTGATTCTCCAGATATACTGTGAATGAGACCGATATTCGAAAATATAAACTCATGCGGGCCCATACCATGGACATATTTGCACATATAAAATTAAAATGTTGTTTAAATGTGCAGTATACATGAAATATCGTCGTAATCTAAGGATATGAAGATAATTAAATAGCAGTGCAGAGCCATGCATGTTACGATTGTAAAACTATTATCCTAATTATCTATATCTACAATGAAAAGTTATGCAAATCAACAAATTCAAGATTGATCACAAATTATGTATAGCAAAAAACACTGTCAACGGTCTGCACTAGGCTTTAATTACTCAAACTAAGCATCTAGTGAAACAACTAAACACCAATAAACGCAAGGCAGTTTAAATATCAAACAGGTGGAAAAAATTAAATGTAAAATCTACTGATGAAAGAAACGGAAAAAGTATTCATGGCGGAGTTGAAGGCTAAAGGGCTCACCCTCAATGCAAAATCTGCATCAGAATCAGTCAGAAAAAATCTCAACTTTCGATATTCAAGAACGAACATGAGCTTCAATAAACCAAAAAGTGATACAAAAATCTCAACTTTCGCCGCGGAATCCACCGTCCCACCTCGAGAATTCCATAACCGAAGCCCTCTTTAGACCTTATTAGTAATTTGAGTCAGTGAGCTGAGCGGCGTAAGGATTTGTGCCAACACACGTAAAACCTTTGCTTATTATGCAACCGCTTGTGTGTGTGTGTGTTCGTTTTCACACGCGGAAACAGACGCATACACAAATAAAACACCAAAAGAAACGGCTTTTCCTGAATGGGTTGAAACAGAAAAGCAGACTGAAAGTTGTGGATTTTGCTAATGGGAATAGGATCACGAAAATCGTGGATGTATGAAAACAGGGAGAGGGCTGGGAGTTTAAAAGTGCGTTTATATACATACAGTTAATCAATGAAACGAAATGAAAAGAGAGAGAGATGTGGAAAATGGAAAAGAGTATTTAGTAGAGACAGCTAATATACAGCGAGGGAAGGGAAAGAGAAAGGAGGAGTTTGAAATGAGGTCACTTCACTTTTACTTTTGACTACAATGGATAATGACTGCTATCATAATTAATAAATAAATTAGATTATTTGTTTTCCTTTCATCTTTTCTTTTTGTAATTTGGCTTTCCTTGTCTGAGCTGTGAAAATAAAAGAAAAATAATAATATTCCCTCTATCCCCAAAATATATTTCTAAAAATCTCGATCTGAATTTTAATAAAAAATATTGAGTATTTTACGAGTGAAGTAAAGAGTTCATATTAGTATAGTATTAAATTAATTAATAGTAATCATGAATAATAAAATATATAAATAAGTGATATTATTGAGGATAATAAGTAGAAATCATTGTGGGTCATGAGTGTAAAAAATATAAATAAAGAATATTATTAAAAAATAAATAAATAATATTTTATGAGATAATTTTCATAAATAAAAAGAGAATAAATTTAGAAATCATACCTAAAGAAAAAAATTAAAAATAAATTTTGGGAACGGACACCTAAAGTCTAGATTCAATGATTAATTATCAAGATCCAAGACCATGATATTAGCTTATGGGAACCCGAACGTGGATTCGAGGCGGGCGGCAGCAACAATGTGAGCTTGTGGACTTGCCTCACTTATGCATAGAGACGGCAAAATGAGTCTGACTCGATTGGTCCATTCGAGATCTTGGGTTTGAGTTGGTTTGAGCTTCAAAATGAAAGATCTAAAAAAAATCCGGTCCAAAAAAAATCCGGACCTACCGAGCTTCAAGCCAAAAAAACCAAGGGTTCAGAACTAAAAAAGTCTATTCGGTATAATGTTAAACATACTTATATTATTATTATTTAACCACTAAGTTCTCGTGGTGTAGTGATAATTGCGTGTTATTATCCCCAATAATTATATTTTATTATTTGTTGTTCTTTTTTGTTTTATTTTTTTGGTTTACTTTTATTATTCTTTTCATTTATTTCCTTAGTGTTTGAACCATTTTTTACGAACATCTATGAAAGCCCATTGATCCCACCTATCAATTATTATTTTATAAATTGTCTTAGTTATATAAATAAGTTATATAATTTTATATAATTATTTAGTAATATTAATTATATTTTATATATTTATTATTATTATAATTTAAATTATTAATTTTATATATTAAAAAAATAGAAAAATTAGCTAAAAAAACATGTCCGCTCGATAGCTCGCCTAGGGTTGGTTTGGGCTTCAGATTTTTAGGCCAGGAAAATTTCAAGGACGGCTCAACCCAACCTGAAAAGTGTAAAAGCCAATCGGGCTCGAGCCGGGTTAGGTCAACCCGCTACTTTTGCCAGCTCTACTTATGCATATAGTTGTTAGAATCAATTTTGTAGTAACTTATATACACACATAATAAATGTGGATAAACTTTAAATACTTTAATGCATATCCACATTATCCATAACTCCAATTTCAAGTATCTAATTTTAATTAATTATTCTCACTCACCAAGTTTTGATTTTGAACAAATAAATATACAACTACCATTTCTTCGAAGTAAAATGATCATATACCATTTCAGAAATAAAAATTAATTGAGTTCGATAAATTAGTACTTACAAAATATATTTTGTTTTAAATTTAGATTGGACGTACTTTTTAAATTTCGGATAGTCATACTTGCCATCAAAAAGTTGAATGAAATTTAGAATCAAATCGATAGGATGAAGTCGACTTGATCCAAATGTTAAAATCAAATATATTTATTAAATACTGATTCATGAAATTCGCTGAAAATTAGGATAAATATTGGGAATAAAAGTGTAATTAAATGAAAGTCATATTAGTCCCCTTTTTGTGTTGTCCCTTTTCTTTTATTTAATTATTTGCCTTTTTAATGCCTTTTTGAAAAATTGAGCATTTGTTTCATGCTTGGCACCAATTCGCTATCTGGCGAGCCTTTAAACTCTCGTTAAGTATGACTCTAATCATATATTTATAAAATCCAATTTTTTATTATCATATCAATTTTAAAAATTCATCAACTTCTTTTTATTTTTCTCTAATTATATATCTATAAAATCAATTTTATATAAGTACTACTATAATATATTATAATTATATTTATATATATAACAAAGAAAATATATATACAAAGCTAAAAATAATTTAAGAAAAAAGAAAACCAAATTCTTAACAAGAAATTGATTTTTTATTTCCAACTTTTATCAATTTTTTTAATAATATAAAAATTGGATTTCAATTTTTTAAATTTAAAAAAGTTGAAAATTGAAGGTAATTCTAATAGTAAGTAGTGTAGTGACGGTTGTGGTACGCACATCCCGTCACTCATTATTCATTCTTCTGATATAATCTTATTTTAATGAATAGTGAGGGTGTGCATTGCACCCCCACTCACCATGGAATCAACCGTGTAGTGATCCCACTTCCCGGACGTGGTTAGAACCGTTCACGTGTCACATCAGCTGCATCAACAACACGTGTAAGCCTGACAATAGCGAAGAAGAAATCTGGTGCGGGACCCCTCCTGGTACTGAACCGTGATTCCGTGACCAAAAGTCCAACGTTTGGGTGCAATTCTAGAAAGTGGACCCACGCTGTTTAGACTTTGTTTCACTTCTTCTTAAGGATGTATATCAATCGAATGAGTTCGATTCGATAAAAATTCGTTCGAGTTTGTTTAATTAAGTTCATTAGTTAAATAAATCAATTTTAAGAATGGTAGTATTCGACTCGTTAACTCATAAACAAGTTTGTTAACTAATTTAATTTGAAAATATAAATTTATTAGTTAGATACATTTATTTTCTTTCTAATTATTATGTTAAATCTCTAACTATTTTGTTTTGTTGTAAGAAATCAATAAATATATTGTGTAATTATGGATAAAATAATTTATTTTTAAAATAAAATAATTAATATTCTAAATATATATCCAAATCGAAAAGTTTGTTTAGGTTCGATTAAGCTCGAATGAGCTCGTGAGCTCGAAATATTCGATAAATAAAATTCGAGACTCGGCTCGATATTAAACAAATCAAGCTTCAACAAGATAGTGTTCGGATCAGCTCGGTTCGATTACACCCTTACTTCTACTTACAATATGTTTGGAAAAATTTTACCCTTGCCTTCTTCATATCCATAACTATAACTATAACTATATCTGGCAAAGTATCGGGTCGGGTCGACCCAGTTTCGGTCCGTTGAACTTTTATATTTCTTGGGTCGGATCGGGCTCGTCTGAAATTTTTTGGACTTAAAAATATAAAATTCAAACCAGCTCCGGGCGGGCTTTCGGATAATCGAGCTTTTTTAAATCATTTTTTAATTTTTTTAATATATAAAATTAATATTTTTTAAATTATAAAAAATAAATAATTATATAAAATGTAACTAATATTATTAAAAAATTATAGATATGTATATTAAATAATATTATAAATATGTATATTTAATAGAATATCGGACGAGCTTTTTTAGTCCAAAACACCTGGCTTTTTTGGCCTGAAGACCGATAGGTCGGGATTTTTTCGGATGAACTTTTTAGGTCCGATTTTTTCGGGTTTTTAATTTCTAAGTCCAAACCAACCCAAACCCAGTACTCCGGACGGATTTTTCGAGCCAAACTCATTTTACCGGTTCTAACTATAACTACCAAGATTCTTCAAAATAATTGCTACAATAATTATGTACAACTGTACAAGGCGCCACTTTCATTCTTGCAATGCTTCAACAAATTAATACTTCCTATTGTCCCGCTATTACTGGTTCGTTACTTTTGAACATATGAATTAAGAAGGGCTGTACTTTATGCATAAAGTAATATGTGATACAAAGTGTGATATATTTTTTAATGTAAAATTTATTTTATTTTTGGTACGTGTTAGCAATAGCGACAATTCAAAAAATTACATGCCAATATTAGCGGTACGAGGAAAGTGTTTTTTATCCAATCCTAATATATATTTTAATCTAGCTCATGAATTGTATCTTCTTGCAAAATTCAATTAACATGGAGAAGATACAACCCCATTTATGATATTTTATAGTTCATAGGTAAAATAAGAAATGAATATTTCTTGTTTATTTTTTCTAAGGTACAAAATTCCTTGTGTTGAATACTTGAACTCCGATAAATTTTCAAGCCTTAAGAGAGAACTTTTATTGAAGAAATCAAGAGAGTAGAAAATATTTTTTTCTTAATCAAATCAAAGTTTTCAATGGCCCTTTTAAGAAAAGCTCGAAAGAGGAGTAGTACGTAAAATTGGCCGTCATAATTTTCTCTGTGTCCTTTTTAGCTAGGGTTAAAGGCGATCACACCACCTTTCACCTATGTCCAAACTCGAGCTTCTGAAGACTCATGAGAGTATGACAAGTGAATGCTGACTAAGAGAAAATAAAATGCAATATTTTATCATGATCTTTTGAATCTTTGATCAACATTATTCGATTTTCAAATATTTATGATTTGGTATCTAAAATCAACTTGGACGGTGAGGTGGGACTCTTAATATATAATGTTAACTCCAAAACAAAAATGATGTTGAAATGTTATAATCGGCATTACCTAAATGTTTTGATATATAAACCCCAAAGAAAAATAGTTGAAAAGACATGTCTTCGAAGCCTCTGGATTGTTGAAGCGGCGTCATTTTTTTTATGATTATCTTTTATTAGGGGTCTGTTAAAATAATTAAAAGGAATTAGTTAAATTGTTGTATGATTTTTATTATTGAAAGATATTTAGCACTAGAAACCCGTCAAAGTAATTTTAGAAAAGCGAGTGAATAAATAATCAAAGAAAATCTGTTAGCACAAAAGCTGACATCAAAGAATTTCCCTATAGAGACCATGGTTTGCTTACTGCCCTACAGCTAGGGGTGTCTAACGGTTCGGTTTCGATTAACTGAATCAATTTTTCTGATTAACCAACCGAATTTATCCGAAAAGTGGAATCGAAACCGAACCGTTTTAAATTTTGGTTAACCGAAAACCGATCGGTTCAAGCGATTCGGTTTTCGATTAACCAAAACCGAATTAAAATTAATTAATAATAAAACAAATAAAATAATAATAAAACAAATAAAATAATAAATAAAATAATAATTAAAACTGAAACTTATTAAAAATAGATAAAATATTTAACAATAATTAATAAAGTAATAATTAAAATTGATTTTCATAATTTTAATTAATTAATTAGTAATTCAAATAATAATTAAAAATAAAAAACGGTTTTTCGGTTTTTCGGTTCCGAACCGTTTGGTTATCGGTTAACCAATAACCGAATTTTTTATCAACTCTGGAATCGAAACCGAACCGATAACCAAATTTGTCGGTTTTCGATTAACCGAATTTGTCGATTTCGGTTCGATTTCGATTCTAACCGAAAACCGTTTAGACACCCCTGCCTAAAGCAGTGATCAATCAACAACAACATCAAAGTGAGGCAGATTTCTATGGTTTACATGGGATCAGAATAGGGATGGCAATCGACCCGTGGGTACCCAATTCCCGCGGGTATCCGCCCGATTATTCATGGATTTGGTGTGCATTTCGTACCCGTGGGTACGTTTGTGGTTGAAAACTAGGACCCGTTTACTTCGCGGGGTACGAAAATGGTTTGGCAATACCCGTACCCGCGAATTCTACCCGCGAAAACACCCGCAAATTACCCACGAACCCTACCCACGAACCCGTGAAAAACTATTCGTATAATAATTATTTTATGATAAAATATTAATATTCTAATTTCTAATTAGAACTAGGAAGCCCGAAGCCATAATTTTATTGATTTGTGGATTTGAACTTTATGGATTTGAATGTGAAATTGTGGATTTGAACTTTATGATTTATGAATTTGTTAGTGATATTTTCGTGTTTTTTGAAATGCTTGGTTTCATGGTCGCGGGTGGTACGCGGTAATCCATGGTGGCGGCGGTGACGGATACCCGTCGGGTGGCGGGTTCATGGGTATCCGTCAACCGTGGTACCATGGTCACGGTATGGTGGGAATCTCCTACCCGTCCGGGTCGTGGGCGCGTAGTGCGGAAGTGGTTCGGCACTATCCGTGCCCGCCCGACCCGATTGCCATCCCTAGATCAGACTACCGAGTATATATTGTTTGTATATTGAGAATTCAATTTTTCATATCAAATGTTGGATGGTTTTTGATAGGTTATTGCTCCATCCGTCACACCCAAGATAATATGTATTCCTTTTTGCGATGTCTTACCCAAGATGGTCTGTTTATCTTTATGAAATAATTATATCTTCAAAAGTTATGGGACCTATCTATTTTTTATCACTTTAATCACTTTATATCATTCTCTTAATAACCGTGCCAAAAAGAAATGAGTCGTCTTGAATGAGATAGAGGGAGTATTTATTTAGGGCTCTATAATTCCAGGTATCCCGTTTTCCTTGGACTGATTAAATGGGGGCTATAGGGATAAAATTGTATATTACTCCCTCCGTCCACCAAAATCGTTCATTGATTTTGGTGGCACGGGTTTTAATAAATTATAATGAGTGTAAAATAAATGAGTATAAAAAGATGTGACATGAGGATAATAAATGAATATATTAATGGATATTGAGTGTAAAGAGGTGGACCATATATGGTTTTTTTGTAAATAAGTAGATAAGTTTAGGGTAAAAATGTAAAGTTGATATTTTCAAAAAAAGAAAGTGTACATTTTTCGTGGACGGACCAAAACGGAATTAAATACACGAATTTAGTGGACGAATGAAGTATTATTTAATTTTTATAAGAATGGTTATAGTGAGAAAAATGAAAGATATGAATAGAATCACTTTTAGAAATAGAGATCCAAAAGTAATCAAGTCGAAAAAAGCCTGTTCAGAATATGATGATCCCTGTAACAATTTATGATATATTATAATAAATAAGTGATTTATGAAAAACTATTAACTTGAACTAAATTAAAAAATACTCGTAAAAGTACGTAATCACAGATGGTGAACAATATTTCGATGGTCATAAGATTAAAGAATAATTTTTAAACACTCTATAAAGAATGTGTTGGTTCACCGGAGATTATGCCACAGAACATGGGCGCGAGATAGATACATAATAATAATTTATTTTCACGTCGCATCTATTAAATCAACTTATCATTCACTCAATCACTCGCCTTAATTATAATACTCCATTCGTCCGATCAAAGACGGTTCATTTCTTTTCGACACGGTTATTTAGGAGAATTGTATAAAGTGATAAAAACAGTTAGATCCTACAACTTTTGAAGATATAATTATTTCCTAAAAATGAAACTAGTCATCTTGGATAAGAGAGCAAAAAAAATACAGGTCATCTTAAGTGAGACGAAGAGAGTACAAGATACATTTCTATTCTCTCAATTGCAAATTACCAAAAACAGAATATGCCTTTTATTTTTGCGATCGCATTGAAATAATGTGTTTTCTATGTACATAAAGTGTCTCATGAATCTCTATCTTATATTTGGATGGAAAAAATGTTAATTTTTCAACTAAAAAAATTGGAATTTTTCGGAGGTTCAACTATTTCTATATCACAATTCATCATTTTGATCTCTCTCTTCTCTCTCTACCTCTCTTTTTTTTAGGTTCACTTTGATCTCTTATCACTTAGACACTTAAGCAAATCTCGAATTAATCTCCTCCACTTTATCACCCAACTTAAAATATAATACATAATTGGAAAGTAGAGGATTTGGTTTGGTAACGTCGACTATATATCCACTTGGCTAATTTTGACAATCAACCTCTATGCATACTCATTAGAAAATGACATAAACAACTATAAAATATATTGTGGAAATATATGGAAATACACTTTTTTAAACTTGAATCAAGATATATCCAATCTCAAAAACAATGCCGTCTATACCCATTTCATTTTTAAATATATTTTCAACGACTTGCGAGAAAAACACAATCATTTCAAATATCAATCAAATCAAAACCGTTAATTTAATTTAATTTAATTTACAAATTAAATTAAACTAAAGTTATAATTCTCTGTAAAATTAAATTAAATTAAATTAAATTAAATTGTACAAATTAAATTAAATTAAATTAAATGATCCGGGTGTGGGGTTGGTAGCGGGGTGGGGTGGGTTGCCGCCTTGGGTGGGGTTGGTAGTGGGGATGGGGTTGGCCGGTGGTGGGTTGGTAGGTGGGGTGGGTTGGCCGTGGGGTGGGGTTGGCGGTGGGGTGGGGTTGGCCGTGATGGGGTGGGTTGGCCGTGGGGATGGGGTTGGCCGGTGGGGTGGGTTGGCAGTGGGGTGGGGTTGGCAGGGGTGGGGTTGGCCCGGAGGAGGTTGGCGCGACTAGGGGTTGGCCGTGGGTGGGGTGGGTTAGCGGTGGGGTGGGGTTGGCGGTGGGGTAGGGTTGGTCACGGAGGAGGGTTGGCCTTGTTAGGGGTTGGCCGTACGTGAGGTGGGTAATTTTATTAATTATTTATAAATTTAAATCTATATCATTAATTATTAATTATTAATTATATGAATTTATTAATTAATTATAAATTAATTATAAATTGAATTTGATTATTAATTATTAATTATTAATTATATGATAGAGATGAAAATTAAAGAACGATATAAACCAACCGGTTTTGTAAATTAAATGACCAACTAATGGTCAACAACTTTTCACCGCTTTTGTAATGATCAACAACTTTTTCGGTGAATTTACTTGATCAACAACTTAATTTACTTAGTCAACAACTTTTCATCGGTGAATTTACTTGATCATCACTTCCCAACAACTAAACAACTATGCCAACAAATATTTACGTTGAATTTAATTCACCATTCTACCTATATATTTCATTCTTTTCTCATTCTTTTCGTTCATCGAATTATTTTTCTCGCCTCGCTCTCCGAATTCTTTTCTCGCCTCGCCTCCCGATTCTTTTCTCGCTCTCGCCCGCCTCCCTCTCTCGAATTCTTTTCTCGCTCTCGCCTCGCCTCGCTCGATGGATTATAAAGGTAATTTCAATATTTTGATGTATTTGTTATATATATGATTCCTTAATTATTGTGTGATGAATTTTGATGAATTTTTAATTAATTTCAATTAATAATTATTTAGGGCATCGTATAACCATTGTGCATTTGTATGAATAATTAATTAAAATTTTTAGATGAATTAAATAGTTTAGTTTAGTTTAATTTTAGTTTAGTTTAGTTTAATTTAGTGTAGTTGAATTTTAGTTTAAGTTGGTGTGGGGTTGGCATTGGGGATGGGGTTGGCATTTGAGGATGGGGTTGTTGGTGGGGTTGGTAGTGGGGTGGGATTGGTTGCGGGGGTGGGGTTAGGGGTGGGGTTGGTAGTGGGGTGGGGTGGGGTTGGTTGGGGTGGGGTTGGTTGTGGGGGGTGGGGTTGGTGGGGTGGGGTTGGCCATGGGAGTAGTGAAGATAAATTAAATTTTATTATTTTGTAGTTGAATTAAATTATGGTTTTGCAGTTTAATTTAGTTTAGTTTAGTTTAGTTTAATTATTATAAATACGCAACAATACACTTGAATTTTTCATTTAGCCGTGGGATAGGGGTTGGCCGCGGGGTGAATTTTTCATTTAGTTTAGTTTAGTAGGGTTGGTCTCGTAGTTTAGTTTAGTTTAATTTATAACATTTAGTTTAATTTAGGTGAATTATTATTTAATTTAGTTTAGGTGAATTATGGTTTATGTCCGTCCCGATGAATTATAATATTTAATTATTATTTAGTTTAGAGATTTATACACGTCCATTATTGTGCATTTGTATTATTTATTTAGTTTATGTGAATTATTATTTGATTTGTATTATTTATTTATTTTATGTGAATTATTATTTGATTTAGTTTAGGTGAATCACGATTTATACACGTTCATTTTTGAAATTTTCATTTAGTTTAGTTTAGTTTATAATTTATTGTTCTTATTATTAAACATTCGTGATCAATGTTACTGTTTTTATATTTAATTTGTATTATTTATTTTAGATGTTTGTTTTATAATTAATGAATTTTAATTAATTATTGTGTATTTGTATGATTTAATTAGATGTCGGGGTGGAAGAATATTATCATTAGATATGGAGGATGTTGGGATGATTGTTTGAACCTCTGCATGCGGTGCATCATCATATACCTTTGTTCGGATGATAATGCACTTATTTGGGAGTTAAGAAAGCATTAATTCCTTCAGGATCAAATTCTTTTGACTACCAAATACATTATATATCGAGATCTCAAGTGGTAGACTTATCAAATCACTTTGACTACCGATGATCGCCTAGCTCGATTGTGCGAGATTTATGCCCAACGAGAGGTGTATGTGACATCTGGGCGTCGACCCCAACCGAACACAAGCATATATGCCACAATTCGAGCAACCACGTGATACAACGATGACTACGCTTCACAATACTCGTCTCGGATGAGTCATTCACCAACAATTTGGAGCATATAATTGGTTTGAGCAAAATACACCTCGAAGTGCCGCAACATGTGCTGAAGTGGTCGACGCGATCGTTGACGGCGGTGATGATGGCGAATACGTCGTCGACGGCGAAGAACAAACATCGTCGATGAAGAAGAGGAGGAGGAGGAGGAGGGCGTGCGGTTGCAAATGTGATCTCCGCACGTTTGTAGAATTTGATGCGTGGATACGTCGAGAGGTGGAATAGAAAAATTGCTTGGGATGATTATGCGAGCAACACGCAGGGTAACCGGGGACTCGAGGTAGAACAAATGGAAGAGATGAGCAATTGGCTAGCTCTGTTATTCCTCATGAGGCTTGAACAATCTTTTGCTAGTCCTCTTGACTCTATTCCGAACCCGATGAAATGAGCGAAGGTTCCATCTTCGACAACAAGGTGGACCTTAAGATATCGATCGGTTTGTGGCACATGGAACAAAAGCGAATTTGTTATTCGCGATCGGACCGGACCGGATTACGTTCAAATGCGATATCGTGATCGGTGTCCGCTTTATTGCGCGCATCGCAATGAGGGTGGTTTTGGTTTGTGCGCAGTTTGATGCCGTACACACTGTGTAGATGATCTCGTGAATACCGAAGCGCGCAAGGTCAAAGCCCGTGTGATTGCAACATACATAGCGCGAAAATACGTGAGGACGGTGAAGTCGTTAAGCGAGATCGATTATGGCGAGTTACAACGAGTATGGCGGCGGCGTCATATCTCGCTGCGGTGAGAGCTCGTAATAGAGCAATCGAGATGATATATGGTGGGTATGAACAATCCTATCGGATGCTACGGGTTATCTTCACATGTTGCGACAACTAATCTCGGTTCGTTGATTGACTTGGATATTGGACCGGATGGTCGTTTCGCCATCTTTTGTAGCCTTCGGTTCCACCGACTCGGTTACACGTTGTGCATGAGGCTGTTATTGTTGTGGATGGCACGCACGGCGAAGGGCCGCAATAAGGGTATATTGTTTGTTGCATTACGAAGGGCGACAACGAGCAAGTTTTTCCATGGCTTATGGAATTGGTCCGATCGAGAATGATTTATCATGGACTTGGTTTCGGAACACGTGAAGGCGCTTATCATCGAATTCGAGGCGTTGATTGTGTCGATGCGCACGTCGGTATATCCAATCTTGTGAAAATGTCTTTCCGAGAACGCCCACGGCTTATGCTACTACCATCTGAAAAAATCACGCCTTTTGGGAAACCGTCGGTGGCATTGTACGGCGGCTTATGCATATCGGGAGGCGGAGTTTGACAAAGCAATGAATATGTTAAAGTCCCTCGTGCTAAAGATAGACCTACGGTGGTGCATATGGCAAGTTAGCGAGGTAGGAGTTGAGAAGTGGGCGAGATCAAAGTGCCCTGTGGCGCTATACCTTTTGACTTCCAACATTGCGAGTCCTTCAATGCTCGGTTGTTGTGGGCAAGACGATTGCCCATTTGCTCTATGGTTGAGCGATTCGTCATATCATAGAAAATGGTTCGATCAAAGACTTGAAGCAGAAGAGCATACCCCACCGACCTAACCCTCAAGTCGTTAGCAAGATACAGGCGGGCTGGAGAGATCACGCGGTATACTATAGTGCCCAAAAGTAACGACACATTCAAAGTCAAGGACGAAACCAAACCTTCAATGTCAATCTCGGACGGAATCGTGCTCGTGCTTGGAGTGGGACATGGATCGATCCGTGTTCTCATGCGATTGCAGACTATACGGTATGGAGCTACATACTAAATATAATTTTTAATACGGTATGCCAATTTATAACTAACAACTTTATCATTGTTTTTATCTTGAATTTTAATTTGTGCGAGCATAAAGATGACCAAATTTCCAGCTATGTGGGAGAATACTACCACGCCGAGAAGCTAGTACAGGCCTACTCATACAGAGTAAATCATGTTCCGCCCCAATCCAGTTGGATGCTTCCTACCGATGTCGCAGCCGTTGAAGTATTGCCACTTTCTTTGTGGTCCGACAGGCGGGTCGTCCGAAAGTTGGGCGCCATCGTCATCCAACCGAACGTCCCCATCGAAGATCTGGTGGAGGAGAAATGGGGTCAAGCAGTACAAGTCGTGCACGTAGGAGGTGTGGCTTGTGTGGTTCCGCAGATCACACGCGACAATCATGTCCTTATTTACCATCTCATTAATTGAATGAGATATTGATTCATAACTTGATATATGAGTTTAATATGATAATTTAAGCATTCTATGAACTTACTATAATTTTCTAAATTCATATGTTGAAATTGAAAATTTTTAGTTTAGGTGCTTAATTGCTATATATATATATTAAAGTTAATATATTGTGTTAATATTGATGATTAAGCTCACATATGATACTTTTATGATTTTTAATGTTCTTCTTCATATATCTTATGAATTGTGAACATATTATGTAAGTAAGGAGTAATGAAGCTTAATTGAGGAGTTGAGAACTAAGAATACGAAAAGTTGAATTTTATAAACATATTATGTTGAAATGAAAACTTGATGACAAAGATATTAGATTATATGTTGTTAAGTGATTATAAATGGTTGATATACCTAAAAGTATACTAATAGAATGATATAATTTATTGGGTTGTGATTATGATTTTCGAGAAAATATACTCAAATACAAATATTACAATATTTAAGAAAATACACTCAAATACAAAAGGTTATTACATAATAATTAGTAACATGTTTCTAACACTTTCTATCTATGACTCTCGTCCACATAATTCAAATATAGAAGCGGCTATTTTTTACGGTGGCATATACATTCTCATTACCCACGGGATGCTCGGGGAACCGAAATGAGGCGTTCGCATACATGCACATGTATCGTTCCGGCGACGTTGTCTTCTTGATCGACGTACATCGAGGCGAGAAATGTAAGCGTCGGATCACGCGGAAAAGGCACGAACACCGAGTCTGTTATCTTCAAACCAACGAGTTACGGTAAGGCGTGTAAATAACATCCTCAAGCCGATCCAATTCATCAACCGCTCATCTTGTCGCATGCGGGTCTAATGAATAATGTACCGGATCGAACATTTCACACACCCGGCCGTCATGTGCATTCGAGCAAAATGATGCGACCTCTGCTAAAACAAGGATGATGACTGTAAAAAGAGATTCAATTTTGTAAAGGCACAAACAAAATATATTTTATAATTAGTCATTGTATAAAGAAGTTACATTGCTGAAGAAGCCATGGTCTATGACTTTGGCCCCCCCGCTACTACCACGGATGCCCGATACCAATTAGCGGATGGAGCCACGTAGATATACCATGATCTAGATCCCGCCGCGTTTGATTACGCTCAAAATATGCACCACTCTCGACTAATGTACAACTATTCAAAGAAGAAATAAAATTCAATATATATATAAAATATATACATATATATTCACATCTATAAAATACGAAATATATACTTACAAAGAAATCGGTGTCCAAAATAATAGTGCTCGAATCATTGACCCCATCCAACAAGTCATTGCGTTTATTAATCGGTCCTCGGATGCGGCATGTACAAATCAAGAGCCGCAATAAATAATTTATTTTTAAATAACGATTTCATATATGAAAATAGAAATAGAAATAGAAGTGATACTTACCCCCACGTCAAGCTCGTCAGTAGGGTCTTCGATGCGAACAAAATCACTGTAGGTCAGCATGCATCCACTGTCTCTAATAATCACTGAACCCGTCCTCGCCTCAAGAAAAGCTTCATAAGAAGCGTATACACTATCGGGGATAGGACGAGGCACAGGGCTATTCACGTACGGTGACCTCAGTGCAGGCGCAGCGAACCTTACTCGTTCGCTTCTACGAGTTGGCTAATTTTGTTAAAGCAACGAGTTAGAAAAAGTAAACATATCAAATATGATGCAATAATATAAAATAAGATAATTTACCAATGGTCTCGCATCTCGGCATGGAATGACGAGCTGGATCCTCGCGTGTGATGGGCTAATGAATCGGTAGATCCATACTCCTGTGAGGCGGCGATGAGGTGTATACTCGGGTGGTGTGCGAGAGCGCCGGATCTGCTAGAGGAGTCTGCTGGGTACATCTCGATGTAGAGTGCAGTAGAAGGCCACGGTCACGATCGTCACTCCGCATCGCCGATGGGGTAGTTGCACGACGGGACGGCGTATATGCCCCGATCTATGCGAACATCTACATCGACACCCTTCTATCATAGACTCAAACCACGTCTTGAGTCCTTGAATATTCTCTAACCACATCATTGATCGTATCGTGATCCAACGACGATCCTCCGACTCGAGACGTCGTGGTGCTCACACCGTTGCTAGATGAAGAGGCGTAGGCTGTCTCGTGACGCTTCCCGTATCCCGATGCGCCCCTATATCGGATCGGCGTCCCTCGTCCGACGCGACGCTCTATCCCGGGCATCGATGTCGTGGCTCCTCATGCTCCTCCGGCTCCTCCTCGGGCTCCTCATCAATCTCTTCAACAACAGCGAGACGTGCCCTCGTCTTTGCGTGCGATCGCCGACTAACCCCACATCGGTGAAGGCCCTGCTCTAGAACGAGGTTGTCAGTGCGGGCGGGGTTGTTCAGCGCACGGATGGGAACAGGTCTCTGTAGTTCACTCCCGGTGCACCGGATATAGAGATGACGTATGTCGGCATGCTCATCTCATAGTCGTCCGGGACTAACCCCACAGCGGTTGCCCTCACGATCGAGCAGGGGTTGTGTATCCACGTCAATCATCTTCGTGAACTTCCACCTCATGCATCTAGGATACACATCCTGCGGACATACTTTGCAACCGTCGTGCAAGATCCGGATGATCTCTAGTGACCAAATATATAATGCCCATGATGGTCCGTAGAAGTGATATTTGGCCCGGTCTTCATATTCCACATGTAGTGTTGTAGAATTTGATACGCATATGCAGCCCATGGAAATCGCAATCGTCCGGATCGTCAACTAAGACCCAATCCACGGATCCACGGTCGTGGCAAGTCGATACCAAGGCGAATGCGTAAAGAACTAAGATGTGGGCACGCGGAGATATAGATGACCGCCAAGACATCATCAATCGGACGATCCGTATCAAAGAATCTCACCCTGATTCTCTATACTAGTCCTTCCGCTACCAACAAACCTTCGATAAACCTCAACGGATTGCGGATCGTACATTGTAGGATCGAAAGATGGCGTCCCAAAACTCAAACCCGTCACGGCGCAAAATCCGAGAAGGAAAACAAACATCCTCCCATTAATAAAAACCATATCGCGATCTTGACCTTTAGGAGGGGCCTAACTGTCGGGATACCATATGGTGCAAACTCATGTTTGACTTGGATCCGTGTTCCCAACCAACAAAGTGACCAAACATCCTTGCCTAAACCTATCCACGGTCTTCACCACCTATATCTCTCGATCTCTGTATGACCCTTCTTAAATAATTCGGCTCAAGTAGGTCTTGATTGTGGATGGACGATTGATGGTCTCGGCCTTAAGAACTCGATTTCCTAATTAAGAAATATGTCGATTAGTGTGTTCACACATATTGTGAAATTAATTCAAAATTATATAGAATTGGTGGTGAACTTTTTGTGTCTTGATTAATATAGAATTGAAAATTTTTGTTCCCTATGACTAATTTTTTGTGGATGGACTTAAGAACTTTACCCATGGAACACATTATCCACTATATATTTTGTTTCTAAGTTCACAAAATTACAGGAAGTAAAGCGCATTAGACAACCTTTGTGTGTTAGCATAGCTGCAAGGATTGAAAATTTCTACCTAAAAATTACTTGGTGGATATTTCTACCTAAAAGAAATATATTTGTTAAATTTAGTAACATAAGATTAACTACTTATCAACACTTTACCGCTTATAATTTCAAAGCGTCTTATTAATAAACGAATTCTACCGAAATTTCGTGATAGCGTTTATAATATGATTTGCCAAATCAATCAAAACTCATCCAAATTCATCCCAAACTCCCAAACCATACATAATAATTCACAAAGCATAGATTGAATTAATGTCCGAATTCACAAAGCATAGATTTACAAAGCATAATAATTCATGTCCGAATTCATAATTAATATCCTATCACATATATTTGAATTATTTGAAAGCATAAACACAACACAATATATAGTTAAAAAGCATAGAAAATACATAATTAACAATATATAGTTAACAAAGCATATAAATACATAATTAATAATATATAATTAACAAAGCATATAATTGAAATTATAATTCAGAAATCATAATAATTAACAAAAATATACAAAACAACAATATAAATAAACAAAAATACAACAATATAAATATATATTGTAGAATACGGATTTTTCGTGAATTTATAGTTTTAAGGTGACATACATGTTTTTAAAAATACCTATCTAATTATGAAAAGTTAAATAAAATAATTTTGTAATATTAGTTTTCCAATAAAACAGAAATAGTATGAATTTTAATAGTAATTATCAATTTAACGTCTATTTTCTATGCTTTTTTACATAATAATTATCAATTATCAATTATCAATTTTTAATAGTAATTATTAATTATCAATTTTTACATAACGTCTATTTAACATAAATATTATCAATTTTAATAGCAAGTATCGATTTTAATAGTAATTATCAATTTTTACTATAACGTCTATTTTTGTTTTTCCAATAATAGTAATAAATAAAAGTTAATAGAAATACAAGCAATATCAACAATTCGTATATAAACATCCATTTTGAACAAATATAAATAAACAAAAATATAATAATATAAATAAACAATTAACAATAAATTGTACATGTGTACACTACAGTTTTTACTAACAATTAACGACAAAAATAAGTTAAAACATAATAAATTATGAACTATCAACTATTGTCAAATCACACAATAAATTATGCACTATCATAATAAACAATAAATTATATATTATTGTCTAGTTACACAATAAATTATGGACAATCAACTAATATCTAATTATGTCTAATTAAATAAATTATGCACTTTTCTGTACCCAACATTTGAATGGTCTACATTTGAGATTATTTTAATCGAAGTGGTATATTCTACCTGTTTTTATCCCATATGTATATTATCAAATATAATTTGCATAATAATTCACATAATAATAATAATTAAATTTGAAATTTGATAATTCACTTATCATAAAAACATAATTAACAATATAACAAAACATATAATCAAAATTCACTAAATTTCGAAATTTGATAATTCACTTATCATTCACTAAATTTCGAAATTTGATAATTCACTTATCATTCACTAAATTTCGAAATTTGATAATGAACATAATTAACAATATAACAAAACATATAATTCAAAATTCACTAAGCATATAAATACATAATTAATAATATATAATTAACATAGCATATGTAATTTAATAATATATAATTAACATAGCATATGTAATTATAATTTATAAATCATAATAATTAACAAAATATAAAAAACAAAACCTGTGAAGACATGGTTGGCCGAGCGTGGGTAGGTTGGCGGCGGTGGGTGTGTTGGCGCCGGTGGGTAGGTTAACCGCCGGTGGGTGTGTTGGCCGTCGGTGGGTGTGTTGGCCGCGAAGGAGGGTTGGCAGCGGGTTGGCCGCCGAGGTGTGGCTTGGCGCGGAGGAGTGGGTTGGCGCGGGGGTGGCTTGGCGCCGGTGGTGCGTTGGCGCTAGGGTGGGTTGGCCGTGGCGTGGGTGTGTTGGCAGCGTGTGGGTTGGGGCCGGTGGGTGTGTTGGCCGCCGGGGTGGGTTGGCCGCCGAAGGATGGTTTGGCCGCCGGCTGTGTGTTGGCCGCGTAGGAGTGGCTTGGCCGGCCTAGGGGTGGGTTTGCCGCCGGTGGTTGTTTGGCCGTGGGTTGGCGGGTGTGCGAGTGTGTTGGCCGTTGTGGTGCGCCGGAGGGGGTTGGCCGCGGGAGGTAGGTTGGCCGCCGGAAAGCCGCGGGTTCAGGGGAGTTGCTTGGCCGCCGGTGAGGGGGGAGTTGGCGGGAGTTGCTTGGCCGCCGGTGAGGGGGGAGTTGGCCGGAGGAGGGAGCGAGAGAGAGTAGAGAGGTGAGAGAGAGAGAGAGAATAGAGAGTGCGAGAGAGAGTAGAGAGGTGAGAGAGAGAATAGAGAGTGGGAGAGAGAGTGAATTTAATTGGATTCTTTAAAATCTGAAACAAATTTGAATTGTAGTGTTTGTAAAATATGAAAGATTCTTGTATCGCAAAGTGAAAGATACTTGTATCGCAAAGGGGCTTTAATTGTAAGTGTTTTGTGCGCCATCATCAATGGCACAAACTTTGATAATGGCACAATTTTTCGTGTTAACAGTTTATTGATTTTGATGAAAATATATTAAACTAATGAAATGGGTATAGATGGAATTATTTTTTTGAAATGGATATAGATAGCACACTTTTTTTCAAAATAGGGTAACTAAGCTCCGCACCCAAATATATTTTTATAAGGTTGATTAAGTTAATCGTAAGAGATATACCAAATCACTATCACACTTAGGTGGGGAAAAATATCGAAAAATCGGTATATCGAACTTATCATGTCGAAAAAATATCGAATTTTCGGTATACAATAATTTTCGATACGGATACTCATTAGAAAATGACTTAATCGTAAGAGATATACCAAATCATTATCGCGCTACACTGGATCATCACCTTCATTAATGTAATACATATAACATGTCATGAACAAAACAGAAGTATCACTTACCTAAATCCATGAAAGAAAGTGGCGATTCTGCATGGATGATGGCTTAAAACACGCAATTGTCTCTTTCACTTCTTCTTGTGACAAGGCAAGTAGAAATATTATCAAAGCCACCTAATAATGTTGGGATTTTTTGTCCATTTAGTTTGGTGTCATTACATTCTTTCAGCGTCTTCTATTTATTTATTTATTGGTTAATTAAATACATGAATTTAAAGGCCGTATTACGATAGATTTGAATCCGGGACTTTTGGCCTCAAACATTAACCACTCTATCACTAGACCAACACACGCACACAACGTCTTCTATTTTAATCAGATGGACTTGAAAGAAAGGTAAAACTAAACAAACTGTCTCGCATCGAATAAGTTTATCAAAAATTTAAAATAAATCGAGCATGCCGTATATGAATTTGATTTTTCTATGTGACTTGCAGTTTATTACATATGAACGAGATCTACTCATTCATAGTGCATCCTTATTAGCAGCTCCAGATTTTTCTCGTTGCTGGGAAAAAAAGGCAACGGAGTCTATCAATATGCAGACCTATTAAATCATCTTGAAAGATATCTAGCCCACCATATCTGAGACCTAGTGAACTTACGCAAATCACATTTACACTTGCAATTTTGAAATTTAAATGAGTCGTTTTTACTTGGTAAAGTCGAATACATGAATGAAGGAAAAAATGTTTTACAAAAAACTTCTTTTTTTTCTCCAATAAATTATTATAAGACCTTATTCAATGTGAGATGAACCTTGGGCAAGCATAGGGTTGAAGAAGAGCTTAGCTATAAACAACTTCGGATAACATGGTCGGTCCTAATAAAGAATGGGCCTAGAGAGAAACAACAAAAATGAGTCATCTATCCACTATAGAGACACAATTTAACATATCTAAAAACACAATATACCACTTATATAAAAATAAAAGAAATTCTATTTATAATCATAAAATGATTTCTTCTAATTGCTTTACTTGCAAAGTCATTTATAATATCATTCGTATCAAGATTTTCTAAGACATCGTTTTCAAAACACAAAATTGACAAACCATGTAATCTTTCTTGTGATGTCGACGATCTCAAATTTCTTTTTATTTTTCTTCTCACTTTCTCAAAGATGTTTCTTAGGCTTCATGTTTAATATTCAACCCACAACAATTATATAAAACAAAATTTTGATATGGTTCAAACCAATCAATTAATAAAATAACGGTAGCACCAAGATGAAATGATGATCGGAATATTAAACTTGTATTAAAGGGTTAGAGGTGGCCTTTGGATTGGACATCAGAATGTAAAAACATTGATATATAATTATGAAGAACAAGAAGAAGATTGCCAATTTATAAGATTGGTGGAACCGTAGAAAATAGAATTTATGATTTCTTCTATTTATTTCCATCACTTCTAACATTAATCTAAGGTTATTTTTTTATCTTATTTTTGGAAAAAGATGTTCTTGGGCGACTTATTGTCTGTTGAAGAAGAGCTGAAGAGTCGAAAGACAGAAGATATGAAGAGAAACAGATAACAAATGCAGATGAATTAATTTTGTGGGGATTACCCGAAAAATTGCAACCAAATTGGAACTTAGAAAAAGAGGTTCTCTTCCACATAATGCCTCAACTCTTTGCCCTTTGTGTGGTGGTGATGAGGAAACAATCAATCACTTGTTCATTGAGTGCAGCCGCTCGTGGGAACTTTGGATGGGTTGTTTGGATTGGATTGGCCTAAAAGTAATCCTTTCTAATAATGTGTATGAAAATTTCTATCAGTTTTGCAACCTTGCCGCAGGGTATAAGAAAAGAAGAGTTTTGGCAGCCATGTGGGAGTGCACGGTTTGGCTAATTTGGAAGAAAAGGAATGAAATTGTGTTTAACAACGGAGTTTGGAAACTGGAGAAGTTGATTGGTGACATTAAGTCATTTGTGCGGTGTTGGGAGAAAGCGGCCCGAGCGGAGGAAAGCATGATTTTTGGTCATGGTGTGTGAACCAAGGATTATCTAAAGCTACAGGTTCCATGTTGCTAGTAAGGCAACGGCAGAGAGGCCCACCTGCCGTGGACAAACCGCTTCACCGCCCTTATTCTTGTTGTGTTTGTTGTCTTCTTGTGCGTTTGAGTCTAGTGGGGTGAAGGAAGAAGTTTGGTGTTGGTTTTTTTTATTCTGCTTTGCTTGGTATATTTTGTTTAGGGAGAGGGTGTTTGTTTGGTTTTCTCTTGCTTTTGTTGTCTGCATCTTGCTTTGGCATTTTGGCATTGCTCATGCCCTTGCGTTATCAATATATTTTCTTCTTCTAAAAAAAAATTAATTTTTTGAGGGAAGAATATCCATATCAATATAAGGGGATATAAAAAATTATGAATCCCCTAAAATTGTGGGCCTGGGAGACTAGGCTATTGAATAAATTCTTTTTTGAGAGAAGAATATCTATATAATAATATCAGGGGATATAAAAAATTCTAAGCCCTCTAAAATAATGGCCCAGAGCCATCATCCATGCTCGCCTACCCTTAGGGGCGGCCCTGTTCAGAAAATAGCCTCGACGTACCTTTTAAGAGTCAGCCTCTCAGCTCATCCTTGATGCATAAAGAAAACATGTTAGACTTCGGAATCTGGCATATAATCTCATATCACCATACTTGAAATAGTAATTTATTTATGTGTAAAGATAATTGTGATGAACCTAATCAGATCATATGCCCTCGAAATAAAAGGTTTGCAGTTTCAAAATCACAAGACTATTATAAACAGATTCATTGTAACATGGACTTTTCTACTGAATCCTTACTTTGAAAAAGGAGTATATAAGCTTTAAAATATAGCAGTTTAAGAGAGATTATTATTTGGCAACCATTTTATAAAGATATCATTTGCTCATAAAGCAAGATAGTAGGAGCTTATAAGCTCTATCCAGAAAAGGCTAAGGGGATTACTTGTTTTAAAAAGAAGATATTTATGAAATTATTTACATCTTGTCACTCAGTTACAACTTTATCATTACTAACATCAATAACATTTAATTCATAAAATTTTACTCCCTCCGTCTTATCCACCCAAGATGATCTGTACTCATTTTTGGGTTATCCCTCCCAAGAGGCATGTACTTTTTAGGAAATAATTATATCCTCAAAAGTTACGGGACCTACCTACTTTTTATCATTTTAATCACTTTATACCCTTTTCCTAAATAACTGTGCCGAAAAAAATAAGCCGTTTTGGGTGGGACGGAGGAGTATTAGAATAAGACTCAGAAACAGGATGTATGACAGAGGAAACAGCAATACAACAACACACCTGCCTTCTCCTTCGGCATTGTAGAATACACCACGAATAGGCCAGAACGTAGCAAGGAAGAAGAAAACCAGCCAGCTGAAGAATGGAAATCAGATACTGGATAAAGAAAACGACAACGTTAGATACACAATATTGAGACAAAAACACAGAACGGATTTTGTAAATACAACTTTTAACAACACAAGAGTTGCAGTTTAGATTTGTAAATGCATCTAGCTATTTTAAAGTCATACGTGGAAGAAAATTGATGACGCCTGTGGCATCCCAACGTCTAATTTGACCATGAAAGTTTGGTGTATCAGCAAGAGCAGCATCACCTACATATATCAGATGGATTCAGTCTTACTTTCAAAAGCAAAAACGAAGCATATCAAAGGTAAGTCCAAACATAACTTCACTAGCTTACAATGCTAACAGCAGAGCTGAAACATACAAGAATTCTACGGTTTTCCATGCCATAGTCATAATACTCTGACTGCAAAAGCTGATGTTCGGCGTGTGTGAAGGCCACTAGAGGAGTGTGCTGAAGATCAATGTGAGCTTCCCATGCTTGTCTGAGGCAATTACACAGATAGTGTCACGACTCACGAGCCTCGACCAAATCATGAACTAATAAAAGCTTTAGGAAATCAATAAGCGAAGCTCCAGAAATTATAAGTTTGAGAAATGCTAGAATCACACAAGCACTGCCTAGAAAATTATTGCATCTGTTTACTAAAATGTTTGTTAAGTAGATAAAATGTCCACATATATTATACCTGATATCGATAGTCATAAAATCAGCATTTCCTCTTGGTGGTGGACAAGTATAATTTGGTGAAAAAACCTATGGAAGCATAAAGGGAAATCCTCAAGTTGAGTTTTCAACAGAATATCGTGATTTTGGCCAGCACTGGTTGAACTACAGGATCCTAACCTGATTGCAGATTTCACAAGTGGTGTCGCCTTTCTTATTGCACCATTTCTGGACACACTTTCTATGAGCAAACTACATAAAACCCGAAATTTTCAATATTTAGAAACAGTGTTGGTGAGGCAATGAGTCACAAGAAACAAAACTAAAAGCACTCCAGCAATGTAAATAATAATACTCATGACACTTTGTTTACAAGAAAGAGTATTTGAACATGTGAAGATACTAGTCATTTATAAACCTTTTAACTCTGATACAAGAGGAATCAAGGAATAGCTCATCAAAGCATCACGGTGGTTCTTCCTTGGGCTATCGACGGTTGCCTCAGGCCTCCGAAAATATTAAGGCTATTATATATATATATATATGGGATAAATCAAATGAGAATCACAAGTATTTTGAGAAACGAGAATTAATCTTTAAATGTAGATCTAAGTGTATCCGATAGTTTAGATTTAATGTTATTTTAGGATATTTTTTTACAGATTTTATTAATAGGGTTATTATTGTATTTTGATTGTTAGTGTAACAGATTTATTCATTAAATTTGAGGATTCTTATAATTATTTATGGTAGGTGATTATATGCAAATAGTTATTATCTTTATCTAGTTCAAATTTTATGGTCTTTATGAAAGCATATTACATATTTTCTTTTATTAAAATGTTCAACTTGAATAGTAGATTTTTTATGAGAATTTCATAGTAAATTTTATTTTTCATTTAGTTCGGTTTATGCATTTATTATATAATTTTATGCGCAATGTAAATGTTTGTTGTGTACGAGGCCAACCTGCATATTTTGAAAATATGTTTACATAATTAACATCATGATTCACGCACACAATGACCACTACCGCATCTATATTGTATTGTATTGTAACTCTTAATATAGTAAACGTTGTTTTATGCATTATTCTATAATCGTTGTGCAATGTTCACGAATATGCTATCAAGATAATGTTCATTCACATAATTGATGATATGCGAGTATGTATTGTGTTCAATGCACAACTACTATCTAGTTATGCATATTAGTTGAATCACAAAAATAGTCATAGTTGTATATCATTATTTTTTTCTTACCCACTAATTGTGGGATCTTCGGTGCGAAATTCTTATTTGTGATCTTTATTTTAAGATATAAAATTTATTTTTACAGTAATTAGTATTCAAATAAGATTCTCAATTATGTAAGTTTGATTTTTAGTTACCGTTTTATTTCGCGAATAAACTTACAATTTTATGCACAACCATTAATATCGTATGAGAATGTAAATTGCACATGGACGAAAAATCAGGGATTGCACGAAAAAGTAGGACTTGACTAATCTTTATATTGACATTTATGCTCCTAACATGTTTTAAACCATAAAAATAGTATAGAAAATAGTCAAACTTGTTTTAAAGCAAAATTTTCTTTATAATCTCTTATTTTGTATGTGCAATTTCTGCGAATATATTAACATCATTGGATTGTTAGCCAGTGAAAGAGGTTTATTAGTTTATTTATGGTTATTAATTTGGCGTTCAAACCCACACAACAGCACAACATAGAAATCAAACGCTCAAAATGAAAGACACACACTTATACAACATTAGAGTAGGGACAAATGCAGGCACAACATTAAATGCATAAACGGCACAAGATTGAATGCAGAAATTCCAAAATAAATAAATAACTGAATAAATAAAGTGGAAGTAAAACGATCTTAATAAATCAGAGCCAAACCCAAAAGCCATGTTCAAGAAATCATCAAATAGGAGCAAATATGAAGAGACGTATTGCTATGTTTGTGTCAAAAAATCACTGCAGAATTCAGGGAGGAAAAGAAACATATCATTAAAAACGAGCAGTAAAGACAAACATTTCTAAAAGAATATTAGAAAAATAAATTGAACTTTTACCAAAAGAGAAAGCACACAGAAGAACCCTTTCTTTCTCCTCCCTAAGATTGAAAGTTAGATGAAAGCTAGAAAAAAACTGAGGCATTCTTTCAAAATAAACGAACCCAACATTGACAAGTATAAACAACAAAAAATCCAACACATTGGATTTCTTTAAAGTTTAAAAACGAGGAAGACGAATAAATAAATCGATACAAACCTTGAGAGTACCGTTGCAAGCACAAGGAGACTCCAAATCTTTGTCCTCGTCTTCCTCCTGACAAATTCTGCACTCAACCACACTGCCTTTAGCTTTTGTTGAAGAAGAAGAAAAAGAAATTCCTCCATTAAAAGTCCGATCTTTTGTAGCATCATCACTTTCATTTCCACCGGCAACACTTTCTTCTTTTCTCCCATTGTTCGATGATGGCAGTTGGAAGCATGCAGCTGATGCTATTATCCTGTCTACGCGCACCACCTTGAATCCATCCACCATTCTCTCTCTCTTGAAGTCGATGATGATGATGATGGAGTTTTGCTTTATACGAAAATTGTTTGTATATAAACCAAAGTTTAGAGGAAGGAGTGGAAGAGCAAGTGGGTTTAACAAACATAAAGGTGATGCAGAATCTACGACTTGGCTTCGCGCCTCCAAATTTATGGACCATATTGCCCCTAATCACCTAATCACTTGTACTCCGTCCGCATTTGTTCATTTAATTCTATTTTTAATGTACATAAAATTCATCAATTTTTATTTCATAGACACGGACTTCATCCAAAAGTCTACACTTTTACTCATACTCAACCTACTTATTTAGGAAAAAAAACAATCATGACCCATATTTTTTATTCTTATATATTTTATTATGTGGTATCATTTATACACTCACTTTTACTTATTGCATTTATTAAAATTCATGTCGATAAAAGTTAAGATCATATATCAAAGACAGAAGGATTATTTTTGATCCAGTCCCAAAATATAGATTTTTATATTTTATTTATAAATATATTCTTTAACCGTATTTTTGTTGTATAGGATTTGGAATAGTGATATTCGTATATTGTTTTAAACTTTATACTATAACATATAATTTTAAAATTATGTTTTGGACAGTGTCACGAACTAAAATTGTAATGGAAGGATTTAGGATTAATTATCAAATCTATCCCAATGTTTAGTGAATTTATCAATTTTGTTCCATAGTTTAAAACTAATCAAATTTATCCCAATTTTTAATGATTTATCAATTATATCCCAATCTTTAGAACTTGTATCAATTCTATAAATATGCTTTAGAGATTTGGTTTCAAAAAATATAAACAAATTCTTATGAAATGGTGGGAGATAAAATGGAGCTTAAAGTGAACTTGAATCACATGTCATTAGAGATGGCAATGGACCTCGGACCCGATCCAGATCTGTGGATCCAGATCCATTTTTCAGGATCTGGATTCTCAAAAAATTGGATCCGATGAATCTGGACCGAATCTGGATCGTATTCTCATATTTCGGATCTGGATCTGGAATTTAGTTTTTGAGATCCGGATCCGATCCGCATATCCATATATATATATATATATATATATATATATATACATAATCTCAACTTAAAACTCTTCAATTTTCTTTTTCAAAATCTCCCAAAAAACAAATATACTCCCAATTTCATTTCAAATTCTCCAATTATGTATCAATCGGCATTGACGGCGGATCGTGCCACTTACACCACTAGCGATCGAGTTGTTTGTTGTTTCCTACTTTATAGTAAGTTTGTAACTAACGTCTTCCAATATAGTGATAATTGTAGAAATTCTAAATAATATTATAGTATTATTGTGTATTTAGATTACTATGGTGTTACTGAGAATTATAGTTGATTTATAATTTATTTTAGAATCGAAAATATATGGATCCGGGTCTAGACCCTGGACCCTATGAATCTTATGGATCTGGATCTAATTTTTGGGCCGATGGATTTGGACGGATCCCACCAAAACAAAAAATCGGATCTGGATGCTGGACCACCGATCCGCCCATTGCCATCTCTACATGTCATCATCGGGTGGGCCTCATAGGATTTAATCTTCGAAGGAAAACTCAAATTATAGAATTGATAAGTTGCAAAGGTTGTGATAAAATTGATTAATCATTAAAAAATGAGATAGCATTGATAAATTTCAAATGTTGGATAAAATTGGTAAAATTACTAAACATTGATATATATTTAATAATTAATACTATATTAAACATACATGAATCTATTTAATTTTATTTATGTTGTAATAGTATTTTATGCCCGACTTATATCTAAAACTATATATTTTCAGTCAAATTAACATCAATTAATGCTTTAATTACTTAAAACTATGAATTGGGAGCTAGGGACAGGTATTGACACCAAACCCTACTGGCTATTGGGATGGAGTATAAATGGCAGCAGGTGAATTGTGTGACATCAGTATATTCAAGGCCATATCTTTGGCTGTAATGTTTTCATCTCAAAATTATACAAAATGATAGTTAAGTACTCATTTCGTCCCCAAATCCATTCCTATGAATTTTGGATACGTGTTTTAATAAAAATTATTGAATGTATTGTGAATAGAGTAAGAGTCCTACATTAGTTAATATTAAATTAATTAGTACTTAGGTCATAGATGGTAAAAGATATAAATAAATGGGTTGTTGATGGTAAGAAGAGAAATAATGGTGAGTCATGGGTGGTAAAATGTGTAAATAAATGATATTATTGAGGATAATAAGTTATGAAGATAGTTATCATAAATAGATATGAAGGAAATTGAGGACGGATGGAGTATTAAGAAACAAGATTTAAAATAATAACTATAATAATAAAGTATGAAGCTACAAAAAGTGTACAGAATTTATAGACTGTAGAGTGTTCGAAAATATGTACAGTTTTGTGATAAAAAAATACATCACAAATACAGTTTGCCAACAATTTGTCTATTGGGACATTCATCATTTTCCCTATACATTCATACTTAACATTGACCTTAGCTAGGGGTGGATATTTGGGTATTTGTATAACCGAACCGAATCAATGAATATAGGTTAACCGAATAACCGATTTCATTGGATACGGTTCGGTATTCGGTATGGATTTTTTTGAAAATTCGGTTATCAGTATAACCGATAACCGAAAATAATTATATAAATATATATATATATATATATATTTATTTATTTCATTTTATAATTAATATTTTAAAAAAATAGTAATTACGCACTTAAGCTTCTTCCTTCCTCTCGGTTCCTCCCGTCTTCATAATGAATATCGATTAACCGAATAACTGATTTTATTTTATAATTAATATTTAAAAAATTAGAAATTTATATTTTAAAAAGCGGTTATTCAGTTAACCAAATAACCGATTGGTTAAACCGATCGGTATTTGGTTAACCGAATAACCGATCGGTTCGGTTATCGGTATGTATCCATAGTGTATATTCGGTTTCGGGTAACCGAAAATTCGGTTCGGTTAACCGAATACCCAGTCCTACCTTAGCCTTGGATTTCACGATTAAATAATTTTTTGTGCAGTACGAATTTACATCCCATCCTATTTGTACTTTACTAAGTTCGACAATTTAAGAGTCCTCCATTAAAATAAATATTTAAGGGGACGGTTGGAATGAATAAAATGAATTTAGTGATAGAGTGATAGTATGAATGGAATGACATTTTCTATTGATATATCAAATGAATGATATGAGGATGAAATATCAATTTATACTATTATCTTCTAGTATATTGGATTTTTTTGTATGATTAGATATCTTGATTATCAATGCTACAATAAAGATGCATGTAGGTATACTTTTATACATATGATATATATACTCCTATATATATATAGAGAGAATGATTCAAATAAGAACTATTTTTAATATGAGAATTAAAAATCATCAAATTCACTGTCAACAAAATGAATTTGCTATGAAAGTTGATTAATCTGTTGGGAAGTTAATGAATCCAAAAATTCGAAATATTCACCCGAGAGTCCATGAAAGGTGAAAATTTCATTTATTTTAGATTGTTCTCACATTAACCATCTAATATATATATATATATATAGATTCATCAAGATAGTATGTTTCAATCTAGTATGCATCTTTGCATAACATAAAATGCATACCACAAAACGTCAACATGCATTCTTTAAAACGTAGACATGCATGCTAAAAAAATATAAGCCTGTATATTTTCTAACAAAAATATGCATATTATAAAACAATAACATGCATACGACTAAACACAAACATGCATGCTTTAAAAAGAAAATCATAGGTTTCTCATTCACGATATCTCTCTTTATATCTCTTCCAATATACACAAACACTTATCTTATTGATCATTTGTTTTCTTTATTGTTAATCATATGTTTTCTTTCGAATTATGAAATTAGAAGTAATAGATCTAAACTTGAGAACAAATTTGAGAGAAATCAATCTCATATGTATTTTGTGTTCAATATTATACAGTTTTATGTTCAATCGTATGCAGATTTCCTATATAACAATATGCATGTAGTTTCGGAAAACAAATTCATGCATCTTTTTTGTTAACACGTATGTAGTTTATGTTCAAACATATGCGGGTTTGTGTTCAAATATATATATATATATATATATATATATATATATCCATACAAAATATAGATCTAAATAGTAAATATAAATTCATTTAGGTCATATCAAAATTATATTACAATAAAATCAAAATAAATATCAAACTTTTAGCAGAAAAAGTAATATTATGAGATTTTTCTTCTAATTTAATTTATAGAACTATAGTTTTTTATTGTACTATGAATATTGATATAATCTTTATATTGGCGTATTTATTATGTAACTGCAATGTTTAGTTAAAAATATATAACAATTTGCATAACTCATAACTACCATAAAAAACATAATTTTTGCTAGAATGATTACAAATATATAATAATTCCTTAAGGAAATGGGATTTACTCTTGGTATGTACAGTAGAAATTTCATATAGACATTGTTAGGATCGAAGAAAAATATTACTATAAGGAGGTTGTTCATAAATAGAGTATTATAATTCCAACCAACAACTACAACAGTTCATAAAAGTTTACATTAAGAAAATGACAGGAAAAAATTTATAACTGATCTGCAGATATGCATACGACATAATAACTCTTTTCCATGTTAAAACATCATAAGTAAAGATTGCAGATTCAACCAGAACTAGAAGCTGCCACCTCAACATGTTCTGTTTCAAATTCTTTGGCTGAACTCTGCGAGAAATCAGGTGCTTTCGGAATGAGTCCAAGCAGCTTAAACATGGTTTGATCAGCGTCGTAGTCGTTGTTGGGAGTTGTCAAGAGCTTCTCTCCAGTGAAGATGGAATTTGCACCAGCAAGAAAGCAAAGTGCCTGCTCGGGCATCGAGAAACGGACTCTCCCAGCTGAAAGCCTCACCATCGCCTTTGGCATTACAATGCGTGCTGTTGCGATCATCCTTATCATCTCCCATATTTCAACTGGCTGAATTATGCAACAACATCACCGGTCAATTAATTTGTCGTATCAGCAACAACAGACTCAAAAATGTATCAGACTTCTTTTCTATCATACCTGGTCAATTATTTTCTACCATAAAATAATCCTGAATAACATATGTACTATGATTTTATGATTGGCTAAAATCTAATTGTAGGATTACCTTCTGATCTTCCAGGGGTGTGCCTTGTACAGCAATGAGTGCATTAATGGGAACACTCTCCGGGTGTGCTGGGAGAGTTGCCAATGTGTGTAATAAGCCAACTCTGTCCTCTTCTGCTTCACCAAGCCCAATTATTCCACCTGAAACAGAAAAATGGACGTAAATTTAGCTATAATAAGCTGAGAGCAATGCATACTTTGGATGTGCTAGTGTTGCTAATGTGTGTAATAGACACTTTTTTAATATAGTCGTGTGATCCATTCAAACTACATGTGACATAGTCTAGATGTATTTGCACAAAGTTAAGTATGCAATTAACCTGAACAGACATTGATACCCGCATTGCGGACATACTCAAGGGTCTGAAGCCGTTCATCATAGCTTCTTGTGGTTATAATATTTGGGTAGTATTCTCTTGAGGTGTCAAGATTATGGTTGTAAGCTGTAAGTCCTGCCTCCTTGAGTGCTAAAGCTTGCTGCTTCTCCAGCATCCCCAGAGTGCAGCAAACCTCCATCCCCATAGCCCTTATCAAGGAAAAACAGTTCTGATAATTCAGATTATTAATGCAAATGGAGGATGAATAAGTTCGGCAATCAGCAAGACCGAAATAGGAAGAACCCAGAATGTGCTAAAGGCAAATAAATAACCGCAATCAGCAAGACTGAAATAAGTTGAAAGAGAAATGAGACCGTGCGAACAGTTTATGGGACTCTTTTCACCATCATAAGGAAATTTTTCGCTGTCACACATGGTGCAAAGAATGGATTCAACAGCACACACATGAACAACTTTTCACTTTTTTCGGTTTGACAAAAATTGCCAAATCTTCTTATAATCCCCTCTATTGGATTATGTTTTCACTCTGAAGGAGCATCCCCAGGCAGTTCCAACTAATTATAGATATCATATTGATTCTGAAAACTAAATGATGTTCAGCAAAAATGGCACAGTTCAAATGCCGCTTAAAGACGACATTCAATACAAAAAGAAGAATGAAACAGTTCGATCCAGTATATGTTTCCATGTAAGGAAAGAGGAAAGATCCATTAACCATGCATATAAATGGGCTTACTTTCCCACAAGCAGATATGTCATGTGTTTTGACTTCATAAGTTAGATGGTTATGGATTTATAAATAAGTAAGCAAATAAATATGAATAACAAGCTCTACCATCATAACATATCATTAGTTACTCCAAATTTGTTTACAACACTAATAACATGTATATCATAGATTCATAGTCCATTACCTTATTTCTTTGACATACTCAAGGATTTGGTTGAAATTAGTTTTCCTTCCTACAGTATCTCGCCATGCTGCACCCATACAAAACCGAGTGCTACCAGCCTCTTTTGCCTGTGTCACAAAACAAAGTGACAGGATGCTTTATAAGTTTGATGCAAATGCATATGAAAGCAAGTTACTTCAGTAGGATAATCATAGACAAATTACACAAAGTATCCATAGCTCATTCTAATATAGCTAACATAAGTTGTCTTTGACATCAAACATTGGGCTAAATAACGTATAAATAGAAGCCATCCCCAGAAAAGGTGTGAGAAGGAAGAAGCAAACTAATTACGCACAAATTCCATGCTAGCACTTTCAAATGCGCGTTTCCAGAAGAATATTGAGGTTCAAGCCAAGGGTCTTGCTAATTTTCTATGATTCTCCTATTTGACAGAGAGAACATATACCAATTTAAAAGTCCCTAACTAAACCACTATGGGCTTTCTCTTATAATCATTAGCCTAGAGCACATAGGGGTTGTCACTCCATGAAATCCAAGCTCACATTCTCAATTGAGTATAGCAGACACGCTTATCGTTCTATAATAGATAACCAATATGGAGGAGATAAAATCACGTAGCTCATATAAAAGAACTGAACCTTTTCGGCAGCCTCCAAGACTGCGTCTTTATTCATAAGCTTGTGTGCTTTGAGGCCGGTGTTGTATCTGGACGATTGCGGGCAATACGAACAATCTTCGCTGCATCCACCAGTCTTGATTGATAGAAGTGTGCACTGCTGCACTTCCCTGAAATTGTGAGCATGTCTATGAACTTGAGCCTGCAACATTACCAGAAAATTATAAGAAAATGAAGCCAATTCGAGAAAACATACCAATTAACCTAGCAGTGGAGGAAGTTGCAAAAGCGAAAAAAGAAATGCAAACAACATACAGCATGGAACAGCAGATCAAGAATGGGGGAATCGTAAATGGACTTAATCTCTTCTCTCTTCCAATCGTTCCTCGCCCCATCTCTTATGCACCTCTCAGCTTCCACCGCCGCCGCGGACGATGAGAAATTAGCCGCCGCCGCAGACGCCTGAAACTGAGCGAATGGCCGTCGAATCGATCTCATTAGCCACATCATTAAGGCCGTTTCTCCAGTCGTATGGAAGTGGTATAGAATGGGGGCGAGATTTTCTGATTTTGTGGGTTCTCCTCAAGAAGTCCGCTGCTTGAGAGGGAAGTGTTGAACTCTCGTCACACTCGCTCTGGCTGCCGCGAGGTGGTTGGAGATTTTTGTTGTCTTGATTGATACCAATTAATTTTTATTTTTTTTTATTTTTCCATTGGTCACTATACTGATAAAGTTGCAACTCAATGAAAAAGTTCCCAAAAAGAATTATTAATTTCACTCCAATTTAGATATTTTCTGCTACTTTTAACAAAAACATTGGTATCTTGTTTTTGCCAAATTAAGCTGTGGATATATCAACATTACGATCGTTATTAAAACATATAAAAAAGCTTCTATATGTGTCGACATTACCTTATTTATCTGATATATGAGTTAGGCGAACAAGACATTAGTAGAATTATGGCTCACGACATAACAGTTATTTTTCATTAAAACACCGTGAATGAACTATCAATCCGGACTCGATACACTGTGTGTTCTTGAGTGCAGCCCATAAATCATGTAGAAAATGCGAATTGCAATGAAAAAAATATGTGAAATGAACTTAAGTTAAAATTCATATATTTTTACCACTATCTTTTTCACAGGGGTCAATTCCCAATGGCGTTGTGGACATGTTTACTATTACAGGTGATGCCAATATACTTGGTTCTTTTTCACTATTTCAAGGACGTGATAAAAATTATGCATGCATGCAAACAATGAACAAAAACATTGTAAAACTACAATGTCACAATGTTAAAATTTAATTCAGCGCAACCTACAAATTGTCCACTAAAACTCGATGAAGCTTTCCATCGTCAACACATCATAACTCAGATATTTTAGTCATTCTTTTCCGAAGATTTAAGATTCAAGTTCATCCCATTTAACAATTAAAAATTTATAATGAAAAAAATATTCTTCGGTTCATATCATGCTCAATTGATTTGTTTACATAAAACCAAGTTCAAAAATATATTTAAATACAGAAAATTCATCTACAACAATAAACTATTGGTCCAACTTGATCTGTTCAAAGCTCTACCTAGTAAGTTACAAATAATTTCGAAGTCAGTCAAAATTGCCAGCAAGCACTAATTGGTTCAATGGTTGTAAATTGTAATGTTCCAACTTCGTATAACTTAGCTGTGAGGGTATTGTTGAATAAGTTGAACAAACTGCAAGACACATAAAGCATCTTGCTATCTCCAATAAATATAAGAGAACTAGTTCTTGAATCTGACACTGCGGCTGATCCCTGCATTAATACCAGATGCTTCCCCTCCATAGCTGCCCGTCGGCTTTCTGATCTCGCGAACCTGCCCTTTTCTACGAACTTCCGCCTTTTTGTGCTTCAACTGTTAAGAAAGAGAGAGTACGTGTTACCATTCAGAAAGTTTACTACAAGAACTAAGTATTTTTATCTTTCACAATCAAAATACCTTGTACTTCTTCCTAGGATTTTTGTCAGTTTCTTGCGAGCACGAGTTAAACCCCTATTCTTTTCAATCTGGAAAGATATAAACAAGAACCAAGATCCGAGTAAGTAGAGAAAGGAAAGAGTTTAACATAAGGCAGAGGATGCAAATGTGAAAATTTTCCAGTACTTGAGTAGTGATATGGCGCTTTCCATCATCAGCGACAGTTTCTGGCAGTGATGGAACTTCTGAAATTCTGTAGGTTATTAACTTGGATCAGTAAACAATATATACATCAAATAATCTAGGAAAACAGATTCTAGCATTACAGGAAGAGAAAGCAAAATCATAGATGAAGGTACAAATGCAATTCACATATTACAGGTGGTGGAAGGTGCATGCACATGAAATAATGAGAAAAGGTTGAATAACCAAGGTGATAGAGAAGCAATGTAGTAAAAACCCATATTTACTTTTCAAGATCATCAATATATAGAAGCTATGCAGTAATTGGCATGCCAAATATGCTACTTATGTCAATGATACCTGGAGTACTTGGCAGATTTCTCAGCAAGCCTTGCAGCATGTTTGCTTTCCACTTGTTTATAGAATTCTAAATCAGAATCAGTACCACTTTCGCCATTAGCATCAGCATCTCCATCACTAGAGAGGCTACCACTCTCATCTTCAACATCATCACCAGATCTAATTCCAGCTCCTGCCAGAACTCGTAGCTCATGCTTTCTTCGCCTTTCCCCAATATCATCTCGTTTTGGTATATCATCGTCACCAGCAACAACCTATCAAAGACAGTTGTCAAAGAAACTTATTTCAAAATTTTCTGAAAATTTCTATACACGGAAAACAAATGATTCTTCTATGGAGGCTCTCAGAGTATAAATATGACATTAGTATCATCTCATCAAAGAAAATAAGTATTCAACTGATTGATTGGAGTATAATTTATAGAAAAAGGAATGTTATATTATTTGATCAAAATTCAAGGATCACCAGCCATTATGTTCGTTCTTTCTCTTTGTCGTTCTTGACAAGAGCAAGTCTTTCAGCATCATTTGACATGTAATTCCATCTAAGTTTCTTTGTGCATCACCTGCCTTATCTTAATCATAATCACCCCAGAGAACTATAGAGTTTGCATCCCATGGATTTTGTTTTTATTGCTAGTAGTTTGCTACAAGAATTATCAGCACATACTTTTTATGGACATACTATAGTAATGATATTTACGATGTAATAACTATAAGCCTATAGTAATCTTTTAATGTTACCCTAACACAAACAAATTTGATGTTAGGGATACAAGCAAGGAGCCCTAACTCTCCCCAAAACCATGGTTATAGGGAAATGATTGACACTCACTTATATACTACTCCACACTTGCATGTGTAGTCGATGTGGGATATCCCACATCATAACAATACCTTCCCTTTCGAAACCGTACGTCCACGGACGGCCAACTCCGGAAGTCCTCCCCACCCCACGGCTGGGTCCGCGGTGGGGCCCACCCAGGTTGCTGGCCCACCCACGACTCCATTCGCTAATGCCAGTCCTGGGCCCACCCGGGAACTATTCCCCGGGCCCACCCGGTTTCCCGGGCCAATCAACGGGTCGCCCCTTCCCGCAGACGTATGATCCGGCAAGTCGGACCATTGTTAGGGATACAAGCAAGGAGCCCTAACTCTCCCCAAAACCATGGTTATAGGGAAAGGATTGACACTCACTTATATACTACTCCACACTTGCATGTGTAGTCGATGTGGGATATCCCACATCATAACATTTGAACTATTCATAGTGAATAGAGATGCCTCACAATATACTGCAAAAATACTATTATGCATCATAAAACACCTTACACACCTTGCGCTTATTTGGACGAAGAGTTAGTAGCTGGGAACCCCCATTGCCCCTTCCCTTTGAAGCAGCATCTATTTCCATGGCTTCATCAACAAAATCGTCAAATGTCTCAAGTTGCCTAGGAAATACAGTATGACATTTATTTCAATTAGCATAAGAGATCGCATTAATCAGTACATGGAAAACCGGATACTTGTTGATATTGAAAGAGATACCTGTTCACTGGTTGCTGGTTTTTACTAGACCTAACAGCCTTTGGTGCCATGGAACTAAAAACACCTTGCTGTTTCAATTTCTCCTCAAGGGAAGCCCTTATTTTTAACATTTCCATGCTCTGTGGTCCGACTTGCTTATCCTGTCGTAATTCAATTATTATTTAAATGCAGTCAACATAAGCCATCTAGCATACAAAACCTATAACTGGAAATTGAAGTTGGCACTGGTAAAAAAATGCCAGTTTACTTGATGCTTGTTTTGCGACCCCTTATCTTTTGGACTTTTCAAGGTTTTCAACTCATCTTCTTTGTTGGGCTACAAGTTAAACATTCGAAGAGAAAGAAGAATGAGGCTACAGATTTCAAAATACTCAAATAGGGTCAGGCAGCAGATCAATCTAAAAGGATCTCACCTCTACTGTTGCTTGTTCTGCAGATGCTACAATGGGATACACCTGACTGTAATTGAAAGAATCAGATTCTACTGGAGCAGTTTTTTCCACTAACTTGACAGCTGCTGCACTATTCACTTCCTTCTTTAAAATTTCTTCCATGTCGAAAGAAAGGTTATCATCTATTTTTTTTATCTGCCAAAATAGGAAGAAAAAGTTAACAGTAGCCAGTAACAACAGAAAGGATATGTTAGTATCTTTCAGTCAAGATAAAATGCACCCCTACTGAGATGATCTTAAGGTAAAGCTAAAATCCCAAAAATGCACAAGAACCACCAAGAACAGATTTAACCTACATGTAAAATGCAATGCAGGATCCGGGAAAACAAACAAACAAACTGGCTACTTATTCCATCATATTGAACAGAGGAAATTTTCACAAAGGTTAGATACAAGCCTCCCTCAAAGATCAGATAAGAAAATGAGGAACAAAGACAATAAGTTTAAGTGCTACTTTATCTTATATTCTACACTGGCACACAAATTTGAACTATAAAAACTTCTAGAAATAAAAAATTAAGTTCATCAGAAAATGAGAAACAATAACCTTATCCAATAAACTCTTGATCTCTACTAGATGAGAAACAACTGGGTGATCACGAACGGGCTGCCCCTCTGACTTGAGAAGAAGATAAAAGGTTATAGCCTGGCAAAAGGATTGCAATAGAAGCTGCTTGACCTCAATATAGTGCATCGCTCCCTTCTTTCCACTCTCTTGTCCTTTAATCTTTAACATAATGGAATAGTCAATAGAACGCATTACAAAATTCCAACTAAAACAAAATTTGTTAATCAAGCATAACATCTGGATGAGCAAAAATGTCAGAATAAGTAAACTGTCTCAATATTTTGACATTTCAATTTTTACATTACCAAAACTTTTCCTTTCTTAAAAATTTATCTCTAATATCATCTGACAAAAAAACATTTCTAACAGAAGACTAGGGCTCCAATAAGTTCAGGGCTCTGAACTGAACAAATAACTAGGCAATCCAGTCAAAAATATACTGATGAAAAATCTCTTGTTTGTACATGACAAAGCTATATAGAATGAAGAAGATATAAACCAGAAGCACCAGTATAGAGTGACCAAGCTCAGGAAAGAGAACTCTATACAAGCCTGATAATTAAGATACTATCCAAGACACAAGTACGCGTAAACCAAGATTTCCTATTTTTCAAACACACCACGTAAGTACAGGGAATCATTAGAGATATTTTTTCATTAAAAACAGAATATTTATAAATGAAATTAACTTTTAAATTAAAATCATTATTTAATTTACAATCTCTCTTTGTCTTCTATGATTTACTACAATACTATCTTATCCTCTTCATCCAATTTCTTTATTCACTAATTTATCTGTCCATTCATAATGCAGAGCTGTATCGGCATCTTCAAGGAAATTTTTTTAACAAAAAAGATGCGACAAAGGTCTGTAATAGGAAAGTGTTGGAGTTCAGATAATATCTCATTTATCAAAAAACTAAGGTAATACACATAATAACATAATACCAAAAAGCATTAAGCGAAATAAACTAGATAAAGTACGACAACACAGAAGAAGGAATGATCATACCTTTTCTACAAGTGGGTTCACTTTGTTCTCAAGTTGCTCAAGGGCATCTTTCAGCTCTGACAAAAGGCCAACTAATTCCGGCGCAGAGCTGTAAAACCAGCCATTAGACTACCCCGTAAGCGCAAACAGAAAGCAGTCAAAGGTCGCTTTTGTAATTGCACAAACGACTTTTAGTTATAGTGGTTACAACACTAACTTCCATTTTTTTGAGATTAAAACATTGATTAATTTCAGGTAAAACTTATCCAACATGACAGGAAACAACATAGTTCTTAGGCTTTTAGCTAAATTGATCAGAACAAAATGACATCATTTAGGCCAAGTTTTCTGCGCAGATCAGATCCATCTTTTTGCAAAGTTGGTTGGTGTTCAAATTGTGAAAATTAGTACGTCAGTGATGTACTAGCCACAATGTAAAAGTCGCATTGTAATTGCAAAGTCAATCAAAGTTCGAAATTTTAAAGGAACCAACTCATCTTTCATGAACTAAATTGTATATATCATACATGCAGCCAACAAAAACTGAATAGATGAAAACCATGCCAAGTCACAAGCCATCCCAGGTTAGGACAGCAATACCAGAATGATCAAGATACTGAAAAGAGAACTAACCTATACACAACATCCATTTGCTCTTCCTTTGTCAATGCATTTAAATCTTTCTTTACTATCTCATAAGTCATTCCTTCTTCATCTTTGATTCCTTTGTTGAGGGAAGCCTTTGATGAGGGTATTCCTTGGTCCCGTATTTCCTGAAATGTGACAAAATGATGAGGAATCAGCAAAGCTCCTTTCAAACCCTAGAGCATGAAACTGTAACAAGAAAATTTGTTGGACATCATTGTTATGCATATGTTTTCACCTGTAACGTGGGCTCCCTATCAGTCTCATCTTGGCTAGTATCTTCAACACCATAATCCTCCATTGATAGATTATTTGCTATTGTCATTTGCCGTTTCAAAACCGCATCCTCCTCTTCAGCTGCATCTTCGTCGTCAGTTGATTGTGGCTTAAGATAATAACAAAATGTTAAAACAAGTCATGACACTCAAATAACTAGCAAACCTGCCAAGAGTTAAGCATGAAGCGTTGTTGGGAAATCAAACCTCATTGCCAACATCAGCGCCATACAGGTCACTTTTTTTACCCCAAAAATCCCTTCCTGGTTCTTCTTCATTGGCGTCATCAAGAATTTCATCCTCAGCATCACCAAACTTAGCCCGCAAATACTTTTGTGTTCTTGCAACTATAGAAACCCCATAATCAACTTAGATCACAAAACATTTAACATAAAAATATTAACCACGTAAAATAATAGAGCCACAAAATGGACAGGTGTCCAACTACAAGTCGGATAAACTAAAACCAACCAGGAAAATCTACTCCTTTAAATTTGAATTATACGCTTGCAAGCATATATATCAAGGTCATATTATCATCATGGAGTCAAATTACTAATGCAAGAACAACAAAACGAAGGGAATATTAAGGATTCATAGCACTCATGCCTCTAACAAGTGAGCTTGAAACATTATGACTAGACCAATATGCTGTTTATCATATCGTTATATCAATAGAATGGAGGATTGTAATTGTAATTAATCTATAACTATAACTGTAGATCTTAAGATATAATAAGCTTGCATAAAAAATTATCATTGATTAAGTAATTAGGGACTATAGATGGTTTATACTCATTACATATATTACTACAAAAAAGGCAAAACTTTAATAGTCATTACGATTTAACACAAGCTTTTCCGGATATCGATCTGAAATGTTGAACTAATCATGTGTAAACAAGCTTTGTCATCCAGCGATTCTAAGGAGAACCACCTCACACTATATCTATGTCATACTGATACACCACCAAGAACAACAAAAGGCTATATGCAGAAAATATATTAAAGGAACAGTCGAACAGAGAAGCTATCTTACTTTTTGCAGCCAGGCCCTTTGGTGGCTTATCATCATCATCAGAGTCTTCATCTTCCTCGTCCTATCAAAGATAGGACCAGAGTTTATTACAAGAGTAAGATAGGTTACAAAGCAATGATTTCTGATCCTCAGCATCACAAGTAAATATTTCAATTGTTCTCTAATCTTCACAATGACCACACATCTATAGAGAAAAATAGATATATTAACATAAAACAGAGTAGAGACGTTATCATTAAATGCAAGCTGGAAGCAAAATACATAGCAATTTCACTGTCTCTATCAAAATAAGGTTATATCTCTTTGACAAGCTGCCGGAAGGAACCTTATAGATAATAATATTATATTACCATTTAGTGTAATCCCTACTACATTTGTAGAAAAACACATTAAAAATGGCTTAGCACTTGAATACTACTCCCTCCATCCCATTTAAAGTGTCTCATTTCTTTTGGACACTGGTATTTAGGAGAAAGGTATAAAGTAGTTAAAGTGTTAAAAAGTGGATAGGGCTACACTTTTTGAAGGGATAATTACTTCCTAAGATGGAATGAAACATTTGTAATGGGACAACCCAAAAAGGAAAGTGGGACATGTTAAATAGGACAGAGGGAGTATTAAGAATCAAATTAAATAAAGAAACAGAAATTCCTTGAAGAATAACTACTTGAGAGCCGAGCATAAGGACATGAGGGCTTCTACCTCAAAATCAAGCACAGGCTGCTCGGCATCCTCGTCAGATTCTTCCACATCCTCGTTTATGTTCAGTGGTACAACATCCCTTTTCTTGTGAACTAAAATAGCAGAATTAAACCCAAAAAAAGGCGGAATTACAAACCATATTTTGATTTAACAACTTGAAACAATTCTGTATCTGTAAAGTCTGTGAAAGCATCATATCTTGAACCAAAATATTCACATACAAACATCAATATCGTCGTCCATCATGTCTTCATTATCAGAATCAAATCGAATTGAATTTTTCTTCGGACGAATATTATCTTCCTTCTTCTTGTACTTCCCGGCTTTTCTCCCCATGATTCTTCCTCTAACTAACTACGCAAAACTAAAAACTGTCAATTCCTGGAATTATATTATAGTTGAGTAATAAATAGAAAGAAACATGACCCACACCACAAATTCCACACGCCGGTGACGCCCCAAACAAATAAACCCAGTAACAGCAATGAAATCGATACACTAAAATCGGTTTTGGAAAAAATAACTCACCAAGAGAAGGGCGGCGCTGGGTACGAGTGGCGGAGCCTGACGAGGGAAACGAGGTAAGGCGGCACGAAGACGGCGGCGATGGAATGGACGAGGGTGCTAGTGTTTGTTTAGGAGTTGGGATTTGGAGAGTTGCGGGAACTGCGTGCGTCTGCGAATAAGAAATCACCTTTGAAAGCGGTGAACACAAAACCCTTGAAGGGTTTTGCTTCCGTTTTAATTATGAAAGATTTAATCATTTTCTTTCATTATTATAAAAGACAAATAAATAGATGATTAATTATAGTTTATTTATAGCTTCAACTTTGAGTATTTTTTAGTTTTTGATCTCAACTTTCAATTTTTTTTTTAAATCGATTTTTGAGAAATATACTAAATTATGAATAAAAGTGATAAAATGAGCCCTGCTCCAACGGGTTGGTCCAATCTGGTTTTGGACTAGGTTGAGCTCAATAATACTAGGCTCGATTAAATTTCGGGTCGGGTCGGATTCACCATAACAAGACAAAGCTGGGCCAGAGCCGACTTGAGAAATTTGTACTAAAAACACTATTTTGGTTTGGTTGTGTCTCATTTTTCGGGTTGATGGATTTTTGACTTGGGTCGGTCCTTTCCAATTTTGAGGAAACTCTAGTGGGCTCGGCCCGACCCAATATGACCCTCTCATTTGCGAGCTATCTTATGGCCAATAGTTTTTTCCGATACTAGATGTTGATTAGAATGACAACATAATTTGAGATGGATTATTTTTGTCACTAAGCATTAAATGACATTGTTTTGATCACGATCATTTTATTAAAAAAAAATAAAAATTTATGCTTGCATGCTGCTGATATGATGTTAACATCGGCGTTGACAATGAATAACCACCGAAATAGCCACCTCCACCACCATAATTGGAATATCTCTTTTATATTTTTTTAATGATATAGGAGAAATGAAGTCATTTTGTTTGAGGTGGGAAAAAAAATCTCCTCAAATAAGATATTGTCAAACACAGTGTTTCGGTACCGAAAAATAATTTTGGACCATAAGTTAATATATTTTTCAAAGTTCAAGACACTTATTTGAAAATTGAGACTATAAACTAAAAAGCGTTCAAAGTTGATGCCACAAACTATAATTAACCCATAAATAAAAGTCGAATCTGTTTTTAATATGTGATACTAAAATCCAAAAGAATGTGTATAGTCGGATGGTCTATTATTTTAGTTGCTATCAAACTTGTTATTAGTAATAGAATATCATAACTTTGAACTATGTACATGATAGATTGAAAAATATACAAGTAATTAGATAAATTACTTAAAGTCAAACATATAAAAATTAAAATAATAATTTATGGTAGATTTAGTTTAATTATAAGCATCTAATGTATAGATTGTTTGATGTAGCTGGGTAACAAAATGAAAGTTATGATTTGATATTTGAATTTTTACAACAAATTGATTGATGATTATTTGATGGCTTGTATTAGATGCCCGAATCCACGTTGTGATCTTTGTGAGACCTTTTGTCATTTTCTTATCATAAAAAATAATAGATGGAGATAGTTTAAGGCTTATTTTATTTTTTTATTTTATAATAAAAATGAGTTGGCACGTGATTCTTTTTGTGATCTAATATAAACAATGTTGTCGTAAGCAAAGTACCGGCAGAGTAAATCCATGTAAACTTTAAACTCGACACCTAGAGGGTGTTTGGTTGAGCTTATAAGCTCCCCAAAAACATAAGCTCACCCAAACACCCTCCTAGATATTGTGTTTAAAGGTGGCACCTAAATATATATGGGTTGATATCGTGTGATGAAAAATAACGGCCATATTACGAATTTATTGTATAGAAAGTGCGTGCGCATAAGAATTTTTATCTCTCTCTCTCTATATATGCATAGATAATGTAAGAATGAAATTATTTGTAAGAAATAATAATAAATCTAAGTAATTAATTTTAGTAATTCAATGGATAATATTAATTTATGTTATGCTACAATATATTACTATATATGTCATACTTTAATTTCACATGAATTATTTAAAGGTCAGTAATTTTGTTTTATGCTAAAAGCGATTATTTCCTTGATTTTATGATTTGTTGTAATATATCTTGTAACTTCTTACTTTAGATAAATATATATATATATATATATATATATTTTTGCACAGGTAGGATAAATTGTAGCATTTATTGTACAACAATAAATTATGTTGTGTGCATTGTACGTCACATATTTATTAAATATGTGCATTGTTTGTATTATACAAAAAAATGTATAAGTAATGCAATAATAAATTGTGGTGCGTGATATTTAATGTGTGCCACATATTTATTAAATATGTGCTATATAACGATCAGTTTGTGTAATATTAATATTGAGTAAATTATAAAATTCATATTTTTTTGATAAGTGACGAGATTTACGCCTAGAGTAATTTTTAATACAAATTTAACCTTATTCGAATTATTTAATAAAATGCAATTTGAAATCATTAACTAAATTCCTTTCAATATGGACCTTTGATAAATGCTAGATGTATGAATATGATATATTCTTATTTTTTACACTTGTAGATATTTATGTTTGAGTTGAACAACTAAATATTTTTTAAAAACTGGTCTTTTGTATATTTTTGCCTACACTGCGAGTCACAAAAAAATACTACAATTAATTAGTGGTGATTTTACAGAATGCGCACAGTGAGGACGAGTTTTTGTGAATTTTGAAACTCAGATTCATTTAAATATACTAAAACTTTATATAAAAAGATAAAAATTTGGATGATCTCCTCACCTGTAGAAAGTTCATCCTTGTTTTTGTTAAAATAATTATATTAATTATGGTGAATAATTAGATTTTGTTAATTTAGAATTAAATTTTTTAATTCATAATTAGAGTTTATTAATTCACAATCAGGGTTTATTATTCAAAACTAGGATTTATTATTTCTAATTAGGGTTAATTAATTTAAAATTAGAGTTTATTATTCATAATTAGGGTACATTAATTCCAAATAGGGTTCATTAATTCAAAATTAGGATTTATTAATTCACAATTAGGATTTATTAATTCAAAATTATGATTTATTATTCATAAATAAGTTTTTTAATTCACAATTAAGATTTATTAATTCACAATTAGAGTTTATTAATTCAAAATTTATTAAGATTTATTAATTCACAATTAGAGTTTATTAATTCAAAATTAAGATATATTCATTCAAAATTATTATTTATTAATTTACAATTAAAATTTATTAAACTAGTTGATTTTAATTAGAATTAGTTTAATTTATATATTAATTAATTAATTAATTAGGGTGGTCGCGCGCACGGATCCCATATAAGAAAGTGTTAGCCTTTTACGGTACATTTTTGTAAACAAAATTAAGATAATTTCCGTAAACGCTAAGGAGCAAGCCCGTCTCTCTTTCATCATCGTAATCTCCCGCCGATAGCCGCTGCCTGCGCCGCTCCTCTGCCCTTTTTTATTCTCTCTCACCACTCCAGTCGACGAGGACGCAGCTGGCAGCTGACAGCAGGGCCGCAGCCACCCTTACTCTCCCCCGGCGGCCGCTGAGGAACTGCGGGCCGCGGCAAAGCCGCCACCCCTCTACAACTATCTGGTAATTTCCCGGTTGGGGCTGGAGCCTCCTCCAACCCCTGAGTTCTCCACCGCTGATACTCATCATTTCTTTGGTTTTCAATACCTTAGATGCTTTTGTCCTCTTGGGTTGTTTTTTTTTTTCTATTTAAGTGACTAGTGTTTTACCCTTCTGAAAATCAGCTAATTCTGATTGGAGTTTGATGCAAATGTCCGCCACTCTTTCTGTGCACAACTGTGTCCCTCAAAATGCTTAGATAAGTAACTTTGGCAAGTTTTCATGGCTTGCTATCAAATTCCGCACCAACAACTCCATGCTTTGTGGAGGACGTCTTGTAGCTGTGGAAGAAGTCTTTCTGTGAATCAGAAGTCAGGCTGCAAGTTGACGCCTATTGGATACCCAAGAAGGTCATACTCACGTGTTCCATTTAAAAAGGTAGATCTTTCATCACCTCTGACTACAACTACACATACCATTTTATGATTTCTGTTACTATAGTTGTCTGATTGTTTATTTAGGACTCATTCAAAGCGCGACCTAGTTTGAGTTCTGGGTTCTGTAAAGTTCTGCAACCTATCTATCTGAGAGGTGTCAGTACAGCTGCTCAAAACGCCAGGCTTAGCCAAAGTACACTTCTTGATACTACTCCAAGCCAAGATGGTTCAGCCGTAATAAATCCATCAAATGGCAGAGTAATGCTCATTGATGGTACTTCAATCATGTACAGAGCATATTACAAGCTTATTGGTGGGTACAATGACCAGTGTATTCCTATTGATTTATTTAATTTAGGACCCCTAAATGCTTGTTCTGGGTTGCTGGTGTTATATTCATTTTCTTATTTTATTGGGCAATGGTCACTGTATATTAATAAATGCTAAGGAAGAGAAGAGAAAGTGAATTGGAGTTAAATTAGATTATTTGATGTTGATCAAGACAATATTAGAACGTAACGGTTTGATGCAGATGTAGTGACCTTCAACATGACCTTTTATTTGTTTAGTGATCATCAAGGATCAAGCAAACTTGAGCTACCTGATACAAGATAGATTTTTTTGTTGTTATATCACCACTTCATTACTGGTGCTCATAACTGGTTTAAGCGGGTTTTTTCTGCCTTCATTTCCATAGGGTAGTATTAATCAAAAGCTGCTTATTGCTTGAATAGGAATTAAAGGAAAACAATAGAGAAATTGGGTAATCCCTTCATACCAAATGGCTAGCCCAACATAATGTCGATGCATTTGCTAAATTCCTCGATTATTCATTTTCTACTCCTATTGATAAACCAAGCACATAATTTGTCCCTAAAAACAAACTAATCAGAACATCATTATAAATAAATTGTTTGACCAATCAACTTGGTTTATGGTTATCTGAGAGGAACCCAAAAGGAAATCTTTTTCTATTGAGAACTTTGATCAGCTCCACTGCCTATATGTATGCTAGCTTAGCTGTGGTTATTGGTAGCTGATTTTCTTCCCTTTATTTATTTATTAATTTTTTCCCCTTCTCCTCTGTCGATGATCTACCACTTATGGGCACTCATCATTTATGGTGTTACATTCTGTTTCTTCATGCCCCTGCGCGTATATGCCTATGCAGTAGCTAATTAACTTTTTATGGTTCTTTTATAGCGAAATTGCACCATGGTCATCTATCTCATGCTGATGGCAATGGAGATTGGGTCCTAACCATTTTCAGTGCGTTGTCTCTGGTAAGATTTCCTTAAGGGTATACATATCAGCCCTGTTCTTTCTCTTTGAAATTTTATAGTGAATATGGCGTAATATGTTAGGAATACGAGGATTATATGATTTTCTTAGGGCTGTCTTAAGGCCACATCTTTCATGAATTATAAGATGCCTTTCTTAAGAAAAAGAATCTAGAACCAGATATTATGTGTCTCACTTATGTGCATGTGTTTATATTTATTTTTTAATTGCATATTAGTTGGTTAAATAACCTAAGGAAGAATGCAAAGCATGGTCTTTAGTGTTTTTGTTCTCTATCTCTGTGCTCATTTTCATTTGTAACGTGATGAGCTAACCATGTTGTGCTCTCAGCTAGGCACCTATAACATCATCTGCACGCCATTATTTTCTTCTGATGGTCAAAACTGCATTCAAAGAGTTTTATGTGTATCCTAATATCGCTCATCCTCTTTCAGAAATGAATGCTGATGTTTGTCATGTTGCCTTACTGAAGAGTTATCTTGAATAAACATCATAATTTTTTTCCAAATTTTGCTATCTGAAGCTTTTGTGCAATAAAGAAGTTAATAATGTAATTTAGCTAATAGCAGATGTACCTAAGATGACTTCATTGGACAGCATGTTCTGCCTTGGTAAAGATGAGACGCGTGTTAGTTTTGTATATTATTCACTGATCTTCTATATTTTGTACTTTCTTAAAGTTTCTTCACTGCCTTCTTGCAGATAATTGATGTATTGGAATATATCCCTTCACATGTAGCGGTATGCCTCGTTCTTTCTTCCTATAACTGGGGATAATTATTTTGTAAATTGATCAGCCAACTTTACTCTTAATATTTATATCTGTCCCTGTGGTAGTGGTTTCATTTGTCTTTTCCCTTCATTCTAAGTTTTTGAAGACGTGTTCTATCTGGTCCTAGAGCTGAAGAAGTTTTTTTTTTTAATCATAATAATGGCTATAGTATTAGTAACCAATAGTAGCTAGAATAACTTCTTTGTTCATCTAAGAGTTGAATTTTTCAAATACTAGAAGATTCTTCTATAATTCTAGTACAGATTTATATCTGTCCCTGTAGTAGTGGTTTCATTTGTCTTTTCCCTTCATTGTAAGGTGTTTGAAGACGTGTTCTTTCTGGCCCATTTTGTCTGATCAAATATCTGGTCCTAGAGCTGAAGAAGTTTTTTTTTAATCATAATAATGGCTATAGTAACCAATAGTAGCTAGAATAACTTCTTTGTTCATCTAAGAGTTGGATTTTTTAAATACTAGAAGATTTTGCTATAATTCTAGTACAGATTAAAAGAATTATATTTTTGCTCCTCTCAACACTGGCTGCCATTATTCACTCAACAACGTCACATATACCTTCATGATGCTATCTCTATCTTCACGAGTCTCTTTATTTTCCTTCATTCTTTAATCTCATTTTTGAGGATCCTGTGTCATTTGGTTTCTTTTCTGCCCCATGTCAGTTTTGTACCTTTTATGCACTGACCTATTGCTCTTGATGTGCCTGCTCTAACACAAGCTTTTTTCCCTTATGTATTGCTTTTGCTCTGTCCGACATCCAGGTGGTTTTTGACCATGATGGTAAGCTTGCTTTTTAACTATGTTTTGTTCTCTTTATTCCATTTATTTATTTAGTTCCTAATTTTACTATTTATCTCCTTTATTTTTCATTTATCAGTAATGGTCCAAGTTTGGTCGTGTCTTTCTTTCTGTTGTCTGCCTCAAGTTAATTTATGTTTCTTCCATTTTTAACTATTTATAGCTCCATAGCTTTTAACTAAGGGCCTAAACATGAGAGGAACAAGTGACTCAGATTTATAAATAATCATATTGTTGATCTCTTATGTTTCTGTTGCAAAGTTGCTGAAGTCCGATGTTTTAAATCATTTACTGAATGATAGAGATGTTTTTTGTGACCTTCCCATGGTATAAACATCAATACTGGATCATGGAGTTACAATCAGTTTGTCGAGAAGAACACAGCTGTGATAACTGTTAGCCAGAAAAGTGTGATGCTTGTATTTTGACTTAATAAGGGTGCTCCTATGATTAAAATGCCGCTTGGTGATGCGCTTATAACATCAATATTCAGTTTGATCTGGATTGTCTAATTTATAGGTCTTGGCAATGATCTGGTTAGTGGATTTAGCTAAAAAATATCTTTCAGCTGAGTAGTGGGTACAGTTGGAAGAGCTCTGGGCTTGTAACTTCAGCTGGTTGTCAGAGCCCATTTTGATTGGACCTGGTTGTCGTGCCTGATCACTGTGCATGCATCTTTTCCTTTCTGATCATTGTGCTGCTTCAATTTAAGATTGAACTGATCTCATCGGATCATTTAAACTGACAGAATACTAAATTTGGTTTAAGATGTGAGTGAAAAGGATAGATTGTTTGTTTTTATAGTGAAGTTCTAAATGTATGGAATCAGTGATCACTTTCTTTTATTTTTATTAAGGTGATGCTTCGCAGCTAATGGAGAACATTCATCAAATTTACCATTACTTTTCTCATCTTATTTAGGCTGACTGTTTATTTCATGCTCAGTTAAGATGAGTGCAATTGGTCTTTTTATGCTGGCTTCTTCATAAAATTAACGAAAGCACAAGGTTGGATATGCTTCTATATGCATTTGAAGGCTAACTGATATTAACTCTATATTTTCTTCTTATTCTTGGGTGGAGGGTAGGGGAGAGGGCCAAAGGGGTTCTGAAAGGACCTAAAATGATGACTTTCTGGCACTATTTCTATATAGAACGTCACAATAAATAAATATATATATATATATACACACACACACTTATACTGACTATAATGCATTGAGTATACTCCTACAATGGTTTTTAACTAAAGATAGATGGGTGTGGCCCTGAGAGAATTATTTTGATAAAACAGAGTTTTTCTTTACAGGGGCTCCTTATGGTCATGCATCTCTTTCGTCCAAACAAAGTTTTGTGGGAAAAGGTATGCTATTTGATTTTGATTTTTTTCGTCTATCCTCATTTATGACTAGCTAAAAAAGGTGGGCTCTTACCTAATAGCCAATATCCATGAGTAGTTACCTGGATCTCTTGATATTTTGAACCTTGAGCTTTGAGTACAGTCTGTCAAGCTAGGTGTCTTTCTGGAGTTTTATTTGCCCAGAAATATTCATTATAATGGAGAAAAACTTCACCGTGCATTCAAATATCTTGATGTCAGCACATGCATCCTTGAAGAGATCTTGTGTTGCAGACAAGAATTTATGAGGGCTGTTTTATTTATTTTTTCTTGCTTGATTTACTTATTTCAGTTATTTAATTTTTAGTATGGGCTATGACCTCCTAAGCGGGCTCGAAAATTTAGGTTGGATAAATAGTTCTCGCCTGATTATGGAAGAACTCGTCTAGGACCATTTAGAATTTAGAGTTGGCATTGGTGACGCTTGGGTAGGAGATTTTCCTTGAGTTCTTGCTTTGTTCTTCTTTTATTTTAATCCCTACAGTAATATATCAATTTCTTTTGGTTTTAAATTGCTCTCTTCTCTTTACTCTTATCATTTTTCCTTGGCTTAGTTTGTTATGGTGAACTCTATTGTGTATTCCATGTTTAAGTTAAACCTGGGATTTAGAAGAAGTTAGAAGAACTAGTTCCACTAAAATACTTGTGTCTAATTAAAAGTGATTGAGATAATGTTCTGGCAGTTCTGAAGCTTACGTCATGTGATGTGATGTTGGTTTTTTTATCAGACCAAAGCTTCTTTGTCAGTGATATACAATGGAAATATGTCTAACCATACTGACCTAGTTTGGTCAGTTCCCCACCCCCACCTGGCCACCCCCCACACACAAGAAAAAAATAAAAAAAAGTGCAACCTGAACTGATGATGGCCTGGATTGCTTGGTAAATGGTTAAGCTGGCAAACTATCAACATTGAAGAAATACTACCCTATACCTATCTACTTGTCGTCCTAACTGCATATTATTGTTGTCATGATTATCCGGCAAAATAGTGGCAAAATGTTGCTGACATGATGTGGTGGTTAAGCTAGCCATTTTACGGAGCCTCGTTTCCCTTGCAATTTGAAGGTACTGCGAGACAAAGAGAGGGGTAAAAGAGGCTGAGCTGTAGATGATAGGATAAAAATGGTAATGAAAGTGGTGATGGCAAAAAACAATGCGACAGTGAGTGGCTAAGGATAGTATCACCTATTTGAAGAACCATGTATGGGATGTTTTTTCACGGAATTGAGTCATTGAAACATGTTAAATACTTAATAAATTGAATAAATTTATAAAAACCCTATTCTCGTCATAAGTGAAGATCTGTAGTTGGCTTTGTCTGCAATGTTTACATGGATAATTCTTACTTCTTGTAGGCATGAATTTTCGTCACACCCTATACCCATCTTACAAAAGCAATCGGTCTCCAACTCCTGATACTGTTGTCCAGGGGCTTCAGTACTTAAAAGCATCCCTCAAGGCTATATCTCTCAAAGTGATTGAGGTGCAAACACTTGCATAGTAATTCTTTGTTACTGACAAAGGTAGCAGAAGCATGTGAAATTATCTTTTCATTTCTTAAGCAGGTTCCAGGTGTTGAAGCTGATGATGTAATTGGAACACTGGCCGTTAAAAGTGTCAATGCTGGGTTCAAGGTACTTTCACTGCTTTCGTTTCTTTGTTGTATAATTTATTGAGGATCCAAGCAGACTTTTGTCATGAGCTTTGAAGTGAGAAATAATTGAAGGGGGTGGGAGGGGTTATTATCGTATATTTGTAGCAAGTGGCTGTAAAATTTTGAGTTTGCTGTCTAGATGGTACCATTCTTGTCTTAAAGGTAATTTTATGAACTGATGATTTGGTGATGGCTATGAGAATTGGATTCTTTTATTTCCTGTTGATTTAAATGCTTTTAGTGTGCAAAGTTGAAGAATAGAGGCTTGAAGATGCTTGACCAATGCGGGAAAGCACATTTATATGTGATTGATGGTGGATTTATTATGAATGCTAATTTCTTTTGGGAGAAATAACTCATGTCAATATCATCAAAAAGGATGTGCCTATCTTCTGGAATATAATTGTGAAGCTGTAGGACAATTGGGTCATTGGTGCAGTAACTTAGATTGGATGAATCTATAGGAGAACTGCTATTGGAAGATGCATTTTGTTGATTAACCTGCAAAAAGCGAAATTTGTCCTTTTCCAACCGTCATCCACAAAATCATGTCTAGTGAGATGCATTTTCTGATCATATGAAGTAGTATGAGTGTGAGAGTAATTTGAATGTTCGACTCTGGTTTATTGAACACTTCTCGTACTGGTCTTTTAGTAGGTTTGGCACTGGTTTTTCTTCAGTCTAATGGTTCTACATTTAAAAAAAATAAATGACTATAGTTTTCTTTGGTATCTTCTGAAATGTTAATGGAGTTCATTTGTGCTTATCTCTCTGTTCCAGTAGCATCTAATATTGTGAAAAATAGCAACTAGTGCTGTGAAATATGGCCCTTGTCAGAGAGTCTTGTCCAAAATGAAATTTCCACATCCTAATTATCCTACATCTTTCAATATCTAGTAGATTTTTTTCCATCCTTTTGTTCTATTTATCATTGGGACATGACTCTTTTTTAGAATAATTGGCACAGGTACGAGTTGTATCCCCAGACAAAGATTTTTTCCAGATACTATCTCCTTCATTGCGCCTGTTGCGAATTGCTCCTCGTGGCTTTGAGTTAGTATCTCACTTTTCTATTGACAAGCTTTCACAGATCTGCCTGTTTATTTGCCTCTCTTTTTTTCCTTCTTTTCCCCTTTGGTTTTTTGATAGATAATTTGCCTCTTTGTTTGCTATTCATATCTGCAAGATGTCTGGAAGTTACAGCTGTTGATAATGTGAAGGTTTAACTTGTCTTAATGTTCTCTACAGCTATAGCCAAATGGCTGCAACTACCAAAAGTTCCATTTTCTACAATGAAATTTTCATTCTTATTACTTCTTGCCTTAAAATATAATTTCATGGTAATCCCCTTGAGATAAAAACATTCCATTCAAGTTTTTCCTCCAGTCATTTTATAGAAATAAATTCGAGATATAAAAGGGATAGCTTCCATGTTTTGACTCACATGTGAACTCCCTCATTGATTCAGTAGTTTGTTGAAAATTTTGTTAAACATGAACAAAGAACCAAGGATTATTTTGTAGCAAGCATGCCAATATTCTAGACTATTAACTTTGAAACTGGAGCCTCCTTTTCTGATCCCAATTCGTTTGACCTCATTAAATTGGTGTACTATTTTCCATTTCTTTGTTAAAAGGTTATAGTACTATTTATTACTTCATGTTATATGCTTCTTTTTTCTTATGGAAATTTGTAGATGCTTTTTCTCTTTGTAAGTGATTTTAATTTTTCCACATTGCTTACTCATTTTAGGATGACCTCGTTTGGGATGGAAGACTTTGCTAAGAAGTATGGAACACTGGAACCATCTCAGTTTGTTGATGTAGTTTCACTTGTGGGAGATAAATCTGATAACATACCAGGTTCTTCTATGTTACTCTTTACTAAAGTTTAGAGCCAGAAAATACGTATATAAGGAAAAAACATTCGTCTCAAATGCTTGTATTTGTGGTGAAGTAAATTATACCTAATTTCTCCCCATTCACTTGGAGCATTATTCTTGTCCTCTGAATTTGTTTTGTTTTCTGTGAAAGGTACTCCATGCTTAAGGACTTTCTGCATTATGAAACATTTGTTTAATAATGATTGCATGTTAAACATAAGCTAAGATTAATTTCACAACTGCTTAGTTGAGAACTATAGTTGACTTCAAAAAATTTGGTTACGATTCTCTGTTCTCTAGCAAATACAACTTTCTAGGTAGTTGTGCTAAGGTTTGAATTTGCTCTATAGTATATATGGTATAGATGGAAAATGGAAGAACTTTGGGGAAGGAGTATCAGTGTTCTCCAACTTGGTGGTGGCAGTGGCACATCATGAGCTGTGGATACTGATAACTGGCTGTTAGTACACATTCTCTGGGTTGCATATTAGTATATTACCGTCAGTTACAGTGTGCATTTGAATAAAAAATGTGACCACTTGATGATAAGCAGAAGATAACTCATTTTATGGATTATTTCTGTTTGGAAAATTGAGGAAGATAGGTGTTTTTTCATCCACATATTCGTTACCCAGTTGATGTGTTACCTCTTAAAGTCATATTTGGCTAAATTTAATGAAATTGCAACCGGACCCTGTAGGAAATTTTGAAAATTCTTCCGTGATCTGTAATGCAGGAGTTGAAGGTATTGGAGATGTTCATGCTGTTCGACTTATTACAAAGTTTGGTACGTTTATGTGATACCATTGTGTGCATGTTAATCCCAAAGTGTGATGCTGATCGTTATTGTCCTTTCTTTTGCTTTTTTATTTTATTTTTTATTTTTTCATTATATACTTTGTGATATTGTTCCTTGCTGCATCCAACTGTATCAAAATGGGGGGAGGGGATGTAGAGAAGAGAGAGACAGTGTGGCCAGCAGCTCTCTTGTCATATGGTGGATTGGTGATAAAAAGTGCATAGGTTGGATTTGGTGATGCCAATAGAAAACTTTTAGTTGATTACTACAGCTGCACATGTATCATATTTTACATGTTAAATTGATATAGAGTTACACCAGTCTCTTTTGATGTGGGGTAGTTACAGTCATCCTATTGCCTAGGGAGAAAATGAAGTCATTGCAAGATCAATTATATACTATTTTTTGCTTCGTTGGACACAGGTTGGATTTGGTGATTCCGATAGAAAACTTTTAGTTGATTACTACAGCTGCACATGTACCATATTTTACATGTTAAGTTGATATAGAGTTACACCAGTCTCTTTTGATGTGGGGTAGTTACAGTCATCCTATTGCCTAGGGAGAAAATGAAGTCACTGCAAGATCAGTTATATACTATTTTTTGCTTCGTTGGACACAAGAGTTTCCTTAAGATTAATTATTGACCTTGTCCTATTATATTTTGCTAGGTTCATTGGAAAACTTGTTGCAGTGTGTTGATGAAGTTGAGGAGGAGCGAATCAAAAAGGTTGTTGGGCTTTGCTGGCAGTTCCTTAAACCTTTTCTTTTCACGATTATAGACACACACACACACATATATATATAGGAGTGGATCAAATGAGAACCACATCTTTTTGCGAACTCTGCGAACCATGCATAAGACGTTGAAGATGATGCAAAACGGTATAAAGTTGAAGATGATAACGGTATAAAAACTTTCTAAAATTATTTTGTTGTGCAACAATTTTAGAACATTTTCGTTGTGCAAAACTTTATAGATTTTATTCATCAACTTTATAAATATGTGCATAGTTCTCAAGTTCTTAAAAAAGATGAGTTCTCACTGGATCCAACCCCTATATATATATATATTATATCTATTTCTATAGTTGTTCTTGCACTGCAATGATCTTGCTCACTTATTCCTTGGCATATATTTTCTTTTTACTGTCAATGTTGACGAATATTCTGAAACTTCATATATAGTGCTGACTTTTCGCTTGAACTTGTTCTTAATATCATTTTGGTATGAATATTTACTAGGTCTTATACCACGTTCATTCTCTTCAAGTGGCAGCCCAAAAGTTGTTGGACCTATAATGATTAATTGATATAGACAGCCTCTCCAATCTGCAGTTCTCCTTCTTTCTTTGTGCAGCATCTGGGCAAATGCACCCTGGTTGCTTTATCATTCCAAGAAATTATTGTCATATTAGGCAATACTGAATTAGTTGGTGCTGCCAAAGGGAGTGATGTGGCTATACACAAAAAGGGAATAGACTCATTGGAGGAATGAAAAAAAAAATCTGATCCTTTTAACATGAGAAGAGTAAAATTTGCAGAATGAAGTAATCTGCAAATAACCTGAAGAATGTTTCAACCTGACCCCTCGATTTTTTGTGCTTTGGAGTAATTTCTAGCTATATTTAGCTAAATTATGATGGTCTAGAATCTAGTTTAAAACCCTGAATTAAGTTATATTAGTGAACTTGGGTGAGAAGGATTTCTAGTAACTTATTATATTGGATCAAGGAATGCCTGGCAAATTAGTAGCCAGAACTTTTCTTGGAACGCTTATCAGTAGAATATTATGGAATTTCAAGTTTCTGTAAACCTAAGCTTCTCTTAAGATGAAACTGCTTTACTGTATTAATCCACTGCTAATGTCAGAAAAAGGCAAAATTATGATGAGAATTATATGTTATGATCAGTAATTATTATCTTATAATATCTACTGTGTCTGTTGAATATTTTGTTATCTTCTGGAAGTTTAAATACTCTTTTCCCTGTGATTTATATACTATTTATTTTTTCCAGGCATTGATTGCGAATGCTGAGCAGGCTATTCTAAGCAAGAATCTTGTAAGCTTATCTCTGCGTTGATTGATTACTTTCAGAGTTCTGATACTTAAAAGCTATGCTCCTCGCTTCATGTAATGTAGGCTATGTTACGTTCTGACCTTCCATCCTACATGGTCCCATTTACAACCAATGATCTGACTTTTATCAAACCAGAGGTTAGTCATTATGCTGTGTTCTGGTTTCACTTCTGGCAATTCTAGGTAGATTGTATTTTGTTAGTGAAGTAGAAAAGGAAATGCATTCTATATATTGTTGAAGAAGATGCAATACATTGGAGGAATATTTCCTACTTTCAAGTTTCGATGTCTTTTCAGTTTTGTTTCCTTGTGGATCATCGAGTACTACCCTAATATGCTGGTTGTTATACGATACAGGATGACGGGCAGAAATTCACAAGCCTCCTGACTGCGATTAGTGCTTATGCAGAAGGATTTTCTGCGGATGCTATTATTAGACGGGCTTTTAATTTGTGGAAGAAGCTTGAAAGCCAAAGACCACTGATCTAATAGGTAATTTCCCACCAGTTGAAAACTTGGAGGAGTATGCAGTTTCTTCTGTGATGGAGATTTTGGACACAAACTAGGGCAGCAATTCACAGCCAATTTGACTGTTTTCGCGCTTACCCTGAAGCTTCTTACGGTGCTAACTCTTTTATTCAAATTTATATTTTCCTCCAGATAAAAACTGCAGCATTAGCTGCTCCCTGGTTTATATGTTTCCTTAATTTTCGGATATCTTTGGCCAAAAACTTGCTCAGATTGTTTGTTTAGCTTGTGTGCATCTCCAAGTGATTATTGTTGGTCCTGGTTTCAGTTCTCCCACGATTTTAACTGTCTGCATCGGTTAGACATGACTAGTTCTGGATTTTCAATGTGAAAATTAGGATAATTTATTGTTTCGCTGCAAATATAATAGCGATTTCTAATGACTATTTGATTAAATCCTGGTGTATATTACTATATACGCAACTGGAAACTTTTGAAAACCTTTTTTCCTTTGTTGGAACAAATTCAGCCTTTCTGGACAACAAACCAAATTCACAAAATCTGAGTTAGACATCAATTAAGAATACATGTTTATGAAAGCAAAGCGTATGAAATGGAGCATTTGTTTAAAATATGGGCAACCCAGTAAAAGTAAGCACTATGAGTTTCTTGAAGAGTTAAAAGTAAACAGAAATACTGGACCTGTTTGTATTGATTTTCTTTGGTATGATATTTTGTGAAGAGGCAATGGAGCTGTTATGAGTAAATGATATTCATGTTACACACATCAGGAAACAATGAAAGAATAATCAAAGATCATCGGTCCCTACTAAGCTTAGCAATGGTTTAAAGGTACATATTTGCAAATCAGAGAATAGACTATTCTTCAACAGTCACCTCGACTTCTGTGGCTTTCTCGAGTTCGAGAGTAGCGTTGAACCCAAAATCATTCCCAGGTATAAACATAGACTTGAGCTCCTCAGCAGTTTGTATGGTGTTAATCTTGTTCTCCTTAACAGTCAGATTTTCCTGGTGAGTAATTATACGAAGAGTAAGTTATTCGAGTTGTACCAAGAACACCATGTAGAATAGGTGATAAAATGAACTTGCCTTCTTCACATAATCAGCCAATGTTGTGCTGACAATCTCTTGGATAGTGAACTTTGTAACTCGATCTTTGCCAATAATTTGCAAAAGGAAATCCTTTGGGACCTGCAATTACAAAGTGATCATCACATTTTCTGAGTAGAGTATTATAGTTCCAAATATGCATCACATCACGGAGGTAGAGTCTAAAATTGGAACATAATTAGCTTAGACGAATGAGGATGAATGAAAGGTTCCATTCATATCAAATATATAAGCGATGTTTACAAAACTTACCCTTGAGGTTGAGTCCATTTACACATGAACACTTGAGGTACTACAATTATTCCTTGAGGTGTGTGTTTTTCTTACAAATATGCAATATGAATAGTATAAACAAATTAGAATATGAACTTAGTTTTTCTTTTCTTATTCAAACAGGTCAAATTTCAAATGATTTGATTGGAAATAACATGTCATAATAACTAGAAAAATTCAGTTGATTGGTGTGCTGGCGAATAACATACAACAACACTCAAGTTGCAAATCAGGTCCACACACACTCAGAGAAACTGTCAAAGGAACGTGGAAAATTTTGGTCAAAAGAAACTGAAAACTTACTTTTGATGTCTTCCCTGCAGTATCCAACATGCACATGAAAACACAAGTTAGCCAAAAAAGTCCTTACTGCCTTCCAGGATATTTCTAAAAGGACTGGTAAAATTTTCATCATAGGAGTGGTAAGGCACAAAATAAGTAATAAAATCACATCAAGAAACAATGGAAGTAATTGGTTTGGAGAAATTGGAACTCTCTAGGTGAGTATCGATTTACTTTTTACCACCCCATCTGAGTGCACGTGGGTTTGTTTAAGCACCATTAATGAGGTATTTGTGCAGTTGATAAAACATATAGTGATGTTTTTCATCAAAATACTCAAATCCAACATTTTCTTGCTTTGAAATTAAATAAGAAAGTTTTGAAATATAAAAGATGAAGCAAACTCAAAAAAGAGATCATAATGGAAGCAGTTCAATTGCCTGCTTTGAGCAGAACGGGACGTATGTATGTTATTCAGAAAAATAATAGAAATGCGACCAGTTTGTCCTTTCACGATGACATTGAACAAATGCTTCTCTTGACAAAGTTGCAGGGTTTCATTACTGAAAAATACAAAGCAAACTGTTACCTCCTTTTTCCCTGCGGAAACCAGGAACTGGTGGAGCTGTACGAGCTAAGTTTCTGAGAATTTTCTCAAACACTATTTGTGTTTCTTTCCCAGGCAAATCTACCCTTACCTGACCCAAAGAAAATAGTAATGCATCACATGGAAGTTTAATTTTAATGCACACTGACATTTACACACAAGCTAAACCAAATCAAAAGCTCTAATTTTATCATGAATATTCCTAATGTGGATGTGTCTCAAACACACACAAAACTATTATCCAGGCCAAGTGGATAATCCTCAAACCACATGCAGGAATTCTATCCTAATAGACTGGGACTCATGCAATTTATCTCATAAAAACATAGCCAAATTAGAAAGAGGTACAGGATCAGCGATAACTAAACATCTTTTGGAATTTTATCATTATCATTAAATTAACAATGCATTCAAATTCTTTTATCTATACATTATTTATCATCAATTGTACGTTCAGACAAAAGTTAAAGATTTCTCCTTCCAGTGATAATGAAGTCTTTCACATTTAAGTAGAGCTAATATGCTATTTATTAAAACTAGAAATTAATGTTATGAATAAAATTGGCACAAGGTTGAGAACTCACTTGCATCTTATCATCATCCTTAGACTCCACTACTATCTCGACATTTTTAATGCTGATTAGATTCTTGTCTGGATCTGTCATCGTTGCCTCTAAGCCTGTATTCATACATCATATTTTATTCTGTCACAAAATAAATAAATAAATAAATCAAGGGCTTGTAGTTCAACATATGTTATTTATATTACCTGAACCAACTGCAGATATTGGCTTGAGTGGGAGTCTCCTACGCATGCTCGAGGAGCCACGGTAAATCAGCGACCTGAAATTCACTGAGTAAATAAATGATAATGCTAGAATAGAAACTCCAACTAACACAACAAATTAAGAGTGGAACTGTTAAAAGCTCAAGCATTTCAACTAGGTAAAGCTGATCTGAGTCGAGGGGCATGACAAGTGTGTCCCGAAGGATAAAAGATACCTATTAAGTATTTAGTATATAATGCTACTCAGGATATATTAATATTACCCAGCAAATTAACCTTCAGCATCTAGTGAATTACAAGTCACAACAAGTTTGAGTAATACTTTTATCAAAAATAACAAGCACAGCATGAAAAGCATCCTAGTCACTAACAATCATACAGTCATTCCCAAGCCTCTTATCCTTGCGATAACTGCCTCTACCAGCAGACATTCCTAAAAGACGAAAAACTGAATATATGCAAATTGAAATATCAACATTGCAAATATAGATCCACCTGCAATGCAGTAATCAGATAAAAAAACATCTGAATCATTGTTCTAAAACGACATTAAGTTTTTTATTCTTCTTTTTCTTTTTCTTTTCTTATTCTTCCTTTTTTACCTTGAGAATACAAACTTTGTCCGAGAACAATACTGGACGTGGAGCAGAGGACCATCTGCCTTTGCATTGAACAACGGGCAACCAAGAGTGACATGCTGCAGCCAAGAGATGTGGTTAGCAAATAGCAACTAAGCACACCAATCAACCATAGCTAATGAGCAGTTCTCCAGACACACAAAACATAACTAAAGAGTAACATACCCCCAAAAAAAAAAAAAAAAACAGATAGAGAGAGAGAGAGAGAGAGGGACAAAACAAAGCTAACATAGATAAATGAACAAACAAAGCCTAATTCGTTTTCATTACTACAGCTTAACCAATAAATGAGAACAATTCAGACCATTTTAAGAAATTTGCGCGTCCATTCTGTTCCGAACTTAGACATGGTACAGTTCTACAAAGGTAATCAGAAGCAACATTGTTCTTCCACATAAATTCATTACAAATGCTGATGTCGAATGCAACTTCTTGATATCTAAATGAATTAAGTGAAAAAGGAACTAAAATTGGGTTGAACGAATTACTACCTGAAATAATCGAGGAGATGGTGAAGCCAGCGTCGTGGTTACCATATTTTTCTGAGGAATGGAACAGATGATTGGATAAATTCATACAATTCTCGCTATAAAACAATATATACTTTCTGAACAAAATATACAGACAAATGATATTGTATTTTAGAAGAATAATACGGGGTTTTATAATTTGAGTTTATGTAGCATTGAAAATTTTCATTTTTACATATGCATTTTAAATTAAATTCACAACTTTCCATAGGTGTCACAAAGTTTGTCAGGCGAAAAAATGCATAATTTATGTAATTTGAATATAAATTGTTTAGAATCAATAGTTTATAATATTTCATTCGTCCTCCAATTTCCTTCCTAATTTTTCTTTTTGGGACATCCCCCAATTTTCTTCCTATTTATTTATGAAAATTATCTTTTACCCTCAATAATATTATTTATTTACACCTTTTATCACCCATGATCCACCACTATTTCTCTTTTTTACCCTCAACAATCTATTTATTTACACATTTTACCACCTATGACCCACCTCTAACTAATTTAATATTACATTAATGTGAGACGTTTATTCCACTCATAATACACTCAACAACTTTCATTAAAACCCGCTCCAAGATTCATAAGAAGGAATTTTGGGGACGGAAGGAGTATAATTAAAGAAACTAAAGAACAGTTCGGGTATATTTAATTTGAGTACTTAGGCACATAGTAAGAGGTGACACAATGGGCCCGGCTCGACGGCTCGACCCAAACTGGCCCGAATTTGCAATAAAACTAGGCCCTATTGAATTTCGGGCCTGTTCATAACAAGTTAAAGCATAGTGGGCTTGGCCTAGCCCGACCATAGATATTTGTACTGTAGAAACTATTTCAGGTTGGGTTGGACCTCATTTTTTCCGATCAATAGATTTTTGGGTCTGGTCGGGCCGATTTTAAGGAAAAGTCCGGTAAGCTCGGATAGGCCCGGCTTGGTCAGCCTATTTGCTAGCTCTAGGCACAGTATAATGAAAATGTGAGGGGCGGTGTGCTATTTGTTAATTATTGTCTGTACAACAAATCACACCTCTTGCTAGGGGTGAGCATTCGGATGGTTTGGTTCAACGAACCGAACTCGAAAAAATCGAACCGAAAAAATGAAAATCGAATTATTTTTAAAATTCAAATCGAACCGCACCGTATTGTATATCCGAATCCAACCGAAATATTCGATTCAGTTCGGTTTGGTTTGGATATAACCGATTTTAAATTATAATTAATATAAATATAATATATATAATATGAACCAATTTAATAACATATATATATATATAAATAAATTTCGGACTGTTTGATTTGAAATCGATTTTTTCCCCGATCCAAAACCGAACCAAATAAATTTCAGTTTCAAAATTTAAAACCTAACTGAACCGTTTTACTTTATAAACCAAACACAACCGATAATTTCGGTTCGATTTGATTCGGTTTTTCGAGTTTTGTTTGGTTTTGCTCACCTCTACCTATTGGTGTATTAAAGCAAACGGAGATAATTAAGAGCAGCTATTGAGAGGATAGCGAGATGGTAGCAGTAAACACACATCTCTGTTTCGCCTAAACTCTCGAAGTTTTCTGCTTCGTTTCACTTTAAAATGCTGCTTTTAAATTCTGCTGTCGAGCTCATTTTTGGTCTACGATGTTGAAGTTTCGGCGTGAATTTTGTCGAGAAATATTTAAGGATCTTTTCCGTTGAATGCATTTCTCGTTGAATATTTAAGGAATCTTGTACATGTAGCAGAAATAATTCAGAAATCATAGTAAAATTAGGAAGCTAAGTAGAAACTATTATTTCAATCCTATTTGCATTTGATGATTGCATTATTACTGGTTTCTGAAGCATGCCCTGGATTCTCTCTGAAAAGGTCTTGCGCTCTGATTCATCAATAGATTTGAAGGTTACAAGTCTTTACCAAATAATAAAATATACTATCTTTTCATTCTCGTCTGGCAATGTAATTATCTGAACACCAGTGCTAATCTACTCCTCTCTGAGAAAGAAAATGTATTTACCTCTGTTGCAGTCATTAACTGTAAGATGGAAAACTAAAACCAGCACTAACTGTTTGCTCAACCGGAAACTTCTTCTTGATAAATTAATAGCATTGATTTGATGCACTCTCATGCTCAATAGAGAGTTAAGAATTTTGGGTCCGTACTTGCTTCCCATTTTTTCCATCCTTTCTCGTTCACTTTCACACACAGGCTTCATGCTTTCTTGCCCTCAACCAAAGGGCAATCGCCCCGCACCTTCCAGTACGGCTACCTTGTTACGACTTCACTCCAGTCACTAGCCCTGCCCTCGGCATCCCCCTCCTTGCAGTTTTAAATTCGTTTAAGATCAATAATCTCTCTCCTATGTCATATTTTGTTTTGTGCGAGTGTCTGGTGTGACTAATATGGCATGTATACATAAATTAGTGAAATAAGCTGGCAACATATGAGCATGCCAGACAGCCAGCCAGAGCATGAAATTGGTGTTGGAAGTTAATGGGTTGTGAGTGGGAATTGCTAGTAATGAGGTTCATGGCCTTTGACCTTTCATTTCCAACTCTTGATGTTAAGAGTTAATGGAATATTGATGTTTGTCATCAATTGTAACCTAGAACATCCTCTTGGAGTGCTATATATAGTGCATCATTCTAGAGTTAGAAGCATAAGCAAAAACATTCTATTCTCTCTAGCAAAAGCAAAGCATTCTACTTGCATTCTTAGCTCATAGTTCTTAGTCTTGAGTTCGATTCTCGTTTCCGTCCATTCACGGGGCTCGACTTGTTTGTGGTGCTACTACAATCGAGGCGAAAGTCGTTACCTTTGGGGACGAGCCGCCAATCGTGAGCACTACCGGCGTCTCGTGCTCCTCTATTCGTTAGCTTTCAGCGCTTTTGCTGCATTCTATACACAATTCATTAGCATCTAAACATTTTCACTGGTTCCGTACAAACGATGTTTTAATGTATTTGCGGTCGAGGATACCGCCAAAGAGTTATGGGAGGCACTTAACCAAAAGTATCTCGGTTGAGGAGGCTAGACGAAGAAGTTCGTGGTTACCGTGCTCACCGAGTTCAAGATTGTGGATTCAAACCGATCATGCCTCAAGTACACGAGTTTCAAGCTCTGCTGCACGATGTTCACGCCCAAGGTATGCCTTCTGAACAATATTCCATTGCAATTTTAATTGACAAATTGCGGAAGGATGGAAAGGTTCGGATCTTACCTTAAGCACAAGCGAAAGGAGATGACCGCGAAAGCATGGTTGCTCGACTCAAGTTGAAGCTCGAGTTAAGGGCGAGAGTTCAAGTTAAAAGTCCGATGGGCTAAAGCAATCGACCGAGGAGGACCTTGAGAAGCCCTCGTCCAGATGAACAAAGGCGAGGGAAAGTAGTCGCAAAACCCAGATTTTCGGAACGTACACAACCGTGATAAGCACGGGCATGGCTAAAGGCGCCGATGTTTAGATGCGCTTCTACCGCTTACTTGCTTGAGTGTTCGATTTATGGCATTGTAGACTTGGTCATGTTAATGTTAATGCTATAAAGAAACTCGCTAACATGAACTTGTTAAAATATAAGTATCTAAAACACAAGATAAATGTGAAACATGTTGAAGCAAAATGACCAAGTTGCCTTTCAAATCATTGAAAGAAGCTCAAAACCTCTAGAATTAATTCACACGATGTTTGTGATTTAAAGTTTGTACAAACTAGAGGTGGTAAAAGTATTTTATTACTTTTATTGTGATTGCACAAAATATATATTACAACGGTAAGTCTCGACATATTCGTCGACGACACAATACCGTGAGACATTTGATCACGAGTGGGGTTATCACTATTGATTATGTAAAATCAATAGATAATCTATGGATCCACGACAAAAGCATTAATCGAGATCAAATGTTTAAACCGTTAGAGGAATGGGTGTTAAATCCACATCTTAAGGATGATTATAGCGAAACCCAACCATGATGATTGGATTGTCCGAGAACATGGTTCAAAAGGACAACGAAGTTATAAAATCCGTGTGATAAACACTCAAACATGCCTATTCTCTCGAGAACGGTGAGTGTTTGTAAGTCCGCAAGTGGTGAGGTTAAGTTTTAACTTTTAACGACTCTTGGATACCGAGGAGGTCAGTATAGCGAATACTTGGTTGTAATAGTCACCTATGCAAGTGTGAAGTGGGGCCGCTTCATGGTACACTTGTGAATCCAAAGGTGTTCCAAGGCCATAATGGACACAAACGTAGAACGAATGGAAATTGAGATGATATTGTGTCAATATTATTGTCTCAAGATACACCATGGAGGACTAGTTCAGGTGAAATAACCACTATGCCACGGTATGCTCGATAATTTCGACTATGGAATGTTCAAGGCCACAAGCTACCTTTCCAAATGCAATATCGCCTCGAGGACCGAACTGCGCTTTGCATTTATATGGCATTTCCACTCATGTGGGGGATTGTTGGAAGTTAATGGGTTGTGAGTGGGAATTCTAGTAATGAGGTTCATGGCTTTGACCTTTCATTTCCAACTCTTGATGTTAAGAGTTAATGGAATATTGATGTTTGTCATCAATTGTAACCTAGAACATCCTCTTGGAGTCTTATATATAGTGCATCATTCTAGTTAGTTAAGCATAAGCAAAAACATTCTATTCTCTCTAGCAAAAGCAAAGCATTCTACTTGCATTCTTAGCTCATAGTTCTTAGTCTTGAGTTCGGTTCTCGTTTCCGTCCAGGTTCGCTGGGCTCGACTTGTTTGTGGTGCTACTACGTCGAGACGAAAGTCGTTACCTTTGGGACGAGCCGCCAATCGTGAGCACTACCGGCGTTTCTTTCGCTCTTGCGGGCGAAGTTCAACTGGGCGACTTATTGATAAGTTCTTGTTATCTTCGACATCTCATTTGTAATAGTTATTATTAATCATTTCATTGTAATTTTGCGCGATATTAGAACCAAATAATGCTGGTTCTTTTTTTTTTTTTTGTTGATTTCATCTTTAAAGTATTAAATGTTCAATAAATAATATCTAACTCACTGAGGATGGCTTATGTTTCTGTACGATATGTCTCACCAACTCCCACGTGACTGAACAGACCATCACAACCCCAAAATAAATAAATAGATAAAAGATTGGTTTAAGCATGAAGCCGGATTGGAGCTTTAAGTAATCAACGTGAAAAACACTTTTTGAAGTAAGAAAACTGGATGTGTTGTTTCTTTGTTATAACTTGGTGTTTCCTATAAATTTGGTCTAACTGGAGCAAGATCTGGAGGAATTGCATAAACCTAATGCTTCAGTCTTATATTGCTCTCTGAAAATGTCTCGAGCTCTCTGATTCATCAATAGATTAGGAAAATAACCAATAGTGGCACTGCTCAATATGTCTCTAAGGTATGCTTCTGTGCTTGTTTGAGTATTCATAATACTCTGTTGAGACTTGCGACTATTCATATTCATGACCTACTGGTTTCATGGCTTTTGGTATCCTTTAGAGAGCAATTCCATTTAATTAAAAGTATATTGTACACCGACAATGTAACTAAATGTCTCACATGCATCATTTGCTAATCTTGTTTTGACTTATAATCTTTTTCAAGACAGAAGCGGCTCATCTGTCTCTGTTGATTCTATTGCAGGGAGGTTTGAACGTTGGTAAAGATTTACAAACTGAACAGAGCTTCGAAGATCTGGAAGCTGAATTTAAACCAGGTGGCAAGTTCAGATTCGATGCAGTTTTTCAATTCCTGGATCTGAAGTGAATATATATTGAAATATCAAATTACATCTCATTTATCCAATGAGATATTAGTTAAGAATTTTGGGTTATGAAAAATATCTTTTGAATTCGTTTAAGATCAATGGTCTCTCTCCTGTGACATATTTTGTTTTGTACCAGTGACTAATATGGCTTGTACATATAAATTGGTGAAATAAGCTGGCAACATATGAGCACAAAATTGGCAAATGAACTGTGTAAGAATGGCTGATCAGTCAAGATTCATAAATGGTTCAAATATCCAAACTCAAGCCAATAATCATAATTTTGATGTTACTAACTCATTGTGGTTATCCAAGTTACCTATAATAATTTTCTACTGCGATAATAATACATACCATCCAGAAAAAGAAAGAAAAAGAAAAAATGTATATATGTACATAATAATCATACTCTATGCATAATAACATGCAGGAGCTATTCTTATTACTTGATACAATGCTGCTAACCCATACCCATTGTGCTTTTTGGGACATGGAGAACTTTTCTTGTGTATAGTTTACTCATGTGACAAGTGGATTTATGTTATTTTAAATAGATAATTGCAATTAAAATTAATAGCCATTTTCTCTTGCTTTGTCTTTAGTTGTTTATTAGTGTCCTCAAAATTTGATTATTATCTTTGAAATGTTGATCGACTCTTCACGTAGTCACAATTAGCAATTTACAGATATCATTTTTTTTTTTATCTATATAAGAAATAGAACAATAAACTATATATATCAAATATAAACCATGGTGAGAAAATTATATAATTGTATGCCCGATATGTATGTATCTTGAGAAATTAATAAAATATGCATACACAAAATTATACTCCATTCATCCTAATTATATATGTTTGTTTCATCTTTTGGATGTCCTAAAATATAAGCTGATTTCTATAGATAAAAATCGGATCTGGATTTGGAAAAGTGGATAGCCCGACCCATTATATAATTCTGAATTGGGTCAATTGACGTAAAAAATTCACCTCGCGGAGAAGAAAGCCTCAAATTTCAGACCAAGTTTCTCTCCGACCTCCGTTGCCGGAAACAAGATGGTAATTCTCACTGCATCTCTTCATGCTAAATGCTTGTATAAATGTGGATATGTCCCTATGGCTGAGGGCTGTGAAACTAGGTCAGGGTTCTTGATTTGAACCTATTTATTGAGTAATTTTTATTCTTATTGTATTTGTGTGTATTAATATCTACTTTTGCTTGTAGTCATCTGCAAATTTTCTGAATCTTACGGATTGCTATTTGCTAGATATGTAGACTAATTCAAGTGAGTGTGCAGTTGCGGTTGGGTTTTGGGGGGTTTGAGGGCAATGACTTTTGAAAATTAGCAGAACTTATCAACTAAAGTAATGTTAAGCATTATGATGGTTTGTCTTAAACTTACTTTAAAATTTGTAGGACATTGTTATTGGGCTTTACTAAGTTTGTTCATGTTATAATATCATGCATACAAGAGCTGTTACCAATATGTTGCTCAAAGTGAGCAATATAAACTATGTATGAACCAGGTTTCTTGATGACTGTAAAGTGGAAGGGGGGAAACAGAGTAATAAGTTCCAAGTTTGGTCTAATTATCAATACTTGTGGAATATATATTTTGGATAATGAGATCAAGAAGCATGTGTAGAATGATTTTTTGTTTTTTTTTTTGGAACAACAATTGTGTTTGGGAATAGGTTTACAAATGTATATGGGCTATGGTTAATGTGGAATATATTTGATGGAAAATTCTTTGTAAGTCTTTTTTTGGTTTGGGAGAGACAAACACGTTTTGATATTTAAAGAAGAAAAATAGTAGTATATATAAAATGGAACCAAACTTTGCCGTACAAGGTCAATGAAAATATGTTGTTTAGGGTTGGGAGAGTCAGGCGGGTGGGGATGGCACATCTGAGAGTCATTTTACTGATAACAGCCTTCTATTATCCGTTAAAGCTTTTCTGGATAGACAATATTCAAGTTACTTCATTGCATGTCTAGACTAGTGTGCATACCTAGATCAAATAAGGTTCAAATTGAAATAGCTTTATAGACTAAAATAGCATCAACTGTCGCTAATCTTTCATTTTCTTTTGCTAGGTACGGTTACAGCCTGATCCCTTCCTCAGTGAACTCACCAATATGTTTGAGCGGACTACAGAAAAGGGCTCCGTATGGGTTACTTTGAAGCACTGTGAGTATTCATCTTTATATGCACACTCTTTTCCATTTTTACCTATTTATACCTTTTGGTAGACAAATTTTTAACTACTGCAGTTGATGGAAATTGATAGTGGTTTGTTTCTTCCTTTCACTGTCTCCAGCTTCTGACAAGTCCAAGGTTAAGAGGAATAAGATGAAGACAGCTGGTGAAAAGATTGAATTTAAGTGCCTCATTCGAGCTACAGATGGAAAGAAAACTATTTCAACAATGGTATGTACTTCCCTTTCATATTTTATCTTCATTCTATTTTCAACTCATTCTTTATGAGAATATCAAAGAACTGTGAATTCTGGAATATGCAGTTTTCAGCAACAGTCAATTATATTGCACAAGTGATGTTGAACTAGGGAATGAGTAATGTTCAGAAACAGGTTGATCATATTGCATCAGTGATGTATTAGTTTCCTGATGTGCCCATTCCATTAATATATTATGAATAAACTCTGCTGTGACATATATGCATTTACAGACAAAATGTGGCTAGGAACCTCTCCTATTCTTTGAGTTAACTTTCTTATTCTTCAAGCTTATCTCAAAACAGTTGCTATCCTAGGGAGACTTCATATGAGCTCAATGATCTTATTTAGTCCTATAGTACAGTTTGTCAGTCAGTCTTGGAAGGAAAGCTTTGCATATGAGGAGTTGAATAACTTTATTCCAATTGAAAACCTTTCTTAGAGAGAATTTGAATACGCCAACTCTTCATCTTAATTATCATGCCAGGAATGGACATACCTTTATCCAGTTGAAAAAAGATGTAAACGCCAGTCTTTCTTCCCTGTTCTTCAAATGTGATGCATAACCAGTTCATCTTTATCTTTGTGTAATCCTTTATAAGTTTAACAAATTTTTGTTTTGATTCGTCGTCTGCTTTGAGGTGAAACCGCCTAGAAGATAGATTGTCGATAATTGCTAACTTGCTTAAACTTTGGCAATAATTGATTTTATTTTGTGTTTAGTAGCCTACAATTGTTGTCAGAGGCTACTTTTACTGAAAGACCTTGATTTGAATGACAGGTTGGTCCAAAAGATCATCAACGATTCCAGTCGAGTTATGCAACTATCTTGAAAGCCCGGATGACTGCCTTGAAAAAGAGGGAGAGGAAGGACAAGAGAAAGGCAGCAGATTCTGATAAAAAACAGGACCAGAAGAAGCAATCCAAAGCCTAACTGAACTTGATCGCTTGGTTGATTCTCTTTAAATTGATCTTTTTATCGTTTCTAATGTATGAATTCATTGAGTCACATATGATATTGATAAATCTTAACAATTTTTGCGAGGTTTGATAATCGAACTTTTTTTGCAGATTACAGTATATACATAAATTTGACCATTGCTTGATATATTCAGTATTTCTGGCGTTGATTCTGATCATCATTTAATATTGGAAGTGATATTTGTGCTCTATATTTGTATTTTCGGTCAGGTTTTTACATGTAAGTTGAGTTCAGGATAAAAGTGAAATTCAAAGAATAAATTTTGTAAAAGAGTCCTGTTTATGCTAAAAGCAACAAGAATCATAACCCTGCACTCATTTATAAGTTTTTGAATATGCCTGTTTTAATCAGTTAAGTTATACATGTAATGCAAAAAACCACCTTACACTTTTATTTTTTTATTTAAATTAGCAAGGAAAAATAAGAGTTATGACATGCACTCCATTAATTTAAGTGGCCCTTTCTTAAACGAAAGGGGCTTGATCCAGATAAAAGAATTGATCCCAATGGGGCAATATGGCGGTCTTATGCAATTACCGAAGTTTCAAGTAAAAGTATAAAACTCCGATATATCAATGTTGAAATTATTTATCTAGCACATAGTTAAGAAAATATTGAAAGGTTGAAAATTAACATGTAATTTATTGAACGTCTTGAAGAAATGTTTAAAGATTGAGATGCAATATGATATTTGCCATATCATAATTATTTGAACAATTTCCACAGAGGTATTGGGAATGTGGTTCCTCTTAATAATAATAATAATAACACAAAACTCTCAGACATTCGTCCGCATGCCATGGACGGATAAATATCATTGTTGTTAAGAAAAGTATTGTTTACAAAAGTATCAGTTATTTTTTACCCTATAATTTGGAAACTATCATTTATATTGAAGAAAATATCATTTATACTGAAAAAAATATCAAAGTCCGTATGCACGAACGGATGTACAAGAGACTCCCTCTAATAATAATAATAAGGTAATGAGTTGTTTACTATATTGATTTAAGGTAAAATTTAAGATTTATTTTTTGAACTGGTTAAACCATGTGGAAAATTAATTGTGTTCGTACTTGGATTTGAAATGGAAAGAGTCCGAGGTAAGAATATTTAATCATTATTCATCAATATCAATATAACTAATTAAAAGAAATGGGCTCCATCCATGAGCTAGTCTGTATAGTTAATTTAATGAGAATTCTTCTGGTATAAGCCGTTGCATACAAGGTTATAATGCGCCAGCCAGACCAGACACATGGCATTTCCCCCCTTTTTCCCCTCTATTTTTCATTATAAATAATTTTGGTTTAGAAACTCGAACCTCAATTTTTTACAAATCCTAGCCTCCCATCTAAATATTTCGATGCCATGTAAATTTTGATTTAATCAGAATATCAATTTTGGTAAACTCTAGAAATAATTAAAGTTAGTTTGCTTATTCATCAATTTTATATAATATGAAAAATGCCATTTTTTTAATAATTTACGTTTTTGCATTCAATTAACCATTTTATATTTAAATAAAAACTGATATGATAAATGCAAATGAGATAATTTATTGTCCATTTGTGTGATATCATCCATTGTATAAATAAATGGAGAACATGTGATAATTCTAAGGATTTAGGTTGTATATTTTCTTATATATAAACTCTAAATCCTAAACCCTTAATATTGTCACATGGATCCTTAATATTGTCACGTGTCAGTCATCTACATATGTAATATTTCATCCATCCATGATAAACGTATCACAATTGTTTTATTCAATATCCACAAAAAGTGTATTAATTTTATTTTTAGGATAATACTTCTTATTATTTAACCTTACAATCATTCATTATTTACCAAAAAATCATTCTTATCACACACAACCTAACATATAATGAAACCATTTCCCCACTCAAACAATATCCACCAATAATTTTATTAAAATTAGAATCATCCATAAATGATACACTTATTATCAACAGATGAAATATAAGATATCACACTAATCTAAAATAGAAGATTTGAGTTGGGATAAACGACCAGCATTAAATCTTAAGTCATAAAAGTAGTTTGTGCACAATAGGTTGCTATGTGTCCTTTCTTGGAGACAAAATTGGATATGTTGAGACTCTAATTATATTCAACTAAGGATATGCCAAACAAAATTTGCGCCTACTGCCTGAGTCTAATAATCTGTTCGAGTCCATATTAATTTCAGACTTTATTTTTTATTTGTTCATTTGAGACCTTATTGATCAGTGCTATCATCTTTTTGTTGTGCAAAATATTTATTGTTAGAAAGGTGACACACCAATGACCAAACCCACTATCATCTTTTTGTTGTGCAAAATATTTATTGTTAGAAAGGTGACACACCAATGACCAAACCCATTTCACTTTTTGACGCGGTGTAAGTTGCGGATGATTGTATGAAACGCGCGGATCATCCGAAGAATTGCTGCATTCGGAAAGTTTGATTTCGAGAAAACCTAGTGTTTTCGGGTGGAATCGTGATGGCGATTCGGCAAATTCCATCGTTTAGAGGTCGAATTCAGATTTAGTGTTTTCGGGTTATTTTGCAATTTCGGATTTTGTTTTGGGCCTTTTGGCATTTCTTGTATTTTCGGAGATTAGGGTTAGTATTTAATCTCCGCTTGCTTCATTTCGTTGGCAGCTTTTGACATTTTTATGAAATCGAGATTTATCTCTTATCGTCAATTCTCGGTATTCCTTTGAATCAACGAGTTTTGATCTTATTCTTCCTGTTCCACGCACGCACGCTGCATCACTTTTTCTTGATTAATATCAAAAGAAAAGATACCCCAATTTTCGTGGATTTGATACTCGGTCTATATTTATTATCAACATTCAGAAAATGCAAATACATTCCAAGTCCCTCAAGCAAATACATTCTACGCATTTAAACGACAATTTGTTCACTTTAAAAACTAAAATTATGACTGGACGCATTCTGGCATATGAGCTGTTACTGTTGGAATAATTAAATTGATAAAAAGTTTCAAGTTGTAGTTTTCAATTTCTAATAAGAAGACTCCAACAGTAATGATTGATTTGGTCTAACAGCTCAAATATAATAGCACGAATAAAATTAACTATTAGGGATGGTTCATAACTTCGTTTTGGTGACAATGAAATCTAAATAGTAGGCCTATTTAAATATGGCAACAAATATGAATTAACTTACTCTCATTTTTCAACTCATTATTAAAGAGCAATATTTATTTCAAGTAGCAAATGTTGGTTTTTGTTTGTCATAAAAAACGTATCACTAATTTCTTCGTTGTCTGATTTCCATTATTGACTCCATTATATCCCTAATCTCTTTCCCTTTCAATCATATATATTACCATATACCACACAAACAGTTCAAACACCATTATACCCTTACCCATCAAAAAATAATAAAAAAAGAAATCGAAATAGTCATGGGACGGTACGATGGTTAAGGTAAGTTCATGACCGAGAGGTCATGAGTTCAACCCCACCAAACGCCCTATGGGTTTGGCTATCACACCCTGGTTTTCAAGTGTGGTTTACCTGTCTCAATGTGGTTTGCGGTATGCGTAGGAGCGTGGAGTTCTGGGTACAGATCAAGTGTGAATGTGTGGTTCCCATGATATAAAAAAAGAAAAAAAAAGAAAAAAAGAAATCGAAATGCAAGCTAACTTTCCAAATTAATTATTTGTCTCTTTACAAACTCAGCAAATTGAGAGAGAAAAATTCCAAGACCATAATTTGACTTAACCTTCATACTATTAAACAATTTCTATCTCTGACATCATATTCTCCTTCATTGGCATTTTCTCTCTCTCTAGATCCTGCTTTCCTAAAATCCATGAGAAACTGTGCGCCATTTTCTATGAATACACAACCTTGGAATTCCGAAAGTATCTTTTTTAATTCCCCAGCACTTCGATTTGTTGCTATTTGAAGAAAAGAAATTACTTCTGTTGTTTCTTGAGATGAGATGCGGCATTCTCTGAGTTGCGACTGAACCACCAAAAAAAATGAGAGGCTCCTCGCCTACGTCGGTAGAGTCCAGACATAGGCTCTCTTTCAATAAGTAAGGCTGAATATCACTAAATTTTGACTGTGTTTTTCTACATTTTTAGCGCTACTTGCGTTTCTTGGATTGATTAGGCTGAGCATCTAAAGGATTTCGTGTTTGCGTTGTTTCCTTTCTATGATTGGGTATTTGGCGTGTAGATATTGTATTCCATCTTGTTTTTCTTGTGAGTTTTGGGTTTGATTGCTCGTGTTCTGCAGTTCATTCCGAGATGTTCTGCTTTTAGTTGTGGGTAGATCGTCATTTTTAGGATTCCTTGATATCAAATGAGTCAATTATTTGGAATGTAATATACAGAGGCGATGGCGGTGGCCGGTGGTGGTGATGATGGCCCCTATTTCTTTCTCTCAGTGTGTAATGAGAGTGGACTAAAATGGGCCAGCACAGAGTTATGGTGTCTGAGATTGTCGGTGTGAATATAATCATGGGATTTGGGCTAATGAGCTAACTTTTGTGGATTTCAATTATGGTTGGGTGATAAGTAGTTGAGAGCTTGGAGGGTTGAAGAACTTCCTCTTTCCTTGAGATTATAATAGGTTTTCTTGTTTCAGATTGTAAAAGGTTAATCCTGGTTTAGGTGCCATGTTAGGTGTTGAACTTTTCAGTTCCGCGTATGGAGTGTCGCATTTGCTGCTATTCAACAATAATTTACTGAAGATTTTGTTGTATTGACTATTGAGAATATGGTGTAACATGCCTTTCATTGTTGCCGTGTTGACTATTTCCAAACCTTGAAATTAGTAGAAGTGATGTTGAAGGTTCATGATTTGGTTCAGTATCTGGTAATTAAGCAGGCTACTTGCCAACTAGGTGAAGTGGTTGAAAATCTGTGGACTGCTAAACGTCTTATTAGTGACATTTATGTGATCCTTTGTTTCATTCTTTTGGGGTTGGGGATTGGAGGAATTATGATGTTTATGGTTTGGCATAAGCACACCCAGACTTAGAATAAACCCATTGATGAGCAAATTCTATTGTTTGACTACTGTCGATTCAACAGATTTTGTGTCAGCTTCGCTTAGGTTCTTAGGCTTCCTTTTACTGCTCCAACTTGTTTTGAGTGTTGTGAGCATGAGATTCCTTATGCAGCTAGAGCTGGCTAACCAAGTGGATTCCCTTCATCTTTAGCTTGTATAAATTCTCTGGCATAATTATAGACTATGTAGTTGAAGCACGTCAGTTTTCTGGGGTTGGATGGAATTGCAAAGATATTTCCACCATCAGTATGTTATCATAGATATCCATTGTGCTTTAAGATGGCTTGCTATTTTCAAATTCACCCTTTTGAATGTGATCCGATTAACCCTCGTTGTTGTGGTTGTTTTCAGTGAGGATACAAGCAAAAGAAGGTTTCTAAGAAGTAGAGTGTTTAAAGATGGGGACAGGTCCCTTTATCGGTCCAGTATGGACAGGATATCAAGCTTCAAGTTCTCTACCTTGAAGATTGTGATGGCCATCATTGTAATTGGAGCATTTTTCACATTTCTACGTTCTCCGTCAATTCACGACTCAGATCATATCCGTTCTCGATATAGGTATCCTTCTCTGTTTTTCATCATGCCTCGTGTCGTGTTATTATCTGGAACAGAGGTTTCACTTTCTGTCTTGCTTGTGATTCTTTATTTAAGGTCAAACTTGGTTAATGAAGGGATAAGCGGTAGATTTGGCATAGATCAAAGTTACACTTCAAATTTAGATATCGACTGGGATGAAGCATCAGCTGCAATGGAGAGATTAACCGACAGGGACGAGTATAAGGGAATAGGATTGTTGAATTTCAATGAGGAAGAAATTGGTCAGTGGAAGCAGTTGTTACCGGATGCAGAGCACATCGTGCTTTTCACAGATTACGCCTCACCCAACGTCACTTGGGAAACATTATATCCAGAATGGCTAGACGAGGAAGAGGAATTTGATATTCCCACTTGTCCTTCTTTACCCAGAATTCACTACCTGGGCAAACCACGACTGGATCTTATTGCGGTGAAGCTTCCCTGCGATAAATCTAAGAAAAACTGGGCAAGGGACATAGCTCGTTTCCACTTACAACTCGAAGCTGCAAGAGTAGCTGCAACAGCCAAGGGGTATCATCCCGTGCATGTTTTTCTCATCACCGAATGTTTCCCGACCCCTAATCTGTTTACTTGCAAAGAGCTAATTGTAAGGGAAGGTAACATATGGCTTTATAAGCCCAATTTGAATAAACTGAGGGACAAGCTCAACCTTCCAGTCGGGTCATGTGAACTCGCGGTTCCTCTTAAGACGGAAGGTTAGTTCTAATGTTATGTTGTCATATAGAACTCACTCGAGAGCTTGTGTGTGACAGTGCGTTCTTGAACTTCTACTTCTCTCTGTGCAGAAAATTGGAACTCGGGTAATGCAAGGCGAGAAGCATATGCAACTATTCTACACTCGGCTCACGTCTATGTCTGTGGGGCGATTGCTGCAGCACAGAGCATCCGTATGGCAGGTTCGACTCGTGATCTCGTGATACTCGTTGATGAAACTATCAGCGACTACCACAGGGGCGGCCTTGCGGAGGCGGGGTGGAAAATCCACACGATTAAAAGAATCAGAAATCCGAAAGCAGAACGAGACGCGTACAATGAGTGGAACTACAGCAAATTCCGACTCTGGCAGTTGACGGATTACGACAAGATTATATTCATAGATGCCGATCTGTTGGTTCTCAGAAACATCGACTTCCTCTTCCAGATGCCGGAGATAACCGCCACGGGAAACAACGCAACCCTCTTCAACTCGGGGGTGATGGTGATTGAGCCATCGAACTGCACATTCCAGCTGCTGATGGACCACATCAATGAGATTGAGTCCTACAACGGTGGGGACCAGGGCTACTTGAACGAGGTTTTCCCGTGGTGGCATCGGATCCCTAAACACATGAATTTCTTGAAGCACTTTTGGATTGGTGATGAGCCGGAGAGGAAAGATATGAAGACACGTCTCTTTGGTGCTGATCCACCGGTGCTATACGTGCTTCACTATTTAGGGCTGAAACCATGGCTCTGTTTCCGTGACTATGACTGCAACTGGAACGTTGACATATTGCAGGAGTTTGCAAGCGACGTTGCTCACAGGACTTGGTGGAAGGTCCATGATGCAATGCCGGAGAATTTACAGAAGTACTGCTTGCTCCGATCCAAGCAGAAGGCTGCGTTGGAGTGGGATCGTAGGCAGGCTGAGAAAGGTAACTATAGCGACGGCCACTGGCAAATTAAGATACAGGATTCGCGGCTGACGACTTGCTTTGAAGATTTTTGCTTCTGGGAAAGCATGCTGTGGCACTGGGGGGAGAAGAACTGGACGGACAACTCGACTTCGGCTCTGCCGCCACCACCACCTTCTGCACAGGCAGGTTCACTCTCTTCTTAATGATCTTTAGATTATTTTTTCATTTTCTATCTTTTCTTTTGTACCTTGCATTCTCTTTCTGTATGTGGGGTGACAGACATTTAACGGTTTATACTAAAGAAGCGATGCTTTATAAAGGTTTGAGGTTCATGAGTAACATCTTGTTATCTTGCATGTGTTATGTTTTGCTTCTACTTTTTGTTGTGGTTTGCTGGGAATTTTCAGAGTGTTTTTAAATTCAACTCTTACATTGTGAATTATTATTATGTGATTGCTCTTTTCTTAAATTATGAGAAAGCAAAATGCGTAAAAAGAATATGGAAAAACAACTTTGAAATGTATGCATATTATTGGTTAACCATAAATCTATAATATGACACAGATATGATTAGTTAAATGAATTGCTTTTACCCAAGAAGTAAGAATACTATTTCATAAGTCTAGCTTGTGTTAAAAAAATGAATATATTTTCCTAATTAGTCTTACATATACAACATGCCTTGTAGTTTAACGTATTCCTATAAGAAAATACATGATATTGTCCCAATGTTTAATAAAAGGGTAGTGCTAAACGTACATAATATGTACGTATATAATGCCCTTCAAATTTTTTTAACTCAATTATTTATTTATGGTAATAAGATCATTACTAAATTACCCATAATCTATTTTGGGACAATTATGTTATGAGATTATGTTCTATTCCTTTTCATTTTTTACTCAAATAATTTTGAAAACAAATTATTCCTAAAAATAGTTTATGTAACGCGGAAGACCTAAGTTACAATTCAATTTATGAATTGTGACAGTATTGGTGCTTAAACTTGCCGACTTTGCCGCTTTTGAATTGATTTCATAGTCTTTATGGGCGGAGCTTCTCATCCTTCTTGACCTCATCCATTCCTGGAATCCAGAACAAAGAGCATAAATATATTCAAAAAAAATCATGAAAAAACCCCATTGACAGATTTATTCAAGTGAGCAAACTGATTTGGAAATGAGCTATGTAATAGGGGGAAATCAGACATCAGAAAACAAAGATACTATTAAATGCATCAAACATATATCAGAGATAACGTTTAATGGAACAATCACCCCAAAACCGAGAAAACTGATCGCTAATAACGAAACATGTACAATTAACTTCTTCAACACACACCAGTAATTCTCCATCACAAACGAACGTTGTAACATTCCACAATAGTCGAAATTAACGACGCATTCCTAATTCTAACACATCATCATACAATTATTCGAGTTCAATTCCAATCTACCAATGCCCAAAATTATACATAGTTTTCATATTAAAAAAACAATAATAATATAATTATAAATACTTCCATTAAAGGAGAGAAACGTTCCAGAAAGGAGTATTGGTCAAGAATGGACAAGACGACCATAAGTTTGTACAGCGTGGGCAGTGGAAACGTCCTCTGCTTGAGGGGAAATAATAACGCCGATGTACCATCCAGTCATGCAAGCAGACGGACCTCATAATTTAGAGAGATCGAAGAAAATTAAGCAGAGAGAGAACATGGTGACGTAGATGCAATTATGCTGAACTGATGGTAATCAATTGACCATATAAATCTATGGAGTGTCTCACCGGGGAAGAAAATCCCCAAGAGGTGGTGCTGGAGTTTCTTCGCGGTGGTCGTCGGTCGTGGGCTACCGGAATTGATAATCGTGAATGGTGATAGAATCTATATGGGCTACTGGAGTTTCTACCGAAGCATATTGTATTCTCCAAAATGAAAGATTTGGAAATCTTTCCTTAATTATCATCATGGATAATTAAGTAAATTACAAATTCAATTAAAATATAACTAATCTCTTAATTCCTGAAAATATGTAAAATGACAAAAATGTCTAATTATGTATGTACATATTATGTATATTTAGCATTTTCCTTAATAAATTTCTAAAAAATCTTAACATTTGGATACTGCCACAAAAACACCTGATCACATTTCCTATCTCAAAAAATTAACATGTTACATCGACAAGTGACGTGATTACACATATAATAATGAAAATGACGTGAAAACATTATACAAATTTATGGAATTTTAATTCTACATTCGACCAAACAAAACGTCGCGAGTACCAAAATATCAGGAACATGTAATTAGAAGAAAGAGAGATCCATGGATAAAACTCATAAATAGCGAACAACACTTTCAACCCCTTTATCCAAAAATAGAAAAATAAAAATATTATCCTTTTTTTCTGAACAAAACAATATACTAGGTTCTAGGTTCATCAAGTAACAAGAGCTTGCACTTAGAGTACTACTTGTAAATTGAGGCAATCGTCGATTAGGAAAGCTCTCATATCAGCAATTGGTATAAATTCATTATGACCCCGATGGTCCATTGATGATGTAAACCAAGGGAAAAAGAAGAGTTGTGATCTGCAAACTAGTAAAGCTCATAGGTGTGTGATGATGAGTGAATTTTGATGTCACTTTCATCCACACAAGGCTTAGAAGTTGGAAAAAAGTGAATAAAATGCAAATTATAGGTTGTCAAACATGACCATAACCAAAACAAGCTTACAGTTTGTAGAGAGGGGCCATAATTGGGATTGCTTTTGATGTGCAAGGAAACCTCTGCCCTCACTTTGTGATGAGGAGCAAACTTCTTTGCTGATACACACTCAAGAAAGATGGAGACGAAACGCCCCTTCGCCTGCCAAGAATCTCCCTTCGGATACACCTCAACCCTCTAAGTTTTACAAAGATAAATCTCAACTCAGAAAACAAATGTAGATACTAATGTTCACTGCAGACGAGAGGAAATAGCTATGACAAAAGATAGAATACCAGTTGTGATTTGCAGCCACCAACTCTTCCGAAATCCAAACTATCTTCGAGTTCGGAGCTGTCTTTTAGCAGATACAAAGTTTCACTAACTCGTTGGGTTTGGATGACGAAAACTTCAGCCCCGAATACACAAGTGTCGTCCTTTGCTGGGATCCATCAAACTGTTCATAGAGATCAATTTGGAAAATCCCCATTTGGGATTAACAGTTCCAGATCACGATCAAGTTTTCAAGTTAGTTTCTCAACAGCAGAACAAAGCTTAGACAAAATTACCTCGAAACCAGAGGTAACAGTCCACAATTTGTTTGTGGACAAAGAAGATTTACGCGACGTAAAATAGCAAGCCGGAAACAAGACTGAGAGGGTGTTTGGCTAAGCTTATTTTAAAGAGCTTATAAGCTTTAAGAGCTTATAAGATGTTTCAAGAGCTTATAAGACATAATGTTTGAAAAGCTTATAAATTGTTAAAGTGTTTGGGTAATTTAACTTATAAGCTAGAGGAAGAATCGTGAGTTAGAGAAAGAAAATCATAGTTAGAGAGACAAAATTGACGAGAGGTGAAGTCAATAGTAAATATGTAGATTATAACGAATCATAGTAAGGTTATTTTGATAAATTCACTGTTACTTGCAAGCTTATGGAAAAATAAGTTGGGGTTGAGCTACTTATTTTTAAGGAAGCTTATAAGCTGTTGGAGCTTATTTTTACAGCTTATAAGCTGTTTAGGAGCTTATTTTGCCAAAGACTTTGCATGAGCTTATAAGCTCCTAAACAGCTTATAAGCTGTTTTGAAGAGCTTATAACCTTAGCCAAACACCCTCTAAAACTAGCACATCAAGTAAAGATTAAGATTATAGTTTAGGGAAGAAATCTTCAACACACCGTTCGCATTTGCAGGAAGGATGATCATCGTTATAAAAAAGATTTACAGCTTACAAGTTTTTGCTTGGTTTGATCAAAATCTGCTTCAAAGCTCTCCAATCCTCCAAACTATTAATATTACTGATTGAACTCGAATAATCTTATTGCTTGAATAGAAAAGGATAAATAGCTAACTCGAAACGTACAAGCAAGAGCCTAGATGTCAAAGTTGATGATGTTAAGTGTAAGAAAGTTCTGTTTGCCACTTGAATTAACAGAAGACGATCTCTTATTAAATACTCCCTACGTCCTCCCAAGATAACCTGTATTCTTTTGTGGATTGTCCCATTCAAATTAGCTTGTTTCCTTTTTAGAAAATAATTATCTCTTCAAAAAGTGTGAGTTCTATATACTTTTTATCACTTTAACCACTTTATATCATTCTCCTAAATAATTGTATCGAAAAGAGATGAGTCATCTTAAGTGGGACGAATAGAGTATTATAAATAAATATATATATTGTATTGGTAGACGATGAGTTTGTATGATTAACTTAATTAAGAGCATCATACGATTAATTTAATTCAAATAATATTTTCATAACGTCAATTTTTATATACTATCTTAAGAACTTGACTATTATTTTTTAAACATATCCAATGATAGGATTATAATTTTCTAATATGTGAAAATACAGAATAACGAATAGTAACTTAAAGTTTTACCTCAAAAAAAAAAGAGAATTTAAAAGTTTCTTGCTTTTGCTAGGAATTTGAAATATTATATTCAAGCAGAGTAACTTGATCTTGATTACATAATCATCCAATATCAGAATAGTGTTTCTCAAGTCATTTTGTTAGACTTCGTACGTATCCTAATTCCTAAATCCCCAATTTTATTTTTTTTGCAGAAAAGACTGCAAAGTCATGCATGTAACATAATATATTCTCCATTAAATAGCTAGCCCACATTAAATAAGTAGGAAAATAATACTCCATCCGTCCACCAAATTCGTTCCTTGATTTTGGTGGCACGAGTTTTAATAAATTGTAGTGAGTATAAAATAAGTGGGTATAAGAAGGTGGACCATGCAGATAATAAATGAATATATTAATGGAGAATTGATGTAAAATGTGGGTCATTAGTGAGTTTTTTGTAAATAAGTGGATATATTTATGGTAAAAATGTGAAGTTGATGTTTTCAAAAAATGAAAGTGAGTATTTTTTTGTGGACGGACCAAAATAAAATTAAATGAATGTATTTGGTGGACGAATGGAGTATCTTTTTAGACAATAGGTGAAAATGTTTAATCAACCGAATTAAATATCATATTATATATTGAAACTTTTATAGACTAAAACGTAATTGAAAGTACTAATTGCAAATGGTTATTCTGAATCTAACATATCAAGTCGACCATATATAAGGTATCTCTAAAAACTAACCATCTAAAGAAACTCAGAAAAATCACTACAAAAATACAGGCGAATAGCGACGGAAAATTCCATCGCAGAGCATGCTGGATCCGTCGTTAAAATCATTTAGCGACAGACTTATGTCGTCATTGAATCGCTGGTTGCGAAACCCCTAACGACGGATTTTGGTCCGTCGTTAACTTTTTACAACGGAAAATTCAGTCGCTAACCGACGACCTTTTGAACGGTCGTCTGATTTATTGCGACCGATTAGCTACGGATATGTTCGTCGCTAGTTAACAACGAATGCTATCCGTCGTTAGATTCTGTTTTTTCTGTTATTTCACATCGTCAATCCATCGTTAATCCGTCGCCATTCCGTCGCTAAATGTGCAGAAACTGGACACCTTATTTTTGTATTTTGGACGATCGTTTACAACAAACCTATTTTCAAACATACCAATTACAAACAAACACAATCCAAACAAAACAATTCCAAACGGTACAATATCAAACAAACAAACCAATTCCAAATGATAAACATTATCATTCTAAATCATAAACATCATCATACGATAAGTTTTGCAAATAAAATGTATTTGTCTCTTCATCATACAAACCAAAATATCACGAGGGTGGGGGAAAACGAGAGCTAACCATGAAGCGCTCCAAGGCCTCCTGCTGAGCGCGCAACTGAGCCTGAAACTCTGCTTGAACGTCATCTCGCGCTCTCACTCACTTGCATTCGACCTCGATGCCTCATTCCGCCGCTTTTCACTAGCAATTTGGCCTCGTATTGCTCGCGCTCAGCTTGCATTCTGGCCTTCATCTCCAATAACTTTTGATGATAAGCTATGGAATCAGCAAATTGGGTCTACCGAATGAGACGACGCTTCGCTCTGCATATATATCCGTGATAGAGAACCAGCTCCAAACATCCTATTCTTTTTCTTTGAGGAGCTCCCAATGACATTTTTTAGAATTTGAGTCCTATCAACTGCTGGTGCCGCCTCATCACTGCCCCTAGATTGGCTCAACTGTGTCACATGTTCCTCAACCTGCCTCTGTAATATAATTTCGTACAATTATTATTTAATTAAATGCTCGTTGTTGCGCTAACGAATATACTTACCGCGATATTTCGAGCCTTCCCGTCTGTATAGCTCCCGTCGTCGGTGGCATGATATTTTTGGAATACTTCCCATTGGACCTCTGATATGTCTACTCCACGCTCTTTTGCCTATAAATAATTCAAAAAAATTAAATAATTAACAAGTATCACGATTCTTAAATCAATTTACTATATCTAAAACTTCAAAGTAGTTACAATCTCTCTCGCATACTCTAATGCACGGCGTGAGCCATCCCGATGCTTGACTATCCCAGTACCCTCGTCATCTGGCTCAGACATTATGTTGCTATGGGCCTTTGCCACCTTCGCTTGGACGTCTGTCCGAGCCCAATAATTCTTCTATTTAATTTGAATCTATTATCTGATATTACATCCAATAAACAGCATGCATATATTATTTTCATTCTTCTTCTTCTTCTTCTTCTTCTTCTTCTTCTTCTTCTTCTTCTTCTTCTTCTTCTTCTTCTTCTATTGTTTTTTGAATAATTTATGGGTGGAATCTATATAGATGGGTTTAGGCCCATAAAAGAAATTGTGACTTAATTTGATTTATCTTGGAATATATATGTTTATATTTGAGCTTCTATCCAGCACATATTTGTGAATTTAGATAAAAATGCACAATTAATGTAACTTTGTTGTTTAGAATGGAATCTGGTAAAAAACATCTCAATATTATAAATTAAAAAAACAAACGTAGTCCCCTTCAAAATAAAAAATAATGTAGTCTATAAACATTTAATAAATGGATAACCATTATGATTTCACAAAAATCGGAATAATGTCTTGTTTTATTAGTTTATTTTGTTTTAATTTGCGTTGTTTATCGTTTTTAGATAAGCTTTAATGCACTTTATCCAAATGTGTGAATCGATTCATTTATATAGTAATTTAGCATGAAACATAGATGCCTTCTGGTACGCATAAATTCACATGTTACGTCATATTTATGACGTAAGTGGTTTTTCACCATAGACATTAACCTAAAAATAAAATTTAAAAATTAGGTTACAAGATTTATGATTCGGCCGAAAGTGTGGGATCGGATAAACTAAGATTAAAGCACTAAAAAGAAACTTAGCATCCAAGAAAAAATTTGTCGGCCATTCTACTTTAAATTTTGTTCAAAATTGCGTGTGCATGATACACTAACTAACTAAACAAAAATATGAAATTAAGATATTACGAATTGAAAAAATTAATATCAACAACATATGGTTTCAACTTGCACCCTACTTACGAATATCATACGCTTAAATAATTAATCAGTGAACACATCTACAACCATATTAAACTTGCTTGTATTTTGAATTTATAACAGCGATTGATTTGAAGATACATTACGAATATCATATGCTTAAGTAATTAATTAGTGAACATTTCTACCACCATATTTACTCATCTCATTTTTCAACTTAATTTTGTAAACATATTTATAATAGCGATTTTGAATCCAATATCAAAACTTATATTCATTTTAGGTCATGTAGAAGCACTAATGTTTTCTCGATCTTTAACCATCAAATATACATCAATTATTTAATTTACATCAGTATTAAATTGAGAGGCACTCTATGACGCATCCAGACCAAATGAAATTCTAAATGAAATTAATAATTCTAAGTGAATTGTTTAATCCTATTTGCAATAAATGCACCATACATCTGGATTAGACAAGTTCTATTTGCAACATATTCTTACGAATATATATTTCTTTTTTCAAAGTATGAATATCATATTCTTAGGTAAGGAATTGGTGAGCTCAACTACGACCATATTGATACATTAGTATTAAATTGACTTGTATTTCTCTTATGACTGTATTTGGTGGACGAATGGAGTATCTTTTTAGACAATAGTTGAAAATGTTTAATCAACCGAATTAAATATCATATTATATATTGAAACTTTTATAAACTAAAACGTAATTGAAAGTAGGGATGTCAATGAGTGGGTTTTACCCGGACCAGAAACAATAAATAAGTAATGGTTCTGATTCTGGAACCGACCCATTAGACACTGGATACGGACCGGAACCGGACCATCAACTATGGGTCTTAAGCGGTCCGGATCTGAGTGGGTCTGGAACCAGAACCGGACCAGAACCATACAAGAACCAGAATTAAAATCGAAACTTTTGCTTTATAATTTAATGTGTTATGAGTGATTTTGAATCGATATGGATAAAACTAGCTCATTGACAAGCCTATTTAAACTTAGGCTTGTTAATAGACGAGTATTACTCGGACCAGGACCAATAAATAAGTATTGGTTCTAGTTCTGGAACCAGAACCAGATCCGGACCGGACCGGACCATCAATCTATGGATCTAAACGGTTCGGGTCTAAAACGGGTCTAGAACCAGAACCAGAATCAGAACCAGAACTGATGCTTTAAAATTTAATGGGTTTTGAGCGGTTCCGGACCGGTCCGGGTAAAATCCACCCATTGACATCCCTAATTGAAAGTACTAATTGCAAATGGTTATTCTGAATCTAACATATCAAGTCTAGTAAATAAGACCATATATAACGTATCTCTAAAAACTAACCATCTAAAGAAACTAAGAAAAATAAGCTAAAATTTTCATAATCCCTTTTTTCACAAAATAATAAAAATAAGATAAATCTCATTTTCGATGAGTAAGTCATATTTCTCCACTGTATGGAAAATCAAATTGCAGCAGTCATCAACAACGAAGCCTTTTGTGGGGTCGCGCATACCACCAATTGCTTTATTCACCAAATCCACAACCTTGATCGGAAGACGTAAACCATCTTCTCACTGCAACAGGAAAAACAATAGAGTCAATTAGTAAAACTCAAAATCCTTGCATAATAGAAACGATACAAAATTCAACACAAAAATAAGTTATTTTTGAATCAATTATTTGTGATAAGTAATATATACTATGTTAAGAAAAGGGAAAGCTATACTACAACATTAATTATTTCAACTTATATCATTGTAAACGAACCGAATTTAAAAAAGTAGTTGTATAATTAAATCGATGTTTAAATCTATTTTGAATATTTTTTTGATTCATATTAGTATTTGCAAATATTCGAATCGAATCAACGAGAATACCATAATTTGTGACAATATATATACAACAGATTCTTTTTCACTACAAAAAAACTCATTTGCATGCGGCAAATAGTTTTAGGTTCTGCAATTTCTAGTAGTGCACGTGCTCATGTTTTTTAAAATATATCAACACGATGGTATTAAAGAAAGTCGAAAAAGACAAAAACTATCAAGTGCATTTATTTTTAATGGATATTTATATTCCATGATATAATCAATTGATAAAAATAAGATTGAGTATTTTGAGAATAAGATGACAAAACAAGCTCAAAATTGATAAATCCATCAATAAACAGCAGTTTAACTTGAATTATTTTTATCTATTCATCCGATCATTCAAACTTCAAAGTACCATCTTATCCTTCAAATGCTCAATTTTATATTTTATCAATGTATTCTATTACCAAAAAAAAGGCACGTTAAAAAAGTATGAAAATAGCAGGCATTTGTCTTTTATGAATCAATGATATTACTTGAAGCATAATATAAAAACAACTAATTATAAAATAACCGAATCTAAGATATACCCTTCGAATCTAGCAAACAATAACACAAACCATAAATTAAAGACTTTTCCTGTCTACGAAAACTTAACATCCAAAGAAACTCAGATTTTCATAATCTTTTCTTTGTCACAAAAACAAAATTTGATAAACAAAGTGGTCATTTTGAGCTCAAGATTGCACCTCCTTCTTTTTTGAAATGTAATTTTTGTGTGTGTGTGTGCAGTGGCGGAGCCAGGAAATATTTATTGGGGGCCCAATTAATAATAATTTTAAAAGATAATAAAATAAAATTTTAAAATAAAGTTTTAAAATAATAATAATTTAAATAATATAATGAGTTTATTATAATGAAAAATGAAAGAAATATAAAGGAAAATAAGTATAGGAAAATAAAAAGAAAATATGTAGCTAAGAGGTATTGAACCAAGATCTCCTAAATGAGAGATGAAAATCATAACCTATTAGACTACAATAGATTTAGCTATTAAATGTTAAATATCTATAGAGAGAGCACACATGTTTAGCTAAGAGTTAATTCACATATATAGTGTTAATATACATATTTTATTTTATCAATATAAAATAAATTATATAAGAAACAAAAAAATGAAAAAGATCCCAAAATAAAGAGAAAAAATAGAATAGAGAGAAAAAAGGCACAAAAGAAAGAAATAGAAGAGGAAAAAAAGAAGAAAAGAAAGAAAGGGAGGATAGAAAAAAAAAGAGAAAAGAAACGCTGAAGAGGAAAAAAGGAAGGAAAGAAAGAAAAAAAGAAGAAAGAAAAAGAGAAAGAAAGGAGGAAAAAGGAAAGAGAAAAGAAAAAGAAAAGAAAATGAAAGAGAAAAAGAAGGAATGGAAGAGAAAGAAAAAGAAGTCAAGAGTCTCAAATCGGGACCTCCAATAACATAAAGAAGGAACTAACCATCGACTACGTCATACAATTTCTTAAAATATTTTACATATCGAATATATAGATAGTTTTAAAAAAAGTTGGGATCCCAGGCTCCTCAGACCAGTGTGGCTCCGCCACTGTGTGTGTGTGTTGTGTACACAACTCGCAAACATTCACAAATTAAGGGCAGAATTTTGCGAAAATTCTGTGTAGCACACCCACAACTTTTAAGTACATCACAAAGTGTTACAAATGCATGAAAAATATAAGAGTTAATGAACTCTATCCATTTTATTATAAAAATTGCATCAATTGATATAATTTATTTTTATTTTGTAGGATTAAAAAAAAATGAAGACGTTTAGGGTCTTTGCGTGGAATATTACTATTCACGTATAAACTTATTTTTTTATAGGTTGTCCTTTGACGCCCCACATCACATGAATTCAATTATCGGGAAGCTTCTATAGAAAATTAATATGAGTTAAAAAGACTGGGGATAGAATCAATAAATTTGTTAAAGATTGAAATAGGTTCCATAACTAACCCAAATATACATTTATCAGATTTGAAATTCAAGGGCTTCGCCTAGAAAATAATAATAATAATAATAATAATAATAATAATAATAATAATAATAGATAAAATATTCATAAAATGCAATCAATTACATACATAATTCCTTTCGTGAAGTATTATTTTTAAAATAATGTGATCTTTAAACTCTTGTTTGAATCAATTATGGGCCTTCTAGGAGTTGGAGAATCGGGAAATGAGATGAGATCTCATATATACAGTAAAACCTCTATAAATTAATACTCGATAAATTAATAATCTCTCTAAAATAATAAAATCTTCCGGTCCCGACTTGGGCCTTTATAAAAAATCATCAATTTCGATAAGATAATAAAATAATAAGTTTTCGGAAAATCCCTTTATAAATATTAGGTCCCATCAAAACTCTAAATTAATAATTCATAAATATTACAAAAATTATATATATTATGGTAATTTGCTAAAACATGAATCAATTGTTACTTGTCAACATCCTTCATGAGAAATTGGTTTATTTTCTCCCTTATGACCTCCAGTTTCATTTCCACGTCCTGCATGTCAACCGAACCACTTTCTCCAAAATGACGGAATGATTTAATACCATGTCTAACCTTGAATTTTTCAAGCCAACCTTGAGAAAATTGATGTTCAGGAGGGTGTTGAGGATACAAAAGCTTCATTGTCTCCTTTGTTTTCTCCAAAATAAGCTCTCCGGTTATGTTGACTCGATCTTGATACTGAAGAAACCATTCATAAAGAACCTTCTCCATATCTGTATATTTCGCCGATTTTTGTCGCTTAATATCCCCACCCTTATCAAAGTTGGCTGAAAGGTACTCTGATGATCTCTTGAGAGTGTTTGATATTGTACCTTAACTAACTTTCAAACGATATTTTTCTTCAACCCACTCTTGTAAATCTTTTTGAGTGCATGTGGGATGATCTCTCTTATACTCACATAATGCTTTACGCATTTGATCATTCATGGATGATTTTGTGATGCCTTTTAGATGAGAAGACATAGTTGGGACTTGGGTGTTATGAATTATTTTATTTCCATATCGAGATTTATATAGTATATGTTTCCTTTATGATGCATGAATATATTTAATTGACAATGAATTGATACATGTATGTAATTGTTAATTGTATACAATGAATTTATATTATACATGAATATATTAAAGTAGATACACAATGAATTGGTTGTTGATACATGAATATAATTAATTGAAACATAATAAATTCATTTATTTTCAATACATGTACCAAATTTGCTGAATTTAAAAAGTCTCTCTTTTAATTAATAAATTATTAATTTATCGATATATTAATATCTCTCTAAATTAATAAAATTCCATAGTCCCAAGGATATTAATTTATAGAGGTTTTACTGTATCTTGTGGTAGCACGAGAATGAATACCAATAAACTATAAAATTTATGAAATTAATTATGTTCCCAAATTATATATTTTGTTGCAATTAAGTTTCTGGTTTTATGCTGAATTTAAATGGATTATCAATATTCTTAGAGGATATGTAATTTAATAGTTGTATTTAGTTTCGTGGTACATAACAAGAACATAAGAGTAAGATTGATTAGCAAATTTTTTTACCAGCGAGATTGAAACATCTGTTAAAACTCTTAATGAGCAAGATTGATAAGCAAATATTATTACGAAAGAAGGGGCGTTGAATCTAGCGAGAAAAGAAGGGGATTTTTCCCATCTTGATTTACCAACAAGATCGAAAAGTTGTTAAAAATACTAGTAATAATTAAAATTTAGACCATCTGCCACGATTTTTCTGCAGAATCCAGCATAAGATTTAAGATTCTTTTTACAATAATATCAAATTAATTTGATCATATTTAAAATAAATAAACAAATTTAAATAAACAAATACTAATGTTCACATTATTATTGAGAGGATAACCAATAATTAGAACATATTATATTTCATAAATTTGAACAAAATCAGGTAATTAGTGAATATTATTATACGAGAACGAAACGAAAACATGTAGTAAAATCACTTTTAATCGGATTTGAGACAGCTATAAGTATATAAATTCTAAACGGTTCCAGAAATTGATCGACATGCCTACGAGGAATTTTTCAGTTTTAATCTTTTGTGCATTTATTATTAATAATTACGTACTATGTAATTTTCAAGTTTTATAAAATAGATAACTAATTATTACAATAATTTATATTATAGAATTAAATATGTTCGAGTAATTAATAAAATTATACATTTTAGACGGGTCCAAACTTGTATTGACATGCCCACGTCGAATTTTTCTATATTCTTTTTAATCTTTTTTGGTATTTATTACTCCCTTCGTCCACAATAAGTGTATCACTTATTGACGATATGAGTTTTAATAAATTGTTGTGGTGTTGTTTGAGTGGAGAAAGGGTCCCACCATGTATTAGGTTATAGGTGGTAGGAATGGTTTTTTGGTAAATATTGAATGGTTGTGAGATTCAATAATAATGAGTAGTATCCAAAAGGAAAGTGATACACTTTTCGTGGATATCAAATAATGCAATTGTGATACACTTATCGTGGACGGAGGGAGTATAATTTTTTAACGAATAATCAATTAATGTAGCTACTTATAAATTCAAGCGGGTTCGGATAATTAACATGTATTACTATACATGTCTGAGACAAAAATATGTAATTAGCAATTATCTATATTATTTGTTATTAATATTTACAATGTAATATTCAAGTTTTATTGAGACAAATAATCAATTATTATAACAACTTATATTTTATATTATATATATTATAAATTTAAATAAGTTTGGATAATTAGCAGATATTATCATACATGTTTGAAACAAAAGCGCACAGTAAAGTCAATTTTTAAAATCAGATTGGGGACATGTGCATGTATATAAATTCTAAATGAGTCCAAATATTAATTGACATGCCTAAGTAATTTCTTTTTCATTTTAATATTTAGTTATTTATTCTATTTATTATTAATTTTTATTTTATACTGTCCTAATTGTTATTGCAACGAATAAAACCAATTATAATAACAAACATGTAAGGTGATTAACTGATATTATTATACAAATTTGAGACAAAAATGTATGTTACAACGGATTTTAGGACGAGTACGTGTATACATATATTTAAGGCGGGTTCATGTGATGAATCATAGCTTCATCATTTTAGTTAATCGTCGTGCTTCGCCATGACCAACGATTTCGAATGGTTGGACCATAAGCTCATCGTTTCCCTTCATCACCATGCTTCGTTGTGGTCAACAACTCAAGATGATTAAACTCTAGCCAAATATAAATGTATTTTTTAAATTTCTATTTATATATTACAATATAAAATGATTTTTCATCAAAACTTGACGAATTATAAATCGTACATATTAGATTCAGACATATCATCATAATATAAAAATTATTTTATTTATTATGATCATAAATATAACATAAAATAATTTTCATATAAATTTGACTGATTACATACTATATATATATCAAGTTTGAAATAATTTATATTTTCCCTTCCTAGAGTAAACTATGAGTCCGGACGGCAAGAAAGTAATCTAGGCAAATATCTTGATTCTCATTCCAAGAATAAAATCTATATTTAAAATATTGGTGCATGATTCTACATATATTCAACTTATTCACTAGCATTATCCCTCATATCATGCGGTTACAAACTTAAATATGACAAAATTCAAGTTTTTCTTTTAGCCAAAAGTAAATTTTTAGTTATCCATTCGTCTTGGTAAACGAAGAGTCCCAAAAGAAACAAATAGAAAAAGAAAAAAAGAAAAAAAAAAGAGAGAGAGAGAGAGAGGAGGCAGAACTCTTCATTTACCATCACCATCAAGTTTTGGAGGTGGAGATACAACGACGAACTGACAACTTCAAACGTTGAAATATATTTTTTAAGGGTATCATAATGAGGAGGTATCCCAGCTTTCAAAAGTTGCACTCAACTTTTGAGATGCTATAATGGTAAAAGAAAAAATTGAAGTTGCACCTAACTTTAAAAATTGAAAGTTAGCTTTCACTTATGGGTCCATATGTTTTTTCATTATTTATTTTTTTTTTCATTTTTTTCGTAAAAATGAGTTATAGAAATTATTTTTTCAGTTTTTCGATTTTCTATTTTATAGATCACGACAAGATATTTTATTTGACAAAAAAATTAAAAAAAAGGTAATTAAAAATACATAAGTAATAACATGTATACATATATAAAGTAATGTGTATTTGAATGAGATTCAATTGAAAGTTAAACGTTGAGTTTATTGTGCTGTAGAGAAAAATAAAATAAAAGTTAGTGGATTTTAAAAACTGGTGTGGCTCGTGGGATCTAATTAAAAGTTGAGTAGTTGGATTTATGATTATAAACACCCTAATGATATTGTGCCCCAATTTCCAACTTTCAAAAGTTGGAAGCAGTTTTTGAAATCATCCAACGGGAAGAGAGAAAAATAAAAGTTGGGGTAAATATTGTTTTATGTCCCATTGTATTTCGATTTTTTCAAAAATATTCCACCGAAAAAGTATCTACAAAATAATACCCGTCGTTTTCGAAATTATCACTTTGTGTCCCAAAAAATAATGTTCGACGCCTTAAGATTGACGTGTACTGCGGGAACTTCGACGTGGCACGCCGACGTGGCTACACATAATATAAAAAAGACGAAAATAACACATCAACCTATAAATGATAACGTGGATAAAAACTTTTTTAAAAAAAGTGAAAATGAAAACTCATTCATTCACTTCCCCACCCCAATTTCTGAAAAAAGCATAACATCACCTATGTGTGCCGCCCTCTCCCCAACTAACGCGACCTCCCTCATCCCTTATTGTCGCCGGTGACCTTCATTCTCAGACCCACACTATCTATTCCATTCTATACTTAATTAGAGCAGAAATTGCCCTAATGAGTAAAACCCCAAAATTCGATCCAAATCGACAATTAACCGCTACCTCTAGTCTGTTCTGTGGCGAGCAAGCCGCCGGCTCTGCAACACCCATTGTTGCCACCACATCACATGAATTCAATTATCGGGAATCTGTCCCCTAGGGACAGCCCAATGGTTAAGGTGAGTTCTTGTGGCCGAGAGGTCACAGGTTCGAACCCCACCAAACGCCTCTATGGGTTTGAGTCATCACACTGGTTTTCAAGTGTGGTTTACTGTCTGTGTGGTTTGCGTGCTATTGCACAAGACCGTGGGGTTTACCCAGTGCGCACCTAAGATAGCGGTGCGGGTTCCCCATGATATAAAAAAAAATAAAAAAATATCGGGAATCTACTATAGAAAATTAATATGAGTTAAAAAGACGGGGATAGAATTAATAAATTTGTTAAAGATTGAAGTAGATTCCATAACTAACCCATATATACATTTATCAGATTTGAAAATCAAGGGCTTCACCTAGAAAATAAAGAACAATTACAAAGCAAATGAATTCACAAGATAACGCCACCGCTAGTGTAACAAAAACACGACCATCTTTTTTTTTATAGATGATTATGATGCAAGTACTCCACATTAATTCTTTATCCAATATACTTGAATTTTGATCTTGTTTTTTTAAATCCTTAATTTTCATGGATTTTTTATGAGACTTCATAAAATAAAAATTTATATAAAATGATACTTCTATTCTTCCAATAAAAAATTCACATATAATTGATAGAGTGCTTGAGATTAATATCATTTGACCTGTACGGTCAATTTAATTTTATCAAATAAAAATTTATTTAATATAATTGACAAGGTTTGTTTCTTTTCTCATTCATTATCACATCCACATGTTCGCATTCTCCGGTTAGAGCAAGACTCGTGAATTTACATAATTTATCTTAGTAATGTAATATCAAGAAAACATGAGATTTGTGTACGTATGTTGATTTATTAGTAGTGGTTAATGCATAAGGTCAAATTCCTCATATCATAGTCCATTGTGATGTGATCTTTAAATTTAGTTGTTAATTGACACAAAATAATACTTCCTTCATCCATCAAAAGTTTGCATTGTTTTTTTTACATGAGTTTTAATAAATTGTAATGAATACAAAATAAGTTGAGATAATAAATGAATATATTAATGGGTAGTGAGAGTAAAAATGGGTAATGTGGATATTTTTGTAAATATGTGGATAAATTAATGGTAGTTAATGTTTCAAAAAATAGAAAACCCAAGCTTTTGATGGCAGACCAAAATTAAATTAAATGCAAGCTTTTAGTGGAAATTCGAGACTCACGAGAAAGAGGACAATTTGGTTTCCTATGCGAAAAGAGAAGAGGATTTTCCCCCGCATTTTGGTTTGCAGATCGAAGCATTGTATTTGTATCGAGTAAGATTGAAACATCTGTTAAAAATGTTAATAAGAGTAAGATTGATTAGCAAATTTTTGTTACCAGATGAGAGATTGAAACATCTGATAAAAATATTAATAAGAAAGAAGGGGGCGTTGAATCTAGCGAGAAAAGAAGGGGATTTTTCCCATTTTGATTTACCAATAAGATCGAAAAGTTGTTAAAAATACTAGTAATAATTAAATTTTAGACCATCTGCCACGATTTTTCTGCAGAATCCAGCATAAGATTTAAGATTCTTTTTATAATAATATCAAATTAATTTGACCATATTTAAAATAAATAAACAAATACTAATGTTCACATTATTATTGAGATGATAATCAATTATTAGAACATATTATATTTTATAAATTTGAACAAATTTAGGTAGTTAGTGGATATTATTATACGAGAGCGAAACGAAAACATGTAATAAATCACTTTTTATCGGATTTGAGACAGTTATAAGTATATAAATTTTAAATGGTTCCAGAAATTGATCGACATGCCTATGGAGATTTTTTTCAGTTTTAATCTTTTGTTATTTGTTATTAATAATTATGTACTATGTAATTTTCAAGTTTTATAAAGATAGATAACTAATTATTACAATAATTTATATTATAGAATTAAACATGTTCGAGTAATTAATAAAATTATACATTTTAGACGGGTCCAAACTTATATCGACATGCCCACGTCGAATTTCTTTATACTCTTTTTAATCTTTTTTAGTATTTATTACTCACTCCATCCACAATAAGTATATCACTTATGGACGGTATGAGTTTTAATAAAATTATTGTGGATGTTGTTTGAGTGGAGAAAAGGTCACACCATGTCTTAGGTTATAGGTGGTAGGAATGATTTTTTGGCAAATAATAATGGTTGTGAGATTAAATAATAATGAGTAGTATCTTAAAACAGAAAGTGGTACACTTTTCATGGACATTGAATAATGCAATTATGATACACTTATCTATGATTTTTTAACGGATAATCAATTAATGTAGCTACTTATAAATTCAAGCGGGGTTCGGGTAATTAACATGTATTACTATACATGTCTGAGACAAAAATATGTAATTAGCAATTATTTATATTATTTGTTATTAATATTCACAATGTAATATTCGAGTTTTATTGAGATAAATAACCAATCATTATAACAACTTATATTTTATATTTAGATATATTATAAATTTAAATAAGTTTTGATAATTAACAGATATTATCATACATGTTTGAAACAAAAGCGCGTAGTAAAGTCAATTTTTAAAATTGGATTGGGGACATGTGTATGTATATAAATTCTAAATGAGTCCAAATATTAATTGAGATGCCTAAGTAATTTCTTTTTCATTTTAATATTTTGTTATTTATTCTATTTATTATTAATTTTTATTTTATAATGTTCTAATTGTTATTGAAATGAATAAAACCAATTATAATAACAAACATGTAGGGATATTAACTGATATTATTATACAAATTTGAGAAGAAAATGTGTAATACAACGGATTTTAGGACGAGTACGTGTATACATATATTTAAGGCGGGTTCATGTGGCTGAATCATATCTTCATCATTTAAGTTAATCGTCGTGCTTCGCCACGACCAACAATTTCGAATGGTTGGACCATAAGCTCATCGTTTCCCTTCATCACCATGCTCTGTTGTGGTCAACAACTCAAGATGATTAAATTCTAGCCAAATATAAATGTACATTTATATTTGGCTAAATCTCAGTAATCAAAAATCAGCCTCTCGATTGTTCCTATATACTTTTCTGCGCGATCCACGAACAAATTTTATTACCAGAAAAAGGAAAAGATAACTAAACAGAAAAATAGTATAGTGCTTGATGCGAGAATGCGAGTGATTGTGTGGAAGATAAAGGGTAACCCCTGAAAACTGAAATTCTAGGGAGTAACGGCTACGAAAATAGCTTCAGATCTGAGACTTCTGCAGAAATTTCAAGTTCAAGTAATACCAAACAGGAGCAGAGATATTGCATCGAGACAGATAAAAATGCTAATGCACGCAGACACAAAATTAAAAGAAAAAGCGATCAAAGTATCACGCAGCCTTGGGGACTAAAAGACAGGGAGGAGAACGATTTCTGGTGCCAACGCGGATTGAAGCTTCAGAGAACTGATTACGTTGAGATCTGTGCGGGGAAGAACATGAGAGACGAAGAACAGAACTCTGGTGGGAATTCCAACTTCTGCTGGAATCAGTGAGCAGGTGACGGTGGTGGGATTTGGGAGAGCTAGGGTTAGGAGTTTGGAGAATTTGCAGAACATAAATGAAATTGGAAAAGGGACGCTACATAAATTGTAATACTATAACTACGGAACTACCACAGACAATTGGAAAAGGGACGGTCCATAAATTGTGTTCAACCTAACGACGGACAAGTCCGTTGTAAATTTTTAATTAGATATATTAAATATTTATTTTTTATTTTTGAAATAAATTTAAAGACGGAATTAATCCGTCGCAGATATTAAAGACGGACATTCCGTCGCAAAATCCGTCGTTAAAACTAGCGCGAGTTGTTCGCGCCAAGTTCCATCATTAGTCTGTTGCTAAGTCCGATGTTAAATTTGGGAAGTAAATACCGTTGTAAATCCGTCTTTAATCTGTCGTTGTGTTGAAACGGAAATATTTCCGTCGTAAATTCCGTCGCAAATCGGTTGTTTTTTTGTAGTGTGTATTTTTTTAAATTTCTATTTATATATTACAACGTAAAATGATTTTCATCAAAACTTGACGAATTATAAATCGTACATATTAGATTCAGAAATATCATCATAATATAAAAATTATTTCATTTATTATGATCATAAATATAACATAAAATAATTTTCATATAAATTTGACTGATTACATACTATATATAGATCAAGTTTGAAATAATTTATATTTTCCCTTCCTAGAGTAAACTATGAGTCCTGACGGCAAGAAAGTAATTAATGTACGCAAATATCTTGATTCTCATTCCAAGAATTAAATCTATATTTAAAATATTGGTGCATGATTCTACATATATTCAACTTATTCACTAGCAGTATCACTAATATCATCCGGGTTACAAACTTAAATATGACAAAATTCAAGTTTTTCTTTTAGCCAAAAATAAATTTTTATCCATTCGTCTTGGTAAACGAAGAGTCCCAAAACAAACAAATAGAAAAAGAGAAGAAAAAAAGGAGAGGAGGCAGAACTCTTCATTTACCATCACCATCAAGTTTTGGAGGTGGAGATACAACGACGAACTGACAACCTCAGACGTTGAAATATTTGTTTTTTGTAAGGGTATCCATAATATGAGAGATCCCAACTTTCAAAAGTTGCCAACTTTTGGGATGCTACAATGATGAAAGAAAAAATTGAAAGTTAGCTTTCACTTACTAAATGGGTCCATATGTTTTTTCATTTTTTTATTTTATTTTTTGTAAAAATGAATTATGGAAATTATTTTTTTCAGTTTTTCGATTTTCTATTTTATAGATCACAACAAGATCTTTTATTTGACAAAAAAAAACAGTAATTAAAAATACATAATTAATCACGTGTGTAAATATATAAAGTAATGCATGTGTATTTGAGTGGGATTCAATTGAAAGTTAAACGTTGAGTTTATTGTTATAGAGAAAAATAAAATAAAAGTTAGTGAATTTTAAAAACTGGTGTAGCCATGTGGGATCCAATTAAAAGTTGGGAAGTTTGATTTATGATTATAGACACCCTAATGGTGCCCATAATGGCCCCAATTTCCAACCAGCTTTCAAAATCCTCCAACGGGAAGAGAGAAAAATAAAAGTTGGGGTAAATATTATTTTATGTCCCATCGTATTTTGATTTTTCAAAATATTCCACCAAAAAGGTATTTACAAAATAATACCCGTCGTTTTCAAAATTATCACTTTATGTCCCAAAAAATAATGTCCGACGCCTTAAGATTGACGTGTACTGCGGGAGCTTCGACATTGCACGCTGACATGCATACACATAATATAAAAAAAGACAAAAATAACACATCATAATATAAATGATAACATGGATAAACAAAACTTTTAAAAAAATGAAAAAGAAAACTCATTCATCCCTTTCCCCACCCCAATTTCTGAAAAACCTAACATCACCTATGCGCATCGCCCCCTCCCCAACTAACGCGGCCTCCCTCCTCCCCTACCGCCGTTGATGACCTTCCTTCTCAGACCCACACTATTTCATTCCATTCTATACTTAATTAGAGCAGAAATTGCCCTACTGAGTAAAACCCCAAATTTCGATCCAAATCGACAATTGACTCGCTACCTCCTTCTCGTCTATTCTGTGGCGAGCAAGCCGTCGGCTCTGCAACACCCATTGTTGCCACCACATCAACTCCTTCCTCCTCATTCGGTGGCGTAGAGACTGATGCCATCACCGCACCAAGGCTTCGAGTCTTAGTTGATCGTTGTTCCTCCTCCAACGACCTTTCCCACCCTCCATTCGATGATTGCAGCGGCAACGGTGGCCTCCACTGCCGTCGACCCCGACAAAGTTAGAAAAACAATGAGGAATGACGACAACCATGGTGGATTCGACGATGAAGATGTTTGGAATCGATATTGAAAAATTCAATTTTTTGTTTTCTAGAGTAATAAAAGTCATTTTTTTAAGAACAAATTGAGTAATGCATGATGGTTCAAGAGGCTTGATTTGATGAATTCTCTGTTGACTTGATTCCTGGTGTTGTTTCCAGCAGGTGAAGTCGAGAGAGATGGGATGTGGAGGATGAATGAGATGTTTTCTTTTCATTTTTCATTTTTCATTTTTTTTCTTAATTTTAGTTGTCACATCATTTTATGTTTCCACGTGGATATGCCACGTCACAGCTTCGGGGTGCATGTTAATCTTCAGGCGTCAAACTTTTTTTGGGACACAGAGTGATAATTTCGAAAACGATGGATATTATTCTGTAAAAACCTTTACAATCGATTTTTTTGGAAAAACCTAAATACCACGAGGCATAAAATAATATTTACTCTAAAATTTGCACTCGACTTTCAAAGTAGGCTTTCTTTGACAAACATTTCCTCTTTTTTCTTTTCATTTTTTAACTACTACTTCATTTCATTTTTTCAACTTTTTTGTTAAAATAAGTCTTAAGTTTTTTTAGTTTTTAGATTTTCTATTTCATAGATAATGATAAGATTTTTTATTTGACATAAAAAATATGAAAATAACGGATTTAAAATCGTAATTTATTTTTAGTTTTAATTATTAAATTTAAAATTTTAATTAATAATTACAAAAATGAAATATTTAATTTGATTTATTAAATTATTCAATCTGTAATTAAAATACATAATAATCACATATATAGATTTATAAAATGATGTGTATTTTAGTGGGATTCAATTGAAAATTAGAAGTAGGGGTGTGCATAGACCGAACCGAACTGAACCGAAAAAATCGACCGAACCGATCGGTTTCGGTCGGTTCGGTTCGGTTTTTAAGAAAGTCGGTTTTCGGTTCGGTTTTCGGTTTTACGTTTTAGGTTCGGTCGGTAACCGAACCGAACCGAAACTATTATTTTTATATATTTATATGTTTTATATAATAATTAATTAATATTTTAATTAAATAATTAGGATAAAAATATGTTTATTTGAAAAAATATATATATAATTTATATTTCGGTCGGTTTTTCGGTCCGACCAAAATCGATCGATTTTTTCGGTTCGGTTTTCGGTCGGTCCGAAATTATAAATCGGTTCGGTTCGGTTCAAAAAAATTCGTTCGGTTCGATTTTCGGTTTTGAAAATTTCGGTCGGTCGGTCGAACCGACCGACCGATGCACACCCCTAATTAGAAGTTGTATTTATTGTTGTAGAGAAAATTAAAATAAAAGTCGATTGGTTTTAAAAAAGTTAATGTGACAATGTTTTTTGTGGTAAAAGTTTTAATAAATTGTAATGAGTGTAAAGTGAGTGAAATTATATTAATGGATAGTGTAAGTAAAAAATGAGTCATGTGTGATTTTTTTAAATAAGTGGGTATATTGATGGTAGTTGATGTTTCCAAAAATAAAAAATACAAGCTTTTAGTAGACGGACCGAAAATGAATCAAAAATAAGCTTTTGATGGATGGTAGGAGTACTTCCTTATACTTTTCTAGATTTAACTATTCATGGACCCCACTGTCATAGCAACAACTATATTTATATATTTTATATTTGTCCATTTTATAATACTTCACCCGTTCACCAAAAGCTTGTATTGCTTTTGATAATTTTAATAAATTTTAATAAATTATAATAGGTGTAAAGTGAGTGGAGATAATAAATATATATATATATATATATATATATATATATATATATATTAATGGATAGTGTGAGTAAAAGGTGGGTAATGTATGATTTTTTTTTTTGTAAATAAATAAATAGATTGAAGGTAGTTTATGTTTTCAAAAATAGAAAATGCAAATTTCTAGTAGACGGACTTAAAAAGAATTAAATGCAAATTTTTGGTGGATAGAGATAGTACTTCCTAATAATTTTTCAGATTTAACTATTCATGGACTCTATTGTCATAACAACATCTATTTTTATATATTTTATATTTATCAATTTTATATATATTTTCTTCTTTTTATTTATATTTAAATTAAATAAAGTTTAACTTTATATTAATGAACTAATATTTTTCAGTAATATTCTATAATAAAAAAATTATTTAAATAATTATGCTAAAAAATAACACTACAAATTTAATTTTTTTATCAAAATAAAAATTGTTATAACACACAATTTTACATTTAAAAAAAATTAAAGAAGGACAAAACAACAAATGATACAAAAATGTGAAATAAAAAGAAAGAAAAACTTAATTTATTAAAGGAAAAACAAAGAACATAGAAATAAGAAAAAACAAAGAACTAAAAGAAAGAAATTAAAATTTGAAACAAAAAGAAAGAAATAAATAAAAATCTAAAACAAAAATAAAATAAAATGTAAATAATAAAAAAAGAATAAAGAAATGTAATGGAAAATTAAAACAAATTCGGACCAAAAAGGGGTAAAAAAGAACAAATAAATGAAATAACATAAATAGCAAAACAAATTGAAAACGAAACCAAACGATAAATTTAAAAAAGGAAGCTGAAAAGAGCAAAAGCAGTCAGCATTAGGACTCCCACTTGCACAGGGGTCGCGTGTATACACGTGTCAGTTTTGTTCGCGCTGGACGCGTTTTTTTGCACGCGCGCGTCGACGGGTCTTTTATGGGACACATCTCGAATTTTAACAATATTTTGCTTTCCCTCTTTCCTCTGTCCTTATATCTTCCCCATGAAGGATGCTCTTACTTCCCCACAACCCACTACCCACGACTATTCATGTACTCTTCTCTTCTAACTTTAAAAAAAAGAAAAGAGTATTTATCAACTTTCTGAAAAGTATTTATCACCTTTACTGGATCAATTTAGGGTCTCCTGAGCAGACTGCACCTTCATCTGAGGATTGAAGGAAAAAGAAAGTGTATAAGTTTACTTGTTTTCTACAACCAGTTGGTAATAAATGTTGGCTTTAAATGCTGAAGGATTACTCAGGGGAGAAGGTAAAGATCAAACGAAGATGATGCTCTCTTTGAGAAAGAACAAACAAGAAAAACCTCCAGGATTGATCGATATCATTTTCTCTTGGTCCATAGATGATATAATGAACAACGATCTTTACAAGTATAACGTAAGTGATTATGATTCATGATCCGTTGCATTTTTAATATTTCCAAATTAGGCTTGATTATTGTAATAGTTTTCCAACTATTTTGCAGGTCAAACAAATTGATGATGCATTTTCATCCTTGAACCACTACCTCAACTCATACATCAACCCACTCATCGAAGAAACGCATGCAGATCTGCGCTCAAATATGACCAGTTTGCACTCTGCGCCCGTCGTAGAAGTGATCGGAGTTGCAGAACACGACGACTTCAAGCCTCCGGAGAGCTTACTCTATGAGTTGAAGTTGGAAGAACCTGATAAGAGTGCAGATGAGTATGAGCCTGAAATTGGTGATTTGATTGTATTAGCAGAAGTGAGACCAAAGTGTATAGATGATTTGCATGGGCGTAAGCTGTCGTATCATTTTGCCTTGGTTCAAGGCATGAGGGATGATGAATACAACTTTCTTCCCATCTTATCTTCCAAACCTATCTTTTTAGACAATGCAGATTTGGGGAATGGTGTTGAAGGAAATGGTGAATCCAGACATACATTGTTTGCTGTCTATCTCACCAATTTGACAACGAATCTACGGATATGGAAAGCGTTGCATTCGGGCGAAGGACCAAATGTGGGCATCTTCAATTCTGTTCTTAGAATTGATCCTACTGTAAGACTCATTCAAGATCTCATTCAAGATCGTGCGTTTTCGTGTTTATGCATATAGAGGAGTGTTTACTGCTGAAGATTAACCTAGATATATAAAAATAATATAAGCTAATCTATTGTTAACTAAGATGGATTAGTAACTTCGTATATCATAAAGCCCTTGATTCTTTCTACACTTTGGGATTACTTTCTTGATTCATATTGTTTTGAATAATGCTGTGCAGATGGTGGAGAAGTGTGGTCTTTGCGCCGAGGAAATCGAGAGTAGTGATGTGTCGAAGTCGAGGGAACTTATCATGTCATTAGGGCTTGATCATTCGCAAATGGATGCCGTCTTGCAATGCATTGCGTTGAGAGGATGTGATCACCGGAAGAGTGTGAAACTGATTTGGGGTCCTCCGGGGACAGGAAAGACGAAGACGGTTGCCTCGTTGCTGTTTTCATTGTTGAATATCAAGTGCAGGACGCTGACCTGTGCTCCAACCAACGTGGCTGTTCTAGGAGTTGCGAAGCGCCTGATGAGCTGCCTGAATGGGTGTTATGGATTAGGCGATGTGGTCTTGTCAGGGAACGGGAAGAGAATGAACATTGCTGATCATGAAGATGTTCATGATGTGTTTCTTGATTACCGTATCTCTGCTCTAATGCATTGCTTCGCCCCGAAATCTGGGTGGAGAGGCAGCGTCGATGAGATGATTCGCTTGCTTGAAGACCCGGAAGCTCATCATCTACGATACTTGGAGAAACTGATAGAGGACAGAGACAACAATGTTAGGGTTCTTGTTGACGATGGAAGACACAAAGCGAAGTCAAAGAATGATTTCTTTAGGAAGATAGTCATTGAGAATGAAAAGAGAAACAAGAAAACGAATAAGAGGAGTAAGAAGAAGGTGAGTTATCAAGAAAGAAGGAAATCCGAGCATGATGGAGATGATGATGACAATGAGGGGTCGAAGAGGAAACACGATGACGAAGAGATCGTCCCATGGACTTTTGAGGAATTCTTTGCTAATAATGTGTTTAGTATCACAGAGCAAATTGCTCTGTGCACAGAGTTGTTGTGCAGCAACATGCCTACTTCATGTCTTCCTAAAAATGAGCTAAGCAACATGGTCAAAGCTGTTGCTATGCTAGAAACACTGGGAAATTTTCTTCGTGACAACGAGTGGTCGAAGGGAGATTTGATGGGAAGTGATCACAAGTTATGTTTGATGAGGCTTTTGTGTTTGGAAATGATGAAATTGATCTCTGCAACTCAACTACCTAAACTCTATGGCCGTTATGATATCAGATGCTTTTGCCTGGAGAATTCATGCTTAATCTTCTGCACTGTTTCGAGCTCGGCCAAGCTGCACCAAACAGCGCCGTTTGAGTTAGTGATAATCGATGAAGCCGCGCAGGTTAAAGAGTGTGAATCCACAATTCCCCTGCAGCTACCGGGGCTCCGTCACGCCGTGCTCGTCGGCGACGAGAAGCAGCTCCCTGCAATGGTTATAAGCGAGGTTTGGAAATCCTCTTTCGATGTATGCTTATAAACAATGTCATTTCTGTGACTAACACTTTGTTTGGATTGACAGGTTTGTGCGAAATCCGGATTTGGGAGGAGTTTGTTCGAGAGGCTTGTGATATTAGGCCACACCAGACACTTACTTAATGTTCAGTACAGAATGCATCCTTCCATAAGCTTATTTCCAAATAAGGAATTCTATGGAAACCAAATTATGAATGGTCCAAATGTCACAGAAAAAGCTCATGAGAAGCGATTTCTCAAGGACAAATTATTTGGATCATATTCTTTCATAAATATAACAAATGGGAAGGAGGAGTTCGACGCTAGGCATAGTCGAAAAAACATCGTTGAGGTCTCCGTGGTTTCTCACATATTGTCTAAACTACACAAAGGTCTCTATCAGTCACTATATCTCTACTTAAAAATATTGATGATTTGAGCTCATATTTGTTTACTATGTTTGGTAGAATCTATGAAATCTAATGAGAAAGTTCGTGTTGGCTGCATTTCGCCCTACAAAGCTCAAGTATTCGCGATCCAAGAATCGCTAGGGAAGACCTACAGCTCCGATGCCAAAGATAATTTCTCTGTAAATGTTCGATCTGTCGATGGCTTTCAAGGTGGTGAAGAAGACGTTATTATAATCTCTACTGTCCGCTGCAATGGGAATGGCTCCATTGGTTTTCTTGACAATCTTCACAGGACCAATGTAGCCTTGACTAGGGCAAGGTATCTATCTATCTATCGATCGATCTATCTAGACATTTGTAGAACTTTTTATTCTATTATGCTTAAATTCACATCATCATATATTCTTCTCTAGATACTGCTTGTGGATACTAGGCAATGCTGCAACTCTGCAAAACAGTGGCTCTGTTTGGAGGAGGCTAGTCTCGGATGCTAAAAACCGCGGCTGCTTTCACAATGCCTACGAGGATAAAAGCTTGTGCTGGGCCATATGCAACGCCTTGATCGAGCTTGGCCAGCAGAGATCCTTGTTTGCTGCCGACTCTATACTCTTCAAAGCAGCTAAGTGGAAGGTTTGCTTCAGCACTGAATTCCATGAGTCCGTATCAAGATACCGAGACTCGGGAATTCAAAAGGAGGTGGCTTCTCTGCTGGAGAAGCTCTCGAACGGGTGGCGCCGCCAGAGCGAAGATGAAGCTGGCATCCATGATGAAGGGGCCTCGTCTCGGTTGCTGGAGCAAGATGTTGTGAAGGGGCCGTTGAGACTGTTTTGGACCATAGACATTTTAAGAGAGAACTCGACAGACACTCAGGTTATCAAAGTCCTCGATCTGTTACCGCTATCCCAAGTAGTGGAAGTCGTCAAGAAATTCGATGTTCTAGTTGGGGACTACACTATCAATCACATGAACCGGTGTCTGCCCAAGCTATTGGAAGGGTAAACCCCCCACTTCCCTAAACCCTAAACGGGAAAACCTGCTTGAAACCCTATATTTTGCTATGTTCACATGTATGGCTATGTGATGCAGGGGACTGGTGCTGCCGATGACATGGCCGGTCGATCGAGCTAATTCTAGAAGCAACTACTCTAGTAATGATCTAGCAAACCAACTATCAACAATCAATTTGAGGAATAATCCTAGAAGAAGGTAATCATCATCTAGCATGAAATTAAAGTATCGTAGTGAATAGAAGATCTCATGTGACGGATTTATTTTTGTCTTAACAGGAACAATATGAAGTGGAGGGAGAAACATCACGGCAGGAATCGTGTTTAACATAACATAATCTCCCTTTCTGGTCTAATGCAGTGTTTTTTGTATGGTCTTGGTAACTAAGTAACTATATAATTAACAACATATAATCCACATCTTGGAACAACTAGTCATTCTGAGCTTTTGGGATAATCTTTGAACACGAGGAGATGCCAGTCTGATTGTACGAGCTCTCCCAGTTCTGTCCGTCAAAATGCCTCGTCTCGACGTGCTTTAGTGTTCCAGGATCTACGCATCTGTATGTAATAGCTACACAGCCTGATACGGCCTTGGAATGTAGAATGATGTACTCCACAAACTTTGCTGAAAATGTGTTTTGCCGGAAGTGTATGTTGTTAGGAACTGTTTGGAATCTTCATTTAGCTTCAACTTTCCACCTTACTCTTTTGCAATGGCATCCACCGCAATGCATCATCCATTGAAGATGTTTATATCTGCAAGATTCCATTGTTGTGAGCAAGTGCGCCGGCGAAGCGTCTCTTGTTTCCATTTTATATTCTTTCGATTTAAACATAAAAAAAAAAGTATTTTTAAAAAGGCAATATGTGTTTGCAATTCATCAAATATTCGAACTTGCATATACCCGTCACATGCATACAAATAAATAAAATATTGTCTTGTTAAGATTTTGCAGCAGACACATAATATCACAAACAAGAAGTTCAAATATACCGATAAAAAAATCAAATAAGAATATGTATGTGACTATTTTAATTAATTAGTTGGGTTAACCAAAAACCTTCTTCATTGGCAGGAGGCCGAGCCTAGGATGGCAGTGGATCTCGGACCCGGTCCAGATCCGTAGATCCAGATCCATTTTTCAGGATCTGGATCTTCAAAAAATAGGATCCGACGGATCTGGACCGGATCCGGACCATTCTTTTAAAATCCGGATCTGGATCTGGATCTCGATTTCTGAGATCCAGATCCGGTCCAGATCCGGTCCATGGATCCATATAATATATATGTATATATAATTTTTATTTATATTTATAAGTGTATTATATTATTTTTCTTTCTAGTCGAAGTTGAATAAACTAGATTACGAAATTGGATAGTATGTTAATAATATTAGAAATTTGTACCTTGTAATTGAGGAAATTTTGTATATGAATGATCTATTTGCTAAAATATGTGTGCTACTTCTTCTATTACTATTGCAATATTATTTGTTGTCATGAAAACAAAAGTAAATTTGTAACTAACATCTTCTTGTATAGTGATGATTGTAGAATTTTGAAATAATTATTATAGCGTTATATGTATTTAGATTATTATTATTATTATTATTATGGTGCTACTATGAATTATATTTGATTTATAATTTATTTTAGAAGAGAAAATATATGGATCCGGGTCTAGACCCTGGACCCTGTGGATCTTATGGATCTGGGTCTGGATCTAATTTTTTTGGACCCAATGGATCTGGACCGGATCCGGACCCAAGCAAAAAATTACGGATTTGGATCTGGACCTAGCCAGATCCGATCCAAATCCGGTCCATTGCCATCCCTAGCCGAGCCACCGTTGTTGGATTTACTGTTGAGGAATTTTCCATCGTTTTTGAAGGATCTGTTGAGAATAGATTTGATTTTATTAATGTATCCTGATTCCTTCTACTTAGAGTCCTTTCTCTACTATATTTCAAAAAAAAAAAACAAAAGCAATATTTGACACGAAAAAGATTCGATTTCCATCACCAAGTTCACAGGCGTAGCCTCTATCTTTCCTAACTAAATATACCAAAATGTTGGGAGTTCATCAAAGTTGTATTCCGAAAAAAGGTAAAGCCAAACTATTCTAAAGAAAATATACAAGACTCATTGATCATTTATTTATTGTTCGATCACGAATTAAATCTTCAAAATTCTCATTTCTTGATATATTAACAACGTTGACTTACTAACTAGAAATTATTTGTGTTTCTATTCCTTGAATTCCTAACGCAAAAAGAATTTAACTAAAAATCAAAATATATGAGAAAATAACAACTCCTACAATTCTCGATTCCTATCAAATTTGTTATTTGATTGTGGGTTTTCATTATATAGTATCTAGCTTTATTAGGAAAACATTCTATATTGACTAATACTCTATGTAGGCAATATTTTTAACAATTTAATTATGAGGTATACTCGATTTATCTTTTATAATTAAATTTTAATAAAAATAAAATTAATAAATTCTAATTAAGGATTAATAAATGTATAAATAAATAGGTATTCAAATTTTCGGTCAATCAACATTTTTTGAACATCAATGTATAATATATATATATATAGAGAGAGAGATAAATAAATAGATATTCAATTTAGATTAGTTAGTAATTACTCAATGCGCAACATTAATGTAAAATTCAGAACAGGGTTGATAAAATAAAATCAATAAAGTAATTAGGAAGAAAGTGATATCGTTCACATATTTTAAAGGGTAATTATTGGATTAAATCCTACATTATTTGGTTTCTTCCAGAAAATCTCTCGAACTTTCAATAATAATAATAAAAGATCTAAATTATTAATATTGTACCAAAAATATATTCTCTAATATTTATTATTTTATAGAACGTGGCAAAGACGACGTCGTTTCCATCATAATCATTTTTAAAAGTTTATGATGACTTTATTTAGTCATCATTTTTTGTAAACATAAACATATTTAATGTTTGTTTTATTTTGGCTATTACTTGATGGCCATCAGATAACGAATTTGATGAAAAGACAGTAAACATTAATACATTTTGTGTTTTTTTTTATTGTTGGTGAACATCTTATTACATTTGATATATCTTATTTTTGTAGGTAAGGTAATCTGACTGAATATTAGATTTATATTTTATAGTTGCATCAGTTTTGTTGATGTAGGATTTAGATGATTTTTGCTTACTTATTCAAAGCGTTGTGAAGAGCCATTATAGAGTCTCATAAGTCTAAAGTTGATAATACATCTTAAAACTTTTTAAATATGATATTAGTATTTTGGACTCGTGCATCATTTCTATTGGTAAAGAAAGTACTTCATGACTTATTTTATTAGAGAAATTATTGGCTTTAAATGGAACTATAATTAGAATCCGAATATTATTTCTAAAACAAAAAAATCTAAATGAAGTATTATACTTCATCCGTCATATTATTATTGACTAGTATTTCTTTTTGGGTTGTCCCATTATTGTTAATCCATTCTAAAAATGAAATAATTTTATACTAAAAGTACCTCTAATTTCGTGTCACACACTACTTTATGCACAAAACACAACTCTCTTTAATCTATGTGCAAAAAGAAATGAGCCATGAATATTGGGACGAAGGTAGTATAATGTAAACCCCATTAGTTGCATTGTGTTGTGTCTGTAAATTTATTTTCACAGTCCTTAAAACTCTTCATAAAAATCACTACTTAGAAATTCTATATCTTTTTTTGTCAGTAGTCATTTATCAAGTCTCGAGAGCTCACTTTTTGCCATGTGAAAATCTCATTCAACATTTCTTTAGTAAAAAAAATGTTAGGAAATATATTTTTGATACAATGTAAATAAATCATATCTTTTATTGATATTATTGAAAGTTTAGAACATTTTTTAGACAAATTAAAAAGTTTAGGTTTTAAACGATAATTGCCCTATTTTAAATAAAAAATAATCTTTCAATCTCAAATTAAACTTAGGAATTGTTTACTTTTCATGATTAGTATTTTGAATGATTGATTATTTGATGGATTGAATATATGATAAGATAATTTTTATCTATCAATCATTTGTTTACTACAAATGATTAATGAATGATTAAAATTGGGATAAATAATTTTTCATTTATTTGGAGGATTATTTCAATCCTACCTATATTGGTTGGATTAAAATTAATGCAGAACAATTCAAAGGATTAAAATAATCCCGGACTTTGGGATATCATCAAATATTAATCTTTAAAAGTAAACACTTGATTATGTTGGATAGATAAAATTAATCCAACCTAATCATGCAAAGTAAACAACACCTAAAAGTAAACACTTGATTATGTTGGATTAATTTTATCTATCCAATCTAATCATAGCAAATAAACACCCCTTATAGATCCTATTTGGCAATAATATGTAACAAGCTGATTCAAGAACTACAAATATCTTTAACTTAAGCTCGTATGCCTAAAACTCGAGCTTTGTAGAACTTTTAACGAGTCGACTTTTGGTCTTAATTAGCTTAGGAAACTGCATTCATAACGTATTAACGTGTGCCGTTATGTATAAACTCAATTAGCAAACAAAACATAAAACAAAAACAAATCGTTATAATAAAATGACAAAAATAGTTTCCCTCCCAAAATAAAAATGAGAAACATGATCTAATACTAGATCTTAGGTGCATCAAGACCAACGGCTAGAATGCAACAGTCATCGACGACAAAGGGGTCGATCATATCAACAATTGGCATAAATTCATTATATCCCCAACTTCAACTTCGCGACCACGACGTAAACCAGTTACTAGCTACAGGAAAAAGGTAAAGTATATGTTGTAAGTTGGAAAATATATACAGAAATTGCAAACTTTATATGTAAGTTGGAAAACATAAGCTACTCGGTCACCAAAATAAATTAGGAAAGTTTAAATTGCTAGAAATGTTAAAGTTGAGTTGTTATTATAGGTTGGGTAGATATTACAAGTTACCTTAAATTAAGATTGGAATTAGATTACAAGTTCGAATTTCGTGTCACCCACTATTTTACATAAAATACAATTCTCTTTAATATATGTATAAAAAAAGAGTCATGAATTGGAATTAGATTACAAGTTCGAATTTCGTGTCACCTATTATTTTATATAAAATATAATTTTTTTTAATTTATGTGTAAAAAAAGAAAAAAAGTCATGAATAACGGGACGGATTGAGTATAATATAGTGTAATTGGTTGAGACTCTCGTCTCATCCTATTGCCCACTGTTTGAATCCGACTCATGGCATTTTCTTCTCTTTTTTCTTTTTTCTACTTTGTGTTCTTTCGGGAGCTACTATTACTATTATTTCATGATTAATAATAAATGAGCCTCTTCTATCTATTCAAAGGGCCAACAAAAACCTTTTATTTCCGACTGTTACACTTCCCCAAAACTCCTTCAACTTCCAAGAAATGTGTTAAGACTAATTGCAACTTCTATAAATTTCAAGATTGAGAAGAGCAACGGAAGAAATATCTCAAGAGATCCTTGGACAACAATGGCTCTGCTTCCAGCCGATGGTCAAGGTTTTTTGGTCAACTTTAACTCAACTAAATAAGTCGCGCTCATATATACGCAGCTCTTGGATCTTTTTTACCGGAGTTTAATTTTCTGATATATATTCTATGTTCTGCAATTTTTCTGTAAAATCTTCGTAAAACAATGTTTTGCTTACGTGTATTTATGAAGTAGTCATTATATATGTATTTGATGTATATGTCCAGAAACATTCGGACAGAAGCTTGGAACCTGTTTTCACTTTTTATTACTTGTTTGAAAATATGGACAGAATACAGTGTGGAAACAAGAGATACTTCGCCGGCGCACTTGCTCACAACTATCGACTCTTTTTCGTTGCTATCGAAGCATGCGATTAAGACATTAGAATCATCAGAATTTGTGGCTGGAGACTACAAATGGTGTGTTTTAAGTTAAAATTTCTCGATTATATCATATGTACAATATAAGTGAGAGATGTTGGAATTTGGCAGGAAAGTGAGATTCAAGCTTGATGGAGATGAACACATTTCTGCATACTTGTCTGTTGTTGGGACAAGCTCTCTACCTGCAGGTTGGGAGGTTAATGCAATCTTCAACTTTTATCTCTACAATCACATCTCAAATAACTATGTTTGTTTTCGAGGTAATTGCTGCTAGTGCTACTCTTTAATTGCATGCCTACTCTCTTAGTACATACAATATATTATGTTTATTGTGATCAGGAAAAGCACGGCGCTTTCTTGATATAGATAGGGAATGGGGATTTTCCAAGTTGATGAGTAAGAATAGTTTGAGAGAGCCAATTAATGGATACATTTTCAAGGATAAGTGTGTGTTTGGGGCAGAAGTGTTCAGCCACTCATTCAGAAAGTGTCTGTGCTTACGTTGTCAGATCCATATAAGCGCCATTGGAAGATTTCAGGATTCTCCAAACTGGAAGGCATTTGGAAGTCTGAAGAGTTCTCTGTTGGAGAATACAAATGGTACCTTTTCTAGCGCCTTTCTTTTTCTACTGTTAGTCCCAAGTCTGATGCACTTCTTTTTTCTTTGTGAAATTTAGGAATATTAATATGTATCCGAATGGAAATAGAATGGCATGCGGCCGTCACGTCTCGATCTATTTGAACTGTCTGGATGCAAAGAGTTTCAATGATGGTAAAAAAGTGAAAGCAGCCTGCGTGTTTTGCTTCAGAAACATTCTCGATGATCAAAAACACCACACCGCGGAAGGTATAAATTAGCTGTACGTTTAAGGTTGGCATAAACTTATCTTACTTAATACCATATAGATTGTATATGACCTTTTGTTTCTATTCTGGTTCTGCATGGATTTTGAGTTTTTACTAAATTTCTCAATAATTTTCCATGTTGCAGTAAGACAATGGTTTACATCTTCTGTTCAAGATTGGGGATTTTCTGAATTTATAGCAATTGGAAATATGCGCGACCCCAGCAAAGGCTTCGTTGTTGGTGACTGCTGCGATTTGGAAATACAACTCTCCGTACTTGCTCTACAAGAATAAACACTTTGCATTGGATTAATTAATTAATATGAGTTGATCAAGAAGGAATATGAAAATCTTAGTTTCTTTGGATGTTTAGTTTTCTGAGATAAGGAAAGGCTTGTTTTAAGTGATAAAACAATTTGAACTTGTTTCTTATATTTGTTGTGAATCATCAAATATCTTCGATAATTTCATATAATTATCTGGAAAGGGCAGTATGCATCATCAAATAGTCTGAGAAAGCACACGTGTTCGATGTTCCAACATATCTTCTTTATCATCATTTGGAATGCGAAATATTCAACATTAAAGGCGACATTCTTCTTGTTGTAAGACCTTTTTGACACTTGGGGACACATCCAATAGAAGTGGAAATGAAAGGAAACAAATAGAGTTTGTAAGATCGGTAAACTCACGAAGAATTTGGTATGGATGGATTTAGGGATGTCAATGAGTGGATTTTATCCTATCAAATCAATAAACAGAAATTGCATTTTGTCGAATATATATATGCAGAACAAAATTGAGTATATTAATGTATATTGTTTCCATTTCCTTTCATGAATAGGAGTTGTTAGTATAGGGATTGGGCTCCATAATAGCCTATTAGGAGTCCTTTTTTCTATATTTAATTAAAATATATAATATCTCGATAGATGTGTCTTTTGGGGTTAATTGTAATCTAATACCCCAAGCTTAAAGGTAATTTGCGATCAACCTTTGTAATATTGCAATAGTGGCCCAACTATTACATATACAGTAATTTAAACCTCCCTAATTTACTCCGATATTATCCGGGAAGATGATGTGGGGCTTTCACTAGATGAACCAAGGCTCCATTTTCTATTTTATAGATTGCAACAAGATCTTTTATTTGACAAAAAATAAAATAAAACGGTAATTAAAAATACATAATTAATCACATGTATAAATATATAAAGTAATGTTTATTTGGGTGAGACTCAATTGAAAGTTAAACGAGTTTATTGTTGTAGAGAAAAATAAAATAAAAGTTAATGGATTTTAAAAACTGGAATGGCTCTGTGGGATCCAATTAAAAGTTGAGAAATTGGATTTATGATTATAGGCACCCTAATGAGTAAAACCACAAATTTCGATCCAAATCGATAATTGACCCGCTACCTCATTCTCGTCTGTTCTGTGGCGAGCAAGCCGCCGGCTCTGCAACACCATTGTTGCCACCACATCAACTCGTTCCTCCTCCTTCGGTGGCGTAGAGACTGACGCCCTCACCGCAGCAAGGCTTCAAGTCTTAGTTGATCGTTGTTCCTCCTACAACGATCCTTTCCCACCCTCCATTCGATGATTGCAGCCGCAACGATGGTCTCCACTGCCGTCGACCCAGACAAAGTTGGAAAAACAATGAGGAACGACGACAACCATTGTGTATTCAACGATGAAGATGTTTGGAATCGATATTGAATTTTTATTTTTTTTTCTAGAAGTAAATAAAAGTTTTTTTTTTTTTTTGAAGATCAAATTGAGTAATGCATGATGGTTCAAGAGGTTTGATTTGAAGAATTCTCTTTTGATTTGATTTCTGGTGTTGTTTCTAGGTGAAGTCGAGAGAGATGGGATGTGGATGGTGATGAGATGTTTTCTTTCATTTTTTCATTTTTTTCTTAATTTTATTTGCCACATTATTTTATGTTTCCATGTGGATATGCCACATCACAACTTCGGGGGTACACATTGATCGCTAAATTTCTACCAAAATAAATTTATAGTAAAACAGCAAGTATATATATCGTATCCACAGGGAATGCGACTCGAGAACACAACAAATAATCAACACAGAATCTTGATTATTATCTAGGCAACAAAATCAAGAGAGAAGATTTTAAAACTAGACTCGAAAATATAAATAGGAATAAAACCAGATATAAAAGACTGGCCTAGGGATGTACTTAACCTAACCAGATTCACACAATTAACCTATTAATATGTTTACCAATTTAATCCACATTCATATGAATGATCACTAATGTAACTATAGTTTCCGCCAGGACAGCCTATAGTAGTAAGTTAGCCTAAACTCTATCTCCGTCGGGTCTCAAGAGAAGTAAGCTAATTACCAAAAGCACACAAAGATTTAACCTCCTACAGTTCATCTATCTCCGCCAGGTCTCAAGGCAAAAACTATATTATGAATTCAAGAAATCGATTATGCAATTAATTCCGCCAAGACATCAATCACATGACTAGCATGCATTAATATTGATCAGATACCAACACATGAGAATTAAAGCCAAGAATCATAAATCATGAATGTGACGGCAAAACAACATCAACAGATCAATCATACAAATCTAGTCAGACATACAAACCCTAGGATCAATACGAAATTTAGCTACGCATAATTAAAATAACAAAACAATAAATAAATAAATAAAGCATAAATTGAGATAGATAAATAAAACTGTAGGATTCCACGATGAACAATGTAACACTTGAATCCGGAAGTAAATCTGAGCTCCAATACTAAACTACGAATACTGAATGGAAAAGAAACTAAAACAATCAATTGGAAGATGTGCAGAAAAGAATAATGAAGGAAAAAGTGTTCTGAATTCTCGAAAACTAGTCTCTTTCTCTCGTGCAAATGCATTGTCTGCGCCCCCTGACGTCCGTGCAATCATTTACGGAGGAAACCCTTCTTTTGCTAGCGAGACGCCCTCGTGAGAGATGATAGTGAGCATCTGTCGCGAACTCTATTCCGTGTTACCTCGCGCCTTGGTCTCGCGAGCTTTGGTCGCGAACGTTTGTCGCGAAGACTCTCAACTGCGTATTCCTTGCTTCCTTGCGAGTGTAGGTTGCGAGAGATATTCGCGAGCGAAAGGCGCGAACTCATCTATGGTGCTGGGCCAAAATTGCTCCTCTCTAGCTTTGCTAGAGAGAACCTCCCGCGAAGACATGTCGAGAGACATTCAAATGTGCTGCAAAACTGCTCTTCCTCGCGAGGAGGTCTCGCGACCTTCTGTCGCGAGCCCAACTCGCGAGGCGTGTTTTGCCTCGGCTGTGCATTGCGCGACTTATTGTTCGCCTCCGTTTCTCTCGTCGGACCAATTGCGATCCGTTTGCGCCTATGGACTCATATCGAGATGCTCTTTAACATAGTAAACTTTGCAAATCCATCCTTGTCAAATCCATTACATCATATTCAACGTCGTTTTCAAACAGTTCTTCTTCGCACGAGCTCACGACTGGCTATTGATTCCTCTTTATCGTGATCCACCTTTTTGACATCAAAATCTGTGCTAAAATGACATGAAACACACACTGCATAATATCTTCCAAGGTAAACATAAATATATCAAAAGACAGCTCAAAAGATCACTTATCAATTATAAACGAAACAAATATAGCCTTATAAATCAAGTAAAAATGAGGCTTATCACATATTAATCTTCAAATGTCGGACCTTTTTTGGGACACAAACTGATAATTATGAAAACGATGGATATTATTCTGTAAATACCTTTACGGTGGAATATTTTTGAAAAAACCTAAATACGACGAGACATAAAACAATTTTATCCTAAAAGTTGCACTCAACTTTCAAAGTAAGCTTTCTTTGACAAACATTTCCTCCTTTTACTTTTCTTTTTTTAACTACTTCTTCATTTCATTATTTTCAACTTTTTTGCTAAAGTAAGTCCTTATTTTTTTATTTTTTAGATTTCCTATTTCATAGATAATGATAAGATTTTTTACTTGACATAAAAAACATGAAAATAACGGATTTAAAATCGTAATGTATTTTTAATTTTAATTATTAAATTAACTTTTTATTTATTAATTACAAAAATGAAATATTTAATTTAATTTATTAAATTATTCAATTTATAATTAAAATACATAATTAGTCACATACATAGATTATAAAATGATGTGTATTTTAATGGGATCCTATTGAAATTAGAAGTTGTATTTATTGTTGTAGAGAAAATTAAAATAAAAGTCTATTGGTTTTAAAAAGCTAATGTGACAATGTTTTTGATGGCAAAAGTTTTAATAAATTGTAATGAGTGTAAAGTGAGTGAAATAATAAATGAATATATTAATGGATAGTATAAGTAAAAAATGGGTCATGTGTGATTTTTTATAAATAAGTGGATAGATTGATAGGAGTTAATGTTTCAAAAAATAAAAAATATAAGCTTTTACTAGACAGACTGAAAATGAATCAAAAACAAGTTTTTGATGGACGAAGATAATACTTCCTTATACTTTTCTAGATTTAACTATTCATGGACCCCACTGTCATAGCAACAATTACATTTATATATTTTATATTTGTCCATTTTATAATACTTTATCCGTACATCAAAAGCTTATATTGCTTTTGATGACATGAATTTTAATAAATTATAATGGGTGTAAAGTGATTGGAGATAATAAATATATATATTAATGGATAGTGGGAGTAAAAGATGGGTCATGTGATTTTTTTTGTAAATAAATGAATAGATTGAAGATAGTTTATGTTTTCAAAAATAGAAAATGCAAATTTCTAATAGACGGACAAAAAGAATTAAATGTAAGTTTTTGTGGACAGAGATAATACTTCCTTATAATTTTTCAGATTTAACTATTCATGGACTCTACTATCATAACAACAACTATTTTATATACTACATCCGTCCACTAAATACGTTCATTTAATTCCATTTTGGTTCGTCCATAAAAAATGTTTACTTTTCTTTTTTGGAAACATCAACTTTACATTTTTACCCTAAACTTATCCACTTATTTACAAAAAAAAATCATTCATGGCTCACCTTGTTACACTCACTATCCATTAATATATTCATTTATTATCCCAAATGACACACCTTTTATACCTATTTATTTTACACTCATTACAATTTATTAAAACTCGTACACAAAAATCAATGAACGATTTTGGTGGACGGATGAAGTATTTTATATTTATACATTATATATATATATATATATATTTTATTCGCTTTATTTATATTTAATTTGAATAAAGTTTAACTTTATATTAATGAACTAATATTTGTCAAGAATATTCTATAATTAAAAAATATTTAAATAATTATGCTAAAAAATAACACTAAATTTTTTCATTTTGATTTAAATTTTTATCAAAATTAAAATTGTTATAACACATAATTTTACATTTTAAAATTAAAAAAGAAGGACAAAACAAAAAATGATACAAAAATGTGAAATAAAAAGAAAGAAAAACTTAATTTATAAAAGGAAAAACAAAGAACATAGAAATAAGAAAAACCCAAGAACTAAAAGAAAGAAATTAAAATTTGAAAAAAAAGAAATAAATAAATAAAAATATAAAACAAAAATAAAATAAAATGTAAAGAATAAAGAAATGAAATGGAAATTAAAACAAATTCGGACCAAAAAGGGGGGGAAAGAACAAATAAATGAAATAACATAAATAGCAAAACAAATTGAAAACGAAACCAAACGAAAAATTTAGAAAAGGGAGCTGAAAAGATCAAAAGCAAAGATTAGGACTCCCACTTGACAGAGTCGCGTGTATACACGTGTCGGTTTGTCTTGTACCGGACGCGTTCTTTTTTGCACGCGCGCCGACGGGTCTTTATGGGACACACCTCGAATTTTAACAATAATTTGCTTTCCTGCTCCTCCGTCTCATTTCTTCCTCATTAAGGATGCTCTTACTTCCCCACAACCGATCGCCCACGACTATTCATGTACTCTTTCGCTTTTAACTTGTAAAAAAAAGTATTCATCAACTTTCGAATAGTATCTATCACCTTCTATGGATCAATCGTGGTCTCCTCAAGAGACTTTGCACCTTCATCCGAGGGTTGAAGGAAAAGAAAGTGTATAAGTTTACTTGTTTTCTACAACCGGTTGGTAATAAATGTTGGCTTTAAAAACTCATTTCGCACATACATTTAAAGTAGGGGTATGCAGGTATACCCAGATCTCATAAGAGATATGCATATATATCCAATGGGATAAAACATGCAAAATCGGTAGGTTTATATTGTATGGACAAATATACCTCATGTCGACTTTGTTTTCGTGTAAAATAACGAGCGGATTAAAAATGGAAGGGAGCTCGGTCGGATTCCGATGAAAAGACCGAAATCCGACCGAAATCCGACCGGTACGACCAGAAAGAACGGAATCCGATCGGTACGATCGAAATCCGACCGGATTCGATCGGTTTTTTTTTTTTTTTAATTTTATTGCCTCAATAAGTGCTTTGAATTTTCTCTCAAATTATTGTAGCATTCAATTCATTCACGTGAAACCGATATAATATGTCCGAATTTAGTACAATAATAGGTGCGATTTCTTGTTGTTACAAGAATTTGTACAATAATGAGTCTGAATTCATTGTAGCTACAGTAATTTCACGTGAATGATACACTGACATCCATTATTTGTTGTTGTTTACCTTCTATAAAATTTGATTAATTCATTCATTCATTCATTCATTCACATCTCATATCTTCATTTTCCAAAATTTTCTATGAAGTTGAAGCATCGATTTGAAAGAAAACCACGGAGAATTCAATCATTTTCCAATATCAAAGGTAATTCGCCAGCAACCCCAAAGAATAATATACTATATTTACATGTACGTATATTTTGATTGGGAATTTTGTTTTAATATTTTTATTTATTCTTTCTTTATGTAGATGGACAATTGGAAATTCATTACTGTGAATTATGGTGGAGAGTTTGATAGTGATTGTACGTATATTGGCGGGTATCAACAAATTGCCCAAATTCCAGATCGTTTTCTTTGCAGCCTCATATACTATATCAATCACGTATTGTGCTAATGAATTGAGCACGGATTATCAATTATTTTATTTATCCACATCTCGATATGGTCGGATAATAAAATCATTGTTAACCGATGATGAACTGCTTGCTCGATTGTGCATGTACGAAGAATATCCACGCGTTTATGTAGTTCACAACACTACAAATATTGCGAGTGGATCAAACCCGGGAGAGCCCAATCATTTGCAAGAAGAATATTCACAAAATGTTCCAAGTATGCTTTCTGGTGATTGGTTTTCTGAATCCCAAAGGCACGCTACGGAGACAACAAGGCCAACAACTCCTATTCAGAATGATGATGTTGATGGAGAAGACGAAGAAGAAGAAGAATATGTACCTGAGACCGAAGATCTCGAAGAGACCGACTCAGATGCCTCCGACGACCATCCCGAACAATCAATTTTAAATAATACGTTTATTGATTTTGCAGGATGGATTCGAAGAGAAGGAGGACTTCCCAAACTATTATCTTTGATTAATCCAAGCACCTATCCAGAAGATGTCAACCCACCCGATGCTGAAGAACTAACTAACTGGTTAGTTCCGGTCATTCCGCTCAACGTTGCAGCCTCACTTGTTGCTAGTGAAATGGACCCGACAAGGGATGGAGAATTGAGTAGTAATTCATATTACTATAGCAAAGATGACCTCTATCTTTCTGTTGGTGTGTGGCATATGGAGCAAGGGGCGGAATACGTTGTTGGTCGTTCAGATACAACACGACTGACATTTAAATGCAAGCACTCTGAGAGGTGTAATTTTGAGTTACGAGCTGCCCAACGAGGTAATATTTGGAAAGTTTATAAGTTTATATCTGAACACAAATGCCACCGTGATTTGGGTTGTGTTGGACCATCAAGGTTCATTCAAAGATAGTTGCAACAGATTATGCTCGAAAATGCGCACAACAGTGAAATCATGAAGCCTAAATCAATTATGGTCGAGTTGAAACATGATTTTGGTATCCGCATCGGTTATGATGTGGCGTTATGAGCCCGACATACACGATTGAGTTGATATACGGTCGGCATGATCATCATTCCAAATGCTGCCAGTTATCTGCAGATGTCGATACGCACGAATCCGGTACATTTATCGATTATGAGGTCGATGGTGATGGTCGATTCGCATCCGTTGCTCTCGCTGCATCTATTGCCCTTCTATTTTTGTTTGAGACCGTGATCGTCGTAGATGGTACTCACCTCGAGGAAAGAATAAGGAATTTTATTTGTTGCGAGAACGAAGGATGCCAATGAGCAAGTGTTCCGTTGGCGTATGGTGTTGGGCCAATTGAGAATGATGAATCTTGGTCATGGTTTATCTCACGCATCCAACGGGTATTTGAAATCTTGGAAAACTCTTAATTGTCTCGGACGCACACGTGTCCATAGCTAACGCCATCGAGAGAGTATTTCCACAAGCTCATCACGCCTTATGCTTCTACCACTTATCGAACAAGATCAAACAGCCAGAAGCGGCATCTGTGGTGGAAATGTTCCAAGAAGTCGCTTATGCATACGAGCCTGATAATACCAACGTGCTATATGTCGCTATCGAAGCATAAATGATAAAGCATACCACAAACAGCTCCGTGTAGGACCGAAAAATGGGCCCGCTCAAAGTCCCCGTGAGCCGCTTTAGCTTCTAACATCAAATGCAGCAGAGTCATTTAACTCTCGATTATTATGGGCGGCGTCTTCCAATATGCTCAATGTTGGAGGCAATCGACTTGTAATTGAGAAGTGGTTCAACGATAGACAGCAAAGAAGACGTAGGTCGGACAACTATCTCACCGAGGAAACAAAGTGAAAAGCTTACGAGAGCGGTGTCCAAAAGTCGTCGTTACTCTCACGACGAGGTCTACAAATGCAAAATATAGGGTGCGATCGGCGTTAGGAACTTCCCGGTCGATCTTCAACTAAAATCGTGTGATTGTCGAGAATTTAACCAAGACGGATGCCGTGTTCACACGCAATTGCCGCCATTAAGTAAGTTTTAATACTAATACTACACGTCGTTTTATTTTTCATGTAACTCATACTAATACTTTTCATCGACAAGTGAGGCGGAGAATCCATCCACAATTACGTCGAATCATACTACACGACCAACACTTTAATTGAGACATACGGTGGTGCGGTGAATCATGTCCTCAATACAATGAGTGGTCGGTTCCAAATGAGGTAGCTCAAGCGAATGTATTGCCTCCTATTGTGACAAGACAGTGGGACGACCTAGAACAAGTCGGATTCCATCCGGTGGTGAAAGGTCTACAAGAAGAGTGCCCGCAAACGATATGGGAGAATCGTCTAACAAGAGACGCCGAGCACCAAAGAAATGCGGTCATTGTAGGGAACCGTGACATACATGAAGGAAATGTCCAAATCGAATAAATGAAGGCATAAGCGATTAATTAAAGTTGTATTTTTTAATATTTCAAATATTGTATTCGCACCTTTATTGTTATTCTTCTTTATATAATAATAATAATAATAATAATAATTATAATAATAATAATAATTATAATAATAATAAAACTTCTTCACACTTTCAATTAGTGCATACGGATCTTTGGGGTCCAAGTTCTACCACGTCTATTGAAGGGTTCAAGTATTACATACATTTTGTTGATGACTATACTAGGTTTACTTGGATATTTCCTTACGTACTAAATGTGAAGTTTGAAATGTATCGATCGTACAAAACGTGATCATGTATCGTATAAAAACATGAACTAAATTACACGTGATTTTTAAAATCTTAAATAGTTAGGAGTTTAAATAAATAAAAATAGAAGCAACTATAGGAGTTTAAAATCTTAAATAGTTATTAATTTATAAATATTAATAAACTGAAATTTAAGATATTACACATTTAAATTTACATATCTAAGTGTCTTCACACAACTCAAAAATAGAAGCGACTATAATTTTCCTATATTTGGATGGTGAGTAATCCCCAAGTAATACTCGCGATCCGGATATCACACGCTCAACGTACATGCATGCATATGGACCACAAGCGACGCCGCCTTTTGGGAGAACCGGTTAGCGGTGACGGATAGATAATTCAAGTGGCACGGTTTTTTCGATATGCCCGTATCGTTGAACCTCCAATAATCGACTTCATGCAAGACGAATCCAAATAAATGCAATATCGAGCCATCCATTGGGCGCGTTTTTCTTCGCATGATCTTCTAATCTCCAATATATCGAATCATATAGATCAAGCGTCCATCAAGCATTCGATAATAAATGACGACGTAGTGTCCATCGATAAGGATAGGTATAATCACCTATATAACACAATTATTACAAAATATATGAATTATTAAAACAAATATATTAAAATTTAAATATAACATGATATTGAATTACAAAATCACTGTTGCATGTTGGACCAATCGGTCATAGTGGATACTCCCGTCGTGCCCTTGATCGGAAATAATACTCTCGGGCACCTTCCAACCGCTTGAACAAGATTCCCAACCAACTTGAAGGATTCGCTATCGAGACATTCAAATGATTTAATCGGACATTGAATTGAGCAAAGCAATAAATAAATAAATGTAAATTATTGAGAAATCAATACTTACATAGAAGTCGGTGTCCAATACAATCGTGTTTGCATTGTTCATGGTGGACAATACAAGATCGCTTTCGATCGCCCTCACTCTACACTCGTCATGAAATGATCAATCGCTACAATAAGAACAATTGAATGTATAAGTATTAATCAATCAATTCAACTAAAATAAATTCGAATACTTAGAAATTCAAAATACTTACGTCTCAAGATAATAAGTCGGTCGGCTTAAGAATATCCATGAAAATGACCGACTAATAACTCCACCACTCGGAAAGCATCACCGCACGTGGAGGCGGGCTTTAGGAAGTCTTTGAAGTTCGTACTAACGTCGGATCAAGTTCACGCGGTTTGCCACAAGAACAACATATGGAGATGCTAGGAAATCGATGGGAATCGGCGCCGGCCACTCTTCCCGGTACAGCACTGGTGTCACCACGTTGCTCGTCCGTCTTCGGCCATCCCCGATGTGATCCCCGAGCCGGCATCCCTAAAGTCATCCATCGGTGTCCATAATCGGACATTCCTATAGTAGTGGGATCATCGGGACTTTGAGGTCATCCCAATCGACACAATCTGCGTGAGAAAATATCATTTGACTTAGAAATATTTAAATAAACACAAAATATTTAAATTATTTAATTAAATTACACTTACTTGTCCACAATCACTAAAAATATCAAACATATCGGTGAATGAAGTGAAGGTGGTCACGATAAGAAGAGGAGGTGGCTCACGATAGTAAGCAGGAGGTGGTCACGACAGGAGGCAGGAGGTGGCTCTCGATAGTAAAGCGAGGTGGTGGCGATAGGAGACAAGGAGGTGGTCTGGCGATAGGAAGTATAAGGTGGCTCTCGATAGGAAGCACGAGGTGGTTCTCGATAGGATGGCATGGCCTCGCCCTACCAAACTCGTGCACGAATGTCGAGTGGGCGCGTCAGTATGTCCGCCATCACCGATTCCGTGCCTCATCAATCGATTGTCGTGCCACGGACGAGTATGATGATCGGATGGAGAATGGGTCGGTGTACGTCGTGAAGGACGATGACGGTAAGCACCAATCAACTCCTTAAACCAACCCTTCAACTTCGTCGTCATCCGTACCTCAACCTCGTCAAGGTGCTTCTTCGATAGCTCAGTCACCCTCTGAGCATGCCTCTCTGATAGGTCCTCTAGGAACTGACGATCACTAGGTCGTAGGTGATCGCTGCTCGAGGAAGAAGTCGGAGGATGGCCCGCTTCGCCGCCCGCTCGACGAGATGTGGACGGTGCTCTCCGATCGAGCCCTCGATACCATGTGCGCCGTGCTCTGCTCCTCAATAATATGCCGTCGCGCACCACGCCTCGGATGCGAACGAAGTACCCTCGAGGCACGAGAATTTCCCACATCGTCATCACTAATCACTGTGCTCGTGGGGAAACTGCCCCATCCCTCAACGGATTTTGTGGCTCTATATAGGGCACACCAAACGCCTCGTCGTGTCGGAGTGATACCCAGACCATGTGTCCATTTCTTCTTCCGTAGCGAGTGATCATCCGAATATGCCGATAATCCTATATGCAATTCAAATAAACAAGACTTAATCAAAATTATAATAAAAATTATAACACAAATTTTAGGATATGTAAAAGTAGTACCGAGATTCAAACAAAATCGATAAATCATCGATCGAGGACTTGCTCTTGAACCTCCATCTCAAGCATCTAGGTAGGCAAACCGGTCTACATATTTCCCAATGACCCACCTGCACTGTGTATGATCTCGAGCGACCAAACAACCAATGCCCAAGCTGGTCCATAAAATGGTATTTTTCTTCGGTTGAATTTGAAATAAGTAGTAGCGCATACACCGATACGAATATGCACCCTACGAAATCTAGAGAATAAATCCAAATCATCGACCAATGCCTGCACTCCACGACTCCACCAAGACTGGGATCTATGATAATAGCATCCCGTATAACATAATAATATGCAAGACGGAGGTATAAACTACCATCCGCATCATCTATATGCACGCCCTATCGTAAAAACGCCTACTAAGTCCGCAATAGATATATGGTCGAAGCAGAAGCTCTAAACACTCGAACACGTTGCAACCTAAGGTTTCTTCTAAGATTGAAAGACGAGCTTCCAAAACTTAAACCGTGACTAGTGCATAGTCATGAACAAGAAAACAAATGCTCCGTCCGCTCATATGAAACCATACTAGACCATCATTCGTCATAATCGACGGAAATCACGTGGTGCAAAGCCGTGATATTTTTGCACAGACTTCGGTCAAGTAAATGATCAAGCATCCACTAGCAAACCTATCCAAGAACTCTTCACCACCAATCTCCAATAATCTAGTCTTAATGATATCTAAATAATTGATCCTATAATATGTGCTAATTTGGACCACAACATTAATCATCTCGGGTCTCACATAATCAACATAACCCTAACAATAAAAACAATAAAGTGTATAAATATCATAAAAATAAAACATATAATAAAGCATAATAACACGTTTAGCATAATTAAGCATAATAAATCATAATATACATTTTAACATATTAAATAAATAATAGCATATTAAACGATGTGTGCTAATTAAGTAGCAGGATTAACTAATAAATAAGCACGCTTAATTAATACATTATGATATTATCAATAAATAAGCACGCTTAACTAATAAATTATGATAAGCAAGTTAAGTCGGCGTGTGTGGGTCTTATTTACTTTTGCATTTGTAGATAAGCACGCTTAAAATTAATAAATTATGATAAGCGATTTAACTAACTAATAAACCATAATAAACTATGATAAACTATGATAAGCAAGGTTAATTATGATAAGCGATTTAATTAATAAACTAAGATAAGCGTGTTTAATTATGATAAGCGATTTAACTAATAAACTATGATAATAAGCACGCGCTTAACTAATAAATTCAAAATAATAGCATAAGCACGCTTAACTAACTAAATAATAACTAAACTAACTAACCAAAATAAGAACCGATCGGTCCGTTTGACGGTCGGATTCTTAAACACCGATCGGATTCCGTCAAACGGATCGACCGGATTCCGTCGGGAAAGCGAAGAGAGCGACGCACGAGAAGCCATGGTATGAGAATTCGGCGACGAGCTATCCGATCCAGAGAGGCGAAGAGCGAGCGGAGAGTGATTTACGGAGGAGGTGAAGGGAGTCTCGAATCCGGAGGAGTGAAACGAGAGACGGAGTGTCGGTATATATTGAGGAAGAATCGATCGGATAGAGAAGAATCCGATCGAATCCGATCGTCCGATCGGTCCGATCGGATTCCACTCATCCGATCGGATTCCACTCTACCAAAGATTCCCAGGATTTGCGCAGCTTTTCGCGCGCGCAGCTGCGGCGCAGCTTTATGTCAACTCGCTTGTTTTCAATGTTGAATCCGATCGGATCCGATCGGTAGAGAAGATCCGATCGAATCCGATCGTCCGATCGGATTCTACCCAAGTCAACTTTCCGATCATCGATGCACTTTTTCGCCTTTTAGTCACCTCGCTCATCGACAATGTTTTTTCGGCTATTTGGGGTATATCTTCCGATGTTGCATGTTTTATAACGATTGGGTATTTATTCATACCTTTTATGCCATTTATGTAGTTTTCCCTATTGACACTTTAAAGTATGTGAAAGTAGATTCTCATTCAAGTATTCGAAATGTGGTTTTTATTTCTCATGTATTTTTATCTGAAAGAGATTGTCATTCCTACACGTACACATTGTTTTTCGTGTTTTTTATTTTCTGTATTTTTTATTGTCAATATTGTAGTATGTCATGTACTTTTATTGTTATGGTTTTTTATTTTAATATCTTTTTAAAATTTCTGAGTATGTCATGTATTCTTATATATATTATTTATCCATTAATATTAATATTATTTATGGTTCTAATTTACTCTACAAATTCAATTTTTTATGTCCACATTATTTTTTAATTTGACTATTATGGTTATTATTATCCTTATTAAACATTTTACATGAGAAAATTAAAGCCCAACAATATAAACAGTACTTGGTCCCAACAAAAGCTAAATAATAAAGGTGTCCCCCCCCATTTTTTTTTTTTTGCCCTATAAATAAACCAATAAATAACCCACACTTCCAACCAACGGAAGTATCTTCTCGATAGAATCTTAAACAACAATGGTTCCGTTTCCAGTCGATGATCGAGGTTTTTTTTTCAAGCAAAATTTATGTTCCTCTTAGTGATATTCTCTGTTCGCTGCATTTTTTTTTATTTTTTGTAAAATCTTCGCAAAACAATATTTTCTATACGCGTCTTTATGATGTCCTTACTGTGTACGCGATGGGTATACAGATGTGAGTTCGAGTATTTGATTAATTGCTAAAAAGTATTCGGACAGAAAGCTTGGAACTTGTTTTCACTTTCTATTACTTGTTTGAAAATATGGACAGAATACAGTGTGGAAACAAGAGATACTTCGCCGGCGCACTTGCTCACAACTATCGACTCTTTTTCGTTGCTATCGAAGCATGCGATTAAGACATTAGAATCATCAGAATTTGTGGCTGGAGACTACAAATGGTGTGTTTTAAGTTAAAATTTCTCGATTATATCATATGTACAATATAAGTGAGAGATGTTGGAATTTGGCAGGAAAGTGAGATTCAAGCTTGATGGAGATGAACACATTTCTGCATACTTGTCTGTTGTTGGGACAAGCTCTCTACCTGCAGGTTGGGAGGTTAAAGCAATCTTCAACTTTTATCTCTACAATCACATCTCAAATAACTATGTTTGTTTTCGAGGTAATTGCTGCTAGTGCTACTCTTTAATTGCATGCCTATTGTTTATTTTAATATTGAATATGCCCGTTAATCTTGTCTCTTAGTACATACAATATATTATGTTTATTGCGATCAGGAAAAGCACGGCGCTTTCTTGATATAGATAGGGAATGGGGATTTTCCAAGTTGATGAGTATGAATAGTTTGAGAGAGCCAATTAATGGATACCTTTTCAAGGATAAGTGTGTGTTTGGGGCTGAAGTGTTTGTCATAAAAAAGCAGCAGCCACTCATTCAGAAAGTGTCTGTGCTTAAGTTGTCAGATCCATATAAGCGCAGTTGGAAGATTTCAGGATTCTCCAAACTGGAAGGCAGTTGGAACTCTGAAGAGTTCTCTGTTGGAGAATACAAATGGTACATTTTCTAGCGCCTTCCTTTTTCTACTGTAAGTCCCAAGTCTGATGCACTTCTTTTTTCTTTGTGAAATTTAGGAATATAGAAATGTATCCGAATGGAAATGGAAGGGCATGCGGCCGTCACGTCTCGATCTTTTTGAACTGTGTGGATGCAAAGAGTTTTGATGATGGTAAAAAAGTGAAAACAGCCTTCGTCTTTTGCTTCAGAAACATGCTCGATGATCAAAACACCACACCAAGAAAGGTATAAATTAGCTGTACCTTTCAGGTTGGCATAAACTTATCTTACTTAATACCATATAGATTGTATATGACCGTTTGTTTCTATTCTGGTTATGCATCGATTTTGAGTTTTTACTAAATTACTCAATAATTTTCCCTGTTGCAGGAGGAAGACGCTGGTTTACATCTTCTGAGAAAGTTTGGGGATTTTCTGAATTTATAGCAATTGGAGATATGCGCGACCCCAGCAAAGGCTTCGTTGTTTTTGACTTCTGCGATTTGGAAATACAACTCTCCGTACTTGCTCTACAAAAATAAACACTTTGCATTGGATTAATTAATTAATATGAGTTGATCATAAAGGAATATGAAAATCTTAGTTTATTTGGATGTTTAGTTTTTCTGAGATAAGGAAAGACTTGTTTTAAGTGATAAAACAATTTGAACTTGTTTCTTATATTTGTTGTGAATCATCAAATATCTTCGATAATTTCATATAATTATCTGGAAAGGGCAGTATGCATCATCTTCGACTCATCATCAATGAAAATAGTCTGAGAAAGCACAGGTGTTCGATGTTCCAACTTCCAACATATCTTCCTTATCATAATTTGGAATACGAAATATTCAACATTGAAGGCGACTTTTTTCTTGTTGACACTTGCGGACACATCCAAAGAGGTGGAAATGAAAGGAAACAAGCAGAGTTTGTAAGATTGGTAAATACTCACGAAGAATATGGTATGGATGGATTTGGGGATGTCAATGAGCGGATTTTATTCTATCAAAATCAATAAACAAAAATTGCATTTTGTCGAATATATATATACAGAACAAAATTGAGTATATTAATGTATATTGTTTCCATTTCCTTTCATGAATAGGCGTTGTTAGTATAGGGATTGGGCTCCAGAATAGCCTAATAGGAGTCCTTTTTTCTATATTTAATTAAAATATATAATATCTCGATAGATGTGTCTTATGGGGTTAATTGTAATCTAATACCCCAAGCTTAAAGGTAATTTGCGATCAACCTTTGTAATATTGCAATAGTGGCCCAACTATTACATCTATAGTAATTTAAACCTCCCCAATTTACTCCGATATTATCCGGGAAGATGATGTGGGGCTTTCACTAGATGAACCGAGGCTCCATTTTCTATTTTATAGATTGTAACAAGATCTTTTATTTGATAAAAAATAAAATAAAACGGTAATTAAAAATACATAATTAATCACATGTATAAATATATAAAGTAATGTGTATTTGGGTGAGACTCAATTGAAAGTTAAACGTTGAGTTTATTGTTGTAGAGAAAAATAAAATAAAAGTTAATGGATTTTAAAAACTGGTATGGCTATGTGGGATCCAATTAAAAGTTGAGAAGTTGGATTTATGATTATAGGCACCCTAATGGTGCCCACAATGGCCCCAATTTCCAACTTTCAAAAGTTGAAAGCAGCTTTCGAAATCTTCCAACGGAAGAGAGAAAAATAAAAGTCGGGATAAATCTTATTTTATGTCCCATAGTATTTTGATTTTTTCAAAAATATTCCACCGAAAAGGTATTTACAAAATAATATATGTCGTTTTCGAAATTATAACTTTGTGTCCCAAAAAGTAATGTCCGATGCCTTAAGATTGACGCGTACTGCGGGAGCTTCGACATGGCACGCCGACATGGATACACATAGTATAGAAAAAGACGAAAATAACACATCATCCTATAAATGATAACATGGATAAACAAAACTTCTTAAAAAAATGAAAAAGAAATCTCATTCATCCACTTCCCCACCCCAATTTCTGAAAAACCTAAAATCACCTATGCGCGGCATCCCTCATCCCCTACCGCCGCCGGGTGACCTTCATTCTTAGACCCACACTATCTCATTCCATTCTATACTTAATTAGAGCAGAAATCGCCCTAATGAGTAAAACCCCAAATTTCGATCCAAATCGATAATTGACCCGCTACCTCATTCTCGTCTGTTCTGTGGCGAGCAAGTCGCCGGCTCTGCAACACCATTGTTGCCACCACATCAAGTCGTTCATCCTCCTTCGATGGCGTAGAGACTGACGCCCTCACCGCAGCAAGGCTTCAAGTCTTAGTTGATCGTTGTTCCTCCTACAACGATCCTTTCCCACCCTCCATTCGATGATTGCAGCGACAACGGTGGCCTCCACTGCCGTCGACCCAGACAAAGTTGGAAAAACAATGAGGAACGACGACAACCATTGTGGATTCTACGATGAAGATGTTTGGAATCGATATTGAAAAATTTAATTTTTTGTTTTCTAGATGTAAATAAAAGTTTTTTTTTTTGAAGATCAAATTGAGTAATACATGATGGTTCAAGAGCTTTGATTTGAAGAATTCTCTGTTGATTTGATTTCTGGTGTTGTTTCTAGGTGAAGTCGAGAGAGATGGGATGTGGAGCGTGAATGAGATGTTTTCTTTCATTTTTTCATTTTTTTTCTTAATTTTATTTGCCACATTATTTTATGTTTCCACGTGGCCACATCACAACTTGGGGGGTACACATTAATCTTCAAACGTCGGACCTTTTTTGGGACACAAACTGATAATTTCGAAAATGATGGATATTATTCTGTAAATACCTTTACGGTGGAATATTTTTGAAAAAATCTAAATACGACGAGACATAAAACAATATTTACCTTAAAAATTGCACTCAGCTTTCTTTGACAAACATTTCCTCCTTTTCCTTTTCTTTTTTTAACTACTTCTTCATTTCATTTTTTTCAACTTTTTTTGCTAAAGTATTTTTATAAAATGATGTGTATTATAAAACATGAAAATAACGGATTTAAAATCGCAATGTATTTTTTAATTTTAATTATTAAATTAACTTTTTATTTATTAATTACAAAAATGAAATATTTAATTTAATTTATTAAATTATTCAATTTATAATTAAAATACATAATTAATCACATATATAGATTTATAAAATGATGTGTATTTTAATGGGATCCTATTGAAATTAGAAGTTGTATTTATTGTTGTAGAGAAAATTAAAATAAAAGTCGATTGGCTTTAAAAAGCTAATGTGACAATGTTTTTGGTGGCAAAAGTTTTAATAAATTGTAATGAGTGTAAATGAGTGAAATAATAAATGATTATATTAATAGATAGTGTAAGTAAAAAATGGGTCATGTGTGATTTTTTATAAATAAATGGATAGATTGATAGGAGTTGATGTTTCAAAAAATAAAAAATACAAGCTTTTACTAGACAGATTGAAAATGAATCAAAAACAAGTTTTTGATGGACGAAGAGAATACTTCCTTATACTTTTCTAGATTTAACTATTCATGGACCCCACTGTCATAGCAACAACTATATTTATATATTTTATATTTGTCCATTTTATAATACTTTATCCGTACATCAAAAGCTTGTATTGCTTTTGATGACATGAATTTTAATAAATTATAATGGGTGTAAAGTGAGTGTAGATAATAAATATATATATTAATGGATAGTGGGAGCAAAAGATGGGTCATGTGATTTTTTTTGTAAATAAATGAATAGATTGAAGATAGTTTATGTTTTCAAAAATAGAAAATACAAATTCCTAGTAGACGAACCTAAAAAGAATTAAATGTAAGTTTTTGGTGGACAGAGTTAATACTTCCTTATAATTTTTCAAATTTAACTATTCATGGACTCTACTGTCATAACAACAACTATTTTATATACTCCATCCGTCTACTAAATACGTTCATTTAATTCCATTTTGGTTCGTCCATAAAAAATGTTCACTTTCATTTTTTGAAAACATCAACTTTACATTTTTACCATAAACTTATCTACTTATTTACAAAAAAAATCATTTATGGCCCACCTTTTTACACTCACTATCCATTAATATATTCATTTATTATCCCAATGACACATTTTTATACATATTTATTTTACACTCATTACAATTTATTAAAACTCGTGCCACCAAAATCAATGAACGATTTTGGTGGACGGAGGAGTATTTTATAATTATACATTTTATATATTTTTATTCTTTTTATTTATATTTAACTTGAATAAAGTTTAACTTTATATTAATGAACTAATATTTTCAGTAATATTCTATAATTAAAAAATATTTAAATAATTATGCTAAAAATAACACTAATTTTTTTATTTTGATTTAAATTTTTTATCAAAATTAAAATTTTATAACTTACAATTTTACATTTTAAAAAAATAAAAAAGGACAAAACAAAAATGATACAAAAATGTGAAATAAAAAGAAAGAAAAACTTAATTTATAAAAGGAAAAACAAAGAACATAGAAATAAGCAAAACCAAAGAACTAAAAGAAAGAAATTAAAATTTGAAAAAAAAAGAAATAAATAATTAAAAATCTAAAACAAAAAAAAAATAAAATGTAAGAATAAAAAAAGAATAAAGAAATGAAATGGAAAAGTAAAACAAATTCGGACCAAAAAAAGGGGAAAAAAGGAACAAATAAATGAAATAACATAAATAGCAAAACAAATTGAAAACGAAACCAAACGAAAAATTTAGAAAAGGGAGCTGAAAAGATCAAAAGCAGTCAGCATTAGGACTCCCACTTGCACAGGTGTCGCGTGTATTACACGCGTCCGTTTTGTGCGCGCTGGACGCGTTTTTTTTTGCACGCTCGCGTCGACGGGTCTTTTATGGGACACACCTCGAATTTTAACAATAATTTGCTTTCCCTGTTCCTCTGTCCTCATTTCTTCCTCATTAAGGATGCTCTTACTTCCCCACAACCGACTGCCCACGACTATTCATGTACTCTTCTGCTTTTAACTTGTAAAAAAAAAAGTATTCATCAACTTTCTGAATAGTATCTATCACCTTTACTGGATCAATCAGGGTCTCCTCAGCAGACTTTGCACCTTCATCTCAGGGTTGAAGGAAAAAGAAAGTGTATAAGTTTACTTGTTTTCTACAACCAGTTGGTAATAAATGTTGGCTTTAAAAACTCATTTCTGCACATACATTTAAGCCATTTTGGTAGCCTTATTTGGAGCAGATTAGATAGGTTAGATTCCACTGTAGCGTTTGGTTTTATAACCCACGCTTTAGCCCAGATTTGTATCTCATCTGCACAGTAAATGAGGTTAGCGATCGCTAGGTATCTAGCGAGCGCTAGCTAGCCTCGTTTTCGGGTTACTTTTTGTCAGGCTAGCGACCGTTAGGTACCTAGTGATCACTAGCCTCATTTTTTTTTTCGAATCTATATTTGTAACTAATGTACCAAACAACAAGATTGTTTTTTTTGTGGTAATTTAATACAGAAATTTTAAAGACTGCGTCACGGTGAACTCGAACCCGAGACCTTTAGCCTCGGGCATTAACCACTCTACAACAAGATTGACTATCTATATTTGTAACTAAACAATGCTACAAAAGATGGCCTTAGAGTATGTGTAAGTAGATTCTCATTCAAGTATTCGAGTTCGAGTGGTTTTTTTATTTCTCAGGTAATTTTATTTGAAAGTAGATTGTCATTCCTACACATACACATTGTTTTTCGTGTTTTTTTATTTTCAGTATTTTTTATTTTTAATAGTGTAGTATGTCATGTACTTTTATATTTATGGTTTTTTATTTTAATATCTTTTTAAAATTTCTGAGTATGTCATGTATTCTTATATATATTATTTATTCATTAATATTAATATTATTTATGGTTTCTAATTTACTCTACAAATTCAATTTTTTATCTCCACATTATTTTTTAATTCGACTATTATGGATATTATTATCCTTATTAAACATTTTACTTAAGAAAATTAAAGCCCAAGAATATAAACAATACTTGGGCCCCACAAAAGCTAAATAATAGAAGTCCCCCACTACAAATTTTGCCCTAGAAATAAACCAATAAATAACCCACACTTCCAACCAACGGAAGAATCTTCTGGATAGAATCTTCAGCAACAATGGTTCCGTTTCCAGTCGATGATAAAGGTTTTTTTTTTTTCAAGCAAAATTTATGTTCCTCTTAGTGATACTCTGTTCGCTGCATTTTTTTTAATTTTTTTTTTTTGTAAAATCTTCGCAAAACAGTATTTTCTGTACGCGTCTTTATGATGTCCTTACTGTGTATGCCATGGGTATACAGATGTGAGTTCGAGTATTTGATGAATTGCTAAAAAATATTCGGACAGAAAGCTTGGAACTTGTTTTCACTTTCTATTACTTGTTTGAAAATATGGACAGAATACAGTGTGGAAACAAGAGACACTTCGCCAGCACACTTGCTCACAACAATCGACTCTTTTTCCATGCTATCGGAGCATGAGATTCAGACATTAGAATCATCGGTATTTGAGGCTGGAGACTACAAATGGTATGTTTTATGTTATTTTTTCCCTATCTACTTTCATCAGTGGATTTTAACTTTTGACCCCGAGTTATTTGTAACAACAGGGCGACTTATTTATTTCATGACTAAAAATACTATAGTTAATTTGTTCTAAGATTCCATAGCTCTGTAAGCAGTAAGTTTTATGTATAAAGACTTAAGTTTGAGCCTCTACAAGAGTTTTGGTGCTTGAGGCATTAGTCATATGATATGTACAGAATAAGTGAGAGATGTTGGAATTTGGCAGGAAAGTGACATTCAATCTTGATGGAGATGAACACATTTCTGCATACTTGTCTGTTGTAAGGCCGAGCTCTCTACCTGCAGGTTGGGAGGTTAAAGCAATCTTCAACTTTTATCTCTACAATCACATCTCAAATAACTATGTTTGTTTTCGAGGTAATTGCTGCTAGTGCTACTCTTTAATTGCATGCCTATTGTTTATTGTTAATATTGAATATGCCCGTTAATCTTGTCTCTTAGTACATGCAATATATTATGTTTATTGTGATCAGGAAAAGCACGGCGCTTTCTTGATATAGATAGGGAATGGGGATTTTCCAAGTTGATGAGTAAGAATAGTTTGAGAGAGCCAATTAATGGATACATTTTCAAGGATAAGTGTGTGTTTGGGGCTGAAGTGTTTGTCATAAAAAAGCAGCAGCCACTCATTCAGAAAGTGTCTGTGCTTAAGTTGTCGGATCCATATAAGCGCAGTTGGAAGATTTCAGGATTCTCCAAACTGGAAGGCAGTTGGAAGTCTGAAGAGTTCTCTGTTGGAGAATACAAATGGTACCTTTTCTAGCGCCTTCCGTTTTCTACTGTAAGGCCCAAGTCTGATGCACTTCTTTTTTCTTTGTGAAATTTAGGAATATAAAAATATATCCGAATGGAAATGGAAGGGGATGCGGCCGTGAAGTCTCGATCTTTTGAACTGTGTGGATGCAAATAGTTTTCATGATGGTAAAAAAGTGAAAGCAGCCTGCGTCTTTTGCTTCAGAAACATTCTTGATGATCAAAAACACCACACCGCGGAAGGTATAAATTAGCTGTACCTTTCAGGTTGGCATAAACTTATCTTACTTAATACCATATAGATTGTATACGACCTTTTGTTTCTATTCTGGTTATGCATGGATTTTGAGTTTTTACTAAATTACTCAATAATTTTCCCTGTTGCAGTAAGAGGCTGGTTTACATCTTCTGATCAAAATTGGGGATATCCTGAATTTAAAGCAATTGGAGATATGCGCGACCCCAGCAAAGGCTTCGTTGTTGGTGACTGCTGCGATTTGGAAATACAACTCTCCGTACTTGCTGTACAAGAATAAACACTTTGCATTGGATTAATTAATTAATATGAGTTGATCAAGAAGGAATGTGAAAATCTTAGTTTCTTTGGACGTTTAGTTTTCTGAGATAAGGAAAGGCTTGTTTTAAGTGATAAAACAATTTGAACTTGTTTCTTATATTTGTTGTGAATCATCAAATATCTATGATAATTTCATATAATTATCTGGAATGCATCAACTTCGACTCATCGTCAATGAAAATAGTCTGAGAAAGCACACGTGTTCGATGTTCCAACATATCTTCTTTATCATTATTTGGGATACGAAATATTCAACATTAAAGGCGACATTCTTCTTGTTGTAAAGACCTTTTTGACACTCGCGGACACATCCAATAGAAGTGGAAATGAAAGGAAACAAATAGAGTTTGTAAGAATAACGGTAGAATCGAATCGAGTCGAGCCGAGTCGAATACCATCGTGCTCAAGCTTGATTTGTTTAGTAACGAGTCGAGTCTCGAGTTTTATTTATCGAATATTTTAAATTCACTAGCTTATTCGAGCTTTAATCAAACTCAGACAAACTTTCTAAATTTAGAAATGTATTTAGAATATTAATTATTTTATTTTTAAAAAAAATATTTTATTTATAGTAACACAATATATTTATTGATTTCTTATAATAAATAAAAGTAGTTAGAGATTTAACACAATAATTATTAATTATAGAAAGAAAATAATTATATCTTGTTAATAATTTTATATTTTCAAATTAAATCAGTTAACGAACTTGTTAACGAGCCGAATACTATCATACTCAAACTTATTTGTTAGCTAACGAACTTCACTAAACAAACTCAAATGAACTTTTATCGAATCGAACTCCGAATAGCTCACGAATAGTATCGGTAAATACTCACGAAGAATATGGTATGGATGAATTTAGGAATGTCAATGAGTGAATTTTAATCCGATCAGAACCAATAAATATATATGCAGAAGAGAATTGAGTTTATTAATGTTTATTTTTTCCATTTCCTTTCATGAATAGGAGTTGTTAGTCGTTATCTACAGGGATAGATGTGTTTTTTAGGGGTTAATTGTAATCTAATAACCAAGCTTAAAGGTAATTTGCGATCAACCTTTGTAATATTGCAATAGTAGCCCAACTATTACATATATAGTAATTTAAACCTCCCCAATTTACTCCAATACTATCCGGGAAGATAATGTGGGGCTTTCACTAGATGAACCAAGGCTCTGTTTAGATAAAATAAGTCGTCATAAGCGGCAACGGTTTTACAGATTTCTAACGACGTTGTTTATCTAGACAGAACCCTAGACAACACCATATTTTAGTAAATTCCGCCACATAAGCTACTCGGTCACCGAAATAAATTAGGAAAGTTTAAATTGCTAGAAATGCTAAAGTTGATTTGTTATTATAGCTTGGGTAGATATTACAAATTACCTTAAATTAAGATTGAGATTTAGATTGTAATATTTTTATCTTTATTTTAAATTGATAGATATTTTTTTTAATTCATGAGAACTTACAAATATTATATTTACTTTGTATTGAGTAAATTATACGTTCCTATAACAATAAGATATATTTTTCTATTTAGATAGTAGATGTGTTAATCTTCATAACCCTGCTACGTAAATCTTAATTACCAGGGCCAGGGGGAGGGGGTGGGGGAAAGTCGGGTACATAAATAGATCTCACTCTTTTTCGTCAAAACAATTTGTAGAATGTTTTAAATAGGATATTTTAATGGGGAAAAAAGGATATTCAATTATACAACAACAATTTCCCCAACTGCCGTCGTCTTCTTCCTCACTGACTAGTGACATCGGTAACCAGTGAAATTAAACTGCTGATGCTTTTTGCCCGAGACCGGCAAGGTAGGGATGTCAATGGATGGGTTTTACCCGGACCAAAATCAATAAATAAGTAATGGTTCTGATTTTGGAACCGATCCATTAGACACTAGATCCGGACCGGACCCGGATCATCAATTATGGGTCTTAAGCGGTCCGGATCTGAGTGGGTCTGGAACCAAAACCGAACCAGAACTAGACAAGAACCAGAACTAGAATCAAAACCGTTGCTTTATAATTTAATGTGTTATGAGTGATTTTGAATCGATATGGATAAAACTAGCTCATTGACAAGTCTATTTAGGCTTAGGTTTGTTAATAGACGGGTTTTACTCGGACCAGAACCACTAAATAAGTATTGGTTCTGGTTCTGGAACCAGAACCAGATCCGGACCGGACCGGAACATCAAACTATGGATCTAAACGATTCGGGTTTAAAGCGGGTCTGGATCTGAAACCGGAACCGTAGCTTTAGAATTTAATGGATTTTGAGCGATTCCGGATAAAACTCACCCATTGACATCCCTAGCCAAAGGTATCGGGTTCGAATCCATCATGACAACACCTTTAAATTTCGTATTAAATTGACAAAAAAATAAATAAAAATTAAACAATGTAGAAAAGGCGAAAACCGCATCGTGCACCAGAATATTTCTGCCGCATTCAGTTACTTGTTTTGAGATTAATCTATAAATTATATATACCGTTACGAATCTCTATCACCACATTCATTTGAAATCCTATGTGGCATCACCTACAATCTCCATTCCTATTTAACTTTAAATTTCATTTTATCCTCTCTTAACTCTAGAATTTTCCACCCATTTAAATATATATGAAAATTATTATTTTGTTATTGAATTAATTAATTATAATGATTTGTAACTGTGTATATTGCTATATTTACGGAACTAAAACTGCATTTACATTGCTTATCATAGATTATTTATTTATTTATTGGGCATTGGATTTCGTGTGTGATGAATTTGATGACCACTATATAAAAATCTAATGAAAAAATAAGAGCAGATTTATCAATCTTGATTAATTGGAAGTAAAAACTTTGATGAATATAACAAAAGTAGCATATTATACAGTTTTTAGTTCCATAAATTAATATACATTATATATATAGTAAATAAATCTATACACGTAATTTTTTGAAGCAATATATATATATATATATATATATATGTATGTAATTATCAAAACTATTTATTTTTTGATTGATTAATTTCTTTTGTGGATACTGGCTAGAAATCCGTAATTTTCAATTAATTGAAAACATACATGTCTATATTTATACATACTTATTTTCATAAATAATTAATACTCTAAAAACGTATAGATAGATATGAATATGGATTAGAAGAATAACATAGATACGGCATGAGATTAGCATAAAGAAGGCATTATAAATCGGCCATATTTGTGAATTGTGATATCCAAGATTAAAAGATAGAAACATGTGATAATAATAACGTGGTTTTTATGTTTTATTACATAAAATTTGAAGACTGCACAGAGGAGATGATCATGGAATAAGTGGAGGGGAATGAGCAATGGCTTTACACGAATAAAGTGCTGAGGCTAAACTCCTCTTCTACTGGCGTCCCTTACTTTCCCATTCTTTGGTATTCTCTTTGTCAAAAGCCCTTTTTCTGTAGATCAAAAAGCGACGTAATTCCCCATTCATCCGACGGCAACAGTGAGAAGGTTAAAAATTCCATGAATGGAAAAGCATGTGCAAAGAGAATTGTGAAGAAACCGCTGTAGCGGCAATGGTCACCACCAATAGAGGAGGCATCATGTTACGTTCTTCTATGGGCCGCCTAAGGAAAATTGAATTTGCAATATATTATTGTGTTTGTTACAAAAGATATTATCTTTGGATTTATTTACTTTTATTTTTTTAGTACGAGTGTGAAGTTTTCTTCGGTAAACAATATCGAATAAAGTTTGTTATAATTAATAGGGTATTTATAGTTTTATATTTATTAATTTCATAAAAAAATAGAAAAATCATCATTTTTCCATTTATGTATGTTTAAAACTAAAATTCTAAAAATTGCAAGTGTAATACTCTAATGCTTCATAATTCAATCAAATAAAAAGTAAAATCAAATTAAATATTATATAAACTTTCACTCATTTATGATTTTATCTTTGCATTGTGATAAAAAAAAAAAAGTATGCTACTAATCAAAATGGGCATGCTTGCTCAAGACCTTCTGCTACATGACATAACTTAGATTTAATTATTGGTGTGATATACAAATAATATAGGTTTGAGCATAATTTATGCCTGAGTTGACTCACAGATTAAAAGTATTAGATTTATTGGTTAAGTGTAAAATTTTCACTTTATCCTTAAAATAAATAAGTAATAAAGGTTAGACAAAATGAACAATACATGCATATAGAAAAAATATCAACAATTAATCAAGAGGGTGGGGGTGATTTTTATTTTTTATTTTACAAATAATATGATTTGATAGCAGAACACGATTTTCATACATGAGGTAAGAATTAGGTTAATAATATTTTATTGTTGGATTAATAAGCAATATATTGTAGTCTACATTACATACTATATATAGATGTACATGTGTCTTACATTCAAAAAGAAAAAAGACAAGACGAATATTTTGCGATAATTATAAATCACTTTATAATCAAACTTTCAAATATTTAAGTGTATATAAATTCTAAACGAATTTCATAAATTGTTTAGTTTTAAACTTATACTTTGAATTTAATTTCTAATATTTTTGTATTTATAATATTTAGTTTGTAATATTCATTTTATATATTATCAAATATTGTAACAACTTATATTTGATCATGAACTATTTTATAAATTTAAACGTGTTTGGGAGTACAATATATAAATTGTAAATGAGTCCGAATATTAACCGACATTTCTATGTGGAATAATCTCTATTTTAATTTTAATTAATAAAATTATTTTTATTGTTATATCTTATATTGTATCAATTATTATAATAATTCATATTTAATTATTAAACGTGTTTGAGTAATTCACGGGTATTACTATACGGGTTTCAGATAAGAATTAAAATAATTTTTAGTTAGATCATGTACATGCATGTATGAGTATATAAATTATAAAGGAGTCCAAAATTAATTGACATGCCAACATGAAATTTTCTACATTCTTTTTGTTCTTTATACTATTTATTAATATATATTTTTGTTGTATTCCAGGTTTGAGTGTAACAACATATATTTATATTTAAACGTATTCGGGTATTACATATATTATTATGAGTTCGAAACAATAATGAGTGATTATAAAATCATTTTTTAATTAGGTTTGGGATGCGTACGGATATATACATTCTAGAGAGTCTAGGTGGTTGAACTCTAGCCTAATTATTTCAGTCTATCATCGTGCTCCACAACAATCAACAACTCTAGGTGGTTTAACCATACCCTCATTATTTCACTTCATCGTCTTCCTCCATCGCAGTCAACAATTAAATATGATCGAACCTTAGCCAAGTATTAAATTATTTAAAATTTTATACTTATAAATTACAATGTAAAGTGATTTCCGTCAAAACTCCACCGAACACAACTTATAAATTAGATTTAGATGCATATCCATATATATAAATTATTTGCTTCACAATGACCATAAATAATAGACATGAGTAGTCTCATTCAAACACAGGACTATACCTATTGAAATATGTATTCAACCATGATTAATTAACGTTGCAGATTCACGAGACACTAGCAAAAGAGGTACAAAAGTTTAATAGGTGAGGAGGATGGTTAATTGCATGATACAACAAATAACATGGTCCGATAAATTTTTTGACAGATTGTGAGATAATTGTAAAATTCACTTTTAATAGTTTAGATTTTTTATTTATTTAAATTAGTATTTACTTTCTATATTTGGATCAATATTTATTACAATCTTTTTAAACATATATTTAGTTTAACTTCTATTGGTTTCTTTCATATAAAAGAAGCGGGAAAAAATCGAAGAAATACCATCATTTTTTTATTACTTCATATGAACTCTTGAAATATCATTTAAAATAAAATAATTTCCCGTCGAAACTCGACGGGTTACATACTAGTTATACTTTATTTGATTAACTTAGTAACCAATCACTGTCGACATAATCAATTTAAAATTGGTCTAAGTTTTTGGAAGCAACTGTTTGGTTTATAATTTGAAACGTTACTGTGTTTCAAACTTAGTAGTTCATATATATATATATATATATATATATAATCCTATATATATATATATATAGTTTGGTTCAAATAAAAACACATTCAAAAATAAGAAATGAGAACAAATTTTCACCATTGATTTTTGTAGATGAATGGTTGTAATTAAATCAAATTAGGCTATAATGGTAATTATAGAATATTACAAAAATAATCATCCCTTAACTACGTGGATTGTGATAACTTAATCTTGAAATGGATGATGTGGATGAATTCTTATTTCTTATTTTAAGGTGGTTTGTATTATAACTCATATATATATATATATATATATATATATATATATATATATATATATATATATATATATATATATATATATATATAAGTATTATGATTTAACTTAATACACCATATCGTTGGAAAACAAATATGTATTATGATGTGATAAATTGTTTCGTATTTGAGAGTTGGATATAATAACAAACGATTCATGAAGTAACTTTCTTTTGTTGATTTAGAATCTTTCCAATGGGATTTACTTGATAGAATGGAAAATAGAGATCTTTGACGATTCGAGAGGACACTTGTGCTTATTCACATAAGCATGAAAATTTCTCGAATAAATCTTAACTAGTAATGAATCAAATAAGAAATATTGTCACGCCTTTTATCTAACAAGAAATTTGTTTTATAAAACTTATATTCAATGTCCAAACAACTCGGAAGTTAACATAAAAGAAGGAAAGAATTGAATAATAGAAATAAATAAAGAATATCTACACGAAATATATGCTAGCTCTTAATATCTATTATGACCACCACTACCAATGAATAAAACTCAGTGGCACGACCCAATGGTTAAGATGAGTTTCTGTTATCGAGAGGCCACAAGTTCGAATCCCACAAAATGCCTCTATGAGTTTGAGTTTGTCACACCTGGTTTTTCCCAATGCGCACTGTAAGTAGCGGTTGCGGGTTCCCCATGATACAAAAAAAAGAACAACTCAGTGGCCTGGTCCTCTGGGGCTAGGTCCCGAAGCTAGCTGTTGAAACCAAAACGACATCGTTTCCTTTGCATTCTCGTATATTTTTGGAATGTTGAGTTGGTTCCTTTGTGAGGAATCTTCCGACAGTATTCTTGCTGCATATACTTGCACTTTACTCATACACATAATAACAAAAAATACGAACATGATGGACAGAATGTTCATTTTTTGGGAGTTCATCGTAACAAACTTATAAAAAATAACAAAATTTGGGAACTAGGTCGATTATATTTGGACAGAAGTAGAGAACTATATGTTTGGTGTTGTGAGTTGAGAATGGAGAACTATGGTTGGATTGTCTGAATTTATAATGTTGAATCAAACTATTGAAGTACAAAGCCTTGACAAAATTTCCTAGTTTTCGTGTTGACCAAGGGCATGTATGATGTATTGGTGTGCTGGAAGAAGTCGTTTATATAGAAATTGAATGTGTCAACGTGCCTAATATCTATGGAAAGTCCAAATATGACATCGGGGCTGAGATGGACTTTATTTGGTGTTTGAGTTTCAAAAGGGTAATTTGGTAAATGGGATGTGGAAAGTCTTGGAGTCAATTGTTAGAAAATTTGACTCGACCCACTATTTTAGTTTCTCTAAATTTCTTATAATTACGAACATTAATTTATTTTTTTCTGATTACCTGGCTGTTCACTAGACCTGTTTGTTCCTTTCGTTGATCTCATGTTGTGTTTATCTAAAATAAAAATCATTTCGCGTGGTGTTTATTTAATTTTTCCATAAAAAAATTTAAGCATTTTGTTCGTTCGAATCGAAATTGATATTCTAGCATATCTATCTTCCAAGTCAATTGCTTCTGTTCAATATACTGGAAATGAGATTTATATCTATTTCCTATATTTAGAGAGAATATGTTTTTTTAATTAGAAAGAATTGAGAATTGATCAATGGCGCTATTTATGGATTTTGTATAGTGCCGAATACATATTCTTCCTATAGTTCTACCAATAGATTTGTCTGTCTATAATCTTCAAAGGAAAAATGAGAATCGGTGATATAATATTGATTCAATTTAAACCCCAAACTATCATAATTATCATGATTCCTATAGGGTAAATATTAATTGATTCTCATTTTTCCTTTGAAGATTATAGACAGACAAATATATTATTAGAACTATAGGAAGAATATGTATTTACCCTATAGGAATCAATTTAAACCTCAAACTATCATATTTGTATCAATATCATGAGTCTACATTGGAAAATATATTTTTGTCTATATTGGAAAATATATATATTTTCTAAAAAGTAAATAGTCAACATTTCCTGCTTTTTTCCGAGAAAAATTCAGTAGTGGAGGCTTACTATTCTACGAGTAACGAGAGTGATTATGTGAACATATATATATTATTATTATTATTATTATTATTATTATTATTATTATTATTATTATTATTATTATTATCGATTGACAATAAGCTTCTTTAGTTTGAAATCAAAATGAGAATATTCAACAAATCGTGGGGAAAAGTACGGCCTGTTTGGTAGCTCTGTTTCGATAGGATTGCAAAGTTATCATGGGTAATGTGTCTGTTTGGTAGCTCTGTTTCGTATTCTTACGGCCCGTGTTTTAATAACGGACTTGGTGGATGTGTCTGTTTGGTAGCTCTATTTTGCACTATTTCTTTAGGATTTGTAATCCACAAAAGTGGTGAGTTACAAAACCTAACTGTACAGTACATTTTAATTAGACGAAACCTAACTAGACGAAACATAACTAACCTACCAAACGTGGCCTAAGAATATACAGTTGTCGGTGGGTCACACCAATCCCAAATTCATTTTAGTATGACTGGACCTGTTCAATCTATTTTAAATGAGTGATGCTTCTATTATTCAGTATCGTACTACCACAATCAACTTTATTAAATAAAAACTCATTTATTTAATTTTTGATCTATTAAAAAATTAGTTTTACATTAAAACTATCTTATGGAATTACAATTTTGCACCTATCGAATAAAAATTTTAAACTTAAATTTAAATTTAATAATTTAATATTTTTCAGAATATATGGAAAAATGATGTGTGGCCAGCCACAATGTGGCCACAAAGATTTACTGATTTTAAATATAAGGGTAAGTGTGTTTCCCAAGGTTTATATTTGGGCTTGGCACGCACAATTTTCAAATATTTTCCTTGGAGAAAGTATTTTTGGTTAATTAAAATGTATATTTAAGTCACTAATTTATTAAAAAAAATTCAAAAGACCCCTAAATAAATTTTTTATTTTCTGTTAAGAGTTTCTTAAACGTAGAAATATGATTCTAGAGCTCTTTCTAATTCCAAGAACCTGTTAAAACAGATAAGTTTTAGACTCTGTTGAAACAACAAATAAAATAGTTTAAGGTCTCTACAGAGACAAAAAAAATTCACACGTATAATAATTTTTACTCATTAGTCATTACAATTTCAAATAGACAAATATGTTATTCAATGATCCTTATTTCTCAAAAACAACGAATACCACCATAGAAACTAAAGAAGATATATATGCTACTATAAAAATATATTACACCCATATACGATATTATATGTTCACATAATCACTCTCGTTATCATATTGTACTAATCACTTAGTTTAATTATTTATGTATGATTATTGTAGTATCTTCCATTAATGTAGATTACTTACCTTATTTTTTTTTTTTAAATTGTACTAAAGCAACGACGATTGCTTGAGTTTAATTTCATTATTTTATTTATGAATTCTAAATTTTTATGTGAGTAGTTATGGTATATTTGCTATAATCTTGAATTTTATTTTATTTTTACATGATTTATAGTGTAACCACATCAAGTATGCTAACTTTTAAAATGTTATCAATAAAATTGTCACATAATAGTTTCCGAACAAGAATAATATAGTTGAAATACTAGTAGCAACCTATCGATTTTAAATGCTAAAATATAATCAAACTAACACAACAAAACTATTCAATAATATAGTTTTCTTTTATTTTTTTTACTTTTGTAATATGCCTAGTGTAGTGTTATAATTTTTGTACTATGGTTAATTTGGACTCCTGAACAAAAATTAAATTGATTTAACCACAAATTTAATTATGGGAAAACAGGCCTCCGACCTCTGAGGGTGTTTTAGTAATTTTACCTTGAGCAATTATTATATCCCAAATTTGCCCCATATGTGATCTAATTTTTTTTTTTTAAATCAATTTGACATTGTACACATTGCATCAACCTCGCTAGTCGCTACTACTGAATAACCTATAAAACATCGGTGCAAATCAATTTTAAAAACTTTGATCACAAATATACTCATTCTCCATCAATAAATAATCTTCAATAAATTTAATTACACACGCACACACTAACTCTTCTTCTTCTTCTTCTTCTTAAATTTAATGATTCTAATCCATGGAAAAGGACTCGCATAACCTCCATTCACAAAGTGCAACATGATGAGGCCCAAACAGCATTTAAACAGAGTGTAGGGGTATCATAGTAAATGAAGGCAACACCATCTCTCGGAAATCCAAATGTTAGTTATATTGTTATCCACATAAAGATGCAAACGACTGATAACAGTCTATTCACCACTATTTGCACAAGGGAAAGGAAATGGCATCAACATCTTTGCTGCTTCCACTCGGTAACTAAATACCCTTTTTTTGTTTCTATAGTTGTTAATTGTCTTCATTTTGTGTTTCTGGTAAAGTCTTGATTGTTTTGGCGCTTTTCAGATGAAAATACAAGCGTCAGTTTCTTTCTTTTGTTACATTTTGAAGCTTAATTGACCTGAGTTATTAAGGGAATGATAATGGGTTTAGAATTATTATAGAAAAATCATTGTTTCAAATGGGTTTTTGGGGAATGTAGAGATAGTGTAAAAAAACATTTTTATGTGAGCAGTTTGCTGAAGTCGGATAAGATGAAGAATTTATTGCATAATTTGAAAATATTTGATGTCAAAGGTAAATATGATTGAGAAAATCTTCTTGTGATAGCTTCATATAGATATGCATATTCCTTAGGTTAATTAACTATCAGTTGGAATATAATTCACATTTCTTTGGGAGTACAGTAGTTTAACTGGAATCATATTTTATATTGTGAATGCTTGAGAGTGTGATGAAACCATGGCCTATGCCCTTGTTTTGCTCTTGATGTTATATCTACATCCTAAAATTTCAGCAATTTGTGTGTGATTAGGTTGTATATTTGGAAAGATTAATGCCTCCAATCATCAAAGAGCACACAAAATCAGTGTTGGTGCCTTAGCTTCAGAACCTAGGTTACAAGTGTCGAACATCATTGTCCGTCAAGATGAGTGTGCTGTCATGAACCGTAGGAACCTGATCAATATCGGAGTTGGGCTTCTAGGACTCGTGAGCGGCACTACTTTGGCTGAAGCAGCTGGATTGCCCCCGGAGGAAAAACCAAAGCTATGTGACAATGCATGCGAGAAAGAGCTTGAAAATGTATGGTGAGACTACATAGCTCCCTACACTTACTTTTACCAAATGTTCAGGTCTCTAATAATAATTTGTATCAACTGTGCCATCTTCTTAGTCCCTAATCGAGATCAAATCATTATTATTATTTTCGTAATATTTGTTGTATTATGCATTTTGAGAGATAGGACATGCTATTCCTCCGACTATTGGAGGTTCTATGTAAAATCTCAGATTTACTTTGATATGAGTGGTATAGTTACTGCACATTAAATCCTAGTTTGCTGAGTTTGGATTCTTGCTTTTAGCACATTGTCGTTAAACTAAATTGGTTATATAGTATGTGGACAAGTTTTCCCAATTATCCATAGATGATGCAGCATTGTAATGTATTTTTGACCATGTAAGAATGACTGCAAACTTGAAACAATAAATAGGATGTGGTAAATCTTGATATTTTCATTGTTGTGGTACTAAGTGACTCTGAGGTTTCTAACTCTATGAAGAAATGTAAATTCATGTTGATGAGTAGATTTAAAGAAACACACTCGGCCACAAGCATCCCGATTTGACTGGGATAGTTTTAATATTTGATCATGAGAAAATTTGCTCATGAGTTTGGAAAAGACACATTATGTCAAGAATGAGCTTTTGAAACTCAAGCATCTACAAACTTGAAGTTTGATTACATTGGAACATTATAGAAGATACACTGAAACTGACGCTAAGCATTCTGGATGTGATGTTGCCTGACGTTGAAAACTATATATTCTTGGAGGTCCCTATGATAACTACTGATTCTGGCTTGCAATACAAGGATATACAAATTGGTGGAGGACCTAGTCCTCCCATTGGATTTCAGGTATGTACTGAAATATCTCTCTTCTTGTATTTTAACTGTTAAGTAACAGGAATTAAGAGTATTGTTGATGAAGGATTCAATGCAGTGATATTGTTTTATTTTTCTTACTGGTATAATTTTTGCTTACAATTGTGGAAGAAGAAAATTTGATAGATAACACACTTGTTTTACCTTGTCTATAACAACTTGTAGCAACTTTTTATGCCTAGTTTCAATGTTGCCACATGATTTTGCTCTGTTCTTTCTGGTGAGAAAACTCTTATCTCATTGTAGGAAGTTCTTCGCAAATTAAATAAATATATAGAGAGAGATCACCGAGTTGGAACTGGAAAGGCAAGTCCAGAAACTGCCTTCTGAATTACCTGCTGCGTAACTAAAAATTAAGTATCAGTTATTCAACAATCACACTATTAATTCTTAGTTTTTCCAGTAAAATTTCAAAAAGTGATTCTGCCCAATGATCCCTATTAGCCTTGAATGTAGTTATGGTTTGGTTAGTGTGTAACATTAACAGAGAATAGATTGGTTAAAGACAAAAAGAGAAAGGTTAGTCTTAACTCTGAAAATTAACAGTGTAAAAATTCCTCACATTTCTCCATTTTTGTTGTATTTTCTTTCCCTCAGTAAATGCAGCAACATCCAAATATTAGAACTATGGTTCTCTCTCCCTAACATACTATGTGCATCTCAACAGGTAGCAGCAAATTACGTTGCCATGGTTCCTTCTGGCCAAATATTTGACAGGTAATGGATATGCTTGCAGATATTGCATATTGCTTATCTTCAAATGCTTAAAAATATTTGAAATATCCGCAATAGTATCTTTCTTAAGAAGTAATGAAGTTTAGAAGCTTCTTTTAGTGGAAATGATTAGAAAAATATCTATCTAACTAGGGGTGAGAGGGTTTTATAGTAAATCATTAACCAGAGTCCACTGATCTTATAAATTCTGCTTCACATATGTAATGAGGAAGCATGGAAAACATGTGTAAAGCATTTTCCTAATACCTTTTCTTTCTCTCTTTTGATATTCTTAGTTCGCTGGAGAAAGGTCAGGTTTACATTTTCCGGGTCGGGGCTGGTCAGGTGAGATTCTAAGAATTTTACCTATTCATTGACTTTACTCTCAGAGAGAATCTGAGAAGCAAATCAATATTCATGTTCTAGAAGTGATAGAAACATAAAGCATTGTAGAGTTGCATTGATAAAATCTGGATTTACATAGATATGAATTGAAATGGTAATCATGAAACATGTGTACTCACTAAATGAAAGTAGACCAGAGATAGCGAGTTTTCAGCTGCAAAACACATGGAAAATTTTCATTATCTTGTGTTGGCTAAGCTGTGATAAGTAGGAAATTGGAGCAAAATTTGCAGAAGAGCTAGGCTCAAACTCTGTTATTTCTGTGCATACCTTTTGCTTTCTTTATCTAATATTTTGAAATGAAACATGATGAACAGGTGATCAAGGGGTTAGATGAGGGAATTCTGAGCATGAAAGTTGGAGGCAAACGTCGACTCTACATCCCTGGACCAGTAAGAACCTATAAATCGTCTCTCTGCTTCAGTATATGAGCTTTGCCCCTTTTTTTTCGATGAACCTAGCATCTAAATAAAAGTAAAAACTGAAAAGAGATCAAGAAGTAGAATTGAGAAAATCTGATATTCTCAACTTGAATTGGTTCTGTTCTAACGCCACAAATATCCTTCAAACTCATTGCATCATCGACTCTCTACTACCATGTATCCTTGTTTTCGGATGTGTTTGTAGCTATATTGCACCATATCTGAAGAACAGGTTGTGTAAGTTTATGCTGAAAGCAGAAGGTGCATTGTTTTTGATCAGCTAGCATTCCCCAAAGGGCTGACTTCAGCTCCAGGAAGGCCGCGTGTCGCTGCTAACAGCCCGGTGATCTTCGACGTTAGTCTGCTGTTCATCCCAGGGCTGGACGACGAGGAGTAAATCTCAGTCAGCATTTTCCACTTCCATTGATTAATTCTTTTGGATTCACACTATGCTGTATGCTAAACTGGATACCTCTGCCTTGAGCTGCTGTAAAATCTTTGATTAATTGGTACCTTGTAAAGAGATTACTACACGCGGGTTCACGTGCAACGTAAATTGTACTACAAGCAGAAACGCAAACACGCACATGAATATAGGTTGTGTTATATACATCTATTTAGGGGTGAATATTCGATTGGTTCAGTTCAAAATTGAAGTTGAACTAGCATTTCGGTTTCAGGCATTGGCGGACCAAGAGTAGTCACGGGGGGCTGAAGCCTCCACCAAGCAAAAGATTTTTTGTGAAAACTTTTATTATTATGCAAAAGTTGATACATTTTGATACATCGGTCTAGAAAGTTAATGCATCCAAAATAATTGGAATTTTCGCCTCTCATAACATTCGAATCCAAGTGATGCATTCATCTAACGAAATGACGTATTCACCATAGATCTTCGAATTAAAGGATCGAAAATGATTATCACATTTTAACTTAAAAAATATTCTTATTTAAACCTTCATCCTCTATATATTCTAATGAAATCATCAAATTATTGGGCACAAAAAATCATCAAATTATTGGGATATTTTGTGCGAGTCATTATACAATAGCCCCATTACCAAATTTCATCTTGGTAAAATTATCTTCTCGAAATCTCAAACTCAAATTTTTAGAAATATAGCTCCATTAAAAAAAACTGCATCCGCCTTTGGACATTTAGCCCTTCCACTTAAACAGAAGTTCTTGAAACTTACCAACCAAATCATAATAAAATGTTTTCTGATTTAAATTTTCAAATCAAAATGAATTCAACTTGAAATTCGCACGTTGAATTGAATCGAATTCACCAATTTTGGACCAATCAATAAGAAGTGAATTCAAGTTAAAGCATATGTACATGTTCTTGTAAAAAAAAGTACAAGAAAAGCCGAAAATTATTTATTGAGAATGCGAGATTCACTATATTGTACAGCTTATATAATCTCGATTCAGATATTTTAATTACAGTGGCATTTATCTAAACGAATTAACCATCCAAGCCGAGATAAACCGAGGTCACTATCCCAAGCGCGTACGCCCCAATCGCCGCCACAACGATGTCGTTCCCGGGCTTCACAACCACTAAAAGACTGTATTTCATCTCACAATTTCTCTTTCAATGCATTTGTCAAATAGTTAATATTGCCACTAAAATCAACATGCTAAACGAAATTATAAGTGCGCAGAGTCGTAAACCAAATTAAAAATAAAAACATTATAAATTTTGTATTAATTATCATGTCAATATGATACCAGCTAGAATACAAAAAAATATAAAGTTTCATGTCATGTTCGTATTAGTCCACTAATTTGTCATAATTGGCCCAAAGTATTTTATTCTCTCATTATGCTCAAAATATCTTAAATTCAATTCTGATTACATAATATTTTTTAATGAAAATTATTATAATTTAATATATGATTTACATTATATTTTCTCCAGATGAGGTTAATATTTTATGTCTGGTTAACTTTGACGAATTAAAATTACAATTATTAAATGGTGAAAATGGGTTATACACTTTTTGATAAATATAAGACAAATAATACCCATATTAATTAAAATATACTATAAAATATCCAGAGTTACTTTTTGCCCCTTAACCCATTTTGTTCCCCAATTCAAATTGCAGCAATTAAAAAATAGCTATGACCTCCTCCTGTCCTCCACCTCCGATCATTTCGCTACGTCACGTGCAGTGATACCATCTATTACACATAGCTTCTCTCCACTCTCATACTCGTGCGGTTTGTCGCCGTTGTCATGCTCGAATATAGAACATTCAAAACATCTTTCTCGTGGTTGCTACTGATATGAAGAATGCTTGAACACCAAATTAATGATAATTGCTTGGAATACTCGAGTTGAGCATTTTATTTGAGTAATAGACCATTTTGAAATGTTAGTTGACTGCAAATCTCGATTCGAGCATCCCGAGCAATCGAGCACTGGTTTGGTGTATTTGAGCATGACGAGCAGTGCAGATGGTGGAATTTGTGGCGGTGTCCCAGATTCAGGCGAGACAGGGATAGTGCAGATTCGAGCGACACGCAAGCTTGAAGCAGAACTGCACGTGGCTGAACGGCACCACAGATCTAGAGACGACAGTGGGGGATCACTACTTGCAGAAAGAGAGTGACAAGGAGAGAGATATGATAAATTGCAGAGCATCGGGGAAAAAGTGACGGGTGTCCGACAAGATGGAAGTTTAGGATTTTTTTTAACTTCATTCGTCTCCCTTATTTGTTCCAAGTTTTCCTTTTCGGTATGTCTCCCCAAATTTGTTCATTTGTCATTCATGGAAGCTATCCACATAATACTTTTTATTTATTATTTTCAATAATATTTTTTTTTTTACACTTTTTACCATGTATTACCCACCATTATTCATATTTACTACATTCAACAAAAACACTTATTTATATTTTTATCACTCATGGTCTATCATTAATTAATTTAATATTATATTAATGTGGAATTCTTACTTAACTCATAATACAATCCACAAGTTTTATTAAAACACGTGTCCAAGATTTTCTCAAAACATAAATGGGGAATGGAAAGAGTATTAGTTTTTCATTTTTCTAATCTTCATTTCATTAAGGATATGTTTGTATATTCATATAAAAGGTATAAAAGGCTGGTATATTTTATATATGTTTTTGTTTTGGTAGGTATATCTTGTCTCTGTCTTTTTCAAAATGAGTATTTGTTACTACTATTAAACCATTATAAAATATCCAAAACTAGCTATAACAGTGGCCCATACTGGTCAAATTGCCCCATTTAGCATGATTTGGAACTGTAATTCTTTTACGCCTCAAACTTCCTAGTCAACGTTCAAACCAAGGACAATCTACAAATCAAGTGGGAGTAGTCCATACCACTCTTCTTCCCCAACTTGCAATTTTTAACATCGCGTCGAACACAGAGAAAACAATTACCCGCAGCTCTCTGAATCTCATTTTTTCCTTACACAAATTCAATAAGTCGCAATGTTCGATGCAATTTCATAGTTTCTCTCTATTTCCTACACAATGATTACAAGTCCTTTTCCCTGGCTTCTTCTAATCCTTTCCCTAATTATCCGGCCGATTTCCGGCGAAACAGACACAATAAACGCCGACCAACTCATCAGAGACGGCGAAACCGTAGTTTCATCGTTCGGTAAATTCGCGCTCGGCTTCTTCAGCCCGGGAAACTCCAAGCACCGCTACGTCGGCATCTGGTTCAACAACATAACCGAAACCACAATCGTCTGGGTCGCCAACAGAGAATCTCCGCTCACAGATAATTCCGGCGTGCTCAAACTCATCCCTTCCGGAATCCTCATACTCCAGAACAGCACCAACGCTACCGTGTGGGCGTCGAATGCCACCGCCACAGCGGCGGCGGCGCAGAGCCCCGCCGCGCAGCTGCTCGACTCCGGAAACCTAGTAGTCAGAGACGCAGGAAACGATTCGAATTTCCTCTGGCAGAGCTTCGATCACCCAACCGACACGTATCTCCCGGGGATGGACCTCGGGTGGGACCTACTCACTAAAAAAGAGATATATCTGACGTCATGGAAGAGCAAGGATGACCCGGCGAGAGGGGAGTTCAGCTTCCACCTCGACCCGACGGGCTACCCGCAGCTTCTTATCAAGCGAGGCTCCGCCGTTCAAAGCAGGATCGGGCCGTGGAACGGGATCCGATTCCCTGGGCCTCCGAACCCGCGTGAGGACCCGACTTATCGACTCACATTCGTGATGGATGAAAATAAGGTCTATTACAGATCGGATTTAGTCGACAGGTCGTTCGTTTCGCGGTACACAATAAACCAGAGCGGCGTCTCGCAACGGTGGACCTGGACTCGCGGCTGGGTGATCTACTTCAGCATACCCGCCGATATATGCGATACTTACAAACACTGCGGCGCCTACGGCAGCTGCAACGTCGCGAGCTCTCCTTCGTGTAACTGTCTGGACGAGAGGTTCGTGCCGAGAGACCGTGCAGGGTGGGTGGGGCGGATTGGTCGGGTGGGTGCGTGAGGAGGACTAATTTGAGCTGCGGAGGCGATGTGTTCGTGAGGTATTCCGGGATTAAGCTGCCCGACGCTCGGAATTCGTGGCATGATTCGACGATGACGCTTGATGAATGTAGAGCAGAGTGTTTGAGGAACTGCTCTTGTATGGCGTACACGCAGTTGGATATAAAGAGGAAGAGTGGATGCCTCATTTGGTATGATGAGTTGATTGATATTAGGACTATGTCTGAGGATGGGCAGCTTATTTACGTTAGGATGGCTTCTTCTGAGGCTGGTAACACTTTCTCTCTAAACCAGATTTCTTTGTTCTTTTATGTGAATGTATATGCTTATTAGCTTTGTGTGAATTTGATCACTTCAACTGAAGATGCTGCGGAATCTAAGGGAATGAAACGGGAGATATTGATAGGCAGTTTGGTTTCTGCAATGGGAATTGTTCTTTTAGTCCTCGCTTTGAGTCTGTATATGTGGCGGAGGAAGAGGAAGAATCACAAGATAATTAGAGGAGAAGGTGAGAGACCTCGCTACATATGATAGGATGAATATACAGTGTAATCGTTATTCTAGAGTCAATTATATTTTATGACCCGATCTTTGGATGGAGTTCCGAAAATAGTCTTACCTTCAAATGAAAACTGTCATCTCTAGGAATCAGCAAAGAAGGAAGTTATAACATTGTTTTGGTATTGCAGGAAAACGTAAAAGAGGTGATGAGAATCAGTCGGACCTGCCATTTTGGGAGTTATCAGTAATTTTAAAAGCCACGAATCATTTTTCAAGCAGCAATAAGCTTGGGGAAGGTGGATTTGGTCTTGTTTATAAGGTAAAATCTTATTCACTGGCAAATTTAATTATGTCAAAGTATAATAATAATAGTAATAATAATAATAAGACTTGATTTTATTTTGGTAACTCTAAACAGAATAAAACTAAAGTATGAGGTAAGGGTGTTACTAATTCGATCCAGATAATCTGATTATAATTAGGAGTTCTTTTGACTTTTTTGCTCTGCAAAATTTCCCAGATATGATTCATAAATACAACCTGGATTATGTACTGTTTGTCTACATAGATATTAGATGCATGGTTCTCAACTTCTCACATTAGATTAATCATTATGTTGTCTGACTTTTATTATAATATTGGTTTTCCAGAGAAATTCCAGCACTTTTTCTGCATTATTCCGAGTTCATGAAAAAGAAATCCAGGAAACAACTCTAGCGTAATGAAGATACTAATTATCAGATTCCAGACACTCGGTGTCCCCACTACATTTCATGGGTGGTTGTCCTTTTTATTTTATACCTATGTCACTCGTTTAATTAACACTATAACCATAAAGTATCAGAGTTCTTCATTAATTTTTTTTACTCCATATATGGCGGTCCAATAATGACAGCATGCTTAGAAAAATTAGTAATTAATACCACTAATACAGTAATTACACTTTTAACAACTGAAACAATGCAGTTCTCCTTAAAGGATAATGTACAATATAATAGACTTTAAGAAAAAGAAGAAGAAGAATTGATCTGATTCTGAGCAGAACAGTTTGTTGATGTCAGGGCATGCTGGAAGGAGGGCAAGAAATTGCAGTGAAACGGCTATCAAAGGAGTCGAGGCAAGGGCTGGACGAACTCAAGAATGAAGTTGTCTTCATCGCTAAACTCCAGCATCGGAATCTTGTTAAGCTTCTCGGATGCTGCATTCAAGGAGATGAAAGCATGCTCATCTATCAATACCTGCCTAACAAAAGCCTAGACCTAATCTTATTTGGTGAGTCTTGCACACATATATCATCTCACATCAATGAAACATTTCAACAAGTTTTAAGTAGTTATCTCAACGCAACAAGTGTTTGGACAGATGAAACACAGAGTAGACTACTCGACTGGGGAAAGCGTTTCCACATCATCAATGGGATTGCAAGAGGGCTCTTGTATCTCCATCAAGATTCGCCCTTGAGAATCATTCACCGTGACCTCAAAGCCAGCAACATCTTGCTCGATTCAGAGATGAATCCCAAGATATCAGACTTCGGACTGGCAAGAGGTTTTGGAGGGAACGAGACTGAAGCTCAAACACATCGTGTCGTTGGAACATAGTAAGAAACCTTCGTTCATGTACACACATATCGCTGTCTTAACATTGATTATGACAGTTGTGTTTTCTGTTCAATAGTGGATACATGTCTCCGGAGTATGCCGTGGATGGCTTGTTTTCAGTTAAATCGGATGTGTTCAGCTTCGGCGTGCTAGTGCTAGAAATTGTGAGCGGGAAGAAAAACAGAGGATTCTCCCACAGCGATCACAGCCTCAACCTTCTTGGTCATGTAAGTTTTCTTAACTCTTAACTTGCTATTACAGACTTCTTAACAATGAAACACGAGATATATGACACAACACATTTATTTTCAGGCGTGGACACTCTACAAAGAAGGGAGGTCAATGGAGCTGGTCGACACGTGTCTAAACGGAGAATTCGAGTATGCTGAGGTGGCGAAATCGATAAAAGTAGGTCTGCTATGTGTGCAGCAGAATCCAGAAGATCGGCCAAACATGTCGAGTGTGGTGTGGATGTTGGGGAACGAAGGTGAAATTCCGGAAGCAGAGCATCCGGGTTTCTTCACAGAAAGACAAGTGGTTGCTGCTCAAAATTCAACAAATGATGTTACTATTACGACGCCACAGCCCAGATAGAGGACAAAAATGTGGAGCAATTTTTCCAGTGTTGCTCATTCTAACAATATTATGTGGGCGAATCAGGATATCTTACTCTGTATAAAAACCGACTAGCAAGTCGTTATTTTATGAAGGCTTAATTACCTGAAATTATCTAGCTAATAATTTTTAGTTTGACTGACAATGAATATTCTTTTCTTCTCAAATCCGCTAAAATTTTGTGGAAATTTTGAGACGATCAATTGGGGAAGAAAGAATCTCCTATAGAGCTTGAGCAGCTTAATATTTTGAGTAACAAGATTAGGAATTCTGAAGATTTCTTGGGATACAAAATTTTACCGGTCTCCTTCTGGCGAAGACATTCAACACAAATAACATGTTTATGGTTTTTATAATGAAATCTCACTGTTTATGTTATTCTTTTATTATGATTTTACCCTTTTCTTTATAATTTGATTATTACTATATCACACTTTAGTAAAATTTTGTACGTGCACCACTTGGAAACACATTAGTATACTAATAAAATTGGTATAAAATTCTCTACGTGCACCTCTCGGAAACACATAAGTATTATTTAAGGGATAATTAAAGTTTGTGTTCCCAATTTTGATGGGATTTGAAAAATATCCTAAACTTTAGTCAATATCAAAGCATCCAAATTTTGATGAGATTTTGAAAGATATGTTAAAAAATGTCTCAATTTTGAGTTTTTGACGACGGAATGCTATGTCAGTTCACTAGATTTTACATAGCTCAAATGACTCAGCATTTCATCTCATGTGGATTATAACTCAAATGATTTGGCATTCCGTCATCAAAAGTTCTAGAATCGGAATGTTTTTCAAAATATCATCAAAGTTGAGGAAAATTTCAAAATATCGTCAAAGTTTAGAATATTTTAATGCATTAACTAAAGTTGAGGATATTTTTCAAAATCTCGTCAAAATTTGGGAAACAAACTGTAATTATTCCTTTATTTAAATACCTCAACTTTTACGTTAATCTTGATTTTTGACACAATTTTTAACTAATTGTTTCAATTACATAGTAGGAATAAGCATATTAATATATGTGTATTGGTCTAATAGTAGGGTGGTTAATTTCTGATGTCAATAGTTTCGGATTCGAGTCCACCGTATCTTCTTTAAATTTTTTGTATTAATTGAAAGAAAAAAGAAAAAAGAAATAAGCATATTAGATAAGCGGCTGTGTCAATAGTTAAAAGTACCTATTCTCGACTTTGAAAGACAAATAGTATTCATCCTTATTGAAACCTATCAATTTTACCGATTTTGTGAGTGGAGAGACAAATATATCCTTAAAATTTTATATTAAAATTAAATAATACTAATAAAAGGCGGTAAACTCTCACAGTCCGAAATGGTCGGAAATTTTCTTAAATTTTTGTAGAAAAAGATTTGAAGAAGATAGGAAGGGCAAATGGGGAAGTTTTTGTATATTTTGGAAAAAGATGGATAAATTTTTCTTTTGAAGTTTAAGAATGGGTAAAAATATCCTCAAAGAGATTTGACCTAATTAAAAATATTGATGGAATGGAATTCGTGATTTCAGGTCACAAGCCCGCCTATTCCAAAACTAAGTCATATAAAAATGGGATGGGTTTATTATTTTTGCTTTTGGGACTCTTGCTTCTTTTTATTTTGTTTCTTTCTTTCGCAAAATGGGCCACCAATTTCTGATACACTAGAACCAAAGTGTGTAAAAAAACAAGTATACCGATTTATAAGGTGGGTTCGCGTGGTAGAGGTCATGAGTTCAATCCCACCAAACGCTTCTATGGGTTTGAGTTTGTCATCACCCGGTTTTTCAAGTGTGGTTCACACTGTCTGCGTGATTTGCGCGCTATCAGATGCGAGCGTGGGGTTTCCCAGGTGCAACACACTAAGGTAGCGGAAGCGGTTCATGGGTTCCTGTGATATAAAAAAAAAAAATTGTTTCTCCACACAAGAATCTAATTTATTGCAAACCGTCAAGACACACAGTCCAGTTGAAAAACCTTAAAACATGATCAAAGCATTATGAGAGATGGATCCTCAAACACAAGGAAGCACAAAAAAACCCTAAAATCCCAGAAAAAGAAACATCCTCAATTAGGTCGAATATCAATGCCTCTAACAATAAGACCAGTTTTCCATTTGGGATTATTCTTCTCGATCAAGCGCATTTCCACCTCCCATCATCTCCCAGATTGTTGAAAAACTCTCCGAGCTTAATCTCCATCCACCCATCGCTGCGGCAATGAGGAAATCGACCGCTTTCTGCATCACACTCTTTCGTGTCGATGAAGACGCCGTAGCCCTCGTCGGCGCTGCCCTCACTTATCTCTTTCACGAACCTCACCGATGCAGTCGCCTTCTGCAGCTCCTTGGACTCTTCTTGCAGCTTGAACACTAGATATGCGCTGTAGCTCGTCTTCACCCGCAGACTTCTTACGTCGATTTTTCCGATGATTTCCAGCCAGCAACTCCTTACTAGCTCAGCCACCTCCGAACTGAATGCATGTGTTCTTAGATTCTTTTTAAGGGTAAATACCATTTATTGTCTTAAGATACAAATTTATATATAATGTTTCAATATTTTTGCGTAAAATCCAAAAATGTATTTCTGTCACTCTTCGAATTGCGACAAGTATAGTATAGTTTGGACGTGGTTCCTTGGGGCCGACACGGTGGACAAGCAAAAGATGATCAACCTTTTCCGCGACCATATCACATAAATTTGGGCTTCCAATTCATGAAATGATTGCAAATAATATTGAAAGTTATGAATAAACTTGTTGAGTTTTAAACATTTATGACATTATTGTTAAAAATGGCCAACCAATGTGACAATATAAGGTATATGAACTTAGGGATGTCAATGAGTGAGTTTTACCCGGACCGATCCGGAACTGTTCAAAATCCATTAAATTTTAAAGCAGCGGTTCTGGTTCTGGTTCCGGTTCCAGACCCGCTTTAGACTCGGACAGTTTAGAACCATAGTTTGATGGTCCGGTCCAGTCCGGATCTGGTTCTGGTTCCAGAACCAGAACAAATACTTATTTATTGGTTCTGGTCCGAGTAAAACCCGTCTATTGACAAGCCTAAGTTTAAATAGGCTTGTCAATGAGCTAGTTTTATCCATATCGATTCGAAATCACTCATAACCCATTAAATTATAAAGCAACGGTTTCGATTCCAGTTCTGGTTCCAGACCCACTCAGATCCGGACCGCTTAAGACCCATAGTTGATGGTCTGGTTCCGGTCTGGATCCAGTGTCTAATGGGTCGGTTCCAGAACCAGAATCATTACTTATTTATTGGTTCTGGTCCGGATAAAATCCACCAATTGACATCCCTATATGAACTCAATGATTGAAATAGGGGAAGTCGTATGTATTTTTTTGGTCTAGTTAAGAGAGAGCTAAAGGAAATTCCCTCTTAATCCAAGCCCAATTGATTAATGAGAGTTCAAAGTTATGTGATTTTAACCCAATAAGACCTAGCCCAAATGAGGTGACAAAACCCTAGCGTCATTTAATTAGGTGTGTTTACATGAATGTACAGAACCATATTTTTCAGTTAAAAACGGGGCAAATGCTGAAACAAATCACTTCTTGATTAGCCACATTGATCAAATGGGGAAGGGGAATTATGATCATGTTATGGCACAATCGATCAAAAACAAAATTTCTTGCAATACTGATGAAACCCTAAAAGGAGTAGAGAACGAATAAACAAGGTTTTTCTTTCCGAAATTGGTCCAGAATCAAGGTATATTTCTATGAATCATGATGTTGTGAAGTTGTGTGTAGTGTGTGTTTCTATTTTAAAGAGGATGTAGGAAACCTGCAAGAATCAAGATGAACCCAATTCCAGTACTGTGGATCCTCACTCCAAGTTATTGAAAGCTCCCTTGCTGCTATCCAGAAGCTCTGCATACACTCCCAAAATAACATCAATTAAGACTAGCCAATACAAACGCCTCGACGATTAATCATAATTCTAGCTATATATAAGTCGAATTAGATAGAGAGGGAGAGACTAGAGAACTTATTTACCATTTTGATGTTCCTGTCACAAAAAGGTCTCTTAATTTAGTGCGTGTTTTCTTGTGTAAATTAAACCTCAAAACTGTGTTGGTATATATAGGCAGGTAGGTTTCACCCCTACATTGAGCGTGCAGCTTAGGGGTGTGCTCGGTCGGTTCGATCGATCGACCGAATTTTTTTAAATCGAACCGAACATATTTTTTTGAACCGAATCGAACCGATTATAGTTTGCATCGACCGAAAACCGAACTAAAAATCGATCGGTTTCGATCGGATGAAAAACCGATCAAACATATATATATATATATATATATATATATATATATATATATATATATATATATATATAGGGAAGGGTTAACGTGAGAACCATTTTTATTTTGAGAACGTGAGAACCAAAAATGATGAATTCACGGTGAAAGTTGATGAATCATTGGGAAAGTTCTGAATCCAAAAATAAAATTTTCGTCCCTCATGGGATTCGAACCCGGTGAAAATTCAATTGTTGAATTCATTAAATTCTCAACGGATTCATCAACTTTCATAACTAATTCATTTGGTTCATAGTTTTAGGATAAGAATGGTTCTCATTTGAACCAAACTCTATATATATATATATATATATATATATATATATATATATATATATATATATATATATATATATTTATTTTAAATAAACATATTTTAATCCTAATTATTTAATTAAAATATGAATTAATTATTATATAAAATATATAAATATATAAAATTAATATTTTCGGTTCGGTTCTAGCATCGATCGAACCTAAAATATAAAACCGAAAACCGATTTTAATTGAAAATTTGAACCGAATCGAAAACCGACTTTTCAAAAATCGAATCAAACCAATCGAAATCGATCGATTCGATCGATTTTTTCGGTTCAATTCGGTTCGTGCACACCCCTAGTGCTACTAGCACCCTGTACGCCAAAAATCAATTTACAAGTCACTTTTCAGTCTTTTGAGTTTAAAATATATGTTTTTTTATGATAAACATATCATTTTAATTAAAAACTGCCAAATGATGAATTTAAATTTGAGATATTTCGCCTCAAATATTAATTATTTTATCACCACGTCATAGATGTAATTATTATATGCAAAGGTATTAATATTGCTAGTATGGATTATGGTGTTGCTAATTTTCTCCTTTTTTGGACATAATTTGGTATGGTCGGTTAAGGTGGAATTAAGTAGGAGGGCTTAATCGGGAGAAAAAATCATTCTTAAAACTTTATCCTCGACCTTCTAACTTTATCTCAATAATATATATTCACTCCATCCCTTAAATATAGTCCTAAAATTTTCGACACGAGTTTTAATAAAAGTTATTGAATATATTATGAATGGAGTAAGGATTCTATAATAATGCAATATTAAGTTAGTTAGTGGAAGACCATAAGTGGTAAAATGTAAATAAATAAGTTGTTGAGGGTAAAAAAAATAGTGATGGGCTATGGATGGTAAAAGATGTACATAAAGAGTATTATTGAAAGTAAAATTGAGAATATAATTTCCATAAATAGATAAGAATGAAATTGAGGAAAATCCTAAAAAGAAAAACTATGGAGGAAATTGGGGACACAGAAAGTATATCAACCATTAGCAATTAATATTGGGGGTCGGGGATGGGGCGGCTTTTGAAATTTGTTCAACTTCATTGTCGTTTGCATTTTTGAAGGATCACGAACCTCATCTTTTAGGCTCATCCGCATAGGCATAGTTTTTTTTCTTTTATAAATATTAAGCATAGGCATAGTTTTTTAGGAATTCAACTCCAAATTGTAATCCGCATAAATTTTCATGCACGTTGTGCCCCTACTAAAAGTGAGACTACTTCATTCCAGCCTTGGAGTCAATTTTCGATTTTTATTGTTGGACATCCGATGACAAAGTAATTGAGTCCAAAATGTGGAATGAACTAGAGGTTTGTAGTTGTAGAAATTGAAATTCCGGTGTTGATTTGATGTCTGATTGTGAAATTCATTTGGGGTTCGGTGGTATAGGTGAGGGGAGTACTCCAGCCGTGATATCATTTCCGAGGTAGTACATATAAAAGAACGAGTGATGCTACGATCAGTTTTATTAAATGAAAAAATCGTTTATTTAATATTTGATTTATTAAAAAAAAAATTTACATTAAAACCATCTTATGGAATTATATTTTTGTCCCTATTGAATGAAAAATTTAAATTTAAATTTAAAATTAATAAATTTAATACTTTTCAGAATAGGTGGGAAAGAGTATTTATATGAAAATGATTAACACATTAATTTAATATTATTATTTTGTTAATTAATTATATTGGTAATTACTAAGATATCTTCATGTGGCCAGCCATAATGTGACCGCGTAACTTTATTGTAAAAAAAAATCAATGCCACGTGAGTCTCAACGTGGCCGGAATTTGTTCTTCTTCTAAATTTCAAATACTAAAGAATATTTAATAATAATGTCTGTATTCGTAGACAATTAATCATATTTATTAACACATGAACAAATGTCCGAACAAGGGGACAGGGCACAGGTTGGCCAATGCTTATATACAAAGCCCAAAGCAAAAACCATGCAATTCGTAGAACAGTAAAGAAATATGCTGGTATGCCAGTTCGAATATTAATTCGATCAATATTATGTACCATCATAACCAAACACCAAATATTATTGCTCAAACGCACAATATATATATATATGTCCAATCATTGCACTGTCTCATGTAGTGCTACTTCAAGAGCAGTGGCATTCTTGACATCTCTCTTATTAAATCCTGGCTGCTTTTGTCTCTTTCTCTTCTCCTTCTCATCTTCCACATGCCACACTTTCTTCACATCCTGCAAAATAAACAACTACATATGAGTTCAAATATGTGGACTAGAGAAGCTTCTTTTAGTTAGACTCCTAGCTTTATTGGTTGGCCTTGGAACATTCTTGGGGAGTGAGATAGGTAAATTAGAGAGCTCAGCTAGTGAAGAAACCTCATTAGATCCACAGCTCTCCTTCTCATCCATTGCTGCAGCATTTCTTACCATTGTTTTCGCGCCTATCTTCTAACAACTTCATCTCCGGCTGTCGCGCCGCCATCCATCGCACCAGCCAGCTCCACCCCATGTTCGCCTCATCACCGCCACCTCCGATGCTGTGCTTCTTCGAACAGATTCTTAGCTGAACAAGTTGATAAATGGGCATAATAAATAATTCATGTTTGGTTGTCAATTAGGGTTAATTGTCATTTAAAATTTTAAATCACAAACTTTTGACCCAATTTGCAATACGTACGTACTGTGAGAAAGCGTATGCCAGAGCCCTCTCGCGCCTAGTTGCTGCTTCAAGCCTGTGCTGTGATGGGAAATAAAAACACAGCCACAAACGGTAAACAACAAATACGGAATCAATCTTCGTTTGGCTAATTTTTCCGACCCGTATGAACCTTTGAGGAAGCAGACAAATAAGGTATTCTAGATGCAATAATAAGGAGACACAAATTTTAGCGTGGAAAACCTCTCAAAACGAAGAGAGGAAAAACCACGGGACTACTAGAGCCGCTTAAATCCACTATCACCAATAATTGAGCAATACACAATCTTCTCTAGATTATACTAGAGGCATACAAATCATCATATACTTGGAAATAAACACATCAAGATATATGGAATCGAAAACAGAGTAAGATCAAGAAGAATATCACCAAATCTTCTTCTCTGTGCAGACTGACGGAATCCGACCTCCGGACCTCAAAAACCGATCTCCACCGTCCAAAATGTTGGCCCAGATGCGATGAAGCTGCTTTCCAAAAATCACGACGATCTAACGGTGCAATCTCCGGGAAACGAGATTTTACTGCGACTGCGCTCTGAAAAACTGGAGGAGAAAAGGCTGCGCGATTTTTCTCTTCTTTTTTCTTCTACTGTAATGCTGCGATTTTCTGCCCTATTAAAAATAGTTCATGGGCTTTCACATGGGCTCATGATTCAAAAAATAAAAGATAGCCCAACAAATCTCCCCCTTTTTGACTCATGAGGAAGAGTTCGCCATCCCGGCGATCGAGCAACATATCTTCAACTTTTCCCTTGCCAAAACCTTTGTTAACATATCGGCACCATTATCATCGGTATGAACTTTATCAAGTTCAAATAGCTTGTCTTCAAGAGCATCTCTAATCCAATGATACCTCACATCGATATGCTTTGTTCTTTTGTGAAACATAGAATTCTTAGCAAGGTGAATCGCACTTTGATTGTCACAAAGAACCACGTAATTGTTGCATAAAGTCAAGCTCTTGCATAAATCTTTTCAGCCATAATAGTTCTTTGCACGCTCATTGCAGCCACATACTCACCTCGGTGGTAGATAAAGCCACACACTTTTGCGATCTTGACCGCCATGACCACACTCCCCGCAAAAGTCATCAAATATCCGAAGTGGATTTCATGTTGTCTTTATTTCCGCCATATCGTAGTCAAGATAACCAACAAGTATCGGCCCCATTTCCAAATGTTATACCCAATTTGGAAGTACCACGAGATATATCGAGAATCCACTTCACCGCTTCCCAATGCTTTTACCCGGTTGTGAAACCGATTGACAACACCTCTTCGCATGAGCAATATCGGGCCGTGTACACCATAGCATACATCAAGCTCCCTACAACTGAGGCATAAGGGACCCTATCCATCTCTTCAATCTTCTTCTTAGAAGATGGACAATCTTTATCGTCATCTTGAAGTTGGTAGTAAGAGGTGAACTAACCTCTTTAGCTTTATCCATGTTGAATCTGCAAGCACCTTCTCGATGTATTGCTCTGTGATATGTGTAGCTTCTTGGAAGCTCTATCTCGAGTGATCCGAATGCCAAGAATCTGTTTTGCTGGCCCCAAGTCTTTCATAGCAAAAGACTTGCTCAATTGTTTCTTCAGCTCAGCTATTCTTTCTGCATTCTTGCCAACAATTAGCATGTCATCAACATATAACAATAAAATGATGAAATCATCATCACCAAACCTCTGGAAGAAAACACAGTGATCTGAAATAGTCTTTCGGTAGTTTTGCTCCCCCATAACTGACTCAAACTTCTTATACCACTGTCTTGGTGCTTGCTTCAACCCATAAAGACTCTTTTGAAGCTTACACACATAATCTTCTTTGCCCTTAACCTGAAAACCTTCAGTTGTTCCATGTAGATTTCTTATCCAAGTCACCATGAAGGAAGGCTGTCTTCACATCCATCCGCTCAACCTCAAGATCAAGGCTAGTCGCCAAACCAAGAACAATACGAATAGATCCCATCTTCACGATCGAGAGAAAATCTCATCAAAATCAATACCCTTTTTCCGACCGAACCTTTGACCACCAATCTAGCCTTGTATCTAGCCGTGAGGTGTGCTCTTGATCTTCACTTTGTAGACCCACTTGGTCTTCAAAGCTCTCTTGCCTTAGCAACTTCATCAACTTATAGGTATTGTTCTCATACAAGGAATTCATCTCATCTTGCATGGCTTCAAACCACTTCCTTTTGTGCTCATCTTCCATGGCCTCTGCATAATACTCGGGCTCTCCCCATCGATGAGTAAGACATACTCATCGCCAAACACGGGTGGAATGATGACGATCTCGAGACCGCCTAAGTGGGATAAATGATGGAATATCTGGTACCGGCAATTCTGGATGAAAGTCTTCATCCACCTCTGGCTGCTCTGGAGCATCAATATCATCAGTACCATGTTGTTCTTCATTCTGAACATCATCTTCAACCGGTGGTTCAATATACTGAGGATGGACCAGATCCAAATCAGTAACATCATCATTATGTTGAGGAACTGTCTCTTTCTTCTCAACATCTTTCAAGGTCTGATCTTCCATGAAAATAATATCTCGGCTTCGAATGAGTTTCTTGTGGACCGGATCATATAATCTGTAGCTAAACTCATCTTGGCCATAGCCCAAGAAAACACATGGTTTGGACTTCACATCAAGCTTTGATCTTTCATCTTTGGGAATGTGCACAAAGGCCTTGCATCCAAAGACCCTTAAGTGATGAAGAAACATCTTTGCTGGCCCAAAACTGCTGGGGACATCAAAGGACAAAGGAATACAAGGAGTTAAATTAATAACATGTACCGCAGATTCAAAGCTTCTCCGGAAGGAATTTGGCAACCCTGCATGTGACAACAAGCATCTGACACGCTCCATCAAGGTTCTGTTCATCCGCTCTGCTAATCCATTCAATTGCGGTGTCTTGGGAGGACTCTTTTGATGTCGAATGCCTTGCTCTCTACAATAAGCATCAAAGGGGCCAATGTATTCACCTCCATTATCTGTCCGAATACACTTGAGTTTCTTTCCAGTCTGTCTCTCAACCGAGGCATGAAACTGCTTAAACACTTCAAATACTTGATCTTTAGATTTCAAGGTATAAACCCATACCTTTCTCGAATGATCATCGATGAATGTGACAAAGTAGGAGCAACCACCAAGTGTCCTAGTCTTCATAGGACCACAAACATCGGAATGCACCAAATCAAGTATACTCTCCTTCCTGGAAGGAGGATGGCTCTTAAAGGAAACTCGCTACATTTACGCCAAACGGTGAGAACACTTCTTCAGATGAATATCATGCACATCCGGTAATACATTTCTCTTCAACAGTAGAGACATCCCCTTTTCACTCATGTGACCAAGTCTCTTATGCCACAAATCAGTCAAGTCAGTATTCACCACTGCGTTGACCCTTTCTTTCAAGATCATCGGATGTGTCATGTATAACTTTGAGCATCTTTTACCTCTTGCCACGATCAAAGAGCCACGAGTGAGTTTCCATATTCCGTTACCAAAGTTGTTGTTGTAACCATCATCATCAAGCAAACCCGCAGAGATCAAATTAAGTCGCATATCTGGAACATGTTTTACATTATGTAAAACCAACTCCATTCCAGTATCAAACTTCAAACGAACATCTCCGATGCCTGCAATCTTTGATAACTCATTGTTACCCATCCTAACATTACCAAAGTTACCTGGCGTGTAAGATGAATAAAACTCCCTCTGTGATGTTACATGACACGTAGCACCACTATCAACAACCCAACTCGCATCATCGTGTGCAGTATTGACCATATCAAGATCACAACAAATAAAGAACTCTTCGGTAGTAGTATTGACTTCACCATCGGCATTACCACCATCATCTTTCTTATGGTTGTTCTTTTGATTGTTGTAATTTGTCTGCTTGTTCTCTTTTTTCAACTGTCTGCAGTACTGTTTTGTGTGTCCTTTTCTACCACAATGATAGCACTCAACATCAGCAAACTTTCCTTTGGATTTACTTCGATGCTTGCCTTTGTTACTCGGACCTCTACTCTGACTTCTCCCCCTGCTTTCTGTGACTAAGACATCTGAATGTGAAGAGGAACCTTGTGACTTTCTTCTCATCTCTTCATTTAAAATACTGCTTTAGCCAATTCCATGGTGATGACACCATCAGTGCAGAGTTGGACAATGATGTCCTAAAAGTCTCCCACGAGTCCGGTAAAGTGCCAAGGAGCCATAAGCTCAGATCTCATCTTCAAACTTGATACCCATTCCTGCAAGCTGATTAATAATTCCCTGAAAGGAATTCAAATGATCAGTAATAGGAGTTCCATCATGATACTTCAAGCTCATCATCTGTTTAATTAAGAACAATTTATTGTTCCCGGTCTTTCGAGCATACAACTGTTCAAGCTTGTTCCACAAAGTTTGAGCATGATTCTCTCCACTGATATGATTCAAAACATTATCATCAACCCATTGCCGAATATACCCACGCACTGCCTAAGCAAAATATTCCACTGCATCTGTTTTATTCGAGGTTTATCACAGAAAACAGCAAATAATAATCCTTCACATAAAGAAGGTCTTCCATCTTGCCTTTCCAAATATGATAATTAGAACCATTCAAATTGACCATCCTACTTGTATTAGCTTCCATCGTTCAAACAAGTCTAACCCAATAAAAACACTTAGCTCTGATACCAATCTGATGAGAAATAAAAACACAGCCACAAACGGTAAACAACAAATGCGGAATCAATCTTCGTTTGGCTAATTTTCCCGACCCGTATGAACCTTTGAGGAAGCAGACAAATAAGGTATTCTAGATGCAATAATAAGGAGACACAAATTTTAGCGTGGAAAACCTCTCAAAACGAAAGAGAGGAAAAAACCACGGGACTACTAGAGCCGCTTAAATCCACTATCACCAATAATTGAGCAATACACAATCTTCTCTAGATTATACTAAAGGCATACAAATCATCATATACTTGGAAATAAACACATCAAGATATATGGAATCGAAAACAGAGTAAGATCAAGAAGAATATCACCAAATCTTCTTCTCTGTGCAGACTGACGGAATCCGACCTCCGGACCTCAAAAACCGATCTCCACCGTCCAAAATGTTGGCCCAGATACGATGAAGCTGCTGTCCAAAAATCACGACGATCTAACGGTGCAATCTCCGGAAACGAGATTTTACTGCGACTGCGCTCTGAAAACTGGAGGAGAAAAGGTGCGCGATTTTCTCTTCTTTTTTCTTCTACTGTAATGCTGCGATTTTCTGCCCTATTAAAAATAGTTCATGGGCTTTCTCATGGGCTCATGATTCAAAAAATAAAAGATAGCCCAACATGCTGCACTCTCATTTTGGATATCACACTGCTCAAAGTGCTATCATCTCAATCTTCCTATAATGTGCTGGCCGGCTTGACAGAGTCCGTGCTACCCCTTACCATTTCTCTCAATAGCCAAGGCCTAGCTAAATATATAATGTCTGCTTTGCATCTTCTATTTTAGATTTCTTTTATCAACATGGATCTAGGTAGTTTTTTAGCATACATCATACATGTACTAAGAGGGTGTTTGGCTGAGCTTATAAGCTCCCCAAAAACAGCTTATAAGCCAAACACAAGTGTTGGTATGTTGCTTTGTAGTAGATAACATGTATGTAATTTGGTGACATTATTCTTGTTTTCAACTAAATAAAAGCATAATATTGTGTATTTGTAATATAGAGGGATTTGAAGCCAACGTGCTATTGATTTACTTAAATGTGAGTCTTTGTGGTATCGTTAGGTAGCTGCTGAGAATGGAATTAAGTGTAGAGTTAGAGTGGTTACAAAAAAAAAAAAAGAACACAGAGAGGATTTAGAGATGTTACCTTAGAATTTGTTTGAGGCATGAGAGTTTATCATCTTTCTCAAAATTGGGTGATTGGTATGAATGAAAATATGACTAAAGATTGCTTTGTTTTGTTGAAAGAGTGTGTACGATGATAATAAGTGTTGAGAAGTCTCGTAAGGTACACATTAGAATAGGTACATACTAGAGTAGGGATGTGAAAGATGATGATAAGTGTTTCTAAAAGTAGATGGATTTTGGGGATTTGATGCGATGAGACAATTATCACATTATGGTTTATCTGTTTGGAATCTGATTCTTTCTGTTCTCTCACACTCGTTTAAATTTTCTCATTAATAAAATTGAAACGCCGACGTCATGATTTTTAATAATCGTCCTAAACTCAAATCTCGATTTAACTTAATAAAATAATTAATCAAAGTTTTAATTTCACGGATATTACAAGATATGAAAAGATATGAGTACTCATGAGATCCCATTAAAATCGGTAAGCCTAAAGATAGAAGATTTTTTTTCTCATTTACCCAATTTATCCTTCCTCGTTATATGTGTGCCAATGTAGAGTTTAATCATTAAAGTCGATAAAGTTTTAATAACGGATTGATGGTTTGCGTTAAATTAGTAGCTAGAATGCATTCTTATTTCTTATATGTATTACTATTCTCACCATAACCTCTCCATATATATATATATATATATATATATATATATATATATATATATATATAGTTTGGTTCAAATAAGAACCATTCTTATTCTAAAAGTAAGAACCAAATGAATTCGTTATGAAAGTTGATGAATCCGTTGAGAAAGTTAATGAATTCAAAAATTCGAATTTTCACCCGGTTCGAATCCCATGAGGCTAAAATTCTATTTTTTGGATTGATAATTTTCCAATGATTCATCAACTTTCACGTGAATTCATCAATTTTGGTTCTCACGTTCTCATAATAAAATGGTTCTCACGTTAACCCTCCTATATATATATATATATATATATATATATATATATATAGTTTGGTTCAATTAAGAACCATTCTTATCCTAAAAACTAAGAACCAAATGAATTCGTTATAAAAGTTAATGAATCCAGAGAAAGTTAATGAATTCAAAATTGAATTTTTCACCGGGTTCGAATCCTATGAAGCGAAAATTCTATTTTTGGATTCGATAATTTTCCGATGGATTCATCAACTTTCACTATGAATTCATTATTTTTTGTTCTCACGTTCTCATGATAAAAATGGTTCTCACGTTAACCTCCCATATATATATATATATATATATATATATATATATATATATATATATATAAATTCAAATGAGAATAACTTTTATCCTAAAAACTAAGAACTAAATAAATTTGCTATAAAGTTGATTAATCCATTGATAAAGTTATGAATTCCAAAATTCAAAATTTTTCATCCGGGTTCAAATTCCATGAGGCGAAAATTCTATTTTTTGGATTCAGAACTTTCCCAACTGATTCATCAATTTTACAATGAATTCATCATTTTTGGTTCTCACGCTCACGATAAAAATAGTTTTCACGTTAATCCTTATATATATATATATATATATATATATATATATATATATATATATATATATATATTGGTGATGGTTCACGTGAGAATGCAAATGTTGGTGAGAAATAAAATTCAACATTTAACGATAAAATTGTTGCACTAAATGTATAAATTTTGTTGCACCAAATTATGTGCAACAACTTTATATCAAGTGCTACATTTTATATGTTAAATTTGATGCAGCAAATTTATACATTTATTGCAACAGTTTTATACGTTAAATGCTACATTCTTATTTCTCATCAATAATTATATTCCCACGTGATCCATCCCCTATATATATATATATATATATATGAGGTTGGTTATGGTGAGAAAACTCCTTAATGTACGAAAATAAGAATAGTAGCACATCTTTTATATTTGTGTAGCATAATCAGAATTAATATATTGCACATGTTAGTTTAGCACATATTTCATTCATTCGTAGCACATATGTTAAATATATTAGTTTAACACATCTTTCATTCAACAGAAGACAAGAAGAGTTATAGTGTTGCACAATAATCCGTATAGACACAAAACATAAAAGCAGAAGACACCGAAAATTAAATCTCAACCATTGATATAGAAATCAAAGCCAGATTCATTCATATTTCTTACCAAATTATTCATTCCTACCTGATCCATCTCCTATATATATGTATATAAACATGTGTTTTCTGTCTTATTTCGTAATGTACAATAAATTTTATTTATTTGAAAAGGAAACTAAACAATTGACAATGCATTTCAAATGTTATTAATATAACCGTTTTTTTTCAATTTAATACAGAAATATAACACTTTATTAATTAAATATGAATTTGTTGTTAGGACAATATAAGTATCTTTTTTATAGAGGTTTTCAATCTATGTGGAAATAGTACAAAAATAATTATTATTGAAATTTAAGAAGGATAAGAGTATAATAAATGGAGAATTTAGATAAATCAAAAGAAAAAAATATATATGAAAATACTACATAGGATCAAAAAATGGCGTGGCAAATTTTTCACTGATTGTATAATATAGAAGATTGCGTTGTACACTTTAAATATCACTATTCTTGAATTGAAAAACACAAATTTCCTAATAAAATATGTAGTCATCCAACCGTTTGATTGGCGTATTTTCATTTTATATTATTGTTACTTCATACTTATAAAATAAGTGAAATATATCAAGTTGATTTGGCATAGTATTGACGATACATTGTTTAATTATGAAAATTTCGAAACTATTACACTGCATTGGAGATAATTATAAAGTTTATGTAAAAATCAGTCTTTTTAACTAAACAACTCACAAGTAAAAAGAAAAACATAAGAATTCAGAAAATATTAATGAGTCATCACAGCTCCAATCCACGCCGATCAGGCGAGATCAGACAGCGTAGTAGGCTAGTAGCAGCGCTAATTAGCAAGATTGATTTTTTACAAACAGCAACAAATCTGTGATGTTTTAGCGGAAATCTAGAAGACCCAAAAACCATGAGGAACAGCGGCAGCAGCAACAGTAGAGACGAGGACAGAAACAAAGAAGTTTCTTCTTCACCTCCAGCTACCGATTCAAGATTCAATCAAACTCTTCGAAATGTTCAAGGGTACGTGCGTGTGCTGATTTTCCACTGTTTTAGATCTACACTTAAGTTTCTGGACACCCCTTTTCTTGCAGTGCCCATAACTTTATTGTTTATATAACTCCCATCTTACGGTTTCTCTTTAAGCAAGTCAATTATGAGAAGTTCTACGGAATTTTGTTATGGGATTGTGGGAATATAAGTTCTTGTTCGATTTTGTGACTAGTTAGTGTAAGTTTTAGTTAATTGATTCCATCTATTAGCTGCTGATGATAGAAATTATTGGTTGTGTGGTTTCTGTAAAGAATTTAGATCTTGAACTGTGAATTGAAGTTCTTCAGTGTGTTTATATGTGCTGATAGTTGACACTGCAACTGAATTGGTATTCAAAGTTTATAAGATCTGATCTGATGGATTTAGTGCCTTTGTGCTTCTTTGAGGCTTTTTTTGGTTACACGATCTAATGAATAGTGTAACTGAATATGTAAGCAAGTCTTAGTTGGTGTACTTGGTAGATCAAATTCATTCTCTAATTGTTCTATAACAACTCTGTAAAATGTCGATAGTTTGTTAAATGTTTGTGACGATTCGACTCGGCTATATGGTATTTTTTAATCTCTCTAAGTAATTGATTAGGCCTTTGCCTTAGATTAACTAGCTGTGTTCAATTACATAAGATAGGTTGCTCTCTTTTGTCATGAAATCTAAATCTTGTGCGACTAGGTTATTTCAGTTTATTCCTCCATCAAAAGAGTGAAAACCTAACATAGATTCTTATGTACAGTTTGCTCAAGGGTCGCAGCTTCCCTGGTAAGATATTGATATCTCGGAGATCAGACCCTCTGGATCCATCAACTCTGCATTCCCCAAACATTGACAGGAGGTCTCCCGAGAGTGATAGAGATCATAGCGAGCAACTGGATAGATCGACTGAGGTATCCATTTTTGTTGCCCAATTATATGATAAGATTTACAGAAATTCAAATGTTGAACCTCTGGCTTACTGTTTGATGTTCTTCATCATTCTAGGATGAACTTCAGAACAGAAATAGCACAAATGCTAGTTCCTCAGTTAACCATACAAAACCTTCAAGCACGAATAGTCAAAGCACATCAGAAGAGATCCCTAAGTCCAATGTGGGAGCTCGAGCTACAGACTCTGGTAGGCTTATGAAGTTCACAAAAGAATTATCTGGGTCCTCCGTGATCTTAGGTATGTACTTTTCTTCGTTTTCCATCAAACAAGTTAGGTAGAGATAATAATGTTTCAAGTTTATTTATGTGTTGTGAAACTGGATATGCATGAGCTTATAGCTTAATGGCATGCATCACAATTTTTTTCTCATTTCCCATCTTGATAGGAAAATAATACAAAATGTGGTGAAACCAGGTTTTCTGAGCCACTTCTCTGCACACCTCTTATGTGTTCTACAAACAACATGGCTACTCACTTGAATATCAATGAGACTATGAATGTAAATCAATTTTATATCTCTTAACATTAATTTCCATAAGTGGGAGTAATTTTGCAGTCTTCTTGTTGGGTTTAATATTGAAAGTCTCTCATGCCTATCTTCCTTACTCTCTTACTACTTTTCTTTTTTACTGATTTAATGCAGAAAAACTACGTGAATTGGCATGGAGCGGTGTGCCTCCCTATTTGCGTCCAACTGTGTGGAGACTTCTCTTGGTATGGGCATTCACAATTGATCCTTTTTGCATTAATGGATCACATAGATGTTTTAATAATTCAGATCATTTTCTTTTAGAGAGTTTTCTACTTGGAGTTTCTTGGAACATTGTTAGTCCTATTGCTATCTTTTTTGTTTGTATTCTAAGTGAGGAATATTGGGCTATAACTGGTGATGCTACAGAAGTGTAATTTATTCTTTATCTTTGAGCTTTTGCATCAATTCATGGAACATTTGTTGGTTGACCTTCTTATTCCTATCTTGTGATTGTTAAGGCTTATGATGCCACGGTTTAGTATAATTATTCAATTCTTGAATTTTAAAGATGCACTGACAACAGGGATATGCACCCTCTAATTCAGATAGAAGGGAGGGAGTTCTGAGAAGAAAGCGAATGGAGTATCTTGATCATGTTGCACAATATTATGAGATTCCTGATACACAGCGCACAGATGAAGAGATTAGCATGCTTCGTCAGGTTTTATAATCCTAGATCTTTTTTATGGTTCTTCTTGTGTCCTTTGGTGCATTATTCACACCACTTAATTATTATTTCTCGTGAACTTTTTAGATTGCTGTTGATTGTCCGAGAACTGCACCTGATCTGTCTTTCTTTCAACAAGCTGAAGTTCAGAAGTCATTGGAGCGAATACTTTATACATGGTTAGATGCACTTCCTCGATCTAATCATTTCATCTTTTGGATTTTATTGGTGGCCCTGTGCTCTCCTTTATGGGCATCTCAACAAAGAGTATTTGTGAGTGAAGGAAACTTGTTTCACGTTTCTATTCTAAAGGATTATTCTGGAATGATGTCTGTCTAGAATAGATTCGTTGGTGGTTAGGATATTTTGTTAGAAAATACAGGCTAGGATGATGCATGACAAATCACGATGACAATTTTGTGGTGCTAGTATAAGAAAAATAATTCCATTGATTTAACAAGTCCTAGTGTTCTAGGCATCTTCTTTTAGGGAGGGTTTTTATATTGTAAGTTTTAAGCATCTTTACTGTTTGCACTTTCTTGATCACTACTTGAAGATTCTTGGAACAACTGGAAAGAGTTTATTCCTCAATAAACCTCTTAATGAACAACTGGAAATAGTGTAGTTTTAACTGAAAAAATGCATCTTCTGAAAGCAAATTCACTGTGAAGGAATTTTAATTTAATGGTTATTAGATAGTCATCATGGGTCGAGCTCCAAATTTGTTTTTGCTTAATTATGGCTGTCTTTCTGGGAAATTAATATGGTATTTATCTTTGTAATAGATGCAGCTGTGTAATGTTAATAGTGATAAAATGATGAAAAGTCATGCATCCATTATCATTATTCTGTTTCTTTGATTCCTTTTATCATCCTTCATATTGAATTTCTAGAGTAAATAATGCTATTCTTTTCCCTTTGAAGGGCTATACGGCATCCTGCAAGTGGTTACGTGCAAGGAATAAACGATCTTGCGACTCCTTTCTTAGTTGTTTTCCTATCTGAATACCTGGAGGGCAGTATTGACACTTGGTCAATGGCTGATCTTTCTCGTGAGAAAATATTAAATGTAGAAGCTGATAGTTATTGGTGCCTTTCAAAGTTGCTCGACGGTATGCAAGACCATTACACGTTTGCCCAGCCAGGAATTCAACGCCTTGTGTTTAAGCTGAAGGAATTGGTTAGAAGAATTGATGGTATGATCTTGATAGTTAATCCATTTACCTTGTTGTTGCTTCATCATCTCGGATTCTTGTTGCTCCATTTTGCCAGTGTGTGATATTAGATGAAAATTTAGTTTTGGATTCAGTTTATCAACCTGTCCTTGTATTGAGGTCATTGATTAACCGATTAACTCATTTGTTTTTCCAAATGAATTAGAACCCGTTTCAAAGCACATAGAGGACCAGGGGCTCGAGTTTCTTCAATTTGCTTTCCGCTGGTTCAATTGCCTTCTTATACGCGAGGTTTGGAGCCTACATTGTCATGCTATTCAAGTTTAGAAGAGTTTAATATTGATATATACATTCTCCTAGCATAACCTTTCTATCAACTGTAAATGTTTTAATGTTATTTTCAGATTCCATTTGGTCTCGTTAGTCGTTTGTGGGACACATATCTTGCTGAAGGGGATGCCCTACCAGATTTTCTCGTTTACATATCTGCCAGCTTTCTGTTGACGGTAAGATCACTTTGTATATTGTGTCTATGGCTATTTTTGTGATGAAAATATGCGGCTTGAAAAATTAAAACTCAGCGCATTGTAAATAGACATCATTGTATTATTACATTCTTATTGCGAACTCTTAGTTTTCGGGCGTTTAGCTTAGTTATGAAGTGGAGATTGTAATTGTGTGTTTGCAGTGGTCAGACAAGCTACGGAAGCTGGATTTTCAGGAGATGGTGATGTTTCTTCAGCAGCTTCCTACCCACAACTGGAGCGATGTTGAACTAGAGATGGTGCTTTCTCAAGCTTATATGTGGCACACCATGTTCAACAACTCACCTAGTCATTTAGCAGGCTGAATAATCATTTTTACTGTTTCTTATTCCTTTAACTTTTCGTGATTTTTTAACTGAATTTTTATGCTGTTGGCATTGCTGCTGCCTGCTGTATTATCTTGTAATTTGGCTCTAATTTCACATTTGAAACAGTTGTGGAAAACATTTGTAAAAATAGTAACTTTTGGATCCACTTATTGTGACGCTCAGTAGTTTCCATTAGTACCTGCAAATTAAACAGATGTAGTTGTTTATAGCATATCATTTAAGTTCCACATGACTGTGTTGAGCAATACCAACTAAAATTTATACGTTATTATTTGGTCAAAATAAGATATGTTGTAGGGTTCTTAAACTTATCGAACAAGGTTTGAAGTTTGAACTTAATTTTGACAAACGATCCAAAATTTGAGCTAAATCTCTGTTTTTCACATGAGCGAAGAAACCAAACTACACTTCTACCTTTCTACCCAGCTAAGAAATAGCGACTTCATCTTTGATATAGCTTGCTCGATGTTTTGTGCATTCCAGATGAAAACATACTTGCATCATATCATAAAACCAACCAAATTCTTCCAGCCCATTGGCGATGAAGGAACAGAACAAAATTGGATCAGCTCCAAGTCACGCATATATGATCACAATAAGCACGATTGACATCTTCAGATGATAACGAGTTTCTTCCTCTTCGGCTGCAACAAGACAACTCATATGATGAGACAGAGAAGAAAATGACTCTCATTATCTCATACAACATGTAGTAAAGGATATCATCAGGAAGCAATGGAAGTAAAATCCACTAGTGATAAAAGGAAATTTGGCAGTTTCATGACAGGGTCTACATAACTCTTATGTTCCAATCTGATACAAGATACAGGAAATAGATAACTTAAAAATAGGTAGTAAATATGTAAACGTGCTTAGTCCTGCTTCTTAAAAACCGTAAAGTTGTAACTATAATGAAAATCACAATAACACAAACTCTGCAACAATTTCTGAGAACCCTCTGCAACAATAAACGATATCCAAATTTCTGAGAGCCCTCTTGAATTCACTATTATGGTTTACTTAGATTTCAGAATTCTCACTTTAAGGACTTAAAAAAATGTTTATGATTCATGATTATATAGCAAAGTTTTGCTGCTCTGTTCCAAAAGAGTATCTATCCAATGGCATATTGATGCAAGGGACTACTAGAAACTCTCATCCTAATATAGCATATATGAAAACTCCCAACTATAAAGCTAGCAAAAAAAAGCAAGTGCCAAAAATATTCTGAGCTGTAGATGCATCTCAGTATCCAATCAACCATAATTCTGGAATATAAACTCACTAGGTGAAACCATCATAGGTAGGTGTGGAAAAAGAAGATCTAGGTCGACCATCACTTGGAATCTAAACTATAAAAGGTGAAGGTAAATATGCCAAGTTCACAAAATCTTTCTAGTTCATGTAAAGTAGTGGTCAAAAATAATTTTCAAATTGATGGAAACAATCTCTTATTAAGCAAGTAAGAACGTAGAAACAAAAGTTAACACCTACAAACGAGGAGATTAAAGGTAATGGATACTCACATGCTTCCTTTCAACATCTTCAAGAAACTTGTTAGGGTAATCAAAATACTCAGCACATTCTTTTCTTATTGCGTCCGAAAAGGCATCCTCACCAGCCTTTTCGAGATTTCTTATCAAAATTGTCAGTGTTAACTTATCCGGGACATATCCTGAAGCCTTCATTAGCTCATACATTTTTATTGCTTTATTCACCATTCCAACTTTGAAATATGCTCCAATCAGTTCGGTATAGGTTCTCACATCAGGTTGCAGGCCTTCATTTCGCAGTTCCAACAAGAGCTGTTCAACCATCTCAATCATTCTGCGCTTACCCACCATCAATATCATGTCATTGAACAGAGATAGATCCGGTACATACCACGTCTCTTTCCTCACAAAATTAAACACCTGAAACCTAGTGACTTTTAGATAGTAAGCTAATTCGAATAGAGTAAACAAAAATGAGGCACAGTCCGGTACATCCAGATGCATGATACATCCACTGTAATTAAATTCTAATTGTGATTAATAAATCCTAATTGGGGATTGATGAATCCTAATTGGATTGGATACACCGTACATTCTGTGCACACAAGTTTTTGCCGATAAAAAAATAACAAAGCTGATTAAGTTATCACCCATCAAGAGACTAAGACCTCCAGCCCTAAACAGAAATTCTCTATGTTTTTCAATCCCAATCCCGACAAATGCACACACACACTAAAAAAAAACTTCAACAAAGATCAAATCTCAACTGCTAGAAGCATGCGGCAACAAACTTAGACAATATGTAAAGAGAATAAGACCATATATTAATATAGAACAACATGCCTTGAGGGCTAAGTCCAATTCATTTTGCCTCTGCAATTCGGCCAATGTATCCTCTAAATCGGCCTTCAGAAGCCTGCTGAGCTTAGTGGTGAAAACTTGCTCCAATTTAGAAGGCGATTTTTGCGCCAATTTCAAGGATTGAACTGCTTGAATGGCTTCGGAGGAGAGCACTCGCGTTCTCCACATAGGTTTTCTGGGGCCATTTCTAAGACCTCCGCAAGTGATTCTCAGTGTGTGGACAAAGGTCGGAATCTGAGGCTTTTGTTGAATGCCCAGTTGTGAAAACTGGAGTTTGAAGCTGCCCATTACACCTTGAGGGAGAGCTCAGACCCTGAATTGGAGAATTGAGAGAACTAGGGCAGAAGACGTCAATTTGGGGATTTTCTAGTCGAACATATTCGGTAGAATTCTTCAATATTGATTCAAAGGAAGAAGATCCTCTGCAGAAAAACACACACACACACACAATGCAGAGGTGTTCACGGATCGGCCGGTTCCAGTTCGGAACCGCCGGTTCGGCGGTTTGGAAATTCGGAACCAAAATCGGCCCGTTAAAGGGTATAAACGGTTCCGGTGGATCGCCCTTTTTTTTTTTTTTTTATTCTTTAATTATATTTATATATATAGATGAAGAAAAAAATAATATTGGGACACAATATTTAGTAAATGAAATAAGAAAAATATTTTATTACACTTTCTTTTGTCACATTACAATTTACAACTTATAATAAACTAAAACTTATAAAAAAAATTACAACTTATGCAAATAAAATCATACTTTAATTTAATTGAAGACAAAAAAAAAGAGATTGAACTTAATTATAATATTGGAAAATATTATAATTAAGTTACCTACGTATCACGATTAAGGAAAATCGACGTTTCACACGGTTCGGAACCGGAACCGTGTGAACCGTTGGTTCCATTTTATTTTATTTTTATTTTTTTTATGTTTTAGATGTTATTTCATGTGTTTTATATAATAATAATTGTATTTTGATGATATTAAACATATTACATTAAAAAAAAATAAAAAATAAAAAAAAATACATGAACCGGCGGTTCGGAACTGCCGGTTCAACGGTTCCGGATTTACCAACCCGGAACCGAAACCGTATAGGAGGCGGTCCGGTTCGGAATCGGAACCGTTGACCACCGAAACCGTTGACCCGGTTCCGGTTCTGGGTTGGTTGAACACCTCTAACACAATGTGCTCCAAAACGCTTTACGTTTCTTTTATTTTTACTTTTAACACAATTTTTTTTAAGTTTTAGTTGACACAAAAACTTCTATATATCCGTCTGCATTATAAGGACGAACTGATAAAAATATTATTTATATTAAAAAATATCTTTTGTTTAAGTACCAATGTATTTACATTGAAGAAAAATATCAAATATCATTCACACTAAAGAAAAATATTAAAATTTATATATACGGACGAATATGTATGAGATCACCTCTTTAGTTGATAATCGTAATTGGTGTGTCCTTTCACACTTACTTCATGATTATTCTATAGATTCATTACTAAATTTTAAATGAAGATTATTAAGAATTAACAAATTCAATTAATCAATTATAATTGATATTTAAAAAGTAATTTAATTGGACATTACTAAAATTGATTAAAGTTTATATATTTTAATTAAAATTAATATATTCTAATTAAAACTCTAAATAAACATCCCTGCAAGAGTTTTGGTGTTATAAAAATGGCATTTTTTGTTCCAAAAGAGAAAGAAGCTTTTTTTTGGAACCTCATCCACTTTAAGGGGTGTGAAACTTTTATATTCTTTAGATTAAAATTTTTATACTGCAGTTATTAAAATTTGATATTTGGTCATTGTCTTAATCTATTAAGTATTGACCAATTAAATATTGGGGTATAAAATTGCATTTTCTGTGCGTAGAAAAGTGAAAATATACATAACAACTGATGTCTCTCTCAGTGTTTCTACCCATCCCTACCAGATCCTTCGATTCTTCGTTCTCTAACATTCATATCCAGTTATCCGATGGCGATGGCGACGGCGATCCACCGCCGCCGCCGTATTACAGGCTATACAAAAACTACTCCCAGGACCCCGACTCCTGCCCCGCGCCGCCTCCTCCTATTCAGGGCCCATACTTCCTCTATGGCGCCAGCTACACGGTATCCCTCAATTTCCAACTTCTATCTTCCAATACTTTTTCAATGAAGTATGAAAGAATGATCAATTGTTGCGTTTCCTTCTTTGCTTAATAGTTATATTCTTAAACATGATATTTCCTCGAAGGCTTTTCTCCTAGACCTAAATTACTATATACTGCAGTTGTAGAATGCAATTACCTATTAACAACAATAAATTGGGGGATATGATACTTTATTTTTCTAAGCTTGTCTTTTAACTATCTTGTAGACGGATGATGTCCTTCCAGGTCTAGAAGAACAGGGTGTTCGTCAGTTGTACCCTAAAGGCCCAAATATAGGTATGTGCCTTGAATTTGTACTTTTCAGTGAATACTAAAGTTAATATTGAAACTTGATTGAGTTGATGTGGAAGCTTAAAATGTCAATTACTTTGTTGTTTGTCTGTTCTGTTATGCTTTTAGAAGATGTTTGTTTCTTGTTTTTATATTTATAGTTTGAGCATTGTTCATAGAAAAATAACATAGTTTTATAGCTTGGGTTGCTTATGAGACTGAATGATAATGTAAGTCCACATCTTCTGGATATGTCTAAAATGTTCAGAAGCCTATGTCTTGGTGAAAAATTTCATCTGAGTCCTCCATTTGTTATCTGTAAATTAGCCATTCCTCTTTACTTGTCAGATGTGAAGTTTCATAACTACCGCTTATTTCAATATTGACTGAGTTATAGATATGTAGCAAGGAGAACAGGATTTACAAGCTTTGAGAGCTTCAGCACGAAAAAATTCAAAATTTTGATAAGAAATACTCTGGTTTTTCAATAAATCAATATGCTTTTATCTAGATTTGAATGTCCACTTCAAATAGGTGGAATACTCATATACATTAGTCAAATATAGTATTTTAAAGGAACCTTAGTCTATGACATCTATGACTCCAAGCCTGTGCCTGAAATATGCTGACCCTGAACTTTCTCCTTTAATTAATACAGAACTTGGTATACCATCTAGTTCCCATAAGACATTGTCTCAGCAGCAAATGACTGCATCGACCATGGAATTCACTATGAACATCACAATGGTTGAGGTTGGGCATGAAAAAAAGAGAACCCTAGAAGTTAAGAGTGAATAGTTATATTTTTTTCCATAACATGCAATCTAAATGATATCTGGAAATGATATTGAGAAATTATAGAATTTAGTCTTTTTAACCTCGTTTTGGTGCTAGTTCCTGGCATTTTGTTAAAACGCTGGACATGGTATTGGTTCATACGTTAATTGGAAGTGTGTAAATCTGCAAAAGATAATTTTATTCTAAACCAGAAAATCAAATTTCAATCCAGTAATCAAATCAAGCATATAGTTTTCATTATTAAGATACGAAAAAAGGTTAAGAGTATTCTTCTGTTTTTAGTATTGATGTTCTTGTTGAAATATCTGTATTCTCATGCTTATGAAGATGTAATCTAGCAAATTTACTTTTATTTCATATCTTTAGTATATTGATGAAAAGATGCTGTCCAAAACTGAATTTGTTCATTGATTTTCATTAGATTTCAAGAAAGAGCTCAGGTCTCTGAACAGGGAACTGCAATTAAATATTTTGGAGCTTGCTGATGTTCTTGTAGAGCGTCCATCACAGTATGCTAGGAGAGTAGAAGACATCTCTTTAATTTTCAAGAACTTATATCACCTTCTGAATTCTCTGCGTCCACACCAGGTGAAGTAACTTAGGCTGCATTGATTTAGTTGTTGATTGAAGAAATAAATTTAGGCTTTTGGCTTCTGCTTTATTCGCATTGTACCTTTATTTTCTCAGGCTAGAGCAACATTGATACATATTCTAGAACTCCAGATACAGAGGCGTAAACAAGCTGTGGAAGACATTAAAAGGTATGTCACCTATAGACTTGGTTTAAGCAAGACTCAGTGTTTGAATGTCAAGACTCTCTCTCTCTAGAAACACGATCTATTATCCCTGCTAAATTCTTGCATCGCATGCTAGTAAAGTTGGTTTATGCTTTCCACTAGATAATATTGATGTTTGTATATCCGGTGATCAGGAGAAGAGAGGAAGCACAGAGGCTTCTAACGGAGGCGCTTGGAGCTCTCGATGGACAATAAGGATCAACTCATAGCTTCATGTTACGATATGCTTCCAAATGCTATTAAGGAGCATTCACTCTACTCAGCTAACACACTAATTCTGCAAATGGGGCTGACTTTCAAGACACTGTTGCATTTTGCAGCCAACTCTTCTGTTGAATTTTTTATTTTCATTTTCTTTTTTGAGGTAAAACACTTCTGTTGATTTGATTATGTAAAATCTGGTAATATTCTGAGTGTAGCCTAGCGTGCCTCTAGAATGTGTATGGGCATGTTCATTCTGCAAAATACTAAGAAACCTAGTTGCACTGGGACCTATATACAATTCTGCATAATGTGACTTGCCTGATACGCCGCACCTACAATAGGCCGGATGTAGGAAAGTAGTTTGGGAAAGTTCAGATAGAAATTTTTGAGTGATGAAGGTGTTAACTTGAAAGATTTTGTCAAACTAATAAACATAAATTTAAAAATAAAAAAAAAATGGTTGGGGGCATTGGGGTTGTTGAAGCCCTCACCACCCCCTGCTTATAGTATAAGATGTTGTACATGCATAGACAAATATTTTAGAAGATGTTTATTCAAGTGATAAGATGGATTTAATTATTATTTATTTTGATAAATATATTAATTTTATTTATTTGATCATCTTATTTTGTAAAAATTATGTTTCATCAAATTATTTTATCATTCAAAATAAATGCTCTTTGTGATATAAGTTATGAATATTTGGCGATTTGGACAATTGAGAGTGGATGGGTACGGGTGAGGCAAAAAAACTGAAAAACCGAATCAATCGAGAAATCGTATCGAAATTATGGTTAATCGAACCGATCGATTCAGTTTTTTCTGTAATTTTAAATAACCGGTGGTGTCAGTTCGGTTTCGGTTTTTAAGTTTAAAAAACCGATTGTTAACCGGTCGAACTATATTAATTATATACTTATATAACTGAATTAAACCATATCATTTAGTTAATATAGGCCCAAAACTGAAAAAAAAAAGACTTCAGCCCAACACAAAAATATTTGTTGGCCCAATCTCCTTCTCTTTCTCTCATGTGCTTGGTTGCTCTCTCGTCTCTCATTTCCGACGCGCGCACACACGAAGCCCTACATTTCTCTCTGAATTTTTTCTCGTCTCTCTGGGATCCAGCGAGCCCACGGCGTCGGCTACTAAGAGCCGTTAAACAGTATAAAATAAAATTAGTAGATGTGCAATATTATGTGTTGCTTTTTTCATAATTTTGGTTTTTATTTTTGCTTGAAATTTATGATTAAAAGGTAATTTAGACATATATCCTAGAATGGAGTTTAATGTTAATATATATCCTAGAAGGGAGTTTAATGTTAATATATATATATATATATATAGAGCAATTTATATATTTTTAAGAGAGAAAATTATTTATGCCAACTTAGGATTGTAAAGATAAGATATAATCACCATCTTAAAAATAAATAAGTGTTACAAAATGCCTTTCAGTCACTATTTCTGTATTATTTTTTCATTGCATTTTCTGAAAAATTCAGATTTTTCATGAAAAAAACAATTACTACTAAATTTTATTATTTCCTTGCTCTCTCCAGTTATCCCGTTTCAATCTCGGGCTCTCGGCACTCTTCAGTATCGGCAAACCAGTTTTTCTGTTTTCTATATTTCTTTCTCGCTCTTAGCTTCACCCACGTCGCCAGCACCATCTCACACCACTCTCCTTTCTTCGCGACATTCGAGAGCCGCCGCGAGCTGCTGATCACCGTCCAATTGACGCTGCCTCCGTGAGCTCAGAGCGCGCTGCGTTCGCAACAATTCCCTAACTCAAAACTCTAGAGCCCCAAATTTTAAGATTCTAAGTTAATAATTGTTCTTCAATTGTTAAAGAATATCAGTGTGTAATGAACTTCACTTTACCCAATAGCAGGGTATTTTCGTCATCGTAGTGATATTTTCTCAATATGCTATTTCCTTATCATACCAATGCATTTTCGTTGCAGGTTTCTAACTTAGTTCTCTTTTTGGGGCTGAAAGGAAATCCTACAGGAGTTTAAATGCTCCAACAACTATCGATTGGTGCTTTTGTGCCATGGACTCCACCAAACGGGAGTAAGCCTCGCAATTTTTCCTATAACCTTCTTATACTGATTACTTGAGAATATAATGAAGTTTCCCATTCGATTTCATTATCTAACAGACAAAAATACACCACTGTTTTGATGATTGAGATGTGTAATCCATTCAAATTGATGCATCTATGTCCAATTTGTAATTTTTTGTCATTTATTTCTTGTTTTTTTTTGTTTGGGAGATTGAAACTATGGCATAATTTATGCTTTATGCTTTTCTTGGCAGGTGCTTCACTAGGTCCGAGAGAAATTAAGACGTCGGATGCTCCACTTCCAAGATCAATTTTCAATGGACAGAAGGTTCTTTTTCAGCCATTGCAGATTTCTCTTGTTTCTGTCCCGCATGTTTGTCAATTTCTTGTCTTGTTAATGGCTGCTTGGTGACTTAGAATATGTCTTCTCTGATACTCGACCTATCTTATTAAAATACTTTCTTGCAATTTGACAAAAGTAGATCACCTCACCTAGAAGCTGTCTGTGTTAAAGATTCATCTCCTCCGTCACTGATTGTAAGTTAAATCTGCTCGATGAACATTCTCCTTTCTCCTCCTTGATTGTTTGATGGTTCTTCTGGAAGAAAGAACCCTTTGTTCATTGAAATGCTAGCTGCCGAAGATTCGATGCTACTGCAAAGTCCTTTGACTAGTGAAATTTTCCCAAAGCCATTCTTTATTGTTATAAATGAGTTCCTATGGTGTCATCACCAAGTCAAACACTGGATGATGAATGGACCTAATAAGGGATGAAAATGTTCTGATGTGATATGTGCTGTTTTTCGTTTGAAAGAAGTGATATGGTAGTTGTAGAGCTGTCCTTTATTGTTTCTGCAATATTTCTTTTGCTAGTTTAAGGGTAGAGTATATTTGCTTCTGCCAACTTAGACCTTGGATTCTAAAATAGTAATATTATGCATGAAGACTGAAGGAGAAGAGAACTAATGCAAGGGAATGATACATGCCATTGATTCTTTTGAGGAAGAGAGATGGTTCATTTAGCTCCATTTAATATTTTTTCTTAGAAGTAGAATGCTTTTTACTATCATGGGGGTAGATGTCTCATAAGACTTTGAGTTGATAAATTATTTTTCGTTTCAGTACTATTAAAGACCCCTTCGATAATGTATAATGTATGCCTCTGCCTGTTGCTTTATGCCGCGTTTTAGTTTATTTCACAAGCACATAGTGGTCACTTTTTAGTTTGCCACTCCCGATTGACCTGTGTATTGTAATATGTGATATTAGTACACAAAAGGTTACTTCACTTGAATTATTGCCTTACCTATCCTGAAGAAGCTTGACAGCTGCTTTTGCAGTTTCAGGTTCGCCTTGTGTATAGGACTGCTGATTCCAGATTGAGACCAGAAATATTCTGTTGCGGATATGGACGCTAACCATCGTCGTGGCGCGAAGAAACGTGAGATACTACCCCAGAATGTGGATCTTCCACCAGTATTGCCAAAGAAGAAGAAGAAGCCCTTTCCCATTCCTCTAAAGAAGATTCAGGAAGCGGCAAGAGAAGATAAGAAGCTTGCGCAAATGGGGATTGAGAAACCCCTCGAGCCTCCAAAAAATGGAATACTTGTACCTGACCTGACACCAGTAGCTTACGAAGTACTCGATGCTTGGAAAGTTTTAATTAGCGGACTTGCTCAAATTTTGCATGTTGTTCCAGTCCATGCTTGCAGGTATTGCTCTGAACTAGAATGTATTATGATCCGTCATCTTCCCCCCACTGGCGATGTGGATTTATTATAGCCCTCATGAGTTATTTTCTTGTGCTTTGTTCTTGCAGTGAGTGCTCAGAAATTCATGTTGCCCAGATCGGACACAAAATTCAAGACTGTCATGGTCCAACTAGTGGAAGCCGCAGAAGTTACCATTCATGGATTAAGGGTTCCATCAATGATGTTCTCACCCCAATCGAGTCATACCATATGTACGACCCATATGGCCGGCGGATTAAGCATGAAACCAGATTTAGCTACGACAGGATTCCTGCAGTAGTTGAACTCTGCATCCAAGCTGGCGTCGAGTTGCCAGAATATCCTTCACGAAGGAGAACAGAACCGATCCGAATGCTCGGTAAAAAGGTTGTCGACATAGGTGGATATGTCGACGAGCCTCAACCCTACCAACCGGGTAGTCCAGGGTCGCAGATTGTCGAACTCGACACCCACAGGGCCCTAGAGCGGTTTCCTTCCCGACGGAGCAGGAGGTCCCTATGGTTGCACAGGCTACCATCAATGCGTACGAGAAAGTCAGGTGGGGTGTGACGAAGCTGATGAGAAAATACAGCGTCAAGGCGTGCGGTTACTGCTCGGAGGTGCACATGGGGCCATGGGGCCACAACGCGAAGCTCTGCGGAGAGTTCAAGCATCAATGGAGGGATGGGAAGCACGGTTGGCAGGACGCGATAGTTGATGAGGTGTTCCCCCCAAATTATGTGTGGCATGTCGAAGACCCGAAAGGGCCTCCGTTGAAGAGCGCTCTCAAGCAATTCTACGGCAAGGTTCCGGCGGTGGTTCAGTTGTGTGTGCAGGCTGGTGCTCGTGTCCCTAACAAATACAAGCCGATGATGAGGGTCGACATTGTCGTCCCAGAAGATAAAGAGGCTCGCTTCGTTGCGTAGCCTGTGCTGTGCGTATATGGTATAACCAGGATGCACTTACTGTACATAGACAGCATATTATGTTAAATTTTCTTTAGAACCTCTGTGAAAATATTTACACTCTGGGATCCATGTGTTTTAAATCAAACAAGCCACTTTACAAAAGATGTTAAATTCCTAAAATTAAAGCTCTTCTTATGGGCCTTAGAAATAAAGGAAAAAATATATCTGAAAATGCATTTCAATCAAATTTTAGCAAATAAGGTGAAAGATTGATTAACATTACAAACACTTAATTAAATCCCAAATCTGTACCATGTTTATATAGCAGCACTAATGCAGCGCAAAAATATACACACTTCGACACACTCCATCTCCTTCCATTACAGTTAAAAAAAACGATTTATTGAAGAAATTATTTGGACTGACGCCTAGTTGATATAGGGGTTGTTCTTGTTGGTGAAACGGCAGTTCTGGCGAATCTCTCCTTGCTTCCTGGTGAGCACCTTCAAACCCCCCATCCTGTTGATGGAGAGCGCAAACTGCCGCCGGAAGAGCTCGTGGGCGCCGGCGTACTCGAGCGCCAGCTGCGTGGTGTTGTAGTTGTGGAGCAGCTCCTGATCCGACCTCAAAACGGCGTTGTTGGCCAGAACGTTGGTATAATAAGTGTTGGTGAACTTGTACTGTCCTCCGTTTTTGTCGGTCAGGAACACGGTCGGGTCCTTCTGCCCCTTCTTCAGGGATTTGGGGCATTGTTTCCGCAGTTTTTCCAGCTCGGATTTGCTCATCGACGGGTCGGGTTTCCCCGTGTTGTTGAAGTTGTAGAGGCGGCCGTTGACGTGGGCGCAGTGCGTTTTCCCCATCGTGTGCGCTCCTGAGAGTCGGAAATGTGGATATATTAGTGAAACACGATATGTAACCACAGGTGGAGCCAGTGGGAGTTCGGGTGGGCTCAAGCACTCCCAACAATTTTTGCCCTTGAAAATTTAGATATATATATATTTTGAAATACTTAATTTTTTTCTATTTTAGCTCCTCCCTTCATGCTATATTTATGGTCTTATGGATGTAATGCAAATGTGTAACGCTATTGTTTTGATTTATTTTTATTTCTTTTTACCTAGAAGAGTAGCGTAGTCCATGTCGTCTAGGCCCTTGGATTTGAAGTAGGCGATGCCTTGATCGATGGAGATAGCGGGGGACGGGAGATCCACCCATGATGCTTTTGATTCCACTCCGTCTCTTCTGCCTAAGAACACTGGATATGATGGTGCTCCCGACTGTCGTTCAATATTCGTTTATCAGTTACTAATCGTGTGTTGATTTAATGATAGAGTGATTAATATTTGATGACAAAATTTTCATGTTTAAATCTACTATCACACGATTTTTAAAAATTTGTACGTCCAACTAATCAAGCAAAGAAAGAGAGAGAGAGTTACCAAATGAAGGGCGTCTCGAGTAGCAAGTTGGAGGATGTCAGCACAGGAAACAGCGCGGGGGCAGCGTATTTCTAGAACCTTCTTGATCTTGTCAATCAGCACGAAGCCATCCAACCTTGAGTTTTGGGGGGCTGTTTTCTCTGTGTGGGGGCCGTCCAGTAGAATCGATGCGTCGCACCCCTGCAATTAATTAATTGTTGCATTAATTATCAATCAGTAACTCTCATCTAATTCTCATCATTGTTAGATTAATAAGATACTTATTATGTTAGAACTTAGTATTGTCATTAGATGCTGAACATATAGCTTCCTCATGCTATATTGAGTTCAAACATGCGTCTACATTAGGGCTGCTAATTTTCGACACGACACGAACACGTACGAAATTAACGGGTTAGTGTTCAGTCTTATCGTGTTCGTGTCCTTATCGTATCGACACGATAATTTCGTGTCGTGTTCGTGTCGGATCCGTGTCGTGTTCGTGTAACTCGATAATTTTCGATTTGCATTCGTTTTCGTGTCGGATCGTATCGTTTTCGTATAATTCGATAATATTTATATATATTTAATATTAATTTAATTATATTTTATATATTTTTAGTTCTTTTATTTATTTATTTTCTAATTTTAATTTAAATTTATTGTTTTGTGTCGTGTCGTTATCGTGTCGTGTCAACACGAAAAAAATCGTGTCATATTCGTGTTCTTTCGTGTCCGTGTCAGTACATTTCGTGTTCGTGTCGGGCAGATCCTTAATGGATCGTGTTAAGCTTATTAATTAAGCGTGTGTTTGGCCAAGCTTATTTTAGAGAATTTATAAATTCCAAGAGCTTATAAGATATTTCCAGAACTTATAAGAGATAATGTTTTAAGAGCTTATAAGTTGTTAAAATATATGAATTATTGATCTTATAAGCTAGAGAAATAATCATGAGTTAGAGAGAGAAAATCATAGTTATAGATAAAATTGAAGATATGTGAAGTTAATAGTATATATATAAGTTATAACAAATTATAGTAAGATTATTTTGGTATATTTATGATTGCTTATAAACTTATGAAAAAATAAATTGAGGTTAATAACTTATTTTTAGAAGAGCTTATAAGTTGTTGAGACTTATTTTCACAGTTTATAAGGTGTTTAAGAACTTATTTTATCAAATATTTTATAATAATTTATAAACTCCTAAATATCTTATAAATTATTTTAAAGAGTTTATAAGCCAGTGCTCTAAGTTTATTAAGATGACATGATTACGTGAATATTATGTTATAATTAATTTTAAGAAAGACCTAGTCATGGACAGCTGTCTCTACATACTTATTGGAGACTGCGAAGCATTAATTAATTCAAACTGACGAATAAATCATAAAGAGGAAGTGATCGGTTCAATTTATCCAAGGGAGTGTATATTAATTAACATAAAGATCTATCTTGTGTGCGTGTGTTGGCGCAGTGGTAGAGTAGTTAATGTAAAATAATCCACGTTACTTTAAATTTCTAAATTAAATTGACCAAAAAAATAAAGATCTATCTTGTTATATGAAAAAAAAAAAAAATCTAAAGCAATAAATGAAGTGATCAGAATTAGTCCCATCTTCTTCTTAAAAAAAAAAGAATTGGAAGGTGTTTGGCTGAACTTATATATAAATTATTTTGGAGAGTTTATAAATTCGTTCTTAATCTCATCTTTGAGGTCGTAGCTAATATTAGAATTTAATTTAATAACGATAATATCAACAAAATGTAACTGGTTAGCACTAATGTGCTTCAAAAACATCATTCTACCTATATATTACCAAATATATATGTAGTGTAATGAAATTTTGCATTGTAAAATCCCAACTAAAATGGCAGTTATATATACAGCTTTTATAAGAGAATAATATTTTTCAGACTTCTATGGCAATAATTCGGAACAGTATATCTCATTAATTATTTTATAAATGCATCATATATAGTTTATGCTGTTGATGTAAGACACAATTTATATACAAAAACACAGCATTAATTCACCAAATTATGATAAGGATTAAAAGCAGAACTCACATTAACCATGCAGTCGGCGTAGAGCAACTTAAGCAGCTTGGCGGTGATGTTCATGCTCCGCGGCTTATCTTTATTCCACCACAACTGCACTTGGTGGTTCACAAACGCTTCCACATTCGCGCAGGTGTTGAGCTTCTTGTAAAAATGCCGCTGCAGCGCCTTCGACTCAGGCGTCAGCGTCACCGCCGCCTGCATCCGTCCCACGTACAAGCTCAGCCCTAGAGCCACCACCAACGATATCACTATCAAATCAACCCCACCTTCTCTCCTCGTCATTTTTGCTTTTCTCCACAATCTCTGTTTAGTATTTATGGAGCTTATTAATTATGTATTGTGTCGAAAACTGTTCAGCAATGAGCGTCATTATATAGTGAGGCATGGCGTGGGAACACATCGAAAATGCCAAGGTGTAAATAATGTTAAAATATATATGCTTCAGATTTTTTGCTTCAATTTTAATTTTTTGAAGGAAATGTTTGCTTCATTTATTAGCTTGTTCCCGTTGATCCGTTATTTTATTATTCTCCACATGCCGTACTAAGTTTACGTTGCCCCTTCAAAAAAAAAGAGAGAAAAGTTTACGTTGCATGCCATGCTTATTTTTATAGAATTTCCTTAGGGTTTTCTTTCGAGAGGGGTTTTTACGTCATTTTGTAATTCTCCTTGGTGACAAAGTCTACGTTGACATGCATAATGTAATATAATTTCTTTAGGACTTTGGAGAGAGGTTTCCATGTCGATAGAGATTTCTCATTCTCATAAATGGAGTAATATTATCATTCACTCTCTTCCCGCCGAAGAAGCATTTGAGCGCACTCTATCCTTTTTTTTTTCTTTAGTTCAATGTCTAATATTTTAATTTTATTCTATAACCATTAGTTAGGATTCACCAATCTAATTAGGGATTATAATTATTTTTACATATTTAATTTGTAATTTTATAATTAATAATTGATTATTTCATATTTAAGGTATATAATTTTTAAGCTGCATGTGTAATAATAATAATAATAATAATAATATTAGTGGATGAATATGATTAAAATTGTGAAATTTAATAATAGTAAGACACAAAAGAACTATGGGACAGAGGATCCGATTACTGAATAAGTGTTCTATTATTTAAAAGATTTAGTCATCGAATAAATGTCAAATATCAACATTCTATATATAAGTGTTCTATGACTTTACGGACTCTTCGTATTTTCCAGAATAATTAGAAACTAAATGAGTAAATTTGATTACTTCCTTCATATACGTCTATTGACAATTTAGAATATGTATTCGAGGCGATCGAAAATAAGATTTTCTGAAAAAATCATGCAGTGAATCTTCTCTTTAAATAAGAAAGGGTTTAATTCCTACGACCCTAGCTCCCTCCAACAACTAAAGAAAGGGTAATATCATAACTCCGAATATATTTAAGCATATTTCTATTGATTTATACTAAGGGGGTGTTTGGCTAAGCTTATTTTAGAGAGCTTATAAGCTCCAAGAGCTTATAAGAGGTAATGTCTCAAGTGCTTATAAGTTGTTAAAGTGTTTGGATAATTGATCTTATGATAAGCTAGAGAAAGAATCGTGAGTTAGAGAGAGAAAATCATAGTTAGATAGATAAAATTGACGAGAGGTGGAGTTGATAGTGTGTGTAGGAAATAACGAATTATAATAAAGTTATTTTGGTAAATTCATGATTGCTTATAAGTTTATGAAAAATTAAGTTAGGGTTGACCAACTTATTTTTAGGGGAGCTTATAAGCTATTGGAACTTATTTTCACAGCTTATAAGCTGTTTAGGAGCTTATTTTGCCATATACTTTACAACAGCTTATAAGCTCCTAAACATCTTATAAGCTGTTTTAAAGAGTTTATAATCTCAGCCAAACACCCTCTAAGTACAACTACGGAAACTTTGTCTACGTTTATTGATTCATACTTAAGTACAATTATATATATAAGTCACGCGTTTGTAACAAGGAAGTGAGTAGATTTCAAGTCATTTTGAAACATTTCCAACCATCAAATTTAGTACGTTACAAGACTTAAAATGAGTGTGTTAGTTGTCAACTCTCAAAAATCTTTGACAACCAAAAACCAACAAAGTTGCTTTCCTCTTTCTTTTGGCTAAGCAAAATGCTTGAAGATGTGGTATTTTCTCCGAGTTTTAAAATCACAGTATTGGTCAACTACTGAAATCTATATGCTGCACTTCAAACAATAATTAACAAAAATTTATCATAAAATAAATTCTTTTTTTCTACAAGAATAATTGCATGTCGGTCCGATATCTTGTGAGGGTATGTATTAAACCAAGAAGTTGCTATTAAGCTTCATTGGCATTGCTTTAATTAATTGTGACCTCTTTCTTATAAGTCTGTATTATCTAGAATTTTGATTATACAAATCTTAATCCTAGATTTTTTCAATAGCCGTTGATATGTGAAACATTATAATTTGGATTCAGAAATATCAAAGTTTTATATAAATTTTTATATGTAAAAAAAGTGATAGATGCTTACATTATCATCATTTGTTTAGTTGACCATAACATTATATGACTCTCAGAGTTGATATTTCCTAAAACCGAGCCACAAGCTTCTCAGCCAGTTGGCAGTTGGGCAAGTTGCAGTTTTGGGTACTATATCTATACACATAGAAAATACAAATATTCAAAAAAAAATTGAAAAAGGATTTGCTTAGAAAAGCAGATTAATGTGTCTTCAAGTAAAATATACAGTGTGCGTGGAAAATGTAAACAAGTATTGTACAGCTGGGATAGCCGACCACGGAATTTCCACCTTCGATGCCTAAGATAAATTAATTTCTAGATCATGGCATGCTTATCATAGTTAACTTCTTCACAATATTTTACTTCGTTGCATATGTATGACTAGATTAAAAATGTATTATCAACTAGAAACTATAGATGAATTGGGTCTCTTCCAAAAGAACTCACCCATATAGTTTTTATGAAATTTAATAAATAAATATATTTAGAAAGTTCATTTAAGTTTGTGAGCATTATGCATCTTTGTAAAATTAAGCTTTAGTTCGTGTAGGGGTGTGCATCGAACGAATCGGAAAAACCGATCGAACCGATAATTTTAGTCATTTCGATTCGGTTTTTGAGAAAGTCGGTTTTCGGTTCGGTTCTCGATTTTATATTTTAGGTTCGGTCGATAACCGAACCGAACCAAAATTATTATTTTTATATATTTATATATTTTATATAATAATTAATTAATATCTTAATTAAATAATTAGGATAAATATGTTTGTTTAGAAAAATAAATATAATATATATTTCGGTCGGTTTTTCGGTCCGACCGAAATCGATCGATTTTTTTTGTTCACAAAAATACGATTAGCTTGGAAATTATAAATCGGTTCGGTTCAAAAAATATGTTCTGTTCGATTTTTGGTTTGAAAATTTTCGATTGATCGGTTCCACTACAAAAATACAGTCGATCAGCGACGGAAAATTCCGTCGCAAAACCTGTCTGATTCGTCGCTAAAATGGATTAGCGACGGATTTGCGATGGAATTAGGGGGTCGTTGGAAACCTGGTAGGCAAAGGTCTAGCGACGGAATTACGTTCGTCGCTAATTTTTAGCGACGGAAAATTCAGTCGCTAATCCACGACCTCCAGAACGGTCGTCTGATATTAAATCCGTCGTTAATGAGATGCTAATCCGTCGTAGTTAGCGACGGATTAACGACTGACTGAGGCCGTAGCTAAATAATACCGTCGCAACTCCGTCGTTATTCTGACGTCAATCCGCCTCTGATCCGTGGCTAATAAGCGACGGAAACTTTCCGTCGCTAAAGTAACAATTTTTTTTTTAATTTTACGTAACAAGACCGTCGTAAATCCGTCGTAAATAAGTCGCAAGTCCGTCGCAGGTCCGTCGCTAGATAATCAAAATCTGGACAGTTTCAATTTGTATTTTGGACAGCCAAACCTGTTTTCAAACAACCCAAACAAACCAATTCCATCCAATTCAATCTATACAATTCAAACTATCCAAACAACCAATTCCATCCAATTCAATCTATACAATACAAACTATGAAAACAATCCAATTCAATCTATACAATACAAACTATCAAAATAAACCAATTCAATCCAAACAAAGCAATTCAATCCAAAATACTGTAATATCCAAACAATCCCATAAAAAAACAATTCTAAATCATGCGATAAGTTAACAAATTCATAATACAACACGAATATGTCGAGGTGAGGGGAAACGGGAGCTCATATCACGAGGGTGGGGGGAAACGGGAGCTGGCCATGAAGCGCTCTAGTGCCTCCTGCTGAGCGCGCACCTGAGCCTGAATCTGTTCTTGCACGTTATCTCGCGCTCTCAGCTCATCTTGCATTCTGGCCTCGTATGCTTGCATTCTGGCCTCGTATGATGCGCGCCGCCGCTCGACTTCAATCGGGCCTCGTATGCCTCAGGCAGATTTCCATCGGCCTCCGGATCCATAGTCATTGTTGATAAGCTATGGAATCAACAGGCTGGGCACTCTCCACCGAATGAGACGACGCTTCGCTCTGCATGTATGTCCGTGATAGAGAACCAGCTCCAAACATCCTATTCTTTTTCTTTGAGGAGCTCCCAAGGACATTTTTGAGAATTTGAGTCCTATCAATTTCTGGCGGCGTCTCATCACTCCCCCCAGATTGGCTCAACTGGGTCACATGTTCCTCAACCTGCCTCTGTAATATAATTTCATACAATTATTATTTAATTAAATGTTCGTTGTTGCGCTAACGAATATACTTACCGCGATACTCCGAGCTTTCCCGTCTGTATAGCTCCCGTCGTCGGTGGCATGATACTTCTGGAATACATCCCACTGGACATCTTCTATGGCTACTCCACGCTCTCTTGCCTATAAATAAGTCAAACAAATTAAATAATTAACAAGTATCACGATTCTTAAATAAATTTACTATATCTAAAACTTCAAAGTACTTACAATCTCTCTCGCATACTCGAATGCAGAGCGTGAGCCACCCCGATGCTTGACTATCCCAGTACCCTCGCCATCTGGCTCGGACATCCTGTTGCTGCGGGCCTTTGCCGCCTTCTCTTGGACGTCTGTCCGAGCCCAATATGCCTTCCAATTATCCCAATCTCGCTCAGGGATAAATGGAGGTGGGTTGGGCGAGTCCTTCCCGCTTGATCTTGTGAACAAGATCTTTATAGCGCTTCGCGGCCTGCGCACCAAGTAGGAATAGACCGGGCATCATCCATCGTATCATCCCAATAAAAATATTTCGCAAAAATATATGATTAGAATATGCAAAGGTCAAATCATAAATGACTTCTTATAAACAACACAAACCTTGAATTCATCGAAATAAATGCTTGAACTCTTGAGGCACCAATTTCCAATTGAAGCCGTTGTGATTCATGAATCTACGGAATGACTCAGTAATCACGGGCTATATCATTGCTCGGACACAAAATGCTACAATTTACAGAAAATAAAGACATTAGAATGCTAAAATTTATTTAAACTGAGACATACAAGAGATAACGTCATACCCATTCACAATGGCTATCTTCTTCATCCCCTCTCTAGATGGCACTCCACCATCGCCGCTCGGGCGGGCGTGAGACAATGCCTCCATGCCTTCTTCTAGGGTGGCGGTGTGGCGACGACGTGTATGATCCCGAGTGCCTCCCACGTGATGACATCCGCAAACAAAGGTAAAAATACGTATTAAAATTCACAAATAATACATATCATAACGTTTTGTGTGCATACTAGTGACAATTATCGCCGTCGTCATTTGAACTCTTGTGTGCATACTTAAAATGCTATAAATTCACAAATAATGCATATCATAACGTTTTGTGTGCATACAAAAAAATGCTATAAATTCAAACCCTATTCATCGTCGTCGTCATCATCATCATCCAATGTATGATTGTCTTCTGACTCTGACAATTCAACTTCATCATCCTCATTATCAGATGTCTCTTCAATGTCTATGAGTGTACCGTCAGGATGAACTAGTGTCGTGTCCTCGTCCACAACGACATTAGTAATCGAACCTAATGCATCCTCTTGAAAAGGGGGAGGTACTATCGATGCAGAACTCTCATCTGAGACTTCCACATTAGATCGAGCTTTAATTTTGCATACTTCCACCACTCTTTCATAGATTGTTTTAAACTTGGATATGCACAATAGTATACTTGAATGGCTTGATTGGCGAGGATAAACGGTTCGAACTTGTTATATCTTCTCGTATGATTTACCGAAACCAACTTGTACTCGGAATGAATTGATAACCCCAATCGTGAAGGATCAAAGTCACGTTGTAGCGATGTAATTATAAGGTCTGTATATGTTGATTAATTATTTAATTATATTAAACTAAGCTAGATTGAATAGGAATATTTATTTTTGAAAATATATAAGATAAAGTAATAAATAAACATAATCTAAAGTCCGAAAATTGGAATGCATTTGGAGTGTGCCTCAACTTTATTTGACTTGGTGCTTAAGAATTATTTAGATTTTTTGTGATGCACTTTCTTTTGTGTAATGGAACTCACACCGTTACATTTGGTACGCAATGAGTAAATTCATACTCTTATGCAATAGTTTGCAAATTATTCAAGAAGGTTAAACCATATATGAAAAACTAAATGTAATAGATTTAAATTTATACGAGACATACTCCTGCGTATTTAAATGTATGATACTTCCGCTTTAATCAAATCCTAATTGTTATTAATAGAACCTAATAAAGGACTCATAAATTCTAATTGATGATTAATGAACCTTAATTACATCAATGCCGTATATCCAAATGTACACAATTTTTGTTAATCTATAATATTTATGGAATTCTAACCCAAAACCTTTTACTTATACCCAATCTTCCACTAAGAGAACTTCATGTGATACAATTTTTCCTCATTTTCATGGGTTATAAATAAAAGTGGGTGCATTTTGATTTTACAAATTATAGCAACAAGCAAACTCATACAATTTTGAAACTTATAAAACATCTTATTCATATAACAATTCTAACAAAATTTTGGCAGAGTAAGTTTTATAAACTTAATCGCCATTTGATTCCCAATTCAATCAAACTCATTCAAATTTCACCAAATCATCACCATATGCCTAATTATACACTTAACAACTCAAAACATCTCACGAAATGATGAATTTATCATCCCAATTCATATCCAAGCTTATCAATTTCACAAGCCCAAATCACAAGACTAACATTCAATGTATCATTTTCACTATCAATTCGGTAAACTCAATTCAATTTTAACTATCAATTCAATGCATCATATATAATATTTTCACTATCAATTCAATACATCATATAATTTTTCACTAATCAATTCAATGCATCATATACAATATTTTCAATAAAATCAACAAATATATAACAAAAAATAAAATGAAATATAAATAAAAACCCAAACAAACCAACACAGACAGACGACGGCGGGGAGGCGGGCGGGCGCAATGGGGCTGGGCAGGCGGGCAGGGATGGACGATTTGACGGCGGGCATGACGGCAGTAGTGGTGGTGAGGGCTCTACTGGGGTGGGGTGGGGGGTCAGGGGTGGGGTGGGGAGGCGGAGGCGGAGGCAATGGACGGGCAGCATGCGAGGGTGGGGTGGGGTGGGGTGGGGTGGGGGGGCATGGTGGGTGGGGTGGGATGGGGCGGGCTAGGCACAGTGGGGTCGGGGTGGTGGGCGGCGAGGAGGCGGCGGCAGTGAAGTGGGGTGGGGTGGGGGTGGGTGGGGTGGGGTTGGTTGGGGTGGGTGTCACGCGAGGCTAGGCGGGCACGCGGGAGATCGGTTCTTGTGTGGAGGGTCGCACTGCAGGCGCCAGCAGGTTGGGGAGGGAGGGAGAGGTTTCGGGCATCCGATATGAAATGGGAAGAAATCCGTCTCGTTATTAAACTTTTAGCGGCGGATTAGCGGCGGAATAGTTCGTCGTTATATTTAAAAAATCGTAACGACGGATTAACGACGGAATAATGGATTTAACGACGGAATAATTTAACGACGGACACGTATCCGTCGTTAATTAACGTCATGTAATATAAAAAATAAAAAGATTTTACATTAACGACGGAATGAATTCCGTCGTTAAATTAGAGACTATTTTACGACGGATATTCCGTCGCTATTATTATTGGGAATAAATAAAATCAGAATTAAAATTAACGACGGATTGTATCCGTCGTTAAAATAAATTAAAAAAAAATTAGAAATAATCCGATTTTTTAACGACGGTTTAGCGACGAAATTGGTTAATTCAATTAAAAAATAACAAAAAAAATTAATGTTAACGACGGACACTATCCGTCGTTAAATTTAACGACGGAATAGAGACGCAAATGCCGTCGTTAAAACTTCGCGCGAGAATTCCCCGCCATGATACGTCGCTGATCCGTCGCAAAAAAAATTTCGTCGCTGATTCACGACCCGCATTATGAACGTCGCTAATCCGTCGCTGATTCACGACCTACATTTTATCCGTCGCTGATCGGCTGTATTTTTGTAGTGTTCACCCCTAAGTTCGTGAACATATATTAAAATCAAGTATTTTGACGATGTCTTGCGTATTATATTTATCTTGATCTATAAGTCATACTCTATCGGAGCTAGGGTTAGCTTGGGATCTACATTTAGACCAGTCGAGCTCGAACCAAACTCAAGCTTGAGCTAATTTATCGTGCTCTTGTCTCAAAAATCAAATAGAAACTTAAATTGTGGTGCTACCTAGTGGCGAGATTTTTGCATTGTTATGGACATTAAAATTAGAGGTAAGTTTTTATATAGCCATCCAAGTTAAGGAATGTTAAATTATAGCCACCAACATAAAAATGTCAAATTATACCAACAACTTAGTTTATTGGGACTATTATCACTAAAATAGTACCAATAGGACTAGTCCTATTAGTACTATTTTGGTGATAATAGTCCCAATAGGGCCAACAACTCTGCTATAATTTGACATTTTACATTGCCATTATAATTGACATTCCTTAACTTGATGACTATATTTATGTATTTTCACTTAAAATTATGCTAGTGACCCTAGATAATCATGGGCCAGGGTTTATTAACCTCAGCCCATTTATCCATCAGAGCATAACGAAATTATGATTAGTATTTTGAAATGTTCCATTTCGGCCCAATGCAATCCATTATCACTTTATCAACTAAAAACGTGGGAGTATAATAATTAAATAATAATCAATTCACTATACAAAGTCAGATTACGTCAAACCGCAATTCTTCAACAATCTTGTATGTTAATCTTCACAGGGCCAAAATAGACTACGTTTTAAGTTTATATATTAGAAACAGTAACACCATGAGACCGCATAGCGCAGTGGATTAGCGCGTTTGACTTCGGATCAAAAGGTCGTGGGTTCGACTCCCACTGTGGTCGAAAGTATTTACTATCCATATATTTTTTGCTTCTTTTGAATAGAAACTCGAAACGAACATTGTAGGTACTTTTGGAACATACTCCATTCGTCCCATCTAAAGTGTTCCATTTCTTTCGGACACGAGTATTTAGGAGAAATTTATAAAATAGTTAAAGTGTTAAAAAGTTGGTAGGGTCCACACTTTTTGAAGGGATAATTATTTTCTAAACTGGAATGGAGGGAGTATTTGATAAAAAATATTGAAAACAATTTTACCCTCAACTAGAAAAGGAGTAACAAAAATCAGCAAGTCATTTTACTACTATCCTCACCTTGTGTTTCGGTAGTGGTACTTCCTCTCCTTTTTTTTCCCTTTTTTGTTTTTGGGGGGTGGGAGAGACTAGAGAACAACTTTAAGAGTGAGTTTTTCGAATTAACATGGTATTATCCATGATATGAAAAAAAAAAATAGACAACGGAGGGGTGGGAAAGAGTGAGCCTTAAAATTACATTTCTTTCTTTCACTAAAAAACTAAGGGAAAAAAAAGAGATATAATGTAATCGATATTCCCATAATAAATTGCGAAGCCCATAAATGATTTAGTGTCTCCTCAACAGCGAACCAACATATATAAATAGGCACACCAAATAAGTAGGACCCAAATTGTATGCACTAGAGATTCCCCTTTACTTTTATATTCAAATAGTAGCCTAAAACCCTCCTCCACCGGCAAAAAGACAATCTTTCAGGTGAGTTCCCATTCCAATCCCCAATTCTGGATATATTCCCTAAAGGGTCTTCGTTTCTTGGTTATTCACTCCTATTTTCTGGTATTTTTCAACTAATATACGAGTTTTTGTGATTGTAATATATCAGTGCATGTTAGTGTCATGGCTGCATACAAAGATAGAGATGTGCATGGAGATTGCGCTGCGCCCACGTTCTCTGTTGACTGGACTAGTGAGGAAGATGCCTTATTGCAGAAAGGCCTGGTTAAGTAAGTGCATTTCATTTTGTTCATAGGTTGTTTCTTGAATTTTCGTTTGTGAAGGGCTTTTTCTTGTTGATTCTGTGATTTCTTTGATGACTTGGGGATGTGATTTGTGGTTCTTTCCGCTGGAATTTAATGTTTTTTTCTTGATTGTTTGTATTGATTCTTTTGTAGCATCTTGATTCTTTTGAAGTAGTTGTACTTCATTGATGTAGCGTATCTTCATTTTTCAGATAAAATTCTTGTGTGAATTATGCTTTTCTTGATCTTTCTTGAATCTTGATAATGTGCGCTCTCGCGCTGTGCGACTCTGTTTTCATGTCTCTTGTGTTTTGAATTTGGAATTGGCTTCCCAGTTATGAGGCTTCTTGAAGAGATCTCAACCCCTTGAATTTACTCTTTGCACAAGGTTTCTTTAGTTCGAAAATGAATACAGCTGAGTATATTTTATTGATATTTCGTGTAGATTTGCCTGTGAACCAAGTATTGTTACTCGCTATGCAAAGATTTCCGCACTGCTAAATGGGAAGTCAGTTCGCGATGTTGCAGTACGCTGCACATGGATGAGTGTGAGTTCTTTTCTCAGTATATGTTTTGGTGGATCATTTTAACATTTGAAACAAGGTGTAGATTGTAACCATGAGCTCATTGTGATTGTTCCATCAGAAATTTGATCTTGCTTTTGTAGTTGTTCTTACCTCCGACATCACCAAAATAGTTTCTGCTATTTCATTGAACTTATTTCTTGATATTTTAGATGGCTGTATTGTCGCTTTGATGATCTCAGTGATTAGATGAGAAATAGAATTTATCTGTGTTTCACATTCTCTTTCTTAAGTGATGGATATATAGAAGGGTATGATCTATTTGCAAGTTAGTGATCTATGAATTAACATTGGTCTCACAGAAGAAAGAAAGTAGCAAGAGAAGGAAAGAAGACATGGATCAGAGAACTAAAGATAGAAAGGTTCATCTCTCTCTCTCAACTTATCCCCTGCTGCGATATGGTTTTTCTCATATGTTATACTGCCTAACATCACGGTTCAACTTGTATTTGACAATCGAGTTTAGGTGATTATACGCATTTGAAAGGAGCTGTGTTACTCAATAATAGCATTTCTTATCTTTGATATGCATGATGATTGAATCAGAAAGTCCAAACAGAGAAGGAGAAATATAAATGCTAAGACTCAAAGAACACACGTTTCATCGTATATATATATATATGTGTGTGTGTGTGTCTGTGGATTTTGACAAAATGTTACCTCTCTATTGCTAGTTAGTATTCAGCAACAACAGTAGTTCTAATCGATGTTAACTTGGACACACTTAATCAATAAGTGTTCCCATTTAAGGAAGTTCATAAAGGACCTTTGAGTATCTTCATCTCTTGCAAAGTTCTATTTTTCATTAGTACGAGATGCTATACAAATTGCAGAATGATTATCTCGTCTTGGTATCACGCTAGTTTCTGATATGTTCACGTCGGTTTATCTGATCTTATGCAGACTTTAGGAGCATAAAGAATATGATGACATTCCTTGGTAATTCTGCGAAGACTTATTGCTAGCATCTTATGCTGTAAGGATGGTACCTGCTTTGTTGCTTCAAACATAGATTAGCAGTTACTTGAACTACTTTACTATGACAGTGTGGAGTTTTTCCATTTATGAATAATTCAGATTTTGATGACAATTGGCCAAGAACTGTAGGAGTTTCTAGTCCTTTACTATTCTTAATTCCTCTTTTTCTTCTTTTCCTTTTCTTTTTGTCAATGTTCTTTATATCATACTTTGAACAAGACACCTGGTTATCAAATTTAATGAAAATCTTTTATATATAGACAAATATAGGATGGGAAGAATACTACTGACTGATTAGAACTTCTAAAAGAAATATTATTTCTGAATATTTTTTTAGCATAATCAACTGGGCAATATATATAGCCATTTTGAACAAGGAAGATTTTTAAATCTCACTTTTATAAAATAAAAGAAAGTAACTTTTTTTTTCTGGCCATCATTTTGGCAATTTGTCTACAAGACTTTTATTTGGCGGCTATTAGCTATTTTCAGACTATTTTCTCCTATTTTTTATTCCACACTTGTGTAAAACGACATTTTTGCTCCATGCAACTTGCGACCTATCAGCTTGATAACCATAAATGGTTTTCTTTATGTCAAATTACACGATAAAGAGGGTTCTTTATAAACTCTAATTACACGATAAAGAGGGTTCTTGATAACCATAGATTACCCAACTGGTCTATTGCAGGAGATAGGTTTACTGAAGCGCTACAGTGTAAAAAACACAGGTCCTTCAAACTAATGCGGGCTCCCAAGATAGTAATACAGTTTACCAAACAACCACATAACGTAAGATACGTACGCTATCTCGACCTTATCCCTCGTACCAAACGGGCCCTAATACTATCATCAAATTGTGAGATAACTTTAGGCAAAGTAGACATAGATTACCAAATAGCAGCCAAGTGCGACAAGTAGTTAAAAGTGGCCGAAAAGTATTTTTATAGCGGTGGCTAATACGAAAGATTATACATCTAGCTTATTTTAAAATCTTCTCTACTTAATTAGAACTAAATGAGTTGAAAATAAAAAGTTTCATATATAAAAATATATTCAATGAGATTGTGGCTGCCGTACAGGAATGCAATTTGAATTAATTCTCATCAGCAATTGTCATTATGAAAGTTTTGAATTTAAGTTTAGATGAGATGCTAAAATTGACTGAAAATCTGGCATGGTTTGAAATTTAGAGAAAGTCTTATTCTGTTTATATTGCCTTCTAGACACAAATCAATATTTAAATATTAACTTATAAATATAAATGGTATCTCGTGACAGTTTGGGCTAATAACAAACTGTTTCTTCAAATTAACATAATACTTTCGGCCTAATAACACATCTTAAAATTATTCACATTAAGTCTGAAGTTCCTAAAGATTTGCGGAAATAAATTTGAATCCACGAGAAAAAGAATAAATCAACAATCTGCTAAATACTTTAGAAAATTACTCGACACAATAACTCGTTGGTTTTCATTTATTTTAATTCGCACGTATTTTTGACGAAACGACTTTTTTTCACTCTTAATTTTCGTTGGTTTGGTAAAATAATACTACCTAAGTCCCCCATATTCCTTCATAGGAATATAGGGTGCAAGTTTTAATAAAAGTTGTTGAGTGTATTGTGAATGGAATATGGATCCCACATTAGTGTAATACTCCCTCCGTCCCACCCAAAATGGCTCGTATTCCATTTTGGGCTGTCTCATCCAAGATTGTCTGTTTCACTTTTAGGAAATAATTAACTCTTCAAAAGTTGTGGGTCCTACCTACTTTTTATCACTTTAACCACTTTATCTCTTTTCCTAAATAACCGTGCCGGAAAGAAATGAGCCGTCTTGGACGGGACGGATGAAGTATTAAATTAGTTAGTGGTGGGTCATATGTGGTAAAAGGTGTAAATAAATAGGTTGTTGAGGGTAGAAAAGAGAAATAGTGGTAGGTCATAAGTGGTAAAAAGTGTAAATAAATAATATTATTGAGAGTAAAATTGGAAAGATAGTTTTCATAAATAGATAGGAAGGAAATTGGGGGACGTGGACGGAGGGAGTAATATTTTTAATTTTAAGTTTTTAGTCGACAAACAAGACCTACAACAAGGAAACCATCAAATACATGAATCGCCTCTCGCGTTTTCGAGTAGATGAAAACGTCGACTTTTTAATTGACGTAATCAGTTCCGTAATCATTTTCTGGAAAAGCGCTTTTCACACGTTCTTTTGGACCGATACTATTGATAAAATAATTTGGTGGGTTTTTATTTTAATAATCAGATGGTATTTAAGGCTCTAATATTGACCAGAATCTAATTTCCTCCTCCTCTGACTTGACTAATTTCGGAAATTTGGTTGGAAAGATGAATCAGATTCGTCGCACTTGTTTCTCATCATAATTAGCAGTTACTTGAAAAACTTTACTATGACAGTGTGGAGTTTTTCCATTTATGAATAATTCAGATTTTGATGACAATTGGCCAAGAACTGGAGGAGTTTCTAGTCTTTACTATTCTTAATTCCTCTTTTTCTGCGTTTCCTCTTTTTGTCAATGTTCTTTATATCATACTTTGAACAAGACACCTGGTTATCAAATTTAATGAAAATCTTTTATATATGGACAAATATAGGATGGGAAGAATACTACTGACTGATTAGAACTTCTAAAAGAAATATTACTTCTGAATATTTTTTTAGTATAATCAACTGGGCAAATATATATAGCCATTTTGAACAAGGAAGACTTTTAAATCTCACTTTTATAAAATAAAAGAAAGTAACTTTTTTTTTCTGGCCATCATTTTGGCAATTTGTCTACAAGACTTTTATTTGGCGGCTATTAGCTATTTTCAGACTATTTTCTCCTATTTTTTATTCCACACTTGTGTAAAACGACATTTTTGTTCCATGCAACTTGCGACCTATCAGCTTGATAACCATAAATGGTTTTCTTTATGTCAAATTACACGATAAAGAGGGTTCTTTATAAACTCTAATTACACGATAAAGAGGGTTCTTGATAACCATAGATTACCCAACTGGTCTATTGCACGAGATAGGTTTATTGAAGCGCTACAGTGTAAAAAACACAGGTCCTTCAAACTAATGCGGGCTCCCAAAATAAGTCTGATTTATCAAACAACCACATAACGTAAGATACATACGCTATCTCGGCCTTATCCCTCGTACCAAACAGGCCCTAATACTATCATCAAATTGTGAGATAACTTTAGGCAAAGTAGACATAGCTTACCAAATAGCAGCCAAGTGCGACAAGTAGTTAAAAGTGGCCGAAAAGTATTTTTATAACGGTGGCTAATCCTGAAGATTAACCATTTAGCTTATTTTAAAATCGTTTCTACTTAATTAGAACTAAATGAGTTGAAAATAAAAAGTTTCGTCGACAAACAAGACCCACAACAAAGAAACCATCAAATACATGAATCGCCTCTCGCGTTTTCGAGTAGATGAAAACGTCGACTTTTTAATTGACGTAATCAGTTCCGTAATCATTTTCTGGAAAAGCGCTTTTCACACGTTCTTTTGGACCGATACTATTGATAAAATAATTTGGTGGGTTTTTATTTTAATAATCAGATGGTACTTAAGGCACTAATATTGACCAGAATCTAATTTCCTCCTCTCCTCTGACTTGACTACTTTCGGAATTTCGGTTGGAAAGATGAATCAGATTCGTCGCACTTGTTTCTCATCATAATTAAATTAAATTAAATGACTTCTTTTATTTTAGTTTGAGCCTAGGAGTTGGTTGAAATAATTTTGTCCCCATTATTATTAATGTATCTCCAAGTTGTCCAAAGGTTGCTACTTGCTACGTCAAATTGGTTCATATTTTGTATTTTATTTTCATTTATTTAGTATGTGTGTGACAATTCCCCGAATTAAAAATTCCCTAGATATACCCACTTTTATAGAGAAACTTCCCTGTCTACTCAAAATTTTAAAAGTATTGATTTGAATTGAAGTTTCAATTTTAAAGATAGTTATATTTTTTGAAGGAAGTAGACTTTTTATGGTACGATTTGGTGAAGTGTGGATTTTGTTAGTAGGAATATTTGATAGTAATGCTTTAGATTTTCATTATAGATTTTGGCAGTCACGTGGACTGTTTTTTTTTTTTTTGATGTTGTTGATGGAGAGCCATACATATCTCGATTCTCGTATCTCTATTTTTCCCATTTCTTTCCGCCTGTTGCACCCTTTTCAGCATCTAAGCTAGGCTCAATAGGGGTATGGGGCTTTAACTTTAAGGCGAAATATTGAGGAAAAATTTTGATGCATCCGTCCTAACTAAATCTTAATTGAAATCAATTTACTGGATTGATAAATTTTAATTGAATTAATAAACTATAATTATCGATTGATGAACTCCAATTCAAGTGAAATTACCGTGCATCCAAACAAACACAAGCTTTTGCCTAATTTGGATATGTGTTTGAGTGTCTCTTATGTATTAAAAGAATGTTTGCTCCTTACTCCTTAGTGCAATTGCGGGAGAAACTTGAAGAAGTTGTTGCTTCACGGATTTGAACTCTAAATTCATTTATTTAAAGAAACTGAAAAGAAATGAAAAGTCGCACCACTTACATAATAGATCAATAATCACTTTTTTTAGTAAGTTTTTATTTCCATATAATAATCCTTAGATGATCTCATCCACTCTATCATTAGCCTATTCCGTATAGATACATTTACTTTTTAATTAATAGACATTTGTTCTCACTAAAAATAGAAATATATGATAATAGGGATATCAATTGATGGGTTTTATCCGGATCGATCCGGAACCGTTCAAAATTCATTAAATTTTAAAGCAGCGGTTCTGATTCTGGTTTCGGTTCTAGACCCGTTTTAGACCCGGACCATTTAGATCCATAGTTTGATGGTCCGATCCGGTCCGGTCCAGATCTGGTTCTGGTTCCAGAATCAGAATCAATACTTATTTATTGGTTCTGGTCCGAGTAAAACCCGTCAATTGATAAGTCTCAGCTTAAATAGGCTTGTCAATGAGCTAGTTTTATTCATATCGATTCAAAATCACTCATAACACATTAAATTATAAAGCAACGATTTCAGTTTTAGTTCTGGTTCTTGTCTGGTTCTAGTTCGGTTCTGGTTTCAGACCCGTTCAGATCCGGACCGCTTAAGATCCATAGTTAATGGTCCTGGTCCGGTCCGGATTCAGTGTCTAATGTGTCGATTCTAGAACCAGAACCATTACTTATTTATTGGTTTTGATCCTGATAACACCCACTTTGATATCCCTATATGATAAATTGAAGGGAAGGTTCATCTCTTTCTCTCAACTTATCCCCTGCTGCGATATGGTTTTTCTCATATGTTATACTGCCTAACATCACGGTTCAACTTGTATTTGACAGTCGAGTTTAGGTGATTATACGCATTTGAAAGGAGCTGTGTTACTCAATAATAGCATTTCTTATCTTTGATATGCATGATGATTGAATCAGCAAAGTCCATTTATCAATGCTTACTTACACTGGTTAAACAGAGAAGGAGCAATATAAATGCTAAGACTCAAAGAACACACGTTTCATCGTATATATATATGTGTGTGTGTGTGTGTCTGTGGATTTTGACAAAATGTTACCTCTCTATTGCTAGTTAGTATTCAGCAACAACAGTAGTTCTAATCGATGTTAACTTGGACACACTTAATCAACAAATGTTCCCATTTAAGGAAGTTCATATGAGGACCTTTGAGCATCTTCATCTCTTGCAACGTTCTATTTTTCATACGAGATGCTATACAAATTGCAGAATGATTATTTCTTGATATCATGCTAGTTTCTGATATGTTCATGTCGGTTTATCTGATCTTATGCAGACTTAGGAGCATAAAGAATATGATGACATTCCTTGGTAATTCTGCGAAGACTATTGCTTGCATCTTATGCTGTAAGGATGGTACCTACTTTGTTGCTTCCAACATAGATTAGCAGTTACTTGAACTACTTTACCATGACAGTGTGGAGTTTTTCCATTTATGAATAATTCAGATTTTGATGACAATTGGCCAAGAACTGGAGGAGTTTCTAGTCTTTACTATTCTTAATTCCTCTTTTTCTGCGTTTCCTCTTTTTGTCAATGTTCTTTATATCATACTTTGAACAAGACACCTGGTTATCAAATTTAATGAAAATCTTTTATATATGGACAAATATAGGATGGGAAGAATACTACTGACTGATTAGAACTTCTAAAAGAAATATTACTTCTGAATATTTTTTTTAGCATAATCAACTGGGCAATATATATAGCCATTTTGAATAAGGAAGATTTTCAAATCTCACTTTTATAAAATAAAAGAAAGTAACTTTTTTTTTTCTTGCCATCATTTTGGCAATTTGTCTACAAGACTTTTATTTGGCGGCTATTAGCTATTTTCAGACTATTTTCTCCTATTTTTTATTCCACACTTGTGTAAAACGACATTTTTGTTCCATGCAACTTGCGACCTATCAGCTTGCTAACCATAAATGGTTTGCTTTATGTCAAATTAGACGATAAAGAGGGTTCTTTATAAACTCTAAGACTGTCATCAAAGTGTGAGATAACTTAGGCAAAGTAATCATAGATTATCAAATAGCAGCCAAGTGTGACAAGTAGTTAAAAGTGGCCGAAAAGTATTTTTATAATGGTGGCTAATATTAAAGATTAACCATTTAGCTTATTTTAAAATCGTTTCTACTTAATTAGAACTAAATGAGTTGAAAATAAAAAGTTTCATATATAAAAATATATTCAATGAGATTGTGGCTGCCGTACAGGAATGCAATTTGAATTAATTCTCATCAGCAATTGTCATTATGAAAGTTTTGAATTTAAGTTTAGATGAGATGCTAAAATTGACTGAAAATCTGGCATGGTTTGAAATTTAGAGAAAGTCTTATTCTGTTTATATTGCCTTCTAGACACAAATCAATATTTAAATATTCACTTATAAATATAAATGGTATTTCGTGATAGTTTGGCCTAATAACAAACTATTTTAACAAACTATTTCTTCAAATTAACATAATACTTTCGGCCAAATAACACATCTTAAAATTATTCACATTAAATCTGAAGTTCCAAAAGATTTGCGGATATAAATTTGAATCCACGAGAAAAAGAATAAATCAACAATCTGCAAAATACTTTAGAAAATTACTCGACACAATAATTCGTTGGTTTTCATTTATTTTAATTCGCACGTATTTTTGACGAAGCGACTTTTTTTCACTCTTAATTTTTGTTGGTTTGGTAAAATAATACTCCATCTGTTCACCAAATACATTCATGTAATTCCAATTTGGTCAGTCCACAGAAAATATTTACTTTCTTTTTTTGGAAACATTAACTTCATATTTTTATCCTAAATATATCCATTTATTTACCAAAAAAAGCACTCATGATCCATCTTTTTATACCAACTATCTATTAATATATTCATTTAGGGAGTAATATTTTTTATTTTAAGTTTTTAGTCGACAAACAAGACCTACAACAACGAAACCATCAAATACATGAATCGCCTCTCGCGTTTTCGAGTAGATGAAAACGTCAATTTTTTAATTGACGTAATCAGTTCCGTAATCATTTTCTGGAAAAGCGCTTTTCACACGTTCTTTTGGACCGATACTATTGATAAAATAATTTGGTGGGTTTTTATTTTAATAATCAGATGGTATTTAAGGCTCTAATATTGACCAGAATCTAATTTCCTCCTCCTCTGACTTGACTACTTTCGGAAATTCGGTTGGAAAGATGAATCAGATTCGTCGCACTTGTTTCTCATCATAATTAAATTAAATGACTCCTTTTATTTTAGTTTGAGCCTAGGAGTTGGTTGAAATAATTTTGTCCCCATTATTATTAATGTATCTCCAAGTTGTCCAAAGGTTGCTACTTGCTACTTGCTACGTCAAATTGGTTCATATTTTGTATTTTATTTTTCATTTTCATTTATTTAGTATGTGTGTGACAATTCCCCGAAATAAAAATTCCCTAGATATACCCACTTTTATAGAGAAACTTCCTTGTCTACTCAAAATTTTAAAAGTATTGATTTGAATTGAAGTTTCAATTTTAAAGATAGTTATATTTTTGAAGGAAGTAGACTTTTATGGTACGATTTGGTGAATGTGGATTTTGTTAGTAGGAATAATTGATAGTAATGCTGTTAGATTTTCATTATAGATTTTGGCAGTCACGTGGACTGTTTTTTTTTTTTTTGTTGATGGAGAATGGAGAGCAATACATATCTCGATTCTCGTATCTCTATTTTTCCCATTTCTTTCCGCCTGTTGCACCCTTTTCAGCATCTAAGCTATGCTCAATTTGATAAGGGTATGGGGCTTTAACTTTAAGGCAAAATATTGAGGAAAAAACACTTTCTTATACCAGATAAATTTTAATGCATCCGTCCTAATTAAATCTTAATTGAAATTGATCTACTAGATTGATTTTTAATTGAAATTAATAAACTATAATTATCGATTGATGAACTCTAATTCAAATGAAAGTACCGTGCATCCAAACAAACACAAGCTTTTGCCTAATTTGGATATGTGTGTTTGAGTGTCTCTTATGTATTAAAAGAATGTTTGCTCCTGTCCCTAGGGACAATCCAATGATTAAGGTGGGTTCCGTAACGAAAAATCACAGTTGAATCCCACCAAACGCCTCTATGAGTTTGAGCGCACACCTGGTTTTCCAAGTGTGGTTTACACATGTGTGTGGTTTGGGCTATTATCTGAGAACGATGGGGTTTACTCAGGTCTTGTCTCAAGAGTAGCGGTGGGTTCGTGATAAAAAAAAAAAGAATGTTTGCTCCTTACTCCTTAGTGCAATTGCGGGAGAAACTTGAAGAAGTTGTTGCTTCACGGATTTGCACTCTAAATTCATTTATTTAAAGAAACTGAAAAGAAATGAAAAGTCGCACCACTTACATAATAGATCACTAATCACTTTTTTTTATTAAATTCATTTCCATATAATAATCCTTAGATAATCTCATCCATTATATCATTAGGCTATTCCGTGTTTAATTAACAAATATTTGTTCTCACTAAAAGTAAACATATTAAAACACCGGGAAAATTATAAATATATTATCGGATAGGCTTAAATCCACACAAATTTTGTGTAAATTATAAATTAAAATTTATTTAATAACAGGAAGCCTCTATTTACTTGTACGCTATCACAATATCGCATAATTCTAAAAAGAAACACAATCGCATAATAGTGTCACTAAATTATTATTTTGTGAGAAGCGTAAACTGCTAAAGCTTATGACATATACATACTTATCTTATACATTAATTATTGGTGGAAATTTGTAAGAAACAGGATTCTACACGGCAAAAATGGGCCACCATTAATGTAAGTTTATTGGTTCAGAACATTACACGTAAAATAAATAACTTTGTTTTTTTAATTGTTCTATCTAGAGATGTCAATGGATGAGTTTTATCCGAACCAGAACCAATAAATAAATAATGTTTCTGGTTCTAGAACCGACCCAATAGACAGAGAATCCGGACCGGACCCAGACCATCAACTATGGGTCTTAAGCGGTCCGGATTTGAACGGGTCTAGAACCAGAATCGGACCAGAACCAGACAAGAATCAGAATTGGAATCGAAACCGTTGCTTTATAATTTAATGGGTTATGAGTGATTTTGAATCGATATGGATAAAACTAGCTCATTGACTAACGTTTTAAACTTAGGCTTGTCAATAGACGGATTTTATTCGGATCAGAACCAATAAATAAGTATTGGTTCTGGAACCAGAACCAGAACCAAAACCTAATCCGAACGGACCGGACCATCAAATTATGGATCTAACGGTCCGGATCTAAAGCTGGTCTGAAATCAGAACCGAAACCAAAACCATTGTTTTAAAATTTAATTGGTTTTGAACGGTTCCGGATCGATCCGGATAAAACCCACCCATTAACATCCCTAATTCTACCTTGTAAAAGTTTAATCTGCGTGAATTTTGGGGAAGAAGACTATCGTCCCAAACCAAGACCGAGGGTCTCAGTCGCTGAGGAAACTATGCTACGTTTCCGATAATTTGTGTAAAATGTTTAATTTAATTTTTTTAGACATCTACTATTAATGGGCATATATAAATTGTAAATTTCTCTCGACTCATGTAATAAAGAAAGAAAAGGAAAAAGTCTATAATAGAACTCCTATAAAAGAATTTGATAAAGAAAGAAAATAAGGTCCCTTTTGGTAATCATAAAAGAAAAGTATAAACCTTTAATTTGGTCTAATAAGATTGCTACTCTTACGAACTATATCTTAATTTCATATTTTATTTAGCAAATACATGTTATTATTTAAAATAAATCATAATAATATGACACCCAATAAATACACTATACGATTAAGACAAGTCAACCTGAGATTTGTAGTCGCCCTATTTTTTTCTTGGCAAGTTAAAACTAATTCAGCAGCCAAATAATATTTATCTATATAAAATCAAAATTTTCAGCTGAGAAAAATCTCCTCAGATGGTAACCGAAGTCGATGAAAAGGAAAAGACGGGGAAAAGATAACGGAGAAAAAAAGTCCAATTCGCATGGGATTGGTCTTCTATTTAAGCGTTTGACTTCATGCAAATACTAAAAGGAACAATATTTGAAATTTCTAAACATTCTAGATGGCAATTATCTTCCCATCACGACTTTATTTAATTATCCATATATATACTGCAAGACTGAGAGAACCAAAATTGATTCCAAACTATTCATTCATATCTTCCTGTTAAACGCAAAACTCCTTGAACCTGTTTCTTTCTAAAATAGGATTCCAATTTTGAACTGGATAACAAGAAACCATTAATTTAACATATTTTTGTTGAAAGACTTCATTACTCGAAGGCGCGAATTACATTTGCTTTCATCAAGCAAAATCCAAATGCAAAGTTGCAGAAAAAAGAAGTAAAAGCATTTGATTTCCACAGTGAGTTTTTCTGGAGCTTTTTCTCTTGCATGTACCTTTCATGGCAGTGTGTATGAATCTTGAAGATTATGGGCATATGTTTTCTCTTTGGCATGTGTTATATATAGTTAAAACTACGACGTTTAAGTTCGACCTCAATCCGACGTCTAAGTACGTTGTTCTTGGCCCTTTTTATGTCACCACAATCTGCAAATCCAGAACTAGAAAATTAAAGTTGGGATTTTTTTAGCTTTTCTTGTTTTGCTTTAGCAAGTTGTTTTTCCTTGAATCTTCTTCTTGTATTTGTGCTTTATGTTGGTGGATGCATGACCAAAATATACTTTACTTGCCCACCTAATTCTAAAAAGCTATAAGCCTCCCTCCTCTCTCTCTCTCTCTCTCTCCTAGTTGTGGGAGCTAATTAGCTTCTTTTTTCTCTCACACCCACTATCTTTTTCATGATAAAGAGTCTAGCTTTTTGGCCCAATTGCATTCTTTTCCCATCATTTGTTTCACACATCAAAACCACATATATTTCCTCCACTCCCTTTTCTCCAAATTTATTTATTATGGCCCCTTGGCTACCCCTAGATGATTAGAAAAATATCATCAATCTTGAATTAGTCCCTACTTATAGATTGTGCCTTAATTAAATGAACAAGCTGCGCGCTTGTGCATGTTAATGGAGGCAGTCATCTAATCTCAGTTTGTAGGTTAGGTACCTAATTATTTTTCATTATCACAACTTCATCAGAAGTGATTTTGGTGGCAGCAGGTTGAAGAAATGGGCTCTTTAGGCAGCGCGTCGTCTATGGCGAAAATCCTACCTATCATCACCATAACCATGGCCTTAAACTTCACCATGCTTTCAGGCCTACCAATCTTGTCAAGCAGTTCACAATCAGGTAATTGATTCAACATATATTTTTTTTTTGGCTATTATGTTTATGTCTATAGATCATCACATTAAGTTATGATATTATTTCAGGGCGATTATTAGCTGAAACGAGTAACGCTACATACTTGGATGATACAGTGAGAGTAGACCCTTTGGATGGTTTCAAGAAATACAGAGGAGGGTATGACATAACAAACAAACATTATTGGAGTGTAAGCATCTATCCTCTGCATAAGAATGAGTCTAAACATACAAGAATTAGTCTTATATATGTTGTTTTTCCACGTGCAGTCGACTGCATTCACAGGCATATATGGATACAGCATTGCAGTTGTGTGGCTTCTATGTGGTGTTGCATATGGAGGATTTCTTCTTGTAAGAAGAAGCTGTTGTTTAAAGGGGAGAAAACTCAATAAAAAAAGAGCCCTTTGTCACAAAAATTGCTATGTCCTACCTCTTCTTTTGGCTGTTGTTTTCACCCTTCTTGCTATGTAAGTAAATTCTAGCAAAAGCTAAAAATAAATATGTTTTGTCATTAGATGTTTGAATTGGATTTTTGTGATCATTTTAGATTGGGGATTGGCCTAGTTCTTGGAGGGAATGCCAAGTTCCGTTCGAGGGCGAATACGGTGATAGACATCATAATCGACACAGCAGACGAGGCCTCTGATACAATATACAACACAACCGGAGCCATGAGAGAGATGGGCCTCAGATTAGAAGCCGTTGATGCAGATCCTGAGACGACGCGCTTCCTAAGCTCAACGTCTCAGAGGCTCAATGCTCAGGCCGATGATATAGCTAGGCAAGCTTCCAAAAACAGACGCCTCATCGACAATGGCCTCAAGATTGTGTATATTATAACAACTGTCACAATTTCTTTGACTTTGGTTGCTGTCATTGCTCTTCTAGGTAACATTAAATTATCCCTTCACCTTAATTCACTCACAAATATCAACTGCATCAAAATCATTCCTTAAAACTAACTGAATTTTCTTTGTAATACAGCATTAGGCATCCTAAAATTTCAGAGGATTGTTCAAGTGTAAGTATTTCTTTTTTTCCATCCTGTTTCTCATGCAATATTGCCAAAATTGAGAGAATTTTTTCTCATAGATTCATTCACTTACCTCTTGCAGACTAATTGCAATATGCTGGATTCTGACTGCCCTATGCTGGTTATTCTTCGGGGTATATTTCTTCCTGCAAAAGTAGGTTCCTCACTTCCTCAACTCGACCATTCTAGCAAAAAAAATGTGATCACCAACATACACTTGATATTGAACAAACTTGTCATGTTTTCCAGCTTCTCCGAAGACACGTGCACAGCGCTAGAAAGCTTCCAGAAGGATCCATACAACAACAGCTTGAGTTCCATTCTACCCTGTGATGAGCTGCTATCTGCAAAATCAGTCCTGGATGATGTCAGTGCAGGAATCTACGACTTAGTAAACGAGGTATGATACGATCCCACATCAGATTCTTGGAATCCCAGAATCACATTGGATGACAAGTAGTGAAAAAGCCCACATTCTTGATGCAGGTGAACAACAACATATCCACATCATATGGCAACATTGTACAGATTTGCAACCCTTTCTCTCCACCGCCTCTGCACGAATACCAGCCTTGGACCTGCCCGTCATCTTCAATCAAAATAGGCGACATCCCTCGGGTAAGAACACCTTTACACTGCATAATCTCCACCAAACAAATTTGATCATCTATTAGATGATTCATCTTTTGGTTTGTGACAGGTATTGCGGCTGCTTGTGTGTCCTGACACGGAGGGGGAGACGTGCAACGGAGGGATCCTCGTGGCTGCAAGAGAGTTCAACACGATTGAAGCCTACACGACTTCGATACAGAAGCTTCTAGATGTGTACCCCGGCATGGAAGCCCTGGTGGAGTGCGAGACAGTGGAGGATGCCTTCTCTGAAATCCTTGAGAAGGAGTGCGGGCCGCTCAAGAGATACGCCAAAATGGTGTGGGCTGCGCTGCTCTTTCTCTCACTTATCATGCTTGCGTTAGTCCTTGTTTGGACAGTGGGAGCACAACATCAACGAACACACCATTCTTTTGCTGGTTCTGTCAAACCACACTCTATTTTACACCTCACGTCATCGAATCTCAGACCCGTAACGGTCACTCCCAACGGAATTTAGACGTGTGATTGGAGGTGGAGACCACAACATTAGATCCTATACAGGTAGACACAGATTTTACGACCACCAAAGCATACTAGTGTAGGTGATTAATACAATCCATATATACCGTAGAATTCTACGAATACGAGATAGAGCCACCCAATGGGGACAAACCCTTAGCGGTGGCGCGGTTTTTAAAATTTTATTTTTATGTAGATGAAAAATAATGTATTTATTCATTGTTAAGGTTCTTGAATACAGAATATTTCTACAACTGCACATAGTTGCAACTCAACATCACAGGCTAATAAGTTGTCTTCTTCCCTGATATGGTCAGAGAGAGAGAGAGATAATTGGATTTTTATCTCTCTTACTATCAAAATGAGTTTCTCGTTTATCAAGTGTCTTTAACTGATGCTATCACGTAATGAAGCTTACAACCATTTATTACCTCTTTATTTTTCTATTTTTTATTTTTTTGATTTGATTACCTCTTTATTATAATCAGAAAAAAAAATAGTAGCAATCATAACAAAATGACTATATAATTATTAGGATTTGGGATACTCCAAAATAGAATACTAAATCATATATTTGGAAGCGAGTGAGAGACTTTCCATTCATTTCTATGCTAAATTTTTACAGTTTCTATTTCTACAACACAAGTAATGTACAATTACATATATTGTCTCATTTTTAGAAAACAGTATAATTTTTTAAAGTAAAATCATATATATATATATATATATATATATAGAGTTTGGTTCAAATGAGAACCATTCTTATCCTAAAAACTAAGAACCAAATGAATTCGTTATGAAAGTTGATGAGTCCGTTGAGAAACTTAATGAATTCAACAATTGAAATTTTTCACCGGGTTCGAATCCCATGAGGACAAAATTTTATTTTTCGGATTCATCAACTTTCACGTGAATTCATCATTTTTGGTTCTCACGTTCTCACAATAAAATGGTTTTCACGTTAACTCTCCCTATATATATATATATATATATATGGGAGGTTAACGTGAGAACCATTTTTATTGTGAGAACGTGAGAACAAAAATGATGAATTCACGGTGAAAGTTGATGATCCATTGGGAAAGTTGATGAATCCAAAAATAGAATTTTCGCCCTCATGGGATTCGAACCGCGTGAAAAATTCTAAATTTTTTAATTCATCAACTTTCATAACGAATTCATCAACTTTCATAACGAATTCATTTGGTTCTTAGTTTTTAGGATAAGAATGGTTCTCATTTGAACCAAACTCTATATATATATTTGTTTAATATATATTGATGATATTCTTGTAGCAAGTGATAACTTAAAAGAACATGAAGAACATTTAAATATTATATTTAAGGAAATTGAAAAGAATGGTATAGTAATTAGTAAAAGGAAAATGGAATTATTTAAAAGAAAATTTTCATTTTTAGGATTAGAGCTCACACAGAACTCTTTTTATGGAGAAAACAGGGACGGAGCCTTCGTTTCCAGAAAATATGTTCAACGGAGTGAAGGGATTTTTTATTTTTTTATTTTTTTTTATGTTGGGATATATTATTTAGCTTTCAAGGATGGGTATCGAATTTGCTATCGGCTATAGGAGTAAGAAAACAAAAACTTAGCAACTCATGATTTTTGGAGAATGCAAAGGATTTTTACTCTCTTGGTGTGTGTTTACAATGAGCGATTATATGCCTTTTATAGGCAAAACAAAACTACTATTACAATATTTTTGTCAAATGTCATAATGACATTTTATATACCTATCTACCTACAAGATAGAGCTCACACAGAACTCTTTTTATGGAGAAAACAGGGACGGAGCCTTCGTTTCCAGAAAATATGTTCATCGGAAGTGAAGGGATTTTTTTTTTTTTTTTATGTTGGGATATATTATTTAGCTCTCAAGGATGGGTATCGAATTTGCTATCGGCTATAGGCGTAAGAAAACAAGAAACTTAGCAACTCATGATTTTTTGGAGAATGAAAGTTTTTACTCTCTTGGTGTGTGTTTACAATGAGCGATTATATGCCTTTTATAGGCAAAACAAAACTACTATTACAATATTTTTGTCAAATGTCATAATGACATTTTATCTACCTATCTACCTATCTAGCTAGCTACCTAGTTATGATGGCCAACTTTGTTACACGTCATCAACTTGATTTGAATGCTAATTAATTTATTGATACACGTTTCCTATCGTGTAAAAGAAAAACAGGAAAAGAAGAAAATTACAAAGAGAAGCGATTACAACGTTACATTTCAAGATTCGAAGAACAAATTAACATATTTTAGAAGTCTGAAAATATCCCTAAACTTGAATTATGGATGAAGTATAAACTTGCAGCTGAAGGACATTATTTACAAATATGGGTAACACCAAATTGAAATATGTTCCTTCCTTTCAGCGGAGAAGGTGATAGTCTTGCAGATGAAGAAATTGCTATCATCAATACAGATAAAGAAGAAGAAGACATTGATGATTCTCAAAGCTGCGACACAATTCCAGAGACTCATCGAGACTTTTGAAAGATTAGACATATTTGTGTCAATTATTAGTTTGTAACTGTTTCTCTTTTGTAATTTTCTTCTTTTTCCTGTTTTTCTTTTACACGTATAGGAAACGTGTATCAATAAATTAATTAGCATTCAAATCAAGTTGATGGCATGTAACAAAGTTGGCCATCCTAACTAGGTAGCTAGCTAGATAGGTAGATAGGTAGATAAAATGTCATTATGACATTTGACAAAAATATTGTAATAGTAGTTTTGTTTTGCCTATAAAAGGCATATAATCGCTCATTGTAAACACACACCAAGAGAGTAAAAATCCTTTGCATTCTCCAAAAATCATGAGTTGCTAAGTTTCTTGTTTTCTTACTCCTATAGCCGATAGCAAATTCGATACCCATCCTCGAGAGCTAAATAATATATCCCAACATAAAAAAAAAAAATCCTTCACTCATTGAACATATTTTCTGAAACGAAGACTCAGTCCTGCTTTCTCCATAAAAGAATTCGTATGAGCTCTATCGTATAATTTCTATTTCCTTTCTTTTTGTGGTTTAATATGTAACCCGAAAAAACACACCCTACCCCCATTTGGTATCGAGCTACAAAACTTCGAGGCCTAAAAGACTAGGGACGAGCTTAACTTGTTAGGCAAACATGACGTTATAAGTCCTCTTTGATGTTAAGAACCCGCCTAGGTGCGGGATTAAGATGTTTATTGTAGTAATGGTATTATATTGATGTGTAGAGTTGATTTTGAGAAACTCTTAAACCATATATGTATATTATGCTTGTTTTGTTATGTTGTTTTAAAATTGGGATATGTTTAATCATAAGAATAAGGATGGTATACTGGATTTGTTTGAAACTTTAGGGTAAGAAATTTTTAATCATAGATCAAAACTCTTTTGTTCAATCGATTTCTCGGATCCGCACAATCTTAAGGATAAGCATAAAATATCGTGTGACAATCATAATTTTATTTGTCGGTTTGAGCGAAAATTTAAACATATATTGCATTAGGAAAATAATCATTTAAATAGTATTACAGATTTAATTATAAATTTAAACCGTAATCTAGAAAAGAATAAAACCGATAATTATAACTTACTTAAAGAAATAATACAAAGTAATCAAGAAAAGAATAAATTAATTAAACAGATTAGTGAAAATTTCGACTATATTAAAGAACAAAATAATCAAATCATCTACGAAATTAAACAGTTAAATAAAAATTTACCTAGTAAAACTGAGATTAATCAGTTAAGTTACTTAATAGATAATTTAAAACCAAAGAAAGTTGAATTGGAAACTAAAAAACTATTAGGAGAAATTGAATTACAAATCAGTGAAACTTTTAATAAATTAGAAACAAAAATAAATAATAAACTAATTGACCAAGATATTGATAATATTACACAAGCTATAAATAATTTAAGTTTAGGATCACAAGAAAAACCTAGAAAAATAACCCCTACAATTTATAATTATTGGAAACCTAAAAAATGAGTAATTTCAGACCATTTTCTGGAAACTCATAAATAGACGTGTTGACGGGCCGGAACCGCCGGTTTAGGGCCGGGCCCGGCGGTTCGGCGGTTCCAAAAGTGAAGGCCCTAGCCCGGCCCTACGTACTATATGGCGATTTAGGGCCGGGCCTGAGCCCGGCGGTCCCGGTTCGGGCTCGAACCGCCGGTTTAGGGCTGAGCCCGGCGGTTCGGCCTGTTCGTGCAGCGATTTTGTATCGATCCGTTCTCTCTCGTCCGAGCTCCGATTTTCGATCCGTTTACGCTCACGAACTCGTATCGCGATATACTTCAACTCTTATGAAGGGTAAAATCTCCAATTCTATCTAAATTTTTCTGAAAATTCAATCAAATATGCAACAAGTATCAAAGTCCAAGATTTTAACAAACTTTTAAGTTTTAACTTTTAACTTTTAAGTCTAAAGCTTAATAAACTTGTAAATATTTTTAAATTTGTAAAATTTATAAACTACTAAACTTGTAAATATTTTAAATTTGTAAGTGATTTTTTTATGTTTGAACTTGTAAATACTTTGCATTTGTTAAAATACGTATAAATATAAAATATGTGTCAACACTTTGCATTTTTAATAAATGATGAGTAAAATTACATAAATCCGTTTATGACTTTTACATAGGGATGAAAAATAATAATAATAAAGGACTTGAGCTCAATTTAATTTCTAAAATTGAGTTGCCTACATATCCTCATAATCATAGAGGAATCAAAGTCCATGTAGTTCTTTTAATTTCTAAATGCTCTACTCCGTCTCCGCACCCTATTCCGATCGATCCGTTTACGTGAAGGCCTCGTCTTCGCTCTCGTTACCATCTTCCCATTGTGGTTCTTGAGCTCTAAGGTCGGCCCTACATCAATCATCGAGCAACATTGTAGCTTCAATGTTCGCCGGCTTCATGTTGCTTCTTCTTTGATCAAGCATTAGTCCTCCAATGCTAAATGCTTGTTCAACGGATACGATGGATGCCGGACGGCAAATAACTCCTTGCCATGATTGAGAGGATTGGGTACCTCTTCTTCGACCACCACTTCAAGACATCGATCGAAGGACCGCTATCTTCAACACCAAAGACAAAGGAGTTTGCAAATATATATCTAATTCACTATTACCTTGTCCTCTCGGCCTTCGAATGTTCTATTTTGGTACATCAAGTCATTTGTTGCACCAAAGGATCAAACTCATTCATATCAAAGGAAAATTAATCGTAGACATCATAGAAGAAGGAGGTGGAGTTTGAATATCATCATCACTACCATATTTGACCTATATTCTTGAAAAGACTTCTTAAATTCTTTTCAAGATTATATTTGATTTGATCTACATCCGGAGATCAAAATAAACTAATTCTCCTTCTATACTAGCACCTTGAAAATCCATTTGCCTAAAAGCATCATAATAAACATTAAGCATTTGACAAGTACCATCATATTTCCATTTAGGATCTAAACACTTAGCAAGCAAAAAAATTGTAGGTATCTCCTAAAATATTTTAGCCACTTTTGAACCATAAAATAAATTACACCACATAAAGATGGTTTACTAAAACAACTACGAAAAGACATGGCAATATGCATGCAATGTTCTAAAACCATAACGGAAGTGCAATAATAAACTCCCGATAATTGTTTCGTTGCACCATGAAATACCTTTAACAATCGATATAAATCCATGCAAGCATCCCAATGAGACTCATTAAGATGTAATTGAATAGATGTAAACTCTTTTCTAAAAATCACATAAATGACCCTTATATGAAATAGTACTATTAAGCATTTCATAAGTAGAATTCAACGATGAGAAACATCAAATTTGAAACATGTATAAGCAATATTTTTATCGACAATATTTTGCCATTTCTTCCCACAAGTTTTTGAAGCATGCAAACATTTGATAGCATCTCTAATAGGACTAACGGAATCTTGAAAATACTAAGTGCATCTTGAACACATAAATTTAAAATATGACAAATGCATCTAGAATGAAAGTATTTTCCTTCAAAAGAAGTGCGCATGCTTCAATAAGTTGAGGAATACTAGCGGTGTTTGCGAAGCATTATCAAAACCAACGGAAAAATTTTATTAATCAAAGAATACTCATTTAACACACCAATTATAATATTAGCAATACCTAAAGCATTATGAGGCTCTTCAAACTCTCTAAAAGCAATTAAACGTTTTGCATAACTCATTTCGAATCAATCCAATGACAAGTAATACCCATATAAGAATTTCTTATTATAAGCATCCGTCAAAACATCGGCACAAATAGAAACTTTATGACCTAAACGAACCAAATATTTCTTTAAATCATGTTTTTTTCCATGCATTGTCTCCTAATCTTCTTAAGCATAATACTTACTAACTTTGCATGCATTAGGACCAAGTCCCTCTTTATAACATTCTTCATACGTAACTCTATCGGCATAATTAAAGGGAGTTTTCCATAGCACAATATCTAGCCATCGCGATCTTCATATTTTCCCTTATCAAATTTAAATAAAGTGGGCGTGCCGTTGTAGAATATTGAGAAGGGTTTTAATTTGAGCTTGGTTCGTTGATATTCCATACTCATGAGGATGAGAACCTCCATGTGCCTATTGAGCGTTCCGTAACCTCCTTTCTCGATCCATTTGTAGGTTTTAGTGCAATAGTTGCAATAAGCAACGTATCTCTTTCGACCGTCGGGAAGAGGTGCCGCCTAGACTTCCACTTTTCTAAAGAAAATATAACAAGATATTGTAAGAACTATGAACATGAAATTAAAATTGTGAAACTAATTTGTAAGAAACGTAAAATTTACGTACTAAAGTGCTTCACAAAGACGTTGGACTTAAGTTCCTTTGATTTTGGTGGTTGTGGCGTATCTTGGTCAAAGTCGTCATATTCTTCGTCGCCTTCTTCGTCGCCTTCTTCATCGTCGTCTTGGTCGTTCGAGCTCACGTCACCGAAATTGGGACTTCTTTCCATTCGATGCACCATTTCATAAAATCGAGCATCTTCTTGACTTGTAACCTTCGCAACTTGCTTGAGATTTCCTCCGCCGCTAAGGCCCTTCGTGAACGTTGAGTTGGAATGTCTCCTCCTCACTGAGCTCCTTCATCGCGGTCTTTCCCTTCCCTTGTTTAATCGTTTATAGAAAGACATGATGATTGATGAAGTGAGAAAGTTTGAGAGTTTAGAATAAGAATGAGAGATTGAGAGAGCTTGAGAACTTGAGAGATTGAGTTTGAGAGTGAGAATGAGAGCTTGAAAGCTTGAAAATTATATGTAAATGAGTGAATTAAGGTTGAGAAATGAGAGATTGAAGTGAGGATAGAGTTAGGATGATGGATATATTTATAGGAGTGATTTTGGGGTGAAAATCGAAAATAGCCGTTTTCTATTGTTTTAGCCGTTGGGACCGCGGTTTAGGGCGGACCGTCGGTTCCAACGGCTCTAAAAGTCACTGATTCGGCCCTCGCCCATGGTTCGCGGTTCGGCCCTAGGCCCGCCGGTTCCAACGGCTATAACCGGACCGCGGTTCCATCCCAAGCCCGTTGATTCGGATCGGGTTAACCGCCGGTTCGGCCTGTTTTCATGAACCGAGCCCGCCCCAGGCCCTAGCTCACGGTTCGGTTCGAGCAGTTGACCGCCGGTCCGGCCCGAACCGTTGACTTTAGGGCCGGCCTAGGGCGGCCCGTGTTCGGAAAGCCCATGCACGTCTACTCACAAACTATCTGACAAGATAGAAATTCTACAAGCAATATAAATGAAATTATTACTTGGATACATTTTACATACAATTTTAAGTTCTAGAAGAGGATGCGAAGTAATAGTTCTCAACAAACTATACAATTAGAAGAAGAAATAGATGTTGATAGAAATTTGAAATTTACAATAATCATAGTTTTGAAATTTTACAACCAAGGGTTTTATATCAGCGGGAATAATAAATATAAACACAAGCTTTATTAAAGGAAGTAGAGAAGTAAGTACTAGAGTAGTTGATGGTACAATGTAATTTATAGATTTACTATCACCAGAAACTATAAATAAATTAATTAAAAGTAATAAACTATTTTTACATATAGGATTAATAATAATATGAATAAAAGCATTTGGAAGAAAAGAAGTAGGAACAAAGGCTTTAGTATTAATTACAGATCAATCATAGCAACAAGATGTTAAAAGAGCTATTATATCAGGAATGGAAGTAGATTTTTAAACAAAAATTCAGCATTATTTTATTGTGCCCCTAATATTTTAAAAGATACCAGGGATATAAGTAAAATAAAAATTGCAATACAAACTAAAGGGTATACAAATTATGAAGGAAATAATTTAGTAATAAGCGTTGGAGTATTAGAAAAAATGAGTACATCTTCAAGTATGAAATATAAAGTTAATATTGAAAAAATGATAAAAGTCATTGCTTCAAAAGGAATTAAAATGATAGAACCACAAAAAATTGATCCTACTGAATTAGCAGGATTAGAATGGAATTTAGAAGATTTAAAAAAGAAATCTAATGAAATTTTAGTTCCACAAAAAAGTATTATTTATGATAATAATGGACAAGCCAATTTAAGATTTACAAATTTTGTAAAAAGAAACAATAAAAATGAGGAAAATGATGAAGATGATGATGATATGGAAATAAACTATAACTTAATGAATGAATATTATGATACAGAACCAATTTATGATACAGATTCTGAAGAAATAGACACATTAGAATTAACAGAAACAGAAATGATAGGATATTGTCAATTTAATAACGAAGATTATGACAATAATTTAGAAAATAATATAGAATTTGAAACAGGGTTCAAGTTTGAAGAAACAAAAACAACAATAGATGAAATAATTAATAAAAAATTTACTGAAATAAATTTACAAGATCTAGGAATGGATTCTAACCAAGCTTATAAAGAATTAGAAAAATATTTCAATCTACCATTAGTTTCAGAAATTGAACAAGGAAAAATTATGATTAGTTATTTTTATAAAAATAATAGAGAAACTAATTTTATGGATGTTTCAATGACTCCTAGTAATAAAAGACCTAAACCAGAATTTATACAACAAGGAGAAGGTAGTACAACAGGACAAGGTAGACAAAATTGGATACCAGCCCAAGCCCAATATGAAGGAGAATCTCGAATAATTGGAAAAGGAAAAAGAGCTCCAATAGGAAAATTATATAGTGGAGACATGTTATATATAGAAGAACAAAGCCCACAATTATGGGGAGATGAAGTTTTAGTTTGGGAACAAACAGTAGTAAGAAATTGGGAAAAAGAAAAAAGAGGAGATATGGATATGTTTTCTTATTTAGAAACAACTTTAGGTCCAACAGCCTTAGGATTATGGCAAAGTAAAAAATCTCAAGCTCCTGATGAAATAAATCAATTAAAAGCATTAGGAGATAATCCTTATAATTTTACAAGTGCGATAAGACTATTAATAATAGGTGTTGATCCAGCAAAAGATAATACATTTTTGCAAGATACAGCAATAAGAAATTTAGAACAATTAAGTATTTCAGATTTTAAATATATAAGAGAATTTACAAATGACTTTGTTAGATTATTATCACAAACTGGTAGAGCAATGGAAGATGAATTATGTAATAAATATTTTATAAAACTTCTAGGAGATTTAGGAAAACAAATACATGAAGCATGGGAAGTAACTACTCCGAATTTAGGAATAGGACCAAGAATAATTTTTACATTTAAATATTTGGAAGATAGATGCAAAGATGCCGTAATAAAAGAACAAATAAAAAGACAAGCATGGGCATTTTGTAAAACTGCTATTTATACACCTCAAGCTTATGGATATTACAAAAAATCATATAAAAAAGGTATTAGAAAAAGTACTACTTATAAATATAATAAGAATAAAGATAGAAATAGATATGTTAAGAAACCTTACAAAAGAAAGTGTAGATGTTTTATATGTGACTCAGAAAAACATTTAGCTAATAAATGTCCCAATAAAAATAAAAATTATGAAAGAACAAATTTAATAGAAGAAATAGGAGAATATAATATAGAAGTTATAAACTCAGAAGATTCTGATAATGAATCAATCTATAGTATTTATACAGAATATGAAAATGAAAAAGAAATAGATCTTACAGTAGTAACATATACGTATATGAATACATTAAATGATTGTTTACATTATTGGATTAAAGAAAAAGGAAATAACCATATACCATGTATAAATTGTAAATTATACCCAGAAATTACAAGAATATATCAAGGTAATAAATGCTTTGAAGAAATATGTTTCTTATGTTTAGAAAAATTATTTGGAATAAAAACCGAATTAAAAGGAAAAGCTAAAATTGAAGAAAATAAAAATCTGATATTTATAAAATAAAATTAGAAAACATGAAGTAATGTTAGAACTATATAATCATAAATATTTAAAATTAGAAAATAAATACGAAGAACTCCAAAAAAGGATAGAAGCTATAGAATATACATTAAATGATTATAAAAAATTTGAAAATATTGAACTAAATCAAATGGCAGAACAAATAGAGGAAGAAGAAAAAATATTAATAAATAATAGTAATAATACAAAAAATCCAGCTACAGCAACTCTAATAAATATTCAATGTAGATTATGGATAGATAATGAAAATCATGTTGATTTAAATGCTATATTAGACACTGGAAGTACTAAAAGTTTAATAAGATATAGTTTGATAGATCCTAAGTTTCATAAATTATTAAATTATAAAATGGAAACTAGAACAGTTGAAAATATAATTATGAAAATTACACACTGTTTAGAACCAACTGGAATACAATTTTAAATTTTCTTGGTAATTATAGTTTAAAATATGATTTACCTCGGTAATAATAAATCCAAAAGAAACTAATTCTAAAGATTTCTTATTAGGATTAAATTTTATTACTAGTTTAAATAGTAATTTAACAATTGCTAAAAAATTTATTACACTAAGTAAACAAGTTTATAGTTTTCCAACACATAGATATACACATACATCAGAGTTTGCTCGCAAGCGTGGTGGACTAGGAGAATTAGATTTTTTAAAACAAATACAAAACAAACAAAATAATTTTATTGAAAATGAAGCTATAAAATTATTCTCACAATTTATTTCACAAGAATTAGAAAAAGGGCCTGATATTACAACAAGTAAAAATTATCCTATAATATTAAGATTAGAAAAATTAGGACTAATAGGAGACGATATTACAAAGGCAAAAGTAAATTATGTTTGTAAAATAAAAATAAAGTTACCTGAAATTACAATTAGAACAAAAAATGGAGAGTATAGTGCAGAAGATGTAGAAGAGTTTAGAAAACAAATTAATGAAATGCTAAAACAAGGATTAATTAGACATTCAGAAAGTCCTCATAGATCTACAGCTTTTATAGTTAGAAATCATTCAGAAATAAAAAGAGGAAAACCAAGGATAGTATACAATTATAAAAGATTAAATGATAATTGTGAAGATGATGGTTATAACATACCAAATAAAGAAACTTTAATAGCACTTATACAAAATAAAAAGATATTTAGTAAATTTGATTTAAAAAGTGGATATAATCAGTTAAAATTAGAAGAATGGTTTAAACCATGGACTGCTTTTACTTGTCCAGAATGACAATTTGAATGGAATGTATTAAGTTTTGGATTAAAAAATACACCTGTTATATTTCAAAGATTTATGTATAGTATATTTTTAAAATATAAATTTTGTTTAATATATATTGATGATATTCTTGTAGCAAGTGATAACTTAAAAGAACATAAAGAACATTTAAATATTATATTTAAGGAAATTGAAAAGAATGATATAGTAATTAGTAAAAGGAAAATGGAATTATTTAAAAGAAGAATTTCATTTTTAGGATTAGAAATTGGAAATGGAAAAATAGAATTACAACCTCATATTGCTACTAAAATTTTAGAATTTCCGAATAAATTAACAAATTTAAAACAAATACAATCATTCTTAGGACTTGTAAATTATGCTCGGAAGTTTGTTCCAAATCTTAGCAAATTAGTTGGTCCGTTATATAGTAAAACTACAAAAAATGGTCAACGACATTTCAATATAGAAGATGAAAAAATTATCCAAAAAATTAAAAATGAAATAAAAAATATTAAACCTTTAGAATTACCTACAAGTGATAATTATATAATTATTCAATGTGATGGATGTAAAGAAGGATGGGGAGCAGTATTAATTTGTAAACCCTTAAATTTAGTCCAAAAATGAAGAAAGAATAGTCGCTTATGCTAGTGGAAACTTTAATAAAACAGGTTTAAATTGGACATCTTTAGATTATGAAATACATGCATTAATAAATTCTTTAGAAAATTTAAAATATGGTTAAAAATGAATTCTTTGTTAGAGCATTGTGAAGCTATTGTAAATTTATTAATAATATTAATAGTAAAAAGTTAATAAAACAAGATGGATAAATTTACAACAAATAATTCAAGAAATAATTATAGAATAAAATTTAAACATATAAAGGTAAAGATAATAATATTGTTGACCTATTATCTAGAAAGATAAATCGTCTTTTCTATGCAGGAAATAGATAGAAAGATTATAAAGTCTTCAAAAGGAAAAGAAAAGATTACACAGCCCGAAGTCTCTAAGACGAGAAGGGAAGAAAAGTTATACAGTTCAGGATCTGAAAGAAATTATCCAATGGATATTTCTTCAGACGAAGAGAGCAAAAGTATTACACACTTCTCCAAGCTAAGAGAATCCAAAGATTACAAAGATGAAATTCAATTTGGAACAGTAACTTTACAAAAATGCTCAAATCCTGCTATGCAGTTCAGAGCAATTACAAAGGTTACACGTAAACAACAAAGTTATCCTTGATAATCTGTGGCATATTCAAACATTGCCAAAAGCTACAGCTTTCAAAGTTCAAGTTTTAAATGCTCTGGCATTTTATTTTTCTGACCAAAATCAAAAACAAGAGCAACCCCAAAAGAAGTTTACACATTATGTTATTTTCAGAGGAACAAAATTGAAGTTTTCATAACTTTAATAATTGCTCGAAAATACATTAATTGTCCTAAACCTCTTTGGAAAGGTTATTCTGAGTTTTCGAAGCATTATCAAATGCTAGAGAATCCTTTGGTTTACAAGAATTTTTTATTGAACCAGAGGAAGTCAAAAGTTTTGCTCAAATTGCACAAGAAAACCCAAGTAATGTGATTCAACATCAGTCTTCTTTACTAAAAAATTATGAATCACAACTTGTGGATTTTGAAAAGAAAATTTATGATCTTAACAATCAATTGAAAAGTATACAAAATGATTGTAACTACAAAGATCAGACGATCTCGGTCATGGAATCAACTATTACAAAGTTGAATCAAAAAATTGATTTTTTAAAAACTAAAACCCAGTATGTTCCACCTCCAAGAAGTTTTGAAAATTTTAAAACTAGAATTCTTGATATTCCTTGGAGAGAAACAATGGAACCAGTCCTGGAAATTGTTCCCGACCTTGAGGAAATTATTTCTACAAAAGTTTTACAAGGTTTCCTCAAAACCTTTTGATTTACAAAGAAAATTGTTGAAATTTATTTCAAAGAATCAAAATTCAAGGCGTAAAAGTCATACAAAGGCGATGTTTATAAAATTATATAGAAAGAAGGATATTAATTGATGAGCAGATCGAATTCTGCCTTCTACTTCTACTGATTGATTTAAACAAGATCGACATGCCGGATGAAATGACAATCAATTTTACCACAATGGTATGATTGATTTCATGGAATTGATTATCTGAAAAAACGAAGACCTAATGAACAAATTGGGAGAAAATTTCTATTGACAAATGGCAATATTTCATCCTTATCTTCCAAATCAAAGGTCTACTGCAAAATTTTAGCTTCTCTTCCAGAAGCTACATCTCACAGTTATCGCCCAGCTAGAAAAAGAATTTATTTGACAGACATTGAATATTCTGGACGATATCTTGAGACGGATGTAAAAGAGGAACGGATCATTTTACATTTCGAGATACGAAGAACAAATTAACATATTTTGAAGTCCGAAAACATCCTAAACTTGAATTATGGATGAAGTATAAACTTGCAGCTGAAGGACATTATTTACAAATATGGGTAACACCAAATTGGAATATGTTCATTCCTTTCAGCGGAGAAGGTGATAGTCTTGCAGATGAAGAAATTGCTATCATCAATACAGATAAAGAAGAAGAAGACATTGATGATTCTCAAAGCTACGACACAATTCCAGAGACTCATCGAGACTTTTGAAAGATTAGACATATTTGTGTCAATTATTAGTTTATAATCGTTTTCTTATGTAATTTTCTTCTTTTCTGTTTTTCTTTTACGTCTGAAAACGTGTATCAATAAATTAATTAGCATTCAAATCGAGTTGATGGCGTGTAACAAAGTTGGTCATCCTAACTAGGTAGCTAGCTAGATAGGTAGATAGGTAGATAAAATGTCATTATGACATTTGACAAAAAATATTGTAATAGTAGTTTTGTTTTGCCTATAAAAAGGCATATAATCATTCATTGTAAACACACACCAAGAGAGTAAAAAATCCTTTGCATTCTCCAAAAAATCATGAGTTGCTAAGTTTCTTGTTTTCTTACTCCTATAGCCGTTAGCAAATTCGATACCCATCCTTGAGAGCTAAATAATATATCCCAACATAAAAAAAAAATCCTTCACTTCATTGAACATATTTTCTGGAAACGAAGGCTACGTCCCTGTTTTCTCCATAAAAAGAGTTCTGTGTGAGCTCTATCTGGTATAATTTCTATTTCCTTTCTTTTTTGTGGTTTAATGTGTAACACGAAAAAACACACCCTACCCCCCAATTTTGTGGTTAGAACTCTTTTTATGGAGAAAACAGGGACGGAGCCTTCGTTTCCAGAAAATATGTTCAGCGGAAGTGAAGGTTTTTTTTTTTTTTTTTTTTTATGTTGGGATATATTATTTAGCTCTCAAGGATGGGTATCGAATTTGCTATCGGCTATAGGAGTAAGAAAACAAGAAACTTAGCAACTCATGATTTTGGAGAATGCAAAGGATTTTTACTCTCTTGTGTGTGTTTACAATGAACGATTATATGCATTTTATAGGCAAAACAAAACTACTATTACAATATTTTTGTCAAATGTCATAATGACATTTTATCTACCTATCTACCTATCTAGCTAGCTACCTAGTTAGGATGGTCAACTTTGTTACACGCCATCAACTTGATTTGAATGCTAATTAATTTATTGATACACGCGTTTTATACGTAAAAGAAAAACAGGAAAGAAGAAAATTACAAAAGAGAAACAAGCATAAACCAATAATCGACACAAATATGTCTAATCTTTCAAAAGTCTCGATGAGTCTCTGGAATTGTGTCGCGGCTTTGAGAATCATCAATGTCTTCTTCTTCTTTATCCGTATTGATGATAGCAATTTCTTCATCCGCAAGACTATCACCTCTCTGGGTGTCTAACGGTTCGGTTTGGTTAATCGAACCGAATTTTTCGGTTAACCGAATCGAATTTGTCCGAAAAAGTTGAACCAAAACCGAACCGTTTTAAATTTTTGGTTAACCGAAAACCGATCGGTTCCGACGGTTCGGTTTTCGGTTAACCGAAAAATCGAATTAAAATTAATTAATAATAAAACAAATAAAATAATAATAAAACAAATAAAATAATAATCAAAATAAATAAAATAATAATTAAAAGCGAAACTTATTAAAATAGATAAAATGTTTAACAATAATTAATAAAGTAATAATTAAAAATTGATTTTCATAATTTTTCATTAATTAATTAGTAATTGAAATAATAATTAAAAATAAAATACGGTTTTTCGGTTTTTCGGTTCCGAATCGTTCGGTTATCGGTTAACTAATAACCGAATTTTTTCAACTCTGGAACCGAAACCGAACCGATAACCAAATTTGTCGATTTTCGGTTAATCAATTTTTCGGTTTGGTTGATTCCGATTCTAACCGAAACCGCTTAGACACCCTAACCTTCTCCATTGAAAGGAAGGAACATATTCAATTTGGTGTTACCATATTTGTAAATAATGTCCTTCATTGCAAGTTTATACTTCATCCATAATTCAAGTTTAGGGATATTTTCGGACTTCAAATATGTTAATTTGTTCTTCGAATCTTGAAATGTAAAATGATCCGTTCCTCTTTTACATCCGGTCTCAAGATATCGTCCGTAATATTCAATGTCCGTCAAATAAATTCTTTTCTAGTTGGGCGATAATCGTGAGATGTAGCTTCGAAGAGAAGCTAGAATTTTCTGAGACCTTTGATTTGGAAGATAAGGATGAAATATTGCCATCGTCAATAGAAATTTTCTCCCAATTTGTTCATTAGGTCTTGTTTTTCAGTATAATGAATTCCATGAAATCAATCATACCATTGTGGTAAAATTGATTGTCATTTCATCTGCGTGTCGGTCTTGTTTAAATCAATCTGTAGAAATAGAAGGCCGGAATTTCGATCTGCTCATCAATTAATATCTCTTCTTTCTATATATATATATATATATATATATATATATTACTATTGGATATCATCAACAATATACGTGTTTAATAAAACTAAGTAATATGAAATGTTGCGAAAGAACCAAATAACATAATCGCACGCACCGATACAAAATTGTATATATATTACCTTAGTTTATTTTTCATTGGGAAATCCAATCGAAAAACCGACGGATCGGTTACATTCTCATTTTCATTTATGTACTTTTAGCAGATATTTATTTATTATGTCTATCAATTTATTTATATTGAGGGAACATAAATTTCAATTTTGATGGTTTACCATTTGCTATGATTCTGGATAAGAGGATTGCGAAATATATGAGACTACGGCCCAAGCCTGAGTACTCAAAAGCCCAATAAGCTCTCTTTGAGGGCCGCCTGATTTGGTTTTACAGGAAATGAAATACACATTTTCCATACGTTGCAAAGAATGTCAAATTCTCAGACAAAAAAAACCTTTGAATCCAAAACGTTGGCAAATTCATCAAATCACGAACAAGATTTTTCTTGTTTTCTCTATTGAGTTGGGAAAATTTGGAGACAATCCCTTGAATTTGTTCCAACAAAGATTTTCTCATGATGTCAAAATGATTTGGACCATTTAACTTCTACGACTGCACAACAGAAAACCATGACAACTAGTTCCATCGAGGAATCAACTCAAAAATTTTGAAATTATGGCCCTTGAACAATCTTTCATGATGTGTGAAAAAATTGAATGTTTGTGAAAAGAATATATATATATATAGAGAGAGAGGGGAATGAGATCAAATTTAAACCAATTTTAAAAGTATAAAATAAGAACTATTTTCAACCATTGATTCGTAAAGATTTACAGTGAATTTATCACCTTACTTGATGGATTCAAACGCATGGGTTCGAATCCCATGAGGGACGAATTTTTAATTTTCTGAATTCATATACTTACACGACGAATTTAGACCCTTTCACAACAATTCGACGATTTCGAAGTTCGTAGTTTATAGGTTAAGGATAGTTTTACAATAATCACTCATATATATATATATATATATATATATATATATATATATAAGATCGGGTTCCGTAGTACCCTGTCCCCGAGATAAGATGTAGACTCAATCTAGACCACACATTTGAACACGTGGACGCACCAAAATTTGACACGTGGCAACCCATTTTTCGCTCGGGGCAAAATGGGAACGCACCCAGCCGAGCGTTGGGTGCCGTCCGCATTGGTAGGGGAGTCATGCGTTGGGGTCTCCGCGGACGCTGAGTTTGGGTTGATGCACAACAAAACACAAATAATGCATCGAGAATAACATGACAATGCATTTAAATGAACACAAATCGCATCGCGCCCAACGGTGTTGGGTGCGTAAGTGGCTGGGTGGGCTCCGACTACTGGTAAGGCGTTGGGTGCACGCCGTTGGTAGAGACGTTGGGTTGGAAGAGCCACAACAAAACACAAAAAATGCATATGAAATAACATAAAACTGCATTTACTTGAACATAAAAATGCATCGCGTCCAACCGGACGCTGGGTGGGAGCAAGCGAGCGCTGGTGTGTTTTGCGAGAACGAACGACGTTGGCCCAGCCACAAGACGCTGGACGCGAGCTCTAATCACATGCATTATTCTCTTCAATCGCATGCATTTTTGTTCATTTCAATGCATTATCCTGTTCAACTAAATGCATTGTTTGTTTTCGCAATCACATAACAAATCAAATTACTAATCTACCCTTAATGAAGCGAAAATTAGCGAAATTAAACTTAAAAGTCCGAAAAATCTGAACCATAGGATCTATTAGATGAGTGGATGAGATTGAATACTACATACTATCTGAGAACTGGGTGACTATATGATCTATTCTCTCTCTATATATATATATATAAGAATCCATGTAAATTAAACAGAGCAACATCGTCACTCGTTTTCGTAATATTAGAGGGATTGGAGCACAGCTGCAATCGACAATTTTTGTATTTTTTCATATACATTGTTTTTTCATATGTGCATCTTTACTGATCTGATTCAAACGAGTTTTCTGGGGGCTATAATAATGGTTATATTTTTAGGTTTTAATTTGTTTTTTCTATTAGAATTGAAGATTGGGGCTTTAAGGTACAATAGTACATCTATAATTATTTTTATTATTTTTTTGAATTAGATGCTATAGTGAACAATTTGGCGACTATGTTTAAAATCACTCTTGAAATATCAATATTTGGAAAGGGCCCAATTTGGTTAAGAACAATGAAATAACACAAAACTCATTTACATATGTCCGTACCATAGGAACGGACAAAAGTATCATTTGTTGTTATTAAAAGTATCAGTTACATTAAAAAAAGTATCATTTGTTTTTTTACCTTTTAATTTAGAAAGTATCATTTACATTGAAAAAAATATCATTTACACTGAAAAAAAGTATCAAAGTCCATATATACGGATAGATGTACAGAAGACTACCTCATGAAATTATTTATGTAGATAGTCATCACTATCTATTTGCGCCACAAACAGAAGCCCACTACAAATCCTTTTGAAGTAAAAAAATCCCAAAGAAAACTAGAGAAAGTTACCTAGAATTAGAGAAAAGGTTTAATTGTATTATATGCTTAATAAGGAAAGTAAGAAAGTGGAATATTTTGGAAAAAAAATGGCAGAGTTCGGAATAGAGAGTATGAGTAAACTTTTATTTATTTTCACGTAAAATTTTATCTCAATAAAATAATACATAAGCGTGACGCGCCTCACTCACCTTTTCTAGTGCTAAAAAAAAGTCATTTGTGTGTGTGTGTTGGCCTAGTGGTAGAGTGATTAATGCCTGATACCAAAGGTCTCGGATTCGAGTTCACCGTGACGCGACTTTTAAAATTTATGTATTTAATTAAAAAAGAAAGTCATTTGTGATGATAAATTTGATAAACTCTTTGTAAGTGAAAACTTTTGACTTTAGTTCCCTCAATATATTTCTAGCTCTGCCACTATCGACGGGAGGAGGGGGAAGTTCAACGTGCATAATCCGTGGCGGATTCAGGGTGTGACGGGGAAGTATCAACACACCCAACTAAAAGTCTAAAAGTAATTATTTTTTTTTACTTTATATTTAGTATTTGTTAAAATAACTATTCTCATCATTAATAATTTTCGATTTTAATTCTTTTGCATCTGCCCCTGTGCATAGATAGGTGTCATGGTTAGTCTTCATATATACTTAATTCAATTGGTTAAGAGTAGGACTGGCAATTTTCGACCCTACACGAGAACCCAACACGAATACGCACGAAATTAACAGGTTAGTGTTCAGCCTTATCGTGTTCGTGTCCTTATCGTGTCGACACGATAAAGACACGATAATTTCATGTCGTGTTCGTGTCGGATCTGTGTCGTGTTCGTGTAACCCGATAATTTTCGTGTTGCATTCGTGTTCATGTCGGATCGTGTCGTTTTCGTATAATTCGATAATATTTATATATATTTAATATTAATTTAATTATTTTTTATATATTTTTATTTCTTTTATTTATTTATTTATTTTCTAATTTTGATTTAAATTTATTGTTTCGTGTTGTGTCGTGTCGTGTCAACACGAAAAAAATCGTGTCATATTCGTGTTCGTGTCGTGTCCGTGTCAGTATATTTCGTGTCGTGTTCGTGTTCGTGTCGGACAGATCCTTAACGGGTCGTGTTCGTGTTTGGTCTTATCAGGTCGTATCGTTATCGTGTCGACACGATAACGACCCGACACGCACGAATTGTCAGCCCTAGTTAAGAGTCATCAAATTTGGTATAAGATAAATGTCACGGTCAAAAGAAGATTGTGACCAACTATCTATCTAGTACATGGCTAAGGTAATTAATGTTTATGACAAATAGGCTGACTAACATTTTTAAGGATACAATAAATGTATGTCTTTGAACAGACATTCTAGCTAGCTAGCTCCTATTTCTCATGTTGCGTTTTGGAGTCCAGAATTTTAGAATTAATGACTGTGTGTCAAAAAGAGAGTGGTGATATTCAAATCGCTACCATTACCAATCACAATATTTCCAACATGTGGATTTCATTTCATCATTCTCATTTTTATTTTTTAAATGTAATACTATGCGCTTTCCTTATAAAATTTTCTCTATATAATTTTAAGAGGATAATAGTTGATTCATATACTTCCCTTCAAAATATGTAAATTACACATTAAATTTCAAACTATTCAATTTCTTATAAAACTATTCTGAACTATCAATCTGATAACATGCATGGACTATCAATAAACTAAAAAAATACTTCTCAAAATCAAATTTAACCTTTCTTGAATAATGACACAAATCCATGACAAAAATAAATATGTTGTATGCAAATTACATAAAAAATGAAGTAAATTGTGTCCATTTTTTCTAAATCATACGGTAGGTTGAGGCTATGGATGTTAATGGGTGAGTTTTACCCGGACCAGAACCAGTAAATAAGTAATGGTTCTGATTCTGGATCCGACCCATTAGACACTGGATCCGGACCGGACCAGGACCATCAACTATGAGTCTTAAGCGGTCCGGTTCTCAGCGGGTCTGAAACCAGAACCAGACCAGAACCGGATAAGAACCAGAACTAAAACTGAAACTGTTGTTTTATAATTTAATGTGTTATGAGTGATTTTGAATCGATAAGGATAAAACTAACTCATTGACAAGCCTATTTAAACTTAGGCTCGTCAATAGACGGGTTTTACTCGGATCAGAACCAATAAATAAGTATTTGTTCTGGTTCTGGAACCAGAACCAGATCCGGACCGGACCGGATCGGACCATCAAATTATGGATCTAAACGGTCCGGGTCTAAAGCGGGTCTGGAACCGGAACCGGAACCGGAACCAGAACCGTTGTTTTAAAATTTAATGGGTTTTGAACGATTCCGGATCGGTCCGGATAAAACCCATCCATTGACATCCCTAGTTGAGGCGACATGAATTGTGATTTTCTTGTGATTTCAGGTCCCTAATCACATTATAAGGAATCATTTATGGAAATAAAAAAGAGATGATCAATATAAATATCAAATCATGCAAATTAAGTATATTAAAATTGTTAAAAGGAAATGATCAGTGCTACCGCTATAGCTATCCTTTCAAAAAGTAACACTATTGAGGCAACAAACTTTTAATATTCTACCTTGTGTTATAATTTAATGAAACATGGCACATGTGTCTCTTTAGGTTGCGTGAAAGTTTCTCTTTGTCATCACTTTATATTGAAAAGATGTGATCATCATTCAATTACATATCCCTCATATAATTTGAGTCTCAATTATTAGTCGGCATCATCATTTGAAATACGATTATCATAAACATATATCTCATTCGAAATTTCTCATTTTTTAGTCATGTAATTCCACTTTAAGAAATAATTATCTCTTCAAAATATGTGGATCATACTTATCTTTTATCTTTTTAACAACTTTATTCATTTCTCCTAATTAAATACCCGTGTCTTGAAAAAAATGGAACATTTAATATGTGATGAAGGGAGTAACATTTTCCTTTATCTCTTATACCATCTCCTCAGTTAATATCATACGTGGACTTCAGGATGTCGATATTGTATGTATGCTCCACGCTAGCTATATGTCCCAATAAAAAGGCTTGTTTAATAAGTTTTATAATTAAAAAAAATCCTAATCACATAAAACCTTCCTCCAAAAAGGGAAGCAGATGTTACAACATGTTAGCAATAAGATGGAATAGTTAAGAGGCCTGAGACAATGATTCACCTACTGCTACAGGAAAATTGTACTTCTACGTATAAACTCCTATATTTTTTAGAGGTGGTCTCCTGTGCGCGGGCGCGCACAGTGAGACCACTCACTTATTAAATTAATTAGTTAATTAATCTTAATTAATTTAATAATTTTTAATTGTAAATTAATAAATATAATTTTAAATTAATATATCTTAATTTTTAATTAATAAATTCTAATTTTGAATAATAAAGCCTAATTATAAATTAATAAACCCTAATTTTGAATTAATAAACCCTAATTTGAATTAATAAACCCTATTTGGATTAATAAACCCTAATTTGGAATTAATAAACCCTAATTAAAAATAATAAACCCTAATTTTAAATAATAAACCCTAATTATGAATTAATAAACCCTAACTTTGAATTAATAAACCCTAATTGTTAATTAATAAACCCTAATTATGAATTAATAAACCCTAATTTTGAATAATAAACCCTAATTTTGAATTAATAAACCCTAATTGGAAACAATAAACCCTAATTTTGAATTAATAAACCCTAATTATGAATTAATAAATCCTAATTATGAATTAATAAACAAAATATAAAATAATAAAATAAATAATAAAACTAAAACTCAAGTTGAAATACTCATATCAGCAAAACACCAGCTGCGATTTGCACGTTAATTGCGTTGAACTTTTAAAAATCTTTATTATATTTAACAAAACTTGTGTGCGCGTCGCGTAAGCGCGCGCGTACACAAGTGTTTGTCTATTTTTTAATAGTTCTTATACAGTTCATATTTTATTTTTAATTTCAGGTGCCCCAGCTTGGAATTATTTGAAATATCAAACCATGGCCTAATGTGATGTTTGGGCTTCACTTTCAGTTCTAAAATTTAGTTTTCAATATTTTTATTAAGAAGTCCTATTAATTTGTCTTATTTTTTTCTAAATGAGTTGGAGTCAATTCATGTGAAAAGAAAACGAAAACTACAAAGGAATAGTAAAAAGAAAAAAAAAAAAAAACTTACCAAGAGGACCTCATTAAAACTTTAAAATCTCATAAGGGAAAAGTTCAAATTACTGAGTGGAAAAAGAGAAGTCTCTAGATTTTAAAAAAAATATGTATTTTGAGCATTTAATATCATAGAAGTTAGTAAATAAAAACAAAGGAGCCGTCACAGGATATGACAGCGATCGACCATGAGCAAATATTTTTAGAGACAACATCTAGTGAGGTTGAGGCAAAATGGAGCCCTCTTCACATGGCGACAAGCAAATTGAGAGGGTCTTTTGTAAATGACCATTTTGGCCCCACTATTTCGAGTACGACAACTTTGACTTCAGAGAAGGATTAGATAGAGATAATTACTATTTAAATATTAAAATTTAGACCTTATTATAAATTATACAATTTTTTTAAATACTTCAATAATATAACATTTTTTCAATTTGTTACAAATTTGATAATTCTATTTTGAAATGAGTTTGAAACTAAGATTTAGATATTCATTTAAGTTTAGACTCTATCAATTGAAGATTTTTGGTGGTCATTGTCTGAGTTACCCATCCATATTGTCAATTTCTTTGTCAAGTGTCCGAGATCGTAACTTATACCATGAAAAAAACTCGAATTCCACTGCACCAACTTTTGACTTAATTACTCAGCAACCATACATCTTACCTAAATTTTGGCTAGACCAGACCATGATTTTAGAGGCTGGAAGGCATTTAGGTTGGGCAGCAAATTTTTTCATTTGGTCGTGGGCTTTGATTGGCTTCATGGCTCAAAATTTAAGATATAAGCCTGCGGGGCGGCACTATACCTAGAGCAAACCTTAAAGAGTGGCGATTATGAGTTTGCCTCAACACCCCAAAATAAGATAAATTATACATTATTTTATTTTCGATATTATAATTTATATTTTTTAAAGAGATAATTCTCATTTAAATTAAGCTTTTTAAATCAATTTGTAATTTCGATATGACTTTTGACAGGCAACAAACAAGTATATCAACTTTTCTATGTTTACAATTAAAACTCGCCAAAGTTTTTTGGCAATACAAATTATTAAGTTTCTATCGTTTGGGGTTTGATTCGAGATATTAAAGACTAAACTTTGATGGGCACTAGGAGATGAACATTTTGATATATAGGTGGACGACATGTCCTTGCTAAAATTGATGAATTTTGATGCCAGTCTAACGATAATTACTTGAAAATTGCTCAAGAGACATTCGTCATTAGCAAGTAATGGATATCAACTCATATGTCAAAAATCAAAATGTTCATCTCATTGTGTTTATCAAAATCCAATTTTTGGTTTCTTAAACATGAGCTCGAACGACGGAAACATAAACATTCTGGCCGCCTGAATGTTTGAGCGAATTTTAAATGCAAAAATTTAGAAAATTGAATACTTATTTACTACCTTTTAAATCAAAATCACAAATTTAATTAAAATTCATAATTTAAATGGCAAATTTCCCTTTTCAATAATTTAAAATGGCAATACTTATTTACTACCTTTTAAATCAAAATCAAAAAATTAATTAAAATTCATAATTTAAATGGCAATTAATTACTGCGCATAATGTAATTTGCAATATGATGCTAGATGATGTCAAGGGTAAAATATGGGAGATAAAGTCAAATTCCCAATTGGCAAAATGTGGGCCCACGAATGAAAATTCATATTATTTTTAAGAATAATTTGGGAATTGATGGACACTTCTCCAATGATTGGAAGGAGAAACTATGAATTTAGTGTTTGTCGTTTTCTTCTCTGGTTTTCCAAGTGTCGAATAAATTCTATTTTGTCCCTTCGGTTTTCAGTGCTCTTAAATTAATTTTCCGTTCTTGTTGTAGCCAATTGTTCTGCCACCTTGATTACTTGAATATTTATTTAAATTAGTGGGTAACCCGTCGAAATTCGACGGAAAATTATTTTATGTTGTACTTCGACAATTCAGGATGGACAAATCATAATAAAGAAAATAGGTGAAAGAATGTACAATTTATAATCATGACTGAATATAGATTTTGATAGGTATGATCATACTTCCAATAAAGACCGTTCATATCTCTTGTTTATGGTCATAAGAAAACTAATACTTTTTTTTATCTCTATGCATGCTTCTTGATCTAGTATATAAGTTATATTTTACCAAATTTTGATGGGGAATCACTTACAATGTAAATTATAAGTAAAAATTTAAAATCCAACTTATTCCTTGGCTAAGGTTCACCTACATTGAGTCGGAACGATGATGCTAGTGTTCAACCACCTGAATCGTTAATCACGACGAAACACGACAATGAATCAAAATGAAGAGGTTAGGGTTCAACCACCTAAACCTGTCTAGAATGTATATACTCTTACATGTTCCAAACTCTTTTAATTAGTGACCATTTTACTACTCGTTCTCGTCACAAACTCGCATAGTAATACACAATAATGACTTTAACCCTTCCTAAATTTATAGTTATATCTTATAAGTTGTTACAATAGTGTCTGATATTTTTTAAATAAATACCCTAATATTGTAAAATAACATTAACAATAAATTGTAAAATAATAAGAGATTTCAACATAGGTTTGTCGATTAATATTCATACACTATTAGAATTTAGTACCCGTATTTGTCCATAATCTTATTCAAAAGTGATGTTACTATCTATTCATGTCCCAAAAATATTATACAAACTAATTACCTAAACACTTTTAAGTTTATAAAATATCTAAATAATCATATATAAGTTGTTGCAATAACTGGTTATGTCTCGATAAAATCTGAATCTAACATAAGAAATATTAATAGTAAATAGTATAAATTATTAAAATTTTGTCTATTCTTAAAATCATAGCTTCATCCTTAAAGAAAACAGTCTTTATATCATTGTTGTGCTTCTGAATTTGATATAAAATTGTGTTTCGTTGAGTTTTGACGGATAATCATTTTACATTGTAATTTATAAATAGAAATTTAAAAACAATTTAGTACTTATCCCAAACCAATTAAAAGGTTTACCACTTATTTCCATTTCAAATCATGTAGATACTCGTATGCTTATCAAACCCATATAATAATACCCCCAAGTGAGAAGTATAGTAATATAAATTGGTATAATAATTGATTATCTAATAAAAAAATTATGAATATTACAAAGTAAACATTAGTTAGTAATAAGCAAACAAAATATTACAAGAAAGAGAAAATTTCATTTAGGCATGTCAATTAATATAATGTTTGGATCCATTTAGAATTTATATACTCAACTGAAAAGTGATTTTACTACCCATCTATAAAACATGTATACATATAACTACTATTTTATTTAGGTTTTCAATTGATGAAGTCTCATAAAAAATCTATGTGAGTAAATTAAAAAGAACAAAGAATGAAACTATTTAATTAAAGAAATATTGAGAATATTAAATAAATAAAAATTAAAAATATATACTAAGAGTGCACAAAATAATATATTTTTTTGAAAGTACAAAATGAATATTTAAGATAAATAAGAATAGAGGATGCACAAGATGCAACACGGCAAATGAGGTGGTGGAATTTAAATCATATTGGAACACAGTGAGAACATGTGAAACCTTCGCTGAACGTATAGATTTGTTACAGTGAATATATAAAGTTATTATACTATGATGATATTGCACTTAATGTATAAAATTATTGAAGTTCGTGCATTCATCATCATAAGTATGGAGTATGTATAAAAAGAAGAAAATAAGTTCATATAATATTTAATAATTTCTAAATTTATCACCACATATAACTAAAATGAAAAGGGATATTCCGTGAAAAATATAATTAAAAGCATGCTAAAATCAGTGAGGTGATAATAATTATAATTTAAAATCAAAACACTTGCATACTTTAGACTTTAACTGCTTATTTTCATTCAGCCAATATAAAGAAAATATCATTAATTCAACTGTGAAAGCAACAAACAGTCGAACAAAATAACTTTTTAATAAAAATAATGATGTTTGTAAATAAATAAAGTACCGAATATAAAGCAATTAACACTTCAATATTTATCTTATATATAATAATTAGTCACATATATCTTATAATAAAATATATGTAACTTATATATTTATATAGTTAGCTATATATACAAATTTACCTTGTGCAATCAAAGATAAATTGCAGACTTCAACTAATTAATCAATCATTGGAAATAAAATCTAGAAAATAAGAAAAAATGAAGAATTTAGAAAAATAAGAACAAAAAGTCCTTACAATTCCTGGATCATGGATATTGTGGTGATATGGATGTTTATATTGAGTGATGAGCAAAATGGAAATGATAATGTGTTTTTTTCAAAAAAAAGTCAATATCAAAATATTTTGATGAAACGATAAAAAAATACAACCATCATCAAAAGATCATAGTCTAAAACAAAAGTCCTAAACATATATACATTTTGTTGCGCTCTTTTTTGGTGCAGTAGTAGAAAATTGATTTATCTAATTGACTAATTAGCTCATAATCCCTAAAATAAATGGACTAAAATTAATCATAATCACAATGTATAATCATGCAATTGTGATTGTGATTGTAATCAAGAGAATTGGAGGTTATTAGACCATTGTGGTATGGTGCACCAACAATAAAATGTGATTTTCTATTTATTCATGGGATATGCGCTACTATATACACAAAGCTATTGTGACATCATATCCGAAGGATCAAGTCATTTTATTTGGGGTATACTATCTAGAAACACTTACATTGATATCTAAGTAGAAAGTGAAAAAAAATGAAAATGGTGATCTTACTAATTAAGTATGGAGCCCGTGAAATTACCACCAACGTTAGCACAAATAGAAAATCAGGAAGCCGATAGATGGTCATCAAACACAAACTGGAGTAAAAGTTGGTGGCGCGGAGATTGACAAGGAGATATAGGATTGGTTGAACGCTATTCCGCTCTTAACAAATTCTCCACCTCTACCCAGTCGAAAAAAAATAATAGTAACATCCAAGCGGATTCAATTTTTCTTATAGAAAAATGATTTTGGAGTCATTAAAATTTCTTTCAATTTGATTTTAAGAAATGAAATAAACATTTGTGAGATCTTTATTTTAGAGCATCATAATAAAACAAGAAATAATAAGTAAGGTTCCTTCTAATAAAATTTTTGCTCGAATATTGATTTGAGAAAAAAAGGTGATATTTGAAATATGTTACACCTCTATTTATAATTACACATAATACAAAATTGTAAACACAATCTAAAGTAATTGTATTAATTGTATAATGTTAAGATTTACATGCAGTTCGTATGTATATAGATTGATTGGCATAGGTATTTAGTTGGTGATTGAAGATTTCCATTTTGTTCGACTGATTAAAGTTGACTAAATTGCATTAATATCTTTCTATTTATACAATCATTTATGTATATCATTAATTGAGAATATTAAATAAATAAACATTATAATATATATAAATTAAGAATTCATATAATAGAGATTTTAGATAAATAGGAATGGAGGATAGAGGTGATGCCACGTAGGCGCACAAATGAATATGGTATCTTCAATCCGTAATAGTATTATAAATTGATATGCGTTAATTACAACATTATTAAATATCTATGAGTCCGGAAAGGTGTACATCTAAACATCATTTCTTCCTAATGAAAGAAATTTCCTGTTTTTACTCTAGTGTAGGGATGTCAATGGACGGTCTTTACCCGGACAGATCCGAAACCGTTCAAAGCCCATTAGATTTTAAAATAATGGTTCTGGTTCCTGTTCTGGAACCGTTTGGACCCGGACCGGTCAAGACCCGACCCGTTTTATCCGGTTCCGGTCCGACCCGGTCAATTTTTATTTTTATTTTTTTAACACAAATTTTAATTTGAGCATTACATATCCACTTTTCCTATAATAGCATTTTACATTTGAGTGTAATTACGAAATATTAATTAATTTACTAAAACCACCATTTACCAAAAACGTGTAAATTAAAACCGACAAATTTTTCAAAAAACCTAATAATCTTGTTCAGTCAATATTTCCACAAATTCATTCAAGAAAATACATTATCGATCCTGGTCCTGTTGGGTTTCTACACAACTTTCCGGGCCTTCCCACACTTGGACATACTGCATTCAAATTCTTTTATGGGGCTGTTGAACTTTTTGTGGTTGATTTGATATTAATCTTACACATGTATGCACATATATAAGAGTGTGTGTGTGTGTATTTTTGAGTTTGTTCAGAAATGCGTAGTAGATTGACATTTTGTCGGACGAAACATTTCTCATCTGAGGGTTGAAAATTAAAATAAACTATTCGATGCTAATCACTAGAAAATTAAACTTCACTCAAGTTCAATTTTTTACATACATGCTTTTGAAAGTATATCAGTGGATGAATTTTTTTGAAATGTGCATAAATAGATCAAATTACTAAAACTCAAAGATATGATCCAATTGGTTAGATAGTGTCCAAATCAGAAGCCTAAGTTATGTCTGATTTATGCGAACTTCCACAAGAACAGATAATAATTGACTAGTGTAATCAAATTATATCGTGTATACCAAAATCAGAAGAAAAATCTCCATAACAATTAGGGCAAAACAGTGGACGAGGCAAAAGACTAAATCCTCAACAGCCAAAGCTACAGTTAGAGATTAATACCAACAAGAAATCAGTTTACAAAACTGATGGAAGCCATGCCAACATTATAGACGCAAACAGAGGCAAGCTGTAGTTGCTGGAATTGGCCCAGTGGGTAACCGGTTAAAAATGGGTAATACCCGATCCGGATCCATAATTTGATGGTCCGGATCCGGTCCGGGTCTAGTATTTACTGGGCCGGTTCTAGAACCAGAACAAATACTAATTTACTGATTCTGGTCCGGGTAAAGTCCGCCCGTTGACACCCCTACTCTAGTGTACTTATGCATTTCTTCCTCCGATTTGCCACCCATACAAGGGTATAATAATGAAAATTTCTTTCCAGGCTTTATAGCATCGAAAGGAGAAATGAAATCTATTAAACATTTCAGAATTTGTCATGTTAAAGACGAGAGTTCAGCACTTTCAAATCATCGTGCATGATTTTGTGATCGAATTTCGAGATATATATACTAGGACATGATTAACTTGTTAGGCAGCATGATGTCGTAAGTCATCTTTGTTGTTAAGAACCCGCCTAAGTGAAGGATTAAGATATTTATTGTAGTAATCCTTCTACATCTTGCTTCGCCAGTTCCGCCATCTCTATCTCCGATTATCGACGAACTTCGTCATAAATCACCGTTATAGCGACCCTCTCTCTCTTCTTCAATCTTCTCTCAAAATCTCCTTCTCTTTTTTCTCAAATTAAAGCGAGAACTCACCATATCAGCCACATTGTCTATCGTCGATGCTATCCACCATCGCCGCTATGGCGGTATCTTGCTGGAGAAGTTGTTTTTGTATTTTTGTGCGTAGAGAAGAAGAAGGGCTCCCATCTTCCATCTTAGCCCCCAGCAAAAAATAAAATAAAAATGGGTTGCCATTTATCAATCTTTTATGTGTATATCGCCAAAATGTGTGATCTAGATTTGATATATATATATATATATATATATATATATATATATATATATATATATATATATATATATATAGGGTTATTGACGTAAATACACCAACTTCGAGCTCATTTTGGTTTTTCCTACTAACTTTAAAATTATCACAAAATACATAAACTTAATCACTTTAGTGATTTTACCACGATTTCAAATTCAAAGCCAAATTAGATTTGACTTTGTTGTGAATCCGGACTGTCTCGTCGTCATCAACGCGCCCCTGACAACACCTCCGTCGACCCAAAGAACTTCCTCGACCTGTACACAACAAAAGAAACAAGGAAAGAAAATGGAGATACCAACCGGCTCAAAGCGGCTCCTCCTTTGACGCACACACACAACCGAGGTTCCACCAAAAGGAGTGGCTATCTCGTCGGCTCCGTAATCATAGCCACAAAGGCAAGCAACGGCAGCAACTTTTTCTCTCTATCTCTCTCTCACTCACAGGCTTGTGCACAAAATGGGGGGGTATGCTTCTGTCGTATTGAGAAGTGAGGCGTGTCGCATTTTTTTTAATCCTCACATAGGGTGGCGCATAAATAGGTTATAGAGACAAATGGGCTTTGGGCAAAAAGGGCTGCTGATTTGGGCCAATATTGATAACAATCTCCACCTTTGGCCCAACCGTATTGCTGTGTGTATCGGAGAACAAACCGCACAATCATCCTCGCCGAGTGTTCCCTGCAAAATCACACAGACAGAGCAAGGAACACGGCGTATAGACACACAGTCTATATATGATCACAAAGATCAACCAAGGGTAAATTAACCGTGTTCATACCTGCAAAAAAACACACAGAAAAATACCACAAAGCACAAAGATATCTAACACACAGTTAGAAACTCACAAAGTAATCACAAAGCATAAAGGCAACTAATACACAATTAGAAGCTCACAAAGAAACATCACAAAGCATAAAGACAACTAATACACAATTTAGAAGCTCACAAAGAAATCACACAAAGCTAACTAACACAAAGCTAGTTGACCACAAAGCAATCACAAAGATAACATGCACAAAGCTACAGAAGATCACAAAGATCATCACAACCATCACACAGACGGTATATCACAAAGATTGCTATCACTAAGCTAGCATAGATCACACAGATCATAAAACACAAAGCATATCACAAAGTTACTAAGCCATCACGAAGCCACGAAGTTGGCACAAAGCCACCAAACCACAAAGCCACATAGAATGAACCACAAATGTATGTTCACAAAGAACAAGAAAAAACGAGCATAAAGCAAGGGACGAAGCTCCACCTCAAAGAGAGCAACAATAGAGACACACAAGGAAACAAACTAAACTTAAAGCTCAACCACATAGCTCCACCTTAGAACAAATCACACGTGGTTTCTTCATTAGTAACCACATTAGCCTGATCAACATGTTGATTTTTCTTAGGACAATCCTTTATATAGTGACCCGTTTCACCACAACCATAGCACTTCCTAAGTTTAAATCTAAGTTTTGATTTCCCCTTATCATGAAACATTTTTCCACCCCTAGCATGCATGACTTTATCCAGATCTTGAGCACCGTTATCAAGTTTTAAATCTAATTCCTTATTTTTCAAAGCACTCACAACAATGTCAAGCGTCACATTATCTCTACCATACTTAATAGCATATTTAACATCACTGTAAGAATCAGGAATAGCATTTAAAAGCGCAAACGGAACATAATCATCAATATGTTTATCGCCAGTCAATTTTATGTCTTGAACTAACTTAGTGAATTCATCCACATTTTCATTAACACCTTTAGACATGTCAAGTTTAAAACGGAAGAATCTTTCAATCAGAAACATTTTAGAAGGCAAAGACGTTTCAGTATATAACTCTTCAAGTTTTGACCACAAATCTTTAGCAGAAGTCATCCTTCCTACTTTTCTAAGAACACACTCAGATAAATTCAGGATAATAGCAGATAAAGCAAGACGATTCATTTGAAATTTCTTTTTCTCATCAACTTCATTATCATAAGAATCATCAATAACTTGATAAACACCTTGTTGAATTAAAATACATTCCATTTTCTCATTGCTAAAACCAAAGTCCTTTTACCAAAGAAAAGGTGCCAAACCATAATTCGCCAAAGAAGACATAATGCCACACAATAAATCAAGAAAAAATTATCAACCTTAATGCAGCGGAATACAAATCAGAGCAAAAAATATTTTTAAGGCAAATAAGATTTTCGATTTAATCACACAGTTAACAAACGAGAGACACGTTGGTAAACATAAACAAAACCCAATCATATATCACATAATCGGCGCTTTTCTAGAATTTTAAAACAGAGAGGTTTTAGTCGTTTTACCAGAGCGAGATCCTAAGATCAGGATCCCGACTTACCAACTACGACGAGGAAGAACCTTGGCTCTGATACCACTGTTGTGAATCTGGACTGCCTCGTCGTCGTCAACGCGCTCCCGGACGACACCTCCCGTCGACCCCGGCAACTTCCTTGACCTGTACACAACAAAAGAAACAAGGAAAGAAAAATGGAGATACCAATTCGGCTCAGGTGCGGCTCCTCATTTGACGCACACACACAACCGCGGCTCCACCAAAAGGAGTGGCTATCTCGTCGGCTCCGTAATCACAGCCACAAAGGCAAGCAACGGCAACAGCTTTTTCTCTTTATCTCTCTCTCTCACTCACAGGCTTGTGCACAAAATGGGGGAGGTATGCTTCTGCCGTATTGAGAAGTGAGGCGTGTCGCATTTTTTTTAATCCTCACATAGGGTGGCGCATAAATAGGTTATAGAGACAAATGGGCTTTGGGCAAAAAGGGCTACTGATTTGGGCCAATATTGAACAGACTTGGCATCTCGAAAATTTACTATGGACAAAAAGATTAGTTATATAAAGGATATCGTAAAGAGAGAATATAAAACATCGTCGTTCCATCAAAATAAATCAGATGTTTTGATTTCTATGAATCATCGCGTCAACCCTCATTACAAAAATCATGTATTCTCGTTTGTTTATCGTCTGGTTCTAGTTGGGATCAAAACAATCGATATCATCTCTCTACGATGTCGTTTATATCACTGACCGTTTTGTCTATGATAAATTTTCGAGATGTCAAGTCAGATTTAATTTGACTTGAATTTAAAATCGTGGTAAAATCACTAAAGTGATTAAGTTTGTGTGTTTGTGATAATTTTTAAAGTTCGTGAGAAAAACCAAAATGGACCCAAAATTGGTCTATTTATTCACCAATAACCCTATATTTTAAACACAAAGTTTGGAGAAACCGAGTCAAACTGAAGATATATACATATATTTTTGTCATCAGCTTATAGTTTTTATCATCATCTACTTGTTCGCATTAGCCTAGCAAGAGCAGAAGTCCTACCTGGACTCTACTAATTAGCCTTAAACCAAGATGCATTAATATAATCAAGATTCTATTTTATGCTTGTGTACATTCAATGAAAACGATTTATTAATTAGTGTTTTGTTGAGAGGCGAACATCATAAACATTATAAATTATTGCTGTGATGATCTAACGTATGATGATTTTGTCTTCCCGTTTGTTCCTAGGCTATATACAAAATAATATATATACTTTCATGCAAATCCAAAATAGAATAAAAGATTGCTTCAAACTCCACCAATAAATCCAGGAAACAGAAATGCTAATTGGAGCACCAAATACTGAATATTTTTCCCTCTCACAATAAAAAAAAGAATAATCAAATATTAAAAATTAAAATTGAAAAGCATATCTTGGTAAGGATGTCAAACAACTTCGAAATTTTATATTTCCTCCGCAAGAGGTCAAAACACACATATACTTTTTCCTAACCTTCTATATTACTTTATTTTATTAGGCAGTTATTGTAACAACTACTCAAATCTCTTAAAGAAAACCTGATCACTGATTTTCTAATATTTTAAATATAAGGTGTAATCAATTTATAAATACGGAAAAATCAATTTTGTTATTTGAAAATCTCATGTACTTTATTATACGAAGATGATGGACCCATTCTCCTTTAATAGTATCTAACAAATTAATATGAGAGTGACCATATATATCATATAGTTGTTCATGAGTCCTTGCATATATACGAATTCAATTCCTCCATATATTTTGTTTTCTCCTCTTTATCCTTTACCAAATGCACCGTAGCTTCGCTCCAAGCAGAGAAATCCAGCAGCCATGGATACCAATTCCAAATTCCTCCACACCATCGCCAACCCTAGAAACAACAATGGACTGCTTCATATGCATCTAGACATGCAGCCCTCCACCTCCTCCTCCTCAGACTCCGCCGAGGCCGGCGACGCCAAGTGGGCGTCCAAGCTCCTTCGCGACTGCGCGGCCGCCATGTCGGCCAAGGACTCCGACAAGATCCACCACCTCCTCTGGATGCTCAACGAGCTCGCCTCCCCCTACGGCGACCCCGACCAGAAGCTCGCCGCCTACTTCCTCCAGGCCCTCTTCTGCAAGGCCACCGACTCCGGCCGCCGCTGCCACAAAACCCTAGCCTCCGTCGCCGAGCGGACCCACTCCTTCGACTCCGCCCGCAAACTCATCCTCAAATTCCAAGAGGTCAGCCCCTGGACCACCTTCGGCCACGTGGCGTCTAACGGCGCCACGCTGGAGGCCTTGGAGGGCGCGCCCAACCTCCACATCATCGACATCAGCCACACCCTCTGCACCCAGTGGCCCACCCTTCTAGAAGCCATCGCCACCCGCAGCGAAGACACCCCCCGCCTCCGCCTCACCGTCGTCGCCGCCACCGCCGCCGCCAAATCCGCAATGAAGGAGATCGCACCGAGAATGGAGAAATTCGCGCGGCTCATGGGCGTCCCCTTCGAGCTCGCCGTCCTGACCGGTCTAAACCGGCTTGGTGAGCTCACCAAGGACGCTTTAAATATCCGCGACGACGAGGCTGTCGCGGTGAATTGCGTCGGCTCCCTGAGGCGCGCCGACGTGGAAGACAGAAAAAGCGTGATCCAAACAATCAAATCCCTAAACCCTAAAATCGTGACGATCGTGGAAGAAGAGGCTGATTTCTCGAGCAACAGAGACGACTTCGTGGAGTGCTTCGAGGAGTGCCTTCGCTTCCACACGGTCTATTTCGACATGCTGGAGGAGAGCTTCGCGGCGACGAGCAACGAGAAGCTGATGCTGGAGAGGAGTGCGCGAGGAGCATAGTAAGGGTTTTGGCGTGCGACGATAAAGTTGAGGATCAGTATGCGTGTGATAGTGAGAGGAGGGAGAAGGGGAGGCAGTGGTCGGAGAGGCTGAAGGAGGCGGGGTTCTCGGCGGTGGCGCACAGCGACGACGTCGTCGATGATGTGAGGGCGTTGCTGAAGAGGTACAGAGCGGGGTGGTCGTTGGTGCTGCCGGGGGAAGATGATCAAACTGGGATTTATTTGGCATGGAAAGAGGAGCCTGTAGTATGGGCATCGGTATGGAAACCTTGATAATATTTTACCAATTCGGATATATAATCACATTTCTTAAATTCGATTATTATTATCAGAAAAGCAAATTAATTATGTGCTTGATTTATTATATATAGTGATTTGCCTTGGGAGTTTTTGTTTCTTTTTCTTTGCTTTTTCACAGTTCTTGTTTGAAAGCTTTTGCACTTGTATAACGAATCGCTTTGGGAAGGATGGATATGCTTTTTTTCTTTGTGTAGTGAACCTAGCTATAGTAGCTAGTAGTGCTCGATACTGTATCGTGTACGTAGTATTTTATTATACTAATTTTTAATCACGTAAGTATGACTACTATTATATACTCTCACCGTCCCGTTATTCATGGCTCTTTTCTTTTTTACACGTAGATTAATGAGAGTAGTATTTCGTGTGTAAAGTAGTGAGTGGCAGGAAATTCGAGGCACTTTTTAGTGTAAAAAGTGTTTCCTTTTTTGGAAACGGACCAACTTAATGGGACAGCCCAAAAAGGAAAACGTGTCATGAATATTGGGACGGATGGAGTATAAATTAGTTGAAAACTCTATATATGTACTAAAGTAGCGTTTATAGTCTCTAGTGATATTATAAATATAATATTTCATGTAGTAGTTATCTTGCATCGTAGCTTACGTGATGACATCCTTTTCACATTTCCGGGAATAATGGGTTAATATGCTCCTGACTGATGGGATAAAGACTGATTAATTAATTAATCAGTTATTATTATCTCTCAACTTTATATTAGGGATCCAGTTGATCTTTATATATGAACAAGTCATGAAGAATCTTAATAATCATCTACAAAATTTCCAACTTTCTTTTCTTGATGGCAAGGTAGAAGATGAGAATAATCCATAACGCGTTACAATCTGGTGTGACGAACTCAATCTAATAATATACTGATAAAATTCGATTTCGAGATATTTGGCCATAGATACGTCGTCTCGGGGCGAGGGCAAGAGTAAGTAGGTGTGGGTGGCAAGCAGAAGTGCACCAAATGAATCCCAGAGTTGTCTTTTTGTCCGGTGATATGTATGAAGTAATGTGACATGAACAGCATATTATCTCCCCTAATTTCCACCAACATAATGTAGTGGGTAAATGCTTTTCCAGATTTCGGATAAGACCACTCCTGATTTTTAATTTTTCCACACTTTATTAATTTATGGTTTGTCACTTTATATTTAGATCACAACCTTTGCAAAAGTAGGGACCCTTCACTCTTAGTCTATTCGAGAAGGACCCCTACTTAGATACAACAAGAGCAAACTTGGAACTGCTTCCCAACTGTACAACAAGGAAATAACAAGGACAATTCAATTATAAACTCCTTCATTTCTTATGTTCGTTGATCAGAATAAAGTTGCTCGTGCTCTTGCTACATATTTGGAAATAATTTCTGATTCGATCTTGTGGACATATATTTTTCATGATTCTTATATGCTCTTGTAATTTCTGGTTGTTGTGTTATGAAAAATCAAAACTAGTTTTCCCCTTGAAGAAAAACATGCGCTAAAAATATCATGGCGGAAATTTTTGTACATCCGAATGTATGGTGGTGTATCCGTTCAATTAAATTTAATGAGGATTCATCAATCCTCATTTAAGATTTATTAATCATATTAAGATTTATTTATTCTCAATTAAGATCTATTATTCGCAATTCAGATTTAACTAACACGTACTACTTCCGTCCACCAAAAGATTGTATTGCTTTTGGTAGCACGAGTTTTAATAAAATTATAGTAAGTGGAGAATGAGTCTTACATTATAAGTTTAAAAAGATGTCTAAAAAAAGAAATATAAACTTTTGGTGAACTGATAAAAAAGAATTAAATAATTTTTGATGGACGAATGGAATACAAACTTTATCATCATGCATACATACATATACATACATATATATATATATGGGATGGTTCACGTGAGAATGCAAATATTGATGAGAAATAAGAATGCATCAAATTTAACATATAAAGTGTAGCACTTAATATAAAGTTATTGCACAGAATTTGATGCAACAAATTTATACAATTAGTGCAACAACTTTAAAGTTGATGCACTAATTGTATAAATTTGTTGCACCAAATTCTGTGCAATAACTTTATATTAAGTGCTACACTTTATATGTTAAATTTGATGCAACAAATTTATATAGTTAGTGCAACAACTTTATACGTTAAATGTTGCATTCTTATTTCTCACCAATATTTGCATTCTCACGTGATCCATCCTATATAATTATTTTCATTCTAATTTCTTCAATAAATTAAAAAATATCAAAAATAAGAATCGAATAATAGAAAATTAGATACAAAAAATTAATAAATTACTTAATTTAATTCCCGAACTAATTTGTTAAATGTGAGAAGACATATATAGTAAGATACATAATTATGTAAGTGGTATATATTATTCCTCCGACCCATCAAAATAGTTCACTTTCATTTTTACGTATATTAAAAATACATTTGATATTTTTTAAATTATTATTTAAATACATTTTTCTATTTTGCCCTGATTTATTATTCCACATATTCTTTTCACAAAAATTATATAAGGTAATTTTAATAAAGAAAGTTTTAATATAACTTAAATAAGGAAAGTTGACTATATTCTGAGACATCCTAAAATAAATAATAGAGTGAGTACATATTTTTGTTTAATAAGAGTAACTAATCCACAAATTAAAAGTGAGCGAAAGAACGACTATTTGTTGTGCTTTGGTATAAGCATTCTAAAATGAATGGTGACTCGTGATTCTAAAACATATTAATCATATGAATGATGATGAATATGGAAATGACTAAGTTATTCCTCTCATTCCATTACATATAATTCATATCAATCACCTTAAAAAGCCACAGCAAATTAAAAAAAAAATACTAAATTACACCTATTTTCTTTAGTGAAAACAAAACAATAGCATTCAACTTAAAAACATCAAATAGTCCAATTTTCTCACGGAGTGCATAAATTAATATTCCTTTATTGAAAATGATTATTAAACAATCAAAAAGATTTTGGTTTAGTACTCTCACATCCGCCTGTCCCCGTCAGTCACCTCCCCTGATAGGATACGGCCCAACTACCAGGCCCAAGCATCAGGCCCAATAAATAAGCCTGATATTAAGCTCGGCCCAAGAAGACTCCTAAACCAGTGGCAACGCAGAAGATTCGGCCATATCTAAAAGAGTCCTTATGAGAAAAGACTTTGAATCCTTATGGGAGAAGACTTCGAATCCTTATGGGAGAAGAGTTCTAATTGGAGTCAAACTCAATATAATTGTATATAAATAGAGGCTAGATTAGACAGAAAAGGATCATCTACACTCTTTGTAATCGCTCCTCATACAATCAATACACGAACTCTCTCTCTCCCCGTGGACGTAGATCTTATTCATAGATCGAACCACGTAAATCTTTGGTGTTCTTGCGCATTTATTTCCCTTACAAAATTAAGATCGATCACTGGCGCCGTCTGTGGGAAACGAAATTTTGTGTTTTCGATCAACTGTCATCTACAGGGAATCAATCATGACAATGCGTACCAGAAGCCATGCATCCGAGATCGCCGCCGGCAACAATAGCAACAACGGCGGCAGGGAGCGCCGAGCTCAGCTCGGGAAGAGCCCACTCAGAGAAGAGACCCCCGAAGCGAACATTCAAGATCTTGACGAGCACGGCCACCCCGCACTACAGGAAGCGGGATACCAAAGCGGAGGAGATCGGAGAGGCAACCAAGGAGAACCTCCCGCTCCCCGAATGAACCTTGACGACGCCGTCAAGGGATTTCTTGAAAAGAATAAAGAGAGCTTCCTCCAATACCTCAACGAAACACAGGGTCGGCCACATCCCGAAGAGAGAAACGCCGAAGCCTCGTCTAAACACGAGGCACCCCAACGAGATAGATCCCCCAGCATCCAAGTCATGGGCGCTCATACCTCCCCGCGAGTTGGGGCCCAAACCAACCGCGGAAGGGACGAACAGCGCGAAAAAGGACGTCGGGACCACCGCGAGATCAATCCTCGCCGTCAGAACGAGTTCGGTCGACGAACTCCACCCATTCTCCAGAGGGCGGCTTCGACGGGTATGAGAGAATACTCACCCCGTTCTCAAACGAAATACTCGACACTCCGCTCCCCGATAAATACCGAGTGCCGAGCATAGCCCCTTATGACGGACTAAGGGACCCGCAAAACTTCCTCTCTCGCCCAAGACAACATGATCAATCAACGCCTCAACACCATCCACATGTGCAAGCCGCTCCTGAGCTACCGATCGACAACGCCTGGTCGGTGGTTCGACGGTCTACCTCCCGCGACATTGGATCTTACCGAGATCTAATGGAAGCCTTTCATCAAGATTCTTCCAAAAGCCGAGTCCAAGAACACATCGGCTCATCTCCTCACTGTAAGGCAAGACCGATGTGAGTCCATCAGCGACTTCATGACGAGGTTCAATAAGGAGAGCCTAAAAGTCGAGGATGTAGACGACCTCCTCATTATCTCGGCTTTCCAAAACGGCATCTTACCTGGGGCCCTATACAAGGAGATCGCTGGCACGAGCCCGCAGATCTGCGTCGAGCTATGGCGCATAGCAGATCGGTTCGCCAAGGCAGACGAAGCGGACAAGAGAAAGCGCGAAGCTGACAAGGTGGAACCCTCTGATAGAAAGAAGAAAGAGGATGATCGAGGAAACCGAGGCAGTAATCCCGGTAGAAATCGAAGAGAAGGGAGACCTCGCCTATATTAGAGAAGCTCGGTACAAAGTAGCTCGGTATTATAACCAACGTACAACCCGACAATTCCAAGTAGGCGACCTCGTGCTTGAGTTGAGGTACTTTTGTTATGTCGTTTTCATGAAAAATCTTTTATTTACGTACTTGAGTTGAGTCTTCAGATATTTCATTTGTCACTTATGCATACCGTGATCTCCCAATATACTATACCCTACGGAGGATGAACTATACCTCTACGGAGGACTAACTATACCTTCTTCTGAGGATGAACTATACCTTCTTCTGAGGACTAATTATACCTCTTCGGAGGACTAACTATACCTTCTTCTGAGGATCGAATTATACCTCTTCGGAGGATGAATTATACCTTCTACGGAGGATGAACAATACCTCTTCTGAGGACGAACTATATCCTCTAATGAGGACGAAATACCCTCGACGGAGGACATACTACCTTCGTTTAATATGAGGATGAACTCAAACGCGCGTGAGGGGACCACCCCTAGCGATAAAACTCGCCAAATAAGGAACCAATACCTCTGCTTACTTCAGAGAAGAGGACCACCCCGAGCGATGACCTTGCCAAACAGAACCAATACCTCCGCTTACCGGGAAGAGGGACCACCCCGGCGATGACCTTGCAAACAGAATCAATACTCCGTTTACTTGAGGAAGAGGACCACCCGAGCGATGACCTTGCCAAACAGAACCAATACCTCCGCTTACTTTGGGAAGAGGACCACCCCGAGCGATGACCTTGCCAAACATGAACCCATACCTCCGCTCACTGGGAAGAGGGACCACCCCTAGCAATACTTCTTGCCAAAAGGAACCTATACCTCCGTTCACTTCGGGGAAGATGGGACCACCCCTAGCAATACTTCTTGCCAAAAAAAGGAACCCCTACCTTCGTTTAATACGAGGTCGACCTCGCCTCGGCATTCGTCGCCTCCACCTCAGCCTTCCGCGGGCCGACCTCGGCATTCGTCGCCTCTGCCTCGGCCTTCCGCAGGCCGACCTCGGCATTCGTCGCCCGCCTCGGCCCGCCGAGCCCCGCCTCCTTCTTCTCCGCGATCCCGAGACTTCGCCCGGCCTCGACCTCGCACGGTTACATATTCACCATCGGCGAACGCCTCGGCGGGACGGCCGAGCGACATAACGCCCGTCGGTGAAGCCGACCAAAGACCTCGGATAACGCCGACGGTGAAAGCGGCCCAAAGACTTCGCATAACGCCTCGTCGGTGAAGCCAGCCAAAGACCTCGGCATAACGCCGACATGTGAAAGCGGCCCAAAGACCTCGGCATAACGCTCGTTAGCGGTTACCAAGACTTCAAAGATAACGCCGTCGGTGAAGGCGGTCCAAGACTTCGCATAACGCCGTCGGTGAAGCGGTCGAAGACCTCGGCATAACGCCCGTCAAGTGAAGCCAATCGAAGACCTCGACATAACGCCGTCGGTGAAGCGGTCGAAGACTTCGCATAACGCTCGGTCGGTGAAGCGGTCCAAGACCTCGACATAACGCCTCGCGGTGAAGCGGTGATAACCTCGGTATAACGCCTCGTCGGTGAAGTCAATCGAAGACCTTGGCGAACGCCCGGCAAAGCGCGGCTGCGATATACGACCGCATAACGCCCGGTAGGGTGAAGCGGCGACACACGACCGGCGTAACACCTCAAGGCGGCGACATACGACTTGACATAAGCGACACACGACTTCGCGAACGCCCGGCAAGGCGAAGCCAGCGACATATGACTTCGCATAACGCCTCGGCGGGGCGAAGCAAGCAACACACGACTTTGGCGAACGCCTCGGCGGCGAAGAGACATACGACTTGACGCATAACGCCTCGTCGGTGAAGCCGGCCGGAAGACTTCGACACGCGCCGTCGGTGAAAGCCACCGAAGACTTCGACACGACGCCTCGTCGGGTTAAGCCACCCAAAGACTTCGACATAACGCTGGCAAAGTGAAACCAGTAACATGACTTTGAAACACCTCAAAGACGCCGGGCAAGTAATGGACTTTCGCAAAACACCGGCAAGATATACAAACAAGCAACACATGACCCGGCAGACGCCCCGCAGTGAAGCCACCGACACGCGACGGAGCCTCAACAACACCAAGCCGAGTCAAGGCGGAATGACAAAGAACAGGATCGATCGCGCCCACTTCGTCATAAACGAATCTCGGTGAATCACAACTCCCAAACCCATCACGACCTCGCTTCGTCTTTTTTGGGGGATGTGATAGGATACGCCCAACTACTGAGCCCAAGCATCGTGCCCAATAAATAAGCTCGACATTAAGCTCGGCCTGACGAGTTTGGCCCAAGAAGACTCTAAACCATTGGGAACGCAGAAGATTCGGCCATATCTAAAAGAGTCCTTATGAGAAAAGACTTTGAATCCTTATGGGAGAAGACTTCGAATCCTTATGGGAGAAGACTTCTAATTGGAGTCAAACTCAATATAATTGTATATAAATATAGGCTAGATTAGACAGAAAAGGATCATCTACACTCTTTGTAATCGCTCCTCATACAATCAATACACAAATACTCTCTCTCCCCGTGGACGTAGATCTTATTCATAGATCGAATCACGTAAATCTTTGGTGTTCTTGCGCATTTATTTCCCTTATGAAATTAAGATCAATCATCCCCAATTCTGACCTCTCACCTTCGTCCTCAGCAGCGACAACCCTTCCCTTTTTCCTTTAGAGCGATGTGCAAATGCACGAATGTGAGTTCGGGCTCCCGAGTGATCGTTTAGTAGTTAAAAATGAACTGCTATATTCATGTCCAAAACCTTTTCGATTTCGGTTTAGATCTCATTTATCTCCCTCAAGTAAATTTTGGTTATTGTGTATAATCGATTAACTGATGGTTATACCCGATTAATCGAAATTAATTAATATACATATATATATATATAATTATTAAATTTTTAAAATTATTTCATTTAATATTATAATTTTGGTAATATTTGAAATAATTTCGGTTTTTTATGGTTAGTTTTGGTTATATATATATATAAGTATTAAAATTCGGTTAATCGCTAATTGAACCGACTAACCGAATTAGTTAATTGGTTAACCGATCGGTGTCTATTTCGGTTAGTAATTTTTGTCAATTTCGATTTCGATTAACCGAAAATAAACCGAATCTCACCCTAGTAGTAATTGTAGATCATGTACCTAAAAACAATTTCGTTAGTAGTTTTTTGATATTTTTAAAGGTGTAACTTGTAAGTATATTTTGCATTCTAGTAGAATACTTAAAACTGTTTCAACCAACTAACCATATTTCCACGGTTATCTCAAGGAAGAATCTTCGCATATGAGAAAAGGAATTGCTGAATCCCATCCAAATGGGGAAACAGAATTAGTCAAATCATTGTGGGAATAGTTAGGCGTTGTTTTGCTAAGCTTATTTTGGATATCTCATAAGCTTTAATATCTTATCATGTTTCAAGAATTTATAATTATCAAAGTGTTTGAATAATATAATTAAATTTATAAGAGTGAGATATCGTTGTGAGTTAGAGAGAGAATCATGAAGGAAAGGATAAAATTAGAATGGTATATATTAGAAATAATAAAAAATAGTAGAAAAATATTAGTATCAATAATATTATAAATTACAATTTAAATTGTTGAAAAAAAGTAGAAAATGTTAACTAATGCAATTGAAAATATATATATAAAAAAAAGATTTTAATCAAGATTACTCGAGACATTTTGCGGGGATTTTTTTGGTGGGGAGCAAACAAACAAACTGTCATATTTTCAACATTGGTAGGAAATGGAGGATTTCGGAAAACCGTACTCCCTGCTAAATCTGTTGTACTTTATGTAGTTTGAAATGAATAGCCAGTTATCACTGATCACAGAATCACACAATGCAATCAAACATCTATTCCTGAAATTTCTTCTCGTGATTCCGATGTATTGCTGTTCGTCCCAAAATGTCACCCAATAATTTCCCTCTATCCTTCCACAATTTCATCGAACAAACCGAGAACCCATTTTCTAGGTCCTTTTCTCGCTCAGTACCCAACAAGAACTTCAAAATCACTACTGCGAAACAAGAGCAGGCACTTGATTTGGAGCCCCCAGAGCAATAGAAACCCAGGTTAAATTCAGAACTTTTTATGTGGGTTTTGCTTATTTTCTTGTTCTTTTTGTCTTTATCACTAGGTTTTCTTGGAAATATGTGATGTGGTGTTAATTTAGATAATGAAAATGACTTGCTAGCTGAAAAGGGTGGCGGTGAAGAGGTCGATTTTGGGTGGTTGCCTGCATTTCCCCATGTTTTAACTGCTTCCATGTCCAATTTTCTCTTTCGTTACCATATTGGGTAAGGCGTTTTACATACATTTTAAGGCATAATAAGACTTTGATATGTTGAATTATGTAGCTTCTTGTCACTTGGTTGACCACTTCACCATAGCTAATTTTGGCTCTGAAAAAAAAAAGTGAACTTGGTAGACTTGAATTCAGCACGACGAATGCATACAGTGGCGGACCCAGACATTTTGTAAGGGGGTAAAATCTATTTACTTTTTCTCGCGCTTCTCTATTAGATATCCACAAACACACTCATTTATATTCCCTCAAAATCGCCGCTTCTTCTCCTTTAATCTCTGGTGCCAGGACCAGATTAAGAAAATCGTGATTCCTGATGCCAAGATCATATTAAGAAAATTGGGGCCTTAGGCTATATAGAAAAATTATATAAAAATGTCCCAAAATAAATTTCAACTTCGTGCTTTCTCAACCACAAAATTATTCATTAATTTTTGACAACATATTTAATCTATCTTGTTACATAGTTGATTTTTTTACGAACTTATTTAACCATCTTTATTATTACCTATAATGAAACCAAGTATTCTATTTCATAATCAATTTCATATTTTCTATTATACATATTTAGTAAAATAATTCAAAAAATTCTAGATAATAATCACAATAATAATATATCATTATATAAAAAATTAAAGAGAAGAGTTTTGTTTTGAGAAGCTGATGCTTCAACTTAATTTATAGATTTATTTTTAAATTTGTTTTGTATTAATAAGTATAGAGATATGGAAGACAAATTTGATAATAAAAACTAGGTTAAAAAAATTCTGAAAAAATAAAATAGATCTATACAAGAAAAGCTAGAAATATATAAATTCTACTACATAACCAATTATAACAAAAAGTAAAAATAGAAATAAAAAGACCAATCTTAATTGTGAAAAACTAGTTAAGGATAACAAAAAAATCTACAACATAAGTCACATAACTACTTAATACAAAAACTTCAAATTATAACAAACAAAGCATTAGCTAGGAATTGAACCCAAGACCTTGAAACACAATAAAAGTGCTTTTACCACTACATCACCATGTTCTTTTGTAAGACAAATAGCATATTATATATATATATATATAGAAATAAATATATATATACATGAAATTAGTAATATAATCCTAGGATTTTCTAAAATTCCAGGAGGGCCCAGTGCCCCTGCCCCGCCCCGGTCCGCCCCTGAATGCATATCCATTTTTTTCGATTTATTGCAACATTCGTCTAATAGGATTACTTGATGTTGCTTTGGTACCGATATGGTGGTTGTAATGATCATTCTGTGGCTACCTATTCGATACTACATTGTCGTAAGGTTAGCTTGCTCAGACAGTGTGCGGGTTTGAAGAATTTTTTTTTTTGAGGGGCTTGTAGTTAGTATATTCATCGGCGGTGCATTTATTGGAAGTATAAGCTGCGGCTACCTAGTTGATAAATTCATTTTCCAGGTCGATACTATTCCTCTCATTTTAGGTGCAATTGTTGTCAAATGTGCAATGGGACTATAATAAAAGATGAGAAAATCCATAACTCAACTTAAAAAGAAGAAGAAAAATTCAACCAACTCCGACTATTAAGTTTGTTTTCAAAAACCTACAGCAGTCCTACATGACAGCAAATTTTCTTAACATTGGGTTGACGCATACGATAGGCGAAGGAAAGACCCCCATTTCATATCGCCTAGGGAACGCAAGTTTGATCGAGGATTGGAGGGAGGAGAGATGGAAGAAAAGGCTAGAGATGGATTTAGTATGAGCCATATGCGATGAGAATTGCACGTACAATAATGAAGGGGGCTCGCGTCTATTTGTCCCATGATCTGTGGATCTACTAAAGTTACCTACTTAGATCAATTAGCCATTTTTATTAGATAGAAAATCACTAATCCATCTCATTCAATTTGTCGCTATAGAATTCCTATTCAAAATCACTGCAGTTCTTTTTTGCTGCTAGCCTCTTAGGGTAGGGCTTAGAGCTCATGAAACTCATCGCTATTCGCTACCTTGTAAGGGCATTGAGATCATAGCTTCATCTACCGTTAATGACATAACATTAGATACAGGTTATTTTGCACCATTAAAAAATTATATTTAGCTGAATCGTTAATTTAAACGTGCAAATTCATCATTAGATCATTAAATTTGGAAAAATCTTGAACATTTAGTCCTTCAGTCTAATGTTTTGAAGATCATATATTTCAAAAACCTGCCAAATGTCAAAATAAAATCTGAAAGTATATACTTCCAATTACGTGTGACAAATTTGATGTCATGTGTCGATTTTCATATTTAACAGGACTTATTTGCTACTAAGAGCAACGCGAAATATTTTGACATAAAAGAGGCATCACAAGGTTTATTATATAAACAACCCCATAGACAAAAAATAAAAAATAAAAATCATATTTTAAATGCAGCAGCAATAAAATTAACTAACGAACTTTGGCCAACAAACAATTAGGGGTGGAAATCGGTTCGGTTTCGGTTAACTGAAACCGAAATTTCGGTTAACCGAAACCGAACTACATGAAATTTACGAACCGAATACCGAACCGGTCGGTAAATCAATCGGTTAATCGGTTAACCGGTTTCTTTTTTTAAAATAGTTGGTTTGCTCCAAGTGAAAATCGAACTCACGACTTCAATGAAAATAAACATGCACTTACCCAATCGAACTACGATAGTTTTTATAATATATTCATTTTAACTATATTTATAATTAATCCGTTATCTTAAAAATAAATAAGTTGAGGCTCATGGGATTCAACCCGAAAAGGTGAGGCTTGCACCCAAACCAACTAGTCTACAATAGAATTTGATACAATAATATTTTGTATATATATATATATATATATATATATATATATATATATATATATATATATATATAGTGAGGCAAACAATGACCAGTAAATACAGACACATTCCCAACCATGCATAGTAAACAGAATAGTAGCCAAGGAAATGCATGGACGACTCAGCATGACAACAGTTGATGTATGATTCCGATTTTAAAATCAAAAACTGACTTGTATCATCTCATATGTGAGATGTGAGTGCAGCAATACCTTCAAGGGCATACGTATCACGACAAAAGCTACAGATGTAGAGACAAGGCAGAATAATCAACAAAATTTTGGAATTCGATTACTACAAAACATCATATGGAGAATTTTTTTCACCCAATTTTCAGGAAATACCATGTTTCAAGAAAAATAAAACCCACCGAAATTCTCTAGGGTGGCGTACTCACAGGTCTTGCACACTCAAACCTGCAAACAATGTGAAACATGAATGAGTTTTGCAGCATTTGACAGACAGGAAAACTGAAAGAAATCGAGTGAGATGGGAGCAGCTCAAAATCTAAGGATTCATCATTTTCAATTATACATTCTGAAATTTTTTATATCACTCATTGTAACTATAAATGAAAAAAGGGCACAACCAAAGTAATGGAAGCTCATATTACATACTAAAATGAAAAATCATAAGTTCATACAGAAAACAACATACCGGGTGGAAGGGACTGCTTCAATTTGTCAGCCTTCTCGGGATCAAACACACAGAGGGTGTACAGGTACTTTGAGCACCTAACCTTGAACTTGACCACTTCTTTGCTCCTCTTGATCTTCACGGAACGTGCATCCTTCCTTCTAGCTGTCAGAAGGAAGTCCTTTATCTCATGAATCTGCTTCGGCTGCAAATTACACAACAGAGTACAACCAGAATTAAAACAAAAGTTTCCACATATATAATCAGTTGACCCACTTATCACTTCACCCCAAACACTAGCAATAACATAGTGCTATGCTGATTGTAGCTGACTACATGGTTTAAAACAATTTTAGGCGCCTCGGTGCGAGGCGCCGAAATGAGGCGCCGCCTCACCTGCAGTCCATTGTGCATACGCCTCAGGTGGTCCGAGGCGGTCTCAGGCGGCGAGGCGGTCAGAGGCGGTCCGAGGCGTGCGCCTTGCTGTTCTGCGATAGTTTCAGATTTTTTGAACTTCAGTCGGTCTATTTTCCAGTCGGTCTGTTTTCCTTCTCTTGGAATACCCAATGCAACAGATCCACATAATTCTACTGGACCTTTGGAACTTATTTACCAAATTAGGGCGCATGAAAAGCCAAAATAATAATAATGAGATAGAACCATGACTGTCTATTATATCATATCTTCCTAGATCATTAAGAAACAAATATGAACAGACAATACATCTGGTACACACCATTGTAGCCTAAAAACACAAATTGAGGAAATTCGATTTGTTTCAATAAACAGAAAGTACATACTTCAAAAACTTTAGCAATTAACAAGTGTATTAGTTTCTCTAGCGAAACGAAAAGGTAAAAAAAATTCAACAAAAAAAAGCACAATTCACAAGATTCTACCTTAATTACAACAAAAAAAGATTAGCTAGTCATTCAAAAGCATATAAAAAGTCTGATTACAGGGAGTCTTTCTTTTCTCCTAAGACACGGAAATGGCATACCAGAAACTCATCGACATTTACAAGAAAATGCAAAATAGCGTAAACCGCATGGCAACTAACATAATTTCACAATAATCATAAGGAAATTACCAGGTTTTATATAAGCAGAAACCAAACAGAGAAACAAATCAACAACTGAACCATTAATCACAATACACTAGCTTGATTAAGAGCAAGGGAAACATATATAAATTATCTAATAATCATGACGATACAAAAAAATTCAAGATTTAGAGACAGTTTACCATTTCAGCAAATGGATATAGCAGAGACCGACGTGCAAACTCCAAACCCTAAGGCGCTGTTCTTCACAAGTGTAAAATTTATATGTACGTCAATAGCGATCTAAATCCCTAATGGGCCTAAATTCCTGAACCAATTGTTCTCAGGCTCGGCCCATAAATTCCCAATAACATTATGGTGGAAACTAAAAGGTCCAAATTAGCACTTGTTAAATATGGTTCGACAACGGCCAGAGATAACCTCCCGACGAAGGCAAAGCTGTGGAGTAGGGGGATGAATGTGTCAGGGGAATGTTGTATTTGCAAGAGGGATATTGAAACTGTTTGGCACTCTTTTGTGTCTTGTCCTTTTGCCAAGGAGTGCTGGAAGAAGGTGAGGTTGGACAGGGTTGTTAGTGAATGTGGGGGAAGGACGACGAGCTTCAAGGAGGTGTTGTTCTCCCTTATTAACAATGCTGATAAAGACAAATCTGCCTTGGTCAGTATGATTCTCTGGCAAATCTGGAAAGATAGAAATGCAGCGCTTTGGGAAGGGATCTACCCTAATCCGAAGAGGTCTTGCGATTTGGCGATGGGAAGTAGGGAGGATTGGCTGGTTGCGCAGAAGGCCAGAAGTTCTGTTGATGGCAACACGTCTAGAGAGAGTCGTGAGAGCTGCAGAGGGTGGCATGACATGGAAGAGGGATGGAACAAGTGTAATGTCGATGCGGCTTTCTTCCAGGAAACTAACTCCTTCGGCATTGGTATGTGTGTGCGTGATTTCAAGGGTAACTTCATTATGGCGAAGACTGTTAGGAGGTGGGGTTCTGTTAAAGTGGAGGAATGAGAGATTATTGGTATCCAGGAAGCATTATCCTGGATTAAAAATCTCAGAATTTCTAAATGCATTATTGAGAGTGACAGTAAGATTGCTTGCGATGCTATCAACTCCCGGGTAGTTAACTTCTCGGAGTTGGGTTGTATTGCTTCTATCTGTCGGGATTCTATGGCTTCTAATGGGGAGTTTTTTGTTAGGCTTATTCGTAGGGAGTATAATAAGATTGCCCACTGTCTGGCTAGAGTAGCTAACGATATTGATTTCGTGCATGTTTGGGAAGAACCCCATCTTTTGTGGAGGGTCTTCTTCGTACGCCATGTTCTTGCTAATAAGATTCTTATCGTTTCAAAAAAAAAAATATGGTTCGACAAAATCCTCCATCTTTTTAATACGTTTTATTTTTTCATGCCCTTACAAATTCTTGTAAAGAAAATCGTGGTGCCGGCTCAAGGCAGCAAAATCTGTTTTGTTTATGTAATTTGTGATTTCATTTTTTATAAGTGTAAATTGTAATAACTTTTAGGAAATTGTAGTAGCTAGCTCTCCAGCAAGGGGTAGTTGCGCAGGAGCAGCATGAAATACTTGAGTTTCAACTCCTCTGAGGGATTTGAATGTGTCAAGATCTCATCGGGCAAACAGAAGTCCAGCTACAACGCAAATTGGAGGCATACATAGAGGGAGACTGGCAAGTGTTTCAGAGTGGGCGATGGCGATAACAGTATTTACTAATTTTAAGCTAGCTAGAAGTTCTAAAACACATTGAGGTTGACTAGGGGTGTAATCGAACCAAGCCGCTCACGTGCTTTCAGAGTTCGGCTCAAAAAAGCTCTTTTGAAATTCGTTTGTTAAGTAAACAAACCAAGCTCGAGCTCGAAATCGAGTTCAAGCTTTAGGGTGCTCGACTCATTAGGCTCACGAACATGTTTGAGTTCGAGTCTAGTCGAGAGCCTCCCAAAATTGAGTAATTAACCCAAAAGTTATATTTTGTGCCCAAGATGATTCGAGTTCGAGTTCGGAATAGTGTAAACGAATAATTAGCGAATCAAGCTCGAGCTATATTCAAATCTGTCGAGCCGAGCTCAAGCTCTAATTAAATCTCGAATTCGAACTCGAGTCTACTAAAATCTTCACGAGCCAAGTTTGAGTATGTTGATATTCGACTTGACTCGTATACACCCCTAAGTTTGATGTTCTTAATTGAATTAGCACCGTAGATAGTACTTAAACTATGCCCAATAAATTAATTGAAATTATCTTAATATATTGATTGCCAATGTGCTTAAGCAACAAATTAGGTAATGTACATTAATTTACACTAAGTCAGCTGTATTACAACTACCAAGATGCTGAGATCTCAAAACTTTCCTTAATCAAAATTTTTAATAAACTTATTGCAAGCTTGCTCTATTTGACTTGATGTTTCAGTGTAAGCATATCGATCAATTTAATCAATATTCTTATTATTGATGCTTAAAATGTTCGAAGCATATTGATATCAATTCAATCCATGACACAATTAATATAATTACAAATAAATATGTATGTTTCTACATTATAATTATGCAATAACATAATTAAGTTTTAATTTGAGGTAACCAATTGCCCTTCCAAAACTTATTTTGGTGAAGATTTTGAGGACCAACACCTTTTGACTTTTATTTATTTGTCGCCATTATTATAGATGCACGCAACATATGAATCTCGAGGCATGATTAGATTCGAATTAATAACATACCCATTACAATTCCGTCACCTACCATCAAAACACTTCTAAATTTGTTAAGGGATTGAGAATGAGGTGCATCACATTGTTTTATTTTTGTTCGGGATTATAGGGACAAAAAGGTCGTAAATTTTTAATTAATTTTAATTATTAATAACTACTTCCTACCTACTTATAAATTTTTAAGAGTTTCTCTGCAATGTTGTTGATTTTCTTGATGATATATAGTTATACTTTTTTATTTTCTTGATGTTATTTGCATTATATTACCAATGTGTAGTTAAGTCTAATATTAATTATTTGTCATTTTATATGTTTCTAAGTTTTAAAGTATTATTAGGTAAATGATGCGAAACAATTTTAAAATTTTGATTAATCTAAATATTAGAGAAAAAACTCGTGATCCAGCACCGAGACTAGTGAGGGATCCAAAGGGAGCACCAGCACCCCCGAACCATTTTTCTTTTACCTTATATTTAATATTTTTAAATTTTTATTTTAACACTCCTCGTTTATGGAATATTTTTGATTTAGCTTTCCCAACCCTGACGGAGACGGCAGGCTTAAATCGATACACTGTTAGCACGTAGCCGCACCCTGCAACAACGGGCGTACGGATGGTTTCAGGCCGTTCAATTTTAGGCATAGTGCGCATCTAGTGTGAACCTAATCTAAGCATGAATTCCAGTGTAACAAGAAATTAGTATTATGATGATTAGGGATGTTAATCATGCCAAATCAAATTCTTGATAATCCATTCGAGTTTTCGTATTATTCAATTTGGATCATTCAGGTTGATATTTACTTTGGGTTAGAAATTTTTAATCTTAACTCTAAACTATTGGATTTCGAGAACCAAAAAGCTCAAGGAAAAGAATAACTTAAATATATATTTTCTTGATAATCATATATTTACAACAAACATTTTGTATTAAATGTTAGTGTAAAAAAACAAAAAGTGAAATGAAAACTTTCAAATATTAACCAAAACATATTTCACAAATATTTTTTAATCTTATTATACTAATTTACAAAAGCATGTAACGAGGGAAATTTTAGTTAATCGAATCAACCAGCTATTTCCGAGTCAACCGACTCGGACTGTTAGGCTATTCGGTTCTGATCACTTGGGTTTACATTTTTTTCGGATTAAATTTTTCAATCCTAATCCTATCAAATTGTCGGTATATTCGGGTCAATTAATAAGTTTTGAACTAGATTGATATTCCTAATGACACAATAATATGAAGTATTAATAGTTAAATATTTGAATTTGACTATGGGAAAATTAAGATACTGTTTGTGCACAAAGTCAACTAATTAATAACATTAATTACATATGGAAGCACATAATACAACTTTTTCTGAATTATATTTCTTATCATTCAAGGTTTGATGCTGACCCTTTGCACAACCAAAGACAAAGACAGAACCTCTTTTATCCGCTTTGGGGTCCGTACCTTTTCATCATCGGCTAATAAAAATTATTGTATGACTTTAAACATAAATTGAATCATATACAAAAAGAATTAAGGAAAAAAAAGTCAAGATCAAATATTTCTTGTCATTATCATCCCAAGTCGTGCTTTTGTCAAATGCTTATTTTTTGGGCTTTGGATTTGACTGTGCTTATTTTTTCATCATTACAATTATAACGAATAGAAAGCGTTTACGTGATAATACTACACATTTATTAATACATAACTGTGTCATGTGAGTGCAGAGGAAGAAAGCTAGATAGCTCAAACGTATGATAAATTTATTAATTACATAAGTGATTAAGTGCAGTTGGAAGCTAACTACGTAAGTAAATACACTTGCTTTCGTCACAACCTATTCTCAACAATATATATAATGAAAGTCTTTATCAGTTGAGCTCATTGTGAAAAATAAGTTATTGCCATAAGCTGATGTATGAGATAAAATTTGCTGTTATGGCAATAAACTGAAAATTTCTAGTGGACTTATTGGATAATATTTGTTGAATTATGCAATTAATCATAAACCAAGGCAGAACTGATATAGATAATCAGAACATGCTTGCTGCTGTAGAATTATACCTCTATTTTTTTTCCTAATTTATAGAACATGAAACAATAGTGAAATTTACAATCTGACATGTACCAAGGGCTAAATTACAATGTATCTTGAATTTTGGACCTCAGTGTAACAAATATCATTTACCAGAAAAGTAACACGAATTCAATCCAATTTCCACATTGCCATGCCTTGTAATTAGAAAGAAAAAAAATGATGGCCTAAAAGAGCAATAAAATCAACAAAAGTTACAGCACCTCTTATGAGATGCAAACACAGCTCATCTCGAGCGTTGATGGCCCGGACAAGAAGAACCGGCAGTCTCGAAAGCTTCAAAAGAAGCAGTTCAATCGTTTTGGGTTCTTGCTGCCTGCTGATATATAGATATGTAAGGAGATTCGTGCAGGTCGAAAATCCAACAAGAATGGAGATAAAGCAGCATTCACTGAACATTATTCGATGAAATTATGGTTTATCAACAAAGACTAACTCTTGTCATAGAATATTATGGTTCGTATAAAGTGCCTTGCGCAGAAACTAATTAGCTTTACTAACTTGATCGGATGGTTCTATTTTTCTGGCAGTTGACTATGGATTCTACATTAATCATAACTCATAAAGTCCTCCTGGTCTTTCTTCCCTTTATGTAATATGCTCCTATTTAAATCAATAATGAGATAAATACATTTGGCTAACCACGTAATTCTCCAATTATGACTCGTGTATCAGGCATTAACTTATTCAAGTTCATATCAAAGCATAATACATGCACATTTGCATGCAAATTTCACCTTGAATGTGACTATAGAACATCCTCCCACTAAACAGATAAGCGTCGAAAGAGGAAGTACTCTGCATATTGTCAATACCCGAGACAGGCTCTTTTCATTTACCAAAGCTTTGCCCTCCAGAGTAACTGTGAAACGAAATTGGATGGCATCATCAGTCTTTTCCCAAAATAAACAAACTCTATAACAAGAATGCAGCAATTTTTTATCAAATGGTAGTACATGATCCGTACCTTAAGGTTCATAAACCATGTAAATTGAACAGTTAGATGTGTGCAATGGTAGACAGTAAATCACATGAAATTGGTATCTTGTTCTTGTTGCTCAAGAACAATTGTAGCACAAGCAAGTCTATAGGCTGTGGATCTCATATTTCGAACCAGAACATAAATCTCCTTCCTTCTCCGCCTTACAGGTAAAGCTTTCCATTGCTCCTCCCGAAGCCTAGAAAGTAAGCTTGCTTCGCAAAGAGCCCCTGCCGTAGCCTTCTTGCTGCATATCCAAGAGTAAAAAAACTCAATCATAAGAAAAGAGAAGGTATTTCATGGAGAACAGAGCATGGCTTTCAATCTGAAAATGTTGCATACTTGCCTTCCTCGAACAAAACCAGTCGTAACAAAGCCAATTGGCAATCTATGGGATGAGAGAGCTTCACCCTCGGGTATCTGAAGTTCCCATTTACCAGAAGACAACTGCATGAAGTATGACCTTACTGAAGATTGAGGTATTTGAAGTTGTTCGTTGTTGCTTTCTGAGCTGCATCGTTTCATAATATGCATAGAAGATAATGAATAAATTAAACATTTACACTCAAATGAATGACAGACAACTTAAACCATGTAATTCAAGGAGTACCTGCTTATGTCAGTAACAAGGGGTGCACAGACCACTGCTCCCTGCTCAAAAACACCTTCCTTAAAAGCATGCAGAAGTAATCGGACAAAGCAAGGTGTTTTTCCGGAGTTCATTTCTAACATAACAATGTCTTGTTTGAGAAAATCTTTGGCCCTCATGAACTTCTGCAGGCAATTCTCTTGACCAGGTAAACTAGGGAATAACAAACGATTGTCACTGATGCTATTTAAGAAATCATTCAGCATACAGGAAGTCCTTGCTACAATACCCTCAAACGGGGAACCCTGGCAATCAGAAATTCTATAATCTGATTTTTCAGAGGCCGATTTTGTCCCCATGTCAATTTTTTCATCTTGAGTTTGAAGTGTATCGGCTTGAATATTTCCAGCTTCACTCAATCTTTTTCCAAAATTATAACACACACAGTCCCATGGAGGTGGTATTGGAACTTCCGATGGCCTCTTAGAAGGAGGAACAAGCATAGCTTTTTGGTTGACTGTGGCTGCCTCCATTTTCATAAAATCTGAATATGCATTGCAATCAGGAAAGTCCAAGGGGAAGTATGGCAATCCAAGCTGCAGAAAGATAAAAGACATCACCAAAAATATCTTTACTCTAATCAGTGCACCTGTGAAATATTTTATTCTCTTGATGGAGCATAAGCAAATGTCTGACTTACCTCACACGCAACCCAGTGCTTCTCTCTTAAGCCTATGGCATGAGCACCATTCGACACAAAAGTAATCCAAAATGCTTTTACCCAACTTAGGGGTAGAATAAGAGAGCACCTGAAGAAATTTGTAAAAGAGTAAAGAAGTTAATTTGTCTTTTGCATAAACCCATGAGGATCATGAACTAAGTTTCAAGATTTAACTTTTAAGAACAGAATAAAACAGTAGCAATGCAAGAATTATTGCTTAGGCCAAATTTTTAAGATGAAAAAGATGTAAGGAAAACATGAAACACCAAGAAAATCATCAGCGAAACAATATACCTTGTAACCAAATCTTTGAAATTTCCATTTTTCAAAAGCAAAACAGGACAGGATCTGGTGTAGGTTTTATCAATAGTTGCATTTTGAGACCCAGAATTTTTTTGACCAAGGCAAAAGAACTCCTTCCACTGGTGATGCTTTCCAGCACATAAAACACTTTCTTCCACTGGAGGGTCTACAACTTTATTAGCATCCCATAAATCACCATCATGTTTAGGCAGTGATGAAGCAGTTTGCTCTTTACTTTGGCATTCTTCATTACCTAGCAAGCGAAGATTCTTTGCATCGGGAGCAACCGTACCCCCGTTCTTAATCAAATTACGAGGGTCCTTCACAACCAAGGAAAGAACTGCTGAAGAAGAAATCTGATGTCCATTCTCAAAGATGGATGTATTCTCAGATTCAACAGTATCATGCTCATGAGCAGAACATTTCTTCACATGCCAAGAGTTATCTGAATTACTGAGAAGCCAAACGACATCAAATCATCATCATAATGCATATCTAAATAGACAGAAAATAATTAAATCTCAAGGCACTCACAGCTTCGCAGGTTGCAATGTCTTGTGCAGCAACTGAAATACTTTTGGACCTATCAATTCCAATTTTGCAAGCTGGCCCTCTCGAGAAATGCAGTGAGCTGAACAAGTCCCATCTGTCTGGATTTAAAAATCATCATTGGCAATTGGCAAATGCAAATTGCACAGAAATATTACAAAATATTCCAAATAATTTATAGTAGTACATCAATGTGAACCCATGCCCAAACAAGAAGGAAGGTGAATCAAGTTTTCTACACCTCCACATGAATCTGATTTTTAGGTATTCCTGTAAAAAAGAAATACAAAACCTATAACAAATTAAATAACACTATACCTAGACGCATTTATACCCACACCACAAAAGCATCTGAGCAAGAATTCGAAGCAGAAAATATGTTGAACATACAAGTCCAAAGCAGAACGAACAAAAAGAGAGTTACACAAAAATCATGCATAAAATATTCAAAGTTATTTAACCTACATTTTTTTCACAGGCTGAACTCAAAGAATCATATGCTTCTTTAAAAGAAGCAGCATGTATCCACAACCAGAGCTGGCGGATAAAGGTTGTGCTACCATTGTCTTGTTCTCCACTAGTAACTTCTCTGCTAAGCCCTTCCACGTTAGTAGAGATCTGCTGCATAGGTCGCCACATGTAGGTCACGGGAGCAATCGGAGGGAAATTAGGTTTTCCAGCTTCATGAAGCTGCATAACCATAGTTATTAGAGCACTACCAAATTGCACCAATAAGCTAATATCCAAATGCAGGAAACTTAAGAGTATTATTATTTCACCATAGCGGTTCCAAAGACATTGCCCACAAGAATATCATGCAAAGTTTCTTCACCACAAGCTGATGGAGAAGGCACGAACACAGAACTTAGAACTGATATTAATGTTTCCTGGAAACACACACAAGGAGGTCAGGTCCTTCGCTAAAATGGTCCACCATCACATATTTTTTTTCATTATCCAAAATGTGCTGGTAAATCCACAAACAAGAGCAAGAGGTGGAAACAAAGGGAATGAAGGATAACGAGAAGAGTGAGATGAATTCTCAACAGATGTTCAAAAGTTACAATTTTGCACAAGGAAAGAAGATGCCTGCCTGTGGACCCTCTAACTGGATAGCGCCATAGTAACTTGCATCATGCACAAGGACTCCAGTTCTTGATTTTTTCAAGAGAGCTCTTGAACCTCTTCCTCTGCATCACATAATTTATAGTAAAGTTATCATAATTGTGCAGTGAAAGAGTGCTTTATTATTGACGATAAAGGATATCTAAAGCATATTAATTGCCCATCTTTTAAATCAACTATGCAACGGAACCTAGAGGTCAAGTTTAAAATGCTTTTCAGAAACGAATAAAACAGCCACCTTGTTTACCATAAAAGTTTAAGAAGACAAGTACCTCCCATGAAGGCCAAGAGGAATATAGAATCCCCAAAGTTTTTCCATTTTGAAGCGCTTTGCATGCCATACATGCGTTCTCAGTCTCTTGGTCCCATCCCCTGAAGTACCATAGCCAGTTGGAGGGTTATTCTTAAGTTCAACACTCCTCCGAACACGACGATAAACTTTCCTTTCATCTTTCACATAATCAGTTTTGCCCCCATCTCCTAATCCGCCTTTACTTCTCTTTCGCAACTTCTTTCTTGCAACCCGATCGTCATGTCCAGTAGTTCTCCTCCTCTTGTTCCTTTGAGACTGGAAATTGTTATCCAAACGATCAGCAATTATAGAGTGCAGTCCCTCAATCTCAGTAGCTCTAGACTCTGCAAATTTCCACACGTGAAGTTCGTGCGGCGGAGCTGCTGCCACTTCGGCTTTATTGCTATTTGTTACCATATCCACTCCCGGCGTAAGAAGAGACGCGGCGACTGCAGCGGCAGCAATAGGTGGAATGGCGGCGTTTTGCCGGAAAAGAGAGGGGCCGAAAGAGAGGAAGGATGAGCGAGGAGAAGCGGCGCTACTTGTGCGAGAGAAAGAAAATTGGGTTTAATTATTAGTATAACTAGGCAACATCAATTAGTGACTTACAAACTGGAAATAGTTAAGTAGAAATTCCAGAACATGAGCTCAGCTTATAGAAAGAAACATCGATATCAAGCTTAATCTATAAAATCTGGTTCAGATATAATATTTTTTTTTTGCACATTACAACCTTCGTGAATATAGGCAAATGCCTCGAAAGAGAATCAAATGTAGAAAGGAGAAACACAAACCAATGTTCAAATCAAATCAACAATCGTACAAACGCACAATCACATAATAATATACTGAAATTGAATAATAAGATCGAATGAGCTTACGGTACTCACGATGAAGATTTTCCGGTCGTGGCGGTGGCGGCGGCCGCGTTGGGGTGAGGGGTTGTCGAGCAGCAGATGGAGAAACTGATTTGAAGAACAATCTTATCGACGGCTGATATGCGCTGAAAAATATGCCTTGAATAACAGCCGTTAGTTCGATGGATGGAGTTAAGATTTCTCAAACTAGTTATTCACCGCACGGGTAAATTGTATTTGTTTTTTGATTTTTTTAATACACTATTATTAATAGTATTATAATTTGTGAATTTATAACACTATATGAAAATTTATTTGAAATTCATTTAGATGTATGATGATATTTTTAAAAAAATTGGGTTATAAAGACTTTTTATTGTACAACATTTTGTTAGTAAAATGTGACAGTTCTATGTGTAAATTAATTTATCATAGCTTGTGATATATTGATAATAAAAAAATAATATAAACTAAACAATAATAACAAATAAAATTATTAATCCAAAATAAATTAAAAAACTTGAATACAAATTTCTAAAACTATAAATTTTGAGACACTTCGTTATATTCAGCGTTGGTAGTACATAAACTCGTGTGATGTGGGAGTAAGTTATATTTGTCCTTCAATTGTTTTATATGCATTATTACCAATAATTTCATAATTTATAAATGTATGATATTACATGAATATTTGTTTGAAATCCATTTAGATGTAGGATGACATTTTTTTTTAAGAACTGATTTATAATTATTTTTTATTGTACTACATATTTTGTTAGCAATGTGATAGTTGTATGTTTAAATAAGTTTTAGTTCAATTGATAACAACTTATGATATATTGATAATAAATAAATAATTGAACTAAGCAATAATAACAAATCAAATTATTAAAAATCAAATTATTAAAGAAATTAAACTAAAACTTGAATACAAATTCCTAAACTATAAGTTTTGAAACAATTCCTTATACATAATGTTCGTAATATATACATTATTTGTTATCATCTTTGTCACATGTCAAGATTTTGATACAACTACTGTTTTGTACTCTTGAAATAGCAAAGTAAAGTTGACCATGATGGAAAATAGGTTTCTTAATAAAAAGTCCAACGTATGATATTAATTGTTCTTGATTTTTGAAATCATGAAGACTTGAATATGACTGATAAAAATGCGGTAGAACTCGTTTGATGTTTGATCATATATTTTTATACAATAAGTGACCTTATTTTTGTCATTACAATAATTAGTTTCGTAATTTTAGGAATTTTTTTTGATATTGTAACTAATCAATTATTTGATTTTATTTACCAAAAACTAACGAAAATATGTGTATTCCATATCATCTAATTTTAAACAAACAATATGGTAAAATTTTATGTTAAACATTAACGGTACATCGATATTTTTATTTTTTATTTTATTGCAATGTAAGAGTATAACGTCACTCATGTATTATATTAGAGTTTAGGTTTTTTCTTCCAACTTCTTTACTAATATTTGTTTAAGTAGTTTGAATATAAATTTTAATTTTAAGTCAATACATTATATTTTATATAACATTATGAAACTATTGATTTTTATGTTTCTTAATGAACAAAAGAATATTTCCTCATAAAAAAGAACAAAAGAATGTACTTTATTTTTAGTGAAATAATTGTCATTTAAATCACAAACTTTGATTCAATTTAAATTTCAACTTGATTTTTAAGACATAGCAAATAAGTATCCAATCTTTTATTTTTATTTTTACAATCAAAATAGTCCTAAATTTGTTGGCAACTCAAAATTTTAAATTCCCGTCAATCATGATCTTGATTCGAGAAATCAAAATCTGGATTTTCACAGGTTGAGAGATATAAACATTTTGGCATATGAGTCAGCGTCTAATACTTGCTTAAAACGATGGATTTTGACGTCTAATCTAACGACAATTGTTGAAAACTATTCCAGTAAAATTCATCGCCCTTACCAATTATTGGACGTCACCAAATGTTAATGCTCATTTTCTCGAGCTCTCAAAAGCACAAACTTTGATTTTTCGAATCAATATCTCACCAAAAAAATTAGGGGATTTTAATTTCTAAAACTTAAAAATTGATATGTTTCAAAAATCAGGTCAAAATTGCAAATTTGGATCAAAATTTGTAATTTAAATGAAAATTATTTACTTTTTTAATCAAGTCAAATTGATCATAAGTTTCAACAAATAAAAGCCATATTGATCTTATACTTGATTCTACAGTGCACAATATTTCATCCAACAGATCTAAGTTAATAATAAGTAGCCAAATTGATTCGCTTTTTGTGGAAATATATGTTTTATACGTAAACTTTTACAAATAAATTAAAGAATGAATCAAATGCGCATGTATTTCATATAGATTAATTTCAAACAAAATATACTACACATAATTATACTCTACCAGTTTAATAAGTATTATAGTTAATACTCACAATCCAAATATCATATTACAAATATTATTTAAGAATAATTTTTGTGAAAGTATGGCATACATTATTTTATGTATCTACTTATTGTTTATATATGAAAATAGATAAATATTCACACATATTAATTTACATGTTTATACTTGCTATAAAAGATTTTATAAATATATATATAAATATATATATATATATATATATATGTGTGTGTATATGTATATATAATGTTAATTAATTTAAGTTACAAAATTGGTAATGTAGTAAATTACAACAAATTTAAAGTTTGCGAAAATTATAACAGACACCAAATAATTTTATAATTTAATGTGGTTCATATATAGAATTGGACCTGAAATATGGATATTCATTTATATACATCTATAAAAATCAATTCAATACTAAGAATATTTTAGAAAAAAAAAATGCAACACACAAGTTATTAAAAAATAGAAAGTATTTTTTTTCTTACAAATCTATTTCTTTTATGCTATACACTTTATACAGACATTGAACATTCAAAGCAAGAGGTCTCTACCCATGAATTCCTGCATTGTTGAACATAAAATGACCCATCTAATAATGTGTTGAATATATAATTCCCAATTCTAAATCGTATGCACAAGAACATCATAAGTGAATTAAAAGAGTTTATGGGATTTGGTGGTTTCACATTTTTATGAAGCAGGAAATGTGAAAAAATATAAAACATAATTACTACCGAATGAAATTTTGTTTCAAAATTAAGTTTGTATACTTGATGACTAACTTTAAGATCTTTTTTTTCTCCTTGAAGCTCGAATAAAGTTGGGATGTCCAAACTCATCTTAGCAGCTAGTTCTGATGTTAATGCATCCAACACACTATTTTATATGACTGTCTTGTCAAATTGAATCAATTCACAACACATTCAAGTGAACTACATGAGAATGAATTTAGCACTGTAGGTGCTATAGGAGGCTCTAATACATCATGAATTCATTTGACATCATGGATCAAAATGTGGTACATGCACAAAATTATATAATAACATAGTTGCTCGTTAAAACGAAAAATGAATTCCATCGGAACCTATCAACTATACATTGTATCAAATAAAAAAAATAAAAATAAAAAATAAAGTCAACCTCAAACTATTAGGACGATCCTTGATGGTTTCACATATAATCATATACCATTTTGGCATATGGTGGAAATTTTGAGAATGTGGGGCAACTCACAAAAAATCCTCTATTTATAGTTACAAACTATATGTAATTGGCAATGAATTAATTATATTTTTTAAACAACCAAATTATAGACATTAATTGATTGACATAGCCGTTTTTCTGTTGATTGAGCATTTCTATATTTACATGCATTTCATATAAATACAAATTGCTTGATTGGTTATAGTGGCTAAATATAAGGAAATAATTACACACGCACATATAAGAGATTGAAAAATTAATGTCTAAAAAAATAGATATACATAAATATATTTTTAGTAAAATAAACCAATATATATATATATATATATATATATATATATAAATAGATACATGATTTCAAAAAGATAATAGATACATAGATATATTATTAACCAATATAACAAATACATTCTAAAAAACCTAATATAACATATATACCATTATATATATAGAGAAAAATGACTTGATATACACATGTAAGATTACTATATATACGTGTATATCTTTACTATATTATTATATATATGTATATTAGAATTATATTAAATATTCACAGAATTTGTGCTAGTCATAATTAATTATAATATCTTTGAATCTTTAAATGGTTGTAGTTAATAGGCACCAGATATAGATTTTAAGACATCTATATAATTAATTATAAAATTAATAGATTTAATAATTCGATAACTTATAACATACGCTATATTTGGAAATGTGGATTAGAGGAAAACTAAAATTACTAATTACGACTTTCCCAAAAAAATGAAAATAACCAAAATAACTATTAACTGTAATCCAATTGTCTTTATTATAAATGGAACGACTTTCCCAAACAAATACAAAATAACCAAAATGGAAGTTAATCCGGTGTCGTTATTATATAGTATAAAGATTTAGAATTCAGAATGGTATTATAAGGGTTATAATAGTATTTTTATTTGATTTTATTATTTCAGAATGATATATTATACAGATCAAATTGAGGGCGGTGATTAGATTATACAGATCAAACTTCCCCCAAATTGGGCTCAATCAAATGGGTGTTTGGCCCACGGTAACCCTTTGTTTGATTGGCTCAGTTGGCCCAAAGAAAATGCGCAGTTTTGGCCATATTTAAAAAATAAAATCATTTAACCTTTTTATTTATTTATTTCATGAAAACTCGCAACTGCTACCTCAGTGCGTACTGATTAAATCTCACATTTCTATATAATAGCCTACAAACCACACTTGAAAAATCGAGTTTGATAGGTTTAAACTTTTGACTACATGAACTCATTTTAGAGTTCAAAATGTACCATTTAACCTATTTTTATCTTTATAAAAGTATTAACTGTTTAAGAAAATTAGAAGAAAAGGTCCGTGAAAATTGACGTATCTATTCAAAATGGACCATTTAACCTATTTTTATCTTTATAAAAGTATTATACAAGTTGTTTAATTAATTAAAATAACTAGTTTAATAAAATTTAAAAGGTCCCGTGAAATATTGATATGTATCTATTTTGAATTAGTAAACTTTAATTGTGAAATAATAAACCCTAATTTTGAATTAATAAACCATATTTGGAATTAATAAACCCTAACTTTGAATTAATAAACCCTAATTGGAAATAATAAACCCTAATTTTGAATAATAAACCCTAACTTTGAATTAATAAACCCTAACTTTGAATTAATAAACCCTAATTGAAAATAATAAACCCTAATTTTGAATAATAAACCCTAATTATGAATTAATAAACCCTAACTTTAAATTAATAAACCCTACTTGTGAATTAAAAAACATTAATTATGAATTAATAAACCTCAATTATGAATTAATAAAACATGATTATGAATTAATAAAATCTAATTTTGAATTAAAATTATAATTAAAATTAATAAATTTAATTATACATTAACAAAATCTAATTATCCTTACTCACCATAATTAATATATAATTATTTTAACAAAAACAAGCAAAATTTCACGGTGGTATGGCTCACCCAAGTTTTTGTCTTACTTAAGAGAACTAGTATTTTTGTCTAAAGAAAACTGTTAGTTCTCTTGTTCGCTGCATGGATTTTAATTTTATAAGCCACAATACTGTAGACGAATTTTTAAATGAGGGTTTTGTTGGTTTGGGATAAATTAAGTTGATGAAAATCAAATAATTAAATGAGTCAAATTGAGTTTATCGTAATTAACCGAGCTAATTTGGTTAACTATTTTATAAATTAGCATTGTATTTTAGCGATACTCTTCCTGTTTGTAAGGGTGAAAGGATCATGTATGATCCAATTCCCCTACCTCCAATTGAAGAAGAAAAATGTTAATCTGTAAACCAAATAATTTGGACTGATTGTGATAAATAGTGTTAATATATTCATGTTGCTATTCTATAAATTTATTATGGATATTGTTTAAGCCGGACTAACCATATTTGATGATTTATCTAATTCATTTGTAATCTAATTTACTGAATTTTATATCTTATTTGGATCGTGGTCGTGGTCGTATTCGTGTTCAATACTTTTATAATAAATAATTAAACAAATAAGTCTAAATTGATATATTTTTCGCCCTCACCCACCTTGTGAATACGAACCCCAATCTATCTATCTAATCAATCTAACACAGCTAATGGTTGTTGAAAATGATTCTGTATCCAATTAGGGTAAGTGACCTCTACCATATTTAATCTATTCTGCCTATAATTTCGAGACCTAATTCAAATAAAGAAATCCCTCCATTTTTCTCTATTTTTTTAATGTCAGATGCTTCCAATCCTTTACATTGTCCCAATACTTACAAACAATTTCTCTGCACTCATTCACTAACTCTCATATTCTCTTCTCATTGATTCTTAGCTCCAAAAATAATCACACAACAGATAATATTCCTTCGTTTGAGTCAATTTTCCTGGTCATCATACCATTATACCTCAAAAATGTTGTCTGATCTTCAAGTAGATGTCAATGGCCAAGAGTCTTTCTCTGTCAGCATGGTAATTTTCTATTTTCTCTATTAAGTGATGTTTTGCATAAACATTAATGGTGTGATGGAATGTGATTGTGCAGAAAATTCTTGCACCTTTTTCTGGTAAATTAAAGAAGATGTTCGGTAGGTCAGCAACAAACAAGACAGAAAGCCTCAAACTGATATTTCAAGACTTTCTCGATGGTGCAGAGGGATTTGAACTGATTGTTAGGTTCTGTTACAACGGAGACAGAATCGACATATCCTCATCTAACGTGGTTCTACTGCATTCTGCTGCTAAATATCTAGAAATCAACGAATATCAGACAATGAATTACTTTGAAAATATTCACTTCTTGAGTTGGTCTGAGCTTCTTGACTGCTTAAAACAGTGCCAAGAATGTCTCATTTAAATCTTGAATGTTGTTGTTGAAAAGATTTCAATGTCAACCCCTTTTGAATTTTTTTGCTCAGAATGTTCTGGTGATGTAAGTACTGATAGCAGCAGATCAAACAGTTATTTTCAGACAGTTAATTGGCTGCTCGATCTCAAGTTCCTGAACATTGATTTATTTGAAAAACTGTTGAATAGTATGATTTCACTAAAAGTAGATCATGGGGTGGTTTGCTCTCTCCTTCTTAAGTTTCCCCTCTCCTCCCAAAACAGCTTATAAGCTAAGCTGTTTTCAAACTTAAAAACAGCTTATAAGCTGTTTTTGGGGAGCTTATAAGCTTAGCCAAACACCCTCATAATTAGTCGACCCACTTATCACTTCACCCCAAACACTAGCAATAACATAGTGTTATGTTGATTGTAGCTGACATTATACAATTTTATGGGGACAATGACTAAAAGTGCATTGAAATACCCAATGCAACAGAAATTAAAAACTTCAAAGCATACAAGGAACACTCTTAGCAGGTCATACATGATAATACAGTCGAAAATTTCACTAATTAAGTTGCCAAGATAAGGAATGCACAGATCCACGTAATTCTACTGGACCTTTGGAACTTATTTACCAAATTAGGGCGCATGAAAAGCCAAACTAATAATAATGAGACAGAACCATGACTGTCTATTATATCTTATCTTCCTAGATCATTAAGAAACAAATATGAACAGAAAATACATCTGGTACATAGCATTGTAGCCTAAAAACAGAAATTGAGGAAATTCGATTTGTTTCAATAAACAGAACGTACATACTTCAAAAACTTTAGCAATTAACAAATGTATTAGTTTCTCTAGCGAAACGAAAAGGTAACAAAAATTCAACAAAAAAGCAAAATTCACAAGATTCTAGCTTAATTACCAAAAAAAAGATTAGCTAGTCATTCAAAAGCATATAAAAAGTCTAATTACAGGGACTCTTGTTTTCTCCTAAGACACGGAAATGGCATACCAGAAACTCATCGACATTTACAAGAAAAAGCAAAATAGCGTAAACCGCATGGCAACTAACATAATTTCACAATAATCATAAGGAAATTATCAGGTTTTATTTAAGCAGAAATCAAAACAGAGAAACAAATCAACGACTGAACCATTAATCACAATACACTAGCTTGATTACGAGAAAGAGAAACATATATAAATTATCTAATAATCATGACGATACAAAAAGATTCAAGATTTAGAGGCAGTTTACCATTTCAGCAAATGGATATAGCAGAGACCGACGTGCAAACTCCAAACCCTAAGAAGCTGTTCTTCACAAGTGTAAAATTTATATGTACGTCGATAGCGATCTAAATCCCTAATGGGCCTAAATTCCTGAACCAATTGTTCTCAGCCTCGGCCCATAAATTCCCAATAACATTATGGTGGAAACTAAAAGGTCCAAATTAGCACTTGTTAGATATGGTTCGACAAAATCCGCCATCTTTTTAATACGTTTTATTTTTTCATGCCCTAATTCTTGTAAAGAAAATCGTGGTGCCGGCTCAAGGCAGCAAAATCTGTTTTGTTTATGTAATTTGTGATTTCATTGTTTTTCCACCAAAATCATTCATGTAAATTTTTAATAATTAGTTTAGTGAGAAATTGTAATAGCTGAGCTCTGGGCCAGGTGGTCAAGGGACAGTTGCGCAGGAGCAGCTTGAAATGAAATACTTGAGTTTCAACTCTTCTGAGGGATTTGAATGTCTCAAGATCTCATCGAGCAAACGAAAGTCCAGCTCCAACGCAAATTCGAGGCATATATAGAGGGAGACTGGCAAGTGTTTCAGAGAGGGCGATGGCGATAAAAGAATTTACTAATTTTAAGCTAGCTAGAAGTTCTAAAACACATTAGGTTGACTAGGGGTGTAGTCGAACCAACCCTCCTACGTGTTTTCTGAGTTCTACCGAAAAAACTCTCTTCAAATTTGTTCGTAAACAAACCAAAAAGCTCGAGCTTGAAATCGATTCGAACTTTATGTTGCTCGACTCATTAGGCTCGCAAACATGTTTGAGTTTGAGTCTAGTCGAATATACTCACGAGCCTCCTACTCGAGCATCCCAAAATCGTGTAAATAACCAAAAAGTTATATTTTGTGCCCAAGATGATTCTAGTTCGAGTTCGGAATAGTGTAAACGAATACTTAGCGAACCGAGCTCGAGCTCAAATTAAATCTCGAATTCGAACTCGAGTCTACTAAAATCTTCACAAGTCGAGTTTGAGCCCGTTGATATTCGACTCGACTCATATACACCCCTAAGTTTGACATTCCCAATTGAATTAGCACCGTAGATAGTACTTAACCTATGCCCAATAAATTAATTGAAATTATCTTAATATATTGATTGCCGATGTCCGATTAACAATGTGCTTAAGCAACAAATTAGGTAATGTAGTTCATTAATTTACACTAAGTCAGCTGTATTTAGGGGTGTAATCGAACCGAGCCGAGCCGAACACCATCGTGCTCAAGCTTGGTTTGTTTAGTATCGAGCCGAGTCTCGAGTTTTGTTTATCGAATATTTCGATCTCACGAGCTTATTCGAGCTTTAATCGAACTCAAACAAGCTTTCTAAATTTAGATATATGTTTAAAATATTGATTATTTTATTTTAAAATAAATTATTTTATCCATAATAACACAATATATTTATTAATTTCTTAGAACAAATAAAATAGTTAGAGATTTAACACAATAATTACTAATTATAGAAAGAAAATAATTATATCTAGTCAATAATATTATATTTTCAAAGTAAATCGCTTAATGAACTTGTTCACGAGCTAACGAGTAGAATACTATCATGCTCAAGCTTGGTTTGTTTAGCTAACGAGCTTCACTAAACGAACTCGAACGAACTTTTATCGAAAGAGTCAAGAATAGCTCACGAATAAACTTGGCTCATTTACACCTAATTGTATTACAACTACCGAGATGCTGAGATCTCAAAACTTTCCTTAATCAAAATTTTTAATAAACTTATTGCAAGCTTGCTATTTGACTTGATGTTTCAGTGTAAGCATATCGATCAATTTAATCAATATTCTTATTATTGATGCTTAAAATGTTCGAAGCATATTGATATCAATTCAATCCGTGACACAATTAATATAATTACAAATAAATATGTATGTTTCTACATTATAATTATGCAATAACATAATTAAGTTTTAATTTGAGGTAACCAATTGCCCTTCCAACACTTATTTTTGTGAAGATTTTGAGGACCAACACCTTTTGACTTTTATTTATTTGTCGCCATTATTATAGATGCACGCAAGATATGAATCTTGACTCTTGAGGCATGATTAGATTCGAATTAATAACCTACCCATTACAATTCCGTCATCTACCATCAAAACACTTCTAAATTTGTTAAGGGATTGAGAATGAGGTGCATCACATTGTTTTATTTTTGTTCGGGATTATAGGGACAAAAAGTTCGTAAATTTTTAATTAATTTTAGGGCCTAATAGATTAAAAAAAAAAAGGAAACTTAGAATAGAATTAGCTTTGTTACAAGTAACCATCGATATTTCAGTTACAGCCGAAGCCACGGAACAAAAACGTCGATTTGGACCCTAATTTTGGAAATCTCGAAGTGACATAATTAAGGGTGATTATTAATAACTACTTCCTACCTACTTATAAATTATTCTTTGATTTTGGCACCACACGTTTTAATAAATGTAATGAATTTAAATTGAGTGGAAATGGGACTCATATTATAAGATGTATTATGTGAGTGAGAAAGATGAGTCTTGGGTGATTTTTATAAATAAGTGAGTTGTTTGTAAGTAAAAGTTATACGTTTTATGTGAGAGTCATATCCAAAATGAAAATGAATATTTTTTTTATATAATTAATGAATATTTTTAAGGATGGAGGGATTATCATTTTATTACTAGGTATAATGCCTATTTAAAATAATAATGAAATATTGATTAATGAACTGTTTTACCCCTATAACCCCAAAATTAAATAGTACTCCCTCCGTCCACGAACTTCCTTTACAGTTTGACTTGGCACGGGTTTTAATAATTTGTATTGACTTTGAGTAGAGATATGTAGTTAGTGGAATTTGGGTCCCACTTTTATTTTGTTTGTTAGTATTGATTTAATTTAGACAAATTGATGATCATTAAATTTTTGATTAATTAAATTTATTAATCATTAATTAAAAATCTGGCAGAATTAATTTCTGATTATTAATCATTAATCATTAATTAAATTTTTTTGAAACAAATGAATTAAAATTACGTAATTAAAAATGAATTAAAATTACGTAATTAATCATTAATCATTAATTATGAAATTAATCATTAATTACGAATTAATCATTAATCATTAATCATTTTGAAACAAATGAATTAATTACGTAATTAAAAAGCAAAATAAAGCTGGAACAAAATGAACACAAGTTTACGAAAATGATTAAATAAACTTGATTGAGGTGCTACAACAATCACTTACAAATGATGTGATCCAAAAAATTGGAGGAGTTTTCTAATCTCCATTTTCCAATTACAAAAGCGCCAACCGCCTAACCTTATCTATAAATACAAGGCACTTAAATGCTCCACAGTAGCTCTAAAAACAACATCTACAAAACACCATAAATGTTCTTTGCATTGAAGACACAAAATGATGACTTCAAGAGGTGGAAAGAAGTCGAGACATTGAGCGGAATCTTCTCGGGCGGTGGTTGATGCGTAACATGGTGAATGGAAAGTTAGGCGTGGAGCAATAATCAAGCTACAACATTATTCTCCTTAAGTAGGCAATCATCACAAATTGGTGGAATGATGCAAAGGACAACTGACTAGAGGCGACTGTTCTCCTGCAAGGTAAACAAAAGGTTGTAGCACAAAGATAAAATGCAAGTTGATGTGGATGCGGTTAATGCACTTACAATGCTTGAAATGTCTTCAATTAGGAGAATGGCAAGTGAGCTAAATATGAGTAAGAGCTTACTAGGGTGTGGATAAAACAGAAGAAGTTGAGAGCACATACTAGTGCGATGAAGCTCGCATTAACATCTCGAGCAATGCAAGATTGAGGTGGAGTTTGAGTCACCTTGATTCAAGCATGGGATGTGAAACAATTAAGTATCAAGCATGCACAATGTGGTCCATATAGATGAAAAATGGTTCTACATGACCAAGACCGGTGATAGATACTACCACCGCTTGGGAGGCAGATCCATATAGGAGTTGCAAGTCTAAAAGATTCATTACCAAGGTAATGTTTATGTCTGCAGTAAGTAGGCCACAATTTGGAGAAGATGGAGGCATCATTTTTGATGGAAAATTTGGGATATTTCCATTCACATTTCAAGAGCAGGCAAAAAGAAACTCAAAGAATAGAAGCAAAGGCACATTGGAGAACAAGCCCATCCAATCCATCACAAAGGATGTTATCAAGGAGTGCATCATAAACAAGGTCATATTTTTTGCATTATTTTTTCACTATCAGACAAACTATTGTCATCATTTAGATCATTGGTTCTATTTCATTGCAGATTATACCATCAATCAAGGCTAAATGGCCACCTAATGCAAGTAAACAACTCATCATTCAACAAGATAATGCTAAACCCCATATAGCACACACTGATCCAGAGTTCATCAAGGCAGCAAACTCAGATGGTTTCAATATAAAGCTAGTATGTCAGCCACCAAATTCTCCAGATTGTAATGTCAATGATTTGGGCTTTTTTAGAGCAATTCAGAGTTTACAAGTGGCCAAGTATGCAAATGGTGTGGATGATTTATTACAAAATGTCCAGGCTGCATATCAAGAACACACAATGATCAAATTGAACAATAATTTTCGACTACAAGGATGCTACAGAGATCATGATGATTAAGGATGCAACAACTACAAAATCCCACACATGGGAAAGAAGCCCAGATTAGAGCGGGAACACTACCGTAATGTTTAGAGGTAAATGAATCACTAGTAAGAGAATGCTTGGAATTTCGGCATTAGATGAAAACAATGGAGGCAAAGCATACAACATTAGTCAACTCTGAGATGCATTTGGTTTGTGACAAACCAAGTGTGGATAGTTTTGGGTGTGTTTATGATAAGCATCTCGGTTTGGATGTTGTTTAGCATGTAAACACTTTTTTGTCATGTAGGTCTCGGCTTGAGTATGTTAAATATTTTTGCATCATAGACCTATTTTGTTCGACAACAAGTGCATCATCACATTTATTTCAACCTTAAACAAACCTCCAAAAGCGTGAATTGGGATTCACGTGGTGGCTTTAAACCGAGAACTTTGGACTAAAGGTGAGTATCGATTCACCATTCACAAATGAATCATCACACAAATCGATTCCAAAACCTCAAAAGCGTGAATTTGTATTCACGGTGGTGGCTTAATACATCAATTAAGGACATCATCGATTACTATTTCCAACCCTAAACAAACCTCCAAAGCGTGAATTGAGATTCACGGTGGTGGCTTAAATCGACAACTTTCGACTACGGTGAGTATCGATTCACCATCGAAATGAATCATCACACAAATCACACAAATCACACAAATCGATTGCAAAACCTCCAAAATGTGTTTTGTACTCACGATGGTGGCTTTAGACATCGAAAATGGACATGCGGTGAGAATCAAATAATCAATGGCCAACTACGCCCACAAATAAGAATATCGAGGCCAACCACGCCCACAAATCAATTAATCACAGCCAACTACGCCCACAAATCGAATATCAAGGCGAACTATGCCCACAAAGCGAATATCGAGGGCCAACTACGCCCACGATCGAGAATATCGAGGCCAACTACGCCCAAATATAGATCTTTGACAAGAAACACAAACCTCCATCATCGAGAAACAAGAAGGCACAACCGAGGAAACCAAATGCCAACCATTTGCTTATACCAAGCTTTCCTTTCGTTGGACCACACGAGATTGGAAGTACGAAGGTGAGTCAACATTAAAATGCTTTCTCCACCGACCCCATCAAAATGGCGTTTCGCAACCAGTTTCAATTCCTCCGATGGGTAACGATACGAGAATCGGTCGAGCAGTGCGAACATGAATCTTGGACGAATCCAGTGTGGCGACAAGGATTCGCCATTTGTTGAAGAAGAGAATGGTGTTCTGTGGTTTTCTCGGTTTGGGGAGAAATGGGCGTGAAAGACGAGCCGAGAATAGGTTCCAATTTTATTGTTTAGGTTTAGTCGTTTAGGTGTTATAGGGTGGGTGGGTGAATAGGTTTAATTATATCTAATGGTTTAATTAGAATATTGATTAAGTTTAGTTTTAATTAAATGATGGCAATTTTGAAAATAAGGGATAAATCTGAGGGTAAATGTATAATTTTTTTGTTTCCTAAAATGGCAAAATTGAAATGTAAAGAAAGGTTGTGGACGGACCAAAATGGCAAAATGTAAAGAAAATTCGTGGACGGAGAGATCTTGATAACCTCAAATGTTTCAAACCAATGGACGATTGTACTATTTTCATTGTCTTTTCATCCCGAAAAACTGTTCACCATTTACCTTTGTTGACTCGGTTATGGAGAACTCGTAACCTTATCATAAATTATTTTTCCCTATAGTTGATTTTAGAACTCTATTACAGTCGGGTCCAAAAATTTCCTTTGTTTTTCTTTTCTCAACTCCTCCAAACACATGACTCCCAAATAGGACTGACAATTTTCGACACGATACGAAAATACGACACGAACACGCACGAAATTAACGGGTAATGTTTAGTCTTATCGTGTCGACACGATAAGGACACGATTATTCCGTGTTGTGTTCGTGTCGGATCCGTGTCGTGTTCGTGTAACCCGATAATTTTCGTGTTGCATTCGTGTTCGTGTCGTTTTCGTATAATTTGATAATATTTTTATATATTTAATATTAATTTAATTATATTTTTATATTTTTATTTATTTATTTTCCAAATTGGTGGAATGATGCAAAGGGACAACAGACTAGGCGACTGTTCTCCCGCAAGGTAAACAAAAAGGTTGTAAGCACAAAGATAAAATGCAAGTTGATGTGGATGCAGTTAAGGCACTTACAATGCTTGAAATGTCTTCAATTAGGAGAATGGCAAGTGAGCTAAATATGAGTAAGAGCTTACTAGGAGTGTGGATAAAACAGAAGAAGTTGAGAGCACATACTAGTGCAATGAAGCTCGCATTAACATCTCGTAATGTAATTGCAAGATTGAGGTGGAGTTTGAGTCACCTTGATTCAAGCATGGGATGTGAAACAATTAAGTATCAAAGCATGCACAATGTGGTCCATATAGATGAAAAATGGTTCTACATGACCAAGACCAATGATAGATACTACACGCCCGAGGAGACAGATCCATATAGGAGTTGCAAGTCTAAAAGATTCATTACCAAGGTAATGTTTATGTCTGCGATAGTAGGCCACAATTTGGAGAAGATGGATGCATCATTTTCGATGGAAAATTTGGGATATTTCCATTCACATTTCAAGAGCATGCAAAAGAAACTCAAAGAATAGAAGCAAAGGCACATTGGAGAACAAGCCCATTCAATCCATCACAAAGGATGTTATCAAGGTGCATCATAAACAAGGTCATATTTTTGCATTATTTTTCACTATCGGACAAACTATTGTCATCATTTAGATCATTGGTTCTATTTCATTGCAGATTATACCATCAATCAAGGCTAAATGGCCACCTAATGCAAGTAAACAACTCATCATTCAACAAGATAATGCTAAACCCCATATAGCACACACCGATCCGAGTTCATCAAGGCGACAAACTCGGATGGTTTCAATATAAAGCTAGTATGTCACCACCAAATTCTCCATTGTAATGTCAATGATTTGGGCTTTTAGAGCAATTCGAGTTTACAAGTGGCAGTATGCAAATGGTGTGGATGATTTATTACAAAATGTCCAGTCGCATATCAAGAACACACAAGTGATCAAATTGAACAATAATTTTCGACTCTACAAGGATGCTACAGAGATCATGATGATTAAGGGATGCAACAACTACAAAATCCCACACATGGGAAAGGAAGCCCAGTTAGGCAGGAACACTACCGAATGTTTAGAGGTAAATGAATCACTAGTAAGAGAATGCTTGGAATTTCGGCATTAGATGAAAACAATGGAGGTCAACATACAACATTAGTCAACTACAAGATGCATTTGGTTTGTGACAAACCAAGTGTAGGATAGTTTTGGGTGTGTTTGATATAAGCATCTCGGTTTGGATGTTGTTTAGCATGTAAACACTTTTTGTCATGTAGGTCTCGGCTTGAGTATGTTAAATATTTTGCATCATAGACCTATTTTGTTCGACAACAAGTGCATCATCACATTTATTTCAACCTTAAACAAACCTCCAAAAGCGTGAATTGGGATTCACGGTGGTGGCTAACCGAGAACTTTGACTAAAGGTGAGTATCAGTTCACCATTCACAAATGAATCATCACACAAATCGATTCCAAAACCTCCAAAAGCGTGAATTTGTATTCACGGTGGTGGCTTAATACATCAATTAAGGGACATCATCGATTTACTATTTCCAACCCTAAACAAACCTCCAAAGCGTGAATTGAGATTCACGGTGGTGGCTAAATCGACAACTTTCGACTACGGTGAGTATCGATTCACCATCGAAATGAATCATCACACAAATCACACAAATCACACAAATCGATTGCAAAAACCTCCAAAGCGTGTTTTTGTACTCACGATGGTGGCTTTAGACATCGAAAAATGGACATGCGGTGAGAATCAAATAATCAATGGCCAACTACGCCCACAAATAAGAATATCGAGGCCAACTACGCCCACAAATCAATTAATCACAGCCAACCACGCCCACAAATCGAATATCGAGGCGAACTATGCCCACAAAGCGTAATATCAAGGCCAACCACGCCTACGATCGTAATATCGAGGCCAACTACGCTCCAAATATAGATCTTTGACAAGAAACACAAACCTCCATCATCGAGAAACAAGAAGGCACAACCGAGGAAACCAAATGCCAACCATTTGCTTATACCAAGCTTTCCTTTCGTCGGACCACACGAGATTTGGAAGTACGAAAGGTGAGTCAACATTCGAAAATGCTTCTCCTCCACTGACCCCATCAAAAAATGGCGTTTCCGCAACCACCGTTTCGAATTCCTCCGATGGGTAACGATACACAGAATCGGTCGAACGGTCTGAACATGAATCTTGGACGAATCCAGAGTGTGGCGACAAGGATTCGCCCATTTGTTGAAGAAGAGAATGGTGTTCTAGGGTTTTCTCAGTTTGGGGAGAAATGGAGGCGTGAAAGACGAGCCAGAGAATAGGGTTCCAATTTTATTGTTTAGGTTTAGTCGTTTAGGTGTTATGGGGTGGGTGGGTGAATAGGTTTAATTATATCTAATGGTTTAATTAGAATATTGATTAAGTTTAGTTTTAATTAAATGATGGCAATTTTGAAAATAAGGGATAAATCTGAGGGTAAATGTATAATTTTTTTGTTTCCTAAAATGGCAAAATTGAAATGTAAAGAAAGGTTGTGGACGGACCAAAATGGCAAAATGTAAAGAAAATTCGTGACGGAGGAGAATCTTTATAACCTCAAATGTTTCAAAACCAATGGACGATATACTATTTTCATTGTCTTTTTCATCCTGAAAAAACTCTTCACCATTTACCTTTGTTGACTTGGAGAACTCGTAACCTTATCATAAATTATTTTTCCCTATAGTTGATTTTAGAACTCTATTACAGTCGGGTTAAAAATTTCCTTTGTTTTTCTTTTCTCAACTCCTCCAAACACATGACTCCCAAATAGGACTGACAATTTTCGACACGATACGAAAATACGACACGAACACGCACGAAATTAACGGGTAATGTTTAGTCTTATCGTGTCGACACGATAAGGACACGATTATTCCGTGTTGTGTTCGTGTCGGATCCGTGTCGTGTTTCGTAACCCGATAATTTTCGTGTTGCATTCGTGTTCGTGTCGTTTTCGTATAATTTGATAATATTTTATATATTTAATATTAATTTAATTATATTTTTATATTTTTATTTATTTATTTTCCAATTTTGATTTAAATTTATCGTTTCGTGTCGTGTCGTGTTAACACGAAAAAAATCGTGTCATATTCGTGTTCGTGTCGTGTCCGTGTCAGTACATTTCGTGTCGGATAGATCCTTAACGGGTCGTGTTAGTGTTTGGCCTTATCAGGTCGTGTCGACACGATAACAACCCGACACGCACGAATTGTCAGCCTTACTCCCAAACCAACAAACAAGTTACGGATATGACTAAGAGGATGTTTGGCTAAACTTATAAGCTGTGTAGAAGCTTATAAGTTCATGCAAAGTATTTGGTAAAATAAGCTCCCAAACAATTTATAAGTTGTGAAAATATGCTCCAACAACTTATAAGCTCCCATAAAAATAAGTAGTTCAACTCTAATTTATTTTCTTCATAAGCTTATAAGTAACTGTAAATTTACCAAAATAATCTTACTATGATTCGTTATTTTCTATATATACACTATCGATTTCACCTCTCGTCAATTTTCTCTCTCTAACTCACGATTCTTTCTCTAACTTATAAGCTTAATTATCCAAACACTTTGACAATTTATAAGCTCTTTAAAATCTGTCTTTTAAGTTATTGAAATGTCTTATAAGCTCTTTAAAATAAGCTTAGTCAAGCACCCTTTAAGTGTGTGTTTGTGTGTGAGAGAGAGAGAGAGAGAGAGAGAGAGAGAGAGAGAGAGAGAATTGGGAGAACGGCGATGGTGGAAATGAACTAAAACGTACAGGCGTATAGCCTCAGAACTGTTCAATGGTTGAGTGATAGGGGGCTACAGTGTTGATATATTATTCGAGAATGTCTTTCTTTATTTCCAAATTTCTTTAGTTATTACTTCATTAAAATTTTGAAAGAAAATTACGAGGAAAATAGTATATTAATTAATATTTTATTATTATTTAAATAAGAAGTTACAGCAATAGCAAGTAAAATTGAGGTTATGAATAATATTACCCTTTAATTCAAAGTTAAATTAAGTGCATGCACTACTTAACAATGAGCGCACATAACCATATATCGGCGTTTGATCTAGTGGTATATTTATTGTTTCTATAAATTTAGTTCATTTGACTAGTTAATTAAAGCTGACAAACAACTTTTAAGTTAGTTACTCATTTTGCTAAATTCTTGTAAAATGTTGAAGACTTTTTTTAGGTTAACATTTTCTTAAAGGAAAATGCTAAACGTACATAATATGTACGTACATAATTAGACATTTTTGTCATTTTACACATTTTCAAGAATTAAGAGATTAATTATATTTTAATTGAATTTGTAATTTACTTAATTATCCATAATGATAATTAAGGAAATGATTTTCAAATCTTTCATTTTGGAGAATACAGAGTTCCACCTCCAGTGCATTCTTGTATGGTATGTGCTTGTGCTTGTGCTTGTGCATGACTTCCGCCAAAATAAGGACGAAGGTAGTATATATGTGTATGTGTGTGTGTAAGTTTAAAAATAAAATTAATATTTATAATAAAATCACAATATTTTAAATATATCATCATTAAAAAAAATAGTAGACATTGCAATATCGTATCATTTCTCTTTTCTCTATACTTTAAATTTATAAGCATAATTTATAAGACTATTTTAAATATATCATCATTAAAGTATAAGTATCATTTATAAGCATAATTTAAAAATAAGTCTATTTTATTTTCAGATAATAAGTGTAAAGTTTTAGAAATTCAACCATGAAGGTAAAATTTTAGAAACTAAATGAGATTCAAAACAGTCCCAAAATAGATTAGGGGTAATTTAGTAATGATCTTATTACCATAAATAACGAATTGAGTTAAAAAAATTTGAAGGGCATTATGTACGTACATATTATGTACGTTTAGCACTACCCTTTCTTAAATCACTTTTCAGATGATAAATCATGAAAGATCTTATCCAAAGGACGATAAAATTCAATAAGCAAGCAATTGAAGATCAATGACTATTGTTGAAGTGACTTCACCTTCATAAATTTTATTAATATTGGTTTAATTTTTAATTGCAACCCAAAATTTTATTCCCTAATCTTAAAATTTTCTTCTCACGAATGCCAAATCACTATCACTACTCAAACGTGAAGCTGGTTTTATAGTAAATAAATCCATCGATGTTTTATATACTATGCATTTAATAATGACAAAGTTAAACTAATATCATGTGTCGCATGCATTAAAAAGGAGCTGGGATGTCAATATCATCAAACTTTAACCAAAATATCAACAATAATTGAATTACAAAAACTTTGAAATTGGTGCATATACTCTACAAATTAAAAGATCATGAATCTATGGAGATATTTTCAATATTTTTATTTTTTCTAAATTGCGCTTTGTTGGTAATCAAACGTAAAACACACAATAATAAGAAGATTACAATACTTGAACAATTAATCTTCTAAGAATTAATATCGCGTCATATAATCCGATTTGACTTCCAATCAACATAATGTACTTTAGAATGTGAGAAGGCCAAATGGGTGTCATATATGTACATATTTTATAGAATTTTCCCTATGTATGAGTAATTGCTGAGTTGGGATATAAAAGCGTGATATATCTCTCTCATGCGTATCTCGTGTCCTCTCATTTTCTTTAGCTCAGTTTAATCAATATATAGTGATATCTCAGTATAATATATATGTTCTTAGTTTTTGTTGATACTAGTCAAAGTCCTCATAACTAGGGTGAGCATTCGGATTTCGGTTCGGATTTTTGCCTAATCCGAACCGATCCGAAAATCCGAATTTTGTGAAAGAAAAAATCCGATCCGAACCGAATATCCGAAAATCCGAAATCCGAAAATCCGAATTTTTTATACAAAAATCCGAACCGAACCGAAAAATCCGAAATTATGAAAAAACCGAAAATCCGAAACTATATTTTGTTAATTCTTATATATATTTATATTAAATTTAAACATATTTGAATAAAATATTATTTTTATATATAAATTATATATAATTCGGATTTTTGGATTTTTTCGGATTTAAAAAATCCAATCCAATCCGATCCGATCCGAAAATCCAAAATTCTGAAAAAATTCAATCCGATCCGATCCGATCCGAAAATCCGAAAAATCCGAACCGAATTTTAAATTTTGATTTAATTCGGATCGGATATTCGATTTTCGGATTTTTTGCTCACCCCTACTCATAACTTTTTAACTGTTGAATCACTGTAATTTACCATCTCACATTCTCATGGGACTGTGATGTGAGGGTTCTCGAGGGAGAGCTTTCCTTTTTTGGAACAAGTTTTTATCGGTACAAATTTTAATAAATACAATGAATGTAAAGTGAATGGAGAATAAGATTCATATAATAAAATATATTATGTGAGTGAAAATATTGATCATTGATGATTTTTTTCTAAATAACTCAGTAAGTATGAATAAAAGTGTTAATTTTTAGTAGAGTCTATTTTTATAAAACGAAAATGAACAAATTTTATAGATATATTAAAATAGAATTAACTTAATAAATATCAAGTACGATGAAATAAAGTTTTTATGCGAAATTGCAATATATAAATTAGTGGCTCCTGCTCGATACGGTCACGAGACCCACGAGCCACACGTTTGTAGCATTTCTCATAATACTTTAGAATGTAACATGCATTTTTGTTAAAACTTGATTAAAAAAGACAAAAAAGGAAAAAAAGATTTCATTCAATAGTAATACATTACTATCGATTTATCCAAGAATATGGCAGTAGAGACTAGAGAGTCAACCACTGGCAGAATTTAACATAGAGAATTCTTCCACAATAAATAAATAAATAATTAAACACTGACACCATAAAAGAATTCCAATAGTACTTGTTAGAGATATTGTATTATACTCCCTCTGTCCCATTTAAATGTAAAACTTTCCTTTTTGGTTTATAAATACAAACGTCCCATTCTATTTGGAAATAATTAACCTTCAAAAGTGTGGATCCTACCAACTTTTTAACACTTTAACTACTTTATACATTTCTCCTAAATAGGTAAAAAAAAGGGACGTTTTAAGTGGGACGGATATTAATAAAAAATGTGATATATTTTATATTTATAGGCACATAATAATATGTAACCGACAATGGCACCTCCATGCACATGCCACCATTTTAAGGACCTGTCACGCCAGAAATGGACAAGCCCGTCTTATAATTATTAATTAATATCCGTGCAATTATTTGTTAATTTTATTTTTCATAAGTGAGGTGTTCAAACATAAACAGGTCATTTGGAAGAGATAATGTCGTAACCTTGATCTCGAATTTCCAATAAATTCAAATCCGACAAGTCTACACATTTGAGATTAACAATTGATTTAACACTTACTATATTAAGATTACTCTATAATTAACTTGATTTTAGTAGAATATAAATAAGTACTATATGTATTTTTTGTCACCTCAAATAGGTTAACGTTTTAATGTAGATTAGTACTGTTAATTTGTTTTGTACTTTCTTATTAAACTGTAGGCGTCAAACTATAGCTGCTATTCATTCTAATTAGGCATTTGTCTATACAGGACCTACAATGTTTTATAATTACGTGATTCATAGATGTTATTAATTAAACTAGGTTAGCAAATTAATTTCGGTTTTAATTTAAAGGATTGAGATTGGTCAATCGGATGAATTATTAGAGATAACGATTTCAAAGAAAATATATGAATTTATCCAACTTCAAGTCAGATGTGGAGCTATCATATATAATTTCATAAATACATGTAAAAAGTAAAAAAAAATGTATATATATTATGAATATATGTATAATTCACACACAGTGAGTTGTGTCATGTGTGTCAGATACTGCAACTCAACACCCCCCACCCCCACAAAAAAGAAAAAAAAAAGAACTGAATGTCTGCATCAATCATAGAGTTCCCTTTTCTTCACTTGCTTTGAGTTTTCTTCGAGTTACCTACCACCTCCATACGTATCTCGTGTCCTCTCATTTTCTTTGAGTTCCCCACCAAATGTCTTATGATTTGAGTTTATCACATTTGATTTTTCAAATATGATTTACTTGTCCTATATAGTTTGGAGATTTTATGTAACGTGGGGCTGTGCGTATCAAGATAACATTACGGTTTCCATGATAAAAAAAAATAATAATATATATATATATATATATATATATATATACACTGTTTTTCCCTTTTTCATTACTCTTTCACACAAACAATTATCTCCCCATTTCCATGTTCAGAAACTAAACTTTGCACACAGGCCAATTCCTCTCTCTCTCTACAATCCCTCTTCAAGCAGCAGTAGTAATAATTTTACCATCTGGATTTTGCTGAGCATTAAATACATACACACACACCTTCATGTACTTTTTATTTGGTCTTGTTCAGCTGTATCCATCACTTGCTTACAAATCCTTTTTCTTAATTAATTAATTTCTCCAATCTTCTGAGTAGAAATTCACCAAAAATATATCCACCCAATTTGCCTCTTCAACTCTCCCTTTCTACTTCCGTCCCCTCCCATTTCTCGATTGTTTCTTCCCCAAGCTTACATCGTTGAATGTCTCCTTGAAACTAACGCAATTTGTTCTTTCTGATTATTTTGCATTTTGCCCTTTTAGTATCATCAACGCATAATTAGGTATTTTTTCCCCAGCTTCTGTTCAATCAAGAATCACCGCCGATTTGGCTGATCTCTATGCAATTTTGAATGTGGTGTTAATTCGCACCTGAATAAATTAATTGTTGTTTCCGGTTGTTAAGAACCATAAATGCATTTGGGATTTCTGTGTAAGTGATGCGCTGTAAAGAAACAGTAGTGAAAAATGGCAACTTTAGTCCCCGGGGTTTTGCTAAAGCTACTGCAGCACATGAACACGGACGTGAAAGTCGCGGGGGAGCACCGCTCGTCGCTGCTGCAGGTGGTGAGCATCGTCCCCGCGCTGGCAGGCGGCGAGTTGTTTCCAAATCAAGGGTTTTACCTCAAGGTATCCGACTCCTCACACGCTACTTACGTGTCTTTGCCTGATGAGGATGATGATCTAATACTTAGCGATAAGATTCAATTGGGTCAGTTTGTCCATGTTGAGAGGCTCGAGGCTGCCTCCCCGGTTCCGATTCTAAGAGGCGTTAGGCCGGTGCCGGGCCGCCACCCGTGCGTAGGAACCCCTGAGGATATAGTTGCCACTCATTCATTAGGATTCTTGAACAATAATGGCAATCCATCCCCTGCTTCTAGGGCAACAGATAAGAGTAGATCAGGGTCGAAGTTGTTGGGCAATGTACGGGTGAGGGATGGGAAATTGAATCCTTCGGGGTCAAATGGTGGTTTGAAGGAGGACAGGAAGGCTCCTGGATTGACTCGATCCAAGTCTCAGCTGTCGAAGCTGTCTTTGTCTGTGGATGTGAAGAAGGAATCTGTGGGTGGGAAGTTGAAATCCTTGGGGTCAAGGTCGATACCCTCGTCTCCGACTAGCTGTTACTCGCTGCCGACTTCTTTTGAGAAGTTCTCGAGTGGTGTTAGGAATCAGGCGAAGATCAAGGGGCTGGAGAGGTTGGAGAAAGCAAGTGGTGTTTCGGGGTCTAAGGAGAAGCCTAGCCCTTTTCGTGGGGTGAGTTCGACTGGGAAGAAGGTCTCGAGTGGGAACTTGATGAAGAATATTGTGCAAGGACTTGAATTGGGGCCGAAAGCGTTGAGGAAGAGCTGGGAAGGGAATACGGGTGCCAAGAATAAGGAAAGCCCCAGATTGAAAGTTAACAGGCAGGAACTTAAGCCAGAGGTAGGAAGTAACTCCGTGAGTTTCTCTCTCTGTCTCTCTCCCCCTTCTTCTTTTCCTGGATGCATCTTTTCTTTATTATGTGCGGGCATCGACATCAATAGTTCAGTTGTAGTTTTAAAGCAAGAATAAAAGAGAATTATTGACAGTAAATGGTGGATGCTGCTGTACTATATTGTTAGGTTTCATTGGTTTAAATGCTTTTGGCCATCTTTGCCGGTAATGGACAATTACATTGTCAGTTAATAGTTATTGGTTATCCTAATTATTCAGAGAAAAGTTGACTCATTCATCTGCAGTTATGTGCAAATTGTTTTGCACATGCTGCTAATAAGAATGTATTGGCGCTTCTTGTTAAAAGTTTATTGCTACTTCTCTTCGAGTTGAATATGGCATCCCACCTGACGTATTAACTTCATTCTATCAAAGAATGTTTCTTACATTGTCCCTATTATTCTTAATGTATAGGCACCAAGAAAATCAGTGAGTGAGAGATTGCCGTCTAAAGAAGATAGCAAGCCTTCAAAATCTACCAGAGAGGAAAGCAAAGTTAATGCATCTGTCAAGAAGGCTTCGGCTTCCATCAATGGGGAAGCACCTGATATTGTTAAGGCACCTGCACGAACTTCTGCGGGAAAGAAGTTATCTGGAGAAGTTGCTAATAACGGACTTCTAGGAAATTTGGTCAAGGTTTCTGTTAGTAATCGCCGGCTGACGGATGCAAGTGTTTCGTGGGCCTCACTGCCGTCTTCTCTCGCAAAGCTTGGGAAGGTTCAATATCTTTTCATTTCAATATTATTTTACGACGGCCTAGGGTCTAATAGCTTCCCGGAATATAGTTCGTTTGATTTATGTTGAAGTTTTCAACAGGGTAACATACTTATATTTGTAAATATTCTATTAGAAAGAGTTGTGAGGTCTTTTATTATTTTGCGTTGAACATAAGTTATATGTGTCGAAGGTGGCTTTTTAGGTGTTCTGCATGACAAGTATTAGTGTATTACTACATACTGAAATTGAATGAATGCAATATGCTATTAATAATTGGGAATCTTTTACAACTCGTGGAGGCTCTCTTAGCTTAAGGTTTTCCACCCATGAGAAAAAGTTCAAGATGTATATTATACTTGTTGGTTAATTCACTTTGCTATTTGATGAACTTCTCCCTGAGTTGAATATTTGTCTGATTTATGATTGTAAAAATTCTGTGACCTGAATAACAGGAAGTCTTGAAGCACAGGGATTCTGCACAGACGGCTGCTGTTGAAGCAATGCAAGAGGCTTCAATTGCTGAAACTCTGCTTCGATGCTTAAGGTATATCTTATATAAAAGAAAATTCATCTTCTCCATTACGAATTTTGAGACAACATATGATTATTAGGCTCCATATTTACAGTATGATTGCACTTACTTGCCGTACAAGTATAGAATTTCAATTTGTTCAGGCAACGTACATTTAGGAAATTTTACATCTTGCATTTTCAGTCTTAGGTTTTGGTGTTAATTAATTCAGATAGTGTAAAGGCTGTTCTTTAGATTTATGACGTAACATTAGCTCTGGTAGATTTCAAGTTTATCTATGGTATTGTTAGGCATCTCGCTTTTATTGCAGTTTGAGCATATGTCTTCCAATAGAATTTGCTATGTTTCCTGTCAATGCACATGCTAAATGGTTTTTAAGTGTTTTCTAGTGATTTTGTATTTTTGTTGAACTCATTGTATAGATCTGATTCCTAAACTAGGTGAATTTTTTTGTCTCAAGACTAATGCAAAGAACTCTCTATTACTTGCGTCCTTTAAGCCAGGATACTATACCTGAGTATAAGTATCTACCTGCATTTTTGTTCTTCCTGGACTAGAGGATCAGTCATGAGAAATCTGGAAATTTCTTGTGAATGCTTGACAGGCATAAGGTTAGAAATCAATGAGTTAATGGGGTTTTACTTATTAGGTCAGAGATTTAGGAAAGATGAATGGGCTTAGAAGCCTAAAGAAGGAGACTAATGCGCATCATTAGCTGCTCATTTTTTTCTTGAGCATGTAATAGTAAATTTTTAAGTTCCTCCAGGCTTAGTTCCCGGTTGACCCTACATAGGCAACTCTTATGTTTTAGTAGTGGGAACATTGAGCTCTGGCAGATAACTGTTGTGTCACCATCCAAAAAGCATTCCTGGATGTTGCACTCTTTCGATCTTCCTAGGAGCCAAAAGCGCGATTTAACACACTTCATATTTTGCAAGGAGTTTGAGATGAACACGATAGGAAGGAAGCTTCTGAAGAAGATTCATAATGAAAAGTGTGCTTAGTTATATTCAAACATGTTCTTTTGCTAAGAAACAAAAAGTTCTTTCGATCAGATTATGAAGTTCAATGGGAAGAGGGGACCAGAAGAACAACGAGTCTTGCTTCAGTGTAATTCTCCAATCTCTAACATGTCAGCTACAAGGAAGGTTTTGACTTCTTTGTGTTGTGATCGACCGAGCAACCTTAAATCTAACCCAATCCTACACCTCCTCAAGGGATCCTCACAAGTCACAATCTTCAAAGGTTCTCCTATTTCTTTCTAACCAAAGAGACCAGCACATAGCTTGGCGTAGTGATTAGTATGTTCTCATTGCTTTGCATTTTGTAAAATAGCTGTTGTAACATTAAGAAAACGAATGTGATGTAAACTATACTCCAGTGACATTCCACAACTAATTTGATATAGGATGCACTTTTTTGCACAATATCCCGGGCATGGGGTCCATCTGCCTATCGTACTTGGTAAATCTTGTGTCTTTTGACTCTTTCCACTAGTGTCTCATAGCTTCTGTTTGATATACAAACATTATTATTGCAGCTACCAAAATTTGCAATCATCTATAACCTTGATATAGTATGTTTAAAGTTCACTCTTGATTGTATTTTACTTGGCAGCACATATTCTGAGTTGAGTTTGTCTGCAAAAGAAGATGACCCACAGCCTGCGGTGAAGCAGTTCTTACATCTACATTCACGGTTGAGCAAAGCACGCCTTGTTGCAGATTCTTTATCGAAAACTCTCTCTCACAATTCAGATAATGAAGAAAGTCTGTCAGAAGAAGCATCCAAGGTGACAAGCGACGGGCGTAAACAAGCTGCCTCTTGGGTTAATGCTGCATTAGCCACCAATTTGGCTTCCTTCACAGTGTACAGCAAACCTGGCGCCCTCAGCCCGGCTGCATCATCGACTCCCTCTCCAGTTTCAAAGACGAATAGCGGTAACCAACCTGTAATAGTCCTTGAAAACTCTGCTAAGAATACAGCAGCAGTTCCAAAAGCGCTCTCAAAACCCCGACAGACTGCAAATTCCAAGAATGCTTCAGTCGGGACACTGCGCAAGGCAAGTGACGGGGCAGCTGTTGGTCAGAGCATAAGAAGTTCGCCTCCGATAGAGTGGGCTAAAGGAGATGGCCTCGAGGAGGCTGCAGAGCTATCTGAGAAGCTGCGAATGGAATCTCAAGACTGGTTCTTGGGATTCGTGGAGAGATTCTTGGACACTGATGTGGATACATCGTCTTTGTCAGATAATGGTCAGATAGCTGGGATGTTGAGTCAGCTCAAGAGTGTGAATGACTGGTTGGATGAGATTGGATCGAGTAAGGAGGAAGAGCCACCTCACATACCCACAGAGACGATTGATCGGATACGAAAGAAGATATATGAGTATCTTCTGACTCATGTAGAGTCTGCAGCTGCAGCACTTGGTGGTAGCACACAGTGCTCTCCAACAACAGAAGTAAAAGGAAGAAGGTAATCTCAAAAGAAAGAAAACATCAGATTGCATTTTGTGTCCGAAATGTACATTTAATTACTTCTATACTACTGCCAAGCAGTTGAAGAAGATGACACATGATATATTTGATGTGTATATAATTTTTAGCAATGGGTTACAGATCGAGCAAGGCAAGTCGAGGTGAAACAGCCATTTGATATGAAATTCAAGACTTGACCATTCTCTTTTCTTTCTTTCTTTTTCATTGGGGGGAGAGGAGGTGAGGGGGGTTCCTATTATTTTTTCTTTAGGTGGTGTTTACTTTGTAGGATTAGGTTGGATAGATAAAATTAATCCAACCTAATCAAGTGTTACTTTAAGGATTAATATTTGAGGATATCCCAAAGCCGGGATTATTTTAATCCTTTGAATTGTTTTTCACTAATTTTAATCCAACCAATATAGGTAGGATTGAAATAATCCTCAAAATAAATGGAGAATTATTTACCCTAATTTTAATCCTTCACTAATCCTTTGTAGTAAACAAAGGATTGATAGATAAAATTATCTTATCACATTTAATCCATCAAATAGTCAATCCTTTAAATGCTAATCATGCAAAGTAAACACCACCTTAATGGATTGTTTCTAAACAGTCATTTATAGTGAATTGAATTTGTGGGCCTTTTTAGAAGTAAGGTATATATCTGTTGGCCTTTTAGCTTCTATATATTGCTATTCATAGTTAGATAAATTCTAGTTAGATAAATTCGCTATATATTACCAAGAAATCCATCGTAACACAAAAATTGGAAAAAACAAAAAAACAAGAATAAGAACTTTTGAAATTATCAGGCGACATGAAAGTAGCACATGTAACTATTTCGTGTTCATCATATATAATAAGAAGATAATATACAATCCTATTATAGGTAAGTATCATCTCATAAATTTTACTTTGGTTGATATGAATAGCTAAATCACGGAAGCTGAAAGGAATGAGATTTTTTTTGCAATATGAATTCGTATAATACTGAACGCGTGACTTTTTATACGGCTACATGATTCCTATCTCATAGCATCATATAACCGCTAGTTTTGCATTATAGCCTTATAGGTAGTACCCACAACGGTAGCATCCTAATTACCAACTTATCCCTAATTTTTCAGCAAGTAAGGAGAGAATGGCCAAGAGACCACACTAAATGTAAGATGAAATCAATGTTGTCGCGTTAATGCAACACATGAAATTATCAAGAATCCACAGAGATGCATAAATGGAGAAACTAAGCTTAAAATCTCAAGCATGTATGTTCCTATCAAACGGACCCTAAACCCTAAATCAAAATGCATTGTAAAAGAGTATTTAGTTCGTCGAATACTTGATTTCGTTGTAAGCATCATCTCCAGAACGGTTGACTTCCTCTTGAGCAGTAGCATTTGGGGGGCACATTACGTTCTTGACAATCGAAAAGTGAAAGTCGAACTCTGCTTTCCACTTACAGCAGGTAGCTTGTATCCACTTCTCTGCTACACTCGTAGACACACTGTCTTGGCTGTCCCTCTCGTGTTCTTCTATTGCCGGGCGAATTTCATCATACAGCGAGTTAAGCTCCGAGGCAGCTTTGCTTTTAAGTTCCTGCAACATTATATAAGCAAAGCATATCTCAGAAAATTAAGATTCCAAATGACTTCATTGTATAAGTTCCAAAAGATTCAAGTCAAGCATAGGATTCTACACAAACAAACTCTTTCATATAGAATCAACAAAATGAATGGCCTTATCATCATAATGTAGAATCTGATTTTTTTAAGTATAGGGTCATATTAGTCTTGCACAAGAAACTAAATGAGTCAGCAACATAATAAGTACACACACCTCATATTTCCTTATTTCCTCTTGTGCCTGCTTTGACGCAAATAGTTTGGAAACGGGTTTCGAGCTGATGTATTTCCTGCCAGAAGTTTTTGTTTTTTGGTTGACAGTATGCTGCAGTCTTTTCTTCGAGGAAGGAGTTGGACCAATGTTATAATTTCGGCATGTACTATTGCTTCTGATACGAGATATCATAGCATTTGTTTGAGGAAACACTTGTCTACTCTCTTCTAAACTAGATTCCATCTCCTTGTTATTTTCAGTTACCACTGATTTCCCTGTTACATCTTGCTCCAATTTAATGTCAGATACCATACTTTTTTCCACTGCAGCTGGATGATTTTCTAATGGTTCATATTTGACAGGGATTGTTGTAGAAGCAGGTTTTGGAAAAGGCTCATCCTCAGCAGAGTCGTAGAGAGGAACGTTTTCGACTGTGTATCTGCATACAAGAGGAAACACACAAGAGAAACACTTTCAGATGAAAACTATGCCAAAGTTACAAGATCAATAAGCACAATGTAGTGAAAACCATAAGCAAGCACCCTAAACATAAAGATTTATGAATATAAGACGTATACAACAGACCTACCACCTGGGGTGGATTGGGAGCAGAAAGACAGGAAGAAAGAAAATGGTCAATGGATTGGGATTTATGATCCTCCTGATCGATGGTTTTATCTATATGATCGAGGTTACTATATGTATCAGTATTGAAGACATTAGTTTCTTTCTTTGGATGGGTCATTGTATGATAAATAGTTTTTTTTATCTTAAATATTTAACATGTAAGGACAAAATCTAATGATTCTCTAGAACATGCCTGCAAACAGTTGAATTGAAATGACATGCTAAATCATAAACTTTAACAGTCATTTCTGGTTTAATAACTCTATTGAAAAGTCATCTGGAAACCCCCAGACTTTGATAAAACAATATTGCTGTTATCACTACCGGTGCATAGTTCAGAAAAATGATTTAATGTTGTAGAACTTTCCCATTATTAATATTATTGGGGCTTCTTTTCATACCCTTTGCCTTGTCTGTAATGTAATGAAAAGTTTTTTCTACAATTTTAATATGGGTATTTTATTTAGTATCTGATTAAGATTGAAAGAAAGCCAAGAACTGATACACATCGTTTTTGGAAAAATTTGAATATCCTAATCACAAATTCATAATCATGTCTACTTGTCTAGCGTCAAATTCTAGTCTAGTATCTAAACATCACCATCCTAAAGTCTCCATTAATTAAAGAAACAAACAGAATAAGATTTTTCCTCCAACTACTCAATCTAGGCGTCGACAAAAATAATTTACCCCCCAAAAGGAAACAAAATCTATCTCAGTGAATAAAATTCTTAAATTTCTTATCAAGCACAAAATAAGCAAAACAAAATAAAGTAAGCAAGAAATTAACACTGATAAATCTTAATCCTTCTGAGAACCAACAATGAGCACAGGAAAATTTACCTTTCATCTCCATCTTCCCAGACATGGTAATAATCCTGCAGGACATCATAGGACAACAATATAGTCATGGAACAAATAAAACCACATCATGGTTTGGAAGCTAAAGAAAACTTAATTAACCAAAAGGATTTATAGCAGTATAGCAGAAGCAACAGCAGTAGCTGTTTGAAAAGTAATGCTTTTCAAGAAGAATACTTTTCTTTTTCGATGTAAAGTTATCAGAAAACTGTATTGCAGGAAAACAAAAGGAATGTGGTCATTGTTGTTAGAACTATCTTTAGAAGTCTGTTGATGCATATCCAGATTTTATAGTGATTTCCCTCAATAATTACTTGTAGAGGTGGTAATAAAGTGATATTTTAGTTTCAATATTGCATTATCAAAAAGTATGATCACCTGGAAACCCTGAGACTTGGCGCCAAGAAATAAAGAACAGTTAGCTGCTCCACAAAGACACCGGACACTGGCACCGCCATACCATTCGAAGTTATAGTCATAGGCCAGTTCAGTTCCAACAGCAATGTCATTCTTTGCAAATATCCCAACTCTCGTCTCTCCCAACACTGTCCACTTTCTTGTCTCACAATTTGGTTCACTGCACGTTCAGAAATATGTGAGCGCTTTTTGACAGAGATATTAAGGTTTAGTAAATCAACTAGAGCTGAGCCACACCAGAATTTCAACCATCTTGTTGTCTGCTGGACTTACCAAGAATGGTTAATAAATCTCGCAAGGCTTCCTTTCTTTGTGGCATCAATAAAAGAGTTCGAATTCAGTGAGATGATATATGCATCCTTAAGACCTGCAACACCTCAAGTATGGAGATATCAGCAATATCCATCAAAGAGAAGCTGACATGTTTATATCAAATGATACTGGACCTTGAGCTTCATAAGTATGGGATCTTCGCTTTGCTACTTCAGATGATATTACCTCCCCGCAATACTCAATGATGAATTCTCCAGCCTGATTATAGGCAGAAACACTAGTTACTAGTGACAAGAAAGCAAGAGCTCTAATGTTTGCTAAACTACATCTAAGAGTAATCATGGCTCCAGCACCAAATGCAATTGTGGAATAAATAGGATAATTTCCTCGATGATATTGAACAATAAATTATATTCTCATATGTCTGATATTTTATAGATCAGTGTACAGAGGAGGCTTATTTAGATGGATTACCTTAATGTTCTGATCAGCTTGAAGACCCCAACCACGCCCTTCAGTTTTGAATAGCTTTGTCTCTGCATATTCACATTTCTGAAATTTCTGAACAACGAAGGGTAGAAAAGAAATGAGATCTTCAAAATTATCCTACTAGGCAGTACAATCTCTATAGTTCAACAGAGCGCTTCAAAGGTGCAAGTTACTCCTTGGTGTTAGTTCATCATGGGAAACTACTTCCCTAAAGAATTATTGTGTTCTTCGAGGCACAGCAAGAAACAAAAAGCAATATCCAGCTTGAAACACTTTTCTTTTCTCAGTGTATTTACATAGATACACAATCCAAAAAGATAGACGTTGGTAAAGGTATTGATGAACATAGAATCAAACAGCAATTTAAGGAAGATAATAGGAATAAATCTAAGATCCTCATAGGTAACATGGAGTAGCTCAAGCAAATTACTGTGAAATACCTTACTTATCATATTTACTACATTTGAGAATAAAAGATGCACACAGCCTATACTTCCTCTCACCTGATTTCTGCAGTGCTCACCACAAGGACAGTATCCCGGTGTGCACTCTGTGCTGGTCAATGCATTCAGACAGCTTTCCCCACATGCACTATCAGGATTACAAGAATCATACTTGCACTCACAAATAGCAATATCCTCTTCCTTCAATTTTTTGTGCCTGCGATTAAAAAACAAAAAAACATAAATTCCATAAAGCAAGCCATGATAGATTATTGAAAAAAAAAATCATATTGAAAGGTATATGGCATTCTATTAGTCAATAGAAGCCGCTAATAGGTGATCCAAAATGTAATAAAAGCATAACGCAGACAAGCAAATTAAAGTTTTTGCTTATTCATTCGTAACATACATAAGGTGATCCCTCTCCTTCAGTCACTAGCACCAAGTATATCCAGAACTTTTCCCTGTTCAGTATAAAAATAAATTAGCTTTGTATTAGAAAGAGTAGCCTAATGAATCTGTGATAATATATGTTAGTAAAATGATATGCTTGGTCGCTAGGTCCTCACATGAGTGAAGGAGAGGGAATTACTCTAGGTATGGTATGCCATGCCAATATATAACATCAGTTTTTCGCTTGACATATCCTGATACCTGATTAGTCATAAACATTTCACCTAACAGCAAGTAATGCCGTGAAAATGAGTTCTAGGCTATATCTCAGACATTTGTGGCCGAAAAGTAAAAGAACTTTTCTGTCAATTAAACTAGTACTAGACAGAGAAATGGAGGATCTAATACTATCCAAGACACATATTCCTTTTATAAAAAAAACACTTTCCTAAGCTCATACCATTAAGCCATGGGACCCAAGCTAGAATCTCATTTGCGAATAAGTAGGAGGTCCGAGGATACAAGTTCTGATCTGTGTATTTGTTATGATGTGGATATCCCACATCGACTACACATGCAAGTGTGGAGTGGTATATAAGTGAGTGTCAATCCTTTCCCTATAACCATGGTTTTGGGGAGAGTTAGGGCTCCTTGCTTGTATCCCTAACAATGGTCCGACCTGCCGGATCGTACGTCTGCGGGAAGGGGCGACCTGTTGATTGGCCGAAACCGGGTGGGCCGGGAATAGTACCGGGTGGGCCCGGACTGGTATCACAGCGAATGGAGTCGTGGGTGGGCTAGCAACCTGGGTGGGCCCCACCGCGGACCCAGCCGTGGGTGGGGAGGACTTCCGGAGTTGGCCGTCCGTGGACGTACGGTTTCGAAGGGGAAGGTATTGTTATGATGTGGATATCCCACATCGACTACACATGCAAGTGTGGAGTGATATATAAGTGAGTGTCAATCATTTCCCTATAACCATGGTTTTGGGGAGAGTTAGGGCTCCTTGATTGTATCCCTAACAGTATTTCTGAGGTTGTATAGGAAGCATGTGACACAAATACAACACATCCACATGTTTCCAATATATTTACCTCCTAATCCATCAAATTTATCGGTATATTCATTCTCATTTTCTTCTCCTGCAAAATTCTCCAAAACCAGTCAAAAGTCATATTCATTCTCTTACAAAAGCAGATAAGATTCTCTTCCCAATTCTAGTTACATTTCCACTTCATGAAATACAAGTTAACCGATATACAGATAGTCGGCATACATTATATGGAAAGCATAGCTCATTCTTCACTTCCCAATTTGGATTACAATCCAAATCTCCTAAGCATGCTACAATTCATCAAATACAAAGCACCAGATATAAAGACAGTCTACATATATTATATTTTGGAAAGTATAGCTCAAGAAGTTATGATAGCGAAACTAGTAAGACTCTAAGAAAGAGAAGTACTTCAAAAAAGGGAAAAACTGAAAAACCCATAAGACTTGAAAGTTATAACAAATTAAATTAAAGTATATGAGCATCTATCCTGGAAAATTTACATAATGTAAATCTTAGAAGCTTGAGTGAGGAATGGGAAAATTGAGGACATACTTTCTTCCCCAAAAATCATTTTGTCTAATATGCACAAATGGCGGAAGTCCCTCTCCTCTAGGTCCTTCAAAACAATAAACAGCATGTCAGTTGAGTATCAAATACAGCAGAATTAGTAGAAAATTTTCAATAAAATCTAGTTTCTGGAACACTTGAATATAATTAATGCAAGGAAAATCATGGACTCATACTGCATGAACTACAAAACCAACAAACTTTCAGTGAGAAAATTAAATAGTTTTGTGAAATTGGAATTACTGAAACATGTACAACTTTCAAGCTACCGAGCTTATGGTTGTTTATCAATTAAAAGAACATAAACCATTTACATTCATGTTAAGACTAACAGAATGCGGCAATTGAAACACAGAAGAAATAGCTTAGATTAAAAACACAAATGTGGGAATTTGCAAGATATAGAACAGAGATAATAAAACTGAAGGAATAAACAAAAGCCCCGACATTCCCAATGCATGAATAATCATATGTTTTCCCTTAACGCATAAATTTGGGGTGGACGAACCAGAGTCCAGAGATGAAATAACGATTCTACTGCAATAGTATATGATTGATTGAAGTCTGTTCTAAATATAACGCAGTGAAATCAACCGTCTACACAAAGAGGTCCGAAAATTGGAATACCTCATACTAAACTTAAGTCGGTTTGCACAAAACAAACATCGCACAATTGACAACATATAACGAAGTGATGCGGAAATTACAAAAACCTTGATGGGGAAAGTAGTCAAACAAGAACAGCAAAGACTGAAATATGTTCAATAAAACAATTCCTTGTGAATGGGCAAACTCATTATCTGAGCAAACACCAGAATACAAATTGAAAAGCATTTTGCCCATGTTGGTGGTAAACTCGGCTTTCATTTAACGCACTTACAAGATTCGGGTTCATCGATTTGACGTATTTGCTTCTTCAAAGCTTTCCTTCCCGCTCGCCTACTCTGAATTCAAATATGGATATGAAAGGTGCGTATAATACTTTGTGTGAGCAATTGGGGGATAAAAAGAGGGGGGGGAAAGAAAATGTTCAGATTTACATTTCCTATTAGGTCAAATAAACTGGAGGGAGATTGAATGAAAGGTACTATCTTCTTCAAATTTTCTTATGGCTTCTTCTGCTTCTTGCTTTCCAGTTTCTCACTTTGCAATTAATCCAAACATGACAAGAAATAGAAACTTCTTTACTAAGTAATTGATAGTGCAAGACAATTAAATGGAATTTAGGGATTTATATTTGTAATTTTGCGAAATCTCCCAAAGAAAATTCAGTAATCATCCATTGCTGGTCGGCTATAACATTTTGTATATGGATAAATATTATTTTAAATTTTAAATTATATTTTTTTAATCAAAAATACTCTGAATTTAAAAAATATTATTTTAAATCTCAAATTATTAATTTTTTATTAAAATATCTTAAACTTTGAGACAAAAACGTAACTCAACATATTCCATAAACATATTAGTTATCAATCTAACTGATCAACTGTATCAACAATCAATAGATTTGCTAACCGATATCATTTCAACAAGACTCGATTGAATCGATCAATCAGATCGTCATCAAATACTAAATTGATTTCAGTTAATCGATGTCTACTGATGAAGTAAAAGGTCCAATTTTAAATTAAAAGAAAAAGTTTTAATTTATCTTAATTTTTATATTTCCTCCTCATATATCACTACTACGAACCCCCTAGGGACCATCATGATGCAATACAAGAGAAATCTTTTGGTGGGAGAGATTGAGTCCCCTAGGGACCATCATTTCTATTTTTGCCATGTCATATTTCATTTGGGTTCAATTTTATCAGAAATATCAAAAGTTTATATGTCACCATTTATTTTTTGTCATATTCATTGGGGTTCAAAATCGTTCCTTTATTTTGCGCTCCTTTGTCCATCAAAATCATTCACGAATTTTAATAAGTTTTTAAAATAAATGTAAAATAAGTAAATGTTAAAAATATGAAGTTGATGTTTCCAAAAAAAAAAGTAAACAATTTTGTATAGACGGATCAAAATAAAATTAAATGAACATATTTGATGAGACAGATAGAGTAAAATTTATGCGACAAATTAATATTGTATCAAAATTTATGTATTTAATGACAATTAACCATTTTCTTTTTACTAAATATGCCAAGGAATTCCCAATTCTACCTTTCCAACCCAAACAAAAAAAGAAGAAATAAACAGACATTATAAAATGAATACAAAATAACTACCTTCATTCCAAACACATAACAGTCAGCTCTCACCTCCAATCCCAACTGTGAAGGAGAGAAGACGAAAAGCATAAGAAAACCAATAATGTAAAACAAAAGCTCGGAATGACTTGACATTATGAACATTAGGTTCTCAACAATGGAGATTTTCTCTAATAGTTAAAGCTGTATTCATCTCTGCCCAACTACGGACTCCCATATGTTACTGGGATTTCAGTTCCTAGGGTTTTTGTGCTTGCGTTCATCATCAGACTGAGAGTTATTACATCGCTTCAGGAAGAAGTCTAGTTTCGTCTGCTTCATCGGGCTGCTTCCTGGCTGACTATCTGTAGCTTTCAAAGGGCTACTTCTTGGTTGACTACCGGAAGCTTTCAAAGGGCTACTTCTTGGTTGACTACCGGAAGCTTTCAAAGGGCTGTATCCATGTCGATTAACAGAAACTTCTAGAGAATTGTCTTGACCATCGAGCATCTATCCAGACAAGTACAAACCATCAGCTTATATTACAGGTACAGCACAAGTGAAAGGGGGCTCCAGTAAACCACCATGGAGATAATCATTTGAAGAGATTTATGTCACAGTTTGTATAGGGTTTAATGAAAAGAGAGGAATAAACATTATGTCACGTTCTTGCGAATATAGGTAGGACATCGTGTCTGAAGATTTACAAGACTTCATGTTTTCCGTAAGATACTATGGCATTCCAAAGTCCAAACCCCTCCACGTGGAGGGAATAGGATTACTTGTCACCTTTGAATTCATGAAAAACAGTTCTAGAGCCACCGGCAAAGAGGAGCGAAAAAACAATAATATGGAAGGACAAATACCTGTCCAAGATTTTCCAGTTTGTGCTGAATGACATCCCTGAAACAAGTGAGCCAAGTCAGAAAGTTATGAGTCCCATTAAAAGACTGTTTTTGTGATAAATAGAAATGGGCACAAGAGAAAATTCCTATGACCAAGTATGCATCTGTGATTAAGTAAGATGGGAAGAGCATTAAGAAGTACCATATTATATCATCCACTGTGTCATTTGCTAGCAGGTAGTATACATTGACTGACGAAACCTAAAAAAGTACTTCTCATCAGATAATTTCAAACACAAAAAGAGGAACAGTGCACAAATTGTTCAACGGAGGACCTATGATCACGTAAAAAATCTTCAATTGCTCAAGAATATTTAACCGCCATAATTCCTGACGCAAAAGCTTAAGAATTCAAAGTGTCCAACATTAAACAGCTGGCTTCAACCGCCAAATCAAAATATTTCACCATGACCCAAAAAATCTACCTGACCAATCCTATGAGCACGATCTTCTGCTTGAATGATGTCCCCAGGAGTCCAAGACAATTCTGCAAATATCACTGTACTTGCAGCAGTTAATGTTATGCCAACACCTCCAGCTTTGATGGACAACTGACAACAATAACCATATAATAAGCAAACAGCAATGCAATATAGCATAACCCAAATAAAAAAGAAGCAATACCACTGCAGCCTTCACTGAATCTTTTTCCTGAAATTCTGTCACTAAAGCTTGTCGTGATGCTGCTGGTGTGCTGCCATCAATCCTTATGCATTCCACCTTTTTCTTCTGAAAAGACGATATAAATTAAGCATGTATGTAACATTCTAAAATAGAATTCCAGGACTTACCAGAAGAAATTTGTGTATTGCATCGATCATTGGTTGATGATGAGCAAATATTAGAAACTTACAACCTTCCTGCACAAATAAATCATACCAACAAGAATATATGAAGAGAGTGTGGAAGGGTTAGAAATATGGAATGCTTGCATTATTACTAATTACAAAAACCAAAAGAGGCTAAAATTGGCTAACATGCGGTGATATCTAACTCTGAAATTACACAAATGGAAGGTCAAGGACAAACAACCTAATGCAGAGATTAATTCATAGAATGTAATGGAAATAGAAATTTAATATGCAGTCCCAGTCTCAGAATCAAATCAGAAGATTGAAGAGTAAAATTCTAAGTACACCCCAATATTACATTGCATAAAAGCATTCAATGCAAACATTGTTCCCTATTGCAAATGGATATTACAATTGAGACTTGATAGGCAATGCTGCTCTTTATAATGGACCTGGCTATAAATGGACTAACACATTATTCTATCTAAACCTGGTTCACACTTCACACTCAATAATTTCTAACCTGTTATAGGCTTCAAGCCAGCTTCCAGTACAATTACAACAACTTTCAGTATTAAAAATAACATCCACTAACACGTAACTTATTCATAAGTCCCAAGAAAAGCTTCCTAAATTACTCCTATAAATTAAAATAAACAAAAAAGTAAAATACTGTGATTCACAATATCAAACATAATAAAGAAAACTTGATGTCAATATTATGATGATCATCTCCACCCATGTTGCAAAGTTCTGATATAATAAAATTAAGTCAACCTAATGAAAGCATCAGCTTTTCTTCATTTAGTTTGATATCAATGCATTTTCAGCAAGAGCAGAAGTAAGATATGTGAAAACAAAGTTGATAACATCATACCTGAATTATGGTTCCCAGGTAGTCCAGAACAGCTGGAATCTTGACTGCAGCAGAATCATTGTAAATCTGGAAGACATCTAATGAAATAAATCAAAAGTTCGTGGAATAATTTATTGTACTTAATGTAACAAAATGGTGAAACAGAACTGGTCAAGTAAAATTGAGCAGAAGGATCATCCCAAACTTGAATATATGATATTACTTAAATTCTGTAGAAGAATTGTTGTGCTTGAACTTGCAAGTAAGAGGTTATTGTTTTAATCTGCAACTGTTCCGTCAAAATTATGACATCCAATACTCTGTCAAATCCTCCAACAACAAGCCCCAAAGGCATTGATCCGGGTTATAGGCGGTAGGTTAATATTAATTTTGCAATATTTCCACTAGGCTCAAATGGTTACCTGAACAGAATCTAAAGCATCAGTTTCCACTTGATTATGAATACATCCAATTTTCCAAAGTTAATACCCAGTTACCAACTATGGACACCTCAACTTGTCTAGTCTTGTACAGCCAACAATAATATATAAAGACCATCACACGTGACTACCACTACTAGCAGGAGTTCTAGGGGATTTCCTCATACGAAACTGGAAAATGTATGTTAATCTATTATAAGATGTTCTCAGTTTAGAGGCTTTCTACCGCTATTAAGATCAATTGCATAGAGTTCATACTTGCTTGAGATTTAAGGAACTTATTAGCCTTTCTGGCGTTTGGGATGTGCCTGAGGGTGGCCTTTCTGGCGTTTGGGATGTGCCCGAGGGTGTAAAACAGCTCACACCACCTGGGGATTGGGCAGGAGGGGAAACATATTTTATGTTCTTCAATTTAAACTTGCACACTAATTGCAGGTATTTTCAGATAGGAGAAAACTCTAAACATAGATGGTAGAAACTATATTAGGATGATTGCATCATGAATTTGGGGTGGGGTGTGGAGGGTCACAACATATGTTAGCACTAAATAGCCTCATAGAATTGGAAAGAACTTATCTATGGTTGTTTGACAGGCCTACCTTATTAATGAGATTTTTCTCGGTGAATTTCAATGATTCAGCTTCTTCCTTGGACTGGCATGATTTGATCTTCCCTTTCACAATCTCCAACTAGAAAAAATAAGATCATTATTAGGAATTTTCCATTCATTTAAAACATTTTAGAAACGGCAAACTTTTTTTGAGCATCCAGAATAAGCACTTACAAAATGCATTTTGGTATTAAAAGAAAAAATAACTATTAAAAGCCTTCCTTTTCATAAGAAGGAGAAAGAGCAGGTTAAATTAAGATGGTTCAACAACTGATGTTTCAATAAGAAAATAACAGAATCACAATAACAAACCATGTTTTTCAGGAAACAGAAAAGGACAAGAAATTACATTACCTCACGAAACAGTGCATTAATTTGTCTCATTTCCGTGTCCCCCAACTCCAAGAACACCTGTAAGAAGTAAAACAGAGTCAATTAACAGTTTTTCTTAATTATCAGAACTTCAGAATCCCATCAATCTGATCCCCAGAAACTGTCATAGATCCAAGAAAGAGGGAAAAGAGCGTGTAATATGATAATGAAAAACAGAGTGGAGAGGCCACCTGAGCAAGTTTAATGCCACAATAACTTGCATTAGAGGATCTACGAGACATCATATATCAAACTCTTCTACACAAGCTGTATGCTTGTTTTCAAGTATTCTAACAACTAAAAATATTTAGCAATATGATTGATGAAAAAGTAACGCACTTGTTGCCTGCGTTTCTTCGGAAGCTCAGAGAGAACATCTTTCTTAAGTCTGCGAATCATTAATGTAGCCTTCATCAAATTATGAAGCTCGTCGTGATTACTTGCACCTTGATAGACTCCATATATACCCTAAAAAAATACAGAATATGTAATGTCCGTCAGCAATATGTACAGGGGAAAACATAGTAGATTTCTCATACGAATTTTCACTTACACCCTTGCAGTAGCGGTTACCATATTCGTGGACATTCTTATACACATCAGGATACAAGGCTTCCAACTGTAGTTGAGATGCCAAGTGTCACTTTGAAGCATAATGTATGTAACTTCTAAAGGGTATGCTTAATGATATACCTGTTTGAAAAGTTCTATTGGTCTAGATAAAGCTGGAGTTCCACTGAGCAAGATTGTGTACTGGGCTTTCTGATTATTCTCAGCAAAGTGACATGAGAATGAGAAAGAGGGTGATAGAGAGACAGATATAGATAGGGATGGAGAGAGAGAGAGATCCATAGCTCAATTAGAATGAATCGCAATGAACATAGATCATAATGAGCAAGGATTGTCACAAACAAAGATTACAGGAGATTTTGGAGCTCAACAACAAATAAAACAGCTCTTCCTTTCTATTATTGTATTTTCAAAGAGATAAAGCAGAGTTCTTTAATGCAACAAGACCATTTTGGTGATAAGCAAGTGTTTATATCTATAACCTATGATGCTATTCACATGTCAAATCATTCAATGGTGCAAAGTTTCCACATAAACAGAAGATTAGTAAACCTGCAATATGGGAAGGGAGGAGTTTGTCCTTTTTGCTTGGGCATTCTTCAGGAAGTGTGATTCATCAGCAATTACAACCTGAAGGAATGTAGTGTGACTCGTCAAACTCCTTAGCTATAGTAGAAGTGTAGAACCAATAGCTATAATCCTTAAAATAGTCCATACAGTTTTATCACGTAAAAATGTTACTTTCATAATAAATATTGGATATATACGTACTATACCTTTTTTCTCAAACTATGAATTTTCAAGAGCACAAACGAGCAGTACTTAGGCTTTCATGCACCTAAGAGAACCCATCTAAGATAAAACAAGTTATTGCAAAAACCCACTCCCCAACCATTCCCAGCACAATGTGTTCATGCTTCGATACACATAAATACAAACTTAAGATACATTACTGCCAGTTATACGTTTCCCTGCCACATAATAGTTAGCTGGCATAACAAGGAAATTGAAACATAAAGTGCTGTGACCTCTTATATTCAAGTTTGCAGCAAGATCATGACTTTAAATTAAATTATACCACAGGAAAGTAGAAATAAGCAGAGCCTGGAATCTCAAATTACAGAAGATGAATTTGTGCCTGTGTAGCACAAACAGTACAGAGTACCAAATTATTACCTTGAAAGCTGAAGCCAAAAGTTTGTCCTGTAACTTAGGTACAACATCATAGGATATGATATTGAAGATGCCATCAAGATTAATAGGCCCCTTGGAATTTGAGGGCACTACGTTAAATCTGCCTCTGTTGGAACCATTCCACTGAGATAAAACCACCTGTTCGTGACTCTTTGTCAGGCTAAAATTTAAATGGCATCGGATGTTTAAGACACTGTTTCATAATTGAAGGAACATTGTCACGCTACGCTACAGCATTAGTTCTAATGTTGAAGACATACTTCAAACATCCAAAATACATAAGCTATCAGGACCACAATCATATTTCGCATAGTGTATTGATGAAGCCACTATTGATTCGAGAACTAGGTTATATGCTAAGAACTCGAGATTAAAGAAAGCACAGTGTTGCTTTATAACATAGAGACTGGCAGCTGTATTATTATCAACATGGAGACTCATTCAGGAGGAATAAATGAAACACCCTTGAGAAATAACCGAACTCACAATTTGCATTATCTCACAGGACAGCAAAGAGCAAACAGGCAAAAATTCTTCAGTTCATGATTTGCTAATGCCAATCCAGGAAGCAAATCATGCTAATATTTGGTGAGCTATTGCACATATATGGAGAGGAAAGCATGCTGTGCTAATAAATAGTATGTGAAAAAAATAAACAAAATAATGTTTGCTCAACAAGCTTAATTATGTACATATTCAAAAGGTGCCATTCTGATAAACTTAAATGCCTTTTCAATTGTAACTCGTATCTTAAACCCTACAGATTTACAAGGCATGCTTGCATATCCATGAAGTACAACGTCCACAGTGAAGGACACAACAGGGATACTATGTTTTAGAACTTCATAAGATTAGAAGCACAAGTTGTTTAGATCATATCAACATAATCAAAACTAGGTAGTGACGATCTAGCCTCAAGTACAAGTAACTCAATTTCTTGTTCCTTTATGGTTTTGCTGTGTCAAATATGTGATTAAAAATGAAGTCATCCCTACAATTATACATACAGAAGCACCCGAATAGGCAAATACACACACAATATCTACATAAAAGAATATCAGGGTACTGAAAATTCATGATCCTACTAAGAAAAGGTAGTATAAGAATGGAAAAGGAAAGAACTAAAACATCAGGACATGTAGGTAAGACATACCAATATATCTGAAGGTGCAATATCTAGCCACTGATGAATCATCTGCAATACACCAACCAAAAGATTAGTGCAAATGCAAAATATTTTTATGCAAAGACATATACCATATCACTTACAGAAGCCCAATGGAGACGTAAAGAAGATGGGGTCAGAATGAGAACAGGCCATGCTTCACGGATGCAAGAGGTTACTGCGATGGCCTGTAAATAAAATCAGATTACTTCAATTTATTACTCAATTAGCTGAGTTGATTCTAAAATTAATTATTAGCATCATACCGGTGATTGAAAGGGTGAAACTAAAGAAGCCATGTTTAAGTCAGTCTAATATTTGAAGCCATTTTAATCTTCAAATTAATGGTTTAATCTTGAAAACAGCAGTTGCTTAACAAGTCTCAAACTGTTCTTATTGATAATAGGCATGGAGCACTTAATTGTCACTACAAATTAAGTGAATATTTTCTGGAAAATTTCGTAACCCAAAGAAAAAACATGTTGAGAGCACTAATAGTTCCATAGCTATTCAAAAGCTTTTACAGGAAAACTATGCAGCAAAAAACTAGGTTATTCCCATGTCTCCAAAAGGCAATTCACAAGTTATATATGTTGCTACTTAAGCACAAGTAACTAGTCAGTCAATGACCAAAGATGACAAATGGCATGGGCTTCTGACAGAAATTTCACTATGACAGAAAGTTGGAACAATGCCAGACTCCAAGTTTGTGTTAGACTCGGATGTGTTGAATTTCTTATTTACTAAGTGCAGACATTAAAAATATAAACTCATATTTCGACTTTAGTAATACATTAGTGCAAATCTGTCTTGACAACAAGACCCAGATTAAGAGAATCATACAAGGAACAAAGCACAAACTTATGAAATGCCCACTACCTGAAGAGTCTTTCCTAGCCCCATTTCATCAGCCAAAAGGACCCGCACTCCATGCTGCAATATGAACCTGAGAAGATGCAGATAACCTATACTTAAATAAGATTCGGATGGAACTGATTAATAAATGCCAATGTCACTAAAGATTAAGACACAAGCTGCAGTCCTGAACTGAATGTGAGGGCAAACAAATTTAGGATATCTATTCTTACTTACCTGATACCTTCACGTTGAAAAGATAGGAGCTTTGATTCGATATAACTGGGAATCTTATCATATTTGTCTGTTAAAAACATGAAATGAGCACACTTGTATATGGCACAATAACACACAAGAACAGTGGTATAGCCCCAACAAAATATAAATATATAAGTTGAATCTGGAATTCCGGATGTAAGAAATGTGGTTCACCACACAAGTCCCTTATACAGGTCACACTACTCACTGGCAAGATTAGTAGGGCTCCATAAGGAAGTAATAAACCAGGAGATGAAATGAAGATTTACCATATCCAAATTAGTTCAGATTTATATATGCAGCAAAGATGCAACAACTAAAGCCAACAAAACTATAAAAGTTTCAGTTGTTATTTTTATCACCAAATCATCACAGAATTCTATCAACGGAAGAATGAATATTTACCTTGAAGATCTGGAAGTGCAGTGGCAGCAGCAATAGCACGCCTTACCAAAGGATCCAAGTTCTCTATCTGGAAAGTAAATATGGAAAAACTATTATCAAGCTAACCATTCATGCTTTCAGTTACACTTACATGCATCATTAGTTTCCAACTTTCCAGAGATGACTTTGATATTTCTATCATGACAGCATAATTTTCATTAGAGAAGACATAGATGTGAAGACCTGTTTGAACCTTGAGGTGAACAAGAAAATTTAACATATAGAAATCCCACATCCTCAGAAATCACCTCAACATTAGAGCCAGGGAGATCACGAAGAACACTTTCTGCAGTGGGTAACGATGATAAAGGGAACATCCATAACCTGTACAAACTGAACAGTTCTAAGATTTGACAACAAAATCAAAGGATAAAATAATGAAAAGATAGTGAAAGAAAGAATGAAAGAAACTATCAATTTAACAGCTAAAACTCCGACAAGAGTGACAGAAGATTTTCAATATCCCGTGTGACTGGGTTGGGGAAGTTCGTGAGAAGAGACTCTACCTTTCTTTTGCATTCCAACTGGCTCTTGGGATGTTGTGGAAAGCTCCTACAAGTAACTATATGAAAGAATAATGATGGTAAGTGAAAAATGGACATTTATGTCCTATTAAATCTCAACTAATAAAGCAGGGCATACCTTGTCATAAGGAAATTTTGCGGCTATATTACCAGTGGCATGAAGAAAAAATTTGACTGTAACCTTCGCTTGCTGTGGCTTTGGAGGATTATCTTAATTGAAAGAAAAGACAAAAAAACAAGACAAAGGACAAACATAAGATAAGAGCACAGCAATCAGAAACATAGACACAAAAAAGAATGTTAAAATAGAAGAAAAGAGCCCACCAATCATCTTAGGCACCAGTGGTGAAGGCATTATTCTGGCTTGCTGTGAGATATTAATCTGCTAAATGGATTAACATCAGAAGGTGCAAGCTAATGGCATGAGTCACAACTTACAAGGTTTATCTGCCTTGAACGAAAAATTTGCTACATAGCACGTACAATTAGAAGGACTTTATTTATCTCATGATTTTAGCAAATGCAATGTGATTGAAGAAAATATACGCAGTGCTATTGTAAGAAGTCATGTGCAATCATCAAGGTATGCACCCATTAACTTCTCTGCATTTAGCTTTCCTTTTCAACATTCGCATTAGAAACAAAACAAGACAAGTAACACACAATGTAATTGATTAAAGAAAATGCTAATACAGGACCAGACCAGAAGAGGTTTTCAAAACACAGCAAAATCTTAAAGCGCTAACAAAGTTATAACTGCCTCACACAACGAAACAATCTATTAATCAGGTTTAGCATATAAGGAAATAAAGCAACCTTATCATTGTTGAGATGAGGACGCGAGAGGAAGGAGGGCTTGGCTGGGGAACGAGAAGACGGCACATTTGCTGGCAGAGAAGATACAGTGGGCATATTTCTACTACTTTGACTGGTTGTGGCAGCAGCACATGACTGATTGCGCTCGGCCAATTGCTTCAAGGCATCTCTTTCTAGGGAATCCAATTCCTCCGAGCTCAATTCCCAATCATCCATCTTCCTCGTTCAAATTTCACCTTTCAGCTTAGTGTTAGGGCAGGATCAGAACTACCAACCGTTGCAGACGAACAATGTTGTAAACCTTAATTCTTTGGAGAAAGAAACGTACAAAGTTTTAAATTCCAGAACCACCGCCGTCGCCCGACACAGTCAGAATTCCGGAAACATCAAGGCGGTACGGCCTCAAAATCAACCAATTTAGTATGAACAACGGCCAGTGATTATTACCGTATAGTGCTTGGAATTGCGGCAGAAAATGGTGGTTTTAAGCTGAAGCTCTGGGTTTTGGGCGGGTCCTGTACGAGAGAAATCACTTTTCAAAAAGTCAAAAGTCAAGGGAACTGGATTTTGAAATTAGAATTATTGTTCTTTTCTTATTGAAAAGGAGAATGTCCACAATGAACAACGAAAAAGAAAGAATAAATTAAGTTGATTTAATGGTTAAAAATTGATATGATTTCCACAATGAACCATCATAAAAATCTTTATTCTATCGCTTAGGATTCGATCATGGCCTTTATTCCAAATCGATAATTTTAATCAATCGAGTTGGGAGAAATTTTACGTGGTGACTGGTGTGGTAGAAATATTATGTACTGAATAAGATACTATCATTATTAATTTAATTTATATTAATAAATATTATTATATGAAATATGATAAAGCATATCTACGTGTTCTATAAAATTTATCGAGGGTAAAAATATGATTTTCTATGCTAGATTTTCTTTATGTACTGAATAAGACACTATCATTTTAAAAATATGTATATATAACATTTATCTATATTCGATTAAAGTAAAATTTGCACTTTGTAGTCTAGTTGATTCGGAGTAACTTGACAAAAAATTTTTTGAAAAACAATTTGGGTGGAAAGTTTTATGAGGAGGTTGGATTTTTAGGCTACTTATAATCAAAACCTGAGGGTTTTTTGCCTTTTCGACAGAAAAAAAAACATAGAGGGGTTCTATGTATTTTTCCCATTAATTTTAAAATTTTAGTAAATAGATAAATAATTAACAGCTGCTTTGTTTGCTGAGCGAGACGAGATAATGACTTAGGCGAAAAGAGGTTGAAAGAATTTGTTTGTGTTATATGTTGAATAATGCACAAAAATTCAAAAGAATTAGGAGGAAACGATGATTTATAAGATCTTTGTGAGCGAATTAATTAATTGGTATCCAATTAACTAATCAATTTTCTCTTAAGAAATAACAAAGCTTCAAAACGAAGTAATCAGAAAGTTTTATATGGCTAGATATCCAAAAAGAGATTAAAAGGATTCGTCAAAAAAAAGGGAGATTCAAAGGAAACTTTTTTGTTGGAAATGTCATCATCCTAGAGATTATATCAGTCGATCATAAAAAAAGATAAGGAAAGAGGAGGATTTCGTTTGTCGCGTTAATTCAATTCACATGAATACCGACGACAAACAACAAAGGGAGCTATTTTCAAAAGTTAAAAGGTTAATTATTGAATTTAATATAATCTTTTTAATGAATTTGCAATTACATTATAACTTTTTAATCGTTGCAATTATAATATAATATTTCAACTTTTGCAGTTACAATTCTCCTAATTTTTTCTGTGAATGGCATCCAACTTGTACAGTAATTTTTGTGCTGTAAATTTCTTATTTGCACTGGAACATGATACTATCGGGGACTTTACATCGAACACATCAAATGCCACTCCCAGAAAAAAAATGAAGGTGTTATAATTGTAAAAGGTAGAAAGATTGAATTGCAATTACAACACTTGAAAAGTCTTGTTGTAATTATAAAAGTAGTACTAACTTCGATTCGCTCTAAACGATTTATTGTTTTTGGACACATAGATTAAGAATTGTTGTGTATTATGTAAAGTAGTAACGTGGGTCATGAAATTAAAGTTACTTTTATATGTAAAAATGATTCCTTTTTAATATGTACTATTTAGAGTATGACAATCAAAAGAAGAATATGAGCAACTTAAAACGATAATAATATTTTTAAAAATTAAAATCGACAATTAACCCTATTAATTTGGGGATTTTGACAGTTTAAGTGGGCTGAGAAGTCTTGAATCTTGATGGATGGAAATGGATTTTGATCTGTTAAATTTTGTCGGACTCCGTCCATCGTTTAGAAAGCACCTCTCTCCCTCTCTCTCTCCTCCTCCTGTTCTTCCTCATCAAACTTTCTTATGGATACTTTTCCAATTCTGCCTTCATAAGGAATGCTTTAAGGTGCCATCTAAATAAAACGACATTATTTTCTGGCGTTTCAACCTTTTTCCTCAAATTTTTCGTTTGTTCACTCCACCAATACGGCAATACTACAACCCCCGTTAGGGAACTTTGTAATCCACAACAAATAAATATTTCTAGATTAAAAAAAGACAATTGATTCAATATTACATATGCGAGAACTAAAAATTCGAAAGGATTGGGTTTTGGGACAGACTTTGATTTGGTAATAGAATAAAAAAGCTCCAAATAAGGCAAGAAAGGGAAAACAGGGGTTGGCGAAGCTATTGAAATAGTTTAATTTCTCTATTTTTTTGATAAATTCATGTTGGAGTCCGACAGGTTTCAGATTAACCTGAAAACTCATCGGAGGTTTACTTAAAATGCTCAAAACGTAGAAACTTAATTATGATTTTCTGAACCTCATAAGATTTCTTTGAAAAGCATCAGATGTTGACAGTAACTTTCACTTTCTTAATCATACAGAGATTCGTTATTATCTAATAAATAATATTTTGTCTACAAATATAAACAAATCCGTTGTAGTCTAGTTGGTTAGGATACTCGGCTCTCACCCGAGAGACCCGGGTTCAAGTCCCGGCAACGGAAATTACTTTTTTATGTCGTTAAAAGAAAAAGATTATGTAAAAAACTTTCTTTTCTTTTACATTCTCGCTGTTTATTTCATTTTGTTTTATTGTTTTTGCATGCTTTATTTATTATTAACAGAGCAACTTTTCCTTTGCAGAGTTTTTATCTTTTTTCTAATGGTGACACGGTGCGACTTCCTCTATGTAAGTGAGAGATATAAGGTTTAGGAAAATGCTAAACGTATACATAATTAAACATTTTGTCATTTTACACATTTTCAAGAACTAAGAAATTAGATATATTTTAATTGAATTTGTAATTTACTTAATTACCCATAATGATAATTAAGGAAATGATTTCCAAATCTTTCATTTTGGAGAATACAATTAATTGTTCAATTCTGTTTCTGTCGCTTGATTCCGTGATTTGAAATGTCTATTTAAGTTCATTCAGCTTTTTAAATATATAATCTTGAAATGTTCTTCAATAATTACAACATTAACCACGGTTTTAAGAAATAATTTTTGTCTCGCTAATTTTTTTTCTACTAATCAAAGTGAATGACCATATATTATTTCTATCTCGTTAGGACGAAACCTTTGAAAGCAAAGGTAGAACGTGAAATTCAATCACAAAGGTCCGCGACGTGGCGCCTTGACGATCGTAGAGAAGACGTGGACAATGGAAGAGTGCTTTGTTGACGGCGTTTTCATGTTGGCCTCCGACACGGCGAGGCGCCGAGCTCCAACGAACATGTGCGCTCCTTGTTCGGCAGAGTCTTTGGTGGTGTTGTCGATATATCTTGCGCCGCCATCGTCCTTCCTCCTCGGGCCGAACATCGGGTTTGGTGGCGACGGTATATACCGCCAAAAGCTCCCGCCATGCTCCCGTCCGCTTCTTCCCATCTTCATCATCTCCTCATCGGTTGGGACGCCCTCGGCGTGGCGCCCTTTGACGATCGGCGAGAAGACGTTGCCGTCGGTTGTTGGTGTAGTCGTGGCGGCGTGCTTGGGACTCGCAGCTTTGGTGTTGAACATGGCGTAGAAGTCGGTTTGGTTGAAGCCGGAGCCGCGTGGCGTGGGCTCCCTGGACGGAGTAGATCTCGACGCCGGTGAGGTTGGAGGCCCGGGGCGTGATGCCACTGGAGTGCATCCCTTTGTTGTATGAAGATATCATGGATGCTGAGGACGACGACGTGGAGCTTGTCGTTGTCGCCGATCTCGACGTCGGCCTACATATGGGTCTTAATTACAATAGTTCAAAGTTTTGATCGAATTTACAATAATGTCCAACGAATGAAATTTAATATGTAATTATCTCTATATTAAATATAAATGTAGTGAAAATTTTGAAGGTTTTCTTCAACTTTTCATCGAACTGAAGCAAAGCAGGTCAATCTACGAGGACCAAATTTTAAATAAGACGAGTTTGGAATATTGAAAATTTAAAGGAAATTATACTTATGTATCTCAAATTATGCCTAATTTTTCGAAATAACTTGAACAAAATAAATTATTAGAAAAAGAACCATCACTATCTAAACATCATGCAAATATAACTACCTATAATTTTTTCCGGCGACGGAAAGCCATTATCCGAGAAATTGTTCGGCGTTGTATTGGATACGTGGTATGCAGATAATTTTCTATTGGGGGGATTTTTTTGAAAATATTTCAAATGACCGCATGCTAAGAGAAACTTGTAAAATTGTCAAAGTAATAACAAACAGAATCACTGTAGAATTAGTTCCGTCCATTTTTCATTCTATTGACTGAATGATAAATAAAGTGAACAAGGGGCTACAGTAGAAAGATAACAGTGTATTACCTCAATATCTATTGACTAAATAGTCCGTCCATTTTTCATTCTTGGGTTTCCCGAATCATGGTCAGCCTTTTTTCTTTTTTATGATGAGAAAACATTGATAAAAGGAGGAACACTCTTTCATGAATCATGGTCCCTGATAATAGCCGAAAATTTTAGGAATAATTGTTTTCCAAAATTATTTGAGTAAAAAAGGAAAAGAAATATAACATAATCTCATAATATAATTGTTCCAAAATAGATTAGGGGTAATTTAGTAATGATTTTATTACCATAAATAACGAATTGAGTTAAAAAAATTTGAAGGGCATTATGTACGTACATATTATGATGCCTTAATAATTGACTATTTCATGTGATATGTTGTAACATGTGATATATCATAATACATTACTGAGATCCTATATTATTTTCACGAAATAATTAAGAAAAATACAATTTTAAAAAAACATAATCGTTTATTGAATATACTCTAAGTTCACAAATTTATTCTAGCTTAACCGAATTGTGAACATATAACTAAATTAAGACATTCATGACATATTTAACAACATTCATTTATTCATGACATTTAATGTTCATTATTTTCTTATAATATTATTCTAATGAGGCTCAGATATAAGTTAACAATAAACAGCCCAACCTTTTATTTCATGTAATTTTAGTATATATTTATTTTCTTCTTTTACCACTTTAGCTAATTAAGTTAACAATCAGATCAACTCAAAAAAAGAGAGTTAAAATCGCATTTAAACAACATATAATGACAACCCGAGGATCAATATTCGCTGAAAACAATGTTCGTACAGAATATAGATCTAGTGTTCCAAAACAATTCAATCTTAACTGATTTCTTGAACATTCCAATAATTAAGCAGTTAAGTAAGTTGGTAATCCACAGAATGACTCTCGGATCCAATTCTACACTCAGTTGACGACACGTGACCTTCTTCACATATATTTAAATCTCTCCTCTTTTCCATTTCACACACAGCACACACACTCATCTCTATCTCCTCTGCGTGTGTGCATGTGTGAATATATGTACGTATTTACATGTGCATGCACTCATCAACTCTTTTGAGCTTCGAATATTGCGCTGATCGCCAGATGCGATTAGCCGTTCGGTTAAAAGATCGAATTTCCTCAGCGATAGAAAGAAAGAAAGAAATCACCAGTTTATTTATTTTTTAATCTGTAAGCACTTTTGTGTTGTTTAATCGTTATTTTCCATCTTGATTTCGTCCTATTCTTATTGCAATCTCAAATTTATAGCAGTTCTCTCTCTCTCTCTCGCTCGCTCTCTTTGTTTCATTGCCGTGTATCTTGAAAATTGTTGATGAGTGGATTTTATTTTACGTACCTTCGTCGATAATCTGTGATCTTAGGGCTCTAAATTGAGAGGTTCTGGCATTGGATCAGAAAATTTCGTGCGCACAAAATTGAACTCGGGAACTTAATGTTAGGGTTAAATCATAAATGAGATACCATTTTGGGCGTGGCTGTGATTTTAACAAGCAAGTTCAATATCGTTCAACAAATTTGCCTAGATCTTGGCTTTTATTTCGTTCAAGTGGTGTGTAAAAGTAAGGCATTGTGTTTATTAATTAGCTTTTACATGTAGGATTGATTGGTGAATATGAATAGTAGGAGTTCGCTACCTCCGTTGGGGAGAAGCTCGGTTCTCTCTCAACCCAATAGTAGCTATAGCACAAAGCCAGATCAATCAGCATCCTCAAATTTGAGTCCAATAGGGCCGGAGAAGCAGAATCGCAAGATGCCATCTCATTCTAGTCGATTTAGTTTTGAGATAAGCCGGATGCCTGACAATCCCCCGAAGAATTTGGCCCATCGACGTACTCATTCTGATGTTCTTGCTCTCCTGAATGATGTTAGCTTTGATGGTGATCTAGGCGTTGTAGGTGGATTAGATACACTTTCGGAGACTGAGGAGGATCTGCTGCCAGAATATCTTGATTTGGATAAGTTCAATTCGATATCTGAGAGTTGTGCTTTGCCAGTGCAAGAACTGTCTACTTCTGCAGCAGAGGCAGGTTCTTCATGTATGCAACAACGTAGGCTTCAGCATAGCCAATCCATGGTTATAAAAAGTTCTGTCGATACAGGGATGCTCAAGACAGGTTCAGAAAATCCATCTTCAGCTGAGGCTGATAAATCCATTTCTGCTGCTAATCTTGCTGAGCTTGCTATTACTGATCCAAAGCGCGCTAAAAGGTTACACTTTGTGCCAACCTCTTATTAACTTCCTTCATTTTCCTCTCTTGTTGGTATTATTCATCTTTAGTTGAATTTGCATTTAATTTATTTGTTTTGCATTCAATCACCACAACTTTATTCTAATTAGTTTTTAACTTCTCATGTTTCCATATTCGGATGGTGGTGCTATTATATCAAGGCAAATATTGTATAGTTTAGTCAATATTGTTATATTTTGTTAGCTCTACTTTGCCTGCAAATTGTTTTAAGAACATAAGGATTTATCTGTTCCTTTATTTGAAAAGGTTCTCTTTGCTGTTTCATATGCGATTAATATGTTTCTCATTTTCACGTTTTAAGGTTTCACTTATTTTTTATAGCATTACTGGCACTTGCATCTCCTGACAGCTCTTAATCTTTCTATTAATAAGATTTATATATCATTTGTATTCTCTTAGTATCAGTTTGTTGACTTGGTTGGGAATGGTGGCATACTGTTTGCCCTTTAATTTGTGTTTTGAGTCTGAGCCGGTTATTCAACACAATGTGCTATAGTTTACATATTGTTTTGGAGCACTTGAAGCCTTAGAATTAGACCATGTATTACTTCCTCTACGCAGTCGAGTCACTGTTCAAGATTTTAAAGCATAATTAAATTAAACAGTGTTTAGGGACATACCACAGAAAAAAAAGTTATGGGGAAAAGTGGGTGCTAAGTTATTTGTTTCTTCAACTCCATGTCTTGCAACAGGATCTGGGCGAATAGGCAGTCAGCTGCAAGGTCAAAGGAAAGGAAGATGAGGTATATCGCTGAGCTCCAAAGCAAAGTCCAGTCCTTGCAAACAGATAAAGCATCCTTGTCCATGAATTTTACCTTAATGCAGGTTATTTTAAGCCTAGTATATTCTTATTCTTATACAATTGCTATGCCTGGCTTTGGCTGTCTTTCATAAAAAAAAATCCCTCATTCTCTTATTCCTACTAGAAAGATATGAAGGAAAATGTTAACACACGCTTGAATAAGGGTACATCCAATTGTCTATTGATTATCTTACTTCCTTGTCTTGGGAGCTAAATTTGAACTCGCTGCACCTAGATCATCACTTTGTTTATCCATATGATATAGGATTTGATCTTCTTGACTAATTAAAAATATCATGATTCATCTTGACAAAATCTATAAAAGGGAAGAGAAAGAGAATATTTATAAGTATAATGTGTTTTCATTTGTCTTCTATTTTGGCATATGATTCTTCCTCTGCAACATTGTTATTTCAAAATTCTTACCTTTCATTACAGGATGGTACCAATTGTCTTGCATCTGAAAATATTGAACTCAAACTACAGTTGCAATCATTTGAACAGCAAGTGCACTTGCAAGATGGTAAGAAACTATCCTTTAATAGTAATTATGCAAGAAACATATTGGTCCATTATTTTCTTGCCAACGTCATACTACTTGGTCTCAAGATATCTAGACAAAAGGTTGTCAACCTGAGCTGCAAAGAAAAATTGACATGCGCCCTACCCTAGTCTCATGGCTTGAAGAATGAGAATCGATGACTTTCTATTTATACTCAGAGAATTTAGATCATCCGACGTGGATGTTTGGGGGAGGGGTCACAATATCATTTTACAACTTAAAACATGCTGACTGAATATTCATTTTGAATTGGCATAAATTATGTTGATGTTGTCTTTTTGACACGGAACACACAGCTTTAAATGATGCATTGAAGGAAGAGATCCGGCATCTAAAGGTGCTGACCGGTCAGGCACTGCCTAATGGCCAACCTTTGATGAATAACCCAACACCCTATGGTGGAGCTAACCAAAATCATCACACCAACAGCCATACTCAACCTAATCAGTATCAGTTTCGACAGCATCAGCTGGACCAGTTTCAGCCGCGACAACTGCTTCTCCATTAGTCGCAATACTGGTCCACACGCCCTGCTCTTGGCGTGTTAGAAACGAAAAGAGGCATGTTAATATAGCATTGCTGATAGCTCTGTTTTGTAGGCATATTTTGCAATGTTCAGCTGTAGAATTGTGTCATTTGTTGAGCTCTTAGATTCTGTATCGACGTCCCTTGTTGTCGCTCTTGTCTAATTAGCTTTAAGAACCCAATTTTTTCATTGTTTTAGCAATATTGAATATGACTATATGAGCAACATAAAAGATTATGTTGTCTGAGGTAATTGTTACTTATTTAGTGCAATTTCATGTGAAGAGTCTTTCGCATTTCAGTATATATCAACAGTGGGTGATATAATAATGAACTATGGATGAGCAGATGAGATTCATTCTCAACTAACTCACTATTGCGCCTAACTTCATAATTGGAAAAGAAAACCTTCACGAAAATGAAAAAACGACCGCATCTGGGTTTGTCATGAAAGGAACGAATTTTCTCGCATATTACATCAAAACATCAACAATAATTCAACACCACATCAATATCTTACAAATCAAATCTATATAAACAAATTCTGGCATACCATATCAGCTTTAATTTGGAGGAATATTAGTCCCGTAATAAAATTCAAAAACATTTGAAAGTTCGTGTATAGTGTAAAAAAATTTAAAAATCATATGCATTTACAAAAATTTACTATAATTCGTGTATTTATAGATTAATAACTCAATTACGAAAAAATATTTGCATGTACTTACGTGCAGTTGAGGCAAAAATTTATCGTGAAATTTGCGACATGGACTATATTGGATGGACAGCATTTCAGGTTGTCGATGTTCTGTTGTTTTCCTTTTGGGTACATTTGTTTTCTTTTGGGTACATTTTGAAATATTTCATCCTTCCACTATTTTCGTTTATTGATTTTGGTGGTACAAATTTTAATAAATTATAATGAATGTAAAGTGAGTGGAGATAATAAATGAATAAATTAATCGATATTGGGATTAAAATGTGTATCATATGGATAATAAATGAATATATTAATTGATAGTGAATGTAAAAAGATGGATCACATGTGATGTTTTTTTGTAAATAAGTGTGTAGATTTAGGGTAAAAATGTAAAGTTGGTGTTCCAAAAAAAGAAAAGTGAACATTTTTTTTGGACGAACCAAAATGGAATTAAATGAATGAATATAAATGAATATGGCCGAAGGAGGGGGCATTATTTATTTGTTTTTGTTTTTTTTTTAATTTGGGGACATACAGCCGTTACTGTTGGTGTGCACTGGGTAAACTCTATATTTATGTTCAATAGCTTGCAAATCATATAAAAAGCATAAACTATACTCATAAAACCAGTTATGACTGACTTAGACTCATAGAGACGTTGGTGGAATATGAACTTGTGACCTTTTTGGCTACATAAATCCACTTTACCATTAGACCGTCCACAAAAAATACTATGTAAATTTTGTACCTTGTGTTTGTTGACTATCCTCACTTTTTTAAGATATAAAAAATATTTTTAACTAAATTTTATTTTGGTGAAGGATGACATATTGACATTAGAATCTATACTTAAACCACCCGTTACACATAGTGAGAGAAGGGTCAGTTTTTTTTTTTAATAATCAAATATAATGACATTTTTGCAAAAACATAATTAAGTTGGTGAGTGTTATAACTGTCCCCATTCTCAACTGCGCAGGTAAATTTATTGCTGATGTGAACCAACTCTTCTCTTGCTTTTCCTATGTTTCACAATTTATGTAAACTATAGTCCATGATGAGGAGTCTCGCATCAGATAATAAAATAATAAGCTAACAAAGAACTAATAAAATTGTCAGTATAGTATTCTACTTAGTTTTAAATATAAGTATCTTCTTACAAGTTTCTGTAAGTGGTATTTTTGTTGGCGTGCTGAAAAAATCTATAATTTAAGAGGTGGTCTATTGTACATCATTTCGTATATACGAACTTTGATACTTTGCTTCAGTGTAAATGATATTTGATACTTTTCTTCAATATAAATGATACTTAAGCAAATGATATTTCTCTTTAATGTAAATGATACTTTTCTTAATAAAAAATTATATTTTTATCCGTCCGTACCGTGCGGATGGATATACAGGAGTTTTTGTGATAATTTAATAGATGGATTACAAGAATTTTAACGATAGAATAGAAAGATTTAATAGAATAGTACTACGATAAAAAGTCAAAAACCTACTAAGAGTATAAGGCAAACATGTATTCTTAATTGTCAATCAATACATAAATTTTCATCTATTTTATAATTTTAACATGATTTTCAAATGTTGTAATAATATATTCATCTTTCAGCCTGTCAAAATATATATATTGATCAATTTAATACAAAATTTAAAGGTTGTGTCACGATGGATTCGAATCCGAGACATTTGACCTCGAACATTAACTATTCTACCACTGACCCAACACACACACACGTTACAATATTTTTTTTATTTCATGCGGAGTTGTCATCTTGAGCGTTAGCCACATCAACTCTCTAGTAATTGGAAAAATTTAAATGTGTTAAGTTTACGACAAACTGAAGAGGTTGATATTATTGTAATATTTTATCGTGTTAAAATTATATAATAAATAAAAAAATATGCATTAGTTGACAATTAATCTTATTAAAAAAAACTCATATTAAAACTATGAAAATGATAGTTTTAATTAATAACTTACTGAAAAAGCAGAAAGAGTAAATAGAAGGACAATCGGTTATCCTTACGAAACATTTATGACATGGATGTATTTGATTATTTGCTCCAGTAGAGTAGCATTTGCAGATTGCAAATCTACAAATAAATTAAAGTATCTGTCAAAATAAATAAATATATAAATAATTCTCAATAAGTTGCTTCACCACCTATCTAAAGAATCTTCCAACATAAATATTTATTCTTCTTTTTTCTGTTATAAACATAATCACATCTTATTCAATCGTTCAGCACTCTTCTTTCCGCCGGATGCAGGTGATCACTCTTTTTTTTACATTATGATATCTTTCTTTTTTTCAACATTTATTTCTAAACTGTCGTCAGTTGTTCAGTTGTTTTTCATCAATAATATGTAATGGTAATGTGAGTTTTTTGTTTTTATTTTTCAAAATACCCATATGCTGTTGCTTGAGGTTGTAATTCAAATATAATTTGTTAGTATAATTATTTTTCAAATTAGGGGGAATTTCGCTTTGTTGTACCTTGTTGTGTTCTGTATTTAAGGAAAATTTCAAAAATTAAAATATGAAAATAAAATTTGCTTATATTTCCCAATGTTTAGGGCATTCTTTTTAGCTCTGTATTGTTTGCTAAACGTGATGTTTCATTCTAGTATGGCAATGCTTGAGCCGAAGCCGGAGCCGGAGCCGGAGCCGGAGCCAGAGCAGGAGGGCGAGTGGATTGAAAGAGTGAGATCGGGAGGCAATGTTCCACCTCGAGCCAGACAATTGCCCGAATGGCTGGGCCTCTCCCTGCGGAGATGCATTCATGGTTAGAGGGACAAACTATCTAACGACAAAGGAGAAGACCCCCGGTGGCAAATATCTTCTCGAGCCTCTAGGTTTCGACTGGATCAAAGGGCCAACCAAGATTTCCGAGGTCTTAAACAACCCTAAAAGCCGCGTTAGGCGAGCACTAGACGATGAACGCGCCAAGGGCCGATCACATTTCGTTTGGGCTTTCAATTTTCAGCTCCCAACCAAAGAAAACCATAGCATAGTTGTGTATTTTGTAGGGACGGAACCTAGTCATCAAGATCCTTTGATCCGCCGGTTCCTAAAGGGAGACGATGGTTTCAGAGACTCGAGGCTGAAATTGATAGCCAACGTAGTGAAAGGGCCGTGGATGGTGAAGAAAGCAGTCGGGGAGCAAGCGATCTGCATACTAGGGCGGGCGCTTAGATGTAGATATTCGATGGGGGAGAAGTTCATGCAAGTTGATATCGATGTTGGTTCTTCAATGGTTGCGACTGCAGTTGTGCATCTTGCATTTGGCTACTTAGCCAGGCTCACCGTTGATCTAGCTTTTGTTATCGAGGGCCGGACTGAGTCCGAGCTTCCGGAGCGGATCTTAGGAGCTATTCGGTTCTCTGGGCTCGATGCTGCTACAGCATTGCAAATTGAAGGGAATTCGCAGTCGCTACTACCAACTAGATTTTGGAAGTCTCCTGGGCAAGGATTTTCCCACCTTGTTCATGCCAATGTGGCTACTGATCATCACACTAGTACCAAAGATGCAGAAAAGACATAGGTGTTACTATTAATATTGGTATGTTGTATTTTATCATAGTTCTAAATCTTGTGAATTATGAGGGAAATTATCGCGTAATTCAAAGTTGATGTAGTTGTGATGTCTTTGATGATGAATTTACAGAGCAGCTGCTTTGCCATTTGTGTTCTCCTCGTATAATTGTTTATATTGGAGAAGCAGACTCTATCAAATGTTTGAGTGCATCTAATCAATTAAAACCAAATCAAACCAGGTTGTTATTCCTTTTTGCATTATTTGCATAGAATCTACATGTCTCTATTATAATGTTTTATAAAATTTAAACCAGGATGTTGATCCATTTTTTATTATTTGCATAAAATCTATATGTATCTATTATAATGTTTTATAAAATTTGATTTGCTTATTATATTAATTCCTCTTATACATGTGAGGATAATAGTATAGTTTAATATATTATACTTTGTAATATCTAAACATTTGTTGTGTTTTATATGTCATAGAGATAATTGCATATTAAATCCCAAGTTTCATGCATAGTTGAAATTAAAATTTGTAGTAACTTAGACCTTTATATTTTTTAGTACTCATTTGGAATTAAAATTTTGATATTCATACGATGTTGAAACTCAAAATTGATTGAAAGTTTTCAAATACTATTGTTTGGTTGTCAGTCCATGTTCGTAACTACAATTTAAACCACTAGAAAATTATAGCTCCAATAAATTGAAGGCTGGTCACAAACACATCTTGTCCCACGAGATAAATATATACTCCCCCGTCCATCAAAATCGTTCCTTGATTTTGGTGGTACGAGTTTTAATAAATTGTAATGAGTGTAAAGTAAGTTGATGTAAAAAGGTGGACCATTGAGATAATAAATAAATATATAGAGTGGTTTTTTTGTAAATAAGTGGATAGGTTTAGGGTGAGAATGTGAAGTTGGTGTTTCCAAAAAAGGAAAGTGAACATTTTTTGTTGACGGACCAAAATGGAATTAAATAAACGTATTTGATGGACGGTGGGAGTATTTATTTGTTCTCAATCTCTTTCTACTTAATAATCGTAGACACCAAATTAGATAATGTTACATTGGATAGAGAGGATTTTTTTTAACAAATCTCGCTTTTAATTATTTCCCATTTCAAGTTTTTCTTAATATGGAACGAATATATAAGATATTAATCATATGATACTCAAACATTATCCGTGTATTCCATAAAGAGTTAAGGACCATAACCTGTATTGTTTATCTTATTAAATATATTTTGATTTAATAGTCGCTAATTTGATAACGCATTATCTTCGTGTTTGTAAAAACTTCGCAAGTAAAATATCTTAAACCAAGTAGCTTGTTGGCATCGTCGACATCAAATTGGATAAATAAGTTTTATTTGGATAAGGATATAAGATTTATTGGATACAAGATTCTGTAAATAGTATATTCAATAAAAATTGCATATTAATGATTCATTATACCCATATTACACTTACTCTCCCATCCCTACCGCTACCGATCTATATAAACCCTCTCTCCATCAAATCAAAAAATCACATCTTGTCCCCAAGGGACAACCCAATGGTTAAGGTGGGTTCCTGTGGTCGAAAGGTCACAGGTTCGAACCGCACCAAACGCCTTTATGGGTTTGAGCCTGTCACACCTGGTTTTCCAAGTGTGGTTTACCTGTCCTGTGTGGTTTGCAGGCTATTGCACAGGACCGTGGGGTTTACCCAGTGCGCACCTAAGGTAGCGACTGCGGGTTCTCCATGATTTAAAAAAAAAACACACATCTTGATACATGGACTTTATCTAGACACTAAGGCCCGTTTGGTAGGTTAGTTAGGTTTCGTCTAGTTAGGTTTCGTTAGGTTTCGTCTAGTTAGGTTTCGTCTAGTTAAAATGTACTGTGCAATTAGGTTTCGTCTAGTTAAAATGTACTGTGCAGTTAGGTTTCGTAACCCACCACTTAGGTAGATTATAAATCCTAAAGAAATAGTGCAAAACAGAGCTACCAAACAGACAAAACCACCAAGCCCGTCATTAAAACACGGGCTATAAGGATACGAAACAGAGCTACCAAACAGACGCAGAATACGAAACAGAGCTACCAAACAGATACAGGATACGAAAAAGAGTTACCAAACAAACGCATAACTTTGTTATCCTGACGAAACAAGGCTACCAAAGATGGCCTTAAGTGTTCCACTATGGATCGTTTTGGTGCTATATATGTCATGAATCGAATTCCATTACCCAAATCATAGTGTAGCAATTGTTAAATGCTATTTCCTGTATATATGAATATTATTGCATTGGAATTTTAGTGCAACCTATTAATCATACGTCTCTAATCAAGCCTTTAATCGATCGATTTAGATGACAATCAAAAATCACATGTTGATACATGAATATTGTTGAAACTTATTAAATTTCATGTATGTGTAGGCTAAAGTGTTCCACTATGGATCAATAAGCTTGATCGTGGAGCCGTGTAGATCGGCACATCTAAAGGCAATGGGCGTGGCTAGGGACGCCGGAGCTCTGCTCTCTTACGATCCAAATCTCCGACTGCCGCTGTGGCCGTCGGCGGAGGAGGCAAGGGCCCAGATAATGAGCATTTGGGATAAGGCAGATATAATCAAGGTCAGTGACGAGGAGCTTAGTTTCCTCGTCCAGACCGACGTTGTCGATGACAGCGCCGCAATGTCCGTATATCAATAATTTGAAGCTCCTCTTGGTCACTCTTGCAGCCAAGGGATGTTGATACTACACCAAGGTACAACTAATAATGTTATCTTTATAAGTTTTCTAATTGGATTGTACTAATTTTTTTAATTTGGTATATTTACAGTCGTGGAACAATAGATGGTTTTCGAGTAGATACTGTGGACACAACCGGTGCAGGCGAGGGAGCTTTCCTATGTAAGATTGTTGATGACCAATCCATCATTCAGGTAAACTATAATGCATTTGTCAAAATACAATTATGTGTCCATTCCTTGTAAATAAAATAAATTTGTGATGATATATTTTTATAATTTGATTTTAGGATGAAGGGAGGTTGAAGGAAGTATTGATGTACGCAAATGCGTGTGGGGCCATCACCACCACTAAGAAGGGAGCAATTCCAGCTCTTCCTACCCCATCTCAAGTTCAAGATCTCATCAACTAGAATTCAGTTTTATTACATGGTTTAGTTAATTAGCCCTTTTGGATTTACTTCCTATTTCCGATTTTGTCTTTAGAATTTTTCTTTTTTCTATATTTTAGTTCTGGATTTGAATAAAGCTCGTGTTGGTTCTTATTTAATATCAATCTCTTGATGGCCATTCATTTATTTAATTTTGTGATCTACTTCGGTTTAGTTTATTGTGTTTGTTACTTACTACTATTTCAAATTATGTGACGTTAAAGATATATTGGAACTCTCGTTTTCCAAAGTATGTAAATTAATCCTTTACATATTTTATATATCATTAAATTGTCATTAGTACTAATATATAATATTTCTCGATGAAATAAAAGTATAAGATGAAGCACCATTTCACTAACAAATATGTCTAATCATATTTTGATGGACGCTTTTACACACAAAAGTGGGATTCCGCTATGGTGTTTTTAAAAAGATGATTGGATGATGAGAGGAAGGTATAGAAATAATTATATATCCCACACTTTGCCTTTGACAAAGATCAACAAATTAATCAAATTAAGTTGTACTAGTATATCTTATACTCCTCTCACCCAAGACGGCTCATTTCTTTTCAATATAGTTATTTAATTTAGGAGAAGAGATAAAGTTGTTAAAGTGATAAAAAATAGGTAGGGTCCACAACTTTTGAAGATATAATTATTTCCTAAAAAAAAACATATTATCTTGGATGCCAACCCCAAAATGAAATATAAGTCATCTTGGGTGAGACGAAATGAGTATTTTATCTTAATAACGAGTCTCGATAATTGTTCCCGCTGATATTCCCTCTCTTTTAACGGAAACTTGGAGTGAACATATCTGTATGGATTAATTACTACCAGATCAAAACTGATTTCTACTGCAATAAGGATATTGAAGGATCTCAAAGAAGAAAAAATGTAAAAAGATAAAACACAGGAAAAAAGAAGCTGCGACTTTTCGTGATCTTTATTGTAAGAACATCTTTTATCCAATCTCAACTTTTATCTCAAAGAAGATATATATATATATATATATATATATATATATATATATATATATATATAGTACCCAAACCCCATATAAGATGTAATACATAATCTCATCCATTCATCTCATAAATCCTATGGTTGAGATTTTTCGATTTTTAAGCTTAATTTACTGATTTTCGCTTCATTAAGGGTAGATTAGTAATTTGATTTGTTATGTGATTGCGAAAACAAACTATGTATTTAGTTGAATCGAATAATGCATTCAAATGAACAAAAAATGCATGCGATTGAACACAATAATGCATGCGATTGAAGCTCGCGTCCAGCATGGGCGTGCCTAGCGTGCGCTTCACCGCAGCACTGCGCAGCGGCGCTGTGCTTTCACAAGCCCCGGCTCCGCCCGGCGCCGTTGGCCTGCATTTTACGTTTGTTCAATGCATTGACATGTTTTGATCAATGCATGGACGTCTTTGTTCAATGCATGAACGTGCTTTGTTCAATGCATTTTGTGTTTTGATGCAACATGCAGTTTTATGTTTTATTCAATGCATTGTCATGTTTTGTTCAATGCAGTTTCATGTTTTGTTCAATGCATTTTTATGGTTTCGACATAAAATCTCTCATTCATCCTTATATGTCAATTCCGTCGTCTCTTTCGCTGATTACCGGCGAATTCGCCGTGAACCACCGCCATAGCCATCATATTTCTCGATTCTTCAATCATCTATCAAATTTATCTTCTATTTTTTCTCAAAATCCATCAATTTTGTTTTCAAATTTTTCTTCTTCTTTTTCTTTCTTTCAAAATCTATTGTTTGTTATTGTTTGTTTATATTGTTGATGTTTCGGTCTTTGCCGCCGCCGTCGGCGCGCCGTCGGCTGCCGCTTGCCGTCGTCGTCTCCTCCCGCCCGCTGCCACCAAGGAGGAGGAGAAGAAGGTTGATTTGATTTCTTCCCATTTTGCCCTTGCGAAAATTAAAAGAAAAGAAAAGGAGTCGCCATGTGTCACACGGTGCGACCACGTGTTCAAAATGTGTGGTCTAGATTGAGTACTACATACTATCCTGGGACCGGATACTACGGAACCCAACTCTATATATATATATATATATATATATATATCAATAAAGCTCTGTGACCACATTATGGTTACACATACCATTTTCCCACCTATTCTGAAAAATATTAAATTATTAAATTTAAATTTAAATAATTTTTTCTTTCAATAAAGTTGATTATGGCCAGCCACATTATGGCCGAATAGCATCACTCTATATATATATATACAGTGACGGAGGGAGGAATTTTTTGTTGGGGGGCCCAATTATTTATAATTTTAAAAGATAATAAAATATAATTTTAAAAATAAAATTAAAAATAATAATAATTTAAATAATATATAATATTATTTGAATAAAGGTAATTGTTCATACTAAATCTCCTTTTCATTATATTTTAATATCTTGCAAAGATAAAATAATAAGATTTACTAACAAATAACTAAACAATCAATCAATCAATAATAGTTGTAAATAAAAACTTGTATTGATCATATTAATTCACATATAAAGCTTATTAAAATTTAAATAAATATCATTTATGATTATTAGAATAAGTTTATCATAATTTTTTTTAAATTGAATTGATCATAATTGCATATATCTTTTGTTTTATCAATATAAAATAAGTTATAGAATAAAGAAAAAGAAAGAAAGAGCATAAAGTAGAGAAAATGGGAAAAAAGAGAAATTGAGAAAATGAAAAAATAACAAAACTGAGAGTTGGGAGCTGAAAGGGGAAAAAGGAAAAAATACAAGAGAAATGAGAAAAGGAAAAAATAGCAAAAGTAACAAGTGGAAAAGGGGAAAAAATAGCGAGAAAACTAAGGACAAAGTAAAAAAAGTGGAAAAGAAGGGGAGCAAGCCAGGATTCGAACCCAGAGCTATGGAGTCAAATTCAAGACTCTTACCAGCACCATTATAACTTTATGAACTTTTTACTAAGTATATAGTAGTAATATTTTCGAAAAAAGTTGGGGGGCCCCATGGGCCCCTGTGCCCCCACGTATCTCTCATAATGTATATATATATATATATATATAGGGGATGGTTCTTGTGAGAATGGAATAAGTGTAGAAATAAGAATAGATATGTAAGTCAAGATATCTTTCATATTTGTGTAGACAATTGGAATTACTATGTTGCATATATTGGTTTAGTACATATTTCATCTTTTCAGTAGCACATATGCTAAATATATTAGTTTAGCATATCTTTCATCGCAACAGATAGCACAAGAAGGGTTCTAGTGTCAGACAATAATCCGTGAAGACGCACAACATAAAACTATAGCACAACCGAAATTAAATCTCAACCATTGATCCAATGAATCAAAGGCCCAGATTCATTCATATTTCATACCAAATTATTCATTCTTACCTGATCCATCTATATATATATATATATATATATATATATATATATATATAGTTTGGTTCAAATGAGAACCATTCTTATCCTAAAAACTAAGAACCAAATGAATTCGTTATGAAAGTTGATGAATCCGTTGATAAACTTAATAAATTCAACAATTCAGAATTTTTCACCCGGGTTCGAATCCCATGAGGGACAAAAAATTTATTTTTTTGGATTCAGTAACTTTCCCAGCGGATTCATCAACTTTCAATGTGAATTCATCATTTTTTGGTTCTCACATTCTCACAATAAAAATGGTTCTCATGTTAACCCTCCCCTATATATATATATATATTATCAATCATAAATAGCAAATGCTCCATAAATAGTTTATTTCCGTAGCACACACGATGCTGGAAAAAATTGAACTCATGACCTCACGATATCGCCACTCCGAAAGTATTCTCTGTGGGAGCTTGCTAATCCAGGATTCTCATGATTTTGTACATAAAATACTGAAAAAAATATAATTAATCTACCTTTCATTAAATTATTATTATTATATTTGTAAATGTGAAAGGTCAAGGTATACCAATCATAATCATATCATTCCCCAACTAAAAAAAATCGTAAAAGACAATATAATTGTATAGCATTTTGCTTGATTGATATATAAAGTGGGGATTCTTCTAAAAAGATCGTAGAAAACCATATAATTATCTAGCATTTTGCTTGATTGATATATAAAGTGAATATTCTTCTAAAAAAATAGTAGAAAATAACATCAAGCTTTCATGGACGAGAAAAAATGCGCTAAAGTGGGTATTATTCCAACAAGGTGCGTACATAAAAGAACTTGAAGAAGCATAATGACATGAGAAAGGTATAGAATAGAAGTTCTTCCACAATTTTACTTAACAAAAGCAAATAGATTCACGAAAGCAGCTTACAAGTCATCCATATTCCTATAGATATTCTAATGGATTAGTTTGAATAAATAGTGTTAAAATAAATAGGGTTATTGACATATAATACATTAACTTTGCATATATTTTGGTTTTGCATGCGAATTTTAAAAAGAATATATAAATACGTACACGAACTTATACGTTGTAGTGACTTCACCATGATTGTTGTTTTCCTAAATTGAAACAAATGTGGCAAGTCAGAACGTTGATGACAAATTGGACGTTTAATCATTTTCATTCGGTTGTACACAACTAAAAATAGGACTATTGAAAAAGTTGAGAAAAAATTAATTACGATACACTATATTCGAAACTAGCATCATATATTGGAACACAATGTCAAAATTAACCATTTTCAACTATTTCAAGATTTCTGATCTTTAATTGTATACAATCCAAAAGAAAACAATCTCTTTTTAAGATGATATATATGTATGAAATCGTTTATTTCAAACCTTCGATTTGCCATATCTGTTTCTATTTGGGGGGAAACAGAAATCATAGTAAAATTACTACAACATATAAGTTCGGGTATTTTATATATTCTTTTAAAATTAAATAGAAAGTTAATTTTTTTTATGTCAATAACTCAAATAAAAATTTTAAATTTATATCATCACGGTGGACTATAATAGCATATATATGTCGAAATTAGTACATTAACCACTCAAGGTCACTTAATATCTAACACACACTCAAATAAAAAATATTAGAAATTTATATTCTTATATAGTTATAATAGCATATATATGTCGAAATTAGTATGCCATTTTTTGGCTCAAGGTCACTTAATTTCTAATTATGACTTATATATCAATATATGTAGGTAGGATATCCTTTTGTTATGTAGTCTACACGTATCTGCCCCTACCCTATATATATATATATGAAGCCCTCCCATCCGCATTCTCTTCACACACATTCAAGTGCGTGCAATTGCATAAATATACATATCCGGAATGACCAACGGCGGCGCGTCCGGTAATGGCCTGATCGTGAGCTTCGGCGAGATGTTAATAGACTTCGTGCCGACGGTGACCGGCGTGTCGTTGGCAGAGGCGCCGGCGTTCGTGAAGGCACCGGGAGGCGCGCCGGCTAACGTGGCCGTAGCGGCGGCGAGGCTCGGCGGACGCACGGCCTTCGTGGGTAAGCTAGGCGACGACGAGTTCGGGCTGATGCTTGCCGGAATACTGAAAGAGAATGGCGTCTCCACAGAAGGCGTCTGCTTCGACAAGGTGGCGAGGACGGCGTTGTCGTTCGTGACGCTACGCGCCGACGGGGAGCGTGAGTTCATGTTCTACAGAAATCCTAGCGCCGACATGATGCTAACACCGCAGGAATTGAATCTCCAACTTATTAGATCTGTAAGTATCTATACTGTCACGGCTACATATATATTATGTATGTACACATATATAATGGCGGAATTACAAAAATAATTTGGAAGAGCTAAAACACGAAATATTTCGACTACATAAGAAGAGTGTTAAAATTGAAATTTTCTGATACAATATAACTTTTTTGTGATAAAGATAGAAATAAAAATAAAAATAAAAATAAAAATAAAAATAAAAATAAAAATGGACGTGTTTAAGCTCCATTAATTAGAGTTTAATTAGAGTTAGAGATTCTTAATGTTAATTATGATGACACGTGCAGGCTAAGATATTCCATTTTGGATCGATAAGCCTGATCGCGGAGCCATGTAGATCCTCACATCTGAAAGCAATGGAAGAGGCCAAGGCCGCCGGAGCACTGCTGTCTTACGACCCGAACTTCCGGCTGCCGCTCTGGCCGTCGGCGGAGGAGGCTCGTAAGCAGATGTTGAGCATATGGAACGAGGCAGATGTGATCAAGATCAGTGATGATGAGCTGTGCTTCCTCACCCAGAACACCACCCTCGATGATCAATCTTTATTGTCGCTTTGGCACCCCAACTTGAAGCTTCTTTTGCTCACACTTGGCAAAAAGGGATGTCGATATTACACCGAGGTATAATATACATATATGTGTGTACGTGTGTGTGGATTTTTGACTTCTTAGGGTAAATATTTCAAGATTGTTCTCTTAGTGTTTTTTCGTGAATGAGGCCATCATTCAACATACTAATTTATCATGTAATTCTATTCGTGATGTGTACATAGCGAAATTGAGTAGGAGAAAAGAAAAGGAAAAGCTAGTTGGATAATCTTTTGCTATGGAATATGTTTCAATTAAACTTTATTGATGCTCATGTTTTGCATGCATATGCCCAGAATTTCTGGGGAGAAGTTGAAGGTTATAGTCTAAAGAGGGTGGATACAACTGGAGCCGGCGATGCTTTTATGGGAGCCCTCCTGCGTAAGATCGTCGATGATCTTTCCATACTCGAGGTCAAATTCCAACCTATACTGCATTTTATACATTTTATATACTAGTTAAATGGGACGTGCAATACAAGTAGTTATCAATAAAATTAACATATAAATTAAATTTTCTAAAAATACACACTTTTACAATAATAATTAAGAAATACTCCATTCATCCACCAAATCGTTCATTTAATTCCATTTTGGTCCGTCCATAAAAAATATTCACTATATATCCTTTTTTGGAAATATAAACTCCTAAACCTATCCACTTATTTACAAAAAAATCACTCATGACCCACATTTTTACACCCACTATCCATTAATATATTTATTTATTATCCTCATGATCCACCTTTTTACATCCACTTACTTTACATTCATTACAATTTATAAAAATCTCTTGCCACCAAAATCAAGGAATGAAGATGGAGGGAGTAATATATATGTTTAATACTAGCTCGATTGTGTTATTTTATCGACAGGACGAAGCGAGATTGAGAGAGGTGGTTAAGTATGCAAGTGCATGTGGAGCTATCGCCACAACTAAGAAGGGGGCAATCCCTGCTCTTCCTACTCAATCTCAAGTCACCACTCTTCTCAACAAAGATCCTCAGAGGAAAAACCTATTCGGCTTTTCAAACTGTTTTCCCTCTGTCAACAAAGATATATAACTACTAACATGCTATATCAATAAAACCAACTATATGATTTGTATGAAGGCATATTAACTACTTAATCTGCAATTTTTCTTTTTTAATGTTTTCTGTACTTTTGAAAATTATCAAATTGTAAGTGTTGTTGTGTATTCATCAACCATATGTGTTCTATATATTCGATTTCTCAACATATATATATATATATATATATATAGGGGTCGGATCCGATGAGAACTTATCTTTTTGAGAACTTGAGAACCATGCATAAGACGTTGAAAATGATGCACAAAATAGTATAAAGTTGTGCAACAATTTTATAAAGTTTTCGTTATGCACAACTTTATGCCGTTTTGTTGATCCACTCCCTATATATATATATATATATATATATATATATATATATATATATATATAGTTAGTTTGGTTCAAATAAGAACCATTCTTATCCTAAAACTAAGAACCAAATGAATTAGTTATGAAAGTTGATGAATCCGTTGAGAAAGTTGATGAATTCAAAATTCAGAATTTTTCACCGGGTTCGAATCCCATGAGGCGAAAAATCTATTTTTGGATTCGATAACTTTCCTGGATTCATCAACTTTCACCGTGAATTCATCATTTTTGGTTCTCACGCTCACGATAAAAATAGTTCTCTCGTTAACCATCCCCTATATATATATATATATATATATATAGTGATGTTCAAATGAGAATCATCTTTAACGTGAGAATTAAGAACCACGAAAATTCGTTGTGAACAAAATGAATTCGCTATAAAAGTTGATGAATCTGTCGAAAAAGTTATTGAAATCCAACAATTTGGAATTTTCACACAAGGTTCGAATCTCATGAGAAGTGGAATTTTTTTTTATTCAATAAATTTCCAAGCGGATTCATCAACTTACACACCGAATTCATTATTTTTTATTCTCACATTCTCACGATAAAATGGTTAACACACCCCTATATATATATATATATATATATATATATATATATATATATATAGGAAGTGGATCAATGAGAACCACATCTTTTTGCGAACTCGTCGACCATGATAAGACGTTGAAGATGATGCACAAAGGTATAAAGTTGTGCATAACGAAAACTTTCTAAAATTATTTTGTTGTGCAACAATTTTAGAAAGTTTTCGTTATGCACAACTTTATACTTGTTTTGTGCATTATCTTCAACGCCTTATGCATGGTTCTCAAGTTCTCAAAAAGATGAGTTCTCACCGATCCAACCCCTATATATATATATAGGGGGAGTGGATCAATGAGAACCACATCTTTTGTGAACTCTGCGAACCATGATAAGACGTTGAAGATGATGCACAAAGCAAGATAAAGTTGTGTATAACTAAAACTTTCTAAAATTATTTTGTTGTGCAACAATTTTAGAAAGTTTTCGTTATGCACAATTTTATATTGTTTTGTGCATCATCTTCAACGCCTTATGCATGGTTCTCAAGTTCTAAAAAGATGAGTTCTCACCGGATCCAACCCCTATATATATATATCAATTGTTTTGGTGCATGACATATACCTTGCCTCATCCATATGCATGCGTTCTGCTTGATTTAAGTTATACTCCTATATGTTGGAAACGGATATGGTAGTTATTACAAATGAGTCGAAGACCATGATTTTCTACATATTGGCGGGTGGATAAGGAGGACATAATCAGGGCCGGTCCTGACAAATAATGGACACTGGACGAAACAACAAAAATTGGCTATTTTTCACTATGGAGATACAATTGAGTATATCTAAAAAGATGCATAATATATCATTTATAAAAGAATTATTATTTTTACAAAATTTGGGCCCCCAAAGTTTATAACAAAATTTGGGGACATTGAATATTTTATTTTTTGAAGGAATATTTATATTAATATAAGAGGATATATAAAATTTTGGGCCCCTAAAATGATGGGCTCAGGCGATCGCTTCATGCTCGCCCGCCTCGGGGACTACACGGCATAATTTATCCCCACCTGGTTAAATCTTCAATATTTCCTTTCCGCATTTTAGAAATCTTCGCATGATTTTTCACCATCTTATTGTTCACATTTAGCAAGTTAAACTCTATCTCAATTGATTTCCATATTACCTTGTGCTTCTGGCACTTAACTATAATTTATTCTACATTTAAATTATCAAGTCAAATTGAACAAGCAATTTGTTAAATTATCAATTTAAATTAAACAAGCAATTTGTTGAGGTATAAAATGTTTTGGACAACTGTAATTATATGTTCTCCCGTATTCATAAAGTTCACAAAACCAAATTCTCATAATTCCCTTCATATTTGGATCTGGTCGTTCCATGATCTCAATGTTATAATTATTTGGTGCACGTGAAAGTATATTGAAATTATCATCTTTAGGATGATTATCTTCGGGGGAATTTGAAGTGATATAATGTCTTTATATTGATTTTGTATTTTGTAAATTTTTTATCTTTAGCACCAATAGGTAATAAGTCTCCCGCACTTCCATAGTCGAGGAATATCAACAAATTTATTTCACCCACAATGGACTTCAATTCTTTGTGGTGTATATACAATTTGTTGAACTTCGAGTTCATAATGCGTAACTATATGAGATATTCTCACTCATTTGACAATCAATAATTTGTTTAACTTGAGTTCATAGTTTGAAATTTAAATGGTTAATCCAACGAGAATATTTCGACATTCTCTCATTCATATTTCATATCTTCCCCTAATGTCAGAGATAATTTGAGTTGGATTATAAAATCAACATATCGATTTATAAATTGATCCCCAATTATTGGGGCTATATATGTATGTTAGACAGAGTATACATATAATATTTCATAGAGAAAATATAAGTACGTTTGAGTGGTGATAAAAGAATAAGCTAAATGGGAAACCCTATTTTGGAGGTATTATAATCACACACTAATGTAAAATGGGAATGAATCCAAATATCCATGCCTTGATAATAATTTGGGTACTTGAATTTGAAATTCATCGTGACATAATTATAAGATACAATAATACATCATGTATAATTGAATTGATACTTCTGGATCAATTAATCTCTTCTAGAGAAGACAATACGAATGATGTCATTTGAAATTGTATCAATCCTTTAGGGGTTGTTTTAATAACATATTGCAAATGAATTTAAATATCATTGCACAAGTAGGAATTGAAAAATCAATGTCAATCAGATATAAAATTATATTTTTCGTCAAGGATAAACATATATCATCTAAAATATGAATTATTCTCCAAGAACATGTATTCCTCAAAAATATTAATTGTGCTACTTCAAAAGAAATAATTTAATTCAATATAATAAGCATAAAAATCAATCACATAAAAATAATAATTAAAATACTTCCGAAGATGATCGTCTCGATTGAAATAATAGTAAATAATAGCAAACATAAATAATAGTTTGAAATTTAGCAAACATGGACCACATTATACATATATATATATGTGTGTGTGGATTGGTTATAGAGGGAACTACCTCTTAGATAATAATTTAGAACCAATAACCACCGTTAGAATGAATAAGATCAGGCGATTCATAATTATTTAAATAGTCAAATCCCTAAATTTTCGCTATTTGGATTTTTCATATTTTATTTTTCGTTGTTCGTGTTATCTTGTTGTTCATGTATTCGTAGCTCTTGTACATGCTATCACATTTCAATTCATTGTTATGTTCATGTAATTCATGTTGTTGTGCATGTAATCGTAGTGATTGTGCATATGAGAACAATTATCGTAAATGAATATATAAAATCATTTTATTATAGGACTAAATTGTTACTATTAAAATTTGAGAATAATAAATGATTTATAATTAATCTTGACCGTTAGATTATAAAAAATGGATGGACCACATTAGTTCTTAAAAAAGTTAGAGTTATTTTGATCCACTCCATATATAGGGGGTGGTTATAAAAGGAACTACCTCTTAGATAAGAACTAAGAACCAATAACTACCGTTAGATTGAATAAGATATGATGATTCATAATTATTTAATGATAAAAATAGTCAAATTCCTAAATTTTCTCTATTTGGATCTTTCATATTTTATTCTTCGTTATTCGTGTAATTCATGTTGTTGTTCATGTATTCGTCGTTCTTGTGCATGCTATCACATTCTAATTCATTTTTATGTTCATGTGATTCATATTGTTGTGCTTATATTCGTAGTGATTATGCATATAGAACAATTATCATAAATGAATATACAAAATCCTTTTATTATAGGACTAAACGGCTACGCACCATTAAAATTTGAGGATAATAAATGATTTGTAATTAATCATGATCTTTAGATTATAAAAATGGATAGAACATATTAGTTCTTAATTTTCAAAAATTAGAATTCTCATATGATCCACTCCATATATATATATATATATATATATATATATATATATATATGAATTGGTTCATGTACATATAAGGCTTAACTTATAAATATGAGAATAATTATGGATCATTAGATTTTGTTATTAGAAGGATAAGATTTTAAGTTTTTTGGTTGTTTGTTTGGTAAGTTTTATTTTATTGAGGCCAAGAAGATAATTTAATTTTTTTAATAGCCACATAATTTTTAAGGGTATAGGAATGATGATTGATACAGAAATATCCACAACTGCATACAAGTAAGTATAAATGCACATTTGTAACTAAGTTCATTTGTGCACAACATTTGTAACTAAGTATGCACATCTGTAGAAGCTTAGGTTAACGTTTGTGAAAATTTGCACAAATGCTAACATAAATATTAAAGAACAAATGCAAAATTGTCGTCTCAAATGAACATATTTGCATCAACAGTGTCAGGGTGAACATATTTTTGGGACTTTGTCGTATGCTAAAAAAAACCCTAGTTTACATGTAACAGTTAATGAGCAAACTTAGGAATGCAAAGCGTGATTTCTGCATTAACTCTTCTGATTTAACTTTTTTTTACCCTCTGTGTAAATTTAATGAGTTAATTGGTGATGTCAGCATTCCGCGTATGAAATTGTGCATCAAATCTTGAACATTCATTTTAATTAATTAATTGTTGTTATTTGTTCTTATATTTACAATTATAAGGAATATCCACATCATAACATACACACACACACATATATATATAAGGTTTAATTAAAATTATTTTTAACGTGAAAACTAAGAATCACGAAAATTTATTATGAACAAAATGAATCTATTATGAAAGTTATTACATCTATTGATAAAATTATTGAATTCAAAAATTCGAATCATATATCAATTCAAAAATTTGAATTTTCATATAGAATTCGAATATCATGAGAGACGAATTTTTTTAGATTCAATAACTTTTATAATAAATTCATCATTTTTAATTTCATAATAAAAATAATTCACATATTAACCTCCCACACACACACATATATATATATATATATATATATATATATATTGATTACCACCTTCCTCTAACTTCCTGTGGGGTCCCGTGGAAAGCCCTAGTACTCCCCAGGCGCCCTTCAAAGTAGGGATAGTCTTTCCTTCTGAGTCTGCTCAATCAAAGTAGGGAGACTCTTTCCCCTTAATACTATCCAACTCTAATTCGTGAATTTTCTCAATCACAGCATTCGATATTAATTCTTTGATTTATGAGGAATCACGCCCAAGCTGTACATTCGAGGATCGAGGTTCTGCTTGATTCGACTTTATTCGAATTCTCGGTGAGATTAACTTCCGCTATTTGGTTTAATTGAGGTGAATTTGTGAAATATTAGAGTTGGATTCTGTTATCGTCACAGTCAATTCATGAAATGCTTGGCCCTTAAAGATTTTTTTTTAGCATAGGAATCAGATGCTATAGAGTTTGTATTGTGTGAATAAGTTCAATTTGGTGTAGATGGGGAAACCCTTAATTTTTGAGATTTGGGAAAAACCAGCAACGAGTTGTATAATTGGGATATGCAGTTTGATTTGGTTCTATATTCAGAAAAAGGGGATTGGGTATTCACCTGTGGGGTTGAGCTACGACACTGCACTGGAGGGTCATCATTGGCGGATAATCACATCTGCATTTTCACATATTAGCATCCTTCATCTTGTTTTCAATATGAGTGCTCTATGGAGTCTTGGGGTTATAGAGCAGTTAGGGCATGTAGGGCTCGGTGTCGAATACTATCTGCATTACACGATGTTGTTGGTTGTGTTGTCGGGTTTGCTAGTTCTCGGGATGTACCACGTTCTGATCCAAAAGTTCAAGATTGATTACTTCAGGAGAGTGACTGCTGTTGGATACTCTTGTGTTGTTTTCGGGTGGATGACTATATTGTCGACTAAGCAGCCCTCTTCGAAGCTGGAGCTTTTCGGGTTCCTATCACTTCCTATCAGTTTTGCACCATTTGAGTCGCTCATCTTCACGTCTATAATTGTGCCACAAGCAAGTTTTATTGGTCATTTATCTGGAATAATCATTGGTTACGCCATCGCCTGGGGTGTGATACATGGGATGAACAATTACTGGGCTGTATCGATGTTGGGCTGGATAGTTCTTGTTTTCGTTTTAGTTTGAAGAAGTCTGGTACATACAATTTCAGCTTTCTCGAGATTGAATCCGTGGAAGATTCTTCCTTACCATCTGTGCGGTTTCTTTCTTCTGGAAATGGCAGAACCCTGCAGATGAGTGCATCTGATATTGGTGCCAATCTTGTGTAGCTTCTTAAAGGAATTGGCTCTGCCTGTGCATTTAGTCTGAACGTGTAACTACGAGGATTTCACAGAATTTTGGAGTGTGAATAAGCTCTTTGATGTCTCAAAAAGCAACATTCTTGGATCTTAGCCCTCACTTGCAGCAGCTGTCGTATTCTTGTATCACGGTTTTTTCTTCTCTTGACCCTCTTGCTAGTAAGAGATAAGATTTTACACTCACTTATTATGTATCATACCAGTGGTGACTATTGGGATGGGTAAATGAGATTGATCGACTTTCATGCTGATTCAGATATCAAGCACATTTTTTGCATGTGGAGTACCTATTTTTTTTCATTTAGAATAAATTGAGTAATAAGTGAAAAATGCAAAACCTTATAAGTGAGCTTTTTTAATTGTGTACTGGAATAAGTGCTGATAATTAAATTTGTTCCAGACAGGATTGTCCGGTTAAACTGTATCCCAGTTATGAGATTCTGCTCTTTCCTTCCTAGGAAGATAGTGTAAAGTAAATTGGATTTTCATTTCCAGGCTTATGTGGAAGACTAGAAAGACATGTCAATTCTTTTGGAAGAAAAATAACAAATGAACCATTATTCAAGTAATGATATAGTAATTCTTTTTGATAAATTCCCAGGGGGTGATTCTATAGTTTGATCGTTTTCTGTCTGATAGAACCATCTATCTTAAGTAAAATTATATTTGCTTTCAACTGGTTTGTTTCTGTTATAAGCATCTCATTTGTTCGAATTCTAAAGCTCATAAGGATACCCCAGTTGCCAAATACTTATATGGCTTGTCGTTCACTTACAAAGTGGCTTTTATATTCAAATATTCCAAAATGGAATTACAATCCACTAATGCACGAACACAATCTGCAGTCACTATTTGAGATAATCTGCTTCTCTATTATACATGAGGTGAACACAAATGACGAAGTACTGCATCAATTTTGAATCACGCTCATTGCAAGGACTTCCCACACAATGCACGAAACTTATAACTATGATAAAATAAAGCATACCAGAGTTAACAGTAACACCTATCTCTTTCCTGCATCTTTGGTAGTAGTGTGATGATCATTAGCCACCTTGGCTAGAAAAAGGTGGGAAAATCCTTGCCCCAACGATTTCCAGAGACTCGTAGGTAATGGCGACTGCAAATTCCCCCTGCTTCCTTGAGACGGCGATTCAATTTGCACTGGAAACTCCCAAAATCTGCTCTGGAAACTCAGAGAACCGAATAGCTCCTAATTAAATCTTAAACCATGTTACCATTTGAATAGCTCCTAAAATCTGCTCTGGAAGCTCCGATTCTGTATGACCCTCAATGACAGAAAAAAAAAAATCTCCTTCATGAATAAATAAATAAATATTTCTTTAAGGGCCATCTCCAAATTAAATCTTATACCATGTCACCATTTAATTTTGTAGAATGTGTACTTATTCCATAATGAAGCACACGTAGACATAATAATCCAAGAAATGCGAGTATACGGCAAGTATCTAGCAACCATCTACACATGTAACATAAAATAATCCCAAATTTTGGAAGACCCTAAACGCAATCGTAAATCTAATAAACTTTATAGTTGTCTTCATTTATATCATTTGAGAGAGAGAGAGAATCATAAATACTAACCTTATGAACCAAGAGGGCATTCACTGGTTATGTCTACGATCAGCATTCTTCCATGAAGAATGGACCGAGTATTTATACATATCCACAAAACCAGTTGACCTTCTATAACCCTTCTCGTTTACCCGTGTCCAAACCTCAGCATAAGGACTGCAGTCAACTACTTCAATGAATTGAAGAGTAGGGCTCGTAAAAGAAGGTGGGAGCTGTTCTAATTCATAGCAATGCTTAAAGGTTAGGCACTCCAGCTGCATGAAGCAGGGAACCTTGGTCTTCAAGCACACCAGATCACTATCTTCGATCAACAGAAACTTGAGCGAGTTGAAACTGTAGGGGCCTGTCTCCCACTCTGCTCCTGTAAACGCGTAGCATCTCAATTTGAGCACTTCAAGATTTGGCAGCTCACCAATTATTCTCATGTATTCCCACGGATAACCTAGCCCGCTCAAACTCAACTTCTTGAGACTCGAGGGGAACATTGTACGAGGTGCAGGAGGGAAAACAACCCCGGACCTCAACTCTGGATTCACGACCACACATTTAAGTGATTCCAGCTTTTGGAGACTAGAAATGCGGTTCAAACAATGGAGGGAATCACCGTTGTCATCATCGGGTGCCAACTCAATTCGAACACCCAGCCTTTTCAGGTTAGGGGTTCCCTCAAGAACACTCTTGGTAATAGTTTGAACACTCACATCCAAGAGACTTGAAAGGTCTGGTAAAAGAGCACCATGATTGGGATTAGGCAAGTCTCTTCCCGTGACGTGCAGGTGCTCCAATCCCTTCATACCCCAGATTTTTCGATTGGCAGATAAGAAGAATCTTCAGAGGATTTGATACTCAGATGTTGACTCACAATCAAGAACTGCAGGTTCAAAAGTTTGGATATGGAACGAGGGAGCTCCCCATCAAAAGTGAGTGCAAGGTATCTGAGACCAACGTGCTTCTCTACTTCAACTGGGAACTCGTACAGACGGATACTAAGAGCATCCAATACCCTTACCAACTTTGTAGCTAAACATATTGGAACAGGGTATTGATGAGGTGGACCAACGCATAGCAGAGAACGAATAGTCGAAAGGGAAGCAACCGAGTCTTGGATTTCTCTTATGCCCAATAACATGCTATTACGAATGCACAGTCTGCGCGGACTTTTCGTGCCATCTGAATAATTATCTGCGTAAGTATTCAACGCATGGAAAAACTTGCTCTTCACAGCTTCACTGTTGGATAGATACCAAAAGACAGAATGGAGGCGGCAAGTCTTGATTCCAAAATTCGAGCCCTTCTTGCAGGCCATAACAAGACTTCTGTCTAAAAGCTCCGATAAACATTTTGCAGCAAAATCTTGTATTGATCGGGACATATCTGGTTCAAGAAATCTCTCAGCAATACAAAACTTGACGACCTTGGAGGTTTGAGATCTCATAATTTTGAGAGAAAATTCCCAAGTACAGAAAGCATGCTTTTAAGTGGTGATGTAAGCTCTCATAGCTTGGAAGTAGTACCTTTGATGTTTCATCATGTGCTTGCCTAAAAACATAGTTTTTCTTCTCTGCTACCTTATCCCAGAACTCTCTAGTCTTCTCGACTCTGGATAGGAGGTCAGCAACTGCAAGGATTAAAAGAGGAAGACCTTCGCAATTCTCAGTGATCATCTTTCCAGCTTTCTCCAGTTGAAAAGGGCAAGATTCTTCAGAAAACACCTTCTGACAAAAGAGAGACCAACTCTCTTCTTTATTTAACAACCGCATATTGTGAATCTTGCCCAGTTCTGCTACCTCTGCTAACCTAGTCGTCACCAAGGTTTTACCCTTGATGTCTGGAAATAGCTTTTGCAAGAGATGCAAAGGCTCTTTGTACCACACATATCCAAAACGATAAGGCATTGCTTATGAGATAACTGTCTGCACAAATCCTGAGCTAATATCTTGTCTGCTTTCATATGCATTTTATTTAAGTCGGGATATACTTGAGCCAGAATATCGACCAGTATTTCTTCTGACTGATACTTCGGGCCTAAAGTAATCCACACACAATGGTCGAAACGATTTAAAGTAGACTGATCTGCAAAAACTCTTTTAATGAGATGAGTCTTGCCAATACCCGCCATTCCAAAGAACGTCATAATTTCCATTTTAGGAATCAATCTTTCTGGGAACATCTGCCTCTTTAATTTTTGAGTCACACTGGGTAATGTAGTCAGTGTTAAGATCCCTGGCACCAAAAACCTTTTCTCATCCAAATTGCACAGCTCGTCTATGATTTTATGAAACTGGCAAAGATAAGAATACATGCATCCAAGTAAGAGTTTAATTCATTGTAATGATAAACACAATAGATCTCCTATGCGACTTGAACTATCATGGTTATAAAGACAAATGCACAAAATCAAAATTTAAATTCCAATCACGAGATCTCCATTCCACCAACTAAGTCATTCACATGTCCTAACGAGCTCCGAAATACTTATGAGGACTATGCAAGCATTACAAAACAGATTAGCATTATGATCAAATTAATACCATGAAACAAGTTGAGAATGATACCTCCGATATTTCATCAGCAACCATGAAAAGTGAACTTTCTTCTTTTGCAGCCAGCTCATTCCATAACTCCGGCGTCTTATCGACATTCAATAAGAAAAGTATAACCTTGCTGAGCACAAGGCGGAGGCCTCGACAATTCTCTGCAATCTTCTTTCCAGCTTCCTCAAGTTGTGCAGAGACAAACTCCGAATCAAACAATGCTAGGCGAATAAAATCCCAGCAGTAGTCCACAGTCAACATGGAGGCCATCTCATAGATATAAAGACTCTCTGCATATTGAGCTACTTCCATTGAGGTAGTTGTGAGCAAGATTAGGCTTCCATTATCTTGCTGTGGAAATGACCTCCTTAAAAAGTCCCAAACCTCCACACTGCATATATCATCTAGAACAAGCATATATCGACGGCCCGTCAAAGATGCGTGCAGATATTCTGCTATTTCGTCTTCGCCTTCTGAAATAAGCAATTCATGGATGCCAGGATCTACTTGAGCCACAATGCTCAAGAGGATGTCCTTGCATCCATGATTTGGGGCAACGCTCGCCCACCCACCGCAGTCAAAAGCTTCTTCTTTCCCAAGATATAAATCAGCAAAAACGTTGCTGGCAGCAACCGCCCTACCCGTCCCACCGCCCGTCCCAACGATGGAGAAAACACCAAAATCATCCGGCCTCATGCGACTAAGCACGTCTTCTTTTATCTCTTCAAATTCATCAGATAATCCAACCATCTTTGCGCTGAAATCAGTGTTAGGGCTGGAAGCAGCAACTTCTTCAGACAATGGTGGGTTGTCCAGCTCTTTGACGTACTCCTCTTCCAAATCTTTCACCGTTGCAATGAACGAATTGATCTCTTCAATACCCTCACGTCCAGTTGCTGAGAAATTTAATTCCAAAATATCCTCAAATTTATGTGCTTCATCTCGGATTCGTCTCTCCAAAGCATCTAACCTCTTGCTGCAGCGGCGGCCGGCGGTGTCGTCCGATTTTGCCAGAACTCGTTGTAATGACTTCATGGCATCGTGAGCCAGTTCCAACAATTGTATTGTAGGCCTCGCGAGCAGCAGTTCCGGCGACGCATTTACAGTTTGATTGGGGGTTCCTTGCTCGTAAAGTTGAATGTAAATGCCAAGAAGGGCGTGTAGTGTTTGCTTGAGAGAAATCAAAGCAGCATACGCCATCTCTCTCAAACGCTGTGCGGTGATAGTGGTGGTGGTTATGGCGGTGGTCCAAGTGTATGCCGTCGTCTGTGCGGGGGCGATGACAGGATAAAACTGGAGTCAACTGTAATGAATATGATTCCCACACGGACACGGTCACACGGGCCTATCATTATTGGCTTTTCGGGGAAGTAAAAAAACATGGCAAGGTTGTCTGTTTCGTGGTTTCAAATATTTTATTCCGTTTGAGAAGAAGTAGTTGAGACAGGAGTCAAAAGAAATTTAAATTGATAAGGATCATGGTTATTCAAACACGGTTAATTAATTTCAGTATTGGATTTTGATAAGGATGAAAATAGTCTTAATTGGGCTAAGCCCAATTAAGGCCCATTAAACAAGAAGAAAACCTTAATCTACGTAGCCTCTTCGTCTTTTTCTCCACGGCATTTCTCTTCCAGTTCTTGTCCTCTGCCAACAAACAAAGAAAAGCGAGAACCACAATTTCTCAACTATACTTGGTGACAAAAGCTGGATGTTTGCTCGGAGGATTTAAATGATTTAAGTTGAAGAGAAATTAACCATACATGGGCGTGATCAAGTTGTTCTGCAAGACTTCATCTTTTTGCATGGACAGACTGATTCCCAGCCCCAGTGACGTTGGTCCAGTGAACAGCTTGATTAGGAATAATATCAACAAAATCTATTTCCGTAGGTCAAAACAAATTGAATACGTGGAACACTAACGTGTAACATCGAATCACGACATTAAAAGCTCTCGCCAGAATTGCTCTGACAGAATTGCATATGATGATAAATGTGTGACGTGGCGTCATCATATATAGTTATCATATATGTAAGGACTCTTGTTTTCGGATAAGAACCGACTCCTCACACGCACATCTGATTCGAATTATACGCCAAATATCTCGTAAGATCTTTACGTATCTTATTCCTATCTGAAAACAATTCATACTTATCATATTTCATACTTACATCTATAAATATCCTCATTATTCAAGGTTCGATACACAATCTTAAGCTGGTCAATAAACCTTAAGTATAATACATCGCTGACTTGAACATCAAAGTGTCTCTCCGGAGCATTCCTCTAAGCTTGTTTTGCAGGTTTTGACCAGGAAACGACTAATATCAACGAGTTAAGTTATCCCAAATGAATATGTAGTTGCTTTCTATCCGATTTCACAACAGAATGTCCAAACCAGGTGATAGGATACTACCAACTATTGATTCCAAGCATCGGGCCCAATATAAATGGCCTCGACATTAAGCTCGGCCTATGTGAATTCGGCCCAAGAAGACTCCTCGACCAACTACAACTCTAATCGCAATTGGAGACGTAGAAGATTCGGATGCATATCTAAAAGAATCCTTATGGAAGAAGACTTTGTATTAGAGTCCAACTCAATTTGAATTAGAGTCAAACTCTAAATGATGGTATATAAATAGAGGCTAGATTAGAGGAAGAGGGGACTCGGATCTACAATCATCCACACTCGGATCGATCACTGATCATCTACTCTTTGTAATCGCTTCTCATACACTCAATACACATATACTCTCTCTTGCCCGTGGACGAGATCTATTTTAAAGATCGAACCACGTTAATTCCCTCGTGTTCTTTATGCATTTATTACCTGACGAAATTAAGATCGATCACCGGCGCCGTCTGTGGGAACAAAATTTTGTGTTTTCGATCAACTTTTCTCGTGGAATCAATCACAACGATGAGGAATACAAGAAGCGCTACATCCAGGGCTGTTACCGGCAACAACAATAACGGCGGCAAAAACGCGCCAAACGTGGCCCGGGAAAAGCCCGATAAGAGATACGACCCCCGAAGGACATGTTCGAAGTCCGGATGAGCAAGGCAACCCTAGCAAGCTGTTCCGGAGTTGGCGATCGACAACGCCACGGTGGTTCGACGGTTACCTCCAAAGAAGATTGGATCCTACAGAGACCTAATGGAAGCCTTCCATCGAAGATTCTTCCAAAAAGCTGAGTCCAAAACCACCTCGGCTCAGCTCCTCACCGTGAGGCAAAGCCGAGGAGAGTCCATCAGCGACTTCATGACTAGGTTTAATAAGGAGAGCCTAAAAGTCGAGGATGTAGACGACCTCCTCATTATCCCGATAATTCCAAGTAGGCGACCTCGTACTTCAAAGTAACGAAGTCAGCAAAGCTACAAAGCTCGGCAAGATAGAGACCACATGGGAAGGACCATACCGAATTATAGAAGTCCTCGGAAAAGGGTCATATAAGCTCGCTCATTTATCCGGTACATCGTTTTCATTAATAAAATCTTTTTCTTGTATATTTCATTTGTCACTTATGTATACCCTCTTCAGAGGACGAACTATACCCTCTTCGGAGGACGAACTATACCTTCTTCGGAGGACGAACTAAACGCGCGTGAGGGGACCACCCCTAACGATAAAACTTGCCAAATAAGGAACCTATACCTTCGTTTATTTCGAGGAAGAGGGGACCACCCTAGCGATAAAACTTGTCAAATAAGAAACCTATACCTTCGTTTATTTCGAGGAAGAGGGGACCACCCCTAGCGATATTTCTTGCCAAAAAAGGAACCTATACCTTCATTTATTTCGAGGAAGAGGGGACCACCCCTAGCGATATTTCTTGCCAAAAAAGGAACCCCTACCTTCGTTTATTTCGAGGATGAATTACCTTCGTAAGATACGAGGACGAACTACCTTCGTTTTACGAGGATGAATTACCTTCGTTTATATACGAGGACGAACTACTTCACCTCGGCCTTCCGCAGGCCGACCTCGGCCTTCGTCGTCTCCGCCTCGGCCTTCCGCGGCGACCTGCCTCGCTCGCCTCGACCTTCCGCAGCCACCTCGGCCTCGCCGCCCGCCCGCCTTCCCCAGCCGCCCGGCCTCCGCCTCCGCCCGGCCGCAGCCGCCCGCCTCCGCCGCCTCCGCCCGCGCCTCAGCCGTCTTGACTCCGCCACCTCCACCGGCCTTCCGCAGCCGCCGGCCCGCCGCCTCGGCCTCCGCCGGCCGACCTCGGTCCCGCCACCTCCGCCGCCGAGCCCCGGCCGCCTTCTTCGTCATCCCAGCCTTCACCTCGGCTACCGACCTCTACACAACGCCCGGCAAGGTGAAGCGGCGACGATGACTTGGCACAACGCCGGCAAGGTGAAGCCAAGCGGACGATGACTTCGTGTAATATCCGTAGTTTTAATACTTAATTACGATAATAAATTCGTAATTAGCATTATTAATTCAATAATTAAAACCTAATTAGTCAACTCTTGACTTTGACCAAGCATAATTGGATAATTTCGTATGAGATTCATCGAGGCTTAGTGAATTAAGGAATATAATTTTCAATATTCCTTCGAACGTAATTTCCAACGTCGAATAAATTCGACGATTCGTCTTCTGATGAGTATTAAGCGGTTAAGCTTAATTTGAAATTCCTATTAATATAGGAATAAATAAAGTTGTAACTAACTTTATTTTGAACATTTTAGAGATAATTAAACTATGAGAATTTAGAGACGTTTCAAACGCTCACGTTTAGAATAATGCGATAACTTTAGCATATGATCTCGAATTATAAAATTCAAATTTCTATAATTATATTATTATATAAGAGCATTATTTATCATTAAATAATGCTAGAAAATTAAGAATGCAATGTACCTTATTTAATGGGTTTCGAAAACCCTAAGTATTTAAATTAGGGTTTTATGATCTAAATTGTTTTTAAATACTTTCTATGATTAAATATATTATCTAAGACATATAATATGTCACATAATTATGTAGTAGCTATTTTATACAAAGAAATAAAATGGTTGGGAATGTCTTAATAATTTTCGAAAATTGTGGGTCCTAAAGTATGATTTAATATTTAATTTTATCTAATTAATTATATATGATAATTATTATATTAATATGATATTATTATAGATAAAATGAGATGTAATACAATTTGCACAAGTGTGGGAACACACTTGCATATAGGGGACGAAAATTTAGCTACTTTTAGTGTGATTTTATGTAAAAATATCATCTTATAATTAATGAGATGTTATGATTAGGATCTTATCATATATGAGTTGTAAAGTAGCATTAATTAGCAAGTTGATCAACTAATCCTTGGCTCATTAATGTGGGAGCCGAAAATTTTGAAAATATAGGTTGAAAAATTCTTAATTTCATACTATATATTAATGTCATTTGTATAGTTGAAATATTTGACTTTTCTAAAGCAACTTTATACTATAATAATAATATGATAATAATATAGTATATAATATGAAAATAATAAAAATTCACCCTATTTAATTAAGCATGGCCGAGATTGGTACATGAGTGTACAAATGTGATTAATTCTTTCATTTCATAATAATTATGATATAAAATAATAATTAAATTATTATATAACATAATAAGGTATATAAAATATGAGAAAAATAAAAATCAATCCTAAGTTATAGAAATAGGCGACACACATACAACACTTGCTATAATGTGATGATTTAATTAAATTATGATACAATGTATTTAATTAAGGATAAGATGACTTGGTGATGAGTTGTACATGATCAATATCAAATTTTTGTCTCACACCAAGAGGAGGTGCCGATTTTGTTGAAAATTTGAGCAAGTGTATTAGATATTATTTCATGTAATTATTATGTTACAACTTGTAAATGTTTATAAATATGAGGAGAGCACAACACTCTCCCATTTACAAACCTTAGGTACCGAAACCATAGTGAAAAATTTAAGAGAGAGTTCATCAAATTCCAATCCCAAACTTAGATCAATTAAACCTTGCCGGTCAAAATCCGTACCGATTAAAAGGTTAGAATTCGTCCTAGCTTCGAATACATGCTTAAATTTTCGAATTTCATCCGTTAAATTTTAAGTTATGATCTTAGTTTATATATATCATTTTCGAAAATTTTAGATCTTGTGTTAATATGTTTAGATATTATGTTTATACTATGTTATTAAGCATGTATATTAATTATATCATGAAATTAAGCATGCTATTAAGTTTATGCATTGGACCGAAAACTTAGGGGTGCTATATATTGATGATTATAATTTTTAATTGTTGATTTAAGCATGGAATAATGATCTAGGGTATTAATTATGCTTATATGAATTTATGTAGAATTTTTGGAAAACTATAGCTTATATTTTGATGAATACCGAAAATATATGTATATGTTATAGTGTTGTGATATAATTCATATTTAAGTGATATAATAGCATATTAAGTGTGTAGATTCATAATATATGGTTGTGAGGATTTATTGAAATTTATAAAAATTATTTGGACCTAAGTTGAAATTTTCAAACATGACTTAGGTAAATTAAATTCAATAGTTCATAATAAATAACAATTATGTTATAGTAAGCATAATTGAGGGTGATTAATTGATATATGAATTTATTGGAATTTTTAAAAAATCATTTGATGGGTTATTTATGAAAACCGAAAATATTTGTGTATAATACTAAGGTGTATAAATTTTATTTGACTAAGGTAATTACATATTATCAATCACATGATAAAATAGTGTGACATGTGAATTTATAAGAATTTTTGCACAAGTCTAAGCTATTTAATCCATAATAGCCGAAAATTTTATATTATGTGTATTAATGTTATAAATTTATTTTATCAAGAATAATAACATAATATGATCTAAAATAATGTTTTAGACATAGTATGATTTTATAGGAATTTTTGGAACAAGAATTGCACATAAAATGATAAGAATTTCATAAATAGTTGAAAAAGTCAAAATGTTGACTTTTTGTTGACCAAAGTCAAAATTATTGACTTTTGGTTGACTTGGTCAAAATAGTTGACCAAAATCGTTGACCAAGGTCAACGGGCACGCAATTCGATAATGCGTGATCAATGTGACGTAGTACGTTTAGTAACAAACAATGCTACTTACGTTACGTAAGTACATTAAAACGTACATTATATATTAAAAAGATATAATATCTCTTATAAGTTAAGAAATTTCATAATCGGTATCAATTGATTAGGAAACGTCAAAATAAGTCCGACGTTAGCCTTATTTGATCCGTAGAACGTTATAGACTATGTTCGTTTCTATCGAACGTGACCGACGTACTAAAATGATTCTTACGTAAAGGTGATACGTGGACGGGACATTGACGTAGGAAAAGAGAACCTAGTATAAAGACCTACGTGTACAAGGTGGGCTTTACTCGAAAACCCTTTTATTTACGATGCTTTCTTCGACAAGTATTTATTTTCAAGCTTTCAGTTGAGAAATGATTATGAACTGTTATTCAATTACATGCCCAAAATATTTATGTTTTAACGTATGTATCCTATCATGTTGTTGGGCGAGCCAACTATGAATGTGAATCAGTTATTGGGTAGCTCCCAATTTTAAAATCGATATCGGATCCTAGTCAGATGCAGAATTCCTGGCTAGGGTTAACGTGTACACCAGCAGTGATCGTGAGTCGTTAGAACATCATCGGCCGGTCATGGATCCTAGTCAGATGCAGAATCCCTGACTATGTGATTGTGAGCCGTTAGCAACATCTTCGGCCGATCACGGCGTCGGTAGAAGGAGGCCTACTTCTACGACGTGAGATCAGTTATGGACAGTTATGTAAATGATACGGATCATACGAAATGAAAATGCTGCTGCAGCTAATCTTTTGATAAATGATAAAGTATTTTAGTATTCACGAGTTATTTCAACTAAAATCCTCGTGTTATACTTACGGGCGATGTAATTAAATGAAATTATTTTGGCATGAGTCCACTAAGTGCAATCTTGTACTTACCGCATGTTTGTTTTTAAATGTGCAGTTGAGTCAATGATGGGATGGACAAGTGTTGAGCAGTTGGAGTTTTTGTCGCTAATAGTTTACCTTGGATGTATATCGTCATATATGCATTCACATGCTTTCCGCTGTTCAAAACACTTTATTATATTTTGGATATTACTTATGTTACCTCCAGATCAGTTGAATCCTTTTGTTGATGATCTGTTGGTCTAGTTTGTATGAAATCGTTGTGTGTTTATCTATAAAAGTTTGAAGTCTTGAAAGGTTGTTGGTCATTATGTTCTTAATCCCTGCTTAGTTAGTAACAGTCCCGTCTAATCCGTACTTTAGATGGACGGGCTGTTACACTTCGCACACGCCTCGACAAAGTGAAGCGGCGACGTATGACTTCGGCACAACGCCTCGGCAAGGTGAAGCCAAAGCGACGTATGACTTCGACACATAGCCTCCGGCAAAGGTGAGGCCAGTAACACATGACTTGGCGAACGCCTCAACAGGATGAAGCCGGCGACATACGACGGCGAACGCCTCAACAGACGGCCGAAGCGACATACGACGGCGAACGCCTCGGCGGGACGAAGCCAACGACATACGACTTGGCGTAATACCTCGGCAGGCAAAACCAAGCGACATTCAACTTCGACAGATCAGACGCGCCCACCTCGCCGGACTACGACCCGCCGACGACGTCAACCACCGTCCCTCCATCACGACCTCACTTCTACGTCTTTTTTTTGGGGGGGGGGGATGTGATAGGAAACGGCCCAACTACTAGGCCCAAGCATCAGGCCCAATATAAATGGGCCCCGACATTAAGCTCGGCTTATGTGAATTCGGCCCAAGAAGACTCATCGACCAACTACAACTCTAATCGCAATTGGAGACGTAGAAGATTCGGATGCATATCTAAAAGAATCCTTATGGAAGAAAACTTTGTATTAGAGTCCAACTCAATTTGAATTAGAGTCCAACTCAATTTGAATTAGAGTCAAACTCTAAATGATGGTATATAAATAGAGGCTAGATTAGAGGGAAGAGGGGGACTCAGATCTACAATCATCCACACTCAGATCGATCACTTGATCATCTACTCTCTTTGTAATCGTTTCTCATACACTCAATACACATATACTCTCTCTTGCCCCGTGGACGTAGATCTATTTTAAAGATCGAACCACGTTAATTCCCTCGTATTCTTTACTGCATTTATTACCTGACGAAATTAAGATCGATCACCAGGTAAATTCTATCCTTTTATCTCTAAATTGTTGTACGAATTTCAACCCAACTCTATCGACTAATGTTGTCTGTGGAAAATATGAGTTTTGGCGTGAGATTTCCCTTATGATTATGTGAATAGTCATCATATTTCTATCTTGATGCGTGATTTTGCGTGGTTTTGGAAATTAGATTTCCCTTCTGATTATGTGAATAATTTTGGCGTGATTTTGGAAATGAGAACCAAACCTATATATATATAGAGAGAGAAAGAAAGAGAGGATATATCATATAGTATCCGAACCTGAAATAATATGTAGTACCTAATCTCATCCATTCATCTTATAGATCCTATGGTATATATATTTTTTTTAAAATTTTATTTTCGTTGATTTCATTACAATAAAGGTATATTAGTAATTTGATTTGTTATTTAATTGAGAAAAAACAAACCATGCATATAGTTGAACTGACTTATGCATATAAATGAATACAAAATATATGAAGTTTAATACAAACATGCATGTACGTTGGAAGCATGTGTGCATCTCTTAATGTCTGTTGGCCAACATATATATTTATGTTTTCTTATATGCATGAACATGTTTTAATATATACATGAATGTGCTTTGTCTTATATTTATGTTTCGTGACCAAAGATGCATGTTTATGTTTTGTTATAGGCACGAATATATTTTGTTATATGCATAAATGTGTTTTGTCATATGTATGTTTGTGTTTCGTGCCAACATGCAGTTTTATGTTTTGTTATATGCATGAATGTGTTTTGTTATATGCATGAGTATATTTTTCGAGAGCAAATCTCTCGTTCATCATTCTCCGTCAATTATGTTGTCTCTTTCCCCAATTACTGATGAATTTCACCGTAAACCATCGACATAGCCTTCATCTCTCTCGATTCATTAATCATCTATCAAATTCATCTACTATTTTTTTCTCAAAATTCATCAATTTTGTTCTCATTTTTGTCCTTTTTTTCTTTCAAAATCTATTGTTTGTTGTTGTTCGTGTGTGTCGCCGCTGATGTCCGTCGGTGCTGCCACCGCCGCTATCCGCTGCAATCGTTGTGGTTGATTTGCTTTCTTCTCCATTTTGTCCATTACGAAAATAAAAAATAAAATAAAAAATGGATTGTCACGTGTCAGTTGGTGGTGTGGCCACAAGTTCAAAATATGTTATCTAGATTGTGTACTACATACTACTTGAGAATTGAATACTACGGGAACTTAACCCTATTGATGGATCTCGTTGGGTACGTACTGGTGTATGAGGGGGAATACACCAGTTAGACAAATTTTAAAAATTCTTTACAGACCGACCGCCACTCGATGCAAGATGGTGATCGGATAACCGTCGATCAAGATCTTGTTGGTATCACCGATCGATTCGATAAGAGAAGTCTGGTACTAAGAGATATCAGTTAGCAAACCTACTGACTGTTAAGATAGCTGATTAGTTGGACTGATAACTGATGTGCATGCGAAATGTATTGGTTACTGTATTTGCCTTACTGAAAACCTTAAACTGATTCAAAACACTTAGCCAAATATTCTTTAGTTAGTTTTCAGTTATATCTTTTCAGTGTCAAACTGATACTAATATATGGTTTCAAAACTATGATGTGCTGTTGAGTGCCGGTGATGACAGTTCAATAACATATAATATAAATAATGATACTGAAAGTAAATAACACGTTGAATTTTACGTGATTCGAAGAGATCAGCTCCTACGTCCACGGACTGATTGCTCAGTCAATCCACTAACTTTAGATTTTGTCTTGTTTGTAGGTACAAAAGTAAACCTAGATACTGAATTCACCTTACAGTACTCGTCTCACTTGGTGTTCTTCCTACGCTTCCGGGTGCTAGGAAATCTTTGACTGCTTACGGAAGCAGTCAACCTAACCTCTAGCTTACGGGTGCTACATAAACAAACTTTCAGCAACTGACACTTCGTTGCTTACTTGATCAAACTTCTACACAACTTTTGGGGGGTTTTGTAGGGAGGTTTTCAACTAATATTCTGAATTGATACAGACATCAAACTCAGTATGTCTGACTTAAGATAAACAAGATGGATACCATAAACTTAAAGAAGTATATACTGAAATCTCTAGCTGATAAGTATATGTGAGCTTTTGAGATCTACTGACAGCAATGTTAACTTCCTTCTTCGAAATCGTTGTTTGAATGTTCTTGAGCTTTGGCTTTGAATGCTTTGAGTATTCAATTACGCAGCGTTTCGGTAACCTTCAAAGATTGGATTATACGCGTATTTATAGAAAGGAAGATGAATAGTGTCGTTGGAGGGAGCACCAATCATATCCTTCTATTTGTCATTTAAATTATTCACGTCGAGAATCCTCGTACGTCGCTATTAGAGTCTGCATCATCGTACAATGTAGCTCTGTAACTCTGAAAAGGTCTTCTGGCATGTCAGAATCTTCTGCAGATACGCTACCACACGTGGCAAGTGAAACACTTAAGGCTTACTGTTTCTTCAGTTGAATTGACTCCGTGTTTTATCAGTGTGTTGACTTTAGGTTGAGTCAGTCAAGACTGCTCTGTGTTTCTCAGTAGGCTGGACTCCCATTTTTGGTTCGGGTTGCAAAACTGAAGTGATTAATTTCACATATTAAAGATGAACTAGACGCAGAGTCCGTCGTAGATATTCGGCCAAAATTTATGTAGCTAGGTGGAAATTATCTGTTCCTTTTCATCCATCTCTCTTTGTAGCCATAAGTTTTGCAGGGATATTCGGCCAAAATTTATGTAGTTATGTGAAAATTATCTTTTTCTTTTCATACATCTCTCCTTGTAGCCATAAGTTTTATGCAAAAAATTATTTTAGCACCCTTTGTAGTAAAAAAGTTTCCATTTTAATTCTCCAAAACGATAGTTCTGGGTCCACCACCAAATTTTTTCAATGAAAAGAAATGATAATACTATTTCATATTTGAACTCTACATCTATATTGTCTAGTAACAATAGAATACAGTTGGCCCGTTATATATAAATAATTAAATTTAATATAGTAGCAAATAAATGACAGAAAATCTGTCTGTAGCAACCCAAGTTAATTTTACAAAACTACTCGCTACATTAGCTTCAAATTAGAAGATTAATTGAATAATGGACAGTAAATTTTCTTTTTTGTTTTTGTTTTTTTGGAGAGCCATTTCTAATTTGTTTAGCTTAATGATTTTTTCTTGTGATTCTATACACAGCTACCATTTTTCTCATTATAGTCCCCTTCATTAAAAAAATATAATAAAAATAAGTAAATGTTCTTTCTTACTCCTATAGTTCCAATTTAGATATTTAATAAAGGGAGAAGTTTATAAGTAACCAAAAGAAATAGTGGGAGAAGTTTTATATCCACACTCATAAAAACATGAGTTTTATAAATGCACGGTGAGTTCAGTTTTTTTTTGGTGAGTCCGAGAGAGAGAAAGAGTGAGTGAGTCCATGAGAGAGAGAGAGAGAGAGATAGATAGATAGAGAGAGAGAGAGAGAGAGAATTGTATCCGTTTGAGAGAGAGAGTAGGACGGCTGAGAGGAGAGAGAGAGAACATTTTTTAATTTTTCGGGGATATTTTGGTCTTTTTAAACCAAATATTATAAACTCATGTTTTTATGACTAGTATAAAACTCATATTCCTATTTTTTGGCTACTTACATATATTAGCACTATTTGCCAAATCATCTTTGAATTTATCATTTACATAATTTTATGTTAGTGATGCTCTTTAATTTACAACTCCACTTTGAAAGCTGTAAATTTGCGACTAATTTGCGACTTAGGCCTATGTAACTTGTTAATGAAGGCTAAAATCATATCATTCACAAATTAGTCATTGTTTAGTTGTGAATTGCCCATACATTATGGTCATTCACCACTATACCATAATTTAATTGTGAATGGTAATAAAATAGGGGTAATTCACAATCAAGCAATAGCTAGGTTGTGAAATAGTGATTTTTTCTTCTTACAATTCACAACTAAGAATTAGTGTGTTTTGCCCACGATTCACAAGTAAGAATATCCTCAGTTGTGAATTAATTTTTTTTACCTATAATTTATGAACTAAGATACTGCTTAATTATAAATTACCTTTATTTGACAAAATATACAGTAAAAACAAAACAACTTTTTAAATTTTGTAGCTCATTTTTATCTTTACTAATATCAAAAAGCTATTTTCTTCCTTCACTCTAAATTTTACCCTAATGAAACATCTTTAAAACATAAACATATCCAAGAACACAAAAAATCAATTAATTCATACTCAAGTTAACATCTACCTTCCAGGTGCATGAACTCACTCTTTTTTTTATATAACTTTAATAATTAAGTCTTATGACTAAATCTAATTGTAATTACAATTTATGAGTATTAGTTTTTTACGGTGATGCCAAATACCAAATATCGGAGATGAATATATAAATTTTAATATGAAAAATATTGTTAATTTAATTGATATAAACTTGAAAGTGATTACGCGTACATAGTTAATATTCATTTTTATAAAACTCTAATAAATACATGCAAACATAATTAATTCTTTTACATATTTTAAAAATAAACGTATTAACCAAATGAAAAGTAACTAATTAGTGGCTACAAAAATCACTAGTATTTCTCATTTGGTTAATTACTTGAGTGAACTTGAGGGATTAGTCAATTGATGTTTTGTGTCCTCCAATCTGTTTGTGAACTGATGGTATTTTGTTAAAGTAAAAATTAGTTCTTATTTATATATAGCAATTATCATCAACATAATAAATTTTCATAAATTAAGATTGTATTAGTAGAAATTTTATTTATGATAACGGATGATAGGGCAAAACCCAACAATACTTATATTTTCAATTTGTATCCTAAAAATATCTAATAATACCAATAATTAGTATGAATGTTAGTTTAGCATCAAATATTTGCCCTTAATTTTTATTTTTATTTTTTGTAATGAAGAGGAATCACGATCCATACATGTACACGAGATGATAAGGAAGATAAACAACATTATACAAGCTCTGTCCAAACTCCAAAGGAATACTCTTTACCCTTCTTTTTATGAAGAAAAAAAAGACAATATTTCGTCCAGCATATATTAAGTGACTTTGACGATGAAAATTCAGGACCTATAAAATTACGTTATAATTACTTGATCTTTTTCTTTAACATATAATTACTTGAGTTTGATGATAAAGAAAATTATTATTTTTAATGGAAGAAATTAGTGGGGGTTACAAATCCTAACCTACCTTCTTCTTTTCTCTTCTCTTCACTCTATCATATCATACCATATCATGAATTTGAATAATATTACAAAGAATTCTAATAAATCACACAATAACCAAACCAGTATAAACTATACAAATATCCAAATAAAATGAAACTAGTATGACTCAAATCAAAGACCTCTTGAAAAAAGATCTTAATACCTCAATTTTACCACTTGGATCAGACTCACAGTTGATTCATCTCTTATGAGTTCATAGATTTAATATTATTTTTATTTTAATGATTTATTTGGTTGATGTAACTAACAGGCTCATTTAAAACATTGGAAGGCCCAGTAGTCAGTATGATGATTCTGGGTTTTTATCAGAAACAGGTGGCTTGTAAAATCCTTGCAATTTTTCTTTGCTGTATACATTCAAATGGTTATCAAATATTTAAATATAATAAGCCATTATTTTGTATGAAAAAAGCTTTATGGAAAGTTCTTCTCCATCAAATAACACGGAAAGAGAAGGAGAAATATAAAAATCCTCGAGAAAATGAAATAACAAATTAAGATTGGTTTCGCTTAATCGTTTCCATAAGTTGAATTTATTGGGCCATTTCAAATAGACTTCAAGCCTCTTAATATTTTTTTCTAATGACCGGGCTAGTCCAACAAGACTTTTACTTATTAAGACCACTTCTCTACATTTATTTTCTTTCACTATATAATTGCTATTATAATAGTAGCATTTTTCACGTGCCATCTTCGTATCGAGGTTATTTTCAGGTCAACAAAAATAATGGGTTCATGTCATGGGCAATAGGGTGAAGATTCAATTTTGGTTGGATTTTTACTACGAACCGATTTGATAATCCGAATTTTGAGAGAGAGAAAATCTAATCCGAACCGAATATCTGAAAATCTGAAATCCGAAAATCCGAAAATTTTATAAAAAAATACAAACCGAACCGAAAAATCCTAAATTATGAAAAATCCGAAACCAATTTTTATTAATTCTTATATATATTTATATTAGATTTAAAAATAGTTAAATAAAATATTGTTGTTATATATAAATTATATATAATTCAGATTTCGGAACTTTTCGGATTTAAAAAATCCAATCCGATCCAATTTTTGGAAATTTTGAAAAACATCAATCCAATTCGAACCGAAAATCCGAAAAATCCGAACCGAATTTTAAATTTAGGTTTAATTCAGATCTGATATTCGGATTTTGGGTATTTTGCTAACCCGTGGGCAGTTCTGCAACTTTTACTTGTTTTGTTATATTATAGTGTATTTCTAAATTATTTAATTGACCTTCGAGAATTTTATGAAATTTGATACTTATATTTTAAATTTACTAAAGAGATACAAGAAATTTGAATCTTGGGAAAAGTTCTTTTATTGTAATCGTACCCACTCCTGAATCCTATTTATTATAAGAGTTATTCTCAATTTCTCCTCCTGCTGGGATAATTCAGGTAACTTTTAATTTGATTAGCTTTCTTCCACAACTTCACAATTATTTCAACTTTTGCCAAAATTGGGATTGAACCTTAAACAACTAAAAACTAAGGAAAATCTCAGTTTTCTCGTTTATCTGCACATTTCAGTGATATTATTTTCAAATGTGAAGCTAATAATTCTGTAAGATGGACTTGATTTATAATGAAAGTAGTTTGAGACGAACTATGTTGTACAATTTAATTGAGTCCGATTATGAATTATGATATTCCAACATATTCTTCATGAGTTCAGAAAAGTTGGCTTGAAATCTTTGAACTCAGAATGATTTAACTATTGGGCTATATTAATAAAGGAAGATTAATTGCGCCTCAGTGAGAGTAATTAATCATATATTAGACATAGTAAAGAAAAAGGGTGATTCTATAAACAACCCACTTTTTCTCACTATAATTAACCCTTTATATAAAAAATAAAATAATATTTATAATTGTACTATTTTAACCTTATAGCCTCCAATTTAAGTTCTTAACGAATTAATAACTTAAAAAAAATTATGAAAGAATAAAAATACGCACAATATTATCGTAAATGTGAAGATAAATAGGTGTATATATAGAAAGAAGTGATGCACATAAATAAACCCTAATAACCCCATCTATATAGCCCAACTCAAAGTCTGAGAACATTAATTCAGCATATCACCGTAAATTCGAGGAAATTGCAAGATTAATTCACAAAAAAAAAATGCTAAGAGACTTATCAATCTATGGTGGCTAACAATAGGTTAATTTTACTCTATCATGCCGAGCGGTACTAATCATAGAAAAACAAAATTAATGGAAGATGACGACTTCATTAGGCTTGATAGAGTATTATTAAACTATTGAGGTCAATGAAGTAGCCATATCTGCAAAAAAATAAAAAATCCTTCAAATATTTGTGGCTATACATTTTTACTCAACTTCCGTCAGATTTGTGTGCTATATTTATTAAAGTGCTAATATATGTAAGTAGCCAAAAAATAGGAATATGAGTTTTATGGCCAAGTCATAAAAACATGAGTTTATAACCATTTTGGTTTAAAAGACCAAAATATCCCGAAAAAATTAAAAAATGTTCTCTCTCTCCTCTCACCGTCCTACTCTCTCTCAAACGGATACAATCTCTCTCTCTCTCTCTCTCTCTCTCTATCTATCTCTCTCTCTCTCTCTCTCTCATGGACTCACTCACTCTTTCTCTCTCACGGACTCATGTAAAAAAACCGAACTCACCGTGCATTCTCTCGACTAACCGTGCACTCTCGACTCACCGTCTCTCTCACGACTCACGTAAAACCCACAACATGAGTGATACGGATCTGGATCCACGGGATCCCTGATGCGCCGAGCAAGCGGCGAAGGAGAGAGCTCCTCCACGCGGAAGAAGCTTCACGGAGCAGCCACCACCGCACACACAAGCACGCCGTCGACCATCCGCCTGGTCGACGAACTTCCGCACCGATTTAGGAGCACCACACCTCGGTGAGTAATCGTGCATTTAAAATTGGTTTTACTATGCACACGATAGTTTTCATGTTTGACACGATAATTTTCATGTATGACACGATAGTGATGAAATTTCGATAGTTTGTGTGTTTAGAAACTTATAAATTAAAATCGATTGCTATGTTGTTGAAATTCGTTAAAATTAGATTGGTTCAGAAGACACGGTTCTACAGTGTCATCAAGATCATGCGGTAGCGCGTGTCCCGACCAACCGTGCACGGTTGTTCAGACACGGCGCCAACCGTGTACAGATCTTCAAGATACAGTTAGCACCGTGTCATCAAGAATGCTGCACGGTTGGTCGAACACGGTGCTAACTGCAGACGGTTCTTCGATACACGGTGCTAACCGTGCATCGCTAACCGTCATGAAGAACCGCTGCAGTTGGTGCACTAGCACCGTGTCTGATTTGAACGTGTATTACGCCGTTAGAACTTCGTTTAGTGTATCTTGATTAATCTTGTGCATTTACCTCGTTATAGGTGGTTACGACCGCGATATGCAAGGCTACGCCGGACGATCAACCAATACATCCGAATTGATGTATTAGCCGAGGTGAGGACATGTCTAGAGCAGTAGCGGATGTATCGACGATTTAGACAGAGTGCTTTGGGCATCTTCTTCATCTCGGGAGAGGAAAGCGCTAATAATGCGCCGCACAACTGGATGGCCCGACAGATTGTGGATCCTAGTTTTATGGAGTTCGAGATTTGGTTTCACGATGTGGAACCGATATACGATTTGGGATGATTGAGTTTGCCTCGGTCTCCGGATTGCGCTTTGGGCGTCTTCCTTGATCCGAACTTGAGGCACGAGATTCCCGACCAAAGATGTTCCATAGGTTGTTTCGGCCTGAGGACTACTATTTCAGAGCTCCGCACCGATTCATCAAACAACGGTGGGTGATGATGCGCAGACTACTTGAAGGCGGCTTTCATATTAGTAGCTTACCTCATCGTCCTTTGCCGCGATAGGAAGCCATCGAGCCATGGGTTTGGGCGTTGGTGAGGATTTTATATGTGGCGAGTTTTCCTTGGGGCTCCTATTCATTCCGTGTCCTCTCGTCACGGGATTGATGTGTCAAGAGGCACCCGAGCGAGGTGGCGGCTTGAGGAAGACGTACCATTTCTATGGTCTGTTTGGGCCTTACAGATTTGGTCGTATGATGCCATCCCGACTTAGACGCATGTGTGGATGCCGAGACGGTGAGATACGGATTCGAGATGCTTGATGTGGACTACATGGAAGTCCCCACCCAAGATAATCGGATTTTTGACGACGTGTAATTTTAATCTCATGTTTAGTATTTGCTATATATTTATTAAATACATTATAATCAATAATGTGTATGTGTTTTTGTAGCGTTTATGTCATCGCAGGCCGGAGCCGCCGAGACCGAGTTGTCGAGGCATACTACTTGAGCCTATACGAGGCGATCCGATGGTTATTCGGTTTGTGCTGGGCGGCATGCCGAGGCGACATGACGAGCCCGCATGCCCACAAAGAGTGCATGCGTGAGAGAGTGCCCGCAGGTGGCGCAGAGCATGTCCCGATCATGCGGCGAGTGGCGGCGGGCGGAAGATGAAGTGCCGAGATACATCTCGGTTTTTGAGCCGAGTCGACTGGCGATCTCGATCGCGATCGAGCGTCGAGACACGAGGAGGCGCCGAGCGGACCACGTGTGCCGCGAACACGCCAGAGTGTTCGACCAGACGAGGCCTCCATTTCGCCGTGATCGAGATCGTCCGTCGTGCCATTGTGGACGACGATTCGGAGAGGGCCTCAGAGCTCGAGTGGCTCGACGTGTGTTCGAGCATTGACGGAGTTCTTGGCGCAGATCTTCGAGACGAGATCTCGCACTCTATATCTCGCACATGGGAGCTACGCCGGCTATTCGAGCATATCGATCGAGGCGCCGGCCTCCCAAAGATGAGGAGGGGCCCGACTAGCCACCGACGATCCGCTACACGGCAAGTCGATCCGAGGATGTGCCCCACATTAGCCACCGACGATCCGCTTCACGGCGGTCGATCCGCAGGAGGTGCCTCACATTAGCCACCGACGATCCGCTTACCGGAAGGTCGATCCAGGAGGTGCCTCACATTAGCCACCGACGATCCGCTTCACGGCGGTCGATCCGCAGGAGGGCCCAAGATTAGCCACCGACGATCGGGTCGCCGAGAGTCTAATCACGCCACCACGGAGATCGGCAGCTCGAGAGCCGATCGTGCTCGAGGGTGATGGATCGTCGATGGTGGGGATGATGCCGCATCGGAGACCCCACATGCAGCTCCGAGAGTATGGTACCCCGAGGCGCGACCAAGGGCCTTCGAGGTCTTTAAGCAAGGGCCTGATGTTTTGTCGTGGCTAATTTGAATCAAGATGTCATGACTCAAAACTGCTCGATCATATCACCGACCCAGATTTCGAGTTCACAGGCGAGGTACTTTATTACAACATTTATTCAAATTTTGTTTATATATTTATAATTCAATTAATGGTGTTCTTTTTTATATGTGTTAGATTATGGAGTTGTACACTTTGTATATACATTGGAAAATAATCAACCGACATCATCCTCGGCAATGTATTATTGCCCTCGGTCAATGAAGCTCGATGCGTTGTAGCACCGATCGATTTTATGTAAGTTTGAAATGTCCTTATCCGGATGATCCCGACTAAATGTCCTTATGGAGTTTGAAATGTCCTTAAATTATTCCCGACTAAATTTATTCATTTATGCGCAAAGCGCTTTGCGTGAGTTCACCCGGCTTCATCCGGATGATCCTATGGGCTTTAGGGTGGTATCAAACACCACATATCCACGATGGCAAGCACCATGACTTGTTAGCGATGGTACGAGGGAGCGATGCGAGCATAGCGCATCGTGGTTGTCTTACCGACACGGTAAATTTATTACCTCAATTCGATAAGAATAAGTCGCCGCAAAAGCAGATCGTCGATATATCGAGCCACAAAGTCGGTGACTTGTAAACCAAAGACGCCAAAAAAAAAGAAATTAATCACAAAATAAATTAACCACAACATATGAGTTGGACTTGACGTTTAGATAAATACCGCACCTAATAGCAAAGACAAGCGTGACAACAAGGGATCTCGTCCAAATCGAACTCACGACATTCACATGTCCCATTCTCGCAAATCAACCACGTATGATGTGTTTTCTCTTCGACTTTAAACATGTGTCGTCGTTGAATGAACAACCAAGCGACGCCTTTTCGACAGAGGCATGTAGCTCGACGCGGCTACTTCAATCAACTCATCGACCTTGTCGCTGCACTAGCTCGTCAGACGTCAAACCATTTCTCCGTAATAGATCGAAAGTCTCAAGCAACGAGCAAGCGGTAGACGCCGAGCCCACAACAACCGACTATTGAAACTCTCGCCGCATTCAAGTCATGAAACTATATCTTCGTGACAGACACTTCAACCTAGACCACCTATGCTCGCCAATGGAAAGTAGATGATGGTGGGTCAGTCGGTTTTAGAACATCCACAGCAAAAAATCTCTCAAATCCTCCGATCGACAGCATATGCAATGACTTGATAATCAGACAAACATGCGATCCAAATCTCGCCATATTCTTCTCGCAAATGGTAAAAGCACAACACATGTGCGACGCTCGGATACACGGACTCCACGCTTTTTCGATGCCCTTATGTTGATCGACACAACTAAGAGATCATCGGGATGACCAATGCACTAACGCAGCCGAGATAAAACCAAGTCCATGACTCTTCATCCTCAATCGGACCTAACCCAATAGCAATCGGAAGATTCCTTCATTTCCATCCTTCGTAATAAATGACAAAATAAATTCCTTTGTTCTTTCCCTTAAGACGAGTCCCGTCTACAACGACGACCGGCCGTAGGTAATGCTTGAAAGCATACAAACACCGCCCAAGAGCAAGAAACAAATATCGAAATTCGCCATCATGAGCCGCCTCAATATCATATAGTGTCCCGGGTTTGATTCTCTCAACAGATGCAAATATGATGGAAGCAATTGATAGGACCGCTCAAATCGCCATATGTCATCTCTATAGCGACGTTTCTTGCTCGGAGAGCAAAGTCGTAATCCATCTCAATGCCAAATTGTCGATGCATCTCTCCAATCATCTCTTTCGCTTCGACCACACCTTCATCGACCAATTTCGTGCAAAATACTTGCCAACAATCTTAGCAGCACCGTCGTGGAGCAAGGCGATTCAAATCCAAGTGACAAGTATGATTGTTGTTCAACTTAATTACTCTCCATATCGTTGCCCTCCGACGGCTCGTAGCTTAAAAGGACAACCGTTGCCATGCTTGCAAACATACCCCAAACGTGTTTTACTTGACCGATCGACCACGCATTTACATGATTCTCCAAGTGGTACAACCCACGGCTATCGCCAAGTCATCTTCGCCTTAAATATCGAATCAACGATAATTGGTCGGTATGGGGTCCACAAGGTTCAACCCAATCTAATGGCAATGCTTTGTCACAATCAAGTAATGGAATAACCCGATTGCGTAACTCATGCGTTGTATCATCATCTCGGTTCGTGAAGTTGTAGCATGAGCCTCACCATCATGTCATTGCTCGAAAGTGAAGTCATACCGTCCGATAACCTTATCAAGATGTCCCGTTGTCGAATCCAAGCACCAAATTCAGAGCCAATGAATCAAATATATCTCTACGCCGGTTCGTGTCTTCTCTTCATCCGAATACACCACTCGCCTTCCTCCTCATTCAAGACAACGCTCATCTTCGTGTATAGTGAACCAAGACATCTTGCATTAGACTCGGCAAGATCAGATCGCTAGAACCATATAATACCGGTGTCTCTGTGTACCGTGGTTGCATCGCTTGCCTTTTCAATCACATACACAATCGATCATCCTTTTGTTCCACAATCAATCGGAACAAATCGTGTCGGCCAACGATACTTTTATTCTTCTTCCATCACTAGCGCCGTCAGATAGAAAAGCATATAATCCGATCCACCATTGTTGCCTACTTGCTCATGAATCTCTTAGCAAATTAGCACGTGAAACTGCTTACTGACCATGTATACGAGAACCTCGTCGCCGCCTATATACTCGCCTCGTCCCAACTACCACCATGACGTATAATAAGACGTTGCAAGACATCTGTTGCAAAATAAGATATAAAAGATAACGATCATATACATAGGATGACGGATACATAGGATGACGGCCATGCACGGTCGACACGGATGATGGCCATGCACGACCGTGCACGGATGCACGGCCATGCACGGTCCGCACGGTGTCGGCACCGTGCACCGGCCGTGCATGGTCCGCACCGCACGGACCATACACGGCTTATAAGCCGGCACGATCGTGCTTTGTGCACGACCGTGCACGGTTCACCACCGCAATCGATGAATTTTGTGCACGGTTTGAATTTTGTGCACCGTGTACGCTGCACGCTTATAAAGCGCAGATCGTATACCTGCTCAGTTGTTAGCATCTCATATTTTAAATTTAACTTATTAAATGATCCTAAATATTAAATTAATCACTTTATTAACATAAAATCAACACAAATGACATATGTGATGCATAATACTTCTACCGTACAACCGTACTCAAGAACACATTTTGTTTTCTTCAAAACATGAAATTTATCATTCCAAGAATATAAAAGTATTAAAAACATATTTGTTGTAAATCATCAATCGTGTACAACCGTGTACTCAAGAACACGAAAAAAAATTCAATACTGATTTAATTTACCTTAATCCATTAGCAATGCTCGATTTCCACCGCTTGATTGAAAAACGCAGTAACAATTTCTTCTATTAATTATTTTCGCTCTCTTCTCTCTTTGAAATTGTAATGTTACAAATGAATTCGTTTGTGATTTGAATTCAATGTATACCGCTTTTTTCAAATTAATGTTTACCAACCTTTTTTACAATTAATGTTTACCAACTTTAATTTAATTCCATTCAATTTTGTAGTAGAAAGCATTCAATTTGGCAAATTCCTTGAATCTTTTCAGAGAGAGAGAGAGAGATGATGCAATATAATTTTAGAGAGAGAGAGAGAGAGAGATATTAACAATTTTTTCGGTAGAGAGAGAGAGATAGGAGAGTTATTATTTTAAATGGTGGGCAGGAATAATTTTGTCTTTTAAGCAAAATGGCTATAAAACTCATGTTTTATGAGTGTGGATATAAAACTTCTCCCACTATTTCTTTTGGTTACTTATAAACTTCTCCCTGGCAAATATATCAACGTAAAACAACATAAAAATAGGTAACTCATCGTAATCGACCGTCTTCTCCAACTTGAAGATAGCTATTTTGTCGGAAAAAAAAACTCCAACATCCAAAACAACTATATTTGAAAATAAACAAAGTTTCTTCGATAATACTCTTTCTGATTTTTGCTCATTGCCATCATATTGTTGTAAAAAATTGGTGTAAAAAGAACTTGGAGTTGCGAGTTAGAGTTTGGTGAAGAATGCACCAAGTTCTTTCAATGAGAGATTTTGAAAATTGATGGAGGAGTATTTAAAAGTAATAATAACATGAGGGTAATTATGTAATTTTGTACAAAAATTGACTAGGTTTCACCTTTTTATTCACAAGGTCAATTTTTACCTTTGCTATCTCAGAAGATAATTTCCTACATTAACTCTAAAATTTATTATTCCATCCATGAAAAACGTTTATGTAATTCTATTTCAGTATTGCCACAAAAAGCGTTCACTTTTTATTTTTGAACATAACCCTTATATCAACTTCATAATTTTTACCCCAAATCTACCCATTTATCTAAAAAGGCTCATGATCCACTTTTTTAATCTAACTACCAATTAATATATACATTTATTATCTAAATTTACTTTACACTCATTACAATTTATCAAAACATGTGCCACCAAAATCATGAACGCTTTTGATGGAGGATAAAATAGTTGTTAAGAAAAAATTTAGTTAGTGTAATGAAACCACTATAATAAATTTCCATAAAATGGAGATATTACTAACAATGACTTTTATTCATGGTGATGAATTGATGATGAACTGTTCTATCCGTGTGGTATTGCCACAATGATGATAGACACATTAACTTATGTCCACAATGGTTAGATGAGCGGTTTTAGGTATCAAATACTATTAATAATAGGGATGTCAATACGTGTCGAAACCTACGAGCTGGCCTGATGTAATACTCCGTGATTTTATTAGTGGTAATAATCGATTTGATTCAATTAAATAGAAAATCATGTGTTAACGATAATTAGTTACTCGCGTTAAGCGAATTGACTCGTTAATATTAACCATTAATCGACGTTATTTTCTTTAAATGTAAGTTAAACACCGAGTTATTAATCGATGATTTCATTCGAATTGAAAACTAATGAGCGATAACTGAATTAAAACGACAAAACGAAACCTGAACGAACGTACATATTTTACCGTGTGAGAGGAGGAAGAAAGAAAAAAAGCATTCGCCGACGACGGTGGGCTCGCCGACGACGATCTGCTACCGAAAATGGTGGAGTTGGCGGCGGCAGAATAGGATAGAAGAAGAGCGAGAGAGAGAGAAAGAGTAAGAAAATGGCGAGATAGAGAGAGGGAAGACGAGGTGAAGGGGGACGACGACGGCGGCGTCGCCAGACCAGCGATGGCGACGACGATACGGCCGAGAAAGAGAGGCATGAAGGTTGTCTGCATATGTGTGTGAGCTGTTTGTGTGTCGAGAGTGAGAGAGGAAGAGAGATACAAAGAGGGGCTTTTGGGCTAGGGTTAGTTGGGTTGAGAGTTTTGGGCTTTTATTAATTGATATTTGGGCTCATATAAACTAAAGTATGGGCTGAGTTTTTATCCTTGGGCCCAAATAAATTAAAATAGTAGTTGGGCATGCTTAATCCATTTACGTAGGCATATTCTATATTAATTAATATAATAATGGGCTAAATCATTTTTTTCTCTTGGCCCATTCAAATTGATCAAAGTGGTATTGTGCTAAAGCTTGAATTATTTTCCTGGTCCAATTTGAATTTAAGGTAAAGATAGATGGGCTAATTTGATTTTATTAGCCCAGTATGATTAAATAAATTTATGGACATTTAATTATATAAGTGAAGTAGGCTTTGATTGCTAGATTCTAATTAAATTAAGTTAGATATGCAATTCTTAATAAATAGCATTAGGTCTGTAAATTATTAATTGGGCTCGTAATTCGACTAACTCTTCAATTATTGGAGTTGATTAATTAATTTAGATATCTTATTGATTTCATAAATTTGATTATGCCATATAGATGCTTGGAGATATACAATAGCAAAATTGGAATTTCTTCCAACCTATTAATCAGATTGGATCGTCGTTTGCACGGATGCAAAGTAGACTCATGTAGCTTTCTAACGTATAAATCACGCATTTAAAATGGACACTTGTGCACAACGAATTCCCAGCCATCAATTAAACTTTTAGTTTAAGTTTAGAATCAATTAAAGATCGAAGTAAGCTCAATAGATCGATAATTGGAAGTATTCTAAGACTTCTAAAGTATTAAAATAACGAGATGGAATTTCTAAGAAACAAATGCAAATCCCTAATAAAATCATCAATAGAACGAAATCACGAACCTTTGTCAATAAGAATTGTCCTTCTTTCCGGACATCTTACCTTTATTTTACGATAAAGGTCAAGCAAGAAAGTGGCAATAGAACAAAAATGCTGAGTCCGTAGAACCATGAGTAAGCATTGAAATCAGGTGGGCTTTCTTATATATAAACAAAATTAAATGTTTCATTTAAATAGTTATTTTCTTTTCAAAATCTTTGAACTGAAAATCATTTCAAGTATTGTCTTGCCATAAATGTTTTGAGATTTATGTATGATACATAAATAATCGAATTCGAGTCCTGTGCTAGGAATCCCTAGACAAGATTTGTGTACACAAGTGGCCGCGAGTCATCCTAAAAGGTTGGTCGGTTCGATGATCGTGGAAGGAGGCCTCCTTCCCGGGACACAACAACAGTTACAGATATGGAGATTATAAAGGAACTTAGACTGATCAGTCGAACTTTAACTTCACAAAAGAATTTAGTAAGCTTGAGCCTTTTAAGATAAAACCCCTGCTTTACTGTTGAGATGACATGACAATTTACAGTTTACACAAGTATGTATGTATCTTTCGGCATGTGACCACTGAGTGCTTTTGTACTCATCCATGCATATATTTCTAAATGTGCATGTTGAGTTGTGATGTGAATGTTGAAGTACAGAGCCGAGCTTTTGTCGAGTTTAGTTAAAGAATGCCCCAGGATACATGTCTTCATACGTGTAACTCAGGTACGTTTTTTCACTGTAAAATACTTGATTATATTTCAATTACAATTATCAGTTCAACTTTTAGTTAAGTAAGTTCAACCAATTTCTCTCCTCTTCTAATTTCCCATCCCTGGTTACGATTTTTCGGCTTAACTATCCATAGGAAAGTCCGATCGTGACACCTGAATAACCTGATAAAATTATAGGATTGAACTATAAAATCATAACTCGAAGATAAAATTGGGCTATTCGGGCCAGCCCATTCGGGTTTGCGGATTAATTTGGCTGGCCGATCGGGTTGTGGGTCAACCCAACGGACAAAAAAAAAACTCATTTTCTTTTCTTTATTTTTTTCCTTTTTCTATCTTCATTTCTAAAATTTAAGTCTTATTGTTAATCTTATTTGAGATTATATTTATTTCTCAATTTATGTTGGATTTAGATTTGAAATTCATGATGGATTTGTATTGAAAATCAATATTTCACTTTTATATGTTAATATTCTTTTTTTAGATATATGTGCTGATATTATTTACATTGATACAATTTAATTTTCATGTTTAATTATTTTAATTTTTGTAGCTATTATATATTGTTTATTTAGTTATTTATAGCTAATTAATTTATTGATTTTTTCAAGTTATAAATTTTAATTGGTATTATAGTGAATTAACTTATTAAATATTTATTAAATAGTGAATTAGAAATATGGAATATGAATATTTAGACATATTAAAAAAGAATTTAGTTGTGAGCATTATTTTCTGTTTTTAATATTATAATATAATTTAAATGGAATTATATTGAACTAACTTATTAAATTTTTTCAAGATATAAGTTTTGACTCTGTTATAATTATGTTACATTATTAAAGATCATTTAGTTATATGAAATATGAATATTAAAGCATATTAAAAAATAGTTATATGCACTATTTTCAAATTTCATTATTTGTTTTTGAAAGTTAGTATAATAAGATCATTTTTTAAATAAAAAATAAAAAATTGTGGAATGTATTATGGTTTAATATTCAAAAGTTATACTTATTTTTCACTTCTTTGTACTCCAACGCTTAATATAAAATATTTGTTATAAATATATTATTATCAATCAAATATATATTATTTATTTTTCTCCAACGCTTTATATAAAATATTTGCTATAAATATATCATTATCAATAAAAAATATATATAGTTTATTTTTTTTCCTTAAACTTTCTTGTCCAATTGGCCCGATGGGTACGCCTGAAATCCGAGAGTTTAGGGTTAGGGTTGAATATTGCTAACACGAAAAAAAATCAGTCCGAATAGCTCGAATTGAATAGGCCAACAACTCGAGTGAGCTGGCTCGAACCCGAACGGATTGACCCGATTGATATCTCTAATTAATAGTATAAGATTGTTTATCAATTGTATAAAGTATTTTGAATAATTTTTCTTTTTCTTAGTATATATAGTTGAAAGTGGAAAGCTTATTTTGAATTACAAAACAAATACTTTATTCGTCCATCATATTTGTTCATTTAATTCCAATTCGATACGTTCACAAAATTCATTCACTTTCTTTTTATATGTCACGCCCCAATTCCTAATATAATGGAAGCTCGTAAATCGAGACGCGACTAATAAAATGCGGAAAAATATAAGGTAAAAAGTTGACTCGAATGATCAAGACAATAAACCCTTGGAATTTGGGAATAGCTTCTTAAATGAAAATGGAAGACATCGAATGATGTAATCCAATCAAAACAATAATTATCCTCGTGATCACAAGTTTAGTTTCGTGCTTCTAATAGCCAATATATCGCCAAAATACTAAACATCAAGGATTGTAGTCTAAGCTCATCAAAGGTACAATTCAAGTCATAGACAAGAAGGAAAATGAAATTAGAGCTAGTTCATCATGGAAGTCTAAATACGGAAATAATCCGTCAAATTACGGAATGAACTCTAATCTCAGCTCTGCCCCGTCAGCGCCCATTGATCAACCTGAAAACATTTGAAAACATTTGGGCTGAGTACTAATGTACTCAGTGGACATGCATTTGCTAAAAACATTTCATAAATTCGTAAAAGCAGTTTATCCAATCATGATAACATGACTTAGAAGGTTTTAAAAAGAGAAACCACTTCTAAGCATGCAAAAATATTTCATTTATTGGGCCCATTGTCACGACTCTTCTGTTACTCGCTTTGATCCGGACCTCTAGCCACCGTCGGATCACATGCCCCCATTATTGTCATCGGGACGAACCGGACAAATTCATAATTTCATGATGTACTTGAACGCATCCGCATAAGCACCCTTATAACGCCTCATGATTATGTTAGTGTCCGTTGGAGATCAAACCACCAAACAACTAACTAGTGTACACAATTCTCAATTAACATTTTAAGTTTAAAGAGAATCTCGATCGATACATTTACGAGCCTTAAAAGCAGTAGAGCGCACAAAAACATTTTATTGGATAAACAACAGATTTCATGAAATATCGAGCATATAACTCAAATATACATTTGTAAATAAAGTCCACCTTGATAGGACAAAACCTGAAGAAATCACTATTGTATACGTTTCGGGAAGCAACGCTAATCCCCTTGATCGACAAAACTTACAAGAAGCACTAATCTTAATAGGTCTCGAAAACCTAACCTTAAGTTCAAGTAAAGGAGGATACTAACTTATGATTCGTTAAGCCCGGGTTTTCAAAATATAATTAAATTTGAAAACTAATATATATCGGCTAAGGGCACCAACAATACCATTGCTCGACTTTTCGTTTAAAAACGCAATTAAATTTCATAATCTTCTTATGATAAATACTTTTTACAAAAGTATAATGCAATTGAAATGCATACTAAAATCATATATATATATATATATATATATTAAGGAATCTCGCTTAATATAACTCATAATAAAATTATCAAATTATGCACTTGTCTAACATAATTTAATTTATTTAATTATTCTAACTTAATTAATTCCATCAAAAGGAATTTAATTAAATTAATTAAATAGGTCATAATCATAAATAAGGTAACTTAAATTTGGACTTAACCTTAACTTAGTCAATTAATTAATTAAACTTAATAGTAATTAATTAATTAATTAATCAATTAACTTACTATAATTAAATAATTTAAACTTATATTTAAGTTTAATTTAATTATTTATTTAATTAGACTTAATATAATTTAATTAATTAAGTCTCAAAGTTGAACCTTATTTATTTAATTAATTTAAGTCCAAAGATTTAATTAATTAAAGCAAGTCTAGCCATTAATTAAATTAGAGCCCAATCATTAATTTATAATTCTCGCCCAATGTCAAGCCCATATTCTTTATTATATCTCCGCACTATTAAAACAAGTCACACCACATGTTCTTTATTATAACTTACTAAAATTAATACAAAGATAGCCCATTAGCATTTAAATAAATAAATAAAGGCCCAGCCCAACTCATGAATTAAAATAAAACAAAAACCCAGCCCAAAGTTAATACTTTCAGCCCAACAATTAAATAAAATGAGCCCAACTCCTTTCAAATAAAAAAATCAGCCCAAAACACCTTTGGCCCAAACAATAAAATAAACTACACTAACTTAACCTAATTTCTAACCCTAGTCACTAACTTTTTCGCGCTGCTCGGCAGCCATGGCCGACCATGGCCAAATCCGCGACCTCGATTTTTTTTCTTCTTCATCCTCTCTCGCCTCCTCACGCCTCTCTCTGCACTCACCACAACACACACGCGCAAGATCGCCATCTCCGGCCGGTCACGCCGTCGGTCATGAAGTTGCGCCGCCGCGTGACCGCCACGACCTCCTCTCTTCCTCTCGGCCGAACGCACGCACACACGCACAGCAACACACGAACACACGCCGCCGCTCTCTCTCGCCACGCCCGCCTCCTCCTCTCCTCTCGTCGTGAATGGACAGCAGCAACGGCGCCACCCGCCGCCGCCGTCATCTCGCCTCCCTCTCTTCTCCCCTTCTCACAGACAGCAACACACATACACGCAGCACAGCGCACACACGCACGCGACGCACACACGCACGCGACGCACACACACGCACGCCCATCCGCAGCGCCGCCGCCGCCACCAGCCTCTCGTCCGTCTCTGTCTCTCTCTCACTCATACCCCTTCCCTCAGAACCCAAACACAAACCCTCCCCATTCATCTTTCCTCTCACACGCAGCACACATACAAATACATATACACATATACACTAAAATGAATGGAGAGTAAAAGTTTAACCTTATGGATCCTCTTGTTGAGGCTGCAGGAAGATGGAGTGTATTATGGAGGCTAGGGTTCAAAATGGGAGGAGAGAAGCTCATATAGTGTAGGGTTTGGTTTGTCCATTGGGCTTTACTTTTGGGCTTTGTAAACTAAAGCCCATTAAATAATTAAACACTAGCATAATTATTGATATAATGACTTATGTGTATATATATATAAATCATATTCGTTTATTATCTCTTATATAATAATTCTCGTAATCATTTCATAATATTTAATGAAATAAATTCTTTTTGTTGGAATTTAAAAATTTTCTTTCATTTGGCACGAATCATTTTAATTTCTAAGTTCGAAAGTCATTTTAATCCTATTGAGAAAGACGGGGTATGACATTATAGATATGGATCCATCCAAAAGTCAACATTTTTACCCACACTCAATTCACTTATTTACAAAAAAATTATCAATGTCCCATATTTTCCACTCATATAACATACTCCCCCCGTCTCGATATTGTTGACTCATTTATTTTTGTACGTAGATTAAGGAGAGTCGTGGTTTATGTGTAAAGTAGTGTGTGTGAAACAAAATTCGATGTACTTTTTAGTGTAAAATTGTTTCCTTCTTTGGAACGGTTCAACAATAATGAGACAGCCAAAAAAAAAAAAACGAGCCAACAATAATGGAATGAATGGAGTATTTTATCACGTTGATCTCATTTTCAGTTAAAAAATATTAATAAAAAAAAATATTAATAAATCTTATATTCGCTAAAAATAAATAAAATTCACATTCAAATATAAAACAACGGTAGCTAACCTATTTTTTTGAAAAGTGACGGCGGCTAAACTCTCCGGCGGCAACTTCGATGGCGGCTAACCTATTTTTTGAAAAGACATTGTCGTTTTATACTTGAATGTGAATTTTATTTATTTTTAACCGAATCTATGGTTTATTAATAATTAATTATGCTTTTATTATGTATTAATTACGTTGTATGCTTAAAATTGAATATTATAATTTTATTAACTGATAATTATTTTATTTTATAATAAATAAAAGTAACTATCAAATTAACTTAAAATAAATTAAAAATAATAAATGTGAAATTTAAATAAAACGTGAATGATTATTGAGTGAGTTAAAAGTGAGTAGAAAATGATGTGTATAATGATGTCAGTAAAAATTTGAGTTTGAAAATATATTGTTAGATGTGGAAAAAAGAAGAGAAGAATATGATGATATATCTGAGATGATGTCAGTAAAAATCTGAAAATATGGAGGTACCACTAAAGATGCTCCTATAGATAAGAAATCAATAATTGAATTCCTAACTAAGAGTTACATAAGAGAGATTTTGCGGCTGCTTGTGAGTTACATCAAAGAGATTTTCTAATATTAAAATTTAAATAAGATTTGTGTTTGACGTAATCTTTGAACCTTTTATCCAGCAAATAAGTAATAGTTAAAAATGCAGTATGAATTCCGAGGGCTTGCATTTTCATATATAACATATATTCTACACATCTGATGTATAATTTTAACTTTCTGATGACATCTGTATTTCGGTATATATTAAATAATGGAAGCACAATCTTTATGTCTGAGAAATAAGGTCAAATTTCACACTTGCTTTATTACATTAGTATTTCGCAACTCCAACTAAATGATTCTTTTAGTGACTGGTGTTTTCTTTTCTTTTAGTGAAAAAAAAAATCGGTAGGAATTTTCAGTAGTCAAAAAAGCGCAAGGTCAGCCTGGAAAGGTAGAGGGACTGTCCAAATAGAAGGGCTTGAGTGACTGATGCTACTCGAATTATATATATATATATAGTTTGGTTCAAATAAGACCATTCTTATCCTAAAAACTAAGAACCAAATGAATTAGTTATGAAAGTTGATGAATCCGTTGAGAAAGTTAATGAATTCAAAAATGCAGAATTTTTCACCCGGGTTCGAATCCCATGAGGAGCGAAAATTCTATTTTTTTGGATTCAGTAACTTTCCCAGCGGATTCATCAACTTTCACTGTGAATTCATCATTTTTTGGTTCTCACGCTCTTATGATAAAAATGGTTCTCACGTTAACCCTCCCTATATATATATATATATATATATATATATATATATATATGATTCTTTTATTGGTAACTAAATAAATGGGAAAAGGTAAATATATTTTACCAATGTTTTTATAGATGTGAGTTTGTCATACATAATTTTTAAATATTAGTATAATTTATTTTATGTATATTTTGCATATTATTGCACAAAAATGAGAATTTATCCATAATACACTGAAAGTAACAATTACAAGTTTTCATAACATAAAAATTGATAAATAGAATTATTGTGACACGGATTATTGATAATAGTACATAATTGAGATTGATATATTGATTTTACACACATAAGTTATAACTCAATTTCTTTTATTTGATATTTAAGATGATGATTAATAGTGACGAAGCCAGGATTTTTTGTCTGGGGGCCCAATTAATTATAATTTTAAAAGGTAATAAAATAAAATTATAAAATAATAATTATGTAATAATATAATGAGTTTATTATAATCCTTTTAGAAATTTGATTGGTAATATTAATTCATATATAAAACTTTATTATTTTCATATATCTTTTATTTTATTAATATAAAATAAATTATAGAAAAAGAAACGAAATAACATTTTATCAACATAAAACAAATTATATGAGAAAAAAAAGGAAAGAAAGATAAAGGAAAGAAAAAGAAAGAAAAAGGAAATAAAAGAAAATAAGTATAGAAAAAAGAAAATATGTAACTAAAAGGAATCGAACCAAGATCTCTTAAATGAGAGATAAAAATCTTAACCCATTAGACTACAATAGATTTAGTTATTAAATGTTAAATATTTATAGAGAGCACACATGTTTAACTAAAAATTAATTCACATAGTGCTATTATTTGCATAGATATTTTATTTTATCAATATAAAACAAATTATAAGAAAGAAAAAAGGAAAATAGATCCCAAAATAAAGAGAAAAAATATAATAGAGAGAGGGAGAAAACACAAACTAAAAGGAAAGAAATAGAGAAGGGAAAAAAAAAGAAAAAGAAAGAAACATAGGAAAAAAAGGAACCAGAAATAGAAAAGAAAAAAAAGAAGGAAAGAGAGAAATAAAAGAAAAAGGAAAGAAAGAAAAAAAGAAAAAAAAAGAAAGGAGGAGTGGGAAAAAAAGGTAACGAGAAAGAGAGAAAGAAGAAAAAGAGAGAAAGCAGAAAGAAAAAGAGATACACTAGTGAGCGTCGAACTCAGGTGGCCAAGAATTCAGTGTGAATCTTAACCAACAAGCTAGGACAAACACTTATAAAATTATATTACATATCAAGTATATATACGTTTTTTCAAAAATAGTTGGGGAGCCCATGGGCCCCCTGCGCCCCATGCCATTCGTCTCGATGATTAACCACTGGTGATAGGATGATGCAATGATGATGCAATATTATATGAAATACCAGTGTACAATTTAAATGAAAAAGTAAAGTTAGTCACGGGACAATTTATAATAATTGTTGATTAATATCTTAAGACCCGTCTCTTAACTTCGTTGTTGTTGTCGTCGAACTTATATGTAAACTAGATAAGAAAAGTGGATCATTATGAAAATCTTATTAAGGAGTTTGTTTTTACCTGACAAGTATCCTATCTTTGTAAGCTTTTAACTTTTTGACGTTTGACACATCTCATTTCTAACAATAAGGTCTAATTTCACACTTCTTTATTCAATTAAGATGTCATACATTCAGGATATGTATAGAGATGCCAATTGGGCTTGACTTATTTTGGTTAGGATCAATCCATTTTGATTGTCAGTTATTCGATTCAGATCATTTAGATTAATATTTTTTGGGATTAAAAATTTTCAATCCTAACTCTTAACTCTCGGATTTTTGGCTAACTCATCGGACTAGAAAGCTAATGATATTTTTAATATATATATATATATATATATATATATATATATATATATATATATATTTCTTAATAATTGTATTGTATATTATATAAGTCAACGACAAGAAATAGACTTACCACCAAAGTGCTAGAATAAAAAGAAGAAGCGTTCGATGAAAGTTGTTAAGTTGCTATCATTCGTTCTTCTTTTCTGGAAAAACGATTTTAGACAGAAAATTCTCAACCTTTCTCTCTCTATGTGATTGTGAGCGAAAAATGATGGTTAATTCAAACAATCTTGAAAGAATATTGAGCCTTTTCACCTATGAGCTTCTAAATACTCCAATTTTTTAAAGTTTTTTATTCTTTTTTTGGATTTTATCCTTGTTGGTGTGTGCATGTTTGTAAAAGTGTAGAGCTATCGTCTGTAGATTGTAGGTAATTGATTTGTGAATGAAACTAGGGCACATGTGTAGAACATAACACGAGTTTGAGTTTCTAAATGACGTCGTTTTTTTTTAAATCTTCAGCCCGGCAATCCCTTGGGCTATTCCATATAATATAACGGGTTACCATTTCAGCTCATATAGCTCGGTTTTGATTTCAAGTTGTAAAAATCAATCATAATTCTTTATTTTTTGGTTTATTCTGGTCACCCGTCGGATTCGAGAGTTGGATTGACATCCTTTTATACCTATATCCACATATATAACAATCATCCATCAATCATTGATCATATGTAACAATCATCCATCAATTATTGAACGCAACAATAGCTAATAATGACGTGGCTATATCACATGTGATGTTGTAAATTTACAGTGTGGAGAATGAAATAATAAAGTTTAATACAGAAATAAATCTCAATTAGGAGGAAATTTTAGTAGACAAATAAACACTAATGAACATTTTCTTATGTTTTGAAATATATGAATAGGTTGGAGTAGAGTGAGGTTAAATAAGAACCAATTTTAACGTAACCAAGAACCACAAAATTTTTACTTAACAATATGAATTTCTTATGAAAGTTAATGAATCTGTGGGAAAGTTATCGAATCCAAAATTCGAATTTTCACCTGTGGTTCGAATACCATGAGAGGCGAAAATTCCATTTTTTGATTCAAGAACTTTCCAACAGATTCATCAAGTTTCACATCGAATTCATCATTTTTGGTTCTCACGCTCACAATAAAATTGTTTACGTTAACCTCCCGGTTGGAGTATATTTATAGATTAAAACGGAAGAGTAAAGTTCGATATAATTTATTAATCATTAAAATTGTGAACATAACCTTTACTTGAGAAGATGCTAACTAGTGGGCTCTGCCCTGGCCCATCGCACATGCGCCCTCAATTATCAAACTTTTTCTTAATCAAAGTTTGCAGATACTTTGTCTATTCTATATTGAAAAACATAGATTATAGGAATATGATCATATGTGAACAGCCCTATATTAGCATAAGGAATTCTCGAAATCTCTAATATAAAGTGACAAATTTGTGTTAATATGAAAATTATTGAGATTGAGAAGGGTCCAAACAACATGTATTTGGATGTCTCGGACTCTCGATTATCAGGTTGACTTTATGTGCGAACGTCTCTATATGTGCCTTGCATATCCCCCACATATAGGGGGTCAGAAGCATACGAAAACATACATATAAGCTTACGAACCCCATATGCATGTGGGGACATGCCGAGTACATATAGGGACGTTCGCATGTAAAGTCGATATGATCGGAGTTTTTATGTTATTGTAGTATCTCTTTTATAAGAGTGAGTGATCAATGCACGAATCACTATCATTCATTCCTAAACTCAAAAAATAAGAAAAGAAAAATAGTTTGAATCAATCAATTATCCATCAGTTTACTAATAGTCGTTATTTGTGGGAGCAATATAGCCAATAGATCTTACTTATATAGCTTATGAACTATAAAGAATAGACAAACCTTATAATAAGGTAATCCAAAGTAGCATGGTCGACCTATGATGCGATTCAAATAAATAATTGTAAATTCATTTATTACGTTAACAGAATAACACCGTCATCAATTTGAAGTTTTATTGCATGAGTATCAAATAAGAATTTCTAAGAACTATTAAATATTTGATTGAGATAAAATTTCATGGTCAGAAAATATTCTTCATATATATACTTTTCAATCGAGCTTGATTCTCAAACTACCACAAGTATGCATAATTGAGGTCTCAAACATGAAAATCACGCATTAACAAGCAAATCAAGAAAATAAATAAAATATTGCTATAAAAATTAAAACTTAAGAATATATTATTATATATGTCATGTAGATTATTGACTTAATTACTACCAGTAGATGGTGTTAATCAATGAATTAAGTAATATAAACTTTTTGTGGCATGAAAATGTCTTGTTGACTAAGTAAAGGATGAGTGATGAATATTACAGAGATAATTCAACTGCGTATTGAGAAAATGGGGGTAAACTTAAAAGTGGTCACAACTTTGCAAGGTTTAAAAGTTTAGGTTTTTAAAAAAATAAATAAAAATTGAGGTTTTAAATAAATAATAAATTTCAATCTTTTTAAAGGTAAATCATCAAAATTGTGACCATTAATGAATTATTATTATTTTGGGTCAATTTAATACAGATTTTTAAAGGCTGTGTCACGGTGGATTCGAACCCGAGACCTTTGGACTCGGACATTAACCACTCTACCACTAGGCCAACACACACACACCATATATGAATTATTACTAACCCTCAACTTAACTAACAAACAAACACTCACTAACGATTCTCTAATCGTTTTTTCAATCAATTAGACACTGACAATTAGCAAATGAAAATAGGTAATCTAGCTATGTGGGACAATTTTAGATTCAACCGTGGAGAAAAAAGTTCAAAAACTGCATATTGAAGTCAAATAAAGAAGATATTTGTTGGCACTTTTTTTTTAAGTTTCCAATAATTGATGGCCATATGACTACTATGATTATGGTTCTAGAGGTTTACCCTTAATAATAGCCGTAGAATGAACAGTGCTGCGTCACACACTCACTAACTAGTCTTGTTGTTTCCACATAAAAATACGTAACCGTATATTTTATACTCCATTCGTCCATCAAATTCATTTCTTGATTTTGATGTCATGAGTTTTGATAAATTATAATAAGTGTAAAGTAAATGGATATAAAAAGGTTGATTATGAAAATAATAAATAAATATATTAGTTGCTGTAAAAGATAGGTCATAAGTGATTTTTGTATAAATAAGTGGATATGATTAGTGTGAAACTGTAAAGTTGATGTTTCCAAAAAAAGTGAATATTTATTATGAACGGATCATAATAGAATTAAATAAACGTATTTGGTGGATCGATGGAGTATTTAATAAAAATCCAACGAAAATAGGGCATGTATATTCATGAATGATTTCATCAATACTCATGTACGGCAGCTCGGACGGCCACAATAATTCATTAAGTTAGTACTTCTTAATTGTAATTTCTTAATCTATTAATTATAATTTATTATTTTTCAACTAAAATTTACTATTCAGAATTGAAATTTAATAGAACGGAGACAATGTGAATCCAAATGCAGAGGAGTGCCTCAATGATTTACTTCATTTTTTTGACAATCTTTAATATCGAGGCTTGCAGAGAAAATTCTCTGTTTTTGAAAAATAAGCCAGTAAAATTAATACTTTCTAAATATTGTAATAGGTGAAAAAGAGGTCTTAATTATAAGTGTGAAAAGATATATAAAAAAGAAGAAAATATAAATTTTTGATGGACATATCAAAAGAAATTAAATATATAAAGTTTTAATGGATGGATGAAATAGAATATGCTTTGATATAGCGAGTTCAGTTTGTGTTACGCATTACGATTAATTTGTTACTACTACCTGTACAATTAAGGTTCATATTGATAATTAAGTATTGATTTTCGTTCAAATTTAATAGCAATAGCGATAGATATAATATATATTGTTGGGTATTAGGGATCAAACCATTATTTTGATTAGATCTTAAAACAAATTAAAAAAATAGTCAAAATCTCATGTACCCGATAATAACCATCTGATGTATTGTTTGTGATATTTTGCATAGACAAGACTAAATCTGAAAAGAAACCAATCTGAAGACGTTCGAGGAGGAATCAAGTCAGACTAAACCTATTTGACCTATCAGAGGACTTGTCTCGAGCTCTGAAGAAGTAGATAAATCCTACGAAATCAAAAGCAAACGACGAGCTCAATGAAAGATCTAAAGAACATTGGACAACAAGCGAAAGATATCAATTTGAAGGAAGTCAAAACAATCGAGTATAGTGAGAGGACTCAACAAGTCTGACTCAGATGGGTTGATGATCACTATAATTCAGTGAGTCTTAGTCACTGGAAAAAGGCTATAAGATCCTAAAGGAATCTAAGATCGGAAGATCCTCTCGTGGAGTGATCAAGAATCAGTGGCAGTCTTGTCGTAGTTCAAGATTTGAAGACTGACGTTAGAAGAAGTCAATAGGAATTAGCTAAGAACATATGTGGACTCAAATCAGCTGATAAGATGTTAAAAACATCTATCTGACTCACAAAACGACAAAACAGAAGGCGATAAGTACAACGGTTAGTTTGAATCTAGACATCTATAAATACGAGAGCTCCCTTGTTGAAAAATATAGTGCGACGAGAGAGCCTTCGTGCTTTGTGCACCTTCGGATGTTTGATTGCTCTGTGCTCCAACTTTTGGTTCCAACTTCTGTGTTGACTTGGATAGAGCTATGTTATCTCTTGTAAAATGATTCACCATTTCTTCTACGGTGAACTCCACAAAAATCCAATCTCAGCATCTAAGTTGTTTTACTTTGTAAAATTTGTAGTATAGCTTAGACGATGTTGTATATCTCCTTACTTGCTCTTCAATGTAAAAGCACAATCAACCTAGTTGAAATAAAGTTCTAACTAGTCCAAGATGAGAAAGATGTTAGAATGAAACCGTGAGTAGGCAGCAAGGTGTAGCCGCTGAAAGCAATGGTGATAGTTTCCTAAGATGAATTGGGTGAAAGTGACAAGATGATAGATCTTGACCTGATAATCTCGTGAAGGAATATCTGAAGTTCGTGGATCGGAAGTCACTTCCTTTGGAAGTCTAAAATAAGGAATTTCTAAAGTGAATTGGAATTCGCCTGCTTGACAGGTCGTGGATGAGGAGTTTCTCTGAACCACGTGTACTGAGTTCATTCAGCTGACTCTGCTATCTGATAGTTTCTATTTTCAGCTGGTTCAGTTACTGACTCAATCACTCTTTCAAATGGCAGCAGATTACTCGAAAGAATTTTTAGTCAGATGTATTTCTCCATACACTCACCTCATTTCGAAACCCTTCATATATGCGTCAAAAGTATAGATGTGTGTTGTGGAAACTGAATTTTAATCCCAGCCTTCTTATATGCCAAAAGATAAACTACTTATTTTATATCTAAGGCGCAAACTCATGTGCAGTGCAGATGATCACAGACTCGCAATTATGTCTTGAATATAATTAAAAATTGTAATTATAATAAATCCATGCATCAGTTTGTACAAGAGGGTGCCTCTTTATCTAATACTATATAAACATTTATCTCCTTAAAATAGCACGAAACAATCATTGTCCACATTATAGTTTACCCTAGCCTATTGTTTATATTAGATCAAATATATTTAGATTAGGTTGAATAATTTGGCGATTTCTTCTATCTATAATTTATATTAGTGCGTCAAGTTTGAGTCGAACTTTTATCTTGTTAAAAGATGAAAAGTGCTTTTTAAGTTTTCTACATGTTTTATAATTTAAATCATATATTCATTATCAAACTCAAACGAAACATTTGAGTTTTGATTGATTAACCTATAGTTCAAAAGAGAGATTATATATGCAATGGCAAACAACTGGTGTTTCTGACCTAACTGTATGTTTTATTTTATTCATATGAAGTACTGGGAATTATTATTATATAGGTAACAAAAACAAAAGCCAATAGTAAATAATAAATTTAAAATATACAACCTGAGGATTTATATTACAATTTAATCGTAATTGACAGCTTTTCCCAATAAGTCCTATAATAATTGTATGATGTCAAAAATAAAGTCGTCTGCTAGCCTTTTGGGGTCGGTGAGTACACTTTGCTCCCTTATATTCAAACATCAAACAATAAAGAAAAGAAAACTAGGAAAAGTTGCATTTATATTCAATGTATTAAATTCAGTTTGATTTACATATGTAATTGTTTGACTCAAGTACCTATATACATGTGTTTTACATTTGAATGACCACTTATTATTAATTTATTTTAGGCTAATTTGTTCATTATTATATAAAATAAACATTGATTTTCTTTTTCATATTTCGCCTAATAACGACAACTTAACTAACTAGCACGCATATAGGGTCGATTATTGACGGGTCGGTACCTATTCGAAAAAATCGGTATCCGACCTCGATTTTGCATAAAATGTGATACCGACCGATCCGATTTCATAAATCTACCTGACTCAGGTATTCGGGTATCCGAATACCCGACCAGTTATTTTTTTTAATATTTTTATATATAAATCTATATATTTATTGTAAGTATTAGTTTATTAGAATTAATAGTATTAAATAATAATAAAAGTTCTTCCTAGATGCACTTTTTGTTTTTGTTTTTATTATTTTATATTTATTTATTTTATTTTTATATTTGTATATAAATCTATATATATGTTGTAATGTTACTAATAACTATGTTAGCTATATATTTGGATATTCGTGGTATTATTATAGCATTTTTTTCTTTGCATTTATTTATTTTGTTTTTATTTTTGCACATAATTTTAAATATATAATGTTAGTTATATACTTCCATTTGCCAAGATATGATAGCATATCACGTATTTAAAGGTATATGCTATTTTTAATATTAAGATATCATTTATAAATTTCACATATTAAAATTAAGAATAATAAAACTATGTTACAATATATTAATTTCAATATATTAATTATATATTTAAATATATAAAAATATATAAAATATAAATATTTTAAAAATCGGTATCGGTATACCCGATACCCGATCTCACCTAAATAGCTATACCCGACCCCGACCTCGACACCGATTTTGGCATCCGGCACCCAATACCCGAGAATCTCGTGTCGGGTATCGAGTACTCGACACCCGATACCCAAATAGTCATCCCTACACGCAAATATAGGATTATTACTAATGCTCACCAACTTATAGACATCTTCCGTCGTTCACTATGTTGTTGTGATTATGTCTTTAGAGGATGTTTGGGTAAGCTTATTTTAAAGAGTTTATAAGCTCGTGGAGCTTATAAGATATTTCAAGAGCTTATAAGATATAATATTTGAAGAGCTTATAAGTTGTCAAAGTGTTTGAAAGATTGAGTTTATAAGCTAAGAAAGAACGTGAGTTAGAGAGAGAAAATTATAATTAAAGAGAGAGAAAATTGACGAGAAGTGAAATCGATAGTGTATACGTAGAAAATAACGAACCATAGAAAGATTATTTTGGTAAATTCACTATTACTTATAACCTTCGTTTAATACAAGGACGAATTACCTTTGTTTAATCGAGGATGACCTACCCGTTTATTTCGAGGATGAATTACCTTCGTTTAAATACGAGGGCGAACTACTCCGCCTCGGCCTTCTGCAGGCCGCCCTCGGCCCTCGCCGCCTTGGCCTTCCGCAGGCCGACCTCGGCCTTCGCCGTCTCGACCTTCCGCAGGCCGACCTCGGCCTCCCGATACATGGACGCCTCCGCCTCGGCCCTCCACCGGCTGACCTCGGCCTTCGCAACCTCGGCCACCGTCAGAGCCCCGACCTTCTTCTTCGTTGCCTCGGCCTTTGCCTCCGCCTCGGCCCTCCAATGGCCGACCTCGGTCTTCGCCACCTCGGCCACCGTCGAGCCCGGCCTCGCCCGCGCGATCCCGAGCCGCCGCCTCGGCACGGTTACATATTCAACTTCGGCAAGGCGGCGAGCATTCGACCGCCAATGGGCGAGCGGCATTCAACCGGCCAAATGGAGCAGCGACATTCGATTCGGCGAAACGCCTAGCGGTGGCTAAGCAACATACGACTTGGCGAGCGCCTCGGCGGGGCGAAGCCAGCGACATCGACTTGACGAACGCCCGGCGGTGAAGCGGCGACATACGACGGCGCGAATACCTCGGCGGGCGGCGGCGACATACGACTTCGACAAGCGCGCCGGCGGCAGTGACGACGACTTGCGGCGAACACCTCGGCAGACGCGGCGGCGACACACGACTTGGCGACGCCTCGGCGAAGCAAGCGGCACGACTTTGGCGAAACGCCTCAGCAGGCGGCAGCGACATCGACTTGGCGACGCCTCGGCAAAGCTAAGCGACGCACGACTTGGCGACGCCTCGGCGGGCAAAGCCAGCGACATACGACTTGGCATGACCGTCGCACTCCACCGCGGATCACGAGCTTCGGCGAGGCAATGTCGAACACTATCCCCCCTCCATCACGACCTCACTTCTACGTCTTTTTTGGGGGGGATATGATAGGATCGGCCCAACTACTAGGCCCAAGCATCAGACCCAATATAAATGGGCCCCGACATTAAGCTCGGCTATTTTGAGTTCGACCCAAGAAGACTCCTCGACCAACTACAACTCTAATCGCTATTGGAGACGTAGAAGATTCGGATGCATATCTAAAAGAATCCTTATGAGAGAAGACTTTGTATTAGAGTCAAACTCTATTTGAATCAGAGTTGAACTCAACTTGATGGTTTATAAATAGAGGCTAGAATAGAAGAGAAAGATCATCTACTCTCAGATCGATCAATTGATCTACACTCTTTGTAATCACTCCTCATATTATCAATATACGAAGCCTCTCTCTCTCCCCGTGGACGTAGATCTTATTCATAGATCGAACCACGTAAATCCTTGGTGTTCTTGCGTATTTAATTCCCTTACGAAATTAAGATCGATCACTATATGATAAACATTTATCTCCTTAAAATAGCACGAAACAATCATTGTCCACATTATAGTTTACCCTAGCCTATTGTTTATATTAGATCAAATATATTTAGATTAGGTTGAATAATTTGGCGATTTCTTTTATCTATAATTTATATTAGTGCGTCAAATTTGGTTCGAACTTTTATCTTGTTAAAAGATGAAAGTGCTTTTTAAGTTTTCTACATGTTTTATAATTTAAATCATATATTCATTAACAAACTCAAACGAAACATTTGAGTTTTGATTGATTAACCTATAGTTCAAAAGAGAGATTATATATGCAATGGCAAACAACTGGTGTTTCTGACCTAACTGTATGTTTTATTTTATTCATATGAAGTACTGGGAATTATTATTATATAGGTAACAAAAACAAAAGCCAATAGTAAATAATAAATTTAAAAATATACAACCCAAGGATTTATATTACAATTTAATCGTAATTGACAGCTTTTCCCAATAAGTCCTATAATAATTGTATGATGTCAAAAATAAAGTCGTCTGCTAGCCTTTTGGGGTCGGTGAGTACACTTTTGCTCCCTTACATTCAAACATCAAACAATAAAGAAAAGAAAAACTAGGAAAAGTTGCATTTATATTCAATGTATTAAATTCAGTTTGATTTACATATGTAATTGTTTGACTCCAAGTACCTATATACATGTGTTTTACATTTGGAATGACCACTTATTATTAATTTATTTTAGGATAATTTGTTCATTATTATATAAAATAAACATTGATTTTCTTTTTTCATATTTCTGTCTAATAACGACAACTTAACTAACTAGCACGCATATAGGGCTGACTATTCGGTACGGGTCGGGTACCCTACCCGAAAAAATCGGGTATCCGACCTCGATTTTGCATAAAATGTGATACCCGACCCTATCCGATTTCATAAATCTACGACTCGGTATTTGGTGCAGAATACCCGACCGATTATTTTTTAATATTTTATATATAAATCTATATATTTATTGTAAGTATTAGTTTATTAGAATTAATAATATTAAATAATAATAAAGTTCTTCCTACATGCACTTTTGTTTTGTTTTATTATTTTATATTTATTTATATTATTTTTATATTTGTATATAAATCTATATATATGTTGTAATGTTACTAATAACTATGTTAGCTATATATTTGGATATTCCCAGGGTATTATTATAGCATTTTTTTTTCTTTGCATTTATTTATTTTGTTTTTATTTTTGCACATAATTTTAAATATATAATGTTAGTTATATACTTCCATTTGCCAAGATATGATAGCATATCACGTATTTAAAGGTATATGCTATTTTTAATATTAAGATATCATTTATAAATTTCACATATTAAAATTAAGAATAATAAAACTATGTTACAATATATTAATTTCAATATATTAATTATATATTTAAATATATAAAATATATAAAATATAAATATTTTAAAAATCGGGTATCGGGTGATCTCACCTAAATAGCTATACCCGACCCGACACCGATTTTGGCATCGGTACCAATACCAGAAATCTCGGTCGGGTATCGAGTACTCGACTACCCGATACCCAAATAGTCATCCCTACACGCAAATATAGGATTATTACTAATGCTTAGGGTGTCTAAGCGGTTTTCGGTTTTCGGTTAGAACAGGAATCGAACAAAACCGACAAATTCGGTTAACAAAACCGACAAATTTGGTTATCGGTTCGGTTTGGTTCAAAGTTGAAAAAAATTCGGTTATTGGTTAACCGATAACCGAGCTGATTCGAACCGAAAAACCGAAAACCGTTTTTATTTTTAATTATTATTTCAATTACTAATTAATTAATTAAAATTATGAAAATCAATTTTAATTATTACTTTATTAATTATTGTTAAATATTTTATCTATTTTTAATAAGTTTCGCTTTTAATTATTATTTTATTTATTTTAATTATTATTTTATATGTTTTATTATTATTTTATTTGTTTTATTATTAATTAATTTTAATTGGTTTTTGGTTAATCGAAAACCGAACCGTCGAACCGATCGGTTTCGGTTAACCGAAAATTTAAAGCAGTTCGGTTTCGGTTCCACTTTTTGGAGAAATTCGGTTCGGTTAGCAGAAAAATTGATTCGATTAACCGAAACCGAACAGTTAGACACCCCTACTAATGCTCACCAACTTATAGACATCGTCCGTCGTTCACTATGTTGTTGTGATTATGTCTTTAGAGGATGTTTGGGTAAGCTTATTTTAAAGAGTTTATAAGCTCGTGGAGCTTATAAGATATTTCAAGAGCTTATAAGATATAATGTTTGAAGAGCTTATAAGTTGTCAAAGTGTTTGAAAGATTGAGTTTATAAGCTAAGAAAGAACGTGAGTTAGAGAGAGAAAATCATAATTAAAGAGAGAGAAAATTGACGAGAAGTGAAATCGATAGTGTATACGTAGAAAATAACGAACCATAGAAAGATTATTTTGGTAAATTCACTATTACTTATAAGTTTATAGAAAAATAAGTTGGGGTTCAACTACTTATTTTTAGGGGAGTTTATAAGTTGTTGGAGCTTATTTTCACAGACAGCTTATAAGCTGTTTAGGAACTTATTTTGTCAAACACTTTGCATGTGCTTATAAGCTTCAAAACAGCTTACAAGCTATTTTAAAGTGCTTATAAACTTAGCCAAACACCCTCTTAATCATGTGGAGGGCCGGCCGATGAACTAAACATCGGCCTTCCTATCGATTCTCTTGCAAATCTTGTTTTTTCTATTTATTACTATATGCCCACAATCTGTTCAAGCCTAAAAGCATATTAAAAATATTGACTGGCTCCACATAAAAGTAGAATCATAATAAGTTAATGACCGTAATCCACAAAAGTCAAATAATCAAATATAAAATAGTATGTAAGAATATGAAATTTCGAATACAAACAACAACAATAATTAAAAAGGAACTAATCAAGAGGGAGGTAGCATTCCGTCACTAGATGTGTCTATACTTGTGCTTGAATTTTGTATCTACGTATGCATATACGAATATTGATACTTTTCATCAGTACAAGTGACTCTTATTCAATATAAATAATATTTATTATAGGATAAAATATAAATGATACTTTTCTTCTAATTAATTTAAATTATACTTTTATCGATGTACGAGAGTTTTTGTGAGGATATATATGTATAGATGAAAACAACGTAAAACTGCCAGATCAAAGATCAAAGTGGGGCACCAAGTAGGGCATAAACCAACAGTCCTTTAGGAAGAAAATGAAACCCCTCTTTGTTTCTTTTTCTTCTCACATGTGAGATTATTATCTTCCATCTTCTTTCTTTCTTTGTTTTTCATGTATTGACTACTCCATCATAATATGGTGTCACATCCAAAATAATAAGAATTAGCATAAAACGTAAAACCAATAAATTCGCCCTGTAAAAAGACTCCCTTGTTATTTTTTGAAATTTATTCAAAGAGGCCACATAAATGATTGATAGGTGACATGGATTATCAGAATTTTCACCTCATTAGTTTTATTCGAGTTGAAATTGTACGTTCGAATCCTATTATTATATTATATGGCGTTACTAGAAATTAAGTTTTCTTAATTTAAAAGTACTATTCATGTTCACGATAAATGTATGATAATTATCTTATTCGTTGTCCACAAAAAAATTATCATTTTCTTTTTAGGACACTACTTATTATTCAACCTCACAACCTCTCGTTATTTACCAAAATAATCCCTCCGTCCCGGCATTCATGGCTCGTTTCTTTTGGACACGAGATTTTAGGAGGGAGTGTTTAGGGAATAAAATGGTGTGGCCCACTTGTTTTAGCGTTTTTAATCGCTTTAACAAAGTTTGACCAAACACACACACGCACACACACACACACACACGCGCGCACAGACACACATATCAAAACATGATTCAAACTACAGTGACACAAAAATACCATTTCACATAAAAATAGTTTCAAAATGGAAGCAATACATTGAATTTTTCGCACCAAAAAATTTGAAATAAAAATATTTCAAACTAAATCAGATTTCCCTCTAAAACTATCTATAAATACAACACTTCCATTCAAAAAAAAACTGAAGCAAAGAAACTGAAGCAAGAAACAACAAACTGAAACTTCTCCAATGCATCTTCAAAAAAAATCTCCATCTTCACCATGGGAAGGTAGAATGATCTCAGTCATGAAGTTCGAAACAACATCGTCCAGTTCTTACTCCAAAACAACAAGAATGGAAAGCCATTCAGGGGCAAAATGTTGGAGGCACAGAGGAAGTGGTGTTCAAGTAGAAGAACAATTTCCAGACTTTGGGCTGAAGCAAGAAAGCAACAACAAAGAGGTGAAGTTATACTTTCAAAAAATTTTAAAAAGCAGCAACATAGAAGGAAGAAAATTACAATTGACATGGAATTGGTGCAAAGCATTGAGCTCTTCAAAAGAGCCACCATTCGTATGTTGGCAGCAAGCATAAACTGCTCCAAATCCACAGTTGGGAGGTGGGTAAGTGAAGGCCTTCTTAGACCTCATACTAGTGCAATAAAACCAGACCTTACAGCTCCTAACAAGCTGTTAAGGCTCTAGTTTTCACTGGATGCACTATTGTATAATCACATATTGAAGGTTTTAAAGTTTAAAAGCATGGAAAACACTGTACACATAGATGAGAAGTGGTTCTATATAACTAAGACCTCACATAGGTTTTATTTAACACCAGGAGAAGAAAAGCCTCATAGAACATGTCAAAAAAAATTCATCACAAAAGTCATGTTTATGTGTGCTGTTTGTAGACTTACATTTTCAGAAAATGGAAGTGTTGCTTTTGATGGAAAGATAGGTATCTTTCCATTCACTGAAACTGTGCCAGCAAAGAGATCAAGTAAACACAGGCTTGCAGGCACATTGGTTACAAAACCAATAGAATCAGTGACAAAAGATGTGATCAGAGGGTGTTTGATCAATGAGGTAAGGAGACATAGCGAGTTATGTATGAAATATAAGAATCCTTTATGTTGGATTCAACTAGTGTCTTACTAAGACTAGTTGAATCCAACTTATTCTAATTTAATTTATGCATTCAAACTATTGTTTAGATTGAGAAAATGTGAATGTATCTGTTCTTTATGCTTTCAGAAAATAAATAGTGAATGCAAAGTGCATCTGTTCTTATCAATTTTGGATATTTTGATGCACAGATCATTCCAGCAATAAAAGCTAAGTGGCCACCAAGTGCAAGTAAAGTCATATGTATACAGCAAGATAATGCAAATTCCCATATAAAAGATAATGATCCGATTTGAATGCGACAGCGGTGATGGGTTTGACATTAGGTTAGTACACCAGCCTCCCATTCTTCATATTTAAATGTGAATGATTTGGGATGGTTTAGGGCAATACAGAGCATACAAATTGAGCATGCGTGCTACAATGTTGACCAACTGCTCAATGCAGTGAAGTTGTCATTTGAACAACTATCACCTGTAACATTGAACAATGTTTTTCTAAGTTTACAAGGCTGCATGCTTGAGATAATGAAGCACATGGGACATAACAATTATAAGATTCCACACATGAATAAGGTTGCTCTTATAAGACAGCAAGCACTTCCCACAGACTTGGAAGCGCCAGATGAATTAGTAAGAGGGTGCATGTCATATATGCTTGAAGTTGGAAGGGAAGAGGATGCTAGAATGATAATGAATGCCTTAAACATTCATCACCCAGAAGAACCTTAGGGAATGAATGAAAACAACTAACTTTTTTGATGTAAAGCCACTGATATCTTTTGTAAATCAGAAGGAATGTAAAGAACATGCTATGTTTTGTAAATAAGGCTGCTATTTTTTGTAAAGCAGTTTGGATGAAAAATCTGTTGTTTTGAAATCATCAGACATGATTTATGCATCAGAAAAATATGGTCCAAAATTATTTCGTGTTTCATCACATGCATCATAAATAGCAGCCATTACAACCAACAAACATGCATCAAAAAATTCCAACCAATTCATAAATCATCAGAAAACCCAATACCATCATCAGATAACCATCGAAGAAAACCATCAGACCATCAGAAAAACAATCATCATCAGATAACCATCAAGAAAACCAACAGACAACCCAACATCAATAGAAAATCCAACATCATGAACTAACCATCACAGCTCATCAGAAAATCCCAAAAATTTCACAAACCATCCACACGCATCAGAAAATCACAAATATTTCATCACACGCATCAAAAAATTACAGATATTTCATCACATCAGTACTCAATCAGAAAGATCTCACAGTTGGAAGTATGAGGGCACGAGAATCTTCAACATATGTAGTATTCGAGGCTCAGATCACCCTTTCAGCCTTGTAGCCTTGCTATCTCTTCTAGATCTCCGTCTTCCACCTCACTTCCAGCCTCCAGATCTCCCGTTTTGGGCATCCTTCCAACCTTCAGATCTCTCGTCTTGAGCACCCGTCCAACCTCCAGATCTCGTCTTCCACCGTTCTAGCCTCCAGATCTCCCGTCTTGAGCACCCATCTAGCCTTCAGATCCCAAATCCCAGGGGTCTCCTCGACAAGAGACCCCGTCTCAGACCAGTTCACAGAGAACGGCCACGACGGCAGCACGGAGAGAACTCTAGAGTCGTCAGTATACAGGTCTGCTCGTCAGTGCCAACCAGATCTGTTTTCATGGTGAAAGTATGGGAAGGAAATTTTTAGGGTTTCGGTGAAAGGGTTGATGCCCGAAGACAAGACAGAAGGGGTAGAGGATGAGTTACAGAGAGAGAGATGAGAGAAGACGAGACCAGAGGGTCGACGGTGGAGTATGAAGAAGTTAGGGTTTCGGTGAAGGGGTTGATGCTCGAAGACGAGAGGGAGAAGGGGTAGAGAGAGAGTTACAGAGAGAGAGAAGATAAAACCAGAGGGTCGACGATGGAGTAGGAAATAGCTAGGGTTTCAATGAAGGGGTTGATGCCCGAAGACGAGAGATGAAGAGTGGTAGAGAGGGAGAATAGAGAGAGAGAGATCTCAGAAATGAGTGAGGCAGAGTGAACGACATGGGGGTAGTTAATTTTAGGATTAGGGTTTTTAATGGGCCAGCCCAATTAGTGAGTAATAGGTTTAGTTCCCTAATTTTTGTCCCAAAAAGGAAACGAGCCAACATTGTTGGGACGTCCCAAAAAGGAATACGGGCCATGAATGCCGGGACGGAGGGAGTATCATTTATCTCACTCACAACCTAACACAGTGGGACATTTTCTCCACTGAAACAACATCTATATATCAATAATTTTATTAAAACTCGTATTATCCACAAGTGATACACTTATTATGGATTTAAGGAGTATCATTTTGTACATAGTAATTTATCGGAGTAATTTTTAAATATTTGTATTTATTAAGTTAAAACAATATACTTTCATGATTCATCTTCCAAAGTGCTTGTAAACCACGCGATAAACCTAATCTTTCACGTGAGATTTGATAAGATCATCATATACCACCATGTTTATAATATCGTACAACAACAAAAATACGGTATTAATGACGAATTTTTTTATCATTATAAGATCATAATATAATACCACCATGTTTATAATATTGTACAACAAAAGAAATATGGTATTAATGACTTAAATTTTATCATTATATATTTTGATTCCATCGTTAATTATATTTAAAGACGGACAAAAGCAGTAGCTAAATCGAGCGTCACAATTTATTTAAACAATGGGCAAGTCCGTCATTAATATAACGACAGATTGAAGATGGAATTTCTGCAGTTAAGCAACGACGATGACAAAACATTTATATATGGAGACATTATAATGACAGATGTTTCATCGTTAATCAATGACGGATTATATTATTCGTTACTGATGGTCCCTCGAGGTACGTACTGGTGTATGGGGATACACCAGTTAGACAAATTTTAAAACTTTTCTTTTCACAAGACATTACAAAATCATTAGTTGGTTGGATAATTGGTAGTTCAGTATTGGCATCAGTACTGTTGGTCAGTTTAGATAAGAGAAGTCATGTATTGAGTTATATCAGTTAACAAACCTACTTAATGCTGAGGTAACTAGTCAATTGGACTGATAATTGATGTGCTTGCGAAATATGGTGGTTACTGTATTTGCCTTACCGAAAACTTAAACTGGCTTAAAAACACTTAGTCGATTATTGCATAGTCAGTTTTCAGTCTTATCTCACTAGTATCAAACTGATACTGATACAGTGTTTTAAAATAATGTTGTGTTATTATGTGTTGATGATGCAATGTAAATACGATACTGAGTGTAAAGAACTGAAAGTAAATAACATTTTGAGTTTTACGTGGTTCAGAGAGATCAGCTCCTACGTCCACGGGCTGATTATTCAGTCAATCCACTGACTGATGATTCGGTCTTGTTTACGTGTACAACAATAAACCTGGATACAGAGTTCACCTTACTGTATCCCACTTAACTTGACATTCTTCCTACGCTTGTGGGTGCTAGGAAACCTATGACTGCTTCCGGATGCAGTCGACCTAATTCTCTTGTTTCAGGTGCAAGATAACCTAGTTTTCAGCAACTAACACTTCATTGCCTATTTGTCCAAATTTCTACTCAACTAAAAATTGAGTTGTCAAAGACGATTAACTCAGTATGTCTAGGCTTAAGATATACAAAGAGTAGTATCCTGACTTAAGGATGTGTATACTGAAACCTTGAGTTGATAATTATATTTAATCTTTGAAGGTTTACTGATAGCACTGTAGACTTCCTTCTTTGAAATCGTTGTTTGATAGTTCTTGAGCTTTGAGCTATGAATGCTTTTTAAAATAAGAATGTGCAGCATTTCAGTAACCTTCAAATGTTGGATTCTACATATATTTATAGAGAATAAGATGAATAGTATCGTTGGAGGGAGAACCAATCACGTCCTTCTATTTATCATTTGAATTCTTCCCGTTTGAATCCGCGTACGTCACTATCAAGGTCTGCATCATCGTACACTGTAGTTCTGCTACTCTGATACGGTCTTCTAGCATGTCAGGTTCTTCTACAGATATGCTATGACACGTGGCAAGTCAAACACTCAAGGCTTAAATATTTTCGTGTTCTTCCAGTTGAGTTGACTTCATGTTTTATCAGTGCATTGACTTCATGTTCGGCTAGTCGAGGCTGGTCTATCTTTTATCAGTGCATTGACTCCCGCTTTTTATCAATTTGAGAACCTGAGTCAACTTGATGTAGAAATAGTTAGGTTTGACTTTTCATCAGCTAACTTTGACTACTTGTCACCATCTTTGACTTCTGCTAGCAAGCTTTGACTTCCGGTAGCCAGCTTTGACTTTCCAGCATGTGCAATCAGTTGTTAGTATGACATTTAATCATATCCTGCCTTCTTTGCTTCCAACATCGTTGAGTCTTAAGTCTTTTGATGTCAGTCTTTAGTCTTCGACTTTACTCCAGTAGCTATATTCATCAGCATCGCTATACTTCAGTCTTCATATATCAGTTGGCTTGACTTGATTATTTCGCCTATCTTGATGCGATCATTCAATGAATGAGCTTCTATCGCAAACACAAGAAAATTGAGTTGAAGAGTCACATTTATTCGATCGCCTATCGGTATGGTCGGCTTCAAGGCGCTAATTGAACTCCTTCGAGTTTTTTGGCCTATCCAAGCTGATAGTTCTTCTATTGAAACCTATAACAAAAACGCCTAACTCTAGAACAAACGAGCAACATTAGTTACATCAACAGGGCAATTATTAGAGATTTTGGGATCTAATCAAAAAACACAGTTATAACATAATTTTTTCAACAGTTAATTGATGACGAAATATCCATCGTTAATTAACGATAAAGTTTAATCCGTCATTTCCTTGTTCCAAATCTGCTAGCTCTTAACCAACTGAGCTACGCCCGTGGGGGCAAAATAATTGTTGTTGCAGCCAAGAAGAATCGAACCCGATGTCTCTCATTTGGGAGAGAAACTCTCAACCGACGTAATTTTCTTTAAGAGAAATATATTACCAATTTTAATTTAACGACGGAATAATAATGAATTTAAAAGAAATAAATTAAAATTTAAATACATATAAATATTTAACAACAAATTAACAACAATTTATTTTAAAAATTAAAATAAATATTCAATTTTTTATAATGTCGAGATCCGTCACTATCCACGATAATTTTAGGACGCTTGTATTTCTTTTGATAATTCCGCAATTTTTTGTAGTGTAATTGGTGTTCATGACGTCTACCTACCTACTTGATGTTTTAGGACAACTTTCTACCTTTTTCTTTTAGAAGAGAATCTTCAGCATAATGGGATGAGATAAACGAAGTCGCACGCCGATGGGCATTTAGGGGTAATATCCATCTTTTAAAACTTCTAGATTCTTTTCTTATTTATTCGCCTATAGGAAGCAAAATCCTGCAGCTTATTGGACACAGGAAGACTCGAAAATATATGCCCAAGTCCATCTATATACAATATGATTAATAAATTTAAATAAACGGTTGAGTACAATTTACCCCATTAGATACAAACTATGACCATCTGTAACCTACGTAGTTTAAACGTAAACTATGACCATCTTTCTTTTAGGTGTAAAAAATCAGACCATCTTTTTCCTTTTTAGAGTCAATAGTAAGACGATTCCCGAATCGCATGATAAACACAATTAAACTTATGTTTAAATTTTGTAATATGACAATAGTAAATGTAAATGTTATGTTAGCCCTGAAGTGAACGGAAAGAAATAAAGGAGGCATTAAACGGCGCGCGAACATCAATTCCTTGCTTTTCTTTTTCTTTTTCCAAATCTGAATGCATCAATTCCATAAATGTTGATTCAATTGGACTCATGTCCATGGATAAATCTTATTAGATTAATTATATATAATAACGGCACTTTAGTTATTTTTCGGTTTACACCATAACAATTATTTAAATCATTGCACCAAAAAAATGATCTTTAAAACTTGCATGATCCCCAACATCGACCGAGATTAGGTAAAATCAACGTTGGCCTTTACTATTAAAATTATTGGAAAATTACACATAAACTAGCCCGCTAGCAAACTACCTTAAGAGGGTGTTTGGCTGAGCTTATAAACTCTCAAAAAACAGTTTATAAACTGTTTTTAAAAAAAACGAACATAAACTATTTTGGGAGTTTTATAATAAGCTCAGCCAAACACCCTCTAAATGAATTGTTCAATTTTTGCAACTTTTTCACGTGTACGTGTGGCTAGTCCACATTTACGATTTTGGCACCCGAAAACTTTAATTTGATACAATATAAATCAATGTTGTAAATCATACAGATTGTAAATGTCATGTCTTATATGCCAAGATTTAAAAGTCATACTTATTGTAAGATGAGTTAAAAATTGTGTTATTATGTGCAATTACCCTACTACTACTACTACTACTAATATTATTATTATTATTATTATTATTATTATTATTATTATTATTATACGATTTCTCCTTTTGCGTTATTATTGTTTGGAATCTTTGGATCATCATTCATCATCCCATCAATTGTTTCTCTCTCTTAAGAGTATATTATTATTTTATTCGGTCCCTATTCGTACCCACCAGCAGTCCTCCACCACCGGCCACCATTACCCAGACCAAAGCCAAACCCACGTCCTATTTAGTAGGGGCTTCCACAGCTTTTGTTCATTTTCTTATATAAATTTATATTCAATATTTGAATTCCTAGTATATGTTGTCTCAAAATGTTTGACAATTTGTGTCTGATAATAATATTCATGATCCATGAATTCGAACAGGGAACATAAAAGAATACGAATATTTCCCATCATCCTAAAATACTCAGAAAAGAAATACTGCAGATGATGATCTTCTCTTCTTCATTTGTAGTAAGTATAGGGCTGAAGCTTATTTACTACTCCTTTTGACCACTAAAAACTTGCATTTAATTCCCTTTTGATCAGTCCATCAAAAGTTTACATTTTCCTTTTTTGGACATCTTTTTATATTTATTTTCATTTTTTGGATATCTTTTTACATTTACAGCGTAGGACCTCTTTGGCTCCTACTAGCTTAACTCAATTGGTTAAGAGGTAGTAGATTTAGGACAAACATATGACCTCTTTTTCACTCACTATTTATTAAAACTCGTGTCAATAAAAACCAAGCAATTGAATCTTTTGATGGATGAAGAGAGATATCTTACCTTGTAGAAGATTTTTTGTTGATATACCTTATTTCTATTACGAGTCAATATGTCAATATCACGAGTGCAGTATTCTTTTTTTTTCTTCTGAAATTTATAGATTCCAATTATAGTTAAATAGACAAAAGACACCCAGCGTTTTTGTTCATTTAAAGCATTGATTAAGCCCCGATTGACTAATCCTTAATTAGCTTTTAGTGCTTCAAACATGCGATTAAATAGATCACCAACGATCAGTTTACTTCTTTATCACAATTTCTTTTTATCACACACATATGTACATGTATATTGTGAATATATATGATATTCTAAATCAATGCATATGATATATACGTTTTGTCAATCTTAAAAGAATATTTATCAAATTCAATTTTGTAATAAAGATATTCATTAAGTATTTCTTTTTCTTATCCATTCTCTCCTAATTAATTTCCATACATTAAGGAAGTGTTTACTTTTTAGAATTTGCAGGTGAGAATCGAAACCAGGACCTGATAGCATGTTATTGGCGAGTCCAGCACTGAAACCAGTAGGCTAAGCCGCCACTGGAAGTGTTTACTTTTCATGATTAATATTTTGAATGATTGACTATTTGATGGATTAAATGTGTGATAAGATAATTTTTATCTATCAATCATTTGTTTACTACAAAGGATTAGTGAATGATTAAAATTTGGATAAATAATTCAAAGGATTATTTCAATCCTACCTACATTGGTTGGATTAAAATTAATGAAGAACAATTCAAAGGATTAAAATAATCCCGAACTTTGGGATATCCTCAAATATTAATCCTTAAAAGTAAATGTCACGCCCCGGTTTCTAGAAATGACGGAAGCTCGTAAATCAAGGCGCGACGAATAAAAATAATGAAAAATATGAAGTAAATGAGTTGACTCGAATGGTCAAGGCAATAACCCTTAGGATTTGGGAATAGCTTCCTATATGAATATGGAAGACATCGAAGGATGTAATCCAATCAAAACAATATTTATCCTCAGGATCACAAGTTTAGTTTCGTGCTTCTAATAGTCAAAATGCGTTAGGATGCTAAACATCAAAGATTCAGAGTCGAAGCTCATCAAAAGGTACAATTCAAGTCATAGACAAGAAGGGAAAATAAAATTAGAGTTAATTCATCAGCGGAAGTCTAAATACGGAATAATCCGTCAAAATACGGAGTGAACTCAAATCTCAGCTCTGCCCCGTCAGCGCCCATTGATCAACCTGAAAACATTTGAAAATATTTGGGCTAAGTACTAATGTACTCAGTGGGCATGCATTTTCATAAACATTTCATAAACCGTAAGCGGTTTATCCAATCATGATAACATAACTTAGAAGGTTTTAAAGAGAAACCACTTCTAAGCATGCAAAAATATTTCATTCATTTGGGCCCATTGTGACGACTCTTACATTACTCGCTTTGATCCGGACCTCTAGCCACCGTCGGATCACATTCTCCCATTATTGTCATCGGGGCGTAACCGGACAATCCATGATGTGCCAAACGTATCCGGACAAGCACCATAATAACATGACGTATCTCGGAACACATCCGGACAAGCACCCTTATAACGCCTCATTACTTGGTTAGTGCCCGATGGAGATCAACCCACGAAACAACTAACGGTGTACACAATTCTCAATTAACGTGTTAGGTTTAAAAGAGAATCTCGATCGATACATTTACGAGCCTTAAACAGAGTAGAGCGCACAAAAATATTTTTATTGGATAAACAGTTTGCATTTCATGAAATATCAGAGCATATAACTCAATTATACTTTTGTAAAGTAAGCCCACCTTGATAGGACAAAGCCTGAAGAAATCACAATAATATGCGTCTCGGGAAAGCAGCGCTAATCCCCTTGATCGATAAAACCTACAAGAAGCACTAATCTTAATAGGTCTCGAAAAGCTAGCCTTAAATTCAAGTAAAGGAGGATACTAGCTTATGATTCGTTAAGCCCGGTTTTCAAAATATAATTAGATTTGAAAACTAATTTATATCGGCTAAGGCACCAACAATACCCTTGCTCGACTTTTCGTTTAAAAACAAATTAATTTCATAATCTTCTTTTGTTAAATACTTTTTACAAAAGTATAATGCAATTAAATTGCACACTAAAATCATATATATATATATTAAGGACTCTCGCTTAATATAACACATAATATAATTATCGAATTATGCACTTGACTCGCATAATTTAATTTATTTAATTATTCTAACTTAATTAATTTCATTAAAAGAAATTAATTACATTAATTAAAGAGGTCTCAATCATAAATTAAGATAATTTAAACTTGACTTAACCTTAACTTAATCAATCAATTAATTAAACTTAATAATAATTAATTAATTAATTAATTAATTAACTTACCATAATTAAATAATTTAAACTTATATTAAGTTTAAGTTAATTATTTAATTAATAAGACTTAATATAATTTAATTAATTAAGTCTTAAAGTTAAACTTTATTTATTTAATTAATTAAAGTCTAAGGATTTAATTAATTAAAGTAAGTCAAGTAATTAATTTAATTAAAGCTCAATCATTAATTAAATCTAAGCCCACATTTTATTTAATTGTTAAGGTCCAATTATTAAAACAATTTATAACCCATGTTCCTTAATTAATTTGGACCCAGAATTTAAAACATATTAAAGTCCATTAGCATTTAGTTAAAAGTCCAGCCCATCTCATTTAATTTAAATTCAGTCCAACTCTTTGAATTAAAAATGGAACAAACCCAATACTTAAATAAGATGACCCAACTTCCTATATAATAATTTGGGCCCAAACATAAATAAAATATTCAGCCCAATACTCTTTGAAATCGGCCCACCCTCTTATTTTAATAACTTGGGCCCAAATTTTAATTAATTAAAACAAAACAAGGCCCAACTCATTTATTAAGATAAAACATGGCCCAACTCATGACAAAACCCTAAACCTATCTCCCCCTCCCCCATGATTCCGGCGCCGCTTTCCGGCAAGCCGCCGTCGCCGGCCAAAATTCCGGCGACCTCATTTTCATTATTTTTCTTTCTCTCCTCTCTCTCATCTTCTCACGTCCCTCTCTCTCTCGCCCTCACTCACAACGCACACACACACACACACTGAGACGCACGTCGCCGGTCGGCGTCGCCTCACCCTCTCATTCTCGGCAGCTGCTGCCGCTGCGTTCTCTCTCTCTCCGGCGACGCACACACACACTCCACGACGCACACACGCTTTGACGGCAACACACACGAACACACGCAACAGCAACCCATCGCACACACGCACGCACGCACACACCACCGCCACCGCCACACGTCCGGCGACGCCGTCGTCGCACCACCTTCGTGTTCATCTCTCTCACTGTCGCACACACTCACGCACACACGCAGCACACACACCACAGCAACATCACACACACACTCACGCGACGCACCCACACCACAACCGAAACCGCCCACCCTCTCTTCTCGGCCGAACGCCGGTGACAAGAGCCACCAACGCCGCCGTCGATCCCTCTCCATCATCTCTCGTCCGTCTCTCTCATTAATACCACATCACACACCCAAATCACAAACTCACGCACACACATATACACATAACACATATACATATATGCATATAAACATACTAAAATTAATAGAGGATTAAAATCTACCTTTGTGGTTTCCTTTTGCAAGAAGGAGTGACTGAAATTTTTAGGAGGCTAGGGTTTTAAAATGGGAAGAAGAAGCTTATATAGTAGGGTTTGGTTTGTGCTTGGGCTTTACTCTTGGGCTTTGTAAACTAAAACCCATTAAATAAATTATTCACGGGCTCAAGTTCGATCCTTAAGAATATGAATTAATAATTAAACATTAGTATATCATTTTTGATATAATGATTTATAAGTATATATATATATAAATCATATTCAATTATTATATAATATATAATAATTCTCGTAATCACTTGATAATAATTAGTGAAATAAATTCTTTTTGTTGGAATTTTAAAAAAAATTCTTTCATTGGGCACGAATCATTTTAAATTCTAAGTTCGAAAGTCATTCTAATCTTATTAAGAAAGACGGGATATGACAGTAAACACTTGATTAGGTTTGATTAATTTTATCTATCCAACCTAATCATGCAAAGTAAACACCACCTAAATCCCCATGCAAAGAAGAACCCTATTTCTTGGATCACTTGTCATTGTTAATTCCATCTGTCCACAAAGTGCTAGCAAAATTTACGCCCTACACCTACATGCCTACTTTTTTTGAGTTTTTATGAGATAGACTCTCCAAAAGAAAATGCAACTTGTTGGTACGAGCAACATCATTCTTGCCTATACCCCAATAATCACTCTTCTTCTGGTGTGTTCAATTCATTCATGTCCTCTGCTTCGAAACCTTAAATAGGAGTCGTTCATTGTCATTGCCTCCGCATTGGCCAGCGATCACTCCTGACTTATGCATAATTATATTCTGATATGTTTAAAGCTAGTACTCAAGCTGCCTATCTTGACAACAATTTGATCTGCTTCGTTTAATTTATTTTCGTTTGATCAGTATATTTTAAAAAGAAAAACTGCTATTTGGTAAAAAAGAAGATGCTTATTTTACAAAGCAAATTGGAAAACATGGCTTTTTGGCCAACGCAGATATGCTGTCCAGCTTGAATTGGTTTAATCTTTTCAACATCGCAGAAAACAAGACGTTGTAGCAATATTTGTTGTATGATTTTCTTGATACAACCTATGATTTCTTGTTCCAATACAATTAGTATCATTAATCCGTTTTCACAAATGTTAACCTACTACTTATACACCATCATCATAGATGCCAAGAGCCCCATTAAATTCATTTGTAGACTAATATTCCAAGAGTGCATTTAGTATCGAGGATTAACCTAGTTAGATAGATGAAAAACTAATTACTCATTGTTTAATAAGATTGTCCTGATAATTTCTAAAGTTTAAACTAACTTGCTTGATTCATATTTCATAAGATCGAAGAAATTCTAGTAATGAAGATAAAAGTACACTATATTGTATATACATCATGAAAAGTAAACTCATGATCACAATATATATATATGCATATAATTTTGTCTACTTCTCTTATTACTTTTGCAGTTCATATCAACTCCTACATCTATCTCTACATGGATAAAGAAAATCAAGATCCCCACCAAAAATTTATACTCCGACAAGCGAGGAATGCTCGACAAAAACTCCAAAAACCCTCGTGTTAATTAGCTTATGTGTATATATATAGGTCTCACGTCCATTGCGACTGGACCAAATTGAACATATTAACGGCGGCATCTCTCCAGTGCGCGGCGTCAAAACCCTGCAATTGCGCCCTAACGGAAAGCAAACCCTTGGCCCGCTCCACCAAATTCGGTCGGGGACGATGAACCTGCGGGCTCTTTTCACACCGGAGCAAGCCAATGTAGTCCTCCAAATCGTGCACACAAGAAGGGTTATGCATCTTAAAGAAATCAAGCAACAATTCAACACCAACATGTGCATAACACGAACAACTCCATGGAAATTCATATCCATTTCCTAATTTCTTGAAATTCTCATTGAAAACGACTCCGGGCATCTTCGTGATCGGGTCGTTCACATTCACCACTCTTAGAACATTCACCCCCAACTTTTCGCATCTTTCTTTAAAGCCCGAATTCCCCACTCTCGGCCCACCAAAGGAGAACACCGTCACCGGGATCTTATCCCTCCTCCAGCTATTGGGCCCGTTGAGCCCCAGCTCGGCTATATCGTATGCGAGCAGAAGCCCTAATGAGCTCCCCATGCTGTGGCCCGCGATCGTGATGCTGATTTCTTCCTTTTTGTGTTTGTTGATTAACCTAGAGATCTCGGAGAGGAGCTGGTCGCGGCAGCTCTCGAGCCCGAACTTGCTCGGGCTCTCATTGTTGGTGTAGAGGCTCAAGAACCCGGCCTCGACCTTAACCTCAGGACGGCTGTTGTGGGGGTCTAGCCCGGCAGGGGTGAGTGAGCTCATCAGGTTGGCGACCCACTCTGGATTCGTGACAGTGCCTCGGAATGTAATGACTATGTCTCTCCTTCCCAGAGTGGCCACCTCGCTATCAGATGAGGTAGCCACGTACCCAATCCACCGAGCCCCACAACATGGGACTGATTGGGTGGGTATGCTGATTTCGGGGGCTGTTGCATAGATGTATTTAGTGACCTCGTAGCCCGAATCGGATAGCCCGACTTGTTGAAACATGGTTTTCTTGCCGTACTTGCAGTTTAGGTAGCGTTTCGAGTTGGGGTCGAGGTCGAATGCCTTGTAGCAGGCGGCGACGAATTCCCCGTAGCGGATGATTTCGTCGCGGAGGAGGGGTGCAGGGGCTCAACTAGGTTTTCCCAGTTATGTAGTCCCTGAATTTCCCTCCAGACAGTTGCGAGCTTCAAGATTCGCGACTTGCTGCTAGGTTTTGGTGTCGTTGTTCTTGATTGGGGATGATTGTATGTGTGAGAAGATAGACTGGGAAATGATTGGTTTGGTTCGAAGTTATGGTTAAAAGAACTAGGTAGTGAAATGGGCTCTGTTACGAGAGTGGCGGAATTCATGGTTGGATTCGACATGCAGTGGGGGACTGAGGAAGCCATGAACGGGAAATGGGGTTCCTCAGAGTTAGAGAGAAAGAGAGAGGAGTTAGATCTGGAGTTAAAGTGGTTGATGAAATTTGGGGGCTTATATATATATATACAATTTGATTTGAAAATGTATGTATAGGTGTGTGTGGAAGATACACGCGTATGCAGGATAGAGGGAGAGTTTTGACATGAATGACTGACTTCAAAGTGAACACGCTTACACATCAAACATGCATATCACCTTCAATTTCTTTAATTTTTTTAAAATATATATACTTAGTTCACGCGACTTTTATATTATATATAATTACGGCGATCCCCGTATTTGATATGGCTAATATTTTATTACCTTTTATTTTATAATTCACGTATCTCGACTGTGTGTAATATATCCCTATATTTAATTATATTATATACTGCGAGAATGTATCAAATTAGAACTTCAATTTTTTTAGAACTAAGAACTAATGTGATCGATACATTTTGGAGTGGTTTTCTGTGAGACCACCTAATTAATTCTTAACTAATTAATTTAATAAATCTTAATTGTAAATTAATAAATAATAATTATGAATTAATAATATATAATTTTAAATTAATAAACTCTAATCATGAAATAATAAATCTTAACTTTGAATTAATAAAGTCTAATTGAAATTAATAAACTCTAATCATGAATTAATAATCCCTAATTTTGAATTAATAAACCCTAATTGTGAATTAATAAATCTTAATTTGAATAATAAACCCTAATTTTGAATTAATAAACCTTAATTATAAATTAATAAACATTACTTGTGAATTAATAAACCATAATTATGAATTAATAAATTCTAATTTTGAACTGATAAATTATATTTAAAATTAATAAATTTAATTATAAATTAATAAAATCTTAATTATCCTTATTCACCATAATTAATAATTATTTTAACAAAAAGCAAGGTGAGCCCACCGAAGTTTTGTCTACATTTTTTATATATTGAGAATTTTGAAATATCAAAAAATAACAAGTGATAGCAAATATGAGCATACATACTCGTATGCTACAATTTTATACGAAAATATTAGACTGGGCAAACATATGGATACCATCTTGGGGATCTCCTTCTAAAAATATTACATATATCCATATTCATTTCTCTAATGTAAATTTAAACCCATTCGGCTGTTTTCCGTACACATCCATTTCAGAGGTGCTACGAAGCTAGTATTAATACAGAATCTCAGTTGGCGTACTTAATTTTTCTTTTAACCTTCACCTTTTTTTAATTATTTTTTTTGTTTTGTAATTATCCCTTAATTATTTGAGAGATGACGATCTCCTCCGAATTCTTTATTTGGATAAATTTGTATCATATCTCAGCAAGCTAAATACTAAACACCAATCTCAAATCACTTTTGTTTTATTTTTTTCGGATAATTTTGATTCCCGAATTTGCTTGTACTAGTACATTAGGTTAAAGGTCGGTGCTTTCCTCATTTTATTTGTCAACTAATTTCGATGTGGTCGTAGGTTTGCCTTATTTGACATGAATAACTATAGTATATACTATTTGCCATGTGGATTAGAATTCAAATATTCCTCCAAACAATCGGGCTCCTATTTTAATATAGTACCATACTCATAAGAAGACAAACATTTAAAATTTGATTCATTTCATGCTACTTCATGACCAAGATATCATCTACTATTTTCCATGTTTCCACCGTAATTTTCCATATTGATATCCGCTTGCTTTGAACATCTACAGTTTGGTGTTTAAATTTGTTTGGATTTGATGTAATCAAAAAAATTATCTATGTCATGTATATTTTAATGCAGTATAAAAAAGGGAAAATGAGTCCAAATTCTTATACTTCATTCGTCCCCAAAATATGTTCCTAGAAATCTTCGATGGTTCTAATAAAAGTTGTTGAGTGTTTTGTGAATGGAGTCAGAGTCTCATATTATTGTAGTGTTAGCGAGTCATGGGTGGTGGTAAAATGTGCAAATAAGTAGCGTTGTTGGGAGTAATAAGTATGGAGTAGTAAACAATAGGTGAAAAATGTATAAATAAATAGTATAGTTGAATATTTTATGAGGTAGTTTTCATAAATAGAAAGGAAACAAATCTGGAGAATGTACCTAAAAAAACTATAAACGAATATGAAAGAAGGAGGAAGTAGTTCTTATAGCCTAACTTGACCCGAAACTAGGCCGTCCGTTGGGATGGAACGATTTTGACACCTCTACTCTTTAGATATGCAATTAGTTTGTTAAATCCAAAATACTCGTGGATCTCAAATTTAATACCCATTGACAATAACAAAATGAGATGGTCTCTTGTGCGGACGTTCATATACGGATATTGATACTGTTCTTTAGTGCAAATGACAAATTTTTCAATGTAAATAACATTTTGAATTATAGGATAAAAATAAAGGGTTATTGGCGCGTAAATAGATGAACATTGTGCATAATTTGATTTTTCCCACGAACTTTAAAAATTATCAATAAATACACGAACTTAACATTATTTTGATTTTTATTACAAATAGAGTGATGGTCAAAATTAAAACTGACATGACATTCGACGTGACGTAACTTCATTAAAACGATGCCGTTTTATTTATACAATATATTTGACACTTAAATACATGAATTTTGGGTCCATTTTGGTTTTTCCCATGAACTTTAAAAATTTATCAATAAATGCACGAACTTAACATTATTGTAATATTTTCTACAATTGATTGATGGTCAAAATTAAAACTGACATAACAAGAGACATCGATTGTTATGTTAGATTTAATTTTGACCGTCATTCAATTTGTGAAAAAAATTACAATAATGCTAAGTGTGTATTTATTGATAAATTTTTAAAGTTCGTGGAAAAACTAAAATGATCTCAAAGTTCATGTATTTAAGTGTCAATTAGTATATATTATATAAGTAAAACGACGTCGTTTTGATGAAGTGACGCCACACCTATAATGTCAGTTTCAATTTTGACCGTCATTCAATTTGTGGGAAAAATCACAATAATATTAAGTTCTGTATTTATTGATAATTTTAAAGTTAGTGGGAAAAATCAAATTATGCTCAAAGTTCATATATTTAGGCATCAATAACCTAAAAATAAATGATTTTTTTTTCAATATAAATAACACTTATATAAAATAATTGACACTTTTGAACGTACATAAGAATTTTTGTGTAACAAAATACATCATATATATATCGTTATATCCTAAACTACAGTGCATTTTCCATATCTGTCTTTTACTACTGCTTTGATCATAAAATACATAGACAATGCTAGAGCTGGCGTTATATAGTAATATCCAAGTTAAGAAATGTCAATTATAGCGCGACACATAAAAATATCAAATTATAAATAGTATTAATAGTACCAATGGGACCAAATGGTCCTATCGGTACTACTTGGTGATAATAGTCCCAATAGGACCAACAACTTATTATAATTTGGCATTTTTATGTTCGTGCTATAATTGACATTCCTTAACTTGGATGACTATATTAGTGTATTTCCACCAATGCTAAATATTATTGAAATCTATCATCGTTAAAAATTATATAAAAGAAATAAATTACTTGGAAAATAAAAATCATAGCGCCTTCGAATCTATCATCATGTTTTAACTTCTTCAAGTATTAAAATACATAAACTATTAAACAAAGTGCAAATATATCCCAAACTATTCAACTTTTTTGAAATCTATCATTTAATAACCTTTTTTTTGTAATTAAATATATGAACTATAAAAACCTTGCTAACCGGTCAGCAGCCAAATTTTACAGTCTCGGTTAAAAATTCTAAGTTCCAGACTCGAGAGTTTTGCTCCAACAGTAAGCACGAGGCTGCTCCTTACCTGGGGCCACGTGGCAAAGCATTCTGTATGAATGTCGGATATTCTTTGTGTGGATTCGACAGGTCATCCTGGTGAGACCCACGCTAGCCATTCCACTAGCAGCTACGCTCTTTTCCGCAAAATTATGGGAAAAATAGAAGTGGCCAATTCAAATTTTACAACACCAATTCAAATCTTACCGCACCACTAATTTCACAGCTCCAGTTTGACTCTTACTAATCTTTGTTCCAAATAAAAAATGTTTTAAGCACTATTTCTTTCCTTCTGAACTAAAAAATACTTTTACTTTTGTTCATAGTTGAAGCAAAATCTTGTAAAGATTAATGTGAAGAGTAGAACTTCTCTGTTTGTATCTTCAGATAATCCCTTTATGAATAGTAATTGACAATTTACACGTGATAGTATCATTATTAGATAGCGACAGTCGTATAGGAGAAATTAAGATATTATAATTTTCAAAGAGTTGTGATAAATATCGTTTTACACCTATACTTTTTAAATAAAAATATAAATTTAGCAAATAAATCAATTATAAAGTAATTTAAACTTCATTTGTATAAGAATTTAGAAATGGTACCCGCATAAAATAATTTGAAAAATGTAATACAATCACAAGCGTCTACACAAATTATATGGAATTTGAACATTTATATACATACATACTGTGTGGTTAATCTATAAACTATTTTTAATCTCTAAACTAGAAATTTCTGAATCATGACGAATTTGCTATAAAACATGATGAATTCAAAAAATTAGAATTTTTTACCTCGTATGGGATTTGAACCCACGTTCACAAGTCATTCAGCAAATTGATGAGTAAAGATCTAACGATTGAAAATGACTCTTAGTTTATATTTAAAGTTTGTTTTTATCATATCCAATTCCTACATGAATATATGTTGGGGAATTATATCAAACTAGAATTTTGATAAAAAGTGTGTATCATATGTCTATTCTTCAAATTTGCTATCCCTATATACCCAATATATTATTTTAATGAGTTTTAGTCAAGTAAAGCTGATAAAGGTGTCAGCCTTCTGCCATAATTTATAATTGTCACAAAATTTGAACATTTGATTCAATATTTTTCGAAATGATCATTTATTGTTTCAATATACAAAGAATATCATATAATATTATTTCCGATCAATTTTACGTTGTCTCCGAGCGATCGAAAACAGTGTAATAGTTGATCGAAACTAGCAACAATTATAGTATTAAATTTAAAATATCCAAAACAATTAAAAATCATTGTTTTCGATCAGAAACACTCTCTTTCCAATCGAGAATATCATGTCTCCGGTCGATCGGAGACAACATTTAAATATTTATTTTATATTCAAATTTGAAATGTGAGTATAATTAAATGATGTCTCCAATCGACCGGAGACACAATTGACCAACCGGAGACAGTGTAGTTTCGATCGAAAATAATGATTTTTAAGATGAAAATTAATTTTAAATTAATTTATGATATTTAAATTAATATTTAAACTATTTGAAACTAAAATTCCTATCCATAAAGTGTCTCCGATCGGAAAATCGTTGTCTCCGGTCGACCGGAGACTAGACAACGTGTTTTTCGACTGGAGACACCTCGATGGGAATTTTAATTTTGTAAGATTCCTTCCCTAAATTCAAAATACACTAATTCAATTATAAAACATAATTATTACTTCATTCAAATCAAACTTTTTCTGTCAACACATATTGAACTAATAACATGGGTATGAGATATATCAATTTCGAGAATGGTTATGGGATGAACACATGTTTTGAAAATTGGGTAATAAATTTCAGCCCCATATATATTCTATATGGGACGTGAATCATGTACCAATATTTTCTAATATACAAATTAGACAAATTATATCATTAATATCTCCAAGATCTATAGTTATTATGAAAAAGTATTATTCTAATATATAAAGAGCATTATATAAAGAAAGTATTGTTGTATTATCACTAAAAATATAATGCTTTTTAGTTATTAAAATAATACTCCTTATGTCAATCATAGATTATGAAATGGTCAATGATCAAGATGAATTCTTAGTTTCTACCCTAGAAATGGTTTCTATAATAAATAAATAAATAAATAAATAATATAACATATTAGCATGGATTACATGTTAACGGTGTTCATAAAGATAAATAGCATATCACATCTTTACTTTTTTTTTTGAATTTATGAAAAATTTACGATAATTATCTTCGATATGTATTGGATATAAACCCTACTTTTTTGTGCAATATAAAGAGTTAAAATCCATATGTTTGGCAATGAGTTTGACCCACACAAATTCAAAACATTAAAAAGAAAAATATAAAAAGAATGACAACATAATGGTCGGTTAGGGAAATAAGGGGGAAGGAGTTTACATATTAATTAAGTGAATTGCGGCTATGAATAAAAAAAGTGGAAAAGGCGTGAATTTGTAGAATACCGTCCATTTCATGGTTTTCCCTCGTTGACTTCAAAAGTTTTATGTTGAATCTCAGCTTTGAATTATCAGTGCGTGGTTTTCATTTAGTATTGTTTTTTCCGAATTTCATATATATTAATAACTAATTCAGTGACTATAGAACTATATTCTACTGTAGTTTCTGTGTAATTGCACTTATAAAGGAGATTGACTTGGTAATATATGCGAGCGACTGAGTGAGATCCGCCATAAAAAAAACATTTTTTATTAGGTATTATTATTATTATTATTATCATCATCATTATTATTATTATCATTATTATTATTATATTTTTGTCAATGTATTCTTTATTCTCGAGCTATCATTATATGAGATTGAGTATGAAATAAAGATCCAAATAAATTGGACGGTACTTACACTAATGTCCATAATTAGGTTTAAAAATGCAAATCAAGAGTTCAAATTTGATCAACGAAACGTTAACATAATGAAAATGATTGAGATGTTTAAGGATTTGTCTGCTCAGATCCCATCAAGAATTTGACTTATTGAAATAAAAATATTAGTATAAACTAACGCAATGAATTATTAATAACCAACATCTACAAAATTGGATGAAAGAATTTGAACCTAGAACTTATAAAATTCCAAAGTCTTCTCGTGCCTATTCCCAATTAATTTCAGAGAGTTTGATATTCTAGAGTTCCTAATCCCCAAAAGAACAAAATAGTACAGATTATATTCCTCTAAATCAACCCAATCTTCACGTAATTCAATCATTTTAAAGTATCGTAATTTAATGTACACTAATTTTACTCTCGTATAATGCACGACAATACTAAAAAGAGTAAAAGATAATTACAAATAAATTATATAAATCCCCACCCACCCACACATATATGTAGGGCTGATAATTTTTGACACGACACGAGAACATGACACGCACGAAATTAACGGGTTCGTGTTCAGCCTTATCGTGTTCGTGTTCTTATCGTGTCGACACAATAATGACACGATAATTTTGTATCGGATCCGTGTCGTGTTCGTGTAACACGATAATTTTCGTATTGTCATTCGTATTCGTGTCGGATCGTGCAGTTTTCGTATAATCCGATAATATATATATATATATATATATATATATATATATATATAAAATATTAATTTAATTATATTTTATATATTTTTATTTCTTTTATTAATTTATATTCTAATTTTAATTTTAATTTATCGTGTCGTGTCAATACGAAAAAAATCGTGTCATATTCGTGTCCAAAAAATTCGTGTTTGGCCTTATCGAGTGGGTCGTCGTTATCGTGTCGACACGATGTAATTGTCAGCCCTAGGTATATGCACAAAAGTTTATGTGAGATTGTCTCAATATGAGACTTTGTTATAAATGTCTTAGATCCATCCAAACTCTTATTTCAATAACATATTGACAAATTTTATTAATATTAATTATTAATTGTTTGGATTCGAATATGAACTCATCATATGATAAACGGTCTCATGTAGGACTCTCCTATTCATATGTATGTGTGTAACATAAAATCTTATAGTCATATTACAAAAATATATAGAATTTTATGCTATATTTACGAACTACATACAATGACTTCTATATTATACGCAAAAATAAGTAGAGGAGATGAACAGTTGCAACTTAACATTGTGTCAGTTGACAAAAGTGATAAATGTAGAATTAAAAAAAAATTAATATTTGTTTGTGCATGCTTCTTTAAAATACTAGCTAGATATTTTATACTCCTTTACTCAAAATTGTGTATTTTCTAATGCATTAATGGTGGGGTATCTTACAAGGAAATAGAGCCAATGTCGTACAAGAAACTATAGAGTCCTTGTTTTACAAGCAAAAAGTCTTTGTTCCCATAAGAAAATAGATCATATCTTGGCAAGGGAAGAGTTTGTTTTCTATAAGGCGTTAGAGGATTTACAACCTTGCAGACGATTTTGTGGCCTATTTATGAGTTAGATCTCACATTTTGTATACGTGTTTTCGAGATATAAAAGTGAGTTGGGTGACTCCATCAATCACGGAGCCCCATATTTTACGTCTGTGGGTAATTAAAATAGCTTGAGATGAGAGAAGTATAGGTCAATTAATCAACGAAAATGAAATTTCCAAAACATGAGAAGCTTTTGAAAGTGTTGCTTCACATAAACAAGAAATTGTTGTCCAGACTGTTATCAACACACATAGTAAAACAATGGAATAAAGCTTGTGTGTGTGTTGGCCTAGTGGTAGAGTGGTTAATGCCCGAGGCCAAAGGTCTCGGGTTCGAGTCCACCGTGACGCAGCCTTTAAAATTTCTGCATTAAATTGACAAAAAAAAAAGGAATAAAGCTTAAAGAACACAAGATATACTCTTTTACAGATTAAAATTATGGCAGAACTATTCTGTATAATGAACTTTACAAAAACTCACTATTTTATCAATGATAAATTCGGACATTTTGAGTCGAAACTATCTATGAAAATACAGAAAAGATTCCTCACAACACTCGTGAACAAGATTGACACACTTCTAAGACAATAGAATCTAAAACACGAATGTTATCGGAAATGTTATAAAACATACTTATGAACATTAACAGAGCTTTAGTGTTTATCTTTAAGATGTGTATTAATCTTCAGCAGATCTGCCTTTCTTATATAAGAGTTAAGAGGCGTTCAATTACACGTTATGGACCACGTCTGAGCCCATAAGGATTGAGTTGGTCGTGGTAGTTAACAACTTCATTAATCAGTTCCTTGAATATAGGAATAGATTTGGTTGACTCATTCATCCTTATCTCTAAGGCTTGATTTCCATGTTTCTCGGTATGTTGCCTCAGCATTCAACTTGATATCCGTATCATGCATGCACCAAAGTGAAGAAAAGAAAAAAGTAAAAACTCTAAAATAACTAATTGCACAATATAAGTAGACTCGTTTAGAGATAAACTAACTCCAACAGCTTTCTTAAAATAACGATTGATTTACCTAAGAAATAGTAAAAATAAATAGTCGTATAGGGTTCTCACTGATAATGAGAATTTTTTACAAGGAAGAAGAAACGAATCGATATCGCGTTGCATTTAATTGTGGTGAAGTTTCTTAATAAGAAAAGTTAGCGATTTTAGTTTTGACCTCAACTTTCTATATATATATATATATATTACATTGTTTCTGATATAATGATATTGACCTCAGTTTTAAGCATATATAAGTAAGACGTGTTTGACTATCCAAAAGCTAGACGAACATAATTTTGAACTCATTGAATAATACTATGTTGGACCATTCATTTGAAGGAAAAGAATATGACCTTTCGAGATTATCAAATTTAACTAATTTAAGAATAATATTTCTAAAATATCATTAAAATATAAAATTATTAACATATACTTCAAAATTTTCAAAATTATTGAGGTGCCCACAGCCCCCAACTCTCTTACTCCCTCCATCACTGAGTGCATTTGTGTTATTGAATTTTTCGAACAACATTTTGCACAACATCTTGTATTTTTGTATATCAAATTCATTTATTATGTTTGTGTCTTCAAAGATAGTTGTAAGATTGTGCTTTTCTTGGCATTGTTTTTCTCAACTGTTTAGTCGTGCTATAGACGTTAGTGTTCGTTTGAGTTACATGATTTTTTTTAAGTTTTTTTTTTTGTATAATTCACAATACCATAATAGATTCGGCGCCCACAATTTTTAATTATAACTTGTGGTCGCAAGTTTATATCCATTGTTGTTCTGTTGAGTGTTGGAAGTTTAACCACAACTACAATGTAAACGTTCTACCTATTGGTACCTAACATGGCGTGCTAGACCAAGTCAATGCAGGATGAATTCGATCCAATCAATTGTAATTTTTTCTATTAGATTAAGTTTTTAATTGACTTTCATCAAACTCATCCTAAATCCTCTATGTTTATAATAACTTGTTAAAGTAGCACTATTGTGTAAAATATAAAATTAAAAAACGATGGTACTTGTTAGTAAAAAAGAGAGACAGAGGAATAGTCAGAAGCGGCAGGAGATGAGACATGAATGGTGGTGGTGAGGTATGTATGGAACATGTGAGAGCTACAAAACTATACATAATTCGATGAGAAAGCATCTTAGGTGAGTAGGTCATATTATTTTAGCACTTGTTAGGCCTGGTTATGTCTAAATTAACAACTAAGTTTATTCCACTTAGTTGTTACTTTATAGTTTGTCCCATCCTTTTCAGTTAAAAAACCATCTATATATTAATTAAGAAGAATCAACCATGAATTCAGAAAAAAAAAAAAACAACCAACCATCTTTCTTTGAGATGGCGTATTGATAAAGTGAGTTTCTATAACCAAAAATTCGTAGGTTCGAACTCTACTAACGCCTCTATGGGTCTAAGCCTATCACACCTGATTTTTCAAGTATGATTTACCTTTCTTGTGTGGTTTGCAGGCTATTACATATGTAACGAGGGATTTACCCTTACTCATCTTGTGTGGTTTATAGGTTATTGCATAGAATCATAAGGTTTACCCTTACTTTTTTGTATGGTTTGCATGTTATTACATAGGAACATGAGATTTACCTAGAACACACCGAAAATAATGACCGCGGATTCTCCATGAGTTCAAGATCAAAAGAAGAAATCCAACTATATGCCACAATATTGAGTTAAACGATTATATAAGCCCACATGGTGACAATAATTTGCCCGTGGAAAACAAATAACAAATGTCTAGTAAATATGGACTTTCTACAATATGTGGTGCATTTGACGCTAACTGTATGTGGAAATCATGTTTGAAGCAAACATATAGTTTTATATTATTCATTTTGTAGAGTTATTTGATAAATATGGATTATCAATTGTTTATAAGGCTTATTTGTGTCTGATTTGAAGGTTGGAAATCTTGTTCGAAAAGAGTATTTGTTTACTTTTGTATTATTTTAAAGAATTAATATTTACAAGCAACTTTTGCCCATTTTTTTGAAACCATGGAGAATTGAAGGATGGGAAGTGGATATAATTAAAGAACGTCTCGATAGAAATTCATGTGTGCAAATGATTCATAAATTGAAACTCGGACGAGAGAGAATGGGACAAAACAAAAACGTTGCGTGCAGCCACGGATGGCGCCACGACCGCGGCTCCAAAGACTAAAACAAAAGTTTTGCCAAGGTCAAATGTGGCAGCAGAAATGACCAATGCCTCGGCCGCATCTGCGGGCCTTTTTTCAGGCGGTCATCTCAGTCACGAGCTCCGACCCTGGCCCAAATACATCCAAATTTGATTTTTCGCAATTTTTTTCCGCTTTTTCTTGTATTTTTTAGTCCGTCTAGAATTTATATTCATTTCATAATTCAATGGACCTTCTCCACCTATAAATACCTCATTTTTACACTATTAAGGTACTCATTTTTGTCTTCATTCATCATTTTCATATTTTCTAGAGTTATATTTTATTTTAGAGCTCCATGCAAAGAGCAGAGTTTTATTATTTCAAGATTTAGACTTCATGTTCTTCATTGTGGAATTTCTACATTGATTTTTATTATTTATTTTAATCATGTTCTTCTTTATTTCTTCTTGTTTAATTATTGTCATGGGTAACAAAATTCTCATTTATTCTAGGGTGTGTATGATTTATTAGAATTTTATATGATTTATCTATTGAGTCTATTTACCAATCAATTTATGATTTATGATTCATGGTGTTGTTTTATGCTATATAACTTATCACTATTGAAGTATGTTAGTTACCTGATTAAATACCTAGCGATTTTAATTGAATAATCGAACTCAAGAATTCATAATAGAATTAATCTAAATACTTGGTAGATTTAGAATTAATTGTAGGAGAATAAATCTTGTGAGCTTTTTGGAGTTTATATGTTCTTGAGATCTAGCAGAGATATGACATATATTAATCTATTGTCATATACTCCCGGGATGAACACTGTGGTTATATGTGTGATTATTCATCTGAATTGATATAAAATTAGTTAATATAGCTATAGATTGATTATGTGATTTTCTAGTAAATTGTTTCATTTCCTAAAATGAGTCTTTTATCTTATATTTCTTTCAAATCTGTTTCATTTTGTTCTTCTTATATTTTATCAAAAATCTCTACACCTTTATGTTTGTCTGTATAACTATGACACATTTACGTTTATTATTTGTCGTGTTTTAGTGATAGTAGTCCTTGTGGATACGATACTCTATTTGCTTCTGATTATAATAGACATCGTTAGTTACGATTATTTATTGCTAAGATTTTAGTGGTCATTGTTATACTTATAGCTTGTTTTAGTGAATTCTCAAACATAAAGTTAAATGCACATTGAATATTGTAGAATTTATGATCATCCTAATAGTAATTCATAGGAATAAAAAACAAGATGTTCCTAATAGCAAACTGATGTAAAAAGATAGCAAAAAGCTGTTCCGAGTGTTACGCGGCAGTACGATGCGTAGAAATTTAACCTTCGCCGCAGGATTGGAAAGGCTCACCGAAAGCATTTTATAGTACAATAAAGCTATACGGTCACATTATTACTGATCACACATGATACTTTAGTAATTACTATTAATTTGATTTTCATTAAGTTGCAATATTATTTTCACAAAGCGTTTTTACTATTTGAAAATAATCTCAGCAACGAACATAAAGTGGTAATTATTTATTTTGTTAATTTGTGAAGTATTAGTTCCATCTAAAAAATGTTAAATAATGATTTTAGAACATAGATAATAGGATAGTATTCAATAGAACACTTATAACTGCATCTATATGCAAAAAGGAAATAGGAACACATTTAACAGAATAGTATTCAATAGAACACAATACTGGTATAAATATAATTCCATAAGTATGTTTTAATGTAAAATAAATTTTTAAATAAATCAAATTTTAAGTAAACTGATTTTTTCATTTGGGTTGGATTATGGCTAGCCATAATGTGGCCAAATAGCATCACTCTTTATAGTATAGTTGTGTGTCCCAAATTAAATAATGTAGTAATTCGTGATAATGTAGTTAGTAGTATTGTTCTTATTAATTAATAAACTATATATAGACATATAGTATACTAGATAATTAGTGTATCCAAATTTACCAATAAAGTAAATATTGATACTATTTTTAGTAACATTACTTCTTATTTTATATATTTTAGTATATTTTACATCATACCATTACTAAATATTGCTTGATTTATATAATTTTATGATTCATTACATATTACTTTTGTAGTAAGATTAGTTTAATAAAGAAATAAGAAGTATTTTATTGTAAAACTATTCCCAAATATTATATTATTACATCGTATTCATTTTCTCATTTTAATTAATTGGACTAAAGTACTAGAGTCATAAATGACTAAGCATATTATTAGTATATACAGTAAGTTTTATATATAACATGTGAACATTTGAGATATACATAATATATTAGTAATTAATCTAAAGTATATAATAATAGAATATTAATTATATATTTTTGGTTTAGAATGAAATTTTATGTTGAAAAACTATATGTTTATGTAAATATATAATAGATAAATTCAAGTTGTAAAGATTAATTATAAAATATATTATTCGATATATTAAATGTTAATTATCTAAGGATTAAGACGGCTTATTTAAAATATAATTCACTCACATTCTCATATATACAAAGCCCTAACTTTTGGTATGTGTATTGGTCTAGTGGTAGAATAGTTAATATTTGAGATCAAATATCTCGGGTTCGAGTCCACCATAACACGACCTTTAAATTTCTGTATTTAATTGACCTGGAAAAAAAAACACCTAATTTTTCGTTGAAAAAACACGATAGAATTCTAGGAACTTAATATAGTCACAGTACGATTTTACTTGCTTTTTGACATAGGAGAAACATATATAGATGCATTTTAAATGCACCAATAGTTTTCGTGTAATACCAATTTTTCTGCAAATATTTTGAAAATTCTGAACTTCGCGTGTAAAATACTATCATTAATGGCATATATAGTCTGAACTCCAACAATTTATGGTCAAATCTTGCTTATTCAAGCGTTCTTATTTTGAAGCAAATCTTGGTGAAACTTATCTCTTTAGATATATTATTGACATTTCCCCCTTTTGACAGTGACCTTCATATTTTGAGATTAAGTGCATCTACTCCGTACCGTACAAATTAAATCATATCATGGTAGAAAATAATTAAACAATATGTTTTTTCAGGCTAATTGTTAATTAATGCACAACTTTGAACTTTAATTATTTGCACAAAAATTTTAATTAAACAATATGTTTTTCACATTGCATTTAGAGAAACAGTTGCAATATGTTTTTTAGTGTAATTGTTAATTAATGCATGACTTTTTACATATTTTGTAACTTTCACATGCATTTGAAACAGTTGCAATGATGTTATCATATTTTTAATTGTTACAAAACTAGCACTTCCAAAATATTTCTGAATATTTGCTTATTTCTCTTCCTTATAATTCTACAAAAGCCTCAAAATACACGTTTTAGGTTTCTAGTTTTCTTTCTCTATCTTTTTTACTTATCTGTCTTCCATATAATTCTACAATGGCCCCAAAACAACATATTTTTATATTTTTAGTTTTTGTATTTTTAGATATAAGACTTTGAATTTAAATTTCATTTTTCTCTTCTTTTTTTGTTACAACTCTACAAATTGTAGAAAGCCTCCCTCCCCACTAAAAATTCATGTTGTTATATTATTAGATATTAAATTTGGATCCAAATCTTATTGAATTTATATTTCCCTTTTTAGCTTGTTATTCTTCATTACATTTCTATAAATTACAAGGGTTCTCGAAAGTGCATATTTTATATTTATAGAATAAGACTTCGATTTTTATTTTATTTTTCAATTTTCGCTTATGTTACTTCGTTCCAACCCTATAAATTGTATAGATTCAAACTGTTAGTAATATATCTAACCCAACAATTTTTATATACTAATTACATCATTATGACATTTGATAGAGGGAACATTTTTTACTATCTCGCGCTAGGCTTTTTTATGTCAGGATCAGCCATATTGCCTCACTAGAGCCACCATCGTCAAAGTGTGGTTTCACGGTCTCGACATTCTCAATTCGATTAATATTATACTTGACACGTCAACTCCAAAGTGATTGAAAAAAATCAATGATGTTCATTTTGTAATAAATTAAACATGTATAACATTATTGCAATGTTCCAAGATTATGTTATGGAAAATGGGAGAAAGTTGGTTCATGAACAATTGATCTTTTGTTATTCATCACCATAGATTCATATATATGAACCGGACAAGGAGACCAAAACTATCATATCACATTAAATTAAAACATGTTAGTGGATTGGTATCACCAAAAGGGATTTTGAAAAGCTTTTTTGGAGTGTCTACATTGAGACATAAGGATAAAGGCCATAGGAAAAGGGAGCATTCTTGGGGCATTCTTGGTGTACAAAAGGCTCATTGTTAGGCGATCCCCATCTAAAACTGTGGGTTAAATAGTTTAAAACCTATTCCCATGTAAAAATAAGAATCTAATCTCACAAACTAACATCAGGCCCATCATTTTATACCTAAAATTTTATATATCCTCTTATATTAACATAAATATTCCTTCAAAAAAATAAATATTTAATGTCCCAAAATTTTGTTATAAACTTTTGGGGGTCCAAATTTTGTAAAAAAAATAATTCTTTTATAAATGATATATTGTGCATCTTTTTAGATATATTCAATTGTATTTATCTTGAAAAATTACCATTTTATTATTTCGCCTGTACCATTATTTATCGTGACCTACCGCACAAACTAACATATATAGTCCATTGGCATGTAGGTTGTCAATATTCTGTTATTCCGATTCAGATGTCGTTTCATTGCCCAAATATAGGTTTCACTTAGCTCACATTTCTATCTTTTAGTTATATCTTAAGAGTGCTTGATTTTTATTTTCTTGTCTTCCTTTTCTGTAATTTTATTTTTTTTGGTAAATGAAGTAATATGTACTATTCCGAGTGCGGTTTCTATTAGAAAACAAACAATAATAATTTTGTTTAAAGGGAAATTTTTTGTTTAAAAAGATTTATTTATTTATTAATTTGTGATGGTCTTCATACAAGTCTAAACAAGTGTAAGAGGAGAGCGGGGAGTATACAAAAACTTTGGGCTTGTCTAAAGGAGAACAACTCATATTAGTTTGGCATCAAAATACATGAACTTTGGGTTAATTTGATTTTTTTTCCCACGAATTTTAGAAATTGTCAATAAATCATGAACTTAACATTATTGTAATTTTTCCACAAATTGAATGACAGACGAAAATGAAGCTGACATGTCAGTCCATATGATGCCACTTCATCAAAATAACGTCGTTTTACTTATACAATATATATTAATTGGCACCTAAGTATATAAATTTTGGGCTCATTTTAGTTTTTCCCTCGAACTTTAGAAATTGTCAATAAATACACGAACTTAATATTAATGTAATTTTTCCATAAATTAAATTACGGTCAAAATTAAAGCTGACTTGGCAATCGACGTGGCACTACTTCATCAAAACAACGTCATTTTACTTATACAATATATATTAAAAAATTTTAAATCCATGTGAATCCTCCTCCCCCCCTCTTCTCCAACCAAACCTCATCGTAAGTTGGGGTTATAGAAATAGAGATGGGGTGGGGACGGTGTGAGGTTGGGGTTGAGAGAGAGAGTGTGTGAGATGGATTTAAGATTTTTAATATATATTGTATAAGTAAAACGACGTCATGTTGATGAAATGACACCATGTTGATTACCATGTCAGCTTTAATATTGATCGCCATTCAATTTGTGAAAAAAAATACGATAATTTAAGTTCATGAATTTATTAATAATTTTTAAAGTTTGTGGGAAAAACCAAAATTGATCTAGTTTAGGTATTTTGGTGGCAATTAAGATATATATTGTATAAATAAAACGATGTCATTTTAATGAAGCAGCATCACATATCAGCTTCAATTTTGACCGTAATTCAATTTGTGCAAAAAGTTATAATAATATCAAGTTCGTGTATTTATTGACATTTATTAAAATTCGTGAGAAAAATAAAATCGACCCAAAGTTAATATATTTTAACGCCAATAACCCTATAAAAAATATTAAAAAACAATATCACAAGTACTTTTGTATATCTAAAAAAATATTATTATTATTATATAATAATTAATCAATTATGTTAATGGCCATCATGCATCAAGTATATCGCCTTTTTTCAGTTTGATTTCATTTTCAAGTTAGTTAGCTTAAAATTAATCAATACGGACCGTTCGAATTGATGAAAGTGGTTGAACCAGAATTCAGCCACTATTTATTAAATTAATTGATTTGAGATAAACTAACATGCTTGCTTGAGATTTAACTCGTACTTCATTCGTGTCATGTTGTGGCTAGGGATGGCAGTGGATTTCGGACGTGGTCCAGATTCACAGATTCATATTTATTTTTTAGGATCTGGATTTTTAAAAAATAGGATCCGACGGATCTGGATCGGATCCGGATCGTTCTTTTAAAATTCGGATCTGGATCTGGATCTCGATTTCTGAGATCTAGATCCGATCCATGGATCCATATAATATATATGTATATATAATTTTTATTTATATTTATAAGTGTATTATATTATTTTTTCTTTTTAGTCGAAGTTAGATAAACAAGGTTACGAAATTGGATAGTATGTTAATAATACTAGAAATTTGTACCTTATAATTGAGGAAATTTTGTATATGAGTTATCTATTTGCTAAAATATGTGTGCTACTTCTTCTATTATTATTGCAATATTATTTGTTGTCATGAAAGCAAAAGTAAATTTATAACTAACATCTTCTTGTATAGTGATGATTGTAGAATTTTGAAATAATTATTATAGTGTTATATGTATTTAGATTATTGTTATGGTGTTACTGTGAATTATATTTGATTTAGGATTTATTTTAGAAGAGAAAACATATGGATTCAGATTTAGACCCTGGACCCTGTGGATCTTATGGATCTAGGTCTGGATATAATTTTTTGGATCCAATTAATCTGGATCGGATCCGGACCTAAGCAAAAAATTACGGATCTGGATCTAGACCTAGCCAGATCCGGTCCATTGCCATCCCTAGTTGTGGCTCAGCTGCTTCTTTTATTATCTGGCAAATAATTATGTACACTTGAGAATGATTCATGTCTCAACTGACTGCAAAAAAATATTGGGTGTTGCTGGAATTTAATTAGCAATATTGGACTCAAGTTTATATTTATATCACTGCCTACAAAAATGTAGTTTTTTGTAAGAAGATTTGAAAATCACCCTTGACGGAGGTGATCAATAATCTATTATTAATAAAGCAAGATTACAAAAGATACAATAGAAAGCCCATAATTAATGGAAGAATTATACGCAAATATAGCAAAGAATATTTACTAAAAATACATGGTCAATCGTTATCCTTATTGCCCCCGTCAAGCGTTGCGTGGGGTGAAGACACACACAGAGCTTGGAACGTAGAAACTCGAAGGCTGGACGTGGTAAGCTTTTTGTGAAAATGTCAGCTAGCTGGAGATGGGATGGAATGAAACGAGTGGCTAGCTTACCCGAGGAAACGAGCTCACGGACAAAGTGATAATCAAGATCAATATGCTTAGCCCTCTCGTGTGCCACTAGATTTTGACTCAGGAAGATAACACTTTTGTTATCACACAAGAGAATAGGCCTAGAAGGAGGAAGTGATATGAGCTCATGAAGCAAATTGGTGACCCAAACCAGTTCGACTGCCGCATTAGCTATAGCACGATACTCGGACTCACAGCTGGAGCGAGCAACAGTTGGTTGTTTCTTGGCACTCCAAGAAATGAGATTTTCCCCAATGAAAATGGAGTAGCCATAAGTGGAACGACGGGTCTCTATACAACGAGCCCAATCAAGATCGAATAACCTATGATGAAAAATTGAGATTTTTCTTGAAGGTTGAACCATAGTGCATGCCTCGACATAGCGAAGAATCCTCTTGACCTCCAAAATGATCATCCGTAGGCGAATGAAGGAATTGTCTCGACCGAATGATCGCATAGGAAAGATCCGACGAGTAACGGTCAAATATTGGAGAGCTCCAACAAGAGACCCGCATACGTGGGATCACGAAATGGAGAGCCAACACTAATAAGAGACTTCTGTTGTCAAAGGAGTGGAAACAGGATTAGCATCCAATAATTCAAGACGTTCAAGAATATCATGTGCATACTTTGCCCGCCCAACAAATAGACCATCGAAGTGTACGAGACTTCAAGCCCAAGAAAATAATTAAGACGACCAACTTAATGGCAAATTCTCGGTGGTAATGCGGAGATAAAATTGTGCAGCAGAGTAGGATCATTTCCTATAATTATAATGTCATCCACATACAAGAACAAATAAATGACAGAGGTACCTTTGTGGAAATGAAAGAGGAAGAGTCATGCGACTCAAGAAAACCAAGCTTGAGAGATACGTGCTAAACCTCGGTACGAGCAAGAGGAGCTGACGAAGACCATATAAAGCCTTCTTCACACCAGACATGATCGAAATCGTGGATCCACAAAACCGTGAGGTGAGCCATAAATACGGGTTTGTCAAGAACGCCATTAAGAAACGCATTCTTCACGTCAAGTTGATGTAGAGGCCAACCGTGTTGAACGGAGAGAGCCAAGATAATTCGGATAGTAATGACCTTAACAACTGGATGAAAGTATGATGGAAGTCGATCTGGAATCGAGTAAAGCCCGAGCAACAAGACGGACTTTGTGGCGCTCAATGGAGCCATTAGCAAGAAACTTCGTACGGAAAACCCACTTCGAACCAACTATGTTTGTGCTAAGGGAGATAATTCGTGGAATTCAATTTGATAGCAGCAACCATGTTGATCATAGTCGTAACAGGTAAGGCATCAGGAAGCGACCATGAGAATTAGGAGAGGACCAAAGAAGGGAATTGAGGATCTCTAGCAAGAGACTAGCGAAAAGAAGGAAGAGATGAACAGATCGACACCAGAGGGGACCAGTCCGGTGTACGAATGACACGACGGAGAGGACGAGTCCGACGTGATGATGATCTGCGGAAGACGGCGGCTGTTGAGAAGAAAGAGTAGGGTTTAGGATCGTTGCTCTGATACCATGTGAGAAGATTTGAAAATCACCCTTGATGGAGGTGATCAGTGATCTATTATTAATAAAGTAAGATTACAAAAGATACAATAGAAAGCCCATAATTAATGGTTTATTATTTTTTAAGGCAGATATTAGAAACTACACTGAGGGGTAAAAACTGAATTGATTTGACAGTTAGAAAGAAACTACAGAAATCAAGACGGGGCTCATAAGCAGTAATCAGAGCATCTGTGCCGACAACCAAATATCTACGACAGTGTCCTAAGACGAAGAAACCGCAAACTCTATCTTAACTAAGTTTTGTGCATCTCTTCCCAGTCTTCCTTTAGATCTGCCCTGTAAACGGGGAGCAGCGAAAATGAAGTGCCGACATATATTTGCTGATATAATTAATAAGGGAAATAAACCCCCAAAACACAATGTGAATCTCACTGTTCCACTAAGCAAAACATAATTAACTAGAACGCAAGCATTACAAAATGCAGAAATATAACGTCATCAACTTAAGTTCTTATAATTATGCTATTATTGCCTGAAAACAGAGAAATACTATTGGCCTCTGTATGAGCAAAACCTAAATTACAACAGCGAAATTCTCTAACTAGATCATAAACAACTGGTAATCCACAATTCCAAGTTGATACTCAAAAAAAGTTTTCATTTTGAAGCCATTGTATTAGGAAACTTTCTTTCACTGTAGCCAAAGGTATGGATTGTAAACCTATTTCGATCCATACTACCACCAGATTTGCTCGAATAGAATTCAAATATATACCTTGAGCCCAGAACAAGCCCTTATGGAAAACCTCTCTGTCACCATCAATTTAAACCAATGCTAACACCAAAAGTGCTAATTTGACAGTCTTGGAGTAGCATGATACAAGTAGTCCAATTCAGCTGAGTACGAGCTTGAAACTGAAAATTTAAACAAACTAAAAAAGAAAAGGCAAAACGTTAATTAAGAAATTTGGCTGTACCATGGTTCCTTCAGCATCTTACTCATTAACCAGGTCTTGAAGAAACCACGTGGCACTTCTCTGATCCTCCACGTTCGTTTTCAGGTCGAGGAACTGAAATACTAGTGGGCATCTAGCCGCTCGAATGCATTGAATCCATGGGCGCTAGCCATTGGTTGATGATGATCAATCATGGGCAGCTAGTAGATTCACTAGCCGTCGAGCAAACGATTAGTCCACTAGCCGCTCGACCGGTGACTAGTCATTGGTTAGTAATCATGTCGAATTTTGTCACACTAAGATTTTTTTGTTACTTCGTTAAAGATTGGATAGTTTTTATATCAATATTTTAGATTGATGTAATTTTAATATGTAGCTTATGAGTAGTGACGGAACTAGAAATATTTTTCTGAGGGGCCCAAATAATTATAAATTTTAAAAATTATAAGTGTAATTTTTAAAATAAAATTAGAAAGTAATTATAACAATTTTAATAATCATTTAATATTTTCTTAATTACACGACAATGTTAGAAAAATATGATCATCTCATAACGTGAACAAAAAGAGCAAATCTAATGCATAGCGTCATTTTGATATGGATTTTGCACCGAAATGATGCATTTTCGTACTCGTACGAAATTTGGTGTAAGTGAGTAGCTTTACATAAAATATGTATGATTGGAATACAATATGATAAAAACTACATAACATTTAGAATTTTAGTGTAGTTTAGAGTTAGACTAAAACGATACTTATTCCACATAAAGTTTGATAAAGAATGGTAAATTTAATTCTTAAACTTTTCGGAAAAAGAACTTGTGACAATAAAGATATGATCAATACTTATGTTTCTAAAATAATTGTCATATATTCAATCAATTTATATTTTGATTGTTCTATCATCAACAATATTTTTAGGGCTTAAAATAAGAATTCAAATAACTTAGATGTTTTCAATTGTTACTGTTAGAATAAGTTTATCATAATCTTTTTAAAAATTAGACTGATCATATTAATTAAATATAAAACTTTATTATTTGCATACATATTTTATTTTATCAACATAATACAAATTAAATAAAAAAAAAGAAGAATAGAAAATAAGGAGAGAGATTTTAAAAATTGAACAAATTAAAAAAAAGAGCATAATTAATGAGAGAGATAAAGAAGATATAACTAAAAAAAAATTAAAATATTAAACACAGTAAAGGAAAAATGAAGAGCATAATTAATGAGAAAGAGAGAGAGGAAAAAACAAAAAAAAAAAGCTTTTTCGTCAACACTGAGAATCGAACTCCGTTCTCACAAGTGAGAAGAGAGCCTTATCCAACTCAACTAGACTACTCCTTTATATTATTTACAACTTATCTATATACTAATACTTTTTTTCCAAAAAGTTGGGGGGCCCATGGACCCCAGGCCCAGTACTTTTATTGTTATTTTCATTTACATCAATATTGCACATAGTGAAATCTATGTTTCACTTTTTACCCCATCACAGGTATTACTGAGAGCTACCACCACCAATTACATAATTTTACTATTATTCTGAAATTACATATTTTGATGAAATTTTTCTGTCATTTAGGGCTGCTTATTGGATCGGTTTCGGTTAATCGAAACCGAAATTTCAATTAATCGAAATCAAAATGTACCGATATCGAAATCGATCGGTTAATCGGTTATTCAATTAATTGATAGATTAGTTGGTTCGGTTATTGGATAACTGAAATTATCCAAATTAAATTTCGTTTTACATATTTGGCTAATTAAGCTTATTTTAATAATAATAATAATAATAACTATTATTTGAATCTAATTAAACTTATTTTAAATTTAATAATAGTAATAAATTAATAATTATTATAATTTCATTCGGTATATCCATTCAGTAATCCGTATACCCGATAATCAAAATTAATCTTAAACCACTAACCGATATCAATCCAATAACCGAATTAATCGGTTATTGGATGCCGATAACCAATCGGTATCGGTTCGGTTCGGTAATAACCGATATCCAATAACCATCCCTACTGTCATTATCTAAATCTATATATGATAAAAGTAATTCAGTATCATTGTAGACATCTACGTATATTTTCAACTTCAGTAATATGCATATTACAGTTAATTTTATACTTTATTTACCGTTACAGTCCTAAATTATATGATATCATCTCAGCAACAGCAGGGGCAACGTAACATTTTTTTTTTAATTTTTTAAGAATAAAAAAAAATCCAAGGTGCAGTGTTACAAATTAATAGGTTCCGTGATTAATGATTAGTACAGTTTGGGCTACTACTTTAATTTAGTTGGACTTCAATTGCTTTAATTAGCGGCCTCCAATATTTCTTGATTTCACATACTGTTTTCACTGGTCTTCCTATATTTCCTCAAATTCTATTTTAAAATACTTTTAAATATTATATTTTATTTGAATTGTAATAATGCTCAAACTGTATGATTCAACCAGCATGGTCGGAACATGAGTAGATCGTTTGCTTGATTCTACCATACTTGCAATATTATTCCTCATTTTCCAAAAAACAATAATTCAATGATTTAAATTTGGTCCACGGTAGTACCATCATACCATGGCCTGAAATTGTCACATGTATTTGGCGCGTATATGCTGCATGTATTTTCAACATATTAAGGATTTCATTTTTGACAAAAAATCTTGTGTGCATTCTCCTTCACTACGAGCTCTCGTCAAGAGTAAAAGTAATTAGAGCTTACTAAAGAGGTATTTGGCTAAGCTCATTTTAGAGAGCTTATAAATTCAAAGAGCTTATAAGATGTTTTAAGTAGGGGTGAGCAAAAAATCCGAAAACCGGATATCCGATCCGAACCAAACGGAAATTTAAAATTAGGTTCGGATTTTTTGGATTTTCGGATCAGATCGGATTGGATTTTTTAAATCCGAAAAAATCTTAAAATCCGAAATATATGTAATTTATATATAAAAATAATATTTTATTTAAATATGTTTAAATTTAATAAAAATATATATAAGAATTAACAAAAAATGGTTTCGAATTTTTAGTTTTTCATAATTTCGGATTTTTCGGTTCGGATTTTTGTACAAAAAATTATGATTTTCGGATATTCGGTTCGGATCGGATTTTTTCTTTCATAAAATTCAGATTTTCGGATCGGTTCGGATTAGGCAAAAATCCGAACCGAAATCCGAATACTCACCCCTAGTTTCAAGAGCTTATAAGATGTGATATCTCAAGTGTTTGTAAGTTGTTAAAGTGTTTGGATAATTGATCTTGTAAGCTAGAGAAAGAATCGTGAGTTAGAGAGAGAAAATCATAGTTAGAGAGATAAAATTGACGAGATGTGAAGTTGATAGTGTATGTGTAGCAAATAACGAACTATAATAAGGTTATTTTGATAAATTCATGGTTGCTTATAAATTTATGAAAAAATAAGTTAGGGTTGACCAACTTATTTTTAGGGGAGCTTATAAGTTGTTGGAGTTTATTTTCACAGCTTATAAGCTGTTTAGGAGCTTATTTTGTCAAACACTTTGCACCAGCTTATAAACTACTAAACAGCTTATAAGTTGTTTTAAAGAGCTTATAAGCTCAGCCAAACACCCTCTAACTCTTAATTAAAGTTTATTAGTCCTTAATTAAAATTAATAAAATGATAATTAATTAAAAAATAATATATTGAATAATAGTTCATTAAAGACTAATTGATTATGTAATTAATTAATTACCTAACTTATTTATTTATTAGGGGTGGTTCTCAACGTGCGCTCCCAAGCACGGAAACCACCCCTTCATTTTTTAATTATAAATGTAATAAAATAAATAAAGTCATATAGATTCAAACTTAAACTCGATTTGTTCGAATTTTCTATAAACTCTAGCTTCTATAATTGAGAGTGAGCTTGATTTTTCACAATATTCTTGAGCCCACAAATTACTTGAGCTTGACCTATAAAAATTTTAATTAGTTAGAAAACAAACAAACAAAGCTCGTGAAAAAAGCTTGAAAAGTAAATTTTCAAGCTCATGCTCGAGTTTTTTTTTTTTTGTCAATTAATATAAATTTTAAAGGGCGTGTCACGGTGGACTCGAACCAGCACCTTTGGCCCTGGACATTAACCACTCTACCACCAGCCAACACACACACACCTCATGCTCGAGTTTGTTAATAAGTAAAAGTTTGTGAGCCTACTTGTTCGAACAAGTTTGAGAGCTGATGAATCAAATACCTTATGTTTAAAACTTGACAGAAAAAAGCTTATGCTATTCGAATCTTTTATTAATTAAAAAAATCTTTCGGACTTATTCATTTAATATCTTATTTTTATTCACACATAATAAACATATGGTGCTACATTACAGATTTACAGTACTATTGCGTCATCTTTGAGCTTGTTACACCGTCGATCTATAAATAGGTGGTCAAACTAATTTGTTAAAGTTCCATGTTACATGTAAATAGGCCCATTTTATTTTATTTTTGGTAAAATTCTTTTGTTTGGATACGAATGATCAGATGATTTCTAAAATGAAATTTTGTTGTTCCAGAAATGTCGTCATATTTGAAATAGATGTAGTTTCACAAATGTTACAAGTAGTTGTAAGTACAACTTTTATTGGGATCTTCACGTTGGATCCCATTTCGCACAAATTTTTTGGCCTAGTACATATAACATGAGTTATAAAGAAAATAAAAAAAATCGTATCACTTTGTCCCATAAAATTCATAATGGTGCCTTCAATTAGTTTTACTCCCATTTGTAGGGTTGCTCTTTTATTATAATTATTATAAATTGACCAAAGACACACACTAATTTAATTCAACAATAATGCCTTTTGTATCATATTATACATAAATGGCATACACTAACATAATAAAGTATAATATTAAAAAATTGAATATCTTACTTCTAAATTGTATAAACGTTATTTAAAAAGAGATATATATTTGAAGTCCTTGTTATCCATAGTCCATACTTCTATATGGTTTTTGTATAGCCAAAAAGAAAAATCCCAATATGAATACGCATACATATATATATAATTTGGTTCAAATAAGAACCATTATTATCCTAAAAACTAAGAACCAAATGAATTCATTATGAAAGTTGATGAATCCGTTGAGAAAGTTAATGAATTAAAAAATTCAGATTTTTTCACCAGGGTTCGAATCCCATGAGAGACGAAAATTCTATTTTTTGGATTCGATAATTTTCATGGATTCATCAACTTTCACCGTGAATTCATCGGTTTTAGTTCTCACGCTCACAATAAAAATGGTTCTCACGTTAACCCTCCCCCATATATATATATATATATATATATATATATATATATATATATATATAGATAGAGAGAGAGAGAGAGAGAGAGAGAGAGAGGATCAAATAGTACCCGAGCCCCAGATAGTATGTAGTACTCAATCTCATCCACTCATCTCATAGATCTTATGGTTGAGATTTTTTCGGACTTTTTAAGCTTAATTTCGCTGATTTTCGTAAAAGTAAGGGTAGATTAGTAATTTGATTTGTTATGTGATTGCGAAAACAAACTATGCATTTAGTTAAACTAAATAATGCATTCAAATGAACAAAAAATGCATGCATTAGAACATAATAATGCATGCGGTTGGAAGCTCGCGCCCAGCGAGCGCTCGTGCTCGTGCTTGCGTGCTCGCGCGCTCGTTGGCCTGTATTTTTACGTTTTGTTAAATGCATTGACATGTTTTGATCAATGCATGGACGTGTTTTGTTCAATGCATGTTTGTGTTTTGTGGCAAATGCAGTTTTATGTTTTGTTCAATGCAGTTTCATGTTTTGTTCAATTCATTTTTATGGTTTCGACAGAAAATCTCTCATTCATCCTTCTATGTCAATTCTGTCGTCTCTTTCGTTGATTACCGGCAAATTCGCCGTGAACCACCGCCATAGCCATCATATTTCTCAATTCTTCAATCATCTATCAAATTTATCTTCTATTTTTTCTCAAAAATCCATCAATTCTGTTCTAAATTTTTTTTCTTCTTTTTCTTTCTTTCAAAATCTATTGTTTGTTGTTGTTTGTTTATATTGTTGATGTTCGCCGATGCTGCCGCCGCCATCGTCCGCTGCCGTTGCCGACGCCGCCCGTTGCCACCAAGGAGGAGAAGAAGAAGGTTGATTTGATTTCTTTCCATTTTGCCCCTTACGAAAATTTAAAAAAAAAAAAAAAGAAAAGGAGCTGCCACGTGTCAGCTTGTGGTGCGGCCACGTGTTCAAAATGTGTGGTCTAGATTGAGTATTACATACTATCTGGGGATCGGGTATTACGGGAACCCAACCCTATATAGGAGATGGATCAGGTGGGAATGAATAATTTGGTAGGAAATGAGAATGAATCTGGGCTTTGATTCGCTGGATCAATGGTTGAGATTTAATTTCGGTTGTGCTATAGTTTTGTATGGTGTGTGCTATGCGGATTACTGTGCAGCACTAGAACCTTTCTTGTGCTACACTGAAATGAAAGATGTGTTAAACTAATATATTTAGCATATGTGCTATGAATAGATGAAATATGTGCTAAACTAATATGTGCAACATAGTAATTCTAATTGTGCTACACAAATATGAAAGATATGCTAGACTTACATATCTATTCTTATTTCCTACACTTATTTTCATTCTCACATGAACCATCCCCTATATATATATATATATATATATATATGTTATGTTTTTTAGTTGGCCCAAATGCAATAGCCCAAGCCCATTTGTGAAACATATTCCTCTAACCTTTATTTAAGTGCAGTAAATTCAATGCCTCCTTGTTTTCTAAATGGTGTGTCAGCGGCGCACAAGAAATTAGATAGCAAAACTCACGCCCCCCAATTTTCTGCAATACAGTAAACACACTTCCCCATCCCCATTTTGAGAGCAAGCCTGCGGAAAGATAAAAATAGTGAAAGTTGCGTCAAGGCTATATGTCAAAAAAACAAAGTCCGTCTTACCATCAAAAGGAGCAGCTAGGATTGAGCCTATGAGTTGCTAGTTCTAGTTAGCTATGTGATAAATTAATATATTATGTATGAATGTGTTTCATGTGTATCTCATGTCATGAACTTGCTTGTTTGTTGTTGCTTTGTGACTCTGTGTGTAGGGATCTAAGTGATCCATCTTTGTTTTTCGAGCATGCTTAGTGATTTGCTCTAAGGTGGAGCTATGTGGTTGAGCTTTAAGTTTAGGGCACATGAGCTTAGAAATTTGTTTCATTGTGTGTCTTGGTGGTTGCACACTTTGAGGTGGAGCTTCGTCCCTTGCTTTATGCTTGTTGTTTTTTGTTCTTTGTGAACATACCTTTGTGGTTCGTTCTATGTGGCTTTGTGGTTTGATGGCTTCGTGACTTCGTGATGATTTACTGACTTTGTGATATGCTTTGTGTTTTATGATCTTTGTGATCTATGCTAGCTTAGTGATAGTAATATTTGTGATGTACCGTCTGTGTGATGGTTGTGATGATCTTTGCGATCTTCTGTAGCTTTGTGCTAGTTATCTTTGTGATGTATCTATATGCTTGCTTTGTGGTCAACTAGTTTTGTGTTAGTTAGCTTTGTGATGTTTTCTTTGTGAGCTTCTATTTTTATTTTTATTTTGGTCAATTTAATACAGAATTTTTAAAGGCTGCGTCACGGTGGACTCGAACCCGAGACCTTTGGCCTCGGGCATTAACCACTCTCCCACTAGTCCAAAACACACACTATCTTTGTGAGCTTCTAATTGTGTATTAGTTGCCTTCATGCTTTGTGATTGCTCTGTGAGCTTCTAACTATGTTTTAGATATCTTTGTGCTTTGTGGGTATTTTTTCTGTGCATCTTTTTTGCAGGTATGAACACGGTTAATTTACCCTTGGTTGATCTTTGTGATCATGTATGGACTGTGTGTCTATACGTCTTGTTCCTTGCCCTGTCTGTGTGATTTTACAGGGGACATTCGGCGATGATGATTGTGCGGTTTGTTCTCCGATGCACACAGTAACACGGTTGGGCCAAAGGTGTAGATTGTTATGTTTTTTAGTTGGCCCAAATTTGACTCAAGCCCATTCTCCCCTTAACCTTATTCTTTGGCAACCTCCATCTCTTTAAATAAAGAGGGTTCCTCTTTATTGTGCCCTATCCCTAAAAAAAAGTAGAGCTGCTCCTAAAGGATTCTCTCTCGCAGCCTTTTCTTTTTTCTCATTGCTTGGGGCTGTTTTTCCTAGTCTCTTTGTGAGATGTCGACAGTTGCGGTTCTTTCTTTGTGGAAGAATCACTTTGTGGAGAGCTACCGGGGTGAGGGGATTGTCTTGGGCAGTGATCGTTGGGTGTCGACGAGATAGTCACTCCCTTTGGTGGAGCCGTGGTTATGTGTGTGCGTCAAATGAGGAGCCGCATCTAAGCCGAATTGGTATCTCTATTTTCTTTCTTCCTTCTTTGTTGTGTGCAGGTGTCGAGAAAGCTGCCAGGAACGACGTTGAGTTATTGCAGGCTCTTCTTGGGTCGGCGGAGGTCTTGTCGGGGAGGCGCGACGAATGACACGAGGCTATCCGGATTTACAACAATATTAATACGGAGGAATATTATCATACACACTCATCGTGGATATAGTATTAGTTCTGGTTCTGGAATCGAAACCAAAATAAGATCGGATCGGATCGGACCAGACCATCAAACTATTGATCTAAATGATCCGAATCTAAAGCAGGTCTGAAACCAGAATCAAAACCATTACTTTAAAATTTAATGAACTATAAGCAGTTTCGAATCGATTCTGGTAAAATCCACCATTGATATCCCTAATATGGGGTAATGAGAGTTGGGAGTAGAAACTTGAGTCATAGGAGCCATACCAATAAATTGTAATGAATAAATATGAGAGAGAAAAACATTTACTACTGTACTTCAATTTTTGGTGGTGATTCTTGAAAGCGTAAATTCACTTGGATAATTATTAAGAATTTTGAAGTGACCGGCCAAGGCATAGGATTTAGTCTATTGTGTGAGTAACTTAGTATTTGTATCTTCTATCCTATTTTTGGAAGTCTCGTTTTAAAATTTTATTGTTTTTCTTTAATTTCAAATTGTTGTACTTTAGTTTAATTTTATGAATTACAATATATATATATATATATATATATATTATTTTAGAATTTAATTTTAACCATGTAAGTTAATAATTGATTATTAGGTATATTTTTTCAATAATTAGGATATATAATTTTTAAGCTTCAACTTTTAATGATAAACGTTAATTAGAATTATTATATTATACTTCTTCTGTCCACGTAAGTATATCACAATTGTTTTATTCGGTGTCTACGATTTAGTTATTCAACCTCATAACTATTCATTATTTATCAAAAAATCATTGCTAACACTCACAACCTAACACATGGTGGTCTATTTTCTTTACTCAAACAACACCCACCAATTAATAATTTTATTAAAACTCGTTTCATCCACAAATGATACACTTATTATGGACGGTAGAAGTAATAGTTTCATTCTATAGTATTATTAAAATAAATAAATTTAATAGTGACATAATGGGACACAAAAATTAAGTCAGAAGATTCGAACCATTACGAGATGCTTAATTGAGTTTCTACCATGACTAATTTCGACATACCCTATGTTGTTGCGCTAATTACTTAATATCTTATATTTTTAATCTTTTAATTTATACCAGTCGATCTGATGACATGCCATCATAGCTCCACACATCAACGAACTAATAAAATGATGTGAGATGCTAAATATAAGATAGGATTCATAGGAACAAATAATGTGATTCCATCAAAAATCATTATCATCAATAAATAGTTAAGGTAAATTAAAAGCGAAGAAAAACACCTAAAATGAGATCATGGAAAATTAAGACAATCTATTACCAATTGCTGACATACATATTCCACAGGGGCAGGGGCAGGGGCGGAACTTTAATTAGTAGCCGAAAGAAAACACCAAAAGACTAAGAAGGATAGGTGGATGAAATTTACATAAATTCCGAAATTACCCCTAGGTGCCATCGAAGTTCAAAGACCCCAACTAGAAGGGGCAGGGCTTTGGCTTTAGGTGAAGATGATGCAAGAGAATGGACATACTTACAATTAGGGCAAGAGGGTGAAGACCTACATAATATCACAAGAAGATGGCAATTGGAACAAGCCAATGCCACCATGTTGCTACTTGATGATGATGACGACCATGAATTTTCCTTTTGCTTGATATTGTGGCTCGTCGATATGTTGAGTTCGAGGTCGAGTTTTTGTTCCTCCGGCCTCATCCAACTTTTTCTCGATGTCTTCCGATTCACATAGAACATTCTGCCTGACTATAATATTTTTTATTATTAGTACGCATATCATGTATTACGAATGATTTTGAATATATAATGCATATATGTCACGGAAAATGTAATAAATATAATGATGGTGCTTACTTCATTTATGGGTTGAGCGAAATTAATATACCGGCTAATGCAATTTTCTTTGATGACCATATACTTTATTGTAAGGATGAATGGCCCATTATATTAAAAGACCAATAGAAATTTAATAAAATACTGACCAATTGCTGAATTATTCTCTACCTAGTAGTTGAGCTTTTAAGTACTCTTAAACCCTGCAATGGGCACTCTTTAACACTCAATATTTCTTTTGCTATACACCTTTTTGATTATATATGTGTGCAGCGGCAATGGATATACCCATAACATATACCCATTGCCGGACATACATAAGGGTAAGGGGGGCTTAAGCCCCCACCAAGCCCCTTTCTTTATTTTCTTTAACTTCTTATAGAATCTTCAGATTATCCGAATTTTGTACAAATTATTATACAAAAGTCCCCATGAGCCGTATCGCTTGAAAACTATATTTTCGAAAAAAAATAGAAAACATGGCCCATACGAAAGATTTAAAAATATAAAAGAAAAGTGACACAAAGACAGTAAGAGAGAAAGGAGGGTGTACATGAAGATCAAGGCATTGCTCCCAGTCAGAAGGCAAAGGATGTTTAAGTTGAAGATCAACAGTGTTCGGAAAAGCTTCTGTATTCCATTTTCTCTTCATGGGGAGGCCCGTTTCTCCACTGTCGCGGCTGCCGCCGCTTTTGTCATCTGCATAAAGCCCTCCAGCCAGAGACAGTTGAGTAAATTCCATCGCCAATTTCTTCACTTAATTAATGTTTTAAGGTTGCAAGAAGAGGGAGGGAGTAGATTTGAACACCAACAACAGTATGGTTGGGCATGCAAACTTATAAGGAGAGAGAGAGACAGACAGACAGGGTGAGGGCTTATATATATATATTAATATATGTGTGTGTGTATCTGTTTTTATGAGTAAATTGGATATACATTAATTGATGATGATGAAGATTAAAAAGGAGGGCAGGCCAAGCATTAAATGGTGACAAGTAGATGTCACTTTAATGCCTAAATCCAACAACTGAGTCTCATAAAAAATGCATTTATAACACTACTCATTATATTGAGAAACAAAACCTCTGAATTTATTGTGGCTGTCACGAAGTTGTTTGTGTTAGATATACTTACCGGCTATGGCTTGCTTTTCCTTGTCTCTTACGTAAATCATCACGTACTTCCAACGGAAACACTAAAAATTAGCTTCCAAATGCATTCAAAATAAGCAAAAACTGTGGTGCATACTTCTGCAATTGGTGTTAATTATTAATTAACTGCTCATTTATAGTTAGTTGGGGATTAATTAGGATTTAGTAATTTTTAATTAAAATTAATTAATTCACATTGATAGAGTTGGGTTAAAGCTCTACGAACGAATAAGAAATAAAAGAGAAGAGAGGGTACCCGAAGGAGACATCTCCGCCATGAAATCGAGAAGTTAGCAGCCAGGGATTCGTCTGACACAGCGCAAGTCCTCGATCATCGTTGGCTCCTCGTCAAGGCCTGCAAAACAAGTCCGGAGGCGTTCTCCGGGAGACACTCCGATACTTAAGCCAGAAACATATTCAGGAGAAAGAGTATAATCTCAACGTGTGCAAAAAAATGTTAGAGGGAGAAGAGGAAAAAGACTGTAAACCGATGGACAGCGGCGGTGAGGCCGCTACACTAGCATGAGCAGCAGCGCTGCTGCTGTAGGGATTGATTGGAGCTCCTCGTTGGTAATGCTCGATGGAGATGAATGCGCGACTCCACCGTCAGACGACCACCTTATGCTGCCGGACTAGTGGGAAGAAGATTAGCACGTCTCTGAGTGCGCTTCATGCGTCTCTAAATTCAATCCCTGCCTATTTAGGATTTAATAACTGATCTAATTAAATTTAATTTGAGATTAATTAATTAAAAAAAGGAAGAGAACCGCACCGTGCCATTCGCACGCAGAAAAGTGCAGCCCTTCAAAATATTATACAAAAAGTCATAGGGCTGTTAAACGGTTCGGTTTCGGTTAATCGAAAAGAATTTAGAGTTATTTATTAATTTTAAATTACAATCAACAACTTCAAGAACAATCATAATATCAACAGTTTATTAACACCAATAGTTATTCACAACCAAAAAATAATTCTAAAAATCAAGCATAAACTCATCAAATAAATCCTAAATCAGCACAAAAGACAGCCACATTCACCAATTAAATTTTGAGTATATGTGTCGTCAGTTTACCAACATCTTAGTTTGGTAAGAATATTAATATATAGAGGCATATTCCAATGCATTCATTCTAATTAAATTTTAATTATAATTATAATTAATAAATTCTAATTAGAATTTAATAAGAATACAATTAGTGGTATCGAAGTTTTCTTTATGTTGTATGTAAGTAAGATTTGATGAAGCAATGAGCAGGAGTTAAGATTGGAACAAGTAAATGCGAGGTTCCAACTGGTAACCCTTTAGGCATTTAATGATATTAAATAAGTACAGTAACAGTAGTACTTAATTATACAATCAGAGGATGACTTTTCCGTGGGTTCTGAATCTGATACATTCAATTCCTACAAATAAATTTTCGTTACTGCTACATCCATACGTAACGCCACGTACCATATTTCAAATAACAGTTTGGGTTTAAATTGATATTTCAAAGTTTAGGATTTTTGATAAATTTCGGGAGCTAGATGTAAGATATTTTGATAAATTTAGAGGATTCAATCCCATATCGGCCCAAGTCCAGCCACGTCACTTCAAATGGATTGCCAGTTTTTCTGAACCTGAGCCAGGGCCAAATCAAGTCGAGACCCATCTTAGACTCGGTTGAATAATTATATTTATTTATTGTTTTTTAATTTATATTATACTTTATGTTAATGATATTTATGTTTTAGAATAAAAATAACTTAAATATTGTTTGCTTCATAATCCTAATTTCTTAATTATAGCCAAATATATAAAGTTGAAAATATATGATTTTCCCATATGTTATTTCATATATCATATGAATTCAATATAATTGAATTATTTTTATTTATATATGTATAAAAATAAATATAAATTGGAGAAAATACGAAGAAAAAACAAATCTATTTTCTTAAAAAACGGCATAGGCCCACCTCAAGGCCCCCCTTGGGCCCACTTCGTGGATGGTCCTAGACCGGGCTGAGTCCATATATTTCTCCTAACCAGTTGACAAATTCATTCTAGTTCGAACATATTACATTTGATTTTTTAGCTATAGTTTACCTTTTATATATAGTTTGTAGCATATTACACAATAATAACATTTACCCATGCGGACCTTAGGTAACGACTACGGATTTTCTCTTCATGAAAAGAAAATTGAAGACTCATTCTTAAACGAGTCAAAGAGTCTGCAAAACAAGACGATATGGGCATCAATGACATGGGTTAGAGGGTGTTTGGCTGAGCTTATAAGCTCTTTAAAATAGTTTATAAGTTGTTTAGGAGCTTATAAGTTGTTGCAAAGTGTTTGACAAAATAAGCCCCTAAACAGCTTATAAGCTGTGAAAATAAGTTCCAACAGCTTATAAGCTCCCCTAAAAATAAGTTGGTCAGCCTTAACTTATTTTTTCATAAACTTATAAGCAATCATGAATTTACCAAAATAACCTTATTATAGTTCGTTATTTTCTATACATACACTATCAACTTCACATCTCGTCAATTTTATCTCTCTAACTATGATTTTCTCTCTTTAATTCACGATTCTTTCTCTAGCTTATAAGATCAATTATCCAAATGTTTTTACAACTTATAAGCACTTGAGACATTACATCTTATAAGCTCTCTAAAATAAGTTTAGTCAAACACCCCCTTACTTGTGTGTATTAAAGCTCAAATTCGTAAAGAGTTTGAAGTTTTTTTTTATATATCAGGTTCTGTACATCATCAGTTTGTTAGAGTCTTATAAATGAGGTGTCATTCTATTTCAATTGATCGCCAACTGAGGAAGATTAATTAAGAATATGTTGGTATTAAGTTTGGTAATTAGTTTATCCTTTGTCAAGAATTGAAGGTGGTAGCTTATGTGAAATTCTTTATTTCACTTTTGAAGTTTATTTTTCAGTTGATTTTTTTCACTTTGTTAATCTCCAAAATCCAAATCAAACCTTGTAACTTGTAAACGAAGAACTACACTGTTTCTCATTACATACGAATCCAGACCAAATTCAAATTAATCTTTTTTTTTTGCTTCTGTCAAATTCAGTCCATTAATCGAAGCACACGTAATAAATAGTCTTTAATATGTTGTAAATGACAAGTTGCAACACATAACTTCAGATATTGAATTCCGGAAAGGAGATTTCATCAACCTCTCATTTATTATTGTGACAGCCATTTTGTTCAATCCCACTAAAATCTTGGCTTGCTGTCTTTACCTATTTCGTAGCAGTGAATTTTCTAAACAATCGAATTGTCCAAAAAATCTTCCTAATCATAATTCCCACATCATATTATATGTATATTGTACTTTGAAAATTAAATTAATTTAATTTTTGTTGGTAGTAAGACGATTGATCCTATGGCGTTTGAAGCAATATCTGTTACTGACCATCACGTGGTGCATTAATTATAGCCGTCACAATATGTAAAATTAGAATACTATATTTTCAATTACTTCAACATTTATAACACCTACTACGGAAAAATGATGGCAAAAAAAGAAATCTTTAGCCTTCCAATTTGTATACATATTTATTGCTAGGCTTTTTCTTATTAAAGTTCGATGAGTTTAATTTATCAAATATGTCAAAGCTTACGAGCTGGGTACAATTGAGTCTGAATGAGTTTTTTATTCACCATATAATCAAATTTTTTATTTTAAAAGATATATATATATATATATATATAGTAAATTTTATTAACAAATAAATAAATATTAATTATATATCATGTTTAACAAGTCGAGCAAATGTCAAGCTCAAGTTCAACTCGTTTAGGTCACAGATTTTGTTATGTGACAACCCATTATATGTCCTATTTATATAGTTTAATGTCCCTCTTGTATGATTTTTGCCTAGTATAGTAATTGTAATATGATTTTTATATAATCATTTGGATCGCACACAAACTTATCAGAGACTTATCAAAATTCGTCTAATTATACTCATATTCAAATCTAGGTCATTGTCTTGGTTTTAGATTCTATTTGAATTTGAGTATGGATGTCGTCGTGAAACTCCACTTTGAATTGAGAGCTAGCTAGTGAAGATCCAGTCTGCTGTTTATATTAAGAGGGTGTTTGGCTAAGCTTATTTTAAAGAGCTTATAAGATGTTTCAAGAGCTTATAAGACATAATGTTTCAAAAGTTTATAAGTTGTCAAAGTGTTTGGATAATTTAGCTTATAAGCTAGAAAAAAAATCGCGAGTTAGAGAGAGAAAATCATAGTTAGAGCGAGAAAATTGACGAGATGTGAAGTCGATAGTATATATGTAGATTATAACGAATCATAGTAAGGTTATTTTGGTAAATTCACTGTTACTTGCAAGCTTATGAAAATATTAGTTAGGGTTGAGCTACTTATTTTTAAGGGAGCTTATAAGTTTATTAGAGCTTATTTTCACAAATTATGTTTGCTTAAGAAACTTATTTTGTCAAACACTTTATATGAGTTTATAAATTTGTTTTGAAGAGTTTATAAGCTTAGCCAAACACCAAGTGTATGGATATATTTATACTAACAGATGATAAATAATCAATTAGCGAAGCATCGAGAAATTTCCAATCACAGCTCGGATCAAAATTTATTTTCCCTCTCCAAGAAAAGAAAGGAGTTATTTTGCGCATTTATTCCTTGCAAAATTTATAGGTGTGCCTACTAAAGAATTCCTGCATTCAATGAATCATAAATTTATGTATATCATAATTGTTTGTTAACTAGTGTATATGATCAAAAATAAATTCTCTCTTTTCTTTTTTTAAGTGTCCTATTAGTATTTTTTTTCTTGTTTTTAATAAATGTCCTAGTTCGTAATTTGATAGTAAAATTATAATATTTACCATTATTTAATATTCTTGAAATTTGATAATTAGCTGTATGAATGTATTTATCATTTAAATTAATAAGATTACAAATGTAAATTTACCCACTTCCTTAGTTTATGCAATTTGACGACACGAGATACTTAAAAAAGAACATAGGGTATAATTCTCAAAGGATTCATCCCTTATTAACCGAAAATGTAATGTGTCGACTAAAATGTAATAATATAACACAATAAACAGATATTAAAACAAAGATATAAACCTAAACCACGTGACAGTACACACGTCATTACAAACATCATTTGACAAACACATTTGATTCATCATTAGTCATAAGATATTCCTTCTTTCTTGTTTAAATATCTCATTAATAAAAAAAAAATTCTTATTTATGATAAGTGTCTTAATTCATAATTTAAGAATAAAATTATGATATATTTCTTATTTATCATTATTTAATAATCTTAAAATTTAATAATTGATTATATGAATGTATTTATCATGGTAATTAATGAGGTTGAAAATATAAATTTATTTATTTCTTAAATTTATATGATTTGACAACATGAGACTAGGGGAGAGCAAAAACCGAACCGAACTGAAAAATCGAATCGAACCGAAATTAGCGATTTGGTTCGGTTTGTACAGTAAAACGGTTCGGTTCGGTTTCAAATCTTGAAACCGAAATTAATTCGGTTCGGTTTCGGTATGGGGAAAAATTTGTTTTCAAACCGAACCGTCCAATTTTTTATATATATATATATATATATATATATATATATGTGTGTGTGTGTGTGTGTGTGTGTGTGTGTGTGTTATTTATATTATTCATATTTAAATTTGTTAATATATATATATATATATATATATATTATAATATTTATATTAATTATAATTTAATTGATTAAAACCGAACCGAATATTTCGATTCGGTTTTGATTCGATTTGGATATGTAAAGCGGTTCGGTTCGATTTGGGTTTTAAAAAATTGATTTTATGATTTTTTGGTTCGATTCGGTTTTGAACTGAACCACCCAAATGCTCACCCCTACATGATGAGACAGTTAAAAGACAACTAATGGAGTACCTCGTGAAACAGTTTCAACAATTAGATTTGCTTTGTCAAAAATTGTAGATATTTCACGCATCGAAATTAAAGAGGCGAAACCGTATGGGGAATGAAGCTACCACCACCTTCATTACTTTGTTTCAGCGTTGTGGCGTGATTGCATTTATTATCCCCAATTTTAAATGACATCCCATTTTATATATATATTACATGTAGTAGCTTTTATACTTCTCTATACCATCAGATAAACGTTGTAATATATAAATATGAACGAATATTAATTTATATTCGTAGTTCATTAAATGTAACATCACACACCTCCTTCCCTTCATTATTTCTTGCAGGCAGTACCACTTTTTAATGACCACAAATTTGAAGCAAACCCTTTCCCTCTAAAATAAATATGAACGAATATAAATTTATATTCGTAGTTCATTAAATGTAACATCACACACCTCCTCCCCTTCATTATTTCTTGCAGGCAGTACCACTTTTTAATGACCACAAATTTGAGCAAACCGTTTCCTTTAATATAAATAAATAAGGATCTTCTAGTTGAAAAAATGAATATTCAATATGAAATAAGAAGACAAGGAGAAACTAGGGATGTAAGTGATTAACTCACGTGCATACATATACCGATTTTCAACTCAAAAGCAGTTGAGAAGAACTCAAGTTCAAGCTATTCGAGCACTGTCTAGTTCTAACTTTAACTCAAGGATACTACTCTATGTATCGACTTATAAGTTCAGCCAAACACCCCTAAATGAACTCGAAAGCCGCTTGTTCGAAGTTAGTCGAGACGAGCTTAAGCTTAGAGCTGATTGAGATATTGCAAGTTTAAGTTGATAGTCTTTTCCACAAATGAAATTCCAAGTCATACATGAGTTGAACTTGATAAATCAAGGAATTCTAGTCATGCTCAAGACTTCAATTCAGTTGCAATCATTAGTTGCTTCATTTTTAAGACATTGAATGTCATGACTATGAGAAACAACTACCAAGTGAAACCCATTAATCTACAACCAGATACATACCACTACAAAACAAAGATGTTTGAATATTCTGTTTCCTTCAAATCACCTAAAACTCATATTTTGAACATTGAATCGAAGATTGTTCAAAAGAAAAGATTTCAGTACCTATTGCAATTTTCAGCAGATGCTTTTTATCTCTTCATGCACAATGTTCCGACGTGATTCACAGCCCCAAATCTTTAGGATTGATCGTGTCCATGCTAACCGTCAAGCAGAGCTCTTCCAAAACTGATTAATAAGCTGAAATCAATTCAAACAAGACATCAGAAATTAGGATTTTGTAATAGGGTTATTAGCACATAAATACACCAACTTTGGGTCCATTTTGGTTTTTCCCATTTAATCAATTTAGTGATTTTACCACAATTTCAAATTCAAGCCAAATTAAATCTGACTTGACATCTTGAAAATTTTCCATAGACGAAACGATCAGTGATATAAACAACATCGTAGAGAGATGATATCAATTGTTTTGATCCCAACTAGAACCAGACGATGAAACAAACGAGAAAAATGATTTTTGTAATAAGGGTTGACGCAATGAATCCTAGAAATAAAAAAATTGATTTATTTTGATGGAACGTCGATGTTTTATGTCCTCTCTCTACGATGTCGTTTATATAACTAATCGTTTTGTCTATAGTAAATTTCCGAGATGCCAAGTCAGATCTAATTTGTTAGAATTTGATATCGTGGTAAAATCACTATTTATGCACCAATAACCCTTTGTAATATAGTGTGAACACGTATAACACAGTCGTTTAAGCAGGTGAAGCGCATTGAATAAGGAAAGAAAAAAAGAATGAGCACTCATATTAGATGAACTACGAAGAAAGTCATTTCCAGATTCAAGACAAAAAAAACAATTTTGCCTTGTAACGAGTGATCCATGCCCTACTAGTAGAAATTCACTATATAGTATATACAGTAAATTAACATCACTAGATACCTAGGTGATTGAATTTTTGACAGCTTATACTTTGCTATACACAAAAGGTATCATGTTCGAATACTTCCATTAGCTGGGACAAGGAAATTTATATTCTAACAATAGAATCAATCTCTTAATAAATCGAAACATTTTGCATACAGAAGAATGAATCATAAGATCATAAGCAGGATGTTTCAAAAAACATTCTAAACAAGAAACTTAGGAAATGCAAGTAAACTTTGCTGCAAAGCCACTGTTTTGTAGAAAAAAGAAAATTATATGGATACCACTCATTCAAATGAAGACAAGGCTCTTAGAGCCACTTTTTTGCATGCATGTGCTTGTCCAAGATAATCACAAGCTTGTTTCTTTTCTCGATTTCGCACCATAAAACACCACAACAAAAGATGCATACTTGTTTTGAATATCACTTCCTTATTTGATTCAGTCTCCTACAGTGGAAAGTGAACGAAATAGTATCGACATGAAAGAGTACAGTCCACTTCAGCACACATGCTTTGATGCATGCCTATTGGATTTACCATTTGCTAACTAGATGGTTCAACATGTTCACTTTATTCAGCCCATGGAAACCCAAAACTGTCTTGTGCAAAAACAAAAAAAGTAGAAAGTCGGAATCAACTCACCAGGGCAGGATACTGTAAAATCCAGCCAAATACTGGAATCTGGTAAAGAAACGCCTTGATTGAGGGCCAGAAACCACTGGACAGCGAACCGTAGAATTTGAGCCAAGACCAGATCATACAAATATTGCAAATGACGGCATACCAAACACATAAACAAAGAAAGCGGATGAATAAAGACATAATCAGGACAATTGCTTACCTAAAAAGAACAATGCATCCATAAATCTCCACAAGTATACCAACTACTGGCCAACGGACAAATATAAAGAATAACCCGAGAACAAAGGAAACTGAACCCTGCCAGATATTTAATAGTCAATTACTCCTACAACTGAGTAGACCTTCAAAGCAAACAGTGTCACATATTAACAGGAAATATATAGAAAATTTTACATCAGTTTTCCCCAAGGACGAAAATTTTGTGATATTGCGTTTACTGAGGAATACCAAAATCAGTACAGAATCCATGGAAATATCAGTCAATATCGGAATAAATCAATAAATGTCAGGAAATATTGATAAATACCGGTAATATATTGATCGCTCACTCTAAATATAAAAAAATTGTCTTCTGAAATTTTCCTTCAAATTTAATAGGATTGATCTTTAATTTATTTTTATTAAGTACGCTAAATACTTTTTGGTAACATACTCCGTAAAGGTCATATCAAGCCGCCAAATCACGAAGTTTAATATCAGCCAACTCTTGGTTCATGCTAATACTTTAGAATTATTGGATTGAAGTTGATCATTAGTATCCTGGGTTCTTAATTGGCTTTGAGCAAGCGTATATTTAAAGAAGACATTGATTAGCTAGGGTGGTTGGTTATGTTGGTATATTTCACTTAGACGTGCTGGGCATGAAGGAGAAATCCTGTGAATAATTCATTTATTCATAAAAGTACTCTACCCCATTGCATTAATCTTTTGTCAATAACCTTGATACTATCAATTTGTCTGGTCTGCTGCTCTTACTTAGTTCATGTCGTTGCCCCATATGGATTCTCATGTCAAGACAACAGAGAAGAGTATTGATTATTGAAGCAGAAGAAATCATGCAGATAATTTAGTTATTCAAATTGCCTTATTAATTAATTGTCAATTTGCCTTATTAATTAATTGTCAATACCCTTGCCTCTGTCACCATCCACTAGTATTTCTGTAGGATTGAGGTACCAATATATCTGGTTACACTAATATTTCATTCTTCATTCTCGCGAAGCATGTACCTTATAATTCCTCCGGTCTGTGAAGAGTTGCAAAGTTGATCGCCAGCCTAGTAAAATGGCTACACCTGTCAGCCAAAATATCTGATGGCAAAGGCAAAGAGAAAAATGAATAGATGCCTTGGGTAAGGAGGAATCAAAATTTCAGGAAGCTTAATGAACAAGAGTGCCTTACATTTCCGAGAGCTAGCAAACCTCTGTCGAAAAACAGAATCACAGCAAGAAAGGTGAAGAATATACCAAATCCAATCAGACCAAGACCAATCTCTGTAGTATTTAGCAGAACGAGATGTCAGATCTCAGTTGGAATCAGATAAGCATCAAAAGAAAAGCTTATCACTCCACCATCACATGGGACTTAACGGATGCATAGTAGATTAAAGAATGCCCCCAACACTATAACTCTTGTAAAAAAAGGCGGATAAAACACATAGGCATGCGTAAATTGGCCAAGGGATCCCTCCTATACCTGTTTGTCTAGCATAGCCAATCTCTGAATTATGAAATAAGTCATATCCTTCTAATAATCTCACTTCATAAGATAAGATAACTTTTTCCTACTGTATCTATTGAAATTCGCAGATTATTCCTGAACTGTGTCCTATATGACTGAACCATTTTTTCTTTCCATTTTGTTTTAATTTGTAATAGCCTACCGAAGAAAATACATATAATACCTCAGCGAACTCATGAATATACTCAATCCTACTATATCTTCATTATCACATAACCAATTCGTTGTTTAATCCAGCTGATACTCAGTTGACATTTATCACAAAAACGCAGTTTATTGACCAAAATTGTAATTGAAATCCTAAATAAATATTTACTTGACTACCTAAGAAGCATCTAACCATAAATGCAAAACTATAGGTCCAACTTGCCTTGATAAAAAATAGTGGCAATTTCTAATTTCATCAACTAACTCAAGTGTCAGATACAGTAGCATGTTCACATTAAGAGGTTACACAAGACCAAGTAGATCAAAATACCGCACATGTACCCTTGGAAAGTCTTCCTTTTAGTACTGCATCTTTTCTCTTATAGAAACATCCCCAAGTCATCTCCCAACTTCCAGATATCACCGCCTTTTCTTTCACATTTTTTCCCATTTTTCACCTCAAGTCCTTATTGATTTATTTTTTTATCATTCATAAATCCTTAGAGAAATTGTATATCTGTTCTTTTATTTTTCTTTACTCATTTCCCTCTTCATATATTCTCCCTGCTCTTTGATATGCTCTGGGCACTTTTGAGAAGACTGATTCTGCAGAAGACAGAGGCAGTGGCTAATGGCTATACCTTTAAACCCCTTTATTTTCTCACTCAGACACAATAATATGCTCAAGTTGGTTGATAACAATCGGATCGACCAATATCCTTACTTTCTACAGGATAAAGTAAATTTTTAAATATATAGTTTAGGAGTATGTTTTCAAAAACTAGTGGAACATTTTAACTTAGAGGTGTCAAAAATTCATCAGGTCTAAAAAAGCTTGACCTGCCCTGCCCGCCTACCTAAGATGTCCAAAAAGGCATACTTTTTCAGAAAAGCTAGCCGAGCCCACATGCCAATAGGTAATTCAGGATGGACCTATCCGGAATCCTATTGAGCCAAAAATATTATGGCTCAACCTGATAAAAATCGGGTCGTGTTGGGCTAGTTTGACATCTCTACCTTAAATCACCAAAAATGAACAGAACTAGCTCCCAGTATGTATGTTACTGAAACAATATGCATTTATAAGCAAAGTGACATGAGCTTCATTTGAATGAAGTGAATAAAACAGGAAAACAAATAACATTGGACTCTGCTTAAATCAAAAAATACCATAGGAGTTGAAAGGATCAGAAAAACCCACTACATGCATCATTCATAGATAAATCATTAAAACATAAAACATCACATTCTATTAATTAACCTAGAAAAAGAAACTACAATTCTATAAAAACTTTGAAATATTAGCAAAATGTCTTTTTTTTGCCTATGTTCTCCAGCTTATCTGATAAGTAACAGAATATAACTGCCCAAAACCCATGCTAACTACAGGCTACAGCTGACAAAGATTCGTTTGTTTGATGAAAATGAAACATTAAACAGAAAATCACACTTCACCAAAATTCACATCCCAAGCCCAATCACTGTTGAAGAACTGAAACCAGCAAGAAATAATAAATAAAATTATAACACCACGCCAAAGAAACAAACCCAGAAAAAAAAAACCTAATCACTCACTTTTCTGTTCGCTCAATTCATACGGCATCTTGCCAAGCCAGCTAATCCCAGATTTCTTGTCTGTGACAAGATACGCAATAAAATTACTTACTTTTATCAAAGATTATAGCAGGAATTTAAAAAATACATAGTTACACATAATAGAGGCAGAAGACGAATACCGGAAAGAGTGAGGGCTGTGATTCGGCGCGGATTTCTCCTTCTGTAATCAAAGCGAAAGAAAATGTTGAGAGTTAATCGACTTGCAGAGGACTATATCAAATTATGCGATGTATATTTATGAGTTGATAGCGATTGAGAAAAGTTCTTGAAAATTGATGGAAGTGTCGACTCGCTTTTTGTTATTTGAGCTTTGGTTATCAATGAGCAAACACTTATTTAGTTATTTTCTTGTTAGTAGTATGTAATCCACAAATTTATACCAAATTTAGGGCATGTTTGGACTTCAAATTTCAATGTCTTATTGACATCAAAACTAAAATATGTTTGATGACTTTTGAATCTCATAGTATGGGTTGCACAAAAGTGTTTTCAATTTACCGTTGCATGTTACACAACAAATTAATTTAGTAGGAAAATTGGTAGATGGAACTAGATTTTGCAACATTGAATTAGAATTCTGACTTCTATTTTAGGTCGGATCGTAAAATGAAATTAGGAATTCGTTAGTTCAAGCTAAGGTCATCTCCAACGGTGCAGTACCAAATCATCTTCAATCGTCCTCCAAAACGCATCGCAAAATACGTTTAAAACACCTTTATGAACAGTAGAACTGCATTTTTACGTTTTTACTATTCATCGAACGCATATGCTTTATCATCTTGCAAAAATTACATCTTGAGCCCTAGAGTTGATGAGAATTAGAAAATGAGTCGAATGGAAGCACCATGACGAAAAAAGAAGAAGCGGTTGATGGAAGAAGAAGAAGAAGAAGCGGCTGATGGAGGAAAAAGAAATGAGAAATAGGGTTTTTATTTTATATTGGGCTATTTGTTTTGTTTAATGCGTATAAGGGCTGCATGGCCCAGAATTGTCATAGTATGGGCTATAATTTTGTTTATTTCAATTATGGCTCAAAATTGTTAAATTTAGTAGGGGTTGTTGACTAAAATTATTATAAAACGAGTATTGCTACACTAATAATAAGAAAATAACTAAGAATCATATTAATAATTTTAGTACGTAATTAATGCATGAAAGTAGGATTTTTCTCCATTATTATAATATTTGTATATGTTTTTATTTGTATTATTAGTATAACTTAAGAAATTTCTTAAGTTAAATAATCTTCTCTTATTTAATAATAAATAATTTAGTATTTTTTATTGATTTATAATAACCAATTTATTTAATACTAGCTCATTTTGTATAAAATTGTTAGCTCATTTCGTATTAAATTGTTAATCCAAAGGTGAATCTTGAATGGATTTAATATAAAATATTAAAAAATATAAAAGTTTATTTTGCAAAAGTATAAATAGTGATATGAGAGAGAATATATAGGAAATAATCTTTTGTATTAGAATTTGAATTTGTGGGTTGGAGATAAATTACTATTTGATGAGACAATTACTGCAAAATGGTGTTAAATTTAGTGTTGAGTATTGGAGATGGCCTAAGTAATTAAGAAATACAGCATCTAACTCCAGTGAATCAACCAAATTCGAAGGAAAGAAAAAAAAAATATAAAATATGTCTTAAACATGCTCAGTACAATTTTTGTCTACAAGCTCAAGTGAAATACAGAAATCTTGCTGCTCTTTTATTTCAAGACAATAATATGTCTTAAACATGCTCAGTACCATTTATGTACTACAAGACAATAATAAAATAAACATAAATATCTAATACTTAACCATAAAACACACAACAAACCACTAAACTATATGCCGAAATATATCTCTAATAAGGAACAGATCTAATAGTCTGGTAAATAAAAACCAGATCCTCCAATATTGTTGAAATATGAAGGATATGCACTTGTTGCAAAAGGATTTGGTTGACCTTGTTGTTGAGCTCTTTTCTGTAAAATACGCGCTTTTTCAGCTTCAGTATATGCACGAACATGAGGATCTTGTATGGAGTTCAAGTCCATATATAGTATTTTATTTTCTTCCTTCATTTCTTTGAGTGCATAGTTCTTAGCTTGATTTGATAAGTGGTGGTCCATTTGAGCTTTAGACGTCTTCATGTCCTCCGCAAGCTGCTCATTTTGTTTTTGCAAAGCAGCAATCACAGATGTTGTTTTGTCAAACTGCTTCCTCTTTAATTTTGCTTTATTTCTTCCGTGAGGTCTTGATCCCCATCTAAGCTCATAGTAAATGAAGACAAATCTGGTGAGGCTTGTGAATCAGGAGTAGGATTTTCTGAGTCGGAAGAAAATCTGCGAGATGGTTGTCTGGAGCTCCTAGCACAATCTTTGATTTTTTTCAAAATTCTTAACAATGTCCCAAACATGATTTAATTTCCAACCTGCTTTGTACATTGGATCATCTTTGAACAATTGATTCACTTGTTTCATCTGCAAGTAATTATAAATAAATTAATACCATTTAAAAAGAGTAATTCTGGAAAAAAAAACAAAAATGCTTAATACTCACAATATACTCATTTGAAACACCGCTTTAGTGTCTCGCTTTCAATTGCTCTTATGTATCCGTGATATTTCTTTGTTTTGATTATTAATAAATATATTTATATAAAATTAGTAATTAAATTTTTTGTGCTAGTATGTAATTTGAAGAAAATATATAGGTATGATTGTAAAAGTATAAAAAGTAGTGTGAAAATGAATATATGAAGAATATTCTTTTGGGTTTGAATTTGGTGTAAATGGTTGGAGATGAATTACTGTTTGATGTGACACATACTGTAAAATGGGTTTGAGTTTTGAGTAAATGGTTGGAGATGGCCTAAGGGAGTCCGACAACATTCTATGCCATGTGAATGGTTTGTAGTTCAATATCAAATTATACCCCTTTTAACCTCAAAATTAGTACTTCTTCCGTCCACGAAAAGTATCATATAATTAATCGGTTTACATTTTAAGAAATAGTTGATATATATTTTTGAGTGGATAAAGTGAGAACTTTATGGATAAAATAAAAGGAGATAAAGTAACATGATGTACTAAAATAGAACGTCAAGATACTTTTGTGAATTTCTAAAATAGAAATGGTTGGATATTTTTCGTGGACCGATGAACTATCATATTTTGATTCTTATCTTTTTCCTCCATTACTTTCTAATGTCATTTTCCTGAACTTCTATTTTACTATTTAACTTTATTATTCTTAAACTTTCCTATTTACTATATTCTAATTATGTTTGGTGTTGTTACCTAATTATTCTTTTCGTCCCATCCAAAATGGCTTGTATGTCTTTTCGATTATCCCACTCAAATTGGCTTATTTTCTTTTTATGCAATAATTATATCATCAAAATGTGTGAGTTCTATCTATTTTTTATCACTTTAATCATTTTATATTATTTTCTTAAATAATCGTGTCTAAAAGAAATGAGTAAGGAGTAATATATATCATTTAAAAAATTAACTAATTATTTTCATCTATGCACCAAACACAAATAGTCCTCCTAGATTCATGAATTGAGGAATGCTATTTATGTCATAGAGTTCAATTAACTATAACTTATCTTACAAAGTTGGTGCATATTTTAGAAAATTATAGCTATAAAATACTAGTTTCTAGAGAATAATCTAGAGAACGAAAAATATAAAAAGCTAATTATAATCGCTGGTAAAGTCGGTAATTAAATAACTAATTGACAATGCATTAGTATAAATAAGTTTAATGTCGTGTGCGTGTGTTGGCTAGTGGTAGAGTGGTTAATGCCCGAGGTCAAAGGTCTTGAGTTCGAGTCCATCGTGACGCGGCCTTTAAATTTCTATATTAAATTAAAAAAAAAGTTTATTGTCAAGTTATGATGATGAAGTAGAGAAAAATAAACTAAAGACTCGTTAACTTACAACTCCATTTAGGCATTTACCACTAAAATAATAATTACATAATATGTATTTCCTACATACTTCGAAAGTTCAAACAAATAAAATCTATATAAAATATTATTCCATAGTTTATCTCAGACCTCATATTATTATTACTATTATTAATTTAGGAGAAGGAATAATCAGAACTATTGAGCATTGAAATCAATGTGGGGCCCATCATTACATGAAAGTTGAATCTGTGCAAAGCCCAACAAGAAAGCCTATCAAACAACGGCCCGTTGTTTTGGTACTGTGTGCAACATCAACTAATTCCCGGCCCATTTTCTTATAATTGTGGTACAATTTGATTGAATATTTCAGTTAAATTATTTTACAATGGGATAAAAACCGATTTGTACCAGCTAATTCACTAGCTGCCCTCCATTTTACCCAATAATTATGGCGGCTATCGAACCGAATTTCTCAGAAAAAGTAGAACCGAAACCGAATCGTTGTAAATTTTCGGTTAGCTGAAAAACGATCAGTTCCGACGGTTCGGTTTTCGGTTAATCGAAAAACCGAATTAAAATTAATAATAATAAAAGTAAATAAAATAATAATTAAAATAAATAAAATAATAATTAAAATAAATAAAATAATAATTAAAAAACTGAAACTTATTATAAATAAATAAAATATTTAACAAATAATTAAAATAATTAATAAAGTAATAATTAAAAAATCAAAATTTTAATTAATTAATTAATAATGAAAAATAAAAACGGTTTTTCGGTTTCGAACCGTTCGGTTATCGGTTAACCAATAATCGAATTTTTTTCAACTCTGGAATCGAAACCAAACCAGATAACCGAATTTGTCGGTTTTCGATTAACCGAATTTGTCGATTTTGGTTTCGGTTCTAATCGAAAACCAAAAACCTTTTAGACACCCCTACCAATAATGATTGTTTTTCACGATATATTTGGATATTTATTAATTGGGTCTAATTTGAGAATTGATAATGATCCGCTATTTAAATTGTTGGAGAAGTCGTTTGAAATGATTGATAATGCATGTGTAGAGCCATAATGCAAAAAACACTATTATCTCATATAGAATTATATAAGTTAAATGCAAAAATACTATTAGCTCACATAGAATACGATAAGTTCTAAAAATTAGGGGCAGCAAAATGGGCGGGTTGAGTCGGTCCAGCCTGGTCCATAAGGTTTTAGGTTCTATGCGGGACGGACCGATTCGCCCGCACAATGCTATCGGGCTGCAAATTTCAGAGTCCAGTCCAACCCCTTACGAGCTATAGGGTCATCAGGTTAAGCCCGCTAATAAGATAATAGGACACGTGTACACGACCTATTAAGTGTTATTACTTGAATGAATTCTTTTACAACATGTGTAAGAGTCTTATTAAGTGATACAATATGGTGCTTAAAAGATAATAAGACATTTATATGTATCCTATTAAGTATTATAGTAATAAAATTCGAGTGAGTTTTTACCCCGAGAAGTCCAGGATTTTTAGTCCCAGTTTTTTTTTGTTCTCTACTATATGAGCCCAACACATCCCCAATTTGGGGTATCCCGGGTTGGCTCGTTTGCTCAGATCAATTTAAACGATTCTACCCATGGTAATGCTCAAATTTTTGGTCTTCAAAATTTTGTCCCTCGGAGATTAGTTTAGAGGTGGAGTGGTGAATTCGTGACTAATAATTCATGGATTCAAATCCCAACAACATCTTAAATTAATATTTATATGTATTTGTAATAGAGAATGTTGATCTCCTTAAAACAAAGTGATACCTAAAAACAAAATTGTGGAAATAATAGTAGCTTTCATATAGCAAAATGTCATGATCTTTTGAAAATAAGTGAAGGACTTAGGGGAAAAAAGTTCAATTTTTCGGGTCTTTACTTAAACTAGTATTACACATGTACAATAGAAACGCGTATCAACATTACCTAATATTTATTTTTAAATTGACATGCAGAAAATTATTTTCGTAAAATCTTAAATTTGTAAAAAATAAATAACTAATTTTACTTTAGGGAGAATAAATAACCAATATAAGTAAGTTTTATTTTCATAGACAAACATTGACACATTAAATATCGTAGTTTGATGTAAAAAATAGAATTACTCAATGTTAAGAGAAAAAATGAATATTCATAGAACCAAAAAAACTTATAGTGAATTGTAATTTCATTAATCATAGAGAGCCTCGGATGATAACATCTCATAAAATAAAAAAATCATAAACACAATATAAATACTTATAATTAGACATTAATATTATGAAAATCATATTTGGTATAAAAAATTAATCATTATACCATTGGTATGTTTAAAATGAATCATATTTATTAAAGCGATAGAAAAGAAAGTATAATCAATAAATTTCTTATTGAATAAATTACAGGATTATAGCTTATGGTATTATTTAATCATAATATAATGTTACAAAACCACCAACAAAATATTAACATTTGTTTCATGCACCCTTATAAAGTTGTTATTACATATAGCGGCACAATGAGGTGAATCCCCACCTCCGGATGATAGCGCCATACCTCTACACGGGTTGGGGCCCAAACCGACCGTGCTGTGGACGAGCGGCAGCAGACGGACGTCGTGATCACCGCGAGGTGATCCCACCACCAAAACGAGTTCGCCGACGAACTCAAGATCGTTCTCCCGGAGACGGGTTCGACGGATACGGAGGATCTTACCCTTTCTCCAATGAGATACTGACACCCTCTCCTGACAAGTATCGGGTACCAAGTATAGCCCTCATGACGGATCATGAGATCCACAAAATTTCTCTCTCGCCCAAGACAACATGATCAATCAACGCCTCAACACCATCCACATGTGCAAGCTGCTCCCTGAGCTACCGATCGACAACGCACATCCGGCAGCAGATGGATCTTACCGAGATCTAATGGAAGCCTTTCATCGAAGGTTCTTCCAAAAGCCGAGTCCAAGACCACATCGGCTTATCTCCTCACCGTAAGGTAAGGCCGGGTGAGTCCATCGACTTCATGACGAGGTTCAATAAGGAGAGCCTAAAGTCGAGGATGTAGACGACATCCTTATTATCTCGTCTTTCCAAACGGCATCTTACCCGGGGCCCTATCAGGAGACTGCTGGCACGAGCCCCAGACCTGCTTCGAGCCGCGTGGCAAGATAGATCGGTTCGCCAAGGCGAGCCAGGCGGACGAGAAAGCGTGAAGTCGACAGCGGAACCCTCCGATGAGAAGAAGAAGAGGATGATCAAGGAAACCGAGGCGTAATCCCAGCAGAATCGAGAAGAGACCTCGCCACATTAGAAGTTTCGGACAAAGAACAAGTAGCTCGGTATTATAACCGCAGTGTCAAACCCGATAATTCCAAGTAGGCGACTGCATCAAGTAACGAAGTCAAGAAGCCGCAAAGCTCGGCAAGTTAGAGACCACATGGGAAGGACCATACCGAATTAAAGAAGTCTTCGAAAAGGGCATATAAGCTCGCCCATTTATCCGTGCGTCGTGTCTCATTAATAAAATCTTTTCTTTACGTGATTTGAGTCGAGTATCGCATATTTCATTTGTCACTTATGCATACTGCATATCCCCCAATATACAATACCCACTACGGAGGATGAACAATACCCTCCACGGAGGATGAACAATACCCTCCAAGGAGGATGAACGATACCCTCTTCGGAGGACGAACTATACCCTCTTCTGAGACTAAATACCCTCGACGGACGACGGATACCTTCGCTTAATACGAGGACGAACTATAACCGCACGTGAGGGACCACCCTAGCGATAAAACTTGCCAATAAGGAACTTATACCTTCGCTTATTTCGAGGAAGAGGACCACCCCTAGCGATAAAACTTCAAAAAAGGAACCTATACCTTCGCTTATTTCGAGAAGAGAGGACCACCCTAGCGATAAAACTTGCAAAAAGGAACATATACCTTCGCTTATTTCGAGGAAGAGGACCACCCTATCGATAAAACTCGACAAATAAGGAACCTATACCTTCGCTTATTTCGAGGTTGAATTACCTTCGCTTATACTGAGGACTAACTACCTTCGCTCTATTTAGAGGATGAATTACCTTCGCTTATATGAGGACGAACTACCTTCATTTATTTCGAGGATGAATTACCTTCGCTTAAATACGGCGACTAACTACCTCATTTATTTCGAGGATGAATTACCTTTGTTTAAATACGAGGACGAACTACTCCGCCTCGGCTTGGAAAGCCGACCTCGCCTCGTCGCCGCCTCCCGACATGCCGCCGCCCGACCCTCCGCAGCCGACCTCACCTCGGCGCCCGCCACCGGCCTCCCGATACATGGCCGCCCTACCTCCGCTCGCCCTCCGCAGTCGACCTCACCGCCTCGGCCCGCCCGGCCTCCCGATACATGGCCGCCTACCTCGCCGCCTTCCGCAGTCGACCTCACCGCCGGCGCCACCGACCGCCGCCAAAGCCGGCCTCTCTTCACCGCATCCCGAGCCTTCACCTCAACCTCGACCGACACGGTTACATATTCGACGCATAACCGCGCGAACGCCTCGACAGAAGCGGTTAAGCCACGACAACCGGCAACGCCCTGTAGGCGACAGCGACATACATCTTCGGCGAACGCCCCGGCGGGCGGCCGACGACAACCGCGTAACGCCTCGACGCAGAGAAGCCGCCGACGACAACCGCGTAACGCAACGGCGGCCAAGCGACATACAAGCCAAGCGACGACAACTGACGCATAACGCCCCGGCAGAGCGAAGCGGCGAGAACGGCGAGAATGCCTCGACGCACAACTTTGGCGTAACGCACCGACAGAGCGAAGCAAGCGACGCACAACCGCAGAACGCCTCGGCGGGCGGCTGCGGCACATCTTCGGCGAACGCTTCGGCGTATGAAGCCAAGCGACGACAACCGCGTAACGCCCGGCAGAGCGAAGCGACGCGACAACCGCGTAACGCCGACGACAACTTCGCGAAACGCCTCTGGCAAGAAGCCAAGCGACGACAACCATTATACATATATATCTATATATAATAGAATTTAAAATTTGTAAATGTTTGTTCATCTTTAGTCGATTTATAAATATTAACGTATTAATTACCAATACATTATAAATAGTGGGAATATTATTCTATAATAATCAATTGCACATTTATTGGATAATGGTAATGGAAGATCCAATGGACAATTGTGATTGTTTTTTGGAGGAAAAATGGCATTGTCGTAAATTTTACCAACATTTAGCTTTTATATATAGTATAGACGTGATGGGAAAGCTGGCTAAGGCAAACTAATTCTATATTATGTAAAATATCACTGAAACTCTTAATTACTACATGAAAATGCACAATGGATATATAATTCGTGTCATATCTAATAATTTGTAAATTATTCGAGAAAAAATACTAGACGAGAAAAAAATAATAATATCTATATCACTAACATTTTTCTCTTTAAATGCATATTATTTCTATATGGAGTAATATTATAGTACTCTTCATATTAAAAAAATTAATCATGATTTCACAGTATTTCTTAATAATATGAAGAGCACACATATATCTAAGTTCACATAAAATTCAACTCTTCTCTTAGAAATATGAAATATAACTAACAAAAAATTATAATTTGTATAGGGTTGAAATTTTGACAAATTGCCATTAACAGGCCTGATTTTCAAGGAATATAAATGAATTAGAATAAAAGATGATGAATACCTTCTCTTTTTATTTTCTTTTTGGCTAGCTAGAAAATGGGTTATCCAAAATCCAAATGTTGATTTGCAGACAACGACAACAGAACTAATTGATTTGATGTGATCTTTGTTTAACATATCTTTATCTGTTACAGGACATTGTGAACCTTTTCAAAATGATTTTCTTAATCTTTATGTATTAAGATAAAGATAAATATATATATAGTAATTTATATATATAAGAGCGTAATGTATTATTATTATTATTATTATTATTATTATTATTATTATTATTATTATTATCTAACACTTCAAATGAAGTATCATATTTGGATGAATTGACTCACAAACAAGAAACTGTGGTTATTAATCTGATTTTATTATTCCATTTACTGGTAAATTTTAAAAAAATATGAGTGGTTTATAATAGTATACGTGTCCACAAATTTTGTTGCGTTTTGGTACTTTGTAATTGAAATTAACTTATAATGATTGTCAGTAGACAAACATATTCTGAGCAATCTAAAAATTTAAATTCATTAAAAAACTTAGTTTAAATGACAGTTAAAAATGTTTACAAATCAGATTCCAATAACTTTTTCTTTAACCATATACTATATTAGGACTAGTTCTTGCCCTGGCCGGTTGAAGCCAGCTCCAAATTGCCTAATCCAAAAATGTTTGGAATCAATTACAGTTAGGAAGGTTCCCTAAAGCAACTTGGTAGATTAAAGCAAATAGATAATCCCAAATTCGATCTAATTATAGAAAGTGGACCTTTAAATTAAAATAGTGAAATACGCTGCACAAATTGGAACCATTTGCAATATAATAATAAAACTATACCAAAGAGTCTACTGTGTTTAAAGTCTCTGCCTCAAGGTAAATGAAGAGAGACAGACCCACATGATGTAAGAATTATTGCTGCTATTTATATATTTAATTACCATATATATCACAAAATGGGTATGGAGTGGCCACATGTTATATCATCTTTAAATCTTCCTTTTTTCAACTGAGAATATGTCTGGAGACATCGAATCAATAGTGATTTTCCATGCCATACCAAAGAAGGTTTAGTAAAGAGTTTCTATTAGTTCCTATAAGTATGTATTTTTCTATCAAAAAAAGTATGTATTTATCGGTATTAAAAAAAAGTAATTTTAAAATTTGGAGCACAAGGGCCGGGATACTCCAACCCCCATACAAAACTCAATTACATCATAATCATCTTCATAATATACACATCGGAATTGGATCAAATATAAATCAATCTTAAAGTATAATATATGAACTATTTTCAGCATTTGATTCATTAAGATTTACGTGAATTCAAATACTTGAGTTCAAATCTCATGAGGGACGGTTTTTTATTTTTTAATTCAGACACTTTCACGACGAATTCAAATGGTTGCATGAGTTCGTAGTTTATATGTTAAAGAGGGTTTTTACGATCACTACTCTCTCTCTCTCTCTCTCTCTCTATATATATATATATAAGGAGTGGATCAAATGAACTCCAACTTTTTGAGAACTAAGAACTAATGTGGTCCATTCATTTTATAATCTAATGGTCAAGATTAATTATAAATAGTTAATTATCCTCATAATTTAATGATAACCGTTTAGCCCTAAAATCAAGGGATTTGTATATTGATTTTCGTAATTATTCTCGTATGCATAATTACTACGATTATATGCACAACACCATGATTACATGAACATAACAATGAATTGGAATGAATAGCATGCACAAGAACTATGATTATATGAATATCAACATGAATTATATGAACAACGAAAAATAGAATGTGAAATATCCAAATAGCGAAAATTTAGGGTTTGACTATTTTTATCATTAAATAATTATGAGTCGTCCGATCTTACTTAATCTAACGGTAATTATTGGTTCTTAGTTCTTATTTAAGAGGTGGTTCTCTCTATAACCACCTCATCCCACAGCAAACTCTCAATTTTATTAGTCAATCCGATGAGGCATAAACTCAAATTCCTAAGTGGTGGTCTCCTGCGCGCGCACAGTGAGACCATTCTTAATTAATATTTAATTGATATTAAATTAATCTTTAATTAAAATTAATTAATTTAATAAACTTTAATTATAAATTAATAAATCCTAATTTTGAATTAATAAACACTAATTGGAATCAATAAATCTTAATTTTGAATATTAAATCCTAATTTTGAATTAATAAACCCTAATTGGAATCAATAAACTCTAATTTTGAAGTAATAAACCCTAATTTTGAATTAATAAATCCTAATTTTAACAAAAAACAAGGGTGAGCTCACGTGAGGCGGAGCTCACCCAAATTTTTGTCAATTCCTAATTGGAAACAGTTAATAAAGATCATATAATTTATCTTTTTATCTCATCGATAAAAACTTCCGGCGGATTAAAAAAGGTTTAGAAGAGAAATTTTACCATCTAAATATTTGTATTTAATTCAGTTTTATTAGATGCAATTTAGAAAACTCTGTTAGTAAAAAGTTGTGAGGGTCCTCTACAACTTACTTAGGATCTTCGTCGGATAAATTATCGATATATTTATATATAGGTCTATATATTGAAGTGATTTTATGCTGATCAATCACAGGTGCAAATAAATTATAGAATCTTTCATCACTTGTATACTTACACAATAATATCATAATGTATGGGTACACCTACTAAAATTAAATTCAAATTTATAAATCCTTTAACATTTTGCCCCTATGATGATAGATAATATAGAAAAAGAAACAAATGAGAAGTCAATGATGTACTCGAAAAGTTTTGAAAATCAAGAATTCGTACACTGCGGACGAAACCGCGGGTTGGTTTGTAATCATTTTCTTGAAAGTGAAGTATGGATGTGTTAAAAAATTATTCGAGATCAAATTAGACCTCCTAAAATAACTACAATTAATTATCAGTTAATTCAACTTCACTCTTTATTCGTGTGTGGTTATTTTTAGGGTTATTGGCGGCTAAATGCATGAACTTTGATCATATTTTGGTTTTTTCATGAACTTTAAAAATTGTCAATAAATACACGAACTTAACATCATTGTGATTTTTCCCACAAATTGAATAACGGTCAAAATTGAAACTGACGTGGCAGTCGACGTGGCACCAATTCATCAAAACGACGTCGTTTTATTTATACAATATATATTAATTGACGATTAAATACATGAACTTTAGGTCTATTTTGGTTTTTCCCACAAACTTTAAAAATTTGTCAATAAATACACACTTAACATTATTGTAATTTTTTTCACAAATTGAATGACGGTCAAAATCAAAGTTGATATAACAATCGACGTGATATCACATTATGAAAATGATATCGTTTTCTTATACAATTTTTTTTAAAATCTTAAATCCACCTTAACTCACACCCACATCGCATCACATCCCACCCCACCCCATCTCTCTTTCTCTAACCTCAACTTATGATAAGGTTTGAGTTGGAGAGAGTTGTGATGTGTATTTAAGATCTGTTTTAAATACATATTGTATAAGTAAAACGACGTCGTTTTGACAAAGTGGTGACACGTTGATTGTTATGTCAGCTTTAATTTTGATCATTATTCAATTGGTGAAAAATATTACAATAAAGTTAAGTTCGCTGTATTTATTAACAAATTTTTAAAGTTTGTGGGAAAAACCAAAATAAACCTAAAGTTCATGTATTTAATTGTCAATTAATATATATTGTATAAATAAAACGACGTCGTTTTGATGAAGTGGCGTCACGTCGACTGCCACGTCAGTTTCAATATTGACCATTATTCAATTTGTAGGATAAATCATAATGATGTTAAGTTCGTGTATTTATGGACAATTTTTAAAGTTTGTGAAAAAAACCAAAATATGCCCAAAGTTCATATATTTAGGCGCCAATGACCCTTATTTTTATTCTAATCTTTTACGTTATCACGCTTGACACTACATTATTTTACCTTTGTTGATCGATCTTCCTTTAATTAATTTTACACATATATATCTATATTTTTATATAATAATTATTAATTTTACTTATTCGCTTTTTGTAGAATTACTTCAATACAGCTCGTTATAAGATGTTTTTATTTAGACTTGAGTTATAGACTTAATTTTAGATTATTTAAATAATAGAACTACATTAATATTAATTCTAATTTGAAATAGTATAAATAATTTTTGCACAATATATTTCAATAGCTAAATCAATTTTATGAAATTTAGAACCAATAGTGATTATAATAAAATATGATATCCTTAGAATAACATTATATCGACTATTTAAAATATGAAAAATAAATTTCTAATCATTGATGGAAATTACTATAGTAAGTTGTATAAAAGCTTTCGGATGGATATAATCAAACATTCTATGCGGGTTTAAAGGCGTAAAATAGTTATTTTATAATTGTTTCAAGCAAATGTGCATCCCTTCTTTTCTTTTTCTTTTTCGAAAGGCTGTGGAAATTATAATTTGTAATAAAATATATACTAAACTTTCATTATATTTTAGGATAGGATAGTAGTTATCTCTTTTTTACTCTTATAACTAGGTTTCATATCTATTCCAAGTTTCAAGCTGATAACAGATTTCAATAATATATACTCCGGAGTATTATTTAGCCATAATATATACATATAAAATGAGTGGTTATCGTGTGAATCTCCTAATAGTGTAAATATGAGAACACGTATCAACATTTGATAAATAAATATGGACGTTTCAGTTTCAATGCATAAATTATGATACAGATGCACAAATACATAATTGTATGCAGGAATATATATATATAACTAATTCAGCTGTACACTTAAAAATAGCCATTAGATTTTCAAATCTAATGAATATGATTTGTTCTCATTCATGTATAATAATGATTATATATACATGAACCAATTCACTGAACGTAGAAAATAGGAAAATTTCACTGAACATATAAAGTAGTTGCACTGAACGTATAAATTTGTTACATCAAATTCAACATATAAAGTGTATTTGTGTTTTTCCGCTTATAATTCACAATTAAGATGCTTTTTAGTTATGAATTATCTTTTGGTTGACTAAAGTATACAGTAAAGACAAAAGAATAACAATGGTTATTTTTAACTTTTTGCCTTTTGCTAATTTTTACCTTTATTATCTCAAAAAGACTATTTTCTTTCCTTCACCTTATGTATAATTGCAGCCCTACGTGACGTACTATTCCAAATGTACAATGATTGATTCTCACTCTACTGCTAATTTACATTTGACGGTGGTGACGCCAATTGATTGGAGTAATATATAAGGCTTAGGCGACGACATATAGGTGTGATTGGACGGATAAAATTAGGAATAAAAAGTAACGGAATTTTGTACTTGAAAAATTCACATCTGGAGCCTGTCGAGGCACCTGTCGAGCGATTCGTTATGTTTTGTAATTGACTTCATATATCTTTAACTCTTACAAATGTTCAACTCATATATCAAAAAGTGACAATTCCAAATAATTATATTTTAATTTCTTGGAGACCGTCGAAAATATAGTTTTAACAAACTTGATTATGACTTTTCATGGCGTCTTAGATTGCAAATTCTCTACTTTTTGGCATATGATATTAATCGGAGTCATACAAAAAAGTTGTTCACCAGTTATTTATTTGCTAGTGACATATATATAAAGAGTGATCTTATTCTATTATAATGCCATTTAATTATAATAAACTTTATTGAATGAAAAACAATTATTTAATATTTCATTTATTAAAAAATAGGTGGAAAATGACATTTATGTAAAATAATTAACATATTAATTTAATATTATTATTTTGTTAATTAATTATAGTGATAATTACAAAAATATTATCGTGTGGTCAGCCATAATGTGACCGCATAGCTTTATTGATATATAAATATCATATAATTTTGTTTCCTCATCGTTAAATTTACCAAATGATGTGTTTTCATTAGAATGATAACATACCAACTAATGTCTATAGATACTTCTTACAATAGCTCACAAATCCGTAATTGGTGAATGATGTTTACATTTTCTTCTTGTTACCCCAATAATTTAAATAGATGTAAGCTTTCGAGGGTCATCTTGCCGAACTTTATAACATAATTTACATTCCAAGCTTTTGAGGGCCATTTTGATGTGCAAGTATTTAAAAATTAATATTGACATTTGTAGTTAGGTCTTCTTTAAAGTGAGCTTACTCAATAAACTAAAAGCATAAAGATACATTTGATTTTTTTTAATTAGAAAATACTTATCAATTCATGATTTGAACTAGGGATGGCAATCGACCCGTGGGTACCCAATACCCGCGGGTATCTGCCCGATTATTCGCGGGTTTGGTGTGCATTTCTTACCCGCGGGTACGTTTGTGGTTGAAAACTAGGACTCGTTTACTTCGCGGGTACGGAAATGGTTTGGCAATACCCGTACCCGCGAAAACACCCGCGAATTACCCGGAAATGGTTTGAACTTTCATTTAGTGTTATTGATTTGTGGATTTGAATTTTCATTGTGTTATTGATTTGTGGATTTGAACTTTATGGATTTGAATGTGGAATTGCGGATTTGAACTTTATGATTTATGAATTTGTTAGTGATATTTTCGTGTTTTTTGAAATGCTTGGTTTCGCGGGTCACGGGTGGTCCGCGGGTGAAGGTTTCGCGGGTAGTCCGCGGGTGGCAGGTGGCGGATACCCGTCGGGTGGCGGATTCGCGGGTATTCGCCAACCCGCGGGTATGGTGGGAATCTCCTACCCTTCGCGGGTCGCGGGCGGGGATCATTTTCGCGGGTACGGAAGTGGTTCGGCACTATCCGTGCCCGCCCAACCCGATTGCCATCCCTAATTTGAACTCATATTTTGATGGAAATCGAACCAAAGAATCTCTAACAAAAAAAATACATTTTATGTTTTAATTTTACCACTTAAACTAGACCTCATCGACAGAAATACATTTGATATTTAGGAAATCGTAAATAATGTTTTGGCATTAATTGATACATTACTTAAAAGTGACTCTACGTTAAGCGTATGCGTTATTTGGTACACCAATCAAACCTAATATCATCAAAAGAATATTAGGTATGGCCCACATAAATTTCTCCTTAATGGATAAGTTCAATCAGCACATCTTAGTAAGGTGTTTCTGTAGTTTCTTTAAATCAAGAAAAAATGGAGATCAAATCCCTAGTTTAAACCAATTATTAAAATAGAGGGTCAACTCAAAGTTTCAAAATTATACAACCTCCTTTTCAATTTTTTTTTAAAAAATGTAGTGATATTAATAATGAGCAATCAAATCAAGACGAACAGCTTCCCTCAGCCAATGAAATTAATTAACCACAAGTCTTGGAGCTTAATTGGGACCCATCCAAGAGATTTGGACATGAATCTTAATCTTCATATATTCCAAACTTAAAAATAAATTAATTAATTAAATAAATAATAAAAACCTTAAATAATATATACAATCTCATTATCATAGTGAGCATTTTAAGTATAAACACACACACACATATATATATATATATATATATATTGTAAATAACCAAGTTGACCATATAACCTGATTCTTAGTGAAATTACATTAATTTTCTGAAAAACATATTTATTTAGATATCTTAGTAGTCTTTCCTAATTAGAAATGTTATTGCATATGTGCCCTCGTGAACATTCTTGTATATGTGTTTGTGTTGGCCTAGTGGTAGAGTGATTAATGTCCGAATCCAAAGGTCTTGGGTTCGAGTCCACCGTGACACATCTTTCAAATTTTTGTATTAAATTGATCAAAAAATAAAATAAAAAATTAAAGTAGAACATGAAGTCACCGACGAGCATAGATTAGATAATTTTAATCGGTACTGGAGCACGTCACTAAGTGGTATTAAATGAGATCTGGTTATTACTAATTTATGTTATTTATTTCTTAAATCAAGATGGATTTCATGAAGGGAAAAAGTTATTTTAATTGAAAATAAAGAATCAGACTAAGCTCCCAAAAAAAAAAGGTCATGGATAAAACCAACGAAGAGAAAAGGGAAAATTACTCTACAACAAGTTGAAAACCAAAGGTGCTACCATGCCACCCTTTTTAATAGCAATGTTTTTCAATATTACATCCAAATAAAGACAAAATGCCACCATTTTTTGTCCTGCTCGGGGTGACGTAGAAGGACAGAAACCGACACAATTGTCTCTAATAAAATTTATGTATTCAATAGTAACTTAGGGTAACTCCAATGGTAACAACTAAAGTACAAATTATTTACTGCCACATAAGTGTCACATCAGTTTTTAATATTCATCAACTTCTTTTTATTTTTTTCTCCAATCATATACCTATAAAAACAACTTTTATATGACCACACTATATATATATATATATATATATATAAAGAAATGAAAGAGCCATTGAAATGCAAAAGAAAAATGACAGCTTTTCTGACAAATACCCAACTTTTAGTTTAGAAAGTTGAGTTGCACAGTCATTTATTTCCAATGGCTAAAAATTGGAAGAAGCCAGCTTTTTCAATTGAAAAAGCTAGCATTGGAGCCACCCTTACTAGTTGTTATCATTAGATTAAACGGTAACTATAAGGCTATATTTTTAACTTTGAGGTGTGAAAAAACACATTTTTCGTTTCTAATATGATTGGCAGGTTATTGCATATGAATGTAGATTTATCCAATACATATTGTAGGTAATGACTGTAAGTTTCCCATGATATAAAAAGGAAGAAGTTATTTTAAATAATAAAAATATAAAGAACTAATATTGTTAGAGAAAGAATGCTACCCGCGCATTGATCCGACTCCACTTCTACAGCCAAAATCGCCACGCCTCCTCCCGACGACTTCAAACCAACACACGCCTCGAGGTCTCCTAACAACGTCTGCAGTTATCACCCCCAAAATGACACTCTTCTGACTTTCCATGTGCTTTGAAGACAATGGAAGAAGACGCATTGGACAATGGAAGAGTGCTTGACGCGCTTCATGTTGGCCTTCGACAACTTGAACTATGAAACGGTAACTAGTGAAGTGTTTCTAATAGTAAACATATTGATGAACATTTGAATAGTGCACACTATTGATGAACAAATCATATAACATGTATTACTATTACCTCAATATGTATTCTTGGTCGCTTTTATTCTTCTTATGATGAGAAATCATGATAAGGAGAACCTTTCATGAATAATGTTCGATAGTTAAAATTATAGTAATAATTGTTTTCCAAAATTATTTGAGTAAAAAGGAAAAGAAATATAACATAATCCTATAATATAATTATTCCAAAATAGATTAGGGTAATTTAGTAATAATTTTATTACCATAAATAATAATTCGTTAAAAATATTTGAAGGGCATTATGTATGTACATATTATGACGCTAGCACTACTAAATTTATATTATATGAATCCAATCATTTGAGTTTATTGTACTGACAAAATAGGTACAAGAAATGCATTTATGTTCTAGAAACACATCTAAAGCTGGTCAAAACTAAAATAATCGAGAATTAAAAATAGAAAAGCAAAAGATAATGGAGAGAAGGTCTCGAACATGATTATTGGTATATATATACTTTTCCCTTTTTAGGTTTAGGTATATACTGATCTTTATATATATATATAGAGAGTAGTTCAAATAAGAACCAATTTTAACGTGGAACAAGAATACGAAAATTATTTAGACAAATGAATATTATGGTTAATGATAGTTAATAATCCAAAATTGAATTTTCACGTTCGAATCCCTGAAGGCAATTTATTTTTATTCATTAACTTGCAGATCATTTATTTGTCATAGCATATGATTCTCATTTCAATAAATGGTTCTCAGCTAAATTCTATATATATATATATATAGAGAGTTAGAAACATTTTATCGTGAGAACGGAGAACCAAAATGATGAATTTTCGTGAAACTTGATGAACGTGAAAATTATTGACCAAAATGAAATTCACTCTCATGGATTCAACCCGTGAAAATTCAATTTTTGATTTAGTAACTTCATGATTCATTAACTTTAGCAAATTCATTTTGTTCGAAATTAGTTGTCACGTTGAAATTGGTCTTATTTGAACCTCACCAATATATATATATATATGAGTTTGTTCATAAGAACCATTTTAACGGAATAAGAATCTACGAAACAAAATGAATATGTAAAGTTAATGAATCCAAAATTAATTTTCACCGTTCAATCCCAGAGCTTAAAATTCTATTTTTTATTCATTAACTTTCGCATTCATTTACTTTCATAGCATATTCAGTTTCACGTCAAATAAATCCACATAACCCCTCATATGTTATGAGTCCTCTTCTCACTAACTTTACATTCAATACAATTTATTAAAACTTTTGCCACTAAATTTGTAAACGAATTTGGTAGAAGAAATGAGTAATTATTTGGATCCCCCTAAATAAAAAGTCTGGGTCCGCCACTAACTGTAGGTAATGATTACGGGTTCCTATGATATGATATAAAAAAGAAGAAGTTATTTTAAGTAATAAAAATATATAGAACTAATATTGTTAGAGAAAAAATGCTAGTATTAAGCCGCTTAAATTTATGAATAATGCTAAACGTACATAATATGTACGTACATAATTAGACATTTTTGTCATTTTACACACTTGTAGGAATTAAGAGATTAATTATATTTTAATTGAATTTGTAATTTACTTAATTACCCATAATGATAATTAAGGAAAAGATTTCTTTCAGAACCACTGTCATCGGACAACTAATTCTTTCATAACAGAAAGTCTTCTCTCTTCAAATATAAAAAATCATCTTCTCTATCATCCTCCTCTTTATCCACAGAGGAAGACATCCTCGCCTCCACCACTTCTCTTCCTAATACGACGCCATTATATCTCACCGCAAGAATCTTCAACCACGAGTCCATGTACAGGTTCCTCATAAGCAAACCCGGCCTGCATTGGATCCGTCTCCACTTCTACCCTCGTCCCCGACTCCGCTGCCACCGTCTCCCCTCCCGACGACTTCAACGGCGTCAACAAGCACGCCCTCGAGGTCTCCTACCGCCTCAACGTCGGCGGCGCAGTCATCACCCCCCAAAAATGACACTCTTTCTCGGACTTCCTCGGCGTGGTGCCCTTTGAAGACAGCAGCGAGAAGACGTACATGGACAATGGAAGAGTGCTTCGTTGACGGCGCTTTCATGTTGGCCTTCGACAACTTGAACTATGAATGCGAACAAATGAATGGTGTTTCTAAATAGTAAACACTATTGATGAACAGTGTTGCTGAATAGTGCACACTATTGATGAACAAATCATATAACAGTGTATTACTATTACCTCAATATGTATTCTTGGTCGTCCTTTTTTATTCTTCTTTTTTATGATGAGAAATCATTGATAAAAGGAGGAACCCTCTTTCATGAATAATGTTCCCTGATAGCTGCCGAAAATTATAGTAATAATTGTTTTCCAAAATTATTTGAGTAAAAAAGGAAAAGAAATATAACATAATCCTATAATATAATTATTCCAAAATAGATTAGGGGTAATTTAGTAATAATTTTATTACCATAAATAACGAATTCAGTTAAAAATATTTGAAGGGCATTATGTATGTACATATTATGTACGTTTAGCACTACTCTAAATTTATATTATATGAATCCAATCATTTGAGTTTATTGTACTGACAAAATAGGTACAAGAAATGCATTTATGTTCTAGAAACACATCTAAAGCTGGTCAAAACTAAAATAATCGAGAATTAAAAATAGAAAAAGCAAAAAGATAATAGAGAGAAGGTCTCGAACATGATTATTGGTATATATATACTTTTCCCTTTTTTTAGGTTTAGGTATATACTGATCTTTTATATATATATATAGAGAGAGTGAGGTTCAAATAAGAACCAATTTTAACGTGGTAACCAAGAATCACGAAAATTATTTACGAACAAAATGAATATGCTATGACGGTTAATGAATACTGCAAAGTTAATGAATCCAAAATTGAATTTTCACGGGTTCGAATCCCATGAGAGGCGAAAATTCTATTTTTTATTCATTAACTTCGCCTAAAGATATTTATTTACTTTCATAGCATATGCATTCTCATGTTCTCACAATAAAAATGGTTCTCACGTTAACCATTCCCTATATATATATATATATATATATATGGGAGAGTTAACGTAAAAAACATTTTTATCGTGAGAACGGGAGAACCAAAATGATGAATTTTGCGTGAAACTTGATGAATCCGTTGGAAAATTATTGACCCAAAAAATGAAATTTCACCTCTCATGGGATTCGAACCCGGGTGAAAATTCAATTTTTGATTTAGTAACTTTCGGTGATTCATTAACTTCATAGCAAATTCATTTTGTTCAGAAGAATTTTAGTGGTTCTTAGTTCTCACGTTAAAATTGGTTCTTATTTGAACCTCACTCAATATATATATATATATAGAGTTTGGTTCAAATAAGAACCAATTTTAACGTGAGAACCAAGAACTACGAAAACAAATGAATATCTATGAAAGTTAATGAATCCAAAATTCAAATTTTCACCGTGGTTCGAATCCATGAGAGACTTAAAATTTATTTTTTTTATTCATTAACTTTCAGCAGAGTATTCATTTACTTTCATAGCATATTCAGTTCTCACGTTCGCACAATAAAAATGGTTTTTACGTTAACCCTCCCCTATATATATATATGTGTGTGTGTGTGTGTAAGTTAAAAACATTTTAACACATTATAAATGAATCTTTCTTTATTTTTTCAATATTAATATGGTATTTTGGCTTAAGCTCTAGGGACTTATTCCAACCTTTTTTCCCTTGTAATTATCACTCCATTAGTTTAATTTAGCGAAACGAGATATAGTCCAAAACGGAAAGAGAATCTTTATGAACCGTCTGATTTATTTAGTACCAGCAGAAAATAATCCGACAAAAGTTAAATAATATGAAGTTAACATATGCGGAGAAACGACCATTCCAAAATTATTTTAGTTCTAGTTATATTTTGGCCAATGAAATCGGATTAACCGATTCACAAATCAATAAGCACACATACATTCCTTAATCATGTTATTTCATATACAATTATCGAAATAAATTAAGCATCAATTTTCCTTTTTAATTAGTGTTGTTTGTCATAGAGTCGCACGAGCATTTGATATATAAATAAACCTTTAGGTCGGTCCCAAATTCAGATAATAAATTGAGCTGCCTATAAATAATACTCCCTCATATTCTAATTGCATATCGTTCTACAATTAATGTTTTGCAGTCTACGAGATGGTTGTGGATGATATTGCTCAACTTAATTTATTTACTGTCTCGTTAATCATGCCACTTTCAAACATGTTTGTTTATCTGTTATGGCAATTGCTCAGATTTGAGGAAATTATGATAATATTGTCGAGATCGCAGAGGAGAATCTAGCCATGTGGCCTTGGACAAGTCCATTATAAATTAATTAGATCATTAATTTGACACCTCTATATTTGTATATAGATGATCGGTATTTTTTCTATTGTATTAATTAAAAATTAATTTGGATCATTATATATATTTGCGTCCAAAAATTAGATTTTTTTGTCTCTCATGGGAACCGAACCCGAGTGAAAATTCTATATTTTGAATGCAGTACATTTCCCATCAGATCTATCAACTTTCACATCAAATGTTTCAAAAAAAATTGGTTCACATGTTTTAGGATAAAAATGATTTTTACATTAATCTATATATATATATATAGATACACTACAAAAAAACGCGCGAACAGCGACGGATTAGCAACGACTAAAATTGGGGTCGCCATTCAGAGACGGAATAACGACGGACTAAATTAACGACGGATTTGAGACGTTATTAAGACGGAATTTGGCGGGCCTATTTCGCGCGAATATATAACGACGTCATATTCATCGTTAATCCGTCGTTGAAGTTAACGACGGACATAATCATCGTTAAATTATGGATTTTTATTTTTTAATGTACAATTTTAAAACGCCACTGATCCGTCGTAAAATAACGGATGTTTTAATATTTATTTTTTAATTAATATTACGACGGATACTTTCCGTCGTTAATTTTAATTTTAGTTTTATTTATTCTAAATAATATTTACGACGGAATTTTTTCCGTCGTTACTATTAATTTTTTTAATTTTTTAATGCCAAGAAATTCAACGACGGATTATGTAGTCGTTAGTCAGTCGTAAATTTAACGACGGATTTATTACGTCGTTATAAAAAACGATTTTTTCCATTTTCAATTTTTCACATATTTCAACGACGGATTTTTTCCGTCGTTAAAGTTTTCCGTCGTTAGTACGTCGCTATAGGGTTTTAAATTTAACGACGGATATTTTCCTTCGCTAATCCGCCGCTAAGAAATAATATTACAGACGCGTATTCTTCCCAATTTCATTTCGCTCGCACCCAATCCCACCAAGCCCCAATTACCCGCCCGCCGCCCGCTTCCGCCGCTCCGCCTCCTGCCGCCTGCCGCCGCCGCCAACCCTGCGCCACCCTGCCTCGCTGCCTCCGCCTGCCGCGCCTTCTCACAAGCCTGCTCCCGCCGCCGCCGCCGCCCGCCGCTATATATATATATATATATATATATATATATATATATATATATATATATATATATATATTTAAAATTTATATTTATGTATGTATTTGTATATATGTATATATGTATATATTGGTACATTATGTTTATGTATGTATTGGTACATTATTGTTATGTATGTTTATGTATGTATTGGTATATATATATATATATATGGGTATATATGTAATTAATTAGTCGATATTGGTATGTATTGATATATTGGTATATATGTAAGTATTAGTATATTGGTATGTATTGATATATTGGTATATATGTATTGGTATATATTGATATGTATCGATATATTAGTATATATATTGGATTTACTTGGTTATTTAATGAGTATGTTGGATTTTAGGTGCCCTTAAGAATTGGACATGAATTTTCAAATTGCTACTCTATCAATAATCAATCCTCACCATAGATTATGAATTTTCAATGATATCCTCCGTTAGATTTTTCAATGATATCCTTTAATTTACATCATAGAAGACAACAATTTTTTGCCAAGTTGTAATTAAGAATTTGGTTTGGCTACGTAATCATAAATAGATCACTTTTTGAGAAATAAAATTTGATTAAGCATGTGCTATATATAATAAGTAGTTATGTAACATGGACAGTATGGAATATGTTTTAAGGTACAAGTGGAGCTTTTCATCCACAATGAACTCCAAGAACTTGAAGGATTTTCAACTATAATTATTAGTATACTACTTGTGCAATATAATTATCATCTTGGTTTCTTCATGTTGGGTGTTCCATTTTGTGTTCAATCATCTATTATATACCAAAGAGACAATTATAATTAGATCTAAGTTCGATTTTATGTATGACTTAATTGAACCAAACGTAAATTGTGTGACTGGATTTCAAAAAGTATATAAAATTCAAAATCTCTTTTAATATTACTCAATGGTTAGTAAAATGCGAACAAACCACCAAAATGAAATCGTATCTTTCCTATCGATTTGGCAACAAATAAGCCAAATCTCGAAGTGTTATATCACCAAATTTGGAAGTATTAAAGGTTCAATTAACAAATGGCAGACTCCACTATGTATCAGTGGCAAATTTATTAATAAGAAAAAATAATGCACATCCAAACACCAAATAGTAAGATTAATTATTATTATTTTTTAATAATGCGAGATAATGTTGAGTGATATGTTCCACAGATTAGGGAATAAAATCGAATGGATATTACAGTTGGATTACCAATCTTTGTTAAATATTAGATAAAGTTCGCAACACAAGACGTACGTAGTGCAATATATCGGATGTGGTTGAGAATTGATCGTAAAGTCCACTTAATTTAAACGTATCTAACTTTATAATGTTTACACGCATTGATTGTTTTCGAACGTCATTTCATTTGTATGAAAGGAAAATATATCATTTCTTTTTTCAGAAAATGCAAAAAAGAAAAGAAAAGACATCTGCTATGTTAAAAACAATCATACAAAATTATTTTAAACGAGTTGTTAAAAAAGAAATGAAATAGAAATCTGTTATGTTAGGTTTATAGAAATTCTTTAGCCCACCAGTTTAGACGTTTTTATTAACGTATATATTTCTTAAAGTTGGGATCGTCCTTTACCCACTCGACACTGGTGAAATAGAAATCTATCATGAAGTCCTTACGAATAGACATACTATTTTTGTAATAATTAAAAATAAAAATATTTAAGTAAATCCATATTGCTTTTTATGTACGATATATCGCAATAAAATAAAATAACTAACGAGGATTCCTCGAGAGGATCGTCCTTTACCCACTCGACACGGTGTCAACCCAAATAAGAAATGTTGCATGATTTGATGTCAACAACAAATGAATTACTTTTGCATATTTCGAATAGAAAAGTTCACATGATTAGTCTTATTTCTCTTTGATAAAAGTAGCAATCACAAAATTCCTCTCTAACTCCTTTCACATGTGATGTAAGTGGTCACACCATTAATATTTATATGTATTGCTATATATATTAATGTTGTGATCATTTACATCACATGTCCCACACGTGAAGGGTTTGGGAGACTAATTTTGTGATTCTCTTTATCAAAAGAAATAAGACTAATCATGTGTGAACTTTTCTATTTGGTGATTTATATTTATGCATCGATTTTATACCTCTACAAATTAGTTTCATGTTAACATGCATACATATTTTATTTTATATAGTATATGTCTCGTGCATTTCTATTTCTATAACGTGAGAACCTTTTTGTTATGAAACGTAGAAATAGACTTGGATCCGAATATGAGTATACTTGTCTTTTGCATCTAAATATTATCCTAACATAACCAAACATTAGAAAATTATGCCGTATACCTCTATTTACCAATAAATAGAGTTATGCGGCATCTCTCTTTCACCTAAATTATCTTCCTCTTACAAATGTACTTCCAAATCATTAACCAAATGTACTTCCAAATCATTAACCAAATTAAAGTCGGGCTTAGTAGTTGGTACTCGAATATTTGCCTCTCACTTCATCTCCCAACATTTGCGAACATTCATCTCCCAAGATTTGCTTTTCACTTCCAGAATCCCAAAATATAATCAATACCTCAGACCTCTCTCTCTCTCTCTCTTTTCTTTCTTTTTTTTGTTGCCATCCGAACAGATCATCTTTTTGCTACAACCATTGCTTCTCTCTATTCTGGTTATCGAGTATAACAAGATAGCACAACAATTCACGAACCATTACCTCTTCTCCCACTTTACTAATGCATTACAAGTCAAACATAACAATTCTCTACTCAAGATTTGATTTGGATGCCTCGAACCATGGTCAAGGACTGGATACTCGACCTAGATATAACAATTAGATAATGAATGTGTACACATCAGTGATAAGCAAAAATATTCAAATATTATCATGCAATAGGACACATCAACGAATACAACATCAAACCGGCAAATTTAGAAGTATAAGCCTAAAATACAACTGAACAACCATTCTGAAGCATAAGAAAGTAAGTTTTCTCTGCAGTACAACACATTTCAATGAATCCTATTGTCAAAAGCTTTATAGGAAAAGCAAGAATTACCTTGAAAGATATTGTAGATGTAACTTTTCAATGACAATGTTTAAACAAATAGCTAATGAAACCAAATTCAAGACAATTGATAACTTTTGAAGAATAAAAATTATTAAAGTAACGTATCAAATCTATTTTCGGATGGCAAGTCGAGGACGAGGTAGAGAGTCCGCCTAGTGATCGTAGGAATATTTCTGCATCTACCTCCCGGATGAAGGAGTTGGCGCCTCGGTGGGAGGACTTACTATCGGTGGAGGAGAGGGTCGAGCGGTGGGTGCGCACTGGGCGATGGGAAGAAGACCTTGACTATTGTGAATGGGTACCTATAGTTAATTAGATTATTTTAACTCAATTGTACTTATTTGAATATAATGTATATTATTTTAACTCAATTGTAGGATTTTATGTCCATCGATGATGTTGCACATGTGATCACCGAGTCGTTCAAAGGTCATGAACCATCGGGTTTCGGTTGGAAATGGTCCCCGAGGATCGAGGCGGGTGTATTTTCAAGACTTCCGTATTATTGATTTACATTCAAGTATATTGGTTTATTTCAGACTAAGTGATAGTTAATTTGATAATATTTATATCCTTTTGTTGAAAATGATGTTTAAGGTTCAAATAATATTTATCAAATGTGATCCCTAAGGAAACAATTGTGACACAACACTATATAAGATATATGGATATGTATTTTACCTTTAGAGGACTTGTAAAAATTGAAAAAGCTTTTAACATGGAGGTAAAGAGGATCTTGGGGGGTTTAGCCATGAAGCTTTTAACATGGAGGTAAAAAGCTTTCTAAGTCAAGTTCATTAAATGAAATTTTTTAGTGCAACTTGTCTTTCATGTATTGGTTATCGTATATATGTGATGTTTTGTAATTCAAAATATATATGAATGTGCATTTCAAATGTATCATTTTCAAATTTATGCTTTCAGAATTATTTCTGCTGGGATGCGGCCGCTTTGTCTCATCAAGTAGTCATCGTGCATGGTGCCAAAAGGCGGCAAGTGAGATATAAGGATCTTATTCATAAGATCAAGAAGCCTGAGTCGACGACGCGCCACCTCAATTCATTCCCAGATCGGATTGGCCTGCGTGGCAGGATTATTGGAATCAGCTTGAGGTGCAGACTAAGGCAGAAAAAGCTAGGAGGAGTAGGATGACAGAGCCAGATGGTGAGGGACGGGATCGTTAAGCACGGGGTGGCTCGGATGTGCTTTAGATTATGCTACCAGCATTGTAAGTATTTAGTTTTTGAATTCAATTTAGGTTTTAATGTTGTTCGCTTTCCCTCACATATATCATAATCATTAATTGCTAAGTTATTAGACGCCACAAACTAATTGGATTAAAACATCATTAATGAAGCTTGTTTAATTTTCTTATTTTTAAGTAGCAATCGTACTTCTATTATATGCACACAAATACTTATTATCATTTACCTACGTGTGCATTAATAATGTTTGAATGAATGAATAGGCCGAGAACGTGGAGTCGATATTTCGAGGTCCATGGGATGTTTTCAGAAATATCATGTCGCCCCGATGGAAGTTATACAGATGGGAAGGCTCGTAGCATCGCGGTAAGTAGATTAAATATTAAATATGGTAATGATGTAAAATAACTTCTATTTGGAAAGTTAAACGATTTTCTTGCAACACAGGAGCGGTGGAGGACCAAGTTGATTTTGACTCAAGCCGGTAGCAGATGAGAGCCTAGAAGTAGATAGGACTCGGATCCTCAAGGGTATCCCCTGAGGCACCGCATCGAAGAAAAGAGATTGTTTGGTCTTGGTTCTCTCACGTACATTCATGGAGAGCGACTCTAGTTCCGGCTCTGCAATGACTTCTCGTATGGAGTCTCCGGATATCGAGCGATTAGCGGAGATGGAGGCGGATGAAGTTAGAGAGAGCGGATGGTCGAGCAACTACGGTTTGGAGAAAGAGGCGTGAGCGATCGAGGCGGATTCAAGCACACAATGAGTGAGCATGCACGGATGCTTCAACGTCTTCAAGCTCGGATGGAAGCTCAAGGGAGGCATTCCAATGATTCCTATCGGGCTCGAGTAGCGATCGGACCTCGACCACCCTCCACCATATTGATTCCTATCTATCGCTTTTACTTCATTTATGGATATTTTGAATTGTTGTTGTTGGATTTGAATTGTTGAATGGATTTAGATTTGGATTTATAACTCCGTATCGAATAGTTGTTGTGAATTATCAGATTGTGGATGTATTGAATAATTGTGGATGGATTGTGGATTTGTGATTTGGATTGTGGATTTGTGATGATTTGGATTGTGGATTTGTGATGATTTGGATTGTGATTTGGATGGATTGTGGATGGATTTGTGATGATTGTGGATGGATTTGTGATGATTGTGGATGTTGTTGGATTTGGATTTGGATTTGTGATGATTGTGGATGATTGTGGATGAATTTGTGATGATTGTGGATGTATTGAACAGGTAAAACACGGGTAAAACATAATCAAACCTGGTCATTGAAATATTTTAAGTATAGCGACGAATAGAGATGGAATTAAGTCGGAGCTGCGGCGGTGCCCGAGACGGAACAAAATCTAATTTGTCATGGTGTAACAATGACGGATCTACGACGGACTCTATTAGCGACGGAAAAAATCCGTCGTAGTCTGCGACGGATTTACGACGGAATAGCGAATAGATGTTGCGACGGATCTGAGACTCAATTACGACGGAATTATATAGCGACGTAAAAAAGTTCGTCGTTATTTGCGACGGATCTACGACGGAATTACCCAAATAATTTAGCGACGAAATTGTTTCCGCCGCTAGTTACGACGGACTTTTCCGTCGTTAATTCAACGTAACAAACGGCGAGTCAACGACTAATCTATCAACGACGGATAAGTCCGTCGCTAGTCCGTTCAAAATTTTGCGACGGAATTTTTACCGTCGTTGTCTCGCAGAATAACGAGGCTTTTAGAGACGGTACAAATCCGTCTCGATCCGTCATGGATCCGGTTTACTGACGGATTTTGATGTTTTGCGACGGATTTTTCCGTCATTGTTCGTGTTTTTTGTAGTGATATATATATATATATAGAGAGAGAGAGAGAGGTGAGCAAAACCAAACCAAACCCGAAAATCAAACCGAACCGAAATTAGCTATTTGGTTCAATTTATACAAGAAACGAAGCGGTTCGATTTTAAATTTTGAAACAAAAATTTATTTGGTTCGAGTTCGGTGGAGAAAAAACGGTTTTCAAACCAAACCATATATATATATATATATATATATATATATATATATATATATATATATATAATGTTTATATTAGTAATAATTTAAAATCGTCATATCCAAACCAAACCGGACCGAACCAAATATTTCAGTTTGGTGAATATTTTAGTTCGGTTTCGATTCGATTTGGACATACAATACGGTGTAGTTCGATTTACATTTTAAAAGTAATTCGGTTTTTGGTTTTTTGGGTTTGGTTTGGTTTTGGACTGAACCGATCGAATGCTCACCCCTATGTATATGTACGTAATGTGTGTATAAATAGGATCAGGTAAAAATTAACATTTTTTGTAATATAACCATAATGCATCTTGTGAGAATACATTTTATATATTATCATGATGCATCATTTGATAACAGATTACAGTCCGTAGATCATACAAAGATCAATCATCCAAATTAATTTTTTTTATATACTATGATAAAGAAAGTTTCTATTTAATTCTTTACCTTATTCCAAATTTACTCGCTATTAACTAATTGAGGTAAACTCATAAAAACAATGCTATACCTTTATATATTTGAGGTTGCTAAGAGGTAACGCAAATTGAACACATTCGAGATTAATTTGGTCAAACGACAGAACTCATCTCTTTGATTGGGTTTAGCGTCCATTCCCTTGAATGATTCAAAAACCATTTGCCTTGTTTGGGAGAGAGAGAGAGATTGGGTTTAGTTTTTCTTTTTCAATATCATAATTCAATTAATGTGGCTGAGAAATTTAAAGCATACTACATATTGTAACTACCAACAGTGAAAAAATTATTACATGAAATTCTAAGAAAATAAAAAGCAACATTTGTTAAAATACATACATATTTGGAACAATTTAAATCAAATTAGCAAGTTTTATAACCTTTTGATCAGGTTTCATTTAAACATAGAGTCCTTCATCCTCTCCAAAAGTGACAGTATTTCTCGTGTTGTACATATTTTTTCTTCAATATAACTTGAAACTCTTTATTCTAAAAAAAAGTTGAATACTGAAAGTTCAATGATATTTTCTCATTAATATTTGTTTTATTAATTTATTCAACAAAACAACGAATTTATTGTGAGAGATTACAAGCTTTGTTCCTCTTGATCTTTCTCATGATCGGCCATGATTGGAGATAATCCTATGAAGGGTTATTTAATTTACATGATTATGTTAGTTAGATAAAATTAATCCAACATAATATAACGTTTACTTTTAAGGGTCAACATTTGAGGATATTCCAAAGTCGGTGATTATTTGAAACTTTTAGGTTACTCTCCATTGATTTTAATCTAACTATACATATAGGATTGTAGAAATTCTCCAAACAAAGAGTGAGTTATTTATCCCAATTTTAATCTTCCACTAATTTCTTGTAGTAAAATATATGATTAATTAATAGATAAAAAAATATCTTATTATACATTTAATCCATCAAATACTCAATCATTTACATACTAATCATTGGAAAAGTAAACTCATCTTAAGGATGCTGCTATTTTAAAGCTACAAACTTTAAATCTCATGATTTATTTTAATGATAAAAGTTGATCTTCTAATTGTTGTCAAAGGAGCCCTCTAAGGATGCTACTGTTTTTTCCCTTCTCTTTAATCATGCAAAGTTAAGAATATATTTTAGTGGCCACCTCATTTGACTAATTGATGATGCAAATAAAAGGATTGTAACCCAAATGAATAACTATATGTCTTTGTATATTATTAATCTACTTAGAGTGCATTTACTTTTGAAGATTAGTTTAGATAGACATAGTATAGGTTAATCCATTGTTTACTTTGATGGATTGGAACCGTGAGATATATATCCCAAAACCCTTGATAATTTCTATCATTTGAGTTAGTTTAGTTTGATTCATATCTCATGAAAAATGTAGGATTGAAGAAATTATAGTAGTAAGAATAAAAATACTCAATTATGTAATCTATCAATCATGAAAAATAAATGCCACATTAGTGTAAATCCTATAACGTGTCAAGTGGCTATATTTCTTTGGTATGAGGGCTGGTCTAATATCTTTTTCTCGTTAGTTGGGAGGGGGTAGATTTAAAGAAATTTGTCTAAAACTCATTCTTTTGTTATTTCAATTTTGATTACATGTCTTCCTTTCTAGAGAAAATGCATAATCATTTACAATATCTAGCAATAAATGATTATAGTGACTCCACATACATATATAGGACCCTAAGATAAATTGGGACACCACTGTTCTCTATCAATGATCATACAGATAGAGGTAAATGGATTGTTTTAGGCAAAATTTTCATCCTACCTAATTCATATGTACTCCCCCTGTCCCATTTAAAACGTCTTACTTTCCTTTTTGGGTTGTCCCATTATAAACGTCTCATTCCATTTTAGGAAATAATTATCCTTGTAAAAAGTGTAGACCATACCCATTTTTTAACATTTTAATTACTTTATACTTTTTTCCTAAATATACGTGCTCAAAAGAAATGAGATACTTTAAGCGCGTGGGAGGGAGTATGTGTTACATTGAACACTGTCTTTTTCCAACTTTAACATTGTGGGTTAAAGAGCGTGAATTCACTTTTTCCAATGTAAGAAAAGGTAGAAATAGGTTATTTAAGGAAATTACTGATGTAGCATCAAATGCTTAGAATGTAATGAAAAATCGACAACGATCAGATACGTATGCCAACAATTATTGTGGTCGGATCCAACAAAGAGAGAGAAAAAATATTAGTTTTCCGAGAAAAAGAGGAAGATTTAATTCAAATTTCCGGAGTCGTTTTGCAATGGTATTATCAAATTAGTTATTCAGTAATGAAAGACTGATAATCCTTTTTTTTTCAAGAATGAATCCTATTTTACCCCTTAAAAAAGGATAAATCACATTTATCTTTATCTCTTTTTTTGTCAATTTAATGTAGAAATTTTAAAGGTCACGTCACGGTGGACTCGAACCCAAGACCTTTGGATCGTGATTAACAACTCTACCACTAGGACAACACACACATATCTTTATCTTATTTTTCTGTCTATGGTTGTAAACGAATCAAATAATTTTGCTCATTTGGTATTTGTATTCAAAATTTTATGATTCGATCAAGTACAATATTTTTTTATATTCGATGATCAATCAAATACAAATACAAGATTATGAATTCGATTCGATATTCATAAATATCAGATTTTATATATATATTTATTTACAAATACTCATTTATTATATTTTTAAAAAAAAAAAATAGTAAGAAATAAAATAAAGAACAAAAATATTAACTTTTAATATAACAAGTAATGAAAAAAAATATTTTTAGAAAATGTGAATAAATAAGAACATGCATTGACCCTTAAAAAACGTTAGCATCAAGTGAATTTTGAAAACAAAAGAGCACGCATTATTGAGCATTTTTAGGTAAATTTATGCCAAATATATTCAATAGTCTTATACCCTTATATTACTTAAGAATGTTATTTTACAGATTTTCTCCACAATAGTTTGAAATTGAGTTGGATATTCGATTGTTGTTGTTAGAGTATACTCTAGAAAACTTAAATTGATCAATATTCGACTATTCGTGGATAATTCGATAATATTCTGAATACGAATATGAATCAATTTTAATATTCGAATAACCAATGAATATCAAATTGAGTATTTGATAGTTTCACCTCTATGAATCGAATATTGAGATATTCACTTCTATTCGATTCATTTGCAACCCTAGTTCCATCCCTAAAATTTTGTAAACGTTGTAAATTGAAGGACGTGAGTATATATTCAAAAGATATTTGTCTACCTTAACTGTGCACTATATAACAAAATGAATTCGCTATGAAAGTTGATGCATCCGTTGGGAAAGTTACTGAATCAAAAAATTCGATATTTTTCACCCGGGTTCGAATCCTATGAGAAACGAAAATTTTACTTTTTTGGATTCATTAACTTTCACAGCGAATTCATCATTTTTTGATTCTCACATTCTTATGATAAAAATGTTTCTTCTTCCTTATATATATATATCCACATATAATGCATCCGCTGGAAAAGTTATTGAATCAAAAAATTCGATATTTTTCACTCGGGTTTGAATCCCATGAGGGACGGAAATTTTACTTTTTTGGATTCATTAATTTTTCCGATGGATTGATTAACTTCACAGCGAATTCATCATTTTTTGGTTCTCACGTTCTCATGATAAAAATGTTTGTTCTTCCTTATATATATCCACATATGGACACCATAAGTAATCAAATTACGTATCTAGAACTTGCATGTACACTACATACGTTAACACGCAAAGAATCAATCCAATTTATTACCAATAGGGATCGAACCCTACGTCCACTCCTAGCTAATTTTGTTTTTAGCTGGTAGGGTGAGATTTGGGGCGGCCGTTCACGTATAAACTATAGGGGTGAAAATATATTAAACTACGACACTTGTGGTAAATTAAATAGTCATAATAAAAGAATTAACAAGAATACGAGTACTATTTACAAGATTAAAAAGTTGTTATTTCAGTTGTCAACTTCAATTCTTGTCTGATAATTGGGAATTTGGGATGCTTGGATTCATGTTAAATATGCAATTTCTTTTTTTAATACATTCTGCGAAGTATATTGGTCTCTAACATTATTTCTGCGTGAAGAACTATTTGATATTTAAATTATATATCTGTAAAATAAAAATATGCTTGGTGCTTGTATTTTCTTATATCTATATAATGGAATCCACGTTGAGTTAATGTAAAGAGAGAACATACATCGGAAGATGAGTATTTAAGTGATATAATAATGGTATATAATGGAAGAGGTAATGTAGGGTTTTAAAGAGTGCTAGTAACGATGAAAATGGATGAAACATATGTGTTTTGACTTAGAGTTTAATTTTAATATAGTAAAAATAGGAAAATGGTATTTCATAATGAAAACAAACATGCCCCAGGACGACTTATTTGCTATTGAGCGAACTTTAGAAAGTAGATCAATTGAACAATATGTCTCAATAGGCATTGTCCCTCTACCATGTCATTACACAAGAAATTTAACTCTATTTTGTTTTCTAGATAAAAAAAATGTCATTTAATTTGGTTTTTACAATAAATTTTTTACGTCCTATATAATAATCCATTCGTTCACTATATTCGTTCTTTGATATTAATGTCACAGATTTTAATAATTGTAATGAGTGTAAAGTGAGTAGAGATAATAAATGAATAAATTAATGGATAGTGGGATTAAAAGGTAAATATAGAGGTAATAAATGAATATATTAATGAATAATGGAAGTAAAAAAATGGGTTATGGATGATTTTTTTTATAAATAAATGGATAAATTTAGAATAAAAGTTATGAATTTGATGTTTTCAAAATAGAAAAATGAATTTTTTTGAAACGATTAAAACAGAATTAAATGAACATATTTGGTGGATGAAATAGTACATTTATATTTTACTCTCTCATGTTTATTCCAGAATAAATTTCTATTATTATTATTATTATTATTATTATTATTTCTGAAGAAAGATAAAAATGTAATATGAAAATATTAATGCTGACGAACATCCCAGCAAAAAGCTGCATTGTAGATTATGAATTGCTTCGACATGCCAATGTAATACTAATAATTCAGAAAGTATGCAAATAAAAAATCATCATACATAACAAAATATTAATATATGGCTTTGTGGGAGAATGGTGGCAAATTAATGGATAATTTTGTAATTTGGTCATTTTTCATGTGCCAAACGAAGATTTACGTACGATAAATTGTCAATTTCCTAATTGGCTAGAGAAAAAGTATTATGATCTTTGTTTCTCTTGAAAATTGTTCTTCTTTTATTTTTACCATATTTATTAGAACTATTTTAAACTTTCCAAAGTGGTCGAAACACGCCCGTTAAGTTGGCAAAGTTACTAGATAAAAAGAAAAAGGAAAAAGAATACAGATAAAAGGTAAAAAAAAAAAAAAATTAGACCAGATTGTTTCAGCATTTGACCCAGCACAAGTTAACTCTTTCAAGAAAAATCCAAATACAGAAAGATGATATTCTGATTTTTAAATAGAGTTGAGTGTCCGCGTTTGCCTTCCCAGTTGGAGCCTGTAAGATATTCCAAATTATTTTATAATCCATAAATAAATTTTGCATTCAAACGATGTGAACATCTTCAAAAAAAAATATTATCGTGCATCACAATTTAAATTTTATACTATATTATATATGTAGAAATGGAAGAAGTAAATATAAATGACTTTGATCAGCAATATTATAAAATAAATTAAATCATCCATAGCCCATTTTTATGTGAATTCAAGTTTTGCAATTGGTAATAACATGACAAGTTCAACTACAGCCAGAAGAGCTATGTAAAATTAATGCTAATTTTATTCACAAAATAATGGAAAAATCGACGTAGATGATTCGAACCAGCCAAGAGACGAAGATAAATGGCCTCATTCATCATTGATGAGAAGTTTCGCGGTGATAACATAAACAAATATATACATCTGATTTAATATTTTTATATCAGCTAATGAATTAGTTCATAACAGAAATATATAGAAAGAAGTGGTCTTATCGTGGCCTTAAATTATAAATAATAAAAAAACCCAGCTGTTACAAGATCATAAATCAATCCTACTAGCATTTGAAATTTTTTAATCGAATCTGGAATTAGTCCCAAATGACAGCCCTCTTGTAACGACTGCTTCAATACAACCATCCCTCACTATATATACTTAACTCATTCAACCCATTTCAATCATCTCTTCTCCTACTAAACCAACCTAGCTAGCTAGATACAACTCGTTTTCCATCTTAAGCCTCCGGCCTAAACACATTGCCGGAGCTGGTGGCGTTTCCCGGTCACACAATGACGACTCGCCGCGGCGGCTCTGCCGCCAAGGGCGGTATACTGCCACAGTCCCTGCTTGTGGCATTGGCCATTTTGGCAACTTCTAGTATGGTGTCAGCTGATCCTTATGTATACTCTTCTCCTCCTCCGCCTTATGAGTACAAATCACCACCCCCTCCTTCTCCATCTCCTCCCCCACCATATGTATACAAGTCTCCTCCACCGCCGGCTCCATCTCCACCACCTCCATATGTATACAACTCTCCTCCCCCACCTTCTCCGTCTCCACCACCTCCTTATGTGTACAAGTCTCCACCACCACCATCACCATCTCCACCACCGCCTTACGTGTATAAATCACCTCCACCACCTTCTCCGTCTCCACCACCACCTTATGTTTACAAGTCCCCTCCACCTCCTTCTCCGTCTCCACCAGCACCTTATGTTTACAAGTCTCCTCCACCTCCTTCTCCGTCTCCGCCACCTCCTTATGTGTACAAATCTCCTCCTCCGCCATCTCCGTCTCCACCACCACCTTATGTTTATAAGTCCCGCCACCACCATCTCCCTCTCCACCACCACCATATGTGTACAAATCTCCACCACCACCTTCACCTTCCCCACCACCACCCTACGTGTACAAATCTCCTCCACCACCATCTCCATCTCCGCCACCACCTTATATATACAAGTCTCCTCCACCACCTTCCCCTTCCCCGCCACCACCATATATTTATAAGTCACCTCCACCACCATCTCCGTCTCCACCACCACCTTACATTTACAAATCACCACCACCACCTTCCCCTTCTCCACCTCCACCATATGTCTACAAGTCTCCGCCACCACCTTCTCCTTCTCCTCCACCACCTTACATTTACAAATCACCACCACCACCTTCCCCTTCTCCGCCTCCACCATATGTCTATAAGTCTCCTCCACCACCATCTCCATCTCCGCCATCCCCTACTACTACAAATCCCCACCACCACCTTCACCGTCTCCTCCACCACCGTATTACTATAAATCTCCTCCACCTCCCTCACCATCTCCCCCACCACCCTACTACTACAAGTCACCACCACCGCCAATGAAGTCTCCACCGCCGCCTTACCACTACGTTTCCCCACCAACACCTGTGAAGTCTCCTCCTCCACCATACTACTACACCTCTCCTCCGCCGCCGGCGCCGCTTCCTCATTACCCGCCGCAGCATGCGTTGGTAGTTAAGGTGACTGGAAAAGTGTACTGTTACAAGTGCTACGATTGGACTCACCCAGAGAAGTCCCATAACAAGAAACATCTCCAAGGTACACACATTTTCTCATTTTTTTAAATTTGTTTTTGTAGTTTTATAAATAATTTCATGATTTATTTTTAACGAAATCTGGTTCAATTAGTTCAAATTAATTGACAAAGATGTACATCAGTCTGTCACCAAGTATACTAATTTCCGTAAGCCAGGATGCAATAAATGTGCTATTTGGATTAATAATCAACTAAGTTTTTAGGGCAGACTTTTTCCTCATTTCGTCCTTACTATTTTGACTGGTTACAAATTTTGGCTTTAAATAAATGATCAGTACGTAGGACCACTTGCCTAATTAACTTACTCCATGTAATAATAATAATAATAATAATAATAATAATAATAATAATAATAATAATAATAATAATCATCATCATCATCATCATGCTGATTGTCAAATAACAAAAGATTACAACCATATGGCCTTTAATTTCATAAACTGTTATATCTAAAAGAAATCCAGCTAGTATTCCTCCAGACAGAAAAGAAAAAAAAAAGAACAAAATACGATCTTTGTTGAATATGTTCCTCAGTTAGAAGAATTATCATTTTAATTGCTCATGCACACCAGGAAGATTATTAGGCTACTATATTAATCAAATTTCATCTCGCTGAAGATGAAAAATAAGGTTATAATTGAGTAATATAATTTTTAAATAATAAAATAATATATAGAGGGCCGATTTCAATTTAGATTCAATAATAGATGATGCGAAATAGTGGAAGCTACATAATTAAGGATATGTTCAGTTGATAAAATATATATTTTTTAAACAATTAATTCAAGTCTTCTGAACAATAAATATTAATAAATATATCACGATTGACTGACACTATAGCTAATATAATTCATTCATGTGTATCAGGTGCCGTCGTGGAAGTAACATGCAAAGCAGGCGATAAAGAAGTTGTTGCATATGGCAAAACTAAGATCAATGGAAAATACAGCATTGCTGTTGAAGGATTTGAATATGGGAAATATGGTGCAAAGGCTTGCAAAGCTAAGCTTCACGCACCACCTAAGGATTCTAAGTGTTCCATTCCTACTGATCTTCATTGGGGAATTAAGGGAGCCAAGCTTAGAGTGAAGTCCAAGAATCACTATGAAGTTGTCTTGTATGCTGAGCCTTTTGCTTATGGCTCCAAGACTCCTTATGAGGAATGCTCCAAGCCAAAGCCCACACCGGCTCCGTACTACTATAAATCACCACCACCTCCAACTCCGATTTATGTATATAAGTCGCCGCCACCTCCTCCTTATGTGTACAAGTCTCCTCCCCCTCCACCGCCGACTTATGTTTACAAGTCACCTCCACCTCCTCCGTACATTTACAAGTCCCCACCACCACCTTCACCGTCTCCTCCTCCACATTATGTGTATAAGTCTCCACCACCACCATCACCATCTCCACCTCCTCCATACTATTACAAATCACCTCCACCACCATCGCCGTCTCCTCCACCCCCATACGTTTACAAATCACCGCCTCCACCATCACCGTCTCCTCCACCCCCATACATCTACAAATCACCTCCACCACCATCGCCATCACCACCACCCCCATACATCTACAAATCACCTCCACCACCATCGCCATCTCCTCCACCCCCATATGTTTACAAATCGCCACCTCCTCCATCGCCATCTCCACCACCCCCATACGTCTACAACTCACCGCCTCCTCCATCACCGTCTCCACCACCTCCATACGTCTACAAATCACCTCCACCACCATCTCCATCTCCTCCGCCTCCATATGTTTACAAATCACCACCTCCACCATCGCCATCTCCACCACCGCCATATGTCTACAAGTCACCACCTCCTCCATCGCCATCTCCTCCACCTCCATACATCTACAAATCACCCCCACCACCATCGCCATCTCCTCCACCTCCATACATCTACAAATCACCGCCTCCACCATCACCGTCTCCTCCACCTCCATATGTATACAACTCACCACCTCCTCCATCGCCATCTCCTCCACCTCCATACATCTACAAATCACCACCTCCGCCATCACCGTCTCCTCCACCTCCATACGTCTACAAATCACCCCCACCACCATCACCTTCTCCCCCACCTCCCTACACCTACAAGTCTCCCCCTCCTCCATCGCCATCTCCTCCACCTCCATACGTCTACAAATCACCACCTCCGCCATCACCGTCTCCTCCACCTCCATACGCCTACAAATCACCCCACCACCATCACCTTCTCCCCACCTCCCTACATCTACAAGTCTCCCTCCCCATCGCCATCTCCTCCACCTCCATACGTCTACAAATCACCCCCACCACCATCGCCATCTCCTCCACCTCCATACGTCTACAAATCACCCCCACCACCATCACCTTCTCCCCCACCTCCCTACATCTACAAGTCTCCCCCTCCTCCATCGCCATCTCCTCCACCTCCATACATCTACAAATCACCCCCACCACCATCGCCATCTCCTCCACCTCCATATGTCTACAAATCACCACCTCCACCATCACCGTCTCCTCCACCTCCATACGTCTACAAATCACCTCCACCACCATCACCGTCTCCTCCACCTCCATACATCTACAAGTCTCCCCCTCCTCCATCGCCATCACCTCCACCTCCATACTACTACACATCACCACCACCACCCGTGAAATCACCTCCACCACCAGCATACATCTACGCCTCTCCTCCTCCCCCAACACATTACTAAGCTCCACAGCATTAGTAACGCCCCTCGAGCATCCTTGTAAGTGACCATTTCAATACATTTTTTCATCACTAACTATACTACATATATATTTAGTCCATTATCTCACTTTGATGTATCATTTTTCAGCATCCAATCTACGACATAAAATAAAAGAAGGCTTCTCGAGGAGGGTGACGATCTATGATTTCTCATCTATTTTTCTCAATAAGGCTCGACATGCAGTGGAAAGCTTCTCACATTGCATATCAGACCAGTTTGCATCTACTTATTTGCTTATTTTATTACACATCATTCTATCTCCAACTCGAAGTGGCTCGAAGCCGACAAGATTTACTCAGTGAAGTTTAAGCTGCATCGACGGGGCCAAATAATTTGCTTGAAATTGTTCCTTCACATTTTTTCTCTGGAAAGTGGTTGCCCTTGTTTTCAACAATTAATATAATTTAATTCATTGCATATTGTTTATTTGCTTATTGTTGTCTATCATCATCTCCAAATTAATACTCATAAAATGATGTCGTCTTTCTGCTCAAACTTATTAATTTACAGAGTACAATACATGATATAATGATAGTAAAATTAAACTTATTAATTTACAGAGTACATTATATAATGGCACGCGATTAAAGATATGATATACGGTCAAACATTCAGTCAATGAGTTTGACAAATTACTGATTAATAAACGAAAATTCTTAAAATTCCGATGGTCACAAACAAAATAGAGCAATTTCATGAAAATAAAGTAAATAACTTGGAAAAACAAGGCCCATGGAAACTGAGGTGGAGTTCGTTTTGCTCCCATGGCTCGGAAATTATCCCAATTTCCCAATTTGATCCATAACTATTAGCTTTTCCAATTGAAAATAGAGAAAATTGTAATATGTTGCAAATGCTTCAAAATTATTGACTTGCTAATAATTTATAATAATTGTGAAAATTGCTATACTTGCAAAATGTTACAAGAGAATTTGGAGAGAGAGAAAAAACTACAAAGAAGTTCGTAAACTTATTTGGAAAATTGCAGAAATTAAAGTGCCATAGCATATAAGATGATGGATAATGGTTTTTTTTTGGGAGGATGGATTAATGTTTTTGGGGAAGCTTAAATCATTCAAGAAGTCCTGTATAAGATTGTGCAATGGGTCAAAATTCATCAAATGAACTTACATCTGAATCCAGACACTACCAAACAGCTTTGAAATGATAAGTGTCATTGGATAGACTCTCTTGCACACATTTTTGTATAATTCATTTTCTCATTTATCACGATATTATAAAGTAAGCATAAAACAGATCTCAACCTAATTAGAAGATCACCACAGTTATCTAAGAAACGTATCTACTTAATAGTATCTAACACCTAATTCGAGAGTTTGTTATACCTAATTTTTCTACTATGGAGTAATTCCTCTTATATAATTTGCATGCTATCGTGAATGAACATGATTTACTCAGTACGTACATCATTAGTGGATGTGTACTTCACTCGTTATTTATAAATATCTAAGGAAATTGGAATTCCTTGATAATTAGTGTTGTATCTTAACTCTTTTACTAGGGCTATATTTGGAGTTATATCATGTTGTAAGTTTGTAATGTTATTATCTTCGTTGTGTATGTTGAATGAGATATATTTGGGATATTTTACTTGTAACATGTTTATTTGGGTTAGCTTGGAATAACACACTACATTTCAATGAAACTGTAATCTAGATTCCCCTTTTCAAATAATTAAATAAAGACCAAATATTTATATTTCGATCCATAGCAAATTCGTTATTTCCAATTTCTAAAGATAATTGAAATATTTTTTAAAGATGTGAAAAGTATAGTATATTGGCGATATATTGGCGATATTACTTCCTCTACAATGAAATAGGCAATTATCCGTGTGTGTGTGTTGGCCTAGTGATAGAGTGGTTAATGCCCGAGGCCAAAAGTCTCGGGTTCGAGTCCACTGTAACACAGCCTTTAAAATTTCTGTATTAATTGACCAAAAAAAAAGAGGCAATTATCCTAAAAGAAAAGATGCAATATTAATTCTTGTTGCCATTTGATATTTTTCTTGAAACAAATATTTAAGATATTGCAAACTAGTGGTAATATATAACTATTTATTTATGTTCATGATGACAATAAGGTATTTTCAGTCACATGTACACTGGGAGTTCATGTCAAACTGTGCAAGCGCATTTTAAAATATTGTACTATTAATATTTTTAAATAGGTCATGTACTATTTTTATTTCCTCAAGTCCTTATATTTCTAGATTTAATCTGAAAATATGAAATTTTTAACAAATCTGTCTAAATCATTAAATTTGCCATTAAAGAATAACAAATTGATACACAAACTAGAAATGCAAAGTTTTTTTCTGTTAGTATTAATTTGGAAACTAGAAGCCCTAACTTTCGGTTATAAAAATTAAGCTTCAATAATGAATATTAAGGTTTCTCTCTGCCGGTAAAGATATTTACAATTATTTTCTTTACTACACTTCTGTAGTACATCCCATATTATCTATCCTAGCTTCTTAACCGTTGAATCACCGTGATTTACCCTCTCACATTCTCATAAGATTGGGGTGTGGGGCTCCCGGGGGAGAGCTTCCCCTTTTGGAACAAGCATTTGAAAAAGTGTGTTACTTTTGAAATTCTAAATGTCTACTTGCATAAAGCATGTTCCACGATTACCTACAAATTTAACTATTCATGTTAAATTTATACTTAAATGGACATGAAATGAATTCTGATTTATATATTTGGATTCGTGTGGATTTTTTCGCAAATGGCAGACATATTCTTAGCCGCCTGTTAACCTGGACAGAGTAATTGAAGTTGGGGGTAGAATCAAACAAAACTAAGATTGCTTCTTTTCAAATTCAGAGGACAAATTTGGACCCACCAAATTAGAATGGAAACTATTTTTTTTTGTAGATATTTAATTTTTGTTTCAATAAGTCCATCTTTTTTTTTTTGGGTCAATTTAATACATAAATTTAAAGGTCGCGTCACGGTGGACTCGAACCCAAGACTTTTGATCTCAAGATTAACCACTCTACCACTGACCAACACACACACTCAATAAGTCCATCTACTTCATATTTGTGTGTTACGGTGATTTTAACGATTTAGATAAATCAATTAAATATAGAAGTTTAGGGATTTACAATTTTACTAAAAGTGTATAACCGACGGAATAAATTTTAGTAGTGCAGGGATCCAATAATGTATTTTGCGTTGAATCAAATAAATAACTCGGGATGGATCTCAGTTGTTCTTTTTCATACAAAACAACCCGTATGATTAGGGATGGGTTGGTACTTATATATCGAAAAAATTTCGTCGTACCGTATATCGTACCAAAAATTATAGTATGCAAAAATTTATACCGATACTGTACCGAACAGTTTGGCATACCGAAAATTACTGTATGATAAAATTTTATACCATTATCGTACCAACTTTACGGTATACCGAAATTACCGACTTCATACCGAAAATATTGAATCCATACCGAAAATACCGAATTCATACCGTACCGAACTTCGGTATAATGAATTCATACCGAAAATATCGAATTCATACCGAATTTTTCGATTCGGTATGTACCGCGGTACCGGTATATACCGATATACCGGTATGTACCGATAAACGATGTATACCAAAAAATTTGGTATATACCGCAGTACGGTATATATTGGTATACCGCGATATCCAAAAAATTGATAACGCTACCGTACCGAAAATTAACGGTAAGGTATCATCATACCGAAAAATACGGTATACCGAAAGTTCGATACTTTTGATATTTTTTTGACACGATAAGTTCGGTATACCGATTTTTTGGTATTTTTTCCCACCCCTACATATGATTGCACTAATTATATAGGTAACAAGATTGACAAATATTTAAAAGAAAATGGAATTAATGAGATGGTCTCGAGTGTAAAGGTGGAAAAATAGGTCAAATCTGGTTTTCGGTCGGGTTGGACTAAAAAAATATGGGCACGATGTAATTTCGGATCGGGATGGCTCGTCCATAATTATCAAAGTCTGATGGGTTATGGACGGCCTGACCCGACCCAAAAATTTGTACTAAAAATAGTGTTTTGGGGATTGGTTGGACCATTGTTTTTCTGATTGGATTGACTTTCGGTCGAGCCAATCTTTAGGAAAAGTCGGTAGGCCGGGCCGAGCCAATCCAATCCGTCCATTTTGCCACCTCTAGTCGAGTGTAGGTGGAAAAAGAAACTTGAATTCATGGTTAAGCTGTCTCTATCTAAATTTTTCTTACAATTTAGGAAATTCTTGATCAAATATGATATTTAAGTCAGGAAAGATTAAGATTACTCCACATATAAATTAGTAGGAGCCAAAACAAATTGACATGAAATTGATCCATTTAAGCATCCATTGATTAGGTAAAACCGTAAAGATTGATGTCATATATGATTGTTCCTTCATGTATTCTATCGACACACTGTCTCCAGTTTTATTTTTAATATTTATATATTATCTTGTTGCGTCAATAGTCAATGACTTCTTAAAGTGCACAAACTTCATTTTCCAAGCAATGAGAGTTAATAGAGAAGGAAAAGTTTATTTAGGGTAATAATTGATATAAGCATCAACTGCTAAGAATGTGATGCCAAATCGACAGCGGAGAAGCACATACGCTACAAATCTTGCAGTCAATTAAGACAACACAAATAAAAGGGAAACAGACAAATAGTGGAGTTTTTAGACGTTTGTTTAAATTGATTGAGATTGATATGCCATCATTATTAAATGCCAAATAATCCGATTTAGGTGTACGGTCTAATGATAGAGTGATTAATGTCCGAGAACCCCTGACGTGGCCTTTGAATTTATGTATTTCTATATCTCAAAGATTTTGATAATTATTATTGGTTGCTTTTAGGTGGTTTATTTAAAGATAAAAGTAAAATCATTGAAATCTAATAAATTAATAAGAGTTTTAATTAAGGACAACTAAAGTAGTGAATCTTCCAACTTCCATGGTGTATAGAGAGAAGTATTCTTTGTCTGGAGTCATCTTTTGATGTAAAGGAACCGAGTTAGCAATCAGATAAGACATGATATATTCGACTAAAATGTGTTATATCATATTATCAATATTATGTTTGGTGGAAAGTATTATGATATTTGAAATATATTATCTGTTGTGTTGCTCAAGAATATCGATTCCATCTTTACTGAACAATTACATCTTCTTCTTTTTTAAGTTTCAGAACAAGACATCTTAAAATAAGCACCATAAATTAGGTAGTTGATTTCCTGCAAATCATTCTAATGGCTTCACGAATTGGAGAAAATTTCATTCTGGTAGTTTGGAGTAACATAAAGCCCGTGATAGAAGTACAGAGTGATCGCTAGTACAGAGGCATGGACAAGGAGCGGTTCCGATTAAGGCTTCAAAGCGGAGGGGTACATAAATGAACCGAAACGCACCGGAATGAGAGGAATTTCGAGAATATGCATGTATGAGACTGCATATTTGAGGAGAACTTACAGGATTTGATATGTGTTACTCATACCAACAAGATGCATCTTCTTTTCGAGAGTTCATCTCATAAAAACTGTAAAGTAAAACGTGTTTGGCTTAGAGCAATTGTGGAATTGGTGATCCCCTGAGAAGTTTCTCAGAGAGTATTTGAATGAGGACAAAGCACATTGAAAAGACTCGTGTTGGTCTGTGGTTCGTTACATAATCACTTGGTGAATTGGATTAAAAACCAATCCTGTAGTTTGAGGCTGCATAAACACAGTCATTAACTAAGGCTAAAGGACTCTTAACCATCATTAGTCTCTACAGGTTATTTAACCCGTCAAGGCTAACAACAAGATGAATGAATTACATACATGAACGAAACAAGTGTTCCACCTTCGATATTTTCGTCGACTCTCATCGATCGGAGACAAAAGATTTGATAATATACAGAAGTATACACCAAATTCGCGATAAATTATGGTGTCGATTTCAATCTGATTAATCGAATTTATAGTTATGGCTCGCGATTGAGGAGGTGTATATTGAGGGGTTAAAATGTGCAGCGGTGGGTGGAGACAGAGTTCTGATGTTTCTACGGCGCCGGAAAGCAGAATTGCAGAACCCACAGGATACGGCGCGAGAGAGGGCGCAACAATCACAGAATAATTACGATATTTAAATGAAGTTTTAATTGTTAAATGGTTAATTTAGTGAAAAAATGAATTCATATTTTCATCCTAATCTTTCATATTATATATGTCGGTGTGATACAAAATCACTTATATATAGCCCATCATTACGAAGAAAAAGTACATTTAGTCTATATATTTAACTAAGTTATATACTCAAATAATAAAATAAAACAAAAGCTTTCTTTCTTTTTTTTTTTTTTTTTTGTATCATGAGGAACCCGAGTCGCTACATACGGTACGTATTGGGTAAATCTTATGTTCTTGTGCAATAGTCTGCAAACCACACATGACAAGTAAACCACACTTGGAAAATCAGGTGTGACATACTCAAACCTATCGAGACATTTGATGGGGTTCAACCCGTGTCCTCTACCACGCGATTCCACCTTAACTATTGAACTATCCATAGGGACAAATAAAAGCTTTCTACGTGCATGTGTCAGCCTAGTAGTTAATATCTGAGATCAAAAGTCTCGGATTTGAGTCTACCATCACACGATCTTTAATACTAATATATTCTATTCGTCCACTAAAAGTTTGATCCGGTAATTCATTAATACATTATTATAGCATTATAAATTGGTTCATACCAATCTAACTCGAAAATTATTTTCGATAACGAAAAATACAATTTTCAACATGAAATGACACAGATTGTCAATATGAACGTAATTTCGCCGTTTCATGTTTGTGGTGAATACACGAATTTAACATGACAGTATAACTTAGTGATAATTTAGTTTAATAAAAGAAAATTTTCAAAATAATTATATACTAAAGCCTATGTATTTCCTCATATACACAATTGATTTTTGTAGAAGTTTTCTTGTAATAATGATGTTGATGGAATCGTATATTATATAAATAAATATAGCAAGGTTTAAATAAAAATCATTTTCCTTGTCAAAAGAATTTTCAGAATATTTACATTGAATATATAATACTATTATATTACAATTACTTTATATATTTAATACATTTATTATATACGTTCAATACGAATATTATCGTATAATAACTCCCCACCCCACCCCCAACCCACTCCAAATAAAAATCATTCAACCGTGCAAATAGAAAAGAAATTTCTGTATTAGAAGTATTTTAGTTACTTTAACAGCTAAGAATGCGCAATTCAAAAACCATGTAGCCTATAATTTATTGCTATTCTTCTGGCTCGTTTAATAATTATATATATTTAGTTATGCACGAGGTAAATTATTGGATAATAGCATGTTACTGGACTGCAACATTTACAATGAGCCATTGTGAGCAAATTAAAATTGTTGACCTCTAAGCTGTTGGTGCATCAATTTAATGCACAGGTCATTAGTAAATAGTTGCAATCTTCCTTTTAAACATATAAAATAAGTAGTAACTCGATACTATTGAGATTAAAGTGAAATTACAGTAAAATAATGACACAAACGTGGTTTTATTATAAATGTTTGATCTTCCTCATATGAGCATTCGGGCGGTTCGATTCAAAACCGAACCTTTTTAAAACTCAAATCGAACCGAACCGTTTTACATATCAAAACCGAATCGAAATCGAACCGAAATATTCGGTTTGGTTCGGATTCGGTTTTAACCAATTTAAATTATAATTAATATAAATATTATAATATTTATAATATAATATATATATATATTATATATATATATAAATATATATAATATTAACCAATTTAAATATTAATAATATAAATAATATATATATATATATAAATATAATAATAAAAATTGGGCGGTTCGGTTTGAAACCGATTTTTTCCCAAACCGAAACCGAACGAATTAATTTCGGTTTCAAATTTTGAAACCGAACCCAACTGCTTTTATTAGACAAACCGAACCAAATCGTTAATTTCGGTTCGGTTCGATTCGATTCGGTTTTTCGGTTCTGTTTTTGCTCTCCCCTAAGTAGGACCATGCTTGACTAAAAATTGGAATACTCATAATATTTGTCTAATTTTATATATTCTATAACTATTTTAATTTAATTAAAAAGGTGTAAATATAGTACATATACACACTCAGCTTTGTGATATAAATGCATCATTTTAGTGCGCAGATCATGAGTTGTATATAGATGTTATTAATTTGTTAAATTAATTTAACTTGGCAATGGCTTTTGGATCAACCAAAGACTGTTGACTTCCATCCGCAGATGGGATAATCCTACATTATCCACAGCTCGCTCTCTCTCTCTCTCTCCATATAAATATGTATATATTCTTTTTCTTCAACAGTCATTTACATGTGATATAGTCCGCCTTCCCAGCAATTCGATATTTCAATGCAATACCTTTTATGAGAAATTTGTATTAGTCTGGATTGTATTAAGAAACAGAACAAATAATGATCAATTTTATTCTATTTAAATAACTTTACTCGTAGTAATGGTTTTTGTTTTAATTGAGTCTTATATTCTGTAAAATTGCTAGTGAGCGGCTTCCATTCAAACAAATCGGTGAAGTATGTTCTTTTGAGATCTTTTAGTGGTAAAATGGTTTATGTGACCAAAAGGTCATATGTTCGAAACTTACTAACTCTTTTATAGGTCCGAATCTATGACGCTTGATTTTTCAAGTGTAGTTTAACCGTCATGTATGGTTGTCATGCTATTACATAGGAATGTGTGTTTTACCCAATATGAACCGAATGTAGCAATGACAAGTTCCCCATAAATTAAAAAAAAAAGCCAAGAGAAGTATATTCTAATAGTAATTAACAATTCTAAAATATCAACATTCGTTTAACAAACCTTGATTTGTTTTCCGTTTTGAAACATTAATTGATTCCAATTTTGAAGAACATCCATAATATTAAGAGTCAATACTAAAAACTCATCACCTGACACCTATAGTCATTTTTTGAGATACTTGGAAACATGAGAAGATATCAAATAAGAACCTATTTTTCGTAAAAACCTAAAAATCAATGTAGTTCATGTACAAAGTTAATGCACTTTATCTATAAAGTTATTGCATTACGAAATATTGATGATCAGTATTATCTTTTATCAGAACTCAATGGTGCATTAACTTTATACATAAAATACATTAACTTTGTATATAAAATAAATTGATTTTAAATTTTTTATAAAAAATAAATTTTTATTATAAGTCAACGTCCGAGACATTAATTAGAATGTCATAGTAGTCATAAATCAGAGCGGAGATAGAGGAGACAGTGGGGCTTTGGATCCCTAGAATTTTACAAAAAGCAGGGATATTTTCATATATAGTAATATAAAAATTAGAAAAAGTGTTGTTAATGGATAGAGCGCAATGGTGATGAATTAATTGATTTCGTCATTCTTGTCACACATTGAGTAGAAGTTGTTCAAACTTTCAGTTGTGCAGAGCAAAGTTGTTGTTTATTATTCTTGCCTCTCAAAAATTACTTAGTGGATTTATTTGATTATATGAAGAACACAAGTAGTGTGCGTGTGTTGCCTAATAGTAAAATGATTAATGCCCGAAGTTAAAGGCCTCGAGTTTGAGTTCACCGTGATGTATAAATTTCTATATTTAATTGAAAAAAAAGGAAAACAAGTAACAGCTACTTTTCCCATCGATATCCTTCTATAAACACACATAAACAAAAAATAGATGACTCCCATTTCCAAAGTTTAAGTCACCTCTTTTCCACTAAATTTATAAACCTTTATTTTCTTTTTCTTCTCATTGTCATAATTGTTAGAAATTCTATATTTCAAATTTTAGTTTTTGTTACTAATCTTGTTTGAGTTAGGGTTGAATTTAGATAGAGACATAGAGTTACAATCAACTTTTGTAAGCTAATATTCCTTAAATTTACATTTATAATTTGTTTTTGATGGTGAATTATTTTAACTTTTGTAGTTATTATGAATTGTTGGTTTAATTATTTAAATTTTTAAAAAAACAACATATATGCTTTTAACTCCTTGTATTACTAAATATCCTTTAGTTCTTTGGAATATGAATATGAAGGCATATTATGGACGCAGATTTAGTGATAAGCACTAACTTCTATTTCTATTGTTGTGATGTAGTTTAAGTGGTATTATGATTGTATTAAAATTATTTTTATTTCTAATTGTATTTTAATTATTTTTAAGAATTTTTAAAATTACAATGAATTTGGCCCTCCTGAGAAAGTTATCTTGCTCCGTTAATGTTCGTAATAAATAAATTAATAAAAATATATACGTTTTGTTTTAGTTAATTTCGTTGGTATATATTATGGATCATGCATCAAACTTCAATAAATTGATTATATAGTTTCATTTCAACATTAATATTTTTTAAAAATAATTAAGTCACAAAATGAATATGGATTATGAATCTTTTCCATCTTAACCCAAACCTAAAAGTGGGAATGTGGGTAGAGTAATAGGCGTGATGGTGAAACTCGAAATAGTAAATTTAGTGAAGCAGAAATTGCAAATGGTAAAATGTTTTACGTATAAATATATATAGCTTTCTTTAATTGTGTGTGTCTCTGTGTTTTGCCCTTTTTCTTTATTTGTTATCTAAGAGGGTGTTTGGCTAACCTTATAAGCTCTTTAAAACAACTTATAAGTTGTTTAGGAGCTTATAAGTTGTTGCAAAGTGTTTGGCAAAATAAGCTTCCAAATAGCTTATAAGCTGTGAAAATAAGCTCCAACAGTTTATAATCTCCCTAAAAATAAGTTGGTCAACTATAACTTATTTTTTCATAAACTTATAAGCAACCATGAATTTATCAAAATAACCTTATTATAGTTCGTTATTTCCTATACATACACTATCAACTTCACATCTGGTCAATTTTATCTCTCTAACTATGATTTTCTCTCTCCAACTCACGATTATTTCTCTATCTTATAAGATCAATTATTCAAACACTTTAACAACTTATAAACACTTGAGACATTACCTCTTATAAGCTCTTGAAATATCTTATAAACTCTTAGAGCTTATAAGCTCTCTAAAATAAGCTTAGCCAAACACCCCCTAAGTGTTGACCAAGACATCCCAAAATATGAGAAATGGTTGGTTACTGACTTCCACATGCCCCAATAATTCAGAAATCACATGCTGTTCACCAATAAAATATTGAAAGCAAGATTTAGCATATAATTAAAAATAAAACTGATTATGGAAGAACGGTAAAATGCCCAAAAACTTATCTTAAAAATTGATTTTGTTTCAGAATGACAACTTACATGATGCGAAGCACAATAAAATAATAAAAATAAAAGACGAGTTAAAATGTTCGAGTCATCTTTTGACCAGCTCAAATTAAATCTGTAATATAACATGACTATTTTCTGATTTTAGCATCTAATATGTCGGTACCTATTCTGTTTATGTTGGAGCAAGTAAAATAGCAAACGCATTACATCCCAGTTGTATCCTATAAGGACATTTCAAAGCATGCGTATAATATTATATCCAAAAATTTATGACCCAAATCAAGAAAATGTATTTTTCCATTAGAATAATTGAATAAATATACTAGAAATTATACCCACATTATTTATTTTTATTTCTTGAAAAGAAATGGAAAATAATGAGTGAATATTTGAACGAAAGCCCTGGATGATAAAATGAATGGACTCTGAATTTATAAGAAGGTTCACTGCGATAACCTAAACAAATACAAAATGAAGGTGGAAATTACATAAAAATCAGTGTTATTATTTCATTTTCGTAGCCGGTCAGTGGAAATATAATCTATGGGCTTATATTAGACTTCAATAATTCGTAATGAGTCCAGTTGTTGCAACCTCATTAAACTAATTTCTTCAAACAATACAAAAGACAATTTGAAAACTTAAATAAGTTCCTAATTGACAGCTCTCTTCTAACGAATTCTTTTTCCATCCATTAATTTTTCTGCTTATATATACACTCACTTCACCTGTGCCATTTCAATCATCCCTTTCTCCTAATAAGCCTATTCCACAATGAAAGCCCACGGCGGCGGCCTCGCCGCAAATGGCCGCCTGCTACCACAGTTCTTGGTGGCGGCATTGGCTATTTTAGCTTCTTCAAGTATAGTTTCAGCTGACCCTTACATGTATTCTTCTCCACCTCCACCATATGAATACAAATCACCACCACCTCCTTCTCCGTCTCCGCCACCACCATATTTATACAAGTCTCCACCGCCACCGTCGCCTTCCCCACCACCACCATATGTGTATAAGTCACCTCCACCACCATCACCTTCCCCACCACCACCATACATGTACAAATCTCCGCCACCACCATCGCCTTCCCCACCACCACCGTACATGTACAAGTCACCTCCACCACCTTCTCCTTCCCCTCCACCACCGTACATGTACAAGTCACCTCCACCACCCTCTCCTTCACCACCACCACCTTACTACTACAAATCACCCCCACCACCATCTCCCTCACCACCACCACCATACTACTACAAATCACCACCACCACCTTCTCCCTCACCACCACACCCATACTACTACAAATCACCACCACCACCTTCTCCTTCACCACCACACCCTTACTACTATAAATCACCTCCACCACCATCTCCCTCACCACCACCACCTTACTATTACAAATCTCCTCCACCTCCTTCACCATCACCACCACCACCCTACTATTACAAGTCTCCTCCACCACCATCTCCCTCACCACCTCCACCATACTACTACAAATCACCACCACCACCTTCTACCTCACCACCACCCCCTTACTACTATAAATCTCCCCCACCTCCTTCACCATCTCCACCACCACCATACTACTACAAATCACCACCACCTCCCTCCCCATCTCCACCACCTCCCTACTACTACAAATCTCCACCACCACCGGTGAAGTCGCCGCCACCACCATACTACTACACTTCTCCTCCGCCGCCTGCGCCAGTTCCTCACCACCCGCCGCACCACCACTCATTCGTGGTTAAGGTGACCGGAAAAGTATACTGCTACAGGTGCTACGATTGGAAACACCCGGAGAAATCTCATGCCAAGAAACATCTCAAAGGTATATATCCAAAAAAATTGCCTTTTCTTTTTTATTTCCAAGTCTATAAATAATCTGAAACATTTATTTTATTTAGTTGATCGTATTAGAAATCTTTAGTCGATAGTTGTAGTATTTAGTTTTACTGATTTGCATGCATTAATTTCCGAATTGTAAAAAATATATTTAGATATATCATATACATGTGTTTGTCCTGTTTGTTTGTATATATAACACGAGAAAAGACACACCCGATATATTTATCAAAATTTTGACATTAAAGTTTATAACTGAGTTAGTGAGTTTATTATTATTATTACTATTAGTTGAATTGGATCAAGATTAGTTTTAATTCCTAATTTAATTAAAATTGATAGATAGAAAAGAATATTCGTGGCCATTAATCATGATTTACTCTTTAAGAAATTGAGCTAGCTTTTGTCTAGACATGAAATAGTGTAGTGAACAATGCGAATATATAATTTTAACTTTTTTGGTGTTTCAAAAAAATGAACATAATTACAAGTCTTTATTGAAAATGAATTACAGCAATGATCACTTTCTTATTCTGTACATAAAGGAAAATACTTAAATCATTAATGATGTCCACGTCACCAACTAAACTCAACGACTTTTCAATTTGCTTCTATGTTGTATGTCTGCTCATAATAGAAAAGGTTTATTATATTAAAAGAGGTTGTGGTCCATTCTTGGTTTTCATGGTGGAACAACTCCAATATCCATAAATATTCCTCCTAGTATACAACAAGAGTTAAAAGCTGAAGATATGATTTGTTGACTATAGAAAATATTTAAATTAATGGGGCCTACGAAAGATTATATTTTTATTTTCCGTCATAGCTGGCGAGCACTTTATTTAATTTACTTTCCACACATATGTATCAGGTGCTGTTGTGGAAGTAACATGCAAAGCAGGCGACAAAGAAGTTGTTGCATATGGCAAAACTAAGATCAATGGAAAATACAGCATTGCTGTTGAAGGATTTGAATATGGGAAATATGGTGCAAAGGCTTGCAAAGCTAAGCTTCATGCACCGCCTAAGGACTCTAAGTGTTCCATTCCTACTGATCTTCATTGGGGAATTAAGGGAGCCAAGCTTAGAGTGAAGTCCAAGAATCACTATGAAGTTGTCTTGTATGCTAAGCCATTTGCTTATGGCTCCAAGACTCATTATAAGAAATGTTTCAAGCCTAAGCCGACCCCGACCCCTGCTCCGTACTACTACAAATCCCCACCACCACCGTCGCCGACTTACATGTACAAGTCTCCACCTCCTCCTCCTTATGTATACAAGTCCCCACCTCCTCCGACGCCGACTTACGCTTACAAGTCTCCACCACCCCCAACTCCGACTTACATGTACAAGTCCCCTCCACCACCTCCTTACGTGTACAAGTCTCCACCACCTCCACCACCGGTTTACATATACAAATCCCCCCCACCACATCCTTACATCTACAAGTCTCCACCCCCTCCAACACCAGTTTACCTCTACAAGTCCCCTCCACCACCACCTTACGTCTACAAGTCCCCACCTCCACCAACACCGGTTTATCTCTACAAGTCCCCTCCACCTCCTCCATACATTTATAAATCACCACCACCACCTTCTCCATCTCCTCCACACCATCCCTACTATTACAAATCCCCACCACCACCATCGCCATCTCCACCACCACCATACTACTACAAGTCTCCGCCACCTCCATCGCCATCTCCTCCACACCATCCCTACTATTACAAATCCCCACCACCACCATCACCATCTCCACCACCACCATACTACTACAAGTCTCCGCCGCCTCCATCGCCATCTCCTCCACACCATCCCTACTATTACAAATCCCCACCACCACCATCACCATCTCCACCACCACCATACTACTACAAGTCTCCACCGCCTCCATCCCCATCTCCTCCACACCATCCCTACTATTATAAATCCCCACCACCACCATCGCCATCTCCACCACCACCATACCACTACAAGTCTCCGCCGCCTCCATCGCCATCTCCTCCACACCATCCCTACTATTACAAATCCCCACCACCACCATCGCCATCTCCACCACCACCATACCACTACAAGTCTCCGCCGCCTCCATCGCCATCTCCTCCACACCATCCCTATTATTACAAATCCCCACCACCACCATCGCCATCTCCACCACCACCATACCACTACAAGTCTCCGCCGCCTCCATCACCATCTCCTCCACACCATCCATACTATTACAAATCCCCACCACCACCATCGCCATCTCCACCACCACCATACTACTACAAATCCCCACCACCCCCATCACCATCTCCTCCACACCATCCATACTACTACAAGTCCCCGCCTCCTCCATCTCCATCACCTCCACCACCCTATTACTACAAATCTCCACCACCACCATCGCCATCTCCTCCTCCACCATACTACTACAAATCTCCACCACCTCCATCACCATCTCCTCCACACCATCCCTACTATTACAAGTCCCCACCACCACCATCGCCATCTCCACCACCACCATACTACTACAAGTCTCCTCCACCTCCCTCTCCATCTCCTCCACCACCATACTACTACAAGTCTCCACCACCTCCATCACCATCTCCTCCACATCATCCCTACTATTACAAGTCTCCACCACCACCATCGCCATCTCCTCCTCCACCATACTACTACAAATCTCCACCACCTCCATCGCCATCTCCTCCACACCATCCCTACTATTACAAGTCCCCACCACCACCATCGCCATCTCCACCACCACCATACTACTACAAGTCTCCTCCACCTCCCTCTCCATCTCCTCCACCACCATACTACTACAAATCTCCACCACCTCCGTCACCATCTCCACCACCTCCTTACTACTACAAGTCACCACCCCCTCCATCTCCATCACCACCACCTCCATATTACTACAAATCACCCCCACCACCATCACCGTCTCCACCACCTCCCTACCACTACACCTCCCCACCACCACCATCGCCGTCTCCTCCACCTCCCTACTACTACAAGTCACCCCCTCCTCCATCATCTTCTCCACCACCTCCATATCACTACAAGTCACCTCCGCCTCCATCGTCATCTCCTCCGCCTCCCTACCACTACACCTCCCCACCACCACCATCCCCTTCTCCTCCACCCCCCTACCACTACAAGTCTCCACCACCACCTTCTCCCTCACCCCCACCACCATATGTTTACAAGTCCCCACCTCCTCCCTCACCATCACCACCTCCTCCATATCACTACTCATCACCTCCCCCACCGGTAAAATCACCTCCACCGGTATACATTTACGGCTCGCCTCCTCCCACTCATTATTAAGCTCTAAGAAGTTAGCAACATCCTCAAGGCATCCTTGTAAGTTTTCAACCCAAAAGTTTTTTTCCTATCGGATAATTCACATTATTAGATAATCACCCTACTATTATTATTCTTTTGCAGCGTTCAATCCAAAAGAGAAAATAAAAGAAGGCTCGAGGATTATTTCCGAGTATCAAGTTTCAAGAACAAGTAGATTATTCAATAAGGTCCTGCAGGCATTAGAAAGCTTCATCAAATGCGTGTCGGACCAGTTTGCATCTGTGTCTTTGGCCGTTTTGTTGCACATTGTTCTTATTGCTTCAACTCCAATAAAGCTGCAAGGAAGATTTAGATAAAAATTACTTTTAGCTGTTTCCTATTTAAATTTGTGTTTGTATAGTGGATGGCCTTGTTTGATTGAATTTATATTCATTTCACTCTGTAATTCCTTGTGTTCTTTGTCCCTGTGAGTTCAAGTGAAAGAACTAGTTTTTCCTCTCAACGAACTCTACTATTATATTTTATAGTTCGTCCAGGTGTAATAATCAAAAATTATTTACAAGATAATTGAATGCTTATGTGAAGACATACCATAAATGAAACCATTTTCAACTTCAAGGGTAGGTTAAGAGTGTGTTTGGCTGAGCTTATAAGCTCTTTAAAACAGCTTATAAACTGTTTAGGAGCTTATAAGTTGTTGCTAAGTGTTTGGCAAAATAAGTTCCTAAACGGCTTATAAACTGTGAAAATAAGCTCCAACAACTTATAAGCTCCCCTAAAAATAAGTTGATCAACACTAACTTATTTTTTCATAAACTTACAAGCAATCATGAATTTACCAAAATAACCTTATTATAGTTCGTTATTTCCTACACATACACTATCAACTTCACGTCTCGTCAATTTTATCTCTGTAACAATAATTTTCTCTCTCTAACTCACGATTCTTTCTCTAACTTATAAGATCAATTATCCAAACACTTTAACAACTTATAATCACTTGAGACATTACCTCTTATAAGCTCTTGAAACATCTTATAAGCTCTGTAAAATAAGCTTAATCAAACACCCCTAAATCGATCGGTAGAAGATAATAGCCAAAAAAACAAAAAACAAATTAAATAAGATACATATATATTTATAGAGAGAGGGGGGGAGGGCAAGCGATACGCCAGTGCCACACACCTAACTCCATTTTAGCATTATTCATTTTTATTTTGATAAAATTATTATTAATATCATTAATTTTATAAATTAAATAAAATTTAAAACTCGATTTGATCCTTTTATTCGTATATTTGAATAATTTCCTTCACACTGGTGCTAGATGATAATGTTGAGTCCTGATAATGTTGAGTCCCAGGTCTTGAGATGTAACTTCAAGTGAAATTAACATTAGTTAATTAAGCACGATACATTTATTTAAATAAACCCACACCGGCCACTCTAATAAATCACACACAAAATTCCAATTACAAATTATGCTTAAATTTGTTTCTTTGTTTTAGGAGAAAGAAATTTAAATTATGATACATCACCATCATAATCATAATCATAATCACATATATTAAATGAATCATAATTAACTGTGTAATTGGTGTGTTGACTATATATTAGAACATACAACCAAAATATGAGGTATAGCAGAGAAACTGAATTGATTTGTTTGATTGCAAACTGTTCATTGTTTCGACGAAAAATAAGATTAATTAAATTGGTTGATTAAGAGGGTGTTTGGCTGAGCTTATAAACTCCCCAAAACAATTTTATAAATCGTTTTTCGTTTAAAATAAATTTTATAAACTATTTTGTTTTATAAGATCAGTCAAACACCCTCTAAGTAGCTTATCATTGCGTTTGTTGTATTTAATCTAAACTAGCTAGTGCTAGAAATGAATTAAATTCTAGAAGTAAATGGACTAATTGTTGCCAAATTTCTTGAGAAGTACATGTGGCATTGGGATAACATCATAGCTTATATTAATTGATTTTCTCATTATTTTTCATACTGATTTATTTTGAGTCAATTTAATTAGTACTAAGTTGAAAATAAGAAAAGTTGTCTTCGAGGGTTGTTAGCAACTACTCAACTACCCCAGAAATTAATATAACGAATACTTGCATTTTTTAAAAGGGATTTCGTGTACGATCACACTATGTGTTTGCTAATTAATCAACGAAGCAAAATGACAATTATGAATAGCTTAGGATACTGTTATATTATTCATTGTTAAATATCCGAAGAAAACAAACAAACAGACAAAAGAAAAGAGCAAAACTATCAAGTTGAAGAATATTTCTTATTTTTAAAATATTAAATTTTGCTACCGACAGTAGTTTGGCATGTTAATTATTTACGATTGTCACTATTTTCTTTAAAATTATTTACTTTTATTTCCTACAGAATTATTAAATAAACGATGGTGACCCCCGGCAATAAATTATGTATTTTGAAATCTAATAGTTTGCTAGTGATTAATCCTCATATATAAGACAAAATATATTTATTTTTCATTTTTTTCTATTAGTTAATTATTAAATTATCTCTTGGAGTATATGTTGCATCTAACCATATACTTCTTCTTCAGATATTGTTCAATGGTACATCACAAAAATTAGCAACTATGATACTTGCTAATACACATGAAATAATATATAATGTAGAAACTCACACTTTCCAAATTGAATTGAATTTATTGTTTCGTCCTATACTCTTATTTCAACACTAATAATAAATTCATATTCATAGATATAATTACATAATGATCTTTTTTTTTTTTTGGGTCAATTAATACAGAAATTTTTAAAGGCTGCGTCACGGTGAACTCGAACCCTAGACCTTTGGTCTCGGGCATTAACCACTCTACCACTAGGCCAACACACACTACATAATGATCTTATCATATAGTAACGTGCATAAAGAGCCATAATATATGTCAAATAGTGGTTACAAAAGGAAAATTCGAGAGAGAGAAAGAAGACTAAATTAAGAAACTACACGAGGAGACAGCAGATTTCCATTTTTTTCTATAATCCAAAATATAGATATTAGATAAAAGTGTCATTTTCTCTCATTCAGAGAATCACATGCACCAAATTCTTCGATTATGTTTGTATTGTAGAAATGAAAAAATATACTCCATTCGTCTCATTGTTGTTAGCTCGTTTTCCTTTTTAAGTTGTCTCTATTATTATTGGTCCGTTTCAAAAAAAAAAAATTACACTAAAAATATCTCAAATTTTATATCACATACTATTTTACATATAAAACACAACTCTTTTTAATTTTCGAATAAAAAGAAATGACAGTACAATTTATATATTAATCTTCGAGTAGCAGCCTCTCAATAATTAATGGGGCCCAACTCATAGCTGGCTTCCATCAAAACATTTCTTTGAAAAAGGTTATTCCACATGCTTTACTACTTTTCTTTGATTTAAATTATTTGGTTCTCCCAAAATTAGATTATTTAATTTGTAATTGATTCATATTTGTTCTACTCTTGTGTACGTTTCATTTAGCTTCTTTCATTTTGTTTTAATAATCCAAAAACATATATAAGTACGAATATTCTCACTTGTAGATCGAAATCTAAACGAATATGCCACTAAGTTTATCATTTTTAATTCCCTTCCCAAAAGAAGTTTATCATTTTTAATTTAGAATTATACCGCTTAACTTTATCGATCAATATGCTTAACTAAGAAAATGAAATAATAATTAAAGATTATCTTATTACTAAAATTTGATTTCTAAAGTTAAGCTATAATTGATATTTGCATTTGCAAAATGCATGCAGCTAGTGTAAGTTAATGATTTATTTTTTATTTTATTTTTTTTGAGTTACTAGACTACTAGTGCAAGTTAATGGTAGTAATACTGTAGAAATGGAAAAAAGAATTTGAAGAGATTTATGTATTTTATAAGTTGATAATAATAGTCTTCGTGAGATACTTTTCTCATATTATCTTTTGTTCCGTTCTAAGCGATTCATTATTTTTGAACACGTAAATTAAAAAATTATGTTTTATGTGTAAATTAATGTGATTCTAAACTTTAAATATTGTTATGTGTAAAAATAATTCATTTTTAGGTATGAACCACTTAGAATGAAATAATCCAAAAAAAAATACAAACTATTTAAAACGGACAGATGTAATACTTTTATATGACGGTGCACATCACTATTAATGGCACACTCTTTCGCCAAAGTTGCCTAGTTTCTACGTTTTCCAACTCCGGGAGCCATTTGACACTTTGTAAGAAAATTTACAAAATTAACTTTGGTAATTAATACTCTCTTTGTTCATTAAAAGTATGGTATATTATCTTATTCGGTGTTCATAAAATGTAATATTTTATATTTTGGAATATTAATCTTATTATTTAATATCACAACCACTTATTATTTACCAAAAATTATTTCTACCGTTTACAATCTTACAACTAATGAAATCATTTCTTCAGTCAAATAACATCTACCTAACATTTTATTAAATCTCACACGATTCACAAGTACTACACTTTTAATGACCGGATAAGTGAGTACTAATTGAACACTTCGATTCATTGAATATGCATCCAACTAGACATAAAGTGAAATATTGACATCATTGAAAAAAATCAGTCTAAATTCTACAAACTGGTTTGAAATTGAATATATTGCATGTATCTTATCGTTTCTCACGAAGTGACACGTCAATGGAAAAAGGGTTTCGGTTTAAGTTTCAAACGAAGATTTGAAATATGAAAATAATCAAGTTACCTGATTTGATTAATTAAAGAGGAGACGAATGATTGATATGATTTAGGCGGGAAAAAAATTAGAAGATAAACGAAACTAGCTAATGATGGAGGCTGTGATGGTTCCGACTTACCATAACTAATTTGATTGAATTTGGAGTGAGAACATAGAGATTGATAAAAGTGAGCAATGGCTTTATACAAATAAGAGAAAAGAGAGATGCTAGAATAAGAGTATGCATACATTGTAATAGAAAAATGCATACTATTAAATAAAATGCATAAACTAACAAAAATATATGCAATTATTGTACAGTAAAATAACATTCTTTATGTAGGCTATTCTTTTGAAGTCACACACCCTGGTTTCCAAGTGTGGTTACACTGTCATGTGGTTTATGCGCTATCGCACGCGAACATGGGTTATCCAGGTACAAGACTGCAAGGAAGTAAATGCGGCTCCCAACGATACAAAAAAACATTCTTTATGTAATATAACAACATATTGTATAAGTCACGCAGATCATGGGGTATGCATTTTTACTGTTATACCCATTGATAGATTTTAAAAAAACACGCTGCTACTTGTTAATCATCTAAAACGTCTATATGAACACAATAAGTTATCCAAATTTAATGTTTTATACTACTAAGGCTTGAATATTATTAGATCCTGACCTGTCACGCGCAAATTAGTTAGGGATGAATCATACTATTAAGTTTTTCTCCCAAACAACATGTTCTACTAAAACAAAAAAATAAGACTATGAATGTATATTTTTATGTATACAATAATGCTTATTTTTATATATTAATATTTTTATTTATTATAAATATATTAATAATCTAAATTGATTCCTTGTTACACGAATACACGACCAAATCTTGTTCGCATAATGTGAAATTGTAGCGAATTCATGTATTTACGAACAACGGTGCAACCGTCACCCCTCAATGTGGCTTGGCGAGAGAGATGACGCAAGGTGGCTTGGGATGCAAAGAGGGTAGAATATATTTTGATTTTTTTTTTCATTTGCTTGAAAAATAATCTCATTGTAGTTAACTTTGTACATTTATACAAAAAGTTGCTAACATTTTGTAGTTTTTATAACTGCAGCTAATTTTTGTATTTGCAATATGAAAATGACTATTATCTATTATTACTTCTTCTATTTTGTATTATTTAACGTTATTATCAAATAATATATTTAATTATTTACCTTAAATATATTTTATATTTTTTTTAAATATTGATCAACATAAAACTTTGCAAATGATTCACTTTTAAATTAAATTTAAATTACAATCATTTTTTAATTTTACAATATAACTAATTTATTTAGAAAACACAAATTTTGACCCATTAAAGAGTATCACACAAAATATTTTACAGGCTTTACAGCCAGACTCGGCCCTTATGCATAGCTAAAGGAGCAAAGCTAGGCCCACAAATTTAAGGGGCCCAATTTTTTTAATTTTTTAAAATATATAATAGAAAGAAGTTTTTCAAAACTAAAATTGATAAAATTATATTTACGTTCTACTATGTCTCATGAAAAAATTAAATTGATTAGCAATATTATGTATTAGAAGAGGTATTAAAAATATTTGATCTTGAAAAAGTTATTGATAATTTTGTATATCAAAATACTAAAAGTTTTAAATTATTTCAAGAATTACTCGATTCAATTTGTTACACCTTATAGTTAATATTAAAGTTACGTAGTCACATAAGCATGAAAGACCATCATATGTCATCTATAGCTAGCAACGAAATTCTCGAAACTTCATTTCTTAAGAGGCCCATTTTTTCTTCTCGTCTAGGAATCTCGAAATATCAGGACCAACTTTATTTACAGTTATTATTAGTGATCTCTTCGACGAGATATCTGGACTCCGGTGGTACTCTTTTCTCCGATCATATAAACAAACATTCTGACCAATGATGATGAAAAGCAAAACTGAAAAGTATAACTTTAGAAGCAAATGTATAAAGCTGTTGTAACAACTTTCTTCATACCACACAATAATATTGTAATCAAAATCCAGTCTATCAGACAAGTGAATCAGAACTTTTGACCTTGGATTTAAAAATAAAAATAAATGACATGAAAAATTAATCTCGTGTATATATATTTTCATTTAAATACAATGCAAACCTATGAACAAGCACATTGAGAATATTTTTCAACTGAATGGAGATGGATAGGATTAATGAGAACAATTTTCTAATCATCCGACCATTTGTTTGATTCAAAAACCTTATGGATTGTCCCTAGGGATAGCCCAATGGTTAAGGTAGATTCCTGTGACCGAGAGGTCACATGCTGCGGATTCCCCGTTATATCAAAAAAAAAAAAACCTTATGGGTTCAGCAAAATATAACAACTTTGTAAAGAAAATTCATTTTAATGCCTTACCAAACCAGATACTTCTCTGAAGCAACAACAAAGATTGCTAAACATTATATTATTCATTCTCAAACAACCTAATCATAACTTGATATAGGGCACAGATATCCTTCATTCAGGCAACCGTTGAGCATGAAGAAACAACTAAGAAATTTGACATTTGTCCAGATTTAAATAAGACACTCATCACAGCTCATTCGATCATCATCACATGTTCTTAATACCAAATGAATTTATAAGTTTTTCCCAAAAATAACAACAAGTGGGGGGTAGAAATTGTTTTGTGCTCACATTAGAATAATTAATTGTATAATACACACTATAAAAGTTGAATTGCATGCACAAACAATCTGAATTTGCATAGGAAGTTAATCATAATATTGTAAGTGACCATGTTTACCAAGAAGCATGTTCTTCCCATATTCATAAACAAATCAAATGCATCTCTGAATCTCCATATATGGCAACAGGAACTCAACAATATGTTGAAACTTATGGCATCAAATATAGGGAAATATGATATTTCCATGCTTTCGATGATCTAATTTGGATGTTTAATTCATCATACATTGATTATATTTCTAACATGTTGTTATTTGTAGGGTGTAGAAAATGGACAGAATAATAATAGGCTTTGTAAAACTGAGGCGAGAGTTAGACTCTCTTTCCGTAAGACGAAATTGCCCCGCACAGTACACGCGGTTCAACGGTAAACGTCCCCAAGATACAACGATTTTCTATGAATACGAGACCTTATACTAGGAAATCGTACTCCGGGCGAATTATTTGATACTCGGGATAGAAGCTTTTGAAGAATGAATGAGATTGATTAATTATCTTCGTTTTTGGTGTGTTTGAATGTCAATCAAATGAGTCTATTTACAGAGAGGAAGATGTCTTTTCGCGAAGAGGTACGTCTTTTCATATGAAAAAGGTACATCTTTTCATAGAAAAAGGTACGTCTTTTCACATGAAAAGGTACCTCTAACCGCTTTTAATCATCTATAACCAACTCTATTAAATAAATTCATATGGAAAATAATAATTTTCCAACAATCCCCCACATGAATGACATTTAATGTAAATGCAGGTTTTTTCAAAATCCCGACGATCTATTATTGCATCAGGATAGGTAGTAGTTAGCTTTGAACCTTCCTTAGTGTAATGCTATCGGATTTACTCGTTGCTTGGTGAATGCGATGTCTTGAACCACTCAACTTTAGTGTAAACCAAGACAACAACATACACAAAATAATAGATCTAATATCTTTCGTTCTCACGTTGTGTCCATTTTGGCCTTGGACCATTTCTTGGATTCATAAGTGTTATCGTAATCTTAAAGCGGCCCCACTTCTTCACTTATATAGGTGATCTCCCATAAAGAGTATCCTGCCATACTCCACCTATAAAATGCTATAGGAATCATTAAAAACCTTAAAGGCTTACCCTTTTACCACAAGCTCTGTGTTTGCACTGAGCAACTACGATAATGGATTTTAAAATTTTCAAGTGCTCAACTTGAACTCCTACAACTTAGTTATCTCATTGAACCAAGTTTTTGGGATCTTCAATCATCATGGTTGAGTTACCATGGCAAGTGTTCTTAACGTGTGGATTTTAATCCCATTCCCCTTACTGCATCATATAATTGATCACGATTGATACCTTTAGTAAACGGATCCGCTATATTGTCTTTTGACTTTACATAGTCAATACACATAATTCCTGTAGTGATCAACTGTCTAACGGTATTATGTCTTCGACGAACATGTCGAGACTTACCATTATACATACTATTCTTTGCTCTCCCTATGGCTGTCATGCTATCACAATGTATCATAACCGGAGGCAAAGGTTTTTCCCAACAGGGGATATCTTCTAAGAAGTTTCTTAGCCATTCGGCTTCTTCGTCGGCTTTGTCTAAAGCAATAAACCCCGATTCCATTGTAGATCGGGCTATGCAAGTTTGCTTAGAAGATTTCCATGAAATTGCTTCTCCACCAATTGTAAATACAAAACCACTTGTGGATTTGGAGTCTTTAGTATCGGATATCCAATTGGCATCACAATATCCTTCCAAAACAGCGGAATATCTCGAATAATGTATACCATGAGTGCTAGTATGTTTTAAGTATCTCAACACTCTTGTCAGTGCGGTCCAAATGATCATTTCGTGATTACTTGTAAACGACTCAACTTGCTAATGAGTATGATATGTCCGACCTGTACAATTTGCTAAGTACATTAGCTTCCAATGATCCTAGCATAGTCTGTTTGTGATACGGGTTCTCCTCGATTTTGGCTAAGTGTATACTTAAGTCAACAGTGTCTTAGCTGGAGGTAGATCGAAGCTTTGAATTTCTTAAGCACACCTCAACATAATAGAGACCGTGATAAGACTATTCCATCGGTGTTCTAGAAATCTTGATTCCTAGAATCACATCGGCTAATCTCATATCTTTCATATCAAAGTTCTTCTTTAACATTTCTTTAGTGTCTCGTGATGATTTTATTGTTGCTACCCATAATTAGCATATCATCAACGTAGACACACAATGACAAAATTATCTGATGTATCTTTGATGTATATACACTTGTCACATTCGTTGATTTTGAATCCATTTGACATCATTATTTGGTCAAATTTCTCGTGCCATTGCTTAGGTGCTTGTTTAAGTCCATATAAAGACTCGACAAGTTTACAAACTTTCTTTTCGTCGGAACTACAAACCCTTCGGGTTGTTCCATATATATTTCATCTTCTAAATCTCCATTTAGAAATGCCGTTTTTACATCCATTTGGTGTATCTCAAGATTGTATAATGCTGCTATCGCAAGTAGCATTCTAATGGATGTAATCCGAGTAACCGGTGAGTATGTATCGAAATAATCATACCCTTCATTTTGTTTGTAGCCTTTGACTACCAAATGTGCTTTATACTTGTCAATAGATCCATCGGCTTTGTATTTCTTCTTAAGAATCCACTTGCAACCTAAGGGTTTATTTCTCGGAGGAAGATCAACAATATGCCAAGTGTGATTGTTTAAGATTGACTCGATTTCACTATTGATCGCTTCACATCATAAATCGGCATCAGGACCAGACAATGCTTCCTTGATTGTCTTTGGCTCATCTTCTAAAGAGTGGACTACAAAATCCGGACCAAAGGTTTTTGTAGTTTTTGTACGCTTTCCTCGACTTGGTTCCGGTGTTGGTTCATATGTTGATCCATTACTTTTTGACGAGATTTCATCATAAGTTCTCTTTTCGAACTTATGTCATTCTTTCTTTCTTGGGGAATATCGCCTCAAAAATACGGCGCTTTCGATTCTATGATCATTCCTCATTCATATCGTGAACTTCCGATTTATGAATCAAAATCGACGACTACTATTGTTTGCATATCCTATGAAAATGCAATCAATAGTTTTAGGTCCTATTTTTACTTGCTTGGGTTTTGGTACTTCAACTTTTGCTAAGCACCCCACACTTTTGTGTATTTATAGACGGCTTCCTTCCTTTTCATAATTCATATGAAGTTTTATCTTGCTTTTGGGGTAATTTGTTCAAAATTTTATTTGCCGAAAGAATAGCTTTCCCCCACATGTTATGTGATAGGCCTGAACTTATCAACATAGCATTCAACATTTCTTTCAATGTTCTGTTCTTTTGTTCCGCAACACCATTTGATTGGGGTGAATAAGGTGCAGTCGTTTGATGAATAATGCCATTTTCACGACAAAATTCTTCAAAAGGTGCAACATATTCGCCACCCCGATCACTTCGAATCATTTTGATTTTGGTGTTAAGTTGATTTTCAACTTCATTTTTGTAAGTTTTGAAAGCTTCAAATGCTTCGTCTTTACTTCTCAAAAGATACACATAACAAAATCTTGTGCAATCGCTCATAAAAGTTATAAAATAATTCTTTCCACCTCTTGTTTGCACAAGTTTTAAATCACATAGATCGGTGTGAATCAATTCAAGAGGCTTTGTTGATCTCTCCAACGAATGAAAAGGAGATTTTGCCATTTTTGCTTCAACACAAATTTCACACCTTTTGTGTTGATCGAAAGTCATTTTGGTAATAAATCTAAATTTACTAAACGTCAGAGTGTATTTAGATTTGCATGTCCTAATCTATCATGCCATAAATTAGGAGACTCAACCAAGTAAGCAACTATGTCGTTTATTTCATTATCACAAAGTACATTGATAGCATTAAGCTTGAAAAGGCCGTTATCTAGATAGCCTTTTCCTATAAAGTGACAATTCTTGGTCATTACAACTTTGTCCGTTTCAAACACTAGTCTAAATCCGGCCTTGCTCAAAACTGAGCCGGAGACAAGATTCTTGCGGATATCCGGAACATGCAACACATTCTTAAGCGTCACTTTCAATCCCGATGTCATCTTTAGTACAACGTTTCTAATTCCGACGATTTTGGAGGCAGCGGAGTTGCCCATATATAACTTTCTATTTTCGGTGACGGGCTCGTAAGAGGAGAACATGACTTTATCCGCGCAAATATGTTTGGTAGCGCCGGTGTCAATCCACCATCCGACTGGGCTACCAACCATGTTGACTTCATCTACAACTGCGGATAGATCAAGGTTGGACAAATCAACGGGCACATACTTCTCTTCGGTTATATTGGCTTGGCGGCGCTCGTTCTTCTTATCCTTCTTTGGTTTATGACAATCTTTCGCCATATGTCCAGCTTTGCCGCAGTTGTAACAGTCACCTTTGATTTTCTTTTGTTTATGCGAGTCTTGCTTCTTTGGAATGAATTTTCGCTTCTTGTTGTTTGACTCGGTAATATTTGCTTTTGCCTCCATAGATGACTTGTTCATCTTGACATCGGACTTCCGATTGTCTTCTTCGATTCTTAATCGCACGATGAGGTCTTCAAGGCCCATCTCCTTGCGCTTATGCTTGAGGTAATTTTTAAAATCCCTCCACATCGGGGGCAACTTCTCAATTATGGCGGCAACTTGAAAGGATTCTGAAAAACTCATTTCTTCCGCTGTAATGTCATGCAGATCAATCAATTTCCGCACTTGTTCAAGAATGGTTTTGTTGTCCACCATCTTGAAGTCAAGAAAAGGACCAACGATGAACTTCTTCAAACCGGCATCTTCGGTTTTATATTTTGTCTCCAATGAGTCCCACAACTCTTTGGACGTTTTGGCTGTGAAGTAAACACTGTAAAGTGTGTCGTCCAACCCATTCAAAATATAGTTGCGACATAAGAAGTAGCTATGATGCCATGCATCCAACGACGAGCGTTTTTGGGTGTCGGTTTCATCATCCCCCACAGATGGAGGAGATTCGGACAGAAAACGAGATAGGTTCAAAGTAGTAAGGTAAAACAACATTTTAGACTGCCAAAGTTTGAAATCAGAACCTGAAAATTTCTCGGGTTTTTCGGCATGGGCAGGAGCATGAACATTGTTGCTTGACGACGCCATCTTCTACAGAATTTCGTTTTACGATTGTTATAGTTAGGGTGTAGAAAATGGACAGAATAATAATAGACTTTGTAAAACCGAGGCGAGAGTTAGACTCTTTTTCCGTAAGACGAAATTGCCCCGCACAGTACACGCGGTTCAACAGCAAACGTCCCTAAGATACAACGGTTTTCTATGAATACGAGACTTTATACTAGGAAATCGTACTCCGGGCGAACTACTTGATACTCGGGATAGAGGCTTTTGAAGAATGAATGAGATTGATTAATTATCTTCGTTTTTGGTGTGTTTGAATGTCAATCAAATGAGTCTATTTATAGAGAGGAAGATGTCTTTTCGCGAAGAGGTACGTGCCCTTTCATGTGAAAAGGTACGTCTTTTCATATGAAAAAAGGTACGTCTTTTCATAGAAAAAGGTACGTCTTTTCACATGAAAAGGTACCTCTAACCGCTTTTAATCATCTATAACCAACTCTATTAAATAAATTCATATAGAAAATAATAATTTTCCAACACATGTTTCTATATAATTAACTGCAATACATAAGTGTTTTTTCGTGTTTACCTTCAAATTTTTGGCAAAACTGATCATAACCGACTTCAGTTCCGATCTTCTAAACTATGTCCTAGATACTTGATCTCCAATGTTGAGCAAAAGCAATCTATAGAAAACGCCAAATTTTCTCTTCCCTATGTAGTTTTCAAAAATTATAGTATGTAGGATACTACTGATTTTATCTTACCCTATATTTATAATGTTCTCCTTAGAAATCTAATGTAATAGGATTCTGGCACATCTAACAAATACAATAATTATCTTCAATCCTGAAGATAATTCATTTCTAGAATAAATATCATTTGATATCAAATAATTTCTGTCTAGATTATGAGATATATTAAATAAATAATACAATAATCAAAATACAATACCACTGAGACTGTAGTAGGGGATGAAAATTCCATGGTCAGGTGGGTCAGCCGAGGGATCGGATATAAGGAATAAAGATGGACATAAAATGAATTAATTATCTTATATTCAGCCTAGAACATATATTAATTCATAAATATTTATTCATCTTACCCTATATTCAACCTTTTCATCTCATTTATCAAAGAAATTGAGAGGTCCATATATTCTATTTTGCCAAAACCAACCAGTATGGAATTGAAGATATCCATCAATGGCACTTTCCGTAATCATAGAACCATTTGCGACCATGCTTGGAACTAAGCTTCGAACAAATATTCTGCAGATGAGTTTTTATGTTCCAGATATAATCTTGCTTCTGCAAAGATAGCTGATGAGAGATTGTAAGAGAAAACATCATTGACCTGGCCATTCCTGCATATCCTTTTATTAAAACTGACTGGGTAAATTGATCAAGGTGTATGCGATACTAAGAGGGTGTTTGGTTAAGCTTATTTTAAAGAGCTTATAAGCTCCACGAACTTATAAGATGTTTCAAGAGCTTATAAGACATAATGTTTGAAGAGCTTATAAGCTGTTGGAGCTTATTTTCACAGCTTATAAGCTGTTTAAGAGTTTATTTTGCCAAACACTTTGCGTGTACTTATAAGCTTTTAAACAGCTTATAAGCTCAGCCAAACACCCTCTAAATCATGTTTGTTAGTAACACTGAAACTCCACTAATATCTTCTTCCATGGATAGCCAGCGTATAAATGAGTTATAAACAGCTAAGTTCGGAATCATACTAATTTAGACCATTCTATCAAACAACTTAAATCTCTGAATGTTTAGCCAGACTATACCAATTCCAAGTTCCCTGCACAAAAATATGCACAACAATAACATGAGCCGGTTTGCAATCCACAAACAAATGCCACATTCGAGCTAACCTACAAAGTGGAATAACATCCTCCTCGATCTCTCGACTCCACAGAGAATACTCGATTTGCACTGCAGGTATGGGATGCATGGCGTGCGCCCTCCTGATCGTGCCAGGACAGGCTTCAGACAACCTAATGTACCGTATCTCTCCCTCCTCGACTAGCTTCTTCAGCTCCCCCATCTTCAAGAACGCGAAAGAGAAGTTTCACGATAAGTTAGCCGTGCATCGTAGCATCCAATGGTAGATCCAGGGGGTGTTGGTGAAGTTAGCCGCGCATCGTAGCACATGCAGATCTAGGGGGTGCTGGTGGCGCCACAATGGCAGACCCAAGGGTGCTAGTGGCAGCATCAACACCCCCAACCAATTTTATTTATTTACCTTATATTTAAAAAAAGAGTGATGCTATTCATCCATAATGTGGCCGGCCATAATCAACTTTATTAAATGAAAAAATCATTTATTTAATTTTTGATATATTAAAAAAATGATTTTATATTAAAATCATCTTATGAAATTACAATTTTGCACCTATCGAATGAAAATTTTAAATTTAAATTTAAATCTAATAATTTAATATTTTTCAGAATATGTGAGAAAATGATGTGTGGACAGTCATAATGTGGCCGCATAACTTTATTGTTAAAAAAACTCATATATCTTTCAAATACTTAATCATATTTGTAAAATATATTCAATATATAGATTAATTGGGAAGGTAAGTAGGACCAGATATGTGAGGGGTGAGATGGAGGGGAGGGTTCTGAATTTTCTTGATCATCAAATTGATGCATAAGAGCCTCTTGGAAGATCATTACAAAACCCAATTCCTCATTTATTCAGAATTCTAGATATGTTCTTTTGAGAGGAACATCAACCATAATTAATCTTCTTGATCACAATCTTGAATAGGGTTGCACGATCATATACACCAACTAACATTGTACACATAATTTATCCTTATTTTGAGTTCAAGAAGATCTATTTCTAACGAATTATTTCAGCAAGAACAAATCAGAATTCAAAGGTGAACTATAAATCCATATATCTATCAAAAAGCATTGCAGTTGCAGTGTGTTATGCATCAAAACCTTTCAAACATAGCATAGATCCATTATACTTATATCCATTCATAAAAATTGATATGTAATAATTATCGACTATGTCAACTCATCAAAAAATACACGTGAATGGTGGACTATCCATGTATATCATATCATGACAAGGAGATGCCAAATTAGTACAGCATGCCAAAGATACATGCCCAAGAAATTGGACCCATAGGCCCAGAACAACATGATGAGAACTGTGTTCCTACTAAATAGTAAAAGGACGTTGTATATATGCGCTAGTAGGCCATAATAGTAAGGATTCATGTCTCCAGCTAAAAGTTGACACCATATATACATGTGGATCTGTCCCGGAATACACGGCACGGGTCTTTAAGGATATGTGTGTATCATATTCCTATAAAGTTTCAGATTATCCTACTATATGTTATATTTACATTTATAAATACCCTCATTATTCAAGGGATCATGATGCAATTTTAAGCTATCTTCTTGACTTGGCGTCGTAGACTCGACTTTTGCAGTTGATCCTATTCTCATACATTCTGGCGATTTAACGGGATATTCTGGGTGTTCATAATTGTCGCTCAGTTTTTTTATAATTGTTTATTAGATTTATAAGTTGAATCTATCAAAAATAGAAGTAAAATTTTATTTTTTTCTTTAATCCCATAACTGTGCTCCATTGTTCCCAGCAACCAAAGCTCTCTCCTCTACAGTTCGTACAGTGATACAAGTAGCTAATGTTGGCGAAAGAGAGAGAAGCTTAAAAGAAAACTAGTGATAAGGGGGAGAGATGATATTAGATTGTTAAAGTTGTTAAGAGTTAGTTGATTAGTTGTTAGCTGTTAGTTAGTTAGTTAGAATTCTGTTTTTCTGTTTTCTGATTAGCTATGGCCGTTAGCTTCTGTTAAGCTTATTTTATTTCTCTGCATTGTAAGCTCTATAAATAGAGCTCTCTTAACAGCAGTAAGATTTGATTCTTCTTTTCCTATTCATGTGCATGGTTATAATAATTCAAACATGGTATCAGAGCTTTGCTGGGGGAAATTGGGTTTTGCGTGGATCAAGCTCCTATTGACTGCAATGAATCCTATAAACCTGCAATGACAAATCATTTCTTCTGCAATTGAAGCTGAGAGTGATTCTCTCCCACAAGCTCCGAATTGATGAGGAGCTCAGGTTAATGAAAATTGAAAAGACATATCACGAGTTTGTGCGTGAATCTAACATGTATTTAGGCCATTGATTTTCCAAAATTGGAGAGAAATCCACAATTGAAATATGAATTTCCTCCATAATTGGGTGTATGCCATGAACGTTAGACTCGCGAACAAACATGAAATATGCATCCTCTGGCTCTCTCTCAGCTACGCCAGCTGCCGGCTGCAATTTTTTCTGGGTGTACAGGGTAAAACTACATGCTGATGATACTCTCGATAAGCTTAAAGCCAGACTCGTGGCTAAGGGTTTTCAACAATTGGCTGGTTTGGATTTCTTGGAGACCTTTAGTCCAGTTGTCAAGCCGGTATCTGTGCATCTTCTATTCGCGTTAGCTGCCACATATCGTTGGGACATCAAGCATATCGATATAAATAATACTTTTCTCAATGGCTACCTAGACAAGCCCGTTTACATGAAGCAGCCCCCAGGATTTGTTGACCCTAAAAATCCAGATTGGGTGTGTCGTTTGAAGAAGTCTCTCTATGGCTTCAAACAAGCTCCTCGGGCTGGGTATGAAAGACTCAAATATCATCTCCTCAGTTTTGGATTCAAGTATTCAGCTTCGGATCATTCCTTCTTTCATCTACGGAAGAATGGTAAACTGCTCTTGGTGTTGGTTTATGTGGATGATATACTCATCACTGGTGATGACTTTTCTCTCATTCAACATTTTATCCAAACTTTGTCCGATGAATTTGCGCTCAAAACTTTGGGCAACGTCAGGTTCTTTCTTGATTCGGGAACTAAGCTTCACAGAGCAGACAGTGCTCCATTTCCTGATCCTACTTTCTTTCGAAGCATAATTGGGGCGCTTCAATACTTGACCATTACACGACCTGACATCTCTTTTTAGTAAATAAACTGAGTCAATTTATGCAAAATCCTACGGTGTTACAATGGAAAGCATGCAAGCGGTTACTTCGGTATTTGAAGGGGACTATGCATTACCACTTCAGTTCTCCCTATCCTCCCTCTCCACTTACACGCCTTCTCTAATGCTGATTGGGCGGGGTCTCTTGATGACAGAAAATCAACCGGAGGATATCTTGTGTTTCTAGGTTCAAATCTTTTGTCATGGAGTTCGAAGAAACAAAGTGTTGTTGCCCGAAGCTCTACCGAATCTGTGTATCGTTCTTTGGCTGACACTTCAATGGAGTTAATATGGATCAAAGTGTTGGGACATCAAGTCCCCATTCATACTTAGGAAAGAAACGAGAAATTAGGAAGAAAAAGAACAACAATCAACAACACAAGAATTTAACGTGGAAACTCCAAAACCGGAGAAAAACCACAACCCACAGAGAAAAAAATCCACTATATGATAAATTTCTACAATCACACAGTATTTCCCTCTCTCTCGACTCCCAACCCCTACACTATTACAAGCCTTTGAAAACCTCTCACCCCTCTAAAACAAGAGCAAGGAATTTCAAACTAGAAGTAATCACAAGACTAAAGAGTAGTGATTGGTGCACTTGTAACAAAGAGCTTGATGCTCCTTATATAGCACTAAGGAGCTCCCTACTTTGCTTCCAAAACCAATGTGGGACAAGTACTCCTTTATTTTAACACTTAGGAAATTCCAACACAAAGCTTTGCTGGGGGGAAATTGGGTTTTGCGTGGATCAAGCTCATATCATTTGGTGTGATAACAATAGTGCGACTGCGATGGCCTCTAATCCAGTTTTGCATGCCCGGACGAAACATATTGAAATTGACGTACATTTTGTTCGAGATAGAGTTCTATGGAAGGAGTTGGAAGTTCGTCATATTTCCTTCCATGATCAAAAGGCAGATATTCTCACTAAGCCAGTTGCAATTTCCCGGTTTCAGTTATTAGTTAACAAACTACCGTTTGAAAAAGGATAGTTCTTGTTGAGTGGAGGTTGTATTAGATTGTTAAAGTTGTTAAGAGTTAGTTGATTAGTTGTTAAGTTGTTAGTTGTTAGTTAGTTAGTTAGAATTCTATTTTTCTGTTTTCTGATTAGCTATGGCCGTTAGCTTCTGTTAAGCTTATTTTATTTCTCTGCAGCTCTATAAATAGAACTCTCTTAACAGCGATAAGATTTGATTCTTCTTTTCCTATTCTTGCATGGTTATAATAATTCAAACAGATGAAGAGGACATTTTGTTTACTAATTAATATTTTTTTCGTTGTTGGTAGAGACGGGGCAACTAACTGTTACTCTTAAAATATATTTTGCCAGTAGTAGTGTATCTAAAAAGTTATGAAATTTGAAACTCACAAATATTTTACAAGTTCGTCGTACTGAGATGATTTATCTCTTGTATGATTTTAGGTTATGACGCACGGAGAATAATTATTGCAACTTGCGAGTTTTTCCATCATAGAAAAATTAAACAATCTGTCCGATGAGGTTTTCAGCCTAAAGATTGTGAAAAGATGATCAAATACCACCAGTTTAAGGGTTCAAGAAGTTTAATAAATAATAGGGTTAAATTTTTAAATTTGTTGTTCTTGACAAGTGATGGAGATATTCACGAGATCGATGTCTAGATTATATTTATGTTTATAATGTTTTGATTTTATTATATGTAAGATTTATTATGTTTATTGTTTTCCAAGTTTTTACTATTATAAATTGATAGATTTATTATCATCACCACTACCACCACGAAAGAATCAAATTTTAATGAAAATGTAATTTTAAGTGCAATATCAATGGAATCTTAAAAATCGTGTGACAAGATCTGAATCTGAAATTGTAGTTTCAGGTATTAATCATTACGCCCAACACAGTTTTTAAAATTATAAATCAAATTAACTATTTAGAGAAAAACTTTAATTGATTCAGATTTAAAGGGAATTATAAATCACACACTGAAATAAATTTCAATTATCTTTCTTGGTAAAACCCATCAACTTGTAACCAACGTTACTAATCCAAAATATTAAGTAACATTTGGAGTTTGCAGCATCAATTGTAAACCATTTACAAAAACATTACACATATATACACCGTTTCGGGGAATTCTTCATTGTCGTTGATCACAGATTCACAACGCTAAGGGGAATCCGTATCACTCCGCCGACGTCGATTTCACCATACATTGATTTTATATACCGATATATTGTTAGATCGTATTATACTTTTATATCGTTTACAGCTCAAATTCAGAAAAGTGAAGAAGTGAGGCATCAAAATGAAATAAAGCATAATTCAAACGATTGAACAAATTAGTGAAATGTATAGTCTAGTCGATAAATCTCATTTTCGTAAAACGAGATATATGCTCGATAATATTTACGGTCTAACATTATCTTTAAATATGAAACAACTTCGTATGTCTTCAGCCTCTCCAGTTTATTTAACTCCCAAATTTGGGTGGTCGTTTTCTTTTTCTATCTGTTATTTTATAACAATTTTATAAGCGCTATATTTGGGAAATCATTTCGTTTTCTAATTTTCTCTATTTTTACTTCGTCAATATTACAAATTTACACGGTGCATGTAGTAATCATATATCATACAAAATAATACTCCATCCGTCTCACCCAAGATAATATATATTCCTTTTTGGACTGTCCATCCAAGATGACCTGTTTCATTTTTAGAAAATAATTATATCTTCAAAAGTTATTGGACCTACTTACTTTTTATCACTTTATACTCTTCTCCTAAATAATCGTATCGTAAAGAAATGAATCATTTTGGGTGGAATGGAATGAGTAATATCACAGAGAGAATAGATTATGTGCGTGCCTGTGTTGCTACGGTTTTAGGATATGACCTTTTTCTTAATTAAATATGAAAATGAAAATGAAAATGAAAAGGAGGGGGCATGTACTCCAGTAATAATACAAAGATAATGTGTGCTAAAGATAATAAAAGCAACGAACTTTGCTTTTCCATAAGTGAAAAAGAAATATATCTTGTATTAGAAGGTAATATTGATAAAAAAACTCAATGTTGTTTGATGATATTGTATCTAATGAGGGAGATGTAAATATAACTAAAAGCAGTAAATAGCAATCATTTATTGGGAGATGGATTCTAATAGTCCAAATTAACTAATTAAGTAATTACATAACTCTCGGAATAATTTGACTTAGGGGATGTTGGGCTAAACTTATTTTAGAGAGCTTATAAGCTCCAAGAGCTTATAAGATGTTTCAAGAGCTTATAAGAGGTAGTGTCTCAAGTGCTTATAAGTTGTTAAAGTGTTTGGATATATAATTGATCTTATAAGCTAGAGAAAAAATCGTGAGTTAGAAAGAGAAAATCATAGTTAGAGAGAGAAAATTAACGATGGGTGAAGTTGATAGTGTATGTGTAGGAAATAACGAACTATAATAAAGTTATTTTGATAAATTCATGATTGCTTATAAGTTTATGAAAAAATAAATTATGGTTGACCAACTTATTTTTTATGGGAGCTTATTTTACAAATTATAAGTTTTTAAAGCTTATTTTGTCAAACACTTTGCAACAGCTTATAAGCTCATAAATAGTTTATAAGCTATTTTAAAGAGCTTATAAGCTCAGCCAAACACCCTCTTAATTGCTTTTCAAGATTTTAATTCTTGAATTTATTAAGGCAGATCTAGTTATTTCAAAATTTGGCACAATTTTCTTTTTAAATGTGGGTTCGAATTTGATCAATTGACAAAATTAGGAGTAGAGTGTTTTCCAATTTTGCAATGTTTCAGAAAATAAAATTCATACTCTAATTTCGGGGACAAATTTTGTTGTACAATATATTAATTAATAATGTGTAGATATGTTTTCTTTTTGGTAATTGGGTTCTTGAATTTTTTCCTTTTTGACTCAATTAATTCATATTTAATTACATTTTGAAATAATCCAATCCAATTGTGGCCTGTGGGATTCATTTAAGGATAATAATTGAATTGAAACCAAATCAAAGTTTGATTACCATATTACAACATCACTAATGATCCAAATTAATCAAATAAAAATTCATTATTATAAATTATATATATATATATATATATATATAGAGTGAGGTTCAAATAATAACCAATTTTAACGTGAGAACTAAGGACCACGAAAATTCTTTACTGAACAAAATGAATTTCTATAAAAGTTAATGAATTCGATGGGAAAGTTCTTGAATCCAAAATTGAATTTTCACCCGAGGTTCGAATCCATGAGGCGAAAGTTCTATTTTTTTATTCAATAACTTTCCTCGTGGATTCATCACGTTTCACATCGAATTCATCATTTTTGGTTCTCACAATAAAATAGCTCTCACGTTAACCTCCTATATATATATATATATATATATATATATATATATATATATATATATATATATATATATAGGGAGGTTAATGTAAAAATCATTTTATTGTGCGACGTGAGAGCTGAATATGCTATGAAAGTAAATGAATCTGTGCGAAAGTTAATGAATAAAAAAATAGAATTTTCGCTTCTCATGGGATTCGAACCCGGTGAAAATTCAATTTTGGATTCATTAACTTTCATGAGTATTCATTAACTTTCATAACATATTCATTTTGTTTTCGTAGTTCTTAGTTCTCACGTTAAAATTGGTTCTTATTTGAACCAAACTCTATATATATATATATATATATATATATATAATAATGGGGAGTGGAGCAAATGAGAACAGCATCTTTTTATGGTCTGCGAACCACGCATAAGGCGTTGAAGATGATGCACAAAGCGGTATAAAATTGTGCATAGCGAAACTTTCTAAAATTATTTTGTTGTGCAACAATTTTAGAAAGTTTTCGTTATCACAACTTTATCTTGTTTTGCATCATCTTCAACGACATGCATGGTTCTCAAGTTCTCAAAAAGATAAGTTCTCACCTGGATCCAACCCCTATCATAGTGAATTGTGAGATGCATTAACTATCACAACGAATTCATTTTGTTCACAACGAATTTTTATGATTCTTATTTCTCACGTTAAAAATAATTCTTATTTGAATTCTCACTAACATGAGAATCATTTTTATCATAAAAACTAAGAATCAAATGAATTCACTATGAAAGTTAATGAATTCGTCGGGAAAGTTACTGAATTAAAAAATTCAAATTTTTCATCTGGGTTCAAATCCCATGAGAGGCGAAAATTTTATTTTTTTGGATTAATCAACTTTCACAATAGATTCATATTTTTTGTAATTTTTTTAAGATAATATGTGCAAATCAACAAAAAAAAAGTATCCACTTAAACAACTATTGAAGCCGCTGCAGGTGGACATACTTGGGAGAATGATGATCACCTTTTTCGCCTTAGTAATCCGAAAAGGTTGTAAAATGAGGAATAAATACAGAAATTATTGATACTTTTTATAAAAAAACAAATATCAAAGTACTATATATATATATATATATATATATATAAGGGATCAAATAATATCTAAGCTTGAGATAGTAAGTAGTATTCAATCTCATCCACTCATTTTATAGATTCTATGGTTGATATTTTTTATGACTTTTTAAACTTAATTTCGCTACAGTAATGATAGATTAATAATTTGATTTATTATGTGATTGCGAAAAAAAACCAAACATTTAGTTAAACTAACTTATGCATTAAAATGAACACAAAAATACATACAATTGAACACAATAATGCGATTGGAAGCTCGTATCTAGCGTGCGCCCGTGCTCGCGCGTCGCTCCGACGCTCGCTCGCCTGTTTGTCAACAATGTATTTTTATTTTTTGTTAAATATTTGAACATGTTTGTTAAATGCATGAACATGTTTTATTAAATGCATGAACGTGCTTTGTTAAATGCATGTTTGTGTTTCGTGCCAATATGGAGTTTTATGTTTAGGTCAATGTAGTTTTATGTTTTATTAAGTGAAGTTTTATGGTTTTCGATAGCGAATATCTCATTCATCATTCTCCGTCAATTCTGTCATCTCTTTCTTCGATTATCGACGAATTCACCGTGAACCACCGTCATAGCCACCATCTATCTCGATTATTCAATCATTTATCAAATTCATCTTCTATTTTTTATTCAAAACCATCAAATTTGTTCTCAATTTTTTTTTCTTTCAAAATCTGTTGTTTGTTGTTGTTCATGTATGTTGTTGCTGATGTTCGACGGTGCTACCGTCGGTGTCGTCCGCTGCCATTGTTTTTGTCGTCGTCTCTGGCGTCGTCCTGAGGAGAAGAAGAATGATGATTTGATTTCTTTCAATTTTGCCCTTATGATTTTTTTTTTAAAAAGAAGAAGAAGGAAAATGAGTTGTCATGTGTCAGCTTGTGGTGCGATCACATGTTCAAACTGTATGATCAAGATTAGATACTACATACTATCTGGAGATCGATACTACGGGAACCCAAATATATATATATATATATATATAGGGGATGGTTCACGTGAGAATGCAAATATTGGTGAGAAATAAGAATACAACATTTAATATATAAAGTTTGATACGATCCTCATTGATACGAAGGATCTATCGACGTTAACGGAAGAACGAACAAGATGGAATATCCCAAAACTCTCGAATCTAACCCTCAAGTGATATAGGTCGAGATTTAGCCTATAGCCCAACTAGATAGTTATTCAACAACTCGGGGACGATGAATGACACACGAGCGAGGGATGGATGTCTCGTCGATCGTCGATAATTGAATTTCTTGGCAAATGCAAGAAAATTCAAGAGCTAATGAAGAGAATAAAACTCACATATATTAAGTAAATCAAAAGTTGAATATTTTCGTATGCTTACAAGCCTTTATATAGGCTAAAAATGAAGAACCCTAATCCTTGTCAAAGAAGGATTCCTAACCCTAATCCTTATCAAAGAAGGATTCTTAATCAAAACAGGACTCTAATTTACAAAAGAAGTTTTAATAGACTATGACTCTAGATAATCAAGCCTAAAAAATCTGCGAAAATCTTGATACAAAAACGAGGCCCATATGCCACATAATAATTAAATTCACGAAACTTGGGCTGCATCAAAGTTGTTGCACTAAATATATAAATTTGTTGCACCAAATTATGTGCAACAACTTTATATTAAGTCTTACACTTTATATGTTAAATTTGATGTAACAAATTTATACATTTAGTCAACAACTTTATACGTTAAATCTTTGCATTCTTATTTCTTATCAATATTTGATTCTCATGTGATCCATCTCCTATATATATATATATAAAGAGAGAGAAGAGAGGTAGTAGATAATATTTAATCTCATCCATTTATTTCATTGATCCTATTGTGGAGATTTTTTTCGAAATTTTCAACACAAGGGTGCTGATTTTGATGTAGTAAAGATATAATTGTAATTCAATTTGTTATGTAATACAAAAATATATATTATTAAACATAAATATACATACACTTGAAAACATAAATATGCATATGATATCGATTTTTTTCTAACTTTATTCTCTCTATTAAATCAATTTCTTCTAACTTTATAATTCTAAAGAAAACAATGAATAAATAAAGAAAACAACTGATTATTTCGAAAAAGCTTTATAGCCAGAAGAAGAAGAAAAACTTGGATTTATAGTCAATTCTTTTAGAATTGTCAATTTTGTCATCATTTTTCAATTGAGTGAAATTACGGTCAAGTTATTACATTGGTCAAACTAAGTGAGATGACAAAAGATGTTTTGATTTGAATACCCTATTTCTCTCCATAAAACATGGGGCATATAAATTTGAGATTGTATTATACGTGATTGTTTTTACAATTAATTATATTTATGCCTGCAAATTTGTATTTGTATTTTCATTTTATTTTTAGCTACAGATTGTCATATTATTATTTTTTTTCCCATGAAGACATAACAAACAATAAAAATAGGACCACGTCCTAGTACAAAAAATAATTAGTCTTTTAGAGTTTATTTGTTTTTGAAGCAAAATGGCCTCTCTGTCTCTCTTCCTTTTTATTTTGGTTTTAGATATATATAGATTGAAATAATAAAAAATAAAGTTCATGTACTGGCTTTTATAAGTGTGTGTGCACCGATAGATAGAAATATGTCAATCAAATCTACATACGTTGTTATGTCACCTAATTTTGATCTAAATAATAATTTGACTACAATTTTATAGGAATAAAAACTGACTAAATCGACATTTTATAAAAAGAAACACTTATCCAAAAGCCTTTTTTTTCTTCAAATATTACACTTACACCGCTCCAAAATACTATTATAACATTACAGTTTTTTAATCGATCAATATTAATTGTGGAGAAAACAAAATCAAAGCAATGTCGGTGATTGTTTTGTTTAGTGGATTTAATCTTCACTCCTAATTAAGGAGTATATGTTGTGTGTTCACGTGTTTATTTGTCGAATTTATTGGATGTTATTCCAAAATATTTGCAATTAAACTTTACTATTTCAGTGGGAGTAACGGTGGGTCTGATTCTATTGGATGCCATACGTGGCTCATCGCTCCCATTTTTCTACATATCACTTTAGGGGTGAGCATTCGGATTTCGGTTCGGATTTTTGCATAATCCGAACCGATCCAAAATTAAATTTTAATGAAAGAAAAATCGATCCGAACCGAATATCGAAAATCCGATTTTTATACAAAAATCCGAACCGAACCGAAAAATCAAATTATGAAAAACCAAAAATCAAAACCAATTTTGTTAATTCTTATATATATTTATATTAAATTTAAACATATTTGAATAAAATATTATTTTATATATAAATTATATATAATTCGGATTTTCGGATTTTTCAATTTAAAAATCCAATCCGATCCGAAAATCCGAAATTTAAAAAAAATTCAATCCGATCCGAAAATCCGAAAAATCCGAACCGAATTTTAAATTTCGGTTTGTTCGGATCGGATATCCGATTTTTGGATTTTTTGCTCACCCCTATATCACTTAGAGGGTGTTTGGCTGAGCTTATAAGCTTCCAAAAACAGTATAAGCTGTTTTTGGGAGCTTATAAGCTCAGCCAAACACCCTCTTACGCTATTCACGAATATATTGTTTGATTTATTAAAATGAAAAATTAATGAATTTGGAAAACAAACATTAGTTACACCTTCCTCACCAATTTTAACATTAGTTGTTTTCTTGGGGGTTGTTTGATTGGTTGTCTTATATTATGAATTTAGGCTGAATTGGGTCGACTCTTTCGGCTCGAAAGTTAAGGTTTTGATATGGGAACTAGGGTTTTTTTTTAATAATTATTAGTTTTTTAAAATAAATTTAGTTTTTGTCTCTAGAACGACACATTTTTTGTTAACGTGAATACCTCTAGGTGAGCAAAAAAATCCGAAAATTGAATATCGATATATTGTCACGCCCTCTAATCCAAGGGCGAACAGAAGCGGAAAGTGATTCCGAAAATTGAATATCGCACCTTGACTTTTAAACTTGAATCTCGGTATCGTGTTCTTCTCCTCGTTCGCGTGAGTTTCCGTCCCACCTTTACGCAAAAATTTACGTTTAGCACGTTGACACGCTTTTCGAGATTTTCAAAGTTCGTTCAACCTTGATAAATAAAATAATTCGAAGTTCTAATAAACTCTATACGTAGAAATGACGTATTTCAATAAAAATAATTCTCGTATATCGAGGGATACGTAATATGATCTACAGTCTTATTTTAACCTTTTAGGTTAAATAATTAACGTATAATAACGTTATTCAATAATATGATTTCAATTATGAAATCTTTTCTCACAATTGAGATATTCAGATAAAAGTAATACGTTTTTCACGTATTAGAGTATTTAACGAACGTAATTCGTACGTCAATTTCGAAAGTCAACCATTTTGACTTTTCTTTATAAATTCTTAATAAAACATATTTTAATGAATAAATTCAAAATAAATCGATTTTCAATCGATTTCTTTTCATAAAGCTTTAATCCTCGATTTTTCACGTAAATCGGTAAACTTGATTAATATTTTCTTTCAATATTAATCTTTTAATACATTTAAGCATTATTTATGCTTTTAACGTTATTTAATATAACGTTTCTTCGTAAACATAATATTCTATGTTTAATAATTTCGAATTTTTTTATATGTCTAAATTAATTTCTAGACATATTATATATATATTATTTTCTTGATTAAAAGGATTTAAAATCCTTAAAAAAATCAATATAGCTCACGGTTATGAGCTATAATTTCCAAGCTTGTTATAAAATTTCTCTAAATTCATATAGTGTATTATTTTACACTATGATCATTAATATGTATTAATGTTACTATAGAAAATTTGGAACTCACCTATATCACTATATAGGTCTCGAAATTTCAATAATTATCAAATAACTTCCTAAAATTATAATTAAATTATAGAAGGCTCTAACCTTAATTTATAACATAATTATAACCTAAAGTCCATCATATTAAATTTCTACACCAAGGTATAAATTGTTCATGGTTTCGGTTTTCATCAAACTACATACTAACATTTTATAAAATTCCAATTAAATGTCACTATACTTATATACTATAGTGTAACATTAATACATCATTACATTAACTAAAATCAACCAAGTCATGCCTTAAAACTACCATGAAGCTCACGGTCCTTTCAAAATTTTGAGCATTAATGCTTCAAAATCCTAGTAATTTAATGTAATATTATATTAATAGCCTAGATCATAATTTTGTCATTTCATTTCACAAATTAAAATTGTACATCAACTTAGAAATTACTACTCATTTTCGGTAGTTTTAAAAACTAAGCATAGGATTTTTATAAATTTCCTAAGATTCACAATAAGCTTCTATATCATCATATATCATGAATCCACTCTCGAATCATTCATTAAAATTTTCGGTACCTATGAATAATTTCATAGCATGCTTGAATCAATTTTTAAACATGATATATGCTTACATAAAATCACACTACACATATTTAATTAAGAAACTATCATGCTAGCATACTTTTTCACAATTAATACATGCAAAAAAAATAATTTGAACCATTTGATCATTGAAAAAATTAGGTATTATCGAAGCTTGTTCGATATCTAACCTCGTTAACGGAGTCGATCGGTTGTAGGATAAATCAAACTCAAGAAAAGGAAGATAAAGAAGAAGGAAAGGCTTGGTTTTCTCTTTGAGAGTTCTGTGAGAGAGTTGAGAGAAAATGAGAATATGCAAGTGTGATGTGTTAAGTGTGTTCAAGAAAATATATATATACATAAGTAATTTAAAAGAAATGGAGACTACACACAAGCACCCCTCTCTCTCTCTCTCTCTTTCACGAACAAATGAACTAAATTAGTCAAAGGGTGATTATGTCACCCAAAATATCTCTTCAAGAAGTAACTCTTGTAATTGCTTTAATAAAGTTTTTGATTGAAACAATTTAAATCCTTTGGCTTGTACATAGGAGCCGTCGGCTATGTGTGTATGGAGGAGAAATCAGATTTTTCAATGTATCATGCATGTGTATAATTATACACTCTATCCCAAAATATATATAATCATGCACAAAGAAAAATCAAGCTTTTGTACACAATTTGGTCAACAAAATCGCCACTCTCAAAAAATTGCAAGAATATTTTCATTTACAATTTTACTTGGTAAGTGTGTATTAATACTACACTTAAGATATAACACAAATTGGAAGATCAAAATGAAATAATCCCATGTTATATACATATAGGAATTCACGGCACTTTTGAAATATTAATGCCCAAAAATTCATTTTCATGCTATAAGTAGATATATAGCATAATATATATCCTAGATGATAATTTATATCATAGGAAAAATTATCGGAATTAATCCATAGGTAGAAAACTCTAATTCTCGATTTAGGGTTTTCGAGAATCTTAAATAATCACAAATATCTTTCCAAAATTTTCTAGCATTAATTCAATGCTAAAATAATATTCCAATTTATCGACTATCTCAAAACCGAAATTTAAAATTCATTCGTATTTTTCGGATCGGATTGAAATTTTTCAAAATTTTGGATTTTCGGATCGGATCGATATATAATTAATCAAATTTTGATTTTTAATCGAAATTAATTTCGTAATTAGGAGTTTAAATCCGAATTATATATAATTTTATTTTTATATATAAATAATATTTTATTTAAATATTTTTAAATTTAATATAAATGTATATAAGAATTAACAAAAATTGGTTTTGGATTTTCGTTTTTTCATAATTTCGGATTTTTCGATTCAGTTCAGATTTTTGGATATTCGGTTCGGATCGGATTTTTTATCTCTTAAAATTCGGATTTTCGGATCGGTTCGGATTAGGTAAAAATTCGAACCGAAATCCGAATGCCCACCCCTAAATACCTCAACTTATAAATGAGTTTTGTATTTTTTTTGAATTTATGGAGAATCCGCAGTTATTATTTTCGATTTGCAGTGAGTAAATCTATATGTTTTTATACAATAATTTACAAATAAACTTTATATTCATATGCACGCAACATGACACCGATATAACAATTCAACGATCCGATGCCCATGATTACGTTGTCGATATCTTTACTAATTGGAGTACTTTTTGTATATTTTTAGATTATAACAATTTCAATTGTAACCAAATGTCATGTTAAAATTTTGTTTTTGTTTTTATTCAAACTAACTTGTATTTAGTTTAATTTCATATCGAATAAATTGGAAAAAATAAATAATTCCATAAATTATGGATTAAATACTTCGTCCGTCCCAATCTAAGATTCATATTTTTTTTGAATTGTCTCATTTTAAGTGACCCATATTTAAAGGAATTATATTTATATATAAAAGTATTTATAATTTTATAAACTATATTACTTTATATATAAAATATAATATTTTTAATTTATATATTCAAAAACAATGAATCACTTATAAGTGAAACAAAGATAGTATTATCATGTGTAGATTTTGATGAGAGTTGTGGCTGTTCGCCTGTTCCCCACCACACACACATAAAACAATTTTACATTTCAAACTACACTTTTATCTCATTTCATTTATTTTACTGTCACAGTGGTTTTAAGTTTTTACTATAATTAGAATTTCGTATTTCCAACTAAAGACAGCTAATTTCCATTCAATTCGACGAATTTTCTTTCACGGAGCATCTCTTTTTCCTTTTATTCGCCTTACAATCTCCCTCGCTCTCTCTCTCGATCTCGATCTCGACAGCTATTCATCAACGCCATATCTTCAGATCTAGCATACGCTGAAGGAGGCTGTGAATTTCTCAGGCATGATCTTCTTTGTTTATAAGGATTTTGTTGAGTGTATTTTATCGTGGTTACTGAATCTCCAGTTACGTTTATACGGCTCCAGATCTAATTTCCGCCATCTATGTCTGTGGAATTTAGCTATTCCTCATCGGTTTGATTTTAGCTGATTTTTTTAGATCGGAATTGGTATTTTATTTCATGCGGAGGGAATCGTTTGTCAACTTGGGGAATTCTCTGTTCCGTTTTCACATTGTTATTCTGTTATTATTGTTGTTCCTTGATTTTTCTTCTATTTCTTCCGTTGATTAGTATAATCCCGTTTTGGTGGTAGAGTTTGTTTGAAAGATCTTTTTTTGTGTGACTTTCATTTTTCTGTGCTCTGATTGATTCGAGCGAACTGATGAAACCGGGGTATTTGTATTTTAGAACTTGATCTGTATCATTTTGAAAGTTGCAATTGTGATTCAATGAAGAGAAAAGGGTGTTGCGCTTTATTTGAGTATACCGTTTTCTTTTGTCTGCGCAGGCAAAGAATTGATTGGTTAGCTAATTCGGCATCTCTCAGGCAAGGGTGGAATGAAGAAAGTTTTTGATCAAACTGTCCGTGACATGTGAGTTTCACTTTTTACTTATTCACTTAATTTGTTGCCTTTGCACTTCATTTCATGGATCGTCTTCCCACTGTTATTTTATCTTGTCTTAAATTTATCCAGCGCCTAGATTATAGAAAAAGGTGGTAGGAGACTACTCTGAATCTGGAAATGTTGAGCTATCAAGCTTGCTCATATATTTACATTTACCATTCAGATATGGTGGTGATTTAGTTGGATCATGACGTATTTATAGTCTGTCGAACATTTTCTTAGGAATGGTTTATTTGTCATCTTGCAGTAAGAGAGGGGTTAACAAGAAAGTTCTTAAAGTCCCTTCAATAGAACAGAAGGTAATTTATCTATATTGCTTTTATTGACTTTCTCATTTATTTCACATTTTGATTTTCTTTGTTTTCTTTCTATTGGCATGTCTCACATGAGTTGACCAGATTGTCTTTTTAAAAATATAATAATTATAGCTATTTCTTCTCAGCTGTTTAATAGCAATATCTTTTTTCCCTTCAGGTTCTTGATGCAACTAGCAATGAGCCCTGGGGTCCTCATGGATCCCTTCTTGCAGATATTGCTCAGGCAACTAGAAACTAGTAAGTTCACTCTAACTCAATATAGAATACTTCACTTGGGTTAATATTCATATAGAAGATATTGAGCTTTGCTTTTCACAGTCACGAGTATCAGATGATCATATCAATATTATGGAAGCGTATAAATGATACTGGAAAAAATTGGCGCCACGTCTACAAGGTTTGTCTAATTTAATTTGAGATTTCCTCTAAGTAACGATTTTGATTTTTTGGCATCTTACTTTATACATTCACGAGCTCCCATGCATCAAATTCAATTCCAGGGAGAATCTGGAGATAACTCTGATTTGTCTTCTGATGTCCCTGTTCCAGAATATTCTTAAAGATAATACTTTTTGGTAGTTGCCATCTTTTGACAACAAAATCATTCTTTTTTGCTGGTTTCTCTGCAGGCATTGACTGTCTTGGAGTACTTGGTAGCCCATGGGTCTGAGCGTGTCATAGACGATATCAAAGAACATGCATACCAAATATCGGTTAGTTTCTATACTATCTGATTCTTTTTCTTTCCTTACAGAGCTTCACCTTGGATGTAAGTTCACGGGTGGTGTTTCTATTTTTCTTCTTTCCATAGACATTGTCCGATTTCCAATACATTGATTCCAGCGGAAGAGACCAGGGAAACAATGTTAGAAAGAAATCTCAGAGCATTGTAGTTCTTGTGAATGATAAAGAAAGAATACAAGAGGTTCGTCAGAAGGCTGCTGCTAATAGGGACAAGTAAGTATCATAGCAAACTCTCTGATTGCATGCATCATAATTACCTGCATCTTCAACTTATTCTTAATTACATATATATTAGGTTCTGTATAATGAACTATTTTGCTATGTGAAGGTTGTGTTTGCAAACATTCATGGGTTACTAAATGCCTGTGTGTATACTAGTAGTGAATCGGGTTCCTTGGGTGTGCTTCATCTAGGTTAACTTCTCCGATTGTTGAGGCTTAGGTTTTGAAATTTTATAGCTATGCTTTTGTTTATGTTGAGGGGATGAACCTACTTTGGGTAGTGTTTGTGAACGTAAAATTTAAAGGATGATTACTGTGTTAAAGTGACTCATATTTCAAATTAGAGTTGAGTGAGCATGGGATTTCAAGGAGCTGTGCCCACGTGTTGTTCTATGGGCTCCTTAGGTTGCATTGATGAGTTTTTTGCTGCACAATAGAGCAAAATCAAATGCTCGGTGTACATAAAGTTGATGGAAATCTTATTTCTGTTTCTTTCTGAAGTTTCTTCACTATCTGCCTTCTCTCTGCATATTGTTTAGTTTCTTATGCATCCTCGGATGTCTGTACCCTGCTGCTTCAGCTGAACCCACATGCTGCCTAGAACTAGTCACTTCTTGGCCTGGGGAGTTTGTGGTTTATTTGATTTTCTTTCTAAGCCTGCTGCATATTATCATAAAACAAAATAGCTTCTGGTTTATCATTAGTGAAGTTGTGTAATTGTTTTTAACATTATATATCAACAGATTCCGCAGTACTCCCACTGGTGGTATGTATCATCCTGGCTCTGGAGGGTATGGAGACAGATATGATGATGATCGATATGGAAACCGAGATGATGATAGGAATGGCTATGGGAGAGAAAGGGAATGGGGTTCTAGAGATGAGGAGAGATATGGTCGGTATGGAGAATCATATGACCGTGATGGAGGCAGGTATGGTAGAGATAATGAGGATCGATTTGGCCAAGATGGGTACAAGGATGATGACTACCGAGGAAGAAGTCAAAGCAATGATGATTATAATTATGGATCAAGAAGTAGAAGTGCTGATCGTGAGAGAAATCCTGCAAATGGGGATGATGGCCAATATTCTTCAAGGTTGGCTGAGTCTCTATTTTCTCATATTCAGTGGATTTGTTCTACTTAATTTCCTTGGTTAACCTTTTCTACAGTACGAGAAGAGTGATTTATTAATTGTGATATATTTAGTCATGAAAGTGATAAAAACATGTTCAACTGTGTTGATATCTGTTTTAAGCAGTTGTTGTAGGGAGGGATTTTTGAACTAAAATGACTCAAATATGAGGTTGTGAATAATATAATTGAACCAAAAGTTTAGCAGTGATTGGCCTAAAATGTGCACATGACTTCTAAAAGTTTTCTTGCCCCTAAAGAAAATAATTCATTGATAAATATTTTCACCACATTAATCTTTTCAACTCAGGCTGATGAGAAGTGCTTCTAAAGTTTGATTTCTGATAATCCACCCCAAATAGGAAGAAATAAGAAACAATATGTAGCTTGTGAAATAGGTCTTCGTGATATTTTGACTGAATTTAAATAAGGATCTGACATCTGCTAGAAGAGAAATGAAGCCTTGCTGCTGAAATAAAGAATTGAGAACTTATCAAAGCACCTTTTTGGACCTGCAAACATTTTAAAACTAAATATGTGTAGCAAGTTCCTCCCAAGAATCTTGAAGGCTAATGCTACTTTGAATGGTATTTCACTGACCAATTGCCACTAAAGTAGAGTGCCAGCTAGGAATACTACCTTACCGATTTCATGGCCATACTAAGTTTGATGTTATCTATATTGAACTGTGAGTTTTACTAATCTTTTCCCTTATCAGAGGTAGTGGTGCAAAAGCTGATGAGCAATCTCAAGATGGAAGGTATTTTCAATTGATCTTTTTTTGTTTTGATGTATTCTTATGAAACATTTGTTAACAGAGGTTGGTTAAATTTGTTTGATTTTTAAATCAGTACTGCTGGGAAGAGGCTTGAAACTAGATATTCTGGTCAAAGTGCTGGTGCACCTCCTAGTTATGAGGATGCTGTTGGTGGCACCCGCAGTCCTTCATACAATGAAAGGTAAGATTTCCTGTATATTTGCCTTCTGCTTTTTTATTTTGTGCATTAATCCTGAATCCATATCATTCGTAGGGATGGAGAATCTTCTCAAGCATATGCCCCTAAAGCATCCTCCTCCAAAGATGCTAGCCCAAGCCATACAGCCGCAGCTGCTCCACACCCTATTCCTGCTTCGCCTCCTGCTTCAGCGTCCCCTCCTCCTTCAGCATTCTCTCCTCCTTCAGCCCAGACTACAGCTCAGCATAGCAACCGGGAAGTTGATGGATTTGATGAATTTGATCCTAGAGGTTCATTTCCAGGTAAAGATCTAGTGATGCTTGGAACTGCACATCATCATTTTATTTCTTGTCTTCTAATACCTTGACTTTGTTGATTGAGTGGATTGTTGGTGCCTGTGGATGTCTGCCATGCCACAAAATCTTGTATGTATTGAGATTATATTACATAATTTGCCCTGTTTAATTAAAATTAATCAAAAGCTTGTATGTATTGATTATATTTATTTGCCCATTAATCTAGCTGTTTAATTAAAAGTTAAAAACAAGAAAAATGTTTGCAATAATTTTTCTTGTTTTTGATTGAGCTTGCAATAATTTGGGTGTATCCTAAATTCCTAATATATAGGTTGCTTTCTTGGACGTAATATTATTTGGAAAAATGTTTAAGTCACTCTGTGTTGGTCACCATGGAGGCATTGAGATGTTCCTTTCGAATTTTGAGGGGGATGTAATTAAGCGTTCCGATAGAATCCAAATGAGAGTAGCTGCGCCGTGTGCCCAAAAACATAATGTCTGTGGTCATTTGTTTGTATCAGACTTCGACATTTCAGTTGATTTATTATATTTTGCATTGAATATCAAAACCACTAATTGTATCTTTTAATCAATAATTGAGTAGTCTTTTTGTTACAAGTGGAACAAAAAAGTGATAAACGAAAATATTACACTGTTGCTCCTTTGAGTTGACATCATATGATTTCTTGGTAGTACTAATTCTAGACTTGTTATATTTTTCCCTTAATTTATTTACATATCATCATTGTTCTTTTATATAATTTTCAAATATTTGAATAGCTGCCCCTGCCACGTCAAATGGTATTACTCCAGCCACTTCTGCCGTAGAAATGGATTTGCTGGGTTCTCTGTCTGATTTTTCAAATCCACTGGCTCTCGTGCCTGTTGGCCAGCCTGATGCTGCATCTGAATCTAATTCATCTGCAGGCTTTACCTCTGGACCCACATTTGTTGGTGGGCCACCACCGCCAGCTACTAACAATCAGGTACTTTGTGATATTGCTTTCCGACTGTTAACATTTTTCATGTACAAACATTCTTTATTGTTTATACATCTATGTGGTGGTTAATTGTAAGTAACTCGCATGTCAAATCAGAAATGACAAAACTCCAGGAATAGAACTCTTTTTGCTTATTGCTGTGAACTGCACATGTGGTTTGGTGTGAACGTAATGGAAATTTCACCCATTTGTTCCTGATTTGGTTTCAGCCTTTTGATGATCCATTCGGTGATGGTCCTTTCAAAGCTATTACTTCTACAGATGGTGTACCAACTGAACAACAGATCAATACATCCATTAATTCATTTACTGCAAATTCCAATCAGAGCCTTGATGTGCCTCAGTCAGTTCCTCAGAAACCAGCAACTGAAGTTGGGGCAACATTTTATGATGCAACGAACATGCCTTCTGGTCCTTTTGGAATACCACCCACTTCTGGCACACCAATTCCACAACAGGAGTCATCAACTCCTAGCCATGATATTGATATCTTAGCAGACATTCTACCTCCCTCTGCCCCCCAATCTTTTGTCAACACACAAACTGGTTACCAAGCTGCACCAAACCAATCTGCACCTCACAGTGGCTTTCCACCTCAAACCAATCAACCCACAATGCAGCCATCTCTAACTGGTCAGTATGCACCCCAACATGGTTTTCAAGCACAACCTGGCCAACCTGCTGGTTTTCCGACTCAACTTGGACAGCCTTCATTGCAAGCAAACTATCCTCCTCAACCAGCACACACTGTTCCACAAGCAGGCTTTCCTTCTCAAAGCATGGCTTTAGCCCTCCCTGGTCAAGCTGGTCAAGCACCCCATTCAGGATTCCATCCTCATGGTGGTTCTATGCAGCCAAATCAACCAAACTCAAACTTCTATGGAGCTTACCAACATCAATCCGTGGCTGCATCCTCAGCTGGAGGGTACATGGTTCCTCCTACTTCCACTACAAATCAAAATTTCCTTTCGCATATGGGTTCTCAAGCTCCGCAAGTACAATCAAGCAGTCTCGTGGCACCAATGTCAGTTACTCAAGCTTCAACAGGTTCTGCTGTAGCTCCTAAACCATCCTCGGACAAGTTTGAGACTAAGTCCACTGTTTGGGCTGACACTCTGAGCCGTGGACTGGTCAATCTTAATATATCTGGATGTAAGTTCTGGCATCTTTAATTTTTTGATTGAGTATATTTCATCGCTGTGCCTAAATTATTGTTGTAATTTGTGCAGCAAAAACAAACCCATTGAATGATATTGGAGTTGATTTTGACGCCATAAATCGCAAGGAGAAAAGGATGGAAAAACAACCGGCAACAACTACTGTTGCATCCACAGTTACAATGGGCAAAGCAATGGGATCTGGATCTGGTGTTGGACGTGCTGGTGCCGGTGCTCTTAGGCCTCAGCCAAACCCAATGATGGGTTCTGGTATGAATTATGGCATGGCTGGTGGGGGCATGGGCATGGGTATGGGTATGGGTATGGGTATGGGTGGCTACGGGGGCAGCCAACCAATTGGGAGAGGGATGGGAGTCGGACCGGGTGTGGGTGTGGGTATGGGTATGCCAGGAGCTATGAATATGGGAATGAACATGGGTATGGGTCCGGGGATGAACACACAACAGCCTATGGGACTTCCTCCGGGAAGCATCATACCTGGGGTCTACAATCCTACGATGGGAGCTGGAAATTATGGTCAACAACCATATGGTGGCTATCGATGAGCTTAGCCACTACAGAAGCACCGTGGTGATATCGCTGGTTTATTTTATAGAGAAAATGAGTCCCCCACCCGCAAACGTGGATTTACAATCAGATATTGCAACCAACGAGTTTCTCTTCACTTGTAATTTTTATGTTGGCTGTGTGTGTGTATTCATTCTTTTTGGGTTTTGTTTTCTATATGATATATTTTTGGGTCACAATGAGCTATTGTACGTGCCCCATAGTTCTATAGCTGTTGCTGTGTAATCTTGTATATTATCAGTATCTAGGTTTACCTCTCTCAGGTGGCCAATTTTTTTGTTGTGATATTCCTATGCACCATTTTGACAGTGCATTTGTTGAAATATGGTTGCTTAACATGAATAAATTCGACCTTCATTTTCTTTCCACAGTTGGTTTCTTCAATATGATCATTTCTGGATGTGGAGTTTAAAGATTTAGCAGTATTTGAATCAATCAATAGTTTGCATATGATTATCTTATACAATTGATTATCTTAGTTTGGAAGCAAATTTGGAGTTGTGTGAAAATCTATGTAAAATTTGTTTTTAAAAGAGTTTGTTATTATTGATGATTATTTTTGTTCTCGTGTTTGATATTCTTGGTTTAACTTTCTAGTATGTAATGTTTCATCATTTACGTCAAATCTATTTTTTAATTCTAATATCTTCAAAAATAGGTTAATTAAAGAGTAACAATGGTTATTTATTGTTTCTTTTATATGAATGATTAGTTTATATTTTTAATATATGAGAATAAATATTCTCATAAATATTTTATTAGTTGTCTCTTTTTATTTATGCCAAGCAACACCATTCCTTTCAAGCATATCGGGTCATTTCATTTGTCTTGTTTCAAATCTGGTATTGGGTCAAAATATGGCAACGTGAAAAATAAGCTCCAATCCTGAATCCATTAAGATGTTAAAATTTCATGAAGAATAATATAGGTAGGATTTCAGCGGTCCATGTCATTTTTCAGATCGATAGAATTTGATCCAATTTTAGATTTAAATCATTACTAAAAAGTTAGCTATTAAACTCACATTTTAAAAAATCGAAATATTTTTGAAAAAGTCATTAAGAATCAGGTTAGAATAATGAATTTACCCTTATTATTATTATTTGAAACAATATTACTGTTATTATTAATTAAAACTTTTGTTTAATATTGTTCAAATTTATCCTAAGAACGTAAATATCAAATAAGTAATGTTTTTAGAAAAATAAAGAAAATTTTCATTAATTAATGAAAACCGAAATATATAGTTTTAGAATATTTATCCATTTCCATCGTTTTGTCGCCCCACAAGAATCGTAAAGGAGAGAGAAGCAACTTTCAAATGCTGCACCGCCGGCGCAGACTACTACAAGTAGAAAACTGAAGAGAGAGAGAGAGAGAGGACTGCGGTAGAATGAGCAGAAGGGTGCTCAAATCCGGTGTATTTTCTCCAGCACCATTCTTAAACTCACTCAAACCCTTCTACAGATTCTTCAATGCCGACGACAATCTTGAAGGATTAACAGCCGCCGACGGCAGTCTCGAAGGATTACTAGCGGACTATGAAACCCTCGACTCCATTAAGGCACCTCAACACTCTCCGGCCCAGTACCTCTCATTTCTCAAGGAATCCATCTCTGATGCCAAAGCTGAAGACTTTGCTCCCGGTAAGTGCTCAACTGAAGCTTTTTCGATAATAAATACGATCAAAAACAACAATGATGGGTTAGGAGAGGAATCCCAGAAATTTCTAAGGAAGTTTAGGTCAAAACTCGATGAGAATTTGGTGATTGATGTGTTGAAAATGTGCAAAACCCTGAATTGGGGGTTAAGTTTTTCATGTGGGCGGGAAGGCAAATAGGGTATAGTCACAATGTAGCTGTTTACGACGCTTTGCTCGAGTTATTAGGTGGTGGTAGGGTCGAGAGAGTGGACGATCATTTTCTGCACGAGATAAAGGGAGATGATGGGGAAGTACTGGGGAGATTGCTTAATGTGCTGATTAGGAAGTGTTGCCGTAGTGGGATGTGGAACTTGGCACTCGAGGAGTTGGGGAGGCTTAAGGATTTTGGGTACAAGCCGTCTAGGGCGACGTACAACGCGTTGATACGCGTCTTCTTGGAGGCTGGTAAGCTGGACACTGCTTTGCTGCTTCACAGGGAGATGTTGAATTTGGGGTTTAAGATGGAGATGCATATTTTGGGTTGCTTTGTGCACTTTTTATGCAAAATAGGTAAATGGAGAGATGCATTAACTATGATTGAGACAGAAGAAATTCAGCCTGATACTTTGTTATATACGAAAATGATAATGGGGTTGTGTGAGGGCTCTCTCTTTGAAGAGGCCATGGAGTTCTTGCATAGGATGCGGGTGAATTCGTGTTTCCCTAATGTTGTGACGTACAGGGTTTTGCTTTGCGGGTGTCTGAATAAGGGGAAGCTGGGGAGGTGTAAGAGGGTTCTAAGCATGATGATTGCAGAAGGTTGTTATCCAAGCCCTAAGATATTCTGTTCTCTCGTCCACGCCTACTGCAAAACCGGGGACCATTCTTATGCATATAAATTGTTCAAGAAAATGGCTGATTGTGGTTGTAAACCTGGCTATGTAGTCTATAATATATTAATTGGAAGTATATGTGGTGTCGACAACTATCCAAGTCCGGACATGTTAGAACTCGCTGAAAAGGCTTACAGTGAGATGCTTGATGCCCGGTTAGCATTGAATAGAGTCAACGTAAGCAACTTTGCCCGCTGCCTTTGTGGGGCCGGGAAGTATGAGAAAGCTTATAATGTGATTCGTGAAATGATGGGGAATGGGTTCGTTCCAGAAGCTGGCACGTACAACAAAGTCATTGGCTTTTTCTGCGACGCATCAAAAGTGGACAAGGCCCTCTCCTTATTCAGAGAGATGAAGAAGAACGGAGTTGTTCCAAATGTATACACTTACTCTATTATGATCGATAGGTTCTGTAAAGCTGGCTTGATTCAGCAGGCTCGGTGCTGGTTTGAGGAAATGATGAGGGAGGGATGCACTCCGACTGTGGTCACATATACGGCACTTATACATGCTTACCTCAAAGTTAGGAAGATATCTGATGCAAACGAGATATTTGAGATGATGCTGACTCAAAATTGCCACCCGAATGTTGTCACTTTTACTGCTTTGATCGATGGATACTGCAAAGCTGGAGATATAGAGAAGGCCTGTGCAATTTATGAACGAATGAGAGGAGACCCTAATGTCCGTGATGTAGATATGTACTTTAGAATTTCGGGTGATAGTAATAACGAGCCAAACATTGTTACATACGGAGCTCTGGTCGATGGCTTATGCAAGGTGCATAGGGTGAAAGAGGCCCGCGATATTATAGATGCAATGACGGCTCAAGGCTGTGAGCCAAATCATATTGTTTATGACGCTCTTATTGATGGATTTTGCAAGGTTGGAAAGCTAGACGAAGCCCAAGAAGTTTTTGCTAAGATGTCTGAACACGGATACGCCCCAAATGTTTATACATACAGCTCTTTGATTGACAGACTGTTTAAAGATAAACGCCTCGATCTTGCTTTGAAAGTATTGGCTAAAATGCTTGAAAATTCTTGCATGCCTAACGTTATCACTTATACGGAGATGGTTGATGGTCTTTGTAAAAATGGGAAGACAGCTGAAGCATACAAACTGATGGTGATGATGGAGGAAAAAGGCTGTAATCCTAACGTCGTTACCTATACTGCCATGATAGATGGCTTTGGGATCGCTGGAAAAGTGGATAAAAGCCTCGAACTCTTCCAAGAGATGATCAAGAAGGGATGTTCTCCTAATTATATCACGTACAGGGTCTTGATAAATCATTGTTGCGGCGTTGGGCGATTGGATGAGGCTTATCAGCTTCTGGAGGAGATGAAACAGACGTATTGGCCGAGCCATTTAGCAAACTATCAGAAGGTTGTGGAAGGCTTCAGCAAGGAGTTTATGTTGAGTCTTCAATTAGTGGACGAAATGGGAAACAATGATTCTGTTCCCCTTATTCCGGTTTACAAAGTTTTGATCGATAGCTTTCAGAAAGCTGGAAGATTAGATATGGCTTTGCAGCTGCATCAAGAGTTTTCATCGTTGTCACCATCTTCATCAACTCATGAGAATGTGTGTTCTTCTTTGATCGAGAGCCTGTCAGCTTCAGGCAGAATCGATGAAGCATTTAAATTATATTCAGACATGATAGGGAAAGGTAATATTCCCGAGTTCGTTGTGTTTGTTGATCTCGTCAAGGGGCTTCTAAAGGTTAACAGATGGGAGGACGCACTTATACTTTCTGAAAGCTTGTGTCGCATGGTATGCTCGTCTTTCCTCCTCTTTCTTACGTTGACACTATGTAGTCTTCACTTATTGCTAGGTTTCATAATTCCTGTTATTTCAGTTGTTTTTTTGTGTTTTCTTCAAAATTATAGATAGTTTTCATTGGATAGCATTGTGCTGTAGAGAATCAATAATAAGCGAAGTTATGGAGGAGAGGAATAATGCTTGAACTTCCAACATCTAGTAAATTGTTGCCTTCTTAGCTATATTGTAGCAATGCACGAACAAAACGACATGTCCTCGAAACTATTTACAATCTTTCTTTCTTCCATCTGTTTGAAAATTGCATATTCTCAACTCCATGTCTGGGTTCCCTTCTTAGAAATTGAGGCACACTTCAGTGCACCCACCATAATTAAATCCTAATTGTGATTAATAAATTCCAATTGGGGATTAATAAACCCTAACTGAAATTGGTGAACCCTAGTTTAGTTGGGGTGGATGCACCTTATATCCGGATGTACACAAGTTTTTGCCTTGGAAATTTGATCGTCATCCATCTATGTGCAATTATGATATTATATTTATGTGTTGATCTGTGCAACTTGATTTAATTTGATAATTGCATGAATTAATTAGCTAGCTGGCATCAACAGGATCAGTCTGTATGATTTTAGTACTTTAATAATATAAGTTTGAGTGTTGAAACCAAAAACCGTGTAAAACAAATTCTAGATGTGATCTAATGACTGTTCATGAATCTTACCGAATTCAATTGCATAAGGAGATAGTTTAGTTTGAATCCAATCCGAGATTAATCCATTAGACAGCCAACCTTGAACTGATGAGATGTTTGTGAAGAGAAAGACTTATTAACGTTTAGAAGCACTCAGCCTGTTAACTTCTCATCTGCCTGCAAAAATAGACATCACACAAGGTGATATGCTTAATATTAGAAATCTGATGCTAACGAAGGTTCTCATTTACTAATTTAATCACTAAGGTGAAATAATAATGCTTTCACAAATCATGTCCAGTTTGCCAAATACTCTACATAGGTAAACTCTGGCACTGAGAATTTAAAATCAGATTCACTTTAGTTATTTCTATAAAACCTTGAAGTTCTTTGAGCCGAGAAAAAAAAATTCTCTATGGATTTTTTTTAAGTATTTCGGTTGGTATATTCTTGTTGACATACCCACACAGTATGTACTAGCAAGTGCATTAACATTCTAAAATCTGATCTTTTTGTACGGTTTTTTTGGTAACAGAATATCCAGTGGTTGCCAGATGAGAATATGCAAAAACAGACCTAGAGTGGTTTCTTATCTTACTCGTCTCATTACATTTGGGCAGTGAAGCATTAAAGAAATCTTCTCTCATCTGCATCAAGCTAGAAACACAAAAAAAAAGCAAAGATTTGCTTTTGAGATGATAACCATTAGCACAAGTAGTTTGAGGCTGATAAACATAACGTTACCAGCAGTATAGTCTTTTGGTTGCATTTATGCTTCTATTCATGCCAGGTACGTTGCACGTCCAGGTTCGAATTGTTTCTCATCTTTCCTAATTCCTATGCCCTTTTAATGCAGTTATATATTTTCGTTGTTACCATAAACTACAGTATGCGAGCAATATTTAGTACTTACATGGTTTATGCTCGAAGTTATTCAATTTTTATAATCTTTCTATTCTGAATTCATATTATCTGGACGGGGTTCCTAAAGAAGATGGTTAGGCAAAAGTGGTTGTATGGATGCAACACTTGAAAGTTTAACCACTCTTTAATCCCTTTTTGTTGTTTCTAGAGTTTTAATTTTTGAATTTGAATTTGACTTTTGTATAGAAATGAAAATAAACATGGATTTGTTATCTATATATATAGGCAGCTAAAAAGGTGTGAAAATGAGAAAATTTGTTGTGCTCGCTAGATAAAAAGAAATGGAATTGATTCTTCTTGGCATGTCGAGAGACGAGCAATGCTAGTAGGCTTGAATATATTATTGAACTAAAACTAAATTTGTTACTGATGAAAATGAGTGAAACAATTGTTAAAGTTCCAAATAGTATAAAATGAGTTTTCTGGAAACTGGAAAATTGATGAGACCGAAATGGAAAATGTGAAGCATCCTGAGTAGACATGTAGAGCTTGGTATCGAGCAACACAATAGCCCAGTCAAGCATTTTCTCAAAATATTCGACTAACTAAAGGACCATGTGGATTTAGTAGATATTCTAAGTTTAATGGGTTTAAAGCACTAGTCTTTTTTTTTCTCCCAATTTTAATTGTTTGCTTATGGTGCAGATCAATGGCCAGAGTAAGCTCGCTGGAGCCTCATACGTCTTGAATATTGCTCTTGACGAGTCAGACACGAGTAACTGAGTAAGGGATATATCTGTGGGTAAAAAGAAATAGATAATTACTGGACAAGTTTGCCCTTTGCTAACTAGACTCGGGAGAATGCGGTGCTCCTTCTTCAGGAACTGGAAATGGATCGTTCATGTTGATGAGACTGGAAATTCTTATTTCCTCGGTTAAAATAAGATTGCAGCAATCTTGACTCTTACTGTTGACTATTCATACTGCAGCATGTAATGAGGTTCACGACGTTGCTAGTAGCTGGTCGTCCACCAATACAATTCCTTTGGCGTACAGCATTGGTGGAAGAGATGCCCAACAGATATCGAGATGATGATTATGGCAGGTAACAGTAAATAACAGAACTTGATGAGCTAAATGATTTTTCAGAGAATGTAAAAGAATGCGGAAAAAACTTCTTATGACGAAACAGACTGCGCATGATAGGAGCAGTCGAACTATTTGGAGAATTCGACATTGCTGCTGCTGACGAGTGGGGATGGCTCAAGTGTTGGAAGTCGTCGTGCATTTGGAACTGTCTTGTGTAAGACGGTTTGATAGGTCATGATCTGGACTCAAAACACTGTAAAACACCGGCATAATTATAAATATGCCATCAGATCCATGAAAAAGACACTACCTTTTTGAATTGAAAAAGCCGAAGGGGTAAGTGAGCGCTGCGGTAACGAGCCGTAAGAAAGATGAGCAGGGCATTCCTTCCACCGGTCCTTATACCTTATAGGAGTAGGGGGCGTGGTGAGATAGATAGATGTCCAATCTTGCAGCAGCTAGTTGCTCGGCCATAGTCTTGGGTTGATCTCACACTTCAATCAACCTCTTCATACTAATAAAAAATCTAGATAGCAAACATGTGTTTTTGCTTGAAAACCAACATTTATAATTAGTTTAAATTTATACCAGATTCTTTTTCCTCACAAAATCAATACCAGATACTTTTACACATTAAGGAGTTGGGATCCTTCACACTAAATTTTAGATTTTGGTAGTTATTAAAGGGTGGGGATTCAAATAATATTATGAAATATTTTGACATTTCTATTTCAAAGTTATTATTTTGGCATAATTTAGAAAACATAAGATCCACATGTGATTATAAATATTGGGGCCCAACTAAGAGCACCTTATTTTATGCATTGTAAAATCTGAATGATAAATCTTTTATTATACGTTTTTGCATATCATTTGGAACTCTCTATTCTAATTTTGATGTCTCACTCCATAGATTTTATAATAGATCCACCATACGTATCTTATTTGAATCTATTATTTATACGAGACTATAACTACACTTATATTGTGTAAAGAAAGAAATCTTGCTCCTAGCCCCTTCGGACTTAGCTCAATTGGTTAAGAGTTAGTAGATTTGGACAAAACCAACGATTGAGTCCTAGCAGCCGCAGTGTGAGAGTTTCACCAAGTGGTTCATTGTAGGCACTAAGCAAAATCTTTTAGCTTTTGAATCGTTGAGTCACCTTGATTGGTATCCTCACATTCTCACGGGACTAGGATATGGGAGCAAAGTCCTTCTAACTTCTTAATCGTTGAATCACGGTGATTTATCCCTCACATTCTCATTCCGGAATGGTTGGGGTATGAGGATTTTCTCAACAACAAAAAATCGTAATGAAAGTCTCATTCCTTTTTCCAAGAACAAAATAAAAAAGTGAAATCGTGGGTGTTCTTCTTTCCTATTTTCTCCAACAACAAAAAATGCGTTTTTGTTAAAATAATTATATATTAAAGAAAGATGTCTCACTCCTATTTTTCTCCAAGAACAAAATAAAAAAGTGAAATCGTGGGTGTTCTTCTTTCCAAAAAATTTATGTGCGTCTTTGCTTTATTAATTTAAAATTAATATTTATAAATTTACAATTAAAGAAAGAAAAAGATTAAGAAAAAGATAGTAGAAGAATTATGGGTAAAGCAGAACTCGAGTTGACCGGAGGAAAAGGGCAAAATAAATCAGAGAATATTTATTTATTACTATTATATTCCAATAGTGAATGAGGAGTCAAAAGCCATGTGGGAACTTGTCAAACCCTTTCCTCATTATTTTCCCACAACGTGTCTTATATATATGCATTTATACACACACATATGAGAGATATAGAGAGAGAGAGAGAGATTATTATTCGAGTTCTCTCGCTTGACGAACTAATACGTTAATGCGCATAAAATCTGAATGAAGATGGTGGATTGCAAAAATATATTCACAAAATCTACCATATTAGGGCTTGCTTTAGGACAGTTTCTCTCTCTTCTCGTCACTTCCACCGGGTTTACATCTTCTGAACTCGCCAACAGAGGTTTTCTTTTTTTTTTAAATAATTTTTTATGGTCTATCATTTGCAATTGTGATGTTAATCTCGATGTTGTTGTTATCATGTTTCTGGGGCATTTTGCTTGTGTTTTGGTTCAATGCAATTGTGAGGGACGCAAAATTTATACTGTTTTGCTCATATAATGAATTATGCTGGTTGGCCACGTAATTAACTATCGTCTTTGTTATTTGTAAAGCATGAAGAGAAAAAAGGTTAAATATTGGAGTTGTTTATCTATAATTTGAAGTTTATAAATTGTAGGAATTAATGCACCAACGTCACAGTCGTTCTTGAATTATGTATTGTTGGTAGTGGTCTATGGAAGCATTATGCTCTACAGAAGAAAACCTCTCAAGGTAAGCTCATTAGCCTCTCTCTTAGCACTCTATTGTTTTGTTTCTCTTCTTTTCTTTTCCTTTTTTTGTTGTTGGGGGGTAATTTTTAAGATAATTTAGAAATAGAATATTATATGTGACTTAAGGTGTGATTGAGCTTATTTTAATTGTAAACAGTAAAGATTTCAGATGTTAGGATTTTTTTCTTACTGATTCTGCTAGTTCAAGAATAATTCTAGATTATCTTCTGCAGCAGCCAACTTAAAGAAGCTTAAGAAAAATAGTTTGACTCAGAATTTTGATTAAATCCTTGATTGAATCGTATGATTTTATTTGCACATACACACACACACACACACACACAGATTACTAAAACACATTTGTTGGCATGTATAATCACTAATTCACTGCCATTTGCTGGAGTTGGCATGAACAGAAATCGAATCGTCTGTAAAACTATTATTTCGAGCATGTCACCATTGGTTGTGCCAGTATGTTTTATCATCTATGTTAATCTATTTGTCTACTTCTGTCATTGATATTATTTGGTTCATATTTTAGCTAAATACTCAATACTCAATTAGAGGCTTAATTGTTGACTACTTGTGATTTTACACAACTCGGGCATTCCTTTAAGCAGGCCAAATGGTATTACTACATCTTGCTAGGATTGGTTGATGTGGAAGCCAATTTTCTTGGTAAGTTACTACTTACACCTGCTTGTAAATTTGATGAGTCTGGACAACTTAAAATACACAATCTATATGAATACCTTTTCTGCACCTAATCAAATCCATCTAACAAGGCTTCACATATTTCATAGTTCCTTTGCCACAGGTGAGAATTTATAATAAAAGATATTCTTTTACTTTATCCAAGCGATTATCATGTTTTTACTCTATGCAACAAACACATAATCATAGTAAGATTATTTAATTGCCATAATAATAGATACATTCCGACTTAACTTGTTTTCATCATTTTTATGTAATGCATTTCAACTTCTCATAGAGCTTCCTTCATAATTATGCGGACTATCTAGTTATGGTCTACTTAAATGGTTTTCTTTGCATACATGATATGTTAATCCTTGGATTGTCGACCATCTTGAAGTAAAATTATCATGACCGAAAAAATAATATGACTAATAACTGGCTCTATGTGGTTCTAGTATAATAACATGATTCGTTTTTGGATGTTGCAGTGGTAAAGGCATACCAGTACACCTCAATCACAAGTGTGATGCTGCTGGATTGTTGGACAATACCATGTGTCCTGTTTCTGACATGGTATTTTTTGAAGACGAAATATAGATTTGAAAAATTTATAGGCACAGCAATCTGTATTGCCGGTCTTGTAACGGTTGTTTTCTCTGATGTACATGCAGCAGATAGATCAAGTAAGTATTATATCATGATTCTCAGCTCTACTTGCATTTCATGTATCACTCTGAGGAACTGGTGGTTTTGTTTTAGGTGGTAGTGTTCCTCTTAGAGGTGATTTGCTCGTTATTGCCGGGGCAACACTTTACGGTGTTAGCAACGTCAGCGAGGCAAGTGCAAACTAAATTTATACTTTGAGAGGCGGATCAACATTAGCATTAGCATGAGTGTTAATGAATCCTCGTTGTTGTTGGTAATCCAGGAGTTTTTCGTTAAAAGTGCTGATAGGGTGGAACTTATGGCCTTCTTGGGCATCTTTGGTGCAATTATCAGTGCTATCCAAATGTATTCTTCTCTCTCTCTCTCTCTCTCTCTTTGCCATTGTTATTCAACATCAACTCATCAAATTAATTATCACTTGTGCAACTCTATACGCAGAAGCTTACTTGAGCGTCATGAACTCATATCCATCCACTGGTCACCCGGGGCGGTAACTCTCTCTCTCTCTCTCTCTCTCTCTCTCTCTCTCTCTCTCATGTATCAATGAATATGACATGTTTGTTGCAGACGCTCCCGTTCGTTGGATTTTCTTTAGCCATGTTTGTGTTTTACTCGGGCGTTCCTGTTTTACTCAAGGTATTCTTTTCATCCTAAATATAATTATAACATTACAGTTTAATGTCTATTTATTAATTTTTATCACTGGATATGAATTTGGATGCAGATGAGTGGATCAACAATGCTGAATCTGTCGTTGCTGACTTCGGATATGTGGGCTGTTTTAATTCGGATCTTTGCATACCATGAAAAGGTAGACCACATCCTGAATTATTGCCATTATTATTGTTGTTGTTGTTGTTTGTTGTGTGTGACTGATTGATTCTAAATGAGTTTCGTTTGTGCAGGTAGATTGGATGTACTTCGTGGCCTTCGCTGCTGTCACGCTTGGACTCATCGTTTATTCAGTGTAAAATAATTTCACTTCATATCTTTCTTTTTAAAAACTAACATGTACATGTACTACACCAATTCGTTAGATGGTGGTGGAAATGTGTGTCCAACTGCAACGTTTCGCAAAATCAGTAGATTGGTGTAGCACATATACATATCTTACAGAATTTCCTGGTTTTAAATACACTACTTGTGTATATATTGCTTAATAATATGTGAGCAACTAATTCAGAGGCGATGAAAACGAGGGTGATGAGAAGAAAAACGTTGATGAGGAGGCCGGTTTGAGTGGTTCACATCGAGGAGCTCTTCGTATTGAAGGTTGAGCAACTCAATTTTGCAGGATTATTTTTTTGAAACAAATTTTGCAGGATTATTAGGAAGCATGATTACTACTTAAGGTTTTGTTTTTGTGTGTATAATTTTACTTGCAACATACCAAGAAAGTGCTTTCGTTATGGAGAGCTACTATACTACTCCCTCTGTCCCATTTTTGTTGATTCGTTTTTCTTTTTGGATTATCCTATTATTGATGGTCCGTTCCAAAAAAGAAAATAATTTTATACTAAAAAGTGTCTCGAATTTCGTCTCATACATTACTTTACACCTAAAATACAATTATCTTTAATCTATGCGCAAAAAGAAACATGCCAATAATATTGGGACGATGGGAGTATATAATTTGTCGCTGGTTATGGTTCTATTTGTTAGAGATCATTTTTTCTTGAATTTTTAAATGAACGGAGTAACCCTTGCAGAATTTGTTCCCAGCATTGACTTCCATTGAAATTCATCTGCCTAAACTCGACAGCCTCTCAAATTTTTTCCAGGCTACGCATTCAATTTATTTATTATTTGTTAGAAAATTAATTTGGGGTTACATGGGCAAATAAGTACAATTATTTTTATTACTATTTTAAATAAGGGGTTATGAGTAAAAAAAGGGAGCTATATTTAGAATCACCCCTAAATTTATTGATGTTAGGTTGTGTTTGTGTCCAAATATATATGGATACTGTCTAATAGCGATTTTTTTAAAAAAAAAATATATCCAATCAAAAAACAATTAATTCAATTATTTAAAAGAAGTAACTAATCTAATTAATCGAGACAAATGAAGACATTATAATCTAATACATGAAGATGAGAATAATTTCGAATATGAAGTAAATATGCTCACTTGATGCGAAATATCAAGAGCACATTAGAGAATCAAGGGCTACTTAGAGTTTATAAAAATACGATATAGTTTGTCTCTACGTTATATAAACACACGATATAATTTGCCACGTGATTGGATTTTATTATTTAAATATAAAAAAATTCATATTTTTTTTAAAAATTGTTTCATGAGTCAATATTAACAAGAAAATATTTATATCAAGATATGAATATTGTCTTACAAATCTTGACCCAGGAAATGACTACTCACACACAACAACAACAACAACAACAACAACAATAATAATAATAATAATAATAAAAATAATAATAATAATAATAATAATAATAATAATAAGCTTCTGAGAAAAAAAAAATTAATATGAACAGATATTCCTTCGACTTCCTCCTCTTATTCTTAGTCCTATTAATGCTCAAATTGAAGTCTCATATTCCTTTTCATGTTACCAACATCTTTAAAGTTATAGGTCACAAAAGTTTTGAATCGGACATGATTATAATTTATTATAAATTAGTTATTTTAAAAGAAAAATCAATAATATATTAAAAATAAAAAGTAAAGTACTAGTAGGTTTCAAAGTTAATTTTGATAATGAATAAAATGAAAGTTTAAACGTCCTTTTTCCCTCAAAACATCAAGTATACATTTTGGAGTTTCAAATGGTCTCTAGGTATTCTTACATTTTGTATCATTTTTGTAAAAAACAATTAATCATTTATGAATATATTATTAGATTTAAATATAAAATAAAATAAAAATCAAATATTGTTTCAAAAAATCATAAAAGAAAATATTGTATTTTGTATTGCAGAAAGATACCCCATCCGTCCACAATAAGTATATTACTTGTGGACGACACGAGTTTTAATAAAATTGTTGGTAGGTATTGTTTGAGTGAAAAAATAATCATATTTGAGTGGTGGAATAGTTTTTTTTTATATATAAATAATGAGTAATTGTGATGTTAAATAATAAATAGTAGTATCTAAAAAGAAAAGTGATTACATGAATACCAAATAAGATAATTGTAATATATTTATCGTAGATGAAGAGAGTATTATAAGATTCTAACTATTATATGAGAAACTAACAACTTTTGCACTACAAAAATCACTAAATACTTTTGAAGAGAGTATTATAAGATTCTAACTATTATAATATATATATAGTTTCAAATAAAACACATTCAAAAATAAGAAAAAGAATCTTATGAAGAATTATTATCACTTACTTAATTATAGGAATGTGATAAAACTCAGTAGCTTGCTTCTCAGCTAAATTAATAAATAAATAAACATATATATTGGAGATAATAAATAAAATAAAATGAAAAATGAGTTGCTTTGATGAGTGATATCCAACAGCTAAGTGCCAAAATTTGTACATAACTGCAGGTTTTTGTAAGCTATGTGGTGGGATTAGTAATTTGAACAAGATTAGGGTTGAATTTGAAAATTGTTAGAAAATAAGGAGCCTAAATGCAATTTGTTCCAGGGTATAACGAAATGAGAAAAAAAAAAGCATCCTTGGGAAATCACACTGATCGAACCCTGACTGGCTTCTCTTGCTTTTGTATCTCTCGTTTTCGCGAAGGTAAGAACAATCTACAAACTGATGCTACTTGTTGACGTTTGCAATTTTTTTTTGGAACGGATTTATGTAAATTTATTCGAGTACTGGAAATGATCAGTATAATTCAGACCTTTATTGCATATGATGCATTTGATTTTGTTTTATCGTATAATTATACAAAATTAGTTGTCAATCTGTGTTTTGGGTGTTCACATATGTTGGATTTCACTTGTACGTAATTTTTGTTTTGTTGTTTGTTTGTGAGTTACGATGGATGGAATCATTTGAACTGATATCTTAATTAAAAATAAAATAGAAAGGAATGAGAAAGAAGGTGAATTTCGAGGGATAATAGGAGACTGAAGGGAGATCGAAATCATGGGAATGGAAAGGAGTATCCTTTATTTTGATTTTGGAGTACTTCCAGTTTCAGTATAAAGTAGCATGATTTATTAAGGCTATGCAGGTGATAAATCGTTTCGTGATCTGTGAGGTAAATATGATCAGATACAAATGTCGGATGAAATGGTAACTTTATAAGTCCGACTGCCTTACTGAGAAAACGACCATTCCATGGAGATTGAAATTAGGATCATGTTTAATACATTAGCATGTTCTTGCATTTTTGTGCAGTCTGAGAGCATTAGTCATACACTTGAGAACCTGCTGTTGTGTATGTGTGAATGTATGTGCACGTGTGTATGGATCTGTACATTTTCCATAACTTCTTAATTATGGTTCTTTTGTGTGTTTGAATGCTTGGGCGGCCAATTATGTTCGAGTGTGTGATGATCTGTAGAGATTACTCTGTTTTGTTCTCAGGATCTCATCTATGTTTGTGTGTCTGTACCTTTTAATGAATCTTTTTTTCCCCTCCTTACGGAAAACAATTGTAAGTGTAAGTTCATTTCATTTGTTGGTGTAAAGATCTTGTTTCTTGTTGTACATAGATGGGGCACTCCCTCTCCTCTCTTGCTTTTAGAGGTTCTATAACAGAAGCAATTGCTGAATCAAAACAACAGAAGAAACTTTTTGTTGTCTACACTGCAGGTAATCATCTTGTAATCCACTATTAGTAGCAAAGATCCACTTGCCACATTGGGGCCTGGGAAGGAAAGAACTCTCAAATTTTCTTAACCAAAGAGACTAGGCATTAGCTTGTGCTTAGCTTTGATTTGAATTATAGCAAGATGGTGGAACACAAATTAAGTTGCTTAACTATATGTTTGTGCAAGCATGTGCTACTGTTTTATTTGGAAAATATTGTTGGTAACTATGTAGAACTCATAGGAGTAAGAATCATACTGAGGGAGCATCCTAGAGAAAATTGGATAACAACTGGCTGAAGGATGAATACCTGATGTATTAGTAAATGTAGTAGTACTTGGAGACCAAGACAATGAATCACAAATTTGAGTGTTCAGACTCTAGCTTTTCATAAAATACTGATGCCTTGTCTATTTCTTTTAATTTTTGTAAAGACAGAGAGCTGTCAGTTATAGTTTGAGAGAGAGAAAGTGCCTCACTGTGCAAATCCAAATTTTTTACCAAAAAAACTTATATGGAATGAAAGTTATGCTGCAATCTGGGGTAAAATGTGAAGAAGGAATATATCAATATGATTTTTCTGTTACCAGATGCGGTTTCTCTAACATAGAATCACAGATCATACTTCTAGAATTTCTATGGTGATGCTTTTCTACAAGCCTTTACAATTGGAAATCTGGGATTCATCATGGTTTATGTTTAGCTTCAAATATAAAGAAGCCTCTCTTGTTTAATTGAGCTAATGATTACTGGCATCAGTTAACTAGGCTAAAGGGATAGGAACTCTAAGCTGATTTGGGAAGTTGCTATTGTACTTGGACAGAAATTCTCTGAACTATCTAATTTACTGAGCTTAATCTTATTGTTAGCTTATGCTGAGCACTATCTGGCGCTCTTAGTATTTTAAACTCGCTTGGATGTTTTCCTATCTGTATCTAGTATTTCTTGCTAGTTTGCAAGGTACTCAGGCCTTTTTCTATATATGGCTTATGATTTACTCTTTGTTGGCATAGTTTTCGAGATCATATGTATTATTTCTTCTAATGTTTAGTGTTCAGTAAAGGAGAATTCCTACTTATGGCAGTATATATTTTTTGTTCTAGGTGACAATCCAGACTCCAAACTCTTAGAAACATCCACATGGATTGATCCAAAAGTAGGTTTGATAACCCTTCATGCACAGACAAATTCCTTTATATGCGAATAATTTGTGGAATGAAAAATTCGGTACCTCTGTAATTGTTCTTATGAACTTATAATGCATCAAGGTTTCTGCGACGGTGTCAAAGTACTGCATTTTGTTGCACATCTTGGAAGGAAGCTCTGAAGCACTGAATTTTTCGGCAATATGTATCCTTTACATTGCTTAACATGTAAATTCCTTTTTGTAGCTGACCTGGCTAATGAGGCCAGTTTTCCAAAATCTTCTCAATATATAATATGCCTGACAATGATATGTGCATGGAAGGTAAAAAGAGTATTTTACAGCAGATAGCAGCAAGGACATTTTAAACTATAACTCTTTTTAAGGTTAAAGTATATTATTTATTGTTAATGGAGTAATGAAGTATGGTGGTCTTCATTTCTCCCATATCCCTCTGCCCTTGTCTATCAATTGGTAGGGTTGTCTTGGACTGAGTAGGCTTTGAAGCACTTATAGTGGTAAAGTTTGTGTCCTTGCATCAAACTCTGCAGACCCACAACAATTTTTCCCTTGTATAGCTGCTGTTGGATACAACGGTGTACTACTTTGGCAGAAAGGTATTTTCTTACTAGTACAGAAACTTGTTTCATGCAGCAGTTGATGCTTGTATGTTTTAGAGTGTTTTTTTACGTTTTGTTCTGCTTTCTGATTGGAAAATTTGCAGAGGGTTTTGTCCAAGCCGACGTGCTTGCTTCCAGTCTCGAGAAGGCTTGGTTGAGTCTTCATGTTCAGGTGGGTCATGCTGGTATTTGCTACAGTAAAAAATATTAATGTCTTTTGTACTAAAACCCCTATTCCCTTCCTGCCAGTTTCAATATCTTAATTGCCCTTTGAACCATTATTACCCACTAATGTAGTCTTTTCAATGATATATTTATTTGTTTTGGTAATTGCAAGTTGCCCTCTAGATTATCGGAGTCTAACCCTTACGAAAAAAAGTTGGTTGCAATTTGCAAAATCAGCGACTCAACTATGAGTTGGTGCATTATGTTATCTGTTGTAAAGGTTTCAAAAAATGGATTTGTGAATTATGTTAGTTTGCTGTAAAATCATAGTGAAAATTGGTTCTGTTTTGTTTTCTTTGTTTGACATCTGCAAGACTGATTTAACTGATTTTTGTTTAAAAGTGAACCAGTCCATACAGAAGAACATGTCGGGTATCGGTTTTAGCCTGCCTTTTATTTGACTTTCAATGATAATTGATATCTCTGTATCTTTCCATTCTTGTCTCCCTCCTGGAACCTTCATTAATTCCTTTAAAAGGCTCTTTTTCACTGCCGCCACCACCATCAACACATGCATCTTTTGTTCTCTCTTCCACTTTGATCGTGTTTTCCTTTCATTTCAGCCCTTTCAGCCCCAAGCTAAACGTTTTTTGCTGGTTTTCCAGTTTACTTATGGTTTTATTCTGATTTTTTGTTGTAATTGCATTACTTAAGGTATGAATTGATACTTTTTAGTACTTAAAGCGTATTATGCTCTGAATCTTGTGGTTCAGGAAACAACTGCTGCTTTCTTGACTGCTGCACTTGCTAAGCAAACTGCTTCTGGATCATCTGAGGTTGCTTCTCCTGAGCAAGTGAGAGCATGGACAGATGTGTCAACTTCAACGACAAATGGTGCTACCCCATCTATGGATGCTGGACAACCCATGCATTCAGAGACAAAAGAATATGTTAATTCAAACAAAGATGCATCCGAGGTCGATCTATTTTTGCGTTGGTTAACATATGTGCTAACTGTATTCTGCCGACATTAAATTAAATTAAATTGATGTCTTTCAATTTACAGGGTACAAATTCAGAAGGAGATGATGTAGCATTACCCAAACTGGCTATTGCCAATGAGTTGGAAAGTGGTGTTATTGATCAGTCTATCTCCAAAACTGAAACAGGAAACACATCAAAGAACCCGGTTGAGATATGCCCAAATAACCCTAAAGCTGCATTGCCTGTTGCAGAAAGCAATAATAGAGAGATTATCAAAGAAGCCACTGAAGTGGCACATGTTAATACAGAGGATGCTATAGCAGTTGAGAAAGCTGAAGCTTCAGTTTCCTCTACCATTAAATCAAATGATGTTTTTTTAAATATCAGATTGCCTGATGGTTCAAGCTTACAAATGAAGCTTTCCATGACGGATAACTTGAAAATGGTCAGAGATTATATTAATGAAAATCAAACGAGCAGCCTGGGCTCCTTCAGTATAGCTATTCCATACCCTCGCAAGGTGTTCAACGACCCAGGTGTGCTTCGATTGCTAAGATTTCTTGTAGCAGCAATACATAGCTTTGATATGATGTTCTGTTTACTGCGTGAAATGTTGTTGATTTACTTTATGCAGTCGTTTTGTTGTGATATTGTATCACTGTCACTCTACCAAAATATCCGCGGTCTTATGTTTTTCCATTTGGCTTTTATCATGTGCGCAGATATGGAAAGCACATTATCCGAATTGGGCCTTTCCAACAGGCAGGCATTGATAGTGGTTCCGCAGAAGCAAAATAACTCCCAATATAGGGGAGGGTCGTCACAGTATCAAAGTCATTCCTCAAATGAAGCTGGCTCTTCGAATGCAAGTGAAGGATACTGGGGTTCTGTGAAAAGAATCTTATCTTACGCAAACGTTTTCTCTTACCTTGGCAGAAGTAATTCAACAAGCGTGGCTCAATATAGTAAGTGTACTAGTTCTCAGGCTTTGTAAATTCATGTGTATGGAAAGTCCTTGCTGGTATGTTTTTTAGGGTTAATTGTACTTTATAACCCAAACTTTGACCCTATAGTTACTTTATAATCTGAATTTAATTATATTACAAAAATATCCGGAGATAAAAAAATTCGGCGATGGAAAGCTGATTTGGACTGCCGGAGTTTGAGATGGATTTTCGCCAATATATATGAAAATACGTGGAAATTATATTTTTGGAGAATTATACCATGGCCAGAATTTTGGCGTGGTGGTGACTTTATGGCCTAAATTTTGGGTAGATTTTTTTTGTTGGTAAATTTGTATACCATGGACTGCTCTCTGTTTCGCAGGTTCAAATCCTTCACTCCAGAATACCCTAAGTGATGGCAGGGGTAGAGTTTCTGGGATGCACTCATCTGAGCAAAGTGCTCCTACAACGGCTAGTGGCAGCAACAGCAGGAGTCGTCCACTAACTTCTAGCTTTGGAGGCAATATCCACACCTTAAGACATGATGACGATGATGAAAGGTTCAACGACAAAAATACCTTTTGGAATGGAAACTCTACACAATTTGGCGGCAACGATGATCGAAAGTAAGTCGTGTTATTTCTCTTTGTCTACTGTACAGTAAAGATCTGATTCCAAGTCACCGGTATATTTTACTTTCAATAGTTTTCTTCAAACTAACTCTTATAATGGATGAATGTATACACATATATATGTGGGTAATAAACTAATTTTTTTTGGTGGTGATATGTTATTGCTTCATTAAATAAGCATCAACGGCTCTCAGGGCTAGTGTAAAGATAATTATTTCTATAATAAGTTATGAATGCGTTGGTTTTTTGGTTCCTTGTATCTGCTGCATGTTCGTTGCCCTTATTATTATGAACTCCAATAATTGTTTGGTTCCTTCATCAGAGTTGAGTTAGAGTTGATTTATAATGATTAGTGACCAATGATTGTTTTGTTTGATACATATTTTTAAGGTCACGGCAGATGGTGATAATAAATAATTAAGAGATGTGAAGATAAGGTTTGATCTCGAATTAATAGCTAGGTTATTCAGACACGAGAAAGTCTTGATACGAGTAGGACACTTGCTATATGTAGGTTTCATTAATGGGATTATTTCAAAGAATTACAAAAATGAATAGAATTGGATTATCGGTTATGCAGGGTTTTTAGAAATAGTCCATTTTCATCTACATAGGTTTTTTGTTCTTTTTTTTTGTCCATTTCATATATATTTATATTAGGTATGAAATTTGTATAGGATGTGTATATAATATATACTTATACATTTATGGAGGAGAAAAATATATTTGAAAAAAAAATTATAGATAAATGTAAATGCGTGGATGTGATACTTGTAGAAATAATATGCATATATGGTATATACATATTTATAGTTTCGGAAAATTGTTAAAATGTCAAATCAGTAAATGGTGAGTCTTACATATATACGTAAATATCTGACCTGGGTGAAATTATACTATATACATATATTTACGTTTTTTTGAAGCAATATACATAGATAGATTACATTTACGAAAGGAAAAAAAAGTAGTTGAGTCAAATCATAGGATTTTCTGAGTATGATTTCAGTCCATTTTCTTTTCGGACCATCTTAAAATTATTAAGAGCCATGCATGCACTTCCTTTTCCGACTCATTATGTTTATCCGATCGATTTTTATTTATTTTCTAACTTTTCTTTTCTTAATAAGGTGCTAACTTCTAAAATGTAATGCAAAATATAACATATAACCCATTGAAGAGTCGCAGCAGTAGACGTAAGTACTGATTAAAGACAATTTCGTGAAGATAATATTCTTTTTTAAGAGGAAAATTCTATCACGAAACTTCAATTTGGTACTTCACTAGATGGCGTTGGAACTAATATCTGTTTTTTTCAATGCCTTAGAATTTCATCATAATTTTGTTTTTTTAAAGAAAAAACTAAGAAAGTTATAGTTGATATTAGGGTTATTTGTTATAATCACAATACTTATTGTCATTTTGAAATTATAATATGACTTGCAATCATTTCGATTATAACATCACGTTTGATGATTTTACAATCACAATACTTATTGTCATTTTGAAATTATAATATGACTTGCAATCATTTTGATTATAACATCACGTTTTGATTATAACATCACGTCTGACGTTTCTATTAAAATTTTCATGTTGCTGGCATTAATCCACGTGCAACGATGTGTAATTATTTGTCCTTAAATTTATGTCGAATGATTAAAATTCAATTATCATGTTCCATTTTCAGTTGCAGTCGAGCACCAACTTAGCGTGTTTGATGAAATTATAAAATTTCTTTAAAACAACTTATAATTTCAATCAATGATTTGACAAATTAAGTTGTTAGAGAACATAAGTTTTCAAAATAGTTTAAGAGCTTATGTTCTATTAAAAAGCTCCAAACTCAACTTATTTTTAATGATCTTATAAGTTACACCAAAACTATAAAATAATCTCGATATATTTTCTATTTTCATGTTTACCATTATATGTTATCCAAATACTTTAGCGTCTTATGTTTATTAAACACCATATCTTATAAGTTCTTAAAACAACTTATAACTCATTTGTTTTATGTTTCTAAATAAGTTTAGCCAGGTGTTTGATCGAAATTATAAAATTTCAACAATTTTTATGTTGCTTTTTATAAGCTCAACCAGTCTCACAACAACTTCGATCAAACACCATCTTTTATATTCAATTTTGTCAGAAAGAAATTGAGCATGTTGTAACTATAAAATAATTTAACTCTTAAGCTATAAATTTCTTGGGATGTGTTCAAAAAATTAATATTTATTATCCTAAGTGATTATTTGGATGTTCGTCACTTTACAAATTTTGTGAGATTACGATTTAAATGGGGATAAAGGATAAAGTTGCATGGCAAGTAATGACAAACTAGTAAAATAGAAGATTAAAATCGAAATATTATAATTATAAGAAAAAATGAATTCGGATGGAATCTTGGATCTTCCATTCACTCCCGACCCTATCCCCATTCCCATGTTGACATGTCGTTTGGCGGCTTTCACATCTCCACGTAAATTAGAATCCCAACTCTGAATTAAATCATGTAGAGAATAATATGTAGTCTGCCTAATTCCATCGATCATATTTATCTATTTAAATTAAAATTTTATAATAATTAATATACATCAGTTTATCTATTTAAATTAAATTTTAATTTTGATCAACAAATTACACTTGAACTTAATTTAATCATAATAAAAGGGCACATGCGTCATCTTCGACACAGGAATTAAATCCATACTACACAAACCCATCACCATTCACCACCACCACCACCTTACAACCTCTAAAGAATCTCCACACTTTCAAACCCCAAAATTCCTTCCTAAAATCATCCATTCAATGGCTGCTTCCGTCTGCATTTCCCGCCACCCAATCCGAGCTCCACTCTCCAACCTATTCCCCACCAAAACACCCCTCTTCCACTCCACAAACCTCACAACCGCCGTCGGCGCAGTCGCTGTCGCCGTCGCCGTACGGTGCACCCTCCGTCGACCCGACTACGCCCCCAACCACATCCCCGACCCCAGGTACGTCCGCGTGTTCGACACCACCCTCCGCGACGGCGAGCAGTCCCCGGCGCCACCATGACCGCCGAAGAGAAGCTCGGCATCGCCCGCCAGCTCGCCCGCCTCGGCGTCGACGTAATCGAGGCCGGATTCCCCGCCTCCTCCACCTCCGACTTCGATGCAGTCAGGCTGATCGCCGCCGAGGTCGGGAGGGCCGACGCCGATCACGTCCCTGTCATCTGCGGCCTCGCGAGGTGCAACGAGAGGGACATCGAGAGGGCATGGGAGGCGGTGAAGGGAGCGAAGAAGCCGCGGATCCACACGTTCATCGCCACGAGCGAAATCCACATGAATTACAAGCTGAAGATGACTCCGCAGCAGGTTGTTGATAGGGCTAGGTCTATGGTGGCTTATGCTCGGAGTTTGGGCTGCGACGACGTCGAATTTAGCCCCGAGGATGCCGGAAGGTATGCCCGCCATAATTTCTTCATTATCTCATCTTTGGTATGTGGTTGTGAAGAAACGTGACTTTTTATTGATTGAATTTTCTAGTTTGGACAATGACACGGCATATTGTCATCACAATATGTTTGTTGATTTTTTAGGTAAGTTTTGATTGAAATAGGTCTTAACCGAATTGAGTTTTCAGTCCACGAAATGTGCTCTTCACTTACCTAAACATCTTAAGGTTCCAAACTATGGTTTGGGACTTTACTTCAGAAGATAGTTAACAGTGAGGGCTGCTGAAACGTGAACATTTAGTGTTTTGAATTTTCTGGTTGGGTTCCTATATTTTCGACAATAACTGCATATTGTCATCACAATATATTTGTTAATTTTTGGGTAAGTTTTGATTGAAATAGACCTTTATCCGAATTGAGTTTTTAATTTGATTCCATGAGATGTGCTTTTCACTTATCTTCCAAACTATGGGGGTGTGTGTATGTGTTCCCCCTAATCAGTACTGATTCTGAGAATAGTTGAATTTGATTATATTGTGCCTGGTAAAATTCCCAGATATTGTTGCTGACTTTAGGAAACCATTTTTGTGTTGCTTGCTCACATCCCATGTAAAAAAGTTTGTTTTAGATGCCTGCTTGCAACAATGGACTTGTTTGTCGAACCACCATAATAGCCTTCTCACTGCCCTTTCTCACAGTCTTTTACTGAAAATGTATTATTTGCATCGCACTAATAAGGCATCTTTCCACATTGAATTTTCACCTTTCTCTCTTCTCTAACCTTCTCTCACAGATCAGACAGAGAGTTTCTTTATACAATTCTGGGAGAAGTTATAAGTGCAGGAGCAACAACTCTTAATATTCCTGATACAGTTGGCTATACTTTGCCCAATGAATTTGGTCAACTGATTGCTGATATAAAAGCCAACACCCCTGGAATTGAAAATGTGATAATTTCAACACACTGTCAGAATGACCTGGGACTTTCTACTGCTAATACCTTAGCGGTATGCATTTATTTCCTTGCCATGACTAATATGTCCGAGTTCATATTATAACCAAGAGCTTATCGGATTACAGGGGGCACATGCTGGTGCAAGGCAAGTAGAGGTTACCATCAACGGCATTGGTGAAAGAGCTGGAAATGCCTCGTTAGAGGAGGTGAGCTTCTTCTATTTGTAAATTAATTTTCTTTCTCCACCTAATTACCAAACTGTCTTCTATGTGGCTTAAAATAGCTTGAAGCTCCTCCTGACCCAAAGTACTGCTCATGTCTCCTGCACGTAATAAAAACATCCATCTATCATGCATATGCATGAGCATGAAGCAGTTTATGAGTTTTAATTATTTATATATATGATGTAATAACCAAATAAACTTGCAATAATATGGAAGTGTTACTCTGCTTTTTCACACATTGAATATGTTAGGTGTTCGTCCCTATAAAGACTGAAGGAGATGCATCTGTTGGACTACTGTCGGGTAGTGACGACATGAAGTTGAAGTGATTAACTGGTTTGTGAATGATGAAAGGAAGAATGAAAAATGAGAAAGGAATGAAGAAGCATTTAGGCCTTTTTTAAGAATCGTCATCCCTGCCACTGTGGATGCATTTATCATTTTTCTCCTGAAAACTAACCGACTTTTCCACTTCACTGCAGGTTGTGATGGCCTTGAAATGCCGTGGAGAGCAATTACTAGATGGTCTTTATACAGGGATCAACACACAACACCTTGTTATGGCTAGCAAAATGGTATAATCCAATTACCTTTTAGTTTATTGAACTTTTTCGCCTATGTTTTACACTTTTTATAATGGACTTGTAGGTTGAGGAGTACAGTGGGCTGCGCATCCAGCCACACAAAGCAATTGTTGGAGCTAATGCGTTTGCCCATGAAAGTGGCATCCATCAGGTTGGTGTTTGAACACAATGTGTATCTGGGAACTTGATTTTCTTTCAGTAGCAGGGGAAGAATACAGGGTAATTACATAATCCTCTTTATTTTCACTTTGTTATACACGTGTCAGTGTAACATAGAATGCACTGTTGCATGCTAAAAAGATCTAAATTAGTTGCATTCCATGCTTAATCAAAAAGTATGAGAAAAATGCTCATAGGTCCTTGTTTGCTGCTGAAAATCATCCATCCTAGTTCTGAATGTTTCGTCCAACTCATATTTTGTGAACCAAACTTTCACCAGTGATTTGAGTGATAACCTGAGGCAATGATATGTAATATTTTGGTCCGCTTTCTGATTTCCATTTGTGCAAGTTAGCTCCTAGTTTAAGCTGAAAGCTTGGAGGGTTTTGGAGTTTCGTAAAGATCATAGCTACTTGGTTCCTAATAAGCTCCCATACATAAGAACAAAGATCAAAGATCAAAATGTATTTCCAATCTGTTCATTATAATTCCAGATTTTTCTTAATGGGGAAAAACGGGCTGCTTCTTCAATTTTAGAGTTTTACTCATATTATTTCCTTACTTTTGTTTTTAACATCTTTGTGTGTTTCTTGTTGCTAATATATATCTGCTTTCTTGCTAAGTTGCTATCATAATTTAGATTTTTTTAATGTTAAAGTTATAACTTAAACGTATTTTGTGAAACTAGCATAGTATGCTCTCACAAATCCTTTTTATGTCAAATACATTGGACTTCTCTTTTTTAGGATGGAATGCTTAAACATAAAAATACATACGAAATTATATCTCCGGAAGATATTGGACTTATTCGCTCAAATGAGTCTGGTATAGTGCTTGGGAAACTCAGGTATACTGGAAGTACCATGTTAAAGCTGCTTTAATGGAAGTTGATGCATTCTCCTCTCCCTTCAATTCTTGCAAGTTTCAAGTTTTGTGATTGAGCTTTATTCAGATGAAAAATATAAAGTATTATAGAACTGACATGCTGGACCTTGTGCTTCCACCAACTTGTGATTTTTCTGTATATTGACATTGTAATTTTACATCAAGAGTAGTTGTAATTCGGTATATTATACTCCCTCCGTCCCAACCAAGACGACCCATTTCTTTTCGGCACGGTTATTTAGGAGAAGTATATAAAGTGATTAAAGTGATAAAAAGTAGGTAGGTCACACAACTTTTGAAGAAATAATTATTTCCTAAAAATGTAATATGCCATCTTGGATGGGACAACCCAAAAAGGAATACAGGTCATCTTGGGTGGGACGGAGGGAGTATAATTCAGTTTTCTTCAATGATATAATGCAAATTGTTACTTTTTCTTAATATAATCTACTTGTGGTTTAAGATTTTCCAAAAGTTGTGCGATTACCTTTGCCTTCATGGAAAAAATTAAAGATTATTTTGTGCATGGAAGAACATTTTCTGTACATTACTTGTTTCTTTGACATTCTGTATACAGCGGACGCCATGCTTTGAAAGTGAAAATGTTGGAGGTAATTGAAAATACAAGTTTGTATGGAAGTTTCGTTGATTTTCCTCAATAATGTATCAACTTATCTTTAATGAATGATGTGGTTGCAGCTTGGATATGATATTGATGGCAAGGAACTCGATAGTCTTTTCACACGATTCAAAATAGTAGCAGGAAACAAAAAGGTACGTTTATGAATCTCTTGGTACGTATTTGCTGATTGGCTTGAGAAATGCACCTAAGATTTTTAATATTCTTGGTGTTCTCAGGCTATAACAGATGATGACCTAATTGCTTTAGTTTCAGACGAAATATTCCAACCTCAGGTTGTCTGGAAACTTGTAGACATACAGGTACGTCTATGTCCTACTTTCTCAAGGTAGTGATTGGTCATATTAAATTAGCATTGGCCTTAATGTTCCTCGTATCCAGGTTACATGCGGGACCCTTGGCCTTTCTACTGCGACTGTTAAACTTGCTGATGTGAATGGCGACGAGCATATTGCTTGTTCAGTCGGGACCGGACCAGTTGATGCAGCGTATAAGGCGGTTGATCTCATTGTTAAGGTCTGAAGCTCAATGTGATTACGGGCTGCTTGACATAACTAATTTATCTGCAGAAATAAAACAATTGTCCATATTCCATTTACATATTTTAGTTTGGGACAATGATAGGTTCCTGTGATGTTGGTGGAGTACTCCATGAATGCAGTTGCGGAAGGTATCGATGCTATAGCAACAACAAGGGTTCTAATCCGTAGAGACGGTGCTGCTGCATCAAACGGAGTTGCTGTCAGCCGCGCTTTCAGGTAGGTCGTTTTTGCTTCAGACTGCAACAAGTAAGCAAAGTAAAGGTGCACTTTCACATTTTGACGTTATCTCCGGTCACAGCGGAACGGGAGCTGAGATGGATATCGTCATCTCCAGCGTTCGTGCCTACATCGGTGCGCTCAACAAGATGATCGGCTTCCAGACCAACCAGGTTGAGGGGTTTCCTGTCCGGTAAGGGTTTTATTACGTTTTCTTTCATTTGTTTCTTTAAACGACAGTCGGGGGTCGGGTGGAGGGATGTATGTTTGTGGTGTGCTTGAAAATATTGTAAATTATCTAAAATAATATGTAATGCTAATCTGTAAAAGTAATGTTATTATATCATGTTTTTAGTTTTATTTTGCTCTATTCAATTATTGATTGGTTGTTTCAAATAAGGAGAAATAATTGATGCGACGAACATTCTGTACTTGTATTTTGAAATCAATTATAACTCTTTTAGAAAGACAAATCAATTTTTTGAGTTTTCCTAAAATGATAAAGTAGATTTCCGTTATACAATAAATACGAGTAAAAAATAATCTATTATTACAATCAACTACTCTGTGATAGTTTTACTTTTCAAATATTGAAAAAAAGATGAGTGCTTATAAAGATAAAAATAGAATGAGATAAGTGCTTATATACCCATTTGCTCCTTATAAAGATAAAAATAGAACTCGAAAGAATGGTCGAATAATTTGACTAACCTAAACGTGAACTAAATATCCTAATCGCAACATTTCTGATTTTTGTTAATTTCAAATCCTAAATTAATTTTTAGCAATTTAAGGAGCAAATGGGTATATACACATATTAGAGGGGGCAAAGTGAGAATCCATCATCAAATAAAATACATTGCGCCTTTTGAAAAGTAACTACAATAACGTTCACTTGGTTTGAAGTTTGAACAATTAAAAGAAAGGAATATGCAGTTTCTTTTTTTATTAAACCTGGTTTGTTGAAGCAGTGTTTCTATTATTGTTTATTCTTTTTTATTATGAAGAAATTAAACTACAATTGCCAGATATTTCCCCGAATAAACAAAATGATTGACATATGAAAAAGCAGTTTATGAAGGAATAAAATATCTGTTTGTTTCGTTTATCGGAAACGAATGAATACACGCACTACACACACGAAACCAACATTTACGACTGCCTTTTTCTCCAATCTACTCCACCGCCCTCTCTGTGCAGAATCTCTCTCTCTCTCTCTCACACACACACACACACACACACACACACACAAAGAGACACACAAACTCTCATATACACTTTCCCCTTCATTCGTTGGTTTATTTGCTTTGCTTGGCTGTCCGCTCACCTGTATTCTCACCCCTATTTTTTTCTTCCGATCCGCTTTATTGTTAATTCCAATCGACCCTAATTCAGCCCTCCCCGTATATATAATACCAAAAGATTGGGTATTAATTTATTCTGTGTAGACAGAGTCGCACACAACGCAGAGAATTAAAGGTGAGGAGAAAAAGGGCAGACAGGAAATAGAATTTAAAAGCGCCCCATGAATTTCGGTTGGTTTTTTCCTTCTCTTTAATGGCTTTCATTATCTTGAAATTCCGATTTTGAATCGTATTTATATGTATCATTGCTTCCGTGTCTCCTCTGGTTTTGGGGTCTCATTTTCGCCTTGTTCTCTTTCTTGGATTATCTTTTTCTCGCCGGTCATCGTTTGTCGTTGAATTGTGATTGTGTTGGAACGGCGATGGACAATCGGCATGGTTTGGTGAGACTGTCTATTGGAGTCTGGATTTATGGTTTGATGAAATAAATAAAGCTCTGTGATGTTGGGTCTTGTTTTTGGATTGATTCTGAGGCCTTGGGATGTGGGCAACCTTTGTTTCTTAAGTAATTTTTAATTCTGGCACTGCGTAACTTCTAATCAAGCGGGCTGCCCTTTTTTGTTCTACCAAAAATGCTTGACATGGGAACATTTGCCTTTTCTTTTCAACTACCTGCTTTTGTGTGGTCGTTTTTTTTTTTTTTTTTTTTATATTTTGTCTTGGGTATTTTACGAGGCTATGTGGTGATGGTGATTGTTTGTCTTGGAAATCCTTATTGTCTTGCTTGCTTTCTGGTTAGATATCGTGTTTTGAGGCATGTCTCGTCTGTCTAAGGGGGGCATAATGTGCTATGACATGAAAAAAAAATCTTGATTTCTGTATCGATGCATAGAATTGGGACGAATCATTTGTGGTGGGTCGGTGGCTTGTGCTTGTTGTTTTGCCAAGTTCTTGGATACAAGGGAACAGTCCCTGATAATTTAATGTAAAAGAGCAAAGAAACTTTGCTGCCCATGAGATAGTAATTTATAAGTCTGTACATAGTTATCGATAACATAGGAAGCGTTGATAGTTGGTCAGGATCATCAGGTATGTGTGTCTATAAGTTAATAACAGCTTTCTTTTGCTAAATAGCAGTTCTTTTGTCTTATAATCTTGAAGATTGTTGTCTGCGACATTTTTGTTGGCTTGGCAGAGTTTTCATTATTTGGTGATGATCTTAATTTCTTACTGAAGCAATGTGTAGTCCAATAGTTCTGATTGTGTGTCTGTTTGAACATGTGCATATTATGTCTGGTGATGTTCGACTTATACATCATGTGATACATTTTCAACTTGACTGACAATGTTAGGCCCAGGCTCCTCCTCCCGGTCACTTTGTACGCTTGGAGACCAAGAGTGCTGAAGATAATCTTTATTTGAGAAAGAGAACAAGGATGCGTAGGTGGCTGTGCTGCACCTGCCAAGTAGAGGAGTCCTATCAACCCAATGAAAATGAACACCTCAAGAGTCCAAGGGATCATGCTGATGGTAAGTCCTTTATTCAAGCATTAAGGATAGCTGCTATTAATATGAAATATTTTTCATTATTTTATGTTGATACTATATATTCCCTTAGCTTATCTCAGTCGAGGGTAGAAACAGTTATAAAAGGATAAATGCACCTACTGCATTTTTAACATTTGTTCTTTCATGATTTGAGAGAGAGAATAAATAGTTGTGATTTTACTTCTCTCCTTGTACTTGCAGGAAATATTGCACTTCTTTTCCTTAAAAAATTATGTAAATCTCCTAGCAGTTCATGTTGCTTACTGTGGAGAATAATAGATCAGAATACTTAAGTGCACATGAGCACCTGTCTGTTAAAACTCTGCTAGATAAAACTGAGAAAAATAACTAGTTCTAAGTACTAAGAGAAAGAGTCTTCTCCTCAGTTAACTCTGAAATTTTTCTTTCTTTGTTGTTGATCTCTCATCCTTTGGAAGTTTTTTTTACTATGTTCGTCATGTTCTGTTGTGATGTGAGTCATGTTCTTCCTCTGATAAACTGGAGTCCAGGTTCCATCTTTGGATGAATGCAACATTTTAAGTTGGAAACATTCAGATTGATGCATCTGTGAATTTTGTCTCCTGATGTAATATGCATTTTCTGACAATCAAATAACATGTATAAATTGTATCAGGATTGTGTTTGATTCCATTGAGATTCATAACATAGTTTGGTCATCTGCTTTCTGTCTCATAAATACTTGTGTGCACAACTAGGGCACCAAAGAAACTCAAAGGCATCTGCTCCGATGAAGCCCGAAGTTCAGAAGGCAGTACCTCCTATTGAGGTACCTTCTCTCTCCCTTGAGGAACTGAACGAGAAAACCGACAATTTTGGATCAAAGGCGCTAATTGGTGAAGGATCATATGGGAGAGTTTACTTCGCGCAATTGAATGATGGGAAAGAGGTTGCTGTCAAGAAGCTCGATGTATCTTCTGAGCCTGATTCAAATGTTGAGTTCTTGACTCAGGTATACTACATTTGTTAGCTTGATAGGGAGCTTTGCGGTTCCCTGAAATATGCAATTTTGTTTTTCCATTTGTATTGACTCGTCAGGACATGACTGATTTCTGCTTAGGTTTCGATGGTATCAAGATTGAAACATGATAATCTTGTTGAGTTGCTTGGCTACTGTGTCGATGGCAATCTCCGTGTCTTAGCTTATGAATTTGCTACCATGGGATCTCTTCACGACATTCTTCATGGTATGTAGCTTGCTCTTGATTAATATTTCTTACTTGCTCTACGAACTAAAAATCCTTTTTAATACAGGAAGGAAAGGAGTGCAAGGGGCACAACCTGGTCCTACACTTGACTGGATGCAACGGGTTAAAATTGCTGTTGAAGCTGCCAGGGGATTGGAGTATTTGCATGAGAAGGTTCAGCCATCCATAATTCATAGAGATATTCGATCCAGCAATGTACTTCTTTTTGAAGACTACAAGGCCAAGATTGCTGACTTTAACCTTTCAAATCAAGCTCCTGACATGGCTGCCCGGCTTCATTCGACTCGAGTTCTGGGAACCTTTGGTTATCATGCTCCAGAGTAATGACCTTGTCTTTCTCCATTAGACCCCCCTTCCCTTCTTTATGATGTTATGTCAGAAGATGTGATTGATCTTGGTTCCTGATAGATAGCAAGATTTTGATTCCTGATAGGTAGCAAGATTTTGATTTTGAATAAATCTGATGATATCCTTGTAAATCTAACCAACCTTGGTTCTTCTAGGAACTGTCAATAAACTTAGTTGCAAAAACCTCCTTCTGTATAGATCATAGAAGAGCGATGTTTATAGCTTTGGGATTGTTCTTCTTGAGCTGTCAATAAACTTAGTATTCGTTTGATAATGTTTATATTTGCGACTTCATTTAATTTTGTTTATATTTGTGACTACAGGTATGCAATGACCGGACAATTGACACAGAAGAGCGATGTTTATAGCTTTGGGGTTGTTCTTCTTGAGCTTCTGACTGGAAGGAAGCCTGTTGATCATACCATGCCTCGTGGACAGCAGAGTCTTGTTACTTGGGTGAGACTTCACTACGCGTATTTTCATAAATTCTGATTTTTGTTTTTTCTATTTGGGATTCCCCTTGTAATCTGTTTTCAGATGAATGAAGTATCCCATATTTGTGTCTTTCAGGCCACACCGAGATTGAGTGAGGACAAAGTCAAACAATGTGTTGACCCAAAACTGAAGGACTATCCACCAAAAGGGGTAGCCAAGGTCTTTCTGCCTCTCTCTCTCTCTCTCTGTGTGTGTGTGTGTACTGAAAACAAGAAGCACGCTAAATATGTTGAAATGTTGTTTGTCATATCCAGTTGGCAGCTGTTGCAGCATTATGTGTGCAGTACGAATCTGAGTTCCGCCCTAACATGAGCATTGTTGTGAAGGCTTTGCAGCCTCTTCTGAAGTCGACTGTCCCTGCTCCTGAGGCTTGAGTTGAATTTTGAGAGAGTTGCATCATGGTTTGGTTCGATTATTACATACGTGAGGTGCTGCCTATTTCTTCAGCCTTTTTTTCTCTGGGTTGGGTTTGAGACGTATATGGGTTTCTGTCGTGATTCCGTTTCTTTCGTTGGTAGTGATTTATTGTAAGTCATGACTGGGTATATGGGATTGACTACTTTGCTGCTAAGGCAAAAGAATTACGCTTTTCAGATCATTACATGGAAACACTCATATTTTTTTTTAATCTTTTCAAATTGTTTGGATTGATTGTGAATGTGGCAGTGTCTTTTTGTGCGCAAGTTTTGTAAGCATTGTGCAGTTTAGCTTTGGTTGGAAATGCAGGAGCTTCTTTTTTCCAAGTCTATTTGTGAATATTTGTTCTTGTCTACTTAAATAGTCAAACTAAATTCTTTATTTTTAAGGGGGGTTGCACTATTCAACCTTTCCTTCGAAGTGAAGCGCCCATTCATAATGATAAATCTTGGCTGGTAAGGTTCTTGGAATAGTGAACTCAGACTCAAAAGTAGAATTGTAGATGTGTTTGTGTTTTGATTTCTGAAGAGAAAATTAAACTACCTATTTTTTACATATTATAAGTTACTTAATTTTTATTGAAAAACATTTATTTTGTCAGTCAATGGTTCACATTTGATAATGAATTGACATTTGCATTGAGTTGGTCCGCCATATATGAGTAAATTCTTTTCAATTGCAGCTTCACAAATGATCTTTTTTTTTTTCATTGCTTTTGAGGCTTTAAATTTTAGAGTTGTAATTAGAAAGAGAGAATTTTTTGGACCAAAATAAAATAATTTGGGGTTGTAAGTTGTAATTCATATATTCGCTCATTAACTCGTCACGCTGAAATTAAAAGAATAGCTCCCCTTGACCCCTTTTGCTACACATTCCGCTTGCAGAAGGACTTTTTATTCAATTGAAGAAAGAAAACAATATTATTATCCAATAGTTCATCTCAACAACCGGAAGAGATTAGTAATGCTAACTGTAGAAATTTGTGTTAAATAGAGATGAAAAAAAACTACTCACGTCTTTTCAAGCTCAATAAAATGATAACGCTAGTTTGGTTGAAGTTGACGATTTCTAAAGTTTTGGTCCATACAATGGTGACTGTCGGGTTGAGATTCAGTATCTCATAATTGGTATTCCACTTTCATTTTCATGTTACTTTTGCATCTTTTTTATGCTTTAGTTTAATTTTTTAATTATTAGGTAGGGTTTATTCTACCCAACTAGGGTATATAATTGTTTTTTTTATCATTTATTTCTATTTTCCATTTTTATTAGTTAATAATTTATTATTATGGTTGATATATCCAAAGTTAGGGTATATAACTTTTTAATTTTTATTTTTTAAAATAAAGTTAAATATTTTGAGTAATATTGTAATAAAATTTATTTTATATAAAATATATTAAAGTAATAGACATAATAATGAGATAGGGTAACACTGACAAAATTATGGACATTAAATCCCATCCCCTCAATGTCACAATAGAAAATTAATATCAATTATTTATTTATTTATTTACTGCCGGAGATTTTGTGTATAGATGGTGGTGCGAGTGCAATGGCGAAAAGAAGCCCTCTGAAAATATCTCTGCATTAAATGAAGATTGAGGCTGTTTTGCAACTTAAGTTGTACTATTCGTAGCTATTTTTTTTTTTTTTTTATCATGGGAAACCCGCAGTCGTTACCTTATGTGCGCACTGGGAAACCCCACGTTCCTGTAGCTAATTGTCGATATTACTGTTAGACATTGCATGTTATCATTGTTTTCAATTTGAGGCAATTGTGAAAAATAGTCTATTTGCTACTATTGTAATAATTTCACTACTGTTATAACCACTATTCTAATAATATCACTACAACAAAACTGTCTCAAGAGATTGTAATAAATAACTTTTACAACAAATTCATCATTTTTTTGTTCTTACGCTCTCATGATAAAAATAGTTTTATGTTAACCCTCTTGTATTTATGTATTATGAATTCGTAATTTAATTATTTATCTACAAAACTATAAACATCATGTACATATTGCCTCAATCCAATAACCACACAATTACCACTCTCTAAACAGCTTTCTAATTCATCAAAGGTGGTTGTATACTTTCTTGCTTGGATCAAAGTAAAATGTTGCTGAAAATGAATCATCTTTGAGCATAGAATTCGCAAAGTACATTACAATTCTTCATCTTCATAGCTCCATATACACTGCTAACTATATATAAAAACAACTCAAATTGACAAAATCTGCACAATCACACAATCATAGGGGGGCAGAAATCCCCCTCTTATTCCATGGAATGAATAATGTTCAAGAAGAGGATTTAGAGGCTGTCGTGAAGGGTTCATGCTCAGCGCATGTGAGCACGTCGTGAGGCCCGGCCTTCTCCCGGCCGACGCCCATTAGGTCAAGATAGTGTTGGTAGTGAGAAATGATGGTGTTCATCTGATCAACATCGCCCTGCCCACAAACACTATCCCCATACAGAACATTCATCGTGGTCCCAAACCCGGGAACGCGTTTGGCCATGGTGTCGTTCTTGGTGGGCTTCCACGTCCCCACGAAGGCATCATGGGCTGAGGGCATGCCCTTCTTGGGAGGTGTCATCCACCTCCAGATCGCGGCTTGGAAGGCCAGAGTCGCATTCTGTTCAATGTATTCTGGATGGTTGAGCAAGTCTTGCTTCAGGGCTTCACCAGCCGCACCATAGTTGTAGTTCCTGAAAGAAATATAGCTTATAGGGAGCTAGAGTCGAATTTTTTGCTATAAAGATGCTAAAAATATTATAAATTGAAAAACCAAACAAAAAAAAGAAAATAAAATGTTTGGGGGTGATTGAGCTCCCCCCCCTCCCCCCCCCCATGCTTGGAACTATACAGAAAACATGCTTGTACTGTATATTGGTGTTAAGCTTGTTTGCATGTAATTCTTCAGATAGTGGAGAGTGAGTATTACCAGTAGAGAGGTATGGCGCCACGGCCATAGTATTGAGCGCCAGGGGAGCATGGGTAGTCGTACTTGAAGTAATCGTCGCAATAGTCTTTGTCGGGGCTCATCTCCTTGTTGTAGCACAGACCCCAGGCCTCCGGTCCGCCGGTGGCCACCCCATAACCACCTGCATTGTAGTATCAAACAATCGTAAGAGTCGAACATATATATTGATTTAAATGTTAGGACATGTAGCTTACAAGAAGTCTTGGCGCCGACGTGGCCGAGAAAAGCGGCGACCTCCTTCATCTGCGTCTCGGCGCCGCCAGTGGTGCCGAAGCCGTGCGGCTGGTAAACGGCGGCGGAGGTGATGAACGACTTGTAGTCCCAGAATCCGGCGGCGTGGGCCACCGGAGTATTCCTCTTGCCGAACAGATCCTCAAACTGATAAGTCTGGAAGAAATCGGAGATGGTCTGATTGCAGCAGTATTTGGACATCCCTTTACACTCCCAGCCCTGATCGCACAGCTTCTGCCCCTTCACCGATTTCACGATTATCTGCTTCGACGACTCTGCCGCAGCGGCGGCCGCAGACAGTGCCAGGATTGTGATCGCGAGAGCCATGTTTGGAGTGGCCGGCATTGTTGCGGAAAGAAGAGAGAGGGGAATTGAGAAGAAGGATAGATGTGCAGAGTAGGTGTGAGGCGTGGGTGTTTAATACACAGAGAGAGAGATGGGAAAGGGAAAGAAAGTGAAGGTGGAACTGCAAAACGTGGCTTCTGAGTAGAATCAATTTCTTTGCAAGCAACGTCGGAGCTGAAGGTGATCGCTCATCTCTAGTTTTTTTCTTTCCTTTCTTTCTTTCCTTGTTAATTAATTGTGATGTCAAAATATAACATTGAATGTTTTTGAATTTTTCTTTTCTTTGTTGGAATTTTACCGATTTGTTGCCTGATCAATTTGAGATGTGATATAAAAGTTATAGCTACTATATTATTGAAAAAACATAAAATTAATCTTAGTTAAATGTGTATTTTTATTTTTATTTTATCAATTTAATATGAAATTTTAAAGGTGCATCACGCTGACTCAACCCAGACCTTTGGCCTGCATTAACCTCTACCACTAGGCCAACACACACACACACACACACACTAAATGTGTATTTTTATTTGGTCAATTTAATATAGAAATTTTTAAAGGTGATCACGGTGATTGACTGAACCCGAGACCTTGGCCTCAGGCATTAACCACTCTACCACTAGGCCAACACACACACACTAAATGTGTAAATTTTTTTTGGACAATTATACTGAAATTTTAAAAAGCATCAACGTGGACTCGAACTCGAGACCTTTGGTCTCTAAGATTAACCACTCTACCACTAGCCAACACACACACAAATGTGTAATTTTTCATACACGTTCATGTATGTTATTCTTGTTGGTGTTTGAATCTGAATATTGACTTATTTTACGAATTTTGATTTTTAAAATTGTCTTGCATAAGATTTTCCTTTTTAAGCTAAAAACTACGTTTGGAAACTATTAGTGTGTTTTGTCCATTCTATTAATATTTTCAAATGAATTTGGGTTCTAAACTGATGGTTTTTCTTTGAAGGCTTGCTTGATAGTTACCCAACTTTTTTTTTGTAGTGATGATTTGTGAATCATCATTTTAATTTGAAAAGTTGTACGTTCCATCTAACTATTAGAGACGACGGTCTTCAAATAAATCCAAATACGAAGATTATGCTTGCTTAATATAAATATTTGATACAAACTATGTAATATAGTATGTAAGTATTCTATTTTTTATAGTAAAATTTATAGATTCTATCTCCATGAGTCCACTCCTGTTTTTTTCTTTTGGAAGCATTCGGGTATTTAGGTAAGCATATAGTTGTATACTTGTATCGAAATGCATCGATCAAATTTGTCACCTTAGTGTGCTAATCACACATTTTCGGACATTTACAAGATATTTTATTCAAATTCATTAACAATAATAATAGTAAAATTGACTTAAAAAGAATAATGAAAATCAAGGAAATCTTTAACAGATGATTTTTTTTTCTATTTTTACAGATTTAATTACAAGTATCTCAAGTTTTCAATTTTATGTATTTCGATTAATTTTGAGAGGCATAGAACTATATGAGGCAAAATTGGCAAATGGGAAATATGAAATAACTATATAAAGTTGGTAAAATTGATGTGATTTTTGGTGAGATGTGATCAAGCGTGAATGAAGGGTGGAGATGATGCTGGTGGCGTAGAAAGAGGTGAATTCGTCGAGATCAAGCAACCTCTATTTTGAAGCTTCTGAGTAAATTTAGACAACAGTTAAAATAGAGGGAAACCCGATATAAGACAGGTTTTGGAATAAAATCTAATGGCTAAAAGGTGGTCTCCTACATGGATGTCCGTATGTACCGATAATGATATTTTCTTCAATACAAATGATATCTTTCTTTAATATAAATTATACTTTCAAATTAAAATATAAAAAATAAATGATAATTTTCTTCAATATAAATGATACTTTTGTTAAAAATAAATGATACTTCACTGCGGACGGATGTACGAGATTTTGGTGAATTGCTAATTGTTATTTATACTTATATCGGTATTTTGTGAATCTTACTATAGCACAATTTTTATTATTGGTTACATTCTAAACATGTTGGAGCTGAATATTGCATCTCACATAACGAAATTGTACCATTTTACTAACTAAATTACGTAATTCCTACATAATAAATACATATTTAAATATCATCATCTCTTTTATTTTGCTCGAGTTAAATGCAACCGTTATCTCCGGAAGAAAATCATAGTAAAATATTACTCATCTTAAAGTATTACATAATCATTTTAAAAAATTGTTAGATTATGCGTGTACATGCTCTAACAGGTAGCAAATCCAAATCGTTACCTACATTGACACTAAATTTGCTTGTAGACGTGCAATCCAAATTAAAGACTTCTCGGTCTCCCAACATCAACCATATATATGAGAAAATTTATATACAAGACAACTAAAATTCAGATTTAGTCACCTATCCTGCCTCCCCATTATTTTCCACAAACTCAAAGAAACTAATGTATTCCAAATGTATTTCATTTTCAAAAATACATTCAAGATTTATTATTTTTATTCACAGTAACGGCAGCAGTGTGGCACTGCCACATCATAGATGAACATGTTTTAGAAAGAAGGTAGCACATTCGGAAGAAGTAGATTATGGTTAGTACATCAGCCTGTAAAATATCTACTAGCAAACATTTATCTGAAAAAGCACAAGTATCGAAATATTCGATTTCCAAATCAGTATGTTACGAAGACTTGGTGTTTCCAATTTGCTCGAAACTATAGCGAAATAAGTTAATCTGCAAGAAGGAGCTTTATCAAGGCAAAAGTTTCCAGGATCCAACAGTTGCTACAGACCTAAAAAAACTTATACCTGAGAACAGTGTTAAAACTCCAACCTCCTCAGTGGTGGTCCGAATTCAATCTTAGTACGGAAACATTTTAGTGAAGATGATAAATAAAGAGCAAAGAGGAGTTCATCATAAGATTTGTAAGGTATCATGAGCTCTATTGAGAATGATCTTACATTGTGGTAGTCCAGTCGAGAACTATTTATGCATTAAAAACATGGCGGTTTCCCTCTTCATCTTAGACACCTACCTGCACGAGCACAACAAGAAGTGTGGCTCAGATTTAACAACTGTTGATGCCTAAAGAAAATTCAAAATCCATAGAAGTTAAATAGTAAGAATGATGAGAAAATCCATGATGAAAGTAAGATATATATACGAACTTGTATGCAGTTGAAAAGTCCCCATAATAGTCATTACCTCCATTCTTAACTCTAAAAATGCAGCATAAATGATGAGAGTGATAGCAAATTATTGAAAAGGGTGTAGAAAGCTGTAGAAGCAATTAGCACTAGGAGCAGTTTGGCAAAATAAGTGGTACACAAGTATCTTGACAAGCTTTCTAAATGAAGTTCAATATGCTTCTCTTCAGCTGAAAGGTTCTACTAATACTCCACAAGCATATAGAACACAAAATCATGTAAAAAGTCAAGGTTATAAAAATCAAAGCCTAGAATGACATACCAAACCCAGTGCTTCCACGACACCTTGATCAATATCTTCACCACAAAGAGTGATAAAGGAGTTCAATAAATGTTCTCTTTGGTCCATGTTTAAGGACTTGTCAAGGCTTCGAGCTACCATTTCCATCTCAGGCTGCCACAACCAAAGAAGAAATATCATAACTATCAGCTCTTGAGATTCTCTACCAACAAAATTGTAGTTCTTAAGACAACTTAATGGGGAAGATGATTACATGATTGATATATCTCGACCTACTTTGAAGTGGTAATTACAGATTACCAATTATAGTAATGGAGAAGTACATTTTCAGATTGGAAAAAGAATGAGCAGGCAGTATTTTTTGAACAAAGGTAGATTAGCAGAACATACAAACAAGTTACAGATTAATGAAAACCCACAACAGAATTTTCTCCTTCAAATTGAACTAGACCCTCAAGACAATGTAAAAAGCACTCATAAATAACAAAAGCAAGCATTTACAGAAGAATGGGAAATATCTAACATTAAGATACTATATTAAAATCTCTTGATATCTGAATATTATGATTTAATGACCTCTACTTACATCTGACCTGTCACAGACTTATAAGAATAGTGAGGTTTCCAATGAGTTACTGCACCATTCTCTAAGTCTTGAACCAAGACAGAAAAAAAGAGTAAAATAAAAACAGTAGTAGGACCAGTATGACCAGAAAAGATCCATATGCTGATGCCATCATAAATAGTACTAGATGGTCTTTGATATTTTGGCAGCCACATAGTCAACTTCTTATTCTTGAATTGTAAATAATCCAATTTATTAGTAGTAAGTTCTCTAAATATGCCCAAACACCCTGCCCTTATGTGCTAAGGTGGAGTTTCTTACACTGTCATCATCACCAAGATCCTTATGGTACAAAAAGCGACTGCATGAAACATGCTGATGTAGCTCCATTTGTGATTGAAAATAACATGTCTAGTAGGTTTTAATTAATCATAAATAGTAGCTATCTAGCTGAATATGAAATTCCTGGACTGAGAAGCACGCAAATGATGAGAGTTTTCACATAAAACAACTGACAGATATACGTACCGAGTTCACCTCAGGTGGGAAGATCCGGTGAATAAGACATACTTTGAATAGCTCAACTAGTGCTTCGGAATGTTTATTTTGGACTTCTAGTGCCTGAAATAGAGTACTAAAAATGATAATCGAACCTCAATACCTGGAAAAATATCACAGTTGATTCTTAGTTTTCAATACACATGGCAGCTTTTTGGATGGCTTCTCTTTTAACTCAAACACAACAGAATGTTCATAATTTTCATTACAATTTCTTACATGTATCAAGTTTCTCCTCCCAAAAGTCATCCAGGCACTTTGTCATCACAGAACTCTTCAAAGATTTAAATAAATTGAAATTTTCTATAGTTTTATCATGGAACTATTGATATTAAATTATAGTTCTCTCTAACAACTAACAGTCTGATAGGGTGGTCGAGTAGTGTAATAATGGGAACTATCTAAGAAAGTACTGATGCAATATATTGAAAGTTTGAGTCTTATTTATAGTTAATTATAGGTAATAAGATTAGTGCCTTTTTCTTCAAACAAAGACCAGATAACACACCCAAGCCTGTAGGATTTTTGACCGTGTGCGTGCAGCGACAGCTGCAGATACCATTCTTGCAGCATGATAACTATCAAGCCCAAGGTTATCAGAAAATCCGGCTATGAACTCCCGCACACCCTCACCATTAATATCAATTGATGTGGATAAATCTGGTATGCTACAGGAAATTAAATCAAGTTACTAATATGTGAAAAGAAAAAAAGAAAAGAAACGAAAAGAAAAGGAAAAAAAGAGAAGAGAAGAAAAGAAAATGAGCTTTTCAGATGGATAATCTTGAAAAAAAGAAACAACAACAACAAAAATAACTATAATGTCATAGTGGTAAAAGTTGCGTCTAATGTACCTTGCACAGTAGTCCAAAACAAAATTGATTGACACACGATAAAGTGAATTGCGTGCATTTTCAGTGCTAATGAAGGCCTTGACTCCATATGTCTTGCATATGTGACGTAGCTGTTGCAGAGAACAAGTGAAAAAATCACTTCAGTACACATGTACTAGTAGTACTACAGTTGCTCCATATTGTATAGCACAAATTTAGTAAACATACACTTATCCCATTTAGAATGATGCATCACCATTGAAGTGAATAACAGCCTATAAATGTTCCAGAAACATTTAAGCACACTAATACTTTTCTCGTCTCATTAATTTTGAAAGCTCTGTAGATATTTATCTAATTAAAGAGCCAAGACTGTTATCTATGCTCCAAGCAGTTGTTTGCAATTTTTACTTTGGCACAGTCCTAAAAGCGAGTAAAAGCCAAGTTCAACAGGTAAATACAATCGTAGTTTCAACCATCTTTTTTTTTTTAGGTATAATTCAACAATATCACACTACAAGCTAAAAGCCAGTATCATAATATAGTAAATTTGTTCTTAATAACCACTAGATACCTAAAAGAAAATTCACCATCAAGGAGTGCCATGACAAAATCTAGCAAATCGAAGCCAAATTGCAAATACAAGATCTATTGTTCTTACATAAATAGCTTTCAATTATTTACAGATAGAGGCGAACAACACATAAAACATTATATTTAGACTCATTGCAAGGAAGCTACTGACCTGAACTATATCATTTGTTGAAATGTCCTTCCCATTCATTTTTCGGTCCATGATTGCTGGATATTGAATTTAAAGGAAAATAAATGAGAAGATTTACAAAGAGGCTGTATTAGAAATAAGTGAAATGGTATGACAAAGTTCTAATGAACTTTACCATCATAAGTAGTGAGCCTTACATAAAATATCAATTAAGTTTGTGTAATCCCTTGTATATAAAGCATGAAACAGAGAATGTAAAAAAGTAAAGCATACTTGGCATTGTGATTACCAAAACAACATCTTTCATTCTTAGTCTTAGCAAGGGTCCGAACTCCGAAGGAGAAATTTTTTCTATTTTTGGCTGGGCAGGCAGCCAAGGCTCATTTAGTAGACAGTGAGCGAGCAGCAAGCCACAGTGACACGGTTTTAGGGGTAAAAACATACAACAATGCAGCTGGTTAAGTAATCAGTATGGAGGGAGGCCTATACCGACCCATATAATAAGTTTCACATAATAGCATTGTTATAATTAGACAGCTCTTCCACTATAACTACCTGATTTATAATAGCAGTTAGCAGCCAGAATGAGAGCATTCAGATTCATGTGCTCTACACATACACATATATAGTGCTGAAACTGTGGATGCAAATATGGTGTTAACCTCTCAACGAGAAATGAGAATCAAGCAAATAAATATATACTAAAAAGTAAGTACATAAATGGACACTAGAAGTGCTTGCATTTCAGCCTGTTTCATTTTGGCGGTGCATTATATATTATCTGTTAATACAAACTCTTATCTCGACTCCTAAATGCTACTTTTGATGTCTCTACAAGCAGGACCGAATTCCACTTCAGTCTTCAGCACTATCTCAAACGTATTACTATTTTATTACCTATTAATTTTGTTAATATGACTCCAGATGCCTATGAGTCCAAACATTAAAAATTAACAAATACATAAACAAGGACATTCCTATCTCATGACACTAGGTCAATCAGGTCAAGTTAAGAAACAAAAACACCAACCTTGAATATAGTGATTAGCCAATTTCTGATATTCCTCCTTGTTCTCGACCTCCACTGGACCTTGACTCACAACCTGCGGCCACCACTGAGGCAATTCCTCCTTCCTCCTCCTGCTCGACGCATTCCCTCTATTTCTTTTATTCTGGTAATAATAATCAGCAGTCTCCGAGCTCAACGGCGTTGACGTACGGCTCGTCGACCAACTATCCTCCCTCTTCCCGACCACCACTTCCTTGCCTCCCAGACTTCTATCCCTCTTGTAAATCAGTACTTCGTCGCCACTTTCTCGCATTCTAAACAGACTCCTAAAACAATCACAAGTACCAAACTGGAAACGAAGAGTGCAGAGAAAAACTCAACAGTTGACCTCCTACACGAAATCAAGACTCCTCCAGTGCTACCGTCGACGGCGACGACAGTCCTCAGGTCATCGAAAGATTCGCGGCCGAGGACGATGAACTGATTGAGTTTTGTTTCGAGTTTTTGAAGGGAGCTGGAAGGGGATTTTAGGGTTATTTGGAGTGTGTCGTCGGAGAGTTTGAAGATGGCGGGTGGATGGCTATTCGACGGATGATTGGGGGAATACTTGAGGAGGCGGCGGCGGTGGTGGCGGCGGGCGGCGGAGGTGACGACGTCGTGGCGGAAACGACAGCGGTCTGAGAAACTGAGGTACATGAGTGGCCGGAGATAGAGAGAGTAGCAGCTGCTCATTACGTTACATGGAGAGAGAGACTGAGTGGCCCTACGCCTACCGAGAAAATAAAATTGTTGGAAGCTTAGAAAATTAAATGAAAAACATATACATTGAGAAGGCCCATGGGAAAATATCCAAGTAATCTGTATTATATTATTTTCTTTAAATAGATGAAAATTGTAAACAGTTCAATAATTTAGGTGTTAAATAGTTACTTCCCCAGTGAAATGTGCACAATTTAAGCAGTCCTAGCAAGTCGAATCCATCTCCAATTGTGGCAAACGAAAAGATGATCGCATCGTTACTCTAGCCCTCACACTCGGTGGGAATCACTGATTCCATCCCCAATTCTCACCGTTCCTAAATTCTCATCGTCTCTCAATTTTCGCTCTCTAGGGTTTTCTCAGCTCGAATTCCGCGTATCGTGCGACCGTCATGGAGTCCGAGGACGATATGCACGATGCCAATGAAGTAGCGTCGGTAGAGGAGGATGATAACTACTACAGCGGCGGCGAGGACGACGACGATATGGACGAAGCTGGGGAGGACGAAGACTACGGCTACGACTATGCCGATGAAGGAGATGACGACGCCGCCGATTACGACTTCATCGCCAACTCGGATGACGGAGATGACGCACTCGTCAGTCGGTCGCAGGTAGAACTCGTAAAGCGGCGCTTGCCTGGTTGTTTGATTAATTTGTTTAGTCGCTGCAATTGACATTCGAGGAGCTAATTCGGACTAGTTTAGATAGCAGTTTGGTTTCAAATTGCTTAACTGAGTCTGATTTAAGCTGGGAGCAATTATTTGTATGTACATTACAGATGTGCAAGGTGAATCTTTTGTCTGTTTTCATATGGTGTCTTCTAATTTTTGGTTTTGCAGTGCGGTTGTCTAACATTTGTCTGCAGGGCTTTTTTTTAGTGTAAAATGATTGTTTTTTCCTGTAAAGCTAGGAATGGGGTTTACTGCTTCCTTTAATCAGATAGAAGTTAGCTGTCTATTCTAGAAACAAAAGTTATCTTTTTTAGGCAGCTAGAAACAAAAATTCTCAGATAACAAATAGATAAGTTAAAACCAAACTTTGAGTTAATATCTGATGAAGTCCAGCTTAGCTTTGAGTTTTTATGCTTCCAAACACAGCTTTATTGGAGTTAGGGTATTTATTTGCAAAAAGTAAGGATTAGAGAAATTTATGATTTGTAGCTAAGAATTTTGAATGAAAGCTCAGCACTTTATTGAGTTAGTATTTGTTTGAAAATGCATTTAATATTTATCCCCCCCCCCCCAAAAAAAAACAAATAAACTCACTGTTGTATGTGTTACAGAAGAACTATACCATTTTAAAAGAAGAAGATATACAACATCGCCAGTTCGAAGACATTACCAAAATATCTACTGTTCTTTCTATTCGAAGGGAAGCAGCATGCATACTATTGCGGCGTTATAACTGGTAGCTGACTGTACTTTTGCTCTTTAAAATCAATTTTGATTTTCCATTTACTTGACTTGTGTCTAGAGTAACTTAATTCTTGTGTAAAGTACTTAAAAATTTTATAACATTGGACAGTTGGCCTGTTACTGTGTGATATATGATCTGATTGTATAATTTCAGTTTTCTCTTTACAAACTGTTTTACATTATTGTTTTCAGGAGTGTGAATAACGTGCATGAAGAATGGTTTACTGATGAAGAAAATGTCCGTAGAGCTGTTGGCATATTGGAGAAACCAGTTGTTAAGCCTCCAAATTGTAAGGAAGTAAGTTATCGATTTAACATGACTTGTACTATCTTCATTTTCCTTTCAGAATGTGTTTCCCTCATCTTCATGCACTCATCTTACCTTGTATCCTAATAGGTGTCTTGCGGGATCTGTTTTGAGAGCTACTCTATTGACAATCTACGAACTGTTGCGTGCTCTCACCTTTTTTGTGACACATGCTGGAAAGGTTTGTCTATCAATTGCAAACTTCAACTTGACTTATTCTTGTAGATCCATTAACAATGGGAAGCTTATCCATATCCGCTTCTATATGTGCCCTTTATTGGATCATTCATTTGCATTGCCTTAAAGCTGAAACAAACATTTCATCAAAACAAAATCTTGTTTCCTTTGCTTGTGTTGGAGAGGAAATTTTGCAGTATTCTGAGACACCTTTCTTTGTAGAACTAAAGTTGGGAGGGTTACGAGTACAGTGGAAAAGTCTTGATGGTTTTGTGGAGGGGACACCATAGCTCAATATGCAGTTCAGTGCCTTTGGTTCTCCTTATTTTGGTGTTATAATTTATTGACCAGGTGGCAGTTTGTGTGAAGAATTGACTGGTTGTTGTGATGCCTTGGATTTAATTATATAGGTTTGCCAGCCCGTTATAATTGCTTAACTTAGTTTGTAGCACAAACATGCTTACATTCTGCACAAAATGGATAAAACTGAAGATCAATTGAAACCTGATTTGTTAGCAGAAATTTATGGGTGCCCTTAGGATCCATGTGTAAACTCAAAGCATATATAAATATCTTATACCATGCGGCATGCCCTATATGGTGGGAACTTAGTTCTAACTGAGATCTGGACTTGCTTTGAGCAATGTTCATAGGCCCATTAGAAACAAATGATCTTGTAAATATAGTACTTCTTGATGAATAACCTTAAGCTTACTCAAGTACATATTGTTCAACAGTCTTAAACTTATACCTATCTTTTTGGATACCTGAAATATATGCTCTGGGCGGTAGTTTCGAGTAACAATCCAATTTGAACTGATCAAGAGAGGAAACGAAAAGGTACTTAAATGTGTATATCTGGTGGGTGATGGGGTATGCAAGTTCTTTATTGTAGTGGATATACAAAAATTGCTTAGGTTTCTGAATGTGAGGGTGAATTTTAGTTTTTGAAGATATAGAAGACGATTTCTTATATTTGTTCTTGCTTTGATTGCTTTTGATTACCTTTTGGGAATTTTCAAATGTCAGCGGATCTGTGGTTCTCATAGGAGAGCTTAAGCAAACGGATTTAGAAATACTCATTTTTAGCCTCCTAACCTTTTGTCTAAGGATAACCTAAACATGACGCCTGGCATATCCTTTAGAGGTGTCGTGACACATTTACTGTGATTTTAACTGACTATCCTTAAAATATGTCAAACTGTTGATAGGAACTAACATATTATGGCCAATTTTGGCTTTGGCCTCTGGAACAGACATTGGATTTATTATCTCTAATGAGAACAATGCGGTCTTTATGTTATTTTTTATCAAGATTATCTCTGCAATGTGTCTTTTTAAGATTCCCATGTGTGAGATCTAAGAGTCAACATAACTGATCTATTACCTGCCTGTACTTTTAGCTTACATAAGCACATCCATCAATGATGGTCCTGGATGCTTGGTGTTGAGGTGTCCTGATCCGTCTTGTGGTGCTGCTGTTGGCCAAGATATGATCGATAAGTTGGCTTCCCATGAGGATAAGGAGAAGTATCGCCGCTATCTTCTTAGATCTTATGTTGAGGACAGCCGGAAGGTAGACACATCACCTCCTGAACCCTTGTTATTCCTTAACTGATTTATGTATGAATATTTAGAGTTACTGCATATATACTTTTAGATACTAAGTTGAGAAGAACTTATAGCTTATTGAGAATTAACATCCATTCTGCAAATTGTATAAATCACAGAGAGTGTATTGCTTCATCTGATAACAGGCTTGTTATGCCTTGGCTAGTTCTCCTCATTCAGTGAGGACTCTGTATTCAGAAGTGTCAGTTTTCCTCTTATGTTCCCTTACAGATTAAGTGGTGTCCTGCTCCTGGTTGTGATTCTGCTGTGGAATTTGTTGTTGGTAGTGGAAGCTATGATGTCACTTGCAGTTGTTCGTATAACTTCTGTTGGAATGTGAGTTGGGGTTTCTTATGCATTTAGCGTCTTAATTTCTTCATGAGGATTACTCAAGTTAAATATTATGAGCTGGTGCTATGTCTGTATGATCAGTGTGCAGAGGAAGCTCATCGGCCAGTGGACTGTGAAACTGTGGCAAAGTGGGTTTTGAAAAACAGTGCAGAATCTGAGAACATGAACTGGTATAGTACTTCTTCTGGAATGAATTTGGTGAAACTGGCATCATAAGTGCCTGTCATGGATTATATCTTCCTTGGTACAACTTTTTAACTACCCTGTCTGTGTTTGCTATGTGGTAATCTTATAATGTATATGGCGTATCAAAGTGATAACTCTAATTTTTACTTACAAGATAATATATACTTCTTTTTAGTGTTCTTGGTCTTGTATTGTCTGGTGCATGGTTTTCCTCATGCTAATTTTGCTATTTTTAGGATATTGGCCAACTCCAAGCCCTGTCCCAAGTGCAAGCGTCCTATTGAAAAGAACCAGGGCTGCATGCACATGACTTGCACTCCGCCGTGCAAGCTTGAATTTTGCTGGTATGCTCTTCTAGTGCTCTGCATTTAAATCAAGTTGTTCCATGAAACACATATTTCCCTTTTTGTGCCTGTGCTTTGGCTGAATTTCTTATATGTTCCATTCCAACTCCCTAATTAATAGCAATTACGTTCGACTGCCCAGAACTATACCAAACATTAGTATTTTACACATTTTTAGGTTGTGTCTTGGTCAATGGTCGGACCATGGTGAGAGAACTGGAGGTTTTTACGCATGCAATCGTTATGAAGCAGCAAAGCAAGAGGGAGTGGTATGTAATACAGGGATTCATGTTGCTAGCGTCTTCTGTTACATGTCATTCTGCTATGTTTTTGTGCAATAAATCTGATTGCTTTCTTTTGACTGAAATGTAAATGGGTCCAGTATGACGAAGCGGAAAGGAGGAGAGAGATGGCTAAGAACTCCTTGGAAAGATACACTCATTATTATGAACGATGGGCATCCAACCAATCGGTATGCTACATGATTCCTAGTTACCTCATAAAGGGACGCCTTTTCTAAAATATATTTGTTCGTTTTTAGTCATTAGCCTCTTTATGGCTAGTCTGTGCATGTTTTTTGGTTGGCGTGATGATTCCAGTTGATAGAAAAAAATTCAATCAGATCACGCACATGAAAATACTTTTTTGGGCTAATCTACCCTAAAATCTGAGATAAGAGGTTATACAGGAAGAACTGGAAAGTGTAGCCACAAATGTTGAGTCCCTTGAATCTAATCACTAATAAGTTTCTGCTATGAAAGTGCATAGAAAGTCAACAACTAACTGTTTATCTAAGTCTTGAATTTTGATTGACTAGAAAAGCTACGAGTCATTGTAACTGTAGGAGCAGCATTGACATTTACGTGGTTCAGTTTGATAAGTGTTCAGGTGTGTGCAAGGAAATACTGCCTCCAGGCACTAATATATCCCTATTTTCCATATCTTTCTTTATATTATGAAACCTGCTTTTTTTTGGAGCATCTCTCTGACTCATATTTCTGCATTTGACTGAATATAAGTAGTTGTAGAAGTTTAGTATCTCTTTTAACCTGCAGACAGTTGCTGCAGTGGGTTCTCTAGATCTGGGCTACATTGGATCACTTGGTATTGGTTCACTTCCCTTTTAAAACTACCTCTTAAGTTTCTTCGTATCTAAGGTTATTATAAATTTTTTAATTTATTTTATGATTTTTATCATTCTATCATCATGACAATGAGCGTACATGCTGTTCTTTTTGAGTGTTAAGTTCAGTTCTCCTTTTTCTGCATAACCCACAACTTTAAGCAAATTAAATGCAGTCAAGGCAAAAAGCACTGGCAGATCTGCATCAAATGCAAAGCGTACATGTAAGGATTTCCTGTCTCCATTAGTCTCTGTCTTCAAATGATAATGGATGAATGTCGTGTTTCTCTGTCTTTCTCTATTATGATTGTTTAGACAGAAGAATCGTTCATGATCTGCTAAAAAATGTGACATCAGATACTTGGTACTTAAACTATCTTGTAAGCATTCCTGCTCCATTGAGCGGAAAACTTCTAATAATTTTCAACATGCTCTTTTACATAAGCTTAGCCAAACATCCTCGTAACTTTTCCCGCTGACCAAATCTCACAATTATAGCAGATCTCTTATTGATTTAGGCACTAACAGGTCTAAAACCTGATCCTGTTTATTATTTACATTATCCGGAGATGGCTCTCAGTTTCTATTGAAGAAGTTACTTGTAAATAAATGACCTGCAGGTCAAATGCAAACCAAGACACGTGAAGGATGAGAGCATTCATATAAAAATTGTGAGATCATTTGAAGCCTCTCATAGAGAAACCTTTTTTGTGCTCCTCTTTCAACAAAAGATGTTTGAATCCTCCTTGGTCTGCAGTTAAGGAATGTTGCTAGGAATCTCTAAGATTAGCTCCTCAATCTGCTCTATGACCACCTTATATTGGAAGTTTTGATGACTCCATTAAGTGAATGAGGGCTTCCCTCTGTGTTAGTTTCCCAATAAAAGCACACTTATAAGATGGCATTAATGGGACAAATCTTTTATCATGAGATGGATGTTGGTGCATGTTTAAAATGTAAAGAGAACCAAACCAGCTTAAGGAGCGCTGTAGTGTTGTGGCCTCTGGGGGTGATCGTCATAGATATAAATATCTAAATTTGCATCTTAAGAGGTCTTGTCTGACCCCTGATTGATCTATAATATTTTATTCTGTTCTTTATTTAATTATTTTCTCCCTGCAATTTGGTTTAGTAATATTCATTCTTTTTCCTCTCCAGCTTGAGAAGCTTAGTGAAGTTCAATCCCAGCCTGAGTCACAACTGAAGTTCATAATAGAAGCCTGGCAACAGGTAAGCTCTGGACAAGTACTGTAAGTTGAACTGTAGGGGTTGATATCAGTCATGAAGATCTGGTGATTGCAAGTGTGTCCTAATTGTACAAAGCAAATGCTTACAATTCCATTAGTAAAAGATATATATCTCATGATAAGGTGGAAAATGTTTTGAGACTATCTTCTGTTGGAGTTTCAGTTGATTGTAGTGTTAATATGGGTACGTGTTCTCATAGCTGAGGGACAAAAGTGCACATCATTTACCCTTTACCCTGTCTTGGCAATAGATAGAGAGAATTTTTGCTGGGTTGAACAGAAAGAAAAGTCTGTCTTCTAATACTAGGGAAATGTATTTTTCAGTTCTCTTTTCCTTTTGTTTGAGGATGTAAATACAAATCTAGTTCTTTCGAATTCTTGGGTATCATTTTGTCTAGTCTGGATATTTTCCAATGCAGTTGCAAATTGACTTACATTGGTCCCCTGGTGTCTTAATTTCTCTGGTAGCACAGTTTACTTTCCATGTGAACAGATATTCCTTATTTTCTATATCACCTGGAAAGTCTTGGACTTGACTGTGTGTTCTTCGAAGGCATTATATTTTCTCTTGTTTTCTTTTTGTTATATGTATAGTGATGCACGAACTTTGAACATTTGTGCAGATAGTTGAATGCAGGAGGGTTCTAAAGTGGACTTACGCATATGGCTACTATCTACCTGAGGTTGAACATACAAAAAAACAGTTCTTTGAGTATTTGCAAGGTATTACTATTTATAATCTGTTTGCGCTACCTGAATGAAATCCTGGATCATTTCTGTGATTTTAATGTGACCATTCAAATATTGATAACTCTAGGTGAGGCGGAAGCTGGTCTGGAGAGGCTTCATCAATGTGCAGAGAAAGAGCTACTGAATTACCTGAATTCTGAGGGTCCATCAAAAGATTTTAATGACTTCCGCACCAAACTTGCTGGTCTGACAAGGTAGTTTATTGTTGCATAATCTAAGCTGTCCTTGAATTGTTTCTTCCAACTTTTACATAATGCAATAGATATTTTCTTCGTTTTTTATTGGCCTTGTGCTGAGTGCTAATTTAGATTAACGGTCACATAGTCTCAGACTTAAGTGTGAGCTAATATACTTAGTTGGAAGTACTTTCATACGAGTGCTTTTTGATGATTTACACTCCTATTGTCTTAGTGTGATAATCTCTTTCATTGAACTGTTTGAAGATAGCAAATATTCTGAAGTGTTATATTTAGTCGATTTGAGGTGTTGGAATGGATGCCTTGTTCGTCAGTAGTACTTTTTACTTGTGCATGTATATTTCAAACGAGGGGCTTGAGTTTTTTCTCTGTTTTGTTACAGCGTGACCCGGAACTACTTTGAAAACCTAGTTAGAGCACTTGAGAATGGGCTTTCGGATGTAGATTCACAGGCAGTATGCAACAAGATGAGCTCGAAAACTGCAGCAGGGACCAGCAAGAGTAAAGGGGGAAGAGGGAAGGGATCTTCCAAGATGGGCACATCAGTCAGAAATGCAGATGATCCGGGAAGTTGGGCATGCGATAAGTGTACTTATATGAATGCTCGATCAGCAGCTGCATGCCATGTGTGTAACCACCGCCGTTGAAATTTGCTCTGGAGGCACGAAACAGAAAACCTCCTCCATAGCTTGTTTTGTTGTGAGATGCACAGGATTCCGAAAGATGGCGGCAGGTAGCAGTTAATTATTGGGTTTGGGAGAAATGTGTGGGGTGTTCGTGTGGTTTTATCTGTTTGTAAATAGTCTCTGTATTATGCTAAAATGGAAGTTACCTTCCCAAAATTTGGTCCTTGTGACTTGTCGCATAGATACATTAGAAAAAAAGAAAAAGAAAATGTGACGAAGTTCGGACTGGGTATCTTTGTTCAAACTTGGTGGTATCAGGAAATATCCTTTAATATGCTGCATGTTGTTGTGCTATTGATAACATGTGCTACTAACTTCCTGTTTCAATTAGTAAAAGTGAGTGTTGCTACTGTAACATGTTCTTACTTATTTTGTACTTGATTTGAGAGAAGCGTTCAAGATTCTAGGTGTCTGATATAGCTTTGGAAAATTGGGCATAATTATTATTTATAAATATTTATTTAAGAAAAGTACTCTTGAATATCAACAAAGAGTTGTCGATTAGGGTGTTCACAATTCTAAAACCAACTTTTCAATTTTCGTATTGATCTTATAGTATCATATCAACTTCTTAAAATTCATCAATTTTATTCTATTTTTCTTTACAATAATAAGCTCAATTTTTAACTTTCAGTTTGCTTTCATTAAATTTTATATATTTATATGCGATTACTTATGTGTTTTGATTATAAATTGAACAACTTAATAAAATAAATTGATTATTTCATAATTATAATTTAATAACTAAAATTGAAATTACATTATTTGAATTTGATTGAAATTATATTATTAAAATAGAAATTACTTTAATCGAAAATACATAATTGAAAGTTGAACATAATAATTTAAACTAATAATATTACTCAATTCTTCAATAATCAATAATATGTTTTCCCAGATATGCGCCATCAAATCCTCTTGAAGTTGGACATGAATGATCTATCACACATGTCGTCGTAATCTTGAGATATTCGTTAAATGCTTTATTAGAATCAGTATTCATGGTTGACAGATGAGGTGTATCATCTTCATCCGACCAATTAAGTGATGTTTTCCTCATTCTCAATGATCATGTTGTGAAAATAAATAATACATGGATGCATTATATTTACCAAGTCTTCCTTATAATAAGGTAGCGCTGGACCTCAAACTATTGCCCAACGAGCTTGCAGAACTCTAAAACACGTTCCACATCTTTTCTTGTAGCTTCTTGTCTCTACTTAAACTTTAATCTGTATCATCTTTCTAGGACCGAATAACTCTTCATGAATATAGTCCTTTGCGGATATATCCATCAGTCAAATAAAATCATTTGTTATACGAACTATCCTTCATCGTGAAATGAACTTATGGGGGACGACATTAAATAAGGGTGAATGAAGAAAGTTGATATCATTACCTTTTTCAACAACACCAAAAAAAGCATATCATATCAAGGGTGGAGGGTTCGGGTTCGGGTTAATTGAACCAATTTTTTTATAAATTCTAAAACCAAAATCGAATCATTTATTAATCTCGGTTAATGAAAATCATAGCGGTTAAAGCGGTTCGATTTTGGTTAACCAAAAAATCGAAAAAGAAACTATAATTTATGATTTTTATTACTCAACTACATTAAATAGTCTAAATATTATATAGTTACTATTAAACTAAATTTATGATAAAATAATTGTTACTTTATTTTTAATTTTATATGAATGACTTCAAATAATTTATTTAATTGATTGTATATATTAATTAATTAATCAATCTATCATGCACATGATTTAAAGTTTAATATCCTACGACTATGATTAATTACAAGTTTTCTAGCCACTAAAATGAAAAAACTACATGTTCACTATACACAAACATATTATTTTATATTTTGGTAATTCTATTGAATTTTACCTACAAATAAAGACTCAACTTTTATTTTTAATCTTTTATAATGAGAACATAATTATAAAAATAAAAATAATAAATAGATTTTCGATTTTTGGGTTATAATTGTTTGGTTATTGGTTAACCGAAAATCGAATAAAATCAAAATAATTTACCACAAATGAACCGTAAACTGAACATATAGTGTTCGGTTAATCGAATATAGTGCGGTTTCGATTCGGTATTAACCGATAACCGTAAACCATTTCCACAGCCCTAGTCATATCCAAAGGTCATTTGATGCCACCGCTTCAAGAACTATTGTCTAAACACCATATCGCCTCGCGTATATTGACGTTTCCAAGCAACGAGATAATTCCTCCATTCCTAATGCATACAATCGAGGCTCCCCAATATTCCGGGGAATCCATATTTATCTCGTGCATTTGAAGCAAGCGTTCAGTGTCAGCCACATTTGGACTCTTCAAGTATCGAGGACCATATAGTGTGACAATAGCTTTACAAAATTTATATAGATATTTCAAAGCAGTAGACTCACCGAGGCTCACATACTCATCGAGTGAGTCACCAGGACCCCATATGCCAATTGACAGATGGTTGTTGTGCACTTTTGAAGTGGTGATAAACTATTCCTTCCAGTTGCATCTCACTTCAACCTGAAAAAGCGTGAATGATTGCCCGAATCCTCAACAATTTGAATGAATAATTATCTTCGTATGCGAAACTGACAACACAAATAAATTCCGTCATATATTAGATCTGCAGAGAAATAGTCACGAAAAAGATGATCATGTCATATTTCACGCTCACGATCCACATATTTTCTACCATATCATCCTTTCTTGAAGAACTTGAAGCTGATGTTGCATTGTCAGCTTTAGCCATGACAATCATCTCTTGATCAATATCATCTTATGTGTCTTTTCAAATAAAATTCCTCCATATTTCTTCCATTTTTCTCATGGCTCGGGATATCATCAGACATTTTAGACAGATGAAAAATGAGAAATGAAATAGCTTGGGATTGTGATAAACTTGAAAGTGGTAATGAATTATATAGAGCAATTGACAGAAGATAATTTTAACTAGCAATTATAACTAGCAATTGACCGATAATTTTGACAGAAGATAAGATAACACACAATGGTGCGAAACTATGAAGCATGGTCGATAATATTGATAGCAGATACGACATTATGACTAGCAATATGAAATAAAGTCAGGATTGTCTGACAATGGACAAATTTATTGATTGAAACTTGCAGACGATAAGATAGGAGATAAAGTCATGATTGCCTAGTAACAGACAAATTGATAATTTTAAAATTCGTAAAAGTTAAATAGTTGAAATTCAAATTACATAATTAAACTAAGAAGGAATGAAAATAAATTATTATGATTTAAAAATAATTACGCTCAACCATGTTTAGTTTTGATAGCACCAACCATCATGTGAAAGTTTGAAAGTTGAACTTTTGAAAATCCACTTGTATCATACGAGAGAAATTGAAATTCTTCCCGTTGACAATCAGTGACTTGGTCGAGAGCTTTTTCTTATTTTTCTTTCATATTTTTTCTGTTTCAACTCCTAATCTATTGCTTTTTGCTTCACCATCTCATGTTGCATCTCTTGCATCAGTCAGCTTCCACTTTTTCACATATGTTTCATTAGTAATTTTACCTTTCTCTTTGGACAATCTCTTAGTTTTATGTTGTCCAATTGGATACCACCAGCGAGGTATATCATGACCAAAAGGACTATCGATCTCTGAAGTCTTTGTCTTCTTAAGATGATTACTAGGCATATTAATAGTAGCCCATTTTTTATTAGCAACTTTACATTTTCCTTTGTGATTGTTGTGCCACAGAAAGTGCAGCTTCTTTCATGTTTTTGTCGTTTTGTCCACTCGCCTGATTGGTGTTCAAATCACTATACCAACTAGAGAAAATAGTGACTTCGGTAGTTACTTGATAATGATGATTTTTTACTTGTTCTAACGTTCGATTTGGACAGCCCTTCGATTTTGCAGCATTGTGATATACAACAATCTTTTGTCAAAAAACTTTATTTTTTTACGTATTGTCAACTTTGGGATCCGTGGAAATAGTAGTGTATGATTTTATAAGACACATCTTCATTATGTGTCCATCTCGATGATTTATTATTTGTTTCTTGAATGGCAGCAACTTTCTCGACATCATCTTCATCAACAAGGCTAATATGTTCTAGCCCCTGTTGTGGTGAAGAGTACTCCGATGTAAATTGAGAGTTATTAAATAGAAGTTGTGATGATTAAGTATTATCGAAAATTGATCCTCCGAAGCTCGGCTCTTTTGTTGCGAAGGTTGCAAGTAAAATTGTTGATAGGTGAACTACAACACAAAATATCCAGGAGAAGGTGCGACATTCGAACTAATGGAAAAGTTGAGATGAAATTGTGGAAGAGGTACAATAGAACAAGTGAAAAATATTGGTGAAATTTGTTGATTATGAGGATATTGATAGTATTGTGGATTTTGAAAATAAGAAGGTTGAGAATTTTGAGAGCTTGAATAAGAAAAGTTGGAATTCTGAGAACTTGAATATCCGACCATATTTGATCAAGAGAATAAATCGAAAGAAGAAATGAGAAGAGAAAAAGATTAGAAGGTTGAAAATGATATATTTTTTGAGGAATGACATGTATGTATATATAGAAAATTATACAACGGTTATTTTAAAAAAAAATAAAAATATTGGCTCATTAGATCTACAACGTTAAACAACATTATAGACACACACACACATATATATATATATATATATAATATTAATCTTTAAACATCTAAACTATTTTAACTTGAAACTATGTCAAACAAAAAATCTCGTTGCGATTTATGAAATAGGAAATGGATGAAAGGAAAAAAATTAGAACTTGCCTAGCAAAAAAAGTGGAAAGGAAAAAAAGAACTTATCTTGCAAAAGAATTGGAAAAGATCAAAATTTGAAATTGTTTATATATATATATATATACACGCATGTAGGAACCAGCGTGCACGTGTCGTGCACGTGCTGTGGCTGACGCACACGCTAATTCCACTGATGTCAACAAAAGTTGTTTTTAGTAATGAAAGCTGAATCCAACTTTTGAAAGATGTTGTTAATATTGTTATATTTTCCAACTTTTGAAAGTCGAGAAAAGTGGCCGTTGTGGCTACCTTTAGATGTCATGTAGGATCAGTGGCGGAGCTACGTTGGGCCCCCCAGAATTTTTGAGTATTAGTAGTATATATTTAGTAATTAAGACAAAGACTTCATTGTAATCCAATTGGTTGGATTGATTTCCACTTATTTTAAAGACCTGGGTTCGAAACCCAACTTTCTTTTTCTTTTTTTTTTGTAATTTTGTTCTCCTTTTCTTTTTCCTTTTTCATCTTAAGCTTTCATTCTCTTCTCTTTTTTCCTTTTTCCTTTTCATCTTACGCTTTCATTCTCTTCTCTTTTTCCTTTCGTCTTTTCTCATTTATTTTTCATTTTTCTTTTCCTGTAATTTAATTATATTATCTTGTCTCTACTTTGTACTCTTTCTTTCTTTTCTTTTTCTATTATTTGTATTATGTGAATAAAATAAAAATGTATGCAAAAATATAGTTGTTTATATATGAACTAATATGATCTATCTAATTTCTAAATTTTTATGATAAATTATTCTAACAACAACCAATGAAGACATCTAAGTTATTTAAATTCTTATTTTAAGCATTTAAAAACTTGTTGATGATAAAACAATCAAAATATAGATCAATTTAATATATGATGATTATTTTAGAAATATAAGTGTTGAACCAAACTATTGAATGAACTTAATTTCATACATTGAAAATGATGTGTTTGTTAATGCTACCAATGAAATTATTATACGATTTTGAAATGAAGAATATAAGATAAACTTATGATGGTGATTGTGTTTAACTTTTATTTTTCTAACATTGTGATGTAATTTAAACAATATTATTTACTTCTAATTTTATTTTAAAAAAAATTGCCCCCCCCAGAGTAAAATCTCTGGCTCCGTCACTGTTTAGGATACTAAGATATTGAAGCCAAGCGTAATGTAATCATCACCACTTCATTCATTTATAGTCATTGCAAATATTTCATGTTTTTGGAAAAAAGAATTCAAATTATGGAGACATAGATTCTGGAGGAACTTGGGCAAGTCGCTTTTGAATCATTAAAAAAATCTTATTAGACAAGGTACTATTTCTAATTTTTATTAAAGCCAAATTTAGGTGCATTCATTCTAATAAATTCTAAGTAGGAATTGCTAAATTCTAATTGGAATCTATGAATTTTAATTCAAGTAGAAGTACCAAATATACATAAGTTTTTGTCTTTTGAGTGTCCTTGTGAAGTATCACGAAAATATTTTTTAAAACTCTTTTGTTTCATTAACAAATTCACATCTCATAAAAGTATCCATTTTGGTGATCTCTTACAAGTCATCAAACAAAAAAATAAAATAAAAAAGAGGCTAAAAATTAAAGTAGGGAAAAGAAATTAAAAGGACATGAGCGAAAGGCGGGAGACGAAGGCGAGCTAACAAATGTCCCACAGCTTTATCTCCCTTCCAGACTCCCCCTCCAATTTTTGTTCCCATGGGATTGTAAGGAAAAGCAAAAATTCCTCTCAAAAAAGAAGAGGAAAAAAACAAAAAACATATTATTTAAAAAAAAAAAACAAGAATTTAAAATCCCATGGGACCATGCATGTCCATACCAAGAAGAACCGTCCTCTTCAAGAGGCGGGATCAGAGGCACGGCCATCAGAAGCTCAGCAACCACCATGACAAGCCCGCCAAACCCGGCCCCCGGCCGCTGCGGCTGTCGCGGCCGATCACGGTGCTGTGCGATCCCACGGGGAACGACATTTTCAACAAGTATAGATTAGGGCGGGAGCTCGGGAGGGGCGAGTTCGGGGTGACGTACGAGTGCTTCAACGATGCCACGGAGGAGAAGTTCGCGTGCAAGAAGATATCCAAGAGCAAGCTGCGGACGGACATCGACGTGGAGGACGTGAGGAGAGAGGTGGAGATCATGAGGCATCTGCCCAAACACCCCAACATTGTGAGTTATAAAGAGGTTTATGAAGATAAGGAGGCTATATATTTGGTGATGGAGGTGTGTGGGGGTGGTGAGCTCTTCGACAGGATTGTGGCAAGAGGGCATTACACTGAGAGAGCTGCTGCTCAAGTCACCAAGACCATTCTTGAGGTTGTCAAGGTATACATGCATATTTCCTGCCCCATTCCTCGCATTTTACGGGTCCTATGGCAAATATACGAAAGTCAGAAAAAAGTAAGAAGCTCGTTGACGGTTGGAGGAGCTAAGAAACATGTTATTATTAGCGTGTGTGTGCGCCTAGTGGTAGAGTAGTTAATATTTGAAACGTTCGAATCCATCATGATGAGGCATTTAAAATTTCTATATAATTGATCCAAAAATAATAAAGATTTTATTAATTTACTTTAGGCATAACGTTCGCATCACGACGAAAATATATCATTAGTCTTACGACTGCACAATATCCGTCGCTATTTGTTTTAGCGATAGGCTTGGCTGTCGGAAATCCGTCGCTAACCTTGTTTAGCGATTAAATGTTGTAAGATGCCGATGGAATATTCCATCACACAGACAGTTGCACCTCTCCCCTATACCAAGTCGGATATATATGTACAATAAATAATTGAATTTTATATATATGCAGGTATGCCATGCTCATGGAGTAATTCACAGAGATCTTAAGCCTGAGAACTTTTTATTCGCAAGCCCTAGCGAAAATTCTCCATTGAAAGCCATTGATTTTGGCCTTTCCATTTTCTTCGAACCAGGTGGGTTTTTTTTTTTTTTAACTACTTTCATTTATATATTTCCTACAATTTTAGTCGTAATAGTAACTAAATCAATTAGTTGGGATTGATTTTCAAACGGGACTATACTTTTTAACCATAAAATAATGTGTTTTTATATATTAATAATGTTTTGTTCACAATTAACATAATAAGATTTATTTTTACGTCAAACTCAACACTAATAATAATTAATTAGGTCAAAGATTTACTGAGATTGTTGGGAGCCCATACTACATGGCACCAGAGGTGCTGAGGCGTAATTATGGAGCAGAAGTTGATATTTGGAGTACTGGTGTTATTCTTTACATTCTTCTATGTGGAGTTCCTCCTTTTTGGGCAGGTGTGTTATCATCATATTTTAAATTGTGTTAATGGGGAGAATTGCCATAAATGTTAACATTGCTACTTTTTTTAATCCATATGTTAAGTTGCTACTCTTTTTACCCAATTTAAAGTAAAATTATAAAAATATCCTTCATTTGTAAAAAAAAAACAGACGGAGGAAATGGAGGACATTGGCCGCCGGGAAACCGAGGGGAAGGGAGGGTGGCCGCGGCAAAAGGGTGAGGGAGGGATGTTGGCAGCCGGCAGAGGGGAGGGAGGGATGGTGGAACGCCGGAAAAAGGGAGATGAAGGGAGGTTGGCTGCCGGAAAAGAGGGTTGGCCGCTGGGGAGGTTGGCCGCTGGGAGGATAAAATTGTACAAATGGTTAAAAATGATAAGAACCTAAACACATATGAGTTATATTAAATTTTCGGTCTTTTAAATTAAGTAGTTAATGCAAGTGGAAAATAATAGAATTCTGAAATAAACTTGTATTGATTAGTGCAGAAACGGAAGAAGGAATAGCACAGGCAATTGTGTACGGACAGATAGATTTCAAGAGGGATCCATGGCCTAAAGTTAGTGAGGAAGCTAAAGAACTCGTCAAGGGCATGCTGGACCCCACTCCTTTTAGCCGTCTCACCGTGGAACAAGTCCTAGGTTTTATATATATTTATTCATTTGATATATAATGCACGTATCCATCGCTAAAAAGGACACTAATATGCTTATCGGAGACTTGACATGTGCTCATTTGATCTAGGTAAGTTTGATGCTGCAGTCCCTTCTGAATGAGGATATGAATCAAAATGTGGAAAATTATCGAGATCCCGATCGATTATGATCGGTTTAATTAGAATCTTATCGATCGGATAACCCACAATTTCCCATAATTTATCACATGTCCTTATCCTGAAGGAGATGCAATGCAGCAGACTACAATATCAAGTGTACCATTTGACCTACTAGTGTATTCTTTAATGAAAAACAAATCTTAATCACGTGATGGCTTATGTAGCACTGCTGTTGAGTGGGCACATATATGACCTCCCTAATAGGCTAATGCACTAAAATCAAACGGTGGTGCATCCACCTTAATTAGAATTCATCAATTTTTAATTAGGATTTATTAATTTTTTATTAGAATTTAGAATTTAATTAGTTAATATGAACTGATTATTGCATATTATGTTTTATAGCACACCCATGGATACAAAATGCTGACAAAGTATCAAACGTTCCATTGGGCGACCGCGTAAGAACAAGAATCAAGCAGTTTTCTTTGATGAATAAATTCAAGAAGAGAGTTCTAAGAGTAAGTCATATATATAATTTCATTGCAAATTCTATTTTTCAAAATGGAAACATAAAGTTACTAATATAGATTAATTTGGTGTTATTATAATGATAGGTGGTGGCAAAAAATTTGCCGGACGACCAAGTAGATGGGATCAAAGAAATGTTCCACATGATGGACACAGACAAAAATGGGCATCTCAATTTCCAAGAATTAAAAGATGGCTTGTTCATGATCGGGCAGCCCGTGCCCGATCACGATGTGCAGATATTGCTCGATGCTGTAAGTATATATATATATATAGAGTGAGGTTCAAATAAGAACCAATTTTAACGTGAGAACTAAGAACCACGAAAATTCTTTACGAATAAAATGAATTTGCTATGAAAGTTAATGAATCTGTTGGGAAAGTTACTGAATCCAAAAATGAATTTTCACCCAGGGTTCAAATCTCATGAGAGGCAAAAATTTCATTTTTTTGGATTCAGTAACTTTCCCAACGGATTCATCAAGTTTCACACTGAATTCATCATTTTTTGGTTCTCACGTTCTCACAATAAAAATGGTTCTTACGTTAACCATCCCCTATATATATATATATATAGAGAGAGAGAGAGAGAGTTAGGTTCAAATAAGAACCACTTTTATCCTAAAAACTAAGAATTAAATGAATTTGTTATGAAAGTTGATAAATCCGTTGAGAAAGTTACTGAATTTCAAAATTCAAAATTTTCCATCCGGGTTCGAATCACATGAGAGGCAAAAATTTTATTTTTTGGATTCAGTAACTTTCCCAACGGATTCATCAATTTTTCACAATGAATTCATCATTTTTTTGTTCTCACATCCTCACGATAAAAATGGTTCTCACGTTAACCCTCCCTATATATGTATATATATTAGATCGTTTGACGGGTCAATTTTATTTTTTTCATATAACTTCTTCCCCACATTTTTTTTTAATGGTAAAATTGAAATGAATTATAATTGTGACGTACATAGGCTGATTGTGACGGAAATGGGATGCTAAGCTGTGAAGAGTTTGTGACGTTGGCTGTACACTTGAAAAAGATAAACAACGAAGAACTTTTGCGAGAAGCATTTTTGTATTTCGATAAAGATGGAAGCGGATACATCGAGTTTGAAGAGTTGCAAGAAACTTTACTGGACGATCAATTTGGCCCTGCCAACGAACAAGTTATACACGACATTATTTTTGATGCCGATCTCGACAAGGTACATTTATTTGATACGATCATAATTTACGAGACATATCCGTCTCCACGGACTTAGCTCAGTTGGCTAATAAGAGCTAACAGATTTGAAATAAAATACGAGTATTATGTGTTTGTGTATAGGATGGGCGGATCAGTTACCCAGAGTTCAAGGCGATGATGACGACGGGAATGGATTGGAAAATGGAATCACGACAATACTCTAGGGCTATGCTTAATGCTCTTAGCGTCAGACTATTTAACAAGGATACATCTATTTGTAATTAATTCTTCTTTTTTAATTCTCCTTTTTTCTCACCCAATATGTCCAAAATAGTTGAAGTTTGGCCAACTTAATGTTGGATGCGTTTCTTCATTCTCTATTTTCTTCCTTTTCTTTTTTGTTCGAATATAGAGTGGCTAATCATTTCCAAAATAGACAATTTGGTGCGTTTGTCGAATCGGAGGTTATATGGAGCCATTAATATTGGAAATATATATTTTGTAGTGGAAATACATATATATAGAGGAAAGTCAATTATATTACCAACATAAAATGTCAAATTATAGCCAAATTGTTGGCCTATTGGGACTATTATCATCAAATAGTCCCAATGGGACCAAAGAACTTGCTATAATTGATATTTTATGTTGATGCTATAATTGACATTCCTTAACTTAGATTGTTATATAACCACTGCGCTCTATTTTGTATCTCATTCATTAAAGGCTTTCTACAGATTAATTTAAAATTTGATATTTTAACAGAATTGCTTAATTAGTTATCATTTAATTAATCCAATTTTGACTTAATTAATTCTAAATAAGACATAATAAATCCTAATTAGATATTAATAAATTTAATTGGGGATTAACAAACTTTAATTGAGATTAATAAATTCTAATTGGGGAATAATAAATCCTATACTAATTGAAATTAATAAATACTAATTATTCTTAATCATCTTCCCTAATACCCCTTAATCTCCCTGAGGAGCGAATAGGAGTTTTGTTGTTATTGTTTTCGTGTTATGTAGATTTGATCCAATGAGGATAAATATACAGCACGATCTGTATAAAAGTCAACATCAAGTCTTTCCATCTTTAATGAAATTCGCTATATACTGAATCGCCTCCTATGAGGGAAACTATTATATATTCCATCCATCCCGATATTGTTGACTCATTTCTTTTTATACGTAGATTAAAAGAATAGTAATTTATGTGTAAATTAATGTGTGATACGAAATTCGATGAACTTTTTAGTGTAAAATTATTTCATTTTTGGAACGGACCAACAATAGCGAAACAGCTCAAAAAGGAAAACGAGCCAACAATAATGGGACGGATGGAGTATAACTTTGTGGAATATCTTCCAAAACAATGCGTCGAAATTTGAAATAATATGTTCATATCTATATAAACCAAAATGGGTTATCAACTAATACTTACAAAATCAATCAAATTAAGAGGCAAAGCAAAAAGAAAACTTGATTAGTTCTAAAACTATAAGACTTGACAATGGCATAGTATTTTAGGCCAACAACATATAAGCTTATTTTGGAAGAAAAATAGGGAGTTCGGTTAGTGGCGGTGGGATAAAAATAGAAAGAAAAGATAGTTTTTTTTTTGGTTGAACACAAAGTGATATAATTCTAGACATAATAAAGAATCTACTAGAAAGAAAAACATAAAGTTTTTAATTGTAATTTTTAATAAACAAAAAGTGATATATTTCTAGACATAATAAAGCATCTACAATCTAATAAGAATGTACTGCATTGTACAATAGTTCAATTTTCAGCAGTTCTTGTAAGAGTGTATCTTTGTGATTGAATTTTAGCTAGGTCGAATGATTTTTGTTATGAAAATAATCGCTTAGCAATTGCGAAATTAAGAAAAACACTTTAAGAATTGATTACTCAATTTGTTTCTACGAGATTACATCAGGGACTCTATTAAATCATGAATTTTGCACTATAACTTTGGGATACAATTGCAGAGAATACTATAACTATTTATAAAGAGAAAATAATCATAATCAAACTCTAAATGCGATCAGACAATAGAAAAAAGGCCCAAAAATTTATGTGACGGGAAATGAAATATGTTTGGTTTAGGAATGGTAATGGGTCGAATCTGGATCGGATTTGGTTAGATCTAGATTTAGATCCGATTTTTTTTGCTTGGATTCGGATCCGATCTAAATCCATTGGGTCCAAAAAAATTAAATCCGGATCCGGATCCGTAAGATTCAGAGGGTCCAAGGTCTAGACCCGGATCCATATTTCGCTTCTAAAATAAATTCTAAGTAAACTACCGATAATATGGCCATAATAATATGAGACAATAATACTATAATAATTATTTAAAATTTCTACAATTATCATAATATTGGAAGACGTTAGTTATAAATTTACTATAAGGTTGGAAACAACAAACAACTCGATCGTGGGTGGTTTAAATGATGGGACCCGTCGTGAATGCCGACAGATACATAATTGAGAGAATTTGAAATGAAATTGGGAGTAGATTTGTTTTGGGAGAATTTGAAAAATGAAATTAAAGAGTTTTAAGTTAAGGTTAGGTATTTAATTATAATAAATAAATATAAATATATATATATATATATATAATAATAAATAAAAACTAACGGATCCACGGTCGGATCTGGATCGGATCCGGGTCTCAAAAAATAAATCCCAAATCCAGATACGAATATAAAGATAGGATCTAGATCCGATCCAGATCCATCGAGTCCAAATTTTTTATGATCCAAATCCTAAAAAATAAATCTGGATCCACAAATCTGGATCAGATCCGAGATCTATTGCCATCTCTATCCATAACTCAATAATTTGAATACTGCATTATTATTTTATTTATGTTGTGGTCAATTTTTGTTAGTACGAAAAAGGACACGTGAATGGAAACTAAACCACAGGCACATAAATAGGGATATGTGGTGGAACAAACATAAATGATGATGCCATATTGAGATGGATGACAGAGAGTTTACAAAATTATTTTCACTGGCTTTACCTGAAAAAAGAAAATTCAATATTTAATAAATGAGAATTGACTGACAAATAATAAAGATAAAATAGGGATTTAAAATGAAAGAAAACAACTCGACCTTGTTGCAAAGTACTTGGGATCTTTTATTCCATTTTTGGTGTTTAATTTATGTCCTACTTTTAGAAAAATTAATTTTTCTCTATTTTTCTCTTCAATTTTAATTTGATGTGTTTTAGTTTATTTTTTAATAATTAATTATAATTAATCATGCCTAATTAGCCATATAATTATTTTTAGTATTTAATTTAAATTTTTTAGTTAGTAATTGACTATTATGATTTAGTATTCCATAATTAGGATTTTTTTAAAAGCTTTAATTTATAGTAATAAAAACTCTCTCCATTCCATTATTGTTGGTTCGATTTTCTTTTTGGGTTGTCCCGTTATTATTGATCCGTTCTAAAAAAGAAAACAATTTTACACTAAAAAATACCTCAAATTTCGTATCATACGTTACTTTACACACAAATCACAATTCTCCTTAATCTACGTACGAAAATAAATGAGCCAACAATACCGGGACGGAATGAGTATTAATTAGAGTTTATTATATTATAATATTATATATTTTTATAATAAAATTATTAAAACAATTAATCTAACAATGTGACATAAATGTCGCACAGAAATATAGAAACAAAATCCGTACTCTACAATATTCGATTTCATATTTTGATACGAATATGACATCGGGCCATTAGAATGCAAGTTCCTAAATTCGATATTAAATGGGCTCAAAGACGACATGATTTATCAATTAAATATATAAATTTAAAGATCACATCACGGTAAACTTAAATTCGAGATATTTAGTTTGGACATTAATCAATTTACCACTCAATCAAATACAAACACACCACAATTCATTTTTTGTTGAAAGATAATGAAACCAAAATCAAAGCATAGAAACCTCAGCCTAGCACACCCAATCAAAATCCAGCATTCTATTTTATGTAGTGACCTATTCACTCCATGCTTCACACATTTCTTATCTCTCCACGACTCCACCCCACATGCAATTTTTCTCTTCTCACTCATTCCCCTCTCTCTATAACTCCAAACCCCACACAACAAAATGTGACACAATAACTATACTAAAAAGTAAAATCAATCTGAAAAAAAACAGCTCTTACAAACAAGAATCATTGAATCCACAAATTCTTTAAAAAAATATATATATTACTCCCTAAAAATGTCCACCAACACTTTCAACTCCATAAACCACCACTACCGCCGCTCCCTGCGGCGGCGCCACTCCATAGACTTCCCTCTGACCGCCGCAAACACCATCTTCCTCCGCCCCACCGCGGCCGCCAATTCCCTCTCCCACTCCGCCTCCTTCGCCGCGACTGCCGCGGCCACCACGAGCCCCACAACCAACCCCTCGACCTCCCATTCGACCTCCCTCGACCTCCTCCGCCACCACCTCTCCACAAAAAACCTCCGGCAGGCCGACGAGGAGACGCGCCGCCTCATCATCGTCCTCGCCGGGAGGCCGCCGTGAAGCGCGGTTATGTGTTCTTCTCGGAGGTCCAGTTCATCCCGGCCGACGACCTCCGTGCCATCGACGCGCTGTGGCGGCAGCACAGCGACGGCCGGTTCGGATACAGCGTGCAGCGCAAGATTTGGAAGAAATCGAAGAAGGATTTCACCACATTCTTCATCAAAGTGGGGTGGATGAAGAAACTCGATAGCCCGAGGTGGAGCAGTATAATTACAGGAGCTTTCCGTCGGAGTTCGTGTGGGAGATGGAGGAGGGGTCGCCGGAGGGGCACCTGCCGCTCACAAATGCGCTGCGGGGGACGCAGCTGCTCAGCTGCATTCTTAGCCATCCGGCCTTTGATGGAGATGATGAAGATGGTGATGAGGAGAGAGAGAGGGACATGAAACCGTTGAGTAAGACAGTGACTGCCTTCAAAACTAACTACACTTTCTGAGGAAATTTGTCTTTGATCATAAATTAATCATCTGTCTGTATCTTCTTCTCTTTTTCTTTTTTTTTTTAATATATATGGTTTTAAATTTTAATGGATTTAATATTTGTTTAGATGAACAATATAAAACTTATATATGTAGTCTTTACCAAATAATTGAATGTAGTATTATATTTTAATCTTGTATTTTTGTTCTAGTCTGAGTTGGATATATTATTTTTTGAAAAAGTATATGTATGAATTAATATTTGTTTTATAGATGCAGTATAGGGATGGTGAGTTTCTTGCTGATTCTAATTTTCTTTAAATATATATCAGTTAAGATCGATACTTTGTTACAGTATATTTTTTTACATAAACTCATAACCTAATTACACTAATATAGATTTAATTAGCAACTAACATATATTTAAGATTAAGTTACAAAATTTATATGAATTGTTTATTGAAGAAACACAAAGTTATGCAGTGTGCTTAATTGATGTGTTGACTGCTTTTGCATGTCCGAACTCCAAATAGAAACAAAACAAGGTATCTTGTGATAAATTTCATTAGATTCCGAAACTGTCTTGGTTTCGATGGTTTCAATGTACGCTCTCATATTTATTTTTATGGACGTCAGATTCTTAATGTTTTGTTAATATATCAAAGTGCTTCTTACATTTACATAGTCTGTCTGTAAATTTAATCACTAATTCGAGAAGCAAATTAATTTAATAAATTTAATATATATAACTTTATCGACGGATGCAAATCGTCGGTAATTTTTTTTCAATTAATTCGAAATACTAGTTTGTCGATTTCATGTCCGACGGAAAATGTATTGACTTCATGTATGTCAGTAAAGATGCCGCGCATTTTTGGCGTCGTAGGCCGTCAGTAAAGCGTCGGTATTGTGCTTATATGCAACCCCGTCGATGAGCCGTCGTTATTTGACGAGGATTTTGGTTCCGACGGAGAATCTGTTGGTAATTTTACTTTTTTTGTACTAATTAGTAGTACCATGTACATAATTATTAAATTCAATACGTAGCTACTATATATGTATATGTATATATTCTACTCATCTAGAAACATAGAGAAATAATGGATTCTACACTTTAAAAGTGTGAAGATAAAAATATTCATTCGTGTCAAAACATATAAATTTAGCCACAAATTGCCCTTATGGATGAAGGGGCATAAATGTCCATAAATAATATTAGTCACAGAATAAATCCAAAATTAAAAGGTGCAAAATTTATTTAATATAACTTCATCTATTATCGAAACTACATGTATTCAATTATTCATATACAAATTCAACTCCAAATTTGAAAACTAACTTTTTCAAAACTTCATTTTATTGCAAAACAAGATCTAATGTTAATACATATTAGTGATCCTATTATAATATAGTACAATATATGAATTTAGAAGAATTTTTGGAAGATGTTTTAGAAATTTTTAAAAGCTTAAAAGCCGTGAGCTTTAGAATGTTTTTATTAAGGATTTAATTCCTTAATATCAAGATAAATAATACATTATATGTCTAGAGTAGATAGATTGAAATTGCAAAATTTTAATATAAATTATGCGTCAAGATAACGTTATATCAAAACTTTTTATGTTGTCAATGTCAGTTATATTGATATTTTTCACATGCTTTTATAGTCCAGAAAAGATTTTCGAATTCAGTTTTCAGATTAATGATTATAAATGCACGAACAAATCTATTCACCCTTACGAAAATGATGAGTGTATGATCATGTAGCCCTTGTGCATTATCTTCGTGCATCGTTGCATTTTCGTCTATTGTATGATATGTGATGCATTATCTTCGTGAAATATAGGAAATTATTGTACTATACAAGGACACTGCGTCTAAACTCGAAATGACGTCGTTTCACATGGCGCAAAATTTATATGTAAAAGGGAGAGGTAAAATCACCAGTTCACTCCCTCAGTTCTCCCCGTCCCCCAACTTTATAAAAAAAAAAAAAGAGGATAACTCATTAATAATATAATATCGAAAATAGATTACAATGTTCAGAGGACTGCACAATGCACATAACCTTAATTCTTCAACAAACACTATCTACATATTTCCAGCTTTATCAACCATAACATCTAAAGTAGTCCCAGAAAAATATAAATACACACCATGAGATATTGAGATCAGCAACTACAGAATAACAGCACATCTGAAGGTGAGCAAATGTATTACAAAGGTCTCCAAAATGATGCTCATCATAAACGAAAGCGAAATTCGTTTAATCTTTTACCTAAATGACGCGGATGGTATGTGATACATTGAGGCACAACCTTCCCATAGCCGTTGGTTTTCAGAAAATAGATATGGGGCATAGCAGTTCATCCATAAATCATTTCAGAAGGATTTCCTCCTCTCCTCACCAAGCATGGGTCTTAGAAGCGCACGCTAACAAACCACTATAAATTTTTGTATATCTTAGCAAACAATCTTAAGACTTGTGCATAAAAGCATCACGGTTTAGTACTTCTTATATCACTGAATGCTGTATGAAGAAAGTTGATCAATTCTCAGTTGAATTGCTCGGTTTTATACCAAAGAACGAAGATCACGCCAAATACTTTGGACTTCCACATAAATACTCGAGATGCCTTTTGGTTGCTCGGCAGCTTCAACAATTTCTTCCTTCAGGTTAACTATACTTTTCCTGCATCTTTAAGAAAGATTGGCTAAGCATTGCTTCAAGAGATCGTAACTCCTGGCTTCAGAATAAGAATATTGTTAAACATATATTTCATTATGCTCACGTAGTAGAGTAGTCAAATATCATTTCAAGTCATTCAAAATAAACACCAACCACCATAGTAATTTCAATGCCCGTGCACCACAAATCCAACCACGGATATGAAAGGCCAAATCTTGAATATGATTTTTCAAGGGCTACAGCTATACCAAGATCATTCTACTAGGTCCATGCTTAAGGATCTGCATGTTTTCGGCAGCAACTGTGATTCTCAACAAAAACAATCGATGTTTTGAGAGAATGATCTGACAATTTTTCTTAGGAAATCAACATATGTCATTATCTTAGGAAATCAACATATGTCATTATCTTATGAAATAAGTGGAGCCTTCAAGTTTCCACGGTATGTGTAAGGATTGAGTCTACACCCAGAGAAGGACGTGTACAGTGTGCGCAGCTGTTTGCTGCACACCTCATTCTCGTTGTTCTTTATCTTTTATTTTATAATTGTTTCTTATTAATTATTTGCTAGTTATCAGTTATTTTGTGTTGAGGGCTCCCGTGTGGGCCTTCGCGCCCAAGTCAAATAAATAGTATCAGTCCGATAAGCGTGAGACTTTTCTAGGACCCTAGGAAATTTTGTGTGGACTATCACGAACTAAATAAGTGGATTCAACTCACCCAATAGGCACACTGCACACATGGCAGCAAGCAAGCTCACCTTACCACTTACCAGCATTCAAAGGAAGCAAGTTGTAACTCGTAAGCAGGGATTTTAAATGCTGAACAATACTTTTGTCTTCATGGCACGCCCAATGCTAGCAAGGTTGATTGGTATGGAAGGAGGAGCTCTAAACTGGTTTCAATGGACTCAGACTAGATTCCCTGATGTGACTTGACTAGAGCTTTAAAACAGATACAGCGGGGATCCTATGGCAAACATGTTAGAGGCTCCGACGTGTACCCATCAAACCAGTCCAATAAGTGAATATACTGATATATTTATTTCACGGCTTGGGCATGTTCCTAGTCTTGCACATCAGCATTGCCTTGGCATGATCCTTCAGGGAATATGAGACGAGGTCAGGCTGCTCGTTCCCGAGATGCCAAAGATAATATTTGACACCATTATCAACATCTATTCCTTGTCATTGAACATCCACGCACCAATTCCTTTATCGGACTTCAAGTCCATGATGAGTGCACACCGAGCAGTTAAAACTCTTGCAGATTTAGTGGATACTCTCGTGACAAATGGCACCTGGGAACAAGAAGGCACCTCCCGACTTCTCAATCTCCCATCAATGTAATGCCTTTCGAAATTACAACCATTATTGTATCCTATAAACTTTCATTAGCCTCTCAATCTGACCGATCGATTTCCATCACCAAGCATGAGCACTCATGCCAGGTTTGAATTGGAAAATAACTAAAACCAAGTTAATTTAATAGTTAAGCGCATGAGAATCCAGATTCAAAATTTTAAACAGGGATTAACTTCTTAGTTTTGGTATCATTAGTTGGACATATTTTTTATCTTAATCAAGTTACACATAACTAATTTCAATGAGGAAGAGCACACAAAGATACACAAACATATGCACCATTCTACATGCATAAAAACAAAAAATTAGCACACGCAGAAACCAATTACCATGTATGCTATGCCTCATTCACATATATTCTCACCATTTTGAATATGTATATAGAAATAAAATAAAGTTTAGTAACTGAAATAAAAATTGCAGCAAAGCTTAGACATAATTAAGATGGTAGAAAGGATTGCATCTCATTTCACAAGACAAGGTAATGGTACTAACCATACAAACTTGGTTGTTGTGGTTTGAAAGCTGCTGCCTTCTCGCTTCGAGTTCCTTTAGATTATTACGGGTCATTTGAACTTTCGATGTTAAATGATCAGTATGGTTTTCAACATCTTTCATGAGAATAAGTAACTGCTCCCTATATGCTGCACTTAGACGTTTCTTTACCCGCAGTTCAGCAGTTAGCTCCTGAATCCTTTTGTCTTTCTCATCCTACAATTTACAGAGTATTAAACAGGAGCGATTTCAAATAGAGAATCGGTCAAAGAAAGCTTTGTAATCAATATTTGATACACGTGCTGATGAGTAAAAGACAAGCAAAAATGGTAAGAAGAAAGCATAGTTCCCTTTTTGACTTTACTCAATTAAGGTTTTTTTTTTAAAACACGAAATACTAAGAAAAAGAAAGAATTAAATGAGATGATATAAAAGGAGATCACATTGATGATGATTTCAAGAATAAGACACATAAAAGGTCAATCACACATTCATAATTAGTAAACAGCATCATTAGTTGAGGTCGAGAAATGTTTATTATAGATATTACAAAATACTTTAAATGCTTACATAGTTTGAGCAGAAAGGCTAGGACTGACAGAGAATTAACCTTCCTTAGCCAAAACAAGAAAGAAATCCCACACCATAGCTATTCACTTTTACTATAACCTTGCTCGTGATTTTTTTTAAAAACAATAATGATATCTATATCTTCATTTGTTGTGAAAAAGAAAACAAACTAATGCATCAATATTTATGGCATAACATTACATGAGGAATATGTATAGAACTCAAAACTATGAGGCCCTGAAGTATCCCTTGGACTTCAATAGAATATAAAAATTGATTAAAAGGAGCTCAATAATCACTCAAAGACGGTTCTGTTGGTTCTTGCTAGTCAACCTTATAGGTTATACCATTCTATCAGTCAGAATTAACTGATAAAGCGTTTGCAATTTTTTCACACACTGACACACCCACCCTTAGTAGCATTTCATTTAGCAGATGGATAAAATTTTAGTTCAAAGCCCATCTAAGATGCTTTATTTTCAGCTAACTATTCTTTACTCATTTCATGTTTCCTGCATGATATTATTATTTACATCTACTTCGAACAGACTTACTAACAGTTATTGCTTCACCGCTATTGTTGGTTCAATAAGTTAACAGCTATTTTACATGAAAAAAGCTAAATGAAACACAATCTTTTCTATAGACCTGCTTTCAGTTCATACTCAAATCTCTAATATCTACGTTAAAGGCAAAGATACAAGAATCCTTTCAACTTTTAGGAGTACAATAGCTTGAGAAAGCAACAACTCTAGTTGAGCAAACATAATACCAGGTACCTAAAGCAACAACTACGATCTTATTGATAGTGAGCATGCTAATAGCTAGGGTCCGATCATAGGAAATAGGAAATGACAAAAAGATGAACTTCTGTTTCTGTTCGTAGCAAAGATGCATAAGTAAACGGGGAAAATCCAAATTTAGAACTTACAAAAGTAGGGCGTCTCTTAGGCAACGAGGCTACCAAAGGATGATTGTGGTCTCGCACAAATTTCCTGACAACCCAGCTCCCTCCGTTCTCTCGTTTTACTAAAAGCATTGCAGTACAACCATCCCGTCGTTTTTTCCCCTTCATTTGAGATATTACCCGACTTTTGGATATTAGGAATGTTCCTACAACCAAGCCCACGTGATAAAATTGACCTATCACGCTCTGATTTACGGGACGATATAATGAGGGTCAAAAAACCTGCCCGACCAGCATATTCGCTGTAGTAAGCTCTAGCAGCAGCTTCTGTTTCAAATACCATACCAACATAAGGTTCTGCATTTCTCTCAGCTTCACACGATGTAAAGTCCCCTGCCACCGATGCTTCCATCAATCCATTACCACCATCCAATGTGGCTTCCAAATCCACTGAAAGAAAATGCTGAACTACATGAGTCCAACCATGAAAGTTGACTAGCATTCCCATAACTACAGATGTCATCGCACCCGCAACAGACCAGCTATTCAAACTGAGATTCTAGATTGTAACTACTCTTCAAAAGTATGCACCAACAGTTATCCAACACTAAATAAGAAAAGAAACTTGGCAATCTTCACCCTTGCAAGAAAGTATTTGATAGAAGAACCCAAGCTAAAGCTTTTCTAGAGGATGAGAAATTAACGTAGAAATATTAGAACAATAGACTATTGAAACAAACTCAAAATTACATTTATATCTAAGACTCTTAAGGATCAAATTTGGGAATAAGCAAATTAAATGCTTCATTGTCCTCCTGCATTACTCAAAACATCGTTTTTAATTGGTAAATCAGCTTCTTAGTCTGATGAAATAATTTGCATTTTGATTGGCAAAACGCCACAGTTGCAGAGTACAAAACTTAGTCTTGTGCTAAGTGTCTCCTCGTTCACACAACATCTGCTCTATTTTTTTCAAATTTTCTTAACAACAACAAACACCACAAATGGAGTCCGAGTTTCACGAAATTATACAGAATAACGAAATTATTAACCGAAAATCAACAAGAAAAACCTAAAAGAAAGCATTCTCATGACACAGAAACACGGATAAATTAACTGATATGGATAATGAGATTCCGTATTATTAAAGGCATACACAAACAAACACTAAAAAATAAAAACGTGGAAAGAGAGCAAAGAGGAGGGTTTAATACTGCTGCTGTTTATCTCAACCCCCTCTGCAACTTGTTGCTCTCCGATTTCTCAAAAGGTTCTGTTCGAACCTCCGAAATTCTTTCCTCCTTTATTTTCCTGTTCCATTAGGCATTCAAAAAAATATTAAAGTATTAAACGAGGTTCTAAGCGGCTCTTTATTACTCCTTCCGTGTCTCAGACTTATATTCAGTTATTCCATTTAAGATAATTTGTTTTTTTTTTTAAATAATTATTTCTTTAAAAAGTATGGGTCCTATCTATTTTTAACACTTTAATCATTTCATCTCTTCTTCTAAATAATCGAAAAAAAATAAAAAGAAATAAATCGAATATTTTAAAGCTATTCGATTGGATGAATGGAGTATTAGTTAAAGCTATTCGATTTTATTGGATTAAGAACATGAGGTCATATATTTGGCTCGCTATAAAATTAATTTTGAATTCACATACCATAAATAAATGGGGCATCTTGAAATAATACATGCCAAACATCTCACATTTAGAATTACTAGTAGTGAGTACGTACGTTTTGTACGTATAATCTATAACTTAACATGATTTAGTTATTATAAAATGCTAATATTGAAGATAAAAAATAAAGTTATACAATATTTTTGATGATTGATTATTATTTTCTAGGTGTAGAAAATTAGACAAAAGATGAAACCAAATTTTGAACTACATTCGTCCACAATAAATGTATCACTTGTAGACGACACAAATTTTAATAAAAGTGTAAGTAAATATTGTTTGAATGGAGAAATTGTTACACCATGTGCTAGATTGTAAGTAGTATGAATGATCTTTTAGTAAATAATGAGTGAGTTGTTACAAAGTTAGTTAAATTGAATAATAAAAATTGTAATCAACGTTTTGACATGACCTAAAATTTAATTGACCTAAATTTAATTGTGATACACTTATCGGGGACAAATGAATTATATCATTTCATATGTACAACGGTAGTGATAATGATAATCAATTATATAACTAATATGATTAAACTACATTAGAAGCAAAAACACATTATATATTTTTCCAACGATAAGATGGAAAAGTTGGAAGCAAAAAGAAAATCTAGATTTTTCCGAAAATAAAACACATTATATATTTGAATAACCGCATTAGACTTGACAATATTTCATGAGGTCCCAAAAAAAATAAAGCAATACTAGTCTACCTTTTTGATTTGGGTAAACATAAAGCATAATTTAGAATTACCCAGTCGGAATTATCCATAAATATTTTCTTCCCAAACAGTACCATGAAGATTCCGATAAGATGTCTTCTATGATTATTCACGAAACTCCTACTTGTTTATCCATAAATGCATTAGACAGGTAATAAATATTAAAAACTTAGCACGGGGAGTAGGGTGTAAATCGGTGCAGATTCGGTTAATTAAATCGATTTTAAATTAATCGAACTGAAAATTCTCCAAATACCAAAATTGCAATTGAACTGTTTACAGAGTTCGGTTGATTGAACACCATATCGGGCAATTTGGTGTTAGGTTAACCGAAAAACCAAAAAATAATTAAAAAAATAGCTTTTGTAATTTTTGAAAAATCCTAAAATTCAAAATAAATCCGAGCGACGAGAGATCGGCGATAGGGCTAGGGAGGAGAGAGTTAGTATGAGAGAGGAGGGAGAGACGGGACAAGAGAGACACAATACATCAAATTATAATAGAATTCAAATTAATTTTGCATTTACATTTTAATATTTTACAAAATTACAATTAAAAATCTTAGATTAAAAAAATATCATTTTTTAGGTTTTAAAGGTTCAGTTACGGTTTAACCTAAATCGAAGAAATTCATAGCAGCTTACCACGTACCGAACCGTTAACTGAATATACGATGTTCAGTTAACCAAACATAACGTAAATTCGATTCAGTATTAACCGAAAACCGATAACAAGTTCACCAGTCCTAATAATGGGAGATCTTAATAACTTGGAAATCATTAAAACTGAATGCATAAGAGATTTGGTCAAAATAATGAATTAATTTTGGAAATTGAAAGTTGACAGATTTAAAATTTTCATGTATATAAGATTGCACTAAAATGAAAAATTACCTTAAAGGAACGTGGAAAGGTTGCTTAAAATCCTCTTCGAATGAGTTCTGAATATAGCACTACTCACTCCACTTTCACTACAAAGTGCTCTCAATTTTTGTTTTCTGATGGAATGTTTCATTTTAAGGGGAGAATGTGCCGCGAAACACTAACCTCTTCGATCAAGCCAAACGAATGTTCTCTATCATCCAACCAGCTGATCTCCTATGAGTAATACCATCTAGAATGGTGATCTCATCACTGCACATATATCAGAAAGGGTAGAAAATGTTTTCCCAAATTAAATCAAAATTATAAACTTGTTCAAACTTACCCTAAAGCGTACTCTCTAAGTCATAATTAGCATAAATAAGAATATTCAAGGTTACGAGTAACATATCTATAGGTCTGATTCTGGCATACGTGGTTTCTATATATGTTTTATTCTGCTCTTGTGGTTTTAGATTATTACACATAAATCGTGAAGTTCATCCAATACACACTGAAGATAGTGAATGTGGGTTTTTCACGAAATTTTAAAAAATCATTCATGGCTCGAATTCAACTGAAAATATCTCCTTTTACTCTAATGATGCAAAGCAATCTAGAACCATCATCATATAACAACAGCCCAATCACATCTCAGCTAGAAAGTTCAAAGCTGACAACAAGCGTAAACACAACTAACAGCAAGCACCCAAATATTCAAGCAAGTTTGGAATTCATACTCTACTAGAATTTAAAAGCAATAGGACTTTGCTATATCTCTAAAATTGAAAGTGATTATAACTTGAGCAATTAAATATACTTATTGATTTTGTTATTACAAAATCCATTATAGGGGCTCCGCACATCCAACATCTATTCTATAATCCGATACGTATTGAAGAGCCCACAATAATCATTGATCCTACGTGGCATTACCATGCTTTTACATTGTTATTTATCTAAATTCTACATTTTATGCATTTATTCAATTTAATATAATACATATACATTGTCTCATCATGAATATCCATCATTTACGTTAATTAATCATCACATTCCATATATAATATACAATAAGGTCAGTTACTTATTACATTCCTTATACAATACATAATTGTGTCAATAATAATGGAAATATATAATTGCACACAATATATATGTGTGAAATAATTACATACTCCGCCAATATTTATATTAATTATCAGCCTGTAAAAATATCCAAATATTCAAGTAAGAAAACAATGCGATGAAAGCAAATGCAATTACAAAAATGTTAATTTCCTTTGAGTTTTGATATTGATAATTTGGAATGCTATTTTGTATATTAAGCCCTCCAATTATTGTCAATGTGTGGAAAGAAGGCAAACCAACAGTGAAACTCAAAAGCCTCGTACTGCACAATGTATAATTAAATAATGATGACTGCATATACTATATATCTAAGTGATAGATAAGCTATTTATCTGTAGTTTAGATATTACTAAAAATTATTAATTGAATTATGTCCCAGCAAAAGAGTATTAGATTATATAGATTAAGTTTTACAAAAAAGAAAATACAATCAAAGTTTTATATCGATATAAATTGTTTGATTGATTAACGTATTTAATTTGTGGTTCATCATAGTAATGGATAATTCTATTAATACTATTAATTAATAATATATAGCGTTACAAATTTCTAACACCATATTGATCCATAAGCATACGTGGCATTTTGATTATTTTTAGTTATTATTTTTGTTATAAAAAATCTGTATTTTATACTTATTTTATTGTTGACTATATATTGCCAAATGTTAATTGATTAATTTACCTTTAGTCATATTATTACTGGCGTTAGAAATCAATTTTGGTCAATTAGCTCAATCTGTGCAATTACCATAAATTATTCAATTTATAAATAAGTTAGATTGATTAGTATGTACAAATATCTAAATGCACAAATTATGGTCAATTTAAAAATTTCACAAAATTATGAATCTATATCTATATCTATATCTATAAATAGATCCACAATACGGATGTCATCCATAACAAACCGACTTGACGACACAACGACAAGAAACTACTTCATGTGGCCACCAAGAAGACCGTTGTAGTGGAAAAAGGTTGGTGAAGAAGAAATTTTCGTTTATTTTTACAGAAGAGCAGCAATTGGAAGAGATGGCACTTAAGATGTAATCTTGATTTGATGGAGCTCTTTGATAAATATATAATTGTAAATGAGTTGAGAACATTCTTGATGTCACTAATTTGAGATTTTTATTTTTATTTTTCAAGAAGGGAAAATCTAATTTGTTATTTATTTATTTTAAACTTTATGTTATATTATTGTTTTATTGCCAAGGATTATATGTTTTGTTTTTATTGTTCCTTAAGTTGATAATGTCGGGGAATATTGGTTTTAGATTATATTGTATGATATAAATAATTCCATTGGTTTAGTCACATTCCTACTGTGTATATTTCTTATAATGGTAATTTAATTGATGAACCTCATAATAAAACTATATAAACAAAGATATGGGTATCTATTAATTCTATAGCTATATAAACGAAGATATGAGTATATATCTATGTATTAATTCTATAATTCGATAAAGAATCCTATCTCTTCATCCATTTACAATCTTACTTGGCATTTGAATTTCTAATTTTTAAATTCTCAATTTAATGCCATTTTAATTTCAAGTTTATAATCCACAAGAATATGGATGATCTAAAATCAGTTTACTATAAAAGATTAAAAATCATGATTTAATTATTAGTTAAATGATTATTATTGATTTAAAGTGGAAGTGTCATTGAAGCCCACGATATGTTTTTCTTTTTGGTTGTAAAATAATACAAATATGGATTCTAACAATTATTGTCATTATATTATATTATATTATATTATATTATATTATATTATATTATATTATACTATATTATATTATATTATATTATATTATATTATATTATAGTATATTATATTATATTATATTATATTATATTTACTATTACTATAAATACAATGTAAAAGATTTTTTCTCAAATAAACAAATATTATTATACCAATTTATAAATTTAAACAAATTTGGGCAATTACGAGTAATACTATATGAATTTGAGAAAAGAACATGTAGTAAAATCAAATTTAATCAGGGTTGTAATGTACATGTATATACATCATAGAAAGGTTCAAGTGGTTGAAAATATTTATACCTAAATATATTATCTCTTTAATTTCAGTAATTAGCGAACATTATCATGCGGGATTGTCAAGAAAGCGAGCAATAAAATCACTTTGTATGAAATTTGGGATGACACACACACACACACACACACACACACACACACATATATATATATATATATATATATAATATTAAAAATGAATTTTATAGATTGTATAATTTTAAATTTTATACGTTCAATAATTTTTTATTTTTTAATATTCACTATTTCATATGCCGAGTTAGGAAAAGTACACGATATATATTCTAGACGGGTCTAGATAGTTAAAATATTTTTATATTTAAAAGATGATATTTTTAATTCAGATAATTAGCGGGTACCAATATATGAGATTGGTATATGAAAGAGTAGTAACAATTATAGTTCAATTTATATTTGAAAATTTTAATAGGCGCGAGTAATTATGAGTATCAATATACTATTTGGACGAGAACAGTACTAAATCATTTTTGACCGAATTTTGGACTAGAACATGTATATAATCATTATAGACGGGTCCAAATGACTTAAAAATATTTTATATCTAAATAAATGACATCTTTAATTCGTGTCACTAGATCCGCTATATGAGATTAGTACGAGAACGAGTAGTCTTGGTTATTGTAACAATTTATGTCTATAAACTTAAACGGATTTGGTTACTTATGAGTATCACTATATGAGTTTGAGACATGTATAATATAAACATAAAATAATGAAACTTGATTTGTAATATTTACTTATGGAGGGTACTTTTGAAGCTCGAATGCACATTTGCGCTATAAAGAACGTCAACAAAATTTTATAATGAGAAACTAAGAGGTGTTTGACTAAGTTTATAAGATAAAAAAAATTTAAAAATCGGACATATAAGCTCATGCTAAGTGTTTAGCAAAATTTTTCTATCATAATTTTATGAAAATAATCTAATAAGCTCTCTTAAAAATAAGTAGTTCAACTCCAACTTATTTTTTCATCATTTTGAAATAAACAATGAATTTACAAAATAACCTTACTATGATTAGTTATAATCTACATATATACTATCTACTTCATGACTCGTCAATTTTTGACTCTAACTATGATTTTCTCTCTAACTCACGATTCTTTAAAATAATAAGCTAAATTATCCAAACACTTTGACAACTTATAAGCTCTTGAAACATTATGTCTTATTCTTGAAACATCTTATAAGCTCTTAGAACTTATAAGCTCTTTAAAATGAGCCAAACACCCATACATATTTCAGAATTAGAAATTAAATTTATTTTCGATGCATGATAAGATTTCAGAACCACATATACATCTTTTCGAGGTTTTGAGGGTAACTGTAAATGAGAAATTAGTGAGGCGTGCTCGACTTGATAAAAATTGCTCGAGTTCGTTTAGTGAAGCTCGTTAGCTAAACAAACCAAGCTTGAGCATAATAGTATTCGCCCATTAGCTCGTGAACAAGACCGATTAGACGATTTACTTTGAAAATATAAAATTATTAACTAGATATAATTATTTTCTTTCTATAATTAGTAATTATTGTGCTAAATCTCTAACTATTTTTATTTGTTCTAAGAAATCAATAAATATATTGTGTTATTATGGATAAAATAATTTATTTTAAAATAAAATAATCAATATTCTAAACATATATCTAAATTTAGAAAGCTTGTTTGAGTTCGATTAAAGCTCGAATAAGCTCGTGAGCTAAAATATTCGATAAATAAAACTCGAGATCCGCACCGGACTAAACAAACCAAACTATGGACAATGGTGTTCTAAGCGGCTCGAACCGTTCGATTACAACCTAGTTTTGAGGGTAACTGCTTGAGAAATTAGTTGGCGTGCTTGTCCCTTCAAATTCAGTGTGATATAAGATTTCGAACTAATTAGTTGTTTGAAATACACCACTGATTGATTTGCTTCACGTGTTCGACTCAACTTTGTGTGAACGACGTAAATTAGATTAGGGATGAGACTAAACTTTTCATTAGTATTTCATCTTCAAATTTTTTGATCAAAAATCATAACTAATTTTATTAAGGACTCAAGAGATCCAGGACATATCATCAGTCAACCACGATGGTGATTTGAACTTCTGTACAATCTTAATAGAACATATGCAACAGAATGTCAATGTGCTAAAGCACTGGTTGCTCGATTAGAACTATGATATATGTGTCGGATGAATAAAAAAATAAATGGGAAGTTTGGGTTATTTCTAGTTACCCTGTCCAATTTTTAGTATTTTTATTTCAATGAATGAAATGTAAGTTTACATAAAATTGTATTGAATTATGTGTGGTGGATGATTTGATATTTTAGGATTATAGTTTTGTAAATTGAAAATTCGTTTGTTTCACTTTCACTATTTGTTCACTTTGAGTTTTTGACTGATAAGAGTATTCTAACAAACGAAATATATATTTACCAGGTCCTATTGTGATGCTGATATGGGATTGTGATGCATGATATAGGATTTAAAAAATGTAAGTGGAATTGAAAATGAGTAAAATGGACGTATTTTCAGTGTCTTGCACATTAGAAAATCAAGATAAAAGTGGAATGAAAATTAAAAAAAAAATGACCGAAATTATTCCGAAAAAGTTTAATAGTATCTCGTAGAATCGTGGTTCCTACAAAGAGAACACCACCTCCAGTTCCAAGTCGCATAATAGTAGCAATGAATCCGAATATATGATGCATAGAAATATGTCCCATGCAAAAAACTGCTAGTAGCTGCACTAATTCAGCCTGACATATTACCTGTAGGTATGACTAATTTTATAGATGATGGGTAGGAATATTTATGCATAATGTGGGGAAAAAAATGCATTATACACAACCAAGTAGAGAAATTACCGAAAGTGTAGTGTTACAAAGATTATATACACAATCTAACACTATCCTATAAATTATTGAAGTCTGTAGGGTGGGAAGCAGCGGCCATATCTACCTATAGTCTTCACAGTTCTTCAAAATGGTATGAATTTGAGAGGATTTTATTCCTTTATAGGTACTCCATACCTTTTGCTTATGATCCATGACTATGGATCATCATCTTTCTTTGTTTCAAGACACGGCTGGTGGGAGTAGTTCGAAATCAGTCGAACATCGACCGGCACCAGCTGCAGATGATCAAGAGCCCTCTCCCAGGAAGCAATTGCTGCCACCAGAGCTTCCTATGGCACTTGCAACATCACGAACGAGAAACTTCACACTGCGAGTGCCCACGAAATCTAATATTTCAAGACACTCTTGCAAATCCGAATCACTTACCAACATCACCCATTCCTCTTCGTCGTCCAAATACTTGAGCTGGAACTGTCCTACCTGCAGTTTGAATCTCTTTGCTATTTCTTCATACAGTAGAATACACCCAGAAGCGGTGTTAAATTTGAACCGGACCATGTCATCTTTGTAAGTAGCCTTCACTACTATTTTTGACCCACTATCTATATAACCGGTCTCACCTTTATGATTCTGCCTCTTGCCAGAGCTTCTGGAGCTTGATGAACTGTTTTTCATCAGTGATCCGGATCCGGACCCCTCGGATGAGTCCGTCTTGCCTGAGGAACTAGGTTGGTTATGTTCGACAACCCGTCCATGACAATTTCATCTTTTGATCTGGTATCCATCTCGTCACCAACTGCCAGCGAGCTTGAGTTTTGAGGAATGAAATGAGATTTATTATTGAATACCCACCTATTGAGAGTTTCTGTGGGAAGGAACGAACTCAGTAAGACATTTGGAGAAGTTGTCCAAGGAACGCTGTTTAGGCTGATAGGTCGGGATAGCCCAGCATCGAGTGCAGCTAACCTGGAGTGCTCTGAACTTGGCAGATGAGGAGGACATGGCTCGCATTCTCCCACCATTTGGGTTGCATCTAATAGACACCCGTCTTCCATTTTCACAATGGAGGTTTGAATGTCCATGCAAGACAATGTCGATGCAGGTTTTGCATTCTGCAGTAAGTCACAGTCTCCAATCATATCATCTTTGTCGGGCATGAAAATTCTTTTTCTAGTGTCAAATTCCTGCATGATAGGCCCAGCAGGCACAAACCCGCCTATTGCTGGGTCAAACTTTAATCCTTCTTCCACCCCCTGGACAGAGTCAAGCACACTTTGTATCTTCCTCAAAGAACGATTCACCTTATTGATTTTGCGAGAAGGCCATCTCGAGATGCCATATTGTCTGCATATCCTTTTGAGAGTAGTTGGGCACACTACAAAAGCAAACTAAGAAGTTGAGATTTTAATGTTTGTGTGTTGCAATAAGTTCACTAGCAACATGTAAGGCTTGAAATCATGAAATGCATCATAAGGATTTTTTATCTACACATGTACACATTAAACTCATTTGCTCTAAGAATATGGATGCCGATGCAACCAAAATTTTGGAATTTGTGAACAAGACTCACCACCAATACTTTTTGCAGCGTCTTTGAGGTTCCCAGAAAAGTATTGCTGAAGAACACTTAAGCTGACATGCTTCTCAGCTGTACTTCGCTTCTTCTCCGCCTGTTTCCTCAAGCCAGCCACATTCTACAACAATTAGTGGCTCTAAGAAATCATAGATATCAGGGATCAAAACAAATTTAAACTACCCATGAGAATATCAGTTTCATTCTTCAGTAAATGCAACAGTGAAAAAGGTACTTTCTGAGACGATGAGCAGAATTTAGGCTTTAATGTTTCACATAACATTATAGCCAAGGCAAAAAAATTACTATCACAGCGTATCTGAAACTTAACAGAGCGATGCAATGATAGAGGAATACCAAATAGTAGCTGACAAAATAACAATTACCTGTCTGTGAGGACTATCAGTTTCTTTCCTAGTGGTTGTAGATCCAACTACATTCTGGGTCATGGGATCAATATTTTTTAAACTTCCACCAAGAACCGACTGTTCAGAACTCCTCCCAGATACAGATATTGACGACATGTTTCTCGTTCCCAAATCCTGTAAGTTAACTTTGGAATCATCCATCTCATGCAATTCAGTATCTGATACTGTTCTCAAACTCTTACAGATCCTCTGCATGGTACCGGAGAGGTTATTAAGCAAGAGTTGCTGTTCCGTACTTCCCTTCATATTGACAGGAAGAAAGAACTCCAAGATATAGTCATTGTCGCCCGTATAGGTACTTCTTAGCCTGATTGCAACAGCAGCATTTAGGCCAAACTTACGGGCGTGATGAACAAGTGGATACTCACTAATAAGATATTCCTTGACATCAGGATAAAAGAATGGGTGATTTGATTGAAGAGCCTTTCCAGCAATCCCTTCTCCTTCCTCAAGATAATGCTCCCGACATGCATGCACAAAACCCTTCATATCTTTGTCATTCACATAACAGGCACTATCTTCTATGCACAGTACATTTTTCTCATTTACATTCCTATTGTATCCTCTTGCATGTACTTTCACAGTTCCTTCACACTGCCCCGCTAAGTAACTACAAGGAATCCATGTTAGTGCAAGAGGTAGTCGATGTGCATAGCAGACGGCACGTAAAACATCTGTAATCTCAGCTAAAGCTGCTCTTTGATTCTTGGAGAGACTCTGCAAAATGACAATTGGTTTTAAAACAGGTGGACTATCAAGACTATGTAATGAAGACAACCCTAATGAATAAAGACAATCAGAGGAGATCTTTTGATGGAAACCTGGGGATAAAGTCTCGGAGGTGCAGGGCTCCTTAAATTCACAGCCTGAAAATGGTTCACAGCTTGTATGTAAAACAATGATAAAGTAATACAAAATATACAATTTATAACCCAATTTACTAAGAATTAAATGCCATGCCCCATGATATGAAAATGTAAGCCTAAAAGTAACAGAAGAAGATTCTATAAGACCACCTGCCCCGTAACAATGATTCAGAGTTTGACATTCACTTATTCAAAAGGATATAGTCAAAGTTTTTGTAAAGAAAAGGATATAGTAGAAGTTTTTGTAAAGAACATATAAAAATAAATTTGACATCTGCACTTCAGTAACATCTAATTGTTATTATTAAAATCACTCCCACGGTGATCCACTTTGGAGTATTACTTAGTTTTAGAATGAAATTGGGGTGATTCAAACTTTTGGGTTTAAAAATATTATTGCACTTTATCATTTCATTTTAGAAAGATGTAAAAAAATGGCATCCCATCACAAGTTTAAGCATGATGATAAATGAAGACTACTAATTAACATGACATTAGTTATGAACATTATAAAGGTGACAGAAGCTTCAGGCACATCGAGTTTAAAAAAAGAAGCACATTTAGTAGACTGACCTGGAGTGCGCGACAAACATTTTCCATCTCCAAATCAAAATTGGACTTTTCCATCGTGGTAACAAGTTCTAGCACAGCACAACATGACCTTTCAAGCGACTCGTCATCAAAAACGGGTATAGCAATGGATCCTCGAACTTCATGATCGATAGCATATTGTACCCGATGGTACTCAGCCTTATTGTAGTACATTACGTTTGAGGTCCACTCTGGAATCCTTGAAGCATATACACGACCAGGAAGCCCTGAGAAAGACCCTGCCTTTAATTCCGCTGCAAAAGTAAATAATCTAGACACTTCACGATATCCGCTAAGTGTTTGGTCAAGTAAATAAGGTTGTTCAGAAGTGCTTAAGATGTATTGATCCCCATTCTTCATCGGAACCCACACTTGGGCTAAAATACCCCCTCCAGACCATTCTTTGAATAGATTCAATGCTCTTAGCATTTTCTCAGCCAGTGACTGGATAGGAGCCCTTGGGATTACACTGTGCCCTACATCACCTATTGGCTTACGCTTAGGGCTTCTATCCCTCATCTCAGTCAAACTGAACCCATCATCAACAGGGCTTGTTGCAAAAGAAAATTGGTAGTCCATATTATGAAGCATCACCTTGTCTTCATTCATTGATGAACTTCCATTAACATCACTATCCAATACAGATGTTCCTGAATGATGCTGTTGCGTGAAGTTCAATCCGTCAACAGGCAAGAAATTTGGGAAGGAGGGAAACATCTGGTCAACCAAATTGCTGGGGCTGCTACACCATCCAGCGTATGTGTCAAAATTCATCAGGTCTACTACATTACCAAACGAATCCTCCAAATTTGAGCCCTGCACACTGTTATCTGTTGACCTTGCAGCCATATCCACCACCCCATCCCTTGGTATAAGTGGAAACTCATTACCCTTTCCAGTACTGGAAAAGGGGTACTCCATTTTAACTAAAGTACCCAAAATGAACTAACAAGAAAAGCAATTCTCAGAGAATTTTGAAGAACTTGAAGTACAATATGGTTCCATAGATTTTCCCAAAGGTGTCTTACATATTATAAAGTGTCCGCTTGATATCATATTGACCTAGGTCACACTTTTGGCTCAATATTTTGTAACAACCCCTTATGAATTTCACAGTTGTCCAAAAGGTTGGAAACCTGCAGAATACATACTTAGATTTACATCTTTCTTCCCTCTTAAGAATTTATATGAACAAGATAAATAAATGCTGCTGGAAAAGCTTTTAAACAAACCTATAAAATTTTAGAGATGTTGAGGCAGAAATAAACAGCAAGAATGAACCTACTGCAATATCAAAAAAATCACCAACAAAAAAGTGAATATGATTATCAAGAAAACAACAAACCGAGATCTAACTACAGATTATGCCCATATTGCAGGCTAGATGATATGATGCATATCACGTATACTACTGTTATGAAGTTTTGAGCATCAGCTGATGTGTGAAACCCATTAATTATATGACAATGCAAATCAATTTCAAACTTCCAGCAGCTCAAATTAAACACTCAAATCCACTCATTTGGCTCCATCATGAGCCTGATTGTTAGCTCATCGACAGAGTCTGGCCAAGGATATCCAGCAGAAAACTGCATATACTATGAGTGGGAAATGGCATTTACTATTGTTCTCTCATAAGTCATGACCAAAGAAGTGTGCTTCTGATTCAGTTTGCTAAAAAATAAACATTTTACATTATGATTTCAGGCTTAGAAGATTTAGTTTAAAACAGTTCCGAGTCAGATCCAGATTATACATTAGAATTATCTTGTTCTCAACAAGCTCGAAACTAAATTGCACATGACGAGCGCTAGTTGAACGAGGGAAGGATTTTACCATCAATGCCCACTGCGAAACAATTCTCAAACAGAATTCTAGTCGTTAATTAGGGAAAATTTCACAGCTATGCTAGGGCTTAGGTGCAAGGCAAAAGTGCAGCTTATCAAAGTAAAGAGCACAGAGGTTAAAAACATAAAACAGAGTAACAAATAAGACTTCAGACACAAAGAAGCAAAGTCAGGTTCCTGAACATGTTCCACAGAGAGAAGCAAAATCATAATTATAAAAACATGCATTAATTCAGCTACACTTAGCAAATTTCACCTCAAAGATTCAAATCCATTAAATTCGGCAAAATCTATCCCCACACTTATCAAACAAAATTAAAAAAAAATTCCTCAAAGCATACAGCTAATACTCTGAAACCCCCCGAATTCCATCAGTTCCACGACTGTCGAGCACTTAAACACGCGGAAAAATGGCGAAATCCAGATTAGGAAAGTATGCTGAGCTGAACATCATACTACGCCGGAGAAACGCATGACCTCCATTTTATTGAATGAAAGATTCGTTCAAAAATAGTAAAAATGAAGAAGAAGCCAGAGGCCCAGAATTTACCGGCGGAGGCAGCTGCGGTGGAGCAGTGGAGAACAACGCTTGCTTGCGGCTTTGCTCTTTTTTTGACTTTGTATCTGAATTTTTTTTGTTTATAGCAATTCGCACCCAACCCCCACCCCGCACCACTACCACACCGACGTCATATAGGAATTCATCGAAACAAAAATTAAATTATAATACCACGTACAGCCCGTTCCTAAATGATGTATTTGTAATTATTTTTTAATTCACGAGAAATACGTAATCGTTATTTTTATTACTTATTGATAAAAATCTATATTTTTATGCAATAGAGCAAGTATAACAGGTTTAAATTCTTACTACCTTTGGTGTGTACACCGATAAAGTCTATATTCTTGTGCAATAGATCATGTGTGATATGCTCAAAAACTCTTATTATATTTGGAAAACTAGGTAAATTAGGTGTGACGTTCATGTGTTCTTACTAAATCAGGTGTGATGTTTTTATGCAATAGATCATGTGGTGATAGATTCAAACTCTTACCACACTTAGAAAATTAGATATGACGGGCTCAGACTCATAAATGAGTTAGTAGAGTTCGAACTTATGGCCTTTTGATCACCTAAACGTATTTTATAATTGGAACGTCTCAAATGAACTACATTTGTAATTTTTAATTATATTCGTTGTTCTGTAACTTTATGCATCCAAATTCTTTGCTGTAAAAATGCAACAATTTGTTTGTAAACTTGCACTTAATGATGTAGGAGATATAAACAATTGAGAAATTATCATCCTTTTCCCCATTATTAAATTTAATTACTAATCTATTTGTGTTTATAATTATTAATCAATCACGTTGGATACGTTATATACTAATCAAATTAAACCATGGAATTTAGAATGGTTTCGAGAAGACATATAGGGAGTGTTTGGCTAAGAATAGAGTTTATAAGATGTTTCAAGAAATTAAGAGGTGAATGTCTTAAGTCTTTATAAGTTGTTAAAGTGTTTGGATAATTGATCTTATAAACTAGAGAAAGAATCGTGAGTTAGAGATAAAATTGACGAGATGTGAAGGTGATAGTGTATATGTAGCAAATAACGAACTCGTAATAAGGTTATTTTGGTAAATTCATGGTTGCTTATAAGTTTATGAAAAATAAGTTAGGGTTGACCAACTTATTTTTGGGGCTATTTTCACAACTTATAATAAGTTGTTTAGGAGCTTATTTTGTCAAACACTTTCAATGCATTATAAGTTTCATAACAAATTTTATGTTCGCTTTTAAAGAACTTATAAGCTCACCAAAACACCCTCACGCGTATAGTAAGTGTTACTAGTTTTCCACTTTCAAGAAATTCCTAATAGCTCTTGTTCTTTGACAAAAAGGTATTACGGTAAAAAAAATAAGATAGGATTAAAATTAAGATAAAGTTTGATCTGCTTAATTTGTATGCCACTATATCGGAGCATAATTTATTCAGAACACACTGTAAATAATAACTACGAGCTTTCCTCGTCGTCCAAAATTAAAATAATAATAGATCGAAGATCATATATTCTACGAATTGTACTTCCCTACTTGTACATGATAATCAATTTATGATTATCGTTTATTTAGATTTCCACACCCCCACCACACGTTGTGCGCATGCTTATACTTGGTAGCCAATTGGAGGTTAGCTTCATTTAAATTATCATAAAATAAATTTTCCATTTTTATTTTATGTATAGGGTTCGCAATGTAAAACAGTTTGCTCATTTCTAATAATTATTCCCTCATTACACCTTTTATATGCTTAGGTGATATCCCAAAGCCCCATTTAAATACAAACTTCTGTGCATGCAGTAACTTTAAAGAAAATCACTCGCTCTATTTAAATAATTTGTCACTTATATACAAATAAGAACCATTTTTAACGTGAGAACTAAGAATCAGAAAATTTCGCTATGCACAAAATCAATTCACTATGAAAATTAATGCATCAGCTGAGAAAAGTTACTGTATCAAAAAATTCGATTTTTTACACCTAGGTTTGAATCTCATGAGGAACAAAAAATTTATTTTTTTGGATTCAGTAACTTTCATGATTGATTCATCAATTTAAATAGCAAATTCATTATTTTTGTTCTCACGATAAAAATAATTGTAGCGTGAATTTTTAACCAATTATAAGAATTTGAAGTGGACTATTGTAATAAAAATATGGTATATAATGCTGCGCAAATTTTATTCAGCAATATCTATCAATGTACAGCGCATGTGACGTATTACTTCATGGGAGTAAATTTCGGATGAATCTTAGCCATCAAACTTATACCGAATACCGTTAAATTTGTGACTATCGAAAACAAAATTGAATTGGTATGTTAGAATTTCCCGAATTTGATAATTTGTCGGGTCAATTTTTTTGAAATTTGTCGAATCAACATGACCTGATACCTGGAATCTATATGGCACAAGTGCGGCATTAGATTCCAATTTAATTTTAGTATAAAAATTATTTTTTTAAGTTAGACTTGGGAGTCTCGTGCCAACATACCTCACACCTGTCACCTATACATAACATAAGGGAATAAATTTATGGTCCCTAAGGACGATGCAATGGTTAAGGTGGATTCCTGTGATCGAGAGGTCACAAGTTCGAATCCCATCAAAACGTCTCTATGGGTTTGGCGCACACACCTGGTTTTTAAGTGTGGTTTCACATCATGTGTAGTTTGCGCTATCGCATTGCGAACGTAAGGTTTCAAGGTGTCTTGCTTATGGTAATGGTTGTGTGTTCCCCATGATACCAAAAAAGAAACGGAATAAATTTATGGCTTTACAGTTTCTTTCCTTATTTAATGCATTGATCCCCTTTTCCAGTTGTTGGTGGTCGATGTCATGTTTTGCAATAGAAGATATATAAAGTATATTGTATTCGGACCGCATATATCACTTTCATATTATAATATATTTGTCCGATGTAATATTTTTATATTAAATAGTATACATAGATATCCATTATTTATGGTTTACTCCTTCGTACCAAGGCAATTGATCCAATTTGTTAATGACTTTGACTAAAAGTCGAAGCACTGGCCTAGTTGATTTTAAATGGCTAATTAATTAAGACACCAAAGAACAAACAAAATATTTGATTTAAAATTTTAAAAGACTAAATCATAAAAAAATGATATTTTTAGAGACTTATAAATGATAGAATTGATCAAATAGTTGAATGCACAATATGTAATAAATAAACTATTTGGATCGAATAAATAAAATATGAATATACATAGTATTTTTCTACGTAAATTTGAAGCAAAGTGTTTAAAGGAAATTGTTACAATAGGACATAAAAGGAAAACATCCAAGTAAACATCGAAATTTTGTGATGAATTAATTTGTTGGTTTTTAGACATAGCTTGGAGCGAGCGTTTTGGACAAAAAGCTGTTTGATTAATACGAGGTTTATCATTGTTATCTTAGTTTTTATTAAACGGACGAGAGCTTGGCAATCTAAGTCCAAAGACAAAGTGAAAATAAAAAATATAATTAATAAGTTGGAGTTTTCACTTTCAACTCCAAATTGAGAACAACGATTCCAACAAAGTTGGCCAAACATGTGTTTTCATTTGTTCCACAACCTCGGGTTTATATTCCTCTTAAGTATACTTAACAATATCTTTCATACTATATATAGCCAGATATGATCTTAAGACCTATTCCCTCCGTCCCACCCAAGATGGCTCGTATTCCATTTTGAATTGTCCCACCCAAGATGGCATATTTCCTTTTTAGGAAATAATTACCTCTTCAAAAGTTGTGGGTCATACATACTTTTTATTACTTTAACCACTTTATCTATTCTCCTAAATAACCGTCTTAGAGAAAGAAATGGTAGTCTTGGACGGAACGGAGGGAGTATTATATAGGTTTCAAATGAGACGACTGTCTAATTCACTAGAAAACATATCATCATCATCATTATTATTATTATTATTATGACATTAGACACTATTTGAAATGATAACATTAAGTGTGTGCGTGTGTTGGTTTAGTGGTAGAATGGTTAATGCCCGAGGACAAAGGCCTCGGGTTCGAGTCCACTGTGACGTGACTTTTAAAATTTATGTATTTAATTGACAAAAACACATTAAATTAGTCATTGTACTAAAGAAGATCATTACTTTAGAATTTTAATGAGTTGGAAGAAGAAGTTATCCACTCTTAAAATTTGCAGTCTACATTAAAAAAAATGAAGAAAAAAATTGTGGCCGTTTTATAGGTGCTCTATACTCTCTAATGAAATACAGTATTTTGGCTTGTGATAAAGGGAGGTGGCAATTAGGTTCGTGATAAATCTAGAATATGTAGATATGCGAGATTTATGTAAGCGAAGAAAGAACACAAGGCTTTTACGTGGTTCGATCGTTAATGAGATCTACGTCCACGGAGGAGTGATTCCTCAATACTTTCACTATGGTTTGATTACGGTGAGTATAGCTAAAGCTCTTAGTATTCAAGTTGCTAACCCTTTACCTTCAATCTAACTCCTATTTATACATGTCCGAGGGCTCCTAAAGGCGTGCCCATTCCTCCATTGGCGGGACTCTTCCCGGCGTGTAGGGGCTCTTCCTCTCGCTGTAGGGATCTTGCGCCCCGTGCTCCACGTGGAGAGTGGCGCTGACTCGAGTTCCAGGGGCTAGGGTTTGGGGGCTGATTAGGGTTTGCCTTGGACTACTGGTGGCTACCGCGTGGCCCGCTACTAATGTCGAGCCCAGCTCGTTTGGGCACGTGTGGCAGGCCATATCCCATCATAGCCCCTCCCGAATAGTCGAGGAACAGCCGTGCCGAGGTGAGGCGAAGAATGCACGTTGCCGAGGTAGGATGTTGCTCGGCTGATGTTGTCCTCGAAGGTTTCTCGATCTCTTTGGTGTCAGGATGTGATTGGTTCGCCTGGATTCGAACTGAGGTAGACGGTTTTGACGTTCTGGGCGTGTGCCGCTTGTTGGGGACCGAGCTGGAGTCGCCTGTCGTTTGGCAAAGATGTGCTGCAAAAGGAAGTCGAAGTCCGACCTGGATAGCGACCCCTGCATAGGTTACACCGAGGTCCGATCTGGAGCGGCACCGCTCTTCTGGAGGATGCCGAAGTTCGACCTGAGAGGCGGATCTGGATAGAGAAATCATGCTGGATGATGCCGAGGTTCGTCCTGAGTGACCGCCCTTCTAGGGATGCCGAGGTCCGATCTGGATGCTCCCGACTTTCGGGGAAAGGCCGAGGTCCGACCTGAGGCGTCGCCCTTCTTGGATGTGGAAGCGGACGAGGTCCGAGGTTCGAGCCGTCTGAGGTCAACGTAATCATCACACGATCAGATTGGCGGTCTATCTTCCCGTAGAGTACGTCACACGCGCCAGGCGACAGCTGGGCACTCGAACCGCGTGCGCGCGTCGACTCCACATCCAATAGCGGGTAGGCACGTGGGAAAGTTGAAACGGCAGTTTTTAGGCGCCATTTGTCCTATAAATAGGCCCAAATGAGGCCACTGTTCACTTTCCCTTTCGACGCTTTGTTTTCAGAGAATACATTCGCAGAAATTTCCTAATTTTCTTTCAAACTTGTTGAGGAAGCCCGATATCTCGCCCAAAAAAGTAAGTATGTATTCTTCATCTTCCTCCTCGCTCGAAAACTACGGCTCCGCTTTGGTCCGCCGTCATTTGCCTCGATGTAAAGGAGTATATGTGCTATAACCGTCTGTAGGTCCGTAGGATTGTGTGCTAAGGTCCCGGTATCATCGGTATGGGACGGACTTAGGGTTGGTGTGGCGAGGTCGAGGTTGACGTTGGAGGAGCTTTTGAGATAACTAAGGAATACCGTATTGGGAGGCGTGGTGGTGCCTGCCGTGGCCGGATGATAGGGCGATGGCCCCTCCGGAGGGATTTATCACCGTATATGTAGATAGCTTGATAGCTGGCCTTAGGTTTCCTTTGGCCCCAATTTTCCTTAGCCTTGAAGAATACTTTCATATCCCCATATGTCAACTGACCTCGAATTCCATTAGGTCGGTGGTGGGGCTAGGGCTGTCCTGCCACGGTGTTGGCGAGAAGGTGTCCTTCGAGGTCTTGATGCGCTTTTTTAGCGTCAAGACCATAGGCGGGGTGTATTATCTGTCTCCTCGGCTGAAGTTTAAGATAGCGGCTCCCTCGAAGGTGTCCCATTGGCATAATAGGTATTTCTTCCTGCGGGCTGAGGGGCATCCGAGGTATGAGTGGGGCCTTGGTGCGATGAAGGACGTGAAAATCAAGCCCCTGGGCCATATGGAGGAGATGCTGAACGACCTTGGTGAGGTTTTGTCCATTGATTTCACCGAGGACGACCTGAATAATGCCGGGCTGAGCGTTTATAGGTCAGAGGCATCGGGGCGAAGTCTCGATCGGGGTGAGGGCATCCCGTATATCTCTCCCTTTTTATGTATGTTCTGGCATGTCCGACCTCGTTGTCTTGAGCAAGTATTTCTCTTTGTTGCGGTGGTTTGGAGAGCGGGAGGGCTTACGATCACGGTCAAGCCGCCCAGAAGAAAAGCGCGGCGAGTGGACACGCCAAGCCCCGAAGAAGGTTGACGACATTAGTCGGTGATGACGGGCCTCTGCCGGGTCGGGCCCGACAGGCCAGGCAGACTCGGGGCCGCCTCAGTACGAGTGCCGCTCCCAGCCTCTGTCGCGCACCTTCCCCAGGTACAAAGCTGTTCTCATCCGCCTTATCCATTTCTGCGATCCAGATAACTGTGTTTTTTTAGGATCACGAGCTCGGTGATGGAGGTCTGCGACATGCGGTTGGGGACACAAGTTGCCACCGGGCTGATTCTTGAGAGCTCGGCCGGTATGAAGCAATCGGGCGGGAGCTTCCGCGGCCCGGCGGATGCCGATGCCGCCGTGGCAGCTGCGAGGCGGAACCGAGGTCGCGAGGGCCGAGGCCGCGAGGGCAGCCGAGAGGCCGCCTGAAAAGAGGGCACTGGCACTGGAGGCCTTGGGAGAGCTCGAAGAGGCTCGCGAGGAGGCGGCCGGGCGAAGAAGCTCGAGGACGGAGGGGCTGGGGTGGCCGACCAGGGCCAATCTTGAGGGCCTTTGCCGACAAGCTCGTCAGTCGGAGAGTTCTCGGCCTTCATTGCCGACCGACCGTCGTGCTCAAGCCCGGATTGTGTCAGCACTGGAGGGTTGGCGGCGCCATGCCCGACTTTGACAAGGTCAGCATGGTTGGGTCGAGGTCGCCACTCGCGAGATGAACAAGGCGACGCCGGGTGGTCTCAGGTCGGGCCTTCCCGTGTTGGAGGCTTTGGCGTCCGCCTCCTCCCTTCGACGGGCGGAGGCCACCCGATCTGAGGAGGACGAAGATCACGAACTCCAGGAGCTTCTTGCCGAGGTCTTGTTGAAGCAGAGGAGGAGGATGGCGCCGGACACCGAGCTTCCTTCCGAAGGGGGCCTTGACCAGCAGCAGCAAGTGCAAGTGGAGGCCGGCGAGCCCGGCAAAGAGCCTGAGGTCAGTGGGCCTAATGTAATAGGTTGAACTGTCGGGGTCGATAGGACCCTTAGCTTTGTAAACATTTCCACTTTATGAATAATAAAAGTTACAACTTCTGAAATGTGTGTTGTCCTTATATTTTTAGCACTCTACTTCTCCATACCTCGGCTCGACTATGACTTGTTGAATAAGCTAAAGGAGGTCCGGGTGCCCGCCGAAAAGGACGAAGTCTTTGTTTGCGGAGGAGCCGATCCGTCGAATCGACCCGGGTTTTGGCGGCATGGATATCGGCTGGCGTCATCCGCCGACACGAGGAAGAAGTTGCTGAGAGGCGATTGAGGCGGCTCGCCTCTGGCCGAGAATGAGGCTCTCGAGTTAAGGATCGTGCATCTCGAGGTCCAGGGGACGGACTTATCTGTTGACGTCATCCATGGGCGCCTGATGCGTGTGAGGAGGAGCTCGGTGGCGCAGAGAAGTGGCACATGTCTTCGGGAGCCGCGCGAATCTGAAGTGGTGATTCGCCCGATCCGGTGGTGCGACCATCTCAAAGTTGATGGCGGGTTGAGCACCGCTCGTGAGGGATGGTCTTGAGGACGAGGAGGGGCGAATAGTAAAACTTGAGGATTGCCTCGACTTCCCGTGAAGTACCTCGAGATCTATGATATCGTCCGGAAGCGTCGTGCCCAAGGCTAGTAGCGGACACGCCGACCCGACCCACGATGTTAGAGTTGAAGAACACGATGATGGGGCGGTTATGCCGACCACGCCAAGTCTCGAGGCTACTTGGTCCGCTGCACTGGGCGTCTCGTGGCCGGCCGGAGATCGAAGAAGAGGACATCGAGTCCACCGGGGTCGGGAGCGGTCGGAAGCGCCGGAGGTCGGCTCGGGGCGGGGGGCGGCGGGCGACCCAGCCGGGGAGATGAGTCCAACCTCGGCCCGAGCTTGTACTCGTGTCGGGCGTGTCGAGCTGCGTCTGGCGTCCCTAGACTGAGCCTCGGGGACTGGAGTCCCCATTTCGGTCGGGCGCCCGAGGTCGCGCAGAATGTGCCGAGCGGGTTCTTTGGGATGCCGGCCTCATCGGTGGGTTGAAGGCACCAAGTTCATTCAGTGTTCATCACGACCGGAGATTTTGTTCGAATGGTGTAGCTTCAATGAGTTGTGGCGGCGTGGAGCTCGGAAGTCCGAATGAGTTTGTATATAGCTTAGGACTTTGTATGTAGTCGTAAATGTATTTAGACTCGTTCGAAGTGTATATTTTCCCCTTGAGAGGTACAAACATAGCTTAGGACTTCGTTTGGTCGTAAATGTATTTAGGCAGATCACGATGTATATCTTCCCAAATAAAGGGCATAATTTGACGAGATCCGATCCGGATGTCTTCGCATGTAGATATTCCAACTTAATGGGTAATCTGTATGCGTGCATGTAGACATTCAATTTAATGAGTAGTCTGTATGCCTTGCACTGAGACGTTCAATTTAATGAGTAATCTGCGAGTGCGGCGCGCGCTTAGTGAGTACCCTACTTAGTGGGTTTTTCATCTTCGTAAGGGCGTCCCCTTTCTGAAGGTTTAAATGTGGTATATCCGAATGGATGTTCACATAGATATGAGACGAAGTGAAATATTCATTAGAAAAACAAATGTTTTATTGAATATGTAATCAACATCGTATTTTGGCAAAACAATAAAGGGACTAACATGATGCCGATCTGAAATCGAAGCTATGTAAAGTACCTCCTTAAATGAGTGATATGCCAGGTTCGGGGGATAAGTGCACCGGATAGGTGAGCTAGCTTGTAAGCCCCTTTGCCGAGGTCCTCGTGAACGCGGTATTGGCATTCCAGTGTCGGATCCACTTGTTAAGGCGCTCGGCTTCTCTGGCTTCATTATTTCAGAGACGAGGTCGCCTACTTGGAGTCGGAGGCTTTGACCCTTTTGTTGTAGTACCGTGCGACTGGCCCTTGTGCTTGGCCCGTTTATGAAGCGAGCTCGCGTTCTCCTCGAGAGCATCAAGGTTGGCACGGGTTTTCCTCGTTCTGGCCCGGTCGAAGTGGAGAGTCGCGAGGGCTTGGTGCGCCGATCTCGGCCGGTATGACGGCCTCGGTCCGTAGACCAAAGCGAAGGGGTTTCTCGTGCGAAGTCCAAGGTGTGGCTCAGAGGACCGGAGGACTTGGGGAGATTTTCAGCCCAATCACCCTTAGCTCGGTCAGCCTCTTCTTGATCCTTGCACAATCGTGCGGTTCGTCACCTCGGTGCGGCCATTCGCTTGCGGGTGTGCGACCGAGGTGAAATGTTGCTCGATCTGAGCTCTTCACACCATTCCTTGAAATTTACGTCCCGAACCGGGTGTCGTTGTCGAGATCGAGAATGTGCGGTATCTGCGGCGGCGGACTATGTTCTTCCACACGGATGTCCGAATCTTCCGGCTCGTGAGGCTCGAAGTGGCTCGGCCTCGACCCGTTTGTGAAGTAATCTACGCCGACGACTAAGTATCGAGTCGACACGGTGCTCGATCGAGCAGGCCAACGATGTCGATCCCCACCGCATGAAAGGCCACGGCTCGCGGTCGCTCGGATCGGTCAGGGTAGCTGACCGTGGGAGTGGGCTAGCACCGGACATTTTTGTGAGCTCGGCCGAATCTTGGGCGGTGGGCGATAATATCCGACCTCTGCGCCTTCTTTCGAGAGCTCGTGACCGATGTGACTCCACAAGACCCGATGAATCTCATTGAGCACGTGGTCGGCTTCTTCCGCCCGAGGCATCTCGGGAGGGTTGAAGGTAGGACTTCTGTAGAGGCGCCCTCGTACGAGGTACTTTGGGATTTCGCCATCATCTTTTGGCTTCGAGCCGATCTTGAGGCGAGGCGCCATCTTCCGGTGTAGCCCTATGGGAGACATCCGTTCGGTTCTATCTCGGTGATGATGCCGATGTGGGCCTCGGTGATGCTCGGCATGAACCTCCTCCACCGGTGGACTTGTTGACGACGCAGACTAACTATCGGGATATCACTCGACAGTTTTCCCTCGTGGGATACGATGAATCTTGAAGTACTGAATGAGGTCAAGATCTGTGGCCTTCTCGGTATTGCTTCATTCGGTCCTCCTTGGCCTCGTATTTGCCTAACACCAGTTCACCACGACAGGAATCTCCAAGATTTGGATCTTGTCCACCTTCATTCCTTTATGCGGGTTCGGAGTTCGGATCGCCCGTACTCCACCTCGTTGTTTGTGGTCGGGAAGGTAAACCGAGGGCGAGGTCACCTCCTGTTTGTTCGGGCAGAGGAGGAGGATGCGCTCCATTGCCCGTCTTGCATGAAGCTCAGCCCACGCACATCCGCCGGTGATCATCGGTGGTGCGAGGATGATTTCTCCCATTGTGGTGGCGGGCGTTGGGCGACCTTCTTTGGTTGAGCCGACCTCGGTGAATTTGGCCTCCACCAAAAGTCGGCCGAGGCTTGCCCTTTATGGCCGGCCTGGGGAGTCTGAAATGTCGTGCTCGCCGAGCTCCAGTGCCCACTGCTATACGTCCAGGATGACTCGGTTTTGACAAGACTTGTCTCAAGGGTAAGTCGGTCGATGCACAGACGGAATGGGCTTGGAAGTAGGGTCGGGCGTCGCTTAGCGTTCACTAGGGCTGCTACCTTTTCGAGGTGGTATACCTTGTCTCGGTCCTTTGAGAGCTCGGTGATGAAGTAGATGGGGAGTTATCGTCCGGCCTCATCCCGGACCAATCTGCGCTGATTGCCTCATCCGAGGCGGCCAAGTACAAAGAGAGGAGCTCGCGCTTCTTCCGGGCGGTCGGGGGTGGGCGGTCGGCGAGATACTCTTTCGGTGCATGAAGGCGACTGGTGTTCCTCCCGCCGGCGAAGTCAGGAGCTCTCCTCAAGATCTTGAAGAAGGAAGGCTGCTACCTGCGGCCGAGATAGGAATCTGTGAGGCGGCTAGACACCCGTGAGTTTGTGGATCTCCGGATGGTCTTTGGCACTTGCATGTCAAGCAATCGTTTTCACCTTAGTGGGATTTGCCTTGGACCTTCTTGAGAAACCCAGTCATCTAGGAATTTTCCGTCTTCACCATGAATGTACACTTGGGGGTTGAGTTTGAGGTTGGCCGACACGAGGAGGCTGGAGAATAGTTCGAGGTCGTCGGGCGCAGCTCTCAGTTTTGACTCTTGACCACGATGTCGTCGGCGTGAACCTCGACGATCGCCCGATGTGATCATTGAATATGGCGTCCACCATTCTTTGATAGGTAGCCCTGCGTTTTCGGGCGAATGGCATCTTCCGAGACGCAAAGACACCAAGTCGGTGATGAATGATGTCTTTGGGCGTCCTCCGGGCTCATTAGGACTTGGTGGTACCTTTGTATAGATCGAGGAAGTTCGAAGGTCTCATGGCCCACCGGTCTTCCACCTTCTTGTCGATGTCGGGAAGGGGTAGCAATCTTTCAGGCGATGTTTGTTGAGGTCGGTGTAGTCGGCGACATGCGCCATCCCTCCGGCTTGCCGAACCACGATGGATTAGCCATCCGGTCGGGTACTGACTTCGAACAAGATCTTGGCATACGGGTTGAGTCACCGTCTCTTATGACTGGTTGCGCTCTGTTGCAAACACCTCTTCTTTTGCCGAGGCGGTTTTGTGGCGGGTCGAAGTTGAGACGATGAGTTATGAGCTCGGGTGACACTCCGATCATGTCGAGTGGGGACCACGCGAACACGTCCCTGTATTCCCTCAGAAGCTGCATGACACTCTGCCGAATATCAGTTGGGCCCTGGACGCCGACCTTGACAACTTTGGAGGGGGGTCGTCGTATATAGCCGGAGATCTTGATCGGTTCGTCCAGGTGGCGACCTCGAGGATTCTGTAATTGCTATGCCTAGGGCAAGGCTACATCTTGGGTTGAGACTCGTAAGCACTCTTTAGCTGCCGTTTGGTCACCCTGGATGCTTAGCACTCCCACCGGGGTGGGTATTTTGATGGTGAGGTGGTATACCGAGCAGACGGCCTTGGTGGCATAGAGCGGTCTCTCCCGGATGATGTTGTCAGGGAGGGAGCTCGGACCGGGAAGAATTGGATGGCCTTTGTGACCGACACAGGGAGCACGTCCTACAGTGGCTGGAAGGGTGATTACACCCGGGTTGAACCGCCTCTTGAGTGAAGCTCCATGGCTGGGATGGTGCGGGTGTATTTAATTCCTCCGACCTCAAGTTTATCGGACAACTCGGAAGATAATCTTGACGGAGGCACCGATGTCAATGTAGACCGGTGGGCGTTCTTGTTGCCCACCACGGCTTGTATCGTGATGGCGTCTTGGTGGGGCATGATTTTGAAGCACGGGTCGTCTTTGGAGAACACGATGTCCTCACCATCCGGGTCGCTTGTTCTTGGCTCCTCGGGGCCGGCCTCAGAGCTTCGTTCTTTAACGACGACCTCGTCGTCCTACGAGGAGTCCGGTGATGGCATAGACCGCTCCATAGCGTTGGGACCTTCGTCCTCGTCATCTTGGTGGGTCGTCGTCGAGGTCGGCCCGCAGTTGTTGCCACCGTTGTTCTTCCTCTGCTTTTGTTCCTGGCCGAGCTCGATCGAGGTATTTCTTGAGGATCCTTCTTTGATGAGCTCGTCAATCTGCGAGCCTAGGTTCTGCAATCCTCGGTATCGTGACCATACCCCGGTGATAGTCACAATACTCCTCGTTGACCTCTTCTTGGATCCTCCTTTCATAGGAGGGCTTGAGGAAGAGCTCGGCGTGGGCTCGAATATCTCCGCTCGATTTGAGCAGATGGGGTGATTTGCCGCGGGTGGCGAGGGTCGAGCACGGACTCAGGAGGGCCCTTCCGATTCTCTCGAAGGCACTTGTTCGGCGCCTCGACGCTGGTCATCAAACCTTCCTTTCGGTCCATTTGCTCGTCCCAGTCTCCTCTTCTTTCGGTGCGATTCGTCTCCCTTGCGACGGTTGTCTACCAGGTTCAAGCGGCTAGCCGTCTCGGCTTCTCACGGGTGATCTCCTTGTTCGGTCGCGGGTCGGATCCGTTCTTGAGCAGCGTTGATGATATAGAGATCGTTGCTCTCATCGATTTTGAGACTCGTGATGAACCTCGAAGCGAGTTCGACATCGTCTCGTCCGTCCTTGACGGATTGTGAGCGGTCGGACGAAGGCTGCTTTGGGTGGCATTTTGATAGAAACACCATAAACCGATCCATGAGATCACAGGCGGTGTATACTATTTTGGCGGAGGCGGGTGAACCGGCGTCGGGCGTTGGAGATCAACACCTCGGGAAGATCTTGCACATGTGGAAATCTTCCATTCCTTGATTCGCCATGTTAGTAGTGTAGAGCGAAAAGGAAGTCGGAGGGTCCCCGAGGCCATCGTGGCGGCGATGTTGGGTGCCTATACGGCGGGGCGGGCGTGTCGAGTCTCTACGGAGAAAGGAGATGATTCTTACGCTCGGTCGAACCGGGAGATCATTTCCATCTCTCCTGGAGGGTGGGAGACCGATAACGGCGTCTATCGTCTCTCAGGAGGAGTTCTGCTCGCCTTTCTTCTCTCTGTTTACCTCGGCCCTCGGGGTGGTATCGGGGTGGAGGCTTCATGGGTGATGAGGTGGCGGTGGTTGCGACCCCTTGGTGAGGTGATTGACCGGCGGCGGATTGGTGTACGCGTTCTCGGCTATTGTGCGAGGTGAGGTTGACCGCCTCGGTGGGGTGGCGACCTCGGGCGCCGTATTCGCCGATTCGGGCACTCGGGAGGTGCCGCATTTGTCCTCCGGTGGAGAAGCTGGAAGCCAGCGAGGTTGGCGTTGAGGTCGGTCACGGCTCGGCCAGGGCCTCGTGGGACTAACGAGCTGTCTGTTCGTCCTCGTTGAGGTTGGTATCTTTCCTTCGTGAGGCGGCGATCCCGAGGGTGTATGGAAACATTTTCCATGTTGCCCTCGGTGTGTGACCGCTGTGGCATCCGCGATCTCCTTCCCGTGGCGCCGGTGACCACCGGTTGTCCTCGGCGCGGTTGTTACCGACATCGGCCAGCGATCATCGTGTTCTTGCCATTAAGTTTTGCGAGAACGAAGCTTTTTGTTCGTAGCGTTTCCATGAGACGGCGTGATGATAAATCTAGAATATGTAGATATGCGAGATTTATGTAAGCGATAAGAACACCAGAGCTTTTACGTGGTTCGATCATTAATGAGATCTACGTCCACGGAGAGTGATTCCTCAATACTTTCACTATGTTTTGATTCTGATGAGTATAGCTAAAAGCTCTTAGTATTCAAGAAGTTGCTAACCCTTTACCTTGATCTAACTCCTATTTATACATGTCCGAGGGCTCTCAAAGGCGTGCCCATTCCTCCATTGGCGGGACTCTTTCCTGGCGTGTAGGGCTCTTCCTCTCGCTGTGGGGATCTTGTATACATGCGCCACGTGGAGAGTGGCGCGACTCGAGTTAGGGGGCTAGGGTTTTGGGGTGATTAGGGTTTACCTTGGCTACTCAGTGGGCTCTGCGTGGGCACTTCTAATGTCGTGCCCAACTCGTTTGAGCTGTCGGTGGGCTTTTGTGGTGGGCCATATCCCATCGTTCGTTTAAAATCTACATACATCTACAAATAGTAATGTCGGTCACAACCACAAGGATATTAATTATATATTTCAAAATTTTCAAAATAACATCATAATGTAGGTGGCTGCGTTATATGCTTTGTTAATTAATACAGATATTTTATATTAATTAAAAAATCCAATTCACTCATCCTTTATTCACGATAAAAGATTTAAAAATGAATCTGGAATTGGAAACGCGAAATAAAATAAAAAATAAATATAAAGAACACTAAATTCAACAAAATCCCCACCTTAGTCATCAACTTTGTAACGACATGTTGCGTGCATATATTGATATATAAATTAATTTTTTTTTGGATCATTAAATACAGAAATTTAAAGGTCACGTCACTGACAGAAATTTAAAGGACGCGGCGTCACGGTGGACTCGAACCCGAGACTTTGACATCGGACATTAACCATTCTACCACTAGATCAATACACGCACACAAATGAATTTTGTTGGATGATGATGTATTTGATTGTCACAAACTCCGTCGTAACTAATTGGGGAGCGATGAATTTAGTCGCCCTTTTCATTTTTGAAAGACCACATTCAATTTTCAAAAGTAGTTCAAATTTTATTTTATTGTTGTTTTCTAAATTTAGGGTGTTGATTTTCGGCATGAGATTTATATGTAATATTATACAAGTTAAAGTGACATAACATAGAGATTGTAACTGTTGCTTCTAAATTTTATGTTGTCTGATATAGTGCGTGTATTATTGTTAGATTTTTTCCTACTCATCAAAAAAATTAGATTTGCAACTTCTGCAATTTAATTAAGTTTTTAATTTTTTTAAAGATACATACAAGCCAATTTGCAACAATCCCAATCGAGTTTACCAATTAGCTAGGCTGCTACGGTTATGTCTATTGTTTATGTGTCCAAAAGAAGTTTAAGAATGAGCCGAGCTCATCATAAAGTGGTGTTGGGTGAAATATATGTTTTAAATTTATATTACGGTTTGATTTTTCTATTTTTTAATGTTAGTAATACTTGAGATCCAATGTCCCACTTCTTTGGTGTTATATTGCGTGCCACTTTCAATTTTATTAAAAAAAATTCCATTTTTTCTTCAATTTCAATTACTTGTATTTCAGTTAAATTTTGTACTAATTATTAACAAGGGTTTATTGTACCCAATTAGAGTATATAATCATTTTGAGCATTTAATTTAAAATGTATTAATAAGTTAACAATTGACTATTAGAATTGATAAATTCATGAGTAGGGTATATAATCTTTAAAATTTTCAGTTTTTTGTTAAAAATGTTATTCATGATCAATTATATTATGACACACATTATTTTTAATGATATCAATTCTGATCTGATTTGTTGGAGATGTATTTGATCTCTCTACCACCCAGGATGGGAAACTGTCATGATTCCATTTCAAAGAAGACAAAATTCTGAAAGATTCCTAATCTAGTTGGAAATGGTGTGAAATATTATTGAAAATCCCAGCATAATCCTCTAACTTAGTCACTTTGTGCTTCTCCAATAACAAGGAGAAAGATTCAAAGATTCACCATGTGATGTGAATCTTTAATAATATTCCAACAATTAGATATGATTTGGTATATCCAATTCTTTTAATGTACAATATCACATCGTCAAGGTTACAACTTACAACCTATATATGTCAATTCAGTGGTTGAGATTTACGTATATACTTTGTAAGACTATATATCTATCAAATGACAAACTAGAGATGTATTAAGGTAGTCACAAGATTGATAGAGTAGATTTTTTTCAAGAATATTTGGGAATATGCAGAAAGATTCATAACTTAACAGAATCTTTTATAAACAAAAAATAAGGACTAAGAATGTAATTGATTTTTCAAATGAACTAAACTAACGAACGAGAGATACTAGTATCATTTTGGGGATGATAGTGAACTAGAGTTGTGTTTATCTTTTCAAACATCAAAGATTTGCTCGATGATAAGTTTATTCTATTTTAGATAAGTATAATACCATAGTGATTTCTATTATGATTTATATCTGATTAATTTTACCCTAAAACTATTATGATTAACAACTCCTAGCTAGGATATTGAAGGTTAAAAGCAGTTTATTCATAATGGGTGGTTATTACAGACGGAAATAATGGAGTCTTTTCCAATATTGCTCGTTTTCATAGATTCCAAAATCATCCATTTAATCGTAGCGTCACTTTGAACCCATCCGAATTTGACAAGACGAGCACATAATGATCCTTAATTATGATGTTTTGGGGCTAATGTTTCATGAAATGTTGGAATGTTTTTATGGAGCTATTTATTAATTATTGTAAATGGGAGATTTCACTAAGAAATGAGTTTAAGCTCCCCCCTCCCAAAAAAAGATAAAAGATAAAGAATGTGAATCGAATGGGTTGGGCTGTGTCAAGTTTGTGGAAGCATATGTAGACTGATTGGGCTTTAAGATGGATTTGGATTAATTCTGGTTTGTTGTGTTACCAGGTTATTTGATAGTTTGAGCTAGAGATAAGATCCGCTAGTATCGTTATTTTTTTCACACACGTATTAATCATTTTGGACGTATTATATAGAACCAGAGATATCAATGAGTGAGCTTTACCCAAATCAAAATCAATAAATAAATAATGATTTTGGTTCTAGAACGATCCATTAGATACTGGATCTGGACCGGACCAGGACCATCAACTATGGATCTTAAGCGGTCCGGATATAAGCGGGTCTGGAACCAGAATCGGACCAGAATCAGAATTGGAATCGAAACCGTTGCTTTATAATTTAATGGGCTATGAGTGATTTCAGATCGATATGGATAAAACTAACTCATTGAGAAGCCTATTCAAACTTAGGCTTGTCAATAGACGTGTTTTACTCGGACCAGAACCAATAAATAAATATTGATTCTGGTTCTAAAACTAGAACCGGATTGGACAATCAAACTATGGATCTAAACGGTCCGGGTCTAAAGCGGGTCTGAAACCGAAATCGAAATTAGAACCGCTACTTTAAAATTTAATGGATTTTGAACGATTTCGTATCAATCCGGATAAAACTCATCATTTTGACATCCCTATATAGAACTATGGATAATTATAAAATGCACGAAAGATCACAAATATAATAAAAGTGTCTCGGGTGTCAATTTATGACGTCGGAAAGCTGAGATGGATCACCAGACACTTATCTGTAATTTCAACTCATTTTTTTGAATGAAAGAAACATAAATCAAAACAACGTGTTTTCATTCGCATTATTAAAAAGTTATAAAAACATAAAAGTTGTGAATATGATAAATCCCCCTTGCTCAACAACTATGTCTTATCATAGTTGTTATGTGTGTAATTATAAATCTATGAAGGCTTGAAGTTATAATTAAGTTTGTGATCGATCTTAATTTCGTAAGGAAATAAATGCTATGAACACCAAAGATTTCGTGGTTCGATCCGTGAATAAGATCTACGTCCACAGGCGAGAGAGAGTATGTGTATTGAGAGTGTAGGCGATTACTGAAGAGTGAATGATCTATGTCGTCTAATCTAGCCTCTATTTATACACAATGTATTGACTCAGATCTCGAATCCAAGTCTTTCTAACTAGGATTCGAGATCCTATCCCTCTTGAATTAGGATTCTTTTAGATATGGTGAGCTTTCTGCGTTCCCACCGCTTCAGAGTCTTCATGGGCCGAACTTGTCCAGCCGAGCTTGATGTCGGGTTTACTTGTATTGGGCTTGATGCTTGGGCACAGTAGTTGGGCGTATCCTATCCTAACCCCAAAAAGACGCAGAAACGAGGTCATCTTGGATTGGGGTTGTTGTGACGGCGGGTATGGACGATCTTACACCTTCTTTCATTGTCTGACTTTGTGTGTGTCAATGCTTTTGACGTCGTATATCGAATGCTGTGCGCGCAGAGGCGTCTGCCGAGGTCTTCTTATTGGCTTTACCTGGCGAGGCGTTAAGCCGAGGTCTTCTGACTGGCTTCACCCGACGAGGCGTTATGTCAAGTCTTCGACCGCTTGACGACGTCGTGGCGTTAAGCGAGGTCTCTTATCGCTTTGCTGGCGGGCGTTAAGTCGAGGTCTTCGCCGCTTCACCCGACGAGGCGTTATGCCGAAGTCTTCGGCGGCTTGACCGTCGTGGCGTTGTCGAGGTCTTCTTATTGGCTTTACCGGCGGGCGTTGTCGAGGTCTTGACCGCTTCACCCGACGAGGCGTTATGCGAAGTCTTCGACCGGCTTGACTGCCGTGGCGTAATGCCGAGGTCTTGTGAATGGCTTCACCGCCGAGGCATTAGGCGAGGTCTTTCTTACCGCTTCACCGACGAGGTGTTGGGCGAGGTCTTCTTCGGCTTCACCGACGAGGCGTTATCCGGGTCAAGACGGATTTTTGCCGTTCTTGAGTCATCGACGCTGGGATACGCATTTAATGCGCATTAAATTGCAATCGCTGGATTCCAGATAAAGTGCATATTAGGGGAATGTCTTCCGATACGCAATTTCTCTTATCATTTGCCTTAACATTTCTCAATTTCAAAACAAAACCTCTCGCCTGCGAGAAACACTTTTCTCGCGCCTATTGACGACTGAAGCTTCGCCTTCTTCATCGATAACCAAAGTAAGTAATGGCTACCTCTTCTCATAACGAGTCGTCTGAAGCCAAATCGAATCGTCTACATTTCTCCGTCTCGATTTAGTGTCTCTGCTGTTTTACCCGTGTCCATATGCTCTTGTCGAGTGTAGTCTGCGATTCCCTCGATGGGGATTGCGGCAAAGTGTCTTCTTTTTCTTCCATCTTAGGTATTTGGATATTGGGATATCTGTTTTCAATATAGTATTCCTTCCGATGTTGAGTTTGTTGCCCCCCGTCCGGAGGATAGGGCTTGTGCCCCTCCGGATGGTTTTATTACCGTGTACGAGGACAGCCTCAAGGCTGGTCTTCGTCTTCCTTTCCTTACGTATCACGTAGAGTTCGAAGAGATGTTTGGCATATCTCGCCCAACTCTGCCGAACTCATTCGCATATATTGCGCCTAGGTGTCTATGCTATAGCATAATTTTTCTTTGACCTTGGGCTGGTCCTTCGCTTTTTGCAACTGAAGGGTGGCTCGGGGTGGTATTATCTATCACCCCGTAGGAAATTCAAAGCGAAGATTAAGTCGAAGATCTCCAACTGGCAGAAGAAGTTCTTCTTCTGTCGGTTTCAGGGACAGATGGAGTTTCCATGGCGATCTGATAAGATCGCCGATGTATTCGTTGACAAGGACTTCGGTGACCTGGAGGAGACGCTGGACAAAATTGGCCTTGTTGACGAGGTCTTCTCCGAGGCCGAGCTGTCAGAGGCGGGGCTCAGCCCTTATGATCCTACCTCCAGGGTGGAGTCGGTGAAGGGTGAGGCTCTTATTTCTTTCTTATTTTTTTTTTATTTTTTTTTATTGCATGATTATACGCGTTGATGCCGACCTCTGTATCTCTTGGTAGTGAACCTGCTTTGAAGGAAAGGAAGAAGAAAAGGAAGGAGCCGATCTCGGTGGCGAACCGATCTCGGTGGCGGGCCGAGTCTCCGACTTGAAGGATTTCGAGGACATGCCGAAATGATGGGGCCTTGAGATCCCTTCGCCGCAGCCCATCAAGCGCTTGAAGGCGGAAGGATGAAGTCCCGAGTCCTCGGTTCTTCTGCCGAGGCCGAGTCAGATCGCTCGGTTCAAGCCGCCGTCTCTTTCACGAGGTTTTGTACTGTCCTTATATGCCGTGCGGTAGTAACCAAATGTGTTCTTCGACTGATGTATATTTTGTATAGGGTCGGGGCGTGGCGGTAGGTGTCGAGTATCCGATCTTATATCGGATTACTTGAAGGCGCCGTGTCGCGGTTTGTGAGGTGGCCGGTATGCTCGGGAGGTGGAGGAGTCGAATACCTCGCTCAAGAAATGTCCGAGGCGAGGCCAAGATCCGGACCTCGTCGAAGCGAGCGGCGGATCGCGGCCATTGAGGCGGCGGCTGGGGCGGTCGGAGGAGGCATTTGTCGGCGAGGAGGCGGCAAGCGGCCGAGGCGGCGAGGCGAGGTTGCCTCGATGAAGGCGAGGTGGAGCAGGTTCGCCGTCGGGGCGGACATGGCGGCTCTCGTGAGAAGCGCGCGCGCGCGAGAGGCATTCTGTCGGCGGGCTTCCGGGGATGGTCTCGGGCGCGGTGATGTGTTAACAATGCGCGCAGTCTCGGGACGCAATCGAAGAGGTCGCCGAGGACTACCGGATCTGGACAAAGCCAGTATGGGTGCGAGGAGGCCGAGGATCTTTGTCTGAGGCAGACTGCTGAGGTGCTCGTCCCGCACTGAAGGAGCTTCCGTCTTTGCAGCCTCGCCTCCTCCTCCGTTCTTTTGTCAGCGCTGATGCATGGCGCTTGTCCGTGGATCGGGATCCCCGACCGGGCTTTATTGGCTGATCATGCAAAGGGGTCGGGAGGCGGTGATGCTCGGCGGCGTCGAGACTCGGTTGTTCAAGAGGCCGAGGTCGAGGCTATCGAGCTTGGGCGTGACGTGGATATGGCGAAGCTTCGGGAGGGTCGATTGATCCTGCATCTTTTTTTTTGAATGTAAATGTACAACAATTTTTGCTAAGGCGTGTTAATAAAATCACAAGTTTGTATCAAGAAACTTATCTTTTTTTTTTTATTCGGTTGTCTCACGAAATGTTTGATCTTCCATGGTTGAATCGAATCAAAGACACATCATGAGCTCTTGAGTCGAAGAGGTCGAACTCCTCCATATAAAGGCAGCTCGGTCACGTCTGCGTGAGTCGATGTCGAGCATAGAGCCGCCGGGAGGCGTGACGAGCTCCGAGCTCGCCTTTTGGAATTGGAGGCGTCGAGGTCGCCCAGGAGGAAGGCAAGGTGATAGGCGAGGAGCATGCCGAGTACGAGGAGGTTATCCACGAAATGGTGGGATGGCGATCCGAGTAGAAGCGAGGTTGTCGAGGCTGCTGCCGTTGTTCGAGGTATAGGCGCGAATATGGCGGACCTCCCGGCGATTCACGGGCGAGATTTGAATTAAAAAGGCTCGGGAGCATATACAAAATCATATCGCTCGACAACCACAACTCGGCGACATACTTGACGGGATCAGAGGCCTCTTCTTCTCACGGAGCTTCGCCTAGAATAAATGAACCACATTATGACGATCCGGGTGGCGCGCGCAAAGAGAGGCGTGCTATTGCCCTGAGCGTCGTGGACCCTCCATGCGTCGAGACGGGCGTCATCAAGTGGCCGAGGCCGAGCTCATGAGCTGCATCGTCAGTGACCGAGGTCATTCTGGCGGGCCCGTAATATAGACCGGGGACGAGGTAGAGGTAGGATTAGCATAGATGAGCTCTTTGAATCCCGATTTTTCTAGGGATTGGCTCGACTTTTCCCGATCCGCTCCGTCCTCGTAAAATGTAAATGTAACTGTACATCTTTTATTTAATAAGAATGGTTTCTTGTTGACTTTGTATTTGAACAAGAGTAATATCGAAAGTAGTTAGTCCTCGTAGAAATTCGCTTTGAAAGAAATCGTTCTCATCGAAGGTAGGGGTTCTGTTTTTGCCGAGGTCGTCGGGAGGGTGGTCCCTTCGCTCACATAGAGAACACTTAGAAATAAGCGAAGGTAGTGCGATCTCGTGTGTAGGAATGGTTCTGTTTTGCCGAGGTCGTCGGGAGGGTGGTCCCTTCGTCTACATAGAGAGAACGCTTTGAAATAAGCGAAGGTAGTCGATCTCGTATGTAGGAATGGTTCTGTTTTTGCCGAGGTTATCGGGAGGGTGGTCCCTCGCTACATAGAACGCTCGAAATAAGCGAAGGTAGTCGATCTCGTATGTAGGAATGGTTCTTATTTTTCGAGGTCATCGGGAGGGTGGTCCCTTCGTCTACATAGAGAACGCTGAAATAAGCGAAGGTAGTCGATCTCGTATGTAGGCATGCCGCGTTTAGATTTACATTCGTATAAGCGAATGTAATCGACCTCCGTCGAGGAATTTGTCCTCCGTAGAGGGTAAATAATGTGAAGATTAATTATGCATTAGTGACAAGTAGAACTCGTAAAAATAAAGATTTTATTGATAAAGATGGCGCGACCACCAAATAAAGACGAGACTCTAACGGTCTTTAAAAATATGACCGAACAAGACCGACCACTTGACACTTATGCATAATATTTCTTGGATGGATGATGTGCCATGCGTTGGGTAATTGCTCACCGGACAATTGAGCGAGCTTATAGGCCCTTTTCGAGGACTTGATCGACCCGGTAAGGTCCTTCCCATGTGGCTTCCGACTTTGAGGCTGCGTGGCTTTCTTGACTTCATTATGTCGGAGTACAGGTCGCCCACTTGGAATTGTCGGTTTTAACGCTTGGTTGTAATACCGAGCTACTTGTTGCTTGCACCGAGCTTCCTGATGTGGCGAGGTCTCTTTTCTTCGAGTAGTCTAGATCAGCTCGTAGATTTTCCCATTTGCTTGGCAGAGAAGTCGATGGTGCGAGGACTCGATCTCCGATCTCTGCAGGATCATCGCTTGGTTCCATACACCAAACGTATGGTGTTTCTCCGTTCGAGGTCCGAGGCGTTGTTCGGACGACCATAGGACTGCGGTAAATTTTCCACCCAGAGGCCTTTAGCTCGATCGAGGCAGTTTTAGACCGCTACGATGGTCACGTTGGTAACCGGTCGACCATTTGCTTGAGGATGGGCCACCGAGGTGAACTTTGTTGGATCCAAGCTCTTGACACCAATCTTTGAATGTCTTATCCGTGAATTGTGTTCCGTTATCCGAAAGGAGGATATGGGGATGCTGAGCGACACACTATGTTCTTCCATACGAAGTTGAGGCGTTCTTGCTTGTGATTTTCGCGAGGGCTCGCCTCACCCACTTCGTGAAGTAGTCGATCGCAACAATTAAAAATGGAGCTGTCACGGTGCTTTACAAAAGGGCCCACAATGTCGATCCCCATTGCATAAGCGGCGAGGGCTGCATGCGGAGGTGAGGTCGGTGCAGGGTAGCAATGCGTTCCATGGATTTGACACTTTGGACACTTTTTACGAGGTCCGTCGAGTCTTGGAACATTGTTGGCGATAGTATCCCCATCGCATGACTTTCTTTGACAAGGCCGGGGTCCGATGTGGCTTCCGCACGAACCGTGTATTTTCGTAGAACGTAATTGGCTCGGTTCGGACCCAAGCACCTTAAGAGGTTGGAGATATGACTTTACAGTATGGGACTCCTGTTCCATTGTATATCGCAGATTTGTTCGGGATCCTCCTAGCTTCCGACTTGTCGTGGGGCGATTCGCCTTCTCCGTGTACTCGAATGAGAGTCATCCAATGGGTTCTTCATCCGAGACTATGTTGACCTCGGCTCCGTCTTACGCATCGCTTATGCTCTGTTTTGGACTTCCTCTCTTTGGCGGGCTCGTTGATGGCGAGGCCAATTTACTTAAGATGTCACTCGGCTATTTTGCTCCTTGGGATGCGAACTATCGGAAGTGTGAGAAAGTCCGTTGTGCTCTTTGCTTTATCGAGATACTTCTTCATTCTCGCTTTTGCCTCGTATTTTCCCAACATTTGGCTTCGACGACTTGAGAGTCATTTGTGAACTTCGCACGGCTCGTATCTCGAGACTTTGAGCGAGGCGAAGTCCTGCGATCGATGCCTCATACTCCACTTCGTTGTTCGTATTTTTGAATGTGAACCAAAGTGAGTAAGCGATCTCTTGGTCGTCAGGGCCTGGAGTAAGATACCGCTCCGCTACCTTTGTTTCCGAAGCCCGTCGGCGTAGAGTTCACAAGCCTCCTCGGTGTTTCAACCATGGGTTCGGCGGCATCGTCGTCACGGACTCGGTGGGCTTCGGTTTTCGACGAAGTTAGCCTCGGCAAGAAATCCGCTGAAGGCTTGACCTTTGATGGCTGGCGAGGCGAAGGATATATCGTGCTCGCTAGTTCGATTGCCCATTTCGTGATTCTCCCGATGCTTGAGCTTCGTCAATACTTGCAAAGTGGGTAGTCGATGAGGACTTGTGCGATGTGCATGGAAATGCGGACGTAGCCTCCTCGCGGCATTTACTAATGCTAAGGCAAGCTTCTCGGTGATACCTCGTTCCGGGCCTTTTAGTGCTCGGTGATGAAATACACCGGCCGACGTCTTCTTCGCGTACTGGGACGCAACTTATGGATTCGTCTGAGGCGGCGAGGTAGAGAAAAGGACCTCTCCTCTTTGGGGACGGATAGAGTGGGGAGCTTGGCGAGGTAGCTCTTGAGGTCTTGACGGACTGCACCTCATCCCATGAAAATTCGGGGCTTTTGAGTATCTTGAAGAAGGGTAGTCGCTTGTCATCGGCGACTTTTGAAAGCGGCTTAGTCTTGACTATGCACTGTAAGCTTGTGTCGTCATGGATGGTCTTGGCGTCTTCATTTCCAAAATGGTTTGGACCTTGGTCGGGTTTGCTTTAGCCCTTCTTGTGAAACCCAACATCCTAAGAACTTTCGCACCGGACCGCAAGCGTGCATTACGGGGATTGACTTTAGGTTGATTTTCGAAGAAGGCGAGACGATCCGAGGTCGGCCACACATGCGCTTCTTCTTCTTTTGACGACAATGTCGTCTCGTATACCTCCACATTCAGACCTATGTAGGGTGAAATATTTTGTCCACCATCCTTTGATAGGTAGCCCTTGCATTTTAAGGCGAATGGCATCTTTTATATGCGAAGACCGAGAAGTCGGTAATGAAGGCTGTCTTGGGCGTCTTCGTCGTCCATCGGGACTTGGTGATACCCTTTGTATAAGTCCAAGAAATCAAGACTTCGTACCCGACCAACGCGTCGACCTTCTTGTCGATGTTGGGAAGGGATAGCAATCCTTTGGGCGATGCTTGTTGAGGTCGGTGTAGTCGATACACATTCGCCATCCCTCCTCCTTTCTTCACCATCACCGGTTGGCTATCCGGTCGGATATTTGACCTCGAGCGGTATCGTGCTTTTAATAGGTGGTTCACCTCGTCATGAATGACTTGGTTCCGTTCGGTGCGAAGATTCTTTGCTACATCGAAGCGGCTTTATGTTTGGTCGATGTTGGCGGTGAGTGATGATACTCGGCGAGACTCGGTCATGTCGGGGAGACCAAGCAAACACGTCTCTGAATTCCCTTAGAGTTGGATGATCGATCCTTCACTTCGGTGTCGTGGTGAAACCAACTGGGCGACCTTCAATGGCTCGTCTTTGTACAATGCGACCTCTTCCACCGTTGTCGGGAGTGGCGATGTCTTGGGACTCAACTCTTGGGTTTCTTTAATTGCTATGCTGTGGGTGTTGGACCGAGGTCCGGCACCGTAAGGAAACTTGCATACACTCGCGGCTTGCTTGATCGCCTCGGATCACGGCTGTTCCCCGTGGTGGGTATTTTTATCGTCGGGTGATGCGTTGAGCATACCGCTTCATTGTTTCACCAATCTCGCCCTAGTATGATGTTATACGGCGAGTTGGCCTTCACTACTGACGCACCACACCTGGTCGAGGTCGTTGGTGCTTTCCCAGCGTGACGGGTAGCTCGATTATTCATACGGGCGTCTCTTCACGGACGAAGCTTGGATGGTGGCGGGGCTTGAGGGTAGCGTCTTCCACTCCTAGCTTGTCAAAGCATTCATAAAGGATGCTCACCGACCTTGTTGTCGATGTAAACACGCTTTACCAACTTATTTGCGACCACTACGGATCACCAATGCATCGGTGGGGTATTGTCATTGGAACAGGTCGTCTTCGGAGAAGGTGATCGCCTCGTCCTTCGAACCTCTTATTGGTAGGTTATTTGGTTCTAGGACTTGGGCCTCGGACTTCAGGGAAGACTTCGTGACTCCACGGGGGAGCCCCGTAATAGTGGAGACCACCCCGTCATATTGGGGCTCATCATCTCCTTCCTCGTCGGTGCTGCGCTTTGTTTTTTTGTAGGGGGCACAATTTCCCCTCTTCCTCTTTTCTTCTTTTGACTTTGGTCGGCTTGCGACTCTGTCCTCGGTATTTCTTGAGGATCCGTCTGAACTAGCATTCTATTTCACCCATGAGCTCGTTGCACTCTTCGATGTCGTGCGTAATCATCATGGAATGAGCGGTGTTTATCCGTAGGTCGGCACCTCTTTCCTCCGTCATCGGTCGAGGCTTCTCGAACAGGTTCGTATGGGTCGTAGATTTACGCCTCGGCCGTCAGCGGGGTGTATTGAGGTCGTTCCGAGGCGTCGCGGACCGAGCTGGATTTTATCGGGCGATGTAATCCGTCGCGCGCCGGCCTTGGTTCGATCTTCCTTCTTCGCCGCCTCTTCCTTTTCCGGGGTCGGCTTTTATGCTTCGCTTTCTCTTGTCGCCTCGTCGCTTTGGCGAACCGGTTGGCTATGCGCCACGGCTACATTGCGATCTGGGGTTCGTGCTTGGCGATCTCTCGATATAAGGCCCGGCAAGATGCCGTTTTGGAAGCCGAGATGACTAACGTGTCGTTCACGTCTTGACCTTCAAACATTCCTTATTAAACCTTGTCATGAAGTCGTGATGGACTCATTACGACTTTGCCTTATAGTGAGAGGTGTGCCGATGGCGTTTTGATTCCGCCTTTTGGAAGAACCCGGTGGAAGGCGACCATCAGTCGCGATAGGGCCGATGCTTCCGTAGGTAGGCTGTCGAACCACTGCGGGCGTTGTCGACGAGTAACTCGGGAAGAGTTTACACATGTGAACCGGTGAGCTTTGGTTGATCATGTTGTATTGGAGCTGCGAGAGGAAGTTACATGGATCCTCGGCCCGTCATAGGGGCGATGCTTGGTACCGTATTTATCAGGAGAAGTGTTGAGTATTCTATTTGAGAGCGGGGTGGCTATCTTCCGTATCCATCGAGCCGCCCTCGGAGGCGGGACGGAGTTCGACGATCGAACTCGTTTAGGTGACTCGGACCGACTTCGGCGGCCCCGATGTTCCTCTTCGCGCCGCTCGTCCCACGGAGATCGGGCGGAGTTGTTGGATGGATTTGGCGATCGAGGCCGGCCGCGGCGATCTCGACGTCCTCTCCGCGTTGTTTCGTTCCTTGCGCGGTCGGTTTGGGCCCGACCTCGTTGTGATGCCTCGTGTCTGAGCGAGGCTTGATTGTCCGTTCTTCGGTCGTGGCCGACCACGTGCTTCACCGAGGCGGAGAAAGCTCTGCTTTGTTTTCTCGAAATCCCGAGCGGCGTCGTCGAGGTTTACTATGAGCCGAGTTTCCCCGGATTATTGCTACGATTGCCTTCGCTATGGTAAACCGCCTGCAGGCGGGTGTCCGTGCTCGTCGAGACTTTGGATATGCCCTCGGGGTTTCTTCTCCGATTGGGCTCTTCCAGAGTTGAGCTCGGCGTTCCTTCGCCGTCGGCGTTGTTGTTGCGTGACGGTCCTGGAGGCATGGCTTCGGTGTACTGGTCATGATTACTTCCTCGTAAGCGGTGGTTGATCGAAAACACAAAATTCGTTTCCCACGACGGCGCCCGGTGATCGATCTTAATTTCGTAAGGAAATAAATGTGAGAACACCAAAGATTTACGTGGTTCGATCGTGAATAAGATCTCGTCCGCAGGGGAGAGAGAGAGTATGTGTATTGAGGTGTAAGGCGATTACAAAGAGGTGAATGATCTATGTCGTCTAATCTAGCCTCTATTTATACACAATGTATTGACTGAATCTCGAATCCAAGTCTTCTCTAACTAGGATTCGAGATCCTATCCCCTCTTGAATTAGGATTCTTTTAGATATGGTGAGTTTTGCGCTCCCACCGGCTTGAGAGTCTTCATGGGCCGAACTTGTCAGTAGAGCTTGATGTCGGGTTTACTTGTATTGGGCGATCTTGGGCCCAGTGGTTGGGCCGTATCCTATCGGTTTGTATTCTGAAAATGAATTTTAGGTTGTTTTTATAGTTTGTTTCATTCATACAAATTTGAGAACCATGACGAGGTGATGGAAATTACTAAAAAAAGTTATATTGTTAATAACGGGTAAGTAAAAATACGAATATAACGAAAATTATGTAGGATAAAAATCGAGATAAGAGTTGGACTCTTTCTCCGTAAGATAATTTTTTCACATACACAGACGCCGTTATTAGAATTATCTCCAAGATAAAACAGTTTAACAAATTCTATTATAATTATCTTCAAGTAAGATAATTTTGTTTAATAAATATCTCCAAGATACAACGTTACACTATATGAGATGTATTTATATTTCCATTTAACTACTGATACTCGGGATAGAGAGGATTTGAAGAATGTATGAAATAGATTGATTATCTTCGTTTTGGTGTATTTAATCATCTTCTGCATGTTGGCAAAACTTTTGGCTCCTCAATGCTCCTCGCAACGATGCATATGTGCGAAGTGCGCCCAATGCGACGTGCTCGTGTTCGGATTCGGATCCTCGTAGGTATTTGAGTTAGCCATAAAATAACTAATTAAAAATCCACTAGGATGCACCATAGCACATTTGATTATTCCTTATAAGTGTGAATTCATTTATATATAGCTTAAAACTTCATTAATTTTTCAATGTAGGATATAAAACAATTTCCACTATTAAGAAGCTAACTTTTTGCATTAATTATTCATTCATCCCACATCATATCTGAACAGATAAATACACTAAATTGATCTACATAAAATGTAGATTCCAAATCTAAACTCATATATAATTTATTCCAACATATACTTCTGCACAAGGCGATCACCCGAATTTGTAATGAACTAGAAAAAACACACATTTTCTCACGTAATCGAAATTTATGATCAAATTTGCTTCTTTGAAAAAGCAAATCAATTGGGCCAAATGATGAATATTGAGTGGGACATCTGTATTTTAACTCTAATAATCGTTTTAACAAATAATTTTTACTATACAAAACACTTCAACATATAAAATGGCAAAACTGAAGAGTCGAACCTAGTTTTGTCTTCAACTTCATAATACAGTTGTAAAAAATTTAAAACTAATTTTCTGTTATAGAAAAATGGCAATTAGACTGTTCTAATTAATAGCAAATGGTTTTTTATTGTATTTTTCTCTAGCCAAGAAGTAATTCACCAATCACCAGGCACCAATTTTAACATGTTATTTACAATTTTGCCCTTTATCAAATTATTTTCTTATCGACTTCAGTCATCACTCTACTTCATCACTTCTTCCTTAAACCCCAGCTAACCGCCACCCTCAGCCACCACCACCACTGCCCTCGCCGCCGCATGCTCCGCCGTAGTCTCAAAGTTCGAGGTAAGATACTTATTTAATCCGTGTACTCTTTCTCTTAGAAATTGCATTAAGCTATTTCTTGTTTAGTGTAGCTTTATTCTCACTATTTTCTACAGCTTAGCGGTGTCAATCAAGCTAGTTTTTTAGAACCTTAGGCGTGTCTAATATAACTCAAGATGATAAGCTCATAAACAAGGAGAATAATTTTGGTCAATTGCTTCATATTTTCCATAATTTTGTCAATTTACTAGAATTTTATTTAATCCCTACTAATGACCAAACACTGCACCCTAAGTCGCAGAAGTATCAAATCTGTAACACTCACAATTACGAATGTGAGACCTAGAAAACGGTTTTTGTTCACATCAACTTTGCCTTGAGGTTGTGAAAATCTTTGATTTGATTTTCTACTGAGGCATACTTTTGAAGAATTTGATGTTTCCCGTTCCAATGGTTCATGAACTCGCTGTTTGCCTCAAGAAATCAAGCAGTCTCCTTGTTCGATGATGAGAAGCCGCAGAGGAGCACAGCCTCATGTCTGTTTCTCTGCATCTTTTGGGTGAAATTTTGCTCTTGTTATTGAAATCGCTTGTAAACGTTTTTGGGAAGTGGAAGAACTGAACGATGAAACGCTCAATTCATACATCACGAATGCTTATAATATATTTCCCTTTTTTTCTAAAAAATATGAAAAAGTAATTGAATTAGAAATTGATTTGGGGTGCCAAGATATAACTGCTCCAAAACTCTATAATATAATAATAAATGACTTCTAGAGAGAAAATAGATTGTGAAGTTTGGTAGTTATTTCTTTTTCTTCAATTTTACTTGTCTTCAGGAAGTACGGATGAGTAATCCAAAAAAGATAAAGCAAGAATGTTGTAGTTTGACAAAAAAGGAAAGAATTTGTGCATAGTTCTGAATTAATGAGAAGAGAATGTGTTTGCAGATATTCTACGGAGGACATAATAGAAATGTCTTGTGCATATGCACGATGTATCTCCAAGAACAGCTCTAAGCTGCGGCAGCATATGCTACGGCCTGTAGTAGCAGTGACGAAGAAGGATGTTAGAGGGACTGTCAATCAGGAGGATGACATCATGACACAGATCCGAGTACCAGTGAGGATATGAGGGCTCCGTATATTGAAAGTTCGGGAGGAAAAGCGGAAACGCGATCAGGAATATCTCCACAATTGTCCTGCTTGGGCAAAGTAATTTTTGCTGGTGCTGTTCTTACATTTCTGCTTGCATATATGAACTCCTTTTTCCTTGCATTGGATGTTGTACAGTGTATTGGAAGATGCATGTAGAAATGATTCCGAGCTTCGAGCTGTTCTGGGAGATAGTATTGGCAACCCTGATCTCATGAGAAAAAGTGTGAGTTAGTGCTTGTTAAAATTACTTCAAATTCTCAAATATTTTTGCAAAATACATGTTGAGGGAACACTGTGCTTACCTTCTTTATTCTTAGTCCAACTCCCTTTTAATTGCCCCTTCTCTTTGGACTAAAATTGTCAATATATGCCAAATTACAGAGTCAATCAAAATTCTTCTTTGCTAGTTCAGATGATATTTCTTCTTACATATTCCAAATTGTTAGAGCTGCAGATCTGCCAGGCTCGACTCATGACCCATCTAACTATGGTATTGAAAGAAAGTTTTGTTTTCGGTATATGATACTCAGTAGTTATTATCTAAAGATGAAATTAGGTAGCTAAGAACAATTGTAAGTTTCCTTGATAAATTAAATTAAACTTATGTTGATCTGGAATATTTCCTAGTCATCAAGGGGGATCAACTTCCATCTAGGAGTTGTCGAATTAGTTTAAGGGTGAATTAGAATTTTCAGCTCTTCCCAATCTGTTGAAAAGTGATTCACTGAGTGGAGCTATCGAGTTGGCTGTGTATTCACGTGGTCTGACCTTTGGAATTACCTATATTCATTAGTTTTCCAGTGAGCAATATTGAAGTACGTATTTTACAGAATGCACAAAAATTGTGTTCTTTTGTGTTTACGCGATACTTGTTATCTTAATCATTGCTACTGTTGAAGTCCATTATCTATTGAGCAATATTATATGCATATTAAAGTTATTGTGTTCAACTTAGCTTTCTTTTATATATCTGATAGGTTGAAGAAAGGGTTCGAATGAGGGGCAGAAATATCACAAAATCTAAATCAGGATCTGTCCTTTCATTCAAAGTTAGCTTTAGAGAGTAATGCAATTTATACTTTTTGATGCTCCTCTCTCTCTCTGTTTTACGAGAATATTGAATTGACAGAAAACTTGGGAATAATTAATTGAAAGTGGTTAGCTGTGGCAATCCATGTCTTTTTCTGATCGTTTCTCTTGCTTCACCCATAACCAGAGGGGGCTGATAACTCTTCCTTCACACTGTTTCTGCTTTTTAATGAGTTAGCTGAAAAGTGTTTCTAATACAAAGCATAAATTTTATTTATGGTCTAATTTGTGAAGATACGAAGACAATTATGCCTCGTGCTTTTGCATAAAGATTATCATAAAGCTTCCGTATACTCCTAGTTTGAATTGGTAATGCTATGATGCTTCTGATAGATTTTGTCGTGATTTTAACTTTAATCCTCTTGATTCATACATATGGTTTTGAGTTATACGGATCCCCTTCTGATCGAGATGTTGACATTCTTGGCAGTGTACGTAGATTCTCCGTCTTTGCTTCCTCTTATGATGACTTGTTGAAGTATTTTGAAGCATGAACCTCTTATCATTTTAATTCTCGTATTCTTAGTAGTGAATGAGCTGTATCCTTTAATCTAATTATATGTCACAGGTGATTCAATCATGGTATGTGATGGGTCGTTTGGGTGCGTTTAATACAGCTAACTGACAGGTTCATCCTTCTTTCAACTCACATTCGTTGTAGCACAGTAATATTTCAGCCATCTTTTTTCACTTTCTAATAACGAATTTTCATTTCTATTTTTCACTCATGGACTGTATTTAATACTTAGCAAGATTCTTTGAATTTAGTAATGTACTAAACTGAAATAGGTCATATTCCGTAAATTGTCATTACTGATACCCGAATCTAAAATCGTTTCAAGATACCAGAAACATGTTACAAAATTATCTGTGGGAGCATATTTTGTTACTTCACACTTCACAGTACTATTTCACTTTCTGGAAACAAATTTTCATGTCTAACTGCTCAGGAGTGTATTTTTACTCAACATGATTATTGCAATTTAGTTAAGAGTTAATTGCCGAAATGTTTACTCAAATTTGCAATTTTCACATGGCTTTTAACACAATTTACTTCTTTTTCTTTGCAATTACAACATCTCGTATTTTTTCAATAAAATTTGTTTAACGTATACCTTAAAACGACATCATTTTACCATGAAACTATGTATAAAATGATGTCGGTTTGTTTTATTAAATGAAAAATTGGGAATGGTGTAATTGCAAAAAGTAAAAGGTGCTGTGCTGTTGGAAGTGCAACGTTCTGAAAACGGTAGAAATTGCAAACTCGGGCAAATGTTGTGTTATTTCCAGCAATCAACCTTTAGTTCAATCAGAATCACTAGTGCATTTCGCAAATAATCATTATTCCTTTTGTTCATAGTATTTTTCTCAAGTGACTACAATTCCTATTAAGATCTTGAAATATGCTCCTCAACAATGCAGTTAGCAAACGCATAGATGGAGCACGACCCCCTCTATGACACGAACAATGGTTTCAAGGTGATGCCTTCATCGTTTCACGATATAAGCGATGTTGAATTCCTAGACAACTGGCTTATATCTAATTCCTAGACAACTGGGGCAGGGTCTGCCTGGTACGAGATTCCTGACCGTCATTTTATCAGTTGTATTGGGTATTGTTTTCAGTTCCACGTGCTCTTCCTCATACAATCTCTGTGTCTCGACATGGTGGACCTTGGCACGGCTGATATATTTTCAGTCGACGTGCTTCTTAACTGCTTGACCGTATTGGGCTCAGAGTAAGTCTTGCTTGTTCTCGTACAACGTCGTGTGATGTTTTGTTTAGGTCTGTTGCACTTTGATATCGTTGAAACTGATGGGGCTGCACCGTTTGTGTAGATATTTGTGCATACAACAGGTGGTTTTCGGGGGTGGAAGACTGGGAGACTGGGAAGAAGGGATGACCAGCACTGAATTTGGGTATAAATCCTTCAAAATATGAAAGTTTTTGTCTGCTACAGAGTAGGATTGATGTTTTATAGAATGTGGGCAAAGGTTTTTCTTCTTGTTTAAACCATTGTTGTTCAGAGTTGAATGTGATGATCTGCCCCCCCCCTCTCACTCACGAACATATTTCCTAAATCATTAATTCACTGTAAATTTATGTGACTGCATGCATACACGAAGTATACTTGTATAATAAAAAATACGATAAACTACGTAATTTTACAGAGATCTAAAACTGCTTGTAAATATCTTAATTGTCTTCATGAGGTTGCTTCTTATTTTTTCTTTTCTTTTTTAAATGTCTAAATTTTGCAAAGGAAACAATTTCGTTCTGTTTCCTAACGCTGGGCGTGCTTAGTTAAGGCCCTGTGGTCACATCTAATCTAGGTCTGCCCCCAGTAGACTTTCTATTTTGTGATCCAAATACGTCTTTATCCTCTTTGATTATTATTTTAATTTTGTTTTAATATTTGAATATGATAATAACGAATAATCTACTATTTATCCCCACTTGGGATTAACAGAAATGGATTTTTTATATTTTTTTGAAAATATGCATATCTTCATGTTATTATACCAGTTTGTTGACTGTAATGTTTAAGCAACATAACGGTATGAATGTCCGTGTTTGTCTTAACATAACCAGCGATTCAAATTACTCATAAATTAAGGGTTAAAACGAGAAAGGAAGTTTATTTTATCTTCTCTACTTTCTGTTTCTGTTTTTGTTTTTGTTTTTGTTTTTATATTTTTTAGCGTAAAAGACTCACAGAGCTTCGAATCAATTTAGTGTCCAAAAAATCTAGTTACCTAGCACGACATAGCTGTTTTCTCTTGGCGCTACGCATACTACACTTTTTTCCATGTGAAGAAAAAGAATCTTGTTATAAATCACATATAATATTGCATTGTTTTTAATTATATCTCTCTATTTACTAATAGACATTCAACCATAAAAACACATGCACATCTATCCGCGCGGTATAGATAGATAAAAATATCATTTGTTCTTAAGAAAGTGTCATGTATATTAAAGAAAAATATAATTTATTTTTTTATCATATAATTAAAAGTACTATCTCCGTCCGCTCTAAGCGGCTCATTGCTTTTGGACATATAGATTAAGAAGAGTTGTGTTTTGTATGTAAAGTAGTATGACTCAGAGAATTCAAAGTACTTTTGTGTGTAAAAATAATTTCTTTTTGGTTATGAGTCACTTAAAATGAGACAATTCAAAAATAATACGAGCCACTTACAGTGGGACGGAGGCACTGAAGAAAAGTATCAATATTTACATATACGGATGTCCGCATAGAAGACCGTCTCTTAAACATGGGAATGATATGTCGCTCACCATTTGCAAGTATTTTAAGTGAGCCCCGCTGTCATTTACTAAGCGGCAGTTTTTTTCTTCTAATATCTTGTTGGGAATTTACAATTTATTATAAATCGAAGTTTGATTTATTCTTCTAATAAAAAATAAATCATGCTTTCATTTTACTGTAATTTGCAAATTTGATGATTACAATTTATGAGGAGGTAGAATAAAAAAAATATTAAAAATAAAGGCTAAATGAGTGTTCATGGAAAATGCTCATAAATGGTGAGCAGAAAATGTAATACTAGCTATGTACTAACGTTCATTGAATAATGTTATTGAAACAGCATTCTATCTTTCAAATCATTACCATGTAATATGAGAAGTTTAAAATGAAAACCTTATTTAAAGTGAGAACACGAGAACCTATGTTCAGTCCTTCGATCATAAAGATCTACAGTGAATCGATCACTTTGCTAGATAAATTCATCACTTATAATCACATAAGGACGGAAAATTCATTTGTTTTAATGCATCAACTTTCACAGTTCGTATATTTATTGATTCGTTAATACTAGCTAACACGTGTTGTATAATAGTTTTGTGCCACTAACATTTATTGTAATACCATAAATATTCACATATCTAACATGCATAATTAACAATAGTTGAATATGAGACGTAATACGAAACTCATGTGCTATAAAAAACGAAGTCATCTCATACAAGTGAGTAGCATATCCACACCACATCGAATAAAAGCTGAGAGCAACTAATGAATGAATTCAAAGAGGAGCACGAGATTGTGCAGCCATGGCAAGTTCAAATTGCTGCAATGACATTGAAGGAAATGAAAGAATTTCAGTAGCTTTCAGATTTTCCCAATTTGGAACTGCTGAATTGTTAACGGTCGTCGATCCATCTAATCCTATGTGTGTTACGTGCTTCACGTCTGTTGGAAACCCTATTTCTATCTCCTTCTCCATCTGCTCCATTTCTTCCTTGTAAACTACTCACAACATTAACTCATCAATTACAGATAATTAATTAGTCAATAATATATAGAAGGTACTTGCAATTTAAAACTAAGAGGACCATTTGCTTTTGCCCCACCTCACACACACATGTGTGTGTGTGTGTATTAATTGGTTTGTGTTGGGTTCGTTGGGTTTGGTATCATGCTTCCCTACTGACGCAAAAACGAATAATTTACTAACGACAAATTATAGTTCACGAGTTTTTGCAAACTTTCACCAAATTGGCCCAACTCACTTATTTTATGGATGAATTTCAAGAATATTCTACGCCTAACTTATTTAACTTTCAAATTGATATCTCTTTAATTAGGTGTCTATAGTCTACTAAATTACAAAAATGTATGAATCAGATCTTCTAGGCTTTATTTCTTTTGGAATGAAAATATATTAAGCAGTTAAATTCTTATAAAATTTTCCCTAAAAATAAGAGTCCTAAGAAAATGTGACATTCTACTAAATGTGAAAAATGAAAAATTAAAATTTAGGCGAAGGTCAAACATACCGAAGAATTGAGAGAAACTCTTGACGCGTCTGATTAATCTGTGTAGCCCTTCAGATAATGTCGCTTTTGAAATAATTGTCTGATTTTTAATATTATTCATTTTCAAGTGCTCCTCGCCACTCTTAATTCCTCCTACAAAAACCAAATAACTCAATCAAAAATCAAATCACATGAGCCTATAATAATTACTCTTTAATTACGTAATTTCACTATAAATGAGTAATCTACAGCATGATCAAATGATTCCTAGCTAGCTATTACATCTGCAGAAAGCATAGTACTGTCTGAGAGAGAGAGAGAGAGCATACTGGTTTTGGAGTGTTTAGGAGAGGCGGAGACGGCGAGAGCAACACTTGACTCAGAATCACAGCGGATGGAGAAGGGAATGAGCACAAATCTTTCGAGACGCCCACCTCTCATTATCCCTAATTATCAGATTTAAATGATGATCAAATCTGCCACCACAAACTCTATAATTCTCTACCTGTGTAGCAAAATCTTGCTCTGATAATAAGCTAGATTAATAGATAGAGAAACCTAGCTAGCTATATCTCTGCGTCATGAGCAAGATAAAATCATTTCGTTTGTAGAAATTGCATGAAATGAATCAAATTAAAGGATGATGAGGTGCGGGTGGGGTGGGGTGGGGTGGGGTGGGGGGGTGCATTATTATGGGTATTAAGTGGGTTGGATGAAGTGGTTAGAGAGTTAATCTGTACAACTCAACCTACTGTTTGCTGATTAAATTTGTCTTTTGAGCCCACATTAACCTACTTTCTGTCATTTCTCCTAATGCTTTCCTCATTAAGTTGTTTCTCTCCATGATATTTATGGTGGACCAAGACAGGACCGACCACCTTCTCTCTTCAATGCTAAGCCACTCTCTCTCTCTCTCTCTCGAATATTATCCAATAGCGTTGCATGGCTTCGTGTCGCTGAGAAGTATATATAAAGCAAGGAAGTTTGCAATATGTGTTGAATTTAATTGATATGCTTGAAATAGAAAGGGCAAGCAACTCGTCAAAGTATTCTTGTTAAAAATAATTATTGGATTTGGAGTCCAAATCAGATAACTACTACATTAAAAGTAAGCAAATATATTATATATTTTAAGGTGCTATGATTTATAATTGTGTTATAATCAAAGGTTATGCTATCATAGTTGAACACTTGAACTGGTGGTACTACTAAATCTAGAAGCATATAGGTCAAATATCACTTTATTTCCAAAACTTTGGGGTTTTACAAATATGTCACAGTGCTCTTGATAGGATCTGACCCATTCTTGGGCGGCGTCGGGTGATATAAATGGGTCCCGACATTAAGCTCGGCCTATGTGAGTTCGGCCAAGAAGACTCCTCGACCAACTACAACTCTAATCAATTGGAGCGTAGAAGATTGGATGCATATCTAAAGAATCCTTATGGAAGAAGACTTTGTATTAGAGTCAAACCGATTTGAATTAGAGTCCAACTCAATTTGAATTAGAGTCGAACTCAATATGATGGTATATAAATAGAGGCTAGATTAGACTTGATCATGGACACTCGGATCGATCACTTGATCATCTACACTCATTGTAATCGCTTACACTCTCGATACACATATACTCTCTTGCTCCGTGGACGTAGATCTATTTCAATAGATCGAACCACGTTCTTCCTCGTGTTCTTTTTGCATTTATTACACGACGAAATTAAGATTTATCATTGGCGCCGTCGTGGGAAACCGAACAAAAGCTTCGTTTTCTCGCAAAATCAATGGCGAGGACTCGTGCGAATCCTAGCGCCACCGGTGGTCTTGGCAACAGACGGATGAAGACCACAACCGGTGTGACGTGTGGGGAAAAGAACTTGCGTTGCCAATAACAACCACGACGCGAGGTTACATAGAAGATCTACCTATACACCCTTAGGATCGTCTCTCTACCGAGAGGAAGAAGCCGACCTCAACGCGGTGAACAAGCGACCCATCAATCTCATGAGGTCCTCGGCGAGCCGTATCCGAATTCCTCAGCGCCCATATGGGCCAATTTCAAACCTTTCGAGCGAATGGCGAATGGGCGGGAACTTGAGAACCGTGAATAGACGCCCGGATTGACAATCACGGGCGCCAAGTCGCCACCTCTCCACAATAGCCGGGGCGTTCACCTCGGCAAGATAGCCGAACGATCACCTCGGCATGATGTCCAAGTCGATCACCTCGGCAAGCGCCCATAACCATTCACCGGTGTCATCCACGAAGTCGGTCACCTTCACCCTGGCGTCACCGCGAAGTCGGTCACCTCGGTACAAGCTGCAGTCGTTCGCCCGGATACGATCGTGCGGTCGGACGAGATCGAAGAGAGGAAAGGCGAGTCGATCCTCATCAAAGAGGCGATGAGCGTCGCTATCGATCTCCCCTCCTCACGGGAGGATGACAACGAACTCCGGGATTCGACCGACATGGACGGATCATCTCCTCTTTCGAGAGATCACGGATACACCGCGCGCGATATCGAGCACGACATCGCCGCTTACGACGGTGCGGGAGATCCTCGATTTCCTTTTGCTATACTACTAACATGGCAAATCGGGGATGGAAGATTTTCACATGCAAGATCTTCCCGAGGTCTTGGTCTCCAACGCCCGACGTTGGTTCACCTCACTTCGCCAAAACAAAGACACATAGCTTCGAGAGATCTCATGGATCAATTCAGTGGCGCTTCTATCAAAGATGCCACCTCAACAACCTTCATCCGACATACTCACCATCCGCGAGGGCGAGGCGAGGCGATGTCAAACTTCGTCTCAAGGTTCATCAAGGAATTCCTCAAAATCGATGAGAGTAACGACCTACATCATCAATGCATTTAAAATGGGATCCGACGGCGCATTAAACAAAGAAATCACCAGGAGAAATCAAAGGCGGCGGTAACCTTTGAACCTTGGTAGATAACTATGTTAAAGGGACGAGTCGGATCGTAAAAAGAGAGACATGGGACGGCGAGAAAATCGAAGCGGATGATCGGGAAGAGGCACCAATCGCGAAGTGCCTTCGACGAATCAAAAAGGCCCAATGGAGTCAGGCGGGACCTCGGCAAAGGGCCTATAAGCTTGCTTACCTATCAAGTACACTTATCCCGAACACGGCATATTACTCACACGAGGAGGTGGATTACCGTCCCATCTTATATCTATGTGAAAATCCGTTCTCACCTAGGATGAACACAACTTACCTTCAAAAGGGACGCCTTGCGAAGATAACAAACCTACAAAGTAGGGTACTCAAACTAAGCGGCGTCGGGACCACCCTCTCGATATTTCTCGACAAACAAGGCGAAGCACACAGATTACTCATTAATTTGAACATCTACATGCAAGCGGCGTCCAAATCGGATCTCGTGCAATTTATACCTCTTCATTGGGAAGATATACACTTGATTACAGTCTAAATACATTTACGACTAAAAACCAAGTTATATCTGAGAAGATATACACTTGATTACACAGTCTAAATACATTTCGACTACGATCGAATACATTTACGACTAAAACGAGTTATATCTGAAGTTATACACTTTTACAGTCTAAATACATTTACGACTACGGTCTAAATACATTTACGACTAAAACCAAGTTATATATGAGAAGATATACACTTGATTACACGGTCTAAATACATTTATGACTACACAATCTAAATACATTTCGACTAAAACCAAATTATCGAGAAGATATACACTTGATTTTACGGTCTAAATACATTTACGATTACACGTCTAAATACATTTACGACTAAAAACTAAGTTATATCTGAGAAGATATACACTTGATACAGTCTAAATACATTTATGACTAAAACCAAGTTATATAGGTTTCGAGCAGCAGACTGCCAAGACTCGCTAAAAGCTACACCAGTCGACACTCGGCCTTCGCCGCCTCCACCTCGGCCTTTGCGGTCGATACCTCGCCGCCGCCGCCGCCTCGACCTTCGCGAGACCGACCTCAGCCTTCGCCGCCTCCGCCTCGGCCTTTCGTAGGCCGACCTCGGTCTTCGCCGCCTCGCCTCGGCCTTCCGCGAGCCGACCTCGGCCTCGCCGCCCCACCTCGGCCTTCCGCGAGTTGACACTCGACGCCCGCTACACCTCGCGCCGCCGCCTCGACCTCGGCCGCCCGCCGCCTCCGCCTCGGCCCCGCGGGTCGACCTCGGCCTTGCGCCTCCCACCTCGGCCCGCCGCCTCGCCTCGACCTTCGCGGGCCGACCTCGGTCTTCGCCGCCTCCACCGGCCTTCGCGGTCGACACTCGGCCTTCGCCGCCTCGACCTCGGCCGCCGCGCCTCCGCCTCGGCGGGCGAAACCAAGCGACATATGACTTGACGAGCGCCTCAGAGGATGGCCGGCGACATACGACTTGGCGAGCGCCTCAGGGGACAAAGCCAGCGACATACGACTTGGCGAGCGTCTCGGCGGGCGAAACAGCGACATTCAACCGCGGACTACGGTTTCGTGGCGATGTCGAATCACTCTCCCAATCCAAATGACCTCACTTCTACGTCTTTTTGGGGATGGGGATATGATAGAATCTGACCCAACTACTAAGCCCAAGCATCGGGCCCAATATAAATGGGCCCGACATTAAGCTCGGCCTATGTGAGTTTGACGAAGAGACCTCGACCAACTACAACTCTAATCGCAATTGGAGCGTAGAAGATTTGGATGCATATCTAAAAGAATCCTTATGGAAGAAGACTTTGTATTGAGTCGAACTCAATTTGAATTAGAGTCCAACTCAATTTGAATTAAGTCAAACTCAATATGATGGTATATAAATAAAGGCTAGATTAGACTTGATCATGGACACTCAGATCGATCACTTGATCATCTACACTCCTTGTAATCGCTTCTTACACTCTCAATACACATATACTCTCTTGCTCCGTGGACGTAGATCTATTTCAATAGATCGAACCACGTTACTTCCTCGTGTTCTTTACTGCATTTATTACTTGACGAAATTAAGATTTATCAGCTACAAATTCATATCTATCGTTAAAATTTACAATTGTGTCTGGTGTCTTCATTTCCAGTGCTTGATAAATAATGTGGCTCCTCGGAGCATTAACATGATATTATACAATTCATACCTATTGTTTCACGAAATTCCAGATGTATTATGTTATGTTGATGCTCCAAGGAACCACGTCATCTATCAGGCACCGAAAATGAGACGTGGGTCATAATTTTGAATTTCGTTAAACAATAATTAAATATTGGGATACATTTTTGAAAACAGCCAAATATTTGGACATAAAATGAGATTTGGTCTAAAATATATAGGTAATGCGTCCCAGTTAGTTTTCATCTTCAAATTTGATTTCTTATAATATTACTTTAGATCTCGAATATTATGAGTGTAGTACTTTAGATCTAGAATATTATGAGTATTTATACTGTCATTTTTAAATTGAGGTCATACATATAGTGTTACAGTATATATAATACTTTACTGACAAATTTTGAGAATGGTGAAAGGCACATATGTTGACAATACGTACAAATATATACGACTATAAGTTTAAGTGACATGCACATGTAAATAACTAAATATTGTAATGGCACCCTAGCTATAGATGGATTACATCCCACAATATATAAAATTAATATGGTGTTGGAGTATGGAGCCTGAATGGATTATACACTCAAGTTCGATTCCGGTGATCCAACTCATCGTAGAGTTGGATGGGGTCCGGGGGCGGTAGCCCCCCGAGCCATTTTGGGCTTATGTTTTTTGGACCCAGACGGAACCCATGGGCTTAGGGTTAGAGTTATGTTATTATCTATTTAATAACTGCTTCTCCATATAATCTATATCCGAAACATTGTGAAATCACTGGTTTGGCATCGCCTCTAGACGTAGTCGCAAGACGAACTGGATAAACAATTCTTATGTTCTTTATTTTTTGTCGTGATTGTGGTGTGCGTTTTTTCATAACATATGGAATATCGAAATTTAGTTAAAGCCACGATACAGCTGCAAGACTCGGACATTATATTTATAGGTTTTCCAAAGAAAAGCAAAAATTATGACATAAAGTGAATTAGCAAGTACGAAAGCATACAAGTATATGCCTCAAGTAATATAATCGATGAGTTTGTAATCGAATATATTCAAGTTCAAATATATTTCTTTATAATGAGATTATTTTTGCACTAAGTTTCGTTTATTTTTGTATAATTTGCTAGTTACTTCACACAATTGATATCTACTTACAAGTATTACCATATGCTACAATTGATATCTACTTATAAGCTATAAGTATATCCATATGATGAGTAGCGGTCACAGGAAATATTGTTCGTTTATTTATAGAAGCATGAGATGAATTCCAAAAAGAATTTTACGTTAAAAACGGCCGAAACATAGAGGGTGTTTGGCGAGCTTATAATTTCTTTAAAGCAATTTATAAGTTGTTCAAAATGTTTGGCAAAATAAGTTCATAAGCGAACATAATTTGTGAAAATAAACTTCAACGATTTATAAGCCCCTAAAAATAAGTTGGTCAACCATAACTTATTTTTCATAAACTTATAAGCAATCATGAATTTACCAAAACAACCTTATTATAATTTGTTATTTCCTACACATACACTATCAACTTCACATCTCGTTAATTTTCTCTCTAACTCACGATTATTTCTCTAACTTATAAGATCAATTATCCAAACACTTTAACAACTTATAAAGACTGAGATATTACATCTTATAATTTCTTGAAATATCTTATAAACTCTTGGAAACATAATTTCTCTAAAATAAACAGCCCAGAAACATAATCTCGTTGTTGTGGGGACTATTGGAATGAAGGACAATCATACATGTTAGTTGTCATTTATCAAATTTAAAATATTTGATGGGTACAAACAATGATTGTATATTAATTATTGCTTGGATATATGGAGCACATGAGCAAGCTGTTATAATTAGTACAGATTAGCAGCAAAATTTATCTTGGGGATCAGAAAATTAAAATTAAAAAGGGAAAAAAAAAAAAAAAAGAAAAAGAAGAAGCAATAATTAAATACCTAAGTTGGTCGATTAATTTGTACTTCAACACGCAGTTTTAAAAAGTGCTTCAGACACAGTAATTTATGATTATTTGAGCATGTACATCATCAAAATATTAATTTTGATATTCATTTAAAGAGTCGAACCCAAATTTTATTTCAATTGACCCAAGCATTTTTTTTATTTCAAAGAGCAAAATTGTTATAGCCGAAATGTCCCCCAAAAAAAAAAAAAAGTCATACTCCCTTTGTCCACCATGAATGTGTCACTTGGTAGAGGACACGAGTTTTAATAAAATATTATTAGTTATTATTTGAGTGGAGAAAGAGTCTCATCATATAAGAAATGAGTGGTTGATGTTGAACTATAAGAATTAAGTGTGGGTTAGATGGTGGTTTTTTGGTAAATAATGAGTTGTTGTGATGTTGAATTATAATGATTAAGTGTTCCGAAAATGAAAGTAAGACACACTATATGAATGTCGAATAGGACATTTGTGACACATTCTTAGTGGATGGATGGAGTATTATTTTTTAACCCAAATATTACATTAGTTTAACAGCCCAAGTTTATTTCAATTCAGGCCGAAATTATTTCATGACCCATATTTTTTCAGTTTTAGGGCCCACACTGTCCAAAAGAGTTGAGCCCAAAGATTCTAAGCCCATATAGATCTTCTTTTCCACCATAAGAGTTGTCATAATAGAAGACCGATTCTTCATCAATTCTTCACCCAAAAACAAAAAGTCTCCACCACTAAATCCAATCACATCAAAACTGAGTTCTTGAAATATAAAATTTGGATAAATAATAGAGGCTCCCTTAAGAATATTTTTTGCCTACACATATGAAGATGTTACTCATAATCTTTGTCATGGGAAAATAATTTATACTTGTATATGTAAATATAATTTTCTGCTATTCAATTAAAATACATATGATATCGAAGTTTGGAAAATTTCTAATATAAAGTTATTTAAAAAATGTATAATCATTAAATTCTAAATACGGGATAAGATAGGAGGTAACAAAAAAAACTCGGGCTAAAAAACCCACCTAGCCGTAAGTAACATTAAATGTAGAGCAAAAGGGTGGATTGACTGGCTGGCACCCGCCCATCAGGCTTGTTTTTTTTAAGATTGGACTCGTCTGACCCAAGAAACAACAAGCCGATGGGCTATGAAATGACGAGCTTTTTATGTCCGATTTTTTTCGGGTCACTATTTTCACGAGCCCAATCCAATCCCCAATTCCGGGTATCCCGGGCCGACCCATAGGGCCGGGCCAATTTTGCCGGCTCTAATTAAATGCATAATTATTGGCCTATTTTTTGGGCGTTTAACATATCCAGTTAAAATGTTCATGAAAACTTGCATAGAAAAGTCCGCGAATCATTGTCATTTATTTATTTATTCATTTAATAGTTATTTCTTAATTTAAACTTAATAATCTAAATTTTAAATTTAATGAATTCTCATAAAAGTAAAACCTCGATAAATTCATAGTCCTGGGACATAGACTTTTTTAGTAATTTAGAAAGATATTAATATTTCATTAAATTAATAATTTATTAATACATACATATATTTTAATTTATATAGTATTTTCTTGAGTTAAGAAAATTATAATTTTAGATCAATTTATATTTTGTACAAATAAATAGTAGATAATGTTTTGATGTATTTATATTAAATAGTTTCATGTATGTTTAATTTAAAAAGTACATGTATCTACCAATATAATGTAACTAATTAAAATATATATATATATATATATATATTCATGTATCTTACATTGTACCTAATTAAATATATTCATGTATGATAAATAATGAAATTCTTATATAAATCTCAATATGGAAAAACGTTTTAAGAATTATTAATTTATGATATCATCGAGATGGCCGAGACCTATATATCTATAAAGGGTTCTCCAAAAAACTATTTTTTTATTATCTTATTAAAATCGATGATTTTTTGCATTGATCCAAATCGGGATCAAAAAAATTTACAATTTTTTTTAAGTTATAAAATATTATTTTAAAGAGGTTTTACTGTGGTTGCGAAAGCTGCATCATACAAAGTCTCTAAAATATTTTTGTTGGGAATATATTTTGTTGTTTTTGTTTACACACATGAAGGTAAAAAAATTCATTTATTTAATCATTTACTAAAGTTTTATTCTCACTCCGGTTCTCGAATAACCACTTAATTGAAGCATATTATAGGAGGCAGAGATATTTAGCAAATGAAAGATCTTATTGAAAAGATTTAAAAGATTCTGAATATATTCAAATGGTGCGACCTTATGTAAGAAAGATGGCTATGGTTCAAAATAGGGCTGACAATTTGTGCGTGTCGGGTCATTATTGTATCGACACGACACGATAAGGACAAACACGAACACGACATGTTAAGGATCTGTTCAATACGAACACGACACAAAATGTACTAACACAGACATGACACTAACACGAATATGACATGATTTTTTTCGAGTTGACACAACACGATAACGACATGACATGAAACGAGAAATTCAAATTAAAATTAGAAAAAAAATTAATAAAAAATAAAAAACAATTAAATTAATATTAAATATTTTTAAATATTATCGAATTATACGAAAACGACACGATCCAACACAAACACGAATGCAACACGAAAATTATCGTTTTACACGAACACGATACGGATCCGACACGAAAACGACACGAACACGATAAAGCTGAACAATAACCCGTTAATTTTGTGCGTGTTCGTGTCGTGTTTTCGTGTCGTGTCGAAAATTGTCAACCCTAGTTCAATATCATCCGCTTCCAATCAAAAGCAAAAAAAGTTAGTCGGTCCAACATTACTTGTTCATCAAATGATTTTCATCGTAATTGTCGAATTATATATATTGGGTCCATCATTAATATGAAATATAGAACCGTGTTTTATAAAAATTTATACTGATGTGTCTATGACTTGAGTATTGAGAATAAGTTTTATGTAATTTTGTTACCTAAAATGTAATTAATGAATATTTAATGCTAATCCAGTTAGACTTTCTACCAGAATCTAGGCGTTTAGCATTGCCCATCTTGTTTTGTATTTTTTGGAGATCTATCCTTAGTTTTCATCTTTTGATTATTTAAATTTACTAAAGGAATAATTGTAAGAGAATCAATAATTTTTAGTCATTTTTGTTTGATCAAAATCTTCAAATATTAGTAATACCAATTGCAAATTTCCAATCAATTGGGCATTAGCTATATCTGCAGTATATTTTCCTCGTCACTAATCTAAAATAAATGTCAATTATTTTTCATTTTAAAATAAGCCGGCGATACAAAGGTTAATTACATTGAGTGATGCTATTCATCACTATTGGGTCATAATGTGACCGACCATAATCAACTTTATTAAATGAAAAAATTACTTATTTAATTTTTGACCTATTAAAAAATTGGTTTTACATTAAAATCATCTTATGGAATTATAATTTTGCACCTATCGAATGAAAATTTTAAATTTATATTTAAATTTAATAATTTAATATTTTTCAGAATAGATGGAAAAATGATGTATGACCAACCATAATGTTGCCGCATAACTTTATTGAATTACATTTTGGTGATGCCCACTATGAGCCTTCGTGATGCTAATTGAATATTGTACCAATCCCATTAATGTCACGTTTCTGTATTTGTTTTCTTAAAGTCTTGCGTCATATTTAATTTTCTCAAAAATCGTCATGTTAAATATAGTATTTCCTTAAGTTTGAAGTTTCTAAGAAATTTCTTTTACACGATGTTAATAAATATTATTATAGCAATATAACAGTTTATTGAGTAATTTTTCAGTAGTAATAAAACAGAGTTAAAAAAGCAATGCTACAGAAACAAGAAAAAAAATAAAAAATCAGGCCCTTTCTGACAAAAAAGAGAGAAGATAATAAAAGAAAAGGAAAAAGGAAAACATTTATAAAGGCATTAGCTCAATCTTCCCGGCAATGCCAAGGCTGCAACAACACTGCACTAACCTCCAAAACCACCACAACGCATTCCTCTCTCACTTTTGATTCCTCTCTCTCTCTCTCTCCTACATATGCAATTATTCCGACTTCAAATTCACACGAAGTTTTGAGAGCGGAGTAGAATTTGATTTCAACAAATATGTCGAGCTCCATCCTGCTCTCCCACCCTCTCTCCCCACACCTTCATCTCCCAAAACCCAAATTCCACCCCCCCAGCAACTTCAAATTCTCTTGTTTCGAGCTCAAAAATGCTGCCCCGCGTCGGGCCTTCAAATCTCACTTTACAGATAGCCCTCAAAAGCTCAGGAAACTCGTGCTAGCGCGAGTGGCGGAAACTGAAGCCGACAGAAATGAAGTTCCTCCGCTGGTGGGTGAGGATTCCGCAGAATTCGTATTGTCCGAGCAGAAGATTTCTTCGTGGGTTTATTTCACTCTGGTTTTGGGTGTCGTACTTTACGTTCTCAACGTGTTTTGGATTGACAACTCCACCGGCTTCGGTAAAGTATTCATCGACGCTGTCTCGAGCGTTTCCGGCAGCCCTGAGGTTCGATTCTTAATTTTCGTATGGTTTTACGCTAGTGGCCTTGCAGATCATACAACGAGGGTGTTTATGCCTCAAATTTATAAATTGTCAGATAAACGAGTTCATAGTTTGAGAATGAAGTTGATAGAATATATGTTAGAAATATGGTTTATAAACCGTTGGGAGCTTATAAGCACAGCCAAACACCTTCTATGTCTGATTTGAGTATTCTTTTCAGGCGATTTTTGCCTTTTCTGTTTGATGCTACAAAGCTTCTTGAAACATTGCTATGATCAAAATGACAATTATATGAGGATTAAAAGCTGTATCATTAGGGGATGTTTATCATTCATGATTGATATATACATGATCAAGTATGTTTATCTTCATCACAATCTGCAATCCTAGCCCTTTGACATGATATGAATCAATCAAGTTATCTCAAATTGTAAAAATAATCAAGGGCTTTAGGATATCAAAAATTTCAATCCATCTTAGTAAATACTCCCTCCGTTCCATCTAAGATGATATATTTTTCTTTTTGGACTGTCTATCCAAGATTGTCTGATTCATTTTCAGAAAATAATTATCTATTTAAAACTCGTGTGACCTACCTATCTTTATCATTTTAATCACTTTATACAATTCTATTTAATAACCGTGTCGAAAAGAAAATACAATTCTCCTTAATAACCGTGTCGAAAAGAAATGGGTTAACTTGGATAGGACGGAGGGAGTAATAAATTAGCCTATATTTTATCCTTTTATGCTAATCCTCAATAAACGCTTTCTTAGAGTTAAGCTCCAGTATTGTGTCGCCTATATGTCAAATTTTAAGCACCACCAGGTAAAAATCGGCACCTTACTTGCTTCACCCGATTTAGTATAATGTACCAGATTGCCGGATATATTGTTGCTAGAGTTTATGCGTACCGTAGTTAGGTTCATTTTTTTAATTTGTTTTGTTTTATTACAAGTTCATCAAAAGTTCCCTTTTCTGTGGTGCATCCCACCATGTCCGTACCGTGAGTTGCATTAATTTTGAATCCACACGTCTGAGTTTAAAATTTCCTCAGACTAAGATGGTGGATGTAGTTAACTTCGGAGTTGAACATATGTAAGAATGTGTAGTGTCTGTTAATTATAGTTCTAAAGCTTAAATTTTTTGGTAACTGACTGCTGAGAGATAATTTTATGAAGTACATAAATGTCATCCCTAGTAGTGTTAGTGCTTCTCCTTTGTGTTTTTCCTGTTTGCCCTCCTTTTATACCTGATGCAATGCTTCGGGATGCTCGTGCCCCCTCTGTGTTTTTAGTTTTTATGTATATATTTTCTTACTGGTTGTCAATACTGTTTTTATTTGCAGGCTGCCATGTTACTCCTTATTCTCATTTTCGCACTGGTCCACAGTGGCTTAGCTAGCCTCAGGGACACAGGTGAGAAACTCATTGGAGAACGAGCATTCCGTGTATTATTTGCGGGGGTATCTCTTCCGTTAGCAGTTAGTACTATTGTGAGTTCCTAACCATATGTTCTAGCTATACTTTGTATTGGTGTTGTTTACTGCTTCTAGATTGTTCCATTTTCGGCATGTCATAGAAACGTTTCTATAACTACAAATCTTAATCTCGTGACAGGTTTATTTCATCAACCACAGATATGATGGTGTGCAGTTGTGGCAACTTCAGGGTGTTCCTGGACTTCATGAGCTTCTTTGGTTCGCTAACTTCGTTTCGTTCTTGTTCCTCTATCCTTCGACCTTCAACTTATTAGAGGTTGCAGCAGTTGACAAGCCCAAGATGCATCTCTGGGAAACTGGAATAATGAGAATAACTAGGCACCCACAGGTACGCAACCGTCATAACAGATGTTCACATAATAGAAATTAAGAGCTAACCAATGAAATGAATTTCTTTTCTTTTCTTTCGGAGTTCATGAATGGAAAATGAGTTCCTGTGGAACATTGATTCCAGCATAGGTACTGATTAAAAAAAAATTAGAGGCTGCATGCTGTCTCTGGGGAAACTACATGCCCATAGGTTTTGTGAAAACAGTAGGCAGGGAATTCAAATTGTGCAATTGTGAATTAAGTTTGGGAAATATCTATAATCTAATATTAAAAAGTCACAGGACAGTCATTTGATTTGGCTTAGTATCATACTAGTAAAGGATATGGCTTTTCTCTGTTAAGTTTCTGGTAGTCCTGCCATCTTCACTGTCATGGGCATCATTTTCATTTGGGTTAATTGCCGCAGATAACACAATATGTATCGAAATTTGCAAATTTCACTTGACTAATAAAACATTGTAATTACAGCATAACCTTTTATATTTTGGCAATTGCAACATCCCCAATTTTTTACGGAAGTTAGTGTGATGTGTACTGCTAAACACCACTGAAAAGTCTGGGAATGTTCTAATGAAAGGTCATATTGTAATTGCAACGTTTTAAAAGTCGTGCGAAACTTGCAAAATTTGGATACATTGTGTCATTTTCAGCAATGAACCCTTATTGTTATCAATATATTTTTATAATGGCACAATACTACAGTACAGACGTTAATATGTGTTGTCTATGCACTGTGCTCCGCATAATGAACATTTGCTGCTGATCCATTCTCCTCCAAATATAAATGTCAGCACATACAATTACTATCTTGACTCTAAGTTTTAAGTTTATTCATTTAACCATGCTACAAGTTGAAGTTTGACAACCAATTCGTAAGATTGAATCTACTGTTGTTTTCTTGTTTATAGCTTGTCTTAGTATTTACGGATTCTCGAAGATGAAACCATCACACTCGATTCTCATGTAAATTTGAATACAAACATATTCATGTTGTCTATGAGCACGGAAAGCAAACCTCATGTCACATTGAGTCTCATAGCCTTTTGCTGTTCCCTAATATTTTTGCTTGCTTTCTTCAGATGGTTGGGCAAGTTATATGGTGCCTTGCTCACACAATTTGGATCGGGAATTCAGTTGCAGCCGCAGCTTCTGTGGGTTTGATCGGGCACCATCTATTTGGTGTTTGGAATGGAGACCGGAGATTGGCCATACGATATGGTGAAGCTTTTGAAGTGGTTAAGAGTAGAACTAGTGTCATCCCATTTGCTGCTATTCTCGACGGGCGCCAGAAGCTACCGGAAGATTACTACAAGGAATATCTCCGGTTGCCTTATATATCAATAACAGCTTTGACGTTAGGGGCGTACTTTGCTCACCCGCTTATGCAGGCTGCCAGTTTTCGTCTCCATTGGTAGCTTCGCCTGCTGTGTATGTCCTTCTCAAGAGTAAGTCTCGGTTTTATGATACCGATCACTTTAATGAATGAAAGCAATGCTGTTTGTTTTTGCTTGGAGCATTTTGCAAGTCAATGGAGAAATGATTAATGTTTAGTAAGAAACTATACACATTATAGTGGGGAAACAACTATATTTATAATACTAAGTGTTTAGTAAAGCATCAAGCCACAAATACTTAGAATATGCATGTGGAAAAGAAGAGTACAAGCAACATCTAGAATGTGGCGATGTTTGCTTTCAACAACTCTATTTTGTTGAGAAGCATGAACGCATGAAGTTTGATGAATTATACCATGTGAATCACAAAGGGTGCAATAAATGCTTGAGTGAACTCGAGAGCATTATCAATGCGAATGATGTGCAAATCAACATATTATTGAGTTTTTATTTCATGATAAAACGATTTAAATATAATAGGTACCTCTGTTTTTTGTTTGAATACATATAATCACGTCATGCCCGAATAATCATCAACAAATATATGTAACCCCCTCTAGACTCGACTCGACTAGGACCTCAAACATCACAATGAACACGTTCCAAATGAAAGGAACTATGTTTATCAACCGAGAAGGAAAAAAATGTACGATGATGCTTTTCCAACTCACAAGACTCACATTGAAAATCAACCGATGAAACAAGAACTAAAATTTTGAGAATTGTTGAAGTTTGATGGCCAAGACGATGATGTCATTGAGAGAGAGCACATCAAGAAGTAGGTGGAACATAGTCCAAGTAGTGCAAACCGTCATGCTCATGTCTTCCACCAATCATTCTCTTCGTCAATAGATCTTGAAAGACACAAGAAGAAAGATAAAAAGAGATAGAATCGGCAAGATGAACATATAGTAGAGACGAAAAAGAAAAAGACGTGAAAAGAAACTTTATACCAGTAATAAGGGTAATGGCACCATAATCCAACATCCAAGACCTACCATAAGATCAAAAAATATATATTTCGGCCTACAATCGCGTTGTCATTTTTAGTGCATGATGCTATTCTTTTTCAAACTAAACCACGTTATATGTAAACTTGATATTACTAAATTAATCCACGCTAATTATTTGATTTCAAACAAGTTATTTTTAAATACTTCAGATTAGACTTTCTATTTTATATGTTCTGTTACTTTTCTTAGAAGGTCTCTATAATTGTTACTATGGAAATAATATTTATTTTTGGAGTTAAAATTTGTGTAATGTATAGAAAAAGCCACACTTTGATATTCAAGTTATTGATATTTTATAATTAAGTTTTAATACTCAAATTATTTATATTTTCACAATTACATTTTTTTTTATCTTAAACGGAATATTTGAACTACCATATTCTAAATCAATTTCCGATGCTGAAAAATCCTACATGGCATACCAGAAATTGAAATTAAAAATGATTTGACATCTAAATAATACTATTTTGATGCAAAAAATAGAATTAAAATCCAAATCAACATAAAAAGATCTTATTCTTATAATTTTAGTAAGTAACTCACTTTTAATTTATTTTATTGCAGACTTTAAATTGTTGTCACAAGATATAACTAATAGAGTTAATTATTTCATAAACTAAAATATTATGAATTTAAGTCCACTTGTATGTTTTGAGGTGAAACTTGTGCACTTCATCACCAAAAAATTGAAGAAAAATAGAAACTTAATACGTTCAAAATTTGATACAACGACTATACATGGTGAGAATAAAAGATAAAATTATCATCATCTTTTATTTGGGTGGACTATACCTACAACAGTATTAAGTTTTTTAGCAGTACAAAGATATTAGTCCAAAACATGCATAATTAGCTGTCATTTTTTTTTCCAATCCAATACAGAAATTTAAGACTGCATCACAGATTAGTCTGTACTATACATGGGCTTAATTTTCTTTCTATTGCCAATTAAAGAAAACAAAAATATAATATAAATTTAATTCTCAATACTTCGCTTATAAATTGAATTATTTTTGAATGATTTATAAAGTTATTATTTTTTTCAAATTTCAAAAAAAAAAAAATTCCTGACAGTATGTGAATTAGTAAGATACTTTTACTATAAAATACAATTAATATTATTAAAAAATTATAGATATGTATATTAAATAATTTATAAAATATATATATTTAATAAAATATTGGGTGGACTTTTTAGCCCAAAACCGAAACTTTTTTGGCCGAATCGGTGAGCCGGAGTTTTTGGACGGGCTTTTAGTAGGTTTTTGCTTTAATTTTAAGCAAACAACCCAAACCCCAGGCAGAACTTTCAGTAGGGCTCATTTCTTGGCTCTAATCACATGGCTGAGCAGGGGGCTGGCGCCAACATTAACTATTCTACCCCGGGCCACACACACACATTAGCTGTCATTTTATTACTGCGTAAATTAAATTAAAATAAAATAACAGAAACCGATATTAACCTGGTAAAACTAAACCCTCCATTTTGCCGCCAGCAGAACCCTGTTTGTCTCCGTCTGTTCAAACATGGCAGCAAACGACGCCGTTCTCCTCCGCTCGTTGGAGCTCCGCCTCCTCCGCTGTTCCATACCATCCGGCACTCCCGCACCGCCGCCTTCACCCGCCCAATCCTCGCCCCAGTTTCTTTACCTTCACTCACTCCTAAATGACATCGTGGTTCTAATAGAATCTGGCGAGTATCTTCAAGCCCTCACCTCTTCCACTTCTCAAGCCTTATTTTCCAATCTCCAACTCGACTCGCTCGACTCCGCTCACGGCTTCTACTCCGAGCTGCTCCCCGAGTGCGTCAGCTCGTTTTTGAATGTCAGCGGCAGTGAGGACTCACTGGTATTGGGTTATAAAGCGTTGCTTGTGATGGCTGTCGCGGTTGCTTCTTTGCTCGCCTTCACTCAGTGCAACATTACTGGGTCAGTCACTCGTAATTTCTCACACTGTCGCAGCTTTGTTCGTTTGAATTAATTTTGTGTTCTTAATTCTGATGTTTAGCTGTTTTAGATTTTGTTTTTTGTTGACATGCCTGCGTATAGAAAAAGATTGAGACTTTTGAAGCTTAAAGTAGTAGATGATGTAATGCTTATTTGTAGCAGAATAAATCATCTTGGATTACTTGATATTGTTAGTTTCTGCTAAAATATGTCTCTGACTCATATCTTTAAGTTCCTGTTCGCTTATTCGATACATGTAATGGTGTTTCTGGTCCTCTGTATTTATGTGGGCGTGTCTGCACGTCGTCATGATTTTTCATTACTTTTGCTACTAGAACACACTCTTTTTCTTTCATGAAATCAAAATATGTATGAAATAAAAACAGTCATTTCCAAAGCTGGATGGAACTATTAGTCTGAAATATTACTTGGTTGGTTTAAAGAAAATTCAATACTCAGAAGAGACAAAACTTACTAGTTATCTTTAATTCAACATAATATCGAAATATGATTCTCACATAGCTTATCAATACTCTGACTCTGCTGCAGCCCACGAGAACCTTATAAAGCATAGGGTGCGACAAATAATGCTTTATGGATATTCTATGCTGGTTCATCTGCTGTTCTTTTAACAAGAAAAATACCATATACAAGTATATGGTTGCTACGTAAAACAGGAAAAAAAGTAATCTTATTTTATTATTTTATTTCGTGCCATAAGTTCTGAAATGATGACAGCAGTGAGTTTCATTTTCTATTGCTGCGATCTTGAACAGGCCATTTGTTAACATTCCTTTGATACCGCTTGCAAAATTGTTGATCCTTGAGTGTCAAAAAGTTGATGATGAGTGGATGGAGTGGGAAGCATGGGCACACAAGGAACTTATGTCTGTTGGTTCTGACCTTTGTGCCAAATTTTCTAACTTGCAGGTATATGCAGCCTTTATTCTTCAAATTGTTTTACTCCTTTGAATTAATTAAATGATATCTACATTGTTCACTGATTCTAAATAATTCTCTTCGTTGTTGAGATGCCATGGGTTTTCTTTTTGAGTCTTGAGTAAATGTCATTCGTAGTTGGTTAAATAGTTTCATTGTGGACCATCTGTTGCTATCAGAATTGTTTCCCCTAACGATGTATTCTTTTCATTTATCCAGACAAGTGATAAAATATATATTTTATTACAAAAATGTAGGCTGTTAAAAACTTTGAATTTGACTTTAAGGTTCAAATAAATATGAAATATGGCAGCCAAAAGTTAAACACAGTATAACATGCTTATTACATACTTGCACTCTATATACTCTGGTGGTTTATTTATTCACAATTATGAGTATAATGTATGCCTAAACTGAATATTATTTGCATGAATTGCATCAATATACAATGTTGTGTAAAAGTTCTACTTCTCTCTTGTTTGTATCAGACTATCAGTGATTCATTGTCTTAGTTTCTTTCTTTCATGTTTTTTCCCTATTGAATGTTTAGCTTTATATATTTTTCTTGCAGTACTTAATTTTCGGAAAGACTCTTCTGCTAAGGATGAAAGATGCCCTATTTGAAGAAAGTCTTTCTTCCATAGATGGAATAAGAAGCACATCCTGGTGGTTGGCCAGAGCTTTGTTCTTGCATCAGAAATTGTTGGATGAGCGTTCATCTTCTCTTTTTGACCTGTTACAAGTCTGTACAAACGAAAGTTTTTCTTATCTGGGCACCTTGGAGAAGATAGAAGAGTATTGGTGTCCCAAGGAAGAATGTTCTACTATCCTGTCTATGCTTCAGTTAGAAGCAGGGATACTGGAGCTTTATTATGGGCGTGTAGATACTTCCAGGTGAGTTGCATACTTGTTTTATATGTATTTAAATCAACATTTGTTCATCATCAACCCACATCCTTGATTGGTTACTGTTGATATTTTTTATAACAATATGTACAAATGCAACAGGCCAGGAGTTTATAAGTGAAGGATGTAGCTGATCAAGTCCCAAACATAATAAGCCCAAAGACACATAATCTCTATGCTATGAATGGAAACAAACAAAAGATGGAACAATTAGTAACACTGAATTATAAAAAACAGAAAGGAAAAAGCCACAAACGGTGACATGTCTCGCATAGGGTGGGTGGGTTAGTTGCTGCCAAATACATTAAAACATAAATATACGAGGAAGACAATGTCTTGCATAGAGAATTAGATATCAGAGTGGTTGACTCACGTGATGCTATAATCTAACCAAATGCATATATGATAGTATTGTCTGTTGAGAAAATTTGGTGTTATTAGATGAGCATAGAAAGTGAATGTTCTTGCATGTCATTTAACCTCTCAGTGAAACTAATATCATAGGAAAACAGAACGTAAAGTATTCTTATATGTAGATCATCAAAGACAAAACTTGTTTGGTCTGAAGTCGTCTTCTTCTCTTATCTTTAACAAATTACCTACAGAGTGGAGCATTACTTCAACTTTTTGTCAGATATCAGTTTTCTTGAGATTGACCTTAAGTTTTAAAAAGTGCTATGTGACGCAAGATGTATACGATGCATCTCACTAACTATTTATTTTTCATCAAGATGGTATATAGCTAGAGGCCTAGAGCTATGAGTGCTGTTTTCCTTTTCTATTACAGTAATTCTGCATTTCACAAATTATCATGTTTAAATCTCTTTTCGAGCTGGAGAGTGCATGTCTGGTTGATATAAGTGGCTAGATGTCATAAACATTTTTGCATATCTTATTCCGGTTGTAAAACATGCTCATCTCTAGGAAGTTGTGTATTTTGAAATGCTGGCAGATTTTTGAAGCATGTAAAACTAATACCAAAGTATAGTCATATGTTCCAACGGAATGAAGCTACTTAATGGACTACTATATTGGTAATTTGCTATTTGATACTGACAAGCATGAGCTTGTTGATGGCATCATATGAACTTCATATGTCCTTGCCCCTCCCCTCTCTGGCTGACAGCCTCTCCTTACTTGCCCATCACAATTTTGCATGAACAATAAAAAATTTACAACCTTTGAATAAGAAATTAAGTAATGCCTATGGGTGGTTTAATTTTTTATTATATATCTTAGAGTAATCTATTTGATTTAGGTTCACTCTATCTAAGGGTACTGGAATATCATATCTAAGTTGGCCTATTTAGTGATGGTTTTCCATGATAAAAAATTGTATTTCAGGCGGCACTTGGAATCGGCTGCAAAGGTGTCCAACTTCAACTTTCATCTGACTGGCGCTCTGGGATTTCGGACTATGCATCAGGTATTATTTTCACACATATCGCTGAAGTTAGACGGAGATTCTTGTCTTTTCCGTGTCCACTGATGATTACTGGGTATATAGGTGGAACCGAGAGCACAGCTTCTTCTTGTTACTGGAACAAATAATGGAGACATCTCTTTGCCAGTAATCGCTGAGTCCAGCAGTAATAACAATTCTCCACTTCCCCAATCTTCTGAAACCTATGAAGCTTCCGATATATTAGTGAACCCCAGATTCGTAGTAGATGAGAGAAACTCTGAAAGTGTTGAGCAGGATGCTAAACAGCATTCTGTTGCAGCCACTCCATTGACTGCAATACAGCAGGCATTGATTCTGGCGCAATGTCTTTTGGTTGAGAAAAACAGTCGTAATGATGAATTGCAAAGTATGTTGTTCTTTTGTTTAAGTTGATTGAGATCTATGTTTTTAGTAATTCTTTTTCATTTTTTCTTTCATACTTGTCAAAACTGGCAACCTCCATTATCCAGTGGTGAACTAAATCCGATGATGGTGGATGATCTGTGCTTGCATGTTTTCAACTAATGTCAAGATTCATTTTTTAAGAAATCCTTATTCTTGATGTTTTGTTTCAGAGTGGGAAATGGCTCCATATATAGAGGCTATTGATTCTCAGAGTGCATCTCCATTCATGGTAAGAAATTCTTTGTTGAATCATCTCTATTCTTGGCATAGTTATCGATGGTGGATGGCAGGTCATGGCGGATGGCCAAAAACCTGCCATAAGATTATGGCAGATGGCGTGGCGCATTATGGCAGAAGCATGACAGATTAAATAAAATATAATATATATACTATAATTAATAACTGAAAACTGTAGAAATTGATAAAACAGTAGAAAACATAAGTTAATCATTAAAGCACACACTCATAAACTATACTGTCATAGGTCTATAAAACATAAGTTTCAAGTTCAACACAAACATTAAATCATAAACTTATAAATATAATATGTCTAATATATAAGGTATTTAATTTGCAATATATTTTTTATTTTTGTACTTTGAAATTATTAATTTACTGCAGCAACTAGCACTGTGTAGAAGCTGATTGTATTAATTAATCTTCATTTAATTGTGTCTCTGTTTGATTTGTTTAAGAGATTGCTTTTGTGTCTAAGTTGAAGGAAAGACTGAAAGACCTTAATATTATGTTAACTAAAGGCATGTAGCTGCAAAATTAATTATCTCCGTGTCCTAAACATGAAGAAGCTCTTCCGAAACTTTGAAGCAACTTTCATTTATATAGAGAAAGATTATACATATAACTTCTGACATTTCTCATAATTCATAAAAGGTTCGATTTTCATATTGAGAAACTGTAGTTTTATTTATTATAAAGAAGAGAAAAATTGGAAGAAGAAATCAAAGGGAAAAAAAAGTGAAAATTTGATCTAACTTGCTGAACAGCTGTCTGCCTAGTCATTGCCGATGGTCGTCGGTGACTTGTGGTCTTGGTGTAGAGTGAATAGGTTTTTGTTTGAAGCTAAGGAGAAGAGGTAAAGTTGCGAATCACTCTTTTATACGATAAAAACTCTAATTTTAGTGTAGGCTGGGCTTGGGTCTAGGTTTGGCTCAGGTTTAACCCATTTTATTTTAATTGGCAGCACCATTTGTGCCATAACCGCCATACCTGCCACGGCTGCCATGGTCACGGCAGCCGCCATAGCGCGCCATTGGAAAGATGCCATGCCATGAGGTGGTCATGGCAAAATCTTTAAAAACTCCCACCGCCATCTGCCATGGCGCCGACATGGCGGAAATTTGATAACACTGATTCTTGGTAACCAAAGTATCTTCTTCTGTTGTTAAATAAGGGACCGTTTGGTTGGGGGTAATCAGGAAAGGGAAAGGGAATCAGGACCCATGATTCCCTTAGTGGATGTGTGGTTGTCAAATTTTTACGAGTTCCATTTCCCCACTTTTTAGTTTTGAATTCCCCCATTTGAAGGTTTTCCATTCCTCTCTTCCTACTAACTTTCTTGATTCCTTTCCCTTTTCCAAGTTGAGCCAAAAGGCCCCTAAGGGCTATTGTTACCAATTCTATCTCTTGGTGTAAATGCCATTCATGTGATGTTTGTTGTATGCATAGCATTTTAATTGGTGATAGATACATTCTTATAAACTTAGCTTTGTACTCCATCTGCTACTCTCTCTCTCTCACTCTATGTGTGTGTGTGTGTGTAGGTCTCATCAACTGAAAAAATCATATATCACATCAATTTGATTGTCTGCGACTCTGCAGATTTGTAAACTGCTATCCGGCAGTGGTGCATAGAGTATAGCACCCTTTTTATACTTATTCGGTTGTACTTGCATCCACATTGCAAATTCTCCTTAAAATACTAGTAAAGATGAACATATTAATGTTTGCCTAGCTTCCTTTTGCTTTTGATTTTTGCAACTTTGAGGATCACTCTCTTTTTCACAGTCGTCAAGGATGAGATTTCTATATTAATGGGTTCTAGACTTGCTAATCACACAATCTGACTATTTTAATTCTCAGCTTCGGTGTTTCTGCAACTTATTGCGTGTCCGGTGGGAATCAAGTCGTAGCAGAACAAAGCAGCGATCATTGATGATGATGGAACAACTGGTATATTCTCTCTCTCTCTCACACACATTGTTCTTGCCAATCTCACAATTGTACTCCATGTTATCATTAATAACACCTGTGACTCTATCCTGCATATGTGCTTCTTAGGACATATGAGGATGCAATTGCAGTATTTTCCATTTTCTATATTATGTGGACAGTGGGAAACAATTAATTTTGAGAACAATGCATGTCTACCAATTTTTAATTTAGTTTATTTTTTAGAAAAGTCTAACAAGTTTTCTTGATTATTTGGAATGAAATTTCTTTTGCCTATTTGTCCTATTGATAATTTCTCAGATTTTCCTGCTTTTATTTTCTATTGGTTGATGGTATAGTTTGTGCTGTACAATGTGGACTTAACTGAAGAAGGCATGTGCCGGAATTTTAACTGAAGATGAGATGAGTAGCACATCCGACCAATTTAAACACAAAATGGAGTTGTTTGTTTAAGAAAGAAGGGAAGATAGCTATCAAGAAAATATTATGAGAACTAAGAGTGAAAAGGGAAACCCTCTATTGTTCAGTTTCTTGCACTGTGCTTGATCTGATTTTTTTTTACTTACTTTTTTAGTGGTTTATACTATACTGTCAACCTCAGTGGGACCCCTAACATAGCCCTCCATCATCACCCTTATGCTTAAAGTAAAAATACATACTTACTCGGAAAGATGGAGTTACCTAAGAGGAACCTGACTAAAGTGGTGCTTTGATGTATCAAATTTTTAATTGATGAAAATTGAAAATTGCAATGTAAATTTACCAACATGAATCTATGTGCAAGGCTCTGCCCGTTGCTTGCATAATAAGGGTTAATTGTTGTGAAGATCGTTATTATGGATAATCATTGCTTGCAATCACACGTGTTTTTTAATTTTGGTAATATTTCAATCTTGGACTAACATTGCCTGCAATCATCAATTCACTATTGTTCTATGACAGGTGGAAGGTGTATTTAACCATTCACCCGGAGTTTCTGAAAGATTATATTACTGCTTTGGAATTAATATGCCTCCGATTCCTTCACTGCGCAAGTATGCTACTTTGTTACTTTGTTAGGGTCAACCCTTTCCTCTTTTAGCTGAAAGGAAAGGATTGTACGAAATCTATTCCTATCACATTGCAGTATCCTGCATTTTAGATCATTCCTTGCTTATGACTCACGTTGAACTCTTTCTCAGGGAATATGGTGATCTTTTGGTCAGTTGTGGCTTGATTGGGGAAGCTCTTAAAATTTATGAGGATCTTGAGCTATGGGATAATCTGATATACTGTTACCAGTTAATGGATAAGAAAGCAGCAGCTGTTGATCTCATTAAGAAACGCTTATGTGAGAAGCCATCTGACCCAAGGTTATGGTGCTCTCTTGGTGATGTTACCAATGACGATGCTTCCTATGACAAGGCCCTTGAAGTCTCGGAAAGGCGATCTGCGCGAGCATATCGATCTCTTGCTCGCTCTGCCTACAACCGAGGAGAGTATGAGAAGTCAAAAATCTTATGGGAGTCTGCCATGGGTTTGAATTCCTTGTATCCAGATGGCTGGTTTGCTCTTGGTGCTGCTGCCTTAAAGTCCAGGGATGTTGATAAAGCACTGGATGCTTTCACACGTGCAGTTCAACTTGATCCTGAAAATGGAGAGGCTTGGAATAATATTGCTTGTTTACATATGGTTAAAAAGAGAAGCAAGGAGGCTTTCATTGCATTTAAAGAAGCATTAAAGCTGAAGCGAGAGAGCTGGCAAATGTGGGAGAACTTTAGCCAAGTTGCGGTAGATATTGGAAACTTAAGCCAGGCAATGGAAGCTGTACAAAAGGTGCTGGACATGACTAATAAGAAAAGGTTCGATTCTGGGTTGTTGGAAAGAATTATGCTTGATATTGAAGGACGCACATTGATTAGTCATTCAGAGTCTAATGCACCTAATAGTGATAGCAGTCATACTGAACCTGTCAACATTAGCTCCAATGTTGCTAATGCCAATGGAACAAATAGTTTGGAAATTGACTCTGCCAGAAGTCGGGAAACTGCGCACCTGATTGAATTGATTGGGAAAATCTTAAGACAGATTGTTCAAAGTGGTGGAAATGCTGACATATGGGGACTATATGCAAGGTGGCACAAACTGAAAGGAGATCTAGCAATGTGCTCCGAGGCTCTACTTAAGCAAGTCAGATCATATCAAGGATCTGATTTGTGGAAGGACAAGGATCGGTTTGTGAAATTTGCAAATGCTTCCTTGGAACTGTGCAAGGTGTATCAAGAACTTGCTTCGCGTGGCAACAGCCGTAGAGAACTGTTTGCTGCCGAGATGCATTTGAAGAGTACAATAAAACAAGCTATAGATTTTTCTAACACTAAAGAATACAGAGATCTGGTAGCTTGTCTTGAGGATGTGCAAGGGGCCCTGAAAGTTACGACATTGCCTGGTGCATGAAGCTTCTACTCGGCCTTTTCTGGTAGCTTTCATGTATGATGTACGTGTGCAATACTTATGTGTGACTGGAGGACTAGGATCTTGTAGCTAAGTCCATTTAAGTTGAGGTTTTGCAATGCTCGTGGAATCAATCTGAGTAAGATGTCAAGAGTGAATGGTGCTCATTGGCTTGAGCTTGGGGTCAACCAGGTATGCCTTATGCTTAAACAAAGTGCTTTATGCGTGAAGGCAGCTATAATTAATATAATGTGAACTTAATATATTGTACTTGGTTATTCAAATGCAATCTAGGCCAACAAATATAATTTGGAAGACTAATGAGATTCTTGGGAAAGAGATTGTAGAATTATCACTTGGAGACCATAATTTAGATATGATTTTGGCATCTCATGCATATCCTATGATTTCAGTAATATTTTCCTCCTCAAGTTGTCAATGCTCAGTTAGTACACTAGAAAAAGAAACTTATATACATTGAACTATCATGTACGTTATGTCGTTCTAATCTGTCACCCTGGTTAGTGCAGTTTGAATGCCACCAGCATGAGATTTTATTTCGGAAGCTGATTTCTGTGAAGCCTGTGAACGGGGATGATTTCCTCTACTATCTGGCGCGTATATAATACTCTCTGTCGTTATCATAAGAAAGAGTTCAACTTTGAGCACCAAACATGTTTTATACTATCCTATACAGCACTGAGGTCAATCTGCATGATTTTGTGTTGCCTTCATGTCTGCTGTGTCAGCAATTCTTCAGTATCCTTCATATTTACTTATAGGGGCTTTTGTCTCGACTTTAGGTTTTTGGCTGAAAATTTGTGTATTTTGGACTCTATGAAACTTACTTTCGAAAGAATAGCAGCCTTGAAAAACTTGAGAATATGATTAACTTCATTTGTCATTTGTAAGGAAGCGATAACTTTGATATTCAAGAGCTTTGGAGCTTCTGAGATTAGTGTAATAAATTGAAGATTGATTTATATTGCTTATGTGTAACGATTATAAGCAAAAAAATAAATGCAATTCTGTATGGTTTGCGGAATCAATTTGTAGCCACACAGGCATGAGTAAGCGGACAACTCCATTTTGCTATAACTCTATGCATTTTATTGTATTCTTCCGTTCCATTATTGTTGGTCACGTTTTTCTTTTTAGCTGTTCTATTAACTATTAAGTTGGCCTGTTTTCAAAAAAAGAAATATTTTTTACACTAAAAAGTGTCTTGAATTTCGTAGCATCTAATATTTTATATATAAAATATAATTTTTTTAATCTACGTATAAAAAAAAATGGTCATTATATTGGGACGGACGGAGGTATTATGTACTTGTGGCTTGAGTGTAGGAAGTAGGCCCATTCACCAAGGATGTTGAATATAATAGCAGATATTTTTGAAGAAAAGCCGGAGGCACGAGGAAAAGCCAAATTCTCCACTGATTGTTGAAGATCAGAGATGGACCATAGATGTCGGATATTATCGAAGTCTCTGCGCTTGCAATATTCTGTGGATTGACACAACATCTTTGGATAAAAGAATATGTCCCTACTCATTTTATCTTGTGTAGAGTTTCAACCAAGGACAAAGTTCTAAAGAATATGGAATCATGTGTGACATTTTAGATTTTATTGTTATTAATGCATATCATGAATATACACGTGATGTGTCATGTGTAGTGATGGAGTGAAATATATTTAAAATGTATAGTATTATATTCTCCTTTCTTCTCAGTTTGGATGATTAACATTTTAAGTGATCGTCACCTTTTATACCATGATATTTGTTGGAGGTCGTACGGTGATTTATTTAATTAATTAATATAAAAAATTAATTATTTATTTAGTTAATTAACTATTATTATTAAATTAATTAATTTAAAATAATATTTAATAATTTTTATTAAGATTAATAAATTATAATTAAAAATAATAAATCATAATTCAAAATTAGTAATCTCTAATTAGATTTAATAAACCCTAATTAGAGTTAATGAATCATAATTATGAATTAATAAACTCTAATTGTAAATTAATAATTCTAATTTTGAATTAATAAAATCTAATTAGAAGTAATAAAACCTAATTTAGAACTAGTAAATCCTAATTTTGAATTAATAAACCATAATTGTGAATTAAAATCCTAAATTTAAATTAATAAACCCTAATTTGAATAATAAACTCTAATTTTGAATAATAATTCCTAATTATGAATTAATAAACTCTAATTTTAAATTAATAAACCTTAATTATAAATTAATAAATTTAATTATAAATTAATAAAATATAATTATCTTTATTCACAATAATTAATATATAATTATTTTAATAAAACATGGATGAAAGCTCATGGCGAGGCTGAACTCATCCAAATTTTTTGTCATTGCATAATTGTGATTCAAGGTGTCAAAACAAGCCTAGTATATGACACAAAATTTCCATTTGGCGTGTGGACTCGGTTCCGAACCAAAAAAAAAATTACATCGCCTGGAAAAGCCCAATCCTTGGATTGAGCTTTATTTTCTTAGATACGATGGATTTTCAGTCTTCTAATCTAAAATGATAATTTGATGAATCTAATTATATTATTATAAATCACTCAACCGTCTAAACTTTAATATATAAAACTGAAAATAATCAGCATCTACTGTTAATTGTGTTTGCACAGTCTTTTAACTCACACTAAAAAATTTCCTTTTAATTTATGTGAAAGATATACATTTAAAATTAGTTTATGCAAAAAACCAGACCCCAAATATCTTCTCTTTTTTTTGGATCAATTTAATGCAGAAATTTTAAATGTTGTGTCACGGTGAACTCGAGCAGGGCGGCTTTGACGCCGAAGATTAACCACTCTACCACTAGGCCCAACACACACACACAACCCCAAATATCTTCTATCGTATATACTTGTATACTATACCCAAGTAGAATGACTTTTCAAATGCCATGTACCAAATTCAAAACGAAAAAATTAAATATAAAAATCACGTCACACGTAATGACGTAAAATTAAGTACCATAATATATTTATAAAAACAGTATTTTTTGAAAATACAGAAAAATACAAAATCAATGAAGTCAAGCATACTTAACACTATCAAATTCGAGTATCGAGATCAGATTCTAAGATGATCACCATTTATTTTCCATTTGTTTATCTGTTTAAATAGAATCAGACATTTCAAAGAACAACGTTGATGACGAGACAAATATACCCCCAAATCAAATAATATTAATTTATAAATAGTACGACAATCATCACCAGACGAAACTTCTGCAGCAGAAATCCAGAGACAGAGAAAATGGAGTCGCGCTTCCACTTTCTACTGCTCCTCCTCCTTCCTCCGCTGCTCAATTTTCTCTCTCTAAATCCAGTCTGCGGAAGCGGCGGCGGCGTCATCAAAGTCAATTACAAATTCGCCGGCTCCGACGCCAGTCTCAGCGCCCTCAGAGCTCACGATGATATCCGCCACCTCTCCATTCTCGCCGGCGTTGACCTCCCCCTCGGCGGCACCGGTCGTCCAGACTCCGCCGGGTGCGCTCTTACTTCTACTTTTGTCTTTTTGATTTTGTGATTTCCTTCTACTGTTGAATAGAGGAGGCGATGGTGCTTCCAGTTCAAGAGAGCGAATTGTTTTGGAGATTTTGCATATTAGTACTTCGTGTTTGTAAGTGTGGTTTAGAATTAGTACGGATAATTTTGGTAGTTTGGTACTTGAATGTGGTGGAATTTTTTTCTTCATCATGAATTGATGCTGGGTTTCAGTGTAACTCGTCGAACTGTGATTTCCAAACTACGCTGGATCTCGGCATGTAAAATTGTGTATTCTAATTTATTATCTAATGTTTTTAATTTTCTATTGTTTGCTTTGGCTCTTTATGAAATGCATGTTTGCTGAGTAGCATGTGCTTCACTATTGTAGTGTCAAATGTTTCTTTATCAATTCGCAAAGCATTGCATATGTGGTTATTTTCTCCTCCAGAAAGATAAAAATGAAAAGCAATTGGTTATAATTTTTAAAGTTTTGCACATGAGTGTCAAATCTCACAGCATTCTTCTTGCTTATGTATTTGATGGCACAGGCTCTACTATGCTAAAATAGGCATTGGAACACCATCAAAAGATTATTATGTGCAAGTTGACACCGGAACTGATATAACTTGGGTTAACTGCATTCAGTGCCATCAATGCCCCCGACGAGGCTACCATGGTGTATGATTCGGCCCTCATCTGTTTCCTGTGTACTTTGGATCTAGGATGAGTTTTTTAGTGGTCTTACTGCAGTCTGCAGTAGAATTCCTTCATCTCTGGTTATCTTGTGATTGAATTTAATTTATATTTTGGCAGATAGAACTTCCCCTTTACAATCCAAAAGATTCTCTTACTGGAAAACTAGTGTCATGTGATCAAGATTTTTGTAAAGAGATCGGTGGAGGCTTATCAGGTTGCAATGCTAATTCATCATGCTTATATACTGAGGTTTATGGAGATGGGAGCTATACCATAGGATACTTTGTTGAGGATGTTGTCCAGTATGATCGAATCTCTGGGGATTTGCAAACAAAATCGGCAAATGGAAGTGTAATTTTTGGGTATGTTATTGTTTTAATAATAATTGCTGTTTATTTATTTTATTTATTTATTTATTATTATTATTATCAATATTATTATTTGGTTCCGTAAGTACTTCTAATACTGTATATGTCTGATTATGTGAGTGACTGCAGAAACTCAAGCATTTGCTGTGCATTGCAATAGCAAGAATGACTTTGACTCTTATTTGATACTTAGCAATTTTACTAGCATCAGGATCTACCCTAACAGAAATGAAAGTGGTGATGCCACATAATAGGTTAGGTACTATTGGAATACAGAAGGTTAGAAACTTTTCTTTTACCTGGTAAACTTGCTGCTTGATGGGATAAGATTTAGTAAATGCTTGTTCCATTTATTATAGCTCCACTTTGTATGCTGAATTAACACTTAATCTGCTTGTGTATGTTGTCTTATGACTGAAGTCATCTTTCTTCTTGATAGAAGATGCTCCATATAAGTTAGATGAGACTTTTGAGCATGGTTCTGAGTTAGTAATTCAGTCTAAGATTACTTAAGCCTAACTTTATAGTCTCAGTCATTCACTCATTGGCAGAACCCAAACATCTATATTTGTTAAAACTTCTGTATAACTCAACAAGTGATTTTGTCCTCCTAAACTGTGTATATATGACTTTATTTCACAGCTAGAAATTTTCTGATTCTAATCATTTACTTCAGCCTTGATCCTATCTCAGGGTTTACTTTTTTTTAGTTGAAACCATTATACAAATGTTCCTATTTACACAATTAACTTTCAGTATGCCCCTAACACAATCTGTATTCTTACTAAAAAGTTGCTTATTTATGCATGCAACTTAATGGAATGTTATCGTGTGAATGTGAACTATAAAACAAGACTTTCCTCAATATCAGCTGACAACTGGCAACTGACAAGATATAACTTTGTAAGTTAGATAGGAGCTCCTTCATTTCCTGTTGCCCATCTATCAGACCAACAAAGTAGTTAGTATTTGAGGCATACATATCTTGGGTACGAGCATGACCATAGAAGAGATTGGGGGAAAGAGTGGGTAATTGAAGAATAACGAGGAGATGTTTAGTGATTGTGGAGGAGGCTAGAATTTTGTTGACTAAATTAGTGAAAGTGCCAATTCTACTGTCCCTTAATGTCCAGTCATGGGCCAGCATGCTAATTCCTGATATACTTAACAGATTCAAAGAATGTATAAAAAAGGAATAATAGTTGAAGCTAATCAACAATTTAAAAGTCTTCTATCCTCAACTTTCTCTTTTCTTCATATATTTATTTTACTGTTGTTCCTCCTCTTCCACTATCTTCCTTCCTTACCTTTCTTTCTTCTTTTGCAGATTTTTCTCTCCCCCTTCTTTCACCTATTCCTTTTCCTTCTCAGCCAATATTTTAGTGGAAACTTAAACTCTATCAGCCTCTTATATAGGAAAGTTGGCAATCATCTTGCAACACCTTTTTCACATGTCAGGCCAGATATGGCAAAATTTGCATGCCTAGGGGCTGCAGAGTGGCTGCATTGATGGGTTAGCTGTGAAACCAATGTTTACATTGATTGCCTTGAAATGATTTTGAAATCAGTTCATGATTATTTCCTTTTTGATATATAATTTCTCCTTCACCTCATGATTCTCTCTGCTGTATATGGTGGTTTTGCTCGAACTATTAAGCATATGATAGGAAATTATGATTTCATGTTGTCTCGAAATGACTTGATGGTTTTGTAATAATTCTATCTCACTGTTGTATTCTTATCTTTGTTGGTTTTTGAAGATTTCTTGTATTTAAGATTTTTTCTCACTTTATGCAATGATTAAGTGAAGCCTTTTTGAGCAGATGTGGTGCCCAACAATCTGGAGATCTGGGGTCATCAGATGATGCACTTAATGGAATAATGGGTTTCGGAAAATCTAACTCATCGATGCTTTCACAGCTAGCTTCGTCTGGTAGAGTAAAAAAGATGTTTGCTCATTGCTTAGATGGTGTGAATGGTGGAGGTATCTTTGCTATTGGGCATGTGGTTCAACCACAAGTAAATACAACACCCCTGGTGTCGAACCAGTATGTCAGATCCATTGCTTCTATATATGAATTTTGTCTTTGTCCTTCAATCCATTCTATTGGTGGTACGCTGTTGATTTTCTGTCTCAAGTCTTTTGTTGGATTATCAAGTAAGCCTTTACTAATATCTGATAGATATCATGGAGGGCAATGGGGTTGTAAATCTGTCAAATGATTAAGTTTATCTGTTTTTTTTTAAAGCTGTTCACCACATGCATATTTTCTTACAACTTCTTGTATCCTTAACATAGTACAAAACTAGGTCTAGGAGCAATATAGAGCTCATGCAAAATTAAACAATATATAGGGAAGTGGTTCGCTCTGAAAGATTGTTTTGCAAGGATCTTGTTGCAATACTTTGAACTTGTCGACTGAGACAACTCTACAAGTGATTCATTCTGCACCTTTCAAAATAAAAGATATTGTCATTGGTAATTGATTGTCTTCTGTTGTTTCCTGATTACAAAAGTCTGCAGTTATTGTTATCTTTATAATGTTAATGCAGCCCCTTGTGTAGTTATTTACTCCCTTTTTCTAAAGCAATTAATTTTTGTGAAATTGTAGGCCACATTACAATGTCAATATGACTGGAATCCAAGTGGGTCATGATTTCCTGAATCTGACTACAGATATCTATATGGCAGACAAGAGGGGAGCAATAATTGACAGTGGTACCACATTGGCATATCTGCCACAAGTGATTTATGAACCACTAGTGAAAAAGGTATCTCACTTGGAACAGTTTCCATGATACACACTTAGATTGCCAAATTTTATGGAGGGAAGCTTACCCTTTAATGTCCTTTATAATTGTTAGATACTCTCCTGGCAGATGGATCTGAAATTGCAATTGCTTCACGATCAATATACGTGCTTCGATTTTTCTGGCAGGTAGCATCCATTGTTAATGCTCTCTTGAACGAGTCAAAGCTTAGGTTATGCTAGTGGTCATTATTTGGCAATGATTATAAGGTGTCTGTACTTTATAGCTCTCGAGTCACTTGTCTCTTTCGGTCGCTGGTCGCTGGTCACTGGACTGTAATTTATAGCTCTCAAATTCGTATTTTCCTTTGATTTGACCCTTGACACTTCTAACTTGTTCACATTTCGCTGGCATATTACATGATCTTATTGTGTTCTCTACACTTGTTCTTCTATTTGATATTACCTCTAATGTGGTGTTGGTAATCTTTAAGGCAGAAATTATTGTAAATATAACAGTTTGCATTTTTGGATATGTACCTTCTCAACACTGTCTGACATCAAAGTTTTTTTTATGTAAAAGAGATTGGCTGGCCTTTATATTTGATTCCTTTACCTTCCATCACTAATATAGCATAAAGATATTGGGTCAAGAACCTGTGTTTAGTTTAGGGAAATAAGTGATTTGAAGTGCAATTAAGTTCTGTTAAATCTCCTACCTAATTATCAGCAATTTGGAGCATTCTATTATCTTTCAATCTCTCTGGAAACTTAGATGACTATCAATATATTAAATTTACTGTATATGATATTACTGTTTAGAATCATTTCAGAGCGTATATATCTTAAGGTGTTGCATTTCTTATGAAGTTTGGGGGATATAATAGGACTAGAGATATGAAGTCTGCTATGTCTGATTGTGTGTTTTATATTTAAGTGCTAGTCCATCTTTTTGTGTTCTAACATTCTGATGCATAATATGAAGCATCCTGCAAAATGAAATGTGTTTCTATTTCTTATACACATTTCGGTTTAAAGAACTTGAATATGTAGGGTCATTGTTGTATTCTACTGCTGGATGGTTCTCATTTCAAAATGGATCATTATACATGAAATCCTCAGCAGTCTTATCTGTGATCATTCTAAAATTTACTCTTTCATTAGCTCTTCTTGTAGTTAACACTTCTTTATAACTTTATATTCACTTATTGTAGTGTTGATGATGGATTTCCAACTGTGACCCTCCATTTTCAAAATTCACTTTCTCTGATGGTTTATCCCCGCGAGTATCTGTTCCCATTTGTAAGTACATTATGTTAGACACTAAAACATGCCTATTATCTTTTATTTGGTTTTATAATATATTTGTTATTATATCTGTATAAATATTTGTAATATAAATTGTTTATAACAATCATATTCTTCCCCAATACCAACCCCCTACTCCAGTGTACATCTCTACTTAAGCCTCATAGGCTCCCCCCCCCCAAAAAAAAACACACACACACACACAAAATCACGAATCACTAATCACTTTGAAAGCACATTCATCTACCACCTCTGGAGTCTGGACGACAGACTTTCTGTGACAATCTTGTATGAAGCAATGAGTAGTTTCACAAACAATCTGCCCGCCTTTGAGCCCCCTTATTTGATTTCTCCCAACTCCAACTCTAGCCACGGGCGAGTCATATCCAATATATAGCAATAGTTGCAATTTTTGTTTACATGGCCATCAATCGACATCTACTCCCCTTTAACACTATGTTTGAACAAGAAAAGGATAGAAGAAAATTAACAAAGGACAATATGGCTGTTGTTTACCATTTAAATACCAATGGTTTGTGAAGATCTATGGTTATTTTATTATTATTTTGTTTTCAGAGGTTGAGAATTATAATTGTATAACTGGTATTTCACTTAAAATGCTAGCATTGTCATTTTCGTGTGGTGGCCGTCTCTTCCAGTTTTGAGAAAATACCGGGGGTGGTTGATTGTCTTACCCTTGAGTTTCTTCTCAGTGTATGTAAACATATCTGCCCTCCATTTGAATTCACAACCAAAAAGCTATATGATATTGTCTTTGATAAATGTCAAATTAGCAATTACACTTAAAAGGACTGCTCCTAGAAGGCAAAGTGACTTCTTCAATGCATCAGTGCTTGAATTCTGGTAGACGAGCATCAAATGTGTATTTAATGGATAAACAACTAGGTTGTGGTCTTCTACTTCATAAGTGATTGAATTAGATATGGAGTAGTATAGTTCTCTACGTCTTGAAATTCTTGTGCTTTCACTAAAATGAATGGAATTGATTACACCCTGATTTATTTGTCCTATATACTTTTGCCATAGGAACAATATATTTCATTACTCCGAAATTTATTAACCCATTATTTTGTTTTTCCTTTATAGATCTTTTCTTGGTTGGTTGGTTTTATTCTGCCCTATGTCTTTGAGAAGAAATTTTCTTTCTAATAGCTTTGATAGGAGGTCTGCAAACTGAAATATGATATTTTACCCCCCTCCCCCCTTTCTTTGTTATTTCTGTGCAGGAAGACTTGATGTGTATTGGTTGGCAAAACAGTGGCTTCGAGTCCCAGGATAAAAAGAATATTACACTTTTAGGAGGTAGGACCTTGCAATCATCATTCTATTTAATTTTTTTTTAAAGTATATTTTGTTCATCTCCCTTGAAGGAGCACCTACCTTACCTTAGAATTTCTGAGCCACAACCTTTCCAACTTCAGATCTCACTGGATGTTTGTTCTGTCGCTTTTGAGGCCATGAACTGCTGAAATATTTTCCCATCCCTTGCTTCAATAGGAGACTTTTACTGGATTGAATGCAGTGATGTTTCTTTGGTCCTCAAGTTGTCCTGTATTTTCTATTCTATACCAAGTCTCTTGTTATTTTATTTCTGAGATAGCAAGGAGCAGGCATAAGAAGTTTTTGCAAATATTTAACAGCTAAGCTTTTTGCAATATTGCAGTCATAATGTCCAACTTTCTAAAATTCCAACATGCCATTCGTCACATGGATTTGTTACTCTTGGAAAATCTCAGCATGTTAAATTGATTAGCTGCCCAATATGAAACTATTTAGTCAAGAGTGTGTTACATCTTCTAAATATTCCCAGTTTTGAATTTAGCTCGGTCTAATTTTGGCAGATCTGGTTCTTGCCAACAAGCTGGTCCTTTATGATCTAGAAAAGCAAGCAATTGGATGGACTGAATATAACTGTAAGTGTTATGAGCATACTTTATTATCATTTTGAGTCTTTCGTTTGACCGGATTATTGAGATCAATGTTTCGCCCTTTCTGATGGGTTGTCTGTTCAACATTCGTTTGTCAGGCTCCTCGAGTATCCAAATAAAGGACGAAATCACAGGTTCAGTACATCTCGTTGGAGCTCATGTTCTGTCTCGTGGTTGCAAATTCAGTCCCCGTGCCGTATTCCTCTTACTGATGATGGCTGTGTTGCATGGTTTGATACAATGACGACTTCCATTGACCAAAAACAGCTCAGTATAGGAAACACTCAGAAAGTGGAAGAGATTATTGGAGTAAAAATTACCATAAAACTTCAGCATAAATGTGCATAATAATCTCAGAAATTGGCTAAGCTTAGTGTTATGACAGAAAAATATTATAGCTCATTGCTAGAATACGATTTTGCGTTTTTGTAGGCATTACATTACATGGTGTAAATAGTTGTTTGTACAGGCACACTCAAAGGATTATTTCCACAGCTTATGGTAGTTATAATGTATTCATCCTATCAAATTGAGATGTAAAAATCCGAAGGAATTGAGATCCAGAGGCTATGGATTCTTCTATAAGAAAGCTTGGGTGATTTTAAAATGAAATCTTCTGCTATAAATCCATTTCAAAGAAATATATAAAATACAAGAAATTAAACTTCAAATACTTCATCTTCCCACTAAAAGTTTGCATTATTTTTTTTATATGTTCATCAAAAGTTTGCATTTTTCATTTTTGGTAACATTAATTCCATAATTCTACTTTCAATTTATCCATTTATTTACAAACATGTTATATATAGTTCATCTTTTTACTTTTATTATCCATTAATATATTTATTTATTATCTTTATGGTTTATCTATTAATCTATTAATTCATTATATCTACTCAATTTACATTCATTATATTTTATTAAAATTCATATCACCAAAAGCAATGTAAATTTTGATGGAGAGAGTATATATGATTAGATGGGGCTTTGGTTTTTGTTAAAGAAGTATAGATAAGGGTAATTCTATTCACAATCTCCGTTTTTCTTCTTATAAACCCAAATAACTTAAAATACATTAGGATTTTATATAACACATTTCCCGTTCAGAAAAAAACTCTAGCTTGTCAGTCAACTTTACAAATGATATTGTTATTCATTGAAAATTAACTATGGTTCAAGCCTCATATCACTGGAGAACCACATGATTCTAGGTTTTGGCACAGAAAAACATGCTAGAAACTATTTTACTAAAGTCCGTAAGGAACTAAGCGCCTCTTTGATAGACTTGTTTCAGCTGGTCTGGTTTTGGGTAAGCCCAAAAAATGGACATTTGGTAGGTATGTCATTTAATTTGAAGGCCCGTTCCACTTTCAAAGCCCGTTATCAAAATCCTTGTTTCGATTAATTTTGTGACTAGTTCGTGAGGTGGGTTTGAGCTAGTTTAAATTTGAAAATTGATCAAATTCATTCCATTTTACATTATTGTCACTCTCTTCTTTATTGGGTTTCTCAAATGGACAAAAAAGTATGTATCTTGGCTTCCAATAAAAACCTACCAAATACAATACAAGTTATTTAGAATCCAAAACAAGTCTACCAAATAAAAGACCCAAGGATCCATAACCCAACCCAACTAACATGATTTGATTAAAATTAGACACAACATGGTATAACCTACACAAACTACCAAAGAATCTATAAGGATTTACAAATATTCAACCTTTAGTCGATTTTATGAATTAAACTACTTGGAAGTAATCATGTTTCGTCTTTTAAATAATTGGAAACATGAATCTAGTTTCCAAAAAAACAAAAAAACAGAGTTCGAAAATAATGTTCTTACAGGAGCTTTTGACATATTTACTTCTACAAGGATATTAGGGGGTGTTTGGGTAAGCTTATTTTAGAGAGCTTATAAGATATTTTAAAAGCTTATAAGAGGTAATGTCTCAAATGCTTATAAGTTGTTAAAGTGTTTAGATAATTGATCTTATAAGCTAGAGAAAGAATCGTGAGTTAGAGAGAAAATCATAGTTAGAGAGATAAAATTGATGAGATGTGAAGTTGATAGTGTATGTGTATGAAATAACGAACTATAATAAGGTTATTTTGGTAAATTCATGGTTGATTATAAGTTTATGAAAAAATAAGTTAGTCTTGACCAACTTATTTTTAGGGGAGCTTATAAGCTATTGGAACTTATTTTCACAGCTTATAAGTTGTTTATGAGCTTATTTTGTCAAACACTTTGCAACAGTTTATAAGCTTCTAAACAACTTATAAATTGTTTTAAAGAGGTTATAAGCTGATAAGCCAAACACCCTCTACGTCTACAATGGAAATATTCAACCAACTTTAAGAATTAAACTATTACCTTTGAAAGTGATTTATTATTCAACTATAGTACCATTAGAAAGCCACATGAACTTAGTTTATAACAAAAAATTGAAGCTTGCAAATAATAACTAAAGAAAAATCAAAATAATGTTTCAAGAGAGAGTGATGGTAAATTTACTAGAATTTATTAAAATTATATGCAGGAATACCTTGATTAACTTTTTAGGACTTTCAAGTTGGGGAATACCTTGATTAACTTTTTAGGACTTTCAAGTTGGGGGGAGGGGCTACAACCTACAAGCCTATAAGTCCCAAAATATTGATTAAACCAGTATTCGTATTTTGATTAATTTCGTGAGATATAAAGAAAAATGGGGTTTGAAGAGAATTACACTAAAACAAAATGTATCAAAATTTTGATTGGTCGTCCAACGCGTGATGTTGAAGCCGAATCAAATTTCAGAGATCCGAAATTATCAGTGATATATATCTTACTAGGCCCATCACTAATGATGGTTCAAATGGTAAACAAATCAGACCAATAAACGCCTATATAGTAGTCCTCTCGTCCATGAATTAAAATTCATTCATTTTTCTTTGATTAAAGAGTTGAATTTTATGGAAGTAATTGTATGTCATAAAATTCGAGACACTTTTAGTGTAAAATTATTTCATTTTTGGAAGCGAGATAATTTAATACCTTTCTCCAAAAGAAAAACGAGCCAAAAATATGGGAGGGAAAAAATTTTAAATGGGACGGAGGAGTATTTGATTTTCGAATATTTTTATATAGCGAGTGCATGGAAGTTGTGATCCATCTATTATATGAAAAATACACTCAGCTTATTTTAATAATATAATTTTATGATAGTTTAACTAATTAAATTGTTATTACATTAGTCAAGTTCATAATAACGAATTTATGTAAATTTTAGCGTAAATTAAAAGCGATTTTGGAAACACAACTCGCAATCGAAAATGACACATGGCTACTACCAATGTTTCATTTCTCGTTTGAGATGAATAAATCAATTTGGCTAATAAATGATATTGTGATAATTTTAATTTAATCAATAATTAATATGTTTATTTTTTTACTCATTTATCATCAGATTTATCCATTTTAAATCCAAAACGACATTATTTCGTTCACGTTATTAGCCGCATGTCATCTTAGGTTATCAATTATATATGCTTTGATGTTAGAAACCACTTCCGAGCTAACATTGACACAAATTTAATATTATTAAACTTGAATATTATAGCAATAATTATTGGACTACAACTATTATAAAACCATATTATCATGCTAAACCATTGCATTTTTCTTGTTATATTTAGGGGATGAGTCAGGAAGCAGATCGTTTCTCCCAAACTAATATAGTCGGAACTTAAATATTTGAATTAGTGACAAAAAGATCATTTTATTTAGAGCTTAATCATATTCAATATTATCTTACTTCAAATTATCCAAATTAAATCATCAAGTAGTAATTGTAGCAACTCGTCACTCGGAACGTGGGACATTTTAATCGAGACATAAGTCTTGATAGTCTGATATTTGTAGGAAAATGTGTATAAAACAATACAACTTGTCGGACGTATTACAACTTGAAAAGAAATGTAGAAGGAGAAGATCAAACTAACAATGAACTTAAACAAGAAAAAGTAAGAAGCGAAACCGTATTCTAATGCCGAGTCGAGGAGGCCTCTTTCCAAGAGGCGAGATACGTCCGGTAGTGTTCTCGATTACGCGTATCGTCTCCAAAGATAAAACGGCGTCTCGTGGGTGGGTGGGATCGCGGACCAACGAGCTCGGCGAGCGAACGAGGCGAGGGCGAGCTTCGACACGAGCTATGTATGCAGAGTGCTTTGGAATCTTGGAATGCGAGATGTGCGATGGGTGGCTTATCTTTGGAGAGACATGTCCTATTTATAGGCGTCGTCCCCCTCATGTGGAGCATGCTGGAGTCAACACCCGCATTGATGTCGGGTGTTACGAAGTTATGTCCCCCATTGAGTGCAGAGAGGTTAAGTGGCGGTTTCTGGAGACAAGGTGGGAGTTACACCCACGTTTTCCGCAGAGCCATCATGTCGAATGTTACAAGCGATTCGACGAATACGGACAACGCGTGCGTCTAGATTCATTGGACGTATCCGGACGTCTCTTCAAGTGCACAACAGGCCCAACGGATTGGGCCACTCGAGTTGGGTCTCGGACCAACTCTATCTTTGGGCTCGATCAAACATTGATCCAAAATATACGAGCAATGGACCACAGAACCAGGCCCACGAAACAAGCCCACGAATAAACCCAAAGACCAAGATCCACGATCCACGGAACACGGAACCAGAGCCAAGCCGGTCCGGGTCGGATCGGGGCCCGAGCCCAGGCCCGGCGGCGCGCGTGTGGGCTTTTCCAGCCCATCACTTGTGCACATAATTATACTAAGTGTTCAATGAACCACTTATATACATAATTAATGAAGATTCATTAATCAATGTGAGATAATGATTAATTAATCCATGTTTACCCCCTTAAACACATAACTTCATGTTTAAGTGACCAACTTTGATCCATTATTTCTCACTCACCGGAAATCGGATTTGAGAATGTGAATACACCACGATCATCTACTCGAAACGTAGATCGATCCTATGTCGTTTAATTTCACAAAATTAAACGTTACGTCACTCAAAATCTTGATCAAAGCAGCTTCCTGAAAATTTGACCACACATATATATATAGAGTTTGGTTCAAATAAGAACCATTCTTATCCTAAAAACTAAGAACCAAATGAATTCGTTATGAAAGTTGATGAATCCGTTGAGAAACTTAATGAATTCAACAATTCGAATTTTCACCGGGTTCGAATCCCATGAGGGACGGAAATTTTATTTTTGGATTGATAACTTTTCCGTGGATTCATCAACTTTCAACGTGAATTCATCATTTTTTGTTCTCACGTTCTCACTATAAAAATGGTTCACGTTAACCTCCTATATATATATATATATATATATATATATATATATATAAACGCTATTTCAACAATATTCATTATAATTCTACCTACTAACCAAGTAGGTAGTTTACATGACATAACATGGAATAATGATTTAGGTGTGAAGTCTAACTATGCGTGCGTTTATAACATTATCATATTCTTGCCATGTGCACAAAACAGGAAACGTTATTGTATAAGTTAAAACCTCTTAGAAAAGTAAAATCAACTAAACTTTGAAAATGAGAGGTTAGACTAATGTACTAAAAGAGGTCCACATAAAAAAATTAAATTTATGTAAGGCCACAATCACAAAATCTTCTATTTAGAAATTAACAAATCTATCATAATATAACGATGGCGTGGTAAGTAGGGTTGTAGATTTTGTCGGCTGTCTTTCTAACTTTTGACTGTCATGCATCTAGATTGTTTTTGGTAGGTATTAATTTCCTCTCTTTGACTCCAATTTTCGTTGAAGACATTATTTTATTTTATTTGAGAAATTATTTTTATTATGTATATTCACTTGCTGAAAGATCTAGAAGTAGAAACATTGTTCCAGAAATTAATTACTTGGGGTACATGTACTTTTAGATTTTAAGCAATGTTATTTTTCAAATATCTTTACGTATTGAAACATTTAGATATTGCAATCGTGTTTTTTTAATTAATATATTTTATATAACGCTCACATCAAGACATAAGCCAAAATCAAAATTTCTTGTCACTTTTACACATTTCTATCCCACTTGACGATGCTCTTAGTCATCATAAATACATAAAAATTCCTATGAGAATGTCAGTCGTACGTCCTAAATATATTAATTGATATTAAAAAAGTATAATTTATACAGAAGAAAAGTCATATTTTATTATCATATAATCGTAAAGTATTGTTTATACTAAAAAAGTATCATCTACTCAAAAAATGTAAAAATAAAAAATAAGAAGGAAAAAGTAAAGTCTAAAAAACTATTTTCACGTTTTTTACTTATAGAATGATTATCATCGCACTGTAGAAGAAGCTTATAATGATTAACATCACTCCCTCTAAATACATATAATTATGAAGAAGCAAGTCATATCCTAATTAATTTCATTTAGCTATTTATTTCTACAAGCTAAAGGCCGAATTTTTTGTCGTTTCATTTCTTTCTTTAATTATAGAGCGTGAACCTAAAATAAAGAAGCAATAGACAATTGATTTATTTATTTTGCAGAGGAAAAAATAGACAATCATTCGATTACAATTAAGTATATTTAGGATAGAGTTCAATATGAATTCTCTATATGGGTAATATACAAGCTTCTGTAGCTATACTAATTACTAATTAAAGGAAAATGTGGAAACGAAATCCAGCTTGAGGCTAAAACTGTTGCAGAAAACATACCATAATCACGACAGAAAATAAAGAACACAAGAATTGTTTACCCAATTCATCTTGCGACTACGTCTAGGGGCGATGTCAAGCCAGATATTTCACTATATGTTTCGGATACAGATTACATAAAGAAACGACTATTAAATAGACAAGAACCAAAAGCTAACCTTAAGCCCATTAGAGTTTCGTCTTGACCCAAAAAACATTAGCCCAAAATTTTTGATCACCGAGATCGAGCTTGAATATATAGTCCATTCAAGTTCCATACTCCAACAAAAATAAGTTGGACATGTTCATGTCTCATGAGTACCGTCACTAACTACTTTGAGTTTGTAGCATTTGCCATTATACATATTGATCATAAAACTAATAGAACTAAATGATTGTCTTGGAACAAGATATTAATAATTAGTCGTTGTTGATGTCACGACCCTGTATTAAGTAATATACCCCACTATACCTACTACTTATGTAATTTTATTTTTAGTACATATGCTTATATGATATAAAACCAAATTGGCTATTTAGATTAGATCCTCTCTATCCTCTCTCCTTTTCTTTTTCTTTCGTTGATTTTGCCTCTCTCTTCTCTTCGTGTCGTCTCTCTCCTACTATATGTTTATTTAGGGCTGACAATTCTTGTTTATCGAGTTGTTATTATGTCGATATGATAACGATACAACACGATAAAATCAAACACAAACACAATCTGTTAAGGATTTTTCCGATACGAATACGATAAGGAATTTATTGACAAGAACACGAAGCGATAAATTCAAATCAAAATTAGAAAATAAATTGATAAAATAAATAAAAATATTCAAAATAATAAGTGAATTTTATATAAATAATATAGATTATCCAAAAATGACACGACTTGACACGAACACGAATGTAATATGAAAATTATCGTGTTATACGAACACGACACGGATCCGCCACGAACACAATATGAAATTATCGTATCAACACGATAAGGACACGATCACCATAAGGTTGAACACTAACTCATTAACTCCATGAGTATTCATATCTTGTTTTCATGTTGTGTCGAAAAATGAGAGCACCATGTTTATCTATTAACATCCAGCTTTTATTTCCATTCGTAATTATGATTTGGTTATAATTAACTATATAAATTATTGCGATATACGTTATTTACTTTTGCAATAGATACTATATAAATTAATGCAATTGAGACACAAGTGTTAGTCCCACTTAACAAGAAAGATTTTTCAGGTAATAAAGCAATTAATACTTCTATCACAAATATCATACTATTATAAATTTTATATGGAGTGTGACAAGAGAAGAAAAAAAATGGAGCCATCTCAAGAACACAAATTCGACACACACGAAAATCGTATTCACGTATTCTTTATTTGAATCTGAAAACTAAGGCTGACAATTCGTGCGTGTCGGATTGTTATCGTGTCGATACGATAACGACACGACCTGATAAGGCCAAACACGACCCGTTAAGGATCTGTCCGATACGAACATGAACACGATACGAAATGTACTGACACGACCACGACACGAATATGACACGATTTTTTTCGTGTTGACACGACACGATAACGACACGAAACGATAAATTTAAATCAAAATTTAAAAATAAATAAATAAAGAAATAAAAATATAAAAAAATATAAGTAAATTAATATTAAATATATAAAAATATTATCGAATTATACGAAACGATCTGAAACCACGAACACGAATGCAACACGAAAATTATCGGGTTACGAACACGATCACGGATCCGACACGAACATGACACGAAATTATCGTCGAACACGAGAAGGTGAACACTAACCGTTAATTTTAATGCGTGTTGGTGTCGTGTTTTGTCAGTATCGAAAATTGTCACCCCGAAAACCTTGTAAATATGGAATGTCTAATATATAATTGCTAATAAGTAATCCCCTAAACATATATTGACAACTGAGATAGATTACGAAAGACGTAATTTACGAAGTCAATATTTCAACAAATTAATATATAGACTCCAAGATGAAAACAAGTCTTTCTTTTTCAAACAGCCGGATTTTTCACAAATTTTTTTAACAAGTAAATATTTTATTACTGTTAACAATTTAACATTTTTTTCGCAAGCAATTTTGGCCAGGAAACTACATTCACTCTGTTTTTAAATATTGAAACTAATTCTAAGTTAATGTTTTTTGTTGTGGTTGCACTAGAACAAAATTGTGTAATAGCATATGATTTTAGTGACACAAAAAAAGTGTCATAAAAGTTAGTGTTAGATGCAAATAAAATCACCACCTATGATCCAATTTGCAATTACGACATCACATTTAAAGTATTGAGTTAAAAATACACGACTTATTAACTGGAATCACCCCAAACATTTTCGATGGTCAGAATTGTGACATGGCTTTTTCGTCTCTCCTATTTGACATTGCAATCAACGTCTAAAAAAAATTAGCGCATGTGGATTAAAAACATACTATGTCACATTTTCCGTCGTCGGAAAATTAGGGGGATTCCAAATATAACAAATCAATACACTGTGATTTTTTATAACATTTTCAAAGTGGTGTTGTAAATTGCAAATTGGGTCATATATAGTAATTTTATTTGCAATTGACCTTAAAATTTATTGTAACGTAGGTGTAATAAATTTAATTCACCTACATAGATTTACATACTTTTATCATAATATGTTTTTATTTAACATAGATATCTCTCCTTCACACACACACACTCATCTCTCCTTCACACACACACACATTCCGAATTCCATTTTCTATTTTGTTTCTTTCTTTTTATCTTTTTTTTGCTCTTATTTTATTGTTCTATAATTTCATAGGTAATATTACTTCGTTTTAGTTTCATAATTTTATCCGATAAAATTGAGGATGATGAAAGTGCAAAAAGTTAAACGAGTTGTATTTAAGTTCCAATGTATTAAAGTCGTCTTATAAGTTATAATTACAAATTAAAAATGATGAAAATTCAGAGGAGTAAATATCACTTTAAACCCCAAACTATACCTATTTTATCAAAAATATCCTGAACTTTAAAAATATCATTTTAAACCCCAAACTATTAATATTTTATCAAAAAAATCCTAAACTTTGAGAAGTATCACTTTAAACCTCAAACTGTTAATTTTTTATAAAAAATACTCTACATCAAATTTTTAGCTCCCGAAATTGGACGAAAAATATCTTCTGATTGGTTCATCGGATATATTCAACGTTCATTTCTTACCTTCGAAATTTTGATGTGGCTCATCGAACGAGAAGAAGATATTTCTCGTCCATTTTCAGGAACTTAAAAATTGATGTAGGGTATTTTTGATAAAAATTAACAGTTTGAAGTTTAAAGTGATACTTCTCAAAGTTTAGGATTTTTTTGATAAAATGTTCATGGGTTTAAAATGATATTTTTGATAAAATGTTAATGGTTTAAAATGATATTTTTGATAAAACGTGTATAATTTAGGGTTTAAAATGATATTTACCCAATTCATAATAGTCATAGTGATCAAGTATATGTAGAAACTCACTTCTACTACGTTTGTGTGAAAACTATCTAGCTAAAGGTAAATGGACTAAAAAACCTTGGATGAGACAAAATTGAATGGAAATCAGTTCAACTTTGATATTGACCGTCAAAATCACTGTCACCAAGTAGGGTGTTTAAGCGGTTTCGGTTGGGCACCGAAACCACAAATTCGATTATTTTCAAAAATTCGGTTATCGGTTAGGTTTCGGTTTGAAATTAAAAAATTCGGTTATTGATTAACCGATGAGAAACGATTCGAACCAGAAAAATCGCTTTTTATTTTAATTATTAATTAATTAATTGATTAAAAACTCGAAAATCAATTTTAATTATTACTTTATTAATTATTTTAATTATTTGCTAAATATTTTATTTATTTATAATAAATTTCAGTTTTTAATTATTATTTTATTTATTTTAATTATTATTTTATTTTAATTCGGTTTTTGGTTAATCAAAATTGAACCGTCGAACCGATCGATTTTCGATTAACCGAAAATTTAAAACGGTTCGGTTTGCCCACTTTTTGGAGAAATTCGGTTGATTAGCCGAAATCGAACTGTTTATAGCTTCAATCACTAGCCGTTCGATCAGACGGCTAGTTTTCACACAATTAGATAATTTTCAAATATACTTTATTAATATGGATAGTTTACTAAATTAACACTTGAAATAAAACTTTATCTTATTCGGATGGATTAACCCTGAAAGAAGAGAAACAAGATGAAGATTCTAAGTCGATAATGTTTGTAGATTTTGAACACCTGTTTAACGTTGTTTAGACAATTTTCATCTCTACATCATGTGTCAACAACAACCGAAAAAAGAAAATAAAATACTACACAATACATTTGGGACCAGGTAGATAAATTAACAAAAATAAAAGGAAAATAAGAAAAATAGGGGCTAGACAGGCAGGAGGAATAGAAAAAGGTGGACCCCACACCACAAACACCCATTTATTCCCATAGGTTGAGTCGAAAATCTCTTTACGCATGCAGTCTCTGTTTCGCTTCACTATCATTTCCTCTCTCTCTCTTTCTCTCCCCACCGCCAACGCCAAGGCGGCCACCATCTCCCTGTTTCTCTACCTTCCTATAGCTCGCTTGTTTTAGTGCGCTCAGTAGTTGACAGAGCGCCCCCACACCACCCCATAAATAGACAGGAATTAAAACTACTTTCTCCTTCATATTATTGCTGCTGCAACTCTTCTGCGAACTCTCTGTTGTTACTGCCTCGGCTTTCAGCGCGCCCCAGTTGCTTTTTCCTTTTTTTGAGGTAGTGAAACTTCTTACTAACGCAATCTCTACCGCTCCAGCTTCAATCTTGTAACTATCTTACATCTTATTCCCTTTTTCTGTGTGTTCTGGCTGATTTTTAGGCGTTGCCACTTTGGAGGTGAAAGGTATTTGTTGTGCAATTAGTGGGGTTTTCTTGCTTTTAAGTCGAATGAAGTTCATTTTTACTGCTTCTAAGAAATATATGAGTGGTGCTCTATTTTGGGTATGAAAAATCTAGGTGCTTTATGTGCCCCTTTTATGAATTTGTTCGTTTAATTTCAGTTTAGCAGCTGAAGTTGTTTTTGCTCTGCTCCTATTTGGGGAAAGTTTTAATCTTGCTCTGTAACTTTCTTTTGTTGCTGATGCTTGTTTTCAGTATTTTTATTTAAACTCTTTCCAAGCACAGTTTGTCTACATTTCTCTTGTTGCAGTTTGAATATTTTTTAAAAATTAAAAGTTGATGGCTGAAATTTAGATTCTTGTTTATATGATGTTGGTCCATAAAAAGAAGTAAACGATGTCGTTTAATGGGGTTGATCAACGGTACTACACGGTGGACGATGAAGAGGTGGTGGATAGTATGGATGGAATTGATGAGGAATACCATACTGCTGATGATGCGAATCTCGATGAGTATGCGATGGTTAGTCACATTCTTGACTTGGACAAATGTTTCTTGTCCTGCTTAATCTGCGGTTCCTTTGAAATTTAGTATGGAAGATCAAGTGTATTTGGATGTGTTTATTAGCAAGCATTTGTGTGTGTGTGTGTATTCTAACTGAGTGCGTTATCTATTGAGTATGTGTTGTGGTAATTGGGCTTAATTTGGTTTAAACAGATGATGAAAGTGACAGATACATCTTCATCACAAGCAAGGGAAGGAAAAGATATACAGGGTATTCCATGGGATAGATTAAATATAACCAGAGGAAGCTACCGGTTGACTCGTCTCGAGCAGTACAGAAATTATGAGAATTTACCTTCATCTGGGGAAGCTGCTTATAAGGTGAGGAATTTGGACTCTTCTTTTTTCATTATTTTCCCCTAAAATTCTTTATCTTTTCCTATATTTTTTTTCGTGATCCAATTTGTGGATTAGGGTTAGTTCCATTTTGGTAACCTGTCTATTCTATTGTTGTAGGGGAGTAATCCAACAGACAATGGAGGTAGATACTATGAATTCTTTCATAATACAAGACTAGTTAAGCCTACAGTCCTGCATTTTCAGGTTTGTTCATCTTTTTCATGTTCCGGTTGTCAATGGCTTCACTAGCTTTTAGTACCCTATTTTATTTTTTCCCCTATCGATGAATTCTGCCCAAGAATTTGGCTGTAAAATATGATCTACATGAATTTTAATATCTTCTATAGATCCTTGCTTGTTTAGCTTACATCTTCTTACTTTCCATGCAATGGAGGAGTTACTAGAAGATAGGATTATAATTTGACCTTTCATGTCTTGAAATTTGCCAACTGCCTAAGATCCTATTTTAACGTGACGTAAGATATAGCATCATTTATATTTTTTTGGTCTTATTTTGGTAATTGGACTTAGCAATAAAAGCTATTGTGGTACCACCAGGAGCTCATATTTCATTCGTACTTAATTATTTTCTGACTTCTACAGTTCTACTGCATCTTATTTAAAATTTCTGTTTTGGAATATATCATCACTTGTGACATGAGATTATTTTTTTCCTGCTTGTTAATTATTTATGAGCTACTAATGTCTTATGGTATTATACTTTGACCTCAGAAATTTGAGGATCCAAAATCCAGACAAATATAATGGATAACCTATCTCTTTAGTTCCTCCATCATAGTCATATTAATAACGAGAATTGAAGTGATGGCCTTAATCTTTCTATACCCATACACCAATGTAAATTATCTTTAACCTCAGCCTGCATGCATCAGTGATTTTGAGTGATTTCTATACTATGTTCTCTTTCATCTCTTCAAACTAGATTTGTTTAAGAGTGCTTGGTTGTACTTGTCGGTGTTTTTTGGGTTCTAGTGTACTAGGTTCAACTTCATCTGATGTGGACTGGTAAATTTGCTTCCCGCAGGAAAAATAACTCACCTTTCACTGCTCATACAGATATACTTAAGAAGGTCCCTTTTTTGTGTCCCATTTACAGCATGACTGCTACCTATCTAGCAAAACATAACCAGTCTCTATCTACAAGACTTCCATAACTTGGATTGTAAAAGACTATCCATGAATTGAAGGACCTTAACATAGTTTGGGCATTACCAACGATGATCTTGCTTGAGTTTCTTGTGCTTTTTACTGGTCGTAGAATTGTACAACCTAAGTAAATGTGCTTATTGCAGTATTGCTGAATGTAATGTGCAGTTGAGGAACTTGGTCTGGGCAACGTCAAAACATGATGTTTATCTGGTTTCAAACTATTCGGTTATGCACTGGTCATCATTACGCCAGAATTTGACCGAAGTACTCAACTTCTCCGGGAATATAGTGCCAACAGAGGTACGTAATTTTATGCAAACGGTTCTCTTTCTGTTTGCCTTTTTGTGATTTTGAGTGTAAACATATTTATCTTTTGCATATTCTATCTGTTTTCAGATATTTTCATGTAGTTTTGCTTTTCAGATATTTTCATGTAGTTTTGATTAGATCCATCTGACACGTGTTTGTCATTCTATTTCACCAATTTTTCTTTTAATTGTTCATGTAGAAATATCCGGGGACCTTGATGGAAGGTTTTACCAGAACCCAGTTAAGCACACTGGCTGTGAAAGATCGTTTTCTTGTGGCAGGTGGCTTCCACGGAGAACTTATCTGCAAGGTGAGCAGATTCATTGGAATTGTGAATCCCCTTGATCAGTCATTAGTTTGAAACAAGCTGCATGCCCCTGCTTCATGAAATTGTTACCTCATTCACATTAACCTCCGTTTCATACTTGAGCAGTTCTCATGGTTAATTTGTATTTCTTTGAGCTTGTAGTGCTTGGATAAACTGGGCGTAAGCTTTTGCACGAGGACTACACTTCACGAGAATTCTATCATTAACGCCATCGATATATATGACAGCTCCAGGTAATGCAACCGTTCTTATTTGCTTTTGAATCTGATTATCTTCTCATTTGACTGATTTGGATTTTTGGTTGCCTTACAGTGGATTACATTTCATGACATCCAATAACGATTGTGGTGTAAGAGAATATGACATGGAGAGGTTTCAGCTCCTCAACCACTTCCACTTCCCTTGGGCAGTCAATGTCAGTGTCGTTTCATGCTACACGTTTATTTTATTAATTTTGTTCCGCGTGCCAAAAATCAGCTGCATTATGTTCTCACCAGGAAGCCCTATTTACCAAGAAATTGTTTAGTTTAGATCTTGAAAACATGTGGATCAATGATTTAGATAATGTATATTTGGAGCTTCTTGCTGAAAGTTGCACTCTGATGCAGCATACGTCAATGAGCCCTGACCGCAAGCTTCTAACTGTTGTTGGAGATGACTGCGATGGATTACTTGTGGATGCCCGAAATGGGAGGGTAAGTCTTATTATAGTAACTGGATCTTATAATATAATGTTTTTCAGTTTATTTGCATGCAACATAACAAGGCTACTTTTGTTTGAGCTACACTCCGATGCATCCATCCTCATTAAATTCTAATTGAAATTAGTAAATTGTAATTAGAGATTAATAACCCCTAGTTGCGGATTGGTGAACCCTAAATGGGATGGATGCACCGTACAACCGGATGTACACAAGTCCGGCTTCTTGATTGAGCTAACATGTTGTAAATTAGCAGAAATAAATTTGTTGCAAAAACATAAATGAACTTGGAAATCTAAATCTAACTCTAATCCATGTTCTCTCTCAGAAAGTCGCTTCTGTAGCTGGCCATCTAGACTACTCGTTCGCGTCCGCTTGGCACCCGGATGGGAGGATATTTGCCACCGGGAATCAAGACAAAACATGCAGAGTTTGGGATGTGAGAAACCTGGCGTCTCCAGTTGCGACTCTCAAGGGAAACATGGGTGCGATCAGATCAATACGTTTCTCAGCAGACGGGCAGTTTCTGGTGATGGCTGAACCAGCAGATTTCGTTCATATATACAGCACTAGAGAAAACTTCAAGCGGAGGCAGGAGTTGGATTTCTTCGGGGAGATAACCGGTGTGTCTCTGAGTCCAGACGACGAGTCCATCTGTATAGGAATCTGGGACAGGACATACGCGAGCTTGCTGCAGTTCAACAGAAGGCACACCTACGAATATCTCGATTCCATTATGTGAGTTGTGCGCTTCTCGACCATGCTCGGACAGACAACATGTTATGAATGTTGTTTCTTTGGTTTTTCGTTATTATCGCACGCTCTAGCTAGCCTGATATGCTAACATGTACAGTTCAAACATGTTTTTGAAGAAATCTTGAAATGCAAAGAAATTTCCTTTTTGGCAGTTTGGTGAAACTAATTAGCTTGTACAGATGATTTTGGTGACACGTTTGAACTAGTTACGGTTCAAGTAGTGTTAGTACCAACAGTTATGAACTACCCATTTTTAACTTGCCAATATGAAAATACTCAACTCTTTTCAAAATATACATACTACTCATTTTTATGGTGAAGGAACAAAATTATTCTTAATGAAAATACATTAAATAAATAAAATTATATTTAAAAATAAAATAACCTCATGAGCACCCCATAAGTTTCTGCGTGAGTGTTTATCTTTTGATGTTGAATGTGGGTAAAAGTTTTCGCTTTTTAAAAAAGGGTCAATTGTAAATAAAATCACAATTTATGGTTCAATTTGCGGTTACAATACGTCAATACCATTTAGTGTTAAAAATAGACGTACAATCCATTGATTTGTTGTACTGGGACCATTTCCTATTTATCCAGTGATCGAATTGGGACAATTTTTTCAAAACATGATTATTCAGTTAATGAAAAAGGCGGATAATTCTAAAAGTGGTTCCACTATGTCACAATTCTAATTACTGAATAGTTTTGGGTTATTTCAATTGCAATAATTAATAAGTTATGTATTTGGTGTTGTAACTACAACTTGAAAATTGGTGACTGTAGTGGGTAAATTTCGTGTAATTCTTTTAGCATAAACTATTCTGTTCAATGTGTCAATTTTGAGGCCGATTGAGCGACCTTTCTATCGATAAGCCCAAGACTTACAAGTCAAACTATTAGAAGTCCAAATCCTAACTCAGACAATGGGGATGAGAGGTCCAACGGGTCAAAACCCTAAGAACGGCAACCGCTAAAGACGGGGAGAGAATTGTGGAGGATCCATTCCCAGAAAATCGAATGCACGTTAGTAAGAAACCCTAGCAGCCAAAGACTCGTATATAAATATTACCGCATCTAGGTAGACGGGAAATGCATTAACACCTATATCTAATCATTCACATTCACACGATTTCTCCATTCCTTACTTCCGTCGTTCACTCTCTCAATGCTTTGAATTCACTAAGTTCTTCCTTCACCCGGTGAACCAGGACAATCGTTCGCTGTCCTGAGTGATCCTCTGCTCAACACTATTTTCGTCCAGATCACCCGGATGTCAGATTGACTAGAACGACCCGAACACTCTCCTCTGGTGATTCTCTGTGCATTACTACCATCACCCAGATCAACTCAATCGACTGGATTCGTCCCACTTCTTCATCTCTCTATCATATTACAATTCTTTATTATTATTATTATTATTATTATTATTATTATTATTATTATTATTATTATTATTATTATTATTATTATTATTATTATTATTATTATTATTATTATTTCTTCAATTACTTGAATTACGTACTGATTTGAGCGTCTAAGGTCCTTTCCATCGACACTCCATCGGTGCTCTTGGGAAGGCTCTAACATGTTTTTGGTTTCAAGTTACTAGTGCCCGTTGTACAGGACTGCCCAAAGTCTCATTCTGTAATTGTTGGATCTAGCCCAAACAGTGATTTTATTTATAATTAACCAATTAAAAAATGTTTGTACATTACATCCTTTACTTTTAGCTAATATTTTCCTTCATGGAAATCACTTGTTAATGTTAGTAATGGGTTTATTAAAGTAGGCTTCTAGCATCAACAAATACAATTTGCCAAAATTGCCAAATCTATTAATATATAAATCTATTACATATTAGATACATCACATTCATCTACAATCCTATGTGGCATTTTCATGATTTTTCATTCTTACTTTTCTAAAATTCCACAAGTTTCCTTCTTTGACCACCTAGCATTTAATACATTGATTAATTGATTTATGTTATATTATATATATATATATATATATATATATATATATATATATATATATATATGTTCATGATTATTAATGATTTTCAAAAAATAGTCTATTTGTACATTTGCATTTATATATCTATTACTTTTATTTAATTTTAATTTATAATCTTATAAGAAATCTTTAATTTCAATTTGATTTAATTATATTGTTAATTATCATCTAATATGTCATATCAAATTATTTATTTATTTTCTACTTCCACAAAATATTTTTAAGTTTAATATTTAATTTTAAGATAAAGTTTGCAAGATTAATATTTATACTTTGTCATATTATTAAAAATCAACTATCATATTTCGATAGTCGAATTCTATTTGTAAGATTAATATTTAAACTCTATTTTGATTTAACTTAAATACTCATTTATTACATTTTTAATTCTTATGTTGCATTTCCATGATTTTTCATTCTTATTTTTCTAAAATTCTACAAGTTTCTTTATTTGACCACTTAGCATTTAATACATTGATTAATTGATTTATGTTAATATTGAATATATTATTATAAATGCATATATATATATATATATATATATATATATATATATTGATTGTTCATGATTATTAATGATTTCCAAAAATAATCTATTTGTACATTTCATATTTCGATAGTCGAATTCGATTTGCAAAATTAATATTTAAACTCTATTTTGATTTAACTTAAATACTCATTTATTATATTTTAATTCATTTATTCTAATTTTATATATTTTAATATTCTGAAAATTTCTTTAATTAAGAGTATCAAGTTTTCATATTTATTTTCACTATATTTTTTTTTATATTTTGCCAACATCATTTTTTCACTAGATTTCATAGATTGAATATCTAAATAAAATGGTATTTACATGTTTGAGTGATCAGTTGGTATTATTAGGGTTGAGAATTTGGAATCGAACTGGAAATTCTGTCCGACCGAGTCCCGACGGATTCGGGACCCCGAGTCCCGAAATTACGGGTTCGGGGCCGGGACCGGGATCGGAAATTTATATGTTCGGTATCGGAGTCCGAGTCCCGTTGGAAATCCAGTCCGATTATATATGTTTTGAATTAAATCAATACTTTTTTCTTCAATTCTCCCACTCATAAATTCGGGTATTTTTTAGATTTTCGGGTAATTTCGGGATTTATGGGATAATTTCGAGACATTCGGGACTTTCGGGACATTTAAATTCGGGATCGGGATCGGGACGGGACTAAAAAATTGAACATTTTGGATAGAGTCAGAAGTCCCGTCGGGCCGGAGTCCAAGTCCCGATCGGGACCGGGGCCAGGACACAAAAATGCAAATTTTGGGACTTGGGACTCGGGGCGGGTGCGGTCCCGTCCCGATTCTCACCCCTAGGTATTATGAGTTCGGGACGGGAATATGTAATAAAATCACTTTTTAATTGGATTTGGGACATGTACAGATATTTACATCATAGACGAATAATCAATTACTGTAATAACTCATATTCATAAAATTGAACGAGTTCGGTTAATTAGTGAAATTAATATACGGTTTTGAGACAAGAACTTGTAGTAAAATCACTTTTTAATCGAACATGAGACGAGTACGAGTATATACATTCTAAATAATGTGATTGCATATCAAAGGCAACACCTTAATTTGTGCGCCTTTGTGGCATCTCCAATATTCGTTATTCTTATTTATTTTGGATACTAATTTTGTACTTTCTAAATTCTTATATTCTAATATTTATTTATTTTATATATCTCATTATTTTCTTAATTAAAGAGTATGAAATTTCCTTAATTACTTCTCATTCATTTTTTAATTTTTTTTGGAATCATGCATCATTTTTTCATGAGACTTTATCAATTGAAAACTTAAAATAGACATTTATGTGTTTTACTAATTAGATAATATTAATATAAGAGTTTGAGATGAAAACTAATAGTAAAATCACTTTATAATTCAATTTAGGACAAGTACGAGTATATAAATTTTAAACAAGTCAAACATTAATCAACATGTCAAAGGGAATTTTATTTTATTTTCTAAATTTTGTTATTTATACTATTTTAATTAATATTCAAGTTTTTTATTGATACGAATAACCAATTATTGTAAAGCCTTATAAAACTATATGAGTTTAAAATGAGAACGAGAAATAAAATTACTTTTTAATCAGGTTTCTTTGAGATCTGACATACATATGCAAATTCATCTTGAATCCTATGTGGCATTTCCATTATTTTTTATTCTTATTTTTCTAAAATTCCACAAGTTTCTTTATTCGACCTTATCATTTAATATATTGATTGATTGATTCATGTTAATATTAAATATGTTATTATATATATATATATATATATATATATTGATTGTTCATAATTATTAATGATTTCAAAAAAAAAAGGAATATATTTGTATTTATATATTTGGAATTGTGCATAATTACTTCCCGTTCATTTTCTATTTGAAATTGTGCACAATCTTTTCATGAGACTTCATATACTAAACTAATTAGTGGGTACTAATATACGAGTTTGAGATGAAAACCAAAGTAAAATTACTTTTCAGTTCGATTTAGGAAATATATGAGTATCTAAATTCTAAACAAGTCTAAACATTAATCAATATGTGCAAGATGAATTTTTTATTTTCTAAATTTTTATTATTTATACTATTTATTATTAATGATTAGTTAATATCCAAGTTTTTTATTAAGAAAAATAACCAATAATTATAACAACTTATAAAACTATATGAGTTTAAAATGAGAACGAGTAATAATTTTTTAATCAAATTGTTGTGAGTACGAGCATATAAATTAATTATTTAAACATATAAGTGGAAAAAATCGAAGAAAATCCCTCTTAACTTATTTGTTATTATAATATTATTTTATTTTAAAAACTTATTCTGATGAGTTGTTGACATACTATCACTTCGAAAAAAAATATAAAATTTATACTTTTAACTTATAATTTGTAACGAAAATGATTTCCCGTCGAAACTCGACGGATTATACACTAGTTATTAACTTTAAACAAAATTGCCAAAATAAAGCAAATAAACCAAGAGTCTACTTACACATTTCCTGTCTGATTTTAGCTTCTGAAGTACAAGGACAAAGTGTTCTTAAAGACCATAAGCTAATGTCGAAAAGAAAACGTTCAAAAATTATTAAACTCAATGAAAACACAAAACGTAGAGTCAACGAGCCAGGACTATTGTGTGGTAACACTACAAAATAAAACATTTTTCTGTGCAACTGATAATGAATTACTTACCTGTCACTGAGTTGAAGAGAGTGAAGATTAGGGTGGAAAGATTTGGCAGTTATCTGAATTATTTTGTTTGAGAATGGTATGTGCATGTGATGGAGCTGTGTGTGACAATGACCAAACAGATAGGCAAACAACATATAACGACAGAGGAAAACAACGACAAACAAAAAGTTGATTCATTGTTTTCCCTCTTTTAAATTTTTCTCCTATTAAAATTAAATCCAAAAGCCTATTTTGTTATATTTGGATTTTTTGAATTATAAATAGGAACGAAGACTTGATGAGGAAAAATTAAGAAAGTTTAAATAAATTGTTATTTGGAGTGTGTCGCAAATGATGCTAGAGCAACATATAGAAGTTTTGTTGAAAAATATGCGTACATAGCAGTATAACTTGTCGGGCATGTTATAATGTAAAATAAAGTGGAAGGAGATAAAACTACAAAACGTACTAAAACAGAATTGAAAATAGAAATAGACAAAATCGTATGCTAATCGTCGAGTCGAGGAGCCCTCTATCCGCAAGACGAGATACGTCCAGGTAATGTTCTCGGATCTGACATATCGTCCTCAAAGGTAAAACGACGAACATCTCGAAGGTAGCAGCACCGCAGACCAACGAGCTCCGACGAACTGGAACAAGGCGATAACAGAGCTTTGACACGAGCTATGTATGCAGAGAGTGTTATGGAATGTTGGAATACAGCTTTTACAGTAGGTGACTAATGCAGAAGAGATATGTTCTATTTATTGTCGCCTCCTTATGGGGAGCCTGCTGGAATCAACACCCGCATTGATGTCGGATGTTATGAAGTTTTATCTCTCATTGAGTGCAGAGGGGGTTACGCGACGGTTTCTGAAGATAATGTGGGAGTTACACTCACGTTTTCTGCAGAACCATCATGTCGGGATATTACCGATAGTTACGATAAATCTGGACAGTGCGTGCATTCAGGTTCATTTGACGTATCTGGATGTCTCTTCAAGTGCACACTAGACCCAACTCAGTCCAACGGATTAGGCCATATGAGTTGGGCATCGGATCAACTCTAACTTTGGGCTCGATCAAAAGATAATCCAAAAGGTACGGGCATTGGGCCACGAACCAGGCCCAAAGACCACCAAAAGACAAAGATCCACGGACCACGGATCCAGAGCCGAAGTCTGACACCGGGCGTGGAGCTCGTGTGCATGCGTGGGTTTTCCAATCCATCATATTTGCACATAATTATACTAAGTGCTCAATGAACCACTTATATAGATAATTAATGAAATTACATAATCAATGTGAGATATCATTAATTAATATATGTTTATCCCCTTAATCACATAACTCTATATTTAAGTGATCAACTTTGATTCACTATTTTTCACTCACCGAAAATCGGATTTGAAAATATGAATACACCACAATCATCTACTTGTAGCATAGATCGATCATGTGCCGTTTAATTTCACAAAATTAAATGTTACATCACTCAAAATCTTGTTCAAAGTATCTTCCTAGCAACTTGACCACACACACACCCCCCATATATTTATATATATATGTAAATATGAATAAATGATCAAATTGATAACACACATGTAGGATATATCCAAAGTCATAAAAATATGTGGTAGATATCAATTTATTAGTTAATGGTCGAATTTACCCTTATTTTTCATCTTTTTTCGATTTCGGTGTGAATTGATAGTTGTAATTTTATTTTATTTTGAGTTACCAAAATGTCGGTGATTTGATTCAATATATATATATATATATATATATATATATATATATATATATATATATATATATATGTAATATCAAAAATCGATCGAAAATTATTTGTAAAATCAAAAACCGATCGGTCTTATGATAATACCGATCGATTTTTGATTTTACAAATAATTTTCGACCGGTATTATCATAATACCAATCGATTTTTTATATTACAAATAATTTTCGACAAGTGAATGCTAAAACCGAAAGGATTGATTTTCATAATTGTAGAGATTCCCTCGAAATTAGGTTGTTTTTTTAAATGTGTATTGATATAGACATCTATAATATTTTAATTTGAATGGATATATTGTGTATGTTTTTATGAGATTTGATATATACTACATACACTTTATCAATTTGGGTAATTTAATTTCTCTCCCTTTATATATATATGGGTGGGTTATTATAAAAAATATTTATTATCCTACAAACGTGAGAACAATTTTCCTTGAAAATTACTGCATTAAATAAATATATTTTAATTTTTGTTGTTCATGTGATTCGAACCCAGATGGTACACAATGCACTCATCCAACAAATTGATGCATCGCCGTAGATCTTCACGATCTAATAGCTAAAAATGGTTCTCACATTCTTACTTTAAATAAATTTTTATTTGAACATATTTCTATATATATAGATAGATATAGATATAGATATAGATATAGATATAGATATATACACATGTTGATTTCCAACAAGTTGTTGAATAAGCACATCTCATTGCGCTTGTAATTGGGGTTGCTTTAGAAATCTTTTCACATCGGTAGCAATTCCTCGATCAACAACTTGAAAAGTTTCAAACAAAGACCACATTTTCGACATGAATGTCATGCAGAATAAGTTGTAGTCCTCGCACTTTTCAAGAAGAGCTCTTTCATCCATCATCATGGGAATAAGTTTCTTCTAGGCATCCATAGTTTCAGTTGAATTAGCCTTTACCTAAGGAGGCTAAAGTTAATTGGACCATGAAGATTTAGATTGACACCAAAATAAATATAGTAGCACAAGTGAGTGTTTCTCCATATGATTAGATAAAGATTAAATGAAGACAACAAGCATTAAATTGGGATGAGTGCGGCAAGGGAAAAGTTTATAGAATATGTATTACACCATTCTCTCACGTGATAATATTTTATTAATTTAATTTATATTAATAAAATATTATCAATTAAAATGTGAGTATATTATATGTTCCTTTTCCATTGAGATGAGGGCAGCAAGAGCGAAAGAGCTAACACCAACATCAACGAGCATATCAAGCAGAAGAGTATTGTATAAAGTTAACTTTGAATATTAAAAAATTGAGTTCAAGGCAGTTTATTCCCTAAACTACAAACTCAATAACTAATCTCTAAGACAACACCCTAATAAAAGGTAAAACTCGACATCCCTCGTCAAGGGTGAATGAGTGGCCTCATTAAAATTTTATAAGAAAAAATCTTTCATAAGGAAAAACTTTACCAAAAAAAAAGTATCAAGTCGAAGGCCTAAACAAAAAGTACCATCAATGGAGATAACACTGGACACTTGATCGTCCATACAACTACATCAACATTGAATCGTTCACGCTGATGTATTTCATGGTAGAAGTTTTCCGTCGTTAATTATGTTTAACGACGGAATCCTATATTTAATGACACAAATTTACATCGTAAAACATCACTTTTTGTTGTTGTTGTTGTGCTTGCCATCCAAATTAGATGCACCGTTGCCATGAGAGCAATGCGTTTGGCTTGCTGGAGAACTTTAGGGCCCTTTCTCTCCAATCTCGTCCATTTAATAGCTCAACTTAAGGTAGACATTCTTCTAGTGACACCCAGCCGTTCTTTGATCTTTACCCTAATAAAACTTGTGGCATGACATTCCAAAAGTAAGTGCGCACACGATTCATTTGCATTAGAACAAAGGAGTTCAATTTGCAGATAATCTAAACGATCTTTAGTAGCAAGTCTGTCCCTTTAAATAAGTCAGGTTATGAAAGAGAACTTAAACATAATAAAGTTCTTCCAACAAAGTCCTAACTTGATCAATCGGTCGGTTCAATTTTAAAAATACCATTTCGATTCGATTTTCGATTCGTGCAATTCTGGTCAATCGATTGCACACCCCTATTAGAAACTCATCTAGAACGAGACTCAACCTTTTCAACAAGGGCAAATAATATGAATTTGGTATCCATATATGATAGTCATATCCAAGTTTTAATGAGAATAATTCGATTAAAATTATTCAAAGTTTATGATTTAAATTCTATAGTAGCCCGCTCAATTCAACCCAATAAAAAGTAGAACACTAATTTTTTATGTCAAAAGAGCAAAACCTCACCTACTATTAATTATTAATATATTCCTCAATAAGTAAGTGTTCTTGATATATGTGTCACGCTTATTACTTCATGAAGTACGCCAAAAAAGCAGTATAGCTTTTAACCAAACTTAGTTTGATTCAAAAAGTTCAAATAATTAAAGAATCAAAGCCTAACTCACACCAATTCAAATATTCCATCGGTCTAATCTATTCTTATTGCACATGTGAGACAAATCTTTATCGAACCAATCCCATGCAAAACCGTACTTAATTATTCCAGAACCTTATAATAAGCTCGTGAATATTATTGCAGTAATTTTATACATATAGTAAAAGTATGTGACATACTTAATTATTTAATTATGAGTCATATGTGGACGAGACGATAAATTAATGTAGTGGGACCATAGGCTCATATATTTCCACCAACACCAGTAGCCGGTCGGGGTCGAGCCTCCCGTGACTGCCCATTTGCATCATGTGAATTATCTTTTGTCATCACTTGAAAAAGGTGCTCAACACAAATATTATTTTTATTTCTCCAAAAAGGTTTTCTTCATTTTCGGTAATAAATATAATTCTGGAAAACATATATATTGAATAAGATATATATATTTATATATCAGCGGACTATTCAAATGATAATAAATAAAATGTTTATTTTATTTAATACTCTCCGTCCAACAAAAGTATATCGCATTTGGTGGCACGAATTTTAATAAAATTATTAGTGGATGTTATTTGAATAGAGAAATTGCCTCATCATGTGATCAGTTATGATTAGAATGAATAGTTTTTGATAAATAATGAGTCATTATAAAGTTGAATAATAAGGGTATCATTCTAAAATTATTTTTAGTATGTAATTCGATGTATCTAGAACAAACATCTCCTATGAACGATATTAATGCACGTCTATGGATAATACGATCTGGGATGGAACAAAAATATCGAAATTCTTTTTCTAAATGTTCGAATCTCATTCACATCTCTTATATTGAGTTTATTATATTTAATTTTCAAAGTGTGATTTCAAAATGATTATATAGAAATAAAGTTTAGCAAAACGCATCCTCATAAAAATAGGGGCCCAAATCTAATTAACCATTTTTATTAAAACATATACCACAAATAGCATTTTCCAAAATTTCCTACACCCTATACTCATTACATTAAAATAGACTAATTATCTTGTTTCCGGTTGATTAATGTCTGTTTCTAGTCGACCGGAGAGAATGCTTTATCGATCGAAAATAGACATTAGTTGACCGAAAACAAGAAAATTAGTCTAATTTTCTTGTTTCCGATCGACTAATGTCTGTTTTCGATCGAGAAACGATCGATCGGAAACAGACATTAGTCGACCGGAGAGAAGACTTTTTCGATCGGAAACAGACATTAGTCGATCGGAAACAACGAAATTAGACTAATTTCCTTGTTTCCGGTCGACTAATGGCTGTTTTCGGTAGAAAAAAGTCTTCTCTCTGGTCGATCGGAAACAATGAAATGTGTGAATAAATTGAAAAAATAGATTAATTTCCTTATTTTCGGTCAACTAATGTCTATTTTCGGTCGATCGAAAACAGACATAATAAATTGATCGTATGGCATGTAATTAAAGATTTGGTATGGAGATCTGTGTTTTTAAAAAGTGTATAGTTGTATATAATTCCACTAAAAAATATATGAAAATTCTTTCATTGATTGCTTGCATAGAAGTGTCACCCGACTTCTCAATTTTCAATGAACCATAAATAACTTTGTAACCTTTGAAGACCAGTACAACAACTTGGTAATTGTGCGACAATGACAGGAAAGTAACCTAAAAATATATAATTTGAACTTACGTGGTATTGTAAGTTAAAATTCAAATTTCGATTCATTCTGTGAAGAAACAACAAACAGTAGGAGTTAAAGTAGTAGTTGAAGTGAGGGAACTACTAAAAATTCTTCACTAATTAAATATGACAAAATGGTGAAAGCATAAAAAGTGAAAAATGAAAGGACAAAATAGCATATGACATAATAAGCGACAATGCCAGTATACCTTACTATGAAAAATTTCATAAATCAACTCAATAATTATAAAATATATATCTTGAAATTATGAAATATCGACATCTTCACATTGCCTAGTGGTATTTCCTATTCAAATTTATATTTTATTTTCTTTACCAAATGTGCACGTAAGAAATGACCTAATATCTCTGATAGATAAATTAAACTATTCATTTTGCAACAAGTACCTTATGGCTGATATTGAACTATTTATATAAATGAAGATGTAAAGAATGGTAAGAAGTTTTATTAAATTATGAAATCTAAATAAGATTTCGAAATAAAAGTATTACTCTTTTTCATTTCACTAATCTTTAGGCGACAAATTCTCACAATTTTTGTCGTGATTTTGAGACTCAAATCATGTAATCTTATCTTGATTAAATTATGAAATCAGTCAAATGAATTTGCAAATCGCATGTTAGTAAACTATTGAATGATAACTATCCTTATATTCTTTGTCTGGAAAAAATTTAACACCATCTCCTTTATTAACTATTTTAGTAATTTACATCCTTTATTTGGCTTCCTGGATTATACATGAAAAGGTATTATATAATCATTTCTCTGCGTGCATAAGATGTAATACAAATCAACTTTAAACTAGTAACTAGAAACTAATCTAGTTCGTAGATCTTAATTGATGAATGATCCAAATTGATTTTTCAAAATGATGTATTTTCTTACACATAAGATGATGCTTTCTCAATATTAAGTTTTTTCATCACGTATAAAACAATGTTTTCTCTATTTCTTATGTTTTTCACGCATAACAAACAAGAAACCATTTTAACGTGAGAACTAAGAACCACAAAAATTTGATATGAACAAAATGAATTCGGAATGAAAGTTAATGCATCCGTTGAGAAAGTTACTGGATCCAAAAATTCAGAAATTTTCACCTAGGTTTGAATCCCATGAAATGCGAAGATTCTTTTTTTGGATTCAGTAACTTTCCCGGCAATTCATCAATTTTCACGACGAATTCATCATTTTTTTGTTCTCAAGTTCTCACAATAAAAATAATTCTCACATGAACACTCCTCTATATATAGAGAGGGAGAGGAAGAGGTTCAAATAAAAATTATTTTTTAATGTGAGAACTAAGAAAAACAAAAATTCGCTATGATTAAAATGAATTTGTTGTGAAAGTTGATGAATTTGGAGGGAAAATTACTGAATCTAGAAAATTCAAAATTTTTGGCTGGGTTCGAATCTCACGAGCGATGAAAATTCTATTTCTTTTATTCAATAAATTTCGGCGGATTCATTAAATTTCACAGTGAATTCATCATTTTTAATTCTCACGTTAACCATTTCCTATGTGTGTGTGTGTGTGTGTGTGTGTGTTGATTATAGAATGGACTACCTCTTAGATAATAATTAAGGATCGGTAGTAACCACCCTTAGATTAAATAAAAGCGGATGATTCATAACTAATTAATGATAAATAAAAATGGTCAAATCCATATTTAGATATCCACATCTCGAAAATCTCTCACATTCCATTTGGAGATCCTTATCCTGAAAATCTTTTACTTTCCATTTTTCGTTGTTCATGTAGTCGTAGTTTTTGTGCATGTGGGATCTTTGTTGTTCTTGATTATGTGGGATCTTTCACATCTCAATTCATTGTTCTATTCATGTAATTTATGTTGTTGTTCATGTAATTATAGAGATTATGCATGTGAAAATGATTACCGTAAATAAATAAATAAATCCCTTGATTACAAATTAAAAACAATTACCATTAAGATTTTAGAATAATAAATTATTGATAATTAATCTTGATCTTTAGATTATAAAAAAAATTACCACATTAGTTTTTAGTTCTCAAAAAAGTTTTGAGTTCTCATTCGATCCAATACATACATACATACATATATATAGGAGAATATTCAAATAAAAACTTATTTAAAGTGAAAACGTGATAATCATTTTTAGGCACTCGATTGCGAAGATCTATGGTGAATACATCACTTTGTTGGATGAGTGCACCACCTAGGTTCGAATCCTTGAGGAACAATTTTTTTGGGGGAAGGGGTACAGTAACTTTCATGGATGATGCATTGTTTTCACGTTTGTACAATAACAAAGGTTTTTACAATAACTCACCCCTATATATATTCATTTTGTTCATAGCGAATTTTCGTGGTTCTTAGTTCTCACATTAAAAATTATTATTTGAACCTCATATATATATATATATATATATATATATATATATATATATATATGAGATCAAATACAAACCAATCTTAAAATACAAAATAAGAATCATTTTAGACTTGATTCGTAAAGATCTACAATGAATTCATCACCTTCTTGATGGATTCAAAGCATGGTTGAATCCCATGAGGACAATTATTAATTTTACGGATTCGAGACATTTACACGGCGAGTTCGAATGACTTTCGCGCAAATTCGGACGATTTCAGAAGTTTATAGTTTATAGGTTCATGATGGTTTTTGTAATAATCACTCCCTGTGTGTGTGTGTGTGTGTGTGTGTGTGTGTGTGTGTTTTCACAAATTACACAAATGGTTTCCTAATGATGAACCCTTTTCTGGAGGAGGGCTGTCATGGTTCAATTACGAGACAAATGAATGAGTATCAAGAGAGCTTGCATATATACACAATCATTTCTAATATATATCAAATAAGTATTAAGACTTCTTATCGATTAGAAGCTTAAGTTAATTATAACTTCTTTAATAATGAAACGATCAGTTCCAATTTATAATTACGAACTAAGAAATACATATAGTTATAAAATAGACAAAACACCAAATAGACATTACCACACATATGCCCACTGTGGCCAAATGAGTTTTCTCAGTCACCCGTCTAAAAAAAGAGTTTTCTCAATCATGAACATGCTAAATTTTAACGAAATAAAAGCTTCTTAATTATTAGCATAGGCATCTTCGAGAAAATCAAGAAAATTTACATTTCATCAAATTACAAGATTTGAAGGAAACATTTATACATACACTCATATAATTGTTTGTATCAGTAATACATCAATTTGAAGGGTGTATATTAGAAACAATTATCCTCTTATCATAATATTTTTATGCCCCATTCGTCTCCAAATATTAAATTCACTGTTTTAACAATGTTAGAAAAAAAAATTATTTTAATATAATGAAGCTAAGAAACACTTATTACTAAAAAATGAAGTTTAAACAGACTATATACCTTATTTATGGAATAACTAATCAATTATTGATTAAAAAATCTCAAATTAGATGTCTGAGATTTAATTATAAACCCTATTTAGATGTAATGACCATGATTAATACTCTCTCCGTTCCATCCAAAACGATTCATTTCTTTTCGGCACGGTTATTTAGGAGAATGGTGTAAAGTGATAAAAAGTAGATAAGTCTCATAATTTTTGAAGAGATAATTATTTTCTAAAAATAAAACAGGTCATCTTAGATGGGATAACTCAAAAAAGAATGCAGGTAATTTTGGGTGGGAAAGAGTGAGTATTTGTTAAAGGAAACTAAAACACAAAATATATAAAATTGAAGAGGAAAAAAAAAAAAACTAAAATCCTTGATGATGAATATGAGTGAAACACCAATAAATGAAATAGAAAATCTCAACTCTCAATCGATCGCCACATTTGGACCAACCCTGATGCTTTTATCAGCCGAATTAAATAATTTCCACAAAAGAAGTTAAAAACATTCCGCTCAGATTCCTCTGTTTTTCCATGACTTCATTAAACACTGGAGTCGCCCCCGCAGAAATTTCAAGAAAACAAATAGTAAAAACGATACGTCCATTTCAATCCTCTCTCATCTCACAAACTTCTCCTCTCTTTCAGCAACAAATGGATACCTAAACTCCCCCTTTTCACCGCCACCAAAAAATGAAGTATCACCACTACGCCTTATTACTACTCCTACTCTCATGCCTATTCCCGCCGCCGTGCCTGGGAGGCGACGGCGACGTGCTCCAGCTCAACGACGACGTCCTCGGCCTCATCGTCTTCAAAACCGCCTTCCGCGACCCGCACCAATCCCTCGCCTCGTGGAACGAAGACGACTCCTCGCCGTGTGCATGGCGCTTCGTGCAATGCAACGCCGGCAACGGCCGCGTCTCGGAGCTCCGCCTCGACGGCCTCGACCTCTCCGGCAAGCTCAGCCGAGGCCTCGAGAAGCTCCAATCCCTCAAGGTCCTCTCCCTCTCCAACAACAACCTCACCGGCACCATCACCGCCGACCTCGCTCTAATCCCCAATCTCGAGCGCCTCAACCTCAGCCGCAACTCCCTCTCCGGCAACGTTCCGCCGTCTCTCTCCGCCATCACCACCCTCCAGTTCCTAGACCTCTCGCACAACTCCCTCTCCGGCCCGCTCGCGGACAACATGTTCGAAAAATCTCTCTCTCTCCGCTTCCTCTCTCTAGCGGGAAACCGCCTCGAGGGGCCTATCCCGAGCAGCCTCGCGAAATGCGCGACACTGAATCACCTCAACCTCTCGAACAACCGCTTCTCCGGCGGTTTATCTGGAGGGATTTGGTCGCTGGCGAGGCTACGAACTCTAGATCTTTCTAGAAACGTCCTCTCCAGCCAAATCCCGGCGGGAATCGCCGCCGTACATAACTTGAAGGTGCTAATTTTGCATGGAAATCAGTTTTCAGGATTCCTGCCCCCCGACATTGGTTTCTGCCCACATTTATCCAAAATCGATCTCAGCTACAATTTCTTAACCGGAGCAGTTCCTGAATCTATGCAGAAGCTGAATTCACTCACCTATTTGAGCTTATCTAACAATTTCATCACCGGCGATTTCCCTCGCTGGATCGGAGCGATGAGCAGCCTCGAACACGTGGATTTGTCGAGCAACGCCCTCACCGGCTCCGTTCCTTCATCAATCGGAGACTTGAAATCAATAAAATTTCTCAGTCTAGGCCATAACAAGTTGATCGGAGCTATTCCGAGCTCTCTAACCGACTGCTGGAGCTTATCCGTGCTCCGATTGGGTGGAAACGCCTTCAACGGCAGCCTACCTAACAGTTTGTTCGACATGAAATTGGAGGAAATGGATCTTTCTAGAAACGAGGTAACCGGCTTCGTCCCTCCTCCGTCTAGCAAGCTTTACGAGACTCTTCAAATACTGGATCTGTCAAGAAACAACCTCGTCGGTGATATTCCGGCAGAAATGGGGCTACTGAGCAAGCTGAGATACCTCAACTTGTCCTGGAACCATCTAGAATCGAGAATGCCGCCGGAGTTAGGTTACTTCCAGAATCTCACCATTTTAGATCTCCGGAGCAACGGTCTGATTGGATCCATCCCCGGCGATATCTGCGATTCCGGCAGCTTAGCCATCCTTCAGCTCGATGACAATTCGTTGACAGGTCCAATTCCTGATCAAATCGGCAACTGCTCCTCTCTCTACTTGCTGTGAGTTTGCCGATTTACAATATATTCCTCCCTCTCTCTCTCTCTCTCTCTCTCTCTCTCTAGTGTTGACTTTGAATTTGTGATTTGTGATTGCAGGAGCTTATCTCACAACAATCTGAGTGGCAGCATACCAGAATCAGTGTCATTGTTGAGCAAGCTCAAGATTCTAAGAGTGGAGGAGAATGAGTTGAGAGGAGATACCTCAGCAGCTCGGAAGACTCGAGAATCTTCTCATCGCTAACTTCTCCCACAACAGGCTAGTCGGCCGGCTACCGGCTGGAGGCATCTTCCAGACGCTAGACGCGACATCAATCGAGGGCAACCTCGGCATATGCTCGCCGCTGGTGCAGTCTCCATGCGTGATGAACGTGCCCAAGCCTCTGGTTCTCGACCCCTACGCCTACGGGAACCAACCCGGAGGCCTAAACCGGCCCGACCGGGAAGCTCACCGGCTCCAAGCGCCGTAGCTTCCTCAGCGTGTCGGCCATTATTGCGATATCAGCTGCAGCATTTATCGTCGTTGGAGTGTTGGTGATTAGCTTGCTTAATGCGTCGGCTAGACGGAGGATCACCTTCATCGACAACGCTAGAAAGCATGTGCTCGAGCTCCACCAGGTCCGGAAACATGGCTGCCGGGAAACTGGTCCTGTTCGACTCGAAATCTGTCGCAGATTGGCATAGTCATACAGATCTAGATTCTATTTTAAGCAAGGCGGCGCAAATTGGGGAGGGGTGTTTGGAAGCGTGTACAAAGCGACGACGGTGGCGGGGCAAGGAACGTCGGTGGCTATCAAGAGGCTGTTGACGTCCAATACTCTGCAGTACCAGGAAGAATTTGATCGTGAGGTCCGGATCCTGGGCAAGGCAAGGCACCTAACCTGATTCCGCTGCGGGGATACTACTGGACTCCTCATCTCCAGCTTCTGGTGTCGGACTATGCCGCTCAAGGAAGCTTACAAGCAAGGCTGCACGAGCCATCTTCCCACCCCTGACCTGGCCTGACAGGTTCAGGATCGTGGTGGGGACCGCCAAGGCTCGCCCACCTGCACCACTCCTTCCGACCTCCCATCATACACTACAATCTCAAGCCTAGTAACATTTTACTAGATGAGAATTTGAGCGAAGATATCGGATTTTGGGCTGGCCAGGCTGCTAACGAAGCTGGACAAGCATGTGGTGAGTAATAGGTTTCAGAGCGCGATGGGGTACGTGGCTCCGGAGCTGGCGTGCCAGAGCCTGAGGGTGAATGAGAAGTGCGGCGTGTACGGGTTCGGGTGATGATTCTCGAGGTGGTCACGGGGAGGCGAGCGGTGGAGTGCGGGGAGGACAATGTGGTGATACTGAGTGATCATGTGAGGGTGGTGCTCGAGCAGGGGAACGTGCTAGACTGCGTGGATCCCAGCATGGGGGAGTATCCAGAGGAGGAGGTGCTGCCGGTGCTCAAGCTCGCGCTCGTGTGCACGTCTCAGATACCTTCGAGCAGGCCGTCCATGGCGGAGGTGGTGCAAATTTTGCAGGTTATCAAGACTCCACTTCCCAGTAGAATGCAACCTTATTGATCTTGTTCATTCATCAACAACTGTAATGTGACATGTACAAGCAAGCACCCCTTTTTTCTTTCATGACTTGCAATTTCAATTACTCTGTTTTCTGGAATTGATTTCTCAATAGCCATATTCTTATTTTGTATTTATTTCTGTTGATTGATCATGTGCATGATTAGACAGGTGAGATGGAAGTTTTCGCTTGGTCTTGGCTGTTGTTTGAAGTAGAGTAGGTCTCCCATACTTACAATCCATGATTTTTCTGATCGAGTATAAAATAACATCATCAATACGTATCGTACTATGATATAGGTAGGGATGTCGATGGATGGGTTTTAGGACCGATCTGGAACCCTTCAAAACCCATTAAATTTTAAAGCAGTGGTTCTTGTTTCGAACCCGTTTTAGACCCGGACCGTTTAGATCCATACTTTGATGGTTTGTCCGGATCTGGTTCAGTTCGAACCGGAACCAATCTTATTATTGATCCGGTCAAAAGTAAAACTAAATCATTGACAAGTCTAAGTTTAAATAGAACTGTCGATGAGCTAGTTAATATCATATCGATTCAAAATCACTCATAACACATTAAATTATAAAGCAAAGATTTGGTTCTAGTTAGCATTGGGTTACGGTTTCGGACCGCTTAGATCCGGACCGCTTAAGATCCATAGTTGATGGTGCGGGTCGGTCAGGATCCGATGTCTAATGGGTCGATTAGGAATCGAGCAATTAATTATTTGTTGGTTCTGATCCGGACAAAATTCACTCATTACAATCCCTAGATACAGGAGCACGAGAAGATGCATAATTTGTGACAATTGGTCACTACTAGATATTTCATAGTGAGAGAGTTTGTAGATGTTGAATCTGTGATGGTCTTTCTGTCAATGATGTTCAAGTTTGAGAGCTCCACGACTCTAAATAAATTCAGATATACCTGAGAAATTGACATTTGCTATTTATAGACCGGTAGGTGAAGAAGACTACGCACCATCTCTAGCTACGGCAATCTTTTTTTTTTTTTTTCAATTAATCTGAATTTAAAGTAGCGTCGCGTCGAGCAAGACATTTGGCGTGAGGCGTTAACCTCTATACCTAACACACACAGCTACGGCAATCTTCTTGACCCCATATGTACCAGTCATGAATTTTGGCAAGAAAATTAACTGTATTATCCTATCGAAAATAAACTTGATTCGTGAACTACAAGAATTACTTACGTGTGAATGAGAAAAACTACAAATCGAAAGTACGAATTTGTAAGAACTTATACTTTGCTGCAAAAAGAACCGACTTGCAGTGAAGAGAAAAAAAAAAAAAAACTAAAATCCTTGATGATTAAATATGAGTGAAACACCAATAAATGAAATAGAAAATCTCAACTCTTAATCGATCGCCAGATTTGGACCAACCCTGATGCTTTTATCTGTCGAATTAAATAATTTCCACAAAAGAAGTTAAAAACATTCCGCTCAGATTCCTCTGTTTTTCCATGACTTCATTAAACACTCGAGTCGCCCCCGCAGAAATTTCAAGCAAACAAATAGTAAAAAAGATACGTCCATTTCAATCACCTCTCTCTCTCTCATCTCACAACCTTCTCCTCTCTTTCAGCAACAAATGGATACCTAAACTCCCCCTCTGCTTATTTCACCGCCACCAAAAAATGAAGTATCACCAATACGCCTTATTACTACTCCTACTCTCATGCCTATTCCCGCCGCCGTGCCTGGGAGGGGACGGTGACGTGCTCCAGCTCAACGACGACGTCCTCGGCCTCATCGTCTTCAAAACCGCCTTCCGCGACCCGCACCAATCCCTCGCCTCGTGGAACGAAGACGACTCCTCGCCGTGTGCATGGCGCTTCGTGCAATGCAACGCCGGCAACGGCCGCGTCTCGGAGCTCCGCCTCGACGGCCTCGACCTCTCCGGCAAGCTCAGCCGAGGCCTCGAGAAGCTCCAATCCCTCAAGGTCCTCTCCTCTCAACAACAACCTCACCGGCACCATCACCTCCGACCTCGCTCTGATCCCCAATCTCGAGCGCCTCAACCTCAGCCGCAACTCCTCTCCGGCAACGTTCCGCCGTCTCTCCGCCATCACCACCCTCCAGTTCCTAGACCTCTCGCACAACTCCTCTCCGGCCCGCTCGCGGACAACATGTTCGAAAAATCTCTCTCTCTCCGCTTCCTCTCTCTAGCGGGAAACCGCCTCGAGGGGCCTATCCCGAGCAGCCTCGCGAAATGCGCGACACTGAATCACCTTAACCTCTCGAACAACCGCTTCTCCGGTGGTTTATCTGGAGGGATTTGGTCGCTGGCGAGGCTACGAACTCTAGATCTTTCTAGAAACGTCCTCTCCAGCCAAATCCCGGCGGGAATCGCCGCCGTACATAACTTGAAGGTGCTAATTTTGCATGGAAATCAGTTTTCAGGATTCCTGCCCCCCGACATTGGTTTCTGCCCACATTTATCCAAAATCGATCTCAGCTACAATTTCTTAACCGGAGCAGTTCCTGAATCTATGCAGAAGCTGAATTCACTCACCTATTTGAGCTTATCTAACAATTTCATCACCGGCGATTTCCCTCGCTGGATCGGAGCGATAAGCAGCCTCGAACACGTGGATTTGTCGAGCAACGCCCTCACCGGCTCCGTTCCTTCATCAATCGGAGACTTGAAATCAATAAAATTTCTCAGTCTAGGCCATAACAAGTTGATCGGAGCTATTCCGAGCTCTCTAACCGACTGCTGGAGCTTATCCGTGCTCCGATTGGGTGGAAACGCCTTCAACGGCAGCCTACCTAACAGTTTGTTCGACATGAAATTGGAGGAAATGGATCTTTCTAGAAACGAGGTAACCGGCTTCGTCCCTCCTCCGTCTAGCAAGCTTTACGAGACTCTTCAAATACTGGATCTGTCAAGAAACAACCTCGTCGGTGATATTCCGGCAGAAATGGGCTACTGAGCAAGCTGAGATACCTCAACTTGTCCTGGAACCATCTAGAATCGAGAATGCCGCCGGATTTAGGTTACTTCCAGAATCTCACCATTTTAGATCTCCGGAGCAACGGTCTGATTGGATCCATCCCCGGCGATATCTGCGATTCCGGCAGCTTAGCCATCCTTCATTTTTTTTTTATCGAATTTAAAGACGCGTCTCGTCTAAACGTTCGGACCCACCAATCCCTCGCCTCGTGGAACAAACGACTCCTCATGCTCGGCAATTCTACCCAGAACGTCATGAATTTGGCAAGAACAATTAACCTGTATTATCCTATCGAAAATAAACTTGATTCGTGAACTACAAGAATTACTTACGTGTGAATGAGAAAACTACAAATCGAAAGTACGAATTTGTAAGAACTTATACTTTGCTGCAAAAAGAACCGACTTGCAGCTTTCTATCATAGAGTCCGTCCGTGTGAAAATTAGTTCATTAATGGTGAAAAACTGGTTTGCCCTTTCAGAAGGTTTTGTACTGTCTAATTGGCCGTCTAGCTAAGTAGAAAGTTTCAGTCGAACAACGGTACTGCAGCAAATATTCATCAACATTATAGCCATCTATGATTTCAAAACTTTAAATTATACATATTCACGTCAGAACTTCTATTCTATATTAAACTTTTAATAACAAATTAAGGGTTTGATATCATCGTACAGAAACCATTGGTGAATTTGCCAAATAAATGTCCTTCTATAAATACATTAAATTTTGGGCAAATTATGGTCTAATTCTAAAATATCGATTTTTAATCAAAATATCATAAATTAAATTAAAATATTCAAATATTAACTATGTAACAAAAGAGTCCAAAATCAATTTCTGGCATCATAAGTTATAACTGCCGGCAAGTGCTTGGAATTCAAAATGCTAAAAGTTTATTGAACCTGTATATATACATTGCTTAAACATCCAATACTCACTCGATATTGGACTTAACATTCTTCTTCCATTAGAGATGTGACATCTTTGTCGCAATCCTTCATGAAGGACTGCCCTGGGGCGGTACGCAAAGGAATTACTTGGGATGGCTTGGACAATGGTGCAGATTTTGTGTTTGACAGGTACTACTACAACTTGCAGATTTGTCTCTGATTACCATGAATTTGGTTAAAGTTACTATGAGGTGTTTGGCTAGAGTTTTTAACTAATTAAAAATGGATCTTTTAGAACGGGAGCCTATAAGTTGTTCGTCTAAAGTTTACGAAAACTCAAAACTGGATCTGTCAAAACAACCTCGTCGGTATATTCCGGCAGAAATGGGCTACTACAATAAGATTCCTCAACTACTTGATTTCAGAATCTAATGCCACCATGTAGAATTGGAGGAAATGGATCTTTCTAGAAACGAGGTAACCGGCTTCGTCCCTCCTCCGTCTAGCAAGCTTTACGAGACTCTTCAAATACTGGATCTGTCAAGAAACAACCTCGTCGGTGATATTCCGGCAGAAATGGGCTACTGAGCAAGCTGAGATACCTCAACTTGTCCTGGAACCATCTAGAATCGAGAATGCCGCCGGATTTAGGTTACTTCCAGAATCTCACCATTTTAGATCTCCGGAGCAACGGTCTGATTGGATCCATCCCCGGCGATATCTGCGATTCCGGCAGCTTAGCCATCCTTCAGCTCGATGACAATTCGTTGACAGGTCCAATTCCTGATCAAATCGGCAACTGCTCCTCTCTCTACTTGCTGTGAGTTTGCCGATTTACAATATATTCTCTCTCTCTCTCTCTCTCTCTCTCTCTCTAGTGTTGACTTTGAATTTGTGATTTGTGATTGCAGGAGCTTATCTCACAACAATCTGAGTGGCAGCATACCAGAATCAGTGTCATTGTTGAGCAAGCTCAAGATTCTAAGAGTGGAGGAGAATGAGTTGAGAGGAGAGATACCTCAGCAGCTCGGAAGACTCGAGAATCTTCTCATCGCTAACTTCTCCCACAACAGGCTAGTCGGCCGGCTACCGGCTGGAGGCATCTTCCAGACGCTAGACGCGACATCAATCGAGGGCAACCTCGGCATATGCTCGCCGCTGGTGCAGTCTCCATGCGTGATGAACGTGCCCAAGCCTCTGGTTCTCGACCCCTACGCCTACGGGAACCAACCCGGAGGCCTAAACCGGCCCGACCGGGGAAGCTCACCCGGCTCCAAGCGCCGTAGCTTCCTCAGCGTGTCGGCCATTATTGCGATATCAGCTGCAGCATTTATCGTCGTTGGAGTGTTGGTGATTAGCTTGCTTAATGCGTCGGCTAGACGGAGGATCACCTTCATCGACAACGCGCTAGAGAGCATGTGCTCGAGCTCCACCAGGTCCGGAAACATGGCTGCCGGGAAACTGGTCCTGTTCGACTCGAAATCTGTCGCAGATTGGCATAGTCATACAGATCTAGATTCTATTTTAAGCAAGGCGGCGCAAATTGGGGAGGGAGTGTTTGGAAGCGTGTACAAAGCGACGACGGTGGCGGGGCAAGGAACGTCGGTGGCTATCAAGAGGCTGTTGACGTCCAATACTCTGCAGTACCAGGAAGAATTTGATCGTGAGGTCCGGATCCTGGGCAAGGCAAGGCACCCTAACCTGATTCCGCTGCGGGGATACTACTGGACTCCTCATCTCCAGCTTCTGGTGTCGGACTATGCCGCTCAAGGAAGCTTACAAGCAAGGCTGCACGAGCCATCTTCCCCACCCCTGACCTGGCCTGACAGGTTCAGGATTGTGGTGGGGACCGCCAAGGGGCTCGCCCACCTGCACCACTCCTTCCGCCCTCCCATCATACACTACAATCTCAAGCCTAGTAACATTTTACTAGATGAGAATTTGAGCCCGAAGATATCGGATTTTGGGCTGGCCAGGCTGCTAACGAAGCTGGACAAGCATGTGATGAGTAATAGGTTTCAAAGCGCGATGGGGTACGTGGCTCCGGAGCTGGCGTGCCAGAGCCTGAGGGTGAATGAGAAGTGCGATGTGTACGGGTTCGGGGTGATGATTCTCGAGGTGGTCACGGGGAGGCGAGCGGTGGAGTACGGGGAGGACAATGTGGTGATACTGAGTGATCATGTGAGGGTGGTGCTCGAGCAGGGGAACGTGCTCGACTGCGTGGATCCCAGCATGGGGGAGTATCCAGAGGAGGAGGTGCTGCCGGTGCTCAAGCTCGCGCTCGTATGCACGTCTCAGATACCTTCGAGCAGGCCGTCCATGGCTGAGGTGGTGCAAATTTTGCAGGTTATCAAGACTCCACTTCCCAGTAGAATGCAACCTTATTGATCTTCTTCATTCATCAACAACTGTAATGTGACATGTACAAGCAAGCACCCCTTTTTTCTTTCATGACTTGCAATTTAAATTACTCTGTTTTCTGGAATTGATTTCTCAATAGCCATATTCTTATTTTGTATTTATTTCTGTTGATTGATCATGTGCATGATTAGACAGGTGAGATGGAAGTTTTCGCTTGGTCTTGGCTGTTGTTTGAAGTAGAGTAGGTCTCCCATACTTACAATCCATGATTTTTCTGATCGAGTATAAAATAACATCATCAATACGTATACGTACTATGATGCAGGTAGGGATGTCAATGAATGGGTTTTATCCGGACCGATCTGGAACCCTTCAAAACCCATTAAATTTTAAAGCAGTGGTTCTTGTTTCGAACCCGTTTTAGACCCGGACCGTTTAGATCCATACTTTGATGGTTTGTCCGGATCTGGTTCTGGTTCAATACTTATTTATTGATCCTGGTCCGAGTAAAATTCGTCTATTGACAAGTCTAAGTTTAAATAGGCTTATCAATGAGCTAGTTGTATCCATATCGATTCAAAATCACTCATAACACATTAAATTATAAAGCAAAGATTTCGGTTCTAGTTCTTGTTCGGTTCTGGTTTCAGACCCGTTTAGATCCGGACCGCTTAAGATCCATAGTTGATGGTCTGGGTCCGGTCCGGATCCAGTGTCTAATGGGTCGGTTCCAGAATCAGAACCATTAATTATTTATTGATTCTGATCCGGGCAAAATTCACTCATTAACATTCCTAGATACGGGAGCACGAGAAGATGCATAATTTGTGACAGTTGGTCACTACTAGAGATTTCATAGTGAGAGAGTTTGTAGATGTTGAATCTGTGATGATCTTTCTGTCAATGATGTTCAAGTTTGAGAGCTCCACGGCTCTAAATAAATTCAGATATACCTGAGAAATTGACATTTGCTATTTATAGACCGGTAGGTGAAGAAGACTACGCACCATCTCTAGCTACGGCAATCTTCTTGACCCCATATGTACCAGTCATGAATTTTGGCAAGAAAATTAACTTTATTATCCTATCGAAAATAAACTTGATTCGTGAACTACAAGAATTACTTACGTGTGAATGAGAAAAACTACAAATCGAAAGTACGAATTTGTAAGAACTTATACTTTGCTGCAAAAAAGAACCGACTTGCAGCTTTCTATCATAGAGTCCCTGTGTGAAAATTAGGGATTCATTAATGGTGAAAAAATGGTTTGCCCTTTTTCAGGAGGTTTTGTACTGTCTAATTGGCCGTCTAGCTAAGTAGAAAGTTTCAGTCGAACAACGGTACTGCAGCAAATATTCATCAACATTATAGCCATCTATGATTTCAAAACTTTAAATTATACATATTCACGTCAGAACTTCTATTCTATATTAAACTTTTAATAACAAATTAAGGGTTTGATATCATCGTACAGAAACCATCGGCGAATTTCCCAAATAAATGTCCTTCTATAAATACATTAAATTTTAGGCAAATTATGGTCTAATTTCCAAAATATCGATTTTTTATCAAAATATCATAAATCAAATTAAAATATTCAAATATTAACTATATAACAAAAGAGTCCCAAAAATCAATTTCTGGCATCATAAGTTATAACTGCCGGCAAGTGCTTGGAATTCAAAATGCTAAAAGAGTTTATTGAACCTGTATATATACATTGCTTAAACATCCAATACTCACTCGATATTGGACTTAACATTCTTCTTCCATTAGAGATGTGGCATCTTTGTCGCAATCCTTCATGAAGGACTGCCCTGGGGCGGTCCGCAAAGGAGATTACTTGGGATGGCTTGGAGAATGGTGCAGATTTTGTGTTTGACAGGTACTACTACAACTTGCAGATTTGTCTCTGATTACCATGAATTTGGTTAAAGTTTTACTAAGAGAGTGTTTGGTTGAGCTTATTTTAAAGAGCTTATAGGATGTTTCAAGAGCTTATAAGACATAATGTTTGAAGAGCTTATAAGTTGTCAAAGTTTTTGGGTAATTTAGCTTATAAGCTAGAGAAAGAATCGTGAGTTAGAGAGAAAATCATAGTTAGAGAGAGAAAATTGACGAGATGTGAAGTTGATAGTATATATGTAGATTATAACGAATCATAGTAAGATTATTTTGGCAAATTCACTGTTACCTTATGAAAAAATAAGTTGGGTTGAACTACTTATTTTTAAGGGAGCTTATAAGTTGTTGGAACTTATTTTCATAACTTATAAGCTGTTTATGAGCTTATTTTGTCAAACACTTTGCATGAGCTTATAAGCTCATAAACAACTTATAAGCTGTTTCAAAGAGTTTATAAGTTTAGCCAAACACCCTCTGAGTTGTGTTTCGTAAAGGCTGATGTGCCAGTTTCTCCCACTATGGTACATGTGCTCAAGATGACAGTCTTCAGAGGCATGTCTTTCTGTCAAATATGAACAGAATTGCAGATAACTGGATGATAAAATCAATTAAACATGGTGATGACCGTAAAATCAATTATTAAGGAAACCTTCTATGAAGAGGCTTGTGATATGTTCGAATGATAATTAGAAGTAGACTTCTTACTGTATGTAGTCCCTATCCATAGATTTGATGGCTTTGATAGTTTCTTTCATCCTCGTTGAGCACCATGTCTGCCAATCGTCGCTGCCTCCGACGGCTCTTCTTCATAAGACATCCACCAAAAACGTGTTTAATGCCTGTAGGATAATTAGGGGCTATAGGGTAAATTAGGAAAATAATAATATTTTTATTACATTTTTAAATAAATGATTATAGACTTAATAGTGATTAAAATAAAGCTATGAATAAAATTACCCAGTTGGGAGTTGGGCCATGTGGCCTGTGTGAATGCATGAGCTTCAAGTTGGCTTCAAAGAGCAGCGACAACCTCTCGCTCTTTGTAATGGACGCATAGCATGCCAGTCGGATGGGTAGGCCCAATCAAACATTCGCTCTAACGCTCCCACGTGGGTGATGAGCCCACGTTGCCAGGCTCAACACGTGCAAACACCATTCTCGTAGATATTTTGATTAACCATTTTGGCAAAGGAAGGACGAGTCTCAAGTAACTGCTAGCTGAACCTATCATGTTGAGTAGCGCTACAAGCCCCCACTTCGTGGGCAAGCGTTGCACTTGTCTGGGTCTTGTAGATCTTCAGGTCTTATTCACGGAAGACATTATTTCTTGTCGAAGTAACTGTTGAATTGCTTCTTTTACACTTGCTCGGGATCTACTTAGCTTCATTCGTTGAATTAAGGTAATTAACTACTCCCAAAGGAGAACTGGATTGTTGTAATTTCTGGACTCTATATGGGATGCCTGATACAGCGGGTAAGGTACTCATCGTTGGCTTCTATGATACTTCCATCATCATATAAGATATCCCAATATGTAAGTCTCCATGTACCTTCAAAATTTGAAGGTACTACCTTAAAAAAACCATAGCAGTATAATACTGGAGAGAGGTGTTCCTTCTAATGTGTGATCTAATGAAATGATACTGAATATGGATTATACCAGTAATTACCTCGAACAAGATGATATTGAAAGGGTAAAATGGAAAAGAGGCTTAGAACAGTGACTGCAAATTTTTTATCAAATTCAATGTACTATATTTTGAAAGATAAATCCATCAATTAAAAGAATTGCCCAAAACATAAACCCTCGTGCTGCATTCAATATAAAAAAAACTAGTATACCAATTACTAGAGAGATAAGTGCGTTGACAAAGTCATTCCGTAAAAACAAAATACATACACGAATTGGCAACTTTGATCCAAAATCTTAACATCGAAGGTAAATTACCGGATGACCAAGATCTTCATTGTTGCAAGTGGGTTGCATGGCCTTGTCAAGTATCTCATAACACCATTCGATGTCAGGAATACTCCAAAATCCCAAATTAAATACTGAGGAAACAAATGTTGAACCTTTAAACTGCAGAACAATTCTTGCCTTGTCTGGTAAGCTACAAAATCATGAGTGGCGATAGAAGACCATAGGCTAGCCACAGGGGTGCGCCTTTGCTTATTTTTCATGGAGAGCCTTCATAAGATACAGTCTGCTAAAGCTTTGTCCAGCCACTCTGCAACAAGATAAACATCATTAATTATTGCATCAAGATGAACATCATTAAAACAAGGTTAAGTATAGCAAATTGAGAAACATCAAAAGTTATTCTGCACTCTAGCTCTGCAAAAAGGTCCTTACTGAAATACATAAGACACTGATATGTAAAATATCAAGGAAGAAATGAATGCAAAATAAAATGTCATGGAAACATATTAAATAAAAGAGCTATAAACAGCAAATGAGCCAAATACATAAATAATGGATTACAAGACATATTTGTAGAGCATTCATTCAAGATATAGCAAACTCAAAACCAACAAGCAGAAGTTTTATACTATACCCATTGATTTGGTTGCAATAGTTTGCAATTTGATTTGTTATGAGGAAACTATCCAATCTTGATGGCTCAGGGATAGGCTTGAAGACAGGGTTTGTGGGATCCTCCTCAGGTAATGGCTCTTCCCCTGCATTTTTCCGCGCAACGTTTTCAGCCCTACAAGGAAGAAGAAATAATATATTTGTGACCAAAACCCCTTCCAAACAGAAAAGAAAAGCCCACCACATCTCTAAATCTTAGAAGGAAAGAGAATATGCTCAGATAATTAACTTGGGTGTACAACGAAACATTACCTTCTTTTCTGAAGCCAGGCCTGCTTCTGGGCTTCTTGACGAGACAGATTCCTGTAGTAGAATTGAAACTGGAGAAAGAAAGCTCATATCAAGTCATTGGCCAAGCATGCAGACCTCTATGCAAACAATAATAGACTGACCTTTTGTTGTTCCATTGACAAGTCATCCATGCATTCAATTAGAAACTCCACATTTCTCTCTAAAATTGGACTGGTTGACAGTTGCAATCTATCATAATCACACTATCACAAAATAGAATAAGAGATAATTATTAATCAAAGAGGCAACGTAGAAGGACAACTCAGTAAACTTGATTACCTGGGTGACTGGAGTATCTGCCTCAAGCTCAGTCATAAATGCACTGATTAGAGCAGAATTTGAAACCTTAATCTGTAAAATAAAGAGAATAGTTCAACATATTGCTCAGATTGTTGTGTGTTTGAGATTAACAACAGTTTACATTCAGCAACGAAAACGCAATGTTCTGATTCCATGAAAAAGGCAATGTGTATGGAACATTGGAAATTGCACAAGCAAAGAAACATAAGTCTACCCAGCTTAAACTTCCACACACAACTAATATAACTCAGCTTAAACGATGAATCCATTCCAAGCTTTTGATTGGTTTATCAACAAAATCATAGACACAAGCTTCTACAAATTCTTTCAAACTGCAACAACCAAATATTTTTTGAAGGGATCTTGAATGTCTAAATAAGGTATTCATCACTTAAATCATGGATTGACCTTTCTCTCTGTTGGACCCCTGAACTAGATCAATAAGACCAATTCGCAATCAATTTAAGATTAATTTAGATCCTTAATAAAACTCTTGTTTTTATCAGGAACTAAAACAGAAAAAATAACTCTAGATCAATAATTCAACAATCTTAATTGAACACAATGCTTCAAACAGAAATCGAGGAATCAATGCTTACAGGAATCTCTTCAAAGATATCCACAAAGGAAAGATTTTTCTCCCTCAACCTGTGAGGAAAGCAAACGTAAGATACAGATTGTGTGCATTTGAGGTTATCAAAAGGATTACTTTCACATTTTTATTAAGGGCAAGAAAAATGTAAATACATACTTCTCCCCTTTGAAGTTGTTTGTGCGGTAAAGCTCCATGAAGGTATCAGAAAGCTTCATTGCCTTCAAAGCTAGGACACCTTGATTAGATCTTGAAGGGTCATAAATGATGCAGACACATCGTCTTATATTTTCCTGCCACCAATAGAAAAGAAAAAGAAAACACTATCAGCAAAACATGCATAGTAATGCAGAAGTTAGGCTGTGATAGTTATCAGCAACTACAGCCAACAACAATGGCAGGAGATGGACAAGCAAAGTAGTATATAATGTAGAAATATGTAAGAGACCACCTGGTAATTCATAAAAGTCTCAATCAATTCCACTGTCTGGAAAGAGCCAAACAATGTTGATTGATACCTGGAAAGATGAGCACATGAATGTAACGAAAACAACATTTAGATAACACTGAATGTTTACCAGGCTCCTTTCATTGAAAATGCATATGACTATTCCTCACAGAATGCTTCAAACATTGGTCAGAGATGGAGCTTAGAATATTCATATTAGCAGACTATGAATGCACATAAGAGACCACATTATAATCCATACTTCAGGGATCACAGCAAAATTCTTTATCCAAACCTGGTAAAACTCCTTTTATATGTGAGTACATAGAGAGAGTGAAAGAGCAGGTACTCAAATATACAAAATGTCATTCTGCTAACCCGCTTGATAAGGCCACTCAAACCTAGTCTGGACATCTAATTAGACCCAAAATACTGCAGCTCGTCTCAAGGTTGATACTAAATTGATGGGTGGAGCATAAGGCACCACGCAGCAAGCTAATATAAGTCATCTTAAACAATATTGAGACAACTAACACCACAAAATAACAGCTTATTCTTTCAGAAACCTAAAAACCAAGAGTGCTTCCAGAATATAAATCTGGGAAATTCCATGATTGTGGTGGAACTTGGGGAGTTTTGGACTTAAAGCAAGGAAAATACTTACCAACCAACAGTGTTGTTGTCGACATTAACCTCTCTTAGGCATCTCATCATCTCAAGCTGATAATTAGCACCTTCGGCTTCAATCTCTTCATCTTCCTCGCGAATCTGCAACATTAAACATAGGTAGCATGAAAACATTGAAAATACCTAACAACTTAGTCGTTCGATAAATGATCAGATGAAGCAATTTGCATACCGGGAACGGGAAGCAATTGGTGACTTCAAGAACACTACCCACGTCCAAACCAAGAAGCTGCCCAGTAACCAGGGCAGGTGAGAACTCCTTGCAATGCTTTATTATCTTCAAAATAACCTGTATCATGTATTATAAGTATAACTTACTAGAAAATTCAATTACAGGCCACATGAAACATGGTGACAAACGGCCAGGAAACTCAAAATATAGCAACCGTTAAGTTGCAATCAATCTTTGATTGACAGGTTCAAAATTGATTTAAGAATATAGCTGTCCTATCTTTTATCACAAAATCATGCAGATGACTAAAAGGATGATAAATTGATCTGCAGTTGCTACTTTTTACCTATACCCCAAGCCACAAGGCCTACGGCAGCCCCAATATATTGCCCACTCACGTAAAACTGTTTCTTAAAAGAAAAGATTAGCTTAAAATCAACCCTAAATCAAAGAGCAGAAACTGGGCATATTGTACTATTCCAAGGGCATTAAATCTTCCCAACATTGAACATACCAGTCCTTCAATCTGAACGACTCTGAGCGGCGGCGTGGCCTCCTCCGTGACCGCCACTTGCAGAAAAGATCTCGTCGCAGCTGCATAGCAACAAAGCCAGCAGAACGTCAATCGTTACGAACCAAATAACAATTGATGAACAGACGAAGCAAGAGCAGAGTATACGCACCGTTCGCCATGAAATATTGAGAGAGAGAGCTGTGAGAGATTAATCAAGCTGAGTAACTCCCTTGCTGAACACAAATCAACAAAACCCTAACTTTCAGAATTGTTCAAAATTGGCCTTCAGAGGTTTATTATATTGGGTTTCGATAATGGGCTGTGTAAGTAGGCCCATATAAATAGTTTGCTTCAAGTTATAACCCATTCTTCATCTTTTTCCTTCTCTTCTTTTGAGATAATTAGTAATTTAAGCAATAAATGTTTATTTCTGTCTAGAGAGAAAAATTTAGGCTATAAAATTGTCAAATTTCAAAATAATTTGAAATAAATTTATCTAAAATTAATTCTATAATCAAAATTTGTGGGTCCTTTAATCTAACATGGAATCAGTTTTTAATTTGCTCTTACCATAAATTTTTAATAGGTTACATATCTCGATTGTTTTCCGTTTGACTTATAAGAATTATAAACTCTTCTAGCAAATTGGCAAAATAACAAGAGAAAACCAAAAGAGATTGAGGAGACGTTAAAGAGAGGTGGTTGTGTTCGTGTTCGTTTTCGTTTTATTAATTTTCCAAAATATGATCGGGAATAAATCTAGAGTCATTCGAATCTCAATCAGGTTTCTTCAGAGTTATTTCAACACACAAGTTCACAACAATAATATTAATTTCACTCGGTTATTTCCAGATATAACCTAAAATAAACAAACTATTCAAGTGTATGACTAACTAAGCTGAAGCAACACTTAATATTTTAAGCATTTGCCTCATCCATAAAATTGGCATCCAAAACTCAACCACAAATAACGAAAAAGGGGCAGGGACAAACAGATATTACCTAAACTGTGGTTTTTTTCAATAAAAGAAGAAAAAAATACAAGCATTGTGCATTTCTGCCAACTGATAGGAGGCATCACCTCTCAATCAGAGGCGAAACCTTTTCTTTACAGACATGAGTTAAATAAGAATTGAGAATGCTTATTGGTCCTATACTGTAGTTTCTGGGCAAAAGAAAATAATAAGATACAACATGTCTAGCTCGACGATGGCCACCACGGCAACATCTTCATACTCTTCTCCGATCCCATGGTGCACCAAATCGAGCCACTGCACAATATATAATATGCAAACATCCATTGAGCAAGGTTTATTCAGATGAATTTCAAATATGGAACTTTCTGAATCAGATGGATGCAATGTGCATTAGAATAAATAGACGCAGAAATGAACCTTAAGGGGGTCCAAGCTAGTGCACTCTTAGTTTATTGATTTTTCAAATTTCGTGATTGTCAATTTGACTCATAATAATGAATATACCAAACTTTTTAGGAAGTAACTCGATAGGCCCAAATAGGGACAAATGTTAACCAGAAAAGTGGGAAAAAAACATAATTGACTCACTTATATTCAATCCTCGTTTTGGAATTTCCACATTCGCTATTTATCTTGTGTTTCTATCTATTCTTACTGAAATTGCTGCACCTTGTAGAAACAACTAGTTTAGCTATAGTATTTTGCACTAATATTCAGTGAGCACAATCAAATTTATTTGAACTGCACGAGTACAACGTTATGTTTTTTGTAGCGTCTTTCCTATAAGCATGAGACGAGTTTCAACAACAAAGACCAGAAAGAAAGAAATTGCAAATGAAACTATTCATTTCGTTACAAACTCCATTGTTGAGCTAAAGGCTCTTGAAGTATTCGTTTATTAATGGAAATTATTGAAGACTATATGGAATAACTGACCTCTATTATTCTCCTTTCCAATCTGTCAATTCACTGCCGGGTACATACAGCTTTTTTACTCTTTCTTCAGACTCAACGTCATTCACCATACCCCGGCATCTAGAAGATCCACAGTGACAAGCTAGCCGTTCACCAATTGAAAAAAATCTGCAACACAAGAAAACAAATGATTATACTAGTATTGACAGACAAAAAATATATATGAAAGCTGGATGAGGTAGAAAACCTGTAATCATATGTCAGTTCTTCGCCACAATTAATATCTCGCTTCGCAAATATTATTATGTGGTCATGGTCGTTGACACTAATAACTCTCGAATAACAATTCGGCTGAAAGAGGAAACAGTTAGTCTTCTCAGGTCAATTTAAAACGAAACGGTGAAGGTAATAAAATTCAACACATACTTCACATGAATGGTTAATCAAATGTGCTATGCTTCCCGCCTTGGTGGCATCTATCACACGTTCATCATCAATCCGGAACATATAAGTTCCAGCCCCCTACATGGTACAAATATTAATATGTAAGGGTACCAAGAATCATCACAAACAAATGGTATTTCGATAAGCTAAAGGGGCTGAGATAAAATGAAGCGAATAATGCCACACAGCAGAAATATTTATCACAGGAAGCTACAGGAGAAGATGCAATTCTATTACGGAATGTGGAATGAAAGTACGTGCTTACCACTAATTTATTGTAAGACAAATGTTCTCTTTTGTCGGCTACTGAAGCCCGAATAAGTTCCCCAGTATACTCGATCACCTTAAATGCAACAAAACGGCAACTTAATAGGTTGAACCTCAAAAACTAGAAAGAGGTGGTTGTCAAAGCAAGTTACCATGTCTCCAGCTCTATATGGAAGTTTAGTGAAGACACCAAAACCATGTATACGGGACTTCCCTGTGACCAAATATTTTCAACGGTAAATGATTAAATAGAGTACTTCTAATTTAATGCATTAAAGGCAAGATAATGGAACTCATGCCCATGAAAGAGAAACCTTAACAAGAAAACAATTAGGAATCAAAACTAAAGTACTAGTATAAGAAATTTTACCATATGCCAGTATCCTCCTATAGGTCTGGCTCATGTTGTTGTACTTGTCGGCCACTGAAAGAATCTCACCAGACGGCTTAAGTTGCAAGCTTCTTAGCTTCAGAAGGTCTACAGTGTGCTTGGAACTACCAGGTTCGTTGGAGGACATATGACGGCTGAACCCACCTGGTATATGTGGCACATTCTCCACATACAATCGCTTTGACGAAGGACCATCTTGTCCCTTGTTCGCCCGCTTCTTCTTGTAATCATAAATTTCTAACAGACAGGAAAAAAGAGAAATCAGATATCCATGAAGGCAGTTCTAATGTATTTCCAAAGAGAAATCCTCCTAAACATAGAGCAATCCTACTAACAGCTTTAGTTATTATTTAGTAAATTAATTCCAGAAACAGAAGCAGAAGCAGTGCGTAGAAAAGCTTAGAGCAGAACTTAGACCCAAGCAGTTTGATTTAGTAAAATCCTACCTATTCTGTCAAGCTACACAGAGTTTACGCCTCTTATTGAATTCCAAAATAAAAAATTAATAGCTATATCACACGATTAGAGAAGATCTTTTCTAACAGATCAAAAAAAAAATCATAAATCTGAAAATCTCATCAAAATTTGGGAGAATGGTATAATTGACTGTACCAGTACGAGCGCAACCGCTAGGGTTTACTGGTGGAATATACTCAGCATGTTCATCTTGACTGGTCTTTTCTCCAATTCGTTTGTGTTTAGGCATATGTTCATTAGACTTGGGCCTGTGTCTCTCACAGAAAGAAAGAAGCTGAATGGACTGATACTCCTCATCCTCATCGAGAGGAGCCGTATGTACTCTATCCATGTCCTCAGGCTACATATAAAATACAAGAACCAAGTAAGAGTTTCCACAACTAATGGAGTATGCTTAAGCACATGATTTAAATACACAAACATCATACCTCAAGGCAAAAGCCGGCAGCACGCGCACAGAGGGGGTGGTATGCCACACGACAATTATGGTTGGAGCACTGAAGAGACACATTATATATAAATATAATGAAATAGATGCGTAAGTTTAGATTTTCAGAAGAAGAAAAATGAGGATGCACATGGCAAAGTTTCTAAACAAGCATTGTCAGGACTCAGGAGAATATGAAATAACATAAAATGTAAACTGAGCAAAACAATCACCACCATAACTCATCAGTAGAGTTAATAGATTAGTTCCATAAAAAAAAAAAAAATAGCATTTCAGGAGAAGGGGGGAAAATAAATCATTTGTCAAGGATCACGAAGAATAAAAGAGTCAGCCTTACAAATTAGCTAATGGAACACAAAAATCCAGGATTACCAATCCCAAAAACACACTGCAAGATGTGGGAACAGATATTGCTAGCATTTTATGCAAATGAGCCATTTGCTTCATCAAATGACAATATGCAGATGTATAAAACATTATTACACTTAAATCAGAAACATGAATTTTGTTGACAAAGGCATTATAAAAGTTTGGGATCCAAAGTGGAAGGATAATGTACAAAACTAAGGCCATGCCACCGCAACAAAAGCACACATTTCCAAGAATGCATATTCAAAACAAATTGCATAACAATCAATGTTTTAGTTTCATAAGGAAAAAAAAAAGTGAATAAAGTCATGTAAAAGGCAACATCAGCTGACCACAAAAAACAATATCTACCTGGATGCACGCTCCATGAGAAACGTGACAGATGCTACACAATAGCTTCCACCGGTCCTTCACAGAAAATAAGAACTATCAGCTAATGTTCAATCATGTAGATTTCTTAACTAATGCCATCCAATAAAACTGCAGAATAAGTGAATAACACATTCCTCCCATGAGGAAATATCTGCAAATTTGATCATAAAAAAAAAAGTAGCGCAAGTATGCTTCTCCGTGATTGGTAATCAGCTGGGATACACAAAAAAACTTCAAAGCTACAAGAGGAAAACCTAGAAAGAGAGGAGATACCTTATTGATTCGACAAAGCCCATCAATGGGTTCCATATTTTTAATATCTGATAAACATGTTTCTGCATGAAAATAAATGATAAGCAAAGAATTTTATCCCCATAAAGAAATAAATTTGTACGTTGTAGGAAAAAAATAGAAACCCGGAATCCATATAGCGCAGGCCAGATGAGCCCAACGGCCATCAGTGGTTGGTTTCATAGCACCTCCTGAAATTAAATTCATTCAGACCATCAAGTTGGTTTTATTTAATGCTTATTGAATACAGCAAATGGACCCAATGAAGAAGTTGAAAGATTAAATGTGGTATTAATCTTTTAAGTACCTACAACAGGACAAATGCAGCAGAAAGGAGATTCAGGAGCTCCGGGACGGCATAAGTTGCATAACCAAAGCACTCCACCAGTGGGCTCTAGTTCCCCGTAGCATTTAGCATGCACCTGAGCAGGTATACAGAACATAAAAATGAGATAGCAGGAAACTCAACAAAAATCCAGAAACAGTAAAGTGACAGAAATCTTGAGACAAAAAAGGCAATCAAAGACAATTAGCAAAACAAACAAAAACTAAAACCAATGGCGAAACATCAAAGCAAGAGAAATTACTGGAGTCTAAAGAATTTGTAGCATAATGTACAGGATATCAGTTTAAAACTGTCTCCAACAACAAAGTAGCTGATGCAATGTCAGGCTACCTTGCTCAGAAAAATCAAGTTAAGACAGAGGAAACTCCTGGTAGCTTATTGAACATCAACTGCAAGCCTTCAGAGTTCAGTATAAGAAAAGATTTGTCGATTGTTTGTTTTTAGTTCAGGTAATATAGATTAGCAAGCTTCTATAACTTTTGTGGGTGGGTTGTGAGGGGCAGAGAAGGGGAATAAGAAAAAAAATGAAACATGCAAAAAAGTTAAAGCAACTGAAAATATCTTAGAATTAATAGACATTAGAAAGGAATGTCACATGATCATAGTAACTTTTTTAATGAATAAGTCTTCCATAAAGCAGACCACCAAGATGGAATCAATCGAAGATTTTGATCGGTACAAGAGTCCTGCCCACAATTCAAGCAATACAAGTTTGCTAAAACCATTCAGGAGTTGTATAAAACTGAAATCAGTTCAAAAGAAATTAATTGAGTAAGTAAGCTTCTCTACATAACAATGGCAATAATTTTAGAGTATAAAATATGGAAGCTATTTATAACAATGATTCCTTGACAGATAGGAGGACCAACTTGCTATTTTAATGTAAATAACGAATCAATACCATTAATTTAAAGACAGCATAAATAAAGGCCGCAAGATACAGACTTACCATCATCCTGCACTTGTCACACTGAAGAAATAAGTTGTTCTCGTACTCCTGAAGAAAAATATTTGAAATCATCATATTCAACACTAGTGTAATATGGTTTTGCTGGTAATGCAATGGTGTTTAAATATATCAGAGAAAAAGCAGAGAACCACACTTCCTGGTAACTCAGGAAATCTAGACTTTAAGACCAGAAGAAAACATGAAAAGAAAGAAGTTGATTGAAACCTGAGTTAGGAGTCGATCATTTTCCAAAACAAATACCCTACCTCATCCATATGGCAAACGTTGCACTTATCAAGGTCCATCCAGGTAACTGTAACAGGTCTGTAACCAATAGATGAGTTTTTCGTTTTCTTATTGGCCAACTGGGAAGATTTCGTAGCTGATCGGGAATTGGACATCTCCTGTTAAATATAATACATCAATATGAAGGCTGAAAGGGCATAAGTTAGGCCATGTACAGTTCCACCACGAATGCACCATGCACCAAGTCAATTAAAAGGTAACAGCAATTCATCCATGCAGTCCCTAATGTAGCAAAAAGTAATGGCATAAATGAGCCAAAATGAGCATTGACTCTGACACTATATGAGCCTATTTCCTGGCGTAAAAATATGAGTTGACTGAGAATGATTATTGTCTGCAGAAACAAAAAATACACATAAAAAACAGAATGGAACAATCATACTCAAGTAGGTATGTATTCTGGTATTTAGTCATGTCATGGAGATATCACAACCACGTGCTTCAAATCTGCATCAATATTCAATTCTAGGCATGTGTAACAACTCATTGACTTTGTTACAAGTTGACAATATAACTCCATATTTTGCATGGAGCAGCAAGCAAGACTCGCCTCAGAAAGGTCAAGCACGCCATTCAGTTGGTTTTTTTGTCAATTTAATACAGAATTTTTTGAAGGCCGCATCACGGTGGACTCGAACCCAAAACTTTTGGCCTCAGGCATTAACCACTTTGCCACTAGGCTAACACACGCACACACACTATTCAGTTGTTACTGACCTAGAATGTTCACAGCTTACACTATATGGCCAGGAAAAATCCCAGCTTTTCTTTGAGTTAAAAGGAAATGGTTTCAGTTACAATTAAAACAAATTACAAATTATTAGATGTTGAGCGATCCTACAGCATACTTAAGCAATAGAACCTGCTTTGTTAAATTATTGGAACTCAAAAAAGTGTTGAAGTCGCATGAAAATCTGTTAGACGGTAAACTGCACTCCTGATTATCATTTGAAACATATATGAAAGTATGTAATTTTACCAAATGCTATGGTGAAGATGTGATTGCAAGATATTCAAATGCGGTTATCTAAAGAAATCCAATTTTCCAAATTCTTTTATCTTTTTCAACACATTTCACCATCCATTTTCTCCTCTAAATATTTTCTTCTTCTCCTCCGCCTCACCTCTTCAGTCCCCCTCAGGTCTGGCCCAAGGCCACGGGGATGTTGACGGCGGAGGCCACTCCTGCCTTTGTAAGTAACCGTGCCAAGTCCCATTTTTTGCTTGTTCATTTTCCACAATGCTATAGTAGCTTGCTCACCATGTCTCTCTCTCTGCTTGTTGATCTTTTACCTCGCCCAAGGTAGCTTGCTGGTGATGGATGGGGTAGATCTGAAGGAAAAGTGATGTTTTTGCAATGTTGACAGGAATATGACGAGAAAGGTGGTGAAGATTTTAAGAAGAGTGTTAATGGAATAGTAAATGCTGTGGCGGACAGAGAAGGGAAGACAAAGAAGGCAGAAACTGAAATGCTAAGCAAGGAAGGAGGAAAGAAGGCACAAAGAAGGAACAGGAAAGGAAGAAGGTGAAAAGGCAGAAGCAGCAGGAGCCCTGAGCCAGAGGTTATGAAAGAAGATGGAGATAAAGCAGAAAATTCAATTGCAAAACAAGACGGCTGATTACAAAAGGATTAAAGTAAATGGTCGAGATCAGTTTCTCCAGAGACCGCCGCCGTTTGGCTGAATATGATATTTTTTATATTTAGGGTTTTGAAATCAATGCCCACACCAACCTTTTTTGTAGAAGAGGTCTTAATGCACTGAGTTGGCCCATTAATGTTAGTCGAAGGTAAGAAACGGGAAATAAGTTCTGCAAATCGAATGGGCTATAATTCCTTGAAATATTTCGAAAGATTAATTTCTCTTATAACTATAGAAATTATGAGGTTCATAAATTACCAGACTCGGGCTTCCTTAAGGGGAGTTTTGACTCTTGAGAACTACAAAGAGGAAAATAGAATCTAGTTTCGTATCCAAGGACACAGAAATTGCAGGGAAATCATTTTTTCAATTCATAAGAAAAAAGAATATATAAGATGTATGAGAACATGACTGTCCAACTCATTGCTGTTCATTGAAGCACTAGAAAAATGATAAACTTTTTAAGCATCACCTTGTTACCAATAGTGCAAAGTTGTAAAAAACTCACAATGGAAAAATGTAACCAAAAATAGAACACTCCATAGGATACGCAAATGCAAATAAAAAAAATTAAAAAAATTAAAAAGGAATGAGTTAACAGTCTCAAACTGATCATTTACAGTTACATGTATTCTCATATCCTGACGTCAGCATATCCGATGTGTCACGAGATATTTTGACAAGCAAACTAGGTATAGAGTGGTAAGTAAATTAAAGTAACTTAGCTGACTATAAAACAAGATGCCTATGATTTTAGAGTAATTAGTGCAAGTTAAGATGGTGAATAAGTACCTTTATGAGTCTGGAAACTTTTGGGTGGGAAAAACCAAACATACAAGAACCAGGAGAAAATTTCTGATCAGCTTTATAGTCTTTATTTCTGATTTGCACAATCCTTATCTTTTTGAAAATTTTATTCCAGCAAGCTGATGGAGTTGGTCCGTTGAACTGCAAAATGAAGACAATCAACAATAGAACAAGGCTGAATTGAGCAGGCTCGTGAGTAGGCGCAAATAACTAAGAAAGGAACTTGAAGCAAAAAAGGAATGTGATATACCTATTTAATTAAAAAGAATTGACATGGTTGAATAAGATATAGTGGGGGCAAACAGAAGAAGAATCCTGTTATTTACAACTCACAATGAACAAATATATCTCAATAATCTAAGAGGATCACCTCTTAGCTTGGGTAAAAGTTAAACACAGCCACTTGACCAATATAAGATCCCTAGCTATAGCTAATTAGAAGAAATGAGAATATAGTATTCCCACACATGAGACAAGGTGAAGAGGAGGCGGAGCTTGTGGTGGCAGTTTTGGGAGCAGGTTGCAAGCATTGTTACTGGTCTTTTGGTTAGTGAACAGTAGTATGTGATGGATACAGACGATTTAGGAGTGGGAACTGCATGTTAGGATTTATTTTCTTGATACACGACATTGTACTTGATGAGGTGGCAAGTGCTCAATCCCTCTGACGAGACATGTCAAAATTTTGATGCCGGAAATGTATCGCGGGACATTTTGGGGAAATTTGTGAAACATTGGGTAATGTTATTAGTTAAACGTTTGGACATTTTTTATTAAAACGGTAAAATGTTGGGACACTTATTGAATGATCAAGTTCTTAAACAGTGAGGCTCCTGCCGTCATATCCATAACTAAGGTTCCTCCAAAGCAACTGGTTATTTAAGACTATATAGAGGTATTTTCTGTCTTTCTCACTCAAAAAACCGAGAGGACAACCAGCTTTGTGCTAACCTAATCAGCTCCATCCTTGGAACGAAAAGCAAGCATCACAAAATCATGCTGCTTCTACTTTTACTAAGCCATCTGGCAAGATAACTCTTCCACAGAAACTCACAACTTTCCCAGCTTATTTGAAATACGAAAAACTAAATACAAACTTCAGGCAGGGAAGGCATAACTTCACAGAAGGAAAATAGAAAGGCAAATAAAAAGGAGAATACACAGAAAATATAAGACGGGGCAAAACAAATAAAATAGCTTTATCTGATACCTCTTCTCCATTTTCTCCTGTAACTTTAAATAGAGGCCTGGTCCTCGAGTCAGCATCTCTCAGTACTTCCATCTTATACATAGTATGCACAGTTGGATCTGAAGCAGAAAGTGAAAAGTAAAATGATAGAAGTGATGAGGGAGTAAGAAGTAAAAAATAATGAGCAAAATTACATAACAGCAAACACCTTTACGACTATTAATTACCTGTTAAAGATGAAAACATCCTCAAAGCAGTGTATCCCTCAGGCCATATGAATTTCTCATTTTGAAAATTACCAGTGTCTCTGACAATTTTTCCTGCATAATGATTCACATGCACAAAGTGGTTGTCAATTATATCGTGGATCTCCTGCCTCGTTAGATAAGCTGGATTAATTGATACCTCAACATGGACGAGTAATTAACCAATGCAGGCCCTAAGCACTAAGGAACACCACAGTATATTGTAGCTCTGCAGGTCCTTACTACATATTCGATAGCACAATGTAGTGACCAGACCAGACCAAAACTAACTAAGCCTAATATAACAAGAAAAAGCAGCAAATGCTGCAACATATTATCAACATGAGAAAATTAACAAGACTTACCAAGGCTTACTATTTGCAACTCTCCATCTTCCAATGGGCAGCTCTTGAGATCATCAAGTTTCTTGAGTATCTCATCATGGCTCATGGACTCACCATCCGAGTCAGCACCATCTTCATTCTCCCCACTTCTATTATCACTCACATCACCGTCAACACCATCTCGCAGCTGCTGCATTCTTTCTGGTAGCCTCTGTTCGCTAAGATATCTGATCACAACAGCTAATTTAGATAATTTCAAGGAAATATACTAGTATACTACTGAAATAAATGACAAAAAGATATTACTTGGAAGTGATAAACAGACATCTCGTTTTCATAATCCTAACTTAGAATAGTAACATTAAAAACTGGGACATTTTGCCTGAAATAGATTGACGACAAATGTCCTTTCCCCAGGGTGATTTACTAAGATATCTGATCACAACGGCTAATTTAGATAATCTCAAGGAAATACACTACTGAAATATTGTCTCCCTCTAGCTTTTCTTTTCCTTCAGACATAATTAACAAAATTATTCTAAAGAGTATCTGACAGCATTTGTACTGAAACAACAAAATACCACTGATAATCTAAGAATTTCGATGAAAAACACTCACACTTTTGCCTCCTCCAATCCTCTAACGAAAGTTGGTTTCTTGCACTTCGAATGAAAGGACGAAAGAAGGCCCTTGAGGAAAGAGATAACTTGTTTCCGCGCAACCCTGATAATTAGCAGATAGAAATGAAGAAAATTGTCTAGATTATTGTAAGTGTTAACAAATTTTTAGCAAAATGATACCTCTCCAAAAACTGCTATGCAGTCTAAACTAGTATTTTAAAAAATCTTCAACTTGAAGTCATTAATAATACCTAGCAAAGTCATGGGTACCAAAGAACTGTACAAGGACAGACTTTTCTCCAGAAATTTTGTTTAATCCCTTGTGTTTACTCACATGAGATTCATCTAAACGATTGCTGGCCATACAGCATGTCCTATATCAGAGAAAATACAGGTCTCAGAAAATTATTAGAAGACTTGTATAAATTAGAAAGTAGTGCAACAATTACAGACAATTACAAACTGACAAAAAATTAAAGAGAGCCACGGGCAGCCAGCATTTATTGCAACATAAAGAAACAGAACATGGAAGAACACAAATTCCCTGACCTTGTGAAAATAGAAAATATGTTACAAAGGGTAATCATAATAGAAATAATAAGATTATGTGCAACAGATCCCAAGTTCTCAACCTCACAGCTTACATTGCAGAGGCCAAATTGTTAAAGTAAAATAAAATATTCCATAAAAGTTTACCCTCATTCAGCGAGGGCCACAGAGCAAACTAAAATCAAGAGCAAGAAAGAAAATTCCAACTCCAGTTAAGAATTTGCAATAACAAATGAAAATTAAAGATATTAATCATTTAAACATCGTATTAAAAATTACTCGAACCCACAGAAATAAGTACTACAAGCCTCATCCTGATGTAAAATTCTAATTTCATTGGTGAGTCCAACTTTTTTAAAAGCACTTCAAAATTCAAATGTACAGAGGAGCTGGAAATGATAAGCTTACAGCTTTTATACACTAAATGAGCATGATAATAACTTGAGAATAAATTTGACAATTCTACACCCCTGGTGATGCGTGAAAATGCAAATGCTATAAATTACCAGGCAGCAAACCATATCTGCACCATCTTACTGATATCAAAGTTTATGTACCTTTAAACTTTTACTTATTTGAACTCATCAGATATCAAAGCTCATAAATGGACTGAACTATAATAACCAGGTACTGCAATCCACGGATAGACCAGCTGTTTAACTTAAATGCAAAATCAGAAGCAGATAGAGACGAACCAGTAAGTTTAGCCCAAATTAGATCACCAGTCTCGATATCTTGGCAATCATCATCTAAACTAGCAGCCAAAACCATCATCTCGTTAGCATCAAGTTCATCAGCTTCGGAACTCTTTTGACATAACTTCAACTCCATGCTTTGAATATCCTTGAAAGAAACACGAAACTTTATCGCTCATTTGATAAAACAATATCTTCTTCCTCTCCATCCTCATACTTCACCTGCATAGCTCTCCGCATATTACCAATGTGCCCACATTAACATATTAAAAATGTAAAGCAAAAGAGCATTACATGGTGCCGACCAGTCTCAGAGTTGTATCCTGTTATCTGGCCAATGTACCAGCTTGCATCCAGTGGCCAGTACACCTGTTCCATTTAGCTCCAAATACATTTAGCAACAATTTGCACATGAAGTCGGAGTGATCAATTACATGTGAAAAATTAAACAGATTGTCCAATTGTTTCCACAGCAGATTCAGAAACTGAAGTCTGAAATGAAAATGTCGATTTTCAAAACGATTCCAAATGTGCATGTGCTTATGACTGTTAATGGTTATTGAAGTTCTTACCTTGCATTGTAACTCAATGAACTTCTTTGGATCAACACCCTCAAAACTCAGCCTACACCCAAACAACAAAGTGGAGACACCATCAAAAAATCATAAATCTGCAAACTTGAGCAGCTAGAAGAAATGCAACACATACCAGACCCATTTCTTTGTCCGTAGAGCTCCTGAATTCTTTACATCAATTTCCAAAGAATCATTTTTTCGTTTTCTCGTCTTACTATTATTAACAATCTTAAACACATTCCTACTTTCCTAGTATTTTTACAATTATTTTGTCAAGATCATCACTCAACGACGTTGGATCATCTGATTTTCCCAACAACTTACAATCACTCCCCACTTCCACGGCCTCCTCCCACTCCCCATTCTCCTCCGCTTAATGCCAGCCCTCTCTCCCCTTCCATCAACCTCCAATTCCTTCAATTCCACATCCAACCCTCCAAAAGCAGCCCCTTCAGAAAATTGGTGTTCTCCGCCCTCTTCCGCCGCCTCGAGTAAACAATAGCGAAATGAGGCTCCAACGTGATCGGGCACTTCTTCAATTGATCATGCCCGTTCATTTGGGGTGGTTTGCGTGCAGCAGCCTTGACCTTCTTCGATCCGGAAGCGGTGACGCAGGAGAGGTAGCAGAGTACACGTCGCAGAGCGGGATGTACTTGAGGGCGCGCCCCTCTGTGAAATTCATCGTCGTCACCAGCTTCGCGGCGCCGTTTTCAGGTAATGCATCAGCAGCCATGGCTAGAAAACCGGGAAGCGAGAAGAGAGAAAAGGTGGAATCTTTTCCCAGTTTTTTCTTTTTCTTCTTCACCTATCTGTTGGGAATGAGATATTTTTTATTAGGGTTTTTCAATGGCGGAAACAAAAATCGATTTCCCGCCGTTGGCACCTGACGAGGGGCTACTGTGCCTGTGGCTTTATATATAGTACTACATGCCAGCGCGTCTCCTTTGACAGGTGTGAATTACAGAAACAATTTTGAGCAAAAGATGACGAAACTATTCTAACAATCCTTCGTCAGTTCTGGTTCTGATTATTATCAATGCTCGCTTTTATTTTAGATAAAATAATTTTTTTCTACAGTTGTGGAAAATATCCCCCTCTCTTTCTCTTTCCATGTATATTAAAAATAAACTGATTAATTCAGACACATTCAATTTCTCAATATTCGAAACATTAGAATATCGTCTCTGTCTTCGTTTAGTTTGTCGGGAATCGGATGAATTGTGTAAATTTTACAGGATTCAGGTGAAGAAATATAAATATAATACATCGTGCTGCATTTTTGTAATAGGTTAATCAGTGTTATTTAACTGAAAAGATTATTGTTGATGAAGAACTTGCAGTGAAACCAAATAGTTTTTGGAGAATTCGTGGAATGTCAAGTTTCAAATATGGGACAAAGGCGGAGTGAGTTACTTGAGTCTTCGACATAGATCCATGCAAAATAGGTTTGTGGAAATTTCACGAACGGAGTATCTGACAGCATTTGTACTGAAACAACAAAATACCACTGATAATCTAAGAATTTCGATGAAAAACACTCACACTTTTGCCTCCTCCAATCCTCTAACGAAAGTTGGTTTCTTGCACTTCAATGAAAGGACGAAAGAAGGCCCTTGAGGAAAGAGATAACTTGTTTCAGCAACCCTGATAATTAGCATATAGAAATGAAGAAAATTGTCTAGATTATTGTAAGTGTTAACAAAGTTTTAGCAAAATGATACCTCTCCAAAAACTGCTATGCAGTCTAAACTAGTATTTTAAAAAATCTTCAACTTGAAGTCATTAATAATACCTAGCAAAGTCATGGGTGCCAAAGAACTGTACAAGGACAGACTTTTCTCCAGAAATTTTGTTTAATCCCTTGTGTTTACTCACATGAGATTCATCTAAAACGATTGCTGGCCATACAGCATGTCCTATATCAGAGAAAAATACAGGTCTCAGAAAATTATTAGAAGACTTGTATAAATTAGAAAGTAGTGCAACAATTACAGACAATTACAAACTGACAAAAAATTAAAGAGAGCCACGGGCAGCCAGCATTTATTGCAACATAAAGAAACAGAACATGGAAGAACACAAATTCCCTGACCTTGTGAAAATAGAAAATATGTTACAAAGGGTAATCATAATAGAAATAATAAGATTATGTGCAACAGATCCCAAGTTCTCAACCTCACAGCTTACATTGCAGAGGCCAAATTGTTAAAGTAAAATAAAATATTCCATAAAAGTTTACCCTCATTCAGCGAGGCCACAGAGCAAACTAAAATCAAGAGCAAGAAAGAAAATTCCAACTCCAGTTAAGAATTTGCAATAACAAATGAAAATTAAAGATATTAATCATTTAAACATCGTTAAAAATTACTCGAACCCACAGAAATAAGTACTACAAGCCTCATCCTGATGTAAAATTCTAATTTCATTGGTGAGTCCAACTTTTTAAAAGCACTTCAAAATTCAAATGTACAGAGGAGCTGGAAAGGATAAGCTACAGCTTTTATACACTAAATGAGCATGATAATAACTTGAGAATAAATTTGACAATTCTACACCCCTGGTGATGCGTGAAAATGCAAATGCTATAAATTACCAGGCAGAAAACCATATCTGCACCATCTTACTGATATCAAAGTTTATGTACCTTTAAACTTTTACTTATTTGAACTCATCAGATATCAAAGCTCATAAATGGACTGAACTATAATAACCAGGTACTGCAATCCACCGGATAGACCAGCTGTTTAACTTAAATGCCCCCCCCCCCCCCCCCCCCCCCCCCCCCCCCCCCCCCCCCCCCCCCCCCCCCCCCCCCCCCCCCCCCCCCCCCCCCCCCCCCCCCCCCCCCCCTCAAAACTCAGCCTACACCCAAACAACAAAGTGGAGACACCATCAAAAATCATAAATCTGCAAACTTGAGCAGCTAGAAGAAATGCAACACATACCAGACCCATTTCTTTGTCCGTAGAGCTCCTGAATTCTTTACATCAATTTCCAAAGAATCATTTTTCGTTTTCTCGTCTTACTATTATTAACAATCTTAAACGCATTCCTACTTTCCCTAGTATTTTTACAATTATTTTTGTCAAGATCATCACTCAACGACGTTGGATCATCTGATTTTCCCAACAACTTACAATCACTCCCCACTTCCACGGCCTCCTCCCACTCCCCATTCTCCTCCGCTTAATGCCAGCCCTCTCCCTTCCATCAACCTCCAATTCCTTCAATTCCACATCCAACCCTCCAAAAGCAGCCCTTCAGAAAATTGGTGTTCTCCGCCCTCTTCCGCCGCCTCGAGTAAACAATAGCGAAATGAGGCTCCAACGTGATCGGGCACTTCTTCAATTGATCATGCCCGTTCATTTGGGGTGGTTTGCGTGCAGCAGCCTTGACCTTCTTCGATCCGGAAGCGGTGACGCAGGGAGAGGTAGCAGAGTACACGTCGCAGAGCGGGATGTACTTGAGGGGCGCGCCCCCTCTGTGAAATTCATCGTCGTCACTCAGCTTCGCGGCGCCGTTTTCAGGTAATGCATCAGCAGCCATGGCTAGAAAACCGGGAAGCGAGAAGAGAGAAAAGGTGGAATCTTTTTCCCAGTTTTTTTCTTTTTCTTCTTCACCTATCTGTTGGGAATGAGATATTTTTTATTAGGGTTTTTCAATGGCGGAAACAAAATCGATTTCCGCCGTTGGCACCTGAAGAGGGGCTACTGTGCCTGTGGCTTTATATATAGTACATGCCAGCGTCTCCTTTGACAGGTGTGAATTACAGAAACAATTTTGAGCAAAAGATGACGAAACTATTCTAACAATCCTTCTTCAGTTCTGGTTCTGATTATTATCAATGCTCGCTTTTATTTTAGATAAAATAATTTTTTCCTACAGTTGTGGAAAATATCCCCTCTTTGTCTTTCCATGTATTTAAAAATAAACTGATTAATTCAGACACATTCAATTTCTCAATATTCGAAACATTAGAATATCGTCTCTGTCTTCGTTTAGTTTGTCGGGAATCGGATGAATTGTGTAAATTTTACAGGATTCAGGTGAAGAAATATAAATATAATACATCGTGCTGCATTTTTGTAATAGGTTAATCAGTGTTATTTAACTGAAAAGATTATTGTTGATGAAGAACTTGCAGTGAAACCAAATAGTTTTTGGAGAATTCGTGGAATGTCAAGTTTCAAATATGGGACAAAGGCGGAGTGAGTTACTTGAGTTTCGACATAGATCCATGCAAAATAGGTTTGTGGAAATTTCACGAACGTCGAGTTTGAAATATGGGACAAAGGACGAAGTAAGTTACGCTTGACATGATCCACGCAAAATAGGTTTGTTGAGATTCCGTGGAACGTCGAAGTTTCAAATATGGGACGAAGGATAAGTTTGCTACGTCGACATAGATCCATGTAAAAGGACCACGACGCTAAACGATTAATTGCTCGCACGATTTGCACGTGTCAAAATAAAAATAGAGATAACTTGTTTCAAGCAACCCTGATAATTAGCATATAGAAATGAAGAAAATTGTCTAGATTATTGTAAGTGTTAACAAAGTTTTAGCAAAATGATACCTCTCCAAAACTGCTATGCAGTCTAAACTAGTATTTTAAAAATCTTCAACTTGAAGTCATTAATAATACCTAGCAAAGTCATGGGTGCCAAAGAACTGTACAAGGACAGACTTTTCTCCAGAAATTTTGTTTAATCCCTTGTGTTTACTCACATGAGATTCATCTAAAACGATTGCTGGCCATACAGCATGTCCTATATCAGAGAAAAATACAGGTCTCAGAAAATTATTAGAAGACTTGTATAAATTAGAAAGTAGTGCAACAATTACAGACAATTACAAACTGACAAAAAATTAAAGAGAGCCACGGGCAGCCAGCATTTATTGCAACATAAAGAAACAGAACATGGAAGAACACAAATTCCCTGACCTTGTGAAAATAGAAAATATGTTACAAAGGGTAATCATAATAGAAATAATAAGATTATGTGCAACAGATCCCAAGTTCTCAACCTCACAGCTTACATTGCAGAGGCCAAATTGTTAAAGTAAAATAAAATATTCCATAAAAGTTTACCCTCATTCAGCGAGGCCACAGAGCAAACTAAAATCAAGAGCAAGAAAGAAAATTCCAACTCCAGTTAAGAATTTGCAATAACAAATGAAAATTAAAGATATTAATCATTTAAACATCGTATTAAAATTACTCGAACCCACAGAAATAAGTACTACAAGCCTCATCCTGATGTAAAATTCTAATTTCATTGGTGAGTCCAACTTTTAAAAGCACTTCAAAATTCAAATGTACAGAGGAGCTGGAAAGGATAAGCTTACAGCTTTTATACACTAAATGAGCATGATAATAACTTGAGAATAAATTTGACAATTCTACACCCCTGGTGATGCGTGAAAATGCAAATGCTATAAATTACCAGGCAGAAAACCATATCTGCACCATCTTACTGATATCAAAGTTTATGTACCTTTAAACTTTTACTTATTTGAACTCATCAGATATCAAAGCTCATAAATGGACTGAACTATAATAACCAGGTACTGCAATCCACCGGATAGACCAGCTGTTTAACTTAAATGCAAAATCAGAAGCAGATAGAGACGAACCAGTAAGTTTAGCCCAAATTAGATCACCAGTCTCGATATCTTGGCAATCATCATCTAAACTAGCAGCCAAAACCATCATCTCGTTAGCATCAAGTTCATCAGCTTCGGAACTCTTTTGACATAACTTCAACTCCATGCTTTGAATATCCTTGAAAGAAACACGAAACTTTATACGTTCATTTGATAAAACAATATCTTCTTCCTCTCCATCCTCATACTTCACCTGCATAGCTCTCCGCATATTACCAATGTGCCCACATTAACATATTAAAAATGTAAAGCAAAAGAGCATTACATGGTGCCGACCAGTCTCAGAATTGTATCCTGTTATCTGGCCAATGTACCAGCTTGCATCCAGTGGCCAGTACACCTGTTCCATTTAGCTCCAAATACATTTAGCAACAATTTGCACATGAAGTCGGAGTGATCAATTACATGTGAAAATTAAACAGATTGTCCAATTGTTTCCACAGCAGATTCAGAAACTGAAGTCTGAAATGAAAATGTCGATTTTCAAAACGATTCCAAATGTGCATGTGCTTATGACTGTTAATGGTTATTGAAGTTCTTACCTTGCATTGTAACTCAATGAACTTCTTTGGATCAACACCCTCAAAACTCAGCCTACACCCAAACAACAAAGTGGAGACACCATCAAAAAATCATAAATCTGCAAACTTGAGCAGCTAGAAGAAATGCAACACATACCAGACCCATTTCTTTGTCCGTAGAGCTCCTGAATTCTTTACATCAATTTCCAAAGAATCATTTTTTCGTTTTCTCGTCTTACTATTATTAACAATCTTAAACGCATTCCTACTTTCCCTAGTATTTTTACAATTATTTTTGTCAAGATCATCACTCAACGACGTTGGATCATCTGATTTTCCCAACAACTTACAATCACTCCCCACTTCCACGGCCTCCTCCCCACTCCCCATTCTCCTCCGCTTAATGCCAGCCCTCTCTCCCCTTCCATCAACCTCCAATTCCTTCAATTCCACATCCAACCCCTCCAAAAGCAGCCCCTTCAGAAAATTGGTGTTCTCCGCCCTCTTCCGCCGCCTCGAGTAAACAATAGCGAAATGAGGCTCCAACGTGATCGGGCACTTCTTCAATTGATCATGCCCGTTCATTTGGGGTGGTTTGCGTGCAGCAGCCTTGACCTTCTTCGATCCGGAAGCGGTGACGCAGGGAGAGGTAGCAGAGTATACGTCGCAGAGCGGGATGTACTTGAGGGGCGCGCCCCCTCTGTGAAATTCATCGTCGTCACTCAGCTTCGCGGCGCCGTTTTCAGGTAATGCATCAGCAGCCATGGCTAGAAAACCGGGAAGCGAGAAGAGAGAAAAGGTGGGATCTTTTTCTCAGTTTTTTTCTTTTTTTCTTCTTCACCTATCTGTTGGGAATGAGATATTTTTTATTAGGGTTTTTCAATGGCGGAAACAAAAATCGATTTCCCGCCGTTGGCACCTGAAGAGGGGCTACTGTGCCTGTGGCTTTATATATAGTACATGCCAGCGCGTCTCCTTTGACAGGTGTGAATTACAGAAACAATTTTGAGCAAAAGATGACGAAACTATTCTAACAATCCTTCTTCAGTTCTGGTTCTGATTATTATCAATGCTCGCTTTTATTTTAGATAAAATAATTTTTTCCTACAGTTGTGGAAAATATCCCCCTCTCTTTGTCTTTCCATGTATGTTAAAAATAAACTGATTAATTCAGACACATTCAATTTCTCAATATTCGAAACATTAGAATATCGTCTCTGTCTTCGTTTAGTTTGTCGGGAATCGGATGAATTGTGTAAATTTTACAGGATTCAGGTGAAGAAATATAAATATAATACATCGTGCTGCATTTTTGTAATAGGTTAATCAGTGTTATTTAACTGAAAAGATTATTGTTGATGAAGAACTTGCAGTGAAACCAAATAGTTTTTTGGAGAATTCGTGGAATGTCAAGTTTCAAATATGGGACAAAGGCGGGAGTGAGTTACTTCGAGTATTCGACATAGATCCATGCAAAATAGGTTTGTGGAAATTTCACGGAACGTCGAGTTTGAAATATGGGACAAAGGACGAAGTAAGTTACGTTGACATAGATCCATGCAAAATAGGTTTGTGGAGATTCCGTGGAACGTCGAGTTTCAAATATGGGACGAAGGGATAAGTTTGCTACGTCGACATAGATCCATGTAAAAGGACCACGACGCTAAACGTATTAATTGCTCGCACGATTTGCACGTGTCAAAATAAAAATAGATGAATAAGATAATGAATTTATGGTAAAATCAAATAGGTTTGTCAAAGATTCTCATAACATTGAATTTCAAATATGGGATGAAGGCCATAGTTAGTTACATCAGCCCAAATCCATGCAAAAGGACCATTACATATGACATATTAATTGCTCGATCGATTACATGTGTCAAATGAAAATAGATTATTAAGGTAAATTCTAAATGTTGGTGGCATTTTGATGGACAAGCTATTCCACGATAGAATTTAGATAATATTTGTTTATATGATTGAGGGTTACCTTTCTAACATATATTATAGTTTCAAAATAGAAAATATTCAATTATGTCGTGATATGTTGTCAGATGCCAATGACCTTTTTCGACATCCAAACTAGTTCCATGATGGAAAATATAAAATATTTGTTTATGTGGCTACATGTTTTTAAGTGGTCTTTTGATACACAAATAGTTTCTATCATTGATGTGGTTATATGGGTGCTTCCAATAGTAAATTTTTTTCTTCACAAAAACTAGCTAGCTTCTTGCCATTACAAATGTGATGTGTTGGCAAAAATCATGAACCTAACTACAGATAATAGAAGTCAAGTTTTATGAAATCCGTGCACTTTGAGTTACTGTGCATGTTGGGCACGCGCGACGCACACGATTGGCACGTGCACATCATGCGCACGTTGTGGTATGTACTAGCAATAATGTTTTTATTCGTTTTTTTGCTATAATTTGTTCTTAAATTTATAAAATTTGGTTAAGATAAAATATTGAATATACATATCAAACTAAAGACCATGACAATATTATTAATTTGACAAATCCTATGTAAAAAATGAATTTAAAATAAAAGATTATGAACATTTAAAGTTTAAATATTGGGGAAAAAATAACTCCTATTGCATATTTTTTAAATTAATTGTTCTTCGTATTTTATTATTTTAAAATATTTTTCTTTCTTTTTTCATATTCGCTGTTTTCTTTTTAGGTTTTCTTATTTTTGTTATTTTTAATTTGGTTTATCTTTTAAAAGCTTTTCATTGGTCAATTTTTTGTCTTTTTTAGTTTAATTTATATTTTAATAATTTTATTTATTTTAAAACTATTTTTATTTTAAATTATTTAAATATTAATTACGAAAATGTTTATATTTAATGAATTATTCTTTGTAATTTAAGTTAAAAATATTATTTAATTTAAAATTAACTAAATACAAAATTAATAAGAGAAAAGCGGTTTAATTTGAACTTTTGATGTGGCAGTGCAAAAATTGATTTTCTAGCTATACCATGGCAGATATAAATTCAAAAAAGCAGGAGAATTTGAACTTTTGATGTGGCAGTGCTAAAATTGATTTTCTAGCTTTACCATTGCTGAGATAAATTTTGAAAAGCTTAAAAAAATTAACTTTTGATGTGATGTTAATGTAATACGATAGTAGTTGTTTTTCTAGACCACCATAGGTTATCGGGTGGCCAATAGTTTATTTGACGTACTAACTAATTTCTCGATAAAAGAAAATTTGATTTTGTCGTCGTACGTCGTTGATGATTTTTGTACACACACCAATTCCATCAATAAAAAATGAGTGATGCTATTCGGCCACAATCAACTTTATTAAATAAAAAATTCATTTATTTAATTTTTGATCTATTAAAAAATTAGTTTTGCATTAAAACTATCTTATGGAATTACAATTTTACACCTATCGAATGAAAATTTTAAACTTAAATTTAAATTTAATAATTTAATATTTTTCAGAATATGTGGAAAAAGGGTGTGTGGCCAGCCACAATGTGACCACAAAGATTTACTGTTAAAAAATATATCACAGTTCTCCTTCAAGAAGAAAAATAAATAAAAAATCCATATGGGCCACATGTATCTGGTAATGGCATAATAAACTACTCTCTCCGTCCCACCCAAGATGGCCCGTATTTCATTTTGGGCTATCCCACTTAAGATGACATGTTTCATTTTTAGGAAATAATTATCTCTTCAAAAGTTGTGGATCTTACCTACTTTTTATCACTTTAACCATTTTATCTCTTCTCATAAATAACCGTGCCGAAAAGAAATGAGTCGTCTTGAACGGAACGGAGGGAGTATTATCTTATACTATTCTATAATTTTAATCTCGTTTTCAAATATTTTCAAATAAATACCAAATCTTTTTTAAATTCTTACAGTTGAGGCTTTCCCATTTTTTCCGACAATTGGAAATATGATGTGGATGCCAACATGAGCTATAATTTGCAATAATAAATTACAAATGAACTCTTTCAAATTTCCAATTTCAACCTCACTTTCCAACATTTGCAAATAAAATCAAAAGTTAAATATGTGACCTCTAAGATAATATGTAAAAACAATATACATATATATAGAGAGAGAGTATTATGGAATTTTATTCTTAATTAATATATGCAAATTCTTATAGCATTTTGTAGATTGTGTACTATGTAGGGGATAGTTAATGTAAACATTATTTTTTATCATGAGAACGTGAGAACCAAAAAATGATGAATTCGCTATGAAAGTTGATGAATCTGTTGAGAAAGTTATTGAATCCAAAATAAAAATTTCGCCCCTCATGGGATTCGAACTCGGGTGAATTTTTAAATTTTTGAATTCGGTAACTTTTCCAATAAATTCATCATTTTTCATAGTGAATTCATTTGATTTTTAGTTTTTAAGATAAAAATAGTTATCATTTGAACCTAACTCTGTACAAATAGAAAAGGGAAAGGGAGAAGCCATCAAAGTTAAGCAAACTCCTAACTCTTGAGATATCAAAAATTATTATATAGGTAAAATTGTATAGTATTATATGCACATATATATATATATATATATATATTGATAATAAAAAATATATAATATATTCTAAAAATTTGCATTTATTTATGAGGAGTATATATATATATATATTATACAAATGTAATTGAGAATCGAAGATAAATAGAACTAGGATCAGAGTTTGGGCATGCTTTACAGTATCCAAATATACAATAATTATAGTAAAAATTGAAGAAATAAAAATTGAATTTCTTGGTGGAGTTTGTTTAAACCTATGACTTGTATTTTAGAAGGCTTGGATCTGATCCCGCGTTTTGAGTTTCATTTGCAAAGCTTTGAGAGTGATCGTCGAGATTGCAAGTGAGTTTCATTTGTAAAAGTTTTAAAATGGCGTTGAAATTACAAAAAATGATATAAGTTTGTAATTTATTATGCAAATTATAGTTCACGTCGGTGTCTATATCATCTTTCTGATCGTAGGAAAGCCCAAATTGCAAAGAAATGGAAATAATTAAAATATATTTTGCAAAATTTAAAAATAAAATTGAAATTGCAATATAAATATAAGTTGGGTAAATATCACTTTAAACCCTCAATATATACTCATTTTTATCAAAAATATCATGAAATTTAAAAATATTATTTTAAAACGCAAACTATTAACATTTTATCAAAAATATCCTAAATTTCAACTTCAAATTATTAATTTGTATCAAAAATATCATACATCATTTTTTCAGCTCCCGAAATTGGACAAGAATATCTTTGACATGGCTCATCGGATATATCCTGCGCCCATTTTCTGCATTTGAAATTTTGATTGCTAATCGAATGAGAAGAAGATATCTCTCGTCCAATTTCTTAAGCAAGAAAATGTGTATAGAATATTTTTAATACAAAATTATTAGTTTGAAGTTTAAATTGATACTTCTCAAAATTTAATATATTTTTGATAAAATATTAATAGTTTGAGATATAAAATGAGAATATTTTTTATAAAATGGATATAGCTTGGAGTTTAAAGTGATATTCACTCATATATATTTATAATTTATCACGCAATTGCTCGTTTATTATCACATGTATCTCATATAGGAGAGAAGATTGCAATATAAATATAAGTTTTTGATTTATCATGCAATTGCTCGTTTATTATCTCATATATATAGGAGAGAAGAGATATACTAACTGCAAATCTTTATCTGCATCATCGTCATCCTTGTTTTCATCATAATGACCAACTTATCTGCATTCATTCAAATCATATCTGGCCATTGTAATTCGTTATGTAATTAAGCATTCAATATTCTGGAACCTAGAAAAAGACAAACATTTTCCCCATATTATATGTATTTCTTCTTTGTCAAAAGTAACGCATGACCGGATTTTCTTCTTCAACTTTTTTTGAGTTAAGTTTGTAGCTATAATGATACACAACTTTCAATGCAAGATGAAGATGATGATGATGATGATGATGATGGTTGTTGGTGTGATGATATAAATAACGATTACCACGTTAGTCATATTGCTATAAATATCATGTCAATTAGGAATTTGTATTCCTTCTCTAGAAAAGGCGATTGGGTTAGTATTCTAATTGAGCCAAAAGTAAATTTAAGATATATCACTTGGACGTAAATGCTAAAATATCACTTTAAATCTAAAACTATATATTCATTTTATCAAAAATATCATAAATTTTAAAAAATATCATTTTAAACCCCAAAATATTAACATTTTATCAAAAAATCCAAAACTTTGAGAAGTATCACTTTAAACCTCAAATTGTTATTTTTTTTATCAAAAATACCTTACATTAATTTTTCAGCTACTGAAATTGGACGAGAAATGTCTTCTGATTGGCTCATCGGATATATCCAACGTTCATTTCTTGCCTTCGAAATTTTGATGTGGCTCATCGAACGAGAAGAAGATATTTCTCGACCAATTTCAGAAGCTTAAAAATTCATATAGAGTATTTTTGATGAAAAAATAATAGTTTGAGGTTTAAAGTGATACTTCTCAAAGTTTATGATTTTTTTGATAAAAAGTTAATAGTTTGGGATTTAAAATGATATTTTTTAAAGTTCAGAATATTTTTGATAAAATGAGTGTAGTTTAGGGTTTAAAGTGATATTTCCCCACACATAAATTATATATTATGAATGAGTGAGTATTGTGCGAAATCATCTTCCGTGTCAACATTCGTAATACGAGTCATTATTTGGACTCAAACATAATCAAATACAAATAATTTATAAATATATTATTGGATATAGCCATATAAATATATCTAAATAAATATTGCCTCGTCTTACATAAATTAGATACTACCCATCTTACGAATTTTTGAAAGATTGTCTTGCACAAATTTTTGTGTTGTGGTATTCACATAAACAATTTGAAAACTAGGTTGAATAATTATCATTTAGGTATCTTAACTTTATATTGATTGATTTTCGTAAAAAATAAAATGTTTTGAAAATATATATTGAAATCACAGTTAGATACATATACCTTTATTATATTGAGTAAGTGAATAATATATAGTACTAAATAACTATTAAGTGTAAAAATACGTACTTATAAAATTTGAATAATAATTATGTAATATTCAAAATAAGATATATCCAAATGAAAATTTGAAAACAAACCATATATTGCAGAGTTAAAAAATAATAGTAAGCTGTCTAATTAAAATATGTGAGTAATTAAATAAGAAAAATCTAAAACAATTTTTTTGTATAGACATTCACAATTTAACCAAAATTTTAAATTCATTAAGTGTTTTCTATTTTTACTTAAATAGATATAGTATATGTGATATAAGATAAATATACACAAGTTAGGAAAATATTTGAATGATGAGAGAAGTTTGTCATACATATCCCGCATGACATAATTCATGCGCTACAACTAATTATCAGATTCCGCATGACAGAGTTCATGCACCATACCTCATATGATAAAAGAGACTTAGCTTCGTCCACTTAGAAAATAGATGTCTCTTAAATGACTCATACAAATCTTTGAGCTACAATTGTTTGCGCCTTAATATTTCAAGCTAATACTTAAGGGAGCTTTCAGATCCTTCACTAGTAGCTATGTTTGCTCCTAGACCACAAGTGTTTGCAAGGTAGAGCTGACTTGCCTATCACTCTTGTAACCATCATATGAATGCATGTTCAGTTAGAGAACATTCCATAAGTCATTTCCTTAGCGTCTCAATGCGAATATTGTAACTAACTTGCAAGTTACATTGTGCACTTTATGGTGTCTCGAACTGTGCACTTGAGATTATGCCTCTATACGAAAAGATACATTTAGCCATCATTTAATGTAATAAGTTTAATATGCTATTAATGCATGATATTTTATAAATATCTCACTCCTTCATTTACAAGGAGGTAAACGTGTTATTTGCTCCCAAACACTCGTGCTTGTATTTTTGAAGCTTTCCTTAACTGAAATATGACTTGAGCGTCAGATTCTATTCCCATAAAATTCCTCAAACTTTGTTTTGCAATTATTGCAGACTTTGCAGTGACCAAAGCTTGTTGTGTTCGTGCTAGCTGTGTTCCTATAACTCGTAGCATCCTTCATCAACAAGTCTAGCTCAAAATCATCACATTCTTACTAAATCCAGATCAAACAATATGAATCCATATTGAATTGTCTTTTTCCATCATTAGATTGTGAAGTTTTTATGAATGCTAATATTCTACTATCTTCTTTCATCGTCATTTCTATATCTAATGGAGGTGAATGGCAGACATACAGTTACGCGAATATTGCACAAGTAGGGGACACATGAGACTTTGGGGGGCCATCTTTTTTTTTATAAAAAAATAGGGAAATATATAGACAATGTATTTAGTAATCTCTTCGTCCCATTGAACATGACTCATTTTTTCTACACAGTTATTTAGTAGAATAGTATAAAGTGGTTAAAGGGATGACAAAATAGGTGGGATCCATATTTTTTTTAGAGATAATTGTTTTCTTAAAATGAAATGAGCCAAGTTGGATGGGACAAATCGAAAACGATATGAGCTAAGTTTGGTGAGACAGACAAAGTAATTATAATATATATATATATATATATATATATATATATATATATATATATATATATATTATTGTTGTTGTGTTTGGTGAAGAGATTGGTGAATCACATAATAAAACATCAAGCTTTAAGGGACAATTCTTTTAACTTTAATAAACTTTTACTTTCCATGATTGATAAAATATATGAGTATTTTTATTACTAAAATTATGATTTCTCCAATCCTACAATTTCAATGGGATGTGAATCAAACAATATTACCTCAAATGATATAAATTATCGAGGGCCTCGAGATCTCACTAAATAGTAGATTAATCTATACTATTTTTTATCTATATAGACTAATCCTCAAAAGTAGAAGCCTCCTAAATGATCATTTTTATTTTTTTTGTTCATCTTTTAACATAATTATAAAAAAATTAGAAATTATAAATACCAAATATACTATTTTTTTATAGTTATATATTTCTTTCTCGTTCCAGATTGAATATAGATTTTGGATCGATTCACTATGATATTTGTCAAGAAAAATCAAGATTTTAGTTTTATAAGATAGTATAATGACGTTGACTCTAATAATTTACTTATTATATTGAATTATGCTAAATTTTTTTAACTATTATTGATTGTTTAATTATTTATTAGCTAATTGAATCATTTTATCTATATGAGTTTCAAGGTACATAAAGAAAATAAATTTAGCCATAAACAATTAATTTTGTTGGCAAAGTAGCGGGCCGGGCCCATCGGGCTTTTACATTTTTTTGAACTGGTTCGGGCCCTCACGAAATTTTTCGATCCTAAAAATATGAAGCCCAAACCAACTCTAGGCATACTTTTTTTTATATATATTCTATTTTTTTAATATATAAAATTACTAATATTTAAAATTCATAAAAATTAAAATTTCATAACTCATTAACTTAAATAAAGAATGAGTGATAAGAACATATTGAGCTTACTTTATGACAATGTTTCTTGTACATCTTGGCTTATTTATGTATTCATGCGATGATGTTGTAATGCAATATAATTTTAATTTTTTAATTTAAGGAGAAAAAATTTAGTAATTACAAATCAAAGATAAATGATATTATTAAACGTCAATCCTACTTATACGCCTGAAATAATAGAAAAATAAATTAATTATACAGTATATATATAAAATCAATGATTCAAAATAGTTTTTACATAATATAAAGTCATTAATCATCGGTCTATGTATTTTTGGAAATCATTTATCTTAGAAATTATTTTTGAATGATTTATGAGGTTATTATTTTCAGAATTTTGATTTGTTGCAATTAAAAAAATAAATAAATCCTGACCAGTATATGAATTAGTACAAAATTGTTACTATAAAATATAATTAAAAATTATAGATATGTATATTAAATAATATTATAAATATATATATTTAATAGACCTAAACCCCGAGCTTTTTGCCCGAAGACCGGTAGACCCGGGTTTTTTCGGACGGGCTTGTTAGGCCCGATTTTTTTTGTGTCTTTAATTTTTAAGTCATAACCAGCCCAAATCCCGGATACCTGTATGGCTTTTTAATTGAGCTCATTTTTTCGCTCTCCATAACACACGTTGCCAAGAAAGAATTTGTATATATTTCTACCAACAAACTTAACTAGACCCTAGACTCCAGTAAAACAGAGATGTGTTAACTGCTTTAGAAAGATATATAGGTTTAAAGAAAAATAGCTAAATTTTCAATTTTATAAAATCTTAAACACTATGACATTGACAACAAAGTGCAGCCTGTTGGTTAGACGCTTCTTCAACCAATAGGTCAGTTGTTCAAGTCAACTAGAGGATTAGAGTTAAGTATAATTTTCTTCTTTAGTGATAAATAATTTTATTTAAAAATCTTAAAAAATAAAGCAGATAGTTTATACATAAATGAAGATACCAACTTAAATGACAACTATTTATTCAATAATATTTTGATATCAATTGATTATATTGAGCCCAACTAGCATCAGTTAATTATAATTATGATTTATTTATCAGCAACTAGGATTCATTAATCTACAACTAGAGTTTATTAATTATTAATTAAGATTTATTGAAAATAATAAGAATTTAATTAGGGTGTATGCACGTGGATGGAGAGTGCATCTGTAATTAAATTGAAGTGTAAATGTGCTTGTTTTTTAATGTTTTAATTTTTCCTACTAAATACTCCCTCCGTCTTACATAAGACGGTCTATTTTTTCGACACAGATATTTAGGAGAAATGATTAAAATGATAAAAAAGTAGGTATGTCTCACAACTTTTGAAGATATAATTATTTCTTAAAATGAAAACAAGTCATATTGGGTAAGACAACCCATAAATGAATACAAACCATTTTGGGTGGGACGGAGGAGTAACATTTTTTGAGAAATCTAATTATATTGGACAAATACGAAATTCATAAACTCCAATTAAGGGCACATATTCGTCTCTAATTTCTCTTTAGCACCCTCAAATATATATATATAAAAAAAATTAATGAACGCGCAACAGCCATTTTCTCGCCGCCCTCACCTAGTCACCTGAAAAATGTTTTGCATTTCGGGCTGCGAAAGGCCCGACATGAAATTTGGGGCCTATTAATGGATTGGTCCAATTTCGTTTAAACTGATTCGAGTTTGTAATATATTTCCATTTTTATTTTAAGGCCCGACATGAAATTTGGGGCCTATTAATGGATTGGGTCCAATTTCGATTAAACTGAATCAAGTTTGTAATATATTTCTATTTTTATTTTTTGGTTTCCAATAGTACGAAATAAAATCATAGAAACTGTCTTCGGTTTTTCAAGTGGAAAACGATATACTTGATGACTTTGATAATATGACCCTAATTATCCGTTTGGATGTTCGATTAAAATTGATTGCGTTACTAATCCCATTATTATCAACCGAAAAATATTATTTATTTTCCAACATATGTATAGTTAAACTTAGGGATAATACGCCCGTTTAGCTCAACAATAACAATTAGTGTTAATTTCACCTCAACAAATTGATGAGCTCGATAAGTAGGTCGACTAGTCAATTTTTATCATGACCAATTTTCGGCACCGAAAATCATAATTAGTGATCGATGTCACGTGACATCTCACATGGACAAATCAATGTCGTTTTGAATCCGACATGAAAAATGTAACCCAAACAAAATTATAACTATATAATTGTTGAGATAAAACTGACATCAATCCATATAATTGAACTATAAACAATGCATTATTCCTAAATTCACTTACGTTTTATATACTTAAAGGAATATAAAAAATAAATGACGACATTTTCACTTTGGGCAATAAATAAAATATCATGAATCGGAGTTCATGGATAAATATTTATTTTTAACTCGTATATCACTATTATTGTAGTGGCCCGAAATTTTATAGTAATTAATAAAGTTTAATTAAGTATTATTAAAGGCTTAAAATCTATTTAAGCCTTAAGAATTCGTAAAATTTAATATAGTGAAATATTAATCGGTATGAATCCGATTAATTTTTCGATTTAATTATATGGAATCGAAAATGTAGAGAATTATTAGAAATGAGTTTAAATGTGATAAAATGTGAATTATGTGTTTATTTATAATTGTGTGCATGAAAATGCTATTACTTGAAATTATGTTATGAATTACATTAATTATTTTTTATGTTATTTTTCTTATAAATGAGATAAAATATTATTCAAGATATTAAAGTCTTGAATAAATTTGTTTTATTAATAACTAATGATTAAAGAACTTATTTATGTAATTTTCAAATTTAAGAAGTATTATAATAATGAATTGAATTTTTTGAATAAAGTGATTTAAATTATGCTATATGAATCTAAATTAAATCATGAATATAAGTTATATTAGATTTTATAATTTACTTGAAATATAATTCTATTAATTGAATTACATTAAAGTTTGGAATTAGCAAAGTTAAGAGTGCATTTATAATATTTTTGAAATTTGTGTATTATTATCTTGAAATTTTACATAAATGCACATGAAATTTAAATTAAACATCTAGAAGTATAATACATGAATAAAATCATTTTCTTCCCTATTTTCTCTACAAAACTCACGACACACACACACCTTCACACACAAAATTTTATCTTCACTTTAAACACATAATTAGATTTGAGAATTAAAGGGAAATTGTTCCTAGCAAGGTAATTACTTCATTTATGCAAAGTTTACATAAATTAAATTGATGAATATCATGTTTTATATCCTTAAAGTTTTCAAAATTATGGGATGTGATTATGATTGATTTGTTTAAATTTTGTTATATGTGTTGATTTAATTATGTTTATGGAGTTAGATTAACATATGTTATGGAATTTAATACCTTAAATTCATGAAATTCTAAAATTAAAGTTTGATCATGAAACCCTAATTTTTGAATATGATTTCTATGTTATGATATGATTGAATTAAGCTTAGATATATGTTTAAGTATGCTTATAAACATCATATAAATGAAGAAATTAAAAGTTAAACAATGCTTGTGAAATTGGTGAAATTTTCGAAAACTATAGGTTATAGGAACATGATGATGTTGATTTTATTTGAGTAATTTGAGATGATATTCAAGCTTAGGGATATGAATAATGTGTAAAATGAATTTATAAGAATTTAATTCAAACATATACTAATATTTCAAAATTTTCGAAAATGAAGGGCAAGTCTTGAACTATGAGTTCTTGATTTTATTTGATGAATTTGAATTGATAGTTGAGATCTATGATAAAAATAAGGCCTAAGTAGAATTTATGGGAAATTTTGAACATAGATATCAAAAGTTGGAAAAATTAAAGTTTACACTAAAGTTATACTTATATGTGATATACTTGATCTATGATGGAATGAATCATGAAATTATGATTATTAATGTTAATTGAGTATAAAAATATGATATGTGATGTTAAATGGGTTGTAGATATTAAGAATGTTGAAATGTATATATATGTTGAGTTAAATCGCCTTAGGCGATTAATGTTGAAATAAGATGATACTAGTCTTGTATAAACCTCTTAAATGTATAACTGATGATGTGATGATGATATTGGGGAGTTTGGGATGACATTGGAGTAGTTTGTTATGTTTGGGATGTCCATATTACGATGTTACTGACGAAAATTTCGGTAGAACTTGATATGCATAAGATGTTTTAAATATTACTTAATTACTAAAGGTATAAATAAGTAAGAAAGATTACTAAAGTCAATAATAATTTTATGTCTTAAGGATCGAGCAAGGGAAACCGAGAAGTGAAGAACGAAGAAACAAACTTGGTAGATTGAACGTCGTCACGAGGTGGGTAATGCATTACGAACTTTATTTTGAAGCTAAACATATGATATGTTGTGAGTTTGATTTCTTGTGAAAATATTTGATCACCACATGATAAATATGTTGAAATTGAATGTTTTACCACAATGTGGGTATGACGGCGAATTACCTATCTGCGGTAGGAAGATATTATCATGCACGGGTAGATGGTCGTGAGCTTGCAAATGTAGGCCGGCCATGGTATTGGGGAGGAGGCCTACTTCCCTTTACCGTATGACGTAGATAGGGTATGACCGTAGTTGTGATTCTTCGGGACCAACTCGGGTATGTTATGCCGGTATGTTTCAAAATAAAGTGTGGTGATATGTTATTATGTGAAAGTTTTCTTATGAAACATCAATGTAATTGTCTTATGAATCGCTATTTGAAAGAAAGGTTTTCGAATGAAATGTTAATTTGAAAGATATATGGCATTATCCATCGAGTACTTTCTCGGTACTCATATCCTTCAAAATGTTTTTGTTATGCAGTTGAGTATGAAGGAGTTGTGGTGGAAAACCGAAATGAGATGTCCTTTTGATCTTTTACCTATTTGGATATGTTTCAATATCATGTCCTCATACATGATATTCATTGATCTTTCTTGAATTTTGAAACTTTGAAACCGCATTTTGATGAATCATGTAAATATTTTGAAACTTTTTATATAATTGGTGAGGCTGTGTCCTCATTTTGATAATTGCTGTAGTTGGATATTTTATGAGTGCAGGTTGGCTTACTCTATTTACAAACGTTATATTGTCCGTTTGTTTCCAAAATCTATCTTCTAAATCACTCTTTATTGAAAGATTATCGAATTAAACCAATCACGGCTTGATTATTTAGTTAATTAAGTAATTAAATAGTCGGTCGTGATGAGTGGTATCGAGCATTGTTTCGCTTTGATCCTCGTAGAATTTTCTTTCTTTCGAGCCAACCTCTCTTGTAAACCTTCGAGTCATTGGTAGAGGCTCAAGAGCCACCATCTCTTCACTCAACCGTAAAGTAAGTCGTAAGTGATGTGTATAATTGAATGAAAGGTGATTATGTTGAACATTCTTAGATGGTATGTGTGAAAATAAATGATATGTGATTATCCTGTTTCTAATTAGTATAAAAGTTATATTTGACTATAGGATGGTACGGAGGAAGGTCGTTGTTCGAAAGAATGTTGATAATAGGCCTACCGGATTAGGCGTCGATAGTTTCTTTTCCTTTAGAATCGAGAGAGAAGACCGCCGCTTGCTCTCAAACGCTTTATGATGTTGTGGAGATCGGTTTAAAGAGTGCAAGGATCGAGTTAGATGGACTTCTCGCATTGGTTAATGCTTTACCTCCTTCTTGGCGGGATGGGCATCCGAAATGGCTTTGAATTATGTACACATTGATATGGAGTGCGAATCATCGGTAATCTCGATCGATTCGTAGACCTTATAAAAGGCATTATCGAAAATAGGAGATCCCCGAGTTACCATATCGTCCTTTTGATCAATTTATTCCAGAAGCTCATCGATTCTAGATGATTTTCTTCATCCAAAACGGGAGAGATTAAACCTATGTTCCGTGAGGTTATCATTCCTAGTCCTCCTTCCAATCTTGTTCGGATAGCGATAGTCTTTTTCCTCTGGACCTCGGTGGACCCTAGATGATTTAGATTTGTTTGAACACCATTTGCACCGAAAACTCCTTCACCACCTTTATCTCCTCTTCCGAAATATCCTTAATCATGTCTCCCACCGAGGTAGCCCAGAATTTGAACAACCACTATCTGTTGGCACTTCCTATTTGAGACCTCTAGCCGGTGAAATGCCTCTTTATCCGATCCTTCCTTCTTTTGCCGAGAGGCCGCCACTCTACCACCGATCATGCTCATACTCCTCAAGATAAAAGGGAAGAAGAGCCGAAGAGGAACCGTAAGAAGACCCAGGAAGACATAGATAGATAAGAGAAATATCTTCAAAGCTAGGTAGGATAGTTAGAATGGCAAGCGTAACTACCACCAAGATCGTTGAAACCAACTTATTTTGTAAAAGTCCTCATCGAGGCAATTTTGTAACCATAACATGCTACTTATTGTTGTCTTGTAAATTATAATATGTCGATATCTTTGTTGTTTCTCATGTCGTTGGGTCCTTAAACTCGTGATGATTGCGCTTTACTATAATTTGAAACCTTATTTCCTTGTTGTGATATCTTATCAACCTGTGACAATAATATTTTTCTTTTGGTATTAGTATGCCTCCAAGAAGAAGAAATACAAGTTTGGAAGAAAGAGATAGTGAAGAACACCGTAACTTTCCAAATCGTGAACCCTCTCCACCAAATCGAAAAATTTCGTAACTCTTTCTTCGTCAAAACCCACCTAACTTCACGTGAGTCGGTAGTCCCGCCAAGTCAAGAGTGGGTAAGAACTATTGAGAGAATCTTTAAGTTCTTGGAATGCAACGACTGTGAATGTTTGTGTGCATAAATTTTTCGATGAAAGGACCATGGATTTCGGTGGGAGGCCAGCAAAACCCTCACCCCGAGCAATTGGCGAACTTTACATGGAACAGTTCAAGGAAGAATCAGATGCTAAGTTCATTCCTCAAGCTATAGAAGGCAAAAGGAAATTGAATTTATGAATTTGAAACAAGGTAGTAGGAGTGTGGCGAATACGATCGGAATTTTGCACCTTATCCCGATATGCACCTTATAAAGTAGAAACAGATGAGAAGATGGTCGAGATGTTTCGCTCGATTACGACCGAACCGAATTATTTTAGTCATCAACCTCCCATGTCTTACGCAGAAACCCTTAACCGCGCTGGACATGGAAATGGAGATTCGTCGAAAAGCATGTCACGAGACTAATGTGGCGTACCACAAGGAATTATATCAACAAAATCCTCCCAAATGGAACAAAAATATAAAGGAAAAGAAATGGGAGATGCGAGAAATTCAAGCAAAAGACCGATTCAAAGGCGAGCTCCACGGTGTCGAGATCATTCCGACCACCGACCATCGGACAACCATTCTTTTCTCGTAATCGATAAGACCACCGATGTGTCCTCAATGCAACCGCATACATTTCGGTTTATGTTTCGGAGTGGGAGCAATACTTGCTATTCATGTGGACAAGATGGTCACTTTGCTTTCGTCGTCCATACGCATGAATGTGGCCGGAGAGGAGAAAGAGGAAAATCTTCGCGACCCGCTCGTGATCGTGAAAGCAATGACAGGATATCCACAACCATCTCGCTATCAACTTCCTCCACCGCAAATGACCGCAATTCCGAGGCTTCACCAAGAAAGGCCATCTCAATCTCTACAAGTTCAATCTCAACATCAAGATGCGATGCTTTGAAGCAAAAGCAACCGTAAGTAGTACGGAAATCTAATGTATGGCCCGCTTAAAAGGTGTACTGTTATAGTTTTGTTTGATACGGAGCATCGCATTCTTTCATTTCTACCGCATGCGAGATAATCTTGAACTTCCCATAGAATCATCTCAAGTAGGGTTCAAAGTACTTACTCCAATAGGCGGGCGACAAGAGTGAATAAAGTATGTCCTAACTTAGAATTCGAGTTAGGATCACTTCGCTTAAAAGTCGAATCATTACGCCTTATGCATGTGGACGAGATATTATCTTGGGTATGGATTGGTTAACGGAAAATTTCAAGAACGATTCGTAGAACAACGAAATCGATTTCAACCACCGTGAAAGAACCCACGTGCTTTTATGGGATCGACGAGAAGAAGAAGGATACTATGATATCACCTTGCAGCAGTAAAGGTTAATAAGATGTCTTGAAAATCGTGCTTATCTCGTATGCCTAAACAAAGATAACAAGAAGGATAGGAAGATTGAGGATGTGTCGGTTGTTCGAGAATATCCGACGTATTCCCGAAAAATTACCCAGATACCGCCAGATCGACAATCGATTTCGCAATTGATCTTGAGCCGTGCTCGCCGCCAATTTCCAAAGCACCGATCGGATGGCTCCTAAAGAATTGCAAGAATTGAAAGTCCAATTACAGTGAACTTCGACTTAGGATTTATTCGACCAAGCGTCACCTTGGGAGCACCAGTGTTATTCGTCAAAAGAAGGACGGCACCTTAAGAATGTGTATTGACTATCGAGAACCGAATAAGGTGACATTGAAGAATAAATATCCACTTTCTAATCGACGACTTGTTCGACCAATTGAAAGGAGCAAAGGTATTTTCAAGATCGATCTAAGATCGGGTTATCATCAAGTGAAGATAAAACCCGGGATATACCGAAACCGCCAGACTCGATACGGACACTACGAATTTGTAGTGATGCCGCTTGACTAACCAATGCTCCATTGTATTCATGGACCTCATGAACCGCGTATTCCATGAATATCTTGATAAATTCGTGTTAGTGTTCATCGATGATATTTTAATCTATTCAAAGAGCGAACAAGAACACGAAGAGCATTTGAGAATTGTGTTGAAAACTAAGGGCACAGAGATTATATGCCAAATTCAAAGAAGTGTGATTTTGGTCGAAAGAAGTAAATTTCTTAGGCATATAGTCTCAAGAAGGAATTAAAGTTGATCCCGCCAAAGTCCAAGCAGTCAGAATGGAAATCACCCACGACCCCAAATGAGATTCGTAGTTTCGGTTTAGCTGGGTACTATAGAAGATTTATTGAGGATTTTCTAAAATTGCTAAACCAATGACGCAATCAACAAGAAAGGGATAAAATTTCAATGGACTCTGAACGCGAAGACAGTTTTCAAGAACTCAAAGAAAGACCGACCAACGCCCTATCTTAACAATACCGATCCAGAGAAAGATTATACCATATACACGGATGCCGAGAAATGGAATAGGATGCGTTTAATGCAAGAAGGAAAGGTCATCGACACGCTTCACGACGCTTGAAAATTCATGAACATAACTATCCCACTCACGATCCGAACTTGCAGCAGTGGTCCACGATTGAAAATATGGAGACATTATCCATACGGATCGAGATGTGAGATTTTCACCGACCACAAAAGTTTGAAGTATTTCTTTGAGCAAAAGACTGAATATGCGACAACGAAGATGGCTTGAGTTGGTCAAAGACTACGATTGTGAGATCAAGTATCATCCCGAAAAGCTAATGTCGAAAGGCACGCCCGAGTAGGAAAAGTCGAGAAATTAGGAACTCTTTAACGGATCAAGGAGAATTATTAAAGAGTTCGAGAAATGAAGTCGGAAACCGTGTTACCTCCCCGAAATATTCAAGGAATTGTAGCCATTGATGGTACTTCCGGATTTGAGAACTCGACATCGAAGCGCAAAGAAGAGATAAACAACTGAAACTCTACGAGCAAAGATTCGAATGGGAAATTTTCCTAATATCATGAAGCTAGAGATAATGCGATTATGTTTGGTAATCGATATACGCATTCTAACGATACAGAATGAAAAATGAAATTATGAATGAAGCTCATATGTTCCATACGCTGCACATCCCTAAGTACGAAGATGTACCGTGATCTTAAACAAAAGTTCATGTGGATGGGATGAAGCAAGACATCGCTTCCCACGTCGAACGGTGTTTAGCGTACAACAAGTAAAAGCTTTACATCAAAGACCATACGGAAAGTTACAGCCTCTTGAAGTGCCTGAATGGAAATGGGATCACATCGCTATGGATTTTGTAATTGGTTTACCCAAGTCTAGACGAGGAAATACGGCCATATGGGTAATCATTGATCGATTAACCAAGAGCGCCATTTCATTCCAATTCCGATAACGTATGGAGCAGATAAGTTGGCACAAATTTATGTTCGGGAAATTGTTCGGCTACATGGAGTGCCGATCTCAATCACCTCAGATCGTGATGCCAAATTCACCTCTCGGTTCTGGACTACTTTTCAAAAAGAATTGGGCACTCGATTAAATTTTAGCACCGCTTTTCATCCCCGCATGCACGGTCGATCGAGAGAACAATTCAAACCCTCAAGATATGCTCGAATCGTGGTGCTTGATCGAGGAGATCAATGGGAACAAGTCTTACCATTGATCGAATTCGCCACAACAACAATTATCAAGCTACGATCGGCATGGCACCTTATGAAGCACTTTATGGTAAAAGTGCAGATCACCTCCGATTGGGACGAGGTAGGAGAACGGAAGATTCTCGCCCGTAAGCAATCAAGAAATGGTTCAAATTGTACGACAAATAAAACAAAGAATGAAAGAAGCTCAAGACCGACAAAAGTCCTATGCCGATCATCGCCGCATGTAATGAAGTTCAAATAGGACAAGGTCTTTCTTAAAGTTTCCCAACCAAAGGAGTTCACCGTTTTGGAATAAAAGGAAACTTAAACCCGATTTTTCGACCTTATGAGATATTGGAACGGATTGGGCTCGTAGCCTATAGATTAGCGTTGCCTCCAAACTTCGCTAACGCATATGACGTTTTCATATATCTCACCGTAAAGTATGTATATGATCCACAACATATTCTTCATTATGATGAAATAGTTCCTAATGCTGACTTAAGTTATGAAGAAGGGCCTGAAAGCATTCTGGATCGAAAAGAACAGAAATTAAGGAATAAGGTTATTCCTTTAGTGAAAGTTCAATGGAAACATCATGGTCCGTAAGAAGTCACATGGGAATTGGAAGATCAAATGAGAGAAAGATACCCCGACTTATTTAATAAGGTACGAAAATTTCGAGGACGAAATTTCTTTAAGGGGGAAGGAATGTAGTGGCCCGAAATTTTATAGTAATTAATAAAGTTTAATTAAGTATTATTAAAGGCTTAAAATCTATTTAAGCCTTAAGAATTGTAAAATTTAATATAGTGAAATATTAATCAGATGAATCCGATTAATTTTTCGATTTAATTATATGGAATCGGAAAATGTAGAGAATTATTAGAAATGAGTTTAAATGTGATAAAATGTGAATTATGTGTTTATTTATAATTGTGTGCATGAAAATGCTATTACTTGAAATTATGTTATGAATTACATTAATTATTTTTTATGTTATTTTTCTTATAAATGAGATAAAATATTATTCAAGATATTAAAGTCTTGAATAAATTTGTTTTATTAATAACTAATGATTAAAGAACTTATTTATGTAATTTTCAAATTTAAGAAGTATTATAATAATGAATTGAATTTTTTGAATAAAGTGATTTAAATTATGCTATATGAATCTAAATTAAATCATGAATATAAGTTATATTAGATTTTATAATTTACTTGAAATATAATTCTATTAATTGAATTACATTAAAGTTTGGAATTAGCAAAGTTAAGAGTGCATTTATAATATTTTGAAATTTGTGTATTATTATCTTGAAATTTTACATAAATGCACATGAAATTTAAATTAAACATCTAGAAGTATAATACATGAATAAAATCATTTTCTTCCCTATTTTCTACAAAACTCACGACACACACACACCTTCACACACAAAATTTTATCTTCACTTTAAACACATAATTAGATTTGAGAATTAAAGGAAATTGTTCCTAGTAAGGTAATTACTTCATTTATGCAAAGTTTACATAAATTAAATTGATGAATATCATGTTTTATATCCTTAAAGTTTTCAAAAATTATGGGATGTGATTATGATTGATTTGTTTAAATTTTGTTATATGTGTTGATTTAATTATGTTTATGGAGTTAGATTAACATATGTTATGGAATTTAATACCTTAAATTCATGAAATTCTAAAATTAAAGTTTGATCATGAAACCCTAATTTTGAATATGATTTCTATGTTATGATATGATTGAATTAAGCTTAGATATATGTTTAAGTATGCTTATAAACATCATATAAATGAAGAAATTAAAAGTTAAACAATGCTTGTGAAATTGGTGAAATTTTCGAAAACTATAGGTTATAGGAACATGATGATGTTGATTTTATTTGAGTAATTTGAGATGATATTCAAGCTTAGGGATATGAATAATGTGTAAAATGAATTTATAGGAATTTAATTCAAACATATACTAATATTTCAAAATTTTCGAAAATGAAGGGCAAGTCTTGAACTATGAGTTCTTGATTTTATTTGATGAATTTGAATTGATATTTGAGATCTATGATAAAAATAAGGCCTAAGTAGAATTTATGGGAAATTTTGAACATAGATATCAAAAGTTGGAAAAATTAAAGTTTACACTAAAGTTATACTTATATGTGATATACTTGATCTATGATGGAATGAATCATGAAATTATGATTATTAATGTTAATTGAGTATAAAAATATGATATGTGATGTTAAATGGGTTGTAGATATTAAGAATGTTGAAATGTATATATATAATGAGTTAAATCGCTTTAGGCGATTAATGTTGAAATAAGATGATACTAGTCTTGTATAAACCTCTTAAATGTATAACCGATGATGTGATGATGATATTGGGAGTTTGGGATGACATTGGAGTAGTTTGTTATGTTTGGGATGTCCATATTACAGATGTTACGCTGCCGAAATTTCGGTAGAACTTGATATGCATAAGATGTTTTAAATATTACTTAATTACTAAAGGTATAAATAAGTAAGAAAGATTACTAAAGTCAATAATAATTCTTATGTCTTAAGGATCGAGCAAGGGAAACCGAGAAGTGAAGAACGAAGAAACAAACTTGGTAGATTGAACGTCGTCACGAGGTGGGTAATGCATTACGAACTTTATTTTGAAGCTAAACATATGATATGTTGTGAGTTTGATTTCTTGTGAAAATATTTGATCACCACATGATAAATATGTTGAAATTGAATGTTTTACCACAATGTGGGTATGACGCTAATTACCTATCTCGGTAGGAAGATATTAATACCGTGCACGGGTAGATGGTCGTGAGCTTGCAAATGTAGCCGCCATGGTATTGTGGCGAGGCCTACTTCCCTTTACCGTATGACGAGATAGGGTATGACCGTAGTTGTGATTCTTCGGACCAACTCGGGTATGTTATGCCGGTATGTTTCAAAATAAAGTGTGGTGATATGTTATTATGTGAAAGTTTTCTTATGAAACATCAATGTAATTGTCTTATGAACCGCTATTTGAAAGAAAGGTTTTCGAATGAAATGTTACTTTGAAAGATATATTGGCATTATCCATCGAGTACTTTCGGTACTCATATCCTTCAAAATGTTTTTGTTATGCAGTTGAGTATGAAGGAGTTGTGGTGGAAAACCGAAATGAGATGTCCTTTTGATCTTTTACTCTATTTGGATATGTTTCAATATCATGTCCTCATACATGATATTCATTGATCTTTCATTCTTGAATTTTGAAACTTTGAAACCGCATTTTGATGAATCATGTAAATATTTTGAAACTTTTATATAATTGGTGAGGTCGTGTCCTCATTTTGATAATTGTAGTTGGATATTTTATGAGTGCAGGTTGGCTTACTCTATTTACAAACGTTATATTGTCCGCTTGTTTCAAAATCTATCTTCTAAATCACTCTTTATTGAAAGATTATCGTAAATTAAACCAGTCACGGCTTGATTATTTAGTTAATTAAGTAATTAAATAGTCGGTCGTGACAATTATTTTATGAACTTTTGAATGCTCAGGAGATATATATATATTAAATATAACTATATAAGACATATTTGTTTTTATAGCTTAAGTAGACAAATTTGAATTAGAATACTAACTCCAATTTATTTTTTTAAGCTTATAAGCAACCGCGAATCTTATCAAAATAATTGTTGTTTATTGTTTCCAACGTATACCTCATCAACTTCACATTTTTTTAATTTTTTTTTCTATAACTCACGATTCTCTTTCTAACTTATAAGAACAATTATACAAACATTATGACAACTTATAAGCACTTAAGATATTACATCTTATAAGTTTTTAAAAAATATTGTTTTTAAAAAATCGTATAAGTTTTTAAAGCTTATGAACTCTTTAGAATAAACTTAGCCAAACACCCTATAAGTCACTAACAAATGTATAATAATTAAAGTAAGAATATTCAATAGTGGCGTGGAACATTTAATCATACTATATATAACTCTTATCATTTTGCTTATATAATATGGAATATTAATAATGAAATACATATCTAAAATAAAAATCTAAAAAAAAAGATATATAAGTAGATATTAAATATTTATCGAGTTAGTCTAATTCATAACATGTTTTGCTTTACCAAAATAACTATTGGCATCACTTTTTATTTTTAGGTCCCAAAAATTTATTGACTTATATTTAATTTTGTTTGTAGAAATACGATACAATTTTGAAGTGTTATATAAATTAATGGTATCATACATTTTTAGCCCAATAATAAGGGTCAGTGTTAATTTTAACTCGACAAACTTACAATGACTATTTTATCCTTACAGTATTTTTCATGTCGTATTCTAAACATTGTTCACGTCGAAAGTCTTATGTAATCTTTAATTGCCAATTGTGTTTGTTTATAGTGAAATTAATCCCAACATGAAATTGACATGTGGCCTATTTATTGAGAATGGAATTGATATTATCAATTACTAATGCTAAATAAACATTAACCCTTAATATTGTTGAACTAAAATGGTATTATCCCTTAAACTTGTAACAAGTGTAATGTCATAATTTTATGGAGCATCCCGCTTGGTAACCTTGTTTCGCCGTGATAATAAAGTTACGCGTCTGTTTGGTAGCTCATTTCAGTATCCCGCATCCGTTTGGTAGCTGCTTCGTATCCTTACTACCGTGTTTTAATGACGAGCTTGGTGGTTTTGTCATTCGGTAGGCTGCTTTTGCACTATTTCTTTAGGATTTGTAACCTACCCAAGTGGTGAGTTACTAAACCTAACGCACAAAGACATTTTAACTAGACGAAACCTAACTACACAACCTTTTAACTAGACGAAACCTATCTGCACAAGACATTTTAACTAGACGAAACATATTAGACGAAACTTGATTCAACCTACCAAACGGGGTGAATACACCCTGTTTGGTAAGTTAGTTAGGTTTCGTCTAGTTAAAATGTACTGTGCAAATGCACACTTCTGGCTATCTTATCTTATGCCTTACTAATATATAGTTTATTATACGACTAATATACGCATCGAGCTTGGTATTGTACATCGCCATAGAATACATAATCCTCATTTTATCTGATTATCCTTCAAAATATCCCATACCAAAGTACTGGATTTTGAAGACTCGATCTTGTCTATTTTTTGGTGTACGAGGCAATATGGAAACACTCTGCCTTCATTCTTGAATCTAATCGTTTTATAGAAGTTTGATTAATTACATTCCTCTATCAAGATCTAGTGTTATCGACGTGATCCTTATTGTTCTTAATTATTCTTCAACGATAATTTTTCCATCTTTGAATTTGAATTCGTCTAGGTCGAACGTTAACCTATATGGATGTATGGGTTCCATTGATGACTTTGCAAGTGGCGTATCCGGGATTTTTGCTAGGGCTGACAATTCGTGCGTGTCGGATCGTTATCGTGTCGACACAATAACGACACGACCCGATAAGGATCTATCCGATACGAACACGAACACGACACGAAATGTACTGACACGAACACGAATATGACACGATTTTTTTCGTGTTGACACGACACGAAATAATAAATTTAAATCAAAATTAGAAAATAAATAAATAAATAAAAAATATATATAAAATATAATTAAATTAATATTAAATATATATAAATATTGTTGAATTATACGAAAACGACACGAACACGAATGCAATACGAAAATTATCGGGCTACACGAACACGACACGGATCCGACACGAATACGACATGAAATTATCGTGTCGACACGATAAGGACACGAACACGATAAGGCTGAACACTAACCCGTTAATTTCGTGCGTGTTCGTGTCGTGTCGAAAATTGCCAGCCCTATTTTTTGGCATGTATATTTTTTTCTAGTATAATCACGCGAATGGAAAATTTGAACTTTTTTTCCAACTCTCAATTGTTCCATATTCATTAATCATAGTTATAATACTTTAGGAAGTTTCTTATTGCTTTTTCACAAGACTACGAATATATATATTTTTAAGTTGCAATAGTTAGTTTAATCAAATTATGTAATACTTTTCATAAATTTTAAATATACAAATCATATAATATTTCGTGCAGAAAAGTGATAAAATTTGAAAAAAAAAATCCTCTAAAAGTTCTATATAAAAATTTAGACTTAACATCATTTAGTTAATTAATATCTTAATTAGAATTAAAAATCTATATTTACAAATATTAATATAACCAATAATGGATGAACTCCAACTTTAAAATCTAATATTTGTCATAGAAAAAATATTTATGTTCAAGATAATTTTGTATAATGGGTTAGGGGTGGGGCAAGGAAAAAACAAGTTGAAAGCCGTCTACAGAAATTAAAAGAAATAATTATCGAAGTAGAGAATGAATATATACTTAAATAAAAAGTGTAATCTGCACTCAAATGAGACGACACTTATCATCTCTCATGACCATTCTCTTAGAGTATCAAGTAAATACAACTAATAAAATTTTTCTACGCCCATCCCCGACTATATAGGTGTTATACTCAGCCCCCTACACTAAATTTCTGGATCCGCCCCTGATGTTAGGATAATATTGCTGTAATAAATAAATTTTAATTCTCAAATAATAAGTTATACATGCTAGACCATTATACGTGCATCACTTTTTTTGAGTTGTATCCCTTGGACATGCCCTAATATCTTGTACGTTCTTGTTCTTTGTCTATAAATTACGTTTATCCACCGAAATAAAAGTTATAAAGAAAGGTAGGTTCCAATACCAATTTAGAGCATGAGTTTAGCAAATTAAAACCAAGAAAAATCCCAAATAAATCACGAACTATGATTCATTTTGTAATTTCAACACCACTTTCAAAGTCAGCAGTTAAATATACAAACCATAATTTTTTTTACAACTATACAATGAGCTTGGCATTTGTAAATGTAGATTTTTCGTCCACTTGCCTTCCTTTTTTTTGCCAATTTATAGAGGGAAAAGAGACTCACAGTAAGGAGTAGTTTGATGGTTAAATCGAAGGCTAATCGAAAGCAACTAACAAAAGAGATTTTCAACATGCAAGTTTAGTTTGAGATACAATCACATTTCATACATTTTTATTGTCAAAATAGAATACGTTTCATACAATTAAGTTATGCGTTTTGATGCGAAAAGATAAATATTTTGATGTATGTTACATTGATCTTAGCTTAGTGACAATGGAGAATTTCACCGGAGCAGATCAACAAATAAATAATTTGAGTTCTAGTTGCAAAAGATATAGATTGTGTATTTAATTGTAATATTTCAAAAGTGGTATTAAAATTACAATAAAGCTATGCAGCCACATTATGACTGACCACACGATGATACTTAAGTAATTACTAATATAATTAATCAACAAGATAATAATATTAAATTAATATGTTAATCATTTTTACATAAATACCATTTTCCCTCATATTCTGAAAAGTATTAAATTTAATTTTTTTCATTCGATAGGGGGTAAAATTGTAATTCCATAAGATAATTATGGCTGACCATATTATGACTGAATAACATCACTCTTAAAATTATAAAATAGATCATAGTTGGTGATTTATTTCATATTATTCCCTTAAAACAAATATTAAAGAAATTACTGTCCGTATAGATTTTGGAGTGTGGTTAGCCAAGACCCAAGTGGGACAAAGATAGTCCATAGGATGGGTCAAATTGATAAAATGAGTATAACTAGTGTATAACCCGTCGAATTTCGACGGGAGTCATTTTACATTGTAATTTTTAAATTAAAAATAAAAATTAGTCTATAATTAATTTCAAAGTCATAATACTTTGACAATTCATTGAAAGAAGTATTAAAAGATAAATAATTATAATGAAAAAATAGGTCAATGATGGAATTTTTTTCAATTTTCTTTCCGCTTTCTTTAGCTAAAATAAACTAACAAGAATTAAATTACACATATATTTAAAAAAAAATGACAGATTCCTATAAATGTAAAGACAAATTTAAATTTAAAAAATTTCCAAATATAATTTAAAATTATACAATGTATGAATTTCGTTTAGAACACACACACACACACACATATATATATATATATATATATATATGTGTGTGTGTGTGTGTGTGTGTTTGTGTCCCTAGTTCGATTAAAAGTAATATTACTACTGTTTGCGTATCAGTTGCATATAGTGAGACCCACTAATTACCCGAATTAAGGAGGTCATATATTTAAATTTAGAAATATTTTCAACCAGCTAAACAGTTTAGAATATATATATACATGTATTTTGAATCCAATTGAAAAGTGACTATAAGAAAGATTAGAAATTAAACTCAAATCTTAAATTTTAAAATATACGATCAATGAAATCAGTTTAGTATGTATGTATGTATGTATGTATGAATATATATCTTAAATATGATTAAAAGGTAATTTTGCAACTCATTCTCGTAGTAGTCTCATATAATAATATATGTTAATTATACGAATTAAATAGGTAATATATTTAGATATAAAAATATTCAATCATTATCGTTCCTAGTGTGTAACCTGTTGAATTTTGACGGGAACCATTTCATGTTGTAATGCCTAATTAAAATTTGAATTTTTTTTTGTTATTTTATTTTAAAGTATTGATAATTGAAGGAACTGTCATTTGACAGATAATATTATAATAAAAAAAATTAAGTGAATGAAGGTGTTTCTTCTATTTTTTCCGCCTTCTTTATCTTGAAGTAATAAATAAATTAAACTAAACATATATATGGAGTAATTGAAGGAATTATTATTTGACATAAACATATTGAAGTAATTAAAATTCAAATATTACAAAGTAAACATTAATAGATTTTAAAATAAATAACAAAAGACTCAAAATGAAAAAAATTCCACAAAGCTTGTCGACTAATGTTTGTAACCCTTTTGGAATTTATATACTTACATATCTAAAATCGTATTAAAAAGTGACTTTATTAGTCACACTTGAAACAAAATAATAATATATGGTATACATTTTTATTTTAAAGTAAGTTTCTAAATGAGCCAACAATTAGTATGTAACCTGTCGAGTTTTGTAGTATGGCAAGACGATGGTTCGAAAAGATGAGGCTATAGTTTAGTCGAGTGTACCTGTCTAGAATGTATATACTCGTCTTTTACTACATGTTCTCATCTCAAACCCGCATGATGATATTCGTAATTACCCAAAATCATAAATTTATAAATATAACTTGTTACAGTAATTGGTTATCCGTTTCAATAAAAACCTCCATATGATAAATTAAAATCAATAATAAATAGTATAAACAACAAAATATTAAGAAAATTGAGCAAATTCAATATAGGCATGTCGATTGTATTCACTCATTTGGTATTTATATACTCATATTTGTCACGAATTCGATTAAAAATAAGTTTACTACTTGTTCTCGCATCACACCCATATAGTCTTAACTACTCGCTAATTACCTGGAACTATTAAATTTATAAATATAAATTGTTAGAAATTTGATTTATTCATCTAAAAAAAATATATGTATTAAAGAAAATGAATAATAAATAGTAGAAATAAAAAAAAGATCTAAAAGTGAGGAAAATTCACATAGACACGTTGATAAATGATTGGACCCGTTTAGAATTGTTATACTTCTAAACACATTTTTATTTATAAGATATCTAATAATCAAATATAAGTTGTTATAATAATTGGTTGGTTGAGGCTATCGTTCAGACACTCAGAGTCGTTGGTCGTATTGATGCAAGGCGATAGACCGAAATGATGAGGCTAAGATTTAGCCATATAGACTGAAATGATGAGGCTAAGATTTAGCCATATGGACCCGTCTGAAATTTATACATGTTCTTGTTCCAAACACATTTAGTAATATCCGTTAATCACTTAAACATGTTTAACTTTGTAAATATAAGTTATTACAATAATTGGTTAATTGTCTCAATAAAGACTCGAACTTTGTAGAATAAATATTAGTAATAAATACCAAAATATTTAGAAAATAGAGAAAATAGTTACACATAATTTATCTAATAATTAAACATAAGTTATTCAATAATTGATTATTTGTATGAATAAAACTCGAATAATATTACAAGTTTAACATTACTAATAAATACTATATAACAATAATTTCGTTTGTCTTATGTTCAAGCTAATGATACTTCTGAATTTAATATATAAGTGTCCGTATCATTTTACATAATATAATATGAACAAATATAATTGTTTTGGCACAACTTCTTGTCGACATATATAATATAAAAATAAGTTATTTGCCTAATTTGTTGTTTTGGATATTCGGGTATAATATGATCTAACACATATATAATCTATGAATCATAATCTATTCGATATAGTATATTGTTCATTCTTTCATATACATGCAAGATAGATTGAAATATATTAATTTACTTATAGGTACTTTATTTTTTTAGGTCAACATATTAAATATATTTTTATGCTGCATGTATGTATACTTAATATAAACACATATATTTTCATAAATATTGATAAACTAATAAAATCTATAGTGTAGAATTAGACAATATACATTTATGAAATATAATAAGAATATTGAGAAGTATCAATGTATTAATATATCAAAAAATATATGCATCCGAAAAATCTCTCTCTATATATATATATATAATTGCAACTAACAAATTTATAATCATACACATCAATTAATAATTAGTAAATATTTAAGAAGACCAAATTTTATACATTCACCATATTTTATGGAGTACATAAAAATACAAGAATTCATGCAATATTTAACAATTTTCAGACTTTCTCATAATAATTGAGATAAAAATGAATTATTTGGTGATAAATATAAAAATGATCATAGCAAAACAAATATGGTCATATCCATATTACTGTTTATATCTAGGTATAAGATATATGTATACTAATATAATATTCAAAAACTATTGTATTGTAGATATTAAGTTAATCAAGCCAACTTAATTTGAATAATTTCTTTTTGGCATTTGTAATGTATTAAATGCAATATTAGTTTATCCAATATTTCTTTAATCACAATTTTACTTATTGCATGTAATGTAAATTATGAGCAACTAATACTCAATAATTGTAAGATTACATACCTTATTTAAACATTGAGAAAGTACATATTGGAGGATTATGATAAATAAGAATAAAATTTTGTGAAGATGCCACATAGGATTGAGGATTAATGTAGTGTCTCCAATATGTAATGGATTATATAATTAATTAAGTTAATCAAGCTAACTTAATTTGAATAATTTCTTTTTGGCATTCGTAATGTATTAAATGCAATATTAGTTTATCCAATATTTCTTTAATCACAATTTTACTTATTGCATGTAATGTAAATTATGAGCAACTAATACTCATTAATTGTAAGATTACATACCTTATTTAAACATTGAGAAATTACATATTGGAGGATTATGATAAATAAGAATAAAATTTTGTGGAGATGCCACATAGGATTGAGGATTAATGTGGTGTCTCCAATATGCAATGGATTATATAATTAATAATTAATAATTAATTAATAGATGTGTAGAGTTTTATAAGGTATCGTTTGGAAGATTGTTTATAAAATTTGGTATATTTAATACACCTTTCTATATTTGTGATGGAATAATAATATGGTATGTTCAGTCACAAACAAAATTTACGTCACACAATTTCTCCATTTAATTGCTAGATCTGAATCATAAATTTTAAATTATGTGATGAAATAATATTGTGGCATCGAAGCACAAGATTAATAGATCACTGCTGTAAATAATTACGAAATTACAAAATTTAAAAGAAATTAAACCTATTAGTTATCAAATTAATGTGAATGGATGGGGATGAGCGCATCAAAATGCCATACAAGAATCAGCTGAATAATGTGAATTTAAAAATCCCCTAACCTTAAGCTGCAATTCACTGGAAATTCTCTAATTTAATAGGTTCGAAATCCAAAATTATAAATTTTATCATATTATAATTTAAATATGCAAGTTGGCATTAATTACACAGAAATTTACACGACAATGTATTCCAATAAGAGAGCGAAGACCGTGTGTGTTGGCCTAGTGGTAGAGTGGTTAATGTCCGATGCCAAAGGTCTCGGGTTCGAGTCCACCGTGACGTAGCCTTTAAAATTTCTATATTAATTAAAAAAAAAAAAAAGAGCGAAGACTTGCATATTTAACCAACGGTAAACAAAGTCTCACTAAGAGTACTATCAATAGTTTATTTTATTCTTAAAAAGTGAGAATCAATTTTTTAATATTAAAATGAAAATAATGTGATAAAAAATAATAACTTTTTTATTTAAAAAATTGGAGAAGTCAATTTTTCATCATTATTGATATAATTTGACATTTTGTACAAAGCCAAATTTTGAAAATAAAAGTTGACCTTTTGTTTTCTTCGGATCCCACAATAGTTTTTTTCTTGTTGATTTTTTTTGGATCCTACAACTATCTTATATATAATTATATATATATATATATATGTATTATAGTAGCGTTAATGCAAAAATTGGTATTCTATGTATATGATTAGAAAAAATATAAAAAGAATTGATAAATTTTTAAAAACCGATGTGACATAAAAAGAGGAACTTTATAATTGGAATCGCCCTATACAGCGCTGTTATATTTCGATTTTGTATAATTTTGTATAATATAAACTGCTAGTTAAACAACTCTTACTAAACCCTAATCATTTAAATACTTAGCGCACACGCGCACACTCCGACCTCGCTGTCCTTCTCTCTCCCGGTATCTCTCCTCGCTTTTCTCTCTCTCTCTAAACCCTAGAAAGAGAAATCAATACTAATAATTCCGTCACGGAATCTTCTTCTCTTGGGGTTTAGATTTTATCTGGCATTCGTTGCTTCGTGCTTGTCTCGTGGCTTATAGAATTGCGGGATGGATCTCCCGAGCTTGGCTGTGATCCTGCAGGGCGCGCTCAGCACCAATCCCGACCAACGGAGGGCTGCTGAGGACAGTCTCAATCAGGTTCTGTTTTTATTGCTTGTGCTTGAATTTTGATTGATTGTTTTTTGGTTTTTCTTTAAGATTTTTGCATTAGGAGATTGTAGGAACTAAGATGAATTCAGTGGGACTTTACTTTAGCTGTTTGCATGATTGACGATTGATGCTTGTGTTGCTGGAATTGAGTGAGTAATGACTCTTGTGTATCTTTGGTGTACCTTTTGCAGATTCAATTCGCGCCCCAGCACTTGGTAAGGCTGTTGCAGATCATAGTTGAAGTCAGTTGCGATTTGGCGGTTAGACAAGTCGCTAGCATCACGTTCAAGAATTTCATTGCTAAAAATTGGGCTCCTCATGAAGCAGGTAAATTTTTGAATACATGGCAAAAAAGGGTCATCTTTTGCATCGTTTCCTGTCAGGAGTTCTGTTTCTGGTTTCAGATTATTGGTATACTTGATAATGATGAATGTGAAGTAGTTTGAATATTTATTTGCATTTGTTCTTGAAAGTAGTGATTTGATACAGTGGCCTATAATTCATTTCCGTTTTTGTTTTTATGCTTGTGGTAAAACTTTCCTGCTAACCTTATATGGTCCAATAGAAAGCCAAAGGCTGGCCCTTTACCTTTCTGTGAGAACATAGCGCTTAAGGATTGGAATATAAATTTCAGGGAGTTCTGTCTAAAAGTTATAAAAGATAATGTCTTTCATATCTGTCCCAAGCATTTGCAGCTCTTTCTTTCAGGAGATTTGCTGCAAGCATTAGTAGTTTGGTCTTGTCTATCTCTCAGGATCTGGCTTTGTTCTTCTGATGGAGAGAACTGATACCTTTAGATAAAATCTAATTGTGCTAGCAAAGTACGTGCTTTGATGATATTCTATTTGATGCTATAAAATTCTTGTTACATGGGGTTGTAGGCGAACAGTCAAGGATCTTGCCGAGGACAAGGAAGTTGTGAGACAGAACATACTGAACTTTATTGCTCAGGTTCCACCTATTTTAAGGTATCAGTACCTGTTTCTCCTCCAGATAATTTTACTTTGTACTTAAAACTTTTAAATGATAATAATTTCTATGTGGCAAATCCTTAGTAAATGCATTTTCATAAGCACACATGACACGTGGTTACTCTCCTTGTTAATCTGGTGCTGTTGTGTTCAAAACTATGCCTTTTGATGATACAATTTGATGAGTATTGTGTTTATGTGAAAGCAGACATGGCACTTGAGGAAGTTGGTGTAGAATGACTGATAAGATTACTAACTTCAGAATTTAATTTCCATTCTTAAACAGAGCACAACTGGGTGAGTGCTTGAAAACAATTATACATGCAGATTACCCAGAACAATGGCCAGCTCTTTTGCACTGGGTGAAGCATAATTTGCAGGATCAACAAGTTTATGGAGCCTTGTTTGTGCTTAGGATTCTCTCAAGGAAATATGAGTGAGTTCATCTGTATCGCTCTCTCTGGAATATGTTATTGATTTCAACTATTTTTATCTACTGAAGTGTCTTTAAAATCAAGAAGTTCCTCTTTTTTTGGTTAATGTGTATGTTGGTGGAGGTACTATCCATGGGCCAGCTTTTGCTGATTTTGGATGGATTTTAAGTGGCTGTCGAGTCTATTCAACTTTTATGTCTCTCTCTAATTATTGACGTATGTATTATTGGTGAACTTTTGGTTCTTATATTTGTTAATAATTTGTCTTGGCACAATTCATCATAGTTGCTTATGCTGTTATGCATAAGTGAGTTTCTGGTGGTCAACCTTTAGGTTATAGCAAAGTAATGTCTCCTGTCAGCATTAAAAGGGATTTACGATACATAGGTGATAAGTGTGCATCCAAATACATGTCTGTGACATCTAACCTTTATTAGAGACGGATATAGTTCGATGCTTATGATGTATTTTCCCAGGGGTTGAGCTGTAGAATTATGTCATTACAGAATTAACTGTGTGAATGCATATAAAAATTACGATACATAGGCACTAAAACCTGTAGAACTAAAAAGGTAGTGCGTAGTATTCAGATTAATGATTGGACTTCACTCTTTTACTCAAGTCTTATTTTTTTCCTTAGGAGTTGGTTCAATTTCCTACTGCTTTGCAATCAGCTGACAATTCAATATCACTCTTTTAGTTTTACATTGATCATATGGGTCTCATCTCATGTGTTGGTTCTATATAGAGATTTGTTATTTGTTGTGTCCCCATCCATTTCATGTGATGGTGGGCAAACCCTTCCTCCATTCATTTAGTTATCATGTACCTTTATATGATCAGGGCTTATAAACTCATTAGAAATTCAGCTCTAACTGCTTATATGAGTTCTGGTGAGTAAAATTACTGAAAATAGGGTTGGCATCTTCATGAAATAAAATGCTTTCAGAAAAAGCTGCATTGTACACTGCATGCACTTCTATTGCTTATTATTATTTACGAAACTGAAACATACTGGCATGCTGACGTATAATATTGAAGCAGGCTAGCTTGTGATCGTTGCTAACTTGCTTAACATTTAGAAACTATTTCTTTATTTCTCCTCATGTGGTGAAAACATTGACATAGTTGATTGTGGTGAAAGTGGTTGATACAGGAAGTCTTTGTTATAAACTGGAAACGATAATTTTGAAGCCAAAAAATAGACCGGTTTCAAAAGAATTCATCTTCTGTAAAAGAATCGTAGTTATGTTTAAGCTTTGCTGCCATTGATGGATATGATGGCATTCTGGCCATGCTTGTGCTGATTGTTTGTCATTTCCAGGTTTAAATCAGATGATGAGAGAATACCAGTTAATCACATTGTGGAAGAAACATTTCCTAATCTCCTTAACATATTTAACCGGCTTGTTCAGATTGCTAACCCTTCGGTTGAAGTAGCAGATTTGATCAAGCTGATTTGTAAAATATTCTGGTCATCTATCTATGTAAGTTTACCTTCTCTCGTTCAAGCTTATTTTCTAGGCTGCTAGTTGCAGTTTGTTGTATTAGAGCATTTGGTGTTTTGCCTGTTAATAGTTTGCAGGCATTATTGAGATAAAAACCTTGTGCATGATAAAAGTGTCTGGGATCTTGCTCATTTCCTCTGTATTGTCATTCTTTCCGACTGACCTTATGCAGAATGTATCATGACATTTTATTTATAAAATAAACTTTTTAATAGTTATCATTGATGTTTATTTCTTTGTGAAAGCCTTTACCAAACATATCTGGAGGTTACATCAAGTTCAGTATATCTGATTCCTGCACTAAGTTATGCGCCTTATCTGTCCCCAACTAATTTGTTACTCTTTATGCCAGTTGGAGATCCCCAAGCAATTATTTGATCCAAATGTGTTCAATGCTTGGATGATTCTTTTCTTGAATATATTGGAGAGGCCTGTCCCTGCAGAAGGACAACCTGATGATCCCGAGCTAAGAAAAACATGGGGATGGTGGAAAGTAAAGAAGTGGACAGTTCACATATTAAACCGCCTTTACACTAGGTAGGTTCTTATCCGTCATCATTCTATGCTTGACCATGCAGTTGCACCTGATATCATATCATTAATACTCCTGTTTTCCGTTGCTTTTTCCCAGGTTTGGGGATGTGAAACTTCAAAACCCAGAAAACAAAGCTTTTGCCCAAATGTTCCAGAAGAACTATGCAGGGAAGATTTTGGAGTGCCATCTAAATTTGTTGAATGTGATCCGTGTTGGAGGCTATTTGCCTGACAGAGTTATCAATCTTATTCTGCAATATCTTAGCAATAGGTTCGTTAACCAATCAATCTTGTGTTATACTTGATTACTTTCTCAATTCCTGTCCCAGCCTGTTGTCATTAGCATATATTCATCGCTGTACAAGAGATGAGGAGCTTAATACTAGCATGGGCAAAATGAACTATTATCCAAACATGTAAATATTAATTCCAATTACAAATAATCTGGGTATGAGATGTGTGATTGATGAATATATGGGTACCAGCAACTGTCAAATTGATCCATGTGTAATTCATGAAACAGAACTCCTACCTCAACTGTTGAGTTAATTTCAGATTTCAAGTAGATCTTAGATTTTTTGGAGGCTATTGTTGTTTTTCTGTCCTCTAGGTGTAGTAAAGCTAACGATGTGCTTTTGTTTCATCCCAACTGAGGATCTAAATAACAAAAAGAAAATGATTCTATTGCTGGATATTCCATTTAATTCGCACATACCATGTCAGAGAGCAGATACTGAGTTTACTTCAGGCTAAAATTAACGAAAATAGACTTATGTTCACTTTAGTCTCACCTGGAAAATGTGAACAGCTGGAAGTTGTAGTACCCTTATGCTCCGACTTGAGTTTGTTTGATTGCAATTCCTTTGAGGAAAATTTGTTTCCATCATGTTGTGTTCTTGTTACTTGAACCAAGTTTGCCATTAATGCACATTTAACGTGCTTTTGGATTATTTGTGGAGAACTCTGACAATTCTGATATTCTAATGATCTTTACAAGCCCTATCTGATTTTGGCTTTGTCTATTATGCAGTATCTCCAAAAGTAACATGTACAGTCTGCTGCAACCAAGACTTGATGTTGTCCTTTTTGAGATCATCTTCCCTCTGATGTGCTTCAGTGACAATGATCAGAGGCTCTGGGATGAAGATCCACATGAGTATGTGAGGAAGGGATATGGTGAGTTAACATTGTCATCTTATCTATTTTTTCTTTTTTTGCTTGGATACTTGAACTATATGTTATATCCATACATTTTTGTAGACATAATTGAGGATTTATATAGTCCAAGAACTGCTGCAATGGATTTTGTCAGTGAGTTGGTGAGGAAACGCCAAAAGGAGAATCTTCAAAAGTTCTTATTGTTTATTGTAGAGGTTTTCAAGAGGTATACATCATGGTACTCTATTAATTCTGTGAATCAAATAAGTTGTATTTGAATAATGGAGATCTATCCACTTAATTCTTTAATTAGATATGATGAGGCAGCACCAGAATATAAGTCCTACAGACAGAAAGATGGTGCTCTTCTTGCTATTGGAGCTTTGTGTGATAAACTGAAGCAAACAGAACCATATAAATCTGAGCTGGAGCGCATGCTTGTACAGCATGTTTTTCCTGAGTTCAGCAGTCCTTTAGGGCATCTTAGAGCAAAGGTAAGGTTCGATTTTCCTTTCTTTCTACCTACTCTTGGTTCTAACTGGTGTTGAAGTCAAATATCATACAAGTTTTCAAGTTCTTTTTGCTCCAGTGTAGTCCTCCGAAAATGTTGCATAAATGCAACCTAGTTCTCCTGGATTGTGTGCATAATCATATTATATGTAAATAAAGTATAGTCAGGTTTATTTTACCTTTTTTAAAAATATAAACTTATAATGGGAACTTTAAAGTCAATTTCTTGTACATTATGCCGCTAATATAACACTTGATTTATGACGTTGTGTGCCGGTGCTCTTCATTTGGAAATGTGCCGTGTTCTAGGCTGCATGGGTTGCAGGACAGTATGCACATATCAATTTCTCGGACCCAAATAATTTTCGAAGAGCATTACATAGCGTTGTTACTGGGATGCGTGACCCGGAACTTCCTGTGCGTGTTGATTCTGTCTTTGCCCTGCGATCTTTTGTGGAAGCCTGCAGTGGTACATTTACCTGGATTTCTATAGCTTTATGTTTATACTTTATATGGACTTGACACTGACTCAAGTGCTTTTTCTTATATGTATTTACAGACTTGGATGAGATCCGCCCAATTCTTCCACAACTACTTGATGGTATGTCATTAATCAAAACCCTATCAGTTTTGCTCTTCGACAAACATGGAGCATGCTAACTGGCTTTCTTTTTCTTAAATCTTATCAGAGTTTTTTAAACTAATGAATGAGGTTGAGAATGAAGATCTTGTGTTTACACTTGAGACAATAGTTGATAAGTTTGGAGAGGAGATGGCTCCATATGCCCTTGGATTATGCCAAAACTTGGTAATGCTAATTGCATGAGTGTCTTGGCTCAACCATTTCTGTTGTCCTTTTAATGATGACACTTTGATTTCCAGGCTGCCGCATTTTGGAAATGCATGAATAGCGCTGAGGCAGATGAGGAAGGTGATGATCCTGGTGCTTTGGCTGCTGTTGGTTGCTTGCGTGCCATAAGCACTATCCTTGAGTCAGTCAACAGCCTCCCTGATCTATTTATACACATTGAGCCTACATTATTGCCAATAATGCGCAGGATGCTGACTACTGACGGACAAGGTGGCTGTCATATTCTCATCATGTTTACTCATTATTTTGCGCATTTGGATCTCAATACTTATATTGATGCTGCCAAAAATTGTCAAAACTCATATTTTCAGATAACATTACATTGTAATCTCTAATCATTTCTCTTTCTATTTCCCTCGAATGCATTTTTTTCAGAGGTATTTGAGGAAGTCTTGGAGATAGTGTCATATATGACTTTCTTCTCACCTACTATATCACTGGAGATGTGGAGCCTTTGGCCTTTGATGATGGAAGCACTGGCTGATTGGGCCATCGACTTTTTCCCAAGTATGCTGCAATTTTCTGGCACCCTTTGTCATCGCTACTCTGCAGTCTATTCTGTTGTGTTTGCTTATTCTGCTCGTTTAGTTCTCCTCTCCCCCCTCTGGTTTATATGTTCTATATTGATTCAATTTCCTACTGTACTTGTGATGCATGTATGTTTTTAATTTGGCATTGCCAAGATGCTGTAATATAATTTTGATACTGTTGGTGTGGTGCCCTCCTTGTATTGAAACTGTGAAGAGGTTGAGATGTAGCAACTTTAGTGCCTGCTGGCACCTGTTAGATCAATTCTTTTAGCTTCCCTTACACCTTGTTATTGCTGTGGAATTCTCAGATATCCTAGTGCCGTTAGATAACTACATATCAAGAAGTACAGCACATTATCTCACATGCAAGGAACCGGATTACCAGCAAAGCCTTTGGAACATGATTTCATCTGTAAGTTGGAGCTTTATCAAATTCGGTCCTGACCCGGTTGATAGTTTCTGACTAATGCTTTGTGCTAATAATGCAGGTCATGGGTGATAAAAATCTGGAGGATGGTGATATTGAGCCAGCACCTAAGCTCATACAAGTATTATTTCAGAACTGCAGAGGTCAGGTTGATCACTGGGTTGAGCCTTACTTGAGAATAACCGTGGAGCGCTTACGTCGTACTGAGAAGCCTTACTTGAAATGCCTATTGATGGAAGTGGTAAGGATATCGTGCTTTTATCAATTCCCCCATCTGGCTATGATGTTTCTTCTTGTGTTCTTTTACTTACTGCCACACAACCATATGATTATGATAATGATAATTGGAATGACTTTTGACAGGTCGCTGATGCTTTGTACTACAATGCATCATTGACACTCAGCATACTGCAAAAGCTTAATGTTGCCACAGAAGTTTTCAATCTTTGGTTTCAGATGTTGCAACAAACAAAGAAAAGTGGAGCGCGTGCTAATTTTAAAAGGTACTCATATATCTCCTTGGTTGTATCTTAACCCTGCTTAAAGCTGAACTGATATACTTATATATTGTTGTGCTTGCAGAGAACATGACAAAAAGGTATGCTGTTTGGGACTGACATCGTTGCTTCCTCTTCCTGCTGATCGGCTACCAGGAGAAGCATTGGAACGTGTTTTTAAGTCTACTCTTGATCTGCTTGTTGCGTATAAGGATCAAATAGCAGGTTAATCCTATTATAACTTTATCTGCTCTTCAGCTGCTTGCTACTTATATGGATTAAGTAGCAGTTTTTCATTTTGTATGTCTTTGTTTGTACTTTGTCTGTTGGAACAGAAGCTGCTAAGGAGGAGGAAGAAGATGGTGAGGAAGAAGACGATGATGATATGAGCAATTTCCAATCTGATGAGGAAGATGGGGATGATACTGACAAAGAGATGGGTGTCGATGCTGAGGATGGGGACGAAGCTGAGAGCCTTAAACTTCAGAAGTTGGCTGCTAGGGTGGGTAATCTAATTTCTTTTTGAATTGCATCTGTGATCCTTATATCCTCTAGTTGAGCCAGTTTCAGCTTGGACACTGAGAAGCTACTAAAGTTGAATAAGATATGAAGTCTGGATTAAATTGTATGATTTAAATTTTGTTTAGAATGTAAAAATAGAAGTAAATTGGTCATAGATTATAGGACTTGTAGCTTGGATAATATTATCGTAACAGGCTACCAAATTGATTTGAAGAACTTATAGCTTTAGCTGTTTGTATGATGTTGCTTTATGAAATATTCATTGTATTATCACTAACTGGATGCAGGCCAAGGCTTTCCGTACCACTGAATTTGATGATGAAGATTCAGATGATGATTTCAGTGATGACGAAGAACTGCAATCACCAATTGACGATGTTGACCCTTTCATTTTCTTTGTGGATACTATTAAAGGTAAGCTGCTACTATTTATGCTATACCGTAGCCAAATAATTTCTTGCATGCTATCCTTACTCCTGCTGTGATTTGCTCTGTAGCCCTGCAAGCATCGGATCCATTGAGATTCCAGAACATTAGCCAGACGCTTGATTTTCATTATCAGGCCCTTGCAAATGGTGTTGCTCAGCACGCTGAAGAAAGAAGGGCGGAGATTGAAAAGAAAAAATTGGAAAAGGCTACAGGTGCAGTTGCTGCTGCCTCGTGATGGTCAGCTGGAATACTCTGCTCACTACCTGTCCCCTCTAAATTCTTTGGTTAGTCACTATGTTGAAGGAAACCGAGAGTCGTACAGTTTCCTACTTTCTCGGTCGCTAAATTGGGCTCTTGAGGTCTATGTTTATATGTGGTCAATCCGGTTCCAGTTTTTCTAGCATTTCCCAAGGTTATCTGAAAGGGGACTGGGATCCTTGGCTTGATTAGCCAGGTGCAGTTTTGGTAATTGATTGTCTTGTGAATTTGCTCTTCTACATGGGAAGGGTCGAATAGCCTGCCTGTTGGTCCTTGCAGGTGTCCAGCGTTTTGTACCATTCTTTTATACGAATGAAAGTTTCTTGTCAAGGTAAAAAGTTCATACTAGGATTTGTCTATGGATGTTGTGCCTCTTTCGTTTCTCCAGCATTGGTCTTGTCTAGTTCTTGAGAGGTTTTGATCTTTTCCTGAGGTGCAGTGCATAGTTGAATTTTCTGCGGAATGTAAAACTGGCTGTATTCTTTTCGCCTGTGTTATCACTATGGGGGAGTAAAAAATATTCAATTTATTGTTGCTTATCTGTATCTCATCTTGCTATCTCAACCCTTGGTTCCTTGATTTATTTAGCTGGTCATGACGTTGGCGATCATTTGTCAGTCGATGGTCATGGATTTATGTCCCGAAGGTTGTCTATTTATTGCCACTTTTTGTAATTATATGACTGATTTCAGGTCCACAGTGAACGGATTGATTGTGTTTTTGAATCATTCTATCTTTGGATGCCTGTCTTTACAAACGGCTAAGCAATGTTGCACACAACCTCTATTCTCGAACAGATCAGATAAATATTGGCATCGTATTCTATCTCTGTTTAATGCAAATCGGCTATTTTATTTTGCATTCATGATAACTTGAGCTGGTCAGTGTATTTTATTGCGTCTATGGCTCATATCATTGAAAAGCTAGCCTAAGTTTTTTCTCACACATGTGCCGCACCTAATTCTAACCCTAATACTCCTTTCCTTTACATCGAAAATTATTTTAATCGAGTAATGAAGCCCCGAGTTTCCCACCGATGTTGCTGCTACTTTGAATTAAAAAGCATTCTTGTGAGTAATTTGTTTTATTCTTTCGTGTTGAGCTCCCTTTAATCAAACTTTATTGAATCCAAGAAACATGTGTTAAATTGATATTACGACAGCAAAACATTTTGTTTGCTCACTAGTAACACGGGTCTCCGCCTGCCATTATGAAGCTCAGCTGGATGCTATTACATATTATAAACCCAACGAAGTTGGATATCCAGCCAATAGGTAGAATTGTCCAAAATCTGATCACAACGATGTGACAATCCTTTCCACTGGAATGGCGCTCTTCTTTCCAGAATAGCAAAACCGTTATTCTGGTCCATAAAAACAGATTTACCTTGAGTTGTACTCCGTAAGTGACAATCCAAAGTTGCTTAGGCAACTATATAATCTCGGGAATAATTATCTCTGATAGTTTTTTCTAATGGACATTTCAAGTTATTATCATCCAGTATATCCATTCCAGGCGCCAGGCCAAGAACAACTTGTAAGAAAATCGAACCCCATAGAAATGACTTGTGGCCTTACTTTCCAAAGAATTGTCATCAATTACGAAGGCGCAGAATAAAACGAATAACATCGCCTGAAAAAGCGACCATTCAATCGTTAAGGTTATGATCGCAGCCCCATGCAAAATATAACACTCAAAATTATGTTCTGGAAATGAGATATCATTCAGTTCACTTCATCAATACATGCAACAGTCACTTCAAGATGAACAAGCCAGTAGAATAATGCAAGTTTTCTCAAACATGCCCGACAGAGAGAAGGCAAAAGAATCCTGATTAGCACATGACAATTCGTACCATACCAGAGTAAAAGGTACATATTGGTCTTGTTTCCTTCATCAACAGCCCGTCTACAAACCATGACAGTTTGCGGTTTACTTTTGAGTACAGAACTCTCGAGGAAAATGTGCAATAGCAGCCTTCTCCAGTCCAACATGACATCAACAACATACGCAATCATGGATATTCATCAAAGATGTCATCTAGCTCTTTCATCTCTGTCTCTCCTATGATTGTGCCGAGAAGTATCTCTATCACGACTTGACCTACTGTCCTTTTCTCTACTATATTTGTCTTCCCGGTGATGGAATTCAGACTCATATTTTCTTGGTCTCTTCTCATTTCTCCAATCACGTTCTTCCTTGGAGTTTCGCTCACTGTAGCTGGACCTCAACCTTCTGTCAGTACTTGAGCCATCACGTGTATCCTTATGCTTTGTTACATTATTGTCCCGCTCCATCTGTGTTTTAACACCTGTTCTCTCATCATGCTTTGTTGCATTCACTTCAAATCTTTCATTGTTGCCCTTTCCCTGTGAATATTGATAGTCGTCACTACCTCTATGACCTTGACTTGAGGATGACTGCACTCTATGATTAGGTCGCCCAGATCTTTTACCCATTTCTGGATTTTGAAACTTGTCATGCACCCACCTTGAAGGTTTATCTTCTTCGGCACCCCATCCCGTATTAGCAGCTCTCTGATTTAAGAACAATTAAGCTTTTGTGAGAGAGTTGGGGTATTTGAACTAAAGTAGCAGCGCAAGAGACACTGCAAGAAATAATAGTAATCACTATGCCAAAATAAATAATAGATGAGGAACAAGGAAGTGAATATGAGTTAAATCATCCACTACCTCCAACAGTTTCCTAATTAAGAACAAAATGATATCTACAACCAAGACAATCAGTCAGATATGTCGTGACTAACAATTTCACAAGACCACATAACCAGATAAAGTTTAAAATGTAGCACTTCCCTGCTTCTGAAAGTAGAAAACTAGATCATATTCAAATGGATTTATAAGGGACAGAGAAATAGATATATAGTTTGGCGAAGCTTTCTAAATCTTGAAGATTTGGAGGGCAATCAAATAAACTTATTATTAAAACATGCAGTCGCACATCAAATGATTTTTATATATTTGGTCCCATGTTTGAGGGACATGATCAACCATAGAACTGGAAGGCAAGATAGTTTTGGTTATATAGCTTCCTAACATGTTGGTCAGTATACAACATTGAAACAATAAACAAAAGGGTGAAAAAAAAGAGATCGAGTTAATCTTCCAACAGCTTTTGATATATTTCCATAATGCCTTGTAAGCATAATTACCATCTAGAGCCATGTTATAAGTACCCACCGGCCACCATCAGTCTTACAGCCAAACAACCTCCTTCCCCTCTATCCTAAGATATTATTCTCCACAAAGTCCAAGTTGTTATTCATGTCAACAGTTTCCTGTAACATTTCTTCTTGAGCACATGATAAAATTATCAGTTTCGAACTGCAACTCTAAAGTGTAAGCAGCTTACTTCAGCAATCTAGAAGCAATCATGGCTGTCAGACCAGGAGGTTGGGATGCAACCTCCCACTTCACCTCCACCATATTTATGACCAGATTGTCATCAGTCTACCATATTTCCTTTTTACTATTAAGTAGCGGCTAAGTTCAGTGTTGAAATGCCTCAGGTTCCTCATTGAACCACCAATAGGTACTCAAGGTTTTCAAAGTACTAGTCCCCATAAATATGATTAAACAATAATCTCATACAACAATTTGCTAACACTAGACAAATTTTTATGGGAGAAATATAAAAAGAAATTAACAGTTTGGCAGCTCAACAACTTTTGTATCAACCACATATGATATTTTGATTTTTTTTAATCTTTTCTTTACAATGCCCCTGGAGAATAAACTTCATTATAATATATCTCTGGTCCAATTGAGTTTCATCCTGTCTAACTCCATATTTCATTGGCAAATTATTTCTGGTCCAATTTAGCTCAGGAATAACCAGAGCCTCCTTCACCCAAAATAATGGAGCAACAAATGACAACACCATAACCATAAAATAAATATCTCTTTATTACAAACTAATGACTAACATGTTTTGTTTCCCATGGAATAATTTAAAACATTGAACACACAAAATTTATGCCCCCAAAAATTAGCATAACACTGAGTGTAAACCACAAATTAAGAGCAGTAAAAGAATCATTGTCCTTAAATACATACCTGCTCATCATGAGAAAATTTGCAGCTATCTCCACGATTACACTCTCCTTTCTGAAAAGCTCGACAGACACCTCGTTCCTCCCTCTTCTGCTGCCTCGTTTCGTCGTCCTCTTCCTCTAACTTTTTGTATTTGGTCACATGATCAACCCTAATAGTCCGGCCCAAAATTTGAGCTCCATTTAAATTGTCTGCACATTTACCATAATTAGTATGGAAGAAATAAAACATATGTTTCTCTTCAGAAAATCAAATATGAGCTTTGCAGTAAATAGACTGACCAACAGCGAGATTCGTGCTTCTTTGATCCTCATAGGCAATAAAAGAAAACCCTTTGGACTTCCCAGTAGCTTTGTCCCTGACTAGATTAACATCCACAATCTCCCCATACCTACATAGGACATTGAGAAAACAAATCAGATCCTATCAACACAATAAATTACAAAGAGAAACTGCATATGCACACAAAAAAAGAAACAAACTTACTGCGCAAAGACGGCAAGAAGATCACCTTCAGTCAAGTCAAAAGGGATACCACCAACGTAAACATAAGCAGAATCTCTGTACTTAGCATGCCATGATGCATCTTCTGATATTCCTAGAGTTGCCTCCCTTTTGTTTATATTCTGAATACGCTTCACCAATGTCAAGGGATTCATGGAAGTATATGTTACTCTGAAAGCAAGAACTGGACACGAAAATTCAGTATAATAGACAAAATAAATAAAAACACACACAAAGACTCCGCTACAATCAGGGCAAAAGACGAAATAAAATCCATATCTATATGGTATATTAAGACACATTATGAGTTAAGCGTCTACAAAAATCTCTCTCCAATTGCAAAAAGAGATCAGCGATGACAAAGGAAGACCCAGAAAATACACCTTTAACTCAAGGTAGAGATTTAACAATTACGAATCCCTACTCTTCGTGTTCTATTCGTGGGTTCAATCATGAAAAACAAAATTCTTCATTATATCAAAAACGAAATTGTGTATGCTCTTAATCATTTGATTAAAACATGTAAGAACATATTTACCTCAGATATTCTGAATCTACAACATATGCCCAGCTTCTGTAGCCGGTGCTCTACCCTCTTAGATTTAAGTGAGGAGTCGATTTTAGGGAATGTTTCTGGAGCAATAGGATGATTTTTAGGAATTGAAGTTTGAAGGTTATATCTGTGGGTATTGTGTTTTGATAATCATATATTTCGATTCTTTTCAAATTATACATATTACTGGCAAAATCTTAAATAAATATCATTTTTAAAGGTATTATTCTTTTCTTTTCTGAATTTGCTTTTTTTCTTCTTCTTCTTTTCTTAAATGATATATAATGTCCAAGTCTTATTTATGATTTATTTTATGTTGTATTTTTCTTATTTTAAATGTATATCAAATTATCACTTATTTTTTGAACCTGTCGTGAAATACTGCACAACAAATTACATTACACTATGAAAATATATTATCAAACAAAATTTTCGATATCCAAAAGTTGATTTGGATCCTTACCAATTTGACGTAGAACAATGTATAAAATGATTTTTTTTAATGCTATGCAAACTCCGTCTTTTAATATTTTTCATTCAAAATTTCAGCCTAAAAACGACATCATTTGGAATTTATATGACATTAAAAATTTCATCTTTACATATGTATTTGTAACACAAATTTTTGTATTTAAATTTCTATAAATACAAAATTGTATACAAAAATTATTTGAATTTGGATTTGATGAATTTGAGATGAGTTCGATCTCTATCTATCCTCTGATTCTTCTCTTCAATATGATTTCTTGAACGATCTTGATGTTCTTCGAGTATTCTTCAAGTTGTTGGAGGGGATGTAGTTCCTTGATCTCCTTGAACTTGAGGGTTGAACTTGATGATGTTGATCTGAAGGACCTGGCCTTGTTTTCGGATCGATTGTCGGTTGAGTTGAAATGTTGAAGAACGTTTGAAGGTCTTCAAGTTTGAGCGCCAATGCAGGAGGCTTTCACCTTGTTTCGAATTGAACGTTATCTTTGATTTGATATGGAGGTTGATCTTGGCGAAGAACGTGGTGATTTGCACGCGAACGCCTGAATGTTTGAAGATCTTCGAGTGTCTTGAGCTCTTGAGGATGATCTCGACGAAGAACGCCAACGAATCTTGAAGATCTTGAATGTCGGAGAATCTTGCAGGATTCTTCGATTTCTTCACTTCACCTCTTCAATTCTCCTCCTTCCTTATGAAGCCCCAACACCTCTATTTATAGGTGTAGGCTAGTGGCTTAGTGGGCTTATGGGCCTATGGGCCTTTTGGGCCATCAAGCCATGCTTGGGCTTATGGACCTTTGGGCCACCAAGGTCTAAACCATGGGCTTGAGCTTGGGCTTATGGGCCACCAAACCATGGGCTTGAGCTTATGGGCCACCAAACCATGAGTTTGAACTTGGGCTTGGGCTTATGGGCGCTGTCCACTAAAATTAAATATTAATCACATATCTATTTAATTTTGAAATAAATTCCATTAATAAAATAGAAATATAATTAATTATTTAATTCGTGATTTACACATGACGCAATATAATTTGCTAACAATTTTTAATTGTCTACAAATTGCTCCATCGAGACTTGTTCATGGACGAGTTGACTTGGAAATGGACGAGTCTCGAAATTCACTTAGATAGTTTAAACTCTTGTCGATGAGTTCTTGAATTGAATTTGTAAACAGTTTATACTCGTATTTAGGAGTTCTTCGACTTGAATTTGAATTTATAAACAGTTTATACTCGTATTTAGGAGTTCTTGAATTGAATTTGAATTTGTAAACAGTTTATACTCGTATTTAGGAGTTATTGAACTTGATTTGATTTTGTAAACAGTTTATACTCGTATTTAGGAGTTCTTGGACTTGGATTTGAATTTGTAAATAGTTTATACTCGTATTTAGGAGTTCTTACTTGGATTTGAATTTGTAAATAGTTTATACTCGTATTTAGGAGTTCTTGAATTTGATTTTGAATTTATAAACAGTTTATACTCGTATTTAGGAGTTCTTCGATTTGAACTTCAATTTGGGCTTCAGAGTTTTGCTTCACAATTGGGCCTATATAATCACTTTAATTTGGCAGCCCAGAATGGGTCATCAATTTTGGGCCCAATGATCACAACAATCGTTCCTTTTCATGTATGGTTTAAAGTGAACCCAAATGACATAGCTCAACCACGTAACTAACTTCAACATATTTTAATTCCCTTGTTTTTTTTTTTTACATATCCAAGCCCAAATGAAATTTGTTACTGGCAATATGTTGTAGCTCCTGTCAGTCGACTCCAGCAACATTTCTTCGTTCCAATTTTTTTTTTTTTTTAATTCACGGCCCAACATCCTTTTTGTTTTACGGCCCAATTCTCACAATGCAATCCATACTTCACAAAATTATAACTTGGGCTATTTTTCACGGCCCAACATTGATTATCACTTGGGCTCTTTTTCTCTCTTTTTTTTACCATCATTGGCACACATGGAGCTTCAAGTTGGTTAAAGCTGCAGCCAACATGGAGGTAGTCCTTTCCTCCATTTAATTCCATTTGTTTGAAAGTTGCAGAGTTTGTTGAAACTTGCAGATAACAAGTGGCCACACCTCGCAGATTCAGTTTTTTCTGTGTCTCATTGTCTTTATTTTTTTGTACGAAAATATACAGCTACTAGGGTTTAGGGTGTATGCTGTGCTTAGTCTATAAATAGGAACACTCACATACAGTCTTCACTCATGAACTCGACGTCTGCAGCCATAGTTTCCTTACTTTCATATCTGCAATACCCTTTTTTTAGCAGCATCTTCACTTACTAGCTTCTCTCTTTTTTTTTTCGGCAATTGTAGCTGTAAGCAATATGTTCTTTCTTCATGTAAGTAAACAAGTGTAGAAGCCACATCTTGTTCCTTTCATGCTCTTTTTGATATATAGGCTGCCTCAAGCTGGAGTTGCATCCCTACACGAGCTTGAAGTTTGACAGCCGTGATTAATGGTGGTGCCAATGGCGTCGGGGAGGTGGCCAGAATCCAGCCAAATGGTGGCTCAAGGCGCCGGGGACGGCAGACGCGACACCGACGATGGCGAGGCGGAGGTAGGAGCGATACCGCGACGGTGGTCTTGATGGCGGGACGCTTCGAAACGGAAGCAGACGGCTGGAGATGGAGCTACGACGCACGGTGGCTACGTCGTCGGAGACGTTGCTGCTGTTTTCGTGAAGAGAAGAGGCGCGCTAGTGCTGTTGGGATCTCCATCCTGCGTGAGATCCAAAGAAGGAAGCACGAAGCTGCTCATTGTTCGCAGCTAAGATCTGGCACGACAGTTGTGACGGCGGTGTCGAGGGCGTTAACTTGAGCAGTTGAGGAGGCCATCTTACGATCTTGCAGGTGACTACGGCCGGTTTGGTTGCAGCGTGGAGCTCTATCGGAGGCTATGGCAACGCATGATGTCGTTGCAGGTGGTGGAGGGTGGAGGTAACAGAGACGGCCACTTCTTGCTGTGGTCTGTTGAGACGGAGATGGAGAGGCTGCGGTCGGCAAGTGAGCGAGACAGTGATGAAGCACGGCAGAGTTGCTGTGTGCCGTGGGAGGTGAGTTCGAAGCCGCGGCATTGTCGACGTGAGCTAGAAGAAATGGCGGACTAGACGTTGTCCGACGTCTGGAGTCAGAGAGAAAGATATGGACGAGAGATGGTTGATGAAGATAATTGCCGAACCTTGCTCGGCGGTGGCAGTGGTGTTGCTGCAGAGACGGCGCGGAGCGGGCGACTGGAGGAAATCGTGCTTGTGGTGGCGGCAAGGTTCTCCGACGCGACGTGGTTTGCCGGAGATGAAAGGGCGGCGGCGGCACACTGAGAGGCAGATAGAGAGAGGACGAAGGCAGCTGCGCCATTATTGCTCGCTGCTTCCCGTGGCGAGAAAGAGAGATGAGAAATAGAGGCGGGAGGCGATGGCGGAGCCTGGTTCATCTCAGCGGCGATGATGTCACCGGAGTCTGAAGGAACGGCGGCGATTCCATGGAGTGAGAGAGATGAAAGCGGCGCAGGCTTCCAATGGATAGCCTGTCGTGTATGCGACGGTGTGAATTTAGAGAGAGATAGGGTTTTCTGATATGGGCCGATGAAAAAAACACTTCAAAATGTGGGTTCTTTTGGTGTGGGCTGTGTTTGCATGTGGGTGTGCGTGTGTTTAGAGAGGGTGAGAGAAATGGGTATTGGGTTTGTAGGTTTTTTTTTTTGTTATTGGTTATTTGACTTTGGGCCCATGACTTTAAAAAGAATTAGCGATTGGGCCCTTTTTAATGTGGGTTGGGCCTCTCTTTTTTTGCAGCTGGAATATTTATTTGGAGTTTTTTGATAGAATTGAGTACAAGAAGTAAACTCCATTTTTTTTAATTTGCACACCTTTTTCTCTTTTTTACATTTTCATAATTTTGTGTGTATTTGTAATCAGGTGGCAAAGTTCATGTAATTAAACTTCAAGTCTTCTTGTTCAAGAGTGGATCGACTAAAGACGTCAAACTTGATCAACTCCATTACAATCGACTTTTGAACTTTGGCTTCACATTTGTTGCAGACGTCGTCCTCATTTTTGTAGAAGAAGCGGTCTTGATCTTAGCAGACACGACAACACGACAATGGAGACGACATCGTCATTATCAACGAACTCTACCCATTCTGTATAGGTGACACGGCAGCAACGACTTGCACGACGTTTGGCATCACGACCTCGCAGAGCTAAAAGTTGTTGCGGAAATGAGATAAGTTGTGTGCCGCTGCGAAGGAAGCTAGAAGTTATGCGCCATCGATGGAAGATGAGCTGAAGGCGCTCAACATTCGTAAGAGAAACCGGAAGTCGCACTATCCGTGAAGAGAATGAAGTCGAGCAACATCCGTGAAGAAGCTAGAAGTCGTGTACCATCGGCGGATATGAAGCTAGAAGTTGTGAAGCGTCCGCGAAGATGAAGCTAGAAGTTGTGTATCATCCACGAGGAGCTAGAAGTTGTGTGTCATTTGCGAAGAGAATTGAAGCCTAAGCGTCAGTGGAGATCGGCATCATGACTTCGACGAGCTAGAAGTGGCTGTGGATGAGGAGCTTGAAGTTGTGCGTCATCCGCAAAGAGAATTGAAGTCTAAGCGTCAGTGGAGATCGGTATCATGACCTCGACGAGCTAGAAGAGGTTGTGGATGAGGAGCTTGAAGCTGTGCGTCATCCGCAAAGAGAATTGAAGCCTAAGCGTCAGTGGAGATCTGTATCATGACCTCGACGAGCTAGAAGCGGCTGTGGATGAGGAGCTTGAAGGCGTGTGTCATCCGCAAAAAATTGAAGCTAGCGTCGGTGGACATCGGTGTCATGACCTCGACGAGCTAGAAGCCATTGTGGATTAGGAGCTTGAAGTGTGTCATCCGCAAAGAGAATTGAAGCCTCGCGTTAGTGGAAATCGGCATCACCACCTCAGCGAGCTAGAAGCAATGTTCTCAACTGAAAGCAGGCTGGATTCATCAAGCTGACGTCATCTTCGAATCGAAGTCAGCGATATGGTGTTGGGATTATCCAGCTGAAGCCATCCTCAAAACAAGACCGGTGACGTGGAGTTGGACTCGACAAGGTAGAACCATCTTCAAAGCAGATTGACAACATCGAGCTTACTGTCTCTTCCAAAAGTGTGCATCATTTTACTTTAATAGTCTGAGCTTGAATTTTGATCACCCAATTTGAAATACAAATTTATGATGAACTTTGATCACGTAACTTGAAGGAGAAAAACACATATCATGACTGAACTTAGAAGATATCTAAGCTGCCTACGTACCATTTTGAAATGGATCAAGTCAAAACGTAGTTCAAAAGTCAACTTGTGTTTTAGGGGAGTGCCGTGCACAGTTTATACTCATGCGGGCCAGGAGTAACATGCAGTTTAAGCTCGTGCGTCATGGAGCTGTCTTGCGTCTTTTTGTTGATTTTGTTTTTGGCGTGACATGCAGTTTAGGCTCGTGCTTCATGGAGTCTGTCTTGCTATTTTGATTTTCTTGGAGTTAACAAGTAGTTTAGGCTCGTGCGTCATGGAGCATGTCTTGCTTCTTTTGTTGATTTTTTTTGGAGTGACGTGCGGTTTAGGCTCGTGCGTCATGGGTATCTTGCTTCTTTTGTTGAATTTTTTTTGGAGTGACGTGCGGTTTAGGCTCGTGCGTCATGGAGCATGCTTCTTCTTGTTTGTTGATTTTCTTGCTTTCTCATTTTTTGACTTTTGGTTTTCTTCATTTTTTTTTAGTTTTCTTTTGATCTATGTACATGTTTTCACCATTTGCATTTGAGGGTAGCACTTGCAACTTTAGAGTTGTTGCCCCAACTTCCACATTACCCTTCAAAGTCGACTCGCATACCTGTTGGAGATGTAGTGAGATGAAGCCGCCTTTAATGGTGATCCGAATAGGCGCTGCACAAATCCCAAACCCACTTTGGTATTACGGACCACATCATCTTTCTTCTTCAAGTGAGGTTTCAGTAGAGCTTCCCGAGGATCGTATCCGGCATTGACGAGGAGCTTATATGCCTGGACCAAAATGCTTAGTAAGTTCGTTGTCGAAGATTCTCCATGTTCGACAGCATTGCTTTGCTTTGGTCGAACAAACCCTTGAAGAGGTGGAGGAGTTGGTCTTTTGGCATCGATCTTGGTCAGAGGCATCGTCAGTCCCTCGAACGGATCCATCTTGGTGAGAGATGTTTTTTTCTTGACAATCGGACCGACTTCAAGTTCTTTATCATGCTCGATTTCTTCTTGTTTTATTGTCTTCGTCATATAGAATTTCGCATCAGCAAAATATGACTCGGCTTGGTGAAAGGCTTTTGATCACCAACACCGTCCTCACGACACCATCTTGACGATACTTGAGGCATTGATGCAACGTAGAAGGACGACACCATTTCGTGCAGCCACGGCCGACCAAGAAGCATATTGTGGGGCGTCTTGGCATCAATCACATGAGCGATGCGGTTGAACTCATGTCTTCCATCGCAAGTTCAACCTTATGGCGCCAAGGGCCCTTTGTCCTTCGTGGTTGAATCTTGAATCATCAATCGATTGTTGGACAAGTCATCTCTGGAATTTCCGGTTGCTTCAATGTTCTTAATGGCAAGATGTTGATGCGATCCTCCATCGATGAGAATCCTATTAACTTTCGCTCGTGGGTGAAACAACTCACGAATAGTGGCCTATTATGAAGCTCGGACCCAGTCGCAAATCCTTCGGAGAATGTAATTGCCAAGACACCTTCATCATCGATCACATTTGACTTGAATTGATCTTTTACTTGGTGCGTCAGTATCGTACAATGCCCCAATACCTTCCAAAGATGTCGTCGATTCGGGGTGATAACATTTGCGGCATTTTCTTCTTCAAGTGATATCTTCCCTTCTTGAGCTAGCCTCATGATCTTTTCTTTGAAGACGAAGCAATCATGTATGGGATGCCCAATCAATCGGTGATATTTGCAATATCTTGGATCATCAGTTCGTCCTGCCTCATTTGGTCGTTTCATTTCTGGTAGTTCGACGAGGCCTTCTTTGAGCAGGTCATCGAAGATCCCAGAGACGTCGGAGTCTAAGAAAGGGTATTGTTTTTGTTGCATTTCCTTAAATGTCAACCTTCTTTGCCCCATGTCTTGAGGAAAAGTCTGTATGCCGCTTTTGTTGTCATCCTTTCTTAGGAACTTAACAGGAGTTGCTTTCATCACCATTGACTCTTCTTTTGGAGCATTGTTAAAGGACTTAGTTTCCTTTCTAAATTCTTGCCTCTCTTTGAACTTCTGAGGTTCTTGGATGGAAGGCCCTTTGAATCCACTTGCTGCCATACTTAGCTCCATATCATGAGCTCTGGTGGCCAACTCTTCAAACGTCTTGGGCTGGATTCCTCGCAGAATATATTGCAAGCCCCAATGCATTCCTTGGATGCACATTTCGATGGCAGAGGATTCGGATAACCTATCCTTACAGTTGAGGCATAGGTTTCTCCACCTGTTGATGTAGTCGATCACCAGCTCTTCCTTGAACCGACGAGAACTCGTGAGCTCCACCATCTTGATCGTTCTTACGGTCTTTGTAGAAGCGATTGAGGAATTCGTGCTCAGTACCGCTCCCAACTGTCAAGTGAGTTTGATTCCAAATCAGATACCGATGAAGGCATTTCCTTTGAGTGAACGAACAAATTGCTTGACCGGTGATCTCCAAATGTTCCAACATTGTTGCATGTCTCGACAAAGTGAGCTACATGTTGCCTTGGATTCCCTTTGCCATCAAATTGTTGGAATTTAGGTGGTTGATAACCAAGAGGCATTCTCAAGTTGTCGATCCTTTGGGTATACGGCTTAGAGTAAATCAATGATGACTTGGAGTTTCCATCAAATTTGTTCTTCATGGTCACCTCGATGAACTCCTTGAGTTGGTCTGCCTTGATGAAGCCATCAGAAGAGATTTGAAAGTTTTTGCCAGACGATTTTCTCTCGTCGTGAGTTTCTTGCTTTTCCTCTGCTTCTTCATCGTCGTCACGCTCACTTCCTTTATCGTTGATGTGGCTTGACTCTGTCTTCTCTCCTCTGAGCTTCGCAATCTTGGCATCTTGCTCTTGGATGTGTATGCTCAAAGATTCGACCAACTTTGTAAGATTTGCAAGCTGTTCTTCCACGGTGGAAGCGTTTGTCATCATCACAGGCGCCTCAAGTGGGTAACTTGTGATAGAATTTTTGATAGGGATGTGAAGCTTCTTCGGAACCAACACTTTCTTCATTTAGAGTGGCAATGTTGTTCTTTTCCCAGCGATTCTTGACTTGAAGCTTCTTGAAGTTGTTTGGCTTTACTTCGCGTGATGACGCCAATGCTCTCTGAAGAAGCTTTTGAAGAAACCTTGTTCGCATATTGTTGGATGAACATCGTTCAAGATTTTTTTTGGTGAAGATTAGAGATGAGAGGTAGAGATGTCCCATAAGTGCTAAAATTTGTAACACAAATTTTGTATTTAAATTTCTATAAATACAAAATTGTATACAAAAATTATTTGAATTTGATTTGATGAATTTGAGATGAGTTCGATCTCATCTATCCTCCGATTCTTCTCTTCAATATGATTTCTTGAACGATCTTGATGTTCTTGAGTATTCTTCAAGTTGTTGGAGGATGTAGTTCCTGATCTCCTCGAACTTGAGGTTGAACTTGATGTATTTTCACATCAAGTCATGTCGAATTCAGGACAATCTTACCATCTTTTAGGCATCAAATTTTTTATCACATGACATATTTGTACAAGTTCTTATAAGGATATATTAATTGATCAAAATCGATAATCGAAAACATAAGTGAAGAAAATGATAAATTAGAAAAAGTTTACAAACTCTCATTTTTTTTCCAATCTTACCATGACACGTTTCAAATTTCGAGAAAATGTACAAATTTGTTTCAAAAAAAACTGACTACAATCAATGCTAATTTTATGGGGCTTTGTCGTGGAATTTCACAAGATAACATATTTTGCATGGATTAATTATACTTTATAATTTGACATTTGACTCAGTGAGAGACTTTATGGCATGAACTTCAAAAAATTACAAAATAGCATAAACTTTCCTCCAATATCCACTTTAGGACTCCGACAAATATCCGATCAAGGAAAGATGACTCCGACAAATATCCGATCAAGGAAAGATGACGTGGACTGTCGGAGACTGATGTTGCGTTAAAAGAAAAGAAACTAGTTATAAGTTGGGCTCGCCACGTCACCAGCTAGCAACGTCTTGTTGACTCTATAGAAAATAAAAAAATACAGCAGGCTGAAAATTGCGATTCATCATCACAGATAAGCTATTGGAGCTCTAAATTTGATTTTGAGAAGTCCTTCCAAAGATTCTGAAATAATTCAGTCATATGTCCTTCCAATGATTCTGAAGTCCATTATTCTTCCAAACCCTAATCTCGCAACTTCTCCTTTGTTTTGTTTCCTAATACATTTATTCACAATTCTGGGACCATACGATGGGGAACATTGATGATTGGTAGACCACGATACGATGGTACTTAATATTTTCAAAAAAAATCGCACATTGTTGACTTTGTAAATTTGTGATTATGTCCTAAAGAACCGATATAAAAATATCAAACCCCCCACAATCATAATCAGAACACAATCTTTAAAAATTTATTTTACCTATAAAAAAAGAAAAAAAGAATATCCAACCCTATATAAATGTCCTAAAGAATCAGCATAGATTCAGAAAGCAGAGAATATAACGACTAAATGCCAACACTAATTAATCATTCATTTGTTAAGTCAAGATTTAGATCCATGCAGTTGCAATGAGACATCATTCATTTCATTTCATCGTTAACATGCAACAACTACTTCAAGATGAGTGACACCAGAACAACGCAAAGTCTTCTCCAAGATTCTCGATAGAGAGGAGGATACACGATTCCTACTAGCACGTGGCGGTTTGTACAACACCAGAGCCGTGTTACCTTCATCAGTAGCATCTACAAACCATGGCAGTCTGAGTTTGAATTCTCGAGCAAAATATTGCTTTAGCTGACTTCTCCACTCCCACCCTGCTACTAAATAGTAGGAGGGTGACAATTTACTTACAGTTTTTGATGACACAAACTGCATATTTTCAAACATCAACTAACGGGGCGAGGCAAGGTGGAGAAAGCACCCACGAATTAGCAAGACATAGAATCAGCGCTTTCTTCTTCCCAAAGCCAAAATCATAAATTCCTAAGCGGGTTCATTTACCCATGTGGGTCAAGATCCTGCTGATCAGAGCTTCCTTCTTGCCAGTAACCGGCAGGTTGTGAACATTCAGGTAATACTTAAGTTCCGACACTGTCAACTCCTTCAACTGCCAAAAATAGAAACAACTAATCTAAATCTTCATTTCTTAATAGATACAGACAATAGAAACTATTTACTTAAAAAAGGAAAAGTAAAACAATTCAAAGCATGAAATATAAGCATAACGTGAAAAGTTTGCACCACAGGTAGGGCCTAAATGTTCCACAATTTAGGAACACGAATATAAAACATCTACTTAGATTATTGAACATCAAACATAATATCATATTCTTTATTTTAATTAATTATATCTGGGACATAATGAAAGTGCAAAGGGCCAGTGTCACCTGTCCATTGTCCGCAAGATTAGGCCAGTCATACTTTGCATACTCCTTAGTTGCATTATCAGCAATTGCTTTCCTTTTTTTGGTGGCTTCACTTGTTTTTTCACTGCCCACTGTGTCATTCTCCTCTTCGAAATTTTCTCCATACACACAACTCTTGAGCTCTTCTATTGCTTTAACAACACCCGGTCTTCCAAAAAGACAAACAAGCAAACAGTAAGTACAGATTTACATGACAGGCAGTAGCACATAGCAAGAATGGTGGAGAAGAATACTGATGATGCAGCTTACTACAGTATCAAATCCCACTTACCGGGCCAATCCTTCTTCATCGGGAAGCGTTTCGTCCTTGACTTCAGGCATTTCTTCTTCATCCAGAGCTAGAGCCTGTAACACTGCATAGTGTTTCTGCAAGGCTGTAAAAGGAATTAAGATAATGTCATAATTAGTAGACTACAGAAGGTTCAACCTCTTGCATTATTATTTGCAGAAGTGCATTTCAATGTGTCATTTCAGGATCTTAAGCAGTCATTGATTGTTGTTTCCATGCTGCTTGGTTCCTAACTGGCAACCCACCCCAAAACATGAGTCTATTCGCACTGCAGTTTAAAGATTGACTCTGATTATAATCGAAGTTTCTAGACTTAGATTCTCTTCTCCAATGTGTAACTCTATATTTGTCATCATTCTCATCTCACGACTCACTAAGTACCTCAAAAATTGATGTAGGTATGCCAAATAGCAACATCATACAACAAGTGATCTGATATTTTCGTAATACAACTATCTAAATCATGAAAATAACCATAAAGATATTGTCCTTCCAAAATATTGATTCTCCATGCTCTGAACAACTGAGATAAAATATAATAATGCACATCCACATTACATGAGATATTCCAGAAAAGAGAGGTTACCTGGGTTTGCAAATTGGCATACTGAAAAGTTTTTCAGGTCAATGCGCTTCACTAACGAAGAGGCACTCTTTATTTGGTCTTCAGAAGCTCGTGGTGCCGAGTAAGTTGTATCAGTGTGAAACTGCAGATCCGCCATATTGTTGTCAATGTTAAACTCTCTCATCAATAAAGTGAACAAAAGTACAATTACCTCTTCAATGGGTCTGATATCATCTGAAAATGGAAGATATATCATATGCATTCCAGGTGGCTCAATCTGACCACTGGGACTCATTATCTCATCCTGGAGACAATTACAAAGGAAATTGTAATATTCATGTTTGGTCTGTTTGGAATTGTAGGATGAAACTAACAACCATCAACAATCATAATGCTAAACAGTTATGAAACTACTCTTGTTAATCTTGGCAATCATTGCTCAAGATAAAAGATACCCAAAGAATTAGAAGTGTTCAGCACAGTACAAAATGTTTGAGCTTCAGTAGGAGAAACTCTCTCCTGCTTCGTTCATTTAGTTCATTCCTATTTTTGACACCTATATTGTCTTCTTGTTTGGTTGTGGTTTGTTCCTTACCTAACATGTCAGCATCATGGTGTATGTAATCTTTAAACTTCCAAATCAACTTTTATAAGAAATCTCGATTGTAGAAAGATTGGCAGTTCACCTATGATAGCAACAATGCTGTATTCCTAACAAATTCAAGAAGAAAAGGATACAAGATCAAAGGGATAAACTATGTGAAGCCTAATCTCATTATAAGGACTTTATTTATTCCATGGAATATAGTTTCACAATTCTATAATTAGCCAAAATCCCATCTCAAATATTAATAAAAAATTTGATTTATAAGCTCAAATTGTTGAAAACATATTACTTCATTATTGAAAATAACTTCTTACTTGTGCAACTAATGCAACTAACTGCGGATGTGTGGAACTTCCATAAAATGCAACAGCAAATCTGCAAGTCAAAATGATAAGTTATATAAATTAAAAATCACAAAAGCAAGGTCATTACAGGAACCCAGCATCCAACAAGCCTTGCTCAAACCTGTGATAGCTAGACTTGTTACCACGAAACAGTCAAAACAGATGGCCAAAAGAAGCGAATAAAGGCCCCAAAGGAGGCTCGAGGATTTAAGGAATGAGGCAAGAGCTGACGAAAGGGGATTATTACTTTGGGATTATTATCCTCTAATATTTCTTTTCACATTTCAGGATCATTGGCCAAATAACATGAAGACATCATGTCAGGCCCATGAACATTTACCTATATCCTTGAAGTAATAAATAAACTTGAGACTAGGTTATTCATTGTCTTAAGGCACACATGTTAGTAGTCAATGAGGTTCTAAGGGGGAAAATGGGAGCTTCTCTATTTAAGTTTCTCACGTAATTCTATGGAAGAAAGTGACTCAACCCAATCTTACTCCCTCTTAAAAAAAATGACTGAAGCAAAGCATAATATCTTTTTAAGGAATTTATTTAGTCAAAGTATACTCACCGCTTCAGCCGCAACATGGATCTATGGAGAGCAATGAAAATACAAGTACTTCCAACTACTTCCTGCACCAAAACCATAAAAATAGAGAAAAATCAGTACAAATCCTGCAATTCATATAAAGTGAAACAAGAAAATTATGCTAAATCAGAAGAAATAGAATAACTGGCTTTGAGCATTTTAAGAAGATTAGCAAGGCTCTAGGTACAAGCAACATGCAAACTCACAAACTTCCTTGATTGAATTCAGTTCAATCGAGAATCCATCAACCCAATTCGTAAAGCAGCTCATAGCACAAGATAGTACATAATCAAGGCAAGAATAATTATAAAAGTAATAAGAATATAGTAACCTCATCACTAGGAAAAAGAAAGGTAGATGGTCTCAAGTTGTGGTAATCTTCTAAGCAACTTAAAGGCTTGAAACCAAGGAGACGAAGATGCCCAGTAGACACCCTCTTGATTTCGGAAAGCTCATCAGCTGTGAACATGATATTTTCACTGGCAAAACAAAAAGCAAGTTACTGAATACAAAACCACATAACAAAATATATGGTAATAAGGATATGTTTACAATGACTGAATCTGATAAGCTATCTGGAGTAATGCCCTGAATACAGAAGAATATTTGCTTCTAAGAAGTGACAGTTTTTATGAGAACATTGCAATCTGAAAAAGGGAAAAGCGCTACAGAAATTGTAGTCATTGTTTTCCACAATACATCATGACAACAACATTCTTGATAATCAGTTTCCTATCCTTGAAGAAAATATTAAATGGTGGGAAATGCAGCAGATTCTCAGCGAAGATTTCCCTTCACTTAACTCTTGACATTTAAATTAGTTCAACAATTTTTGCCACCGGCTCAGACTAATATACCATCACAAATACAGAAATACAGCTCTGAAGAATAAAAAACATAACGAACTCAATAGAGTAGCCTCACTTTTTGTAAGTCTGAAAATATTTTGGAGGCTCCTGCAGCAAAGCACCAGTATCTGAACAGAAGAATGATCTCTCTGCCTGCATAATCATTAAAGTCAATACTTGTACCAGAACTTGGGTTTAAGCAAATAATAGAACTACTACAACTCTTTAATTGACATTGGAAAATAAGTACAAGGTCTTAACTTCTCGAAAGTTCAAGCAAAACTACTTTTCATTACAAAATACCTTTATAGGGAGGTTGGTAACTGAATCAAGCCAAGTGATATTCCCTGAGCAGAAAAGAAGACATAAGTGATGCTTCGCATTGAGGAAATACAAAGAGAAACACAGAACTAAAAACAGACCAGGATTGGTTGGACGGACAACAGCATAGGTATTTAGTTCAATGGATTTGCCAGCAATGATGAAGTTAATTCTTCGAACTTTGCGCTTTCTGAACATACGCTTTCTTAGTTGATTTTTGATGTCCTCAAATCTGGTACCAGAGAGCTTTGTGAAGATAAAGGGGAAAAAAGAGTAAACAGGCAAGCACAATTGGAGTATTCCTCGATACCAAGTTACCAACAATATCCATCTCCCTCTTGAATAAGCAAAGATGGAAAACCCCTTACCACTCTCTTGAAATAATGCATGCCCCGATAAATTGAGTGCCAATATATATGTAAATGATGGATTCACCACAAGCAATGAATCTGCTTCCTTTTAACTTAAAATATTTTTTTTAAGAGAAGGAAATGCAGGTAATTTACCATACCAGCAAATAAGAGCATATTCATATCATGCACTTATTACCTTTTATAATATCATTACATGATTTGTTGCTAGAAGACACAAAACATGAAGCAACATAAGGAAAAAAAATATAAGAAATATTACTTGATGGTAATGGCATTGTCAGACTTCATTTTACCATTCAAAATTTTATCTGAATGATCACTTTTGAAATTATCTGTTGTAACCATAATCACCATGTTATTCAATCAAAAGTACAACATATACAACAGAATAAATGACATCTCAATATTTGATCAAACTTTTACAAATAATCAAAAATATCAATACTGATTTTCCCCTTGGAACGTTGAACAACATAAGACATGTTAACTCTACCAGAATTATAATCAAATAGAAATAATTACCAAAAAACTTTTATCACGAAAGCCAAACTACAATTATAGGCATCTTAGTCCCTGGGCAGGATTTTGTAGATCAGACAGGGGATATTAGAAAGAAGCTGGTGGATTCAAACCTTTCAGCTGCTAAGGCCTTAAACTCAGCCAGATTATCTCCCTCCAATCCCAATAAGTCCTGATTATATGAGAAGCTGAATCAGATGCGCAATTACAAATATATAAACATAAACACAAATACATTAGAAGTGGGAAAAAGCTTGTGAGCATGAACCCACAGCATAAAAAGTAGACACGTTGAAGTCATCATCTGGTTTACTCAAGGGAAGGAGTTCAATTGAGATTCCAAGATCTTGAGCATCCTGAAAAGAACAAGAAATTACTTTTTCAAGTTTCTCATAATTTTCAGTAAACAAAAAATGCTGAAAACAGCATTATTTAAACCTCAACAGTTCTCTAGCTTTAAGGAACTCAATATTATATAATTTTAGGCGCATGAGCATGAGTGACACATTACTTTGGCACGTTGTATAGTTGTTCTCATCATATCCAGTTTTGTCACTCCCTTGATATTTCCAAAAGGATCATCTTCATTTGTAAACAACAAAATCCTTTTGTCAGCTGTTTTAGCAGACCTGATAGCATATATCACAAAAATTAATGCAGTTAAATATCTGACAATTGAAGTAAGCAAAATTTTGTACTCGAAAAGTTGAAAATTGGGTATCATATTGTGATTCTCCAGATTTGATATTAGATTACTCATTGCAAGATCATAAATAAAGCATACCCTTTCCGTAACAGTGCTTGTGCAGCCCAAAGAGCATTGTAAAGAGAATTATCACGAGTTCCCGGCAAGATGCCATACTTACTCCCAATTTGTTTGCTGAATGACTCTGTCCTCATAAAGAATCAGAAAAAGGGGATGAGCTAAGATCTTCAAAATGTCAAAAAGAAGGATTTTCAGAGAATGAGAATTTAAAGTCATTATGTTCTCTAAGTTAAGAACATTTTTTTTTCAGGAACTGGAAAATTCTCATAACTCTGTGAATATGAGAAATGAAAACCAGATCAATAATTTTTTCACAGATTGCTTATTGGTAAATTATTAATCTCATATGTAAAAAAAAAAAATCCAATCTAACAAAATACAGGAAATGAAACTAAACAAAGCTAATCACAGCTGACCTTGTATGCAGTCAAATTCTTTGATAAGCCTAGCTGTTGGTCGATCTAAATCCTCTCGTTCAGGAACATTAAAGACATATACACCATTCAAGTCCTGCAGATTCTTCTTTTCCCTCTATAAATCAAGCATTTTAAAATAACATAAGACGGATGTACTTATGTAGTAAAAACTAGTCATTAATGTAAAAGATTCAGTTCTATCCACTGAATGCTAAATGTAGTTTGGTTTTTGGGCAACTAGGTGCATGCAAGGGCGGACCTAGGGGGGGTGCAGTGGGGCACTGGGCCCTCCTGAAATTTTAGAAAATACTAGGGTTATATTACTAATTTCATGTATATATATATATATATATATATATATATATATATATATATATATATATATATATTATGCTATTTATCTTACAAAAGAACATGGTGGTGTAGTGGTAAAAGTATTTTAAATATATTTCAAGGTCTTGAGTTCAATTCCTAGTTAATGCTTTATTTGTTATAGTTTGAAGTTTTGTATTAATTAGTTATGTGATTTATGTTGTAGATTTTTTTGTCCTTAACTAGTTTTCACAATTAAGATTGGTCTTTATATTTTAATTTTATTTTTGTTATAATTGGTTATGTAGTAGAATTTAGCTTTTCTTGTATAGATCTATTTTATTTTTCGAATTTTTTAACCTAGTTTTTATTATCAAATTTGTCTTCCATATCTCTATATTTATTAATACAAAACAATTTTAAAAATAAATCTATAAATTAAGTTGAAACATCAGCTTCTCAAGACAAACTCTTCTCTTTAATTTTTTGTATAATGATACATTGTTATTGTGATTATTAACTAGAAGATTTTTTTGAATTATTTTACTAAATATGTATAATAGAAAAAATATGAAAGTAATTATGAAATAGAACACTTGGTTTCATTATAGGTAATAATAAATATGGTTAAATAAGTTCGTAATCAACTGTGTAACAAGATAGCTTAAATATATTGTCAAAAATTAATAAATAATTTTGTGGTTGATAAAGCACATACGGAAGTTGAAATTGATTTATGTAACATTTTTTTGTATAGTTTTTTTCTATATAGTCTAAGGCCCCCAATTTTCTTAATCCGATCTTGGCATCAGAAATCTCGATTTTCTTAATATGGTCCTGGCATCAGGAATTAGAGGAGACGAAGGCGGCGATTTTGATCATGGCGCTAGAAATTAAAGGAGAGGAAGCGGCAATTTTGAGGGAGTATAAATGAGTGTGTTTATGGATATCTAGTAGAGAAACATGAGAAAGAGTAAAAAGATTGGACCCCCCTAGACAAAATGTCTGGGTCCGCCACTGGGTGCATGTTATGATTCTTGCTTCAAGTATAAGAAGTTTGGGGAAAATATGAATAACTATTTAAATTAGTCTTTGACTCTTTTTTTTCCCCACCTTTATCCCCTTCTCCATGCATTTTTCTAAATACTGTAACAAAAATAATTCTTAAAAAGAATCCCACCCCCACACACACACACAAAACACATGCAAAGAGAACGATGACACAAACCAAATTTAACCATTTTCCTCATAAAAGATGGTAATAGCACAGGAGTGCAAAGGCCTCAAAGCTTACAGTGTTAAAGAAGCATATTGCAACTTCATCATAAGACCTATTGATGATTTGAGTCTTCAAGGACACTGATATGCTACTGATAGCAACTTCAAAGTGACTAATATCTTTCTCATCTTCCTGTGCAAAGCATCAGTCATTCACCCATTAGAAGAAATATCAGAACATCATATGTAAACTATTATATAACAAATACATCCTTCTTTGATGTGTCCATGCACAGTATAGGAAATACAGCAGGCTTAAGGCTATAACAAACAAATGACGTAGCTCGTCTTTCAGAATGTATGACCAGTAAACCAAACAGGCCCAGGTGAAATAGTACTCGTCATTTAAGTCATACAAATTCGGATAGAAATTGAATAAAGAGACAAATAAGAGAGAGATAAAAGCTTGAAAACCATATACTTGCTACCAATTATCTCACACTATACTCAACCAATCAAGAAATCACCGAAAAAAGAGAAGTAACAAAGGCTGAACCCAAAACCATGAAGCAAATGAACGAACAATTTCTTAAGCCAGTAAAGGGAAGAAAAAATAAACACAACACAAAAAGAAATTAGGGGGTGAAAAAAAAAGGCAGAAAAACTAACTGAAGGGCAAGTGGTGGAGAACATTTTTGGGGAAGCGTCGACCAAATACACCAGAAACTCTTTTGTGGCATCTCTCTCCTGCGCGTTTTGTCAAACAATTTGTCAGCACACTGAAAATGAGCATTTTCGGCACCAAAATAAAAAGGGAAACTGCTTCCTGTAATCATTATAACCTGGTAAAGTTCATTTTCTGGGTCGTCATCGTCGCCAAAAACATCTTCGGGATCGATATCCATGAACAATTAAACCGGTAGCAGAGGCTATCTAGCAGAGTAGGTGTGATTCTTACAGAAGAAGAATGAAGGAGTGGTCTTTTAATTCCATTTTTTCTTATTTTTGGGTTTATATATGTATATGCTATTGGCGCTTCGGAGTCCCGCCTCCTTGGAGTGTTTGAGAAGCTTCGGCTTCATTTTGTGGTAGTACCCCTCAATTTAGGCGTTTTAGCATTTAGGGGTCGACTTTCGCTACTTCCATCAATTTTACCCTCCTCGAAAATTATCGAACTAAAATATTCGAATTAGCTAGGATTCGATAATCGAACCCAATTAAGCAAATGATATTATTTTCTATTTTTCCCTTATTATGATTTTGAGTTTTCGATTTAAAGATCAAACTTGTCATTATTCATCAAATACTATAAATATTTTAGCAATATAGAGCCTAACAAAATAATCAATATTCATCCAGCAAAAGTTTCAACTTTAGTCAAATAATCAATATTCATCCAGCAAAAGTTTCAACTTTAGTCAAATAATCAATATTCATCCAGCAAAAGTTTCAACTTTAGTCAAAGACACCTAAATGCAAAAAAATGAAGAATTCGTTGTTAAAGTTGATAAATATACTAAAAAAAATACTGAATCAAAATATGGAATTTGTTGCTTCTTATGAGATTCGAATCTGGGTGAAAAATTCTAATTTTTTGGATTCAATAACTTTTTCAGCGGATGCATTAACTTTCATAGCGAATTCATTTTGTTCATTGCGTATTTTTGTGGTTCTTAGTTTTCACATTAAAAATAATTCTTATTTGAACATCTCTCCATCTCTCTCTCTCTCTCTCTCTCTCTCTCTATATATATATATATATATATATATATATATATATATATATTAATTCTTATTTATAATTTTTGATTGGAAAAATACTAGCTCGATTCAAAACTAAAATTTTGAACATTTGGTTTTAAAAAAAATAGAATAAGTATCAATAACTATATGCACAGTCTCAAAAAATATCATGAACAACATATAATATCAATCAAAAATTCAAATTATTGAGGTTGTAACAAAATTATAAGGGTTATTGGTGTATAAATACACCAACTTTAGGCGTATTTTGATTTTTTCACGAACTTTAAAAATTATCACAAATTCACAAACTTAATCACTTTATTGATTTTACCACAATTTCAAATTCATGCCAAATTAAATGTGATTAGGTATCTCAAAAATTTATTATAAGCAAAATGATCGATTATATAAACGATGTTGTTGAGAAATGACCAAAAATGCCGTCATTCCATCAAAATAAATTAGATTTCTAGGGTTCATCGCGTCAATCATCATTAAAAAATCATGTATTCTTCTCGTTAGTTTCATCGTCTGATTCTCGTTAGGATCAAATCAATCGATGTCCTCTCTCTATAGTGTCGTGTATATTATTGATCGTTTTGTCTACGGTAAATTTTTGAGATGTCAAGCCATATTTAATTTAGTCTGAATTTGAAATCATGGTAAATCATTAAAGTGGTTAAGTTTGTGTATTTTGTGACAATTTTTAAAATTCGTTGAAAAAATCAAAATTGACTCAAAGTTGATGTATTTATTATACACCAATAACCCAAAGACAAAAACTTTGATGAGCGCAGCCTTACCATGCGGTCACCGAAGTATATACTAATTGTTTATTATATATAAATTATAGTAAGTAAGAATAATTAGATTTTATTAATTTATAATTGGATTTCTTAATTCAAAATTAAAATTTATTAATTCACAGTTAATGTTTATTAATTCATAATTAGGTTTTATTAATTCAAAATTAGAGTTTATTAATTTATAATTATGATTTATTAATTCAAAATATGATTTATTATTCAAAATTAGGGTTTATTAATTCACAATTAGAGTTTATTAGTTTATAATTAGGGTTTATTAGTTTCAATTAAGCTTTATTAATTTAAAATTGAAATTTATTAATTCATGATTAGTGCTTATTAATTCAAAATTATTATTTATTGATTCACAATTATTATGATTTATTAGTTTACAATTAAGATTAATTAAATTAATTAATTTTTAATTAAAATTAATCAACTAAATAATTAATTAATTATTAAAAAAATTAATTAAGATGGTCTCACTGTCCGTGCGATCCCAGACAGGAGGAGACCACCCCTAACCCAAATTATAATGGATAACTATTGATGTCTATGGAATGTTGACTTTGTATTTTAAACGAATGATAATTTAGAGTACAAATCCAAAAAAAAAAATGCTAAATAGTCTGGGAACTATGGAGAACCTAATTAAGAACGAACAAATCCTAAATCAAGATCAAGAACAACATCCGTCCACTATCCTATACGAGTCGATAAGAACTTTTCGAATAAAATAAACGACAAGATTTGTAAAATCAAACGAATTCGACCAATAAGATTCGTAAAATTATGCCATAGCACTGTCCTATACGAGTCGATAAGAACTTTTCGAACATATATATATATATATATATATATATATATATATATATATATTTTCTTATTTAAAATTTTGATCGGAAAAATACTAGCTGATTCAAAACTAAAATTTTGAACATTTGGTTTTTAAAAAATAGAATAAGTATCAATAACTATATGCACAGTCTCAAAAAATATCATGAACTACTTATAATATCAATCAAAAATTCAAACTACTTAGGTTGTAACAAAATTATAAGGGTTATTGATGTATAAATACATTAACTTTAGGCGTATTTTGATTTTTTTCACGAATATTAAAAATTATCACAAAATACACAAACTTAATCACTTTAGTGATTTTACCACAATTTCAAATTCATGCCAAATTAAATCTGATTAGGTATCTCAAAAATTTATTATAAACAAAACGATCGATGATATAAACGTTGTCGTAGGGAAATGTTCAAAAATATCGTCATTCCATCAAAATAAATCAAATTTCTTGATTTCTAGGGTTCATCGTGTCAACCATCATTAAAAAATCACGTATTCTTCTCGTTAGTTTAATCGTCTGGTTCTCGTTATGATCAAAACAATCGATGTCCTCTCTCTATAGTGTCGTGTATATTATTGACCGTTTTGTCTACGATAAATTTTTGAGATATGAAGTCATATTTAATTTAGTCTGAATTTGAAATCATGGTAAAATCACTAAAGTGATTAAGTTTGTGTATTTTGTGATAATTTTTAAAGTTCGTGAAAAAAATCAAAATTGACTCAAAGTTGGTATATTTATTATACAACAATAACCCAAAGACAAAAACTTGGGTGAGCGCAGCCTTACTATGCGGTCACCCAAGTATATATTAATTATAGTAAGTAAAAATAATTAGATTTTATTAATTTATAATTAGATTTTTTAATTCAAAATTAAAATTTATTAATTCATAATTAGTTTTTATTAATTCAAAATTAAAGTTTATTAATTTATAATTATAATTTATTAATTCAAAATATAGTTTATTATTCAAAATTAGAGTTTATTAATTCATAATTAGAGTTTATTAATTTAAAATTAAGATTTATTAATTCACGATTAACGTTTATTAATTCATAATTATGATTTATTAATTCTAATTAGGCTTTATTAATTCAAAATTAAGATTTATTAATTCATAATTAGTGTTTATTAATTTAAAATTATTATTTATTGATTCACAATTATTATGATTTATTAGTTTACGATTAAGGTTTTTTAAATTAATTAATTTTTAATTAACATTAATTTAATAATAATTAATCAACTAAATAACTAATTAATTAATTAAAAAATTAATTAAATGGATAACTATTGATGTCTATGGAATGTTGAGTGTTGACTTCGTATTTTAAAGGAATGATAATTTAGAGTAAAAATACAAAAAAATGCTAAATAACAACTGTAGTCTGGGAACTAGGGAGAACCTAATTAAGAACGAACAAATCCTAAATCAAGATCAACAATAACATCCGTCCACTATCCTATACGAGTCGATAACAACTTTTCGAATAAAATAAACGACAAGATTTGTAAAATCAAACCAATTCGACGAATAAGATTCGTAAAAATTATGGCATTGTACGTCCTTTTTTTTTTTTTTTGCCCTTTGATCCTGCACGTTGTTGCATGCTAAAAGCTCGTCCTAATTAGGGAATTAGTTCGGTTCAGACACTATAAAGTTTTGTATGCTCTTACAAATAATCGCAATTTCGGATTATGTTGTTGATGGGATATGACCCAACCATACAGCCCACCGACAGACCCAAAGAGTTGGGCACGACATTAATGTGGCCACGCAGTTAAGCAAGGCCACCTTCAAACCCTAATCACCCCCAAACCCTAATCGGCGCCACCTTGCGAAGGCGAGGCGTCCCTACAGTGAAGCCCTATGGACAAGAGGGCAGTCCTACACAAAGAAGGCTAAGAGTCCCTACATGGGAGGGATCGGTTTCATATAGGGCCCTCATATATGTATAAATAGGAGTTAGATCGAAGGTAGAAGGGTTAGAACTTCTTGAATCTTAAGAGCTTTTAGCTATACTCACCGTAATCAAAACATAGTGAAAGTATTGAGGAATCACTCCCGTGGACGTAGATCTCATTAACGATCGAACCACGTAAAGCTGGTGTTATTATCGCTTTACATAAATATTGCATACTAACATATATTAGATTTATCAGTTGTTGATTTATACTTTCTAGTTTCTACTACGACGGTGATTAGTTTCTACGCTTACACTGACATTAAATAATATATATGTGAAACCTAAGTATTTATTTTGTGATATAGTCATTATTATCAAACTAATTAATTTTGAGGTTAACGTGTTACACTTTATGATGGTGTGGGTTGTGGGTGTATAGGTTCCACGTATAAGAAGTGGAAATATGAATCAGTTTTCCGCATTATCAATAGTGCCTGTGTTATACATCTTGTGTCACTATATATGATCCACATTTATTTATGACATACTTGTGACAGCTCGCTCGTATATGCTCCATTGGAGTTTTTTGCGTGTATAGAACAAAGAATAAAGCAGTTTTATTCTTTAGTATAATTTGTTGTGCATTGTAATCATCCAGTCTATTGAACCAATAATTTCCCTATGTGATTGACAAACATTATAAGGGATGATTTGGTTGAAATGAATTATTCATTTACCTCAAAAAAAAAGTGACAAAAGCTGTTTTACTGAAAATATATATTTTTGTTTCCCTTTTAAGAATTTATACCAATCATTAGTAGAGTTAGGTTCAAATAAAATAATTTTTAACGTGAGAACTAAGAACCACAAAATTTCGTTATGAACAAAATGAATTCGCTATGAAAATTGATTCATCCGTTTGGAAAGTTACTGAATCAAAAAAATCGATATTTTTCACCCGGGTTCGAATTCCATGAGGGACGAAAATTTCATTTTTATTTTTTGGATTCAGTAACTTTTCTGACGGATTCATCAACTTTCACGTTGAATTCATTATTTTTTGGTTCTCACATTCTCATGATAAAATGGTTCCCCTTATGTAATATGCCTAAATAGTATATATATATAGATACATATATATAAAGTCTTTGCACCTTACACCTTATTAGTCCAGATCAATGTTCCACAAATTTAATTTAATTGATCAAGGGGGTGTTTGGCTAAGCTTATTTTAGAGAGCTTATAAGCTCCAAGAGCTTATAAGATGTTTTAAGAACTTATAAGTTCCAAGAGCTTATAAGATGTTTTAAGAGTTTATAAGAGGTAATGTCTTAAGAGCTTATAATTTATTAAAGTGTTTGGATAATTGATCTTATAATTTAGAAAAGAATCGTGAGTTAGAGAGAAAATCATAGTTAGAGACAAAATTGACGAGATGTGAAGTTGACAGATGTATGTAAGACATAACTAATTATAATAAGGTTATTTTGGTAAATTTATGGTTGCTTATAAGTTTATAAAAAATAAGTTAAGGTTGAACAACTTATTTTAGGGAGTTTATAAGTCGTTCGATTTTATTTTCACAAATTATGTTTTTAGAACTTTTTTTGTCAAACATTTTATAACAACTTATAAATTTTGAGCGGTTTATAAAATTTGTTTTAAAGAGTTTATAACTTCAACCAAACACCTCTAAGGAAGAGCAGATTTTGAACAAAATAAATATAAATTTGATATTTTATAAAGTAGAAAAGTGACGAGATGCTTTTGAAAATACAAACAAAAAAAAAAACCCGCTACTGTTTCCCATACCAAAAGCAGTAGCAGATATCATCAAAACATGTGACATTTTCAAGTTCAGTTACAACTTCGGTGTATTTTGAACTATACTTTAATATTATATTTATCTTTTTACAGAAATGAATAATAATTTGACCTAACTTCAAAGGTCCGTTCGAAAGCTGGATCAATTTGGCAATTGGCATCAGCAAATAAAGATATTTAATATCGACGTGGACATAAAATCGACAACTAGTTATGGCCAATCAAGTACTCTCCTGTCCCATTATTATTGGTTCGTTTTTCTTTTTTGGTTATCCCATTAAGTTGATCCGTTTCTATAAAAGGAAACAACTTTACATTCGAATTTCGTGTAACACACTACTTTACACATAAAACACAACTCTCCTTAATCTACGTACAAAAAGAAATGGATCATGAATATTTGGACGGCTAAGTATCAATTATCATCAAAAGATAACGATGTATTTGGGTCTTTTCATATATGATTGTGTAAGGATTGAAATATTTTATAATTGTACACACGCAACTTATTTCATAATTGTACACACGCAACAATAGCCGTGTAGATATCTCTCAAATTTTGATATGTGGCTTGCTTCACTTTAAATTACACATCTAGTAAATATTGGTATTAGTTTTTATTTAAATTTTCAGATTCTATACATGTATAATTTCACCTTTTTATTTTATATATTGCACTTGAAGTTCGACATGTGGATCCCAAAACAGCTTATATATTGTATTTAAGATGTTTTAAGAACTTATAAGTTTCAAGAGCTTATAAGATGTTTTAAGAGTTTATAGGAGGTAATGTCTTAAGAGCTTATAATTTATTAAAGTGTTTGGATAATTGATCTTATAAGCTAGAGAAAGAATCGTGAGTTAGAGAGAGAAAATCATAGTTAGAGAGACAAAATTGACGAGATGTGAAGTTGACAGTGTATGTGTAAGACATAACGAATTATAATAAGGTTATTTTGGTAAATTTATGGTTGCTTATAAGTTTATAAAAAAATAAGTTAAGGTTGAACAACTTATTTTTAGGGAGTTTATAAGCTGTCTGATTTTATTTTCACAGCTTATAAGCTGTTTAGGAGCTTATTTTGTCAAACATTTTATAACAGCTTATAAATTTTTAAACGGTTTATAAGCTGTTTTAAAGAGTTTATAACTTCAACCAAACACCCTCTAAGGAAGAGCAGATTTTGAACAAAATAAATATAAATTTGATATTTTATAAAGTAGAAAAGTGACGAGATGCTTTTGAAAATACAAACAAACAAAAAAACAAACCCGCTACTGTTTCCCATACCAAAAGCAGTAGCAGATATCATCAAAACATGTGACATTTTCAAGTTCAGTTACAACTTCGGTGTATTTTGAACTATACTTTAATATTATATTTATCTTTTTACAGAAATGAATAATAATTTGACCTAACTTCAAAGGTCCGTTCGAAAGCTGGATCAATTTGGCAATTGGCATCAGCAAATAAAGATATTTAATATCGACGTGGACATAAAATCGACAACTAGTGGCCAATCAAGTACTCCCCTGTCCCATTATTATTGGTTCATTTTTCTTTTTTGGTTATCCCATTAAATTGACCCGTTTCTATAAAAGGAAACAATTTTACATTCGAATTTTGTGTAACACACTACTTTACACATAAAACACAACTCTCATTAATCTACGTACAAAAAGAAATGGATCATGAATATTGGGACGACTAAGTATCAATTATCATCTTGGGTCTTTTCATATATGATTGTGTAAGGATTGAAATATTTTATAATTGTACACACGCAACAATAGCCGTGTAGATATCTCTCAAATTTTGATATGTGGCTTGCTTCACTTTAAATTACACATCTAGTAAATATTGGTATTAGTTTTTATTTAAATTTTCAGATTCTATACATGTATAATTTCACCTTTTTATTTTATGTATTGCACTTGAAGTTCGACATGTGGATCACATTAAATACGATCCGACCTTACGTAATTTATTTGCGTATTATATAGATGGGCGATGATATCAATTGAGAGAATATTGTTCAAACAAAAACAACGTATTCTATAGTTGATGAAGTCTTATTCGACCAACCGATTTTTTGTTTCTTGAATTTGTAATTTGAATTGTTCTTACAAATATCTTAAACACAAAAAACTTGTGTATATCACATGATTTGATGAGTCAAGATTCGTTAAAAGTATATTTTGTGACATTTGTAATACCATTGGTAATTGATCGTATTTGGATTCAAGTCTTTAAACTCGTGCGACAAATCTTGATCCATCAGCCCATTTGTCACAAGATTATCCATATCTTAAAAATTGATATACCTATGATATACTTACGTATTTTATTTTTTAATTATAAATTTACTAATTTAATATATATATATATATATATATATATTATTGATATAAGATAAGAATCTATTTATATCTAAACTTTTTCAAAATTATGATAAATTTGTCTATAATATAATAAATATATTATATTAATTCATAATTTTACATGTACAATAAAACCTCTATAAATTAATATCCTTGGGACTATGGAATTTTATTGATTTAGAGATATTAATATATCGATAAATTAATAATTTATTAATTAAAGAGAGACTTTTTAAATTCAGCAAATTTGGTACATGTATTGAAAATAAATGAATTTATTATGTTTCAATTAATTATATTCATGTATCAACAACCAATTCATTGTGTATCTACTTTAATATATTCATGTATAATATAAATTCATTGTATACAATTAACAATTACATACATGTATACAATTATCAATTACATAGATGCCATCAATTTTGCAGTCTCCGCTTGGACAACCAATGTTTCTCAAGTGTCAATAGCAAATTGCATTAGGCATTGCAAAATCCGTTCAAATGAAGAAATCTCACACGACTCTACATGAGATAAATTTTGAAGAAAGTCTACATGAGCTTGAGAATATGATCAAGGATGTTGGTTATCGCAATAAAATGGACGTTAACAAACTGGTGGACTATCCGAGCGAAAATAATGAATGTGCAATGGTTCAAAATTTAGAGAAAATTATTGCTGATATTATTGAAGATCCTACTAATGATGAGGCTGAAGATGACTCAGTACCGCTGGAACCAGTCACGAGAAATGAGGCTTTGAGCGACAACAACTCTTCACAATTTTTGTTGCGGTAGAGAACTCAACACCGAAACTCTTGCGTACCATTAAAAAGTTAGGATGAAATCCAATTAGATTTAAATTTTAAGAAAAATCAAGTAACAATTGATTCATATTTTAGCAAATTACCATAATATTTATAATTTTTGTAATATTTATGAATTATTAATTTAAAGTTTTGATGGGACCTAATATTTATAAAGGGATTTTCCGAAAACTTATTATTTTATTATCTTATCGAAATTGATGATTTTTTACAAAGACCCAAGTCGGGACCGGAAGATTTTATTATTTTCGAGAGATTATTAATTTATCGAGTATTAATTTATAGAGGTTTTACTGTATTAGACGTCCCTTAGTTGGTTATAAAATCAAAGTATCTCAACAATCTATTATGAGACCTATCATTTTATTAAACTATAAACCTTCAAAATTTATCCATAGTGTGAGATGCTTTTAGTCTCCGTTTCTAAAATTAATTGAGTTTACAGTTTTATTTTATTTTTCAAAAAAGAGCGAGTTTACAAAGTAATCGTACAAAGTTAAAAAATACAGTAGCATTCTTTTTTGGATGAATAAATTTTTAAAGATTTTGGACTCCAACCTGAGACTTTTGTCTCAGACATTCACCATTAAGCTATATATATATATTATATATAATATGTAGCAGTTCTCTTGTTCCAAAAGGGATGCTTTCCCCTGGAGAGTCACACCCCAACTTCATGAGAATACGATGGGGTAAATCATGTTAACTTAGTAGTTAAAAAACTAGGATGATTTTGACTAGTGTCACGATGGATTTATCCAAAGATGGTAAACTCCCATACTTCATCGCTAACTCGATCTTTGGTTTTGTCCAAATGTACTAGTTCTTAAATAAATGGGCTAAGACCTTGGGACCATTACCATATAAGAGTTCTCTTCCTTATAAAGAAGTGATTCCTTCCCATTATTCATCCATTGCCCAACCTACTTTATTAATTTGCGCTCAGCCTTCTTGAGAGGAAAACAACAAATAAGCAGTTTCTGTGCTATTTAGTTTTACTTTCAATTCTTGAAAAAGATAAATTATCTATATATAGATATATATTCCCGAACCACACAAATACTCACCGCAGAGAAAATGGGAGTTGCAGAAGAGCAGCACATAGTAATGCTGCCGTTCATGGCGCAAGGCCATCTCATCCCATTCTTAGCCCTAGCCAATCAAATCGCCCAACGATTCCCCTTCAAAATCACCATCGCAACCACCCCACTCAACGTCCGCTACCTCAGAACCACCGCATCCAACAACCCAACACCGCCGGAAACTTCCCAAATAAATTTCTCCGAGCTCCCACTCAACGGCGCCGATCACGGTCTCCCGCTGGACACAGAGAACACGGAGGCCTTACCCCTCAACCTCGTCATCAACCTCTTCCACGCCTCCACCTCTCTCGAAGGCGCCTTCCGCGCCCTGATCCGCGATATAACCGCCAGAGACGGCGCCCCGCCGCTCTGCATAATCTCCGACGTCTTCATGGGGTGGGCCAATGAGGTCGCAAAAGCTTCGGCCACAGTCAATATCGCCTTCACCACCGGCGGGGCCTACGGCACCGCCGCCTACATGTCCATGTGGCAGCACCTCCCCCACCGCCGCGCAGCCGCCGACGGCAGCTTCGCTCTCCCCGGATTCCCAGATTCCCGCCCCTTCCTCGTCTCTCAGCTACACCGCTTCCTGAGAGAGGCTGATGGCAGCGATCCGTGGTCCAAATTCTTCCAGCCCCAAATCGCCAAGTCACTCGATTCCTTCGGGTGGCTGTGCGCGACTGCAGCGGAGATCGAACCCTTGGGGTCGGACATCTTCTCCAATTATACCAAAAGCCCAGTCTGGTGCGTCGGGCCGCTCCTGCCTTCAGGAATGCTGGACAGAAAGCCCTCGGGCGTTATCGGGAAACACACCGGCAGAAAACCCGGGATCTCGCCGGAGAAATGCCTGGAGTGGTTGGATTCGCACCCGGAGAGATCCGTTCTGTATGTATCGTTCGGATCGCAGAACACGATCAGCCCGTCGCAGATGATGGCGCTGGCGGCGGGGCTGGAGGAAAGCCGGCGGCCGTTCATATGGGCGATCAGGCCGCCGGCGGGATTCAGCTCTCGGGCCGAGTTCAAGCCCGAGTGGCTGCCCGATGGATTCGAGCAACGAACGTCGGGAAACAACCAGGGTTTGGTGGTGCGTTCGTGGGCGCCGCAGCTGGAGATACTCTGCCACCGATCAACGGGAGCGTTTCTGAGCCACTGCGGGTGGAATTCGATCGCGGAGAGCTTGAGCCAAGGCGTGCCGATTATCGGGTGGCCGCTAGCGGCGGAGCAGGGCTACAATGCGAAGATGCTGGTGGAGGAGATGGGGGTGTGCGTGGAGATGACGAGGGGCGTCGAGAGCAGCATTACTAGGGAGGATGTAAAGAGAGTGATTGAGGCGGTGATCGGCGGCGGGAGTGAAGCGGAGGAAATGAGGAGGAAAGCGGCGGAGATTGGGGAGTTGATCAGAGCTGCATTGGCGGAGGAAGGTGGCTGTAAAGGCTCTTCGCTTAAAGCGATGGATGATTTTGTGGCTTCTCTTCTCTCTCAAAGAGAGAACCTTCATTGCTAAGACTAGTTTCTTTCTTAGTCTTTGTTAAACGATATTTCATGCTTCGTTTTGGAATAACTAAGCCACTTATCCCAATTTTTAGTGTCTGGATCGCATATTATTATTAAATTTTTATTTTTTTCATAAGTTTTCTTCAATTTCACTTTCTAGCATTTTAATTTAATTTATAATTATTAAGTAGGACAAATTACATTCGATTAGAGTTTGTAATTATTCTTAGCATTTAACTTTTATTTTTGGTTGATACTTTACTATTAGGATGATTATTCTTTAATTAGGATATAAACACATATAATAATTTTATTAAGATTTAATTTTAAGTAATGCATGCTAATTATGATTCATTATATTAAAAATAATTTTTATATAACAAATATTATTAAAATAGTGAATATAATAATAAAAATATAGAAAATATTAGATAGAGGATTCGAGCTATAATTAAATTAAGCTTCTATTTTGACACTCCTAAACCATCTTTTGATTTTCGAGTTATTTTTCTTTATACATTCTTCAGTTGTATTTTCCTTTATATTTGATAAAGTATACAAGTAATAATAATAACAATAATCATATATTGTTTGAATAGATGAGTCCCACTACCGTAGGACAGAGTCCGTTCAATTTCCATCACTAAGTTTTATCGATCTCCAGCAAGTCTTTCTATATCACAACTTTAACTTTGCCCTAAATTTACTAATTAATTAATAATGGGAGAATCGTCACTGTTATCTTCGATATATACTGGGTAAAATCAACATTTACGTGCAACAGTCTGTAAATTATACTTGAAAAATTAGATATGAAAAATTCAAACTTAAAGGCATTAACTGCATTAACTTATGACCTTTTGGTCGAAACTAACCATTTTACTACTAGTACAAAAAAAAACCAAGAATATCATTCTTGTAATTTCTAAATGTTGGTTTTAGTCTTTCCTACATTAATGTTTTTTAAAATGACACATTCATAGGATATGAAACTTTAGACTAGTCAACAAGAAAGAGCTTTATGACATGCGGACAACTCATATGCATATCATGGGCCCTTCAATCTGAACGGATTAATAATATTATTATTGATATACCGATCATTTCAGTGACAAACCAACAACTATGCAAAATCGTATGCTAACCTATTTTTCGTACCAAAGAATGAGTAAAATTTGAGTTGTTTAGTATAATTAAGTGTATTCGAACTTGATTAAGGCAATAGATCCACTAGAATCACAATAGATAACTTTTACTTTTAATAGATGATTACGAGATTATGTGTTGATTCCCTCAAACAAGTAGGCTAACATAACCCCACATGAACTTTAAAAGAAGATAATTAGGAATATTTCTTAGATTTATGATGGGCACACATGACGTCTTGAAACTTGCTATCATATTAATATAATGTGTTTCCCGTTTAATATGCCATGCATATAGTATGGTTCCCCCCAATAAGTTGGCTTAGATTATAATATATTATGTTTCCAAGCATGACTTAGATTGATAACATAAGATTTCAACACAACACGACAATATGAAACCAAATATGCTAAAAAGAATTTAATTTACTTAATTCAGCAATCAACTTTCTGGGCTTTTAATATATACACATGTTCAGTAATAAACCACCGGAACAACAAATCAGAAACACGAAAAAGAACAACTTTACCCTCTCATATTCTCATGGGACTATGGTGTAGAGCTCACGGGGCAGAGCTTCGCCTTTTTGAGACAAGAAAACAGAAAAAGAATGTAGTTACTCTGAGTAAAAATGTTCTGCGGCAGCACGCAAAGTCTCACTAAATCAATATGCTTGTTTGCATGTTATGGGCCCTTCCGCCAATTCTCATCGCAACCATACAACATTTCCTCCCAAGCTCACAAATTAGAGATACTCATCATCTGTAGAAGTAAGTTACTTCAACTAATGTGGTGAAGAGAGAGCTGCATCGTTGATGCACGAAGGCTTTTTTGCGTTATAATAAAAATATGCAATCATCTGAACCACCTCATCTGTTGACCTAAAGTCTGCAGGTCATGGCAAATCCAACCCTTTATGAAAAAAATCAAGAAACCTCTTTTATATACAATATAAAGGAACAATATGGCTACCTTTTTCTCTATATAATATCTTGTTTCCGCGCAAGAACAGTAACTGCGGGCATTCTCTAACTTTGAGTGCATATGCAAAATCCTTCTCAATATTTATATCTACCTTCACTGTCTGCATATTCAAATCGAGTTTGAACATGTAAGAAAACCATATGAAATATAGAAGCTATCTACAAAGGAAAGCAATGAGATAGAAATTTCACAAACTCGAGGAGGTAATCGATCTTTAGCTTTCCAGTAAACCTCTGCTGCTTTTTCCAACTCCTTCAAGACCCTCCAGTTTTCACTTGCCCTGAAATAAGAAAAGCCATTGATGAACAGCATAACGCATCTCAAATTAAACGAGTCATTGCAAAATTCAAAGAAGACTTTAATGTGGCGTTTACTATTCAGGATCACCTAGATAGATAAAAATAGTATATGTGATAATCTATTGTTACTTAGATGGGTTGAGACTTTGGATATCGTAAAGCCCTTGATAATTTCTACAGTTGCTCGATTTATATCCAGTTGAAAGGGTAGGATTGGAGAAGCACTAATTATGAAGATAAAAATACTCAATCATGTATATCATCAATCCTTAATAGTAAACACCCTCTAAAAAATATCGTGCCTCGCCGGTTGTATCTCTCGAAGACAAGCACGATCAGAGGGCTCGGATGGAAAGCAAAGCTCTCCCACTCGAGACAGTTTATCTCCTACACCAATCCATTATCAATCTCACCCTCCCAGTCGATCTCTGTGCCATCTTCGCCCACCGCATTCTTTATCGGGTGTTGATCAAAATATTCTGAGGCTCTGATACCCCACCCCACCTCGGTATGTAGAGGCCAATCCGGATCCTCCTCCTCAACCACCATCTTCTTCTCACCTCCATCGACACCATCTTCATCATCTGAGGTGTCATCATCAGATGCGGCTTTCTCCTTCATGAAGTTCTGCATGTTTTCCAGAACTTCTGGATTTTGCTTCGGATTGACACCAGCGTCCGTTCGAGTGACCCGCGTATGTAATCCTCGACAGCTGCTGCTTCACTCCTACGGCCGCGCCTTGGCTTTTTGGGATGATTCCAGGATACGATCCCTCTGGATTTATTTTACCTTCGTTTTTCAGCTCTTTAGATGTCTGGCACGGTGTTTTTCGTCTGCGCTCTGATTTAGGGTTATGTGTCGGACTATTGTTAGGATTTTGATCGGAATTATCCGATGTAGAGCTGCATGAGAGGCGTTTAATGATGTGATTGGGAACTTGGGAAGGAAAACTCGGATATGACAGAGAACTTGTATATGAAGATATCTTGGCCCGTGTAGGAGAAAGGAAAGAATTAACGTTTACTGCTGAAATCAACGTTTGTTGATTTACTATGCTGAAAGCCATTGCTTGAGAAATGCAAATAGGATTCGAGTCAACAGAGCTGCTCAAGTAAAACAAACCAAAACCTGCTAGCAAAGCAAAACTGTCAGAAATCGAAGTTTACAAGGTAATCAACTAATCATAAGATCGTGTGAAATAAATTACAATATCAAAACAAAAGAAAGTTAACAGCAAACTTTAAGAACAAACAGCCCGGTCACTAAATTCTTTGAATGCCGACACTAAAAAAATAGTGCTCGAGTAAGCAATTCATCGAACACATGGCGCGCAGTCCAATGTCCACAGTTACTGATATGAACAACCGCAGACCACAAAACTTCTGAATCAGCGTCAAATGCCATTTTCTCTCCTGTGTTTCGTGTGATTAATACACAAATTTACAGAGAAAGAAATAGAGATTACAGTGGGAAAAATTGGAAAGCGTCTTGGAACTTGCTTGATGCCCCTTTGAACGTATTTCATTATTTCGAAGAGATTCTTAAGTACTAGTTTCTTTCTTCTTTTTCTTTTTTAATACAGACTAGTTACAGTTTTAAGAGAAAACAATTTGTCCTTTTTTTCATTTCTTTTTCTGGAGAGAATTCTATTCTACTCTTTCTACTTCTCCAAATAAAGAAAAATTAAACATATAAATGGTCAACAACTCGTTAAATTCTGAAATTAGGCCTTTGGAAATATGACACTTAGGGGTATCTAAACAGTTTTCGGTTAGAACCGGAACCGAACCGAAATCGATAAATTCGGTTAATCGAAAACCGACAAATTCGATTATCGGTTCGGTTTCGCTTCCGTGAGATTAGGACATACCTGAACCCAGAATTGTTGGGAGCTGAAGCAGGGGAGTCTTCTTTCTGCTTTGGAGTTTGGGAAATATATCAAACTACACATTTCTAAAAGTGTGTGTATAATTCACGCCCATTTTACAAAATCAATACACAACATACCCATTTATATTTTTAATATATATTTCTAGTGAGTTTCTTGGTTTGGTCGGTGAAATGACATAACACCGACTCAAAACATAACAAATCAATAAATGATTGGGAAATTATTTTCGATGTATTGGATATTATTATTATTTTAAATTACTTTATATATGAATGATATCATTAAATCATTAAATTATGTTAAAAGCATTAAATTATTAAATCATGTATCTCGATGAGAGAGGATTTAATTAAAAATCGACAGGAGAGAGGATTTAATTAAACATTCAAATTTTGAATAGGTCATTGGATGCATCTCGACCGGAGAGGAATTAATTAAAAATCGATGAGAGAGGATTTAATTAAAATTCAAATTTTGAATAGGTCATTGAGATGTGATTTTTAATACAATTTTAATTAATTCGGATCGAAACATCAAAGAATTAATAATTAGTATTAATTCATGTTGAAATTGGTCGAACAGGAGAGGAATTATGAAATGAAATTAATACTAATTATTAATTCATGTCTCCGATCGACCGGTAACATCAAAGGGTCGACCGGAATCAACGATTTTTCGATCGGAAACAAGGCTAATTAATTTAAATTGAATGTATGATATTTAAATTAATATTTAAAGGTAATCTATGGAAATTTTGTAAAATATTGAAATGCTGAAATTATAACACAACTTATGAATTTTGAAATATTTAATATTGAAATTATCCTTCATATTTACCGTATTAATTAATAGTGTACAAAATAGTACTACGAAAAGTAAAAGCTTACAGCTAAAATTGCAGAAAAATTGAAGAAGACAAATAAATTACAGCTAAAATTGCAGAAAAAGTAAACCAATAATTGAACCAATTCTCTCCTATTTATACAATTCGATAGTAACAAATACAAATCCAACAAATTGCTATTGCTCTTGCTCCTCGAATTTTCGTTCTTCATTACATTCTTATTGCTCTTGCTCCTCAATTTTAGTTCTTCATTTCGATCCACAACCCAATGAATGTGTCTCAACAAGTAAGTTATTCAATTTTTATTTATTTTCGACGTGTTTTGAATTTATTGTTGTTTATGATATTAATTTGTGTTTAGATTTATTATTGTTATTTTGTTTAGATTTATTATTGTTTATTGGTATGGATAAATTATTGCGTTTAGATAATTAAATTAATTGGATAATCATTTAGTGTTTTGAATTTATTGCATAATTCATATATATAATTTAGATAATTAAATTAATTGGATAATTTGTTTAGTGTTTGGATTTTATTGTATTATTAGTATATATAATTCGATATAATTCGTTTAGATAATTATTTATAATTATATAGCATATAATTAGTTTAGATGAAATTAGATGTTTTATACGATTTTATGGCTTTTTATATGAAAAATAAATGAATTAAAGGAATCCTCTCCAATCGATGAATTAAAGGAATTATATGAAAAATAGATAAATAAATGATTTTATGGGTTTTAAAAAATCATAAATGAATTAAAAATTAAATTACATTAAAATCCTCTCTCGGTCGATCATTCCTTGATTCCGGTCGATCGGAATCAAGGAATTGGTCGGCCAGAGAGAGGATTTTAATGTAATTTAATTTTTTATTGATTCTGTAAACATAATTAAATTAATTATTCATTCGAAAACATAAAATTGGTCCACGGAAATTATCAAATTAACAATCGATTCTACGACCGAATCTTGAATTGTCGACGGAATCTTGATTTGTCGTGGGAGAGAGCTATTTTCAACGAGAGAGCTTATTTTCGAACGGAATCTTCTAATTATCAAATGAATTTAATACTAATTATTAATTGATGTCTCGCTCGATCGGAAACAAGGAAATATCGACCGGAGACATAAAACTATTCAATAGGAGAGAGATTTTTGTTTTAGAAATTAATTTTAAATTAAATCAATTAGGATAATTTTAGATTTATTAGGATAATCTTGAATTATTGTTAGGATAATTTTAGATTTATTAGGATAATCTTGAATTATTGTTGTTGTTTTAATTTTAAATGAAATCAATTAATTTTAAATGAAATCAATTAGGATAATCTTCCAATTATTGTTGTTTATGATATTAGATTTATTATTGTTAGTTTTATTTAGATTTATTATTGTTAAATTTTTTAGATTTATTTTGTTTAGATAATTCGAGCAATTTATAATACTATCTTTAGTTTTATTTAGATTTGTTATTATTATTTTGTTTATTTTGTTTATTATTCCTATCTTTAGATTTATTATTATGTTAGATAATTCGAGCAATTTATAATACTATCTTTAGAATTATTTTGTTAGATAATTGAGCAATTTATTATTTTGTTTAAATTCTAGCAAATATCTTTAGATTTATTATTATTTTGTTTAGATAATTCGATTGTTTCGCAATTTATAATTATTGGATAATTCGTTTAGATAATTCTTTGGCATAATTCGTTTAATTAGACTTAGATTAGATTGCTATTTTTCTTATTGTAGCGATAATTTTAGTGTAAACATTAAGACATTAGAAAATCATGTTAAGATCAGTATATTTACATTAATGTAATCTTGTATTTGTTATAGATGTCGGGATGGAAGAGCATTATTGTTCGATATGGAGGCGATGGGATCCTTCTTTATGTTACATTGGCGGGGTATCACCAAATGCCTTGTTCGAATGGACAATGTAATTTTCGGGAGTTCATAGAGATGATTAATGAAATTATGTTGGGAAATTCGTTGAGTACAACCTACCAATTGCATTATCTATCGAGATCTCGGGTGGTAGAATTATCAAATTACTTTTGAGTAATGATGATCAACTTTTCGATTGGCTCATGATGCCCAAGCAGAGGTCTATGTGACTCACGATGCCGACACATCCCAATCGGAGCAAGAACTATATAGACCTTCGTTTGAGATACCATCCTCGCCAACATATGACTACACTTCCCAAAACATATCGTTCGATCGTCGTTGACACAACAATTTACATCATCGATTGGTTTGATGTCGATACATCTCAATATATGCCGCAACACATGGATCCATCCAGAATTGCTTTCCAACATATGCCGCAACCACAACCGGTGATACACTTGTTGAGGGCGGCGATGACGACGACTACGTTGAAGAAGAAGATGAAACAGTCGGATGAAGAGGAAGAAGATCGCGAGTGCGCTTTGGTGAGCTATGGCTCATTTGTAGAGTTTGACGCATGGATCCGTCGAGAGGGTGGATTCGGAAGCTTCATCTACGATTATGCGAGTAACACGCAAGAGCACGTAGGAGGCTAGAGCCGGAAGAAGTTGAGGAGATGAGCAACCTGGCTAGTCCTCGTTATTCCTCATGATGCTTGATTAATCTCTTTGCTCGTCCTCTGGACTCGGTTCCGCACTCACGATGGTGAGCGAAGGTTCCATCTTCGACAACAAGGGTGAATCAAGATATCCGTGAGGCTATGGCATTTGGAACGTCGAGTAGAATTTGTTATTCCTCGATCCGATAATTCGAGGATTACATTCAAATGTCGATATCATAATCGGTGTCCTTTTCTACTACGTGCATCGCAGAAGGTGGATTTTGGTTTGTCCAAGTTTGATGCTATACATACTTGCGCACGTAACCTAGTGAATATCGGAGAGGAAGGTTAATGCCCGTGTAATTACAACATACATATCACGAAAAATACGCGAAGACGGTGAAGTGCTAAAGCCGAGGTCCATTATGGCCGATTTGCGGCGAGAGTACGGTGTACACGTTACATACTGTGTAGCAATGCGAGCCCGTAATAGGGCGATCGAGATGATATACGGTGGACATGAAGAATCATTTCGCCTACTACCGAGTTATCGCATATGTTACGGATGAGCAATCCGGTTCGATGGTCGACTTGGATATTGGATCGATGATCGGTTCGTCACCTCTTTGTCGCCCTCGGTTCATGCAGATTGGCGTACACATTGTGCCTCCGACCCGTGATTGTAGTCGACTGCACGCACTTGAAGGGCCGCAATAAAGGATATTATTCGCTGTCGTGACAAAGGACGCAACGAGCAAGTTTTTCCATTAGCTCATGGAATTGGTCCGATCGAGAATGATGTCTCATGGACTTGGTTTCGTCTCGACTACAAGTCGCTTATGGATCAAATCGAGATGTTGATTGTTTCGATGCCCATGTCAAGATAATGAACGCGTCAGTGTGTCTACCCCGATGCAACACACGGATTATGCTACTACCATCTGCTGAAAAAATCACCCGTTTGGGCAACCATCCGCAGTTATTTCGAAAGCCGCTTATGCGTACTCAAGATGCACACTTTGAAAAGCGATGGCTATGTTAAAGTCTCGTGAAGGCCGATGGTAGTGGCGCATATACCAAGTTGGTGGAGGTTGGAGTGCAGTGGGCTAGATCACGGTGCCCGTTAGCGCTACAGTTTTATGACATCGAACATTGCCGAATCATTCAATTCTCGAATATTGTGGGCTGAGCGATTGCCAATTTGCTCAATGATTGAGGCAATCCGTCACATTACGTAAAAATGGTTCGATGAGAGACATGAAGCGAAAAAGTGCGCGGCTAAATTGACCCTCAAGCAACGCGTAAGATGATGGTATCAATGGAACTATCACGCAGATACGATGTAGTGCCCTCATCGACTCCACTTTCAAAGTCACACGCAAGCAAAACATTCGAGTCAATCTCAATACGCAATCGTGTGCGTGTTTGGAGTGGGACATGGATATGATACCGTGTTCTCATGTCATTGCGACTATATGGTGCAATTTAAGTTTAATTATGTTAATTTTTTGATCAAATTGATTTCACTTACATATAATTGATTATATAAATTTTTAGTCATAAAGGTCACCATATATCTAACTATGTGGGAGTACTACCATTACGCAAAGCTAGTCAAGCATACCAGTATCGGATCAATCCTGTTCACCACGGTCTACTGGACATTCCTCCGGATGTTCTTTGGAATTACGTTATGCCTCCTAATAGAGTCCGTCCAGGCTGGGGCCCAAAGTGGGTCGATATCGTCATCCAACGTAAGTGGGATCGAGTAGTAGAAGTCGTGCACTACGGACATGTAGCTTGTGTGGTAATGAATCTCACACGCGTCGGAAGTGTCCTTACTTATCCGAGACGGTGACATTGTAATGAAAGAAAACATTCATGTAAAGATATTATTAACATTATTATTATTTTAACTTAATCAAATTGAATTGAATTGAATTGACACTAGAAAAAACATATAACAAATGACGGAAAAATCCGTCGCTAAACATCAACAATCCGTCGTAACACATATATATCTCACTAACTAAAACATTAATCTTTTATCAAAAAAAGAAAAAGAAGAAGCTTGAGCGATGAAGTTTGTTTGTTTGTTTGAATAGCGGTGAAAAACTTTGATCTTCACGAGTTTGTTTGTTTGTTCGAATAACGTCTGTTTCATTTTTACAGTTATGTAATACTTATTTCATTGAGCTATGATTCTTCAAAACAAAGACACAAATTCATTCAACGATCTTAGCTTCGAGTTAAATACTAAGTTGTTGTCACGAGGATTAATAACTATCGTATAATCAAATATTCGATAAATAATATGAACATCCATTTGCATCCAATATACCAATACATACAAATATACAAATACATACCAATATACCAGTACATGCTAATTTCTACCTCTTCCTCTTCCTCCCGGCTTCTTATATGGATCACATATCTCATATATATTTCCACCTACTTTATGTCTATATGCTACAACATTAGACATACCCCATTCGATGCTCGGTGAACTGTAAATAAGACGTTCCACAGTCATGCACGCAAATGGACCATCATCGAAATCGTCTTCCGGTCAAATACCTCAAGAGGCTCGTGTAATAACCGCATCATTATTCCATGGTGGTATCCGTGGAGTTAGCCTCGAACCATCTAGTGAAGAGAAGAAACGGCCGCAATAATCTAGTCAGCACACGAAGTCCATCATCCTCGCATCCACTTGATCCCGGTCCATCCTCCAAATACGCGAGTCAAACAAAGACGTTAATGACCAGAGTGCATATCCACGCGTACTATCACGAAACGTCGATGACGCAAGGGATAATGATCTATAAAATTAATATTTAGATAAAATAAACAAGGACACGTAACCATTTAGATAAATTAATATTTATTGTATTAAATAAGGTTACTGCGTGGCACGTAACCATGATGTATAACCGCCATGCCGAGGACAATCGCTATCCAATGCTGGTGGTGCCATGTAGAACAATGCTCTCGGGGTCATGATCAATGGTGCCTCACGCGGGTCTTCAATGTAGGACGCAAGGATTGCGTGTACCTCGGACCATGAATTTTGCAAAACATCTATTCAACATTGAAAATTAAGTAATTAGAGATACTACACATATATACTATATATTGATTGTATTAAAGACTTACGAAAAACTAGTATCAAGGATGATTGTGTTTTGATAATCCACCCCATCCAATAAGTCGATCCCGCATCGAGTCTCATCCTCAAATACACCATGAATAGATCGACGACCGCAAAATTATTTTAGTGATACATATCAATATAAGTAGATGTACTTAAAAAACGAAGCATATTGTATAAACGCATGCCGAACATCAAAACGCCTCTCGGCATTTCGATATTCACGAAAATGCAAACTGGACTTGTCGATCAAGACTCAACAACCACCATTGCTTTATTTGTGTTCAAGAAACGCGGTAATTTATCAATGTATCATCGGATAATGGACGTGGCATCGGGCTATTCACGATGGTGACCTCATTACGGTAGAAGGTCTCCGTGCCCGTTCACCTCTCCGGATCTCGAACTACAAACATTTAATTTAGAGAAAATGAAAACATAACAAATATAATGAAATATTATAAAGCGCCAAATATGAGACTTAATAGTTACTGTTCCTCCAACTGCTGCTGACGGCTCGAAAGTCCGCCTCACGGCGTCGAGGCGTCGGATCACTAAATAGGTCCAGTCCATCATGGAATGATGAGATGTAGTTCGGGATTGGTACCATGGATCCGTGAGAGTAGCGGGAGGGTATCATTGGGCGATGCGGTCTTTGCCTCACCGGCTCAATATGTCCACCGCCTCGAGGGACATCCGGACTGGGGCGATGTGGTCTCTCGATCTTCACCTCTCGTCGCCGCTGCCGGATGACGTGGGACATGAGGCATGTGTGTCAGATCATCCCTATGTGTGCAACCACATCGAGTCTTCTAAGAGATTTTCAAACCACTTCTTTATCTTTGGAATAAATTTGTCTTCGATAGACCTCTCGACGCGTCGATCGCTCTATCCTCCCCTCTCGGACGATTCCGGATAGATTCTCGAATCCAACGACGATCGGCGAACTAAGACATACAGGTGCCGACCACCACCGCTCGATGAAGTCGCCTCCCGGTGCATCTTCCCGTATCCCGCCTCTCAGCGGATGGACGGCTATCCACATATGGCGCCGCAGCTCATCAACGATCGGAACCTCAACGAACCCAACCGACGATGTCCTCTGGCTGGGTATCGAAGGTGAAGGCTCTGAGGCCTGCTCTGATGGAGACCCTGAAAGATCCGGATCCTCAACAAACTGTGGAGCCCTCCTCGAACTCGGCGTCTCGCCGAGGCTCATCCACCTCCGGTGGATGAGACACCACGACGAGAAGGGCTGCGTCCTCCCTCAAAGGATTTGACGGTATAACAAAAGTCACACCGAGTGGAGGGGGTGAGACGAGACACCCAAGAACGGTGCTAACCTCGAATGAGTCCGGCTCGATGGATGTGAGATGATAACCGACCTACAATAAATTGAAAGATGTTATTTAATATTCTAATAAATACAATACCTCATACATGATTTAAAATTATAATAAAATTCAATACCTCTTGCTCAAAAGTGATCAGAAGTTGCCGGTGAGAGCCTACTCTTGAACTTCCACTCAACACTCTCGGATCACGTGGGATTGATGTCGTCCCACTATACTTCCCAAGCCCTGGTATGATCTCGAGTGACCAAGCATATAGTGCCCGGATCGGTCCGTAAAAGTGGTATTGAGCATTAGGTTGACATTGCGTCGTATAATATCTCAATATCTCGTAGCTGTAGGCCTCTACGAATCGGCAAAATGCCTCCGGATCGTCAACCAATGCCCAAACCCAATCAGCTATTATCTTCCCGTATCGTATCCAAATACGAACCCATAGAGGTAATAACGTGGGCCACACGTAAATAGTGACGAAGATCTACATCATCACTAAAATTACTACTACAAAATCTATCTACTAGATTACGTAATGTAATCTGTGTGCCCCGCAAAAAGACTATAGACCTCAACGTCGCTCAAGTCGTAGTCTAGTGTGGGATCAAATGATGATGACCCAAATTGCGGGCGGTGACTAGAGCATAATCTTTAATCGAAAACATATATATCTTCCATTGATAAAAATACATCTCCGGATCGTAGGCTCTATCGACGGAGACTAAATGGTGCAAAGAAAAACTAGACTTAGGCCGGAATCCAATCAATCGATGACCAAAGCAACCCCCTAAACATATCTACCAACTCTTCACGCCTTATCTAGCAAGACATTCTTAATATATTTAAAATAATCAGTCCTATAATAAGTCTTTACATCCGCCACCACATTTATCGTGGTAGCCTCAAGAAAACAGGATCGACCTACAATTATATCAATGTCACATATTACACAACGACAACAAACCAACAAACTACTACAATAATTATTTCATTTGTATATAATTCGCATCAATAAACATCCTATCATACAAATATAAAAATAATTAGAACTACAAATCACCTATCAAAATCGCCATAATTAAGTAATACAATTTAACCATTCTAAACCATAAATGAAATATTATTCAATCATATACCATAAACGCTATTTATTCAATCATATTCCAAAACAGATATCTCGAAAACATACAAGCCATAAACAATATTAACATACTCAATAACATAATTCATATTCAATTATATACAATCATATTATTCAATAACATTTACCAACATTTATCCAATCTCAATAACATAATTCAACTACTCATATTCAATCATATACAATCATATTATTCAATTACATCTACCAACATTTATCCAATCTCAATTACAAAATATATTTAAGGTAAACATACTAAGGGTTCACACGAAAACATACCGTAAATGCGACATATTGCCTTCAAAATAATACTGCATCATTACAAAATTCAATTAATAATTTCAATTAATAACTAATAATTATTTCAATTAATAACTAATAATTAACAACTAATTATACAAAATTCAATTAATAATTTCAATTAATAACTAATAATTGAATTAATACGCATCATTACAAAATTCAATTAATAATTTCAATTAATAACTAATAATTAGAAAATTAAATAATTCAATTAATAACTAAATATTAATAACTAATTAATTTGTTGTCTCCGATCGACCAATTGAACTTTCCGATCGGTGAAGGCTTCGAATAAGCAACCAAATATTCTCACTTCCTTTCTTCGATTCGAATAAGCAAAACCCTAATTATTAGAAAATTGAGTTAATACATAATTATTAAAAAATTCAAATAAAACTCTCCGGGTCGACCGGAAACATCCCACCGAAACTTCAATTTTTGCGAAATTATTTTGGCGTTACTCTTGTTCTTCACGTCTCTTCTTATCTTCGACTGAATGAGAATGGTAATGGAAATACAAATCGAAATTCACGGAATGGGAATGAAAATTGAAGAAAATTATGAAGAACGAAATTCAAATTTTTGAAGAAGAATTTGAATGAATTATGAATGTGGGTGAGTTTTCAAATTTTTGAAGAAGAATTTGAATCGTGAATTGAATGCGTGAATGTGGGTTGTTTTAAGAGAGTTAATGTTAGCACGTAAACAAAAAGGAATCGATTCCATTTCACAGAAAAAAGAGATTCCATTTCGCACGGAAAAAGAATAGATAAGACGTCGCAAAATTTCGCAAATTTTTCAACGTGTTGTTCTGCAAATTTTGACTGTTTTGAACAAGAATATAGTTTTTTAATAGTTTTGGGTATAAGGTGTAGTTAATTTTTAGTTTAGATATGGGGTGTACTTAATTTTTGATAGTTGGGTATATAAGTTGGGCCCCCTTGGAGTTTTGGGTGAATTGAAAAGTGGAGGCCGACTCACGTGTCTCTGTGTGAAGCGGAAAAAAAATATAGGAATTAGAGGCTCGGCCTTATTTAGCGCCAAACTTTTGGGCCTCTTCGGCCCGACGAGCCATCAGGCCCGATCTAGGTACGATTTTGTGTTTGTGTAAAATTTTGTGATTTGATTTTGGGTGGTTTATATATAGTTCCATTTTTACACTGTAAAAAGTATAATAGATGATATTAATAAATGTATTATTTTATTGCTATAACTTTCTGTTTAAAATTCTAATAAAATAGTAATAATTTTATCACTATAGCCCCAAATAATTTTTTTTATCATCCATACTATACAGTACGACTAGGGATGTCAACGGGCGGTCTTTACCCGGACCGATCCGGAACCGTTCAAAGCCCATTAAATTTTAAAACAACGGTTCTGGTTCCGGTTCCGGTTCCAGAACCGCTTGGACCCGGACCGGTCAAGACCCGACCCGTTTTGTCCGGTTCCGATCCGACCCGGTCATTTTTTTTTTTTTTAAATCTAAAGGTGGTACCTCCGTGCAATCTCATATTCATCGGGTTAATTAGATTGGCTTATCGTAAAACTCTTGGGGACAAAGACGGATGCAAGTCTCACCGAGTCATCCACCTTGAAATCGAGACTATAAGTCGTGCATTGGAATATCATTTTATATGATTGTCGACGAATTCGAATTCGATGTCTATCACATAGTATAAACATGTTATTTCCACCACATTCGAAAAAAGGGCCAGACCATGAACTGAATGAAACAAGAAGCAATGTGATTGGACTCTGTAGAAAGATTCTTTAGATTTGTTAGTATGCTATTGTTTTGGAGAGTAAATCTCTTGAAAAGAACAAATGAAAGACGTAAAATGTAAACGCATCAATATTTTATCATGATGTTTATCAAAATGTTCTTTTTCCTATTTCACATATCCTTGCTCGAGATAGGTTGCTTGGCTCATACAAGGTATGCAATGCAGAAGTATAGAGATAATCGTGCTTATTGTATGAGCAAAAATAAATAAAAATTCCTTTCAATGCTATGATAAAGTAAAGGTTTAAACATGCCACTCTCAACATCTTGTGTTAATCGTGAGAAATATTATCTATACGTGAAGGTTAAACCGGTCATCAAGTTGTCAAGGGACTCTAGTTGAACCGGAGCCGCTTATTGCAAATTTCATCGCTTATTTTGCAACACCAGGAGAGGAGTTCAGAAGAATTGGGGATTAGGAGTAATTGGGAATAAGGCCCGGTGGGTAACCGGTTAGAAATGGGTAATACCCGATCCGGATCCATAATTTGATGGTCCGGATCCGGTCCGGGTTTAGCATTTACTGGGCCGGTTCCAGAACCAGAACCAATACTAAATTACTGGTTCTGGTCCGGGTAAAGACCGCCCGTTGACATCACTAAATACGACTAAGAATTTCTTTAAATTCAGTTGGTCGGACGTCTGTTGGCGAAATTAACAACACAAGAGGATAATCTACATAATGGACTTTGAAAGCTTTCACTATTTTTAAATTTTTATGCAGCTACGATCTAAATTTCAGCTACAAGCTCGATGCTAAAATTTAAGAGAGGCAAATTTACTATAAACCAAAATAGTAGAACATTATTGCAAAATTTTAAAAAAATGAATTTAATTAGAAAAGACATTGAAAAGTTGAGATTTAAGACCGATAATATCCGATTGCCCCAAGCCCCCAAACGAAACACTGGAGCTCCCCTCGCTTGTCACTAAATTTTACAAATCTATAACTCAGTTTCCTTAATCATTTCTTTAATAATTAAAAAGATTTCATCACAAAGGAAGGTATAGTAGTATATTTTAATAACTGATTTGTGCTCTTATTATAATTTTAATTAATAAATTCTCCATCTGAATTTTAAAATTAAAGGACAAAATTCACGAGTTAGACTGCACCGTGCTGCCATCCGAGATATATCTATATGCGAACCTTTATAAAGTAATGATTTATGATAAATAAAAGAAAGCTTTTCAATCTTGAAACTAAATATACAACTGATTAAATGAAACTGGAATGTTACTTCTAGATCGATTGTATTCTAATACAATTATTTTATCTTGTAACTTTGCTCTAAATGTCCCATCATTCAACTCTCGCTCGACCAGATCTGATTTAGAATGCTTTTTCCATGATTCGTCTGTTTGTAAATAATTCTAAACTGCCTACATTTATACTCATGCACGTTGACATTTCTATATTTGACTATTACATTCTATATCTTGATGAGTAACACCTAATATCCATCCTATTTAAGGCCGATTCTATAAAAAAAGGTTCTAAACGAATAATAAAAATGGACCATTTATCTACCATTATAAAAATGTAATATGATATAGCATATATATGTATATCCAAAAATTTATTAATCATAAAAGATGGCCCTTATATTTAATAAATACCAGATCTAGGGCCTTTTGTATATAAAATTATGGACTTAAAATTTGGGATTCGTACTGTTTGTGACGACAATATGTCAAACAAGTTAAGACTCATTAGGTGATGAATTCAAATTAAAATAACTATTGTGTATTTTAGATATTCATTTCAAGTTTACGATATTCAATCACATGCATTCTCACGTGAAAATATTCTCATATGAGACCACCATTTTACATTAATTATAATTCAATCCGTATATGGTATGATACAGAGCCGCGTAAAGACGTTTAACGATGAGACTAGGGATGTCAATGGATCAATTTTATTCGGATCAGAACCAATAAATAAGTAATAATTCTGGTTCTGGAACCGACACATTAGATACTGGATCCATATCGGACCCGGACCATCAACTATAGGTCTTAAACGGTCCGGATCTGAGTGGGTCTGAAATCAGAGCTAGACCAGAACCTGAATTGGAACCGAAACCGTTGCTTTATAATTTAATGATCTATGAGTGATTTCAGATCGATATGGATAAAACGAGCTCATTGACAAGCCTATTTAAACTTAGACTTGTCAATAAACGAGTTTTAATCGGACCAGAATCAATAAATAACTATTAGTTCTGGTTCTGAAACTGAAACCAGATTCGGATCAGACCGGACCATCAAACTATGGATCTAAATGGTTCGAGTCCAAAGCGGGTCTGGAACTGAAATCGGAACCAAAACCGTCACTTTAAAATTTAATGGATTTTGAGTGATTCCGAATCCATCCGGATAAAATCTACTCATTGACATCCCTAGAGGAATGAACGAAATAAAATAAATTGGGATGAGATCGACGGTCAGCAACTTTCATTAAAAAAAACAAACCCGTTGAGTAATTTCGAGAATAATACGTAACAAAAATATGAAAAGCGAAAAAAGAGGACACGGATTTTGTGCAAGTGAACAAGCCGCAAAAAAAAAAACAGAAAAAAGAAGAGAGCATGGCTTTGTAAAGACCATTATACCCCCGGGTGTTCTCGAATTCTACCCAAGCAATAATAAAATGTGTGTGGCCATGTCCCACGCTAGGGAGGAACTTAGCCTCACCCAAAGTAGAACACCAAAACCGTCAAACCAACTATTTTTACACCCTAAACTCCTTTTAACTTAAATTAAAAAAAAAAAAACGAGTCACGGCAACTACAAAAGCATCAAGACCATACATTTTTACACGAGAGTTACTCCTCAAAAGAGCGATTTCAGCGACCTAGCTTTGATCGGCTTTCTCATCCTTTTCTTCCCATTATCCTTAGCCTCTTCCTCATCATCGTCATCGTCATCGTCTTCGTCTTCGAACTCGTAATCGAAGTCCTCGATTCCGATGTGAGAGATCGCCGCCGGCTGCACTTGAACATTTTTGGGCATGCTAGAGCCGTTGCTATTCTTGTCGCCTCTTCGTTTGCCCCACCGCGGCCCGAATCCCGAGTAGTAGTAAAATTCATAGGGATTGGACGACGAGGCTGTTGGAGCCTTCTTCGGCCGGGGGCGGCGAGGAGCCTCCGCAGCCGCCGGCTTCACGGATTTCTTGCCGGCATGATGATGAGCGACGTTGTTGTAGCTTTTAACCAATGATAAATGGTGCTCGCATAGCGAATTTCCATCCGCCGCCTCCCGCCGGCACTGCCAGCTCTTCCCATCAGTTTTGCAGCAGTAAATAATAGTTGCTTCGTTTTCTACTGGCGGCGGCGGCGTATCCTCCCCCGCCGTCTCCGCCTCACGCTTGGAGACCGGAAATTCTGATCGCGTAAGCTTCCTATCATTCAAACCGCACTCACGCTAACGTATAGTATATGGATATTTGCGTGATTTGAGAAATACATGTCAACGGATAGTTAAAAGGGAAATTTTCGTATAAGTAGTGTCGGGGGCAGAAACCCTAACCAAATTATCAAGAGACGAAGGAAACAGAAAATATGCAGAAAACTAATCGAATTCAATAAACAGTAGACGGTTTACCTCTCATCAACTGAGACGCGCTGGTCGGAGCTCCCATTTCCAGCACGAGCATCGCTCCCATTGGCCTGCACAAAAATAATCAGATTCCGAGAAACCGAAGCAGCGGGAAGAAAATAAATCAGATAAAGAGCATGACCTAGAAAAAATTCGAATTCCTAATGCGAAATAACAGCAACAAATCAAAGAATTAACATTGTGTGCAGAACCCTAAGTGGGGGCCGGGAGAAAACCCTAGAATAAAGCGCCGAAATACGGGCCGAAATGCACGAGAGTTGGAGAGGAATAAGAGGCGGGCGGCGGCAGATCTGCAGCCGCGAGGGGGAGAGATGGCTGAGAGATGAATTTAACGGACCTGAAACGGCGGAGGAGGAGACGACGGTGGCGAGAAGGTCATAACGTCCCACGGCGACTGATTGAGCTGGCAGACATGAGTTTGGAGGAGGGTGCCGGGCTTCAGAGACGACGACGGGTAGAGCAGTGGAGAAATCTTAGCGTGCTTGCGTATTCTCATGGCGGGGAGCGGTGGTAGAAATTTGAGGGAGGGGACGAGGGAGGGGCCGTTGAGCACGATGAAGTAGATCCAAAAATTGCTTTTGTTTTTCTTATTACTGTTTTTCCCTCTCTCTCTCTCTCACACACATATATATATATATATATATATATATATATATATATATATATATATATGTGTTTGTGTAGGCGTATTTATTTAGTGGTGAAGTTAAATACTCTCATTTGGAGTTACTGTTTAGTTTATTAGTTGGTTGCAGGGAAGTCATGGTCCCACGGCCAATTGGACTGTGCACTTAATGTATATTTTATTTTTATATTATTCTCTCTGTTTTTAAAATAATAACAATAATATAAAGAGATATATATGTAAAATAGACCCATTTAAAGTGTCATTTCTTTTTGACGCGGATATTTAGGAGAAATACATAAAATAGTTAAAGTGATGAAAAATAGATAGGACTCATATTTTTTGAAGGGATAGTTATTTCTTAAATTGGGACAATCAAAAAAAGAAAATGAGATATTAACTAGATGAATTATTCATTTAAAACTGATTCCTTCTGTCTTTGCTATCATTAGAAGAAGAAATTAATTTGATTTTTCTAAATACATTAGTTGCAAAAAGTAAACGCAGATCATGTTTAAATAATTGCAAGGGAAAGTGGGAAATTACTGTCATATATTTTTACTTTTTAAAGTTTGCGACGAATGATGATATCATATACCAAATAAATGAACAGGGATAAAAATAAGTAGGTTATAATCAAAATACTAGAGATTCAAACATCAATATTCAATATACTACTTATAAAATATCAATTTATTGTCTTATATTTTGTATATTCTTGTCTGAAAGTGTACGTAACATCAAAAATACAGATCTTGGGCTTAATAACTAGGCCTGATATAATATGGTATGAGAACACTTGTTTTAAAGGGGCCCAAAACAACGTATTTAAGGTCCAGTTATAGTATTATCATGATTTCTTCGAGATATAAATATGAAACAAATTCAATGTGCCACCAAAATATAACTCTAGTAGAGACAAGATAAATATATAAAACCAGGATCACTCCAGTTGAACATTATTTGAGTCCTAAAAGAACATGTACATCCGTCCGCACCATGCGGAAGGACAAAAATATCAATTGTTGTTAAGAAAATTATCAATTACTTTTTAATCATATAATTTAAAAAGTATCATTTATATTGAAAAAAATATCATTTACACTAAATAAAAGTATCAAATTTTGTATTTAGAAAAATATAGTGACAACAGTCGTATAACGTGGTGGTAGCTACTATTTCTGACCTTTTTTTGAACGATTCAAATGCTAAAATAATTGTACACTTTATGGGATTCCCAAATATGATTTCAAGTTTAAGTTTTGTCAAGATTAAACACTTTAATTAAGGTCATTTTCAATATTCTATTGGAAACTCAAAATACAGTAAAAAATAATTCTAATATAACTGTGAACATATACCTATTTGGTGTTTTGTGGCTTTTTTCTCTTCTCCACACATATAAATGGTTTGCTCTATTGCATTTTTTTTAGTTTAAAGTTTCAAACTAATCCATTAATTGAGGAATAAGATATAGAGAATATTCTTTTGAGTTATAATTGAATTTGTGGGCTGAAGATGAATTACTGTTTGATCGGATAGTTACAGCAAAATGAAGTTAAATTAAGTGTTGACTATTGAAGATGACCATACTGATTTCGAACTAAGAATCGTAGCTAGTTTTAAAACCAAATTTTAATGGATCGGTTTAAGCTTGTTTCAAGACTCGTTTAGCTACTTGGCAAGGAATGATAAAGTTTTCCAATGAAAGCAGCTGGAAATCGAGTCTATTGTTACTTCTATCTGTCAGCATTTTTTATGATTTTTTTTCTGCCAGTGATGTTCTTCGTTACCTTCATTTAGAAGTGGCAGGAAGAATTTGATCGTCTACTAAGCACGACAAGACTCGGGTTTTGTTTTCCAATAGGTTTATCGTGATTTGTCTTATCTTTTTCTGGGGATGTTGGAGCTTTTTACAGTAGTAGTCTTTTTCTTTCTTGAGGTTTTGCCAAGCGATGGATTTTACTCACGGGATTTTAACGAGGTCGTCAAGTGTTTTGATATCTAAATCCGGTGGGGCAAAGAGGGGGTAGGGTGGTTTGATATTTTCATGCTATTTTCAGCAAGAATAAGCCTAACGTTATATTACATGTCAAATGGTATTAGAAACTATATTTTTCTATTTATTTAAAATATATACTCCCCCGTCCAGGTATTGTTGGTTTCTTTTTTTCACGTAAATTAATGATATTTGTGTTTTGTGTGTAAAATATGCGTGACACGAAATTCGATGCATTTTTAATGTAAAATTGTTTCTTTTTTTTGGGAACGGGCCAACAATTGCAGGACAACAAAAAAATGAAAACGAGCCAATAATGATGAGACATATGGATTACATTAACAGTTGGGGACGAAATTATATGTTTTGGTCAGAGTAGAATTTCGAATGGTGATGATAAAAGTTTGGGTAAAATTACAATTTAATCTAAGTAAACACAAAATGTTGCAGTGGTGATGCTAATAATTAATTTAAGAAAAATAAAATATATAAATCTAGAAAAAAGTGTACGGTATATTCTAATATTTAAAAGCATTAGAAATTAGAAACAATAGGAATGTAGGTGATCATTTTTCCGACTATCTTCTTCTCATGCTATTTACGCGACACCTTAGAAATCGATCGTATATAGCATGTATTCCAAAAAGACCAACAATAATTGGTTGGTGTTTGGCCCAACATTTATTTAGCAAAAATCCCATCTAGCCCAATAAACATTTGATACCTATACATTGGTATATAAAGTCATGATGGTATATATCAGAATAATAATTTCGTTTGATTTCAATATAAAACTACATTGAAAAAAATTGGGTTATATATATATGATTTCCCAATATGAAAGTATGATAAATTCTTCAAATAATATGGGCTAAACGTATGTATATTTATGTTAAGAAAATAGTTGCATTCTTCTGAAAACGTGTGAAGCCTTTGTATCCATGAAGCCACTTTTATACAGTTGAAAATATTGTAGATTTGGAAATAAAGTTGACAAAAACTCTTGTGAGCGCGCGCTCACCATGCGCGCTCACATGAGTTTTTGTTTTGTTTTATATTATTTTATTTATTTTATTATTTTATATTTTATTTATTAATTTAAAATTAGAGTTTATTAATTTAAAATTAGGGTTTATTATTTTTCAATTAGGATTTATTAATTCAAAATTAGGGTTTATTATTCAAAATTAGGGTTTATTAATTCATAATTAGGGTTTATTAATTCAAAGTTAGGGTTTATTAATTCATAATTAGGATTTATTATTCAAAATTAGGGTTTATTATTTTCAATTAGGGTTTATTAATTCAAAATTAGGGTTTATTAATTCCAAATAGGGTTTATTAATTCAAATTAGAGTTTATTAATTCAAAATTAGGGTTTATTAATTTATAATTAGGTTTTATTATTCAAAATTAGAATTTATTAATTCAAAATTAAAGTTTATTAAATTAATTAATTTTAATTAGATTTAATTTAATTAATTAATTAAGATTAATTAACTACTTAATTAAGATTAATTAACTAATTAATTAAATAAGTGGTCTCATGCGCGGGCGCGCACAGGAGACCACCTCAATAAAGTTAGGCAGTTTTGAGTGAAATTGGAAAGGGACTGATAGTTGGCCTTTTTATTTCACCGCAAAAGTTACTTGCTGAAATCTTGATGTCATCAATAAAAGATTTATGACTGAAATTTAGTTCTAATTTTTTGTGAAATATTAAAATACTTGGGTAGGCTTGCGCTTAAGAAGCACACTTGATCGCTGATTGTCACAGCCCGATTTCTAAAAATAATGGAAGCTCGTAAATCGAGGCACGATGAATAAAAATAATAGAAAATATGAAGTAAATAAGTTGACTCGAATGATCAAGGCTAATAAACCCTTAGAATTTGGGAATAGCTTCCTAAATGAAAATGGAAGACATCGAATGATATAATCCAAACAAAACAACATCTATCCTCAGGATCACAAGCTTAGTTTCGTGCTTCTGATAGCGAATATACGTAAAAATGCTAAACATCAAGGATTTAGAGTCTAAGCTCATCAAAAGATATAATTCAAGTCATAGACAAGAAGGAAAATAAAATTAGAGCTAGCTCATCAGCGAAAGTCTAAATACGGAAATAATCCGTCAAAATACGGAGTGAACTCTAATCTCAGCTCTGCCCCGTCAGCGCCCATTGATCAACCTGAAAACATTTGAAAACATTTGGGCTGAGTACTAATGTACTCAGTGGACATGCATTTTTCATAAACATTTCATAAATCCGTAAAAGCAGTTTATCCAATCATGATAACATAACTTAGAAGGTTTTAAAAAGAGAAACCACTTCTAAGCATGCAAAAATATTTCATTTATTGGGCCCATTGTCACGACTCTTCATTACTCGCTTTGATCCGGGCCTCAGCCATCGTCGGATCACATGCCCCATTATTGTCATCGGGGACGAACTTGGACAATTCATAATTTCATGGCGTGCCGAACGTATCCGCACAACCACCATAATAACATAACGTACTTCGGAACGCATCCAGACAAGCAACCTTATAACGCCTCATGATTATGTTAGTGTCCGATGGAGATCAACCCACCGAAACAACTAACTAGTGTACACAATTCTCAATTAACGTATTAAGATTAAAAGAGAATCTCGATCGATACATATACGAGCCTTAAACAAAGCAGAGCGCACAAAAATATTTTATTGGATAAACAGTTTGCATTTCATGAAATATCAGAGCATATAACTCAAATATACTTTTCGTAAATAAAGCCCACCTTGATATGATAAAGCTTGACGAAATCACTATTGTACGCGCCTCGGGAAAGCAACGCTAATCCCCTTGATCAACAAAACCTACAAGAAGCGCTAATCTTAATAGGTCTCGAAAAGCTAGCCTTAAGTTCAAGTAAAGGAGGATACTAACTTATGATTCGTTAAGCCCGTGTTTTCAAAATATAAATAAATTTGAAAACTAATATATATCGGCTAAGGCACCAACAAAACCCTTGCTCGACTTTTCGTTTAAAAACGCATTTAACTTCATAATCTCCTTATGATAAATACTTTTTACAAAAAGTATATTGCAATTGAATTACATACTAAATTCATATATATTAAGGACTCTTGCTTAATATAATACATAATAAAATTCTCAAATTATGCGCTTATTTAACATAATTTAATTTATTAAACATCCTAACTTAATTAATTCCATTAAAAGAAATTAATTACATTAATTAAATAGGTCATGATCATAAATAAAGTAACTTAAACTTGAACTTAACCTTAACTTAATCAATTAATTAATTAAACTTAAAAGTAATTAATTAATTAATTAATTAACTTACCATAATTAAATAATTTAAACTTATATTTAAGTTTAAGTTAATTATTTAATTAATTAGACTTAATATAATTTAATTAATTAAGTCTCAAAGTTAAACCTTATTTATTTAATTAATTTAAGTCCAATGATTTAATTAATTAAAGCAAGTCATTAATTAAATTAAAGCCCAATCCTTAATTAAATCTAAGCTCATATTTTATTTAATTAACTATGGTCCAACTATTAAAACAATTTATAGCCCATGTTCCTTATTATAGTTTGGACCCAAAATTAATATAGTTCAAGCCCATTAGATTTTATTTAAATAAAGGTCCAACTCAATATTTAAATTAAAGACAGCCAACATATTAAATACATTCAGCCCAATACATAAAAATAGAAGGCCCAACACTTTTTAAATAGGATCAGCCCAATTAATTTAAAACAAGCCCATTAGCAATTATTTTAAAAAGAAATCAAGCCCAACATATTTATTAAAACAGAACAGCCCAACACTTAAAATAAAATCGGCCCAATCTCACAAACATTATTCTCGGCCCAATGAATAATTTAAAAGGGATGAGCCCAACTCATTTAATAAAATGAGCCCAACTCATTTTTTAAAAGGGCAGCCCAACATTAAAAGAAAAAATGAAACAAGCCCAAGCCCAGCCCATTTACTCTCAAAACCCTAAACCTAAATCTCTTCCATTTTTTCGCTACCGCTTTCGTGGCTGTCGCCGCGCCGATCCATGACCTCAAATTTTTTTATTTTTTTTTCATTTCTCTCATCTCTCTCTCACGTCCCTGTCTCGTCTCTCACTCTTCTCATTGTAACACACTCACGCAACGCACACAGTGGCGCTGCTCGACCGCCGCCGTCTGCCGTCATCGACGGTGGCGGCCGGTCGTCCATGTCCACCCATCCTCTCACTGTACAGCCACAACACCACACACGCGGGTGAACACACACACACGACAGCACAACGAACACATGCACGCACGCGCACACACACGCGACGGTGACACACCGTCGCACACACACACAACGGTGAGCCACCCCCCGCTGCCGACGCCGGACTCCGGCGTCCATTGCCGCGACCAGCCACGGCCTCCTCTCTTCCTCTCGGCCGAACTCACGCACACACGCACGCGATAACAACAACACACACACACACGGCAACAGCCGCACGCCCAACTCATCGGCGCCGCCGCCACCGGCAGCCCTTCTCTGTCTCCCTCTCCTCTCGCGGACAGTGCACACACACACACAAATATGCATAAACACATACACGACAGTGCACACACATCTACACAAACTCATATACACAAACTCATATACATACATACATACATATTAAAAGAATATGAGATTAAAAGTTTCAACTTTGTAGATCCCTTTTGTTATGCTTTGAGGAAGAGTGAGTGGTAAAGGGAGGCTAGGGTTTTAACAATAGGAAGAAGAGAAGTTCATATAGTGTATAGAATGAATTTTTCAATGGGCTTTTCTTTTTAGGCTTTTTTTTTTAAACAGAAGCCCATTATACGATTTATCCTTACGGGCTTCAAGTCCGATCTTAAAGATTATAAATTAATATTTAAACATTAGCATAAAATTATTAATACAATGATTTATAATATATATATATATAAATCATATTCGATTATTATATAATATATAATAATTCTCGAAATCACTTTATAATAATTAACGAAATAATTTCTTTTTGTTGGAATTTAAAATTTTCTTTCTCCAGGGCAAGAATCGACTTAATGAATTCTAAGTTCAAAATTCCTTGAAAAAATTCTATCGAGAAAAACGGGGTATTACACTGATATATACTACTCCATCTGTCCCTTAATTTCTTTTCTGAAAATTAGCATTGACTTCAGGTTGAGTTGACTCCGTATTTTATTAGCATTGACTTCAAGTTGGACCAATCGAAACTGCTCCATCTTTTATCAGCAGACTGGACTCTCGTCTTTTATCAGCTTCAGACATCTGAGTCAGTATGATGCTTTCTGTAGACGTAGATATATATAGTCAGCTTTGACCTTTCATCAGCAAATTTTGATTTGATATAACCAGCATTGACTATTAACTATCGATAGACATCTTTGATTCCAGGACACCAGCTTTGATTTCCGTGGGGATAGTCGGCTGCCTGATATGGCACTTAGTCATATCCTGACTCATTCATCTCTTTCAGCGTTGAGTCTCATTCTCCGATCTTCAGCCTTCAGTCTTCCGACGTCAGTCTTCAGTTTTTGACATTACTCTAGTAGCTCTGTGTTCGTTAACTATTTTCACATCGCAAGTGTATGGGTGCAACTGCAAGCAAGATCGTATTCCACAGAGACTGTAATACCATGACTGGCTATTATCCATGGTTATAATACTATATCTAGACTTAAGAATTCAAAGTTGTGATTAAACACCTAAAACATGCAATTAAATTAAATAACAAAGATGGAAAAACTGAAGATTAAAACAGATAAAATAATATCCTAGAGTTTCGATTCAACATATTCGGATAATCAAACCAGTCTATATCAATTAACCAATTACAAATTCAATTCTTCCTAAGACAATCACAAAAATAGCTTAAACCTACTCTTGTAGCGAATAAATCGTGGATTACATACAAGACTACTATGTCCATATCATTACTTAAACATGCAATTCCAAATAGAACAATAAGATTATAAGTCCTCACACAGATCTCAAGACCTCTCGACTAATATTGAAACGTATGTTTTATGTTCTCAATCAAATATTAGTTCTCATCTCTCGATATCAAACCAGTACAATAAATCATGCAAAATTTGTGAGCAAGCAATTAAGCAAACAATTAATCCAAGAACATAAAAAAGAAAAAAGAACTAGATTAATTAATCAAAATTGTATTCAACAATCACATCTGTTTACTCCATAACCCTGGAATAATATAAAACTAGCCACAAATAGACATATTAACTAGAAAATTAAAATCAAAGGAAAATAAAATCATAAGCAATAAAAACCGTAGAGAAATTCGTAAGAATCTCGCTATCTTCAAGTTATTGATCTTCTATTCTCTCTTCTCATCTCCAAAAGCTCCACAAAAATATCAAAGCTGTAAAATATATGGTGAATCCCCTTTTGCAGAGCTTTTATAGAATATTTATATGTAGGAGTAAAATATAACATTGGACTTCCTAAATGAGCTCCAAATAGGTTAAAGACCTAAAATTCTGTCTTTTACAAGTGGAAGTGTCAGGGCCTCACGCGATCGCGTGTCGTGACCGCAGGTTCTTCTGGATGAATTTTGCATGCTCGCGGCCACAACATGTGGCCGCGGGTTCGTCGAGCTTGCGCGTGCTGATTTTGTTCAGGCTCGTTCTCATTCGTTCGGAGTTCGAATTTCGATCCGTTTGCGTTCACGAACTTGTATCAAGATGAACTTAATTTCTATCATACTCATATCCTTAAATTTATCTCCATTTTTCTATAAATTCATCTAAAATAAAAACAAGTAACAAGTTCTACACAATAAACTCAAATAAGCTCAAATTAGCAAACAAACACATAAATCCATACACAAATGAAATCATATAACCCTTATAAACATAAAAATATGAGTGTTTGTCACTCATCGCTATACTTCAGTTCTTCAGACATCAGTTGACCTTCCGCTAGTATTAAGTTATTCAGTCTCTGATCCTTCAGTTGAGCTTCTATCAGTTGCGCTGATATTGATACTCATATCAATAATGCTGACTTCAATACTGCTCGAACTCCTTCAGTCTTGGGCCATCTAAGCTGGTAGTTCTACTACTGGAACTTGTAACACAAACGTCTAATTCTAGAACAAGTAAGCAGTATTAGTTACATCAGTAAGACAATCATCAGAGACTTTGGGATTTAATCAAAACACACAGTTAATATAGATTAATTTCCAACAATTTAGGAATTTTCTCAACAACTATTAACAACACCACTTATTTATATATTTTATCACTCATGACCCACAACTAATTAACTTAACATTATCTAATATGAGACTATTCTCCACTCATAATACAATACATAACTTTTATTAAAACTCGTATCGAATTATTTCAATCACAGATTTGGAGACATAGGAAATAAGATTTATGAACATTTAAAGTCACCGTCAGAAGTAGAAGAGTAACTTTATTAGGGATGCTGACTTTCACCAAGTGTATATTTCATTTACTGCATACATTCATGAATGTACCAATTATTATGCTTATATATGAAATGTTAAATACTACTTGAATAAGGGATTTATAAAAATTGGAATTATATCTTTATTTTGTCTTGTTCTATATATAACATGTACTTTCCGTCAATTTTATTTTTAAAGACGCAAACAAGAAGGAAATGAAAAATAAGTTGGTGAATACTTATTTTCTAATTGAATTTAAGTGTAAACTTTAATTACCAAATTTGGGCAAGTGCAATATACAGCTTCCTTTAATTATACTTATTGTATTTGCACATTTTGGAAGATCTTCAAATACAAAACAAATTGAGGGTGCTCTTTAAAATTAAATATTTTAGTTATTCTTTATTTTGTAAACTTATTAATGATCACATATTCACATATATACTTTTTGAAAAATTATCCAATTATTGCTTCAAAAATATATTAAAATGATAAATATTACTATAAAGATGAAATTAATTGTCAAATGCACTGATTAAATCCATTTATTAGAGTCAATGTTTTTACCTGCAAATGCACATAACTTTTACTAGTAAATTATATAAAAACTGACAATATCGAAATTATTAATGAATGGTGCATGTAATTATAGGAAGCGTTGTTTTCACCTGCCGACGCGGTGTGATAGAAATGAGAGAGGCCAGGCTGTCTTTTAGAACAGCTTGATTTTCTTATTAAATCAAACCATAATGATGGGAGCCCCCCCTCCAAAGCTCAATTGCCATTCAATGCTTTACACAATATAAGAAACACATTCATTTCTACTCCATCGTATCCGTACCAATTATATATAACACAAAAACAAAAATAATGTGACATCTTCTTCCAAAACACAAAAGTTCGACTTTGGTCAAGAATGCGTAGCATGGTTCTGCTTGACTCCATTTGATTTCAAGGAGAATTCATGGAATTTTCAATGAACAATGTGACAGAATCATATTAATTTTGACTACGTATGCTCAATAGGGTTCTGTAAGTTTGTAACAAGACTAGAAGTGAGAATTTGATATCGATAATTCGGTTATTGACATAATTAAGTCAAACTAGTGAATATCGTTAATCCAATACCGATTTTACTATATTCATTTCAGTATTTGGTATAACCATTTCAAAAATATCGATTCAATTTTGGTTATCAATATTTCATGTATTCACTAAAACCGAACCGATTTTCACTAGTAAACAAAACTATCGTATCATTGACTCATAGGATAGCCTAGTCAGGTGGAGTAGACAGTCTTACATTGATTTTATTGCTGCAACTTTCTAAATTGGACTTCCAATAAATGCATACATGAATAGTGGCTTTCGGCATTTTATAAAAGGAAAAAAAAGGGAGGGACAAGAAACTTGCCGTGAAATTGTTACATGTTCTTGAGGAAGTCAATCAGGATGCCTCAAGTCAAGTGGCAGTGTGGCAGCATATCGTCAAATTCTTTGTGGTTGAAATCTCCTCCTGAGAATTCAAGACTAGTGCCTAGTCAACGGAATCACGTATATTGCTATTTCAATTTCTGGTGTTTCATTTGTACATTTTAGCATTTAACTTCAATTTTTTGGTTAATATTGATTATAAGGATAAACTATTCCATAATTTGAGTATATAATTTTTTAAAATTTCAAAATTTAAAATAAATATAAGGATTAATTATAGTCTATGAAATCAACTTTGATTGTTTTTTAGTTTATAGTCAAACTTTCAAGTTTTTCTTAAATATCCTGAACTTTGATAAATTCAGTAACTTATGGCCTAATTTGTTTTTTTAGTACTAGAATAGTGAGTAGGAATAGGTGACAATTCGTGCGTGTCGGGTTGTTATCGTGTCGATACGATAACGACACCTAATCGTTAGCGATCCGTCCGACACCTAACATGAAATGAAATGAAATGTCTTGACACGGACACGACACTAATATGACACGATTTTTTCGTGTTGACACGATTACGACATGACCAAACGATAAATTTAAATCAAAATTAGAAAATAAATAAAATAAATAAATAAAATATAAAATATATAATTAAATTAATATTAAATATATAAAATATTATCGAATTATACGAAAAACGACACAACCGATACGAACACGAACGCAACACTAAAATTATCGGGTTACACGAACACGACACCGATCCAACACGAACACGACACAAAATTATCGTGTCCTTATCGTGTCGACACGATAAGTAAGGCTGAACACTAACCCGTTAATTTCATGCGTGTTCGTGTAATGTCGAAAATTGTCACCTAAGTAGACAATATCTTATTTGAGGTGATATTTTTTTCCAACTGAAGCGAAATGACCCTGTTTCTCTATCCCACGTCATTAAAAAGAAAAAAAATTACCCTGATCATTCTCTTCTCCCTTTTAAGGAATCTCGATTGTGGAGTGTGGTTCTTCATAGAAATATAAAATTATTTGATTTACTTATTGTTCGAAATGAATAAAAAACGTTTCAGCCTCTTCCTCATTGGGTCAACTCCGAATCTACCGTTCATTGAAAGCCCAAGCTCAGCTTCAATTCTTCCTCATCTTCCTCTTATTGCTCGTTCCCATCTTCATTATATCCCTGTTCATGAGTTTTTGCAACAGACCGCTCGAATTCCATTCACACCGAAAGACTGAACCTTTTCTGTCTTTCCTCAGCACCCGCCATTAAAGAATGATGCCCCAGCTGCGAAAGATAGCTAATGTAAATTGTGTTTGTCTTCTTCTTCCCAAGGAAAAGATCAAGAAGAAGCACCAAGAAAAGATGAAGATATCACAAAAATGAAAACTTTGCTTCATTCTCAATGCTAAATTTCTTTTTCCCTACACAAAGCCGTGGATTCTATTAGCCGTTGACGTGGTTTTGGGTGTTTTGCAGAAGAGAAACGACCAGCTGCATAGAGGAAGAAGCCATGAAAGGGAGAAGGGAAGAATCTGACTATTTTTATTTTTATTACAATTTTATAATAATATGGGAGAAAGAACCGAAGTCATTTTGAAGGTAAAAAAAGAAAATTTCACATCAAATAAGATGACTTCATACTCATAATTCCAGAATCGAAAAAAATAAAATTGAACCATAAGTTAGAGTATTTATCTAAGTTTAGGACATTTAAGAAATCTTAAAATTGAGATCATAAACTAAAATTGAGACTATAAACTATAATTAACTTTAAATATAAATTAGAATTCACTATATAAATATTCCTTTTATCTTTGTAACTAATACTTTTAAATTATATAATGGACCAAGGATCCGACCCGGAATGAAATGGGTACGGTCTTTGAGGATGAGAGGCCATGACTAGGGATGGCAATTCGGATTTACCGGAAAGTTAGGGTTTATTATCCGATTTTTGCTTTGGGGGATCCGATTCAAAATTAGGGCCCAAAAAATTAAATCCATATTATGATCCATAAGATCCAAGGTCCGTGGTCTACGGATCCATATGTTTCGTTCTAAAATAAATTTAATCAACTATAATTAAGATATATAATAATTTAAATGCATAATAATACTATAATAATTATTTAGAATTTCTACAATTATCACTATATTGAAAGACGTTAATTTTGATTTACTATAAAGTAGAAACAAACAACTCGATTAGGTGGTGTAAGTAATTAACCACCGTGAATGCCGATAGATACATAATTGGGAGTATTTGAAATGAAATTTGGAACATATTTGTTTTGGAATAATTTGAAAAGAAAATTGAAGAGTTTTAAGTTGGGGTTATGTATTTAATTATAATAAAAAGAATATATATATATATATAAAATAAAAAAAACTAAATGGATTTTGGAATGAAAATTGGGAATGCCGGCGCCAGACGCATTTAATTGAAATTATTTAGGTTAACTAATTTAATTATAATAAAATATATATATATATATATATATATATATATATATATATATATATATATATATATATATATATATATAGCATTAGGTCCAGGATCAGGATCTGACTTGATCCAGTCTTATTCCATAATGCCCATCCGATCCAAATATTGATATATTTCGGATCCTGTCCTTGATCCGTAAGATATCTATATTTTGAGGATCCAATAAAAGGATGGATCCACGGATTGGAAGCATATGGATCCGTTGCCATCCCTAGCCATGACAGCTTGATTCACTCTCATATATAAATACAGATTTCCCAATTGACGTTACGGAAGCGAAAATATTCCGGATGCCTTCTTTTCTTCCAACTTTTTTTTAGCATATTTGATGTCATCCTAAGTAAACAGTGTTATATATAATCTGAGTATAGAGGCTTCCAACATTTTCAAGTAATCATATTCATTATTAAGAAACTTGAAAATAATTTTTAATTCGTTTTCTTTTTCTTTCTTTGGTATGTATATTCTCAAAAATTAATATGCATCGATCATAAATCCTTTGGACCTTTTCTTTTTGGAAAATTTCAGAACTCATTTAAATGTTATTTTATTTTGAAGTCTTTTTATCATCTATAAAAATATATGAATAATCTAGTTTTTCTTATCATGTTTACTCAGAAATGAGAAACCTCTTTAAATTGGAAAATTTTGGTTTTGGAAGTATGCCTTATTAAAGCAGTACATTGCATGCATGTTAGTGATGATGAGTACTTTTTCTTTAGGCACCAAATGGTGACAATTCACGGACACGCGCCATTATTGCTCTGCCCACATTTTCTATACATGTTTAATAATGGAACTACATCTAATCCACCATTAAAGGCTGTGATTGCTCCTAGTTAGAGCGTCGGGTCTAGATATATTTGACTGATTTTTTTGAATTTTTTCCGGCCTTAATAAGAGTGTAATTGAATTGGTCGTTGAAACCTTTGGTGACAAAGGAATGTTAGTCAGTAAGATACAATTAAGAATAATTGTGCGTGTAGAATATGGTGGAACAAAAATATTTTCTCATTCAGACATTCAAAAATATTAAAACGACTTAAGACATAAGTTAGATGCATGAAGACGTTACATTGATCTAAGTCTTTCAGATTGAATCTGAGTTTACCTATAATATGTTGATGAGTGTGTGATATACAAGATAAAAAATCAACAGTACAAAAAAATAAACTACACAAGAATTTAACGTGGTTTAGAGAACTAATTTTGCATCCACGAACTTGATGAACATATGAATTCCAATAATTATCCTTAGGAATTCATTGTTTTCAATTTCCAAGAGAAGTGAATGTGGATCTTAGAAATGGTCGATATCTGATCTCAATAATCCATCGAGATCATCACTCATTGGTTATCAAGCTAGGACTTTTCACATTTGTTTTCACCAAATTCATCTTAAGGCTATTGATGACTTCTGGATTACATGCTTACTGCCTCATCCAAGCACCTTTGCTTTCAGACAACTGCAATTTGCTACTTATTCACTATTCTATCCTAATTTTTACCCTTATACCTCATGATGAGGCTTGGTTTGAGATTACATTTCCAACTACTTGAGTGAACCTTTACATTGAAGAAGAAAGTTAAAGATAGGCTCACTTGTCTAAGCTCTATTATAGATATTACATTGAAGTATGATTTAGAAATATGTGAGACTGGACCTAAGTAGTTTCACCATAGATATGTGGTGAAACAATCTATAGATTTGGAAGAACAAATTTTGTCCAAGTTTTGGAGTTGGAGTTGGAGTCAGAGTTAGAATTATGCCTTCTTTCTAAGAGCACAAACTTAGCGGGTGTTTGACTAAGCATATCTTAGAGAGCTTATAAGCTCCAATAACTTATAATAAGATGTTTTAAGAGCTTATAAATTGTCAATTTGTTTAGATAATTGCGCTCATAAACTAGAGAATGAATCACGAGTTGTAGATATAAAATCATAGTTAGAGAGATAAAATTGAATATAGGAGAAGTTGATATGGTACATATTGAAAATAACAAACCAGAGTAAGGTTATTTTAATAAATTCATCGTTGCTTATAAGCTTATGAGAAAATAAGTTGGGGTTAAGGAACTTATTTTTTGGGGATCTTATAAAATGTTGTAGCTTATTTTCACAACTTATAAGTTATTTAGGAGCTTAATTTATCAAACACTTCTCGAGAGCTTATAAGTTTTTGAGAGTTTATAAGCTCAGCCATACACCCTCTTAGTTCACCTCCATTCTTTTCTCTAGTTGAGGATGTCTCGTATTTATAAAGGAATGAATTCAAACTAATCGTTGGAAAGAAGTCGTTTGAAATTCTAACTCCATTTTTGATACTATATCTGTTGGAATCATCGTCTTCTACTTTATCGCCTAGTGAGTTTGATAGATGTGTGTAGCAAGCTCCATTGGATATGGCTTTTCTTCATTAACGTTCGTCTTCGATCTTCAGTTGAGTCCACTTTTGACCTGTGTCGAAATACACAAACTTCTTCCGACTTCATCTTCAAGTAATCTTATCTACGATAATACTGTGAATGAATCAAATCATTTGGGTTAGTATCTGAGTTATTCAGGTTCTTTGATTTTCTTATGCCTATTTGACTCAGACCATCTGATGTCACTAAATCACAAGTTTCTCTGACTATTTAGGCTTCATGAATCATATCATATCATTAAACTCAGTCTTTATGACAACAAATCTTTTAACATCAAGCTTTTTGGTCGTGATGCTTTGAGATTGATTTTAAACAGTTATTTGTAGCTATTGATTTCGTCGACTCGTTCTGACTACTTCAGAGCTTGAGGCTTATCATCTGATGAGTCAATTGGGTCCATCTGAGTTGGTTCATGATTGGACATCTTTAGCTTGATTTTCCTCATACTGAGATATGTTTAAGCAAAGTTTAGCTCCCTGACACATGATCTGACTAATAGACAACACATCTATAGCTATCATTGGATAAAAATAATTTTACATATATTTTGAGTTGATTTTGAAATATAACTAAAACATGTATCGATCCCAAAATTCCAATAGATTGTAATTCTATAAACTTTCTACATTATTTTAGTTCGAATGCCTTGTTTTGCCACGCATGAGATCGTCAAAGGATGTTTTCTTCATTACACAAGAAATTAAAAATCGTCATCGACGTCAAACCTCTCTTGTATCATTACAGCAAATTTACTTAATTAAAAAGGTTTGTTTGTTGGATATGTTTGGCTGAGATGTTTGATATGGTATAAAATATTAATAGTATGTTTTCTTAGATGTATTAAATTACATGCAACATATATAAATTATTGGTAAGAGACTGAAATTATGGTATTTTAATATAGTGATAAATTAATAAATGATATAATTATGTTTGGTTTTTTCTCACCTAGGACCGGATGTAGTATACAAAACTCAACAAATTTGTATAATACGTACCGGACTTTTACTTTATAAAGGGCATTATGTTTTAAAATAAACATGATTAGAATGTCATAAGTATATTTTACACCTTATCATCCGTAATAAACATGATTTTCAAACATGATTAATAAACATGATTTTGTTAATTAATTATCTCCATAATGACTAAAATATCTCCGTATGACCAACCATAATGTAGTCGCATAGCTTTATTATTTTTCTTAATCATAAAAAGAACTTGAACTCATCATTCTGAGTTGAGATCTTATACTTTGTAACATCTTATACTTAAACAACTGAAAGAATCATATTGATTCACAATTACAGTTATTGAGTCAGTCTCAGTCTAAAATTGAAAATTATTTGCTAACAAATTAGCATTCATCTTCTTAACGAATAAGAATAATGAATGCTGATGAGATCTTGCAATACCTCATATATTAATTTTGTAGGACAACTTCCCTACTGCAAAAAGTTAGCTCAACCGAACTGGTTGACCTTAATTTAAATATATATTATTCTACAATTAGTAGTTAACTTGTTCTTTATTTTATTGTATTATTAATCTTTTAATGAACTTATTTTTAAAATTTGAGTGACACCTCCCACTATTTAAACATATTATAAATTTGCCTGTCTGTTTAGACAACGTTGAGAGTTTTCGTTAACTAGCTATGGAAAATAATATCTTTATTAGAAAATGAAAATAATGAAACTAAAGGAAGTGTGTACGCATCGAAATGTGGAGGTTTTTTTCATTATTGGCGCAGTGGTAAAGTGGTTAATCTTAGAGGCCAAAAGCTCAAAATTCATCCACCATGATGCGGCTTTAAATTTTGTATTAAATTGACCAAAAAGAAATGTGGAGGTTTTCATTCTTTCTCTCTCTATTACCCCCTTTAAATTATTCTGCATTAACAAATTAAGATTTGACGTCCAAAATAGTAGTCTATAAAACTCAGAATTAATATTTAATTTATAACCGAATTTACTCTATGGATTAATATTTTACTGGCCTATTCAAATTACTTTCTTCGGAATATGTTTACCTTGAATTAATGTTTGGTACACATTCAATACTAAACGGACAAACTGATTTTATAGATTGTAATCAATAATGAATTAAAAGTTGTAAAATTAGATTTTGAGTTGGACACTTACAAAATTAAAAGAAATAGACGACTCTGTTAGTTTCCAACCTCCTAATAATTTTCATTTAAAAAAACTCCCCTATTTATAGTTTATACTACTTGTAAATCAGACTAGAGCCCCTAAAAAGGTAGTTTATAGTAGGAATTATTTTTTAAATTTGTTACTTTTGGTCGGAGTTCTTCCTCACTTTACCCGTTTAGAAAACATAACTATCGAATACCAATAACCTAACCTAGAATGTCTTTAAGTCAAATATGGCACAAGAAACCATTATACATACTATTGTCGAGTAAAGAATTAGTTTTCAAATTTACAGGACAAAATCTTACTATATATTGGTAAAATTATTATTAAATTTCTATTCGAAAGAAGAAGATTAATATTATAGTTGATTTAAATTTTAATAAACCTCCCATATGTAAAATCTCGAATTCTCAATTACCTATACATATACAATAAAGTCTTGTTTCATATTGTTTCACGAATGAAAATTCGTAATTTATACACCCTTTTTTGAAACAAACATAATTAAACATCATATATGAGTATGAGTATATCGCTCTATGGATCTTGCAATAGAGAGAAAATATCATATGATGGGATATGGCCCAACCGCTCAGGCCCATTGACAGGCCTAAACGAGTCGGGCCTGACTTAATAACGGTCCACGCGGTTAAGCTAAGGGCCCAGCCCCTAAACCCTAATCAGCCGCTACCCTACACAGAAGGCGAAGAGTCCCTACATGCGAGAGGAAGGGTCCCTACATGCGAGAGGAAGAGTCCCTACATGGGAGGGGATCAGATCCCGCCTTAGGGGTCCTCAGATATGTATAAATAGGAGTTAGATAGAAGGTAGAAAGGTTGGCAACTTGTTGAATACTAGAGCTTTCAGATACACTCATTGTAATCCAATTATAGTGAAAGTATTGAGGTCATCACCTCCGTGGACGTAGATCTCATTCGGATCGAACCACGTAAAACTCTCGTGTTCATTACTGCTTTACACAAATCTCGTATATTAACATACACTAGATTTATCATTGGCGCCGTCTGTGGGAAAACTGAACAAAAAAGCTTCGTTTTTCTAATTTAATGGCAAGAACACGCGCAAACGCTAGCACCGCCGCCGATGCCGGCAACAACCGTGATGAAGACGACCAGGTGGTCACTCAGCGCCGCGGGAAGGAGATTGCAGACGCCACAAGCGGTCACACGCCTGAGGGCTACATGGAAAACGTTCCCATACACCCTCAGGATCGCCGCCCTGACGAGGAAGAAGATGCCGACCTCAACGCCAGTGAACAAGCGGTTCACCGATCTCACGAAGTCCTTGACCGAGCTGTGTCTGAGTTCCTCAATGCCAACCTCGGCCAATTCCAAAATTTCCTTCACCAGAGGACGAATGGAGCGGGCGCCTCTCGAGTGCCCGAACTGGCGAATACGGGCGCCCGAGGTCGCTCGCCCCACCGAGGCGGTCAACGCTCACCTCGGCACAATAGCCGAGAATGCGTACATCAACTCGCCGCCGAAGTCAATCACCCGCCGAGATGGACGCAACCTTCACCACCACGTCGCCGCCAAGTCGCTCTCCACCTCGGCATGCCGCCCCAGAGCCGAGCAAAGCAGAAGAGAGGGCGCGGGCGAACTCCCCGAAGAGACGACAAACGCCGTCACCGGTCTCCCACCCTCCGAGAGAGATGGCAACGATCTCCGGGGTTCGACCGCACGGAAGAATCATCTCCTTTCTCCGTAGAGATTCGGACACGCCTTGCCCATGACACAGGCACCCAACATCGCCGCCACGATGGCCTTCCTCCGACTTCCTTTTCGCTCACACTACCAACATGGCGATCAAGGAATGGAAGATTTTCACATGTGCAAAATCTTCCCGAGTCTTGATCTCCAACGCCCGACGTTGGTTCACCCGCCCGCCAAAACGAAGAGACACCGCCCAAGATCTCATGAATCAATCAAGTGGCGCTCTATCGGAAGATGCCACCTCGGCGCCTCTCGTCCGACCGCTCACTATCCGCCAAGGGTGGGACGAGACGATGTCGAACTTCGTCTCGAGGTTCATCATGGAGTCTCTCAAAATTGATGAGTAACGATCTCTACATCATCAATGCGTTCAAGCGGGATCCGACCCGACGATAAAGAATAAAGAGATCACCCGAGAAAGTCAAGACGGCTAGTCGCCTGGACCTGGTTGACAACTTCGCCAAAGGAGACGAGTCGGACCGGAAGAAGAGAGATCCGGGATGAGCAGAGGGCTGAAAGAAGAAGCCGGATGGCCAGGGTCGGCGATCGCCGATGTGCCTTCGAGAGAATCAAGAAGGCACGGTGGAGTCGAGCTCGGACCTCGGCCAAACCCCAGCGGTAACGCACTCGCCCGCTCAAATCGAGGCGGAGATATTTGAGCTCACACCGAGCTCTTCCTCAAGCCCCTCCATGAAAGGAGGATCCAAGAAGAGGTCGACGAAGTATTGTGACTATCACCAAGGGTATGGTCACAATACCGAGATTACAAAATTTGAGCTCGCAGATTGACGAGCTCGTCAAAGGAAGGCGCTCAAGAAATACCTCGGCCGACCGGACCGGGGAACAAGAAGCGCAGAGGGAAGAATAATGGTGGCAACAACGAGGTCGTCGTTAAAGAATGAAGCTCGGAGGCCGGCCCTCGAGGAGCCGAAAAACAAGCGACTCCGTGATGGTGAGAACATCGTGTTCTCCAAAGATGACCCAGTGCCCAAAATCATGCCCCACCAAGACGCCATCACGATACAAGCGGTGGTGGGCAACAAGAACATCCACCGGGTCTACATCGACATCGGCACCTCCGTTAGCATTATCTTCCAGAATTGTCTGGATAAACTTGAGGTTGGAGGGATTCAAATACATCCCGCACCATCCCAGTTGCGGAGCTTCACTCAGGAGGCGGTTCAACCCGAAGGTATAATTACCCTTCCGATCACCGTAGGACGTGCTCCTAGGTCGGTCACAAAGTCCATTCAGTTTTTAAGTGCACGAGCTCCTCTCCGTACAACATCATCCTGGCGAGATTGGTATGCACGCCACCAAGGCCGCCCCGCTCGGTGTACCACCTCACAATCAAGATACCCACCCGGTGGGGTGCTAGCATCCGAGGGTGACCAAGCGGCAGACAAAGAATGCCTACGAGTCTCCACCGGGATGTAGCCTTGCCTCGGGCATAGCAATTCTGAGAATCCCGTAAGCCGCCACCTCGGGGACGACTGGTGAAATCCTTGACTATACGACGACGACCCTCCAAAGTTGTCAAGGTCGGCGTCGAGGCCCAAAGTGATATTCGCACACATGTCATGCGACGAGGGAATACAGGACGTGTTCGCATGGTCCCCACTCGACATGACCGGAGTGTCACCCGAGCTCATAACTCTCATCGCCTCAACATTGACCCGGCTACTAAACCAGTTCGGCAAAAGGAAAGAGGGTTTGCAGCAGAACGTAGCCAGGTCATAAGAGACGAGGTGACCCAACTCTAGAAGGCCAAAATCATGTTTGAGGTTAAGTACCCGACCTGGATGGCTAATCCAGTCGTGGTCCGAAGCAGTGAGGGGTGATGCATGTGTGTCGACTACACCGACCTCAACAAACACCGCCTAAAGATTGTTACCCCTCCCGACATGATGGAAGGTGGAGGCACGGTAGGCCACGAAGTCTTGACTTCCTAGATCTGTACAAAGGTACCACCAAATCGATGAGCCGGAGGGCGCCCCAAAGAGCAGCGTTCATCACCGACTTGGCGTCTTCGCGTTCGGAAGATGCCTTCGGCTGAAGAATGCGGAGCTACCTACGGAGGATGGTGGATGCAATATTCAAAGACCACATAGGGAAGATTGTCGAGGTTCTCGTCGGCGACATCGTAGTCAAAAGTCAAAACGGAGAGCTGCCGGCGACCTCGGAACTATCCTCCAGCCTCCTCGGTCGGCCAACCTCAAGCTCAACCCCAGTGCACATTCATGGTGAAGACGGGTAAATTCACGGGATCTTTGGGTTTCTCAAGAAGGCTCAAGGAAAATCCCACTAAGGTGAAAGCGATTGCTCGACATGCGGTGCAAAGACCATCCGTGAGATCCACAAACTCACGGGTGCCTAGCCGCCTCGCAGATTCTTATCTCGGGTTCTAGAAGCGGCTTCCTCTTCAAGATCTTGAGAGAGCTCGGGACTTCGCTGGCGGGAGGAACACCAGGTCGCCAAGAATCGAAAGAGTATCTCGCCGACCGCCGACCCCGTCCGCCACGAAGAAGGTGAGCTCCTTTCTTTATATCCGCCTCGGACGAGGCAATCGATCTGGTATTGGTACAAGATGAGGTGGGATGTCAACTCCTCTACTTTATTAGCGGGCTCTCAAAGGACCGGAGACGAGGTACACCACCTCGAAAAGGTAGCAGCTCTAGTGAGCAAGCGACGCCTCCGACCTTACTTCCAAGCCCATTTCGTCCAGTGCGGTCGACTTACCCTTGAGACAAGTCTTGTCGGCCGAGTCATCCGGACGTATAGCCAGTGGCCTTTGGAGCTCGGCGAGCACGACATTTCATACTCCCCGTGCGGCCATAAAGTGGCAAGCTCGCCGACTTCCCGGTGGAGGCCAAATTCACCGAGATCGATCCCACCGGCGAGGTCACTCCAACTCCCACCCCACCGTGGAGGAATCATCCTTAACCCACCGATGGTTCTTGGCGATGATATGCGTGGATGGAGCTTCATGCAAGACGGCAATGGAGCGAGCATCTCCTCCTCGGCCCAGACAAACAAGAAGTGACCTATGCGCCGGTTTACCTTCCGACCACAAACAACGAGGTGGAGTACGGTTACCGATCTCGGGACTCCACCGCAGCGAATTGAAAGTGGACAAGATCCGGATCTTTGGAGATTCCTGGTCGTGGTAAACCGGTCTTAGGCAATCACGAGGCAAGGAGGATCGAATGAAGCAATACATTGAGAAGGCAAAGGAGATCGAGACCTCGTTCGGTTCAAGATTCATCGAATCCCACGAGGGAAAACAGCCGGCCGATATCCTCGATAAGTTAGGCTGCGTCATCAACAAATCCACCGGTGGAGGAAGTTCATTCCGAAGTATCGCGAGTCCCACATCGGCATCATCACCGAGATAGAGCGAGCGGATGTCTCCCATAAAGGCCTATCTGGAAGATGGCGATCGCCTCAAGATCGCTCGAAGCCAAAAAGATGATGGTGAAATCCCAAAGTACCTCACACATGAGGGCGTTCTCAAGAAGTCTTATCTTCAACCCTCCCGAGGTGCCTCGGTCGGAAGAAGCCGACTCGTACTCAATGAGATTCACGAGGGTCTTGTGGAAGTCACATCGGTCGCGAGCTCTCTCAAAGAAGGCGCCGAGGTCGGGATATTCTTGGCCCACCTCGCCCAAGATTCGCCGAGCTCATCAAAAAGTGTTTGAAGTGCCGACCACTCCACGTCAAAAGCTACCCTAGACCGATCTAAGCGACCACTGAGTCCGTGGCCTTTCATGCGGTGGGATCGACATCGTTGGTCCGTTTGACCGAAGCACCAGTCGACCGATACTTAGTCGCGGTGTAGAGTACTTCACAAAATGGGTCAAGCCGAGCCACTTTCGAGCCTCACAAGCGGAGGATTCGGACCTTGTGGAAAAACATAGTTTGCCGCCGCATACCACATATTTTGGTCTCGGACAACGGCACCCATTTCGTCGACAAAACTTTCAAGGAATGGTGTGAAGAGCTCCAGATCGAAACAACGCTTCACCCGGTCGCACACCGCAGCAAATGGTCGACCGAGGGTGACGAACCGCACGATCGCAAGGATTGAAAAAGAGGTTAGACCGAGCTAAGGCGATTGAGTTGAAAATCTCCTCAAGTCCTCTCGGTCCCACAGACGACACCACGGACTTCGCGGAGAAACCCCTTCACTTGGTCACGGGACCGAGGTCATCATACCATTTGAGATCGGCGCACCGAGCCCGCCAAGACTCTTCACTTCGACCCGAACGGAATGGGAAGACTGCGTGTCAACCTTGATGCTCTCGAGGAGAACGCGAGCTCGCTTCATAAACGAAGCCAAATCTGAGGGCCGTCGTCGCGCGGTACTACAACAAAGGGTAAAGCCGCCACACTCCAAGTAGGCGACCTCGCCCTCTGAAATAATGAAGCCAGTGAGAGTCGAGCATCTTAACAAGCTAGATCCGACATGGGAAGGTCCATACCGCGTTCACGAGGACCTCGGCAAAGGGCCTATAAGCTTGCTCACTTATCAGGTGCACTTATCCCCGAACACGGCACATCACTCATTTGAGGTACTTTACATAGCTTTGATTTCGGATCAACATCATGTTAGTCCTCTTATTGCTTTGCCGAAGTGCGATGTTATTTACTTCTCAATAAAATATTTGTTTTTACGAATAAGTATTTCACTGTCTCATCTTATGCTTATGTGCATCTGCTCTCAAGTCGGATAACACATAATTAACCTTCCTGAGGGGCGCCTTACGAAGATGACAAACCCACTAAGTAGGGTACTCGACTAGCGCGCGCACTCACTGATTACTCATTGAATTGAGCGTCTCGGTGCAAGGCATACAGACTACTCATTAAATTGAGCGTCTACATGTACGCATCTGATTACTCATTAAGTTGAAACATCTACATGCAAACAGCGTCCACATCGGATCTCGTCAAATTATGCCCTTTATTCGGGAAGATATACATACAGATACGATCTAAATACATTTACGACTAAAACCAAGTCTAAGCTATATTTGTACCTCTCGGGGAAAATATACACTTGCATTACAGTCTAAATATATTTACGACTAAATACAAAGTCTAAGTTATATACAACTCATTTGGGCTGAACTCTACCGCCGGGACTCATCAAGTCGCACGATTCGAACAAAATCTTGGTCGTGATGAATACCGGAACGAACTCGGTGCCCTCCACCCGATCAATGAGGTCGGCACCACCACGGCACCGCTCGGGTACACTTTGAGCGGCACGGATGGGTTCCGACCGAAGGGGCATTCACGAAGCGAGGCTGCACCCGAGGTCACACCTCGGCCCCTTGAACTTGACGCCTGGCCAGGATCACAACCTCGCCCCCGACCGCCACCCTTCCTCGCCGACCGAAGTCTGGGTGTCTTCCCACTGCCGACGACCGTCCCTCAGCGCCTCATCTCGGCCGGGCCCGGCAGAACCGAGTACCTCGACGTGATCGGCATAGCCACCCCCCACTTCGGATTCTTCGATTCTCACGTCACTAGGGCCGGCTGCGGATGTGCTGACGGGTTGGGGCATGCGTCGCTTGCGGACGAGCTCGTACATCTGAATGTACTCCACGATGGAGTCGAGGCAGTCTTTAAACTTTTTACTGTTGGGCCCATCCTCATCCCTCAGCACCATGCCCTCGGCAAGCAAGTTCTGAACTCGATCATCGGCTTCTGATATGGTAACTCCACCAGATCGGTGGATTACCTTTTCATACTCTGCGTGCTCCTCCGAGATTTGCTCCAGCTTCTCCTGAGCCAACTCGAGCTGCTCCTCGCACTGCATTAAGCGCCCTTGATTCACGTCGGCAGATGGATCAGCCCCCTGGACTTCGCGATGCGCAATACTTAGCTTGAGAGTCTCGTTCTCAGCCAGGAGGTGAGCCACCTCGCGATCGGCCTCATACAACTTCTCCTCATTTCGGTGGCGATGCCGGTGACATCCAAACCGACCAAACACAGGTCGATTCGGCCGGCGGCTCCTCCAAACAACACCTCCTCGTTCTCTCATCTAAAGCACCTCGGGCCTCTTTCGGTTTGGTCACGGATCATGATCGAGCCCGAGATATTGAGAAGCGGAATGCTAAAGACAAAAAAAAAGAGGACAAACACATTCAAAAAGTGCAGCTTTTATTTATAACAGGCGGAAGTACACAAAGGCTCAGGATCCTAATGATCCCAGCAATATTCAACCTATTACATTAGGATCGCTGACCTCAGCCGCCTTGTCAGAGTCGCCGACCACCTGCTGCTGCTCCTGGCCTCCGCTCGGCCCCACCTCCCCAGCCTCGGCTCGTACCTCAGCGAGGAATTCCTGAAGCTCCGGGTGTTCATCCTCCTTGCACTGGGCCACGGTCTCAGCCGTCAGAAGAGAGGCGGAGGAAGATAGAGCCTCTACCACGGGGAAGGAGACCGCCTCGGCAATCACTCGGGCGTAATCCTTTTGCACCGCCCGAGGTGCGACCTCAACCCAACCGTGCCTGACCTTGTCAAAGCCAGGCATCGAAGCCGCCAATCCCTCTAGGTAGGAGGACACCACCTGGGGCCTGAGTACTGCGGCCAGATCGGAGATGAAGGAGGAGAAGGTATCAGACTCAATGAGCTTGCGAGCAAAGGCCTTCAGCATCGGTCCTTGTCCCTTGACAGCAAGGCACTCGTCTAGTCGGCGAGTTTCTTCTCCGCCTCGGCCCTCCTCCGCGGGCACCCTCCGCCCGGCACGGGCCACTGCGGGGCCGGTTCTTCTTCTTGATGGCGGCCTTGGCGGCCCTCGCGATCTCCGCCTCCGCCTCGCGGCCGGTCTGCACTCGGCGGCGCCGCCCTTCCCTCCGGCGCCTCGTGCAGAGGCGGCTCCACCACGAACCCGCCACGCGGTGCAGCACCAAGAACCGACGCCACATCCTGCATACCCAACAACGGCATCACATAACACAAAAGTACAAGGAATATGGCGGGGCTTATACGCGGGAAGGATATAGGAGAGTCGGTCGGCACCTCGAGCGTGTCTGGCGCGAGTCCCTCTCCCGGTCGGACTCGAGGTCGGTGGTGGATGTACCACCACCGGTGGTTCAGTCGTCCACGACCTCGGCGGTGGCGTGGCTCGGTCCGCGCTTCTTTTGGGTGGCGCTGGCAGGAGATGGCGTATGGGATGACGAGGCCGACGCCTTGGTCTTCTTCTCATGATCGAGCTTCACTGCGACAAAGAGAAAAATTTTTGTTCAGCACAACGAGGTCGGACATGTGAGCAAAAAATAAAAATAAAAATAAATATATGGGGATGCCCTCACCCCGATCAGACCCCGCTCCCGACGCCTCTGACCTATAAACGCTCAGCTCGGCATTGTTCAGGTCATCCTCGGTGAAATTAATAGATAATATCTCACCGAGGTTGTTGAGCTCTTTCTCCATGTAGCCCAGGGGCTTGACCTTCACGTCCATCATCTTACCAAGGCCCCACTCATACCTCGGATGCCCATCAGCCCGCAAGAAGAAATACCTATTTTGCCAATGGGACACCTTAGAGGGGGCCGCTACCTTACATTTCTTCCGAGGAGATAGATAATACACTCCTCCTATAGTCTTGACGCTAAAAAAACGCATCAAGACCTCGAAGGAGAACTCCTCCGCAACGCCATGGCGGGGAGAGCCCCCCCACCACCGACCTAATGGAATTCGAGGTCGGTGACATATGGGAATCTGGAAATATTCTTGGATACTAAGAAAATTGGGGCGAGGAAACCTAAGGCCGACTCTCGAGCATCTACATATACGGTAATAAAACCTCGGGAGGGCCATACCCTATCATCGATCATGGCAGCACCACCACGCTTCCTCCGGATCCGGTATTCTTCGCCATTTCAAAAGGTCCTCCGTCGTCAAACTCGACTCGCTAAACCCACCCTGTATCCATCCCATATCGATGATACGGCGGGACCCTAGCACTAATTCCTATCGACCTACCCAAAAGATTATAGCACATATAATCCTTAATATCGGTGGCACTATCGGGAGGAAGACGGACGGTCGGAGTCCAGGCGGACTCGGAATGTTCGAGCGAGAAGGCGAAGGAGAAGATGAAGAATACATACTTACTTTTCGGTAGGTATCTTTCTTCTTCAACAAGTTTGGAAAGAAATTGGGAAATTTAAAGTACTATCTCTGAAACAAGCGAGAAAAGAGAAGGTGAACAGTTTCCTCAAATGGGACTATTTATGGAACAAATGGCGCCTAAAAACTGCCGTTTCAACTACACACGTGCCTATCCACGATTTGATGTGGAGTTGACGCGCGCACGATTTGAGCGCCCAACTACCGTCCGGCGCGTATAGCGTACTCTAGATAAGACAGACCGCCCCGACCGTGCAATCATCACTCGGGCCTCGGCATCCTCCAGAAGGCGGCGCCACTCAGGTCGAACCTCGGCGTCTTCCAGAAGGCGGCGCCACTCAGGCCGGACCTCGGCATCGCCCGGATAGGCGTCGAGACCTCCGGAAAGGCGGTGCCACTCGGTCGGACCTCGCGCCCTACCAACGGACATCGCCTTACCATCGAGAATTCGGTCGACCTCGGCATCCTTTCAAGCGGACATTCTCATGCAAAGAACGAATGGCTCCATCCATGTGTTCCCGCCAGAAAGCGGTGGCCTCGCCCGATTGCACCTTGGAAAACAATCGACGCCCGAAGTCGAGACCACGGTATCATCCGTAAGGATATCTCTATCGCATCGCACCTCGGCATTACCTATGCGGGCATCACTATCCGTGCCGGACTTGACCTCCTTTGCCGGACATCTTTGTCCAACGACGGTGACTCAGATTCGGTCTTCTAAGTCATGCATGCCCAAACGGCGATCTCCCAACTCGATTCGAACCGAGATCGCCAAGTCAAACCCGGACATCAAAGAGATCGAAAAACCTTCGACTACAACCCCAGCCGAGCAACATCCTACCTCGGCAAAGCGCATTCTTCACTTCACCTCGGCATGGTTGGTACTCGACTATTCGGGGGGGCTATGATGGGATATGACCCAACCGTTCAGACCCACTGACAGGCCCAAACGAGTCGGGCCTGACTTAATAACGGCCTATGCGGTTAAGCCAAGGGCCCAGCCCCTAAACCCTAACCAGCCCCTAAACCCTAATCAGCCGCTACCCTACACAGAAGGCGAAGAGTCCCTACATGCGAGAGGAAGGGTCCCTACATGCGAGAGGAAGAGTCCCTACATGGGAGGGGATCAGATCCCGCCTTAGGGGTCCTCAGATATGTATAAATAGGAGTTAGATCGAAGGTAGAAAGGTTGACAACTTGTTGAATACTAGAGCTTTCAGATACATTCATTGTAATCCAATTATAGTGAAAGTATTGAGGTCATCACCTCCGTGGACGTAGATCTCATTCGGATCGAACCACGTAAAACTCTCGTGTTCATTACTGCTTTACACAAATCTCGTATATTAACATACACTAGATTTATCACCATACAATGTGCAAACATATATATTCAAATTATGCAATCAAAATATAACATTAATTAGGCAACATTTGTATAAATCAAACCTTATAGTTCACACCAACACGTTATAAGTAAAGTCAGTCACATCAATATTTTTTAGTGTAATTCACTTCTATAATCTTTATAAATTATTACATACGAGAGAATAATTAATATGTATTTTAGATAGCGACGACGAATTACCCCACTAATAAAAACCCCTAAATCAAGACAAGAAGAGAGGGCATTGTCCAAGTTAATCAACACATTCACCGCAATCTATGGCTATGCAAAATTACCCTCCAAAATGGAGTCAAATTTTGATCAAGACAAGAAAAGCGAGAAAACCCATTTCCCTCGAACAACATAGAAAGCAGAGAATCCCACTCATCAACTTTTATTTAGCTGAACACCATGATTAAGACACCCTCCCTTGATCCCCTCAAACTCCCATTATAAAGCACCGTTTTCTACGTAAATCCATAGGCCACAAAGTTTTCAACCCCACCCCTGCCCCCCTCATTGCCTCACGTAATCGCACCATTTTTGCGATACTAGCTAGTGAGTAACAACAAAAATTGTATTCATTTTTTTCATGTAGTTTACTACTACCTCACCCCTCTTTCTTTTTCCTTCCTTCCTCACTAAGAATGCCGGAGCTGGGTTTTCAAGATTTGAGGTCGGGCCTCAGGGGCCGTGATTTAAGCCCGGATTCCGTCATTTTCACCGGTGAATCCAATTTCAGCCTCTTCTCCTCTGCTTCTGCCAGTGTTGAGCGCTGCTCTTTCACCTCAGATGCTCCCGATCAAGAATCTGTTTCCTCTGTTGTTTCTCAAGTAATGCTGCTTCATTTCTCCCCCCTTTTTGTTGGGTTTTTTCTTTCTTTCTTGAACATACATTCTTCTTATTTGAGAAAATTATTGAATGCATGTATTTTAATCTGCTGCTTTAGCTCGTGGGTCAGCATAAAAATGTGAGATTATGATATTTATCCAGAAAGATTGAATTTTTAATTGTGGATTTCACAGATAATTTTGATTTGTAGCATTTGGTAGATTGTACTAGCAAATGTAGGCGCTTTTCCATTGTAAAAAACTATGTCTGTTTTGAAGGAGGTGGAAATTTGAAATCTTTGATTTGAAACAGCATTTGGGAGGGCATGAATTGTCTGAAGCATTGAGTGGTCCAGATCCAGATCCGAACAAATCGAATACAGTGAATCACAGGAATAGTATTAGCCTCAGCAGAAAGGAAAAAACGAAAGGTACATTGCGCCTTTTTCTTGAGTTCCAACTCTGCTTTAGCTGCCTTTGCCTAGTTGACCATTTTGATGTTTTGAATCGAAAACGAAAATACTGACTGTTTTCACTCAATTATGACTTGCATTAGCTCAAAAACTAGATAGCAGTGAGGCTGAGACCACTGAGGATGAAAATGTAGCCATAGATTCTGCAAGAAATTCATTCTCGCAAGCTCTTAAAGGTAATTAGTCACTTCGTTTATCATGTTTAATGTAAGAATCTTAGCAAACAGTTGTGTTTGTTTATTGAATTGGTTATTTGTTGATTAGAATGTCAAGACAGAAGGCTGAGATCTGAAGTTCTGTTGAAAAAAGCAGACCGTCGAAGGCCTGCTTCTATGGATCTCAACAATTCTGTGGCGAATGCTGTGACTTCCACCTCACCAAGATTCGGAGTGATGAAGAAAGCATATACTGCAAATCGAAGGACTGGGACGTTTCCCAGCCCTGGAACACCTAATTATCGACACACAAGCGTTGGGATTCATAAAGGGTGGAGCTCTGAACGCATTCCGCCTCATACGAGAAACAGGAGAAATGTGAGTACTGCATTGTTGCCTTACAATAATGGGAGGACTCTGCCTTCAAAATGGGAGGATGCAGAGAGGTGGATAGTTAGTCCCGTGTCGGGTGATGGTGCTATGAGGACCTCACAGCAGCAGCAGGCGCAGAGGCGGCCCAAATCGAAGAGTGGGCCCCTTGGGCATCCAGGGGTTGCTTATTATCAGATGTTTTCGCCTGCAACGCCCATGTTTGAAGGCAGCCGTGGTGAGAAACTGATGGCGAATTCGCCTTTTTCTGCTGGAATTATGGCTGTGGACGGCTTGTCTATTCAATACAGAGGCTGTGAAGGCACAGGGAACTTTCTCACGAGCACAGAGCCTTGCATGGCGAGGTCGATTAGTATACATGGATGTTCAGAGATGATAAGCCAGTCATCGTTGCTATTGGGATCCCACGGTATGGTCTTGTCTTAGTTGTTTTGCTCCATGTTGGCTTGTGTATTTTTGCTATTAACGTTTCCAAAGAAACTGTTTTGGTGGGATCATATGAAATGTTTAAAATTAAGGGTAAATTGCTTCTAAAATCATGAACTTTGCTCTTTTTTTTGCATGAACTTTAATTTGTAACACTAGTAACACGAACTCTTAACACTAAAGAGCCATGTTGATAAGTCTAAATTGATAAGTCTAAATTCATGTGCTATACACTTTATAATTTCTAGTTGCTGTGGGCTTAGCAAAATGCTACTTGGTTTTATAGGTACTTTTATTTATTTATCTTAGATTAGAGTAATACCTTGTAAATGACTAATTGTATTGATTGTCTAGCTGTTGCTTGTTGGTATGTCTATATACAGATGTAAAATACGATGCGACCGAAGATGCAGCCAACAACATATCTCATTCAGTTTCAAGGAGGGATATGGCGACTCAGATGAGTCCGGAGAGTAGCAACCATTCCTCACCTCAAAGAGACTGTTCATTCTCTCTAGCTACTCCATCTATTCTACCTGTTGTAGAATCGCAGAGTATGCATTCCTCCAAACCAGAAATGAGGGACGTGCTAGTTGATGAACGTGTTACTGTGACAAGATGGTCCAAAAAGAATCGGGGTAAAAATCCAGGAAGAGGCAGTCGGAATGCTGATGACTGGAAAAGAAAAGCTATGAATTATCACTCTGCTAGTTGGGAAGTTTCGACTGAGACGTCTAAGAGTATCTCAAAGTAATTTTCATTTAATCAATTCCTTTAATTTGGCTTATCTCCACAATTTCTCTTTTCATAAGCTTGTAATGTTGGTGTCTTTTTAGTTAGCTTAAGTTGCTTCGAGTTTTTTAGTTTCACCTAATTAAATTCTTTAGGTTGAACACGAATCGGTTGTGCCAATATAGATGACATGTATGCTTCTGTTCATTCATCTAAGTTACTACCCTGTTTCAGGATTCATAGGGAGGAAGCTAAAATTACTGCATGGGAGAATCTGCAGAAAGCAAAAGCCGAGGCTGCAATAAGAAAACTGGAGGTACTTTCCAGTTACCCTTGCGCGTTATCTGTAATTGCTCGTTTCCAGCTTCTTTACTTATAGAGACCGTAACTGTGCTGAAGTTTATTGATACCTAGCAGATCAGTGTGATAAATTTTATTTTTTGGTGAACATAGTTAACTTAACTAAGAGGGTTTTTGGCCAAGCTTATCTTAAACATCTTATAAGCTCCAACATCTTATAAGATCGATGTTTCAAGAGGTTATAATACGTAATCTCAAGAGCTATTAAGTTGTCAAAGTGTTTGGATAATTGAGTGTATACATTAGGTAGATAATTGTGAGTTAGAGAGACGGAGAGGAGATTTTGGCCAAGCTTATCTTAAACATCTTATAAGCTCCAACATCTTATAAGATCGATGTTTCAAGAGCTTATAATACGTAATCTCAAGAGCTATTAAATTTGTCAAAGTGTTTGGATAATTGAGTGTATACATTAGGTAGATAATTGTGAGTTAGAGAGACGGAGAGGAGGAGAGATGAATGGGGAATGATATATTTTGGGAATAACAAAACATAATATGGTTACTTTTGTAAATTAAATGTTGTTTATAAGATTATGAAAAAAATATGATGGGGGTTGAACTTTTTCCTTTTCTTTTCGGAGGGAGCTTATTTTAAGATCTTATAAGCCTTTTAAAGTCTTATTTTGCCAAATAGTTTTCAAGGCTCAGCCAAATGCCCCCTAAGCCTACAACTAAGTTTCGAAATATAGATTCATTATGGCTATAGAGATGGTGTCTGTATGTTAAAGCTCAAGTTCAAAATATGACCAATAGATTATGACAGATCGCAAAGATTTGAATGAACTGATTGGTTTGTATGGATTAGATGAAATTGGAAAAGAAGAGGTCATCATCCATGGACAAAATAATGAAAAACTCAGATCTGCGCAAAAGAAGGCCCAAGAATTGAGAGGTTCTGTGATGGTCAACCAGACCAACAGCCAAATGGTGAGACCCTCGGTGAGAGCACTGTCCTTTCGAAGGACTCGACCAATTAGTTCATTGAGTGGATGCTTTACCTGTCACGCTTTTTAGTGCATCACGGTGTTATCTTTGCGTTCGACAAACTTCACTATATCAGGTACTTATTCGGCATAACCCCATCTCTTTCAAACTCTTTAATGCAATTAGTCATATGAATTTTGTGTTGCGTTGTACGTATTTGTGCTTAAAATGTTCGTTTCTGTTGTGATCTTGGTGTAGACGACGAAAGGATGATGTAGATGTAGTGGATTCAGATTAGGATACGCTCGAAAATTATATATATTTGGTGCTGGAACTCAGGTTACAGAAGTTAATGATCTTGTAAGCTTGTATGATAGTAAGTATTTGTATCGTGAGTTTAACATGTATCCATTGTCAACAAGGTGATCCGTTTTATTCATATTAATTTGTGGATTAACTGATTTAGTTAATCTATATCGCAAAAGAAACTTGTATCAATGAAAGAGAAATTAATATATTAATCCACCAAATCCTCACTAACAAGATCCACAAGCCATCTAGGAAATTAGAAGGGCATGGCCTTGTTAGCCATTCTATGAGTTGGGACACACCTATATCGGGTATCGCAAAAAAAACTTGTATCAATGAATGGGGTGGTTACTTGTTTGTATCTAAGTTGATAGTACTTTCTATTCTTTTTTTTTTGGATCAATTTAATATAGAAATTTAAACTTGAACCAACACACACATCTCAAATAAAACCCATACTTTCTATTCTTATGTCAGAGTTATGTTGTCTGATTAACCCTAAATTGAGGATTTGCACTTATTATATCAGTATATGTAGTTTTTATAGGGTGAAATCATGCAGAAAATGAGACTTCCGAATATTTTTGGACCTTTTTCCCTTCGATTATAAACTTAATTATTGCAGTATGTGGTATCATAAATTTTAGGGCCAAAGTATAGTTTATGGTTCGAATTTTAGAGTCATTTTTAAAAAATGAACTGAACTTTTGTTTATTTTTGGAAAACCTTGAACATTACGAAGAGTATTAATTTTGGTTAGGGGTGTGCATCAATCGAACCGAACCGAAAAAACCGTTTGAACCGATAATTTTCGATCGGTTCGGTTCGATTTTACAAAAATCGGTTTTAGGTTTTACATTTTAGGTTCGATCAGTAACCGAATCAAAATTATTCTTTTATATATTTATATATTTTATATAATAATTAATTAATATTTTAATTAAATAAGTAAGAGAAAAATGTGTTTATTTAGAAAAAAATATATAAAATTATGTTTTAGTCGATTTTTCGGTTTGATCGAAATTGATCGGTTTTTTTTGGTTTGATTCGATCAAAAAAATATGTTCAGTTCAATTTTTTGTTTGAAGAATTTCGATCAATCGAACAGACTGACCGATGCACCGCCTTAATTTTGGCTCACATTTGAAAATTCAATGTTGGAAAACTGAATTTCTTGTATTGTATTGTATTGATTAAAATGGAATGGTGCAATTATAAAATTAATTTAATTTTCACCTCCTTTACTATATATTTCATATGAGAATCCGATCAACTATTTAAATTTATACTGAATTCTCGGTTGCGGACCAAGACTGAATAATGAATACAGTAAACAATTCATATTAGGACCCACCTGGCCTACGAAGCCGCTATATCCTGTATATTGCAGTACAAACGTGGAGCAAAATGGTTGAACAAGAGTGTTTTATCAACTTCCTGTTACCAAATTAATGTATTGGATATTTTAATTTTTGGTTGTTTGATCTACTTTGGATATTCAAGCAACTATTTTACTAGAATTGGCAATCTTCTTGCGCATCATTAAATCTACATCAGCTCACTCCCCTGAGTCCCCTCGGCCCTCAGTCCCCTCTTCACAAATTCCCAGCAACCTAACACGACGACCACCAACATTCCACCAAGCAGCAACCACCGTTACAATATCTGCCGCCAATCAACATTCTCCGCTACATCAGCTCCCTCTCCCTCCATCTCATATACAAGCCCGGGGTGGGGGGTTTAAGAATTTCAGAATGTCAAAACACAATCGGGTTGCGTGCATCAATTTTTCGAACAGACAATTCGTTTTCTCTCTCACCACCCACGGTGCCACCTCGCGGATAATAACAACCAAGGCAACAGAACATCAATTCATCAGATTTCAGGCCAAAATTTTATATAAACATAACATGGTGGCCACCTCGCCGAATAGAATGAGACGACGGAGCAGATGCACACCACTATTAACGTCACGCCCTGCACGCTTTTTCCGGCGAGGGTGGCCTTATATAAAAATAAATTGCAGATTCCTGTTTCTATTTATTGGAAGTTGAGGCAAACTTGAGTGGGAAGGGGAGAGAGATGGAGAGAAATTAGGGAGAGAAGAGAGAAAGAGAGGAGATGAGGTGGAAGAGGGGGGCTGATGTGGAGGGAGAGAAAATTAACTATATTATATTTTTATTTTTTAATAATTAAAACTACGTAGTTTTAATTATTATATTAATATTAATTTACTATGTCAATTTTAATTTAGGAGAAAAAAAAGTGTTAGAAATTTCAAACAAATTAATAAGTCATCTCTTTATCGATAATTTCTAGAGTTGGTGTGCAATCGAAACACACCTGAAATTGGAGTATTTAAATGCTAATAGCCATTTTTCTTATAATGCATACCAAAAAAAAAAACCCTTATTCAAAAGCACGTACACGAATAGATTTTTCATATTGAAAAATAATTATTTATCACACTTGCAGACACAATTTTATTTAATTTTCTCCATGCATGAATTATTACGTACAAGTATTTCATTTACCGGATTTATTTGTCAGCCTCCGGGACCATATAGGTGAGCCCAATTTTTTGTAATCTAGTGACATTATCATAATCTAGAGGAAAATGATCGGTTAACCCTGGGGCAATCAACGCTGTTACCCTAAACAATTTCATAAACCATCTCTCTTTGTACTCCTCCCCCTTTATCCAAGGTAAGACGAAACCTCTAATAAGCTCATAAACCGCGTTCATAACCTTGGGTAAAACGTAAAGCAACGAGAAGTAGTTCTCGTCGGGCTCGTCCTCAACAACCTGCAGCGCCACAAACACAAAAACTTGTGTAAGATCACCAGACTGAAATATCAGAATCAACATATTGCCAACTCATCTGTAGGCCCAGTTAGGGATATCAATGGGTGGGTTTTACCCGAACCGATTCGAAATCGTTCAAAATCCATTAAATTTTAAAGCAGCGGTTCTGGTTCTAGATCCGCTTTAGACCCGGAGCGTTTAGATCCATAGTTTGATGGTCCGGTCGGAACCAATACTTATTTATTAGTTTTGGTCCAAGTAAAACATGTCTATTGATAAGTCTAAGTTTAAATAGGCTTGTCAATAGGCTAGCTTTATCCATATCGATCCGAAATCACTCATAGCCCATTAAAATATAAAACAATGGTTTCGATTCCAGTTCTGATTCTGGTCCGATTTTGGTTCAAGATCCGCTCAGATCCGGACCGTTTAAGACCCATAATTGATGGTTGGGGTTTTGTTCGGATCCAATATCTAATGAGTCAGTTCTAGAACCATAAACCATTACTTATTTATTGATTCTGATCAGGATAAAATTCACTCATTGACATCCCCACACCCAACCCTGGGCTTAGGCAAAAGGCACGATCACCTAGGGATCAGGCCACCCTAAAAAAGTACTCTATTGCTTATTATTACAACCCATTTTATGTATTGATCTGTTTTTGGGCCGGACTAACCGAGGCCTATGCAAAAGTAATATGATTAATTTAAAAGGTTTACTATTAATTATTATCCTTTATTTCTTATTTAATCTAAGTCTCATAAAATATAGAGAACGAGACTGCTCACCTGACCCTTGTAGCAGCTATTGAAGTAGAAGCATGCCCCAAAATGCTTGAACAAGAATGCCTTGTCATCATAAGGCAACCTAGGCACCATATCATTGCAATACACATACCTAAAATATTTAATATCATATAACTCCATTTTTTGCTTCATGTACTCCCCAAATTGCTTATTCCCCACCTTTGGCTGACCAAATGTGTACACTCCTTCCAACCTCTTCAGCATCAATTCCTCGTCGTGCATAGCCAGAATGCCGGCAAATAGAATTGCTAACGCCCCACCAAGGCTGTGGCCAGTCAGTATGAATTTCGCATCGCCTTTTTCATGGATTAGGGTTTTGAGCTTCTCTCGGAGCGTGTAGTAGGCGAATAATTTTGGGGAGGGGCGAGTGGTTGGGCCAGCCGGTGGATTTCTGGAGGCCGAGGGCTTTCATGAAGCCGCCGTGGATCTTGCCGGCGCCGGAGAACTCGTACCAAGAGACATCAATGTCGGTGCGCCACGCATCGGCGTCGAAGGGCTCTGTGCCTCGGAATGCTATTACGATTCGGTTTTCGTCCCGGAACATTGTTGCGTATGTTGACTCCACTTCTTGAAAATCTGCAATCATAGGATTATATATAGAAAAAGCCATGAATGTATTTGAAGATTATTTTCGTTTGCAAAATTAATTGGAAGAAATGTCAATGTAATTTATCCAAATATAAACAAATAGTTCACAATAGATATATACGTTCAAGAAAAAATTGGAAAAAGCATATTTAGCTAGGTCCATGCATTTTAACTTTTTCACTGGGAAATTGGGGTCTTCTACTTTGATTTATAAAAGTGCAATGCTCCTATCCTTCAAATAATATAAGCTAATCAACTGTTTACTTTGATAGATTAATGATGGATTGATGAATTTTGAACTTTTTAAATTATCTTATCCTTAAAATATTCAATCCTATATGTTATCAATCTATTTTATCATGAAAATCAAACACCCTTGATAAATTTGCGTGAGACATGCATGCATAGGTCCTACTCTATATGCGAAACGTACAAGCAACTATTACGCCCCCTTAATAAATTTGTGAGAGACATGCATGCATAGGTCCCCAGTCTATTTGCGAAACGTACAAGCAACTATTTGTCAAGGTTTTTTGGTCCACCTCCTAATGTACAATAATCTGACATATACTGAATTGTACGTAAGAAGCATTTTTACCATAGTAGTTAAATAAGTTTATCTGGAAAAGGCATAGAACACTAAGTTTTATTCGGATAGGCAGGAAAAACCAATTATTAGTTAATTAATATTAAACATTTAGTCGACAATTCTCATAATTCTCTCTTAATTAATAATTGAATATTAATTAGAGGATTAATTGTTTTTCAACGATTTTGGTTTTGAAAAAAAAGGGATAAAGCTTCTCTTTCATCTACAGGTCAGTACATGCGTATGGAGTCTAATATACTTAGCTAACAGTTTACTTTAACTTGTCAAGTATAAGCATATGTAAATTAAAGACACTCAATTGAATATAATATGTTACATTTCATCATGATTCTTGTCTGTATTTTTCTTGCCTTTCGAAAAACGAAATAAAATAAAAATCACTTGTGACTTGTCATAATATATACCATTGGACGCGTAATTTAAATAATAAAATGCTACATAAATTAAAATGTCATTTTCTTACCATTCCAAAAATTGAAGAACCCAATAAATTCCATCTGCACCAAATCAAATAGAAAACAACGAGACAGATAAGGGATATATTCAAACTAATTTCTCATCAGATATGCGATTCTTTAACATATAGCAAATTTATTACCTTATTATGATCATATATATATACGAGATAAATAAAACGTGGTTAATTATAGGGAGTATGAGGATATGGAAAACGATACCTGCCAATGACTTGTGACAATGTTTCGAGCAAATGATTCATTTTCATACGACAATTTGGAAGCCATTATTGCGATGAATGCTGCAGCTTTGTTTCCATAATAATGTCTCCTCAAATCCCATCTCTTATCAAGATTTCCAACCATTGACGTAAATTTTGGAGATGTTTTATCCGGTTTCACCAACCTCCCTAAATATGAAACCGAGTAATTAATTCTTTAAATAATTCTATTGGTCACAACATCCATGCACCAAGATACACATGCTAATTACGCACATACAATTAGGGATGTCAATAGGTGAGTTTTACTTGGACCAACCCGTAACCGTTCAAAACCTATTAAGTTTTAATGCAATGGTTCTGGTTCCGATTTCAGACCGCTTTAAGCTCGGACCGCTTAGATCCATAGTTTGATGGTCCGTCTGGTCCGGATCTGGTTCGGTTCCAAAACAAGAACCAATACTTATTTATTGGTTCTGGTCCGAGTAAAATCCATATATTGACAAGCCTAAGTTTAAGTAGGCTTGTCAATAAGTAAGTTTTATCCATATCGATCCGAAATCACTCATAGTTCATTAAATTATAAAGCAACGATTTCGGTTTCAATTTTGGTTCTGGTCCAGTTCTGGTTTCAGATCCACTCAATCCGGACGGCTTAAGACTCATAGTTGAGGGTTCTGGTCCGGTCCGGATCCAGTATCTAATGAGTCGGTTCTAGAACCAAAACTATTATTTATTTATTGGTTCTGATCCGGGTAAAACTCACCCATTGACATCCCTACATACATTCGTCTAGTGATGGGATATGGCCCAACCGACTAGGCCCACTAACAGCCCAAACGAGCCGGGCCTAACGTTGATAGCAGGCCCACGCGGTTGAGCCAAAGCAAGCCCCAATCGGTGCCAAAACCCAGCCCCGAACCGCCACCTGGACCGATGGAGAAGACGCCGTAACCGGGTCGACGCCACCTCCACGTGGCGCACGTGAAGCGAAGATCCTGCGCCCGCCGATGGAGGGCATGCGGAGGAAGAGTCACGAAGGTCCTGCTCCCGCCAATGGAGGCGTGCGGAGGAAGAGTCACGTCACGACCAATGGAGAGGTTGAGCGCGCCGGGCAAAGTCGGCTGTATAAATAGAAGGAAACGATGTTAGAAGGGTTAGCAATTTCATGAATACAAAGGCATAACCAATACTCTGCATGCGAAAAGCTCTAGTAAAAGTATTGAGGAATCATTCCTCCGTGGGCGTAGATCTCATTAACGATCGAACCACGTAAAAGCACAGGTGTTCTTTATTGCTTTATATAAATCTCGCACACTCACATAGCTAGATTCATCATTGGCGCCTGTGGGAACCGTGAACAAAAGCTTCACCGTCCCTACAAATCTATGGCAAGAACACGACAACCGCCGTCACGCCGAAGACAACCGGTGGTCGCGCGGCTCATGGGAAGGAGATCGCCGACGCTACCGGTCATACACGAGGGCTACATGGAAAACGCCATACACACCTCGGACCGCCCCAATGTGAAGAAGATGCCGACCTCAACGATGACGAACAGACAGTTCGTTCATCTCACGAGGCCCTTGGCCGAGCTGTGACCGAATTCCTCAACGCCAACCGTGGCCAATTTCAAAGCTTCCTCGACCAGAGGACAAAGGAAGCGGGCCCCTCGAGAGTCCCGAATCGGTTACCTCGGTACCGAGGTCGACCCTCCGAGACAACCAGCGTTCACCTCGGCGTGATGGCCGAGAACACGCACGTCGCCCCGACGTCCGAAGCCGATCGCCGCGGACAAACCACCACGATCACTCACCCCCGCACGATCCGCAGAGCCGCTCACCACCTCGGCGCAACACTCACGCGGTGAAGCGGCGAAGGAGAAGAGGCGGGCGAACTCTCCTCGAAGAGGCGCGGACGTCGTTACGGTCCCCTACACCTCCGGGAGAGATGGTAGCGATCTCCGGGGTTCGACCGACACGGAGAATCATCTCCCTTCTCCGAGAGATTACGGACACACCTTGCCTTGCGCGATACGGGCACCCAACATCGCGACCTCACGACGGCCTTGGGATCCATCCGACTTCTCTTCGCCACACTACCAATATGGCGAACCAAGGAATGGAGGATTTCCACATGTGCAAGATCTTCCCGAGGTCTTTGGTCTCCAACGCCCGCCCGCCTGGTTCACCTCGCTCGCAAAACAGCATCCATCGCTTGAGGACCTCATGGATCAATTCAAATGGCGCTCTACCGGAAGATGCCACCCAAAGAACCTTCGTCCGACCTGCTCACCATCCGCCAGGGCGAGGCGAGGCGATGTCGAGTTTCGTCTCACGGTTCATCAAGGAATCCTCAAAATTGATGAGAGTAACGACCTCTACATCATCAACGCGTTCAAAAGCGGGATCCGACTGGCGCCTTTGAATAAGGAGATCACCGGGGAGGCGGGGCGACAAGTAGCCTCGGACACGGTCGACAACTACGTCAAAGGAGGCGAGTCGGACCGCAAAAGAGAGAGATCGGGATGAGCGGAAGGTCGAGAGGAAGAGGCCGAAGACCGAAGCCTGTGCATCGATCGCGAAGTGCCTTCGATAGGATCGAAGGGCCCGATCGAATCCAGTGGGACCTCGGCAAACCACAGCAACAACGGGCATCATCTCGCTCAAGTCCAGGCGGAAATATCTGAGCTCCACGCCGAGCTCTTCCGAGACCACCTCCCATGAAAGGAGGACCCAAGAAGAGATCGGCAGACCCGTATTGCAACTATCACCAGGATACGGTCACGATACCGACGATTGCGAGGATGCGAGCTCGGAAATAGACGAGCTCGTTGGAAGGAGCACTTGAGGAGTACTCGACCGCTCCACGAGCACGCCGGAAACAAGAATCGCAGAGGAGAGCGGAGGTGGCACCATTATGAGCCGACCTCAAGGGCGATGTACTCCGACGATGGCGAGGGCGACGCTCCCCAGCGATGGAGCAAGTCTCACGCCATCACCGGATGCCCGCAAGCACGGCGAGGTCGTCGTTGAAGAGCGGCTTCGGAGGCCGGCCCCGAGGGCGAAGAACAGCGACTCCGGTGATGAAGACATCGTGTTCTCAAGGGCGACCGGTGCCCGAATCATGCCCACCAAGACGCCATCACGATACAAGCCGTGGTGGGCAACAAGAACGTCCACCGGGTCTACGTCGACATCGGTGCCTCCGTTAGTATTATCTTCGGAGTTATGCGGATAAGCTTGAGGTCGGGATTCAAATACACCCCGCCGTCCCGCTGAGCTTCACAGGAGGCGATTCAACCCGAGGCGTTATTACCCTTCCGGTTCTGTCGGACGCGCTCCCGGTCGGTCACCAAGGCCATCAATTCTTCTGGTCCAAGCTCCTCCCCGTACAACATCATCACAGGCAGGCGGGCATGCGCTACAAAGGCCGTCTGTTCGGTCTACCACCTCACCGTCGAGATTCCCACCCGGTGGAGTGCTTAGCATCCAGGGGACCAAGCGGCGGCAAAAGAATGCCTACGAGTCTCAACCAGGATGCGACCTTACTCGTGCCTAGCAACCACGGAACAATGAGGCGGTGGGCCGAGTGTCCCAACAAACCGGACCCGACATGGGAAGACCCATACCGCGCCCACGAGGACCTCGGCGAGGGGCCTATAAGCTGCTCACCGTCAGGTGCACTTATCCCCGAACCTAGCATGTAACTCACGGAGGAGGTATTTTACATTGCTTTGATTTCAGATCGGCATCATGTTAACCTCCTTTATTTTTCCGGCACGATGTCATTTACTTTATCAATAAAACATTTGTTTTACTAACAAGTACATCACTGTCTCATATCTATGTGAACATCTCTTCGGATATACCACATCTAAACCTTCACAAGGGGACGCCTTACGAAGATGAAAATCCCACTAAGTAGAATGCGCACTGACTACTCATTGATTTGAGCGTCTACATGCACAAGACATCTGATTACCCATTAAGTTGGACGTCTACATGCACGCGACATCCCGACCGATCTCGCCAACTTATACCCCTTTATTTGGGAAGATATGCACTCCGTATACGATCTAAATACATTTACGACCAAAGCGAAGTCCTAAGCTATGTTTGTACCTCTCGAGGGAAAACATACACTTCAAACGAGTCTAAATACATTTACGACTACAAACCGAGTTCCAAGCCATATACAAGTCAACCGGGCTTCCGAGCTCGTTCATACCCCTTTATTTGGGAAGATATACATACAGATACGTCTAAATACATTTACGACCAAATGAAGTCCTAAGCTATGTTTGTACCTCTCGAGGGAAAACATACACTTAAACAGTCTAAATACATTTACGACTACATACTAAGTCTAAGCTATATACAAATTCACCCCGACTTCGAGCTCCGCCTCGCGGTCTCATGAAGCTACACCAATTTTGCAAAATCTCGGTCGGCGACAAATACAGAGCGAACTCGGTACCTTGACCCGATCCACGGAGGGCGTTGCCACGACCTACTCGTGGGCTCCTTGGCGGTGCAGGATGCTCAGGCACGGAGAGGGCTCCTCGGGCGAGGTCGAACCCCTGCCTCTTGGGTTCGTCGTTCGGTCCGCCCTACCACCCTCATTGCCGAGCTGGTGCCCTTCTCGACGATCGCACTCTGGCGAGGCGAACTCCCGCCTCGAGATCGGCGGCTGCTAGAGCCGCGACCTCGCTCCCGAGCTTGACAGCGTTGCTCAGTTCGGACCTCGGTCTCCCAGACCGTCCTCGGTCTCCTGTGCCACCTCGACCGCCTCCGCCAACCCCGGCCTGCTAGAGCCGCGACCTCGCTCCCGAGCAGCGGCGTTGCTCGATTCGGACCTCGGTCTCCGGACCGTCCTCGGTCTCTGTGCCACCTCGACCGCCTCCGTCAACCCCGGCTGCTAGAGCGCGACCTCGCTCCCGAGCAGCGGCGTTGCTCGATTCGGACCTCGGTCTCCTGAGACCGTCCTCGGTCTCTGCGCCACCTCGGCGCCCGCCACTGCACTGACCGTCCTCGGTCTCCCGAGACCGTCCCGGTCTCCTGCGCCACCTCGGCCGCCGCCAGCAGACCGTCCCCGTCTCCCGCACCGTCCTCGGTCTCTGCGTCGCCTCGGCCGCCCGCCAGCAGGCCGTCCTCGGTCTCCCGCACCGTCCTCGGTCTCTGCGTCGCCACCTCGGCCGCCGCCGCAGCAGACCGTCCTCGGTCTCCCGAGCCGTCCTCGGTCTCTGCGTCGCCTCGGCCGCCTTAGCCACAGACCGCCTGGTCTCTCGTGCCACCTCGGCCGTCTCCGCCAACCCGGCCTTCTACCCGTCTGGCACACACGATCTGTTCGGGCCTCGGCGAGCCACCAGACCAAAGATATCCGTCTCAGTTCAGAGCGTGGCAAATCGCCCAACTAAGTTCGGACTTCGGCATCCTCCTAACGGACATCAGCACCCAACTTCGGGCGACTCAGTTCGGAATGTGGCAAACCCCTAGATCCCGCGAGGGCACGACCTCGACCGGACCTCGCCATCGCCCTCGGGATCGCCACCCCACTTCGGTTACCCACCTCGGCGCGGTGTCCAAGTCAAACCGGATTTCGACGAGTCGCGCAAGTCGATGCGAGACCTCGGCATCCCGCCGATGGACATCACCATCCTCTTGGAGGACCTCTGTCCAAAGACAGCGACCCGGCTCGTCGACTCGATTCGGACCGGATCGTCGGATAAACCCTTACGTCGAAAAGAGACACCTTGACAAACAACTTCGGTAGAGACACCTCGCTTTCGGCGAGCGCTTTCTTCACTCCACCTCGGCCTCGGCGTCCCTCGGCTATTCGGGGGCTATGATGGGATATGGCCCAACCGACTAGGCCCACTAACAGGCCCAAACGAGCTGGGCCTAACGTTGGTAGCGGGCCCACGCGGTTGAGCCCAAGGCAAGCCCCAATCGGTGCCAAAACCCTAGCCCCCAGAACCGCCACCCTGGACCAATGGAGAAGACGCCCCAGAACCGAGGTCAGACGCCACCCTCCACGTGGCGCACGTAAGGCGAAAGATCCCTGCTCCGGCCAATGGAGGGCATGCCAGAGGAAGAGTCACGAAAGGTCCCTGCTCCGGCCAATGGAGGGCGTGCCAGAGGAAGAGTCACGTCACGACCAATGGAGAGGTTGAGCGCGCCTTCAGGGGCAAAGTCGAAGCTGTATAAATAGAAGGAAAACTGATGTTAGAAGGGTTAGCAATTTACTGAATACAAAGGCTTGTAACCAATACTCTCTGTACGAAAAGCTCTAGTAAAAGTATTGAGGAATCATTCCTCCGTGGACGTAGATCTCATTAACGATCGAACCACGTAAAAAGCCTGGGTGTTCTTTATTGCTTTATATAAATCTCGCACACTCACATAGCTAGATTCATCATCTAGCAAATTATTCATTACCAGAATAAATTCTATGATATGAATATAATATGATGTATTCACATTTATCTCGAAGAATAAAATTTTCTTTCTGTTCAAATCATGACAATATGCAAAATGCAGCATCGCTATCCGCTTATTCTTCCCTCAATTTATAACACGAGCAGATGTATAAACTTCCATAATATATAAGCAGAGAAAACCAAGCTCAATTAATTAAATAAATAGGGCGGATTAAAATTGGAAATTAACCTGTGAAAATGTTGAAGAACAAGCGGCGGTAGCCACCGTTGAACGCCGGATAATTGAGGCATATCTCGAGCGCGGCACCGAGCACCGCCATGGGCTTCTTCAAGTGAAGAAAGGCTTTCTGGAGCAGCACAGAGATGAAAACAATCCATCTGTATCGGAATCCGGTGATTCCGCCTCCAATCTGAGTGTTGCAGAAATCTCTCTTCTCTAAATCATTTGAATGTAGAACTCTTAGGCAGTCAAACCAGCTGGCAACTTCGGCTTTCAGAAAAAGATAGTTTTGGGAGAAGCTGTCTTTATCATGGTCGTGAGCCATTGTTGTAGCTTGGAAGCAAATATTGAGTTGTTGAATCCTGAAATAAGGCTTTGGACTTTTTATAATAATATTTGTAATTATCTGCATATATAATTTTTATATTAAATTAAAGTGAAAGTCACTATCATAAAAAATCGTGGATTCACATATGAGCAGTCGTACTTGTCATTCTGATAATATTTGGATTAGAAATTTCTAAGTCAGAAGAGGCCTGCTAAGATCACTTGTTTAATTTGATTGTTCTGATTATTTAACTGTAAGTGGCACATGTGGGATAATTAATTATTGTGTGTTGAGATTAATGCGAATCTCTTCTCATTTTCTAGCATTAAGAGAATTATTATTTTTGACATATAGTGTCCTTCAGTTTTTTTATTAAAAACTAGTAAAGATTACACACAGGAATGCCTGATAAATTTTTTACGAGTGCATCTGATATTTTATTTCATTTTTAGTAATATTTATTTTATGAATCAACTGTTGAATAAAATAATAAAAAGTATATATATAAATATATGTATCATTAATTAAGTGTAAAAATAAAGAATACCCAAAATATTTAATTGTTAGAGTACACTTTATTTGTTCTGTATTTTAATCTTCCAAAAAGTACATTATTTTTAAGTAAAGAAATGTGTATGACCAAATTTGGCAACTAAAGTTTAATTTCTAATCAATAAAATAAATTAAATAGCTACCACCTTTATACGCATTTTATTTTTATTTATATCTATTAAAATTTGATGGGAAGCTTGATCTATAATAAGACATAATAAAGTAAGGGATATAAATAAAAGTTTCAACCCCATTTTCAATTATATTTTAACATTTAGCTTGACTTAGCATCAAATCTCTGATGACCATCCTAGTTTATTTGAGTTGAAATTATTAAGTTTTCCATTAGAAATAATTTATTACAAAAACTATGTTAATTTTCTAAATACTAAAGAAAAAAATTCATCATGTAAAGTTATGCTAAATATCTTACTTTTAGCAATCAAAATTCCCTTATTTTGTATGCTTAATTACAATTTATCATTGGATTTAAAATGTCCAAAATTCAAAACTAATTTTATTTAGAAATTCAAACAAAGAAAAATTTAGGTGCCAAAGTGATTTGCCTCCGATTTATTTGTTCGTTCCACATTTTTCCCTTTTCTTTTAATAATCTTTCAAGGGATGTTGATTTTTGATCTATATTAAAAGAATTCTTAAAAAATTATTTCAAATAATTTAATTGAACCCTTAAAATTTTGGATGCATATATATATATATATATATATATATATATATCTCAATAGATCCTTAGAAATATTATTGTATATTGCAAATTACGTGATGATTCTATATACTTTTTTATATGAGAATTTAATTTAGATATTAATTAATAAGTTAAAAGGTATAAAAATATTCACTCTCGGTTATGATAAATATAAACATAACTTAATTTTAATGAAATCCTATGTTTAGGGAAAACTTCCAACAAATCTCCAACTATGACCCATTTTGAAATTTTAATACCACTTTTAAAGTTTTACAATTAAGTATACAAATTATAAATTTTTTCTACAATTATAACTTAACGATGAGTTTGGCATTTGGAACTGGTATACTGTGTTTTTTAGGCCATTTGCGTTTTTGCCAATTCATTGAGAGATAATATCGACCTCATTAGATATATAGTAGTTTAGTGGATGAATCAAAGTCTGAAAGCAACTAGAGAATGATATTATTAACATACAAGTTGAGTTTGACATACAATCACATTTTTGAATTTTTCTCTTACCAAAATAGTATACCATTCGTGCAATAATATCATTCTTACTAAATAAATGGACGCATAGGCTAATAATATGCATTATTTCAAACGTCCAAATCAACATATCAACGGCTGCAAAAGGTTCATGATTTATATGTGAACATGAGTTTTGCCCATATGAATATTAGGCTATTGGGCTGGTTTGTTATTCTATGTTCCAGCTGGGCTGATGGTCTAAACTCTTGGGCCTAAGCCCACTACACTACATCTATACCTTTATATCAGATTATACATCTCCTTATAGGGTAAACTTTAACCATATCTTGTTCCCATAATTTTGTTGGATAATTGTCAAAATCAATCATTTATTTATTTATCTATGTTGCATTTGATCATCCAAGCAAGTACTCATACGTCCACGAAAAATATCATATGTTTGATCAGCACACGTTTTAAGAAAATAGTTGGTAGGTGTTAATGAGAACTTTAAGAGTAAAATAAAATGAGATAAAGTAGAATGATGTACTAAAATGAAAAGTGAGATACTTTTTATAGAAGCCAAAAATAGAAATTATGGGATACTTTTCGTACGTGGACAGATGGAGTTTATGATAGAGAAAATGAGGTAACGCGTATTTCTAGCTAGTCTTTTTCCAAATGGTAAATTGAGTTCCTCTTGGATGGGATTTATTCATGGAAGGATGCAAGTGTACGACCAGCATGGACATCAATTAGAAGGTTATCAAAAACTTTTGTGGGATCATATGATATGATGTGTCAAGTTTGTCAAATGATATTCATATTATCGGATTTAAGCACTAAACCTAAATGAATGTTCATATATTTGCAATCACTCAAAACTTATATAAGTATGTAATTATACTAAAAATAATAATTTATGAGTAAAATATAAATATGACACCATTTATTTGTATTTTGATCTTCGATTGATGTATAGGGACCGTCATATCGTATAATAAGAGACTGTCTCGAATATTATAGCTCTAATTAAATACGGACAAACGAAAAACAAAGTTGAAGATGAGTGCAGCACAAATTTCAAATTCATTCTTTAATTAACTCTTTTATTTTTCTTTCATGAAACCTGCATATATAGATTTCATGTAAATAAATGACTAAAATCGTGTTTGAATGCCAAATGAAACAAGACAGTTCCCATGGCAAACAGGAAGTTTCCATGAAGATAGAAAAAATGGAACATTGGTCGAGTAATATATTCCGGAAATAGAATGTGGACAAAATTTCCTTTAAAAAAAGTCGGAAAAAAAGAAGAAAAATATTGCAATAAATCGAAATTCAATCAACCTAGCACAAAGGGACAATCGAGCAAGAATTTAGGATTGAGGATTGGTTCACTTGTCTTCTTCATTGGTGCCAATGGGCCCACTATATTCAAAATCATAACCGACCAACCATCGACCTTGAATACGACGTCGACGTACTACATATATAAATTTATTTATTTATTTATTTTCAAAATATTTAAGATTTTTAACCGACCATCACCCTTACACAATAAAAGGATTATGTGATTCCTGATTGTGATCTCTAATACTAGCTAGATTAAATTATGTTACGATTTAAATTAATTGAAAAATAAATTAAGTCTTACTTAGGTTAAATATAGGATTAGATATTATCTATATAAACAGATATATCGTGGATGTGCTTCTAATGGTAAAGGTCTTTTGATCAAGATAATCTCAAAATAAAATTATTTATATTTATGTTCAGAAGGCAATATCATATCAACTTTAAGTTAGAACGAGGCCCATCAACTCTTACAATCTATTACAAACAATTGATGTTTTAAGAATGATTTATATGTGCGTTTGTGTGTAATATACAGTTAAGTAGGAATCAATTTGAATAAATTATTGATTTTTCTATGATCTACTGTTAACATAAAATAAGTATTGTTTAGCATATATAAAGAATCATTATTAAAAAAGAAGTATTATTGTCTATTTAAAAAATATATTGTTATATATAATAACATCCACAAGTATACAAAAAAAATATATCCACTCTTTTGAAATTGCCCTTCATTATACGATTAGGCGAATATATCTAGAAAATATATTAATACATGATCTATTTGTGTAATAATAGAAAATATACTAATACGTGTATGCACAAACAACAAATTTATTTATTTATTTATTATTATTATTATTATTATTATTATTATTATTATTATTATTATTATTATTATTATTATTATTATTATTATTATTATTATTAACAATCGCGGCGCCGAATGAAGTACATTAATTATATGAGCATTTTCTTGTTCCAAACGGGAAGTCAAAGAGCATATTTATATTTTAAGTATTTCCTACACTTTGAGGTTGAAGAACATAAAATCGTTAGGTTTGTATTTATATGAGGCAGCAAAAAAATCAGATGCATGCACGAACAGAGAGCCTTATCATGTGGATATGCATGCGCAACGAAATTAATTTGGAGCTGAAATTCATCCAAACCGCAGCACTTCACGTGGTCGAAGTAAGTCAAACTCCTCGAGCCAAATATTGTTTATTTATGAATATCATAGTAAAAATGTTTTTTTAATTAGCCACAAAATTCAAAATGTATAATTTTTTAGCTAAATTAATTAAAGTACCTAGCCTAACTAAAAAAAAACGAAACATAAAATTGAACAAACTAAAATATTCGCTTTATGGCCAAAAAATTATTTTTTTGGGTAACAAATATTCACATTAAGAAAACACTAAAATACATTCACATTAGAAACTTGTTCTTTTTCGTTTTCTGTGTACTTCATGCATGAATTGATTATTAATTGGTAAAAGAGAGAAAATGAGCAAAGAAGATCATACTACAATCGACAAAACAAAAAGAACGATTTGGTAAACAAAAAAGAATAAAGAGATTAGAGAGGTTCAATTTAATTTCTTTTGTTTTAGTTCAGTTTTACAATTAATTAAGGTTCATTACGTGCAATTAGGATTTATAGTATATTTACTTCGAGAATTTTTAATTACAACTGATCATTAGGATTGGTTATTTCATGAGTAAGGTATATAATTATTTTAAGCTAATGAATTTTACTTATGGTTCATTATATTACAATATTTGTATATCTTAATAATAAATATTATTCAAATAGTAAATTTAATAGTGGGATGCTACGAGATTGATTATTTCATAAGAAATATCTTCATGGTTATTCGATTTGTGATTTTCATGAGTTTAATTTTGTATTTATGTTCTATGTTTTAATTTTCTTTTCTTTTTTTGGGTCAATTTAATACAAAAATTAACCACTCTACCACTAGACCAACACACACACACACAGTGTTTTATTTTTCTTTTGTTATATATATGCCATTTCATTTGGATAAAACGGCCCTGACCGAATTCAAAAACTCATTTACTAGAATTGTGACATAAAGAGTTAATGTGTGCATGTGTGTGTGCAGGTCAAACATCAGGGTGTAGAGGTTGCAACAATTGAATAACAAAATTATCCTCAAGGAAAGTGGTGAATAAATGAAGTGCGTGTTATTGGTGGAAGGATTCAGTGCACTTGGGAGGAAAAGGTCTCTTATTTACAAAGGACAGACATATCTCCATCACATTGCTCCCAAATTAAATTAATTTAAATTAAAGGACTCTCCAATATTACAATATATATTGTTATTATAAATTAATAATTGGCTAGCTGGGGTCTCACTGGAAATCTCACATGGGTTTCCCCCTGGAATTGTTTGACCATTCCTCATTTCTCTATATTATGCTTCTTTTCTTTTCTAAAAATATTACTTTGTTGATTGTTGTTAGATTTGATTGGATATTGGATTGAGATTTGGATGAGGGGAATAAATGGCTTTTAGTGAAGCATGACCCTTGAGACACAAACACTACCATCTCCCCTTCCAGAACTAGGAAGCAACCTACCCTATTGCTTTCCCACAAATATTCAGTACCACATTTCATTCTTGCCCATATCATTAAATATCCCCAACCTATCTGATATTTCTATAAGTTACTAATGATAATATATATATTGTAATAAAATGATTTGTTGATTCAAATAATAAATTACTTTATGTCAGTTATATTATATTAGCATATATGATTATCCTTTTTCTAAGTGGCGAGGTAAGGCTTGAGACTCTCCTCCGAGTGCGTGATATAGTATGACTCGGATCTTATACTGCCTCCATCACATCGAGTTTGGCTCATTTCCTTTTTAATAAACAATCGCTTACCTCTTTTTTTTTAATCATTTTAGTCAATTTATACTCTTTTTCTACTTATTTTTCATCCATTAAACCATTTTATACAATTTTCCTAAAGAAACGAGCCATATTCGACGGGACCAAAGAAGTATAGTTTTTTTAAAAATAAATAAAAATTTACTCAATCATGCACGAGGGTTAAATTCATAAGTGAGATTCATAGTTCAAAAAACATAAAACTAAAATCAAAGTAGCTCGAGATAAAAAAAAAATCGATTGCAAATCCAATCTCTCAAGCTAAAAACAAACAACATTAGGAACTAAACCTGAAATCCAAAACCAAAATCTTACTTTAATAATCTTAAGTCCCCGCAACAACTCGACCTACTCTTGAACACCACCCCTTTACAAAGAATCCATAAGTTCTAGCCGCACAAACCCAAAGCCTTCCACCATTCTAACGATCTTATCATAAATGTTGCTTCAAATGAAAAAAAAAATGATTAATATTCCCGACACAATTAAGTTGAAACTAACTATAACAGTTACTCCAAACTTTGTAAGCAAAAAGACACCAGAAGAAAAGATGCTCAACAGAGCACCTTATCGTATGTGTGAGTTTGTTTGTTTGTTTAATATATTTATTAATTGTGTTTTATTAAATTTCTGTTAAATAATACACTAACTTGTATTTGAAGTATTTCTCATGTGCATATGAGTATTGCATTTACAATTTCTCGATATTATGTGTTTATTTTTTAGAATTTCAACAATCTTATTCGAATCTAGCCTTTATTCTTAATTTTTTTTAGATGAAAAAATAAACATTTCTATGGTTATCATACAAGAGTACGGATCCTAAATACTATGTCTTAAGATGGTTTGCTTCTGTGATGAAGGTGTAACAGATGTTAGCATATCATGAGTTTGGTTCACAACTATGGAGGTGTTTGACTAAGCTAATTTTAAAGAGCTTATAAGATGTTTCAAGAGCTTATAAGAGGTAATGTCTCAAGAACTTATAAGTCATTAAAGTGTTTGGATAATTGATCTTATGAGCTAGAGAAAGAATCGTGAGTTAGAGAGAGAAAATCATAATTAGAGAGATAAAATTGACGATTAACGAACTATAATAAAGTTATTTTGATAAATTCATGGTTGCTTATAAGCTTATGAAAAAATAAGTTGAGGTTGAACAACTTTTTTTTTATGGGAGCTTATAAGTTATTGGAGCTTATTTTCACAGCTTATAAGTTATTTATGAGCTAATTATTTTGCCAAACACTTTGCAACATATAAGCTCCTAAACAACTTATAAGCTATTTTAAAGAGCTTATAAGTTTGTTCCTAGGGACAGCCCAATGGTTAAGGTGGGTTCACGTGGTCGAGAGGTCACGAACCCCACCAAACGCCTCTATGGGTTTGAGCGCATCACGCTGGTTTTCCAAGTGTGGTTTACCTATCTGTGTGGTTTGCGAGCTATTGCGAGAACATGGGGTTTACCGGTCTTGCACCTAAGGTAGCGGCCGCGGGTTCCCATGATATCAAAAAAAAATTAAAAAAAAATTAAAAAATAAAAATAAAGAACTTATAAGTTCAACCAAACACTCTCTAAATTTCATTGAGATTCGAAGGATTCATCATGCATTAGCATTTACATTCATTTGAGTCAAAGAAGCATCCAACTAAAAGAAATTGTGAATGTGTGGGTATGTGTGTTTTCAAGAATCCATTACTCACATATACAATTGGAGAGTTGGTGCTGACAACCTACAAGACTCACAAAGAACTCTTATTTAATTAATTTGAAATTTGAATTATTTCATAAATTTTTTGATTGCGTCATATAAAGTGATCTTCAAGGTTCAATTGTCATTTGAGTAAAACAAAGTTCGTTAATTATTACGGTACGGTTCAGATGACTTAAAAAAGGAAGAAGAAAAAAAGTGATCTTCAAGGTTCAAATTGTCATTAATTGAGTAATATAAAGTAATAGTAATCGAAAATAGGAAAATGTGTCAAATTACTTTCCAAGAAAAGTTCGTCTGCATGTCCAGAAATGCAAATACTCAATTTTCTGAAATTTGAGGCATATATACTATAAAATTTTGGGTAGATAGACTATACAAAGAGGACTAGCTTCGTACCTAGAGTAAAACATGCATCTATCTTGGTATAGGCCATAGGGTAACTTACTATGTTCTAGCTTATGGTCTGGGATGGTAATAGTTCGGGTTTTCATTCATTAAATAATTTTCAAATTTGAATCTATTTTGAATTTTTCTATTCATACTTGCATTTTAAAATGACTTTAATACTTATACCCATCCAAACTTGTAGGATAATATCCGTTAATCATCCACTCAAATTGCCTAAATTTACAAAATATTTAAATAATCAAACATGAGTTGTCATAATGTTAGATAAACGGGACATATCTCAATAAAAATCAAATACTAAGGAGTAAAGATTAATAATAATTAAAAATAATGATTGATTAAAAACTAATTTAAAGTATAAGAATAAAAATTATATTATCTTAACCTGTCATATTTAAAATAATATTCTAAATCATCGAAATATATAAATAGCTATGATATTTGAATTTCTTAAATCTTCTGGTCAACATTTTCATATATATTCTTTACTATGATAGAAAATGAAAAATTATAGTTGAATAAAAATATAATAAAAAATATTATTTAAAAATTTACAAAATACCCACCCCATCCACCAAAGTGTGCATTTAATTTATTTTGGGTCCTTCCATCAAAAGCGTACATTGTTCTCTTTAGGACATGACCTCGTACCCATAATCTACCTACTTATTTACACAAAAATCATTCACGACTCACCTTTTTTACCCACATAATACATCTTATAATGTGGGTATATTTTTCTACTCACTTTACACTCATTATATTTATTAAAACTTGTTCACAATAAGCAATGAACACTTTTGGTGGATGGATGGAGTAAGAGGGTGTTTGGCTAAGTTTATAAGCTCTTTAAAACAACTTATAAGTTGTTGCAAAGAGTTTGGCAAAATAAGCTCCTAAATAGCTTATAAGCTTTGAAAATAAGTTTCAACAGCTTATAAGCTCCCCTAAAAATAAGTTGGTCAACCCTAACTTATTTTTTCATAAACTTATAAGCAACTATGAATTTACCTAAATAATCTTATTATAGTTCGTTATTTCCTACATATACACTATCAACTTCACATCTCGTCAATTTTATCGCTCTAACTATGATTTTCTCTCTTTAACTCATGATTCTTTCTGTATCTTATAAGATCAATTATCCAAACACTTTAACAACTTATAAGCACTTGAGACATTACCTCTTATAAGCTCTTGAAACATCTTATAAGCTCTCTAAAATAAGCTTAGCCAAACACCCCCTAAATCTCTCCGTGTTTGATACATTTTATACATGATCCTTCTCGCCATTCCCCTGTAGCTCACCAGGTTTTTTCTTTTGTATTCTTAAGCCATTTATGTAATATTTTTATCATAAAATCCCCTATTTCAGAAATGTTGGAAATTATTATTTCCATATGAATTTATTTAATAGAGTTGGTTATGGTGGTTAATTGCACCTTTTCATATGAAAAGGCGTACCTTTTCACATGAAATAGTGCGTGCTCTCTTGAAAAGACATCTTCTCTCTATAAATAGACCCATTTGCTTGACATTCAAATACACCAAGCGAAGATAAATAATTTATCCATTCATTCTTCAAAATCCTCTTTGTCCGAGTATTTAGTAGTTCGTCGGAATCGTCTAGTAGTGCAACTACCGTATTTGTTAAACCGTTGTATCTTGGAGATAATTCTTTGTTGAACCGCGTGCCTTTGTGGTGGAGCAATATTATCTTCGGAGAAAGAGTTCAACTCTTGCCTCGTTTTATATAGCATTACTGTTTAAGCGTTATATTCGCATTTCTCGCACCGGTTTCTAACAATCGCAAGATAATATTCTGTGGAAATGGCGACAAGTCGAAGCAACGTTCCGAATGCCCTGTTCATGCCGAAAAGCGGGAAAATTCTCAGGTTCTGAATTTAAGCGTTGGCAATCTAAAATGCTTTTCTACCTGACTACTCTCAATTTGGCCCGTTTCTTGAATGAGTCACCTCCTACTGTGGAGGAAGATGAGACCGATGAACAAAAACACAATGCGTTAGATGCATGGCATCATAGCGACTTTCTGTGTCGCAATTACATCCTCAATGGGTTAGACGGCACTCTCTATAGTGTTTACTCTAATGCCAAGGCGTCGAAGGAACTATGGATATCTTTAGAGACAAAATACAAGGCGGAAGATGCGGTCTAAAGAAGTTTATCGTCGGACGCTTCCTAGACTACAAAATGGTGGATGGCAAGGCGGTGCTTGAACAAGTGCAAGAACTCCAGTTGATTACGCACGATATTCTCGCCGAAGGTATGGAACTTTCGAATCATTTCGAGTTCTTTGCAATGATCGAGAAATTACCACCAATGTGGAAAGAATTCAAGAACTATCTCAAACACAAACGCAATGAGATGGGACTTGAAGATCTTATTATGCGATTGAGGATCGAAGAAGACAACCGCCGTCGACAACATGGCAAAGAAAATGTCTATGGGGCAAAGACAAATCTAGCGAGTCGAGCACCAACAACAAGCATGAAGTTCAGCGGGAAGAAGCAAGACCGAAGAAGCAAAAGAGGATCAAAGGAGATTGCTACAAGCTGTGGCAAACCGGGCACATGGCGAAGGATTGTCGGAAACCAAGAAGAAAGATGGTCATCAACAAGCAAAGCGTGGCGGAGGAAAGCGGTGCCTTGACTTATCCGAACTCGATTTATCTGCTGTTGTAGATGAAGTCGACATGGTAGGCAACCCAATTGGGTGGTGGGTTGATCTTGGTGCTACAAAGCACATCTGTGCGATAAGTCGATGTTCTCCACCTATGAACCCGTCACCGAAAAGAGGAAGTTGTACATGGGCAACTCCGCGACTTCAAGATCGTTGGACGGAAAAGTTGTGCTAAAGATGACTTGGGATTGAAAGTGGCGTTGACCAACGTCTTGCATGTTCCGACATTCGCAAGAATCTTGTGTCGGTTACTTTTGAGCAAAGCGGTTTTAGACTAGTGTTTGAAGCGAGACAAAGTTGTAATGACCAAAATGGTCACTTTATAGGAAAAGGCTATCTAGATAATGGCCTTTTTAAGCTTAGCGCACTCAATGTAATCTCCAATGATGAAATAAAGGAAAGCGTTGCATATGTGATTGAGTCTCTAATTTATGGCATCATAGATTAGGACATGCAAATTAAATACACTACGAAGATTAGTGAATTTAGAGCTATTGCCAAAGATATCTTTTGATCAACATAATAAATGTGAAATTTGTGTTGAAGCAAAATGACAAAGAAACCTTTTCATTCGGTGGAAGATCAACTACACCTCTAGAATTGATTCACACCGACTTATGTGATTTAAAACTTGTGCAAACTAGAGGTGGAAAGAATTATTTTATAACATTTATAGATGATTGCACAAGATTTTTATTACGTGTATCTTTTGAGAAGCAAAGGCGAAGCATTGAAGCTTTCAAAAGTTACAAAGTGAAGTTGAAAATCAACTCAATGCCAAAATCAAGATGATTGAAGTGATCGTGGTGGCGAGTATGTTGCACCGTTTGAAGAATTACATCGTGAAGGCGGTATTATTCATCAAACAACGACACCTTACTCACCACAATCAAATGGTATTGCCGAACGGAAAAATAGAACGTTAAATGAAATGATGAATGCTATGGTGATTAGCTCGGGCTTATCACATAACATGTGGGGAGAAGCTATCCTTTCGGCAAATAAATATTAAACAAGTTACCCCAAAAGAAACAAGATAAAACTCCATATGAATTATGGAAAGGTAGGAAACCGTCCTACAAATAAACGAAAGTGTGGGGGTGTCTCGCAAAGGTCGAAGTACCAAAACCAAAACAAGTTAAGATAGGCTCTAAAACTATTGATTGCATCTTCATTGGATATGCAAACAATAGTAGCGCATATCGTTTCTTGGTACACAAGTCGGAAATACCCGACATGCATGAGGGAATGATCATAGAATCAAGAAATGCTACATTTTTTGAAACTATATTTCCCAAGAAAGAAAAGAACGAAGCAAGTTCTAAGAAGAGAACTTATGAAGAAAACTCGTCGAAAATATTGGACCAAATGTTGAGCCAACACCTACATTAAGACGAGGAAAAGCGAACAAAAAGCGCAAAGTTCTTTGGTCCGGACTTTGTGGTTTATTCGTTGGAAGATGATCCTAAGACAATCGAGGAAGCATTATGCGGTCACGATCTTTGCTCTATGGAGAAGCTATCAATAGTGAAATTGAATCTATCTTAAACAATCACACTTGGGAAATCGTTGACCTTCCTCCTGGTTGTAAACCTTTAGGATGCAAGTGGATTCTAAAGAGAAAGTTCAATGCCGATGGAACTATTGATAAGTACAAAGCACGTTTGGTAGCCAAGGGTTACAAACAAAAGGAAGGGTATGACTACTTTGATACATACTCACCTGTTACAAGGATTACATCCATAAGAACGCTACTTGCTATAGCTGCGTTGCATAATCTTGAAGTACATCAAATGGATGTAAAAACGGCATTTCTAAATGGGGATTTAGAAGATGAAATTTACATGGAACAACCTGAAGGGTTTGTTATCCCCGGACAAGAAAACAAAGTTTGCAAACTTGTTAAGTCTTTATACGGACTTAAACAAGCACCCAAACAATGGCATGAGAAATTTGACCAAGTGATGATGTCAAATGGATTCAAAATTAATGAATGCGACAAATGTGTTTACATTAAAGGGACATCCGATAATTTTGTCATTGTATGTCTTTATGTTGATGACATGCTCATAATGGGTAGTAATCGTGATATAATCATGAATACTAAAGAAATGTTGAAGAGAACATTCGATATGAAAGACTTGGGGATAGCTGATGTGATTCTAGGAATTAAAATTTCTAGAACACATGATGGAATTATCTTATCACAATCTCACTATGTTGAGAACATGCTTAAGAAATTCAAAGCTTATGATCTACCTCCGGCTAAGACACTGTTGATTTAAGTCTACACTTAGCCAAAATCGAGGAGACCCGATATCCCAATTGGACTATGCTAGGGTCATTGGAAGTCTAATGTACTTAGCAAATTGTACAAGACCGACATAGCATATTCAATTAGCAAGTTGAGTCGGTTCACAAGTAATCCAAGCAAGGATCATTGGACCGCATTAACTAGAGTTCTAAGGTATTTAAAACATACTTTGAACTATAATTTACACTACACAAGATATCCAATTTGTTTTGGAAGGATACGGTGATGCAAATTGGATATCCGATACAAAGACTCCAAATCCACAAGTGGATTCGTGTTCACCATAGGTGGAGGAAGCGATGTCATGGAAATCTTCTAAGTAAACTTGTATAGCTCGATCTACAATGGAATCCGAATTCATTGCTTTAGATAAAGCTGGCGAAGAAGCCGAATGGTTAAGAAATTTCTTAGAAGATATTCCTTGTTGGGAAAAACCCATACCTCCGTTATGGTGCATTGTGATAGCATGTCAGCCATAGGGAGAGCTAAGAGTAGCATGTATAGCGGTGAGTCTCGACACATTCGTCGAAGACACAATACCGTTAGACAATTGATTCTGGCCGGTATAATGTGTATTGACTATGTAAGGTCAAAAGACAATATAGCGGATCCGTTTACTAAAGGTATTAATCGTGATCAATTATCTGATGCGATGAAGGGAATGAGATTAAAATCCACGCTTAAAGAACGTTCATAATGGTAACTCAACCATGATGATTGGAGATCCCAAAAACTTGGTTCAAAGAGACAACTAAGTTATGAAGGTTCAAGTTATACACTTGAAATCTCAATAATCCATTCTCGTAGTGTTCAAGTGTAACCTCGAGTTCGTGGTAAAGGGTAAGTTTTAAAGAACTTTTATGATTCCTATAGCCTTATTGGTGGAGTAGGCGGGATACTCTTCATAGGAGATCACATATCTAAGTGTGAAGTGTGGGCGCTTCAAATAAATAACACTTATGAATCAAGATATGATGATCTAAGGCCAAAATGGACACAACGTGAGAACGAAAGATATTGTATCTATTATTGTGTATGTGTTATTGTCTTGGTTTACACAAAAACTGACCGGTTCAAGACATCGTGTTCACCGAGCAGTGAGTAAATCCGATAACACTATACTAAGGAAGGTTCAAAGCCAACAACTACCTATCCTGATGCAATAATAGGTCGTCGGGACTTTGAAAAACCTACATATGCATTAAATGTCATTCATGTGGGGGATTGTTGGAAATTATTATTTCCATATGAATTTATTTAATAGAGTTGGTTATGGTGGTTAATTCGTACCTTTTTCATATGAAAAGACGTACCTTTTCACATGAAATGGTACGTATCTCTTCGCGAAAAGACATCTTCCTCTCTATAAATAGACTCATTTGCTTGACATTCAAATACACCAAACGAAGATAAATAATTTATCCATTCATTCTTCAAAATCCTCTTTGTCCCAGTATTTAGTAGTTAGGTCGAAATACGTCTAGTAGTGCAACTACCGTATTTGTTAAACCGTTGTATCTTGGAGATAATTCTTTGTTGAACCGCGTGCCTTTGTGGTGGAGCAATATTATCTTCTTGGAGAAAGAGTTCAACTCTTGCCTCGTTTTATATAGCATTCTGTTTAAACGTTATATTCGCATTTCTACGTACCCAGTTTCTAACAAGAAATACTGAAAAGAGGAGAAGAAAATATGGTATTCGGTGATTGGTGAAGTATGTGTAGGTTATATAGGGCAATTTACATAGAATATGTAGGTGTACTACATCTCTCTCACATAATAATATTTTATTAATTTAATTTATATTAATAAAATATTATCATGTGAGAGGGGATGTAGTACACCTACATGTTTTATAGAATTTCCCGGTTATATAGATTGCCGTTGTAAGTCGACTTCAGAATTTTATTTTATTTTTGTTTTGTGAAGAACCTTTACCTTGAGTGCCTTTAAGTTCTGCTTTACATTAATGGGCCTCTTAAGTCTAAGGTCAGATTGATTTACAAAAGCAGAAAAAGGAAGCAAAAGACATGATTTAAGACTTCTTGAAGCTATAGAAATCAACAAATAATTTATTACGTAATTAAGAGTTCTCAATGCATGTAATCTTTGATTTCATGCATGTGGGTTGCGTCTTGCTAGTTAATACAGTACAGACGATACGATTATAGTTTTTACCTTAATTTAATACCTTCAACCTGACGGGCTGAACCAAAAACCGATCTGGCCAGCTGGATATCCCAATTGGTGCAGCAAGAAAAGCGTGAAATTATTTTGGAGTGAAAGAGTTCGGTCCAAATTATTCTTTTTTTATCAATTAAATATAAAAAGTTTAAAAATCGTATCATAGTGAATTCAAATCAGAGACCTTTGATCTCGAGCTTTAACCAATCTACTATTTGACCAAATTAATTTTTTTGATCAAGTCAAACTAACTTAACAATCTCGGCATGTATTAACCGTCATCTCACGTGCGTTGGACGTTGATATGTATTGTAATATTAACTAATTTGTATGAAATACACATGTTAAATACGTATTCTTAGATATGTGATTGTGGATCACTAGTAAAACATCACTCACACTTCAGTAGAAACTTTGTTCCTATAATAACTGAAAACCTCATTTACACATCATATGGAGGGGCGTAGCTAGGTACAGAGAGGGTGGGGCTTAAGTCACCGACACCCCAAAAAAAAAAAAAAAACTTTTTTTTCTATTGTTGAATTCTGTTAAATTATCGGTATTGATTTTCAACATTACATTTATTAGAGTACACGCAAAATTAGAAAATAATAGAGCCCCCTAAATATTTTCTAGCTATGTCACTAGGTGGAATTAAACTAAACTAAACCCTAACAAAGAGCGTGAGAATCACCTTCCTTTGATAAGGACTTAGGAGATGGCCTCCTTTTAAGATAACTAATCACAATTAAGAATTGATATAGAGATGGTGAGGTGGAGTGACACGTAGGAAAAGGTTCACGTGAGAGGGGCGTGGTGATGATCGTCAAATACCACCGCACCATTTCAGAAGTTCACGTGGAATGCTCGTGATTTACACTTTCATACTTATGCCTTTTGATGCTTGCAATTTAGAATTTGGCATTAATATTCTCCTCATCACCACGCACGAGCACCTTCTACGACTATAGGTGGGGGGGGGGGCTCCATGACACCTAATTCACACAATCATTGCTACTATAATGCTTTCCACCAATTATATATATATGTATAAATATTTATAATTAGTACGGTAGAGGATTAAAGAGAAATCCCTCCTCACTGGTTTAATCCTCCTCACATTATTATGAGGTTAAAATGTAAAAGTTTTCGAGGAGAATGTTTCTCTTTTAAAATAAGATTTTCTGAATGTAAATTTTAATGATTAACAATTCGTACAATTCAATTTAGTAAAAGGACTTTCACGTAACGATTCACATCAAAAATATAAATGATTTCATAATTTTATACGTAGTAAAAATAAAAAATATATTGATTAATGGGGACTTAATCCTTCTAGTATATAAAATTCAGTTTGAATCATTGATCGTTGTTATGATCTATGATTATTGAATAATAAATATTACTATATTACAATCATGCATAGATCATATATAAAGATCAAAAGTCTAAATTTTACATGCTACATAAAATAAGGTTTGAGATTAATGGGGATAAACGTCTTATGTATATAACACCTTTTCTAGACAATCATATATATGGGTTTAGATTAAAGGGGATAAACGTCTTATATATATAATTAACACCTCTTCTCCACATCATATTTCGTGTATTAATTAAATGCTCCGAGATCTTAAATAAAATGATTCTTATGAAAATTATGTATTCGCCCTTATTAACATTTATTAATTAAAGCCCGATACTAATTATAAAACTCTAATTATGAGTATAATTAATATCCTAATTATGAGTAACCAATTCTAATTAATAAATCATTAAATAAAAACAAAATGTAGTTCTATATAAGTGGTATACATAAAAGTAATACTATAAATTAAGGATTTGTGTTCCTTTGGAACTCGCATTCAACTTTTGAAGAATAAAAAATCATATTCATAAATTATATACTAATTAATTACTGTAGCTTCCACGTATAGCTATTTCCAAATATAATATGACTTTATATTCACAAGTTTTATTATATATAATCTCCGTTTCTTAATTAATAAATTCTATAATATATAACGTTAAAAGAAATCGATGGTCAACTCTGTTGGATGTAGCAACCCACTCTAACAAGTCCATCACTCGCCATGTCATGTTCACTCTTTCATTTTAACATCAATAGTATTGATTAAAATATATATATTAATTTGTGATGCCATTTTTACCTTAAAATATGTTGATTATGTTAAAAAAGGAGGTGGAAGATGATTTGACTTCTATTACAAAGACGATTCTAAATTAATGTTTCATCTTATATCCAAAATAATTTTCAAATCATCTTATTGCTATGCAGATATAATACTACCAGTATCTAAAATTAGAGATGAAATATAAATCTAGAAATAGAGAATTTCCTTATTGAAGGAAGGCGTGTTACATGAGAATACCCGAGAGTTGGGTATGAATTAGGGGTGAACAAAATATCCAATAACCGAACCGAATCGAACCGAAATATCTAATTTGGTTCGGGTAAATCGGTTATTTCGGACAATTCGGTTAAAACCGAAATATATTTCGGTAGTATGGTTTTCGGTCGGGTATGAGTTTTTTTACCCGAATATCCGATACCCGAAATTTATATTTATATACAATATATTAATATTATAATTATATACATAGTTTGCCCTAAAAAAACTACCTAAATGATTCTACATTCTTCTACTGAGTCGCGTCGCCCACAACTACTCCGCAATATATTCTCTCAACTCTCAACTCTGAATTCTCACCACGCCGTCGCCGACTCGTCGCTGCACACTGCTCGTTTTGGTAATGTATTTTGAACTTTGAACTTATGAAGATTGTTGGTAATGAGTTGTTTAGTATTTGACAATTTTATTTATGGATATTGCAAACTAGTTATTTGTGGATTATTAGAATGTTTTTTGTATGTTTTTGTTTAGAATTCAGAATCAGGGTTAACCGAAATATCCGAAATAATTTTCGGTTATTTTAGTTTGGTAACCGAAATTATTTCGGTTTGGTTCGGATATCATTTTTAAAATTTCGGTTATTTAATTCGGATATTTTTTTGACCATACTCTACCAAATACCCGAATACTCACCCCTAGTATGAATTATGATGTAGGCAGAAAAACTGAGCATTTGCTCCAATGAGTAAGTGTCAATATATATGTAGCAGGACCTACAAGTTAACAGTTTAAGGGGCATATATATATTTATTAGAGGGTTAATGTGAGAATGTAAATATTGATAAAAAAATAAGAATGTTGCATAGAATGTATAAAGTTGTTGTATTAAATATATAAATTTAGTGAATCAAATTCGATGCAACAATTCTACGTTCAATGTTACACTTTATATATTGAATTTGGTACAACAACTTTACACGATTAGTAACTTTTTCTCCAAATGCAAATTCCTCCAACCCAAGTTTTACACTACTGGTCCCTCTTCTCATCTCTTTTATTGCTCCTCCATCATTACCCTCTCTTTCTCTCTCTCTCTAGCTAGCTAGATTTTTTTTTCTTACGTGATAAACAATACTGCTTGGAGATAGTTTGCACATGGGGCTGTAACTGTAAACCCCAGCCTACAAATCAGTGTTGATTCCTTTCTACTTAAAGATAACTGCACTGAAAATTAGACTCTTTAGTTAACTACCTCTTTCAGTTCTTCTTCCTGCCTTTCTTCCGGTCACCTCTGTTAGCTAGATTTTCCCCACAAATTGCTATATGATTTAACAAGTCATGTTCCAATATATTCGAATGCTCTCTGTATCCATCCTAATCAAATACCAGTTTTGATTAATAAACCTTAGTCGGGGAATAATGAACCCTAATTGAGATGGATGCACCGTGCATATTCGAATTTTAATTAACTACATCCAGGGAAAGAGAATAGATGCCAAAGATTGTAGTATTATTTCGCAGATGAGAATACACATGCACGACATATAATTTGGCAATGGTAGCGAAAGAGCCTCTCTTTCTTTAAAACAATTAAGCAAATTAGAACTGATACCATTAATTACTAATTAACAAACTCAATATATAATATCATTCCGCGAGATGCTGCACGTTCGCCGCCTGATGATAACCCTTCCCGGCCACCGGAAAGTAGCTCCCGCTCGACATCGGCACGGGGAACCCCATTCCCGCCGGCGTCGGCCGACTAGCCGCCACACGCTCGAGCGACTGCACCTGATTCTTCAAGAACTTCACGTAATGAATCGCCTCATCCAGCATCGACGCCGTGTCCATCTTCGTCCCGCCGGGGACCAGTCTCTGCAGGATCCTGATCCTCTCGCTGATCCTCTCGCGGCGGTGGCGCGCCGCCACGCTCTGCGGGTCCGTCGATATCCTCACGTTGCGCCGCTTCGGCGGTCGCACCGACTCCGGGTCGATGTGGATCGGCTGCATTGCCGCTATCCGGAATATCATCTCCCTCATCGCCGCCATTGAGCTCCGCTTCTGCGCCGCCTCCCCTGGGAACGGCGGCGGCGCCCCTCCGCTGAAGGATAAAGTGGCGGGCGGGTGGATGAGCGGCGGCGGCGAGGAAGCGTGTAGGTTTTGGAAGTCCCCGACATTGCTGGTTACTTGATTATGGGCGGCGGCGAAGTCGATTATGGGAAGCTCGGTGACGTCTGCGTAGCCCCCCGATAAATCGGGGAGCTTCTCCATCTGCATCAGCATCATTTCCATTTGATCCTCGCCACCATTCTTGATGAAGTCAATGTCCATCACTTTATATATGTGTATATATATAATTAGAGAAGTAAAAGAAAAGAAAAAAGAAATAGTGTAGGGAAATATGGGCTAGATGGAAAAGAGGGATGGGTAAGGAGAAGAGAAGAGGGAGTGGAGTGAGAGTTTTATCAGAAAATTTGCAGTTGCAGAAGTAGTAATGGTTTGGAATTAGGTCTCAAAAATGGGAGGAGAAATATTGAAGGGAATAAAATAGTGATATTGGGAACAGGCTAAAGGTATATATAACAAGTGGTTCACTATTTGGAAATAAGTAAATAAATAAATATTCCGATATAGAAATGCTTTCATTATACAACATCCCCTTGTATTTTAAATAATGTCAATTATCATAAAGTTGGTGGGCTTTTTCTTTTTCTTTTTCCCCTCCTTTTGTGCGAAATCAAGTTGTTTATTTTTTATGTTTGGGGAAAATAATTGAAACAATCTTCTCCCTTATGTGTCAGATATTCGAGCGTAGAATTATCTTATTGCCGCGTTGAAAGCATCGTCGGGCAAATTGGTTAAATTAGCTTTGAAATAATTTGTGTGGGCCACACCTTTCATTTAAATTAACCTCGTAAACTAAACTTGTTAATCACGTCAATCAACCTTAATTTTCGAACTAAACTGATCGAGTACTTAAAAAGGGGTGCGTGAGCAAATTATTGCTCGCATTTATAGCTCAAGAAGAAGGGGCCTGGTAAATATGATATACAGTATAATATAGAAATAAAGTATATATGTGTTATTTAAATTTATTTATTTTTTGAACCAATGTGTTGTTTTAATTAAAATAAAATAAACGTGTATGTTAAAGAATGGAGGTTTACGAAATTCATAATAATAATGATTTCACACTGAATAGTATATGTTACAGATTGGAGCTTTGTGTAAGAGTATTATGTATATGTATACATAGATCGAGGAAATGAAATGATACAGAGGGTAAAGATGATGTTTGCATTATCGATCGGTAGAAATAGGCCCACTGTACCAATGGCAGAGATCTAATCTACCAACTGTTCCAGGGTTGCCATAAGTGCTTTTGGGGTTGGAGCTCTGCACATATAAACTAATAGTTTTATTTTATATATACATATATCAATTTATGTGACTGCTAGTGCAATAATAATATTCGAGTCCCCTAACTTTGAACTTTGATCAGTGATAAGGTTTAATTTCGTTAGTGTTTGTGTATTTGAGAGTGTAAGAAGCGATTACAAAGAGTGTGAATCAAGTGATCGATCTGAGAGTAGATGATTGTCGCTCCCCTCTCTTCTCTAATCTAGCCTCTATTTATACATATTCATGAAGTTGAGTTCGACTCGACTACGATACCAAGTTGAGTTCGACTCGACTACGATTCCAAGTTGAGTTCGACTCGACTCGATACCAAGTTGAGTTCGACTCGATTCGATTCAAGTTGAGTTCGACTCGACTACGATTCCAAGTTGAGTTTGACTCGACTCGATTCCAAGTCTTTTCTCATAAGGATTCTTTAGATATGCATCAAGAATCTTCTACGTCTCCAATTGCGATTAGAGTTGTAGTTGATCGAGAGTCTTCTTGGCCGAACTCACGTGGTAGAGCAATGTCTACCATTTATATTGGGCACGATCTTTGGCGCAAGTGGTTGGCCGTATCCTATCAATCAGTTTATCTTTGGCTTAAATATTACTAACTTTTAGAAAACCCAAAACCCCATTCACATGACAGGCGTCAGAACCCCCACCCCACTCGTTCTATTTCCTATTACTGCACCCTTAATTTATTGAAATATACGTATAATTCTCAATATTTAATGAGCATGATGCAATTAGACTAAATTAAAATGCATGGTGAAATGTTATGGGTTGAGAGTCTGGGTTGACCTGAAAATATCTACGCCGATGGAATGTGGGATGCTCGAATTAATCATATGTATCGTAAAAAAATGTTGAGATTATTAGAAATTTAACAAGATCGAGTACACATGGGAATTTGGGTGTCATTAAATGCAATAATTAATTAAGGATATAAATATATTCTGGAAGGTTCAGAGGGGCAATTAGTCCAGGCAGCGAGCGACATGAGAATGAATATAGAATTCAAACAAATTAGGGGTGGGCACACTAATCGAGGCGGATCAGGTTATGCCTACTGCAACAACTATTTTCATGTGCTAATTAAATACATCTCTTAACCCCACTTACTACCACCGCCGGTGATTTCTTGTCCCATAATAGGAAGCTCTGGTCGTCAGTTCTACTTTCAAATTTTGTGCGAAAGTGAGGAGATAAATTACGATAATTCAATTATTAATAAATTAGATTTTATATTATGCCTATAATGAATTATTCAAAGAAAATGAAACTCTTTATTAGGACTCAATCATTTGTCATTGTCTCAAATCTACTAACTTTTAATCAATTAAGCTAAATCCGTGAGATCACCAACCGATGATCTGTGTGTGTACCTACATATATCGATCCTTAATATTTATTGTATTGAGAGGTAAAAGTAATTTTCTTGCTAGTGAAAGAAAGGAAATGAGAGAGAGTGAGAGGAGAGAGAAGAGAGAAGTTCCAGTTCCATGGACAACGTCGAGTCGAGGTGAAGCCCCCTGCTACAAAATTCCAAGCCATGCATATTTAAATAAACATATATTGACAAGGACTTTCTACGAGTATCGGAATAAATACGTAAGTGATAATAATTCGTGTAGACAAGCGACAAACTTTATTAAAACGGATTTACTGCATAAAATACAATCAATAATGCAAATAATTGTGCATACTAGCTACTTATCCTACCTAATATTAGATCACACAACCAAAAAAGGAAATCATGTACGATCGTCTGGAACATGAATCCACACTGAAAGTATAAACTAATCCTGAAATTAACGTGAGTGTGTATTGATTAATATAGAAGATATTTTATAATCCGAATATAGATTGCGTAATTTGTCATTATCAATATATATGGCCCCACAAACCCTGAAATTAATTACCAACTTAATACAACAAATAAATATGCCAGATCACTTTAGCTTACTTGGAATATAATTAACCGCCCTAACATACAGAGAACGTATGAACTTAGAAATATTTTGATTTTATATTATATACGTGCAGATAAAATTTATTTGCTATAGGCGATGAATTGATTCACGTACTGATACAAATTTTGTATACTAGTAATCAATAGAACATTCTAGAAATCTCATAAGTCATATTTTCTTTGTCACATTTAAAATATCTCATTTTTCTTTTTGAGTTGTCCTATTATAAATATCTTATTCCATTTTAAGAAATAATAAATTCTTTAAAAGGTGTGGAACATACCTATTTTTTATCATTTTAACTACTTTGTAATATTCTCCTAAATATCCATGTCCAAAAGAAATTAGACATTTTAAATGGGACGGAGGAAGTAATATTTAGTCTGACAAATAGATTAAGTGCACTAACATTACTCTTATTCGTAATTGGAAACTAACTAATACTTAAGCTTTTAGTTTAATTAAGTAAATATTTTGGTTTTCTTATTCTCTTACTTTTTAGTTAATTTGGGGAAGGAGTATCAGGATTGATTGATTGAACTTGTGACATTTTTCACGTTGGTGTCTCTTCTTATGTTGTCTTCTTTCTTAGTAGACTTGTATACAATATAAGTAAAAATTTGTGTGAGATGTAAATTTTTTAAAGATGAGTTTAAGATCAAAACCTATATTTAGAGGGTGTTTGGCTAAGCTTATTTTAGAAAGTTTATAAGCTCCAACAACTTATAAGGTGTTTTAAGAACTTATAAGATATGTTGTATTAAGAGCTTATAAGATACTAAAGTATTTGGATAATAAGGGTAAACATGGAAATAAGAAAATATATCAGTGTTATTTTTATAGTTTTTTTATAACTTATAAGATCATTAAAAAATAAGTTGGGTTTTAGAGCTTTTTTTTAATAGAGCTTATTTTGAAAACTTATAAGCTCTCTAACAACTTAATTTGCCAAACACATTAATTGAGCTTATAAGCTCTTAAACGGCTTATAAGCTCAGCCAAACACCCCCTTAATGGAATATTCATAGAATGTTATTGGCACTGATTATATTTGTATCCAAATCTAAACTCATCTTATATATATATTTTAACCTATAAAGCTATTAATTTCATACAATAATCTCTATGATACACGTGATAGTACATTCTTAAAACCAATTAGAGAAGTATCAGTGTTTTAATCACTCAAATCGTTGTCCACTACAAAAATACACCGATTAGCGACGGATAAAATGCGGGTCATGAATCACTACGGTTGGCGGCGGAATTTTTTTGCGACGGATCGTGACGGATCATGGCGGAAATTCTCGCGAAGTTTTAACGACGGCATTTCGTCTCTATTCGTCGTTAAATTTAACGACGGATAGTGTCCGTCGTTAAAATTAATTTTTGTTATTTTTAATTGAATTAACAAATTCCGTCACTAAACCGTCGTTAAAAATCGGATTATTTCTAATTTTTTAATTTATTTTAACGACGGATACAATCCGTCGTTAATTTTAATTCTGATTTTATTTATTCCCAATAATAATAGCGACGGAATGTCCGTCGTAAAATAGTCTCTAATTTAACGACGAATTCATTCCGTCGTTAATGTAAATCTTTTATTTTTTATATTTCAGACGTTAATTAACGACGGATACGTGTCCGTCGTTAAATTATTCCGTCGTTAATCCGTCGTTAAAGTATTTTAAATATAACGACGGACTATTCCGTCGCTAATCCGCCGCTAAAAGTTTTATAACAGACGGGATTTCTTCCCCAATTTCATATCGGATCCTAAACCTCCTCCCTCCCTCCCCAACCCAACCTGCGCCAGCCGTAGCCCCTAGCCCTCATGACACCCACCCCAACCAACCCCACCCCCACACCCCCCCCTGCCTACTGCCTCACTCGCCGTCGCCGTCGCCCCCCCGACCCCAGCCCAGTGCCTTAGCCCCCGCCCCACCCCACCCCACCCCCACCCCACCCCACCCCACCCCACCCCAGCCCCTGCCAGCCTGCGCCTGATCCGCCGCCTCCTCCCGCCTCCCGCCGTTTGCCCGCCGCTGGCTTGCCCCGCCTCCGTCCCGTCGTCCGTCGGGTTGGTTTGTTTGGGTTTTTATTTATATTTCATTTTTTTATTTTGTTATATATTTGTTGATTTTATTGAAAATATTGTATATGATACATTGAATTGATTAGTGAAAAATTATATGATGTATTGAATTGATAGTGAAAATATTATATATGATGCATTGAATTGATAGTGAAAATTGAATTGAGTTTACGAATTGATAGTGAAAATGATACATTGAATGTTAGTCTTGTGATTTGGGCTTGTGAAATTGATAAGCTTGGATGTGAATTGGGATGATAAATTCATCATTTCGTGAGATGTTTTGAGTTGTTAAGTGTATAATTAGGCATATGGTGATGATTTGGTGAAATTTGAATGAGTTTGATTGAATTGGGAATCAAATGGCGATTAATTTTATAAAACTTACTCTAGAAATTTTGTTAGAATTGTTATATGAATAAGATGTTTTATAAGTTTCAAAATTGTATGAGTTTGCTTGTTGCTATAATTTGTAAAATCAAAATGCACCCACTTTTATTTATAACCCATGAAAATGAGGAAAAATTGTATCACATGAAGTACTCTTAGTGGAAGATTGGGTATAAGTAAAATATATATGTGGTGTTTGAATTCGTGAATTAAGATGTTTTGAGTTATTAAGTGTATAATTAGGCATATGTGGTGTTTGATAAAAATGTCATGATCTTGATCTTGATCATTTTCATTTCTAATTGTTGCGTAGAAAAATCAAATAGCAATCAAAATAAGGATAAAATGAAAATTTTGACATTATTTTACTATAAAATCAAGAATGGGTCTAGTCTCTGCAGGCATCGTCTGAAGGTCCATCCTTTTGTTTCCTCGTTTTCTCTAGATTCTTGACTACACTCGTATACGAACTCAAAGCTCCTTCGTATTGAATGACAACACTCAAACCATCTTCCTCGTATTCAATTCTGTACGAGTTGTCATGTTCCTTCAATTTTGCTAAGATAAGCATATAATGAGGATCATCCTCCTCCTCACTGGAAATAGAAATTGTAATGATAGTCTTCATTATTATATCTTAGCTTTTCATTCGACTTCGTCCTCTTCTGTTCATCACATATTCTTGGCATATGGCACGTGTACTCCTTGTCCATCTTGTTGTCAAGCGACATTTTTTTATATTATCGATTCATCGCAAGATAATGATTGTGATTATGGCGACATTAAGAGCATCCTCACTTCTTTTTCAAGCGGTCGAGCATCCTTACTTCTTGTTCGGCGGTAAGGATGAGTTTGATCTCGCTCATAATCACAATCATTATCTGCGATGAATCGTAATATCAAAAGAATGTGCTTGTTCACGGCATGGACAAGCGTGCGTGTCATATGCCAAGAATATGTGATGAGCGAAGGGACAAGTCGAATGAAAAGCTAAGATACAATAATGAAGACTATCATTACAATTTCGTTCCGATGAGGAGGATGATCCACATTATATGCTTATCTTAGCAAAATTGAAGGAATATGACAACTTCATGTCTGGTGAATACGAGGAAGATGGTTTGTGTTGTCATTCAATACTGAGAGCTTGAGTTCGATACGAGTGTAGTCAAGAATCTAGAGAAAAAGAGAAACAAAGGATGGATCAGTCGATGTCTCGTCAGACTAGACCCATTCTGATTTTATAGTAAAATAATGTCAAAATTTTCATTTTATCCTTATTTTGATTGCAAAAGGCCGCACGAAAGGAGTTCATCCGGCGATTGACTCTCACGATAGCTTATCATCAACACTATTGGAGATGGAGCCGATTGCAGGTGGCGCGAGCAATCACGAGACCGATTGATAGGCGGCGGCAGCAGGCGCGAGCATACGAGGCGGTTGCAGGCGGCGCGAGCAATCGAGGCCGATTGATAGGCGGCGGCGGCGGCAGAACGCGAGGCATACGAGGTCGATTGCAAGGCGGCGCGAGCAATCGAGGCAGATTGCAAGTTGGTGAGAGCTCGAGATGACGTTCAACCACAGTTCGAGTTGATTCTTGGCGCTCGGCAAGAGGCTCGGGCGCTTCATGGCCAGCTCCGTTTCCCCCCCCCGTGATATCGGCTCCGTTTCCCCACCCTTGTGATATCGACTCCGTTTCCCCACCATCGTCATATTTGGGTTGTATTATGAATTTATGAAGAAACAAAACATTTTGTTTGTAAACTTATCGTATGATTTAGAATTATTTGGTTTGTTTGATATTATGACGTGAAATTGTTTTGTTTTAATTGTGTCTTTGATTTAGAATGATAATGTTTATCATTTAGAATTGGTTTGTTTGGATTGTGTTTGTTTGAAAACAGGTTTGTTGTTTGTTGTAAACGGCCGTCCGAAATAAAATTGAATCTCTATACGGTTTGTACATTTAGCGACGGATGGCGACGTTCAACGATGGATTCTGATTTAGCGACGGATGGAGAGCGTTTCAACGGCGGATTGATTACGTGAAATAAAAAAATCATAATTTTAACGACGAACTGTGTCCGTCGCTATATAACGACGGATCAGCGACGGATTGTCGTCTAATTAACGACGGATTTGCGACGGTATTTTTAACTACGACGTCATTCCGTCGTTAATCCGTCGATATTAACGACGACTTAGAGTCGTATTAACGACGGATTATAAATCAGACGACCGTTCGGAGGTTGTCGATTAGCGACTGAAACTTCCGTCGCTAATAATTAGCGACGGACATAAATCCGTCGTTAAAAGATTGCCTACCAGGTTTCCAGCGACCCCTTTATTCCGTCGCTAATCCGTCGCTGATCCAAACTAACGACGGATCCGACATGATTAGCGACGGAATTTTCCGTCGCTATTCGCCTGTTTTTTTGTAGTGGTCTAAAACACGTGCATTATTGTTAAATTTTGTTTAAGTTTCACAAGAGAGTTTTTAATAACAAGTGAACCTCTAAATCCATTAACTATATAATATTTGATTTATCTTCAACAAAGAGAAGCATGTGTTTGGTTTTGAGGGCTGCCTGCCTGCGGTCCAGCATCACCTCACAGCACCCTGATTTCGAGCACCGTCCAAACTCTTCAGCAAAAGCAACAAAAAGGGTTGGAATTTTTTTCAAAGAAAAATAATATTTGATTCATTAATTTTAAGTTTTATTTAATGTTTTCCAATTGGATCATGTCAATTATTATTATTATTATTATTATTATTATTATTATTTAATCATGTGTCGTGCAACGTGGCCGAACATGTATAAAATTAATTAGCAGATGATATATAAGTAAATGTTAATGAAAAAAGAATGAAAATACTAATAAAAATAATAGTATTAAACTTTTGCAAAAGATTAGATGCAAATAAGTTATTATGTTATGAACAAGACATGAATAAAGGGACATGTTCTCTGCAGGAAGAGGTTCGATTGGATAAAAGAATCCATAGGAGAGAGATTTTGCTGTTGGGTGGGTTTTTTTTATCTCTTTTTTTACTTTGCATTATCCCCTTATCTTATCTCACCCCACCTTATATTTTTTATTATATACCTATCTCTAACTATAAATATATTTCATTATTTAATTACGATTTGTAACTTAATTTAGATTTCCACAGCCTACCTCTTTCATTGGAAATTGCAGGTCGAATTTAATATGAGGTAGCTATCCGAATTGTGGGCCCCATTTTTAGCTCTGTGTTTTTGTTTCAACGTGATTTTCTTTCTTTCTATTTTTTCCCCCATTCACTAATTGCAGCAACCAAAAACAGCCAGAATAATCAGAAATGTTAATTGGTTGTTGCTTGCTCGTAACTATTGTCTTCTCATTTTCACAAGCCATATGCTTTTCTTGGTATTGGCAAATCGTCCTATTTTCTTTCCTTAAATGTAGACCTAAAATTTTGTATATATACCAAGTCAAAATTGCATTTATATTTGTAACGCTATGATGGGCGTATGGGGATGTCATTCGACAACGCTCGTGCTTCGTTGAAGATTTACTCTGCATTCTGCACTCTCTCTCTTTTTTTTAATATCTTTTTTTTGGAGATTTTGTCATAATAGTTATATCTTAAAAATAACTGATGTATTCAACTATACTGATTTATAAATACCGAGAAATTATGGAAAGGCGAGAGATGATTTGCTTATTCAGGTGTCCAATACGTATGGCTAGGGTTGTAAATGAGCCAAACTATTCGTGAGCTATTCGCAGCTCGGTTCGATAAAAGTTCGTTCAAGTTTATTTAATGAAGCTCGTTAACTAAACAAACCAAGCTTGAGCATGATAGCATTCGGCTCGTTAGCTCGTGAACAAGTTCGTTAACTGATTTAGCTTGAAAATATAAAATTATTAACTAGATACAATTATTTTCTTTCTATAATTAGTAATTGTTGTGTTAAATCTCTAACTACTTTTATTTGTTATAAGAAATCAATAAATATATTGTGTTACTATAGATAAAATTATTTATTTTTAAAATAAAATAATTAATATTCTAAACACATATCTAAATTTAGAAAGTCTGTTTGGGTTCGATTAAAGCTCGAATAAGCTCGTGAGCTCGAAATATTCGATAAATAAAACTCGAGACTCGACTCGATACTAAACAAATCAAGCTTGAGCACAATGGTGTTTAGCTTGGCTCGATTCGATTACACCCCTACGTATGGCTCGTTCCCTTGAGCCATTTACTGTGCAAAAAGGACTATTTGGACTAAGGATTTTCTGGCTTTGCTGGGGAGAGATTAATTTGGTTTTGGTTGATTTTGATGCACTCTCCTTCTCAAGCAAAATAAACTACACTGTTTTATAAATATTTGAAATTGATTTTCCATCTGGCATGCAACGTGACATTATTGTCTTACATTCTTCGGGGTAAATATCATCGATGTTTGAGGTTGCATTTTCGTGCATTTATATTAACGTGTCAATAATTAGATGTTATAATACATTTGGATCATAAAATATATATTCCTTAATTAAATCTTTAAATTCATGCTTTTAGAGAATTGTTTTTTTTAGGTCATAATATCTTTGAAAAAGTCACATTAAAGTATGGTATTTGCTTTTATAAATTCAAATCTTATTTGGAATATCTCAGAACATAAATATCGTCGAATTGTGCATAAAAAAGCACTACGAAATTGCACGATATGACTGGAGAATTGATGGAAATAAATTCCAGAAGCATTTCTTCACCTTTATTATTGTAGATCGATAATTGTAGATCAAAGAGGATGCGGCACATTATTTGCATATCGTCAAACTTAATATAGATACATTGTATCATGCCATCGATGCACAAGTGACATGACAAGAGTGTATGTACTAAGATTTATACGTGTAAATGCATATATATATATATAGGGATGGTTCATGTGAGAATGAAAATATGTGTAGGAAATAGGAATAGATATGTAAGTCTAACATATCTTTCATATTTGTATAGCATAATCAGAATTACTATGTTGCATATGTTAGTTTAGCACATCTTACATTACAGTGTAACACAAGAAGGGTTCTATGCTGCACAGTAATCTGCGTAGCACACAAAACTCTAGCACAATCGAAATTAAATCTCTATCATTGATCCAACGAATCAAAGGCCCAGATTCATCCTCATTTCTATCAAATTATTCTTTCCTACGATCCATTTTCTATATATATATATATATATATATATATATATATATGTATACATATATATAGAGTTTGGTTCAAATAAGAACCATTCTTATCCTAAAACTAAGAACCAAATGAATTAGTTATGAAAGTTGATGAATCCGTTGAGAAAGCCAATGAATTCAAAAATTGATTTTTTCACGGGTTCGAATCCCATGAGAGGCGAAAATTCTATTTTTGGATTCGAAGAATTTTCCCAATGATTCATCAATTTTCTACGTGAATTCATCGGTTTTGGTTCTCACGTTCTCAAAATAAAAATGGTTCTCACGTTAACCCTCCCTATATATATATATATATATATATATATATATATATATATATATATATATATATTAGTGAAGTACATGTATAATTTCGACGAAATGAATATATATCAAACTTCATCATTTTTAATTATGATTGAAATTTTGATTCATTACTAGTAGCACTTTTGGTACTTTGATACACACACTATTAAAAGGCTGTAATAGCATAACAGGTACCTAGCCTGACTATTAAAATTATGTTGAATTAAATTACTTATTTATCACTTAAATAAATTATATATATTTCTGTGACTGTATTAATTTCCATGAAATAATTCATCCTGATATATTAGCTAGCATACGTAAATAGATAGATACGTTCATATGCATGCATGTATTCGTATGAATGATACTCCAAAGGTGCAACGTCAAGTGGGGTTCTTCTGCGGAGATTACTTCATCATCGAAAGACGCGTGGCTCAAATGATATGTCATTAAAAAATAAATCAACTGTGATACATTTATTATTATTATGAACGTCAAAGAAATCAATTATGATACACTTATTATAAACAAATGAAGTATTATATATTGACCACTTAATTATTAGAAGCTTCGTATAATAATTTTAGTAGTGCCGGGAATGCTATGTTGCTTATACATATAGTATCTATTAATGTGGACATGGAATCAAATAATTATCAAGTTCTTTGCTCTATCTCGTCTAGAATAATGCATAGAGGATCACGAGTTACAATTTAATTGTACATAAATAATGGAATCTTAACTTAGTGTTATTCCGCAGTAAGTAGCAAAAACATGATGTCCTAGCATCATAGTAGGCATGGGAACTAATTTCTTACTCGAAAACGCGACGAGAGCTGCAACTCGTCCGAGAAGGATTGACTCAGCAAAATAACTATTTTAATTAAAAATAATAAAGAAAGACTTAGCAAGAGATGATATATAACAACGCTAAGAGGATATCAATGATCCAACTGATAAATAATCTTCCTCTGCACAACTACAATGGCAATAACCACCACAATATTTCCATAACTTAAACTCCATAAAGAATTAGCATTTCATGTTATACAAGGAACCATAGAATTTTCAAAATCAAACGTCTAGAATTTAGTTTCAATTATGTTTCTCATCATCTGTCATAACTACCAACCCAACTTTGTTAATTCAATATCTTGTGTTGCATTGATAAGTGATAACTATAACATTTCTTGCTACAAAATGTAATCTATTGATGTTCAACATAAAAACTATAAAACATAGTATAGCATTTGCCCCACTACAGCAATCGCACCAGCAAGTTTTTAATACCTACTGCTGCCTGAAATCCCACCCTCCAACACTAGTTTCCAAGACATAGCAAATTGAAATCTTGGATACATAAATAATAGTCAAGAGTTTATAGCATATCGTGAAAATTAAGAATTCAGGCATAACATGCAGCAAATCATCATAAATCTTGGATACTTTGTATATATCTATCATATATATCCAAGAAACAGAAAAGCCACAGCAGATATAAATTCAGACCTCATTCACCTGCAAAATACCGCCACCCCCATTCAAAACATTCTAATGTTGGACCATTCTTTGTGTACCTGCAACCTAGCAGCATGAACCTCCTCATTACCCTATATACATTCAACAACAAACTCCTTGTAATCCAAAAAAAGAAGAAGGAAACAGAGTGTGAAAACTGTTAAGAGGTATGATATTCCAACTCCTTCAAATTAGTATAGAGAAAATCATCTACATTATGAGTGAAGTTTAGTATTTCACTTTGAAAATACAAACAACATTTTCACAAATGGAATTTTATGTTTCATAAAATGGATTACAAATCATGATGAGGAGAAGGATCGAGGGATCTTTTAATTTAAATTTTAAATACTTCCCCCTTTACTTTCTTATTCATTCCCTCCCACCAAAACCTAAACCCCCAGACATATAAAGCAAGAGAAATCTAACAAGCTTGTTGTGGGAATTAAACAGAAACAGCCAGAATCCAGCATATAATGCAATAGTCCGCCTGGATTTAATGAAAGTCACCTATAAGAACATATAGGACTCTCTATCAGGACATCATATGTCACCAATGCAGTTGATAACAAAAAAAAAACTAGAAACCGAGTGCCTATTTCTTTCCCCTGCTAAGCCTTTGAAGTTGATAGTTAATGCTGCCCCAAGGCTTTCGTTTATTGGAAGTCTGCAGAAAAGAAAGAAAGCATGTTAAAAGTAGAGATGACCAAGGTTGATAGATATTAAAAAAAGAATACAAAACCATTTCAACATTTATGCCAGAATTAGAGTTGTGCAACAGAGACGACACCATTTACAGGCACTCAAGTGCCTACTTACCTGAGAATCCATGCACGCACTCAACAAAGACTTTTGTCTACTGCATCTTTTATCATCGCCTTGAGTTAAAGCCAAACAGCTAAGAAATGACATCATTTCTCTCATGCAAGGTTTCTGAAGGTTCCCAAATTTCTTTGGATTGATTTTTAGTTGAGAACCTTGTCTGCCCATTATTCCCTATTAAACCCCATATACACAGTTAAGACAATGTTAAAATGCATGCAGTGCTCCAGAATACGAGCAGTAAATCAAGGTGAATATATAAAGATCAATATCAGAAGTGTTAGAGATAATTCATTATATAAGTTAGCTAGGCAACTAGCTATACAGGCGCTTGGATGATGGTGACGATTGACTAAATTGACTTGATAATTATACTAGACATAGATCTCATCTCATCTCGTAGATACTATACTCGGTACCTTACCTGCTGTATTAAACAATCGAGTTTCAAACAAACTCCTTCCTAGTATCTCGGTTCAATTGCAGCTCTACGTGCACCTTATAAATACACTTAGGATGGCAAACAGTAGCTATGAACCAAGGACACACTTGGACTTCATAGTTCATATGCATGAATGCAATACTGGCTCGTTTGCAATTAACAGAGACATTTTTTATGGGAGATTGACATCACAAGTAGTTTATAGAATAAAGCATCTCGCTATTTTTATTAATCTCCAGCCTAAGATTGTGTCATTTTGGTCCGCAAGCCAGAATCCAGTCTTAAATCCATTATGCCTATTAGTCCAGATTAAAAGATTTTTTCAATGCAGTGAGTACTAATTGATCAGCAAACTAGACAATACAAGGAGAGCATTCTGTTCAATAATATCTACATATGTTCGACCACTGCCCTCATTAGCTGCTTGGTTTATCTATCCTACATGAAAATCCATTTATAGAATTCTTCAGATCACTTTTCTAAATCACTCAATCGTCTCAAAATAAATACTTTCTAATGTTATGTCCTTTTCAAACAATTGGATGTCCACCGTTCTTCATCTTACTCAAGTAGACAAACAATTTATTAAAATAAACAGGAAAAGAAGAAAAAGAAGAAAGGATGCATTGATTTGGAACTTAAAGGAAAATACACAAAGGCAGGCAGGATCGGCTTGCGCAATCCACAAATGCAAAACTCTGCCGCAAAAGTGAAAGCTAAAGTCTTGATTATGATAAACCCCTTTCCAGACCCCCAAAAAAAAAAAAAAAAAAAACTTTCTTCCTCTATCTAGCATAAACCCATTTATTGTTACGTTTCTACATTCAATATTTTAAGATTCTACATACACACTTTACAAATTCGACTGCAACAAGTTCCATCGGGATTCCGGTAAAAAAGAAAAAAATTGAAACAAAATCAAAGCACCATAACCTTACAGGATTATTTAGGTTTAGCTGAGTTACATGAAATTCATCGGCGAAAAAGTGATTTGAATTAAAATTCAATCCATAAACAAGAGACGATTCATGAACCACTGAATGATAGGAAAACAAATAGCTATAGAATTCAATGAACAGTGAAAATGGAGACTGTGTACCTTCGGAGATGCGAGTGGAGGATCGGCAAAGAAAATTTGGGAGTACTGGATTAGCAAGAAACTTTTGCTTGTGGCTTCTACAGTTGTTTGGGCTAAAGATATTGGGCTCAAAATTTTCAAGTTATTTCACTTAACAAAGATTTCGTTCTCAAAATTTTCAAAATATTTCACTTGATAAACTTTATATATACAAGTTATTTAACTTAATTAACTTTTATCACGAGCTACAGAGCTAAGAGTAATATCAAGTTCAAATTTGACTCGTTTAATCACGATTCAAATAGCTCACGATCATAATCATGATTCGAATAGCTCACGATCGTATCCTAACTCACTTACATGCTTAGATGTTTGTCACATTCTGGTTTGAAAAAGTCCAAACAAATTTAGGCACTATAAAATGTTATTTCGAAACTATAACTAAATAATTAATATGATGTATAAAAGAATTCTTATATCTCAAATCAATTAGTTTAATATTTAATGTAAGTTTAATTGAAATCTTTATCATTGTTTTATATCAAACATACGACCTAATTATTGTGGACAACCATGCATTTATGATATTAAATGTGTTATAACCTATCGAAATATTAGCATGTGATTAAATAATAAGAGCAATTATTCAGATTAATGAATTATTAGTAATACGGGCAATTCTGTGTCATATTGGATCTATTGTTGGAATACTCAATTAGGAAAAACATAATTATAATTTGATCCGATATTTTCTTATATGGGCCAAATAAATGGAAGTTATGGAACATTTGAAACTCAGATTTAGTGGGCCTTTCCTGTGTATAAATACTTAAAAATATATTCTCAGATATAGATAAAATATTTATAAGTTTCATGAGTTTCTAGCGATAAATCTTATAAAAGAGTGGTTTGCAAAAAGAAAATCTTATACAAGAGTATATTATATAAATACAATACAGTTTATTCTATTTTTTGTTCAATTAATACATAAACTTTTTAAAGACCGCGTTACAGTGGATTCGAACCTAATATCTTTAGCCTCAATCATTAACAACTCTACCATTAGGTCATCACACACACACGATTATTCTAAATGTTTTTTTTTTGTCAATTTAATACAGAAATTTAAAGGCCGCGTCACGGTGGACTCGAACTCGAGACCTTTGGCCTCGGACATTAACCACTCTACTACTAGGCCAACACACGCACACGATTATTCTAAATGTTGATATCAAATAATGTTCATTAATTGAATTCCATGCTCGACAACATTATAATGTATGGGGCGGTCTCTTGTGCGCGCGCACAATGAGACCCCCTAATTAATTACTTAATCAATTAATTAATTGTAATTAATTAACCCTAATTAATTAATTAAATTAATTCTAATTAAAATTAATTAGTTTAATAAATTTTAATTGTAAATTAATAAATAATTTAAATTAATATATCTTAATTTTGAATTAATAAACTCTAATTGTAAATTAATAAACCCTAATCATGAATTAATAAATCCTAATTTTGAATAATAAACCTTAATTTTGAATTAATAAACCCTAATTATGAATTATTAAATCCTAATTTTGAATTAATAAACCCTATTTGGATTTAATAAACCCTAATTTTGAATTAATAAACCCTAATTGAAAATAATAAACCCTAATTTTGAATAATAAATCCTAATTTTGAATTAATAAATCCTAACTTTGAATTATTAAACCCTAATTGTGAATTGATAAACCCTAATTATGAATTAATAAACCTTAATTATGACTTAATATATTCTAATTTTGAATTAAAAATTATAATTGAAAATTAATAAATTTTATTATAAATTAATAAAATCTAATTATCCTTACTCATCATAATTAATATATAATTATTTTAACAAAAAATAAGGATGAGCTCACGGTGAGACGGAGCTCACCCAAGTTTTTGTCATAATATATAGGTATATGAATGTGTTGCTGCCTTTAAAAAAACCAAAAAATTGCAACATTTTACCACATTTAAGCTAGAAAAATTATCATCATGAACACATAATTCATTGTATAATTACTATAATTGAAAAAATAGATTATTACTATTATTATTATAGACGGGTTGCTGTTGTCAAATCTTAATCAAGACATTCATAATTGTTGATGCAAGATATTTCAGTAACTACCATTGTACTTGATTCAGTCCTGAAAAATTAAAATTAATATGTTCTCCTTTTTCTTGAGATATGATGCGTTTGAAATGATGTTACAGTTTAAGTAGTGATAAACACATTAAATGAAACATAAAATTACTTAGAAAATTTGATGTGACACATGGAGATTCCCGAAAATTAAGAATTTTTATAGAATATGATATCTAATGAATTGTAAAAAGTACTAGAATAATTCTCCAAGGTGGGTTAGAGTATCTAATAATGCAATAGTTTCCTGCTTCTGATTTCTCTCTTAATTATTTGGTTATGATGATGATTCTCTTACACAGGGGTCCTGAGCAACTTCATAACAACAAATATATATATATATATATGTGTGTGTGTGTGTTGAGGTTCACGTTAAAAATAATTTTTAATGTGAATATTAAGAACAAGAAAAAATTGATGTAAACAAAATGAATTCGTTATAAAAGTTAATATATCCATATGAAAGTTACTAAATCCAAAAATTCGGATTTTTCATTCAGGTTCAAATCTCATGAGGGTTTTAAAAAAAAATAAAAAAAATTGATTCAATAACTTTTCAAGCGAATTCATCAATTTCACTGCGAATCATCATTTTTAAGACTCACATTATAATGATAAAAATAATTCTTACGCTAATCCTCTCATTTATATATATTTGTTTCGATAAGTATCTCAGTTTTTGATACCTTTTGATCCCCTCTCATTTCTCTCACTAAAATAATTAAGCTTTTTCCGTTGTTCATTCGTGTTATTTTAATATGATATATATTAAAAAAACTAAGTAGTTTGTTTGTTCCTTTCCCAATAATAGTATGAGGGCAAAGTTTCATCGAAAAGTTTGACCGACTATTTTGCTTTGCACAACTTTTACTTTTTTCTTGACTACGAATAAGTGCAAGTGTGTAAATTTCTATAGTCCATCACTCCATCTTACCAAAAAGAAAAAAAGAAAAGAAAAGAACACTATTGAGTTTTTTGCATAAATTAAGGATAGGATAGGTCTTATGGTACTATCAAATAAATAGATGTAACTTGAAAGATATAACCCCCTCTATAAATTAGAAGTTACCCACTATAAAATTACTATCAAACAGCAAAATTAATCTAAAAAGAGATAAAGTAATAGTTAATATATATTAGAAAATCTTGGTTGAGCTATGATATGGTCTCGCAATAAACCAACTTAAATTCTCTTTGGGACGACCTAGTCGTAACGTGTGTTCACATGACCAAAATGTCATATGTTCAAACCCCACTAACGTCTTTTTAAATCTGAGTTTGTCACATCTAACGCGTACCGAAATTAGTGGCTAAAGATTTCTCATAAATTTAAATATATAAAAAAAAAACCAATTTTAAAGAAAAAAGAAAAGGAAAAAAAGCCCTAACCCCACCTAACCCTTCTTTTTCTTGGTGTAATTCTTGAAGGACCTTTTTCTTGTCTTCTTCTTCTCTTGTGAGACTTGGCACGTGACCAGAAGTTGCACGTGCACTGTATACAAAATACTAGATAACATATATACAGGGAGAGAAAGAGATCTAGAGAGAGAGTGAGAGAGATAAAAAGGAAAAGGGTGGAAATTTTGGGGTGTGTGTATAAAAAAGTGAAGAGTCTGTGGATGATGAGGTGAAGATATAGTATAGGAAGATGAATGTTTTCATGTTGCTTAACAGCCCAGTTTTTTGAAAGTTGGGAAAGGAAAAGGGTGTAATTTTGTAGTCATAGATTTCTTCTTGATTTAGTCTTTTTAGTGCACTTTATTGACATTATTTTTGGTATTACGCTTTATTGACAATTTAAAACATTGATTAATACAAATGAGAATATAGCAACTTTACATCTATACATGTAGGCCTACAGTTCTATTTTTTTTTTTCTCAAAGACCTTTGCTTTAATGGAAGGTTCAAAATTCTTACCAATCATCTTCTCTTTCCTTGAGTTTCCTACAAATTTGGTTGTATGATTAGATACTCCTCTGATTAATAGCTTATTATATATGTACTAATTAGTAATTAGTGCTCATGATGGGGATAAGATGTGTGAGAATTTTTTTTGTGCTTCAATATTTGATTTAATATATATACTCTGTGTATCATGATTATGTGAGGTATGTTAAGTGTATAAAAAATGTGTGGAGCTAAATAGACTTGTTTTTGTTTAGGAGACTTATATGAGTACTCATACTATTTTGAATTATATTTGTAAGAGTAAATAAATATATAATGAATGTCTTTATTACAGAATAAAATAGGATTTCTTGAGTTGTCTTTATGAAATTATATTTGTAAGAGTAAATAAAATATTATATGTAATGAATGTCTTTATTACAGAGTAAATAAAAAATATTTGTAAGTGTGCTGGCCTAGTGATAGAGTGATTAATGTCTGAGGTTAAAGGTCTTGAGTTCGAGTCAGTGTGACGTGGCCTTTAAATTTTTAATTTAATTGACCAAAAAAAGAAAACGATTTATTCTTAACTAAAAAGGTTACCAAATTCATAAATAAGTCTTTTAAAGAGCTTATGTGCTTAGTATTGGTATTAGCAATTTAATTTCCATTATGAAAATGTCTTGTCCACAAAAATGGAATATGTTTAATTAATAACTTAATATTTAGAGGTAATTATTGAACAAATTAAAAAAAAAGGTAAATGAGTCATGAATATAATGCTCGATATCATATCAGCGAATTATTTTCCATTTCTTGCCTCATTGCATAACCTGTCAAAGAAAAATCTGTATGTAGTGTGTGTGTGTTGGCCTAGTGGTAGAGTGGTTAATGCTCTAGGCCAAAGGTCTCGGGTTCGAGTCCACCGTGACGCAGCCTTTAAAATTTTTGCATTAAATTGACCAAAAAAAAAGAAAAATCTGTATGTAACATATCTGATGATAATGATTATGAAAGGAAAAAACAAAGAAAAAGGCAAAAACTCAAAAAGATCACAGGGAAATAGACTTTCGTTTTTATTTGTTACATGTTATTCTTTGCGTTATAGTATATATGCAGTATGTGCAGTAACGATGTTATACTATTGTTATACACTAATAAATTTAGGAGCTAGCAAAAAAGGAAATGCAGTAAACATTTGGAATGTGCTTTGAGATGTACTCGACTTGAAATCACCCAAAAAACTTTTATCATATATAGGGGTTGGATCCAGTGAGAACTCATCATTTTTTAAAGCTTGAGAACTATGCACAGACGTATAAAATTGATGAACAAAACTTATAAAGTTATGCACAACGAAAACATTCTAAAACTATTGCACAAAAAACAATTTTAGAAAGTTTTCGTATGCACAACTTTATACCGTTCTATGCATCATCTTTGTCAGTTTTATGCATAGTTCGCAGAGTTCGCAAAAAAAATGTAGTTCTCATTTGATCCACTCCATATATATATATATATATATATATATTCAAATGAGAATCACTTTTATCCTAAAAACTAAGAACCAAATGAATTTGCTATGAAAATTGATGAATCCGTTGAGAAAGTTATTGAATTCCAAAATTCAAAAATTTTCATCCGGGTTCGAATCCCATGAGGGACGACAATTCTATTTTTTTGGATTTAGTAACATTCCCATCGGATTCATCAATTTTCACAATAAATTCATCATTTTTTGGTTCTCACGATAATAATGGTTCTTAAGTTAACGCTCTCATATACTCCCTCCGTCCCCCATATTCCTTCCTAGGAATATGTGGTACGGATTTTAATAAAAGTTGTTGAATGTATTGTGAGTGGAATAGGGTACCACATTAATGTAATATTAAATTAGTTAGTGTTGGGCCATAGGTGGTAAAAGGTGTAAATAAATAGGTTGTTGAGAGTAGAAAAAAGAAATAGTGGTGGACCATAAGTGGTAAAAAGTGTAAATAAAGAATATTATTGAGGATAAAATTAGAAAAATAGTTTCCATAAATAGATAGGAAGGAAATTGAGGGACGTCCCAAAAAGAAAAACTAGGAAGAAATATGGGAGACGGAGGGAGTATATATATATAAATGGATCAAACTAGAACTTCCGTTTTTTTGAAAAGTAAGAACTAATGAAGTTCATTCATTTTTTATTTTTTGTAATCTAACTATCAATATATATATATATATATAGAGAGAGAGAGAGTTTGGTTCAAATAAGAACCATTCTTATCCTAAAAACTAAGAACCAAATGAATTCGTTATGAAAGTTGATGAATCCGTTGAGAAAGTTAATGAATTCAAAAATTTAGAATTTTTCACCAGAGTTCGAATCCCATGAGGCGAAAATTCTATTTTTGGATTCGATAATTTCCCAATGGATTCATCAACTTTCACCGTGAATCATCGGTTTTGGTTCTCATGTTCTCACAATAAAAATGGTTCTCACGTTAACCATCCATATATATATATATATATATATATATATATATATATATATATAATGGAAATGGGTTGTGGTGATTCGAACAAGTATAGAAGTGTTTGATGACAGAAACATTAGAAACAACATTTTTGGGTCTGTTTGAACCCACATTTCGCTTTCATGAAATAAATCGTTCACCTTCTTTTACTACCTATATTTACACATACAACATTCGAATTTTTGTTTGCATTTTGTTTGCGTGTGACAGACACAGCAGTTTCAGATAATCGAGAAATTTATTGGCAAATCTTAATCATAATCAGAAGTGGCATGATGATATATAGCCTTATTTTTTCCAACTTTTATCACAAGATAATAATAGTAGTAGCATATAGCATATATAGCACCTAACCATATAGCTATATTAGAGCAATAATGGGACTTGAATATAACATAGGAAAATTCGTGAAATCCTAAGTTCATATTTAGAGTAAGTCTATATTAGTATATTACTCAAAACAAATTAAGTTATAGGACAGCTTGTTGAAGATACGATCATAGAAGTACGTATGATACATTAATGCATTGATCAGACAAGTCCCAGAAAACAAAAATACAAGAAATTTTGCCCAGGCTGTAAGCTGTCTGAGTTTTCCTCTCACTCCAACTGCAAAAAGATAAGTTTCAGGTTTAGGTTCTCTCTCTCTCTGTGTGCGCATTAATTTATCTGACTGAAACTATCAGATACTCGAACAGAAAGAGAGATAAAAAACGATCAAAAGATAGGAGTTGAGATCCAATCATCACCGGTGTTTGAAAGTTTCAAAAAATAGACAAAAAAAACTCATTATCATGGATAATACGATGATCAGCCGTCTTAATTAATCTCTTCACTCTAACCAAAACCCAGCTGCAGCAATTGCTGTGGGAAGAAGATGAATAACCGAAGCTGCTACAGTCGTATTTACACACAGTACTCACGTACTCACAAACTAACACAAACACCTTTTTCCAAGATCATAAAGATTGATTAAAACATAAATATTTTAGGAGAAACTAGACAAAGATACAAGATATCAATTTTTTCCCCTTGGTTTGGTGAGTGTGACGAGAGAGAGCTAGCATGGAGAAGGAGGCATGAGATTGAATCCTAAGTCATCCTTTTCGAGAACCAACCTCGTCTTGTTCGTCGCTGCCGCCGTCGTATAATTACACTCCGGGTGCAATCTCTTCTTGGACGACAGCGGCACGCCAAAGAGCTTCGTCCGGCACGGTTGGCTGTCGGCGGCCTCGTGCACCATCGTGAGGCTGCTCTGCGAGGTCTTGCTCGGAGACGACGACGTGTTAATCACGCTGAACGAATTGGGAACTTGTTTAGGGTTTCCTCCATTCATCTGTTGGCCGTATCCGATCAGATTACCCAACGGCTTATGCAGCACTGCGGCAGCCGTAGATGGCGGCGACGAGGTCGAAAGAAATAGAGATGAATGATGGTATGAATTGCTCGGAGCTACGGGTTTGACGTGGTTTTGGACGAAATAGATAATGTCGTTGTATAATTTCCTCATGTGTGCGAGCTCCGACATGAGCATGCTGTTGTTTCTCCTCAGCCGCTCGTTGTCCTCAGAGAGCGCTGTGAATGTGGCGGCGGCGGTGGTGCTGTGGTATCCGCCGCCGGAGGGGGACGCGAGCTGCTGCGGCGGCGAGTCACCCCACGGCTGCAGCTCGTCCGAATCAGGCGGGGAGATGCTGACGCGGCTGGGGTAGGGAAGAAACCCTGGCCTGTGATCGGGTGGTGGTGCGCCGGCACCTGCGGCTGGGACGTTTTCCGGCGGTGGATCTCGCACAGTAAATGCTTCTCCCCCTTCTTGAAAAACTCGTTCGCGAACTCCCATCTATCAGGGACGATCTTTCTGAAACCCTAGATCGTTCAAAAACACGAGTTTGTGAGAATGTTTGTCATTCATATACATGCAAAAGCACAATCTAATATGAAATGAATCTCACATAGGTGTTGAGCTGGCGGACAAAGCTGGAGAAGTTATTGTGCTTGAAGTAGTTGGGGAGGAGGTCGCGGGCGAACTCCGACGGCCGCCACACCACGAAGGTGGATTCGTCCTCGCCCCACGACACGATGTGGTCGGTGGCGGGGTCGTCCACGAGCTGGTATGTCTTGGTCAGGAACGGCGCCGGAACTGATTTCTGCGAATCTAAGGAGAGTAGTATGCCTTGGCAAGTATCCAGCATCAACGCCATGGATAGATAGAATATTGAGTTTGAGAGTGGAAAAAGATGGATTTTTGTATGGGGCGTTTTTGAGGTGGGAGAGATGAAATTTTTATATTTACCAAGGAGACCTCGGGAGGAATATGTGTCTGTCTGTCTGTCTAAAACTGTGAAATAAGGGCCTTTCAAGACAAACCCGTGACAATCTCTCTCTCACTCTACGTTTAATTAATACTTAATTTTTTAATTGAGAAATCACGCAGAAGAGGAGAGGGGAGTGGTGGAACAGAATGACGGTGGCGCCCCTCTCTTCCTTTTCCTTGTCCTTTTTTTCAGGAAAATATAACTTCTTTTCTTCTTTTTGTTTGTTTATTAGTATCTTTTAAACACTGATACTGCTCTTTTGCTGCTTCATCATTTGCCACTGTTTCAACATAGCGAAGGAGATCACGGCAACGACGAGGAGAACCTCCCGCTCGCGGTGAACGCCAGCGAGCCCGTCTGCGCGTCGAGGCGTGGCGCATAGCGGAGCGGTTCGCCAAGCGCGAGCAGCGGGCGAAAAGCGTGAAGGCGATGATCGAGAAGCAAAGCGTAATCCGGTAGAAACCAAAGAGAAGAGATCTCGCCTACATTAGAGAAGCTCGATGACGAGCAACAAGTAGCTTCGGTATTATAACCGACATGTCAATCCGACAATTCCAAGTAGGCGACCTCATCTTTTGATTTATTTGCTCCGTGTCTTGCATATTTCATTTGTCATTTATCGTACTACCTCTTCCCATCATACTATACCCCTACGGAGGATGAGCGATACCCTCTTCGGAGGACGAACTATACCTCTTTGGAGGATGAACTATACCCTCTAAGGAGGACGAATTCCCTCGGCGGAGGTCGATTACATTCGTTTCATACGAATGTAAATTTAAACAGCGCATGCCTACATACGAGATCGAGACTACCTTCGTTTATTTGAGCGTTCTCTATGTAGATGAAGGGACCACCCTCCCGGCGACCTCGGCAAAAGCAGAACCATGCCTACATACGAGATCGGACTACCTTCGTTTATTTGAGCGTTCTCTATGTAGATGAAGGGGACCACCCTCCCGAACGACCTCGGCAGCAGAACCATGCCTACATACGAGATCGATTACCTTCGTTTATTTGAGCGTTCTCTCTATGTAGATGAAGGGACCACCCTCCCGACGACCTCGGCAAAAGCAGGAACCATGCCTACATACGAGATCGGACTACCTTCGTTTATTTGAGCGTTCTCTCTATGTAGATGAAGGGACCACCCTCCCGACGACCTCGGCAAAAGCAGAACCATGCTACATACGAGATCAGTTACCGTTTATTTGAGCGTTCTCTATGTAGATGAAGGGACCACCACTCCCGACGACCTCGAAAAAAGGGAACCATGCTACATACGAGATCGACTACCGTTTCTTTCGAGCGTTCTCTATGTAGATGAAGGGGACCACCTCCCGATAACCTCGAAAAGCGAGGAACCATGCCTACATACGAGATCGACTACTTCGTTTTTTTCGAGCGTTCTCTATGTAGATGAAGGGACCACCCTCCGATAACCTCGGCAAAAACGATCGGAACCCGTACCCCGTGCGAGCGGATACCTTCGTTTATATCGAAGCGGATACTCTACGAGGACGAACTACCTTCGTGCGAGCGGATACCTTCGTTTATATCGAAGCGGATACTCTCTCGAGACGAACTACCTTCGTGCGAGCGGATACCTTCGTTTATTTGAAGACGGATACTCTCTACGAGGACGAACTACCTTCGTGCGAGCGGATACCTTCGTTTATATCGAGCGGATACTCTCTCGAGGGCGAACTACCCGTGCGAGCGGATACCGCCGTTTATTTCAAGACGGATACTCTCGAGGGCGAACTACCTTCGTGCGAGCGGATACTTCGTTTATATCGAAGCGGATACTCTCGAGGGCGAACTACCGTGCGAGCGGATACCGTTTATTTCGAGAAGACGGATACTCTCTCGAGGGCGAACTACCTTCGTGCGAGCGGATACTTCGTTTATATCGAAGCGGATACTCTCACGAGGACGAACTACCTTCGTGCGAGCGGATACCTTCGTTTATATCGAGAGCGGATACTCTCGAGGATGAACAACCCGTGCGAGCGGATACCTTCGTTTATATCGAAGACGGATACTCTCACGAGACGAACTACCGTGCGAGCGGATACCCGTTTATATCGAAGAGCGATACTCTACGAGGCGAACTACCTTCGTGCGAGCGGATACTTCGTTTATATCGAAGACGGATACTCTCACGAGGACGAACTACCTTCGTGCGAGCGGATACTTCGTTTATATCGAAGACGGATACTCTCACGAGGACGAACTACCTTCGAATGCGAGCGGATACCTTCGTTTATATCGAAGCGGATACTCTCACGAGGACGAACTACCTTCGTATGAGCGGATACCTTCATTTAGAAGACGGATACTCTACGAGGATGAATTACCTTCGTTTAATACGAGGGCGAGCTACGCCTCGAGACCGATGCACCTTCGCAGGCGACGCAGCCCGCCGCGCCGATCCGCCTCCGCACCGACCTCCGCCTCCCGCCCGGTCCTCCACTGACCACGGCGCCGTCGTCTCCGCCTCCGCCTTCCGCAGTCGACCTCGGCCTTAACCGACCTTGGCCTTCGGCCGTCGTCGAGCTCGGCCTCCTTCTTCGTCGCATCCCGAGCGCCGCTTTCGGCCTCGACCTCGACACTAAATTACATATTCGACTTGGCGGCGGTGAAGCGGCGGCGTACAACTTTCGCGCACAACGCCGGAAGGTGAAGCGGCGGCGTACAACTTTGGCAACGCCTCGGAAAGGTGAAGCGGCGGCGTACAACAACTTGACGCGCCTCGGCAAGGTGGCGCCTCGACAAGTGAAGCCGGTCGAAGACCCGACGCGCCTCGGCGGTGAAGCCGGTTAGAGAGACCGCTTAACGCGCCGTCGGTGAAGTCGATCGAGAAGACCTCGGCATAGCGCCCGGCGGTGAAGCGGTCGAAGACCTCGACTTAACGCCTCGGTAGGTGAAGTCGATCGAAGACCTCGGCATAACGCCTCATCGGTGAAGCTAGTCGGAAGACGCCGGCTAGCGCCCGGTGAAGTCGATCGAAGACCTCGGCATAACGCCCGTCGGTGAAGCGGTCAAAGACTTCGGCATAACGCCTCGTCAGGTGAAGCCGGTCAAAGACCTCGGCATAACGCCTCGACGGTGAAAGCCGACAAAACTGGGTATAAGCGCCGTCGGTGAAGCCACCCGAGACCTAGGTATAACGCTCGTCGGTGAAGCGGTTACTCGAAGACCTCGGCATAACGCCTCGTCGGTGAAGCCACCGAAGTTAAATATTCGACTTGGCGGCGGCGTATTCGACTTCGACCAGTGGAGCCGGCGACATACGACTCTATTGGATATATACATTCTTACAAAATTTCCAATAATTGCTCCAAATTATCATATTATTGAAAAAAAAAACTTTAAATTGTAAGTAATTGTAATAAGAACATACGAGGGGCAATTTAGTCATTTGAGTCTAGATATTCCCTTTTTTCCAAGGCTGGTAATTATTATTACACGAGTGATTATATATAAATGAATAAGAAAAGGAGAAATATTGGAAGGGGAAGAAGAAGAAGAAGGTGGTGGAATGAGTTCACGTCAAGTGACATAGTTTTGTAGGTTTCCCGTTGTTGTTTAATGGCGCACACACACATTACACGCACTGTCCTCTCTGAGAGTGGCACACATTTACGAATCCCAAACCTGGATCATATAATATATCTGTATCGATCTCTGCTGCACGTTGTATAAGGTAAAGCCACACTTCGAATTACGTGATGGGATTTAAAGCCTGTACATTTTTTGAGTGACGACATTTCCTTTTTCCTGCTTCTTCTTCTTCATTGCTTCTTCTCCTCTTCTCCTCTTCTATTTCAGAAATATCCCAAACTCCAATAAAAGCACGATCCATTATATGTATATATTCTCTGTTGCCTCTTAGCTTTCCTTGTGGCTTCTCTTTCCTGCCCAGAATACACACACTTCCTAGTTATATTTCTTTGACCATGCGATATTTGGCTTTCATTTTGCTGAGGTGGCTCACGAGTTTGAATTACTGGCCCCAAAAGTTTCCATAAATATAATATATATATACCATGTATATAGCGATAATTTTAAAATAATTATTTTACTAAAGAAAAAATAGCTACAACTATAATACCCACTCCGTCCAAGAAATTTGTTTACAGGCTTTAGTAGCACGAATTTTAATAAATCGTAATGAATGTAAAGTTAGTGGAGAAGAGACCCACAATTGTAAGAAGTATTAGGTGAAAAATGAATAAGTTAATATTAAGTGAAATTAAAAAGGTGGATCATAACAGTTTTTTTGTAAATAAATGGATAATATAGAGGAAAAGTTAGGAGGATTATGTGAGATCCATATTCGTAAGAGGAAACTAAATGTTTTTTGTGGACGGTCAAAAAAAGAAACAAGTAAACGAATTGCATGACAGAGAAAGTAATATATAAAAATTAGTCAATATTATTGAAATACTTTTTCGATAAACGAATAAAAAAATGCGCCAAAAAAAGAAGTGTTCGTTTATTGCTATAACAATTTAAAATACTACCAGGTTATAAAAAGTTAAGAGAAACACAAAATCCAACAAGCATGCATATTGCTAGTTTAGTTTTTAAATTAAATTTAACATTTTATTCATACAAAGAAGTATCTAACAATACATTTGTGACTTAAATATGTGCTCGGATAAAAAAAGAACATGGCAAAACAAAAATATTATGCGGTCAGTTGGCGAACGGAGCGGCCACGGCTCGCAAGCCAAAAATGGCGATTTCCCGCGACCACCGTTGCTCCCAAAGACGGACAAGGCAGCGGCCACGGTAGTGAGTTGTTTTCAAGGCTATTGGCCGTGGTCGGCTAGGTCACGAGCGGTGACCACGGCCCAAACGTGTCTTGATTTGAAATTTTGCGACTTTTCCAATTTTTCCACTTCTGCTTGTATTTTTGAGACCTAATAGGATTTATGTTCATGTTCGAATTCAATAGATCTTCTCCACCTATAAATGTGTCTCTTTACACTATCACTGGGTTAAAATTCTTGTTCCCTTTTCATATTTTCTAAAGATTACCTTTATTTTAGCTTCAAGCAAATAAGTTAGAGATTCAAGTTAAAGATTTATATTTCAAATTCTTCAATGTGAAATTTCTACATAAGTCTTATTTATTTATGCATTTAAATCATTTTTTTTGTATTTTTCTTATTTAATTTATGTTATGGATAGCTAAACTTTTCATTGATGCTATAGTTTTATGAGTTAGTAGGAATCTATATGATTGATCTGTTGGGCCTATTTACCTATTAAATCATGATTTATGAATCGTGATGTTATTTTCATGTGTAAATAATTGGTCATTATTGGTACATGTTAGTTACCTAATTAAATACCTAACGGGTTTAATTGTGAAATCGAATTCATGAATTCATAATACGGTTAATCTAAATACTTAACATGTTTAGAATTAATTGTAAGAGAAATAATCTTTGTGAGCTACTAGGAGTTGATGCACATTTCTTGAGACCTAATGTAGATAGAAATTGTGTTAATCTAGTGCCACAAGCTGCTCAGGAGAGAGATTGTGGTTAATTGTGTGATTCTCTATCTGAACTGAATTAAATTGGTTAATAAGACATTAGATTGATCATGTGATTTTTTGTTGAATTTATACATTACATAGGGTCAGTCTTTTATCTTGATATCTTTTCAAAATCTATTTTTTAATATACATACATATATTAAAAATCTACACCTTTGTTTTAGTCTATATGATTCTGAAACTTTGTGTTTATTACTTGTTTTGTTTTAGTGTCATCAGTTCATGTGATACAATTATTATGTCTGCTAACTGACTATAATATGCACCGTTAGTTATAGTATTTTATTGCTAGAAAATTAGTTATCAACATCCAACATCTTAGTTTTATACTCTAAAACATTTCATAATATATAGGAGCTTATAATCTCTTTAATAAACCAAATCTTAATATAAAAATACATTTATGATTAAATGGAGGGAATAGAAATCGAAACACATTCCGTTTGGCCCAGTAGAACTGATATATGTCATATTAAATAAACTTCATCTCATTTCAAAAATTAAACTATGAGAAATAAGTATCATTTGATATCTAAAAGTAATGTAAATGATTCTTTTAATGGTGATAGTATATTGATTAACAATAAAGTTATACGGCCACATTATGGCTGACCACACACCCTTTTCCCATATATTCTGAAAAATATTAAATTATTAAATTTAAATTTAAAATTAAAAGTTTCTTTCGATAGGTGCAAAATTGTAATTCCATAAGATGGTTTTAATGTAAAACCAATTTTTTAATAGATCAAAAATTAAATAAATGATTTTTTCATTTAATAAAGTTGATTATGGTCGGCCACATTATGGCCGAATAGCATCACTCATTGATTAAACCCTTTTTTTCTAGAACAGGGGAAACCCATTGTTTTAAAGAGTTAAAGTCATGATCAAGCCGGAGTAACTTTAACTTTAAGAAGATTAGAATGTGCATGAAAATCTGACCGATTAAAAGGTTAATTTATTTATGTATATTCATTTTATTTTTCTTATCCTATTTTTACATGGTGTCATAAAAAGCAAAAGCCACTGATTAAATTTGGATGAATTACAGTAGGAGTAGGGGCAGTGAAAATGGCTCGTGTGTAAAGCAAAACAATAGGAAAATGATGAGTAATAATTTGAGCAAGATACCCAGGTGATTATTTTGATGATGGCAGTGTGATACTCATAATAATGAGAAAAAGTTATGTACATCTTATACTTCCCCACGCTTATGATTACAATCTATCTTTACAATATTTGTGGCTGTTCTCCATATTATCCTATGTTACCCAATTTGTGAGACAATCTAACATCAACTTTCTTGAACTTGCTGTTACATGTCTTGCCTAAGAAGCCAATTTTTTTTATACACATACCTACCTATTTAAATTTCTTCCTCCTAATTATTTTGTCGCCCTTTAAATTTGAAAACTTAATGTTTGATAGGAGATGAGTAAATTCTACTTGAAACTCTAATTAACCACTAATTGATAATTATTGTGCACATGGCAGCACCCTCGTTTTCTCCTAATGTCTATAGACTATAGTTGTTTCTATTTGAATTAGCATTTTACATGTAATTGATTATACATGTAACATTGGCTTGAAAACAATTCAAGATTCAACCTGGCCATCATGTTCAATGAAAAGAAGAGAGGCCTAAATTAATGCATCAATCACTAATCTTAAATTGGCGAACAAATTAATGGTGCAACTTTTGTCTTGTTACATTTGTCACATTGATTGATAATGTAAAAAAATAAAAATAAGGAGAGGGAAAGAAGGTAGTGACCTTTTGAAATTTGAGAAGAAACAGTGTCAGATATTCAATTGCATGTTCTCTATTAGATCTCTAATTGAGTTTATTCACACACATATTTATCTCTCACTTGTGCGTTGCAGCGGCTGACATGGACACTGAAAAACTAGGGGTGAACAAAATATCCGAATCGAATATCGATCCGAACCAAATCGAAATTTAAAATTCGGTTTGGATTTTTCGGATTTTCGGTTCGGATCAGATTGATATTTTTCAAAATTTTGGATTTTCGGATCGGATCGGATTGGATTTTAATCCGAAAAAATCCGAAAATCCGAATTATATATAATTTATATATAATAATAATATTTTATTTAAATATTTTTAAATCTAATATAAATATATATATAAGAATTAACAAAAAGTGGTTTCGGATTTTCGGATTTTTCATAATTTGGGATTTTCGGTTTGGTTCGGATATTTTTATAACATTTTCGGATTTCGGATTTTCGGATAGGATTGTTTTGTTCTCAAAATTCGGACTTTCGGATCGGTTCGGATTAGGCAAAAAATCCGAACCGAAATCCGAATGCTCACCCCTATGAAAAACCCTCCATTTTTTTCATGGTTTTTCTTCTGAATTGATGCTCTTCTCGTGATACTTTCTTTGGATTTTTGTTTATTTATTCCTAACCATCAAAATCCTTCATGTTACATGCCCACATGACACACACATATATATATAAGGGGAATATCTCACATGTTTCATCAATCTAGAGGTGTTTCATACGCAAATAAATTTAACCTCTTCTTGTGGTCCCTCTTCGTGAAATTCAAATTTAAGATTTTTGATCTCACGAATAATCACTGTGCAACTAGATCATTCTGAAGGGATTTATTGGACACTTTTGGTCTAGTATATATTAGGATGATTTGGTAATAAAGTTCGATTTTTTTTTAGTTCATAACTTATTTTCCAAAAATTCAAATATCTAATGAAGTGTAGAATGCAAAATGAAAATGAAAGGAATGAGAAGATTTTGTTATTCCTTATAAATAGGGGAGAGAGACACTTTCTGAAACTATCACAAGGAATGGATCTTGAGGAGCCCACCACCCCACCAACTTCACTCTTTACATATATAGATTCATCTGTATTTATGTATATTCACACGCACACAACACACACTAAGACCGCTATGTTAAAATATACATGTCCACACGTTAGAGAGAGAAGAGGAGGACGAGAGAAGAAGATTCTAATTAAGATTAAGGTATTATATATAAGAAGGTAAGGCAGTGGAATTTGGAAATGAAGTGCAGTGTCACGTGACCACCGCCAATACTCATACGAAGTAAATCTAATAATTTATATTTGCTCAAGTGGTTAAAAGTTAAGTATTGAGTATTAGCAGCAGCAACGTTGGTGTTTCTTTCTCTTCGATATGACTTCTTATGGGCATCAAGTATCGATCTTACTAGCTATTTAATCGACGAGTCACTATAATTTAACTTTGTAGATTCTCATAGGATTGAGACAAGATACTATAGTATCGTTTTTGAGCAAAGAATTAATCTAATATCATAGTAATCATGCTTATATAATGGGGATTATGAGAATTTCTAGGAGAGACAGCTTAAAAAAACCACTCGGACATAATATCGATAAAATAACATTAATAATAATACATAACTGACACTTAAACCTAGAAGTTTCTCTCTCACACATTTTATGTTAGTATGTGTGTGAGGTTGGAATAATAAATTAAACTTAGGCACGTTTGCCGTGCCTAACTAAACGACTAGGAGTAAAAAACGAGAGGAAGAATCAAAAGTGAGAAGCTACAACCTTCTCTCTTCTGTCTCTTCCCTCTCTCACACACTCTCTTTTGCCCATTGTTAATTTATAGGTCTATTTATATATGTGGTCACAACCCAAATACCTTCAACATGTGTACGTGTGTGTGTGAGAGAGAGAAGAGAGTGTGCATATATACTCTTGTTCCAATTCTATTAGCTCTTAACCAACTTAACTAAATCTGTGGGTGCAGGTGTGCATATATACTCTGTGCTGTGTGTGTGTGTGTCGTTTTAGATTTTATTTGAATTTTATTACAACGGATGTTGGATGATGTAAGTTATGTGTGGTCAAAGATGGTCTTCTTGTATAGGGTTTCATGTTTTTTTGTTTAGATTTGGATTAATTGGTGGTCACGAGGGGGGTGGGGTGGTACAGGATACTAGTTTAAGAGAAGGGCACGAGGAAGAGGGAAGTGATATAAATATAAAGGGTAGACTGATTAATATATAGATGTACCTCGAAAATCTGGCAATATTTCAAGCCACATTAATACGTATGAATTAATTGTTGCATCATTTCTAATATATTATTTTCATGTTCGCCATATTGAGTCTCACCTTCAACTTTTTTTTTCTTAGTTTATATTTTTATTCAATTTTAATCGGTTTTTACAATAGACCGAAGATGAACACATGCATTTGATTCCCAAATAATGATTAGTATAATTTATAGAAAAGAACTGCCGAAACGAACAAGGGTCTTTTTTGCCACTTAGGATATCTTTTATTCTAAGCAATATTTAATTTATCGTACCATTTTAAGAGGAAAATTATATTCCTACTATCAAGATATCATACTTATGATATCTTGATATTATATTAATGTTAAAATACAAAATGACTAATACATTACAAACTATTTATGGTACTTAGTCAACCCTTTTGCGAATACAAAATTTTATTAACCACAAATTAGAGTGTCAAAAGGCAACAAATAATATATACACCGAGAAAACAAAAGGAAAATTAATAATGGGATAGTGATTAGACTTGACAGTAACAAGTAAATGGAATAAATTATAATAAAAAAGTGATAGTCTCCATGCAAAAGTCCCTTTAAGAGAAAACACTAGAAAAGCAAAGAAAATTCAATAGCATGGTATCTATGTATGTATAGTATAGGTCCAAAAGGAGTTTTCCGTGCTAAAGGTTAAAGGTATTTAGACTTGCATGGCTCAATTTTATTCTTTTCTAATCAATAAAAGAAAGCCATTTTTAACACTCTTTAGAGATGCATTAAAAGGAGAGAACAACAAGAGTAGTCTTTCTTTTATTTATCTTTCTTGCTTCTTTCTTCCCTTTCTTTTCTCCCTCCTTTTTCTCTTTTTTTTTTTTTGAAATTTTTGGCAAATTCACCTTGAGTTAATTTCTGTAACTTAGCCTACAATCTAATACAGTTCTTTTGTTTTTCTTCATTTACATTTTGATGATAATTTTAACAAATAATATTTTCATTGTGGTCATATACTCACACTAATTATATATAATTAACTTCGAAATTTGAAGGGTTCTTCCTGTGTTCCTAAAGTTTAATAATTTTAATTTGCGATCTGAGATTTTATATACCTAAATGTTAAAACAATCTTATTTTAGTTGGCTATATGAAAATGATTCCCAATAGTATATACCCTATAAATTATGAAAATAATTAATTCTAATAATACCCTTTACTCGCTAAACTCAATGCGGCCAATATTCCCAAGGATTGAAAGCATGAATTAAAATGAATAATTAAATGAATAAAAGGCGAATTAGGGAGCAAAACCAAATAAAATGAGATGCGTGTAAGAAAAAGACAAGATATAAATGGTGGGTTTTGCAAAGAAAATGTGATTTTACAACATAATAGGGGAACATAAAGGCTGTTGGATCACATGGACATCAACTTTCTTTTCTCTCCTTCTGTTTCTCTTCTTTTCATACTGTGGCTGATAAACGTTTATAAGAGAAGAGAGAGGGAGATAGAGGGGAAAAAAGAAATAAAGAAAAAGAAAAAGTTGTAATTACAAATATTGGAGCCCACATTTTTCTCAAGGCTGCTGCTCCAACTTCAAATTCCTCCCCCAATCCAAGGGATTTCCCGATTTCGATTTTTTATTGCAAGAAAATAGCATGATATAAAGACGAAAAAGGAAAAAGAAAATTTAAATTTGGGGTCCCTCCATGGACCATGATCATCTTCACCATCATCTCATGCAGTATTGAAGACCCACCTCTCACGTCCATTTTTTTTACTAACAAAGCGTATTAAAAAGTAGCATTATCATTTTGCCTTCTGATCATCACTATCTACCAATAATTCAAAGTTTCGAAGGTCTTATAATAATTTCGTCTTTTTTTTTTTTTTGAAAAAATATATATGGTTTTTCTTGATGTTGGATTAGGGTAATGAACATCTCATCATATGTTGTATAATTTTATGAGCCGTTGATTGGGGCCATAAATATATTGATTTCTGAGAAAAAGGCACTATTATCGCTATATCATTTGCACTACTACATTGGGTGTTGCTTGGAAAGGCCGGATAGATTGTTATTTTTCATAAATTACTATAGATCATCTTTATTAATTATTATTCTGAGTATAGGGATTAATTAAGTTAATAATTAACTATGTTTAATACTATAGCAAATGCGTCGTAATGATTTATTTACATATATAATGAAGATATTTTTTCCCCAAAATACTGTTAGTATGTATACCGTTATCTTTCTCGTTAATGGGCTCAACGATAACCATAACCGGCAAAATTCATGGCTTTAATCCTTCAAATCACCGACTGATTAATTAGTGCGTAGTTCATATAGACAGGAAATGACGTTTTTGGGACAAGGAAATGACGTGTTTACTAAGTCGTCAATATTAAAGATGTTATGAATACGAGTCATCTTCTACTAATGACATTTAAAAGAAACGACAAACTTAATTGATTATAATCTAAAACTTCGTCAAAGTATGAATTCTTCTACCTCCCATAAAAGGAATTAATTTTAATCCGTCTATTACTTGTCTAGGCGCAAGTAGTGTAGACTTCACAGAAATCTCAAAATATTATTTCATTCTTGTTAATTAACACTGATGTAGTCTAGATAATGGCACATATATAGAGAGGAATGATATCACTCAACGCGTATAGGCAGTGGCGGAGCCAGGAAATATTTTCTGGGGGCCCAATTAATAATAATTTTTAAAAATAATAAAATAAATTTTAAAATAAAATTATAAAATAATAATAATTTAAATAATATAATGAGTTTATTATAATGAAAATGAAAGAAAGATATAGGAAAATAAGTATAGGAAAAGAAAAGAAAAGAAAACTATGTAGCTAAGAGATATCGAACCAAGATCTCTTAAATGAGAGATGAAAATCATGACTTATTAGACTATAATAGATTTAGTTATTAAATGTTAAATATCTATAGAGAGAGCACACATGTTTAGCTAAGAGTTAATTCACATATATAATGTTATTTATATACATATTTTATTTTATCAATATAAAACAAATTATATAAGAAGAAAAAAGAAAAAAAAGATCTCAAAATAAAGAGAAGAAATAGAATAGAAAAAGGGGGGGAAAGGCACAAACTAAAAAGAAAGAAACAGAATAGAAAAAAAAAAGAGAAGAAGAAAGGAAGAGAGAAGAGAAAAGAAAAAAAAGGAAACAAAAAAAAAAAAAGAAAGGGAGGAAAAAAGGAAGATAAAAGAAAAAAGAAAAAAAAAAGAGGAAAACGCAAGAAAAAAGGGAAGAGAAAAGAGAAAAGAAAAAAGAAAAAAGAAGAAGAAGATGAAAACGCTAGAAACGGAAGAGATAAAAGGGAGAGAAAAAAAAGAAAGATGTCACAGCTGAGTTTCGAACGCTGACCTTCATCAATAAAGAAGGATTCACCCAACTAAACGAGCCTATATAAAATGCATTTACATATCTAATATATAGCTTTTAACGTTTAGGCTAAATCAGATAGATCACATCGCATTATTCTTTTTAATTTATCTATTTATCTATATTCTAATATTTTAAAAATTATTATTGGCATCATTAGTTTCACATATTACATAAAAATCAAAGCTCGATTTGCTCTTTTTATTCACTTATTTGATGTTAGAGGAAAATAATAAATTAAGCTTTGATATTTATTTAATTTGTGAAATTAATGATGTCAATAAATTTTTGAAGTACTATTATATAAATAAATAAATAAATTAAATTAAATAATGCTAACATGACATAAATGTGAAAGATGCTCACTAAAAAATTTCACACAAGATTAGCGGCAGATTCCTCTATAGAAAAAGAAAGAGAAAAAGATTAATTAATTCAAATCAGTCTAATACTTGTCTAGCAAGTAGTGTAGACTTTAAACAAATCTCAAAATATTCATTCATTCTTGTTAATTAACACTGATGTATATTTAGATTTAAAACACTCTGTATATATTTAGAATATACATATTTTCTTTAGCGTAAATACCACATCAAATCTCAAACTATTTTAGTACTATCAATTATATCATGAACTATTGATTTTGTATTAATTATGCCATCATTCATTTTTGTATTCCAGAAAGTTTACGTGGTTCTGGATTGACGCGGTATATTTTAACAATTTTTCAAAAAGCTTACATAGCACACGATTTCATTGAATTGTTAAATACATCATTGCAATCCGACGAGCCACGTGGATTTTCAGGAGCCAATAGATGGATGATGGCACAATTGATACAAAATCGACAGTTTAGGATTTTAAAAAATCCGATTCTATGGGTATACTTGATAGTGCTAATGTGGTTTGAGGTTTAAAGTAACATTTATCTTATTTAGGATTTTTAAAGTGATATTTACTCTTTTTTTATTTACATGTATAATTAAAATTTAAAATTGGTGCTCAATTAATCCGAGTGCTTTAATGTACCAAACAAATTAAACAACACATCAGATTTAATAGAGTCCGGTAACATGTAAGTTATTACTCCGTGTCGAATCATTCGTTATCTAATCAGAATAAATATTTAGATATGTTGGTGTTATTCATATATGCATAGATTATTAATGAGAAAATATATATATGCACCATTATCCTCGACAATAATGTGAAGTTTAACTAGAAGTGGAGAAGTTAGTTGAGAATGGAAGAAGGGGCACTGACAAGGACACTTGAATATCTAGAAAACTGTCTTCACCCTTCACTTTTATTCAGCAATACACACACATATCTTTTCATTACATATATGTGCTAGAATGTTTTTTTTTGTGTGTTTTTTGCTTTTATCCATGTCAAAACAAACGAGTGCTATTTTACGTGAAAGTCACCAATTGGGAAAATAAAGACTACCAATTAAATACATTATGAGGTCTCTTGTCTAGTTAATTAAAATAATACTATAGCTGCATTTTTTTAAAGGCGGAGTATGGGTTTGTTTTTCTCTTCCTTCTTTTGTTTTTTTGAAAAAAATCAGATAGTAACACAACCCAATGGTTTTGAAATATGCAATCCAATCAATTCATGGAGTCACTGATTTGATTGAATTTGCATATAATTAAAAAAAGAATGGTGTGTTTGGAACTACTAGTATAGCTCTCTACAACGGGCATTCCAAGTTGTGCAGCTAATTAAAGTTGGGAGTAGGTGCGATGTCAATGTATATATATGATGCTCGACTTTAATTAATTAGCCGGAGAAAAGGGGAAATCTTAACTATTCGTTGTAAATTTTTAAAAAAAGTTTACAGTCGATCATACATGCACATCATATACCTCCCCCACCCATGCATATAAAACGATTCCGTAAATAAATATATAACATCCTTTGATTATAGGGTTAAACGGACAACCTTAAAATCTAAGGATAATAAACGATTTATAATTAATCTAGATTGTTAGATTATAAAAAATAAATGAACCACACTAGTTTTTAGTTTTAAAAAAAATTAGAATTTTCATTTGATCAACTCTCTCTATATATATACACACACAAAAAAAAATTGATTCAGATACATACAATCCTTAACATACATAAATAAGAACAAATCATGTCCATTAGATTTGAAAATCTAATGGTTATTTTTAATTGTTCATTTGAATTAGTTATATGCATATTTCTACATATAATTGTGTATTTGTGCATTTGCATCATAATTTGTGCATTGAATTGAAGCGTTTATATTGATTTATCAAATGTTGATATTTATCCTCATGTTTACACTATAAGGAGTGCCGCACAATAATCAGTCTATATATATATATATATATATATATATATACACTTTAACGTGAAACCTAAGAATCACAAAAATTCACTATAAACAAAATAAATTCATCATGGAAGCTAATGCATTCACTGGAAAAGTTACTGAATTCAAAAAAAAATTGAATAATAATTTTTAACGTGAGAACTAAGAACCACGAAAATTCGCTAAAAATAAAATGAATTCGCCATGAAAACTAATGCACTCACTAGAAAAGTTACTAAATCCAAAAATTCAGAATTTTCACTCAGGTTCGAATCTCATGGGGGCAAAAATTCTTTTTTTTTTTTATTCAGTAAGTCCTAGTGGATTCATCAACTTTCACGTAATTCATAATTTTTTTGTTCTCACGTTAACCTTTTCATATATGGGGTGATTTACATAAGAATACAAATATTGATAAAAAAAATAAGAATACAACATTGACGTATAAAGTTATTGCACTAAATGTATAAATTTGTTGTATCAAATTCAATGCAACAACTTTATATTCAGTGCTACACTTTATGTGTTGAATTTAATGCAACAAATTTATACATTTAGTACAATAATTTTATACGTTCAACGTTGTATTCTTATTTCCTACCAATATTTGCATTCTCACGTGATCCATCCCCTATATATATATATATAGTGATGTTCAAATAAGAATTATTTTTAATGTGAGAACTAAGAACCACGAAAATTTGTTATGAACAAAATGAATCCTCTATGAAATTTAATGCATTCATTGAGAAAGTTACTTAATCCAAAAAATCTGAATTTTTCACCTCAATTTGAATCCCATAAGGGACGGAAATTCTATTTTTTGGACAGTAACTTTCGCTGCGGATTCATCAATTTTCACAGTGAATTCATTATTTTTTGGTTCTCATCTTTTTTGAGAACTTGAGAACCATGCACAGACGTATAAAGTTGATGAACAAAATCTATAAAGTTGTGCACAACAAAAACATTCTAAAATTATTGCACAACAAAATAATTAGAAAGTTTTCGTTGTGCATAAATTTATTCCGTTTTGTGCATCATGTTTATACGTCTTATGCATAATTCGCAGTGTTCTAAAAAAAGATGTGGTTTTCAAATGAGAACTCCAACTTTTTTTAAAACTAAGAACTAATGTGGTCCATCCATTTTTCATAATTTAACGGTCAAGATTAATTACAAATCGTTTATTATCCTCATATTTTAATAGTAAGCATTTAATCGTATAATCAAGGGATTTTATATATTCATTTACGTAACTATTTTCATATGCATAACACTACGATTACATGCACAATAACATGAATTACATAAATATAACAATTAATTGAAATATGATATAATGTATAAGAATTACGATTATATAAACAACAACATGAATTATACGAACAACCAATAATATAATGTGAAAGATTCAAATAATGAAAATTTAGATATTTTAACTATTTTTATCATTAAATAATTATGAGTTGTCCGATCTTATTCAATCTAACAGTGATTATTGATTTTCAGTTCTTATCTAAAAAGTAATTCACTCTATAACCAACCTCATTATATATATAACTCGCATAGCGAAATACAGTATAGGAAAAAGTAATTAAACCGAGTACCAAACTCACTGTCATGGATGGAAGGATGCTAGGTTTTGTATAATATTTCTTTAGTTAAGGGTTTGATTTGGAACCTCTTTTTTGTAATTTATGTTTATTATTTTTATGATAATTGATTGGAATTTAGGTGCATGGTTTTGGGAGGTGAGGCCCCTCGAGAAAATAAATTTTGTTGGTGGTGACAGATTTGGCTTTACGGACCTACAATATTTTTTTTGAAGTGTAGTAAGGGTTTTTGGCAGAGCATAGAATGCAAAATTTGGATTCCAGAACAAAATGGGTACAAAACATCCCATTGCTCTAAAAGATATACAAAGTGGAAGTTTTAGAAGAGTAGATCAGAATACCCCACTCGCATAGATCAAAAGAATACACACACACACACGCAGTGGCGGAGCCAGGAAATATTTTCTGGGGGGCTCAATTAATAATAATTTTAAAAGATAATAAAATAAAATTTTGAAATAAAATTATAAAATAATAATAATTTAAATAATATAATGAGTTATTATAATATTTTTAGAAATTTGATTGATAATATTAATTCACATATAAAATTTTATTATTTGCATATATCTTTTATTTTATCAATATAAAATAAATTATAGAAAAAGAAAAAAATAGCATTTTATCGACATAAAACAAATAATAGAAAAAAGAAAAATGAAAGAAAGATAAAGGAAAATAAGTATAGGAAAAGAAAAAGGAAAATATGTAGCTAAGAAGTATCGAACCATGATCTCCTAAATGAGAGGTGAAAATCATAACCTATTAGATTATAATAGATTTAGTTATTAAATGTTAAATATCTATAGAGAGAGCACATATATTTAGTTAAGAGTTAATTCACTTATATAATGTTATTAATTACATACATATTTTTATTTTATTAACATAAAATAAATTATATAAGAAAGAAAAAAGAAAAAAGATCTCAAAATAAAGAGAAGAAATAGAATAGAGAAAAAAAGCACAAAATAAAAAGAAAGAAACATAAGAGAAAAAAAGGAAAGAAAGAGAGGACAAAAAATGAAGAGAGAAGATGGAAAAAAACTGGGAAAGAAACGCCAAAAAAGAGAGAAAGAATAAAGAAAAGAAGAAAGAAAAGAAAAAAGAAGAAAAAAAGAAGGAAAAAAGAAGGAAGGAAAAAAGAAACAGTAGATTGCAAAAGCGAGTTTCGAACCTTGGACCTTCCAACTAAAGAAGGCTCCTATCCACCTCCTATCCATCAGACTCCAGATATCTTTAAAATATATTTACATATCAAATATATAACTATGTTTTGAAAAAAAGTTGGGGGGCCCAAGGACCTCCCAGGCCCCAACGTGGCTCCGCCACTGCACACACGCACCAGCAGCTTTTTAGGGAATAAGGAGATTGTAGCTTTGCATTCATTCGACCTATGTGTATATTTTAAACATAATTTATTTTGATAATATTTGGACTTCAACATATACGAAAGTCTTATGGGAATATTTGTATCTTCTATGTAATATTTGAGCCTAATGCTTTAATTGGGCCTTACAAAAATATGAATGGTGTAATCTAAAAAGGATGCACCAATAGTGCCCTATATTCCAACAATTGATAATGAGTAACAAAGAACTATCAATGGACTAAAAGATTTCTTTATCTCTTTTCCACTTTCAAAACTTTATGGTAATAATAATGCCACTTCCATTACCAAAACCAGAATGATGATATGGAGCTCCAATTATTTACTTAAATTTAACTAGGAAATGAGAAAGAAAGAAATTGATGGTGATGATGATTAACACCACATCTTTGCATATGCTAATGTTTTTGTGTTATAAGAAGTTTAGATTGGAAAAGCATAGACACGACAAGAAAATCGGGTGCATGGCGTTGGGAGGTGGAAATTCAAAGTGGACGAGGGAATAATTATCAATAATATCGTCTATAACCTTTATAATCAACTAGTAAAATTGTATCTATCTGCATATATATATATATATATATATATATATATATATATATATATATATATGTACATACATATTCACATCACATTCATGGCGAACCATATTCACTTTCCTCTTTGTCATCACTTTTGTATATGGCATGGTTGAAAAGAAGGTATAAACCAATCTTCACCACCCTCCACTTAAAGTAAGCTAAGTCGCTTTCTTAAAAGTTTGCACTTTGTTTAGTTGTTTTCTTCCAAAGTAGTTCCATGTACGGATGTCAATGGATGGATTTTACCCGGATCAGAACCAATAAATAAGTAGTGGTTCTGGTTCTAGAACCGGTCCATTAGATACTGGATCCGGACCGGATCAGGACCATCAACTATGAGCCTTAAGCGGTCCGGATCTGAGCGGGAATGGAACCAGAACCAGAATTGGAATTGAAACCATTGCTTTACAATTTAATAGGTTATGAGTGATTTCAGATCGATATGGATAAAACTAGGGCTGACAATTTTCGACACAACACGAGAACACGACACGAACACGCACGAAATTAACGGATTAGTGTTCAGCCTTATCGTGTTCGTGTCGGATCCGTGTCGTGTTCGTGTAACCCCATAATTTTGTGTTGCATTCGTGTTCTTATCGGTTCGTGTCGTTTTCGTATAATTCGATAATATTTTAATATATTTAATATTAATTTAATTATATGTTATATATTTTTATTTTTTTATTTTCTAATTTTGATTTAAATTTGTCGTGTCGTGTCGTGTTAACAAGAAAAAAATCGTGTCATGTTCGTGTTCGTGTCGTGTCCGTGTCAGTGCATTTCGTGTCGTGTTCATGTTCGTGTCGGACAGATCCTTAACGAGTCGTGTTCGTGTTTGGCCTTATCAAGTCGTATCGTTATCGTGTCGACACGATAACGAACCGACACGCACGAATTGTCAGCCCTAGATAAAACTAGCTCATTGAGAAGCCTATTTAAACTTAGGCTTGTCAATAGACGGGTTTTACTCGGACCAGAACCAATAAATAAGTATTGGTTCTGGTTCTAGAACCAAAATCGGACCGGACCGGACCATCAAACTATGGATCTAAACAGTCCGGATATAAAGCAGGTCTGGAACCGGAACCGGGACCGAATCGGAACCTCTGCTTTAAAATTTAATGGGTTTTGAGCGGTTCCGGATCGATCCGAGTAAAACTCACCCATTGACATCTCTAGTTCCATGTATTTTAAATCTCTTGTACAAAATTTGCCCAATAATAAAGATCGAATTATATATATCCTTCAAGTTAATGTTATACATCGAGATTTTAAGATGGAATGATCAATTATATATATCCAGAAAGGAAAACGAAACAACGATTATGAGAGAGAGAGTATATTCTAAATAACTAAATGGTGTTTAATGATGTAATACACTTGTCAAGAAATTAATTAAAACATATACTATATTGCAAGAAAAAATAGTTTAATTAATTTCTAACAAATAATTAAACGAACAAACATAAAAGCTACAAAATTAGAATAATTCAAAATAAAAAACAATTATAAGTGTGAATGTAGAGAATATTATTTTACAAATTATCAAACCTTGATTCTCATTACATACCTACAATGCACCCCAAATCTAAATTCAACTCTAGCACAAGAAAGAAATATATCAATTTATAAAACAGGACTATCAACAAGCAATAAATTAATTTGTTGATTTTTAACAATTGTGATAAAAAGAAGAAGAAGATAGAACAAAGAAGAAGTATAAACTGTATAAACTGAACTTTATTTTGACAAGGGAAAACCACAATATATTATTTTATATTCAAATATACAATATCTAGAAGTCAAGACGGACTTGAGCAATGAGATGCTCGATTCGCATCACGTCGGGCCGAACTTGAGCACTAGCTCTATTTTTGCTACTCTAAATTCAACAATGCAAACCGACAGTCTCTCTCCAACAAGAACATTTTTTCTTTCTTTCTTTTCTTCTTTTATTATTAAATATTAAATTGCTATAATACCCTAATTCTTAGGTAACCAGTGACAGATAGTGCCCGTGGAGCCATTTGCACCAAATGTTTTGTGCTTTGGACAATCATTGGTTTAGGCCTTAGGCCAACTCCAGTTGTTTCCAACAAAATTGGATATTTTGGTATCCAATTTATTTTTTTCCTAATCTAATGGTTTGAACTAAATATCATATCACACCAGAAAATATATTCTTTAGAAATATATATAATAATATGATTATCAAGATGCACATCAAAGTATGCCTCTATATCCTTAATTTTTTTTACTATGCAATAGTTTCAAAAGGATGCTTTCTGGGTCCTCCTTGTTTATTGAACCTTGATTATTAATTAGTATATTAGTAAATAAGATATAAACCAAATGTAAGATGGCCTTATTTTGGACCTCATTGTTTGGGCCTTCTTTCCCTGTAACTTCAAATGGCGAATAGAAAAAGCGACCATAAAATCGGTGCTTGATTAAAATAAAACATATTTTAAATCTCTAAAATGTTCTTACCTATCACAATCCCAAGTTTCACAATATTTGAAATATGGTAGTTCCCTCTTTTCCAATGAGATAATTATTTGTCAAAGAAAAAAAAATTGAACCAACCCACAAATCACAATCTCAGTCTCGGATCTCTTAAAAACAGCGTGCCCCCAATATAAAAAATACAACAGCTCTTAAATAAATAAATAAAAACCCGATCATACAAAGCTTCAATCTTTCCAGAGAATTGTTGCAGGTTAAAAAAATGAATCTTTTCTTTTCTCTCAAAATGTTATAGACATATTCAAAGTTATGGTCATCTTTATACGTAGAAACTCACTCCGATTATACTAATTATAGACTATGAAAACCTAAAATTAGAATGGTTTTGCCCACCATTATTGCTAGGTTGAAGTCCACTGATAAGGAAATCATTAATTTCAATTTGCTTTAAAATAGTTGTATTGTTAATTATCATCTAATGTGTCCTATCAAATTATTTATTTATTTTTCTACTTCCACAAAAATATTTTTAAGTTTAATATTTATAAAAGTAATCGACATATAAATGCAAATGTACAAATAGATTATTTTTTTGGAAATCATTAATAATCATAAACAATCAATATATATATATATATATATATATGCATTTATAATAACATATTTAATATTAACATAAATCAATTAATCAATGTATTAAATGCTAAGTGGTCAAATAAAGAAACTTGTGGAATTTTAGAAAAATAAAAATAAAAAATCATGAAAATACCACATCGGATTCTAGATGAATATGATGTCTCCAATAGTAATAGATTTATATATTAAACAATTACTAACACTTTTAACATAGTGGGCTGTGGTCACAAAATCAGAAACTCGCTCTCAAGCTTGGTTTCTCAACTTCAAATATGTTAAATCAATTAAACTAATTTCAAATAATGCCATCCAATGTGTATTTATATACAATACAAAGATGACTTACGCTCCACAAATGCTTTATATCTCTTTAGAAGAATCAAACTATTTTATGCTCTACAAAATCCCCAAAATGGGATTTTCTTGAATGCTAAAACAGTCTACTCAAAATCAAAATGCCCACTAGTCAAATTTGTTCAAAAACAAACTACAAAGATCAGTAAAACCTATTCATATCAAGAGAGGAAAAATATCGGATATGTGATCAACCAGTCTAAGAAGGCAAGAACCGAGTCTATTAGAATAAGATACAGTCAGCGTTAGATTCACATATCATTCCATTACATATAAACCTCCATGCCTATATACTTGGAGGACTGACAAAACGGACACACACTCAACTTGCTTTCACATTCTTTACACAAACATAAATGTTTACAGGGTAACAAAAGCATGCACACTTCGTTTACTCTACACACCTTACAAATCATCAACTCCTTCATCCCGCTGCTGTCCTTGCAGAGGAGGTGGAAATCAACCGGTCGACCGATGCAGCACGAGGCTATGTCATCAACCTCGCTATCTCCACACCCTTCTTTACTGTCCCTGCTTTGTGCGTAAACCTGCTGCAGGTTGTGCTTAAGAGTGTTGATCATGTTCTCGCTGTATTTTGCCCGTTGTTGCCAAGCGTTTGCTTCCAAAGCGAGCTGTTCCATCTGCAGCTCAAGCTCCACATTCTTTTTATTGATGTCCTCCACCTCTGCCTCTTTCTCCCGAAGCTTCTGCATAACCTTCTCTTCAACATACGACATTGTCTGGAGTTGGGTTGCTTGGAATTTCTCCAGAATAGTTTGTCGCAAACGTTTGCCCTGTCAAAGCATAGACAGCATTCATTGTAATCACAATAAGCATCAAAAATCTAAAACCAAAACTAGACGTCTCTCTGGCTCAAAATTAGATCCAAGCTGGTTAATAGTATTTACTCATAAGGTTCAACAAATAATGTTGAGTGATGCTACATATGAATTTATCTATTCTGGCTGATTTCATTGTAATCTGGAAATCTATTAGCACATGCAGGTTAGGTAATTTATAATGGCATTTTGGAGATTAAATTTGTAAGATAAAGGCTGTGATATCCATATGATATCCTAGGATTTGCAGAAAATGAAGTCCGTAGATGAATAAAAAGGGTACTGAGCAAAGAAACATCTTTGCTGCTTCCAGAGGATTATAATCAAACAGCCATGTCCATTTTCAAAAGTATATATTCATGATGTCACTTGTATCAGGCATTTCGTAGCCTCGTGCATATATGGGGACTTAAGCAAGAACTTAAAAACAAGATTTTCTTGCATTACCATGGTAACCTAACAAACAATAGCAGTACACAACTGAGCACAACAGACATGCAGAAAAATACAACGGATCCAGCATGATATTTAGATAATGGTTTTCATCTAAAGTTTATTCCAACACGTTTCGCATGCAGCATAACTACATCCACAGCAGCAACACGTTCATATTCAAACAAGTACAAATAGTATCACTTTGAAAGGATCTGCAAGTACCATATTGACTTGAAACAAAATTCAAGCCCAAATGCTTGTGATTATGCAATAGCAAGTAAAAAATTTCAAGAAAATGCCTCTAAGAAAATGTATTTTATACAACCTAGGCTTAAATCTAAGTCAATTTATACAGAACCAAAATATTATCTCTTCATATCACTAAAAAGGAAACATAAATCACTCACACCAGCAATGCTTAATCCATCATAGACAAGCAGAAAAATGGATACCACAATACACAGTCAAATCAACCAGACAATTGACACTAAAAAGAGGGAAAATTATTTCCAGAAACCACAATTTCCCACCTGAAGTTTAATGTATCTATCAATCTCAGCATCATGTCTCTGCAGCTCGCGATCAAGAGCATCTCCGACCAGCCCGAGCAACGCCGAGTCGCCGGAAGATGTCAATCGCGGATTCTCCAACGAAAGGCCCAGTCCGGTTGACACTGAGCGGGCCTGCAACAAATCTACAGATGATATCTGAGAATTATTATTGCTGTTGTTATTCAGATTGTTCTCCAGAAAAATTTGTTCAACTGGCCGGTTTTTCTTAGCCGCAAGCCCAATATTCCACTGAGATTCCAGCCCGTTCTCCTCGTGGGCAGGGCCCGGCGCCAAACCCGCAACTTGAACTGAGAAAATTAGAGAAGAAATTAAGAAAAATAAAATAAAATCTAAAATAAAAAAAATGATTGTAAAAGGACTAGAAAAAATACAAGGAGGGATGTAAGGGGGGTGATTATCAAGAAGATTGGGGGTGTTGAAGTAGGGAACTTGCTGTGAAATCTGGCCGTCGAGGTTGCCGTTATACATATCCCTGAAACGAAGTAAGCAAACGAATTGATTAATGGAATCGATTAAAGGAGAGGTTTCGATGTTGAAAGAAAACATGAATTGATTTTTCTAAGGATTGTGTTTTATTGTGAATGATTGAATTTTTCGTGTGAGTTACCTGAATGATTTTGATTGTTGCTGCGGCTGAGAGGGATGCTGCTGAAGAAATTGCTGTAAGTGATTTTGAGGGAGAGAAGCCATGGCTGACGCCTAGAGAGAGAAGACGAAGAAGAAAGGGGTTTCCTTGAATTAATATTGTGGGGGAAGAGAGAGAGAGCTAGAAAAATAATCTTTTGAATTTGCTGGATGGTCCTTGAAGTATAGGAGAATTCTGGAAATTGTTGGCCTTTTTCCTTTATTTTATTTTTATACAATGTAAAAGTGGTGCATTTAACATATGTGTTTTTTCGAATAGTCTCGTGTGGACGGAAGAAGATTGGAGTACAGATTATATTTGTATATGTCAAATTATAAACGTTATTGGAATATAAGTTAATAGTCTCATGAAAAGTTTTGTAATTTTTTTTTTGTGAGATCCAGAAATTATTATCTTTCGATAGTATGGAAATTAGATTTTATTTTATGATAGCGATTAGAAGAAACTTATATGACGAAAAGTTTGTTACTTGGGAGAAAAGATAGGAATCGGATTTCAATTACCGACCCACCCTTATGATAATATAATTGGTGATGAATGTTGCTTGTTTTACACTTAGGTGGTGTTTACTTTGCATGATTAGGTTGGATAGATAAAATTAATCCAATCTAATCAGTGTTACTTTAAGGATTAATATTTGAGGATATCCCAAGCCGGGATTATTTTAATCCTTTGAATTGTTCTTCATTAATTTTAATCCAACCAATATGGGTAGGATTGAAATAATCCTTCAAATAAAGAGAAAATTATTTATCCTAATTTTAATCCTTCACTAATACTTTATAGTAAACAAAGGATTGATATATAAAAATTATCTTATCACAACTTTAATCTATCAAATAGTCAATCTTTCAAAATGCTAATCATGAAAAGTAAACACTCGCTTATATGATGTGAATGTTACTAGGTTACAACTTATAAGCATGTAGTAGAAAATACAGTTTTAAATGTAATTAATTATTAATATAAGCCTGGTAGCTTATTAATATTCCTTTTATTTGTAAAGGTAGAGATCATTTCAAATACTTCACCTCTATTTCAAAAAAAGGTAATTAATTATTTTAAAATAAAAAGTTTTAAGTTTAAATACATAGAAATATTCATAGTAATTTTATCATTTGAGAGGTTGGAGGATTGAGATTCATTACCTAATTTCTCACTCATGTAAATGAAAAAATATCAAGCTCGAAGTTCATGGATTTTTTTTTTCTTTTAAAAAAAACACGAAGCTCGTGGTTACATGCACCATAATCGCAATATTCATTACACGACATGAAAATTTGATCCTAAAAATACCAAAAGCAAAATATTCATTACAATCCCTCAAGTTCCACATAATGTGCTATAATATTAGGGTTGATAATTTTTGACACGACACGAACACGCACGAAATTAACGGTTAGTGTTCAATCTTATCATATTTGTGTTCTTATTGTGTCGTATTAGTGTAACACAATAATTTTTCTGTTGCATTCGTGTTCGTGTCGGATCGTATCGTTTTCGTATAATTCGATAATATTTATATATATTTAATATGAATTTAATTATTATTTTATATATTTTATTTCTTTTACTGATTTATTTTCTAATTTTGATTTGAATTTGTCGTTTCGTGTCGTATCAACATGAAAAAAATCTCATCATATTCGTGGCATGTCGTGTCCGTGTCAGTACATTTCGTGTTCGTGTCGAATATATCATTAACGGATCGTGTTCGTGTTTTGTCTTATCGTATCGTGTTATTATCGTGTCGATACGATAACGATCCGACACGCACGAATTGCTTGCTATATAACACAAAAAGATGTCACCATCCCAAACACTCCGAGACTTGCCACCACCATAGCTGCACTCTTCAAATGGTACTTGGCATCATGTTTTATGTTAGTTAACATGTTTCTCAACAATAATCCCATGTTAGAATTACTGTGAAATTACAACCATAATTTCACGATGTAGTAGAATTATTATTCTCAAACGTATTTATTTTTATCATGTACCATATGTAACATGCAGATATCTACTAAAATGAACAGAGAAAAATAAAATCATATGGTAATTGAAATATTGAAGTTATCAAAGAAAGCTGCAATGAATGACATAATTAGTGTGCTTGTGTTGGCCTAGTGGTAGAATGGTTAATGTCGATGCCAAAAGTCTCGGGTTCTAGTCCATCGTGACGCGACTTTTAAATTTCTGTATTAAATTGATAAAAAAAAATGACATAACTATGGTCTTACGGTCGATAAAATTTTAGCTACTTTTTTTTCTTTTCTTTTTTGAAGGGAAGTCATTCAAGCTTAAGTAGCTAAAACAGTCGATTCGATCAAGATGAACGATATGAACAGAATATTATTAGGCCCACAAAATTTATTTTTTTAACTATTCAATTCAGTGAAACCTTCCTCAGACATCCAGAAAGAGTTTAATTTTAAACATTCTTTTGTGTTTATATATGGCTAGTACTTACTTTATTATAATAAATTCATCTATCTCATTAGGGATATCTCATTACACTTGATTTGTATTTCTTTTAAAGAATAATTATTTTCTTTAAAATGTGTGGGTTCTATAGATTTTTTGTCTATTTAACCATTTTATAATATTGTCTTAAATATCCGTCCAAAAAAATGAGTCACTTCAAATAGGAAGGAGGGAATAGTTAATAAAACATTTTGTAGATTTTTTAAGGATTTAAATTTGTTTTTGTTAAGTTTTTGGATTTGGGACTTTGGTCGAATGAATAACATCTTAACAATTACATTTTAGAATAATTCTTGGTTTGTCGTAATTTACATAATGAAATATGATAAAGACACCTTAGAATTTATACATACACAAAATGCAAAATGTCGTTCTACTGACGAATTCGAAATGATATATCCCCATTTGTAATGATCTAAGGTGCGTATATGAACTAATTTTTTCAGTTATATTCAACTATAATATTAGCAAAAAATTCACAAACTTGTGACCTTTGTTTTTTTAAAAATATTATAAAATCAAGAGGCTTATGTTATGCTGACATATTCACATATTGCTATATATTATTATATCAAGAAATTGAAACGGAAATTAAATGAATAAAGAGAGGAAACACGAAAACCGCATGAGTATGAGCTGCCACAAATAAATGCTATAAATCTTTGTGAAAGACTTTGAGCCACCATAATCAATATATTACTATAATTGCGGACTTTATGAAAATAAATATACTTACCTAAAAGGTCTAAAAAATTTATTGATCACAACAACCTCTATGCAAAAGGCATTTAATGAAGCATGATCATAACTATTATTTGTTTCAAATCTGTTAGTTCTTAATTAATTGAGTTAAACTAGTCGGACATAATAACTATTACTTATTTGTGTTAGCAGAGTTACGAGCGCCCCGGATAAGATTGGAGGAATATCAATTAAAGTTGGGCTATTATTCTATTATTAAATTGCTGCAGAGATTGAATTTATGGGGAGAGCTTCGACACGAGATCGGCTTCTTCTTTGCTTCTGAGACTAGCCTACATATGGCTGAAATGGAAGATATAGAAGACCCCTTATTCTTACTTGGGGGAATAAATGGTTTTAGGTGGAAGAAATGATGAACAACGAGTTATTTTTTCATTTTTTTTAAATTTGGTTCTACAAGGAACGACGTCGTTTCATCACGAAATTCAACCTTATTTTCTGGGTGAGCCAGCTTAGATATTTGGTATTGGAAATTTTGATGGGTTAAATTATAAATTGTGGTCATTTAAAAAATAATCGAAAATTGAAGTTACAAATTAAAGAGACGTGAAGCTCAGGCCGTAAATCACTATTAACCCAAATATCAATCCTATGTTGGACTGTGACACACACACACACTGTTTAACATTGTTAATAAATTAGTAATGATATATGACATATACAGTAATGATTAGTTTTTCAATAAATGTCATTATTAATATTTATGAGATATAATATTATTACATTAAAATTTTGCAATTTTAGCACCTCAAAGTCAAAGGTACGTATTTGTAGATGTGCTTTTTTTATTTTACTTGAACATGTAGTTCTGGCTTTTTTTACTAGAATGGTTAACTTATTGTTGAATATTACAAAAATATATAATATAATTATGGGTTATTGACATCTAAATACATGAACTTTGAGCATATTTTGGTTTTTTCACGAATTTTAAAAATTATCAATAAATACACGAACTTAATGTGATTTATCCCAAAAATTAAATAATGATCAAAATTGAAGCCGACATGGCAGTTGACGTGACGCCACTTCATCAAAAAGATGTCGTTTTACTTATACAATATATATTAATTGACTGTTAAATACATGAATTTTGGATCCATTTTGGTTTTTCTCATTAACTTTAAAAATTTATCAATAACTATACACTTAACATTATTATATTTTTTTTTACAAATTGAATGACGGTCAAAATTAAAACTGACATAACAATCGACGTGACATCACTTTAATAAAACGACATCGTTTTCTTATACAATATGTATTAAAAATCTTAAATTCACCTCAATTCAAACCCACACCACACCCCACCCCATCTCTTTCTCTAACCTCAACTTACGATAAGGTTTTGGTTTGAGAGAGTTGTGAGGTGTATTTAAGGATTTTTTTAATACATATTATATAAGTAAAACAATAACGTTTTGATAAAGTGGTACCACATCTATTTTATGTCAGCTTTAATTTTGATCATCATTCAATTTGTAAAAAAATATTACAATAATGTTAAGTTTGTGTAGTTATTGACAAATTTTTAAAGTTCATTGGAAAAACCAAAAATGGACTCAAAGCTCATGCATTTAAGCGCCAATTATATATATATATATAATATAAATATATATATATTTGATGAAGTGGCATCGTTTTACGTCAATCGTCATGCCGATTCAATTTTAATTATCATTCAATTTGTGAAAAAATCACAATAATATTAAGTTCGTGTATTTATTGATAATCTTTAAAGTTCATTGGAAAAAACCAAAATATATCCAAAGTTCATATTTTAGGCGCCAATAATCTTATAATTATTACATATTCTCTATAAGAATTAAATATATTTTACAGTGCTTAAAACATGGTCTCGCTTAACTATATTAAAGTAGGATGAAAATGGTTAATTAGAATCTATTATCATACTTATAGTAAAAATGTTTCAAATTTATAGTAATTTGTGTAATTTTTCTTCGTAAAACTTTGAAATCACGTATTGGGTTTTCTCATGGTCTTTAAATTATTAATAAGTTTATGTCTAATATATAATATAGTTGATATTTTTATAGACACTTGTGTGTTAATACTTGATATATACAAAATTTTACAAAATTAGAAAAATCAAATTGCAAAACACCCCAAAAGTATTGAGGATGCACTTTGTATGATTAGAGCATATGTATTTTTCTTTTCTTTTATCAGATTACTAATCTAAAGTAGAATATTTGAGATAACATTCATAGAATTATAACATATTCAAACGAGTACTAGAATAGAATAGAATAAAACGACTGTAATTTTTTTTTATCATATATATATATATATATAGGAGAGATCATATGAGAATAGATATAAGTGTGAGAAATGAGAATAGATTACAACCATTAAATATGATAGATCTATGGCTTAGATTTATTTCTTCAAATGCTATGATTATTTCTTAAGTGTGCTACGAATTACTGTATTTTCGAATTAAAAAGGGTATTATAGTATTCCTACAATAGATAAGATATGGTAGTTTCCTAAAAAAGTGGGTTTACATAATTAAAAGGATTGGTTATGATTCTTTATCTATACACGTGTGAGTGATGGAAATAGATATATACAAAATATATAAAACATTAAAGAACATAATTATTGCGTCAATGGAGAATAGATGTTTGGATATGAATCTTTTTTTAATTTCTGTTACATTTTTTATGTAATTACAACGTTTTTTTATGACGCATCTGTTACTGATGTTTATTGCTTTTCGTTTATGTAATGATGCATTTGAGATTTATTTTGTTTTTTTACATCTTCATTCGATTTTATTCTTGTTTACTGTTTTTTGTATAGAGTAATCTGTATAAAACGTTTTTTTCATTCCTCAGATGGTTTGTAACAGAATTAATTTCTGATGGTTGAACAATGAACATAAAAGAAAATTTTAAGATGAAATACGCCTTTTTTGTATTAAACAACAGTATAATTTATTTAATGTTTTTTTTTATCAGATGCAACATATACTGAACGGAATGTGGATCTAGTTCATCAGCCAAATGATTCTATTGGTATGGTTCTGTTTTTAATATTGTTTTGAAGATATTTTGTTTTATTCGAAATTCATTACACTTTTGAGTTTAATTTAAATTGAATTAGTTCACTTTAATAATGGATCTTGAATCTCTTTTCGTTTTCATTTATTGCATATTTAGGTATAATATTACATATCTGTTTTATTTGTTATTGCACATTAAATCAAATCTGATTTACAGTTCAAAAATTAAATCTAGAAGTTATAAAGAATGTAGTATGAGTTATTGTGTTTATATCTTATATACATTAAATGATATAATATAATATTGCATTAATTTGTACAATGTATTGCACAATAAGTTATATACATAGCACACAACACATAAACGAAGGTATACTTATCAGTTTTTAATGCTGCATTAATTTATGTATTATATAGCATAATATGTTATATAATGTTAAGTACTTATTTGCGATATAATAAAATGCAATAGATATACTTATCATTATTTATTGTTGCACTAATTACTATATTATACAACACAATATATATTATATATAGCACATTATAACTATAAATAATGTGTCAATATTTACGATATCTAATGAAACAAAGATATAATGGTCAGTATATAACGTTGCATTATGTCATATATTGTATAGCATATTGTTTGACATATGTAGCACATGATATATATATGTAATGTTGAGTACCTATTCTCGATAAAATATAAAACAAAAGGTATACTTATAATTATATATTGTTGCACTAATTATATATATTATAGCACATATTGTATTATATATAGCACATTATATCTATAAATATTATGTCAATAATTACGATATCCAATGAAACAAATATATAATGATCAGTATATAACGTTGCATTATTAATATATTGTATAGCACATTATTTGACATACATAGCACAAGATGGATATTTTTATTGCTGTTTATATATTATATTAAAGATTCTGACATATTTATGCTTTTTAATAATCATTTTTTGTTTCAGATTTGGTTGCTGAAAAACAGAATTAGGATGATTTACGTGCACGAGAATCCTGGTAGAGATTTGCACAGCCCCTTTAAATCCGGACGTGCAATAATGGGCAATAATTTTTTTTTTCTTTTCCTAGATTACCCCTTACACGTTTTGGTCACCAAAATTGTATGATTTTTAATACTAAATCTGGAACGTCCATTATTTTTAAATCAAGGATTGAGATTCTTTCTTATTTCTTATACATATATCTATTCTCACCATAACCCCTCCCTATATATATATGTGTGTGTGCAGCATAGTGCTATTCTATTATATGATTAAAAAAAAACATGATAGAATCATTATGCAAAAAATCCTAGCAATATAGAATCACAAGTCAACAAAAAAATTGTGTTTCTCTATTAATCCCTTAATAGATATTTAAGTTCGAATAGACTATTGAACAATTTTGTGCATTTCACACACACGAAGAAGAAGAAGAATAAAATTAGTATGTTACACAAAAATTCAAGACGGCTTGCTAGTAAATACTAATCCTTAAAGCTCGTAAATGTTTCAACCCAATATATACAACTTTAATTAAAAATATTGTTGAAGAGCTTACGCCATCTCGTAATCCCAATTATCTATTTTCCTGCTCCAAAATAGAGTTACATTCTCAATTCTTTATTTCAACGAAAATTTTCAACCCATATTCACTAAATGTAATTAGCATTTTTTTTTATATGGGGATGTCTTGTGTAAGAAGATAAAACGAATCAAGATTCGAATCCAAACTGATACTTTAGAGGTGTATTTGTAATTTTATTGATACTTTTGATTATACACACACATGTGTCATAATATTAATATATGAGTTTAGATTCGTATTTTGACCCATCTCACGATGAAATGATCTCACAAAATTTGTTATATTTTATTTGTCGTTTCAAAACAATTTCATAAGATATTATTGGGATATTATGGCTACACTATATTTCAAAAATGGACTATTATGATATTTAGGTTTCAAAATATAAGTTTAACATTTTTTTTCAGATAACACGTCCAATATAAATGCCTACATTGGGAGCAACAGTAACCCTGAAATTGTTCTATTTTTAAATAAGATGTTATTATTTACTGTAAAGTGAAAATTACGCTATGTATGTTGAAATGGGAATAGACCTAACTAATCAGCTTCATTTGGTCAGCTAATGCAATAATAAATATAAAGCTAATGAAAATGTCTCCAGCTCAACCAATAATCATCTCCACCTATTTTCGTCTTCATTATTTCCACCAAAATAACTAAATTAAGAATATTTCAATTTCTTCAAAATCTTGGTTTTTCCCATACCATTTGTTTTCAAATAGAAAATTTAAGGATATACTAGTTTTCTGCTTTTCTGTTTGAATTTTGAATTGACAATACGATCGATTTTATTTCACCCACTTTTATAGTTTTGTTGGCCTTCATTAAGTAGAATATCCTAACAAAGCAAAAGTTATTGAATGAAAAAACGACCAGCTTTGAATGGTTATGTGAAATTTGATGTGCAACAGTATTTTAATACTCTCTCCGTCCATTAAAAATTTACATTTAATTTCTTTATCTACATATACCAAAAACTTGCATTTTCTAGTTTTGAAAACATCAACTGCATAAACTTTTACTTTCAATCTATCCATTAATTTACAAAAAAAAACATACATGGATCATTTTTTTACTCACATTAACCTTTAATATATTAGTGAATTATCTCTATGGCCAACATTTTAATCTCACTATCTATTAATATATATTTTTACTATCTCCTTTCAATTTAAACTTATTATAATTTATTAAAATTTATGAAATCAAAATATAATGTTTCGTGCAAGCAAATAAAATTTATGAAATCAAAATATAATGTTTCGTGCAAGCAAATTTGTTTTGGTGGACTAAAAGAGTATTTGTTTTAGCCTTGAACCAAATTTACTGATATTGACCATAAAAAAATTTGAAAATTTTACTGATATAGAGAGTTGTTTGGACTTTATACTTAATGACCGAAACTGAGGCCCACTGAGAACGCGGCGCATCCAGAATTTCAAAGCCGCAAGATTTCGGAGCTGTCAATATGCGTAATGAGTTGCTTGCACGAAACGTTCTATTTTGTGGCACGATTTTAAATTCGACACATTCTTTGATTTTTTTTAAATTGAGACCCAATCTCATAATTTAAAATAGATTCGATCTTTCTATTTCTTTTCACGAATTTAGAATTAGAATTTAAACACACATTTGATATCGAAATTCATAATTGATTAAAACTTTTGAATTTTATTTTATACTGTTATATATCGGATGCCCAAGAATTGAATAATTAAGTCGAGATAAGATGTTGTGGAGCTAAAACTTTTTAATAATTCGGATTGAGAACTTCGAACATTCAACAATAAAATACGAAAGTATAATCTAAACAATAAGTTCCAAAAACATGTGTGTATGTATTGGCCTAGTGGTAATATCCGAGGTCAAATGTCTCGGGTTCGAGTCCACCGTGACGCGATCTTTAAATTTCTGTATTTTTAAATTGACAAAAAATATTCCAAAACAAACACACAATCACGAATCGAGAACACAGAAAACATTCTATTGAGGCGATCTCAAAGAGTTATTTATTATATGGAGATGAGGAGAAACCGCTATTTATAGATATAATTAAGCTAACCCTAAACCCATTAGGATTAAAACGTCTAAAAAGTTGGATTGACTTTAGCGTCTCAAAACATTCTATTCGTACATGGAGATGGCGTGTATAAAATTCAATCATTTTGATCTCAAAATTTGACAAAATTCATCTTTCAAGTTTTAAATTGATAGCTAATCTGTTTTTTGGTCCTAAATAAATAAAACTCCCAAAACTTTATAACATAAAAGATTTGCTAACTCAACAGAAAAGGGAAAAGAAAAGAAAAAAAAGAAAGAAAAGGAGGCAGGAAAATCGTTAATAAGGGAAAACTAAGTACAGTAGATACCGTCGGCGCATTATCTTCTTCCTCCATGTGACTCCTCGTTTCATTTCCCCCACCTTCCTCTCTATCTATCTCTTTCTCTTCTTACTTACCCATCACCACTAACACTGATTTCACACACATTTCCATGGCACCAAAGCTTCTCTTAATTCCCATCCTTTCGCTCCTCGTCATTCTGTCCGTCGTCAATGTGGAGGCCGACGGCGGCGGCAGCCTCCACCTCATGAACAAAACCCTAGAATGGCAGCTGGAAACCGCCTTCCAGCTGGAAGAAGAAGAAAATGAGGAAGAAGTCGAGCGTAGATCTCTGTACTGGCACGCGAAAAAGTACTACATTTCGTATGGGGCGCTGTCGGCGAATCGAGTGCCCTGCCCGCCGCGCTCGGGCAGATCCTACTACACTCACAACTGCTTCAGAGCCCGCGGCCCCGTCCATCCCTACACTAGAGGCTGCTCTGCAATCACCCGCTGCAGGAGATGAGCAATAAATCATATTCAATCCTTTTTTTTGTTTAATTAATAATTGTTGCACTGCTTTATTCTTTCTTTCATTTTTGCAAATCTTTTGCCGCTGATTGTTCAACTAGTGATTTCCTCTTACTTTTGATTTTCTGGATCTGAGTGGAGGACGTGTTTGTTTACATTTTTAATCTTATCGAGAATGGGAATGAATGTTGCAGTGGTAATTGATGAGAGTGTGATGTCAGTGGGGCGGAGTTCGGCGGTGATTCAGAAAAAAGAAAAAAAAAAGATGTGAATGTAGGATCAAAGAATAGTTGGAACTTAGTAGGAGAAATTAGAGAGGTTGATTCTGGAAAATATTGAACGGCTTTTTGTTAGTGCATCGAATATTCTTACAGTAATCCGAGACAGATTTTGAAACAAAGCAATTTGGACTACGTTTCGCTTTATAGTAATATGCCTTTTTTGATTTATAACATAACTCTACTAGTAAAATCTAGTAGTCATTATTGAGAAATTAGTAAAAGTACATAGCATGATTAACTCGAAATCAGTCACGATGCACTAATTTGAAAATAAAATGGGTCTGGTGCGGTGGTGCCCTATACTAATAAAACGGTTTTTGTGGCCACAAGAAACCAAAAACTCTAGATTTTAAGTAATAATGAGAATGAAAAAAGAACAGAAAGACTGTCAATAACAAAAATAAGAAATAAAAAAGCAATCTGGAGAAACGAGTAATAGCCAAAGAAAAAGAAAATTCAGGCCTTTTATAGTCTTTTGGATACTAATCAATTCTCTTAAAATTGTCAATTTAATATACTCAAGTAAATTAATTGTCAAATTATTATTTCGGTCAAGTTTACATGTGTGTCAGAAATCTAACTGCTTCATTTCCTTTATTTTAGTGCATAATCTACTGTAAAATATAGCATACTGTTAAAGATGAAATATGATAGGGACAAAATATATATATGAGGTCCCATTAGAAAGGCCCAATAAGAAGCCCACAACGCCAAAATCCAATTTCACTAGAACTGGTTTGCAGATTTGAAACAACAAGGCAGACCCCTTGTGAGCAAAATAGAGGATTTTTAGAGCCCTTCTACTTCAGAGCTAGGCCTTCCATGCTTCTGCATCGTAGCCCTAGTACAACTTCCATGATCCCATGTCGTCCATCATCCCAAAATATTGGAGCATTATTTCACGCACGATGTCATTATCCCGGTATTTTCACCTCTTACATCTCTATAATTACCCCCTCCATACGACACATCATGTACGCACTTTTCATATTCATATTCTACACAAAATAACATATTTGCCCTCATAGCCAAAAACACTTCCTACACGTTCTAACTTGAACTTCATAGTCTTTTCCCTAGAACCTCCTCCGAACTTGTTTTGCAGGCCAATTCCGTAATCATTCCGTTGAATCACATTAAGACCGTCCAATCATTACGATCTATGTTCCACGAGATAACAATTGTTGTAGTGTTTTAACCGAGTCTATCAAAAACCAAAACTTATTTATTATACAAAAAGAAATCGAGATTTTTATTGAACACTATTTCCATAAAATAGATTCGTCCCATATGATGCATGATACAATGCAAAGATTGGTGGAATTCCGACAAATAAAAAGCAATGCTGACATTTGATCGTGAGGAAAAAGCAGACGAATAATAGATTATAGAATTTAACACTTGGATGTGGAGAGGTCCTTCTTGCTACCCAATAATATCATGGAAATTTTGATCACTTTTCTTATATTATCCACATAAATGTTGCGTGCAGGAATATTATGGATTATAAAATTTCAATATAACATCCAAAACCAATTCGACATGGCACATGATGCAAAAGTCATCTCTATCCCATTTGCAATACATTTGGAATAGAAGTTACATCGAATTTGGTGTGTTGATGTAAACCATCTCCACCACAAGACCAATTCACCGAACAATCTCCAAGACTCCAACTATATTAATCCCAAACTGGCACCAAATGGATATTCTATTCCTAATTAATCATTTTTTTATTTATGTTGATTATTGGTAAAAACTCATTCCTAATTTCTCAATAAAATAAAAAAAATTCTTAAGATATTTAATTCATGCATTTTATTAATAAAAACTTATGAAATACTAAATTAAAAATCATAGTTCTACAAATAGAATAAAGGAGTATAAGACACCGACAATTAAATGCATAAAGTGAAGAAAACAGAATTTAAATTCAAATTATTACCACATCAAAGCGTAATATATATTTGTTCCAATTATATAAGCTTATTGAATTTTTTACAAGGATTAAGAAAATTATTGGAAAAAAAATTATACAAGTACCTTTCTAATATATTTATATTTATTCTTTGACTATTAATTAATGCATGAGTTAATCAAAGAATTACATTATGTTATATTAGTAAACGAGTTGAAAAAGGGAAATAAAGTATATAATTGAGATTGAGGGAATATTAAGGTTTTGCAATGTATATGTATTCCAATCGAATTTGGAATTTTTGTCTCATAAATCTTCAGTAAGTGCAACTCGACGAGCATTTTATAGGCAATCTATCCCAAATTTTTCTGTTAACGATCGACATATTTTCATCGCGAATTTCTCCTTGCACAACGGGATCATGAATTATTTGTACAAAATGTCACCCATTTAGATTATTGCAATTTAATTTTCTGTAATGTTAGATTATTATGTCTGTAACTTTTGAATTTGACGCGACTAGTTTATTACAACATGCATATTATTAATCGATTATTGCTCACGTTTGCATTAGACCTAATCAACTTCTCAAGTAAGTTGAAGATTGAACCTTTTAAAATATTAATAAGATGAAATAATTGAATTGATGAAGGTAGATTACAATGGACTGAAATCTGACTTAGAATCTTAGAGCAATTCACAAAACAGAGTCGGGCATCAAAACAAACTCGTTGCAAACATAATTATCATACTAACAAGTTCATTATTCATAAACTTCTTAACAAAAAAACTGTAGAGTTCATCAAAATTCAATATACCAAAAATAAATTAAATTAATATGCCACACTAGGCCCCGTAAAATATAAACATACACATGAAAGATTGATAGTTCTTATTTAACTAAGCCCATGTATTCATAAATAATTGCTGATAATTCACCCAATCCAACCTGTATATCCCTCTTTCTGCAACACGTGAACCAGCTATAAAAATTACCTCAATCAACCTCGACCGACATGAACAATGTGATCATCACCTCTCCGTTAATTGTAAGTGCAATTCTTGAGGGAGATGGGCACGTTGAGCTTCTTGGTGTCATAGACAATGGAGCAGGCGATCTTCTTGTAGAACTTCGGCTTCACCAGTTTGCCCAGAACGTAAGCCCTCGATCGAACTGTGAACTCCAGTTTCAGCGGCACAGGGAGCGTGGTGATCCCTTTCGGGGTGCTCAAGCTAGCTCCACTTCCATACAACGGGATCTTGTCGCCTATTACTGTTATAGCCACGTTCCTCTGGCTTTTCCGCGATTGATAGAACTTCTTCACCTGCAATGCCCCATTTTCACAAAACAAATCACTCGAGGTTCTTCCATGGCAGTAATCATTTTCCAGATGGGTTTTATAAGTTTTGACTTACAGTGCCGGAGCCAATGGTGAGCTGTGAGTAGGTGAGATCGACTGGAGTTGAAGTGACGTGAACTCCAAAAAATGTAGCTGTGTTGCGGTAAGTGAGCTTCACCGTGGAGTTCATGGAGATCATGTCTGTTGATACTCCCGTTGAATCCGAACCAGCTTGAACCATAAATCTCTCAAATGTAATGCTCTGTTATCAGTAAAATATCACAAATTCAATTCAACAACTTTAAATTTGTGCATCATCGTCATCATCAAACTACACTGCCACCATCCCCAAAATTCATAAACCCTATACAAATTCACCCATACAAATCACAATTAACCACAATTTCATCAGAATAAGTAAGTAAACCCTAATCACAGAAAGTAACAAACTTCAAATTGATTCATACAAATCACAATTCAACAGTCACATGAGAATAAATAACTAAACCCTAATCACAGAAGTAACAAACTTCGATTCAAAATACACAGAGTAGATGGAAGATTATTATGACATAGATTCTAAATTCTACAAAATGTTGAGCTCAATGAACTAATAATCAACCAAAATGTTAAGAGTAAAAGCAAGAGGAAAGGAAAACTTCACCTTCATCGCGATCTTAGGCTTCATCGGTTTGCTGGCACCCCACAAAATTAATGCGAAAAAAGAAAAGAGCACAATAAATCCGACAACAAAAGCAAGGAAATAGCATCTACGCGGCAGACCTTTCTGCGACTCCTCATCTTCTAGAAGGCCTTCTTCTTCAATCACATCGCAGTCCTTCCAATTCGCCTGGCCTCCCTTCCGGGCCGCCCTGCCCCCAGATCCGACGTCGTTTGGCGAGACCTTCCTCGATCCAGGCTTGAGCGAGCCGGAGAAGCGGCTGGTGGAGGACTCCCTAGAGTGGTGGCCGACAGAGGAGTGCGACCGCGGCGGCGACCCCATGGGGCTCCCCAGCACCGGCGTCGAGTGGAATGAAGTCGTTGTCTTCTCCCCGTCGTGCGAGTCGCGCGACGGGCTCTGCACGTAGTACACCTGCCGCCGGTTGTGGTCCGGCGACGACGGCGCAAGGCTCGTCACCTCCGAATCCGTCTTCGCGTGCATTGTGTGTGTTTGGCAGTGCGTGAGAAGTGTGTGAAATTTTGCTTTACAGAATTGGAATTTGGAGACTTTCTGATACTGAAGAAAAAGACTAGGAGTGGATTCTCTGCTACTTCATCTTATATTAATTAAAGGATAAATATTATTTTAAATCCCACACTATAAATATTTTATTAAAAATATTCTAAAATCTAAAAAGTATCACTATAAATCTTAAATTATTAATTTTTATTAAAAATAACATATATTCATTTTTTAGCTCACGAAAATTGGACGATAATTATCTTATAATGTGGTTCAGCGGACATATCTCGCATCCATTTTTGTTTCTAAAATTCTAATGTGATTCATCGAATGAGAATAAGATATTTCTCGTCCAACTTTGGAAACTAAAAAATGAATGTAGAATATTTTTATAAAAATTTAATAATTTTGGATTTAAAACAATATTTTTAAAAATTCATGATATTTTTGATTAAATGAGTATAGTTTGGAGTTTAAAAGTTACATTTCTAATAATATTTTTCTTAATTTTTAAACTCAAAGTTTAATATCGAGATGACTAAATTTAAAAATGGCTGTCAGCAATTATTCGGTTTCAGTTTAAGTATAAAGATTTTAATTACAATTATTTCAGTCGTCGATTGTATTCATTAGGATTATCTATGAATTTGAGAGGATATTTATATTCCCGCAATAACTCAAAATGGAAAGAGTCAATTAAAGTTGTAATATCGGAAAATTTACGAAAACTCTTTTCTTTTGAAGCCTTCTTACGAAAACTTAATGTGTTTAGTACTGTTTATGTTAATTTTCTTGACTTCAAATTCATAATCTTTGATTAGAAAACCGTTAGTATTGATCTTCAAGGCTGCCTAGACGTCATTATCTTTTGTGTTGACCATCAATTAACTATAAATGTGTGACATCTTAAATCGATTTCAGTTTTGTAATTAATCTAAGCTTTTCATATAAATTCGAACAAATTCGTAATTAATATATTTGTTTTGACACCATAACATTAATTAATAATCACCGACAACAAAAAATGACAATAAGTTAGAAGGGATGTTTGGGTAGAAGAAAGTCTGTGACAGCTGCGTTAGAGCTGGCAATACAGCTTTCATTTTGAGTACGCGCCGCGCTTAGAGAGTTGGTATAAATCTTTTTTTATTTTCTTTCATATTGTAATATCTTGAGTTTAATTTCTTTCATATATTTTTCTACACTTTTACATTTATAGAATTTAATAAATAAATAAAAAGAAACCCGATTAAGCTATATTCAATATTAATAGTGTGGTTCATCAAGCCTAATATCAAATTGTTCGGCCTTCGTTGGTCAGTCGTTGTAGTCTATTCTCACTAAATTAAAATTTATAAAAAATTGTCACTTGCAATCACATTCATTGTTCCTTTTCCTTTTACCTTGATTTTTTATTTTAGAGTACAATTAACATATATGGGAAGTTGTTATGCTATTAGTGTCAAAATATACAATTAATATATGGTAAGTTGTTATGCTATTAGTGTCAAAATACATAAAGTAATAGGAGAAGAAGATGGAATTATTTTAGTTTAGAGTACAATTAATATATATGGTAAGTTGTAACGGCATGTTTGGTAGCTCTGTTTCGATAGGATTGCAAAGTTATCATGAGTAATGCGTCTGTTTGGTAGCTCTGTTTCGTATCCTTACGGACCGTGTTTTAATGAGGGCTTGGTGGATACGTCTGTTTGGTAAATTCTGTTTCTGACTATTTCTTTAGGATTTAGAACCACAAAAGTGGTGGATTACAAAACCCATTTGAACAAAGACATTTTAACTGATTTAAACCTAACTAACCTACCAAACGTGCCCTTAGTGTCAAATACACAAAGTAATAGGAGAAGATGGTATTTTTTATTTAGAAAAAAAGAAGATGATATAAAGTTATGGTTAGAACACATGGAGACACATAAATGCCGAAAGGGGAAAAAAGAAAATAGAAAAAATGCTTTTATTTTCCTTCAGTCCAAAGGCTAAATTATTGTGCTTGGGACAGCAATAAATGTAATAAAATTTTATTAAGATTTTTGGGGTTTGTCCCTTGATTTTGGACATGTGAATCTATTATTTTAAACTTAAACACATTACTCATAATTGTGGAAGGACCTTTCTCCATTTTTAATGCGATTCATATCCTAGTGGGCAATTATTGTTTTGGTTAATTTGCATTTTCTTGCTTGTCGTTGTTATTGGTGGTTATTATTCTCTGCATTCGATCGTGAAGGCAAGCATAAAATAAACTAATCACACAATTATTATAGTTAAATTTTAGATTTTAGTAATTACTTAAGAAAAGTTAAAAGATTTGTGCAATCTATATCTATATATATATAAAAGCCAAAGAGTGGAGGATTGGCGCTCAAAACCTTCTCCATCCAAAACTTGATCACTAAGATATAATTTTTTTAATAATAAATTGCATGAAAATTTAATGGTTCATACCCATGGATTGTTCACCACATTATCCATGAAATAAAGCAATGCAGATAAAGACTTTGGCTCCAAGAAATATATATATCTATATCTATATCTATATCTAAGAAGGGCTTTGATTTTGTGGAGAAATAGAAAGGGGGAAGGGGCTCCAGAGAGAGAGTAGCAGGCAATAGGGTTATGGGCTATGGCATGCTGTCGCCGGCGACGGTGTGGAAAAAGAAGAGGGGGAGAGAATTTTCTGGAGTGGGTGATAGAGAAATTTTATGAGAGATATTTTATATTATTATTTCATCTTTTGTTTATTTTTGTTTGGTCTAATTTTGTATTATCTTCATTTTGTAAGTGTTGTTTATTTATAAATAATTTATGTGTATGAAAATGATCTATACATTAATAAATTATTGTTTAATTTAAACTGTTCCAATCAATCTTATTAAAATTGTAATTTTTATGACTTAGGAGGGAGAATTTAGAACCACCACCCTCACGCATCCTTATAAAAGCGGTTAGTATTGCTAATTACAAAGATTTATGTTGTGTGATTTAATTATACATGTTTTCCATATAATATATAATATATATTATTCTAACATCAAATGATATAGGGATGAAGTATATAAATATAGAAAAATGATCAAACAAAAAAAATTATTCTTATTAAGTTAACCATATACCAATTGAAACCATAAATCTTAATTTATGGATATAACTATTGATTTTCAAATAGAATTATATTTTATTTATATGAAATAATATTTTCTATAGAGTCATTTGTTCGGATTATTAATTTAGTTTTAGTTAATCCAAACCCACAATTATTATATTTGTGTGAGTTAAATAATTAGTTTCACCTAATTTTTATATATTATAAATAGGACTCCAAAATTATAAGTGTACACTAAACAAATTTGATTGTAATTTAAAATTGACATAAATTAAATTGCTCATTTAAAAATATTATAATAAAATGTGTTTATTTAAAATTTGAATTTCAATAAATAAACTATAAAAATATGTCTCATTAAATAAATATTGAAAAAGTCGCATATTGCTTGCATTGTATTTTAAGATACACATATGGGTACAATACTTAAGGAAAAATATTGTGTATTATGATGTGATAAATAAATTATTTGAAGTGGTTTGGCAACATATTATTTATTGGTATGGTTATATGCATAAAAAATATACAGGTATTTGTATATTTGGGGAGATTTGGTTATGGGTTCGATTGTTAAATAAAATGAGCTTGGTCTGATATCAAAATAGTTATATTTGGATTTGTTTTGAGGTTTAAGAAAATAAAAGGGATGTGATATCCATTTTTTAATTGTTCAATTTTGAATTATTTTACTGTGTATTTAGTTGTTTATATATGTACTTGATTAAATCATAATTTTTTTTATAGTTGGGGTATGTTGGTCTGGTATCAAAATAGTTATATTTGGATTTGTTTTGAGGTTTAAGAAAATAAAGGGATGTGATATCCATTTTTAATTGTTCGATTTTGAATTATTTTTGTGTATTTAGTTGTTTATATATGTACTTGATTAAATCATATTTTTTTATAGTTGGGGCATGAGAGGATTTGGATTCGTAATATTACCAATCATCCTTACAAGGAAGCAATACCAGAATCTATAATGCTCGGATCGATTAAATCATAATTGAGTAATCAACTTATGATGTAATATATTTTAATATAGTATTCTTTTCAATTTATTTTAATTTGTCTTTCGATATTATTCTTTATATTAATAATTTTTTTAAGAATTAACTCTGTAAATATAGAAAATTTTATAAATATTTATACTGTGCATCGCACAGGTACAACACTAGTATATATAAAAGCCAAATAGTGTCAAATGGCGCCTAAACTATCAAAGCTTCCTCAATAAGATAACCATTTTTTCTTTATTTTTATCATAACCTTAATATACTTTTTGAGTTATTAAATATCTTGAATCTTCTTCGAAAAATACAAATATTTTTAATTTATTTAAGTAGTCTAATGACTATATAACTGATGGATATTTTTTTATTTATAATTTGTATGAAATTGTTGTATATTTATTTATCATGTAATCTATATTCAACAGTTGGATATTAGCAGAATAAATACATGAGATGAAACATTAAAGCTTAACACTTGAACTCTAAGTATTTGTTGCTATAAATACAAAATAAATATATAGTTCTCACACAACTTTCTCTTTATTTAATGTACATTTTCTCTCTCTATTTTGGATTATAAAGTGAACAAATAGTAATCAATTTTTTTCAGCTTTTATTTAAGATCTCTTCGGCTATTTGAGATTTTCTGAATCTGATTATGTGACATTTTTCTATTACCATTACAATATTACGAAGGCTTGGAGGCGCTACAGCTGTCACGATAACGAATTGATATCATACTTGTATTTCAATCCTTAAATCAACATCATTTATATTATCTATATAATTTGATGACAATTTATTCAATAGAGGTTTAAAAAAATAATAAACAATGATCATTGACGATGATAGCCCACATGAGCTATTCACATATGTATGTACTTAGTAAATGAAGAAAATTTGTTACTATGTATGTAGGGCTGACAATTTTCGACACGACACGAACACGCACGAAATTAACGAGTTAGTATTCAGCCTTATCGTGTTTGTGTCCTTATCGTGTCGACACGATAATTTCGTGTCGTGTTCGTGTAACTCGGTAATTTTTGTGTTGCATTCGTGTTCGTGTCGGATCGTGTCGTTTTCGTATACTTTGATAATATTTATATATATATTTAATATTAATTTAATTATATTTTTTAATTTTTTATTTTTTATTTTTTATTTTTATTTAAATTTATTATTTAGGTAATCGTGTCATATCGTTATCGTGTCGTGTCAACACGAAAAAATCGTCATATTCGTGTTAGGTAGGTGTCAGTATTTGCTTATTTCGTGTCGTGTCGTTATCGTGTCGACACGATAACGACCCGACACGCACGAATCGCCAACCTTATATGTATGTACTTTAGCTTATTGAAGGAATCTAGATATTTATACACATAGTAGAATTCCAATTAGTGAGTTTAGTATAATACTTTGTTGTTTATACAAATTGTTTGTACACTATAAAAAATTTGTATAAACAACAAAGTACATGCCTATATATTTTTTTAATGTATAGATCTACTCGGGATACAATAATTTTATAAGTTTCTTTTACTATTAAAATAAATAATAAAATTATTGAAAGATATGATTTATAAAGTTAACTTTATATATTAGTATTTATCTTGGTCACATTATCCCTTTTTATTTATAATGATTATGGTTGACGAAATATAGTATTCATCTTGGTCGACTATTCAATAGCATGATTGAATTAAATTACAAAGTTGTTTATATGTGTACTTGATTAAATCATAAAAAAATTGTATAGTTGGGGAATTGGAGGATTTGGATTCGTAATACACTCTCTCCTTAATTCTCGTGCCCAAAAGAAGTGCCTCAAGCCAGTCGGGACGGAGGGAGTATATATTTCTAACACTAGTGCTTTGAATAGGTTGATAGGGGATTCCTGGTTGGCTCGGCGTCGTCTCTTTACTACTTGTGTTAGAAATATATATTGTATCAATTTATTAGTAAAAGAAATAAAGAAAATGTAATTTTAAGTAGTTGCATGTAAATGAGAAGACTTTTTAACTTGATTGAAGGAGTGACTGAAGTGGTTTGAGATACATATTGTTCTATAATTATATACTTTAGTTAATTTTGAATTTTTTCACATTTTTTTCTTCAAGTTTAATTTTATAACTTGATTGAAGGAGTGACTGAAGGGGTTTAACTTGATTGAAGGAGTGACCTTTCTCCATTTTTTTTCTTCAAGTTTGATTTTATATACTTTAGTTAATTTTGTAATTATTAAGTAGGATCTAGTTCATCCAATTAGGATATATAATTACTATTTTTATCATTTAATTTTACTTCTTTTATAATTAATATAAAAAATTTAAAGGTTATGTCACAGTGGACTCGAACCTGAACCCTTTGACCTTAAACATTAACAGCTCTATCATTAAGCCAACGCACACACATAATTATTTCACTTTTATTAGTTAATAATTCATTATTAGGGTTGATAAATCCAAAGTTAGGTCATATACTTTTTTTAATTTTTCTAGCTTTTTGAAATAAAAGTTAAGTTTAATTCATATTATAATTTTATTTTTATACACATAATAGTGAGACACGATGACACATAAAAAACATGACAGAAGGACATATCATTTGAAAGCTAATGTATGTTAGTATGTAATGCTACGGGTCCACAAATGAGGTTCACAACAACTAATTCGACTTATAGTTTTCATCAATATATAATAGGATTAATGATTTAGTGATCATCTCTCATACGTGGTATCATATAATCTCTTTATTCTTATTTTTCTCAAATCTTTTTATTCTCATTTTCCTTACATCTTTTATTCCACAGTGTTTTCTCATCAAACTCCACCATGAATAAGACTTATATAAATAGTTTTATGTATGCACCACAAATTTAAATTGGCAAATTAGTTGGTCAATTAAATAGTTATATTTTTATTGAGAAAATTAATTTAATTTGACTAATATTATTTTTAATTTTTTTCATGAGACTTTTACCAATTTAAGACATAAATAGAATCATATTTTTTTACAACATTTTAAACAAAATTTTGAATCTCACAACGATCTTTCATTAATTTCACAAATTGAAAATCTAAATAAAATGATATATTTTTATAATTTTTAAAAATAAAATTTGAAACTCATAACGATTTTTCAATGAGACTTCACTAATTAATTAAATATTATAAAATATTTCAAAATAAATATTAATTAATGTTCAATTTTTTTATTGAAAGAATCTCATATCCCACATTGTTTTCTAATCAATCAACATCCTGAATAAGGCCGATATAAATAGTTATGTGTATTTTTTATCCCATAATTAATAATTATTTTATATCATTAATTTAATTTGACTAATTATTTAATTAGTTGGTCAATTAAATAGTTATATTTTTTTATTAAAAATTTAATTTAATTTGAGTATTGTTATTTTAAATTTTCTCTTGAGACTTTATCAATTTAAGATATATTTTTACAATTTTTTAAACAAATTTTAAATCTCACAACAATCTTTAATGAATTTCATAAATTAAAAATCTAAATAAAATTATATAATTTTTTTTTTACAATTTCTATAAATAAAATTTGAAACTTACAATTATCCATGATACTTCACAAATTAATAAAAAGTTTATACAATAATTAATGTTTATTTATTTTTTACTAAGCTGATCTCATATCCCACATTATTTTCTAATCAAACCTCATCCTAAATAAGACTTATCTAAATAGTTGTGTATATAAATTCCACCTCTGTAATGTTAAAGTTTTATTAAAATAAATCACTAGTTATTGTAACAATTTATTTATAAAACTAAATATGTTCAGATAATTAATCGATTTTGGGACGAGTGCAAGTATGTATATGCTAGACATGTTCTTCATTTTGTAATCTATTGTTATGTATATTATTTATTATTAATATTTATTCCATAATGTTCGACTCATTATTGAGACAGATAATTAATTACTTTAAATATATTTGGATAGTTAGCAGGTATCCACTACACGAGTTTGGAACAAGAACGAGTAGTAAAAATATTTTTAATCATATTTAGGATATGTACGGCCATATAAATTCTAAAGGAATCCTAACATCAATTTACATCCCTATGTGAATTTTTGTCTATTTTCTAATATTTTACTCCTCCGTCCTCAATTCAATTAGTACAACACTTTTCACAAAGATTAAGAAAAAATGGGTTAAGGGTTTAATGGTGTTGGTCCCACAAGATTTAATGTTAATAAAGTAGGAGAGAAATAGAATATGGAAAGAAAGAGGGTAGAATATGGAGATGCGTGATTGGAGAGAAATAGTAGATTAAGGATTTAATTTTTGCCATTTTGGCGTGTCTAATGGGTTGGGACAACCCAATTTGTAAAATGTCCAATTAATTTGGACGGAGGAGTATTATTTATTTTTAGTGTTTACTTTATAGTGTTTGATTTTTATTGAGAAGAATAACCAATCACTATAATAAATTATATTTCTAATTTAAATAAGTTCGGATAAATAATCGGATTTAAGATGGGTGCGTGTATATATATTCTAGACGAGTACGAATAAGTATCAACATGCCTCGAATGTTTATATTTCTATTCATAAATTATATAATATAATGTGATTTTTCATTAGAATTCGACAGAATATAACTTATACATATCAAATTAAACCGTATTGCTCTCACATAAAGATTATTTCATTTATAACGATCATAAATACAACGTAAAGTATTTTCCATCAAAATTGACGGGTTACCACTAATTTTATTAAAATGATTAACTAACCCAAATTTGTGAAAGATTTCATCGAACCCAATTATATAAAATCTTTTGGGCATAAAGTTCTCGTTAGGTATGGGAAAGTACAATGTATTTCTACACCTATTCACTATCTCAATTCGAATCTCAGCACTGGATTTCGGCTTCATAAATTAGACATATTTTGTTAGTGGCTTAATTTTTGTTCTACCATGACTATTTTCTCTATGGGGTATAAATACGCCTTCAAACTAACAAAGTTAAAGTATGGGAAATTGTTATCATTTAGTTTAATAATAAAATTTAAATACATACATGTATCTTTACTTATATTTAAAATATTTATTAATAATGTTTGAAGACTTATTAAACATAACTAATCTTTTATAGTGTTGCTTATCAAAACAAATGGCATCTTGCTTATTGTTCGCCTGAAAACAAGAACATGGTTTTTTAGTGTGCGAGTGTTGGCTAGTTGACCTAATAGTAAAATGATTATGTCTGAGGTCAAATGTCTCAGGTTTGAGTACATCATGATGTGATTTTTTAATTGATCCGTTAATTGATAAAAAAAAAGACATGATTTTCTATATAATATTACAAAACAATAGTTACTCATAAAGCACGCGTTCAAATCACAGGAAAAGCCATCTCATTAATTGTTGTATTACAAAACAATAGTTACTTAGAAAAGGATTTCTAAATTAATCCTTCCTTAAAAAGGATTTCTAAATTAGTGGTTGGAAGTTGGAAATTTGTTGGGTTTGGACTTTAATCTTAGCTCGTTTAGAGCTTTGTCCAAGTCAATTTAGATGGACTTGTATGATATTTGGGCTTCAACTAATAGCCCTATTTCCTAGTAGACTACATTCAAAAGATTATTGCGTGTCCTTCCAAAAACAAAAGGAGAGAGATTAGTGTGTGACATGTGTGACTTGGATAGAATCTTAATTCATCCCTAAATTAGGACGATAAAAACTAATTAATGAGTACATTCAACCCAATACAACTATACAATAATCAAGTCATTTTTAATATCTAATCACAGTAACATAAAAAACCTTCAAAATCCTAGGAGAGTTTACTATTCATAATTAGCGTAGATTAATTAAAATACTATAGATTAGTATATTGTTTACGTATAAGATTAAAGACTTTGATATATCTTAAAAATGAAAATCCTCGATTGTTTCTATAATTTGAGACAATTTGCTTTATTCATAATCGGTTGAAACTTGAAAGGACTAATATTAGAGAAATCATTGTGATAATAATAATAACTTTAAATGAAAACACCAACTTATCTCTAGTCTTCATAAAAATTGAAAAACTTGGAAAGAATCGTAGTCGTAGTTTGAAATCTCATTCCTTCATAAAAGGTCTTACAAATTGTCATATAGTCATATCCAGGCAATTTCCTTCATACTTTCCTTCAAGACTAGAGACCTTATTTTAAAGGATAAAAATGATTACGTAGTTAATGACTGACAATTTGGAACCGAAAGTTTACCTTTTGTTTTAATTAATTATTTATTTAGTGTTCACAACTAGTCGACTAGCTAGTCATGACATCTATTTGACCGAAAAAACTAACATATGGCTCACATCAAATAAATTGTTATCGAATTACAATCTTTTTGCAATCTTTACATAGGCCATTTTTCAATTTTTGCAATCTCAACACCCTTCTTTTTTTGGGGGGCAAAAACTGATGTGTTGTGGTTGTATTTATATGATCGAATGCATCAAATTAAGATTCATTGTACGATGAAAAAATGTGTGTGTTCAATTGTCACAAGGAAATGTCATTACAAAATTAAATTATTGAGCTCAATGTGTGTGTGAGTAGGGATGTCAATGAGTGGGTTTTACCTGAACCAGATCCAATAAATAAGTAATGGTTCTGGTTCTGGAACGACCCATTAGACACTGGATCCGGACCGGACTCAGACCATCAACTATGGGTCTTAAGCGGTCCGGATCTGAAGGGAATCGGACCAGAACCAGACAAGAACTAGAATCGAAACTATTGCTTTATAATTTAATGTGTGTATGAGTGATTTTGAATCGATATGGATAAAACTAGGTCATTGACAAGCCTATTTAAACTTAGGCTTGTCAATAACGGGTTTTATTCGGATAAGAACTAATAAATAAGTATTGATTCTGGTTCTGGAACCAGAACCAGATCCGGATGGTCCGCCGACCATCAAACTATGGATCTAAACGGTCCGGGTCTAGAACCAGAACCGGAACCAGAACCGCTACTTTAAAATTTAATGGATTTTGAACGGTTCCGGATCGGTCCAGTAAAACCCATCCATTGACATCCCTATGTGAGTGTGTGTGTGTATTATATATATATGTAGCTCCATGATCGTCATTCGTTGTCGCATATTTATGATCTCCATTGATACAATCACGAGATTGTGAGCCACAATGGAAGAGTTGTAGCAGAACAAAATAATTACTCATCAAATCAAGATTTAGAATATTGTCTGGGAAATCACAGAGTACATCAATATATTATAACAAAGAGTAGGCCAGTCACAATTACAACAAATAATTAAATAAAGCAAAGAATGGAAGAAGTGGGAAATGATGTATATACCCTAAACGAATAAACTTATTCATTATAATTTGTTAAAACTAGGAAAATCAAAGAAGGTGAAGCATTTAGTTTCCAGCTCCAGGGCTAGGACCAGATTTCTTGATTCCTTCAAGAGTTAATGCAAGTCCATCATTTCTTGGCCCTCCAGTTTTAATGTATAAATCATCCAAAACCTTCATAATCTCCTTCTCAGTGATGCTTTGGGGCTCCGATGCTCTCACGGGACGAGCGTCGCACGAGAAGAAGAGAGAAGAAAGAAGAAGAAGGGCGACAAATGTGAGAGCTTTCACCATTACTAAAGCTTGAACAGATAGATCTCTTGAAAATTAAGTTAGAAGAAGATGATGAAGGTGAAGTATGTGATGAATGCAGTATTTATAATGTTAGAATTTGCATGCATGCGTTGTGAGATTTGACTATATTTGTTTTCTTCCTTTTGAAAAAGGGGTGTTTCTCGATTAGGGGGCCGCCATCTCTTACGCGAATCTAACTTCGAATCTGGATTATACAAAGTCCAACTTAACTTCTGCGAGTCAAAACATAATATGAACTTATAAATTAACAATTCATTTGGGGGATAATTTCTTTGCTATTTTACAATAGTAATATTTAAATTTCCATTGTTGGGCAAAGTCTGTCACCATACATCGTTGCCTACGTAAAATTACTCTTTCTTTTCAATTTGTTTATGTGGACAAGCGAAATTGCATCGATGACGTAAAACGCACAAAAACTCAGACTTACATATTTAATTACACAATCATTCTCATGTTGGGAAAACTCATGTAAACATATATAGTAAGTGGTGGGGAGCAAAAATAAAATAAAAATTGATAACAAAATTAAAATTAAACTACTTATACAGACCAAAAGATTGTGAATCTCGTTAGTGAGTGGTTGCTCCCCCATTCATACGCAGATCATCGTGGAACAACAACCAGGGGCGAGGCTAAGAGGGTGTTTGGCTAAGCTTATTTTAAAGAGCTTATAAGCTCCACGAGCTTATAAGACATAATATTTGAAGAGCATAAGTTCTAAAGTGTTTGGATGATTGAGCTTATATGTTAGAGAAAGAATCGTGAATTAGAGAGAAAATTGACGAAGTGAAATCGATAGTGTATATGTGAAAATAACGAACCATAGAAATGTTATTTTGGTAAATTCACTATTACTTATAAGTTTATGAAAAAATAAGTTGGGGTTGAGCTACTTATTTTAGGAGAACTTATAAGTTTGTTGGAGCTTATTTTATAAACATAATTTGTTTAAGAACTTATTTTGCCAAACACTTTGTGTGTGCTTATAAGCTCTAAACGAACTTATAAGCTGTTTTGAAGAGCTTATAATCTTAGCCAAACACCCTCTAAGACTAGTGCGCGCCCTGTATTAATTCTTATTATTTTTATTAATGGTTTTAACAATATAATATATATAGAAATAATAAAATATTTTATTAAATTATATTATTTTGTCAAATTACATGTTAAAAATATGAAGTATGATATCTGGGCTCTTAAATCTCATCTGATCTGCTTAAATTAATGGTTTTAAAAACATTAAACTTTTAGAAATTAAAAATATTTTACTAAATTATACTTTTTTGTTAAATTACGTGATAGAGATATGAAAGTTGATGTTTTGGGCCCTTAAATCCAACATGATCCGCTAAATTAAAAAAGGGTTGGCTTAAATTAATGATAAAAACTTTCAGAAATTGAGAATATTTTATTAAATTATACTTCATTCATCCAACAAAAGTTTGTATTTAATTCATTTTCGATCCATTCATCAAAAACTTGCATTTTGCTATTTTAGACATAGCCCTCACATAAATTTCATAATTTTATATTCAATTTATCCACTTATTTACAAAAAAAAATCATCACTTTACACTTATAATGTGAGACCTCTTCTACACTCACATACCTAATATAATTTATTAATATTCGTACCATCAAAAGCAATGCAAGATTTTAGTGGATGGATAGATTATTTTTTTGTTAAATTACATGATAAAGATATGAAAATTAATGTTTTGGGCCCTTAAATCTGGCCTGATATGCTAAATTCAAATAAAGTTGCAAATATGTTTGAAAATTTGTCTAAATGTCCAGATTTAAAAAAAATGTTATATCTAAAAGTCATAACATATTTAAGATATCAGACCATAAAATACAATTAAGATTATATAACAAATAGATATAACAAGCAAATCAAATTATATAAAGTAATAATCTTTTTATATAGAATAGCAGTATATTATATATCTTAAATTATATATAGGCCCAACTCCGTGATATGGACGAGCAAGCCAAGTGCCCTAAGCACATACTTTCTTTTCTTATTTTGGAGTTGCCCAAGAACTTATTCATTGTTTTTAATAATCAATGAAGGCGGCGAGTGGAAAATGATTTTCCCTTCTTTCTTTTTTTCTTCATTAAAGAAATGTTGAAATTGGAATTTGAACATGTGAGTGATTGTGAGATCCAATCCAGTAATTCTTGTTTGTTGGCTTGCAGAAACGGCTAAACATATGACTTGAGAAAGTTCCTTAATATACGAAAATAGGAATAGTAGCATATTTTTCATATTTGTGTAGCACAATCAGAAATACTATATTGCACATGTTAGTTTAGCACATATTTCATCCATTCGTAGCACATATACTAAATATATTAGTTTAGCACATCTTTCATTCACACAGTAACACAAGAAGAATTCTAGTCTTTGCATAATAATCCATGTAGCACACAAAACACAAAAGCGAAAGTACTTGAAAATTAAATCTCAACCATTGATATAGCAAATCAAAGGCCATATTCATTCCTATTTCCTACCAAATTATCATTTCCTACCCGATCTATCTTATATATATATATATATATATATATATATAGGTGATGGATCAAATTCAACTTTGGGCTCGATCAAACGTTGATCCAAAAGGTACGGACATTGGGCCATGAACCAAACCCAAAGAACAGCCCGAAGACCATTTGCAAAGATCCAAGTCCGTGGTTCGAGGGGCCGGGGCCGGGGCCGGGCGGCTCGCGCGTGGGCTTTCCAGCCCATCATTTGTGCTCATAATTATACTAAGTGTTCAATGAACCACTTATATAGACAATTAATGAAGGTACATTAATCAATGTGGGATAATCACTATTTAATCTATACTTATCCCCTTAATCACATAACTCCATCTTTAAGTGACCAACTTTGATTCACTATTTCTCACTCATCGAAAATCGAATTTGAGAATGTGAATACACCACGATCATCTACTCGAAACGTAGATCGATCCTATGTTGTTTAATTTCATAAAATTAAACGTTACGTCATTCAAAATATTGGTCAAAATAGCTTCCTGACAACTTGACCACATAATATATATATCGTTGATTTTTAACAATTACTGCTATTATTATTTTTATCATTCCTCTCTTTACTGAAAACCCTGACTAGATTAGGTTTTCTTTTAACAGTCTTTAAGTATTCATCATATGCTTATTGGAGCTTTTAATTCCACATTTGCTTCCTACTGAAATACTTGTATTTGATTGTGTGAATAATATCCATTTTTTAGCTTTGCTTACAATTTTCATTTCTACTGAAATACCTGTATTTGTTTCAGTTATTGCTGTTTAATAATTTCTCGAATTATATGCATTCAAATCCTAAATCATAGTATATACGTTTCCTAATTCCTTGTATTGTGTTGTTATGCTTCTGAGGGATGGAGGCATTATGTTCATTATCATGTAAGTATATTCTTCCTATTTCAATTTTAGCTGTTTAGCTATGCATTCTTAAGTTCTAGCATTCTTTTCCAATGCAGTTGCATTGTTTCATATTTTTAAATAATAACATGTTTTTTTGCAGAATATTGGCGAATATTGCAAGTTTTAATTGTGTGTTCCATATCTTCTATTTGTTCAGGGATGGAATAAAACGCGAGTGCATGTCATCTGCTACAGTCTGATGATCTGAATTTTCTGGATTCTGACTAATGTATCCATTGAAGGCTAGTAATTTATTTCTTGAAGTTAGAGACTTCAGAATTTTCATTCTGAATAAACTATCCTTTCCGTGAAGTATCCTCACAATGTTCAACTAGCACAGGCTCTCAAACCGACTAAATCAAGTTATCATATGCTTCCAAAATTATATCTGTACTGGTAATCTTTCAATGCTTTACTTTCCACGAAATTACTTGATGCCTTTGAGGAGAATGCGGCATAATTGGAAGTAACTTTTTTCCTAGAAGATCAATATTTCGAGTGTTTGTGTATTCTGTTTTCTTAATCTATTGATTGGAATTTCTAGGTATTACTCAACTTTCCTTTTGCAACTCAGCAGTTGGGATGAATGGAAGGGTGTTGAAAACATGCTAAACCCAGGGCCACCATCTCAGGGGGTCCAAATTATTTCAAAAAATTAATTTTACTTATAGATATATAGATTTATTTGTATTAAAATATTATATCGTTTAAATATTTTATTTTATTTTAAAGTCCAAAGTATTAAATCGTTATATATTTTACTTATAGATATATGTTTTCATTTGGTCCCAAAATATATTAGAAAATATTGATGTTGATGTGATTATTAATGGTTTTGCATTTGTAAATACTCGAATAAATTATTTTTTATGATATCGCATCGTAGATAAGAGTTGAGATATAGAAATATAAGGATGATAAGTAAGTTGTATATGTTTTTGACAATTTTTAATTATCTATTTCTATTTGTAGATCAATTGAATTTTACGTAAATTTACAAATTTGATTTATTTTATAAATATGATATAAGGGACATTTTGGATGGTCTAATGGTTAAGTAAGTTTATATAGCCAAAGGTCACGAGTTCAAACCTCACTATCGCCTCTATAGGTTCAAACCAGTCACACCCGATTTTTTAAGTGAGGTTTAGTCTTCATATGTCGTTTGCAAGCTATTGTAAAGAAACATAAGTTTTACCTAGTATGCATAGAAGATAATGACTGAGGGTTTTATATGAATTTTAAAAAATGGGGTCTATATTCCTTATTTTGCCTATGGCCTATAAAATATCAGGAATGAGGCTGCTAAAACATACTGGTAAAGCATTCCCGGGAGAAGAATACAAGGCTTGGACGTCCATCACATGATAAAACTAAAAGTTCTAGTGGTTGGACTTGTTGCCTCTCTCTCTAATGGCAATCTAGCTGCAAGTGTTATTCTCATTATGGCATTTCTGCACTTAAAAGAGTATATGTTTTCCCCAAGTAAAAAATTTAGCTTTGCATGGCACAGAAGGGAGGTCTCAATGTTAATGACATCATCAACCAAATTTGAAGATAAGGAGGTGCTTCAATCTTGGCTTCAGAAGTAGAGAACAACCTGCACATGAGGGACCATATAATCATTTCATCTCTTATTCTGCCACATTACATTAACTATTTACACGGTCCGGAAATAGCATAAATTGAACAAGGGCCCCTCAAAATTCTAGGGCAGTTAGCAGTTCCAAGTGTTCCTTTTGTTTCTATTCCAATAAATGTCATGAATTACATGTCTTTGTGGTTTCTTCTTTCCATTGGCACAATGAATTTCAAATTCAAGTTATCTTTACCTACTCTCAGGCCCTGAAATCTTGATTGCTCTGCGATCACAGGGGTGAGAGACAGGAAGCGAAAACATGATTACCAATGTTTTGGAAGGCAATATAAAAAACTTCCTTGAAAGGCCTAAAAGATAGAAGTACTTATGCCTCGAGGTCGAGGCATGCCCCTAGACACATTATGCCTCATCAGAAATTTTCTTGAGTGAGCTCTGAGGTTTTTCACTTGAGCTTGAACCTAAAGGGTAGCTACAAAGTGTTCCATTTTTTTCATGTCGATTATAGATTAGGGGCACACATTATGGAAAATAGCCAAGTTTATTTCCCTTGATTACAGGCTACAGACGGTATCTGGATTTTCATGTTTTAAGTTAGAAGTCAGAATATGGTGGTCTAAAAGAACTCAAATAGACCTGTAGTGTCTGAGAACAAAACAATACTAAGGAAACTTTTTTAAAATTGTTTGTCAAATGAAATGATAAAGCTTACTTCCTTGTCAAATATTGATGTTAATCGTTTGTAATTTTGTTTTTGAAATGTAATTTTTCTTCTTGATTTGTCGTTGTTACATACAGATCAATCAACGTGAGTTCTTCGGTTATAATTACGAGAAGGCGGAAGGCCTTGCTGATGGCTTAAGAAAGAAGAAAATTGGAGTGTGGTAAAAAGGTAATAGTTGTTATAAGGAAAACATTTGGGATCTAAAGAAGCACGACTTGCCATTTAATATACAACCTTATTGTATAGCTCTAATTGCCTATTCTAGATGTGTTGATGTCTCTTGTCTATCATGCTTATGGGTTGCTTGCACCTCTCTCTCTCTCTCTCTCTCTCTCTCTCTCTCTCTCTCTCTCTCTCTCTCTCTCTCTCTCAGACCCTACCAAAGTTGGGAATTGATTTAAGTATAGAATTAGGAATAGTGTTACCTTCACAAATTCGGAAAAAAATTGGGTAGGAGTGATTAGTTCTTGACAAAGTTTTTTATAAAAAAATGAAAATCACAATCTAATTGAGAATTTGCTGCTATGCTATGGTATCTATGCTATTTATATGAGATCATATATATTAGTTGTTACCTTTTATTAAGTTGTGGCTACTTTTTTTACTTGCACCAACTAAAATGAAATGATTGCCTCTAAGCGATTTGATGGCTTCCTACATGTGTTTATGGTATTTGTGTCTCCCCTGAATAAAATAAATAAATAAATAAATAAATAAAAGAAAGATAATAGGAGGTTGCCGAGCATCGTACGGCTCAAACACAACCAAATGATAGGTTTACCTAAACGGTTAAGCAATGGAAGTTTAGTTGTGGATGCTTCTGCTTCAGCACGTAAGTTGATAGCCGAATCTATTCTCTTTTAACGTAAATTAAGACTTGCCATCCAAATTAACTCAAATTCTACTATTCTTTTAATCAAAGTCAAACTAAAAAAAAACACCTCTGGTTAAGTCAAACAGTACCAAAATTAAAGAAAAGAATCGACTACTTTTTAATATCACATAGGGACGATAGATTTTTATCCCCCATCTCTAATCTAACACAAAACAGTTATAATATATTCAACTTAATAAATCTAATAAATAATTATAAAAATATGTGTATGTTATGGTTATAATTGAACAATGATCATGACCAAAGAATCAAATATCGTTGTAGGTAATCGGACGGTGTATTGATCATATTAGCCACTCCAACGCTAAAGTTAGTAATATATTATGTTTAAAGCTTATTGAATAGTTAAGATTGCGTACCTGATACTTTCATGACCGAAGTATTTATAGATGTAGAGATGATTGTGATTAGAATCAATTATAATCCTTATAAGAATGAGATATAAACAGATCTTCAGAGACCTATGCCAGATTTCTGGCATTAGGTATCTATCAATAAGAGTCGGATCTCCTTCAAAGACATGACTCCTTTCATTGACCTCATTCGATCGGATACGATGCCGTTTTACTGCCAGAGTCTTGAGCTTGAGCTTATGCATATAGGCTTTCTGATCTAATTTTGTGGGCCAATTCCCTCTAATAATCTTGCTGACTTATCTTTTCCATATACCATACTCGATATAATACATTTGATCAGGCCATATATACCTATTGGAGATAAGTTGGTACTTTATTCCTTATCAAGTTGGATTAGCGACCGAGTCTTTCACGATAACAATACGAAAGTGTTACGTAATTTTGGTTTCTAGTTAATTAGTTATAGTTAATTAATTCATGAACGAAGATCATCATCTGAAACATGAAATCCTTCAACGATTCTCCTTTTTTTTTCATTCTCTTTTCCTCATATCATCTGTACATTTATCCCCAAATTATTAAAATCTATGAAACCAAAAACATCGAAAAACAACATTTCCCCGCTTCAATCAATCAACCTTGCTCATCCCCATTCGCTTGATCACGCCATTAATCATCGCATCACTCTGCATGATGCACAACCCCTTCTGCTCCATCCCCATCCCCGCCATGTAATTCCTCACCTCCTTCCTTATTATCTCCTGCATCACCCCCAGAAACTCAGCGCTGAAAAACTGCTTCTCCGCCGCCCATTGCTGTTGACCAACCGGATCCGGATCCATGACCGGGTTCGGCTCGGGTACGGGTTCGGCTCCGGGTAGGGAGAGACTGAGCGATGTGACGATGTGGGGTTGCGGAGAGATTCCGCCGGTTCGGGCCACGGGCCGGTAGACGTGGTGGGTCGAGTGGCCCGAATCGTCGGATCCGGAGGGGCTGCCCGGGTTCAACCAGAAGCCCGAGCCAGAGGGCGGGCCTGCGCTGGCGGATCGCTTGAGTGGGTGGTGGGCCTCCGGGTCGGAGTCGGTGAGGTCGTCCGACATGGAGAAGCACTTGCGCTTGAGCGTGGAGTTCCAGTGGTTTTGATGGCGTTGTCGGTCCGGCCCGAGAGGAAGCGGGCTATGGTGGCCCACTTGTTGCCGAACTTGGCGTGGGCCTTGATGATGGTGTCGTCCTCCTCGGGCGTGAAGGCTCGGTGCTCCACCTGCGGCGACAGCTGGTTGCACCACCGCAGCCGGCACGATTTGCCCGATCGGCCCTGGATTGATTTGCTGATCAGGGACCAGTTTCTCGGGCCGTGCTTCTCGACCAGCCTCTGCAGCGAGTCGTCCTCCTCGGGGCTCCATGGTCCTTTGATCCGATTCATTTCTGTCTTTATGCTTGACAGAGATAGACGCAATATAGATACAATTTTGTGTGTGAGAGAAGGTTAGAGATAGAGGGGCGAAGCCTCGCCTATGTCATCAGAGAAACTGAAACGAGAACTGAATTTATATTGAGGGGGTGGAAGGGTGGAAGGGAAGATAGGGATGACGCGTGGCTAGAATATAACTATTTTTCCTTTTTCTATGAGATAAAGTTAACCGCCGTTAACCAAGAATTTAGAAAAGATAAAACGCCGAGGAAACCTTGTTTGCTAGTATTTCACATTTTGTTGATGGAATTTGAATTAATCATTTTCTATTATAAACTCATCTACTCTACTAATTACTAACTAGGCGATCCAAAAGAGTTATTTCTCTTTTGTGATGAAATGTTCCGCATAATACTCTCAAGTTTAATCATTTGAGCCTAATTTTCTAATGTATTCATATTTTGTTATGAAAATGGTTTAGACATCCACCAAATACAAATATGAATTTTTTTTGTCTTTATTTAGTGTATAACTTAAAAAGTATTATTTTAATGCAATATTGTATTTGAATTACAATTGATATGTTTCTTTGTTGGAAACATAATTATAAAATATTTATTTCCTAGTATTTGATACACCTTATAAGAAGTCTACAAGAAAAACCAAAAACAAAAGAACGAAAAAAATGTATCCATAATTGAATATCATTCAATAAACCTCTAAATTAAGATAAGCAAGAAATCACCAACCGCTTTTTAAAAATAAAAATAAATTAAGAAGCAACGAAAAACAAAATAAGAATACAAAATATTGCTCGCAGTGAAAGAAACATGATCGCCTCCCCTCCAAAATAAAAATAAAAAATAAATGTAACTAATTTGAAATTGGAATGTAAATAGAAGAGTGTTATCTGAGATCGATTGGATAAAAAATTGAAGATAATTACTATCATAACATCATTAAAAATATAAATATGCCATTGGTTATTGATTTGAAACTGAATACTAATATTGCATCATGGATCAGATAAATATTTGAATTTGAATAAGTATACCGTTATTAAATAATTTGTAGTATTTTTTTATACTTACGTAATCATCTAAAAGTCAAAAGCTAAGAATATTACTCTATTCGTCATACTAATGTTGGTCCGTAATTTTTTGGGATTGTCCTATTATTATTGTATATATCAAAAATAGAATAAATTTCATATTAAAAAGTGATTTAAATTTTATACCATACACTATTTCATATATAAAACACAATCATCTTTAATTCACATATCCAAAAATAATTAGTCAAAAATAACGAAAGGAAAGAGTATTGAGAGGGTTTCAAGATATCTCAAAAGTATGCATGAGATTGTGTGAGTAATTAGGATGAAAAATGAATCTCCATGGTTGAATTTAAACTTATAATCTAAAGAAGATATAATGAGAGTGAGTCTTGAGTGACATCGAGCGGTTGAGGAAATGAGCGTGACCGGACGGAAAGGCAGTTTTGGGTACACAGCTGGCGCGGGACACGCGTCGAGCAGCTGAAGGCTCGTCGGAACCTACTGTGACCACGTTTTGTGAAACATAGGCTTGTTTTATAATAAAATAAGACAATGGGGGCTTCAAATCACCGACCGTTTTGGAAGTTAATATAAGTCGAGGTTTGACTAAGCCAGGCTGGATAGCATTTTTGTGATATTTTAGAGAGAAAACGACAAAAATGGGAGGAAAGGAAGGGGGCATGAAGGTCCATAGTAGGAGAAGTAGTGTGGCGCAAGCCAGCCTGTCGATTCTGACACATCTTAACGGCCACTCTATTCCTGTCCACGTGCCGCTCACTCTTTTCTCAATTACTGCTCCAATTTTATTCATAAATTGCACTATCCTTCTTTCTTTACCTTTTCTATGACCGACCTATTTCTTTTTTCCGATGGAAAAAGAAAATAGAAATGAAAGAGAGAGGGCAAGAGCTAGGGATATGGATATAGTTCAAAATCGAAGCATTGGTTCGATCAGCTAAATTTCTTTCTGTTATTTGTTCTAAAACTTCATTACTTTTGGTACATACACTGTACTCACCAATTTTACTTTTTTTTTTTGTCTTTTTATTTTAAAGTTTAATGGAGATTTATGACTTGAAAATATATATATGTGTTTCCTTACCTTTAATTTCACATAATTATTTATCAGTTATTATGTATGATGATGTTGAAATCACAAGGAAATCTACTGAGACCTGTTAGTAACGGCAAATGAGATCAACTTGGGGGTTTGAAGAAAAACAAAAACATCTTATTAGAGCCTCAACAAATTGTTCACTTCTTTTTTGCCAGGCTTCATCGATTTGTTGTGGATTGGATGACAGAATAATCAGCAAGCTATGACTTGAAAGCTTACCTTATTATTATGAAAATGAGAATATGGGGCCAAAAATTGCAGAGGAGTAGGATCCAAAGCGGCGTTTCTATCCAATTGGATCATGTTTGCATTTAATACAAGATCAAGTGTCACGATTGACAAAATACAATCTATTTTTCGTTAAAAAATATGATTATCAATAAAAATTTGTACATGTTAAAATTATGAAAAAATCATTTGGACAGGTCTTGAGTCGAATTTTGATTTAATTTTTCAATTACATAAATATTTTATATTAAATACACACATATACAAATAAGCATACATGTATTGAAAAAAAAACTATAATTAAGAAATAGTATAAAATGGTTAATTTTGCAAGCCCAAAAATTGGGCCAGAAGATATCAATGTTCTGATTCACTTTGTAAAACAAAAAATTATATTAATATTATGACCAATTTTTGGAGTTGTATTCAACTATAGGGTATCTGACATGATACTGTTCAAGATGTACAAATTCAATGTATTTATTTGAAATTTCTTTTATTTTTTCCATCTCGCTTCAAGTAACTCCAATGTGTCGATATATTAGCTTTTTTTAACAACAACATTTTCGAATAATAGGAAATTATTATTTTTAGATAGATAGATAGATAGATAAAAACATAATATATATCTAAATTATCCGGTGATTGTTTCAGCATTTTCTTGAATTGATGTGGTATATCTTATGGCAATTGAGTATTCATTTTTATTCGGGTAGGATTTTAGTTTTTTGGTTTTTGGAATTATATGAGATAAATATACACCAGTTAAGTAGAACTTTGATAAAAAAGAGAAGTTCATCGTATAAACCTCACATGACAAAACTTGTTGCATTCGTGCTAGTAAGGGTGAGCGTTGGTCGGTTCGGTTGAAAACCAATGAAAATCAAAACCGAAAAATCGAACCATTTAAAAATTTCAACCGAACCGAACCGAATTTTTACTCAAACCTAACCGAACCGAACCGAACTTTAAACTTCGATTTTGGTTCGGTTTTGGTTAACGAACTTTTAATAATTTTAATATATATTTATAATTTAATTTAATAGGGTTTAATATTTAAATTTAATATATATATAATTTAATTTAATATGGTTTAATATTTTAATATTTTATATATATATATATATATATATATATATATAAACTTGATTCGGTTCGGTTCGGTTGGTCCGAACCGAAATTCTACTGATCGGTTCGGTTATTGGTTTGGATTCGGTTTTGCTCACCCCTACGTGCTAGTTGTGTTCCAAGAGCTCGATAGCTCCCTCTTCAACGGAGTTACCTTTACTCCGTCTAACTCAAAGTAGATATTTTTCTGTCTTGTTAGATCTTCGTCCTGAATCTAACATGCATAGAGAAGTTTTTTAGGTGCAGCTCATTTCTCCTAGCATCTTAATATCACTTTTATGATATGTTGAGAAATTTGTTTTTATATTTAGAAGCATAATAAAACACCATCCTAACTACATTACTTTTCTGATAAAATATTACACTCATTTATATTTTATTCCAATTTGAATCACATATTCGCTGTACCAAAAAATGTACACCTTTTGGAAAATAAATATTTTTGGGAGACATATGCCGCATGGAATAACAGACTAAAGTTAATCACAGAAGTTGAGCAGAGCAGCCGTTACTAGTCGGTTACAGCTGTATCTAATAAAATTGCAAGTGCTCTCTTTCTCTCTCTCTACATTGTCACAATCACGTGCTACAGTCGGCCATTCCTCACCCGCATATGTCCTTTCCCCGTACCTCGCACGTGCATTCCTTGCTATCCATGCGTATCAACCACGTGACATCTACTCCTTCACACGAGTGTTTCATTCCTCTAAATTCTTTCTCGATTTTTTTTTTTTCTTATAAATAACAGCCCAGGATATATGTGCAAAATAGTTTTTAAAAAAAGTTGCCCTTTCACAAAGTCGTACTAATTCTTGAATAGGATGGTAAACAAGACATTATTTATAGGTACTTGAAGTCTGCTCCAATTCCAACTCATTAAGGCGCACTCAATTGTATACTCCCTCCATTTTATTCATCTCTAGTCAAATGTTATAAATCAATAAAATAGGTAAAGTTATATTTGTAACCTAATTAATTATTATGATAAATACATTCATATAACTATCAGATTTTAAGACTATTAAATAAAGATAAATAAAAATATATCATAATTTTATTCTTAAATTATGAATTAGGATAATTATCAGAAAAAAAAGAAAAAATTACTAATGAGACACTTAAAAAAAATATAGGGAAGAAATTGGTCCAAATAAAATCTTAATTCTTCGGCATACTTGACATCTTAATGAATAATTTGTGTACTTCCACTCATGAGAAATAAAAACTAAAATTTCAAAAGATTATGAGATGATACAAGTGAGTTTTCAAATAAATTAGTTAATCATTAATTTTTGTAAAACGATGACAGATGTTACCTACAGTAAAACTTCTCTAAATTAATATCCTTGGGACTATGGAATTTTATTAATTTAGAGAGATATTAATATATCGATAAATTAATAATTTATTAATTAAAGAGACTTTTAAATTCAGCAAATTTGGTACATGTATTGAAAATAAATGAATTTATTATGTTTCAATTAATTATATTCATGTATCAACAACCAATTCATTGTGTATCTACTTTAATATATTCATGTATAATATAAATTCATTGTATACAATTAACAATTACATACATGTATCAATTCATTGTCAATTAAATATATTCATGCATCATAAAGGAAACATATACTATATAAATCTCGATAATGAAAATAAAATAATTCATAACACTCAAGTCCCAACTATGTCTTCTCATCTAAAGGCATCACAAAATCATCCATGAATGATCAAATCGTAAAGCATTATGTGAGTATAAGAGATCATCCATCATTGGAACCGATCCACGAGAAAGGAGGCTTTGAGCGCGACAACAACTCTTCACAATTTTTGTTGCACTAGAGAACTCGACAACCAGGAACTCTTGGCGACCATTAAAAAGTTAGGGATGCAATCCAATTAGATTTAAATTTTAAGAAAAATCAAGTAACAATTGATTCATATTTTAGCAAATTACCATAATATTTATAATTTTTGTAATATTTATGAATTATTAATTTAGAGTTTTGATGAGACCTAATATTTATAAAGGATTTTCCAAAACTTATTATTTTATTATCTTATCGAAATTGATGATTTTTACAAAAGCCCAAGTCGGGACCGGAAAATTTTATTATTTTAGAGAGATTATTAATTTATCGAGTATTAATTTGTAGAGGTTATACTGTAGTTACTTGGGAACACATATTGTTCGATTGTATAGCAAATAGGCTCCGCTCCATCGGCCCGAGGATTTAGAAATTTATTAAATTTACATGTTTCAGCAAAATTTAGAGTTTATTAATATATTTAACTTTGCATACTTGGCATGATTGATCTCTTGGTGATCAAAGTCACCATTGAAAAAATTGTTGATTAAGAAACAAGGTTGTGTCATACAACACTTCATATTTTTAAAGCCCATATATACTTCATCAGTTTACAACGAAATTTTGCTTTTATTATTGTTGTTTTTTTAATTAAATGTTTTCTAAATTTGTTTAATGCTTTTGAAGAAAGAATAGAGGAAGCATTTTGAATCCGTCATTTTGAAAGCTTCTTTAGGCAAAGGGCTATAAATTTAGTGCACATGGGTTTGCCAAATTGTCATTTGATTAAATGCCTGATTGCGTGTGATGCTTGCCAATTATTTTATCACTTCATACGGATCTACGGCAAACTGTACCTAACGTTGTCTTTTCTTTTTTGCTTTATTTCTATCTTTTTTCCTATTTTAATCAAAAGTAACAATTCTTATTATAGCCCAAAATATAAATAAAGCATACACTATAATTTAGGCTAGATATAGAGATCTGAAAATTTCTCAAATGCAGCTCTTGATTCAATGGTTACCTAACCAAATAAACAATTAATTTAACTATGATTAGAATATATACTTTTTCTTTTTTCTTTTATATCTTGTATGGCCAAGTACAAGCGAGGAACATTATCTTATTTATCTCTGCAGAAGTAGAACTTTGGGTTTATTTTTCAAAGATTCTTCTCATAAATAATATATATGATGCGGAAAGAAGCATGATGTTTCGTCTCTCCCACTCCAGTTCATACTAGGGTTTTGTCACAACATAATATTTTCTAACCTACTCTTTTAGGCGATGTTTACTTTCGTTGATAAGATAAATTGATAAAATATAAGATTAAGTTTGAATGATAGGATGGTCAAACAAATTTAAAATTAATCAATCTATTGTTAATCCATCAAAACAAACAATGAATTAACTTGAATTAGTTTCTATTCATCCTATCATAAAAAGTAAATGTCTCCTTAGAGAATTTTATGTCTTATTTTAACATCTCCAACAAATGTAAAATTAAGTGCTTATCGGAGACACTAATTTTGACAAATAATATGCATTGCTGATATTAAAAATCAAAATGAAGTAGCGATTGATATTGAAAGGTCCATCTGCTCTGATTGCTTACAGGATAAATTTATTTTGAGAAAGTATTAACGAAGAAAAATACTCCCTCCGTCCGTCCACCAAAATCGTTCATTGATTTTTGTAGTACGAGTTTTAATAAATTGTAATGTAAAGTAAGTGAGTATAAAAAGTGTGTCATTGTGATAATAAATGAATATATTAATAGATTGTGAATGTAAAAAGGTGGGTATATGTGTTTTTTTTGTAAATAAGTAGATATGTTTAGGGTAAAAATATAAAGTTGATGTTTACAAAAAAAGAAAGTGAATATTTTTGTGGACGGACCAAAATGGAATTAAATGCACGAATTTAGTGGACGGATGTAGTATCATTTTTCTTGGTGAAAGTTAAAAAATATCTACAACCTTAAAAATATACAAATTCTGATCTATTTTTGTGGAGAGGCAAATTTACCATATAACATATAGATCTTCGTTGCACAAAGGGATGCATAGGGATGCATAGTGAACATGGGTCATATTATTTGCTATATATTTTATTTAATAAGAAGAAAAAGTTGAATGTTATGTCTTGAAATGTATATTTTTCAAAACATATATGGTTAAGCCTTTTCAATTGCGGATAATAAGCCTAGCTCTTAATGGAAATCTAAACCCTCAAAATATATATGGTTAAGCCGAAGCGTAAAGAACTATATTGAAAGGGAAGAAAATTATAAATTTCACACGAAGAGTAATAAATTATACTTCTTTAAATTTCATATTTTACTTCTTTCTCATGGAAAAGAAAAGAACAAAGCAAGAAGTTAATGGCTTTTACCCATAAAGCAACAAATGGTTAAAGCATCTTTAGCAAAATTGTCAAAGAAGATACATACAAACGTGAATTCCGTGGTACCAGTGAAGGACGAGATAATTGCGAGTCTAAACAAATAACAACCGAAAAGACCGTCCCAATTAAGAGGGTGTTTGGTTGAGCTTATAAGCTCCCAAAAACAGCTTATAAGCTTAGCCAAACACCCTCTAAGTTAATCGATATAATTAGCAGATATCACATTTGATTAGGGCTAGGGAAATGGTTTTCAATTTTCGGTTAATACCAAACCGAAACCGCATCATGTTTGGTTAATCGAACACTAGATATTCGATTTGCGGTTCGGTTTGTGGTAAAATATTTTAACCTTTTTAGATTTGCGATTAACCGATAACCGAACGGTTAATAACCAAAAAAATGAATAATTTATTTTCTTCTTTTTACAATTATGTTCTCATCATAAAATATTAATAAATAAAAGTTGAGTCTTTATTTGTAGGTAAAGTTCAATAGAATTATCAAAAAATAATAATAGGTTTTTGCATAGTGAGCATGTTTTTTTTAGTGGCTAAAAAACTTGTAATTAGTTGTAGTCATAGAGTATCAAAACTTTAAAACATTTGTATAATAGATTGAGTAATTAATTAATATATGAAAGTAATTAAATAAATTATTTGAAATCAACTGTATAAAATAAAAATAAAACGATAATTAATTTATCTTAAATTTAGTTTAATCGTAACTATCTAATATATAGACTATTTAATGTAATTGAGTAAGAAAAACAAAAAAGTTATAGATACCTTTTCGGTTAATTGAAAATCGAACCGTACTAACCGATTTGGTTTTCGGTTAATCGAAGTTAATAAATGGTTCGATTTCGATTTTGGAATTTATGAAAATTTCGATTCAGTTAATCGAAAAAATCGGTGTGGTTAACCGAACCTGAATCGTTCCCGACCCTACATTTGATAGAGCACATCTAAGAATACTATATTATTCCTACTCTAGATACATCTAGTAACATATATGCTCAAGTCTCTGTGATACTGAGTAATATTGATGTGGACTACTCATATTAATATTAATGAATCATACAAGCTCACGTACGAACAAGAGGCCCATGAGAAATTAGAATAGAAATAGAGCGAGAAGCAGAACTTATGAGAGGAGATCTGGACTCCAAAACAGAACTCGAGCAGAATTAGTCCAGATGTATGGTTTTCACACATTATATGGCAGAAGAATAGCAGATTAGATCACGTGCAACATTCGCTACTGGTCCCAATAAAAATATTCATAACTATTTATCTAAAGGTATCAATATCCGTACACTTTTGTGTCTGAGAGATGATGTGGACAATACTGTCAAAATAACCAGAATACCCTCGTTGTCCCCATGTCTGATTACTACTATGAATCATCTATAAATACTATCCCATGCAAAATCACACTAAGTGATGTCACTTTTCTCACATTTTCACATGAGAACACTTTGAATATTTCTCGTCTTCTTGAAACTTTGACGAAATCTAAGCTGACTTGGGTGTTGGAGGACCATCTTCTCTGATTCTGTTTTACAGTCTGTTTGTGAGGAATTAGTGAGGCAAATCCAGTTTTGTTCCATTCATCTAGGAATGTCAATGGGTGGTTTTACCCGAATCGATCTGGAACTGTTCAAAATCTGCTAAATTTTAAAGCATCGGTTCTGGTTCCGATTCCAGACCCGCTTTAGATCCGGACCGTTTAGATCCATAGTTTGATGGTCCGATCCGATCCGGATCTGGTTCTGGTTCCAGAACCAGAACCAATACTTACTTATTGGTTCTGGTTTGAGTAAAACCCATCTATTGACGAGCCTAAGTTTAAGTAGGTTTGTCAATGAGTTAGTTTTATCCATATCGATTCAAAATCACTCATAATATATTAAATTATAAAGCAACGGTTTCGATTATAGTTCTGGTTCCAGACCCGCTGAGATCCGAACCGCTTAAGACCCATAGTTGATGGTCCTGATCCGGTCCGAATCCAGTGTCTAATGGATCGGATCTAGAACCATAACCATTACTTATTTATTGGTTATAATCAAGATAAAACTCATCCATTGACATCCCTACATTCATCTACACCCAATTTACTCGAATACCAAGTTCGAAATGTATCCCTTCGTCTGTAATTTTCTCTAATTGTTGATGGGTAACTAACCCTAATCCATCAAGTCCATATGTTCGTTATATATAATTTGAGAATTCCACTTAATAATGCAAACATATATATAATCATAGTACTATATATCATATTTAATTGTATCACCGTAATGCATTGCGCATAAACAAAGATATAATCATGGTATATATAAGTGTGCACTGATATAGTTAATTACAAAATGAAACAATATTATTCTACATAGATACGATAGAAAAATGATACTATTTTGAAATGTAAATCTTAATCAACCACAGCCAATATCACATAAAGGTGTTGCGGCAAGGTGGCAGCTGGATACATTATTGGGGTGGTCTCCTGTGCGCGCCCGCGCACAGTGAGACCCACCCTTATTAGTTATTAGTTAATTAAGTTTAATTAAGCTTAATTAATTAATTGATTCTAATTAAAATTAATTAGTTTAATAGGCTTTAATTATAAATTAATAAACAATAATTTTGAATTAATAAACTCTAATTGTGAATTAATAATCCCTAATTTTGAATAATAAACTCTAATATGAGTTAATAAACCATAATTTAGAATTAATAAACCCTATTTAGAAATAATAAACCCTAATTTTGAATAATAAACCCTAATTGGGAATTAATAAACCCTAACTTTGAATTAATAAATCCTAATTATGAATTAATAAATCTCAATTATGAATTAATAAACTATAATTATTAATTAATAAATTCTAATTGAAATTAATAAATCCTAATTAGAATTAGTAAACTTTAATTTTGAATTAATAAATATCAATTTTGAATTAATAAAACCTAATTGAAAATAATAAATTTTAACTAAAAATAATAATTATAATTGATAATTAATACATCCTAATTAATAATTAATAAACTAAATTATCCTTAATTATCTAATTAATATTATATTAAAGCATTTTAACGTGAGCGCGCATGGTGAGCGCGCGCTCACGGGAGTTCTTGTCTACATTATTTGCAGCCGCCCCCCTCAAGTAGTCATAATCTCGTTGTTAAACTAATACTTTATTTTAAAAAGCTTGCCCTAGTTTAAGTTGTCTAATTGTAAAACTGTTCCCTGTAATATACCAAGTGCTTCATTGATTTGGACTACAAGATTACTTGTGACGCTATTTACTAGCCGGAAGAGAACATTGTTGAACTGGGTGTCTATGCTTGAGGTATGAAAAAATACTCCTCAACCCCCATATTCCTTCCAAGGAATATGGGGTGCGGGTTTTAATAAAAATTGTTGAGTTATTGTGAGTGGAATAGGGGTCCCATATTAATATAATATTAAATTAGTTAGTGGTGGGTCATAGGTGGTAAAAGGTGTAAATAAATAGGTTGTTGAGGATAGAAAAGAGAAATAGTGATGGGCCATAGGTGGTAAAAGGTGTAATTAAAGAATATTATTGAGGGTAAAATTGGAAAGGTAGTTTCCATAAATAGAATAGGAAGAATTTTGGGGCGATAAAATGGAATACTAAGAAGGAATATGGGGGACGGAGGGAGTAGTAGTTATAGCTGAGGTGAAAGTTAAGTATATTAAACTTTATTTGAACGAAATTGCTTATAGATTAACAAGAGTTGCTCTTGATTTTGTTATTCTGCATGTTTGGAATGAACTTCCATGGTTTGTGGAGGGTCTTCTCCATCTCTCATGTTTGTGTTCTTAATAAAATTCTTTCTTTGTCAAAAAATAAAATAAAATTGGAACATTGTAACCAATATTCTCGTGCTGATCTATGATTTAGGTTAATTATAATTTCAATAAATGTCTTATCTTCGAAAATAGGTATAATTTAGACTTAGTACATGATTTACACAGTTATACATACTTTCACAAATCTATAGAAGAAAAAATAAGATATCTCAAAAATATGTGGCTAGCTGGATTCATGTGTGTATTGATTTCAACAAAAAATAGAAATATTGTATCTAACTAAAAAGAAAAGAATATCATCCTCCTTGGTAACGGATGTTCAGCAAGAATTTAGGCTCTATCAAACATATTCCGAGCACTATACTATATGGAAAATAATTAAAAACAATGATAAATATACTATTAAATTAATATAATAAAACAAGTCTAAACAATATAATCACTTGGAAAAAGAATAAATGTATTGTTTTTTTTAATTCAATCATCATATATTGCATTAATTTGGGTATATATATATATATATATATATATATATATATGAATTGGTTCAACATACATAAATGAGAACAAATAATATTCATTAGATTTGGAAATCTAATGATTATTTTTAAGTATGTATCTGAATTAGTTATATATATATTTATGTATATAATTATGTATTTATGCATCTGCATCATAAATGTGTATTGAATATGAAGTACCCATATTGATTTATTAAGGGTTGATATTGTCATCACACACACTATATATATATATATATATATATATATATATATATATATATATATACATACGTGGTTTGTTGGGTTTGAAGCTTTGGGTACCCCCCTCAAACGCACTAAAATTAACTTTTATCTCTTTCTTTGATTTTGATAATTATTTATATTTGCTCCTTTTAATGAATTCTATACTTTGTTTTTGCAAAAAAACGTAATCAAAGTGAGAAAGTGAAAATCATTTTCATCATTAAATTGCGAAGATCTATGTTGATGTATCATATTATTGACTGAGTGCATTGTGCATTATATATATATGTATGCCATCTATCACTTTTTTGAAGGAATATGCCATCTATCACACTCACTCCATCCCATAAGTATAATTCCATGTTTCTTTTTTGTTGCTCCAAAATATTACTAAAATCTTTATTAAAATTTCTTATTAAATCTCTAATATAAAGCTACTTAATGATCTTTAAAAGTTACAATATTTCAATTTCATGAGTAAATTAAGGTATAGTGAAATAATTTGTCATATTTTTTTGGTGTACATTGAACACATTTTCTTAATTTATATGAAAAATAGAACGTGCATTTAATTTATAAAACTTTAGTTCAGGAACGTTCAGAGAAACTAGAGAGCCAACTTAATAAACTTTTTGTTCATCCCTTGTACCCGTTCTCATATTTTAAGAATTATCATTAGGGTTATTGACGCATTAATACATTAATTTTGGATTGAATTTTATCTTTTCAGAACTTTAAAAATTATCATAAAATATATAAATTTAATTATTGTAGTGATTTTACTACGATTTCAAATTTTGACCAAATTAAATCTAATTTGATATCTCAAAAATTTACCATAGACAAAATGATCAGTGATATCAACGATATGTCAGAGAGATGACATAAAACATCGTTATTCCATCAAAATAAATCGATTTCTTGATTTATAGGGTTCATTGCATCAACCGTTATAAAAAAATCATGTATTCTCGTCTAGTTTATCACTTAGTTCTCATCTGGTTCTTGTTGGAATCAAAACATTTAATTGTTTATAAAATTAAAGTTCATATTACTTAAAGTTTATGCAATGTACCTTTTGTTCATCACTTACGAAAGTTATTCAAGATCATCTCCCAACCTCAATTCCTCCATGAGAATCTGCAAAAACCTTGCAGAGGACATCTTGTTTTGATCCCAACGAAACCAAACGATGAATCAAACGAGAAGATGTGATTTTTTATGAGGGTTCACGCGATTAATCCTAGAAAACCAGGAATCTAATTTATTTTGATGGAATGAAGATATTTTATGCCCATTCTCTACAGCATTAATACAAATTTTCGAAATGTCAATTCAGATTTAATTTAGTTGAAATTTAAAATTATGGTAAAATCACTAAAGTAATTAAGTTTATGTATTTTATGATAATTTTTAAAATTCATAAAAAAACAAAAAAACCCCAAAATTAATATATTTATATACCAATAATATTTGTCAATATCCAAACAGTAAATCTTTGTGGCCACATTGTGGCCGGCCACACACCTTTTTTTCACATATTCTGAAAAATATTAAATTATTAAATTTAAATTTAAGTTTAAAATTTTCATTCGATAGGTGTAAAATTATAATTCCATAAGATGGTTTTAATGTAAAATTAATTTTTAATAGATCAAAAATTAAATAAATGAGTTTTCGTTTAATAAAGTTGATTGTGTACGTAGCGATGTGGTAGAATAAAGATCACTCATATCCAAAGTAGTAGTAAAGCAAAGAAAGAATCAACTTTAAAGATGTTGATTTAATTAAATCTTATCTTGTCGCTTACTATATATATATTCATGAACCTATCAATTTTGAACAGTAACGATTATGTATAGTAATACATATTTGAAAAATGTAATGTCCCTATATTCATTATTGAGAAGGTTAAATCAGGATTTAAAAATTGATCAAATAAAATCTAACCCGACCGAACTGGGTCGATCTGTCATCTGATTGCTCGATATTGGACCATGGGTAAAGCGGACCCACAGGGGGATTCGGATCCGGAGCCAGTGGTAGGCGGATCTCCTGTGTCAGAAGTTTGTTTAATGGGGCCCAATGAGTGGAATTTGTCGTTTAGTTGCTTTGGCCGAGGACCTAACCGCTGCTCCCAGTGAAACGCACCTCTTCTTTTGTCAACAACCTTTGCCAGCTACAAACCACTTTCTTTCACAATCCCAATGAACAATCACATCCTCGACACTAAATCACTTTAATATATTCGGGTTAAGGCGCAAATATAGATAAAATCACATTGTATTTTTTATTTATAAAGAATAAATTAAATGCAAATAAAAGGTTTAGTTTATTAGTTATACAATGATTTATCCTATACTGTCTTACCAGTCTATATAAATTGTGTGAGTAATGAATTAGACCTAGAGCGAATTCGCCATAATTTATTTTATGTCCAAATTAATGTTATTTGTGATTGTTACAAGGCCATTCAATTTGGGCTTTAAGGAGTAATGAGTTCATAAATATTATTTCCAGCTTATATTATTTTTTGATGACACGAGTTTTAAAAAATTATAATAGTGGAGAATGAATTATAATAAATAATAATGAGTTATAACCAAAATGTACATATTATAAATATAAAAAGATGTCTAAAAGAAAAAAAAATGCTAACTTTTAATGGACATATTAAAAATGAATTAAATATAATTTTTTTAGTTAACGAAATGAATATAATTAAGTATTTTATGTTCGACTATTTGGGCCTCGATATGTTTTGGGTCTAAAATTGGATAACGCGAATACTAATTATTTTAGGTAATATTTCATCCGTCCACCAAAATCGTTCTTTAATTTTGATGGCACATATTTTAATAAATTGTAATTAGTGTAAAGTAAATGAACGTAAAAATATGAGCTATGGAATAATAAATAAATATATTAATGGATAATGGATGTAAAAAGATGGTCACAAGTGATTTTTTTGTAAATAAATGGATAAGTTTTAGGTGAGAATGAAGTTGATATTTCCAAAAAAAACGAATATTTTTGTGGACAGACCAAAATGAAATTAAATAAACGTATTTGTTAGACGGATGAGTAATAAAAAGGGTAATTCTATACGTACTTGCTATAGCTTTTTATTTAAATAATAATAACAAAAGTACTACTTTATCTTTATAGCCCCAAATTCCTAAAATTAATAACTTCACCATCAGTATAATCTATAATATTTGAAGAAAGCAAAACACAAAAATGACTAACTCCCATAACCCACCTAATGTATAGCCTCAATCTGGATAAATATAATTGCAGAAAATTTTCTCTCTCTAATTGTTCAATAGTAGAGCTTCGATTTCCCCATGAACACTCTGTTACCTTCTCAGCCATTCCATAAAAGGGGAGCTTCGCGACCAACATTAGATTGATCTCTGACTAGCACGACACCTCCACCACCTACTGTCCTAATTCCGATTTCGACATATACACAAACGGCAAAATGAATTTGGGCACAGAGCGATCATCAACTGCTCAACAATTTGGCCGAATTTAGGAACATGTATGTCTTATAGTATAATGCGTTTTCAGTTAGTGTCGAAGCCGACACGCACCAAATTTAGTACGATATCTTGGTGGTATTTGGATATGGTTAATTGGATAATTCGATAACCGAATCAAAAATTCAGTTATTGAGTAATCGAATAACCGATTTCATTGGATTCGATTCGATTATCTGTACAACAATTTTAGGAATATCGGTTATCGGTATAGGTCATCAGTTAATATTATAGCTCAATTGGTTAGGCATATGCCTAAGGTTTCTACCTTCTAATGAGTCATGTGTTCAATTCTTCCTTGAAGCAAAAAATTAATATAGTTTTTATTACTATAATCAAATACAATAAATAAAATAAAATTGAATATAGATTATATATTACTATCATAGCTTAGTTGATTTTACCTTACGCCTAAAATCTCTTGTCTATGAGGAGGTCGTGTATTCGTTCCTTCATTTTTAATCGATTGGTATAATCGATCGATTATTCGACTAACCAATTAACCACTCGGTTTGATTTTCGATAGCAATATTTACTATATTTTGGTTTCGGTTAATCAAACCGAATACACTAGATTTTTGTCTTCCATCCATCAAGTTTGTCTTTTATCTAGACTTTGATTGCTGCCACGTAATAGCAGTGCCGAGTAGGGGCCGCGATGCTGCCGACTAGGGATGTCAATGAGTGAGTTTTATTCGGATCAGAACCAATAAATAAGTAATGATTCTAATTCTGGAACCGATCCATTAGACACTGGATTCGGACCAGACCCGGATCATCAACTATGAGTCTTAAGCGGTTCGGATCTGGGCGGGTCTGGAACCAGAACCGGACCAGAATCGGACAAGAACCAGAACTTGAATCGAAATCGTTGCTTTATAATTTAATGGGTTATGAGTAATTTCGAATCGATATGGATAAAACTAGCTCATTGATAAGCCTATTTAAACTTAGGCTTGTCAATAGACGCGTTTTACTTGGATCAGAACCAATAAATAAGTATTGGTTCTAGTTCTGGAATCGAAACCAGATCTGGACCGGACCATCAAACTATGTATCTAAACGGTCCGGATCTAAAGCAGGTCTGGAAGCGGAACCAGAATCGCTGCTTTAAAATTTAATAGATTTTGCACGATTTCGGATCGGTCCAGATAAAAACCATCCATTGACATCCCTACTGCCGACATGACAAAGGGATTGGCTGGGATGGAGTATAAACAAGAATTAAGTATTAGGTTTTTATTCTATTAAAACAAAATTTGGGCAATAGGGATACAATTGTAGATCTGTTAATATTTTTTTATTTTTTTTATATCATGGGGAACCCGCAGCAACTACCTTAGGTGCGCATTGGATAATAAATGAGTGGTTATAGTGAGTAAAAAAGTATTGTGTATAGAATCATCCTAACATGAATAATAATATTAATAGCGATCATGTTATTAATATACGCATAGTAATTATATTGCAGAGCATTATTTTTCATCAATACTTTTATAGATTTGAGTCTATCATATTTGATTTTTTAAATATAATTTAACCTTTTTTTATGTGATTTTGCAAGTTATATTGCACAGAAGCAATAGTTTTACCCAGGGTAGACATATCCATTACAATTTCCACGACATCGGGAAAAAAAAATTGTAAATTAAAGGATAGACCACAATTTTGTCTAACACCGGACCAGTCAAGTTTCCATAAGGGAAAAATGTAACACTTAATGTAAGTGATACTCCTTACCTCCCAATTGTACAGACTTGTTTCCTTTTTTGAAAATGTTAAGATTTTTGTTTAAATCATTTACTTATATACCTTTGTTTAACCTTTGATTGACTTTAGCTTTAACTCATTGTCAAATAATAATAATGGACATATTAGGAAATTTACTTGTATATATATTTTTAATAATTTTTTTAACCCTTGTAAAAATTCCTATCATCATATAGGATTAAAGGAGTAGTGTATTTCAACTAAATGATAGTCCTTGTTTAATTTGACATTATTGTCTCCATCTTGAATGATGTAAAAGTAATTAGATAACGATGAACTTCTTGTCCTGCTTTCTTAACCAGGCATAACAAAATTGATTGATAGGAAAGTATTGTAATCCAGCTTTAAACAAACTTAATAATTTGATCGCATCCAGCTAAGACTTACTAAAATGACAAAGTATCTAACTTGCATATGATACTAATAGAACTTACATTTTAATTCTTTCGAAGTAAACAAACCGACTTATGCAAAATATATATATATATATATATATATATATATATATATATATATATATATATATAGAGGTTGGTTATGGTGAGAAAATTTCTTTAATGTCTGAAAATAGGAATAATAACACATCTTTCATATTTGTGTAGCACAATTAAATTACTATATTGCACATATTAGTTTAGCACATATTTCATACATTCAGTAGCACATATGCTAAATATATTAGTTTAACACATCTTTCATTGCGGTGGCACAAGAAGAATTCTAGTCTTTGCACAATAATCCATGTAGCACACAAAACACAAAAGCAGAAGACAGAAAATTAAATCTCAACCATTGATATAACAAATCAAGGTCCAGATTCATTCTATTTCCTACCAAATTATCATTTCTACATAATCCATCTCATATATATATATATATATATATATATATATATATATATAGAGAGAGAGAGAGAGAGAGAGAGAAAATTGATAAGGTAGGAAAGAATAATTTGGTAGGAAATGAGAATAAAGTTGGACCTTTGATTCGTTGGATCAATGGTTGAGATTTAATTCTTATATATATATATATATATATATATATATATATATAGGAGGGTTATCCTAAGAACTACTCTTAGTGTAAAACATAGAACCAATGATAGCCATTGATCCATTTGCAATCTACGGACAACAACATACTCATGAATCCATCTATATTGTGTAATTTTCGTTCCATAGCATATATGCAAGGGTAAAAAGTAAATTTCGCAACTAAGGAAATTGAATCCGAGAATCGAAGCTAGAAATCTGAGGCGACTTTCTCTCTCGGTTGATATGATAGCATTTATTCTTGATTTATGCATTTAGCTACAAAACCAAATGAATATGATTGCATGTATACTGAATCTTAAACAAATACGAAATGAATGTTTGATACTAAATACAAAATATTTAAACAAATACGAAATGAATGTTTGATACTAAATACGAAATACTAAATACATGTCATACTGAATATTAAACAAATACGAAATGAATGTTTCATACTAAATCATGAATATTATGTACATTATTACAAAGCCAATGTGTCATACTATATCGCGAAAAATGAAAATACAATTCATCTGGTGAAGACAAAACCAAATGAATATGATTGCATGTATACTGAATATTAAATACGTATAAGAAGAATTAAACAAATACGAAATGAATGTTTCATACTAAATCATGAATATTATGTACATTAGTATGAAGCCAATGTGTTATACTATATCGCGAAAATGAAAATACAATTCATCTAGTGAAGACAAAACCAAATGAATATGATTGCATGTATATTGAATATTAAATGCATATAAAAAGCGGAAAAGCATTACAAATTTTATTGAAATGGAAACAGATTACAAGATAAAATTGCATACTTACAGCATCCATAATCCCATGAATTGTGCATAAGAAACGGAAAACAGTTACAAACTTTATTCAGAAATTACTTAATTAACCTTCAAACCTATCGATTACTATGTATTAAATGAAAAGCGATGTTACATTAGTGTTAATCACAGCCGTAAATCTCTTGAAATCAACGAACGAAAATGGTTCTATGTTTTTATGCTAATTCTGGTTCTTATTTGAACCAAAGTCTATATATATATATATATATATATATATATATATGAATGAGATCAAATACAAATCAATATTAAAATACAAAATAAGAACCAGTTTCAGCCCTTGATTGTGAAGATCTACGGTGAATTCATCACCTTACTTGATGGATTCAAACGCCTGGGTTCGACTCTTATGAGGGGCTAATTTTTAATTTTCTGAATTCAGACACTTACACGACGAATTCAGAAGCTTTTACGATGAATTCAGACGATTTTTTTAAGAGTTCGTGGTTTATAGGTTAATGATGATTTTTACAAGAATCATTTCATATATATATACATATATATGAGCGGGTTATTGTAAACTTTGTTATCCAACAACGTGAAAATAATGCATTCTCTCTATATATATAGGATTTAGATGAAATAGAAATAAAATTTTATAAATGTAATAATAAAAAAATATTATGTTATGCATGAAAATAAAGAAATAGAGAAAACATAGTTTTATACATGAAAGAACATAGTACTGAACAAACACTATCTTATATGTATAAAAACACATCCAATTTGAAAAATTAATCTTGACCATTCATCAATCAAAATATATGGACCATATTGATTTTTAGTTACCAATAGGAGTCTGTGAGTACAAACTGTTGTAAATCGGAGTTCGAACGAGCCAAAACATAAAATCACACAGTAACAGTACCACAAACAGTGCGAGAATTTTTGAATTTTTGCTTATTTTTGCGATTTTTTTGAATTTTCCACTTTTTCTTGTATGTTTGAGCCAACTAAAATATATATTCTTTTTAGGATTCAAAGAGTCTTCTGTATCTATAAATATCCCTCCTTAATATTATATAAGGGTCTCATTCATCATTTTTCATATTTTTCAGAGTTATATTTTATTTTAGAGCTTACTGTATGATTAGAAATTTATTATTTCAAGATTAGAAATTTATTACTTCAAATTTTATGTGATTGATCTATGGAGCATATTTACCTGTCAATTTATTATTTATGATTTTTGATGTTATTTTATGCTAGATAATTGATCATTGTTGATGCATGCTAGTTGTCTGATTAAAAATTTACCTGTTTTAATTGGATAATAAAACTCAGGAATTCATAATACGATTAATCTAAAGACTTTATGGTTTTAAAGTTATTTGTATGAGAATAAATCTTATGTGCTTTTGGAGTTTTTATGTGTTCTTGAGACCTAACGGAAATGAACTTATATTAATTTACTATTACAAACTGCCTTATCTAGAAGACTATATTTATCTGTGTAATTCTTCATATGAATTGACTTAATTTAAGTTAATAGGGCTATAGATTGATTGTGTGATTTTCTGTTAAATTATTACATTTTATAGGATCAGTCTTTTATCTTATATTTCTTCTAAATCTACTTTATTTTGTTCTTACTTTGTTTTTATAAGTTTTTTTTATCAAAACTCCCTACATCTTTATGTTTGCATGGATAATTGTGAAGCATCTAAGTCTATTACTTATCGTGTATTTACGTTTTCAATCCATGAGATACGATACTTTGTTTACTAGTATTATGGAATTTTAGTGATTACCTACGTCCACATGGGATATATGTTTTTATTAACTATAGATTGCTTGGTGGTATATGCATCGAGAATATGTAAGCGTGTGAGAGATGATCCCTATTACAAGTATATCTAAGCTATTTATAGATAATTTATTATCTACGATAACTACTAATCTTATATAGATATGCATGAATATACATGTTCTTCAACAGATTTCTTCATATCTTCAAGATACTTTTTTTCTTAGACTTCAACGTTAATCTCGAAATCTGTTATAAGCGTTTCTCAGATTTTAGATCTTTTGTCACAATTGGCGTTCAATCCTACAAAAATTTGGGATACATGCAAATGGTGATTTCGAAAAATAAATTAATAATCAGAAAAAAAATCTTAGCCTAACTTGAAAACTTGTCACGCTTTAAAAGTAAGATTGAAGGGATTAGGTGAAGAAAGAATATGGCCAATCCAGTTCATTGCGGTAATGGCAAACACTGCATAAAACGGAATAATTGATGGACCCACATCAATACATTAAAAAAAAGCTATATATAAAAAAGACAAAAACTTGTGTGCGTGCGCGTACGCGACGCGCACAAGTTTTTGTTTTATTTTATTAATTTATATTTTATTTATTAATTCATAATTAGTGTTTATTAATTAGGGTTTATTAATTCATAATTAGGGTTTATTATTTTCAATTATGGTTTATTAATTCAAAATTATGGTTTATTATTCAAAATTAGGGTTTATTAATTCATAATTAGGGTTTATTAATTAACAATTAGGGTTTATTAATTTAAAGTTACAGTTTATTAATTCATAATTAGGATTTATTATTCAAAATTAGAGTTTATTATTCAAAATTAGGGTTTATTATTTTCAATTAGGCTTTATTAATTCAAAATTAGGGTTTATTAATTCAAAATTAGGGTTTATTAATTCAAATTATGGTTTATTAATTCAAAATTAGGGTTTATTAATTTATAATTAGGCTTTATTATTCAAAATTAGAATTTATTAATTCAAAATTAAGATATATTAATTTAAAATTATATTTATTAATTTACAATTAAAGTTTATTAAATTAATTAATTTTAATTAAATATAATTTAATTAATTAATTAATATTAATTAATTAAAAATAATTAAAATTAATTAACTACTTAATGAAGATTAATTAATTAATTAATGTGGTCTTACTGTGCGTGGGCGCGCACAGGAGACCACCTCTATAAAAAAAGAGGTGAGGCAAACAATTCCACTGCCATATATTTATATATTTTTTGACAAAAAATCGGTTGTGATATTTTGTGACCAAACAAATTTCTTCAAACTATAAAAGCTGTAACAAACAACGACATGTTGTGTCTATCCCTTAAAATTAGATTAAATTAAGTATTTCATTATTACGTTTAAGATTGTCCGTACAAAACTCATCATATTTTTGTGTCGGATAAAAATATCCGACCTTAATATGGATTCGAGGAATAAAAAGTAATAACAACTTATATCAATGAGCAAAGTGATCGTCTCGGTTGAATTAAAATACAATACGATTGACTTAATGGAAATTTCACAAGCTCAAACAAATTATTACAGTTAGGTAACAATTTTCAAAAATGCTAGCTAAGCATTATTGTCTTGGATTGATTTGATTATAATATTTTAATCTAGGTGGCCTTCTACGTAACTACGAACAATGACTGCAATGTCTAAACAAACAAAACTTTTTTCTTTAAAGAAAAATAAAATAAAATAAAAGGTAGAAGGGGCGGCCATCTGGGCGACCGTCCATGGTCCACCATTTCAGGGGCTATCCAATTATTATATATATGAATCTCAAAAAAATTACTTTTGGTTAAAGATATGATTCCATTTGGTTTCAAAATATTATACCATTTAAATAAAGTATATCTCTTCAAAGGTTCAAAATATTAAATCTTTTTACATTTTGCTTATAAATATATGTCTTCACTTAAGTCCAAAATATGTTAGAAACTATCGATGTTAATGTGATTAGTAATTATTTTACATATGCAAATATTCAAAGAAATTATTTTTTATGATATTGTATTACTTGTATTATGTTATATATGAGAGTTGAGATGTAGAATTATAAAAAGATGATAAGTAAGTTATATATACTTTTGACAATTATTTGTATATCATTTAAATTTTATGTAAATTTATAAATTCAATTTATTCATTATTTTATATAAGGGGTACTCTATTCAAAATATGCCAAGAACCCATAAAATATGGCCTCAAGGTAGCATCATTCATTGATCGGTTGAATTTTCTTCATTGGTTTTACAGATAATTACTAATTAGATATCAGCATTTGGGCTTAATTCTAAATTCGATCCTACTTCTAAACATCTCAATTTTACGATTTGTATTAAATTCGACCCCTCACTCCAACTTAATCCAACTATTTGAACATTAACGTTGCAAAAAAATCATGTAACACAGAAACAGAAACGACGTTATTAGCGAGATAATAGAATTAAAAATCAAAATTAAATATGAGGTCATCTCTCCCAGTCTCTCATGTCTCCCTCTCGTCTCTCAAGGTGAGCATACTTTTAATTTGCTCAAAAACTAAATCAAACCGATCAAATCAAAAAATAAAATCTATTTATTTATTTATAAAAATGATGTCGTACGTTAACGTGCCATGTAATTTTTCCATTTTCTACGTTATTTTTGAGATCGTTTGAAAAAATTAAGGAGTTAATTAAGCAATTCAGTCTTGGTTTTAATACAAAAGTTGAATAAACTTCTAATGCATATATACATTGATTATCATTTCGTTTTCGAGTAGTTCATTTTATAATACTCGATCAAATTCAAAAAATTCCTACACGCACATATAACTTTGGTAAATAAGAATCCGATGCAATTTATTTTGTTAAATTGAATTTAATGAAATTCAATATTACAAACATAAACCGTGAATAACGTGGTTTAAGTCGCACCATGAGAATAAAAAAGTTGTGTCTTTAAAATTAAAGTTTATTAAATTAATTAATTTTAATTAGATTTAATTAATTAATTAAGCATACGAGTGACACATGGGACCCATTATTATTTGACTATTTAATAACTGAAAAAACGGCTAAAAGCTGAAGTATAAATATGATCCGTTTTGCTCACGCAATAAAATTATATTTGTAGTCTCACTTTTTAAATTATTTGATAGTCTTATTTTGTGGAGTAAAACCAGAAATAAAGTGGGTTACAACCTAAAAAATTGGTGGCCCAATTTAATCTGATTAAGGCTTTATTGTCGAGAACCAAACGAAAGCAATCCTACCAAGGTCTCAATTTATGTTAATTATTTATTGTGATCACAACATATTTTTTTAGAATTTAGACGTAATGGTTTCAAGAAAAGAAAAAGAGAATTTCTATCTTATTCATTTTTCATTAATGGAACTAAAAAAACAAATTTTCCATGATAATAGAAAAATATTTAGTAATATATAAACGAGGTGTATAATACCTACATCATAGTTATCTAAGTCGTGTTATACTAGAGTAAAATGTGTTAACTATGAAAGTGTTGCTTCGCCTAAACGAAAATGTGCAAACTGTTATCTACAGATAGAGTAAAACAATGGAATAAAATTTAAAGAACACATAAGATAATTTTCTACAGATTAAAATTATAATATGTAGATGTCAAATATGACGAAATTATCACTATATCTGTACAGTGAACTTTACAAAAATTTACTACTTTATTAATGATAAAGTCGGACACTTTGAGTCGAAACTATCTATGCAAATACAAAAAGATTTTATCACAACACTCATGAAAAGACTGACACCTCTAAAATATTTAGAAGTTAAAATATGAATGTTATCGGAAATGTTATAAAAACAGACTCAAGAAACAAAAGAGATCTTCAGTATTTTCTTCAAGAATACATGTCGAACTTATGCAGATATGCCTATCTTATATAGGAGATGAGAGATCTTTAGTTGCATATCTTGGATCACGCATAGGCCCATTAGGATTGAATTGGTCGTGACGGTTAATAGCTCAAATTAGTTCCTTGAATATATGAACATATTTGGTTACTCCTTCATCCTTATCTCTAAGACCTGATTATCATATTTCTCGGTGTGTTGCCTCAATATCTTATTTGACATTTGTATCATGTACACACCAAAATGAAGAAAAAGGTAAAACTCTAAATTAACTAATTCTACAATATAAAGACACTCGTTCAGAATTAAACTAACTCCAACAAACTAGATGTTGATCATGTCATTTTGTGTTGGTAAATTGATAGATAGATTTGAGTTTTACTTAAAAACATCTATACCAATTTATTTCATTTCATACCTTCAAACTCATGCATCTTGACATCGATCCTTTGATTTTCATTTTTCAGGGTCAACATAATTGACACCAACAACAATATTGATTTTCAGTACTGATATGAATATTTCGGTAATCAATGCTGAACAACAAACATCAATGACATTTTGTTTTGCTTGAATACATTAAATACTCTATTTGTCCCATTATTGTTGGTTCGTTCTTCTTTTGGGTTGTCCCTCTATTGTTGACTCCTTTCAAAAAAGAAAATAATTTTACACTAAAAAATACTTTAATTTCATGTCACACACTACTTTACATAAAACAAAACTCTTTTTAATCTACGTGCTAAAAGAAATGAGCTAAGACTAATGAAAATGAGGTAGTATAACATTAGCACTACCAAAACGCTAACATATACACAACTCAAATCACAACAATAACCTTAGCTCCATAACACAAGCCCAGATCCAAGTCCTTAATAATTTCACATAAAAACTCAATATGTGAAAATTACAAAACAGAGGTTTTCGATTTTAATAATCCTAAACCGTAACACAGCAAAGTAGTTCGTCTTAATTAAAAGTTTATTTCAGTTCATTTGTCTAATCAAATTGAATTTAAGAAAATAAACGAAGTGGTTTGATTTTGTTTTTTCAGTTTCAATTCATTTTTGCACACGCCTACTGGTGAGTTTGGCCGAAATAATGAATAATGATTAAGGCAAGGTTTATTTATTTTGATTAACATGCTTTAGTGCTTATTTTCAGAAACTGAAAAAGTAGAATATGGGTTTTGAATTGGTATCTGGGCTGAACAAATAGTTTTATGATTATTATATTATTACAAGAAATTGATAATTTTGGGCTCAATAGGAAAAATTGGGCCTTGAAAATAATTAGATTGCGCTGAGTCTAGGGGTTTCAGCTGCTCTAGTAGCTTTCTCTCATTGGAACTTTCCAAAAATACTTAACAAAACCAACATGTGGAAGGGGAAATCAGTTACAACTCCATGGATCCTTCCCATTCAGTTATTAACCAAAATTTGACCACCATTAATTCCGGACCTTAAAATCGGAAGATTTTGGTGCCAACTTCTCTGGATCCTCTATCCTGACTTCTTCCCACTCCTCAGTTTTACTATCAAAATTTTAAGGATTAATTACCTATAAAATCACGAACTCATCAATTTTCCAATTTTAACATTAGTTTTAAAACGTTGCAATAATATCTTCTTTCTTTTCTTTTCTTTTTTTGCACAATTCTCTCCCAAATTTACCTATTTTTTGTCATTGAAATTGACATCGAGCAAAATACTGACCATATCGAAAATATCGAAGACTTGCAATCATAATTTGACAACGCCAACTCCAGCAAGGTATTTCACATTAATTTTGTGACTGGAACAAAAATAAGGATGACAATTTTGCAATAAGTTGCAAGATAGTGAAAGTTCATGCATTAATTGAAAATTTGCCCATCTTTATATTTTTATTTTCTTTATTCAATTTCAATATATTGGAATTTTATATAATTTTACAATTATTAACTAGAGATATATACAATTAGGGTTCATGATTATTTTTTGTACGTAATTTACATATTTTGGTTAAAAAGTGATAATTTGGGTTTATTATATTAAAATTAGGGCACATATTTTTTAAAATTTTAACTTTTTTTTTAATAAATATTAATTATGACTTATTATATAATAGCAATTTTCACTTTATAATAAAATTTATAGCAGATGATTGGATATGACATAGAATTAGAACAGAAGATCCCTCCTTGGTACCAACATCCAACTTAATTGCCACATCCAAATATCGAAATTCAAGATTCAAAAAGCTAAGCCAAAACGATATGTATTTCTAAAAAATAAGAGGCAAAAAAAAAAAGATGAAAGATTTATTCAAAAGACTTAGGCTAAGAAGAGATATGATACCCTACAGCAAGCAAGCAGGCAAGCTAACTAAATCAATAGGAGTAAATACTAACATAGCCTTCAATTCATCATCATCTACTCCCAAATTCCAACTTCCATGAATCCATCTTCAGTAGCACAACCCCTAAACATCCCAACCGAATTGAACCCACACGCCACCTCCCCCTTGCTCGACACCGCGATCAGCCCCGCCTTCCCGCCGCCGTCGAGCCGCCTCTCGATCACGAAGTCCACCGCCTCCTGCAGCCCCAGCCCCTTGTACTCCATCACCGCCGCCACGTCCCGCGCCAGGGTGCCGCGTATGATGGCCTCCCCCTCGCCCGTGCACGACACGCCACACACGTCGGACGCGTACGTCCCCGACCCGATCAGCGGCGAGTCACCGATCCGACCCGCCATCTTGTTCATCAGCCCGCCCGTCGACGTCCCCGCCGCGCACCGCCCCTGCCCGTCCACCACCACGCACCCCACCGTCTCCGGGGCGTACACGCTAATCGGCAGCCCGTTCATCATCAGCGGCGGCGCCTCCACCGATGTACCGCAGCTATCCGACCCAGTTAGAGGGATCCGATAGTCGAACTGCCAAATATATCAAGACAAATGTGTCATCATCTTTAATTTTGTTATCAGAAATTTTCTGTTGTGTAAGAAGGCAAAAAACTTGTGTGCATCTGTACATCAACTCTAACTAGTATTTATCAATCTTCAACTAAAATTTATTAATCACCATTCAAAATTAATTAGAATAGATGCACATGCACCCTCATATACCACTTGTAAGAAATCGGGACTTACTAGGATTGAGTTGGCTTCTTTGGCCAGTTTGAGCATTCCGACGTTGTCCTCGGTGATGAAGTAGTCATTGTCAACCATCTCCACGCCCTAAAATCAACAATTGATTAAACAATAAAAACCAAATTTGATGAGGAAGATATATATTTGCCCTTTTCTAAAGGGAAAAACAATAAATAAATAAATAAAAGGAAAGCACTTTGGAATAAGACAAAGGTGGCTAACAAGAAGCAAAGAGCAGCAAAAACTCTCTGCGCTCACGTGTTACCAATAAATTAGGAGTCATAAATCTTTCACGCACTGAACTGCGCTTTTTAATTTTATTTTAATTATTAATGAAAAGGACAAAGGGAGGAGAGAGAGGGTTTCACCTGTTGTTTGGCGAATTCTTCAGCGCCAGAGAAAGCGAGATAGGAATGCGGCGATTTCTCCATAACGAGGCGGGCGAGTGAGATAGGATTCTTCACGGTGGTGACGCCGGACACCGCCCCGCACCGCCGCCCGATCCCGTCCATGATGCTGGCCTCCATCTCCACCGTCCCATTCGCCGTTAGGGCAGATCCGCGGCCAGAATTAAACAGGGGATCACTCTCCAATTCTCGAATCTATACCGAATTAAATTCGTCGTAAAAAAATTATTACAAAAATGGCCGGGACATGCATGGAGAAATATGCAGAAAAAATCGATTTAATTGATAATTGAAACATACAACGAGCTCGACGACATCGATGGGAGGGCGAGAGGAGCGGAGGGCAGAGATGCCGAGGTTAAGGCAACGATTGAGGAGTTGCTTGGCTTCTTCTTGACGTTCCTTCGGGAGGTTTGGATCCACACCAGCGCCGCCGTGCACCGCTATAGCCCAACCGCCCATCCTCGCTCCTATCTCTCTTGGATGCCGGCGCCTCCGCCGTGCTTTGATATTTGTTGTGTGTTTTGGTTGCGTTTTTCTTCCTTGTGTTTGTAAGATATATAGGCGAGGCTGTGCAAATTTATAGATGGGAGCGGTCCATATCACATGGACTTCAAAAACTAATTTTAATTTACACTTTTATTTTTTCAAAAGAAAATTTTATAATTAGTTTTGGGTTCCGGATGGAAACAACTGTCTGAATCCTATATCTGCTACATGTAATAACCTCATTCAATTTGTCACGAATTACATTTCATTGTGTAATTCAATATAATCAAAAAAAATCATGACATTACTAAATACACATGATGCATGACCCACATAGCAAAATTATCACAATTTTATATATATCTTCGTATCCTTAATTAACACTGTCACATTTAAATCACAATATTATCGCAATAAATATGCAATAGAGGATACAATATTTCTGATTTGGATATGAAGATCGTTTTACAACCTAACTTATTTGATGCATAATTTCGATCACACTAAAGCAGTAAACTATTTACTCACCTGAATATTCGGATCGTAATATATATGACATAATTCATTTAATTTGCACCAGTCACACAAATGCAATAAAAATTAATCTAATTTTGAGTCGTGTTCATTAGAGTGTGTAAGCGAGTCTCTTTGTGTGGTAATTAACTAAATTGTTCAAATACAATTAATTTGTCAGTTAATTCGAAGTTAACGATCTATGAATTGTATGTAATTAGTCCGATGTTTTTCGTATACACCCAACTTTAAAAAATATTTGTGATGTAAATATGATTTTCCGTTTCCAATGATATATCTTGGATGCTTAATTAATCATACATTGGTTATATTCTTAGCATGCTCTTATATAATTAATTGCAGCACCTAGAAATTTTCTCGTGTTTATCTGAAAATTTTTGACACAGTTTATCAATTTTTTCATGTTTACCTGAAAACTTATGACACAGTTGATAAATTGCATACTCCAACTTTGACCAGTCTGATCTTCTGGACTGTATCCCGATTGCCTAGACTTCAATGATGAGTAAGAACAATTTATGAAGAAATCAAAATTTTCTCTCCCCTAAGAATTGGGATTATCAAAATTCACTATCTCCCCTAGAATTGGGATTATCAAAATTCACTATCTAGTTAAAATACGACTAATTTTCTCTAGATAATTATAAGAGACTATGAGATATATTAAACTATTAATATAATTAATAGAGTCTAGTATTATAAGGGGATGACTGATACGTATGAATGAACTTAGATAGGATTAGAATGAAATGAATATGTGATTCTTATGGCAGGTATGTATAAGGAATAAATGAATATGAATGACATAAAATAAATGAAATAATCATTATTTTTATAATTTATGTTATTATTATTATTATTATTATTATTATTATTATTATTATTATTATTATTATTATTATAATAATTAATTAATTAATTATTACAATTGTTATTAATTAATAATAATTATTATTGTTGTTGTTATTATTATTATTATTATTATTAATTAATATTAATACTACTATTTTAATAAAATGTTTATTGGTATTATTTTTTATGTTAATGTTTATTATTAATTAATTAATGATATTTATAATAATAATAATAATACTAATAGTTATTATTATTATTATCATCATCGTCATTTTACTATTTTAATTATTATTGTTATTATTATTATTATTATTATTTATTATTTAATAATAATATTATTATTTTAATGTAACAAATTTATTATATTAATTATTATTTCTTATGTTAATATTATTGATAATGATAGTTTTATCACTTATTAATTTAATAATAATATTATTATTATTATTATTATTATGATTTTATTGTTGTTGTTATTATTATTATTTCTTACATTAATACTATCATTATTATTTTAATGTAATTTATTATATTTACATTGTTAATAACTATAATTTTTATCACAATTATTATATTATAATTATTTATTGTTAATAGTTAATATTTATTTATTATTATAAATATTACTATTTTATTATTATTTTTATTATTAATTTTATAATAAAAAATAAATAGGAATAATTTTGTTAGAAAAAATAAATAAATTTGGCAAATCTCTTATTCATAAGATTAGCTAATACCATGAGGTAGGAGATGAATGACTAATCTCATATTCATGGGAATAACCATTCTTTCGAGAATAGTGATTCCTATCGTAAAAATCTTAGCAGCCATAAGATTGAGAATAAAGATAGAAATATCATTTCATTCTCATTGTATTCCTGTATAACAACCGCTACTAAAGGGACGAAAAATTACTAGACAACAAGATTTATTGAGTCAATTCCGGAGTCAAAGACGGATCTTATTTAATTCGGAACATAAATTAATTTGATTTGGGAGACGAGGATTGAGTATTGAAGCCCCATTATATATAGACTATAGTAATCAAATTATGAGATCGTTTTACGTAATCGGATAAAATCTTGGAGTACTCCCAAGTCCCAAATCAATTAATATTGAACCGGCGTAACTTTTTGTGTACAAATTTGCACGAAATAGTACTATATTATATATCGACCAAAATTTGTGAAACGAAAAATTCACATAATATTTTAAAAATTTAAAAGAAAATAAATTACTTTTCAGATATTATTTAATTCTAATATAAAAGTAATACATTGCAAATAATAAAATATGTTTCCAAACATATTATTATTTATATTTTAAAACAAATAATGAACATCTTCCCCACACAAATTAAGTCGGATGCATGAGATGATAATAAAAAATTATTATTGATAGAAAAAAAATAAAGATATCGTAATTAGGAGCAATGGCCTTAGTTGCTGGCCTAATTGCGTCAATAAACTGAATCCCGCCAACATATTGTTGGAATCTGGATTTGCAGCTTGCAAGTTACGGCGGGAAAAAGCAAGCTACTTTCTATTATTGTCCCAACACTATTTACTAAAACCAAGATTTTAGTTTCCATGATCGAATTATTTTTATCATTACTAACACTGAATTGTTACTTTCTGTAACAACCACATTAACAGGGCAACTGTTTAATTTTTAGGCATAAAAATTAAAAGAAATTTTGAAATATCGAATATATAAGTAATATTGGTATTAAAATTAGATACTTAATTTAAATAAGAATAGTCGTATTAGGAAGTTGATATATTAGAAGATGCAGAGATGATTAGGATCTGATAAGGATGTTGATTGGTTGATTTTGCACAGTTGGATGATTAAGATGCCACAAGTGTTTCTTGGTGAGGCTTGGAATGGTCCAAATAATCATATTAACCAACTACTTGCGTATTGTTAAATATGATGGCTGCATAATATTCAATTTGTTGCACGTGTAGGTTTTTTAAGTAATTGTATGTCTATATAAAAGAAAATATCATCAATTAAATGAATAAAAAAAATATTTGGTGGAACTTTTGTGATATTGGGATTGGAATGGTTGGTGGAGGGATTAAGAGGGTTATTATTGGTTGACTTATAAATTGTTTTAAATTTCAAAATACGTTATGACCAAACACCTCTAAATCAAAAACGTTATACGTCAAGAAGGTATGATATATACGTTATAACAAATAAAACAAGCATAGTGTACAGGAAAAGATTATTTAGGACCTACACCGAACTATTGATGCTTATTTTCAATATCGTAAAATAAAATATTTAAGACATAAACAAAGATAGAGAACAAAAACATCCCCAGTAGGTACAAATTATAAATTAATTTAGTAATGTGCGAATATAATATATTCGAAAAAATGGAAGGCAGACGTTTCTCTTCATGATATTGTCCAACCAAAGTTTTATATATGAGCTCCAGCTCAATATACACTCGCTATGTGATTTGCCTCACATTCTAGACTCATTATATAAGAAATTTTCTTTCATTACAACAAAAAACATAGTGTTCTTAAGTATCGTGTCCAAAAGTTTGGGGCACTTTTAAGTGTCTTTGGGGCACTTTTAATTTTTTAGATTTTTTAAAATTTTCCTCTAAATTTAATATTCGATGGTTATATAAATTTCAATATCTGTTTTTTTTTGAGTTCTATTTTTTGAGTTGAGTAATAGGAAAATTATAATTTCTCTCACTTCTTCTATTTACTGGACGGTTAAAGAATCTAAAGTAAATGAAAAAAATGTACACCAATTAGGTATACCGATTTTTTTTGTAAGATCACATGACACACATAATATTAGTTGTAAAGTGATGTGAACTGTATGTTTTCTCGAAAATGGCTTACGTAAAGTAGCTTAATTCATTGCAAAAATCTAATAAAGCTTAGTAAGTTTATATTCATATTTTTTAAAATCAAATTCGGCCAATATGACTTATTTTATGTGATTTAATGTGTAATTTGAAAACATTAAGATTAAGTCCATTTAATTATATCACAAATATACGTATAAACAGTATGAATTCATCCTTTATTCAAGAAAAAAGAAAAAGTGACTCGAATTATATTGAAATGGAGGAGGATGCAGAACGCACTACGGCAGTCGGCACTAGGACAACCAATCTCACTTTCAAGTGGTGGAAATCAACTTTTCCGAATGTGGTGGAATCTGCTTAGATTCTTTGTATCTAATGACTTTTGAAACAATATTCTTGAGCCTTTTGAGATTCCAATTACATGATTTTGTCTTTTCTTTTATTTTCCTTTTTACTGATTGGAGAGGAAAACAACATTGATTGAATCAAAAATATTTTTCTTTAAATCTGTTATTTCTTAATTAAATGAATTAAATTGTAAAAGCAAAAGACCACTATCTTTATAATATGAGCTAATACAGAAATAATTTTAGATATGACTTGGATTTTTAAATTTTGTATCTGAAATTTCAAGAAGCCAATTTTTCTCGATTATGTTCGCTGGTGAGAATTTTTGCGCAACAATTAAAACATAATACTAATAATTTGACGGTTTTATAAACATAAAAAAATAGTTGGTAGTGGCCAAAGTTATGAAAAAAGTGAGGTTCAATTTACACCTTTTTATTTCGGAGTTTGAAGTCCATTTAAAAGAAAGCTTAATTATTTCAAAGTTCAAAATGATAAAATTACTCCATCCGTCCCACCCAAGATGACTCATTTGTTTTTACTCGATTATTTATGAGGAAAATAAAGTGGTTAAAGTGATAAACAATATGTAGGATTCATAATTTTTGAAGAGATGATTATTTTTAAAAAAAAACATATCATATTGGATGAGATGGTCTAAAATAAAATATATATTATCTTGAATGGGGCGAATGTAGTATAATATTTAATGGTATGTCTTTGCACTATTTATATATATAATGGACAGGACAACCCAGAGTTTTTATATATAATTTTTTTAGGAACACAGAGAGAGGTTTTTGAGAACATCAACCTCGAGATTAAAAAATAGCATCTGACGTACTGTTGATTGCATTGTGACAAGTAATTAATAATATAGCTCGTGTTTACTTTACTCACTGACAATAATGGAATCCTTAGGCTTATTTTAACACAAAAATAAGATAGGGATTCCAATAGTAAATGTAGAAAATAGTGTAATAACCTTTAGTGTTAATCTGACAAAATGCCAAACAAGATAGTCATATGATGAAATTACACAAATTCATAAAAACATATAGAGTATACTCATTTAGTAGTGAATGATAGAAATTACTATTAATTTTGACAAGTCTTTTATGTTTTTTCATGGAGTTATGAAAACATTATACTTATATTTTTCTTGGATTAAACAAAAGTCAATAATAGCAACATATTTTTATTTTTTGATAGGTGTTATAAAATAGGGAAAAATTATCAATTATAAATTAAAATATGATCGCTATTATCAATATACATTAAATTTGATCGGTGTTATCAATTAAATATTAAATTATGACCGGTATTATATATGATAAAGTATAAATTAATTATTTAGAAAAGATGAATTAAAAAAATGAGGTGAAGTTTTAAAAATTCAATTGAAAAATCAGAAAACAATTCGAAATTGTGATCGATATTTTGTGAATGTTGACCAATCACAATGATTCTCGATCGATTTTATCAGTTTAATCGTATTATAAATTATAAATTAAATTGTTTATTTAGAATGATGAATTATAATCACTATAATTAATTTTCAATAATTGTCTATGTTCGTGAATAACTCTACCAAATAAACAAGTATAGATTGAAAACAATAAAATTGGTCGAAATTACAAAAAAAAAATGGGTCAATTTTTAAATAAAATCGATCGAATTTAACAATAAAATCGATCGACCACTAAAATTGATATTTTGTCTGGTTTTATGGACTAATTAAATTGATAATGAGATGCCTAATTAAATAAGGCATTGCCCTTGAAACATTATGCTCTTAATTGACATTATGCTCTAAATTTTGCACCAATGTCGTAAATAATAAACTAACTAAATAAAACAATAATGACGATTAACACAAAAATAAACAAGTATACATCTAAACAATAAACACTTACAAACAATAATATTTGACAAAATCGGACTAATTTTAATTATTACCATAAAATCGGTCGTTTATTCCATAAAACAGTCGTATTTACCATAAAACCGATCGATTTTTTCATAAAATCGATAGACCAGCTTAAAGAAAAATTCCATCGATTTTAAGGGGAAAATACGTTCGATTTTACGCAAATAAATAGAATTTTAACTTTTTATTTTTCTTTTTAAGAGATGTAAGCTTTTGTGGCTTTTGTTGTTGTTTGGAAATTGAATTAAGGAATACATTTATTATATTGAATGGATATATTATATATGTTTTTATTAATTTGAATATATCTTACATATAACTTATCAATTTGGCATTATAATTTCTTTCCCTAACGTTAATATTCCTTCCTAATTTAAGTTAGGCATTTGTATTCCCATGTAGGGATGTTAATGGGCGGATTTTACCAGAATATATCGAACCTTTCAAAACCCATTAAATTTTAAAACAGCGGTTCGAACTGCTGCTTTAAAATTTAATGGGTTTGAACGGTTTCGATTCGATTTTGGTTCCGGATCCGCTTTAGACCCGGATCGTTTAGATCCATAGTTGGATGGTCGGGTCGGGTTCGATCCGGATCCAATTCCATAACCAATACTTATTTATAGTTCTGATCCGAGTAAAAACATCTATTGACAAGACTAAATTTAAATAGGCTTGTCAATGAACCAGTTTTATCCATACCAATAAGAAATCACTCATAACACATTAAATTATAAAACAACGGTTTCGATTTCAGTTTTGATTCTGATCCGGTTCTGGGTCCAGACCCGCTTAGATCCGGACCGCTTAAACCCATAGTTGATAGTCCGGATTCGATCCAGATTTAGTACTTAATGAATCGATTCTAAAACCAAAATCATTACTTATTTATTAATTTTGATTCAAATAAAGTACACCATCGACATCCATATTCGCATGCAATCAGCTTCTTGATAATATTGTCTATTTCTGCATGACTTTGATTCTCTCGCTTTGTGTTTGCGTTTGTACAGAGTCATAGCACAAGATTGCACGGTACATTGTTCAACTATTTCTTTATATACATATTTAGATGGTGCCCTCTTTCCTAGATTCCAGTTGTAGCTCCGTCTTTATAGGGCTCAGATTTTGAAGAATATCAATTTACTAACTTTAAAATTGGTGAGAATGGACGGTTGCGAGCATATTATGGAAGTTATGCTGCGTTGTAAAATAAGAGACGTAGACAACCGTTGATTGTTGAAGTAGATGCGCAGATAATATTTAGGTCTAAGATTTGAATTAATTTGATCACATCTTTATAGGTGTAAGTGAATATGTCACGCTTATTTTATTTTTATAAGTATGTTTTAGATATTTTTATATGATTTATAAATTATTGTACAAAAATAAGTATTTATTCGTTGCGCATCTTTATAGGTGTAAGTGAATATGTCACGCTTATTTTATTTTTATAAGTATATTTTAGATATTTTTATATGATTTATAAATTATTGTACAAAAATAAGTATTTATTTGTTACGGACCAAAAATAGCAGCTAGCACGGATTTTCATGAAAGAAAGTAGAAAAAGAATTAGAATTTTTTGAGAGAGAGAATCAAATGTAAATCTTAAATTCAGAATAAATAGTCACATTTTGCTGATTTTATGAATTAAACTTGTGCTTCTCTCCTCCTCTCTTCTTCTCACCACCATTTCTCACCTGTATCTGCTACCACCTCCCGTCGATCTTGTGGCGGCAGAACCCACCGGGAAATACAGAAGAGGTGGTGCAGTCCATGGCCGGGTCTGCCACGTTTCAACATTCAACCATTCTACTCAAAATAATAATGACAAAGTTCACGATATATTTTACAACGATTATTATTTTTTGGGATATTAAGTGAATAGAGATAAATGGGAGTATATCAAAATAATATGTGAGTTTTCATTAATTTGAGGGCTTTTGGAAACAAAAAAAAAAGGGAGCTACAGATATGATTGCTCCCAAATAAGGGTTGAAGCTCAACTGCTGAAGGTATATTATTTTTCCGAGTCCAAATTCTATAGCCCAATGTTTGATTAGTAAAGTATTAGAGTGAAAATGATAAAATAGAATGAGAGAAATCGAAATTATTTTTATTCAATTTTTTTACATGGAAAGACAAGTCAAGAAAAATGAAATTTATCTTTCCGAAGTGTATATTGTTGGAAGCACTTATATTATATATAATCTTCACTTAAATATTGAAGATGAATTAACATAATTACATAAATAAATGTACCCCTAAAACATAAGTTTATGGGTTGCAATGCGAACATTGGGTTTCTCATGAAAGATTGTGCTTCGAGTTGGGTTTGGGTTTTGGTATGACAGTTGGGTTGGGCTTAGTAGAATAAAATGAGTGGGTTTAGAGGCTACAGCTATGCTTTTGGGAAGTCTAAATTAAATTTGTTGACTGATAGTTGTAGTTGTTGTGTGTGTGTTTTGATTTAGTGGTAAAGTGGTTAATATCTGAAGTCAAAGGTCTCAGGTTCGAGTCCACTGTGATGCAGCTTTAAAATTTATATATTAATTAATAAAAAAAAGTTTAAGCCTAATCTTATACTTTCAAGTATTCGTATTTATTGGTTGGATTAATTGCACAAAACTACATTTTATGGCTCATCTTATAAAATAGATATAAACTTTTAAATTATGAGTTATTTAACGTTTCTAATTTTTCTCCAATTAACAAAAGCTGACATGGCCAATAGAGCATTCCTATGTGGACATAGACTCCACAATTAAAACAACATCATTTTGGAACTAGGTTTATTGGGAAAAAATGAAATATTTGAGATTAATTGCAAATCAGACACATACTCACACAATTTGGTTTGTACCATTAATTTTTACTAAACGATTTAGTTCATATTTTGTATGTCACTAGAGTGTTGTAACCAAATAAAAAAAAACATATCTAATTAACCTAATTAATCACCTCATGATTTAATGTTTAAAAATGATTTGAACAGTAATTGTGAATTAGAACAGTTTAAATGTATTATATTTGTTGGTCTTGATACAAGTCAAACAGGTGTATAGGGAGAAGGAATACACCTATATAAATTTTTTTCGACTTAAGTCATAAATCGGTTTTGCTAATGGATAAACCTGAAACTCAATGTAGGTTTCAGAAAGTCTCAAACTGTATAGAGTGAATATGATTTTAAACATATTACGTACTGATAACTTTAAAACTTACCGACAATGTAGCAGTCTTCGTTTTATTATTCAGGTTACCTTTAGCATCTTCAGCTACCCATCCAGTTTGGTTGATTCCCTGAACTTAAATATGTGAAAGGCTACCTTCCCTCACCATGGAATTAGCATCTTCAGCTAAGCACATCCAGTTTGGTTCCCCCTGAACTTAAATATTCTGACAGAATTTATAAATGTCTCAATCCAAGAACTTTTTTGTTCTTTCAAACTAAAATTGAATGTTTTACACTTGTCATTATGGAAATGGATTATTTTAATATGTTCTTACCAGAAGAGGATACTTTTATGGATTATTACTTGTATACAATTCTTGTGTTTATTTTTATAATAAGATGGATAGATAAAAATAATTTAAATTAATCCGCTATTTACTTTGATGAATTGATCAATTTTAAAATTGTTTGATAATCCTTCAAATATTATATTTTATGTTTTATCATTTTACCTTATCATAAAAAATAAACGTTATTTTCTATAACATTTCAGAAAAAAGAAGGAGATGGGGGTCTCGCGAAAGAGAGCGCTTGATTACTAAAAATTCGAAAACGTGCCGGATTAAGACAGTCGATCTTTTGGACCACCTTTATGGCCCAAACCCAAACAGATCCCTTTCACGAAAATATTGTCACAAATCTACTTGTTTTTAGAATTTTACGTTTGGCATTAGCTGAAGATGGGGACACATCTCACCTACACCAAATCAAATATTATCACCTGTTTACCATTTATTTACGTCTTATTTTGTTCTTATGAATCGAAAATAAAATAAATACCAATTTCGGTTTTATCATTTTTATCGATTTGAAGTATTGGATGTAGGGGTGGTTGATAATAAATTAATAATGCGAATCACGCTGGGGATGTGTGTGGCAAAAGAGATTGGAGAAATAGGGCTTATCTTTGCCCAAGTCTGGTTACAATAATCTGCTCAATATTGGGCCCTTCCTTCTTCAATTTTCTTCAATCTCTTCTCTTCTCTCTCTCTCTCTCTCTCTCTCTCTCTCTCTCTCTCTCTCATTTTCCTTCGTAACTGAAGTCATTTGTCAATGTTATTATGGACTATTGAAATTCTCGTCCCTACCTTGAATTGGTAATACGATGAATTTAATAATGTAGAAAGGCAACACTAATTATCACTGTTGACTGGTAACTCTAAAATATATATATAGACTGTCAAGTAGGGCTAAAAATTCAAATTGAGTTGTTAGATGCTCGACTCAAGATTAGTTTGTTACAACTTCGCCTCAATATAAAATATTAGGAGAAATAATCCGGTACATCTGAATGCACAATGCAAATTAAGATTAATAAACTCGAATTTAGTGATTAATAAAGCCTGATTGGAGATTTTTGAACTTTAATTGAATTTAATTAAGTTGGATACTTTGTATATCCGATTATACATTTTTTCAGCCACATCATATACATTTTCACTCTTAATAAATTAGACAATATGATTCAAAGTGTAAACTTACTCAAATTTGATATAATCCAATAAATTGTTGAAACCATGTTTTTTCCACCCTTTCTCCTTGTAAGAACTTATAAGAGAATGATGGATCCAATTATAAATGGGGTGGTCTCTCGTGCGTGCCCGCACACAATGAGACCCACCCACAGTTAATTAGAGACCCATTAATTAATTAATTAATTAATTAATCTTAACTAATTAATTAATTAATCTTAATTAATTAATTAATTAAATTGATTCTAATTAAAATTAATTAGTTTAATAAATTTTAATTGTAAATTAATAAATAATAATTTTGTATTAATATATCTTAATTTTGAATTAATAAAAAGTAATAAACCCTAATCATGAATTAATTAACCATAATTTTGAATAATAAACCTTAATTATGAGTTAATAAACCCTAATTTTGAATTAATAAACCCTACTTGGAATTAATAAACCTTAATTTTGAATAATAAATCCTAATTTTGAATTAATAAATCCTAATTATGAATTAATAAACCCTAATTGGAAATAATAAACCCTAATTTTGAATAATAAACCCTAATTGTGAATTAATAAACCCTAACTTTGAATTAATAAACGCTAAGTATGAATTAAAACCCTAAGTATGAATTAATAAACCATAATTATGAATTAATAAATCATAATTTTGAATTAAATTATAATTAAAATTAATAACTTTAATTATAAATTAACAAAATCTAATTATCCTTACTTATCATAATTAATATATAATTATTTTAACAAAACAGTAATCACGCGGTGAGCATCACCCAAGTTTTTGTCATTATAAATAGAATCTTGGACTCAGTTCTTGACTTGAATGCCAAGCTGAGCGTTTTCATACTTGATCTACTTATTTTGTGACAAAAAATATACATTACCTAAATTCTGTATTAATTGATGGGAGGGGCAAGTTTAGCAGTGGTTAGGTAGATATATACACGAACCAACTTTTAGTGGGTATGGTAGAGACTTTGGAGTTTATTGTCTACTAAATTTCTTATTTCATCTTGATTAATTTACCAAGATCTAGTCATAATCAACCAAAGAAAATAATGATAATTAACATCAATAAATATATTAGAATAGTCAAAATAATCATATGGCTCATGTTCTTATATCACTGTAATCAATATTATTGTCTATTGTGCATTTCACAAGTACCAGTGCAGCCACAACCCAAATAATATAATGTATCTAGTGATCAGTGTAAATAATATATATGTATACATACTAATTAGTTAAGAACAGTAGTAGGTAGGATGGGAGGAAATATTTCAAAATTTGGTCCATTACAAACTCTGACTTCTCACATATGAACTCTGATCAAGACTCAAACTTTGAAGTGGTTAGAATTGCAGCAATAAATGAATGTTTCTAAAGTGGAAATTTAACAAAGAAAAATTGTAGCTTTGAATGAGGAAGTGGTGTACAAACTAAGTGTGCACTGCCCTGCATCAATCTTGAGGAGATATTCGTTTTAATTATAGTAATATATATAAGCATTTATATATATATTGTTTCTCTAAGTCCTTTCTATTTTTTTTTTTGTGATTTTCTCTGGATATTAGAGTGTGCATGATCAGGCGATTACCAAGAAGATTAACTAGAGTATGTAACATCATCGATATAGTAACTAAGAACTAATGTGGTCAATCTATTTTTTATAATCGAATGGTCAAGATTAATTATAAATCATTTATTATTTTCAGATTTTAACAATAACGTTTAGTCCTATAATCAATGGATCTTATACATTCATTTACAATAACTATTTTCATTTGCAAAATTACTACGATTACATACACAACTTGAATCATGAACAACAATATAAATTACATGAACAATGAATAATAGAATGTGAAAGATCAAATAACAAAATTTAGAGATTTGACTATTTTTATCATTAAATAATTATGAGTAGTCCGATCTTATTCAATCTAACGATGGTTATTGGTTCTTAGTATAAATAAGAACCATTTTATCTTGATTGTGAAGATCTACATGAATTCAAATCCATGAGGCAATTTTTATTTTTGAATTGACACTTACAGACACTTTTCATGGTGAATTCGGACGATTTCATAAGTTAATAGTTTATATGTTAAAGATGATTTTATAATAACCACTCTCTCTCTCTCTCTCTCTCTCTCTTTATATATATATATATATAGGGTTGGTTATGTGAAAACTCCTTAATGTAAGAAAATAGGAATAGTAACATCTTTCATATTTGTGTAGCAATCGTAATTAATGTATTGCATGTTAGTTTAGCACATATTTCATCCATTCGTAGCACATATGCTAAATATATTAGTTAGACATCTTTCATTACAACGTAGCAGAAGAGTTATAGTTTTGCACATTTATCCGCGTAGAAATACAAAACTGTAGCACGAAAATAATCTCAATTGATATAGCAAATCAAAGCCCGATCCATTCATATTTCTACCAAATTATCCTTTCCTCACGATCCATCTCATATATATATATATATATATATATATATATAGAGAGAGAGAGAGAGAGAGAGAGTTATGTTCAATGAGCTATTTTTATCCTAAAACTAGAACCAAATGAATTCGTTATGATCTTTGATGAATTATTGAAAATTCGAATCTAAAATTTAGAATTTTTACCGGTTCGAATCCCATGAGGAATAAATTTTTTTTTTTTGTATTCGTAACTTTTAGATGGATTCATCAACTTTCACAACAAATTCATTATTTTTTTCACGTTTACGATAAAATGGTTTTATGTTAACCATCTCATATATATATTGACACAGTATACATAATGATGCAAATTTGCTGTCTTTGTTCAGAACGATAAATCTAATTATTAAAGTTCCATTCTTTTACTTTATCTTAATGGATATTCTTAATCTTTAACCATTAACCGAAAAAGAAAAAGAAAACAGAAAATAAAAGGGCGGGCTTTAAAATGGCCATAGTTGGGATGTGGCACACTAGATCAAGTTGAAAGAAACCCTATACTCAAATCCAAAAGCAGAAAATGTTAACTACAACCAACTCTTTATTTTACCCAATTACTTGCTTTTATATATAGAGAAAGGAGCTATAGCATCCCAACCTTAGGTAATATATGATATTCAATCTTATTAATTCATTTCATAAATTCTATGGTGGATTTTTTTCAAAATTTTAACCTATTTTTCGTTGATTTACTATAGAAAGTAGAATCGTAATTTCATTTATTCTATGATACATAAAAATAAATCATGCATGTAGTTAAACGAAAACTACACATAGTTGAAAACAAAATACATAATATTATATACATAAAACTACAGACGATTGACCATAAAATTGGATAATTTGATTTGTTATGTGATATAGAAAATAAATCATGCATGTTTAAAAATAAAATAAAATTGATTCCATTACCCTATGTAACAGTACTCTATTGATGGTCGACACAATTCATTCATAATGAGCACGAATTAACAACACTGTCAATGATTATTAGATATTGAATATATGTATATGCATGTAAGTATGCGACTCGGTATGAGTGTCTAACGGTTTTGGTTTCGGTTAGACGATCGAATCGAAACCGACAAATTCGATTTCAACCGATAAATTCGGTTATCGGTTCGGTTGTCGTTCGAGTTGAAAAAATTCGGTTATTGGTTAACCGATAACCGAACGTTCGAACCGAAAATCATTTTTATTTTTAATTATTATTTCAATTACTAATTAATTAATCAAAATTCTGAAAATCAATTTTAATGATTACTTTATTAATTATTTTAATTATTTGTTAAATATTTTATATATTTTAATAAGTTTCAGTTTTAAATTATTATTTTATTTATTTTAATTATTATTTTATTTATTTTTATTATTTATTAATTTTAATTCGGTTTTTGGTTAACAAAACGAATCGACCGATCGGTTCTCGTTAACAAAATTTAAAACAGTTCGATTCGGTTCCACTTTTTCGTAGAAATTCGGTTCGATTAACAAGCAGTTTAACAACTCAGAGAGTCTTTTGAGTAAATTTATAAACTATTTAGAATAGCCTATAAGATGTTACGGAATTTATTGATCAAATACTTGAAAGTGATTGGCAACTATCTTGAAAAATATCTTATTTGCTTCACAATAACATGTTAGGAGCTATATATAAAATCTTTTAAAATGATATTCCATCGTTATTCAGATGACGTCTTCTTTGTATCATCCAAAATGACGTGTTTCTTTTAGAAATAATTATCTTTTAAAAGTTGTGGACCTACCTATTTTTATCACCTTAATCACTTTATACTATTCTTCATATAATCGTATCGAAAAGAAATGGCCGTCTTGAGTGAGCGGATGAGTAATATATAAGTACCCCAACTAGTTTTGAAAAATAAAAATTTGTACTCCTCTGCTCTATCCCATTATTGTTGTCGTTTCTTTTTGATTGTCTCCATATGGTTGGTTCGTTCAAAAAGAAAATAATTTTACACTAAAAATATCTCAATTTCGTACACACACTACTTTATACACAAAATTAGTATCACATTATTGTCTTTTCACCTTTAATTAGATTTAATTTAAGTTTTATAGAAAAAATACTAAAGCCCATTCTCCTAACTACCAAAAGCAGCACAAAAGGGATAAAATCGAAAGATAACGTGACCCCAATTTCAACATTCTTCATGCTTTTACCCTTTTTCTTTTTAGTTTTATTTGGGTGAATCTAATTGTATCTAATTCCTCTTTAATCCCTCTTAAACAGCTTTTAATTTTTAATCCAACGAATATTACTTCAACCCTTTTGCCCTCTTATTTCTACCATCTTCTTTTCATGTCTTTTGTTCTTTTTCTTTTGGACAATTTATTTCTTTCTTCTCGGTTTTATTCTTTGTTCTAAATGGGAAGTTCTCCTAAAACCTCACATCCCAATCCCATAATAATATGAGGAGATCTTCTTGGTTTTATTCTTTATTCTTATTTCTATATTACGAAATGTTGTGTGTACTTGCAGTATGCCGACATAATAACGTCTGCCTAAACAATTAATGAAGATATATAAGACATCATAATTATATAGATTAGATATATAACCCTTCATAATCCCCACTCTTCTTTCACATGTCAAAAAATGTGAAATGTTTATTTGGGACGGTTAAGTGGAAAAGTGAATTGTTATGGTCAAAGTTTTACAAGTTTAAACCCCATTAACCCTTTATGAATACGAGTCTATCACATTTAGTTTTTCAGTGTGTTTACTGCTCGTTATTTACAAGTTATTGTATAAGGCGTTTGCAAACTATGTGCAGACGTAAAATTTATCAAGCAAATCGAAGATAACAACGCATTCCCATAAATTCAAGAAATATATACAACCCTTCATCATGACCCTCTCTATATGTTCTATTTCACCCCACTCTACCAATTTTTCTAGCGCCATAATTAAAATTTTAACTAATATTGTGTGCGTGTGATGTACATACATACTATGACAATTAATACGTAATATTTATATATATATTTATATATATATATATATATATATATATATATATATATATATATATATATATATATACAATTCGATAAATAGAGAAAAGAAAGACGTCACGGTCCTAGCCATGAGTCTAATCCGTAGTTTTCCAACTTCTATATTAACTAATGTATAAGATGGGAATAGTTTGGATTTCATTATAATCTGTTTTATATTTTTGTTGCAATTTTAATTTTCATTAAAAAGGTGTCAAAATTGTAATTTCAACATTAAAATTTTCTCTAATAAATAATTAAATTGTCATGTAGAACCCTAATCAGTTAAAATTGAAATAATAGTTATCCAAGATGAAATTGCTTCTTTTTCTTAGATTAATACAAAAATCCTTAGTCCTTTTCCCAACTTATAAACATAATCAGTTAATCATTGCGAATACTATTCTTTAAGACATGAAGCAAAAGGAATATGGTCAAATTACTAATTAATTCTAAACAAAACAAATAAGGACGAACATTTTTATTCTCAAACAATCTTTTATATCATATTCAATTATTGCACCGCCAGATAAATTTTGAGAATTTCATAACTACCAACTAAAAATAATTAGAAAATCCCAGAGCTGAAATTGTCTCCTCACAAAAGCACCAGTCTTTTCTTCAAAAATAAATAAATAAATCCAACAACCTCTTATTCTTTATTTTATTTATTTTCATTATGGGTAACATACGCATATCTACGATCACATGGTAAACTGTTCTATGTAATAGTCCAAACCAACTGACATGTAAACCACACTTAGAAAACCGGATATTACGACTCAAATCCATAGAGACGTCGGTGGGGTTCGACTGTGCCTCTGTTCTCTTAGATTGTCCTAACGAACAACAATCTATTATTCTTGTATTAATACAAATTAGATGTACAGCTAAAATAACATCATAAATATACATTAATTTTGAGCTCGTTTACTACGTGTAATAAAGGTGTTTAGTATACATATGACATCCTAATAATTTGTTTGTTTCAAAACATAGTCTCTTAAAGTTTAAACATGATACTCCTCCATTCTTTTTAAGTGTTTTATTAATATTTTTTCTTATTTTTAATAAGTGTATTATTTTGTAATTTGAGAATAAAATTATGAAATATTTCATATTTACCCTTATTTAATACTCTTAGAATTTGATAATTAGTTACATGAATGCATTTGTCATGGTAATTAATGAGGTTGAGATGTAAATTTACATACTTCCTTGGTTTGTATGATTGACGGTATGAGACACTTAAAAAAACGGAGGGACCGGATTATGTCTTATATCGTGAGATTCTATTTACCATTCTCAGGCGGAATATACATAATACATGACATGATTATTGCATAAACTTTAATTTATTTTGAAACTAAATTAACCCTAATCACATCAATTGAATTTCAAAATTATAAGGACATTTTAAAATTGAAATTGTTTATAAAATTTTACTAGATCGTACCAAACAATGAATTATAAATTGTAAATATTCTAGCTAATAGTGATGGAGCAAATAATGGGTCTGTAAACAACAAAATGAGCAATTTTCCCATGGAAATACAATTGAATATATCTAAAAGATGTACAATATATCATTTATAAAAGAATTATTATTTTTTATAAAATTTGGGTCCTCAAAAGTTTATAACAATATTTTGGGATATTGAATATTTATTTTTGAAGAATATTTATATTAATATAAAAGATATATAAAATTTTGATTAAAATGATGGCGCAGACTGATCGCGTCTCCGCACTCGGGACGGCCTGATAGTACCTCTTACCAAACATCATGATATTAATATCTTAGTTTACATATGCACAGGAATAAAATTAGAATGAAATAGACTTAAAATTTACAAGAGTGGAACCCGACTGCACATCATAAAAGCTATACACGATTGAGGAAAATAACGTAAGATGACAAAGGAAAAGGTGGCCACGCCATTGCTTTAACAAAATGTATTGACATGCTTATATTTCCAACTCATACCACCCACAGCTACAGTCAAATCTACTCCTTTTTAATTAATTTATGCATTTAGATATATACATAAAATATTTTATTTGTCTGCACAAATCTTGCTCCGACATTCACGCTACTTCATTACCAAGGGACCTTCAATATTTTAACTTGGCTCTATCATTAATCTGAGCATTTTGTAGTTAATGTAAGAATTGAGTATTTAATATTCAACTCTCAAGAATATATAGAGCCAATTCATGATTCAACTGTTCAAATACCGGCACATGTTGTGAATTGTCTTTTCTGGAAAGCAAGCTTCGATTCAGACTGAATTTTTACCGTTTTGAGAAATTCCAAGACAATATAAAAACTTTAAACTATGTATTAATTAAATTGCGTGAATTCATATATACAATGCTATGATTAAGTATTAGCTTTTGGATCGAGCATCTTCTTGCAATTACCTTCTTTTAATTGGATGGATTAATTCATGTTCATATCTCAATCATGTGATTTATTAATGCAATTAAAATAATTAAGGTTTTAGGAGGTGAATTTAAAATTATTGAAACTATGTGCTTCCCAAAAGGTTTTCATACTTTAATTATTCCACTCCGGACAATTATATATCGATTGTCGCTTACTAACTAAACCAATTGTGCTAATTAAATTAGCTCGAATTATGAAAATCAATTTATGCATCAGTCTCCACAAATGTATTCCGTAATTAAGATGAAGATGGTACAAATCGAGTAATTATTTTGTGGAGACCACATAATTAGTGAGATGTCTAATCCGATTGAACATGTCCGCCCATAACTAAACCTCCTTATGAGATTTCAAGATCTTTTCCATGCATGGCATGACCCACAAAATCAATTGGAGGTTGTTTGTTGAGAAAGCTAAAACATTAAAGTTGTTTTTGGGTATGCTCAATAAGCAAACACTTCTCTCTCACCACACATAATATTGCTAATTGTCATACATTAGTCAAATGCATATAAACGATAAAGATATAGCTTAAAATAGATTTTAATAAAGGAGTGAGGTCTTTACTAATTTGAGATATCGAATTTTGTTCAATATTCAACATTTTAACAATTGTGTTTTACACTCATTTCGACATGCATGCAAAATTATATTAGCAAAATTACTAACCATATGCAAAATAATAGGTTTAAGTGAGCACCTAAGTCATCGTGACTCATTGACTTTGATCATCAAGTTATGATGTCTTTATATTTGTTAAGGGTGAATAAAGGTTCAAAATGGTGGAGTATAATATTGTTTCGGAAAGATGGGTGTACAAAAATCCATTAACCAAATGTGTGATAGTAAGATTTTTATATATAACATTAAGTAGAGATGTATCGCTCCATAACTATGACTCATTTATTGTTTAAGGTGTGCTCTGTCGGTTTAGTGAACATTAATTTAATCATATATTAATCCATAAAACCTTATTTAGAGGTCGTTCACAATAGTTGTTAAGGATATTAATATGATCAAACATTTGAACTAGTTTGTGTTGTGCTCTGTTTTCATGATTGAAGTCTTACTTGGTAAACTTTATCAAGAACTCTCTTAATAAAATTAGAGATCCCCAAACTATATACAAAATGTCATATGTCATGTTTACATATGTTCATATCACAACTATTTACTACTACTACTATTATTATTATTATTTTATTATTATTATTATTATTATTATTATTATTATTATTATTATTATTATTCACAAATCACAACTGCTACATGTTACCGAGTTGGAATTCACGAATCATTTTAAAATAGATAGCTACGAGAACCCTTCCAAAATTAGTATTTTATTGCATTTGACACAATATCATAACAATCACTATTGGGAAAAAGTTGATAGCTGTGTTTAGAGACATTAAACCAAATAATAATAAAGTATTAAATAGAATTCCAGTGAATCTAAATTGGGTGATGAAAACACAAGTGTGAGAGCTAGAGCTCTTCCAACGATTCCCTCACATGCAAACAAATTCTACATTTTTCCCACACGTCCCTTTCTCTCTCCAATTTCTCCACAGCTTATTACTCAAACTAAGTACATTGTCGAAAATATATAAATTCAAAATCTTGGGATAAAATTGCCAAGATTTGCAGACCCCACTTCTTTAGAGGCTAAATTGACAGATTACGCAAATTATAGTCATAGAGTGAAGGTCGGCATTTGGATTGAAGATGGTTGCCAGATTCCGTACAAAATGTTATTCAACATATATATCTAAAATTTACCTATATATAATATAGTCTAGGACGACGATAAATAAATAAATAAAACAAAAACCGAAATGAAAAGTGGAAAATTGCGCATTAACTAATTATTTGTCTTGAGTTTCTTGGCGAAGTGCTCCGGCGACGAGATGGCGGGGAATCGTCCGAGCTGAAGCAGACGTCCACCACCCCTTTGGGGCTGCCGGGAGCTTCCTCTTGATACACGAATATAACAAGTCGGCGCCGGTGGCCACCTCTTGTATTAAACTACAGCAATTCTCCACCTTATCCTGTTTCATTACAGACTTAATCAGCTCAAATCACACAAAATAAATAAATAAAATGAATAAATCTCGAAATTATTCGTACCTTTTGATTCCGAGAATTCCGATGAGTTGATCGTGATGTTCGACGCCGATCGTTGGCTCGACGCTGCTGATCACATTCAGCATTGTGGCGGTGGCCAATGCAGACGGCGGATACATCATGAATCTACAATCTGCAGGTCGTTTCTATAAGGCTCAAATTTTTGAAGAGAGAGAGAGAGAGAAGAAGATATTTACCAGAAAGTAGGAGAGAGAAGGCAGTGGCATCTCCTAAGGAACTCTCTAGAAATGTGGCTGAACAATCCTAGCTTTCTGGCGATGCAGTCGAGAAAACAAAGTGGGGTGACTGGATTCATCTTCCAATTGAGAGTGGAAAGTACTAAAATCTCCATTCTCTGAATCGTCTTCGACTCGAAAACGTAATTCGACTCCTCCACCTGCAAATTCACATCTCAAATCAATCAATAATAATTAATGAGAGAGAGAGAAACACATCGAGATTGAATTGTTAACATACTTGGAGGTCCAAGAGCAGGGGAACATGAGTCTCCTCGACTTTGGCAGCCAGAGAAATGCAAGCAACAGCAGCTAATTGAGTCATCCATGGCTTCTCTCGATGGGATTTGAAGCTATGAAAAATCTATCGAAATAGTTGACTGCGAGAACCGCAGTGAGAGCAGAGAAGGAATAGTAGTGAGCGACCTTGAGCATCCACTGAACCGCCTCGACTCTGGCCGTAGCCAGAGAGGTCGTGGTCTACGTGGCTGTGCAGTTGGGTTTCCTGCTCACTGTGCAGTAGAAAGTGAGCTCGTCGTCATTTTGTTCAAGAAAGGGTATTATAGTAATTATCTCCAGAGTTATCTCCTCCTTGTGTGAAGGTCGAGTCGAGTCAGTCCCAGTACCGTTCCTCGCAGTAGAGCATCAACCGAGATTTGGGGTTCAGTTGATGATGAGAAGACATCTTCTTCCGAGAAGAAGAGTTCGGAGGCGTGCGCTCATTCTAGTCAAACAGAGATGATGAGAGAGAGTGATGAGCTTTCACCCATTTTTAAAGGGAGAGTAGAGATGGATTAATGATACGTCTTTATGAGTGAGTTTGCTTTGAGGTTTTCTGGAGAAAGAGTATATTTGTGAATTGTAATAGTGTGTCTCTGTGTGTTTTGGGCTTAATAAGGCCTTGATAACGGAATGGAATTGGTCTTGCAAAAACCCATAACTCGACACGTGAGTTTTTGTACGTGCGAATTAGTAACAGTAGGGCCCACAGGCAGAGATTTCATGCCTTGGCACAATTAGCCACCATGGACAAAACAAAATTTGGAGGAGAAGATCTCATACGTATTTTACTTTTTATTTAATTACTTAATTTTGAGATGTCTGTGAACTTCACTTTATATATGACAACCAACTATTCCAGCTAATATATTATTCTATTTTGAGGAATATATGTATTTGGGGGTGATATAGGTCCACATGCTGTTTTACAAATAAAATGAGATTCATTTTCATTAACAATCGTATTGAAGTCCAATTTTGAGGACATTCAAATCTAATAACCATATTACATATAAATCATGTAAATTGGTTATGAAATATTCAAACAGGCCAGTTTGTATCTAGTGTAATTTGTAATTAAGTTGTTACTTTTTGGACATAATTAAAACATTCACCACTTTTTGAGCACATAATCTCTGTTAAGTTTCTGGTTAAGTTCGGTTGGATTCTCGTGTGAAACAAATACTTTGTAATTGTACTCTTTCATTTCATTTATAATTTGTTCTATATTCTTCGTGAGAATATAACAATCTGATTTAGCTTTTCGTTGTCAAATTCTTGATAGTAGATCAAAATTGAAATATTCAGTTTATGATTTTTATAAAATAAATGAAATTTATGCCTACATATGGGATGATCCTACTTATGGAGAAAGTCGTGATCAGAGTTTTGCGACGATGTGTGCGGCGAGATCAAGACTTACGAATCGCTGCACTCAAAGAATGTAGAGGCTTTGGGCGGAGAAGGACGGCGAGAAGGTTTAGGCAGTAGATTCTTAGCGATATTCAAAGATGCTATGAGTTGTGTAAGCAATGCAAGAGTGTCAACAAGAAGGAAATATCACAAAGAGGAATGAGATGCCCATGATACCTATCATTTCGTCGAAATCTTTGATGTATGGGGATGGACTTTATGGGACCATTCACAGAGCTCGAGAGCAATGCGTACATCTTTCTTGCGTTGGATTATGTCTCGAAATGGGTTGAGGCCAAGGCAGTGCCACTAATGACTCAAGGTAGTTTAGACTTTTCTTAAGCTAATATCTTCAACGGGTTCGTGCGAAAGCGATTATCGTGATCGAGGAACCCGTTTCGCACTTACTATCCAAATTATTAGAAATACGGTGTAACCCTACGTGTGACTACTGACCTACCATCCATGAGGCTAATGGGCAGCGGAGTTGTCAACGAATAATCAAGACTATATTGAGAAGGTAGTAGGACCTACAGAGGTGGGGCAACACTCGTCTTGATATTATGGGCTACTGAGCATCTGAAGACCTGGGCATGTCACCATACGAATTGTGTTTGGTAAGATGTGTCATTTACCGGTGGAACTAGAGCACGAGGCATTTGGCGTTGAACAAGCTCGACTTTGATTGGGATCGTGATGGCCAAGCTAAAGCTTGACAAGAGCTGGAAGAGATAAATTGAGTAGCAACCAATGCCGTTCTATATAAGAAAGATTAAAAAAGGCACATGACCGTCTTATCAAGGCCAAATCATTGACAAAGCGGTGGTGCTTTTATACCGATCTCGATTCAAGTTGATGTCGGGCGAGCTAACAAGCAGTGGTGCGGACCTATGAGTAAAACTCAATTTTAGATGGTACATAGAATTCGCGACTGAAGGCGAAGATCTTCAAGGTCGATGGACAGCGTCGAAGGCTTACTATGGGCATCACGAGATAGATCCGAGGGTGCATCGGTCTGACCCTCGATGGGAAAGATTAAAAGAAATCTAGTCGAGCGGCAATAACAAGGCGGGGAGGCAACTCAGTATTTTATTTGCTTCGTTGTTGTTTTCTTTTCTTTTTTGTTTTGTTTTGCCCCGTTTTGGCGTGGTGTTGTGTTGGTCATTCTCGAGGGGTTGTGATCGTGATTGAAGAGGCAAGATGGGGCAGCTTGACGTTCGCCGTGGGCGAGAGGTGAGTTACGGAATAAGTGGCGGCGGTTGTGGGAGAAAGGGCGTGCGTCCCTTATAAGACAACTCATAATTACCTCGCCACGTCGCCTCCACCTGCCAAATTCCCTCTTTCTACTTTGAGCCTTAAGAAGAGCCCGTTTTCAAAAAATGAATGCCGTAAAACGAGCAAAACCACCAAAAGCTCCGATTCATCAGAACCAAAGAAAACCAGAGCTAAAATCAGCAATGGCGACCTCGAGAGACTCTGCCACGCCGAGAGATGCGAGACCCATCCAGGTTAACTCAGGGGACTGGAGAAAATAATAGAGGAAGCAGCGCCTCTTCCGTAAAGCGGCCGGAGGAACCACCGAGAGGCAGGGGAAACCCGAAGAAGAAAGCGAGGCCCGCAGGAGAAGGTTGTCCCAGCAGCGGAGAAGGAAGATACCGCAGTGGAGCGGAGGAGTCCACCTCTCGGACGAGGGCGAGGAGCCCTCGGCGAAAGGAGCGAAGAAAGAGAAGAAACCCCAAGTGAGAAAGACTCAGGGCACACGCAGAAAAGAAGCCTGCGTCGGAGCTACCTCCCGCAGGAAGAGAACCGGTGCCTGCAGATATGGCATCACCCTCCTCGAAGGAAGCCGTCCACGACCACGGAGAGCCACCACGAGG